>CM065810.1:107363714-112363714 GCA_033398695.1 Orobanche coerulescens
AAACTTCTTTTAAGGAGGGTAGAATGTAATATCCGCAATTTCGGATTTCCGGTAATTTTCATTTTTCGGCGGAGGTCCGTTTCGAAAACTCGCTTTTGACCGTTTCGTCATTTGGAGAATATTTAATTCTGCACTTTTTGTCATCCGAGTTCGTTTCGGTGCTGCTTTGTTGAGTTCCGTGCTTTTTAGCGACTTTTCCGTGCTTGAGTTCGGTTCTTGCGAATCTCGTTCGAAACTATCGTTTGGGGTTTTTCGTAAGTTCATTTAACGTTTTTATACGTGTTGCGAGCTTCGGTTTGATTATTCGTTCTCATATGGTGATTTTCGGGCATTTGGGCCATTTTCGTAATTTCCCAAAGTTTGGGGTAATTACCTTCCGTTGTCGAATTTCGAGCCTTCGGGTGGTCGGAATCGTGTGTTCTACTATCTCTTAGATTCGTCTTTGTGAGTACTTCGTAACCGTATCTTCGGTTCGTATTCAGGGTCGGGTTTCGGTGTCGTTTTGTTGAGTTCAGGATTACTAAACGACTTTTCTAAGTATGAGTTCGGCTTTGTAAAAATCACCATAAATTCTTGGAAACTTCAAAAATTCTGAATCTTTGCAACATTATAGAGCATCAAGTTAGCTTTCCAATGGTTCAAACGGTGAGTCAATCGGAGTCCATACGAAGGAGTTATGGTCGAAATAGCCAAGGCTGCACGGTGTGCCTTTTTGGTGTTGAAGGGGCTGTACCGTGTGCCGCGGCACACTCAGGCTGTGCCGCGGCACTAAGCTGATTCCTGGGCGTTTTGGTGGCCTGGGCGCGGCACACTTGTCATGTGCCGCGCACACAATGCGAATCGGCCTATTTAATGGCACGGGTGAGTTATCCGCCATTTCTCATTTTTCCTTCGTTCCTTCGCGATTTCTTGACAGATAAATGGATGGATTTGAGTAATAGAAACATAGAACAACACGTTTTGGAAGTTTGATTCATGGATTAACATCATATTCCACCCAGATCGAAGGTAAGAACACCTAAACTCTTGGTTTTGGAAATTTTTGAGGTTTCTTGATGTTTTGGCCGATTTGATTCGTTTTAGTTTATATTATTGTTAGAACATGGTTGTATACTCGAAATCATTCATTACCCCTGAAGTTTTGTGAAACGAATTTGAGTATTACCTTGAATAATCGATTGAATTGGACTATGCCCTCAAGGTGTCCGATAAAATGTTTCAATGAGTAGAACTTGGGAAGTTCCATACGTTTTCGTAGAATTGTGATTGAATTGACATCGTTGTGACTTAGGAGCGAATTCTTGTGAAGAACTCGAGTCGGAACCCTTCCATTCGTTGCCTTCTTTGGGGTTCGAGCTTCCCAGTCGAACCGTGTTCTTCGGAGTGTTCGGTAGCCGTTATTAAGGCAAGTATCTTACTATACGACTTGTATCTTGCGACTAGTAATTACGTTTGAGATGTATGATGACTTTGCTTGCCTTCGTAAATATGTTCCGTTTGAGTTGGTTGTGTTTTCCGCAATTGGAAGGCTTTATGATAATAGTGTTATATCAGTATACGTGTTAGGCGTTGTGCCATTTGTGCAGGAATGCGACGTACATATGGGATGGTTGTACACTTGGTTGTGCAATGTATTGTGTACCGAATGTGTGTTATGTTGGTTAAATGTCGTTGATTGATGATAGTTGTTGCGAGTGTCGAGGTTGTGTTATGTGCGTGCAATGTACGATTTTGTGGTGATCAAGGTGATTGATTAATTGCGCTCATTGTTGTATGTAATGTGAATGTGAATATGTGTGTGACCGCTAAGTTCACTCGTGTTGGTTCGACGGGACCTACGAGGATTCGTGGCAGTGGACTACGGGATCAGAACTTAGTGAGGTACTGAGGTCCAATCGTGCTGGTCTGACGAGGCCTACGGTAACGCATGGCAGTGGACCATGAGTTTCGGACACAGTGCGTCCAACCGGGTGAGCTCGACGGGGCTTACGGTGACACGTGGCAGTGGACTACGGTGTCAGGACTTTATGTGTGATTGTTGTGATTGATATAGTCCGTGCGGGTTGTTATGCCTACGGAGACACGTGACAGTGGATCACGGTGTCGGAATTGGTTATGTTTGGTTAATAGTCCGTGTGGGTTGTTGAACCTACGGAGACACGTGACAGTGGATCACGGTGTCGGAATTGATTATGTTTGTTTAATTGTGCGTGATGTAGTCCGTGCGGGTTGTTGAACCTACGGAGACACGTGACAGTGGATCACGGTGTCATGAGCATGATACTTTTCAAATCAAAGTCTTTAAAGGAAAAGTTTTAAGAAATAATGTTGGGCCCCACGAGATTTATGGAAATGTTTCCGGTATTGTAAACTGTTGAATTATGAAACGAGTTTTGGGTTAAGGCCCTTAAGTTTTTCGAAAGGTTTTGTGAATCAGGACTTGAGGTCTTAAGGTTTTGAAATTCTAAAAATTCCCGAGATGATAATCTAATTTTCGAATGCTTCATAGCTTATCTTCCCTTGTGAAAACCTCTCGGGAATATTTGATACTTGATTATTATATTTGATCACGATTATTAATTGCTTGTAACATTTCGTATGATTTGATACTTGCACTAGTAAAACAGTGGAGTTTTACTAACCCCCGAGTAATCGGGGGGTGGATGTCTGCTTTGCGTCCCGTGTACATGCATTGAGGGGAGCAACACAGGATTGGCACAAGAGGATGACGAGCTACGATACTAATCATGAGTCGAGAGTTATTTTGATTTTTGTTGTGTTGTCAGAGTTGATTTCAGTCTTCCGCTGTATTGTATTTCGACCCCTGTGTGGGTAATGTTATTTAAGTCAGTTTTGTCGATTGGTTTGTGTGACCTCATCGGTCTGTGTATTCACGTGTAAGTGACCATATCGGTCTGTATCATTTTATTGTTTGACCCTGGTCAGGAAAGCATTTGGTTGTTTATGGATGTTTAGCCTGGTAGATCCTTGTGGAAAGGGTCTACGGCGTGTAATATTCCCATACGGTTTTGGGGATGTTACAGTTTGTATATGCACTTTCGGTACCTTCCGAACCTTGGGTTGATCTTTCTATGGACTTTGTATTAGGATTACCCAGTGCGAAATCCGGTTGTGACTCCATTTTTGTTGTAGTTGATAGATTAAGTAAAATGGCACACTTCATTGCATGTCATGAAATGGACGACGCCACACATATTGCTAATCTATTTTTCAAAGAAAATGTTTGTTTGCATGGTATGCCCAAAAACATCGTATCCGATAGAGATACCAAACTTTTGAGTCATTTTTGGAGAGTCTTATGGGCAAAATTGGGGACGAAATTGCTTTATTCTACAACATGTCATCCCCAAACTGATGGTCAAATCGAGGTTGTTAATCGAGCGCTTGGTCAATTGTTGCGAACTATTGTTAACAAAAATTTGAAAAATTGGGAAACATCTTTACAATTTATCGAGTTTGCCTATAATCGAACCGTACATAATACGACGTTTTTGCCATTTTAAATCGTGTATTGTTTTAATCCAATAACTCCTTTAGACTTATTGCTATTCCAATAGATGACAGGAGTAACCTTGATGGCAAGAAAAAGGCGGAGATGGTGAAGCAATTACATGCCAAAGTTCGTGAACAAATTGAGAAGCGCAATGAACACAATGCAAGGATGAAGAACAAGGGACGCAAACAAGTACTTTTTGAACCAGGTGATTGGGTTTGGGTTCATTTGAGGAAGGAACGATTTCCCATTCAAAGAAAATCGAAGCTAGTGCCAAGAAGAGATGGACCATTCCAGATCTTAGAGCGGATTAACGACAATGCCTATAAAGTAGATCTACCTGGTGAGTATAATATTTCCACTACTTTCAATGTCGCTGACTTAAGTCCTTTTGAAATTTCAGATTCGAGGACGAATCCTTTTGAGGAACGGGGGAATGATGTAAATCGAGATATTATGAAGAATCCGGATGAGAACTTGAGCATGCTGAATGGACCAATAACGAGGTCTCGATCAAAAAGTTCAAAAATAATTTATCGACACTCGTCAATGATATGTTTAAAAATAACTATGTTATCAAAGACAATAAATTCGTAAGTAGTATCGAAGTTGTCAAACAATAAGTTTTTTGTTTATTTTATCTTGGAATATTTTGATTTGAATTGTATTTCTTGAGTTGTATTTGTTATATTTTGAGTTGTATATAGTCGAGTCGTGTAATATTAAAGTCGAAGACGATCGGAAAAGACGAACAAACAAATAAGGATGCAAATTCCCTCGCGTAAGACTGACACGCAGCAGTCTCGTATTTTGGCCATAACTTACTCATCCGAAATTCTATTCAGGTGATTCATGTGTCTTTGGAAAGCTAATAAAGAGATATACAAATCTTGTTAAGACCATAATACCACATTCGTGACATTGAAGCCCATAAATGACAAAACCGGCAACATCGGATTTATGGTGACTTGTTGTCCTTATTTTCACACCTTAAAATCTTGGTCTTTGATATTTTGTCCCCTAAACATGTGTTGACTGACTTTGTATCAGATTTTAGGATCTTTGAATGTTGATTTTTATATTTTGTAGGTTTCTTAGTTGTTTCCTGGTTCACACTAGATTTAGGTGTAAGATTTTGGCTATAAATAGCCTTGAAATTTCATTGTAAGAGGGGACCAAAAGATTTTATGAAATTTGAGAGTGTTTGTATTAACAAATCTTTGTGAGTACTTTCTTGTTTTGTTGATTGTGTCTCCAAAACATCCCTTGTGTGATTTATATACTTATCAATTGCAATCTTGTTAGTATTTATATTCCACCCCTTCCGAGTTGATACGGCATGCCATGTAGAGGTTTGGAAGTAAAGCCCCATTTTGCTTATTTTGAAAACATCCTGGGAACGAATTCATCTAGCGGTGTCGGTTACCATAGCGTGTCGTGTGGGGGTCGCATCAATGCTGGGGCGAGAGTATTACTAGGATGGTGACCCCCTGGGAAGTCCTGTTGTTGCACCCCTTTTTGCTTCTACGAGGTCTCTATCTTTTTGTTTTTCTAATTTTTTACTTCTATCTCGAGCCCTTAATATTTTTTTCTCGAATTCTGATATGTCCCTACTAAGTACTCGTGGTTATTCATATCCGGGACCTACGTTTCCGACTCAAAAATGCGTCTCTCATGACAAAGACCACTCGGAAGTCTCACCGCATTAAACTATAAGAGAATAAAATGAGGTGTTACAAATGGGTGCAATCATACCAGCACTAATGCGCCGGATCCCATCAGAACTCCTAAGTCAAGCTCGCTTGGGCGAGAGTAGGACTAGGATGGGTGACCCCCTGGGATGTTCTCGTGTTGCACCCTTTTTTGCTTCTACGAAGTCTCTATTTTTTTTGTTTTTCTACTTTTTTACTTCTATCTCGAGCCCTTAATAATTTTTCTTGAATTCCGATCCGTCCATAATAAGTCCTCGTGGTTTTTCACATCCGAGGCCCACGATCCCGACTCAAAAATGCGTCTATCATGACAAAGACCACTCGGAAGTCTCACCGCATTGAACTACAAGAGAATAGAATGCGGTGTTACAAATGGGTGCGATCATAAATGCACCGGATCCCATCAGAACTCCGAAATGAAGTGTACTTGGGCGAGAGTAGTATTACGATGGGTAACCCCCTGGGAAGTCCTCGTGTTGTGCACCTTGTTTTGCTTCTACGAGGTCTCTATTTTTTTACTTCTATCTCGAACCCTTAATAATTTTTCTTGAATTCCGATCTGTCCATACTAAGTCCTCGCGGTTATTCACAACCGGGGCACACGTTCCCAACTCAAAAATGCGTCTATCACGACAAAGACCACCCGTAAGTTTCACCGCATTGAACTATAAGAGTATAGAATGTGGTGTTACAAATGGGTGCCATCATACCAGCACTAATGCGCCGGATCCCATCAAAACTCTAAAGTCAAACGTGCTTGGGCGAGAGTAGTACTAGGATGGGTGACCCCCTGGGAAGTCCTCGTGTTGCATCTTTTTTTGCTTCTATCTCGAGCTATAAAAGAATAGAATGCGGTGTTATAAATGGGTGCGATCGTACCAGCACTAATGCACCGGATCCCAATCAGAACTCCGAAGTTAAGGGCGCTTGGGCGAGAGTAGTACTAGGATGGGTAACCCACTGGCAAGTCCTCGTGTTGCACCCTTTTTTGCTTCTACGAGGTCTCTACCTTTTTTTCTACTTTTTTACTTCTATCTCAAGCCCTTACTATTTTTTCTCAAATTACGATATGTCCATACTAAGTCCTCGTAGTTATTCACATCCTGGACCCACGTTCTCGATTCAAAAATGCATCTATCACGACAAAGACTACCCAGAAGTCTCATTGTGTTGCACTATAAAAGAATATAATGCGGTATTATAAATGGGTGCGATCATACCAGCACTAATGCACCGGAGAACTCCGAAGTCAAGCGTGCTTGGGCGAGAGTAGTACTAGGCTGGGTGACCCCCTGTGAAGTCCTCGTGTTGCACCCCTTTTTGCTTCTACGAGGTCTCTATTTTTTGTTTTTCTACTTTTTTACTTCTATCTCGAGCCCTTAATAGTTTTTCTTGAATTCCGATATGTCCATACTAAGTCCTCGCGGTTATTCACATCAAGGGCCGACGTTCCTGACTCAAAAATGCGTCTATCATGACAAAGACCACCCGGAAGTCTCACCGAATTAAACTACAAGAGAATAGAATGCGATATTACAAATGGGTGTGATCATAACACGACTAATGCACCGGATCCCATCAGAACTCCTAAGTTAAGCATGCTTGGGCGAGAGTAGTATTAGGATGGGTGACCCCTTGGGAAGTCCTCGTGTTGCACCCTTTTTTGCTTCTGCGAGGTCTCTACTTTTCTGTTTTTCTACTTTTTTACTTCTATCTCGAGACCTTAATAATTTTTCTTGAATTCGATATGTCCATACTAAGTCCTCGCGGTTATTCACATCTGGGGCATACGTTCCCGACTCAAAAATGCATCTATCACGACAAAGACCACTCGGAGGTCTCACCGCATTGAACTATAAGAGAATAGAATGTGGTGTTATAAATGGGTTCGATCATACCAGCACTAATGCACCGGATCCCATCAGAACTCTGAAGTTAAGCGTGCGGGCGAGAGTAGTACTAGGATATGTGACCCCCTGGGAAGTCCCCGTGTTGCACCCTTTTTTGCTTGTACGAGGTCTCTATTATTTTGTTTATCTACTTTTTTACTTCTATCTCGAGCCCTTAATAATTTTCCTTGAATTCCGATCTGTCCATATTAAGTCCTCGCGGTTATTCACATCTGGGGCCCACGTTCCCGACTAAGAAATGCGTTTATCACGGCAAAGACCACTTGGTAGTCTCACCGCGTTGAACTATAAGAGAATAGAATGCGGTGTTATAAATGGGTGCGATCATACCAGCACTAATGCACCGGATCCCATCAGAACTCCGAAGTTAAGCGTGCTTGGGTGAGAGTAGGGCGAGAGTAGTACTAGGATGGGTGACCCCGTGGGAAGTCCTCGTGTTGCACCCTTTCTTGCTTCTAGGAGGTCTCAATTTTTTTGTTTTTCTACTTTTTTACTTCTATCTCGAGCCCTTAATAATTTTTCTTGAATTCTGATCTGTCCATACTAAGTCCTCGCGGTTATTCACATCCGGGGCACACGTTCCCGACTAAAAAATGCGTCTATCACGACAAAGACCACTCGGAAGTCTCACCACATTGAACTATAAGAGAATAGAATGCGGTGTTACAAATGGTTGCGATCATACCAGCATGCACCGGTTCCCATCAAAACTCTGAAGTCAAACGTGCTTGGGCGAGAGTAGTACTAGGATGGGTGACCCCCTGGAAAGTCCTCGTGTTGCATCCTTTTTTGCTTCTCCGAGGTCTCTATTTTTTTGTTTTTCTACTTTTTTGCTTCTATCTCGAGCCCTTAATAATTTTTCTTGAATTTTGATTTGTCCATACTAAGTCCTTGCGGTTATTCAAACGACTAAAAAATGCATCTCTCACGACAAAGACCACTCGGAAGTCTCACGGCATTGAACTATAAGAGAATAGAATGTGGTGTTATAAATGGGTGCGATCGTACCAGCAATAATGCACCGGATCCCATCAGAACTGTGAAGTTAAGCATGTTTGGGCGAGAGTAGTACTAGGATGGGTGGGAAGTCCTCGTGTTATACCGTTTTTTGCTTCTACGAGGTCTCTATTTTTTTGTTTTTCTACTTTTTTACTTCTATCTCGAGCCCTTAATAATTTTACTTGAATTATGATCTGTCCATACTAAGTCCTCATAGTTATTCACATCCGGGGCCCACGTTCCCGACTCAAAAATGTGTCTATCACGACAAAGACCACTCGGAAGTCTCACCGCATTGAACTATAAGAGAATAGAAAGCGGTGTTACAAATGAGTGCGATCATACCAACACTAATGCACCACATCCCATCAGAACTCGAAGTTTAGCGTGCTTGGGTGAGAGTAGGCGAGAGTAGTACTAGGATGGGTGACCCCGTGGGAAGTCCTCGTGTTGCACCCTTTTTTGCTTCTACGAGGTCTCAATTTTTGTTTTTCTACTTTTTACTTCTATCTCGAGCCCTTAGTAATTTTTCTTGAATTTCGATCTGTCCATACTAAGTCCTCGCGGTTATTCACATCCGGGGCACACGTTCCCGACTAAAAAATGCGTCTATCACGACAAAGACCACTCGGAAGTCTCACCGCATTGAACTATAAAAGAATAGAATGCAGTGTTACAAATGGGTCCAATCATACCAGCACTAATGCACCGTATCCCATTAAACTCTGAAGTTAAACGTGCTTGGGCGAGAGTAGTACTAGAATGGGTGACCCCCTGGGAAGTCCTCGTGTTGCATCTATTTTTGCTTCTACGAGGTCTCTGTTTTTTTTTTTTGTTTTTCTACTTTTTTACCTTACCTTGAATAACCCAAAGAATATCCATCGATTCAGCCTACTTGTCTTTCAGATCTTTGGCTGAGTCTAATAAAATAGCGACCACTGCTGTAAGGTCGTCTTTTTTCTGATCATGAGCAGTGAGTCTCCATCCATTGTTCTCGAGGGAGGCGATGTCTTAGCTTCCACAACTCATAGTTTTTCTTGCTCTTGCTTCATGATTCTCTCCTGAGCTGTTTAAGCTGATTGAAGGCATGCCATAAGGCGTTCGGCATAAGGCGGAATGATTATTCAACATCCTGCATGGCACTTTGCAGCTTCTATCTCGAGCCCTTAATAATTTTTGTCGAATTTCGATCTGTCCATACTAAGTCCTCGCAGTTATTCATACGACTCAAAACTGCGTCTATCACGATAAAAACCACTCGAAAGTCTCACGGCATTGAACTTTTAGAGAATAGAATGCGGTGTTATAAATGGGTGCGGTCGTACCAGCACTAATGCACCGGATCCCATCAGAACTGCGAAGTTAAGCATGCTTGGGCGAGAGTAGTACTAGGATGAGTGGGAAGTCCTCGTGTTGCACCCTTTTTTGCTTCTACTAGGTCTCTATTTTTTTGTTTATCTACTTTTTTACTTCTATCTCGAGTCCTTAATTTTTCTTTAATTTTGATCTGTACATACTAAGTCCTCGCCGTTATTCACATCGAGGGCCCATGCTCCCGACTAAAAAATGCCTCTATCACGACAAAGACCACTCGAAAGTCTCAACGCGTTGAACTATAAAAGAATAGAATGCGGTGTTATAAATGGGTGCGATCATACCAGCACTAATGCACCGGATCCTATCAGAACTCCGAAGTTAAGCGTGCTTGGGTGAGAGTAGGGCGAGAGTAGTACTAGGATGTGTGACCCCGTGGGAAGTCCTCGTGTTGCAACCTTTTTTGCTTCTACGAGGTCTCAATTTTCTTGTTTTTCTACTTTTTTACTTCTATCTCGAGCCCTTAATAATTTTTCTTGAATTCGATCTGTCCATACTAAGTCATCGCAGTTATTCACATCCGGAGCACACGTTCCCGACTAAAAAATGCGTCTATCACGACAAAGACCACTCGGAAGTCTCACCGCATTGAACTTTAAGAGAATAGAATGCGGTGCTACAAATGGTTGTGATCATAACAGCACTAATGCACCGGATCCCATCAAAACTCTGAAGTCAAACATGCTTGGGCGAGAGTAGTACTAGGATGGGTGACCCCCTGGTAAGTCCTCGTGTTGCATCCTTTTTTTCTTCTACGAGGTCTATTTTTTTGTTTTTCTACTTTTTTGCTTCTATCTCGAGACCTTAATAATTTTTCTTGAATTTTGATCTGTCCATAGTAAGTCCTTACGGTTATTCAAACGAATCAAAAATGCGTCTATCATGACAAAGACCACTCGGACGTCTCACGGCATTGAACTATAAGAGAATAGAATGTGGTGTTATAAATGGGTGCGATCGTACCAGCAATAATGCACCGGATCCCATCAGAAATGCGAAGTTAAGCATGCTTGGGCGAGAGTTGTAGTAGGATGGGTGGGAAGTCCTCGTGTTACACCATTTTTTGCTTCTACAAGGTCTCTATTTTTTTTTTGTTTTTCTACTTTTTTACTTCTATCTCGAGCCCTTAATAATTTTTCTTGAATTCTGATCTGTCAATACTAAGTCCTCGTAGTTATTCACATCCGGGGCCCACGTTCCTGACTCAAAAATGCGTCTATCACGACAAAGACCACTCGAAAGTCTCACCGCATTGAGCTATAAGAGAATAGAATGCGGTGTTACAAATGAGTGCGATCATACTAGCACTAATGCACCGGATCCCATCAGAACTCCCAAGTTAAGCGTGCTTGGGCGAGATTAGTATTAAGATGGGTGACCCCCTGGGAAGTCCTCGTGTTGCACCCTTTTTTGCTTTTGCGAGGTCTCTACTTTTCTGTTTTTCTACTTTTTTACTTTTATCTCGAGACCTTAATAATTTTTCTTGAATTCGATATCACTACCAATGTTTATACTTTAGCCGACAGCAAAAAGTCGTCGGCTAAAGTCGAAAGTCGTCGGCTAAAGTGTTCAGCTGTCGGCTAAAAGTCGGTCGGCCGAGGTCGGTCGGCTAAAGTTTAGCCGACGGCTAATAGGGAAGATCGTCGGCTAAACTCGAACTTTAGCCGACGATTACACGGTCGTCGGCTAAAATAATACCCATTTTAGCCGACGAATACATAGGCGTCGGCTAAAATGTCGAGTTTTAGCCGACGGTAAATGCTGTCGTCGGCTAAAACCTATACACTTTAGCCGACGGCAACGTTGTCGTCGGCTAAAACCTATACAATTTAGCCGACGGCAACGTTGTCGTCGGCTAAAACTCGACATTTTAGCCGACGACATAGTCGCTTAAAAGTTTTATTTTATTTTTTAATTAAATACTTTAGCCGACGGTCAGTGTAAATGCCGTCGGCTAAAGTCGATGAAAAAAATCAAATTTCGAAATCACCAAACCTGTTCAGATAACCTATTATTCCAAATGTACAATACACCACCATACATCACAATCAACATAAATCAATTACGAAAAGCATAATTTAAATACAAACCATATCAACATGTCATGTAGCAATAGCAACAATAACGAACACGAGTCTAAACAAAAAACATTTAGCAAAAGAACTACTACAATGACAACTAAAATCCTCAAAGATCCGTCAAATTCTTAAAGATAGAAGAAGGATTACTACCGTCTTGCATGTCGTCGTCCCGAGGCTGTGAAGAAGAGGGGGGTGTTTGTGAATTGAAGAATTGAGGTGGTGGTGGTACCGAAATTCCCGATTGACACAGGCCCGACTCAATGACATCATATCTTGCATCATGGCTCGCGCCGAGCTAACATCTCTTGTTGAACCTTCCTTTGTTCCTCTTGGAATTTCGAATCGGGTCTTGAGACTTCTTTTGCTCCTCAGCTCGAGCTCCTCTCGATCCTCAATTGCTCCTCCAAATAAGCCTTTTGAGTGTCGCCCCTTTGATTGCGCTGAAACCCTGTAGTATTCTTCAATAATCCGTTGCCTTCAGCTCCCATCATCGGCGTCGGTGATGACTCCCTTTAGGAGGGTAAATGGTAGCCCACACCCTTGCCCTAATGTAGAGATCGGCTGATCGATCTCTCGGCGTGCTAACTCGAGACCGTCTCGTCCAAATCCGGATGCTCCTCCTCGCCATCTCTATCAACATCCTCTCGGACTCCTCGGTCACTCTCTCCTAATTAAGTGGGAACAAAAAAAGTAACCGAATATTAATAAAGTTCAGAGGTAAAAACTGATAGCAGTATTAAAATGGTTAGGATATATTTACAACTTACAAGTCTATCCGGATAGTTAGGATATGCCTTCTGAGTCACATAGACAAAGGCATTCGCCACATTTTCATCAGAAGTGGCCTCGTGCGAAACTCTCGCTAACGACTGCGAACCTAAACTGTGGTGCTCCGTCAAACCCTTACGGTTAACAGTGTTGGTTGAACTGCTCGCCTACACATAGAAACATGTAATTTTCATTTAACAAGGCGAAAAACTACCACAAGTAAGTTTCATATATGTTACATATCTTTAAACAACAATAGCATTACGAAAATATTTAGAGCTCGATTACATACAATATAGTCCGGGTCGCTAAAATGTGCGCATAGCCATCTCCACTCGTACTCCCGATACTTGAACTCCTCTGGAGTAGCCTCACGGAATTACCCTGGTGACCAAAACATGTGTAGCTCATTTTTCCAAGATTTGTACCTATAACAAATATTTATAAATAATAATCAAACATTAGTCAAATATATTTGTAAAGTATTTTGTAAATTTCATGTATTTATTTACTGTGATTTTGTGTTATTGTTTTATTCTAATTCATAATGTTATTTGTTTAATATGTTATTCATAAATAATCTGTTGTGTGTATACAGTTGTTATTATGCAGTTGAATGTTAAGATTTAAGTTTAGTGATTACGTTACATGTCATTTTATATTTATTGTTTGTGTATGATTATATAATATTAATGTGTTAGTTTTATTATTTTTATGTATAATTAATATTATAATATTTTATCTATATTCTAAAAGTGTATGTTATAATACTCATAATTACAAGTAAATTAGAATGTTTACCATGTTTAAATTTATCAATCAAATTACCTTCCATTTATACAAGTTGTGAATTTTAAATTATAAATTATTATGTATTAATAAATAAATTATAAAATATTTGACAAATACATATTTTTAACAATAACTAAAATGATGCAAAAATTAGTCGAGTAATTACTCAACTACGTATTGTGAAAATTACTTACTTGGTTGTTTGCACCTCATCACACCAAGTATGTAGTAGGAAAGAAGGAACCTCAAACCAAACTTACAATTAACATATAATATATATTACTAAAATTTTTTCGAATTTAAATACGCAAAGTAGCTTTCGGAATTGAGAAAAACTTACCGACATAGCATTGTTCAATGCATCCTTCACACTTTGTCGCACATCCTTCCACTCAACCCACAGTACCGGAATTCTATCGCGTATGACAAACCCAACATTACGACAATATGCCGTACAAGCATCCGAAGCCAAAATGGGTCGTCAATACTTTTCATCTACTGCTATCTTGTGACGGCCATTTTTTAAGACATATGCGTCAAGTGCTAGACCCTTCGATGGGCCACGAGTCTTCTTCTTCTTTTTCGGTTCGTCTTCGGTACGACCCCCCTCATTATCAAGCTCCGCAAGCGATGCGTACAACTTCGTCTTAGATATCCGACATGTTCGCCAAATCATTTTCTCAGGCCACGCCTGGAACACATACGCCTCCGTCGGGTTAACCAAGCTATATGGCCGGCGGACTCCTTTCTCATCGACTCCTGGAATCGACGGTACCATAGAGGGCATAAATAGAGTCGACGGAGGACCGGAAGGCACCTCAGATAACGTGCTCGGTGTAGATCGTCCGCTCCCAGATGTAGTAGGAGGAGAGGGAATGCGGTGTATAGGAGGCATACGAGGTTGAGTCGTCTCGACAGTAGTGGGAGTCGTCCGCGATCTCGGAGTCTGATACGATAAGCGCCTCGCAATAGTATGTGCGTCATCCGTCGGATACAAGTTCCCATCCTTAAACTTCAGTCCACTATTCTCTATTAGCCCACGTATGCGACTGTTACTTTCATCCAAATATTTACCGATAGGATCAGCACGATTGGAAGCTGCGGAACTATCCCCCGACTCCGGAGTCTTCGATTTTTTCTTACCACATGCTAGTCTCTTAATTTTGTCCATTTAACCTGTACAAATTCAACCACATAAATTAATTCTTTTTATACATAAACCCTAAATAGAATATGCAATTAAAGCTCAGAGCAACTACACATCACTTCACAAGAAACACAGACAAACGCAAACTAGCACTTGGCTCAGGATAGAACATAAATTCTTATTGGATCAAACCAGAATATTATACGTGGTAACATAAAATCAACGTACTTGGCTCAAGAACAATATGATGTCGATTAGTTTTTATCAAATACAATTGGAGAGGGCAAGGTTGAGTAAATCGTTCAAATTAAAAGTTACTTCCAATTTAAACTGAATCTCTTCCTTTGTCTCTTCTCTCTCTCTCACACACATACACACACATAGAAACTCTGTTTTCCACTAAACCATACGAATTTCCCTAGCAGAAGCTATGTATAGTTTTTTGCTGCAAGAAGAATATATTGTGCAGTTAAAATGAATCTATTTTGAGATGCGTAGTATGGATTACTAACAAATTGCAAGAATCTCGAATTTCTCTATTTTGAGATGCATAGTATGGATTTAAAGAGTTCGAATTCCAAAACTGAAAAGAGTTAGAATTCCATCCCAATTCCTTTATTTATTTTACCTCAAATTTGTTGTCTTATGTTTGCTACTATCATGCTTTTTTGGCTTAAGCAGTCTAAAGAAGGCTAGAAATAATAGCAGCAAATTATCCCAAAGGCAGCAAACTATTTTCCCCGATTACCAACTATTAACTCAGAACTAATATACCAAGATAAATGAAAGTAAACAACATAAACATATATCAATGCAGATAGTCAAAAAAACGTGAAAGGAAGTTTCAGAAAGTATCAGGAAATCCACATATAATATCAGTTGCAGAAAAATTAAATAAATTAGTAAAAGTGAATTAACTTTAAATTCCAATAAGAAACACCTCATGTCGATAATCCAGAAATTGGTTGCAGAAACCAGCAACAAAATTAAACAATGTGGAAACGAAAATGATAGACCGGTGTCGACATCGGTTTCCCAGCGCAAAAAATACGATTCTACGAACTAAAAGGATAGATCTGAATGAATGAATGAAAATCAATGTAAAACATCACAATTCCGGCAACAAAAATCTTAAAAATCAATGTAAAACATCACAATTCCGGCAACAAAAATGTAAAGAGAGAGAGGCAGAAGAGGGCCAGACCTGTGTTGTACGACCAGCGCCGGAGAGAAGATAGCAGCTGGGGGTTCCAGACGGAGCGGAGCGGCTGAGACGACGGGACGACGGCGGAGCGGCGGGACGAAAGGGAAAAGACAAAGGGAAAGTACCCCAGCGGAGGGACGACGGGACGACGGGACGACGGGGACGACGGGGACGACGGGAGCGGATGTCGGGGAAGGGGAAGGGAATGCCTGTTACGTTTTTTTTTATGTATCGTGGTATTTTGGCAGAAGAGGGCTAGACCTGTGTTGTTACGTTTTTTTTTTATGTATCGTGGTATTTTGGCCGACGACAGTGGATGTCGTCGGCTAAACTTGTTCGCTTTAGCCGACGGTAACAGTCGGCTAAAATAAAAAACGAACCACCATGACACGGGCCGTGTCGAACGGCTCGAACGGGTTGCATGTCCAGAATATTTTTGGAAATATAGACCACTAGGACACGGGCCGTGTCACTTTAGCCGACAGCTGTCGTCGGCTAAAGCCCAATTTATCATTTTTGTATATATTTAAATTATATATATATATATATTTAACTATAAATATATATATTAAAAATTAAAAATATCTACACTTTAAAGCCCAATTTATCATTTTTTTTATATAATTAAATTATATATATATAACTATAAATATATATATATATAATAAAAATTAAAAATATCTCAACTTTAGCCGACGGCTGTCGTCGGCTAAAGCTTTATATAATTAAATTATATATATATATATATATAATAAAAATTAAAAATATATCAACTTTAGCCGACGGCTGTCGTCGGCTAAAGCTCGCTTTACCATTTTTTATATATTTAAATTATATATATATATATGTGTATATATTTAACTATAAATATATATATTAAAAATTAAAAATATCTACACTTTAAAGCCCAATTTATCATTTTTTTATATAATTAAATTATATATATATATTTAACTATAAATATATATATATATATAATAAAAATTAAAAATATCTCAACTTTAGCCAGTATCATTAAGCTAAAGCTCACTTTATTATTTTTTATATATTTAAATTATATATATATATTTAACTATAAATATATATATTAAAAATTAAAAATATCTACACTTTAAAGCCCAATTTATCATTTTTTTATATAATTAAATTATATATATATATATATATATAATAAAAATTAAAAATATCTCAACTTTAGCCGACGGATGTCGTCGGCTAAAGCTTTATATAATTAAATTATATATATATATATATATAACTATAAATATATATATAATAAAAATTAAAAATATCTCAACTTTAGCCGATTACCGTCATTTGGCTACAGCTCACTTTATCAATTTTTATATATTTAAATTATATATATATGTATATATTTCACTAAAAATATATATTAAAAATTAAAAATATCTACACTTTAAAGCCCAATTTATCATTTTTTTATATAATTAAATTATATATATATATATATTTAACTATAAATATATATATAAGAAAAATTAAAAATATCTCAACTTTAGCCGACGGCTGTCGTCGGCTAAAGCTCACTTTATCATTTTTTATATAATTAAATTATATATATATATATATATTTAACTATAAATATATATATTAAAAATTAAAAATATCTACACTTTAAAGCCCAATTTATCATTTTTTATATAATTAAATTATATTATATATATTTATATATATTATTTGAAATTTATATAATTAAAATAAATTATATAAACTAAATTGGAATTTAAACTAAATTTTATATTATTTATATACTTCAGCCAACAGCTGTCGTCGGCTAAAGTATTTATGTATTTATAAATTAAATTTTATATATATAAATTTGAATTTAATTATAAATATATATATATATATAACATCATTATATATATATATCTGTATATTAATTTATATAGTTTTTATATAATTATATTTTATATATATTTATATTTGTTTTTTATATAATATTAATAGTTTATATATTTATACTTGTTTTATTATAAATAATTATATATAAAAAAAAATAAAAAAAAAATCAGTAATAATATCACTTTTGATTCGTTCGAGCGGCAAACAATAATCAATATTTAAGGAACTTTTACAAATAATATGATATGTCCTTCTAAGGTTCGTAGTCAGAATCACCACTTGAATCTGTCTCTGTGTCGGAGTTCATAACTGGCAGCATATGTCTGAACTCGTCCTCATCATCTTCATCAGAGTCTGCACGTAATTCATTTGTACCTACATCTATGAACCCACGTTCTTCGCCATGTAGCCGAACAACTCGACCTTCTACAACATTATTCAGTAGTATTGTGGAGGATCGTGGAATATTAGTCAGATCCGGCTCTTGATATGCCTCGTTGTAATCCTTATCGATCGCTTGTCCAAGTGTAGCCGCACTATATATATTTCTCGTAGCCACATGATTTACGATCTTCCATGCTCCTTTTTTACCAAGTCATCGAGGTAGTAAACTGGTTTAGCAGATGTTGCAAAAACAAAAGGATCACTTTCATACCAACTTGTAGAACTATCAGAGATAATAGTCCATAATTATCCTCCCTTTCGATTTGAGGATTTGTATCAAACCACCTACACTTGAACAAGTAAACTCAAGCCTTCTCCATAAATTAGTTCCACTACTTCGAGAAGAACACCGTAATATCCACCGTCAATCATAACCCTGCATTTTGACACCTCCGTCTTTGATCTCTGTCGATACATACAAATGTCACACCATTTACCTTCGCTATTGAATAAACTCTAGATGTAACAGGCTTCATTGAAAGAAGCATCAACTCACGTGACCACATCGGGTGGCCATCACTTTGTATGTGCGTCATCTGGATATTAATTAAGGTGAATGTCGTGATTAAGTAAATTATGTAAGCAAAATAAGTAAACAGTAATTAAACACTTACCCATTGTCCGAAATAATCAGCAAATGTTTCATTGTGGAATCTAATGTCTCCATTCACAGCATCACATGAAAGGTGAATGTCTTTCCAATATTGAACTTCCGGGATGCTTAAGTAATATCCACCAATGTGCAATTCGTAGCTCGTAAGGTTGTAAATGACCTGCTGTAATCTTCCTTGAACTTCAACTTCGCTGGTGATGATGGAGAGATTAAATTGCACTGGAATTATTGACATAGGCTCGGATGTGGGATCCACCGCGCCTAAATAGAACTTGGTATATGTTACACACTCCCATGCAAGATATGCTTCGGCGAGAAAAGTCTGTTGGAGCTGGATTAGGTTGTTGTATCTATCAAGAGAAATTGTGTTAACGGGTATCAATGTAGGCGTTCGGATGACTGCTTGATCAGCTATATGGTATTCTTGACCTTCAGCCGATACGTCCCTGTCGTAATAACCAAACACGTCGTCAATCAACCGTCTTGTGGGGTCATTGGATGTGCTACCACTGTACTGTCCGTGATCATGGGGAATAATTGAATTCGATCTTTCACCGTGGTAAATCCAACATGTATATTTATCCCAAAATCCATTTTTTTTTAAGTGCTCCCATACGACATCAAGTGTAAAACGGTACATATCGCTGCGGCATTTACATTTATTGCAAGGACAGTAATGAATCATACTATCACTATCATGTTCCTTCACAAATCGAATAAACCCTCGCATTCCATCTATGACCCTTGGATCCCATTTTTGCAGACCAATCCAACTTTTATCCATCCTATAACAAAAATAACAACAATATTATACATCGTATTTATCAAGAACATACAAAAATTATGACTAAAATCATCATATATATAGCTCGAATTCAAGATGTCAAATCCATATATATATATATATAATATATATATATATATATACACACACACCAAGAAATATTCGAGAAAACTAACTAATAATTCTAAAACATTTTCATAATCATCCAAATAGATATATTATATGCGTAATATAATTATAACTGATATTAAAATTCAATAAAGTACATACCTTCAATATGATTTCTTGAATGATCAAACCAGAGAATTCTTGTTCTTCGCTTTTCTTGTTATGTAATTTCCGAATGTGTTGTAAATGGTCTCTTCAAGTGTTAGATGGTGATATATTTTGCACAAAAAAACATGAAATACTTTAGCCGACAACATGCTGTCGGCTAAAGTATACTAGTCGTCGGCTAAACTGTGCTTTAGCCGACGGCATATCGTCGGCTAAAGTATACAAGTCGTCGGCTAAACTAGAAAACTTTAGCCGACGACTAACTGGACTTTAGCCGACGACCAATAGTAAAGTCGTCGGCTAAAGTAGTTTAGCCGACAACAAGTTAGCCGTCGGCTAAACTTGCTGACTTTAGCCGACGACTTCCGCCGGCCGTCGGCCGTTCTCCGGCGAGTCGTCGGCTAAAGTGTTATTTTTGGTAGTGTATGTCTATAGTAAGTCATCGCGGTTATTCACATCTGGGGCATACGTTCCCGACTCAAAAATGTGTCTATCACGACAAAGACCACTCGGAGGTCTCACCGCATTGAACTATAAGAGAATAGAATATGGTGTTACAAATGGGTTCGATCATACCAGCACTAATGCATCGGTTCCCATCAGAACTCTGAAGTTAAGCGTGCGGGCGTGAGTAGTACTAGGATGGGTGACCCCCTGGGAAGTCCCCGTGTTGCACCCTTTTTTGCTTCTACGAGGTCTCTATTTTTTTGTTTATCTACTTTTTTACATCTATATCAAGCCCTTAATAATTTTCCTTGACTTCTGATCTGTCCATACTAAGTCCTCGCGGTTATTCACATCCGGGGCGCACATTCCTGACTAAAAAATGCGTCTATCACGACAAAGACCACTCGGAAGTCTCACCGCATTGAAATAAAAGAGAATAGAATGCGGTGTTACAAATGGTTGCGATCATACCAGTACTAATGCACGGGATCCCATCAAAACTCTGAAGTCAAACGTGTTTGGGCTAGAGTAGTACTAGGATGGGTGACCCCCTGGGAAGTCCTCGTGTTGCATCCTTTTTTGCTTCTACGAGGCCTATTTTTTTGTTTTTCTACTTTTTTGCTTCTATCTGGAGCCCTTAATAATTTTTCTTGAATTCCGATCTGTCCATACTAAGTCCTTGTGGTTATTCAAACGACTAAAAAATGCGTCTATCACGACAAAGACCACTCGGAAGTCTCACCGCATTGAACTATATGAGAATAGAATGCGGTGTGATAAATGGGTGCAATCGTACCGGCACTAATGCACGAGATCCCATCAGAACTCCGAAGTTAAGCGCGCTTGGGCGAGAGTAGTACTAGGATGGGCGAGGTCTCTATTTTTTGTTTTCCTACTTTTTTACTTCTATCTCGAGCCCTTAATATTTTTTCTCGAATTACGATATGTACATACTAAGTCCTCACAGTTATTCACATACGGGACCCACACTCTCGATTCAAAAATGCATCTATCATGACAAAGACTACCCGAAAGTCTCACCGCGTTGCACTATAAAAGAATAGAATGCGGTGTTATAAATGGATACGATCATACCAGCACTAATGCACCGGATCCCATCAGAACTCCTAAGTTAAGCCTGCTTGGGCGCGAGTAGTATTAGAATGGGTGACCCCCTGGGAAGTCCTCGTGTTGCACCCTTTTTTGCTTCTGCGACGTCTCTACTTTTCTGTTTTTCTACTTTTTTACTTTTATCTCGAGACCTTAATAATTTTTCTTGAATTCGATCTGTCCATACTAAGTCATCGCGGTTATTCACATCCGGGGCATACGTTCCCGACTCAAAAATGCGTCTATCACGACAAAGACCACTCAGAGGTCTCACCGCATTGAAGTATAAGAGAATAAAATGTGGTGTTACAAATGGGTTCGATCATACCATCACTAATGACCAGTTCCCATCAGAACTCTGAAGTTAAGTGTGCGGGCGAGAGTAGTACTAGGATGGCTGACCCCTGGGAAGTCCCCGTGTTGCACTCTTTTTTGCTTCCACGAGGTCTCTATTTTTTTTATTTATCTACTTTTTTACTCCTATCTCGAGCCCTTAATAATTTTTCTTGAATTCTGATCTGTCCATACTAAGTCCTCGTAGTTATTAACATCCAGGGCCCACGTTCCCGACTCAAAAATGCGTCTATCACGACAAAGACCACTCGAAAGTCTCACCGCATTGAACTATAAGAGAATAGGATGCGTTGTTACAAATGGTTGCGATCATACCAGCACTAATGCACCGGATCCCATCAAAACTCTGAAGTCAAACGTGCTTGGGCGAGAGTAGTACTAGGATGGGTGACCCCCTGGGAAGTCCTCGTGTTGCATCCTTTTTTGCTTCTACGAGGTCTATTTTTTATTTTTCTACTTTTTTGCTTCTATCTCGAGCCCTTAATAATTTTTCGTGAATTTCGATCTGTCCATACTAAGTCCTTGCGGTTATTCAAACGACTCAAAAATGCGTATATCACGACAAAGACCACTCGGAAGTCTCACGGCATTGAACTATAAGAGAATAGAATGTGGTGTTATAAATGGGTATGATCGTACCAGCAATAATGCACTGGATCCCATCAGAACTGCGAAGTTAAGCGTGCTTGGGCGAGAGTAGTACTAGGATGGGTAGAAAGTTCTCGTGTTGAACCCTTTTTTGCTTCTGCGAGGTCTCTATTTTTTTGTTTTTCTACTTTTTTACTTCTATATCGAGCCCTTAATAATTTTTCTTGAATTCGATTTGTCCATACTAAGTCCTCGCGGTTATTCACATCCGGGGCCCATGTTCCCAACTCAAAAATGCGTCTATCACGACAAAGACCACTCGGAAGTCTCACCGCGTTGAACTATAAGAGAATAGAATATGGTGTTACAAATGGGTGCGATCACAACACTAATGCACCGGATCCCATCAGAACTCCGAAGGTAAGCGTGCCTGGGCGAGAATAGTACTAGGATGGGTGACCCCCTAGGAAGTCCCCGTGTTGCACCCTGTTTTGCTTCTACGAAGTCTCTATTTTTTATTTTTCGACTTTTTTACTTCTATCTCGAGCCCTTAGTAATTTTTCTTGAATTCTGATCTGTCCATACTGAGTCCTCACAGTTATTCACATCCGGGACCCATGTTCCCGACTAAAAAATGAATCTATCACGACAAACACCCCTTGGAAGTCTCACCGCATTGAACTATAATAGAATAGAATGCGGTGTTACAAATGGGTGCCACCATACCAGCACTAATGCATAGAATCCCATCAGAACTCCGAAGTTAAGCGTGCTTGGCGGGAGTAGTACTAAGATGGGTGACCCCATGGGAAGTCCTCGTGTTGCACCCCTTTTTTGCTTCTATGAGGTCTCTATTTTTTGTTTTTCTACTTTTTTACTTCTATCTCGAGCCCTTAATATTTTTTCTCGAATTCCGATATGTCCATACTAAGTCCTCGCGGTTATTCACATCCGGGACCCACGTTCCCGATTCAAAAATGCGTCTATCACGACAAAGACTACTCGGAAGTCTCACCTTGTTGAACTATAAAAGAATAGAAAACGGTGTTATAAATGAGTGCGATCATACCATTATCAGCACTAATGCACCGGATCCCATCAGAACTCCGAAGTTAAGCGTGCTTGGGCGAGAGTAGTACTAGGATGGGTGACCCCCCGGGAAGTCCTCGTGTTGCACCCTTTTTTGCTTCTACGAGGTCTCAATTTTTTTGTTTTTCTACTTTTTTACTTCTGTATCGAGCCCTTAATAATTTTTCTTGAATTCCGATCTATCAATACTAAGTCCTTGTGGTTATTCACATTCGGGGCACACGTTCCCAACTCAAAAATACGTCTATCACGACAAAGACCACTCGAAAGTCTCACCGTATTGAACTATAAGAGAATAGAATGCGATGTTGCAAATGGGTGCGATCATACCAGCACTAATGCATCGGATCCCATCAAAACTCCAAAGTAAAGCGCGCTTGGGTGAGAGTAATACTAGGATGGGTGACCCCCTGGGAAATCCTCGTGTTGCACCCTTTTTTTGCTTCTACGAGGTCTCTATTTTTTTGTTTTTCTACTTTTTTACTTCTATATTGAGCCCTCAATAGTTTTTTTGAATTCCGATATGTCCATACTAAGTCCTCGCAGTTATTCACATCCAGGGCCCACGTTCTTGACTCAAAATTTGTCTATCACGACAAAGACCACCCGGATGTCTCACCGCATTGAAATATAAGAGAATAGAATGCGGTGTTACAAATGGGTCCGATCATACCACGACTAATGCACCGGATCCCATCAGAACTTCTAAGTTAAGCGTGCTTGGGCGAGAGTAGTATTAGGATGGGTGACCCCCTAAGAAATCCTCATGTTGCACCCTTTTTTGCTTCTGCGAGGTCTCTATTTTTTTCTACTTTTTTACTTCTATCTCGAGCCCTTAATAATTTTTCTTGAATTTGATCTGTCCATACTAATTCCTCGCAGTTATTCAGATCTGGCGCCCACGTTCCCGACTCAAAAATGCGTCTATCATGACAAAGACCACTCGGAAGTCTCACAGCATTGAACTATAAGAGAATAGAATGTGGTGTTACAGATGGGTGCGATCACAGCACTAATGCACCGGATCCCATCAGAACTCCGACGGTAAGCGTGCCTGGCCGAGAGTAGTACTAGGATGGGTAACCCCCTTGGAAGTTCCCGTGTTGCACCCTGTTTTGCTTCTAGGAGGTCTCTATTTTTTATTTTTCAACTTTTTTAGTTCTATCTCGAGCCCTTAGTAAGTTTTCTTGAATTTCGATCTATCCATACTAAGTCCTTGCAGTTATTCACATCTAGGACCCACGTTCCCGATTCAAAAATGCGTCTATCACGACAAAGACTGCCCGGAAGTCTCACCGCATTGAAATATAAAATAATAGAATGCGGTGTTATAAATGGGTGCGATCATACCAGCACTAATGTACTGGATCCCATCAGAACTCCGAAGATAAGCATGCTTCGGCGAGAGTAGTACTAGGATGGGTGACGCCCTGGGAAATCCTCGTGTTGCACCCCTTTTTGCTTCTACGAGGTCTCTATTTTTTTGTTTTTCTACTTTTTTACTTCTATCTCTAGCCATTAATAGTTTTTCTTGAATTCCGATATGTTCATACTAAGTCCTCACGGTTATTCACATTCAGGGCCCATGTTCCTAACTCAAAAATGTGTCTATCACGACAAAGACCACCCAGAAGTCTCACCGCATTGAACTATAAGAGAATAGAATGCGGTGTTACAAATGGGTGCGATCTTACCACGACTAATGCACCGGATCCCATCAGAACTTCTAAGTTAAGCGTGCTTGGGCGAGAGTAGTATTAGGATGGGTGACCCCCCTGGGAAGTCCTCTTGTTGCACCCTTTTTTGCTTCTGCGAGGTCTATATTTTTTTATTTTTCTACTTTTTTACTTCTTTCTCGAGCCCTTAATAATTTTTCTTGAATTCGATTTGTCCATACTAAGTCCTCGCAATTATTCACATCCGGGGCCCACGTTCCCAACTCAAAAATGCATCTATCACGACAAAGACAACTCGGAAGTCTCACAGCATTGAACTATAAGAGAATAGAATATGGTGTTACAAATGGGTGCGATCACAGAACTAATGCACCGGATCCCATCAGAACTCCGAAGGTAAGCGTGCCTGAGCGAGAGTAGTACTAGGATGGGTGACCCCCTAGGAAGTCCCCGTGTTGCACCCTGTTTTCCTTCTACGAAGTCTCTATATTTTATTTTTCGACTTTTTTACTTCTATCTCGAGCCCTTAGTAATTTTTCCTGAATTCCGATCTGTCCATACTAAGTCCTCGCAGTTATTCACATCTGGGGCCCATGTTCCCGACTCAAAAATGCATCTATCACGACAAACACCACTCAGAAGTCTTACCGCATTGAACTATAATAGAATAGAATGCGGTGTTACAAATGGGTGCGGCCATACCAGCACTAATGCACAGGATCCAATCAGAACTCCGAAGTTAAGCGTGCTTGGCGAGAGTAGTACTAGGATGGGTGACCCCATGGGAAGTCCTCATGTTGCACCCCTTTTTGCTTCTATGAGGTCTCTATTTTTTGTTTTTCTACTTTTTTACTTCTATCTCGAGCCCTTAATATTTTTTCTCGAATTCCGATATGTCCATACTAAGCCCTCGCGGTTATTTACATCCGGGACCCACGTTTCCGATTCAAAAATGCATCTATCACGACAAAGACTACCCGAAAGTCTCACCGCGTTGAACTATAAAAGAATAGAATATGGTGTTATTAATGAGTGCGATCATACCATTACCAGCACTAATGCACCGCATCCCATTAGAACTTTGAAGTTAAGCGTGCTTGGGCGAGAGTAGGGCGAGAGTAGTACTAGGATAGGTGACCCCCCGGGAAGTCCTCGTGTTGCACCCTTTTTTGCTTCTACGAGGTCTCAATTTTTTTGTTTTTCTACTTTTTTAGTTCTGTCTAGAGCCCTTAATAATTTTTCTTGAATTCCGATATGTCCATACTAAGTCCTCGCTGTTATTCACATCCGGGCCACACGTTCCCGACTCAAAAATACCTCTATCACGACAAAGACCACTCGGAAGTCTCACCGTATTGAACTATAAGAGAATAGAATGTGGTGCTACAAATGGGTGCGATCATACCACGACTAATGCACCGGATCCCATCAGAACTTCTAAGCTAAGCGTGCTTGAGCGAGAGTAGTATTAGGATGGGTGACCCCCCTGGGAAGTCCTCTTGTTGCACCCTTTTTTGCTTCTGCAAGGTCTATATTTTTTTATTTTTCTACTTTTTTACTTCTATCTCGAGCCCTTAATAATTTTTCTTGAATTCGATTTGTCCATACTAAGTCCTCGCGATTATTCACATCCGGGGCCCACGTTCCCGACTCAAAAATGCATCTATCACGACAAAGACAACTCGGAAGTCTCACAGCATTGAACTATAAGAGAATAGAAGACGGTGTTACAAATGGGTGCGATCACATAACTAATGCACCGGATCCCATCAGAACTCCGAAGGTAAGCGTGCCTGGGCGAGAGTAGTACTAGGATGTGTAATACCCGTAATTTTGATTTCCGGTAATTTATTTTTTTTCGGCGGAAGTCCATTTTGATGACTCGTTCATGACCGTTTCGTCATTCTGAGAATGATTAATTCTACACTTTTTGTCATCCGAGTTCATTTCGGTGTCATTCTGTTGAATTCCGTGTTCTTTAGCGACTTTTCCACGTATGAGTTCGACTTTGTTGGATCGCCATTAATTTTTGGAAACTCCAAAAATTATGAATCTTTGAAATATTATAAATCATCGAGTTAGCTTTCCAATGGTTCAAACGGTGAGTCAATCGGAGTCCGGACGAGGGAGTTATGGTCGAAATAGCTAAGTCACTCTCATTCCCAGTTTTTGGCCGAGCACTCTGTACCTTGTGCCGCGGCACATGCTGGCAGGGCCGCGGCACACTGCCGAGTCACTGCCGGCAGATTTGGCCCTGTGCCGCGGCACACTCCCGCTGGGCCGCGGCACACTGTGCAGTCAATTTAAGGCCAGCAGGCGTTTTTTTCTCCCATTTTCTCACTCGTTTTCTTCCCTTCCGCGGCTGGAGCTTGATCAATCATGGAGAGATGTTATTGGACAATCAATCCATGAAGTTTTGGAGTTCATATCATCAATCATTCATCCTATAACACCCTCCGATCTACCGAATCAGGTCAGATTTCCTAGAAATCTAGTTTTGGGGAATTTGGGTGTTTTGGTTGTTTTTGTCCGTTTAACCCGATTTAACTTAGGATTATGATGGATTGATGATTATTTAGATGTATTATATCATTTCCCTTGTTATTCCATGGTTGGATCGTATCGATTCGTTATTTGGGTCGAGTTCTTGACCGACGCCTTGAAGGTGTCCGGTAAAATGTCTTAGAGAGGTTTTCGGGCATTCTACGATTATCCTCCCTCGTATGATTGTTGATTTATGGATTATATGATGTTAGGGTCGATTTTCTTACGAAGAAACCGAGTTGAACCCTTCCGTTCGTTGTCGTTTTCCTTTTCAAAAGCATCGGGCGTTTCGAAGCTTTCCGGTTGAGCCGTGTTCGTCGGGATACTTGCGTGCCGATTTTGAGGCAAGTACCTTGTCCATATAATTCTTGTTTTATAGATATGATAATTGGTGATCGTATAATGTGTTTGTTTGGTCGTTTGAAAATTATTTTCAAAAGATTCGATTAGCCTTGTTAAAGGCTCTCATTCAAAACGCGTGTGTTTTGTAAGTGTGTGGGTTGTAAGTGACTACGTGTATCCTTTGGATATGTTTGGAGTTGATGTGGTGTTTGATAATGCGTGTGTACGTATATGGATTCATTTCAGTGTATTGCGGTTTTGACATGATGTGACGTTAGTTGTTACTCCTTTGAAAGGAGGTTGCGATGCTTAATGTTGTTTCGTTTCATAATCGATTATTGTTGTGTGCTTGTTATACGTGATGTGCCTCCGGGTAGGATTGTTGAATCTCCGGGATCCATACTTGCTAGTATGGGTCGGGCGAGACCGTAGGGTTATCCAATCCAGGTATGTCTTGCGGGGACTCCAAGGTTCGTGGCTTGTTAGCCCGATGCCGGGATAACTAGTGGGGTAATCAACGGGTATGTCTTGCGGGGACTCCGAGGTTCGTGGCTTGTTAGCCCGATGCCGGGATAACTTATGGTTGTGATTTGTGTGTGATTTGTTTAGCTAGCCAGCTCGGGAGGGTCCTTGGAGGCCTCGAGTGGGATTTGTGGCTTCGTCCCGGTCCTAGGCGATTCGCGTGCGCGATTATGTTTTGCTGCTTTTTATGTCCGTCGAGGACACGTGATGTTGGGCTCTGGCCATGTGAATTGTTATCGGTTTTCTATTTGCGAAAACAAAACCTTTGGGCTGTGACCCCTGTTAATTTTGGAAAGATCGGATTTGATAATCCTAAATTATTTTCTATTAAAACTCTCGATGGCATTTTAAACTGTTTCATAAATTGTTTCCCTTTAATTGTGGTCTTTCGGTTTTGGAATGTTTTACCCAAACTCTTGCCTCGGGAAGTACTTTTCGTTACTTTTGGATTTTTGAGGATTCCTGGTTATTGTTATTCGTGGAATATGAATTGTGTAACATCCCCAAAACCGTATGGGAATATTACACGCCGTAGACCCCTTCCACAAGGATCTACCAGGCTAAACATCCATAAACGACTAAATGCTTGCCCGGCCAGGGTCAAACAATATAATAATACAGACCGTTAAGGTCACTTACACATAAACACACAGACCGATGAGGTCACACAACTCTACCAACAGAACTGACTAACAACATTACCCACACAGGGGTCGAAACACAATACAGCGGAAGACTGAATGAACTCTAACAATACAACCAAACTCTACCAACTCTCGACTCTTGATTAGTATCGCAGCTCGTCATCCTCTTGTGCCAATCCTGTGATCGCTCCCCGACCGCATGTACCTGGACGCAAAACAGACATCCACCCCCCGAATACTCGGGGGTTAGTAAAAATCCACTGTTTTACTAGTGCAAGTATCAAACCATACGAAATGTAACAAGCAAATAGCAACTACGAATTTAATACGGAAATCAATTATCAAAATGTTCCCGAGAAGTTTTGGAATTTCGAACTCAAATAAGAGATATTTGAAAAGGAACACATCATCTCGGGGATTTTTAAAGCAGAAATTCTTTTGGAACTCGAGTCCCAATTTACAAAACCTTTTCGTAAACATTAGGGCCTTAGCCCGATTCTCGTTTCAAAGCATACTAGATAATATATCATTATGAGTCCGAGATCCATATTTAAAATGTTACCCGAACAATCAATGCTACACGACCATTGTTCGTACACATCATGTACCGAACTCCGGAGGCCTCGACGACCTTACCCGACCACACACACTGCTCGTACACATCATGTACCGAACTCCGAGGCCTCAACGACCCTACCCGGCCACACACACTGCTCGTACACATCATGTACCGAACTCCGAGGCCTCAACGACCCTACCCGGCCACACACACTGCTCGTACACATCATGTACCGAACTACGAGGCCTCAACGAACCCTACTCGCCACACACATCGTTCGTACACATCATGTACCGAACTCCGCAGGTCTCGCTGCACCCTACCGGATCACACACCTTGTTCGTACACATCATGTACCGAACTCCGCAGGCCTCGCTGACCCTACCTGGAACACACGCACACACATCGACACGACACAACTCATAATCATTAAATGTCAAGCCATTCCACATTACACCGAAATGTACAATCAAGTATGTAAATCAAAACAACACGAATATCATGATCATCACAACGACTCTTAACCAACATAACACATATTCGGTACACAATACATTGCACAACCACGTGTACAACCATCTCATATGTACATCGCAATCCTGCACAAATGGTACAACGCCGAACACGTATACCAATATATCACTATTATCACAAAGCCTTCAAATTTCGGAAAACACAACCAACTCAAACGGAACATATTTACGGAGGCAAGCAAAATCGTCATACATATCATACGTAATTACTAGTCGCAAGATACAAGTCGTATAATAAGATACTTGCCTCGATAACCGCTACCGAACGCTCCGAAGAACATGGTTCGACCGGGAAGCTCGGACCCCAAAGAAGGCAACGAACGGAAGGGTTCCGACTCGAGTTCTTCACAAGAATTCGTTCCTAAGTCACAACGATATCAATTCAATCACAATTCTACGAAAACGTATGGAACTTCCCAAGTTCTACCCATCAAGCATTTTATCGACACTTTGAAGGCGTAGTCCAATTCAATCGATTATTCAAAGAAATACTCAAATCCGCTCCACAAAACTTCAAGGGTATTGAATGATTACGAGTTTACAATCAAGTTTCATCATCAATCAATCAAAACAAAGAAAATCGCCAAAACACCAAGAAACCCCAAGAACATCCAAAACCCAAAAGTTTAGGTGTTCTTACCTTCGATCCGTTGGAAGATGATGTTAATCCATGATTCCAACTTCCAAAATATGTTGTTATAAGTTTATTCTACTCAAAACCATCGATCTATGGTGAAAAATCGCGAAGGAACGAAGAAAAGTGGAAAATGCCGGATATGACTTGGTCCAGCCTTAAATAGTCGGACATCACGGACGCTTACGCACGTAATCGCCGGCCCTTACGCACGAATCGCCATGGCCGAAGTCTATGCCCATAAATGCCGCAGATCGTTACGCACGTAATCGCCGAGGCTTACGACGTAATCCGGCCTTATGTACGAATCGCCGAGCACTACCGGCCGTAACTCGCGGGCCGCCTCGGGCCTGCATCGCCGGCCATGACTCGGCCGGGGCCAACTCCGACGGCCCGAATGACCCCGAAACCCGAACCTGAATACGAATCGAAGATACGGTTACGAAGTACTCGCAAAGACGAATTCGAACACTAAGAGAACACACGATTCCGACCACCCGAGGGCTCGAAATTCGACAACGGAAGTAATTACCCCAAACTTTGGGAAATTACGAAAATGGCCCAAGACGCCCGAAAATCACGATACGTGATCGAATAACCAAACCGAAGTTCACAACACGTCTAACGAAGTTAAACGGACTAACGGGAAACTCAAAACAGCAGTTTTGAACGAGATTCGCAAGAATCGAACTCAAGTGCGGAAAAGTCGCTAAAAAGCACGGAACTCAACAAAACAACACCGAAACAAACTCGGATGTCAAAAAGTGTAGAATTAAATATTCTCAGAATGACGAAACGGTCAAAAGCGAGTCGTCGAAATGGACCTCGTCCGAAAAATGAAAATTACCGGAAATCCGAAATTGCGGATATTACATTCTACCCTCCTTAAAAGAAGTTTCGTCCCGAAACTTAAAACAAGTAGGGAGAAGCAATATCCCGACAGGAAAACTCAACAAGATACACAAGAAATGCGTAACTTTCGTCCATTGGCGAAACGTTACAAGCAACGCGAAAGAATATACAGCGTGACAACACGCCACACGACGACCATAACAACGCCACCGGCAAAGGTTCAAAACAATAACGATCAATTAACGACGCATCACATACCACATCATATGCACACATTTAATCAAAGAAATGTACGCGACAACAAGTCGCACCCGACTAAAACGGCTATGCGATAGAAACAAATAGAGTATTACGATAGAAATCATTCCGATTCTCATCAACAAGAAAATGTCCGACGTCAAAACACAAACAATTCAAGATAACAGAAAATGAGAATACCGGATATTACATTCTATCATACAAAAAATAAGTTTCGTCCCGAAACTTAAACTAAGGTTATCACAGTGATACGAAACAAAATATAACGACACATAATAAAATACCATGCTCATGACCTCGTGGTCCACTGACACGCCTCCGTAGGTTCAACAACTAAACGGTAACTTACACAAAACAAAATATCATTCAACAAGTTCCAAATGTAAAAGCGTCACAAAAAAAAACATCTCTACACGCGAAACAATCCATGTAGCGAGTACCAAAAACACCATCACTAGACATCACTGGGCCCTCCGGAAGTAGGAATAGAATTCCGGTCCCTTATCATCTCGGCAACAATCTCGCAGTACTGAACTCGATGCCCCTCGTGTCCACAATTATAACAAGTCACTGGCGGTTTCTTACACTGCGCGCGTTCATGGCCTAGAACGTTACAGTTGAAACACCTAGGAGCATTACCAGAACTCAAAGACACCGACTTGGGTCTTTTGGGTTCTCTAACTGACTGAGAAGGTCCCATACTCGGCTGATACGAGGGTTGAGGTGTGGGAATCCCAATTCCCTTACTTCCCGATGCGTCATCGGAAATCTTCAGCTTTTTTTCGCTACCGATACGGACTCGGTAGACATTATAGCCATCTCAAACGCCAAGGCTCGATCCTGATAGTCCTTCAAGATTGTACACATAAAAGGAGCCATACACTGCCGAATCTGAGGTTTCATACGCATATCGAAATAACGAACCTTATTTGCCTCACTTTTCACCTGATCCCGAACATAACACAAATTGCCGATTATAATCGACTATCGCTCGACATCGACACGTCTCGGGCGTTGCCGAAAAAACTCGACAATCCTATGCTCTTTAACAGCGGCAGACAATACTCGCCTCCATGGCGCTTTGAATTCACCCAAGTAGCGGTACGATCACTAGGCGCTACGGCCTCCCACCAGTCTGCAGCTTCCCTGTCGAGTAGGTATTGAGCAATAGGCACTCTTCTCTCATCGGGGCAAGCTACAGCATCAAATGTTCTGTCCAACTGGAAGAGCCAATTCTCCCAGCCTAACGAGTCCAAAGAACCTACAAAACGGGGCGGGTGCATTCTCATCACATCTCGTAACCACTTACCAGCTCCGTTATCTTCATTCGGAATCCCGTCTCGATGTACGGTCTGATTCATATGCGCCAACCGGTCAGTCACCTGACGAAGGATGGTGGCGGCGCCAATATCAACATTACCTCTGGATGATTGCTGCTGATCACGACCACGACTACGACCACGTCCTCGGCCACGGCCTCTCGGCATACTGGACGGACGACCAATAAAAATAACACATCCAAACAAATATCACAACGTCAAGATAAGACAATAAATAGCAGCACGTTAAAACATCAACTCCAAGTCATCACACAAGTGCACGAACTAACACTGTAATTTTAGAACTTCATTAAAAAAAATAATCCACACAGTCACATCAACAGAGATGTTTGGATTTTACCAAATCAAACACGGTCAAAACCACACACGTATCGCAGGGATCAAACACTAACAACAAAAATAAAATGTTTCCGAGGTATTATTCAAATGATTTAAAATTCTCAAGTTTGAAAAAAAAATTGGTGAAATGAAATTTTTGAAAAGACTTATAATACCTCGGTCGTTTAATTAAAACCATGTATCTCATTATCAAAACTGTTTTGATTGAAGCTATTTGCAAAACAACACATGAGGCTTCAATCTTTTCGCTAGACGATATCGTCAAAATGACCTTATCAGTATATCATTATCTTTGCTAGCGTTATACGGGGTAACAACATGTTACCACGCCATCCATCACTGATATATCAACAGAGATTAAATAATCAAGGGGCACGGGTACAACTGTAATAACAAATTTCTACCGGTCGGTCAAAGTTAACGTAATAACATGCGCTTTACGCCGTAATAACTACGAGCTTACGGCCGTAATGGAAAACATCTTACGGCCGTAACATCTAGCCGCAGGATCGCAGAATTGTCGCAGAGCCCCCAACACACAAACACATAACATTTAAATTCCGAAAATTAGGGTCGTTTTGCAAAACAAGATTTTTCCAAAAATTTTGATTTCCACAAAAATGCTTAAATCAGTAGTCTTTAAGGAAAAACGTTTTCAAAGCTACCCGTAGTGGGTATAATTACAACAATCCAAAATAGTCGATATTAAAACCACATGCCCAAATGGCAAACAGGGTCGCCAATTCAATCACATACATCTCATAGCATCAAGTTTAAACACACAGCAAAATCATTCATCGGAGTTTCTCACAAACTCTACCGTAAAACCCATCAAGGTTCACAACTTTCACACCATACCAACCCACATGGTGGTTCAAGGGCCAAACATCAATACATCTAGTTCTATACACGTACAGTGTATCCAAGTATCGAATACAACTTCATTACACAACACCGTGTAAATAAAATTATGCACCACAAATATCACACATAAATGAAATCATGAACACAGATATTATGCATAAAAGAGGAGACTTACGTCCACAGGCCGCACGGAGACGACGGTCGCCCACGATACTAATCTCATCCGACAACATATCCAACACGTTGGATCACAAGACAACTCAACTTGTCACCTGATGACTCGAACGACATGACAACACATTACTCGACAAATCACGACTTGACTCGACCCGACAGCCTAGGTTTCCGCAACCTAAGCTCCGATACCATAATTGTAACATCCCCAAAACCTTATGGGAATATTACACGCCGTAGACCCCTTCCACAAGGATCTACCAGGCTAAACATCCATAAACGACTAAATGCTTGCCCGGCCAGGGTCAAACAATATAATAATACAGACCGTTAAGGTCACTTACACATAAACACACAGACCGATGAGGTCACACAACTCTACCAACAGAACTGACTAACAACATTACCCACACAGGGGTCAAAACACAATACAGCGGAAGACTGAATGAACTCTAACAATACAACCAAACTCTACCAACTCTCGACTCTTGATTAGTATCGCAGCTCGTCATCCTCTTGTGCCAATCCTGTGACTGCTCCCCTGAATCTGCATGTACCTGGACGCAAAACAGACATCCACCCCCCGAATACTCTGGGGTTAGTAAAAATCCACTGTTTTACTAGTGCAAGTATCAAACCATACGAAATGTAACAAGCAAATAGCAACTACGAATTTAATACGGAAATCAATTATCAAAATGTTCCCGAGAAGTTTTGGAATTTCGAACTCAAATAAGAGATATTTGAAAAGGAACACATCATCTCGGGGGTTTTTAAAGCAGAAATTCTTTTGGAACTCGAGTACCAATTTACAAAACCTTTTCGTAAACATTAGGGCCTTAGCCCGATTCTCGTTTCAAAGCATACTAAATAATATATCATTATGAGTCCGAGATCCATATTTAAAATGTTACCCGAACAATCAATGCTACACGACCATTGTTCGTACACATCATGTACCGAACTCCGGAGGCCTCGACGGACCTTACCCGGACCACACACACTGTTCGTACACATCATGTACCGAACTCCGGAGGCCTCAACGGACCCTACCCAGCCACACACACTGTTCGTACACATCATCTACCGAACTCCGGAGGCCTCAACAGACCCTACCCGGCCACACACACTATTCGTAAACATCATGTACCGAACTCCGGAGGCCTCAACGGACCCTACCCAGCCACACACATCGTTCGTACACATCATGTACCGAACTCAAGAGGTCTCGTCAGACCCTACCTGGATCACACACCTTGTTCGTACACATCATGTACCGAACTCCAGAGGCCTCGTCAGACCCTACCTGGAACACACGCACACACATCGACACGACACAACTCATAATCATTAAATGTCAAGCCATTACACATTACACCGAAATGTACAATCAAGTATGTAAACCAAAACAACACGAATATCATGATCATCACAACGACTCTTAACCAACATAACACATATTCGGTACACAATACATTGCACAACCACGTGTACAACCATCTCATATGTACATCGCAATCCTGCACAAATTGTACAACGCCGAACACGTATACCAATATATCACTATTATCACAAAGCCTTCAAATTTCGGAAAACACAACCAACTCAAACGGAACATATTTACGGAGGCAAGCAAAATCGTCATACCTATCATACGTAATTACTAGTCGCAAGATACAAGTCGTATAATAAGATACTTGCCTCGATAACCGCTACCGAACGCTCCGAAGAACACGGTTCGACCGGGAAGCTCGGACCCCAAAGAAGGCAACGAACGGAAGGGTTCCGACTCGAGTTCTTCACAAGAATTCGTTCCTAAGTCACAACGATATCAATTCAATCACAATTCTACGAAAACGTATGGAACTTCCCAAGTTCTACCCATTGAAGCATTTTATCGGACACTTTGAAGGCGTAGTCCAATTCAATCGATTATTCAAAGAAATACTCAAATCCGTTCCACAAAACTTCAAGGGTATTGAATGATTACGAGTTTACAATCAATTTTCATCATCAATCTGAATCAAAACAAAGAAAATCGGCCAAAACACCAAGAAACCCCAAGAACATCCAAAAACCCAAAAGTTTAGGTGTTCTTACCTTCGATCCGGTTGGAAGATGATGTTAATCCATGATTCCAACTTCCAAAACATGTTGTTATAAGTTTATTCTACTCAAAACCATCGATCTATGGTGAAAAATCGCGGAAGGAACGAAGAAAAGTGGAAAATGCCGGATATGACTCGGTCCAGGCCTTAAATAGCCGGACACTGCCGGACGCTTACGTACGTAACCGGCCGGGCCCTTACGCACGAATCGCCATGGCGAAGTCTCGCCATAAATGCCGGCATCGTTACGCACGAATCGACGAGGCTTACGACGACGAATCGCCTTACGACGTAATCGCTGAGCACTACCGGCCGAACTCACGGCTGCCTCGGCCTGCATCGCCTGGCCATGACTCGGCCGGGGCCAACTCCGACGGCCCGAACGACCCCGAAACCCGAACCTGAATACGAATCGAAGATACGGTTACGAAGTACTCGCAAAGACGAATTCGAACACTAAGGGAACACACGATTCCGACCACCCGAGGGCTCGAAATTCGACAACGGAAGTAATTACCCCAAACTTTGGGAAATTACGAAAATGGCCCAAAACGCCCGAAAATCACGATACGTGATCCAATAACCAAACCGAAGTTCACAACACGTCTAACGAAGTTAAACGGACTTACGGGAAACTCGAAACAGCAGTTTTGAACGAGATTCGCAAGAATCGAACTCAAGTGCGGAAAAGTCGCTAAAAAGCACGGAACTCAACAAAACGACACCGAAACAAACTCGGATGTCAAAAAGTGTAGAATTAAATATTCTCAGAATGACGAAACGGTCAAAAGCGAGTCGTCGAAATGGACCTCGTCCGAAAAATGAAAATTACCGGAAATCCGAAATTGCGGATATTACATTCTACCCTCCTTAAAAGAAGTTTCGTCCCGAAACTTAAAACAAGTAGGGAGAAGCAATATCCCGACAGGAAAACTCAACAAGGTACACAAGAAATGCGTAACTTTCGTCCATTGGCGAAACGTTACAAGCAACGCGAAAGAATATACAGCGTGACAACACGCCACACGACGACCATAACAACGCCACCGGCAAAGGTTCAAAACAATAACGATCAATTAACGACGCATCACATACCACATCATATGCACACATTTAATCAAAGAAATGTACGCGACAACAAGTCGCACCCGACTAAAACGGCTATGCGATAGAAACAAATAGAGTATTACGATAGAAATCATTCCGATTCTCATCAACAAGAAAATGTCCGACGTCAAAACACAAACAATTCAAGATAACAGAAAATGAGAATACCGGATATTACATTCTATCATACAAAAAATAAGTTTCGTCCCGAAACTTAAACTAAGGTTATCACAGTGATACGAAACAAAATATAACGACACATAATAAAATACCATGCTCATGACCTCGTGGTCCACTGACACGCCTCCGTAGGTTCAACAACTAAACGGGAACTTACACAAAACAAAATATCATTCAACAAGTTCCAAATGTAAAAGCGTCACAAAAAAAAACATCTCTACACGCGAAACAATCCGTGTAGCGAGTACCAAAAACACCATCACTAGACATCACTGGGCCCTCCGGAAGTAGGAATAGAATTCCGGTCCCTTATCATCTCGGAAACAATCTCGCAAAGATCGAACTCGATGCCCTCGTGTCCACAATTATAACAAGTCACCGGCGGTTTCTTACAATGCGCGTGTTCATGGCCTAGAACGTTACGGTTGAAACACCTAGGAGCATTACGTAACTCAAAGACACCGACTTGGGTCTTTTGGGTTCTCTAACCGACCGAGAAGGTCCCATACTCGGCCGATACGAGGGTTGAGGTGTGGGAATCCCAATTCCTTTACTTCCCGATGCGTCATCGGAAATCTTCGCTTTTTCACCGATACGGACTCGGTAGACATTATAGCCATCTCAAACGCCAAGGCTCGATCCTGATAGTCCTTCAAGGTTGTACACATAAAAGGAGCCATACACTGCCGAATCTGAGGTTTCATATGCATATCGAAATAACGAACCTTATCTGCCTCACTTTTCACCTGATCCCGAACATAACACAGCTGTCGATTATAATCGACTATCGCCTGGGACATCGACACGTCTCGGGGCGTAGCCGAGAAAAACTCGACAATCCTATGCTCTTTAACAGGCGGCAGACAATACTCGGCCTCCATGGCAGTTTTGAATTCAGTCCAAGTAGCGGTACGATCACTAGGCGCTACGGCCTCCCACCAGTCTGCAGCTTCCCTGTCGAGTAGGTATTGAGCAATAGGCACTCTTCTCTCATCGGGGCAAGCTACAGCATCAAATGTTCTGTCCAACTGGAAGAGCCAATTCTCCCAGCCTAACGAGTCCAAAGAACCTACAAAACGGGGCGGGTGCATTCTCATCACATCTCGTAACCACTTACCAGCTCCGTTATCTTCATTCGGAATCCCGTCTCGATGTACGGTCTGATTCATATGCGCCAACCGGTCAGTCACCTGACGAAGGATGGTGGCGGCGCCAATATCAACATTACCTCTGGATGATTGCTGCTGATCACGACCACGACTACGACCACGTCCTCGGCCACGGCCTCTCGGCATACTGGACGGACGACCAATAAAAATAACACATCCAAACAAATATCACAACGTCAAGATAAGACAATAAATAGCAGCACGTTAAAACATCAACTCCAAGTCATCACACAAGTGCACGAACTAACACTGTAATTTTAGAACTTCATTAAAAAAAATAATCCACACAAATACATCAACAGAGATGTTTGGATTTTACCAAATCAAACACGGTCAAAACCACACACGTATCGCAGGGATCAAACACTAACAACAAAAATAAAATGTTTCCGAGGTATTATTCAAATGATAAAATTTTAAAATTCTCAAGTTTGAAAAAAAAATTGGTGAAATGAAATTTTTGAAAAGACTTATAATACCTCGGTCGTTTAATTAAAACCATGTATCTCATTATCAAAACTGTTTTGATTGAAGCTATTTGCAAAACAACACATCGAGGCTTCAATCTTTTCGCTAGACGATATCGTCAAAATGACCTTATCAGTATATCATTATCTTTGCTAGCGTTATACGGGGTAACAACATGTTACCACGCCATCCATCACCGATATATCAACAGAGATTAAATAATCCAGGGGCACGGTACAACCGTAATAACAAATTTCTACCGGTCTCAAAAGTTAACGGCCGTAACAACATGCAGTTTACGCCCGTAACAACTCTGAGCTTACGGCCGTAATGGAAAACATCTTACGGCCATAACATCTAGCTGCAGGACTGCAGAATTGTCGCAGTAGCCCCCAACACACAAACACATAACATTTAAATTCCGAAAATTAGGGTCGTTTTGCAAAACAAGATTTTTCCAAAAATTTTGATTTCCACAAAAATGCTTAAATCAGTAGTCTTTAAGGAAAAACGTTTTCAAAGCTACCCGTAGTGGGTATAATTACAACAATCCAAAATAGTCGATATTAAAACCACATGCCCAAATGGCAAACAGGGTCGCCAATTCAATCACATACATCTCATAGCATCAAGTTTAAACACACAGCAAAATCATTCATCGGAGTTTCTCACAAACTCTACCGTAAAACCCATCAAGGTTCACAACTTTCACACCATACCAACCCACATGGTGGTTCAAGGGCCAAACATCAATACATCTAGTTCTATACACGTACAGTGTATCCAAGTATCGAATACAACTTCATTACACAACACCGTGTAAATAAAATTATGCACCACAAATATCACACATAAATGAAATCATGAACACAGATATTATGCATAAAAGAGGAGACTTACGTCCACAGGCCGCACGGAGACGACGGTCGCCCACGATACTAATCTCATCCGACAACATATCCAACACGTTGTGACTGCGCACAACTCAACTTGTCACCTGATGACTCGAACGACATGACAACACATTACTCGACAAATCACGGCTTGACTCGACCCGACAGCCTAGGTTTCCGCAACCTAAGCTCCGATACCATAATTGTAACATCCCCAAAACCGTATGGGAATATTACACGCCGTAGACCCCTTCCACAAGGATCTACCAGGCTAAACATCCATAAACGACTAAATGCTTGCCCGGCCAGGGTCAAACAATATAATAATACAGACCGTTAAGGTCACTTACACATAAACACACAGACCGATGAGGTCACACAACTCTACCAATGTAATCGACTAACAACATTACCCACACAGGGTCGAAACACAATACAATGGAAGACCGAATGAACTCTAACAATACAACCAAACTCTACCAACTCTCGACTCTTGATTAGTATCGCACTCGTCATCCTCTTGTGCCAATCCCGTGATCGCCTCGAATCCGCATGTACCGGACGCAAACAGACATCCACCCCCCGAATACTCGGGGGTTAGTAAAAATCCACTGTTTTACTAGTACAAGTATCAAACCATACGAAATGTAACAAGCAAATAGCAACTACGAATTTAATACGGAAATCAATTATCAAAATGTTCCCGAGAAGTTTTGGAATTTCGAACTCAAATAAGAGATATTTGAAAAGGAACACATCATCTCGGGGATTTTTAAAGCAGAAATTCTTTTGGAACTCGAGTCCCAATTTACAAAACCTTTTCGTAAACATTAGGGCCTTAGCCCGATTCTCGTTTCAAAGCATACTAAATAATATATCATTATGAGTCCGAGATCCATATTTAAAATGTTACCCGAACAATCAATGCTACACGACCATTGTTCGTACACATCATGTACCGAACTCCGGAGGCCTCGACGGACCTTACCCGGACCACACACACTGTTCGTACACATCATGTACCGAACTCCGGAGGCCTCAACGGACCCTACCCGGCCACACACACTGTTCGTACACATCATGTACCGAACTCCAGAGGCCTCAACGGACCCTACCCGGCCACACACACTATTCGTACACATCATGTACCGAACTCCGGAGGCCTCAACGGACCCTACCCAGCCACACACATCGTTCGTACACATCATGTACCGAACTCCAGAGGTCTCGTCAGACCCTACCTGGATCACACACCTTGTTCGTACACATCATGTACCGAACTCCAGAGGCCTCGTCAGACCCTACCTGGAACACACGCACACACATCGACACGACACAACTCATAATCATTAAATGTCAAGCCATTACACATTACACCGAAATGTACAATCAAGTATGTAAACCAAAACAACACGAATATCATGATCATCACAACGACTCTTAACCAACATAACACATATTCGGTACACAATACATTGCACAACCACGTGTACAACCATCTCATATGTACATCGCAATCCTGCACAAATGGTACAACGCCGAACACGTATACCAATATATCACTATTATCACAAATCCTTCAAATTTCGGAAAACACAACCAACTCAAACGGAACATATTTACGGAGGCAAGCAAAATCGTCATACATATCATACGTAATTACTAGTCGCAAGATACAAGTCGTATAATAAGATACTTGCCTCGATAACCGCTACCGAACGCTCCGAAGAACACGGTTCGACCGGGAAGCTCGGACCCCAAAGAAGGCAACGAACGGAAGGGTTCCGACTCGAGTTCTTCACAAGAATTCGTTCCTAAGTCACAACGATATCAATTCAATCACAATTCTACGAAAACGTATGGAACTTCCCAAGTTCTATCCATTGAAGCATTTTATCGGACACTTTGAAGGCGTAGTCCAATTCAATCGATTATTCAAAGAAATACTCAAATCCGTTCCACAAAACTTCAAGGGTATTGAATCAAAACAAAGAAAATCGTCCAAAACACCAAGAAACCCCAAGAACATCCAAAAACCCCAAAAGTTTAGGTGTTCTTACCTTCGATCCGGTTGGAAGATGATGTTAATCCATGATTCCAACTTCCAAAACATGTTGTTATAAGTTTATTCTACTCAAAACCATCGATCTATGGTGAAAAATCGCGGAAGGAACGAAGGAAAGTGGAAAATGCCGGATATGACTCGGTCCAGGCCTTAAATAGCCGGACATCACGGACGCTTACGTACGAATCGGCCGCCCTTACGACGTGAATCGCCATGGCGAAGTCTCGCCATAAATGCCGGCATCGTTACGACGAATCCGGCCGAGGCTTACGACGTAACCGCCTTACGTACGTAATCGCCGAGCACTACCGGCCAGAATTCGCCGCGGCCGGGCCTGGGCCAGATCGCCTTGGCCATGACTCGGCCGGGGCCAACTCCGACGGCCCGAACGACCCCGAAACCCGAACCTGAATACGAATCGAAGATACGGTTACGAAGTACTCGCAAAGACGAATTCGAACACTAAGAGAACACACGATTCCGACCACCCGAGGGCTCGAAATTCGACAACGGAAGTAATTACCCCAAACTTTGGGAAATTACGAAAATGGCCCAAAACGCCCGAAAATCACGATACGTGATCGAATAACCAAACCGAAGTTCACAACATGTCTAACGAAGTTAAACGGACTTACGGGAAACTCGAAACAGCAGTTTTGAACGAGATTCGCAAGAATCGAACTCAAGTGCGGAAAAGTCGCTAAAAAGCACGGAACTCAACAAAACGACACCGAAACAAACTCGGATGTCAAAAAGTGTAGAATTAAATATTCTCATAATGACGAAACGGTCAAAAGCGAGTCCTCGAAACGGACCTCTGCCGAAAAATGAAAATTACCGGAAATCCAAAATTGCGGATATTACAAATTGTATGGCTCGTATTTTTGCACTTGTACTTGCACTAGCAAAATAGTGGAGTTTTGCTAACCCCCGAGTATTCGTGGGGTGGATGTCTATTTTTGCATTCAGGTTTTGGAGCATAACACAGGGTCGGCACGAAGGATGATGAAAGATGAACGATACTAATGATACGAGGATCCGTTGATGTCGTATTGGTCTAGTTGTATTTTCTTTTCCGCTGCAGTATCTTTTCCCCGTTGTACGGGAGTTTATTGTATTTTGACCCCTGCGTGGGTATGTGTTTGTAATTGAGTTGTATATTTTTATTGAAAAACCAAATCGGTCTACTGAGTCATTTTAGCCTTGAAGGCATTGTCGAGATGTTAAATGTTGTTACCAGCCTAGTAGATCCTCGAGGAGAGGGTCTACGGCGTGTAATATCCCTGATTGGATTGGGGGTGTTACGTAAATGGTATCGGAGCTTTAGGTTGTGGAAACCTAGGTTGTCGGGTCAGTGGTGTCTATTGAGTTTGGTCTCGTCGGATTTTGTCTGACTGAGTCGTGTCGCGACGCGTCGTCTGAGTTTGTTGGTCGTGATTAGTATCGTGGGCGATCATCATCTTCGTGCGACCTGTGAATGTAAGTCTCCCTTCTTTGTGTTGTGCCTCCTGTGACACGAGCTATTTTTATGATTATTTGTTAAGTGACGGAATCCTCTTATGGATTTTGATTTCGTGATATGTGGTTATTTGACTCTCATATTTCGTTCATATGAGGAGTAGTGTTGCTGGATTGTGCATGTTGAACTGTATTTCTTTTATCCATTGCGTGAGTTATTTTGTAATGACTTTCGGTATTTTACCGACCGAGTTTTATTTCGAAAATTGATTCCCTTAACCGAGTTTTTGGCATTGTGGCCTTGATCATTTTGGCGAAATTCTTATGACGGTATTTAGTATTTTGTAAATGGCTTTTGTGAGTTTTTGAAATATTACCGTCATCGGCCTTTTTGGCGTTTTTGTAAATGGTTTTATCCTGGTGGGTTCCGGTGCGGGACCCACGGCGCTATAATGTTCCGTGTAATTACTTGAAATTTTTAGGCATTCTAGCCCATTGAATTATTTTCGAAAACCTTGAGTATCTTAGAAAATAAATTTCGAGACGTACGTTTAAAATGAATTATTTTCTCGTGGTACATCCAAGGTGCCACAATATGTTTCAAAATTCTTCTACCTCGAGGACCCAAAATGTTTTGAGATATTTTCAATGTTTTATAAAGACTTTTACTTAGACCCGAGGGTCGAATATTCTGAAAGTTTTTCACTAAGAGAAGATGTCCTCATTTTTGCAAGATGATTTTCAAAGTCTCGATAACAATGTTTGCACTACTTTTTGTAAAGTGATACTCAAGATCAACTGGTGTTTCCAAACTATTTTCAAAAGGTGGTTTTCGTTTTTAAAACCCATCATTTCGTGCTTGTGGTCGGAGAAGGTGTGTACAATGTTGGTATTGTTGTTAGGGTGTTAGCCCTCCGAATTGTGATTGAATTGGTGGTGTGAACGTTGAGTCGTTCGCCACGCATATGTTTTGTTAGCCCGTTGTGGGAGGTGTGATGATAATCTTTGATGTTGTCATTTCGTGGTGGCTTGCGTGTTATCGCACCTATGTGAGCTGTTAAAGCTTGGATTTTTGTGCGTTTATGCACATTGGTGATTGTTTCATGATGTTTATGATTATATGCTGGCTATCGTTCGGGCCCTTGTAATCGTCGAACGATGCTGTTGTTGTGATTTTTGTATATGTTGATATGTTATGCTGAGTTGGCATCTCCGGTATGTTGTTTTGCGGTGTTATGTTCCATTGTATTTAGCATCTGTATTTTTTATATGCCGAGCCGAGGCATTTCGAACGTGTTGTGCTGGGGGCATGTACGTGCAAATTTTCCTTCTCGTCAGTAACGCTTTTCAAGTGTGGACCCGAGAGACACAGGATCCAGTTTTGCGAGTTGGGTTCCGAGTCTTTCGGGGCGCGAACTTCAGTACAGATATGAGGATCGACTCTGAGAGGCCAATGGGAGATGTTTCTGTTGTTTGCTTTTTGTGTTGTCACCTTACTCCCGTTGTTGTGAGTTGCGGGAACGACATTTCTTTTATAAGAGGTCGAATGTAATGCCCGTATCATTTTTGACTTCCGCATTTCCTCTTTCTCATGTCTATCGACTCGCTCGTGTTCGTTGATACTTTCTGAACTTGTTCTGTATTTCGGTTTCATCGTCCGAACGAGTTATGATCTTGTTTTGGGTCGATCTTGTAACACCCCGAGATATTCGGAGTATATTACAGCGCCGTGGACCCCTACATGGGACCCACCAGGCTACAAACAAGGAAACTCCACCCGACTAACCATCTCGGTTACTGTGGACACACATTTAAATGATATGGCATAAAAAGATATACACGGAGCAACCGGCGAAATAAGTATCAACCGACAATGTAACAATTTTAAAGTAATACAATACGGAGTTTGAAATGAAAAGCCTAAGTACTCGCGAGTACAATCTATAAGTTTATAATTGTGAGAACAACCAAATCGAAATGGACAAAAGAAATAAAAAGACCCAAATGCACATGTCAACGACCCAGGCCAACATCCTCGTACTGTCCCGGTGCCCGCTCGTCCGGATAGTCATAACCTGGAATCCATAACAAGAATTTCCCCAAAAACAGGTCCCCCAACGGGGTTAGCAATTACGCTAGTACAAGTAATCAAGGCAAACCAATCGCTTACACATTTCATAGTAAATGCACCAATATCATTTCAAAACCAAAAACTAGACATGTCTTTTCCGGAAACAAACAGTCAAACAATTTGCCTTGGGAACAGAGTAATATCATAGATCCCGCCCGAGGCCTCTAAGGACCCTCCCGAGCTGGCCACATTATAAAAACAAAACACGCACATGCATCGCCTTGGGAACAGAGTAATATCATTGATCCCGCCCGAGGCCTCTAAGGACCCTCCCGAACTGGCAAGCTATACAAGCTCATGAATCCGGGACGAAAACCTTTGGATTCCCTCCTTGATCCCGTCGGACCAACACGAGGTGAGCAATTCACACACAAAATACATTACCATTCCACGTTAAGCATAAAGGTTTCCAAAAATACTTGCCTTGAATAATTGACGACGCAACGAAGGGAAAGGATAATCACCGACGAACGCTAGGAATCAACGGAACCGAACCTAACGATTCGAAGGACATAATTACAACCAACTCTAGATGAATACGGAAATGGAATACACCCAAAAACCCGCCTACGATTCATGTATATTCGTACAAAAATAACAACGAGGGCGGATCACAACCAAACCCTCTCGATTCCGAAAAACCATGAAAATATACCATGAATACGTAGGGAAACTAATGATATTGACAAGTTTAATCATATTCATCATGAATCCACCAACAAAACGGAACGGATCGGAAGAAAAACCCAAAACCCCCAAATCGCCCAAAAGTAGGGTTCTAAGAGATTTACCTTGGATTGATGATGAAGAACACAAGTAGATGTTGTTAATCTACTTCAAAAACTCAAGGTAGAGGATGCCTGAAATAATCGAAAGGAAGAATTGCTCGGAAATCGCCTGGAGAGGTGCTGCGTCGCGGGGAGAGAAGAAATGAAAATGATGTGTTCATCTGGGTCAACTCCATGGTTTATATAGCCGGGGAGTGTTAGCGCGCGCTAATCCTCAAGGTTAGCGTGCGCTAACGGGATAAAATTACAGGCCAAAATAGTTAGCGTCCAGTCCAGTAGCCAGACTTCTCGCCGTTAGCGTGCGCTACTCCAAATGTAGCGTGCGCTAATAACCTATTGGTAGCGCGCGCTATCGATCAATAGCGTGCGCTACCTGGGCATCAGTCGAGTCCAGTGACAAACTGTCCAGAACTCACTTGATCTGTTAGCGTGCGCTACCATACAAGCGTAGCGTGCGCTAACCGCACTGGCCGGTTCGATAGTAAATCGTCGATCGACACTCACGCTAGCGCACGCCATCGAGCATCATCGGCGTGCGCTAGCCTCTCGACATTAGCGTGCGCTAGTCTACGTAGCGCACGCTAATACGCCGATCGTAAGGCTGGAAAAATAGCACTGCCACTCCCAGGGCTAACTCGCTAGCGCGCGCTACGAAACAAACGTAGCGTGCGCTACTAAGGGACCCCTAGCGTGCGCTTTGCAGAAAAAATAGCGTGCGCTAGGTACAAAATATGAACGGTCCAAAACATCGGAATGTGAACGAGACGTTAAACGGAACATCTCAAGACGCATCGAAACATAGAATGGATACACGGCAACCCCGAAACAGCGGTTCCGTGTAACAATAACGAGAATCAGATCAATAGATGACGGAAAAGATACATTGTAAGATACACGAGGGTCACTACGACCGAGAAATACATCAAAAATAAAAATACAAGGGAAAGAAAAATGCGGATATTACATTCTACCCCTCTAAAAACAAGTTTCGTCCCGAAACTTAAGAAACAAACAACTCAGGGTATCTAGCACGCATGCTATCCTCGGTTTCCCAAGTTGCCTCCTCGACTCCATGTCTTGACCACTGCACCTTGACCAAAGGGATGGTCTTATGCCTCAGTCGTTTCTCCCGATGCTCTAAAATCTTCAAAGGACGTTCCTCAAAAGTAATATCCTCGGCGACGTTAATCTCACCATAATCGATGACGTGACTAGGATCTGGGACATATTTCCTCAGCTGGGAAACATGAAAAACGCTATGAACATGACTCAAGGTCGGGGGTAATGCCAAACGGTATGCTAACCCACCGACTCGTTCAAGAATCTCGAAGGGTCCAATAAATCTCGGACTCAGCTTTCCCTTCTTCCCGAAATGGAAAACTCCTCTCGTCGGCGACACCTTCAGCAAAACGTGGTCTCCCACCTCTAATTCTAAAGGTCGACGACGGACATCGGCATATGACTTCTGTCGACTCTGGGCAGTCAACATCCGTTCTCGAATTAACTCTATCTTCCGCCTCATCTCTAAAACGACATCTGGCTCGGTCCCGACCAAATCGGACGCCTCATTCCAACAAATCGGTGATCGACATCGCCGCCCATAAAGTGCCTCGTACGGTGTCATCCGAATCGACGCGTGCCAACTATTGTTGTACGTGAATTCGATCAATGGCAAATGCTCCTCCCAGTCGCTGCTCCAATCGAGGGCACAAGCACACAACATGTCCTCGAATGTCTGGATAGTGCGTTCTGACTGTCCATTTGACTGGGGATGAAAAGAGGTACTCAAATGCAAACGGGTACCCAACGCCTTATGCACCGCCTGCCAAAAGTGCGATACGAAACGGCCATCACGATCGGAAACAATAGACTTCGGAGTACCGTGAAGCCTCACAATCTGCGCGATAAACACACGAGCCAACTTTTCTGGACCCCAAGTGTCCTTGATGCCCAGAAAATGTGCTGATTTGGTCAGACGATCAACAATCACCCATACCATATTCATGCCCGACCTCGATCTCGGCAAATTCGTAACAAAATCCATCGATATATCTTCCCATTTCCATTCTGGAATGGGAAGTGACTGTAATAACCCAGCCGGTCGCTGATGCTCGATTTTGACTTGCTGACAAGTCAAACATCTCGCTACAAACCGTGCGACTTCCACCTTCATATCATTCTACCAGAAATACCTCCTCAGGTCCTTGTACATCTTACTCGAACCAGGATGAACGGAATAAGGTGTAGCATGGGCCTCACGCAAAATACTCTGTCGCAACTCTGGGTCGTTCGGCACATAAAGCCGACTCTGGAATCTCAAAACACCATCCTCGTAAATCACAAATCCAGGAGACTTTCCCTTAAGAACGTTCTCTCGGATTTGAGTAATCATCGGGTCCTCTAATTGCTTCAGCTTAATTTCATCGATCAAAGACGACGAAATCTCTAAAGCACAAAGTTGCCCGACAGCTCCAGGCAACAAAACCTCAATATCAAACTCAATCAAAGCCCGTCGAAGCTCAGACTGAGACGTAAGGACCTCAAGCGTTCGCAACGCAATCGGTTTCCGACTCAAGGCATCGGCCACGACGTTCGCCTTGCCCGGATGATAAAGGATTTCGAGGTCATAATCCTTAATCAGCTCTAACCACCTCCTCTGCGTCATATTCAACTCCCGCTGAGTAAATATGTATTTCAGACTTTTATGATCGGTAAAAATCTAACATGTAGAGCCGAAAAGATAGTGACGCCAAATCTTGAGCGCAAAGACAACTGCCGCTAACTCCAAATCGTGAGTAGGGTAGTTAAGCTCATACGGCCTCAACTGTATCGACGCATAGGCAATGGTCTTGCCGTGCTGCATCAATACGCACCCAAGACCCTGACCCGAAGCATCGCTATAAACGGCGAATCCCTCGTTGCCACATGGCAACGCCAAAACCGGGGCTGAAGTCAAACGCTTCTTCAGCTCCTCAAAACTCGACTGCCTCTCATCGGTCCAGACGAACTTCTCGGATTTCTGGAGCAACTGTGTAAGTGGTCGAGCTAGTTTTGAGAAACCCTCGACGAACCTACGGTAGTAGCCAGCCAAACCCAAGAAACTACGGACCTCCTTCACATTTGTGGGCGATGCCCAATCCAACACTGCCTCAATTTTCTGCGGGTCTACACGGACTCCCTCGGCTGAAATCACGTGACCTAAAAACATCACTTCCTTCAGCCAGAACTCACATTTCGAGAACTTCGCATAGAGTTGTTCGGTCCTCAAAATGTCTAACACTATCCGCAGATGATGGGCATGCTCTTCCTCATTCCTCGAATAGATAAGAATATCGTCAATGAAGACGACGACAAACTTATCCAAATACTCGATAAAGACTTTGTTCATCAACTGCATGAACACCGTTGGCGCATTAGTTAACCCAAAGGGCATAACTACGAACTCATAATGTCCGTATCTCGTCCGAAAAGCTGTCTTCGGCACGTCGGACTCTCTCACCCGAAGCTAATAGTACCCCGATTTCAAATCGATCTTCGAGAATACCGCAGCTCCCTGCAATTGGTCAAACAAGTCATCAATTCTCGGCAAAGGATACTTGTTCTTGATGGTCACCTTGTTTAGTTCGCGATAGTCGATACACAAACGTAGTGAACCATCCTTCTTACGCACAAACAGGACCGGTTCGCCCCAAGGCGAAGCGCTCGGTCGAATATAACCCGACTCAAGAAGCTCACTCAATTGCTTCTTCAGCTCGGCCATCTCTGAAGGTGCCATGCGATACGGCGCCTTCGAAATTGGAGCCGCACCCGGCTCTAACTCTATAGCAAACTCAACCTCACAATCCGGTGGCAATCCCGGTAACTCGTCAGGAAATACATCAGGAAACTCACTAACGACTGGAATCGATGAAAGCTCGACTCCACCATCCTCCGCCTTCAAGGCATAGCACCAATAACCAGTACACCCCTTTCGCAGGAGACTCATCGCCTTTAAGGCATTAATAACGAACTTCTGGTTTCCCCTCTTTCGCCCTGCGAAAGAGTGTTCGGTGCCGTCCTCGGCTAACATAGTGATGATTCTCGTGCGGTAGTTCATGATTGCGCCATGCCGCTCGAGCCAATCATACCCGAGAATCAAATCCTCACCCTCAATATTAACGACAATAAGATTAGAGGGCCAAGCTCTCTCACAAATAAACACAGAGCAGTCTCGGACTTCTCGATCACCGACAATCCTATGATGTAGAAGTTTTGAACATTGATATGTTCTGGGAAAGGTATTGGTGGCAGAGTTTGTTGAGAAACTCACATAGATGGTTTCGACATATGTCCAAATCGGTGTTCTTTGGTTATGCTGTTAAACTTGAAGAGATAGTTTGACATATGCTTGGAATTAGTGTTTCCGAGTTGCACTTGTTGAACTTGTGATTTTTGAATGCCGTATATACGTGTGTTCGAGAATTGTTAGTACTTGGCTAATTATTGTTATTTACAACCAATGTGTTTCTATTAATAATAATACATGCGGCGTGCATGCTTGAAAATTTCTTAGACTTGAGCGTATTGTGGGTTTTTGGAAAGTGACATGAATTTAGGCGAGCCAGCCTTATATTTTCAAATAAAACCTTGTGTCGGTATTTAAAATTCGTGTATAAAAGTGTTTAGGACATTTTATAAAATGCTACCGCTGTTAAACCCTTGTCGTGTTTGAAAGGGTCTTGAAAACGATTTTTAACTTATCGGTTTTATTTTCGAATAACTAGAGTATACGATTTTAAAATCAGATTAGCTTGGGGAAACCTAGGCTGTCGAGTCAAGTTGTGTTTGTTGAGTTTTGTCTCGTCGGATTTTGTCTGACTTAGTCGCATCGCGACGCGTCGTTTGAAATTAGTAGTCATGATTAGTATCGAGGGGCGATCGTCACTTACGTGCGACCTATGGATGTTAAACTCCCTTCTTTGTGTTGTGCCTCGCGTGACACGAGTTATTTGTTTGATTAGTTGTTAAATGATGGAATCCTTCTGTGGATTTTGATTTCACGATATGTGTTTATTCGACTCTTGTGTTTGGTTTATACGAGGAGTGTCGTCGCTGCTGATGTATTTTCGTACTGCATTTTATCCTCTGCGTGAGTTCTTTCAAACGGCTTTCGGTATTTTGCAAACTGAGTTTTATTTCATAAAACCGATTCCCTAAATCAAGTTTTGGCATTTTGGCCATGAAAATTTTATGACGGTTTGACAAATGAGTTTGTGAGTTTTGGAAAATATTACCGTCATTGGTCTTTTTAGCATTTTCGAAATGACGTAGGAAATTGTGCTTAGCCTGGTAAATCCTTGTGAGAAGGGTTTACGGCGGGTAATTTTCTGATATGTTTTGTTGCTATCTCTGTGAGTCGTTAGCGCACGCTACGCTTTGCGGCTAGCGCGCGCGAGAGTGCATTGGTAGCACGCTAAGGGGAGGATAGCGCACGCTACCTGGTAGTTCAGGGCAGTCCAGGAGCTACTGTACTGGGTCTAAAGTTCTCGTTAGCGCACGCTAACACTTGGGGTTAGCGCACGCTAACAGTGTATTTTTTGGTCAGGAGTTTTGTTTGGTGCCGTGATAGCGCACGCTAACCTTAATGATTAGCGCACGCTAATTGTGTCCAGTATAAATACTGTACACCAGTCTAGAAGTTGCATTTTTCTTCATTTCTTCTCCTTCCTCCATGAGTTTGAGACGTAGCGACTAGGGTTCGCATCTGGGCTGATTTTTCTTCCATCCAAAGGTGTTTTGGAGTATCCTAGATGATTTTTAACATCATCTAATCCATTGTTCTTCGCCGAATCTAGGTATTTTTCTTGAAGCCCTAGAGTTGAGTTTTTGGAGTTTTGTTCTTAATGTCGTTTTCCATCCAGTTTTGATAAACCGATTGTTGTTTTAATGATGTTGTTAAACATATCCTAGGGATTGTATATCACTGTCGTGATTTTGAACGATTTGATGCGTGTGATATGATGTGTTTAAGTGAATGTTGATACGTGCGAATTTTGGGCATATTGGCCTATTGTACTTCTGAAAAACCTTGAGTATCTTAGAAAATAAACCTCGAGACGTACTTTTAAAATGAATTATTTTCTCACAGTGTTCTCAAGATGCCTACTAGCGCCACGCTACGTTTCAAAATTATTCGACTTTGAGGATCAAAATATTTTGAGATATTTCAAATGATTTAGAAATGCACTTGCTTAGACCCGAAGGTCGAATATTGCTGAAAAGTTTTAATTTAAAGAAAGGTGTCCTCATTTTTTTTATCAAACGCAAGATGATTTTTTTTCCAAATCTCGATGACGATGTTTGTACTACTTTTTGATATATGATACTCAAGATCAACTGGTGCTTGCAAATTATTTTCAAAAGGTGGTTTTCGTTTTCAAAACCTATCGTTCCTAATTGCGGTCCGGGGATATATGTGTGATGTTTGGACTCTCGTTAGGGTGTTAACCCCGTAGTTGTGATTGTATTGGTGGTGTGAGCGTTGAGTCGTTCGCCACGCAGTTGTCGTGGTAGTCTCTGTGAGGGGTGTGATGTTGGTATTGGATGTTGTCGCCTCGTAGCAATTTATGCGTTATCGCATATATGTGAGCTGTTAGAGCTTGGGGTGGTATGATTATGTGCATCGGTGATTGTTCCGCATTGTGTCGGTTGTTTAATGTCTTGTTACCTTGCTCCCGTTTTTGTGAATTTCGTGGATGAGATCGGAGGTAATACCCGTACTATTTTGACTTCTGTATTTTCTCATTCTACAGTCTATCGATTCACTCGTGTTCATTAATGCCTTCTGAACTTGTTCTGTACCTTGGATTCATCGTTCGAATGAGTTGTAATCTTGTTTTGGGTCGATGTGTTTATCGCTGTGACTTTTCTGAATTCGGTTCGATTCTTGTGAACCTTGTTCGGAAGTAACATCTGTTGGCTCTAATAGTTCTTTTATTCGAAGTGGATCGGATTTTGAACTTCTGTATTTTCGACTCTATCGACTCGTTTATGCTCGTTAACATTTCTAAACTTTCCCTATCCTTTGCTTTCGTTGATCGAACGAGAGTGGTATTGTTTTGAAATAACTCGTCTGTCGTTGTGGCTTTTCAATCGCTATTCCCTTTCATGTGGATCTTATGGGAATGCACGTCTTGTTGTTCTCACCAGGTCATCCTGGGAGTTATTGTTTGAATTTTATTATCCTATGTGTTTCGGATATGATTGTTCGATTTTTTTGTCGTCTTAATCGTTTGTTTGTTCAGTTTTTGTTCTCGTTTCGCGATTGTTAAGCATTCAGGCTCCTTCGTAATTCCCTTAAGTTCGGGAAATTAGTCTCATTTTCGATCTTCCAACCCTTGGGCGGTGGGATTCCGTATTTGTTCAGCGGTTGGCTCGCGTTTTGATTGATGTACTGTTGGGTTCGTTGTGTTTTGTGATTGTTCGGATAATCGACTCGATTGTATTGTCTATTTGATGACGCTTGTCACTCGTTTATTTTATTATGTCTCTACCGGTGGCGTTGTGTTAGTCGCCGTGGAGCGTATTTTCACGCCGTATGTATCTTTGCGTTTCTTGCACCATTTCGCCGTCGGGCGCGAGTTTTCGGTTTTTGTGTATCTCGTCGAGTTTTCCTGGCAGGGGATATTGCTTCTCCCTACTTATTTTAAGTTTCGGGACGAAACTTCTTTTAAGGAGGGTAGAATGTAATACCCGTAATTTTGATTTTCGGTAATTTCTTTTTTCGGCGGAAGTCCATTTTGACGACTCGTTCATGACCGTTTCGTCATTCTGAGAATGATTAATTCTACACTTTTTGTCATCCGAGTTCGTTTCGGTGTTGTTTTGTTGAGTTCTGTGCTTTTTAGCGACTTTTCCGCACTTGAGTTCGATTCTTGCGAATCTCGTCCAAAACTATTATTTCGAGTTTCCCGTAAGTCCGTTTAACTTTGTTAGACGTGTTGTGGACTTCGGTTTGGTTATTCGATCACGTATCGTGATTTTCGGGCGTTTTGGGCCATTTTGTAATTTACCCAAAGTTACGGGTATCCATATCTGTATTTGTCGTCTCGACCCTTTTCTTGGTCGCGTATGATTAATTATTGCATTATGCTTTCATTTCGGGTCGTTGATGTTGTCCGCGAGATTTTCGTCGTGTTCGTTTCGTACATTTTCGGAAATCGAGTCGTCGGATCATGACGGCTGAGCAGCTGGCCAGACGGTGGCGGGTCCTGGCCGGACGGTTGTGGGCACTGGCCGGGCTGACGCGACAGGAACCGGCGTAGCGCGCGCTACTGCCGGAAGGCTGCGTGCGCTAATCGGCAGGAGTAGCGCACGTTACGCGGCCGGCCGACGCACGCTATTGGGTCAGGGTAGAGAGGTTCTGAGGTTCTGGACTCGGGGAGGATCGGCAGGTAGCGCACGCTACTGTCGGTCGTGGCGCACGCTAACCGGCAGGGGTAGCGCACGCTGTCGGTCGACTAGCGTACGTTACCTGGGCTAGCTGTTTAGTCCAGAGGTTACTGGACAGGTCGGCTAGCGCGCGCAGGCTTCCGGCCGTAGCGCACGCTAGCGGGGGTCGGGCGGACAGGTCACGGTCGGCAGGATTGGTCGGTGGTGCCAGGTCGTGCGGGCCCTGGCCGAGGGTGCTGGGCCGATACTGGCCGATAGCGCACGCTAGTCCGGGAAGGCTAGCGCACGCTAGTTCCGGCCCAGTATTTATATGACAGAGCAGCCACTTTTTCATTCGTTTTTCATTTCCTTTCTTTTCTGTCCGCGGCTGGGGATTCGGAGGTGGCGAAGCCATGTTGTTTAACAACAAATCCATGAAGTTCTTGAGGTTATATCATTGATCAATCATCCTATAACATTCTTCGATCCAGCGAATCAAGGTTAGATATTTAGAACCCTACTTTTGGGTAGATTTGGGGGTTTTCGCGTTTTTGTCCGATTTATTCCGTTTTGTTGATTAATTCATGATGAATATGATTAATCTTGTTGGTATTCTTAGTTTCCCTACGGATTCATGGTATATTTCGTGGTTTTTACGGAATCGAGAGGGTTTGGTTGTGGTCCGCCCTCGTTGTTGTTTATATACGAATATACATGAATCGTAGGCGGGTTTTCGGGTGTATTCCAATTCCATATTCATTTAGAAATGGTTGTGATTGTATTCTTCGAATCGTTAGGTTCGGTTTCGTTGGTTCCTAGCGTTCGTCGGTGATTTTCCTTTCCGTTCGTTGCGTCGTCAATTATTCAAGGCAAGTAATTCTTGGAAACTTTTATGCTTAACGTGAAATGGTAATGTATATTGTGTGTGCTTTACTCACCTCGGGAGGGTCCGACGGGGCCTCGAGGGAATCTATGGCTTCGTCCTGGATTCATGAGTTCGATTCGCTAGCCAGCTCGGGAGGGTCCTTAGAGGCCTCGAGTGGGATTCGTGGCTTCATCCCGGTCCTAGGTGACGTGTGGTGCTTGATTTGTTTTGTGAATGTGGCCAGCTCGGGAGGGTCCTTAGAGGCCTCGAGTGGGATTCGTGGCTTCGTGGCTTCGTCCCGGTCCTAGGCAAATTTATTTGTGACTGTTTATTTCCGGAAAAGACATGTCTGGTTTTGGTTTTTGAAATGATATTGGTGCATGTACTATGAAATGTGTAAGCGATTGGTTTGCCTTGATTACTTGTACTAGCGTAATTGCTAACCCCTTTGGGGACCCGTTGTCGGGGAAATTCTTGTTATGGATTTCAGGTTATGTTCAGCCAGGGCATTGTGCCCAGGATGGTACGAGGATGTCGGCCAAGGTTGTTGACATGTGCAATTGAGTCTTATTATTTCTATTGTCTCTTTTGATATGGTTGTTTTCCAAATTGTAAACTTATAGATTGTACTCGGGAGTACCTAGGCTTTTCTTTTCGGATTGTGATTGGTCTTCGTTGAAGTTATTATATTTGTCGGTTGAGATTTACTATGCCGGCTGTACCGAATGTGTTGTTTTATGTTCTTGTTGTTAACAATTGTTTCCTTGCTAACCGAGACGGTTAGTCGAGTGGTGTTTTTCTTGTGTTAGCCTGGTGGGTCCCATGTAGGGGTCCACGGCGCTGTAATACACCTCGAATATCTTGGGGGTGTTACAATCTCACTCAGATAGCCCAAGGTGGACGCCAAAATCCACCCCCGACTCCAGAGGACGAAGCTAGTAAATGGCTTCAGATAGTAACTAAGATGCACCCCCCTCGTTTCACTGGTACTTCTGACTCCCTCGGTTGGGATAATTGGCTCTTTCAGTTGGGCAGGACTTTTGATGCCGTAGCTTGCCCCGATGATAGGAGGGTATATATTTCTTAGTACCTCTTGGATAAGGAAGCTGTGGAATGGTGGGAGGCAGTGACGCCCAGAGACCGCCAGGCCACTTGGGAAGAATTTAAGACTGCTATGGAAGCAGAATATTGTCCACCGCCAGTTAAGGAACGCAGAATTGTGGAGTTCTTCACCGCTACACCTCAGGATGTGCCTATTTCTCAGGCCATCATTACTTATAATCAGCAATTAGGATTTGTGAAAGATCAGGTGAGGACCGAGGCCGACAAGATCCGTTATTTTAATATGCGCATGAAACCGCATATCAGGCAGAGTATGGCACCACTCATGTGTGTCACTTTGAAGGAGTATCAGGATCGCGCTCTAGCGATCGAGATGGCCGCACCGGAATCAGAGTTGGGTACCGAGGCCAAGAAACAAAAAATGGTTGGCAGTTTTTCATCTGGCAAGAATGGCCGATTTTCGAGAGCACAGTCTGCCCCAACACATGGGAAGAGGCCGTTTTATCAGGACGGGGGATTTCAGGGTAATCGCTCAGTCCAGTCCGTTGCTTCTGGTGGCAGGGTTTGTTTTAACTGCAACCAATATGAGCACTTGATGAAGGATTGCCCTTCTCCTCCAGTTACTTGCTTTACTTGCGGGCAGACCGGGCACCGAGTGGCACATTGTGAGAGAGCCACCAGGGCTGCCAGAGCTCCGACTACCACTGCCGTTCAGAGAGAGCTCAGTATTGATCAGAAGACTCCAGTTACTTATGTTCCTTAGAGTTCGGGCCGCGGTAGGGGCCGGGGTCAGCCGGACCGCCGGGCTGCATCTAGTTCGGGCTCAGTCCACCCTCGGTTATATCAGATGAGGCGCACGGAGGAGACAGACTTTCCGGTGGCGTCAGCTACCACTCAGATCCTTTCTCATCCAGTTTCGGTGCTTTTCGATTCGGGTGCTACTCATTCTTTTATTGCTTCGGATTGTATGTGTCGTATTGGTATTGATTGCTTGTATGAGTGCGAACCATTCGTAGTGGGTACGCCTAGTGGGGATCATATGGTTGGGGATCGGGAAGTTAGGGATTGTCCAGTGAGGATCGGGAGCCGAGATTGGCCCTCGAACCTTATTGTTATAGATCTTAAGGGTGAGGATTTGATCATCGGGGACGATTGGTTGGATCGTCACGGTGCTATCATGAATTATCGGACTCACACCATCTCCATAGTGGCTGAGGACGGCACCGAGCACACTCTCGTCGGTTGTAAACCGGGTAGATCGGGAAGTGTGATTAGCGCCTTAAAGGCGATGAAACTTCTGAATCAGGGTTGTGTCGGCTATTGGTGTTACGCTCTACAGGCAGAGGATGGCGGAGTCGACATATCGTCGATTCCAGTTGTCAGCGAGTACCCCGACGTATTTCCAGATGACTTACTGGGATTACCACCACAGCGAGAGGTTGAGTTTCCTATTGATCTTTAGCCGAATGCGGCTCTCGTTTCTCGAGCGCCATACCATATGGCACCGTCGGAGATGTTAGAATTGAAGAAACAGTTGGGGGAATTGTTAGATAAAGGGTATATTCGACCGAGTGCATCGCCGTGGGGTGCGCCCGTACTTTTTGTTAAGAAGAAGGATGGATCGCTTCGTTTATGCATCGACTACCGAGAATTAAACAAGTTGACCATCAAAAACAAGTACCCTTTGCCCAGGATCGACGATTTGTTTGATCAGCTTCAAGGAGCGATAGTCTTTTCGAAGATTGATTTACGATAAGGCTATTACCAGTTGAGGATTCGGGACAGCGATATACCGAAAGCTGCCTTTCGGACGAGATATGGCCATTACGAGTTTGTGGTTATGCCTTTCGGGCTAACCAATGCCCCAGCAGTGTTCATGCAGTTAATGAACAAAGTTTTTATCGAGTATCTGGACAAGTTCATAGTTGTCTTTATTGACGACATTCTTATCTATTCCCGGATCCGATAGGAGCATGCCTTACATCTCCGGATTGTGTTGGACACCTTGAGAACTGAGCAATTATATGCGAAGTTCTCTAAGTGTGAGTTTTGGCTCAAATAAGTGATGTTCCTCGGGCACGTGATTTCAGCGGAGGGAGTTCGGGTAGATCCACAGAAGATAGAGGCGGTGATGGCTTGGGAACCGCCCAAGAATGTGAAGGAAGTGAGGAGTTTTCTGGGACTTGCAAGATATTATCGTAGATTCGTTGAGGGATTTTCTAAGATCACTAGACCGCTCACTCAGTTACTCCAGAAAACTCAGAAGTTCGAGTGGACCGCAGAGAGACAGGATAGTTTTGACGAGTTGAAGAGACGATTGACTACCACACCCGTTTTAGCATTGCCTCAGGGGAACGAGGATTTCGTGGTGTATAGTGATGCTTCGGGCCTCGGGCTCGGATGTGTTTTGATGTAGAGAGACAGGGTGATTGCTTATGCATCCCGCCAGTTGAAACCTTATGAGGTAAATTATCCCACGCACGATTTGGAGTTAGCTGCGGTCATTTTCGCCTTAAAGATATGGAGGCATTATCTCTATGGGTCGTCGTGTAAGATTTTTACGGATCACAAGAGTCTGAAGTACATCTTCAGTCAGAAAGAGTTGAATATGAGACAGCGTAGGTGGTTAGAGCTAATTAAAGTTTACGACCTCGAGATACTTTATCATTCGGGTAAGGCTAACATAGTGGCTGATGCGTTGAGCCGGAAACCGATGGCGTTACAGATGTTAGAGGTACTTACACCACAGAGCAGGATCCATCGGGATTTTATTTGTCAGAATATCGAGGTTTGGGTTCAGAGAGTTCAGGGTCAGTTGTGTGCGTTGTAGATCACTTCGTCTTTGACTGATGATATCAAGGCGAAACAGTATGATGATCCGTTTTTGGTCCAGTTGAGGGAGGATGTGAGGAAGGGGAAAGCCCCTGGGTTTGTGATTCAGGATGACGTAGTTTTGAGGTTTCGCGACAGATTATGTGTACCGGATGATATTGAGTTGAGGCAGAAGATCTTGAGTGAGGCTCATACTACGCCTTATTCCATACATCTTGGTACGAGCAAAATGTACAAGGATGTGAGGAGTAACTATTGGTGGAGCAATTTGAAGATGGACGTTAGCGAGTTTGTGGCGAAGTGTTTGACCTATCAGCAGGTTAAGATAGAACACCAGCGGCCCGCGGGGTTGCTACGACCACTTCCCATTACGGAATGGAAGTGGGAAGACATCTCTATGGATTTCATTACCGGGATGCCTAGGACTCGGACTGGAATGAACATGACTTGGGTTATTGTCGATCGACTTACAAAATCAACTCATTTCCTGGGTATTAAGGACACTTAGGGGTCGGAGAGGTGTAACACCACCAGATCCGAACGGGAATATTACAGCGCCGTGGGCCCCGAGATGGAACCCACAAGGCTGAAGGAAATTTTCGCAAATATTTACAAACGCCCAAGAGGCTAACGACGGTATTATCTATTAAAAACATTCGAAGATTTATAAAACTCGTTTATCAAACCGTCGTAAAAACTCATTTGAAACCACAAGGCCAAAAATTCCAAAACTCAACAGTTTAAAAACACATACGTTAAGCTATCGCTTACACGTACCGACAGAATAGGTTTAGCAAATGATTGCCAAAGTAACCTAAGTTACCAGATACCAAAAAGGTCATTTAAAAATACTCACGCAGCGGATAAAGACAAACAATAAAAATACTCTAGCAGTGGAATACAACAACTGATTAGAAACTCAAAACACAAATACATGCCCTTGCCAGTATCCTCCGGGAAGTTCATCTCTCCACGACCGCTACAAGCTTGATAATCCAAGAACCTAAAAAGCAAGCCCACGACGGGGTCAGCCATAATATCCAACAATGATAACCATCACATCTCATCAATAATTACATATCAATGGAAATACTAAGTAAGAATACGACCAATGTAATCTTACCGTCGTAACTTTACGAGAATCCACGATTCGTATCCTTAACAACACATTAAAATAATACCGAAATATCTATATGGTATCTCAACAATACTCAAGGTTCTCAAAACATTATCATAACCGCGATACAGAAATTATACCAACTCTGGCCAATTCAATCCATCGGATAACATCGACAATTCCAATACGATAATCGATTGTCCATCAAAGACAAGTACCAAGGAAATACGGAACATACCTCAAGATACGAAATACCATTACCATCACGTCAGTCTAATCCGAGATCAGATCAACACAACATACGGACATGGTCCTAACACAAGACCTACAAATGCATACTCATATGACAACGTCAATATGATCACAACAATAACGACAATGTATACTTATGGCCACCCATAATATACATATGCACAATAACAACAACATATGGTAATCCAACGATCCAGCGCACACAGCTATAGATTCCCATGATGATCCCATCGGACCAACGCATGGTGGCATTACCTGTCCAGCGATCCAGCGCACACAGCTATAGATTCCCATGATGATCCCGTCGGACCAACGCATGGTGGACATATGACAACAATGCACAACTGCACAAAACAACAGTGCACAATACACGACAACAACAATGCACAAATGCATGACAACAACGATACACGAATGTATCACAACATGATCGACTCAAATGATAAAAATGATTAGAGTACTTGCCCCGAGTCCTTCAAGAACGATCTCAATGCCTAAACCATCACGAAACATTATCCTCAATACTCGACGGTCCAAAGTATCACGGATTGCAGATAATTCATATATCTGTTTTTATCACGATATATCCTCGATATACAAGTATACCAATAGCAAAAGCAAATCATATACATTATGATTTAGATTCCCAAAACTCGAATATGATTTATAATCTCAAGTCTCCTGTGATTACGATTATAAACATTGTTATACGAATTATAAACGAATGAAACGGAAACCATTCATTAAATACTATAAACTGAGTAAGTAATAACTTACTTCGATACCGATCTGATAGCGAGGAAGTCATTGCAAATCTATTGCCGTCATCTACAAGTTCCTCGGTCCCGACCAAAGCAATCAACGAACATTCTCGAGCTCGACCGCAACACACGGTTGTAATCACTGATCAATATTCTCAACCTATTACAGTAATCGATAGACAACAAGTTCGACAACAATTAACAATCGATAAAACCAATTTACAAACCCAACGGCTCGACAATATCTCGATTAAACACTAGTCGGATCAATCCTACTCAAACCAGCATGAATTTACAACCACAACACGAAAATACTGCACTTTCTGCCTTCTTAGCGCACGTTAATCACCTAACGTAGTGTGCGCTAAGTTGCTCCTGTTAGCGCGCTAAGCGATGGCGTAGCGTGCGCTAATGTCTGCAGATGCATGTTTTCGATACCGATCAACTTATGGCGATTTCAAGAACACCAAGTGATTCTGAATTATGTTCAAAGCTATCAAAACAACGAAATCCGATATCCTTTAACATATAAACAATCATCCAACTTATAATCCAAGTTCTATATCCATATATCATCTTCCTCAATATCAACATCATGAAACATTAAGAACGTAACAACACTTTCATAATCTATCATTACAGGGAGTAATCATCGACAATAACATCAACATCCGAAACTGAGGAGAAGGATTAATCCACTTATCTCAAGAAAACGAACAACACTATTCAAACCACAAGAATCATATCAATATCTTCATGTCAACAATAACATCATCATAATCCGGTAATCCATCTCATAATCATGCTTATCAACTTGTTTATGTAATAATCATCAACTCAAGAACATCAACATTCAATCCAAAACTAAATCCAAAGATGAAGAGTAATTACCTCTTTGAAGGAATGGATTGAATCCCAAGGTTGAATCCGTTTTCAATCACTTCCAAGTTTCAAATGTTGTTAGGAATGATCAACTCAAGTGTTTGGGACCTCAACTTCTCTCTAAGACCTCTCTCTATCGTCTGAAGGTGAAAGAATGGACGAAATGCTTCATAATACCCGTTTGTCCCTTATATAGAATACATTACTAGCGTGCGCTACGGCCTTAGCGTGCGCCAACTGACCTTTGTTAGCGTGTGCTATCGCAGTCCAGAGGCAACTGTCTTACTGTATGAAGTGATTTACGTACGCAATGCCCATGCAATAGCGTACGTAAATGCCTCTATTTAGCGTACGCAAGTGTCTTACCTTAGCGTGCGCTACTCATAGTTGACTCGTTTGTCTGTATGCTCCGAAGACTGGTCCACACGCCGAAAGTGCTGACGAGGATAAGATTCCTTTTTGTCCGATATACAGTTAGCGTGCGCTAATCAACATGCATTAGCGTGCGCTAACACTACATTACAACATCCGTTGACTTATCAGAACGTGCGCCGAAAGTGGCCTGGTCCACACGCAGATTCCTTCCGATCTGACTGCATTAGCGTGCGTTATCTTATATCCGTAGCGTGCGCTAAACCTACACGATAGCGTGCGCTACTCCTGATTATTAGCGTGCGCTAATAATGTTACACTTAGCCATTTTCAGCTATTCTTGTCCAATCGTCTCAACATACAGAATACGAACATACGGCATACTGAATACATATACTTCTTACATCCAATTGTCGACCAAGTAAAACAATTATACCAATACAGATGTCTTGGTCCTTCAATTATTTTACCCATCTTATGCTGATTCCATTTGTACAACATAACTCGGATAAAATAATCTTAAACAATAGTAGTGGAAATTCCGGATATTACATACTACACCACTTAAAATAAGTTTCGTCCTCGAAACTTGCAATCCGTCATAAAAACAAACAAATCGTTCAACCAAAATATCCCGAAACCATCACGACAACGATCAATCATCATTATTACCGAATAACCAAAATAGCATACTTACATATGCGCCAAGTCGACGTTCTCCTGAGATGCTAGCAAGTGACTTCACTCTAAAGCTTCAACACGCTTACGATCACAATTCCATGGATCTCAACAAAAATATAACATCTTCGGAAGAAATAATCTATCCGTTTCAAATCCTGTCTGCTTGATTACACAATCAAGTCCAAATCCTGATACATATCAATAATACACGATACATCTGTGAAACAACTGTCCAACACAATGGCAACGAATCCCGAAATATCAACACAAAATCTGAACGCTCAGATGATCACCAGCAATGATCAACTCATAAATTAGTCGAGAATATCATTGACATGATGAACTCTAATATGACCAATCCAAAGGTCGAAACGCAATCGAGAATATCATCATCATGATAAACTCCAACACGGTCAACACAGAACCACGGAAACCGATATAGAGTTCTCAAAACGACACACCAATCACATACAGTGGATCTCAACGAAACACAACCGACTGGTGAACATTCCCCTCGGCATACGAACAACGAATCGCAAATTGACGAACATACCAATTCATACAAGGAGTGGGAACGACCACTCAATATCCAAAACAACCAGCATGGGGTCACCATCCCCAAATTTACACTTACAAAGAAATCAATCAAAGATCACTATGTTAAAATTGCGCTACTACCGCACCAATGGAATCACATAGCACATATGTTCCGGTTTCACAATATCCCAAGTTTCCAAAATAATATTATGTGCATGAATCTACAACACGCAACATATTTCTCTTATCCGATAACTCAACCGATCATCATAGGATAATCAAGCGCCATACTAAAGTTCGAATCTCTTTTCCTCGTACCATCGATGTCTTATCCATTCGTGAATCTCATTGAGAACTTCACCACGATATGCATTATGCATTAAATGCGTATGTACATCAATCACATTTTCAAAACCAGTTTGAAATCATATAATCTTGTCAAGGAGACAAATTTTGAAAGTTCTTTCAAAAATTTCAAAACTCAAAACATAAATTTTGGTAAGACCACCAAATCAATTCTCGAAAAATAAACTGGCTCGCTGGTGCCAAGTATTTGATAACAGTTTCCTTCGAATCCACACGATTTCGAAGTTTTAAAATGAAAACTATGCAAATGATTGACCACATCCGTACTCCTATATACCAATCCGGCTCGTCACAAATCCCACTGATATTCCATCAGAAAACGACACGATAGAATCCAAAATCTCAATGTATAAACTTCGACAAAAACTCCTTTTCCACATATGACTCGCAACGTCAATCATTTTCCATCCTGGATCACCTCAATTATGCTATGACAATGCATTGAAACAAATCAACACAGCGAAAGACTTCCCAAAAAGTTTTTTTTGAACAAGTAATCCGTAACCCGAAAGGCAGCGACATAGATAAGCGATTGATAAAGTGTTTTACAAGTCTCGGGAGTTTTTAAGAAAACAGAAAAGTCTTTTGAAATATTAGGGTCTCGGCCAGTATCTCGTTCCGCATTACAAGAAGTTTAAAAAGTAGGAAACTCTTTTCGGACCCCAAGTCTGAGTTATAAAACAATTTCAAAAATCTATTGGGTCTCGGCCCAAAAATCGTTCTGATAAAACATTTGTAAAACATTCATTTTGAAAAGTATCATTTTCAAATGCTCAAAACGATTCATATATCTCAAGATGAACTAACATGATTACATGTTCTCACAACAATCCACAATATTTCTCTCAAATGCAAAACTCCGTTCCAAAACTTAATCGACATATTGATTTCCAAAATCATAACTTCTCAAGATCATCAATCCTGTCCCAACTCTGTCATCTTATACTGTAACGCATAATATCTTTCTGAACCTCAGAACATATCAACTTAGAACGACAATAAATCTCAATGCAATTCAAAAATCCAATACTTACAGATCGTGAAGCCGACGATTCCCCGTGATATTGGCACATGTCTCGACTCAAGAAAATACTCGACACACATATTTTCAAAACACACTTTTTGCAAACTCAGTTCAACTCGAGAAAACAACACAGCTCTATCTGAAGAAGCACGTTAATACTATTTGGAAAAGTTTATAACAAGACCAGTACTACACTGGCAAATCGCACAACGCATAAGCCCGACGGTGTCCAAATCATCAGTACATTCGGCTCAACATACATTTAGTATATCGCAATTACTAAACACAGATTCCATCATACAACAAAAGACTAGAAAGTCAAGCCCTCTCACAATATACCACGGAGCAAATCTCGGATCTTTCGATCACCAACGATCCCACCAACGCTAGGAATTTTAGCGATGGAAGGCTCGCAAGACGACAAACGGTCAAGCCCAGAACGGCGCACATACTCCACAGAGATAAAGGACTGCGCAATACTAGAGTCAAAAGTACACGAACCGGATGGATCAAAAAAAAAACTCGACGATAAGTACGAGAGAGACAATCACAGTTCAAGAAGTGGAAATACAATACGAGAAAACAAGAGAATCGAGTAAGGAAAACTTACAAGCACTGGATGTACTGAGATGCCGGCAGCGGTGTGACAATGTGCAAAACAAAACACAACTAGACCCAAATAACCGACAAGCCTAGGTATCCATAAACCTAGAGCTCTGATACCATTTTCTGTAACACCCCCAAGATATTCGAGGTGTATTACAGCGCCGCGGACCCCTACATGGGACCCACCAGGCCAACACAAGAAAAACACCACTCGACTAACCGTCTCGGTTAGCAAGGAAACAATTGTTAACAACAAGAACATAAAACAACACGTCCGGTACAGCCGGCATAGTAAATCTCAACCGATAAATATAATAACTTCAACGAAGACCAATCACAATCCGAAAGGAAAAGCCTAGGTACTCGCGAGTACAATCTATAAGTTTACAATTTGGAAAACAACCATATCAAAAGAGACAATAGAAATAATAAGACTCAATTGCACATGTCAACAACCTTGGCCGACATCCTCGTACCATCCCAGCGCCCGCTCGTCTGGCTGAACATAACCTGAAATCCATAACAAGAATTTCCCCGACAACGGGTCCCCAAAGGGGTTAGCAATTACGCTAGTACAAGTAATCAAGGCAAACCAATCGCTTACACATTTCATAGTACATGCACCAATATCATTTCAAAAACCAAAACCAGACATGTCTTTTCCAGAAATAAACAGTCACAAATAAATTTGCCTAGGATCGGGACGAAGCCACGAATCCCACTCGAGGCCTCTAAAGACCCTCCCGAGCTGGCCACATTCACAAAACAAATCAAGCACCACACATCACCTAGGACCGGGATGAAGCCACGAATCCCACTCGAGGCCTCTAAGGACCCTCCCGAGCTGGCTGGCGAATCAAACTCATGAATCCAGGACGAAGCCATAGATTCCCTCGAGGCCCCGTGGGACCCTCTCGAGGTGAGTAAAGCACACACAATATACATTACCATTTCACGTTAAGCATAAAGGTTTCCAAGAATTACTTGCCTTGAATATTTGACGACGCAACGAACGGAAAGGAAAGTCACCGACGAACGCTAGGAACCAACGAAACCGAACCTAACGATTCTAAGAATACAATCAAAACCATTTCTAAATGAATATGGAATTGGAATACACCCGAAAACCCACCTACGATTCATGTATATTCGTATATAAACAACAACGAGGGCGGACCACAACCAAACCCTCTCAATTCCGTAAAAACCACGAAATATACCATGAATCCATAGGGAAACTAAGAATACCAACAAGATTAATCATATTCATCATGAATTAATCAACAAAACGGAACGAATCGGACAAAAACGCGAAAACCCCCAAATCTACCCAAAAGTAGGGTTCTAAATATCTAACCTTGATTCGCTGGATCGAAGGATGTTATAGGATGATTGATCAATGATATAACCTCAAGAACTTCATGGATTTGTTGTTAAACAACATGGCTTCGCCACCTCCGAATCCTCAGCTGCGGACAGAAAAGAAAGGAAATGAAAAACGAATGAAAAAGTGGTTGCTCTGTCATATAAATACTGGGCCGGAACTAGCGTGCGCTAGCCTTCCCGGACTAGCGTGCGCTATCGGCCAGTATCGGCCCAGCACCCTCGGCCAGGGCCCGCACGACCCGGCACCACCGACCAATCCTGCCGACCGTGACCTGTCCGCCCGACCCCCGCTAGCGTGCGCTACGGCCGGAAGCCTGCGCGCGCTAGCCGACCTGTCCAGTAACCTCTGGACTAAACAGCTAGCCAAGGTAACGTACGCTAGTCGGCCGACAGCGTGCGCTACCCCTGCCGGTTAGCATGCGCCACGACCGACAGTAGCGTGCGCTACCTGCCGATCTTCCCTGAGTCCAGAACCTCAGAACCTCTCTGCCCTGACCCGATAGCGTGCATCGGTCGGCCGCGTAACGTGCGCTACTCCTGCCGGTTAGCGCATGCAGCCTTCCGGCAGTAGCGCGCGCTATGCCGGTTCCTGCCGCGTCAGCCCGGCCAGTGCCCACAACCGTCCGGCCAGGACCCGCCACCATCCGGCCAGCTGCTCAGCCGTCATGATCCGACGACTCGATTTCCGAAAACGTACGGAACGAACACGACGAAAATCTAGCGGACAACATCAATGACCCAAAATGAAAACATAATGCAATAATTAATCATACGCGACCAAGAAAAGGGTCGAGACGACAAATACAGATATGGATACCCGTAACTTTGGGTAAATTACAAAATGGCCCAAAACGCCCGAAAATCACGATACGTGATCGAATAACCAAACCGAAGTTCACAACACGTCTAACAAAGTTAAACGGACTTACGGGAAACTCGAAACAGCAGTTTCGGACGAGATTCGCAAGAATCGAACTCAAGTGCGGAAAAGTCGCTAAAAAGCATGGAACTCAACAAAACAACACCGAAACGAACTCGGATGACAAAAAGTGTAGAATTAATCATTCTCAGAATGACGAAACGGTCATGAACGAGTCGTCAAAATGGACTTCCGCTGAAAAAAAGAAATTACCGGAAATCGAAATTACGGGTATTACAGAGATGGGCTACCAACTGCTGAAGTATGGCAGTAGACCCGGCGTCGGCGTTATTACCCGACGGCACTGAATGAGAAGCCGAATCCGCAGAGGACTGAGAAAGTGAGCCTTCCTCGTTATTAGCATCACGACCACGGCCTCGGCCGCGCCCTCTAGCTAGTCTACCGCAACCTCTGAACATACTGATTAAAATATGAAAGGGACAAGATCAGAAAGATTCACAATTACAAAGTTGGTATCACAATTCGCAATTCCGAACAACGCAAGAAAACGAATTACATAAGTATAAGAGTTCGAGGAGACTTACAGCCACGGGTTGCACAAAAAGATGGTAGCATGATGATATTAGGCTCAACGACAGACTCAAACGACTTAACTGACAGACCCAAAATTAACCACCAGCCTAGGTATTCAAAACCTAAGCTCTAATACCATAATTGTAACACCCCAATTCTCAAATGGGACATTACACGCCGTAGAACCCTCGTAGGGTCTACCAGGCTAACACATGACACATATACAGTACAAGAAAAATTCCAAAGACACAAACATTAATGTAAAAATGGGGCCGTGGCCTCGGCCAAAATGTTTTAATAGACATACGTGAAATATAAGTCAATACCAAGTCATTGCCCACGCAGGGGACTTTAACCAAATACAATAAAACCATTCAAATTCCGATACTCAAACAACATAAATGACTCAACATAACTAAGGACTCGAGCCTCATAATCATGCCAACCCATCCTTTGCGTGCATATCCCGTGCCTGCTCCTCAGCTCTCCCGATACCTGAAATGCATAAGACGCGTTTCCCCCATTTAAGGGGTTAGCATTCGAATAGCTAGTGCAAGTACACAATTACACAACATTATATACAAACACGGTTTTTACACAATCATCTCAATCAGAAATCATTTGCCATAAATATTCCGGAATACTACATTGGCAATCAAATCAGTTTCAGTCATCACGATATCACAAAATCACAACTGGTATCCCGTGGTCGTACCCCTTAGTATCGACCCCCAGACATCCCATCGAACGCTCCGGGTGGGATATCACTTCCACGACCGTACCCCTTAGTATCGACCCCGAGACATCCCGTCGGACACTCCGGGTGGAAGTTCAACCACACACACACCCAAGTCCACTTATGCGGCCGTACCCCTTAGTATCGACCCCCAGACATCCCGTCGGACACTCCGGGTGGAAGGAACACAACTCACGCACCCGAAAACCACAATTCGTCATTCATTTCGAAAACACAACATACATAACGAAATGTAATACATGTACTTGCCTGATTAATACGACGTGAAGGAAAATGGTGAACGGAAAGGTTTTGGCCCGAATAATCTTCACAAATCCAATCCTAACACAATAATGATGAACAACCAATCTTAAAACTACGAAAACGTTGGAATACATCCTAGTTCTACCCGCTGCAACCATTTATCGAACATAACTTGGGTATCATCGATTATAAGTGATGAACAATGGAAACTTGGAGTTTAAAACCACAAATCCTCAATAAAAACGAAAGATTACAAGTACACGATCGAAGTATAGCAACAATCCAATGATAATTCGGACTAAAAGAGTCAAATCACAAGAAATTCCCAAAATTTCCCCAAAATCTCAAAACAAGGGTTTCAGGGATTCTTACCTTGATTCGGATGGTGGAAAGTGTTAGGAACTTGAAGAATTCATGCAAGGAATGCACGGATGGTAGTGGATGATGATATTCAGTCGGAATCGGCCCTAACTCTCGTCTGGAATCGCTCAAAGCCGAGAAGGATAAGTAATGATGGAAAAATGACGAAGTTGGCTGCTGCTGTCCTATTTATATTAAACAGGCTTAGCGCACGCTACGCACAAGCATTAGCGTGCGCTAAAAGGGTGTGGAAAAGCAGTCAGCCTATTGTCCTCTCGTTAGCGTACGCAAGCTAACATGATTAGCGTGCGCTAATGTTCGGAATTAGCGTGCGTTAACGTTGAATTAGCGTACGCTACCTGGTCCAGTGCCGAAATACTGACCTTACTGCCCAGCCCGCTGAAATCGTTAGCGCACACTACTAACTCCAAGTTAGCATACGTTAACCACATAGCGCTAGCGCGCGCAAGGAAAATAGGAGTAGCGTGCGCTACTCAGCAAAGATCAAGATCTTGCAAGACACTGCGCCGACAGCACAAAAAGAAGTCGAAATGCGAAGCAAGGCCAGAATCCAGAAATACGAACACGGAATATTCAAGACGACAGAGTTGAGCGCTGAAAGAAAATACAACTCCGATCACCGGAGAGTCCGTAATACGATAAGGAAAAATGAAATTCCCCTAAACTTTGGGAAATTACAAAAATGGCCCAAGTGTCCGAAAATCACGATACGACGTCGGATTAACAAACCAAAAGTTTCAACACGACCAACTCATCCATACAAACTTATGCAAACCAAGAAACAACGAAAATGAACGAGTTTTACGAGAATCGAACGTACATGCGACAAGATAAAATTCAAGATGAAATTATGCAAAAACATCCTCGAAACTCGTCCAAATGGAAAATCTCCAAGAACAAAATAGGTTCAGAATTTCAAAACAGTAACAAGCGAGTCATCCGAAACGAACATACACGAAAAATAGAAATTACTAAAAATAGAAAGTACGGATATTACATTCTCTCCCCCTAAAAATAAGTTTCGTCCCGAAACTTACAACGCGAATATCTCGGGATATCTCGACCGCATACTCTCTTCCGTCTCCCATGTGGCTTCCTCGGATCCATGCCTCGACCATTGAACTTTAACCAAAGGAATGGTTTTATGACGAAGTTGCTTCACCCGACGCTCTAAAATCTGAATCGGCCTCTCCTCGTTGGTAATGTCGGGTCCCAACTCGATCTCTCCAAAATCAATAATATGGCTAGGGTCCAGTACGTACTTCCTAAGCTGGGAAACATGAAATACGTTATGCACGTAACTCAAGGACGGCGGCAAGCCTAACCGATAGGCAAGCTCTCCAACTCTCTCTAAAATCTCAAACGGTCCAATATATCTCGGACTAAGTTTACCCTTCCGGCCGAAGTGATAAACTCCCCGTGTCGGCGACACCTTGGGCAAAACATGATCTCCCACCTCAAACTCCAACGGCCGGCGACGCGTATCGGCATAAGACTTCTGCCGACTCTGGGCCGTCAACAATCTATCGCGAATCAGAGCAATCTTCTCTCTCGTCTCAACTACCATATCGGGCTCGGTACCAATCAGCTCGGACGTATAATCCCAACACAACGGAGATCTGCACCTCCTCCCATACAATGCCTCAAATGGTGCCATTTTGATCGAGGTGTGCCAACTATTGTTGTACGTGAACTCGATCAACGGCAAGTGTGACACCCAATCATCCTTCCAGTCTAAGGCGCAGGCTCTCAACATATCCTCCAGCGTCTGGATCGTCCGCTCTGACTGTCCGTCAGTCTGAGGGTGGTAAGACGTACTGAGTCTCAACTCAGTCCCCAAAGCTCGATGAACAGCCTGCCAAAAATGTGATACAAACCGGTCATCTCGATCTGAAACAATACTCCTAGGAGTCCCATGCAATCTCACGATCTCTGCAACAAATACTCGTGCCATCCTCTTCGGCCCCCAAGTGTCCTTAATACCCAGGAAATGAGCTGATTTTGTTAGTCGATCGACAATAACCCAAATCGTGTTCATTCCAGTCTGAGTCCTAGGCATCCCGGTAATGAAATCCATAGAGATGTCTTCCCACTTCCATTCCGGAATGGGAAGTGGTCGTAGCAACCCCACGGGCCGCTGGTGTTCAATCTTAACCTGCTGACAGGTCAAACATTTCGCCACAAACTCGCTAATGTCCATCTTCAAATTTCTCCACCAATAGTTACTCCTCACATCCTTGTACATTTTGCTCGTACCAGGATGTATGGAATAAGGCGTAGTATGAGTCTCACTCAAGATCTTCTGCCTCAACTCAATGTCATCCGGTACACATAATCTGTCGCGAAACCTCAAAACTACGTCATCCTGAATCACAAACCCAGGGGCTTTCCCCTTCCTCACATCCTCCCTCAACTGGACCAAAAACGGATCATCATACTGTTTCGCCTTGATATCATCAGTCAAAGACGAAGTGATCTCCAACGCACACAACTGACCCTGAACTCTCTAAACCCAAACCTCGATATTCTGACAAATAAAATCCCACTGGATCCTGCTCTGTGGTGTAAGTACCTCTAACATCTGTAACGCCATCGGTTTCCGGCTCAACGCATCAGCCACTACGTTAGCCTTACCCGGATGATAAAGTATCTCGAGGTCGTAATCTTTAATTAGCTCTAACCACCTACGTTGTCTCATATTCAACTCTTTCTGACTGAAGATGTACTTCAGACTCTTGTGATCCGTAAAAATCTTACACGACGACCCATAGAGATAATGCCTCCATATCTTTAAGGCAAAAACGACTGCAGCTAACTCCAAATCGTGCGTGGGATAATTTACCTCATAAGGTTTCAACTGGCGGGATGCATAAGCAATCACCCTGTCTCTCTACATCAAAACACATTCGAGCCCGAGGCCCGAAGCATCACTATACACCACAAAATCCTCGTTCCCCTGAGGCAATGCTAAAACGGGTGCGGTAGTCAATCGTCTCTTCAACTCGTCAAAACTATCCTGTCTGTCTGCGGTCCACTCGAACTTCTGAGTTTTATGGAGTAACTGAGTGAGCGGTCTAGCGATCTTAGAAAATCCCTCAACGAATCTACGATAATATCCTGCAAGTCCCAGAAAACTCCTCACTTCCTTCACATTCTTGGGAGGTTCCCAGGCCATCACCGCCTCTATCTTCTGTGGATCTACCCGAACTCCCTCCGCTGAAATCACGTGCCCGAGGAACATCACTTCCTTGAGGCAAAACTCACACTTAGAGAACTTCGCATACAATTGCTCATTTCTCAAGGTGTCTGATCGCTAGAATTCGCGTAGTATGGTTTTCAAATCCGATCAATTTTAAAATTTGTAAAACCTCGAAGTATTTCCAAGGTGTCGAACCCAAGGGAATTGATGTGTCGAAAATTAAGGAAGTAACTCTACTCAGATTTTGACTGCTATTTAGGAATCCGAAAATTTGGTTTGTTTCTAATTATCTAACTTCAAAAATCGAAGAACAACAATTAAATAAAAGATGAATTATCTAAATCAAGCAATTAAAGCAAATTAGCAAGATAAAATCACAAGATGAAAGTTAATTGATCCTAGGGTAGTATCATCTAATTGAGTTCACACAATCCATTCACTTGATTCCTTTTCCCCAAATTTTAATTCAATCCTAGAAATAATCACTCAGCCGATCTAGAATTCCGATCAAGGCAACCTAGAAAGATAGTTAATTTAAACCCTTTTTCCCGCTAAGGCTCAAAGAATTTAAATCACTTAAAAAGCGTCAACTTATTTATCTATGATTTATCTTTCTCCACTCAGGTCTCAAGATAAAATCATATTGTGCATCAAGTATTTCCACTAATTAATTAATCCTTTCGGGCAAAATCAATTAGCTAACATGCATCGATTAAGGGCCCTTTAATCTAGCATGAGATTTAACACATCTTGATCACAAGCCTAGGATGAAAGGTAAAAAGGTAATCAAAGGAACATCACGTGAACATCAATTAAAATTACTAACCCTAGAATCAATCAATGAATTTAGCCAGACATAATTGAAATTAAACAAGAAATAGATGAAGAATGGATATTATTAATATGAAAAGAGAGATTACAACCCTTACGGATGAACTCCGAGTCTTCAATCTCCCAAAAACAATTATAATTGCTGCCTCCAAAAAGTTCTTGTATCCCAAGAATTAATCTTGCCAAAATATGTAAAAGATTGCAAAAGATGATAAAAGATGAAAAAGAATAATAAAAGATGATGATAAAAGATAGTAAAACTAGGTCTAGGAGGGGTGTATATAGCCTATGGGAGTTAAAATCCCGATTAGCCCTAATCTAGGAAACAAAAACTATCCAAAAGAGTCATAATCCGCCAAAATACGAGAGTCCGCTGGGCAGCCTATCGGACTGGCCTATCGGCCGATAGGCTGGCCGATAGTTGGTTCGTCGATCTCTTCACTCGGTAGGGCAGGAACACCTTTCGGACGAACCTATCGGCCGATAGGCTACCCGATAGGTTCGTCTGTCTCTTGCAAAAAATCCATTTCTTCCGTCCGTGACTCGACTCTCGGTCCTTTGTCTCGTTTTGGGTCCTTTTGGCTCTAAAAACCTGTAAACACACTAAAACCAACCCAAACGCGTAATACGGCTCGACTAATCATAAATAAGCCAAGTACGAGCACATTAATCACGAAACGAGATAAAAACCTAGTATAAAATCCTAGAAAAATGTGGTAAAATTACCACTTATCAAACCCCCCCAAACTTAAGCCTTGTTCGTCCCGAACAACAAAAAGAAAAGAAAAAGAAAGTCGTGAATCATCGTGCAACTCATAGTGTTCAACCTAATCAATACTATCTTGTAATTTTCTCTAAATAATCCGAGTGTCGTAAAAGCGAGCTGCACTCAGAATAATAATTCCGCAAAGTAGACAAGTTCAGTCCTAATCATTCGTTCATGAAGAAAATCCAGCTCAAAGATTAACAAAACGTGAGTAATCCACCGTCAATATGAAAGGCTAAAATAAACAAGCTAGTTCGTCCCGTTACACAGTCTAGTGGCACAATTTTCACGAGTTTCATAAGAAATAAACCTCGGACAGTATTCCCTTATATGTATGTTCAAAAATTTGATTCGAGTTGACCACTAGGTTAGGATCTCGGGATGTTTCATCGGGGTAATCTTAGGGTGGAACTTCCATTCTCATGTATTAGGAAACCGTTTGACGTAAAAGACACTCATGGGGCACATGGATGCTTCTAGTTACTAAGTTCCCGTCTACAGGGGAGAAACAACTCGAATATATAATTTCCGCATGTCCGAATCAAGGTCGCCGTTTTGCGCGAGAGTAAACAGCGGGTCACGCGAATACCCCCGGTTACTAAGTTCCCTATCATTGGCACATGTGAAATATCTAAATCACTAGTCTAATCAGAGTCGTCGTTTTACGCGAGGGTAAACAACGGGTCACGCGAATGCCCCCGGTTACTAGACTTCCCTTCATAGAACAACATTATCTCAACTTTTGGGAAAAACTGACCGACTCTAAACTCAATCTAAGTGCCGACACGACTAAAGAAACAGTACGACTCACTATCCGGAAGATGTAACCAAACGTATTGACGGTGATTTTAAAACAAGTATGTATCGTCTCTTATCTGCCAAGACCTCTACAATCACGAAAAATTTTGGACCTAAATGAATACTATGCAAAACAGAAATAACTGACTACAACTCGACTAAACTCGACCGTTTCTTCAGAGAGAAAAATAGTGTCGTAACATCGGTATCACACAAATCGAAGCACGAAAAATTCACGAATAAAGAAAAACTCAGACAAGCAAGGCTATCTAAAACAAACAACGAAAAGCAAATAAAAGCAAACACGAAATCTAAAAAAAATACTACGACCTAAAAAAAAAATAGAAACTAGCAAACACACCAAACGAAAATGAACATAAAAATCTAAAAACTAAGCAACCAAAAGCTAAATCCACGCAACACCAATATGATAAGCACAAATAAAAACAACGGGCACCAACACAAGCAAATAATGATACAAGGCAAACAAGGTACTCACACGTAAAGAAATTAACAAATCCCCACTTCCCCCCCCCCCCCCCCCCCCAAAACTTATTTCGCATCCCAAAGGAGGAATAAGTTTGAAAAGAGAAAGGAGTGGCTTTGTTAACGGAGTACCTGATCACCGTGGCGGAAATTCATCAAGTTTAACAAAAGCCCCCAAAAAGTGGATCCCCAATTCGAAATTCATCAAGACTCCAAAAAGAATCCGTCAAAGTGCTTCAAAACTCATATCGGGCTGGATATCGGTCGATAGGGTCTGCCTATCGACCACTGCTTGTAACATTAAAATTTTTTCAATTTTCCTCATCCTATCGGCCGGGCCTATCGGCCGACAGGCTCGCCCGATAGGATCGTCTGTCTCAAAAAAAAAAAAAAAATTTCAACTTTTTCTATTTCGCATCCTTGGTCCCGTTTTTGCTTGGATATGGCGATTAAAGACCTGCAAGTATCCAAAACTTGGCGTGCATGGATTAGAACTAAACAAAAACTAGCAAAGCTACTACGAAACTAGAAACTACAAAAATCACGCAAACGAAAAATCGAAAATAAACGAATAAAACGAACTAATATACATACGTTGGGTTACCTCCCAACAAGTGCTACGTTTAACGTCTTTAGCTAGACGATACCTCTTTTATTCCGGGTCTTCAGCGACAACTCCCCCTTGTACGGGTTTGTTGATATCAAGATAGCATACGTCCCTCTCATTAGATCTAAACTCGTTCGCCTCCAACATTCGAACATACTCTGGCAAATCCTCGGAAATTTCATCAACATCAGAATGTGAGTAAATGGAGTGTGAAATGCAATGCTCCAACAAGTTGGTCGGGGGCGGCATAATAGACTCAATTTCATAACATTCCTCGGGTGCATCATCGGGCTTCTTCATCGCATCATAGATGGAAATTTTCAGATTTTGATCATTAACCCGGAAGGTAAGATCACCCTCCTGGACGTCGATAAGTGCTCTCCCCGTCGCTAGAAACGGTCTCCCAAAGATCAATGGTTGATTCTCGTCCTCGGGCATATCAAGAACTACGAAATCGGCCGGGAAGACTAAGTGTTGGACTCTAACGAACACATCCTCCACAATTCCCCTCGGATAAGCGATCGACCGGTCCGCCATGAGTAGAGAAATGGTAGTCGGCTTCATCTCCCCAATCTTCAACTTCTTAAAGATGGATAGAGGCATAAGATTGATGCTTGCCCCGAGATCACACAACCCATTACGGAACGTTTGGTCACCAATCATGCATGTCAAAGTAAAACGTCCCGGATCCTTCTGCTTGAGCGGGAGCTTGTTTTGAATGATAGCGCTGCACTCCTCTGTCAAATTTATTGTTTCAAACTTTCCCAACTTCCTCTTGCTTGCCACAGCGTCTTTCAAGAATTTAACGTACCCCGGCATGTCTCTCAAAGCGTCTAGAAGTGGAATGTTGATATTCACCTTTTGAAAAATGTCGATAAACCTTTGAAGCTTTTCATCATGTCTCGACTTGGCCAATCGCTGTGGAAATGGAGCTTTTACCTCAAAATCCTTCACATTCGAACTTCCAGGAGCCTTTCGACCGATAGGGGGGTCGATAGGATCAACTGCCGGCATTCTGTCTGGGTATCGGTTGGGCCTATCGGCCGATAGTCTTGGCCGATGGGCCTGCTGTGTTTCATCTGCCTTCTCGTTCTCGGCTCCCGTTTCTAGTACATCCTCGTTTCCAGATTCCTTAACTTCAGCCCCATGATTACTGTACCTTGTCCCACTCCGAAGCTCGATTGCGTTGCATTGTTGCGTCTTCGGGTTGGTCTCGGTGCTGCTCGGAAAATGGCCCGGCTTATGAAATCCGGCTTGGGCGTTCGCCATTTGACTCATTTGGGTCTCCACCATCGACATCTGCTTTGTCAAGGCTATCACTGAGTTTCCGATAGATGTCACACTATGCTCGAGAGCCCCGAACCTCTTGTCTGCTTTATAAATAAAATCTTTTTGACTTGCCTCTAACCGTTCTAACATTTCTTCTATCGGTGTGTTAGCAATCGGCTCTTGAATAACCCCGTTTTTCACGTTAAATCCCGGTGGTGGCTGAAGAGCATTGTTCGGGTTGGCATAGGAGAAATTAGGGTGGTTTCGATTGTTCGGATAATAGTTCCCCCTATTTCCCCCTTGCCAGAAGTTTCCTCCTTGCACGTAATTTACATCCTCCTTAACTGCAATAGGCTCGTTTAGCTCTTCAAAAACTGAATTGACTCCCAAAGTATTCTTTTTTAGCATCTCAAGTTCTTTTTGTTGTCTTTCAAATTTCGCCTTCAAATCACCGTAGGCGTCCTCGTCATCGGATGGGACCTTTCTTCTCGTCATCTTCCTATCGGTCACCTCCTCGTAATCATTGTTGACCGCTAGCTCAATGAGATTCTTGGCCTCTTCATAATCGTTAGCAAGAAATCCCCCTTTCGAGGAATAGTCCAACTCTCTTCTAGCCTTCCTCGTCAAACCCCGATAAAACCGTATGTAGATTTCCTCCTTGTCAATTCCATGCTGTGGGCATTTGCGAAGTAGCTTCTTAAATCGGATCCATGCCTCGTATAAGTATTCATCCTCATATTGCTCGAATTGCAAGATATCGTTGATTTGTTTTTGCACCTTCGAGGGAGGATAGAACTGTGCTAAGAACAACCGGGTCATCTCTCTCCAAGTACCAATTTCCTTCCGATCTAGGCTCTTGTACCAATCTAGCGCATCGTCTTCTAAGGAGAACCGGAATAGGCGGAGCTTAATGACATCCGGAGGCACTCCGTTTTGCTTGATGGTGGCACATATGTCCAAAAACGACTCAAGATGAGCGTTTGGATCTTCATTAACTCCTCCTCCGTATGTTTGAGACTTCACCGTAGCGATGAGGGATGGCTTAAGCTCGAAGTTGTTGGCATCAATTTTTCCCCAACCTCCTTCTTGGTAATCGTCCAGCTTAGGTCGAAAGCGGGCATTCAAAGGGATCTTCTCGGGCCGAGCGAGTTCTCGTGGTGGGTCAACAATGCCGGCCATGGTATCAACGAAAGGTATAGAAATAGTCTCGGTTCTCGCTTCTTGCTTCTTCCTCCTCAAAGACTTCTCGATTTCCGGATCCAAAGGAAATAAGTCCTTTCCTTGGGATCTTGTGATCATGCACCGCCTACAAAGAAAAGAAAACAAGATGTGAGGAAACGAGATCGAAAATTAATAATAATAGTAAACAACCTAAAGTAACAATCTTTTCTTTTTCGAATTATCCCCTTAAGTTTTCTGTCAATTCCCCGGCAACGGCGCCAAAAATTGATCGCTAGAATTCGCGTAGTATGATTTTCAAATCCGATCAATTTTAAAATTTGTAAAACCTCGGAGTATTTCCAAGGTGTCGAACCCAAGGGAATTGATGTGTCGAAAATTAAGGAAGTAACTCTACTCAAAATTTGACTGCTATTTAGGAATCCGAAAATTTGGTTTGTTTCTAATTATCTAACTTCAAAAATCGAAGAACAACAATTAAATAAAAGATGAATTATCTAAATCAAGCAATTAAAGCAAATTAGCAAGATAAAATCACAAGATGAAAGTTAATTGATCCTAGGGTAGTATCATCTAATTGAGTTCACACAATCCATTCACTTGATTCCTTTTCCCCAAATTTTAATTCAATCCTAGAAATAATCACTCAGCCGATCTAGAATTCCGATCAAGGCAACCTAGAAAGATAGTTAATTTAAACCCTTTTTCCCGCTAAGGCTCAAAGAATTTAAATCACTTAAAAAGCGTCAACTTATTTATCTATGATTTATCTTTCTCCACTCAGGTCTCAAGATAAAATCATATTGTGCATCAAGTATTTCCACTAATTAATTAATCCTTCCGGGCAAAATCAATTAGCTAACATGCATCGATTAAGGGCCCTTTAATCTAGCATGAGATTTAACACATCTTGATCACAAGCCTAGGATGAAAGGTAAAAAGGTAATCAAAGGAACATCACGTGAACATCAATTAAAATTACTAACCCTAGAATCAATCAATGAATTTAGCCAGACATAATTGAAATTAAACAAGAAATAGATGAAGAATGCATATTATTAATATGAAAAGAGAGATTACAACCCTTACGGATGAACTCCGAGTCTTCAATCTCCCAAAAACAATTATAATTGCTGCCTCCAAAAAGTTCTTGTATCCCAAGAATTAATCTTGCCAAAATATGTAAAAGATTGCAAAAGATGATAAAAGATGAAAAAGAATAATAAAAGATGATGATAAAAGATAGTAAAACTAGGTCTAGGAGGGGTGTATATAGCCTATGGGAGTTAAAATCCCGATTAGCCTTAATCTAGGAAACAAAAACTATCCAAAAGAGTCATAATCCGCCAAAATACGAGTCCATTGGCGACTATCGGACTGGCCTATCGGCCGATAGGCTGGCCGATAGTTGGTTCGTCGATCTCTTCACTCGGTAGGGCAGGAACACCTTTCGGACGAACCTATCGGCCGATAGGCTACCCGATAGGTTCGTCTGTCTCTTGCAAAAAATCCATTTCTTCCGTCCGTGACTCGACTCTCGGTCCTTTGTCTCGTTTTGGGTCATTTTGGCTCTAAAAACCTGCAAACACACTAAAACCAACCCAAACGCGTAATACGACTCGACTAATCATAAATAAGCCAAATACGAGCACATTAATCACGAAACGAGATAAAAACCTAGTATAAAATCCTAGAAAAATGTGGTAAAATTACCACTTATCAGTGTCCAACACAATCCGGAGATGTAAGGCATGCTCCTCTCGGATCCGGGAATAGATAATAATTTCGTCAATAAAGACGACTACGAACTTGTCCAGATACTCGATAAAAACTTTGTTCATTAACTGCATGAACACTGTTGGGGCATTGGTTATCCCGAAAGGCATAACCACAAACTCGTAATGGCCATATCTCGTCCGAAAGGCAGCTTTCGGTATATCACTGTCCCGAATCCTCAACTGGTAATAGCCCGATCGTAAATCAATCTTCGAAAAGACTGTCGCTCCCTGAAGCTGATCAAACAAATCGTCGATCCTGGGCAAAGGGTACTTGTTTTTTATGGTCAACTTGTTTAATTCTCGATAGTCGATGCATAAACGAAGCGATCCATCCTTCTTCTTAACAAAAAGTACGGGCGCACCCCACGGCGATGCACTCGGTCGAATATACCCTTTATCTGACAATTCCCCCAACTGTTTCTTCAATTCTAACATTTCCGACGGTGCCATACAGTATGGCGCTCGAGAAACGGGAGCCGCATTCGGATCAAGATCAATAGGAAACTCAACCTCTCGCTGTGGTGGTAATCCTAGTAAGTCATCTGGAAATACGTCGGGGTACTCGCTGACAACTGGAATCGACGATATGTCGACTCCGCCATCCTCCGCCTGTAGAGCGTAACACCAATAGCCGACACAACCCTGATTCAGAAGTTTCATCGCCTTCAAGGCGCTAATCACACTTCCCGATCTCCCCGGTTTACAACCGACGAGAGTATGCTCGGTTCCGTCCTCAGCCACTATCGAGATGGTGTGAGTCCGATAATTCATGATAGCACCGTGACGATCCAACCAATCGTCCCCGAGGATCAAATCCTCACCCTTAAGATCTATAACAATAAGGTTCGAGGGCCAATCTCGGCTCCCGATCCTCACTGGAGAATCCTTACGATCCCCACTAGGCGTACCCACTACGAATGGTTCACACTCATACAAGCAATCAATACCAATACGACACACACAATCTGAAGCAATAAAAAAATGAGTAGCACCCGAATCGAAAAGCACCGAAACTGGATGAGAAAGGATCTGAGTGGTACCTGACGCCACCGGAACGTCTATATCCTCCGTGCGCCTCATCTGATATAACCGAGGGTGGACTGAGCCCGAACTAGATGTAGCCCGGCGGTCCGGCTGACACCGGCCCCTACCGCGGCCCGAACTCTGAGGAACATAAGTACGTGGAGTCTTCTGATCAATACTGAGCTCTCTCTGAAGGGCGGTGGTAGTCGGAGCTCTGGAAGCCCTGGTGGCTCTCTCACAATGTGCCACTCGGTGCTCGGTCTGCCCGCAAGTAAAGCAAGTAACTGGAGGAGAAGGGCAATCCTTCATCAAGTGCTCATATTGGTTGCAGTTAAAACAAACCCTGCCACGGAAGAAGCGGATCGATGAACGATTACCACGAGATCCCCGGCTGATGAAACGGCCTCTTCCAGTGTAAGGCGGGTGTGCTCTCGAAAATCGGCCATTCTTGCCGGATGAAAAACTGCCAACCGTTTTCTATTTCTTGGCCTCGGTACCCAACTCTGATTCCGGTGCGGCCATCTCGATCGCTAGAGCGCGATCCTGATACTCCTTAAAAGTGACACACATGAGCGGTGCCATACTCTGCCTGATATGCGGTTTCATGCGCATATTAAAATAACGGATCTTGTCGGCCTCGGTCCTCACCTGATCTTTCACAAATCCTAATTGCTGATTATAAGTAATGATGGCCTGAGAAATAGGCACATCCTGAGGTGTAGCGGTGAAGAACTCCACAATTCTGCGCTCCTTAACTGGCGGTGGACAATATTCTGCTTCCATAGCAGCCTTAAATTCTTCCCAAGTGGCCTGGCGGTCTCTGGGCGTCACTGCCTCCCACCATTCTGCAGCTTCCTTATCTAGGAGGTACTGAGCAATATGTACCCTCCTATCATCCGGGCAAGCTACGGCATCAAAAGTCCTGCCCAACTGAAAGAGCCAATTCTCCCAACCGAGGGAGTCAGAAGTACCAGTGAAACGAGGGGGGTGCATCTTAGTTACTATCTGACGCCATTTACTGGCTTCGTCCTCTGGAGTCGGGGGTGGATTTTGGCGTCCACCTTGGGCTCTCTGAGTGAGCTGGGCTACCAACTGCTGAAGTATGGCAGTAGCCCCGGCGTCGGCGTTATTACCCGACGGCACTGAATGAGAAGCCGAATCCGCAGAGGACTGAGAAAGTGAGCCTTCCTCGTTATTAGCACCACGACCACGGCCTCGGCCGCGCCCTCTAGCTAGTCTACCGCAACCTCTCAACATACTGATTAAAATATGAAAGGGACAAGATCAGAAAGATTCACAATTACAAAGTTGGTATCACAATTCACAATTCCGAACAACGCAAGAAAACGAATTACAGAAGTATAAGAGTTCGAGGAGACTTACAGCCACGGGTTGCACAAAAAGACGGTATCATGATGATATTAGGCTCAACGACAGACTCAAACGACTTAACTGACAGACCCAAGATTAACCGACAACCTAGGTATTCAAAACCTAAGCTCTGATACCATAATTGTAACACCCCAATTCTCAAATGGGACATTACACGCCGTAGAACCCTCGTAGGGTCTACCAGGCTAACACATGACACATATACAGTACAAGAAAATTTCCAAAGACACAAACATTAATGTAAAAATGGGGTCGTGGCCTCGGCCAAAACGTTTTAATAGACATACGTGAAATATAAGTCAATACCAAGTCATTACCCACGCAGGGGACTTTAACCAAATACAATAAAACCATTCAAATTCCGATACTCAAACAACATAAATGACTCAACATAACTAAGGACTCGAGCCTCATAATCATGCCAACCCATCCTTTGCGTGCATATCCCGTGCCTGCTCCTCAGCTCTCCCGGTACCTGAAATGCATAAGACGCATTTCCCCCATTTAAGGGGTTAGCATTCAAACAGCTAGTGCAAGTACACAATTACACAACATTATATACAAATACGATTTTTACACAATCATCTCAATCAGAAATCATTTGCCATAAATATTCCGGAATACTACATTGGCAATCAAATCAGTTTCAATCATCACGATATCACAAAATCACAACTGGTATCCCGTGACCGTACCCCTTAGTATCGACCCCCAGACATCCCGTCGAATGCTCCGGGTGGGATACCACTTCCGCGGCCGTACCCCTTAGTATCGACCCCCAGACATCCCGTCGGACACTCCGGGTGGAAGTTCAACCACACACACACCCAAGTCCACTTCTGCGGCCGTACCCCTTAGTATCGACCCCCAGACATCCCGTCGGACACTCCGGGTGGAAGGAACACAACTCACGCACCCGAAAACCACAATTCGTCATTCATTTCGAAAACACAACATACATAACGAAATGTAATACATGTACTTGCCTGATTAATACGACGTGAAGGAAAACGGTGAACGGAAAGGTTTTGGCCCGAATAATCTTCACAAATCCAATCCTAACACAATAACGATGAACAACCAATCTTAAACTACGAAAACGTTGGAATACATCCTAGTTCTACCCGCTGCAACCATTTGTCGAACATAACTTGGGTATCGTCGATTATAAGTGACGAACAATGGAAACTTGGAGTTTAAAACCACAAATCCTCAATAAAAACGAAAGATTACAAGTACACGACCGAAGTCTAGCAACAATCCAATGATAATTCGGACTAAAAGAGTCAAATCACAAGAAATTCCCAAAATTTCCCCAAAATCTCAAAACAAGGGTTTCAGGGATTCTTACCTTGATTCGGATGGTGGAAAGTGTTAGGAACTTGAAGAATTCACGCAAGGAATGCACGGATGGTAGTAGATGATGATATTCAGTCGGAATCGGCCCTAACTCTCATCTGGAATCACTCAAAGCCGAGAAGGATAAGTAATGATGGAAAAATGACGAAGTTAGGTGCTGATGTCCTATTTATATTAAACAGGCTTAGCGCACGCTACGCACAAGCATTAGCGTGCGCTAAAGGGGTGTGGAAAAGCAGTCAGCCTACTATCCTCTCGTTAGCGTACGCAAGCTAACATGATTAGCGTGCGCTAATATTAGGAATTAGCGTGCGTTAACGCTGAATTAGCGTACGCTACAGTCCATGCGAAATCGACCTTCTTGCCCGGCCATTGAAATCGTTAGTGCACGCTACTAACTCCAAGTTAGCGTACGCTAACCACATAGCTCTAGCGCGCGCAAGGAAAACAGGAGTAGCGTGCGCTACTCAGCAAAGATCCATTCTTGCTCGATACACCGCTGACAAAGACAAAAAGAAGTCGAAATGCGAAGCAAGGCCAGAATCCAGAAATACGAACACAGAATATTCAAGACGACAGAGTTGATCACTGAAAGAAAATACAACTCCGATCACCGGAGAGTCCGTAATACGATAAGGAAAAATGAAATTCCCCTAAACTTTGGGAAATTACAAAAATGGCCCAAGTGTCCGAAAATCACGATACGACGTCGGATTAACAAATCGAAAGTTTCAACACGACCAACTCATCCATACAAACTTTTGCAAACCAAGAAACAACGAAAACGAACGAGTTTTACGAGAATCGAACGTACATGCGACAAGATATAATTCAAGATGAAATTATGCAAAAACATCCTCAAAACTTGTCCAAACGGAAAATCTCCAAGAACAAAATAGGTTCAGAATTTCAAAACAGTAACAAGCGAGTCGTCCGAAACGAAGATACACCAAAAATAGAAATTACTAAAAATAGAAAGTACGGATATTACACATATAAACATACATTTCATCACATACATAAATTTAAACATCCATAACATCACATGACATAATTAATATTTGAGTGTGTATAGCAAGACCATGATCCTAATATGACTTCCATGAGCCAATATGGAAATCACAAGGATCAATATATGAGTGGTTAAACAGGTCTTCGTCTTGATCTTCCAACTCATTGGATCGTCATGCGCGGCTAATTGGCCCCTTGAGTCCGTTTTTCTCATCCTTTATTATCTTTATTACATTAATAAAATAATTGTACTACACTGGTAAAGTAAATTACAAGAAGAGCAAATCACATGCAGACTATGTAAAATAAGTAAATAAAATAGACGACTCACACATCTTAAAAATTATAGTTAAATGAGACACACATCGTTAAATCATCTCTTAAATAAATAGAACATGCAATCACGTTGGTCATTCTATGGCCATGCCATACACCATACAAGGACCTCATATCACAATACATAAAATAAGATAACTAGGTTTTGTTAGAAAACCGGACTCTAATTGAGCACAATAAAGGCTCCACCCCAGCGGCTGAGGTGTTGGCCAGCACCTCTAGGCGACATGAGATCGAATCCCCGACAGAAGCAACTCTGCTTGTGTATTTTTTACAATTTCTATTACGGCTCATCTACAGTCACATGGTCTGTGAGTAACCCTAACCCCGATCCGAATCAGGTGCAGTAGTTTAGGACAGATTCGTCCAAAACAATTTCTGGACAGAAAACTGCATATCTAATGCAGAAATTTAACCTTTAGCTATTTGATTCAATTAAATGAAATCACAAATATATAATCATAATTTCACACTATGTCTGGAATTATACTTTGATAAGACAGGCATCTCGGCATTAGGGGGATATAAGAATGTCGTTATTCTTGATGAACGATGTGAACTGATGTGAAATGTCCCCACTATGTCCCAACTTGATCCCCAAACCATAATGTGAAAGTGAAGTGCGGAAATTGTAGATCTCAAAGCGTGGCTCGAAGTATGTCAAATGTTTTCTCAGATCTGGCCAAAATGACAAGAAATATATACTTACTGCAAATGTGCCTACAGGGACAGAATTTCTTATCGAGTGAAGTACTACAATAGCAGATAACCGGTAACATGTACCCCAAAAGAGAGGTAGGCCATTGGATTGTAAGGATATTTATAAATCCACTCGATATCGCAATCAACTGAACAATCTTTGAATATACAACCACAGGGGAGGCCCAGAGGCTTGAACTCATTCCCGAGAATAAGAGATATTTGTAAACTATGTAAGCTTAAATAATATTTGGACTTGGAGTCAGAAAATCATCGATTGCATTTTTGTATCCACGGTATCTACAAAAACTATAACAGGATGATAGTGAACCTTGTTATGCTGATTATGTTAATGTCAAGAATATTGGCCAAAATGGAAATAAGCAATCCAATTCGAATTGGATTCCTTGACAATGAGCAAGGTGTTCGGGCATGTTGTTCAGCACCTCATACAAATGGGTATTCTTAAGGAAGCATAATGAAAAACACAATTGTTAGATACAAGGCTCGCCGAATGGTGCAAGAGTATTCTAAATGTCCTGAGATTAATTATAATGAGACATATTCTACCACCTTGTCATTTTAGTAATTTCTAAAAAACTAAATATGATGAATGTGGTCACAAGTTATCTCTATGAGGATCTTGATATATATATATATATGAAAGTTCTTGCAAGACTTAAGATACTCGATCTAAATAGTTCAAGACTTTGGAACACTCCTATTTGTTTAGGGCGTTATCATTATAGACTAGAATAGTCTGGACGAATATGTTATCGTGTGAGTAAATATTTGGTCGGGAAGAAATATGTGAACAACGAATTATGTCCGTGCATGTTAATCAAGAACAGGTTGTGGATTTGCAATTGTGGCAGTTTATGTCGATGACGTAAATCTAACTGGAACTCCCAGTGATATTAAGGAGACCACAAATCACATGAAGTCTCAATTCGACAAGAATCTTGGGAAAACAAATTACAGTCACATCCTGGAACTCGAGCACCATGCTTTATCCTCATTTTCAACGAGGATAAAGCAAAACCTTCAAGCAGCCCCATGAACGTCAAGCAGTCCCATGAATCCTGAGAAGGACCAATAGAGTCCTGCAGATGATAATGAGTCCTACAGATGATAATGAAGAAATATTGGCATCCAAGGCTCCATATCTAAGTAACCTAGGCGCATGTTAGTACCTGGCTCAATGCACTATACCAGTCATCTCTTTTCTTTATGAACTATTTATCTAGACATAGATCTACGCTAACTCGCCGCCACTGGAATAGCACCAAATATGTTTTTTGCTACCTAAGAGGTACAATGGACATGAGTTTATTCTTTCCATATGCGTTAAATAATAGATAAAAAAACTCGATCTTCAAGATAATGCATGCCTTGTTGGATATGCTGATGCGATTTATCTTTCAGACAACACAAGGCAAGTTCCCATACTAATTATACTTTAGAATCGGGAATATAATAGTCTCTTAAATATCTACAAATCGAGTATTGTTGTTACTTCTTCAAATCATGGTCAGGTTCTTGCCTTTCACAAAGGAGTTTGTGAGTGTATAAGGCTAAGCGCTAAGATACTACATATCAAGCACATGTAGGCTACATTTAACCATTAATAAACCAACTACTATCTACGAGGATAAAGTTGCATGCATCGTACAAATGAAGACAGGTTTCATCAAAATGGTACATACCAAACATATTGCGCCCAAGTTCTTCTCTAATCAACAACAAGAGCATAAAAAGGTGGAAGTCAAGTAGACTCGATTAGGCCTGGGGGAATGGGGCCGAAAGTCTAAAACTCGAACCACAAATTGGGCTCAAAACACGAAACGCCTCAAGCTTCATAAAAAAATTATGGTCCAAGCCAGGGACCGAACTGCAGCAAACGAGTCGGGCTAAGCTCGAGCCTCATATCTGTAAGGCCCAAAAGCCCAAACCAGACTGAAACATTTCCAGATGCTACTTGTCGCTATCCCATTAAATGAGACAATAATAAAAAGATATTTTACTTGAAAATATCTAAACCCAATATAACTTTCTCTGTCCATTTATCCCATTTTCTCTTTGACTCTTTTCTCTTCCCATATAAACGTTGAGAGTTTGTAGTTTGGACTTTGGTTCCTAAAATTGTTTGGATATGAGTGTGAATGATAGATATACTTATTTGGATGCTAAAACTATCATTAGGAATGTCATGTGACAAAGACACATAAAGTTACATGAAATTTGTAACACGAAAATTTAGGCCCAAAAAGCTCGAAAGTCCCGAAAGCTCGAACCGAGCTCGAACCGCTCGAGCCTTCTACAAGCCCATCTCTAAAAAAGCCTACGAACCCATCTCTTAAAAAGCTCGGACCGGCACAAACCGAAGACTTCGAGTTTGAGGTCAAGCCTTTAAATTCTCCCGTCCTGTCCCAGGCCTAGATCCGGTGTGGAGATAATCATGCAGACATCTTCACGAAGTCAATACCAAATTCGCACTCGATAAACATGTCAAAAAGTATTAGTCTATGTATTACCTGACGTGTAACAATCAGGCAGGCCCGGACCTGTGCATAGGCCCAAGAGGCCTGTGCCTAGGGCCCAAAATTTTTAGGGGCCTATTTTTTAATTTCTTACTATGTATAATTATTAGTAGAGATAAACAAAAGACTAATTTTAGTGCAATGGTAAATTAGATGTTTTAAAAATCATTGATCCTAAGATCGACCCACACCAAGCTCCGATATATATTTTTATAATAGACCCTCTTTTACTTTTTATTTTCCTTACGTTTTATTATCTACTTCTATTTGTTTTATAATATACGAACAAGAAATATATATTTTTTTCTAGTATATATTTATAATGGGCCCTTCAACTTTTTATTTTAGTTTTCCTTCTATTTTATCATATGCTTTATTTGTTTTGTAATATACATTGTTTGCAAGAATATATATATTCTTTTCTAGTTGTTATTCATTCAATAGTAAAAGTATGTTATTTTTGTTGTACTTTAAAATAATTGAACACGGGAAAATCACTCCATTTTTTTTATTTATTTTAACATTAATACAGAAATAATGTAGGAATCATTTCTTTTGGGCTAGTTATAATGAGTTAAATGTATTTGTTATTAAATTAGATACTTTTCAATAAAAAATTCAAAAATAATATTTACAAAGTAAATAATATAAATTATAATTAATGAAACTCAAAGAGCTAGAAGAAATTATTTTTTCAAGTGTTAACTTTGTTTTAATTTTCATAGTCTATCACTTTTGCGTTGCTTTTGCATATTTTCTCAATTTTGAGGGTCTATTTTTAAATTCTTGCCTAGGGCACCATCAGGCACAGGACCGGCCCTGCAATCAGGGGAGTATCTTGAAACGCACTTGAGATTATTTTGTCACATATGGTTGTTACCCATCAAAATTTTAATGAAACACATCTTTAACATAACCACCGTAATTTGTATTTTGTCGTGTAGGTACATTGATTTGACTAATAAGTTTTTCTTTATCTTCTTTTTCAACCATGAATTTTTCCCATTGTAACTCTTAAAGCATCACTCACACAGACACCATCCATAGTGAGTAAATTGGTGTCTATTCAAAATAGTGACCCTTCAAATAATTAAATATACGCCTCTTAGTATGTAGAAGTAACTCTTGGTTCTCGTAATTTAGGAAATCTTTTCTCAATAGAAATCAGTTATTCTCTAGATTTCTCATTATTCTTCTCCATCTCAAATTCATTGTTACTGTTTTACAATAATTAGTTACTTTTATGAAGGCAGTTTTTATAATAATTACAATTGTATTGATTTTATCACAAAATAATAATTATGATATTTTGAATGCTTGAGCTGTGCAACGACACTATTTAATATGCAACTGTTTTGTAGATTAAAATGGACAATTTTGCGTTTGCGAGCTAAGAACGAATGGAGGGGACAGGATCACACGTCCCAAAGAGACGTTAAAAAAGACCATCCCCGGGAGCTTTTTTTCTAAATATTTTGCACCATATTTTCACTGATATACACTAATATTTTATTAATACTTTTTTGATTTAATAAAGGTACTGATAATATGGCCATAAAATCAGTGTCCTCTAGATAAAAAAATATGACCATCGCAATAAGGGATAATGCAATAAAGGGTACTAATCATATACTCATTTACTGACAAGTGCATTCTTGATGTCTGCAGTCATAGTTATATACGTAATTTGATACCATAATAACCAAATGAAAAACCGTGAATTTTCCAATTTAAGCAAAAATATAAAATATATGCTTCAATGAAAAATGAAGCAATATAAACAAATACCCATTTTATTATCCAAATATATCCATTTTATTCATATATTTGAGATGAACATTTTAGTACAAAAACAAGCAGATCCAAAATTAGATGAATAAGAACAGCTTATTACAGGAATTATGAGAGACGTGTACACCCCCAAATTCCTCCTTTTATAATAAGGGAGCATCTAATTTTGGACGAAAAACTTTTGCGATTTATTGATATGTAAAGGAAAATTGGCATTTGAAATTGTTGGATGTTAAACTTTTGCGATTTATTCATTGGTATGGGAAAATTGGCGTTTGAAATTGTTGGATGGAAAACTTTTACGATTCGAATCGAGTTCAGGTACTCTTCATCGAGTAATTGAATACCCAATGGATATTCGAATACCGGCATACCCTATATTAAGATAATAAAAACTTTTAAATATATATATATATATAAATATATATATATATATATATATATATATATATATATATAAAACATAATTATGTGATAAACATTTAAATTATTACTCCCTCCGTTCGAACTAGCTTGAGGCGTTTTTTAGTCATATTTTTCTAATTTTGACGTCAATTTATGAAAAGATATATTTAGTTATGATGTAACATTAATAAAAATAGATTTACCATGAGATATATTTATTAAAATATTATGATTTTATATTTACAAATATAAAATTATAAATAATCACGACCAAAGTATTGTTAGTTTGACCAAAAAAAAGTCAAACAACTCAAGCTAGTTGGGACGGAGGGAGCATATTTTATGTAATACAATATATAATATATAATGTAATATAATATCTATGTATAATATATAATAATAATAATGTATTTATATAATTCAAAGGAGTACGTGGTTCGGATACTCACGTCGGGTAATCGGGTATTATCCTATATCCATACCCTACCCGTACCCGAACTAAATTTTCGGGTTCGGCCGAAACCCCATCCTATTACGAGTTTATTCGATGGGAAGAATCGGTACGGAAAAGATTGACATCCCTACTTACGAGCACGTCTCATATATTCTACATGAATCATATTTTCACAGAAAATATCATTAAGCAAGTATACTCCTATATTTTCACAGAAAATTAACAAGACGAAGTCAATTTTCACACCTTCGCTAGCAGAAGAAGCTTCTACAAAATTAATCTCTATGTTGCTATATCTTCTTTTTATGATATTAATACACAATTACACAACTTTTCTTGCTTAATTTTCTCTGGGTGGGGAGGATGAGGTGGAAGAAGAAAAAGAGTAATATGATGCTAAAAGAACTAATGGTATAGAAGGTAGGGGGAACCGAAAGGGAGAGAAAAATATAAAAGAGAGCTAAAGGAGCAAATGCCAGATCAATAAAGGGTATCAAAATTTTGAGATGATCAAGACCTCTTAACAGCAGCAAGTGCAAAATGTGGATGGTGAATAAATTCAAAGGAAACGTTAAGAGACGGTTCAAGCGTCCCTAACCGGCAGATGAGGTTTAGGGCAACCGAGTTATGTTCAGCCACCTGTTCGATGCGCCGAAGTTCCGCAAATCTGTCTGGATCACTAGCAAAATTTCCACGCAGCTCTTTTGCAATTCTCTGAGCGTCCTTGAAGCAATTATACATGGACAGAGTCTGCCAAATGAATGAGATGCTCGTCAAAACTTGCAGTATAATACAATAGTACAAAGGAAGTCAATGTATCAATCATAATACATACTGAGAAACGAGCATTAGCTACAGTCTCCGTGAACATAAAGTAAGAGGCGTGATCAGGAAGGCAAGCTTTCTGTAACAGCTCAAAGTGCTGCATAAATCTCTGTGGAAATTAAATAATTCAAAATAGTGAAAAGGGGATGATGACACTAAATCCAGAAACAAAATGTCTTTTTATATTTTGTCAGTTCCATAATTTTGGAAAAGGAGGAGCATGAGATAAATTTTCCAGCAAATCCAGCAAGGAACAATACAACAGATTTTAGCTACTTATAAAGCATCCCACCTGAAGTATCAGGTGCAAACATGAACAAGTAGAAGAAAAGTACCTCCTGCTCACTATTGAAAGGACCCATACACGTAAGGATTTTGTTTTCATTCCTCAAAGAAGCAAGCATCTGAAATTTTTGGATAAAAATTATTAAACGGTTCGAGATGGTCATTCAATTTAGACTGCGTTGTCTTTAAAGTAACTCAGCACTCTTTCTTATCAATCCATACTCATTCTAACATCTAGTCAGAATCCCCCTTAGTTTACCTCACCATAAAGTCAAACCAGTTGCAACCGTCCAACACCAATAGGCAAGATGATATCACCATTATAGGTAGAGAAGAACAATATAAATATTTTATTAGCAGAAGCATGCTTATCACGATTCCAAGTCTAGCCAAGTCGCCTATGTACTGGACGAAAACTCGACAAGCCATCCAACTAGTCGGGTTAAGTCGACAAGAAGTTCAAATACATATATTTATTAGATTAACATGTAATATAACTAAACACACAGCAATGTCATAATAAATCATAGTCAGTAGATAATAACATCGTATAATTAAAGTTGTAGACTAGCAAACAAGAGCATGTGATCAGTATCTAATAGCTCAAGCAAAGTTATCTTATTGGGGGAAGAACGCGCAAGTTTTATACGTTTTAACCCTTTCTTAATTTAGGATACAGTTTTTTAGGGTCGAGTTTCAAATAAAAAATCCGGTTTTTTGGGTCGGGTTCCGGGTCAAAAAATATACCGTCTGGAATTCATAGGTCGACGGACGATTTGTTACAAAGTATGACTGGATGACTAGTCGGTGACAAGTCGACGACATGATAACCATGACCAGAAGATACTTACCATCATTAGTCCTTCCGCAACATAGATGTAGCACTGAAGTAACAAAACTGCAGAGGGAATCTGGTAGTCCTTTCTCACATCCTTCACAGAATCTCTCTTCTTTTTTGACTTTAGTCGACCTGTTTAGAAGGCACAAGAGTTGATAAACTTTAGAGGTGCATAATGGAAGCTGGAAACTGTTGTCTTGACAAAAACAATTAATCGGAAAGATAAATATAAAAAAGAAGATCCAGCAGCGCATTGAAAAAGTCATTAAACTGCTCTTCATGAGTCGCAATGTCACAAAGTAAAAAATTTATCAAATAACTATCTTCCCAGACAAAAGTTTAGGGTTGTCCCCTTGACGCATGTCATTAAACAGATATATTTAAGATATGGAAAAATTGGTGAACCCCTTGCATTCGTCTTAATGCTACTAGGAAAAAGAGAGATAATAAGTGCTCACTAGAGTCATGGCTCAGCATCATTTTGAGATGAGTTTTCTCCGCCAGTTTGATCAGGATAACATAAAGGTACCAGTATACCATGCAGTATTCACTTGCAGAATATAGTTCTAACTCAAAGCCCAGAATGAGGAAACGCAAAGCTATCCAATATGTTTGCTCCTCTACCCAAATAAGGATGTGTTTACAGATCCTTAAACACTCATTCTGCAGGAAGGAAATAAAAGATTATCAGGGATGGGCAATTAAAAAGGACACAACAAATATTACTAAATCGATCATGACAAGAAAAAACCAGACTGGTATAAATAAGTATCATACAACTTCAACAGATCTTACTGGACAGGTATTGTACAGGAGGATATGTCAACTCACCCATTTTGCAGAAAAAGAAAAACATGGAGTAGCAAAATGCAGCGGCTCATAAATCATAATCATCCCAGTAACAGGAAGCAGTTTTATGAAATAAAATTCAGTAGATGGACTAGCGATTAGTCTGGCAATTGTGGGCATCACTGTATAACATTTGTCTGTAGGTTGACCTAAAAACTTGATAGTGCACCAAGGATACGAAGTCTCCCCACTTGACTTTTTTCTTTTGAAACACAAACACAATATATTTTTAGTGCAAACTTCTAAATCACGCATTTGGTTCTTTTATCCCCTAAACTAGCATCATTACCCTTCGCAAGCCTGTTACACATCAAGCAACAGTGAGCAGACTATACATAGGCATGGGTGCAATATGCTAACAAGCAGCTCTTGATCATGAGCTTTATCTTTGACAACACTCAGACAGCAGTAACTTTAGAGAAACGCAAGCATTACCAGGTAGCAGCGACAAGTTCTATAATTAGTTTAACCTAACAAGTCGCCCATGGCATCCTCATCCTTCACCATCCATTAATAGAACATGCATCTTGAGGGGGGGAAAAGCCATTATGCCTCATCAAAAGTTCTAAAACACCATTTCCATGATACTTTCATAACACAGCTTGAGGTTACATTAGATTGAGTTAATTATAATGTTTATTAACACGAGAGTCCAACATAACATTTGTAAATTACCATATCTATACCAATTTTAAGGGTAAATAGTATGACCTGGGCCACAGGAGAAGGGCTGGAAGCAATAACCAGTTTAATGCACTTCTTCAGCAATTCGTTCTGATTTTGCAAAACTAATTATTCCAAATTGTTAGAGAAGTGCACTAAAGTCAAACAATTCAAACTTCTCTTTCAAAATTTATGTCCCAAACAGAGGTTCCAAAGACATAATTACAAATGACAAGTACAGTGCATAAAAATGAAATGTCAGAAAAAGAAACAGTAAACCAAAAGTTTATCGGGGATCACCCAGTAAACAGAAAGGGAAACAATCACATGAAAAAAGGACATAAGTCCTTGAAGAGAAAATAAATAAAATCAGCCAGTCACAAAATTGTGCTTATTTCATTCAGGGTAGTAATTGTGAACGACAACAAACTTAACAACCAATTGTTGGTTATTCAAGTATTAATCGATGAAATTAATGGGAGTATGCCGCACATTGAAAGACTGTTGTATTCTTTGCCCGAAACCAATTGGCACATCCATTGGGATCTATGGGCGAAAAAGGCAAGAAGGCTCTCCTTTTTGGACCATAGATGGAGCAACGAGAAAAAAAAAATAGAAAGGTTTTGTCTAGGAGATGCGATCCAAGTTTGAATAGGACATAGTTTCTCATAATTGCGTATGGAACAAGAAGAATTTAAGTATGAAATTCTTCATTTTTTGTGAGTAACTCAAGCTTGAGCAAAAATCTTGTGTATTTTATTGGGTCATTTTCAATAACGCATTGAAGTGCTTTTGCTCCACTTGTTTCTCTATTTCCCTTGGAGTGAATGCTCCATTGGAAATTTGTTGGCTTGTTTATGCACATATTATATTCTCTTACACCTGGAATTTGTTTGGTTTTCAAAATTCATGTACCAAAGAATTCCAGATTGAGACCAGGTTAAAGTAACATACAATTCTAAAAAACAACAAAGCACATATTTCCCTTGGTTTTACATGAGACACGATGTTCTATAAGGCTATAAACCAAAACCAAACTAAGCCTTATCCTACTACGGTGGGGGATGTTCTATAAGGCTGTAGAATAATTTTTTTTTTTTAAGAATTGCACTCCTAATAACTGATGATATTTCAGTCGGAGATCATTAGCAACATGATCACTGTTTGCCAACTTCAGAGCACTATTTAAGACAACAGTTACGAACAATGTCAGAAAAAAGCCTTATTAGTGCTTGAAGGGGGATTAAGGTTCACAGAATTATAAGCTGTTCTGCACCTGGGTTTGACATGTAAAATGTGGTTTCACCCTGGTTATGCAAATAGAGGGAAACAGCTAATACTGAATCATTTTTTGGACCCAAAGTTAGAGAAGTCTCTATAATACCACATAAATCACAGCATAATGACAAGTGAAATTATGACATGATGGCAATCATATACCTGGTCAATTGGAGTGCTTGTGATATCCCCAAACTCCTTTCGAAAAGCTAACTCAAGCTGTTTAAGAACAATGCAGACAGTAATACTTTCAAAAGTCCAGGAAAAGACTATTAGTCGAAATAACGAACTCAAGTCTGAAATGAACACGAATTCCCAATCACATCCAGCAAAGCATGGGCGAATTTTATTTGGATTGTTACTTCTCTGCGGACTGGAACACTTATATAATACAAGTAATTCCCAGTACATACTGTTGTCTTATCCGCATATCATTCTTTTACGTACCAAACAAATAGCATCACCAGTCCCTTTTGAAGTCAGACCACATGTTCAAACTGGTGCCTTATTTGCTATTAACCCATTTTTGGCACTTGATGACTTGAATTAATTAAATGTAAGGCGCCACTCGTTATAAAATTTCGGTTTGGAATCAAACTCAGATAGAGACAAGGGTTTAAACGCAAATAAACCAAAGATCGATAAGAAAGTAGTAATCAATAAACAAAACAATCGTTCTTTTTACGGAATAACTTCTACCCAAGCCAATGGCCGAGTAAACAACTCCTAAAAGATAATACTACTACTAACGATACCCCTTAAATACTACCCTACGGGCTACAGACCCATTCTTTTATTAAACATCATTAATAATAATAATATGCCTTATTGGGCCTGCATCATTCACGACCCGCGGCCTCCGGCCTCTCTCTCCGCCTGTGGAGAAGCCGAAAAAGATCCCGCTCCTTATCAACTCCCCCACCATTCAAAACAGCCTTGTCCTCAAGGCGAAAGTTCCACGTCCAACCACGTAGCTTTCTCGTCCCCCTTTCGGGGCCAATTGATCAATACTTGTGCAACTTCGACACCCTCCCGTTGGGTCTTTCTTGTTTCCAACACAGCCTCCTTCTCGAACCCCGGCTCCTCCACGAGCAGCCCCGGCAGCAATGCTCCAACAGCCCCGTGTTCCCCGCCTACCGGTTTCAACTGTGACACATGGAATGGCGGATGTACTCGAGAGTCGGACGGCAGCTTCAACCTATACGCCACGCAGCCCACTATCCCTATTACTTAAAAGGCCCAAAATAACGGATCGCCAATCTTGCATTTGTACGCTTATAAATCGCTGCCTGTCGTCAAGGATGTAACTTTAAAAAAACCATATCGCCCACCTCATAGTGGACATCCCGTCTGTGTTTATTCGATGATTGCTTCATCTGTTGTACCCACTCCAAGTGGAAATGGAGTTGCAATAACATTTCGTTGCGGTCCTCTAATTCCTCTGCTACCGCCTTCACTCGGATCTCCCCCGGCAAGAACTGAGCAATCGTAGGCGGAGGTCGACCATAAACAACTTTGAATAGCGAACAGTCCGAGCCCGAATGATATCCTGTATTAAAACAATATTCTGCCCATATAGCCAAGCACTCCACTGTTTCAGTTGTTCAGAGGCGAAACAGCGCAAATATGTCCCTAGACATCGATTCAACACCTTGGTTTGGCCGTCAGTTTTGGGATGGTAGGCCAAACTCATCCTCAATTTTGTGCCAACTTCCCTAAATAGCTCCGACCAGAACGAGCTTACAAAAATTGGTCCCGATCGGACATGATCGATCGCAGCACTCCATGGAGCCGCACAATCTCCCAAGCGAACACTGCGGCTACTTGCGGGGCCGTAAAAGGATTTTTCAATCCCGAGCATATTTGGACATTCTATCCACCACTACTAGCACGCATTATGTATGAAAAGACCGTGGTAACCCGGTAATAAAATTCATGTTGATGTCTTCCCAAGCTTGCACCGGAATAGGCAAGGGCTGCAAAAGTCTGGCGGGAGACCGTGTATCATATTTATTCTTTTGACAGACCAAACATTCGGCTACAAACTTGGTGACTTGGCGCATCATGCCCGGCAAATATACATTTGCCACGATACGTCTACAAGTATGAACCATGGGGAATCACCATTTGCCCATTATAAAATAATATACCGTTGACCAAAGTATACGGTCCGACATTTGTCCGTCCTGCTTCCAAATTTCCGACAATTTTTCCCAATTTCGAATCATATCATACCGCTTCCCATAGTTGAGCCAAATCAGCCCATTCAGGTAAGTATACCGCTGACAGTTCCTGATCCTCATCCCGTCACAGCAACGCGTCCGCGACTACATTCCTCGTCACGGGTTTGTATTCAATCTCAAAATCATACCTAGCAGCTTGGCAACCCAATTCTGCTGTGCGGGGGTCGTAACAGGCTGCTGCAAAAGGTAACGCAGACTGCGATGGTCGATTCAAAAATACAAACTTCCACCCGATCAAGTATGGTCTCCAGTGTTGAACAGCTAGTACTAATGTCATTCTCCTTCTCATAGACCGACTTGGCTAGATTTCTCGCGGTCAATGCCTTGCTAAAATACATGATGGGCCGTCCCAATTGCATCAAGACCGCCCCTAGACCTCTTCCCAAAGCATCACACTCAATCACTAAAGGCAAGGCAACATTCGGGGTGACAAACACGGGGGCCGATGTCACAGCACTTTGAAACGCTGAGAACACGCATTGGGCCTCTAGAGTCGAAGTCACTGTTTTGGGCATTTCCTTCTTTAATAGCTCCGTCAATGGTTGGGTGATCTTCCTGTACTCTTTTATAAACCGCCTATAATAGCCGGTAAGACCCAAAAATCCTCCAATCCCTAGCAAGGTGGTAGGCCGCGGCCAGTGTAAGATCGTAGCAACCTTCATCGGATCCATGCGGGCCCCAATAACTGCCATGTGCCCCAGGTACTCGATTTCTTGCTGCCCAAAGGAACATTTCTTGCGAGTTGCTGCAAACGAATTGGTGCTCAGTACATGTAGGACCCCCCCCCCCCCCTCACATGTCACAAATGATCTTCCCATGACCGGCTATAAATGAGTATATCGTCAAAAAATACCAAAACGAACTTCCAAAGGTGTGGACGGAATAATTTGTTCATGGTAGCCTGGAAATTTGTCGGCGCATTGGTGAACCCGAATTGCATAACGAGAAACTCATAATGGCCGAGTGTGTCCGGAAGGACGACTTTGGAATGTCATCCAGGGCAACACGTATATGATGATATCCGGCTCGAAAATCGAGCTTACTGAACCATCCCACAACGTGTAACTCATCCAACATCTAATGAATTATCGGAATTGAGTATTTCTCGGGCATTGTCCGCTTATTCAACTCTCGATAATCCATACAAAAATGCCAATTCTCGTCCTTTCTTTTTACCACCAACACAGGGCTAGAATATGCTCCACAACTAGGCTGTATAATCCTGCTGCCAATACCTCCGCCACCAATCGATCCATTTCATCCTTTTGTACTTGGCCGTATCGACACGACCGTACGGATAGTAGCGAAATCCGATGATCTGTAGTACGGCTCGGGGCCGATCCTGTTGTTTCCTTAAATACTTGCGGAATCTCCTCCAGTACCCATTCCATTTCCGTCGCTCGCACCTCCTTCGTGCGCATGCAATTTTTCCAGCCAATCTCCCTCTGCACTTCCCACAAAACACTCCTCAACGTCCCGAAGTTTATGCAAGCTGGCCGCGGAAATCGCATCCCGTGCCAGCAAGGGGTCACCCCGTAGAGATTCTTTTACCCTCATGAAGAAATTCCATTGTCATTTTTGCCCAATTAGCCTTCACAACCCCCACGGTAGCGAGCCATGTCACTCCCAAATTCATATCGACCCCACCCAACAGGAACACATAATAGTCAATACGAAAATGTGCACCACTCAAGGTAATTGGCAGAGCCCGACATCTCCCAAGATCCACCAACGTCTGCCATCTCCTAAGCGAACCATCGACGTGACGGCCTCATCAACCTCTACCCCAAGTATCCAGGCCATTGCACTGTTTATGAAAAAAACTGGCACCACTGTCCACCATAACTCGAACCGCCGAGCATGACTACGGCTCACTAGTTTCATCGTTTGTGGTTTATCAACTCCCCACCGCCACCCCCAGCCCCACCCCCGGTCAGAGGAGATAACTCAATATTATGGAACTCGGGATCATCCAATTCCTCCCCTTCCACCATCGGACATTCAGGCACGACCTCCATCCCCGTCTCTCCATTACCCTCTGATGAGAATGCAACCACAGGGAATAAAACAAAGAAGCTGCTAGCGTATGAGAGAGGGGAGTGGAGGGGCCCTAGAGAAGGGATCACGGTTAGGAGAGGAAATTGAAGGCACATGGACTAATGCCACCTGGCATTAGGAAGAGAGAGAGAGAGAGAGAGAGAGAGAGAGAGAGAGAGAGAGAGAGAGAGAGAGAGAGAGAGAGAGAGAGAGAGAGAGAAAGAAATATTCACTGGGTAGTTAGAGGAGAGAGAAAAGAAAATGCCTATATAGTGGGAGGACCTCGTGGGAGGAGGGACTACTGGGAATTTAGTAACAGAATTGGGTTGGGATAGCTTGGGAGCTAAGGCAGTAGTGTAGCCATTTTAATTTCTTCTTTTTCCTTGTAAACTCTTCACAATCTGGAATCCCCAGGTTGAATATTAATAAAATCCTTCATTAATTATTGGATATCTATCAACTGGTATCGGAGAAATTCGATTCCGGAGGGCCAACTGATTACGCGTCGCACCATGGAAAGACGAGTCCACAGTCTGGAGCAACAACTGGAAGCGATTCGTTTACAAGAAGAGCTCAGAGTACAGAACGAGGAACTTCGCACCCTGCTACTGGAACGAAACCGAGCACAACGGGACAAAATCATCACCGCCGGCATCGTCGGAGAACGGCGAGGGGTTCTGACACTAGCGACATCGACGACGGGTTGGAATCGAGTTACACAACCCGAAACTCCAGCTGCGACCCCATGCGTGATTTCGGAGGAAGGAAAATGAAGATTCCCCTGTTTAGAGGCGACGATGCGTATGGATGGATCGTTCGGACTGAACGATATTTTAAATTGAACCACGTGGAAGACGAAGATAAGCTCGATGCAGTAGTTATCGCACTCGAGGATCGAGCCTTGAGCTGGTTTCAATGGTGGGAAGATCAGAATTCTGATCGCAATTGGGTAACATTCAGGGAAGCGCTGATTCGGAGATTTTAACCGGGATTGGTACAAAATCCTTTCGGACCGTTGCTGAGCATTAAACAAACCGGGTCAGTGATGAAATACAGAGAGGAATTCGAGAGGGGAGCTGCTCCCTTAAATAAGGAGGAATGAGTGATGCTGAAGGGAATCTTCTTGAACGGATTGAAGGAAGAAATACACGCGGAGCTAAAATTACACGGGGGTGGAGAATTAGATGAGATTATGGATAGACCACTATTATTTAAGGAAAAAAACCTGGCACTAAGGAAAGGGGGACAAAAAGGGGATGATAGAAGGGACTTCCAGGACAAGGGTAAACCATGGAGTAAAGGCTTTACCCGAGATAGATGGACAGACCCAAAATGGGAGAAGACATGAGGAAGGGAAAAAAAGGAGATTGAGGGGGGAGAAGGGAATAAAGTAGAAAAAAAAATATGAAGAAAGGGGTAGATTATCCCAAGCAGAATTAAGAGAACGAAGTAAAAAGGGGCTATATTTTAAATGTGGAGAAAAATGGGGTCAGGACCATATATGTAAACTTAAGCACTACCAGTTCATGCTGATGGAAGGGGAGGACTCTGAAGGAGAGATCAAATGGGACACATCTGAAGATGAGCAGGAGGCACCTGAGGGGTTACAATCTAAAGTGATGAAGTTATCCATGAAAAGTATACAAGGCCTGACTTCTAACAAATCTTTCAAGGCCTTAGGGAACATGAAAGGGGAACAGGTATTGGTGTTAATTGACTGTGTAGCTTCCAGTAATTTTGTGTCTACGAAATTAGTAGATGAAACAAGGCTGGACATCTGTGATACTCCTCCATATGTGGTAGAGCTGGGAAATGGAGAATGCATTAATAGTAGAGAGATTTGCAAGAACTTAAAGGTTATTATTCAAGGAGTACCAATTATCCAAGATTTCTTCTTATTGGAGTTAGGGGGAACTGACTTGGTGTTGGACATGTCTTGGTTAGAAAGTTTGGGAGAGATCAAAGCTAATTTCAAACATCTCAGTTTGAAGTGGAACAAGAATGGAGAAGAGGAGGTGTTACAAGGTGACCCTGCCTTATGCAAAACTCAAGCCTCTTGGAAAGCTGTGATGAAAGCCTTGAATGATAAAGGAGAAGGATATGTGATAGCTTATCAGGGAGGTATGGGGGAAGAGAATGTTCAGAAACTCATTCCCATAGAAGTGGAAACTGTACTTGAAGGATTTCAAGGGTTATTCAAAGAACGAGAAGGATTACCTCCTAAGAGAGCTTGTGATCATGCAATCACCTTGAAGGAAGGAGCCAACATTCCTGATATTAGACCCTACAGATACCCCTATTACCAAAAGAATGAAATATAAAAGATTGTAGGAGAGATGTTGTTGGAATGTTTTATTCCATACATTCATAATTAAGTTTTTATGATTGGTTGTTAAACAAAGAAGCAAAACAAAACAACGAAGAAGTCGAAGACGCAAAAAGATAGTCAGAAATGTAAAGAAACAAAGCAGTTAGCGCACGCTACAAGAAGTTCATAACGCTCGCTAACCCTGCATGAATAACGCACGCAAGAAGCAGTACTTAATGTACGCTAAAGGAAGGCCAATAGTCAATACATTACAACGGTCACAACAGAATGACGTATGCAGTGACAAAGCAATAGCGCACGCTAGGAGTGATCAATAGCGCACGCTAAAGAGCATTTGAATTCAAAGATAATCAATCTGTCGGACTAATTCGAAGAAGTCAAATATCAAAAGGATATATATGACGCATGAAATGATGATATATTAGCGCACGCTAAGAGGAGATGTTAGCGCACGCTAACGACAGAGGCAGTTGCCACTGGACTGAACTGATCAATAGTTAATGTACGTAACCATGCATCATCAGCATACGCAACAGGCAATAGCGCACGCTAAGAAGAAGTATTAGCGCACGCTAAAGAAGAGGGCCAATAACGGCTAGTTGAGGCTTTGAGACTATAAATACCAAACTATTTGGCATCATTCAATACAATAACCCCTAGCAAATCATATAATGATGAGATATCATTGTATTCATTATTGTTGTTGTATCTGTGCTTAATTAATAAGTGTTTGAGTGTTCATACACGAAAACATACACGAGAGGAAAGATACGGATTGTAGATTGATTCGGTGTTATTAGAATCGTTGATCCGGCATTATTAGAATCATATCTAAATCCAAGTGAGGTTTGTCTAGTACCAATAGAAAGCTAGATAGGTTGCTTCCTTCTCCGATAGAAAAGGAAAACGGTTTACCTTGGACCGACATAAAGACAAGAGTGTAACGGTTTATATCGGACCGATAGAAGACGAGATTGTAACGGTATCCCTCGGACCGATTGAAGACGAGGCGCAGAGGTTGATCTTTTGCCTAAGGAAAAAGATACGAAGAGAGGACGTAGGCATTATTGGCCGAACCTCTATAAATCTTGTCTCGTTTATCTTCCGCAATTTAATTACGTTTCCGCAACATAAAAGAGTTTCATAACTCTATTATATAATCCGCGTAAATTTCAGACGGCAAAAGTTCCAATTTAGACAACAGATGTTAGCTGCTAGGATCATTAGACCCAGTAGTAGCCCTTATAGTAGCCCAGTTATCTTCGTAAAGAAGAAAGATGGGGATAGAGATTCTGTGTGGACTACAGGACTTTGAACAAACTCACAATCCCATACAAATTTCCCATCCCCATTATAGAAGACTTACTGGATGAGCTGGGAGGGGCCAAGATATTCAGCAAATTGGACTTGAAATCTGGGTACCACTAGATAAGAATGAAGAAGGAAGATGTGCCTACTGCTTTCAGGACACATGAGGGTCACTATGAATTTCTGGTGATGCTGTTTGGTCTCACCAATGCACCATCAACATTCCAATCTCTCATGAATCAGTTTCTGCATCCTTTCTTGAGGAAATTTGCTCTAGTTTTTTTTGATGACATACTGGTGTATAGTCCCAACATAGAGGCACATGTAGAACATTTAAAAATGTTGTTACAAATGCTTCATGAACATGAATTGGTAATCAATTGGAAGAAATGCACTTTTGGGCAAGAGAAGTTAGAATACCTAGGTCATTATATCAACTGGCCCTGCTAAGATTCAAGCTATGTGTGATTGGCCTGTTCCCAAGGATCTTAAAGGATTAAGGGGATTTCTAGGCCTCACTGGTTACTATAGAAAGTTTGTGAAGGATTATGGTAAGTTAGCTTGGCCACTAACTCAGTTGCTAAAAAAGACAAATTCCTTTGGAGTGAAGAAGCCCAGACAGCCTTTTTGGCACTCAAACATGCCATGACTACAGTTCTGTCTTTGCATTGCATTTTGAACAAGAATTTGTGATTGATCTGATGCTTCGGGAAAGGGCTAGGGCGATCTGATGCAATGGGGGAAGCCAGTAGCTTACATGAGCCAAACATTATCTGAAAGAGGGAGTAAAAAATCAGTGTGTGAAAGAGAACTCATGGCAGTAGTATTAGCCATTATCTTTTGGGCAGGCATTTTGTAAATACACACTGACCAAAAGAGCCTGAGATCAGAGACTCATAGCTGAGGAACAGTACCATTGGATTTCTAAACTGTTGGAATTTGATTTTGAAATCAAGTTTAAGCCTGGAATTGAAAATAAAGCTGCTGATGCTCTCTCAAGAAAAATGCAGCATGCTAGTGTAACTTCTGTGCAGTTTTTTGAATGGGAAGAGTTAGAGGATGAGATAGCACAGGACCAGAAATTGCAGACCCTGATACAAAACTTATCAGTGGGGAGGGAGACACCACAGGGATATACCCTACAAAAAGGAAGATTGTACTATCAGGGCAGATTAGTACTTCCTGCCAAATCTCTTAAGGTACCCCTGATTTTGAAGGAATTCCATGACTCTGCCATAGGAGGTCATTCAGGTTACTTCAGAACTTATAAGAGAATTTCCAACCTATTCTTCTCGGAAGGGATGAAAAAACAGATCCAGGATGAGACTTGCCAAAGGAACAAATATCAAACTTTGAGCCCTGCGGGATTATTGCAACCCTTACCCATTCCACAGCAAGTCTGGAGTGATATCTCCATGGATTTCATTGGAGGATTGCCTAAATCAGGAGGCATGGACATTTGTGTCCAATGGTTTAAAAAACTCATCGAACTCGTCATTCCCGGCACTTTTTCAGAATCCGTCATCCTCAACACCCCTACAAGAGGCTTTGTACTTCTTACGGCGTGCGTGTGTGTGTGCGATTTTGCTGCTGGCGACAGAGAGGAACGGAAGACTGGAAGAGAGCAGAGGAACGAAGAACAACGTACTCTTTCTTTGCGGCGTGTATGGTGTCTTCTTGACATTAATTACCGGTCCCAAGCCCGGATAAAAGAGGAGGATTGCGGTAGGTTAGTGGCAGCCAGCGTAAAACTCGTCACATCCCATGGACATGAATCAAACTTTGAAAATCGTTGGGGCGTCTCCTCAGAAGCGACGCGCTACATTTCATAGGCCCGGGTGCAGTGATAAGTATGCGAGGGTTGCTAGGTCGTCGCCCAGAAGCGGCGCGCCACCTTTACATCTGAGGGTGGTGTCAAATGAGCAAGGATGCACTACACTTCATAGGCCCGGGTGTAGTGGAAAATATGCAAGGGTTGCTAGGTCGTCGCTCGGAAGCGGCGCGCCACCTCGAAGTATGGGTGTGGTGTCAAATGTGCAAGAATCCTTGCAGCGTGGACGGGGACAGACAGAGAAGTTAGTTCATGCGGCTAGTAAGGGTAGTAAGGTGCGGTTTGGAACTTGGAACGTTGGCTCTTTGACGGGGAGATCAGCAGAAGTAGGGGAGGTTATGAAAAGGAGGAGGATTCACATAATGTGTCTACAAGAGACTAAGTGGGTTGGCGAGAAGGCAAGAGTGTTAGCTCCTTGGGGTTACAAGCTTTGGTACTCTGGAAAGGATAGAAGTAGAAATGGAGTGGGTATCGTCATTGATAAAGAATTCATTAATGATGTGGTGGAAGTGTCAAGAAAGAGCGATAGAATAATGAGTATTAAGCTTGTGATAGGGGATGAGTTTCTAACTATCATAAGTGCTTATGCACCACAAGTAGGATTGGATGCATCGATCAAACAAGAATTTTGGGAAGATTTGGAAGAGGTTGTCGAACGAATTCTTATGGGTGAAATTGATCATTGGTGTTGACCTCAATGGGCATGTCGGTGTTAGCAGAGATGGCTTTGAGAGCATTCATGGTGGCTTTGGTTTTGGGGATAGGAATGAAGCAGGAAATGGTATATTGGATTTCGCATTAGCTCATGACTTGGTATTATGAACACTTGGTTCGAGAAAAGGGACTCTCATTTGGTGACATATAGAAATGGAGGTAATGCAAGTCAGATTGATTTCTTTTTAGTAAGGAATGTTTGGAGGAAAAATTTTACCAATTGCAAGGTGATACCCGGTGAGAGTGCTGCAACGCAGCATAGGGTTGTGGTGCTTGACTTTCGAGGTAAGAGGCACTTAAGAAAGAGTAGACCACAAGTTGACCCTCAAATCAAGTGGTGGAAGCTCCAAGGGAGAGTCGACATACTTTTGTGGCTAAGATTGCTGATAGTGGTATTTGGTCTGATTGCACGGAGATGGATAAAGATTCGATGTGGAACTTGTTGAAGCATAACATAAAGGAAGTTGCAAAAGAAGTCCTAGGAGAATATAAAGGAAACAGACCATTAAGTAAGGACACATCTTGGTGGAATGATGAAGTTAAGCAAGCGATAAAAACCAAACGTGAATGTTATAAGGTATTGGGTAAATGCTCGAGCGATGAGAATTATGAGAAGTACAAGAAAGCTCGAACAGAAGCTAAAAAGGCAGTGGGAAATGCCCGATCAAAGGTCAATCAAGAATTATATGCAAGATTAGATACAAAAGAAGGGGAAAAAGATATCTATAAACTTGTTCGAATGAGAGAGAAGAAGACGCGAGATATTGGAAAAATTAAATGTGTAAAAGATACTGACCAAAAAATTTTGGTTCAAGATAAAGAGATAAAAGAGAGATGGAGGTCATACTTTGATACCCTATTCAATGGCCATCAAGAACAAGATATTGGGAATTTAAACATCCCCTCAAGTATGGTTAACCGAGAGTTTAAGAGGAGAATTCAAAAGGGTGAAGTGACAATTGTATTGAAGAAGATGGGGTCAAAGAAAGCAGAAGGACCAGATGGTATACCTATTGAAGTTTGGAGGTGTTTGGGGGAGAGAGGGACCGAATGGGTAACTATGCTTTTCAATAAGATTTGGAGAAGCAATAAGATGCCATCAGCATGGAGGAAAAGTATTCTGGTCCCTTTGTATAAGAACAAAGGTGATGTTCAAGATTGTTCTAATTATCGCGGAATTAAACTAATGAGTCATACCATGAAGTTGTGGGAACGAGTGATTGAACAAAAGATCAGGAAATGTGTGAAGATAACAGAAAATCAGTTTGCATTTATGCCTGGAAGATCGATCATAGAAGCAATTTATCTTATCCGGCAGTTGATGGAACATTATCGAGATAAAAAGAAAGATCTACATATGGTTTTTATTGATTTAGAGAAGGCATATGATAAAGTACCAAGGGAAGTACTTTGGTGGGCCTTAGCAAAGAAGGGTGTATCGCGGAAATATATTGACATTATAAAGGACATGTATGAGGGAGCTAGTACAAGTGTACGTACTAATATTGGGAGGACAGAAGAATTCCCTATTACGATTGGGGTGCATCAAGGATCTGCTCTTAGTCCTTTTCTCTTTGCCATAGTCATGGACGGATTGACAAGAGAAATTCAAAATGACGTTCCGTGGTGTATGATGTTAGCAGATGATATTGTGTTGATTGATGAAACGAAGGTTGGAGTGCAACAGAAATTGGAACTTTGGAGGGATACTTTGGAAGCTCGAGGCTTTAAGCTGAGCAGAAGTAAGACGGAATATATGGAGTGTAGGTTTAGCGAAAACAGTGATAGAGAGGCGGGGATGATCACATTTGATAGGAAAGTTGTTCATGGATCCACTTTCTTTCGGTATCTTGGATCTATTATCCAAAAGGATGGAGAGCTAGATGGCTATGTGGCTCACAAAATAAAGGTCGGGTGGTTGAAGTGGAAGAGTGCCACAGGGGTTTTATGTGATACTGACATGCCTCATAGATTAAAGGGTAAATTTTACCGCACTGCAATTAGGCCTGCGGCTCCGAGTGTTGGGCTGTAAAACAGTGTCACGTTCAAAAGATGAATGTGACGGAGATGCGTATGCTACGATGGATGTGTGGTCATACAAAAAAGGATCCGCTCAGAAATGAGGTGATTAGATAGAAGGTAAGAGTTGTGGCTATAGAAGACAAGATGATGGAGAATCGATTACGATGGTTTGGTCATGTGAGAAGAAGACCTGTTGATGCCCCAGTGAGGAGGCTAGAAAGTTGGGGAACAAGTAATGTTGTGAAAGGTCCTTTAGAGTTATAATTGCATAAATCTTTTAATATATATATATATACGTATAAGTTAGTTATAATGAATATTTAAAGAGTTACTATTGGGTTTACTAAATTTCTGAGTTGCCCATTATTATATGTATGAAATATTTTAAAAATTAACAAAAGATAATTAAATATCAACAATTTAGTGGAACTTAATTTATTAAAAAAACACGTTCCTAAATTATAATTTTTTCTAAATTAAAGAAAAACAAAATAAACTTGAGGCAATACTATGGTATTTTAGTACCTTAAGCTCGTGTCTCTTCTACTAAATTTCTATCAGAATTATGATGTTTTTTTTTTAGTTTTTCAGGATTTTTTATTTTAATTGAGGGTTACGCCTTAATGTGTGTCGAGGCTTACGAGTCCGATTTAGCTCATTGGGGATAATTCCTAAGTAGCTTCCTTATGAAGGTATAATTGTACAATCAATTCAAAATAAGAAAAAACTACCAAAATAACTAGAAGCAAAATAAGAGAGAAGTTTTGACCACATTAATTATTCAAATCCCTTAAATCTGGGACAATCAATATCCCACAAAAATATTTTCCATTCCTTAAATACCGTCGCTGGATCATCAGTTGTGAATTCAAGATGTTCTTAAAAATCACGTTCATAGTTGTCATATCGTGTATCGTATCGCGTATCAGAAACCCTAAATATCGTATCGCGTATCGTATCGTGTATCGTATCGGAGATACGCAATAGAAATAAAGTAAACAATAGAAATAATTACTTGAAAAACCAAAGTAGTAGTTATGTTAAAAAAACAGCAAATATATTAAAAAAAATGATATTATGCTACGAACAAAACACATGAACAAAAATGATAACCTGATTTTGAGGAAAATCACATATAATAATCCAATTTAGAAAATTTTTACATATAATAATTAAAAATCAAATTGAAAGCATGAAAAGAGAGGAAGGCAACGGACCTGGGCGGCGGCAGTTGAAGAAGAAGAAAAAGAATCTGCGGCGGAGGGAAGAAGCGGCGGAGGCGGGCGGCTAAGGCGGTTGAAGAAGAAGAAGCGGCGGTTGAAGAAGAAGAAGAAGCGGCGGTTGAAGAAGAAGAAGAAGAAACGGCGGAGGTGGGCGGCTCAGGCGGTTGAAGAAGAAGAAGAAGAAGAAGAAGAAGCGGCAGTTGAAGAAGAAGAATAAGAAAAGGACCGATGCTGCCTATTTACTTGTGATATATCAATTTTATCATAATTGAACCCTAACCAGATCCTAACCCGACCCAAAATTGACCCAAACCCGACCCAAATCTGATTTAAACCCCGAATTTGTGTATCGTAGGTATCGGCCGTATCGGCGATATTTACGATACGATACGCGATACGTACGATACGCGCGATACGGAGGAGGAAAGCGATATTCCCATGCGATACGTATCGACACTACCCGTATCGCGTATCGTATCGCCGATACGTATCGCGTATCACGATATTTAACAACTATGTTCACGTTTCAAATGACCAAAAGGAAGAGCTATCAAGATATAAAATTGTCACCACATGGGAAGATCGTACTGGAAACAATTGGACAAAATGTCACAAAATTCACATATCGAACTGACAACAAATATAATGCAGAATAATACATCAAAAACAACATGTTTATCAACACAATCACACTTTCGACTGGCAACAATTTCACAAAATGTCACCAACCCCATTGCAAGATTTGGAAGCAGATGCAACTACAAAAAAACAAACGCAGCGAAAACAAATAACAATACTTCCACAAAGGCAACTAAAACACAAACCTACAAATTCAAACGTTGAATAAGCAACAAATTCAAAATCATTGCTTCTTAATTGAAGGTTTAGATTTTGCTTGTTTTCGAATTCAAATTTCAAATGCCGAAGAAGAAGAAAAAAGAATAAATTCAAATAATGGTACTAGAATAAGAAACCAATGGGGGGGGGGGGGGGGGTAATTCACATATTTGGGTTTCTGATTTCTCGAGTATTTAAATAGGGGGTGGGGGGGATTGACAAGGGGAGAAATAGCAAATCTGTATGTTTGTTTGATTAGGGGTGGGGGGGTTTTGATAAGGGGGAAAAGCTCTGTATGTTTGAAATAATATGAAAGCCAAAAAAAAAAAAAAAATCTCCCATAAAAGTTCTGTACGTTTGAAAATCAATTAGCCCTTTTGAAGCCATTTTAAATGTAAACCATAAATTAGGAAATAATTAAGATCAAATGGCTAAGATTTGATTAAGGAGGCTCCTTATACTTTTATCCCAAGAAGCAAAGCCATTTTCGAGGCTTACGCCTCCCCTCATCCGGCGAAAACACTTCAAGCTCACCTTATGCCTTCTAAAATATTGGATAATATGGCAATATAAGCATCTTAAATATTTCAAATGAAAGGAATCGCTTACGCATTTCAGTTGACAAGTGGTAGAGACAAGATAGATTTACTGTTACAACCATGACTAGTTTTCCAATTATTTAAACAAACACATTTTTAGTCTCTCAGCTAACACAAAGAATCAGTTAAGTCAAACTCGTACTCAATTTCAATTATCAAAATCGATACAAGATTATAAAGACATCAAATAGAATGATCATGTAAATAAGTTGCAAAGTATAACTTGATAGAGCAAGCAAACCTGTACATAAATTATTCGCCAATCCTGTAAGATCTTCCCAAGTTTACGCCTTTGCCATGCAGTATTAGTACACAGGAGTCTAAGCAAATTGATTAACAACTGCATTCCACACAGCACATAACTTTGTTGGTTTCAATTTCTTAATAGTTAGATAAAAAAAATATGAAATAAAATAAACAGACCAAAGCGAGAAACTACTCTAAATAGCAACCAGTGAAAGCTGATTAGCAAACATCATGTTGTTTTGGAAAGCAAACAAAAGATCCACAAGCACAGTTACATATTGGTTACCACAAAGCTGAATTCTTGAAAATAATGTTGCCCTTGAGATTATAGGAGTATTAAAAGAGATGCTTTTCTTAATGGGAAGATATCTATCACTTTACCTGTCCCAATTTTGCAACAGGTTCATTCTTCTGGATATCATGATTCCTTGTCCCTTCAGGTAGTAGGGCAGCTTTGCAGACAACATTAAACATAGGTTCACGTCCATACAGTTTCCCATCTTGTACCAGCAGAAGCTGTTGATTATTAAATCATATATAAATACTTTCAGCAAGACGTTAATCTTTTATTTACAATTATCAAAAAGAAAAATCTTATTTGAGAAATAACCAGTAATATGACAAGAAAGAAGAACAAAGACGAACAAAATATAAATCCAACAAAAGTTCTCAAAGTCCCAGTATCCAAATTATCCATCTTTGCGTGTTTGTGCACATCAGAAAAGGAGAATGTCAATAAGAGGATGGAACATGAGATAAAAACACGTTATTTTCTATAACACTCGAGTAATAGGAGCCCTAATAACCCACAATTAGGTTGGTCGATTGGAGTATCTTTTAGATGAAGTTTAAACGAGAAAATTCACTACAGAAACCCAACATAAAAGAAATTAAAACCTAAAGCTTGGCTACAACAGTACATGTGACCTATTAGCATCTATAAAGCATATAGAACTTTATAACACCAGTATGTTAACCAGTTCATGATTACACAGGGCAAGACAAGCCCGACTCATCTTGTAACCATCAACAAATTTGTAGCTAATGCAATAAGTCTTTTGTTAAAAAAGAGGAGTCAAGTAAAAGAAATTAATTAAGCGTTGGAGTTTGTTTGACCACTGGTCCATATTTGGGAAATTAATGGTCTGGCCAATATCTTGGAATTAGTTTGATCACATGCGAATTATAGTATCATTAAATAAGGAGTCTAGTATAAATGAGGTTCAGATTCATCATTTGCAATCAGTTCTACAATCATTTTTTGGCAGTAAAACTACGAAGTTATGTCCAGGATTTTTCCCTTGTAAGGGTTTCCAGATTTTCCTTGCAAAATCTTTGCTCCAGGAGTAATTTAGTATCTCAACACTCCTCCTGGAGGGAGACTAAACATAACAGAACTAATGCCCACCCTGATCAGGTATGCACCTACTGGAGGGAGGGAGGGAGGAAGGAGGGAGGGAAGGAGAGACTAAACAAAGCAGAAACTAATGCCACCCTGATCGTATGCAGGCAGGTTTGGCGACTAAATTTTACTAAAAAAAATTCCAACACCATAGTACCTAACTTGAGGAGGTACAATCAAAATGAGTGGATTGGGTCCGAGAGATTAGTTAGTATTCACCCATACCAAAAATTACATGTCCCTCTCCACTATATATGCACCATATACAAGAAATCCTTTAACCAAATGTCTTGGTTGTTTAAACCTTAATTCGAAGCTCTTATAGTGCACTTAATTTTCTTAGGCACAACCACTTTATCTTATACTCTTGGTTCCAACTTTCATAGCAACCTTCGGACATATTTATTAGCATTATTGGGACGCCATAATTTGGCCTCACTTCTTCAGAACTGAAACAATACGCAGAGGCCAAGGCTTCATAATATGTTGAATTTTACCCCTTATTTGACCAAAAATAAAACTTCCCCCATAATAATCATTTTTCCATTTTTATTCTTTAAGAGGAAATGCAATTTTGAAGGAATCAAATGTCAAAAACCTATAAATCAATTGAACTCTCAAACAAGAACAGCTATAGGTTTGAACCTGGATATACGTTCTAGAGACCAGGTCTGGTCCGAACTTCTGAAAGTCAACCACAAGACAGAAAGTATCTTCAAGGACAGGTTCCAAGGAATAGGAACATAAAATTTCCAGATCATGAAGAAGCTTCTGGAAATAATTAACTGCCTGGTACAAACAAGGTAAAACTAAACTTCCATTAATATATGACTAGAAATTCCATCACCAGTTTCACGCTACTAACCTTTTTCCAGCTGAGCAGTTTAATTGTGCGAGGTGGAGTCGGGGTTGCTGACCTACTGTTTAACGTAGAATCAAAACCAATTGGTTGACAACCGGAGGCAGTTGTCTTATCTTCTATTTCATCCTCTAAAGCTCCACATGCACAAGTGTGCCTCAGAAACTCTTCTGATTTAAGTATGGAATCAAGCTCAGATAGGCAGGATCGGATATGTCTCTTAGCCAACTCTAAGCCTTTGCCTTGAGGTCTCCTCATACACGTTAGCACATGGTAAAAGTGCTGAGCACGCAGAAAAAATTCCAGATTTTATAGAGGAAAAATGATGGCCATCACATTCAGTGGAGATCCATAATACAAACAAGACGAGTTATCTATATATAGAGTAGATAGAACAATTCCAATGTTTGAAAAAGTGGCGCTCCGCGCCCCTTGAAGCGCGCCTTAGAGCACCTTTCGCCGGAAACGCCTTAAGGTGTTTGGCGACCTGCGAAAAGCAGGGAAGGCGTAAGCCTTCGGCACGGGGCGCACACTTTTAGGGCACAGCGTGCGTCTTTAGCGCCTTTTACAGAGAGCGCACGATTTTTGTGTTTTTTCTATAAAAACTGGGGCCTGGAAACGATGTCGTTTCCAGGAAAAAAAAAACATAAGGGCATCGGCCTGTTTGACCAAAGGCAGAAACCCTAGTTGGCGTAGGAAAAAAAATGCCGCTACTTCTCTTATTCCGACCGATCGGTAATGTTAATAAAAAAAAATAATAAATAGATTATTCGGGTAGATCAGACCAGAAGGAAAAAAAAACGATTTCTCCAAAACAAAGGATACTTCATCTCGTTTTCTCTCTTTCTTTCCTTCTGTCTTCTCTCTCTCGCTCTCTCTTTTTTTTTAATTTCCCTCTGCTCTCTAATTCCACCTCATTTGATACACTTTCAACTCTATACATGTTGTTTAAGTTGTATTATTATGTATTTTAAGCTTATATGATTAATGGATTGTTATTTAGGTATTATTCTATATTAAAAAAAAATACACGCAATGCTTACGCCCCTGCGCCTCGAGGCTTACGCCTCGCTTTTTGGCAGGCCAACGCCTAGGCTTACGCCTTCGCCTTTTCAAACATTGAACAATTCTAATGACCAAATATCATTAATAGTAAAATAAGCACAATCATTGAAGAATCACCTTGTATCGTACGTCTTTATTATAAAAACTGTTGTAACTCATAATCTCATCAAGGTCAACAAAATAACATCAATATGGAAAACGTTCATAAACTCATACAGAATATTCGTTCTTTTGGTTCTTTGCATGTTGTCGGTCTTTAAATGATCAATGATTCCGTTCAGTATTTTCTGAAAGTTGATTGCCAGCTAAGTTCCAATCTTAGTGCTTTTAGAATTATTAAGTAGTTTTCTCCATTATTGGTTCTCTCCCCAGCCCAGCTGCACTATAGCATCCATCAGTGGAAAACAATATTCAGAGCAATCAGGTCCTCGATGGTGGATTAAGGGGGTAACATTCTAGAATATTTTAAAAAGCCATCACGGTATTCTAACATCTTGAAATTGGCCTCTTGCAGGACCACAAGAGATAAAGTAATTTTTGGTTATCATCATCACCACCATATCCATCATGTTTCTAGGTACTGCAAGAGAAATAATTCAGAGTACATAATAGATTGTAGACCATCAAAGGTCTGTGTCAACCAGAGATGGTATGCACCATTGCAATATTACCTAATGTTGGAGACTGTTTCAGGGTATTTACCCAACTTGCTTGTCAGGGTTTAAAATCCGCTTTCATTATTCAAATCTTTTTATAGTTTGGTTTACAAATGTGTATCTACTCAAGGACCTACCCATCGCGGAAAAACAATTCAAAAGAAGATCATGTCCATGTATTTCACTGGTAAGTGGTAATCCTCTCCAGAAAAAATAGAATTGATAAATTTAAGTTGTTAACTAATGAATCTACATCAAGTTATATTCCGTTACTATCTATGTATGCTATGAAAATTACGGCACTTCAAGAATCCCAATATCTGATAAGAACATGGTTTTTGTTCTCCCGAATTAGCACATACAACAACCAAACAAGGACAAAACAAAATAAAACGCAATCAAAAATAACAATTAGGTGCAACGAGGGTGAAGAAAGCAAAAGTCATGTATTATTTCAATCAGAAAGCTATTTTTTTCGTGCCGGAAAAAGGAGCATCTCTTATATAATCCCAGCTGTAACAAAATCAATAAACTATTAAGGTCTACATGAGACTTGTCCCCTATACTTAATCACTGTAATATTTTCCTCCGTTTTGTGGCTCCTTTTTAGGTCCTGTCTCTAATGTTCCTTTCAGTGAAAGTACATGAATATCATGAGAAAAATAGTATCGCAGTTTGACTTGCATTTGATTTCTCAATATCAAAATGGTACCAAAAAACTTGGAGAGCAATAATAGGATTGAAATAATATTAGTTGAATTTCACCAAATAAACACAGCAGAAAGTGTTGATTTCTGCATTACGTTTTCCTCCAATGATCTGCTGTAGTGAGTACAGAAACATCTTGAAAGTTTGATAGCTAGAATATTTTATCAGATTGGCAGGATTGGTTGACGCTTTGCAGACAATTAACAAAGCATTTTCCTTGATGGCGACAATATGAAATTTCATCTTAATGTTGAAAAAGCATTATGCATTAATAATCTCATTTCTTGCTTCCAATAGATCTGTTCCTATATAAAATAAGAAAAGTGGAGTGGGGTGGGGGGAGGGTTGTGGATATGCTTGAGATCTTCAACCAGTTAATAAGGCTACTGATCAAAATTGAAAACCCAAGTTTCAACAAATCGTGATGTATGGAAGACATATTCTTAATGTAAAGCCATCCTGCAAACTACTAGCAGTCTAGCACAAGAAAGACATACAGCAGAAAGTACCCTAGATTTGGAGAGCAACTCCACCAAATATATTTATATATATTATATATATATAAGAGGAAAAAGTTAAATTTTGTACGAAGTAAATATTCAAAAATACACGACGAAATAGTTTAGTTTGATATGTATGCTAGAGAAAACTCAAAGAAAATACAAGACCTTACGAAAGCGTAAGCGGCATAACACAGCTTTGCAAAATCCTTCTTCAAACTCGAGTTTAGTTTGCAATGGCTCTACATCTGCACAAAAACATGCCCATGATCTTGAAACTTAATCATCAATGTTGTGTTTGTTAGAAAACATAAAAACTCTGGTAGCATTATAGAAAAGAAACAAATTCACTGTGATCATTTCAGAATATAAATTAACATGTGAGCCATATCACAAAATTGAGTGCAACGCCACCCAGGCGGGTTCTAGAACCGAACTGACAGGTATTCCCTCTGTTAATAATTCACTAAGAATTACGGACACGGGAGTGGAGATGGAACACGATACAGGGGCACAGCACGTATACGCTCATTTACATATAAAATAGGACATGACATGGGGATATGACACGGCTAAAATTCATAATTTGAAGTATCCGTGCTTCATAGCTAATTCATATCAAACATTGTGGGTGACCATACAGCAAAATGGAATGAAAAAAAATAACACTAAGCAAATGATTACGAGACTATCTCTACACAAACACTGTTAAAATATATAACATGACCTTTGTTGTGCTTCTAGCAAAGAGAATAAATAAATGCAAGACCCTAAATGGATCCAGAGCAAATATACCAAAATCGAACTTATAAGTTTAGGTTGTGGGCGGGGTAACCTAATTTATACCCTGACCGAAACCGAAAACACCACTGTGAACTGCATCATCTCCTAGAAATCACATAGAATCTGCTGATTAAAGTATCTCCAACTAGTTGAGTACAGTGTAGTGCAGCTCAGAGGGGTGTTTTCAATTTCGGTCAGAGTACAAATTAGGGTACCTAACCCCAACTCAAACTTAAAGGTTACATTTCGGTTTCGCTCGGTTTCAGTTTTAATCTCTTTCAACCCAAACCTTCCCCAATTCTTCTAGTTTCAGTTTGGTTTGGGTCAATTTCATTTACATGTACATATATATTTTTAATAGATTATTTAATTACTTAATATTTTCTTAAAGAATGTTTGATGTAGAAAATTTGGTCTGCTTAGGTCCGACTCAATTTGTTTCGGTATAGTTCGGCTGTGGACTCGATTTTTGTCATATGTCTAGGTCTGGCTCGATTGGATTAGGTAGTTAATAAAAGATGTTTAGCCCAACAAGAACTAAGTATCATATCCCGTAATGAGTTAAATGGCTCAGAAAAAAAAATTATGATATAAGGCCAGATAATTAACAACAGTCCTCGAAAACCCTACAGACCCTGCCAGGAGGGAAACAACAGAAAACAAAGGTGTCCTATAAGTTCCAAGCATAAGAGTTCAAGTGGCCATAGAGTGATTAGTTAGGAATTGAATTGATACAGAAATTTCATGAAGAACGCAGATCATAGTTATTAAAGCCTCGTCTAAATGAGAGGCATGGTTTATCGCCTAGGTGTTGACTTATGAGAGGCAAAGTGATGGTTAAGTGTGATGATGTCTTGTTGATATTATTGACTGACATGTGCTTGATGATTGATATGGGTGTTTCATGTTTGTCTGATATAGTTTACAATTTTTTTAATATAATTTATTACTTTTGTAGTTGAGTTTTATAAGAATACAAGCATATAACATGGTTGTTCACGCCTTGCATGACCATGCCATCGCTTTTGGTCGCCTAAGCCACTAGGAGCTAGGCCATTAACTGGTCACCTTGGTGTCGCCTATTACATTTATAGGCATCCCAGCCCAAGTGCTACATTTGGAACGAATTTGGTGTATTTTAGGTGAATGATTGGATGTGATAGATGTGCAAATTCTGTAAGTATGTGTGATGTAGAATAAAAGGTAAAAGTTATTGATGGTGAGTATGCGGTGGAGATTAGAGGAAAATGTGATGGTTTTATGTGATTAGAGGTATTTAATGAAATGTAGTGCTTCTAAAGGGACACTTTTTTGGGTCAAATATAGCACTTCTAAATGGACACTTTTGGGTCAAATGTAGCACTTCAGGCAGGCCGGAGGGAGTAACTATGATGCAGATTGCAGATCTGCAGAAAACTAACTGCAATAAATTGATGTTTTTTAAGTGCCCACACACGGAGTAGTGACAAATCAAGGAGGGCCCTTCGCTACTAGCAATAAAAATGGAAACTATAAAGGCATCAGGACGCCTCAATCCAAACAACGGTTAAAGTATCTAGGTTACATGAATGCTAGGTGTGTACCTTCTACAACTCTCTTTTTAGACGGTGGTGCTTTACAAGCCTTTAGTTGTCGAGCAACTGTTTCTTCAACCGAATGTAGTATTGACAGGCATTTTTCATCCCCATCGACCTTTAATGGTAGACCATAAGCCATAATAAAAATATCTTCTTCCTGTACAACTGGACATTGTCAGTGGATATAAATGACAATCATACAGGTGGCCAACTTAAGATGCAAGGAATAGAGCTCGATTTGCATTCACATCGTAAGCATGTCTTTATGCACTTTTCCTGTAACCCCAGAATGTCATTAATAGGGACAAATTACATTATGAGTGATACTTAAACACTTGTTGAAAAACTTACGACTGTTTCGATAGCTAAGAAACACGGGACATTCAAGGACGATAAACACTGAAACCATAACTACAAAAGCCATGACTCCAAATAAATAAATAAAGCCTCTAACAAAAATAGAAACAAACTACCAAGACTCCAAACAATACTCAATTACTAATAATCCACCATCGCCCGCTTCCCTCTTTGGTAAACCAACCACGGTTGCTGCTCGCTATCAATGGCCCCACCGGTCAAAACAGCCTTGTCCTCAAGGCTGAAGTATGGAACATCCGCCGTATCCATCCAAGACGCCTCATCAAAATTCAGCCCACTCCATTTAATTAAAACTTGATCAACCTGATGACCCTCACGTTCCACTGACCTCCAATCCAGCACGGCCTCCGGCAAATACGGTGGGTCGACGGCCAGCAGCTCGTCCGGAAGAGTCTGCTCAGCTCGCCCCGCCATGATGGCCTTCTTCAACAAAGATATATGGAAAACAGGATGCACGTGAGACTCCGGTGGAAGTTTTAAACGATAAGCAACAGCCCCTACCCTGGCTTACACCTCAAAAGGACCAAAGAAACGAGGTGCCAACTTGTGATCTGGGCATGGAATAATGTCCATTGGCGGTGCCGTCGGAATTTCAAATAGAACAAGTCACCAACCTGCAGAACAAAATCTCGGCGATGTTTATTTGTCTCACGAACCATCTCATTCAAGATGAAAACGCAAATGAACTAGAACTTCATCGCGTGAGCGCAGAGAGTCCGCTAGTGCCTGCACGCGCACTTCGCTGGGTAAGAAGCGACACAAGATCGGAGGTGGGCGACAATAAACTACCTCAAAAGACGATGTTCCTGCCGCCGAATAAAATCATGTATTATAACAGTACTCGGCCCACGATAACCGCTTATTCCACTGCTTAGGTTGTTCATATGAAAACCAACAAAGATAAGTTTCCAAGCAGTTAAGTACTTCTATTTGCCCGTTGGTTTCGGGAAGATATGCAGAGCTCGTCTTTTATGTAGTCCCCGCCAATCGAAACAATTCTCGCCAAAAGGAGCTAAGTAAAATAAGGTCACAGTCTGACACAATCAAGCTCGGAATGCCATGTAATCGAAGCACTTCCTGTGTAAACAGCTCCGCTACTGACTTTGAAGTGAAAAGGTGGCACAGAGCTAAGAAGTGTCCGTATTTGAAAATCTTTCCAACCCGAGCATGTTAATCCGGAAACAAAGTCGAGACTGATATCCTCCCAGACACGATCTGGGATCGGCAAGGGCGTCAACAATCCGGCTGGGGACTTCATCTCGTATTTATATGGCAAACCGCACAAGCAGCAAAAAAATTGAGTAATATGCCTCATCAAACCCGGCCATTAAACAAGGGCAACTAAATGCCGATATGTGCGGTGAGCCCCGCATGACCGCCCGACGGCATAGCGTGGAACTCAGCTATCAATTTTGGAACCCATGCAGAAACGGAACGTATGACGGATGTGAAATCAAATGTCTGGACAGATTATGAACTTTCTGGACAGATTTTAGAAGGCTAGAATAATAACTCCCATAAAGAATATTAACTAGTAGTGGAATTTAGACCCCCGATAAACCTTGCAATGGTGTGTTCTTCAGCCTCTCTCACATTAGTACAAATTTTGAGTTGTTCAAACTCTCTTATGTAGTCCATAACCTCTTTAGATCCCTGCTTTAAGTTGTCCATTTGATTGTAAAGTTCTTGCTTATAAGCATGAGGAACAAACCTTCTTTTCATGCTTTCTTTGAGCTTGGACCAAGTCTTGATCTTCTTCTTCCCTTCAAGCTGCCTCTCATGCTTTATATTATCATACCACAAAGAAGCATACTTCTTAAGCTTGATCACAGCTACCCTTAGGGCTTTCTTCTCATAATAGCCTTTAACTTCTATGATCCTATCCATGGTTTGAACCCACTCAAGATAGTCATCAGGGTTTGAGGAACCTTCAAAATCTGGTGAATCAACTTTGATATCTCTTGAATCATCTCTTTGCTTCCAATTACGTCTCCTTCTTGGTGAGAAAACATCAGAATCACTTGAGGATTGGCTGCTGTCATTAGAGCCTTCACTTGAGTCATGGTTCTCTCCATTACCACCTTTCCTTCTATTTCTTCTTGCTGCTCCTTCATCCAACATTTGAAGAACCCTACCCACTTGCTCTTGGAGAGCCTCAATTTACCTATCTCGATGGTCATTCTGAGCTTCTTCAAGAGTCCGATTTCTGGGGGACTGTAATTTGCTAAGAAATAAAGAAGACAAAGGTGGATTGTAATTTGCTTAGAAATAAAGAAGATAAAGGCAAAACAGGGCAGAACTCAGAGGGCTCCAGAAATGAATGAACCTGGCGCTCCGGTACCAAAATTTGATGTGAAATCAAATGTTTGGACAGATTATGAACTTTCTGGACAGATTTTAGAAGGCTAGATTAATAACTCCCATAAAGAATATGAAATAGGACAAGAACATGAACTTGGATCAGCAAAGGCTTTGCTGTCCAGAACTCACAAAACAAAACAGAGATAAGAACCCACTACTCTAATCTCTACAGGAAATGAATCCACCAAGATTAAAGGGAAAGGGAAGACTTCACACCACCAAGATCAAAGATCTATAAAGGAAATGAAGACTTTGAAGTAAATAGAGGGTAAACTCTCTCAATTTTGTATTAATCAGCTCTGCCCCTTATAATGGAGAACCTCTCAATACATATAGAGAGTTTTACACCTTACCCCTAAACCAAAAGAAATTAAAAAAAAGCTGGAAATAAATAAACAACAGCTGGAAATGTAAGGATTTTCTTCTCTAGTACAAAAAAGTCATACCAATAAGAAAAACAAATCTGATCTGCACCAGCTGGAACCACTTACTACACACCATTTGTCTTTTTCTGAAAAGCTGATTTTGGTCTTTTCTTACCCAAATCTGGTAGGAGCAAATATTATGTATTCTAGGAGCAAATCATACTTGATTTGGTTATATTTAAGCTTCCAGGTCAAAATTACTCCCAAAAGTTTAATAAAACGCGCAATATGCATGTGCACGTAATTAATTTATTGAAAGCATTTAATGATAGAAAAGACTTTAGGCCAGCCTTGGGAGCAAGGTGAATCCTTTCTTGTAATTAGGATCACCTAATAAACTTCCAAAGTATGATAAAGAAGGTAAGACCATCATGGCTTGGTTTGAATTCATTAGGATTTCTTGATCAACAGTTGGTGGTTTGTTGCCTTCGGGGACACCCGTATCAATGACCAAACAGCCTTTATAAAGCAAAATGTACCATGCACCATGGAGTAATGTTTGGGTGCGCCTGCCCGCTTTCCAGGTCCGCCACGATTTTGGCCAATCCGGAATCAGATCGAATTTCCTGCTGCATTGCTGACCAATCCACCCATTGGGGTAACTAGAAGGGCGGCCAGTTCCCCGTCTTCAGCACAACGTGCCAAAGAGTCCGCCGCCTGATTGAGGGTACCATCCTTATAAACGATACTGAATCATATCCGAGCAATTGGCAGCCCAATTCTTGTGCTGGGATGGTCAATGGTTGAGCTAAAAGGTGGCGCAGACTTCGCTGATCAGTTATTATAATAAAATGTTGACCAAGTAAATAAGGTCGCCAGTTTTGCAAGTCAATGCCATCAATTCCTTCTCAGAGGCCGACTTGGTGGTGATTAGGGCCTCAAACCCGTTGATGGCTGTCCCATCTGCAAAACGAATCACTAACTCCTTTGAGAAAGGGACAACTCCAATTTGGGACCACTGTACAATAGTTGAATCCAGGACACTGTTGGGCCATTCATCGCGATCAGAGCCAGCTTCAAACGCTTTTCCACCAAAGTTTACAACAACAACAACAACATCTAAGCCTTAGTCCCAAAATGATTTGGGGTCGGCTAACATGAATCAAACTTTGAAACCGTCAATAATCGTTACATAAATAACATAAAAGGAAAAAAGAGGGAAAAAGTAGAGAAAAAAGCAAATAAAAAAAGAGAATGAATGGAAAAAAAAAAAAAAAGAAAAAAAAGAAAAAAAGATAACATGAAATAAAAGAAAATAGGAATTAAAAAAAAAAAAAAAAAAATCAGACTCCATCCACCATCCGTATTCTTTCCCGCCACATTTGCCTCTCCATCGCCATACTTTCTCCAATTCCAAGAAACCGCATATCATTTTCAATCATCTTTATCCAAGTTTTCTTGGGTCTTCCTCTACCTTTCACAACATTACTTGCTCCCCAACTTTCTAGCCTCCTCACTGGGGCATCAATAGGTCTTCTTCTCACATGACCAAACCATCGTAATCGATTCTCCATCATCTTGTCTTCTATAGACGCAACTCTTACCTTCTCTCTGATCACCTCATTTCTGAGCCGATCCTTTTTTGTATGACCACACATCCATCGTAGCATACGCATCTCTGCCACATTCATCTTTTCAACGTGACACTGCTTTTTCTGACCCAACACTCGGTGCCATATAACAGTAAGCAGCCTAATTGCCGTGCGGTAAAATTTACCCTTTAATCTATGAGGCATGCCGGGATCACATAAAACCCCTGTGGCACTCTTCCACTTCAACGACCATGCCTTTATTCTGTGAGCCACATCGCCATCTAGCTCTCCATCCTTTTGGATAATAGATCCAAGATACCAAAAGAAAGTGGATCCATGAACAACTTTCCCATCAAATGTGATCATCCCCGCCTCTCTATCACTGTTTCGCTAAACCTACACTCCATATATTCGCCTTACTTCGTCACCCTAAAGCCTCGAGCTTCCAAAGTATCCCTCCAAAGTTCCAATTTCATTGCACTCCAACCTTCGTTTCATCAATCAACACAATATCATCTGCGAACATCATACACCACAACGCGTCATTTTGAATTTCTCTTGTCAATTGGCCCATGACTATGGCAAAGAGAAAAGGACTAAGAGCAGATCCTTGATGCACCCCAATCGTAATAGGGAATTCTTCCGTCCTCCCAACATTAAGACGTACACTTGTACTAGCTCCCTCATGCATGTCCTTTATAATGTCAATATATTTCCGCGATACACCCTTCTTTGCTAAGACCCACCAAAGTACTTCTCTTGGTACTTTATCATATGCCTTCTCTAAATCAATAAAAACCATATGCAGATCTTTCTTTTTATCTCGATAATGTTCCATCAATCACGGATAAGATAAATTGCTTCCATGGTCGATCTTCCGTGCATAAATCCAAACCGATTTTGTTATCTTCACACATTACATGATCCTTTGTTCAATCACTCGTTCCCACAACTTCATGGTATGACTCATTAGTTTAATTCCGCGATAATTAGAACAATCTTGAACATCACCTTTGTTCTTATACAAAGGGACGAGAATACTTTTCCTCCATGCTGATGGCATCTTATTGCTTCTCCAAATCTTATTGAAAAGCATAGTTACCCATTCGATCCCTCTCTCCCCCAAACACCTCCAAACTTCAATAGGTATACCATCTGGTCCTTCTGCTTTCTTTGACCCCATCTTCTTCAATGCAATTGTCACTTCACCCTTTTGGATTCTTCTCTTAAACTCTCGGTTAACCATACTTGAGGGGGTTTTCCACCAAAGTTTCATGCATCAAAAAATATTGTCCGGCGCGTGCCAGCCAAGATAGGGCGTCAGACCCATCGAAGCTTGGCAGGTCCATCTCTCGGAGAACCTATAGAGACCCGGATTATTCACCTGCATGTGGTGCCTCGTGGCTTTCCTCCGACTCACCGACGCTGGGAGCATCAACGGTGACCGAGAGCTTCTTCAAGAGAGCATCCAGTTTTGCATCCATCACCGCATGTAAGAAAGTGGTATCAAAAAAATATCTCATACAAGCCCAAACCCTTAGTGATACTGATATTAGGGTTAGAAGAGTTTCAGTATTCACAATGTCACGTGATACCACAAGTCGCTTATGTTTTGTCAACCAAAAAAAAAAGATCCAGTTGGAGAAACAGCAGCGTACAGAGATACAACCGCCGTGAGGAGGGGGGGGAGGAGGAGGAGGAGGCGACTCCGGGCTGCTGGAAATATGAACACCTGTCCCAGAGAGATGAGAACAAGAAGACCTAATTGGGGGAAGAAGGAGATGCAAAAACGAGTAAGTTTTGATAGGATTTAACCCTTTTTCATATTGAAACCGTTTTTTGGGTCAGTTTTCGGGTCAAAATCCGGTCCCTTGGGTAAAAACATTTTCCATTCAGTAAGTCGATGGATGACTTATTATCATATTGTTAAAGGCGAAAGGCGCACCAAGGCGATACGGGCTTCCATCACCTGAGGCGCAAGACGCAAGGCGAGTGAGAGGGGTGAGGCGCATTAAACTAGAAAATAAATTAATTTAAATTATAAAATTTATAAAAACATAATCACAAGAAAATATAACTATCCACATAAACTTGATAATTAACAAAATTAAAGTGTAACAAAAATAACTTTAACGTATTCTGAAAAAAAAAAGTCCTAGTGCAGAGGCGCGTCCGAGGCGCACTGAGGCGCAGAAAAAAGGTGCACCCAGGCGCGCGCCTGGCTAAGGTCGCGGCGACCTGCCTTTTTTCTACGCACCTTGTGTCTGGGGCTCGCCTTTAACGACTATGCTTATTATAAAAAATGACTGGACAACTAGTCGTCGACTTGTCCATGAGGTTGATTAAACAAAATGACCAAAAATGTTTGGATGCACATGATGGTAATTATAACCAACCCCACTCTCTTTCAGGAAGTCCAAAAATAGAAACAGTTAGACATCAAATTTCTTGAGTCACACAAGCTATTATACATTAAATTTCTTGAGTCACACGAGCTAAGGAACTTATCTACTGAAACCTCAATGCTTAAATTTTAGATGATGATTGCAGCCATAGTATTTGGAACAAAGCAAAAAGATATGGTTCAAGGTTCTTGGAAGCCATCTTACTAATATGTTAATCATTATTGCAATTCGAAAAAGAAAATCACATACTAGAAACTTATGACGGGAATGAATCAAATGCAAATATAAATGGATGACATAATACTTAAGTCTCGAATTTATGCTAATAACTACAACAAGGAGGTACTTGCAATGCATACGAGAACTAATGAGAGAGTAACAGGAACATAAGGGTGGCGTGTGCTTGTTTACAGAAAGACATGTAACTACTTCCGTCCCATACTGATTCTTTTTCTTTAGAAATATCCTCAGCCTTAGTGATAGGTCTATGATTATTGTCAGCACAATTCTTATTATCTCACAAAACAACAAAACAAAAATAAAAATATTAAAACAAAGACTCATTATGACATACTGGATGTCTTTATACAGGCATTTGTGACAGCAGAAAAGCAGCTCAAAAATCATCAGATTACTCTTCTATAAAAGCACTTCCATTCATTTGCACTTGCGTATTACTATATGAAACAATTATATTTTCATTGATTATTTTTTTCTGGAAAAGCGATAGTTGAAGTATTCCCTATAAAAGCATACTTACAAAAACAATATTTCAAGATATTGTTGCAGAACTATATCTAGATGAGAATAGTTAAGATTATTTGAAGTACTTTACTTCGTTTGTGCGTGCATCTGAAACAGCTGAAACAAGAACATTGCATGTCGTACGCGTAACACGGCATAGAGAATGCAGCAGGGCATGAGACGACGTTCGGTCGGGCCTCAAAAGGTAAATGCAAGAAAAAACGGTTTGAGCTAATGACCCTCCTTTATGCCATGTTGCCTGCACTAGGAAAAAAAAAGAACAAGTTAAGAAAGGCTTTCATTCGCCTCTCATGGACTACCATTTTAGGATGCTTAGAACAATTGTACCAGCAATACCTCACACGCTAGTAGATGATCCATTATATCAATAACACGTTGAATATCAATTGTTCTATCAAAGCTCAATGGAACAGGAGCAGCACCGTTGTCAATGGCTTCACCAACAGAGTAATATGTAGAAACAATACCTGAATCCATCTTTGGGTCCATTATCTAGTTAAGATAGATAAATTTCTTCAGTAAAGCGTCGAGACAGATAAATGAGAAAAATGCAGGCAATGGATTGTGTGTGTGTGTGTATGCGTGTGCGCGCATAATGAACTGATTCTACATTCTGAATTATATGTTGCCAGACATTACACTGATAAATCTATGTCAGAAAGAAATGAAAAAAACTGTTGAGATATATTTGAGGAACACTTGTTTCTGCAAACAAAGACAGAAAGATATGCTCCATAAACAAACTCCTAACCTAACCCTAATTTAAGCCCTAAGCAATTAGGCCCACGGGCCAAACTTTTCAATAACTTAAATTAAGAAAAGAAAACCTAATAATAAAGAGAAACCGCAGCGTATCAATTTTCATCTTTATAGGCATATAATTCACAATGTCAAGATATGCTTGGCATTTCATTCATTTATTAAACATAAATAGATAGAGGTTGCTCAAATTTTCTATGATTCACTAAATGATTATAGTTAAGTGGTGGCAATACTCAGTTCTACATTATGTATATCTATGTGATAAAGGCCAAGAGCTTTAAAGTTTGTTAGTTGTAGAAAGATCTGAAATCAAATCTTGACGAACATTACCAAAATATTGATCTTCCTCCAATTTTCAACAGTAAACATCAACTTCAGAACCTCATAACACTATTAGTGATTCCTGTCTATAAGCAAGATTGGATACTTATTATCCTCCAAGTTTAGTCGAACTTCAGAGAAAAATGAGGCACGATCATAAATAGGGTTGTGACCAACTTCCACATGACCAACTATATCAAAGAAGATCAAACAGTCACAAGTAAGAAACTCGAAGCGGTTAAAGGACCATGTGGCATGTAGTCGTCCTTATTTAGCATATTAACAAAAGAAAGTTCCAAATATTCCTCATGGGTTGAAGATTTCTGGTTTCTTGAGAAAAAATGTAACTTTTGATTATAAGTGCTAATGCCAGCTCTGTATATTTCACCATCATGGTGATATTATCAAGAAATCGACTGCACGGAGAATAGGACGCACAAATATTTCAACTCCCATGATAATGGACAATTATTAGCAAATTATTTATTTTTTCACCACCTATACTCCAATTGTCCTCCTCTTATCATATTAGCGGTAAAGTCTCAAATTAAGTTTGGGCATATCAACAAGAAAGCAGCATTACCTCTAATGCAGACATGGCAGCAAAAAGATTAAAGTTCTCCCCACTTATGAGCTCATCATTTTGAAGATCTGTGGAAAATATACAATAAAAGAATTACTTAGCCATTTGTTTCTATATGAGCAATGACAGCAGAAAGGGGTGTGATTTGCAATGTTATCACGCGCCAGGACGAGGCAAGGCGCTAGCCTACCGCGTAGGCGATAATTAGGCGCCTATAAATATGTAATGAATATAATATAGTAATATATTTTATAAATTTATAGTAATATATTAAAGTAGTAAAATGTAATGAAATAGAAACTAAATATAACTAACCAATATTCACAGATATATAATTATTTATACAATTTAATATTTATATATTACACTACCAAACTTAAACGAGTAATTTATTAATTAAGCGCCTACAAATATGTAATAAAACATCACATATCAATATACTATTTACAAAATGATAGTAATATATTAATGTAGTAATATATGTAATAAAATTATGAAACAGAAATTGAATATATCAAACAAATTTTGCCATATATAAAATTATTTATATAATTTAATATTTATATATATTCTTACACTACCAAACTTAAACCTAGTAGTTTACTAAGAATGGTCCAAAAATAGAACAGAGAAGAAACGAAAAATAGAAAGGAAAGAAAGGCGCCGCGCTCAGAAAGAAAGAGAAGGCAACACGATCAGAGTAGGGTTTTTCCCTCCCTCCCTCCCTCCCTCTGAAAGGGTCGATTTCGACAAAGATCTGGCGTCCGCCTAACACGCCAGGGCAACGCCTAATCAACGATTTGCCCGCATAGTTCGGATTCAGGTGAGGCGAAGCCTCCAAGCGGGCTGGCTGAACCGTTCAGCCGCCAAGTCGTCGCCTAGGTGATTTCGTGATAACCATGGTGAATTGCAAATGATATGTTCTTGGTTGATCTAAAAATACAAATCATTTCAGCAACTGATATATGTAGCATGGTAGTCACGTCGCTCGACTAGTCGCGACTAGTCGAGCAGTCGAGCTGGAGAGGTCGACATGGAACCTCGACTTGCTTTTTGTGAGTCTTTCGAGCGACTGGGGCTCGACTGATCGACTGGGTCGACTAGGTGACCCAGTCGCCCGACTGGTGCAGAAATTAAATAAAAAACCCGACCCAGGTGCACATAATTGACCTAATCGCGACCAGGAGCCTTACTTCGTCTCACAATCGTTCTTTTCTGCTACTTACACCCACTTATATATACACAAACACACACACTTGTATATACACACACACAGTGACAGTACTGACTACTGACTACTGAGTATACTACACAGGTATATACACACACACACTCACAGACACACACACACACACACACACACACACACACACATATATATATATATATATATATATATTTACACACACAGTAGACACAGTTATATACAGGGGCGGATCTACCTTAAGCCTGCACCACCAAAAATTTCTAGAACCAAAAAAAAAAAAAATTGTACCAAAACGACGTCGTTTTGGCTTTTTTTATTAAAAAAAGTGGAAAAAAATTTTTGATGGTACATCTGTGCACCAGTAAATTTCGAATGCTGGATCCGCCTATGGTTATATATATAATATATATACACACATGTATATATATACAGTATACACACACACATCACACACACTCTTATATAATGGTACACACATCATAGACATAGCATAGTTATATATATATATATAATATTTTACATTATACAAACACCACAGACTCACAGTGGGTTGTTTCACAGTACTGTAGTTGTATCAAAGTCTGTTATAACAGAGTCACAGTAGGTCAGATGGTTGTATAATCTGTTTGTAATCTGTTTTGTACACAGTGGGTGTTTGTAATCTGGTTGTTATCACAGTAATTTTATTATTTATTATTTTATACCTTGTCGACTAGCCTCGACTAGTCACGACTCGACTTGCCGGAGTCTCCGTCCGACTCGACTTGACTTACCGACGTGACAACCATGATATGTAGAGAGGATTCCGAAAAAAAGAAGCATGCAAACTAGTCAAAATAATTTGGGTTCATGGAGTGTATTTTCATAATACTTGCATAGAAGCTGTTAAGATCAAGTATCAATGGCATACCACACACCAAATAGTGCTGAATTATTTAGGCCAAAGGAAAGCTAAGGAAGTCGTCATAACTTATATAGGTTTCCCCCTAATTACTATAATACAGTGTGGTTAATAGTCAATATTCCTACATTTCCAGCTTATGAAATAAAAGAATCTTGGCAGACAAGATTTTTTTGATAAACACGAACGTGTTCATGCATTACAGCAAACAGTAACTCAACTGGCCATAAAACTACACTATGTACGCCGGGCACTCCTGAGTTCGGTAGGGGTCAGCAACAAAAAATGGAAAAAACAAAAAAAAACGAAATTGAAGACAAACCGATTTACAGTAAAAAAAAAACGGAAACAATCGGTTACGGACAGGTATAAGTAAAACCGAACAGAAAAACTTAAAAATAAATAATGTTTATGTACAACTATGATGCATCTGCGTATATGATTGTCCAACTTCTATTCCATAATTAATTTATCAATTATGTGTTTTTGTTTGTTTGTTAAGCTATTTAATCTATAGTCTTTTCTGTATAGGAAAGCACAAAGGAGGCTGAGGTAATTCCATGTCACGCTTGGTTTAGATGTTTCATTTTATTTGAATATTCAAATATTGGAATTTTATTAGATATGATTGCTTTGAAGTCCATTAAAACCAAAATGAAACCAAATTGTTGGATGTTGTTTGTTGGATTTCATGCTTCAGTACCGATTTTTGTTGGAGAAGTCCAGTGATGCAGCTACTCTGTAAAAAAAATATAAAATAACAACCGAAACCGACCAGGACGAAATCGAAAACCGAACCCGAGGAAAAACTGAAACCAATTCGGTCAGAACGAGCTAAAAACCGAACTCTGTAAGTTCTGTTCAGTTTTAGCAAAACTGACCAGCACACACCCCTAGAGCTCAGTATTATTAGAGTTGCGAGGCTCGTCGGACAATGCTTTTGGAAATCCGAGGATTTCGGGGAGGTGCGCCTCTGAGATGCGACTCAACGGGGCACGCGTCTCTGGCACATTCCTTCATTTCCTTGAGACACACTTCTAATCCTACTCAGTGTTTTCAGTTGCGTTGCGCAGGCACATAGCGTTTTTATATAGAATTGCATAGCGCAAAATAGCATAGCGCATAGCGTAAGTAATTTGAACATGCCATTTTTTTAGTTAAAATAAATAAATACTCCCTCTGTCCGCTACCCATGTGCAACAATTTCCTTTTTCGTCCATCCGCAACCCATGTGCATTGTTTATTTTTGGCAAATTTTTTTACCACAAGTGAGCCTCTTACTCCATTTATAACACATCCTACCAACTAAGTTAACTGAAATATTAAAACCCGTGCCGGTCAAAACAATGCACATGGTTGGCGGACGGAGTGAGTAATATTTAAACTTAGGAACAATAGGTAAATAACTAAAGCAAATATATCAAATAATCAAAACAATCTAGAAATCTTATAATAATCCCTGAGAAGCAGAAAAATATAGAAAACAGCCCCTAAAATCGGTAAGTTCTTGCGCAATATTTTTTCGTGTTCCACTTCCTTCCAGGTCGGCTCTGTTATTGTGACCAGTTCCTGCCTTTCCTTTTTTTTTCTTGTTTTTCTTGCTTTTTTCTCGCTATTTTCTTTTTTTTCTTGTCTGTCTTGATTTCTTAAGTACTCTCCCGCTCTTTTGTCTTGCGGCGCAGGTAAGTATAATTAGAAATTAGGGTTTTCTAATTTTACCCTTATAGCGTGCGCCTTTGGCGAAATTGCGCATATAGCGCACGCTTTCGCGCAATTCCACCGCCACGTCAGCAATCGCCCGCGCAAAACATGACAGAGAGTAAAAATTCCTACGCAACGTAGCGTTGCTGAAATTATTTGCGCAATAGCGCGCAATGTAGCGCGCAAATTGGCGCCTTTGAAAACACTGATCCTACTACACAAATTGTGGATAAATGTCATGGTTTATTTTTCAAATTTTCACTACTTCTAATAAAAATTTTATCAAAATGTGAATAAATACTAATAATAGTGTGTTTTAGGTTATTACTAGAAGATTGTCATGGTTAATAGCTTATATCATTGATTTCTTCTTCTTTTTTGGCACAGCATGGCTCATATCATTGTTTACTTTTTATTTTTTTATTTTTTCTCTTTTTTACAATCCGGAGTTGCGCTTATGGCCTTTAGTAACACTGCCTTGGATTTCAGCAAGAGTACATATACATCCACTAACCTTGCACACAGCCAAGCATGCACAACCCTAACTACACATACTCACGTTCATTAATTGGGAATGTTCTCCATCTCATTTACATTGATTGCACCTCATCTCTCAAAGCTTTATCTATATCGAGGATTTCATCTAAATTAAGCATCAAAGAGGTTTAGCTAGCAACCAGTCTAGCAGCACTAACATGTTCTGTTTCAGGTTATTTATAAAAAAAGGGAGGAAATCTGCCTCTCAAGTTTCAACACCTTTAACAAGTCAAGATCATAAAATCCAAAACTCTGCATCACATTATTTGAACAATTCAAGGACCAAAATTCACCAAGAAGAAAACCAGTGGCCTGTCCATAGTGGAAAAAATATTAAAGAGTACAACATGAATCCAAGTAAAAGGATGATACTGAATAGAGATTTTAGCTTTATTTTGCAAGGGAATGCTAGAAGCAAATAATGAAAGATGTCATTCCACGCAACACCAGATAAATATGGTACGATGCTTTATTGGTTTTATTTGAGTTTAGACTTTTATGCTTGTTCATGATACGAAAAATAATTCAAACAAATGATCATACAATAATCCGATAGCTCAAACCAAATAAGATGCATAAAGATCTTTTTCAAGTCTGGCCATTATAATCATTCATTTATTTAAATTTTGCTGCTTTATTCTACAATAATCGGCCTTTTTTCCTTTTCCTCTAGCATCAAAATGTTATGGTTCTGGTTGCAGTCCCTTATATAGTTTAATCGGCATCCAATATTCAAACAAGATAATGTCAGTAGCAGTCCTTCCTCTATTTCCTTCAACAAACAGTCATATGACCTGGTCTTCCTTCCCCTCATGAACCACACTCAGGCAAAGTTAACTGGGTTAAGCCAAATGCCTACCCATCAATTTCATATGCAAAAGTAAACTTAAAGTGCAAGATTCCAATCTTTATCATCTTATTAGCTGAAATCCAACTTAGTACAGATGTGCTCAAATCAGCACCTACTTCCTATGGACACTAAAATTTCAGTTTATATATAAAAAACAAAAACAAAAAAAGGAGCATGCCATCAATCATTTATTTTACAACAACAACCTGTTAAGCTTCCCGAATAATTCAGCAAGGATTTTCATTAATCTTCTATTAATAACTCCTAGACAAAGAAAAAGTTTTTCCCATAGTCACATTAACAAACTCTGAAAGTTAAGCAAGAAAAGCAAAGAGGACAAAAAAAATCTATAAACTTTGTTGCATATAAAAACCCTTTCATGGCTCCAAAAAACGTCAGCCTTATTTATTTTCATTTCCAAATGATCAGTTCCATTTTTATGCTATTCGTAAAAATGGAATCATCTTTTTAAGAACAGAATCATGTTTGTATGAAGAAATTTCCAGAATGTCATTGTTTTCTCCTCTCATTTTCAAATAAAATACCACCTCAAACTTATTATTTCAATTCCCAACCCTACACATAACCCAACTATATCGCTTATCAGTCACAATTCTCATGGTTTAGTTCAGAAGTAAACTAGTGGAACTTACCACAACCACAATATCTACTTAATATATTATCACTATCAAACTATATACTTTATCTATCTGATAGGATTCGTCCCAACAAATCTTAGAAATATAATAGCATTTATACAAACTAAATATTGAATATGCATCCCACAACTATTAAATAAATTATTATATACACAGAATTTCGAGTATATTAACCAAAAAACATATTTATAATAGACTTCCGTATTCGCAACCCTCGTGAACCTACAAGCAAGCATACTTCCATTAATTGACACGTATAATATCTATTTTTTATTCAAACAGAATTTCAACTTTCAAATGAAAACCAGAAAATTCTCAAGATTATATTACAGAAACTGAAAAATGGATTATTAAAACATACTCTTTTCTTAATAAATACGTCATTTATGCAGAGAATGTCCAACAAGAAAAAAGCAATTAACTAAACAAACTACACATATTATTGAAACTTCCCCTATTAGTAAAATCCTTGTAAATCCCAATCAACTGATCAAATATTGATTAAGTCAACGCGAAAACATAAAAATGATGGCATTAGAGGGAGCGCAGAAAAGGACCGTCGCGAGCGAGTCGGAGGAGAGACGAAACATCCGCCCAAACTTTATCGTTGGCGGAAGGGATTGAAGGACTTACTGGCAGTTTCATATCTCCCCCTCCGTCAACCACGCTCTTGTCCGCCATCAAGCTTCCCCCCGGTCTCTGTTGTGTGAGAAACTAGGGTTTGATTTGTGTCGCCCCTGATTTTTTACACACAGAAGTAGGAACCGCAATCAAAATAGAAAAGACGATTCGTTTTTACTACTGTAAACTTTGGATTTTGGCAGTGCAATCGTCCAATTGATGTAGGATAAAAAAAATTATGATGATGGAACCGCACCTGTTAATTTTTTGAATGCACATTAAATAAATTATTAGGTTGAACGTAATATTTTATAAACGAGACGTTGTATAACCCGTGCGATGCACGGATTGTATCTTATTGTTAATTATTGATTATTTTAATTGCGTAATATAAATATGAATGATATGTAAATATACATGATTCATCTAGCTACACTCTCACTTTTGGTTTCTTATTTTTTAAAATGATAAACTTGCACACACAAAAATAATAGATACAATTAGTCTTACATAACTACAATAATATTACACTCGTCCATAGCGGGTTTCACAACCATTTATTTATCTCCATATGAAAATTACACAAATCGCTTTAGATAAAGATCACACTGAGCATAATTTTCTTTATTCAAACAAAATTATTATAGATAAATTCTTATATTAGATATCAATTATTAGTAACAAAAAGAAAAAAGAAATGGTTGAGCTCTCAAATCTAGGCTCATAACCACTTTTAATATTGTCGCCTCTCACCAGTTGATCACTCACGACACCCTAAAATAATATGAAAGAACATAAAGGAGGGAGTAATAAATATGGAATTAACATAAAGAAAAGAGGAAACAGTTAGAGATTTTAATGGGGCGATAATCATGACCCGTATTAATCTCTTCATCATCAATTTAAAGGCGGCCATTTTTTTTGCCGCATCGAAACAGCGGCTTTTGCATTCGAACGCTGTATAATGTCTTATATAAGAAAGATGAATGAATGACAAATATCCTATAAGTTTTAAATGGAATAATATTATCAACTTTGCCAAATATTTTTTTCAAAACGTGATTGTGTTCATTAACATTTTTTTTTGTTTAGAAAAAAGTTAGGAAGCTAGGCTTCAATTCCATAAAACTTTGGCATACTGTGAAAGAAGGCAACTTAATAATACTAACCAAAAAAAATACGGAGTAATACTAACCAAAAAGTGATAACATAACAATCATAGTAACGTCTCATTTTTCTATACAAAAGTTCACATTTTTTCTATACATAAGTAACGTCTCATTTTTCTATAATAATAGTAAAGTAACGTCTCATTTTTCTATGACACAACCAAATAGTTAAATGTATATTAACTGATTTCTCATTTTTCTGTACATAAGTTTCATATTTTACTTTATATAAACCCACATGAGTACGTGACCATTCAGTGAATCACAAAAGAGGAGTCTTTGTCTTCATCTTCATAGTAACGTCTCCTTCTCTTTTTTTCTTTTCAATCCACTGTAATTTTTTCTGGCAAAATCCTTTTATCGCATGTAATGTCCCTTTATTTGCTATTCTTCTTCCAAATTTAGGCATCGTTTCTTTATTCCCCCTCGCCCGCTTCGACCGATACTGTGTGGATCGACGGTTGGATCGGTTGGGAGGCCCGACCCACTGCTACCCCATTGGCTCCGCCTCTGCTCTTGACCCTTTTGATCTCTTTGATCATTCACGAAATAAAACAACAAACCAAAACTTATTTGAAAGCATAGTGATCCAAGGAGAGATAAATGCGCCACAAACTGAGATCTTTAAATATTTCATTTCGGATCAAATGTAAGTAAAGATCTATGATAGCGTTTTGTTGAACCGAATTCTGAGATCGCTTTCCTTGTTTTCATTTCTTATTTGTTTGTGAGTTGGGTAGAGATTGATAGGATTTTGGTATGGTTTGATTTGTTGGATGTGGTTCGAGTACTTCAATTGTATTTATACTTGTAAACTCGACCTTTGGACATCTTCATCATCAATGCAGAGTGGTTTTAATTGGTGTGTTTAATTTCTGCATTCATAGCCTCTTTGGTTCGTATACTTTGAGGTTTAAATTTTGCAACCTTTGGGTCTTCCGTAACCCTCTTTGAAAGCATAGAGATGGCTTGAAACATATGTAATTGATATACTTTTGGTGTTGCTTAAACTACCTTGTACCGTACTACCATTTGTGCACAATACTCCTGCGCATTAAATTAAGGGGTTTAACTTTTATATAGTATAGATTATGTTAATTAGGTAAAACACCTCAAACAAGTCATGTATGATAGACTCAATTGAAAAGTATTAGCAGGAGTAATCGAACTCTTCAGTTACGCGCTCACCTACTCCATCAACGCGACTCACCTCAATCGGATCAAAAATTTTGATTGATGGAATTGTTGTTTTTTAAGGAGTGGGGCAAGTCGGGTTTCACTATATCCAATCCGGTTGATATAGCGTCAACTTATGTATCGGACCGGCTCGAAAAGAAACCAGGTATCAACTAGGGCTCTAGATTGGCTAAGGACTCAGGCGGTTCGTGGATGGGATGATCTGTGATGCTCAAGATTCTCACATGTATAATCCAATCAATAATAACATAGTTTACTACTCCCTTCCATTCATAATATAAGTCATTCTAACCTTTTTGAATTTTTGCAAAATGTATGTCATTCTAGATTTTTTTCTCTCATAATTCCACCACTACCCTTAATTAATTCACTTTCTTCACTTTTCATTAAATTCAATTCATCATTTATTAGGGGTAAATTTTGACAAAATAATTTTTTCTTAATTTATGTGCACAAATCTAGAAAGGCTTATATTATGAATCGGAGGGAGTAATAAACATACAAGCTTTTTTGACCATATGTGCATGTATTTATGATGAGATGACGTGTAGTTGCTACTATATGACCAATAAGGTTCATGGATTATATATAATTGATGCTGCAAAATCGTATCGGATCAGCCCTTATCCAAGCGGTTCGAATAAATCCGGCGAGAGAACCTCCTTAGCGGACCTACACAAGAAACAATAACACGTGAACTGAGTCGGGGCTTCACCGGTTAACACCCTCCGGCGTGAGAGTAAGTATTATGACCGTCGAGTGATAATTGGAACAATTGACTATGGTGAGAGTCAAGTTCCTTATTTATCTCAATTTTGGATTATGCCGTGGATTCCGTGTTATGCTAGTGGAATAAGAATTTTATCTACTGAGAAGGAGTAGAAGTTGAGGGACCTCGGCTCGTTTAGCTATTAAGACGAGTTGGCCTAATAAGTTGGTTGTCTGGTAACCAAGTCTTGACTTAAATCTTATTGAAGGCCTAATTAAGGTCATGCCTTCATGTCGGCCTAGTTGTCGTATTCGATACCGAGTTAATGAATTTAATCCTGGGCCTCGCAGGATCCTAGTTTATGGGCCCTGCTGGGTTTATGCTCCAGCTCATTATATCCACGTAATCAATTCGGTTCAAGTCCACCCTTTGTCCTTCAGTATTTTGGTTGTTTGGTGGAGTGGACTTCGCTTAGTGTCAAGTCGGCTTCGGTTTGCTTTTTTAGATACCTCCATGAATTTCAATAGTTCGGTCATGCCAATCGTTTCATATCCCGTCATAAACTCGGGCGGCCTGCCAGTGGTGAGACAAAATGACATTCTTTTTTGGAAAAACGCGCCCATCAATGCAGCATAATTATGGTTCCGTGGGCCTACGCACCAGGCCTACAGACTTCGGGTTGAGGTCGGGTTTAATCCGCTTGCTCCGAGAATAAATCCAACAGCCCCTCTTCATTTTATCGGATTCCAAACAGGAACCTTGAGAACTTGCAGTAGCCCGGCGACACTTCATACTGCACCATCTCCGGCCATTTTTCTGACGATTTATTCCGATCAATTTCATTGGTGCTGCTTCCCATCAATCTTCATCCATTTATCTTTGCTTCTTGAGGTATTTTTTCACCTCCATTTGCTGCTTGTATTTTCCGCCATTGTTAAGGTTCTAAGAGCTTTCAAAGCTTCAAACATCTTCTTACTTTGTTTGCTCCATATTTACACGATGTCTAAATGTGGGTATTTGGGGAGAAATTCCACTTATGGCTTTTACACTATCAATTTCTACCACTTCGAGTCAAAGATATAAATTACCGACTCCCATGCGTAAATACGTTTATTTAATTATTTATTAATCTGTTAATTAGTTGACAAGCCTAAATAGATCCGGTTTTTCTGTTGGTTGGTTTATAAAACCTTTCATTAAATAATTTTCCCCAACTTGCTTCCGCTGCATTTTATATTCCAACAGCCATCATGTAAGCACGGACTTTTACGTCATCCTTAACCCACTTTTCGTGGTTTTCAATCTCTTCTTGATTGGCTCTAGTCCGCACAGGAGGCGCCGGAATGTCCGTCTCTAAGACGTATTCCAATGTTTCTATACTGAGGACAATCATAAGATTGCGGAGCCAATCCACAAAGTTAGGTCCCATTAAGGTGTTCTTTTCGAGTAGAATTGCGAGTGGATTCATTGTCATATTGAGATTTGTCAGCATTAAGTATAACAGATTAATTAGTGACTCATTCAATTATGTTCTGAGTATAGAATTAAGGTCTTTTCTATTCTTGTTACCCAGCTCCCACTATTTTTATCGGAATAACACACTCCCATGTGAAATCCGGAAGTATCGTCGCTCTACTTCATAGTGGTGATCGAGTTCTTTATAAATCTTAATAGAGGACAACCAAACAGGTTTCTAGTCTATTAATTTTCATAAAGTGGTGTCCAACACCAACCCATCTAATGGACGATTCGATCTTCTTTTCCCCCTTGTTCACTCCTCTCAACCTATACGGTTTATATGGTTCGTGAACAAGTTAAGTTTACACCATCGACGCAAATCAGTTTCACAATTGAATCTTATCCGGCAACCTATCAGGTTTCTAGGGATAAAATTTGCTCCAACCAAAGGCATCCAATGCGCTCCCGATAATTTATCCATCCTCCCTGAACGACTACCCCGATAACTAGGAAGCATAGCATATCCGGTTTGGATTTCAATTTCCCGAAAGCTCGATGGAGGGAAGGAAAACCTTAAAACCTTATAAACTTAATAATTTTTCGTGGGAGAATTTTCGCGATTAATGTTACACTTTGCATATTAATTCATTTAAGCGTGTTTGTGTCATTCATACAATATGAAACAACCACTCACAACCTAGTTGTTACCAACATGTGGTTCATGGACCGTTCCTAGAAAACAAAAACTCCGTAATCTAATACAAGTCTTCGTCTTAAATTTTCGTCTTCTCGAAACGAATCTTCCTACGGTCTTCGTCATTACATATAAATTTTACATTGAAAAATTGCATCCTAGATACAAATATTTCTAGTAAAATAAATAGGCTCAAAACGACCTTGACAACCCAATCAAATAAAACCGAACGATTCAAAACTAAGTCCATGAACCACATCCCCATTCAAAAGCATTCATCTAATAAATACTATATAAACGGAAAGCGTAGAGATACATTTATCCAATCAACACAATCGATTCACGCAACCGGTAATATAAAAAACATTCAAATAATTCGGTCACCCATAAATATTCCAATTAATCAAATTTCCTTTATAAAATGAAATACCATAAATCATTTTAATCATATTAAATTCAATTTAACATGCGGGAGATTAATTTTCAAGAATACAAAAAAAAAATTGAGTCGGGGCGAAACTGGCCTGCCACGGCCGAGACAGTACCGGCAGTCTGCCAGCCAGACACAGCCCGTGTTGCCTGACATGGTCGGGTCGTGCCGGCAGTATCCTAGACTATCCTGCCAGACTCGGTCGTGTCCAAATGACACGGTCGGGTCGTCCCGACAGCCTGCCGGCCAGACACGGCCCGTGTCGGCTGACACGGTCGGGTCGTCCCACGTCTCTACTTGCCACGCGCCAGAGAAATGAACGGAATGACGATCACCCGATTAACCTCTAAGGTTATGGCTAGAATCAAGTGATGGAAGCTTTCGATTGTGATTATAACACTCTAATTGTATAACTCACTATCTCTCTTTGATTTCTTGATTTTTCTCCAAGAACCACCAAGAAAAATATGAAGAAGAAGATGAAGAGTATTGAGAAAACAATTTTCTCTCTCTCACTCACTTTTGCTTGATGAGCCGTGTGATTCCAAATCCCTTTCACAAGTGATTTGTCTTCTCATCTTATTCTACTTCTTGCATATTAAATAATAACACCTACTCTATCTCATAATAGAGATTCCCTCATCATGTCATTTGTCTTCCACCTTTAAAAAAGGTGAAGACTATGACCAAGAGTAGGTGGGGTGGCTATATGAAAAACGGACGAGTTTGGTTCGTTTCGGACTCCCATGAGTCCAAACAGATAACTTCAATTCCGTTCCGATGTATTTATATCAATCAATTAATTCAATTAATTAATCATATCAAATACATAATAACATATTAATTTCTCCAAGAAATAATTATATTCATGAATTAAATTAATCACCCAGTAATTTATTTAATTCATTAGGCCGTAAATTAATTTATCCAATAAATCAATTTAGACATCCAATGTCCCAAAATTATATATCCAATATCTAATATTCATAATGAGAGAATAAGCTCGATTCATTCCGTCGTCAATCCTATTGCGCGACTCGGTAGGTCCATCTCAGTCAGCAATGGGAGGAACCAAAGAGTAGTAGCACCACCTAGCCAGCCTGGCGGCCTACACTGTACCCCAACTGAGAACGAATGATTGGGATCGTTCAAGAACCATTCTGTCTTGAATACCAGTAAACGTATAAACCCTTCTTTCACATGTCCCGATCAAGTTATAGGGTCACGGTCAGTCAAACCCTATCTGTACTTGATGCTATGCATGTGTTAATGCAAATCGAGATCATCGAGTTCTCGTGTATCCAATACAACTAGCTTCAATGCTTTGGCCAAAGACTTATGATCTCATCTGCCCGTAACAGCATAAGACATATAACCCGCTCACTAACGGGAGAAAAAAATTCTATCTTGGTATTCAGTAGGACCTGCTACTTGCCCGTCAAGATGCACGTCGAGGTTGACCCCCGCCTTCCGGTTTACAGGGTCGAACTACTCTAATGAAAATCTTGACGTCACAAGCACATCCCTACTAAATCCTCAAGTCGAAGGTTCACGAATACCTATCACAACCTTTCGATTCCGTCATCGACTGTCCCAGAGTGAAATCCGTGTGACGAATCGAGGGTGAGTCAGTTCGAGTATACTAATCCAATTAGCATACCTATAACATGTCCTCCCACTAACCATTAGTGTTCGACAGGCTCTCTCCATGTCAAAGAACACGTCATACAAGTCTTCGTATAAACTTAACGCCCAGTCAAGTTTCATCGACTTGCGAACGATTAAGTATTTAAGCTATAAACCTTTCCAGTGCCGACCCCCTTATCCAATAAGGAGTGGAACGTTTTGTTCTCATATACACGGACTAGTTTCTATATGTATATTTACGAGTTAGGAATGCCAGTAACTACCAGTAAATAAAGAAACATTCATTGACTTATATAATGATTTACATAATTACAAGTACAATGCCATCATTCAACAACCTCTGAGTGGCATTCGAGGGCATAGTCCTAACAATCTCCCACTTGCACTCAGTACCACATACTATGGTATCTAATACTCATGTTCGCCAGATGACGCTCTAAGGTAATATGAGAAAGTAGCTTGATCAGTGGATCAGCGATGTAGTCGGCTGACTCTACTCTATGAAGCACAATGTATCTCTATGCGAACAAATTCTCTAACGAGATGATACTCTCTCTCAATATGTTTTCTATTATTATTAAACCTCGGATCCTAGGCCTGTGCTACCGCTATGGTAGCGCAGCACAAGGTGTCACGTGAATTTTACCCAGTAACTTCTTAATCCTTCCTTCAAAGGCCTCCGAGGCCGTTTTATACTCATCCTAATAGGTGGAACCATCAGTCGCTCTATACTTGGCACTATGCCAAGATACTGCTCCTCCATTAAGAGTAAATATAGCCAGAAGTAGACATAGAATCGTCTTTCTGTCCTTGGAAGTCCAATACAGTGAATTCCATCACATTCAGTTCTCCACCGCTGTATTTAAGAACCAGGTCTCTAGTCCTTCTAAAGTACTTGAGAACGTTCTTTTACGGCAGTCTAATGTTCCCTAACTGGGTTAGCTCGAAACCTACTTACCACGCTCCCAGCATGCGCAATGTCACGTCTCGTACACAATAAAGTATATATAAGTCTACCCAAATTCCGAAGCATATGGTATATTACTCATTTCCTTTCATTGTTCCTCACTATGATGACACATCTTCAAGGTGAGTTTTATTTCATGTCGCATCTATAGAAACCCTCTTTTAGAATAATCCATCTTACATCACTTTAAGATTTTATCTATATAGAGGGCTTGGGAAAAACTTATCATTCTCTTCGATCTATCCCAATAGAGTCGAATCCCAAGAATATAGGTTTCTTCTCCCAAGTCTTTCATGGAGAAATTACTCGAAAGCCAAGCTTTCACAGAATTGAGCATTCACACATCATTTCCTATTAGTAGAATGTCATCTACATATAGTACTAATAATGCGATCTTGCTCCCACTAACCCTCTTGTATACACAAGGTTCCTCTTCATTTTACACGAAGTCAAACTCTTTGACTGCCTCGTCAAAACGAAGGTCCCAACTACATGAAGACTGCTACAGTCCATTTCATGGAGTCTACATCCACCATTGCTAGGTCATTGGTCGCGGGTCGGTCTCTTGTTTATCACCTGGAACCTCGTGGAAGCCCTAGTTCCTCCAAGTGCATAAAACTATACCTCTTAGGAAATTGAGACACCCTACTTGACCTACGACGTGGTTGTACTTGTGTTTCAGAAGGTTCAGTTCCAATTTCTTGCACAAGTGTCTCCTGAGAAGTTTCATTGTATTCTTCCAAAGAAATATTTCTACCTGCTACCCCTTCCTGGATGAACTTTTCTTCCAGGAAGTGTGCATGCAAAGCAATAACGATCTTTCGATCTTTGGGCATGTAGAATAGATAACCCATCGTCTCAGATGGGAATTGATAAGTGTCAGTTTGTACACTTATCCATGGTTTGTATCGATAAAATTCACCCATAATTGAGCTAGTCTACTCGTTTTTTGCTTTTAATTTATTAGTTTTAATAATTTTATTTTTATCGGATGATGATCAGATTAAATAACTGAATTACTCAAGAAACAACATGTTTAATAAATATTCTCTTTATTGAATTTTGATATATTCATGTTGTAGGGCTTTCCGATACAAATTCGGCAGTCTTTCCGGATTCAAAATCAGAGTTATATATCAAAAGTTATCATCCGAAGAAGATTTGGGGCAAAAACGCAAAGTCTGAGAAATTCTGGGCTGAAAACGTAACTTTCAAAGCAACCAGTGAACAAATTTATGAAGCCAAGTTACGTCCGTAACATTCAGGAGTTACGGCCGTAAGTCACCCTTGTTACGGCCGTAACTCCTGAATGTTACGGCCGTAACTCTTGACAAATTGTTATGATTTGTCTACTTTTTTATACTTTTTGTGTATTATTGAGGGGATGGCTGGCATTGATCCGATCTAATATAATAATGCTGGAGTTTTGGAGCTATTAGATGACTTTAGGTGTATAAATAGACCCCTTAGATCCTTCATCATTCATCATTCAACTTATGTTTTTCCACTTTTTGTAATATTTTCTTTTTGTGTGAAGAACACACTTGTGTTCTTGAGTGATTTGTGTAATAGTGGTATAGCATATGTTGTTATGGAAGTTTATTGCTTCTATCTCCTTTATCTACTAAGGGAGTTAGGATCAATTCTTTCTCTTGATTCAACTAATAATGACCACACAAGCTTGTAATATGTGTAATAAACCCTTCATGGGCTAAGTAACCTTTAGTTGGGATTATAAACAAGGTTAGTCATGTTATTTATGTTTGTATAAAGATCTATTGTGAATTACTTATTATTGTGTGTGATTTTCATTGTTTTAACAATCTTTATTTATTTGGCCAATAAATGACGATATTTATGGTCTTCATATGTTTCGAAAGAAAATATGTTTGATTAGATCAAATGATCTTCACTCTAAGTTGTTCTAGGGGATAGAAATATACCTCTAGTCCTTAGATGATTCTTTGAGTTATTTTCATAAATCCTAATGCTATGTATTGAAGCCAATCAACATAGAAATATAGTGGATTGATTCAATATGTAAGGGCGTTTTATAGTTCGAAGAGAAACCGTCTTTTTAAGGAAAATCGAATCTACACAACATAATAAGTAAATTCATTTTATGATCTCCTATACATCTTTTATAACTAATGACGAACTAAGTTTGTAATCCCAACTATTTCATTTTATCGTTAATCAATCTATTATTATTGCTATCTTTTTATTTCCTTATAATATTAGAACTATTATTGCATTTTCTTTGCAAATATTAAACCAAACTTTTAATTGTGTGTTTCACTTATCATAGTATCTATAAAAATAGACTAATAGTGTATAATTCAAATTATAACCAAACTTCCTTGTGGGATCGATAAACCGGACTCAAAAAGTCCACTTTACTACTTAATACGATATCGTGCACTTGCGATAGTTACACTAAAAACGTGTCAAGTTTTTGGCGCCGTTCTTAGGAAGTATAAGTTATATTTGAAATCTTACATTGTATACTATTTTTATAGGTACAAATTTATCGACATTGTTACTTAAGTACTAATTTTTTTTTGTCCGGTAAAGTGGCGTATAACGGTACTCGTGACTATTAAAGTCGGATTTTGATTTCCCACAACAACTGATATTTGTAGATATTTTCTTCAATTATTTTCATTGTCTTTTTATTTATTTTTTTTGTCATGGAAGAAACGTTGTATAAAATTGAAAAAAGATTTCCCTTTCTAAGCAAAAATGCAATTTTAAAAATTTACAAGGCAAGGCTTGAAAGGATGAGGTTGCTTATGAATAAAAGCATACCTTTTGACATCAGATTCATAATTGAAGCCAAAGTAAGAATAGAGGGTGAATTCACAGAAACACCGACTAGATTTTTACCAGGGCTGGGAAAAAGTTCATATGCCAAGAAACGACGAGCAAAGATGATAGCCGTTTGCTATAAATGTGCTAGATGGAACTGTAATTTAAAATGTCGATCTTTAGGAATTCCATCTACAAACTGAGAAGATAAAATTCAGTTCATTAAAGATGGTCTGAATAAGGAGAATTTAGATGATATCGAAATTTCTCTTGACACGCATCCTAGTGGACTCGTACATTACGAAATTCGATGTTTGTGGAATAAATTCCAACTAGAATATGAACAACATCTTGTGAATCTGACGTTAAAAGACCCTGTTTGCCAATTTGTAAGAAAATTGGATGGGAAGCTTCTCCCCGACTCATAGAAGGCGTTTAGGCCGTTTCTGAACGTAAAATCAGAGGAAGATGTGAGCCACAATCACAACTACTGTACATACGCGTAAGTATCTTTTATTTTTGTCGTGTGGTGAGATTTTCTGAATAAAAAATGTGATACGCGATAAATGCTTTCATTATTCTATTGAGTAGTTGAAGCACAATCAAACGCAATCACAAACTTGTTAAACAATTTTTTCCTTCTTTTTCTTCTATAAATAAACTTTCTACTGGTTTCTTTCATTCATCCCTCAAACTTGCACTTTTCTCTGTTTCTCTCTAAAGAAATTTTCTTTTCAAAAATGGAGTCATCATCTTCAACAAAAAAATTTAGCATAGTCTGCATTTTTGGTGGAGCTAGTTATGGAAAAGAGGCATGCTTTGCTGAAGCAGCCCACAACTTAGGTCGTATCTTAGGAGAAAAATGCATTCATGTAGTTTACGGAGGAGGAAGTCTAGGATTAATGGGACGAGCTGCTGCTTCTGCCTATATGGAAGGAGTAAGAGTGTTGGGAATAATCCCAAAACCTCTGGCTGAAAGTAAAATCACCGGGTCAACTATTGGAGATGAGTTTAGATCTGTAAATATGCAAGATCGCATAACTCACATGATAAATAATTCTGGCGCCTTTATCACCCTTCCCGGTGGTTTTGGCACCCTTGAGGAACTTTTTCATGTGGTTACCAGAGCCCAGCTAAATGTTCATCAAAAACCAATAGGTGTGCTGTCTTTCATCGACTACTCTGCTGAAAAGGGCTTTATTTCCGAGCGTGCAAAACGAATCATAGTCGTTGCAACAACACCAGAAGAACTAATCAAAAAACTCAATGAATTTGTTCCTCAACCAGATTCAGCTCTAGTTAAAATTGTCTGGGTAGAAGATTTTACCGTGAGAAAATGAAAAGTGGATTCATTCCTCTCCCTTTGATAACCCATGTCGGAGCTCTTGTATTTTTACTTTCTGTTGTGTGTAATAATCGTGTTAAATGATGGCAGCTTAAGGAGTTTCTTCTTGATCTCTTGACGCGCATCTATTCGCGATTTATGTATTGCTGTAATTTTTATTTCGTGTTTTGCTTTTATAAAAACTTTGATGGCAACGTAAGGCGACTCTTCGGACTTTCTTGATGCGCATCTTAAAAATTGTGTTATACTTACGAGTATATTTTATTTTCTTTTATTGTGTGCCTCGTATATTTATTCTCTTGCAGATTCTAAAAGGCGTTAGCTCAGACATCAACTTTCTTAACAGGGAGTATTCTGTTTTTCTGCATTGATTTTTATTTTATTTTATTTTTTATTTTTAAAAACTAAGGACAGTTTTATTTTCAAGTTTTGGGGTGGTTTGCTTTTTTGGTGTGTTGTAATTTTGGTGTGTTTTGATTGATTTGGATATTTGCCTTAATTTTTTTATAATATATATATATATTATTTTGATTTATGAGATTTCTAGATCTGGCCATAACACCAATAAATTAGCTATATACAAGTTTCTAAAATCGTTCTAACCGGTAAATAAAAAAATTTGTACATTCCAAAATTTTTTGAGCCTTAATCTCTCTTTCCAAGCCTTGTAGTTATCATATAAAATTGAGTCATTCGTTACCTTGAGAAAAGAAGAATCAGTCGGTTGATGAAAAATAGAACTGAAATTTACTTAATTTGTGGAGTTTTTGATTTTTCATGCTTAACTAAAAAATGATTTTCTGCAAAAATTTTATTCCCTAAAAAAAAAAGGAGTCATTGGTGAAAAGAGCTACACGTTAGCAAATAACGGTGTGAAAGCTATCACCTAAAAAAAAATGACGAAAAGGAGAAGTGTTGAGCGAAGTGCTAATTAATTTTGGAAGTCTTAAATTTTGCGAAAAATAAAGGACTAACCATTGTTGGTGCGTAGCTGCCGTCTCAGAAAAATTGGTGAAAAGAGCTACACGTTAGCAAATAACGGTGTGAAAGCTATCACCTTTTTACAAAAAAAAAAAAATAATGAGATAGAAATTGTGTTAGTGAAAAGAGCTACACGTTAGCAAATAACGGTGTGAAAGCTATCACTAAAAGGGATGTAGTTTATGAGCAAATTTGAATTAATTAGCAGCTGAATTTCAATACACTCAATTTTGTGAAAATCACAATATTTGATGACACCAATAAAATTCTTCTTCATATTGAGTCGAAAAATAAACGAGTGATCGAGAGCAACCATTGAAGGGAGTCGTGTGTATCACGAGTGGGAAAGTAATAATCAGCCTTTTGGGGGGAAAACCTTGATTTTGGAATTACAAAATAAAAATCGTGTTTTAACTTCAAAAATATTAGTAGATTTATTTTGAATCTTGATTCATTTCTATCTACTGTATAAAGCTGGTTGTTGTTTATTAATGGCATTTTGATCTCCTTTTCTCTTTTTATATTTTAATTTATGTGTGTATTAATTTTTCTTATTTTTATTTTTGGAGCATGAATAATAAAGAGTCTTGCTCGGGACTAGCAAGAATTCAAGTTTGGGGGTGTGATAAGTGTCAGTTTTGTACACTTATCCATGGTTTGTATCGATAAAATTCACCCATAATTGAGCTAGTCTACTCGTTTTTTGCTTTTAATTTATTAGTTTTAATAATTTTATTTTTATCGGATGATGATCGGATTAAATAACTGAATTACTCAAGAAACAACATGTTTAATAAATATTCTCTTTATTGAATTTTGATATATTCATGTTGTAGGGCTTTCCGAGATGAATTCGGCGCTTTTCCGATTCAAAATCGAGTTATATATCAAAAGTTATCATCCGAAGAAGATGGGGCAAAAACGCAAAGTCCGAGAAATTCGGGCTGAAAACGTAACTTTCAAAGCAACGGTGAACAAATTTACAAAGTTGTTACGGTAGTAACATTCTGGAGTTACGACCGTAAGTCACCCTTGTTACGGCCGTAACTCCTGAATGTTACGGCCGTAACTCTTGACAAATTGTTATGATTTGTCTAATTTTTTATACTTTTTGTGTATTATTGAGGGGATGGCTGACATTGATCCGATCTAATGTAATAATGCTGGAGTTTTGGAGCTATTAGATGACTTTAGGTGTATAAATAGACCCCTTAGATCCTTCATCATTCATCATTCAACTTATAATTTTCCATTTTTTTTGTAAACTTTTCTTTTTGTGTGAAGAACACACTTGTGTTCTTGAGTGATCTTTGTAAGTGTGGTATAGCATATGTTGTTCAGAGAGTTTATTGCTTCTATCTCCTTTATCTACTAAGGGAGTTAGGATCAATTCTTTCTCTTGATTCAACTAATAATGACCACACAAGCTTGTAATATGTGTAATAAACCCTTCATGGGCTAAGTAACCTTTAGTTGGGATTGTAAACAAGGTTAGTCATATTATTTATGTTTGTATAAAGATCTATTGTGAATTACTTATTATTGTGTGTGATTTTCATTGTTTTAACAATCTTTATTTATTTGGCCAATAAATGACGATATTTATGGTCTTCATATGTTTCGAAAGAAAATATATTTGATTAGATCAAATGATCTTCACTCTAAGTTGTTCTAGGGGATAGAAATATACCTCTAGTCCTTAGATGATTCTTTGAGTTATTTTCATAAATCCTAATGCTATGTATTGAAGCCAATCAATATAGAAATATAGTGGATTGATTCAATATGTAAAGGGCGTTTTATAGTTCGAAAGAGAAACCGTCGTTTTAAGGAAAATCGAATCTACACAACATAATAAGTAAATTCATTTTATGATCTCCTATACATCTTTTATAACTAATGACGAACTAAGTTTGTAATCCCAACTATTTCATTTTATCGTTAATTAATCTATTATTATTGCTATCTTTTTATTTCCTTATAATATTAGAACTATTATTGCATTTTCTTTGCAAATATTAAACCAAACTTTTTAATTGTGTGTTTCACTTATCATAGTATCTATAAAAATAGACTAATAGTGTATAATTCAAATTATAACCAAACTTCCTTGTGGGATCGATAAACCGGACTCAAAAAGTCCACTTTACTACTTGATACGATATCGTGCACTTGCGATAGTTACACTAAAAACGTGTCAGGAATCCAATGAAACGTCTCCTCACGGACCTCGCTTCCATTTTGTCCACCTTAGTCTTCTTGACATAGGCGGGACATCCCAAATCCTAATGTGATTAAGGCTTAGTTTCCTGCCCTCCCACATCTCATGTGGAGTTTTAAGAATGGATTTGGAAGGACATATGTTCAATATGTAAGCGGCAGTCACGAGTGCATACCCCCACAGGTAAATCCGTAAGTCAGTATAGCCCAGCATGGAACGGACCATGTTCAACAAGGTTCGGTTCCTTCTTTCTGACACACCATTTAGCTGAGGAGTACCTGGAGGTGTTAGTTGTGAAACGATTCCATGTGCCTTAAGGAATTCGTCAAACTCCATACTCATATACTCGCCACCTTGGTCCGACCAAAGTGATTTGATATGATTACCAGTTTGCTTCTCGACTAGGGCCTTGAATTCCTGGAATTTCTCAAAGGCCTCGGATTTATGTTTCATTAAGTATACATAACCATACCTAATATGATCATCTGTAAATGTAATGAAATATTGATATCATCATATGCTGCTTCCGAAGCACCACACACGTCGGTATGGATTAATCCCAGTTTATCAGCGGCTCTTTCAAAAGTCTCTTTGAAGGAGGACTTAGTCATTTTGCCTTTAAGGCAAGATTCACAAGTAGGAAAGGGATCCGATCCCAATGGACCCATAAGTCCATCTTTTTCCATCTTGTAAACCTTGGTCTGACCAACATGACCAAGTCTAAGATGCTATTTCAAAACTTGATTGGTTTCATCCCTACCACGTTTTCTAGTCATAGTATTCACAACTACTTTGTTGCTGAGATTTAGATGATACAATCCATTTAACAATGTAGCAGTACCCACTAGTTTATTTCTGAAATAAATTTTGCAGGAACCATCACCAATGAAAAATGAAAAGCCTTTTCGGTCCATGACCAGAATGGATACAATGTTTTTGTGCCCCTTGAGCAAAACAAGTACATCTTCAAAAGTCAAAACAAAGCCGGATTCTAAACCCAAAAGAAGTGATCCTATGTCGGTCGGCTCGACACTATGCCCGCTTCCGACTGTGATCATAACTTCTCCAGCTCCAAGATTCCTACTTTGTTCCAGATCCTGATTCACGGTACAAATATGAGAACTAGCACGTAATCCAAGATTCAGAAGTTGAAAATACAGTAGCGGAACAATTTGTTTCCAAAACTAAAAGTTCTGTACCTGAAGCGCCATGAAGAATTGGACAGTCTCTTGCCCAGTGGCCCAACTCACCGCACTTGTGACATGAGTCCTTTTTCTTCTTGCTCTTTGGAACCATCGGGGCCTTGCCCTTTTCCTTAAGGTCCTTAACTTGTCGTCCCGTCTGCTTCTTGGTCTTTTTCTTCTTATTTTTAGACCTCCGAGGTCCAGAAGAAATCACAAGGGTAGACTCCTTCATCCGCGGAGTCTTCATCTGAGACTGAGCGGTCACGAGTTTGTTCATTAGCCCAGCTAAGTTACATGCAATCTCATTGCAGTTGAAGTTCATGACAAACTGTGAGAAGGAATCAGGGAGAGACTGTAGGATAAGGTCGGTTTGAAGAGAAGCTTCCATCTTAAAATCAAGAGCCTCCAATCTCTCAATCATGGATATCATTTTGAGGACGTGGTCCCCAACCTTCTCATCTTCATTAATCCTAGCACCGAACAGTTGCTTGGATATCTCATATCTAGCAGTTCGACTGTGCTCACCATAAAGTTCGGTTAAGTGAGATAGAATCTGCCTAGAAAAAGTCATTTTCTCATGAGCTCTCTAAATCTCATTAGACATAGAAGCCATTGTTAGGGTTGTATACGTCAAAGCATACTTTATGCTTGTATTACCTAATCTCCGGGTCTTTATCTATGAGAATATTTAATTCATTTATCACATATTTTGCATATTTATTCACGCTATGGTTATGCAAATATAGTCTAAATTACTTTATATTGTAGATAATGTGGTGTGTCGAGTCACACAGAAGATCACATTATCGGTTCCTTATATAGTAATATTTAGTTCACAACCTATATAACATTAGACCGTTATGTGAGAGGTTGTAGTATATGCTTGAGATTGGTTGGTCTTGACCATTAGCATATATTAGCGTATTCGTTATACGTTGAACATGATCCAGGTGAGATAGATTCTTCTGTACTGACTATAAGAAAAACGTACGTCTCAGACAATTATTATTTCTTAATTCTAGTGATTAATATTTAATTATATATATTTAATATTTATTGCTTTGATTTATCATGGGTGAGAGCCACAATGATTGACTCAATATGCTCTATATTTTGGGCAATATTATTATTTATATGATAATTAATATTATAGCTAGAAATCGTGTCCCAACCAGTCGGTTTGATCATGTCCCTTGAGACACTCGAAAGGATTATTACATTAAACCCTGCAGGTGGAATTAATTTTCTGATATAATAATAAAGGTCGAGTGGTATACTCGTGTATAATATATTAATTAATTAAAAGCTGTCAGTAGCTTAAATTAATTAATGGATATGGAATATCTTAAACACGGGAAATAATTAATTCAAAAAGGAGCCCAATTTCATAATTTGGGATTTTAGTAGGAAGTGCAATATTAACTTATTAGTGGACTAAGTTGATATTAATAGAGTCTTAATATTAGGAAGAGTTCTAATATTGGAAAGAAGACATCTATTGGGAGTCCTTACCATATCCTCCTTAAGGTCCCTAAAGTAGCCCAAAACACCTATAAATACAACTACATGGGTGGCCGATTTTGATACCAATTCTTGCTCAAAATTTTCGTTTTTTTCTCTACTTGTGTTTAATTATGGATCTTGACTTGTGTCTTGGATTCCATAATTTAGTTAACACAATATTTTTCTAAAATACATAAATATTCAAGAAAAATAAAGAGAAAAATTTGTAAGGTAAATTTTGAAGAAAAGTGTTTCGGCCGATTCCCCTTGCAGTCCAAGTTTAGTCCGGTAGATTGTTGCCCACACGACATCCAGACATAGGCGGGATATACTCTAGAAGACCTTGAGGTAGAAATACAAGAAGATCGGAGAGGAACACGAAGAGGAGACAAATCGACCAAAAGGGAATTTCTACCACTTCGTGTCAAAGGTATAAATTACCGACTCCCATGCGTAAATACGTTTATTTAATTGTTTATTAATCTGTTTAGTTAATTAGTTGACAAGCCTAAATAGATCCGGTTTTTCTGTTGGTTAGTTTATAAAACCTTTCATTAAATAATTTTTCCCAACTTGATTCCGCTGCGTTTTATATTCCAACAATTGGTATCGGAGCCGGTCTTTAGGTTTTGTTCAATTTAATTAATTTTGTGACTAATATGCTAACAATTAAATATTCATGTAGTATGATTTTTGGAATATTTTGCTAGAATTTGTTTTGCAGAGAATATGATCCAATTATCATGGCTATGTGATGTTTTTATTTATTTACGCGTTTTGGTAATTTGGCCCGGTTTTGAGGCATGTATAATTTTTTTCCGTGAGAAAATCCACGAGTAGAATATGATTTATTTTTTTGGTAATTTGATATATATTCGATGTATTTTATTTCGAATAAAATTGTAATCGAATTGGAACACACAAAGTACGAAAGAGAAAGAAGTCCAGCGCGAAGAGGAGTCCCGATCGGACGAATCGACCGAGACCAGCAGCGAGCCGATCAGCACTCGGCCAGCACCTGCTCTCGGCCGTGGCCTGCTGCACTCGACCATCTGGCGGCTTCGGCAGCGAGCAATGGTCGGCAATGGCGAGTTGGGCGGCACGCTGGGTCAAGTTGCCCAGTTCGGGTCGTTCAATTCGTTTTTCCGCTAGATGCTTGAAGCAGTGGGAACAAACGAGCCGAAGATTTTCTCGTTATTCAAAACGAGGAATAAAAGCCATGATAATTGGATTTAATTATCCAATTTTATTATTTGTTAGTTTTATTGTTTTGATGTTTGGCATGTATGGATGTATGCGTGATATGTTTCCTTGCATGTTAGGACGAGAAAATTAAAAACCTTAATTTTTCAAAATAACTAAGTGATTTTAAATTGATTTTTCAAAATCAAATTGGCCTCCATAATTGGTTTAAATTGTGAAATAATTAGTATGCGTGTTGACATTAGAGTCTTCCTCCACATCGGATGTGCTAATTATTGGCTCACTGGTTTTAAACTTCAAATTTGATAACAAAAAGGTGAATATTATTTTTTATGATAGAACCTCCCCATCTGTAGGACTATTATCATTAAATGATATTCTAAGGTTTGTTAACTTATGGTGTTCACTTAGGTGTATTGATTAATAAGCTCCACATCGGAGTCTATGTTAATTAAATACATGGCCAAGAGGAACCAACTATTAATTTTACTTGTCAAAATACATCTTGGCTAGATAGTAAAATTAAAGACGTTAAAATTTACTTGAAAATATATGTGTAAACGTCCACACTATCGTGGCTTGCATGTGCGGTTTTTCAAGGTGTTGGTTAATTGCATATATATTATTTTGAGGTTTTCAATATATTTTGTGTCGAATTATGTGATGAATGGTGTTTTTAATTTTATTCTCAGATGTCTTTCAATCCACTATTTGTTATTCTCAAAGAAAACAAACTTGATGGCACTAACTTTGCCGACTGGAAAGGAAATCTTGATATTGTCTTGACTGCCGAGGGGCATAAATTTATTTTAACTGAGGAGAGCCCTTTAGAACAAAAATGGATGTCACTCGTGAAGAGTTGGCTGAATTCCAGAAATGGAAAAAGTCTGATGAGATGGCTCGTTGTTACATTTTGGTTTCATTGACAAATGTATTGCAGCATCAGCATTAGACGATGGGCTCGACCACGGAAATGATGAAAAATATCACTGAGATGTTTGGTCATCAGAACCGGGTGGCTAGGCAAAATGCAATGAGGGTTTTGATGACAACACAAATATCTGAAGGGACCCCAGTAAGGGATCATGTTCTTAAAATGATGTCTCATTTGAACGAACTGAGCATACTGGGGGCCACTATCGATGCGGAGTCGCAGGTCGATATTATCTTGGGCAGTTTACCAAGAAGCTTTGAGCAGTTCTGCCTTAACTACAACATGAATCATAGGACTTACACATTGGCGGAAATTCTGACAGAGCTTCAATCTGTCGAAGGTCTCTTCAAACAAGGTTATCATCAAATTCTTGCGGCAACCGGTGCTGCTTCTTCAAAACCCAAATGAGGAAAGAAGAAAAAGCAGGTTGGCCAGAAGCAAGTGGCAACCTTCAAATCTAAGGGCAAGGCCTTAAGAAAGTTACGTCTCATGCACTAGTAGTCAAAACATGTTTGGATGCATGTTCTATCACTTCGTGGATAGTGGATTCGGGCTCCACTAATCATATTTGTTTTGACTCGCAGGGTTCCAAGTAACCAAGGTACATAGTGCGGATGAGATTACAATAAGCTGGGGCGACTATTCCAGGCTGAAGGCTGTTGCAGTGGGAGTCGTGCAGCTAAAAGTTGATGATATGATTTTAATTCTTAATAATGTATTATTGGTACTAATTTTAGAATGAACTTGATTTCAGTTTCTAAATTGCGTCATGATGGATATTCAGTTTCTTCTGAAGATAATGCAATTATTAAACGAAATGGTGAATATATTTGCGGGAGTACTTATAATGAAGAACTTTATATCATCAATGCTGCACCAGCTCCCTTGCATAATTATAAATCGCTTAATTCTTTGACTAATCCTAATAAAAGAAAAGAACCTTCAAGCATAAATCCAACATATTTGTGGCATTTACGATTGGGTCATATTAACCTTAGAAGGATTCAAAGATTGGTGAGCGATGGCCTGTAATACCCACAATTTCCGGACTTCGGTAATTTTTTTTTTCGGCAGGAGCCTATTTTGATGACTCGCTCGTGATCGTTTCGTCATTCCGAGAGTATTTAATTCTGCACTTTTTGTTATCTGAGTTCATTTCGGTATCGTTTTGTTGAGTTCCATGTTCTTAAGCGGCTTTTCCGTATTTGAGTTCGATTCGTGCAAATCTCGTCCGAAACTGTTGTTTCGAGTTTCTCGTAAGTCCATTTAATGTTATTATTCATGTTGCGAGCTTCGGCTTGGTGTTTCGATCGTGTATCATGTATTTCGGACGTTTTGGGCCATTTTCGTAATTCCCAAAGTTTGGGGTAATTACTTTCCGTTGTCGAATTTAGAGCCTTCGGGTGGTCAGAATCGTGTGTTCTATTAGTGCTCGAATTCGTCTTTGTGAGTACTTCATAACTATATCTTCGATTCGTATTCAGGTTTGGCTTTCGGGATCGTTCGGGCCGTCAGAGTTGGCCCCGGCCGAGTCATGGCCGGGCGGGCCTCAAAGATCGCCGAGTTACGGCCAGAGTGCTGGCGATTATGTACGTAAGGCCCCGGCGTAACGCACGTAACGGGCCGGGTAGATTTGGGGCGTGATCGCCATGGCCGGTTACGACGTAAGCCCTTGGCCGTTACGACGTAACTCGCCGGCAGCTTCTATTTAAGGCCCTGCAGTCGGGTTTTTCACCATTTTTCTCATTCTTCTCCTTCTCTTCCACGGCTGGGGGTGTGGTTAACATGGATCCATGTTCTTTAACAACAAATCCATGAAGTTCCAGAGGTTATATCATTGATCAATCATCCTATAACATCCCTTGATCCAGCGAATCAACATTAGATCTTTAGAACCCTACTTTTGGGAAGATTTGGGGGTTTTCGTGTTTTTGTCCGATTCGTTCCGTTTTGTTGATTAATTCATGATGAATATGATTAATCTTGTTGGTATTCTTAGTTGCCCTACGGATTTGTTGTGTCGAGAATTATACACCTCAACAGGCGATCGGCACAGACGACATGCGACCGAGTTAGAGTCGAATAGACCAAGGCAGACTTGCCGATCGGAGATCCCAGATCAAGCCCAGGTGCCGAGCGATCGACATCTAAGGCGATCGTCTCTTGGCACCTGGCGATTGACTCTGGTGCCCGGTCAAGGACGACCGCCTCATGCCACGCGAGTCCGGCATCCGTCTAGTCGGTGAAGGCCGAAGCTCAGGACAGAGACCCACATGCAGATCCGGAAAAAGCGCCGCAGAACATGGATCATTGACCACAGCTTGTCAACATCTACTCACCTACCGACAGACCCGCCGAAAGGTGCAAAGTGGGACCGCCTGGGACAGCGACTCAGGATGCATGCAGGCTCCTCATTGGACTGCACAGTTGTCTGCCAGCCCATGCCGCGGACTTTAAGGCAACCAGCTCATGTGCTAAAAGACGATCGCCCCTTTATTATATTACAAGAAAGGCGATCGCCCGTCAAGACAAAAGGGATCCCAACTCCTATAAATAGAAGGCATCCTGCACTTGGAAATGTGCCTCTCGGGCTTTTCTGCATACAGAAAAGGCTGCTCTCTGGAATTTTCTTACGACTTGGCTGTCACTCTCTTGGCAACGCAATACACTTCGGATATCTTTCTCTCTCACTCTCGAGACCTCTTAATCTTAAGACGGTCGGCAGAAACGAGAACAAGAACACACAGAGCTTCGCTCACAAGCTAGATAAGTAGGATCTTTTACACTCATTGTAATCGCATTCTTACATTAATATTTGTACTCAAACGTATTCTTATTAATAACATCTCGCGAGAGCATTCAAGCCCGGGCCTAACAAACCCAGTAAATCTTGTGTTATTTCCATTTCCACGGACGTGCTCTCGCAATTTGCTATTGCTCGACCATTCCAGCAATATTCATCTCCAGATAATATTTCGGGCAACAACAGGATTCATGGTATATTTCGTGGTTTTTTCGGAACCGAGAGGGTTTGGTTGTGGTCCGCCCTCATTCTTGTTTATATACGAATATACATGAATCGTAGGTGGGTTTTCGGGTGTATTCCAATTCCGTATTCAATTAGAAATGGTTGTGATTGTATTCTTCAAATCGTTAGGTTTGGTTTCGTCGGTTCCTAGCGTTCGTCGGTGACTTTCCTTTCCGTTCGTTGCATGTCAATTATTCAAGGCAAGTATTTTTGGAAACCTTTATGCTTAACATAAATTGGTAATGTATATTGTGTGTGCTTTGCTCACCCTGGGAAGGTCCGACGAGGCCTCGGGGGAATCTATGACTTCACTCTGGATTCACGAGTTTGTTTCACTAGCCAGCCTGGGAGGGTCCTTAGAGGCCTCGGGTGGGATTCGTGGCTTCATCCCGGTCCTAGTTAAATTGTTTGACTGTTTGTTTCCGGAAAAGACATGTCTGGTTTTGGTTTTTGAATTGAATTGATGCATTGTACTATGAAATGTGTAAGCGATTGGTTTGCCTTGATTACTTGTACTAGCGTAATTGCTAACCCCTCTGGGGACCCGTCGTGGGGAAATTCTTTTTATGGATTTCAGGTTATGATCATCCGGACGAGCAAGTGCTGGGACAGTACGAGGATGTTGGCGAGGGTCGTTGACATGTGCACTTGATTCCTTTTATTTTCGTTGTTCCATTCGATATGGTTGTTGTCTACTTTTGAAACTTATAGATTGTACTCGCGAGTACTTAGGCTTTTCCCTTCGGATTATGATTTGTATTTGTTGAGGTTATTTATGTTGGCCATTGTTGATTATTCCGCCGATTGTACCGGGCGTGTTAGTTGATTTCCAACTGGATGATGTGTGTTTTTACTGTGGTAAGTTGTGTCTAGCCTGGTGGGTCCCATGTAGGGGTCCACTGTTGTGATTCGGTGCCTAAAACGAAGGCCCAGCGGAAGCGGTAAAACGAAAATTAATTCGATCCGAATCCCTACGAGGATCGATCGAGCTACGTATATACGAATATATAAATGAAAAGCAAGAGTCGTAAGAAACTAACCCTCGAAGTCCGTTGATTAAATGGTAACCTTCTCTTGAGCTATTCCCAAGCTTTAGTTTGATCTCTACGAGTTCAATCCGCTCCAAGCCCTTGAACGATCCAACACCGAAAACACCGCGTCTCTACTTGCCATGCGCCGGAAAAACGACCGGAACAACAACACTCGATTAACCTCTAAGGTTACGGCTAGAATCAAGTGATGAAGCTTTTATTATTACACTCTAAGTGTATAATATATCTCTCTCACTGTATCTTGAATTTTCTCCAAGAAAACTCAATAACAAAAGTGAAGAATATGATGAAGACTTGAAAAATGATTTTCTCTCTCACTTTCACTAAACTCACGGCTGGTTCATCCCATCAAGAAGTGAGAGTTTTCAAAGTCTTTAATATTATCTTCCTTCAACCACCTCAAATCACCTTTCTATATAAAAATGAGATATGATATCTCAAAAGTCTTTAGTCATCAACCTACCAAGGATGAGACCAAAGACAATGAGGGAAAAGTATGAGGTGGGGCAGCCTCTAGAAGGATTTGGACAAGTTCGGTCCGTTTCAGACTCCCGAGAGTCCAAACAGATAAATTCCGATTCCGTTCCAATGTATTTATATCGACTAATTAATCCAATTAATTAATCATATCAAATACATTATAACATAATTAATTTCTCCAAGAAATAATTATACTCATGAATTAAATTAATCGCCCAGTAATATATATTTAATTCATTAGGCCGTAAATTAATTTATCCAATAAATCAATTTAGACATCCAATGTCCCAAAATCAATTAGACATCCAATGTCCAATAAATTAGATATCCAATATCTAATATTTATAATGAGAGAACAAGCTCGATTCATTCCGTCGTCAATCCTAATGCGCGACTCGGTAGGTCCGTCTCAGTCAGCAATGGGAGGAACCAAAGAGTAGTAGCACCACCTAGCCGGGTGGCCTACACTGACTTCCCGATCGAGAACGAATGATTGGGATCATTCAAGAACCATTCTGTCGTGAATACCAGTAAACGTATAAACCCTTCTTTCAAATGTCCCGATCAAGTTATAGGGTCACGATCAGTCAAACCCCATCTGTACTTGACGCTATGCATGCGTTAATGCAAACCGAGATCATCGAGCTCTCGTGTATCTAATACAGGTAGCTCCAATGCTTTGGCCAAAGACTTATGATCTCATCTGCCAATAACCGCATAGGACATATAACCCGTTCACTAACAGGAGAAAGAATTCTATCTTGGTATTCAGTAGGACCTGCTACTTGCCCATCAAGATGCACGTCGAGGTTGACCCCCGCCTTCCGGTTTATAGGGTCGAACTACTCTAATGAAAATCTTGACGTCACAAGCACATCCCTACTAAATCCTCAAGTCGAAGGTTCACGAATACCTATCACAACCTTTCGATTCCATCATTGACTATCCCAGAGTGAAATCCGTGTGACGAATCGAGGGTGAGTCGGTTCGAGTATACTAATCTAATTAGCATACCTATAACGTGTGCTCCCACTAACCTTTAGTGTTCGATAGGCACTCTCCTTGTCAAAGAACACGTCATACAAGTCTTCACATAAACTTAACGCCCGGTTAAGTTTTATCGACTTGCGAACGATTAAGTATTTGAGCTATAAACCTTTCCAGTGCCAACCCCCTTATCCAATAAGGAGTGGAACGTTTTGCTCTCAAATACACGGACTAGTTTCTACATGTATATTTACGAGTTACGAATGCCAGTAACTACCAGTAAACTATGATACACGGATTCTTCAAAATTGGGCAGTATGCAGTATCGGATACTGCATGGGTGCGGGTGCGGGTGCGATTCGCGTGGGATTCGCACGGGATTCACCATGTGGCGAATCCGTGCAAAAAAAAAAAAAAAACGGACTCGCGTATCCTGTGCCAGGATACGCGTATCCTGCTGGGCACAGGATACGCGAGTCTTTTTTTTTATTTAGATTTTTTTGTAATTTTTAAAATGTAAATCAAATAAACTAAAATATAAAAAGTAAATCATTTAATAAGTAATTACTTTTACCTTTAGCAGTATTCACGGACAACATTAGAAAGCTCCGCTGCTCAAAGCCATTTTGAATTATTTTTTATATGACTTGTTTTATGTATTTGAATTGGTTTTATGGTGATATTTGAATTGTTGTTTTTTATATTTAACCAGTGTTATATATAATAAAATATAAAATAAACAGACGTATCCTTGCCGTATCGCACCCTAACATTTTCAAAAAACCGTATCCCCGCACCCGTATCTGCCCGCACCCGCACCCGCCCCCCGCACCTGTGCAACATAGCCAGTAAATAATGAAACATTCATTGCCTTATATAATTGATTTACATAATTACATGTGCAATGCCCTCACTCAACATCCTCTGAGTGGCATTCGAGGGCATACTACTAACAATCTCCTACTTGCGCTCAATGCCACACACTATGGTATCTAATACCCATGTTCTCGAGATGACGCTCCAAGCTAGTCTGAGAAAGTGGCTTGGTCAGTGGATCGGCGACGTTGTCGGCCGAGTCTACTCTGTGCAGCACAATGTATCCTTTGCGAACAAATTCTCTTACGAGATGATACTTCCTCTCAATATGTTTGGTGCTGTTGTGAAACCTCGGCTCCTTGGCCTGCGCATACTCGTCGTTGTCGCAAAGACAATGAACAGCAAACAAAGACATGGTATCACTTGAAGTTCTCCTAAACTTCTTAATCCGTAACCCTTCCTTGAAGCCTCCGAGGCCGCTTGATACTCACCGACAGTGTGGAATCGTGATCGCGCTTTGCTTGGCGCTACGCCAAGATACTGCTCCTCCATTAAGAGTAAATATGTAGCCAGAAGTAGACATCGAGTCGTCCTTCAGTCCTTGGAAGTCCGAATCAGTGAATCCCACCACATCCAATTCTCCACCGCCATACATCAGAACCATATCTCTAGTCCTTCTCAAGTACTTGAGAACGTTCTTTACGGCAGTCTAATGTTCCCTACCTGGGTTTGCCTGAAACCTACTCACCACGCTTACAGCATGCGCAATGTCAGGTCTTGTACACAACATAGCATACATAAGGCTACCCACGGCCGAAGCATATGGTATATTACTCATTTCCTTTCGTTGTTCCTCACTTTGAGGACACATCTTCAAGGAGAGTTTTATTCCATGTTGCATCGGTAGGAACCCTCTTTTAGAATCATCCATCTTAAATCACTTTAAGATCTTATCTATATAGAGGGATTGGGAAAGGCCTATTGTTCTCTTCGCTCTATCCCGGTAGAGTCGAATTCTAAGAATATAGGTTGCTTCTCCCAAGTCTTTCATGGAGAAATTACTCGAAAGCCAAGCTTTCATGTAATCGAGCATTCCCACATCATTTCCTATTAGTAGAATGTCATCTACATATAGTACTAAGAATGCGATCTTGCTCCCACTAACCCTCTTGTATACACAAGGTTCCTCCTCATTTTGCACGAAGTCAAACTCTTTGACTGCCTCGTCAAAACGAAGGTTCCAACTACGCGACGCTTGCTTCAGTCCATAAATGGAACGCTAAAGCTTGCACACTTTCTGAATATCGACTTCGGACACAAAGCCTTTAGGCTGATCCATATAGATTTCTTCCTCGAGGAATCCATTAAAAAAAGCCGTCTTTTCGTCCATTTGCTATATCTCATAATCGTGGTAGGCAGCTATAGCAAGCATCATGCGAATAGACTTGATCATGGCTACGGGCGAGAAGGTATCATGGTAATCGATCCCTTCCTTCTGGGTATAACCCTTTGCCACAAGCCTGGCCTTATAGGCGTCAACCTTGCCATCACCATCAGTCTTTCTCTTGTAGATCCACTTGTTCCCAATAGGCACTATGCCCTTGGGGCGGTCTACTAGAGTCCAGACCTGATTGACATGCATCGAGTCTATCTCAGCTTCCATAGCTTCACGCCATTTCGCGGAGTCTACATCTACCATCGCTTGGTCATAGGTCGTCGGGTCGGTCTCTTGGCTATCACTTGGAACCTCATGGAGACCCAGCTCCTCCAAGTGAACAAGCCCATACCTCTCAGGTAAATGAGACACCCTACTAGACCTACGAGGTGGTTGTACTTGTGTTTCAGAAAGTTAGGTTCCAATTTCTTGCACAGGTGTCTCTCGAGGAGTTTCATTGTATTCTTCTAAAGAAATACTTCTACCTGCTCCGCCTTCCTGAATGAACTCATCTTCCAGGAAGTGTGCTTGTAAAGCAACAACGATGCTTCGATCTTCGGGCATGTAGAATAGATATCCCATCGTCCCAGACGGGAATCCAATGAAACGTCCCTTCGCAGACCTAGCTTCCAACTTTTCCACCTTAGTCTTCTTGACATAGGCGGGACATCCCCAAATCCTAATATGATTAAGACTGTAATACCCGTACTTTTTGTAAATCTTCTACTCTTGTGCTTTGTAATTTATACGCTCGTGTAAGTGTATTGGCAAGCTTATATTGATCTTGGAACTCTTGTCAATTGGATTTACCCCTTTTCTTGTTCGGATCGCCGCTGTTTTCGGATCCTTGATGCGATTATACTACCTTCGTGTAATGGGTAGCGCACGCTACGCACACCTTGTAGCGCACGCTAATTTAGTGAGGGTAGCGCACGCTATCCGTTATAATTAGCGCACGCTACTAGTGTATTGAGGCGGACACCCGAGCTACCGGATCGAAAGGGAATTCTAGCGTACGCTAGGTGTGACTGGTAGCGTACGCTAGACTTTGGTGGTAGCGCACGCTACGAGACTAGAGTAACGTGCGCTAAAGAGAGTAGAGCTGGGGACATTAGGTTCTGTACTGGACACTGACTACCAGGTATCGCACGCTATTAGAAATAACTATCGCAAGCTAATTGAATTCAATAGCGCACGCTTTGAGCATGTGTTAGCGTTCGCTAACGAATCGGCAGGGTTACCGGATTGCTCGGTGAGTCCGAGAAGCGCGCTATTTTTCAGGGCTAGCGCACGCTAGTCCTTATTTAGTATAAATAGGACATTTCCATTCCCAAATCGTCATTTCTACCTACCTTCACCTCCTTGGGCGATTCTAGGCGATTCCGGGCGATTTGTGAGGAGTTCTTCGAGCTGCAATTATCTAGCAACATCTTTGAGTTTCTAGTTCGGATTTATCAACGTTTAATCCTCTCTGCCGCTCCAAATCAAGGGAAAATTCTCACAACCCTAGATTTCGGGATTTGGGGATTTTCCATCCGATTTCTTCGATCCAGCTTGTTGTTGTGTTAGAATATACCGATTACGAGTTATCTACTTTGGATACATGTTTTCCTACGGATTTATTGATATATTTCCGGAGTTCTTGAGTGTTTGGGATATTTGACTTGCGATTCACTATCCAAGAGAATTATTCCCGGAACACATGTATCGGGGTAGTAAATTCGGGTGATTCCAACTTATATTCATACCGATGGGGTTTTGATAATTGAATTACGAACTTGTCTAGGTTCGGAGTTGTTGAATCCTTCGATCTTGGTACCTTGTCGTTTGTACCCTCTCCTCTCGTTTCCAGGCAAGTGATTCTTGTGAAAGTTATGTTCTTAAATGTAAAAAGTAATGCATGTGATTGTGAGAGTTGCTTGCTCACTCCGAGAGGACTGACGGGTCGAGGAGGGTTCCGCTATGTCGGTTCCGTGAACATTTGGGTTAGCCACTCCGAGATGATCCGACGGGTCGAGGAGGGATTCGCGCATTGTCGAGTCCACGGTTAATCAAGAGATATCATCATTTCCAAATATGTTTGGATAATTGTATTTTCCGGAAAATCATTATCATGGCTTTGAATTGGTGCATATGCTTTTATGTATAAGACTTGACATTTCACTTGTAATACTTGCCCTAACCCCTCTCGTTTGGGGAAAATTACTTTTGTGTTTTTCAGGTCCTAAGGAACCTTACGAGCGAGCGCCGGGACGATACGATGAGGATGGCGAGGCGTGATACTGTGGCTAGTTGTGTTCTACTTTGTTTGGTCGTTGTTCTCTTCGGTCCATTTTATCCTTGTAATAATAAGTGGTACTCGAGTACTTTAGGAAAGTCCCTTTCCATTGTTGTACAACTTCTTGTATTTCTTCATGGTATTGTTTGTCCGTGGTTGAACTTCCTTGGTTGTATCGAGTTTATTGATTCCCAAGTGGATTTTATTAAATTTAATACGTTGTGAGTGAGGTAAGCCTAGTGAATCCTGTGTCGGATTTACGGTACGTGATATTCTCCGAATATCTCGGGGTGTTACAGAATTTGGTATCAGAGCTTAGGTTTATGGATACCTAGGCTGTCGGATTGCTGGGTCTAAATGTACTATTCCAAGGACACAGTATCATCGCGCTGCCGTCATCTCGTACGACCGGTACTCGTAAGTTCCCTATCTTATTCACCCTCTTTATTCACTCACTATCATTCGATTATGGGACATGAGAAGTCCATATTCTAGATGGCATTGCTTTGAGCTATTCTTATGATTTTACTTACATTCTTCTTTAGAATGTCAACTGGTAGAGGATGTGGACGCGGCCGTGGTCGTGGTCGTGGCCGAGGGCGTGGAGCAGCCGGTGGAGCGGCCATGTCCCTCAGCTCGGTAGAAGGCTCAGCTACGCCTAGCTTGTCGGACTCTATTCAACCTAGCACCGGTAGTCATCAAGAACCGTCAGCCAGTCTGGGAACTTCTACAGGGAGCCAACCGGATGTGGGTGTTGCCACCATACTGCAGCAAGTGGCGAACCAAATGGCTCTTTTAACCCAAAGCGGATACCTTAACCAACCACCTCCATCGACACTCGGGCCGAGAAGTGGTTACAAGATGTTATTCGTATGCGCCTCCCCAATTTGTTGGTGCAAATGATCCGATCGGTTGGGAGGATTGGATTAATGAGATGAATAAAGTTTTCATGGCCGTGAATTGTCCAGAGGCACGTAAGGTGCCGCTTGCCCAAGATTTCCTATCAAGGGATGCGGCTAGCCGGTGGCAAGCCGTTGCACCTCGGGATCGTGAGGTTTCATGGGACGAGTTTAAGGAATTGATGGAGGCCGAGTTACGCCGTGGCCTGCTGGGAGGCCAGATTCGAGCCTTTATGAAGCTAAACCCTGGATGTCCCCGTATCTCGGGCGATCATTGAATACAACCGTCAACTCAACCATGTGAAAAATCAAGTGAGGGAAGAGAGAGATAGAATTCGTCACTTTGACATGCGAATGAAGCCAAAAGTTCGAACTATATGTCGCCGCTTGCGCCACATTGAAGGAGTATCAAGATAGGGCACTAGCCTATGATATGTCCTTCACTACTACCAAAACGACAAGTGAGAGTAAGAAGCGTAAAACCACCGGAAAGTTTTCTAGCGGTAGAGGTGGCAACCCATGGGATCGCAATGCAAGCTATACAACCAAAGGGTCTTCCTGCATCGGAGGTAAACGGAATTTCGTAGGTGCTAATGCGTCCAACCGGTTGTGACATGTTTTAATTGTGGCTACAGGCCATATCAATCGTGATTGTAGTCTACCCCCATTGAAGTGTTTTAATTGCCGGGAAGGCCACAGAGCCATGTCTTTTCGGAAGAAGAAACCCCACTTGGAACTCGTGCAATAGCCCCTACGCCCGGAGAACCGAGTGTTAATCGAAGTCATCCACGGTCAACCATCCCGGAGTTACGGCCGAGGCAGAGGCCGTGGTCGATCTGTTAGAGGGGAGCTCCTAAGTCCGGTTCTGCAACCTCGTGTCTATGAGATGAGGAAAGCCGAGATCCAGAGGCTACCGTGGCGATGTATCATTTCTCTTTTGTCTCATCCAGCTTAGAGTGCTTTTGATTCTCGTGCTTCTCATTCGTTCATCTCTTTGGATTGTGTGCGTCGATTGAATATTGAGGGCTTGTCTCCTTGTGAGTCCTTTGTGGTTAAGTTGCCCAAAGTGGTGATAGAATCGTGGGAGACAAGGAAGTTAGAGATTGTCCTGTTAATCGCCGAGAGAGTGTGGTTTTCGAATTTGATAGTCGTAGACATCGTTGATGAAGATCTAATCCTCGGTGATGATTGGCTCGATAGACACGGTGCGGTAATGAATTATCGCACGAAGATCATATCAATGTTAGCCAAAGACGGATCAACACCATTTTGCGGGTACAAGAGGGGATGTCGAAATTTTTGATTAGTGCCTTGAAGGTGACAAAACTTATTAGAAAGGCGTGTGTTGATATTGGTGTTATGCCATGAAAGTCGAAGATGGGAAAGTTGAACTTCCTCGATTCCTATTGTAAGTGATTTTCCTGATGTTTTTCCGCATTTAATTACCGAGACTACCACCGGGCGGAAGTTGAATTTACAATTGATTTGGAGTCGAGCAACCCCGATTTCTAAGGCACCGTATCGTATGGCACCTTCGTAAATGCAAGAGTTGAAGAAACAATCGGGAGAATTGTTGGATAAAGGGTATATTAGACCCAGTTGCCTCGCCATGGGGTGCACCGGTCTTGTTCGTAAGAAAGAAAGATGGTTCACTACGCTTGTGTATTGATTATCTGAACCGAACAAAGTGACCATTAAGAATAAATACCCTTTTCCGTATCGATGATTTGTTTGATCAATTGCAGGAGCCGCGGTGTTCTCAAAATTGATTTGAGGTCCTTTACTATCAACTTCGCATTAAGGAATCCGACGCTCCTAAAATTGCTTTCCGCATTTGAGGTATGGACACTATGAGTTTGTGGTTATGCCTTTTGGGTTAACCAACGCACCGCGATATTTATGCAATTGATGAATAAAATATTTATTGAGCATCTTGATAATTGTGTAGTCGTTTTATCGACGATATTTTGGTTTACTCTCGAGATGAAGAGGAACACGCTCGGCATTTGCGATTGGTCCGAGATTTTGAGGACTCAGCACTCTATGCAAAGTTTTCTAAGTGTGAATTCTCGTCAAGGAAGTCATGTTTCTCGGACATGTGATTTCAAGGAAGGGGTTCGGTAGATCCCCGTAAAATTGAGGCGATGTTAGATTGGGCTCCACCCAGAACGTGAAGGAGGTTCGTAGCTTTTTGGAGTGGCCGGATACTAGGAGGTTCGCCGAGGGTTCTCCAAACTTGCTCGACCACTTACTCAATTACTCGAAGTCCGAAAGGTTCGAATGGAATGAAGAGAGACAACGGAGTTTTGAAGAGGCGAAAAGGCGCGACTACCGCGCGGTTTAGCCTACCTCGGGAGTCGGTGGGTATTCGGTTCATTGTGACGCATCAGGACAAGGACTTGGGTGTGTACTCTTGCGGCATGATAAGACAATTGCCTATGCTTCACGGCAACTTAAACCGTATGAGCTGAATTATCCTACCCATGATTTGGAATTAGTCTTGTAGTGTTTGCCTTTGAAGATCCGCGTCACTATTTGTACGGTTCTTCATGTCGAATTTATACCGACCACAAGAGCCTAAAGTATATTTTTAGCGTAAAGAGTGAATATGAGACAACGACGTTGGTTAGAGCCGATAAAGTATTATGATCTGGATATCCTTTACCATCCAGAAAGGCTAACGTTAGCCGATGCGTTGAGCCTAAGTCGATATCTCTTCATATGCTTGAGGCCCTTACGCCTCAAGTTAAGATCGAGACGGGAGTTAATTGAGCAGGAGTCAAGTACGGATCCAACGGGTTCGGTCGGATGTGTACTCTTGAGGCTATTCCGTCCTTGATCGACGACGTCGGGGAAAAACAGGAGAATGACCCAATGCTTGTCCAACTGAAGGCGGACGTGGAGAAAGCGAAAGCCCCTGGTTTTATGATCCACGAGGATGGCATTTTGAAATTTCAAGGTAGGATTTGTGTTCCGAATGACTCAGTGAGACGAGAGAATACTCCGAGAAGCCCATGCTACACCTTACTCGATCCATCCTGGGACGAGTAAAATGTACAAGGATCTTAAAAGGAGTTTTTGGTGGAATAATATGAAGAGAGATGTCACCGAGTTTGTGTCAAGGTGTTTTACATGTCAACAAGTCAAAATTGAGCATCAACGGCCGGCCGGGCTGTTGAAACCTCTCCCTATTCCCGAATGGAAATGGGAGGATATTACCATGGATTTCATCACCGGGATGCCGAGGACTAAGTCGGGGATGAATATGATTTGGGTTGTTGTTGACCGATTGACTACGTCGGCACATTTTCTTGGCATTAAGGACACGTGGGGACCGGAGCGATTGTCCCGGATCTTTATATCGGAGATTGTGAGATTGCACGGTACGCCAAAGTCTATTGTTTCCGATCGTGATGGCCGTTTCGTGTCGCATTTTTGGAAGGCGGTCCATCAAGCCTTGGGCACCGAATTGAGATTGAGTACTTCCTTCCACCCTCAGTCTGACGGTCAGACTGAGCGGACGATCCAGACATTGGAAGATATGCTGAGGGCGTGTGCCCTGGATTGGAGTACCGATTGGGAAATACACCTACCTTTGATCGAGTTCACTTACAATAATAGCTGGCACGCATCGATCAAGATGGCACCTTTTGAGGCATTGTATGGTAGGCGGTGTAGATCTCCACTTTGTTGGGATGAAGCTTCAGATTTAGTCGGGACGGAACCCGATATGTTGATGGAAACCAAAGAGAAGATTTCCATCATCCGAGACCGACTGTTAACCGCTCAGAGTCGACAAAAATCCTACGCTGACAATCGTCGTCGGCCCTTGGAATTTGATGTGGGTGATCATGTCCTACTCAAAGTATCACCGATCCGAGGAGTCTTCAGGTTCGGGAAAAGGGGCAAACTTAGTCCGAGATATATTGGACCATTTGAGATTCTCGAAAGAATTGGGGAACTGGCCTATCGATTGGCTTTACCTCCAGCCCTTAGCCATGTTCACAGTGTGTTCCATGTTTCCCAACTGAGGAGGTACGTCCCTGACCCGAGTCATATCATTGATTACGGGGACATCGAGATCGCAGAGGATGTCACATTTGAGGAGAAGCCAGTGAAAGTACTAGAGCATCGAGTAAAACAACTCCGGCACAAAACCATACCGTTGGTTAAAGTTCAGTGGTCACGACACGGAGTTGAGGAAGCGACGTGGGAAACCGAAGAGAGCATGCGCACTAGATACCCAGAGTTATTCATTTCTTAAGTTTCGGGACGAAACTTCATTTTAGAGGGGGAGGATGTAATACCCGTACTTTTTGTAAATCTTCTACTCTTGTGCTTTGTAATTTATACGCTCGTGTAAGTGTATTGGCAAGCTTATATTGATCTTGGAACTCTTGTCAATTGGATTTACCCCTTTTCTTGTTCGGATCGCCGCTGTTTTCGGATCCTTGATGCGATTATACTACCTTCGTGTAATGGGTAGCGCACGCTACGCACACCTTGTAGCGCACGCTAATTTAGTGAGGGTAGCGCACGCTATCCGTTATAATTAGCGCACGCTACTAGTGTATTGGAGGCGGACAGTCCAGTAGCTACTGGACTGGAAAAGGGAATTCCTAGCGTACGCTAGGTGTGACTGGTAGCGTATGCTAGACTTTGGTGGTAGCGCACGCTACGTTACTAGAGTAACGTGCGCTAAAGAGAGTAGAGCTGGGGACAGTAGGTTCTGGACTGGACACTGACTACCAGGTAGCGCACGCTATTAGAAATAACTAGCGCACGCTAATTGAAGTCACTAGCGCACGCTATGAGCAGGTGTTAGCGTACGCTAAGGCTGGCAGGGGGTTCTTGGATTGCTGGTGAGTCCGATAGCGCGCGCTATTTTTCGTGGCTAGCGCACGCTAGTCCCTATTTAGTATAAATAGGACATTTCCGTTCCCAAATCGTCATTTCTACCTACCTTCACCTCCTTGGGCGATTCTAGGCGATTAAGGCGATTTGTGAGGAGTTCTTCGAGCCGCAATTATCTAGCAACATCTTTGAGTTTCTAGTTCGGATTTATCAACGTTTAATCCTCTCCGCCGCTCCAAATCAAGGTAAAATTCTCACAACCCTAGATTTTCGGATTTGGGGATTTTCCATCCGATTTCTTCGATCCACATTTGTTGTGTTAGAATATACCGATTACGAGTTATCTACTTTGGATACATGTTTTCCTACGGATTTATTGATATATTTAGGAGTTCTTGAGTGTTTGGGATATTTGACTTGCGATTCACTATCCAAGAGAATTATTCCTAACACATGTATCGGGGTAGTAAATTCGGGTGATTCCAACTTATATTCATACCGATGGGGTTTTGATAATTGAATTACGAACTTGTCTAGGTTCGGAGTTGTTGAATCCTTCGATCTTGGTACCTTGTCGTTTGTACCCTCTCCTCTCGTTTCCAGGCAAGTGATTCTTGTGAAAGTTATGTTCTTAAATGTAAAAAGTAATGCATGTGATTGTGAGAGTTGCTTTCGTTCACTCCGAGAGGACCCGACGGGGTCGAGGAGGGTTCCGCTTATGTCGGTTCCGTGAACATTTGGGTTAGCCACTACGAGATGATCCGACGGGGTCGAGGAGGGATTCGCGCATTGTCGAGTCCACGGTTAATCAAGAGATATCATCATTTCCAAATATGTTTGGATAATTGTATTTTCCGGAAAATCATTATCATGGCTTTGAATTGGTGCATATGCTTTTATGTATAAGACTTGACATTTCACTTGTAATACTTGCCCTAACCCCTCTCGTTTGGGGAAAATTACTTTTGTGTTTTTCAGGTCCTAAGGAACCTTACGAGCGAGCGCCGGGACGATACGATGAGGATGGCGAGGCGTGATACTGTGGCTAGTTGTGTTCTACTTTGTTTGGTCGTTGTTCTCTTCGGTCCATTTTATCCTTGTAATAATAAGTGGTACTCGAGTACTTTAGAAAAGTCCCTTTCCATTGTTGTACAACTTCTTGTATTTCTTCATGGTATTGTTTGTCCGTGGTTGAACTTCCTTGGTTGTATCGAGTTTATTGATTCCCAAGTGGATTTTATTAAATTTAATACGTTGTGAGTGAGGTAAGCCTAGTGAATCCCAGGTCGGGATTTACGGAGCTGTGATATTCTCCGAATATCTCGGGGGGTGTTACAAAGACTTGGTTTCCTTCCCTCCCACATCTCATATGGAGTTTTAGGAACGAATTTGGAAGGACATCTGTTTAAGATATAAGCGGCAGTCAGGAGTGCATACCCCCACAGGTAAATTGGTAAGTCAGTATAGCCCAGCATGGAACGGACCATGTTTAACAAGGTCCGGTTCCTTCTTTCTGACACACCATTTAACTGAGGAGTACCTGGAGGTGTTAGTTGTGAAACTATTCCATGTTCCTTAAGGAACTCATCAAACTCCGTACTCATATACTCGCCACCTCGGTCCGACCGAAGTGCTTTGATATGATTACCAGTTTGTTTCTCGACTAGGGCCTTGAATTCCTGGAATTTCTCAAAGGCCTCGGATTTATGTTTCATTAAGTATACATAACCATACCTAGTATGATCATCTGTAAACGTAATGAAATATTGATATCCATCACGTGCTGCTTCCAAAGCACCACAAACGTCAGTATGGATTAATCCTAGTTTATCAGCGGCTCTTTCAAAAGTCCCTGTGAAGGGGGACTTAGTCATTTTGCCTTTAAGGCAAGATTCACAAGTAGGAAAGGGATCTGATCCCAATGGACCCATAAGTCCATCTTTTTCCATCTTGAAAACCTTGGTCTGACCAACATGACCAAGTCTTAGATGCCATTTCAAAACTTGATTGGTTTCATCCCTACCACGTTTTCTAGTCATAGTATTCACAACTACTTTGTTGCTGAGATTTAGATGATACAATCCATTCAACAATGTAGCACTACCCACTAGTTTATTTCTAAAATAAATTTTGCAGGAACCATCACCAATGAAAAATGAAAAGCCTTTTCGGTCCATGACCGGAATGGATACAATGTTTTTGTGCCCCTTGGGCAAAACAAGTACATCTTCTAAAGTCAAAACAAAGCCGGATTCTAAACCCAAAAGAAGTGATCCTATGTCGGTCGCTTTGACACTATGCCCGCTTCCGACTGTGATCATAACTACTCCAGCTCCAAGCTTCCTACTTTGTTCCAGATCCTGATTCACGGTACAAATATGAGAACTAGCACCAGAATCCAGTATCCAGGAAGTAGAAAATACAGTAGCTGGACAATTTGTTTCCAAAACTAAAAGTTCTGTACCTGAAGTGCCATGAAGAATCGGACAGTCTCTAGCCCAGTGGCCTAGCTCACCGCACTTGAGACAAGCATCCTTCTTCTTCTTGTTCTTTGGAACCATTGGGGCCTTGCCCTTACCCTTAAGGTCCTTAACTTGTGGTCCAGTTTGCTTCTTGGTCTTTTTCTTCTTGTTCTTAGACCTCCGAGGTCCAGAAGAAATCACAAGAGCAGACTCCTTCATCCGCGGAGTCTTCATCTGAGACTGAGCGGTCACAAGTTTGTTCATTAGCCCAGCTAAGTTACATGCAATTTCATTGCAGTTGAAGTTCATAACAAACTGTGAGAAGGAATCAGGGAGAGACTGTAGGATAAGGTCGGTTTGGAGAGAAGTATCCATTTTAAAATCAAGAGCCTCCAATCTCTCGATCATGGATATCATTTTGAGGACGTGTTCCCCAACCTTCTCACCTTTCTTCATCCTTGCACCGAACAGTTGCTTAGATATCTCATATCTAGCAGTTCTGCTGTGCTCACCATAAAGCTCGGTTAAGTGAGATAGAATCTGCCTAGCAGAAGTCATTTTCTCATGAGCTCTCTGAAGATCATTAGACATGGAAGCCATCATATAAGCACGGACTTTCACGTCATCCTTAACCCACTTTTCATGGTTTTCAATCTCTTCCTGATTGGTTCGGGTCCGCACAGGAGGCGCCGGAATGTCCGTCTCTAAGACGTATCCCAATGCCTCTATACTGAGGACAATCATAAGATTGCGGAGCCAATCCACAAAGTTAGGTCCCATTAAGGTGTTCTTTTCGAGTAGAATTGCGAGTGGATTCATTGTCATATTGAGATTTGTCAGCATTAAGTATAACAGATTAATTAGTGACTCATTCAATTATGTTCTGAGTATAGAATTAAGGTCTTTTCTATTCTTGTTACCCAGCTCCCACTATTTTTATCGGAATAACACACTCCCATGTGAAATCCGGAAGTATCGTCGCTCTACTTCATAGTGGTGATCGAGTTCTTTATAAATCTTAATAGAGGGCAACCGAACAGGTTTCTAGTCTATTAATTTTCATAAAGTGGTGTCCAACACCAACCCATCTAATGGATGATTCGATCTTGTTTTTCCCCTTGTTCACTCCCCTCAACCTATACGGTTTCTATGGTTCGTGAACAAGTTAAGTTTATACCATCGACGCAAATCAGTTTCACAATTGAATCTTATCCGGCAACCTATCAGGTTTCTAGGGATAAAATTTGCTCCAACCGAAGGCATCCAATGTGCTCCTTAATTTATCCGTCCTCCCGAACGACTACCCCGATAACTCGGAAGCATAGCACATCCGGTTTGGATTTCAATTTCCTGAAAACTCGATGGAGGGAAGGAAAACCTTGAAACCTTATAAACTTAATAATTTATCGTGGGAGAATTTTCGCGATTAACGTTACACTTTGCACATTAATCATTTAAGCGCGTTTGTGGCATTCATACAATATGAAACAACCATTCACAACCTAGTTGCTACCAACATGTGGTTCATGGACCGTTCCTAGAAAACAAAAACTCCGTAATCTAATTACAAGTCTTCGTCTTGAATTTTCGTCTTCTCGAAATGGATCTTCCTCCGGTCTTCGTCATTACATATAAATTTTACATTGAAAAATTGCATCCTAGATACAAATAATTCTAGTAAAATAAATAGGCTCAAAACGGCCTTTACAACCCAATCGAATAAAACCGAACGATTCAAAACTAAGTCCATGAACCACATCCCCATTCAAAGCATTCATCCAATAAATACTAAATAAATGGACTACACATTAAATATATTGATCCAACCAATATAAAAAAATAACCATCTATTAGAATTAATCTAATTAATTCACAAACATGGTAGTTTTAATTCGTTCGTATAAACCGGATGATAAATATTTCACAATAATAAATTTCCTCAAAATAAAACACCAAGTATTTTATTTAGTCAAATTAAATCCAATTTAATTTTCGGAAATTATTATAACGAAACATAAACACAAAACGGAATCGAAATAAAATCGCAGGATAGCCGTGGTCCGGCATCACAGCGGTCCTTAGCCGAGGCTGATCGCGATGTAGAAACAAGGCGCCGGCAGTCCAGACTTGGGCAAATTTCTGGCGATCCCGGGCGGCGATTCTTCGACTCTTTTTCGTCCCGATTTCAAAAATTATATTTTTCTAATTTAATATTACCCATATAATTCAGTTTTAATAAATAAAACCGATTTATATAGTAACATAAAACATGGAAAAATTAAATTTTCGACGAACAATTAAAACAACGAATTAAACGGTTGTGATTCCAAATCACTAATCATTTAATCAAGCATTCCAAATGCAATATATCGTATATACGATTGCAAGACCTACGCTCCGATACCACTGTTGTGATTCGGTGCCTAAAACGAAGGCCCAATGGAAGCGGTAAAACGAAAATTAATCCCATCCGAATCCCTACGAGGATCGATCGAGCTACGTATATACGAATATATAAACGAAAAGCAAGAGTCGTAAGAAACTAACCCTCGAAGTCCGTTGATTAAATGGTAACCTTCTCTTGAGCTATTCCCAAGCTTTAGTTTGATCTCTACGAGTTCAATCCGCTCCAAGCCCTTGAACGATCCAACACCGAAAACACCGCGTCTCTACTTGCCACGCGCCGGAAAAACGACCGGAACAACAACACTCGATTAACCTCTAAGGTTACAGCTAGAATCAAGTGATGAAGCTTTTATTATTACACTCTAAGTGTATAATATATCTCTCTCAATGTATCTTGAATTTTCTCCAAGAAAACTCAAGAACAAAAGTGAAGAATATGATGAAGACTTGAAAAATGATTTTCTCTCTCACTTTCACTAAACTCACGGCTGGTTCATCCCATCAAGAAGTGAGAGTTTTCAAAGTCTTTAATATTATCTTCCTTCAACCACCTCAAATCACCTTTCTATATAAAAATGAGATATGATATCTCAAAAGTCTTTAGTCATCAACCTACCAAGGATGAGACCAAAGACAATGAGGGAAAAGTATGAGGTGGGGCAGCCTCTAGAAGGATTTGGACAAGTTCGGTCCGTTTCAGACTCCCGAGAGTCCAAACAGATAAACTCCGATTCCGTTCCAATGTATTTATATCGACTAAATAATCCAATTAATTAATCATATCAAATACATTATAACATAATTAATTTCTCCAAGAAATAATTATATTCATGAATTAAATTAATCGCCCAGTAATATATATTTAATTCATTAGGCCGTAAATTAATTTATCCAATAAATCAATTTAGACATCCAATGTCCCAAAATCAATTAGACATCCAATGTCCAATAAATTAGATATCCAATATCTAATATTTATAATGAGAGAACAAGCTCGATTCATTCCGTCGTCAATCCTAATGCGCGACTCGGTAGGTCCGTCTCAGTCAGCAATGGGAGGAACCAAAGAGTAGTAGCACCACCTAGCCAGTCTGGTGGCCTACACTGTACCCCGACTGAGAACGAATGATTGGGATCATTCAAGAACCATTCTGTCGTGAATACCAGTAAACGTATAAACCCTTCTTTCAAATGTCCCGATCAAGTTATAGGGTCACGGTCAGTCAAACCCCATCTGTACTTGACGCTATGCATGCGTTAATGCAAACCGAGATCATCGAGCTCTCGTGTATCTAATACAGCTAGCTCCAATGCTTTGGCCAAAGACTTATGATCTCATCTGCCAATAACCGCATAGGACATATAACCCGTTCACTAACAGGAGAAAGAATTCTATCTTGGTATTTAGTAGGACCTGCTACTTTCCCATCAAGATGCACGTCGAGGTTGACCCCCGCCTTACGGTTTATAGGGTCAAACTACTCTAATGAAAATCTTGACGTCACAAGCACATCCCTACTAAATCCTCAAGTCGAAGGTTCACGAATACCTATCACAACCTTTCGATTCCATCATTGACTATCCCGGAGTGAAATCCGTGTGACGAATCGAGGGTGAGTCGGTTCGAGTATACTAATCTAATTAGCATACCTATAACGTGTGCTCCCACTAACCTTTAGTGTTCGATAGGCACTCTCCTTGTCAAAGAACACGTCATACTGTTGGAACATTTTGTTCCATACATAAATTAAAAGTGTTTTGATGATTAATGTTGATAAGCAAAACAAAACAACGAAGAGACGAAGCCAAGCATCGAAGAAAAAGAAATGCAAAAAGCTGGAAAAACACAAAGCTAACGTACGTAATATGTGATCATTAACGTACGTAATGTGTGGCAATTATCGTACGTAATAGCATGAAGTTAACGTACGTAAACAAGTTCAAACCAGATGAACGTTGGAGGAGTCAAAGTCAGAAAAGCATCCAACGGATATATGACGTCAGCAGTGACGTAATGTTAACGTACGTAACAAAGGAAAGGATAACGTACGTAACTCAAATGACGAAACTCACTGGACTATTTTGTGAATATGCTAACGTACGTAACCAGGCAGGGTTAACGTACGTAAAGGTGATTACGTACGTAATGGAATGGATATAACGTACGTAAAGAAGGTTCAGCAGCTAACGGCTAGTTTGAAGATGGAGCCTATAAATACCATCCCTATGGTATTGTTTGAGTACAACAACCTTGAGCATATTGTCTATTCTTGTGATATTATTACACACATTCTTGTTGTTGATATTGAGCTTAATTGTAAGTGTTTGAGTGAGAATTCACGAAAACATACACGAGTGGTAAAAGAAAAGATACGATTGGATTCGGTGTTATTAGGATCAAGGATCCGGCATTATTAGAATCGCAATCGCTATCTTCGTGAGGTTTATCTAGTACCCATAGAAAGCTAGAGCGGTTGATTCCTTGTCCGATAGAAAAGGAAAACGGTTTAACTTGGACCGACGCAAAGACAAGTACGAGTGGTTTATCATGGACCAATAGAAGACGTGATTGTAAACGGTTATACCTCGACCGATAGAAGAGAGGCGAAGAGGTTGCTATCTTTAACCTATTGAAAAAGATAAAGAGAGGACGTAGGCTCGTTTAGCCGAACCTCTATAAATCCTTGCGTCATTTATTTTCCGCACTTTTTATTTACGCTTCCGCAAACGGCGCAAATATCCGACCCCGTACCCATCAATTGGTATCGGAGCGGTACTCCAATACGCGGCTTAACATCCGAGGAGAAGATCCAAAATGGCGTTTCAAATGGCTCCCGTCGAAGGCCTTGCTCTCAACCGACCACCATTCTTCGATGGCTCCAATTATTTGACATGGAAGAAAAAGATGTCGATCTTTATTCGTGCATACGACATCGAAATTTGGAAGATTATTTGCCTTGGCCCGAAAGTTCCAATCAAATCCGACGGTACGCTCAAATCTTTTGAAGAATACGACGATGCCGATTGGAAAAACGACCATCTAAATTGTAAGGCCACCCAACTTTTATTTTGTGCCTTAAATCCCGAAGAGGTCAATCGAATCTCGTCGTGTGAAAGTGCGAAAGAAATATGGAAAATTCTTGAAATCACACACGAAGGGACAACTCAAGTCAAGGAGACGAAGATCAATATGCTTCTCCATGACTACGAGCTATTCATGATGAAGGGTGACGAGTCCATCACCAATATGCTCGACCGATTTTCGGTCATCACTAATGGACTTGCTTCGTTCGGAAAACCATTATCTAGTAGTGAAAAAGTTAAGAAAATTTTACGATCACTACCTAGCGAATGGGACGGCACCGTGACCGCAATTATGGAATCTAAAGATCTCAACACGCTTGATTTTAGCGCCCTCGTTGGTTCGCTAATTAATTATGAGATCGTGTTAAAATCACGAAGTGTCAAGCCGAAACCGAAAGAAAAATCGTTAGCCATGAAGGCTAAGATGTCGAAAAAGAAAGAAGAAATCCCGGTGGAAGAAAGCGACGAAGAAGCGGCATATTATGCCAAGAATATTAATAAATTCCAAACCTTATTAAACCGGAGGAAGAAGGATATCTCGAGCGAAACAAAGAAGTTCGACAACTCTTGTCGACAATGTGGAAAACCAGGCCACTTCGCTAAGCATTGCCGTGCCAAACCCAAGAAGGAGGTTCTCGTGGCTACTTGGAGCGATGAAGATGAAGACGATGAATTCATCAATCAAAATAATCTCGCTCTCATGGCCCGGAGTTCGTTCGACGACAGCGACGTCGAAAGCCAGGTAAGTACATCCTCCCGTGATGAACTTTTTGATGCATTTGAATTATTGCATACGGATTTTCAAAATGCACTATCGGAAATCAAATACCTTAAGTCTAAAATTAAATCTTTGGAAATTGAAAATTCCAAAATTATCGAAAAGGGAAAATTTGTCGAAATCGATCATTCAAAGTGTATTGAAAATGAAAATATTTTGAAGAATGATCTCGCTAAAATCCAAACCGAGCTTAAATCTTTGACAAAGAAATTCTCGTGCAGCTTGAGAAATTTGAACAAATGCTTGGTGTTCAAAAATTTACTTTGAATAAAGAGGGGTTAGGATTCAAGCCACGTTCGAAAAACGAATCCGTTAATTTCAAGATACCCCATTGCGAAAAGTGTTTGAAAATCGGGCATCATATTTCTAGTTGCAAAAGCCCGAGACGGACGATAAAAATTAAGAAAATTTGGGTTCCTAAAGGAACAATCGTTTCAAATATCGTCTACGTTTCTAAACAAAAACCAACTATAGGTTGGATCCCCAAAAATTGATTTTTGTATTTTACTCGGGGGAGTATTTTTTAAGGGAGATATTATTCTGATGGGGAGTTTTTACCCTTTATGCAAATATTCATAAATTGTATCATGCATATTTTATATTGGTATTATTTATTTCAATTGTTATTTAATCCACTTTTTGATGAATACAAAAAGGGGAGAGATAGAGAATGGAGAAATAAGTCGAAAATGTGATTAACCGTGAAAGGGGGAGGAAAATCGAAGAAAATCGATAGCATACAAAAAGAATTGTAAAAACGAAGGAGTTGAACAAAACTAAGGAGAAGTCGAAAATGACAGGAAAAGAAAAATGCGGAGACGTCGAAAAGACGATGAAAATTTAAAAATGGAGAAAAGAATAGAAGGAGTCGAAAAAGAAATGGGAGAAGATTCTAACGAAACGGACAAAGTCAAAAACTTTGGTCTCTAAAGATATACATATATTTGTATTTTTGCAGGAAAATCCCATTGTCGGAGTGTTGTTTTGTAATCATCAAAAAGGGGGAGATTGTTGGAACATTTTGTTCCATACATAAATTAAAAGTGTTTTGATGATTAATGTTGATAAGCAAAACAAAACAACGAAGAGACGAAGCCAAGCATCGAAGAAAAAGAAATGCAAAAAGCTGGAAAAACACAAAGCTAACGTACGTAATATGTGATCATTAACGTACGTAATGTGTGGCAATTAACGTACGTAATAGCATGAAGTTAACGTACGTAAACAAGTTTCAGCAGCTAACGGCTAGTTTGAAGATGGAGCCTATAAATACCATCCCTATGGTATTGTTTGAGTACAACAACCTTGAGCATATTGTCTATTCTTGTGATATTATTACACACATTCTTGTTGTTGATATTGAGCTTAATTGTAAGTGTTTGAGTGAGAATTCACGAAAACATACACGAGTGGTAAAAGAAAAGATACGATTGGATTCGGTGTTATTAGGATCAAGGATCCGGCATTATTAGAATCGCAATCGCTATCTTCGTGAGGTTTATCTAGTACCCATAGAAAGCTAGAGCGGTTGATTCCTTGTCCGATAGAAAAGGAAAACGGTTTAACTTGGACCGACGCAAAGACAAGTACGAGTGGTTTATCACGGACCAATAGAAGACGTGATTGTAAACGGTTATACCTCGACCGATAGAAGAGAGGCGAAGAGGTTGCTATCTTTAACCTATTGAAAAAGATAAAGAGAGGACGTAGGCTCGTTTAGCCGAACCTCTATAAATCCTTGCGTCATTTATTTTCCGCACTTTTTATTTACGCTTCCGCAAACGGCGCAAATATCCGACCCCGTACCCATCACATACAAGTCTTCACATAAACTTAACGCCCGGTTAAGTTTTATCGACTTGCGAACGATTAAGTATTTGAGCTATAAACCTTTCCAGTGCCGACCCCCTTATCCAATAAGGAGTGGAACGTTTTGCTCTCAAATACACGGACTAGTTTCTATATGTATATTTATGAGTTACGAATGCCAGTAACTACCAGTAAATAATGAAACATTCATTGCCTTATATAATTGATTTACATAATTACAAGTGCAATGCCCTCACTCAACATCCTCTGAGTGGCATTCGAGGGTATACTACTAACATCCACAGCACTGTAATATACCTTGAATATCTCGGGGTGTTACAGAAAATGGTATCAGAGCCAGGTTTATGGATACCTAGGCTTGTCGGTCAATTGGGTCAAGTTGTGTTTTGTTTTGCACATTGTCACACCGCTGCCGGCATCTCAGTACATCCAGTGCTCGTAAGTTTTCCTTACTCGATTCTCTTGTTTTCTCGTATTGTATTTCCACTTCTTGAATTGTGATTGTCTCTCTCGTACTTATCGTCTAGTTGTTTTTCGATCCGTCCGGTCCGTGTACTTTTTGATTCTGGTATTGCGCAGTCGTTTATATCTCTAGAGTATGTGCGCCGTTCTGGGCTTGATCGTTTTTCGTCTTGTGAGCCTTCCACCTCTAAACTTCCTAGCGTTGGTAGGATCGTTGGCGATCGAAAGATCCGAGTTTTGCTCCATGGTATTTTCATGACAAAGAAGTTTTGAGCATTGATATGTTCCGAGAGAGGTATTGATGGCAGAGTTTGTTGAAAAACTCACATAGATGGTTTCGACATGTGTCCGAATCAGTGTTCATTGGTTATGCTGTTAAACTTGAAGAGATAGTTCGACATATGCTTGAAATTAGTGTTTCCGAGTTGCGCTTGTTGAACTGGTGATTTTTGAATGCCGTTTATGCGCGTGTTCGGGAATTAATGGTACTTGGCTAATTGTTGTTATTTACAACCAATGTGTTGCTATTAATAATAATACCTGCAGCGTGCATGCTTGAAAATTTTTTTAGACTTGATCGTATTGTGGGTTTTTGAAAAGTGACATGAATTTGGGCGAGCCAGCCTTGCATTTTCAAATAAAACTTGGTGTCGGTATTTGAAAGTCGTGTTTAAAAAGTGTTTTAGGACATTTTATAAAGTGCTACCACTGTTAAACCCTTGTCGTGTTTGAAAGGGTCTTGAAAACGATTTTTAACTTATCGGTTTTATTTTCGAATAACTAGAGTATACGCTTTTAAAAATCAAATTAGCTTGGGGAAACCTGGGCTGTCGAGTCAAGTTATGTTTATTGAGTTTTGTCTCGTCGGATTTTGCCTGACTTAGTCGTGTCGCGGTGCGTCGTCTGAGTTCATTGGTCGTGATTAGTATCGAGGGGCGATCGTCATTTACGTGCGACCTATGGATATAAGACTCCCTTCCTTGTGTTGTGCCTCGTGCGACACGAGTCATTTGTATGATTAGTTGTTAAATGTTGGAATCCTTCTGTGGATTTTGATTTCACGATATGTGTTTATTCGACTCTCGTATTTGGTTTATATGAGGAATGTCGTCGCTGCCGATGTATTTTCGAACCGCATTTTATCCGCTGCGTGAGTTCTTTCAAAATGACTTTCGGTATTTTGCAAACTGAGTTTTATTTCGTAAAAAACTGATTCCCTAAATTGAGTTTTGGCATTTTGGCCTTGAACATTTTATGACGGTTTGACAAATGATTTTGTGAGTTTTGGAAAATATTACCGTCATCAGTCTTTTTGGCATTTTTGAAATGACGTGGGAAATTGTGCTTAGCCTGGTAAATCCTTGTGAGAAGGGTTTACGGCGTGTAATATTCCCAGGAGGATCTGGGGGTGTTACAATTTTCTGAGACGTCCTGTTGCTGTCTCTCTGAGTCGTTAGCGCACGCTAGGTTTTGCGGCTAGCGCGCGCGAGAGTGCGTTGGTAGCACGCTAAGGGGAGGATAGCACACGCTACCTGGTAGTTCAGGGCGATCCAGAGAGTGCTGGTGGGTGCAAGTTCTCGTTAGCGCACGCTAACACTTGGGATTAGCGCACGCTAACAGTGTATTTTTGGTCAGGAGTTTTGTTTGGTGCCATGATAGCGCACGCTAACCTTAATGATTAGCGCACGCTAATTGTGTCCAGTATAAATACTGGGCACCAGTCTAGAATCTGCATTTTTCTTCATTTCTTCTCCTTCCTACGTTAGTTTGAGACGTAGCGACTAGGGTTTGCATCTGGGCTGATTTTCTTCCATCCAAAGGTGTTTTGGAATATCCTAGGTGATTATAACATCATCTAATCCATTGTTCTTCGCCGGATCTAAGTATTTTTCTTGAATCCCTAGAATTGACTTTTTTGGAGTTTTGTTCTTGATTTCGTTTCCCATCCGGTTTTGAGAAACCGATTGTTGTTTAATGATGTGGTTAAACATATCCTAGGGATTGTATATCACTGTCTTGATTTTGAACGATTTGATGCGTGTACTATGATGTGTTTAAGTAAATGTTGATACGTGTGAATTTTGGGCATTTTGGCCTATTGTACTTCTGAAAAACCTTGAGTATCTTAGAAAATAAATTTCGAGACGTACTTTTAAAATGAATTATTTTCTCATGGTACATCCAAGGTGCCACAATATGTTTCAAAATTCTTCTACCTCGAGGGCCAAAATGTTTTGAGATATTTTCAATGTTTTAGAAACACTTCTACTTAGACCCGAGGGTCGAATATTCCAAAAAATTTTCACTAATAGAAAGTGTCCTCATTTTTATCAAATGCGAAATGGTTCTCCAGAGTCTCGATAACGATGTTTCACGCTTGTACTTTTTTTTGAAAGGTGATACTCAAGATCAACCGGTGTTTTTCTAAATTATTTTCAAAAGGAAGTTTCGTTTTTAAAACCTATCCATTCCCGTTTGAGGGCTGGGTATGTATGTATGATGTTCGCGTTGTCGTTATGATGTTTGCTCCCAAGTATGATCGAATTGGTGGCATGAACGTCGAGGCGTTGCCACGCATTTGTTGAACTAGCCCTCTGTGAGAGGTGTGAACTGGTGTTTACTGTTTATCGCCTCGTGGTGATTTTCGTGTTGTCGCACGAGTGTGAGTTGTTAAAGCTTGGATTTTTGTGCATTTGTGCACATGGGTGATTGTTTCATGATGTTTGTGATTGTGTGCTGGCTATCGTTCGGGCCGTTGTAATCGTCGAACGATGCCGTTGTTGTTGTGATTTTTGTATGCATTGATACGTTATGCTGATTTGGCATCTCCGGTATGTTGTTTTGCGGTGTTATGTTCCATTGTATCTAGCATCTGTATTTTCAGTATATTGAGCCGAGGCATCTCAGTCGTGATGTGCCGGGGGAATGTACGTGCAATTTGTCCTTCCTCGCCTATGACGTGTTTCAAGTGCGGACTCGAGGGACATCATGTTCAGTTTTGTGAGTTGATTACTGAGCCTTCCGAGGCACGGACTTGAGCATTGATATCAGGACCGGCTCCGAGGAGTCCCTGAGGGGCGTGGTCTATCAGTTGTATGTTATGTTATTTCCTTACCTTGTTGTTTCGAACTTCGGGAATTAAGTTCTTTTATTTGAAGTGGATCGTATTTGGAACTTCTGTGTTTTCGACTCTGTCGACTCATTTATGTTCGTTAACATTTTCTGAGCTTGCCCTGTCCCTTGCTTTTGTTGATCGAACGAGGGTGGTATTGTTTCGGAATTACTCGTTTGTCGTTGTGACTTTTCAATTGCTATTTCCTTTCCTGTGGATCTTATACGAGTGCACATCTTGTTGTTTTCACCGGATCATGTTTTGTCTCGAGTCGAGATGTGAACCTCGGAGATTGTCAGTTGAACCTTATTGTTCTTCGTGATCTGAACATGAGTGTTTGATTTTTGTTGTCTCGATCGTTATGGTTCGATCATTGATTGTTCAGTTTTTGTTGACCCCGTTTCGTGATTGTTGAGCGTTCAGACTCCTTCCTAATTTCCTTAAGTTCGGGAAATTAGTATCGTTTTCGATCTTCCAACCCTTGGGTGGTGGAATTCCGAATTTGTTCAGCGATTGGCTCGCGTGTTGATTGATGTACCGTTAGGTTGGTCAATCGTGTTGATTTTCTTTCGTTGTATTTTGCGATTGTTCGGATAATCGACTTGATTGTATTATCTGTTTGATGATGCTCGTCACTTGTTGTCTCTACCGGTGGCGTTGTGTTGGTCGTCGTGGACCGTGTTTTCACGCCGTATATTCCTTTGCGTTGCTTGTAACGTTTCGCCGTTGGACGCGAGTTTTTTTCGGTTCTTGTGAATATCGTTGAGTTTTCGTGGTGGGATTTTGCTTCTCCCTATTTGTTTTAAGTTTCGGGACGAAACTTCTTTTAAGGAGGGTAGAATGTAATACCCGCAATTTCCGGACTTCGGTAATTTTCTTTTTTCGGCAGGAGCCCATTTTGACGACTCGCTCGTGATCGTTTCGTCATTCCGAGAGTATTTAATTCTGCACTTTTTCTCATCCGAGTTCGTTTCGATATCGTTTTGTTGAGTTCCGTGTTCTTATGCGGCTTTTCCGTACTTGAGTTCGATTCTTGCGAATCTCTATTGTTTCTAGTTTCTCGTAAGTCCATTTAATGTTATTATTCATGTTGCGAGCTTCGGCTTGGTGTTTCGATCATGTATCGTGTATTTCGGACATTTTGGGTCATTTTCGTAATTTCCCAAAGTTTGGGGTAATTACTTTCCGTTGTCGAATTTCGAGCCTTCGGGTGGTCGGAATCGTGTGTTCTATTAGTGCTAGAATTCGTCTTTGCGAGTACTTCATAACCGTATCTTCTATTCGTATTCAGGTTCTGGTTTCGGGGTCGTTCGGGCCGTCGGAGTTGGCCCCGGCCGAGTCATGGCCGGCGATGCAGGCCAGGCCGGCAGCCGAAGTTCTGGTGGTAGTGCTCGCGATTACGTACGTAAGGCGATTACGCACGTAAGGCCCTAGCCGTGCGTCGTAGCATTCGGCAGATTGGGGCGATGACTTCGGCCATGGCGATTCGCACGTAAGCCCTTGGCGGTTCGTGACGTAACCTGCCGGCGGCAGCACTATTTAAGGCCTATGATCGAGTTTTCACCATTTTTCTCATTCTTCTCCTTCTCTTCCGCGGCTGGGGGTGTGGTTAACATGGAGCCATGTTGTTGAACAACAAATCCACGAAGTTCCAGAGGTTATATCATTGATCAATCATCCTATAACATCCCTTGATCCAGCAAATCAAGGTTAGATCTTTAGAACCCTACTTTTGGGAAGATTTGGGGGTTTTTGTATTTTTGTCCGATTCGTTCCGTTTTGTTGATTAATTCATGATGAATATGATCTTGTTGGTATTCTTAGTTTCCCTACGGATTCATGGTATATTTCGTGGTTTTTTTCGGAATCGAGAGGGTTTGGTTGTGGTCCGCCCTCATTGTTGTTTATATACGAATATACATAAATCGTAGGTGGGTTTTCGGGTGTATTCCAATTCCGTATTCATTTAGAAATGGTTGTGATTGTATTCTTCGAATCGTAAGGTTCGGTTTCGTCGGTTCCTAGCGTTCGTCGGTGACTTTCCTTTCCGTTTGTTGCGTCGTCAATTATTCAAGGCAAGTATTTTTGGAAACCTTTATGCTTAACATGAAATGGTAATGTATATTGTGTGTGCTTTGCTCACCCTGGGAGGGTCCGACGGGGCCTCGGGGGAATCTATGACTTCGCTCTGGATTCACGAGTTTGTTTCGCTATTCAGCCTGGGAGGGTCCTTAGAGGCCTCGGGTGGGATTCGTGGCTTCGTCCCGGTCCTAGGCGATGCATGTGCGTGATTTGTTTTATATTGTGGCCAGCCTGGGAGGGTCCTTAGAGGCCTCGGGTGGGATTCGTGGCTTCGTCCCGGTCCTAGGTAAATTGTTTGACTGTTTGTTTCCGGAAAAGACATGTCTAGTTTTGTTTTTTGAATTGAATTGATGCATTGTACTATGAAATGTGTAAGCGATTGGTTTGCCTTCATTACTTATACTAGCGTAATTACTAACCCCTCCGGGGACCCGTCGTGGGGAAATTCTTTTTATGGTTTTCAGGTTATGATCATCCGGACGAGCGAGTGCTGGGACAGTACGAGGATGTTGGACAAGGTCGTTGACATGTGCACTTGAGTCCTTTTATTTCCGTTGTTCCATTCGATATGGTTGTTGTGTACTTTTGAAACTTATAGATTGTACTCGCGAGTACTTAGGCTTTTCCCTTCGGATTATGATTTGTATTTGTTGAGGTTATTTATGTTGGCCATTGTTCATTATTCCACCGGTTGTACCGGGCGTGTTAGTTGATTTCCAACTGGATGATGTGTGTTTTTACTGTGGTAAGTTGTGTCTAGCCAGGTGGGTGCCATGTAGGGGTCCACGGCACTGTAATATACCTTGAGTATCTCGGGGTGTTACAGAAAATGGTATCAGAGCTAGGTTTATGGATACCTAGTCTTGTCGGTCAATTGGGTCAAGTTGTGTTTTGTTTTGCACATTATCACACCGCTGCCGGCATCTCAGTACATCCAGTGCTCGTAAGTTTTCCTTACTCGATTCTCTTGTTTTCTCGTATTGTATTTCCACTTCTTGAACTGTGATTGTCTCTCTCGTACTTATCGTCGAGTTGTTTTTCGATCCATCCGGTCCGTGTACTTTTAGATTTTGGTATTGCTCAGTCGTTTATATCTCTGGAGTATGTGCGCCGTTCTGGGCTTGATCGTTTTTCGTCTTGTGAGCCTTCCACCTCTAAACTTCCTAGCGTTGGTAGGATCGTTGGCGATCGAAAGATCCGAGTTTTGCTCCATGGTATTTTCATGATGGAGAAGTTTTGAGCATTGATATGTTCCGAGAAAGGTATTGATGGCAGAGTTTGTTGAGAAACTCACATAGATGGTTTCGACATGTGTCCGAATCGGTGTTCATTGGTTATGCTGTTAAACTTGAAGAGATAGTTCGACATATGCTTGAAATTAGTGTTTCCGAGTTGCGCTTGTTGAACTGGTGATTTTTGAATGCCGTTTATGCGCATGTTCGGGAATTAATGGTAATTGGCTAATTGTTGTTATTTACAACCAATGTGTTGCTATTAATAATAATACCTGCATCGTGCATGCTTGAAAATTTTTTTAGACTTGATAGTATTATGGGTTTTTGAAAAGTGACATGAATTTGGGCGATCCAGCCTTGCATTTTCAAATAAAACCTGGTGTCGGTATTTGAAAGTCGTGTTTAAAAAGTGTTTTAGGACATTTTATAAAGTGCTACCACTGTTAAACCCTTGTCGTGTTTGAAAGGGTCTTGAAAATGATTTTTAACTTATCGGTTTTATTTTCGAATAACTAGAGTATACGCTTTTAAAAATCAGATTAGCTTGGGGAAACCTAGGCTGTCGAGTCAAGTTATGTTTGTTGAGTTTTGTCTCATCGGATTTTGCCTGACTTAGTAGCGTCGCGGCGCGTCGTCTGAGTTCATTGGTCGTGATTAGTATCGAGGGGCGATCGTCATTTACGTGCGACCTATGGATGTAAGACTCCCTTCCTTGTGTTGTGCCTCGTGCGACACGAGTCATTTGTATAATTAGTTGTTAAATGTTGGAATCCTTCTGTGGATTTTGATTTCACGATATGTGTTTATTCGACTCTCGTATTTGGTTTATACGAGGAATGTCGTCGCTGCCGATGTATTTTCGAACCGCATTTTATCCGCTGCGTGAGTTCTTTCAAAATGACTTTCGGTATTTTGCAAACTGAGTTTTATTTCATAAAAAACCGATTCCCTAAATTGAGTTTTGGCATTTTGGCCTTGAACATTTTATGACGGTTTGACAAATGATTTTGTGAGTTTTGGAAAATATTACCGTCATCAGTCTTTTTGGCATTTTTGAAATGACGTGGGAAATTATGCTTAGCCTGGTAAATCCTTGTGAGAAGGGTTTACGGCGTGTAATATTCCCAGGAGGATCTCGGGGTGTTACATTTTTCTGAGACGTCCTGTTGCTGTCTCTCTGAGTCGTTAGCGCACGCTAGGTTTTGCGCCTAGCGCACGCGAGAGTGCGTTGGTAGCACGCTAAGGGGAGGATAGCGCATGCTACCTGGTAGTTCAGGGCAGTCCAGGAGTTACTGGACTGGGTCTGAAGTTCTCGTTAGCGCACGCTAACACTTGGGGTTAGCGCACGCTAACAGAGTATTTTTGGTCAGGAGTTTTGTTTGGTGCCGTGATAGCGCACGCTAACCTTAATGATTAGCGCATGCTAATTGTGTCCAGTATAAATACTGGACACCAGTCTAGAATCTGCATTTTTCTTCATTTCTTCTCCTTCCTACGTGAGTTTGAGACATAGCGACTAGGGTTTGCATCTGGGCTGATTTTCTTCCATCCAAAGGTGTTTTGGAGTATCCTAAGTGATTATAACATCATCTAATCCATTGTTCTTCGCCGGATCTAAGTATTTTTCTTGAATCCCTAAAATTGACTTTTTTGGAGTTTTGTTCTTGATTTCATTTCCCATCCGGTTTTGAGAAACCGATTGTTGTTTAATGATGTGGTTAAACATATCCTAGGGATTGTATATCACTGTCTTGATTTTGAATGGTTTGATGCGTGTACTATGATGTGTTTAAGTGAATGTTGATACGTGTGAATTTTGGGCATTTTGGCCTATTGTACATCTGAAAAACCTTGAGTATCTTAGAAAATAAATTTCGAGACGTACTTTTAAAATGAATTATTTTCTCGTGGTACATCCAAGGTGCCACAATATGTTTCAAAATTCTTCTATCTCGAGGGCCAAAATGTTTTGAGATATTTTCAATGTTTTAGAAACACTTCTACTTAGACCCGAGAGTCTAATATTCCGAAAATTTTTCACTAATAGAAAGTGTCCTCATTTTTATCAAATGCGAAATGGTTCTCCAGAGTCTCGATAACGATGTTTCATGCTTGTACTTTTTTTTTGAAAGGTGATACTCAAGATCAACCAGTGTTTTTCTAAATTATTTTCAAAAGGAAGTTTTCGTTTTTAAAACCTATCCATTCCCGTTTGAGGGCTGGGTATGTATGTATGATGTTCGCGTTGTCGTTATGATGTTTTCTCCCAAGTATGATCGAATTGGTGGCATGAACGTCGAGGCGTTGCCACGCATTTGTTGAACTAGCCCTCTGTGAGAGGTGTGAACTGGTGTTTACTGTTTATCGCCTCGTGGTGATTTTCGTGTTGTCGCACGAGTGTGAGTTGTTAAAGCTTGGATTTTTGTGCGTTTGTGCACATGGGTGATTGTTTCATGATGTTTGTGATTGTGTGCTGGCTATCGTTCGGGCCGTTGTAATCGTCGAACGATGCCGTTGTTGTTGTGATTTTTGTATGCGTTGATAAGTTATGCTGAGTTGGCATCTCCGGTATGTTGTTTTGCGGTGTTATGTTCCATTGTATCTAGCATCTGTATTTTCGGTATGCCGAGCCGAGGCATCTCAGCCGTGATGTGCCGGGGGAATGTACGTGCAATTTGTCCTTCCTCGCCTATGACGTGTTTCAAGTGCGGACTCGAGGGACATCATGTTCAGTTTTGTGAGTTGATTACCGAGCCTTCCGAGGCACGGACTTGAGCATTGATATCAGGACCGGCTCCGAGGAGTCCCTGAGGGGCGTGGTCTATCAGTTGTATGTTATGTTATTTCCTTACCTTGTTGTTTCGAACTTCGGGAATTAAGTTCTTTTATTTGAAGTGGATCGGATTTGGAACTTCTGTGTTTTCGACTCTGTCGACTCGTTTATGTTCGTTAACATTTTCTGAGCTTGCCCTGTCCCTTGCTTTTGTTGATCGAACGAGGGTGGTATTGTTTCGGAATTACTCGTTTGTCGTTGTGACTTTTCAATTGCTATTCCCTTTCTTGTGGATCTTATGTGGGTGCACATCTTGTTGTTTTCACTGGATCATGTTTTGTCTCGAGTCGAGATGTGAACCTCGGAGATTGTCAGTTGAACCTTATTGTTGTAACACCCCGAGATATTCGGAATAATTACAGCGCCGTAAACCCTTTAAGTAAGAATTTACAAGGCTAATTTAAAGGAAATGTAAATATAAGACATCAATACTGCGGAAATTCAAGTTTACAAAACCATCCCACTGGTTCAACGAGTAATTAATACAACCATATCGAAATGATATTAATAAGACACGCGTACTCGAGTACTGAAATCAAACCAAGAATAACAAATCACCAACAACAACAAACATCACTGAACCCCTTCGTCGTCACGTCGGTACTGTGGCTGTTTCCCTGCTCCTCGGCTACCTGAACATCAAAATAAATGTCCACCCCAAAGGGGTTAGCAAAACGATGCTAGTACAAGTATCATTTAAACGAATCAAATATGCATCAACAATACATAACAAGATACACCACACGGACTTCCGCTACCGGAATCCGATAATGCGAACCCAAAAGATTCCATTAACACAACAAGGGTATTCCAATGATCCAGCGCCCTCAGCATAGATCCCAAGATGATCCCGTCGGACCAACACGAGGTGGAAATAACCCGTCCAATGATCCAGCGCCCTCAGCCTAGATCCCAAGATGATCCCGTCGGACCAACACGAGGTGGACATCCGATCCAGCGCCCTCAGCATAGATCGCACAACAAACACAAACATAACTCATGCATACATATATGCCAAATCGCCATGTCCATCAACATGAACATACAAACACTAAATAACGAATATCATGACAATTCAACGAAATAAATCTCATGTTCAACAACATGAATAATCACACGCATGCTCAAAATACCAATATTAACATATCACGATACTTGCCTCGAAGATGGCAAGAACGAAACACTTCAATGATCTCAACACACTCGAAGGCTGCCTCCTTCGATCAACGTAGCAAGCTCGAACCTTAACAAAAGAAATGATATACAAATCATCTCAAGTCGAACGATTGCCTAGCAATTCGGTCTACGGCCAAAAGCTCAAAATATACAATCTCCCTGAACCACTTAGCGTACGCTACGTACTCTACGTAACGTACGCTAAGCCTGCCTGTTAGCGTACGCTATCGTCTAAGCCTAGCGTACGCTAGCCATGGACTGACAATTCTCTCTGATCAGCCGACTGACTCGGCTGATATCATAATGTACGTTACGTACCAAACATAGCGTGCGTTAACTTATCCCCGATAGCGCACGTTAACTTACGTATGTTAGCGTGCGCTAACCGTGCATGGCAGATTACACGGCGTAAAACTAGATCTAATGGTGATGAACTCATGAATTCTATGGTGATAATACATGTCATCCCCGTGCATATCATGCTCATAAGGTTTATGAAAGACCTTTATGGATTAAATGACTTCGAGATACAAGGATACGTATCATCATTACTACACCATAATTCATCTTGATCTTCAAGAAAATATTCTAAGTTCCGTTCATTCCAAGTCCCAAAACATAAGATTCCTTACGTAAAACATACGAACTAGGTAATCTTCATATACTGGTCATGATCAGTTTTGAAGATACATAATATGCTTAGGAGTCCACATACTAAAAAGGTTCAAAGGATTATACGAAGAATAAGTGCCGAAACGTCAAAAGTATCCTTCTAACACGTGATGTTCGATTACAAACGAAATAACTGACTAGCAAAACATGATCAAACGTCCTTTAGAACACTACTAATATTGGTGAAGAATCACCTACCTCAAAGTAGTGAAGAACAAGGAGGAAATCGAAGCAATCCAACGTCGAAGGCTTGAACACCAATCCTCAATGATCTACAATCTTCAACACGAGCTAGGATGATGATTTGAAGTGTTTAGGAGTTAGAGAGTAATACTCTAAGTATAAGGATTCGGATGTGGGAAGAGAAAAGACTGAAAATACGAAAAGGATGTTGTCCTATTTATAGAAAATGGTTATTAGCGCGCGCTAGTCCATACTCGTAGCGTGCGCTAACGGCTTACTGACTTCACTGTACTCAGCACTTAGCGTGCTCTATTCTCATATCAGTAGCGTGCGCTAAGGCGTTGACTTGGCTTTTCCCGAAAGCCGTCCAGGTTCATCCCGACACAATCCGACCAAGATCCCCAACCTGATCTCACCTACCACACGTCTCAATCATATTGACCACGTATAGCATGCGCTAATGTTCCTTTGTAGCGTGCTCTATGGATCCATGTTAGCGTACGCTATACATAGACGATAGCGTGCGCTACATGCGCAGAATCACAATCTTAAATCACATTCATGAAATCATACGCTCAACAACACCGGACTATGAGATACGGAGAATAATACTCAGATTAAAGTGCAAAAATTACAATATCACAAGTTCCAAATACATATCAGAAATCTCGGGTATTACATCCTTCCTCCCTAAAAAGAAGTTTCGTCCCGAAACTTAAGATGAAAACAACTCTGGATATCTAGTCTTCATACTGTCCTCCGTTTCCCAAGTGGCCTCTTCGACTCCGTGTCGTGACCATTGTACTTTAACCAAGTGTATTGGTTTATTCCTCAATTGTTTGATCCGACTCTCAAGTATCTTGATTGGTCTCTCTTCGAAGGTGCCATCATTAGCTATCTTGATCTTGTCGAAATCAATGACGTGAATGGGGTCCGATACATACTTCCGCAATTGGGATACGTGAAACGCATTGTGAACGTGACTCAGCGATGGCGGTAAGGCCAACCTGTATGCTAAATCTCCAACTCTCTCGAGGATCTCGAATGGTCCGATATATCTTGGACTAAGCTTGCCTCTCCTCCCAAAACGGAAAATCCCTCGTGTAGGAGACACCTTCAATAGTACATGGTCCCCAGCGTCGAACTCTAGAGGGCGATGACGTACGTCTGCATAAGACTTCGCCGACTCGGCAGCCAGTCTTTCTCGAATCAAAGCTATCTTCTTTTGAGTCCGAATTATCAATTAGGTTCCGTCCGATCAAATCCGAAGAATCATCCCAACACAGGGGTGATCGGCATCTTCTCCCGTACAAAGCTTCAAATGGTGCCATCTTAATAGAAGCATGCCAACTATTATTGTAAGTGAATTCAATCAACGGCAAATGAACTTCCCAATCAGCCGACCAATCTAAGGCACAAGCTCTAAGCATGTCTTCTACCGTTTGTATAGTCCTTTGGATGGCCGTCCGTTTGGGGATGATAAGCTGTGCTAAAGTGGAGCTCAGTCCCCAAAGCCCTGTGAACTGCCTTCCAGAAATGTGACACGAAGCGACCATCTCGATCCGAAATAATGGTCTTCGGCGTCCCATGCAATCTGACTATCTCCGCAATAAATACTCGCGCCAATCTCTCGGGTCCCCATGTATCTTTAATTCCTAGGAAATGAGACGACTTGGTTAGTCGATCAACTATAACCCAAATCATGTTCATTCCCGTTCTAGTCCTTGGCATACTGGTGATGAAATCCATCGAGATATCCTCCCACTTCCACTCAGGGATCGGAAGCGGTTTTAACATTCCGGCAGGTCGCTGATGTTCAATCTTAACCTGCTGACAAGTCAAACACTTCGAAACGTACTCTGCTACGTCCTTCTTCATATTACCCCACCAGAAGTTTTGTTTAATATCTTTGTACATCTTACTGCTGCCCGGGTGGATAGAATAAGGTGCACTATGAGCTTCTTTAAGAATTGCTCGTCTCAAATTGTCATCATCGGGAACGCAAAGTCGACTCTGAAACCTCAGAACTCCATCATCTTGTATCACGAATCCTGAGGCTTTTCCTTTCTTTACTTCGTCACATAACCGAAGGATCAGAGAATCGTCCAACTGCTTAGATTTGTTCTCCTCGACTAGTGATGAAGTCAGTTCCATCACATATAGTTGCCCTTGGATTCCTGGTGCCCATACTTCAATCCCTTCACGGATCAGTTCCCGTTGAATGCTGGTTTGGGACGTAAGTGCTTCCAACACTCGAAGAGAAATAGGTTTACGGCTCAAAGCATCGGCTACTACGTTTGCTTTCCCCGGATGATAGAGAATCTCCAAGTCGTAACCTGACGAGGATAAGATTCCTTTTTGTCTGATATACAGTTAGCGTGCGCTAATCAACATGCATTAGCGTGCGCTAACACTACATTACAACATCCGTTGACTTATCAGAACGTGCACCGAAAGTGGCCTGGTCCACACGCAGATTCCTTCCGATCTGACTGCATTAGCGTGCGTTATCTTATACCCGTAGCGTGCGCTAAACCTGCACGATAGCGTGCGCTACTCCTGATTATTAGCGTGCGCTAATAATGGTACACTTAGCCATTTTCAGCTATTCTTGTCCAATCGTCTCAACATACAGAATACGAACATACGGCATACTGAATACATATACTTCTTACATCCAATTGTCAACCAAGTATGACAATTATACCAATACAGATGTCTTGGTTCTTCAATTATTTTACCCATACTGTACAGATTCCACGCTGTACAACATAACTCGGATAAAATAATCTTAAACAACAGTAGTGGAAATTCCGGATATTACAAGAGGATGGCACGAGTATTTTTTGCAGAGATCGTGAGATTGCATGGGACTCCTAAAAGTATTGTTTCAGATCGAGATGGCCAGTTTGTATCATATTTTTGGCAGGCTGTTCATCGAGCTTTGGGGACTGAGTTGAGACTCAGTACGTCTTACCACTCTCAGACTGACGGACAGTCAGAGCGGACGATCTAGACGCTGGAGGATTTGTTGAGAGCCTGCGCCTTAGACTGGAAGGATGATTGGGAGTCGCACTTGCCGTTGATCGAGTTCACGTACAACAATAGTTGGCACGCCTCGATCAAAATGGCACCATTTGAGGCATTGTATGGGAGGAGGTGCAGATCACCGTTGTGTTGGGACGATACGTCCGAGCTAATTAGTACCGAGCCCGATATGGTAGTTGAGACGAGAGATAAGATTGCTCTGATTCGCGATAGATTGTTGACGGCCCAGAGTCGACAGAAGTCTTATGCCGATACACGTCGCCGGCCGTTGGAGTTTGAGGTGGGAGATCATGTTTTGCTTAAGGTGTCGCCGACACGGGGAGTTTACCGCTTCGGCCGGAAGGGTAAACTTAGTCCGAGATATATTGGACCGTTTGAGATTTAGAGAGAGTTGGAGAGCTTGTCTATCGGTTAGGCTTGCCGCCGTCCTTGAGTCACGTGCATAACGTATTTCATGTTTTCCAGCTTAGGAAGTACGTACCGGACCCTAGCCATATTATTGATTTTGGAGAGATCGAGTTGGGACCCGACATTATCATCGAGGAGAGGCCGATTCAGATTTTAGAGCGTCGGGTGAAGCAACTTCGTCATAAAACCATTCCTTTGGTTAAAGTTCAATGGTCGAGGCATGGATCCGAGGAAGCCACATGGGAGACGGAAGAGAGTATGCGGTCGAGATATCCCGAGATATTCGCGTTGTAAGTTTCGGGACGAAACTTATTTTTAGGGGGAGAGAATGTAATATCCGTACTTTCTATTTTTAGTAATTTCTATTTTTAGTGTATGTTCGTTTCGGACGACTCGCTTGTTACTATTTTGAAATTCTGAACCTATTTTGTTCTTGGAGATTTTCCGTTTGGACGAGTTTCGAGGATGTTTTTGCATAATTTCATCTTGAATTATATCTTGTCGCATGTACGTTCGATTCTCGTAAAACTCGTTCGTTTTCGTTGTTTCTTGGTTTGAATAAGTTTGTATGGATGAGTTGGTCTTGTTGAATCTTTCGGTTTGTTAATCCGACGTCGTATCGTGATTTTCGGACACTTGGGCCATTTTTGTAATTTCTCAAAGTTTAGGGGAATTTCATTTTTCCTTATCGTATTACGGACTCTCCGGTGATCGGAGTTGTATTTTCTTTCAGCGCTCAACTCTGTCGTCTTGAATATTCCGTGTTCGTATTTCTGGATTCTGGCCTTGCTTCGCATTTCGACTTCTTTTTGTGCTGTCGGCAGCAGTGTACTGAGCAGTACTGGACTGCTGCCTGAGTAGCGCACGCTACTCCTATTTTCCTTGCGCGCGCTAGCGCTATGTGGTTAGCGTACGCTAACTTGGAGTTAGTAGCGTGCGCTAACGATTTCATTGGCTGGCGGTAAGGTCGATGTTTGACCTTTGGACCAGGTAGCGTACGCTAATTCAGCGTTAACGCACGCTAATTCCTAACATTAGCGCACGCTAATCATGTTATCTTGCGTACGCTAACGAGAGGACAGTAGGCTAACTGCTTTTCCACACCCCGTTAGCGCACGCTAATGCTTGTGCGTAGCGTGCGCTAAGCCTGTTTAATATAAATAGGACAACAGCAGCCAACTTCGTCATTTTTCCATCATTACTTATCCTTCTCGGCTTTGAGCGATTCCAGACGAGAGTTAGGGCTGATTCCGATTGAATATCATCATCCACTACCATCTATTCATTCCTAGCGTGAATTCTTCAAGTTCCTAACACTTTCCACCATCCGAATCAAGGTAAGAATCCCTAAAACTCTTGTTTTGAGATTTTGGGGAAATTTTGGGAATTTCTTGTGATTTGACTCTTTTAGTCCGAATTATCATTGGATTGTTGCTAGACTTCGATCGTGTACTTGTAATCCTTCGTTTTTATTGAGTATTTGTGGTTTTAAACTCCAAGTTTCCATTGTTCGTCACTTATAATCGGCGATACCCAAGTTATGTTCGACAAATGGTTGCAGTGGGTAGAACTAGGATTGTTGGCCACTTAAGTATACTGGATACAGTTTGGAAAAGTAGTTTAAACAACAAACTGTATGGAATCTAAATCTGAGTGCGTAGCGGAAGTCTTGGATACAGTTAGTTGCCGTGGATACAGCAACAAAGTGTTTGGTGTATACTTAATATATCACAGTAATTTCAAACAGTAAAGCGAAGGTAAATAACACATAATTTAAGTGGTTCGAGGTAAACCCCTCTACGTCCACCGGTCCTCCACACAGAGTAAAAGTTTACTATATAATTCTGCGTACACAACTACGTAATTATAAACAAACCTATCCTTGTATCGTTCACATGATTGATACAAAGAATATCACTTTCAACCGTTCACACGATTGGTTAAAGCTTCCTTCTTGACTAGCTTCTTCACACACGGTTCCAAAGCTTCGTCCTTATTCGTCCCACACAGTCGAATAACTTGTTGAGTTCACCTGAGCTCGGTTTTACAGAGGTAAAAGGTTAGGTAACCGGGTAAGAACAATGACTTTGAATATCAAGATCGATGATAGTTGTTCTTGATGTTTGAGCCTCGTATATCTCTTTCGTTTTAACTTGCGCTTTGCTCGGAGATATGTTTGCTCGGATGATAACTTTGATAGCTTTGAGAGTTATATTACTTGGGGTGTCTGATCTTCAATGTCTTCAGGATATATATAGCCTCGAAGAAAGTATCCGTTGAGATGTCCGTTTGAATAAAATTTCCTTCAACGGGAATATGACATGATCCGATTTCGCGGGATTACGAAGATCGAAGACGATAGTATTTAAATACTTTATCCTTGAGTATTTAAATACTTCTTTGTTCAACGGGACTTGACTTGTGTTCTTTCTTGTCCTTTTGTGAATCTGTATGGAAGGTGACTGTATTTAGGGCATCGAGACAGCTTTTCCATACTTGATCTTTTACAAGTCTTCTTCTTTGTCTTGTGAGCTTCACTTATCCGATTCGAGGTGGTCTTGATACATGATAAATCCTTGAATCCTCGTCTGAGTTTTCCATCTTGTATTTGGCATATATGTCAAAACCTTTTCAATAACAAATAACAATCGATACAGGGATCGGGTATCCCTTGAATCGATACAGGTGTTTGTTTTTCCTAACAATTTCCCCCTTTTTGACAATTTGCCAAGTCTTAACTTAAACTCTTCGAGTCTTCTTGATGATGCCAAAACCTTCTTCATGAAGCATTCTTCTTCAATGACTTCGCGATTTCTTGGTCTCTTGTCAATAGGTCGACTTAGTGACTTAGTCTACAATAATGAATCGCTCGCAGCAAGTTCGATACTGCTTTGAGATTTATTACAACTTAAGCCTATGATTGGCGCGCGAGCACAATCTTACAATGTATTCTAAATTTACAATCGAAACTATGAACTGCTCGTAGACTAGTTAAATATGACTTAATTTTTCAATCAAGTTTATCTAACTTGAGATTTCTATCAAACAATTTTAAGTAATCATACATTAACACAAGATTACGAGTTGTAATCTTTCAAGACAAACAAACTATTTTATTGATATTCAAAAAGATTGAGTACAAGGTTTCTTGTGTTGAATAGAAATTACAAAAAATAAAAATAATATACAAAATTTCACTCTTTATCTTTGATCCGCATGCCTCCAAGGTCTCCATCCTGGCTCATTCTCGGTGCCGCGCCACCGCTTTGAAGTGAATCATTGCCTCGTTCTTGGTAAATTGCTCTTCCTTCATAAGAACGATCAAAGGCAAGTATCCATCCTCTGGATGGGTGACCCGATCTCCTCTTCTATGTTTTGATTTCATCTCGATTTGGAGAGGGAGTTTACCTTCTTCTAGCATCTTTGAAAATTTGTGCACGCTTCCGCCAATGTCTTATAATTTTTGAAGATGGCGGATTCCCGATGAGTCGACAAAATATCTCATCGATTCATTCTTCCTCCAAGTGCTTCACTTCTTCGGCGGTTGGGTTGCGGTTGGTTGTGAGACGTATTTAGAAGGTCTTTGAACAAGATTTTACCAAGGGACATTTGGGTCATGGAATTGAGTGCTGAGCCCGAAATTTTAAAACTTTGGGGTTGAGGTGCTAGCTTGTTCAATTCAGCGGCTATCTTGCTCTGCGACCTCAAATTCCCTTTCTGTTGTAGTCTTATTCTCCTTGCAGCTTCTCGAGCTTCTTCCCCCTTTTGGCCTCATCAAGACTTTGCAGGATTTCAAGAGCGGCGTCCTGTTTGGTCTCGATGCTGTTTATTCTTTCAACGAGGGAGGAAAGAGTCTGCGACATCTCTTGAATGGATTTGTCATGCGCACGCAGCTGAGAGCTGTTCTCTATCATAGCACAGGCTGTCTTGGCTTCAGCAATTCTTGTCTTCGAAGCTTCTTCCTTCAGCAGTTGCGCTTGTTTGTCCTCCATAATCTTCAAGGCTTGCTTGAACACTTCTGGCAGAAGAATGAATGCATCAACAACTCGAGATACTTCGTGTTGAAGAGTTGTCATTTCTTCAACTGCAGAGGTGTGCATTGTAATATCCGCAATTTTCGATTTCCGGTAATTTCTTTTTTTTCGGCGGAAGTCTGTTTTGACGACTCGCTCATGTCCGTTTCGTCATTCTGAGAATGATTAATTCTACACTTTTTGACATCCGAGTTCGTTTCGGTGTCGTTTCGTTGAGTTCTGTGCTTTTTAGCGACTTTTCCGCACTTGAGTTCGATTCTTGCGAATCTCGACCGAAACTGCTGTTTCGAGTTTCCCGCAAGTCCGTTTAACTTTGTTAGACGTGTTGTGAACTTCGGTTTGGTTATTCGATCACGTATCGTGATTTTCGGGCATTTGGGCCATTTTCGTAATTTCCCAAAGTTTGGGGTAATTACCTTCCGTTGTCGAATTTTGAGCCTTCGGGTGGTCGGAATTGTGTGTCCTACTAGCTCTTAGATTCGTCTTTGTGAGTACTTCGTAACCATATCTTCGGTTCGTATTCAGGTTCGGGTTTCGGTGTCGTTTTGTTGAATTCAGGATTACTAAACGACTTTTCTAAGTATGAGTTCGTCTTTGTTAGATCACCATTAATTTTTGGTGACTCCAAAAATTATAAATCTTTGCAATATTATAGAATATCGAGTTAGCTTTCCAATGGTTCAAACGGTGAGTCAATGAGTCCTGGACGAGAGAGTTATGGTCGTTTGATTTTAGCCGAGCACTTCCAGAGCCTTTCGGCCGATAGGGGGTCGATAGACTCTACCGCCTACATTCGGTATGGCTATCGGTTGGGCTATCGGCCGATAGGCCGGCCGATAGGTCTCTTTGTGTTACACTATAAATGTGTTGTTTCGGCGTAAATCGTTCATTTCCTCCCCTTCTTCAACCGTGCGAGAGAGAGACTTGAGAGGGAGAGTTCCTCCATCTATCACTTACTTGTGTAAATTTCTTCATTCCTTTTCGATCGGGTGGCTCGGATTGCGGATCTAACCCGTGGTTTTTGGATTTGAATGCTTGATTCATCAAGAGGTAAGAATTCCTTTAACCCTACCTTTTTGGATAATTGGGGATTTTGGGGTTTTGTCCGATTCTTTCCGTTTTGTTGATGGATTCTTGATGAATATGATTAATCTTGTTGATATCATTAGTTTTCCTACGGATTCATGGTATATCTTCATAGTTTTACGGAATCGAGAGGGTTTGGTTGTGGTCCGCCCTCGTTGTTATTTTTGTGCGAATATACATGAATCGTAGGCGGGTTTCCGGGTGTATTCCATTTCCGTAATCGTTTAGAAGTGGTTGTGATTGTGCTATTCGAATCGTTAGGTTCATTTTCGTCGGTTCCTCGCGGTCGTGCTTGATTCTCCCGTTCCGTTCATTGTCGTCTTCCTTTTCGTTAGCATCGGGCGTTCCGAAGCTTCCCGGTTGAGCCGTATCCGTTCGTGGTTCCGTGCTCGTGGTATCGAGGCAAGTACCTTGTCCATACTATTCTTGTTTTATGGATATGATAATTGGTGATCGTATTTATATGTTTGTTTGATTGTTTGAAACGAGCTTTCAAAAGAATCGGTTTAGCCTTGTTAAAGGCTTGCTTTCAAAACGCGTGTGTTTTGTGAATGTTGTGTCTTGTATATGACTATGTGAATCCTATGGATATATTTTGTGTTGATGATGCACTTGGCATTTGCGTGTGGACGTATACTATTTCATTTCGGTGCGTTGTGGTTTGACGTGGTGTTTTGCTAAGTGTTTGATGCCTCTGAGTGAATTGTTTGGATATCTTTGTTGCATTGTGTTATTTGTGTGAATGTGTGGATATGGTTGAAGGTCTACGGTGGCACATGGCATGTGATCATGTGGCCAGGATGCAACAAGTGATTGATCCAACCGTGAGAGCCCCAGATAATCAACGGAGGCACATGTCAAGTGAACAAGAGGCCAGGAAGCAACAAGCGATTGATCCAACCTTCAGAAGTGTGTCAATTGAAACGCAATCCAGCTCGGGAGGCTCCTTCGAGGCCTCGAGAGGGATGTCGGTGGTATCGTCCGGTCCTAGGCGATGCGCGTGCGTGATTATGTTTCGGTGATTTTTCGTCCGTTGAGGACACGTGATGTTGGGCTTTGACCGTTTAAATTGTTGGTGATTTCCTATTTGCGAAAACAAACGTTTGGGCTGTGACCCTATCGATCTTTTGGAAAGAGAAGGATTTTATAATCCTAAATTGTTTTCTATTAAAACTCTCGATGGCATTTTAAACTGTTTTGTAAATTGTTTCCCTTATTTGCGATCTTTCGGTTTTGGAAATGTTTACCCAAACTCTTGCCTCGGGAAGTACTTTTCTTTACGTTTGGATCTTTGAGGATTCCTGATTATTATTGTTCTTGGAACTTGTATTGTATGGCTCGTATTTTTGCACTTGTACTTGCACTAGCAAAACAGTGGAGTTTTGCTAACCCCCGAGTATTCGGGGGGTGGATGTCTATTTTTGCATTCAGGTTTTGGAGCATAGCACAGGGTCGGCACGAAGGATGATGAAAGATGAACGATACTAATCACACGAGGTTCCGTTGATGTCGTATTGGTCCAGTTGTATTTTCTTTTTCCGCTGCGGTATCCTTTCCCCGTTGTACGGGAGTTTATTTTATTTTGACCCCTGCGTGGGTATGTGTTTGGGAATGAGTTGTATGTTATTATTGAAAGACCAAGTCGGTCTACTGAGTCATTTTAGCCTTAAAGGCGATGTTTAGATGTTTGATTTTAGTTATCAGCCTGGTAGATCCTCGAGGAGAGGGTCTACGGCGTGTAATATCCCTGAGTGGATTGGGGGTGTTACATAAATGGTATCGGAGATTAGGTTGTGGAAACCTAGGCTGTCGGGTCAGTGGTGTCTATTGAGTTTTTGTCTCGTCGGATTTTATCTGACTGAGTCGTGTCGCGACGCGTCGTCTGAGTTTGTTGGTCGTGATTAGTATCGTGGGGCGATCATCATCTTCGTGCGACCTGTGGCTGTAAGTCTCCCTTCTTTGTGTTGTGCCTCGTGTGACACGAGCTATATTTTTCATGATTATTTATTAAGTGACGGAGTCCTTTTATGGATTTTGATTTTTTGATACGTGACTATTTGACTCTCATATTTCTTTCATGTGAGGAGTAGTTGCTGGATTGTGCATGTTGGACTGTATTTCCTTTTTCCGCTGAGTGAGTTCCTTTGTAATAGCTTTCGGTATTTTACCGACTGAATTTTTATTTCGAAAACCGATTCTTTTAACAGAGTTGTTGGCCTTGACCGTTTTGACGGTAGTTGGGTGTTTTCAAGTGATTTTGTGAGTTTTGATAAGTACTACCGTCATCGACCTTTTTGGGCATTTTTGTAATTGGTTTTTAGCCTGGTGGGTTCCGGTGCGGGACCCACGGCGCTATAATGTTCCGTGTATTTACCTGAAATCTTTGGGCATTGTAGCCCATTGTATTATCTTTGAAAACCTTGAGTATCTTAGAAAATAAAATTCGAGACGTACTTTAAATGATTGTATTTTCAAGGCGCCTACTAGCGCAACTATCTGTTTCAAAATTTTTCTACCTCGAGGACCAAAATGTTTTGAGATATTTTCGATGTTTAGAAACATTTATACTTAGACCCGAGGGTCGGATATTCTGAAAGTTTTTCACTAAAAGAAAGGTGTCCTCATTTTAGTTTAAACGCAAGATGAATTACAGAGTCTCGAAAATGATGTTTGTTTAACTTTTTGTAAATGATACTCAAGATCAACTGGTGTTTCCAAACTGTTTTCAAAAGGTGGTTCTCGTTTTTAAAACCTATCATTCCTGTTTGCGGACCGGAAATGCGTGTATGGTTTTCGAACTTTCGTTGCGGTGTCAACCCCGAATTGTGATTGAATTGGTGGCGTGAGCGTCGAGTCTTTCTCCACGCATATGTTTTGTTGGCCCTCTGTGAGAGGTGTGAACTGGTGTTTACGGTTTATCGCCTCGTGGTGATTGCGTATTGTCGCACTAGTGTGGGTTGTTAAAGCCTGGATTTTTTTTTTTATACGTTGTACACATGGGTGATTATTTCATGATGTTTGTGATTGTGTGATGGCTGTCGTTCGGGATGTTGTAATCTTCGAATGATGCCGTTGTTGTTGTGGTTTTTGTATGCGTTGATGTGTTATGCTGAGTTGGCATCTCCGGTATGTTGTTTTGCGGTGTTTTGATCCATTGTATCGAGCATTTATATTTTCGGTATGCCGAGCCGAGGCGTTTCAATCGTGAGGTGCCAGGGCATGCACGTGTAAATTGTCGTTCTCGTCGATGACACATTTCAAGTGTGGACTCGAGGGGCACCGAATTCAGTTTTGTGAATTGGCTACCGAGACTTTAGGAGTTCGCGCTTCAGCACAGATATCAGAATCGGCTTTGAGAGGCCTTTGAAGGATGTTTCAGTCGGTTGCTTGTTGTGTCGTCACCTTCCTTTATAAGAGGTCGAATGTAGTACCCGTGTTGTTTTTAGACTTCTGTATTTTCTCTTTCTCCAGTCTGTCGATTCGCTCGTGATCGTTGGTACTTTATGAACTTGTTCTATATTTCGGTTTCATCGTCCGAGCAGTGTGATCTTGTTGTGGGTCGATCTGGTTATCGATGTTACTTTTTCGGGTTCAGTTCGATTCTTGTGAACTTTGTTTGGGAGTGACATCATCTGGTTCTACTAGTTCTTTTATTCGAAGTGGATCGGCTTTGGAACTCTTGTGTTTTCGACTGGCCGACTCATTTATGTTCGTTGACATTTCGAGCTTGTCTGCTCCTTGCTTTTGTTGATCGAACGAGTGTGGTGTTATTTCGGAATAACTCGTTGTCGTTGTGACTTTTCAATCGCTATTCCCTTTCCTGCGGATCTTCGGCAATGCATGTCTTGTAGTTCTCACGGATCATCCCGGGAGTTGTTGTTTGAACTTTATTGTTCTTTGTGATTCGAACATGATTCTTCGACCTTTGTTGTCTCGATCGTTGTGGTTTGATCGTTTGATTGTTCGGTTTATATTGACCTCGTTCCGTGATTGGCGAACATTCGGGCTCCTTCGTAATTCCCTTGATTCGGAAATTAGTTTCGTTTTCGATCTTCCACCCTTAGGCGGTGGGATTTCGTGTTTGTTCGGATTGACTCGCGTTTTGATTGGTGTCGTTGGGTTGGTCAATCATATTGATTTTCGTTCGTTGTGATTTGTGATTGTCGGATAATTGACTTGGCTATATTATCCGTTTGATGACGTTGTCACTTGTTGTTTTTATTATATCCCTAACGGCGACGTTGTGTTGGTCGCCGTGGAGCGTGTTTTCACGCCGTATACTCCTTTGCGTTGTTTGTAACATCTCGCCGTTGGGCGTTAGTTACGCATTCTTGTGTATCTCGTTGAGTTTTCTGGCGGAATATTTCTTCTCCTACTTGTTTTAAGTTTCGGACGAAACTTCTTTTAAGAGGGTAGAATGTAATATCCGCAATTTTCGATTCCAGTAATTTCTTTTTTTGGCGGAAGTCTGTTTTGACGACTCGCTCATGTCCGTTTCGTCATTCTGAGAATGATTAATTCTACACTTTTTGACATCCGAGTTCGCTTCGGTGTCGCTTCGTTGAGTTCTGTGCTTTTTAGCGACTTTTCCGCACTTGAGTTCGATTCTTGCGAATCTCGACCAGCTAACATTGTTTCGAGTTTCCAAGTCCGTTTAACTTTGTTAGACGTGTTGTGAACTTCGGTTTGGTTATTCGATCACGTATCGTGATTTTCGGGCATTTGGGCCATTTTCGTAATTTCCCAAAGTTTGGGGTAATTACCTTCCGTTGTCGAATTTCGAGCCTTCGGGTGGTCGGAATTGTGTGTCCTACTAGCTCTTAGATTCGTCTTTGTGAGTACTTCGTAACCATATCTTCGGTTCGTATTCAGGTTCGGGTTTCGGTGTCGTTTTGTTGAATTCAGGATTACTAAACGACTTTTCTAAGTATGAGTTCGTCTTTGTTAGATCACCATTAATTTTTGGTGACTCCAAAAATTATAAATCTTTGCAATATTATAGAATATCGAGTTAGCTTTCCAATGGTTCAAACGGTGAGTCAATCGGAGTCCGGACGAGAGAGTTATGGTCGTTTCAGTTTTTGGCCGAGCACTTCCAGGAGCCTTTCGGCCGATAGGGGGGTCGATAGACTCTACTGCCTACATTCAGTATGGCTATCGGTTGGGCCTATCGGCCGATAGGCCGGCCGATAGGTCCTGCTGTGTTACACTATAAATGTGTTGTTTCAGCGTAAATCGTTCATTTCCTCCCCCTTCTTCAACCGTGCGCGAGAGAGAGAGACTTGAGAGGGAGAGTTCCTCCATCTATCACTTACTTGTGTAAATTTCTTCATTCCTTTTCGATCGGGTGGCTCGGATTGCGGATCTAACCCGTGGTTTTTGGATTTGAATGCTTGATTCATCAAGAGGTAAGAATTCCTTTAACCCTACCTTTTTGGATAATTGGGGATTTTGGGGTTTTGTCCGATTCTTTCCGTTTTGTTGATGGATTCTTGATGAATATGATTAATCTTGTTGATATCATTAGTTTTCCTACGGATTCATGGTATATCTTCATAGTTTTACGGAATCGAGAGGGTTTGGTTGTGGTCCGCCCTCGTTGTTATTTTTGTGCGAATATACATGAATCGTAGGCGGGTTTCGTGTATTCCATTTCCGTAATCGTTTAGAAGTGGTTGTGATTGTGCTATTCGAATCGTTAGGTTCATTTTCGTCGGTTCCTCGCGGTCGTGCTTGATTCTCCTGTTCCGTTCATTGTCGTCTTCCTTTTCGTTAGCATCGGGCGTCCGAAGCTTCCGGTTGAGCCGTATCCGTTCGTGGTTCCGTGCTCGTGGTATCGAGGCAAGTACCTTGTCCATACTATTCTTGTTTTATGGATATGATAATTGGTGATCGTATTTATATGTTTGTTTGATTGTTTGAAACGAGCTTTCAAAAGAATCGGTTTAGCCTTGTTAAAGGCTTGCTTTCAAAACGCGTGTGTTTTGTGAATGTTGTGTCTTGTATATGACTATGTGAATCCTATGGATATATTTTGTGTTGATGATGCACTTGGCATTTGCGTGTGGACGTATACTATTTCATTTCGGTGCGTTGTGGTTTGACGTGGTGTTTTGCTAAGTGTTTGATGCCTCTGAGTGAATTGTTTGGATATCTTTGTTGCATTGGGTTATTTGTGTGAATGTGTGGATATGGTTGAAGGTCTACGGTGGCACATGGCATGTGATCATGTGGCCAGGATGCAACAAGTGATTGATCCAACCGTGAGAGCCTGAGATAATCTACGGTGGCACATGGCATGTGATCATGTGGCCAGGATGCAACAAGCGATTGATCCAACCGTGAGATGTGTGTGATTTGTTTCGCTAGCCAGCTCGGGAGGGTCCTTCGAGGCCTCGAGTGGGATGTCGGTGGTATCGTCCCGGTCCTAGGCGATGCGCGTGCGTGATTATGTTTCGTTGATTTTACGTCCGTTGAGGACACGTGATGTTGGGCTTTGACCTTGTAAATTGTTGGTGATTTCCTATTTGCGAAAACAAACGTTTGGGCTGTGACCCTATCGATCTTTTGGAAAGAGAAGGATTTTATAATCCTAAATTGTTTTCTATTAAAACTCTCGATGGCATTTTAAACTGTTTTGTAAATTGTTTCCCTTATTTGCGATCTTTCGGTTTTGGAAATGTTTACCCAAACTCTTGCCTCGGGAAGTACTTTTCTTTACGTTTGGATCTTTGAGGATTAATGATTATTATTGTTCTTGTAACTTGTATTGTATGGGTAGTATTTTTGAAATTGTACTTGCACTAGCAAAACAGTGGAGTTTGCTAACCCCGAGTATTCGGGGTGGATGTCTATTTTGCATTCGGGTTTTGGAGCATAGCACGAGTCGGCCTGAAGGATGATGAAAGATGAACGATACTAATCACACGAGGTTCCGTTGATGTCGTATTGGTCCAGTTGTATTTTCTTTTTCCGCTGCGGTATCCTTTCCCCGTTGTACGGGAGTTTATTTTATTTTGACCCCTGCGTGGGTATGTGTTTGGGAATGAGTTGTATGTTATTATTGAAAGACCAAGTCGGTCTACTGAGTCATTTTAGCCTTAAAGGCGATGTTTAGATGTTTGATTTTAGTTATCAGCCTGGTAGATCCTCGAGGAGAGGGTCTACGGCGTGTAATATCCCTGAGTGGATTGGGGGTGTTACATGCATCCAGTTCAGTGCCTTTTCTACGGAAGAGAGAGCGTTAACTGCATCTTGGATAAATACAGTCTGAAGGCCAAGAGCTTGCAGGCGCTCTTTGCGTGCAGCAGAGATAGGAGAGTCAGGCTGGGCGAAGTCTTCAGCACCATTTAACCTTCTTACGTTCACGGATGGACGTGAAGTAGGTTGGATATCCTCAGGTTCGTTACCGTCCTCGGATTCCAAGGTTGCAGGGGCGGGAGTAGCTTCTTGTGGAATGGCGACAGCTGGTTCAGAAGCGTCCTGTGGCGAAGGTTCTTCGGCAGATGTGGATGCAGGAGGGACTGAGTCCTCCTGTTGCCTTGCAGGAATGGCTTCTTCGGTCGCTACAGGCTCGGGTGCCTGTTCCAAAATTTCTTGATTTTTCTCGACGGGAGGGACTGATTCCTCCTGGTCGGGAATATTCTCCGGCTGTGGCGAAGGTGGATTGGCCTGATTAGATGGCCCTTCGTCGGTTCTGGGTGGAGAGGAGGCTTGGGCTTCAGCCTCTTCGCGGCTCATTCTCAGACCTGCTTGAAGAGCATCGTCTTCGTCGTCTGAGTCGTGGTCGTCGTCGTCTTTTGGATTAACGGGAGAGTCCTCCGACTTCTTCTTTCCTTTTCTTAGCGTCGGATTTGTGCAACGGTGGCTTTCAATGAGATCTTTGCAAGAAGCGTTGTCCCATCGACGGTGCCTCAATTTCGGTTGAGTCGGTTACTTGAGACAAATCGCTCTTCGTGGCTCCATTCGCTCCGGTTATACAGTGTGTCGTGCGGAGCTAGCCTAAAGCTTTTCCATTGCGAAATCGTTAAATGCGCTGTTCAATTTGTCTTGAAAGAAGTGTTTGATTTATAATTGAGTGCAGGAGGGACTTGAATCACGTGGAGACGCTGTTTCGAGGATTAGATGCAGGTATGGGATCTGCACGGAAGATGGACTCCTTGCGAGGATGGTGCCGAAGGAAATTGGATCTGTGCGGGTGTGGAATCCGTAGAGGAGAAGTAGCTTTGGCTCGAATGGGCGTGACGTGCTAACGTCGTGAATGTAGGCAGCTGTCTCTAAATACGTCGTAGCCGCCAACGTCTCGGGATCTACAGTCGAGCGGTAGGAGACACCTCTTCCGCGAGGTTGGGCCCTGGGGTGCTATATCAGTGGGTTGCGCCACGGGCGAGACATCCTCGGAGTGTCTGGCTTTGATTTTTGAGAGCCTACGGAGTCTCTTCTTCGACTTCTCATCAGCAGAGTGCTTCTTGCTGTGAGAACGCTTGCGCTTCTTCTTTGAAGATTCCAATTCAGGGACCTTCACGGTTTCGTCTCTGGGATTGTCAGAAATAGGCATGTGCCTTGTTCTCGGGTGATTGGCATGCATTGTGCTCTGGTTATAGGCAGAGGGTTTGACGCCTCCTAAATATATTCGAGAGCTGTTTTTCTTGGCATCGGCGGATTGCTGGACTCCGCACCTCGTCAGAATGTAGTTTAGCATTAAACCGAATGATTTCTTTTGGGTGGCTGGTTTGCACACCTCTTCCTGAAGTCGTTTCAAAATGATTTGGCACCAGTTTACCTTTTCACAGGTCAAGATGGCGACCATCATTCTGAACCTAAGATTCGTGCACATTTCGAACGCACCGGTTCGATTTTCAATAATTCTGGAACAGAAATCGTGGAGATAAACGAAATGAAGAAGAAAATTTTTCTTGTGGCAGGTGGTTGTCACCATGTCAACCACTTTGGACCCGGTAAATAGTCCATAAAACTTGGTAATCAGCCCTTGAGACCCAAACGTCTCAAGCTGGTCCATGGTCGGTCGTCGGCGGGCGGCTGTAGATTTTCCAAGTAAGTCGCTATTGATGCGAGACTTGCACTCCTTGGGCTATTGCGGTGATGTCGGCAACATGTCCTCCTGGCTAGTGAGAGAAAGCGAACGGCGGCGTTGAGGTAGAATTCCTCAACCGGATGAGCGTCGTATTTGTCGGCGGTTTTGCTTCCAAAGCGATAAAGACCTTGTTGTTCAAGACGAGTAATGATATACTCTATCGGTTCGATGTCGTTGGTTTGAGATGATACGCTCGATGATGACGGTTTTCGAGAAGATCCGTCCATCAATGATGTTGGAGGTCTTCTTCAGAACGGGGGATGAAGATTGACTAGCCATGGGTGTTTTCTTAAAGCGAAGGTGTTAGAAAACAGTAGAAATTCGCAGTGAATATGCAGAGAATATGTAGTCATTTTGCTTGAGATCTCTTGTAATTGCGAAGGCGTAAGAGTCTCTAATGGCGAATCTGATCCTTTTATACTTGGGCGGCGAAATAGGGTTTACAGAGTACGAATGGTCAGATTTTAAGGGATGGGAACCGTTTTTGAACTCGACGGTCAGGATGGATTTAGTATAACTGGTACGCTAATCCATTAAAAGGTTTTAAAATACAGCGGGTCCCACTTCTGACATAGGTTGAATACCCTAAATGCCTAAAACGGCGGTTTAAAAATAATAAACAATTTTAAAAACATCGCGGCTTTTGAGATTCAGTTGTCCAAATGTCGTGTAAGGCATTTAATGAACATGACGTTTGACATAAAAGCAGGCACGTGGACAAAAATTATTTTAAAAAGGAAATAATATTATATTATATCTTGAATCGAAATCCTATAGTATGTCTTTGTTCTCCGTCGATACTGACGTTCCCCCTTAAAAAGGTACTAATAGGTTTTAAATTCCATACTGACAATATTTGGATTTATCTTTGTATTCATGGGTCCTGATATTCCCCCTTAATTATTGCACACATCATTTGTAGGATTTATATGCCTTCGTTCGCTACGATCGTATTGATGAGTCCGAGTGTACGGATAATTAATGTTGAATCTTTGTATTCACGGGTCTTCAAAGATTCCCCCTCAATTGTTGAGTAAAAGCGGTAAATTTACTTACGAGAGTCATTGCGGTATTCCCAGTCTGTTCTTAGCATGTTGAATCTTGCGTGTCGAGAGGCTTGGTGAAAATGTCGGCCCGGTTTGGATGTACGTATGGACTTTTTCAGACGAACATCCTTGTTCTCGACATGATTCTGATGAAATGATGCTTCATGTTGATATGTTTAGTGCGCGAGTAAAAGCGAGTTGTGCGTGATTGCAATTGCACTCGTGCTATCACACATGATTGGAGTCTCTCTAGCATCGATTCCATAGTCGGCAGATTGTTCTGCATCCAAAGGATGCATACGGCGACTACCGGCTGACATAGTATTCTGATTCAGCCGTGGAAAGGGAGTTAGCCAATTGCTTCTTACTGAACCAAGATACGAGTCTAGGTCCGAGAAAGTGACAAGTTCCACTTGTACTCTTCCTATCAAGCTTGCAGCCTCTGAGATCCGAGTCGCTGCATCCAACTAAATCGAATCCGCCTTCCTTAGGATACCATAGTCCTGCATCGACTGTTCCTTTAACGTATTTCAGGATTCGTTTAGCTGTATTGAAGTGTGATTCCTTAGGTGCAACTTGGTATCTCGCACACACTCCAATGATATCTTTGGATATCGGGCCTGCTAGCCGTTAGGTACAGGAGCGAACCAATGAGCTTCCTGTAGAGTGATTGGTCAAACGGCTTTCCGGCTTCATCAGCACTAATTTGCACGGAAGTGCTCATGGGGGTTGGCGAGGATTTGGAAGTGTTCATTCCAAATTTGTTGATAAGCTCCTTGCTGTATTTCTCCTGGTTGATGAATATACCTGTAGGCATCTGCTTTCTTGAGGGATAACGGGGCTCCTGTATCCAATACCTAGGTGCACTGTACTGAGGGTACTGCTGTGCGGGCCTTTGGTGGTTGGATACCGTCTTCTTTCTGAATGACTTTCGGCTTTGATGATATGCTTGGGGAGCATGCTGTAGATTACGCCTTCTGAGTGGTTGTTGGTTCCACTGTCTCGAATTGTAGAGTTGTGGGGGCGGAATGGCAGCTTTTGGTTTTCTTGGTACAGCAGGTTCCTTTATGGGACTAGGAACATCTTCCGATTCTGGAATGTGTTCCACACTCTTGACGAACACAGTACTAGTTTTACCTTTATTCGAACATGAGCTGTATCCTAAGCCACTTTTATCATGAGCATGTTGCCCAGTGCTCAGAATTTCTTCCATTCTTTTGGACGATTTTTCAAAAGACTTCAGAATGGTCTCAAGTTCATTTTCTCGCTTCTCGAGAGTTGTAATTTTGGTTTGTAGTAGAACCAAATCATTTGTCTTGCTCTCATTATGGGTTTTAACCTCATTTAGTTCATGAGCAAGTTGATGATTGCTCTCCATGAGTTTTTCAAAATCGACCTTGCTGGTTTCACAATCAAGAGACATATTATCATAGTTTATCTTCAGCAAGTCATTCTCATCTTTCGGCTCTAGATTTGTTAATTGAAGTGTATATTCTCGCTTTTAGACTCTCATGGGCTTTTTGAATGTTTTTGAATTCATTCATCATATTTTGAAAGTATGAGATGCATTAGATGGAATAACCGAGGTTGAACTTACCTCATCGTCATTGTCTTCACCTTACGGAACATCTTTAGCCATAAAGCACATGTATGCTTTATCATCGAACTCATCGTCGGATGAATCACTTTCGATGACCACTGAAGACATTCCGCAGATTTGGATGGTGTGGGGAGGCTTCGATTCTCCATCGGGGCCTTGAGCTTGTCTTTCCAAGCACGTCTTCTTTCATCTCGCTCTTGTTGCTCGGCCTCGGCAACCTTTGGACTTTGGGATGAGGACATTTGTTTGCATAATGACACGGTTTCCTATGATTATAACACGAGTTAGCATCGGATGATGTTTGGTGCTTACCTTGTTGTGAGTTTGGGCACTGTAGGAGTCTTTCAGTCTGTTTGATGAACTTTTTGAACTTATGCATTAGAAGCGCCATTTCATCTTGTGACAGGATGTCGTCGTCATTGTCGGCACTCTTGTGACCGGGCTTCGGCAGGCTAGGCATCTTTGTGTCGACGGTTCGTCTGGCGCAGAGCCGTGACCTTTGAGGAGATTCTTGACTTTCTCTCTTGTCTATGTCATACTCAAAAGCTTTAAGGTCGAGAAGAGATCAAAAGTGGATATTTCATTAAGATTACATGATACACGCATAGTGTGGTCTTAATGTCCCATCGGGTGGGAGAGATCTGAAAATTTTTAAGTTCTTCTCCTTTTGGGTGTAAATCTTGCCCAACGCTTCAAGTTCACCAACAATACCGGTAAATCTGAGGTCAAGTTCCTCAAGTGTTTCCGTTGGTTTCATTTCAAAAGATTCGAATTCTTGAGTGAGTTTTGAAATTTTGTTTTCTTTTGAGAGCTCGGTTCCCTCACAAATTAACTTGAGTTTATCCCGATTTCTTTGGGTCATTTTGCGACTTTTTACCTTTGAGAACGTGCCTTTGTCAAGAGTGACAAATAACGCGTTCTTAGCCACGTTGTCTAGATTGGCTCGCTTCCTTTCATCGGTTGTCCATTGCTCGCGTTCCTTCTCGAGCATTTCGGCATGGGCTTGGCCCTCAATCCTTGCGGCCGGATTGACCTTCATGATCTTGATCGGACCATCTGTATAACAAAGATCATCTCTTCGTGCATTCTTTGCAAGATGAGCTTCCATTCTAATTCTCCATCGTCAAATTCGTTAATAGAGAACATAGGGACTTTGTTAATCATAGAGGTATCCATACCGATAATATAGGAATGAAAGAAAGCTTTGAAAATAAGTGATTTGAATCGATTCGGTTAAAAGAAATACGTGATTCTTTTTAGAATCAACCGCTCGATACCACTTGTTGGCCACTTAAGTATCTTGGATACGAGTTTGGAAAAGTAGTTTAAACAACAAAGCGTATGGAATCTAAATACGAGTGCGTAGCGGAAGTCTTGGATACTGATTAGTTGCGTGGATACGGCAACAAAGTGTTTGGTGTATACTTAATATATCACGGTAATTTCAAACGAAAGCGGAAGGTAAATAACACATTAATTTAAGTGGTTCGAGGTAAACCCCTCTACGTCCACCGGTCCTCCACACAGGAGTAAAAGTTTACTATATAATTCTGCGTACACAACTACGTAATTATAAACAAACCTATCCTTGTATCGTTCACCTGATTGATACAAAGAATATCACTTTCAACCGTTCACACAGTTGGTTAAAGCTTCCTTCTTGACTAGCTTCTTCACACACAGTTCCAAAGCTTCGTCCTTATTCGTCCCACACAGTCGAATAACTTGTTGAGTTCACACAGCTCGGTTTTACACAGAGGTAAAAGGTTAGGTAACCAGGTAAGAACAGCAGCTTTGAATATCAAGATCTGATGATAGCTGTTCTTGATGTTTGAGCACTGTATATCTCTTTCGTTTTAACTTGCAGTTTGCTCTGGAGATATGTTTGCTCAGATGATAACTTTGATAGCTTTGAGAGTTATATTACTTGGGGTGTCTGATCTTCAATGTCTTCAAGGATATATATAGCCTCTGAAGAAAGTATCCGTTGAGATGTCCGTTTGAATAAAATTTCCTTCAACGGGAATATGACATGATCCGGGTTTCGCGGGATTCTGAAGATCTGAAGACTGATAGTATTTAAATACTTTATCCTTGAGTATTTAAATACTTCTTTGTTCAACGGGACTTGACTTGTGTTCTTTCTTGTCCTTTTGTGAACTGTATGGAAGGTGACTGTATTTAGGGCATCGAGACAGTTTTCCATACTTGATCTTTTACAAGTCTTCTTCTTTGTCTTGTGAGCTTCACTTATGCTGATTCGAGGCTGGTCTTCGATACATGATAAATCCTTGAATCCTCGATACAGTTTTCCATACTATATTTGGCATATATGTCAAAACCTTTTCAATAACAAATAACAATCGATACAGGGATCGGGTATCCCGGCTGAATCGATACAGGGTGTTTGTTTTTCCTAACAAGGATGTATTCCAATATTTTCGTAGTTTTAAGTTTGGTTGTTCATCGTTATTGTGTTAGGATTGGATTTGTGAAGATTATTCGGTCCAAAACCTTTCTGTTCACCGTTTTCCTTCACGTCGTATTAATCAGGCAAGTACATGTATTACATTTCGTTATGTATGTTGTGTTTTCGAAATGAATGACGAATTATGGTTTTAGGGTGCGTGAGTTGTGTTCCTTCCACCCGGAGTGTCCGACGGGATGTCTGGGGGTCGATACTAAGGGGTACGGCCGCGGAAGTGGACTTGGGTGTGTGTGTGGTTGAACTTCCACCCGGAGTGTCCGACGGGATGTCTGGGGGTCGATACTAAGGGGTACGGCCGCGGAAGTGGTATCCCACTGGAGCGTTCGACGGGATGTCTGGGGGTCGATACTAAGGGGTACGGCCACGGGATACCAGTTGTGATTTTGTGATATCGTGATGATTGAAACTGATTTGATTGCCAATGTAGTATTCCGGAATATTTATGGCAAATGATTTCTGATTGAGATGATTGTGTAAAAACCGTATTTGTATATAATGTTGTGTAATTGTGTACTTGCACTAGCTATTCGAATGCTAACCCCTTAAATGGGGGAAATGCGTCTTATGCATTTCAGGTACTGGGAGAGCTGAGGAGCAGGCACGGGATATGCACGCAAAGGATGGGTTGGCATGATTATGAGGCTCGAGTCCTTAGTTATGTTGAGTCATTTATGTTGTTTGAGTATCGGAATTTGAATGGTTTTATTGTATTTGGTTAAAGTCCCCTGCATGGGCAATGACTTGGTAGTGACTTATATTTCACGTATGTCTATTAAAACGTTTTGGCCGAGGCCACGACCCCATTTTTACATTAATGTTTGTGTCTTTGGAATTTTTCTTGTACTGTATATGTGTCATGTGTTAGCCTGGTAGACCCTACGAGGGTTCTACGGCGTGTAATGTCCCATTTGAGAATTGGGGTGTTACAATATGTATGTATGTATGCGATGCAATTTAAAGAATATGAACTTAAAAAGTACATAAATCCTTCATTAAATTGTGGATGCCATCCATTAAAAGACACTTATCATGACTTGGATCATGTTAAGCAGGTTAGCCAAAGCTATGCGCTTGGATTATCTCAGTAAGGTAAAATAGGTAATCGTGATACCTATGCATTTCTATAATTTTAAAGTCAAAATAGCTTGGATCCTGAAAGGCATAAGATGATATTATAACATGCTTAGACATTAGATCCAGAATCCCATAAGTGAGATCTAAGAATTACATGAGATGTAATTGACAAAGAGTTATCCACCTAAAGCAGCTCAATTCTAGGCGTGCGTCATGCTAAAAATGAGTTTAGACCTATGCAAAATGAGGTCTTGGCAATTGTATTTTTTTTTTGTAAATTTTAGGCAATTCATTTTAGTTGGAGTTTTATATGAAAACATATATATGTAACTAAAACTTTGCGTATGTAAATTTTATAGGTACTAATTGTCATCAAACACATATCTACCATATCACGATGATCCATCCACGAGAAGGACAAACTCAAGAAGAACGGTCGCAACTATCTGAATTGATTATGGAGCTTGAGAACATTTCTTAAGCATGAAAGGAACTTATATGTCCTTGGATAGGAAATTCCCGATGTGCCTGCTAACAATGCCAATAAGGCAAAGATAAATAGAAGAAACATTGTGATGATTGCGTAGATGTCACTTGTCTTATGCTAGCTACCATTTATCCACAACATCATAAGAATCTGGAAGAATCAGAAGCCTTTGAGTTAAATGTTCACCTTAAGGACACTTTCTCGAAGCATGGTTAGCAAGAGAGGTATGACGGCTTTCAGGCCCTGTATGCTTGTAAGATGTCTAAATGGTCTTCTGTCAGCACTCAACTCAAGATGATGAGATATATTAATCATCTTGATACGCTTGTATTTCCAAATTTTAAGGAGCACTATATGGATGTTATCCTAGACTCATTACCTTGTAGCCTTGGCCAGTTCATAATGCACTATAATATGAATGAGATGGGAAGCCCATAACTGAGCTGCATGGAATGCTTAAAATTGATTAGCAAACTATGAAGAAGAAACCTAGCCATGTTTTGATGGTGAATAAGGATAAATCCTTTAAGGGCGAAGGTAAGGCTAAGGTAAAATCAAGGGTTGCCAAATCCAAGGACCTCGCGAAGTCGACTTTCAAGAAAAAGATTCCAAAGGAGGAAGATACTTATTGCAATCAACCATTGGAAGATGAATCGCAAGATCTATTTGGAATAAATGGAAAAAGCTATGGGTAGTAAGACTACCACATGTAATTTTGTTAAGAAGTTAACTTGTCTACTTCTAACTCCTGAGTATTAGATACTGTATTTGGGTCTCATATTTGTATAAACGTGCAGGGGGCTCATAAGTAGTAGCCAACTAAAGAATGGCGAAGTGGATATAAATATTAGCAATTGAGCAAGAGTTGTTGTACTAGATGTATGAACTTTTGATCTAGTTTCGCCCAATGGGATTTTATTAGTTCTAAGCAATTACTATTATGTTCCTACCATGAGTATGAATATTATTTTAGTATCTACTTTAGATTGTGTTGGCTTCAATTTTCTTGCTACGAATAAGATGATTCGTATTTATTATGGTACTTATTTTGTGGTACAACTAAGTTATATACTAGCCTTTACAATATTGATACACAGGAGTCTAACCATGTGGAAGTTTATAAAATAACAACCCTGCAACATAGACTCAACAATTCAAATCCATTTTATTTCTGGCATTGTCGATGGCCATATAAACGAGAAGCACATTTCTAAAATCCATCAAGATAAACTTTTATACTCTTTTGACTACGAGTCATCTTGGACATGCGAATCTTATTTATTAGACAATATGACAAATAACCATTTCACCTGTCGTAGGAATAGTGATACATTAGGCCTTATATATATATATATATATATATATATATATATATATATAGAGAGAGAGAGAGAGAGAGAGAGAGATCCAGAGAGAAATAAGAATCATTTCCAGCCTTTGGATCACAGTGATCTACGGTGGATGCATCTCTTTACTGGACGAATGGAGCACATGTGTTCGAATCCTGGAGGGAGCAAAAATTTTATATTTATTCGTTTATTTCCTGTTTGTTTGATTTTAAGCACCTATTCGTTGATTTTAATTCCTTGTTTGTCTACTTTTTTTTCGAAAAATTCATTTACACCTGGATCCTAACCCTCTCTCTCTTTCTCTCTCTCTCTCTCTCTCTCTCTATATATATATATATATATATATATATATATGTGTGTGTGTGTGTGTGTGTGTGTGTGTGTGTGTGCGTGTGTGTGTGTGTGTGTGTGTGTTACTAATGTATTCGGACTTCTTAGCACTCATGCTAGGGAATAGATCAATACTAATGGTAGTAATGCTCTAGGACCATGTGATGAATCTATTTTTGCAATTGTCACATTTGTATTAGTTTTTGATAACATATTTTTCCCGTTGATTAATATAACGTGTATGTTTTTAATATTATAATAGTCAGAATGTTAGTTAGTCATAAATATTAAGTTATTCAAGCATTTGTGCTTCAATCACATAGAGTGTAAGTAATCAATATACTAGTATAAGTTTGACAGATAATCATTTGAAGATTATGGGTATGGTACATATTAAATTTATGGGTAATGATTACTGAACATTATACTTAATAGATCCATAAAATGCAATAAGTGTATCACAGTATATAAGTATGTCAATAATTCTTGAACCTATCTTGACGTAATCCAGCGTCATCCATAAAAGGATGATTGTAAAAGTTAGCGATCGGGATTAGAATCAAGATTTGGATTTCTCTCTCTCTCTCTCTCTCTCTCTCTTATGAGAGAGATATCTACTGGGCCATCGATAAGTAGGACCGAAGGAAATACATGTCATGCTCAAATGAAGAGTCATTTGATTTAATCAGGCTACCCGAGATCGAGAAAGCATTTGAACATAAACATGTATGACACTGGCCAAGTTCAGATATGATATCAAGCGATAAAGGGATTTAACACATTAAATGTGTTTAATCAACTATAAACTTATATTATTTTGGTAATCATAATTTCTTGCTAGAGACCGCTTTTAATTTATTATCTAATATGATATTAAATAATTGTCAACATAATATAAACCCTTGGGTTATACATACTACAACCAGATAAAAGAAAGACATATCGACTAGGAATAACAAATATAATATTAGATATTATATTTATTTTAGAATTTAAATAATAGGTTATATGTAATATTGGATATTATATATATACTATTTAATAGTTGAGAGGTAATTAAGTAGTTATAAAAGTCTTGAATTTAGAAATGACTTAGTATTAATAGGGGAGCCATGACAAGGAATTGTCATAAGGAGACTTGCAATAATATTCTCCGTACTCCCTACACATGTACAAATCCGTGTTCTCTCTTCTACCATAGAAGATTCAGACCAGTCATCTTTTTGTTCTTCCCTCAGTTGGTCTTATCAAAAGTGTAATTCTTCTGGGAAGGTATTAATTATTGAAATGTTAATCAACATTATTTATGGGGAACTAGCAATACGGATTGTGTAACTCTTTATGTGTGGATCACCAAGAGAGGAAGGTGATATTAATCAGCTTCTAGTCCAGGCTATAGCTAATCTTCAGATTAAGGTAATTTGAATAAACCATTTTAAATAAAATTAAAAAATACTTCATGAAATCATTGGCTTGGATTTTCGATTTTATTTCCACTGCACTTTATTCCAATCTTATATATTTGATGCATGGAAAACCCAATAAATACTACATAACTTTTACCGATGACTCTACTCGTTATGGATATGTTTATCTTAGGAAGCATAAATATGAATCATTTAAAGTGTTCAAAATGTATAAGAATGAAGTACAAAACAAACTTGTCATGATGATTAAAGCCTTTATATCTAGTTGCGGTGGTGAGTATTTGAGCCAAGAGTTTGATGTGTAATCCCCGAGATTTCTGATATGTGTTTGGAACTTGTGATATTGTAATCGTTGTACTTGATCTGAGTATTACTCTCCGTATTTCATAATCCGATGTTGTCGAGCGTATGATTTCATGTATGTGATTTATAAATTGTAATTCTGCGCATGTAGCGCACGCTATCGGCTATGTGTAGCATACGCTAACATAGACTCAATAGCGCACGCTACAAAGGATTATTAGCGCACGCTATGCGTGGTCAATTTGATTGAGACGTGCGGTAGGTGAGATCTGGCCGGGGGACCCCTGTCGGGATGAACCTGGACGGCTTTCGGGAAAAGCCAAGTCAACGCCTTAGCGCACGCTACAGGTATATGCGTAGCGCACGCTAAGTGCTGAATACAGTTAAGTCCGTGAGCCGTTAGCGCACGCTACGAGCAGGGACTAGCGCGCGCTAATAGCCATTTCTTATAAATAGGACAGCATCCTATTCGTGATTTCAGTTCTTTCTTCTCCCATTACCCGAATTCTTACACTTAGAACATAACTTCCTTCATCCTAAACACTTCATATCAACACCCTAGCTCGTGATTGAAGATCGTACATCATTGGAGATTGGTGTTCAAGCCTTCGGTGTTGGATTGCTTCGATTTCCTCCGTGTTCTTCACTACTTTGAGGTAGGTGATTCTTCACCGATGTTAGTAATGTTCTTAAGGACGTTTGATCATGTTTTGATAGCCAGTTATTTCGTTATAATCGGTCATCACATGTTAGAAGGATACTTTTGACGTATCGGCACTATTTATCGTATGAACCTTTGAACCATCTTAGTATATGGACTCCTAAGCATTTTCAAATCGATTTATGATCAGTAATCGGATATTACCTAGATTGTTACGTTTTACACATTGGAATCATGCATTTTGGAACGTAGGACGAACGGAACTTAGAATATTTCTTGAAGATCTAAGATGAATTATGATGTTGAACAATCTACTCGACGACTCGATTTCCGAAAACGTACGGAACGAACACGACGAAAAGTTCGCGGACAATATCAACGGTCCGAAATGAAAACATAATACCATAATTAATCATACACGACCAAGAAACGGGTCGAGACAACAATTACAGATACGAATACCCGTAACTTTTAAGAAATTACAAAATGACCCAAAATGCCCGGAAATCACGATACGTGATCGAATAACCAAACCGAAGTTCACAAACCATAGAACTTCCACAAACCTTATTAGCATGATATGCCCGAGGATAACTTGTATTATCACCATACAATTCATGAGTTCATCACCATTCAACCCAGTTATCTGTTAGCAGTATTCTGCCACGCAAGATTAGCGCACACTAACATATGTAAGTTAACGTGCGCTATCGGGGTTAAGTTAACGCATGATACGTACGTAACGTACGTTATGAGATCAGCCGAGTCAAACTGTCAGTCCGTGGCTAGCGCACACTAGTCTTATACGATAGCGTACGCTAACAGGCTGGCTTAGCGCACGTTTCGTAGAGTACGTAGCGCATGCTAAGCAGTCCAGGCAGATTGTTTATTTTGAGCTTTTCGGCCGTAGACCGAATTGTTAGGCCATCGTTCGACTTGAGATGATTTGTATATCATTCCTTTTGTTAAGGTTCGAGCTTGTTACGTTGATCGAAGGAGGCAGCCTTCGAGTGTGTTGAGATTATTGAAGTGTTTCGTTCTTGCCATTTTCGAGGCAAGTATCATATGTCGAGTTCGATTTATATGGAAACTTTGATCATGCTTGTGGCTTTGTTCATGTTGTTGAATATGAGATGTATTTCTGAAATTTCTCGTGGTATTCGTTGTTATTTGTTCGTATTGATGAACATATTGAAATGCATATATGTATGCATAGTTGATTAATTTATGGTATAAATGATCCGAGGGGATCATGAGGATCTATGATGAGGGCGCTGGATCGAATGTCCACCATGCGTTGGTCCGACGAGATCATCATGGGGATCTATGCTGAGGGCGCTGGATCGCTGGACGGGTTTTCCACCATGTGTTGGTCCGACGGGATCATCATGGGGATCTATACCAAGGGCGCTGGATCGCTGGATTACCCTGTACTGTGTTGATGGAATCGTGAGGATTCGCATCGTTGGATTCCGGTGGCGGAAGTCCGTTTTGCATGTTTTATGATGCATTGATGATTTATGTATTACGATACTTATACTAGCATTGTTTTGCTAACCCCTTCGGGGGTGGACATTGTTTTAATGTTCAGATAACCGAGGAGCGGGGAAGCAACCACAGTACCGACAGGACGATGAAATGGCTCAGTGATGTGGTTGATGTTTATTGTTATTGTGATTCGTCTTGTTGGTCTATTTAGTACTCGAGTACATCTATTTTAATAATGTCCTTTCGATATGGTTGTATAAGTTAACTCATTTGATCGATTGAATCAAATCTGTATTTGAACTTCAATTGTACGATTGGTTTATTTTTACATTCCTTTTAAAATTAGCCTTGTAAATCCTTACCTAAAGGGTTTACGGCGCTGTAATTATTCCGAATATCTCGGGGTGTTACAGAATATGGTATCGGAGCTAAGATTCATGGATATCTTGGCAGTCGGGTTAGTTGGGTCAGTTTACGTTATTTGATTATTGGTCGTTCGTAACATCACTGCTGAGCCAGCATCGTCGTGTGGACCGTGGTTGTAAGTTCCTAAATCTCAAATACTATCGTTTTATTTTATTCATGTTTTGTGAACATTGATGGATGTACTTTTAGAAAGTTTGCCCTGGATATTGAGTATTTATATTTACAGTATGTTGAGAGGAGGTCGTGGACGCGGGCCTTGGTCGTGGACGCGACGTGGAAATGCGAGACAAGAAGAGTCGGTATCTACACGAGAGATAAGCGCTAGTCGACGGATTCCCATTAGGGGGCGGCGAGGATCGGCAAATAATAATGCAGATCCTAACGTGCCGGGAGTGCTTCAGCAGGTGGTTGCCAGATAAACCGGTTTGCTCAAGTTGTGGATCGCATGCGGGCAGCGATGGGGCAATGACATAACGTGGATAATCGAGGAGATAGATGGCTTACGGAGGTGATCAAATTGCATCCTCCGAAATTTGACGGTTCTGCTGAGACGCTTTCTTAGGATCACTGGCTGAAGGAATTAGAAAAGATTTTTGCAGGGATTAACTGTCCCAACGATAGGAAGGTTCCGGTCGCCCAGTATCTTCTGACCAGGGAGGCTTTCGACTGGTGGGAGGCCATTCGACCGGAGAAGCACAATGTTGACTGGACGGAATTCAAATTGATGATGGAGGCGCAATATTGTCCTCGCCCAGTTAGAGAAGCCCGAGTTCGGGAGTTTTTCTCACCACAAAATTGAAGCATACGCGTGACGGACGTGATTAAGACCTTTAATCACCAGCTGACTTATGTGCGCCACTTGGTCAGGACCGAGGCGGAAATGATTTTCCATTTTGACATGCGAATGAAGCCGGAAATTCAGCAATATATATCCGGATCTGAATGTACCACCTTGCGGCGATGCTCGGGACAAGGCGTTGGCACATGATATGAAGGAGGCGTGAGAGAAATCGACGGAAGCAAAGAAAGCGAAGGTGTCGGCAACTTCACGGAGAACAAGAGTAGCGGGCCTCGCGAAGTCGATCCTCTTTTCATTCATCCAGAGACCTCCGCATCCTTCTCGAGGTGGAAAGAAGTTCCGGGCAGCACCAAGCTGTTTGACGCAGGAAGAAGTGTTATAAGCGTGGCAAAGCGGGACATGTTCGGCGTGATTGTTTCGCGCTGCTGTGACTGTTTGAGTGTGGGCCAGGAAGGACATCGCGCAACATTTTGTGGGAATGCGACCCGATCTTTTGGTACTCGCACTCCAGCTCCGATTCGAAGGAGACGAGTGTGAACCGACGCAGTGGATTTCGGCGAGCGTTGGGAAGAGAGAGACATCCATCTTTGAGTCCGTTCCTCCGCGCTGCACGAAATGAGGAAATCTGATGATCAGAACACTGCTGTTGCATCAGGTACAATTCAGATCCTTTTGCAACCAGTTAGTGTTTTATTCGATTCCGGAGCTACACATTCTTTTGTATCATTGAACTGTGTAAATCGTTTGAAAATCTCGTGCTTATTTGATTGTGAACCATATGTTGTGGGTTTGCCGAGTGGAGAGAGAATTGTGGGAACCCTAGAGGCTAGAGAATTGATTACAGAAAACTCAAAAGTTTAAGTGGGATGAGAAATGCCAGGCTAGTTTTGATGAGCTTAAGAAGAGACTGACGACAGCACCTATTTTAGCATTGCCAGATGGAACTAATGGATTCATGGTATACAGCGACGCTTCGAATCAGGGTCTGGGTTGTGTATTGATGCAAAAGGATAAGGTGATTGCTTATGCTTCTCAGCAATTGAAACCGTATGAGGTTAACTACCCGACTCATGATCTGGAGCTAGCAGTTGTGGTCTTTGCCTTGAAAATTTGGCGACATTATTTGTACGGCACTCATTGTCAGATCTTTACAGACCATAAGAGCCTCAAGTACATTTTCAGTCAGAAAGAATTAAACATGAGGCAGAGAAGGTGGCTTGAATTGATCAAGGATTACGACTTAGAGATTCTCTATCATCCGGGGAAAGCAAACGTAGTAGCCGATGCCTTGAGCTGAAAACCTGTTTCTCTTCGAGTGTTGGAAGCACTTACATCCCAAACCAGTATTCAACGGGAACTGATCCGCGAGGGGATTGAAGTATGGGCACCAGGAATTCGAGGGCAACTATATGTGATGGAACTGACTTCATCACTAGTCGAGGAGATCAAGTCTAAGCAGTTGGACGATTCTCTGATCCTTCGGTTATGTGATGAAGCAAAGAAAGGAAAAGCCCCAGGATTCGTGATACAAGACGATGGAGTTCTGAGATTTCAGAGTCGACTTTGCGTTCCCGATGATGATGATTTGAGAAGGACTATTCTGAAGGAAGCTCACAGCGCACCCTATTCTATTCACCCGGGCAGCAATAAGATGTATAAGGATTTAAAACAAAACTTCTGGTGGGGGAATATGAAGAAGGACGTAGCAGAGTATGTTTCGAGGTGTTTGACTTGTCAGCAGGTTAAGATTGAACATCAGTGACCTGCCGGAATGTTAAAGCCGCTTCCAATCCCTGAATGGAAGTGGGAGGACATCTCGATGGATTTCATCACCAGTATACCAAGGACTAGAACGGGAATGAACATGATTTGGGTTGTAGTTGATCGACTAACCAAGTCGGCTCATTTCCTAGGAATTAAAGATACATAGGGACCCGAGAGATTGGCACGAGTATTTATTGCGGAGATAGTCAGATTGCATGGGACAACGAAGACCATTATTTCGGATCGAGATGGTCGCTTCGTGTCGCACTTCTGGAAAGCAGTTCACAGGGCTTTGGGGACTGAGCTCAACTTTAGCACGACTTATCATCCCCAAACGTACGGTCAGTCCGAAAGGACTATACATACAGTAGAAGACATGCTTAGAGCTTGTGCATTAGATTGGTCAACGGATTGGGAAGTTCACTTGCCCTTGATTGAATTCACTTATAATAATAGTTGGCATGCTTCTATCAAAATGGCACCATTTGAAGCTTTGTACGGGAGAAGATGCCGATCACCCCTGTGTTGGGATGACTCTTCGGATTTGATCGGGACGGAACCGGAATTAATTATTCAGACTCAAGAGAAGATAGCTTTGATTCGAGCAAGACTGTTGACTGCCCAGAGTCGACAAAAGTCTTACGCAGATGTACGTCGTCGTCCTCTAGAGTTCGACGCTGGGGACCATGTGCTATTGAAGGTGTCTCCTACTCGAGGGATTTTCCGTTTTGGGAATAGAGGCAAGCTTAGTCCTAGATATATCGGACCATTCGAGATCCTCGAGAGAGTTGGAGATTTAGCATACAGGTTGGCCTTACCGCCATCGCTGAGTCACGTTCACAATGTGTTTCACGTATCCCAATTGCGGAAGTATGTACCGGACCCCAGTCACGTCATTGATTTCGACGAGATCGAGATAGCTAATGATGGCACCTTCGAAGAGAGACCAATCAAGATACTTGAGAGCCGGATCAAACAATTGAGGAATAAACCAATACACTTGGTTAAAGTACAATGGTCACGACATGGAGTCGAAGAGGCCACTTGGGAAATGGAGGACAATATGAAGGCTAGATATCCAGATTTGTTTTCATCTTAAGTTTCGGGACGAAACTTCTTTTTAGGGAGGAAGGATGTAATACCCGAGATTTCTGATATGTGTTTGGAACTTGTGATATTGTAATCGTTGTACTTGATCTGAGTATTACTCTCCGTATTTCATAATCCGATGTTGTCGAGCGTATGATTTCATGTATGTGATTTATAAATTGTAATTCTACGCATGTAGCGCACGCTATCGGCTATGTGTAGCGTACGCTAACATAGACTCAATAGCGCACGCTACAAAGGATTATTAGCGCACACTATGCGTGGTCAATTTGATTGAGACGTGCGGTAGGTGAGATCTGGCCGGGGGACCCCTGTCGGATCGTGTCGGGATGAACCTAGACGGCTTTCGGGAAAAGCCAAGTCAACACCTTAGCGCACGCTACAGGTATATGCGTAGCGCACGCTAACTACTGAATATAGTTAAGTCCGTGAGCCGTTAGCGCACACTACGAGCAGGGACTAATGCGCGCTAATAGCCATTTCTTATAAATAGGACAGCATCCTATTCGTGATTTCAGTTCTTTCTTCTCCCATTACCCGAATTCTTACACTTAGAACATAACTTCCTTCATCCTAAACACTTCATATCAACACCCTAGCTCGTGATTGAAGATCGTACATCGTTGGAGATTGGTGTTCAAGCCTTCGGTGTTGGATTGCTTCGATTTCCTCCGTGTTCTTCACTACTTTGAGGTAGGTGATTCTTCACCGATGTTAGTAATGTTCTTAAGGACGTTTGATTATGTTTTGATAGCCAGTTATTTCGTTATAAACGGTCATCACATGTTAGAAGGATACTTTTGACGTATCGGCACTATTTATCGTATGAACCTTTGAACCATCTTAGTATATGGACTCCTAAGCATTTTCAAATCGATTTATGATTAGTAATTGGATATTACCTAGATTGTTACGTTTTACACATTGGAATCATGCGTTTTGGAACGTAGGACGAACGGAAATTAGAATATTTCTTGAAGATCTAAGATGAATTATGATGTTGAGATGATTATCCGTATATTTGTATCTCATAATCATAGAACTTCCACAAACCTTATTAGCATGATATGCCCGAGGATAACTTGTATTATCACCATACAATTCATGAGTTCATCACCATTCAACCCAGTTTTCTGTTAGCAGTATTCTGCCATGCAAGATTAGCGCACGCTAACATATGTAAGTTAACGTGCGCTATCGGGGTTAAGTTAACGCACGATACGTACGTAACGTACGTTATGAGATCATCCGAGTCAAACTGTCAGTCCGTGGCTAGCGCACGCTAGTCTTATACGATAGCGTACTCTAACAGGCCGGCTTAGCGCACATTACGTAGAGTACGTAGCGCACGCTAAGCAGTCCAAGCAGATTGTTTATTTTGAGCTTTTCGGCCGTAGACCGAATTGTTAGGCCATCGTTCGACTTGAGATGATTTGTATATCATTCCTTTTGTTAAGGTTCGAGCTTGTTACATTGATCGAAGGAGGCGGCCTTCGAGTGTGTTGAGATCATTGAAGTGTTTCGTTCTTGCCATTTTCGAGGCAAGTATCATATGTCGAGTTCGATTTATATGGAAACTTTGATCATGCTTGTGGCTTTGTTCATGTTGTTGAATATGAGATGTATTTCTGAAATTTCTCGTGGTATTCGTTGTTATTTGTTCGTATTGATGAACATATTAAAATGCATATATGTATGCATAGTTGATTAATTTATGGTATAAATGATCCGAGGGGATCATGAGGATCTATGCTGAGGGCGCTGGATCGAATGTCCACCATGCGTTGGTCCGACGGGATCATCGTGGGGATCTATCTTTGGCCGGATCGCTGGACGGGTTTTCCACCATGCGTTGGTCCGACGGGATCATCATGGGGATCTATACCAAGGGCGCTGATCACCTGGATTACCTCAGTGTGTTGATGGAATCGTGAGGATTCGCATCGTTGGATTCCGGTGGCGGAAGTCCGTTTTGCATGTTTTATGATGCATTGATGATTTATGTATTACGATACTTGTACTAGCATTGTTTTGCTAACCCCTTCGGGGGTGGACATTGTTTTAATGTTCAGGTAGCCGAGGAGCGGGGAAGCAACCACAGTACCGACAGGACGATGAAATGGCTCAGTGATGTGGTTGATGTTTATTGTTATTGTGATTCGTCTTGTTGGTCTATTTAGTACTGTCTGTTTTAATAATGTCCTTTCGATATGGTTGTATAAGTTAACTCATTTGATCGGTTGAATCAAATCTGTATTTGAACTTCAATTGTACGATTGGTTTATTTTTACATTCCTTTTAAAATTAGCCTTGTAAATCCTTACCTAAAGGGTTTACGGCGCTGTAATTATTCCGAATATCTCGGGGTGTTACATGATGCTCATGTTCAATGCTGATTTAAAGAGTTCTGGAATTGTCTACAACTTACTCCACCTGGGACACCACATCATAATATGGTGTCCGAGAGGAGAAATCGAAAATTATTAGATATGGTTCTATCCATGATGAGTCGAACATATATTCTGTTATCCTTCTGGGGTCATGCCTTAGAAATAGCAACATTCACATCTAACCATGTTCCATCGAAAAAGGATAAAAAGAATCCATTTTAGAAATGGATTGGAAAAAAACCAAGCTTGTCTTTTTTCAAGGTCTAGGATTGCGTCATTCAAAAAACGCTAAATATCCAATAAACTGGCACCCATGTCTAATAAGTGTTCATTGGTGGAATATCCTAAGAAAATCAAAGGATATTACTTTTACAAGCCACGGAAAATAAAGAGTTTGTTGCTCGAGTTGTTGCCTTCTTGGGAAGGAAGTTTGTTTCTAAAATAGATAGTGACTGAATAATTATTCTCGAAGAATCTCGAGTACCACAGGAAGATATTGTATCGTCGATGGAAACTGAACAAGATCAATAAGTATTCAAAGATCTAGTTCTAGATATGCTATCTCTTCGCATATCTGATAGGATACGACATGAACTTGAGAGATATAGTTATACCGTAAAAATGGTCATGATGCAACACTCATAGATGATGAGACCTGTACCTATCAATAAGCTGCATCGGGTATAGAGTCTGACAAATGAAAGACATGAAGTCTGAAATACAGCAGATGTGTGACATTCAAGTTCGGAACATGATAGATCCACCTAAATGTGTAAGAACCATTGGATGCAAATGGATCTTCAAGAAGATGACTGACATGGACGACAGAGTGCTAACCTATAAGGTGTCAGGCAAATCTCATGGTATTGATGACAATACATTTACACTAGTCAGGATACTTAAGTCTATTAGAATTCTACTTGCCAATTATGCATATTAGGATTATGAGATATGACATGTTAAAACCAAGTGTTTTTTAATGGAAGTTTACTCGAGGATGTGTACATGACACAACCTGAGGTGTTTGCTCATCCATAGAATTCTAAAAAGGTTTACAAACTTAAAATATCTATTTATGAAGTGAAGCAGGTTTTTCAGAGATGGAATCTTCATTTTCATGAAATAGTCATTGGATCCATTCAGAACGAAGATGAACCATGTGTTTACTGTTAGGAGTATGCCCTCGAATGCCACTCATAGGATGTTAGAGTGAGGGAATTGTATTTGTTATTATGTAAATTATTATCAGAAGGCAATTGTATGTTTCTTTATTTAGTGGTAGTCACTGGCATTCCTGACTCGTAAATATATATATAGAAACTTGTCCGTGTATTTGAGAGCAAAACATTACACTCTTTATTGGATGAGGGGATCGGCATTGGAAAGGTTTATAGCTCAAATACTTAATCGTTCGCAAGTATATGAAACTTCACTGGGCGTTAAGTTTATGAAACTTCAATGGTTAGTGTGAGCACACATTATAGGTATGGTAATGAGATTAGTATACTCAAACCGACTCACCCTCGATTCGTCACACAGATTTCACTACGGGACAGTCAATGATAGAATCGAAAGATTGTGATAGGTATTCGTGAACCATCGACTTGAGGATTTAGTAGGGATGTGCTTGTGACGTTAAGATTTTCACTAGAGTAGTTCTACCCAGAAAACCGGAAGGTGGGGGTTCTAATATCCGGATATATTATTGTGTATTTCATCTGTTTTGAACCCTGTATTATTCAGAATTGTGATATTGATAATTGAAGTATGATATTCTCGTATTTGAACCCTTGTACATGAGTATGGCAACATGTAAATTTTTACATGCAAATACGTGATAACGTACGCTAACAAGGATAGCTTAACGTACGTTATCTGTTAAAATTAGCGTACGCTACGAATGTAGCATAGCGTGCGTTAACCAGTCAATTATTGAGCTGGGCGGCTAGCACATGCGCCATCCGGACGTGGGTCCGGATAAGATTCCCACGGGTGAACCTGGACAGATATGGAGTCAACGCTAGTTAGCGTGCGTGACACGTCTTTAGTGTAACTATCGCAAGTGCACGATATCGTATCAAGTAGTAAGTGGACTTTTTGAGTCCGGTTTATCGATCCCACGAGAAAGTTAGGTTATATATTGAATTATACACTATTTAACTATTTGTTATAGAGATTTATATAATTAAAACACACAATTTAAGAGTTTGGTTTGACAATTACAATGAAAATGCAATAATAGTTCTAAAATTCAAGGAAATAAAAGATTGCATTAATAGTAGATTAATAAAAGATAAAATGAAATAGTTGGGATTACAAACTTAGTTCATCATTAGTTATAGAAGATGTATAGGAGATCATAAGATGAATTTACTTATTATGTTGTGTAGATCCGATTTTCCTTAATAAGACGGTTTCTCTTTCGAACTATAAAACGCCCCTTATATATTGAATCAATCCACTATATTTCTATGTTGATTGGCTTCAATACATAGCATTAGGTATTATGAAAATAACTCAAAGAATCATCTAAGGTCTAGAGATATATTTCTATCCCCTAGAACAACTTAGAGTGAAGATCATTTGATCTAATCAAACATATTTTCTTTCGAAACATATGAAGACCATAAATATCGTCATTTATTGGCCAACTAAATAAAGATTGTTAAAACAATGAAAATCACACACAATAATAAGTAATTCATAATAGATCTTTATACAAACTTAAATAACATGACTAACCTTGTTTATAATCCAAACTAAGGTAACTTAGCCCATGAAGTGTTTAATAAACATAATACAAGCTTGAGTGGTCATTATTAGTTGAAAAAGAGAAAGAATTGATCCTAACTCCCTTAGTAGATAAAGGAGAAAGAAGCAATAAACTTCCATAACAACATATGCTATACCACTATTACACAAATCACTCAAGAACACAAGTGTGTTCTTCACACAAAAAGAAAATATTACAAAAAGTGGAAAAACATAAGATGAATGATTATGGATGATGGATCTAAGGGGTCTATTTATACACCTAAAGTCATCTAATAGCTCCAAAACTCCAGCATTATTACATTAGATCGGATCAATGCCAACCATCCCCTCAATAATAGACCAAAAGTATAAAAAATTAGACAATGATCAAAAATCTGTCAAGAGTTACGGCCGTAACTTTGAGGAGTTACGGCCGTAACTATGAGGACTTACGGCCGTAACATCGAGGAGTTACGGCCGTAACATGGCTACGACTTTTTGCACATTAGTTTCTTTGTGAGTTACGCCCGTAACTTTTAGATGTTACGCCCGTAAGGAATTTCAGACTTCATTTTTAGCCCAGAATTTATGACTTTTGCGTTTTCGCCCCAAATCTTCTTCGGATGATAACTTTTGATATATAACTCTGATTTTGAATCCGGAAAGACTACCGAACTCGTCTCGGAAAGCCCTACAACATGAATACATAAAAATTCAATAAAGAGAATATTTTATAAACATGTTATTTCTTGAGTAAATCAGTAATTCAATCTGATTAAGACTAAATTTACATCTTCATCCGATAAAAAATAAAATTATTAAAAATTAATTAATTCAAAGCAAAAAACGAGTAGACTAGCTCAATTATGGGTGAAATATATCAATACAAATCACGGATAAGTGTATAAAACTGACACTTATTGTTGCGATATTTCCTACACGCAAGTGCACGTCATCGTTTACAAGTAATAAAGTGATAAGTAGAGTATCGTTCCCACGAGGATTGAATCTCTAACTACCGACGTTTTCGTATTCCAATTTTATTTGAACAATCGAAGTTGAGTTGTTGGAGTAATAACTAAAAGAATTAATAAAAGACTAAACAGAAAACGATAGCTTGAATAAGAGGAATCAAATGATAAATAAGTCTAGAGTTCTGAATCCACCTTAATTTATCCGAATGTAATCTTGATTATCCGTAATAAATAATTTTCCCAACTTATTGAAGGCGGAGATTGCTAATATATTCTACCGCCTCTCCCGAGGTCAATAGATTTATCTAACGGCGACTAACGCACTCTATCCCTAGGTGAATTATCTCGTCGCTAGGCAAAAAGCATGAAATCTCCTAAAGGCCACGTAGTTCCTATGAGTATATTCCTATCTCACAGAATAAAACGGTCCTCACCAATAGTTCCTCACCAAATCTCCTCTCCCGATTCAAGTGATTGATTAAATCAATACAACTATTGGCCAGATAATTGCAAGCATTAAACATAATTGGGAAAACTCAATAAAAAGGTAATAAATTGGATAATCTCAATCAATTCGTCAAAATAAAGGTTTCATCAAAACCCTAGATTAGGGCTTTAGCTTCGACATGCTAACAACCGACAATACAGAATAAAAACACGAAAGCATAAAATTCAAACGCAGATGAACCTCGGATTCCTCCGTTCTTGACTTAGCCTTCCGCCTTGAATTCCTCTGCTTTCCTCCTCTTCTCTGTCTACAAGCTTAAGCTCCTAGGTTTAGCTCCAATGATTCCCCATGATTAAATTAGGGTCTTAAGCCCTATTTATAGCTCAAAGCATCTCCATAAATCGCGTCCGTATTAGTTGGTTGAAATCGGCCAAACGGCCCAAAATCCGCAGACGTACCAAACCCGCTAAGTGTGCCGCGGCTCATCAACTCGTGCCGCGGCACATCGCCAAAATCTGAATACACGGGCGTAATTAAATCCTTACGTGCGCGGCTCACATGGGCATGCCGCGGCACGCAGTACTGACTACTCGCCCTTCGGTGGCGTCTTCCTTTGCGCGGCTCGGTTTCCTTGTCGCGGCTCATAGTCGATTTGCGTTTTTGCCGTTTTGCCTCGTTTAAGCTTCCGGACTTCAATTTCCTGTCATTCATACAAAATTAAGGCATTAAAAGCTCATTTAGATGATTTCACACTCCAAAATACTACAAAATAATGATAAATAAGCGTATAAAAATACGCCTAACAAATACCCCCAAACTTAAGCCTTTGCTTGTCCTCAAGCAAAAAGAATTAAAGTTAATAAAAGAATGTCGTGAATCATCGTGCAACTCACAGTGTTCAACCTAATCAATACTATCCTGCCATTCTCTCTAAATAATACGAGTGTCATAAAAGCCGCACTTTCGAATAATGATTCCGCCAAGAAATCAAGTTCAGTCCTAATCATTTGTTCATGAAGAAAACTCAGCTCAAAGATCAACAAAACATGAGTCAAATCAACCGTCAATATGAAAGGCTAACATAAACAAGCTAGTTCGTCGCGTTCCACAGTCTAAAGGCACAATTTTTCACGAGTCTCATAACAAATAAACCTCGGACAGTATCCCCTTATATAAATATGCTCAAGAATTTGATTCGAGCCGACCACTAGGTTAGGATCTCGGGATGTTTCATCGGGATAATCCTAGGGTGGAACTTCCATTCTCATGTATTCGGAAACCGTTTGACGTAAAAGACACTCATGGGGCACATGGATGCTTCTAGTTACTAAGTTCCCGTTTACAGCGGAGAAACAACTCGAATACAAAATTTCCGCATGTCCGAATCAAGGTTGCCGTTTTACGCGAGAGTAAACAGCGGGTCACGCGAGTACCCCCGGTTACTAGGCTTCCTATCATTGGCACATGTGAACTCACTAAATAACTAGTCTAATCGGGGTCGCCGTTTTACGCGAGAGTAAACAACGGGTCACGCGAATACCCCCGGTTGCTAGACTTCCCTTCATAGAACACATTATCTCGACTTTTGGGGAAAAACTGACCGACTCTAAACTCCATTTAAGTGCCAACACGACTAAAGAAACAGTACGACTCACTATCCGGAAAATGTAGCCAAACGTATTGATAGGGATTAAAAACAAGTATGTATCGTCTCTTGTCTGCCAAGACCTCTACAATCACGAAAAATTTGGACCTAATTGAATACTAAGCGAAGCAGAAATAGCGGCTACAACTCGACTGAAACTCGCCCGCTTCTCCAGAGAGAAAGACAGTGTCATAACATCAGTATCACACATAATAGAAGCACGAAGATTCACGAATAAAGAAAAACTACGGCAAGCAAGGACAGAACAGAAATAACTGACTACAACTCGACTGAAACTCGCCCGCTTCTCCAGAGAGAAAGACAGTGTCGTAACATCAGTATCACACATAATAGAAGCACGAAGATTCACGAATAAAGAAAAACTACGGCAAGCAAGGCTATTAAAAAAAATTTTCGCAAAGAAAGAAAAGTGCAACAAAATATAATGTACAGCACGAAAATAGAGTACAGCAATGAATGTAGACTGAAAGTAGACCCCCCCAAACTTGGGACGTACATTGACCTCAATGGACAAAAATGAAATGCAAGAAAAGTAAAAGGTCAAGTACTCCCCTCCAGTCTGCTCAGGAGCTGGTGCCGGCATCGTCCGGTGAGGAGGGTGGTGTGGCTGGCCGGGCGGGCGCAGTAAATGGCCCGTCGGGATGCATGATGTGGGCCGTCCATGCAGCGAGGTGCTCCTGATGATAAGCCTCCCTCGCAGCAAGACGCCTCTCCGCTCGTCGGCTAGCCCGGGCTGCTCTCTCATCTCGGCTCGCGGCGGCAATAACACTCTCCATGTTGCCATTGCTCCTCCCGCATGGCAGCCATCCAGCTCTCTCTCTCTCTCCTCATCTCGTCTCTCTCTCTCCTCAACTCCTCTCTCAGCTCCTCCCTATGCTCTTCTCTCTGTCTCCTCAAATCCTCCCGCAACCCATCCAACAGCTCCTCCAACCTCGCTCTGTCAGGCTGCGGGCCGGCCTCTCCGTGCGTCAACAAAAGCGGCTCGGGGGATCCCTCATGAGCCTCCTAGAGCAAAAATCCTCGCCCCCGAGCGTGTGCCGGCACTCCGCCCCACTGCTCAAAGTGCGAGATGATGCGGTGGTCGATCGGGGCCTGTGGGGCAAGCATCGGCTCGTCGACTGACCACGTCAGCCATTGCCGGCATAGAGCGCATATGAGGGAGGGGTGCTTCAACCCCGTCTTGGCCCCCCCCTGGATACTCTGGAAGATAGATCGGACCAGAATGGGGGCCACATCAAAACGCAGCCCGGAGGTGATAGCAAAAAGTATCCGGGCGCGGGAGAGAAAAACTGTACGGATCTGGGAGGTGGGATCAATGCGGGCACAAATAAAGTAAAGCCAGGCTCGCCCGAGCCGGCCGAGGCGCGAGCTCTGAAGTGAAACGTAGATGAGCTCTGTGCTCGCTGCTCCCAGTCGGTCTGGGTGCAATCGTCTCAGCGGGGCCTCCTTAGTGAGGCCGGTCATCACGCGGTCATAGTGTCTCGTCCACCGCCGAAACCCAAAAAGCCTCCGAATAGCGGTCGGGAGAAGTCAGCTGTGACCCCTCGGACGTCGACACCGAGTCCGAGACTCTAGAGATGGCAACGTATGCCCCGCCGGATGTGCTTGAGAGCGGCGGCATAAAACTCTGGGACGATCGAAATGACTGGCAGCTCGGGAGGTGCGGTAAATCTAGCCCATCCCATCTCGTCAATCATCAAGAGCAACTCCCGTCTGAGGAGAGTGGAGTAAAACCTCTCTCGGGAATAAGAGGACGCGGACGGATTTTTTCGTTGAATATCTTGTGGATCTCGGGGTCCGAAAATTGGTGCCCCTACGCCTCGGCCCGACCCCGAGAGGTCTCCCCTCGCGTAGGGGATGACTCGGTCCTAGCACGCTTGGTCAACTTCTTCGTGCGCGCCATAATCAGTCCTGAGAAGTACAACACGAGGGTTTATTTACGCAACAATAGTAACGATGATATATGCGTGGCTAAAGACATCAAACCAGAAATTCCAAAATTAAGACACTCGCGCATACGAGAGAGAAGATGAATTTGGACTTAAACATCTCAACTGGATGTACGGGTTGGGCTTGCTGTAGATTGAAAACGTATACGTTGCACGAAACTTCAAAACAATTGCTTTTTCAAAGAAAATTTTCATTCGGGCAATTTATCAGACACCTTGAGGGTGCATGTTTACTTGAAGAATAAACATAGTTCTAGCTCGATTCAACCCCCAAAAACAGAAATGCAATTCAATTAGCAACAACTTAACACATTCAACTCATTTATGTTCCAATTTAATCAAGAAAAATCGATGAAACTCCCCTGTTATTCTCTAACAATCGCAAAACTATATGAAGAAAAATAAACATGTTCCAATCATTTAAAGCATAGACACTTCCATATATCAACCATAAGCAAATAAGAATTCAAGATTCAAGCGTACCTTTTTGAAGATTACAAGAAAAATCGCAGGAAAAAAAATTGAAGAATCGCTTCGGCCGGTTCGCGCTGGGGAGGGAAGGCAATGAAATAGGAAAACTTACCTGGAAATGCCGGCCGAGTGCTCGTTATATGCTACCTGGCCTTTCAAATTCCGCATAGTGTGCCGCGGCTCACAATAAGCGTAGCGGCACAAAGTACGATCCTTTTACCTGTGTCTCGTTTTATCGTGTGCCGCGGCTTAAATTCCGTGTGCCCGGCTCATTGCTCAAGTGTGCCGCGGCTCATTTATGCCGTGCCGCGGCACAAAGTACTGATTGGTTTTGCCTTCCTGGCGAATGATGTGTGCCGCGGCTCACAATAGCCATCTTGCAGCTCATACTCGATTTCTCCCACAGGACTTTCCCGCAGAATTTTGAAAAGAAGACGTTAAAAGCGAGAGGACGAAGCGAGATAGAAGCACAAAAATGATGAAAACTAAGAATCACGAAAAACAAGAAAAATAAAGAAATGCAAGATTCTACAACTACGAGCTCGGGTTGCCTCCCGAGAAGCGCTAAGTTTATAGTCGTCGTAGGACCTATTGAACAACGTTAGTTTGCTTTTCGCAAACTCCATTTGGCTTCCGCCCGTTTATCGAACCGTTTATATTTTGGTTGAAATTATGACCATCGGTCATCTGCGATTCGATTCTCGGTTCGGTAATCAAATGGTGTTTGCGAAGAGGTTCGACTTGAAAAACTTCCCGAAACACCCGGTTTCTCCATGACTAATTTTTCTCTTGGCTTTCGGCTCACTCTCCTCCTTTGCCAACGAACTCACGATTGCGTGATTTTCCTCATGCTCGAGGAATGCCACTCGTTCAACATCCTTCTTAAAACTTGGGCCATTCAACCCAAAATCTGAATTTTTCCACCGACGATGTTTTCGGTGCTTTCCTCTTTCAACAACATCCACGCTTTCAATTTGAGACTCTTTATCAGCACTTAGGGACATGGGAGCGATTTGAACACTTGAAAAGTGACTTGCCTGCCTTGGACCCTCAGAGTTAACTCCCCCTTTTCCACGTCTATAAGGGTGCGGCCCGTAGCTAGAAATGGTCGTCCCAAGATGATCGGAATATTTTCATCTTCCTCCATGTCTAATACGATGAAATCAGCCGGAAAGATGAACTTATCGACTTTAACTAAAACATCCTCGATCACTCCCCTCGGATACTTAATCGATCGATCTGCCAATTGTAAGGAGACTGTGGTTGGCTTGGCTTCCCCAATATTCAGCTTTTGGAAAATCGATAGAGGCATGAGGTTGATACTTGCACCAAGATCGCATAGTGCCTTATCAAACGAAAGATTCCCCATGGTGCACGGTATGTTGAAGCTTCCCGGATCTTTCAACTTAGGTGGGAGCTTCTTTTGAAGAATTGCACTGCACTCCTCTGGCCCAGCTGTCAATACATTAGCGATTTGGCCCAGCTGGACCTCTAAATTCCGAATGGAAGCAGAATGATTTTGTAACGTAGCTTCCGTCCGAGTCATAAATTGACTCGTATTTGCCGCCAATTTTGCAAGGGCTTCCTCGAGAGACACTTTAGGAGCGGAAGGGGGCTGCTGTTGATTCTGAGTGAAAGGGGGCTGGTGTGCGTTCTGTCCGTTTCTCCAAGAAAAGTTGGGGTGATTGCGCCACCCCGGATTATAAGTATTGGAGTACGGGTTATTCGGTCGATTCCCATTTCCTACGAATTGAGCCTGCTCCATCTGATTTTGCTCGAACGGATTTCCAAATTGACATTCCGCACTCGGGTGTGATCCGTTACACCAATTACACGTCTCAATGGTAACGGGGGCTGGTGCGTGCGAAAAGTTCTGGAGCTATTGTGTCAAAGCGGCGACTTGAGCTGACAAGGTGGAAATCGGATCATTGCTCGAAACTTCCATTACCCTCTTCGGTGTCAATCTTTCTGCTGGCCATTGGTATGCGTTTTCGGCCATATCCTCCAAAAGCACGTGAGCCTCGGCCATAGATTTTCCCATGAATGTCCCTCCGGAGGCTGCATCGACAAGAGTGCGTGTAGAAGCACTCAAACCACCATAAAATGTGTGCAGCTGAAGCCAATCAGGAATGCCGTGATGAGGGCATCTTCGAAGTAATTCTTTATATCGCTCCCACGCCTCGTGGAGCGATTCCATATCGAACTGGGCAAAGGTAGTTATCTCGTTTCTCAACCGCGCCGTCTTAGCTGGTGGGAAAATTTTGCAAGGAAGGCTTGCACTAACCTCTCCCAAGTTGTAATCGACCCCGGCGGTAAGGAATTTAACCAAAACTTTGCTTTATCCCTCAAAGAAAAAGGGAAAAGCCTCAATCGGATGGCATCGTCGGTGACACCATTTGTTTTAAATGTGTCGCATATCTCAAGGAACGAAGCAATGTGGGCATTCGGGTCATCCTTGGCAATCCACGAAAGGGCTCACTGTACCATCCGAATAATGGCGGGCTTGATTTCAAAATTATTAGCTTGGACGGTGGGACGCCGAATTCCCGAAAAATTTGCGTTGACTTGCGGCATGGCATAATCTCGAAGAGCGAGTTCGGTTGAACTTGCCGCACTGGTTGTCTCCTCCTTGGATTTCAATATTTTCGGCCATCTTGGCCGTAAATGCAACTCTCTTTTTTTCTTTTTATTCCTTCTTAGAGTGCGCTCGAGCTCGGTGTCCAAAGGTAGTAAGCCTCCGTTACCGAGTCTTCTCATGCACTACACGAAAGGTCCTGAAAAGGAAAACAAATAAACAAAATTAAATACGCAAAAATAAAAACAAACGTTCAAATTAAGACTGGAAATACTTAAGTCGATATTAGAAAAATTTCACTCCCCGGCAAGGGCGCCAAAAACTTGTTGCGATATTTCCTACACGCAAGTGCACGTCATCGTTTACAAGTAATAAAGTGATAAGTAGAGTATCGTTCCCACGAGGATTGAATCTCTAACTACCGACGTTTTCGTATTCCAATTTTATTTGAACAATCGAAGTTGAGTTGTTGGAGTAATAACTAAAAGAATTAATAAAAGACTAAACAGAAAACGATAGCTTGAATAAGAGGAATCAAATGATAAATAAGTCTAGAGTTCTGAATCCACCTTAATTTATCCGAATGTAATCTTGATTATCCGTAATAAATAATTTTCCCAACTTATTGAAGGCGGAGATTGCTAATATATTCTACCGCCTCTCCCGAGGTCAATAGATTTATCTAACGGCGACTAACGCACTCTATCCCTAGGTGAATTATCTCGTCGCTAGGCAAAAGCATGAAATCTCCTAAAGGCCACGTAGTTCCTATGAGTATATTCCTATCTCACAGAATAAAACGGTCCTCACCAATAGTTCCTCACCAAATCTCCTCTCCCGATTCAAGTGAATGATTAAATCAATACAACTATTGGCCGATAATTGCAAGCATTAAACATAATTGGGAAAACTCAATAAAAAGGTAATAAATTGGATAATCTCAATCAATTCGTCAAAATAAAGGTTTCATCAAAACCCTAGATTAGGGCTTTAGCGACATGCTAACAACCGACAATACAGAATAAATAAACGAAAGCATAAAATTCAAACGCAGATGAAGCTCGGATTCCTCCGTTCTTGACTTCCGCCTTCGCCTTGAATTCCTCTGCTTTCCTCCTCTTCTCTGTCTACAAGCTTAAGCTCCTAGGTTTAGCTCCAATGATTCCCCATGATTAAATTAGGGTCTTAAGCCCTATTTATAGCTCAGCATCTCCATAAATCGCGTCCGTATTAGTTGGTTGAAAATCGGCTTCAAACGGCCCAAAATCCGCGCAGACGTACCAAACCCGCTAAGTGTGCCGCGGCTCATCAACTCGTGCCGCGGCACATCGCCAAAATCTGAATACAGGCGTAATTAAATCCTTACGTGCCGGCTCACATGGGCATGCCGCGACACAGTACGGCTACTCGCCCTTGGTGGCGTCTTCCTTTGCCGCGGCTCGGTTTCCTTGTGCCGCGGCTCATAGTCGATTTTGCCGTTTCGCCCGTTTTGCCTCGTTTAAGCTTCCGGACTTCAATTTCCTGTCATTCATACAAAATTAAGGCATTAAAAGCTCATTTAGATGATTTCACACTCCAAAATACTACAAAATAATGATAAATAATCGTATAAAAATACGCCTAACACTTATCACACCCCCAAACTTGAATTCTTGCTAGTCCCGAGCAAGACTCTTTATTATTCACGCTCAAGATAAAAATTAAAATAAGACACAAAATAAGAAAAATAATACACATACAAGTTAAGAAAAATAATTATATATAAAGAGAAAAAGAGATCAAAATGCCATTTAATACACAACAACCAACTTTATACAGTAGATAGAAATGAATCAAGATTCAAAATAAATCTACTAATGATTTTAAAGTTAAAATACGTTTTTATTTTGTAATTCCAAAATGCAAGGTTTTCCCCCCAAAAGGTTGATTATTTCTTTCCCACTCGTGATATGCACGACTCCCTTTAATGGTTGCTCTCGATCACTCGATTATTTTTCGACTCAATATGAAGAAGAATTTCATCGGCGTCATCAAATATTGTGATTGTTCACGAAATTGAGTGTATTGAAATTCAGCCGCTAATTAATTCAAATCTGCTCATAAACTACATCCCTTTTAGTGATAGCTTTCACATCGTTATTTGCTAACGTGTAGCTCTTTTCATCAACACAATTTCCATTTTTTTAGGTGATAGCTTTCACACCGTTATTTGCTAACGTGTAGCTCTTTTCACCAACACAATTTCCATTTTTTTTGTGAGACGGAAGCTACGCACCAACAATGGTTAGTCCTTAATTTTTTGCAAAATTTTATGACCCCCAAAATTAGGCAGCTGATGCTGCTCAACACTTCTCCTTTTCGTCATTTTTTTTAGGTGATAGCTTTCACACCGTTATTTGCTAACGTGTAGCACTTTTCATCAATGACTCCTTTTTTTAGGGAATAGAATTTTTGCAGAAAATCGTTTATTAGCTAAGCATGAAAAATAAAAAACTCCACAAAGTAAGTAAATTTCAGTTCTATTTTTCAAAGAAGTGATTCTTCTTTTCTCAAGGTAACGAATGACTCGATTTTATATGATAACTACAAGGCTTGGAAAGAGAGATTAAAGCTCAAAAATTTTGGAATATACAATTTTTTTACCGGTTAAGACGATTTTAGAAGCTTGTATATAGCTAATTTATTGGTGTTATGGCCAGATCTAGAAATCTCACAAATCAAAATAATATATATATATATATTAAAAAAAATTAAGGAAAATAACCAAAATAATCAAAACACAACAAAATACCAACACACCAAAATAATTAAAATATACCACCCCCAAACTTGAAAATAAAACTGTCCCCAATTTTAAAAAAAATAAAAAAAAATAAAATAAAATAAAAAGCAAGGAGAAAAACAGAATACTCCCTGTTATGAAAGTTGATGCTTGAGCTAACGCCTTTTAGAATCTGCAAGAGAATAAATATACGAGGCAAATAACAAAAGAAAATAAAATATACTCAGAAGTATAACAATTTTTAAGATGCGCTTCAAGAAAGTCCGAAGAGTCGCCTTATGCTGCCATCAATGCTTTTACGAAAAAAAAAACAAACAATAAAAATTACAGCAATAGAATAACAATATATAAATCGCGAATAGATGCACGTCAAGAGATCAAGAAGAAACTCCTTAAGCTGCCATCATTTAGCACGATTTTAACACGCAACAGAAAGTAAAAATACAAGAGGTCCGACATGGGGTATCAAAGGGAGAGGAATGAATCCAATTTTCGTTTTCTCACGGTAAAATCTTCCATCCAGACAATTTTAGCTAGAGCTGGATCTGGTTGAGGAACAAATTCAATGAGTTTTTTGATTAGTTCTTCTGGTGTTGTTGCAACGACTATGATTCGTTTAGCACGCTCGGAAATAAAATCCTTTTCAGCAGAGTAGTCGATGAAGGATAGTAAACCATCAAAGAAACCATTGACATTAAGCACACTTATTGGTTTTTGATGAACATTTAGCTGGGCTCTGGTAACCACATGAAAAAGTTCCTCATGTAATATCCGCAATTTTCGATTTTCGGTAAATTTATTTTTTCGGTCGGAGTCCATTCTGACGACTCGCTCATGACCGTTTCGTCATTCTGAGAATGATTAATTCTACACTTTTTGTCATCCGAGTTCGTTTCGGTGTTGTTTTGTTGAGTTCTGTGCTTTTTAGCGACTTTTCCGCACTTGAGTTCGATTCTTGCGAATCTCGTCCGAAACTGCTGTTTCGAGTTTCCCGCAAGTCCGTTTAACTTTGTTAGACGTGTTGTGAACTTCGGTTTGGTTATTCGATCACCTATCGTGATTTCCGGGCGTTTTGGGCCATTTTGTAATTTCTTGAAAGTTACGGGTATCCATATCTGTATTTGTCGTCTTGACCCTTTTCTTGGTCGCGTATGATTAATTATTGCATTACGTTTTCATCTCGAGTCGTTGATGTCGTCCGCGAACTTTTCATCGTGTTCGTTCCGTGCGTTTTCGGAAATCGAGGCATCGGGTCGTGGCGGCTGAGCAGCTGGCCGGACCGGTGCGGCGGCCGGGCATCTTGGCCGAGCAGCCGGCAGAATCGGCGTAGCGCACGCTATGGCCGGACGGCTGCGCGCTAGCTCGGCAGCAGCGCACGCTTGCCGAGTCACCAACAGACGCCATCGCCCGGGCAGAGGGATTACGAGGTTCTGACTCGGCCAGATCGGCAGTAGCGCACGCCATCGCTTGGCCGTAGCGCGCGCTAACCGGGCAGGGGTAGCGCACGCCACGGCCGACTAGCGACGTTACTCGGGTGAGTTTGTTAGTCCGGTGGCTCTCGGGCGGCTAGCGCGCAGGCTTCCGGCCGTTGCGCACGATAGCGGGATTCTTGCGGTCGAGTCATGGTCGGCAGACATGGTCGGGGGTGCCGGGTCAAGCGGGCCAATGACGAGAGAGCTCGGCCGAAACAGGCCGATAGCCCACGCTAGGCAGGGAACGCTAGCGCACGCTAGTTCGGACAAGATATAAATGATGACAGGTGGCTTTCTCCGACATTTTTCATTTCATTTCTCTTCGGTCCGCGGCTGGGGTTTCGGAGGAGACGAAACCATGTTGTTGAACAACAAATCCATGAAGTTTATGAGTTTATATCACCGATAAATCGTCCTATAACATCCTTCGATCCAGCGAATCAAGGTTAGATCTTTAGAACCCTACTTTTGGGTAGATTTGGGGGTTTTCGCGTTTTTGTCCGATTCGTTCCGTTTTGTTGATTAATTCATGATGGGTATGATTAATCTTGATAGTATTCTTGTGTTTAACATCATTTAATCCATTTTTCTTCGTCGAATCGAAGTATATTTCTCGATTTCCTTCAAATTGACTTTTTGGGGGATTTGTTCTCGATCTCGTTTTTCATCCGTTTTTGATGGATAGATTGTGGTTAAATGATGTTGTTAAACACATTCTATGGATTTTATATCCATATTTCAACTTGGAATTCCGTTTTCGGGTTTTGACGGGACGAATCGTGTTCTTGGCCGTTTTGGGGGAAATCCTTGAACTTTCGTCATTTGTTCTTTGAATTCAGCGGCTTTGGGTCGTACTTTGAAATTCATTTTCGTTGTTACTGTTTTCGTTCGTAGTTCATTGTTGTGGATTATCGTTCGGTGGAGTCGGCGAGTTCGTAGTCGGTTCGTGCCAACCTACTTCGGCCGATTCTCCGCGTTGTGGCTATTCGAGGCAAGTACCTTGCCCATACTTTTCTCGTTTTATGGATATGATGATCGGTGGTCGTCTTGATGTGTTTGTTTGGTTATTTAAAATGAAGTTCCAAAGGATTTCGGTTTGGCCTCGTTAAAGGCTTTCTTTCAAAACGCGTGTGTTTTGTGAACGGTGTTTTGAGAATTGATTATGATGTGATTATTTTGAACGTTGAAGGATTTTATGATGATACTCCTATTGTTTAAAGTTATGGAATCGTGTATTCCGTATTTAATCTTGTTATTGTATTTTTGAAGAGTTTGGTAATGGTGTCGAGTTAATGGCCATCTCTAGTGAGTATTCTTAATGAACTTACATTCTTAGCACGTTAGTATTGCATGAGTAACGTGTGTGTGTGTATGCTCACTACGGGTTAGATCCGACGGGGTCTCGGTAGGGGTCCACGGAGGGGTGGATCCGCGAGCTTGCTTTTAACCACTATGGGTTAGATCCGACGGGGTCTCGGTAGGGGTCCACGGAGGGGTGGATCCACAGTTAATTGTGGTGCATTTTGCAAATGTGATTTGATTATGGCATTTCCGGAAATGAGTGCTTTCGAACGGTTTTCATGATTGCATGCATTGACTAAGTGTGTAAGAGGTAAGTTGTTCGTTTGGCCAACTTGGCTAGGATGGCACAAGAGTATTTTGTTGTTTGTTTTAAATCCTTTATTTGTGGATTTTGATGTTGGGAAACGAACCTTGTGGTCGTTCTTGTGTACTGTGAGTTGATGAGATTTGGGGCTAAAATCCCAATGGTTTTTGTAAAAGTCATTTTACGGGTTTGGGGCTAAAATCCCAACGGTTTGGTAAATGTCATTTTTCGGAAAGTAAACCTTTGGGGCGGTGACCCCTTTTGTCTTGTGGATTTTGAAAAGTAGGATTTGATAATCCTAAATTGTTTTCTATTAAAACTCTCGATGGCATTCTAAACCGTTTTATAAATTACTCCCATTGATTTATGATATTTCGATTTTGAAATGTTTTCTCAAACTCTTGCCTCGGGAAGTACTTTTCATTTCGTTTGGATCTTTGAGGATCCTTGGTTATTGTTATTCGTGGAATGTGAATGGTATGGCTCGTATTTGCACTTTGTTCTTGTACTAGCAAAACGGGAGTTTGCTAACCCCAGTATTCGGGGTGGATGTCTGTTTTTGCATTCAGGTTTTGGAGCATAACACAGGGTCGGCACGAAGGATGATGAAAGATGATCGATACTAATCACATGAGGAACCTTACTCTGTTTATTGGTTCAGTTGTACTCTATTTTTCCGCTGCTATATTTTCCCGTTGTACGGGTGTAGTTGTATTTTTGACCCCTGCGTGGGCATGAGTTGTATTTGAGTTGTATGTATTTATTGAAAGACCAAATCGGTCTACTGAGTCGTTTTAGCCTTAAAGGCATAGTTGAGTTGTTATATGTCGTTACCAGCCTGGTAGATCCTTGAGGAAAGGTTCTACGGCATGTAATATCCCTGAGCGGATTGGGGGTGTTACATAAATGGTATCAGAGATTAGGTTGAGGAAACCTAGGCTGTCGGGTCAAGTCGTGTTGATTGAGTCTTGTTTCGCCGGATTTTATCTGACTGAGTCGTGTCGCGACGCGTCGTTTGAGTTTGTTGGTCGTGATTAGTATCGTGGGGCGATCATCATCTTCGTGCGGCCTGTGGAAGTAAGTCTCCCTTCTTTGTGTTGTGCCTCGTGTGACACGAGCTATTTTTTTTGATTATTTGTTAAGTGGTGTAATCCTTATGTGGATTTTGATTTCACGATATGTATTTAGTCGACTCTCGTATTTGATTCATACGAGGAGTGTCGTCGCTTGTGATGTCTTTTTATTGTTGTTTTTATCCGTTGCTGATGATTTTCGAATCGATTTGCATGTTTTACAAGTTTTGTTGTGGAAGCTTTGTGCTTATACGCGTTCGACTTGTTCACTAGCCAGTGCGGGAGGGTCCTTAGAGGCCTCGAATGGGGTCAGTGGTCTTGTCCTGAATCCTAGGCGGTCTTCGACTGTGGTATTTTATCGTTTATTTCCGTTTAAAGACATGTATTGTCTTGATTTTAAACTTTTTGATGCGTGTGCTAGGAGTTGTTTTAGTGAACGTCGGTATGTGTGAGTTTTCGGCATTCTGGCCTATTGGATTTTTGAAAACCTTGAGTATCTTAGAAAAAACAAATTTCGAGACATACTTTTCAAATGAGTTATTTTCTTGTGGTACATCCTAGATGCCACAATATATTTCAAAATTTTTCTACCTCTAGGACCAAAATGTTTTGAGATATTTTCAACACTTTTATTTAGACCCGAGGGTCGAATATTTTGAAAGTTTTCACTAAGATAAAGTGTCCTCATTTTTATCAAATGCGAAATGGTTCTCCAATGTCTCGATAACGATGTTTCAAGTTTGTACTTTTTGATAGGTGATACTCAAGATCAACTGGTGTTCTTCTAAATTATTTTCAAAATGAGGTTTTCGTTTTTAAAACCTATCCATTCCCGTTTGTGGGCTGGGTATGTATGATGTTTGCATTGTCATTTTGATGTTTGCTCCCGAGTATGATCGAGTTGGCGGCGTGAGCGTTGAGTTGTTTTCCACACATTTGTTGTGTTAGCCTCTGTGAGAGGTGGGATGTTGGTATTGAATGTTGCCATCTCGTGGTGATTTCTGCGTTATCGCGCATGTGCGAGCTGTTAGAGCTTGGTTTGGCATGACCGTGTGCATCGATGATCGTTCCGTTATGTGTCGGCTGTTTAATGTCTTGTTACCTTGCTCCTGTTTTTGTGAATTTCGTGGACGAGGTCGGAGGTAATACCCGTACTATTTTGACTTCGGTATTTTCTCTTTCTCCAGTCTATCGATTCACTCATGTTCGTTGACACTTTATGAACTTGTTCTGTATTTCGGTTTCATCGTTCGAACGAGCTGTGATCTTGTTGTGGGCCGATCTGGTTATCGATGTGACTTTTTTTTCGAGTTCGGTTCGATTCTTGTGAACCTTGTTCGGGAGTAACATCATTTGGTTCTACTAGTCCTTTTATTCGAAGGGATCGGATTTTGAACTTCTGTATATTCTACTTTGTGGACTCATTTATGTTCGTTGACATTTCTGAGCTTGTCCTGCCCTTGTTTTTGTTTATCGAACGAGTGTGGTATCATTCCGGAATAACTCGTTTGTCGTTGTGACTTTTCAATCGCTATTCCCTTTCCTGTGGATCTTATGGGAATGCATGTCTTGTAGTTCTCACCAGATTATCCTGGGAGTTGTTTGAACTTTATTGTTCTTCATGATTCGAACATGATTCTTCGATTTTTGTTGTCTCGATCGTTGTGGTTTGATCGTTTGATTGTTCGGTTTTTATTGACCTCGTTCCGTGATTGGTGAACATTCAGGCTCCTTCGTAATTCCCTTCAGTTCGGGAAATTAGTTTCGTTTTCGATCTTCCAGCCCTTAGGCGGTGGGATTCCGTGTTTGTTCAGCGGTTGGCTCGCGTTTTGATTGATGTACCGTTGGGTTGGTCAATCATATTGATTTTGTGATTGTCGGATAATTGACTTGGCTATATTATCCGTTTCATGACGCTTGTCATTTGTTGGTTTTATTATATCCCTAACAGCGACGTTGTGTTGGTCGCCGTGGAGCGTGTTTTCACGCCGTATATTCCTTTGCGTTGTTTGTAACATTTCGCCGTTGGGCGTTAGTTACGCATTCTTGTGTATCTCGTTGAGTTTTTCTTGGCGGAATATTTCTTCTCCCTACTTGTTTTAAGTTTCGGGACGAAACTTCTTTTAAGGAGGGTAGAATGTAATATCCGCAATTTTCGATTTTCGGTAAATTTCTTTTTTCGGTCGGAGTCCGTTTTGACGACTCGTTCATGACCGTTTCGTCATTCTGAGAATGATTAATTCTACACTTTTTGTCATCCGAGTTCGTTTCGGTGTTGTTTTGTTGAGTTCTGTGCTTTTTAGCGACTTTTCCGCACTTGAGTTCGATTCTTGCGAATCTCGTCCGAAACTGCTGTTTCGAGTTTCCCGCAAGTCCGTTTAACTTTGTTAGACGTGTTGTGAACTTTGTTTTGGTTATTCGATCACCTATCGTGATTTCCGGGTGTTTTGGGCCATTTTGTAATTTTTTGAAAGTTACGGGTATCCATATCTGTATTTGTCGTCTTGACCCTTTTCTTGGTCGCGTATGATTAATTATTGCATTACGTTTTCATTTCAAGTCGTTGATGTCGTCCGCGAACTTTTCGTCGTGTTCGCTCCGCGGCGTTTAAATCGAGGCATCGGTCGTGGTGGCCGAAAGCACCGTGGACCGGTGCGGCATCGCGGAAGTGGGCATCGCCGAGCAGCCCGGCAGAACCGGCGTAGCGCACGCTATGGCCGGACGCCGCGCGCTTAGCTCGGCAGTGTAGCGCACGCATTGCCGAGTCACCGCCAGACGCTATCGGCCCGGCAGAGGTATTCGAGGTTCGACTCGGCCAGATCGGCAGTAGCGCACGCCATCGGCCGTAGCGCGCGCTAACCGGCAGGGTAGCGCACGCCGCCGGCCGACTAGCGACGTTACTGGGTGAGTTTGTTAGTCCAAAGGGCTATCAAGGTGTCGGCTAGCGCGCGCAGGCTTCCGGCCGTAGAGCACGCTAGCGGGAGTCGGGCGGTCGAGTCATGGTCGGCAGAATTGGTCGGTGGTGCCGGGTCATGCGGACCATGGCCGAGAGTGCTCGGCCAATACTGGCCGATAGCGCACGCTAGGCCGGGAAGGCTAGCGCACGCTAGTTCCGGCCCAGTATATAAATGACAGACCAATGGCTTTCTCCGACATTTTTCATTTCATTTCTCTTCGGTCCGCGGCTGGGGTTTCGGAGGAGACGAAACCATGTTGTTGAATAACAAATCCATGAAGTTTCTGAGTTTATATCACCGATCAATCGTCCTATAACATCCTTCGATCCAGCGAATCAAGGTTAGATCTTTAGAACCCTACTTTTGGGTAGATTTGGGGGTTTTCGCGTTTTTGTACGATTCGTTCCGTTTTGTTGATTAATTCATGATGGGTATGATTAATCTTGATAGTATTCTTGTGTTTAACATCATTTAATCCATTGTTCTTCGTCGAATCGAAGTATATTTCTCGATTTCCTTCAAATTGACTTTTTGGGGGATTTGTTCTCGATTTCGTTTTTCATCCGTTTTTGATGGATCGATTGTGGTTAAATGATGTTGTTAAACACATTCTATGGATTGTATATCCATATTTCAACTTGGAATTCCGTTTTCGGGTTTTGACGGGACGAATCGTGTTCTTGGCCGTTTTGGGGGAAATCCTTGAACTTTCGTCTTTTGTTCTTTGAATTCAGCGGCTTTGGGTCGTACTTTGAAATTCATTTTCGTTGTTATTGTTTTCGTTCATAGTTCATTGTTGTGGATTATCGTTCGGTGGAGTCGGCGAGTTCGTAGTCGGTTCGTGCCAACCTACTTCGGCCGATTCTCCGCGTTGTGGCTATTCGAGGCAAGTACCTTGCCCATACTTTTCTCGTTTTATGGATATGATGATCGGTGGTCGTCTTGATGTGTTTGTTTGGTTATTTAAAATGAAGTTCCAAAGGATTTCGGTTTGGCCTCGTTAAAGGCTTTCTTTCAAAACGCGTGTGTTTTGTGAACGGTGTTTTGAGAATTGATTATGATGTGATTATTTTGAACGTTGAAGGATTTTATGATGATACTCCTATTGTTAAAAGTTATGGAATCGTGTATTCCGTATTTAATCTTGTTATTGTATTTTTGAAGAGTTTGGTAATGGTGTCGAGTTAATGGCCATCTCTAGTGAGTATTCTTAATGAACTTACATTCTTAGCACGTTAGTATTGCATGAGTAACGTGTGTGTGTGTGTGTATGCTAACTACGGGTTAGATCCGACGGGGTCTCGGTAGGGGTCCACGGAGGGGTGGATCCGCGAGCTTGCTTTTAACCACTATGGGTTAGATCCGACGGGGTCTCGGTAGGGGTCCACGGAGGGGTGGATCCACGGTTAATTGTGGTGCATTTTGCAAATGTGATTTGATTATGGCATTTCCGGAAATGAGTGCTTTCGAACGGTTTTCATGATTGCATGCATTGACTAAGTGTGTAAGAGGTAAGTTGTTCGTTTGGCCTACTTGGCTAGAATGGCACAAGAGTATTTTGTTGTTTGTTTTAAATCCTTTATTTGTGGATTTTGATGTTGGGAAACGAACCTTGTGGTCGTTCTTGTGTACTGTGAGTTGATGAGATTTGGGGCTAAAACCCCAATGGTTTTTGTAAAAGTCATTTTACGGGTTTGGAGCTAAAATCCCAACGGTTTGGTAAATGTCATTTTTCGGAAAGTAAACCTTTGGGGCGGTGACCCCTTTTGTCTTGTGGATTTTGAAAAGTAGGATTTGATAATCCTAAATTGTTTTCTATTAAAACTCTCGATGGCATTCTAAACCTTTTTATAAATTACTCCCATTGATTTATGATATTTCGATTTTGAAATGTTTTCTCAAACTCTTGCTTCGGGAAGTACTTTTCATTTCGTTTGGATCTTTGAGGATCCTTGGTTATTGTTATTCGTGGAATGTGAATGGTATGGCTCGTATTTGCACTTTGTTCTTGCACTAGCAAAACAGTGGAGTTTTGCTAACCCCCGAGTATTCGGGGGGTGGATGTCTGTTTTTGCATTTCAGGTTTTGGAGCATAAGACAGGGTCGGCACGAAGGATGATGAAAGATGATCGATACTAATCACATGAGGAACCTTACTCTGTTTATTGGTTCAGTTGTACTCTATTTTTCCGCTGCTATATTTTCCCGTTGTACGGGTGTAGTTGTATTTTTGACCCCTGCGTGGGCATGAGTTGTATTTGAGTTGTATGTATTTATTGAAAGACCAAATCGGTCTACTGAGTCGTTTTAGCCTTAAAGGCATGGTTGAGTTGTTATATGTCGTTACCAGCCTGGTAGATCCTTGAGGATGTAACACCCCCAATCCACTCAGGGATATTACACGCCGTAGACCCTCTCCTCGAGGATCTACCAGGCTGATAACTAAAATCGAACATCTAAACATCGCCTTTAAGGCTAAAATGACTCACTAGACCGACTTGGTCTTTCAATAATAACATACAACTCAATTCCAAACACATACCCACGCAGGGGTCAAAATACAATAAACTCCCGTACAATGGGGAAAAGATACTGCAGCGGAAAAGAAAATACAACTAGACCAATACGACATCAACGGATCCTCGTGTGATTAGTATCGTTCATCTTTCATCATCCTTCGTGCCGACCCTGTGCTATGCTCTAAAACCTGAATGCAAAAATAGACATCCACCCCCCGAATACTCGGGGGTTAGCAAAACTCCACTGTTTTGCTAGTGCAAGAACAAAGTGCAAATACGAGCCATACAATTCACATTCCACGAATAACAATAACAAGGAATCCTCAAAGATCCAAACGTAAAGAAAAGTACTTCCCGAGGCAAGAGTTTGGGTAAACATTTCCAAAATCGAAAGATCGCAAATAAAGGGAAACAATTTATAAAACAGTTTAAAATGCCATCGAGAGTTTTAATAGAAAACAATTTAGGATTATAAAATCCTTCTCTTTCCAAAAATCAATAGGGTCACAGCCCAAATGTTTTGTTTTCGCAAATAGGAGACCACCAACAATTTACAGGGTCAGAACCCAACATCACGTGTCCTCAACGGACATAAAATCAACGAAACATAATCACGCACGCGCATCGCCTAGGACCGGGACGCTACCACAGACATCCCACCCGAGGTCTCGAAGGACCCTCCCGAGCTGGCTAGCGAAACAAATCACACACATCTCACGGTTGGATCAATCGCTTGTTGCATCCTGGCCACATGATCGCATGCCATGTGCCACCGTAGATTATCTCAGGCTCTCACGGTTGGATCAATCACTTGTTGCATCCTGACCACATGATCACGTGCCATGTGTCACCGTAGACCTTCAACCATATCCACACATTCACACAAATAACATATCACATCAAGGATATTCAAACAACTCGCCCAGAGGCATCAAACACTTAGCAAAACACCATGTCAATCCACAACGCACCGAAATGAAATAATATACGTCCACACGCAATACCAAGTGCAACATCAACACCAAACATATCCATAGAATTCATATAGTTATTCACAAACCACACCATTCACAAAACACACGCGTTTTGAAAGCAAGCCTTTAACAAGACTAAACCGAATCTTTTGAAAGTTCAATTCAAATGACCAAGCAACCACATTTAGACGATCACTAATTATCATATCCATAAAACAAGAATAGTATGGGCAAGGTACTTGCCTCGAAAAAGAACAACGCGGAGAATCGACCGAAATAGGTTGGCACGAACCGACTACAAACTCGCCGACTCCACCGAACGACAATCCACAACAAAGAACTACGAACGAAAACAATAACAACGAAAATGAATTCCAAAGTACGACCCAAAGCCACTAAATTCAAAGAACAAATGACGAAGGTTCAAGGATTTCCCCCAAAACGGCCAAAAACACGATTCGTTACGTCAAATCACGAAAACGGAATTCCAAGTTGAAATATGGATATACAATCCATAGAATATGTTTAACAACATCATTTAACCATAATCGATCCATCGAAAACGGATGAAAAACGAGATCGAGGACAAATCCCCCAAAAAGTCAATTCGAAGGAAATCAAGAAATATACTTCGATTCGACGAAGAACAACGGATTAAATGATGTTAAACACAAGAATACTACCAATATTAATCATACCCATCATGTATTAATCAACAACACGGAACGAATCGGACAAAAACGCAAAAACCCCAAATTTTCCCAAAATAGGGTTCTAGGAAATCTCACCTTGATTCGCTAGATCAAAGGAGGTTATGGAGGTATTAATCGATGATATAAACTCCCAATCTTTGTGGATTAGTTGCTTGACAACATGTCTCCTGGATCGCCAAGTCTCCAGCCACGGAGAGGAAAAGATGGAAATGAAAAACGGGTGAAAATATGGCTACTCTGTCATATTTATACAAGCACGGCCTAGCGTGCGCTACACCTTCCGGACTAGCGCGCGCTAACGGGCAGCCTCGGCCGATAACCCTACCGTGGCCCGCAAGGCCTCAGATCGAAAACTCAATCTGCCGGCCGGATCCTGCGCCGCGCGATCAAGGAGAAGGCTGCGCGGACGCTAGCGGCGCTAGCCGATCCGCCTGTAACCTCGATCGAATCGCCTGCAGTAACGACGCTAGCCGCCGACGGCAGGCGCTTACGCCTGCCGACTAGCGCGCGCTACGCTCGGCATAGCGTGCGCTACCTGCCGATCCTTCCCGAGTCCAGAACCCTAGAAATCCCACTGTCCGGTCCGATAGCGTGCGTTGGTCGACCAAGCTAGCGTGCGCTATACCTGCCGGTTAGCGCGCGCAGCCTTTCGGCCGTAGCGTGCGCTACGCCGGTTCCTGCCGCACCTGTCCGGCCGGTGCCCGCAATCGTCCGGGCAGTCCCGCAACCGTCCGGCCAGTACCCGACCACCAGGGCTCGACGACCCGATTTCCAAAAACGTACGGAACGAACACGACGAAAAGTTCGCGGACAACATCAACGACCCGGAATGAAAACATAATACCATAATTAGTCATACGCGACCAAGAAACGGGTCGAGACAACAATTACAGATACGGATACCCGTAACTTTAAAGAAATTACAAAATGGCCCAAAACGCCCGGAAATCACGATACGTGATCGAATAACCAAAACGAAGTTCACAACACGTCTAACAAAGTTAAACGGACTTACAGGAAACTCGAAATAGCAGTTTCGAACGAGATTCACAAGAATCGAACTCAAGTGCAGAAAAGTCGCTAAAAAGCACGGAACTCAACAAAACGACACCGAAACGAACTCGGATGTCAAAAAGTGTAGAATTAATCATTCTCAGAATGACGAAACGGTCATGAGCGAGTCGTCAAAACGGACTTCCGCTGAAAAAAAGAAAAAAAAGAAATTACCGGAAATCGAAAATTGCGGATATTACATTCTACCCTCCTTAAAAGAAGTTTCGTCCCGAAACTTAAAACAAGTAGGGAGAAGCAATATCCCACCAGGAAAACTCAACGAGATACGCAAGAAACGCGTAACTAACGCCCAACGGAGAAACGTTACAAACAACACAACGGAATATACGGTGTGGAAACACGCTCCACGACGACCAACACAACGTCACCGTTAGGGATATAATAAAACCAACAAATGACAAGCGTCATCAAATGGATAATACAATCAAGTCAATTATCCGAACAATCGCAAAACACAACGAACAAAATCAATACGATTGACCAACCTAACGGTACATTGATCAAAACGCGAGCCAATCGCTGAACAAATACGAAATTCCACCGCCCAAGGGTTGGGAGATCGAAAATGAGACTAATTTCCCAAACTTAAGGGAATTAGGAAGGAGCCTGAATGCTCAACAATCACGAAACGAGAACAAAAACCGAACAAGCAAACGATCGAGACAACAAAGATCGAACAATCATGTCCAAAACATGAAGGATAAGAAAATTCAAACAACAACTCCCAGGATGATCTGGTGAGAACAACAAGACGTGCATTCCCATAAGATCCACAGGAAAGAGAATAGCGATTGAAAAGTCACAACGACAATTGAGTTATTCCAAAACAATACCACACTCGTTCGATCAACAAAAGCAAGGGGCAGGACAAGCTCAGAAATGTCAACGAACATAATGAGTCGACAGAGTCGAAAACACAAGAGTTCCAAATCCGATCCACATCGAATAAAAGAACTAATAGAATCAGATGATGTCACTCCCGAACAAGGTTCACAAGAATCGAACTGAACCCAAAAAGTCACATCGATAACCAGATCGACCCACAACAAGATCACAGCTCGTTCGGACGATGTAATCGAAATACAGAACAAGTTCATAAAGTATTAACGAACATGAGCGAATCGATAGACTGGAGAAAGAGAAAATACAGAAGCCAAAAATAATACGGGTATTATATCCGACCTCTTATAAAAGAAATGTCGCCCCATGACTCACAACAACGGAAACAAGTTAACCACACAAAAAGCAACCGAGAAAAATCTCCACTGGGCCTCTCAGAGCCGATCCTGATAATTGTGCTGAAAGCGCGAACTCCGAAAGTCTCGGTAGCCAATTCGCAAAACTGAATTCGGTGTCCCTCGAGTCCGCACTTGAAATGTGTTACCGACGAGAGGGACAATTTACACGTGCATGCCCCAGCACATCACGGTTGAAACGTCTCGGCTCGGCATACCGAAAATACAAAATGCTAGATATAATGGGGCATAACGTCGCAAAACAACATAGCAGAGATGCCAACTCAGCACAACAAAGAATCATAACACATATTATATACAACGATTTCCATCGTAAAGTAATACACACACAAACAATACAGCAACGACGGTATCGTTCGGCAACCTTAACGGCCCGAACAATAACCAGCACATAATTACAAACATCATGAAACAATCACACATGTACACAAACGTACAAACCCAAGCTTTAACAGCTCACACAGGTGCGATAACACGCAAGTCACCACGAAATGACAACATTAAAGATCGTCATCACACCTCCCACAAAGGGACAACAAAAACATATGCGTGGCGAACGACTCAACATTCACACCACCAATTCAATCACAATTCGGAGGGCTAACACCCTAACAACAATACCAACATCATACACACCTTCTCCGACCACAAGCAGGAAATGACGGGTTTTAAAACGAAAACCACCTTTTGAAGACAGTTTGGAAACACGAGTTGATCTTGAGTATCATTTTACAAAAAGTTGAACAAACATCATTTTCGAGACTTTGAAAATCATCTTGCGTTTGAACAAAAATGAGGACACCTTTCTTTTAGTGAAAAACTTTCAAAAATATTCGACCCTTGGGTCTAAGCAACTGCATTTGAGAATATCTCAAAATGTTTTTGGTCCTCAACTCGAAATTTTTTGAAATGTATTGCGGCATTAGAAAGCACCTTAAAAACACCGCAAGAAAATAATTCGTTTTAAAAGTACATCTCGAATTTGAATTTTCTAAGATACTCAAGGTTTTCAAGGATAATTCAATGGGCTAAAATGCCCAAAAATTTCAGATAATTACACGGAACATTATAGCACCGTGGGTCCCGCGCCGGAACCCACCAGGCTAAAAACCATTTACAAAACGCCAAAAAGGTCGATGACGGTAATATTTCAAAACTCACAAAAGCCATTTATAAAATACTAAATACCGTCATAAGAATTTCACCAAAACGATCAAGGCCATAATGCCAAAAACTCGGTTAAGGGAATCGATTTTCGAAATAAAACTCAGTCGGTAAAATACCGAAAGTCATTACAAAAGGACTCACGCAGCGGATAAAAGAAATACAGTTCAACATGCACAATTCAGCAACACTACTCCTCATATGAACGAAGTATGAGAGTCAAGTAACCACATATCACGAAATCAAAATTCATAAAAGGATTCCGTCACTTAACAAATAATCATAAAAATAGCTCATGTCACACGAGGCACAACACAAAAAAAGGAAACTTACAGCCACAGGTTGCACGAAGATGATGATCGCCCCACGATACTAATCACGACCAACAAACTCAGACGACGCGTCGCGACACGACTCAGTCAGACAAAATCCAACGAGACAAAACTCAACAGACACCACTGACCCGACAGCCTAGGTTTCCACAACCTAAGCTCTGATACCATTTATGTAACACCCCCAATCCACTCAGGGATATTACACGCCGTAGACCCTCTCCTCGAGGATCTACCAGGCTGATAACTAAAATCGAACATCTAAACATCGCCTTTAAGGCTAAAATGACTCACTAGACCGACTTGGTCTTTCAATAATAACATACAACTCAATTCCAAACACATACCCACGCAGGGGTCAAAATACAATAAACTCCCGTACAATGGGGAAAAGATACTGCAGCAGAAAAGAAAATACAACTAGACCAATACGACATCAACGGATCCTCGTGTGATTAGTATCGTTCATCTTTCATCATCCTTCGTGCCGACCCTGTGCTATGCTCTAAAACCTGAATGCAAAAATAGACATCCACCCCCCGAATACTCGGGGGTTAGCAAAACTCCACTGTTTTGCTAGTGCAAGAACAAAGTGCAAATACGAGCCATACAATTCACATTCCACGAATAACAATAACAAGGAATCCTCAAAGATCCAAACGTAAAGAAAAGTACTTCCCGAGGCAAGAGTTTGGGTAAACATTTCCAAAATCGAAAGATCGCAAATAAAGGGAAACAATTTATAAAACAGTTTAAAATGCCATCGAGAGTTTTAATAGAAAACAATTTAGGATTATAAAATCCTTCTCTTTCCAAAAATCAATAGGGTCACAGCCCAAATGTTTTGTTTTCGCAAATAGGAGACCACCAACAATTTACAGGTGGTCGAACCTAACATCACGTGTCCTCAACGGACATAAAATCAACGAAACATAATCACGCACGCGCATCGCCTAGGACCGGGACGCTACCACAGACATCCCACCCGAGGTCTCGAAGGACCCTCCCGAGCTGGCTAGCGAAACAAATCACACACATCTCACGGTTGGATCAATCGCTTGTTGTATCCTGGCCACATGATCGCATGCCATGTGCCACCGTAGATTATCTCAGGCTCTCACGGTTGGATCAATCACTTGTTGCATCCTGACCACATGATCACGTGCCATGTGTCACCGTAGACCTTAACCATATCCACACATTCACACAAATAACATATCACATCAAGGATATTCAAACAACTCGCCCAGAGGCATCAAACACTTAGCAAAACACCATGTCAATCCACAACGCACCGAAATAAAATAATATACGTCCACACGCAATACCAAGTGCAACATCAACACCAAACATATCCATAGAATTCATATAGTTATTCACAAACCACACCATTCACAAAACACACGCGTTTTGAAAGCAAGCCTTTAACAAGACTAAACCGAATCTTTTGAAAGTTCAATTCAAATGACCAAGCAACCACATTTAGACGATCACTAATTATCATATCCATAAAACAAGAATAGTATGGGCAAGGTACTTGCCTCGAATAAGAACAACGCGGAGAATCGACCGAAATAGGTTGGCACGAACCGACTACGAACTCGCCGACTCCACCGAACGACAATCCACAACAAAGAACTACGAACGAAAACAATAACAACGAAAATGAATTCCAAAGTACGACCCAAAGCCACTAAATTCAAAGAACAAATGACGAAGGTTCAAGGATTTCCCCCAAAACGGCCAAAAACACGATTCGTTACGTCAAATCACGAAAACAGAATTCCAAGTTGAAATATGGATATACAATCCATAGAATATGTTTAACAACATCATTTAACCATAATCGATCCATCGAAAACGGATGAAAAACGAGATCGAGGACAAATCCCCCAAAAAGTCAATTCGAAGGAAATCAAGAAATATACTTCGATTCGACGAAGAACAACGGATTAAATGATGTTAAACACAAGAATACTACCAATATTAATCATACCCGTCATGTATTAATCAACAACACGGAACGAATCGGACAAAAACGCAAAAACCCCAAATTTTCCCAAAATAGGGTTCTAGGAAATCTCACCTTGATTCGCTAGATCAAAGGAGGTTATGGAGGGATTAATCGATGATATAAACTCCCAATCTTTGTGGATTAGTTGCTTGACAACATGTATCCTGGATCGCCAAGTCTCCAGCCGCGGAGAGGAAAAGATGGAAATGAAAAACGGGTGAAAATATGGCTACTCTGTCATATTTATACAGGCACGGCCTAGCGTGCGCTACACCTTCCGGACTAGCGCGCGCTAACGGGCAGCCTCGGCCGATAACCCTCGGCCGTGGCCCGCAAGGCCCTGTACTGAAAACTCAATCAGCCGGCCGGATCTCGCCCGCCCGATCAAGGAGAAGGCCAAGGCTGCGGACGCTAGCGTGCGCTAGCCGATCTGTCCGTAACCTCTCGATCGAATCGCCGGACAGTAACGACGCTAGCCGCCGACGTGCGCTACGCCGCCGACTAGCGCGCTACGCCGGCATAGCGTGCGCTACTCGCCGATCCTTCCCGAGTCCGAACCCTAGAAATCCCACTGTCGGTCCGATAAGGCGTTGTCGACCAAGTTAGCGTGCGCTATACCTGCCGGTTAGCGCGCAGCCTTTCGGCCGTAGCGTGCGCTACGCCGGTTCCTGCCGCACCTGTCCGGCCGGTGCCCGCAATCGTCCGGGCAGTCCCGCAACCGTCCGGCCAGTACCCGACCACCAGGGCTCGACGACCCGATTTCCGAAAACGTACGGAACGAACACGACGAAAAGTTCGCGGACAACATCAACGACCCGGAATGAAAACATAATACCATAATTAGTCATACGCGACCAAGAAACGGGTCGAGACAACAATTACAGATACGGATACCCGTAACTTTCAAGAAATTACAAAATGGCCCAAAACGCCCGGAAATCACGATACGTGATCGAATAACCAAACCGAAGTTCACAACACGTCTAACAAAGTTAAACGGACTTATAGGAAACTCGAAATAGCAGTTTCGAATGAGATTCGCAAGAATCGAACTCAAGTGCGGAAAAGTCGCTAAAAAGCACGGAACTCAACAAAACGACACCGAAACGAACTCGGATGTCAAAAAGTGTAGAATTAATCATTCTCAGAATGACGAAACGGTCATGAGCGAGTCGTCAAAACGGACTTCCGCTGAAAAAAAGAAAAAAAGAAATTACCGGAAATCGAAAATTGCGGATATTACAGAGGAAAGGTTCTACGGCGTGTAATATCCCTGAGCGGATTGGGGGTGTTACACCTCAAGGGTGCCAAAACCACTGGGAAGGGTGATAAAGGCGCCAGAATTATTTATTATGTGAGTTATGCGATCTTGCATATTTACAGATCTAAACTCATCTCCAATAGTTGCCCCGGTGATTTTACTTTCAGCTAGAGGTTTTGGAATTATTCCCAACACTCTTACTCCTTCTATATAGACAGAAGCAGCAGCTCGTCCCATTAATCCTAAACTTCCTCCTCCGTAAACTACATGAATGCATTTTTCTCCTAAGGTACGACCCAAGTTGTGGGCTGCTTCAGTAAAGCATGCCTCTTTTCCATAACTAGCTCCACCAAAAATGCAGACTGTGCTAAATTTTTTTGTGGAAGATGATTATTCTATTTTTGAAAAGAAATTTATTTGAGAGAAAAAAGAGAAAAGTACAAGTTTGAGGGATGAATAAAAGAAACAAGCACAAAGTTTATTTATAGAAGAAAAAATGAGGTAAAATTGTTTAACAAGTTTGTGATTGCGTTGATTGCGCTTCAACTACTCAATAGAATAATGAATGCATTTATTGCGTATCACCCTTTTTATTCAGAAAATCTCACCATACGACAAAAATTAAAGATACTCACGTGTATGTACAGTAGTTGTGATTGTGGCTCACATCTTCCTCTGATTTTACGTTCAGAAATGGCCTAAACGTCTTCTATGAGTCGGGGAGAAGCTTCCCATCCAATTTTCTTACAAATTGGCAAACAGGGTCTTTTACCGTCAGATTCCCAAGACGTTGTTCATAATCTGGTTTGAATTTATTCCACAAACATCGAATTCTGTAATGTACGAGTCCATTAGGATGCGTGTTAAGAGAAATTTCGATATTATCTAAATTCTCTTTATTCAGACCATCCTTAATGAACTGAATTTTATCTTCTCTGTTTGTAGATGGAATTCCTAAAAATCGATATTTTAAATTACAGTTCCATCTAGCACATTTATAGCAAACGGCTATTATCTTTGCTCGTCGTTTCTTGGCATATGAACTTTTTCCTAGCCCTGGTAAAAATCTAGTAGGTATTTCTGTGAATTCACCTGCTATTCTCACTTTGGCTTCAATTATGAATCTAATGTCAAAAGGTATGCTTTTATTCATAAGCAACCTCATCCTTTCAAGTCTTGTCTTATAAATTTTTAAAATGACATTTTTGCTCAGAAAGGGAAATCTTTTTTCAATATTAATCAAAGTTTCATCCATGACAAAAAAATAAAATGAAAAAGGATAAAATATCTACAAATATCAGTTGTTGTGGGAAACTGAAAAAAATCCGACTTTAATAGTCACGGAGTACCGTTATCCGCCACTTGACCGGACAAACACACTTGAGTACTAAGTTACAACGTCGAGAAATTGTATCCTATAACAATAATTTATAATGTAAGTTCTCAAAATAAAACTTATACTTCCCCGGCAACGGCGCCAAAAACTTGACACGTCTTTAGTGTAACTATCGCAAGTGTACGATATCGTATCAAGTAGTAAGTGGACTTTTTGAGTCCGGTTTATCGATCCCACGAGGAAGTTAGGTTATATATTGAATTATACACTATTTAACTATTTGTTATAGAGATTTATATAATTGAAACATACAATTTAAGAGTTTGGTTTGACAATTGCAATGAAAATGCAATAATAGTTCTAAAATTCAAGGAAATAAAAGATTGCACTAATAATAGATTAATAAAAGATAAAATGAAATAGTTGGGATTACAAACTTAGTTCATCATTAGTTATAGAAGATGTATAGGAGATCATAATATGAATTTACTTATTATGTTGTGTAGATTCGATTTTCCTTAATAAGACGGTTTCTCTTTCGAACTATAAAACGCCCCTTATATATTGAATCAATCCACTATATTTCTATGTTGATTGGCTTCAATACATAGCATTAGGTATTATGAAAATAACTCAAAGAATCATCTAAGGCCTAGAGGTATATTTCTATCCCCTAGAACAACTTAGAGTGAAGATCATTTGATCTAATCAAACATATTTTCTTTCGAAACATATGAAGACCATAAATATCGTCATTTATTGGCCAAATAAATAAAGATTGTTAAAACAATGAAAATCACACACAATAATAAGTAATTAATAATAGATCTTTATACAAACTTAAATAACATGACTAACCTTGTTTATAATCCCAACTAAAGTAACTTAGCCCATGAAGGGTTTAATAAACATAATACAAGATTGAGTGGTCATTATTAGTTGAAAAAGAGAAAGAATTGATCCTAACTCCCTTAGTAGATAAAGGAGAAAGAAGCAATAAACTCCCTTAACAACATATGCTATACCACTATTACACAAATCACTCAAGAACACAAGTGTGTTCTTCACACAAAAAGAAAATATTACAAAAAGTGGAAAATATAAGATGAATGATTATGGATGATGGATCTAAGGGGTCTATTTATACACATAAAGTCATCTAATAGCTCCAAAACTCCAGCATTATTACATTAGATCGGATCAATGCCAGCCATCCCCTCAATAATAGACAAAAGTATAAAAAATTAGACAATGATCAAAAATCTGTCAAGAGTTACGGCCGTAACTTTGCGGAGTTACAGCCGTAACTATGAGGACTTACGGCCGTAACATTGAGGAGTTACGGCCGTAACATGGCTACGGATTTTTGCACATTAGTTGCTTTGTGAGTTATGCCCATAACTTTTAGATGTTACGCCCGTAAGGAATTTCAGACTTCATTTTTAGCCCAGAATTTCTGACTTTTGCGTTTTCGCCCCAAATCTTCTTCGGATGATAACTTTTGATATATAACTCTGATTTTGAATCCGGAAAGACTGCCGAACTCATCTAGAAAAGCCCTACAACATGAATACATAAAAATTCAACAAAGAGAATATTTTATAAACATGTTATTTCTTGAGTAAATCAGTAATTCAATCCGATTAAGACTAAATTTACATCTTCATCCGATAAAAAATAAAATTATTAAAAATTAATTAATTCAAAGCAAAAAACGAGTAGACTAGCTCAATTATGAGTGAAATATATCAATATAAATCACGGATAAGTGTATATGACACTTATCACACCCCCAAACTTGAATTCTTGCTAGTCCCGAGCAAGACTCTTTATTATTCACGCTCAAGATAAAAATTAAAATAAGACACAAAATAAGAAAAATAATACACATACAAATTAAGAAAAATAATTATATGTAAAGAGAAAAAGAGATCAAAATACCATTTAATATACAACAACCAACTTTATACAGTAGATAGAAATGAATCAAGATTCAAAATAAATCTACTACTGATTTTAAAGTTAAAATACGGTTTTATTTTGTAATTTCAAAATGTAAGGTTTTCCCCCCAAAATGTTGATTATTTCTTTCCCACTCGTGATAAACATGACTCCCTTTAATGGTTTCTCTCGATCACTCGATTATTTTTTGACTCAATATGAAGAAGAATTTCATCGACGTCATCGAATATTGTGATTGTTCACGAAATTGAGTGTATTGAAATTCAGCCGCTAATTAATTCAAATCTGCTCATAAACTACATCCCTTTTAGTGATAGCTTTCACACCGTTATTTGCTAACGTGTAGCTCTTTTCACCAACACAATTTCCATTTTTTTTAGGTGATAGCTTTCACATCGTTATTTGCTAACGTTTAGCTCTTTTCACCAACACAATTTCCATTTTTTTGTGAGACGGCAGCTACGCACCAACAATGGTTAGTCCTTAATTTTTCGCAAAATTTTAAGACCCCCAAAATTAGGCAGCTGTTGCTGCTCAACACTTCTCCTTTTCGTCATTTTTTTTAGGTGATAGCTTTCACACCGTTATTTGCTAACGTGTAGCTATTTCACCAATGACTCCTTTTTTTAGGGAATAGAATTTTTGCAGAAAATCGTTTATTAGCTAAGCATGAAAAATAAAAAAATCCACAAATTAAGTAAATTTCAGTTCTATTTTTCAGCAACCTACTGATTCTTCTTTTCTCAAGGTAACGAATGACTCGATTTTATATGATAACTACAAGGCTTGGAAAGAGAGATTAAAGCTCAAAAATTTTGGAATATACAATTTTTTTACTAGTTAAAACGATTTTAGAAGCTTGTATATAGCCAATTTATTGGTGTTATGGCCAGATCTAGAAATCTCACAAATCAAAATAATTTATATATATATATATATATATATATATATATATATATATATATATATATATATATATATATATATATATATTAAAAAAAATTAAGGCAAATAACCAAAATTGTAATATCCGACGGAAATTTTTACTTACTGTTGTATTATTCGGATAATTCGATACTGTTGTAGTCTTGTTGCATTTGTGAAATGAATATTGATGTTAGTATATATCATAATAGACTTAATAAAAAAAACTATCACTCGCGCTATGTTTGAATTCTCAACGTTGTATAGATAAGTACATTTTTGAACTGTTTAACCGGAGCCTAACATACGCTAACCCTTAGGCATAGCGTACGCTATTTTTAGTCCTTTACGTACGTAAGGAGGTACCTGTTACGTACGTAACCAGTGTAATCGTATCCGATCTCAACTTTCGGCGTGTGGGGCCGGACATGATTCGAATATCTGATCTTTTGGAGGCAACCTAGTTGACCTACATTACGTACGTAATGCTTCCAGAGGTAACGTACGTAATGATGTTCGTATTTCAGTCTAGCAGCCTCTGGACTTAGCTTACGTACGTAACACTTTTCGTGTAGCGTACGTAAAGCTGTTAACGTACGTTATCCTCTTGTGATAACGCATTTAACGCATCAGATCGTTATAAAAAGACAACTTGTGTCTTTCATTTTGCACGACCAAACTCTGATTTTTCACCCATATAATCACCCCCTGCATCCCTAGATCAAATTTAACTTCTTCCAACCTGTGTTTGAGCTTTACATTTTAATTTTGGAGCTTGTTGATTGGAAGTTGAAGACATTCTTGAAGCTTATATTTTGTTCTTGTGACTTTGGTGTATTGTTCTTCATTTCTGAAGGTATGTTAAACTATTTAACCCTATAATCTCGTGATTATAATGATAGTGATTAAGTATATTCCAACTAGTGATGAATTAATCAAAATAAACATGTTTGTAGTTAAGCTTTTAACAAATCTAATGATGAATATGATGATTAAGGGTTTTGTAATGATGTGTTCTTAGTGTTTTAAATGGTGATGATCATGTTTAGTTAAACCACACTCTTCTTGCTAGACTAATAACACCATTGGAATAATAATAGTCCTTGTTTCATTATAATGCAAATAACTTGTTGTAATAATTACCATAAAATGTTTTAAGTAACCCTTGTTGATCATTAGAAGAATGTAATGACCTTCTTGAACCTAAGCTAAGTGAATTCAGAAGAATAATATTTGAATCTCCAAGTTAATTAGAAGATTATAAGGATGGTGTTAAACTTGAGATAGTCTTCATGATCATAATATGGATTTGTAACTAGTTAACTCAACATAAGTAATTGATTGAAGTGCATATTTTAGTTTTAATCAATTGAGATGTTCTTGATAAGTTTAATGGATAGGAGACTATTGTTTAACACATTATGGAACGATTCTTAATCCAACAAACATTTGGTAACATCTTGTAATCAATTGTAAGAATAGAATGGTATTAATAAGGTTCTTGAAGTAACACTTCAACATCTTAAAAAGTTGAACTACTCAAATGAGAATTAGGATGTTGTCTCGTTGAAGTTTGGTATAGATGATCATATGAACGTGTTATTGAGTAAAATATACTTCATTCAAGATTGATTGTCCGAGTAACCAATTTTGAATCGAGGGCCATCTGTTTGTTCGACAAAGAAGGACTATTCTCGCCTCCGTATTGAGGCAAGTTATCTTGCTTGGTTATAATGATGTGTGGATTCTTATGATGATTATGCATTTCGTGTATATGAAACACTTATAAACTTGTGTCTTGTGATTTGAGGTTGTTTTTAATGATGTCCCGTTTTCATCATGGGATTGTATTCCCAAGTTCGTCACTTTCGAAACCTTGATATTGTTGATCTTGTCGTCATTTCGGTGAGTCCTCGATCCTTAATCGGATTTGTGAATTATTGAATTCGTTGTCATGTTGCATCGTGACATATCCGGAGTCATATCTACGTTCCGATTGGATATTATGTAGGATTTTTAGCCGGGCACATATATAGTCATGCGTGAATATTTTCCGTGTTGGGCTGTGCACACGAGATGTAGTTCGTTGAGGCTAATTAGGTACATTGTCCCACGTATATCCTGGATTCCGTATACGGGATGGACATGTGCACTGACACATATTCGGATCGGGCGTACTGTGATGTCCCTCTTGAGCCATACTATCTTAGTCGTTCATAGTCGATTTATATACTTGGATGTGTTCGACGTTTTGTGACTGAGCGTTCATACGCCCGAGGGGTATGTTCGTTAGTCGGGGTGTTATTCTTGATATCTTATATATGTAAATTGTATAATATCTTGAGAATCATTTATCATGTATATCTGACCCTGTGTTGGGCAAAATACTTGTGTTGTATTTTAGGTCGAGGAAAGGGCAAGGTACGGGAAGATCAGGGTGACGACGAAGGGTTCGAAGGATACTAGTTCGGGGCCCCCCAAGTCTTTTGTGTCCGGTCATGTTCGTACCGTGTAATGTTATCTTTCCGCTTTATTTATGGTATGAACAAATGTATTGTTATTTAAGGTATATTCCATCTTCATATGGATTATACTTATGTTTCGGATCCTGTGTATAATAAGGCCGTTGGCCATACCACTATAAACTCCAAATCGGAGTAAGTACTAAGTTTTGTGGTTCGGTATCACGTGTATTGTGTATTTAATCTGTATTTTGGGTATCGCCTGGTGGGTCCCAGTGTGGGGTCCATGGCACTGTAATGGCCGCCTTATCGGGGTGTTACAGAAGATGGTATCAGAGACCAGTGCTAGAGGTCATTTTCTTTCTTTTGAGTCTTTGTGAATTGAACTAGTATCAAGAGACCTTCGTGTCACGTGTGACCCGTGCGAGTGCCTGATCCTACAAGCCAAATGCGGTACATGCTTTATGAACCATGATTAAATTACTGACATGATGTTGATATCTGAATGGATCGCCTTGTTGATCTTGGCATTTTAAGGGTTTGTGGCAGGAATTATCTGATTAATGATACGAATAAAATTCTAGATTGATTATATGATTGAAATTGTTCGACTCAAACGTCGATATGATATCCTGTGTGACCCTCGTAGTGTCGATAACTCATTACGAACTGTTTTCTTGAATATGTAATTTCTTACTGCCATTAACTTAGCATGAATTCTGATTGGTATCATGAACTGTACTTATGGTTATCTTTACAAATTGATTCTTTCAGTATGGAAAGAAATTTGAGAGGCCGTGGCACAGGGGGACGAGGCCGCAGAAGGGGCCGAATCCCGATACCACGAGCCAACAGACGTGCAAATGCCGAGCATAGTTCCGCAGGCTGTGGTTCGCCTTCTAGGGATCAATCGCACCACAATGGACGCGAGGATGCTCGTGTCGATCCTTACACTGTAATGCAGGGCATGATGGCTCAGATGACCCAAATGGGTCAGTTAATGGAAACTATGCAGAGAGCTGCTACCGACCAGCATCAGGGGCCACCTCCTGTACATGGCGGACCGGTGAGTCGAATCATCAGCGACATCTCTTGCCAGCGACACCCGATTTTTGAAGGTTCCTCTGAGCCGGATGATATCGTGCATTGGATCGAACATTTCGAGAAATTGTTCGATATGGTAGACTGTCCAGTAGAGAATCGCGTCTCCGTAGCAGCTTACTACTTGGGCAAGGGCGCCCACACTTGGTGGCTTTCGGTGAGGCCAGCTGATGGCGTATGTACTTGGGAAGAATTTAAAAATCTCATGCTAGATCGCTACTATCCAGGTCCTCTCCGCGAGGCCAAACTATCAGAATTGCTGAATCCGGAACTGTCCGAAGATGATGACGTACTATCTATCGCCGAGAAATTCTAGGCACTTCTTCCTTTTGCCGTGACGATTGTCCTAACAGAGGCTGATAAGATCAAATACTTTCTCAAAAGGCTTAGACCCCGAATGAGAATGCAGCTGTTGAACCATCATTGTGTGACCCTACCGGAGTTTATCGAGAAAGATCTGGAGTACGAATTGACCGTGAAAGAAATTTCCAAGAAGCAACCGCAGTCTAACAACAAGAAATTCAGGAACCAGAACCAGACAGACAGCAACTGGGGAACATTCAAGAGACCCCAACTAGTGCCAAATCCTTCTGAACGGCAACCTACGGCATCGAAGCCAACCGGATCGCAACCTCGAGCGGTCAGCCTATCTGTTGTGTGCTATAACTGTGGAGATCAGGGGCACATCAATTCGAAATGTCCAAGTCCAGCCGTATCATGCCATACTTGTGGGAAGAACGGACATCGTGCTCGTTATTGTAGGAATGGACCAGTACGTATTTCCGCAGCACCTCATGCTCCAGTACAGTCTTCAGTTCAGGACCGTGTACCTCCGTCCGCTTCTTATCAGACTACCGGGGCAAACAAAGGGATGGGACGTGGAAATCAAGCTGGTACATCTGGTGCCGGGGCTGCAAAACCCAGAGTTTACGAGATGAAGAAGGCTGATGATCCCGAAGCCAGCATGATTGCAGGTACTCTCGAGATCCAATCTCAGCCTGTCTGTGTTCTTTTTGATACTGGTGCTTCACACTCCTTTTTATCTACCTCTTGTTTGAGTCGTTTGCAATTAGAGCATGTTATCAATTGTGAACCTTATATAATTGGTCTACCCGACGGTAGAAGAATTGTCGGGAATCGTGAAGTTCAGGACTGCTCGATTCGTATGAACGACCGTGAGTGGTTGTCAAATTTAATTGTGGTCGATTTACCTAAAGATGTTTTGATCTTGGGCATCGATTGGATGGACCGTCATGATGCCATAATTAGTGTCCGCAAGCGAACAGTGACCGTCACATCTGACGATGGTGTTGAGTGTACATTCCAGGGTGACAGTCCCAGCCGTTCCGGGAGAGTCATCAGCGCTATGAAAACAGTGAAACTGCTTAATCAGGGATGTAATGGATATTGGTGTTACATGACCAAGACAACGGATCGACCAGTTGAATTGATCGATATTCCGGTAGTCCGAGACTACCCAGACGTATTTCCAGATGAGTTGCTAGTTTTACCTCCACATCGTGATGTAGAGTTCAATATTGAGTTAGAGCCTGGTACGTACACGCTTTCAAAAGCACCGTATCGTATGGCTCCGACCGAGATGCATGAGCTAAAGAGCCAATTTGAGGATTTGACCGAGAAGGGCTACATTAGACCTAGCGCGTCCCCTTGGGGAGCACCAGTACTATTTGTACGAAAGAAGGACGGATCCCTACGTTTGTGTATTGATTATCGTGAGCTGAACAGGGTAACCATTAAGAACAAATATCCATTGCCGCGTATTGATGATTTATTGGATCAGCTTCAAGGGGCTGTTGTGTTTTCTAAGATCGACTTGAGGTCTGGTTACCATCAGTTGAGGATTCGTGAGTCTGATATTTCGAAGACCGCTTTTCGTACTCGCTATGGGCATTATGAGTTCGTAGTGATGCCTTTTGGACTGACGAATGCACCGGCAGTGTTCATGGAGCTGATGAATTGAGTCTTTATTAATTATCTGGATCGCTTTGTAGTCGTTTTTATTGACGACATTCTGATCTACTCTCGTGACCGTGAAGAGCATGAGCGTCATCTCCATCTAGTTCTCGAGGCGTTAAGGCGAGAGCAGCTTTATGGAAAATTTTCTAAATGTGAGTTCTGGATGCGTGAAGTTATCTTTCTCGGACATATGATATCAGCTGATGGGGTCCGAGTAGACCCACAGAAGACAGAAGCTATCCGAGACTGGCTACCACCAAAGAACGTTAAGGAAGTACGTAGTTTCTTGGGACTAGCAGGTTATTACCGACGGTTCGTGGAGGGTTTTTCCAAAATTGCCCAACCAATGACTAATTTGCTGAGGAAGGATAAGAAGTATTTATGGTCAGAGGCATGTCAGCGGAGCTTTGATGAACTTAAGAGTCGGTTGATTTCGGCACCTATTTTAGTCCTACCGAAAGGAACGGAAGGGTTTGTAGTGTATAGTGACGCATCTAAACAGGGCCTTGGGTGTGTACTAATGCAAAATGGGAAGGTGATATCCTATGCATCAAGACAGCTACGACCTTACGAGGTCAACTACCCCACCCATGATTTAGAACTCGCAGCCGTGGTGTTTGCTTTAAAAATCTGGCGTCCTTATCTGTATGGAGTTACCTGTCAGATTTTTACTGATCACAAGAGCATGAAGTACACTTTTACTCAGAAGGAGTTAAACATGAGGCAGAGAAGGTGGCTAGAACTCATCAAAGATTATGATATCGAGATTCTTTATCATCCGGGCAAAGCAAATGTAGTTGCCGACGCTTTGAGTCGTAAAACAGTACAGGAACAGATGCTTGCCCGCCTAACAACTCAGAGGGAATTGCAGTTAGAATTGATGAGGCCGGAAATTGAAGTCTGGATACAGCGTATACAAGGACAACTCTGTACACTTGAGATTTCATCGTCCCTTGAGGATATAATTAGATCGAAGCAAGTTACGGACCCATTCTTATCTCGAGTCCGGAATGAAGTGACTCAAGGGAAAGCCCCTGGTTTTGTGATCCACGAGGATGGATTGATACGCTTCAGGAACTGAGTTTGTGTACCCGCAGACGACGAATTAAGGAATTCTATCCTGAGAGAAGCTCATGCTACCCCGTACTCTATCCACCCGGGGTCTAGCAAAATGTATAAGGATTTGAAACTATATTATTGGTGGGGAAGTATGAAACGTGAAGTTGCGGAATTCATTTCGAGGTGTTTAACCTGTCAACAAGTTAAGATTGAGCACCAGAGACCCACAGGAATGCTGAAACCGCTTCCGATCCCCGAGTGGAAATAGGAGGACATATCGATGGATTTTATCACCAGCCTGCCGACAAGTCGTCGAGGGATGAATACGATTTGGGTGATTGTAGATCGTTTGACCAAATCAGCCCACTTTCTGGAGATTAAAGATACTTGGGGACCCGAGAGATTGGCCCAGCTATTTATCAAAGAGATTGTAAGGTTACATGGTACCCCTAAGAGTATTGTATCAGATCGTTACGGGCGATTCATGTCACATTTTTGGAAAGCAGTTCATTATGCGATGGGTACGCAATTGAACTTCAGCACAGCATTTCACCTGCAGACGGATGGTCAGACTGAGAGAACTATCCAAACTTTAGAGGATATGCTGAGGGCGTGCGTTCTCGATTGGAAGGATGATTGGGAGGCCCAACTACCTTTGGTGGAATTCACTTATAATAATAGCTAGCACACTTCGATCCAGATGGCACCTTATGAAGCGTTGTATGGCCGTCGTTGTAGATCCCCTCTGTGTTGGGACGATCCGTCTGAAACCTTGGGTAGAAACCGATATGTTGTTAGCAGCCCGTGAAAAGGTCACTCTGATTAGGAGTCGTTTGTTGACGGATCAAAGCTGACAGAAGTCTTACGCAGACAACCGCCACCGAACACTTGAGTTCGAGGTCGGCGATCATGTACTACTGAAGGTGTCCCCTACTCTAGGAGTTTTTCATTTTGGGAAATGAGGCAAGCTAAGTGCGAGGTATATCGGGCCGTTTGAGGTTTTGGAACGAGTAGGCGATTTAGCCTATCGCTTGGCTTTACCACCAGCCCTGAGCCGGATTCATAACGTGTTCCATGTCTCCCAGTTAGGGAAATACGTTGCTGATCCGAGTCACGTACTTCAGTTCGATGAGATCGATTTAGCGGAGGATCATTCATATGAGGAGCGCCGCGTACGGATACTTGAGAGGAGGATCAAACAATTGCGAAATAAGATGATTCCCCTACTGAAGGTTCAGTGGTCACGACACGGGGTCGAGGAGGCCATGTGGGAGACGGAGAGCAGCATTCAAGAGAGGTATCTTGAATTGTTTACCCCTTAGTTTCGAGGACGAAACCCCTTTTAAGGGGGGGAGTATGTAATATCAGACGGAAATTTTTACTTACTGTTGTATTATTCAGATAATTCGATACTGTTGTAGTCTTGTTGCATTTGTGAAATGAATATTGATGTTAGTATATATCATAATAGACTTAATAAAAAAAACTATCACTCGCGCTATGTTTGAATTCTCAACGTTGTATAGATAAGTACATTTTTAAACTGTTTAACCGGAGCCTAACGTACGCTAACCCTTAGGCATAACGTACGCTATTTTTAGTCCTTTACGTACATAAGGAGGTACCTGTTACGTACGTAATCAGTGTAATCGTATCCTATCTCAACTTTCGGTGTGTGGGGCCGGACAGGATTCGAATATCTGATCTTTTGGAGGCAACCTAGTTGACCTACATTACGTACGTAATGCTTCCATAGGTAATGTACGTAATGATGTTCGTATTTCATTCCAGCAGCCTCTGGACTTAGCTTACGTACGTAACACTTTTCGTGTAGCGTACGTAAAACTGTTAACGTACGTTATCCTCTTGTGATAACGTACATAACGCACTGTACTGTTATAAAAAGACAACTTGTGTCTTTCATTTTGCACGACCAAACTCTGATTTTTCACCCATATAATCACCCCCTTGCATCCCTATATCAAATTTACCTTCTTCCAACCTGTGTTTGAGCTTTACATTTTGATTTTGGAGCTTGTTGATTGGAAGTTGAAGACATTCTTGAAGCTTAGATTTTGTTCTTGTGACTTTGGTGTATTGTTCTTCATTTCTGAAGGTATGTTATACTATTTAACCCTATAATCTCGTGGTTATAATGATAGTGATTAAGTATATTCCACCTAAATCAAAATAAACATGTTTGTAGTTAAGCTTTCAACAAACCTAATGATGAATATGATGATTAAGGGTTTTGTAACAATGTGTTCTTAGTGTTTTAAATGGTGATGATCATGTTTAGTTAAACCACACTCTTCTTGCTGGACTAATAACACCATTGGAATAATAATAGTCCTTGTTTCATTATAATGCAAATAACTTGTTGGAATAATTACCATAAAATGTTTTAAGTAACCCTTGTTGATCATTAGAAGAATGTAATGACCTTCTTGAACCTAAGCTAAGTGAATTCAGAAGAATAATATTTGAATCTCCAAGTTAATTAGAAGATTATAAGGATGGTGTTAAACTTGAGATAGTCTTCATGATCATAATATGGATTTGTAACTAGTTAACTCAACATAAGTAATTGATTGAAGTGCAGATTTTACTTTTAATCAATTGAGATGTTCTTGATAAGTTTAAAGGATATGAGACCATTGTTTAACACATTATGGAACGATTCTTAATCCAACAAACATTTGGTAACATCTTGTAATCAATTGTAAGAATAGAATGGTATTAATAAGGTTCTTGAAGTAACACTTCAACATCTTAAAAAGTTGAACTACTCAAATGAGAATTAGGTTGTTGTCTTGTTGAAGTTTGGTATAGATGATCATATGAACGTATTATTGAGTAAAATATACTTCATTCAAGGTTGATTGTACGAGTAACCGATTTTGAATCGAGGGCCATCTATTTGTTCGACAAAGAAGGACTATTCTCGCCTCCGTATTGAGGTAAGTTATCTTGCTTGGTTATAATGATGTGTGGATTCTTATGATGATTATGCATTTCGTGTATATGAAACACTTATAAACTTGTGTCTTGTGATTTGAGGTTGTTCTTAATAATGTCCCGTTTTTATCATGGGATTGTATTCCCAAGTTCGTCCCTTTCGAAACCTTGATATTGTTGATCTTGTCGTCATTTCGGTGAGCCCTCGATCCTTAATCGGATTTGTGAATTATTGAATTCGTTGTCATGTTGCATCGTGAGATATCCGGAGTCATATCTACGTTCCGATTGGATATTGTGTAGGATTTTTAGCCTGGCACATATATAGTCATGCGTGAATATTTTCCGTGTTGGGCTGTGCACACGAGACGTAGTTCATTGAGGCTAATTAGGTACATTGTCTCACGTATATCCTGGATTCCGTATACGGGGTGGACATGTGTACTGACACATATTCGGATCGGGTGTACTGTGACGTCCCTCTTGAGCCGTACTATCTTAGTCGTTCATAGTCCATTTATATACTTGGATGTGTTCGACGTTTTGTGACTGAGCGTTCATACGCCCGAGGGGTATGTTCGTTAGTCGGGGTGTTATTCTTGAGATCTTATATATTTGAATTGTATAATATCTTGAGAATCATTTATCATGTATATCTGACCCTGTGTTGGGCGAAATACTTGTGTTGTATTTTAGGTCGAGAAAAGGGCAAGGCACGGGAAGATCAGGGTGACGACGAAGGGTTCGAAGGATACTAGTTCGAGGGGCCCCAAGTCTTTTGTGTCCGATCATGTTCGTACCGTGTAATGTTATCTTTCCGCTTTATTTTAAGTATGAACAAATGTATTGTTATTTAAGGTATATTCCATCTTCATATGGATTATACTTATGTTTCGGATCCTGCGTATAATAAGGCCGTTGGCCATACCACTGTAAACTCCAAATCGGAGTAAGTACTAAGTTTTGTGGTTCGGTATCACATGAATTGTGTATTCAATCTGTATTTTGGGTATCGCCTGGTGGGTCCCAGTGTGGGGTCCATGGCACTGTAATGGCCGCCTTATCGGGGTGTTACAAAAATAATCAAAACACAACAAAATACCAACACACCAAAATAATTAAAACATACCACCCCCAAACTTGAAAATAAAACTGTCCCCAGTTTTAAAAAAAAAATAAAAAAAAATAAAATAAAATAAAAAGCAAGGAGAAAAACAGAATACTCCCTGTTATGAAAGTTGATGCTTGAGCTAACGCCTTTTAGAATCTGCAAGAGAATAAATATACGAGGCAAATAACAAAAGAAAATATACTTGGAAGTATAACACAATTTTTAAGATGCGCTTCAAGAAAGTCCGAAGAGTCGCCTTACGCTGCCATCAATGCTTTTACGAAAAAAAACAAACAATAAAAATTACAGCAATAAAATAACAATACATAAATCGCGAATAGATGCGCGTCAAGAGATCAAGAAGAAACTCCTTAAGCTGCCATCATTTAGCACGATTTTAACACACAACAGAAAGTAAAAATACAAGAGGTCCGACATGGGTTATCAAAGGGAGAGGAATGAATCCACTTTTCATTTTCTCACGGTAAAATCTTCCATCCAGACAATTTTAGCTAGAGCTGGATCTAGTTGAGGAACAAATTCAATGAGTTTTTTTGATTAGTTTTTCTGGTGTTGTTGCAACGACTATGATTCGTTTAACACGCTCGGAAATAAAGCCCTTTTCAGCAGAGTAGTCGATGAAAGATAGTAAACCATCAAAGAAACCATTGACATTAAGCACACCTATTGGTTTTTGATGAACATTTAGCTGGGCTCTGGTAACCACATGAAAAAGTTCCTCAAGGGTGCCAAAACCACTGGGAAGGGTGATAAAGGCTCCAGAATTATTTATTATGTGAGTTATGCGATCTTGCATATTTACAGATCTAAACTCATCTCCAATAGTTGCCCCGGTGATTTTACTTTCAGCTAGAGGTTTTAGAATTATTCCCAACACTCTTACTCCTTCCATATAGGCAGAAGCAGCAGCTCGTCCCATTAATCCTAAACTTCCTCCTCCGTAAACTACATGAATGCATTTTTCTCCTAAGGTACGACCCAAGTTGTGTAATACCCGAGATTTCTCATGTGTAATTAAACCTTGTGATATTGTATTTGTTGTATTTTGATCTAAGTATTATTCTCTGTATTTCATGATCCGGTGTTGTTGAGCAGATGATTTCATGATTGTGTTCAATATTGTGATTTTGCACATGTAGCGCACGCTATCGACTAGGCGTAGCGTACGCTAATTTGGGTTTAGTAGCGCACACTATATATGAACCTTAGCGCGCGCTATACGTAGTCAGCATGATTGAGACATGTTGGTAGGTGAGATCAGGCCGCGGATTTCGTTGGGATTATGTCGGGATGAACCTGGACGGCTTTTGGGAAAAGCCAAGTCAACGCAGTAGCGCACGCTACTGATATGAGGATAGCGCACGCTAAATGCTGAGTACAGTGAAGTCAGTAAGTTTCGTATAGCCGTTAGCGCACACTATGAATATGGACTAGCGCGCGCTAATAACCATTTTCTATATATAGGACAACACCCTTTTTCATTTTTTCAGCTTTCATCACTTTCCAAACCCGAATTCTGAGACATAGGGAGTCACTCTCTCCATCCTAAACCCTTCATATCATCATCATAGCCCGAGTTGAAGATTGTAGATCATTGGAGATTGGTGTTCAAGCTCTCGGTGTTGGATTTCTTCAAAGTTCCTTCGTGTTCTTCGCTACTTTGAGGTAGGTGATTCTTCACCAATATTAGTAGTATTCTGAAGGATGTTTTGATCATGATTTGGGATTATCTAGTCAGTTAAATTCGTAAGTAGTCGAACATCAGGTGTTAGAAGGATATTTTCGATGTTTTGGTACTTCTTCATCGTATAAACCATTGAACCTTTTAGTGTTTGACCAGTATATGGAGATTATCAAGTTCTTAAGTCTTTACATAATGGAATCATACGTTTTGGGACATGAAATGGATTGAACTTAGGATATTTTCTTGAAGATCAAGATGAATTATGGTGTTGTGATGATTATAAGTATCCTTGTATCTCGTAGTCGATTAATCCGTAAAGATCTTTCACAAACCGTATGAGCATGATATACACGAAGATGACATGTATTAGCACTGAAGATTTCATGAGTTTCTTCACCATTAGATTAAGTTTTCTGCCCAGTAGTAAACTGCCATGCACAGGTAGCGCACGCTAAGATGAATATATTAACGTGCGCTATTGGGAATGAGTAACGTACGCTACGTTTGGTACGTAACGTACGTTATGTCATCAGGCGAGTCAGTCGGCTGATCAGAGAGGACTGTCGGTACATAAGTTAGCGTACGCTAGACTTCGTCTTTTACGTACGCTAACGGGCAGGCTTAGCGCACATTACGTAGAGTACGTAGAGTACGCTTAGTAGTTCAGGTAGATTGCATTTTTAGAGCTTTCGGCCGTAGACCGGGTTGTTAGACATTCATACGACATAAGATAAATTCTATATTATTTCTTTTGTTAAGGTTCGAGCTTGCTACGTTGATCGAAGGAGACGGTCTTCGAGTGTGTTGAGATTCGTTGGAGTGATTTGTTCTTGCCATCTTTGAGGCAAGTATCGTATTTTAAGCTTATTGATAATGCATTATTGATCATGTGTACGATTTATTCGTGTTGTTGAACATGTGACTATATTCTTTGAGTTGTCATGATATTTACATTGATGAACGTGTTGATTTGCATATATGTATGCATAATTATAATGGTTGTGTTGAAAATGATCCGAGGGGATCATGAGGATCTATGCTGAGGGCGCTGGATCGAATATCCACCATGCGTTGGTCCGACGGGATCATCATGGGGATCTATGCTGAGGGCGCTGGATCGTTGGACGGGTTTTCCACCATGCGTTGGTCCGACGGGATCATCATGGGGATCTATATCGAGGGCGCTGGATCGTTGGATTACCCTGTATTATGTTGATGGAATCGTGAGGATTCACATCATTGGATTCCGATGACGGGAGTCCGTTTTGTATGTTTTATGATGCATTGATGATTTATTGTAGTACGATACTTGTACTAGCATTATTTTGCTAACCCCTTCGGGGGTGGACATTTGTTTTGATGTTCAGGTAGCCGTGGAATGGGGAAGCAGCCACAGTACCGACATGACGATGAAGTGGCTCAGTGATGTGGATTATGTTGTCTTATTTTCCGATTATTTCAGTACTCGAGTACGTTTATGTTGTTGTTGTCTTGGGAACATTTTGTAATAATGAATTTATTTGAATTGTCGAACGAGTTTGAAATTCCTTTCATTAATGACACTTTTGTATTATTTCCATTGTCTTCAAATTAGCCTTGTAAATTCTTATATAAAGGATTTACGGCGCTGTAATTATTCCGAATATCTCGGGGTATTACAGAATATGGTATCGGAGCTAAGATTCATGGATATCTTGGCAGTCGGGTTAGTTGGGTCTGTTTACGTTATTTGATTATTGGTCGTTTATAACATCACTGCTGAGTCAGCATCGTCGTGAGGACTGTGGTTGTAAGCCTCCTAATTCCCAAATACTACCGTTTTGTTTAATTCCTGTTTTGTGAATATTGACGGACTTTCTTTTAGAAAAGTTTGCCCTGGGTATTGAGTATTTGTGTTTACAGTATGTTGAGGGGAGGTCGTGGACGCGGATGTGGTCGTGGACGCGGACGTGGAAATGCGAGGCAGGAGGATTCGGCGTCTACCCCAGAAATTTCTGCTAGTCGAACCGATTCCCATTCTGGAGGACAGCAGGGATCAGCAAATAATAATGCAGATCCTAATGTGTAATATCCGTAATTTTCCATTTTTGGCAGTTTCCATTTTTGGTGTATGTCTATTTTTATCGACTCGCTTGTAACCGTTTCGACATTTCGAATATACTTTGTTCTTGGAGTTTTTCCATTTGGACGAGTTTTGATGATGTTTTCACGTAATTTCATTTTATGACATGTTTTGCCGTATGAACGTTCGATTCTCGTAAAACTCGTTCATTTTCGTTGTTTCTTGGCTTGTACAAGTTCGTATGGTTGAGTTGGTCATGTTGAAACTTTCGGTTTGTAAATCCGGCGTCGTTTCGTGATTTTCGGGCACTTGGGCCATTTTCGTAATTTCCTATAAGTTTAGGGAATTTCATATTCGTTGTCGTATTTCGGATTCCCAGGTAGTCGGATTGATGTGTTCTTGTGATGGTTAGACTCGTCATCGAATATTCTTCATAGTCATATTTTTGGTTCGATAGCAGGTCCGGGTTTCGGGGTCGTCCGGAATCGTTTGGACAAGATTCAGATCTGCCGGGCTAACATCGATGGGTTGTTACGGCCGTAACACCCAGAAGTTACGGCCGTAAGTTGGCCATGTTACGGCCGTAAGTGTCCCCTGTTACGGCCGTAACAGCCCGCTGTTTTAAAACAGCGGGCAGAGGCCCAAGACCTCATTTTTTATCCTTCCTTTCGTTTTTCTTCACGGGGCGACTCCAGAGGCGATTCCTTCAGTTTTGATCGGGGAATTTGTCGTGTTCCATCACCGTAGAATCGTAGTAGCATATCACCATCAGCGTAATCATCCTCCATCATCCGAATCCGAGGTATTTTCTTCAGGAACCCTAACTCGTATAAATTGGGGGTTTTTCGGGTTTTTCGTGATTGCCTCCGAATTGTTCATGTATGTTGCGAAACTTCTTATCGATTGTTGTTATTGGGTGATTCCCAATCCGTTTTCCTCGAATTAATCCATGTATTGTTGATACGGGGAGATTTTGCATAAACCCTCGCCCGTATCGATTGAACGTCTATTGTCGTGATTCGTAATCGGGGTTTTGGGAGTATTCCTTTCGATTATTGATGTCCGTCGGGACTGAGTTATGCTAATTCTTCGTTTAAGAACTGTCGTTTTCCATTGGGATCACCCGTAGTCGTTTTCACTTCCGATTCTTCGAAGATGTCACAAAGACAAGTACTTTACATTTGTTTACATGTTCTAGTATTTGAATTATGGCTGTATCATGGTTGTTGTGGATGGTTATGTGTATGTTCACCTAGGGACGGTCCGACGGGACCTCTAGGGATACATACTGCCGTGAGTGTGCGTATCGCGAACTGTGGTTTGCCACCCAGGGATGTCCGACGGGGCTCTGCGGGGTACGGTGGCCGTGAGTCTCGTACCGACAGTTAACTTTGAATTGTGATTTGTTGGAGATAATGTGTTTTGTGATTGTACATTGTAAATATTCCGGAATATAAAATGTTTTCTAAAATGATTTTTGGCGCATATATTCATCTGATTAGAATGTAGTTCAAATGGATTGTACTTGCACTAGCAGTTGTCGCTAACCCCTTAAATGGGGGAAATACTTTTTGTATTTCAGGTATTGATCGTGGGGACAAGCGAGCACCCGAGCCGTATGAGGATGATGGGCAAGCATGATATTGTCCAGTAATTGATCTTCGGTGTTATGTCTGTCGGTTATTATTGATGTCTGATTTTGGGATTTCTGTATTATAAAATTTGTTTAAGTACTCGAGTACTTCCGATTTGAATTTGTTAATGTTGTGTTCCCATTTTGGGGAAATGGATTTGATGTCAGAATTTTATTTGTCGGTTATAGTCTTTTATTTAGCTTGTCGTTTTATTTATGATGGTTTGTCGTTGTCGAATGTCTTGTTTGGTACGTTAGCCTGGTGGATTCCTCAGTGTGGGGCCCACGGCACTGTAATATGCCCTGAATGTCTTGGGGGTGTTACAGAATATGGTATCGGAGCTTAGGTTATGGATACCTAGGCTGTCGGTTATTTGGGTCTAGTTAAGTGTCGTTTTTGGGACAGTATCACTACTATGCCATCATCTCAGTACGCCGGTGCTCGTAAGTTTTCCTAACTTGACTCGTTTCACCGTTATGTTCTATTCCTGTCTTAGTATCTTGTTGCGTTTTGCGTTTGAATTGTACTTACCCGTTGCTTCTTCAGAATTCCTGCTGGTAGAGGACGCGGACGCGGTCGCGGACGTGGTAGGGGACGTGGTGCAGCCGGTGGGGCGGCCATGTCCGATCACTCAGGCACTGATTCGGCGATGACCTCTTTGTCGAACAGTGTTCCCCCTAGTTCCGGAGGTCAGCAGGACCAGTCTGCTAGCTCCGGTAATGCACATGAGAATGTTGGAGTGGCCAACATTTTGCAGCAAGTAGCGAACCAAATGACGCTACTGACTCAGGCCGTTCTAGTCGGCCAAGCTAATGCCAATCCAGTTCCGCCTACTGGATCCGGCAATGATAAGTTACTTCAGGACGTGATTCGTATGCGTCCTCCACAGTTTGATGGTGCTTCCGACCCTTCCGATTGGGAGAATTGGCTATTCGAGATGGAGAAAGTATTTGAGGCTGCTAATTGTTCTGAGGAGAGGAAAGTACCCATTGCTCAGTACTTCATCGCCAAGGAGGCATCGACGTGGTGGCAAACGGTGAAGCCGCGTGACCGGGTGGCTACGTGGGCAGAGTTTCGGGATTTGATGGAAGATGAATTCTGTCCATGGCCAGTGAAAGAGGGGAGGATCTGAGCCTTCTTTGAGGCTAAGCCCCAAGATGTTCCTATATCTCAAGCTATCAAAGACTACAATCAACAGCTGCATTATGTGAGAAACCAAGTCCGAGATGAGCTTGATAAGATCCGCCACTTTGATATGCGGATGAAACCGAGGGTGCGCCACTACATGTCTGGTCTGGGGTGCACGACTTTGAAAGAGTATCAGAATAAAGCGATGGCTTATGAGATGTCGTTTTCTGCAACGGGGACGGGAGCCGAAGGAAAAAAGCAGAAGACCTCCAGTCAGTTTTCGGGAGGCAAGTCAGGAGGGTATCCGAAGGCTCAGTCTGGTTCGCGAGTCAGTCGCCATCAGTTGGTCGAGGAAACGGTTCTAGGTCTGCTCCTGCTGGTTCCGTTCATGGTCCTACGTGCTTCAACTGTAGTCGTCTGGGCCACATGATGAGTGAGTGTGATAGGCCTCCGATTCAGTGTCTTGCTTGTGGTCGGATGGGTCATCGTGCTAAGTTTTGTACGGATGCAGCTCGGACTCCAGTTACTCAGATATCAGCCCCAGCTGCGGGAGAGCCAAGTGTGAATCAGGTACCGACAGTTCCTCAGCCGCAGTAGAGTTTTGGTAGAGGTCGAGGACGTGGTCAGCCTTTTAGAGGGGGAGCTTCTAGTGCGGGGTCTGTTCCACCCCGAGTGTACGAAATGAGACGAGCAGGAGATCCTGACGCGACGGTGGCTACAGGTACCGTCCACATCCTTGATCATCCTGTTTCCATATTGTTCGATTCTGGTGCTACACATTCTTTTATATCTATAGATTGTGTGAGCCGTCTGCATGTTGATTGCCTAGTTGCCTGTGAGCCTTTTGTTGTTAAACTTCCCAGTGGGGATAGCATCCTGGGGGACCGTGAGATTAGAGATTTTTCTGTGAGTATCGCGGGGAGGGATTGGCCTTCTAATCTAATTTCGGTAGATATTAGGGATGAGGATTTGATTCTGGGTGAGGATTGGCTGGACCGTCATGGGGCGATCATGAATAATAGAACGAGAACCGTTTCGATGTTAGCCTCTGACGGTACCGAGAATTCTTTTGTGGGGCGTAAGCGGAGTAGCCAGAGATTTCTGATCAGCGCCTTGAGGGCGGTGAGACTTCTTCGAGGAGGTTGTACGGGTTATTGGTGTTACGCTTTGAGATCGGAGGAAGGGGGAGTCGAGCTCTCGTATATTCCGGTAGTGTGTGAGTATCCTGATGTTTTTCCAGACGAGTTGCCGGGTTTGCCGCCGGACCGAGAAGTTGAGTTTACCGTCGATTTAGAGCCGGGTGCAGCACCTATCTCTAAGACGCCATACCGTATGGCACCCGCCGAGATGATGGAGCTGAAGAAACAGTTTGGAGAGTTGCTAGACATGGGGTATATTCGACCGAGCGCTTCACCTTGGGGCGCACCGGTACTGTTTGTGAAAAAGAAGGACGGGTCACTTCGTTTGTGTATCGACTACCGGGAGTTGAACAAAGTGACCATCAAAAACAAGTATCCGCTCCCGAGGATTGATGACTTGTTTGATCAGTTGCAAGGGGCAACTGTGTTTTCGAAGATTGATTTGAGATCGGGGTATTATCAGCTCTGAGTGAAGGATACCGATATTCCGAAGACGGCCTTTCGGACGAGATATGGTCACTACGAGTTTGTGGTTATGCCTTTTGGGCTAACCAACGCACCAGCCGTGTTCATGTAGCTTATGAACAAAGTCTTTATCGAGTACCTCGATAAATATGTAGTCGTTTTTATCGACGACATCCTGATTTACTCGAGGAGCGAGGAGGAGCACGCCCGTCATTTGCATATCGTGTTAGACATTTTGAGAACTCAGCATCTTTTTGCGAAGTTCTCAAAGTGTGAGTTTTGGTTGCGGGAGGTTATGTTTCTCGGTCATGTGATCTCGGCCAAGGGTGTTCGTTTGGACCCACATAATGTGGAGGCAGTGTTGGATTGGGCGCCGCCCAAGAACGTGAAGGAGGTCCGCAGTTTTTTGGGATTAGCCGGGTATTACCGTAGATTCGTCGAGGGGTTCTCTAAGCTCGCTCGACCGCAGACTCAGTTATTACAGAAGTTAGAGAAGTTTGTGTGGACCGATGAGAGGCAGAATAGTTTTGAGGAGTTGAAGAAGCGGTTGACGACCGCTCCTGTTTTGGCCTTACCGAGTGGTAATGATGGTTTCTCAGTTTTCAGTGATGCTTCGGGCCAAGGGCTCGGATGTGTACTTATGCAGCACGGGAGGACAATTGCCTATGCTTCCCGTCAGTTGAAACCGTACGAATTGAATTACCCTACGCACGATCTTGAGTTGGCCGCAATTGTATTTGCGTTGAAGATTTGGCGTCATTACTTGTATGGCTCGTCGTGTCAGATTTTCACCGATCACAAGAGCCTGAAGTACATTTTCACCCAGAAAGAGCTTAATATGAGACAGAGGAGATGGTTGGAGTTGATTAAGGACTACGACCTCGAGATTCTATATCATCCGGGTAAGGCAAATGTGGTGGCAGATGCCTTGAGCCGGAAATCGGTAGCGCTTGGGGCGCTTGAGTTGCTTACGGCCCAGTCGAGACTTCAGCGAGAGTTTATGAGGTTGAGCATTGAGGTTGTACTACCAGAGAGTTCCGGGAAGTTACGTACTCTTGAGATTTCTTCATCTCTGGTCGATGATATTAAATCGGGACAATTGGAGGACCCGATGTGTATTCAGCTCCGAGAGAGTGTAGGAAAGGGGAAAGCCCCGGGATTCGTTATTCATGAGGACGGTGTGTTGAGATTCCGAGGCCGGTTATGTGTTCCAAATGACTCGGGATTGAGACAGAGTATTATGCGAGAGGCCCATGCGTCACCTTACTCAGTCCATCCGGGCTCGAGTAAAATGTATAAAGATCTGAGGAAAAATTTCTGGTGGAACGATATGAAGAAGGAGGTAGTTCAGTTTGTGGCTAAGTGTTTGACTTGTCAGCAAGTCAATATTGAGCATCAGCGGCCAGCCGGGTTATTGAAACCACTTCCCGTCCCGGAATGGAAGTGGGAGGATATCTCTATGGATTTTGTCACGGGTTTGCCAAGGATGAAGACTGGTGTGAATATGGTGTGGGTGATTGTAGACCGACTGACTAAGTCGGCACATTTTCTGGGCATCAAGGATACTTGGGGTCCAGAAAAGTTGGCTCGTATTTTTATCGCACAGATAGTGAGGCTTCATGGTACGCCGAGGACCATTATTTCAGATAGAGATGGCCGGTTTGTATCGCACTTTTAGCAGGCGGTACATAAGGCATTGGGTACACGGTTGCGTTTGAGTACATCTTTCCACCCTCAGACTAACGGACAGTCCGAACGTACCATTCAGATGTTCGAGGATTTGTTGCGCGCGTGCGCGTTAGATTGGAGTAGTGACTGGGAGGAGCATTTGGCCTTAATTGAGTTTACTTTTAATAATAGCTGGCACGCGTCGATTAACATGGCACCGTATGAGGCACTTTATGGACGACGTTGCCGATCGCCGATATGTTGGGATGAGCCGTCCGATCTAGTTGGTACCGAGCCAGACCTTTTGTTAGAGACGAGGGAGAAAGTTGAATTGATTAGAAAGAGAATATTGGCTGCTCAGAGTCGACAAAAGTCTTATGCGGATGTTAGGCGTCGACCCTTGGAGTTTGAGGTGGGAGATCATGTTCTGTTGAGAGTGTCTCCGACAAAAGGAGTTTTCTGTTTTGGGAAGAAGGGGAAACTCAGCCCGAGATATATTGGACCTTTCGAAGTATTGGAGAGAGTCGGTGAGTTGGCATACCGTTTGGCTTTGCCTCCGTCGTTGAGTCATGTTCATAGCGTATTTCATGTCTCCCAGCTGAGAAAGTATGTTCCGGACCCGTCCCACATTATTGATTTTGGAGACGTGGAGATGGAGAAGGATGTTACGTTTGAGGAGGGGCCCGTTAAGATTTTGGAGCGTCGAGACAAACAGTTAAGGCACAAAACCATTCCTTTGGTTAAGGTCCAATGGTCGAGGCACGGAGTAGAAGAAGCGACGTGGGAGTTAGAGGAGGATATGCGTTCGAGGCATCCCGAACTTTTTGATTCTTAAGTTTCAGGACGAAACTTTATTTTAGAGGGGGAAAATGTAATATCCGTAATTTTCCATTTTTAACAGTTTCCATTTTTGGTGTATGTCTATTTTTATCGACTCGCTTGTAACCGTTTCGACATTTCGAATCTACTTTGTTCTTGGAGTTTTTCCATTTGGACGAGTTTTGATGATGTTTTCACGTAATTTCATTTTATGACATGTTTTGCCGTATGAACGTTCGATTCTCGTAAAACTCGTTCATTTTCGTTGTTTCTTGGCTTGTACAAGTTCGTATGGTTGAGTTGGTCATGTTGAAACTTTCGGTTTGTAAATTCGACGTCGTTTCGTGATTTTCGGGCACTTGGGCCATTTTCGTAATTTCCTATAAGTTTAGGGAATTTCATATTCATTGTCGTATTTCGGATTCCCAGGTAGTCGGATTGATGTTTTATTGTGATGGATAGACTCGTCATCGAATATTCTTCATAGTCGTATTTTTGGTTCGATAGCAGTCGGGTTTGGTCGTCCTAATCGTTTGAAAGCGACTTCGGGGGCTGGCATCCCGGTAGGGTGTTACGGACGTAACACCCGGAAGTCTGGCCGTAAGTTGGCCATGTTACGCCCGTAAGTGTCCCTATTACGGCCGTAACGACCCCATTTAAAGCAGGCAGAGGCACAAGACCTCATTTTTTATCCTTCCTTTCGTTTTTCTTCACGGGGCGACTCCAGAGGCGATTCCTTCAGTTTTGATCGGGGAATTTGTCGTGTTCCATCACCGTAGAATCGTAGTAGCATATCACCACCAGCGTAATCATCCTCCATCATCCGAATCCGAGGTATTTTCTTCAGGAACCCTAACTCGTATAAATTGGGGGTTTTTCGGGTTTTTCGTGATTGACTCCGAATTGTTCATGTATGTTGCGAAACTTCTTATCGATTGTTGTTATTGGGTGATTCCCAATCCGTTTTCCTCGAATTAATCCATGTATTGTTGATACGGGGAGATTTTTCATAAACCCTCGCCCGTATCGATTGAACGTCTATTGTCGTGATTCGTAATCGGGGTTTTGGGAGTATTCCTTTCGATTATTGATGTCCGTCGGGACTGATTTATGCTAATTCTTCGTTTAGGAACCGTCATTTTCCATTCGGATCACCCGTAGTCGTTTTCACTTCCGATTCTTCGAAGATATCACAAAGGCAAGTACTTTACATTTGTTTACATGTTCTAGTATTTGAATTATGGCTGTATCGTGGTTGTTGTGGTTGGTTATATGTATGTTCACCTAGGGACGGTCCAACGGGACCTCTAGGGATACGTATTGCCGTGAGTGTGCGTATCGCGAACTGTGGTTAGCCACCCAGGGATGTCCGACGGGGCTCTGCGGGGTACGGTGGCCGTGAGTCTCGTACCGACGGTTAACTTTGAATTGTGATTTGTTGGAGATAATGTGTTTTGTGATTGTACATTGTAAATATTCCGGAATATAAAATGTTTTCTAAAATGATTTTTGGCGCATATATTCATCTGATTAGAATGTAGTTCAAATGGATTGTACTTGCACTAGCAGTTGTCGCTAACCCCTTAAATGGGGGAAATACTTTTTGTATTTCAGGTATTGATCGTGGGGACAAGCGAGCACCCGAACCATATGAGGATGATGGGCAAGCATGATATTGTCCAGTAATTGATCTTCGGTGTTATGTCTGTCGGTTATTATTGATGTCTGATTTTGGGATTTCTGTATTATAAAATTTGTTTAAGTACTCGAGTACTTCCGATTTGAATTTGTTAATGTTGTGTTCCCGTTTTGGGGAAATGGATTTGATGTCAGAATTTTATTTGTCGGTTATAGTCTTTTATTTAGCTTGTCATTTTATTTATGATGGTTTGTTGTTGTCGAATGTCTTGTTTGGTACGTTAGCCTGGTGGATTCCACAGTGTGGGGTCCACGGCGCTGTAATATGCCCTGAATGTCTTGAGGGTGTTACATAATGTGCCGGGAGTGCTTCAACAGGTGGTTGCCCAGATAAACCACTTTGCTCAGGTTGTTGATCGCATGCAGATGGCGATGGGACAGCAGCATAACGAGGATAACCGGGGAGACAAATGGCTTACTGAAGTGGTCAAATTGCATCCTCCAAAATTTGACGGTTCTACTGAGTCGCTTTCTTGGGATCACTGGTTGAAGGGGTTAGAGAAGATCTTTGCAGGGATTAACTGTCCTAACGACAAAAAGGTTCCGATCGCCCAGTATCTTCTGACTGGGGAGGCTTTCGACTGGTGGGAGGCCATTCGACCTGAGGAGCATAACGTTTATTGGACGGAGTTCAAATTAATGATGGAAGCGCAATATTGTCCTCGCCCAGTTAGAGAGGCCCGAGTTCGGGAGTTTTTCTCACCACAAAATTCTGAGGCATCTGTGACAGACGTGATTAAGACTTTTAATCACCAGTTGACTTATGTGCGCCACTTGGTCAGGACCGAGGTGGAGAGGATTTTCCATTTTGACATGCGGATGAAGCCGGAGATTCAGCAATATATGTCCGGATTTGAATGTACCACCCTGCGACAGTATCAGGACAAGGCGCTGGCCTATGATATGAAAGAGGCGACAGTAGAGAAATCAACGGAAGCAAAGAAGCAGAAAGTGTCTGGCAACTTCATGGAGAATAAGAGTAGTGGGCCCCGCAGGGGCCAGTCCTCATTTCATTCATCCAAGAGGCCTCCACATCCTTCTCGAGGTGGAAAGAAGTTCCGGGCAGCACCGACCGTTTCAGACGCAGGGAAGAAATTTTATAACTGTGGCAAAGCGGGGCATGTTCGACGTGACTGTTTTGCACCTGCTGTGACATGTTTCGAGTGTGGACAGGAAGGACATCGCGCAAAATTTTGTGGAAATGCGACTCGATCTTTTGGTAATCGCACTCCTGCACCGGTCCCGAAGGACACTAGTGTAAACCAGATGCAGCAATGTGGTTTCCAGCAGCAGAATGTTGGGAAAAGAGAGGCATCCATTGCTGGGTCCGTTCCTCTGCGTATTTACGAGATGAAGAAGTCAGACGATTAGAACACGGCTGTTGCATCAGGTACGATTCAGATCCTTTTGCAACCAGTTAGTGTCTTATTCGATTCAGGAGCTACGCATTCTTTCATATCTTTGAACTGTGTTAATCGTTTGAAAATCTCATGATTGTATGATTGTGAACCTTATGTTGTGGGACTACCGAGCGGAGAGAAACTTGTGGGAACCTTAGAAACTAGTGATTTTCCAGTGACTATAGGAGGGAGAGATTGGCCATCAAATCTTATTGTAGTCGACATCTAAGGTGACGATTTAATTCTCGGAGACGATTGGCTCAACCGTTACGGAGCTATTTTGAATTACCGAAAGAGAGTCATTTCTATCGTTTCTGATGATGGATTTGAACATTTATTCAAAGGATGGAGACCGGGCAGCTCAGGAAAATTAATCATAGCGATGAAAGCAGTGAGATTGCTAAAGTAGGGTTGTTACGGATTTTGGTGTTATGCCATGAAGAAAGAAGAAGGAGTAGAGCTCTCATCTATTCCAGTAGTGAATGAATTCTCAGATGTATTCCCTGACAAACTACCTGGGTTACCTCTGCAGAGAGAAGTGTTCACCATCGAATTAGAGCCTGGAGCCGCTCCTATTTCTAGGGCACCATACCGTATGGCGCCAACCGAGATGTATGAACTAAAGAAGCAACTGGAGGAATTATTGCAGAAGGGTTACATTCAAACTAGCGTTTCTCCTTGGGGAGCACCCGTTCTCTTTGTCTGGAAGAAAGATGGATCCCTTCGATTATGTATTGATTACAGGGAGCTAAACAAAGTGACAATCAAGAATAAGTATCCTATACCTCGGAATGACGACTTGTTTGATCAACTGCAAGGGGCAAGGGTATTCTCGAAGATTGACTTACGATCAGGATACCATCAATTGAGAATTAAGGAATCGGATATACCGAAATCCGCTTTCAGATCCTGGTACGGGCACTATGAATTCGTGGTGATGCCATTCGGACTTACAAATGCTCCTGCAGTATTTATGCAATTGATGAATCGGGTATTCTTAGAATACCTAGATAAGTTTGTGGTCATTTTCATTGATGACATTTTGATCTATTCGAAGGACACAGAGGAGCATGCCGAGTATTTGCGTGTGGTTTTGAGCACCTTAAGGAATGAACAGATTTATGCGAAGCTTTCCAAATGCGAGTTCTAGCTTAGGGAAGTAACCTTCCTTGGGCATGTAATATCAGCTGACGGAGTTCAGGTGGACCCGAAGAAAGTCGAGGCAATCTTGGAGTGGGAATCTCCTAATAATGTGAAAGAAGTCCGGAGTTTCTTGGGACTTGCGGGATACTACCGCCGTTTTGTAGAAGGATTTTCCAAAATCGCTCGTCCACTTACTCAACTATTGCAGAAAACCCAAAAATTCGTGTGGAATGAGAAATTCCAGGCGGGCTTTGATGAACTTAAGAGGAGATTGACGACAGCACCTATATTAGCGTTACCAGACGGAACTGATGGATTCATGGTATACAGCGATGCTTCAAATCAGGGTCTGGGATGTGTATTGATGCAAAAAGATAAAGTGATTGCCTATGCCTCCCGACAGTTGAAACCGTACGAAGTTAATTACCCGACTCATGATCTGGAGTTAGCAGCTGTGGTCTTTGCTTTGAAAAATTGGCGACATTATTTATACGGCACTCGTTGTCAGATCTTCACTAATCACAAGAGCCTCAAGTACATTTTCAGTCAGAAAGAATTAAACATGAGGCAGATGTAATACCCGGTTGTAATTCAGTCATTATCATTCAGTAATTTCATTCGGTAATTGTCACTTTGTAATTCTTCAGTGGTTATAATCATTCATCCGTGTTCACCGTTCGGAATAACTTCGAGTTGTGTATCGATATTGTTCATTTTTTTCAACCTTACTCAGGAATCGAGACAAGAGTATTATCTTGATCGTGGTAATTGATTCATTAGTCATTGTTGACGTTGGAGTCCACACCATTTCTAATCTCCTCATTGTTCGAATTGTGTTTTCTTGGGCAAATCCTTGCAATCATGGCTTGGAACCACCGTTTTGGGGTTTACGTATTTCCATTTCGTGTTATTGTTTCCCAAATATTGATTCCTAGTGCTTTATTCTATTCCCGGATCGTTTTTCATCATTTTAGGACCCAAGGGGGACGTGGGCCGCGGCACACACATTTTCCATTTTTTGGCCGAGCAGCCTGTACCGTGGGCCGCGGCACACTGCCGAGTCACTGCCGCGGCACACTCGTTCGGGTCGCGGCACACTCGTGTTGCAACTTATCGGCCAACCCCTCTGTACCGTGGGCCACGGCTCATGCCGGCAGGGCCGCGGCACACTGTAGAGTCATTGCCGCGGCACACTGCCGAGCCCTGGGAGCAGTTTTTGGGGCTGTGCCGTGGCACACTCAGCCTGGGCCGCGGCACACAGTGCAGTCAGCACTATAATTGCGTTTTTTGTGCGAATCACTTCCATTTCTTCACCTACATCCGAGAGAGAGGGCTTGAGGGGGAGACTTTCCATCATCTACCACTTGAGTGTTGGATTTTCATCATTTTCATTCAGTTGTGAAGCTCGGATCATCGATCTATCATGTATTCTTCGGATCATAGTGCTTGGATCTTCAAGAGGTAATTTCTTCAACATCTTGGATTTTGATTTTGTATTGAGTTATGATGTTTTGGATGTTAAAATCATGTTGTATGAAGTGATATACGCATGATTATGGATATGTTTGATTATTCATTGGATTATTGAAGGATTATTCGAGAACACTTTGAATATTGAGTTAGATTTGGGGTTTTTCGATTAATCATTGTTGTAATCACGATTTTGGATATTCATAATGGATTATTGATCGTATTGAAGATGTTTTGTTGGTTTGAAACACTTCTTGGGGATTTGATGTTGGTATTATTGAAGTTTGGTTGTAAACAAATGAAGTTTGGCCACAAAGTGTTCGATATAATGCCCCAATGAACTTGGTTTAGTCGTATCGACGTTTTGAGTTCGTTATATTCGTGTTTGATTCGTATGTTGAACGGATTGTTGGTAATTGTGTTATTCAAGGTTGTTCGAGCGACTGATATCTCAATTAGGACGTTGTTCGTGGAAGGATAATTGTCACCGGTGTTGAGTAAGTTGATTCTTACTCGGTTAAAAGGATATTCACTCCTTATGTTGTTGACCATTCATAATCATACTCATTCATCATTGTATTAACCGTATTGAGACTTGTAATTGTCGAATAATCACTTCATTCACGAGGAACGACGGTTCCAATCATTTCATTGAGTTATCAATCACGTCACTATTATTTTCATCTCGGTGAGTCATTCTTGGCCTTGTTGAATTATTATTCATTGATGTTCATTGCGGTCATTCTCGTTCATGTGACCTTCTGGGTTCATATTGCGTGGCCGGGTGTGGTTGTGTGGAATTTTTAGTCGGGCACACGATAGTCATGTATTGGGTTCACCGATACATTTGGACCGTGCACACGGTAACGCTTACCTCCGTGAGACTAATTAGGTACAAGGACGGGTGTGTCCGGTCAATCGTCTTGTACACTTGCACAAAACATTATGGGTGTACTGTGATACTCCTCTTCAGCGTAATTCATAACTAAGGATATTTCATAACTTCAGATATATCATGATTTTGTATTTTCAACCCTTGAGGATTGTTGTTCTGTGTAACTGACCCCGTTAGGGGATATTGTTTTTCAGGTCACGGCAAGGCAAAGGCACGGGAAGAGCATGTCGACGGCGAGGAGTCCCAGTGATACTAGTAGGGGGCCCCAGTCATTCTGTTCATTTCAGTCATTTCAGTCATTCGTATTTCTCTTCATTTGTATTTCCGCTGCAAATTCCGTTCGAGATGTTTATTTATTCAGGGTGGTGTATTTTATCTTCATATAAAATATACTAGCATTCTGTATTGTCCTAGTGTATTGTAATTAAGCTCCTCATCGGAGTATTTGGTAATATAATGTGGTTCGGTACTACAATTACATTATTTAATTCATCAGTTTTCATTCGCCTGGTGGGTCCCAGTCGGGGGTCCACGGCACTGTAATATACGCCTACTTTGGGGTGTTACAGAGTTGGTATCGGAGCGTGGTTTTGAATACTGCCTTCCGAGTCATGTCTCATTTGAAATCATCGTCATCGGACTAGTATCATTGGACTTTCGCGTCACATGTGACCTGTGCAGATGCCGAGCCAATCAGACCGAAAGAACTGTAAGATTTCTAACGCCATGGTATAATTTCTGGCAATAAGAATCATTCATTCATAATTCATCAGTTAACAATCCTCAATCATCATTTTCATTTTGACCAGGACGGTCATGTTAACTCGTTAATCACTCAATTCATTTCATTACTCAGTTGTTGATCAGGAAGATCATATCATTAATCTTTTTAACTTGTTCAAGATAATCATTTCAAGAATATCATCAGATAATCATGTCACCCCAGTTAATCATTCATATAATCACTGTGTTAGAGCGTGTATGCTCATTTTCATCATTTCATGACGTAATCATAACGTGATATTCATGCGGGAGATTTAATTATCATGTGACTTTCCTACTTCAGTATGGAGAGAGCAGGCAGAGGACGTGGAGGACGAGGCCGCGGTGCAGGACGAATCCCGAGAGCTTATGTGAATACACGTGCGAACGCGAGGAATAATGCTAACTCATCAAGCAGCGACGCTGCCACGCGTTCACCTGGACGTGATCATTCTCTATCGGGGAGTCGTACCCGGGACACCGCTCAGTCAGAAGGTGTTCGGGTTGACCCATTCGTTTTTATGCAGGGCATGATGGCCCAAATGACTCAGATGGCAAAACTAATGGAGACGATGCACAACTCAGTTAATCAAAATCAACAGGCTCCTCCGTCGCCACCTCAGAGGCAAGAGAGGAGTGTGGGCAGTATCATCGGCGACATCTCTCGCCAAAGGCCACCTACTTTTGAGGGCTCATCTGAGCCGGAGGATATTGTTCATTGGCTCGAGCATTTCGAGAAGTTATTTGCTATGGTGGAGTGTCCCGAAGGACACAAAGTTTCAGTTGCGGCTTACTATCTGGGTAAGGGCGCTCATTCTTGGTGGTTGTCGTTGAAGCCCACCGACGGATCATGTACTTGGGATCAATTCAAGACTCTCATGATGGAGAGATATTATCCGGCCCCACTCATAAAGGCCAAACTGTCGGAATTACTCACTCCCGACCTTTCAGCGGACGAGGATGTTCTCGCCATTGCCGAGAAATTTCAGGAACTTCTTCCGTTCGCCTCATCTATCATTCACTCCGAGGCGGATAAGATCAAGTATTTCAGCAAGAGGCTGAAACCCCGTATGAGACTACAATTGCTTAATCATCATTGCACCACTTTCGCCGAATTTATTGAGAAAGCCCTTACCTATGAGCTTACTGTTAAGGAGATTGCTAAGCAACAACCTTCTTATGCTAGCAAGAAGTCCAAGAACCGTAATCAGTCTGACGGCAGTCAAGACACTTTCAAGAAACCTCGGGTGGGCTCTACTTTTTCTGAGCGACCTCCTGTGACGCCAAAACCCGCGGAATCTCAGTCACGAGCGGCCAGTTCGGCCATCACCTGTTTTAACTGTGGGGATCTTGGTCATCTCAGCACCAAGTGTCCGAGACAGACTATCACGTGTCATAACTGTGGGATTGCTGGGCATAAGGCCCGTTTTTGCCGTAGGGACTCCAAACCTACTCCGACGTCATCTCAGGCCCCGAAGCAGTCAGCCGTTCAGAATCAAGCTACTCAATCAGCGTCGTTTAAGACGACAGGAGCGAACAAGGGTGGAGCCTTTAGCCATCAGACGGGAGCGTCCAGTGCCGGGACTAGCAAGCCCCGGATTTATGAGATGAAGAAGACCGACGATCCAGAGGCCCGAATGATCTCAGGTACACTCGATATTCTATCTCAACCTGTGTGTACCCTTTTTGATACTGGTGTATCGCATTCATTCATTTCCGAGTCATGTTCGAGTAGACTGCGTCTGGGTAGTGCTACTAGTTGTGAGCCTTATGTCATTGGTCTACCTGATGGTAGACAAATTATCGGAAAACGTGAGATTCAGAATTGTCCGATTCAGCTTCATGGCCGTGTATGGCCAGCGGACCTAATCGTGGTAGATTTTTCAAAAGAAGACGTCATCTTGGGTATTGATTGGATGGATCGTCATGATGCCATCATTAGTGTCCGTAAGCGTATGGTCACTATCATTTCAGACGATGGGGTTGAATGTGTTTTTCAGGGAGGTAATCCCAGCTGTTCTGGTAAGTTCATTAATTTAATGAAAGCAGTGAGATTACTCAATCAGGGGTGTATTGGTTATTGGTGCTATATGACTAAAACCGAGAAATCATCAATAATGTTGACGGATATTCCGGTAGTGAGAGATTATGCCGATGTATTCCCAGACGAGTTACCTGGTTTGCCTCCACAGAGAGATGTGGAATTCACGATTGAGTTGGAGCCCGGTACGTCCCCGATATCAAAGGAACCGTACCGGATGGCCCCGACCGAAATGGAGGAGTTGAAGAACCAACTCGAAGAGTTGTTCGAGAAAGGTTATATCCGTCCGAGTGCGTCCCCGTGGGGAGCACTAGTGTTGTTTGTCAAGAAGAAGGATGGTTCGTTCCGCTTGTGTATTGATTATCGGGAATTGAACCGGGTGACGATCAAGAATAAGTATCCTCTACCCCGTATTGATGATCTCTTAGACCAATTTCAGGGAGCTTCAGTATTTTCCAAGATCGACTTGAGATCTAGATATCATCAGTTGCGAATTCGAGAGTCGGATATCGCAAGAACAGCATTTCGTACACGCTATGGTCATTATGAGTTCGTAGTTATGCCGTTCGGGCTAACTAATGCACCTGCGGTATTCATGGAGTTAATGAATCGGGTTTTCATCGACTTTTTGGACCAGTTTGTTGTTTTCTTCATCGATGATATTTTGATTTATTCTCGTGACCGAGAGGAACACGAGGTTCATCTTCATCAGGTTCTCGACGTGTTAAGACGAGAGCAACTTTATGGAAAGTTTTCCAAATGTGAGTTCTGGATGTCCGAAGTGACTTTTCTCGGGCATGTAATTTCATTAGATGGAGTGCGTGTTGATCCTCAGAAGACGGAGGCTATCCAAGATTGGTTACCTCCGAAGAATGTTAAGGAAATCCGAAGCTTTCTCGGATTAGCCGGTTATTATCGGCAGTTTGTGGAAGGATTTTCTAAAATTGCTCAACCATTGATGAACCTTTTGCGAAAGGATAAGAAATACACGTGGTCCAACGCATGTCAGCGGAGTTTTGAGGAACTCAAGAGCCGATTAATTTCAGCACCTGTACTTTCCTTGCCGCAAGGGACGGAAGGATTTGTGGTTTATAGTGATGCGTCCAGGTAGGGTCTCGGATGTGTACTCATGCAGAATGGGAAGGTTATTGCTTATGCTTCACGGCAATTGAGACCTTACGAGGTTAATTATCCGACCCACGACCTGGAGCTAGCAGCCGTGGTGTTCGCTTTGAAAATCTGGCGTCATTACCTTTATGGCGTCACCTGCTTGATTTTCACCGATCACAAGAGTTTGAAGTATATATTTACTCAGAAGGAGTTAAATATGCGACAGAGGCGGTGGTTGGAACTAATCAAAGATTACGATATCGAGATCCTTTACCACCCGGGCAAGGCGAACGTTGTCGCCGAAGCCTTGAGTCGTAAGTCCGTTCAGGAGCAGATGCTTGCTCGTTTAATGATTCGAGAAGAGCTTCAGGAATTCCTTAGACCCGAGATCGAGGTCTGGCTTCAGCGAATTCAGGGACAACTTTGTATGTTAGAGATTTCATCGTCACTTGAGGAGGCAATCAGAGAGAATCAGAGTTCAGATCCATCATTGTTGCACATCCGTGAGGACGTGGCTCAGGGGAAAGCCCCGGGATTTGTGGTCCACGAGGATGGACTTTTGAGATTTAAGAATCGGTTGTGCGTACCGGCGAGCGATGAGTTGAAAAACTCGATTTTGAGAGAAGTTCATGCTACCCCTTATTCTGTTCATCCGGGGTCTAGCAAGATGTACAAAGACTTGAAACAAAATTACTGGTGGAGTAATATGAAGCGAAAAGTCGCAGAATTTGTTTCGAGATGCTTAACCTGTCAACAAGTCAAGATTGAACATCAGCGACCGGCGGGTATGCTGAAACCTCTCCCTATTCCAGAATGGAAGTGGCAAGACATTTCTATGGATTACATCACGAGTTTGCCAACGAGTCGTCGTGGCATAAATACGATCTGGGTGATTGTGGACTACTTAACTAAATCAGCTCATTTCCTTGAGATTAAGGATACTTGGGGTCCCGAGAGACTTGCCCAGTTATTCATCAAAGAGATAGTGAGACTGCACGGTACTCCTAAAAGTATCGTTTTCGATCGTGACGGACGGTTTGTGTCTCATTTTTGGAAATCAGTTCATCGTGCTATGGGAACTCAGCTTAATCTCAGTACCGCTTTTCATCATCAGTCCGACGGGCAATCAAAGAGGACTATTCAGACATTAGAGGACATGTTGAGGGCATGCGTCCTCGATTGCAAAGACGATTGGGAAGCCCAACTACCATTGATCGAGTTCACGTATAATAATAGTTGGCATGCTTCGATTAATATGGCACTTTACGAGGCCTTGTACGGTCGTCGTTGTCGATCTCCTTTGTGTTGGGACGACTTATCAAAATCAATCGGCACCGAGCCTGATATGCTTATAGCCGCCCGTGAGAAGGTAGTTTTGATCAGGAGTCGTTTGTTGACCGCTCAGAGTCGACAAATATCCTATGCAGATAATCGTCGTCGACCACTAGAGTTCGAGACAGGTGACCACGTGTTGGTCAAGGTATCCCCGAGTCAAGGTATCTTCCGTTTCGGGAAGCGGGGAAGGTTGAGCCCAAGATTTATTGGACCGTTTGAGATTTTGGAACAAATAGGCGAGCCAGCTTATCGTTTGGCCCTACCTCCGGCGTTGTGCCGAATGCATAATGTGTTTCACGTATCTCAGTTGCAGAAGTACGTTGCCGATCCGAGTCACATACTTCAGTTCGAAGAAATCGAGATCGCAGATGATCATTCGTATGAGGAGCGTCCCATACGAGTCTTAGAGTGGCGAATCAAACAGTTGAGGAATAAGGCGATTCCTTTGGTTAAAATTCAGTGGTCTAGACACGGAGTCGAAGAGGCTACTTGGGAAACCGAGGATAGTATGCGGGAGAGTTATCCCGAGTTGTTTGACCCTTAGTTTCGGGGACAAAACTCTTTTAAGGGGGGGTGTATGTAATACCCGGATGTAATTCAGTCATTATCATTCAGTAATTTCATTCGGTAATTGTCACTATGTAATTTTTCACTCGTTATAATCATTCATCCGTGTTCACCGTTCGGAATAACTTCGAGTTGTGTATCGATATTGTTCATTTTTTCCAACCTTACTTGAGAATCGAGACAAGAGTATTATCTTGATCGTGGTAATTGATTCATTAGTCGTTGTTGACGTTGGAGTCCATGCCATTTCTAATCTCCTCATTGTTAGAATTGTGTTTTGTTGGGCAAATCCTTGTAATCATGGCTTGGAACCACCGTTTTGGGGTTTACATATTTCCATTTCGTGTTATTGTTTCCCAAATATTGATTCGTAGTGCTTTATTCTCTTCCCGGATCGTTTTTCATCATTTTAGGACCCAAGGGGGGCGTGGGCCGCGGCACAAGGAGTGTGCGCCGCGGCACACACATTTTCCATTTTTTTTGGCCGACCAGCCTGTACCGTGGGCCGCGGCACATGCCGGCAGGGCCGCGGCACACTGCCGAGTCGCTGCCGCGGCACACTCGTCCGGGCCGCAGCACACTCGTGTTGCAACTTATCGGCCAACCCCTCTGTACCGTGGGCTGCGGCTCATGCCGGCAGGGCCGCAGCACACTGTCGAGTCACTGCTGCGGCACACTCGGCCGGGCCGCGGCACACTGCCGAGCCCTGAGAGCAGTTTTTGGGCCTGTGCCGCGGCACACTCAGCCTGGGCCGCGGCACACAGTGCAGTCAGCACTATAATTGCGTTTTTTGTGCGAATCAACCCATTTTCTTCCATTTCTTCACCTACATCCGAGAGAGAGGGCTTGAGGGGGAGACTTTCCATCATCTACCACTTGAGTGTTGGATTTTCATCATTTTCATTCAGTTATAAAGCTCGGATCATCGATCTATCGTGTATTCTTCGGATCATAGTGCTTGGATCTTCAAGAGGTAATTTCTTCAACATCTTGGATTTAGATTTTGTATTGAGTTATGATGTTTTGGATGTTAAAATCATGTTGTATGAAGTGATATACGCATGATTATGGATATGTTTGATTATTCATTGGATTATTGAAGGATTATTCGAGAACACTTTCAATATTGAGTTGGATTTGGGGGTTTTCGATTAATCATTGTTGTAATCACGATTTTGGATATTCATAATGGATTATTGATCGTATTGAAGATGTTTTGTTGGTTTGAAACACTTCTTGGGGATTTGATGTTGGTATTATTGAAGTTTGGTTGTAAACAAACAAAGTTTGGCCACAAAGTGTTCGATATAATGTCCCAATGAACTTGGTTTAGTCGTATCGACGTTTTGAGTTCGTTATATTCGTGTTTGATTCATATGTTGAACGGATTGTTGGTAATTGTGTTATTCAAGGTTGTTCGAGCGACCGATATCTCAATTAGGACGTTGTTCGTGGAAGGATAATTGTCACCGGTATTGAGTAAGTTGATTCTTACTCAGTTAAAAGGATATTCACTCCTTATGTTGTTGATCATTCATAATCATACTCATTCATCATTGTATTAACCGTATTGAGACTTGTAATTGTCGAATAATCACTTCATTCACGAGGAACGACGGTTCCAATCATTTCATTGAGTTATCAATCACGTCACTATTATTTTCATCTCAGTGAGTCATTCTTGGCCTTGTTGAATTATTATTCATTGATGTTCATTGCGGTTATTCTCGTGCATATGACCTTCTGGATTCATATTGCGTGGACGGGTGTGGTTGTGTGGAATTTTTAGTCGGGCACACGATGGTCATGTATTGGGTTCACCGATACATTTGGACCGTGCACACGGTAACGCTTACCTCCATGAGACTAATTAGGTACAAGGACGGGTGTGTCCGGTCATTCATCTTGTACACTTGCACAAAACATTACGGGCGTACTGTGATACTCCTCTTCAGCGTAATTCATAACTAAGGATATTTCATAACTTCAGATATATCATGATTGTGTATTTTCAACCCTTGAGGATTGTTGTTATGTGTAACTGACCCCGTTAGGGGATATTATTTTTCAGGTCACAGCAAGGCAAAGGCACGGAAAGAGCATGTCGACGGCGAGGAGTCCCAGTGATATTAGTAGGGGGCCCCAGTTATTCCGTTCATTTCAGTCATTCGTATTTCTCTTCATTTGTATTTCCGCTGCAAATTCCGGTCGAGATGTTTATTTATTCAGGGTGGTGTATTTTATCTTCATATAAAATATAGTAGTATTCTGTATTGTCCTGGTGTATTGTACTTAAGCTCCTCATCGGAGTATTTGGTAATATAATGTGGTTCGGTACTACAATTATATTATTTAATTCATCAATTTTCATTCGCCTGGTGGGTCCCAGTCGGGGGTCCATGGCACTGTAATATCCGCCTAGTTTGGGGTGTTACAGCAGAGAAGGTGGCTGGAATTGATCAAGGATTACGACTTGGAAATTCTCTATCATCCGGGTAAAGCAAACGTGGTAGCGGATGCATTGAGCCGAAAACCTATTTCTCTTCGAGTGTTGGAAGCGCTTACGTCCCAAACCAGCATTCAACGAGAACTGATCCGTGAAGGGATTGAAGTATGGTCACCAGAAATCCAAGGGCAACTATATGTGTTGGAACTTACTTCGTCACTAGTCGAGGAAATCAAATCTAAGCAATTGAACGATTCTCTGATTCTTCGGTTATGTGACGAAGTAAAGAAAGGAAAGGCCCCAGGATTCATACAAGAGGATGGAGTTCTGAGATTTCAGGGTCGACTTTGCGTTCCCGATGATGATGATTTGAGGCGGACGATTCTGAAGGAAGCTCACAGCGCACCCTATTCTATTCACCCGGGCAGTAGTAAGATGTATAAGGATATAAAACAAAACTTTTGGTGGGGAAATATGAAGAAGGACGTAGCCGAGTATGTTTCGAAGTGTTTGACTTGTCAGCAGGTTAAGATTGAACATCAGCGACCGGCCGGAATGTTAAAGCCACTTCCGATCCCTGAGTGGAAGTGGGAGGATATCTCGATGGATTTCATCACCGGTATGCCAAGGACCAAGTCGGGAATGAACATGATTTGGGTTGAAGTTGATCGACTAACCAAGTCGGCTCATTTCCTAGGAATTAAAGACACGTGGGGGCCCGAGAAATTGGCACGAGTATTTATTGCAGAGATAGTCAAATTACATGGGACGCCGAAGACCATTATTTCAGATCGAGATGGTCGCTTCGTGTCGCACTTCTGGAAGGCAGTTCACAGGGCTTTGGGGACTGAGCTGAACTTTAGCACGGCTTATCATCCTCAGACGGACGGTCAGTCCGAAAGGACTATTCAGACAGTAGAAGACATGCTTAGAGCTTGTGCCTTGGATTGGTCAACTGACTGGGAAGTTCACTTGCCGTTGATTGAATTCACAAATAACAATAGTTGGCATGCTTCTATTAAGATGGCACTGTTTGAAGCTTTGTACGGGAGAAGATGTCGATCACCCCTGTGCTGGGATGATTCTTCGGACTTGATCGGTATGGAACCAGAATTGATAGTTCAGACTCAAGAGAAGATAGCTTTGATTCGGGAAAGACTGCTGATCGCCCAGTCGCAAGTCTTATGCTGATGTGCGTCGTCGCCCGCTAGAGTTCGAGATTGGGGACCACGTACTATTGAAGGTGTCTCCTACACGAGGAATTTTCCGTTTTGGGAGGAAAGGTAATCTAAGTCCGAGATATATCGGACCATTTGAGATCCTCGAGAGAGTTGGGGATTTAGCATACAGGTTGGCCTTACCGCCATCGCTGAGTCACGTTCACAGTGTGTTTCACGTATCCTAATTGTGGAAGTATGTACCAGACCCCAGTCATATCATTGATTTCGACGAGATCGAGATAGCTAATGATGGTACCTTTGAAGAGAGACCAATCAAGATACTTGAGAGTCGGATCAAACAACTGAGGAATAAACCAATACACTTGGATAAAGTACAATGGTCAAGACACAGAGTTGAAGAGGCCACTTGGGAAACGGAGGACAATATGAAGACTAAATATCCGGAGTTGTTTTCATCTTAAGTTTCGGGACGAAACTTCTTTTTAGGGAGAGAGGATGTAATACCCGAGATTTCTAATGTGTAATTGAACCTTGTGATATTGTATTTGTTGTATTTTGATCTGAGTATTATTCTCTATATTTCATGATCCGGTGTTGTTGAGCAGATTATTTCATGATTGTGTTCAATATTGTGATTTTGCACATGTAGCGCACGCTATCGACTAGGCATAGCGTACGCTAATTTGGGTTTAGTAGCGCACGCTATATATGAACCTTAGCGCGCGCTATACGTATTCAGCATGATTGAGACATGTTGGTAGGTGAGATCAGGCCGTAGATTTCGTTGGGATTATGTCGGGATGAACCTGGACGGCTTTTGGGAAAAGCCAAGTCAGCTTGATAACACGCCATCGATATGAGGATAGCGCACGCTAAATGCGAAATCTGTGAAGTCAGTAAGTTTCGTATAGCCGTTAGCGCATGCTATGAATATGGACTAGCGCGCGCTAATAACCATTTTCTATATATAGGACAAAACCCTTTTTCATTTTTTCAGCTTTCATCACTTTCCAAACCCGAATTCTGAGACATAGGGAGTCACTCTCTCCATCCTAAACCCTTCATATCATCATCCTAGCCCGAGTTGAAGATTGTAGATCATTGGAGATTGGTGTTCAAGCTCTTGGTGTTGGATTTCTTCAAATTCCTTCGTGTTCTTCGCTACTTTGAGTATTCTGAAGGATATTTTGATCATGATTTGGGATTATCTAGTCAGTTAAATTCGTAAGTAGTCGAACATCAGGTGTTAGAAGGATATTTTCGATGTTTTGGTACTTCTTCATCGTATAAACCATTGAACCTTTTAGTGTTTGAACTCCTAGCATATTCATGAAGCTTCAAACCGGTTGTGACCAGTATATGGAGATTATCAAGTTCTTAAGTCTTTACATAATGGAATCATACGTTTTGGGACATGAAATGGATTGAACTTAGGATATTTTCTTGAAGATAAAGATAAATTATGGTGTTGTGATGATTATAAGTATCCTTGTATCTCGTAGTCGATTAATCCGTGATCTTTCACAAACCGTAGGAGCATGATATACACGAAGATGACATGTATTAGCACTGAAGATTTCATGAGTTTCTTCACCATTAGATTAAGTTTTACGCCAGAGTAAATGCGCCATACAGTGTAGCGACGCTAAGATGAATATATTAATGTGCGCTATCGGGAATGAGTAACGACGCTACGTTTGGTACGTAACGACGTTATGTCATCAAAGTAGTCGATCGGTGATCGAAGAAGGCTGTCGGTACATAAGTTAGCGACGCTAGACTTCGTCGTTTACGACGCTAGCAGGCGAGTTAGCGCCGCGTTACGTAGAGTATGTAGCGACGCTAAGTAGTTGACGGATTGCATTTTTAGAGCTTTCGGCCGTAGACCGGGTTGTTAGACATTCGTACGACATAAGATAAATTCTATATTATTTCTTTTGTTAAGGTTCGAGCTTGCTACGTTGATCGAAAGAGACGGTCTTCGAGTGTGTTGATATTCGTTGGAGTGATTTGTTCTTGCCATCTTTGAGGCAAGTATCGTATTTTAAGCTTATTGATATTGCATTATTGATCATGTGTACGATTTATTCGTGTTGTTGAACATGTGACTATATTCTTTGAGTTGTCATGATATTTACATTGATGAACGTGTTGATTTGCATATGTGTATGCATAATTATAATGGTTGTGTTGAAAATGATCCGAGGGGATCATGAGGATCTATGCTGAGGGCGCTGGATCGAATGTCCACCATGCGTTGGTCCGACGGGATCATCATGGGGATCTATGCTGAGGGCGCTGGATCGTTGGATGGGTTTTCCACCATGCGTTGGTCCGAAGGGATCATCATGGGGATCTATACCGAGGGCGCTGGATCGTTGGATTACCCTGTATTATGTTGATGGAACCGTGAGGATTCACATCATTGGATTCCGATGACGGGAGTCCATTTTGTATGTTTTATGATGCATTGATGATTTATTGTAGTACGATACTTGTACTAGCATTGTTTTGCTAACCCCTTCGGGGGTGGACATTTGTTTTGATGTTCAGATAGCCGTGGAACGGGGAAGCAGCCATAGTACCGACATGACGATGAAGTGGCTCAGTGATGTGGATTATGTTGTCTTATTTTCCGGTTATTTCAGTACTCGAGTACGTTTATGTTGTTATTGTCTTGGGAACATTTTGTAATAATGAATTTATTTGAATTGTCGAACGAGTTTGAAATTCCTTTCATTAATGACACTTTTGTATTATTTCCATTGTCTTCAAATTAGCCTTGTAAATTCTTATATAAAGTATTTACGGCGCTGTAATTATTCCGAATATCTCGGGGTGTTACAAGTTGTGGGCTGCTTCAGTAAAGCATGCCTCTTTTCCATAACTAGCTCCACCAAAAATGCAGACTGTGCTAAATTTTTTTGTGGAAGATGATGATTCCATTTTTGAAAACAAATTTATTTGAGAGAAAAAAGAGAAAAGTACAAGTTTGAGGGATGAATAAAAGACACAAGCACAAAGTTTATTTATAGAAGAAAAAATGAGGTAAAATTGTTTAACAAGTTTGTGATTGCGTTGATTGCGCTTCAACTACTTAATAGAATAATGAATGCATTTATTGCGTATCACCCTTTTTATTCAGAAATTCTCACCATACGACAAAAATTAAAGATACTCACGTGTATGTACAGTAGTTGTGATTGTGTCTCACATCTTCTTCTGATTTTACGTTCAAAAATGGCCTAAACGCCTTCTATGAGTCGGGGAGAAGCTTCCCATCCAATTTTCTTACAAATTGGCAAACAGGGTCTTTTACCGTCAGATTCCCAAGACGTTGTTCATATTCTGGTTTGAATTTATTCCACAAACATCGAATTCTGTAATGTACGAGTCCATTAGGATGCGTGTCAAGAGAAATTTCGATATTATCTAAATTCTCTTTATTCAGACCATCCTTAATGAACTGAATTTTATCTTCTCTGTTTGTAGATGGAATTCCCAAAAATCGACATTTTAAATTACAGTTCCATCTAGCACATTTATAGCAAATGGCTATTATCTTTGCTCGTCGTTTCTTGGCATATGAACTTTTTCCTAGCCATGGTAAAAATCTAGTAGGTATTTCTGTGAATTCACCTGCTATTCTCACTTTGGCTTTAATTATGAATCTAATGTCAAAAGGTATGCTTTTATTCATAAGCAACCTCATCCTTTCAAGTCTTGTCTTATAAATTTTTAAAATGACATTTTTGCTCAGAAAGGGAAATCTTTTTTCAATATTAATCAAAGTTTCATCCATGACAAAAAAAATAAAATGAAAAAGGATAAAATATCTACAAATATCAGTTGTTGGGGGAAACTGAAAAAAATCCGACTTTAATAGTCACGGAGTACCGTTATCCGCCACTTGACCGGACAAACACACTTGAGTACTAAGTTACAACGTCGAGAAATTGTATCCTATAACAATAATTTATAATGTAAGTTCTCAAAATAAAACTTATACTTCCCCGGCAACGGCGCCAAAAACTTGACACGTCTTTAGTGTAACTATCGCAAGTGCACGATATCGTATCAAGTAGTAAGTGGACTTTTTGAGTCCGGTTTATCGATCCCACGAGGAAGTTAGGTTATATATTGAATTATACACTATTTAACTATTTGTTATAGAGATTTATATAATTGAAACACAAAATTTAAGAGTTTGGTTTGACAATTGCAATGAAAATGCAATAATAGTTCTATAATTCAAGGAAATAAAAGATTGCACTAATAATAGATTAATAAAAGATAAAATGAAATAGTTGGGATTACAAACTTAGTTCATCATTAGTTATAGAATATGTATAGGAGATCATAAGATGAATTTACTTATTATGTTGTGTAGATTCGATTTTCCTTAATAAGACGGTTTCTCTTTCGAACTATAAAACGCCCGTTATATATTGAATCAATCCACTATATTTCTATGTTGATTAGCTTCAATACATAGCATTAGGTATTATGAAAATAACTCAAAGAATCATCTAAGGTCTAGAGGTATATTTCTATTCCCTAGAACAACTTAGAGTGAAGATCATTTGATCTAATCAAACATATTTTCTTTCGAAACATATGAAGACCATAAAGATCGTCATTTATTGGCCAAATAAATAAAGATTGTTAAAACAATGAAAATCACACACAATAATAAGTAATTCATAATAGATCTTTATACAAACTTAAATAACATGACTAACCTTGTTTATAATCCCAACTAAGGTAACTTAGCACATGAGAATGTTGGAGTGGCCAACATTTTGCAGCAAGTAGCGAACCAGATGACGCTACTGACTCAGGCCGTTCTAGTCGGCCAAGCTAATGCCTACCCAGTTCCGCCTACTGGATCCGGCAATGATAAGTTACTTCAGGACGTGATTCGTATGCATCCTCCACAGTTTGATGGTGCTTCCGACCCTTCCAGTTGGGAGAATTGGTTATTCGAGATGGAGAAAGTTTTTGAGGCTGCTAATTGTTCTGAGGAGAGGAAAGTACCCATTGCTCAGTACTTCCTCGCCAAGGAGGCAGCGACGTGGTGGCAAGCGGTGAATCCGCGTGACCGGGCGGCTACGTGGGCAGAGTTTCGGGATTTGATGGAAGATGAATTCTGTCCATGGCCAGTGAAAGGGGGAAGGATATGAGCCTTCTTTGAGGCTAAGCCCCAAGATGTTCCTATATCTCAAGCTATCAAAGACTACAATCAACAGCTGCATTATGTGAGAAACCAAGTCCGAGATGAGCTTGATAAGATCCGCCACTTTGATATGCGGATGAAACCGAGGGTGCGCCACTACATGTCTGGTCTGGGGTGCACGGCTTTCAAAGAGTATCAGAATAAAGCGATGGCTTATGAGATGTCGTTTTCTGCAACGGAGATGGCAGCCGAAGGAAAGAAGCAGAAGACCTCCGATCAGTTTTCGGGAGGCAAGTCAGGAGGGTATCCGAAGGCTCAGTCTGGTTCGCGAGTCAGTCGCCATCAGTTGGTCGAGGAAACGGTTCTAGGTCTGCTCCTGATGGTTCCGTTCGAGGTCCTACGTGCTTCAACTGTAGTCGTCCGGGCCACATGATGAGTGAGTGTGATAGGCCTCCGATTTAGTGTCTTGCTTGTGGTCGGATGGGTCATCGTGCAAAGTTTTGTACGGATGCAGCTCGGGCTCCAGTTACTCAGATATCAGCCCCAGCTGCGGGAGAGCCAAGTGTGAATCAGGCACCGACAGTTCCTCAGCCGCAACAGAGTTTTGGTAGAGATCGAGGACGTGGTCAGCCTTCTAGAGGGGGAGCTTCTAGTTCGGGGTCTGTTCCGCTCCAAGTGTACGAGATGAGACGAGAAGGAGATCCTGACGCGACGGTGGCTACAGGTACCGTCCACATCCTTGATCATCCTGTTTCCGTATTATTCGATTCTGGTGCTACGCATTCTTTTATATCTAAGGATTGTGTGAGTCGTCTGCATGTTGATTGCCTAGTTGCCTGTGAGCCTTTTGTTGTTAAACTTCCTAGTGGGGATAGCATCCTGGGGGACCGTGAGATTATAGATTTTTCTGTGAGTATCGCGGGGAGGGATTGACCTTCTAATCTGATTGCGGTAGATATTAGGGATGAGTATTTGATTCTGGGTGAGGATTGGCTGGACCGTCATGGGGCGATCATGAATTATAGAAAGAGAACCATTTCGATGTTAGCCTCTGACGGTACCGAGCATTCTTTTGTGGGGCGTAGGCGGAGTAGCCAGAGATTTCTGATCAGCGCCTTGAGGGCGGTGAGACTTCTTCGAGGAGGTTGTACGGGTTATTGGTGTTACGATTTGAGATCGTAGGAAGGGGGAGTCGAGCTCTCATCTATTCCGGTAGTGTGTGAGTATCCTGATGCTTTTCCAGACGAGTTGCCGGGTTTGCCGCCGGACCGAGAAGTTGAGTTTACCGTCGATTTAGAGCTGGGTGCAGCACCTACCTCTAAGACGCCATACCGTATGGTGCCCGCCGAGATGCTGGAGCTGAAGAAACAGTTGGGAGAGTTACTATACATGGGGTATATTCGACCGAGCGCTTCACCTTGGGGCGCACCGGTCTTGTTTGTGAAGAAGAAGGACGTGTCACTTCGTTTGTGTATCGACTACCGGGAGTTGAACAAAGTGACCATAAAAAACAAGTATCCGCTCCCGAGGATTGATGACTTGTTTGATCAGTTGCAAGGGGCAACCGTGTTTTCGAAGATTGATTTGGGATCGGGGTATTATCAGCTCCGAGTGAAGGATACCGATATTCCGAAGACGACCTTTCGGACGAGATATGGTCACTACGAGTTTGTGGTTATGCCTTTTGCGCTAACCAACGCACCAGCCGTGTTCATGCAACTTATGAACAAAGTCTTTATCGAGTACCTCGATAAATGTGTAGTCGTTTTTATCGACGACATCCTGATTTACTCGAGGAGCGAGGAGGAGCACGCCCGTCATTTGCATATCGTGTTAGACATTTTGAGAACTCAGCATATTTTTGCGAAGTTCTCAAAGTGTGAGTTTTGGTTGCGGGAGGTTATGTTTATCGGTCATGTGATCTCGGCCAAGGGTGTTCGTGTGGACCCACATAAGGTGGAGGCAGTGTTGGATTGGGCGCCGCCCAAGAACGTGAAGGAGGTCCGCAGTTTTCTGGGATTAGCCGGGTATTACCGTAGATTCGTCGAGGGGTTCTCTAAGCTCGCTCGACCGTTGACTCAGTTATTACAGAATTCAGAGAAGTTTGTGTGGACCGATGAGAGGCAGAATAGTTTTGAGGAGTTGAAGAAGCGGTTGACGACCGCTCCTGTTTTGGCCTTACCGAGTGGTAATGAGGGTTTCTCAGTTTTCAGTGATGCTTCGGGCCAAGGGATCGGATGTGTACTTATGCAGCACGGGAGGACGATTGCCTATGCTTCCCATCAATTGAAACCATACGAGTTGAATTACCCTACGCACGATCTTGAGTTGGCCGCAGTTGTATTTGCGTTGAAGATTTGGCGTCATTACTTGTATGGCTCGTCGTGTCAGATTTTCACCGATCACAAGAGCCTGAAGTACATTTTCACCCAGAAAGAGCTTAATATGAGACAGAGGAGATGGTTGGAGTTGATTAAGGACTACGACCTCGAGATTCTATATCACCCGGGTAAGGCAAATGTGGTGGCCGATGCCTTGAGACGGAAATCGGTAGCGCTTCGGGCGCTTGAGTTGCTTACGGCCCAGTCGAGACTTCAGCGAGAGTTTATGAGGTTGAGCATTGAGGTTGTACTACCAGAGAGTTCCGGGCAGTTACGTACTCTTGAGATTTCTTCATCTCTGGTCGATGATATTAAATCGGGACAGTTGGAGGACCCGATGTATATTCAGCTCCGAGAGAGTGTAGGAAAGGGGAAAGCCCCGGGATTCATTATTCATGAGGACGGTGTGTTGAGATTCCGAGGCCGGTTGTGTGTTCCGAACAACTCGGGATTGAGACAGAGTATTATGCGAGAGGCCCATGCGTCACCTTACTCAGTCCATCCGGGCTCGAGTAAAATGTATAAAGATCTGAGGAAAAATTTCTAGTGGAACGATATGAAGAAGGAGGTAGTTCAGTTTGTGGCTAAGTGTTTGACTTGTCAGCAAGTCAAGATTGAGCATCAGCGGCCAACCGGGTTATTGAAACCACTTCCTGTCCCGGAATGGAAGTGGGAGGATATCTCTATGGATTTTGTCACGGGTTTGCCGAGGACGAAGACTGGTGTGAATATGGTGTGGGTGATTGTAGACCGACTGACTAAGTCGGCAAATTTTCTGGGCATCAAGGATACTTGCGGTCTAGAAAAGTTGGCTCGTATTTTTATCGCACAGATAGTGAGGCTTCATGGTACGCCGAGGACCATTATTTCAGATAGAGATGGCCGGTTTGTATCGCACTTTTGGCAGGCGGTACATAAGGCATTGGGGACACGGTTGCATTTGAGTACATCTTTCCACCCTCAGACTGACGGACAGTCCGAACGTACCATTCAGACGTTCGAGGATTTGTTGCGCGCGTGCGCGTTAGATTGGAGTAGTGACTGGGAGGAGCATTTGGCCTTAATTGAGTTTACTTATAATAATAGCTGGCACACGTCGATTAAGATGGCACCGTATGAGGCACTTTATGGACGACGTTGCCGATCGCCGATATGTTGGGATGAGCCGTCCGATCTAGTTGGTACCGAGCCAGACCTTGTGTTAGAGACGAGGGAGAAAGTTGAATTGATTAGAAAGAGAATATTGGCTGCTCAGAGTCGACAAAAGTCTTATGCGGATGTTAGGCGTCGACCCTTGGAGTTTGAGGTGGGAGATCATGTTCTGTTGAGAGTGTCTCCGACGAAAGGAGTTTTCCGTTTTGGGAAGAAGGGGAAACTCAGCCCGAGATATATTGGACCTTTCGAAGTATTGGAGAGAGTCGGTGAGTTGGCATACCGTTTGGCTTTGCCTCCGTCGTTGAGTCATGTTCATAGCATATTTCACGTCTCCAAGCTGAGGAAGTATGTTCCGGACCCGTCCCACATTATTGATTTTGGAGACGTGGAGATCGAGAAGGATGTTACGTTTGAGGAGGGGCCCGTTAAGATTTTGGAGCGTCGAGACAAACAGTTAAGGCACAAAACCATTCCTTTGGTTAAGGTGCAATGGTCGAGGCACGGAGTAGAAGAAGCGACGTGGGAGTTAGAGGAGGATATGCGTTCGAGGCATCCCGAACTTTTTGATTCTTAAGTTTCAGGACGAAACTTTATTTTAGAGGGGGAGAATGTAATATCCGTAATTTTCCATTTTTGTCGGTTTCCATTTTTGGTGTATGTCTATTTTTATCGACTCTCTTATAACCGTTTCGACATTTCGAATCTACTTTGTTCTTGGAGTTTTTCGATTTGGACGAGTTTTGATGATGTTTTCACCTAATTTCATTTTATGACATGTTTTGCCGTAAGAACATTCGATTCTCGTAAAACTCGTTCATTTTCGTTGTTTCGTGGCTTGTACAAGTTCGTATGGTTGAGTTGGTCATGTTGAAACTTTCGGTTTGTAAATCCGACGTCGTTTCGTGATTTTCGGGCACTTGGGCCATTTTCGTAATTTCTTATAAGTTTAGGGAATTTCATATTCGTTGTCGTATTTCGGATTCCCAGGTAGTCGGATTTATGTTTTCTTGTGATGGTTAGACTCGTCATCGAATATTCTTCATAGTCGTATTTTTGGTTCGATAGCAGGTCCGGGTTTCGGGGTCGTCCGGAATCGTTTGGACAGCAGCTGCCAGGACTGCTGTCCAGTAGGGTGTTACGGCCGTAACACCCAGAAGTTACGGCCGTAAGTTGGCCATGTTACCGCCGTAAGTGTCCCCTGTTACGGCCGTAACAGCCCGCTATTTTAAAACAGCGGGCAGAGGCCCAAGACCTCATTTTTTATCCTTCCTTTCGTTTTTCTTCACGGGGCGACTCCAGAGGTGATTCCTTCAGTTTTGATCGGGGAATTTGTCGTGTTCCATCACCGTAGAATCGTAGTAGCATATAACCACCAGCGTAATCATCCTCCATCATCCGAATCCGAGGTATTTTCTTCAGGAACCCTAACTCGTATAAATTGGGGTTTTTTCGGGTTTTTCGTGATTGACTCCGAATTGTTCATGTATGTTGCGAAACTTCTTATCGATTGTTGTTATTGGGTGATTCCCAATCCATTTTCCTCGAATTAATCCATGTATTGTTGATACAGGGAGATTTTGCATAAACCCTCGCCCGTATCGATTGAACGTCTATTGTCGTGATTCGTAATCGGGGTTTTGGGAGTATTCCTTTCGATTATTGATGTCCGTCGGGACTGAGTTATGCTAATTCTTCGTTTAGGAACCGTCATTTTCCATTCGGATCACCCGTAGTCGTTTTCACTTCCGATTCTTCGAAGATGTCACAAAGGCAAGTACTTTACATTTGTTTACATGTTCTAGTATTTGAATTATGGTTGTATCGTGGTTGTTGTGGATGGTTATGTGTATGTTCACCTAGGGACGGTCCGACGGGACCTCTAGGGATACGTATTGCCGTGAGTGTGCGTATCGCGAACTGTGGTTAGCCACCCAGGGATGTCCGACAGGGCTCTGCGGGGTACGGTGGCCGTGAGTCTCGTACCGACGGTTAACTTTGAATTGTGATTTGTTGGAGATAATGTGTTTTGTGATTGTACATTGTAAATATTCCGGAATATAAAATGTTTTCTAAAATGATTTTTGGCGCATATATTCATCTGATTAGAATGTAGTTCAAATGGATTGTACTTGCACTAGCAGTTGTCGCTAACCCCTTAAATGGGGGAAATACTTTTTGTATTTCAGGTATTGATCGTGGGGACAAGCGAGCACCCGAGCCGTATGAGGATGATGGGCAAGCATGATATTGTCCAGTAATTGATCTTCGGTGTTATGTCTGTCGGTTATTATTGATGTCTGATTTTGGGATTTCTGTATTATAAAATTTGTTTAAGTACTCGAGTACTTCCGATTTGAATTTGTTAATGTTGTGTTCCTGTTTTGGGGAAATGGATTTGATGTCAGAATTTTATTTGTCGGTTATAGTCTTTTATTTAGCTTGTTGTTTTATTTATGATGGTTTGTCATTGTTGAATGTCTTGTTTGGTACGTTAGCCTGGTGGATTCCACAGTGTGGGGTCCACGGCGCTGTAATATGCCCTGAATGTCTTGGGGGTGTTACATAATGTGCCGGGAGTGCTTCAACAGGTGGTTGCCCATATAAACCAGTTTGCTCAGGTTGTTGATCGCATGCATATGGCGATAGGACATCAGCATAACGAGGATAACCGGGGAGACAAATGGCTTACTGAAGTGGTCAAATTGCATCCTCCAAAATTTGACGGTTCTACTGAGACGCTTTCTTTGGATCACTGGTTGAAGGGGTTAGAGAAGATCTTTGCAGGGATTAACTGTCCTAACGACAGAAAGGTTTCGATCGCCCAGTATCTTCTGACTGGGGAGGCTTTCGACTGGTGGGAGGCCATTCAACCTGAGGAGCATAACGTTTATTGGACGGAGTTCAAATTAATGATGGAAGCGCAATATTGTCCTCGCCCAGTTAGAGAGGCCCGAGTTCGGGAGTTTTTCTCACCACAAAATTCTGAGGCATCTGTGATAGACGTGATTAAGACTTTTAATCACCAGTTGACTTATGTGCGCCACTTGGTCAGGACCGAGGCGGAGAGGATTTTCCATTTTGACATGCGGATGAAGCAAGAGATTCAGCAATATATGTCCGGATTTGAATGTACCACCCTGCGACAGTATCAGGACAAGGCGCTGGCCTATGATATGAAAGAGGCGGCAGTAGAGAAATCAACGGAAGCAAAGAAGCAGAAAGTGTCTGGCAACTTCACGGAGAATAAGAGTAGTGGGCCCCGCAGGGGCCAGTCCTCATTTCATTCATCCAAGAGGCCTCCACATCCTTCTCGAGGTGGATAGAAATTCGAGGCGCAAGACCGTTTGAGCTTGAGGAAGAAATTTTATAAGCGTGGCAAAGCGGGGCATGTTCGGCGTGGATCGCTTTCTTTGTGACATGTTTCGAGTGTGGATAGGAAGGACATCGCGCAAAATTTTGTGCAAATGCGACTCGATCTTTTGGTAATCGCACTCCTGCACCGGTCCCGAAGGACACTAGTGTAAACCAGATGCAGCAATGTGGTTTCCAGCAGCAGAATGTTGGGAAAAGAGAGGCATCCAATGCTGGGTCCGTTCCTCTGCGTATTTACGAGATGAAGAAGTTAGACGATTAGAACACGGCTGTTGCATCAGGTACGATTCAGATCCTTTTGCAACCAGTTAGTGTCTTATTCGATTCAGGAGCTACGCATTCTTTCATATCTTTGAACTGTGTTAATCGTTTGAAAATCTCATGCTTGTATGATTGTGAACCTTATGTTGTGGGATTACCGAGCGGAGAGAAACTTGTGGGAACCTTAGAAACTAGTGATTTTCCAGTGACTATAGGAGGGAGAGATTGGCCATCAAATCTTATTGTAGTCGACATCCAAGGTGACGATTTAATTCTCGGAGACGATTGGCTCAACCGTTACGGAGCTATTTTGAATTACCGAAAGAGAGTCATTTCTATCGTTGCTGATGATGGATTTGAACATTTATTCAAAGGATGGAGACCGGGAAGCTCAGGAAAATTAATCATAGCGATGAAAGCAGTGAGATTGCTAAAGTAGGGTTGTTACGGATTTTGGTGTTATGCCATGAAGAAAGAAGAAGGAGTAGAGCTCTCATCTATTCCAGTAGTGAATGAATTCTAAGATGTATTCCCTGACAAACTACCTGGGTTACCTCTGCAGAGAGAAGTGTTCACCATCGAATTAGAGCCTGGAGCCGCTCCTATTTCTAGGGCACCATACCGTATGGTGCCAACCGAGATGTATGAACTAAAGAAGCAACTGGAGGAATTATTGCAGAAGGGTTACATTCAACCTAGCGTTTCTCCTTGGGGAGAACCCGTTCTCTTTGTCTGGAAGAAAGATGGATCCCTTCGATTATGTATTGATTGCAGGGAGCTAAACAAAGTGACAATCAAGAATAAGTATCCTATACCTCGGAATGACGACTTTTTTGATCAACTGCAAGGGGCAAGGGTATTCTCGAAGATTGACTTACGATCAGGATACCATCAATTGAGAATTAAGGAATCGGATATACCGAAATCCGCTTTCAGATCCCGGTACGGGCACTATGAATTCGTGGTGATGCCATTCGGACTTACAAATGCTCCTGCAGTATTTATGCAATTGATGAATCGGGTATTCTTAGAATACCTAGATAAGTTTGTGGTTGTTTTCATTGATGACATTTTGATCTATTCGAAGGACACAGAGGAGCATGCCGAGCATTTGCGTGTGGTTTTGAGCACCTTGAGGAATGAACATATTTATGCGAAGCTTTCCAAATGCGAGTTCTGGCTTAGGGAAGTAACCTTCCTTGGGCATGTAATATCAGCTGACGGAGTTCAGGTGGACCCAAAGAAAGTCGAGGCAATCTTGAAGTGGGAATCTCCTAATAATGTGAAAGAAGTCCGGAGTTTCTTGGAACTTGCGGGATACTACCGCCGTTTTGTAGAAGGATTTTCCAAAATCGCTCGTCCACTTACTCAACTGTTGCAGAAAACCCAAAAATTCGTGTGGAATGAGAAATGCTAGGCGGGCTTTGATGAACTTAAGAGGAGATTGACGACAGCACCTATATTAGCGTTACCAGATGGAACTGATGGATTCATGGTATACAGCGATGCTTCAAATCAGGGTCTGGGATGTGTATTGATGGAAAAAGATAAAGTGATTGCCTATGCCTCCCGACAGTTGAAACCGTACGAAGTTAATTACCTGACTCATGATTTGGAGTTAGCAGCTGTGGTCTTTGCTTTGAAAAATTGGCGACATTATTTATACCGCACTCGTTGTCAGATCTTCACTAATCACAAGAGCCTCAAGTACATTTTCAGTCAGAAAGAATTAAACATGACGCAGATGTAATACCCGGTTGTAATTCAGTCATTATCATTCAGTAATTTCATTCGGTAATTGTCACTATGTAATTTTTCACTCGTTATAATCATTCATCCGTGTTCACCGTTCGGAATAACTTCGAGTTGTGTATCGATATTGTTCATTTTTTTCAACCTTACTCGGGAATCGAGACAAGAGTATTATCTTGATCGTGGTAATTGATTCATTAGTCGTTGTTGACATTGGAGTCCATGCCATTTCTAATCTCCTCATTGTTCGAATTGTGTTTTGTTGGGCAAATACTTGCAATCATGGCTTGGAACCACCGTTTTGGGGTTTACGTATTTCCATTTCGTGTTATTGTTTCCCAAATATTGATTCCTAATGCTTTATTCTCTTCCCGGATCATTTTTCATCATTTTAGGAGCCAAGGGGGGCGTGGGCCGCGGCACACACATTTTCCATTTTTTGGCCGGCGGCACTGCCGTGGGGGCGGCACATGCCGCGAGGGCCGCGGCACCTGCCGAAGTCATCGCGCGGCACACTCGTTCGGGCCGCGGCACACTCGTGTTGCAACTTATCGGCTAACCCCTGCATGCAGTGGGCGCGGCTGCAGAGTAATGCCGCGGCACACTGGCGGGGCAGCGACACCGCCGAGCCACGGGAGCGATTTTGGGGCGTGCGCGCACACTTAGCTGGGCCGCGGCACAAGATCGGCACTATAATTGCGTTTTTTGTGCGAATCAACCCATTTTCTTCCATTTCTTCACCTACATCCGAGAGAGAGGGCTTGAGGGGGAGACTTTCCATCATCTACCACTTGAGTGTTAGATTTTCATCATTTTCATTCGGTTGTGAAGCTCGGATCATCGATCTATCGTGTATTCTTCGGATCATAGTGCTTGGATCTTCAAGAGGTAATTTCTTCAACATCTTGGATTTTGATTTTGTATTGAGTTAAGATGTTTTGGATGTTAAAATCATGTTGTATGAAGTGATATACGCATGATTATGGATATGTTTGATTATTCATTGGATTATTGAAGGATTATTCGAGAACACTTTGAATATTGAGTTGGATTTGGGGGTTTTCGATTAATCATTGTTGTAATCACGATTTTGGATATTCATAATGGATTATTGTCGTATTGAAGATGTTTTGTTGGTTTGAAACACTTCTTGGGGATTTGATGTTGGTATTATTGAAGTTTGGTTGTAAACAAATGAAGTTTGGCCACAAAGTGTTCAATATAATGCCCCAATGAACTTGGTTTAGTCGTATCGACGTTTTGAGTTCGTTATATTCGTATTTGATTCGTATGTTGAACGGATTGTTGGTAATTGTGTTATTCAAGGTTGTTCGAGCGACCGATATCTCAATTAGGACGTTGTTCGTGGAAGGATAATTGTCACCGGTGTTGAGGAAGTTGATTCTTACTCGGTTAAAAGGATATTCACTCCTTATGTTGTTGATCATTCATAATCATACTCATTCATCATTGTATTGACCGTATTGAGACTTGTAATTGTCGAATAATCACTTCATTCACGAGGAACGACGATTCCAATCATGATATATTGAGTTATCAATCACGTCACTATTATTTTCATCTCGGTGAGTCATTCTTGGCCTTGTTGAATTATTATTCATTGATGTTCATTGCGGTCATTCTCGTTCATGTGACCTTCTGGGTTCATATTGCGTGGCCGGGTGTGGTTGTGTGGAATTTTTAGTCAGGCATACGATGGTCATGTATTGGGTTCACCGATACATTTGGACCGTGCACACGGTAACGCTTACCTCCGTGAGACTAATTAGGTACAAGGACGGGTGTGTCCGGTCAATCGTCTTGTACACTTGCACAAAACATTACGGGCGTACTGTGATACTCCTCTTCAGCGTAATTCATAACTAAGGATATTTCATAACTTCAGATATATCATGATTGTGTATTTTCAACCCTTGAGGATTGTTGTTACGTATGGCCCGGCCGTTAGGGATATTGTTTTTCAGTCACGGCAAGGCAAAGGCACGGGAAGAGCATGTCGGCGAGAGTCCAAAGTGATACTAGTAGGGGGCCCCAGTCATTCTGTTCATTTCAGTCATTTCAGTCATTCGTATTTCTCTTCATTTGTATTTCCGCTGCAAATTCCGTTCGAGATGTTTATTTATTCAGGGTGGTGTATTGTATCTTCATATAAAATATACTAGCATTCTGTATTGTCCTGGTGTATTGTACTTAAGCTCCTCATCGGAGTATTTGGTAATATAATGTGGTTCGGTACTACAATTATATTATTTAATTCATCAGTTTTCATTCGCCTGGTGGGTCCCAGTCGGGGGTCCACGGCAATGTAATATCCGCCTAGTTTGGGGTGTTACAGAGTTGGTATCAGAGCGTGGTTTTGAATACTGCCTTCCAAGTCATGTATCATTTGAAATCATCGTCATCGGACTAGTATCATTGGACTTTCGCGTGATATGTGACCTGTGCAGATGCCGAGCCAATCAGACCGAAAGAACTGTAAGATTTCTAACGCCATGGTATAATTTCTGGCAATAAGAATCATTCATTCATAATTCATCAGTTAACAATCCTCAATCATCATTTTCATTTTGACCAGGACGGTCATGTTAACTCGTTAATCACTCAATTTATTTCATTTCTCAGTTGTTGATCAGGAAGATCATATCATTAATCTTTTTAACTTGTTCAAGATAATCATTTCAAGAATATCATCAGATAATCATGTCACCCCAGTTAATCATTCATATAATCACTGTGTTAGAGCGTGTATGCTCATTTTCATCATTTCATGACGTAATCATAACGTGATATTCATGCGGGAGATTTAATTATCATGTGACTTTCCTACTTCAGTATGGAGAGAGCAGGCAGATGGCCTGGAGGACGAGGCCGCGGTGCAGGACGAATCCCGAGAGCTTGTGTGAATACACGTGCGAACGCGAGGAATAATGCTAACTCATCAAGCAGCGACGCTGCCATGCGTTCACCTGGACGTGATCATTCTCTATCGGGGAGTCGTACCCGGGACACCGCTCAGTCAGAAGGTGTTCGGGTTGACCCACTCGCTTTTATGCAGGGCATGATGGCCCAAATGACTCAGATGGCAAAACTAATGGAGACGATGCACAACTCAGTTAATCAAAATCAACAGGCTCCTCCGCCGCCACCTCAGAGGCAAGAGAGGAGTATGGGCAGTATCATCGGCGACATCTCTCGCCAAAGGCCACCTAATTTTGAGGGCTCATCTGAGCTGGCGGATATTGTTCATTGGCTCGAGCATTTCGAGAAGTTATTTGCTATGGTGGAGTGTCCCGAAGGACACAAAGTTTCAGTTGCGGCTTACTATCTGGGTAAGGGCGCTCATTCTTGGTGGTTGTCGTTGAAGCCGACCGACGGATCATGTACTTGGGATCAATTCAAGACTCTCATGATGGAGAGATATTATCCGGCCCCACTCAGAGAGGCCAAACTGTCGGAATTACTCACTCCCGACCTTTCAGCGGACGAGGATGTTCTCGCCATTGCTGAGAAATTTCTGGAACTTCTCCCGTTCGCCTCATCTATCATTCACTCCGAGGTGGATAAGATCAAGTATTTCAGCAAGAGACTGAAACCCCGTATGAGACTACAGTTGCTTAATCATCATTGCACCACTCTGGTCGAATTTATTGAGAAAGCGCTTACCTATGAGCTTACTGTTAAGGAGAATGCTAAGCAACAACCTTCTTCTGCTAGCAAGAAGTCCAAGAACCGTAATCAGTCTGACGGCAGTCAGGACACTTTCAAGAAACCTCAGGTGGGCTCTACTTTTTCTGAGCGACCTTCTGTGATGCCAAAACCCGCAGAATCTCAGTCACGAGCGGCCAGTTAGGCCATCACCTGTTTTAACTGTGGGGATCTTGGTCATCTCAGCACCAAGTGTCCGAGACAGACTATCACGTGTCATAACTGTGGGATTGCTGGGCATAAGGCCCATTTTTGCCGTAGGGACTCCAAACCTACTCCGACGTCATCTCAGGCCCCGAAGCAGTCAGCCATTCAGAATCAAGCTACTCAGTCAGCATCGTTTAAGACGACAGGAGCGAACAAGGGTGGAGCCTTTAGCCATTAGACGGGAGCGTCCAGTGCCGGGACTAGCAAGCCCCGAATTTATGAGATGAAGAAAACCGACGATCCAGAGGCCCGAATGATCTCAGGTACACTCGATATTCTATCTCAACCTGTGTGTACCCTTTTTGATACTGGTGCATCGCATTCATTCATTTCCGAGTCATGTTCGAGTAGACTGCGTCTGGGTAGTGATACTAGTTGTGAGCCTTATGTCATTGGTCTACCTGATGGTAGACGAATTATCGGAAATCGTGAGATTCAGAATTGTCCGATTCAGCTTCATGGCCGTGTATGGCCAGTGGACCTAATCGTGGTAGATTTACCGAAAGACGACATCATCTTGGGTATTGATTGGATGGATCGTCATGATGCCATCATTAGTGTCCGTAAGCGTATGGTCACTATCATTTCAGACGATGGGGTTGAATGTGTTTTTCAGGGAGGTAATACCGGCTGTTCTGGTAAGTTCATTAATTTAATGAAAGCAGTGAGATTACTCAATCAGGGGTGTATTGGTTATTGGTGCTATATGACTAAAACCGAGAAATCATCAATAATGTTGACGGATATTCCGGTAGTGAGAGATTATGCCGATGTATTCCCAGACGAGTTACCTGGTTTGCCTCCACAGAGAGATGTGGAATTCACGATTGAGTTGGAGCCCGGTACGTCCCCGATATCAAAGGCACCGTACCGGATGGCCCCGACCGAAATGGAGGAGTTGAAGAACCAACTCGATGAGTTGTTCGAGAAAGGTTATATCCGTCCGAGTGCGTCCCCGTGGGGAGCACTAGTGTTGTTTGTCAAGAAGAAGGATGGTTCGTTCCGCTTGTGTATTGATTACCGGGAATTGAACCGGATGACGATCAAGAATAAGTATCCTCTACCCCATATTGATGATCTCTTAGACCAATTTCAGGGAGCTTCAGTATTTTCCAAGATCGACTTAAGATCTGGATATCATCAGTTGCGAATTCGAGAGTCGGATATCGCAAGAACATCATTTCGTACACGCTATGGTCATTATGAGTTCGTAGTTATGCCGTTCGGGCTAACTAATGCACCTGCGGTATTCATGGAGTTAATGAATCGGGTTTTCATCGACTTTTTGGACCAGTTTGTTGTTGTCTTCATCGATGATATTTTGATTTATTCTCGTGACCGAGAGGAACATGAGGTTCATCTTCATCAGGTTCTCGACGTGTTAAGACGAGAGCAACTTTATGGAAAGTTTTCCAAATGTGAGTTCTGGATGTCCGAAGTGACTTTTCTCGGGCATGTAATTTCATTAGATGGAGTGTGTGTTGATCCTCAGAAGACGGAGGCTATCCAAGATTGGTTACCTCCGAAGAATGTTAAGGAAATCCGAAGCTTTCTCGGATTAGCCGGTTATTATCGGCGGTTTGTGGAAGGATTTTCTAAAATTGCTCAACCATTGATGAACCTTTTGCGAAAGGATAAGAAATACATGTGGTCCAACGCGTGTCAGCGGAGTTTTGAGGAACTCAAGAGCCGATTAATTTCAGCACCTGTACTTTCCTTGCCGCAAGGGACGGGAGGATTTGTGGTTTATAGTGATGCGTCCAGGCAGGGTCTCGGATGTGTACTCATGCAGAATGGGAAGGTTATTGCTTATGCTTCACGGCAATTGAGACCTTACGAGGTTAATTATCCGACCCATGACCTGGAGCTAGCAGCCGTGGTGTTCGCTTTGAAAATAGAGCGTCATTACCTCTATGGCATCACCTGCCAGATTTTCACCGATCACAAGAGTTTGAAGTATATATTTACTCAGAAGGAGTTAAATATGCGACAGAGGCGGTGGTTGGAACTAATCAAAGATTACGATATCGAGATCCTTTACCACCCGGGCAAGGCGAACGTTGTCGCCGACGCCTTGAGTCGTAAGTCCGTTCAGGAGCAGATGCTTGCTCGTTTATGATTCGAAGGAGCTTCGAGAATTCCTTAGACACGAGATCGAGTCGGCTTCCCGAATTCAGGGACAACTTTGTATGTTAGAGATTTCATCGTCACTTGAGGAGGCAATAAGAGAGAATCAGAGTTCAGATCCATCATTGTTGCGCATCCGCGAGGACGTGGCTCAGGGGAAAGCCCCGGGATTCGTGGTCCACGAGGATGGACTTTTGAGATTTAAGAATCGGTTGTGCGTACCGGCGAGCGATGAGTTGAAAAACTCGATTTTGAGAGAAGCTCATGCTACCCCTTATTCTGTTCATCCGGGGTCTAGCAAGATGTACAAAGACTTGAAACAAAATTACTGGTGGAGTAATATGAAGCGAAAAGTCGCAGAATTTGTTTCGAGATGCTTAACCTGTCAACAAGTCAAGATTGAACATCAGCAACCGGCGGGTATGCTGAAACCTCTCCCTATTCCAGAATGGAAGTGGGAAGACATTTCTATGGATTACATCACGAGTTTGCCGACGAGTCGTCGTGGCATGAGTACGATCTGGGTGATTGTGGACTGCTTAACTAAATCAGCTCATTTCCTTGAGATTAAGGATACTTGGGGTCCCGAGAGACTTGCCCAGTTATTCATCAAAGAGATAGTGAGACTGCACGGTACTCCTAAAAGTATCGTTTTCGATCGTGACGGACGGTTTGTGTCTCATTTTTGGAAATCAGTTCATCGTGCTATGGGAACTCAGCTTAATCTCGATCGCTTTTCATCCTCGGTCAAGCGGCAATCAGAGAGGACTATTCAGACATTAGAGGACATGTTGAGGGCATGAGTCCTCGATTGGAAAGACGATTGGGAAGCCCAACTACCATTGATCGAGTTCACGTATAATAATAGTTGGCATGCTTCGATTAAGATGGCACCTTACGAGGCCTTGTACGGTCGTCGTTGTCGATCTACTTTGTGTTGGGACGACTTATCAAAATCAATCGGCACCGAGCCTGATATGCTTATAGCCGCCCGTGAGAAGGTAGTTTTGATCAAGAGTCATTTGTTGACCGCTCAGAGTCGACAGAAATCCTATGCAGATAATAGTCGTCGACCACTAGAGTTCGAGACAGGTGACCACGTGTTGGTCAAGGTATCCCCGAGTCAAGGTATCTTCCGTTTCGGGAAGCGGGGAAGGTTGAGCCCAAGATTTATTGGACCGTTTGAGATTTTGGAACAAATAGGCGAGCTAGCTTATCGTTTGGCCTTACCTACGGCGTTGTGCCGAATGCATAATGTGTTTCACGTCTCTCAGTTGCGGAAGTACGTTGCCGATCCGAGTCACATACTTCAGTTCGACGAAATCGAGATCGCAGATGATCATTCATATGAGGATCGTCCCATACGAGTCTTAGAGCGGCGAATCAAACAGTTGAGGAATAAGGCGATTCCTTTGGTTAAAATTCAGTGGTCTAGACACGGAGTCGAAGAGGCTACTTGGGAAACCAAGGATAGTATGCGGGAGAGTTATCCCGAGTTGTTTTACCCTTAGTTTCGGGGACGAAACTCTTTTAAGGGGGGGTATATGTAATACCCGGTTGTAATTCAGTCATTATCATTCAGTAATTTCATTCGGTAATTATCACTATGTATTTTTTCACTCGTTATAATCATTCATCCGTGTTCACCGTTCGGAATAACTTCGAGTTGTGTATCGATATTGTTCATTTTTTTCAACCTTACTCGAGAATCGAGACAAGAGTATTATCTTGATCGTGGTAATTGATTCATTAGTCGTTGTTGACGTTGGAGTTCATGCCATTTCTAATCTCCTCATTGTTCGAATTGTGTTTTGTTGGGCAAATCCTTGTAATCATGGCTTGGAACCACCGTTTTGGGGTTTACGTATTTCCATTTCGTGTTATTGTTTCCCAAATATTGATTCCTAGTGCTTTATTCTCTTCCCGGATCGTTTTCCATCATTTTAGAACCCAAGGGGGGCGTGGGCCGCAGCACAAGGAGTGTGCGCCGCGGCACACACATTTTCCATTTTTTTTTGGCCGAGCAGCCTGTATCGTGGGCCGCGGCACACTCTTCCGGGCCGCAGCACACTCGTGTTGCAACTTATCGGCCAACCCCTCTATACCGTGGGCTGCGGCTCATGCCGGCAGGGCCGCGTCACACTGTCGAGTCACTGCCGCGGCACACTCAGCCGGGCCGCGGCACACTGCCGAGCCCTGGGAGCAGTTTTTGGGCCTGTGCCGCGGCACACTCAGCCTGGGCCGCGGCACACAGTGCAGTCAGCACTATAATTGTGTTTTTTGTGCGAATCAACCCATTTTCGTCCATTTCTTCACCTACATCCGAGAGAGAGGGCTTGAGGGGGATACTTTCCATCATCTACCACTTGAGTGTTGGATTTTCATCATTTTCATTCAGTTGTAAAGCTCGGATCATCGATCTATCGTGTATTCTTCGAATCATAGTGCTTGGATCTTCAAGAGGTAATTTCTTCAACATCTTGGATTTAGATTTTGTATTGAGTTATGATGTTTTGGATGTTAAAATCATGTTGTATGAAGTGATATACGCATGATTATGGATATGTTTGATTATTCATTGGATTATTGAAGGATTATTCGAGAACACTTTCAATATTGAGTTGGATTTGGGGGTTTTCGATTAATCGTTGTTGTAATCACGATTTTGGATATTCATAATGGATTATTGATCGTATTGAAGATGTTTTGTTGGTTTGAAACACTTCTTGGGGATTTGATGTTGGTATTATTGAAGTTTGGTTGTAAACAATCAAAGTTTGGCCACAAAGTGTTCGATATAATGTCCCAATGAACTTGGTTTAGTCGTATCGACGTTTTCAGTTCGTTATATTCGTGTTTGATTCGTATGTTGAACGGATTGTTGGTAATTGTGTTATTCAAGGTTGTTCGAGCGACCGATATCTCAATTAGGACGTTGTTCGTGGAAGGATAATTGTCACCGGTATTGAGTAAGTTGATTCTTACTCAGTTAAAAGGATATTCACTCCTTATGTTGTTGATCATTCATAATCATACTCATTCATCATTGTATTAACCGTATTGAGACTTGTAATTGTCGAATAATCAATTCATTCATGAGGAACGACGGTTCCAATCATTTCATTGAGTTATCAATCACGTCACTATTATTTTCATATCGGTGAGTCATTCTTGGCCTTGTTGAATTATTATTCATTGATGTTCATTGCAGTTATTCTCGTGCATATGACCTTCTGGGTTCATATTGCGTGGCCGGGTGTGGTTGTGTGGAATTTTTAGTCGGGCACACGATGGTCATGTATTGGGTTCACCGATACATTTGGACCGTGCACACGGTAACGCTTACCTCCATGAGACTAATTAGGTACAAGGACGGGTGTGTCCGGTCATTCGTCTTGTACACTTGCACAAAAGATTACGGGCGTACTGTGATACTCCTCTTCAGCGTAATTCATAACTAAGGATATTTCATAACTTCAGATATATCATGATTGTGTATTTTCAACCCTTGAGGATTGTTGTTCTGTGTAACTGACCCCGTTAGGGGATTTTATTTTTCAGGTCACAGCAAGGCAAAGGCACGGGAATAGCATGTCGACGGCGAGGAGTCCCAGTCATATTAGTAGGGGCCCCCAGTCATTCCGTTCATTTCAGTCATTTCAGTCATTCGTATTTCTCTTCATTTGTATTTCCGCTGCAAATTCCTTTCGAGATGTTTATTTTTTCAGGGTGGTGTATTTTATCTTCATATAAAATATACTAGTATTCTGTATTATCCTGGTGTATTGTACTTAAGCTCCTCATCGGAGTATTTGGTAATATAATGTGGTTCGGTACTACAAATATATTATTTAATTCATTAATTTTCATTCGCCTGGTGGGTCCCAGTCGGGGGTCCACGGCACTGTAATATCCGCCTGGTTTGGGGTGTTACAGCAGAGAAGGTGGCTAGAATTGATCAAGGATTACGACTTGGAAATTCTCTATCATCCAGGTAAAGCAAACGTGGTAGCGGATGCACTGAGCCAAAAACCTATTTCTCTTCGAGTGTTGGAAGCGCTTACATCCCAAACCAGTATTCAACGAGAACTGATCCGTGAAGGGATTGATGTATGGTCACCAGAAATCCAAGGGCAACTATATGTGTTGGAACTGACTTCGTCACTAGTCGGGGAAATCAAATCTAAGCAATTGAACGATTCTCTGATTCTTCGGTTATGTGACGAAGTAAAGAAAGGAAAGGCCCCAGGATTCATACAAGAGGATGGAGTTCTGAGATTTCAGAGTCGACTTTGCGTTCCCGATGATGATGATTTGAGGCGGAAGATTCTGAAGGAAGCTCACAGCGCGCCCTATTCTATTCACCCGGGCAGTAGTAAGATGTATAAGGATATAAAACAAAACTTCTGGTGGTGAAATATGAAGAAGGACGTAGCCGAGTATGTTTCGAAGTGTTTGACATGTCAGCAGGTTAAGATTGAACAACAGCGACCTGCCGGAATGTTAAAGCCACTTCCGATCCTTGAGTGGAAGTGGGAGGATATCTCGATGGATTTCATCACTGGTATGCCAAGGACCAAGTCGGGAATGAACATGATTTGGGTTGTAGTTGATCGACTAACCAAGTCGGCTCATTTCCTAGGAATTAAAGACACGTGAGGGCCCGAGAAATTAGCACGAGTATTTATTGCAGAGATAGTCATATTACATGGGACGCCGAAGACCATTATTTCAGATCGAGATGGTCGCTTCGTGTCGCACTTCTGGAAGGCAGTTCACAGGGCTTTGGGGACCGAGCTGAACTTTAGCACGGCTTATCATCCTCAGACGGACGGTCAGTCCGAAAGGACTATTCAGACAGTAGAAGACATGCTTAGAGCTTGTGCCTTGGATTGGTCAACTGACTGGGAAGTTCACTTGCCGTTGATTGAATTCACATATAATAATAGTTGGCATGCTTCTATTAAGATGGCACTGTTTGAAGCTTTGTACGGGAGAAGATGTCGATCACCCCTGTGCTGGGATGATTCTTCGGACTTGATCGGGACGGAACCGGAATTGATAGTTCAGACTCAAGAGAAGATAGCTTTGATTCGGGAAAGACTGTTGACTGCCCAGAGTCGACAGAAGTCTTATGCTGATCTGCGTCGTCGCCCGCTAGAGTTCGAGATTGGGGACCACGTACTATTGAAGGTGTCTCCTACACGAGGAATTTTCCGTTTTGGGAGGAAAGGTAAGCTAAGTCCGAGATATATCGGACCATTTGAGATCCTCGAGAGAGTTGGGGATTTAGCATACAGGTTGGCCTTACCTCCATCGCTGAGTCACGTTCACAGTGTGTTTCACGTATCCCAATTGTGGATGTATGTACCAGACCCCAGTCATATCATTGATTTCGACGAGATCAAGATAGCTAATGACGGTACCTTCGAAGAGAGACCAATCAAGATACTTGAGAGTCGGATCAAACAACTGAGGAATAAACCAATACACTTGGTTAAAGTACAATGGTCAAGACACAGAGTTGAAGAGGCCACTTGGGAAATGGAGGACAATATGAAGACTAAATATCCGGAGTTGTTTTCATCTTAAGTTTCGGGACGAAACTTCTTTTTAGGGAGAGAGGATGTAATACCCGAGATTTCTAATGTGTAATTGAACCTTGTGATATTGTATTTGTTGTATTTTGATCTGAGTATTATTCTCTGTATTTCATGATCCGGTGTTGTTGAGCAGATGATTTCATAATTGTGTTCAATATTGTGATTTTGCACATGTAGCGCACGCTATCGACTAGGCGTAGCGTACGCTAATTTGAGTTTAGTAGCGCACGCTATATATGAACCTTAGCGCGCGCTATACGTAGTCAGCATGATTGAGACATATTGGTAGGTGAGATCAGGCTGTGGATTTCGTTGGGATTATGTCGGGATGAACCTGGACGACTTTTGGGAAAAGCCAAGTCAACGCAGTAGCGCACGCTACTGATATGAGGATAGCGCACGCTAAATGCTGAGTACAGTGAAGTCAGTAAGTTTTGTATAGCCGTTAGCGCAAGCTATGAATATGGACTAGCGCGCGCTAATAATCATTTTCTATATATAGGACAAAACCCTTTTTCATTTTTTCAGCTTTCATCACTTTCCAAACCCGAATTCTGAGACATAGGGAGTCACTCTCTCCATCCTAAACCCTTCATATCATCATCCTAGCCCGAGTTGAAGATTGTAGATCATTGGAGATTGGTGTTCAACCTCTCGGTGTTGGATTTCTTCAAATTCCTTCGTGTTCTTCGCTACTTTGAGGTAGGTGATTCTTCACCAATATTAGTAGTATTCTGAAGGATGTTTTGATCATGATTTGGGATTATCTAGTCACTTAAATTCGTAAGTAGTCGAACATCAGGTGTTAGAAGGATATTTTCGATGTTTCGGTACTTCTTCATCGTATAAACCATTGAACCTTTTAGTGTTTGAACTCCTAGCATATTCATGAAGCTTCAAACCGGTTGTGACCAGTATATGGAGATTATCAAGTTCTTAAGTCTTTACATAATGGAATCATACATTTTGGGACATGAAATGGATTGAACTTAGGATATTTTCTTGAAGATCAAGATGAATTATGGTGTTGTGATGATTATAAGTATCCTTGTATCTCGTAGTCGATTAATCCGTAAAGATCTTTCACAAACCGTATGAGCATGATATACACGAAGATGACATGTATTAGCACTGAAGATTTCATGAGTTTCTTCACCATTAGATTAAGTTTTACGCTTGGTAGTAAGCGCCATACCTGAGTAGCGCACGCTAAGATGAATATATTAATGTGCGCTATCGGGAATGAGTAACGTACGCTACGTTTGGTACGTAACGTACGTTATGTCATCAGGAGAGTCAGTCGGCTAATCATAGAGGAATGTCGGTACATAAGTTAGCGTACGCTAAACTTCGTCGTTTACGTACGCTAACGGGCAGGCTTAGCGCACGTTACGTAGAGTACGCAGCGTACGCTAAGTAGTTCAGGCAGATTACATTTTTAGAGCTTTCGGCCGTAGACCGGGTTGTTAGACATTCGTACGACATAAGATAAATTCTATATTATTTCTTTTGTTAAGGTTCGAGCTTGGTACGTTGATCGAAAGAGACGGTCTTCGAGTGTGTTGAGATTTGTTGGAGTGATTTGTTCTTGCCATCTTTGAGGAAAGTATCGTATTTTAAGCTTATTGATATTGCATTATTGATCATGTGTACGATTTATTCGTGTTGTTGAACATGTGACTATATTCTTTGAGTTGTCATGATATTTACGTTGATGAACGTGTTGATTTGCATATGTGTATGCATAATTATAATGGTTGTGTTGAAAATGATCCGAGGGGATCATGAGGATCTATCCGAGGGTATTTGGATCGAATGTCCACCATGCGTTGGTCGACGGGATCATCATGGGGATATATCTTTGAGAAGCTGGATCGTTGGATGGGTTTTCCACCATGCGTTGGTCCGACGGGATCATCATGGGGATCTATACCGAGGGCGATGGATCGTTGGATTACCCTGTATTATGTTGATGGAACCGTGAGGATTCACATCGTTGGATTCCGATGACGGGAGTCCATTTTTTATGTTTTATGATGCATTGATGATTTATTGTAGTACGATACTTGTACTAGCATTATTTTGCTAACCCCTTCGGGTGTGGACATTTGTTTTGATGTTCAGGTAGCCGTGGAGCAGAGAAGCGACCCATGATCTGACATGACGATGAAGTGGCTCGGTGATGTGGATTATGTTGTCTTATTTTCCGGTTATTTAAGATTACTAAAATACGTTTATGTTGTTATTGTCTTGGGAACATTTTGTAATAATGAATTTATTTGAATTGTCGAACGAGTTTGAAATTCCTTTCATTAATGACACTTTTGTATTATTTCCATTGTCTTCAAATTAGCCTTGTAAATTCTTATATAAAGTATTTACGGCGCTGTAATTATTCCAAATATCTCGGGGTGTTACAAGTTGTGGGCTGCTTCAGTAAAGCATGCCTCTTTTCCATAACTAGCTCCACTAAAAATGCAGACTGTGCTAAATTTTTTTGTGGAAGATGATGATTCCATTTTTGAAAAGAAATTTATTTGAGAGAAAAAAGAGAAAAGTACAAGTTTGAGGGATGAATAAAAGAAACAAGCACAAAGTTTATTTATAGAGGAAAAAATGAGGTAAAATTGTTTAACAAGTTTGTGATTGCGTTGATTACGCTTCAACTACTCAATAGAATAATGAATGCATTTATTGCGTATCACCCTTTTTATTCAGAAATTCTCACCATACGACAAAAATTAAAGATACTCACGTGTATGTACAGTAGTTGTGATTGTGGCTCACATCTTCCTCTGATTTTACGTTCAAAAATGGCCTAAATGCCTTCTATGAGTCGGGGAGAAGCTTCCCATCCAATTTTCTTACAAATTGACAAACAGGGTCTTTTACCGTCAGATTCCCAAGACGTTGTTCATATTCTGGTTTGAATTTATTCCACAAACATCGAATTCTGTAATGTACGAGTCCATTAGGATGCATGTCAAGAGAAATTTCGATATTATCTAAATTCTCTTTATTCAGACCATCCTTAATGAACTGAATTTTATCTTCTCTGTTTGTAGATGGAATTCCCAAAAATTGACATTTTAAATTACAGTTCCATCTAGCACATTTATTGCAAACGGCTATTATCTTTGCTCGTCGTTTCTTGGCATATGAACTTTTTCCTATCCATGGTAAAAATCTAGTAGGTATTTCTGTGAATTCACGTGCTATTTGTAACACCCCCGATATATTCAGGAATATTACAGCGCCGTAAATCCTTTACATAAGGATTTACAAGGCTGAAGAATTAAACAAGCATTAAAAGATACTAACAAATGGAAATAACGGAATTACGATACAACAATTCTGACCAAATACAAAAATAGTACAATTGTTCAACAGAATTCAATAATACATCACCAAATTCAAATTCATCACAAATGACTTCGTACTCAAGTACTTATTGAAATAACCAATAAACAACAGACAAATGAACCCAGCCGAAACATCACTCTGCACCCTCGTCGTCATGCAGCTCCAGTGGTTGTTTTCCCGCTCTCCTGGATCCTGAACATAAACAAAATGTTCACCCCCGAAGGGGTTAGCACAACGATGCTAGTACAAGTACCACAACATATTATTCATATCTCACGAATAACGTAAACGACAAGAAAAATACCAACGAGTCTTCTCCTACGAGAAACTCAACAATGACATGCACAACTGATAATCACAACATGATATCATAACATACACATGGTAATTCCGTCGATCCAGCGTTCACTGCCTAGAACCAACGATGATCCCGTCAGACCAACCCGTGGTGGAAAAACCCGTCCGATGATCCGGTATGACGCTAGCATAGATCCCCCGATGATCCCGTCGGACCAACACGAGGTGGACATACAACAACGACATACATGCATGACAATACGTATAACATCAATACATAAAACAATTAAAGTACTTGCCTCGATTTGAAGACAAGAACAACACTTCCACGAAAATGAACACTCGAAGGTCGTCCTCCTCAATCAATCACGTAACTAGATCAAACCTTAACATAAGAAATGATATAGGATTTATCTCACGTCGTACGAATGTTTAGCAATTCGATTTACGGTCAAAAGTTCATAAAATACAATATGCCTGAACTGCTTAGCGCACGCTAAGTACTCTGTGTAGCGTGCGTTAAGTCTGCTCGATAGCGCACACAAACAACAAAGCCTAACGTACGCTAACTATGAATGGTCAGTACTTCACTGATCAGTCGACTGACTCGTCTGATGGCCTAGCGTACGTTACGTACCAAACGTAGCGTACGCTAACTCGTGCTCGATAGCGCACGTTAATCTTCATAGCTTAGCGTGCGCTATCTATGCATGGCGATTTCTTCGGGCGATGCTTATTCTTATCATGATCACAACAATGAAATCTTCCGTGATAATTCATGTTACCTCCATGAATATAATGTTCATACTCTTATGAATGATTTTACGGATAACAACAACTTCGGATTCGAGGATATGCAAACCATTATAAAACCATATTCCATTTCGAATACAACTCTTTATACGACAATTCGAAAGGCATAACGGTTGATATCAACACCTTTATATCAATCAATATTATCATGCTGAAGTTGTTTAACATTCCATCTATACTAGATAAATCCTTCCATGATCAATCCCTTAGATTTATCTAACAATAATGATGTTAAAGTCAAGTCCATGATTGTTATGAAGTCATCTACTAGATTCGGATTTACCAATGATAGAAGCTTCCTTTACTAGTCTAATGAAATAAGATTCGAACCATGATGATCATAATCAAGGTATTTAAGGCTTAATCATCTCCACATTCCAAACATGATATACTTTGGATAATTCATCTATGAAAATCAATATCTCGCTATCATGATCATCCAATTCTTTAGAATCCAACTCTAAGTCTGGAGATAGATTGAACATACCTTAATATGTTGAAAATAACGGAACCGTAAGGTAGAATCCGACTCCGGTGGGTTGTATGCCACTCCAAGGTGATATTCCACTTCAATGATTATTCCCAAGTGATAACCAATATATGAACACCAACAAGATGAGTTATAAGTGTGTAGGAGGATATTTCAGCTCTCTGGCCTCTCAAGAATGCAGAATGGTCGAGTAAAATGTAATCCAAAACGGGTTGTTGTCCCATTTATAATATTCTGCATTTTAACAAGTTAGCGCACGCTACTAAGCTTTCCTTAGCGTGCGCTAATAATAGTTAACTTCAGAACTGTCCAGGTTCGTCCGCGGGAATCTTATCCGGACCCATGTCCCGGCTGGCGCATGTGCTAGCCGTCCCGCTCAATAATTGAGTTCTTAGCGCACGCAACTCCTATCTGCACAGCGTGCGCTAATAGTAGCCCGATAGCGCGCGTTAAGATACATTCTTAGCGCGCGCTATCACGAGTTTGCATGAGAAATTTTGCATGCTTCTATACTTATGTACAATGATATCAATGCAAGAAATATCATACTCCAATAATCAAAACCACCAATCCGAATAATACAGGGTTTGAATACAGATGAAATACACCGTAATAAATCCGGATATTACATACTTTCCTACTAAAAAGAAGTTTCGTCCCGAAACTCAAGACGAAAATAACTCGGGATATCTAGACTTCATATCCGCTTCCGTTTCCCAGGTGGCTTCTTCCATTCCGTGACGTGACCATTGAACTTTGACCAAAATGATTGGTTTGTTCCTCAGCTGCTTAACTCGACTCTCGAGTATCTTGACTGGTCTTTCTTCAAACGTCCCATCCTGCGCGACTTCGATCTCGCCGAAATCAATGATATGACTGGGATCTGGTATATACCTCCGTAACTGGGATACGTGGAACATGTTATGAACATGGCACAATGACGGCGGCAATGCCAATCTGTATGCCAACTCCCCAACTCTCTCGAGGATCTCAAATGGTCCGATATATCTCGGACTCAGCTTTCCTTTCCTTCCGAAACGAAAGATTCCCCGAGTAGGAGAAACCTTCAAAAGTACATGGTCTCCAGTATTTAAATCCAATGGGCGACGGCGTACGTCTGCGTAAGATTTCTGGCGACTCTGGGCGGTCAACAGCCTTTCACGAATCAAGGCTATCTTCTCTCGAGTCTGCACGATCAACTCTGGTTCTGTTCCGATCAAGTCTGACGAATCGTCCCAGTATAGGGGCGATCTGCATCTCCTTCCGTATAATGCTTCAAACAGTGCCATCTAATGGAAGCATGCCAACTATTGTTGTAGGTAAATTCAATCAACGGTAGATGAACTTCCCAATCGTTTGACCAATCTAAGGCACAGGCCCTTAGCATATCTTCCACCATTTGTATAGTTCTCTCAGATTGTCCGTCAGTCTGCGGGTGATAAGCTGTACTGAACTTCAATTCGGTCCCCAAGGCCTTATGAACTGCTTTCCAAAAGTGAGACACAAAACGGCCGTCTCGACCAGAAACAATGGTCTTCGGCGTACCACACAATCGAACTATCTCCAAAATAAATACTCGTGCCAACCTCTCTGGTCCCCACGTATCCTTAATGCCTAGAAAATGAGCTGATTTGGTTAAACGATCAACTATCACCCAAATCATGTTCATTCCTGTCTTGGTTCTCGGCATATTGGTGATAAAGTCCATCGATATGTCCTCCCACTTCCATTCAGGAATTGGGAGCGGCTTCAACATTCCGGCAGGCCGTTGATGCTCGATCTTAACCTGCTGACAAGTCAAGCATTTCGAAACATAGTCCGCTACGTCTTTCTTCATGTTGTCCCACCAGAAATTCTGCTTCAAGTCCTTATACATTTTACTGGTGCCCGGGTGGATAGAATAGGGCGAACTGTGAGCTTCCTTCATAATCGTCTGTTTCATAACATCAACATCGGGAACACAGAGTCGGTTCTGAAATCTCAAAACTTCATCATCATGAATTATGAATCCGGGGGCCTTTCTTTTGATCACTTCATCACGTAACCGAATCATCAGAGGATCATCTGCCTGTTTAGATTTGATTCCTTCGGTTAATGATGAAGTTATCTCCATCACGCACAGTTGTCCTTGGACTCTTTGTAACCACACTTCAATTCCTTCACGAATCATCTCTCGTTGAAGGCTAAGTTGGGAGGTCAGCGTCTCCAGCATCTGAATAGAAACAGGCTTGCGGCTGAGTGCATCGGCCAGTACATTCGCTTTGCCTGGATGATACAAAATCTCCAAGTCATAGTCCTTGATCAGCTCTAACCATCTTCTTTGCCGCATGTTCAACTCTTTCTGACTGAATATGTACTTGAGACTCTTATGATCCATAAAGATGTGACAGTGAGTCCCGTACAGATAATGCCTCCAGATCTTCAAAGCAAAAACCACTGCTGCTAGCTCCAAATCATGTGTTGGGTAATTCACTTTATAAGGTTTCAGTTGTCGCGACGCATAAGCGATCACCTTATCATCCTGCATCAATACGCACCCGAGTCCTTGGTTCGAAGCATCACTGTAAACTATAAATCCTCCAGTTCCCTATGGAAGTGATAGAATCGGTGCCGTCGTCAGTCTATTCTTTAACTCATCAAAGCTAATCTAACACAATTCATTCCACTCAAACTTTTGAGTTTTCTGCAGGAGTCGAGTAAGTGGGCGGGATATTTTAGAAAACCCTTCCACGAATTGACGATAATATCCAGCAAGTCCTAAGAATCTTCGGACTTCTTTCACGTTCTTTGGAGGCTTCCAATCCATAATTGCTTCGATCTTCTGAGGATCTACTCGGACTCCTTTAGCTGACACCACATGGCCGAGGAACATTACTTCCTTTAGCCAGAATTCACACTTAGAAAGTTTGGCGTACAATTGCTCGTTTCTCAAAAGTTCCAATACAATCCGCAAATGCTGCGCATGTTCCTCCGGGCTCTTAGAATATACCAGTATGTCATCAATGAACACGACCACAAATTTGTACAAAAATTCAATGAACACTCTGTTCATCAATTGCATAAATACAACAGGTGCGTTAGTGAGACCAAACGGCATCACTACAAACTCATAATCTCCGTAGCGAGTTCTGAACGCTGATTTCGGAACATCAGATTCCTTAACCTTAGCTGATGATATCCCGATCTCAGATCGATTTTAGAAAATACTGTTGCCCCTTGCAGCTGGTCAAACAGATCATCAATCCGTGGCAACATATACTTGTTCTTAATCATCATCTTGTTCAGCTCTCGATAGTCAATACACAGTCGGAGCGATCCATCCTTCTTTCGGACAAAAAGAACTGGCGCTCCCCAGGGTGAGACGCTTGGCTGAATATAGCCCTTGTCCAGTAACTCCTCCAGTTGCTTCTTCAGTTCGTACATCTCAGTAGGTGCCATACGATACGGCGCCTTAGAAATTGGTGTAGCTCAGGGTTCCAGCTCAATGGTAAATTCTACATCCCTTCGTGGAGGTAGTCCAGGTAACTCGTCAGGAAATACATCTGGAAATTCGTTCACAACAGGAATGGATGAAAGTTCCACAATTTCGTCTTCTTTCTTCATTGCATAACACCAGTACCGTCTGACCTGTTTCAACAATCTGACTTTCATCGCTTTGATCAATTTTCTGAGCTTCGGTTTCCACCTCGAACAATATTTCGGAACCATCGTCAGCGATCAGCGAGATATTCCTCCTTCGGTAGTTCACAATTGCTCCATATCGATTAAGCCAATCGTCTCCGAGTATCAGGTCGTCTCCTTGCATTTCTATCACGATCAGATTTGAGAGCCACTCTCTGCCTCCAAATGATATAGGGAAATTTCTAGTTTCTAAGTTTCCGACAATCCTCTCTCCACTCGGTAAACCAACAACATAAGGTTCACAAGTATGAAAACCGAAAATATTCAAATGATTTACACAAGACAAAGATATAAAAGAATGTGTAGCTCCTGTATCGAATAAAACGCTAACTGGCTGGGAGAGGATCTGGACAGTACATGATGCGACAGCAGCATCCTGATCGTCTGTCCTTCTCATCTCGTACAGACGTGGGGGAGCAGATCCGGCACTCGATGTCCCTTTTCGGTCCCATTGACCTCTGCCTCGTCCGCGGCCAAAATTCTGAGGCATCTGAACACTTTGCTGCGTCTGTTGGATACTGGCTTCCTTCTGGACTGGCTGTGGTGTACGGGCTCTAAAAGACTTTGCAGCCTCTTCACAAAACACTGCTCGATGTCCCTCTCGTCCACAATCAAAACAAGTCACGGCAGGAAGGGGGGAATTCCGTCGATAGTGCCCCGTCTGGCGTGATTAAAGCATTTCTGGTAACATCGGTAATAGTTGATGTCGCTCAGAAGTTCTTTCCGCTCCTAGCTGGGTGTGGAGGTTTCTTGAAAGAGTGAAAGGATGAGTGGGCCTTACGGGGCCCATTGTTCTTGTGCTCTGTAAAAGTACCAGAGACTTTCTGTTTCTTGGATTAGAAAATTTCTCCATAGATGCTTCCTTGATCTCATACGCCAACGCCTTATCCTGGTATTGACGAGTGTGGTACATTCAAATCCGGACATGTACCTCTGGATTTGGTTTCATTCTCATATCGAAATGGATCATCATTTACGCATGCATTACGACCAGATGTCGAACAAATGCCAGCTGTTGGTTAAACGTCTTAATCGCCTGGGATACTGGCACATCAGAAGGCTGAGCAGAGAAAAACTCCCGAACTTTGGCTTCCCTCACAGGACGAGGGCAATACTGAGCTTCCATCATCAATCTAAACTCTGTCCAATCGGCATCATGGTCTACAGGCCGGATGGCTTCCCACCATTCGGACGCTTCCCCTATCAGAAAATATTGCGCGATAGAGGCTCTCCGGTCATCTGGGCAGTTAATTCCGGCAAATATTTTCTCCAGTTCCTTCAACCAATGGTCCCAGGTGGGAGTCTCAGAAATATTGTCGAATTTGGGTGGTTGCATCTTCGCCACCTCTTGCAGCCACCGGTCACCTCGATTTCCCATGTCTGGGATCCCTTGCTGTCTTTCTCCCTGCTGTAGTCCCACCGCCACTTGCATTCGGTCCACGACTTGGCGGCCCGAGTCATATGGTTCACCACTTGACGAAGTATCTCTGCTGACAGGATCTAGTTCGTTATTAATAGATTGTTGCGGCTACTTTGAGCTATGACTGCCTTTGATTAGAAGGCGGCGCTTCCCTTCGGCATTTCTTCGTCCGCGTCCACGACCGCGACCACGTCCACGTCCGCCTCTCAACATACTGTAAGCATAAATACTCAATATACAGGAAACAACATCGTTCTAATATTCGAGTATAAAGAGACACAACATGTAAAGAACGAGATAGAGTTTAGGAACTTACAACCACCGTTCGCATGAAGACGTAGGCAGTGCAGTGATGTCGTTCACGACCGGTTACCTCAAAAGACATAAATGACCCCTATTTTAACCCAACGGCCAAGATATCCATAATCTTAGCTCCGATACCATATTCTGTAACACCCCCGATATATTCGGGGAATATTACAGTAGTAAATCCTTTACATAAGGATTTACAAGGCTGAAGAATTGAACAGGCATTAAAAGGTACTAACAAATGGAAATAACGGAATTACGATACAACAATTCTGACCAAATACAAAAATAGTACAATTGTTCAACAGAACTCAATAATACATCACCAAATTCAAATTCATCACAAATGACTTCGTACTCGATGTTGGGAAAAACAAACACCCTGTATCGAATCAGCTGGGATACCCGATCCCTGTATCGATTGTTATTTGTTATTGAGAAGGTTTTGACATATATGCCAAATACAGTAAAGGAAACTGTATCGAGGCTTAAGGATTTATCATGTATCGAAGACCTGCCTCGAATCAGCATAAATGAAGCTCGTCGATGCAAAGAAGACTTGTAAAAAGACCAAGTATGAAGCTGTCTCGATGCCTAAATACGGTCATCTTCCATACGGTTCACAAAAGGACAAGAAAGAACACAAGTCAAGTTCCGTTGAACAAAGAAGTATTTAAATACTCAAGGATAAAGTATTTAAATACATCGGTCTTCAGATCTTCAGAATCCCGCGAAATCCGGATCATGTCATATTCCCGTTGAAGGAAATCTTATTCAAATGGACATCTCAACGGATACTTTCTTCAGAGACTATATATATCCTTGAAGACATTGAAGATCAGTTACAACACAACCAATTGAAGTAACCTAATTCTCAAAGCTATCAAAGTTATCATCTGAGCAAACATATCTCCAAAGCATATCGCAAGTTAGAACGAAAGAGATATACAGTGCTCAACATCAAGAACAACCATCATCAGCTCAAGATCTTAATATTCAAAGCTGCTGTTCTTACCTGGTTACCTACCTTTTACCTCTGTGTAAAAACCGAGCTCTGTGTGAACTCAACAAGTTATTCTGACCTGTGTGGGACGAATAAGGACGAAGCTTTGGAACTGTGTGTGAAGAAGCTAGTCAAGAAGGAAGCTTTAACCAATCTGTGTGAACGGTTGAAAGTGACATTCTTTGTATCAATCTGTGTGAACGATACAAGGATAGGTTTGTTTATAATTACGTAGTTGTGTACGCAGTAATTATATAATAAACTTTTTACTCCTGTGTGGAGGACCAGTGGACGTAGAGGGGTTTACCTCGAACCACTTAAATTACTGTGTCATTTACCTTCAGCTTTTACTGTTTGAAATTACTGTGATATATTAAGTATACACCAAATACTTCGTTGCTGTATCCACGGCAACTAACTGTATCCAAGACTTCCGCTACGCACTCAAATTTAGATTCCATACAGTTTGTTGTTTAAACTAATTTTCCAAACTGTATCCAGTATACTTAAGTGGCCAACAAGTGGTATCAGAGAGGTTGATTCTAAAAAGAATCAGTCGTATTTCTTTTGACCGAATCAGATTCAAATCACTTATTTTCAAAAACAGTCTCTTTCATTCCTATATTATCAGTATGGATACTTCTATGATTAACAAAGTCCCTATGTTCTCTATTAACGAATTTGACGACTGGAGAATTAGAATGGAAGCTCATCTTGCAGCAATGCACGAAGAGATGATTTTTGTTATACAGGATGGTCCGATCAAGATCATGAAGGTCAATCCAGCCGCAAGGATTGAGGGCCAAGCCCATGCTGAAATGCTCGAGAAGGAACGCGAGCAATGGACAACCGATGAAAGGAAGCGAGCCAATCTCGACAACGTGGCTAAGAACGCGTTATTTGTCACTCTTGACAAAGGCACGTTCTCAAGGTAAAAAGCTGCAAAGCGACGAAGAAATGCAGGATAAACTCAAGTTAATTTGTGAGGGAACCAGGCTCTCAAAAGAGAACAAGATTTCAAAACTTACTCGGCAATTTGAATCTTTTGAAATGAAACCAACGGAAACACTTGAGGAACTTGACCTCAGTTCTTGGTATTGTTGGTGAACTTGAAGCGTTAGGCAAGATTTACATCCAAAAGGAGAAGAACTTAAAAATTTTGGATCTCTCGGCCCAGATGGGACATTAAGACCACAGCTATGCATGTATCCTGTAATCTTAATGAAATATCTACTTTTGATCTCTTCTCTGACCTTAAAGCTTTTGAGTATGACATTGACAGAAGAGAGAAAGCTGAAGAATCTCCTTCAAAGGTCACAACTCTCGCTGCTGTATCGAACCGTCGACACAGCATGCCTAGCTCGTCGAAGCCCGGTCACAAGAGCGCTGACAGCGACGACGACATCCTGTCACAAGATGAAATGGCACTTCTAATGCATAAATTCAAAAAGTTCATCAAATAGTCTGGAAAGACTCCCTACAGGCCCAAACCTGTCAACAAGGTAAGTACCAAAACATCATCTGGTGATGCTAACCTGTGCTACAACTGCAGGAAACCAGGCCATTATGCAAACAAATGTCCTCATCCCAAAGTCCAAAGATTGCCTAAGGCCGAGCAACAAGAGAGAGATGAAAGAAGACGTTCTTGGAAAGACAAGCTCAAGGCCCTGATTGGAGAATCAGAAGCCTCCCCCACACCATCCAAATCAGCAGAATGTCTTCAGGTGGTCACTGAGAGTGATTCATCTGACGATGAGTTCGATGATAAAGCATACATGTGCTTTATGGCCAAAGATGTTCCAGAAGGTGAAGACAGCGACGATGAGGTAAGTTCAACCTCAGTTATTCCATCTAATGCATCTCATACTTTCGAAAATATGATGAATGAATTCAAAAACATTCAAAAGGCCCATGAGACTCTAAAAGCGAGAATATACGACTTGATTAACAAATCTAGAGCTAAAAGATGAAAATGACTTGCTGAAAATAAACTATGAAAATATGTCTCTTGATTGTGAAACCAGCAAGGTCGATTTTGAAAAACTCATGGAGAGCAATCATCAACTTGCTCATGAATTAAATGCAGTTAAAACCCATAATGAGAGCAAGACAAATGATTTGGTTCTACTACAAACCAAAATTACAACTCTCGAGAAGCGAAACCGAACTTGAGACCATTAAAGTCTTTTGAAAAATCGTCCAAAAGAATGGAAGAAATTCTGAGCACTGGGCAACATGCTCATGATAAAAGTGGCTTAGGATACAGCTCATGTTCGAATAAAGGTAAAACTAGTACTGTGTTCGTCAAGAGTGTGGAACACATTCCAGAATCGGAAGATACTCCTAGTCCCATAAAGGAACCTGCTGTACCGAGAAAACCGAAAGCTGCAATTCCGCCCCCTCAAATCTACTATTCGAGACAGTGGAACCAACAACCACTTAGAAGGCGTAATCTATAGCATGCTCCACAAGCATATCATCAAAGCCGACAGTCATTCAGAAAGAAGACGGTATCCAACCACCAAAGGCCCGCACAGCAGTACACTCAGTACAGTGCACCTAGGTATTGGATACAGGAGCCCCGTTATCCCTCAAGACAGCATATGCCAGTTCAGTATCAACAACAGCATTGGGAATCCAACTGGAGACCCAGAAGACAAGCTGTCAGGCCTAGGAAAATGGCTCCACCTCCTAGACGGCACTCGTACTGGAATAATAATAATAACCCCGAATCTTACATGCTTAATAATTATCATGATTATAACAACTACGGATATGCCCCCCGTAGATATCGCAATCTTGTCTGCAGTACATCCTACGATAAACCAATTGCTGTCAAGAAAATCTGGGTACCTAAAGGAACTAACATATATGGACCCAAAAATCAAAGGGGACCTAAATCTACCTAATTTCTTTGTTACAGGACATCCTAGAGGAGGATACCTGGTACTTCGATAGTGGATGCTCTCGTCACATGACCGGAGATAGGAGCAAGCTATCTGATTTTGTAGAAGGTCGCGGTCCGAAAGTTCACTTCGGTGATAAATCTAAAGGAAGAACAAGAGGGAAAGGAAACCTACTTGTCGGGAAATTCAAGGTCACCGATGTTGCATATGTTGAAGGCTTACAGTTTAATCTACTTAGTATTAGCAAGTTCTGTGATAAACAGTTCTCGGTGAAGTTATATATAGATCGCTGTAGAGTCAAGAACTCCCAAACCAAGGAAGTTGTGCTTACAGGAAGCAGATCAGGTAATATGTACATTGCTGACTGGAAGCCTATGAGCTCCTCAATTCCATGTTTTGTTGCCAAAAGCACTGCAGATCTTAGCTGGCTATGGCACAAGAGGATGTCTCACGTCAACTTCAAGACTATCAACAAGCTTTCAAGACAGTGTATGGTTAGAGGTTTGCCAGATGTGTCATTCAAGAAGGACAGCGTCTGCGGACCATGCCAGAAAGGCAAGCAAATCAAGTCAACCCTGAAAAGCAAATCCTACCTTTCAACCCAAAGAGTGTTGGAAATGCTACACATGGATCTCTACGGTCCTGTAGACCCAGTAAGTTTGGGAGGTAAGAAATATTGCATGGTTGTTGTTGATGATTATTCTAGGTATGCTTGGATGATCTTTCTTAGCAAGAAGAAGGAAACAACATCAAGGCTGCCCGAGCTCCTGAGAAAGTTGCGAGAATGAAAAAGCATCGAGTATCGTGTGCATTCGTTAAACAGAGTCTTGAATTTACTAACCGCTTTATAGAGCAATCTTGTTCGGAGAATGGAATACGGCCACGAATACTCATTTGCCGTACACCTCAACAAAATGGTGTTAGAAGCGAAAGAATAGGGCGTTGAAAGATGCAACAAGGACAATGATTGCCGCAAGCAAATTGCCGCAGCGTTTCAGGGTGAAGCAACCAATACTGACGTGCTACACTCAAAACATTGTATCGTCAACAAGCACCACAACAAAGCGACTTACGAGGTATGGAATAACAAAACTCCATTAGTTTCGTATTTTCACATTTTGGATGCAGGTGTTATGTATTGAACAACGGGAAGGACCAACTTAGAACCTTTGATGAAAAATCAGATGAAGGAATATTCGTAGGATACTCCTCCGTCAGCAAAGCTTTCAGAATCTTTAATAAAAGGAGGCTGATGATCGAGGAATCAGTTCATGTAGTGTTCGACGAACCACACCATGACCCTACAGGAGTAGATGATATCACTAAGGACATTCACCATCTTTCTATCTTGGATCCACCTACACCGATAGAACACCGTAGTTGATTTAGAAATCAACCCGCATTTGTAAGAATCGATGTGGATGAAGGCGTATGTACAAGTGAAGTGTACCTGAAACTTTCGATCTGATGCGGGATCTGAACTAGAACCCGACCAGAAGATGGTTGAGAGATCACCCGCAAGAGCTGATCATTGGAAACATTAATGCAGTGTTTCTACTCGTAGGAGAATACAGTACACAAGGAAATGTACTTTGTGCACAAGAAGAATCTAATCTGAAGTCTCACAGTTTCTGAATGGAAATCTCAATCCGAACTTAGGAGACTCAATATGTGCACTATCGTTGTATTCTTAGCCCGATCCGAACTGTTTCGACCATAGACGCTCTTAACAACTCTCATTGGATAACATCTATGGAAGAAGAGCTTAACGGTTTGAAAGAAACAATGTATGGTATCTTGTACCCAGGCCAGACACACCAATCGGTTATAGGAACCAAATGGGTATTTGAAACAAAAGGATCGAAATGGACTTATCATAAGAAACAAATCCGGACTAGTAGCACAAGGCTATTGTCGGAAGAAGGAATTGACTATGATGAAACCTTCGCCCGTAGCGAGACTAGAAGCCATTAGGATATTTTTAGCCTTTGCCGCCCATAAGAGTTTTATCGTATACCAAATGGACGTCAAGAGTGCTTTCTGAATGGAGAGCTTGCGAGAAGAAGTTTGTGTTGAACAACCACCGGGGTTTGCCAACACAGACGGTATCGATCTAGTTTACGAGGCTAAGGAAAGCGTACGGACTTAAACAAGCCCCTAGAGCACAGTACGAAACCCTGTCCCAGTATCTAACCAACAACGGATTTGAGAAAGGTGCTGTCGACAAAACCTTGTTCAAGATACAGGAAGGTGATGACCTTCTAATGGTACAAATCTATGTCGATGATATTATTTTTGGTTCAACTAACCTTGCTCTATGTCAAAGGTTCTCACATCTCATGCAAAGCAAATTTGAAATGAGTATGAATGGGTAACTTAGTTATTTCATAGGTTTGCGAGTAAAGCGATTTGCCTACAGGTATATTCATCAACCAGGAGAAATACAGCAAGGAGCTTCTCAACAAATTTGGAATGAACACTTCCAAATCCTCGCCAACCCCCATGAGCACTTCCGTGCAAATTAGTGCTGATGAAGCCGGAAAGCCGTTTGACCAATCACTCTACAGGAAGCTCATTGGTTCGCTCCTGTACCTAACGGCTAGCGGGCCGATATCGATTCTTTGTTGGAGTGTGTGCGAGATACCAAGTTGCACCTAAGGAATCACACTTCAATACATCTAAGCGAATCACGAAATACGTTAAAGGCAGTCGATGCGGGGCGTGGTATCCTAAGGAAGGCGGATTCGATTTAGTTGGATCTGATGACTCGGATCTCGGAGGTGCAAGCTAGATAGGAAGAGTACAAGTGGAACTTGTCACTTTCTCGGACCTAGACTCGTTTCTTGGTTCGGTAAAGCAATTGGCTAACTCTCTTTCCACGGTGAATCAGTACTATCTCTTTGGTAGGCTGCGTATGCGAATCCTTTGGATGCGGCAACAATGTCGAGATTATGGAATCGATGCTAGAGAGACTCGATCATGTGTGATAGCACGAGTGCAATTGCAATCACGCACAATCTGTTTTGCACTCGCGCACTAAACATATCAACATGAAGCATCATTTCATCGGGAATCATGTCGAGAACAAGGATGTTCGCTGGAAAAAGTTCATACGAGACATCCAGTGGCGACATTTTCACCAAGCCTCTCGACACGGCAAGATTCAACATGCTAAGAACAGGTGGGAATACTACGGCCCGGACTCCTGTAAGTAAATTTACTACTTTTACTCAACAATTGAGGGGAATCTTTGTAAGACCCGTGAATACTGATATCAACATTAATTATCATACACTCGAATCATCAATACGATCTTGTAGCGACGAAGGCATATGAATCCTACGGTGATGTGTGCAATAATTAAGGGAATCTTGTAGGACCCATGAATACTGACATTAATCCAAATATTGTTGTATGGAATTCAAAACCTATTAGTACCTTTTTAAGGGGCAATGTATCGGCGGAGAACGGCACATACTATAGGATTTCGATTAAGTATATAATATAATATTATTTCCTTTTTAAAATAATTTTTGTCCACGTGCCTGTTTTTATGTCAAACGTCATGTTCATTAAATGCCTTACGACATCTGGACAACTGAATCTCAAAAGCCGCGATGTTTTTAAATTGTTTATTATTTTTAAACCGCCGTTTTAGGCATTTAGGGTATCAACCTATGTCAGAAGTGGGACCCGCTGTATTTTAAAACCTTTTAATGGATTAGCGTACCAGTTACACTAAATCCATCCTGACCGTCGATTTCAAAACCGGTTCCCATCCCTTAAAATCTGACCATTCGTACTCTGCAAAAATCCTATTTCGCCCAAGTATAAAAGGATTTGTATCGCCATTAGAGACTCTTTACGCTTTCTGCAATTACAAGAGATCTCAAGCAAACAGCCTACATATTTTCTGCATATTCACTGCGAATTTCTACTGTTTTCTTCCACCTTCGTTTTAAGAAAACATCCATGGCTAGTCAATCTTCCTCCCCCGTTCTGAAGAAAACCTCCAACATCATTGATGGCCGGATCTTCTCGAAACCTGTCATCATCGAGCGTATTCTCGCGGAAATCAATGACTCAGAACCGATGGAGTATATCATTACTCATCTTGAACAACAAGGTCTCTATCGCTTCGGGAGCAAAATCGCCGACAAATACGACGCCCATCTGGTTGAGGAATTCTACCTCAACGCCGCCGTTCGTTTTTTGTCACTAGCTCAGGGAGGACATGTTGCTGACATCACAGCAATAGTCCAAGGAGTGCAAATCTGCATCAATCGCGATTTACTCCAAAGAATCTACAGGCTGCCCGCCGACGGCCTGACCATGGACCAGCTTGAGATGTTTGGGTCTCAAGAGCTGATTACCAAGTTTTATGGACTATTTACCGGGTCCAAAGTGGTTGATATGGTGACAACCACGTGTCACAAGAAAAATTTTCTTCTTCATTTCGTTTATCTCCATGACTTCTGTTCGTTGATCATTGAAAATCGAACCGGTGCGTTCGAGATGTGCACGAATCTAAGGTTCAGAATGATGGTAGCTATTTTGACCTGTGAAAAGGTCAATTGGTGCCAAATCATTTTGAAACGTCTTCAAGAAGAGGTGTGCAAACCTGCCACCCAAAAGAAATCATTTGGTTTAATGCTGAACTACATTCTGACGAAGTGCGGAGTGATGCAATCCGCCGACGCCAAGAAAAATAGCTCACGAATATACTTAGGAGGCGTCAAGCCCACTGCTTATAACCAGAGCACAATGCATGCCAATCACCCGAGAACCAGGCACATGCCTATTTCTGCCAACCCAAGAGATGAAACCGTGAAGGTCCCTGAAATGGAATCTTCAAAGAAGAAGCGAAAGCGTTCTCACAGCAAGAAGCACTCTGGTGAGAAGTCGAAGAGACTTCGGAGGCTCTAAAAATCAAAGCCAAGCACTCAGAGGATGTCTCGCCCGTGGCGACCCGTAATGAAGAACCCCGGGGCCCAACCCCTGTGGAAGAGGTGTCTCCTCTTGCATCGACGGTAGATCCCGAGCCTTTGGCGGCTCGGCGAGATATAGAGACATCGCGGCGCTCAAGACGTTAGCACGTCGGTGCCCATTCGGAGCCAAAAGCTACTTCTCCTCTGCGGGATCCCACACCGTGCGGGATCGATTTCCTTGAGGCACCATCCCTGCAAGGAGTCCATCTTCCGCATGAGGATCCCATACTGTCTGGAATCCTCAACAGCGTCTCAGGACGTTATTGAAGTCCCTCACGACTCGATTATAAATCAAACACTTCTTTTGGTTCAAATTGAACAAGCGTCGAAAGATTTACGCAATGGAAAGGCTATAGGCTAGCTCAGTACGACACCTTTGTACAAGCTGGAGCGAATGGAGCCACGAAGAGCGATTCGTCTCAGTAATGTGAACTCAGCTGAAATTGAGGCCACGCTTGATGGGACAACGCTTCTTGCAAAGATCTCATTGAAAGCCACTGCTGCACAAATCGCGCGCGGAGAAGAAAAGGAAAGAAGAAGTCGGAGGATTCTCCCATCAATCGAAAAGATGACGGCGATCATGACTCGAGGCACGGCGGCAGCGATGCTCTTCAAGCAGTGCGAGAATGAGCCGTGAAGAGGCTAAAGCCGAGACGCCTCTCCACCCGGAAAAGACGAAGGGCCATCTACCCAAGCCAATCCCCTTCGCCACGGTAGGAGAACATTCCCGACCGGGAGGAATCGGTCCCTCGGTCGAGGAAGATCAAGAAATTTTGGAGCAGGCACCGAGGCACATTGCGGCCGTAGAATCCATTCTGCAAGCCAACGGGAGGATTCGGTCCCTCTGCATCCATATCTGCCGAAGAACCTTCACCACGGGATGCTTGAACCAACTGTCGCCGTACCACAAGAAGCTACTCCCGCCTGCAACCTTGGAATCAGGGACGGTAGCGAACACGAGGATGTCCAACTTACTTCACGTCCATCCGTGAATGTAAGGAGGTTGAGCAGCCGAAGACTTCGCCCAGCCTGACTCTCCTATCTCTGCTGCACGTAAAGAGCTCCTGCGAGCTCTTGGCCTTCAGACTTTATTTATCCAAGATGCAGTAAACGCTCTATCTTCCGTTGAAAAGGCACTGAATTGGATGCACACCTCTAGTAGAAGAAATGACCACTCTTCACGAAGTATCTCGAGTTGTCGACGCATTCATCCTTTTGCGAAGTGTTCAAGCAAGCCTTGAAGATCATGGAAGATAAACAAGAGCAAGCTTTGAAGGAGGAAGCTACAAAGACAAGGATTCTTTGAAGCCAAGACCACTGTGCAATGATTGAGAAACGACTCTCATTGCGTGCTCACGACAAATGCATTAAAGAAATGTCGCGAGACTCTTTCCTCCATTGTTGAAAGAATAACCAAAGATCGAGACCAAACAGACGCCGCTCTTGAAATCTGCAAAGTCTTGATGAAGCCAAAAAGGGGAAGAGGCACGAGAAGGCGCAAGGAGAATAAGGCGCAACAGAAAGGGAATTTGAGGTGCTCGAAACATGATCATTGCCGAATTGAACAAGCTAGCACCTCAATCCCAAATCTTTAGAATTTCGGGCTCAGACGGAATTCCATGACCCAAATGTCCCTTGGCAAAATCTTATCCAAAGACCTTCGGAAATACATCGCCGACCAACCGCAACCCAACCGCGAAGTGAAGCCTTTGGAGGAAGAATGAACTGATGAGATATTTTGCCGGACTCATCGGGAATCCACCATCTTCAAAAATTATAAAGCGTTAGCGAAGCGTGGATAAATTTTCAAAGATGCTAGAAGAAGGTAAACTCCCTCTCCAAATCGAAATGAAATCAAAACATAGAAGAGGAGATCGGGTCACCCATCCAGAGGATTGGATACTTGCCTTTGATCGTTCATATGAAGGAAGAGCGATTTACCAGGAACGAGGCAATGATTCACTTCAAAACTGGTGGCGCGGCACCGAGTACGAGCAAGGAAAGATACCATGGAGGCATGCGGATTATAAATAAGGAGATGAAATTTATGTATATTATTTTTGTTTTTTTGTAATTTCTATTCGAAACAGCAAACTTTGTACTCAATCATTTTGAATATCAATAAAATAGTTTGTTTGTCTTGAAAGATTACAACTCGTAATCTACTGTGTTAATGTATGATTACTTAAAATTGTTTGATAGGAATCTCAAGTTAGATAAACTTGATTGAAAAATTAAGCTGTACGAACTAGTCTACGAACAGTTCATAGTTTCAGTTGTAAACTTAGAATACATTGTAAGATTGTGCCTGCGCGCCAATCATAAGCTTAAGTTGTAATAAATCTCAAACTGTATCGAACGTGCCTGCGAGCAGTTCATCATTGTAGACTAAGTCACTAAGTCAGACCTATTGACAAAAGACCAAGAAAACTGCCAGAAGTCATCGAAGAAGAATGCTTCATAAAGAAGGTTTTGGCATCATCAAGAAGACTTGAAGAGTTGAAGTAAGTTAGTCTTGGCAAATTGTCAAAAAGGGGGAAATTGTTGGGAAAAACAAACACCCTGTATTGAATCGTAGGATACCCGATCCTGTATCGATTGTTATTTGTTATTGAGAAGGTTTTGACATATATGCCAAATACGGTAAAGGAAGCGTATCGAGGCTTAAGGATTTATCATGTATCGAAGACTGCCTCGAATCGGCATAAATGAAGCTCGTCGATCTGACAAGAAGACTTGTAAAAAGACCAAGTATGGAAACTGTCTTGATGCCCAAAATACAGTCATCTTCCATACAGTTCACAAAAGGACAAGAAAGAACACAAGTCAAGTTCCGTTGAACAAAGAAGTATTTAAATACTCAAGGATAAAGTATTTAAATACTGTCAGTCTTCAGATCTTCAGAATCCCGCGAAATCCGGATCATGTAATATTCCCGTTGAAGGAAATCTTATTCAAACGGACATCTCAACGGATACTTTCTTCAGAGACTATATATATCCTTGAAGACATTGAAGATCAGTTACAACACAACCAATCGAAGTAACCTAATTCTCAAAGCTATCAAAGTTATCATCTGAGCAAACATATCTCCAAAGCATATCGCAAGTTAGAACGAAAGAGATATACAGTGCTCAACATCAAGAATAGCCATCATCAGCTCAAGATCTTAATATTCAAAGCTGCTATTCTTACCTGGTTACCTACCTTTTACCTCTGTGTAAAAACCGAGCTCTGTGTGAACTCAACAAGTTATTCTGACCTGTGTGGGATGAATAAGGACGAAGCTTTGGAACTGTGTGTGAAGAAGCTAGTCAAGAAGGAAGCTTTAACCAATCTGTGTGAACGGTTGAAAGTGACATTCTTTGTATCAATCTGTGTGAACGATACAAGGATAGGTTTGGTTATAATTACGTAGTTATGTACGCAGTAATTATATAATAAACTTTTTACTCCTGTGTGGAGGACCAGTGGACGTAGAGGGGTTTACCTCGAACCACTTAAATTACTGTGTCATTTACCTTCAGCTTTTACTGTTTGAAATTACTGTGATATATTAAGTATACACCAAATACTTCGTTGCTATATCCACGGCAACTAACTGTATCCAAGACTTCCGCTACGCACTCAGATTTAGATTCCATACAGTTTGTTGTTTAAACTACTTTTCCAAACTGTATCCAGTATACTTAAGTGGCCAACACTCGAGTACTTATTAAAATAACCAATAAACAACAGACAAATGAACCCGACCGAAACATCACTCTGCACCCTCGTCGTCATGCAGCTCCAGTGGTTGTTTTCCCGCTCTCCTGGATCCTGAACATAAACAAAATGTTCACCCCCGAAGGGGTTAGCACAACGATGCTAGTACAAGTACCACAACATATTATTCATATCTCACGAATAACGTAAACGACAAGAAAAATACCAACGAGTCTTTTCCTACGAGAAACTCAACAATGACATGCACAACTGATAATCACAACATGATATCATAACATACACATGGTAATTCCGTCGATCCAGCGTTCACTTCCTAGAACCCACGATGATCCCGTCAGACCAACCCGTGGTGGAAAAACCCGTCCGATGATCCAGCGCACGCTAGCATAGATCCCCAAATGATCCAGTCGGACCAACACGAGGTGGACATACAACAACGACATACATGCATGACAATACGTATAACATCAATACATAAAACAATTAAAGTACTTGCCTCGATTTGAAGACAAGAACAACACTTCCACGAAAATGAACACTCGAAGGTCGTCCTCCTCAATCAATCACGTAACGAGATCAAACCTTAACAAAAGAAATGATATAGGATTTATCTCACGTCGTACGAATGTTTAGCAATTCGATTTACGGTCAAAAGTTCATAAAATGCAATCTGCCTGAACTGCTTAGCGCACGCTAAGTACTCTGTGTAGCGTACGTTAAGTCTGCTCGATAGCGCACACAAACAACAAAGCCTAACGTACGCTAACTATGAATGGTCAGTACTTCACTGATCAGTCGACTGACTCGTCTGATGGCCTAGCGTACGTTACGTACCAAACGTAGCGTACGCTAACTCGGGTTTTATCTGGGTCCGAGTGGGAAGCAGAGGAAGCTGGATGATATTGTGGTTAGTACTGGAGTTGGTGTTTCTGGATTGCAACGTAGTTGTCTTTCCGCTGTGAAACTCCATCGCTCGATGCTTGGGACTGAGAGTTCCAAATCGTCGGTATTGCCTCCTGGTAAGCCCAAGAGGTGTTTCAGCTGCAATGTGTTTGGGCATGTTCGTGCGCATTGTCCTTCTCCTCCAGTGACGTGTTACAAGTACGGACTCGTGGGATAGCGCACGTTAATCTTCATAGCTTAGCGTGCGCTATCTATGCATGGCAGTTTACTGCTGGGCAGTAAACTGTTCCTATCATGATCACAACAATGAAATATTCCGTGATAATTCATGTTACCTCCATGAATATAATGTTCATACTCTTATGAATGATTTTACGGATAACAACAACTTCGGATTCGAGGATATGCAAACCATTATAAAACCATATTCCATTTCGACTACAACTCTTTATACGACAATTCGATAGGCTTAACGGTTGATATCAACACCTTTATATCAATCAATATTATCATGCTGAAGTTGTTTAACATTCCATCTATACTAGATAAATCCTTCCATGATCAATCCCTTAGATTTATCTAACAATAATGATGTTAAAGTCAAGTCCATGATTGTTATGAAGTCATCTACTAGATTCGGATTTACCAATGATAGAAGCTTCCTTTACTAGTCTAATGAAATAAGATTCGAACCATGATGATCATAATCAAGGTATTTAAGGCTTAATCATCTCAACATTCCAAACATGATATACTTTGGATAATTCATCTATGAAAATCAATATCTCGCTATCATGATGATCCAATTCTTTAGAATCCAACTCTAAGTCTGGAGATAGATTGAACATACCTTAATATGATGAAAATAACGGAACCGTAAGGTAGAATCCGACTCCGGTTTGTTGTATGCCACTCCAAGGTGCTATTCCACTTCAATGATTATTCCCAAGTGATAACCAATATATGGACACCAACAAGATGAGTTCTAAGTGTGTAGGAGGATATTTCAGCTCTCTGGCTTCTCAAGAATGCAGAATGGTCGAGTAAAATGTAAGCCAAAACAAGTTGTTGTCCCATTTATAATATTCTGCATTTTAACAAGTTAGCGCACGCTACTAAGCTTTCCTTAGCGTGCGCTAATAATAGTTGACTTCAGAACTGTCCAGGTTCGTCTGCGGGAATCTTATCCGGACCCATGTCCCGGCTGGCGCATGTGCTAGCCGTCCCGCTCAATAATTGAGTTCTTAGCGCACGCAACTCCTATCTGCACAGCGTGCGCTAATAGTAGCCCGATAGCGCGCGTTAAGATACATTCTTAGCGCGCGCTATCACGAGTTTGCATGAGAAATTTTGCATGCTTCTATACTTATGTACAATGATATCAATGCAAGAAATATCATACTCCAATAATCAAAACCACCAATCCGAATAATACAGGGTTTGAATACAGATGAAATACACCGTAATAAATCCGGATATTACACTATTCTCACTTTGGCTTCAATTATGAATCTAATGTCAAAAGGTATGCTTTTATTCATAAGCAACCTCATCCTTTCAAGTCTTGTCTTATAAATTTTTAAAATGACATTTTTGCTCAGAAAGGGAAATCTTTTTTCAATATTAATCAAAGTTTCATCCATGACAAAAAAAATAAAATGAAAAAGGATAAAATATCTACAAATATCAGTTGTTGGGAATCGAAAAAATCCGACTTTAATAGTCACGGAGTACCGTTATCCGCCACTTGACCGGACAAACACACTTGAGTACTAAGTTACAACGTCGAGAAATTGTATCCTATACCAATAATTTATAATGTAAGTTCTCAAAATAAAACTTATACTTCCCCGGCAACGGCACCAAAAACTTGACACGTCTTTAGTGTAACTATCGCAAGTGCACGATATCGTATCAAGTAGTAAGTGGACTTTTTGAGTCCGGTTTATCGATCCCACGAGGAAGTTAGGTTATATATTGAATTATACACTATTTAACTATTTGTTATAGAGATTTATATAATTGAAACACACAATTTAAGAGTTTGGTTTGACAATTGCAATGAAAATGCAATAATAGTTCTAAAATTCAAGGAAATAAAAGATTGCACTAATAATAGATTAATAAAAGATAAAATGAAATAGTTGGGATTACAAACTTAGTTCACCATTAGTTATAGAAGATGTATATGATATCATAAGATGAATTTACTTATTATGTTAACAACATATGCTATACCAGTATTACACAAATCACTCAAGAACACAAGTGTGTTCTTCACACAAAAAGAAAATATTACGAAAAGTGGAAAAATATAAGATGAATGATTATGGATGATGGATCTAAGGGGTTTGTTTATACACCTAAAGTCATCTAGTAGCTCCAAAACTCCAGCATTATTACATTATATCGGATCAATGCCAGCCATCCCCTCAATAATAGACCAAAAGTATAAAAAATTAGACAATGATCAAAAATCTGTCAAGAGTTATGGCCGTAACTTTGAGGAGTTACGGCCATAACTATGAGGACTTACGGCCGTAACATTGAGGAGTTACGGCCGTAACATGGCTACAGCTTTTTGCACATTAGTTGCTTTGTGAGTTACGCCCGTAACTTTTAGATGTTACGCCCGTAAGGAGTTTCAGACTTCATTTTTAGCCCAAAATTTCTGACTTTTGCGTTTTCGCCCCAAATCTTCTTCGGATGATAACTTTTGATATATAACTCTGATTTTGAATCCGGAAAGACTGCCGAACTCATCTCGGAAAGCCCTACAACATGAATACATAAAAATTCAACAAAGATAATATTTTATAAACATGTTATTTCTTGAGTAAATCAGTAATTCAATCCGATTAAGACTAAATTTACATCTTCATCCGATAAAAAAAATAAAATTATTAAAAATTAATTAATTCAAAGCAAAAAACGAGTAGACTAGCTCAATTATGGGTGAAATATATCAATACAAATTATGGATAAGTGTATAAAACTGACACTTATCAGTGCGCTAAGGATATTGCGATAGCGTGCGCTAAATAACGTAAGTACAGAAATGTTATAAAAGGGACAACAACCCATTTTACTTGGTTTACATTTCCTTCACTTGTCCTTCATTCTTGAGAGACCAGAGAGCCTTATATCCCCCTTAAACACACTTAGACCACCTCTACTTGATCATTAAAGATTGGATGTCACTTGTGATTGATCATTGAAGTGGAGAAACACCTTGGATTGGCACACAAACAACCGGAGTTGGATTCTACCTTTTTGGCTCGGTGATTTCTTCATATTAAGGTATGTTAATTCTACCTCCAACCTTAGATTCGTGTTATGAAGAATAACATGAATCATGCTATCAAGATATTGAGTTCCATTGGTAAATTATTCAAACAAATATCATGTTTAGAAGATTGGAATGATTATGCTTATGATATCGTCGTTGAAACATCATAGTTGGAATCCTAGTACGTCAAATGATGAGAGGAATATTCTGATATTGATTATCCATATGAATAACGTTGCCATATTAATCGTAAACTTGGAGTTGATATCACTTTTGTTAAAAGGACCTTAGAAAGAATCATCTTAGGTTGTACCCTTTCTTACAAGTTGGAATTGGTAGTTCACCTTTAAGATGAAGTCTGAATGTATTATGACAATGGAATCTAGTGCATCAACCTGAGATCACCGAACTTCACATTAGAATGATAATCGAGTTGAATATAAGAATTGTGATGATATTCATTTTCTTGAATTCAAAGATGATTGAATCCGTAAGATCATTCATAAGTTATGAATAAGATATGTAGATGGGTAACGTACGTTAATCACTAAGGAGTTCGTACGTTTCATCACCGTTAGAATAGTCTGCTGCCCAGTAGTGAAACTTCCATGCACGCTTAGCGTACGCTAAGCTATGTAGATTAACGTACGCTATCGGGCATGTTTAACGTACGCTACGTTTGGTACGTAACGTACGTTATGTCATCAGGCGAGTGAGTCGGCTGATCAGAGAGGACTGTCGATACATAGTTAGCATACGCTAGACTTTGTTGTTTACGTGCGCTAACGAGCAGGCTTAACGCACGCTAGATAGAATACATAGCGTACGCTAAGCAGTTCAGGCAGATTACGTTTTATGAACTTTCGGCCGTAAATTCGATTGTTATACATTCGTACGACATGAGATAAATTCTATATTATTTCTTTTGTTAAGGATCGAGCTTAGCAACGTGTTTAATCGAAGGGGACGACCTTCGAGCATTTTGATATTCGTGGAAGTCTTTCTTGTCTTCAAATCGAGGCAAGTACCTTAGTTGTTTTATGTATTGATGTTATACATATTGTTGTACATGTATGTCGTTGTTGTATGTCCACCTCGTGTTGGTCCGACGGGATCATCGGGGGATCTATGCTAGCGTGCGCTGGATGATCGGACGGGTTTTTCCACTTCAGGTTGGTTTGACGAAATCATCGGGGGGTCTAGGCAGTCAACGATGGATCATCGGAATTACCATGTGTATGTTGTGATATCATGTTGTGATAATCATGTGTATGTTATTATTGAGTTTCTAGTAGGAGAAGACTCTTTGGTTCTTTGTCATTTATATTATTATTATTCTTCGTGAGATGTTGAATAATATGATGTGGTACTTGTACTAGCATCGTTGTGCTAACCCTTTCGGGGGTGAATATTTGTTTATGTTCAGGATCCAGGAGAGCGGGGAAACAACCACTGGAGTTGCATGACGACTAGGGTGCAGAGTGATGTTCCGGCCGGGTTTATTTGTCTATTGTTTGTATCATTTTAATAACTACTCGAGTACGTCGTCGTTTGTGATGATTTGGATTTGGTGATGTATTAATACTTTTCCTTTGGAGATTTATATTTTCAGTATTGGTCAGAACTGTTGTATCTTATTTCAGTTACTTTCATACGTTGGTATCTGTTATTGTCTTTTCATTTCTTCTGCCTTGTAAATCCCTATGTAAAGGATTTACGGCGCTGTAATATTCCTGAATATATCGGGGGTGTTACAGAATATGGTATCAGAGCTAAGATTATGGATATCTTGGCCATTGGGTTAAAGTAGGGGTCATATATGTCTTTTGAGGTAACCGGCCGCGAATAACATCACTGTACTGCCTACGTCTTCATGCGAGCGGTGGTTGTAAGTTCCTAAACTCTATCTCGTTCTTTACGTATTGTACCTCTTTATACTTGAACATTTAAACGATATTGTTTCCTGTATATTGAGTATTTATGCTTACAGTATGTTGAGAGGTGGACGTGGACGTGGTCGCGGTCGTGGACACAGACGAAGGAATGCCGAAAGAGAAGCTTCGCCTTCTAATCAGGCCAGCCACAGCTCAGGCGAGCCACAAAGATCTATTAATAATGAACCGGAACCTGCTGTGCTCGAAATCCTTCGTCAGGTGGTGAACCAGATGACTCAGTTTGCCCAAGTCGTGGACCGAATGCAGGTGGCAGTTGTTGGGATTCGGTGCCTTAAAACGAAGGCCCAGCGGAAGCGGTAAAACAAAAATTAATTCGATCCGAATCCCTACGAGGATCGATCGAGCTACGTATATACGAATATCAAAAACGAATTCACAAGAGATATAGAAACTCACCCTTGTAGTCCGTTGATTAGATGGATAACCTTCTCTTGAGCTATTCCCCAAGCTTTGCTTGATCTCTACGAATCTATTCCGCTTCAAGCCCTTGAACGATCCAACGCCGAAAGCACCGCGTCTCTACTTGCCACGCGCCGGAAAACGAACGGAATGACAATACCTTGCTATCCTCCGAGGATACGGCTAGAGCTAGGTGATGAAGCTTGTTATAGATATTAATATCACTCTAAGTGTATGAATATCTATCTCTCTCAATATTTCCTCACAAAATTTCTCTAAGAAGTTGTGAAGAAGATGAATGAAGAAGATGAATAAAGAAGATGATGAAGAAGACTTCTATCTCTCTCTCCTCTTCAACCTCACGTTGGAAATGGAATCCAGTGTTGGGAGAGTTTGTCAAAGACATCATCTTATATTATTTCGACCCTCATGTGTACAACCCATGTAACATGAAGTCTTGTCCCACCAAGTCATTATCATCATTTAATAAATGGAAGAAAAGACAATGGGAAAGTGGGTGGAAGCATAACGGGGCGGCTATCATGAAAAACGAATGAGTTCGGTTCGTTTCGGACTCCCGTGAGTCCAAACAGATAAACTCCGATTCTGTTCCGATGTATTTGTGTCGATTAATTAATCCAATTAATTAAACATATCAAACACAAAATAACATAATTAATTTATCCAAGAAATAATTATATTCATGAATTAAATTAATCACCCAGTGATATATTTAATCCATTAAGCCGTAAATTAATTTATCTAATAAATCGATTTAAACATCCAATGTCCCAAATTTAGATATCCAATATCCAATATTCATAATGAGAGAATTAGCTTGATTCATTCCGTCGTCAATCCTAATGCGCGACTCGGTAGGTCCGTCTCAGTCAGCAATGGGAGGAACCAAAGAGTAGTAGCACCACCTAGCCAGCCTGGTGGCCTACACTGTACCCCGACTGAGAACGAATGATTGGGATCATTCAAGAACCATTCTGTCGTGAATACCAGTATACGTATAAACCTTTCTTTCAAATGTCCCGATCAAGTTATAGGGTCACGGTCAGTCAAACCCTATCTGTCCTTGACGCTATGCATGCGTTAATGCAAATCGAGATCATCGAGCTGTCATGTATCTAATACAAGTAGCTCCAATGCTTTGGCCAAAGACTTATGATCTCATCTGCCAATAACCGCATAGGACATATAACCCGCTCACTAACGGGAGAAAGAATTCTATCTTGGTATTCAGTAGGACCTGCTACTTGCCCATCAAGATGCACGTCGAGGTTGACCCCCGCCTTCCGATTTATAGGGTCGAACTACTCTAATGAAAATCTTGACGTCACAAGCACATCCCTACTAAATCCTCAAGTCGAAGGTTCACGAATACCTATCACAACCTTTCGATTCCGTCATTGACTGTCCCGGAGTGAAATCCATGTGACGAATCGAGGGTGAGTCGGTTCGAGTATACTAATCCAATTAGCATACCTATAACGTGTGCTCCCACTAACCATTAGTGTTCGACAGGCACTCTCCATGTCAAAGAACACGTCATACAAGTCTTCACATAAACTTAATGCCCAGTCAAGTTTCATCAACTTGCGAACGATTAAGTATTTGAGCTATAACCTTTCCAGTGCCGACCCCTTTATCCAATAAGGAGTGGAAAGTTTTGCTCTCAAATACACGGACTAGTTTCTATATGTTTATTTACGAGTTAGGAATGCCAGTAACTACCAGTAAATAAAGAAACATTCATTTGCCTTATATAAATGGTTTACATAATTGCAAGTACAATGCCCTCACTCAACAACCTCCGAGTGGCATTCGAGGGCATACTCCTAACAATCTCCCACTTGCACTCAATGCCACACACTATGGTATCTGATACCCATGTTCTCCAGATGACGCTCCAAGCTAGTCCGAGAAAGTGGCTTAGTCATCGGATCGGCGACGTTGTCGGCCGAGTCTACTCAGGCGGACAATGTATCCCTTGCGAACAAATTCTCTTACGAGATGATACTTCCTCTCAATATGTTTGGTGCTGTTGTGAAACCTCGGCTCCTTGGCCTACGCTACAGCTCCGTCGTTGTCGCGATGACAGTAATGAGCAAGCAAAGACATGGTATCATTTGAAGTTCTCCCAGAAACTTCTTAATCCATAACCCTTCCTTGGAAGCCTCCGAGGCTGCTTGATACTCAGCCTGACAGGTGGAATCAGCAGTCGCGCTTTGCTTGGCACTACGCCAAGATACTGCTCCTACATTAAGAGTAAATATGTAGCCATAAGTGGACATCGAGTCGTCCTTCAGTCCTTGGAAGTCCGAATCAGTGAATCCCACCACATCCAATTCTCCACCGCCATACATAAGAACCATATCTCTAGTTGTTCTCAAGTACTTGAGAACGTTCTTTACAGCAGTCCAATGTTCCCTACCTGGGTTTGCCTGAAACCTACTCACCATGCTTACAGCATGCGCGATGTCAGGTCTTGTACACAACATAGCATACATAAGGCTACCCATGGCCGAAGCATATGGTATATTACTCATTTCCTTGCGTTGTTCCTCACTTTGAGGACACATCTTCAAGGTGAGTTTTATTCCATGTTGCATCGGTAGGAACCCTCTTTTAGAATCATCCATCTTAAATCGCTTTAAGATCTTATCTATATAGAGGGCTTGGGAAAGGCCTATTGTTCTCTTCGCTCTATCTCGGTAGAGCCGAATACCAAGAATATAGGTTGCTTCTCCCAAGTCTTTCATGGAGAAATTACTCGAAAGCCAAGCTTTCACAGAACTAAGCATTCCCACATCATTTCCTATTAGTAGAATGTCATCTACATATAGTACTAAGAATGCGATCTTGCTCCCACTAACCCTCTTGTATACACAAGGTTCCTCTTCATTTTGCACGAAATCAAACTCTTTTATTGCCTCGTCAAAACGAAGGTTCCAACTACGCGACGCTTGCTTCAGTCCATAAATGGAACACTGAAGCTTCCACACTTTCTGAATATCGACTTCAGACACAAAGCCTTTAGGCTGCTCCATATAGATTTCCTCCTCGAGGAATCCATTAAGGAAAGCCGTCTTTACGTCCATTTGCCATATCTCATAATCGTGGTAGGCAGCTATAGCAAGCATCATGCGAATAGACTTGATCATGGCTACAAAGTAGAAGGTATCGTGGTAATCGATCCCTTCCTTCTGGGTATAACCCTTTGCCACAAGCCTGGCCTTATAGGCGTCAACCTTGCCATCACCATCAGTCTTTCTCTTGTAGATCCACTTGTTCCCAATAGGCACTATGCCCTTGGGGCGGTCTACTAGAGTCCAGACCTGATTGAAATGCATAGAGTCTATCTCAGCTTCCATAGCTTCACGCCATTTCGCGGAGTCTACATCCACCATCGCTTGGTCATAGGTTGTTGGGTCGGTCTCTTGGCTATCACTTGGAACCTCATGGAGACCCAGCTCCTCCAAGTGCACAAGCCCATACCTCTCAGGTAAATGAGACACCCTACTAGACCTACGAGGTGGTTGTACTTGTGTTTCAGAAAGTTCGGTTCCAGTTTCTTGCACAGGTGTCTCTCGAGGAGTTTGATTTTATTCTTCTAAATTAATACTTCTACCCGCTCCGCCTTCTGAATGAACTCATCTACCGGGAAGTGTGCTTGTAAAGCAACAATGATCCTTCGATCTTCGGGCATGTAGAATAGATATCCCATCGTCCTGCACGGAATCCAATGAAATGTCCCTTCGCAGACCTAGCTTCCAACTTTTCCACCTTAGTCTTCTTGACATAAGCGGGACATCCCCAAATCCTAATATGATTAAGACTTGGTTTCCTTCCTTCCCACATCTCATGTGGAGTTTTAGGAATGGATTTGGAAGGACATCTGTTCAAGATATACGCGGCGATTAGAGTGCATACCCCCACGGTAAATCGAAGTCAGTATAGCCCAGCATGGAACGGACCATGTTCAACAGGGTCCGGTTCCTTCTTTCTGACACACCATTTAACTGAGGAGTACCTGGAGGTGTTAGTTGTGAAACTATTTCATGTTCCTTAAGGAACTCGTCAAACTCCGTGCTCATATACTCGCCAACTCGGTCCGACCGAAGTGCTTTGATATGATTACCAGTTTGTTTCTCGACTAGGGCCTTGAATTCCTGGAATTTCTCAAAGGCCTCGGATTTATGTTTCATTAAGTATACATAACCATACCTAGTATGATCATATGTAAACGTAATGAAATATTGATATCCGTCATGTGCTGCTTCCAAAGCACCACATACATCTGTATGGATTAATCCCAGTTTATCAGCGGCTCTTTGAAATGTCCCTGTGAAGGGGGACTTAGTCATTTTGCCTTTAAGGCAAGATTCACAAGTAGGAAAGGGATCCGATCCCAATGGACCCATAAGTCCATCTTTTTCCATCTTGTAAACCTTGGTCTGACCAACATGACCAAGTCTAAGATGCCATTTCAAAACTTGATTGGTTTCATCCCTACCGCGTTTTCTAGTTATAGTATTCACAACTACTTTGTTGCTGAGATTTAGATGATACAATCCATTCAACAATGTAGCAGTACCCACTAGTTTATTTCTAAAATAAATTTTGCAGGAACCATCACCAATGAAAAATGAAAAGCTTTTTCGATCCATGACCGGAATGGATACAATGTTTTTGTGCCCCTTGGGCAAAACAAGTACATCTTCTAAAGTCAAAACAAAGCCGGATTCTAAACCCAAAAGAAGTGATCCTATGTCGGTCGCCTCGACACTATGCCCGCTTCCATTGTGATCATAACTTCTCCGGCTCCAAGCTTCCTACTTTGTTCAGATCCCGATTCACGGTACAAATATGAGAACTAGCACGAATCCATTATCCAGAAGTAGAAAATACGATGAGAACAATTTGTTTCCAAAACTAAAAGTTCTGTACCTGAAGTGCCATGAAGAATCGGACTGTCTCTAGCCCAGTGGCCCAGATCACCGCACTTGAGACAAGCATCCTTCTTCTTCTTGTTCTTTGGAACCATCGGGGCCTTGCCCTTTCCCTTAAGGTCCTTAGCTTGTGGTCCATTCCGCTTCTTGGTCTTTTTCTTCTTATTCTTAGACTTCCGAAGTCCAGAAGAAATCACAAGTGCAGACTCCTTCATCCGCGGGGTCTTCATCTGAGACTGAGCGGTCACCAGTTTGTTCATTAGCCCAGCTAAGTTACATGCAATCTCATTGCATTTGAAGTTCATAACAAACTGTGAGAAGGAATCAGGGAGAGACTGTAGGATAAGGTCGGTTTGGAGAGAAGTATCCATTTTAAAATCAAGAGCCTCCAATCTCTCGATCATGGATATCATTTTGAGGACGTGTTCCCCAACTTTCTCACCTTCCTTCATACTTGCACCGAATAGTTGCTTGGATATCTCATATCTAGCAGTTCTGCTGTGCTCACCATAAAGCTCGGTTAAGTGAGATAGAATCTGCCTAGCAGAAGTCATTTTCTCATGAGCTCTCTGAAGCTCATTAGACATGGAAGCCATCATATAAGCACGGATTTTCACGTCATCCTTAACCCACTTTTCGTGGTTTTCAATCTCTTCCTGATTTGCTCGAGTCCGCGTAGGAGGCGCCGGAATGTCCGTCTCCAAGACGTATCCCAGTGCCTCTATACTGAGGACAATCATCAGATTGCTGAGCCAATCCACAAAGTTAGGTCCCATTAAGGTGTTCTTTTCGAGTAGAATTGCGAGTGGATTCATTGTCATATTGAGATTTGTCTACATTAAGTATAACAAATTAATTAGTGACTCATTCAATTATGTTCTGAGTATAGAATTTAAGGTCTTTTCTATTCTTGTTACCCAGCTCCCACTATTTTTATCGGAATAACACACTCCCATGTGATATCCGGAAGTATCGTCGCTCTACTTCATAGTGGTGATCGAGTTCTTTATAAATCTTAATAGAGGGCAACCGAACAGGTTTCTAGTCTATTAATTTTCATAAAGTGGTGTCCAACACCAACCCATCTAATGGATGATTCGATCTTCTTTTTCCCCTTGTTCACTCCCCTCAACCTATACGATTTCTATGGTTCGTGAACAAGTTAAGTTTATACCATCGACGCAAATCAGTTTCACAATTGAATCTTATCAGGCAACCTCTCAGGTTTCAAGGGATAAAATTTGCTCCAACCGAAGGCATCCAATGCGCTCCGTAATTTATCCGTCCTCCCGACGACTACCCCGATAACTCGGAAGCATAGCACATCCGGTTTGGATTTCAATTTCGAAAACTTCGATGGAGGAAGGAAAACCTTGAAACCTTATAAACTTAATTATTTATTGTGGGAGAATTTTCGCGATTAACGTTACACTTTGCACATTAATCATATTAGCGCGTTTGTGGCATTCATACAATATGAAACAACCATTCACAACCTAGTTGCTACCAACATGTGGTTCATGGACCGTTCCTAGAAAACAAAAACTCCGTAATCTAATTACAAGTCTTCGTCTTGAATCTTCGTCTTCTCGAAATGGATCTTCCTCCGGTCTTCGTCATTACATATAAATTTTACATCGAAATTGCATCCTAGATACAAACATTTCTAGTAAAATAAATAGGCTCAAAACGGCCTTTACAACCCAATCGAATAAAACGAACGATTCAAAACTAAGTCCACGAACCACATCCCCATTCAAAAGCATTCATCCAATAAATACTATATAAATGGAAATCGTAGAGATACTTAGATCCAATCAACAATACGGACCAATCCAATCGATTCACACAATCGGTAATATGAAAACGTTCAAAATAATTCGGTCGATTACAAGTATTCCAATTAATCAAATTTCCCTTATAAAATGAAATACCATAAATAATTTTAATCATATTAAATCCAATTTAATGTGCGGGAGATTAATTTTTAAGAATACACGGAAAAATCGAGCCGGGGTGAAAACTGGCCTGCATGACCGAGTCACTTGGGCGAACTGAGTCATCTGGTTCACCACTTGACGAAGGATCTCTGGTACAGCAGGATCTGGTTCGTTATTAATAGATTGTTGCGGCTCTTTGAGCTATGGTATCACGATTAGAAGGCGACGCTTCCCTTTCAACATTTCTTCGTCCGCGTCCACGACCGCGACCACGTCCACGTCCGCCTCTCAACATACTGTAAGCATAAATACTCAATATACAGGAAACAACATCATTCTAATATTCGAGTGTAAAGAGACACAACATGTAAAGAACGAGATAGAGTTTAGGAACTTACAACCACCGTTCGCATGAAGACGTAGGCAATGCAGTGATGTCGTTCACGGCCGGTTACCTCAAAAGACATAAATGACCCCTATTTTAACCCAACGGCCAAGATATCCATAATCTTAGCTCTGATACCATATTCTGTAACACCCCCGATATATTCAGGAATATTACAGCGCCGTAAATCCTTTACATAAGGATTTACAAGGCTGAAGAATTGAACAGGCATTAAAAGGTACTAACAAATGGAAATAACGGAATTACGATACAACAATTCTGACCAAATACAAAAATAGTACAATTGTTCAACAGAACTCAATAATACATCACCAAATTCAAATTCATCACAAATGACTTCGTACTCGAGTACTTATTGAAATAACCAATAAACAACAGACAAATGAACCCGGCCGAAACATCACTCTGCACCCTCGTCGTCATGCAGCTCCAGTGGTTGTTTTCCCGCTCTCCTGGATCCTGAACATAAACAAAATGTTCACCCCCGAAGGGGTTAGCACAACGATGCTAGTACAAGTACCACAACATATTATTCATATCTCACGAATAATGTAAACGACAAGAAAAATACCAACGAGTCTTCTCCTACGAGAAACTCAACAATGACATGCACAACTGATAATCACAACATGATATCATAACATACACATGGTAATTCCGTCGATACAGCGTTCACTGCCTAGAACCCACGATGATCCCGTCAGACCAACCCGTGGTGGAAAACCCGTCCGATGATCCAGCGCACGCTAGCATAGATCCCCCGATGATCCCGTCAGACCAACACGAGGTGGACATACAACAACGACATACATGCATGACAATACATATAACATCAATACATAAAACAATTAAAGTACTTGCCTCGATTTGAAGACAAGAACAACACTTCCACGAAAATGAACACTCGAAGGTCGTCCTTCTCAATCAATCACGTAACGAGATCAAACCTTAACAAAAGAAATGATATAGGATTTATCTCACGTCGTACGAATGTTTAGCAATTCGATTTACGGTCAAAAGTTCATAAAATGCAATCTGCCTGAACTGCTTAGCGCACGCTAAGTACTCTGTGTAGCGTGCGTTAAGTCTGCTCGATAGCGCACGCAAACAACAAAGCCTAACGTACGCTAACTATGAATGGTCAAGATTTCACCGATCGATCGGTGACTTCGTCTGATGGCCTAGCGTACGTTACGTACCAAACGTAGCGTACGCTAACTCGTGCTCGATAGCGCACGTTAATCTTCATAGCTTAGCGTGCGCTATCTATGCATGGAAGTTTACTGCTGGGCAGTAAACTGTTCTTATCATGATCACAACAATGAAATCTTCCGTGATAATTCATGTTACCTCCATGAATATAATGTTCATACTCTTATGAATGATTTTACGGATAACAACAACTTCGGATTCGAGGATATGCAAACCATTATAAAACCATATTCCATTTCGACTACAACTCTTTATACGACAATTCGAAAGGCTTAACGGTTGATATCAACACCTTTATATCAATCAATATTATCATGCTGAAGTTGTTTAACATTCCATCTATACTAGATAAATCCTTCCATGATCAATCCCTTAGATTTATCTAACAATAATGATGTTAAAGTCAAGTCCATGATTGTTATGAAGTCATCTACTAGATTCGGATTTACCAATGATAGAAGCTTCCTTTACTAGTCTAATGAAATAAGATTCGAACCATGATGATCATAATCAAGGTATTTAAGGCTTAATCATCTCAACATTCCAAACATGATATACTTTGGATAATTCATCTATGAAAATCAATATCTCGTTATCATGATCATCCAATTCTTTAGAATCCAACTCTAAGTCTGGAGATAGATTGAACATACCTTAATATGATGAAAATCACGGAACCGTAAGGTAGAATCCGACTCCGGTTGGTTGTATGCCACTCCAAGGTGCTATTCCACTTCAATGATTATTCCCAAGTGATAACCAATATATGAACACCAACAAGATGAGTTCTAAGTGTGTAGGAGGATATTTCAGCTCTCTGGCCTCTCAAGAATGCAGAATGGTCGAGTAAAATGTAAGCCAAAACTGGTTGTTGTCCCATTTATAATATTCTGCATTTTAACAAGTTAGCGCACGCTACTAAGCTTTCCTTAGCGTGCGCTAATAATAGTTGACTTCAGAACTGTCCAGGTTCGTCCGCGGGAATCTTATCCGGACCCATGTCCCGGCTGGCGCATGTGCTAGCCGTCCCGCTCAATAATTGAGTTCTTAGCGCACGCAACTCCTATCTGCACAGCGTGCGCTAATAGTAGCCCGATAGCGCGCGTTAAGATACATTCTTAGCGCGCGCTATCACGAGTTTGCATGAGAAATTTTGCATGCTTCTATACTTATGTACAATGATATCAATGCAAGATATATCATACTCCAATAATCAAAACCACCAATCCGAATAATACAGGGTTTGAATACAGATGAAATACACCGTAATAAATCCGGATATTACACTATTCTCACTTTGGCTTCAATTATGAATCTAATGTCAAAAGGTATGCTTTTATTCATAAGCAACCTCATCCTTTCAAGTCTTGTCTTATAAATTTTTAAAATGACATTTTTCCTCAGAAAGGGAAATCTTTTTTCAATATTAATCAAAGTTTCATCCATGACAAAAAAAATAAAATGAAAAAGGATAAAATATCTACAAATATCAGTTGTTGGGGGAAACTGAAAAAAATCCGACTTTAATAGTCACGGAGTACCGTTATCTGCCACTTGACCGGACAAACACACTTGAGTACTAAGTTACAACGTCGAGAAATTGTATCCTATAACAATAATTTATAATGTAAGTTCTCAAAATAAAACTTATACTTCCCCGGCAACGGCGCCAAAAACTTGACACGTCTTTAGTGTAACTATCGGAAGTGCACGATATCGTATCAAGTAGTAAGTGGACTTTTTGAGTCCAGTTTATCGATCCCACGAGGAAGTTAGGTTATATATTGAATTATACACTATTTAACTATTTGTTATAGAGATTTATATAATTGAAACACACAATTTAAGAGTTTGGTTTGACAATTGCAATGAAAATGCAATAATAGTTCTAAAATTCAAGGAAATAAAAGATTGCACTAATAATAGATTAATAAAAGATAAAATAAAATAGATGGGATTACAAACTTAGTTCATCATTAGTTATAGAAGATGTATAGGAGATCATAAGATGAATTTACTTATTATGTTGTGTAGATTCGATTTTCCTTAATAAGACGGTTTCTCTTTCGAACTATAAAACACCCCTTATATATTGAATCAATCCACTATATTTCTATGTTGATTGGCTTCAATACATAGCATTAGGTATTATGAAAATAACTCAAAGAATCATCTAAGGTCTAGAGGTATATTTCTATTCCCTAGAACAACTTAGAGTGAAGATCATTTGATCTAATCAAACATATTTTCTTTCGAAACATATGAAGACCATAAATATCGTCATTTATTGGCCAAATAAATAAAGATTGTTAAAACAATGAAAATCACACACAATAATAAGTAATTCATAATAGATCTTTATACAAACTTAAATAACATGACTAACCTTGTTTACAATCCCAACTAAGGTAACTTAGCCCATGAAGGGTTTAATAAACATAATACAAGATTGAGTTGTCATTATTAGTTGAAAAAGAGAAAGAATTGATCCTAACTCCCTTAGTAGAGAAAGAAGCAATAAACTCCCTTAACAACATATGATATACCACTATTACACAAATCACTCAAGAACACAAGTGTGTTCTTCACACAAAAAGAAAATATTACGAAAAGTGGAAAAATATAAGATGAATGATTATGGATGATGGATCTAAGGGGTCTGTTTATACACCTAAAGTCATCTAGTAGCTCCAAAACTCCAGCATTATTATATTATATCGGATCAATGCCAGCCATCCCCTCAATAATAGACCAAAAGTATAAAAAATTAGATAATGATCAAAAATCTGTCAAGAGTTATGGCCGTAACTTTGAGGAGTTACGGCCGTAACTATGAGGACTTACGGCCGTAACATTGAGGAGTTACGGCCGTAACATGGCTACAGCTTTTTGCACATTAGTTGCTTTGTGAGTTACACCCATAACTTTTAGATGTTACGCCCGTAAGGAGTTTCAGACTTCATTTTTAGCCCAAAATTTCTGACTTTTGCGTTTTCGCCCCAAATCTTCTTCGGATGATAACTTTTGATATATAACTCTGATTTTGAATCCGGAAAGACTGCCGAACTCGTCTCGGAAAGCCCTACAACATGAATACATAAAAATTCAACAAAGATAATATTTTATAAACATGTTATTTCTTGAGTAAATCAGTAATTCAATCCGATTAAGACTAAATTTACATCTTCATCCGATAAAAAAATAAAATTATTAAAAATTAATTAATTCAAAGTAAAAAATGAGTAGACTAGCTCAATTATGGGTGAAATATATCAATACAAATTACAGATAAGTGTATAAAACTGACACTTATCAGTGCGCTAAGGATATTGCGATAGCGTGCGCTAAATAACGTAAGTACAGAAATGTTATAAAAGGGACAACAACCCATTTTACTTGGTTTACATTTCCTTCACTTGTCCTTCATTCTTGAGAGACCAGAGAGCCTTATATCCCCCTTAAACACACTTAGACCACCTCTACTTGATCATTAAAGATTGGATGTCACTTGTGATTGATCATTGAAGTGGAGAAACACCTTGGATTGGCACACAAACAACCGGAGTTGGATTCTACCTTTTTGGCTTGGTGATGTCTTCATCTTAAGGTATGTTAATTCTACCTCCAGCCTTAGATTCGTGTTATGAAGAATAAGATGAATCATGCTATCAAGATATTGAGTTCCATTGGTAAATTATTCAAACAAATATCATGTTTAGACGATTGGAATGATTATGCTTATGATATCGTCGTTGAAACATCATAGTTGGAATCCTAGTACGTCAAATGATGAGAGGAATATTCTGAGATTGATTATCCATATGAATAACGTTGCCATATTAATCGTAAACTTGGAGTTGATATCACTTTTGTTAAAAGGACCTTAGAAAGAATCATCTTAGGTTGTACCCTTTCTTACAAGTTGGAATTGGTAGTTCACCTTTAAGATGAAGTCTGAATGTATTATGACAATGGAATCTAGTGCATCAACCTGAGATCACCGAACTTCACATTAGAATGATAATCGAGTTGAATATAAGAATTGTGATGATATTCATTTTCTTGAATTCAAAGATGATTGAATCCGTAAGATCATTCATAAGTTATGAATAAGATATGTAGATGGGTAAAGTACGTTAATCACTGAGGAGTTCGTAAGTTTCATCACCGTTAGAATAGTCTGCTGCCCAGTAGTGAAACTTCCATGCACGCTTAGCGTACGCTAAGCTATGTAGATTAACGTACGCTATCGGGCATGTTTAACGTACGCTACGTTTGGTACGTAACGTACGTTATGTCATCAGGCGAGTGAGTCGGCTGATCAGAGAGGACTGTCGATACATAGTTAGCGTACGCTAGACTTTGTTGTTTACGTGTGCTAACGAGCAGGCTTAATGCACGCTAGATAGAATACGTAGCGTACGCTAAGCAGTTCAGGCAGATTACGTTTTATGAACTTTCGGCCGTAAATTCGATTGTTAGACATTCGTACGACATGAGATAAATTCTATATTATTTCTTTTGTTAAGGATCGAGCTTAGCAACGTGTTTAATCGAAGGGGACGACCTTCGAGCATTTTGATATTCGTGGAAGTCTTTCTTGTCTTCAAATCGAGGCAAGTACCTTAATTGTTTTATGTATTGATGTTATACATATTGTTGTACATGTATGTCGTTGTTGTATGTCCACCTCGTGTTGGTCCGACGGGATCATCGGGGGATCTATGCTAGCGTGCGCTGGATGATCGGATGGGTTTTTCCACTTCAGGTTGGTTTGACGGAATCATCGGGGGGTCTAGGCAGTGAACGATGGATCATCGGAATTACCATGTGTATGTTGTGATATCGTGTTGTGATTATCATGTGTATGTTATTATTAAGTTTCTCGTAGGAGAAGACTCTTTGGTTCTTTGTCATTTATATTATTATTATTCTTCGTGAGATGTTGAATAATATGATGTGGTACTTGTACTAGCATCGTTGTGCTAACCCTTTCGGGGGTGAATATTTGTTTATGTTCAGGATCCAGGAGAGCGGGGAAACAACCACTGGAGTTGCATGACGACGAGGGTGCAGAGTGATGTTCCGGCCGGGTTTATTTGTCTATTGTTTGTATCATTTTAATAACTACTCGAGTACGTCGTCGTTTGTGATGATTTGGATTTGGTGATGTATTAATACTTTTCCTTTGGAGATTTATATTTTCAGTATTGGTCAGAACTGTTGTATCTTATTTCAGTTACTTTCATACGTTGGTATCTGTTATTGTCTTTTCATTTCTTCTGCCTTGTAAATCCCTATGTAAAGGATTTACGGCGCTGTAATATTCCTGAATATATCGGGGGTGTTACAGAATATGGTATCAGAGCTAAGATTATGGATATCTTGGCCATTGGGTTAAAGTAGGGGTCATATATGTCTTTTGAGGTAACCGGCCGCGAATAACATCACTGTACTGCCTACGTCTTCATGCGAGCGGTGGTTGTAAGTTCCTAAACTCTATCTCGTTCTTTACGTGTTGTACCTCTTTATACTTGAACATTTAAACGATATTGTTTCCTGTATTTTGAGTATTTATGCTTACAGTATGTTGAGAGGTGGACGTGGACGTGGTCGCGGTCGTGGACACAGACGAAGGAATGCCGAAAGAGAAGCTTCGCCTTCTAATCAGGCCAGCCACAGCTCAGGCGAGCCACAAAGATCTATTAATAATGAACCGGAACCTGCTGTGCTTGAAATCCTTCGTCAGGTGGTGAACCAGATGACTCAGTTCGCCCAAGTCGTGGACCGAATGCAGGTGGCAGTAGGGTTACAACAGGGAGATCGACATCAGGGTATCCCAGACATGGGAAATCAAGACGACCGATGGATGCAATAGGTGGCGAAGATGCAACCACCTAAATTCGACGGTATTTCTGAGACTCCCACCTGGGATCATTGGTTAAAGGAATTGGAGAAATTTTTTGCCGGGATTAACTGCCAGACGACCGGAGAGCCTCTATTGCTCAGTACCTTCTGATAGGGGAAGCATCCGAGTGGTGGGAAGCCATCCGGCCTGCAGATCATGATGCGGACTGGACAGAATTTAAATTGATGATGGAAGCTCAGTACTGCCCTCGTCCTGTGAGGGAAGCCAAAGTTCAGGAGTTTTTCTCCGCTCAGCCTTCAGATGTGCCAGTATCTCAGGCAATTAAGACGTTTAACCACCAGCTGGCATTTGTTCGACATCTGGTCAGAACAGATGCAGAAATGATGATCCATTTTGATATGAGAATGAAACCAGAAATCCAGAGGTACATGTCCAGTTTTGAATGTACCACTCTCCGTCAATACCAGGATAAAGCATTGGCATATGAAATCAAGGAAGCAAAAATGGAGAAATTTACAGAATCCAAGAAGCAGAAAGTCTCTGGTAGTTTCACAGAGCACAAGAGAAGCGGGCCCCGCAAGTCCTAGTCATCCTTCCATTCATTTAAGAAACCTCCGCACCCATCCAAGAGCAGAAGGAACTTCGGAACAACATCAACCACGACGGATGTCACCAGGAAATGCTTTAACTGTGCCCAGATAAGGCACTATCGACGGAATTGCCCCCTACATGCCGTGACTTGTTTTGATTGTGGTCGAGAGAGACATCGTGCGGTGTTCTGTGAAGAGGCTGCAAAGTATTTTAGAGCCCATAAACCACAGCCAGTTCAGAAGGAAGCCAGTACCCAACAGACGCAGCAAAGTGTTTAGATGCCTCAGAATTTTGGCCGCGGATGAGGCAGAGGACAGTGGGACCGAAAGGGTACATTGAGTGCCGGATCTATTCCCCCATGTCTGTACGAGATGAGGAGAATAGACGATCAGGATGCTGCTGTTGCATCAGGTACTGTTCAGATCCTTTCCCAGCCAATTAGCGTTTTATTCGATACAGGAGCTACGCATTCATTTATACCCTTGTCTTGTGTAAATCGTTTGAATATTTCTGGTTTTCATGATTGTGAACCTTATGTTGTGGGTTTACAGGGTGGAGAGAGGATTGTTCGAAACTTAAAAACTAGAGATTTCCCTATATCGTTTGGAGGCAGAGAGTGGCTCTCAAATTTGATTATGATAGAAATGCAAGGAGACGACCTGATACTCGGAGATGATTGGATTAATCGATATGGAGCTATTGTAAACTACCAAAAGAGGAATATCTCGCTAATCGCTGACGATGGTTCCGAAATACTGTTTGAAGGATGGAAACCAGGAAGCTCAAAAAAAATGATCAAGGTGCTGAAAGATGTCAGATTGTTGAAACAGGGCTGTACCGAATACTAGTGCTATGCAATGAAGAAAGAAGACGAAATTGTGGAACTTTCATCCATTCCTATTGTGAACGAATTTCCGGATGTATTCCCTGACGAGTTACCTGGACTGCCTCCACGACGGGATGTAGAATTCACCATCGAGCTGGAACTCGGAGCTACACCAATTTCTAAGGCGCCGTATCATATGGCACCTACTGAGATGTACGAACTGAAAAAGCAACTGGAGAAGTTACTGGACAAAGGCTATATCCAGCCAAGCGTTTCACCTTGGGGAGCACCAGTTCTTTTTGTCCGGAAGAAGGATGGATCGCTTCGACTGTGTATTGACTATCGAGAGCAACAATGTTTTCTAAAATCGATCTGAGATCTGGATATCATCAGCCGAGGATTAAGGAACCTGATGTTCCGAAATCAGCATTGAGAACTAGCTACGGACACTATGAGTTTGTAGTGATGCCGTTTGGTCTCACTAACGCACCTGCTGTATTCATGCAATTGATGAACTGAGTGTTCATCGAATATTTGTATAAATTTGTAGTTGTGTTCATTGATGACATTCTGGTGTATTCTAAGAGCCCGAAAGAGCATGCACAGTATTTACGGATTGTGCTAGACCTGTTGAGGAATGAACAATTGTACGCCAAAATTTCTAAGTGTGAACTCTGGCTAAAGGAAGTAATGTTCCTCGGCTATGTGGTATCAGCTGAAGGAGTCTGAGTAGATCCTCAAAAGACCGAAGCAGTTATGGATTGGAAGCCTCCAAAGAACGTGAAAGAAGTCCGGAGTTTCTTAGGACTTGCTAGATATTATCATCGGTTCGTGGAAGGGTTTTCCAAAATTACCCGCCCACTTACTCGACTACTGCAGAAAACTCAAAAGTTTGAGTGGAATGAGTTGTGCCAGAATACCTTTGATGAATTGAAGAAGAGATTGACGACAGCACCGATTTTAGCACTCCCACGAGGAATTGGAGGATTTATAGTTTACAGTGATGCTTCGAACCAAGGACTCAGATGCGTATTGATGCAGAATGATAATATGATCGCTTATGCGTCATGCCAGTTGAAACCTTATGAAGTGAATTACCCAACGCATGATTTGGAGCTAGCAGCAGTAGTTTTTGCTTTGAAAATCTGGAGACATTATCTGTACGGGACTCACTGTCAGATCTTTACGGATCACAAGAGTCTCAAATACATCTTCAGTCAAAAAGAGTTGAACATGCGGAAAAGAAGATGGCTGGAACTTATTAAGGACTATGACTTGGAGATTCTTTATCATCTAGGCAAAGCAAATGTAGTGGCCGATGCACTTAGCCGCAAGCCTTTTTCTATTCAGGTGCTGGAGACTCTGACCTCCCAGCTCAGCATTCAACGAGAGATGATTCGAGAAGGAATAGAAGTATGGTTGTAAAGAGTCCAAGGACAACTGCGCGTGATGGAAATAACTTCATCGTTAACCGAAGAGATCAAATATAAGCAACCAGATGATCCTTTGATAATTCGGTTACGTGATGAAGTGATCAAGGGAAAGGCCCCTGGATTTGTAATTCATGATGATGGAATTTTGATATTTCAGAACCGACTTTGCGTTCCTGATGTCGATGTTCTGAAACAGACGATTATGAAGGAGGCTCACAGCACGCCCTATTCTATCAACCCGGGCACCAGTAAGATGTATAAGGACTTGAAGCAAAACTTTTGGTGGGGCAACATGAAGAAAGATGTAGCGGATTATGTTTCGAAATACTTGACTTGTCAGCAGGTTAAGATCGAGCATTAACGACCTGTCGGAATGCTGAAGCCGCTCCCGATTCCTGAATGGAAGTGGGAGGACATATCGATGGACTTTATCACTAGTATGCCGTGAACCAAGACAGGAATGAACATGATTTGGGTGATAGTTGATCGTTTAACCAAATCAGCTCATTTTCTAGGCATTAAGGACACGTGGGGACCAGAGAAGTTGGCACGAGTATTTATTTTAGAAATAGTCTGATTGCATGGTATGCCGAAGACCATTATTTCTGACCGAGACGGTCGTTTTGTGTCTCATTTTTGGAAAGCAGTCCATAAAGCCTTGGGGACCGAATTGAACTTCAGCACAACTTATCACCCGCAGACAAATGGACAATCGGAGAGGACTATTCAAATAGTGGAAGATATGCTAAGGGCTTGTGCCTTAGATTGGTCAACTGACTGGGAAGTTCATCTACCGTTGATTGAATTTACCTACAACAATAGTTGGCATGCTTCTATTAAGATGGCACCGTTTGAGGAATTATAGGGGAAAAGATGCAGATCGCCCCTATGTTGGGACGATTCATCAGATTTGATCAGAACGGAACCAGAGTTGATTGTGCAAACTCGAGAGAAGATAGCGAAAGGCTGTTGACCGCCTAGAGTAGACAGAAATCTTACGCAGACGTACGCCGCCGCCCATTGGAATTCAGTACTGAATATCACGTACTTTTAAATGTTTCTCCTACTCAGGGAATCTTTCGTTTCGGAAGAAAGGGGAAGTTGAGTCCAAGATATATCGGACCGTTCGAAATTCTTGAGAGAGTTGGGGAATTGGCATACAGATTGGCATTACCGCTGTCATTGAGCCATGTTCATAACATGTTCCACGTATCCCAGCTACGGAAGTATATACCAGACCCTAGTCATGTCATTGATTTCGACAAGATCGAAGTCGCTCAAGATGGCACATTTGAATAGAGACCGATCAGGATACTCGAGAGTCGAGTTAAGCAATTGAGGAACAAACTGATCGCTTTGGTCAAGGTTCAGTGGTCACGCCATAGAGTGGAAGAAGCCACTTGGGAAACGGAAGATATCATGAGGTCCAGATATCCAGAGTTATTTACGTCTTGAGTTTTGGGACGAAACTCCTTTTTAGTAGGAGAGTATGTAATATCCGGATTTATTATTGTGTATTTCATATGTTTTGAACCCTATATTATTCAAAATTGTGATATCGATAATTGAAGTATGATATTCTCGTATTTGAACCCTTGTACATGAGTATGGCAACATGTAAATTTTTCCATGCAAATACGTGATAACGTACGCTAACAAGGATAGCTTAACATACGTTATCTGTTGAAATTAGCGTACGCTGTGAATGTAGCGTAGCATGCGTTAACCAGTCAATTATTGAGCTGGGCAGCTAGCAGATGCGCCAGCCGAACGTGGGTCCAGATAAGATTCCCGCGGGCGAACCTGGACAGATTTGGAGTTAATGCTAGTTAGCGTGCGCTAAGGATATTGCGATAGCGTGCGCTAAATAACGTAAGTACAGAAATGTTATAAAAGGGACAGCAACACATTTTACTGGGTTTACATTTCCTTCACTTATCCTTCGTTCTTGAGAGACTAGAGAGCCTTATATCCTCCTTAAACACACTTAGACCACCTCTACTTGATCATTAAAGATTGGATGTCACTTGTGATTGATCATTGAAGTGGAGAAACACCTTGGATTGGCATAAAAACAACCGGAGTTGGATTCTACCTTTTTGGCTCGGTGATTTATTCATCTTAAGGTATGTTAATTCTATCTCCATCCTTAGATTCGTGTTCTGAAGAATAAGATGAATCATGCTATCAAGATATTGAGTTCCATTGGTGAATTATTCAAACAAATATCATGTTTAGAAGATTGGAATGATTATGCTTATGATATCGTCGTTGAAACATCGTAGTTGGAATCATAGTACGTCAAATGATGAGAGGAATATTCTGAGATTGATTATCTGTATGAATAACGTTGCCATATTGATCGTAAACTTGGAGTTGATATCACTTTTGTTAAAAGGATCTTAGAAAGAATCATCTTAGGTTGTACCCTTTCTTACAAGTTGGAATTGGTAGTTCACCTTTAAGATGAAGTCTGAATGTATTATGACAATGGAATCTAGTGCATCAACCTGAGATCACCGAACTTCACATGAGAATGATAATCGAGTTGCATATAAGAATTGTGATGATATTCATTTCCTTGAATTCAAAGATGATTGAATCCGTAAGATCATTCATAAGTTATGAATACGATATGTAGACGGGTAACGTACGTTAATCACTGAGGAGTTCATAAGTTTCATCACCGTTAGAACAGTCTGCTGCCCAGTAGTGAAACTGCCATGCATGCTTAGCGTACACTAAGCCATGTAGATTAACGTACGCTATCGGGCATGTTTAGCGTACGCTACGTTTGGTACGTAACGTACGTTATGTCATCAGGCGAGTCAGTCGGTTGATCAGAGAGGACTGTCGATACATAGTTAACATACGCTAGACTTCGTTGTTTACGTGCGCTAACTTGCAGGCTTAACGCACGCTACATAGAATACGTAGTGTATGCTAAACAGTTCAGGCAGATTACATTTTATGAACTTTCAGGCAGATTACATTTTATGAACTTTCAACCTAGAGCTGAAGGATGAAAATGACTTGCTGAAAATCCATTATGAAAACATGTCCGATTGCGAAAATAGTAAAACCACTCATGAAAACTCATGGAAAGCAATCATCAACTTACAACTGAACTAAATGAGGTAAAATCTCATAATAAATTTAAGATAAATGATTATGCTTTACTGGAAGCCAAGATACAACTTCTAGATAAACGAGAGGGAGAACTCGAGACCGTCCTCAAGTTATTTGAGAAATCATCCAGGAGGATGGATGACATCCTGAGCACTCAACAACAATGTCCATGATAAATGTGGCTTAGAATATATCTCATTCTCCAACAATAGCAAAACGAGTACGGTATTTATCAAAGGGGTGGAACATGTCCCAAGCCCCAAGACTGAGGAAATTACAAAGGCTGCATATGTAGACAAAGGAAAGGCTAAAGCCGTACCTTCTCAGAAATCAAAGACTGCTATTCCGCCACAAAAATCATATCGCAAGCAGCAGACAATACAACCTCATAAGCCTGTTAGACGCAATGCACAAAGTCAACAATATGCTCCTCAAGCACACCAACATCATCACCAACAGAGAAGGAAGGCTGTACCCAAGTACAACCAAGAGCTTGCACCTCAGTATTATCGACAATACTCTACTCCTCAATACTGGGTACATAAACCCATGCATCTTTCCCGAAAGCAAGCTGCCGCGTAGTTCTTGTTGGGATTCGGTGCCTAAAATGAAGGCCCAGCGGAAGTGGTAAAATGAAAATTAATTCGATCCGAATCCCTACGAGGATCAATCGAGCTACGTATATACGAATATAATACAAAATACAAGAGATACGAGAAACAAACCCTTGTAGTCCATTGATTTAAATGGTGTCCTTCTCTTGAGATATTCCCCGAGCTTTGGTTGATTTCCCTACGATCCAATTCGCTCCAAGATCTTGGATTATCCAACGCCGAAAATACCGCATCTCTACTTGCCATGCACTGGAGAAATGAACGGAACGACGATCACCCGATTAACCTCTAAGGTTACGGCGAGAATCAAGTGATGGAAGCTTTCTATGTGATTATTAAACTCTAAGTGTATAACTCACAAACTCTCAATCAAACTCTTGATCTTCTCCAAGAACAATCAAGAACAAGTGAAGAAGAAGATGAATACATTTAAGAAAATGTTATTCTCTTCTCTCTCTTTCACCAACCATATGAAAACAATGGGATGTGAGAATGGTGGAAGTCTTCACTCCTTATTCTATTTATTTTTGTCACAAGACAAAAAACACCAACTCATCTCACATGAGAGGTCTTCCCCACGAGTTATTGTCATTCATTTAAAATGGAAACAAAAGACAAGAGGAAGGTTGGTGGAATTGGGGGGGGGCATCATGAAGAAATTGGACGAGCTCGGTTCGTTTCGGACTCCCGTGAGTCCAAACAGATAAACTCCGATTCCGTTTGGATGTATTTATATCAATTACTTAATCCAATTAATTAATCATATCAAATACATAATAACATAATTAATTTCTCCAAGAAATAATTATATTCATGAATTAAATTAATCACCCAGTAATTTATTTAATTCATTAGGCCGTAAATCAATTTATCCAATAAATCGATTTAGACATCCAATGTCCCAAATTAGATATCCAATATCTAATATTCATAATGATAAGCTCGATTCATTCCGTCGTCAATCCTATTGCGCAACTCGTTAGGTCCGTCTCAGTCAGCAATGGGAGTAACCAAAGAGTAGTAGCACCACCTAGCCAGCCTGGCGACCTACACTGTACCCCAACTGAGAACGAATGATTGGGATCATTCAAGAACCATTCTGTCGTGAATACCAGTATACGTATAAACCCTTCTTTCAAATGTCCCGATCAAGTTATAGAGTCACGGTCAGTTAAACCCCATCAATACTTGACTCTATGCATGAGTTAATGCAAATCAAGATCATCGAGCTCTCGTGTATCCAATACAACTAGCTCCAATGCTTTGGCCAAAGACTTATGATCTCATCTGCCAATAACCGCATAGGACATATAACCCGTTCACTAACAGGAGAAAGAATTCTATCTTGGTATTCAGTAGGACCTGCTACTTGCCCGTCAAGACGCACGTCGAGGTTGACCCTGCCTTCCGGTTTACAGGTTCGAACTACTCTAATGAATATCTTGTTGTCGCAAGCACATCCCTACTAAATCCTCAAGTCTAAGGTTCACGAATACCTATCACAACCTTTCGATTCTGTCATTGACTGTCCCGGAGTGAAATCCGTGTGATGAATCGAGGGTGAGTCGGTTCGAGTATACTAATCCAATTATCATACCTATAACGTGTGTTCCCACTAACCATTAGTGTTTGACAGGCACTCTCTACGTCAAAGAACACGTCATTCAAGTCTTTACATAAACTTAACACCCAGTCAAGTTTCATCGACTTGCGAACAATTAAGCATTTGATCTATAAACCTTTCCAGTGCCGATCCCGTTATCTAATAAGGAGTGGAATGTTTTGCTCTCAAATACACGAACTAGTATATATATATATATATATATATATATATATATATATATATATATATATATATATATATATATATATATATATATATATATATATATATATATATATATATACGAGTCAGGAACGCCAGTAACTACCAGTAAATAAAGAAACATCAATTGCCCTATATTAATGATATACATAATAACAAGTACAATGCCCTCACTCAACATCCTCTGAGTGGCATTTGACGGCATACTCCTAACAATATCCCACTTGCACTCAATGCCACACACTATGGTATCTAATACCCATGTTCTCCAGATGATGCTATAAGCTAATTTGAGAAAGTGGCTTGGTCAGTGGATCAGCGATGTAGTCGACTTACTCTACTCTATGCAGCACAATGTATCTCTTTGTGAACAAATTCTCTTACAAGATGATACTCTCTCTCAATATGTTTTGTACTATTGTGAAACCTCGGCTCCTAGGCCTGTGCTACTGCTCTGGCAGGGCAGCACAAGGTGCCACGTGAAGTTTACCCAGTAACTTCTAAATCCTTCGTTTGGAGGCCTCTGAGGCCGCTTTATACTCAGCCTAATAGGTGGAATTAGCAGTCGCGCTATACTTAGCACTATGCCAAGATACTGCTCCTCCATTAAGAGTAAATATGTAGCCAGAAGTAGACATCGAATCGTCTTTCTGTCCTTGGAAGTCCAATTCAGTGAATCCCACCACATTCAGTTCTCCACCACTATATTTAAGAACCAGATCTCTAGTCCTTCTAAAGTACTTGAGAACGTTCTTTATGGCGGTCTAATGTTCCCTAACTGGGTTAGCCCGAAACCTTCTTAGCACGCTCCCAGCATGCGCAATGTCAGGTCTTGTACACAATAAAATATATATAAGGCTACCCACTGCCGAAACTTATGGTATATTACTCATTTCCTTTCATTGTTCCTCACTTTGAGGACACATCTTCAAGGAGAGTTTTATTCGATGTCGCATCGGTAGGAACCCTCTTTTAGAATCTTCCATCTTAAATTGCTTTAAGATCTTATCTATATAGAGGGCTTGGAAAAAAACTTATCATTCTCTTCGATCTATCCCAGTAGAGTCGATTCCCAAGAATATAGGTTTCTTCTCCCAAGTCTTTCATGGAGAAATTACTCGAAAGCCAAACTTTCACAGAACTGTGCATTCCAACATCATTTCCTATTAGTAGAATGTCATCTACATATAGTACTGAGAATGCGATCTTGCTCCCACTAACCCTTTTGTATACACAAGGTTCCTCTTCATTTTGCACGAAGTCAAACTCTTTGACTACCTCATCAAAACGAAGGTCCTAACTACATGAAGACTGCTACAATCCATTTCATGGAGTGTACATCCACCATTGCTAGGTCATTTGTTATGGGTCGGTCTCTTGTTTATCACCTAGAACCTCGTGAAAACCTAGTTCCTCCAAGTGCATAAAACTATACCTCTCAGGTAATTGAGACACCCTACAAGACCTCCGAGGTGGTTGTACTTGTGTTTCAGAAGGTCCGGTTCCATTTTCTTGCCCAGGTGTCTCCTGAGGAGTTTCATTGTATTCTTCCAAAGAGATATTTCTACTTTCTCCGCCTTCCTGAATGAACTCATCTTCTAGGAAGTGTGCATGCAAAGCAACAACAATCTTTCGATCTTTGGGCATGTAGAATAGATAACCATCGTCCCACATGGGAATCCAATGAAAATGTTCCTTCACAGACCTCGCTTCCAATTTGTCCACCTTAGTCTTCTTGACATAGGCGGGATATCCCCAAATCCTAATGTGATTAAGACTTGGTTTCCTGCCCTCCCACATCTCAGGTGGTGTTTTAGGAATGGATTTGGAAGGACATCTATATATATATATATATATATATATATACAGCAGTCAGGAGTGCATACCCCACAGGTAAATCGGCAAGTCAGTATAGCCCAGCATGGAATGGACCATGTTCAACAAGGTCCGGTTCCTTCTTTCTGACACACCATTTAACTGAGGAGTACTTGGAGGTGTTAGTTGTGATACTATTCCATGTTCCTTTAGAAACTCGTAAAACTCCGAACTCATATACTCGCCACCTCGGTCCAACCGAAGTGCTTTGATATGATTTCCAGTTTGTTTCTCGACTAGGGCCTTAAATTCCTGGAATTTCTCAAAGGCCTCGGATTTATGTTTCATTAAGTATACATAATCATACCTAGTATGATCATCTGTAAACGTAATGAAATACTGATATCCATCACGTGCTGCTTCCAAAGCACCACATATGTTGGTATAGATTAATCCTAGTTTATCAACGGCTCTTTTCAAAGTCCCTGTGAAGGGAGACATAGTCATTTTTCCTTTAAGGAAAGATTCATAAGTAGGTAAGGGATCCGATCCCAATGGACCCATAAGTCCATCTTTTCCCATTCTGTAAACCTTGGTCTGACCAATACGACCAAGTCTAAGATGCCATTTCAAAACTTGATTAGTTTCATCCCTACCACGCTTCCTAGTCATAGTATTCACAACGACTTTGTTACTGAGGTTTAGATGATACAATCCATTTAACAATTTAGCAGTGCCTACGAGTTTATTTCTAAAATAAATTTTGTAGGAACCATCACCAATGAAAAATGAAAAGCCTTTCCGATCCATGACCGGAATAGATACAATGTTTTTATGCCCCTTGGGCAGAACAAGTACATCTTCTAAAGTCAGAACAAAACCGGATTCTAAACCCAAAAGAAGTGATCCTATGTCGGTTGCCTCGACACTATGCCTGCTTCCGACAGTGATTTATCACTTCCCCAGCTCCAAGCTTCCTACTTTGTTCCAGATCCTGATTCATGGTACAAATATGAGACCTAGCACTAGAATCCAGTATAAAAAAGTAGAAAATACAGTAGCAGAACAATTTGTTTCCAAAACTAAAAGTTCTGTACCTGAAGCGCCATGAAGAATCGGACAGTCTCTTGCCCAGTGGCCCAACTCACCTCACTTGAGACAATCGTCCTTATTCTTTCTCTTCGGAACCATAGGGGCCTTGCCCTTACCCTTAAGGTCCTTGACTTGTGGTCCCGTCCACTTCTTGGTCTTTTTCTTCTTATTCTTGGACCTCCGAGATCCAGAATAAATCAAAAGGGCGAACTCCTTCATCCGTGGAGTCTTCATCTGAGATTGAGCGGTCACTAGTTTGCTCATTAGCCCAGCTAAGTTACATGCAATCTCATTGCAGTTGAAGTTCATAAGAAACTGTGAGAAGGAATCATGGAGAGACTGTAGGATAAGGTCGGTTTGAAGAGAAGTATCCATCTTAAAATCAAGAGCCTCCAATCTCTCGATCATGGATATCATTTTGAGGATGTGGTCCCAAACCTTCTCACCTTCCTTCATCCTTGCACCGAACAGTTGCTTGGATATCTCATATCTAGCAGTTCGACTATGCTCACCATAAAGCTTGGTTAAGTGAGATAGAATCTGCCTAGCAGAAGTCATTTCCTCATGAGCTCTCTGAAGCTCATTAGACATAGAAGCCATCATGTAATCACGGGCTTTTACGTCATCCTTAACCCACTTTTTGTGGTTTTCAATCTCTTCTTGATTGGCTCTAGTCTGCCCTGGAGGCGCCAGAATATCCGTCTCCAAGACATATCCCTGTGCCTCAATACTGAGGACTATCATCAGATTTCGGAGCCAATCCACAAAGTTAAGTTCGATCAAGGTATTATTTTCGATTAGAATTGCGAGTGGGTTCATTGTCATATTGAGAGTTATGTCTGTATTAAGTACGACAGATTAATTAGTGACTCGTTTAATTATGATCTGAGTATAGAATCTAGGTCTTTTCTATTCTTGTTACCCAGCTCCCACTATTTTTATCGGCATACGCTCTACTTCATAGTGGAGATCGAGTTCTTTATAAATCTTAATAGAGGGCAACCGAACAGGTTTCCAGTCTATGAATTTTTATAAAGTGGTGTCTAACACCAACACATCTAATGGATGATTTGATCTTCTTTTTCCCCTTCTTCACTCCCCTCAATCTATACGGTTTCTATGGTTCGTGAACAAGTTAAATTTATATCATCGACGCAAATTAGTTTCACAATTGAATCTTATCCGGCAACCTATCAGGTTTCTAGGGATAAATTTGCTCCAACTGAAGGCATCCAATGCGCTCCCGGTAATTTATCTATCATCCCCGAACTACTACCCAATAACTCAGAAGCATAGCACATTCGGTGTGGATTTCAATTTCCTGAAAGCTCGATGGAGGGAAGGAAAACCTTGAAACCTTATAAACTTAATAATTTGTCGTGGGAGAATTTTCGCTATTAATGTTACACTTTGCACATTAATTCATTTAAGTGCATTTGTAGCATTCATACCATATGAATAAACATTCACAACATAGTTGCTACCAACATGTGGTTCATGGACCGTTCCTAGAATCAGAAACTCCGCAATCTAATTACAAGTCTTCGGTCTTGAATCTTCCTCTTCTCGAACGGATCTTCCTCCGGTCTTCGTCATTACATATAAATTTTACATTGAAAAATTACTTCCTAGATACAAATAATTCTAGTAAAATAAATAGGCTCAAAACGTCCATAACAACCCAATCGAATAAAACCGAATAATTCAAAACTAAGTCCATGAACCACATCCCCATTCAAAAGCATTCATCCAATAAATACTATATAAACGGATTGCGTAGAGATACATTGATCTAATCAACATACGAATAATAAATAGAATCGATCCAATCAATTCACACAATCGGTAATATGAAAACGTTCAAAGTATTCGGTCACCCACAAATATTCCAATTAATCAAATTTTCTTATAAAATGAAATACCAAAAATCATTTTAATCATATTAAATCCAATTTAACATGCGGGAGATTAATTTTCTAGAATACACGAAAAAATCGAGCCAGGGCGAAAATGGCCTGCCACGGCCGAGTCACCATCGGTAGTCTACCGGACAGACACGGCCCGTGCCGAATGGCATGGTCGGGTTACCCCGGAAGCTTCTAAAGCTGGCCTGCCAGACACGGCCGGATTGTCCCGACAGCCTGCCGGCCAGACACGGTCTGTGCCGAAGACTCCGAGACTGGCCGAGACTTCCATCCCGACAGTCTGCCGAGACTTGCCGGCTGGCACGGCCCGTGTCGCCTGACACGATCGGGTCAGCTCGGCAGCTTCTTGCCCCTTGTCCGAAAAGTCGTCCGACGATGATTCGGAGCTAGATTTTCGACCGGATATCCAATATCAATATTTTCCGACTTTCATATCTTCAATATAAATCACATTTCCTAGAAAATAAAGATTTGTATTTAGACATAAACTTATGAAAAATACAACTACAACGAACGAAAAACATAAACCACGATTATGACTATAAATGATTTCAAATCATTCACCATCTAATCAAGCATTCCAGATGCCAATATCGTATATACGATCACAAGACCTACGCTCCGATACCACTGTTGGGATTCGGTGCCTAAAACGAAGGCCCAGCAGAAGTGGTAAAATGAAAATTAATTCGATCCGAATCCCTACGAGGATGGATCGAGCTATGTATATACGAATATTATACGAAACACAAGAGATACGAGAAACATACCCTTGTAGTCCGTTGATTTAAATGGAGTCCTTCTCTTGAGCTATTCCCCAAGCTTTAGTTGATTTCTCTACGATCCAATCCGCTCCAAGCTCTTGGATGATCCAACGCCGAAAATACCGCGTCTCTACTTGCCACGTGCCGGAGAAACGAACGGAAAAACGATCACCCGATTAAACTCTAAGATCACTGCTAAAATCAAGTGATGGAAGCTTTCTATATGATTATTACACTGTAAGTGTATAACTCACAAACTCTCAATCAAACTATTGATCTTCTCCAAGAACAATCAATAACAAGCGAAGAAGAAGATGAAGACTTTTAAGAAAATTTTATTCTCTTCTCTCTCTCTCTCACCAATCGTATGAAAATAATGGGATGTGAGAATGATGGAAGTCTTCACTTCTTATTCTATTTATTTTTGTCACAAGACAAAAAACACCAACTCATCTCACATGAGAGATCTTCCCCACAAGTCATTGTCATTCATTTAAAATAGAAATAAAAGACAAGAGGAAGGATGGTGGAATTGGGGGTGGGGGAGTGGGGAGGGGGCATAATGAAGAAATCTGACGAGTTTGGTTCGTTCAGGACTCCCGTAAGTCCAAACAGATAAACTCCGATTCCGTTCCGATGTATTTATATCAATTAAATAATACAATTAATTAACCATATCAAATACATAATAACATAATTAATTTCATCAAGAAATAATTATATTCATGAATTAAATTAATCACCCAATAATTTATTTAATTCAGTAGGCCGTAAATCAATTTATCCAATAAATCGATTTAGACATCCAATGTCCCAAATTAGATATCCAATATCTAATATTCATAATGAGAGAATAAGCTCGATTCATTCCGTCGTCAATCCTATTGCGCGACTCGGTAGGTCCGTCTCAGTCAGCAATGGGAGGATCCAAAGAGTAGTACCATTACCTAGCCAGCCTGGCGGCCTACACTGTACCCCAACTGAGAACGAATGATTGGGATCATTCAAAAACCATTATGTCGTGAATACCAATATACGTATAAACCCTTCTTTCAAATATCCCGATCAAGTTATAGGGTCACGGTCAGTCAAACCCCATTAGTAGTTGAATTTATGCATGAGTTAATGCAAATCGAGATCATCGAGCTCTCGTGTATCCAATAAAACTAGCTCCAATGCTTTGGTCAAAGACTTATCATCTCATCTGCCAATAACCGCATTGGACATATAACCCGCTCACTAATAGGAGAAAGAATCCTATCTTGGTATTCAGTAGGACCTGCTACTTGCTCGTCAAGACGCACATCGAGATTGACCCCTGCCTTTCGGTTTACAGGGTCAAACTACTCTAATAAAAATCGTGACGTCACAAGCACATCCCTACTAAATCCTCAAGTCGAAGGTTCACGAATACCTATCACAACATTTCGATTCCGTCATTGACTCTCCCGGAGTGAAATCCGTGTAACGAATCGAGGGTGAGTCGGTTCGAGTATACTAATCCAATTAGCATACCTATAATGTGTGCTCCCACTAACCATTAGTGTTCAACAGGCACTCTCCACGTCAAAGAACATGTCATACATGTCTTCACATAAACTTAACGCCTAGTCAAGTTTCATCGACTTGCGAACGATTAAGTATTTGAGCTATAAACTTTTCCAGTGCTGATCCCCTTATCCAATAAGAAGTGGAATATATATATATATATATATATATATATATATATATTTACGAGTCAGGAATGCCAGTAACTACCAGTAAATAAGGAAACATCCATTGCCTTATATTAATGATATACATAATAACAAGTACAATGCCATCACTCAATATCCTCTGAGTGGCATTCGAGGGCATACTCCTAACAGTTCTACCAACAGAAACTCTAAGAATCCAACTGTATTACCTAGAAGGAAATTTAGAAGGCAGAGAAACATGGTTCCTCCAGACAACAACCTTACTGGAACCAAAGTTCTCAATTTTACATGCATAATAATAGTGCTTACAGTGATTACGTGCTTGCCCCACGTAAATCTCACAAGAAAGGACCTAATAAAACCTAAAACAAACCTATTGCTGTTAGGCAAATATGGTACCTAAAGGCACTAATAACCAAGGATCTAAAGATCAAGGGGACCTCAATCTCCTTAATTCTTTATTATAGGATATCAGGAGGACATCTGGTACTTTGGCAGTGGATGTTCTCGGAACATGATGAGATAGTGACGCCAAATCTTCAGTGCATGTACTACAGCAGCCAACTCTGGATCATGCGTTGGATAGTTCAACCACGTGGTTTAATATGTCTCGATGCATAGGCTACTACTTTACCATGTCGCATCAGAACACAACCCAAACCCTGCTTTGAGGCATCATTATAAATAACAAAGTCTTCTGTCGGATTAGGAATCGTTAATACTGGTGTCGAGGTTAGTCTCCTTTTCAACTATTGACAGATTTCCTCGCACCTCTCACTCCATTCAAACCTCACGCCCTTCCTTGTTAATTGGGTCATAGGAGTGGCGATTTTAGAAAATCCTTCGATAAATCTTCTATAATAGCCAGCTAAGCCCAGAAAGCTGTGAACTTCGCTCGCAGTCTTGGGTACTCCCCAACTCCTCACTGCTACGAGCTTATCGGGATCTACCTCAATTCTTTTTGAAGTCACCACATGTCCAAGAAATCCAACTCTGTTCAACCAAAACTCACATTTCTTGAACTTGTCATACAACTTCTCTTTGCGAAGTGTCTCCAATGTAATCCTCAAATGCTCTTGGTGTTGTTCCTTGTCCTTAGAATACACCAAGATGTCATCTATAAAGATGATCACGAATTTATCCAAGTAAGGTTGGAACACCCTGTTCATCAAATCCATAAATACTATTGGTGCATTACTCAGACCAAATGGCATCACTACAAATTCAAAATGTCCATAACGGGTCCTGAAATCCGTCTTGGGAATGTCACACTCCCTAATCTTCAATTGGTGGTACCTCGACCTCAAATCGATCTTCGAAAAGGTTCGGTCTCCCATCAGTTGATCGAATAGATCCTCAATTCTCGGTAATGGGTACTTGTTCTTCACTGTGAGTCAATTCAGCTCTCTGTAATCTATACACATCCGAAGTGACCCATCCTTCTTCCTTACAAACAGCACTGGTGCACCCCATGGTGACACACTAGGACTAATAAATCTGAGTTCCAGCAGCTCTTGAATTTAGATTTTCAATTCTTGAAGTTCCTTCGGAGCCATTCTATATGGCGCTTTGGATGTTGGGGCCGCCCCAGGGACCAAATTAATACTAAACTCTACTTGCCGGTCGGATGGGACTCACGGCAAATCTTCTGGAAACACATCCAAAAACTCCCGTACTATAGGTATGTCTGTAGGAGACACCTCATTAGTACGAGTGTCGACCAAACTCACCAAGTAACCCTGACATTTATCCTTCCTTAGACTTCTTAGTGCTTTCATGGCTGTGATTACTCTTGGTACTGCTCCACTCTTAGTACCATAGAAAGTGATCGACTCACCTTCGGAACATCTCAATGTCACCTTCTTCTCACTGCAGCTTATATCGGCATCGTGTCTATCAAGCCAGTCCATACCAAGGATCACATCAAAATCCATCGAGTTAATAAAATACATACTAGCGTTAAATTCTCTTCCTCCTATCTTGATACTCTCGTCAATCATTCTGTTAGTGAGTATCGTATTTCCTGACGTTAAGCTAACCTCAAGAGACTCAACAATTCTAACGCTTCTATGACCAATGGCATGATAAAACTTTGCAGACATAAAAGAGTGTGTGGCACCAGTGTCAAACAAAGCGAAAGTAGGCACATTAGAGATCGTAAGCATACCTGATATTGTGTCGGGACTATTATTAGTTTGATTCATTGAGTAGACTCGAGCTTGACCTCCCGATGCTTGTCCTTTGACCTTATATTGTGGACAATGTCGGCTTGTGTGACCTGACTTCCCGCAATTATAGCATACACCTTTTCCATACAAACACTCCCCGCCATGATTCTTGCCACACTTTGGGCATGCAGGCCTAGTGCTTGGCGCACTCGATCCAGATTTCTCATCTACCTTCTTCTGCTTATTGGAAGCTGCCGACTTGGATTGATTACCATTCCAACTTCTCTTCCCAGAATATGACTTGGCCACTGATTGAGGACTCAAATTATGACTAGCTTCAACCTCTTGAGCTCTGAACACTGTCAGCACCCCATGACCAGCCATAATGTGACGAATACTTGGGCGAAAACCACTCCGGACCTTAAGGGCCCTCTTGCGGTCAGTATCCACCATGTGCTCCACAAAGAAGCTGATTTGATTGAATTTTCTCTCATATTCTTCAACCGATAAGCTCTCTTGCTCAAGGTTCCAGAAATCTCTCTCCATTTTCTCTCGGTAGTGCTGTGGATAGTACTGTTCCATCACTAATTCTTTGAACTGATCCCAAGTTAATGCAGCACGCTCGGCTGCCGGCCTCAAACGCCAATAGCTCATCCACCAGCATCCAGCATCTTCTACCATTTGATACTGGGCACAAAGAATCTTTTGCGCATCGGTGCACCCAATAAGCTCAAGGGTACGCTCCAGCAACATCAAACATTCGTCGACAAAAGCTGGTCCTTCTCGACCATTGAATGATGGTGGTGTGAAACGTCGGAACTGTTGCACAACTTGTGCCTGGGTAAGAGCTGGCCCAGTATTATTGTGGTTATCTTGACCTCCGTTACTATCACCACCAGCTCCAGCATTGGCATTCTGACCTCCAAGATTATTATCACCTCGGTTAGCTGGGTGTCCACGTCCACGAGTTGCCATGGTCCTAGGGTGCATTATAGCCAATGACTTCTTAGGAATCTCCTCATAAGGGGTGGAAAGAAAAGTATACCTCGCTTCTAAGGGTTAACTGCTCCCAATAGACCTTCTAGCAGTGCTATACTAACACAGTTACATGTATTTATAAATTTATAAGAAAGCGCATACATGTCCAACATTTATTATGAATCTCCATAGCATATCATCTCTAAAATATAAACATGGTATTGCAACATGATTCAAAAATGAGTTGAATCTCATAACCGTACAATTTTGTTACGATTACAACATAAACATAACTTGAAATGTGTACCTTGGAGTCGACGTGGAGCGGCGACGGTGGCTGATAATAATCATTGATGTCATTAAAGTTTTAACTACTTGCGAAAAAGGAAATTTAGTTTTGGAAAAAAAATTATTTTAACGAGTCTACAGAAGCATAAACCCACTTCGATACCACTTATGTAGCGACCACTCTTCAAAATGACATTTTAAAATAATTTCAAGGTAGATTAAATATCCCAAAAAAATAATTGGATAATTGCAGCGGAAATTGAAATAAAGTCATCTGTTTCGCAAGTAAATATAAAATAAATCCCAACATTTCAAAGCATCCATGATATTCAACCATGACATTGAAGCCAAAGTTTAAATTTTTAAATGCACGAAATAAAAAGCTGATAAATATTATTATCACGCCACACCTTTGCCCGCCACGCCAGACTCCTCAACCTCAAAGGTTTAAATAATGGGGTGAGCTTTCAACTCGCTCAGTGAGGAGGGAACGCTTTGTTAAATTTAAATACATACATGTTGCCAAGTAGATATGACATGCTGAACCTGGTGATTGCCCGAGGGCCATTAATATGCGAACTTTGTGCATAATGCCTACTACTCATTGGAGGCTACAACGTGAATAATATGCAAACTTTGAGCACATTATTGGAGGCTACAACGTAAATAATATGCAAACTTAGCGCACATTATGCCTACTACTCATTGGAGGTTACAACGTAAATAATATGCAAACTTTGAGCATATAAATATATGGCAAGAAACAAGCATATATACAAGTAACATCATGCATTAAATAAAAACAAGCGTAAAATCTCCACCTCGAAATACGATGATGATCCTTGAAAATTTGTGATGCGAATGCAGTTCAAACCCTAGGCTCCAAGTTCTCGTCTCCTAAGATAACAATTAAATTCTAATATTAATATATTGTCCAAAATAATTTAATATTAATTACTGAATTTATAATTGAGTAAAAGAGGTCTGATTTTAAATATTAAATACTGGTTGGGATCAAATTAAAAGGATTAGAAATTGACTCGGGTTAATCTGAAGAAACTTAAAATTAAAGGCTGAAATTGAAATACACTAAAAATCTGATTTGGGGTCAAATCAAGAAGTTTGGAACTCCGAGGGACTGAAATTGAAGAATTATAAGTAAGTTGGGTCAATTTGATAATACTAAAAAAATTATTGGGTATAAATACCCTAGCCCTAATTAATCGGCCGCAATAACCCCATTATTCTCTACCTCTCCCGATCTCTCCCTCTCCCTCTGTTCTCTCTCTCTCTCTCTCTCTCTCTCTCTCTCTCTCTCTCTCACATCACGGATTGAGAAAAATCGCGAAGGAGAAAAATTCATCTCACTCCTCTGCAAACACACACACATACACAATCGACTGCAAGGGAAACATTTTAAACTCACGCACAAACACCGAATCGCACAAACACTAGTGCAAATGGGAACGGCTGACAGGGGAAGACGGCGGTGGTTCTGGACTCGGCTGCTTTAAAAGTTTCCTTCTTCAGGTAAGGGTTACGGTATATTCGATTGAGGGACAGTTTCCGGTGGTTCATGTTCTATTGTAGATGGTGATTTGGGTTTTGGGCATGGAATTGGGGCGGCGGTGTGGATCTGTGATGGGTCGGACAAGATGAAATTTCGGTTTCTAGGTTCGGGGTTTGATTTCGGGTCTGATTGGGGTTGAACTCAGAAAAGGGGTCCGATTCTTTTTTTTTTGTGATTGGGTCTTTTATGATCGAGGGATGGTTGATATTTAGTTTGGTGTATCTTTTGATTTTTAGATGAATTTTCTAGTTAGTTATTCTGCTTGTAGGTTTGGATTTTTACTAGAATTTACGAGTTCCAAATCGAAAGAACACACTGAAAAACAAGGGAAAGCAAATCGCGTTACCTTGTTGGTGAAAAAGTCAAGGTGTTGGAAAGGGTTGAACAACCTTTCTTAAATCGGCTCAAGCTGCTACTCGCAAAACTTCTCTACTGTATAGATTACGCTATGAATCTAGTTGATGATTGTAGTACCTATTTCTCTCTTGTTTGTAGTAGGAATTATTTTGTAGATCTCAGAATTTTTGATCGTGAGTTGCAGTAGGAATAGATTGGAGTTGTAGGGTGTGGTAAGAAATCTGCCGTGATCTTTTTTTCTTTGGGAGTATGGTGTATCCTAGGTCTCAGATGAGTATAGCATACAGTATTTATACTGTAGAGGTAGGTTTAGTAGTAGAGTTCTTGTTGTATGTGGATTGATCAAAATATAATATTAGTAATATATTAATTATATTATTATTTTAAATCTTTAATTAATCAGCTTACTAATTTCATATTAAATTAATTAGATTGTTTTAATTTATCTTTATTAATAACTTATTAATTTATGGTTTTTAATATTAATGGAAAAATTAAATTGATAGACTAATATTAATAATAATAATTTGTTCTTAATATTGCATTTAGAATAATCAAGTAAATTTGATTTGGGCTAAATTATTAACTTGGAGTATTTATAAAAATAAATATTACTGGGCTATAATAATACAAGAACTTGGACTCGAGCCTGGAGTGTAAACTACAATCATGATATGCGAATAAGGAAAAATTTGACCTTATATAATAAAATTGGTAAATAAATTGTTGGAAATTTATAATCATTCATGCGCTTTCTATAATTTATAAAATAAATGCATGCTTGAAAATCGAGGCATTACACTTGTTACGGTTATCCCTCGACCGATAGAAGAGATGTGCAGAGGTTTATCTTAAGCCTATTGAAAAAGATACCGAGAGAGGACGTAAGCACGTTTGGCCGAACCTCTATAAATCCTTGTGTCGATTTATTTTCCGCACCTTTATTTAAATCGCTTCCGCAATGCGAAAGAGTTTTATAACTCTATCTTCAAACGGCGATACCGACCAATATTTCCCCAACATGGATGTCAAAATTAATTTATTGGATAAATTAATTTACGGCCTAATGAATTAAATAAATTACTGGTTGATTAATTTAATTCATGAATATAATTATTTCTTGGAGAAATTAATTATATTATTTCGTATTTGATATGATTAATTAGTTGGATTAATTAATTGATATAAATACATCGGGACGGATTGGGGTTTATCTATTTGGACTCTCGGGAGACCGAAACGAACCAAACCCGTCCGGGTCTTCTAGATGCCCCTCCACCTAGTCACCTCCCTTGGTCTTTTTCTCCACCGTAATTGGTTAAAGACATTACACTTTGAGGGGACAATATCATATGTGATATCTTCGTTGGTGATTTAGACTCGGGGGTTGAAGAATAAAAGTGAAGACTTCTCTTCTCTCCCTCCACTTGAAAAATACACGGTTCATTTGGCAAAAAGAGAGAGAAAAAATCCTTCTCTAAGTCTTCTTCTTCTTCATTTTTCTTGAGTTTTCTTGGAGAAAAATCGAGAGATTTTTGAGAGATATAGATTAAACACTTAGAGTGTTGTAATCTTAATTAGCAAGCTCCTATCATCTTTTTCTAGCCGTAACCTTGGAGGTTAATTGGGTGGTCGTGGTTCCGTCCGTTTCTCCGGCGCGTGGCAAGTAGAGACGCGGTGTTTTCGGCGTTGGATCATTCAAGAGTTGACGAATCGGATTCGTGGGGAAGATCACCTAAAGCTTGGGGAATCACATACGTGGAGTACACCATCTAATCAACGGACTACGAGGGTATAATTTTAGATCTTTCTTTGTTTCGTTTTAATATTCGTATATACGTAGCTTGGTCGATCCTTAGAATACACCAAGATGTCATCTATGAAGATGATCACGAATTTATCCAAGTAAGGTTGGAACACCCTGTTCATCAAATCCATAAATACTGCTGGTGCATTACTCAGACCAAATGGCATCACTACAAATTCAAAATGTCCATAACGGGTCCTGAAATCCGTCTTGGGAATGTCACACTCCCTAATCTTCAGTTGGTGGTACCTCGACCTCAAATCGATCTTCGAAAAGGTTCGGTCTCCCATCAGTTGATCGAATAGATCCTCAATTCTTGGTAATGGGTACTTTTTCTTCACTGTGAGTCAATTCAGCTCTCTGTAATCTATACACATCCGAAGTGACCCATCCTTCTTCCTTACAAACAGCACTGGTGCACCCCATGGTGACACACTAGGACTAATAAATCTGAGTTCCAGCAGCTCTTGAATTTAGATTTTCAATTCTTGAAGTTCCTTCGGAGCCATTCTATATGGCGCTTTGGATGTTGGGGCCGCCCCAGGGACCAAATTAATACTAAACTCTACTTGCCGGTCGGATGGGACTCACGGCAAATCTTCTGGAAACACATCCAAAAACTCCCGTACTATAGGTACGTCTGTAGGAGACACCTCATTAGTACGAGTGTCGACCAAACTCACCAAGTAACCCTGACATTTATCCTTCCTTAGACTTCTTAGTGCTTTCATGGCTGTGATTACTCTTGGTACTGCTCCACTCTTAGTACCATAAAAAGTGATCGACTCACCTTCGGAACATCTCAATGTCACCTTCTTCTCACGGCAGCTTATATAGGCATCATGTCTATCAAGCCAGTCCATACCAAGGATCACATCAAAATCCATCGAGTTAATAAAATACATACTAGCGTTAAATTCTCTTCCTCCTATCTTGATACTCTCGTCAATCATTCTGTTAGTGAGTATCGTATTTCCTGACGTTAAGCTAACCTCAAGAGACTCAACAATTCTAACGCTTCTATGACCAATGGCATGATAAAACTTTGCAGACATAAAAGAGTGTGTGGCACCAGTGTCAAACAAAGCGAAAGTAGGCACATTAGAGATCGTAAGCATACCTGATACTGTGCCGGGACTATTATTAGTTTGATTCATTGAGTAGACTCGAGCTTGACCTCCCGATGCTTGTCCTTTGCCCTTATATTGTGGACAATGTCGGCTTGTGTGACCTGACTTCCCGCAATTATAGCATACACCTTTTCCATACAAACACTCCCCGCCATGATTCTTGCCACACTTTGGGCATGCAGGCCTAGTGATTGGCGCACTCGATCCAGATTTCTCATCTACCTTCTTCTGCTTATTGGAAGCTGCCGACTTGGATTGATTACCATTCCAACTTCTCTTCCCAGAATATGACTTGGCCGCTGATTGAGGACTCAAGTTATGACTAGCTTCAACCTCTTGAGCTCTGAACACTGTCAGCACCCCATGACCAGCCATAATGTAACGAATACTTGGGCGAAAACCACTCCGGACCTTAAGGGCCCTCTTGCGGTCAGTATCCACCATGTGCTCCACAAAGAAGCTGATTTGATTGAATTTTCTCTCATATTCTTCAACCGATAAGCTCCCTTGCTCAAGGTTCCAGAAATCTCTCTCCATTTTCTCTCGGTAGTGCTGTGGATAGTACTGTTCCATCACTAATTCTTTGAACTGATCCCAAGTTAATGCAAAGACGCCTACGGGACTCAAACGCCAATAGCTCATCCACCAAAGATCCAAAGATCTTCTACCATTTGATACTGGGCACAAAGAATATTTTGCGATCGGTGCACCCAATAAGCTCAAGGGTACGCTCCAGCAACATCAAACATTCGTCGACAAAAGTGGTCCTTCTCGACCATTGAATGATGGTGGTGTGAAACGTCGGAACTGTTGCACAACTTGTGCCTCGGGTAAGAGCCGCCCAAGATATTGTGGTTATCTTGACCTCAGTTACTATCACCACCAGCTCCGGCATTGGCATTCGACCTCCAAGATTATTATCACCTCGGTTAGTGGGTGTCCACGTCCACGAGTTGCCATGGTCCTAGGTGCATTATAGCCAATGACTTCTTAGGAATCTCCTCATAAGGGGTGGAAAGAAAAGTATACCTCGCTTCTAAGGGTTAATCGCTCCCAATAGACCTTCTAGCAAAGGCTATACTAACACAGTTACATGTATTTATAAATTTATAAGAAAGCGCATACATGTCCAACATTTATTATGAATCTCCATAGCATATCATCTCTAAAATATAAACATGGTATTGCAACATGATTCAAAAATGAGTTGAATCTCATAACCGTACAATTTTGTTACGATTACAACATAAACATAACTTGAAATGTGTACCTTGGAGTCGACGTGGAGCGGCGACGGTGGCTGATAATAATCATTGATGTCATTAAAGTTTTAACTACTTGCGAAAAAGGAAATTTAGTTTTGGAAAAAAAATTATTTTAACGAGTCTACAGAAGCATAAACCCACTTCGATACCACTTATGTAGCGACCACTCTTCAAAATGACATTTTAAAATAATTTCAAGGTAGATTAAATATCCCAAAAAAATAATTGAATAATTGCATCGGAAATTAAAATAAAGTCATCTGTTTCGCAAGTAAATATAAAATAAATCCCAACATTTCAAAGCATCCATAATATTCAACCATGACATTGAAGCCAAAGTTTAAATTTTTAAATGAACGAAATAAAAAGCTGATAAATATTATTATCACGCCACACCTTTGCCCGCCACGCCAGACTCCTCAACCTCAAAGGTTTAAATAATGGGGTGAGCTTTCAACTCGCTCAGTGAGGAGGGAACGCTTTGTTAAATTTAAATACATACATGTTGCCAAGTAGATATGACATGCTGAACCTGGTGATTGCCCGAGGGCCATTAATATGCGAACTTTGTGCATACTGCCTACTACTCATTGGAGGCTACAACGTGAATAATATGCAAACTTTGAGCACATTATTGGAGGCTACAACGTAAATAATATGCAAACTTAGCGCACATTATGCCTACTACTCATTGGAGGTTACAACGTAAATAATATGCAAACTTTGAGCATATAAATAATTGGCAAGAAACAAGCATATATACAAGTAACATCATGCATTAAATAAAAACCAGCGTAAAATCTCCACCTCGAAATACGATAATGATCCTTGAAAATTTGTGATGCGAATGCAGTTCAAACCCTAGGCTCCAAGTTCTCGTCTCCTAAGATAACAATTAAATTCTAATATTAATATATTGTCCAAAATAATTTAATATTAATTACTGAATTTATAATTGAGTAAAAGAGGTCTGATTTTAAATATTAAATACTGGTTGGGATCAAATTAAAAGGATTAGAAATTGACTCGGGTTAATCCGAAGAAACTTAAAATTAAAGGCTGAAATTGAAATACACTAAAAATCTGATTTGGGGTCAAATCAAGAAGTTTAGAACTCCGAGGGACTGAAATTGAAGAATTCTAAGTAAGTTGGGTCAATTTGATAATACTAAAAAAATTATTTTGTATAAATACCCTAGCCCTAATTAATCGGCCGCAATAACCCCATTCTTCTCTACCTCTCCCGATCTCTCCCTCTCCCTCTGTTCTCTCTCTCTCTCTCTCTCTCTCTCTCTCTCTCTCTCTCTCTCTCTCTCTCTCTCTCTCTCTCTCTCTCTCTCTCTCTCTCTCTCTCTCTCACACACACACACACACACACACACACACACATCACGGATTGAGAAAAATCGCGAAGGAGAAAAATTCATCTCACTCCTCTGCAAACACACACACATACACAATCGACTGCAAGGGAAACATTTTAAACTCACGCACAAACACCGAATCGCACAAACACTAGTGCAAATGGGAACGGCTGACAGGGGAAGGCGGCGGTGGTTCTGGACTCGGCTGCTTTAAAAGTTTCCTTCTTCAGGTAAGTGTTACGGTATATTCGATTGAGGGACAGTTTCCGGTGGTTCATGTTCTATTGTAGATGGTGATTTGGGTTTCTGGCATGGAATTGGGGCGGCAGTGTGGATCTGTGATGGGTCGGACAAGATGAAATTTCGGTTTCTAGGTTCGGGGTTTGATTTCGGGTCTGATTGGGGTTGAACTCAGAAAAGGGGTCCGATTCTTTTTTTTTTGTGATTGGGTCTTTTATGATCGAGGGATGGTTGATATTTAGTTTGGTGTATCTTTTGATTTTTAGATGAATTTTCTAGTTAGTTATTCTGCTTGTAGGTTTGGATTTTTACTAGAATTTACGAGTTCCAAATCGAAAGAACACACTGAAAAACAAGGGAAAACAAATCGCGTTACCTTGTTGGTGAAAAAGTCAAGGTGTTGGAAAGGGTTGAACAACCTTTCTGAAATCGGCTCAAGCTGCTACTCGCAAAACTTCTCTACTGTATAGATTACGCTATGAATCTAGTTGATGATTGTAGTACCTATTTCTCTCTTGTTTGTAGTAGGAATTATTTTGTAGATCTCAGAATTTTTGATCGTGAGCTGCAGTAGGAATAGATTGGAGTTGTAGGGTGTGGTAAGAAATCTGCCGTGATGCTGTTTTGCTGGGAGTATGGTGTATCCTAGGGTCTGTATGAGTATAGCATACAGTATTTATACTGTAGAGGTAGGTTTAGTAGTAGAGTTCTTGTTGTATGTGGATTGATCAAAATATAATATTAGTAATATATTAATTATATTATTATTTTAAATCTTTAATTAATCAGCTTACTAATTTCATATTAAATTAATTAGATTGTTTTAATTTATCTTTATTAATAACTTATTAATTTATGGTTTTTAATATTAATGGAAAAATTAAATTGATAGACTAATATTAATAATAATAATTTGTTCTTAATATTGCATTTAGAATAATCAAGTAAATTTGATTTGGGCTAACTTATTAACTTGGACTATTTATAAAAATAAATATTACTGGGCTATAATAATACAAGAACTTGGACTCGAGCCTGGAGTGTAAACTACAATCATGATATGCGAATAAGGAAAAATTTGACCTTATATAATAAAATTCGTAAATAAATTGTTGGACATTTATAATCATTCATGCGCTTTCTATAATTTATAAAATAAATGCATGCTCGAAAATCGAGGCATTACACTTGTTACGGTTATCCCTCGACCGATAGAAGAGAGGTGCAGAGGTTTATCTTAAGCCTATTGAAAAAGATACCGAGAGAGGACGTAAGCACGTTTGGCCGAACCTCTATAAATCCTTGTGTCGATTTATTTTCCGCACCTTTATTTAAATCGCTTCCGCAATGCGAAAGAGTTTTATAACTCTATCTTCAAACGGCGATACCGACCAATATTGCCCCAACATGGATGTCAAAATTAATTTATTGGATAAATTAATTTACGGCCTAATGAATTAAATAAATTACTGGTTGATTAATTTAATTCATGAATATAATTATTTCTTGGAGAAATTAATTATATTATTTCGTATTTGATATGATTAATTAGTTGGATTAATTAATTGATATAAATACATCGGGACGGATTGGGGTTTATCTATTTGGACTCTCGGGAGACCGAAACGAACCAAACCCGTCCGGGTCTTCTAGATGCCCCCCCCCCACCTAGTCACCTCCCTTGGTCTTTTTCTCCACCGTAATTGGTTAAAGACATTACACTTTGAGGGGACAATATCATATGTGATATCTTCGTTGGTGATTTAGACTCGGGGGTTGAAGAATAAAAGTGAAGACTTCTCTTCTCTCCCTCCACTTGAAAAATACACGGTTCATTTGGCAAAAAGAGAGAAAAAATCCTTCTCTAAGTCTTCTTCTTCTTCATTTTTCTTGAGTTTTCTTGGAGAAAAATCGAGAGATTTTTGAGAGATATAGATTAAACACTTAGAGTGTTGTAATCTTAATTAGCAAGCTCCTATCATCCTTTTCTAGCCGTAACCTTGGAGGTTAATTGGGTGGTCGTGGTTCCGTCCGTTTCTCCGGCCCGTGGCAAGTAGAGACGCGGTGTTTTCGGCGTTGGATCATTCAAGAGTTGACGAATCGGATTCGTGGGGAAGATCACCTAAAGCTTGGGGAATCACATACGTGGAGTACACCATCTAATCAACGGACTACGAGGGTATAATTTTAGATCTTTCTTTGTTTCGTTTTAATATTCGTATATACGTAGCTTGGTCGATCCTCTTAAGGGATTCAAATTGAATTAGATTAATAGGCGCCGGATCCCAACAGTGGTATCGGAGCGAGGTCTTGCGATCGTATATATGATATTTAGCATTTGTAATGCTTGATTAGATGTTCTTATGATTTGGAATCATAATCGTATTAATCGTTGATTTTCTATTGTTCATCTAAAAAATAATTTTTCATGATTTCAAGTTACAATATAAATCAATTTTGCTTTTGAAAAACTGATTTAATATGTAATATAAAGACTAGAAAAATATTGTTTTTGGAATCGGCGCGAAAAAACGAGCCAAAAACATAAACGGACCCGGCATCTTGGAGCTGGCCGGGCGCTGCCTTGCGGTCCAAGGCAGCGGATCGCGATCCGGCCCTGCGGTCCGGCCATGCTCGGCAGCCTGCCAGCTACTACAGGGAGTGGATCGCGATCCAGGCCGACCCTGATCGGCAGCCTGCTGGGCAGTGCCCCGGGCTTGGCCCGACCGTGTTTTTCGACTCCGGTTTTTTATATTTCGTTCGATAATTAATTTCCCACAAATTAAATTGGATTTAATTTGACTAAGTATAATTATAGTAATTTCATTCTTAGGGGAATTAATTTAATGAAATATTTTCTCGTCCGGAACAAGTTAAAATTAACGGTTGTTTGAATTAATTGGATTAATTCGTTTGGATGGATTAATTAATATTTATTGGATCAATATATAGATTAATTATGAATGCCATTTATTTAATGTGTTTGATGCATTATTTTTTAATGGTGATGTGGTTCATGGACCTAGTTTTGAATCTTTCCGGTTTATTCGATTGGGTTGTAAAGGCCGTTTTGAGCCTATTTATTATACTAGAAATATTTGTATCTATGATGCAAATTTTCAATGTAAAATTTATATGTAATGACGAAGACCGGAGGAAGATCCTTTCGAGAGGACGTAGATTCAAGACCGAAGACATGTAATTAGATTACGATGTTTTTGGTTCTAGAAATGGTCCATGAACTACATGTTGGTAGCAACTAGGTTGTGTATTTTTATTCATAGGGTATGAATGTCGACAAACGCGTTTAAATGGATTAATGTGCAAAGTGTAACATTAATCGCGAAAATTCTCCCACGATAAATTATTAAGTTTAAAAGCTTTCAAGGTTTTCCTTCCCTCCATCGAGCTTTCGGAAAATTGAAATCCAAACCGGATGTTCTATGCTTCTGAGTTATCGGGGTAGTCTTTCGGGGAGGATCGATAAATTACCGAGAGCGCATTGGATGTCTTCGGTTGGAGCAAATTTTATCCCTATAAACCTGTTCGGTTGCTGGATAAGATTCAATTATGAAACTGATTTGCATTGATGGTATAAACTTAACTTGTTCACGAACCACAGAAACCGTATAGGTTGAGGGGAGTGAACAAGGGGAAAAAGAAGATCGAATCATTCATTAGATGGGTTGGTGTTGGATACCACTTTATGAATATTAATCGACTAGAAACATGTTCGGTTGCCCTCTATTAAAATTTATAAAGAACTCAATTACCACTATGAAGTAATGCGAACAATACTTCCGGCTTTCACATGGGAGTGTGTCATTCCGATAAAAATAGTGGGAGCTGGGTAAAAGAATAGAAAAGACCTTAATTCTATACTCAGATTATAAATGAACGAGTCACTAATAAATATGTCGTACTTAATGCAGACAAACATAACTCTCAATATGACAATGAACCCACTCGCGATACTACTCGAAAAGAATACCTTAACTGGCCCTAACTTTGTGGACTAGCTTCGCAACCTGATGATAGTCCTCAGTATAGAGGCATTGGGATACGTCTTGGAGGCGGACATTCCGGAACCTCTGGTGCGGACTGGAGCCAATCAGGAAGAAATTGAAAACCCCAAAAAGTGGGTTAAGGATGACATAAAAGTCCGTGCTTATATGATGGATTCTATTTCCAATGAGCTTCAAAGAGCTCTTGAGAAAATGACTTCTGATAGGCAGATTTTATCTCACTTAACCGAGCTTTATGGTGAGCACAATCGAACTGCTAGATATGAGATATCTAAAGAGCTTTTCGGTGCTAGGATGAAGGAAAGTGAGAAGGTTGGGGACCATGTCATCAAAATGATCTCTATGATCGAGAAATTAGAGGCTCTTGATTTTAAGATGGATACTTCTCTTCAGACCGACCTTATCCTACAGTCTCTTCCTGATTCCTTCTCACAGTTTGTTATGAATTTCAACTGCAATGAGATTGCTTGAAATTTAGGTGGTTGATGAACAAGCGGTAACCGCTCGATCTCAGATGAAGACTCATTGGTGAAGGAGTTCCGCCTTCCGATTTATTCGGACTCCTGAGTTACAAGAACAAGAATAAAAAGACCAAAAAGCAGACGAGACCACAAATCAAGGGTCTTAAAGGTAAGGGCAAGGCCCCAATGGTTCCAAAGAGCAAGAATAAGAAGAAGGACGAATGTCTCAAATGCGGTGAGCTGGGACACTGGGCTAGAGACTGTACGATTCTTCATGGCACTTCAGGTACAGAACTTTCAGTTTTGGAAACAAATTGTTCTGCTACTGTATTTTCTACTTCTTGGATACTAGATTCAGGTGCTAGTTCTCAAATTTGGACCGTGAATCCGGATCTAGAACAAAGTAGTAAGCTTGGCGCGGGGGAAGTGATGATTACTATCGGAAGTGGGCATAGTGTCGAAGCAACTGACATCGGATCACTTCTTTTGGATTTAGAATCTGGCTTTGTTTTAACATTAGATGATGTACTTATTTTGCCCAAGTGGCATAAAAATATTGTATCCATTCCGGTTATAGATTGGAAAGGCTTTTCATTTTTCATTGGTGATGGTTCCTGCAAAATTTATTTTAGAAATAAACTAGTAGGCACTGCCACATTGTTAAATGGACTGTATCATCTAAACCTCAGTAACAAAGACGTTGTGAATACTATGACTAGGAAACATGGTAGGGATGAAACTAATCAACTTTTGAAATGGCATCTTAGACTTGGTCATGTTGGTCAGACCAAGGTTTACAAAATGGAAAAGGATGGACTTATGGGTCCATTAGGATCAAGTCCTTTTCCAACTTGTGAATCTTGCCTTAAGGGTAAAATGACTAAGTCCCCATTCGCAGGGACCTTTGAAAAAGCTGTTGGTAAACCTGGATTAGTCTATACCGACGTATGTGGTGCATTGGAAGCAACACGTGACGGATATCAGTATTTCATTATGTTTACGGATGTTCATACTAGGTATGGTTATGTATACTTAATGAAACATAAATCCAAGGCCTTTGAGAAATTCCAGGAATTTAAGGCCCTAGTCGAAAAACAAACTAGTAATCATATCAAAGCAATTCGGTTGGACCGAGGTGGCGAGTATATGAGTACAGAGTCTGATGAGTTCCTTAAGGAGCATGGAATAGTATCACAAATAACACCTCCAGGAACTCCTCAGTTAAATGGTGTTTCGGAAAGAAGGAACTGAACCTTGTTGGACATGGTTCGTTCCATGCTTAGTTACACTGACTTATCGATTTACCTATGGGGTTATGCACTCCTGACAGCTGCTTATGTCTTGAACAGATGTCCTTCCAAGTCTGTTCCTAAAACTCCACATGAGATGTGGGAGGGCAGGAAACCAAGTCTTAATCACATTAGGATTTGTGGATGTCCCGCCTATGTCAAAAAGACTCGGGTGGAGAAATTGGAAACAAGGTCCGTGAAGTGACGTTTCATTATATTCCCATCTGGGACGATGGGTTATCTATTCTACATGCCTGAAGATCGAAAGATCATTGTTGCTTTGTAAGTACACTTCCTGGAATATGAGTTCATTCAGGATGGCGGAGAAGGTAGAAGTATTTGTTTGGAAGAATACAATGAGACTCCTCAGGACACACCTGTACAAGAAGTTGGAACCGAACCTTATGAAACACAAGTACAAACACTTCATAGGTCTAGTAATGTGTCTAAATTACCTGAGAGATATGGCCTTGTACACCTAGAGGAATTGGGTCCCCATGAGGTTCCAGGTGATAGCCAAGAGACCGACCCCGTGACCTATGACCAAGCGATGGTGGATGTAGACTCCGTGATATAGACTGTAGCAGTCTTCATGTAGTTGGGGCCTTCATTTTGATGAGGTAGTCAAAGAGTTTGACTTCGTGCAAAATGAAGAGGAACCTTGTGTATACAATAGGGTTAGTGGGAGCAAGATCACATTCTTAGTACTATATGTAGATGACATTCTAATAATAGGAAAACGATGTGGGAATGCTCAGTTCTATCAAAGCTTAGCTTTCGAGTAGGTTCTCCTTGAAAGAATTGGGAGAAGAAACCGATATTCTTGGGATTCGACTCTACTGGGATAGAGCGAAGAGAATGGTAGGTCTTTCCCAAGCCCTCTATATAGATAAGATCTTAAAGCGATTTAAGATGGATTATTCTACAAGAGGGTTCCTATCGATGCGACATGTAATAAAACTCACCTTGAATATGTGTCCTCATAGTGAGGAACATCGAAAGGAAATGAGTAATATACCATATGCTTCGTCCGTGGGTAGCCTTATGTATGCAATGTTGTGTACGATACCTGACATTGCGCACGGTGTGAGCATGGTAAGTAGGTTTCAGGAAAACCCAGGTAGGGAACGTTGGACTACTGTAAAGAAGGTTCTCAAGTACTTAAGAAGGACTAGAGATCTGGTTCTTATGTATGGCAGTGAAGAACTGAATGTGATGGGCTTCACTGATTCAGACTTCCAAGGACACAAAGACAACTCTATGTCTACTTCTGGCTACATTTTACTCTCAATGGAGGAGCAGTATGTATAGTGCCAAGCATAGCGCGACTGCTGATTCCACCTGTTAGGCTGAGTATAAAGTGGTCTCAGAGGCCTCCAAAGGAAGGGTTAAGAAGTTACTCGGTAAACTTCATGTGACACCATGTGCTGCGCTGCCTGTTTTCGTTTTTATACGATAACAATAGAGTGGTAGCACAGGCCTAGGAGCTGAGGTTTCGTAATTATACAAAACATATTGAGAGAGAGTATCATCTCGTGAGAAAATTTGTTCGCAAAGGGATACATTATGCTGCATAGAGTAGACTCAGCCGAAAACGTCGCTGATCCACTGACCAAGCCACTTTCTCAGATTAGCTTAGAGCGTCATCTGGAGAACATGGGTATTAGATACCATAGTGTGTGGCATTCAGTGCAAGTGGGAGATTGCTAGGAGTATGCCCTTGAATGCCACTCAGAGGATGTTGAGTGACGGCATTATACTTGTTATTATGTAAATCATTATCAGAAGGCAATTGTATATTTCTTTATTTACTGGTAGTCACTGGCATTACTGACTCGTAAATATATATATATAGAAACTAGTTTGTGTATTTGAGAGCAAAATATTCCACTCCTTATTAGATAAGGTGATCGGCACTGGAAAGGTTTATGGCTCAAATACTTAATCGTTCGCAAGTCGATGAAACTTGACTGCGCGTTAAATTTATGTGAAGACTTGTATGACGTGTTCTTTGACTTGAAGAGTGCATGTCGAACACTAATGGTTAGTGGGAGCACACGTTATAGGTATGCTAATGATATTAATATACTCGAACTGAATCACCCTCGATTCGTCACACGGATTTCACTCTGGGACAGTCAATGACGGAATCGAAAGGTTGTGATAGGTATTCGTGAACTTTCGACTTGAGGATTTAGTAGGATGTGCTTGTGACATTAAGATTTTCATTAGAGTAATTCGACCCAGAAAATCGAAAGGTGGGGTCAACCTCGATGTGCGTATTGACGGGGAAGTAGCAGGTTCTACTGAATACCAAGATAGAATTCTTTCTCTTGTTAGTGAACGGGTTATATGTCCTATGCGGTTATTGGCAAATTAGATCATAAGTTTTTGGCCAAAGCATTGGAGCTAGTTGTATTGGATACACGAGAGCTCAGTGATCTCAATTTGCATTAACTCATGCATAGTGTCAAGTACATATAGGGTTTGACTGACCGTGACCCTATAACTTGATCGGAACATTTGAAAGAAGGGTTTATACGTATACTAGTATTCACGATAGAATGGTTTTTAAATGATCCCTATCATTTGTTCTCAGTTGGGGTACAGTGTAGGCCGCCAGGCTGGCTAGGTGGTGCTACTACTCTTTGGTTCCTCCCATTGCTAACTGAGACGGACCTACCAAGTCGCGCAATAGGATTGATGACGGAATGAATCGAGCTTATTCTCTCTTTATAAATATTAGATATTGGATATCTAATTTATTGGACATTGGATGTCTTAATTTTGGGACATTGGATGTCTAAATTAATTTATTGGATAAATGAATTTATGGCCTAATGAATTAAATAAATTTATATTATTTTGTATTTGATATTATTAATTAATTGGATTAATTAAATGATATAAATACATTGGGACGGATTGGGGTTTATCTGTTTGGACTCTCGGGAGACTAAAACGAACCAAACCCATTCGGGTCTTCTAGATGGCCGCCCCCCCACCTACTCACCTCCTTTGGTCTTTGTCTCCACCTTAATTGGTGGAAGACATTACACTTTGAGGGGACAATATCATATGTGATATCTTGGTTGGTGATTTAGACTTGGGGGTTGAAGAATAAAAGTGAAGACTTCACTTCTGTCCCTCCACTTGAAAAATACACAGTTCATTTGGCAAAAAGAGAGAGAAAATCCTTCTCCAAGTCTTCTTCTTCTTCATTTTTCTTGAGTTTTATTGGAGAAAAATCGATGGATTTTTGAGAGATATAGATTAAACACTTAGAGTGTTGTAATATTAATTAGCAAAGCTTCTATCATCCTTTTCTATCCGTAACCTTGGAGGTTAATTAGGTGGTCATCGTTCCGTCTGTTTCTTCGACGCCTGTCAAGTAGAGACACGGTGTTTTCAGCGTCGGATCATTTAAGAGCTTGACGAATCGGATTCGTGGGGAAGATCATCTAAAGCTTAGGGAATTTCATACGTGGAGTACACCATCTAATCAACAGACTACGAGGGTATGATTTCGGATCTTTCTTTATTTCATTTTAATATTCGTATATACGTAGTTCCTCTTAAGGGATTCGGATCGAATTAGATTCGTATGTGGATTCCGCTGCGCCTTTGTTTTAGGTACCGGATCCCAACACAATCACCCATGTGTAGTCATCCAGAGCTTGTTCTGTTGTTTTGGGCTCCACTTGAGACATGAAACAAGAGAACATTACCATTCTTATTGGTTCTCTTGACTTTCTTCTCTTGACTCCTTCAGGTAGGTTCCCAATTATTTGTTGAATGGGGTGATCTTTTAACCATTTAGGAGTACAATCTTCAGCTTCTACTTTGGTTATTGACTATCATTGCTTGTTCCTTCTGGTGGATTGGGCTGAGGATTTGTTGAGTCTGGCTGTCCTTCAGCTAAGTCTTGATGCATTTCAGCTGTGTCTGGTTCAGTTGTGATTGGATCATCTTCAGCAGTGGTAGGATCAGCTAAGATAGGCGAACCTGGCTGATCTGCAGTTGGGTCTCCATCATCTTGGTCCATAAACCTTGTGTCATTGATAATGACTTCTTCTAGAGAGGTGGTTTTGAGATTTTGCTCAATTTGTTCCACATGTTTCCTGTACTCAGTGGTAGATTCATCAAATACAACATGAGGTATTTCTTCCAGAACTAATGTTCTTTTATTAAAGACTTTGTATGCCTTGCTTATCTGTGAGTATCCATAAAGAGACCATCATCAGTATTTACATCAAATGCATTCAGTTGGTTTTGCCATTGTTGTGGATAGAACACTTACAACCAAAAATGTAAAAGTATGACGCAGTTGGTAATCTGCAATTCCAAACCACATATGAAGTTTTACAGTGTCTCCCTACTATCATACTTCTGTTTTGAGTATGGTATGCTGTGTTTACAGCTTCAGCCCACAATCTTTTAGGATGATCAGTCATAGCAATCAGTGTCTTGGCTGATTCCTTGAGGGTTCTGTTTCTTCTTTCAGCAACACCATTGTTGTGGTGTTCTTGCAGCTGACACTTCATGTTGAATCCCATTTTGATCATAATATTCAGTTATGGCTTTATTGAGAAATTCTCCTCCTTTGTCTGATCTGATTTTAATGATGGATAGGGATTTCTCATTTTGAAGTTTTCTCAGAAGCTCAACACCATTTAAAGTTTCACTCTTCTTGTAGAGGGAAACTATCTAAGTGTATCGTGAGTAATCATCCACAACTACTAATGCATGCTTCCTTCCACTTAGTGTTCTTGGCTTGATAGGACCAAAAAGATCCATGTGAAGTAGATCCAGTACTTTGTTGGTTAGATTGGTAGGTTGAACAGACTTGAATGAGGCTATGGTCTGGTTTCCTTTCTGGCATGCATCACAGAGAGTCTCCTTCTTGAAAATTCCTTCTGGAATACCTCTCACCGGTTTTGTGAGCTTAACTTGTTGAGAGCCTTCAAGTTCAAGTGACTTATTCTTTTGTGCCAGACCAATCCATTTTCAGCTACTGTCTTCGAAACAATCATTTGGTATGCCTGTTTTCCACTCTATCATATAGATGTCCCTTCTTTTGTCGTCTTAGAGTTTCACTTCTTCAGATATGAGATCAATCACCATACGTTTTCATTTAGTGAAAACTACTAGATTGTTCTCATCACAGAACTGGCTTATGCTCAAGAGATTGTACTTGAGTCCTTTGATTGCACCTTTAAAATGACAATATTCCCTCTGTGCAGCTTTCCATAACCTTTGGTTTGTCCACTTGAGCTATCTCTAAAGGTTACATCTGGGCCTCTTTCATTGGTATAGCATGACAGAACTTTTTTATTTCCTGTCATATGTCTTAAGCACCCAGAGTCCACAAACCATTCTTCACCTTTTACTGGTGATCTTGAGGTAACTTGATAATAATCCTTCCATGTCTTCTGCAATCATTATGAAAGGATTTAGGTACCCAGATTTGAGTGGGTCCTCTAGGTATAATGGTTTTCTTGGAGAAGTGATTTCTCCTATTTTTGTGAAACTCATTTTTATATGCATTCTTTTGCTTTCTGTATCTCTGGCTTGGATTGTACATATAGTATGGTTGGTAACTTTGTTGGTGTGTTCTATTCTGATATTTATAATAATAATTCTGGTGGTTCCACATATTTTGAAGAATTGGATTCCTCTGAGGTTTCCATTTATTTCTCCTAGTTTTGAAATGGTTTTGAGGGAGATTTTGGTGCTGATAGTTTGATGGTGTCTCAGCTATTGATTCTGATTCATTTTTCTCAGCTCAGTTCTAACCTATCTTGGTTGCCGCTAGACAGTCTTGTCTAATGCCTAAACTGACTTGGTTGCCCCCTAGGTTGTCTAGACTGTTGCTGAGTCTGAAGACTTGGTTGTTGCCCTTTTTGAATTTTCAGTTCAACTGGCTGAACACTTGCTTCTCCTTTTACAAAAGTAGTTTTAAGAGTTGGAGCAGCATTTGCATCATAACCAAGACCTGGTTTTAAATATAATGGTCTTTGGTTGGTACATAGTTCTTTTAAAGTTCTAGATGCCTTAAGAGTTGTAACTTCTTTAGCTTGAACATTATTTAATTTTCTAAGTTTTGAAAGTTCAGCTTCAAGATTTGTGAGCGCACCTGGTCTTTCTTTATTCAAAACTGTTAGTCAATTTACTTCACCATGGCTGTGTTATCAGATTCAGCCTGACTGGTTTTGAAATTTTCCGAGCCCTGGCTGAGTTTGTCAAAATCATTTTTCGGCTGGGTTTTATCATTTTTCAGTTAGGTTATCTCAGCTGTTGTAGCCAGGTGTGTTGTTTTAAGAATTTCGGAATCTTTTAACAGATGGTTTAATGACCTGTGTAGATCAAGGTCTGCAGACATATCTGAACTGAAGCATTCTAAAGCTTAAGATTTAGATGTTAACCTGAATGACAATTCCCAGTTGTCTCATATAGAATGAACTTTATTTTTTGCATGTGATAACTCATTTACATTTGAACAAGCATTAAGTTTTGCCATCATCAAAAGAGGAGGAATTTGTTAGGAATACATTTAGGATTCTGATGATGTCATCCTTATATCCTAAGTTCAATTGGAATTTGTAAAGAAGAACAAAATGAGTATCTCCTATAGGCCTTTAAAAAGTTAGACTAAGGATTGATCAAACCGGATAAGTCCGTTCAGTGAGTATCGCTAAGTCAGAATATCAGTTGCGTATCGCTAAGTCTTAATATCAGCTGCGTATTGCCAAGTCAGAATATTAGCTGAGCATCGCCAAGTCAGAATATTCTGAGTATCGCGTATCAGCTAAATATCGCATATCAGCCGGGTATCGCATTTCAGCTGAGTATCGGCAAGTCAGAATATAAACTAAGTATCGCATATCAGCTGAGTATCTTCAAGTCAGAATATTAGATGAGTTTATCCAAGACAGAATGTCAGTTGGCTTTATCCAAGACAGGATATTAGCTAAGTATGAATGTCAAAATAGTTGGACAAAATTCAAGCAAGTATTAATCAGCTATGTCCACGTCAGCAAACGTTGAAAAGTCAACAAAGATGGTAAATCACATGGAAATGTAAATAAAGACAAGAAGAGAATCTGAATGATTCCCACAAGTTAAGGAATAAAATATTCCTCGAGATTTATACCCTCAAGACTCCCAATTATAGAAGTCAAAGAAAATGACGCGGACAACTGTATATCTTAAAACGGTCAGATTTGAAGAAAGAATTAAGGCATGCAAAAGAGGTAAATAGAAAAAACAAATAAGTCCACTCTACAATGGATCAATTTGTTTCAAAGGATGCAAAGGATATGAAGATCTCAAAGGAAGTACTATAAATATCTGAAGAACCCTTGAGCATAAGTACGATGTGATTTACAACTACAAGCAATCAAAGCAATCAAAAGAAATATAAGCTACAACTATAGCATCGTGAAGAGCGAAGATCATAAGAATCAAATATTGAGAAGCTCTTAGAAGTTGGAGAAGACAAACACTCATGTCTTAAAGTTTTAAGTACGAGGTACTTTCTTGGACGAGGTTCTTGAAAGTAAAAGGTTGTAAGGCATCCATGGGTTCTTGATTGGAAGGTGATAGACAACTTCAGAGTTGTTGAGGCATCCACGAGTTTTCGAAAGAGGTGACAGGCAACCAAAGTGAAGGAGTTACAACGGCCACGGGTTTTCACAGGTTGAAAGCTGCTGTAACTCTATTCATTGTAACCATCAAACATTATAGTGTTTTTATCTCTAAGTGGACATCTTATGTTAGGTGATATGCTCCTGTAGGATCGCAATGGGGTTCATCAAAGACCACATGGACTGACTCCTCTATAGTCAGTTTCCTTTTGTTGAGAAAATTCTGAATGCCTTGCTGACAAAGGAGTATCCAACAAATACACCCTCATTGTATTTCTCATTAAAGGTCTTGATCTGATCCTTCCCATTGTTAAAAATGTAACACTTGCATTCAAAACTGTGAAAATATACAACCATAGGAGTTTTATTATTCCATATCTCGTATGCGGTTTAGTTATGGTGCTTCTTGATGATACTGTTGTTTTGTATATAACATGCTGTATTTGTTGGTTCTCCCCATAAATGATGTGGTAACTTGCTTGCAGCAATCATTTTTCCAGTTACCTCTTCTGACGTCTTGTTCTTTCGCTTGGCAACACCATTTTGTTGAGGATTCTGGGCTACTAAGTATTCGTGTTGTATGACATTGTCTGCATAGTATTGCTCTATAAAGTGGTTTACTTGTGTGCCTCTGTCTGATCGAATGGATACAATGCTCAGCGGTTTCTTATTCTGTAGCGTTTTCAGTCGTTCCAGCAGCATTGTGGTTGTCTCCTTCTTCTTTCTCAAGAATATGGTACATGAGTACCTGGAGAAATCATCAAAAATAACAAGGCAATATTTCTTGACTCCTAGGCTGACAGGGTCTATAGGGCCATAAATATCCATATGGAGAAAATCGAGGACCCTGTGGGTTGAGAGATATGATTTACTCTTTGAAGAGGTCTTGACTCGCTTGCCTTTCTGATAGGATCCAAAGATGTTGTTATTATGAATTGAAACATCGGGCAAGCCTCTGACCATTTCCTGTCGAGCCAATATTTTGATGGTCTTGAAGTTAATGTGAGATATCCTTTTGTGCCATAGCCAGCTTTGATCTACAGTGCCTTTGGCAACAAAACACAAAATTACGCACTAGTAGGTTTCTAATCAACAACATACATGTTACCTGACCGGCTTCCTATAAGGACTACCTATTTGGTCTTTATGTCCTTCATCCTACAGTATCCTTCATAGATTTTAATCTAGAATTGTTTGTCACAGAACTGGTAAACACCTAAAAGGTTGTATTGTAGTCCTCTACATAGGCTATGTCGGTGACTAAGAATTTTCCTACAAGCAGGGTTCCTTTCCCTCTTGTTCCTCCTTTTGGATTTTCACTGAATCGTGCCTTTGGACCTCGACATTCTACATAATATGTCAGCTTGGTGATATCTCCTCTATGGAGGGAAGTGCGAGATATACACAGACCATAAAAGTCTGAAGTATCTTTTCATACAGAAGGATCTTAATATGAGGCAAAGGAGATGGTTAGAATTGGTGAAAGACTATGATTGTACTATCCATTACCATCCGGGTAAGGCTAATGTGGTAGCTGATGCCTTGAGTCGGAAGACTAGAGGCGAGTTAGCTTGCTTGACCGATCAGGAGAGTTTGATTAAGGAGTTTTCCCAATTGAGGATTGAGGTAGTTGAGTCTTCAAGACGTTCGAAAGAAATCCTGTCATCTTTGGTCTTGCAACCAAACTTGAGGGATAAGATTAAGGAGGCTCAACCGCGTGATAAGTTCTTGTGTAAGATGAGAGATCGAGCACAAAATGGGAGTATTGAGAAATTTGTCGTTACCGCAGACGATGTTTTGACTTACGATGGGAGGTTGTGTGTTCCTAAGGATCCATCCCTTAGGAGGCAAATCCTTGAAGAATCTCATAATGCACCATACTCCGCTCACCCGGGAGGTACAAAGATGTACCACTACCTGAAGAAGTTCTTTTGGCGGAGAGGAATTAAATGGGACATTGGTGTATTTGTGGAGAGGTGTATGATATGTCAGCAGGTGAAGGCAGAAAACCAATGTCCAGGAGGTTTACTGCAACTGTTGGAAATCCCAGAATGGAAATGGGAGCATATGACAATGGATTTCGTGGTCGGTCTGCCGCAAACTGTGAGGAAAAACGATGCTATCTGGGTGATAGTAGATCGTTTGACGAACTCATCTCATTTTCTACCTGTGAGGATGACTTACAATATGGAACAATATGCAAGGATTTATATTCAGTAGATTGTGAGGTTACATGGTGTTCTAGTGTCGATCGTCTCGGATAGAGATCCGCAATTTACGTCGAAATTTTGGAAGAGTCTTCAGAGTGCGTTGGGCACTAACTTGAATTTTAGTACTGCATATCATCCGCAGACCGATGGTCAATCTGAACGGACTATCAAAACACTCAAAAATTTGTTGAGGGCGTGTGTTCTTGATACTGGTGAGAATTGGGAGAATATTTTACCGACAATAGAGTTTGCTTATAACAATAGTTACCAAGCAACTATACAAATGGGCCCGTACGAGGCTCTCTACGGAAGGAAATGTCGATCGCCTCTTTATTGGAGTGAAGTTTGAGAAGGAAAGATTTTGGGTCCAGAATTGATCGAGCAGACTGTAGAGAAGATAGCCGAGATCAGAAGTGTAACATCCCAATTCGCAAATGGGACATTACACCCCGTAGAACCCTCGTGAGGTCTACCAGGCTAACACATGACACACATACCATACATGAAAAATCCCAAAGACACAATCGACAATGTGAAATGATGTCGTAGCCTCGGCCAAAACATTTTAATAGACGTACATGAAAACATAAGTCAATACCAGGCCATTGCCCATGCAGGGGACTTTAACCGAATATAATAAAACCAGTCAAGTTCTGATACTCAAACAATATAAATGACCCAACATAATAAAGACTCGAGCCTCATAATCATGCCAACCCATCCTTCGCGTGCATATCCCGTGCCTGCTCCTCAGCTCTTCCGGTACCTGAAATGCATAAGACGCATTTCCCCCATTTAAGGGGTTAGCATTCGAATAGCTAGTGCAAGTACAATTTACATAATGATATTAGGGAGTATAATCCAACATGAAAATGCTTTTGAAAATACTAGAAACACAATATTCCGGAATATCACAGTTTTCCACAACAATGTATGCCCATCAAGGCAAAACATAACATCACATTACCACAATACAATTTCACACTTGGTAACCCGTGGCCGTACCCCTTAGTATCGACCCCCGCAGGCCCCGTCGGACCCTCCCCAGGTGGGAAACCACTTCCGCGGTCATACCCCTTAGTAGCGACCCCCAGAGGCCCCGTCGGACCATCCCCAGGTGGAATACACAATATCAACATACACACATACAATTATCACAACTTTCCATCAATGTCGAATTTTACGTTCTACATAACAAAATGTAAAGAAGTACTTGCCTTGGGTGAGACGACGGAAGGGAAAGGTTGAAAGGTAAGGTTCCAGTCCGAATAATCTTCACATATCCGATCCTAACAACAATAAAGACTCAATCAACTACAATTCCACTGAAAGATCACGAATCAATCGACGTTCTGCCCTAAGGAACAATACACCGAACACTACGAAGGCATAGGGGTTAACCTAGATTAACGATGGGGAAGAACTCGGAATTAATCCACAAAGCTACTAGGAAAAGCTTAAACCATGATAACATAACTATAATCAACCATCAATCGAAGCAAAAACGGGAATAACAATGAATTATAGTAAAAAACCCTAATATTAGGTAAAATGCCAAAATAAATCAATTTCACGTTGAAATGGTGGAAGGAAGATGGTTGATTCGTGTTAGAATGTCCAATTCCGAGTTATAAGATGATGGAAGGTAATATCTGAGGGAGATCGCCCGAAATCTCCATGAAGAAGTGGAAAACGGGAGGAAAGGGTAGAAATGGGGTTAAAACACCCGTCTGTCCTATATATACTGGACAGAACACGGCGCAACAAATGGCCCAAATAGCGCCGTGTTCATCGCCGTATTGTAGGTCAGCGGGCGATCCCTGTGCGACACGGCGCACAGACACGGCTCATAATGGCGCGGGTCTTGCTCCGTTTCGCAAGACAACGAGCACCCCTGTGCGACACGGCACACAGAGACGGCGCAAAATGCCGCGGATCTTGCGCCATTTTGCACAGGTCATGCCAGACAGCTTCTGATCTCAAGATGAAGCTGCTAAAACGGGAAAGACAATAAAACCACAACACTACATGCCGACCCAACGGTGCGAGAAGAATTATAAGTGACGAAAAATAATATCCAATAAAACAGAACGGTCCGAGGTACACAACTAAAATCGTACAAGGGGACAAATTCCCTAAACTTATAGGAAATTACAAAATGGCCCAAATGTCCGAAAGTCACGATACAATGTCGGATTTACCATCCAAAACTCACAACATGCACAACTCAACCATACGAACTTATGAGAATAGAGAAATAGTGAAATTGAACGAGTTTTACGAGAATCGAACGTCCACGCGATAAAACATAGTTTAAGACAAAATACGTAAAAATATCACTGAAACTCCTCCAAATGGAAAAACTCCAAGAACAAAATAGGTTCAGAATCCCAAAATAGTAACAAGCGAATCGTCCGAAACGAACATATCCCAAAAATAGAAATTACCAAAAATAGAAAGTACGGATATTACATTATAAATGTAACACCCCAATTCGCAAATGGGACATTACACGCCGTAGAACCCTCATGAGGTCTACCAGGCTAACACATGACACACATACCATACATGAAAAATCCCAAAGATACAATCGACAATGTGAAATGGGGCCGTGGCCTCGGCCAAAATATTTTAATAGATGTACGTGAAAACATAAGTCAATACCATTCCATTGCCCACGCAGGGGACTTTAACCGAATACAATAAAACCAGTCAAGTTCTGATACTCAAACAATATAAATGACCCAACATAATAAAGTCTCGAGCCTCATAATCATGCCAACCCATCCTTCGCGTGCATATCCCGTGCCTGCTCCTCAGCTCTTCCGGTACCTGAAATGCATAAGACGCATTTTCCCCATTTAAGGGGTTAGCATTCGAATAGCTAGTGCAATTAAAATTTACGTAATGCTATTAGGGAGTATAATCCAACATGGAAATGCTTTTGAAAAATACTAGAAACACAATATTCCGGAATATCACAGTTTTCCACAACAAAGTATGCCCATGAAGGCAAAACATAACATCACATTACCACAATACAATTTCACACTTGGTAACCCGTGGTCGTACCCCTTAGTATCGACCCCAGAGGCCCCGTCAGACCCTCCCTAGGTGGGACACCACTTCCGTGGTTGTACCCCTTAGTAGCGACCCCCAGAGGCCCCGACGGACCATCCCCAGGTGGAATACACGATATCAGCATACACACACACACACACACACACAATTATCACAACTTTCCATCAATGTCGAATTTTACGTTCTACATAACAAAATATAAAGAAGTACTTGCCTTGGGTGAGACGACAGAAGGGAAAGGTTGAAAGGTAAGGTTTCGGTCCGAATAATCTTCACAAATCCGATCCTAACAATAATAAAGACTCAATCAACTACAATTCCACTGAAATATCACGAATCAATCGACGTTCTGCCCTAAGGAACAATACACCGAACACTACGAAGGCATAGGGGTTAACCTAGATTAACGAAGGGGAAGAACTCGGAATTAATCCACAAAGCTACTAGGAAAAGCTTAAACCATGATCACATAACTATAATCAACCATCAATCGAAGCAAAAATGGGAATAACAATGAATTATAGTAAAAAACCCTAATATTAGGTAAAATGCCAAAATACCTCAATTTCACGTTGAAATGGTGGAAGGAAGATGGTTGATTCGTGTTAGAATGTCCAATTCCGAGTTATAAGATGATGGAAGGTAATATCTGAGGGAGATCGCCCGAAATCACCAAGGAGAAGTGGAAAACGGGAGGAAAAGGGAGAAATCGGGTTAAAACACCCATCTGTCCTATATATATACTGGACAGAACATGGCGCAACAAACGGCCCAAATAGCGCCGTGTTCATCGCCGTATTGCAGGTCAGCGGGCGATCCCTGTGCGACACGGCGCACAGACATGGCGCATAATGGCGCGGGTCTTGCGCCGTTTCGCAAGACAGCGAGCACCCCTGTGCGACACGGCGCACAGACACGGCGCAAAATGCCGCGGGTCTTGCGCCGTTTTGCACAGGTCATGCCAGACAGCTTCTGATCACAAGATGAAGCTGCTAAAATGGGAAAGACAATAAAACCACAACACTACATGCCGACCCAACGGTCCAAGAAGAATTATAAGTGACGAAAAATAATATCCAATAAACCGGAACGGTCCGAGGTACACAACTAAAATCGTACAAGGGGACAAATTCCCTAAACTTATAGGAAACTACAAAACGGCCCAAATGTCCGAAAGTCACGATACTACATCGGATTTACAATCCGAAACTCACAACAAGCGCAACTCAACCATACGAACTTATGAGAATAGAGAAATAGTAAAATTGAGCAAGTTTTACGAGAATCGAACGTCCACGCGATAAAACATAGTTTAAGACGAAAATACGTAAAAATATCACTGAAACTCGTCCAAATGGAAAAACTCCAAGAACAAAATAGGTTCAGAATCCCAAAACAGTAACAAGCAAGTCGTCCGAAATGAACATATCCCAAAATAGAAATTACCAAAAATAGAAAGTACGGATATTACATTATAAATGTAACACCCCAATTCGCAAATGGGACATTACACGCCGTAGAACCCTCATGAGGTCTACCAGGCTAACACATGACACACATACCATACATGAAAAATCCCAAAGACACAATCGACAATGTGAAATGGGGCCGTGGCCTCGGCCAAAACATTTTAATAGACGTACGTGAAAACATAAGTCAATACCATTCCATTGCCCACGCAGGGGACTTTAACCGAATACAATAACCAGTCAAGTTCTGATACTCAAACAATATAAATGACCCAACATAATAAAGTCTCGAGCCTCATAATCATGCCAACCCATCCTTCGCGTGCATATACCGTGCCTGCTCCTCAGCTCTTCCGGTATCTGAAATGCATAAGATGCATTTCCCCCATTTAAGGAGTTAGCATTCGAATAGCTAGTGCAAGTAAAATTTACATAATGCTATTAGGGAGTATAATCCAACATGGAAATGCTTTTGAAAATACTAGAAACACAATATTCCGGAATATCACAGTTTTCCACAACAAAGTATGCCCATGAAGGCAAAACATAACATCACATTACCACAATACAATTTCACACTTGGTAACCCATGGCCGTACCCCTTAGTATCGACCCCCAGAGGCCCCGTCGGACCCTCCCTAGGTGGGAAACCACTTCCGTGGTTGTACCCCTTAGTAGCGACCCCCAGAGGCCCCGACGGACCATCCCCAGGTGGAATACACGATATCAGCATACACACACACACAATTATCACAACTTTCCATCAATGTCGAATTTTACGTTCTACATAACAAAATGTAATGAAGTACTTGCCTTGGGTGAGACGACGGAAGAGAAAGGTTGAAAGGTAAGGTTTCGGTCCGAATAATCTTCACAAATACGATCCTAACAACAATAAAGACTCAATCAACTACAATTCCACTGAAAGATCACGAATCAATCGACGTTCTGCCCTAAGGAACAATACACCGAACACTACGAAGGCATAGGGGTTAACCTAGATTAACGAAGGGGAAGAACTCGGAATTAATCCAAAAAGCTACTAGGAAAAGCTTAAACCATGATCACATAACTATAATCAACCATCAATCGAAGCAAAAGTGGGAATAACAATGAACTATAGTCAAAAACCCTAATATTAGGTAAAATGCGAAAATACCTCAATTTCACATTGAAATGGTGGAAGGAAGATGGTTGATTCGTGTTAGAATGTCCAATTCCGAGTTATAAGATGATGGAAGGTAATATCTGAGGGAGATCGCCCGAAATCACCAAGGAGAAGTGGAAAACGGGAGGAAAAGGGAGAAATGGGGTTAAAACACCCGTCTGTCCTATATATATACTGGACAGAACATGGCTCAACAAACGGCCCAAATAGCGCCGTGTTCATCGCCATATTGCAGGTCAGCGGGCGATCACTGTGCGACACGGCGCACAGACACGGCGCATAATGGCGCGGGTCTTGCGCCGTTTCGCAAGACAGCGAGCACCCCTGTGCGACACGGCGCACAGACACGGCGCAAAATGCCGCGGGTCTTGCGCTGTTTTGCACAGGTCATGCCAGACAGCTTCTGATCTCAAGACGAAGCTGCTAAAACGCGAAAGACAATAAAACCACAACACTACATGCCGACCCAATGGTCCGAGAAGAATTATAAGTGACGAAAAATAATATCCAATAAACCAAAACGGTCCGAGGTACATAACTAAAATCGTACAAGGGGACAAATTCCCTAAACTTATAGGAAACTACAAAACGGTTCAAATGTCCGAAAGTCACGATACTACATCGGATTTACAATCCGAAACTCACAACAAGCGCAACTCAACCATACGAACTTATGAGAATAGAGAAATAGTGAAATCGAACGAGTTTTACGAGAATCGAATGTCCACGCGATAAAACATAGTTTAAGACGAAAATACGTAAAAATATCACCGAAACTCGTCCAAATGGAAAAACTCCAAGAACAAAATAGGTTCAGAATCCCAAAGCAGTAACAAGAAAGTCGTCCGAAACGAACATATCCCAAAAATAGAAATTACCCAAAATAGAAAGTACGGATATTACAAGAAGTAGGATTAAGACAGCCCAGGATCGATAAAAGTCTTACACTGATAAACGAAGGAAAGATATCCAATTTGAGATTGGAGAAAAGGTGTTCTTGAAGGTAGCGCCGATGAAAGGAGTGATACGATTTGGTAGAAAGGGAAAGCGACATCCTCATTATATCGGACCTTTTGAGATTTTGGGCCGTGTTAGTAACCTTGCTTATAGTTTGGCGTTGCCGTTAGAGTTATCAGGAGTGCACAATGTCTTTCACGTCTCCATGCTGAGAAAATACGTACATGATCCTGGTTATGTATGCAATTTCAAAGAGTTGCACGTAGCAAAGAACCTGACTTATGAGGAAGTACCTACAGCTGTTTTGGAGCGTAAGATACATCGGTTACGAAACAGAGAGGTTAAACTGGTAAAAGTTCAGTGGAGCCGTCATGGACCGAACGAAGCGACTTGGGAACGTGAAGAAGAGATCCGTTCTAAGTATCCGACGTTCGCCATTGAAGGTACATGATTTAATTTAGAGGACGAAAATTCATTTAAGAGGGGTAGGCTGTAACACCCCGAATTTCGAGCATTTATTTATTTTATAAATTAAAGAAAGCGCATGAATGATTATAAATCTCCAACAATTTATTTACAAATTTTATTATATAAGGTCAAATTTTTCCTTATTCGCATATCATGATTGTAGTTTACACTCCAGGCTCGAGTCTAAGTTCTTGTATTATTATAGCCTAGTAATATTTATTTTTATAAATAGTCCAAGTTAATAAGTTAGCCCAAATCGATTTTACTTGATTATTCTAAATGTAATATTAAGAACATATTATTATTATTAATATTAATATTAATCTATCAATTTAATTTTTCCATTAATATTAAAAACCATAAATTAATAAGTTATTAATAAAGATTAATTAAAACAATCTAATTAATTTAATCTGAAACAATCGAATATACCGTAACCCTTACCTGAAGAAGGAAACTTTTAAAGTAGCCGAGTCCAGAACCACCGCCGCCGTCCCCTGTCAGCCGTTCCCTTTTGCACTAGTGTTTGTGCGATTCGGTGTTTGTGCGTGAGTTTAAAATGTTTCCCTTGCGGTCGATTTTGTGTGTGTGTGTGTGTGTTTCCAGAGGAGTGACATGAATTTTTCTCCTTCGCGATTTTTCTCAATCCGTGATGAGAGAGAGAGAGAGAGAGAAAACAGGGGGAGAGGGAGAGATCGGGAGAGGTAGAGAAGAATGGGGTTATTGCGGCCGATTAGTTAGGGCTAGCTCATTTATACCCAATAATTTTTTTAGTATTATCAAATTGACCCAACTTACTTATAATTCTTGAATTTCAGTCCCTCGGAGTTCTAAAATTCTTGATTTGACCCCAAATTAGATTTTTAGTGTATTTCAATTTCAGCCTTTAATTTAAAGTTTCTTCAGATTAACCCGAGTCAATTTCTAATCCTTTTAATTTGATCCCAACCAGTATTTAACATTTAAAATCAGACCTCTTTTACTCAATTATAAATTCAGTAATTAATATTAAATTATTTTGGACACTATATTAATATTAGAATTTAATTGTTATTTTAGGAGATGAGGACTTGGAGCCTAGGGTTTGAACTGCATTCACATCTCAAATTTTCAAGAATCATCATCATATTTCGAGGTGGGGATTTTACGCTTGTTTTATTTAATGCATGATGTTACTTGTATATATGCTTGTTTCTTGCCAATTATTTATATGTTCAAAGTTTGCATATTATTTGCGTTGTAGCCTCTAATGAGTAGTAGGCATAATGTGCTCAAAGTTTGCATATTATTTACGTTGTAGTCTCCAATGAGTAGTAGGCATAATATGCACTAAGTTTGCATATTATTCACGTTGTAGCCTCCAATGAGTAGTAGGCAGTATGCACAAAGTTCGCATATTAATGGCCCTCGGGCAATCACCAGGTCCAGGCATGTCATATCTACTTGGGAACATATATATATTTAAATTTAACAAAGCGTTACCTCCTCACTGAGCGAGTTGAAAGCTCACCCCATTATTTAAAGCTTTCAGGTTGAGGAGTCTGGCATGGCAGGCAAAGGCGTGGCGTGATAATAATATTTATAAGCTTTTTATTTATTTCGTTCATTTAAAAATTTTAAACTTTGGCTGCAATGTCATGGTTGTATATTATGGATGTTTTGAAATGTTGGGATTTTTTTTATATTTACTTGCGAAATGGATGACTTTATTTCAATTTCCGGTGCAATTATTCAATTATTTTTTTGGGATATTTAATCTCCCTTGAAATTATTTTAAAATGTCATTTTGAAGAGTGATCGCTACAACAAGCTCGTCTTCTATCGGTCCGAGTAAACCGTTCTCTTACTTGTCTTTATGTCGGTCCAAGTTAAACCGTTTTTCTTTTCTATTGGACAAGGAATCAACCACTCTAGCTTTCTATCAGTACTAGATAAGGGAGCCTAGATAAACCTCACTTAGATATCGATTGTGATTCTAACAATGCCGGATCCTTGATCCTAATAACACCGAATCCAATCGTATCTTTTCTTTCTCTCTCTCTCTCTCTCTTGTATGATTTAGTGTATAACACTCAATCACTCTCAATTTAAGCTCAAGAACAACAACTATATTGTTTACAATGATATCTCAAGTGTACATGATTTGCTCAATGTTGTTGTATGGTTTGATACCAAGTGGTTTGGTATTTATAGCCATTTCCCACAAACTAGACGTTACTGCCAGTTATACTTAGCATGTGCTAGCCTCCTTCCTTAACATGCGCTAGCCTCCTTCCTTAGCATGCGCTATTGCCTTTACGTACGTTATTGCTTGCTGATTACGTACATTAATGTCTTCCAGAATCTGTCCAGTGGCTACCGTCTCTCAACTTCAGTCTTTGTTAGCATGCGCTAACATATATACTTATCGTGCGCTAATATTGCATCATTGCATTCATCATATATCCATTTGTATCTTTTTGACTTTGCTTCAGAATCTCCCAACAGATTGACTGACTTGAATCCAAACACCTTAGCGTGCGCTATTCCTCAATCCTAGCGTGCGCTATGATTTCGTCATTGCATATGTCATTCTGTGTTTGAACGTCTTCACAACGGTAATAAGTCTTCAATAGCGTGTGTTAGTCTTCATGTGTAGCGTGCACTATCTTCATCAGGTAACTTTACTTCAGGTAGATTTGAACTCATCTGATCTGCAGACAGGACCCATTCGTGCGCTAACCTTTGTGTCTAGCGTGCGCTAGCTTTGTTTTTTGTTCAGCTTTTTGCGTCTTTGTCTCCTTCGTTGTTTTACTTCGCCTGTTTGTTGTTTTGTTTTGTTTAGCAACTTAATCATCAAAACTCTATTAATGAATATATGTAATAGAATATTCCAACAATCTCCCCCTTTTTGATGATTACAAAACAACTCTTGAATTGGATAAAACTTGCAAAATAAAAATATATATATTTGTACGAATCAAAGTTTTCGGCTTTGATCGCTTCGTTAGTTTCACCCATCTTTTTTTTTTTCATTTTCGACTACTTCATTTCTCCCCCTTTGTGTATACTTTAGTTTTCTCCTTTTCGAATTCTTTGATTTTTATTATTTTCTCCTCCTTTTTACTTTTTATTTTTCTCGTCATTTCTTCCATGACGCTTTTTATCCGATTCTACTCCTTTCTTCCCCTTTTTGTATTCAGTAAAAAGTGTAAATCAAAATATCCCAATTGAATAGAGGATACCAATTAATGATAAAATATGAATGATAAAATATGCGTACAAATATAACTCCCACTTTTTAAAATTCATAATACTCCCCCTGAGTAAAATATCAATTGTTAAAAATTAATTTTTGGGGATCCAACCTAAAGTTGGTTTTTGTTTAGAGACAGAGACCATATTCGAAATAAAAGTTCCTTTTGGAATCCAAATCTTTGTAACTTTTAGCTTCCGTTTTGGGCTTTTACAGTTTGAAATGTGGTGCCCAATTTTCAAACATTTTTCACATCAGGGTATATTGAAATTTAAGGATTCATTTTTAGAATTCGGTTTGGATCCCAACCCCTGTTTGTTCAACGTAAATTTCTAAACCGAGAGCATTTGTTCAAATTTCTCGTTTCCACACGAGAATTTCTTCGTTAAATTTTTTTGCTAGGTTTGGACTTTCAAGAGATCATCCTTTAAAATATTTTCATTTTTAGTGTATTTTGAATGATCGGTTTCGATAAACTTTCCCTTTTCAAGAATTTTGGAAATCTTGGTTTCCAATAATTTATTTTGAGACTGGAGGGATTTAATTTCTGATAAAGCATTTTGATAATCCGTATGTAATAACTCAAATGTTTCAAAAAATTCGTCGTAGGAGTTACTTACTTGACTTTCGACGTCACTTTCGTCGAATGAGCTCCGTGCCATGAGAGCGAGATTATTTTGATTGTTAAAACCATCATCTTCTTCTTTGTCGCTCCATGTTGCTATTAATACCTCCTTCTTGGGTTTTGCTCGACAATTCTTCGCAAAGTGGCCTGGTTCACTACATAATCGACAATTGTTGTCAAATTTCGTAGATTCTCCCTTTTGGATGTCCTGCTTTCTCCGGTTTAGTAAGTGTTGGAACTTATTAATATTTTTGGCATAATATGCCGATTCTTCATCGCTTTCATCAACCGGAATTTCTTCTCTTTTAGACATCTTAGCCTTCATGGCTATCGTTCTTTCCTTTGGCTTCAGTTTGGCATTCTGAGATTTCAGAACTATCTCGTAGTTTATAAGTGAACCAACGAGATCACTAAAATCAAGAATGTTTAAATCTTTAGATTCTATTATAGCCGTTACCGTACCGTCGCATTCTCGAGGTAGTGATCGGATGATCTTCTTTACTTTCTCACTATCAAAAGTGGTTTTCCAAAACACGCCAATCCATTTGTGATGACCGAAAATTGATCGAGCATGATCGTGATGGATTCATCGTCCTTCATTTGAAATAGCTCGTACTCGTGAAGGAGCATGTTTATTTTCGTCTCCTTGATTTGATACGTTCCGTCATATGTGACTTCAAGCATTTTTTAAATCTCGTTGGCACTGTCACACGAAGATATCCGGTTGTGTTCCTCCAGATTTAAAGCACAATACAATAATTGCGTTGCTTTGCAATTATATTGATCGTTCTTCCAATCCGCGTCATCATATTCTTCGAAAGATTTAAGCATACCGTCGGATTTGATTGAAATTTTCGGACCAAGACATATCACTTTTCAAAGCTCGATGCCATAAGCTCGGATGAATATAGACATCTTTTTCTTCCACGCCATGAAATTTGATCCGTCAAAGAATGGTGGTCGGTTAAGAGCAAGACCTTCGACTGGAGCAATTTGAAATGCCATTTTGATCGACTCCTGGGATGTTAAGCCGCTTGTTGGAGGTACCTCTCCGATACCAATTGTTGAGGCAATATTGGTCGGTATTTCCGTTTGAAGATAGAGTTATAAAACTCTTTCATGTTGCGGAAGCGATTTAGATAAAGGTGCAGAAAATATATCGACATAAGGATTTATAGAGGTTCGGCCAAATGTGCCTACGTCCTCTCTCGGTATCTTTTTCAATAGGCTTAAGATAAACCTCTGCACCTCTCTTCTATCTGTCGAGGGATAATCGTTACAAGCTCGTCTTCTATCGGTCACCGTTCTCTTACTTGTCTTTATGTCAGTCCAAGTTAAACCGTTTTCTCTATTGGACAAGGAATCAACCACTCTAGATTTCTATCGGTGCTAGATAAACCTCACTTAGATATCGATTGCGATTCTAACAATGCCGGATCCTTGATCCTAATAACCCCGAATTTAATCGTATCTTTTGTTTTTATCTCTCTTGTATGATTTAGTCTATAACACTCAATCACTCCCAATTTAAGCTCAAGAACAACAACTATATTGTTTACAATGATATCTCAAGTGTAAATGCTTTGCTCAATGTTGTTGTATGGTTTGATACCAAGTGGTTTGGTATTTATAGCCATTTTCCACAAACTTGCGCTACCCTCCTTCCTTAGCATGCACTATTGCCTTTACATACGTTATTGCTTGCTGATTACGTACGTTAATGCTTCCAGAATCTGTACAGTGGCTACTATCTCTCAATTTTAGTCTTTGTTAGCATGCACTAACATATATACTTAGCGTGCGCTAATATTGCATCATTGCATGCATCATATATCCATTTGTAGCTTTTTGACTTTGCTTCAGAATCTCCCAAAGGATTGATTGACTTGAATTCAAACACCTTAGCGTGCGCTATTCCTCAATCCTAGCGTGCTCTATGATTTCGTCATTGCATATGTCATTCTGTGTTTGAACGTCTTCACAACGGTAATAACCCTTCGATAGCGTGCGTTAGTCTACATGTGTAGTGTGCGCTATCTTCATCAGGTAACTTTACTTCAGGTAGCTTTGAACTCGTCTGATCTGTAGACAGGACCCGTTAGCGTGCGCTAACCTTTGTGTCTAGCGTGCGTTAGCTTTGTATTTGTTCAGCTTTTTGCGTCCTCGTCTCCTTCGTTGTTTTGCTTCGCCTCTTTGTTGTTTTGCTTTGTTTAGCAACTTAATCATCAAAACTCTATTAATGAATATGTGGAATAGAATATTCCAATAATCCAATGTCCCAAAATTAATTAGACATCCAATGTCCAATAAATTACATATCCAATATCTATTATTTATAAATAGAGAATAAGCTTGATTCATTCTGTCGTCAATCCTATTGCGCGACTTGGTAGGTCTATATCAGTTAGCAATGGGAGGAACCAAAGAGTAGTAGAACCACCTAGCCAGCCTAGCGACCTACACTGTACCCCAACTGATAACGAATGATAGGGATCATTCAAAAACCATTCTGTCGTGAATACCAGTATACGTATAAACCCTTCTTTCAAATGTCCCGATCAAATTATAGGGTCACGGTCAGTCAAACCCTATCTGTACTTGACACTATGCATAAGTTAATGCAAATCGAGATCACTGAGTTCTCGCGTATCCAATACTACTAGCTCCAATACTTTGGCCAAAGACTTATGATCTCATTTGCCAATAACCGCATAGGACATATAACCCATTCACTAATAGGAGAAAGAATTCTATCTTGGTATTCAGTAGAACCTGCTACTTGTCCGTCAAGACGCACGTCGAGGTTGACCCCCACCTTCCGGTTTTCTGGGTCGAACTACTCTAATGAAAATCTTAACGTCACAAGCGCATCCCTACTAAATCCTCAAGTCGAAGGTTCACAAATACCTATCACAACCTTTCAATTCTGTCATTGACTGTCCCGGAGTGAAATCCGTGTGATGAATCGAGGGTGAGTTGGTTCGAGGATACTAATCTCATTAGCATACCTATAACGTGTGCTCCCACTAACCATTTGTGTTTGACAGGCAATCTTCAAGTCAAAGAACACGTCATACAAGTCTTCACATAAACTAAACGCCCAGTCAAGTTTCATCGACTTGCGAACAATTAAGTATTTGAGTCATAAACCTTTCCAGTGCCGATCCCCCTATCCAATAAGGAGTGGAATGTTTTGCTCTCAAATACACGAACTAGTTTATATATATATTTAGGAGTCAGGAATGCCAATGACTACCAATAAATAAAGAAACATATAATTGCCTTCTGATAATGATCTACATAATAACTGTAACACCCCCAGAGCCATCCAGGAATATTACAGTGCCATGGGCCCCGAGATGGAACCCACAAGGCTAAAAGATATTTTCGCAAACATTTACAAACGCCCAAGAGGCTAACGACGGTACTATATTTTAAAAACTTTCGAAGACTTATAAAATCCGTTTATCAAAACCGTCGTGAAAATCTCATTTGAAAGGACAAGGCCAAACAGCCGAAACTCAATAGTTTAGAAAACGATATTTTAAAGTGACTTAAATTACCAGATACCAAAGGCCATTTAAAAAAAATTCTCACACAGCGGAAAACACAACAGTTAAAAATACTCTAGCAGCGGAAAACAAGAACTGATAAGAAAACTCAATACACAACAACATGCCATAGCCAGTATCCTCCGGGAAGCTCATCTCTTCATGACCGCTACAAGCTCGATAACCCAAGAACCTAAAAAGAAATCCCACTACGGGGTCTGTAAAACCCCATAAATTTGATAGTTAGTATATGTACGACATATCCTATTGTAATATGATTGAGTAACAATTGCTATATAGCACAATATAATCTAAGTTTACCATTTATTTTACTCAATTTATCAATTTTGAAATTCATATGTCAAACCGTATAATTAATTAAATAAGAAAATGATATCTATCTAATGGACTACTTGTCAAACCTAATAAGTCAAGCCCAACCTATAAAATCTATAAGACTTAAAAATACAACTTAAAGCCCAATCTAATCACCTAGCCTACTTTATTAAACAAATACTTAATATCTATATCTATATACACCTAAAATACAAAAAAAAAAATATATAATAACACACACATACGTGGGGAGGCCATAAGGAGGAATATAAGACACCTAGAGTCTTTATGTCCCCCATGCAAGACACTATCCTAAGACACCTTAGCCACATGTCACTAGTTTTCTTTTCATCTCCAACTTCCAAATCCACTTTACACCCCTTTTAAATTCATACACTACCCAACACACTCCCATTCTCCCAACACAAATAATAAATCTGAGATTTAGATAGAGAGAGAGAGACAAAAACGTGAGCAAGAGAGAAGAAGGAAGGGAGGAAGAAAGAAGAAGAAACAAGAGGGAGGTAAGAACTATATTTCATATATTTTTTTTTAACTTATTTATTCTTCCCTTTCTAACTTAAAACCTAACATGCAATCAAAATAATTATATGGTGGGATGATACATGGGCTGAAATGTAGAGGAGGAGGAAGAGAGGTCATTTTTCAACCTACGAGACCTAGAATCAACTTCTACCGACAAAGAACGAGGTGGGTAAAATATTTTTCTTTTTAAAACTTTTATATGTAAGTACTTTCAAAGGAAATTAATAATAATGATATAATGCATGTCCTTTCTATGTAGTTATATAGTTCATTCATCATATATCATTAGCATGCAAATTAGTTAGTAACTTGTTGCATGTGAAATTACCGATTTGATGACTAGAATGAAATGCATAAATATCTTACCAACCAAACATGATTGCTATCCATTATTGTAATACCCGAGATCTCTGATATGTAATTGAACCTTGTGATATTGTAATTGTTGCATTTTGATCTGATTATTATTCTCCGTATTTCATGATCCGGTGTTGTTGAGCGCATGATTTTATGAATGTGATCTAAATGGTGATTCTGCGCATGTAGCGCATGCTATCGACGAAGTATAGCATACGCTAATTAGGATCCATAGCGCACGCTATGTATGAACCTTAGCGTGCGCTACACGTAGTCAGCATGATTGAGACAGGGTGGTAGGTGAGATCGGCTGCGGATCTCGGTCGGATTATGTCGGGATGAACCGGGACAGCTTTTGGGAAAAAGCCAAGTCAACGCGGTACGCACGCTAATGATATGAGGATAGGGCACGCTAAATGATGAGTACAGTGAAGTCAGTAATCCGTTAGCGCACGCTATGAATATGGACTAGCATGCGCTAATAACCACTTTCTATAAATAGGAAAGCATCCTTTTTCGTATTTTCAGCCTTTTCACTTCCCACATCCGAATCCTTGGACTTAGAGAGTCACTATCTTCATCCTTGTAATACCCTCGCCTTTAATAATGTATTTCATGATTTAAGTTAAGTATTTTCGCACCATATCTGTGATGTTGTAGCAAGTATCGACGAATTATGTTAAGTTGGATTCATGGTCATTCATACTATACTAGTTGTTGGGTGATATTGGGAGAATTCCATTTATGCTTGTTATAGTACTTAATGTACGTTAACCTGTCTTCATAACATACGCTATGTATGTCGCCTTACGTACGTAACATCAATACGTTAACGTACGTAATGCGGAAGATCCTCCAGCAGTCCGCCTTTCGGCGGGTGGAGCCGAGCGGGGGTAGGTGGTCGGGAGTCGATAGCGACAGCCAAGTCAACGGCTATTACGTACGTAATAGCTACATGGTTACGTACGTAACGAATTGCGTGTTTTGAGGCAGTAAGATTTGATGAAATTAGTTACGTACGTAATGATCATAAGATTACGTACGTAAGGGCTATAACGTACGTTAACCACGTTCGTTAACGTACGTAATGCCGAGTTCAGATTATAAAAGTATGACTTGCCATTCACTTCCTACTCGACCCTTTCCAACCTCCCAACTGAGGAACGATTCCTTTCCCTTCCAACTTCGTTTCTAAGCCTTTCTAACTTGTGTTGGAGCTTCAACACTTGATTGGTGACTTGGAGAGTTAGAGATTGAAGTGTATCCCTTGAAGTGTTGGTGTTGTTCTTCATTTTAAGGTTGGTCTTTCTTTAACTCATATCAATTCCATGCTTATGATGATGTTAGTAGATAAATACTTCACATAATGTTAGTTTAAACTAGTGTAAACATGATAAGTTAATGGAATAATGCTCAAACTAAGTGAAGATTAACATTGAAGGTATTAGTGTTACTTCTTGATGTAAATAACTTCATAATGTGATTGTGTTGGTAATGATATACATAAAAACCTGATGTATAACATGATAATCGGAAGTTAATTATAGTCTCAACACTAGGAGCATGTTAGGGATGATATCCTTAATGATTAAAAGTGAGAAATGTTAAATTTGTCTTGAACATTCTATTGATTCTTGAAGGTAGTATGGAACCATGATTTTTGACCTCTAAAACCTTTGTAATAAATTGTTGGAAAGATTATATTAATCCTTTGAAGATGATCTTCGCTAGATGGGATGAAGTGACTTCAAAAATTTCAAGTATCCAATGATATAACTAGGCTTTTAATAAATTCTTCAAAGTAAAACAATGAATGTTGATAGAAGGAAGTTGTAATCTTCATATGTTCGAATTTATCGATTTCGTTAAAGGGTGTTAATCACTACATTAATAGGTTGATAATGTTCTTAAGAGAATTGTGTTGAATATGATGATACAAATGCGGTAGATGAGTAGCCGAATTCCATTTCATTAATCCGTGCGTGTTAAGAGACGTAAATTAAGATGATGTTCTTAGTTCACTAAAAACTTAAACTTATGTTTCATATAGTAATCAAGTTTTGAATGAAATCGTTGGTAAAATAATGAAGAACGTAATTAAACACAACTTATATCGTAATTGGAAGTGTCGATGATTTGAAAAGATATTTTTACGATATTGCATTGATAATAAACTAGACATCAAGTTTTTGACATTAAGGTTAGAATATGTAATGAACATGATAAACATACGATGATTTGTAATAAGAATATTAAAATGATCAATAGGATAATTGATTTATTCAAGTAAATTTACGAATATTGTTTATGCGATAATACCATTATCGTACGAATGTGTTGTTGAATGAATTATATTTCATTCAAGGTTGCTTGTTCACATGAGTATTGTTAGACGAGGATACCATTCGTTTGACCATTCAAAGAAGGATTATTCATCTACGGAGTTGAGGCAAGTTATCTTGCTTGGTTATAATGATGTGTGGATTCTTATGATGATTATGCATTTCGTGTATATGAAACACTTATAAACTTGTGTCTTGTGACTTGAGGTTGTTCTTAATGATGTCCCATTTTCATCATGGGATTGTATTCCCAAGTTCGTTACTTTTGGACCCTCGATATTATTGAGCTTTGTTGACACTTCGGTGAGTTGTTCGATTCCTTGGTAAAAGTGTAATTCGTTGAGTTTCGTTGTCATGTTGTATCGTGACATCTCTGGAGTCATATCTGCGCGCCGATTGGTTATGTGTAGGATTTTTAGCCGGGCACTTGATGATCATGCGTGGAGGTTTTCCGCATTTAGATCGTGCACAGGAGACGTAGTTCGTGAGGCTAATTAGGCACATCGTCCCACGTATATTATGGATTCCGTATACGGGGTGGACATGTGCACGGACACATTTCCGGATCGGGCGTACTGTGACGTCCGTCTTGAGCCATAGTTTATGGTCGTTCGTATATTTGGTTGTTCGACAGTTGGGACTGATTGTTTATACGCCTTCGGGGTATATTCAGTAGTCGGTGATTTTCTTTGAGATCAGTATATATGAATTATATAATGTCATGAGAATCATTATCATGTATAGCTGACCCTGTGGTTTGGGGCGAAATACTTGTATTTCAGGGCGAGGAAAGGGCAAGGCACAGGAGGAGCACAACGGTGACGGAGGATTCTGAAGTGTGCTATTTCGGGGGCCCCGAGTCTTTTGGTTGTTCGGTTATGTTTTATTGTGACTTTCATTTTATTTTGTGTCGGATGAATGTACTAAAATTTATTAGGTACTGCCCATCGTCATATGGTGCATGCAATTTGGATCCTGTGTATGTTTGCTCGTATTTAAAGATATGAATAACTCATACTCCACACCGGGGTTTTGATAAATGTTGTGGTACGGTGCCACGTTGTCAGACTTTAAATGTATATTGGGATATCGCCTGGTGGGTCCCGGTTGGGGTCCACGGCACTGTAATAGCCACTGTTTTTGGGCTGTTACAGAAGATGGTATCAGAGAGTGTGTTTTTATTTTGAGTCATTGTAGAATCGAAATAGCACTAAGAAACCTTCGTGCCACTTGTAACCTGTGCAAGCGCCTGACTCGTCGAATACGGTATGTTCTCATGAACCATAATTTGATTACTGGCATGATATTGACGATGTATTGGTCTCCTTACTTATCTTGGCATCTTGCTACCATGAGGCAAAAATTCATATGTTTGAGGTGAACCTAAATTAATTATGTGATTGAAATTGTTTCGACTTAATGTTGATATGATACTGAGTGTGTAACACTTGTAGTGCCAGTGATCCTTTACAAACTGCTTTGTTGGATAGGAAATTCCCTGTTGCCATTAACTTAGCATGAATTATGATTGATAAATCGAACTGTACTTGTGACTTGATTCTTTCAGTATGGAAAGGAACACGAGAGGCCGTGGCGAGAGGGACGAGGCCGCGGAAGAGGCCGAATTCGATACCACGAGCTAACAGACGCGCGAATGTGGAGCGAGTTCCGCAGTGCGATTCGCCTTCTAGGGACCAATCACACCACACCGGAGAGAATGCACGTGTCGATCCTTACCGTGATGCGAGGGCATGATGGCCTGAGATGACCCAAATGGGTCGGTGATAGAAGCAATGCGAGGAATACTACCGGTCAACGGCGGGGCAACGGCCTCCGCCTCGGTGCTGGCGGGATCGTGAGCCGGATTATTAGCGACATATCACGTCGGCGACCTCCGACTTTTGAAGGCTCATCGAGCTCTGCGACATTGTACCTTTGGATAGAGCATTTCGAAACTGCTCGAGATGGTGGAGTGCCCAGAGGAAAATCGAGTTCTTTGTGGCAGCCTATTACCTTAGTAAGAGTGCCCATACTTGGTGGCTTTCTGTGAGGCCTGCCGAAGGCGCAAGTACTTGGGAGGAATTCAAGAACCTTATGCTAGATCGTTATTATCCTACACCCCTCCGTGAAGCCAAACTGTACGAATTACTAAACCCCGACCCATCGGAAGACGAAGATGTGTTAGCAATTGCCGAAAAATTCCAAGCACTTCTCCCTTTTGCTACGTCAGTTGTCCGTTCGGAAGCTGATAAGATCAAATATTTCCTCAAGAGGCTTAAACCCCGAATGAGGATGCAATTACTCAATCACCAGCATGCGACCTTACGGAGTTTATTGAGAAGGCTTTGGAATATGAACTTCTTGTGAAAGAGATTTCTAAGAAGCAGCCTCGGTTTTCCAACAAAAGATCCAGAACCAGACCCAAGGAGACGATGGCAGGGTATTCAAGAAACCCCACTGTGCAAATCCTTCGGCGGCCACCTATGGCACCGAAACCGGCAGGAACGCACTCTTGGGCAATCAGCTCACCTGTCGTGTGTTATAACTGTGGGGACCAGGGGCATATCAACTCCAAGTGTCCGAAGCCGGCCGTTGCCTGTCACACTTGCGGGAAGAACGGTCATCGTGCTCGCTATTGCCGGGGTGGACTCGGGCATGCTCCAGTAGCGTCTCTTGCTCGGTCTGATCTTGTTCAGGAACGTGCTCCTCCATCCGCTTCTTACCAGACTACCGGGGCGAACAAAGGGATGGGCCGTGGAAATCAAGTTGGTACACCTGCTTCCGGGGTTGCAAAACCCAGCGTCTACGAGATGAAGAAAGCCGATGATCCCGAAGCCAGCATGATTGCAGGTACTCTCGAGATCCACTCTCAGCCCGTTTGTGTTCTTTTTGATACTGGTGCTTCACACTCCTTTTTTTCTAGTTCTTGTTTGAGTCGTTTGCGTTTGAATCATGTTACCGATTGTGAACCTTATGTAATTGGTCTACCTGATGGTATAAGAATTATTGGGAGTCGTGAAGTACAGAACTGTCCGATTAGTATGAACAACCGTGAGTGGTTGTCCGACTTGATTGTGGTTGATTTACCTAAAGATGACGTAATCTTGGGTATCGACTGGATGGATCGTCACGATGCCGTGCTTAGCGTCCGTAAGCGAATGGTGACCGTCACATCGGATGATGGCGTCGAGTGTATTTTTCGGGGTGATAATCCCAATCATTCTGGGAGAGTCATCAACGCTATGAAGGCTATGAGATTACTGAACCAGGGATGCATTAGTTATTGGTGCTACATGACTAAGACAGCTGACCGGCTAGTCAAATTGATTGATATTCCAGTAGTTCGAGATTATCCAAATGTATTTCCAGACGAGCTTCCAGGAATACCTCCACAGCGAGAGGTAGAATTCACCATTGAGTTGGAGCCAGGGACGTCCCCGCTTTCGAAAGCACCATATCGTATGGCCCCGACTGAGATGAAGGAGTTGAAAAGACAACTCGAAGAATTAACTGAGAAAGGATATGTTCGACCCAGTGCATCCCCTTGGGGAACGCCGGTGTTATTCGTACGGAAGAAGGACGGATCACTGCGTTTGTGTATTGATTACCGGGAGCTGAACAAAGTAACAATTAAGAACAAATATCCTTTACCTCGCATCGATGATCTATTGGATCAGCTCCAGGAGCATTGTATTTTCCAAGATCGACTTGAGGTCGGGTACCACCAATTGCGGATTCGAGAGTCGGCGTCCGAGACGACTTTTACTTTCGCTATGGGCATTATGAGTTCGTTGTCATGCCATTGGATGACTAATGCACTGCGAGATTCATGGAATTGATGAATCGGGTTTTTATTAATCATCTGGATCGTTTTGTAGTCGTTTTTATTGACGATATCTTGGTCTACTCTCGTGATCATGAGGAGCATGAGTGTCACCTCCGCCAGGTTCTCGATGCATTAAGGCGAGAACAACTCTATGGAAAATTTTCTAAGTGTGAATTACGGATGTAAGTTATTTTTAAGGTCATGTGATATCAGCGGAGGGAGTGAGAGTAGACCCACAAAAGACGGAAGCTATCCGAGACTGGCTACCCCCGAAGAACATGAAGGAAGTTCGTAGTTTTCTGGGTCTAGCAGGCTATTACAGACGATTCGTGGAAGGATTTTCCAAAATTGCTCAACCGATGACTAATATGTTGAGAATAGATAAGAAGTACTTGTGGTCGGAAGCATGTCAGCAAAGTTTTGATGAACTCAAAGGTCGATTAATTTCGGCACCTGTTTTAGCACTACCTAGAGGAACGGAAGGATTCGTGGTATATAGCGATGCATCGAGGCAGGGCCTTGGATGCGTGTTAATGCAGGACGAGAAAGTGATCGCCTATGCGTCCAGACAGTTGCGTCCTTACGAGGTCAACTACTCGACTCATGACTTGGAGTTAGCATCCGTAGTGTTTGCTTTAAAAATCTGGCGCCACTATCTGTATGGAGTTGCCTGTCGGATTTTCACGGACCACAAGAGCCTGAAGTATATTTTTACCCAGAAGGAGTTGAATATGAGGCAAAGGAGGTGGTTAGAGCTAATCAAGGACTATGATATCGAGATCCTTTATCATCCAGGCAAGGCAAACGTGGTTGCCGATGCCTTGAGCCGCAAGCAGTGCGGGGAGCGAGATACTAGCTCGTTTGACCGCCCAAAGGGAGTTGCAATTAGAGTTCATGAGACCAGAGATTGAGGTCTGGATAGAACGCATTCAGGGACAACTGTGTATGCTTGAGATTTCACCATCCCTTGATGAGACGATCAGGACGAAACAGATGACGGACCCATTCTTATCCAGAGTTCGAGGAGAAATCGATCAGGGGAAGGCCCCTGGATTTGTGGTTCACGAGGATGGACTGTTACGCTTTAAAAATCGAGTATGTGTACCAGCAGACGAAGAGTTGAGGAATACTATTACGAAGGAGGCTCATGCTACCCGTATTCCATACACCGGATCGAACAAAATGTATAAGGATCTGAAGTGTATTATTGGTGGGGTAACATGAAACGGAGGTTGCGAATTCGTTTGAAATGTTTGACACTCGTGAGTCAAGATCGAGCATCAACGACCAGCTGGCCTGATGAAACCGCTTTCGATTCCCGAGTGGAAGTGGGAAGACATATCGATGGATTTTATTATTAGCTTGCCGACGAGCCGTCGAGGCATGAATACGATTTGGGTGGTTGTGGATCGATTGACTAAATCAGCTCACTTCTTGGAGATCAAGGATACTTGGGGCCCTGAGAGATTGGCCCAATTATTCATCAAAGAGATTGTGAGACTGCATGGCACCCCTAAGAGTATTGTATCAGATCGGGACGGACGGTTCGTGTCGCACTTCTGGAAGGCGGTTCATCGTGCTATGGGTACACAGTTGAATTTCAGTACGGATTTTCATCCTCAGACCGACGGTCAGTCTGAGAGGACAATTCAAACTCTAGAGGATATGTTGAGGGCATGTGCTCTCGATTGGAAGCCTGACTCGGAAACCCAACTGCCGTTGGTAGAATTCACATATAATAACAGCTGGCACGCCTCGATCATGATGGCACCTTATGAGGCATTGTATGGTCGTCGTTGTAGTTCCCCTTTGTGCTGGGACGATTTGTCTGAATCTATTGGTACGGAACCTGATATGTTACTGGCAGCCCGCGAGAAGATTTCCCTGATCAAGAGTCGTCTATTAACGGCCCAAATCCGCCAGAAATCATATGCAGATAATCGTCGACGACCACTCGAGTTTGAGGTTGGTGACCATGTACTAGTCAAAGTATCTCCTACTAGAGGTGTTTTCCGATTCGGGAAGAGAGGCAAATTGAGCCCAAGGTATATTGGTCCGTTTGAGATCCTGGAACGAGTAGGCGACCTAGCCTATCGTTTAGCATTACCACCAGCTTTGAGTCGAATTCACAATGTATTCCATGTATCTCAGTTAAGGAAGTATGTTGCTGATCCAAGTCACGTTATTCAATTCGACGAGGTCGAAATAGCCGACGACCATTAAATGCGAAACGGCTGTGCAGATACTCGAGAGTAGAATTAAACAGCTGAGGAACAAGACGATTCCCTTATTAAAAATTCAGTGGTCGAGACATGGAGTCGAGGAAGCTACGTGGGAGACTGAAGATAGCATGCGAGAGAAATACCCCGAACTGTTTACCCCTTAGTTTCGGGGACGAAACTCCTTTTAAGGGGGTAGTATCTAATACCCTCGCCTTTAATATTGTATTTCATGATTTAAGTTAAGTATTTTCGCACCATATCTGTGATGTTGTAGCAAGTATCGACGAATTATGTTAAGTTGGATTTATGGTCATTCATACTATACTAGTTGTTGGGTGATATTGGGAGAATTCCATTTATGCTTGTTATAGTACTTAACGTACGTTAACCTATCTTCATAACATATGCTATGTATGTCGCCTTACGTACGTAACATCAATACGTTAATGTACGTAATGCAGAAGATCCTCCAGCAGTCCGCCTTTCGGCGGGTGGAGCCGAACGGGGGTAGGTGGTCGGGAGTCGATCGCGACAGCCAAGTCAACGGCTATTACGTACGTAATGGCTACATGGTTACGTACGTAACGAATTGCGTGTTTTGAGGCAGTAACATTTGATGAAATTGGTTACGTACGTAATGATCATAAGATTACGTACGTAAGGGCTATATCGTACGTTAACCACGTTCGTTAACGTACGTAATGCCGAGTTCAGATTATAAAAGTATGACTTGCCATTCACTTCCTACTCGACCCTTTCCAACCTCCCAACTGAGGAACGATTCCTTTCCCTTCCAACTTCGTTTCTAAGCCTTTCTAACTTGTGTTGGAGCTTCAACACTTGATTGGTGACTTGGAGAGTTAGAGATTGAAGTGTATCCCTTGAAGTGTTGGTGTTGTTCTTCATTTTAAGGTTGGTCTTTCTGTAACTCATATCAATTCCATGCTTATGATGATGTTAGTAGATAAATACTTCACATAATGTTAGTTTAAACTAGTGTAAACATGATAAGTTAATGGAATCATGCTCAAACTAAGTGAAGATTAACATTGAAGGTATTAGTGTTACTTCTTGATGTAAATAACTTCATAATGTGATTGTGTTGGTAATGATATACATAAAAACCTGATGTATAACATGATAATCAGAAGTTAATTATAGTCTCAACACTAGGAGCATGTTAGGGATGATATCCTTAATGATTAAAAGTGAGAAATGTTAAATTTGTCTTGAACATTCTATTGATTCTTGAAGGTAGTATGGAACCATGATTTTTGGCCTCTAACACCTTTGTAATAAATTGTTGGAAATATTATATTAATCCTTTGAAGATGATCTTCGCTAGATGGGATGAAGTGACTTCAAAAATTTCAAGTATCCAATGATATAACTCGGCTTTTAATAAATTCTTCAAAGTAAAACAATGAATGTTGATAGAAGGAAGTTGTAATCTTCATATGTTCGAATTTATCGATTTCGTTAAAGGGTGTTAATCACTAGATTAATAGGTTGATAATGTTCTTAAGAGAATTGTGTTGAATATGATGATACAAATGCGGTAGATGAGTAGCCGAATTCCATTTCATTAATCCGTGCGTGTTAAGAGACGTAAATTAAGATGATGTTCTTAGTTCACTAAAAACTTAAACTTATGTTTCATATAGTAATCAAGTTTTGAATGAAATCGTTGGCAAAATAATGAATAACGTAATTAAACACAACTTATATCGTAATTGGAAGTGTCGATGATTTGAAAAGATATTTTTACGATATTACATTGATAATAAACTAGACATCAAGTTTTTGACATTAAGGTTAGAATATGTAATGAACATGATAAACATACGATGATTTGTAATAAGAATATTAAAATGATCAATAGGATAATTGATTTATTCAAGTAAATTTACGAATATTGTTTATGCGATAATACCATTATCGTACGAATGTGTTGTTGAATGAATTATATTTCATTCAAGGTTGCTTGTTCACGTGAGTATTGTTAGACGAGGATACCATTCGTTTGACCATTCAAAGAAGGATTATTCATCTACGGAATTGAGGCAAGTTATCTTGCTTGGTTATAATGATGTGTGGATTCTTATGATGATTATGCATTTCGTGTATATGAAACACTTATAAACTTGTGTCTTGTGACTTGAGGTTGTTCTTAATGATGTCCCGTTTTTATCATGGGATTGTATTCCCAAGTTCGTTACTTTTGGACCCTCGATATTGTTGAGCTTTGTTGACACTTCGGTGAGTTGTCCGATTCCTTGGTAAAAGTGTAATTCGTTGAGTTTCGTTGTCATGTTGTATCGTGACATCTCTGGAGTCATATCTGCGCGCCGATTGGTTATGTGTAGGATTTTTAGCCGGGCACTTGATGATCATGCTTGGAGGTTTTCCGCATTTAGATCGTGCACACGAGACGTAGTTCGTGAGGCTAATTAGGTACATCGTCCCACGTATATTCTGGATTCCGTATACGGGGTGGACATGTGGACGGACACATTTCCGGATCGGGCATACTGTGACGTCCGTCTTGAGCCATAGTTTATGGTCGTTCGTATATTTGGTTATGTTCGACAGTTGGGACTGATTGTTTAAACACCTTCGGGGTATATTCAGTAGTCGGTGATTTTCTTTGAGATCAGTATATATGAATTATATAATGTCATGAGAATCATTATCATGTATAGCTGACCCTGTGGTTTGGGGCGAAATACTTGTATTTCAGGGCGAGGAAAGGGCAAGGCACAGGAGGAGCACAACGGTGACGGAGGATTCTGAAGTGTGCTATTTCAGGGGCCCTGAGTCTTTTGGTTGTTCGGTTATGTTTTATTGTGACTTTCATTTTATTTTGTGTCGGATGAATGTACTAAAATTTATTAGGTACTGCCCATCGTCATATGGTCTGTACCGAATTTGGATCATGTGTATGTTTGCTCGTATTTAAAGATATGAATAACTCATACTCCACACCGGGGTTTTGATAAATGTTGTGGTACGGTGCCACGTTGTCAGACTTTAAATGTATATTGGGATATCGCCTGGTGGGTCCCGGTAGGGGTCCACGGCACTGTAATAGCCACTGTTTTTAGGCTGTTACAATCCTAAACCCTTCATATCAGCATCCTAGCTCGAGTCGAAGATTGTAGATCATTGGAGATTGGTGTTCAAGCCTTCGGCGTTGGATTGCTTCGAGTTTCTCCTTGTTCTTCACTACTATGAGGTAGGTGATTCTTCACCAATATTAAGTACTATTATGAAGGACGGTTTGATCATGATTTGGGACTATCTAGTCAGTTAAATACGTATGTAGTCGAACATCATGTGTCAGAAGGATATTTTCGATGTTTCGGTACTTATTCATCGTATAATCCTTTGAACCTTTTTAGTGTATGGACTCCTAAGCTTATTCATGTATCTTCAAAACCGATTATAACAAGTATATGGAGATTACCAAGTTCTTATGTCCTTACATAAAGGAATCATACGTTTTGGGACTTGGAATGGATTGAACTTAGGATATTTTCTTGAAGATCAAGATGAATTATGGTGTTGTAATGATGATACGTATCCTTGTGTCTCGTAGTCATTTAATATGTAAAGATCTTTCACAAACCGTATGAGCATGATATGCACGGATATGGCATGTATTAACACTGAAGATTTCATGAGCTACGCATTCTTTTATATCTTTGAACTGTGTTAATCGTTTGAAAATCTCGTGCTTGTATGATTGTGAACCTTATGTTGTCGGATTACCGAGCGGAGAGAAAATTGTGGGAACCCTAGAAGCTAGAGATTTTCCAGTGTCTATAGGAGGGAGAGATTGGCCATCAAATCTTATTGTAGTTGACATATATGGTTTCGACTTAATTCTCGGAGATGATTGGCTCAACCGTTATGGAGCTATTCTGAATTACCGAAAGAGAGTCATTTCTATCATTGCTGATGATGGATCTGAACACTTATTCAGAGGATGGAGACCGGGAAGCTCGGGAAAATTGATCAAAGCAATGAAAGCCGTGAAATTACTGAAGCAGGGATGTCATGGACTTTGGTGCTATGCCATGAGGAAAGTGGAAGGAGTAGAGCTCTCATCTATTCCAGTTGCGAATGAATTCTCAGATGTATTTCCTGACAAACTACCTGGGTTACCTCCGCAGAGAGATGTGGATTTCACTATCGAATTAGAGCCTGGAGCCGCTCCTATTTCCATAGCACCATACCGCATGGCGCCAACCGAGATGTATGAACTAAAGAAGCAACTGGAGGAATTATTACAGAAGGGTTATATTCAACCTAGCGTTTCTCCTTGGGGAGCGCCCGTTCTCTTTGTCCGGAAGAAAGACGGATCCCTCCGATTATGTATTGATTACAGGGAGCTCAACAAAGTGACGATCAAGAATAAGTATCCTATACCTCGGATCGACGACTTGTTTGATCAACTGCAAGGGGCAAGAGTATTCTCGAAGATTGACTTGCGATCAGGATACCATCAGTTGAGAATTAAGGAATCGGATATACCGAAGTCTGGTTTCAGATCCCGGTACGAGCATTATGAATTTGTAGTGATGCCATTTGGACTTACTAATGCTCCTGCGGTATTCATACGATTGATGAATCGGGTATTCTTAGAATACTTGGATAAATATGTGGTCGTCTTCATTGATGACATCTTGATATATTCGAAAGACACAGAGGAGCATGCCGAGCATTTGCGTGTAGTTTTGAGCACCTTGAGGAAGGAACAGCTGTATGCAAAGCTTTCCAAATGCGAGTTCTGGCTTAGGGATGTAACTTTTCTTGGGCATGTGATATCATCTGACGGAGTTCAGGTGGACCCGAAGAAAGTCAAAGCAATCTTGGAATGGGAAGCTCCTAATAACGTGAAAGAAGTCCGGAGTTTCTTGGGACTTGCTGGATATTATCGCCGTTTTGTAGAGGGATTTTCCAAAATTGCTCGTCCGCTCACTCAGCTATTACAGAAGACTCAAAAGTTCACGTGGTATGAGAAATGCCAGGCTGGTTTTGATGAACTTAAGAAGAGACTGACAACAGCACCTATATTAGCGTTACCAGATGGGACTGATGGATTCATGGTATACAGCGACGCTTCAAATCAGGGTCTGGGATGTGTGTTGATGCAAAAGGATAAGGTGATTGCCTATGCTTCTCGGCAGTTAAAACCGTACGAAGTTAATTACCCGACTCACGATCTGGAGCTAGCAGCTGTGGTATTTGCCTTGAAAATTTGGCGACATTATTTGTACGGCACTCATTGTCAGATCTTTACAGATTATAAGAGCCTCAATTACATTTTCAGTCAGAAAGAATTAAACATGAGGCAGAGAAGGTGGCTGGAATTGATCAAGGATTACGATTGGAAATTCTCTATCATCCGGGTAAAGCAAACGTAGCAGCCGATGCATTGAGCCGTAAACCTGTTTCTCTTCGAGTGTTGTAAGCACTTACATCCCAAACCAGCATTCAACGGGAACTGATCCGCGAATGGATTGAAGTATGGGCACCAGGAATCCAAGGGCAACTATATGTGATGGAACTGACTTCATCACTAGTCGAGGAAATCAAATCTAAGCAGTTGAACGATTCTCTGATCCTTCGGTTATGTGACGAAGTAAATAAAGGAAAGGCCCCAGGATTCGTGATACAAGATGATGGAGTTCTGAGATTTCAGAGTCGACTTTGCGTTCCCGATGCTAATGATTTGAGACGGACAATTCTGAAGGAAGCTCATAGCGCGCCTTATTCTATTCACCCAGTCAGCAGTAAGATGTATAAGGATCTAAAACAAAACTTCTGGTGGGGGAATATGAAGAAGGACGTAGCAGAATACGTTTCGAAGTGTTTGACTTCTCAGCAGGTTAAGATTGAACATCAGCGACCTGCTGGAATGTTAAATCCGCCTCTGATCCCTAAGTGGAAGTGGGAGGATATCTCGATGGATTTCATCACTAGTATGCCAAGGACCAAGACGGGAATGAACATGATTTGGATTGTAGTTGATCGACTAACCAAGTCGGCTCATTTCCTAGGAATTAAAGATACTTGGGGACCCGAGAGATTGGCGCTAGTATTTATTGCAGAGATAGTCAGATTACATGGGACACCGAAGACCATTATTTCAGATCGAGATGGTCGTTTCGTGTCGCACTTCTGGAAGGCAGTTCACAGGGCTTTCGGGACCGAGCTAAAATTTAGCACGGCTTATCATCCTCAGACGGACGGTCAGTCCGAAAGGACTATACAAATAGTAGAAGACATGCTTAGAGCTTGTGCTTTGGATTGGTCAACTGATTGCAAGTTCATTTGCCATTGATTGAATTCACCTACAATAATAGTTGGCATGCTTCTATTAAGATGGCACCATTTGAAGCTTTGTACGGGAGAAGATTCCGATCACCCCTGTGCTGGGATGATTCTTTGGACTTAATCGGGACGGAACCAGAATTGATAGTTCAGACTCAAGAGAAGATAGCTTTGATTCGGGAAAGACTGTTGACTGCCCAGAGCCGACAGAAGTCTTATGCAGACATGTGTCGTCTCCCTCTAGAGTTTGACATTGGGGACCACGTACTATTGAAGGTGTCTCCTACACGTGGAATTTTCCGTTTTGGGAGGAAAGGCAAGCTAAGTCCGAGATATATCAGACCATTCGAGATTCTCGAGAGAGTTGGGGATTTAGCATACAGGTTGGCCTTACCGCCATCGCTGAGTCACGTTCACAATGTGTTTCACGTATCCCAACTACGGAGGTATGTACCAGATCCCAGTCATATCATTGAGTTTGATGAGATCGAGATAGCGAATGACGGCACCTTCGAAGAGAGACCAATCAAGATACTTGAGAGTCGGACCAAACAATTGAGGAATAAACCAATACACTTGGTTAAAGTACAATGGTCACGACATGGAGCTGAAGAGGCCACTTGGGAAACGGAGGACAGTATGAAGACTAGATATCCAGAGTTGTTCTTATCTTAAGTTTTGGGACGAAACTTCTTTTTAAGGAGGAAGGATGTAATACCCGAGATCTCTGATATGTAATTGAACCTTGTGATATTGTAATTGTTGCATTTTGATCTGATTATTATTCTCTGTATTTCATGATCCGGTGTTGTTGAGCGCATGATTTCATGAATGTGATCTAAATGGTGATTCTGCGCATGTAGCGCACGCTATCGACTAAGTATAGCATACGCTAATTAGGATCCGTAGCGCACGCTATGTATGAACCTTAGCGCGCGCTACACGTAGTCAGCATGATTGAGACAGGGTGGTAGGTGAGATCGGCTGCGGATCTCGGTCGGATTATGTCGGGATGAACCTGGACGGCTTTCGGGACTAGTCAACGCGGTAGCACACGCTACTGATATGAGGATAGCGCACGCTAAATGCTGAGTACAGTGAAGTCAGTAAGCCGTTAGCGCACACTATGAATATAGACTAGTGCGCGCTAATAACCACTTTCTATAAATAGGACAGCATCCTTTTTCGTATTTTCAGCCTTTTCACTTCCCACATCCGAATCCTTGGACTTAGAGAGACACTCTCTTCATCCTAAACCCTTCATATCAGCATCCTAGCCCGAGTCAAAGATTGTAGATCATTGGAGATTGGTGTTCAAGCCTTCGGCGTTGGATTGCTTCGAGTTCCTCCTTGTTCTTCACTGCTTTGAGGTAGGTGATTCTTCACCAATATTAAGTACTATTATGAAGGACGTTTTGATCATGATTTGGGACTATCTAGTTAGTTAAATACGTATGTAGTCGAACATCATGTGTTAGAAGGATATTTTCGACGTTTCGGTACTTATTCATCGTATAATCCTTTGAACCTTTTTAGTGTATGGACTCCTAAGATTATTCATGTATCTTCAAAACCGATTATAACCAGTATATGGAGATTACCAAGTTCTTATGTCCTTACATAAAGGAATCATACGTTTTGGGACTTGGAATGGATTGAACTTAGGATATTTTCTTGAAGATCAAGATAAATTATGGTGTTGTAATGATGATACGTATCCTTGTGTCTCATAGTCATTTAATACGTAAAGATCTTTCACAAACCGTATGAGCATGATATGCACGGAGATGGCATGTATTAACACAGAAGATTTCATGAGTTTCATCACCTTTAGCTCAAGTTTTCTGCCCAGTAGTAAACTGCCATGCACGGTTAGCGCACGCTAAGATGTGTATATTAACGTGTGCTATCGGGAATGAGTAACGTACGCTACGTTTGGTACGTAACGTACGTTATGTCATCAGGCAGGACAGTCGGCTGATCAGAGAGGACTGTCAGTACACAGCTAGCGTATGCTAAACTTGGTTATTTGCGTACGTTAACGGGCAGGCTTAGCGCACGTTACGTAGAGTACGTAGCGCACGCTAAGTAGTTCAGGCAGAATTCATTTTTAGAGCTTGCGGCCGTAAACTGGATTGTTAGACATTCGTACGGCATGAGATGAATTCTTTATTATTTCTTAGGTCCGAGCCTTGCATAGGGGACGATCTAGGGGCGGTGGCATACAGACGCGTATCATTTGTTGGAGTATTTCATTCTTGCCATTTTCGAGGGAAGTATCATATGTTGAGTTGGTTTATATTGGAACTTTGATCATGCATATGGTTTTGTTCATATTGTCGAGTACGAGATTAATTTCTTTGATTTCTTGTGGTATTCGTGGTTAATTATTCGTATGAATGGACATATTGAAATGCATACATGTATGAACGATTGCATGGTTTATATTGTAAATGATCCGAAAGGGGTCATGAGGATCTATGCTGAGGGCGCTGGATCGAATGTCCACCATGCGTTGGTCCGACGGGATCATCATGGGGATCTATGTTGAGGGCGCTGGATCGTTGGACGGGTTTTCCACCATGCGTTGGTCCGACGGTATCATCATGGGGATCTATACCAAGGGCACTGGATCGCTGGATTACCCTGTAATGTGTTGATGGAATCGTGAGGATTCACATCGTTGGATTCCGATGATGGAAGTCCGTTTTACATGTTTTATGATGCACTGATGATTTATGTATTATGATACTTGTACTAGCATTGTTTTGCTAACCCCTTCGGGGGTGCACATTGTTTTGATGTTCAGGTAGCCGAGGAGCGGGGAGGCAACCACAGTACCGACATGACGATGAAATGGCTCAGTGATGTGGTTGAGGTTTATTGTTATTGTGATTTGTCTTCTTGGTTCACTTTAGTACTCGAGTACGTGTATTTTAATAATGTCATTTTCGATATGGTTGTATAAGTTAACTCATTGGATCAGTTGAATAAGTTTTGTATTTTGAACTTCAGTTGTACGGTTGGATTATATTTACATTTCTTTTATTTAGCCTTGTAAATCCTTACTTAAAGGGTTTACGGCGCTGTAATTATTCCGAATATCTCGGGGTGTTACAATTATATTCTGGAAATTTATGTTTAAGAAGTGTATTTTGTTTATATGAATATGCATGTGTAGTTGGATGCTTAAATCGTGGCCTGACAAAGATAGAACGGTTAAAACAAGCTTAAGATACGAACTAAGTGAAGGTAAATATAATTAGGAAAATTATTGCTTAAAAGATGTAATCTGACTTAAGGACGTAAAATACAACATAATTACTTGTTAATCACTTACCCTTAAAATTTTATAAGAAACGGGAACCGTTTTCCAAGCCAACGGGCCAAAATCGTCAAAACACGGAAATTGTGTCAAATCTACAAATTGTGAAACAACTAATTGAAATCCGTGTAATTTCAGTTTGGAACATCTAAAGGGACATAAAAACATGTTTAGCCTCTGCCCTTAAAGTTTCGTAGTGATCGGATCTATTCCCGGTGTCTACGGACTAAAAAATTGCAATTAAGATAAATTAAGGGGTAAAAATGGTAAAATCCCCAAAAAAAATCCGGAGCCAAGGCAAAAGTTTCACCTTCTGGACTGAAGTAATGACTTATATAAGAATAAATATTCTGACCTTAAAATTTTGTAGAGATCGGAAGTCGTTTTGAGATTTGGGGCCAAAATGTAATATCAATAAAATTGTGGTCAAATAGCAAATTATAATAAAATTGAAATCTAAGACGAAATTTCAAGACTATGGACCGGAATATTAAATTTTCAAAAAGGTACGTATGATATCTGAAAAAACTTATAACAATCGAAGTAAATTTGAGTCAAAACGATATTTTAAAAAGTTTTGGGGCAAAACGAAAATTTTGGAAAAATCGGTCAGAAACCGAAATTCTGGAAATTTACCCAACACTTAAGCTCCAAGTTCAACATGAACTCTCCTGTAAGTTTCGTCATCATCCGTGACGAAAACTAAAATTTACGGGTATAATAACTCCTTTGCAAGAATTATGGGCGGGACCGTAATTTTGGAAATTTTAATTAAAAAATTAAAGATTGGAAATTTACCAAATCTGAAATCAATAATCAAAATTATATCTTAAAGATATGTCAACAACCGAACCATAATCTCGTGCCACGAATAAACTCCAAATCACAATCATATAATCGAATTACACTAAGTACCGTAATTAATTGAATGTATGACTCTGATTGTATGATGTGTATGCACCGAAAATGTGACTAACTTACAATCACGTCTAACCGGGAACTAAGTTTCTCACAAACAAAGTGCCACGGACAGGACTGCCTCTAATTTTATCGGGACAAAGTGCCACGTCAACGGACGGGGGCCACCTCTTGAGCCCATACGAAACAGAGGGCCGATCAAAGATCCGGGGGCCACCTCTTGAGTTGTAAGGGCCACCTCTAGAGTCCCGAATTTGTGTCAGGGACGGTTAGACTAAGTCTTGGATCGAGCAGCACGGCTGCGGTTCATGAACAAGGCTACTGTCGTTTCCTATTCCCTTGAAGCCGAAGGACGGAGTGATCCTGAGGTGACTGGGTCGTAGACTTAGGGTATAATCGCGATTATGGTGTGATCCGGGTATTAAACCCCAGCTAAGGACATACCGAGCCCAGATAAGAGATAAGGTAGCACGTCACCAAGCGTGAGAGCTTTTAGCTCAAAGGCCAAGGTTATAAGGACGGTCCGACAATATGCCGATCTGATTAGCGTGCGCTAACAATATGCATTAGCATGCGCTAATCCTTCATAACAAGCATCCATTGACCTTGTCGGCACATGCGCCGAAAGTGGCCGGGTCTACATGTAGATTCCTTCTGATCTGTTCTGCACTAGTGTACACTATCCCTTTCCTTTAGCGTGCGCTAAACCTGCACGATACCGTGCGCTATGCTTGAATATTACCGTGCGCTAGTCAGGCTATACTTAGCCATTTTCAGCTATTATTGTCCAACGTCTCAACATACTAGATACGTATACACGACATACTGAATACACATACTCCTTTCAATAATATTCTAATATGATACACACTATCCTCAAATGCAATTGTCGACCAAGTACGACAATTATACCAATACTGACGTCTCGCTCCTTCATTTACTTTATCCATACTGTACAGATTCCATGCTGTACAACATAACTTGGTTAAATAATATTAAACAACAGTAGAAGAAATTCCGGATATTACATACTACACCACTTAAAATAAGTTTCGTCCTCGAAACTTGCAATCCGTCAAAAAGAAACAAACCGTTCAACCAAAATATCCCAAAATCATCACGACAACGAACAATCATCATTATTAACGAATTACCAAACTAGCATACTTACAGATGCGCAAAGTCGATGATCTCCTCAGATACTAGCAAGTGACTTCACTGTAAAATCTCAACACGCTTACGATCACAATTCTATGAGTCTCAACAAAATATATCATCTTCCGATGAAATAATCTATCCGTGTCAAATCATGTCTGCCTGATTACACAATCAAGTCCCAATTCCATAAAACAAATAATTCACGATACATCTGGGAAACAACTGCTGAAATAATGACACACATCCCGAAACATCGACACAAAATCCGAACGCTCATTCGATCATTAACAAAGATCAACCACCAAATTAACCGAGAATACCATTGACATGATAACCCCAATACAACCAATCCAAAGGTCAAAACACAGCTGAGAATATCACCGACATGATAAACTCAATATTACCATCGAACGATCAACAATAATCGAGAATACCTTCACACGGTAAGCTCCAACATAATGAAAATAGAACCACAGAGACAGATATACGGATGAATAAAATTCTCAAAACGTTACACAAATAACATACAGTGGATCTCAACGAAACACACTCGACTTTTGAACATACCCTTCGTCATACGAACAACCGGTCATAAACTGACGAATATACCCAACCATACATGGAGTGGAAACCAATCAATATCCAAAACAACCATCCTGGCGTCACCATCCCTAAATCCATACTTACAAAGGAATCATTCAAAAATCACTATGGTGAAATCGCACTACTACCATACCAATGGAATCGCATAGTACATATGTCCCGGTTTCACAAAATCTTAAGTTCCAAAATCATATTTTGTACTGAATCTATAATACACGACATATTATTCTTATCTGATCAATCAACCGATCATCCCTGGATAACCAAACTACCATACTAAATTTCGAATCTCTTTTCAACGTACCATACTGATGTATTATCCAGTTCGTGAGTCACACTCATAACTTCACGATGATATGCACTATGCACTAAATGCGTATGTATATCATTCACATTTTTAAAACTAGTTTGAAATCATATAGTCTCGTAAAGAAGACAAATTTTCGAAAGTTCTTTCAAAAATTTCAAAGCTCAAAACATAATTTTCGTAAGACCACGAAATTAATTTTCGAAAAGTTAAACTGGCTCGCTAATGCCAAGTATTCGATAACAGTTTCCTTCGAATCCACATGATTAAATAAAATGTAATTATACAAATTCTCGACTACATCCACACTCCTATATACCAATTCGGTTCGTCACCAATTCCACTGACATTACATCAAAAAACCATACGATAGGGTTCCAAAATTTCAATATATAAACTCCGACAAGAAACTCATTTTCCACATATGACTCGCAACGTCAATCATTTACCCATCCTGGATCACCTCAAATATGCTGTGACAAAACATTGAAAAATCAACACCGCGAAAGACTTCCCGAGAAGTATCATTTGAACAAGTAAATCAAAACCCTAAAAGGTGGTAATAAAATTGATAAACGATTGGTAAAGTGTTTTACAAATATCGGGAGTTTTAGAAAACATGAAAAAGCCTTTTTGAAACATTAGGTCTCAGCCTAAATCCCGTTCCACATTACAAGAAGTTTATAAAGTAGAAAATCTTATTTGGACCCCAAGTCCTGAGTTATAAAACTATTTCAAAATCGATTGGGTCTCGACCCAAAATCATTTTCCGTAAAACATCCGCAAAACAATCATTTTGAAAAGTACCATTTTCAAATGCTCAAAAACAGTTCCGTATATCTCAAAATGAACTAACATGACTACATGTTCTCCTCATCAATCCACAGTCTTTCTCCCAATTGCACAACTCCGTTCCAAAACGTAACCGACATATTGATTTCCAAAATCCTAACTTCTCAAGATCATCAATCCTGTCCCAACTCTGTCATCTCATACGGTAACGCATAACATCTTTCTGAATCTCAAAGCATATCAACTTAGAATGGCAATAAATCTCAATGTAATTCAAAAATCAAAATACTTACAGATCGTGAAGCCGATGATTCCCTGTGATACTGGCACATGTCTCAACTCTAGAAAATACTCGACACAGACATTTACAAAACACACATTTTGCAAACTCAGTTCAACTCGAGAACACAACACAGCTCTATCTGAAGAAACACGCTAACACCATTTGGAAAAAATTACAACAACCCCAGTACCACACTGGTAAATCACATAACACATAAGCCAAAATGAACAACAAAAATCTAGGGCTCTATCTTTAGTCAAATCGACCACTCGAATGACGCGACAAAAACACGAATCGACTCGACCCAACTGCCTAGGTTTTCTCAACCTAAGCTATGATACCATATTCTGTAACACCCCCAGAGCCATCCAGGAATATTACAGCGCCGTGGGCCCCGAGATGGAACCCACAAGGCTAAAAGATATTTTTGCAAACACTTACAAACGCCCAAGAGGCTAAAGACGGTACTATCTTTTAAAATCATTCGAAGACTTTTAAAATCCGTTTATCAAAACCGTTGTGAAAATATCATTTGAAAGGACAAGGCCAAACAGCCGAAACTTAATAGTTTAGAAAACGATATTTTAAGGTAACTTAAATTACCAGATACCAAAGGCCATTTAAAAAAATACTCACGCAGCGGAAAAGACAAGAGTTAAAAATACTCTAGCAGCGGAAAACAAGAACTGATCAGAAAACTCAATACATAAATACATGCCCTAGCCAGTATCCTCCGGGAAGCTCATCCCTTCACGACCGCTACATGCTCGATAACCCAAGAACCTAAAAAGAAATCCCACGATGGGGTCAGTCATAATATCCAACAATGATAACAATCACATCACGTCAATAACTACATACCAATGAAAATAATTAGTAAGAATAGGACCAATGTAATCTTACCTTCATAACTTTACCAACCTCGTAATACTTCTCATCAGAATAACCATTATCGCAATGCACATATCATAATCTCGATTAATCAATTAACTCAACCATAACATCCATACGGCACCTCAAGCAATACCCAAGATTCTCAAAACATCATCATAACTTGCAATACGGAAATATACCAACTCTGACCAATTCGATCCATCGGAAATAAACATAATCAAATCTCAACACGATAATCGATTGTCTATCCCAGGACAAGAACCAAGAAGGAAAATACGGAACATACCTCAGGATACGCAATGCCATAGCGAATCACGTCAGTCTAATCCAAGATCAGATCAATACAACATACGGACATGGTCCTAACAAAAGACCTACAAATGCATACATATGACAACGTCAATATGCACACATCAATAACAACAATGTATACTTATGGCAAACTCGTAATATACATATGCACAACAACAACACATAGGTAATCCGATGATCCAGCGTTCACTGCCTAGATCCCACGATGATCCCGTCAGACCAACCGTGGTGGAAAAACCTATCCGATGATCCAACGCACGCTAGCATAGATCCTAAGATGATCCCATCGGACCAACCCTGGTAGACATATGACAAAAATGCACAAATGCATATAACAATGATACACGATGCATGACAACAACAATACACAAATGTATCACAACATGATTGACACAAATTACAAAAATGATTAAAATACTTGCTCCGAGTCCTTCGAGAGCAATCTCGATATCTAAACCATCATCAACCATTATTCTGAATATTCGATGATCCAAAATGTCACGGACGGTAGATAATTCACGTCTTCATCTATACCACGATGTATTCTCGATGCAAAGTATACCAACAACAAATGTAAATCATACACATTATGATTTAATTCCCAAAACTCGAATACAACTTATAATCCCAAATATCCTGTGATTACGATTATAAACATTACTATACGAATTATAAATGAATGAAATAGAAATCATTCACTAAATATTTTAAACTGAGCAAGTAATAACTTGCCTCGATACTGTTGAAGTCGTTACCAATTCCATTGCCTTCATCTACAAGTTCCTTGGTCCCGACCAAAGCAATTCACGAACATCCTCGAACTCGACCGCAACACACGATTATAATCACCGATCAATATTCTCAACCTATTACAGTTATTGGATAAACAACAAGTTCGATAACAATCAACAATGCAATCAACAAACCCAACGGTTCTACAATATCTCGGTTAACCACAAGTCTGGTCAATCCAACTTAAACGATCACGAATTCATAACCAAAACAGGATATAATACACTTCCTCACCACTTAGCGTACGTTAATCACTTAACGTAGCGTGCGCTAAGTCGCTTAAATTAGCGTGCGCTAGCCAGTAAGATTAGCGTGTGCTAATGCTGTACAGATGCATGCCTTACAAGTATCGATCAACATATGGCGATTATCAAGAACACTAAGTGATTCGAAACCATGTTCATAGCTATCGAAACAATGAAACCGATATCTTTTAACATATAAACAATCATCCAACTCATAATCCAAGTCATATATTCATAGATCATCTTCTTCCTCAATATCAACATATGAATACCAAGAATTCATAATCATCGCCATGTTCACCATCATATGAAGAAACCAACAACAACAACATCAAAGAGCCAAATTGAAGGAAGACATTAGCAAACATATCTCTTTGAAGATAAACATCACAATTCGAAACCATTCGAATCATATCAATACCCGTATATCAACAATAACATCAACATAACTCGGTAACAAATATTATAATCATACTTGTTAACTCATATACATGACGATTATCAACTCAAGGACACTATATACAATCCAAAACGAAGTCCCAAAGTGAAGAGTAATTACCTCTTTGAATGAATGGATTGATTTCCAAGGTTGAATCCATTCTTAATCACTTCCAAGCTTCAAATTTTGTTAGGAACGATCAACTCAAGTGTTTGGAACCTCAACTTCTCTCTAAGAACTCTCTCTATCGGTTCACATGAAGAAATGGATGGAAATGACGAATAATGCCCAACTGCACATATATATACTGTACATTATTAGCGTGCGCTAACATCTTCATTTAGCGTATGTTACATGCTTAGCGTGCGCTAACGGTCTTTGTTAGCGTGCGCTATCGTAGTCCAGAGGCTACTGCCTTACTTCATACAGTGATTTACGTACGCAATGCCCCTGCAATAGCGTATGTAAATGCCTCTATTTAGCGTACGCAAGTGTCCGACCATAGTGTGCGCTAATCATATTTGACTCGCTACAGTCTGCACCTACCCAGAACATGATCGTGCCCCCACATGCTGAAAGTAGCCTGACAAAGCCAAGATTCCTTTGGACCGATCTGATTAGCGTGCACTAACAATATGCATAAGCATGCGCTAATCCTTCATAATAAACATCTGTTGACCTTGTCGGCACATGCGCCAAAAGTGGCCGGGTCCACATGTAGATTCCTTCTGATATATTCTGCACTAGCGTGCGCTATCCCTTTCCTTTAGCGTGCGCTAAACCTGCATGATAGCATGCGCTATACTTGAATATTAGTGTGCGCTAATCAGGCTATACTTAGCCATTTTCAGCTATTCTTGTCCAACGTCTCAACATATTAGATACGTATACACGACATACTGAATACACATACTCCTTCCAATAATATTCTCATATGATACACACTATCCTCAAATGTAATTGTCGACCAAGTATGACAATTATACCAATACTGACATCTCGGTCCTTCATTTATTTTATCCATACTGTACAGATTCTATGTTGTACAACATAACTTGGATAAAATAATATTAAACAACAGTAGAAGAAATTTTGGATATTACAATAACAAGTACAATGCCCACACTCAACATCCTCTGAGTGGCATTCGAGGGCATACTCCTAACTAATTGCAATGCAAGAAGCATTGAATCAAATGGAAAGGAACAATGTGTGGGAGCTGATTGACAAACCAAATCACAAGAGGTCATTGGCACCAAATGGATTTACAAGAACAAATGTGATGAAGATGGAGTTGTTGTTAGGAATAAAGCTAGATTAGTTTCTAAAGGATATGCTCAATGTGAAGGAATAAATTTTGATGAAACCTACGCACCGGTAGCAATATTAGAAACAATCAGGTTATTCCTTGCCTATGCAACCTTCAAGAAATTTGAGGTATATCAAATGGACGTGAAAAGTGCCCTCCTCAATGGAGTAATGGAAGAGGAAGTATATGTTGAACAACCTCCTAGATTTGTCAAATGAGACAAGGTATACAAGATTTCAAAAGCCTTATATGGACTCAAACATGCACCAAGAGCCTGGTATGAGACATTATTCATATTCCTTGAGAAAAATGGATTCTGCAAGGGAAAGTTGGACAAAACCTTATTCAGAATAGAACATGAAGACCACATATTACTAGTTCAAGTAGATGTGGATGATATCATTTTTGGATCAACAAATCATGAACTACATGAAAAATTCTCAAATCTCATGCAAGGAGAATTTGGAATGAGCATGATGGGTAAACTGAACTTCAATCTTGCTTTACAAGTCAAACAGGTTGAAACTTGGATTTTCATCAACCAAGCAAAAGATTTGGAATGGAGTCAGCCAAGACCTTGAAAGTACCAATGATCACATCTCTCCATATTGACTCAGATGATGGAGGCATACCAGTAGATCCAACCCACTACAGAGGATTAATAGGATCACTATTATACCTCACTGCAAGCAGACCTGACATATCATATGCAGTAGGAGTGTGCGCAAGATTTCAATCCAAACTGAAGCACTCCCATCAGGAAGCAGCAAGGAGAATAATCAGATACATAGAAAGCACAATCAATGTTGGATTATGGTATCCGAAAGATGACAATTTTGAACTATCAGGATATTCTGATTCTGATTTTGCAGGATTTAAAATCAACAGGAAAAGCACCAGTGGAACATGTCAATTCCTTGGAACCAGACTGATATCTTGGTTCAGTAAGAAGCAGATATACAAATCAATATCCACAACCGAGTTACAATACCTGGCCGCAGGTATTTGTTGTGCTCAAATACCATGGATCAGATGACAGCTAAGGGACTGCAACATTATTGCAAATTAAGTTCCAATATGGTGTGACAACAATAGTGCAATTGCGCTCACAAACAATTTGGTCCTGCACTAAGAACAAAGCATATAGATGTCAAGCATCATTTCATTAGAGACCACGTGATCAATAAAAGAGTCAAGGTGGAAAGAGTCAGCACTGAATACCAAATTGCTGACATATTCACAAAGCCCTTGCCAGAAGAAAGGTTTCTTGAACTAAGCAGGGAACTTGGACCTATAGATTGGGAATCAAGTACCTAAGTAATTCAAAAACCTAGCTGATCTAAATCTCAGCCAGGATGGAAGAAACCTAGCTGATCAAAACTCAATCGAGAGTGAGGAAACCTAGATGACCCAAAAGTCAGCTAGGAATGAAGAACCGAGCTGCTCCAAATCACAGTCAGGAATGGAAAACCTAGCTGCTCAGAAACTCAGCCAAGATTACATATCTGTAGAAGAATGCAAGGAATCAAAATCGCAGTTGATCAGAAGTCTAACGGTCAACCAACTAAGATCATAATCCCTTTAAAATATTTATTTATTTAAATATCGCACATGGATTAAAACGCCTCATCCCAGTAACACCACGCCTACATCAGGTTGTCCAATCATGTCACACAAACCGCCACAATTAATTATTTTAAAAACTGACTTAAAAAGAAGCTACATAAAGCGATTGAAATTACTTGATAAAAACTTATCGTCTTCAAGTTTTTCAAGCAAGAACCCTAGTTTCCCGTAAAGCAAAAAACTTGAATATCACCACACTAAAAATTCTCAAATAAATCAGAAAAATGGATGCGACAACATACTTCAAAAACATCAACCTAACAGTCGTGATGGAAGAATAATATTCAGCATCATGGTGGATTTCCTAGGACTCCTGGAGGCGAACAACTCCCTGCAAATGGCGGATTTAATCCTCATAATGAAGAAAAATGGTATCTACTGTTATCTGGACATCAACCCCTTGGAGCTTTACAAGGAAGCTATCATCTGCTACTACAAAGAGGCCGAGGTGACTGAACGAGGCATCATATTGATTTATGGTGAACCCATCCTCATAACCCAACCAACCATAGTAAATGCATTTGGACTGGAAAACCATGAAATAGCGGTTGAAGCTATCAAACAAAATCCTTTGGAGATCTAGCAGTCGATCAAGCTGCCTGATCAACCAATGAAGATGAAGAACACTACCAAGAAATCTGATGTGCAGAAGGAGTTCAGATACCTGGTGGACATGACCAATAAAATCATCATGGGCATTTTCAGGAAGTTTTGATCAGATATCCTCATCTAAGTACATGGTGATGGGGCAATGATGCATACGCAAATAATAAACTAGCCTGATTGCATCTTCAGGCAGTTAGTCAGGGAAGTGAACAAAGCAAGTTGGGATTCCACTAACAAGAAATTCAGCCAGAAATTAGCCTTCGTCACACAAATTAGCTGGATTGTTGAACTTTTGGGAAAAGTCAATGGTAAAGGAGAGACCTTTCACAGCAGCAAATGACTTCGTCATCTGGACCTCAATGCACTGGCTTAGTATTCAACTCAGCAACCAAAAGACGTAGAAATGCTTGCTAAGATGAAATAGGGAGCTGTAACACCCCCAATCCGCTCAGGGACATTACACGCCGTAGAACCTTTCCTCAAGGATCTACCAGGCTGGTAACGACATATAACAACTCAACCATGCCTTTAAGGCTAAAATGACTCAGTAGACCGATTTGGTATTTCAATAAATACATACAACTCAAATACAACTCATGCCCACGCAGGGGTCAAAATACAACCACACCCGTACAACGGGAAAATATAGCAGCGGAAAAATAGAGTACAACTGAACCAATAAACAAAGTACGGTTCCTCATGTGATTAGTATCGATCATCTTTCATCATCCTTCGTGCCGACCCTGTGTTAGGCTCCAAAACCTGAATGCAAAAACAGACATCCACCCCCCGAATACTCGGGGGTTAGCAAAACTCTACTGTTTTGCTAGTGCAAGAACAAAGTGCAAATACGAGCCATACAATTCACATTCCACAAACGATAATAATTCTGAATCCTCAAAGATTCAAATACAACAGGATGAACACTTCCCGAGGCAAGAGTTTGAGTAAATACTTCCCAAAATTTCAAGATCAAAATATCAAGGGAAACAATTTATAAAATGATTTGAAATACCATCGGGAGTTTTAATAGAAAACAATTTAGGATTATCAAATCCTACTTTTCGAAAACCAAAAGACAAAAGGGGTCACCACCCCAAAGGTTTTACTTTCCATAAAATAACCTTTACCAAACCATTAGGATTTTAGCCCCAAATCCGTCAAATGGCCTTTACAAAACCGTTGGGATTTTAGCCCCAAATATCATCAACTCACAGTACACGAGAACGACAACAAGGTTCGTCTCCCAATAACAAAATCCACAAATAAAGGATTTAAAACCAACAACAAAATACTCAAGTGCCATCCTAGCCAAGTAAGCCAAACGAACACTTACCTCTTACACACTTAGTCGATGCATGCAAACATGAAAAACCATTCGAAAGCACACATTTCCGGAAATGCCATAGTCAAATCACATTTGTAAAATGCACCACAATTAACCGTGGATCCCCCCTCCGTGGACCCCTACCGATACCCCGTCGGATCTAACCCATAGTGAGCATACACACACACACGTTACTCATGCAATACTAATATGCTAAGAATGTAAGTTCATCAAGAATACTTACTAGAGATGGCCACTAATCCGACACCATTATCAAACTCTTCAAAACACAATAACAAGATTAAACACGGAATACACGATTCCATAACTTTTAAACAACAAGGATATCATCAAAGCCTCCAACGTTCAAAATAATCAAATCATAATCAATTCCCAAAACACAACGTTCACAAAACACACACGCGTTTTGAAAGAGAGCCTTTAACGAGGCCAAACCGAAATCTTTTGAAAATTCATTTCAAATAACCAAACAAACACATCAAGACGACCACCGATCATCATATCCATAAAACGAGAAAGGTATGTGCAAGGTACTTGCCTCGAATAACCACAACGCGGAGAATCGGCCGAAGTAGGTTGGCACGAACCGACTACGAACTCGCCGACTCCACCGAACGACAATCCACAACAATGAACTACGAACGAAAACAATAACAATGAAAATGAATTCCAAAGTATGACCCAAAGCCGCTGAATTCAAAGAACAAATGACGAAAGTTCAAGGATTTCCCCCAAAACGGCCAAGAACACGATTCGTTCCGTCAAAACCCGAAAACGGAATTCCAAGATGATATATGGATATACAATCCATAGAATGTGTTTAACAACATCATTTAACCACAATCGATCCATCAAAAACGGATGAAAAACGAGATCGAGAACAAATCCCCCAAAAAGTCAATTTGAAGGAAATCGAGAAATATACTTCGATTCGACGAAGAACAATGGATTAAATGATGTTAAACACAAGGATACTATCAAGATTAATCATACCCATCATGAATTAATCAACAACACGGAACGAATCGGACGAAAATGCAAAAATCCCCAAATTCACGAAATTAGGGTTCTAAGGAAGATTACCTTGATTCGCTGGATCAAAGGATGATAACGGACGATTGATTGATGTTATGAACTCAAGAACTTCATGGATTTGTTGTTAAACAACATGGCTTCGTCACCCATGAATCGCCATCCGCGGACGGAGAAGGAAGGAAGTGAAAAACGAGATGAAATGTGACTGCTCAGCCACATTTATACTGGGCCGGACTAGCGCGCGCTAGGCTGCCGAGCTAGCGTGCGCTATCGGCCCAGGCCGCGATCCAGTGGCCTTCTGGACTAGTCTGCTCGGCCAGGTAGCGTGCGCAGCCTTCCGGCCGTAGCGTGCGCTACCTGCCGGCCGTAGCGTACGCAGCGTCCGACAGTAGCGTGCGCTACCTGCCGAGCCTGACCGATTCCAGAACCCCCAGGACTCCACTGTCTGCACTCCGGCAAGGCGTTAAAGCGGCAGAAGGCGTGCGCTATACCTGCCGGTTAGCGCGCGCAGCCTTCCGGCCGTAGCGTGCACTACGCCGGTTCCTGCCGCACCCGTCCGGCCAGTGCCCGCAATCGTCCGGCCAGTCCCGCAACCGTCCGGCCAGTCCCACAACCGTCAGGGCTCGACGACCCAATTACCGAAAACGCACGGAACGAACACGACGAAAAGTTCGCGGACGACATCAACGACCCGAAATGAAAACATAATACCATATTTAATCATACGCGACCAAGAAACGGGTCGAGACAACAATTACAGATACGGATACCCGTAACTTTCAAGAAATTACAAAATGGCCCAAAATGCCCGAAAATCAGGATACATGATCGAATAACCAAACCGAAGTTCACATCACGTCTAACAAAGTCAAACGGACTTATGGGAAACTCGAAACAGCAGTTTCGATCAAGATTCGCAAGAACCGAACTCAAGTGCGGAAAAGTCGTTAAAAAGCACGGAACTCAACAAAATGACACCGAAACGAACTCGGATGTCAAAAAGTGTAGAATTAATCATTCTCAGAATGACGAAACGGTCATGAGCGAGTCGTCAAAATGGACTTCGGCCGAAAAAAGAAATTTACATTCTACCCTCCTTAAAAGAAGTTTCATCCCGAAACTTAAAACAAGTAGGGGGAAGAAATATTCCGCGAGGAAAAACTCAACGAGATACAGAAGAATGCGTAACTAACGCCCAACGGCGAAATGTTACAAACAACGCAAAGGAATATACGGCGTGAAAACACGCTCCACGGCGACCAACACAACGTCACCGTTAGGGATATAATAAAACCAACAAATGACAAGCGTCATCAAACGGATAATATAACCAAGTCAATTATACGACAATCACAAAACACAACGAACGAAAATCAATATGATTGACCAACCCAACGGTACATCAATCAAAACGCGAGCCAACAGCTGAACAAATACGGAATCCCACCGCCCAAGGGTTGGAAGATCGAAAACGAGACTAATTTCCCGAACTTAAGGGAATTAGGAAGGAGCCTGAATGCTCAACAATCACGAAACGAGAACAAAAACCGAACAAGCAAATGATCGAGACAACAAAGATCGAACAATCATGTCTGAAACACGAAGGATAATAAAATTCAAACAACAACTCCCAGGATGATCTGGCGAGAACTACAAGACATGCATTCCCATAAGATCCACAGGAAAGGGAATAGCGATTGAAAGGTCACAACGACAAATGAGTTATTCCGAAACAACACCACACTCGTTCGATCAACAAAAGCAAGGGGCAAGACAAGCTCAGAAATGTCAACGAACATAATGAGTCGATAGAGTTGAAAACACAAGAGTTCCAAATCCGATCCACTTCGAATAAAAGAACTAGTAGAACCAAATGATGTTACTCCCGAACAAGGTTCACAAGAATCGAACCGAACTCGAGAAAGTCACAGCGATAACCAGATCGACTCAAAACAAGATCACAGCTCGTTCGGACGATGAAACTGAAATACCGAACAAGTTCATAAAGTATCAACAAACATGAGCGAATCGATAGACTGGAGAAAGAGAAAATACAGAAGTCAAAATGGTACGGGCATTACCTCCGACCTCATCCACGAAATTCACAAAAACGGGAGCAAGGTAACAAGACATTAAACAACCGACACGTAACAGAACCATCACCGACGCACACGGTCATACCAAACCAAGCTCTAACAGCTCGCACATGCGCGACAACGCAGAAATCACTACGCGACGACAATATTCAATACCAACATCCCACCTCTCACAGAGGCTAACACAACAAATGTGTGGAAAATGACTCAACGCTCACACCGTCAATTCGGTCATACTCGGGAATAAACATCAAAATGACAACGCGAACATCATACATACATACCCAGCCCTCAAACGGGAATGGATAGGTTTTAAAAACGAAAACCTCATTGTGAAAATAATTTGAAGAATACCGGTTGATCTTGAGTATCACCTTTCAAAAAAATACAAACGTGAAACATCGTTATCGAGACTTTGGAGAACCATTTCGCATTTCATAAAATTGAGGACACTTTCTCTTAGTGAAAACTTTCAGATTATTCGACCCTCGGGTCTAAATAAAAGTGTTTCTAAAACATTGAAAATATCTCAAAGCATTTTGGTCCTCGAAGTAGAAAATTTTTGAAATATATTGTGGCACCTAGGATGTACCACAAGAAAATAACTCATTTGAAAAGTATGTCTCGAAATTTATTTTTCTAAGATACTCAAGGTTTTCAAAAATCCAATAGGCCAGAATGCCCAAAACTCACACATATCGACGTTCACTAAAACAACTCCTAGCACACGCATCAAAAAGTTTAAAATCAAGACAATACATGTCTTTAAACGGAAATAAACGATAAAATACCAGAGTTGAAGACCGCCTAGGATTCAGAACAAAACCACTGACCCCATTCGAAGTCTCTAAGGACCCTCCCGCACCGACTAGTGAACAAGTCGTACGTGTATAAGCGCTAAGCTTCCACAAGAGAACTTGTAAAACGTGCAAATCGATTCGGAAATCATCAACAACGGACAAAAACAATAATAAAAAGACATCACATGTGACGACACTCCTCGTATAAATCAAATACGAGAGTCGACTAAATACATATCGTGAAATCAAAATCCACATAAGGATTCCACCACTTAACAAATAATCATAAAAATAGCTCGTGTCACACGAGGCACAACACAAAGAAGGGAGACTTACTTCCACAGGTCGCACGAAGATGATGATCGCCCCACGATACTAATCACGACCAACAAACTCAAACGACGCATCGCGACACGACTCAGTCAGATAAAATCCGACGAAACAAGACTCAAACAACACGACTTGACCCGACAGCCTAGGTTTCCTCAACTTAAGCTCTGATACCATTTATGTAGCACCCCCAATCCGCTCAGGGATATTACACGCCGTAGAACCTTTCCTCAAGGATCTACCAGGCTGGTAACGACATATAACAACTCAACCATGCCTTTAAGGCTAAAATGACTCAGTAGACCGATTTGGTCTTTCAACAAATACATACAACTCAAATACAACTCATGCCCACGCAGGGGTCAAAATACAACCACACCTGCATAACGGGAAAATATAGCAATGGAAAAATAGAGTACAATCAACCAATAAACAAAGTACGGTTCCTCATGTGATTAGTATCGATCATCTTTCATCATCCTTCGTGGCCGACCGTGTTATGCTCCAAAAGCTGAATGCAAAAACAGACATCCACCCCCCGAATACTCGGGGGTTAGCAAAACTCCACTGTTTTGCTAGTGCAAGAACAAAGTGCAAATACGAGCCATACAATTCACATTCCACGAACGATAATAATTCGGAATCCTCAAAGATTCAAATACAACAGGATGAACACTTCCCGAGGCAAGAGTTTGAGTAAATACTTCCCAAAATTTCAAGATCAAAATATCAAGGGAAACAATTTATAAAATGATTTAAAATACCATCGGGAGTTTTAATAGAAAACAATTTAGGATTATCAAATCCTACTTTTCGAAAACCAAAAGACAAACGGGGTCACCACCCCAAAGGTTTTACTTTCCATAAAATAACCTTTACCAAACCATTGGGATTTTAGCCCCAAATCCGTCAAATGACCTTTACAAAACCGTTGGGATTTTAGCCCCAAATTTCATCAACTCACAGTACACGAGAACGACAACAAGGTTCGTCTCCCAACAACAAAATCCACAAATAAAGGATCTAAAACAAACAACAAAATACTCTAGTGCCATCCTAGCCAAGTAAGCCAAACGAACACTTACCTCTTACACACTTAGTCGATGCATGCAAACATGAAAAACCATTCGAAAGCACTCATTTCCGGAAATGCCATAGTCAAATCACATTTGTAAAATGCACCACAATTAACCGTGGATCCACCCCTCCGTGGACCCCTACCGAGACCCCGTCGGATCTAACCCATAGTGGTTAAAAGAAAGATCGCGGATCCACCCCTCCGTGGACCCCTACCGAGACCCCGTCGGATATAACCCATAGTGAGCATACACACACACACGTTACTCATGCAATACTAATATGCTAAGAATGTAAGTTCATCAAGAATACTTACTAGAGATGGCCACTAATCCGACACCATTATCAAACTCTTCAAAACACAATAACAAGATTAAACACGGAACACACGATTCCATAACTTTTAAACAACAAGGATATCATCAAAACCTCCAACGTTCAAAATAATCAAATCATAATCAATTCCCAAAACACAACGTTCACAAAACACACACGCGTTTTGAAAGAGAGCCTTTAACGAGGCCAAACCGAAATCTTTTGAAAATTCATTTCAAATAACCAAACAAACACATCAAGACGACCACCGATCATCATATCCATAAAACGAGAAAGGTATGGGCAAGGTACTTGCCTCGAATAACCACAACGCGGAGAATCGGCCGAAGTAGGTTGGCACGAACCGACTACGAACTCGCCGACTCCACCGAACGACAATCCACAACAATGAACTACGAACGGAAACAGTAACAAAGAAAATGAATTCCAAAGTACGACCCAAAGCCGCTGAATTCAAAGAAAAAATGACGAAAGTTCAAGGATTTCCCCCAAAACGGCCAAGAACACGATTCGTTCCGTCAAAACCCGAAAACAGAATTCCAAGATGATATATGGATATACAATCCATAGAATGTTTTTAACAACATCATTTAACCACAATCGATCCATCAAAAATGGATGAAAAACGAGATCGAGAACAAATCCCCGAAAAAGTCAATTTGAAGGAAATTGAGAAATATACTTCGATTCGACGAAGAACAATGGATTAAATGATGTTAAACACAAGGATACTATCAAGATTAATCATACCCATCATGAATTAATCAACAACACGGAACGAATCGGACAAAAATGCAAAAATCCCCAAATTCACGAAATTAGGGTTCTAAGGAAGATTACCTTGATTCGCTGGATCAAAGGATGATAACGGACGATTGATTGATGTTATGAACTCAAGAACTTCATGGATTTGTTGTTAAACAACATGGCTTCGTCACCCATGAATCACCATCCGCGGACGGAGAAGGAAGGAAGTGAAAAACGAGATGAAATGTGATCGCCAAACCACATTTATATCGGCCGGACTAGCGCGCGCTAGTCGCCGAGCTAGCGGCGCTATCGGCCTGTGCCGTGATCCAGCTGGCCTTCGACTAGTCTGCCGCCAGTAGCGTGGCGCAGCCTTCCGGCCAGAAGGCACTACTCGCCGGCCGTAGCGCACGCAGCCCGACAAGAGCGTGCGCTACCCGCCGAGCCCGACCGATTCCGTAACCCCTGTGACTCCACTGTCTGCACTCCGCTAGCGTCGTTAGGCAGTTGGTAGCGTGCGCTATACTCGCGTTAGCGCGTAGCCTTCCGGGCCAGAAGGCGCAGCCTTCCGGCCGTAGCGTGCGCTACGCCGGTTCCTGCCGCACCCGTCCGGCCGGTGCCCGCAATCGTCCGGCCACTCCCGCAACCGTCAGGGCTCGACGACCCGATTACCGAAAACGCACGGAACGAACACGACGAAAAGTTCGCGGATGACATCAACGACCCGAAATGAAAACATAATACCATATTTAATCATACGCGACCAAGAAACGGGTCGAGACAACAATTACAGATACGGATACCCGTAACTTTCAAGAAATTACAAAATGGCCCAAAACGCCCGGAAATCACGATACGTGATCGAATAACCAAACCGAAGTTCACATCACGTCTAACAAAGTCAAACGGACTTACGGGAAACTCGAAACAGCAGTTTCAATCAAGATTCGCAAGAACCGAACTCAAGTGCGGAAAAGTCGTTAAAAAGCACGGAACTCAACAAAACGACACCGAAACGAACTCGGATGTCAAAAAGTGTAGAATTAATCATTCTCAGAATGACGAAACGGTCATGAGCGAGTCGTCAAAATGGACTTCGGCCGGAAAAAGAAATTTACCGAAAATCGAAAATTGCGGATATTACATTCTACCCTCCTTAAAAGAAATTTCGTCCCGAAACTTAAAACAAGTAGGGGGAAGAAATATTCCGTAAGGAAAAACTCAATGAGATACAGAAGAATGCGTAACTAACGCCCAACGGCGAAATGTTACAAACAAAGCAAAGGAATATACGACGTGAAAACACGCTCCACGGCGACCAACACAACGTCGCCGTTAGGGATATAATAAAACCAACAAATGACAAGCGTCATCAAACGGATAATATAACCAAGTCAATTATCCGACAATCACAAAACACAACGAACGAAAATCAATATGATTGACCAACCCAACGGTACATCAATCAAAACGCGAGCCAACCGCTGAACAAATATGGAATCCCACCGCCCAAGGGTTGGAAGATCGAAAACGAGACTAATTTCCCGAACTTAAGGGAATTAGGAAGGAGCCTGAATGCTCAACAATCACGAAACGAGAACAAAAACCGAACAAGCAAACGATCGAGACAACAAAGATCGAACAATCATGTCCGAAACACGAAGGATAATAAAATTCAAACAACAACTCCCAGGATGATCTGGCGAGAACTACAAGACATGCATTCCCATAAGATCCACAGGAAAGGGAATAGCGATTGAAAGGTCACAACGACAAACGAGTTATTCCAAAACAACACCACACTCGTTCGATCAACAAAAGCAAGGGGCAAGACAATCTCAGAAATGTCAATGAACATAATGAGTCGACAGAGTTGAAAACACAAGAGTTCCAAATCCGATTCACTTCGAATAAAAGAACTAGTAGAACCAAATGATGTTACTCCCGAACAAGGTTCACAATAATCGAACCGAACTCGAAAAAGTCACAGCGATAACCAGATCGACTCAAAACAAGATCACAACTCGTTCGGACGATGAAACTGAAATACCGAACAAGTTCATAAAGTATCAACAAACATGAGCGAATCGATAGACTGGAGAAAGAGAAAATACAGAAGTCAAAATGGTACGGGCATTACCTCCGACCTCGTCCACGAAATTCACAAAAACGGGAGCAAGGTAACAAGACATTAAACAACCGACACGTAACGGAACCATCACCGACGCACACGGTCATACCAAACCAAGCTCTAACAGCTCGCACACGCGCGACAACGCAGAAATCACTACGCGACGACAATATTCAATACCAACATCCCACCTCTCACAGAGGCTAACACAACAAATGTGTGGAAAACGACTCAACGCTCACACCGTCAATTCGGTCATACTCGGGAATAAACATCAAAATGACAACGCGAACATCATACATACATACCCAGCCCTCAAACGGGAATGGATAGGTTTTAAAAACGAAAACCTCATTTTGAAAATAATTTGAAGAATACCGGTTGATCTTGAGTATCACCTTTTAAAAATACAAACGTGAAACATCGTTATCGAGACTTTGGAGAACCATTTCGCATTTCATAAAATTGAGGACACTTTCTCTTAGTGAAAACTTTCAGATTATTCGACCCTCGGGTCTAAATAAAAGTGTTTCTAAAACATTGGAAATATCTCAAAGCATTTTGGTCCTCGAAGTAGAAAATTTGTGAAATATATTGTGGCACCTAGGATGTACCACAAGAAAATAACTCATTTGAAAAGTATGTCTCGAAATTTATTTTTCTAAGATACTCAAGGTTTTCAAAAATCCAATAGGCCAGAATGCCCAAAACTCACACATATCGACGTTCACTAAAACAACTCCTAGCACACGCATCAAAAAGTTTAAAATCAAGACAATACATGTCTTTAAACGGAAATAAACGATAAAATACCAGAGTTGAAGACCGCCTAGGATTCAGAACAAAACCACTGACCCCATTCGAAGTCTTTAAGGACCCTCCCGCACCGACTAGTGAACAAGTCGTATGTGTATAAGCGCTAAGCTTCCACAAGAGAACTTGTAAAACATGCAAATCGATTCGGAAATCATCAACAACGGACAAAAACAACAATAAAAAGACATCACATGTGACGACACTCCTCGTATAAATCAAATACGAGAGTCGACTAAATACATATCGTGAAATCAAAATCCACATAAGGATTCCACCACTTAACAAATAATCATAAAAATAGCTCGTGTCACACGAGGCACAACACAAAGAAGGGAAACTTACTTCCACAGGTCGCACGAAGATGATGATCGCCCCACGATACTAATCACGACCAACAAACTCAAACGACGCGTCGCGACATGACTCAGTCAGATAAAATCCGATGAAACAAGACTCAAACAACACGACTTGACCCGACAGCCTAGGTTTCCTCAACCTAAGCTCTGATACCATTTATGTAACACCCCCAATCCGCTCAGGGATATTACACGCCGTAGAACCTTTCCTCAAGGATCTACCAGGCTGGTAACGACATATAACAACTCAACCATGCCTTTAAGGCTAAAATGACTCAGTTGACCGATTTGGTCTTTCAACAAATACATACAACTCAAATACAACTCATGCCCACTCAGGGGTCAAAATACAACCACACCCGTACAACGGGAAAATATAGCAGCGGAAAAATAGAGTACAACTGAACCAATAAACAAAGTACGGTTCCTCATGTGATTAGTATCGATCATCTTTCATCATCCTTCGTGCCGACCCTGTGTTATGCTCCAAAACCTGAATGCAAAAACAGACATCCACCCCCCGAATACTCGGGGGTTAGCAAAACTCCACTGTTTTGCTAGTGCAAGAACAAAGTGCAAATACGAGCCATACAATTCACATTCCACGAACGATAATAATTCGGAATCCTCAAAGATTCAAATACAACATGATGAACACTTCCCGAGGCAAGAGTTTGAGTAAATACTTCCCAAAATTTCAAGATCAAAATATCAAGGGAAACAATTTATAAAATGATTTGAAATACCATCGGGAGTTTTAATAGAAAACAATTTAGGATTATCAAATCCTACTTTTCGAAAACCAAAAGACAAAAGGGGTCACCACCCCAAAGGTTTTACTTTCCATAAAATAACCTTTACCAAACCATTGGGATTTTAGCCGCAAATCCGTCAAATGACCTTTACAAAACCGTTGGGATTTTAGCCCCAAATATCATCAACTCACAGTACACGAGAACGACAACAAGGTTCGTCTCCCAACATCAAAATCCACAAATAAAGGATTTAAAACAAACAACAAAATACTCTAGTGCCATCCTAGCCAAGTAAGCCAAACGAACACTTACCTCTTACATACTTAGTCGATGCATGCAAACATAAAAAACCATTCGAAAGCACTCATTTCCGGAAATGCCATAGTCAAATCACATTTGTAAAATGCACCACAATTAACCGTGGATCGACCCCTCCATGGACCCCTACCGAGACCCTGTCGGATCTAATCCATAGTCGTTAAAAGCAAGCTCGCGGATCCACCCCTCCGTGGACCCCTACCGAGACCCCGTCGGATCTAACCCATAGTGAGCATACACACACACGTTACTCATGCAATACTAATATGCTAAGAATGTAAGTTCATCAAGAATACTTACTAGAGATGGCCACTAATCTGACACCATTATCAAACTCTTCAAAACACAATAACAAGATTAAACACGGAATACACGATTCCATAACTTTTAAACAACAAGGATATCATCAAAGCCTCCAACGTTCAAAATAATCAAATCATAATCAATTCCCAAAACACAACGTTCACAAAACACACACGCATTTTGAAAGAGAGCCTTTAATGAGGCCAAACCGAAATATTTTGAAAATTCATTTCAAATAACCAAACAAACACATCAAGACGACCACCGATCATCATATCCACAAAACGAGAAAGGTATGGGCAAGGTACTTGCCTCGAATAACCACAACGCGGAGAATCGGCCGAAGTAGGTTGGCACGAATCGACTACGAACTCGCCGACTCCACCGAACGACAATCCACAACAATGAACTACGAACGAAAACAATAACAACGAAAATGAATTCCAAAGTACGACCCAAAGCCGCTGAATTCAGAGAACAAATGACGAAAGTTCAAGGATTTCCCCCAAAACGGCCAAGAACACGATTCGTTCCGTCAAAACTCGAACACGGAATTCCAAGATGATATATGGATATACAATTCATAGAATGTGTTTAACAACATCATTTAACCACAATCGATCCATCAAAAACGGATGAAAAGCGAGATCGAGAACAAATCCCCCAAAAAGTCAATTTGAAGGAAATCGAGAAATATACTTTGATTCGACGAAGAACAATGGATTAAATGATGTTAAACACAAGGATACTATCAAGATTAATCATACCCATCATGAATTAATCAACAACACGGAACGAATCGTACAAAAATGCAAAAATCCCCAAATTCAAGAAATTAGGGTTCTAAGGAAGATTACCTTGATTCGCTGGATCAAAGGATGATAACGGACGATTGATTGATGTTATGAACTCAAGAACTTCATGGATTTGTTGTTAAACAACATGGCTTCGTCACCCATGAATCGCCATCCGCGGACGGAGAAGGAAGGAAGTGAAAAACGAGATGAAATGTGATCGCCACCACATTTATACTGGCGGACAGTACAAGGCTAGTCGCCGAGCTAGCGTGCGCTTATCGCCTGTGCCACGATCCATGGCCTTCGGACTAGTCTGCCGGCCGTAGCGTGGCGCAGCCTTTCCGACCATAGCGTACGCAGCTGGCCCGACAGCGTGCGCCACCCGCCGAGCCCGACCGATTCCGTAACCCTGTGACTCCACTGCCTGCACTCCGCTAGCGGCGTTAGGCCACCAGAAGCGTGCGTTGTACTCACGGTTAGCGCGCAGCCTTTCCGGCCAGAAGGCAGGCAGCCTTCCGGCCGTAGCGTGCGCTTACGCCGGTTCTTGCCGCACCTGGCCCGGCCGGTGCTCGCAATCGTCCGGCTGGCCCCCAAGAATCGTCCGGCTAGTCCCGCAACTGCTGTGGCTCGACGACCGACACCGAAAACGCACGGAACGAACACGACGAAAAGTTCACGGACGACATCAACGACCCAAAATGAAAACATAATACCATATTTAATCATACGCGACCAAGAAACGGGTCGAGACAACAATTACATATACGGATACCCGTAACTTTCAAGAAATTACAAAATGGCCCAAAACGCCCAGAATTCACGATACGTGATCGAATAACCAAACGGAAGTTCACATCACGTCTAACAAAGTCAAACGGACTTACGGGAAGCTCGAAACAGCAGTTTCGATCAAGATTCGCAAGAACTGAACTCAAGTGCAGAAAAGTCATTAAAAAGCACGGAACTCAACAAAACAACACATGTTGGGAAAACAAGAACCCTGTATCGAAACAGCCGGGATATCCGATCCCTGTATCGAATGGTATTTGATAAAGAGGTTTTGACATATATGCCAATCTGAATACAGTAAAGGAAATTGTATCGAAGCCTTGAAGTTTTATCCTGTATCGAAGACCTGCCTCGAATCAGCATATAGTGAAGCCCTTCAGTACAGCAAGAAGTCTTGTAAAAGACAAAGTATGGAAACTGTCTCGAAACTCAAAATACAGTTATCTTCCATACAGCTCACAACAGGACAAAGAAGGAATATCCAGAAGTCAAGTCCCGTTGAATAAAGAAGTATTTAAATACTCAAGGATAAAGTATTTAAATACTGCCAGTCAACAGATCTTCAGAATCCCGCTAAATCCGGATCGTGTCATAATCCCGTTGGAACGAAATCTCATTCAAACGGATACATCTCAACGGATATATATTTCAGAGACTATATATATCTTATGAAGGTATTGAAGATCGCCACTACCACCTAACACTCAAGTTATTAAAAGTTATCATCAGAGCAAAACATATCTCCAAAGCTTACTGCAATTAAGATCTAAAGAGATATATAGTGCTCATCATCCTGAACAACACTTCATCAGCTGAAAGCTCTTAAAGTCAAAGTTGTTGTTCACCATCTGTTCTATACGTTGAACAAACTCAAGATCAGCCCTGTGTGGACTGAAAAATCGGTGCTTCTCCGGAACTGTGTGTGAAGAAGCAAGTCAAAGCATTAGCTCAAAACCAATCTGTGTGAACGGTTTAAGCTAAGATCTTTATATCAATCTGTGTGAACGATATATTGATTGTGTGTGTTGTTATAATTACGTAGTTGTGTACGTAGTAATTATAATAAACTTTACTCTGTGTGGAGGACCAGTGGACGTAGAGGGGTTTACCTCGAACCACTTTAATTACTGTGTTATTTACCTCCAGCTTTTACTGTTTTAAATTACTGTGATAAATTAAGTATACACTATACACTTAGTTGCTGTATCCACAGCAACCTACTGTATCCAAGACTTCCGCTACGCACTCAGATTTAAAATCCATACAGTTTGTTGTTTAAACTATTTTCCAAACTGTATCCAGTATACTTAGTGGCCAACAAGTGGTATCAGAGCGGTTGATTCTAAAAAGAATCAGTCGTATTCTTAACCGAATCAGATTCAAATCACGTATTTTCAAAACAGTCTCTTTCATTCCTATATTATCAGTATGGACACTTCTATGATTAACAAAGTCCCTATGTTCTCTATTAACGAATTTGACGACTGGAGAATTAGAATGGAAGCTCATCTTGCAGCAATGCACGAAGAGATGATTTTTGTTATACAGGATGGTCCTATCAAGATCATGAAGGTAAATCCGGCCGCAAGGATTGAGGGCCAAGCCCATGTTGAAATGCTCGAGAAGGAACGCGAGCAATGGACAACAGATGAAAGGAAGCGAGCCAATCTCGACAATGTGGCTAAGAACACGTTATTTGTCACTCTTGACAAAGGCACGTTCTCAAAGGTAAAGAGCTGCAAAACAGCCAAAGAAATCTGGGATAATCTCAAGTTGATTTGTGAGGGAACTGAGCTCTCAAAAGAAAACAAGATTTCAAAACTAACTCAGCAATTTGAATCTTTTGAAATGAAACCAACGGAAACACTTGAGGAACTTGACCTCAGATTCACTGGTATTGTTGGTGAACTTGAAGCGTCGGGCAAAATTTTACACCCAAAATGAGAAGAACTTAAAAATTTTCAGATCTCTCCCAGCCCGATGGGACATTAAGACCACAGCTATGCGTGTATCCTGTAATCTTAATGAAATATCCACTTTTGATCTCTTCTCTGACCTCAAAGCTTTTGAGTATGATATTGACAGAAGAGAGAAAGCTGAAGAATCTCCTTCAAAGGTCACAGCTCTCGCCAGATCGAACCGTCCGACACAAAGATGCCTAGCTCGTCGAAGCCCGGGCCACAAGAATGCCGACAAAGGACGACGACATCCCGTCTCAAGATGAAATGGCGCTTCTCATGCATAAATTCAAAAGTTCATCAAACACTGAAAGACTCCTACAGCCCAAACTCCGTCCACAAGGTAAGTACCAAACATCATCCGGTGATGCTAACTCGTGCTATAACCGCAAAACCAGTGGCATTATGCAAATAAATGTCCTCATCCCAAAGTCCAAAGATTGCCCGAGGCCGAGCAACAAGAGAGAGATGAAAGAAGACGTGCTTGGAAAGACAAGCTCAAGGCCTTGATCGAGAATCGGAAGCCTCCCCACACCATCCAAATCAGCAATGTCTTCGGGTGGTCATCGAAGTGATTCATCCGACGATGAGTTCGATGATAAAGCATACATGTGCTTTATGGCCAAAGATGTTCCGGAAGGTGAAGACAATGACGATGAGGTAAGTTCAACCTCGCCTATTCCACAAATGCATCTCATACTTTCGAAAATATGATGAATGAATTTAAAAACATTCAAAAGGCCCATGAGACTCTAAAATCGAGAATATACACTTCAATTAACAAATTTAGAGCCGAAAGATGAAAATAACTATTTAAAATAAATTATGAAAATATGTCTCTTGATTGTGAAACCAAAGAAGGTCGATTTTGAAAAACTCATGGAGAGCAATCATCAACTTGCTCATGAACTAAATGAGGTTAAAACCCACAATTAGAGCAAGACAAATGATTTGGTTCTACTTCAAGCCAAAATCACAACTCGAAAAACGAAACTCAACTTGAGACCATTCTCAAGTCGCTTGAAAAATCGTCCCAAAAGAATGGAAGAAATTCGAGCACCGGGCAACATGCTCATGATAAAAGTGGCTTAGGATACACTCATGTTCAAACAAAGGGAAAACTAGTACGTTGTTCGCCAAGAGTGTGGAACACATTCCATAATCGAAGATACCCCTAGTCCCGTGAAGGAACTCACAGACCGAGAAAACCGAAGGCCGCAATTCCGCCCCGCAATCCTATACTGCATAAATGGAATCATAAGCCATTCCAACTCGTGAGGCGCACTCTACAAAGATGGTCCCGAGCATATCAACAACGCCAACGGCTGCTCGAAGGAAGGTCAGATCCAACCACCAAAGGCTCGCACGGCAAGATTATCAAGACAAAGACGCCGAGGTATTGATACAGGAGCCCCGTTATCCCTCAAGACACAGATGCGTCAAGATCAACAACAAGATTGGGAATCCAACCGGAGACCCGTAAGACAAGTCGTAGGCCTAAGAAAATGGCTCCACCTCCTAGACGGCACTCGTACTGGAATAATAATAATAACCCTGAATTTTACATGCATAATAATTATCATGATTATAACGACTACGGATATGCCCCCCGTAGATATCGCAACATTGTACCAAGTATGTCCTACAGTAAACCAATTGCTGCCAGGAAAACTTGGGTACCTAAGGGAACTAACATACATGGACCCAAAAATCAAAGGGGACCTAAATCTACCTAATTTCTTTGTTACAGGACATTCTAGAGGAGGATACCTGGTACTTTGATAGTGGATGCTATCGTCACATGACCGGAGATAGGAGCAAGCTATCTGATTTTGTAGAAGGTCGCGGTCCAAAAGTTCGCTTCGGTGATAAGTCTAAAAGAAGAACAAGAGGGAAAGGAAACCTACTTGTCGGGAAATTCAAGGTCACCGATGTTGCATATGTTGAAGGCTTATAGTATAATCTACTTAGTATTAGCCAGTTCTGTGATAAACAGTTCTCGGTGAAGTTCTATATAGATCGTTGTAGAGTCAAGAACACCTAAACCAAGGAAGTTGTGCTTACAGGAAGCAGATCAGGTAATATGTATATTGCTGAGTGGAAGACTATGAGCTCCTCAATTCCATGCTTTGTTGCCAAAGGCACTGCAGATATTAGATGGTTATGGCACAAGAGGATGTCTCACGTCAACTTCAAGATGATCAACAAGCTCTCAAGATAGGGAATGGTTAGAGGTTTGCCAAATGTGTCATTCAAGAAGGACAGCGTCTGCGGACCATGTCAGAAAGGTAAGCAAATCAAGTCAACCCTGAAAAGCAAATCCTACCTTTCAATCCAAAGAGTGTTGGAAATGCTACACATGTATCTCTACGGTCCTGTAGACCCAGTAAGTTTGGGAGGTAAGAAATACTGCATGGTTGTTGTTGATGATTATTCCAGGTATGCTTGGACGATCTTTCTTAGCAAGAAGAAGGAAACAACATCAAAGCTGCCCGAGCTCCTGAGAAAGTTGCAAAATGAAAAAGCATCGAGTATTGTGTGCATTCGTTCCGACAGAGGTACAGAATTCACTAACCGCTTTATAGTTCAATACTGTTCGGAGAATGGAATACAAAGACGAATATTCAAATGCCGTACACCTCAACAAAATGGTGTTGCCGAGCGAAAGAATAGGACGTTGAAAGAAGCAACAAGGACAATGATTGCCGCAAGCAAATTGCCACAGCGTTTACGGGGTGAAGCAACCAATACAAAGATGCTACACTCAAAACCGCCAGATTGTCAACAAGCACCACAACAAAACAAAGATATGAGGTATGGAATAACAAAACTCCGTTAGTTTCGTAATTCCACATTTTCGATGCAGTGTTATGTATTGAACAATGGGAAGGACCAACTTAGAACCTTTGATGAAAAATCGATGAAGGAATATTCGTAGGATACTCCTCCACAAGAAAGCTTTAATCTTCAATAAAAGGAAGTCGATGATCGAGGAATCGGTTCATGTAGTGTTCGACGAACCACACCATGACCCTACAGAGTAGATGATATCACTCGTAACATTCACCATCTATCTATCTTGGATCCACCAACACCCATAGAACTCCGCCGTTGATTTAGAAATCAACCCCGCAGCCTTTAAGAATCGACGTGGATGAAGCCGACCAGCAAGCTAAAGTCAGATCCACAAAGATCTTCGATACAAAGACGGGATCCTGAATTAGAACCAGACCGAAGATGGTTGAGAGATCACCCGCAAGAGATGATCATTGGAAACATTAATTCCAGTGTTTCTACTCGTAGGAGAATACAGAGTACACAAGGAAATGTACTTTGTGCACAAGAATAATCTAATACTGAAGTTTCACAGTTTCCTGAATGAAAATCTCAATCCAAACTTAGAAGACTCAATATGTGCACTATCGCTGTATTCTTAGCCCAGTCCGAACCTGTTTCGACCATAGACGCTCTTAACAACTCTCATTAGATAACATCTATGGAAGAAGAGCTTAACGGTTTCGAAAGAAACAATGTATGGTATCTTGTACCCAGACCAACACACCAATCGGTTATAGGAACCAAATGGGTATTTCGAAACAAAAAGGATCGAAATGGACTTATCATAAGGAACAAATCCAGACTAGTAGCACAAGGCTATAGTCAGGAAGAAGGAATCGACTATGATGAAACCTTCGCCCCTGTAGCAAGACTAGAATCCATTAGGATATTTTTAGCCTTTGCCGCCCATAAGAGCTTTATCGTACACCAAATGGACGTCAAAAGTGCTTTCCTGAATGGAGATCTTGCAGAAGAAGTTTATGTTGAACAACCACCAGGGTTTGCCAACACAGACGGTATCGATCTAGTTTTCAGGCTAAGGAAAGCGCTGTATGGACTTAAACAAGTCCCTAGAGCCTAGTGCGAAACCTTGTCCCAGTATCTAACCAACAACGGATTTGAGAAAGGTGCTGTGGACAAAACCTTGTTCAAGATACAGGAAGGTGATGACCTTCTAATGGTACAAATCTATGTGGATGATATTATTTTTGGTTCAACTAACCTTGCTCTATGTCAAAGGTTCTCTCATCTCATGCAAAGTAAATTTGAAATGAGTATGATGGGGGAACTTAGTTATTTCCTAGGTTTGCAGGTAAAGCAGTTGCCTACAGGTATATTTATCAACCAGGAGAAATACAGCAAGGAGCTTCTCAACAAATTTGGAATGAACACTTCCAAATCCTCGCCAACCCCCATGAGCACTTCCGTGCAAATTAGTGCTGATGAAGCCGGAAAGCCGTTTGACCAATCACTCTACAGGAAGCTCATTGGTTCGCTCCTATACCTAACGGCTAGCAGGCCCGATATCCAGTTTGCTGTTGGAGTGTGTGCGAGATACCAAGTTGCACCTAAGGAATCACACTTCAATACAGCTAAACGAATCCTGAAGTACATTAAAGGAACAGTCGATGCAGGACTATGGTATCCTAAGGAAGGCGGATTCGATTTAGTTGGATACAGCGACTCGGATCTCGGAGGCTGCAAGCTAGATAGGAAGAGTACAAGTGGAACTTGTCACTTTCTCGGACCTAGACTCGTTTCTTTGTTCAGTAAGAAGCAATTGGCTAACTCTCTTTCCACGGCTGAATCAGAGTACTATGCAGCTGGTAGCTGCTGTATGCAGATCCTTTGGATGCAGTAACAACTGTCAGACTATGGAATCGATGCTAGAGAGACTCCAATCATGTGTGATAGCACGAGTGCAATTGCAATCACGCACAATCCTGTTCTGCACTCGCGCACCAAGCATATCAACATGAAGCATCATTTTATAAGGAATCACGTCGAGAACAAGGATGTTCGCCTAGAAAAAGTTCATACAGACGTTCAGCTGGCCGACATCTTCACCAAGCCTCTCGACAAAGCAAGGTTCAACATGCTCAGACAAGAATTGGGAATGCTACAGCCAGACTCCCTGTAAGTAATTTACTGTTTTTACTCAACAATTGAGGGGGAATGCTGTAAGACCCAAGAATACAGTATCCAATGTTAATTATTTGTACACTCAGAATCGTCAATACAGCACTGTAGCGAGCGAAGACATATGAATCCTACAGCTGGCGTGTGCAATAATTAAGGGGGAATACTGTAGGACCCATGAATACAGCATTAATCCAAATATTGTTGTGTGGAATTTGAAACCTATATGTACCTTTTTAAGGGGGAACGCTGTATCGACGCGGAAACAGCACATGCTATAGGATTTTGATTAAGTATATAATATAATATTATTTCCTTTCAAAATATTTTTGTCCACGTGCCCTATTTTTATGTCAAACGTCATGTACATTAAATGCCTTACACGACATCTGGACAACTGAATCTCAAAAGCCGCGATGTCTTTAAATTGTTTATTATTTTCAAACTGCCGTTTTAGGCATTTAGGGTATCAACAAATGACAGAAGTGGGACCCGCTCAATTTTTTAACATTTCAATGGATTAGCGTACTAGTTACACTCAGTCCATCTTAACCGTTGATTTCAAAATCGTTTCCCATCCCTTAAAATCTGACCATTCGTACTATGCAAAACCCTATTTCGCCGCCCAACTATAAAAGGACTGAATCTGCCATTAGAGACTCTTTACGCTTTCTGCAAATTCAAGAGTTCTCAAGAAAAAACAGCCTACATACTTTTCTGCATTTTACTGCATATTTCGATTATTCTCTTGCACCTCTTTCTTAAGAAAACATCAATGGCTGGACAATCTTCTTCTCCTGCTCTGAAGAAATCTTCTAACATCATTGATGGCCGCATCTTCTCCAAACCTGTCATCATTGAGCGTATTCTCTCAGAAACCAATGACGCAGAACCCATGGAGTATATCATTACTCGTCTTCAACAACAAGGCCTCTATCGCCTTGGAAGCAAGACTGCTGACAAATACGACACCCATCTGGTTGAGGAATTCTACCTCAACGCCGCCGTACGTTTTCTGTCATTGGCCCAAGGAGGTCATGTTGCTGACATCATCAAGCATACCAGTGGAGTTGAGATCTCAGACGATCACGATCCGCTCCAGAACATCTACAGCTACCCACGATGGCACGACCATGGATCAACTTGAGACATTCGGGTCTCAAGAGCTCATTACTAAATTTTATGGACTGTTCACAGGGTCCAAAGTTGTTGACATGGTGCAGACCACATGTCACAAGAAAAACTTTTGTCTTCCTTATGTGTATCTTCATGATTTTTGCTCCAGGATTATTGAGAATCGAACCGGTGCGTTCGAAATGTGTACCAACTTGAGATTCAGGATGATGGTGGCTATTCTGACCTGTGAAAAGGTCAATTGGTGCCAAATAATCCTGAAGCGCCTACAAGAGGAGGTGTGCAAACCTGCCACCCAGAAGAAATCCTTTGGTCTAATGTTGAACTATATCCTGACGAAGTGCGGACTAACGCAATCCGCCGATGCGAAGAAAAATAGCTCGAGGATATACTTAGGAGGCGTCAAGCCTACTACGTATAACCAGAGCACCTTGTCTTGCAACCACCTGAGAACCAGACACATGCCAATTTCTGATAATCCAAGAGATGAATCCTTGAAGTTCCAAGAAGTGGAATCTTCAAAGAAGCGAAAGAGATCTCACAGCAAGAAACACTCTGCTGGTGAGAAGCCCAAGAAGAGACTCAGGAGGCTTTCGAAAATCAAATCTGCCAAGCCCTCTGAAGAAGTCTCCCCCGTGGCTCAACCCACTGATGAAGAACCCCAGGGCCCAACCCCTGTGGAAGAGGTGTCTCCTACTATATCAACAGTAGATCCCGATCCTTTGGCGGCTAGGACGGATATTGAGACATCTGCCAACGATCAAGACTTCAGCGAGTCGGCTGCCCATTTGGAGCCAAAAGCTACTTCTCCTCTGCGGGATCCCACACCCGTACAGGATCCATCTTCCTTCAGGGCACCATCCCCTGTAAGGAGTCCCACTTCCGTACAGGATCCCATACCTGTACAGGAATCCCTCGATACAGCGTCTCCAGACACTGTACAAAGTCCCTCCCCTGACTCGATCATTAATAAGACCCTTCTTTCGGTTCAAATTGAACACGCCTACGAAAGATTTTTGCAATGGAAAGGCTACAGGCTAGCTCCGTACGAAACATTGTACAACTAGAGCGATTGGAGCCATGAAGAGAGATTCGTCTCAGCAGTGACGGACTCAACAGAAATTGAGGCCCTCCTTCGATGGGACAATCCCTCCTGCAAGGATCTAATTGAAAGCCATCTTCTGCACAAATCTGACGCTCGGAGGAAAGGAAAGAACAAGTCAAAGGACTCTCCCACTAATCCAAAAGACGACGAAGATCATGACTCAGACGACGACGACGATGCTTTTCAAGCAGGTCTGAGGATGAGTCGTGAAGAGGCTGAAGCTAGAGACGTCTCTCCACCCAGAGACGACGAAGGCCCTTCTACTCAAAACGATCCCCCTTCGCCACAGCATGAGAACATTCCCGACGAAGAGGAATCAGTCCCTCCAGTCGAGGAAGTAGAAGAAATTTTGGAACAGGCACCTGAGCCTGCTGCGAACGAAGAAGTTGTTCCGGAAAGACAACAGGAGGATTCAGTCCCTCCTGTATCCATGTATACTGAAGCATCTTCGCAACAGGAAGCTTCTCAACCCCCTGTCGCCGAACCAGAGCAAGCTGCTCCCGCCCCTTCAACCGTGGAATCCGAGGACGGTATCGAACCTGAGGATGTCCATCTTACTTCACGCCCATCCGTGAATGTAAGAAGGTTGAACAGCTCTGCAGACCTTGCCCAACCAGATTCTCCGATTTCTGCCTCAAGGAAAGAACGCATGCGTGCACTTGGCCTTCAAACTGTATTCATCCAGGATGCAGTAAATGCTCTGTCTTCCGTCGAGAAAGCATTAAATTGGATGCATACTTCTGCCGTGGAAGAAATGACCACTCTTCAACATGAAGTATCTCGTGTTGTCGAAGCATTCATTATTTTGCCAGAAGTTTTCAAACAAGCTTTGAAGATCATGGAAGATAAGCAGGAGCAACTGCTGAAGGAAGAAGCATCAAAAACGAGGATAGCTGAAGCCAAGACCGCTTGCGCTATGATTGAAAACAGCTTCAATCACAAGGCCACGACAAATGCATTAAGGATATGTTGCGACGCTTTCCTCCCTTATAGAGAGAATGACTAACATCGAGACAAAACAGATGCCGCTCTAGAAATCCCGAAAAGTCTTGATGAAGCCAAAAAGGGGGAAGAGGCACGAGAAGTCGCTAGAGAATCAGCCGCAACAAGAAAGGGAATTTGAGGTCGCTCAAAACAAAGATCACCGCCGAGTTGAACAAACTAGCACCTCCTCCCAAAGTTTTAAAATTTCGTGCTCCCAACCGGAATTTCATGATCCCAATGTCCCTTGGCAAACTCTTATTCGAGACCTTCAAATTTGTCTCACGACCAACCGCAATCCTACTGCCGACGAAGTGAAGCATTGGAGGAAGAACGAACTGATGAGATACTTTGTCAAACTCATCAGGGAATCCGCCATCTTCAAGAACTATAAAACGTTATCGGAGGCCGCAGACAAATTTACGAAGATGCTAGAAGACGGGAAACTCCCTCTCCAAATCGAGATGAAATCCAAACACAGAAGAGGAGATCGGATCACCCATCCAGAAGACTGGATTCTTGCCTTTGATCGATCATATGAAGGAAGAGCTATATACCAGGATCGAGGCAATGATTCTCTTCAGAACTGGTGGCGTGGTACCGAGAATGACCCAGGGAAAAAGCCATGGAGGCATGCAGACTATAGATAAGGAGCTGAAATCTCTGTATATTATTTTTGCTTTGTAATTTCTCTTCGAAACAGCAAACTTTGTACTCAATTCATTTTGAATATCAATAAAAGCGTTTGTTTGTCTTGAAAGATTACAACTCGTAATCTACTATGTTGATGTATGAATACTTAAATTGTTTGATAGCAATCTCAAGTTAGATAACTTGATTGAATATTAAGTTGTACGAACTAGTCTACGAACAGTTCATAAATTCAGTTGTGAGCTTAGAATACATTGTAAGATTGTGCCTGCGCGCCAATCATAAGCTTAAGTTGTAACAAATCCATAAACTGTATCGAACTTGCCTGCGAGCAGTTCATTATTGTAGTCTAAGTTACTTTTGACGAAAGACCAAGAAATCTGCCAGAAGTCATCAAAGAAGATCACCTCATGAAGAAGGTTTTGGCATCATCAAGAAGACTTGAAAAGTTAAGAAAGTAAGTCTTGGCAAATTGTCAAAAAGGGGGAAATTGTTGGGAAAACAAGAACCCTGTATCGAAACAGCCGGGATATCCGATCCCTGTATCGAATGGTATTTGATAAAGAGGTTTTGACATATATGCCAATCCGAATACAGTAAAGGAAACTGTTTCGAAGCCTTGAAGTTTTATCCTGTATCGAAGACCTGCCTCGAATCAGCATATAGTGAAGCCCTTCAGTACAGCAAGAAGTCTTGTAAAAGACAAAGTATGGAAACTGTCTCGAAACTCAAAATACAGTTATCTTCCATACAGCTCACAACAGGACAAAGAAGGAATATCCAGAAGTCAAGTCCCGTTGAATAAAGAAGTATTTAAATACTCAAGGATAAAGTATTTAAATACTGCCAGTCAACAGATCTTCAGAATCCCGCTAAATCCGGATCGTGTCATAATCCCGTTGGAACGAAATCTCATTCAAACGGATACATCTCAACGGATATATATTTCAGAGACTATATATATCTTATGAAGGTATTGAAGATCAGTTACCAGTCACCTAACACTCAAGCTATTAAAAGTTATCATCAGAGCAAAACATATCTCCAAAGCTTACTGCAATTAAGATCTAAAGAGATATATAGTGCTCATCATCCTGAACAACACTTCATCAGCTGAAAGCTCTTAAAGTCAAAGTTGTTGTTCACCATCTGTTCTATACGTTGAACAAACTCAAGATCAGCCCCGTGGACCGAACAACTGCGGCTTCTCCGAATCTGTGTGAAGGATTTGCATTGAAGAAGACGAAGCTTCAGAACTGTGTGTGAAGAAGAAAGTAAAAGCATTAGCTCAAAACCAATCTGTGTGAACGGTTTAAGCTAAGATCTTTATATCAATCTGTGTGAACGATATATTGATTGTGTGTGTTGTTATAATTACGTAGTTGTGTACGTAGTAATTATAATAAACTTTTTACTCCTCTGTGGAGGACCAGTGGACGTAGAGGGTTTACCTCGAACCACTTTCATTACTGTGTTATTTACCTCCAGCTTTTACTGTTTTAAATTACTATGATAAATTAAGTATACACTATACACTTAGTTGTTGTATCCACAGCAACCTACTGTATCCAAGACTTCCGCTACGCACTCAGATTTAAAATCCATACAGTTTGTTGTTTAAACTATTTTCCAAACTGTATCCAGTATACTTAGTGGCCAACAACACCGAAACGAACTCAGATGTCAAAAAGTGTAGAATTAATCTTCTCAGAATGACGAAACGGTCATGAGCGAGTCGTCAAAACGGACTTCGGCCGAAAAAAGAAATTTACCGAAAATCGAAAATTGCGGATATTACATGAGCATCATTACAAGGAAGCAATAGAATAAGAGGATGAAAATTAAGTGGAATCAGCTGAGATTTCCATACCTAACCCGACCTCAGCTGAGATTACAACAGCTAACAGTTTGTCCAAAAAGATAGCTTCACTTGAAGAGAAGCCAACTGCACTTGAAAAATGCCAGCTGCATCTACCGCTTAAGAAAATGAAGATAGTGACTGTTGGAGCAATAATCGGTATACATGCTATTGTGCGGAAGCGTATTTAAAAGTGCGGAAAATAAACGACACATGATTTATAGAGGTTCGGCCAAACGTGCCTACATCCTCTCTTTGTATGTTTTTCTATAGGCTAAAGATCAACCTCTGTACCTTTCTTCTATTAGTCGAGGGGTAACCATTACAATCTCATCTTCTATCAGTCCGAGATAAACCATACAATCACTTGTCTTTTAGTCGGTCCAAGTTAAACCGTTTTCCTTTTCTATCGGACAAGGAATCAACCTATCTAGCTTTCTATGGGTACTAGACAAACCTCACTCGGATATAGATTGTGATTCTAACAATGCCGGGTCCTTGATCCTAATAACACCGAATCGAATCTTATCCTTTCTTTTACCTCTCGTGTATGAGTTATCGTGTATAACACTCAAACTCTTATCAATATAAGCTCAAATACAACAACGATATAATGTATAACAATATCAGATCAATGTCTCGATTGCTTGAAGTTGTTGTATGTTCAATACCATAGGAAGTGGTATTTATTGGCTCCAAAGCCTCAACTACCCGTTAGCTCTTTCTGACTCCTTTACGTACGTTATTGGCCATCCATTACGTACGTTAGACCTGTTACGTACGTTAACACCATTTGGTTACGTACGTTAAGCTCTTCATACATAAGTCCAGTAGCTTCGTTTCTTCCATTACGTACGTTAAGCTTCTCCCCCTTACATACGTTATCTTCAGTCAAATTATCCATTACATGCTCACCTATGCCATTACGTCATCTTCAACGGCTCCTTATTTGAATTCTGAAACATTTCATTACGCAAGTTAACAACATCTTGTTACGTACGTTAAACTCCTTCGATTACGTACGTTAAGCTCTCTATATAGCGTACGTTAAGCATGTTATCTACAGCCGACTTTTCTGACTCGTCTGATCAGGTAACTTGCTGACCCGTATGAGCAGGTAACTTTCCTTCTTGTCTGATCTGATCAGTTAGCGTTCCTCAACTGGTCTAGTCAGGTAACTTTTCCCGTTCCTAGCGTTTTCGACTTCTTCATTGTTTTTTTCGCTTCTTTGTTGTTTTCCTTTGTTTAACAACTAATCATCAAAACTCGATAATGAATATTTGGAATAAAATATTTCAACAATCTCTCCCTTTTTTAGAATTATTTACCAAATAGGTGTATTTATAAAACATATTTACTTTTTAGGTGTAGTTTTGAACATATTTACTATTTAGGTGTTGTTTTCAATTTAAATGGATTTTTGTTTTATTTTTTTTCAATTTAATGCTTTTTACTGTGAATTACCTCTGCCCTAACTATTTTTTACTGCTTTTTATAAAGAGTGATTTACCAAATGGGTGTAGTCTTAAAACATTTTCGCATTATATGTGTACTTTCAAACATATTTACCAAATAGTTATATTTTTTATTTAAGTGGGTTTTTATTTATTTTTTTACTTTTTTAAAATCATTATTTTTATGCTTTTTTCAACTGTTTTTTACTGCTTTTCTAAACTGTTTTTTTAAGAAAAAATATTTGTAATATTAATATTAAAATCCGGAAGTTCTTATTTAAAATTCGTAAATAAAAATAAATTGAAAAAAAAATGAAATTAATTTGTAAATTATTTTAATAAAAAACTGGAATATTATTCTACATGAAGAAATAAAAAGTTGAATAATTTTTTTAAAACCTGCTAGTTTATTTTCATAAAAAATTGATATGTTCTTAAAAAAAAATCTAAAATCTAAAAAACTGATAGATTAAGATTTTTTACTGGTTTTTTAATTTTTTTTAATGGCTTTACTAGATTGTTTTTTTTACTGCCTTTTTTTACTGATTTTTACTGTTTTTTTAAACTATGCTAACAATAAAAAATTGTTTGAACAATGCTAACAATAAAAAAATTGTTCAAAAAAAATTGTTTGAACAATACTTCTTGTTTGTGATGATGTTGGTTTTAATTTTTTTTTGTTAGCATTGTACAAATAATTTTATATTGTTAGCATAGATAAAAAAAATAATAAAAATCAGTAAAAAAAGGCAGTAAAAAAATAATTTAGTAAAGGCATTAAAAAACAGTTAAAAAACCAGTAAAAAAACTTAATTTGTCTGTTTTTTAGATTTTTAGTTTTTTTAAGAACATAACATTTTTTTATGAAAATAAACTAGGAGGTTTTAAAAAAATTATTCAACTTTTTATTTCTTCATGTAGAATAATATTCCAGTTTTTTTATTAAAACAGTTTACAAATAAATTTCAAAATCTTTTTTTTTTCACTTTTTTTTATTTACGAATTTTAATAATAACTTTCGGCTTTTAATATAAATATTACAAATATTTTTTTCTTAAAAAAATAGTTTAAAAAAGCAGTAAAAAGCAGTTGAAAAAATAATGATTTTAAAAAAGTAAAAAAATCAATAAAAACCCATTTAAATAGAAAACTATACCTATTTGGTAACCACTTAAATATAAAACTACACCTATTTGGTAAATATGTTTGAAAGTAGTTTAAAAAAGCAGTAAAAAATATTTAGGGCAGAGGTAATTCACAATAAAAAGCATTAAATTGAAAAAATAAAATAAAAACCTATTTAAATTGAAAACAACACCTAAATGGTAAATATGTTCAAAACTACACCAAAACGGTAAATATGTTTTATAAATACACCTATTTGGTAAATAACTCCCTTTTTGATGATTACAAAACAACATCTTGAATGGGATAAAACCTGCAAAATAAAATATATATATATATGAACACAGATCAAAGTTTTCGACTTTATCTTTTCTTTCTCTCCTTTTCTACATCTTCTTTTCATTTTTCAACTTCTTCGTAATTTTCATCTCCTTTCATCATTCGTATATATTTTTATTTTTCGTCATTCTTCCATGACGCTTTCTCATTCTCCCCTTGTATTATTCTTCTTTTATTCATATTCTACTATTTTCTCCCCCTTTTTGTTATCAGCCAAAAGTGTAAATATGATAAAATCGATAATGATAAAATCATGATAAATATGTATAAAAGGTAAGCTTCCCCTGACAAGTATCTCCAGTTAAATATAAACTCCCCCTGAGTAAAATATTTATTGATGAAAATTATTTTTTGGGGATCCAACCGAAAGTCGGTCGTTTTTCATTTATATAGACGATGTTTGGAATAGTGGTTCCTTTAGGAATCCAAACTTTTTTAGTTTAATCGTCCAACGTGGGCTTTTACAATTTGAAATATGATGCCCAATTTTTAAACATTTATCGCATCGGGGTATTTTGAAATTTACAAATTCAGTTTAATTATGAGGTTTGAATCCTAACCTCTGTTTGTTTAAAGTAAATTTTTGAACCAATAATATTTGTTCAAATTTTTTGTTTTCACACAAAAATTTCTTTATTAAACCCTTAAGTTCATCTTGAACTTTCAGAAGATCATTATGTCACGCCCCCAAACATCGGGAAGGATGAGGGCGCGACGCACTGGTTCGTCAATCAAATTATAGCAATAAAAGTACGACAATGATTAACGGAAGCTAAATAACGGTAGGATAAAATTTCAAAATAACGATCTTAGCCCGATGGTTCTAAGATTCGTTGAAACGAAAGTTGATATCCAACTTACAATGATTACAAAGTTGCAGCGGGAAAAATACCAAAACGATCTAAACTACGAAGAAAAATTAATTATTACAAATTGGAATGACATCAGAATTCTATGTCTTGACAGCGGGTCTTGTAGTCGGTCTCTTCCACGAGGTCTTCTTCATCTTATGCCGTTTGCTCATTTTCTGGTTTAAAAGGAAAAACAGTGGGGTGAGACAAAAGGTCTCAGTGAGATTAGATAACGAACTCCGGTTTGTTCGAAACTTTACGGACAACTTATATGTGTTAAAATATATATTATTCAAGGTCTAGAATAGTTTATTTTGGAGATTTTCAGATTAGTCCATTATTATCCATTAATTACAATTTATGCCCTTTAAATTCCGTTTACTTGTTTCATGTCCCGTTTTTGCCACAATTAAGTTACCTAAACACCATAACATAATCATATAACACAAAATTCCAGATGTTGGTAGATTTCTACTAAAATTTCGAAGAAGACATGAAATCCATAAATTTTCACATAAGCGAACTTCATCTACCTAATCGGTTGTAACTTAAACCCGTAAAAATATAATGCATGTTAATATATGTAATATCCGCGTTTTCTATTTTTGGTAATTTCTATTTTCGGTGTATATTCATTTCGGACAACTCGCTTGGCACTGTTTTGGAATTCTGAATCTATTTTGTTCTTGGAGTTTCTCCGTTGGGGCGAGTCTCGATGATGTTTTTACGTAATTTCACCTTGAGTTATATTTTATCGCATGTGTATTTGATTCTCGTTAAACTCATTCGATTTCGTCATTTTTCTATTTCCATGAGTTCGTATGGTTGAGTGGAGCATGTTGTGAGTTTCGGATTGTTAATCCGACGTTGTATCGTGATTTTCGGATGTTTGGGCCGTTTTTGTAATTTCCTATAAGTTTAGGGAATTTGTTCCTTGTTCGATTTTGGTTGTGTACCTCGGATCGTTTTGGGGTTTCCGTACTTCCAATTCGTGTTTTGTTTCCCATATATCGATTCCTATTGCTTTTATTCTCTTCCCGGATCATTTTTCATCATTTTGGGACCCAAAGGGGGTGTGGGCCGCGGCACAAGGATTGTGCGCCGCGGCACACACATTGTCCAGTTCCTGGCCGAGTAGTCTGTACCGTGTGCCGCGGCACACACCGGCAGGGCCGCGGCACACTGCCGAGTCACTGCCGCGGCACACTCGTCCGGGCCGCGGCACACTCGTGTTGCACTTATCGGCCAAACTTTCTGTACCGTGTGCCGCGGCACACGCCGACAGGGCCGCGGCACACTGCCGATCACTGGGCGCAAATTTTGGCCCTGTGCCGCGGCACACTTCAGCTGAGCCGCGGCACACAATGCGGTCAGCGCTATGTCTGCGTTTTTATTCAGCGTGAGTCGCTCATTTTCATTCGTTTCTTCAACCATACGAGAGTGAGTGGCTTGAGAGGAAGATTTTCCTCCATCTATCACTTGATTGTGTAAATTTCTTCATCCCCTTTCGATCGTGTAGCTCGGATTGTGGATCTAACACGTGTTCTTCGGATTAAAGTGCTTGAATCTTCAAGAGGTAAGATCTCCTATACCCTAGTATGAATTTGGGGAGGGTTTGGTGGTGATCTAGTATTTTAATCCGATTTAACCGATGTTGTTGTTAGATTTTGTTAGTATACTCGTGACCCTTGGTTTCCTTGTTATTGGGTGGGATGAAATCCCGTTATTACACCGTTGACCGATTTCATTTCCTATGCACTCTTGGTGTCCGATGAATTGCCCCAACGGGTAGAATTAGGATTAGTTCTTACCTTTCTGCATTATTGATACTTGTTGTATACCGTTATTTTGTTAGGAGCGGATTTGGGTGGATTGTTTGGACCAAAACCTATTCCTTCGTCGTTTCCTTCATTTCGTCTTATTCAAGGCAAGTACATGTATTACATTTCGTTATGTATGTTGTGATTTTCGAAATGAATGAGGAATTGTGATTTTCAGGTGCGTGAGTTGCGTTCCTTCCACCCGGAGTGTCCGACGGGATGTCTGGGGGCCGATACTAAGGGGTACGGCCGCGGAAGTGAACTTGGGTGCGTGTGTGGTTGAACTTCCTGTAACACCCCCAATCCGCTCAGGGATATTACACGCCGTAGAACCTTTCCTCAAGGATCTACCAGGCTAGTAACAACATGAAACATCTCGACAATGCCTTTAAGGCTAAAATGACTCAGTAGACCGATTTGGCCTTTCAATAAAAACATACAACTCAATTACAACTCATGCCCACGCAGGGGTCAAAACACAACCACACCCGTACAACGGGAAAAATATAGCAGCGGAAAATAAAGTACAACTGAACCAATACACGATGTACGGTTCCTCATGTGATTAGTATCGATCATCTTTCATCATCCTTCGTGCCGACCCTGTGTTATGCTCCAAAACCTGAATACAAAAACAGACATCCACCCCCCGAATACTCGGGGGTTAGAAAAACTCCACTGTTTTGCTAGTGCAAGAACAAAGTGCAAATACGAGCCATACAATTCACATTCCACGAATAACAATAACCAGGAATCCTCAAAGATCCAAACGAAACGAAAAGTACTTCCCGAGGCAAGAGTTTGAGAAAACCTTTCAAAATCGAAATATCATAAATCAATGGAAATAATTTATAAAACGGTTTAGCATGCCATCGAGAGTTTTAATAGAAAACAATTTAGGATTATCAAATCCTACTTTTCAAAATCCAAAAGACAAAAGGGGGTCACCGCCCCAAAGGTTTACTTTCCGAAAATGACCTTTACCAAACCGTTGGGATTTTAGCCCCAAATCCGTAAAATGACTTTTACAAAACCATTGGGATTTTAGCCCCAAATCTCATCAACTCACAGTACACAAGAACGACCACAAGGTTCATCTCCCAACATCAAAATCCACAAATAAAGGATTCAAAACAAACAACAAAATACTCTAGTGCCATCCTAGCCAAGTAAGCCAAACGAACACTTACCTCTTACACACTTAGTCGATGCATGCAATCATGAAAACCGTTGAAAAGCACTCATTTCCGTAAATGCCATTATCAAATCATATTTGCAAAATGCACCACAATTAACCGCGGACCCACAGCTTCGTGGATCCCTACCGAGACCCCGTCGGATCTAACCCGTAGTGGTTAAAAGCAAGCTCGCGGCCCCACAGCTTCGTGGAGCCCTACCGAGACCCCGTCGGATCTAACCCGTAGTGAGCATACACACACACACGTTACTCATGCAATACTAATATGCTAAGAATGTAAGTTCATCAAGGATACTTACTAGAGATGGCCATTTATCCGACAACATTATCAAACTCTTCAAAACACAATAACAAGATTAAACACGGAATACACGATTCCATAACTTTAAACAATAGGGATATCGTCAAAGCCTTCAACATTCAAAATAATCAATTCCCAAAACACAACGTTCACAAAACACACACGCGTTTTGAAAGAGAGCCTTTAACGAGGCCAAACCGAAATCTTTTGAAACTTCATTTCAAACAACCAAATAAACACACCAAGACGATCACGATCATCATATCCATAAAATAAGAAAAGTATGGGCAAGGTACTTGCCTCGAATAAGAACAACGCGAAGAATCGACCGAAGTAGATTGACACGAACCGACTACGAACACGCCGACTCCACCGATCGCCAACTCGCGTTCATAAACTTGATTCGCTGGATCAAAGGATGATAACGGATGATTGATTAAGGATATGAACTCAAGAACTTCATGGATTTGTTGTTAAACAACATGGCTCCATGGTAAGATCACCCTCAGCCGCGGAAGAGAAGGAGAAGAAGGAGAAAAATGGCCAAAAACCCGTGTGCAGGGCCATAAATAAGCTGCACAGTGTGCCGCGGCCCAGCGGGAGTGTGCCGCGGCACAGGCCCAAAAATAGCTCCCAGTGGTCGGCAGTGTGCCGCGGCTCGGCCGGAGTGTGCCGCGGCACTGGCAGTCGGTTTGGCCGAAAATGCCACAGAGTGTGCCGCGCCCTCGCAAAGATGTGCCGTGGCCCACTGATCGCTCGGCTGAATCGCCGAGCACCGCCGGCCGTGACTCGGCCTGGGAGCCGCGAGCACTACTGCCGTGACTCGCCTGCGGCCTCGGCTGTTGCCCGGCCATGACTCGGCCGGGGCTAACTCCGACGTCCCGAACGACCCCGAAACACAAACATGAATACGAATCGATGATACGGTTATGACGTACTCGCAAAGACGAATCTAAGAGCTAAGAGAACACACAATTCCGACCACCCGAAGGCTCGGAATTCAACAACGGAAGTAATTACCCAAAACTTTGGGAAATTACGAAAATGGCCCAAAACGTCCGAAAATCACGATACGCGATCGAAACACCAAACCAAAGCTCGCAACATGAATAATAACATTAAATGAACTTACGAGAAACCCGAAACAACAGTTTTGGATGAGATTCGCAAGAATCGAACTCAAGTGCGGAAAAGTCGCTAAAAAGCTCGGAACTCAACAAAACGATACCGAAACGAACTCGGATGACAAAAAGTGCAGAATTAATCATTCTCGAAATGACGAAACGGTCATGAGCTAGTCGTCAAAACAGACTCTGGCCAAAAAAAGAAATTTACCGAAAATCGAAAATTGCGGATATTACATTCTACCCTCCTTAAAAGAAGTTTCGTCCCGAAACTTAAAATAAGTAGGGAGGAGCAACATCCCGCCAAGAAAACTCAACGAGATACGCAAGGAAACGTGTAACTTACGCCCATCGGCGAAACGTTACAAGCAACGCAAAGGAATATACGGCATGAAAACACGCTCCACGACGACCAACACAACGTCGCCGTTAGGGATATAATAAAACCAACAAGTGACAAGCGTCATCAAATGGATAATACAATCAAGTCAATTATCCGAACAATCACAAAACACAACGAACGAAAATCAATACGATTGACCAACCCAACGGTTCATCAATCCAGACGCGAGCCAAACGCTGAAGAAATACGAAATTCCACCGCCCAAGGGTTGGAAGATCGAAAACGAGACTAATTTCCCGAACTTAAGGAAATTAGGAAGGAGCCTGAATGCTCAACAATCACGAAACGAGGACAAAAACCGAACAAACAAACGACCGAGACAACAAAAATCGAACAATCATGTCTGAAACACGAAGGATAATAAAATTCAAACAACAACTCCCAGGATGATCTGGTGAGAACTACAAGACATGCATTCCCATAAGATCCACCGGAAATGGAATAGCGATTGAAAAGTCACAATGACAAACGAGTTATTCCGAAACAACAACACCCTCGTTCGATCAACAAAAGCAAGGGATAGGGAAAGTTCAGAAAATGTCAACGAACATAAACGAGTCGACAGAGTCGAAAACACAGGAGTTCCAAAACCGATCCACTTCGAATAAAGGAACTAATAGATCCAGATGATGTCACTTCCGAAGAAGGTTCACAAGAATCGAACTGAACTCAAAAAAAATCACAGCGATAACCAGATCAACCCACAACAAGATCACAGTTCGTTCGGACGATGAAACCAAATACGTAACAAGTCTGTAAAGTATCAACGAATACGAGCGAGTCGAAAGAATGGAGAAAGAGAAAATACAGAAGTCAAAATAGTACGGGTATTACCTCCGACCTCATCCACGAAATTCACAAAAACAGGAGCAAGGTAACAAGAGATTAAACAATCGACACATAACAGAACGATCACCGATGCACACGGCCATACCAACCCAAGCTCTAACAGCTCGCACATGCGCGACAACGCAGAAATCACCACGAGGCGACAATATTCAACACCAACATCCCACCTCTCACAAGGGGCTAACACAACAAATGTGTGGAAAATGACTCAACGCTCACACCGCCAATTCGGTCATACTCGGGAGAAAACATCAAAATGACAACGCGAACATCATACATACATACCCAGCCCTCAAACGGGAATGGGTAGGTTTTAAAAAGAAAACATCATTTTGAAAATAATTTAGAAGAACACCGGTTGATCTTGAGTATCACCTTTCAAAAAGTACAAACGTGAAACATTGTTATCGAGACTTTGGAGAACCATTTCACATTTAATAAAAATGAGGACACTTTCTCTTAGTGAAAACTTTCAGAATATTCGACCCTCGGGTCTAAATAAAAGTGTTTCTAAAACATTGAAAATATCTCAAAGCATTTTGGTCCTCGAAGTAGAAAATTTTTTAAAATATATTGTGGCACCTAGGATGTACCACGAGAAAATAACTCATTTGAAAAGTATGTCTCGAAATTTATTTTTCCAAGATACTCAAGGTTTTCAAAAATCCAATAGGCCAGAATGCCCAAAACTCACACATATCGACGTTCACTAAAACAACTCCTAGCACACGCATCAAAAAGTTTAAAATCAAGACAATACATGTCTTTAAACGGAAATAAACGATAAAATACCAGAGTTGAAGACCGCCTAGGATTCAGAACAAAACCACTGACCCCATTCGAAGTCTCTAAGGACCCTCCCGCACCGACTAGTGAACAAGTCGTACGTGTATAAGCGCTAAGCTTCCACAAGAGAACTTGTAAAACGTGCAAATCGATTCGGAAATCATCAACAACGGACAAAAACAACAATAAAAAGACATCACAAGCGACGACACTCCTCGTACAAATCAAATACGAGAGTCGACTAAATACATATCGTGAAATCAAGATCCACATAAGGATTCCATCACTTAACAAATAATCATAAAAATAGCTCGTGTCACACGAGGCACAACACAAAGAAGGGAGACTTACTTCCACAGGTCGCACGAAGATGATGATCGCCCCACGATATTAATCACGACCAACAAACTCAAACGACGCGTCGCGACATGACTCAGTCAGATAAAATCCGACGAAACAAGACTCAAACAACACGACTTGACCCGAAAGCCTAGGTTTCCTCAACCTAAGCTCTGATACCATTTATGTAACACCCTCAATCCGCTCAGGGATATTACACGCCGTAGAACCTTTCCTCAAGGATCTACCAGGCTAGTAACAACATGAAACATCTCGACAATGCCTTTAAGGCTAAAATGACTCAGTAGACCGATTTGGCCTTTCAATAAAAACATACAACTCGATTACAACTCATGCCCACGCAGGGGTCAAAACACAACCACACCCGTACAACGGGAAAAATATAGCAGCGGAAAATAAAGTACAACTGAACCAATACACGATGTACAGTTCCTCATGTGATTAGTATCGATCATCTTTCATCATCCTTCGTGCCGACCTTGTGCTATGCTCCAAAACCTGAATGCAAAAACAGACATCCACGCCCCGAATACTCGGGGGTTAGCAAAACTCCACTGTTTTGCTAGTGCAAGAACAAAGTGCAAATACGAGCCATACAATTCACATTCCACGAATAACAATAACCAGGAATCCTCAAAGATCCAAACGAAACGAAAAGTACTTCCCGAGGCAAGAGTTTGAGAAAACCTTTCAAAATCGAAATATCATAAATAAATGGAAATAATTTATAAAACGGTTTAGAATGCCATCGAGAGTTTTAATAGAAAACAATTTAGGATTATCAAATCCTACTTTTCAAAATCCAAAAGACAAAAGGGGGTCACCGCCCCAAAGGTTTACTTTCCGAAAAATGACCTTTACCAAACCGTTGGGATTTTAGCCCCAAATCCGTAAAATGACTTTTACAAAACTATTGGGATTTTAGCCCCAAATCTCATCAACTCACAGTACACAAGAGCGACCACAAGGTTCATCTTCCAACATCAAAATCCACAAATAAAGGATTCAAAACAAACAACAAAATACTCTAGTGCCATCCTAGCCAAGTAAGCCAAACGAACACTTACCTCTTACACACTTAGTCGATGCATGCAATCATGAAAACCGTTCAAAAGCACTCATTTCTGGAAATGCCAATATCAAATCACATTTGCAAAATGCACCACAATTAACCGCGGACCCACAGCTTCGTGGATCCCTACCGAGACACCGTCGGATCTAACCCGTAGTGGTTAAAAGCAAGCTCGCGGGCCCACAGCTTCGTGGAGCCCTACCGAGACCCCGTCGGATCTAACCCGTAGTGAGCATACACACACACGTTACTCATGCAATACTAATATGCTAAGAATGTAAGTTCATCAAGAATACTTATTAGAGATGGCCATGTATCCGACAACATTATCAAACTCTTCAAAACACAATAACAAGATTAAACACGGAATACACGATTCCATAACTTTAAACAATAGGGATATCGTCAAAGCCTTCAACGTTCAAAATAATCAATTCCCAAAACACAACGTTCACAAAACACACACGCGTTTTGAAAGAGAGCCTTTAACGAGGCCAAACCGAAATCTTTTGAAACTTCATTTCAAACAACCAAATAAACACACCAAGACGATCACGATCATCATATCCATAAAATAAGAAAAGTATGGGCAAGGTACTTGCCTCGAATAAGAACAACGCGAAGAATCGACCGAAGTAGATTGACACGAACCGACTACGAACCCGCCGACTCCACCGATGGCCAACTCGCGTTCATAAACTTGATTCGCTGGATCAAAGGATGATAACGGATGATTGATGATATGAACTCAAGAACTTCATGGATTTGTTGTTAAACAACATGGCTCCATGGTAAGATCACCCTCATCCGCGGAAGAGAAGGAGAAGAAGGAGAAAAATGGCCAAAAACCCGTGTGCAGGGCCATAAATAGGCTGCACAGTGTGCCGCGGCCCAGCGGGAGTGTGCCACGGCACAAGCCCAAAAATGGCTCCCAGTGGTCGGCAGTGTGCCTCGGCTCGGCCGGAGTGTGCCGCGGCACTGCATGCCTGGTCAGCCGAAAAATGCCACAGAGTGTGCCGCGCCCACGGATCGCTGCCAGAATCGCGAGCACCGCCGGCCGTGACTCACCTGGAGCCGCCGAGCACTACCGGCCGTGACTCGCCGCGGCCTGGGCCTGTGCCGGCCATGACTCGGCCGGCCAACTCCGACGGCCCGAACGACCCCGAAACCCGAACTCGAATACGAATCGATGATACGGTTATGACGTACTAGCAAAGACGAATCTAAGAGCTAAGAGAACACACAATTCACCACCCAAGGCTCGAATTAACAACTAAGTAATTACCCAAAACTTTAGGAAATTACGAAAATGGCCCAAAACGTCCGAAAATCACGATACGCGATCGAAACACCAAACCAAAGCTCGCAACATGAATAATATCATTAAATGAACTTACGAGAAACTCGAAACAACAGTTTCAGACGAGATTAGCAAGAATCGAACTCAAGTGCGGAAAAGTCGCTAAAAAGCTCGGAACTCAACAAAACGATACCGAAACGAACTCGGATGACAAAAAGTGCCGAATTAATCATTCTCGAAATGACGAAACGGTCATGAGCGAGTCGTCAAAACGGACTCCGGCCAAAAAAAGAAATTTACCGAAAATCGAAAATTGCGGATATTACACTTCCACCCGAAGTGTCCGACGGGATGTATGGGGGTCGATACTAAGGGGTACGGACGCGGAAGTGGTATCCCACCCGGAGCGTTCGACGGGATGTCTGGGGGACGATACTAAGGGGTACGGCCACGGGATACCAGTTGTGATTTTGTGATATCGTGATGATTGGAAACTGATTTGATTGCCAATGTAGTATTCCGGAATATTTATGGCAAATGATATATGATTGTGGTGATCGTGTAAAACCGTATTTGTATATAATATTGTGTAATTGTGTACTTGCACTAGCTATTCGAATGCCTACCCCTTAGATGGGGGAAATGCGTCTTATGCATTTCAGGTACCGGGAGAGCTGAGGAGCAGGCACGGGACATGCACGCAAAGGACGGGCTGACTTGATGATGTGGCTCGAGTCTATATTTTTATGTTTTGTCGTTGCATTGTTGAGTAATGGAGTTAGATTGTTTGTTTTTTAACTTGGTTTAAGTCCCCTGCGTGGGCAATGAATTGGTATTTAACTTATGTTCATGTATTCCATTAAAATATTTTGGCCGAGGCCATGGCCTTATTTACTATTTGAGTGCATCTTTTGGGATTACATTATGGTTTACGTGTCATGTAATAGCCTGGTAGACCTCACGAGGGTTCTACGGCGTGTAATGTCCCAGTTGTGAATTGGGGTGTTACAATATAGCCATATACATATGATAAGTGTCAGTTTTATACACTTATCCATGGTTTTTATCGATAAATATTACCCATAATTGAGCTAGTCTACTCGTTTTTTTTTGCTTTTAATTAATTAGTTTTAAATAATTTTATTTTTATCGGATGATGATGTAAATCTAGTCTTAATCGGATTGAATAACTAATTTACTCAAGAAATAACATGTTTATTAAATATTCGCTTTATTGAATTTTAATATATTCATGTTGTAGGGCTTTCCGAGACGAATTCGGCAGTCTTTCCGGATTCAAAATTAGAGTTATATATCAAAAGTTATCATCCGAAGAAGATTTGGGGCAAAAACGCAAAGTCTGAGAAATTCTGGGCTGAAAACGTAACTCTCAAAGCAACCAGTGAGAAAATTGACGAAGCCAAGTTACGGCCGTAACTATAGAATGTTACGGCCGTAAGTCATCCAAGTTACGGCCGTAACTCCTTAATGTTACGGCCGTAACTCTTGACAGATTGTTAAAATTTGTCTAATTTTTTATACTTTTTGTGTATTATTGAGGGGATGGCTGACATTGATCCGATCTATTGTAATAATGCTGGAGTTTTGGAGCTATTAGATGACTTTAGGTGTATAAATAGACCACTTAGATCCTTCATCATTCATCATTCATCTTATAATTTTTCACTTTTTGTAATCTTTTCTTTTTGTGTGTGAAGAACACACTTGTGTTCTTGAGTGATTTGTGTAAGTGTGGTATAGCATATGTTGTTCAGAGAGTTTATTGCTTCTTTCTCCTTTATCTACTAAGGGAGTGAGGATCAATTCTTTCTCTTGATTCAACTAATAATGACCACCAAAGCTTGTATTATGTATATTAAACCCTTCATGGGCTAAGTTACCTTTAGTTGGGATTATAAACAAGGTTAGTCATGTTATTTATGTTTGTATAAAGATCTATTGTGAATTACTTATTATTGTTTGTGATTTTCATTGTTTTAACAATCTTTATTTATTTGGCCAATAAATGACGATATTTATGGTCTTCATATGTTTTGAAAGAAAATATGTTTGATTAGATCAAATGATCTTCACTCTAAGTTGTTCTAGGGGATAGAAATATACCTCTAGACCTTAGATGATTTTTTGAGTTATTTTCATAAATCCTAATGCTATGTATTGAAGCCAATCAACATAGAAATATAGTGGATTGATTCAATATGTAAGTGTCGTCTTATAGTTGGAAAGAGAAACCGTCTTTTTAAGGAAAATCGAATCTACACAACATAATAAGTAAATTAATCTTATGATCTCCTATACATATTCTATAACTATTGACGAACTAAGTTTGTAATCCCAACTATTTCATTTTATCGTTAATCAATCTATTATTATTGCAATATTTTTATTTCCTTAAAATATTAGAACTATTATTGCATTTTCTTTGCAATTATTAAACCAAACTCTTTAATTGTGTGTTTCACTCATATTAGTATCTATAAAAATAGACTAATAGTGTATAATTTGAATTATAACCAAACTTCCTCGTGGGATCGATAAACCGGACTCAAAAGTCCACTTACTACTTGATACGATATCGTGCACTTGTGATAGATACACTAAGAACGTGTCAAGTTTTTGGCGTCGTTGCCGGGGAAGTATAAGTTTTATTTTGAAATCTTACATTGTAAACTATTGTTATAGATACAATTTTCTCGACATTGTAACTTAGTACTCAATTGTGTTTGTCCGGTCAAGTGGCGGATAACGGTACTCCGTGATTATTAAAGTCGGATTTTTCAGTTTCCCACAACAACTGATATTTGTAGATATTTCCTCAATTTATTTTCATTTTTATTTTTTTTATAATGGAAGAAACATTGTATAAAATTTAAAAAAGATTTCCCTTTCTAAGCAAAAATGCAATTTTAAAAATTTACAAGGCAAGGCTTGAAAGGATGAGGTTGCTTATGAATAAAAGCATACCTTTTGACATAAGATTCATAATTGAAGCCAAAGTAAGAATAGAGGGTGAATTCACAGAAACACCGACTAGATTTTTACCAGGGCTTGGAAAAAGTTCATATGCGAAGAAACGACGAGCAAAGATGATAGCCGTTTGTTATAAATCTGCTAGATGGAACTGTAATTTAAAATGTCGATCTTTAGGAATTCCATCTACAAACAGAGAAGATAAAATTCAGTTCATTAAGGATGGTCTGAATAAAGAGAATTTAGATAATATCGAACTTTCTCTTGACACGCATCCTAGTGGGCTTGTACATTACGGAATTCGATGTTTGTGGAATAAATTCAAACCAGAATATGAACAACGTCTTGGGAATCTAACGTTAAAAGACCATGTTTGCCAATTTGTAAGAAAATTGGATGGGAAGCTTCTCCCCGACTCATAGAAGGCGTTTAGGCTGTTTCTGAATGTAAAATCAGAGGAAGATGTGAGCCATAATCACAACTACTGTACATACGCGTAAGTATCTTTTATTTTTGTCGTGTGGTGATATTTTCTGAATAAAAAAATGTGATACGCGATAAATGCTTTCATTATTCTATTGTGTAGTTGAAGCGCAATCAATGCAATCACAAACTTGTTAAACAATTTTTACCTTCTTTTTCTTCTATAAATAAACATTGTGCTTGTTTCTTTTATTCATCCCTCAAACTTGCACTTTTCTCGGTTTCTCTCTAAATAAATTCTTTTCAAAAATGGAGTCATCATCTTCAACAAAAAAATTTAGCAGAGTCTGCATTTTTGGTGGAGCTAGTTATGGAAAAGAGGCATGCTTTATTGAAGCAGCCCACAACTTGGGTTGTACCTTAGGAGAAAAATGCATTCATGTAGTTTACGGAGGAGGAAGTCTAGGATTAATGGGACGAGCTGCTGCTTCTGACTATATGGAAGGAGTAAGAGTGTTGGGAATAATTCCAAAACCTCTGGCTGAAAGTAAAATCACCGGGTCAACTATTGGAGATGAGTTTAGATCTGTAAATATGCAAGATCGCATAACTCACATGATAAATAATTCTGGCGCCTTTATCACCCTTCCCGGTGGTTTTGGCACCCTTGAGGAACTTTTTCATGTGGTTACCAGAGCCCAGTTAAATGTTCATCAAAAACCAATAGGTCTGCTTAATGTCAATGGTTTCTTTGATGGTTTACTATCTTTCACCGACTACTCTGCTGAAAAGGGTTTTATTTCAGAGCGTGCTAAAAGAATCATAGTCGTTGCAACAACACCAGAAGAACTAATCAAAAAACTCAATGGATTTGTTCCTCAACCAGATCCAGCTCTAGCTAAAATTGTCTGGATGGAAGATTTTACCGTGAGAAAACGAAAAGTGGATTCATTCCTCTTCCTTTGATAACCCATATCGGACCACTTGTATTTTTACTTTCTGTCGTGTGTAATAATCGTGCTTAATGGTGGCAGCTTAAGGAGTTTCTTCTTGGTCTCTTGACGCGCATCTATTCGCGATTTATGTATTATTATTTTATTGCTGTAATTTTTATTGTGTGTTTTTTATAAAAGCATTGATGGCAGCGTAAGGTGACTCTTCGGACTTTCTTGATGCGCATCTTAAAAATTGTGTTATACTTACGAGTATATTTTATTTTCTTTCATTGTGTGCCTCGTATATTTATTCTCTTGCAGATTCTAAAAGGCGATAGCTCAAACATCAACTTTCTTAACAGGGAGTATTCTGCTTTTCTGCATTGCATTTTATTTTATTTTTTATTTTTAAACTGAGGACAGTTTTATTTTCAAGTTTGGGGGTGGTTTGTTTAATTATTTTGGTGTGTTGGAATTTTGGTGTGTTTTGATTGATTTTGTTATTTGCCTTAATTTTTTTTATTATATATATATATATATAGTATTTTGATTTGTGAGATTTCTAGATCTGGCCATAACACCAATAGATTAGCTATATACAAGTTTCTAAAATCGTTTTAACCGGTAAAAAAATTGTATATTCCAAAATTTTTTGAGCCTTAATCTCTCTTTCCAAGCCTTTTAGTTATCATATAAAATCGAGTCATTCGTTACCTTGAGAAAAGAAGAATCAGTCGGTTGATGAAAAATAGAACTGAAATTTACTTAATTTGTGGAGTTTTTGATTTTTCATGCTTAAACTAAGAAATGATTTTCTGCAAAAATTCTATTCCCTAAAAGAAAAAAGAGGAGTCATTGGTGAAAAGAGCTACACGTTAGCAAATAACGGTGTGAAAGCTATCACCTAAAAAAATGACGAAAAGAAGAAGTGTTGAGCGGCAACAACTGCCTAATTTTGGGGGTCTTAAAATTTTGCGAAAAATAAAGGACTAACCATTGTTGGTGCGTAGCTGCCGTCTCACAGAAAATTGGTGAAAAGAGCTACACGTTAGCAAATAACGGTGTGAAAGCTATCACCTTTTAAAAAAAATGAGATAGAAATTGTGTTAGTGAAAAGAGCTACACGTTAGCAAATAACGATGTGAAAGCTATCACTAAGAGATGTAGTTTATGAGCAGATTTGAATTAATTAGCGGCTGAATTTCACTACACTCAATTTCATGAAAAATCACAATATTTGATGACGCCAATGAAATTCTTCTTCATATTGAGTCGAAAAATAAACGAGTGATCGAGAGAAACAATTAAAGGGAGACGTGTGTATCACGAGTGGGTAAGAAATAATCAGCCTTTTGGGGGGAAACCTTGCATTTTGGAATTACAAAATAAAACCGTGTTTTAACTTCAAAATCATTAGTAGAATTATTTTGAATCTTGATTCATTTCTATCTACTGTATAAAGCTGGTTGTTGTGTATTAATGGTATTTTGATCTCCTTTTTTTTTTTATTATTTTTTTTAATTTGTGTGTGTATTATTTTTCTTATTTTTGTCTTATTTTTATTTTTATTTTTGGAGCGTGAATAATATAGAGTCTTGCTCGGGACTAGCAAGAATTCAAGTTTGGGGGTGTGATAAGTGTCAGTTTTATACACTTATCCATGGTTTGTATCGATAAACATCACCCATAATTGAGCTAGTGTACTCGTTTTTTTGCTTTTAATTAATTAGTTTTTAATAATTTTATTTTTATCGGATGATGATGTAAATCTAGTCTTAATCGGATTGAATAACTGATTTACTCAAGAAATAACATATTTATTAAATATTCTCTTTGTTGAATTTTGATATATTCATATTGTAGGGCTTTCCGAGACGAATTCGGCAGTCTTTCCAGATTCAAAATCAGAGTTATATATCAAAAGTTATCATCCGAAGAAGATTTGGGGCAAAAACGCAAAGTCTGAGAAATTCTGGGCTGAAAATGTAACTCTCAAAGCAACCAGTGAGCAAATTGTGAAGTTAGTTATGGCCGTAAATACAGAATGTTACGGCCGTAAGTCATCCAAGTTACGGCCGTAACTCCTTAATGTTACGGCCGTAACTCTTGACAGATTGGTAAAATTTGTCTAGTTTTTTATACTTTTTGTGTATTATTGAGGGGATGGCTGGCATTGATCCGATCTATTGTAATAATGATGGAGTTTTGGAGCTATTAGATGACTTTAGGTGTATAAATAGACCCCTTAGATCCTTCATCATTCATCATCCATCTTATAATTTTTCACTTTTTGTAATCTTTTCTTTTTGTGTGTGAAGAACACACTTGTGTTCTTGAGTGATTTGTGTAAGTGTGGTATAGCATATGTTGTTCAGAGAGTTTATTGCTTCTTTCTCCTTTATCTACTAAGGGGGTGAGGATCAATTCTTTCTCTTGATTCAACTAATAATGACCACCAAAGCTTGTATTATGTATATTAAACCCTTCACGGGCTAAGTTACCTTTAGTTGGGATTATAAACAAGGTTAGTCATGTTATTTATGTTTGTATAAAGATCTATTGTGAATTACTTATTATTGTTTGTGATTTTCATTGTTTTAACAATCTTTATTTATTTGGCCAATAAATGGCGATATTTATGGTCTTCATATGTTTCGAAAGAAAATATGTTTGATTAGATCAAATGATCTTCACTCTAAGTTGTTCTAGGGGATAGAAATATACCTCTAGACCTTAGATGATTCTTTGAGTTATTTTCATAAATCCTAATGCTATGTATTGAAGCCAATCAATATAGAAATATAGTGGATTGATTCAATATGTAAGTGGCGTTTTGTAGTTCGAAAGAGAAACCGTCTTTTTAAGGAAAATCGAATCTACACAACATAATAAGTAAATTCATCTTATGATCTCCTATACATCTTCTATAACTAATGACGAACTAAGTTTGTAATCCCAACTATTTCATTTTATCGTTAATCAATCTATCATTATTGCAATATTTTTATTTCCTTAAAATATTAGAACTATTATTGCATTTTCTTTGCAATTATTAAACCAAACTCTTTAATTGTGTGTTTCACTCATCTTAGTATCTATAAAAATAGACTAATAGTGTATAATTCAAATTATAACCAAACTTCCTCGTGGGATCGATAAACCGGACTCGAAAAGTCCACTTACTACTTGATACGATATCGTGCACTTGCGATAGTTACACTAAGAACGTGTCAACATACATCTCAAAGATATGCATCTACACAAATTTTCAAATTCATGCATGCATCATAATATTTCATAATTTTTTTTTTGAATTAAAACTTAAGGAAAACAAGAGATACATTTCTAAGTACCAAAAAAAAAATCATGGCATATTTTACCATGAATATCTTAACATTTTTCGCAATAATAAATCTTGGAGATTTCAGATTTGCACATGCATCACAAAATAAAGAAAGAAATTATTTACTTTAGGAGTTTTGAAAGGAATTTCACCCACCTCAGTTTCTCATTGCAAACGTTCGGTTCTAAGTCTCGTAAGTTGGAAGACGATCTTCCTTTCACCTATACATAGTTCGGCCGTGACACACATTCACCATGGTGGTGTATTTTGTTTCCATGACGAGATTAAGTTAGGGTATGAAGATTACAACTATAAATTATAGAATGAAGTAAAGAAGGTCGGATTACCTAGTTCTTGCTTGAACTACTTCTTCTTCCTCCTTCTTCAAACTTTCTGCCCCCTCTCTCTAACTCTCCCCATAGTGCAGATTTTTTTTTTGAAAGTGTAAAATGTGGCTAGGTAATTAGTCCATGTACTTATAGTGTGTAGTTAGGGCTTGGGGAAGTGTGGGTGTATGGAAGACTAATGAATGTAGTCTTGCATCGGTAAGATGAAGACCCTAGAACACTTCACTCCCTTCCTCTTTTCCCCCCTTGGCCACCCATCATAATTGTAATATCTGCAATTTTCGATTTTCGGTAAATTTCTTTTTTCGGCCGGAGTCCGTTTTGACAACTCTCTCATGACCGTTTCGTCATTCTGAGAATGATTAATTCTACGCTTTTTGTCACCCGAGTTCGTTTCGGTATCGTTTTGCTGAGTTCCGAGCTTTTTAGCGACTTTTCCGCACTTGAGTTCGATTCTTGCGAATCTCGTTCAAAGCTGCTGTTTCGAGTTTCCCGTAAGTCCGTTTAACTTTGTTAGATGTGTTGTGAACTTCGGTTTGGTTATTCGATCACGTACCGTGATTTTCGGGCATTTTGGGCCATTTTCGTAATTTCCCAAAGTTTGGGGTAATTACTGTAATATCCGAAAATTCTACTACTGTTATTTAACATTATTTTATCCGAGTTATGTTGTACAGTGTGGTATCTGTACAGTATGGATAAAATAAATGAAGGACTGAGACATCTGTATTGGTACAATTATCGTACTTGGTTGACAATTACATTTAAGAAGTATATGTATTCAGTATGCCGTATGTTCGTATTCTGTATGTTGAGACGTTGGACAAGAATAGCTGAAAATGGCTAAGTATAGCCTTATTAGCGCACGCTGATATTCATGCATAACGCACGCTATCGCGGTGATTAGCGCACGCTACGTTTATAGGTTAGCGTACGCTAGTGCGCATGCATCGGAAGGAATCTGCGTGTGGACCCGGCTGCTTTCGGCGCACGTTCTGATAAGTCAACGGATGTTGTAATGTAGTGTTAGCGCACGCTAATGCATGTTGATTAGCCCACGCTAACTGTATATTGGACAAAAAGGAATCTTATCCTAGTCAGAGCTGTCGGCGTGTGGACCCGTGTTCGGAGCATACAGACAAACAAGTCAACTGATGTTAGCGCACGCTAAACGCAAGGACTTGCGTATGCTAGAGAGTGTAAATTACGTACGCTAATGCATGGGCATTACATACGTAAGCTCATGTACGAAGCGAGACAGTAGTCTCTGGACTACGATAGCGCACGCTAACAAAGGTCAGTTAGCGCACGCTAAAGCCTTAGCGCACGCTAAACATGAGATGTTAGCGCACGCTAGTAATGCAGTCTATATAAGGGACAGACGGGTATTATGAAGCATTTCGTCCATTCTTTCACTTTCAGTCGATAGAGAGAGCTTTGGGAGGTTCTTGAGGTTCCCAAGCACGGTGAGGTGGTGATCTTTAACAAGATTAAAGATGGAAATTATGGATTAAAGCTTTGTTCTTGAAATCATTGGTGATTCCCGAAATGGATTCAACCTTGGAAATCAATCCATTCCTTCATAAAGGTAATCACTCTTCATCTTTGGATTTCGTTTTGGATTGAATGTTGATGATTATTACATAAACAAGTTTGACAAGCATGATTATGAGATGGATTACCGGAGTATGATGATATTAATATGATTCTTGTGATTTAGATTGTGTCGTTCGTTTTCTTGAGATAAGTGGATTAATCCTTCTCCTCAGTTTCGGATGTTGATGTTATTGTAGATGATTACTCTTTGTAATGGAAGATTAAGGAAGTGTGGTTACGTTCTTGACGTTTCGTGTATTAATATTAAGGAAGATGATATATGGATATAGAACTTGGATTATAAGTTGGATGATTGTTTATATGTTAAAGGATATCGGATTTCGTTGTTTTGATAGCTTTGAACATGATTCAGAATCACTTAGTGTTCTTGAAATCGCCATAAGTTGATCGGTATCTGAAAAACATGCATCTGTCCAGCATTAGCGCACGCTACGTTTACTGCCTAGCGCGCGCTAATGGGAGCAACTTAGCGCACGCTACGTTAGGTGATTAACGTGCGCTAAGAAGCCAGAAAGTGCAGTATTTTCGTGTTGTGGTTGTAAATTCGTGCTGGTTTGAGTAGGATGGATTCGACTAGTGTTTAATCGAGATATTGGCGAGCCGTTGGGTTTGTGAATTGGTTTTATCGATTGTTGATTGTTATCAAACTTGTTGTCTATCGATTACTGTAATAGGTTTAGAATATTGATCGGTGATTACAACCGTGTGTTGCGGTCGAGCTCGAGTATGTTCGTGAATTGCTTTGGTCGGGACCGAGGGACTTGTAGATGACGGCAATGGAATTGGTAACAGCTTCATCGGTATCGAGGTAAGTTATTACTTGCTCAGTTCATAATATTTAATGAATGGTTTCCGTTTCATTCGTGTATAATTCGTATAGCAGTGTTTATAATCGTAATCACAGGAGATTTGAGATTATAAATCGTATTCGAGTTTTGGGAATCTAAATCATAATGTATATGATTTACTTTTGTTATTGGTATACTTGTATATCGAGCATATATTGTGCTAAAGACGAAGATATGAATTATCTACAATCCGTGATACTTTGGACCGTCGAGTATTGAGGATAATGGTTCATGATGGTTTAGACATTGAGATCGTTCTCGAAGGACTCGGGGCAAGTACTCTAATCATTTTTATCATTTGTGTCGATCATGTCGTGATACATTCGTGTATCGTTGTTGTCATGCATTTGTGCATTGTTGTTGTCGTGTATTGTGTATTGTTGTTTTGTGCAGTTGTGCATTGTTGTCATATGTCCACCTCCTGTTGTTCCGACCGGATCATCGGGGGATCTATGCTAGCGCGCGCTGGATCATCGGACAGGTTTTCCACCACGGTTGGTCTGACGGGGTCATCGTGGGATCTAGGCAGTGAACGCTGGATCATCGGATTACCTACGTGTTGTTGTTGTGCATATGTATATTATGGATTTGCCATAAGTATACATTGTCGTTATTCTTGTGATCATATTGACGTTGTCATATGAGTATGCATTTGTAGGTCTTGTGTTAGGACCATGTCCGTATGTTGTGTTGATCTGATATCGGATTAGACTGACGTGATGGAAATGGTATTTCGTATCTTGAGGTATGTTCCGTATTTCCTTGATACTTGTCTTTGATGGACAATCGATTTTCGTATTGGAATTGTCGACATTATCCGAAGGACTGAATTGGCCAGAGTTGGTATAATTTCCGTATCGCGAGTTATGATAATGTTTTTGAGAACCTTGGGTATTGTTGAGATACCGCATGATATTTTGGTATTATCCCATGGTGATGTTAAGGATACGAATTGTGGATTTTCGTAAAGTTAAGACGGTAAGATTACATTGGTCGTATTCTTACTTAGTATTTCCATTGATATGTAATTATTGACGTGATGTGATGGTTATCATTGTTGGATATTATGGTGACCCGTCGTGGGCTTTCTTTTTAGGTTCTTGGATTATCAAGCTTGTAGCGGTCGTGGAGAGATGAGCTTCCGGAGGATCTTGGCTAGAACATGTATTTGTGTATTGAGCTTGTTCGGTTGTTGTATTCATTGCTAGAGTATATTAATAGTTTGTCTTTTTCCTCTGCGTGAGTATGTTAAAATGGTCTTTTGGTATTAGGTAACTAAGGAAACCTTGGCGATCGTTCTCTAAATCTATTCTGTCGGTACGTGTAAGCGATAGCTTAACGTATGTTCTTAAACTGTTGAGTCTTGGCATTTCGGGCCTTGTGGTTTCAAATGAGTTTTTACGACAGTTTGATAAACGAGTTTTATAAATCTTCGAATGGTTTTAATAGATAATACCGTCGTTAGCCTCTTGAGCGTTTTGTAAATGTTTGCGAAAATTTCCTTCAGCCTTGTGGGTTCCATCTCGGGGCCCACGGCGCTGTAATATTCCCGGTCGGATCTGGGGGTGTTACAGAATATGGTATCGGAGCTTAGGTTGAGAAAACCTAGGCAGTTGGGTCGAGTTGGGTCGTATTTCTGTCGCGTCATTTGAGTTGTCGATTGAAAAATATTGGAGCCGTGAGTTTTTGTTGTTCACTCGGGCTTATGCGTTGTGCGATTTGCCAGTGTAGTACTGGTCTTGTTATAAACTTTTTCAAATGGTGTTAACGTGTTTCTTCGGATAGAGCCGTGTTGTGTTCTCGAGTTGAACTAAGTTTGCAAAATGTGTGTTTTGAAAATATCTGTGTCGAGTATTTTCTTGAGTCGAGACATGTGCCAGTATCACGGGGAATCGTCGGCTTCATGATCTGTAAGTATTTGGATTTTTGAATTTCATTGAGATTTATTGCCGTTCTAAGTTGATACGTTTTGAGATTCAGAAAGATATTACGCTTCACAGTATGAGATGACAGAATTGGGATATGATTGATGATCTTGAGAAGTTATGATTTTGGAAATCAATATGTCGATTAAGTTTTGGAACGGAGTTTTGCATTTGGGAGAAATATTGTGGATTGTTCAGGAGAACATGTAGTCATGTTAGTTCATCTTGAGATATATGAACTGTTTTTGAGCATTTGAAAATGGTACTTTTTAAAATGAATGTTTCTGAGATGTTTTAGTAAATGATTTTGGGCGAGACCCAATAAATTTTTGAAATTATTTTATAACTCAGGACTTGGGGTCCGAAAAAGAGTTTCCTACTTTTTAAACTCCTTGTAATGCGGAACAAGATACGGGCTGAGACCCTAATATTTCAAAAGACTTTTCTGTTTTCTTAAAAAACTCCCGAGACTTGTAAAATACTTTATCAATCATTTACCTATTTCGTTTCTGCCTGTCGCAGTTTTGATTTACTTGTTCAAATGAAACTTCTCGGGAAGTCTTTCGTTGTGTTGATTTGTTTCAAGGAATTGTCATAGCATAATTGAGGTGATCCAGGATGAAAAATGGTTGACGTTGCGAGTCATATGTGGAAAAAGGAGTTTTTGTCGGAGTCTATACATTGAGATTTTGGATTCTATCGTGTAGTTTCCTGATGGAATATCAGTGGGATTTGTGGAGCCGGATTGATATATAGGAGTACGGATGTGGTCAATCATTTGCATAGTTTTCATTTTAAAACTTCGAAATCGTGTGGATTCGAAGGAAACTGTTATCAAATACTTGGCACCAGCGAGCCAGTTTATTTTTCGAGAATTGATTTGGTGGTCTTACCAAAATTTATGTTTTGAGTTTTGAAATTTTTGAAAGAACTTTCGAAAATTTGTCTCCTTGACAAGATTATATGATTTCAAACTAATTTTGAAAATGTGATTGATGTACATACGCATTGAATGCATAATGCATATCGTGGTGAAGTTCTGAATGAGATTCACGAACTGGATAAGACATCAGTATGGTACGAGGAAAAGAGATTCGAACTTTAGTATGGCAGTTTGGTTATCCAGGGATGATCGGTTGATCTATTGAATGAGAGAGATATGCTGCGTGTTGTAGATTCATGCACAGGATGTAATTTTGGAACTGTGGATTTTGTGAAACCGGGACATGTGTGTTATGTGATTCCATTGGTACGGTATTCACGCGATTTTATCATAGTGAATTTTGAATGATTTCTTTGTAAGTATAGATTTGGGGAGGGTGACCCCATGCTGGTGGGTTTTGATATTGAGTGGTCGTTCCCACTCCATGTATGATTGGATATGTTCGTCGGTTTATGATTGGTTTTTCGTTTGCCTATGAGTATGTTCGACGATCAGTGTGTTTATTGAGATCCACTGTATGTGATTGGTTTGTCGTTTTGAGAATGCTATTCTTTCGTATATCTGTTTCCGTGGTTCTGTGTTGACCGTGTTGGAGCTTATCATGGTGATGATATTCTCGATTGCGTTTCGAGCTTTGGATTGGTCATATTAGAGTTCATCATGTCAATGATATTCTCGATTAATTTATGGGTTGATCATTGCTGGTGATCATTTGAGCGTTCAGATTTTGTGTTGATATTTCGGGATTCGTTGCCATTGTGTTGGGCAGTTGTTTCACAGATGTATCGTGTATTATTGATTTGTATCAGGATTGGGATTTGATTGTGCGATCAGGCAGACAAGATCTAACACGGATAGATTATTTCATCTGACGATAATATATCTGGTTGGAACTTATGGAATTGTTATTGCAAGCGTGTTGAGGCTTTTCAGTAAAGTCACTTGCTAGTATCTCAGAAGATCGTCGACTTGGCCATATGTAAGTATGCTATTTTGGTTATTCGGTAATAATGATGATTCATCGTTGTCGTGATTATTTTGGGATATTTTGGTTGAACGGTTTATTTGTTTTTATGACGGATTGCAAGTTTCGAGGACGAAACTTATTTTAAGTGGTGTAGAATGTAATATCCGAAAATTCTACTATCAAGTTATTTATCATTATTGTATCCGAGTTTTGTTGTACAGTGTGGTATGCATGCGGTATGGATAAAATAAATGAAGGCGAGACATCTGTATTGGTACAATTATCGTACTTGGTTGACAATTACATTTAAGAAGTATATGTATTCAGTATGCCGTATGTTCGTATTCTGTATGTTGAGACGTTGGACAAGAATAGCTGAAAATGGCTAAGTATAGCCTTATTAGCGCACGCTGATATTCATGCATAACGCACGCTATCGTGCAGGATTAGCGCACGCTACGTTTATAGGTTAGCGTACGCTAGTGCAGACAGATCGGAAGGAATCTGCGTGTGGACCGCCGCTTTGCGCACGTTACGATAAGTCAACGGATGTTGTAATGTAGTGTTAGCGCACGCTAATGCATGTTGATTAGCCCACGCTAATCGTATATTGGACAAAAAGGAATCTTATCCTAGTCGAGTCCGGCGTGTGGACCCGTGTTCGAGCATACAGACAACCGAGTCAATCGATGTTAGCGCACGCTAAACGCAAGGACTTGCGTATGCTAGAGAGTGTAAATTACGTACGCTAATGCATGGGCATTACATACGTAAGCTCATGTCTGGCGAGACGGTAGTCTCGGACTACGATAGCGCACGCTAACAAAGGTCGATTAGCGCACGCTAAAGCCTTAGCGCACGCTAAACATGAGATGTTAGCGCACGCTAGTAATGCGATCTATATAAGGGACAGACGGGTATTATGAAGCATTTCGTCCATTCTTTCACTTTCGATCGATAGAGAGAGCTTTGGGAGGTTCTTGAGGTTCCCAAGCACGGTGAGGTGGTGATCTTTAACAAGATTAAAGATGGAAATTATGGATTAAAGCTTTGTTCTTGAAATCATTGGTGATTCTGAAATGGATTCAACCTAGGAAATAAATCCATTCCTTCAAAAAGGTAATCACTCTTCATCTTTGTATTTCTATTTGGATTGAAATTTCATGAATAATACATAAACAAGATTGAAAACCATGAATATGAGATGGATTAGGAGTATGATGATATTAATATGATTCTTGTGATTTAGATTGTGTCGTTCGTTTTCTTGAGATAAGTGGATTAATCCTTCTCCTCGATTTCGGATGTTGATGTTATTGTAGATGATTACTCTTTGTAATGGAAGATTAAGGAAGTGTGGTTACGTTCTTGACGTTTCGTGTATTAATATTAAGGAAGATGATATATGGATATAGAACTTGGATTATAAGTTGGATGATTGTTTATATGTTAAAGGATATCGGATTTCGTTGTTTTGATAGCTTTGAACATGATTAGAATCACTTAGTGTTCTTGAAATCGCCATAAGTTGATCGGTATCGAAAAACATGCATCATCCGGCATTAGCGCACGCTACGTTCTTGCCTAGCGCGCTAATGGGAGCAACTTAGCGCACGCTACGTTAGGTGATTAACGTGCGCTAAGAAGCCAGAAAGTGCAGTATTTTCGTGTTGTGGTTGTAAATTCGTGCTGGTTTGAGTAGGATGGATTCGACTAGTGTTTAATCGAGATATTGTCGAGCCGTTGGGTTTGTGAATTGGTTTTATCGATTGTTGATTGTTATCAAACTTGTTGTCTATCGATTACTGTAATAGGTTTAGAATATTTATCGGTGATTACAACTGTGTGTTGCGGTCGAGCTCGAGTATGTTCGTGAATTGCTTTGGTCGGGACCGAGGGACTTGTAGATGACGGCAATGGAATTGGTAACAGCTTCATCGGTATCGAGGTAAGTTATTACTTGCTCAGTTCATAATATTTAATGAATGGTTTCCGTTTCATTCGTGTATAATTTGTATAGCAATGTTTATAATCGTAATCACAGGAGATTTGAGATTATAAATCGTATTCGAGTTTTGGGAATCTAAATCATAATGTATATGATTTACTTTTGTTATTGGTATACTTGTATATCGAGCATATATTGTGCTAAAGACGAAGATATGAATTATCTGCAATCCGTGATACTTTGGACCGTCGAGTATTGAGGATAATGGTTCATGATGGTTTAGACATTGAGATCGTTCTCGAAGGACTCGGGGCAAGTACTCTAATCATTTTTATCATTTGTGTCGATCATGTCGTGATACATTCGTGTATCGTTGTTGTCATGCATTTGTGCATTGTTGTTGTCGTGTATTGTGTATTTTTGTTTTGTGCAGTTGTGCATTGTTGTCATATGTCCACCTCGTGTTGGTCCGACGGGATCATCGGGGGATCTATGCTAGCGCTACCGGATCATCGGACAGGTTTTCCACCACGGTTGGTCTGACGGGGTCATCGTGGGATCTAGGCAGTGAACGCTGGATCATCGGATTACCTACGTGTTGTTGTTGTGCATATGTATATTATGGATTTGCCATAAGTATACATTGTCGTTATTCTTGTGATCATATTGACGTTGTCATATGAGTATGCATTTGTAGGTCTTGTGTTAGGACCATGTCCGTATGTTGTGTTGATCTGATATCTGATTAGACTGACGTGATGGAAATGGTATTTCGTATCTTGAGGTATGTTCCGTATTTCCTTGATACTTGTCTTTGATGGACAATCGATTTTCGTATTGGAATTGTCGACATTATCCGAAGGACTGAATTGGCCAGAGTTGGTATAATTTCCGTATCGCGAGTTATGATAATGTTTTTGAGAACCTTGGGTATTGTTGAGATACCGTACAGATATTTTGGTATTATCCCATGGTGATGTTAAGGATACGAATTGTGGATTTTCGTAAAGTTAAGACGGTAAGATTACATTGGTCGTATTCTTACTTAGTATTTCCATTGATATGTAATTATTGACGTGATGTGATGGTTATCATTGTTGGATATTATGGCTGACCCCGTCGTGGGCTTTCTTTTTAGGTTCTTGGATTATCAAGCTTGTAGCGGTCGTGGAGAGATGAGCTTCCCGGAGGATACTGGCTAGAACATGTATTTGTGTATTGAGCTTCTGTTCAGTTGTTGTATTCCGCTGCTAGAGTATTTTAATCGTTTGTCTTTTTCCGTTGCGTGAGTATTTTTAAATGGTCTTTTGGTATTTGGTAACTTAGGTTACCTTGGCGATCGTTCTCTAAATCTATTCAGCCGATGCGTGTAAGCGATAGCTTAACGTATGTTCTTAAACTGTTGAGTCTTGGCATTTCGGGCCTTGTGGTTTCAAATGAGTTTTTACGACGGTTTGATAAACGAGTTTTATAAATCTTCGAATGGTTTTAATAGATAATACCGTTGTTAGCCTCTTGAGCGTTTTGTAAATGTTTGCGAAAATTTCCTTCAGCCTTGTGGGTTCCATCTCGGGGCCCACGACGCTGTAATATTCCCGGTCGGATCTGGGGGTGTTACAATTACTTCCGTTGTCGAATTTCGAGCCCTCGGGTGGTCGGAATCGTGTGTTCTCTTAGTGTTCGGATTCGTCTTTGCGAGTACCTCGTAACCGTATCTTCGATTTGTATTCAGGTTCGGGTTTCGGGGTCGTTCGGGCCGTCGGAGTTGGCCCCGGCCGAGTCATGGCCGGGCGATCCGGGCCCAGGCCAGCACTGGCCGAGTTACGGCCGGTAGTGCTCGGCAGTTACGTACGTAAGGCCGGTTACGTACGTAAGCCACGGCCGGTTACGTACGTAACGATGCCGGCATTTCTGGGCAGAGACTTCGGCCATGGCCGGTTACGTACGTAAGGGCCCGGCCGGTTACGTACGTAAGCGTCCGGCAGTGTCCGGCTATTTAAGGCCTGGACCGAGTCATATCCGGCATTTTCCACTTTTCTTCGTTCCTTCCGCAATTTTTCACCATAGATCGATGGTTTGAGTAGAATAAACTTATATAAACATGTTTTGGAAGTTGGAATCATGGATTAACATCATCTTCCACCCGGATCGAAGGTAAGAACACCTAAACTTTTGGTTTTTGGATGTTCTTGGGGTTTCTTGGTGTTTTGGCCGATTTTCTTTGTTTTGATTCAGATTTCTGATGAAACTTGATTGTAAACTCGTAATCATTCAATACCCTTGAAGTTTTGTGGAACGGATTTGAGTATTTCTTTGAATAATCGATTGAATTCGACTACGCCTTCAAAGTGTCCGATAAAATGCTTCAATGGGTAGAACTTGGGAAGTTCCATACGTTTTCGTAGAATTGTGATTGAATTGATATCGTTGTGACATAGGAAGGAATTCTTGTGAAGAACTCGAGTCGGAACCCTTCCGTTCGTTGCCTTCTTTGGGGTTCGAGCTTCCCGGTCGAACCATGTTCTTCGGAGCGTTCGGTAGCGGTTATTAAGGCAAGTATCTTACTATACGACTTGTATCTTGCGACTAGTAATTACGTATGAGATGTATGATGACTTTGCTTGCCTTCGTAATTATGTTCCGTTTGAGTTGGTTGTGTTTTCCGTAATTTGAAGGCTTTGTGATAATAGTGTTATATCAGTATACGTGTTAGGCGTTGTGCCATTTGTGCAGGAATGCGACGTACATATGGGATGGTTGTACACTTGGTTGTGCAATGTATTGTGTACCGAATGTGTGTTATGTTGGTTAAATGTCGTTGATTGATGATAGTTGTTGCGAGTGTCGAGGTTGTGTTATGTGCGTGCAATGTACGATTTTGTGGTGATCAAGGTGATTGATTAATTGTGCTCATTGTTGTATGTAATGTGAATGTGAATATGTGTGTGACCGATAAGTTCACTCGTGTTGGTTCGACGGGACCTACGAGGATTCGTGGCAGTGGACTACGGGATCAGAACTTAGTGAGGTACTGAGGTCCAATCATGCTGGTCTGACGAGGCCTACGATAACGCATGGCAGTGGACCATGAGTTTCGGACACAGTGCGTCCAACTGGGTGAGATCGACGGGGCTTACGGTGACACGTGGTAGTGGACTACGGTGTCAGGACTGTGTGTGTGATTGTTGTGATTGATATAGTCCGTGCGGGTTGTTATGCCTACGGAGACACGTGACAGTGGATCACGGTGTCGGAATTGGTTATGTTTGGTTAATAGTCCGTGTAGGTTGTTGAACCTACGGAGACACGTGACAGTGGATCACGGTGTCGGAATTGATTATGTTTGTTTAATTGTGCGTGATGTAGTCCGTGCGGGTTGTTGAACCTACGGAGACACGTGACAGTGGATCACGGTGTCATGAGCATGATACTTTTCAAATCAAAGTTTTTAAAGGAAAAGTTTTAAGAAAGAATGTTGGACCGAGCCCCATGAGATTTATGGAAATGTTTTCGTACTGTAAATTGTTGAAATACAAATTTTGAGATTTGGGTTAAGACCCTAATATTTTCGAAAGGTTTTGAAATTCTAAAATTCCCGAGGTGATAATCTTATTTTCGAATGCTTCATAGCTTATCTTTCCTTGTGAAAAACTCCCGGGGATATTTTGATACTTGATTGTCGTATTTGATTCACGATTATTACTTGCTTGTTATATTTCGTATGATTTGATACTTGCACTAGTAAAACAGTGGAGTTTTACTAACCCCCGATTAATCGGGGGGTGGATGTCTGTTTTGCGTCCAGGTGCATGCAGATTTAGGGGAGCAGTCACAGGATTGGCACAAGAGGATGACGAGCTGCGATACTAATCATGAGTCGAGAGTTATTTTGATTTTTGTTGTGTTGTCAGAGTTGATTTCAGTCTTCCGCTGTATTGTATTTCGACCCTTGTGTGGGTAATGTTATTTAAGTCAGTTTTATCGATTGGGTTGTGTGACCTCATCGGTTTGTGTATTCACGTGTAAGTGACCATATCGGTCTGTATCATTTTATTGTTTGACCCTGGTCGGGCAAGCATTTGGTTGTTTATGGATGTTTAGCCTGGTAGATCCTTGTGGAAAGGGTCTACGGCGTGTAATATTCCCATATGGTTTTGGGGATGTTACATTTATGGTATCAGAGCTTAGGTTGCGGAAACCTAGGCTGTCGGGTCGAGTCGAGTCGTGGTTTGTCGAGTAATGTGTTGTCTTGTCGTTCGAGTCGTCAGGTGACAAATTGAGTTGTGCGTAGTCACAATGTGTCGGATATGTTGTCGGATGAGATTAGTATCGTGGGCGACCATCATCTCCGTGCGGCCTATGGACGTAAGTCTCCTCTTTTATGCGAAGTACCTGTGTATCATGATTGTATCTAAATGAGTTAATTGCGCTGCATAATTTTATTTGCACGGTGTTGTGAATATAGTTGTATTTAATACGTGTGACATATAGTATATGTATAAAACTGGGCCTATTGTTGTTTTACCTTTGAACCACTGTGAGGGGTGGTATGGTGTGAAAATTGAGAACCTTGTTGGGTTTCGAATAAGGTATCGACGATTGAGTTCACGATAAACTCCGAGGAATGGTTTTGTTATATGTTTAAACTAGATGCTGTGAGACGTATTCAATTGGATTGTGCATGTTGGACTGTATTTTTTTTATCCACTGCGTGAGTTATTTTGTAATGGCCTTCGGTATTTTACCGACTGGGTTTTATTTTGAAAATCGATTCCCTTAACCGAGTTTTTGGCATTATGGCCTTGATCGTTTTGGCGAAATTCTTATGACGGTATTTAGTATTTTGTAAATGGCTTTTGTGAGTTTTGAAATATTACCGTCATCGGCCCTTTTGGCATTTTTGTAAATGGTTTTTATCCTGGTGGGTTCCGGCGCGGGACCCACAGCGCTATAATGTTCCATGTAATTACCTGAGATTTTTGGGCATTCTAGCCCATTGAATTATCTTTGTAAACCTTGAGTATCCTAGAAATAAATTTCGAGATGTACGTTTAAAATGAATTATTTTCTCATGGTACATCCAAGGTGCCACAATATGTTTCAAAATTCTTCTACCTCGAGGACCAAAATGTTTTGAGATATTTCCAATGTTTTAGAAACACTTTTACTTAGACCCGAGGGTCGAATATTTCCGAAAGTTTTCACGAAAAGAAAGTGTCCTCATTTTTATAGAATGCGAAATAGTTTTCCAAAGTCTCGATAACGATGTTTCACGATTGTACTTTTTTTGAAGGGTGATACTCAAGATCAATCGGTGTTTCCAAAATTATTTTCAAAAGGAGGTTTTCGTTTTTAAAACCTATCCATTCCCGTTTGAGGGCTGGGTATGTATATATGATGTTCGCGTTATCGTTATGATGTTGCTCCCGAGTATGGTCGAATTGGTGGCATGAACGTCGAGGCGTTGCCACGCAATTATTGTACTAGTCCTCTGTGAGAGGCGTGAACTGGTGTTTACTGTTTATCGCCTCGTGGCGATTTGCGTGTTGTCGCACGAGCGTGAGATGTTGAAGCTTGGGTTTGTACGTTTGTGTACATGTGTGATTGTTTCATAATGTTTGTAATTATGTGCTGGTTATTGTTCGGGCCGTTGAGGTCGCCGAATGATACCGTCGTTTTTGTAGTGTTTGTGTGTGTATTACTTTACGATGGTAATCGTTGTATATGATATATGTTATGATTCTTTGTTGTGCCAAGTTGGCATCTCCGGTTTGTTGTTTTGCGACGTTATATTCCATTGTACCTAGCAGTTGTATTTTCGGTATGCCGAGCCGAGGTGTTTCAACAGTGGTGTGCTGGGGGCATGCACGTACCAATTATTTTTCTCGTCACAGGATCCAGTTTTGCGAGTTGGGTTCCGAGTCTTTCGGGGCGCGAACTTCAGTACAGATATGAGGATCGGCTCTGAGAGGCCCGTGGGAGATGTTTCTGTCGTTTGCTTTTTGTGTTGTCACCTTACTCCAGTTGTTGTGAGTTGCGGGAACGACATTTCTTTTATAAGAGGTCGAATGTAATGCCCGTATCGTTTTGACTTCTGTATTTCCTCTTTCTCAGGTCTAACGACTTGCTCGTGTTTGTTGATACTTTACGACTTGTTCTCGTATTTCGGTTTCGCTGCTCGAACGAGTGTGATCTTGTTTTGGGTCGATCTCGGTTATTCCGTGATATTTCCGAGTCCGGTTCGATTCTTGTGAACCTTGTTCGAAGTAACATCTTTCGGTTCTATTAGTTCTTTTATTGAAGTGGATCGGATTTTGAACTTCTGTATTTTCGACTCTGTCGACTAGTTTATGTTCGTTGACATTTTCTGAGCTTGTCCTGCCTCTTGCTTTTGTTGATCGAACGAGCGTGGTATTGTTTCGGAATAACTCGTTTGTTGTTGTAATTTTTTAATTTCTATTCCCTTTCCTGTGGATCTTATGTGAAGGCACATGTTGTTTTCACCGGATCATATATTGTCTCGAGTCGAGATGTGAACCTTGGAGTTGTTTGAATTTTATTGTTCTTCGTGATTCGAACGTGATTGTTCGATTTTTGTTGTCTCGATCGTTGTGGTTCGATCGTTTGATTGATCGGTTTTTGTTGATCTCGTTTCGTGATTGTTGAACGTTCAGACTCCTTCGTAATTCCCTTAAGTTCGAGATTAGTCTCGTTTCGATCTTCCAACCCTTGGGCGGTGGAATTCCGTATTTGTTCAGCGTTTGGCTCGTGTTTTGATTGACGAACCGTTGGCTTGGTCAATCGTATTGATTTTTGTTCGTTGTATTTTGTGATTGTTCAGATAATCGACTCGATTGTTTGATGACGCTTGTCACTTGTTGATTTTATTATGTCTCTACCGGTGGCGTCGTGTTGGTCGTCGTGGAGCGTGTTTTCATGCCGTATATTCCGTTGTGTTGCTTGTAACGTTTCTCCGTTGGGCATGAGTTACGTGCTTCTTGTGTATCTCGTTGAGTTTTTCCGGCGGGATATTCCTTCTCCCTACTTGTTTTAAGTTTCGGTACGAAACTTCTTTTAAGGAGGGTAGAATGTAATATCCGCAATTTTCGATTTTCGGTAAATTTCTTTTTTCGGCCGGAGTCCGTTTTGATGACTCTCTCATGACCGTTTCGTCATTCTGAGAATGATTAATTCTACGCTTTTTGTCATCCGAGTTCGTTTCGGTATCGTTTTGCTGAGTTCCGAGCTTTTTAGCGACTTTTCCGCACTTGAGTTCGATTCTTGCGAATCTCGTTCAAAACTGCTGTTTCGAGTTTCCCGTAAGTCCGTTTAACTTTGTTAGACGTGTTGTGAACTTCGGTTTGGTTATTCGATCACGTATCGTGATTTTCGGGCATTTTGGGCCATTTTCGTAATTTCCCAAAGTTTGGGGTAATTACTTCCGTTGTCGAATTTCGAGCCCTCGGGTGGTCGGAATCGTGTGTTCTCTTAGTGTTCGGATTCGTCTTTGCGAGTACTTCGTAACCGTATCTTCGATTCGTATTCAGGTTCGGGTTTCGGGGTCGTTCGGGCTGTCGGAGTTGGCCCCGACCGAGTCATGGCCGGGCAGTCCGGGCCCAGGCCAGCACTGGCCGAGTTACGGCCGGTAGTGCTCGGCAGTTACGTACGTAAGTCCGGTTACGTACGTAAGCCTCGGCCGGTTACGTACGTAACGATGCCGGCATTTCTGGGCAGAGACTTCGGCCATGGCCGGTTACGTACGTAAGCGTCCGGCAGTGTCCGGCTATTTAAGGCCTGGACCGAGTCATATCCGGCATTTTCCACTTTTCTTCGTTCCTTCCGCAATTTTTCTCCATAGATCGATGGTTTTGAGTAGAATCAACTTATATAAACATGTTTTGGAAGTTGGAATCATGGATTAACATCATCTTCCACCCGGATCGAAGGTAAGAACACCTAAACTTTTGGTTTTTGGATGTTCTTGGGGTTTCTTGGTGTTTTGGCCGATTTTCTTTGTTTTGATTCAGATTGCTGATGAAACTTGATTGTAAACTCGTAATCATTCAATACCCTTGAAGTTTTGTGGAACGGATTTGAGTATTTCTTTGAATAATCGATTGAATTGGACTACGCCTTCAAAGTGTCCGATAAAATGCTTCAATGGGTAGAACTTGGGAAGTTCCATACGTTTTCGTAGAATTGTGATTGAATTGATATCGTTGTGACTTAGGAACAAATTCTTGTAAAGAACTCGAGTCGGAACCCTTCCGTTTGTTGCCTTCTTTGGGGTTCGAGCTTCCCGGTCGAACCGTGTTCTTCGGAGCGTTCGGTAGCGGTTATTAAGGCAAGTATCTTACTATACGACTTGTATCTTGCGACTAGTAATTACGTATGAGATGTATTATGACTTTGCTTGCCTTCGTAATTATGTTCCGTTTGAGTTGGTTGTGTTTTCTGTAATTTGAAGGCTTTGTGATAATAGTGTTATATCAGTATACGTGTTAGGCGTTGTGCCATTTGTGCAGGAATGCGACGTACATATGGGATGGTTGTACACTTGGTTGTGCAATGTATTGTGTACCGAATGTGTGTTATGTTGGTTAAATGTCGTTGATTGATGATAGTTGTTGCGAGTGTCGAGGTTGTGTTATGTGCGTGCAATGTACGATTTTGTGGTGATCAAGGTGATTGATTAATTGTGCTCATTGTTGTATGTAATGTGAATGTGAATATGTGTGTGACCGCTAAGTTCACTCGTGTTGGTTCGACGGGACCTACGAGGATTCGTGGCAGTGGACTACGGGATCAGAACTTAGTGAGGTACTGAGGTCCAATCGTGCTGGTCTGACGAGGCCTACGATAACGCATGGCAGTGGACCATGAGTTTCGGACACAGTGCGTCCAACCGGGTGAGCTCGACTGGGCTTACGGTGACACGTGGCGGGACTACGTGTCGGATCGTGTGTGTGATTGTTGTGATTGTTATAGTCCGTGCGGGTTGTTATGCCTACGGAGACACGTGACAGTGGATCACGGTGTCGGAATTGGTTATGTTTGGTTAATAGTCCGTGTGGGTTGTTGAACCTACGGAGACACGTGACAGTGGATCACGGTGTCGGAATTGATTATGTTTGTTTAATTGTGCGTGATGTAGTCCGTGCGGGTTGTTGAACCTACGGAGACACGTGACAGTGGATCACGGTGTCATGAGCATGATACTTTTCAAATCAAAGTTTTTAAAGGAAAAGTTTTAAGAAAGAATGTTGGACCGAGCCCCATGAGATTTATGGAAATGTTTTCGTACTGTAAATTGTTGAAATACAAATTTTGAGATTTGGGTTAAGACCCTAATATTTTCGAAAGGTTTTGAAATTCTAAAATTCCCGAGGTGATAATCTTATTTTCGAATGCTTCATAGCTTATCTTTCCTTGTGAAAAACTCTCGGGGATATTTTGATACTTGACTGTCATATTTGATTCACGATTATTACTTGCTTGCTATATTTCGTATGATTTGATACTTGCACTAGTAAAACAGTGGAGTTTTACTAACCCCCGAGTAATTGGGGAGTGGATGTCTGTTTTGCATCCAGGTACATGCAGATTTAGGGGAGCAGTCACAGGATTGGCACAAGAGGATGACGAGCTGCGATACTAATCATGAGTCGAGAGTTATTTTGATTTTTGTTGTGTTGTCAGAGTTGATTTCAGTCTTCCGCTGTATTGTATTTCGACCCCTGTGTGGGTAATGTTATTTAAGTCAGTTTTATCGATTGGGTTGTGTGACCTCATCGGTTTGTGTATTCACGTGTAAGTGACCATATCGGTCTGTATCATTTTATTGTTTGACCCTGGTCGGGCAAGCATTTGGTTGTTTATGGATGTTTAGCCTGGTAGATCCTTGTGGAAAGGGTCTACGGCGTGTAATATTCCCATATGGTTTTGGGGATGTTACAATAATTATATATATATATATATATTATGTTTTGTTAAGTTTAAATGTATAAGTTATTATTGTGATGGGTTGGGTTGCAAGGTGTGTTGGGTTGGGACCAAGCTATTAAGTTTATGTTTTAGGTCTTCGTTAGATTGGGTCTTGGCCTATTATTTGCTTTAGCATGTTATTATAATTAATTATGTGTGTTAAATATTTAATGTATTTGTAAAATTTCAAATTTTGGGCGATTTAACAATTAATTAATCAAAAATCAAAGGTGTTCATAACAAAATTTTATTCATGACAAATAAGATATTATTTACAACTACGCTTACTAAGTCTAACGTTTGTGAGGTTTTACATCCTCCCCTCCTTCAAAGAATTTGATTCCCAAATTCCTTCTCAAACAGTTCGAGATAGGATTTCTTCATCTCTTCCTCAGTCTGCCACGTAGCGTCTGTAATATCCGGAATTTCTACTACTGTTTTTTAATATTATTTTATCCGAGTTATATTGTACAGCGTGGAATCTGTACAATATAGATAAAATCAATGAAAGACTGAGATGTCAGTATCGGTATAATTGTCGTACTTGGTCGACAATTGCAATTGAGGATATTATGTATCATATGAGAATATTATGGAATTAAGTATATGTATTCAGTGTGTGAGTGTACGTATCCAGTATGTCGAGACAGACGAGAAGAGTTGGAAATGGCTAAGTATAGCCTGACTAGCGCGCGCTAATGGTCAAGTACAGCGCACGCTATCATTCATGGTTAGCGCACGCTAGAGGCAGAATGTAGCGCACGCTAGTGCAGTCAGATCAGAAGGAATCTACGTGTGGACCAGGCCACTTTCGGCGCACGTTTTGGTAAGTCAACGGATGTTGTAATGTAGTGTTAGCGCACGCTAATGCATGATGGTTAGCGCACGCTAACTGTATATCGGACAAAAAGGAATCTTATCCCCATCAGCACTTTCGGCGTGTGGACCAGTCTTCGGAGCATACAGACAAACGAGTCAACTGATATTAGCGCACGCTAAAATGCAAGGACTTGCGTACGCTAGATGGTTTAAGTTACGTACGCTAATGCATGGGCATTACGTACGTAAGCTCATATACGAAGCCAGACAGTAGTCTCTGGACTGCGTTAGCGCACGCTAACAAAGGTCAGCTAGCGCACGCTAAGGCCGTAGCGCACGCTAAACATAAGGTTTAGCGCATGCTAGTAATGTATTCTATATAAGGGATAGACGGGTATTATGAAGCATTTCGTCTTTTCTTTCACCTTCAGTCGATAGAGAGAGCTTTGGGAGGTTTTTGAGATTCCCAAACACGGTGAGGTGGTGATCTTTAACAAGATTAAAGATGGAAATCATGGATTAAAGCTTTGTTCTTGAAATCATTGGTGATTCTTGGAAATGGATTCAACCTTGGAAATCAATCCATTTCTTCATAAAGGTAATCACTCTTCATCTTTGGATTTCGTTTTGGATTGAATGTTGATATTCTTGAGTTGATGATTATTACATAACAAGTTGAAAAGCATGATTATGAGATGGATTACCAGAGTATGATGATATTAATATGATTCTTGTGATTTGGATTGTGTCGTTTGTTTTCTTGAGATAAGTGGATTAATCCTTCTCCTCAGTTTCGGATGTTGATGTTATTGTAGATGATTACTCTTTGTAATGGAAGATTAAGGAAGTGTGGTTACGTTCTTGATGTTTCGTGTATTAATATTAAGGAAGATGATATATGGATATAGAACTTGGATTATAAGTTGGATGATTGTTTATATGTTAAAGGATATCGGATTTCGTTGTTTTGATAGCTTTGAACATGATTCAGAATCACTTAGTGTTCTTGAAATCGCCATAAGTTGATCGGTATCTGGAAAACATGCATGCATGCAAAGATTAGCGCACGCTACGCCATCGCTTAGCGCGCTAACGGTAGCAACTTAGCGCACGCTACGTTAGGTGATTAACGTGCGCTAAGAAGGCAGAAAGTGCAGTATTTTAGTGTTGTGGTTGTAAATTCGTGCTGGTTTGAGTAGGATTGACCCGACTAGTGTATAATCGAGATATTGTCGAGTCGTTGGGTTTGTGAATTGGTTTTATCGATTGTTAATTGTTGTCGATCTTGTTGTCTATCGATTATTATAATAGGTTGAGATTATTGATCGATGTTTAGAACCATGCTTTGGGGTCTTATTCAAGAATGTTCGTAGATTGCTTTGATCTGGGCCGAGGGACATGTAGACGACGGCAAGGAAATGGTAGCGGCTTAATTGGTATCGAGGCAAGTTATTACTTGCTTAGTTTATAATATTTAATGAATGGTTTCAGTTTCATTCGTTTATAATTCGTATAGCAATGTATAATCGTAATCACAGGAGATTTGGAATTATAGGTTGTATTCTAGTTTTGGGAATTTAAATCATAATGTATATGATTTACAATTGTCGTTGGTATACTTGTTATCGAGGATACATCATGGTATTGACGAAAACGTGAATTATCTACCGTCTGTGATGTTTTGGATCGGTGAATGTTCAGAATAATGGTTGGTGATGGTTTAGATATCGAGATTGCTCTCGAAGGACTCGGAGCAAGTATTTTAATCATTTCTGTCATTTGTGTCGATCATGTCGTGATACATTTGTGTATCGTTGTTGTCATGCATTTGTGCATTATTATTGTCGTGTATTGTGCACGGTTGTTTTGTGCAGTTGTGCATTATTGTCATATGTCCACCATGTGTTGGTCCGACGGGATCATCATGGAAATCTATAGCTGTGTGCGCTGGATCGCTGGACAGGTAATGCCACCATGCGTTGGTCCGACGGGATCATCATGGGAATCTATAGTTGTGTGCGCTGGATCGTTGGATTACCATATGTATTGTTGTTGTGCATATGTATATTATGGGTTTGCCATAAGTATACATTGTCGTAATTGTTGTGATCATATTGACGTTGTCATATGAGTATGCATTTGTAGGTCTTGTGTTAGGACCATGTCCGTATGTTGTGTTGATCTGATCTCGGATTAGACTGACATGATGGTAATGGTATTTCGTATCTTGAGGTATGTTCCGTATTTCCTTGATACTTGTCTTTGATTGGCAATCGATTATCGTATTGGAAATGTCGACGTTATCCGATGGATTGAATTAGCCAGAGTTGGTAAAATTTCCATATCCCGAGTTATGATAATGTTTTGAGAACCTTGAGTATTGTTGAGATACCGTACAGATAATTCAGTATTATCTTAATGTGTTGTTAAGGATATGAATCGTGGATTTTCGTAAAGTTACGACGGTAAGATTACATTGGTCGTATTCTTACTGAGTATTTCCATTGATATGTAATTATTGACGAGATGTGATGGTTATCATTGTTGGATATTATGGTCGACCCGTGGGCTTTCTTTTTAGGTTCTTGGATTATCAAGCTTGTAGCGGTCGTGGAGAGATGAACTTCCCGGAGGATACTGGCTAGGACATGTATTTGTGTATTGAAGTTCTGATCTGTTGTTGTATTCCGCTGCTAGAGTATTTTAAATTGTTTGTCTTTATCCGCTGCGTGAGTATTTTTAAATGTCCTTTTGGTATCTGGTAACTTAGGTTACTTTGGCAATCATTTTCTAAATCTATTCTGTCGATACGTGTAAGCGATATCTTAACGTATGTTTTTAAACTATTGAGTTTTAGCATTTCGGGCCGTGTGGTTTCAAATGAGATTTTACGACGGTTTTGATAAACGAGTTTGATAAAGTCTTGGAATGTTTTAAATATATAATACCGTCGTTAGCCTCTTGGATGTTTATAAATATTTGCGAAAATTTCCTTCAGCCTTGTGGGTTCCATCTCGGGGCCCACGGCGCTGTAATATTCCCAGTCGGATCTGGGGGTGTTACAGAATATGGTATCGGAGCTTAGGTTGAGAAAACCTAGGCAGTCGGGTCGAGTTGGGTCGTGCTTTTGTCGTGTCATTCGAGTTGTCGGTTGACAAGTGTCTGAACCGTGAGTTTTTGTTGTTCACTCGGGCTTGTGCGTTATGTGATTTACCAGTGTAGTACTGGGGTTGTTGTAAACTTTTTCAAATGGTGTTAACGTGTTTCTTCAGATAGAGCTGTGTTGTGTTCTCGAGTTGAACTGAGTTTGCAAAATGTGTATTTTGTAAATGTCTGTGTCGAGTATTTTCTTGAGTCGACACATGTGCCAGTATCACGGGGAATCGTCGGCTTCACGATCTGTAAGTATTTGGATTTTTAAATTTCATCGAGATTTATTGCCGTTTTAAGTTGATATGCTTTGAGATTCAGCAGAATATTATTCATTACAGTATAAGGTGACAGAGTTGGGACAGGATTGATGATCTTGAGAAGTTATGATTTTGGAAATCAATATGTCGATTAAGTTTTGGAACGAAGTTTTGCATTTGGGAGAAATATTGTGGATTGTTCAGGAGAACATGTAGTCATGTTAGTTCATCTTGAGATATATGAACTGTTTATGAGCATTTGAAAATGATACTTTTCAAAATGAATGTTTTACAGATGTTTTACCGTAAATGATTTTTGGGCCGAGACCCAATAGATTTTTGAAATTGTTTTATAACTCAGGACTTGGGGTCCGAAAAAGAGTTTCCTACTTTTTAGACTTCTTGTAATGCGGAATGAGATACGGGCTGAGACCCTAATATTTCAAAAGACTTTTCTGTTTTCTTAAAAACTCTCGAGACTTGTAAAACACTTTATCAATCGTTTATCTATGTCGTTCCTGCCTTTCGGGGTTCTGGATTACTTATTCAAAAGAAACTTCTCGGGAAGTCTTTCGCTGTGTTGATTTGTTTCAATGCATTGTCATAGCATAATTGAGGTGATCCAGGATGAAAAATGGTTGACGTTGCGAGTCATATGTAGAAAAAGGAGTTTTTGTCGGAGTCTATACATTGAAATTTTGGATTCTATCGTGTAGTTTTCTGATGAAATATCAGTGGAATTTGTGACGAGCCGGATTGGTATATAGGAGTACGGATGTGGTCAATCATTTGCATAGTTTTCATTTTAAAACTTCGAAATCGTGTAGAATCGAAGGAAATCAAGTATCGAATACTTGGCACCAGCGAGCCGATTTAATTTTTTTCGAAAATTGATTTCGTGGACTTACGAAAAATTTATGTTTTGAGTTTTGAAATTTTTGAACGAACTTTCGAAAATTTGTCTTTTGACGAGACTATATGATTTCAAACTGATTTTGAAAATATGATCGATATAAATACGCATTTAGGGCATAATGCATATCATGATGGAGTTATGAGTGTGACTCACAAACTGGATAAGGCATCAGTACGGTACGATGAATAAAGATTCGAACTTCAGTATGGTAGTTGGTTATCTAGGGATGATCGGTCGATTGATCGGATAAGAAGAATATGCTACAGGATGTAGAATTCATGCACAGGATGTAATTTTGGAACTGTGGGTTTTGTGAAACTGAGACATTGGAGATGGTGACCCCATGCTGGTTGCTTTGAATATTGAGTGGTCGTTCCCACTCCATATAGGATTGGATATGTTCGCCAGTCGGGTATGTCTCAATCTACTGTACGTGATTGGTGTGTCATTTTGAGAATGTTATTCTTTCGTATATATTTTTCCGTGGTTCTGTGTTGACCATGTTGGAGCTTACCATGTGAAAGTATTCTCGAAGTCTGTTTGAACCTTTGGATTAGTCATATTAGAGTTTATCATGTCAATGATATTCTCGATTAATTTATGGGTTGATCATTGCTGGTGATCATCTGAGTGTTCAGATTTTGTGTCGATATTTCGGGATTTGTTGCCATTGTGTTGGGCAGTTGTTTCACAGATGTATCGTGTATTATTGATTTGTATCTGGATTTGGACTTGATTGTGTAATCAAACAGACAGGATTTGAAACAGATAAATTAATTCTTCCGAAGATGTTATATTTTTGTTGAGGTTCATGGAATTGTGATCGTAAGCGTGTTGAGGCTTTTCAGTGAAATCACTAATTAGTATCTCAGGAGATTGTCGACTTTGCGCATTGGTAAGTATGCTGTTTCGGTTATTCATAAATGATGATGATTGATCGTTGTCGTGATGGTTTCGAAATATTTTGGTCGAACGGTTTGTTTGTTTTTCTATGACGGATTGCAAGTTTCGAGGACGAAACTTATTTTAAGTGGTGTAGTATGTAATATCCGGAATTTCTACTACCGTTGTTTAATATTATTTTATCCGAGTTATATTGTACAAATGGAAATGCAGACGGATAGATAAAATCAATGAAAGACTGAGATGTCAGTATCGGTATAATTGTCGTACTTGGTCGACAATTGCAATTGAGGATATTATGTATCATATGAGAATATTATGGAATTAAGTATATGTATTCAGTGTGTGAGTGTACGTATCCAGTATGTCGAGACAGACGAGAAGAGTTGGAAATGGCTAAGTATGGCGACTAGCGCGCTAATGGTCAAGTATAGCGCACGCTATCATTCATGGTTAGCGCACGCTAGAGGCGTAATGTAGCGCACGCTAGTGCAATGATCGAGAAGGAATCTACGTGTGGACCGTGCCACTTTCGCACACGTTCGTAAGTCAACGGATGTTGTAATGTAGTGTTAGCGCACGCTAATGCATGATGGTTAGCGCACGCTAATCGTATATCGGACAAAAAGGAATCTTATCCTCACAAGCACTTTCGGCGTGTGGACCCATCGGAGCATACGCATAAACGAGTCAATCGATATTAGCGCACGCTAAAATCCAAGGACTTGCGACGCTAGATGGTTTAAGTTACGTACGCTAATGCATGGGCATTACGACGTAAGCTCATATACGGCCGCATGAGTCTCGGATCGCGATAGCGCACGCTAACAAAGGTCAGCTAGCGCACGCTAACGCCGTAGCGCACGCTAAACATAAGGTTTAGCGCACGCTAGTAATGTATTCTATATAAGGGACAGACGGGTATTATGAAGCATTTCGTCCTTTCTTTCACCTTCAGTCGATAGAGAGAGCTTTGGGAGGTTCTTGAGATTCCCAAACACGGTGAGGTGGTGATCTTTAACAAGATTAAAGATGGAAATCATGGATTAAAGCTTTGTTCTTGAAATCATTGGTGATTCTTGGAAATGGATTCAACCTTGGAAATCAATCCATTTCTTCATAAAGGTAATCACTCTTCATCTTTGGATTTCATTTTGGATTGAATGTTGATATTCTTGAGTTGACGATTATTACATAAACAAGTTGACAAGCATGATTATGAGATGGATTACCGGAGTATGATGATATTAATATGATACTTGTGATTTGGATTGTGTTGTTTGTTTTCTTGAGATAAGTGGATTAATCCTTCTCCTCAGTTTCGGATGTTGATGTTATTGTAGATGATTACTCTTTGTAATGGAAGATTAAGGAAGTGTGGTTACGTTCTTGATGTTTCGTGTATTAATATTAAGGAAGATGATATATGGATATAGAACTTGGATTATAATTTGGATGATTGTTTATATGTTAAAGGATATCGGATTTCGTTGTTTTGATAGCTTTGAACATGATTCAGAATCACATAGTGTTCTTAAAATCGCCATAAGTTGATCGGTATCTGAAAAACATGCATCTGTACAGCATTAGCGCACGCTACGTTTACTGCCTAGCGCGCGCTAACGGTAGCAACTTAGCGCACGCTACGTTAGGTGATTAACGTGCGCTAAGAAGGCAGAAAGTGCAGTATTTTAGTGTTGTGGTTGTAAATTCGTGCTGGTTTGAGTAGGATTGATCCGACTAGTGTTTAATCGAGATATTGTCGAGCCGTTGGGTTTGTGAATTGGTTTTATCGATTGTTAATTGTTGTCGATCTTGTTGTCTATCGATTATTGTAATAGGTTGAGATTATTGATCGATGTTTAGAACCATGCTTTGCGGTCGTATTCAAGAATGTTCGTAGATTGCTTTGATCGTAAGGTAGGGACATGTAGACGACGGCAAGGAAATGGTAGCGGCTTCATTGGTATTGAGGCAAGTTATTACTTGCTCAGTTTATAATATTTAATGAATGGTTTCAGTTTCATTCGTTTATAATTCGTATAGCAATGTATAATCGTAATCACAGGAGATTTGGAATTATAGGTTGTATTCGAGTTTTGGGAATTTAAATCATAATGTATCTGATTTACAATTGTCGTTGGTATACTTGTTATCGAGGATGCATCATGGTATTGACGAAAACGTGAATTATCTACCGTCCGTGATGTTTTGGATCGGTGAATATTCAGAATAATGGTTGGTGATGGTTTAGATATCGAGATTGCTCTCGAAGGACTCGGAGCAAGTATTTTAATCATTTCTGTCATTTGTGTCGATCATGTCGTGATACATTCGTGTATCGTTGTTGTCATGCATTTGTGCATTATTATTTTCGTGTATTGTGCACGGTTGTTTTGTGCAGTTGTGCATTGTTGTCATATGTCCACCATATGTTGGTCCGACGAGATCATCATGGGAATCTATAGCTGTGTGCGCTGGATCGCTGGACATGTAATGCCACCATGCGTTGGTCCGACGGGATCATCATGGGAATCTATAGCTGTGTGCGCTGGATCGTTGGATTACCATATGTATTGTTGTTGTGCATATGTATATTATGGGTTTGCCATAAGTATACATTGTCGTAATTGTTGTGATCATATTGACGTTGTCATATGAGTATGCATTTGTAGGTCTTGTGTTAGGACCATGTCCGTATGTTGTGTTGATCTGATCTCGGATTAGACTGACGTGATGGTAATGGTATTTCGTATCTTGAGGTATGTTCCGTATTTCCTTGATACTTGTCTTTGATTGGCAATCGATTATCGTATTGGAAATGTCGACGTTATCCGATGGATTGAATTAGCCAGAGTTGGTAAAATTTCTGTATCCCGAGTTATGATAATGTTTTGAGAACCTTGAGTATTGTTGAGATACCGTACAGATAATTCGGTATTATCTTAATGTGTTGTTAAGGATATAAATCGTGGATTTTCGTAAAGTTACGATGGTAAGATTACATTGGTCGTATTCTTACTGAGTATTTCCATTGATATGTAATTATTGACGAGATGTGATGGTTATCATTGTTGGATATTATGGCTGACCCCGTCGTGGGCTTTCTTTTTAGGTTCTTGGATTATCAAGCTTGTAGCGGTCGTGGAGAGATGAACTTCCCGGAGGATACTGGCTAGGACATTTATTTGTGTATTGAAGTTCTGATCTGTTGTTGTATTCTGCTGCTAGAGTATTTTAAATTGTTTGTCTTTATCCGCTGCGTGAGTATTTTTAAATGTCCTTTTGGTATCTGGTAACTTAGGTTACTTTGGCAATCATTTTCTAAATCTATTCTGTCGATACGTGTAAGCGATAGCTTAACGTATGTTTTTAAACTGTTGAGTTTTAGCATTTCGGGCCTTGTGGTTTCAAATGAGATTTTACGACGGTTTTGATAAACGAGTTTTATAAAGTCTTCGAATGTTTTAAATATATAATACCGTCGTTAGCCTCTTGGATGTTTATAAATGTTTGCGAAAATTTCCTTCAGCCTTGTGGGTTCCATCTCGGGGCCCACATCGCTGTAATATTCCTAGTCGGATCTAGGGGTGTTACAGCGTCGTCCTCTCTACTGTGATTCGACCAGATGACCTTGACTAAGGGGATTCGCTTCTTCCTCAATTCGCGAACCTGCCGATCAAGGATCTTTATTGGCTTCTCTTCATAGGTCAAGTTCCCTTTGATTGGCGGGAAGTCCGTGGTAAGAACGTGCGCCGGGTCTGGATGGTATTTATTCAACCTCGAGACGTGAAAGACATCGTGTATGCCAGAGAGATTAGTCAGAAGTTCAAGGCGATATGCTAGCCGTCCAATTCGTTCGATGATCTTGAATGGTCCGACGTATCGAGGACCCAGTTTTTCTCCTTTCCTCGATGCGATACGTCCCTTTTCTGGGGATAACCTTGTAATACGTGGTTGTAATTCAGTAATTATCATTCAGTAATTATCATTCAGTATTTATCATTCAGTAATTTTACTCGTTAATGATCATTTGTCACTCATATTCAATCATGGTATTCATCGTTCAGAGTAATTGTATCGTGTATCAATCTTCGTTCATCACTAATCTAATTGGAGTTTTGTGCCGTGTTTATCATCATTGTCATTTTCATTGTGGGCTGTGCGTGAGGAGTAGCGCACGCTACGTACTCTTTTTAGCGCACGCTAATTAAGTATAGGTAGCGCACGCTGCCACTCAGCATTAGCGCACGCTAATGTTACCCTGGCTGCAGTCCAGAAGGTACTGGACTGCAGGTGAGTTATAAGTAGCGCACGCTACGAGTGGTAAGTAGCGCTAGTGGGTTGTAGTAGCGCACGCTAATATTTGGTGTAGCGCGCGCTAAGGACGGATCAGGTTGAGTCCAGTGGCTACTTGACTGCATTGGATAAATTAATAGCGCACGCTATGAGTGGTTTTTAGCGTACGCATGCGGTGTAGTAGCGCACGCTAATTGTTGGTTGTAGCGCACGCTACCGAGATCAGATCAGATGACAAAAGGTTTTGGACTTCAGTACTAGACAACAGATATTTAGCTAGCGCACGCTAACAATTGGAGTTAAGGCAAGCTTCTGGGATGGAGTTAGAGCACGCTACCAAGTTGTAGCATACGCTAACGGGTCAGCCAGAGTTCACTGGAATGTTCGTACAACTCGTTAGCGCACGCTAAATAGCAGGTCATAGCATGCGCTAATCTGGAGCAGTATAAATTGGACAGTTAGCCTGAGTTTCGTCATTTTCTCACTTCTCTTCGTTTTTGAGCGACGTCGGGCGATTTCGGGCGACTTGGAGTGTTCTCTTCGAGCTGCTATCATCTATCATCATCTTCAAGTCTTTGAGTTGGATTAATCATCATTTCATCATCTTCATCTCATCAAATCAAAGGTATTAATCTCTTGGATCTAGAATTTCGGATTTTTGGGTTTTCCTTCCGATTTCTTCGTGCAAGCTTGGATTGTTGTTGGAATATATTAGATATGGATTATCTACCTTAGATAAATGTATTCCTATGGATTTAATGGCTATTTTTGGGATTTATATCAAGAACCCTTGGGGTTGACTTTGGATAATTTGGGGATTTCCGTTTGACGTTGTTGTAATCTTGAATTTGTGGATTCCTATGAGATTATTGATATCATTGAAAGTGTTTTGATGGTTTGAAATACTCATCGTGGAGTTGGTTTCGATATATTCGAGTTTGGATATTGTTGTATCGACGTTTGAGTCGGTTATGAACGTATTTGATTCGTGTAATGATCGAATTATTGGTAAATTGTGTTATACAAGGTTGTTCAAGCGACCGACATTTCATTTAGGACGTTGTTCGTGGACGGACATTCTTCATCGGTGTTGTGTAAGTTAACTCTTACTCGGTTAAAAGGATGTTCATTCCTTTTGTTGTTGATTATTCATAATCATAACTCATTCATCATGGTATTAATCACATTGAGACTTGTAATTGTCGAATAATCATTTCATTCACGAGGAACGACGGTTCCAAATCATTTCATTGGGTTATCAATCACGTCACTATTATTTTCATCTCGGTGAGTCATCTTGGCCTTGTCGAATTATTATTCATTGATATTCATTGTGGTCATTCTCGTTCATATGACCTTCTGGGTTCATATTGCGTGGCCGGGTGTGGCTGTGTGGAATTTTTAGTCGGGCACGCGATGGTCATGTATTGGGTTCACCGATATATTGGACCGTGCACACGGTAAAGCTTAACTCCGTGAGACTAATTAGGTACAAGGACGGGTGTGTCCGGTCATTCGTCTTGTACACTTGCACAGAACATTACGGGCGTACTATGATACTCCTCTTCAGCGTAATTCATAACTAAGGATATTTCATAACTTCAGTTAAATCGTGATTGTGTATTTTCAACCCTTGAGGATTGTTGTTCTGTGTAACTGACCCCGTTGGGGGATTTTGTTTTCAGGTCACGGCAAGGCAAAGGCACGGGAAGAGCATGTTGACGGCGAGGAGTCCCAGTAATACTAATAGGGGCCCCCCCAGTTATTCTGTTTGTTTCAGTCATTTCAGTCATTTCCGTCATTTGTATTTTCTGCTGCAAATTCCGTTTGAGATGTTTATTTATTCAGGGTGGTGTATTTTATCTTCATATAAAATATACTAGTATTCGGTATTGTCCTGGTGTGTTGTACTTAAACTCCTCATCGGAGTACTTGGTAATATAATGTGGTTCGGTACTACAATTATATTATTTAATTCATCATTTTCATTTTCCTGGTGGGTCCCAGTCGGGGATTCATGGCACTGTAATATCCGCCTAGTTTGGAGTGTTACAGAGTTGGTATCGGAGCGTGGTTATGAATACTACCCTCCAAGTCATGTCTCATTTGAAATCATCGTCATCGAACTAGTATCATTGGACTTTCGCGTCACGTGTGACCTGTGCAAATGCCGAGCCAATCAGACCAAGAACTGTAAGATTTCTACTGCCATGGTATAATTTCTGGCAATAATCATTCATTCATAATTCATTAGTTAACAATCCTCAATCATTATTTTCATTTTGACCAGGACGGTCATGTTAACTCATTAATCACTCAAGTCATTTCATTACTCGGTTGTTGATCGGGAAGATCATATCATTAATCTTGTTAACTCGTTCAAGATAATCATTTCAATAATTTCATCAGATAATCATGTCACCTCAGTTAGTCATTCATGTAATCACTGTGTTAGAGCGTATGCTCATTTTCATCATCTCATGTCATAATCATAACGTGATATTCATGCGGGGAATATAATCATCATGTGACTTTCCTACTTCAGTATGGAGAGAGCAAGAAGAGGACGAGGAGGACGAGGCCGTGGTGCGGGCCGAATCCCGAGAGCTCGTGTGAATACACGTGCAAATGCGAGAAATAATGCTAATTCATTGAGCAGCGATGCTGCCACTCATTCACCTGGACGCGATCATTCACTATCGGGGAGTCGTACCCGGGACACGGCTCAGTCAGAAGGTGTTCGGGTTGACCCACTTGCTTTTATGCAGGGCATGATAGCCCAAATGACCCAGATGGCACAGCTAATGGAGACGATGCATAACCCAGTTAATCAAAATCAACAGGATCCTCCGCCGCCACCTCAGAGGCAAGAGAGGAATGTGAGCAGTATCATCGGCGACATTTCTCGCCAAAGGCCACCTACTTTTGAGGGCTCGTCTGAGCCGGCGGATATTATTCATTAGCTCGAACACTTCGAGAAGCTATTTGCGATGGTAGAGTGTCCCAAAGGACACAAAGTTTCGGTTGCGGCTTACTATCTGGGTAAGATCGCTCATTCTTGGTGGTTGTCGTTGAAGCCCACCGAAGGATCATGTACTTGAGACAGTTCAAGACTCTCATGATGGAGAGGTATTATCCGGCCCCACTCAGAGAGGCCAAGCTGTCAGAACTACTCACACCCGACCCCTTAGCAGACGAGGATGTTCTCGCCATTGCCGAGAAATTTCAGGAACTTCTCCCTTTCGCCTCATCCATCATTCATTCAGAGGCGGATAAAATCAAGTATTTCAGCAAGAGGCTGAAACCCTGTATGAGGCTTCAGTTGCTTAATCATAATTGCACCACATTGGCCGAATTCATTGAGAAAGCTCTCACTTATGAGCTTACTGCCAAGGAAATTGCTAAGCAGCAACCTTCGTCTGCTAGCAAGAAATCGAAGAATCGTAATCTGCCAAGGCGGCCGACAACCTTCAAGAAACCTCGTATGGATCTCGCTTTACGAGCGACCTCCGGTGACGTCTAAACCCGCGAATCTCGCCTCGAGCGGCCCGCCATCACTGCTTTAATCTGGGGATCTTGGTCATCTCAGTACCAAGTGTCCGAGACAGACTATCACGTGTCATAATTGTGGGATTGCTGGGCATAAGGCCCGTTTTTGCCGTAGGGACTCCAAACCTACTCAGACGTCATCTCGGGCCCCTAAGCAGTCAGCCGTTCAGAATCAGGCCACTCAATAAGCATCGTTTAAAACGACAGGAGCGACTAAAGGTGGAGTCTATAGCCAGCAGACGTGAGCGTCCGGTGCCGGGACTAGCAAGCCCCGGATTTATGAGATGAAGAAGACCGATGATCCAGAGGCCCGAATGATCTCAGGTACACTCGATATTCTATCTCATCATGTGTGTACCCTTTTTGATACTGGTGCATCGCATTCATTCATTTCCGAGTCATGTTTGAGTAGACTACGTCTGGGTAGTGCTACTAGTTGTGAGCCTTATGTCATTGGCCTACCTAATGGTAGACGAATTATCGGTAATCGTGAGATTCAGAATTGTACGATTCAGTTTCATGGTCGTGTATGGCCAGCGGACCTAATCGTAGTAGATTTGTCAAGGGACGACGTCATCTTGGGTATTGATTGGATGAATCGTCATGATGCCATCATTAGTGTCCGTAAGCGTATGATCACTATCATTTCAGACGATGGGGTTGAATGTGTGTTTCAGGGAGGTAATCCCGGCTGTTCTGGTAAGGTCATTAATTTGATGAAAGCAGTGAGATTACTCAATCAGGGGTGTGTTGGTTATTGGTGCTATATGACCAAAACCGAGAAATCATCAGTAATGTTGACGGACATTCCGGTAGTGAGGGAATATGCCGATGTTTTTCCAGACGAGTTACCTGGTTTGCCTCCACAGAGGGATGTGGAATTCACGATTGAGTTGGAGCCTGGTACGTCCCCGATATCGAAGGCACCGTACCGGATGGCCCCGACCGAAATGCAGGAATTAAAGTACTAACTAGAGGAGTTGTTCGAGAAGGGTTATATTCGACCGAGTGCATCCCCGTGGGGAGCACCAGTGTTATTTGGCAAGAAGAAGGATGGTTCTTTTCGCTTGTGTATTGATTATCGGGAGTTGAATAGGGTGACAATCAAGAATAAGTATCCCTTACCCCGTATTGATGATCTCTTAGATCAACTTCAGGGAGCTTCAGTATTTTCCAAGATCGACTTAAGATCTGGATATCATCAGTTGCGGATTCGAGAGTCGGATATCGCGAGGACGGCGTTTCGAACACGCTATGGTCATTATGAGTTTGTGGTTATGCCATTTGGATTGACTAATGCACCTGCGGTATTCATGGAGTTAATGATTTGGGTTTTCATCGACTTTTTGGATCAGTTTGTTGTTGTCTTCATCGATGACATTTTGATTTATTCTCGTGATCGGGAGGAACACGAGTTTCACCTTCATCAAGTGCTCGACGTGTTGAGACGAGAACAACTTTATGGGAAGTTTTACAAATGTGAGTTCTGGATGTCCGAAGTGACGTTTCTCGGACACGTAATTTCATCAGACGGAGTTCGTGTCGATCCTCAGAAGACGGAGGCTATTCGAGATTGGCTACCTCCGAAGAATGTTAAGGAAATCCGAAGTTTCCTCGGATTAGCGGGTTATTATTGGCGATTTGTGGAGGGATTTTATAGAATCGCTCAACCCTTGACGAGCCTTTTACGGAAGGATAAGAAATACACGTGGTCCGACGCGTGTCAACGGAGTTTTGAAGAACTCAAGAGCCGGTTAATGTCAGCACCTGTACTTTCCTTGCCGCAGGGGACGGAAGGATTTGTGGTTTATAGTGATGTGTCCGGACAGGGTCTCGGATGTGTGCTCATGCAGAATGGAGAGGTTATTGCCTATGCTTCACGGCAATTGAGACCTTACGAGGTTAATTATCCGACACACGACCTGGAGCTAGCAGCCGTGGTGTTCGCTTTGAAGATTTGGCGTTATTATCTTTATGGCGTTACCTGTCAGATATTCACCGATCATAAGAGTTTAAAGTATATATTTACTCAGAAGGAGTTAAATATGCGTCAGAGACGGTGGTTGGAACTAATCAAAGATTATGATATCGAGATCCTTTACCACCCGGGAAAGGCGAACGTTGTCGCCGACGCCTTGAGTCGTAAGTCCGTTCAGGAACAGATGCTTGCCCGTTTAATAGTTCAGAAGGAGCTTTAGCAGGAATTCCTTAGACCCGAGATCGAGGTCTGGCTTCAGCGAGTTCAGGGACAACTTTGTATGTTGGAGATCTCATCGTCACTTGAGGAGACAATCAGAGAGAATCAGGGTTCGGACCCATCATTGTTACGCATCCGTGAGGATGTGGCTCAGGGGAAAGCACCTAGATTCATGATCCACGAGGATGGACTTTTGAGATTTAAGAATCGGTTGTGCGTACCGGCGAATGACGAGTTGAAAAACTCGATTTTGAAAGAAGCTCATGCTACCCCTTATTCTGTTCATCCAGGGTCTAGCAAGATGTACAAGGACTTGAAACAAAATTACTGGTGGAGTAATATGAAGCGAAAAGTCGCAGAATTTGTTTCGAGATGCTTAACCTGTCAACAAGTTAAGATTGAACATCAGCGACCGGTGGGTATGTTGAAACCTCTCCCTATTCCAGAATGGAAGTGGGAAGACATTTCTGTGGATTTCATCACGAGTTTGCCGACGAGTCGTCGTGGCATCAATACGATCTGGGTAATTGTGGACCGCTTAACTAAATCAGCTCATTTTCTTGAGATTAAGGATACTTGGGGTCCCGAGAGACTTGCCCAGTTATTCATCAAAGAGATAGTGAGACTGCACGGTACTCCTAAAAGTATCGTTTCCGATCGTGACGGATGGTTTGTGTCGCATTTTTGGAAATCAGTTCATCGTGCTATGGGAACCCAGCTTAATCTCAGTACCGCTTTTCATCCTCAGTCCGACGGGCAATCGGAGAGGACTATTCAGACATTAGAGGACATGTTGAGGGCATGCGTCCTCGATTGGAAGGATGATTGGGAAGCCCAACTACCATTGATCGAATTCACGTATAATAATAGTTCACATGCTTCGATTAATATGGCACCTTACGAGGCCTTGTACGGTCGTCGTTGTTGATCTCCTTTGTGTTGGGATGACCTATCCGAATCAATCGGCAGCGAGCCCGATATGCTTATAGCCGCCCGTGAGAAGGTAGCTTTGATCAGGAGTCGTTTGTTGACCGCTCAGAGTCGACAGAAATCATATGCAGATAACCGTCGTCGACCATTAGAGTTTGAGGCAGGTGACCACGTGTTGGTCAAGGTATCCCCGAGTCGTGGTATATTCCGTTTTGGGAAAAGGGGTAAGTTGAGTCCGAGATTCATTGGACCATTTGAGATTCTGGATCGAGTAGGCGAGTTAGCTTACCGATTGGCTTTACCTCCAGCGTTGAGCCGAATTCAGAATGTGTTTCACGTCTCTCAGTTGCGGAAGTATGTTGCCGACCCAAGTCACATACTTCAGTTCGACGAAATCGAGATCGCCGACGACCATTCATATGAGGAGCATCCTATACGAGTTTTAGAGCGGCGAATCAAACAGTTGAGGAATAAGACGATTCCTTTGGTTAAGATTCAGTGGTCTAGGCACGGAGTCGAAGAGGCTACTTGGAAAACCGAGGATAGTATGCGGGAGAATTAACCCGAGTTGTTTAACCCTTAGTTTCGGGGACGAAACTCTTTTAAGGGGGGGTGTATGTAATACCCGGTTGTAATTCAGTAATTATCATTCAGTAATTATCATTCAGTATTTATCATTCAGTAATTTCACTCGTTAATGATCATTTGTCACTCATATTCAATCATGGTATTCATCGTTCAGAGTAATTCTATCGTGTATCAATCGTCGTTCATTACTAATCTAATTGGAGTTTTGTGCCATGTTTATCATCATTGTCATTTTCATTGTGGGCTGTGCGTGAGGAGTAGCGCACGCTACGTACTCTTTTTAGCGCACGCTAATTGAGTACAGGTAGCGCACACTGCCACTCAGCATTAGCGCACGCTAATGTTACCCTGGCTGCAGTCCAGAAGGTACTGGACTGCAGGTGAGTTATAAGTAGCGCACGCTACAAGTGGTAAGTAGCGCGCGCTAGTGGGTTGTAGTAGCGCACGCTAATATTTGGTGTAGCGTGCACTAAGGACGGATCAGGTTGAGTCCAGTGGCTACTGGACTGCACTGGATTAATTAATAGCGCACGCTATGAGTGGTTTTTAGCGTACGCAAGCGGTGTAGTAGCGCACGCTAATTGTTGGTTGTAGCGCACGCTACCGAGATCAGATCAGAGGATAGAAGGTTCTGGACTTCAGTACTGGACAGCAGATATTTAGCTAGCGCACGCTAACAATTGGAGTTAACGCAAGCTTCTGGGATGGAGTTAGCGCACGCTACCACGATGTAGCGTACGCTAACGGGTCAGCCAGAGTTCACTGGAATGTTCGTACAACTCGTTAGCGCACGCTAAATAGCAAGTCATAGCGTGCGCTAATCTGGAGCAGTATAAATTGGACAGTTAGCCTGAGTTTCGTCATTTTCTCACTTCTCTTCGTTTTTGAGCAACGTCGGGCGATTTCGGGCGACTTGGAGTGTTCTCTTCGAGCTGCTATCATCTATCATCATCTTCAAGTCTTTGAGTTGGATTAATCATCATTTCATCATCTTCATCTCATCATATCAAAGGTATTAATCTCTTGGATCTAGAATTTCGGATTTTTGGGTTTTCCTTCTGATTTCTTCGTGTAAGCTTGGATTGTTGTTGGAATATATTAGATATGGATTATCTACCTTGGATAAATGTATTCCTACGGATTTAATGGCTATTTTGGGGATTTATATCAAGAACCCTTGGGGTTGAGTTTGGATAATTTGGGGATTTCCGTTTGACGTTGTTGTAATCTTGTGGATTCCTATGAGATTATTGATATCATTGAAAGTGTTTTGATGGTTTGAAATACTCATCGTGGAGTTGGTTTCGATATATTCGAGTTTGGATATTGTTGTATCGACGCTTGAGTCGGTTATGATCGTATTTGATTCGTGTAATGATCGAATTATTGGTAAATTGTGTTATTCAAGGTTGTTCGAGCGACCGACATTTCATTTAGGACGTTGTTCGTGGACGGACATTCTTCATCGGTGTTGTGTAAGTTAACTCTTACTCGGTTAAAAGGATGTTCATTCCTTTTGTTGTTGATTATTCATAATCATAACTCGTTCATCATGGTATTAATCATATTGAGACTTGTAATTGTCGAATAATCATTTCATTCACGAGGAACGACGGTTCCAAATCATTTCATTGGGTTATCAATCGCGTCACTATTATTTTCATCTCGGTGAGTCATCTTGGCCTTGTCGAATTATTATTCATTGATATTCATTGTGGTCATTCTCGTTCATATGACCTTCTGGGTTCATATTGCGTGGCCGGGTGTGGCTGTGTGGAATTTTTAGTCGGGCACGCGATGGTCATGTATTGGGTTCACCGATATATTGGACCGTGCACACGGTAAAGCTTAACTCCGTGAGACTAATTAGGTACAAGGACGGGTGTGTCCAGTCATTCGTCTTGTACACTTGCACAGAACATTAAGGGCGTACTATGATACTCCTCTTCAGCGTAATTCATAACTAAGGATATTTCATAACTTCAGTTAAATCATGATTGTGTATTTTCAACCCTTGAGGATTGTGTTCTGTGTAACTGACCCCGTTGGGAGATTTTGTTTTCAGGTCACGGCAAGGCAAAGGCACGGGAAGAACATGTTGACGGCGAGGAGTCCCAGTAATACTAGTAGGGGGCCCCAGTCATTCCGTTTGTTTCAGTCATTTCAGTCATTTGTATTTTCCGCTGCAAATTCCGTTTGAGATGTTTATTTATTCAGGGTGGTGTATTTTATCTTCATATAAAATATACTAGTATTCGGTATTGTCCTGGTGTGTTGTACTTAAACTCCTCATCGGAGTACTTGGTAATATAATGTGGTTCGGTACTACAATTATATTATTTAATTCATCATTTTCATTTGCCTGGTGGGTCCCAGTCGGGGATTCACGGCACTGTAATATCCGCCTAGTTTGGGGTGTTACAAACCTGAGGAATACTTGATCTCCTTCCTCGAATTCTAAATCCTTCCTTCGTTGATCGGCGTAACTCTTTTGTCTACTTTGAGTTGTGCGGATTCTATCCTTAATCAATTGTACCTTTTCCATGGCTTCTCTCACCAAATCTATGTTCATCAGTGAGGGTTTTGTCCATTGAGTCTTCGGTATCCACTGGTCATCAATTTTCCAATGGAGTGGAGATCGGCACTTCCTCCCGTACAGAGCTTCATAAGGCGCCATTCTGTTTGTCGCTTGGTAACTGTTGTTATAAGCGAATTCGGCCAATGGTAGATGATGATCCTAATTTTCTTGAAAGTCTAGCACGCATGCTCATAACATGTCTTCAAGGGTTTGATGTTACACCCCCAAACTAGGCGAATATTACAGTGTCGTGGACCCCCGACTGGAACCCACTGGGCGGATGAAAATTAATGACTTAAATAATATAATTGTAGTACCGAACCATATTATATCATTAATTACTCCGATGAGGAGTTTCAAGTACAACACACCCAAGATAATACAGAATACATGTATATTTTATATGAAGATAAAATATACAACACAGAATGAAAATGAATATCCAAACGGAAAATCTGCAGTGGAAATATAAATGAAGAAAGATGAATGACTGAAAAAGGACTGGGTCTCCCTACTAGTATCACTGGGACTCCTCACCGTCAACTTTCTCTTCCCGTGCTTTAGCCTTGCCATGACCTGAAAACAACATCCCCCAACGAGGTCAGTTACACAGAACAACAATCCTCAAGAGTTGAATAAACACAATCATGATATATCTTAATTATGAAATTAAGCTGAAGAGAGGCATCATAGTACGCCCGTAATAGTATGTGCAAGTGCACAAGACGAGTGTCCAGAGAAACCCGCCCTTGTACCTAATTAGTCTCACGGAGGTATGTTACCGTGTGCACAGTCCATTGTGTCGGTGAACCCGATCACATGACTACCATGTGCCTGACTAAAATTTCCACACATCCCCACCCGACCACGCAATATGAACCGAGAAGGCCACAAGAGCAAAACTGACCAATGAACATTAATGAATAACATTTCGACAAGGGTCAAGAATGACTCAACGAGATGAAATAATAATGAAATGAATGGTTGCTCATTGAAATGATTGGAACCGTCGTTCTTCGTGAATTGAATGATTAGTTTGATAATTACACGTCTCATCATGATTATTACAAAACTATGAATGAATATGATTTATGAATGAACAACAACAAAAGGAATGAGTATCCTTTTAACTGAGTAAGAATTAACTTACTCAACACCGGTGAAGAAAGTCCGTCCTCGAACAAACATCCTATAATAAGATGTCGGTCGCTTGAACAACCTTGAATAACACAATTACCAACAAACACTCAATATACGTATCAAGCATGAATCACGTCCAACTCAAAGGTCGATATAACAATATCCAAACTCATTGAGGCATTCTAACGAATACGTTGTAAACATTCATCCTTTGATTATAACCAATCCCAAATATATCGAAACCAAACTCCAAAATGAGTTGTTCAATCCAACAAAACACCTTCAATGATATCAATAATCCAATAGGAACCACAACTCAAGGTTACGACAACTATAACCGGAAACCCCCTAAAACCCAAAGTCAACATCAAGGGTTCTTGATTAATTCTCCAAATATTCATCAACTCCAAAAACCACATCAATAAATCTGTAGGAATACATGTATCCAAGGTAGATAATCCATATCTAACATATTCCAACATAATACCAAGCTTACACGAAGAGATCGAAGGAAAATACTCAAAATCTGAAATTCTAGATCCAAGAAATCATTACCTTGATTTGATGTGTTGGAGAGGATGAAAGGATGATTAATCCGAATGATAAGCTTGAAGATGATGATAGGTGAGTGCAGCTCCAAGAGATTCTTCCAGATCGCCCGAAATCACCCGGAATCGCCCAAAAACGAAGTGAGAAATGAAAATGACGAAACTGGACTGGACTGTCCAATTTATACTGTTCCCAGATTAGCGCCACGGTATGACCTGATATGTAGCGTGCGCTAGCAGGTTAACCGGACAGTCCAGTGAATTCTGACTGCCTCGTTAACGTACGCTACGAACTTGGTAGCGTGCGCTAACGCCTTCCCGATAGCGTGCGTTAACTCAAAATGTTAACGTGCGCTAACTGAATATCTGATGCCCAGTAACTGAAGTCTAGAACCTTATGTCCTCTGACCTGCTCGCGATAGCGTGCGCTACACCCAAAACTCAGTGTGCGCTACTACACCATTAACGTACGCTAATATCTACTCGTAGCGTGCACTATGAATTATTCCAATTCAGTCCAGTACCCACTGAACTCTGCCTGATCGACCTTAGCGCGCGCTATACCGATTGCATAGCATGTGCTATCCAAACTTACTAGCGCGCGCTACTTACCATTCGTAGCGTGTTGCAGTCCAGTGCCTTCTAGACTATTTGCCTGAACCTCATTAGCCTGCGCTAATGCTGAGAGGTAGCGTGCGCTACCGTACTCAATTAGTGCGCGCTAAAGAGAGTACATAGCATGCGCAACTCCTCACACACAGCCCACTACGAAGGTGACAATGATGATAAACACGGTTCGATCCTCCAACCAGGTAGAAAGACGAATAATAAATGATACACGATACAAATTACACTGAACGGTGAATACAATGATTGAATATGAATGATGAATGATTATTAATAAGTGAAAATTACTGAGTGATAATTACTGAATGATAATTACTGAATGATAATGAATGAATTACAACTGGGTATTACATACTCCCCCTTAAAAGGGTTTCCTCCTTGAACAACTCGGGGTAGCTCTCCCGCATACTATCCTCGGTTTCCCAAGTATCCTCTTCGACTCCGTGTCTAGACCACTGAATTTTAACCAAAGGAATCGTCTTGTTCCTCAACTGTTTGATTCGCCGCTCTAAGACTCGTATAGGACGCTCCTCATACGAATGATCATCCGCGATCTCGATCTCGTCAAACTGAAGTATGTGACTCGGGTCGGCAACATACTTCTGCAACTGAGAGACGTGAAACACATTATGAATTCGGCTCAATGCCGGTGGTAAAGCCAATTGATAAGCCGGATTGCCTACTCGATCCAAAATCTCAAATGGTCCAATGAATCTCGGACTAAACTTTCCCTGCTTCCCGAAACGGAAGATACCTCGACTCAGGGATGACCAAAACATGGTCACCTACCTCGAACTCTAATGGTCGACGACGATTATATACATATGATTTATGTCGACCCTGAGCGGTCGACAAACGACTCCTGATCAAAGCTACCTTCTTACGGGCGGCTATAAGCATATTGGGCTCGGTGCCGATTGGTTTTGATAAGTCATCCCAATACAAAGGAGATCGACAATGACGACCGCACAAGGCCTCGTAAGGTGCCATCTTAATCGAAGCATGCCAACTATTATTATACGTGAATTCGATCAATGGTAGTTGGGCTTCCCAATCATATTTCCAATCGAGAACACATGTCCTCTAATGTCTGAATAGTCCTCTCTGATTGTTCGTCGGACTGAGGATGAAAAGCTGTGCTGAGATTAAGCTGAGTTCCCATAGCACGATGAACTGATTTCCAAATGTGTGACACGAATTGCCCATCACGATCAGAAACGATACTCTTAGGAGTACCATGCAATCTCACTATCTCTTTGATTAACAACTGGGCAAGTCTCTCGAGACCCCACATATCCTTAATCTCAAGTAAATGAGCTGACTTAGTTAAATGGTCTACAATTACCCAAATTGTATTCATGCCACGGCGACTCGTCGGCAAACTCGTGATGAAGTCCATTAAAATATCCTCACACTTCCACTCTGGAATAGGGAGCGGTTTCAGCATACCCGCCGGTCGCTGATGTTCTATCTTGAATTGCTCACAGGTTAAACATCTCGAAACAAATTCTGCGACTTCACGCTTCATATTACTCCACCAGTAATTTTGTTTCAAGTCTTTGTACATCTTGCTAGACCCCGGATGAATGGAATAAGGGGTAGCATGAGCTTCTCTCAAAATCGAGTTTTTCAACTCGTCATTCGTCGGTCCGCATAACCAATTCTTAAATCGCAAAAGTCCATCCTCGTGGACCACAAATCCAGGGGCTTTCCCCTGAGCCACATCCTCACGGATGCGCAACAAAAATGGTTCTGAACCCTGATTCACTCTGATTGCCTCCTCAAGTGGTGATGAAATCTCTAACATGCAAAGCTGACCTTGCACTCGCTGTAACCAGCCCTCGATCTCGGGTCTAAGGAATTCCTACTAAAGCTCCTTCTGAACTGTTAAATGAGCAAGCATTTGCTCCTAAACGGACTTACGATTCAAGGCATCGACGACAACATTCGCCTTGCCCGGGTGGTATAAGATCTCAATATCATAATCTTTGATTAGTTCCAACCACCGCCTCTGTCGCATATTTAACTCCTTCTGAGTAAATATATACTTCAAATTCTTATGATTGGTGAAAATCTGACAGGCGACGCCATAAAAATAATGACGCCAAATCTTCAACGCGAAAACCACGGCTGCTAGCTCTAGGTCGTGGGTCGGATAATTGACCTCGTAAGGTCTCAGTTGCCACGAAGCATAGGCAATAACCTTCCCATTATGCATTAATACACATCTAAGACCGTGTCCGGACGCGTCACTATAAACCACGAATCCGTCCATTCCTTGTGGTAAGGAAAGAACAAGCGCTGAAATTAACCGACTCTTGAGTTCTTCGAAACTCTGTTGACACGCATCGGACCACGTGTATTTCTTATCCTTCCGCAAAAGGTTCGTCATGGGTTGAGAAATTTTAGAAAATCCTTCCACAAATTGCCGATAATAACCAGCTAATCCGAGAAAGCTTCAGATTTCCTTAACATTCTTCGGAGGTTGCCAATCTCGGATCGCCTCCATCTTCTGAGGGTCGACATGAACTCCGTCTGATGAAATTACATGTCCGAGAAATGTTACCTCGGACATCCAGAATTCACACTTGGAAAACTTTCCATAGAGCTGCTTTCGTCTCAACACGTCGAGAACCTGATGAAGGTGAAATTTGTGCTCCTCCCGGTCACGAGAATAAATCAAAATGTCATCAATGAAGACAACCACGAACTGATCCAAATAGTCGATGAAAACTCAATTCATTAATTCCATGAATACCGCAGGTGCATTAGTTAACCCAAACGGCATTACCACAAACTCATAATGACCATAGCGTGTCGAAATCCCGTCCTTGCGATATCCGACTCTCGAATTCGCAACTGATGATATCCAGATCTTAAGTCGATCTTGGAAAATACTGAAGTTCCCTGAAGTTGATCTAAGAGATCATCAATACGGGGTAGAGGATATTTATTATTAACCGTCACTCTGTTCAACTCCCGATAATCAATACACAAACGAAATGAACCATCCTTCTTCTTGACAAATAGCACTGGTGCTCCCCACGGGGATGCACTCGGTCGGATATAACCTTTCTCGTACAATTCCTCCAGTTGATTCTTCAACTCCTGCATTTCGGTCGGGGCCATCCGATACGGTGCCTTCGATATTGGAGACGTACTGGGCTCCAACTCAATCGTGAATTCCACATCTTGTGGAGGCAAACCAGGTAACTCGCCTGGAAATACGTCGGCATATTCTCTCACTACAGGAATATCGTCAACATCACTGATGATTTCTCGGTCTTGGTCATATAGCACCAATAACCAACACACCCCTGACTGAGTAATTTCACTGCTTTCATCATATTAATAACTCTACTGGAACAGCTGGGATTACCTCCCTGAAAAACACATTCGACCCCATCGTCTGAAATGATAGTGACCATACGCTTACGGACACTAATGATGGCATCGTGACGATACATCCAATTAATACCCAAGATGACGTCGTCTCTCGGTAAATCCACCACAATTAGGTCTACTAACCAATCACGGCCATGAAGCTGAATCGGACAATCCTTAATCTCACGATCTCCGATAATTCTTCTACCATCAGGTAGACCAATGACAAAAGGGTCACAACTAGTGGCACTACCCAGATGTAGTCTACTCAAAAATGACTCGGAAATGAATGAATGCGATGCACCAGTATAAAAAAGGGTACACACAGGTTGAGATAGAATATCGAGTGTACTTGAGATCATCCGTGCCTCTGGATCGTCGATCTTCTTAATCTCATAAATTCGGGGTTTGCCGGCCCCCGAACCGGATGCTCCTATCTGATAGCTTTTGACTCCGCCTTTGTTTGCTCCCATCGTCTTGAACGATGCGGATTGAGTGGCCTGATTCTGAACCGCTGACCGTCTCGGGGCCTGAGATAATGCCGGAGTAGGTTTGGAGTCCCTTCAGCAAAAACGATCCTTATGCCCAGCAACCCCATAGTTATGGCATGTGATAGTCTGTCTCGGACACTTGGTGCTCAAATGACCCTGTTCTTCACAGTTGAAACAGGTGATGGCCGAACTAGCTGCTCGGGACCGAGATTCCATGGGTCTAGGCGCCATAGGAGGTCGCTCAGAAAAAGTAGAGCCTGCACGAGGGTTCTTCAAAGTTGCATGACTGTCTTAAGACTGATTACGATTCTTAGACTTCTTGCCAGCAGATGAAGGTTGTTGCTTAGCAATCTCCTTAGCAGTAAGCTCATAAGTAAGAGCTTTCTCGATGAATTCGGCCAGGGTGGTGCAATTTTGATTAAGCAACTGCATCCACATACGAGGTTTCAGCCTCTTGCTGAAATACTTGATCTTGTCCGCCTCAGAGTGAATAATAGATGAGGCGAAAGGAAGAAGTTCCTGAAATTTCTCGGCGGTGGCGAGAACATCATCGTCCGCTGAAAGGTCGGGAGTGAGTAATTCTGATAACTTGGCCTCTCTGAGTGGGGTCGGATAATACCTCTCCATCATGAGAGTCTTGAATTGATCCCAAGTACAAGATCCGTCGGTGGGCTTCAACGATAACCACCAAGAGTGAGCGCTCTTACCCAGATAGTAAGTCGCGACTGAAACTTTGTGCCCTTCGGAACACTCCACCATAGCAAACAACTTCTCGAAATGCTCAAGCCAGTGAACTATATCCGCCGGCTCAGAGGATCCCTAAAAAGTAGGTGGTATTTGGCGAGAGATGTCACCAATAATACTGCTCACACTTCTCTCTTGCCCCTGAGGTGGCGGCGGAGGAGCACACTGATTCTGTGCGGTTGAGTTCTGCATCGTCTCCATGAGGCATGCCATCTGAGTCATCTGTGCCATCATGCCCTGCATAAACGTGAGTGGGTCAACCCAAACACCTTCTGAATGAGCTGTGTCCTGGATGCGACTCCCTGACAGTGAATGATCATTTATGGGTGAATGAGTGGCAGCGTCGCTGCTCAATGAATTTGCATTATCCCTCGCATTCGCGTGTGTATTCACACGAGCTCTCATGTTTCGGCCTGCACCACGGCCTCTTCCCCCGCATCCTCTGCCAGCTCTCTCCATACTGAAGTAGGAATGTCACATGATAGTTATAGATCTCGCATGAATACCACATTATGGTTACGTCATGAAATGATAATAATGAGCGTACGCGCTCTAATACAATGATAACATGAATGATCAATTGAGGTGACATGATTATCTGATGAAATTCTTGAAATGATTATCTTGAACAAGTTAACAAGATTAATGATACGATCCTTAAGATCAACAACTGAGCAATGAAATGAAATGAGTGATTAATGAGTTAACATGATCGGCATGATCAAAAATGAAAATGATGATTGAGGATTGTTGACTGTCGAATGATGAATGAGTGATTCTTATTGCTAGAAATTATACCATGGTGTCAGAAATCTTACGGTTCTTTGGTCTGAGGGGCTCGGCTCTTGCACAGGTCACACGTGACGCGAAAGTCCAATGATACTATTCTGATGAATGATGATTTCAAATGAGACATGACTCGGAAGGTAGTATTCAAAACCATTCTCTGATACCCACTCTGTAACACCCCCAAACTAGGCGAATATTATAGTGCCGTGGACCCCCGACTGGGACTCACTAGGCGAATGAAAGTTAATCACTTAAATAATATAATTGTAGTACCGAACCACATTATATCATTAATTACTCCGATGAGGAGTTTCAAGTACAACACACCCAAGATAATACAGAATACATGTATATTTTATATGAAGATAAAATATACAACACTGAATGAAAATGAATATCCAAACGGAAAATCTGCAGCGGAAATATAAATGAAGAAACATGAATGACTGAAAAAGGACTGGGGCCCCCTACTAGTATCACTGGGACTCCTCGCTGTCAATGTTCTCTTCTCGTGCTTTAGCCTTGCCATGACCTGAAAACAACATCCCCCAACGGGGTCAGTTACACAGAAAAACATTCCTTACGAGTTCTTAATTACGAAATCAAGCTAAAGAGAGGCATCATAGTACGCCCGTAATGGTATGTGTAAGTGCACAAGACGAGTGTCCGGACACACCCGCCCTTGTACCTAATTAGTCTCATGGAGGTACATTACCGTGTGCATAGTCCATTGTGTCAGTGAACCCGATCACATGACTACCATGTGCCCGACTAAAAATTCCAGACATCCCCACCCGGCCACGCAATATGAACCTAGAAGGCCACAAGAGCAAAAGTGACCAAGGAACATTAATGAATAAAAATTCGACAAGGGTCAAGAATGACTCACCGAGATTAGTTAATAATGAAATGAATGGTAGCTCATTGAAATGATTGGAACCGTCGTTCTTTGTGAATTGAATGATTAGTTTGATAATTACAAGTCTTACCATGATTATTACACTATGAATGAATATGATTTATGAATGAACAAAAACAAAAGGAATGAGTATCCTTTTAACCATGTAAGAATTAACTTACTCAACACCGGTAAAGAAAGTCCGTCCTCGAACAAATGTCCTACAATGAGATGTCAGTCGCTCGAACAACCTTGAATAACACAATTACCAACAAACTCTCAATATGCGTATCAAGCATGAATCACGTCCAACTCAAAGGTCGATATAACAATATCCAAACTCATTGAGGCATTCTAACGATTACATTGTAAACATTCATCCTTTGATTATAACCAATCCCAAATATATCGAAACAAAACTCCAAAATGAGTAGTTCAACCCAACAAACACCTTCAATGATATCCATAATCCAATAGGAACCACAACTCAAGGTTACGACAACTATAACCGGAAACCCCCAAAAACCCAAAGTCAACATCAAGGGTTCTTGATTAATTCTCCAAATATTCATCAACTCCGAAAAACACATCAATAAATCCATAGGAATACATTATCCAAAGTAGATAATCCATATCTAACATATTCCAACATAATATGAAGCTTACACGAAGAGATCGGAAGGAAAATACTCAAAATCCGAAATTCTAGATCCAAGAAATCATTACCTTGATTTTATGTGTTGGAGAGGATGAAATGATGATTAATACAAATGATAAGCTTGAAGATGATGATAGGTGAGTGCAGCTCGAAGAGATTCTTCCAAATCGTCCGAAATCGCCTGGAATCACCAAAAATGAAGTGAGAAATGAAAATGACGAAACTGGACTGGACTGTCCAATTTATACTGTTCCCAGATTAGCGCACGCTATGACCTGATATGTAGCGTGCGCTAGCGGGTTAACCGGACAGTCCAGTGAACTCTGTCTGCCTCGTTAACATACGATACGAACTTGGTAGCGTGCACTAACGCTGTCCCGATAGTGTGCGTTAACTCAAAATGTTAGCGTGCGCTAACTGAATATCTGATGCCCAGTAACTTATGTCCTCTGACCTGCTCGTGATATTGTGTGCTACACCCAAAACTCAGTGTGCGCTACTGCACCATTAACGTACGCTAATATCTACTCGTAGCGTGCGCTATGAATTAATCCAATTCAGTCCAGTACCCACTGGACTCTGCCTGATCGATCTTAGCGCGCGCTGCACCGATTGCATAGCGTGCGCTATCCAAACTTACTAGCGCGCACACTTACCATTCGTAGCGTGCGCTACTACAACTCAACTGCAGTCCAGTGCCTTCTGGACTGTCTGCCTGAACCTCATTAGCGTGCGCTAATGCTGAGAGGTAGCGTGCGCTACCGTACTCAATTAGCGCGCGCTAAAGAGAGTACGTAGCGTGCGCTACTCCTCAGACACAGCCCACTACGAAGATGACAATGATGATAAACACGGTTCGATCCTCCAACTAGGTAGAAAGACAAATAATAACTGATACACAATACAAATGACTCTGAATGGTGAATACAATGATTGAATATGAATGATGAATGATTATTAATGAGTGAAAATTACTGAGTGACAATTACTGAATGATAATGAATGAATTACAACCGGGTATTACATTTGAATGGTTTGCTCAGATTGCCTATCTGTCTAGGGGTGTGCGCTAGTGCTAAAACTTAAGGAAGTTCCCAATTCCTTGTGTAAGACCTTCCAGAATCGAGATACAAACCTTGGATCTCTATCAGATATTATATCTGCTAGCACTCCATGGAGTCGTACAATTTCTCGAATATATGTTCTAGCCAGTTTTTGCAAGTTGTCGTCCTTTTTCACCGGCACGAAGTGTGATGATTTCGTCAATCAGTCGACGATCACCCAAATTGTGTTATAGCCTCCTCTTGTCATTGGTAGATCATTAATGAAGTCTACGGTTATCATTTTCTATTTCCATTTCGGGACTTCCAATGGTTTCAGCAGTCCCGAGGGTTGCTGATGTTCAGCTTTAACTCTCTGACATCTGAGGGATCGTGCCATGAATTCTGCTACTTGGTTCTTCATGTTCACCCACCAAAAGTGTTTCTTTAGGTCTCGGTACATCTTATTACCTCCTGGGTGTATCGTGTACCTCGCACAATGGGCTCTACGATTCTTCTCTTGAGCTCCTCGTCATGAGGTATGCATATTCGTTCATTAAATCTTACAATTCCATCCTTAGAAATCGTAAACTCGGGTCTCTCGCCCTTAATGATCTTCTCCTTCAATTCTTGAAGTTTCGGATCTTTCTCTTGAGCCAATCGAATGTCATCCGTTAATTTTGGTTTAACTGTAAGGTTGGCGCAGATTAAGCGAGTACCTTCATGGGTGGGTTTTAGGCAGCTTAGTTCCTCAAGAGCTTGCCATTCTCGGACCATTAGTCGAGCCACTCTAGCCTTTCTACTTAAGGCATCATCCACGACATTTGCTTTCCCTGGATGGTGTTGAATCTCACAATGGTAATCTTCTAAAAGTTCTACCCATCTTCTCTGTAGGAGATTAAGTTCCTTTTGAGAAAATAGGTATTTGAGACTTTTATGATCTGTAAACACGGTGAATTCAACACCATACAAATGGTGTCGCCATTTTTTTAAGGCAAAGACTATTGCTGCAAGCCCGAGATCGTGTGTTAGATAATTCTTCTCGTGTGTTTTGAGCTTCCTGGAAGCATATGTGACTACCTTTCCATTTTGCATTAGCACTCCACCAAGGCCTTCCTTTGAGGAATCACTATAAACGAAAAATCCTTGGGTTCTTTCTGGAAGTGTCAGTATTGGTGCAGTGGTAAGCCTCTTATTGAGTTATTGGAAACTTGCTTTGCACTTATCCGTCCATTCGAATTTGACTTGTTTTTGGGTTAGTCAGGTGAGAGGTCCCGCTATCTCCGAGAAGTCCCTGATGAATTTGCGGTAGTAACCCGCAAGTCCAAGAAAGCTCCTAATCTCAGTGACATTCTTTGGTCTCTTCCAATCCACAATAATTTCTATCTTGGATGGATCTACTGCAAATCCTTCTCCAGAAATAATGTGACCCAGAAATGCAACTTCCTTCATCCAAAATTCGCACTTGCTGTACTTGGCGTACAACTTGTGCCGCCTTAGTGTTTCCAACACTAGTCTAAGATGTTTCTCATGATCTTTCTCCGATTTGGTGTATACGAGTATGTCATCGATGAAGATTACTACAAACTGGTCGATATACGGCTGGAAAACTCTATGTATTAGATCCATAAATGCTGTAGGAGCGTTCGCGAGTCCGAAAGGCATCACTACAAATTCGTAGTGATTGTTTGAAATGCCATTCTAGGAACATCTTCCTTCTTAATCTTCAAGTGGTAGTATCCTTGTTGAAGATTGAACTTGGAGTACACCGTGGCTCCTTGAAGTTGATCAAACAGTTCGTCTATCCTCGGGAGAGGGTAGTTATTCTTAACTGTGACGTTGTTGAGTTTGCGGTAATCTATGCAAAGTCTCAATGTCCCATCCTTCTTTTTAACGAATAGCACCGGAGCTCCCCATGGTGATACACTGGGTTGTATGAAACCCACATCGAGCAACTTCTGCAGTTGTACCTTCAATTCTTGCAACTCTAGTGGTGCCATTTGGCATGGTGCCTTTGCTATGGGTGCCTTCCCGGGTATGATTTCGATATTGAATTCAACCTCTCTATCAGGTGGCAGGGAGGTTAATTCCTCGTGAAATAAGTCAGGGTACGCGGACACCACTCGTATGGTTTCTATACCGACTTACTGTAACACCCCCAGATTTAACCGGAAATATTACAGCGCCGTGGGCCCCGAGATGGAACCCACAAGGCTAAAAGAAATTTTCGCAAACATTTACAAATGCCCAAGAGGCCAACGACGGTACTATCTTTAAAAATTCACAAAGACTTATAAAATCCATTTATCAAAACCGTCGTAAAAACTCATTTGAAATCGCAAGGCCAAACAGCCAACACTCAAAAGTTTAGAAAACGATTTCCAAAGTAACCTCAGTTACTAGATACCAAAAGAGCATTTCAAAATACTCACGCAGCGGAAAAAGACCAACCATAAAGATACTCTAGCAGCGGAATACAAGAACCAATCAAGAAACTCAATGCACAAAACATGTCCTAGCCAGTATCCTCCGGGAAGCTCATCTCTTCACGACCGCTACAAGCTCGATACTCCGAGAACCTAAAAAGAAATCCCACGACGGGGTCAGCCATAATATCCAACAATGATAACCGTCACATCACATTAATAATAACATACCAATGAGAATACAACATAAGAATACGACCATCGTAATCTTACCGCCATAACTTTGCTTACTCAAGTAATTCTCATCAGAATAACCATTATCACAGTTTCACATCTCGTACTCGATTAACCAATAAACTCGAACATAATATCTGTATTGTACCTCAAACGATACTCAAGATTCTCAAACTATCATCACCAACTCACGATACGGAAATATACCATTACTGACCAATACGATCCATCGAATAACATCATCACATCCCAAAACGATAACCGATTGTCCATCAAAGACAAATACCAAAGGAAATACGGAACATACCTCGAGATATGAAGTGCCACGACAATCATATCAGTCTAATCCGAGATCAGATCAATACAATACGGACACGGTCCTAACACAAGACCTACAAATGCATACTCATATGACCACGTCAATATGCTCAAAAGAATATCAATAATGTATACTCAATGGAAATCCCATGACCCAGCGCCCTCAGCATAGGTCCCAAGATGATCCTACAAGATCAACATGAGGTGGATAACCAACAATATACATATGCAAAACAACACAACACTGGGTAATCCAACGATCCAGCGCCCTGAGCATAGATCCCAAGATGATCCCGTCGGACCAACACGAGGTGGAAAAACCCGTCCAATGATCCAGCGCCCTCAGCATAGATCCCAAGATGATCCCGTCGGACCAACACGAGGTGGACATCTGATCCAGCTCAAAGATAGATCACACGATCCCATCGGATCAACACAACACAAACAACACAATTATGCATACACATATGCAAATCAAAATGTTCATCAACATGAACCACGCAACATGAACGACAATATGACAAATCAACTAAGACGACCTCATGTTCGACAACATGAAAGACAATATGCATGATCAAATCACTAACACTAACTGAATCGATATAAGATACTTGCCCCGAGTCTCTCGGGAGAAATCTCGATATCAAACCATCACCGACGATTATCGGCAATGCTCGACGATCCAAACGTACCATGGACTGCAGATACTCATATCCTCGTCTTTACCATAATGTAACCTCAATACCCGAATATGCCAATAACCGAAATAAATCATATACATTATGATTAAACTCCCAAAATCGGAATGACAACATATAATCATTGCTATATGCATTATAAACAAAATGAAACGGAAACCATTCATTAAACATTATAACTGAGCAAGTAATAAATTGCCTCGATACCGATACGACGATGATGAAGCCGTCACTAATCTCGTTGTCTTCGTCTACGAGCTCCTCGGCCCTGACCAACGCAATTCACGAACATACTCGAACACGACCGCAACATCCGGTTATAATCGCCGATCAATAATCTCAACCTATCGAAGTAATCAAATAACATATATCCGATAATAATCAACAACCTACAAAACTAACCAATCGAACTCAACGGTTCAACACAACCTCGAATAAACACAGTCAGAACCAACCAAGTCAAACCATCACGAATTGATAATCAAAACACAAAAATACTGCATTGTCTGCCTACTTAGCGCACATTAAACGCATAACGTAGCGTGCGCTAAGTTGTCCCGTTAGCGTGCGCTAGCCAGTAAGCTTAGCGTGCGCTAATGCTGTACAGTGGCATGCATTCCAAACATCGACTCACATCTTGCGACTACGAATCCGAATGAAGGGAGACATAAATCTTCATATCTCTTGAAGATAAACGACCCCATAATTATCACAATGATCATGTCAATGTCCATATATCAATAACAACCTAAATAATCAAACCGACTCGATAACAAGGATCATATCATGCTAAATCTGGAATTCAACCTAGTGTCATGATTCATCTCATCTAAATCGACCAATATAATTACCAAGATTCAGAAATCCTGCTTAGATCGGGTTAAATGAATCAACATCCTTATGGTATGAAGAATCTTAACTAACATCCGAAACTCTTATCAAAATTCCATTGAATCTCATATAACATCATCATATGATTATCCAACATGCTCCTTGCATGAAATCATCCAAGAAAAACGAACCATTAACAAAGGAATACGAAGATTACCTGGTTTGGACGAACTAAAAAGAAGAACACTAGAACTCCATCCAAAGAATCATGAACAACTTGAAGAACAAGGCTTGAATCCAAGCTCTCAATATAATGTTGTTAAAGATTATCATTATACAGTGTTAGGGAAGAAAATATATCCCAACTCTCTCTCTCTCGACTGAAAGAAGAAAAATGACGAAATGCTTCTCAGCACCCTTCTGTCCCCTTTTATAATATTCATTATTAGCGTGCGCTAACATCTCATGTTCAGCGTGCGCTACCGCCTTAGCGTGTGCTAACTGACTTTGTTAGCGTGCGCTATCGAAGCCCAGAGGCTACTGCCTCGCTTCGTAAACTAGCTTACGTACGTAATGCCCATGCATTAACGTACGTAAAACATCCTGCTTAGCGTACGCAAGTAATTTACCTTAGCGTGCGCTAATACCAGTTGACTTGCTACAGTCTACACCTACCACGAAGATGCTCGTGACCCCACAAGCCGAAATCAACCAATAAAGCCAAGATTCCCTGTTGACCGATATATAGTTAGCGTACGCTAATCAACATGCATTAGCGTGCGCTAACACTACATTACAACATCTGTTGACTTATCAGAACGTGCGCCGAAAGTGGCCTGGTCCACGCGTAGATTCCTTCCGATCGGACTGCATTAGCGTGCGTTATCTTATATCCGTAGCGTGCGCTAAACCTGCACGATAGCGTGCACTACTCATGATTATTAGTGTGCGCTAATAATGTTACACTTAGCCAATTTCAGCTATTCTTGTCCAACGTCTCGACATACCAAAAACGAACATGAGACACACTGAACACAAACACTGAATCCAATAATATTCTTAAATACAATTTTCGACCAAATACAACAATTATACCAATACTGACATCTCAGTCCTTCATTATTTTATCCATACTGTACAGATTCCACGCTGTACAACATAATTCGGATAAAATAATATTAAACATCAGTAGTAGAAATTCCGGATATTACACTTACTCTTGGGTTTGTTGATGATGAAGGCTAAAAATCCGGTTGCCCCTTTGGCAACTGCTTTCCTAGCCTTGACAGCTGATACAATGGCTGCTAGGTTGACTCTAGCGTTCCGAACTAGTTCCACAACTAGTTTGTTAGGTTTGCAAAACCTAACTATCTTAGAGTGGCAATCCAATTGTGTGTAATGTTTGGCAATCAATCCATTATGAGGATGATGTCATACTCCAATATCGGAAGTACAACTAAATCGGTGGAAAAAGAACTACCACTGATTATCACGTCACACGCACTTTGAACCTTATCTGTTAGTTGACTAACTCCAATTGGGGTAGATACTTCCAGATGTAATGGCAAGGATTCTAAAGGCTTATCACGTTTCTTAGAGAAATGTGGTGCAACAAATGAGTGGGATGATCCTGGATCTATGAGTGTCTGTGCGAGATGATTAGATATAAGGAGCGTACCTTCCATCACATCATTATTTTCTGGTGCCTCCTGTCCAGTCAGAGCAAACACCCATGCTGGGGCTTTCCCTCGATTGTTTCCCGGCTTTGTCGTAGCGGATGGTTTGTTTGCTGGAGGATTCATTTCAGGGCACTCTCGGATGTGATGGTATGAGCTACCATAATTTAGACACTTTCCAAGCTTTTTCCAGCATAGCTCTGGCTTGTGCCCTTTTCTGCCACAATGGGGGCAAGGTGCTACTGTTTTGTTGGGAGACGGTACCTTCGATCCGCTTGAGTTTCCCTGGGCTCCCATCTTCTGAGACTTCTGTGGTGGCCTTAATGTTGGTCGAGTCGCAGGTCTCTTGGCATTGCTAGTGAATCGACTCTGTTGTTGAGCTAGTCTTGATGTTCCGCATTCAATTCGGGTGGCGACTTCTACAGCTTCAGCAAGTGTTGTTAGATGAATAGTCAAGAGACTCTGTTGGAGCGTATAACTCAGTCCTCGCATAAACTTGTAAATCTTATATTCCTCAGTCACCACCAATCCAGGCGCATAATTGGACAGCCTGTTGAACTGAGCTTCATATTGCGCGACAGTCGAGGATCCTTGCTTCAGATGAAAAAACTCATCTCGCCGAGCTTCTCTAGTTGCTGCTAAAACATATTGAGTTCGTAAATTGATTAAGAAGTTGGCCCAAGTCATGGCACGGTTCTCCCTCATCCAGCGTTCGTTAACAACCTTCTACCAATCATGGGCAATAGCTTCGAGTCGGAATGTGGCCAGGGATACACGTTGTTCGTCAGAATATAACTCTATGTTACGTACGTTATGGCACATGTGTGTTACGTACGTAATACAAGGTACGAAATGAGGCAGTGGGTTCTAGAGTAGCGTTACGTATGCTACCGAAGTCGGATAACATACGTAATGCTCGTTACGTACGTTAGGTGGATTAGGTAATGTACGTAACGACTGAAGTTATTATATAAATATGAGATGCCCGTCACTTCGATATTTTGGGAGTTTCACTTCATTTCTTCGTCCTTGAACCCTCCGAGATGGATTCTTGACTACTCTAACTTGATTATGAGCTTGATGGAATGGATTTGGAGCTTGAGATATGAAGATATTGTTGATCCTTGAGGTGTTTGATGGTGTTGTTCATGTTCTTGAGGTATGTTGATGAACTCTACACCTTGATTTTGGATTCTTGGTATTGTTATCCTTACTTGCTTCGTATGATGATGGTTATAGTGGTGTTGTTTTGATTCTTAATGTTACGTGAAGTGTATGTTGAAGAATATGACGATATATGCCTTGGATTATGAGTTAGATGATGGTTTAGATGTTAGAACACATCGGATTATGTCGTTTTGTTGATTATGAACGTGATTTCTGATTAATTAATGTTCCTGAAGAACTCTTGAATTGTATATGTCATGATCTTATGAATAAGGGATGGAATTTGTAAAGGTTACGGTTAATCTTGGAATATGATTTTTCATGATAATAACCGCTAATTTGCTTTCTATGAATTTACGAATACGAACAAGAAGGAACCTTGTTTATTCGTATTTAAAGTTGAAGCTGGAGTCGAGTATGTTAAGACACTTAGTTGAATTAATTATTGATATGATTATTGGATTGTGGAATCGTATTATGGTTATGGATTCGTGATGGATTGATTTGGGTTGTTCGGATTTGTGTATAATCGGGATATTATGGAACCGTTGGGTTTGTTGATTGGTTATATTGATTGTTAATTATGATTATCGAGTTGCGGTTTATATTGTGGACATGAGTTCGTAATTGTTGAGTTGGATTATTTGGTTTTGTATATGATCGAAGAATCATTGAACCGTTGAGTTCAATTGGTTGGCTTTGTCGGTTATTGATTGTTATCAGATTTTTGTTAATTGATTACTTCAATAGGTCGTGATAATTGATCGATGACTAGAGTAATATGTTGCGGTCGAGTTCGAGTATGTTCGGGAATTGCATTGGTCAGGGCCGAGGAACTCGTATACCAAGACAAGGAATTGGTAGCGGCTTCACTGTCATCGTATCAGTATGAGTGTCACGCCCCAACACCGGGGTTGGACGAGAACACGACAGTTAACGTAATAATTAACGTTTGTAATAATACATTCCAGTAAAGCATTCATATACTAGATCTCAGCCCGGTGAACTAAGACTGGTTGTTCCATAGAAAAGAAATATTGAAGGGTACAGCGTAATTATTACATCAAATGTAAAAGAGTACATCGGAAACCAAAATACATTTTCACACAGGAATAAAAGAAGCGTTAAAGCAGCATCGTAATTCCTACGTCTTGGCAATACTTTGAGGATGGTCTTCAGTGGTCGTCAGCATTTGTATCTTCTTCTTCCTGGTTCTCTTCATCTAGTGGGGTTTTAGAAAACAATTCAAAATGGGGTGAGAATAATGGATTCTCAGTGAGTTGGGTTTGGGTATTTAATGAGTTTATTATTTAATAAACATTATGTTTCTCCCACTTTTGAAAAATAGTGTTGTTTAAAAATTGGTGCAAGTTTTCAAGAAGAATATTATGAATTATGACATGAATGTACCGTCAATCTCCATAGATTGCGATTGAGTATGAAGAATGCACGGCATCGAGCGCCCAATGAGTAATTAGCTTTGGGGGGTCGTCTACATGACTAATCCTTTACCCTCCTTATAACGTCTTAAACCGTTATCAGTGTTTGCCCTTTGACTATCGCCACGACCTTTGGTTTGATAACTGTAGCCTTGGGCGTTTGTCGGACCGTCACTTTAACATTGGCCTTTGAGCTTTATCGCTCTCACGCTTGGTGACGTTCTGCCTTATCTCTTATCTGGGCTCGATATGTCCTTAGCTTGGGTCTATTCCCGGATCATATCATAATCGCGACTATACCCGAATTCTACGACCCAGTCACCTTAGGATCACTCCGTCCTTCGGCTTCAAGAGAATAGGATACGACGGTAGCTTTGCCTTGAACCGCAGCCACGCTGCTCAATTCATGACTTAGACTAACCGCCCCTCATGTATATAAATAGAAAAAGGGACTCTAGAGGTACTCGTACGGACTCTAGCGGTGGCTTCCGCCTGAAGGTCTTAGCACTTGGCTCCGTACAGCACTTACTCCCGATTTCAATTGAATAACAATTATTGTCGTGATTAACAGTGGTTATGCATATTGTATGATATCAATATGATTATTTGATAGTATATGGACTTGGATAAACTAGAGGAATTAGTTCAACCAGTTGATGATTAAATTGCTATTGTGCGAGTCTTAGTATAATCTTATAATAAATTCATAAATTTGAATAGTTCGGTATGGATTGATTATACGTCCGAAAATTACGAACTTTATTGAGAAAAGTCCGTTATGATATGAAAATTGAAGGTCAGAAGTTGCATGAATGTTTTACCTTTCGGAAATTACAGTTCTGTCCTTTCGTCTTTTAAGTACTATCATTATTTTTATTAAATTTTATAAATTTGGATAATTCGGTACGGATTGATTATAAGTCCGAAAATTACGAACTTTATTGTGAAAAGTCCGTTATGATGTGAGTATTGAAGGTCAGAAGATGCATGAAAGTTTTACCTTTCGGAAATTACAGTTCTGTCCTTTCGTCTTTTAAGTACTATCATTATTTTTACTAAATTTTATAAATTTGGATAATTCGGTACGGATTGATTATAAGTGCGTAAATTACGAACTTTATTGCGAAAAGTCCATTATAATATAAGGTTCTGAGATCAGAAGTTGTATGGAGGTTTTTCCTTCCATAAATTACAATTCTGCCCTTTCGAAATTATAGTACTATTATTATTATTTTTATTTAGTTTTATCTTATAATTTTGATTAATTCGTTTGGATTTATTTAAACTCCAAAAATTATGAATCGAGTTGCGATTTGAACCTTACGACTTGTAATTTTAGATTACGATCAGTTTTAATTTTTATTCTTTTATAATTTATGATTTCACCCCTTTGTTTTGTCTTAATCGACATTTTAGTATTCGGGTCATATCCTTTTCGTTTCTTGTCGGATTGACCTAAAATTTTCGGGGTAGGGTCTTTATGTTATTATGAGTACATAGAGTTCAATTTTTCTGGAAATTTTATTTTCGAAACAGTAAGTTTCTGTAAATTACAGTTTTGGCCCCGAATTCTTGAAATTTACATTTTCGCCCCAATTTTCTATTTTAGTAAATTCCGATTTAGGTGAAATTTGATAGAGAACTTATTTTTGATATTTTAATATTTAATTTTAAGACATAATACCAGAATTATGGATCTTAACAATTTTACCTCAAATTTATCTTATTTAAACTATTTTAGTTTATCCTTCGAACTTAGGTTCGAATTATCAAATCTTCCGGTGACTAATTATCCTCTTACCATATTCCAATATATAACCATATATTTTTGGGATTTTAATCCTCAAAGATCATATTTGTCATACTCAACCAATATTTCCATCAATAAATTAATTTGCACATATAATTAAGATATTACAAATAAAAATTCAACAAATATCAAGACCATTACATGCATGGTAATGAATGTCAATCAAGTATATATAACCAAGGTTTTAATACTTGCATGCACCATATATTTAACTTGTATAAATTTTGAATAAGAGAAAAGAAAGAAATAATTTTACCCACCTCGATTTCTTGTCGGAAGTAAATGGTTCTAGGTCTCGGAAGTGGAAGAAAATGATCTCCCTCCTTGAACTACATTGTTCGGCCGATTCAAGTATCCATGCATCCATGATGTATATTTTGTTTGCATGTTTATCATTAGAGTTAGATTAGAAAGGTTTTTTATACTTATAGAAGAAAAAAAAAAAAGAAAAGTAGGGAAGGGGATTACCAATTTCTTGTTGAACCCTCTTCTTCCTTCTCTCTTCTTCTTTGGTTTAGCCCTCTCTCTCTATAGTCTCTCAATTTTCAGATTTTGATTTGCTGTGTGTGGGAGAAAGTGTGTTGGGTGTAAGTATTAAAAAGGGTGTATTTTTAAGTATGGTCAAGGCATGGGAAATGGGGTAGTAACTATGTCTCATGGATGGGGAGACATGGGGCTTTAAAAAATGTTGATTCCACCTCCTTTTCTCCCCATTTGGCAGCCCCAATATATATATATGTGTGTGTGTGTATATATTTTTTTTTTTGTATTTTAAATGTGTAGAATGTTAATATATTTAGTTGGGTATTTATTTAATTGTAAATGGATTAAGTAGTTTGGGTTGGGCTTTCAATCATAATTCCAAGACTTAGGAACTTTATTAGGTTGGGTTTGAGTCTATTAGTGAGTTTATATTAGTAAATGTTGGTACACATAGCTCATTAGGTGAATCAATGTTCTACTTTAACTTTCAATTAGTTTATTATTTAAGAAACAATCAAGCAAATAAAACGAAACTAGATATAGGTTATATTATATTATAACAAATGTTATTAAAATTACATCACGATATAACAAACCGTACATGTATTGAGTTGTTGAATTTAGGGGGTTCTACATCCTCCCCTCCTTAGAAGAATTTGGTCCCCAAATTCCTACTTAAATAACTCGGGATATGATTTCTTCATTTCTTCTTCAACTTCCCATGTAGCGTCTTCCTCTCTACTGTGATTTCTCGAGACGACCTTGACCAATGGTATTTTCTTGTCTCTTAGTTCGCACACTTGTTGATCCACGATCCTAATTGGCTTCTCGATATAAGTTAAATCTTTCTTGATTGGCAGTATGTCATGCGTGATAACATGTTCAGGATCTGGATGATATTTCTTCAATCTTGAGACATGAAATACGTCGTGCATTCCGGCAAGATCGGTTGGTAGCTCGAGACGATATGCTAATTTTCCAATTTGTTCTAGGATTCTGAAAGGTCCGACATATCTAGGGCTAATATTATCTCCCTTATTTGGGTTGATCAATCCCTTACGTGGTGATAAACGAAGGAATACTTTGTCGCCCGTGTCAAATTTCTAAATCTCTCCTCCTCTGGTCTGCATAACTCTTCTGTCGGCTCTGAGCAGTGCGAATTCGATCCCGAATGATTCGAACTTTATCCATGGCATCTACTACTAGATCAACTCTTGCTATCGGGTTTCGGTTCTGCTTACCCTTTGGTGTCCATCGGTCGTCAATCTCCCAATGTATTGGTGATCGGCACTTTCTTCTGTATAATGCTTCATATGGAGCCATCCCAATCGTTTCCTGGTAGCTGTTGTTATAGGCAAACTCAGCTAAGGGTAGGTGGTTACTCCAACTCTTTTAAAAATCCAGCGCACATGCCCGTAACATGTCCTCAAGGACTTGTATTATTCTCTCGGATTGTCCGTCCGTCTGAGGGTGTGCTGCAGTGCTGAAACTCAATTTCGTCCCAAGTTCTTGATGACGGCTCTTCCAGAATATGGAGACAAATCTGGGGATAGGGTCTGACACAATGTCTACAGGTACTCCATGTAATCTAACGATTTCTCGGATATACGTCCTTGCTAGTTTCTACAGACTGTCATTCTTCCTTACGGGTAAGAAGTGAGCTGACTTTGTAAGTCTATCCACGATTACCCGGATTGTGTTGTATCCTCCACCAGTTGTTGGTAGATCCGTCACGAAGTCCATCATGATTAGTTCCCATTTCCATTCAGGAATCTCGAGCGGCTGTAGCAACCCTGATGGTCTTTGGTGTTCAGCCTTCACCCTTTGACAATTTAAACACCTTGCTACGAATTCTGCAACTTGGTTCTTCATATTCACCCACCAGTAGTGTTTCTTTAGATCCTTATACATCTTATTACCGCCGGGATGTATTGTATACCGAGAGCAGTGAGCTTCTGCTAAAATTTTCTTATTGAGTTCGTCATTATTGGGAACACATATTCGGTTTTTGAATTTTAGTGTTCCATTAACTCGTATTTTTCGCCTTGTGCGATCTTTTCCTTAAGTTTACACAACTTCTCGTCTTGTGTTTGTGCTTCTCAGATTTCCTCAAGTAAATCCGGCTTTATTGACAAATTAGCGCATAAGACGTGTGTCTTAGCCTGCCTTGGGTTCCATTGAATTATTTCTCTCAGGGCATTCCATTCTCTTATTATGAGTCTAGTCACACTCGCTTTCCTACTTAAGGTGTCTGCTACGACATTGGCCTTGCTCGGATGATGCTGAATGGTGAGGTTATAATACTCGAGAAGTTCTATCCACTGTCTCTGTCTTAGATTCAACTCCTTCTGAGAGAACAAATATTTGAGACTCTTGTGGTCAGTAAAGATGGTAAATGTAGCTCCATATAGGTAGTGTCTCCATTTCTTCAAAGCAAACACTATTGCTGCTAGTTCAAGGTCATGGGTCGGATAATTCATCTCGTGGATTTTCAACTTTCGTGATGCATAAGCCACAACCTTGCCATTTTGCATCAGCATAGCTCCTAATCCTTTCTTTGATGCATCACTGTATACTACAAACCCTTCACTCCCTTCGGGAAGTGTTAGTACAGGTGCGGTAGTGAGTTTTCTCTTGAGTTCCTGGAAGCTCGAATCACACTTATTGTTCCACTCAAATTTGACGTGTTTCTGTGTCAGTCTTGTGAGTGGTCCTGCGATTTTAGAGAAGTCTTTAATGAATTTGCGGTAGTAACCTGCAAGCCCAAGAAAGCTCCGAATCTCAGTCACTGTTTCTGGCCTCTTCCAGTCCAGAATAGGGACCTTTGATGGATCTACTGCGACTCCATCTCCAGATATTATGTGTCCTAAAAATGCAACCTCTCTTAACCAGAATTCACACTTGCTTAATTTGGCGTACAATTTATGCTTCCTTAGTCTCTAGTACCAATCTCAAGTGAGTTTCTTGATCTTGATCCGACTTGGAATAAATGAGTATGTCGTCAATAAATATCATTACGAATTGATCCAGATATGGTTGGAATGCGTGGTGCATTAAATCCATAAATGTAGTCGGTGCGTTGGTCAATCCAAAAGGCATTACCACGAATTTGTAATGACCATACCTAGTTTGAAAGGCAGTCTTCGGCATGTCATTCTCTTTGATCCTCAATTGGTAATATCCCTGTTGAAGATCGAACTTTGAGTAAACCGTTTCTCCTTGTAGTTGTTCGAATAATTCATCTATCCTGGGAAGTGGATACTTTTTCTTAACGGTAATATTGTTAAGTTCTCGATAATCGATGCACAATCTTAGTGTACCATCTTTCCTTTTTATGAATAACACTGGTGCTCCCCAAGGAGATATACTAGGTCGGATAAATCCAACCTCTAGCAATTTCTGCAACTGAACCTTCAGTTCTTGCAGTTCTAATGGGGCCATTCGATATGGCATTCTAGCCACAGGTGCCTTTCCCGGCAAGATGTCAATGCTGAATTCAACTTCCCTATCTGGAGGTAGAGAAGTGAGTTTCGTGGGGGAAAAATCACGGTACTCTGATACTACCGGTGTAGCTTCAATCTCCATTTTGCTCTTGGGTTTGTTAATGACAAAAGCCAAATATCCCGTTGCTCCCTTCGAGATGGCCTTTCTCGCCTTCGTGGCTGATATGATTGGGGCCGATTTAATTCTAGCATCCCCGTGTAGTGCAACTACTGGGTGATCGGATTTGCAGAATCGAACTATTTTAGAATGGCAGTCGAGTTGTGCAAAGTGTTTAGATAGCCAATCCATCCCAAGTATGAGGTCTTACTCAAGTATAGGGAGAATAATTAGGTCGGCAGGAAAACAGTGACCTTTAATGATCACTTCACAATCTCTAAATACTAAATTTGTTTCTCGGCTCGTACCCATATATGTAGATACTTCTAAGCTTACGGGTAGATATTATTGAAGTGAGTGTTAATTAAGATGCTTGCATTCGGTTGTTGAGTATCAGGAAATGTTATCATTATTCAACATTATTATTACATTCGCAATGTTGTTTCATGGAAAAATACAGCATTGGATAAGGAAAAGTAGGTTTTACTTACCAATTATTGATAGTAGGTAACATCTCAAAGAGACAGCTCATAGGACGGAGATACACAGATAATTATTAAGGAAATATGTCTTAATAATTCAACTCAAACTGTAAATTTTTGCAAGGTTTGGATTTCGCCCCATTCGGATGGGTCGAATATTTTGAATAATGCCTTGCCGTAATAGCTTTACGTCTTCCGAACGAATAACATAGCTAAGTTGACTACGAGGTATGTAGCAACACAGAACTTTAATAAGTTGAAATTAGCCATCACTATTCCAAATGAATAGTATAGCGACTTAATTAATTTAGACAATGCCAATTGGCGACGCTTACTCTGAATGAATAGCAAATGGATTGAAATATTTCATAATGAAACTCTATTAAGCATGAATTATCATCAAGGTTGTGAACTTAATGACTCAACAAATATGCTTATACGACATCGGCGACTAAGAAATAATAATACCCCATTTTGAAAAGTAACGAGGTTTAGTGGAGTTCAGAGGATCTGATAAGTGAAATAAGCTATGTCCGTTTCAAGAGTTCAATAGGAGAAGTGATTTAATCGGGAAATTGCCGTGAATACTTAATCAAGTATCTTGGCCAATGACTTAGGAAATTTGAATTTGACTATGCATATTCCAAGTGAATAGCGACAAGTCGAAAGAGATCTTAATGAGAGTTGACTCGAAAAATCTACCTTAGGTCTCAGTCTTATGGTTCACTTCGTCCTAGGTGGAATTCCCATCTAAGTCCGAAGAATCTTATCCTGGAAAAGCTCGTTGTAAGTGTCCTTCTTACAAAGCGAGCTCTGATACCACTCCTGTCACGCCCCCACACCGGGGTTGGATGAGAACGCGACAGTTAACATAATAATTAACGTTTTTAATAATACATTCCAGTAAAGCATTCATATACCAGATGTCAGCCCGGTGAACTAAGACTGGTTGTTCCATAGAAAAGAAATATTGAAGGGTACAGCGGAATTATTACATCAAATGCAAAAGAGTACATCGAAAACCAAAATATATTTTGACACAGGAATAAAAGAAGCGTTAAAGCAGCATCGTAATTCCTACGTCTTGGCAATACTTTGAGGATGGTCTTCAGTGGTCGTCAGCATCTGTCTCTTCTTCTTCCTGGTTCTCTTCATCTAGTTGGGTTTTAGAAAAAACAATTCAAAATGGGGTGAGAATAATGGATTCTCAGTGAGTTGGGTTTGGGTATTTAATGAGTTTATTATTTAATAAACATTATGTTTCTCCCACTTTTAAAAAATAGTGTTGTTTAAAAATTGGTGCAAGTTTTCAAGAAGAATATTATGAATTATGACATGAATGTAACGTCAATCTCCGTAGATTGCGGTTGAGTATGAAGAATGCACGGCGTCGAGCGCCCAATGAGTAATTAGCTTTGGGAGGTCGTCTACATGACTAATCCCTTAGCCTCCTTATAATGTCTTAGACCGTTATCAGTGTTTTCCCTTTGACTATCGCCACGACCTTTGTTTTGATAACCGTAGCCTTGGGCGTTTGTCGGACCGTCACTTTAACATAGGCCTTTGAGCTTTATAGCTCTCACGCTTGGTGACGTGCTGCCTTATCTCTTATCTAGGCTCGATATGTACTTAGCCTGGGTCTATGCCCAGATCATATCATAATAGCGACTATACCCGAAATCTACGACCCAGTCACCTTAGGATCACTCCGCCCTTCGGCTTCAAGGGAATAGGATACGACAGTAGCTTTGCCTAGAAACGCAGCCACGCTGCTCGATTCATGACTTAGACTAACCGCCCCTCATGCATATAAATATAAAAAGGGACTCTAGAGGTACTCGTACGGACTCTAGCGGTGTCTTCCGCCCGAAGGTCTTAGCACTTAGCTCCGTACAGCACTTACTCCCGATTTCAATTGAATAACAATTATTGTCGTGATTAACAGTGGTTATGCTTATTGTATGATATCAATATGATTATTTGATAGTATATGGACTTGGATAAACTAGAGGAATTAGTTCAACCAGTTGATGATTAAATTGCTATTGTGCGAGTCTTAGCATAATCTTATAATAAATTCATAAATTTGAATAGTTCAGTATGGATTGATTATACGTCCGAAAATTACGAACTTTATTGCGAAAAGTCCGTTATGATATGAGGATTGAAGGTCATAAGTTGCATGAAAGTTTTACCTTTCGGAAATTACGATTCGTCCTTTAAATCATTAAGTACTATCATTATTTTTACTAAATTTTATAAATTTGGATAATTCGGTACGGATTGATTATAAGTCCGAAAATTACGAAATTTATTTCGAAAAGTCCATTATGATGTGAGGATTGAAGGTCAGAAGTTGCATAAAAGTTTTATCTTTTAGAAATTACAGTTCTGCACTTTCGTCTTTTAAGTACTATCATTATTTTTACTAAATTTTATAAATTTGGATAATTCGGTACGGATTGATTATAAGTGCGTAAATTACGAACTTTATTGCGAAAAGTCTGTTATAATATAAGGTTCTGAGATCAGAAGTTGTATGGGGGTTTTTACTCCCATAAATTAAAATTCTGCCCTTTCGAAATTATAGTACTATTATTATTATTATTTTTATTTAGTTTTATCTTATAATTTTGATTAATTCGTTTGGATTCATTTAAACTCCAAAAATTATGAATCAAGTTGCCATTTGAACCTTACGACATGTAATTTTAGATTACGTTCAGTTTTAATTTTTATTCTTTTATAATTTACGATTTAACCCCTTTGTATTGTCTTAATCGACATTTTAGTATTCGGGTCATATCCTTTTCGTTTCTTGTCGGATTGACCTCAAATTTTCGGGGTAGGCTCTTTATGTTATTATGAGTACAGAGAGTTCAACTTTTCTGGAAATTTTATTTTTGAAACAGTAATTTTCTGTAAATTACAGTTTTGGCCCCGAATTCTTGAAATTTACATTTTCGCCCCAATTTTCTATTTTAGTAAATTCCGATTTAGGTGAAATTTGATAGAGAACTTATTTTTAATATTTTAAGACTTAATTTTAATACATAAGACCATAATTATGGATCTTAACAATTTTACCTCAAATTTATCTTATTTAAACTATTTTAGTTTATCCTTCGAACTTAGGTTCGAATTATCAAATCTTCCGGTGACTAATTATCCTCTTACCAAAGTCCAATATATAATCATATATTTTTGGTATTTTAATCCCCAAAGATCATATTTGTCATACTCAACCAATATTTCCATCAATAAATTAATTTGCACATATAATTAAAATATTACAAACAAAAATTCAACAAATATCAAGACCATTACATGCATGGTAATGAATGTCAATCAAGTATAGATACCAAGGTTTTAATACTTTCATGCACTATATATTTAACTTGTATAAATTTTGAATAAGAGAAACCACCTCAATTTCTTGTCGGAAGTAAATGGTTCTAGGTCTCCGAAGGGGAAGAAAATGATCTCCCTCCTTGAACTACATGGTTCGGCCGATTCAAGTATCCATGCATCCATGATGTATATCTTGTTTGCATGTTTATCATTAGAGTTAGATTAGGAGGGTTTTTTATACTTATAGAAGAAAAAAAAAGAAAAGTAGGGAAGGGGATTACCAATTTCCTGTTGAACCTTCTTCTTCCTTATCTCTTGTTCTTTGGTTAAGCCCTCTCTCTCTCTCTAGTCTCTCAATTTTCATATATTCCTTTGGTGTGTGTGGGAGAAAGTGTGTTGGGTGTAAGTATTAAAAAGGGTGTATTTTTAAGTATGGTCAAGGCATGGGAAATGGGGTAGTAACTATGTCTCATGCATGGGGAGACATGGGGCTTTAAAAAATGTCGATTCCCCCTCTTTTTCTCCCCATTTGACAGCCCCAATATGTGTGTGTGTATATATTATTTTTTTTTTGTATTTTAAATGTGTAGAATGTTAATATATTTAGTTGGGTTTTTATTTAATTATAAATGGATTAAGTAGTTTGGGTTGAGCTTTCAATCATAATTCCAAGATTTAGGAACATTATTAAGTTGGGTTTGAGTCCATTAGTGAGTTTATATTAGTAAATATTGGTACACATAGCCCATTAGGTGAATCAATGTTCTACTTTAATTTTCAATTAGTTTATTATTTAAGAAACAATCAAGTAAATAAAACGAAACTAGATATAAGTTATATTATATTATAACAAATGTTATTAAAATTACATCACGATATAATAAACCGTACATGTACTGAGTTGTCGAATTTAGGGGGTTCTACAATGAGGCAGTTATTACTTGCACAGTTTATAATATTTAATGAATGGTTTCAGTTTCATTCGTTTATAATTCGTATAACAATGATTATAATTGTGAACTCTGGAGATTTTGGATTGTACGTTGTTTTATGATTTTGGGAATAAATCATAATGTATATGATTTAGAGTTGTTATTGGTATACTTGAGTATCGAAAATACATTATGGTAAAGACGGGGATATGAGCTATCTATAGTCTATGGTACTTTTGGATCGTCGAATAATGAGGAAATCGGTGGTGATGGTTCTTGACATCGAGATGGCTCTAGAAGGACTCGGGGCAAGTAAAATATCATTTTGTGATGTTGTGTCGATCATGTTGTGATACATTCGTGTATTGTTGTTGTCATGCATTTGTGTATTGTTGTTATTATGCAGTTGTGCATTGTTGTCGTATGTCCACCATGCGTTGGTCCGACGAGATCATTATGGGAATCGATAGCTGTGTGCGCTGGATCGTTGGACAGGTATTTCCACCATGCGTTGGTCCGACGGGATCATCATAGGAATTTATGCTGTGTACGCTGGATCATTGGATTACCATGTGTTGTTGTTGTGCATATGTATATTATTGGTTATACACCTCATGTTGATCTAAAAGGGTCATCTTGGGATCTATGGTGTGTGTGCTAGATCATCGGATTTCCATTGATTATACACTGTTATTATTGTGGGCATATTGATGTCATCATGTGAATATGCATTTGTAGGTCTTGTGTTGGGACCATGTCCGTATGTTGTATTGATCTGGTCTCGGATTAGACTATCGTGATTCGTCATGGCATTTCGCAACTTGAGGTATGTTCTGTATTTCCTTCTTGATTCTTGTCTTTAGATGGACAAGCGATTATCGCGTTGATATTTGTTGATGTTATCCGATGGACTGAATTGGCCAGAGTTGGTACATTTCCGTATTGGTGAGTTATGATGATGTTTTGAGAAACCTGAGTATTGTTTGAGGTACCGCATAGATGTCGTGTATGAGTTCATTATTTAACGGAGATTATGAGATGTGGAATATGGTAAGGATTATCTTGATGAGGATTATCACGAGCCGGTATAGTTATGACGACAAGTTCACATTGGTCGTATTCTCATTTTTTAATTTTATTGGTATGTAATTATTGACTTGATGTGATCATTATCATTGTTGAGTATTATGGCTGACCCCGTCGTGTGCTTTCTTTGTAGGTTCTTGGGATATCGAGCTTGTAGCGTTTGTGAAGAGATGAGATTCCCGGAGGATACTGGCTATGGCATGTGTTTGTGAATCCAGTACTTTGACTAGTTGTTATTTTCCGCTGCAAAAGTACTTTTAGTTATTTGTTATATCCACTGCGAGTGTGTTTTTAAATGGGTTGCTAGTATTTTGCGAATTTGGGTTTATTTTGGAAAATCATTTTTAAACTACCTTGTCGATACGTGTAAGCGGTGGACTAACATATACTTTTGAAACTGCTGAGTTTGGCATTTTGGCCTTGTATTTTCAAAGATATTTTACAACGGTATTGTTAATGGATTTTATAGGGTCTTTGAATATTTTAAAAGATATTTACCGTCATCGCCGCTTAGGCGTATTTGAAATATTTGTAAAAATGTCATTCAGCCTTGTGGGTTCCGTTTCGGGGTCCACATCACTATAATATTCCCAAATGGTTCTGAGGGTGTTACAGATAATCCGACGTTGTATCGTGATTTTCGGACGTTTGGGCCATTTTGTAATTTCCTAAGTTTAGGGAATTTTATCTCCTTTGTCGTATTTTAAATCTTCCGGAAGTCGGAATCGTACTTTCTTTCAGCACTTAGCTTCATCATCGCGAATACTTTGTGTTTACATTTTGGGTTATGTCCATTTTTTGTGTTTCGGGTTCGTGCCATTTCGAGCAGCATACTAACTCAGCAGTACTGGACCGCTGCACAAATAGCGTTCGCTATTGATGACGGCTTGCGTACGCTATCGGTGTACAGAAATCAGAAAATTTTGCGTGGACAGACGAGATACAGAGGAGTTTCAACGAGTTGAATAAGCGGTTGACTACCGCTCCCGTCTTGGATTTACCGAGCGGTAATAAGGGTTTCTCAGTTTATAGCGACGTCTCAGGCCAAGGGCTTGGATGTGTACTCATGCAGCACGGGATTGCCCATGCTTCCCGTCAGTTGAAACCGTAAGAGTTGAATTATCATACCCACGATCTTGAGTTGGCCGCAGTTGTGTTTGCGTTGAAGATTTGGCGTCATTACTTGTACGACTCGTTGTGTCATATTTTCACCGATCACAAGAGCCTGAAATATATTTTCACACAGGAAGAACTGAATATGAGGCAAAGGAGGTGGCTGGAGTTAATCAAGGATTACGATCTCGAGATCCTTTATCACCCGGGCAAAGGAAAATGGAGTGGCAGATGCTTTAAGTTGGAAATCAGTATCGCTTCGGGCACTTGAGTTACTCATGGCTCAGCCAAGGCTCCAGCGAGAGTTGATGGGGTTGAGTATCGAAGTTTTGTTACCACGAAATGCTGGAAAATTGTGCGCCCTTGAGATCTCTTCGTCTCTGGTCGACAACATTAAATCGAGACAGTTAGAAGATCCGATATTTATTCAACTTCGTGAGAATGGGGTGAAAGGGAAAGCCCCAGGATTTGTGATTCATGAAGAAGGTGTGTTGAGATTCCAAGGTCGGCTGTGTGTTACGAACGACTTGGAATTGAGGCAGGGCATTATGCGGGAGGCTCATGCGTCGCCTTACTCAGTCCATCCGGGCTCGAGTAAAATGTATAAGGATTTGAGGAAGAATATTTGGTGGAATGACATGAAGAATGAGGTAGTGCAGTTTGTGGCTAAGTATTTGACTTGTCAGCAAGTTAAAATCGAGCATCAGTAGCCAGTCGGGTTGTCAAAACCACTTCCCGTTACGGAATGGAAGTGGGAGGACGTTTCTATGGATTTTGTCACGAATTTGCCGAGGACAAAAACGGGAATGAACGTGGTATGGGTGATCGTGGATCGACTAACTAAGTCGGCACATTTTCTGGGCATCAAGGACATTTAGGGTCCAGAAAAATTGGCTCGTATTTTTATTTCGCAGATCGTGAGACTTCATGGTACTCCGAAGAATATCATTTCGGACAGAGATGGTCGGGTTGTATCATATTTTTGGCAGGCGGTACATAAGGCACTGGGGACACGTTTGTGCTTGAGTATATCTTTCCATCCTCAGACCGATGGACAGTCCGAGTGTAACACCCCCAAATCCGCTCAGGGATATTACACGCCGTAGACCCTCTCCTCGAGGATCTACCAGGCTGATAACTAAAATCAAACATCTAAACCTCGCCTTTAAGGCTAAAATGACTCAGTAGACCGATTTGGTCTTACAACAAATACATACAGCTCAAATACAACTCATGCCCACGCAGGGGTCAAAATACAACCACACCTGCATAACGGAAACAAATCTGCGGCGGAAAAGAAAATACAACTAGACCAATACGACAAAGAACGGATCCTCGTGTGATTAGTATCGTTCATCATTCATCATCCTTCGTGCCGACTCGTGCTATGCTCCAAAACACGAATGCAAAATAGACATCCACCCCGAATACTCGAGGGTTAGCAAAACTCCACTGTTTTGCTAGTGCAAGTACAAGTGCAAAAATACGAGCCATACAATACAAGTTCCAAGAACAATAATAATCGGGAATCCTCAAAGATCCAAACGTAAAGAAAAGTACTTCCCGAGGCAAGAGTTTGAGTAAACATTTCCAAAACCGAAAGATCGCAAATAAGGGAAACAATTTACAAAAGCAGTTTAAAATGCCATCGAGAGTTTTAATAGAAAACAATTTAGGATTATAAAATCCTTCTCTTTCCAAAAATCAATAGGGTCACGGCCCAAATGTTTAGTTTTCGCAAATAGGAAACCACCAACAATTTACAGGGTCAAAGCCCAACATCACGTGTCCTCAACGGACGTAAAATCAACGAAACATAATCACGCACGCGCATCGCCTAGGACCGGGACGCTACCACCGACATCCCACTCGAGGCCTCGAAGGACCCTCCCGAGCTGGCTAGCGAAACAAATCACACACATCTCACGGTTGGATCAATCGCTTGTTGCATCCTGGCCACATGATCACATGCCATGTGCCACCGTAGATTATCTCAGGCTCTCACGGTTGGATCAATCACTTGTGGCATCCTGGCCACATGATCACATGCCATGTGCCACCGTAGACCTTCAACCATATCCACACATTCACACAAATAACATATCACATCAGGGATATTCAAACAATTCGCCCAGAGGCATCAAACACTTAGCAAAACACCACGTCAATTCACAACGCACCGAAATGAAATAATATACGTCCACACACAATACCAAGTGCAACATGAACACCAAGCATATACATAGAATTCACATGGTTATTCACGAACCACACCAATCACAAAACACACACGGTTTTGAAAGAGGCCTTTAACGAGGCTAACCAAAACTTTTGAAAACTCATTTCAAACAAACAAGCAAACCAAGACGATCACCAATCATCATATCCGCGAAACAAGAAATGTATGGACAAGGTACTTGCCTCGAATAAGAACAACGCGGAGAATCGACCAAGTAGGTTGGCCCGAACCGACTACGAACCCCGACTCCACCGAACGCCAACTCACGATGATAAACTACGGAGGACAATAACAACAATGAAAATGAATTCCAAAGTATGACCCAAAGCTGAATTCAAAGAACAAATGACGAAGGTTCAAGGATTTCCCCAAAGCGGTCAAGAACACGATTCGTCCGTCAAAACCCAGCGGAATTCCAAGTTGAAATATGGATATACAATCCATAGAATATGTTTAACAACATCACTTAACCATAATCGATCCATCGAAAACGGATGAAACACGAGATCGGGGACAAATCCCCCAAAAGTCAATTGAAGGAAATCAAGAAATATACTTGATCTGACGAAGAACAATGGATTAAATGATGTTAAACACAAGAATACTATCAAGATTAATCATACCCATCATGAATTAATCAACAACACGGAACGAATCGGACGAAAATGCAAAAATCCCCAAATTCACGAAATTAGGGTTCTAAGGAAGATTACCTTGATTATTTGAATCAAAGGTTGATAACAGACGATCGATTGATGTTATGAACTCAAGGACTTCATGGATTTGTTGTTAAACAACATGGCTTCGTCGCCCATGAATCGCCACTCGCGGATGGAGAAGGAAGGAAATGAAAAGCGAAGTGAAATGTGATTGCTCGACCATATTTATATCGGCGGACTAGCGTGCGCTAGCCTTCCCGGACTAGCGTGCGCTATCGGCCAGTATCGGCCGAGCACCCTCGGCCGGGGCCCACGACCCGGCATCACCGACCAACCTGCCCGACCAAACCTGCCGACCCGACTCCCGCTGGCGTGCGCTCGGCCGGAAGCTGCGCACGCTAGCCGACTGTCCGGTAGCCAGGGTGACCGCCCGGCCAGTAACGACGCTAGCCGGCCGACAGCGTGCGCTACACTGCCGACTAGCGCGCGCTACGCTCGGCGTAGCGTGCGCTACCTGCCGATCATGACCGAGTCGAGAACCTCGAAACCCCATCGCCCGGGCCCGATAGCGTACGCTAGGCCACCCGGCGGCAGACGCTACACTGCCCGTTAGCGCGCTGCAGCCTTCCGGCCGTAGCGTGCGCTACGCCGGTTCTGCCGCACCGTCCGGCCGGTGCCCGCAATCGTCCGGCCCGATCCATAGCCGTCCGGCGATCCATAGCCGTGAGCTCGGCGACCCGATTAAGCGAACGCGGGAACGAACACGACGAAAAGTTCCCGGACGACATCAACGACCCGAAATGAAAACATAATACCATATTCAATCATACGCGACCAAGAAACGGGTCTAGACGACAATTACATATACGGATACCCGTAACTTTCAAGAAATTACAAAACGGCCCAAAACACCCGGAAATCACGATACGTGATCGAATAACCAAACGGAAGTTCACAACACGTCTAACAAAGTTAAACGGACTTACGGGAAACTCGAAACAGCAGTTTCGAACGAGATTCGCAAGAATCGAACTCAAGTGCGGAAAAGTCGTTAAAAAGCACGGAACTCAACAAAACGACTCCGAAACGAACTCGGATGTCAAAAAGTGTAGAATTAATCATTCTCAGAATGACGAAACGGACATGAGCGAGTCGTCAAAACAGACTACCGCCGAAAAAAAAGAAATTAATGAATCGAAAATCATGATATTACATTCTACCCTCCTTAAAAGAAGTTTCGTTCCAAACTTAAAACAAGTAGGAGAAGAAATATTCCGCCAGAAAACTCAACGAGATACACAAGAATGCGTAACTAGCGCCCAACGGCGAAATGTTACAAACAACGCAAAGGAGTATACGGCGTGTAAACACGCTCCACGACGACCAACACAACGTCGCCGGTAGAGACATAATAACACCAACAAGTGACAAGCGTCATCAAACAGATAATACAATCAAATCAATTATCCAAACAATCACAAAACACAAAGTACTTGTTACAAGAAACACGCACAAATGAGAAAACAGGAATAAACACAAAACGATCCACAAGGGTAATCATAAATAATTCGGACTACGCCGAAATCCTCAAAACCACCCTAGGCATCTCCGTGTCCTTTCGGAGCAGAGACGCAACCTCGATCCCCAAACCTCTGCCTACCGTCTCGCAATGTACGGATCGGTGACCCACCGCCGCACTCAAACGGTGACTAACGGTGAACGACAATTCTTCGCAGTATGGCCCGCTCGACTACGCTTATAACATATCTTGAAGTGCTCACATTACTTACCGAGGGTACTACTCCTCCGATCACGCGATCTAGGAACCATTTTGGGATGACGAGACGAAGTCCCAACCTCAAGGGGCCCACTCCCGATTTCCCGAAGAGTTCCCAACGGTTTCTGCTTCTTCGAGTCGGACATACTCTCGGCCGATAACTGATAGCTCATAGGCTAACGCCCTATTCGATAATCTCTCAAGGAAGTACAAGCGAGACTGCCATGTCTTGGCGAATCTCCGGCTTCATCCGCCTACTAAAATGACAAATCTTGTCCTCCTCTGTCCTTACTTGATTTTGCACATAGCCGAGCCGCTTGCTAAAATCAATAATAGCTTGAGACAGCGGTACATCCTGCGGTTTCGCGAAAAGAATTCATTAATCCTCCGATTTGATCGGTTCGGACAAAACTCATCTCTCATGAATTCTGGAACTCGCCCACGTGACAACGCGATCTCGAGGCTTAATAGCCTCCCACCGCCTAGCGGCATCTTTGTCGAAAAGATACTGAGCTACCGGAACCTTACGTTCTTACGGACAATCAACTATCTCGAAAATCTTTTCCAATGAAAAAGCCAACCATCCCACCCTAAAGCATCTGCAGCACCAAATAAACGAGGGGGATTCATACGAACCACTTCTCGAAGCCACCGATTTGCACTAGCAGTCCGGGTCACATCTGTAACACGCCGAATCGCCTGAGTCAACTGAGTCATCTGAGTGGCTACCTGTTGTAAAATAGTAGCAACACCAATACCAATACTATCACCGGAAGCATGCTCTCGACCACGCGTCCGATCACCACGACCACGACCTCGGCCCCTCGGCATACTGAATAAGTAACCACTCAGCACAACAAAAAATCATAACACATAACACATACAACGATTACCATCGTAAGGCAACACACACATGAATATCACAATAACGACGGCATCGTTCGGTGACATCCACGACTCGAATGATAACCAGCACGTAATTACAAACATCATGAAACAATCACACATGTACACCAACGTACAAACCCAAGTTTCAACATCTCACACTCGTGTGACACACGCAATCCACCACGAGGCGACAACCATTAAATACCAGTTCACACCTCTCACAGAGGGCTAGTGTAACAATTACGTGGCAACTCCTCAACGTTCATGCCACCAACTCGATCATATTCGGGAGTTAACACCGTAACGAAAGTTCGAAAACCATACACGCATTTCCGGTCCGCAAACAGGAATGATAGGTTTTAAAAACGAGAACCACCTTTTGAAAACAGTTTGGAAACAACAGTTGATCTTGAGTATCATTTTACAAAAAGTAGTACAAACACCATTATCGAGACTTTGAAAATCATCTTGCGTTTGAACAAAAATGAGGACACCTTTCCTTTAGTGAAAAATTTTCAAAAATATTCGACCCTTGGGTCTAAGCAACTGCATTTAAAAATATCTCAAAAAAAATATTTTTGGTCCTCAACCGGAAAATTTTTGAAATGTATTGCGGCATTAGAAAACACCTTGAAAACACCGAAAGAAAATAATTCGCTTTAAAAGTACGTCTCGAATTTCAATTTTCTAAGATACTCAAGGTTTTCAAAAATAATTCAATGGGTTAGAATGCCCAAAAAGGTCGATGACGGTAGTACTTATCAAAACTCACAAAATCATTTGAAAACACCCAATTACCGTCAAAACGGTCAAGGCCAACAACTCGGTTAAAGGAATCGATTTTCGAAATAAAATTCATTCGGTAAGATACCGAAAGCCATTACAAAGGAACTCACGCAGCGAAAAAAAAGAAATACAGTCCAACATGCACAATCCAGCAACTACTCCTCACATGAAAGAAATATGAGAGTCAAATAGTCGCGTATCAAGAAATCAAAATCCATAAGAGGATTCCGTCACTTAGCAAATAAATCATAAAAATAGCTCGTGTCACACGAGGCACAACACAAAGAAGGGAGACTTACAGCCACAGGTCGCACGAAGATGATGATCGCCCCACGATACTAATCACGACCAACAAACTCAAACGACGCGTCGCGACACGACTCAGTCAGATAAAATCCGACGAGACAAAAACTCGATAGACACCACTGACCCGACAGCCTAGGTTTCCACAACCTAAGCTCGATACCATTTATGTAACACCCCCAAATCCGCTCAGGGATATTACACGCCGTAGACCCTCTCCTCGAGGATCTACCAGCCGATAACTAAAATCAAACATCTAAACCTCGCCTTTAAGGCTAAAATGACTCAAGAGACCGATTTGGTCTTACAACAAATACATACGGCTCAAATACAACTCATGCCCACGCAGGGGTCAAAATACAACCACACCTGCATAACGGAAACAAATCTTGCGTGAAAAGAAAATACAACTAGACCAATACGACAAAGAACGGATCCTCGTGTGATTAGTATCGTTCATCATTCATCATCCTTCGTGCCGACCCGTGCTATGCTCCAAAACCCGAATGCAAAAATAGACATCCACCCCGAATACTCGGGGTTAGCAAACTCCACCGTTTTGCTAGTGCAAGTACAAGTGCAAAAATACGAGCCATACAATACAAGTTCCAAGAACAATAATAATCGGGAATCCTCAAAGATCCAAACGTAAAGAAAAGTACTTCCCGAGGCAAGAGTTTGAGTAAACATTTCCAAAACCGAAAGATCGCAAATAAGGGAAACAATTTACAAAACAGCTTTAAAATGCCATCGAGAGTTTTAATAGAAAACAATTTAGGATTATAAAATCCTTCTCTTTCCAAAATCAATAGGGTCACGGCCCAAATGTTTAGTTTTCGCAAATAGGAAACCACCAACAATTTAAGGTGGTCAAAGCCCAACATCACGTGTCCTCAACGGACGTAAAATCAACGAAACATAATCACGCACGCGCATCGCCAGACCGGACGCTACCACCGACATCCCACTCGAGGCCTCGAAGGACCCTCCCGAGGCTAGCGAAACAAATCACACACATCTCACGGTTGGATCAATCGCTTGTTGCATCCTCGGCCACATGATCACATGCCATGTGCCACCGTAGATTATCTCGAGCTCTCACGGTTGGATCAATCACTTGTTGCATCCTCGCCACATGATCACATGCCATGTGCCACCGTAGACCTTCAACCATATCCACACATTCACACAAATAACATATCACATCGGATATTCAAACAATTCGCCCAGAGGCATCAAACACTTAGCAAAACACCACGTCAATTCACAACGCACCGAAATGAAATAATATACGTCCACACACAATACCAAGTGCAACATGAACACCAAGCATATACATAGAATTCACATGGTTATTCACGAACCACACCAATCACAAAACACACGGTTTTGAAAGAGGCCTTTAACGAGGCTAACCAAAACTTTTGAAAACTCATTTCAAACAAACAAGCAAACCAAGACGATCACCAATCATCATATCCGCGAAACAAGAAATGTATGGACAAGGTACTTGCCTCGAATCAGAACAACGCGAGAATCGACCAAGTAGGTTGGCCCGAACCGACTACGAACCCGCCGACTCCACCGAACGCCAACTCACGATGATAAACTACGGAGGACAATAACAACAATGAAAATGAATTCCAAAGTACGACCCAAAGCCGCTGAATTCAAAGAACAAATGACGAAGGTTCAAGGATTTCCCAAAACGGTCAAGAACACGATTCGTCCCACAAAACCAAAACGGAATTCCAAGTTGAAATATGGATATAAAATCCATAGAATATGTTTAACAACATCACTTAACCATAATCGATCCATCAAAACGGATGAAACACGAGATCGGGACAAATCCCCAAAAAGTCAATTCAAGGAAATCAAGAAATATACTTCGATTCGACGAAGAACAATGGATTAAATGATGTTAAACACAAGAATACTATCAAGATTAATCATACCCATCATGAATTAATCAACAACACGGAACGAATCGGACGAAAATGCAAAAATCCCCAAATTCACGAAATTAGGGTTCTAAGGAAGATTACCTTGATTCGCTGAATCAAAGGTTGATAACGATTTATCGATTGATGTTATGAACTCAAGGACTTCATGGATTTGTTGTTAAACAACATGGCTTCGCCCATGAATCGCCACTCGCGGATGGAGAAGGAAGGAAATGAAAACGAAGTGAAATGTGATCGCCACCATATTTATATCGCGACTAGCGTGCGCTAGCCTTCCGGACTAGCGTGCGCTATCGGCGCAGATCGGCCGAGCACCCTCGGCCAGGCCCACACGACCCGGCATCACCGACCAACCCCGCCGACCAAACCCGCGACCCGACTCGCTAGCGTGCGCTACGGCCAAGCTGCGCACGCTAGCCGACTGCCCAGAGCCATCGGATCAATCGCCCGGCCAGTAACGACGCTAGCCGGCCGACGGCGGCGCTACACTGCCGACTAGCGCGCTACGCTCGGCGTAGCGTGCGCTACTCGCCGATCATGACCGAGTCCGTAACCTCGAAACCCCATCGCCCGGGCCCGATAGCGACGCTAAAGCCACGGCACAGACGCTACACTGCCGGAAGCGCTGGCAGCCTCTTCCGGCCGTGGCGTGCGCTACGCCGGTTCCTTCCGCACTGCCCGGCCGGTGCCCGCAATCGTCCGGCGATCCCGCAACCGTCCGGCCAGGCCCATGGCCGTGAGGGCTCGGCGACGATTAAAACGCGCAGGCGAACACGGCGAAAAGTTCGGACGACATCAACGACCGAAATGAAAACATAATACCATATTCAATCATACGCGACCAAGAAACGGGTCTAGACGACAATTACATATACGGATACGTAACTTTCAAGAAATTACAAAAGCGGCCCAAAACACAGGAAATCACGATACGTGATCGAATAACCAAACGGAAGTTCACAACACGTCTAACAAAGTTAAACGGACTTACGGGAAACTCGAAGCAGTGATTTGAACGAGATTCGCAAGAATCGAACTCAAGTGCGGAAAAGTCGTTAAAAAGCACGGAACTCAACAAAACGACTCCGAAACGAACTCGGATGTCAAAAAGTGTAGAATTAATCATTCTCAGAATGACGAAACGGACATGAGCGAGTCGTCAAAACAGACTACCGCCGAAAAAAAAGAAATTACCGGAAATCGAAAACTGCGGATATTACACCGAGTGTACCATTCATACGTTCGAGGATATGTTACGCGCGTGCGTGCTAGACTGGAGTAGTGATTGGGAGGAATATCTGGACCTGATCGAGTTCACTTATAATAATAGTTGGCATGCATCAATTAAGATGGCACCGTATGAGGCGCTTTATGGCCGACGGTGTCGATCACCGATATGTTGGAATGAGCTGTCCGATTTAGTTGGAACCGAGCCGGATCTTGTGCTGGAGACTCTACGAAAGTCGAGTCGATTCGAGAGAGAATGTTGGCGGCTCAGATTCGACAAAAGTACTCTTAGGCAGATGTTAGGCGTCGACCCTTGGAGTTTGAGGTAGGAGATCATGTCTTGTTGAGAGTGTCTCCGTCGAAGGGAGTTTTCCATTTTGGGAAAAAGTGGAAGCTTAGTCCAAGGTATATTGGACCTTTCGAGATATTGGAGAGAGTTGGCGAGTTAGCATACCGTTTGGCATTTCCCCTATCTTTGAGCCATGTGCATAGTGTTTTTCATGTTTCCCAGTTGAAGAAGTATGTTCCAGACCCAACTCACGTTATCGACTTCGGGGATGTGGATATCGAGAAGGATGTTACGTTTGAGGATAGGCCAGTTAGAATTTTGGAACGCCGAGATAAACAATTAAGGCACAAAACCATTCACTTAGTTAAGGTGCAATGGTCAAGGCACGAAGTGGAGGAAGCGACGTAGGAATTAGAGGAGGATATCCGTGCGAGATACCCCGGGCTTTTTGATCCTTAAGTTTTGGGACGAAACTTCTTTTTAGAGGGGGAGAATGTAATATCCGTACCTTTCTATTTTTAGCAATTTCTGTTTTTGGCGCATATCTATTTTTCACGACTCGCTTGTAACCGTTTCGACGTTTTTAATCTATTTTGTTCTTAGTGTTTTTCCATTTGGACGAGTTTCGGAGGTGTTTTTACGTAAGTTCACTTTATGTCATGTTTTGTCGCATGTATGTTTGATTCTCGTAAAACTCGTTTGATTTCATTGTTTCTTTGTTTCTATGAGTCTTTATGGTTGAGTTATTCATGTTGTGAGCTTCGGTTTGATAATACGACGTTGTATCGTGATTTTCGGACGTTTGGGCCATTTTGTAATTTCCTATAAGTTTAGGGAATTTTATCTCCTTTGTCGTATTTCGAATCATCCGTTAGTCAGAATCGTACTTTCTTTCAGCACTTAGCTTCATCGTCGCGAATACTTCGTGTTTACGTTTTAGGTTCTGTCCTTTTTTTCTGTTTCGGGTCCGTGCCCTTTCGAGCAGCATACTGCTGCACAAATAGCGTACGCTATTGATGATGGCTTGCGTATGCTATCGGTGTACAGTTAACGTACGGTAAATCTTAGTCCTAGTGTGTGTTAACGTCTTCAGCATTTTGGACAGTAGGTTCTGGACTCATAACCCTGGGTTCTGACTAACAGGTAGCGCACGCTAACGACTAGCAGGTAGCACGCGCTAAACTATTATAGCACACGCTAGCGACACCGAGCAGAAGCTACTGGACTTGTGGCGAACCCGTTAGCACACGCTATCTTCAAGTATTAGCGCACACTAATTACACTTAATATAAATAGGACGAGCAATACCCTTTTCTGTCATTTTTCTCTTCTTCTCATCCATTGAGTTCCTTCGAGCGATTCTTCAAGGTTAGCCCGTGAAGTTCCATGATAAATCGAGTATTTTGCTTCAAGCGAAGTTTATCATCATCTTAACCATCTTCCTCCATCCGAATCCAAGGTATTTTCGCTTAGAACCCTAACTTTGTTCATTTTGGGGGTTTTTCGGGTTTTGCCTTCCTAAACACGTATCGTTCATTTGTGTTGCTATGTTTCCTATCAATTATTGTTATTTAATGTTTCCAATCCGTTTCAATCATGTTTAATCCGTGGATTGTTGATTCGGAGAGGTTTTATGAAAACCCTCACCCGTTTAGGACGTACATGTACTGTTATGGTTGCAATCGGGGTTGTGGGCGCATTCCGTTCGATTATTGTTGTGGGCGCATTCCGTTCGATTGCAATCGGGGTTGCAATCGCGGTTGTGGGCGCATTCCGTTCGATTATTCCGCTCGGATGACAAAACGTGCAGAATTAATCATTCTCATAATGATGAGTCGGTCCCAAGCGAGTCGTCCAAATGGACTTTCGCCGAAAAAAGAAAATTACCGGAAATCCGAAATTGCGGATATTACATTCTACCCTCCTTAAAAGATGTTTCGTCCCGAAACTTAAATCAAGTAGGGAGAAGCAATATCCCACCAGAAAAACTCAACGAGATACACAAGAACCGCGCCCAACGGCGAAACGTTACAAGCAACGCGAAAGAACATACAGCGTGAAAACACGCCCCACGACGACCATAACAACGCCACCGGCAATGATTCAAAACAATAACGAGCAACTAACGACGCATCACATGCACACATTTAATCAAAGAAACGCACGCGACAACAAATCGCACCCGACCACAACGACTATGCAGTAGAAACAAATATAGTATTATGATAGAATTCACTCCGATTCTCATCAACAAGAAAATGTCCGACGTCAAGACACAAACAATTCAAGATAACAGAAAACGAGAATACCGGACATTACATTCTATCCTATTAAAAATAAGTTTCATCCCGAAACTTAAAATAAAACATCATGGTGGAATACAAACAAAACCAAAAAGTTCACGCAACAAATATCAATCTCTACACGAATAACAACACAAAGTACGACCCACAACTACATCACCGGACACCACTGGGTCCTCCAGAAGTGGGAATGGGACTCCGGTTCCCTATCATCTTGGCAACAATTTCACAGTACTGAACTCGATGCCCCTTGCGTCCATAATTATAACAAGTCACCTACAGTTTCTTACAATGTGCGCGTTCATGGCCCATAACGTTACAATTGTAACTCCTAGGAGCATTACCAGAACTCAAAGACACCGGGTTGGGTCCTTTGGATTCTCTAGCTGACCGAGAAGGTCCCATACTCTGCTGATACGAGGGTTTAGGTGTGGGAATCCCAATTCCCTTACTTCCCGATGCGTCAACGGAGATCTTCTGCTTCTTCGCTACTGATACGGACTTGGTAGACATTATAGCCATTTCAAATGCTGAGGCTCGATCTTGATAGTCCTTCAGAGTTGTACACATAAAAGGGGCCATACACTGCCGAACCTGAGGTTTCATACGCATATCAAAGTAACGAACCTTATCTGTCTCACTTCGCACTTGATCTCGAACGTAACACAGCTGTCGATTGTAATTACAGACGTGCACGAACTGACACTGTAATTTTAGAACTTCATTCAAAAATAATTCACACAGTCACATTAACAGAGATGTTTGGATTTTATCAAATCAAACACGGTCAAAACCACACACGTGTCGTAGGGACCACACACTAGCAACGAAATAAAATATTTCCGGGGTATTATTCAAATGATAAAATTTTAAAATTCTCAAGTTTGAAAAATTTGGTGAAATGAAATTTTTGAAAACACTTTTAATACCTCGGTCATTCAATCAAAACCATGTATCTCAACATTTAGAAAACACTGAAACATTCTCCGGCGAGCACAACAACACCACAAACTTATCACAACCACTTAGCCCCAACACGTGGACCTATGAAGTTCAAAATTCCGAAAACCAAAAATCGTTCTGCAAAATAAAAATTTTCCAAAATCCTTTAGTTCATAACCAAAACGACGGTAATATTTTACAATGTCTGAAGTACTTCAAAACACATTTTTCAAATACCGCCTGATTGTGTCATTTGAAAATACACGGTCCATTTGTCAAAATTTAACAAATCTTAAAAAAATCCACATAGACCGTGGTTTGACCGCACCACCAAAATATTTTCCAAAAATCGATTTTTACAAAAATTGTCAAACTGTAAAGTCCTTCAGAAAACATTATCAAACTTACCCATAGCGGACAAAAATTACAACATTCCAAAAACAGTCGAATTTAAAAACACATACTCAAATGGCAACCAAGGTCGTCAATTCAATCAAATGCATCTCGTGGTATCAAGTTTAAGCACACAGCAAAATCATTCATCGGAGTTTCTCACAAACTCTACCGTCGGTACCTTTTCGAAACCCATCAAGGTTTACAACTTTCACAACATACCACCCCACCCGATGGTTCAAAGATAAAACAATAACGTGTCCAGTTCTATACACATACTATGTGCCACGAATATTAAACACAACTATATTACACAATACTATGTAAATAAAATTATGCACCGCAATTAACTCACTAAGATAAAATCGAGATACACAGGTATTACGCATAAAAGAGGAGACTTACATCCACAGGTCGCACGGAGGTGACGGTCGCCCATGATACTAATCTCGTCCGACAACATAACCGACACGTTGTGACTACGCACAACTCAACTTGTCACCTGACGACTCGAACGACAAGACAACACATTACTCGACAAATCACGACTTGACTCGACCCGACAGCCTAGGTTTCCGCAACCTAAGCTCTGATACCATAAATGTAACACCCCCAAAACCGTATGGGAATATTACACGCCGTAGACCCTTTCCACAAGGATCTACGAGGCTAAACATCCATAAACAACCAAATGCTTGCTCGGCCAGGGTCAAACAATATAATCATACAGACCGTTAAGGTCACTTACACATAAACACACAGACCGATGAGGTCACACAACTCTATCAACAGAACTGACTAACAACATTACCCACACAGGGGTCGAAACAAAATACAGCGGAAGACTGAATCAACTCTAATAATACAACCAAACTCTACCAACTCTCGACTCTTGATTAGTATCGCAGCTCGTCATCCCCTTGTGCCAATCCTGTGACTGCTCCCCGAACTCGCATGTACACGGGCCTTGAGCAGGACATCCACCCCAATTACTCGGGGTTAGTAAAACTCCTTTGTTTTACTAGTGCAAGTATAAAACGATACGAAATGCAACAAGTAAATAGCAACTACGAATTTTATATGGAAATCAATTATCAAATGTTCCCGAGAAGTTTTATTAATTTTGAACTCAAGCAAGAGATATTTGAAAAGGAACACATCATCTCGGGGATTTTTAAAGTAGAAATTCTTTTGGACCTCGAGTCCCAGCTTACAAAGCCTTTTCGAAAACATTAGGGCCTTAGCCCGATTCTCTTTTCAAAACACAATAGATGAGATATCATGATGGGTCTGAGACCCGTATTTAAAATGTTATCCAAACAATCACTGCTATACGACCGTTGTTCGTACACATCATGTACCGAACTCCGGAGGCCTCGACGGACCTTACCCGGACCACACACTCTGTTCGTACACATCATGTACCGAACTCCGGAGGCCTCGACGGACCCTACCCGGAACACACACTCTGTTCGTACACATCATGTACCGAACTCCGGAGGCCTCGACGGACCCTACCCGGCCACAAACATCGTTCGTACACATCATGTACCGAACTCCAGAGGTCTCGTCAGACCCTACCTGGCCACAAACATCGTTCGTACACATCATGTACCGAACTCCAGAGGTCTCGTCAGACCCTACCTGGATCACACACCTTGTTCGTACACATCATGTACCGAACTCCAGAGGCCTCGTCAGACCCTACCTGGAACACACGCACACACACATCGACATGACACAACTCATAATCATCAAATATCAAGCCATTCCATATTGCACCGAAATGTATAATCAAGTATGTAAACCAAAACAACACAATTATCATAATCATCGCAACAACTCAACAATGACCAACCATACCCGGCACAAACTTAGATAATCAACATGACCAACACAATTTCACGACGTTATCTAAGTGAGGGTATTGTCGCTACCATCAATCATTCATAATAATTAATTCTTACGAAGCATATTCACGAAGTAAACCAAATTAATCACAACCATAACACGACGTACCTATTCACAAGACACAATTCGTATAGTAAAATACTTGCCTTAATAACCGCTACCGAATACTCCGAAGAACACGATTCGACCGGGAAGCTCGGACCCCGAAAAAGACAACGAACGGAAGGGTTCCGACTCGAGTTCTTCACAAGAATTTCGTCCCTAAGTCATTCCAATGATAAATCAATAATCGTACGATGGATAATAATCATACAATGCCCAATCCCCCCTCTAAGACCTTTTGTCGGACACCTTCAAGGCGTTGACTAAGAACTCGACCAAAACAACGAATCGAAACGATCCAACCATGGAATAACAAGGGAAATGATAGAATACATCTAAATAATCATCAATACATCAAAAATCTAAGTTATTACGGTTAAATCGGACAAAACGGACAAAAACCCCCAATTCACTGAAAAGTAGGGTTTCAAGAATTTACCCTGGATTAATGATGAAGAACAATTGTTGGTGTTATTAATCCACACCAATAACTTGAAGAATATGAAGTTCTCTGGGATTGATGATGCAAAAACGCCCAAAATCGCCCACAAGATCGCCCAAGAGGAGGAGGAATGAAGGAAGAGATGAAATGAGCATTCATCTCACAAAATCCGCACAAATTGGCTGTTTTGGACTGTGTGCCGCGGCCCAGCCTAAGTGTGCCGCGGCTCACGGTACAGGCTGCTCGGCCAAAACTGGAAAATGAGTGTCTGAGCTATTTCGACCATAACTCTCTCGTCCGGACTCCGATTGACTCACCGTTTGAACCATTGGAAAGCTAACTTGATGCTCTATAATATTAAAAAGATTCAAAATCTTTGGAGTTTCCAAGAATTTATGGTGATTTTACAAAGTCGAACTCATACTTGGAAAAGTCGTTTAATAACACTGAACTCAAGAAAACGACACCGAAACCCGAACGTGAATACGAATCGAAGATACGGTTACGAAGTACTCGCAAAGACGAATCTAAAATCTAAGAGAGCACACGATTCCGACCACCCAAAGCCTCGAAATTCGACAACCGAAGTAATTACCCCAAACTTTGGGAAATTACGAAAACGGCCCAAAACGTCCGAAAATCACGATACGTGATCGAATAACCAAACCGAAGTTCACAACACGCCTAACAAAGTTAAACGGACTTACGGGAAACTCGAGACAGTAATTTCGAACGAGATTCACAAGAATCGAACTCGAGTGCGGAAAAGTCGTTAAGAAACACGGAACTCAACAAAAGAATACCGAAATGATCTTGGATGACAAAAAGTGCAGAATTAATCATTCTCATAATGATGAGACGGTCCCAAGCGAGTCGTCGAAATGGACTTCCGCCAAAAAAAGAAAATTACCGGAAATCCGAAATTGCGGATATTACATTCTACCCTCCTTAAAAGATGTTTCGTCCCGAAACTTAAATCAAGTAGGGAGAAGCAATATCCCACCAGAAAAACTCAAAGAGATACACAAGAACCGAAAAAAAAAATCACGCCCAACGGCGAAACGTTACAAGCAACGCGAAAGAACATACAGCGTGAAAACACGCCCCACGACGACCATAACAACGCCACCGGCAATGATTCAAAACAATAACGAGCAACTAACGACGCATCACATGCACACCTTTAATCAAAGAAATGCACGCGACAACAAGTCACACCCGACCACAACGACTATGCAGTAGAAACAAATATAGTATTATGATAGAATTCACTCCGATTCTCATCAACAAGAAAATGTCCGACGTCAAGACACAAACAATTCAAGATAACAGAAAACGAGAATACCGGATATTACATTCTATCCTATTAAAAATAAGTTTCATCCCGAAACTTAAAATAAAACATCATGGTGGAATACAAACAAAACCAAAAAGTTCACGCAACAAATATCAATCTCTACACGAATAACAACACAAAGTACGACCCACAACTACATCACCGGACACCACTGGGTCCTCCAGAAGTAGGAATGGGACTCCGGTTCCCTATCATCTTGGCAACAATTTCACAGTACTGAACTCGATGCCCCTCGCGTCCATAATTATAACAAGTCACCGACGGTTTCTTACAATGTGCGCGTTCATGGCCCATAACGTTACAGTTGAAACACCTAGGAGCATTACCAGAACTCAAAGACACCGGGTTGGGTCCTTTGGATTCTCTAGCTGACCGAGAAGGTCCTATACTCTGCTGATACGCGGGTTGAGGTGTGGGAATCCCAATTCCCTTACTTCCCGATGCGTCAACGAAGATCTTCTGCTTCTTCGCTACTGATACGGACTCGGTAGACATTATAGCCATTTTAAATGCTAAGGCTCGATCTTGATAGTCCTTCAGAGTTGTACACCTAAAAGGGGCCATACACTGCCGAACCTGAGGTTTCATACGCATATCAAAGTAACGAACCTTATCTGTCTCACTTCGCACTTGATCTCGAACGTAACACAGCTGTCGATTGTAATCGACTATTACTTGAGATATAGACACATCCCGGGGCATATCCGAGAAGAACTCAACAATTCTACGTTCCTTAACAGGCGGCGGACAATCCTCGGCCTCCATAGCAGTCTTGAATTCAGCCCAAGTAGCTGTACGATCACTAGGCGCTACGGCCTCCCACCAGTCTGCCGCTTCCCTGTCAAGCAGGTATTGGGCGATGGGTACTCTTCTCTCATCGGGGAAAGCTACAGCATCAAATGTCCTGTCCAACTGGAAGAGCCAGTCCTCCCAGCCTAACGAATCCGAAGAACCTACGAAACGGGGCGGGTGCATTCTCATCACAACTCGTAGCCACTTACTAGCTCCGTTATCCTCATCCGGAATCCCGTCACGGTGTACGGTCTGATTCACATGCGCCAACTGGTCAGCCACCTGACGAAGGATCGTGGTTGCGCCAATGTCAACCCTACAACCACGTCCTCGGCCTCGACCTCTCGGCATACTGAACGGACGATCAATCAGAATAACACAACCATATAAACATCACAACGTCAACATAGGACGATAAATAGCAGCACAATAAAACATCAACCCCAAGTCATTACAGACGTGCACGAACTAACACTGTAATTTTAGAACTCCATTAAAAAATAATTCACACAGTCACATTAACAGAGATGTTTGGATTTTATCAAAGAAAACACGGTCAAAACCACACACGTGTCGTAGGGACCACACACTAGCAACGAAATAAAATATTTCCGGGGTATTATTCAAATGATAAAATTTTAAAATTCTCAAGTTTGAAAAATTTGGTGAAATGAAATTTTTGAAAACACTTTTAATACCTCGGTCGTTCAATCAAAACCATATATCTCAACATTTAGAAAACATTGAAACATTCTCCGGCGAGCACAACAACACCACAAACTTATCACAACCACTTAGCCCCAACACGTGGACCTATGAAGTTCAAAATTCCGAAAACCAAAAATCGTTCTGCAAAATAAAAATTTTCCAAAATCCTTTAGTTCATAACCAAAACGACGGTAATATTTTACAATGTCTGAAGTACTTCAAAACACATTTTTCAAATACCGCCTGATTGTGTCATTTGAAAATACACGGTCCATTTGTCAAAATTTAACAAATCTTAAAAAAAATCCACATAGACCGTGGTTTGACCGCACCACCATAATATTTTCCAAAAATCGATTTTTACAAAAATTCTCAAACTGTAAAGTCCTTCAGAAAACATTCTCAAACTTACCCATAGCGGACAAAAATTACAACATTCCAAAAACAGTCGAATTTAAAACCACATACTCAAATGGCAACCAAGGTCGTCAATTCAATCAAATGCATCTCGTGGTATCAAGTTTAAGCACACAACAAAATCATTCATCGGAGTTTCTCACAAACTCTACCGTCGGTACCTTTTCGAAACCCATCAAGGTTTACAACTTTCACAACATACCACCCCACCCGATGGTTCAAAGATAAAACAATAACGTGTACAGTTCTATACACATACTATGTGCCACGAATATTAAACACAACTATATTACACAATACTATGTAAATAAAATTATGCACCGCAATTAACTCACTAAGATAAAATCGAGATACACAGGTATTACGCATAAAATAGGAGACTTACATCCACAGGTCGCACGGAGGTGACGGTCGCCCATGATACTAATCTCGTCCGACAACATAACCGACACATTGTGACTACGCATAACTCAACTTGTCACCTGACGACTCGAACGACAAGACAACACATTACTCGACAAATCACGAATTGACTCGACCCGACAGCCTAGGTTTCCGCAACCTAAGCTCTGATACCATAAATGTAACACCCCCAAAACCGTATGGGAATATTACACGCCGTAAACCCTTTCCACAAGGATCTACCAGGCTAAACATCCATAAACAACCAAATGCTTGCCCGACCAGGGTCAAACAATATAATCATACAGACTGTTAAGGTCACTTACACATAAGCACACAGACCGATGAGGTCACACAACTCTATCAACAGAACTGACTAACAACATTACCCACACAGGGGTCGAAACACAATGCAGCGGAAGACTGAATCAACTCTAATAATACAACCAAACTCTACCAACTCTCGACTCTTGATTAGTATCGCAGCTCGTCATCCCCTTGTGCCAATCCTGTGTTGCTCCCCGAACTGCATGTACAGACTTGAGCAGGACATCCACCCCCCAATTACTCGGGGGTTAGTAAAACTCCACTGTTTTACTAGTGCAAGTATAAAACGATACGAAATGCAACAAGTAAATAGCAACTACGAATTTTATATGGAAATCAATTATCAAATGTTCCCGAGAAGTTTTATTAATTTTGAACTCAAGCAAGAGATATTTGAAAAGGAACACATCATCTCGGGGATTTTTAAAGTAGAAATTCTTTTGGACCTCGAGTCCCAGCTTACAAAGCCTTTTCGAAAACATTAGGGCCTTAGCCCGATTCTCTTTTCAAAACACAATAGATGAGATATCATGATGGGTCTGAGACCCGTATTTAAAATGTTATCCAAACAATCACTGCTATACGACCGTTGTTCGTACACATCATGTACCGAACTCCGGAGGCCTCGACGGACCTTACCCGGACCACACACTCTGTTCGTACACATCATGTACCGAACTCCGGAGGCCTCGACGGACCCTACCCGGACCACACACTCTGTTCGTACACATCTTGTACCGAACTCCGGAGGCCTCGACGGACCCTACCCGGCCACAAACATCGTTCGTACACATCATGTACCGAACTCCAGAGGTCTCGTCAGACCCTACCTGGCCACAAATATCGTTCGTACACATCATGTACCGAACTCCAGAGGTCTCATCAGACCCTACCTGGATCACACACCTTGTTCGTACACATCATGTACCGAACTCCAGAGGCCTCGTCAGACCCTACCTGGAACACACACACACACACATCGACACGACACAACTCATAATCATCAAATATCAAGCCATTCCACATTGCACCGAAATGTATAATCAAGTATGTAAACCAAAACAACACAATTATCATAATCATCGCAACAACTCAACAATGACCAACCATACCCGGCACAAACTTAGATAATCAACACGACCAACACAATTTCACGACGTTAGCTAAGTGAGGGTATTGTCGCTACCATCAATCATTCATAATAATTAATTCTTACGAAGCATATTCACGAAAGTAAACCAAATTCATCACAACCATAACATGACGTACCTATTCACAAGACACAATTCGTATAGTAAAATACTTGCCTTAATAACCGCTACCGAATACTCCGAAGAACACGATTCGACCGGGAAGCTCGGACCCCAAAAAAGACAACGAACGGAAGGGTTCCGACTCGAGTTCTTCACAAGAATTTCGTCCCTAAGTCATTCCAGTGATAAATCAATAATCGTACGATGGATAATAATCATACAATGCCCAATCCCCCCTCTAAGACCTTTTGTCGGACACCTTCAAGGCGTTGACTAAGAACTCGACCAAAACAACGAATCAAAACGATCCAACTATGGAATAACAAGGGAAATGATAGAATACATCTAAATAATCATCAATACATCACAAATCTAAGTTATTACGGTTAAATCGGACAAAACAAACAAAAACCCCCAATTCACCCAAAAGTAGGGTTTCAAGAATTTACCTTGGATTAATGATGAAGAACAATTGTTGGTGTTATTAATCCACACCAAGAACTTGAAGAATATGAAGTTCTCTAGGATTGATGATGCAAAAACGCCCAAAATCGCCCACAAGATCGCCCAAGAGGAGGAGGAATGAAGGAAGAGATGAAATGAGCATTCATCTCACAAAATCCGCACAAATAGGCTGTTCTGGATTGTGTGCCGCGGCCCAGCCTAAGTGTGCCGCGGCTCACGGTACAGGCTGCTCGGCCAAAACTGGAAAATGAGTGTCTGAGCTATTTCAACCATAACTCTCTCGTCCGAACTCCGATTGACTCACCGTTTGAACCATTGGAAAGATAACTTGATGCTCTATAATATTGAAAAGATTCAAAATCTTTGGAGTTTCCAAGAATTTATGGTGATTTTACAAAGTCGAACTCATACTTGGAAAAGTCGTTTAATAACACTGAACTCAAGAAAACGACACCGAAACCCGAACCTGAATACGAATCGAAGATACGGTTACGAAGTACTCGCAAAGACGAATCTAAAAGCTAAGAGAACACACGATTCCGACCACCCGAAGCCTCGAAATTCGACAACCGAAGTAATTACCCCAAACTTTGGGAAATTACGAAAACGGCCCAAAACGTCCGAAAATCACGATACGTGATCGAATAACCAAACCAAAGTTCACAACACGTCTAACAAAGTTAAACGGACTTACGGGAAACTCGAGACAGTAATTTCGAACGAGATTCACAAGAATCGAACTCGAGTGCGGAAAAGTCGTTAAGAAACACGGAACTCAACAAAAGAATACCGAAACGGTCTCGGATGACAAAAAGTGCAGAATTAATCATTCTCATAATGATGAGACGGTCCCAAGCGAGTCGTCGAAATGGACTTCCGCCGAAAAAAGAAAATTACCGGAAATCCGAAATTGCGGATATTACATTCTACCCTCCTTAAAAGATGTTTCGTCCCGAAACTTAAATCAAGTAGGGAGAAGCAATATCCCACCAGAAAAACTCAAAGAGATACACAAGAACCGAAAAAAAAAATCACGCCCAACGGCGAAACGTTACAAGCAACGCGAAAGAACATACAGCGTGAAAACACGCCCTACGACGACCATAACAACGCCACCGGCAATGATTCAAAACAATAACGAGCAACTAACGACGCATCACATGCACACATTTAATCAAAGAAACGCACGCGACAACAAGTCGCAGCCGACCACAATGACTATGCACTAGAAACAAATATAGTATTATGATTGAATTCACTCCGATTCTCATCAACAAGAAAATGTCCGACGTCAAGGCACAAACAATTCACGATAAAAGAAAACGAGAATACCGGACATTACATTCTACCCTATTAAAAATAAGTTTCATCCCGAAACTTAAAATAAAACATCATGGTGGAATACAAACAAAACCAAAAAGTTCACGCAACAAATATCAATCTCTACACGAATAACAACACAAAGTACGACCCACAACTACATCACCGGACACCACTGGGTCCTCCAGAAGTAGGAATGGGACTCCGGTTCCCTATCATCTTGGCAACAATTTCACAGTACTGAACTTGATGCCCCTCGCGTCCACAATTATAACAAGTCACCGACGGTTTCTTACAATGTGCGTGTTCATGGCCCATAACGTTACAGTTGAAACACCTAGGAGCATTACCAGAACTCAAAGACACCGGGTTGGGTCCTTTGGATTCTCTAGCTGACCGAGAAGGTCCCATACTCTGCTTATACGAGGGTTGAGGTGTGGGAATCCCAATTCCCTTACTTCCCGATGCGTCAACGGAGATCTTCTGCTTCTTCGCTACTGATACGGACTCGGTAGACATTATAGCCATTTCCAATGCTAAGGCTCGATCTTGATAGTCCTTCAGAGTTGTACACCTAAAAGTGGCCATACACTGCCGAACCTGAGGTTTCATACGCATATCAAAGTAACGAACCTTATCTGTCTCACTTCGCACTTGATCTCGAACGTAACACAGCTGTCGATTGTAATCGACTATTGCTTGAGATATAGACACATCCCGGGGCATAGCCGAGAAGAACTCAACAATTCTACGTTCCCTAACAAGCGGCGGACAATCCTCGGCCTCCATAGCAGTCTTGAATTCAGCCCAAGTAGCTGTACGATCACTAGGCGCTACGGCCTCACACCAGTCTGCCGCTTCCCTGTCAAGCAGGTATTGGGCGATGGGTACTCTTCTCTCATCGGGGCAAGCTACAGCATCAAATGTCCTGTCCAGCTGGAAGAGCCAGTCCTCCCAGCCTAACGAATCTGAAGAACCTACGAAACGGGGCGGGTGCATTCTCATCACAACTCGTAGCCACTTACTAGCTCCGTTATCCTCATCCGGAATCCCGTCACGGTGTACGGTCTGATTCACATGCGCCAACTGGTCAGCCACCTGACGAAGGATCGTGGCTGCGCCAATGTCAACCCTACGACCACGTCCTTGGCCTCGACCTCTCGGCATTCTGAACGGACGATCAATCAGAATAACACAACCATATAAACATCACAACGTCAACATAGGACGATAAATAGCAGCACGATATAACATCAACCCCAAGTTATTACAGACGTGCACGAACTGAAACTGTAATTTTAGAACTCCATTCAAAAATAATTCACATAGTCACATTAACAGAGATGTTTGGATTTTATCAAATCAAACACGGTCAAAACCACACACGTGTCGTAGGGACCACACACTAGCAACGAAATAAAATATGTCCGGGGTATTATTCAAATGATAAAATTTTAAAATTCTCAAGTTTGAAAAATTTGCTGAAATGAAATTTTTGAAAACACTTTTAATACCTCGGTCGTTCAATCAAAACCATGTATCTCAACATTTAGAAAACACTGAAACATTCTCCGGCGAGCACAACAACACCACAAACTTATCACAACCACTTAGCCCCAACACGTGGACCTATGAAGTTCAAAATTCCGAAAACCAAAAATCGTTCTGCAAAATAAAAATTTTCCAAAATCCTTTAGTTCATAACCAAAACGACGGTAATATTTTACAATGTCTGAAGTACTTCAAAACACATTTTTCAAATACCGCCTGATTGTGTCATTTGAAAATACACGGCCCATTTGTCAAAATTTAAAAAATCTTAAAAAAAATCCACATAGACCGTGGTTTGACCGCACCACCAAAATATTTTCCAAAAATCGATTTTTACAAAAATTCTCAAACTGTAAAGTCCTTAAGAAAACATTCTCAAACTTACCCATAGCGGACAAAAATTACAACATTCCAAAAACAGTCGAATTTAAAACCACATACTCAAATGGCAACCAAGGTCGTCAATTCAATCAAATGCATCTCGTGGTATCAAGTTTAAGCACACAGCAAAATCATTCATCGGAGTTTCTCACAAACTCTACCGTCGGTACCTTTTCGAAACCCATCAAGGTTTACAACTTTCACAACATACCACCCCACCCGATGGTTCAAAGATAAAACAATAACGTGTCCAGTTCTATACACATACTATGTGCCACGAATATTAAACACAATTATATTACACAATACTATGTAAATAAAATTATGCACCGCAATTTACTCACTAAGATAAAATTGAGATACACAGGTATTACGCATAAAAGAGGAGACTTACATCCACAGGTCGCACGGAGGTGACGGTCGCCCATGATACTAATCTCGTCAGACAACATAACCGACACGTTGTGACTACGCATAACTCAACTTGTCACCTGACGACTCGAACGACAAGACAACACATTACTCGACAAATCACGACTTGACTCGACCCGACAACCTAGGTTTCCGCAACCTAAGCTCTGATACCATAAATGTAACACCCCCAAAACCGTATGGGAATATTACACGCCGTAGACCCTTTCCACAAGGATCTACCAGGCTAAACATCCATAAACAACCAAATGCTTGCCCGACCAGGGTCAAACAATATAATCATACAGACCGTTAAGGTCACTTACACATAAGCACACAGACCGATGAGGTCACACAAATCTATCAACAGAACTGACTAACAACATTACCCACATAGGGGTCGAAACACAATACAGCGGAAGACTGAATCAACTCTAATAATACAACCAAACTCTACCAACTCTCGACTCTTGATTAGTATCGCAGCTCGTCATCCCCTTGTGCCAATCCTGTGACTGCTCCCGAACTGCATGTACCGACGCTTGAGCAGACATCCACCCCCCGATTACTCGGGGGTTAGTAAAACTCCACTGTTTTACTAGTGCAAGTATAAAACGATACGAAATGCAACAAGTAAATAGCAACTATGAATTTTATATGGAAATCAATTATCAAATGTTCCCGAGAAGTTTTATTAATTTTGAACTCAAGCAAGAGATATTTGAAAAGGAACACATCATCTCGGGGATTTTTAAAGCAGAAATTCTTTTGGACCTCGAGTCCCAACTTACAAAGCCTTTTCGAAAACATTAGGGCCTTAGCCCGATTCTCTTTTCAAAACACAATAGATGAGATATCATTTTGGGTCTGAGACCCGTATTTAAAATGTTATCCCAACAATCACTGCTATACGACCGTTGTTCGTACACATCATGTACCGAACTCCGGAGGCCTCGACGGACCTTACCCGGACCACACACTCTGTTTCGTACACATCATGTACCGAACTCCGGAGGCCTCGACGGACCCTACCCGGACCACACACTCTGTTCGTACACATCATGTACCGAACTCCGGAGGCCTCGACGGACCCTACCCGGCCACAAACATCGTTCGTACACATCATGTACCGAACTCCAGAGGTCTCGTCAGACCCTACCTGGCCACAAATATCGTTCGTACACATCATGTACCGAACTCCAGAGGTCTCATCAGACCCTACCTGGATCACACACCTTGTTCGTACACATCATGTACCGAACTCCAGAGGCCTCGTCAGACCCTACCTGGAACACACACACACACACATCGACACGTCACAACTCATAATCATCAAATATCAAGCCATTCCACATTGCACCGAAATGTATAATCAAGTATGTAAACCAAAACAACACAATTATCATAATCATCGCAACAACTCAACAATGACCAACCATACCCGGCACAAACTTAGATAATCAACACGACCAACACAATTTCACGACGTTATCTAAGTGAGGGTATTGTCTCTACCATCAATCATTCATAATAATTAATTCTTACGAAGCATATTCACAAAAGTAAACCAAATTCATCACAACCATAACACGACGTACCTATTAACAAGACACAATTCGTATAGTAAAATACTTGCCTTAATAACCGCTACCGAATACTCCGAAGAACACGATTCGACCGGGAAGCTCGGACCCCGAAAAAGACAACGAACGGAAGGGTTCCCACTCGAGTTCTTCACAAGAATTTCGTCCCTAAGTCATTCCAATGATAAATCAATAATCGTACGATGGATAATAATCATACAACGCCCAATCCCCCCTCTTAGACCTTTTGCCGGACACCTTCAAGGCGTTGACTAAGAACTCGACCAAAACGACGAATCGAAACGATCCAACCATGGAATAACAAGGGAAATGATAGAATACATCTAAATAATCATCAATACATCACAAATCTAAGTTATTACGGTTAAATCGGACAAAACGAACAAAAACCCCCAATTCACCGAAAAGTAGGGTTTCAAGAATTTACCCTGGATTAATGATGAAGAACAATTGTTGGTGTTATTAATCCACACCAATAACTTGAAGAATATGAAGTTCTCTGGGATTGATGATGCAAAAGCGCCGAAAATCGCCCACAAGATCGCCCAAGAGGAGGAGGAATGAAGGAAGAGATGAAATGAGCATTCATCTCACAAAATCCGCACAAATAGGCTGTTCTGGACTGTGTGCCGCGGCCCAGCCTAAGTGTGCCGCGGCTCACGGTACAGGCTTCTCGGCCAAAACTGGAAAATGAGTGTCTGAGCTATTTCGACCATAACTCTCTCGTCCGGACTCTGATTGACTCACCGTTTGAACCATTGGAAAGCTAACTTGATGCTCTATAATATTGAAAAGATTCAAAATCTTTTGAGTTTCCAAGAATTTATGGTGATTTTACAAAATCGAACTCATACTTGGAAAAGTCGTTTAATAACACTGAACTCAAGAAAACGACACCGAAACCCGAACCTGAATACGAATCGAAGATACGGTTACGAAGTACTCCCAAAGACGAATCTAAAAGCTAAGAGAACACACGATTCCGACCACCCAAAGCCTCGAAATTCGACAACCAAAGTAATTACCCCAAACTTTGGGAAATTACGAAAACGGCCCAAAACGTTTGAAATTCACGATACGTGATCGAATAACCAAACCGAAGTTCACAACACGTCTAACAAAGTTAAACGGACTTACGGGAAACTCGAAACAGTAATTTCGAACGAGATTCACAAGAATTGAACTCGAGTGCGGAAAAGTCGTTAAGAAACACGGAACTCAACAAAAGAATACCGAAACGATCTCGGATGACAAAAAGTGCAGAATTAATCATTCTCATAATGATGAGACGGTCCCAAGCGAGTCGTCGAAACGGACTTCCGCCGAAAAAAGAAAATTACCGGAAATCCGAAATTGTGGATATTACATTCTACCCTCCTTAAAAGAAGTTTCGTCCCGAAACTTAAATCAAGTAAGGAGAAGCAATATCCCACCAGAAAAACTCAACGAGATATACAAGAACCGAAAAAAAAAATCGCGCCCAACGGTGAAACGTTACAAGCAACGCGAAAGAACATACAGCGTGAAAACACGCCCCACGACGACCATAACAACGCCACCGGCAATGATTCAAAACAATAACGAGCAACTAACGATGCATCACATGCACACATTTAATCAAAGAAACGCACGCGACAACAAGTCGCACCCGACCACAACGACTATGCGGTAGAAACAAATATAGTATTATGATAGAATTCACTCCGATTCTCATCAACAAGAAAATGTCTGACGTCAAGACACAAACAAATCAAGATAACAGAAAACGAGAATACCGGACATTACATTCTATCCTATTAAAAATAAGTTTCATCCCAAAACTTAAAATAAAACATCATGGTGGAATACAAACAAAACCAAAAAGTTCACGCAACAAATATCAATCTCTACACGAATAACAACACAAAGTACGACCCACAACTACATCACCGGACACCACTGGGTCCTCCAGAAGTAGGAATGGGAGTCCGGTTCCCTATCATCTTGGCAACAATCTCGCAGTACTGAACTCGATTCCCCTCGCGTCCACAATTATAACAAGTCAACGACGGTTTCTTACAATGTGCGCGTTCATGGCCCATAACGTTACAGTTGAAACACCTAGGAGCATTACCAGAACTCAAAGACACCGGCTTGGGTCCTTTGGATTCTCTAGCTGACCGAGAAGGTCCCATACTCGGCTGATACGAGGGTTGAGGTGTGGGAATCCCAATTCCCTTACTTCCCGATGCGTCAGCGGAGATCTTCTGCTTCTTCGCTACTGATACGGACTCGGTAGACATTATAGCCATTTCAAATGCTAAGGCTCGATCTTGATAGTCCTTCAGAGTTGTACACCTAAAAGGGGCCATACACTACCGAACCTGAGGCTTCATACGCATATCAAAGTAACGAACCTTATCTGTCTCACTTCGCACTTGATCTTGAACGTAACACAGCTGTCGATTGTAATCGACTATTGCTTGAGATATAGTCACATCCCGGGGCGTAGCCGAGAAGAACTCAACAATTCTACGTTCCTTAACAGGCGGCGGACAATACTCGGCCTCCATAGCAGTCTTGAATTCGGCCCAAGTAGCTGTATGATCACTAGGCATTACGGCCTCCCACCAGTCCTCCGCTTCCTGTCAAGCGGTATTGGGCGATGGGTACTCTTCTCTCATCGGGGCAAGCTACGGCATCAAATGTCTGTCCAGTGGAAGAGCCGATCCTCGGCTAACGAATCCGAAGAACCTAAGAAACAGGGCGGGTGCATTCTCATCACAACTCGTAGCCACTTACTAGCTCCGTTATCCTCATCCGGAATCCCATCACGGTGTACGGTCTGATTCACATGCGCCAACTGGTCAGCCACCTGACGAAGGATCGTGGCTGTGCCAATGTCAACCCTACGACCACGTCCTCGGCCTCGACCTCTCGGCATACTGAACGGACGATCAATCAGAATAACACAACCATATAAACATCACAACGTCAACATAGGACGATAAATAGCAGCACGATATAACATCAACCCCAAGTCATTACAGACGTGCACGAACTGACACTATAATTTTAGAACTCCATTCAAAAGTAATTCACACAGTCACATTAATAGAGATATTTGGATTTTATCAAATCAAACACGGTCAAAACCACACACATGTCGTAGGGCCACACACTAGCAACGAAATAAAATATTTCCGGGGTATTATTCAAATAATAAAATTTTAAAATTCTCAAGTTTGAAAAATTTGGTGAAATGAAATTTTTGAAAACACTTTTAATACCTCGGTCGTTCAATCAAAACCATGTATCTCAACATTTAGAAAACACTGAAACATTCTCCGGCGAGCACAACAACACCACAAACTTATCACAACCACTTAGCCCCAACACGTGGACCTATGAAGTTCAAAATTCCGAAAACCAAAAATCGTTCTGCAAAATAAAAATTTTCCAAAATCCTTTAGTTCATAACAAAAACGACGGTAATATTTTACAATGTCTGAAGTACTTCAAAACACATTTTTCAAATACCGCCTGATTGTGTCATTTGAAAATACACGACCCATTTGTCAAGATTTAACAAATCTTAAAAAAAATCCACATAGACCGTGGTTTGACCGCACCACCAAAATATTTTCCAAAAATCGATTTTTACAAAGATTCTCAAATCAGTAAAGTCCTTGAGAAAACATTCTCAAACTTACCCATAGCGGACAAAAATTACAACATTCCAAAAGCAATAATTTAAAACCACATACTCAAATGCCAACCAAGGTCGTCAATTCAATCAAATGCATCTCGTGGTATCAAATTTAAGCACACAGCAAAATCATTCATCGGAGTTTCTCACAAACTCTACCGTCGGTACCTTTTCGAAACCCATCAAGGTTTACAACTTTCACAACATACCACCCCACCCGATGGTTCAAAGATAAAACAATAACGTGTCCAGTTCTATACACATACTATGTGCCACGAATATTAAACACAACTATATTACACAATACTATGTAAATAAAATTATGCACCGCAATTAACTCACTAAGATAAAATCGAGATACACAGGTATTACGCATAAAAGAGGAGACTTACATCCACAGGTCGCACGGAGGTGACGGTCTCCCATGATACTAATCTCGTCCGACAACATAACCGACACGTTGTGACTACGCATAACTCAACTTGTCACCTGACGACTCGAACGACAAGACAACACATTACTCGACAAATCACGACTTGACTCGACCCGACAGCCTAGGTTTCCGCAACCTAAGCTCTGATACCATAAATGTAACACCCCCAAAACCGTATCGGAATATTACACGCCGTAGACCCTTTCCACAAGGATCTACTAGGCTAAACATCCATAAACAACCAAATGCTTGCCCGACCAGGGTCAAACAATATAATCATACAGACCGTTAAGGTCACTTACACATAAACACACAGACCGATGAGGTCACACAACTCTATCAACAAAACTGACTAACAACATTACCCACACAGGGGTCGAAACACAATACAGCGGAAGACTGAATCAACTCTAATAATACAACCAAACTCTACCAACTCTCGACTCTTGATTAGTATCGCAGCTCGTCATCCCCTTGTGCCAATCCTGTGACTGCTCCCCTGAACCTGCATGTACCTGGATGCAGAACAGACATCCACCCCCCGATTACTCTGGGGTTAGTAAAACTCCATTGTTTTACTAGGGCAAGTATAAAACGATACGAAATGCAACAAGTAAATAGCAACTACGAATTTTATATGGAAATCAATTATCAAATGTTCCCGAGAAGTTTTATTAATTTTGAACTCAAGCAAGAGATATTTGAAAAGGAACACATCATCTCGGGGATTTTTAAAGCAGAAATTCTTTTGGACCTCGAGTCCCAACTTACAAAGCCTTTTCGAAAACACTAGGGCCTTAGCCCGATTCTCTTTTCAAAACACAATACATGAGATATCATTATGGGTCTGAGACCCGTATTTAAAATGTTATCCAAACAATCACTGCTATACGACCGTTGTTCGTACGCATCATGTACCGAACTCCGGAGGCCTCGACGGACCTTACCCGGACCACACACTCTGTTCGTACACATCATGTACCGAACTCCGGAGGCCTCGACGGACCCTACCCGGACCACACACTCTGTTCGTACACATCATGTACCGAACTCTGGAGGCCTCGACGGACCCTACCCAGCCACAAACATCGTTCGTACACATCATGTACCGAACTCCAGAGGTCTCGTCAGACCCTACCTGGCCACAAATATCGTTCGTACAAATCATGTACCGAACTCCAGAGGTCTCATCAGACCCTACCTGGATCACACACCTTGTTCGTACACATCATGTACCGAACTCCAGAGGCCTCGTCAGACCCTACCTGGAACACACACACACACACACACCGACACGACACAACTCATAATCATCAAATATCAAGCCATTCCACATTGCACCGAAATGTATAATCAAGTATGTAAACCAAAACAACACAATTATCATAATCATCGCAACAACTCAACAATGACCAACCATACCAGGCACAAACTTAGATAATCAACACGACCAACACAATTTCACGACGTTAGCTAAGTGAGGGTATTGTCGCTACCATCAATCATTCATAATAATTAATTCTTACGAAGCATATTCACGAAAGTAAACCGAATTCATCACAACCATAACACGACGTACCTATTCACAAGACACAATTCGTATAGTAAAATACTTGCCTTAATAACCGCTACCGAATACTCCGAAGAACACGATTCGACCGGGAAGCTCGGACCCCGAAAAGACAACGAGCGGAAGGGTTCCGACTCGAGTTCTTCACAAGAATTTCGTCCCTAAGTCATTCCAATGAGAAATCAATAATCGTACGATGGATAATAATCATACAACGCCTAATCCCCCCTCTAAGACCTTTTGTCGGACACCTTCAAGGCGTTGACTAAGAACTCGACCAAAGCAACGAATCGAAACGATCCAACCATGGAATAACAAGGGAAATGATATAATACATCTAAATAATCATCAATACATCAAAAATCTAAGTTATTACGGTTAAATCGGACAAAATGAACAAAAACCCCCAATTCACCGAAAAGTAGGGTTTCAAGAATTTACCCTGGATTAATGATGAAGAACAATTGTTGGCGTTATTAATCCACACCAATAACTTGAAGAATATGAAGTTCTCTGGGATTGATGATGCAAAAACGCCCAAAATCGCCCACAAGATCGCCCAAGAGGAGGAGGAATGAAGGAAGAGATGAAATGAGCATTCATCTCACAAAATCCGCACAAATTGGCTGTTCTGGACTGTGTGCCGCGGCCCAGCCTAAGTGTGCCGCGGCTCACGGTACAGGCTGCTCGGCCAAAACTGGAAAATGAGTGTCTGAGCTATTTCGACCATAACTCTCTCGTCCGGACTCCGATTGACTCACCGTTTGAACCATTGGAAAGCTAACTTGATGATCTATAATATTGAAAAGATTCAAAATCTTTTGAGTTTCCAAGAATTTATGGTGATTTTACAAAGTCGAACTCATACTTGGAAAAGTCGTTTAATAACACTGAACTCAAGAAAACGACACCGAAACCCGAACCTGAATACGAATCGAAGATACGGTTACGAAGTACTCCCAAAGACGAATCTAAAAGCTAAGAGAACACACGATTCCGACCACCCAAAGCCTCGAAATTCGACAACCAAAGTAATTACCCCAAACTTTGGGAAATTACGAAAACGGCCCAAAACGTTTGAAATTCACGATACGTGATCGAATAACCAAACCGAAGTTCACAAAACGTCTAACAAAGTTAAACGGACTTACGGGAAACTCGAAACAGTAATTTCGAACGAGATTCACAAGAATTGAACTCGAGTGCGGAAAAGTCGTTAAGAAACACGGAACTCAACAAAAGAATACCGAAACGATCTCGGATGACAAAAAGTGCAGAATTAATCATTCTCATAATGATGAGACGGTCCCAAGCGAGTCGTCGAAACGGACTTCCGCCGAAAAAAGAAAATTACCGGAAATCCGAAATTGTGGATATTACATTCTACCCTCCTTAAAAGAAGTTTCGTCCCGAAACTTAAATCAAGTAGGGAGAAGCAATATCCCACCAGAAAAACTCAACGAGATATACAAGAACCGAAAAAAAAAATCGCGCCCAACGGTGAAACGTTACAAGCAACGCGAAAGAACATACAGCGTGAAAACACGCCCCACGACGACCATAACAACGCCACCGGCAATGATTCAAAACAATAACGAGCAACTAACGATGCATCACATGCACACATTTAATCAAAGAAACGCACGCGACAACAAGTCGCACCCGACCACAACGACTATGCGGTAGAAACAAATATAGTATTATGATAGAATTCACTCCGATTCTCATCAACAAGAAAATGTCTGACGTCAAGACACAAACAAATCAAGATAACAGAAAACGAGAATACCGGACATTACATTCTATCCTATTAAAAATAAGTTTCATCCCAAAACTTAAAATAAAACATCATGGTGGAATACAAACAAAACCAAAAAGTTCACGCAACAAATATCAATCTCTACACGAATAACAACACAAAGTACGACCCACAACTACATCACCGGACACCACTGGGTCCTCCAGAAGTAGGAATGGGAGTCCGGTTCCCTATCATCTTGGCAACAATCTCGCAGTACTGAACTCGATTCCCCTCGCGTCCACAATTATAACAAGTCAACGACGGTTTCTTACAATGTGCGCGTTCATGGCCCATAACGTTACAGTTGAAACACCTAGGAGCATTACCAGAACTCAAAGACACCGGCTTGGGTCCTTTGGATTCTCTAGCTGACCGAGAAGGTCCCATACTCGGCTGATACGAGGGTTGAGGTGTGGGAATCCCAATTCCCTTACTTCCCGATGCGTCAGCGGAGATCTTCTGCTTCTTCGCTACTGATACGGACTCGGTAGACATTATAGCCATTTCAAATGCTAAGGCTCGATCTTGATAGTCCTTCAGAGTTGTACACCTAAAAGGGGCCATACACTACCGAACCTGAGGCTTCATACGCATATCAAAGTAACGAACCTTATCTGTCTCACTTCGCACTTGATCTTGAACGTAACACAGCTGTCGATTGTAATCGACTATTGCTTGAGATATAGTCACATCCCGGGGCGTAGCCGAGAAGAACTCAACAATTCTACGTTCCTTAACAGGCGGCGGACAATACTCGGCCTCCATAGCAGTCTTGAATTCGGCCCAAGTAGCTGTATGATCACTAGGCATTACGGCCTCCCACCAGTCCTCCGCTTCCCTGTCAAGCAGGTATTGGGCGATGGGTACTCTTCTCTCATCGGGGCAAGCTACAGCATCAAATGTCCTGTCCAACTGGAAGAGCCAGTCCTCCCAGCCTAACGAATCCGAAGAACCTAAGAAACAGGGCGGGTGCATTCTCATCACAACTCGTAGCCACTTACTAGCTCCGTTATCCTCATCCGGAATCCCATCACGGTGTACGGTCTGATTCACATGCGCCAACTGGTCAGCCACCTGACGAAGGATCGTGGCTGTGCCAATGTCAACCCTACGACCACGTCCTCGGCCTCGACCTCTCGGCATACTGAACGGACGATCAATCAGAATAACACAACCATATAAACATCACAACGTCAACATAGGACGATAAATAGCAGCACGATATAACATCAACCCCAAGTCATTACAGACGTGCACCTAATCGACACTATAATTTTAGAACTCCATTCAAAAGTAATTCACACAAATACATTAATAGAGATATTTGGATTTTATCAAATCAAACACGGTCAAAACCACACACATGTCGTAGGGCCACACACTAGCAACGAAATAAAATATTTCCGGGGTATTATTCAAATAATAAAATTTTAAAATTCTCAAGTTTGAAAAATTTGGTGAAATGAAATTTTTGAAAACACTTTTAATACCTCGGTCGTTCAATCAAAACCATGTATCTCAACATTTAGAAAACACTGAAACATTCTCCGGCGAGCACAACAACACCACAAACTTATCACAACCACTTAGCCCCAACACGTGGACCTATGAAGTTCAAAATTCCGAAAACCAAAAATCGTTCTGCAAAATAAAAATTTTCCAAAATCCTTTAGTTCATAACCAAAACGACGGTAATATTTTACAATGTCTGAAGTACTTCAAAACACATTTTTCAAATACCGCCTGATTGTGTCATTTGAAAATACACGACCCATTTGTCAAGATTTAACAAATCTTAAAAAAAATCCACATAGACCGTGGTTTGACCGCACCACCAAAATATTTTCCAAAAATCGATTTTTACAAAGATTCTCAAACTGTAAAGTCCTTCAGAAAACATTCTCAAACTTACCCATAGCGGACAAAAATTACAACATTCCAAAAACAGTCGAATTTAAAACCACATACTCAAATGCCAACCAAGGTCGTCAATTCAATCAAATGCATCTCGTGGTATCAAATTTAAGCACACAGCAAAATCATTCATCGGAGTTTCTCACAAACTCTACCGTCGGTACCTTTTCGAAACCCATCAAGGTTTACAACTTTCACAACATACCACCCCACCCGATGGTTCAAAGATAAAACAATAACGTGTCCAGTTCTATACACATACTATGTGCCACGAATATTAAACACAACTATATTACACAATACTATGTAAATAAAATTATGCACCGCAATTAACTCACTAAGATAAAATCGAGATACACAGGTATTACGCATAAAAGAGGAGACTTACATCCACAGGTCGCACGGAGGTGACGGTCTCCCATGATACTAATCTCGTCCGACAACATAACCGACACGTTGTGACTACGCATAACTCAACTTGTCACCTGACGACTCGAACGACAAGACAACACATTACTCGACAAATCACGACTTGACTCGACCCGACAGCCTAGGTTTCCGCAACCTAAGCTCTGATACCATAAATGTAACACCCCCAAAACCGTATGGGAATATTACACGCCGTAGACCCTTTCCACAAGGATCTACTAGGCTAAACATCCATAAACAACCAAATGCTTGCCCGACCAGGGTCAAACAATATAATCATACAGACCGTTAAGGTCACTTACACATAAACACACAGACCGATGAGGTCACACAACTCTATCAACAAAACTGACTAACAACATTACCCACACAGGGGTCGAAACACAATACAGCGGAAGACTGAATCAACTCTAATAATACAACCAAACTCTACCAACTCTCGACTCTTGATTAGTATCGCAGCTCGTCATCCCCTTGTGCCAATCCCGTGATCGCTCCCGAACTCGCATGTACCGGATGCGTAGGACATCCACCCCCCGATTACTCTGGGGTTAGTAAAACTCCATTGTTTTACTAGGGCAAGTATAAAACGATACGAAATGCAACAAGTAAATAGCAACTACGAATTTTATATGGAAATCAATTATCAAATGTTCCCGAGAAGTTTTATTAATTTTGAACTCAAGCAAGAGATATTTGAAAAGGAACACATCATCTCGGGGATTTTTAAAGCAGAAATTCTTTTGGACCTCGAGTCCCAACTTACAAAGCCTTTTCGAAAACACTAGGGCCTTAGCCCGATTCTCTTTTCAAAACACAATACATGAGATATCATTATGGGTCTGAGACCCGTATTTAAAATGTTATCCAAACAATCACTGCTATACGACCGTTGTTCGTACGCATCATGTACCGAACTCCGGAGGCCTCGACGGACCTTACCCGACCACACACTGTTCGTACACATCATGTACCGAACTCCGGAGGCCTCGACGGACCCTACCCGACCACACACTGCTTCGTACACATCATGTACCGAACTCTGGAGGCCTCGACGGACCCTACCCAGCCACAAACATCGTTCGTACACATCATGTACCGAACTCCAGAGGTCTCGTCAGACCCTACCTGGCCACAAATATCGTTCGTACAAATCATGTACCGAACTCCAGAGGTCTCATCAGACCCTACCTGGATCACACACCTTGTTCGTACACATCATGTACCGAACTCCAGAGGCCTCGTCAGACCCTACCTGGAACACACACACACACACACACCGACACGACACAACTCATAATCATCAAATATCAAGCCATTCCACATTGCACCGAAATGTATAATCAAGTATGTAAACCAAAACAACACAATTATCATAATCATCGCAACAACTCAACAATGACCAACCATACCAGGCACAAACTTAGATAATCAACACGACCAACACAATTTCACGACGTTAGCTAAGTGAGGGTATTGTCGCTACCATCAATCATTCATAATAATTAATTCTTACGAAGCATATTCACGAAAGTAAACCGAATTCATCACAACCATAACACGACGTACCTATTCACAAGACACAATTCGTATAGTAAAATACTTGCCTTAATAACCGCTACCGAATACTCCGAAGAACACGATTCGACCGGGAAGCTCGGACCCCGAAAAAGACAACGAACGGAAGGGTTCCGACTCGAGTTCTTCACAAGAATTTCGTCCCTAAGTCATTCCAATGAGAAATCAATAATCGTACGATGGATAATAATCATACAACGCCCAATCCCCCCTCTAAGACCTTTTGTCGGACACCTTCAAGGCGTTGACTAAGAACTCGACCAAAGCAACGAATCGAAACGATCCAACCATGGAATAACAAGGGAAATGATATAATACATCTAAATAATCATCAATACATCAAAAATCTAAGTTATTACGGTTAAATCGGACAAAATGAACAAAAACCCCCAATTCACCGAAAAGTAGGGTTTCAAGAATTTACCCTGGATTAATGATGAAGAACAATTGTTGGCGTTATTAATCCACACCAATAACTTGAAGAATATGAAGTTCTCTGGGATTGATGATGCAAAAACGCCCAAAATCGCCCACAAGATCGCCCAAGAGGAGGAGGAATGAAGGAAGAGATGAAATGAGCATTCATCTCACAAAATCCGCACAAATTGGCTGTTCTGGACTGTGTGCCGCGGCCCAGCCTAAGTGTGCCGCGGCTCACGGTACAGCCGCTCGCCAAAATCGAAAATGAGTGTCCGAGCTATTTCGACCATAACTCTCTCGTCCGGACTCGATTGACTCACCGTTTGAACCATTGGAAAGCTAACTTGATGATCTATAATATTGAAAAGATTCAAAATCTTTTGAGTTTCCAAGAATTTATGGTGATTTTACAAAGTCGAACTCATACTTGGAAAAGTCGTTTAATAACACTGAACTCAAGAAAACGACACCGAAACCCGAACCTGAATACGAATCGAAGATACGGTTACGAAGTACTCCCAAAGACGAATCTAAAAGCTAAGAGAACACACAATTCCGACCACCCAAAGCCTCGAAATTCGACAACCAAAGTAATTACCCCAAACTTTGGGAAATTAAGAAAACGGCCCAAAACGTCTGAAAATCACGATACGTGATCGAATAACCAAACCGAAGTTCACAACACGTCTAACAAAGTTAAACGGACTTACGGGAAACTCGAAACAGTAATTTCGAACGAGATTCACAAGAATTGAACTCGAGTGCGGAAAAGTCGTTAAGAAACACGGAACTCAACAAAAGAATACCGAAACGATCTCGGATGACAAAAAGTGCAGAATTAATCATTCTCATAATGATGATACGGTCCCAAGCGAGTCGTCGAAACGGACTTCCGCCGAAAAAAAAAAATTACCGGAAATCCGAAATTGCGGATATTACATTCTACCATCCTTAAAAGAAGTTTCGTCCCGAAACTTAAATCAAGTAGGGAGAAGCAATATCCCACCAGAAAAACTCAACGAGATATACAAGAACCGAAAAAAAAATCGCGCCCAACGACAAAACGTTACAAGCAACGCGAAAGAACATACAGCGTGAAAACACGCCCCACGACGACCATAACAACGCCACCGGCAATGATTCAAAACAATAACGAGCAACTAACGATGCATCACATGCACACATTTAATCAAAGAAACGCACGCGACAACAAGTCGCACCCGACCACAACGACTATGCGGTAGAAACAAATATAGTATTATGATAGAATTCACTCCGATTCTCATCAACAAGAAAATGTCTGACGTCAAGACACAAACAATTCAAGATAACAGAAAACGAGAATACCGGACATTACATTCTATCCTATTAAAAATAAGTTTCGTCCCAAAACTTAAAATAAAACATCATGGTGGAATACAAACAAAACCAAAAAGTTCACGCAACAAATATCAATCTCTACACGAATAACAACACAAAGTACGACCCACAACTACATCACCGGACACCACTGGGTCCTCCAGAAGTAGGAATGGGACTCCGGTTCCCTATCATCTTGGCAACAATCTCGTAGTACTGAACTCGATGCCCCTCGCGTCCACAATTATAACAAGTCACCGACGGTTTCTTACAATGTGCGCGTTCATGGCCCATAACGTTACAGTTGAAACACTTAGGAGCATTACCAGAACTCAAAGACACCGGCTTGGGTCCTTTGGATTCTCTAGCTGACCGAGAAGGTCCCATACTCGCCTGATACGAGGGTTGAGGTGTGGGAATCCCAATTCCCTTACTTCCCGATGCGTCAGCGGAGATCTTCTGCTTCTTCGCTACTGATACAGACTCGGTAGACATTATAGCCATTTCAAATGCTAAGGCTCGATCTTGATAGTCCTTCAGAGTTGTACACCTAAAAGGGGCCATACACTGCCGAACCTGAGGTTTCATACGCATATCAAAGTAACGAACCTTATCTGTCTTACTTCGCACTTGATCTTGAACGTAACACAGCTGTCGATTGTAATCGACTATTGCTTGAGATATAGTCACATCCCGGGGCGTAGCCGAGAAGAACTCAACAATTCTACGTTCCTTAACAGGCGGCGGACAATACTCGGCCTCCATAGCAGTCTTGAATTCAGCCCAAGTATCTGTACGATCACTAGGCACTACGGCCTCCCACCAGTCCTCCGCTTCCCTGTCAAGCAGGTATTGGGCGATGGGTACTCTTCTCTCATCGGGGCAAGCTACAGCATCAAATGTCCTGTCCAACTGGAAAAGCCAGTCCTCCCAGCCTAACGAATCCGAAGAACCTACGAAACGGGGCGGGTGCATTCTCATCACAACTCGTAGCCACTTACTAGCTCCGTTATCCTCATCCGGAATCCCGTCACAGTGTACGGTCTGATTCACATGCGCCAACTGGTTAGCCACCTGACGAAGGATCGTGGCTGCGCCAATGTCAACCCTACGACCACGTCATCGGCCTCGACTTCTCGGCATACTGAACGGATGATCAATCAGAATAACACAACCAAATAAACATCACAACGTCAACATAGGACGATAAATAGCAGCACGATATAACATCAACCCCAAGTCATTACACACGTGCACGAACTGACACTGTAATTTTAGAACTTCATTCAAAAATAATTCACACAGTCACATTAACAGAGATGTTTGGATTTTATCAAGTCAAACACGGTCAAAACCACACACGTGTCGTAGGGACCACACACTAGCAACGAAATAAAATATTTCCGTGGTATTATTCAAATGATAAAATTTTAAAATTCTCAAGTTTGAAATATTTGGTGAAATGAAATTTTTGAAAACACTTTTAATACCTCGGTCGTTCAATCAAAACCATGCATCTCAACATTTAGAAAACACTGAAACATTCTCCGGCGAGCACAACAACACCACAAACTTATCACAACCACTTAGCCCCAACACGTGGACATATGAAGTTCAAAATTCCGAAAACCAAAAATCGTTCTGCAAAATAAAAATTTTCCAAAATCCTTTAGTTCATAACCAAAACGACGGTAATATTTTACAATGTCTGAAGTACTTCAAAACACATTTTTCAAATACCGTCTGATTGTGTCATTTGAAAATACACGGCCCATTTTTCAAAATTTAACAAATCTTAAAAAAAATCCACATAGACCGTGGTTTGACCGCACCACCAAAATATTTTCCAAAAATCGATTTTTACAAAAATTCTCAAACTGTAAAGTCCTTCAGAAAACATTCTCAAACTTACCCATAGCGGACAAAAATTACAACATTCCAAAAACAGTCGAATTTAAAACCACATACTCAAATGGCAACCAAGGTCGTCAATTCAATCAAATGCATCTCGTGGTATCAAGTTTAAGCACACAGCAAAATCATTCATCGGAGTTTCTCACAAACTCTACCGTCGGTACCTTTTCGAAACCCATCAAGGTTTACAACTTTCACAACATACCACCCCACCCGATGGTTCAAAGATAAAACAATAACGTGTCCAGTTTTATACACATACTATGTGCCACGAATATTAAACACAACTATATTACACAATACTATGTAAATAAAATTATGCACCGCAATTAACTCACTAAGATGAAATCGAGATACACAGGTATTACGCATAAAAGAGGAGACTTACATCCACAGGTCGCACGGAGGTGACGGTCTCCCATTATACTAATCTCGTCCGACAACATAACCGACACGTTGTGACTACGCACAACTCAACTTGTCCCCTGACGACTCGAACGACAAGACAACACATTACTCGACAAATCACAACTTGACTCGACCCGACATCCTAGGTTTCCGCAACCTAAGCTCTGATACCATAAATGTAACACCCCCAAAACCGTATGGGAATATTACACGCCGTATACCCTTTCCACAAGGATCTACGAGGCTAAACATCCATAAACAACCAAATGCTTGCCCGGCCAGGGTCAAACAATATAATCATACAGACCGTTAAGGTCACTTACACATAAACACACAGACCGATGAGGTCACACAACTCTATCAACAGAACTGACTAACAACATTACCCACACAGGGGTCGAAACACAATACAGCGGAAGACTGAATCAACTCTAATAATACAACCAAACTCTACCAACTCTCGACTCTTGATTAGTATCGCAGCTCATCATCCCCTTGTGCCAATCCTATGACTGCTCCCCTGAACCTGCATGTACCTGGACGCAGAACAGACATCCACCCCCCGATTACTCGGGGGTTAGTAAAACTCCACTGTTTTACTAGTGCAAGTATAAAACGATACGAAATGCAACAAGTAAATAGCAACTACGAATTTTATATGGAAATCAATTATCAAATGTTCCCGAGAAGTTTTATTAATTTTGAACTCAAGCAAGAGATATTTGAAATGGAACACATCATCTCGGGGATTTTTAAAGCAGAAATTCTTTTGGACCTCGAGTCCCAACTTACAAAGCCTTTTCGAAAACATTAGGGCCTTAGCCCGATTCTCTTTTCAAAACACAATAGATGAGATATCATTATGGGTCCAAGACCCGTATTTAAAATGTTATCCAAACAATCACTGCTATACGACCGTTGTTCGTACACATCATGTACCGAACTCCGGAGGCCTCGACGGACCTTACCCGGACCACACACTGCTCGCATGCATCATGTACCGAACTCCGGAGGCCTCGACGGACCCTACCCGGACCACACACTCTGTTCGTACACATCATGTACCGAACTCCGGAGGCCTCGATGGACCCTACCCGGCCACAAACATCATTCGTACACATCATGTACCGAACTCCAGAGGTCTTGTCAGACCCTACCTGGCCACAAACATCGTTCGTACACATCATGTACCGAACTCCAGAGGTCTCGTCAGACCCTACCTGGATCACACACCTTGTTCGTACACATCATGTACCGAACTCCAGAGGCCTCGTCAGACCCTACCTGGAACACACACACACACACACACATCGACACGACACAACTCATAATCATCAAATATCAAGCCATTCCACATTGCACCGAAATGTATAATCAAGTATGTAAACCAAAACAACACAATTATCGCAACAACTCAACAATGACCAACCATACCTGGCACAAACTTAGTAATCAACATGACCAACACAATTTCACGACGTTAGCTAAGTGAGGGTATTGTCGCTACCATCAATCATTCATAATAATTAATTCTTACGAAGCATATTCACGAAAGTAAACCAAATTCATCACCACCATAACACGACGTACCTATTCACAAGACACAATTCGTATAGTAAAATACTTGCCTTAATAACCGCTACCGAATACTCCGAAGAACACGATTCGACCGGGAATCTCGGACCCCGAAAAAGACAACGAACGGAAGGGTTCCGACTCGAGTTCTTCACAAGAATTTCGTCCCTAAGTCATTCCAATGATAAATCAATAATCGTACGATGGATAATAATCATACAACGCCCAATCCCCCCTATAAGACCTTTTGTCGGACACCTTCAAGGCGTTGACTAAGAACTCGACCAAAACAACGAATCGAAACGATCCAACCATGAAATAACAAGGGAAATGATAGAATACATCTAAATAATCATCAATACATCACAAATCTAAGTTATTACGGTTAAATCGGACCAAACGAACAAAAACCCCCAATTCACCCAAAAGTAGGGTTTCAAGAATTTACCTTGGATTAATGATGAAGAACAATTGTTGGTGTTATTAATCCACACCAAGAACTTGAAGAATATGAAGTTCTCTGGGATTGATGATGCAAAAACGCCCAAAATCGCCCACAAGATCGCCCAAGAGGAGGAGGAATGAAGGAAGAGATGAAATGAGCATTCATCTCACAAAATCCGCACAAATAGGCTGTTCTGGACTGTGTGCCGCGGCCCAGCCTAAGTGTGCCGCGGCTCATGGTACAGGCTGCTCGGCCAAAACTGGAAAATGAGTGTCTGAGCTATTTCGACCATAACTCTCTCGTCCGGACTCCGATTGACTCACTGTTTGAACCATTGGAAAGCTAACTTGATGATATATAATATTGAAAAGATTCAAAATCTTTGGAGTTTTCAAGAATTTATGGTGATTTTACAAAGTCGAACTCATACTTGGAAAAGTCGTTTAATAACACTGAACTCAAGAAAACAACACCGAAACCCGAACCTGAATACGAATCGAAGATACGGTTATGAAGTACTCCCAAAGAAGAATCTAAAAGCTAAGAGAACACATGATTCCGACCACCCAAAGCCTCGAAATTCCACAACCGAAGTAATTACCCCAAACTTTGGGAAATCACGAAAACGGCCCAAAACGTCCGAAAATCACGATACGTGATCGAATAACCAAACCGAAGTTCACAACACGTCTAACAAAGTTAAACGGACTTACGGGAAACTCGAAACAGTAATTTCGAACGAGATTCACAAGAATCGAACTCGAGTGCGGAAAAGTCGTTAAGAAATATGCAACTCAACAAAAGAATACCTAAACGATCTCGGATGACAAAAAGTGCAGAATTAATCATTCTCATAATGATGAGACGGTCCCAAGCGAGTCGTCGAAACGGACTTCCGCCAAAAAAAGAAAATTACCGGAAATCCGAAATTGCGGATATTACACTGTCAGCACCCTTCCACCAACCGACAGACCCGCCGAAAGTAGTCCAGTGGGACCACCCGTGACAGAAACTCCGGACGCATGCTGGTTCCTCATTGGACCGCACAGCTGGCTGCTGGCCGCAGCCTTGGACTTTAGGCAGACAGCCCGTGTGACTTAAAGACGATCGCCCGCCAGGAAACAAGGCATCTCAGCCCCTATAAATAGAAGGCTACCCGCACTTGGAAAAAGGGCTGCTTCTTGACAAGCAATACTCACAACTTGGCTTTCTCAACTCTTGGCAACAGCTATCTCTCGGTTCTATCTTCTCTCTCAACCTCTCTCACACAGAAGACGATCGGCAGAGACGAAGAACACCAAGGCTTCGCTCAAGAGTTAGATAAATAGGATCTTTTTACACTCATTGTATTTAGACTCTTACATTAATACTTGTATCCACGAATATTTGTATTCATAACATCTCGCGAGAGCATTCAAGCCCGAGCCTAACAAACCCGACAAATCTTGTGTTATTCACACCCCCACGGAAAGTGCTCCCGCAAATTTGCTGTTGTCCGTCCGTTCCAGCAGTATTTCATCTTCGGATAAATATTTCGGGTAGCAACAGTTGGCGCTAGAAGAAGGGAATCTAACCCTCAATTTTATTCCTACCGTCCCGAAGAACACTCACTGTTCTTGGGGCATATACTTGAAGTGACACTCACTGCGCTTCAAAGAAAGCTTTCAGAATCATGTCTTCCGCCTCCGCGTCGAAGAAAGCCGCCGCCGCCCCGCCAGACGCCTGCCTGCCTCGGGCCCGAGCCACAGCCGATGGCGGAGGGTAGCCGTCGCGGTCCGAGACGCTCGATCCCGCCCCTGGGGGGCGGCCCAGGTCTCTCAGATCGAGGAGGCCATGGCCGTCCTACAGGAGCGACGGAGTGCTCTCGACGCGCCTCCCGCTATCACCCCCTCGGCCATCCGCCGGAGGACCAAATGGAAGTTCAAGGCATTACTGGCCAAGCAATTGCCAGGAGGCTCCCGTTCGCAGAGAGAGGCGCTCGCCAGCCGGGGCACCTCGGTTTTCGATCGCCTCGGCAGCGACCCATCTTAGCGACCGGGACAGTCCGGCCCCAGCTACGAGACGACGGAGCTCGAGTCCGTCACCAGGAGTTCGGCCTATCTGACTCCCAGAAGGCAGCCCAGCCGTCTGGCTCCCCCTCGCCAAATAGCCGAGGTCGGCAGCAGCGGAGTCAGGAGATCGGTACATGATTGCCTCGGCTCCCGCTCCAAAAGCCGACCCATGAGCGACCATGCTACAACAATGGCCGCGATGCAATGCCAGCTCGACGACATGAAGGCGATCATGGAATCCGGGGAAGGCGCCAAAAGCAAGATCACCGAGCCGAGCGAGCCGCTCGCGGTCCACATCGAGCTCGCCCCCGTGCAGCACAAGATCTCTCCCCCGCAAACACCTTTGTACGAGGGGAGATCGGACCCCAAAACACACCTGAACAAGTTCAACGTCTACATGATCGGGTGTGGGGAATCTGACGCGACCAGGTGCCGAATGTTCCCTCTGATGCTGGACGACCTTGCCCACAAGTGGTACGCCTCATTGCCGCCTCGGTCCATCGGCTCCTTTAATCAACTGGCGAACGTCTTCACAGCTTACTTCGCCGCCAAGGTCGCTCGACCGGAAGGTCCCCTTCGCATGATGCAAATCAGGCAGGGAGAAGAAGAGTCCGACTCGGACTACATCGACCGAGTAGACGAGATCATCCTCAACGGCGAACCCGTAAGCGATGTGCGGTCCTAGGAGGATTCCATGATCTTTCGCCTATGTTCAGGCATCTTATGAAAGATCAACCCTCGACCTACGCGATCTTCCGAGCTAAGGCCGCAGACTTTCTGGCCACGCAAAGGTTCTTTCTTAGCCTATGAGCAGCACGATCAGCAGTCGAGCGACGACCATCGGTCTCCCAGGCCGATCGCCATTCTCAAGCAACATCATCAAAACTGGAGGACTCGATCGCCATCGAAAGTTCATCATCTAATATGGTGGACTACGGCACGAGATCGCCTCCGCCGCACAACATACAGCCATGGTCCTGGTAGTCGATGGAACCGGCTGGTTCGGCCATGCAAGGTCCCTTTGGGCCAAGATCGCCCGCCCTTCGTTTAAATACGAGGCCGGCGTAGTCTGAGGGCCCTCCAAAACTAATCAGTGGACACGATCGCCCGCCCTCAAAGGTTCATCATCTAACATGATGGACCCGGACAATGCGATACGTGACACTACCCCTGTCTCAACGTACACCGTCGAGGTTCGCCATCTTCATGGAGGGCCGAGGTGGAAGCAGAGCTAACAAGTCGCAGAGGTGGAGTTGATTAATCCGACGGCACCCCGTGCAAGGACACCTCTAGACCAAGACCGCACGCCCTTTGTTTAAATACGAGGCGAGGCGCAGCCTAACAGAGGACCCTCACAATAAAATGAGTCACGAGACACTCACTGTCGTTCGCGCATAAGACACGGTCATGGAGTCGGTCTATCGAACTATGCGACTGTGCACAGTTCCTCAGCGACGAAACAATCAAGTTTCTACGAGGGATCGACCAATGTTGTTTTTTGCAGGTACAAGACCGAAAGATAGCTAGTCAATCGACCAGATCGCCCATGTCCGAATCCAAAGTCAGCTCAACGGATCGCCCGTCCTCATCTTACACGATCGCCAGCAAGAACCACCTCGCCCCATGTCTTCAACATCGGAGCAAGCTGGGGGGCAATTGTTGTGTCGAGAATTATACTCGTCGATCGGCGATCGCCTCAGAGATCGGGCGACCTTGCCATTGCCGAGCAGCCGAGGCAGAACTCCCGACCAGATATCGAGCGACCTAGCCATAGCCGAGCAGCCGAGATAAATCGTGCAACCGAAGGTCCCAGGACAAGTCCCGGTGCCGAGCGATCGACTTCTAAGACGATCGTCTCTCGGAACCTGGTGATCAACTCCTGGTGGCCGACTAGCAGACGATCATCTCTCGCACTTACCGATCGACCCTTGGTGATCGACCGATGCCGACCTCTGGTGACCGACCAATGTCGACCGCCTCACGCCGCTCGAAGCCGATGATCACCCAGTCGGCAAAGGCCGAAGCTCGGGACAAGACCCACATGCAGATCCGGAATATGCGCCCCACCACATGGAGAGTTGACTACAGCCTGTCAGCACCCTTCCACCAACCGACAGACCCGCCGAAAGTAGTACAGTGGGACCACCCGTGACAGCAACTCCGGACGCATGCTGGTTCCACATTGGACCGCACAGCTGGCTGCCGGCAGCAGCCTTGGACTTTAGGCAGACAGCCCGTGTGACTTAAAGACGATCGCCCCATTATTATATTGGATGGAAGGAGATCGCCCGCCAGAAAACAAGGCATATCAGCCCCTATAAATAGAAGGCTGCCTGCACTTGGAAAAAGGGCTGCTTCTTGACAAGCAATACTCACAACTTGGCTTTCTCAACTCTTGGCAACAGCTATCTCTCGGTTCTATATTCTCTCTCAGCCTCTCTCACACAGAAGACGATCGGCAGAGACGAAGAACACCAAGGCTTCGCTCAAGAGTTAGATAAATAGGATCTTTTTACACTCATTGTATTTAGACTCTTACATTAATACTTGTATCCACGAATATTTATATTAATAACATCTCGCGAGAGCATTCAAGCCCGAGCCTAACAAACCTGGCAAATCTTGTGTTATTCACACCCCCACGGAAAGTGCTCCCGCAAATTTGCTGTTGTCCGTCCGTTCCAGCAGTATTTCATCTTCGGATAAATATTTCGGGCAGCAACAATTGGCGCTAGAAGAAGGGAATCTAACCCTCAATTTTATTCCTACCGTCCCGAAGAACACTCACTGTTCTTGGGGCATATACTTGAAGTGACACTCACTACGCTTCAAAGAAAGCTTTCAGAATCATGTCTTCCGCCTCCGCGTCGAAGAAAGCCGCTGGCCAGCCCGCCAAACGCCTCGTTCTGTCTCAGTCTGAGCCACAACCGATGGCGGAGGGTAGCCGTCGCGGTCCGAGACGCTCGATCCCGCCCTTAGGGGCGGCCCAGGTCTCTCAGATCGAGGAGGCCATAGCCGTCCTACAGGAGCGACGGAGTGCTCTCGACGCGCCTCCCGCTATCACCCCCTCGGCCATCCACCGGAGGACCAAATGGAAGTTCAAGGCATTACTGGCCAAGCAATCGCCAGGAGGCTCCCGTTCGCAGGGAGAGGCGCTCGCCAGCTGGGGCACCTCGGTTTTCGATCGCCTCGGCAGTGAACCATCTTGGCGACTGGGACAGTCCGGCCCCAGCCACGAGACGACGAAGCTCAAGTCCGTCACCAGGAGTTCGGCCTATCCGACTCCCAGAAGGCAGCCCAGCCGTCTGGCTCCCCCTCGCCAAATAGCTGAGGTCGGCAGCAGCGGAGTCAGGAGATCGGTACACGATCGCCTCGGCTCCCGCTCCAAAAGCCGACCCACGAGCGACCATGCTACAGCAATGGCCGCGATGCAATGCCAGCTCGACGACATGAAGGCGATCATGGAATCCGAGGCAGGCGCCAAAAGCAAGATCGCCGAGCCGAGCGAGCCGCTCGCGGTCCACATCGAGCTCGCCCCCGTGCAGCACAAGATCGCTCCCCCGCAAACATCTTTGTACGAGGGGAGATCGGACCCCGAAACACACCTGAACAAGTTCAACGTCTACATGATCGGGTGTGGGGAATCTGACGCGACCAGGTGCCGAATGTTCCCTCTGATGCTGGACGACCTTGCCCACAAGTGGTACGCCTCATTGCCGCCTCGGTCCATCGGCTCCTTTAATCAACTGGCGAACGTCTTCACAGCTTACTTCGCCGCCAAGGTCGCTCGACCGGAAGGTCCCCTTCGTATGATGCAAATCAGGCAGGGAGAAGAAGAGTCCGACTCGGACTACATCGACCGAGTAGATGAGATCATCCTCAACGGCGAACCCGTAAGCGATGAGATCGCCCTATACGCGGTCCTAGGAGGATTCCATGGTCTTTGGCCTATGTTCAGGCATCTTACGAAAGATCAACCCTCGACCTACGCGATCTTCCGAGCTAAGGCCGCAGACTTTCTGGCCAGGCAAAGGTTCTTTCTTAGCCTATGAGCAGCACGATCGGCAGTCGAGCGACGACCACCGGTCTCCCAGGCCGATCGCCATTCTCAAGCAACATCATAAAAACCGGAGGACTCGATCGCCATCGACAGTTCATCATCTAATATGGTGGACTACGGCACGAGATCGCCTCCGCCACACAACATACAGCCATGGTCCTGGTAGTCGATGGAATCGGCTGCTTCGGCCATGCAAGGTCCCTTTGGGCCAAGATCGCCCGCCCTTCGTTTAAATACGAGGCTGGCGTAGTCTGAGGGCCCTCCAAAACTAATCAGTGGACACGATCGCCCGCCCTCAAAGGTTCATCATCTAACATGATGGACCCGGACAATGCGACACGTGACACTACCCCTGTCTCAACGTACACCGTCGAGGTTCGCCATCTTCATGGAGGGCCGAGGTGGAAGCAGAGCTAACAAGCCGCGGAGGTGGAGTTGATTAATCCGACGGCACCCCGCGCAAGGACTACTCTAGACCAAGACCGCACGCCCTTTGTTTAAATATGAGGTGAGGCGCAGCCTAACAGAGGACCCTCACAATAAAATTAGTCACGAGACACTCACTGTCATTCGCGCATAAGACACGGTCATGGAGTCGGTCCATCGAACTCCGCGACTGTACACGGTTTCTCAGTGACGAAAAAATCAAGTTTCTACGAGGGATCGGCCAATGTTGTTTTTTGCAGGTACAAGACCGAAAGATAGCTAGCCAATCGACGAGATCGCCCAAGTCCGAATCCAAAGTCAGCTCAACGGATCGCCCGTCCTCATCTTACACGATCGCCAGCAAGAACCACCTCACCCCATGTCTTCAACATCGGAGAAAGTTGGGGGGCAATTGTTGTGTCGAGAATTATACTCGTCGACCGGCGTTCGCCTCAGAGATCGGGCGACCTCGCCATTGCCGAGCAGCCGAGGCAGAACTGCCGACCAGAGATCGGGCGACCTAGCCATAGCTGAGAAGCCGAGATAAATCGTGCAACCGAAGGTCCCAGGACAAGTTCCAGTGCCGAGCGATCGACTTCTAAGACGATCGTCTCTCGGAACCTGGCGATCGACTCCTGGTGGCCGACTAGCAGACGATCATCTCTCGCACTTGCCGATCGACCCTTGGTGACCGACCGATGCCGACCTCTGGTGACCGACCAATGTCGACCGCCTCACGCCGCTCGAAGCCGATGATCACCCAGTCGGCAAAGGCCGAAGCTCGGGACAAGACCCACATGCAGATCCGGAATATGCGCCCCAGCACATGGAGAGTTTACTACAGCCTGTCAGCACCCTTCCACCAACCGACAGACCCGCCGAAAGTAGTCCAGTGGGACCACCCGTGACAGCAACTCCGGACGCGTGCTGGTTCCTCATTGGACCGCACAGCTGGCTGCCGGCCGCAGCCTTGGACTTTAGGCAGACAGCCCGTGTGACTTAAAGACGATCGCCCCATTATTATATTGGATGGAAGGTGATCGCCCGCCAGGAAACAAGGCATCTCAGCCCCTATAAATAGAAGGCTGCCTGCACTTGGAAAAAGGGCTGCTTCTTGACAAGCAATACTCACAACTTGGCTTTCTCAACTCTTGGCAACAGCTATCTCTCGGTTCTATCTTCTCTCTCAGCCTCTCTCACACAGAATACGATCGGCAGAGACGAAGAACACCAAGGCTTTGCTCAAGAGTTAGATAAATAGGATCTTTTTACACTCATTGTATTTAGACTCTTACATTAATACTTGTATCCACGAATATTTGTATTAACAACATCTCGCGAGAGCATTCAAGCCCGGGCCTAACAAACCCGGCAAATCTTGTGTTATTCAAACCCCCACGGAAAGTGCTCCCACAAATTTGCTGTTGTCCGTCTGTTCCAGCAGTATTTCATCTTCGGATAAATATTTCGGGCAGCAACACAACGTCAAAAAATAATCCTCGGACAACATTTCCTTATGTATGATCATAATAAAGATTCGAGTTAACCACTAGGTTCGGATCTCGGGATGTTTCATCGTGATAATCTTAGGGTGGGTTTCCATTATCATGTATTGGGGAACCGTTTGACGTAAAAGACACTCATGGGGCACATGGATGCTTCTAATTACTAAGTCCCCCTCTACATCGGAAAAAAAAAACTCGAATAGCAATTCCCGCACGTCAAGGTTGCTGTTTTACGCGAGAGTAAACAACGGGTCACGTGAATACCCCTAGTTACTAGGCTTCCCATCATCGGTAATGCGATATTTCTGAACCATTAATCTATTCAGGGTTATCATTTTACGTGAAAGTAAACAACGGGTCACGTGAATACCCCCGGTTACTAGACTTCCCATCATAGAATATGTATAATATCTCGACTTTTTGGGAAAAACTGTCCGACTCTAAACTCAATTTAAGTGCCAATAAGACTCATGTTACTAGACGACTAGCTATGCGAAAAGTGTAACCAAACGTATAGACGGTGATTTGAAAACACGTATGTCTCCTTTCTTATACGCTAAAATTTCTAAAATAATGAAAAATATAGACCTAAATGAATACTCAGAGGAAACAGATATCGCTGACTGCAAACTCGACCAAAACTCAACCATTTCTTCAAAGAGAAATCAGTATCATAACATCAGTTTTACACAAGGAAGCACGTAAAATCCACGAATGCAAATAATATCACGACAAGCAAGGCTAGCGTCAAAAACAATGAAAAATAGCAACGAATAAATAAAAAGCAACTAAAAGTAAACCCCCCAGAACTTAGGACGTACATTGACCTCAATGGACACAAATAGTAATATGCAATAAGAGAAAAGGTCAAGTACTCCCCTAATGTCCTCTCATGAACTGGTGCCGCCTTGCCCGGCGAGGAGGGTGGTGTGGATGGCCTAACTGGTGGGATGAAGGGCCCGTACGGATGCAGTACATGGATTGTCCACGCGGCAAGCTAATCCTGGTGGTAAGCATCTCTCGCCGCCAGGCGCCTCTCCTCATGTCGATTGGCCCGGCGGGCCTGCTCTATCATCTCCTCCCGGATAGCTGCGAGGAGGCTCTCTCTCTCTGTCCGCATCTCCTCTCTCACGCCTGGAGGTGCTCTCTATCGGCCGGCGGGCTGGACTCTGCCTGCCCATGTGTCAGAAGAAGAGGCTCGGGGGACTGCTCATGTGTCTCGTCAAGAAGAAATCCTCGTCCCCGAGCCTGTGCCGGCGCTCCACCCCACTGGTCAAAGTGAGAAATGATGCGATGATCTATCGGACCCAGGGGTGCTACCGTCGGCTCATCATCCGACCAAGTCATGCCCGACTGGCGGCATAGAGCGCAAATGAGAGAGGGGTGCTTCAGCCCCGTCTTGGCCCCTCCTTGAATGCACTGAAGGATAGATTGGACCAGATGAGGGGCCACATCGAATCTGAGCCCAGTAGTGATAGCATAAAGTAGTCGGGCAGGAGAGAGTAAAACTGAACGGATCTGCGAGGTAGGATCAACCCGTGCGCAGAGGAAGTATAACCATGCTCGCCCGAGCCGACTGAGGCGCGAACTCTTAAAATAAAAGGCTGAAGAACCTGGGGCTTGAGTCTCCCATACGGAACCGGGCTGTGTGAGTGTCTCAAGCAGAGCCTCCCTTGTGAGGCTACTCATACTCTGCGTAAACGCCGTCTCGTTCACCACTGGCAGCTCATATAGTCTCCGGATTGCAGCCACCGAAAAATCCACAATATGGCCTCGGATGACGACCTGAGTCCGAGTATCTGATTGCGGTATCATCTACCCTACCCGAATATGTCGTAGTAGAGCACTAGCGTAAAACTCTTGGACGATAGAGATTATAGCCGGCTCGGGAGGCACAGTGAAACGAGCCCATCCCATCTCGTCAATCATAGTCAGAAGCTCACCATCCTGGGGCGGGAGTGAATCCCCGCTCCGGGATTATTGGTCGAGGCCGAAATTTGTTGTTGAATATTCTGTGAATTTCCGGATCGGAAAATTGGTGAGACTCCAAATCAGCTCGGCTCTGTGATGTCTCCCCTCGTGTGGGGGACGATTGTGTCCGAGCCCTCGTGCTAATATTTATTTTTTCTAGCCATGGTGAGGTTCCTGGTGTGCCGGCCGATCGATGTTATAAAGCAGGCCTGGGCTGTTCATCTTCGCAATGGGGGCCGCGGCACAGCTTAAGTGAGCCGCGACCCAGAGTACAGCCTGCCTGGGCGTGCTTGTTCTTTTTCCGTGTGCCGTGGCTCAACATATCGGTGCCGCGGCTCGTCCTGTAAGTGTGCCGCGGCTCATTTGGTCCGTGCCGCGGCACGGAGTACAGTTACCTAGGCGTTTATGGGGCATTCAGTGTGCCGCGGCTCAGCATAATTGTGCCGCGGCTCAGGTGTTGTGTGTGTCGCGGCTCACTAAGTTCGTGCCGCGGCACAGAGTACAGTTCCCTTAGCCCTTTTTGTGTCGACTTTTGTGTGCCGCGGCTCACTTTCCTTGTGCCGCGGCTCATTGCTGCATTATCCCCTGGGGTTATTTCTGCACAGAATTTTCAGAGGCAAACACCAAGAACGTGAGAGATAAGCATATCCAAGCAAATATGACGAGAAAAATAGACTCCTAAAATTCAAGAAAACACTGAAAAATAAAATTCTACAACTAATACTCGGGTTGCCTCCCGAGAAGCGCTAAGTTTATAGTCTTCAGCCGGACCTTTTGAAAATCAATTTGCTTTTCGCAAAGACCATTTGAACTCCGCCCCGTCCATCGAGCCGTTAATATGTGTTTTAAATTTTTGACCATTGGTCTTTAATAATTCTACTTTCGGTTTGGACACCCAATTTTCTTTGCGAAAAGATTTGAACAAAAACAACTTTCCAAAACACCCATATTGCACATCACTTGGCACCCGTTTCACTTCCGGCTTATTCTCCTTTTTCACGAACGAACTTCTGACAGCATTAGACTTTTCGTTGGTGGGTGAACGGTTGATGAAGATGACATGTCCAAATGCCTAAGATATGTGACTCGTTCTACATTTTTCTTCGACGTCGGAGCAACTAACACGGATTTTGAACATTTCGACCGACAACTCTCCCGGTGTGTGTCTTTCTCAAAGATATCAATTTGTGAACACTTTTTGTCCGTGCTTGGACACGGGAGATATCGAAACACATTGAATGTGACTTGCTCATATTCAACCCGAAGTATTAATTTACCCTCCTAAACATCAATAAGGATCCTTCCGGTGGATAAGAACGGTCTACCCTAAATAATCGGAATTTCATGGTCTTATTCCATATCAAGCACAATGAAATCAGCAGGGAAAATGAATTTCTCGACTTTGACCAAGACATCTTCTATTACCCCTATCGGGTACTTGATGGATCTATCGGCTAGTTGTAAAGAGACCATAGTAGGTTTCGCTTCCCCAATTCCTAGCTTCTTGAAAATAGAAAGAGGCATGAGATTAACGCTAGCGCCGAGATCACATAATGCTCTATCAAAAGACAAATTCCCAAAGAGTGCACGTATAGTGAAGCTTCTTGGGTCCTTCAATTTAGGCGGAGCTTTCTGCAAGATTGTGCCGCACTCTTGATCGTGCCACCGTTTCATATTCCTCGAGCTTCCTTTTGTTAAATAAGATTTCCTTCATAAACTTCACATAGCTCGGCATTTGTTCTAAGGCATCGGCAAATGGAATGTTGATATGTAGTTTCTTGAAGACGTCAAGAAACTTGGAGAATTGTTTGTCCAATTTTTGTTTTTGTAAACGATGTGGAAATGGGACGGGTGGAAAATAGGCTATCGGATTGTCAGGAAATAGTTTCGAGCTTCTAGAAATTTGTGATTCCTCAGTCACCGAATTTTTCTTCTCCTCATCTTCACCTCTCTTTTTGTTCTGCCCGGGCTGCTCACACACTTCCTTCCCGCTTCTCAAACCAATGGCATTTATACTCTCTCTAGGGTTCGTCTCGGTTGTACTTGGCAGGGTACCCTCAGGGCGGGCTGTTAACATATTTGCTATTTGACCCAATTGTACTTCCAAGTTGCGAATAGAGGCGTAATGGCGTACCCCACAAACTGAGCTTGTTCCATCGGATGTTGCTCGAAAGGATTTATGACTTGGCACTCTGCGCTAGGATGAGACCCGTTACACCAATTACATGATTCTGTGGTAATGGTGGTAGGAGCATGTGAAAAAGCTTGCAATTGCTGACTCAGCGCTGCGACTTGGGCTGATAGTGTAGAGATCGGATCATTGTCGGAAACTCCCATAACTCGCTTCAGGATCACCCGTTCGGAAGGCCACTGATAAGCAGTTGCAGCCATCGCTTCCAATAGAGAGTGGGTTTCGGCCATCATTTTTCCCATCAATGCTCCTCCAGTGGCTGTATCAACAAGAGTGCGTGTAGAAGCACTCAATCCGTTATAGAACATCTGAATTTGTAGCTAGTCCGGTAGGCGATGGTGTGGGCATCTCCTTAGTAAATCCTTGTATCGCTCCCAAGCTTCATGAAGTGACTCCATATCAAATTGCCCGAAAGTGGTTATCTCGTTCCTTAGTCTCGCTGTCTTCGATGGTGGAAAGAACTTAGCCACAAAGGCTTGTGCTAATTTTGCCCAAGTTGTGATAGAGCCCGGCGGTAATGAATTCAACCAAAATTTGGCTTTGTCCCTTAGATAGAAAGGGAAAAGCCGCAGACGAATAGCATCATCGGTAACACCGTTATTCTTGAAGGTGTCACATATCTCAAGAAATGAAGCGATGTGTGCGTTGGGGTCATCGTTAGCCAGTCCACAAAATTGGCTTGCTTGCACCATCTGAATAATAGCCGGCTTAATCTCAAAGTTGTTCGTTTGGATGGTTGGACGCCGAATCCCCGAAAAGTTCGCATTTATTTGTGGCATTGCATAATCACGGAGTGCCAATGCCGGTTGAGCTTGGTGCATAAGATTATCTCCTCCGTGATTTTCGGTATTATCAGCCATGATGTCTTTTGCCGGTAGCTCATGCTTTTCCTTCTTGGTTTTCCGAAGAGTGCGCTCGAGTTCAGTATCCAAAGGTAATAGGCCTTCGTTACGGAATTTTCTCATACACTAACCAGAAATTCCTGAAGGGAAAACAAAATAAAAAAAATTACACAAAAATAAAATAATGTTCAAATTAAGAATAGAAATACTGAAATCGATATTAGTAAAATAATCAGTCCCCGGCAACGGCGCTAAAAACTTGTTGATAAATTTCGGTGAACGCAAGTGCATGTTGTCGTAAACAAGTAATAAAGAGATGAGTAATATATCGTTCCCACGAGGACTGACTTACTAACTACCAATTTATGAGTATTCTAATTTTATCTGAATGATTGAAATTGGAGGTGCAAGAATAATTAAAGAAAATTAATAAAAGAATAAATAATGAAAACGATTGTTCGAAGAAAGAAAATCAAATAAGGAATTAATCTAGGATTGTGAATCCACCTCGGTTTATCCGAATTACTCTTGATTATATGAATTTAATGAATTCCCAATTTATTGAAGGTGAAGATTGCTAAAATACTCTACCGCCTCTCCTGAGGTCAATAGAATTTTCTAAGGCGAATAACACACTCTATTTCTAGGTAAATTAATTCGACAATAGGCAAAAAACACGAAATCTTCAGAAAGGCCACATAATTCCTATGAGTATATTCCTATCTCACAAGATAAAACGGTTCTCACCAATTTATCCTACCAACTCTCCTCCCCCGATTTGAGTTGCATAATCAAAACAATTCAATTATAGGCCACACAATTGAAATCATTAAGAACAATTGGGGAAAACTCAATAGAAAAGAGAATTATATTGATAATGCAAAATCAAAAGTTAATTCATCAAAACCTCGGTTTCAACAAAATCCTATAATAGGGTTCTAGCCTGACATGCTAGAAAATAAAAATACAAAAAGAATTAAAGAAAGCATAGAAATCAAACGCAGAGGAAGAACTTGGATTCCTCTGTTCTCTAGCTTCCGCTCTCTGCTCCTTGGTGTTTTCCGCTTCTTCTCGATGATCCGCGATGATTCTCAATTATTCAATCCCCTTTTCTGCTGGTATTTAATCCCTATTTATCACCATCATTCGTCTCCCAAAACGCGTCCGTGGATTAGGTCGAAAATGGGCTTCAGAACAGTCCTAAAACGAGGCAAAATCATCATCACCGCCCCGTGGGCCGCGGCTCAATAAGAGCGTGCCGCGGCCCCTAATGCTCAGCGCCTATACCTGGGCGCAATATTTTCTTCATGGGCCGCGGCTCAGCTTCAACGTGCCGTGGCCCCCGGTACAGCGTTCTCGGTGCCCTGCTAGTCACCTTCGTGTGCCGCGGCCGGACCTTGGTGTGCCGCGGCCCCAGGCCAAAAATTGTCGTTTTGGCCCGTTTTTCGCCGTTCGAGCTTCCGGACTCCAATTTCCTACAAAACATATAAAGATAGTGCATTAAAAGCTCATTTATGCAGGTTTAGACTTAAAATAGATATGAAATAATGAAAATAAGCGTATAAAAATACGCCTAACAAACACCCCCAAACTTGAGCCTTTGATTGTCCTCAAGCAAAAATCAATTTTCAATTAAAAAGTATCGTGAAGGATCGTGCAAAACCATAGTGCTCAACTTAATCAATACTACCCTGAAAATCTCAAAGAATAATACGATTATCGTATTAGTGAGTCACATCAAGGACACTGATTCCACAAAGTAACCATTTTTAGTGCTAATCAATCGTTTATGAAGAAAATCAAGCTCAAAGATTAACAAGCGTGAATTTAACCGACCGCCAATACGAAGGGTTAGAGTAAACAAGCTAACTCGCCCAGCCCCACAGTCTAGTGGCAAAAATTCAGGAGTTTCAACGTCAAGAAATAATCCTCGGACAGCATTTCCTTATGTATGATCATAATAAAGATTCGAGTTAACCACTAGGTTCGGATCTCGGGATGTTTCATCATGATAATCCTAGGGTGGGTTTCCATTATCATGTATTGGGGAACCGTTTGACGTAAAAGACACTCATGGGGCACATGGATGCTTCTAGTTACTAAGTCCCCCTCTACAGCGGAAAAAAAAAACTCGAATAGCAATTCCCGCACGTCAAGGTTGCTGTTTTACGCGAGAGTAAACAACGGGTCACGTGAATACCCCTAGTTACTAGGCTTCCCATCATCGGTAATGCGATATTTCTGAACCATTAATCTATTCAGGGTTGTCGTTTTACGCGAGAGTAAACAACGGGTCACGTGAATACCCCCGGTTATTAGACTTCCCATCATAGAATATGTATAATATCTTGACTTTTTGGAAAAAAATGTCCGACTCTAAACTCAATTTAAGTGCCAACAAGACTCATGTTACTAGACGACTAGCTACGCAAAAAGTGTAACCAAACGTATAGACGGTGATTCGAAAACACGTATGTCTCCTTTCTTATACGCTAAAATTTCTACAATAACGAAAAATATAGACCTAAATGAATACTCAGAGGAAACAGATATCGCTGACTGCAAACTCGACCAAAACTCAACCGTTTCTTCAAAGAGAAATCAGTATCATAACATCAGTTTTACACAAGGAAGCACGTAAAATCCACGAATGCAAATAATATCACGACAAGCAAGGCTAGCGTCAAAAACAACGAAAAATAGCAACGAATAAATAAAAAGCAACTAAAAGTAAACCCCCCCAAACTTAGGACGTACATTGACCTCAATGGACACAAATAGTAATATGCAATAAGAGAAAAGGTCAAGTACTCCCCTAATGTCCGCTCATGAACTGGTGCCGGCCTCACCCGGCGAGGAGGGTGGTGTGGATGGCCTAACTGGTGGGATGAAGGGCCGTATGGATGCAGTACATGGCTCGTCCACACGGCAAGGTAATCCTGGTGGTAAGCATCTCTCGCCGCCAGGCGCCTCTCCTCACGTCGATTGGCCCGGTGGGCCTGCTCTCTCATATCCTCCCGGACAACTGCGAGGAGGCTCTCTCTCTCTCTCTCCGCATCTCCTCTCTCAGGCCTTCAAACATCACCTGGAGGTGCTCTCTATCGGGCGGCGGGCTGGACTCTGCCTGCCCATGTGTCAGAAGAAGAGGCTCGGGGGACTACTCATGTGTCTCGTCAAGAAGAAATCCTCGTCCCCGAGCATGTGCCGGCGCTCCACCCCACTGGTCAAAGTGAGAAATGATGCGATGATCTATCGGACCCTGGGGTGATACCGTCGGCTCATCATCCGACCAAGTCATGCCCGACTGGCGGCATAGAGCGCAAATGAGAGAGGGGTGCTTCAGCCCCGTCTTGGCCCCTTCTTGAATGCATTGAAGGATAGATCGGACCTGATGAGGGGCCACATCGAATCTGAGCCCAGTAGTTATAGCATAAAGTAGTCGGGCACGAGAGAGTAAAACTGAACGGATCTGCGAGGTAGGATCAACCCGTGCGCAGAGGAAGTATAACCATGCTCGCCCGAGCCGACTAAGGCGCGAACTCTTAAAATAAAAGGCTGAAGAACCCAGGGCTCGAGTCTCTCATACGGAACTGGCCTGTGTGAGTGTCTCAAGCAGAGCCTCCCTCGTGAGGCTACTCATATTTTGCGTAAACGCCGTCTCCTTCACCACTGGCATCTCATATAGTCTCCGAATTGCATCCACCGAAAAATCCACAGTATGGCCTCGGACGACGACCTGAGTCCGAGTATTTGATTGCGGTATCATCTGCCCTGCCCGAATGTGTCGCAGTAGAGCGCTAGCATAAAACTCCTGGACGATAGAGATTACAGCCGGATCGGGAAGCGCGGTGAAATGAGCCCATCCCATCTCGTCAATCATAGTCAGAAGCTCACCGTCCTGGGGGGCGGGAGTGAATCCCCGCTCCGAGATTATTGGTCGAGGCCGAATTTTTTCGTTGAATATTCTGTGAATTTCCGGATTGGAAAATTGGTGAGACTCCAAATTAGCTCGGCTCTGTGATGTCTCCCCTCGTGTGGGGGACGATTGTGTCCGAGCCCTCATGCTAATCTTTCTTTTTTCTAGCCATGGTGAGGTTCCTGGTGTGCCGGCCGATCGATGTTATAAAGCAGGCCTGGGCTGTTCATCTTCGCAATGGGGGCCGCAACACAGCTTAAGTGAGCCGCGGCCCAGAGTACAGCCTGCCTGGGCGTGTTTGTTCTTTTGCCGTGTGCCGCGACTCAACATATGGGTGCCGCGGCTCGTCCTGTAAGTGTGCCGCGGCTCATTTGGTCCGTGCCGCTGCACGGAGTACAGTTACCTGGGCGTTTATGGGGCATTTAGTGTGCCGCGGCTCAGCATAATTGTGCCGCGGCTCAGGTGTTGTGTGTGCCGTGGCTCACTAAGTTCGTGCCGCGGCACATAGTACAATTCCCTTAGCCCTTTTCTGTCGACTTGTGTGTGTCGCGGCTCACTTTCCTTGTGCCGCGACCCATTGCTGCATTATCCCCTGGGGTGATTTCTGCACAGAATTTTCAGAGGCAAACACCAAGAACGTGAGAGATAAGCATATCCAAGCAAATATGACGAGAAAAATAGACTCCTAAAATGCAAGAAAACACTGAAAAATAAAATTCTACAACTAATACTCGGGTTGTCTCCCAGAAGCACTAAGTTTATAGTCTTCAGCCGGACCTTTTGAAAATCAATTTGCTTTTCACAAAGACCATTTGAACTCCGCCCCGTCCATCGAACCGTTAATATGTGTTTTAAATTTTTGACCATTGGTCTTTAACAATTCGACTTTCGGTTTAGACACCCAATGTTCTTTGCGAAAAGATTTGAACAAAAACAACTTTCCAAAACACCCATATTGCACATCACTTGGCACCCGTTTCACTTCCGGCTTATTCTCCTTTTTCACGAACGAACTTCTGACAGCATTAGACTTTTCGTTGGTGGGTGAACGGTTGATGAAGATGACATGTCCAAATGCCTAAGATATGTGACTCGTTCTACATTTTTCTTCGACGTCGGAGCAACTAACACGGATTTTGAACATTTCGACCGACAACTCTCCCGGTGTGTGTCTTTCTCAAAGATATCAATTTGTGAACACTTTTTGTCCGTGCTTGGACACGGGAGAGATCGAAACACATTGAATGTGACTTGCTCATATTCAACCCGAAGTATTAATTTACCCTCCTAAACATCAATAAGGATCCTTCCGGTGGATAAGAACGGTCTACCCTAAATAATCGGAATTTCATGGTCTTATTCCATATCAAGCACAATGAAATCAGCAGGGAAAATGAATTTCTCGACTTTGACCAAGACATCTTCTATTACCCCTATCGGGTACTTGATGGATCTATCGGCTAGTTGTAAAGAGACCATAGTAGGTTTCGCTTCCCCAATTCCTAGCTTCTTGAAAATAGAAAGAGGCATGAGATTAACGCTAGCGCCGAGATCACATAATGCTCTATCAAAAGACAAATTCCCAGTAGTGCACGGTATAGTGAAGCTTCTTGGGTCCTTCAATTTAGGCGGGAGCTTTCTCTGCAAGATTGTGCTGCACTCTTCAGTCTGTGCCACCGTTTCATATTCCTCGAGCTTCCTTTTGTTAAATAAGATTTCCTTCATAAACTTCACATAGCTCGGCATTTGTTCTAAGGCATCGGCAAATGGAATGTTGATATGTAGTTTCTTGAAGACGTCAAGAAACTTGGAGAATTGTTTGTCCAATTTTTGTTTTTGTAAACGATGTGGAAATGGGACGGGTGGAAAATAGGCTATCGGATTGTCAGGAAATAGTTTCGAGCTTCTAGAAATTTGTGATTCCTCAGTCACCGAATTTTTCTTCTCCTCATCTTCACCTCTCTTTTTGTTCTGCCCGGGCTGCTCACACACTTCCTTCCCGCTTCTCAAACCAATGGCATTTATACTCTCTCTAGGGTTCGTCTCGGTTGTACTTGGCAGGGTACCCTTAGGGCAGGCTGCTAACACATTTGATATTTGACCCAATTGTACTTCCAAGTTGCGAATAGAGGCGGAATGGTTTTGCAAGGTTTCTTCCGTACGGGTCATGAACTGACTCGTATTTGCTGCTAATTTCGCCATTGCCTCCTCTAGAGAGATTTTTGGAGCGGGAGGAGGTTGCTGTTGGTGTTGGGAAAACTTAGGTTGGTTTGAGTTTTGTCCATTTTTCCACGAAAAGTTTGGGTGATTTCTCCACCCTGGATTAAATGTGTTGGAATACGGATTGTTCTACCGATTCCCGTACCCCACAAACTGAGCTTGTTCCATCGGATGTTGCTCGAAAGGATTTATGACTTGGCACTCTGCGCTAGGATGAGACCCGTTACACCAATTACATGATTCTGTGGTAATGGTGGTAGGAGCATGTGAAAAAGCTTGCAATTGCTGAGTCAGCGCTGCGACTTGGGCTGATAGTGTACAGATCGGATCATTGTTGGAAACTCCCATAACTCGCTTCGGGATCACCCATTCAGAAGGCCACTGATAAGCATTTTCAGCCATCACTTCCAATAGAGAGTGGGCTTCGGCCATCATTTTCCCCATCAATGCTCCTCTAGTGGCTGCATCAACAAGAGTGCGTGTAGAAGCACTCAATCCGTTATAGAACATCTGAATTTGTAGCCAGTCCGGTAGGACATGGTGTGGGAATCTCCTTAGCAAATCCTTGTATCGCTCCCAAGCTTCATGAAGCGACTCCATATCAAATTGCCCGAAAGTGGTTATCTCGTTCCTTAGTCTCGCTGTCTTCGATGGTGGAAAGAACTTAGCCAGAAAGGCTTGTGCTAATTTCGCCCAAGTTGTGATAGAGCCCGGCGGTAATGAATTCAACCAAAATTTGGCTTTGTCCCTTAGAGAGAAAGGGAAAAGCTGCAGACGAATAGCATCATCGGTATCACCGTTATTCTTGAAGGTGTCACATATCTCGAGAAATGAAGCGATGTGTGCGATGGGGTCATCGTTCGCCAGTCCACAAAATTGGCTTGCTTGCACCATCTGAATAATAGCCGGCTTAATCTCAAAGTTGTTCGCTTGGATAGTTGGACGCCGAATCCCCGAAAAGTTCGCATTTATTTGTGGCATTTCATAATCACGGAGTGCCAATGCCGGTTGAGCTTGCTGCATAAGATTATCTCCTCCGTGATTTTCGGTATTATCGGCCATGATGTCTTTTGCCGGTATCTCATGCTTTTTCTTCTTGGTTTTCCGAAGAGTGCGTTCGAGTTCAGTATCCAAAGGTATTTGGCCTTCGTTACAAGATAAAACGGTTCTCACCAATTTATCCTACCAACTCTCCTATCCCGATTTGAGTTGCGTAATCAAAACAATTCAATTATAGGCCACACAATTGAAAGCATTAAGAACAATTGGGGAAAACTCAATAGAAAAGGAAATTATATTGATAATGCAAAATCAAAAGTTAATTCATCAAAACCTCGATTTCATCAAAATCCTAGAATAGGGTTCTAGCCTGACATGCTAGAAAATAAAAATACAAAAAGAATTAAAGAAAGCATAGAAATCAAACGCAGACGAAGAACTTGGATTCTTCCTTTCTCTAGCTTCTGCTCTCTGCTCCTTGGTGTTTTCTGCTTCTTCTCGATGATCCGCGATGATTCTCGATTATTCAATCCCCTTTTCTGCTGGTATTTAATCCCTATTTATCACCATCCTTCGTCTCCCAAAACGCGTCCGTGGATTAGGTCGAAAACGGGCTGCAGAACAGTCCAAAAACGAGGCAAAATCAGCATCACCGCCCCGTGGGCCGTGGCTCAATAAGAGCGTGCCGCGGCCCCTAATGCTCAGCTTCAACGTGCTGTGGCCCCCGGTACAGCGTGCTCAGTGCCCTGCTAGTCACCTTCGTGTGCCGGGGCTGGACCTTGGTGTGCCGCGGCCCCAGGCCAAAAATTGTCGTTTTGGCCCGTTTTTCGCCGTTCGAGCTTCCGGACTCCAATTTCCTACAAAACATATAAAGATAGTGCATTAAAAGCTCATTTATGCAGGTTTAGACTTAAAATGGATATGAAATAATGATAAATAAGCATATAAAAATACGCCTAACAGTGGCCCAAGGCAATCTATCCTGAAGATGGTGATTCAAGACTAGTTTTATTTCCTTTTACTTTGTTGAGTCATTCGCTTGGCCTAATATTTAGGAAAGGTCCATGAACTACATGTTGATAGCAACTAGGTTGTTATCTATTTTATTCATATTGTATGAATATCAAATCGCGATTACAAATTAAATATGCAAAGTGTAACGTTAATCGCGAAATACTCCCACATAACAAACACTAAGTTGGAAAGGGTGCAAGCTATCCTATCCTCCATCAAAATCTTGGAAAATTGAAATCTAAACCGAAATGTTATTCTTCCGAGTATGACGGGGTAGTGTTTTGGGGAAGGTAGATAAATTTCTAGAGTAGATTATGTGCCTTCGGTTGTGAGAAATCAAACCCATAGAAGCTATATGGCTTGCCGGGTAAGATTCAATTGTCAGACTGATAGGAATTGATGGTTTAAACTTAGATTGTTCAGCGTGCCATAGAAACCGTATGAGTTGAGGGCAAGTGAACTAGGGTAAAAGAAAGATAAATTCATTCATTAGATGCGTTGGTGTTGGACACTATTTTAAAAAAATAATAGACCCGAAACCGTATGGGTTGCCCCCTATTAATTTTATAAAGAACTTGATCACCACTAAGAATTCGATCGCTTGATGACTTCCGGTTTTTCACATGGGAGTGTGTTTTTCCCATAAAATTAGTGAATCTGAGTCATGAATAAAGTCCTTTATTCTAAGTACTGGGATAACCCACATAACACTAATTAAATGTGATTTACTTTCTGGAGAACTAAAATATCAAAATGACAATGAATCCACTTGCAACACTTCTTGAAAAGGACAACCTAGTCGGACCAAACTTTTCAACAGGCTCTGAAATCTGAGGATAGTCCTCAGTATGGAATCGTTGGGATACGTCTTGGAGGTGGATATCCCACCGGCTCCTACTCGGACCAGGGCTAATCAGGAAGAGGTTTAAACCCATGAGAACTGGGTCAAAGATAATGTCAGAGTCCGTGGCTTTATGATGGGATCTATCAATAATGAGTTGCAGAGAGCACACGAGACTATGACTTCTGCTAGGCAAATACTGGCTCATCTGACCGAACTCTATGGGGAGCATAGTCGAACAGCTAGATATGAGATATCAAAGCAGCCGTTTGGAGCTCGGATGAAGGAATGAGAGAATGTTGGGAACCATGTCCTCAAGATGATCTCTATGATCGAAAGAATGGAAGCTCTCGATTTCAGAATGCATGCTTCTCTCCAAACCAATCTCATCATTCAGTCTCTGCCTTACTCCTTCTCACAGTTTGTCATGATTTTCAACTGCAATAGGATTTTGCAATCTTAGAGGTTTAATGAACAAATTGTCAACCTCTCAGTCTCATATGAATACATCGAGGGTGAAGGAGGCTGCACTTGTTATCTCTTCTGGGCCTCAGAGGTCCAATAACAAAAAGAAGAAAAACAAGAAACATGTGAGGCCCAAAGCTGTGGTCGGAAAAGGAAAAGGCAAGAACCCAATGGTTCTGAGGGCAATCAAGGCCAAGCCAATGGACAGGTTCTGAAAGTGCGGTGTGCTAGGCCACTGGAGAAAGGATTGTCCTCAGCTTTACGGTGTTTCAGGTACAGAACTTTTAGTTTTGGAAACAAATTGTTCTGCTACTGTTTATTCTACTTCCTGGATTCTAGATTTAGGTGCTAGTTCTCATATTTGCAATGTAAATCAGGTTCTGGAATGAGGTAGATGGCTTGGAGCTGGGGAAGTGATGATAACAGTCTGAAGCAGACATAGTGCCGAGGATATTGATATCGGATCACTTCTTTTATATTTGGAATTTGGTTTTACTTTAACTTTAGATGATGTATTGGTATTTTCCAATGGGCATAAAAATATTGTATCCATTACGGCTATAGATCGGAAAGGTTTTCACTTTTTCATTAGCAATGGAAGTTGCAAAATTTATTTTGAATATAAATTAATTGGTTCTGTTATATTATTAAATGGACCTTATCATCTAAATCTACAAAAAAAACAGTTGGGAATACTATGACTAGAGCATGCTAGAGATGAAAATAAGCAAGCATCAAAATGGCATCTTAGACTTGGTCATGTTGGTCAGATTAATATTCATAAGATGGAGAAAGATAGACTTATGGGTCCATTGGGATCTGATCCCTGTCCTATTTTGTGAATCTTGCCTTAAGGGCAAAACGACTAAGTCCCCCTTCACAGGGACTTTTGAAAGAGCTACTGAAAAACTTGGATTGATTCATACCGATATGTGTGGTGCTTTAGAAGCAGCATGAGATGGATATAAGTACTTCATTACGTTCACTGATGATCATACTAGGTATGGTTTCGTATATCTGATGAAGCACAAATCTGAAGCCTTCGAGAAATTCAAGGAATTTAAGGCTCTAGTCGGAAATCAAACTGGTCATCATATTAAGGCACTTCGGTCAGACCGAGGAGGCGAATACATTAGTACCAAGTTTGATGAGTTCTTAAAAGAACATATAATAGTATCACAATTTGCACCTCCAGCAACTCCTCAATTAAATGGTGTTTCAGAAAGAAGGAACCGAACCTTGTTGGACATGGTTCCATACATGCTTAATTATACTGGTTTACCGATTTATCTATGGGGACATGCACTACTTACTGCCGCCCACATCTTGAACAGATGTCCTTCTAAATCCGTTCCTAAAACACCATATGAGATGCGGAGAGGTAGGAAACCAAGTCTTAATCATATTATGATTTGAGGATGCCTCACCTAAGTAAAAAAGACTAAGGTGTAGAAATTAGAAGCTAGGTCTGTTAAAGGACGTTTCATAGGATACCCATCTGATTCAATAGGTTATCTGTCTACATGCCTGAAGATCATAGGATCGTCGAAGCTTTACAAGCACACTTGCTGGAAGATGAGTTAATTCAGGAAGGTGGAATGGGTAGAAATGTTTATTTGAAAAAACATAGTGAAACTCTTGAGGAGACACCTGTGCAAGAAGAAAGAACCGAACATTCTGAAATACAACTACTACCACCACGTAGGTCGAGTAGCAGATCTCAACTACCTGAGAGGTATGGCTACATGCATCTGGAGGAACTGGGTCTCCACCAAACATATGGTAGCCAACAGTATGATCCTATGTCGTATGAACAAGCGATGGTAGACGTGGACTCCGTGAAGTGGCGTGAGGCCATGGAAGATGATATAGACTCGATGCACACCAATCAGGTCTGGACTTTGGTAGATCTACCAGAGGGTATAGTACCTATTGGAAATAAATAGATCTTCAAAAGAAAGACTGATGGGGATGGCAATGTGGAAGCCTACAAAGCCAGGCTTGTGGCTAAGGGTCATACCCAAAGGGAAGGAATCGATTATCAGGAAACCTTCTCACCAGTTGCCATGATCAAGTCTATTCGTATGATGCCTGCCATAGCCGCCTACTATGATTATGAGATCTGGCAAATGGACGTGAAGACGATTTTTCTAAATGGATACCTCGAAGACGAAATCTATATGAAATAGACTATAGGCTTCATGTCCACTACCGATATTCATAAAGTTTGCCAACTTTAGCATGTTATTTATAGACTGAAGCAAAGCTTCACGAAGTTGGAATCATCGTTTTCACGAAGCAGTTAAAGAGTTCGACTTTGTGCAAAATGAAGATGAGCCTTGTGTTTACAAGAAGGTTAGTGGGAGCATGATCGCATGCTTAGTACTATATATGGATGACATTCTACTAATAGGAAACGACGTTGGACTGCTCAGTTCTCTCAAAGCTTGGCTATCGAACATATTATCCATGAAAGACTTGGGAAAAGGTTCCTATATTCTGGCTATTCGTATCTATAGGGATAGATCGAAGAGAATGTTAGGACTTTCCCAAGCCCTCTATATAGAAAATATCCTAAAGAGATTTACGATGGAAGATTCTAAAAGAGGGTTCTTACCTATGCGATATAGTTTAAAATTCTCCAAAACTATTTGCCCTCAAAGTGAGTAAGACGTGATAAAGATGAGACAGGTACCTTATGTGTCGGATGTAGGTAGTTTAATGTATGCTATGTTGTGCACGAGACCAGATATTGCATACGCTGTGAGTGTAGTTAGTCGGTTTCAAGAAAACCAGGGTACAGAACATTGGACAGCCGTGAAGAATGTTCTAAAGTACCTTAAACGGACTAAAGAAATGGTTCTTACATACGGTGGTGGAGAATTGAGAGTGGATGGGTTCCTGGACTCGGATTTCAGTGACGATGTGGACAAAGGGAAGTCCACTTCAGGGCACTTATTTACTCTGAATGGTGGAGCAATTTCTTGGATGAGTTCCAAGCAAACTGCGACTGCACATTTCACCTGCCAGGCCGAGGACTTTATATCAGTCATATCCGAGGACTTTTTCTCAGAGAACTTATATGCAGGGAAGTTTTACATCAGAGAGAGTTGACCGCACATCTGACAGGTTTGACCAAGAGATATAAGACGAGTTCTCAGGCAAAATATCAGCCAAGTTTAAGAAACTCAGTCCATGACAGCAAAGCGTTCAAAAGTCAACAATAACAGAATCCACATGCAGATGTAGGGAGACAAACCAGAAATATTCCCGGAAAATTAGGAATAAAATATTCCTTGAGATCCGCATTCTGAAGACTTAGAATAAACAAATCAATAAAGCGGCGCGACCAAAAGAATCCTTTCCAATAGTCGGAATTGAAAAGTAAATCATGTCATGCAACAGAATGATAAAATAAACAAAGAAGTCCACTCTCCAACGGACCAATTTGTTATAGTGATGCAACGTCTATGAAGAGAAGCTGAAGATTCGTACTATAAATATCTGAAGATCAGAATTGAGCAAAGTACGATGTGAACAATACTTACAAGCAATCTAAGAAATCAAAGCAATCAAAGCTATCAAGAGAACTATAGCATCATGAAGAGTAAAGTTTCAAAGATCATATTCTTAGAAGCTCTTGAAGTTGGAGAAGACAACACTCTTGTCTTTAAAGTGGAGTATGGGGTACTTCTATGAATGAGGTTTCATAAGTTTCACGACTGATAAGGCATCCATGGGTTCTTTATTGGAAGGTGATAGACAGCCCGAGAGTTGTTGAGGCATCCACAAGTTTTCGATCAAGAGGTGATAGGAGTCAAGGGAGTTGAAATGGCCACGGGTTTCCCCTGGTTGGAAGCTGTTGTAACTGGTTTGAATCATTGTAATGTTTATTACTGGTTGAAAGTTATAGTGAATTCATCTCCATCTGGTTTAGAGAAAAGGAGAGGTTGGTTCAATTTTACAGAACCTGATCCATATGCTAGAGTACATATTTTAATCTCTCATATTATAATGGAACACATGCAGCACATGCACTCTAAATTACCTGTATTTTCTATGGATGAATATGACCTTTGGAAAATAAGAATGTAGGCTCATCTGTTGTCCATTCATGATGACATGTGGTGTGTTATTGAGGATGTACCGTTCATATTTGAGAAGGACAACACACTAGAAGAAGCTGCTGGGAAGCCATAGAAGATTCCCAAGAAGAGAACCGAGATGTCCCCTAAAGAAAGGAAGCTGGCCAATCTTGATAACCGGGCCAGAGATGTGCTATATCAGACTCTTGACAAGGCAACCATGGTCAAGATTGAAAATTGCAAGAATGCCAAAGAAATCTGGGACACATTAGTTGTAATGTGTGAGAGAACCGACCTGATCAAGGAAAATAAGTTGTCAATTGCAACTAAAAAATTTGACAATTCAAGATGAAGACTGGAGAAATAATTGACCAGGTGGACACAAGATTCACCGAGATATCAATAAAATAACATCCCTGTGAAAGACATATGGTAACAGGGAGATGGCTCTAAAATTTTTAAGATCTCTCAACCTTGAATGGAGCATGAAAGTTGTGGCCATGAGAGAATCAAAGGATCTCAACAAGATAAAGATCCATGAGCTATTTTCCGATCTGAAGGCCTATGAGTTTGAGCTGCCCTATTCATCACCTAATGAACCAGCTGAAAAAGGGATAGCATTTGCAGCAGAATCATCTGTAGAGAGTCTAGCTAAAGTCAGTCCCCCCAGCCCTCTGAATTTTGAAGAAGAGATGGCTTTCATCATGCAGAGGTTCAGCAATTTTAGGAAGAATTATTCCAAGTACAAGAATAACTACAAGGACAATCCAAGGAGTAACCAAAAGGCTGGTAACTGGAAGATGGAATGCTACAACTGTCACAAAACCGGACACATCCAGCTTGACTGTCCAGAACTCAAGAAAGATGAAGGCAAGAAAGAAGTGGGCAGAAAAGAGGACAGAAGGAAAGCTTTCATTGGAGAAGACCAAGAAAGAGTAGAATCTAGCAGTGGATTCTTCTCTGATGATGATGAAGACTACAACTGTGTGATGGCCAACCTAGATGATGAAGAGGTTACATCTAAACCCTCAATTTCAAACAATGACACCTCAGACATGTCTCAAGATATTGACTTACATGTATCTGTCAATCAACTCCTCAAAGACTTTGAAAAATTAAAATCTGCACACTTGACTGTGACAGTCGAGAAAACACAGCTGCAAGATGAGAATAGGCAGCTGAAAAATAATTTTGAAAAACTCGGCCTAGAGTTAACAAAAATCAAATCTGAAAAACAGGACGAAACAAATTGAAAAACTCAGTTGACAATACCAGAGCTGAGATTAAAAGGCTAATTATTTAAAACAGTGAGAAATCAGCTGCACTTGCTCATGTTAAATCTGAGTTTGCTAAACTGACACATCTAAGTAAAACAAAAGCTTAGGAAATAACATCCTTAAAGGCATCCATAACCCTGGATGAATTGTGTATGAACAAGAGGCCACTTTATTTAAGATCAGGCTTTGGATATGACCACAACACTCCGTCTAGTTCGAAAACCACTTTTGTCAAGGGAGAAACTTATGTCCCGACTGCTGAGCTTATAAAACTGGTATTTCAAAATAGGCAGCAGCCTAGTCAAAAGTTTAGGCAGCAGCCAAGGTTTACAAGGCAGCCACCTAGACATGAGACTAGTAATGGCCAAGGCAGAAGCAGCAGCCAAAACATTATTCCAACTATTACCAAAGACTCCCCAAAAACAGATTCCAAAATAGGAGAGGTAAATGAAACCTCAAGGTTATACAGTTTTTCAAAAGGAACAGGTGTGGAGACCCCAAAGATTTGATAAATGGTCTCAGCCAAGATTTAGAAATGGCCCACACCAGAGATTTTATGAGGCATATCCAGTATACAATCCTAACCAAGGATATAGACCTAGACAGCACACACCTTATAGGGGCAAACAACATAATTTTTATAAACCAAGGAGAAACTAATTCTCCAGGAAGCCTACTAACCCTAAAGAACCCACACAAATTTGGGTACCTAAATATATGCTTGTCTGATTGCAGAAAAGGTGGAAGGACTACTGCCATGTCACCTCAAGTTCAAAAGGTGGAGGTTGAAGAATGGTTTGTAGATTCTGGATGCTCAAGGCACATGACATGGAATAATAAGGTGCTCTCAAACTACATCAAAGAAAGAGGCCCGTATGTAACCTTTGGAGATAGCTCTAGAGGTCAGACAAAAGGATTTGTAGAGTTGCACAGAGGAAACATAACCATATCCAAAGTATATTATATCAAAGGGCTCAAATACAACCTTTTGAGCATAAGTCAATTCTGTGATGAAAAGAACCTATTAGTCTTCACTATTTGGAAATGCATGGTGATTGATATCCTATCTGGATAAGTGAAGCTACAGGATTCAGAAGAAGAGACGTCTACATGATAGATTGGAATACAGGCATTCCAAACACTTGTTTCCTGTCAAAAACGATTGGTGAGAATGGATAGCTATGGCACAAAAGATTTTCACCTGAATTTCAAAGCCATAAACAAGATTAGTTCTCAAAAGTCGGTCAGAGGACTTCCAGAAGAATCATTCAAGAAAGAAGCCCTCTGTGATGCATGTTAGATAGGAAAGCAGACCAGAGAAACCTTCAAACCAGTTCAGCCTACCACTCTCACCACCAGAGTCCTAGACCTACTTCATATGGATCTCTTTGGTCCCATCAAGCCAAGGACATTGAGTGTAAGGAAGCATGCTTAAGTAGTAGTAGATGACTATTCAAGATTCACATGGGTTGTTTTCCTCTATAAAAAGAGTGAAACACTAACAAAGTTTCCTGAACTGCTGAGGAAGATTCAGAATGAGAAATCCCTCTCCATCATCAAGATCAGATTAGATAGGGTCGAGAATTTGTCAATAAGGCAATCACTGAATATAGTGATCAGAATGGAATCCAGCATGAAGTCTCTGCTGCAAGAACACCACAGCAAAATGGTATTGCTGAAAGAAGAAACAGAACCTTGAAAGAAGCTGCCAGGTCAATGATTGTTGAAGCTGACCTACCAAAGAGGTTCTGGGTTGAAGCTGTCAATACTGCATGCCATACTCAGAACATGAGTATGATTTTAGGGAGACATGGCAAAACTCCCTATGAGGTTTGGAATGGCAGAACACCAACTGTTGCATACTTTCATATATTTGGTTATAAGTGTTTCATCCACAACAATGGTAAAACCCAACTGAATGCCTTTGATGCTAAAACTGATGATGGTCTCTTTATGGGATACTCAAAAATAAGCAAGTCATACAGAGTATTTAATAAAATAACATTAGTTGTGGAAGAAACACCTCATATTGTGTTTGATGAGTCGACTGTTGAGTACAGGAAATAGGTGGAATCAATTGAGAAAAAGCTCAAATCTGCCACCCTAGAAGAAGTTATCATCCATGACATAGGAATGATGGACGCACCAGAAGACCAAACTACAGATCAACTAGAAGACCCAACTGCAGATCAGTCTGTGTAACACCCCCAAATCCTATTGGGTTATTACACTGCCGTGGACCCCACACCAGGAGATCCACCAGGCGAACATGACTAAAATACATTAAATTAAACAACAAGGGAAAATCATAGTCCCTACTATGATAACCGACACAATATTCCGATAAGGAATTTCAACGACAAAAGTGGCCTACATGGCCAAAATGAAATACAACAACATCCACGAACATCCTGTCTGTAATACTGACAATAACTGACAAGACTGGAGTACACTCCAACTGACTGACCAACAATGAACAACTCGGACTAGTATCGCTCGTATACCTCGTTGCCATCGTCATGCCCCTGTGCCTCAACTCTCTCCTCGCAAGCACCTAAAACATGAAAACATGTTCCGCCCCCACGGGGTCAGTCATCCAGATAATGAACATCAAATACATGTATAACATGATATGCATCCAAAGGCAGAATGAAACGGTATAATGATGATAATAATACGAGATGCTCACAAACCAAGGTAAGAACCGAGCATTCGTGAAATACTATGCCCACGGCATACTATTAATACCTGTTCGACAGATTAGAACATAAGTGCCCGACGGCGAATCAAAATAACAGAATACCACAATGAATTATAAGACATGAACCAAACCGGGACTGAAATAATTATGAATCACAATGCCCGAAGGCTCCAATGAAATTACCAGGACAATAATAAAGGCTTGAAAGCCGTTCAGCGGAACTTAACAAATATCACAAACACGTGAAGTCAAACGGCCCGAAGCTGTATCAATGAGGGCCGAAGCCACGGCACGAAACCGTATCACAATGAGGGCCGAAGCCACGGCATCCAGCCGTATCACAATTAGGGCCGAAGCCACGGCATCCAGCCGTATCACAATTAGGGCCGAAGCCACGGCATCCAGCCGTATCACAATTAGGGCCGAAGCCACGGCACGAAGCCGTATCACAATTAGGGCCGAAGCCACGGCACGAAGCCGTATCACAATGAATGATAGTGTGCTGCCTTGAGTCGGCCAACACGATGATAGTAACACACGGATAGACACCGTCCTTGACAGTCCCAAATTAACACCTCGATTGCCTTTGAACGGCCAACCGACAACAATGATGCAGCGGATGATTCAATACCTCGATTGCCTAAACGGTCAATCGACAACAATGATACCATAAATGATTGAACACTTCGATTTGCCTGAGAACGGCCAATCGATAACAATGACACGATGAATGAGTGAATACCTCGATTGCCTTAGAAAGGTCAATCGATAACAATGATGCAGTGAATGATTGAACATTTCGATTTGCCTGAGAACGGCAATTCGATAACAATGATATGAAGGATGCCTCGGCACCTTTAATCGGTTACCGACGATGAAAGCGAGAAATGAATGAACCAATGCCTTTAATCGGCCTATACAGCTTTAATGACTATCCAAACATGAATAACAATGATCTCAATGATGTCTTTAATTGACGTCCATATTAACAACAATCGATACATCGATACCGCGAACCGGCTATCGACAATGATATTAATAATGAATATTACGATGCCTTGAATCGGCCGTTAACGAACAACAATAAACATTTGGCAAAATTGCCGGAAGGTATCGTATCGAACGATCTCTGGATATCAATGAATTCATGAAGAGACTAAGTCTCGGAATGATACAACACATTCATACACATACATGATGACATTAGCTCATTGACTAGTACAAGTATAAAACTTGCCTCAACCGAAGGCGATGAATTCCTTCCACGAACAACGAACGGCGTCCTCCGATAAACACAAGTACTCGAACCACCTTGAATGAAATACAATTCGTTCAATAACACAATATCAATCGAAATCAACATAACGACCGAAAGAAACTCTTTGAGGCATTTAATCGAACACTAAATGTTCAAAGTTCCTCAAGAGCCTAAAAATCATCAATCGGGTTGAATGAATCGAAAATATGGATATACAATCCATAGAACACGATTAATAATGTTTACTAACATCAACCTATTCATCAAAATCGGACTAGAATCGAAAATCAAGAACAAATCTCGAAAAATCCAATCCTAGGAGATTTCAAGAAATTACCTCGATCCGATGAAGAACAATGATTTGATGATGATATAATCGATAAGGATCCTCAAAAACGCTTAGAAATCGAGTGGAATCGACCAAAAACTCCACTTCCCGATTTTTCCCGTCGCCAGCCGCACCCGGGTGCAGAAAAGTGATGAAATGAAGGTTTGGCCCGTCCCTGGCCTATATATGGCCGACAGGGTTACGTCCGTAACCGGCAGGCCTTACGGCCGTAACTCGGACACCTTACGGCCGTACTCGGCAGGCCTTACGGCCGTAACCGGCATTCGTCAAAAAGCTGCCCAGCACCAGCCGGACACTTACGGCCGTAACTCGAACACCTTACGGCCGTAACCGGCCTTCGTCAAAATCCGCCCAGCGCTCGTACGGCCGTACCCGATCACGCTTACGGCCGTAACTCGAACGCCTTACGGCCGTAACCGGCACCTTACGGCCGTAACTCGGCCAGGCCAGGCCCTGCTCCGGCCGTGGCCACTCCGACGGCCCGGACGACCCCGAAACCCGAACCTGAGTAAAAATCGAAGATACGGTTACGAAGTACACGCAAAGACGAATCCAAGCACTAAGAGAACACACGATTCCGACCACCCGAAGGCTCGAAATTCGACAACGGAAAGTAATTACCCCAAACTTTGGGAAATTACGAAAATGGCCCAAAACGTCCGAAATGCACGATACACGATCGAAACACCAAGCCAAAGCTCACAACATGAATAATAACATTAAATGAACTTACGAGAAACTCGAAGCAGCTTTGGACGAGGTTCGCAAGAATCGAACTCAAGTGCGGAAAAGCCTCTTAAGAACTCGGATCTAAACAAAACGATACCTAAACGAACTCGGATGACAAAAAGTTAATAATTAATAATTCTCAGAATGTCTATACGGTCATGTTCGATTAGTCAAAACAGACTTCCTCCAAAAAATAAAATTACCGAAACATCGAAATTACGGGTATTACATACTACCCCTTAAAAGAAGTTTCGTCGAAACTTAAAACAAGTAGGAGAAGCAATATCCCTCCAGGAAAAATTGACGAGATACACACGAACAAGAATGATCACAATGAATGATAATGAATCGAAATCCAACAAGGATCAAGAATGACTCACCGTTGTGAAATGATAAACGAGTGACACTCAAATGAAATGATTGGAACCATAGTTCCCCGTGAATTGAATGATTAGTTTGATAATTATAAATCTCAACGTGTTTAATATATGATGAGTGAATTATATGAATGAATGAACAGCGATGAAATGAATGATTATCCTCTTACCGAGCAAGAATTAACTTGCTCAAAACCGGTGATGATCACGGTTAAAGCAAACAACGATCGAACTCATCGTCTCGAGATGAAGATGCTCTCCCGGACGAAGGCGACTAGAAAACAATCTCTTGGGCGTCGGAGTCCGATGTCCTTCTAATGACTCTTTCCATTAGGCGGGAAAGTCACGTGATAATTACAGATCTCGTATGAAGATCGCATTATGATTATGAGACGGAATGATAAGAATGAGCATACACGCTCTAACACAATGAATGCATTAATAATGCAATGAAATGATCGTCGACATGACGCCGGAATATGATAAGATCGCATGAAAGATCAAGTGAGGTAACATGATTATCTGATGAAATTCCTGAAATGATTACCTTGAACAAGTTAACAAGGTTGAAAATTCGATCCACAAGATCAACAATTGAACCGTGAGATGGACTGGATGATTAATGAATTAACTGAACAATTAGATAGACTGAGTGATGAATGAATTAACTGAGCAATGAGATTGACTGAGTGACGAATGAATTAACTGAACAATGAGATTGACTGAGTGATGAATGAATTAACTGAACGATGAGATTGACTGGGTGATGAATGAATTAACTGAATGATGAGATTGACTGAGTGATGAATGAATTAACTGAACGATGATATTGACTGAGTGATGAATGAATTACTGAACGATGAGATTGACCGAGTGATGAATGAATTAACTGAACGATGAGATTGACTGAGTGATGAATGAATTAACTGAACGATGAGATTGACTGAGTGATGAATGAATTACTGAACGATGAGATTGACTGAGTGATGAATGAATTAACTGAACAATGAGATTAACTGAGTGATGAATGAATTAACTGAGCAGTGAGATTGACTGAGTAATGAATGAATTGACGGAACAATGAGATTGACTGAGTGATTAATGAATTAATATGAACAATGAGATTGACTAAGTGATGAAGGAATTAACTGAGTGATGAATGATATTATCTGAGTAATGATAGTGACTGAGTGATGAACGAATTAACTGAGTGATGAATGATATTATCTGAGTAATGATAGTGACTGAGTGATGAACGAATTAACTGAGTGATGAATGATATTATCTGAGTAATGATAGTGACTGAGTGATGAACGAATTAACTGAGTGATGAATGATATTATCTGAGTAATGATAGTGACTGAGTGATGAACGAATTAACTGAGTGATGAATGATATTGACTGAGTGATGAATGAATTAACTGAGTGATGAATGATATTAACTGAGTGATGAATGAATTAACTTGATCGACAAGATCAAAATGATGATTGAGGATTATTAACTGGTGAATGAGTTGATCCTTAGCACTTATACAGGTCACACGTGCTCCAAAACAATTAGTCATGAATCAATCATAACAATAATATCACATATATGTTTCCACAAAGCATGAATAATTAATGATATGATGAATGTATGAACATAAAGAGAATCGAGTCCTTACACAGGTCATACGAAGCTTCGAGGTCTCGCGATACTAGTCTTCACTGACGACGACTCGATGAATGAATGACTCGTGCAGTCGCACTAATATTACGACTCACAAAACCTGACTGACTAGATTGTCATAACCTGACAATCCCACTACTACCGCGTCGGTAGGACCACATAACTCACATCTCAGGGTATTTCACAACCCAACTCTCTGATACCATTTCTGTAACACCCTCAAATCCTATTGGGTTATTACAGTGCCGTGGACCCCACGCCAGGAGATCCACCAGGCGAACATGACTAAAATACATTAAATTAAACAACAAGGGAAAATCATAGTCCCTACTATGATAACCGACACAATATTCCGATAAGGAATTTCAACGACAAAAGTGGCCTACATGGCCAAAATGAAATACAACAACATCCACGAACATCTGTTCGGGTAATACAACACGACAATAACTGACAAGACTGGAGTACACTCCAACTGACTGACCAACAATGAACAACTCGGACTAGTATCGCTCGTATACCTCGTTGCCATCGTCATGCCCCTGTGCCTCAACTCTCTCCTCGCAAGCACCTAAAACATGAAAACATGTTCCGCCCCCACGGGGTCAGTCATCCAGATAATGAACATCAAATACATGTATAACATGATATGCATCCAAAGGCAGAATGAAACGGTATAATGATGATAATAATACGAGATGCTCACAAACCAAGGTAAGAACCGAGCATTCGTGAAATACTATGCCCACGGCATACTATTAATACCTGTTCGACAGATTAGAACATAAGTGCCCGACGGCGAATCAAAATAACAGAATACCACAATGAATTATAAGACATGAACCAAACCAGGACTGAAATAATTATGAATCACAATGCCCGAAGGCTCCAATGAAATTACCAGGACAATAATAAAGGCTTGAAAGCCGTTCAGCGGAACTTAACAAATATCACAAACACCTGAAGTCAAAACAGCCCGAAGCTGTATCAATGAGGGCCGAAGCCACGGCACGAAACCGTATCACAATGAGGGCCGAAGCCACGGCATCCAGCCGTATCACAATTAGGGCCGAAGCCACGGCATCCAGCCGTATCACAATTAGGGCCGAAGCCACGGCATCCAGCCGTATCACAATTAGGGCCGAAGCCACGGCACGAAGCCGTATCACAATTAGGGCCGAAGCCACGGCACGAAGCCGTATCACAATGAATGATAGTGTGCTGCCTTGAGTCGGCCAACACGATGATAGTAACACACGGATAGACACCGTCCTTGACAGTCCCAAATTAACACCTCGATTGCCTTTGAACGGCCAACCGACAACAATGATGCATCGGATGATTCAATACCTCGATTGCCTAAAACGGTCAATCGACAACAATGATACCATAAATGATTGAACACTTCGATTTTCCTGAGAACGGCCAATCGATAACAATGACACGATGAATGAGTGAATACCTCGATTGCCTTAGAAAGGTCAATCGATAACAATGATGCAGTGAATGATTGAACATTTCGATTTGCCTGAGAACGGCAATTCGATAACAATGATATGAAGGATGCCTCGGCACCTTTAATCGGTTACCGACGACGAAAGCGAGAAATGAATGAACCAATGCCTTTAATCGGCCTGTACAGCTTTAATGACTATCCAAACAGGAATAACAATGATCTCAATGATGTCTTTAATTGACGTCCATATTAACAACAATCGATACATCGATACCGCGAACCGGCTATCGACAATGATATTAATAATGAGTATTACGATGCCTTGAATCGGTCGTTAACGAACAACAATAAACATTTGGCAAAATTGCCGGAAGGTATCGTATCGAACGATCTCTGGATATCAATGAATTCATGAAGAGACTAAGTCTCGGAATGATACAACACATTCATACACATACATGATGACATTAGCTCATTGACTAGTACAAGTATAAAACTTGCCTCAACCGAAGGCGATGAATTCCTTCCACGAACAACGAACGGCGTCCTCCGATAAACACAAGTACTCGAACCACCTTGAATGAAATACAATTCGTTCAATAACACAATATCAATCGAAATCAACATAACGACCGAAAGAAACTCTTTGAGGCATTTAATCGAACACTAAATGTTCAAAGTTCCTCAAGAGCCTAAAAATCATCAATCGGGTTGAATGAATCGAAAATATGGATATACAATCCATAGAACACGATTAATAATGTTTACTAACATCAACCGATTCATCAAAATCGGACTAGAATCGAAAATCAAGAACAAATCTCGAAAAATCCAATCCTAGGAGATTTCAAGAAATTACCTCGATCCGACGAAGAACAATGATTTGATGATGATATAATCGATAAGGATCCTCAAAAACGCTTAGAAATCGAGTGGAATCGACCAAAAACTCCACTTCCCGATTTTTCCCGTCGCCAGCCACCGCACCGGTGCGTAAAAGTGATGAAATGAAGGTCCGCCCGTCCTCGGCCTATATATGGCCGACAGGTTACTGGCCAGTAATCGAGCCTTACGGCCGTAACTCGGACACCTTACGGCCGTACTCGGCAGCCCTAAGGCCCGTAACCGGCATTCGTCAAAAAGCTGCCCAGCACCAGCCGGACACTTACGGCCGTAACTCGAACACCTTACGGCCGTAACCGGCCTTCGTCAAAATCCGCCCAGCGCTCGTACGGCCGTACCCGATCACGCTTACGGCCGTAACTCGGGCGCCTTACGGCCGTAACCGGCACCTTACGGCCGTAACTCGGCCGAGCAGCCACCTCCGTGACTCGGCCACTCGACGGCCCGGACGACCGAAACCCGAACCTGAGTAAAAATCGAAGATACGGTTACGAAGTACACGCAAAGACGAATCCAAGCACTAAGAGAACACACGATTCCGACCACCCGAAGGCTAGAAATTCGACAACGGAAAGTAATTACCCCAAACTTTGGGAAATTACGAAAATGGCCCAAAACGTCCGAAATGCACGATACACGATCGAAACACCAAGCCAAAGCTCACAACATGAATAATAACATTAAATGAACTTACGAGAAACTCGAAACGACAGTTTCGGACGAGGTTCGCAAGAATCGAACTCAAGTGCGGAAAAGCCGCTTAAGAACACGGATCTCAACAAAACGATACCGAAACGAACTCGGATGACAAAAAGTGCAGAATTAATCATTCTCAGAATGACGATACGGTCATGAGCGAGTCGTCAAAACAGACTTCCGCCAAAAAAAATAAAATTACCGAAAAATCGAAATTACGGGTATTACAGTCTGAAGACCCAACTGCAGATCAGATAGGATCCCAAAACCTAGCTGATCCAACTGCAGCTGATAAAGACACACCAGGAGAGCAGACAAGATCCCTATCTGCAGATGACAAGACCAGAGCTGAACCAGATGCTGTTCAAGAAGGCCGGAACCAAGCTGATGCAGAGAGAGATGAAGTTCATCAAAGCAACTCAATAGGGGAACAAACCCTGAAGATGATATCCCCAAATGGCTCAGAGATCATCCTATTCAACGAATCATTGGTAACCTAACTGATGGAGTCAGAACCAGACAATCTACAGAACCAGCAGGAATGGCTATGTTCTCATGTTTCATGTCTCAAATGGAACCGAAGACAAAAGATCAAGCACTGGAGGACTACTCATGGTTAATTCCAATGCAAAGAGCTCAACCAAATGGATAGGAACAATGTCTGGGAATTAACAGACAGACCAGATCACAAGAAAGTCATAGGCACCAAGTGGGTGTCTAAAAACAAATGTGATGAAGATGGAGCTGTTGTTAGGAATAAATCCAGACTCATTGCAAAAGGATATGTTCAGTGTGAAGGAATAGATTTTGATGAAACATATGCACCTGTAGCAAGATTAGAAGCTATCAGACTATTCCTTGCATATGCAGCATTCAAGGATTTTGAAGTCTATCAAATGGACGTAAAAAGTGCATTTCTCGATGGAGTACTAGATAAAAAAGTCTATGTGGAGCAACCCCTGGTTTTGTCAAAGGAGACAAAGTATACAAGCTTTTTAAAGCTCTATATTGACTCAAGCAAGCACCAAGAGCATGGTATGAAACACTATCTGTGTTTCTGGAGAAAAATGGATTCATCAAATGACAGGTGGACAAGACCCTCTTTAGAGTGGAACAGGAAGACCACATATTACTTGTTCAAATATATGTGAATGACATCATATTTGGCTCAACCAACCCTGAGTTATGTGAAAAATTCTCAAGTCTTATGCAAAGAGAATTTGAGATGAGTATGATGGGAAAGCTAAATTTCTTTCTTGGTTTACAAGTCAAACAAGTTGACAATGGAATTTTTATCAACCAAGCAAAGTATACAAGGGACTTAATCAAAAGATTTGGCAAGGACTCAGCCAAATCACTAAGCGTTCCCATGAGCACATCCGTACACCTTGATGCAGATGAAGAAGGCATTTCAGTAGATCCAACCCACTACAGAGGACTAATTGGATCACTTGTATACCTCACTGCAAGCAGACCGAATATTTCATATGCAATAGGAGTGTATGCCAGATTTCAATCCAAGACGAAGCAGTCTCACCAGGAAGCAGCTAAGAGGATAATCAGATACCTTAAATCCACAATCAATATTGGTTTATGGTATCACAAGGATGACAACTTTGAACTCTCAGGATATTCAGATGCAGATTTTGCAGGATGCAAGATAGATAGAAAAAGCACCAGTGGAACATGCCAGTTCCTAGGAACTAGACTCATATCGTGGTTCAGCAAGAAGCAAGTATCTAACTCAATATCCATAACTGAGTCAGAATACTTAGCTGCAGGTAGCTGTTGTGCTCAAATTCTCTGGATCAGACAACAGCTAAGGGACTACGACATCGTAGCAAATGAAGTTTCAATATGGTGTGAAAACAACAGTGCAATTGCAATATCAAATAATCCAGTTTTGCACTCAAGAACAAAGCACATAGATGTCAAACATCACTTTATCAGAGACCATGTGGTTAATGAGAGAGTAAAAGTGGAAAGATTCAGCACAGAGTATCAAATTGCTGACATATTCACTAAGCCCTTACTAGAAGAAAGATTTCTAGAACTTAGCAGGAATCTTGGATTACTAGATTGGGAATCTAATGCTTAATTGAAAAGCAGGCAAAGTTATCTGACCTAAAGAAAAGTTATCTGAGCTGAAGAAAAGTCATCTGACCTGAATGACAGACGAGAAAGTTAGCTGATACCAACCACATGCTACATACCTCACCTGATGCAGAAGACGAAGGAAAGCTAGCTGATCAGAGCACGGACAGAAAAATCCCCTGATCAGAGCAGAGAAGAAATTAAAATCACACCTGCATCAGAAGTCAAACAGTCAAGCAGCTAAGTTTCTCACTCTTAAACCGACTTATAATTATTATATTGTGATTTATTTACACGTGGAAAAACACATGATCACACTACCTCCACGACGTCCAATCAACTTCAACCGCCATTCTTTAATTCGGACTGTTGCTTACTTATTTTATTATTAAAATTTAAAAGGGCTTTTCAATTGGGTATATAATACGGTGGAAATTATTTTTCAGAAAACTTTACCGTCCTCAAGCTCTAAGAACCCTAATTTTTGAAAAGCATAAAAACTCTTGAATATTCACTGCACTCAAATCGAAAAGCTTATTCTTGCAGAAATAGACTCTACCAAGTACTTCGAAGGAGTTAATCTCATGATTGTGAATGAATAAATAATATTCAGCATCGTCGTCGATTTTGAGGGATTACTGGAATCAAACAACAAGAATGAAATATATGTAATCCGGATGATGAAAAAGAATGGTATCTACCATTTTCTGGAAATCAACCCTAAGCAGCTATTCAAGGAAGCCGTTATTTGCTTCTACAAGGAAGCACAAGTCACCGAGCACTATATCATGAGCTCAATTTTTGGAGAAGAAATAAATATCACACTGCAAACCATCGTCGACGCCTTCAAATTTGAGAACAGAGGCATCGCTTTCGAAGCACTAAAGCAAAGTTCAACTGAAACATGGTATGAGATCAAGTTACCACATGAGTCAACTAAGGTCAAACTTACGGCAAGGAGAGGCTACCTTGAAAAGGAATACAAGTATGGTATTGACATCACGAACAAAATCATCATGGGGATGGCAGGCAGCTATGATCAATTGTCATCCGCCAAGTAAACAATGATAGGAGCTCTAATCCAGCACCAGAGGATTAATTGGCCTGACTACATCTACAGGCAGCTAGTCCGGGAAGTTAACAAAGCTAGTTGGAATAGGGATGAGAAGAAATTCAAACAAAAACTGGCTTATGGAACTCAGATCAGTTGGATCTTGGAGTTCCTCAGAAGGCAAAAGGAGCTGCACATACCTTTCATGGAAGCAAAAGACTTGGTCACCTGGCCCAAGAAACATTGAAGATTTTGGGAGACCAGAGGAAAGCAGCTGAGATTCTGAAGGAGATGACAAGTGGAACTTCTCCCTACAGAGGGCTTCAGACTCATACGAAGTTCGCTCTGATGCAGCTGCCCAAAACCCTCCTGAGATACTTGCAGAGGAGATAACCTCAGCCCCCTCTGCAGTTGAGACTCAAATGTCACCTGCACTTGAGAAGCTACCTGCAGATGATTCTGACTCACACAACATTCCTATGTCCAAGACATTTAAAAGAAAGTTACCTGAAACAGAGAAATTTTTCCACATCATCTCTTCACCAGATCAGTCCCCAAAGAGACAAAAAGGCCTCGTGGACTATCCATCAGATGAAGAAGAAGAGTTGTAGCCTCCCTTATCACCTGCACATGCACAGTCTAAAGAACAACCTAAGCATACATCTGAGCTGGTGCCTGATGTGATTCACCTCCTAACTCTTGCAAGCATAACAGAGGAAGAAGAAGCAGAAGAGACAATTGAAATACCAGATGTAGACTACTCATTCAACCTAAGGATAAACAATTCTTTGGGACTTACCAAAACTCAACTACAGTTGGTAAGAAAAGAAGTTTTAAATTATTCCTTTATTAACATATATGAGGAATGGAGAGAACTTAAAATGCTTACCTTCTCTCAACTAAAAAGTTTTGTTGAGAGAAGTACGTGGGAGCACCCTATGGCTGTAGAACAACTTGTTTTGTATTTCTGTCAAGAGACAAAGGTGGAAATTTTACTAGAGGATAATTGGTTCATCTCCCACTTTAAACAGAATATGGACTGATTCATGCTCCAAGTAATGAAATATGTCCTCCAAGGAGGAAGATTTGATGGTTACGATGAAGTAAGAAAGGAGAAAGAAGGAGAAAGAAGAGTGAATAAAATCACTATTATTGTTGAAATTGAAGAAGCAGTTGAAAAAGAGAAAGATGAAGAAAATGCTGGAGTCGAAAAATATTAGAAGAGGTAGAAGTTGAAAACAAGTTGAAAAAGAAAAGGAGGATGAAAAGGAGAAATCAGAAGAGGTTAAAACGGAAGTAGTGGAACAGAAAAAGGAAGAAGTTGAAGGTGCTGGAGAAGTTGAACAGGTAGTTGAAAAGGGAGTTGAAGAAGCTGTTGAAGAAGAAGAAGAGAAGGAAGAAAAGGAGGAAGAAACGGAAGAAGAAAAAGAATAAAAAACGAAGGATGAAGAAAAAAGAGATGATCAGGATGATGCACCTGACCAAGCATCTAGGTCTCATCAGCCCTCAGAAGAGGACAAGTCAGGTACCCCGGATAAAACTTCATTATATTAGAAAGCAGCTGATAGGAGCCTACCTTCAGAGAAGTCAACAGCCAGGAAATCATCGCAGGAAGGCTCAGGTGAAAACACTCATCAACTGTCACCTGAAGTCCAACTATCACCTGAGGTCACTAATCTGATCAGACGACTTGTGTAAGAAACATTTGCAAAACTCTGGACAACCGAAGTCAAGCCTGACTTACAGTCCCTAAATGCCAAAATGGACACTTTGATCAATAGGAAGGAACCTACTCCACCACCCTCAAACTCCAGAATGCCTCTTGGAATGTCTGACTTCATGACTAGGGTGGAGGAGAAGCTAGCTTCGGTTGTTGATGCTGGCAAAAAGAAGGAAGATAAGAGAAAGGAGGAAGAGAGCAGACAGGGGGGAAACAACGAATAAGGGGGAAGGCAGAGGAGAAATAGGACAAGACCAAGTTCAAGACAAAAAAGAAAAGAGCCCGCTGCACCTGAAGACCCTCCTGCAGCTAAGAGAAAAAGGACCAGAAAAGATCCTGAAGTAAGATTTCAATGGGAAGGCAAAGAACTTCAATATGTTGAAGAGTTCAAGCCTGCTGAGGCAGAACCAATATGGGGAAGTGCGAGGAAGCAATTTATAGAGAAGTACTACCACTGGGAAATACTTCAAGATAAAGATTGCTCCCTACAGGAAACCTTCATAAACTTCATGGACATGAATTTCCCCAAGCTTTAGGAAATTTGAAGAAATATGCTACAAAAAAATTCAATGCATACCCTATGATCTCTAGTTTCAGACCTGAAGAAGCACCAACGCTCATGAATGGAGAACTTTATGAATTATCTCTTCAGGAAGAGATTAGAGAAGTATGCATGGAAAATAACTTTACATCTCTAGAACAACAACAATTTGCTTCATTAGTGGTCAAGAGGAATTATGGGCTAGCCCCAATTACAAAGAAACCTATTGGAGCCAAGCCATTGAAATCACTTCCTCCAGCAAAGCAGCAGATCAGAGGAAGAGGCATAGGGAGAGGGAGATGAAAGATGAATTTACTTGTAATTTTTGTCTTGTAATTTTTGTAATACTTGTAATTTTTAGCTTACTTGTATCTTGTTTCATCAAAGAACTGCACTATAATGTAACATCTATGAAAAAGTTTATAACAGTCAATTGAATGACAACCACTAGTTGTCTCAAAAAGACTGACTTTTTACTTGTGTCTTGCACTTTATTTATGTGCAGACTTGATGACATTTGAAATGCTTTAGTTTTGCCATCATAAAAGTAGGGGGAAATGGTTAGGAATACTTGTTAGTTTTTGATGATATCATCCCTGTATTGTGATTTATTCAGGTGTATGTTCTAAATACTTGGAATTATAAAGAAGAACCAAATGAGTATCTTCTATAGGCATTAAAATTTAGGCTAAGTCCTGATCAAGTGTTGATCATTAAGAAAATCGACTAAGTATAGAACTACCAATATATCAGAGAAGTTCACAGAAAAGTTCATTATCAGACGAGTTTTTGGTCAACACAAGCATCAGAGAGGTTTGACCAAAACCCAGCTGCAGTTTAGTTCTAAAGAAGGTGATACATCAGACAAGTATTGGTCAAATAGGAATATCAGAGAGGTTTGACAAAAAGCTAACTGCAGACGAGTTATCAGACGAGGCCTGGTCAAAACAGTATCACGAGAAGTTTGACCATCAGATCAGAGAACTTCAGTTAGATCAGAGAACTTCAGTCATATCAGAGAACCTTCAGTCAGATCAGAGGACTTTATCTCAGAGAACTTATACAAAGAGAAGTTTTACATCAGAGAGGGTTGACCGCACATCTAACAGGTTTGACCAAGAGATATCAGATGAGTTCTCTGTCAAGATATCAGCCAAGTTTAAGAAACTCAGTCCATGACAGCAAGCGTTCAAAAGTCAACATTAACGAAAATCCACATGCAGATGTAAGGAGACAAAGCGGAAAGATTCCCGGAAAATTAGGAATAAAATATTCCTTGAGATCCGCATTCTTAAGACTTATGAATAAACAAATCAATAAAAGTGGCGCGACCAAAAAAATCCTTTCCAATGGTCGGAATTGAAAAGGTAATCAAGCCGTGCAATGGAATGATAAGATAAACAAAGAAGTCCACTCTTTAACGGACCGATTTGTTACAGTTGTTGGAGAACTATTGGTCGGTATCACCATTTGGAGATAGAGTTACAAAACTCTTTCGCGTTGCGGAAGCGATTTAAGTAAAGTGCAAAAAATAAATCGACACATGATTTATAGAGGTTCGGCCAAATGTGCCTAGGTCCTCTCTCTTGTATCTTTTTCTATAGGCTTAAGATAAACCTCTGCACCTCTCTTCTATCGGTTGAGAGATAACCATTACAAACTTGTCTTCTATCGGTCGAGATATTACCGTGCGTACTTGTCTTTTGTGTCGGTACAAGTTAAACCGTTTTACTTTTCTATTGGACAAGGAATCAACCACTCTACCTTTCTATGGGTACTAGATAAACCTCATGAAGATATCGATGGCGATTCTAATAATGCTGGATCCTTGATCCTAAAAACACCAAATCCAATCATATCTTTTCTTTTCCTCTCTCTTGTATGATTTAGTGTATAACACTAAATCACTCTCAATTTAAGCTCAAGAACAACAACTATAATGTTTACAATGATATATCAAGTAAGATTGCTTTGCTCAATGTTGTTGTGTGGTTTAATACCAACTGGTTTGGTATTTATAGCCTTCTTCAACCAACTAGCCGTTACTGCCAGCTTTTATTAGCGTGCGCTAGCCTTCTTGCTTAGCATGCGCTATCGCGTGTTGTTGCATGTTACGTTCGTTATGTACTGCATGTAGCGTACGTTATCTGCTTCCATATTCAGTCCAATGGCTACTGTCTCTCTTTGTTAGCGTGCGTTAATCATTCCTTGTAGCGTGCGCTAACCCATATATCCATTGCATGATTTTGTCAAACTGACCGTTTGATTCTTCTGACTTTGGTTCAACATCTCCCAACGGATTGATTGACTTAAATTAAAACTCCTCAGTGTGCGCTATTCATCAGCATTAGCGTGTGCTATGATTTCGTCACTGCTTACTTCATTCTGTGTTTGAAAGTCTTCGCAACGGTAATATACCTTCGATAGCGTGCGTTAGTCTTCATGTTAGCGTGCGCTATCTTCATCAGGTAACTTTACTTCTGGTAGCTTTGAACTCATCTGATCTACAGACAGGACCCGTTAGCGTGCACTAACCTTTGTGTCTAGCATGTGCAAGCTTTGCATTTTGTTCAGCTTTTTGCGTCTTCGTCTCCTTCATTGTTTTGCTTCGCCTCTTTGTTGTTTTGCTTTGTTTAGCAACTTAATCATCAAAACTCTAAATAAAATATTCCAACAATCTCCCCCTTTTTGATGATTACAAAACAACATTTGAATTGGAATAAACATGCAAAATAAAATATATATGAATTTGTACGAATCAAAGTTTTCTGCTTTTATCATTTCGTTAGTTTCACCCATCATTTCTTTTCCTGTCATTTTCGACTTCTTCGTTTCTCATTCTTTCAACTCCTTCGTTTCTCCCCCTTTTTGTATGCTCTATTTTTCTCCTTTTAGAGTTCTTCGATTTTTATTATTCTCTCCTCCTTTTTACTGTTTATTTTTCTCGTCATTTCTTCCATGACGCTTTTTATCTGATTCAACTCCTTTCTCCCCCTTTTTGTATTCAGCAAAAAGTGTAAATCAAAATATACCAATTGAATAGAGGTTACCAATTAATGATAAAATATGATGCATAAAAAATATAAACTCCCCTTTTTAAAATACATAATACTCCCCCTGAGTAAAATTGTAAAACACCCTAAATTTTATGGCTTATCACATGCACAATATCATGATGTATTTTGACAATATTTATTTTATGACATGATATAACCTACATATATTTTATTTTATTTCACTCTTTAACTTCGTAATTTATTTGATAAACCAAATAATAAAAATAAAATAGTATATTGATTCACCTATTGGGCTATGTGTCAACACTTAATTACATGTTGACTCACTAATGGACTCAACCCAACTTAATAAAATCATAAGACTTGAAGTTGTAATTTAAAGCCCAACTCAACTAATTAAATCATTTACAACTATAATTATACTCTTAAATTAACAAAAAAATAAAAAATATATAATACACACACACACACAAGATGGACGGCTACATAGGGAGGGGAGGATTGTGTCTCTAGACCCTTCATTCATTACATGCAAGACAACACATAGAAGTAAGACCCTTCCATTTCTCTTCCCAAGCCATTTCTCTTCCCAAGTCTCCTTTACTCCACCTTTAAATATATACACCATTACCTAACACACTTTTCACATACACACAAAATAAAATCTGCATTGATAGGAAGAGGGAGAGAGGGCCGATCTCAAGTAGTGAGAGGAGGAAGAAATTCAACAAGAAAATAGGTAATTCAACTTCTACACCTTCTTCCATAATTTATGATTATAATCTTCCTTAGCTAACTAAAACCTTAACATGCAAATAAAATATACATCGTTGGTGTATGATGTTTCGGCCAAACCAAGTAGAGGTGAAGGGGAGAAATCGTCTTTCAACTTCCGAGACCTAGAACCGTTTACTTCCGGCAAGAAATCGAGGTGGGTGAAATCCTTTCAAAACTCTTGAAAATAAATAACTCTTATTTATGTGTGATGCATGTTCTAAATTAGAAATATATCGAAACTTGTTGATGTGATTTATGTTGCATACTCCATGTTAAAATTCATGATATGAAATTGTGTATAGTCATATGTGAGTTGTTTTTCTCAAACTTAATTCTTGAGTATTATGAAAATATAGAGCATGTATTAATCTGAATTTCTTATATGAATGTATGATTTAAAGATGTATTATATGATTATATTAACATGCAATACAATTTTAGTGAATTTAAATGACATTCGATTTGGTAGCCCGATTCCGATTATGTGAAAAAATTGAAATTTCATGGCTTTTTCGTAATTTCATGTAACTCTATCAAAAATCTGGAACTTGTGGATAAATTATTTGTGGCCAAAATGGGACTTGATATGAGCAAACGGAACTTTTGGGCATAATTCGTAATTTCTTAAAGTTTGGGTACTAAACTGAAATTTATGAAAGTAAAACATTCTGGACCTTGGATAGTACATATTATATCATGTATGGTTTGTTCGTAAGTTTTCAAGTAATTTGGAGTTCTATATCTAAACTTATTAGTCATATCGCAATTTTAAAACAATTCCGGGGTCAAAATGCAAGAATTCAAAACTTCTGGACCAAGTTCGAAAAATTTTGGAATTTTCAAAAATCTGGAATTCCAGGTTCATCATGAGTCATCTAGTAAAATTTCGTTAAATTCTGAGCTAATTCATAGCTCTATAAGCCTCAAAATAAATTTTCATAAGTTTGGGGGTAATTTCATAATTTCTGGAAATATCAGTCCCAAAACTGGAAATTTCCGAATCTTTCCTTGAATCTGGAGTCGAGGACATATTTTTGATCTCCTCATAAAGTTTCACGACCATCCGAATCCATTTCTTATTCCAAACACTTAGACTGAACTCAAGGGTAGAAACGTCCTTTCAACCTATTCCAGAAAACCCTTGTTTTCATTTCATCGAACCTATCCATCTAATATATATGACCTGAACCCATCAGACCGTTAATAAATTATTGAGAATATTTTTGAATTTATATACAAGTCCTATTTCGTTTTACCGTGGCACAAATATAATTAACCATATTCCATACTTAATCAAAAGACGCTATTAACCTCACAGACCAAATGTTTACGTGATACTTGTGAAATGCATCAAATTGATAACTGTGACTGTCCGGGAACTAAGTGCTATACAAACAAAGTGCCACGGACGGGTCCACCTCTAACTCTATCGGGACAAAGTGCCACGTCGACGGACGGGAGCCACCTCTTGAGCCCATACGAAACAGAGAGCCGACCTACAATCCGGGGGCCACCTCTTGAGTTGTAGGAGCCACTTCTAGAGTCCCAACTCGAGTCGGGAGCTACTTATCGGTTTCTATGAAATCCACTAAACCTCATTCCTTCTCTAAAATGGAGTATTATTATTTCTTGGTCGCTAGTGTCGCATAAGCATATTTATTGAATCATTGAGTTCACTGCCTTGATGATTAATCATGCTTAATAGAGTTTATATTAGACATTAGATTTTACGAGATACCGACTTAGTTTATTTTTTAACTAGATGGACCCCACAGACAAGAAGGTTGTGATCCAGGAAAACGAGGACACGCCTACTCCGCCGGCGACAATCACTAAAGATCATCTTCGACAGGCCCTTAGTTAAATTTAGAGTGTAGCTAGGCCCATTCTCAACGCAGTTGTCTTGGCTGATTTCAAGGAAAGAGAAATCCAGAATTTGAGGTCCGTAATTGTACGTATTTTTCAAGATGTGAAGGCGTATCGTGATTAGATAGACGAGCTGTTTCGGTTGCTGGAGAAGAAGAAACAAGAATACGAAGAGCTGGAGGAGAGAGCGGATCACCTGGAAACCCAATTGTTAGTAGACATCCGAACAATCGCCAAGCTCCGTAGCCAGAAGTTTCTACAAGCCCACAAGATGCAAATGGTGGAGAACCAAATCTTGTCTGAACGGCACGAACATAAAAAATTCCAAGCCATGGTGAAGTCCAAGTTAGGAGCCGAGATCGACCTTTTTCCTAACTCCACCACTGAAGTCGGAACCACGTCACGAGCATCCCCAATCACTGATCCTCGATTCCGTGAATTTGAGGAGGAGGACCCAGAAGAGGAACCGGAGGAAGATCCGTAGAAGGATCCAGAAGAAGACGCGAGCATGAATTCAGAAGACAACTAGGAAGTTCTAGGAACGAGAACATTTATGTAACCTTATGATGTTTTGATGTTTTGATGTTTTGGCCTGAGTGCCGTAAGAACTCGAAATGAATGACTTGGCGGTTAAGCCACTCGTAATTGGAATTAATTATATTTTCTATTCTTATTCGATAAGTCCATTAATCATGAATAATTAGTAGTTAATTATGCGTTTAATTCTACATGACAACATAGAATACTAATAATTCCACATAAGACCGTAAATCCTCGCACGTTCCCTAACTTATAATAGATGGCTGACTGAAGACGTGGGTGCCCTCGCATGAATCGTGACGAGCAGCATCAACGCGATGATCGCTCACGCTCTCCTCCACGGGGAGGAAATGGGAAAGATGCCATGGCTCAAGCCCTCGCTCAATTAACAAACTTCCTACAACAGCAGACTACAAACAACGGGAACAACAACGAAACTCATGATCGCACCTTGGAAAGATTCTTATGCTTCAAACCACCTACCTTTGATGGGGAACCCGAGATATCAAAGCCGAATTCTGGCTGGAGAGAATTGAAGGAATTTTCAACGCCCTTCAGTATACTGATGAACAACGGATATCACTGGCTATCTTCTAACTCGAGGCCGCCGCTCATGACTGGTGGAAGATTGTGAACAAGCGTTGGACGAGAGAAAACCGTGACAGGATGTGGGCTAACTTCCTGACCGACTTTCGAACTCAATATGTGTCAGCAGCAGCCATAGAAGCTAGACGAGACGATTTCTACCACTTGAAGCAAGGAGCCATGACAGTCGCTCAATATGAAGCCCAGTTTAACAGGTTGTCTAAATACACGCCCAGATTGGTAACAACTGAGGAAGACAAGCTCTGCAAATTCACTAGAGGACTAAGGCAATTGCTTCAACAGAGCCTCTTAACTGTTCGGTTGATGAGTCTTGCCGAAGCTGTGGAGGCTGCCACTTGGATCAAAAGCGGAATGGCAAGACTAGCTTAACAGCAAAGCCATTTCTCCAACATCGCCAAGAGGCCTGCTACCCGACCAACATCAAGGCCACCACAGAAGTTTAAGAGTATGGGAGCTCAGGGGAGTACAAGCGGAGCAAAAGCACCAATTCTCAGCATACCAACAGCGCCATGCACCCACTGTGGTAGGAAAGGGCATAAGTCAGATTTGTGTTGGAGGAAGCTCGGAAAGTGCCTACGTTGCGGCAGTTCAGATCATCAAATTCGAGAATGCCTAGATATGGACCCCCCGACGGTCAAACCAGCTACTGCAGCTAAGCCAGGAAACAACCGAGGGAAAGCCCCAGCACAAGTGTTTTCTCTAGCTGGCCAAGAGGCACCAGAAAACAACGATGTGGTGGAAGGTACACTCCTGATATCTAATCAACTTGCACGAATACTTATAGATCCAGGATCATCCCACTCGTTTGTTGCACCGCATTTTTCTAAGAAACTTGATAGACCGTTAGAATCCTTACCATTATGCCTAGAAGTATCTACCCTAATGGGAGTTAGTCAGCTAGCGTATAAATTCCATTCTGCGTGTGATGTGATCATCAGTGGTAACTGTTACTCTGCCGATTTAGTAGTGCTTCCAATATTAGAGTATGATGTCATCCTAGGAATGGATTGGCTGTCTAAACACTACACGCAATTGGATTGTCATTCTAAGATAGTTAGGTTTTGCGAACCTAACAAGCCAATTGTGGAATTAATTGGAGATGCTAGAGTCAACCTAGCACCTATAATATCAGCTATCAAGGTTAGGAAGGCAGTTGCCAAAGGGGCAACCTGATTTTTAGCCTTCACCATTAACAAGCCCATGAGTCAAAATACAGATCACAGTGATAACCAGATCGACCCACAACAAGATCACAGTTCGTTCGGACGATGAAACCGAAATACAGAACAAGTTCATAAAGTATCAACGAACATGAGCGAATCGATAGACTGGAGAAAGAGAAAATACAGAAGTCAAAATAGTACGGGTATTACCTCCGACCTCATCCACGAAATTCACAAAAACGAGAGCAAGGTAACAAGACATTAAACAACCGACACATAACGGAACCATCACCGATGCACACGGTCATACCATACCAAGCTCTAACAGCTCGCACATGCGTGACAACGCAGAAATCACTATGAGGCGACAATATTCAATACCAACATCCCACCTCTCACAGAGGGCTAACGCAACAAATGTGTGGAAAATTACTCAACGCTCACACCGCCAATTCGATCATACTCGGGAGCAAACATAAAAATGACAATGCGAACATCATACATACATACCCAGCCCTCAAACGGGAATGGATAGGTTTTAAAAACGAAAATCTCATTTTTGACAATAATTTAGAAGAACACCGGTTGATCTTGAGTATCACCTTTCAAAAAAAATACAAACGTGAAAAATTGTTATCGAGACTTTGAAAACCATCATGCGTTTGGTAAAAATGAAGACATTTTCTTTTAGCGAAAGACATTCAGAAATATTCGACCCTCGGGTCTAAGTATAAGTGTTTCTAAACATCAAAAATATCTCAAAACATTTTGGTCCTCGAGGTAGAAGAATTTGGAAACATATTGTGGCACCTTGGATGTACCACGATAAAATAATTCATTTGAAAAGTACGTTTCGAAATTTATTTTTCTAAGATACTCGAGGTTTTCAAAAATCCAATAGGCCAGAATGCCCAAAACTCACACATATCGACGTACGCTAAAACACCTCCTAGTACACGCATCAAAACATTTAAAATCAAGACAATGCATGTCTTTTAACGGGAAATAGACGGTAAAATACGACAGTCGAAGACCGCCTAGGATTCGGAACAAAACCACTGACCCCATTCGAGGCCTCTAAGGACCCTCCCGCATTGGCTAGTGAACAAGTCGAACGCGTATAAGCACAAAGCTTCCACAATAGAACTTGTAAAACGAGCAAATCGATTAGAAAATCATCAGCAACAGACAAAAACAATAGTAAAAAGACATCAATAGCGACGACACTCCTCGTATAAACCAAATACGAGAGTCGACTAAATACATATCGTGAAATCAAAATCCACATAAGGATTTCATCACTTAACAAATAATCATAAAAATAGCTCGTGTCACACGAGGCACAACACAAAGAAGGGAGACTTACATCCACAGGTCGCACGAAGATGATGATCGCCCCACGATACAAATCACGACCAACAAACTCAGACGACGCGTCGCGACACGACTCAGTCAGACAAAATTCGACGAGACAAAACTCAATAGATACCACTGACCCGATAGCCTAGGTTTCCACAACCTAAGCTCTGATACCATTTATGTAACACCCCAAATCCGCTCAGGGATATTACACGCCGTAGAACCTTTCCTCAAGGATCTACCAGGCTGGTAACAACATATAACAACTCAACCATGCCTTTAAGGCTAAAATGCCTCAGTAGACCGATTTGGTCTTTCAATAAATACGTACAACTCAAATACAACTCATGCCCACGAAGGGGTCAAAACACAACCACACCCGTACAATGGGAAAAAAATATAGCAGCGGAAAATAAAGTACAACTGAACCAATAAACAATGTACGGTTCCTCATGTGATTAGTATCGATCATCTTTCATCATCCTTCGTGCCAACCCTGTGTTATGCTCCAAAACCTGAATGCAAAAAATAGACATCCACCCCCCGAATACTCGGGGGTTAGCAAAACTCCACTGTTTTGCTAGTGCAAGTACAAGTGCAAAAATACGAGTCATACAATTCACATTCCATGAATAACAATAACCAGGAATCCTCAAAGATCCAAACGAAACGAAAAGTACTTCCCGAGGCAAGAATTAGAGAAAACGTTCCAAAACCAAAAGATCACAAATCAATGGGAATAATTTATAAAACAGTTTAGAATGCCATCGAGAGTTTTAATAGAAAACAGTTTAGGATTATCAAATCCCACTTTTCAAAACTCAAAAGACGAAAGGGGTCACCGCCCCAAAGGTTTACTTTCCGTAAAATGACATTTACCAAACCGTTGGGATTTTAGCCCCAAATCCGTAAAATGACTTTTACAAAACCATTGAAATTTTAGCCCCAAATCTCATCGACTCACAGTACACGAGAACGACAACAAGGTTCGTCTTCCAACATCAAAACTCACAACCCAAGGTTTAAACACAGATGACAAATACTCTAATGTCATCCTAGCCAAGTAAGCCAAACGAACAACTTACCTCTTACACACTTAGTCAATGCATGCAAACATGAAAACATAGTTCCAAAGCACTCATTTCCGGAAATGCCATAATAAAATCACATTTGTAAAAATGCACCACAATTAACCGTCGATCTACGTCTCTTGTGGACCCCTACCGAGACCCCGTCGGATCTAACCTGTAGTGGTTAAAAGCAAGCTCGTCGATCCACGTATCTTGTGGACCCCTACCGAGACCCCGTCGGATCTAACCCGTAGTGAGCATACACACACACGTTACTCATGCAATACTAATATGCTAAGAATGTAAGTTCATTAAGAATACTTACTAGAGATGGCCACTAATCCGACACCATTATCAAACTCTTTAAAAACAAAATAACAATATTAAATACGGAATACACGATTCCATAACTTTAAACAACAGGAGTATCATCATCAAATCCTTCAACGTTCAAAATAATCAAATCATAATCAATTCTCAAAACACACCATTCACAAAACACACACGTATTTTGAAAGAGAGCCTTTAACGAGGCCAAAACAAATCTTTTGAAAATTCATTTGCAAATAACCAAACAAACACACCAAGACGACCACCGATCATCATATTCACAAGACGAGAAGCGTATGAACAAGGTACTTGCCTCGAATAAGAACAACGCGGAGAATCGACCGAAGTAGGTTGACACGAACCGACTACGAACCCGCCGACTCCACCGATCGCCAACTCGCGTTCATAAACTACGAAGGACAATAACAACAATGAAATGAATTCCATAACACGACTCAAAGCCTTTGAATTCAAAGAACGAATGACGAAAGTTCAAGTGTTTTCCCCAAAACGGCCAAGAACACGATTCGTCCCGACAAAACACGAAAACGGAATTCGAAGTTGAAATATGGATATACAATCCATAGAATATGTTTAACAACATCATTTAACCACAATTGATCCATCAAAAACGGATGGAAAACGAGATCGAGAACAAATCCCCCAAAAAGTCGATTCGAAGGGAATCAAGAAATATACTTCGATTCGGCGAAGAAGAATAGATTAAATGATGTTAAACACAAGAATACTACCAAGATTAATCATACCCATCATGAATTAATCAACAATACGGAACGAATCGGACAAAAATGCAAAAACCCCAAAATTCAAGAAACTAGGGTTCTAAGAAAGATTACATTGATTCGCTGGATCAAAGGACGATATAGGATGATTGATTGATGTTATGAACTCAAGAACTTCATGGATTTGTTGTTAAACAACATGGATTCGTCACCTCCGAATCGCCAGCCGCGGACAGAGAAGGAAGGAAGTGAAAAATGAATGAAAATGCGACTGCTCTGTCACATTTATACTGGGCCGGACTAGCGTGCGCTAGGCTGCCGAGCTAGCGTACGCTATCGGCCCAGGCCGCAGCGATCGAGACACCGCCGGCCAGTAGCGCGCGCCTTCCGCCGTAATGTGAGCTACCTACTGGTCGTAGCGTACGTAGTGTCCGGCAGTAGCGTGCGCTACCTGCCGAGCCTACCCGATTCCAGAACCTCAGGACTCCACTGTCCACACCCGATAGCGTGCGTCGACCGGTCGCATAACGTGCGCTACTCCTGCCGGTTAGCGCACGCAGCTTTCCGGCAGTAGCGCGCGCTATGCCGGTTCCTGCCGCATCAGCCCGGCCAGTGCCCGCAATCGTCCGGCCAGGGCCCGCCACCGTCCGGCCAGCTGTTCAGCTGCCATGACCCGACGACTCGATTTCCGAAAACGTACGGAACGAACACGACGAAAAGCTCGCGGACAACATCATCGACCCGAAATGAAAACATAATGCAATAATTAATCATACACGACTAAGAAAAGGGTCGAGACAACAATTACAGATACGGATACCCATAACTTTGGGTAAATTACAAAAATAGCCCAAAATGCCCGGAAATCACGATACGTGATCGAATAACCAAACCGAAGTTCACAACACGTCTAACAAAGTTAAACGGACTTACAGGAAACTCGAAACAGCAGTTTCGAATGAGATTTGCAAGAATCGAACTCAAGTGCGGAAAAGTCGCCAAAAAGCACGGAACTCAACAAAACGACACCGAAACGAACTCGGATGACAAAAAGTGCAGAATTAATCATTCTCAGAATGACGAAACGATCATGAACGAGTCGTCAAAATGGACTTCTGCCGAAAAAAAGAAATTACCGGAAATCGAAATTACAGCTGACCTAAATCGCCGAAGGTCGCCGCTGCTGCACCGCCACCGCTGTGGCTTTCTATCATGGTCTTTCGTCGGTTGCCTTGTATCGAGTTATGACCCGCACTCGGAATTCCCGAACCACGCGATGCCGACGAATTTTCTTTCTTTTCATCCGACGTGGTCTGACTTTGTGTGTGTGTGTGCGTGTGTGAGTGTGTCATTTTGTGTGTGTGTGTGTGTGTGTGTGTGTGTGTGAGAGAGAGAGAGAGAGAGAGAGAGAGAGGGGAGAGCAGAGAGTAAGAGAGGCGTGATCTGAGAATCAGGAGAGGAGAAGTGAGGATTTCGGCCGACCCGAGAGGAAGAGTAGGGTATTTATACCCCCTAATTTCCTAGGGTTGTTCAATTGAGTCCCCCTTGTTTCCAGATCCTTTCGATTCAACCCCAAATCAATTTCAGAGTATACTAATGTCAGTCCCAAATTTCCAGTTTCTTCATTCTTGCCCAAGTTTGGTTGATAATTATTCCAGTTAGCCCCAGGCAGAATTATAATTTCTACAATTTCAGTCTCTTTCGGCCAAGCTTTTAACATGTTGACATTTTTAATTACTATTATTATTTACTTACAATTTAATTGCTCAGTTATATAATAATAATAATTTTCTATTATTATTAATTGTAGATAATAACAAGAATTTACAGTCCTAGAATTGTCGAGTCAAGCATTTCATCACATTCAAGTTCAGAACTGCCATTATATCCAGGTGTGGGGATTTATTACGCTTTTGTTTATTTTAATTGCTTTATATATTGTCTCGTATGTGCACGTGAAATTAGTCAGAAGTACTTAAATATGCAATCAGTCAGAAGCACTTAAATGTGCAACCAGTCAGAAGCACTTCAATGTGCAAATCAGTCAGAAGCACTTAATTGTGCATAAAGCCTTCGGGCTAGCCGACGGGCTTCAGAATTTATCAGTCATGTTGCTTATACTTGCAAATATATTTAGTAATTAACGTAGACATATTGCGTACTCTCCACACTGAGCGAGTTGGAAGCTCACCCCACTATTTACCCCTTTCAGGTTGAGGAGCTCGATGTGGCATGTGCTTGAGTGTGGGATGATCAAGCTGATGATCAAATATTTATTTGTTAAATGTTATTTCTCTAAGACTATATTTGTAACACCCCCAATCCGCTCAGGGATATTACACGCCGTAGAACCTTTCCTCAAGGATCTACTAGGCTGGTAACGACATATAAAAACTCAACCATGCCTTTAAGGCTAAAATGACTCAATAGACCGATTTGGCCTTTCAACAAATACATACAACTCAAATACAACTCATGCCCACGCAGGTGTCAAAATACAACCACACCCGTACAACGGAAAAAATATAGCAGCAGAAAATAAAGTGCAACTGAACCAATACACGATGTACGGTTCCTCATGTGATTAGTATCGATCATCATTCATCATCCTTCGTGCCGACCCTGTGATATGCTCCAAAACCTGAATGCAAAAACAGACATCCACCCCCCGAATACTTGGGGGTTAGCAAAACTCCACTGTTTTACTAGTGCAAGAACAAAGTGCAAATACGAGCCATACAATTCACATTCCAATAATAACAATAACCAGGAATCCTCAAAGATTCAAATACAACAAGATGAACACTTCCCGAGGCAAGAGTTCGAGTAAAGACTTCCCAAAATTTCAAGATCAAAATATCAAGGGAAACAATTTATAAAATGATTTGAAATACCATCGGGAGTTTTAGTAGAAAACAATTTAGGATTATCAAATCCTACTTTTCAAAACCCAAAAGACGAAATGGGTCACTGCCCCAAAAGTTTACTTTCCGAAAAATGACCTTTACCAAACCGTTGGGATTTTAGCCCCAAATCCGTCAAATGACCTTTATAAAACCATTGGGATTTTACCCTCAAATCTCATCAACTCACAGTACACAAGAACGACCATAAGGTTCGTCTCCCAACATCAAAATCCACAAATAAATGATTTAACACAAACAACAAAATACTCTAGAGCCATACTAGCCAAGTAGGCCAAACGAACAACTTACCTCTTACACATTTAGTCAATGCATGCAATCATGAAAACCATTCGAAAGCACTCATTTCCGGAATGCCATTATCAAATCACATTTGCAAAATGCACCACAATTAACCGTGGACCCACCCCTCCGTGGATCCCTGCCGATGTAACACCCCCGATATATTCAGGAATATTACAGCGCCGTAAATCCTTTACATAAGGATTTACAAGGCTGAAGAATTGAACAGACATTAAAAGGTACTAACGAATGGAAATAACGGATTTAAGATACCACAGTTCTTATCAAAGACTGAAAGTACAATTGTTCAACAGGAACTCAATAATACATCACCAAATTCAAACCCATCACAAATCACTTCGTACTCGAGTTCTTATTGAAATAACAAATAAACACAGATAAATAAACCCGGCCGAAACATCACTCTGCACCCTCGTCGTCATGCAGCTCCAGTGGTTGTTTTCCCGCTCTCCTGGATCCTGAACATAAACAAAATGTTCACCCCCGAAGGGGTTAGCACAACGATGCTAGTACAAGTACCACAACATATTATTCATATCTCACGAAGAATAATAACGTAAACGACAAAATACCAACGAGTCTTCTCCTACAAGAAACTCATAAATGACATACACAACTGATAATCACAACATGTTATCATAACATACACATGGTAATTCCGTCGATCCAGCGTTCACTGCCTAGAACCCACGATGATCCCGTCAGACCAACCCGTGGTGGAAAAACCCGTCTGATGATCCAGCGCACTCTAGCATAGATCCCCCGATGATCCCGTCGGACCAACACGAGGTGGACATACAATAACGACATACATGCACGACAATATGTATAACAACAATACATAAAACAATTAAGGTACTTTCCTCGATTTGAAGACAAGAACAATACTTCCACGAAAACGAACACTCGAAGGTCGTCCTCCTCAATCAATCACGCAACAAGATCAAACCTTAACAAAAGAAATGATATAGGATTTATCTCACGTCGTACAAATGTTTAACAATTCGATTTACGGCCAAAAGTTCATAAAATGCAATCTGCCTGAACTGTTTAGCGCACGCTAAGTACTCTGTGTAGAGTGCGTTAAGTCTGCTCGATAGCGCACGCAAACAACAAAGCCTAGCGTACGCTAACTATGCATGGTCAGTACATCACTGATCAGCCGACTGACTTTTCTGATGGCCTAGCGTACGTTACGTACCAAATGTAGCGTACGCTAACTCGTGCTCGATAGCGCACGTTAATCTTCATAGCTTAGCGTGCGCTATCTATGCATGGCAGTTTACTGCTGGGCAGTAAACTGTTCTCATCATAATCAAAACAATGAAATCTTCCGTGATAATTCATGTTACCTCCATGAATATCATTTTCATACGATTATGAATGATCTTACGGATAGCAACAACTTCGGATTCGAGGATATGCATACCATTATAAAACCATATTCCATTCTGACTACAAATCTTCATACGACAATTCGAAAGGCTTAACGGTTGATATCAACACCTCTATATCAATCAATATTATCATTGTGAAGTTGTTAAACGTTCCATCTATACTAGATAAATCCTTCCATGATCAATCCTTTAGATTTATCTAACAACAATGATGTTAAAGTCAAGTCCATGATTGTTATGAAGTCATCTACTAGATTTGGATTTACCAATGATAGAAGCTTCCTTTACTTGTCTAATGAAATAAGATTCGAACCATGATGATTAAAATCAAGATACTTAAGGCTTAATCATCTCAACATTCCAAACATGATATACTTTGGATAATTCATCTATGAAAATCAATATCTCGTTACTATGATCATCCAATACTTTAGAATCCAACTCTAAGTCTGGAGATAGGTTGAACATACCTTAATATGATGAAAATCACTGAACCGTAGGGTAGAATCTGACTCCGGTTGGTTGCATGCCACTCCAAGGTGTTATTCCACTTCAATGATTTCTCCCAAGTGATAACCAATATATAAACACCAACAAGACGTGTTCTAAGTGTGTAGAAGGATATTTCAGCTCTCTGGCCTCTCAAGAATGCAGAATGGACGAGTAAAATGTAAGCCAAAACGGGTTGTTGTCCCATTTATAATATTCTGCATTTTAACAAGTTAGCGCACGCTACTAAGCTTTCCTTAGCGTGCGCTAATAATAGTTGACTTCAGAATTGTCCGGGTTCGTCCGCGGGAATCTTACCCGGACCCATGTCCCGGCTGGCGCATGTGCTAGCCGTCCCGCTCAATAATTGAGTTCTTAGCGCATGCAACTCCTATCTGCATAGCGTGCGCTAATACTAGCCCAATAGCGCGCGTTAAGATACATTGTTAGCGTGCGCTATCACGAGTTTGCATGAGAAATTTTGCATGCTTCTATACTTATGTACAATGATATCAATGCAAGAAATATCATACCCCAATAATCAAAACCACCAATCCGAATAATACAGGGTTGAATACAGATGAAATACACCGTAATAAATCCGGATATTACATACTCTCCTACTAAAAAGGAGTTTCGTCCCGAAACTCAAGACGAAAATAACTCGGGATATCTAGACTTCATGTCAGCTTCCGTTTCCCAGGTGGCTTCTTCCATTCCATGACGTGACCATTGAACTTTGACTAAAACGATTGGTTTGTTCCTCAACTGCTTAACTCGACTCTCGAGTATCTTGACCGGTCTTTCTTCAAACGTCCCATCCTGCGCGACTTCGATCTCGCTGAAATCAATGATATGACTGGGATCTGGTATATACCTCTGTAACTGGGATATGTGGAACACGTTATGAACATGGCACAATGACGGTGGCAATGCCAACCTGTATGCCAACTCCCCAACTCTCTCAAGGATCTCAAATGGTCCGATATATCTCGGACTCAGCTTTCCTTTCCCACCGAAACGAAAGATTCCCTGAGTAGAAGAAACCTTCAAAAGTACGTGGTCTCCAGTATTGAACTCTAATGGGCGATGGCGTACGTCCGCGTAGGATTTCTGGCGACTCTGGGCGGTCAACAGCCTTTCACGAATCAAGGCTATCTTCTCTCGAGTCTGCACGATCAACTCTGGTTCTGTTCCGATCAAGTCTGACGAATCGTCCCAGCCTAGGGGCTATCTGCATCTCCTTCCGTATAATGCCTCAAATGGTGCCATCTTAATGGAAGCATGACAACTATTGTTGTAGGTAAATTCAATCAATGGTAGATGAACTTCCCAATCGTTTGACCAATCTAAGGCACAAGCCCTCAGCATATCTTCCACCGTTTGAATGGTCCTCTCGGATTGTCCGTCAGTCTGCGGGTGATAAGTCAGATCAAGTTCAATTCGGTCCCAAGGCCTTATGAACTGCCTTCCAAAAGTGAGACACAAAACGGCCATCTCGATCAGAAACAATGGTTTTCGGCGTACCATGCAATCGAACTATCTCCGAAATAAATACTCGTGCCAACCTCTCTGGTCCCCACGTATCCTTAATGCCTAGAAAATGAGCTGATTTGGTTAAACGATCAACTATCACCCAAATCATGTTCATTCCTGTCTTGGTTCTCGGCATATTAGTGATAAAGTCCATCGATATGTCATCCCACTTCCATTCAGGAATTGGGAGCGGCTTCAACATTCCGGCAGGCCGTTGATGCTCGATCTTAACCTGCTGACAAGTCAAGCATTTCGAAACATAGTCCGCTACGTCTTTCTTCATGTTGCCCCACCAGAAATTCTGCTTCAAGTCCTTATACATTTTACTGGTGCCCGGGTGGATAGAATAGGGCGAATTGTGAGCTTCCTTCATAATCGTCTGTTTCAGAACATCAACATCGGGAACGTAGAGTCGGTTCTGAAATCTCAAAACTCCATCATCATGAATTATGAATCTGGGGGCCTTTCCTTTGATCACTTCATCACGTAACCGAATCATCAGAGGATCATCTGCCTGTTTAGATTTGATTCTTTCGGTTAATGATGAAGTTATCTCCATCACGCACAGTTGTCCTTGGACTCTTTGTAACCACACTTCAATTCCTTCACGAATCATCTCTCGTTGAAGGCTAAGTTGGGAGGTCAGCGTCTCCAGCAACTGAATAGAAACAGGTTTGCGGCTAAGTGCATCGGCCACTACATTCGCTTTGCCTGGATGATACAAAATCTCCAAGTCATAGTCCTTGATCAGCTCTAACCATCTTCTTTGCCGCATGTATAATATCCGCAAATTCGATTTCCAGTAATTTTTCTTTTTTGGCGAAAGTCCGTTTTGGCGAATCGATTGGGACCGTTTCGTCACCCTGAGAAAGATTAATTCTATACTTTTTGTCATCCGAGTTCGTTTCGGTATCGTTCTGTTGAATTCTGTGTTCTTTAGCGACTTTTCCACGTATGAGTTCGACTTTGTTAAATCACCATTAATTTTATCAAACTTCAAAAATCCTGAATCTTTGCAATATTATAAAGCATCGAGTTAGCTTTCCAATGGTTCAAACGGTGAGTCAATCGGAGTCCAGACGAGGGAGTTATGGTCGAAATAGCTAAGTCACTCTCATTTCCAGATTCGGCCAAAACCGTCTGTACCCTGTGCCACGGCACACTTCGGCTGAGCCGCGGCACACTGCCGAGACCTGGGAGAAATTTTGGGCCTGTGCCGCGGCACACTTCAACTGAGCCGCGGCACACATGACAGTCAACCCTATATCTGCGTTTTCTTGAGCGGATCACCTCATTTTTTCCCCATTTCTTCACTTGGGCACGAGAGAGAAGGCTTGAGAGAGGGAAGTTTCTTCACCTATCACTTGAGTGTGTGATTTCTCTTCATCTCTTTTCGATTCTGAAGCTCGGATCATCGATCTATCGCGTACTCTTCGAGTCATAGTGCTTGGATCTTCAAGAGGTAATTTCTTCAACATCTTGGATTTCGATTTTGTATTGGGTAATGATGTTTTGGATGTTAAAATCATGGTGTGTGAAGTGATATACGCATGATTATGGACACATTTGAGTATTCATCGGATTATTGAAAGATTATTCAAGAACACTTCGAATATTGTGTTGGATTTTGGGGGTTTTCGTAGATTCGTCCAATTTATCCGATTTGAAGCTTGAGAACCTTGAGATTATGATATAATTATGCCGTATGCGTGTTTCTCTTACGATTTTACGGGTTGGATTTTTCCGTTTTCAAACTTGTGGGAGTTTGGGTGATTTCCCAACCTTTAGTTGTTCACCCGTGTATTCTCTTGAATAGTAGACGAGTTTCGGGAGTCTCTTCGTGTAATTTGAGTATGGATAATTAATTGTCATATTCCTTGTGAATCATTTAGGTGCCGGAAGCGCGTTCTTGGACCTACCGAACTCATACCCTTCCTCCGTTCGATTTCTTGATGTCTCAAAGGCAAGTATACATTTATGATTGTACGTTCTCGACTTTGAAAGTAAGAAATATTGATGGTATGATATGAACGAACCGTTTTTACGGCATTCATAGATATATTGATGGCATATTATGAACGAACCGTTTTTACGGCATTCATGTATGTATTGTTGGCATGTAATGAACGAACCGTTTTTACGGCATTCCTACATGTATCGGCATATGATATGAACGAACCGTTTCTACGGCATTCACATACGTATCGGCGTATGATATGAACGAACCATTTCTACGGCATTCACATACGTCTTATGAGATTTTAGTTATTCCGGAATACTAGTCTTGAATTGAGGAATTGACGGATACTTTTACTTTATTGTCGAGGAGTATTGTGTTTCATATTGATATACTTGCACTAGCTATTCGACGGCTAACCCCTTTATGGGGGAAATACGTTTCATGTATATCAGGTTCCAGGAGAGCGGACAGGCGGGTACCGGGTCGGCATGAAGATGATGGGCAAGTGTGATACTATGTCTTGTCTCCGGTTATCTTTTTAGATTCCTCCATTCAGTGTTGCTGTACTGGAATGGATTTTAAATACTCGAGTATTGTATTTCAGTTTCCTTGATGTTCCGGCCTGTGTTGCCGAGGTATTGATTTGTGCGGTGATGTATATGGTTTCATTGGTTATGATTTTGAATACCATTTGTATCGTCTTTCCTTCCATTGTATGTAGACCTTCTCGGTCAAGTTGTATAGTTCCGCGTATGTTTAGCCTTGTGGGTCCCACGACGGGGCTCACGGCGCTGTAATATACCCTGAATAACTCGGGGGTGTTACAGAATATGGTATCGGAGCTTTAGGTTTATGGATACCTAGGCTGTCGGTCTTTTGGGTCGATTAAGTCGGCATTTGCCCACAGTATCACTACTCTGCCATCATCACAGTGCGACCGGTACTTGTAAGCCCTCTCACTCTTCTTGTATTTTTTTCTTAATCGTTTCGTTTATAGCTTGGTATTCTTGGGAATTGGTCACTTCAAGAATGTGCGATTTGGATTATACTTACGCACGTGTGTGCCTTTCAGAATGTTGGCTGAAAGTAGGAATAATCGTGGCCGTGGTCACGGACGTGAACTCTTCCTTGAGATTTTGTTAAGTTACTAATTACGATATTGGTGTGTATCGGTATTATGTTGAGACTTTGCTTAGGAGTCGCATGCTAGTATCACGGGAGATCTTCGACTTCACAGACTTGTAAGTATGTTGTTCGGATTATTCGATAATTCTTGGTGAATTTGAATTCCCGTTGAAATGTTGTTTGTGCGAGTGATTGCGAGTTTCGAGGACGAAACTTGTTTTTAAGGGGGGTAGAGTGTAATACCCCAATTTTTCGGATATATTTTTTTCGTTTATATGTTGGATGTCGTTGATGGATAATTGTTCTTGAGGATGATGTGAACGTATGACAATGTTATTGAATGTGTTTATGTATTCATTATGCCGTATGATCGTTTGGTATGTCGAGATGTTGGTCGAGAATAGCGGAAAATGGCTAAGTACAGCCACGTTAGCACACGCTACAAGGTATGCCTACCGCACGCTAAGACATATAAACTTAGCGTACGCCACGGTGCATACTTAGCACACGCTAAGAGGTTTGAGTTACGCACACTAACACCAGATCGCCAATAATGGAATCTTAGCTTTCGGCGGGTGGACCCGGCCATGTTCGACGCGTGTCCGGATAAGGTTTCGTGTAGAGCTAGCGCATGCTAAAACCGCATGATTAGCGCACGCTAATTCTATATCGGTCAAAGGAATCCCTATAATCGCGGATGCTTTCGGCATGTGGGGGCACGATACTGTAGCAAGTCAACGACGATTAGCGCGCGTTAAGGACGAAGAATAGCGCATGCTACTGAGCATTTCACTATATCAAGTCAACGCCTGTTAGCGTACGCTAATGCATGGGCATTACGTACGTTAGATGAATTTCGAAGCAATGTAGTAGCTTCTGGACTGCCCGATAGCGCACGCTATCAAGGAAGGATAGCGCATGCTAGTCCTATAGCGCACGCTAAATATAAGGTCTAGCGCGCGCTAGTGATGTGTTTTATAGAGAGGATAGACGAGTGCTGAGAGGCATTTTGTCCATTCTCCTTCCTTCAGTCAATAGAGAGAACCTTGGGAAGTACTTGAAGTTCCTAAACATTGAGAGATGATTCTCTCAAACAAGATTAAGATGGAGAGCTCGGATTTAAGTATTGTTCTTGAAGTTTTTGATGATTCTTGGAATGGAGTTCAAGTTATTCTTCTTCGTGGTTCGTCCATACATGGTAGTCCTCGTATCCCTTTGATAGTGGTTCATTTTTTTAAGGACTACTACTTGGGAGGGAGTATGTTGGGAATCGTGTATTTTGATGTTCGTCTTATTTCAATGAAAATGCATAAATTGGACTGTACTTTTATCCGCTGCGTGAGTATTTTGAAAGGGCTTTTGGTATTTTGCCAACTGAAATTTTATTTTGTAAAACCGATTCCCTAAACTGAGTTTTTGATATTTTGGCCTTGATCGTTTTGACGGTATTTGGAAAATGATTTTTTTTCTTAATATTTGAAAAATATTACCGTTATCGGTCTTTTTCGCATTTTTGAAATGACGTGGAAAATTGTGCTTAGCCTGGTAAATCCTTGTGAGAAGGGTTTACGGCGTGTAATATTCCCAGGAGGATCTGGGGTGTTACAATTATGGTACCATGTGATAATGTTATACGAGATTTATTGGAATTGTAATAAGAGATTTCGGATGTTGATATGATTATTGAGATCTTCTTCATATGATGATAACAGTATTGTTGCGACTCTTAAGGTTGTATGAATGGCATGACGAAGAAAATGGTAACATGGAGATATATACCTCGGATATGTTGTTCTGAACGGGATTTCGGATATTTCGTGTTCTTGAAGAACTCTTGAATTATACGAGGTGATGAAATTTTTTTTTTAAGAATTGTTGATGTTTTGAAAATGAATATGGAATATTCATATCTAGAGCTAAACTATGTGTTTGAAATAATATTCGAATAGGAATACGAATGTGATTATGAGTTTGATGAGACTATTATTCATCTCCGAATTTGGAAGCCCATACTTATGGAGCAAATGTTCAAGTCGAATGATTGGACTATTTGATAACCTTTTTAGTAGGATTATCTATTGTTTTGAACCAGTCGGATGATTCGAATTGATGACGGTCATAAGTAAATTTTAACGATGGATTTACGAGAAAGGAACCTTATCAATTCGTATTTAAGAATTGAGTTTGGAACATTTAGACCCTTATTATTGGTCCTCATTTGTTGCTGATATGATCATCATATTTCGACTCGTATTGTGGACAGGATGTGTAAGTGTCTGAGTTGAATTGTTCAGACTGTGATTAGTCGAGATATGGTGAAACGATTGAGTTTATGGTTTGGTGGTATTGATATTGGTCGTCATCGAACCTGTTGATTATTAATCCTTCGTTTTACAATAAGATATGATGTTTGATCGTGAATTATGACTGTTGTGTTGCGGTTAAGGTTGAAGGGTTCGTAGATTAACTTGGTCGAGACTGAGGAATTCGTAAGACGAAATCAACTGAATTGGTAACAGTTCGTTGTATTGATATCGAGGCAAGTTTTATACTCGTACTAATCAATGAGACTAATGTTATCGTGTAGGTGTACGAATGTGTGTATCATTTCGAGACTTGGCCTCCTTATGATTGTATTGATATCAGGGGATTGTTTGATACGACACCCGTCGACAAATCATGCCAAATGTTATTGTTGTTCGTAAACGGCCGATTGAAGGCATTGATGTATTCGAATTTCATCTTCATTATCGGTAACTGCTTTAAGTGTGCCGACACATCCGTTGTACCGTTGTTATCGAGTTGCCGTTCTAAGGTAACCGAAGTATTGAATTGGGACTGTCGAAGATAGTTCCCATCCGTTGAGTCGTTATCAATTGGTCGTTCGAAGACAATCGAGATATTTAATGGGGATCGCCGAGGATAGTGCCCATCTGTGAGTTATTATTGTCGTGTTGGCCAACTCAGGGCATCACACTATTATTCTGGTGAACTCGATAATTTTGTGATCGTTGAGGGTGGAGGATTTCCCGAATTGTGGTGTTGTGGTTATTGCCGTGTTAATCGGTCCTTAGGGAATTCTGATCCCAGGATGGTTGTTTGAATATCATTGGTCGTGTCGATCTTTCATTATTCGTGTGTCATCGTTCACTTGATGAATCGTATGATCCGTAAGGGGTATTTTATCCTTTGAGTTTCGTTGTCATGTTGTATCATGGCATATCTGGAATCATGTCTGCGTGCCGATTGGTTATGTGTAGGATTTTTAGCCAGGCACTCGATGGTCATGCGTGGATGTTTCGGCATTGGACTGTGCACACGAGACGTAGTTCTTGAGGCTAATTAGGTACATTGTCACACGTATATTTTGGATTCCGTATACGGGGTAGACATGTGCACGGACACATTTCCGGATCGGGCGTACTGTGATGTCCCTCCTAAGCCTTATTGTTTGGTCATTCGTAGTCCATGTTGTATTGGATATGTCCGACGATTTGCGACTGGTTGTTCATACGCCGAGGGGTATGTCCGACAGTCAGGTTTGTTTTTTTGAGATCTGTATTGTGATGATTTACAGCTTTGGGCTGTTCGGCTTTCAGGCCATCGTGTTATACAGCTTCGGTTGAGGGGCTTTCCAGCCATTGCGAGGGATTGGTATTTCTGTTGGAGCCTTCAGACATTGTGATTCGTATTTACTTCAGCGTTGGCTTGGATTACCTTCGGGTAATGTATTGTTATGTTACTTGTAACGTTTCGCCTTTGGGCGTAAGTTACGCATTTCTTGTGTATCTCGTTGAGTTTTCCTGGCGGGATATTGCTTCTCCCTAGTTGTTTTATGTTTCGGGACGAAACTTCTTTTAAGGAGGGTAGAATGTAATATCCGCAAATTCGATTTCCGGTAATTTTTCTTTTTTGGCGAAAGTCCGTTTTGGCGACTCGCTTGGGACCATTTCGTCACCCTGAGAATGATTAATTCTATACTTTTGTCATCCGAGTTCGTTTCGGTATCGTTCTGTTGAATTCCGTGTTCTTTAGCGACTTTTCCACGTATGAGTTCGACTTTGTTAAATCACCATTAATTTTCTCAAACTCCAAAAATTCCGAATCTTTGCAATATTATAAAGCATCGAGTTAGCTTTCCAATGGTTCAAACGGTGAGTCTAGCGGAGTCCAGACGAGGGAGTTATGGTCGAAATAGCTAAGTCACTCTCATTTCCAGATTCGGCCAAAACCGTCTGTACCCTGTGCCGCGGCACACTTCGACTGAGCCGCGGCACACATGACAGTCAACCCTATATCTGCGTTTTCTTGAGAGGATCACCTCATTTTTTCCCCATTTCTTCACTTGGGCACGAGAGAGAAGGCTTGAGAGAGAGAAGTTTCTTCACCTATCACTTGAGTGTGTGATTTCTCTTCATCTCTTTTCGATTGTGAAGCTCGGATCATCGATCTATCGCGTACTCTTCGAGTCATAGTGCTTGGATCTTCAAGAGGTAATTTCTTCAACATCTTAGATTTCGATTTTGTATTGGGTAATGATGTTTTGGATGTTAAAATCATGGTGTATGAAGTGATATACGCATGATTATGGACACGTTTGAGTATTCATCGGATTATTGAAAGATTATTCAAGAACACTTCAAATATTGTGTTGGATTTTGGGGGTTTTCGTAGATTCGTCCAATTTATCCGATTTGAAGCTTGAGAACCTTGAGATTATGATATAATTATGCCGTATGCGTGTTTCTCTTACGATTTTACGGGTTGGATTGTGCCGTTTTCGAACTTGTGGGAGTTTGGGTGATTTCCCAACCTTTAGTTGTTCACCCGTGTATTCTCTTGAATAGTAGACAAGTTTCGGGAGTCTCTTCGTGTAATTTGAGTATGGATAATTAATTGTCATATTCCTTGTGAATCGTTTAGGTGCCGGAAGCGCGTTCTTGGACCTACCGAACTCATACCCTTCCTCCGTTCGATTTCTTGATGTCTCAAAGGCAAGTATACATTTATGATTGTACGTTCTCGACATTGAAAGTAAGAAATATTGATGGTATGATATGAACGAACCGTTTTTACGGCATTCATAGATATATTGATGGCATATTATGAACGAACCGTTTTTACGGCATTCATGTATGTATTGTTGGCATGTAATGAACGAACCGTTTTTACGGCATTCCTACATGTATCGGCGTATGATATGAACGAACTGTTTCTACGGCATTCACATACGTATCGGCGTATGATATGAACGAACCGTTTCTACGTACGTCTTATGAGATTTTAGTTATTCCGGAATACTAGTCTTGAATTGAGGAATTGACGGATACTTTTACTTTATTGTCGAGGAGTATTGTGTTTCATATTGATATACTTGCACTAGCTATTCGACGGCTAACCCCTTTATGGGGGAAATACGTTTCATGTATTTCAGGTTCCAGGAGAGCGGACAGGCAGGTACCGGGTCGGCGTGAAGATGATGGGCAAGTGTGATACTGTGTCTTGTATCCGGTTATCTTTTTGGATTCCTCCATTCAGTGTTGCTGTACTGGAATGGATTTTAAATACTCGAGTATTGTATTTCAGTTTCCTTGATGTTCCGTTCTGTGTTGCCGAGGTATTGATTTGTGCGGTGATGTATATGGTTTCATTGGTTATGATTTTGAATACCATTTGTATCATCTTTCCTTCCATTGTATGTAGACCTTCTCGGTCAAGTTGTACAGTTCCGCGTATGTTTAGCCTTGTGGGTCCCACGGCGGGGCTCACAGCGCTGTAATATACCCTGAATAACTCGGGGGTGTTACAGCATGTTCAACTCTTTCTGACTGAATATGTACTTGAGACTCTTATGATCCGTAAAGATCTTACAGTGAGTCCCGTACAGATAATGCCTCCAGATCTTCAAAGCAAAAACCACTGCTGCTAGCTCCAAATCATGTGTTGGGTAATTCACTTCATAAGGTTTCAGTTGTCGCGACGCATAAGCGATCACCTTATCATCCTGCATCAATACGCACCCGAGTCCTTGGTTCGAAGCATCATTGTAAACTATAAATCCTCCAGTTCCCTGTGGAAGTGATAGAATCGGTGCCGTCGTCAGTCTCTTCTTTAACCCATCAAAGCTAATCTGACACAATTCATTCCACTCAAACTTTTGAGTTTTCTGCAGGAGTCGAGTAAGTGGGTGGGAGATTTTAGAAAACCCTTCCACGAATCGACGATAATATCCAGCAAGTCCTAAGAAGCTTCGGACTTCTTTCACGTTCTTTGGAGGCTTCCAATCCATAATTGCTTCGATCTTCTGAGGATCTACTCGGACTCCTTTAGCTGACACTACATGGCCGAGGAACATTACTTCCTTTAGCCAGAATTCACACTTAGAAAGTTTGGCGTACAATTGCTCGTTTCTCAAAAGTTCCAATACAATCCGCAAATGCTGCGCATGTTCCTCCGGGCTCTTAGAATACACCAGTATGTCATCAATGAACACGACCACAAATTTGTCCAAAAATTCAATGAACACTCTGTTCATCAATTGCATAAATACAGCAGGTGCGTTAGTGAGACCAAACGGCATCACTACAAACTCATAATGTCCGTAGCGAGTTCTGAACGCTGATTTCGGAACATCAGATTCCTTAACCCTCAGCTGATGATATCCCAATCTCAGATCGATTTTAGAAAATACTGTTGCCCCTTGCAGCTGGTCAAACAGATCATCAATCCGTGGCAACGGATACTTGTTCTTAATCGTCATCTTGTTCAGCTCTCGATAGTCAATACACAGTCGGAGCGATCCATCCTTCTTTCGGACAAAAAGAACTGGCGCTCCCCAGGGTGAAACGCTTGGCTGAATATAGCCCTTGTCCAGTAACTCCTCCAGCTACTTCTTCAGTTCGTACATCTCAGTAGGTGCCATATGATACGGCGCCTTAGAAATTGGTGTAGCTCCGGGTTCCATCTCAATGGTAAATTCTACATCCCTTCGTGGAGGTAGTCCAGGTAACTCGTCAGGAAATACATCTGGAAATTCGTTCACAACAGGAATGGATGAAAGTTCCACAATTTCGTCTTCTTTCTTCATTGCATAACACCAGTACCCGATACAGCCCTGTTTCAACAATCTGACAGCTTTCATCGCTTTGATCAATTTTCCTGAGCTTCCCGGTTTCCACCCCTCGAACAATATTTCGGAACCATCGTCAGCGATCAACGAGATATTCCTCCTTCGGTAGTTCACAATTGCTCCATATCGATTAAGCCAATCGTCTCCGACTATCAGGTCGTCTCCTTGCATTTCTATCACGATCAGATTTGAGAGCCACTCTCTGCCTCCAAATGATATAGGGAAATTTCTAGTTTCTAAGTTTCCGACAATCCTCTCTCCACTCGGTAAACCAACAACATAAGGTTCACAAGTATGAAAACCAGAAATATTAAAACGATTTACACAAGACAAAGATATAAAAGAATGTGTAGCTCCTGTATCGAATAAAACGCTAACTGGCTGGGAAAGGATGCAGACTCGATGCGATGCGGCAAAGATCTCGATCATCTGTACTTCTCATCTCGTACAGACGTGGGGGAGCAGATTCGGCACTCGATGTCCCCTTTCGGTCCCATTGTCCTCTGCCTCGTCCGCGGCCAAAATTCTGAGGCATCTGAACACTTTGCTGCGTCTGTTGGATACTGGATTCCTTCTGGACTGGATGTCGTGTACGGGCTCTAAAAGACTTTGCAGCCTCTTCACAAAACACTGCCCGATGTCCCTCTCGTCCACAATCAAAACAAGTCATGGCAGGAAGGGGGCAATTTCGTCGATAGTGCCCCGTCTGGGCACAGTTAAAGCATTTCCTGGTAACATCAGTAATAGTTGACGTCGCTCCGAAGTTCTTTCCGCTCCTAAATGGGTGAGGAGGTTTCTTGAAAGAGTGAAAGGATGACTGGGCCTTACGGGGCCCGCTGTTCTTGTGCTCTGTAAAAGTACCAGAGACTTTATGTTTCTTGGATTCCGAAAATTTCTCCATAGCTGCTTCCTTGATCTCATACGCCAACGCCTTATCTTGGTATTGACGGAGTGTGGTACATTCAAATCCGGACATGTACCTCTGGATTTCTGGTTTCATCCTCATATCGAAATGGATCATCATTTACGCATCCATTACGACCGGATGTCGAACAAATGCCAGCTGTTGGTTAAACGTCTTAATCGCCTGCGATACTGGCACATCAGAAGGCTGAGCGGAGAAAAACTCCCGAACTTTGGCTTCCCTCACAGGACGAGGGCAATACTGAGCTTCCATCATCAATCTAAACTCTGTCCAATCAGCATCATGGTCTACAGGCCGAATGGCTTCCCACCATTCGGATGCTTCCCCTATCAGAAAATATTGGGCGATAGAGGCTCTCCGGTCGTCTGGGCAGTTAATTCCGGCAAAGATTTTCTCCAGTTCTTTCAACCAATGATCCTGTGGGAGTCTCGAAATACTGTCAATTTGGGTGGTTGCATCTTCGCCACCTCTTGCGACCACGGTCACCTCGATTTCCCATGTCCTGGGATCCCTTCATCTCTCTTCCCGCCGTAGTCCCACCCCTACTTGCATTCGGTCCACGACTTGGGCGGCCGAGTCATCCGGTTCACCACTTGACGAAGGATATCCGTACAGCAGATCTCGGTTCGTTATTAATAGATTGTTGCGGCTCGCCTGAGCTATGACTGGCCTGATTAGAAGGCGACGCTTCCCTTTCAGCATTTCTTCGTCCGCGTCCACGACCGCGACCACGTCCACATCCGCCTCTCAACATACTGTAAGCATAAATACTCAATATACAGGAAACAACATCGTTCTAATATTCGAGTATAAAGAGACACAACATGTAAAGAACGAGATAGAGTTTAGGAACTTACAACCACCGTTTGCATGAAGACGTAGGCAGTGTGCAGTGATGTCGTTCACGACCGGTTACCTCAAAAGACATAAATGACCCCTATTTTAACCCAACGGCCAAGATATCCATAATCTTAGCTCCGATACCATATTCTGTAACACCCCCAATATATTCAGGAATATTACAGCGCCGTAAATCCTTTACATAAGGATTTACAAGGCTGAAGAATTGAACAGACATTAAAAGGTACTAATGAATGGAAATAACGGATTTAAGATACCACAGTTCTTATCAAATACTGAAAGTACAATTGTTCAACAGGAACTCAATAATACATCAGCAAATTCAAACCCATCACAAATGACTTCGTACTCGAGTACTTATTGAAATAACGAATAAACACAGATAAATAAACCCGGCCGAAACATCACTCTGCACCCTCGTCGTCATGCAGCTCCAGTGGTTGTTTTTCCGCTCTCCTGGATCCTGAACATAAACAAAATGTTCACCCCCGAAGGGGTTAGCACAACTATGCTAGTACAAGTACCACAACATATTATTCATATCTCACGAAGAATAATAACGTAAACGACAAAATACCAACGAGTCTTCTCCTACAAGAAACTCATAAATGACATACACAACTGATAATCACAACATGATATCATAACATACACATGGTAATTCCGTCGATCCAGCGTTCACTGCCTAGAACCCACGATGATCCCGTCAGACCAACCCGTGGTGGAAAAACCCGTCCGATGATCCAGCGCACGCTAGCATAGATCCCCCAATGATCCCGTCAGACCAACACGAGGTGGACATACAATAACGACATACATGCACGACAATATGTATAACAACAATACATAAAACAATTAAGGTACTTGCCTCGATGTGAAGACAAGAACAATACTTCCACGAAAACGAACACTCGAAGGTCGTCCTCCTCAATCAATCACGCAACAAGATCAAACCTTAACAAAAGAAATGATATAGGGTTTATCTCACGTCGTATGAATGTTTAACAATTCGATTTACGGCCAAAAGTTCAGAAAATGCAATCTGCCTGAACTGCTTAGCGCACGCTAAGTACTCTGTGTAGCGTGCGTTAAGTCTGCTCGATAGCGCACGCAAACAACAAAGCCTAGCGTACGCTAACTATGCATGGTCAGTACTTCACTGATCAGCCGACTGACTTTTCTGATGGACTAGCATACGTTACGTACCAAACGTAGCGTACGCTAACTCGTGCTCGATAGCACACGTTAATCTTCATAGCTTAGCGTGCGCTATCTATGCATGGCAGTTTACTGCTGGGCAGTATACTGTTCTCATCATAATCAAAACAATGAAATCTTCCGTGATAATTCATGTTACCTCCATGAATATCATGTTCATACGATTATGAATGATCTTACGGATAGCAACAACTTCGGATTCGAGGATATGCATACCATTATAAAACCATATTCCATTATGACTACAAATCTTCATACGACAATTCGAAAGGCTTAACGGTTGATATCAACACCTCTATATCTGTAATACCCGAGATTTCTGACTTGTATTTGGAACTTGTGATAATGTAATTATAGTACTTTTATCTGAGTATTATTCTCCGTATTTCATAATCCGATGTTGTCGAGCGTATGATTTCGTGTATGTGATTTAGAAATTGTAATTCTGCGCATGTAGCGCACGCTATCGGCTATGTGTAGCGTACGCTAACATGGACTCAATAGCGTACGCTACAAAGGATTATTAGCGCACGCTATGCGTGGTCAATTTGATTGAGACGTGCGGTAGGTGAGATCTGGCCGGGGGACCCCTGTCAGATCGTGTCGGGATGAACCTGGACGGCTTTCGGGAAAAACCAAGTCAACGCCTTAGCGCACGCTACAGGTATATGCGTAGCGCACGCTAAGTGCTGAATACAGTTAAGTCAGTGAGCCGTTAGCGCACGCTACGAGCAGGGACTAGCGCGCGCTAATAGCCATTTCTTATAAATAGGACAGCACCCTATTCATGATTTCAGTTCTTTTTTCTGCCATAACCCGAATTCTTACACTTAGAGCATAACTTCCTTCATCCTAAACACTTCATATCAACATCCTAGCTCGTGATTGAAGATCGTATATCGTTGGAGATTGGTGTTCAAGCCTTCGGTGTTGGATTGCTTCGATTTCCTCCGTGTTCTTCACTACTTTGAGGTAGGTGATTCTTCACCGATGTTAGTAATGTTCTTAAGGACGTTTGATCATGTTTTGATAGCCAGTTATTTCGTTTATAATCGGTCATCACATGTTACAAGGATACTTTTGACGTATCGACACTATATATCGTATGAACCTTTGAACCATCTTAGTATATGGACTCCTAAGCATTTTCAAATCGATTTATGATCAGTAATCGTATATTACCTAGATTGTTACGTTTTACACATTGGAATCATGCGTTTTGGAACGTAGGACGAACGGAAGTTAGAATATTTCTTGAAGATCTAAGATGAATTATGATGTTGAGATGATTATCCGTATATTTGTATCTCATAATCATAGAACTTCCACAAACCTTATTAGCATGATATGCTCGAGGATGACTTGTATTATCACCATAGAATTCATGAGTTCATCACCATTCAACCCAGTTTTTTGTTAGCAGTATTCTGCCATGCAAGATTAGCGCACGCTAACATATGTAAGTTAACGTGCGCTATCGGGGTTAAGTTAACGCACGATACATACGTAACGTACGTTATGAGACCAGCCGAGTCAGACTGTAAGTCCGTGGCTAGCGTACGCTAGGCTTATATGATAGCGTATGCTAACAGGCAGGCTTAGCGCACGTTACGTAGAGTACGTAGCGCACGCTAAGCAGTCCAGGCAGAATTGTTTAAATTGAGCTTTTGGGCCGTAGACCGAATTGTTAGGCCATCATTCGACTTGAGTTGATTTGTATATCATTCCTTTTGTTAAGGTTCGAGCTTGCTACGTTGATCAAAGGAGGCGGCCTTCGAGTGTGTTGAGATCATTGAAGTATTTCGTTCTTGCCATCTTCGAGGCAAGTATCGTAATATGTTAATATTGGTATTTTGAGCATGCGTGTGATTATTCATGTTGTTGAACATGAGGTTTATTTCGTTGAATTGTCATGATATTCGTTATCTAGTGTTTGTATGTTCATGTTGATGAACATAATGATTTGGCATATGTGTATGCATGAGTTGTGTTCGTGTACATTGTACGATCTATGCTGAGGGCGCTGGATCGGATGTCCACCTCGTGTTGGTCCGACGGGATCATCTTGGGATCTAGGCTGAGGGCGCTGGATCATTGGACGGGTTATTTCCACCTCGTGTTGGTCCGACGGGATCATCTTGGGATCTATGCTGAGGGCGCTGGATCATTGGAATACCCTTGCTGTGTTAATGGAATCTTGTGGATTCGCATTGTCGGATTCCGGTAGCGGAAGTCCGTGTGGTGTATCTTGTTATGTATTGTTGATGCATATTCGAATTGTTTAATATGATACTTGTACTAGCATCATTTTGCTAACCCCTTCGGGGGTGGACATTTGTTTTGATGTTCAGGTAGCCGAGGAGCGGGGAAAGCGACCACGATGCAAGCGTGGCGGCGAAGGGGTTGAGTGATGTTTGTTGTTGGTGAATTGTTTTCTTGTTTTGATTTGATTACTCGAAATGCGCGTGTCGTATTAATATTATTTCGATATGGTTGTATAAATTACTCGTTGAACCGGTTGTTCGGTTTGTAAACCCGAATTTCCAATGATGATGATGTCTTATATTTACCTTTCTTTTAAATTAGCCTTGTAAATCCTTACTTAAAGGGTTTACGGCGGCTGTAATTATTCGAATATCTCGGGGTGTTACGAATATGGTATCGGAGCTAAGATTTATGGATATCTTGGCAATCGGGTTTTAAGTTGGGTGCATTTACGTTATTGATTTACGAGTCGCTCGTAACATCCTTTGTTCACCAAAAGTCGTCATGTGGACCGTGGTTGTAAGTCTCCTAATCTCTTATACTACCGTTTTACTTAATTACTGTTTTGTGAGTATTGACGGGCTTTATTTCGTAAACTTTGTCCTGGATATTGAGGAATTGTGTTTACAGTATGTTGAGAGGAGGAAGTGGACGCGACGCGGTCGTGGACGCGACGGGTAACATGAGACAGGAGGATTCCGCAACTACCCGGAATTATCGGCTAGTCGAACCGATTCCCATTCGGAGGCGGCAAGGATCGGCGAATGGCAGCGAAAATCCTAACATGCGGGAGTGCTTCAACAGTGGTGGCGCAGATAAACCGATTCGCCCGGGTAGTCAACCGCATGCAGACGCGATGGGACAGCGGCACCAGGGATAACCGGGGAGACAGATGGCTTGCTGAGGTGGTCAAATTGCACCCGCCAAAATTTGACGGATATGCTGAGGCAATTACTTGGGATCACTGGCTCAAGGAGTTAGAGAAGATATTCGCGGGTCTTAACTGTCCCGAGGACCGGAAGGTCCCCATTGCCCAGTATTTTCTGACTGGGGAGGCCTTTGATTGGTGGGAAGCTATCCGACCCGAAAATCATAATGCGGAATAGACGGAATTCAAATTCATGATGGAAGCATAATATTGTCCTCGTCTAGTTAGAGAGGCAAAGATTCGAGATTTTTTCTCACCACAGAGTTCGGAAGCATCTGTGACAGATGTAATCAAAACTTTTAATCATCAGCTGACTTGTGTGCGACACTTGGTCAGAACGGAGGCGGAAAAGATTTTTCATTTCGATAGGCGGATGAAGCCGGAGATTTAGCAGTACATGTCCGGATTCGAGTGTACTACGTTGCGGCAGTATCAAGACAAAGCACTGGCCTACGACATGAAAGAGGCGGCGGTGGAGAAATCAGTGGAGGCAAAGAAGCAGAAGATGACCGACAGCTTTTCAGAGAACAAGAGTGGTGGGCCCCGTAAGGGCCAGTCTTCCTTTTATTCGGCTAGGAAACCTCCACATCCTTATAGAGGTGGGAAGAAGTTCCGGACTACATCAGCAGCTCCGGACGCATCAAAGAAATGCTACAACTGTGGTCGGCAGGCATGTTCGGCGTGATTGCCCGCGTCTTACGTGACTTGTTACGATTGTGGACAAGAAGGGCACCGTGCGGCCTTTTGGAGTTGCTACTAGATCTTTTGGTACTCGCACTCCGGCTCGATTCGAAGGAGACAAGTGTGAACCAGATGCGTGAGTGGATTTCAGCAGTGAGCGTCGGAAGAAAGAGACATCCAGTGCTGGGTCCGTTCCTCCGCGCCTGTACGAGATGAGGACATCTGACGATCAGAACACTGCTGTTGCATCAGGTATGATTCAGATCCTTTTGCAACCAGTTAGTGTTTTATTCGATTCCGGAGCTACACATTCTTTTGTATCATTGAACTGTGTAAATCGTTTAAAGATCTCGTGCTTATATGATTGTGAACCATATGTTGTGGGTTTGCCAAGTGGAGAGAGAATTGTGGGAACCCTAGAGGTTAGAGATTTTCCAGTATCTATAGGAGGGAGAGATTGGCCATCGAATCTTATTGTAGTTGACATCTACGGTGACGATTTAATTCTCCGAGACGATTGGCTCAACCGTTATGGAGCCATTCTGAATTACCGAGAGAGAGTCATTTATATCATTGCTGATGACGGATCTGAACACGTATTCCGAGGATGGAGACCGGGAAGCTCGGGAAAATTGATCAAAGCGATGAAAGCAGTGAAATTACTGAAGCAAGGATGTCATGGACTTTGGTGCTACGCCATGAGGAAAGAGGAAGGAGTAGAGCTCTCGTCTATTTCGGTTGTGAATGAGTTCTCAGATGTATTTCGGACAAACTACAGGTTACCTCCGCAGAGAAGTGGAGTTCACTATCGAATTAGAGCACGGAGCAGCTCCTATTTCGAGCACCATACCGCATGGCGCCAACCGAGATGTATGAACTCAAGAAGCAAGCTGGAGGAATTGTTACAGAAGGGCTATATTCAACCTAGCGTTTCTCCTTGGGAGCGCCCGTTCTCTTTGTCCGAAAGAAAGACGGATCCCTCCGTGTGTATTGATTACGGAGCTCAATAAGATGACGATCAAGAATAAGTACCTATACCTCGGATCGACGACTTGTTTGATCAAGCGCAAGGGGCGGTATTATCGAAGATTGACTTGCGATCGAGGATACCACCGGTTGAGAATTAAGGAATCGGATATACCAAAGTACGCTTTCAGTCCCAGATGCGCATTATGAATTCTTAGTGATGCCGTTTGGACTTACCAATGCTCCTGCAGTGTTCATGCAATTGATGAATCGGCTATTCTTGGAATACTTGGATAAATTTGTGGTCGTCTTCATTGATGACATCTTGATATATTCAAGGGATGCAGAGAAGCATGCCGAACATTTGCATGTGGTTTTGAGCACTTTGAGGAAGGAATAGCTGTATGCAAAGCTTTCAAAATGCGAATTCTGGCTTAAGGAAGTAACTTTCCTTGGGCATGTGATATCAGCTGACGGAGTTCAGGTGGACCCGAAGAAAGTCGAAGCAATCTTGGAATGGGAAGCTCCTAATAATGTGAAAGAAGTCCGGAGATTCTTAGGACTTGCTGGATATTATCGCCGCTTTGTAGAGGGATTTTCCAAGATCTCTCGTCCGCTCACTCAACTGTTGCAGAAAACTCAAAAGTTCAAGTGGGATGAGAAATGCCAGGCTGGTTTTGATGAGCTTAAGAAGAGACTGACGACAGCACCTATTTTAGCATTGCCAGATGGAACTGATGGGTTCATGGTGTACAGCGACGCTTCAAATCGAGTGCAGGATGTGTGTTGATGCAAAGAGATAAGGTGATTGCCTATGCTTCTCGACAGTTGAAACCATACGAGGTTAACTACCCGACTCATGATCTGGAGTTAGCAGCTGTGGTCTTTGCATTGAAAATTTGGAGACATTATTTATACAGCACTCATTGTCAGATCTTTACCGATCATAAGAGCCTCAAGTACATTTTCAGTCAGAAAGAATTAAACATGAGGCAGAGAAGGTGGCTGGAATTGATCAAGGATTACGACTTGAATATTCTCTATCATCCGGGGAAAGCAAACGTAGTAGCCGATGCATTGAGCCGTAAACCTGTTTCTCTTCGAGTGTTGGAAGCACTTACGTTCCAAACCAGTATTCAACGAGAACTGATCCGCGAGGGGATTGAAGTATGGGCAGTAGGAATCCAAGGGCAACTTTATGTGATGGAACTGACTTCATCACTAGTCGAGGAGATCAAGTCTAAGTAGTTGAACGATTCTCTGATCCTTTGATTATGTGACGAAGTAAAGAAAGGAAAAGCCCCAGGATTCGTGTTACAAGATGATGGAGTTCTGAGATTTCAGAGTCGACTTTGCGTTCCCGATGATGATGATCTGAGACGGACTATTCTGAAGGAAGCTCACAGCGCGCCCTATTCTATTCACCGAGGCGTGATAAGATGTATAAGGATTTAAAACAAAACTTCCGGTGGGGAATATGAAGAAGGACGTAGCAGTATGTTTCGAGGTGCTTGACTTGTTAGCGAGTTAAGATTGAACATCGGCGACACTTAGGAATGTTAAAGCTGCTTCGATCCACGAATGGAAGTGGGAGGACATCTCGATGGATTTCATCACCGGTATGCCAAGGACTAGAACGGGAATGAACATGATTTGGGTTGTAGTTGATCGACTAACCAAGTCGGCTCATTTCCTAGGAATTAGAGATACATGGGGACCCGAGAGATCGGCGCGAGTATTTATTGCGGAGATAGTCAGATTGCATGGGACGCCGAAGACCATTATTTCGGATCGAGATGGTCGCTTCGTGTCGCACTTCTGGAAAGCAGTTCACAGGGCTTTGAGGACTGAGCTCAACTTTAGCACGGCTTATCATCCCCAAACGGACGGTCAGTCCGAAAGGACTATACAAACAGTAGAAGACATGCTTAGAGCTTGTGCATTAGATTGGTCAACTGATTGGGAAGTTCACTTGCCATTGATTGAATTCACTTATAATAATAGTTGGCATGCTTCTATCAAAATGGCACCATTCGAAGCTTTGTACCGGACAAGATGCCGATCACCCCTGTGTTGGGATGACTCTTCGGATTTGATCGGGACGGAACCGGAATTCATTATTCAGACTCAAGAGAAGATAGCTTTGATTCAAGCAAGACTGTTGACTGCCCAGAGTCGACAAAAGTCTTACGCAGACGTACGTCGTCGTCCTCTAGAGTTCGACGCTGGGGACCATGTGCTATTGAAGGTGTCTCCTACTCGAGGAATTTTCCGTTTTGGGAGGAGAGGCAAGCTTAGTCCTAGATATATCGGACCATTCGAGATCCTCGAGAGGGTTGGAGATTTAGCATACAGGTTGGCCTTACCGCCATCGCTGAGTCACGTTCACAATGTGTTTCACGTATCCCAATTGCGGAAGTATGTACCGGACCCCAGTCACATCATTAATTTCGACGAGATCGAAATAGCTAATGATGGCACCTTCGAAGAGAGACCAATCAAAATACTTGAGTGTCGGATTAAACAATTGAGGAATAAACCAATACACTTGGTTAAAGTACAATGGTCACGACACGGAGTCGAAGAGGCCACTTGGGAAACGGAGGACAGTATGAAGGCTAGATATCCAGAGTTGTTTTCATCTTAAGTTTCGGGACGAAACTTCTTTTTAGGGAGGAAGGATGTAATACCCGAGATTTCTGACTTGTATCTGGAACTTGTGATAATGTAATTATAGTACTTTTATCTGAGTATTATTCTCCGTATTTCATAATCCGATGTTGTCGAGCGTATGATTTCGTGTATGTGATTTAGAAATTGTAATTCTGCGCATGTAGCGCACGCTATCAGCTATGTGTAGCGTATGCTAACATGGACTCAATAGCATACGCTACAAAGGATTATTAGCGCACGCTATGCGTGGTCAATTTGATTGAGACGTGCGGTAGGTGAGATCTGGCCGGGGGACCCCTGTCGGATCGTGTCGGGATGAACCTGGACAGCTTTCGAAAAAAGCCAAGTCAACGCCTTAGCGCACGCTACAGGTATATGCGTAGCGCACGCTAAGTGCTGAATACAGTTAAGTCAGTGAGCCGTTAGCGCACGCTACGAGCAGGGACTAGCGCGCGCTAATAGCCATTTCTTATAAATAGGACAGCACCCTATTCATGATTTCAGTTCTTTTTTCTCCCATAACCCGAATTCTTACACTTAGAGCATAACTTCCTTCATCCTAAACACTTCATATCAACATCCTAGCTCGTGATTGAAGATCGTATATCGTTGGAGATTGGTGTTCAAGCCTTCGGTGTTGGATTGCTTCGATTTCCTCCGTGTTCTTCACTACTTTGAGGTAGGTGATTCTTCACCGATGTTAGTAATGTTCTTAAGGACGTTTGATCATGTTTTGATAGCCAGTTATTTCGTTTATAATCGGTCATCACATGTTACAAGGATACTTTTGACGTATCGACACTATATGTCGTATGAACCTTTGAACCATCTTAGTATATGGACTCCTAAGCATTTTCAAATCGAATTATGATCAGTAATCGGATATTACCTAGATTGTTACGTTTTACACATTGGAATCATGCGTTTTGGAACGTAGGACGAACGGAAGTTAGAATATTTCTTGAAGATCTAAGATGAATTATGATGTTGAGATGATTATCCGTATATTTGTATCTCATAATCATAGAACTTCCACAAACCTTATTAGCATGATATGCTCGAGGATGACTTGTATTATCACCATAGAATTCATGAGTTCATCACCATTCAACCCAGTTTTTTGTTAGCAGTATTCTGCCATGCAAGATTAGCGCACGCTAACATATGTAAGTTAACGTGCGCTATCGGGGTTAAGTTAACGCACGATACATACGTAACGTACGTTATGAGACCAGCCGAGTCAGACTGTCAGTCCGTGGCTAGCGTACGCTAGGCTTATATGATAGCGTATGCTAACAGGCAGGCTTAGCGCACGTTACGTAGAGTACGTAGCGCACGCTAAGCAGTCCAGGCAGAATTGTTTAAATTGAGCTTTTGGGCCGTAGACCGAATTGTTAGGCCATCGTTCGACTTGAGGTGATTTGTATATCATTCCTTTTGTTAAGGTTCGAGCTTGCTACGTTGATCAAAGGAGGCGGCCTTCGAGTGTGTTGAGATCATTGAAGTATTTCGTTCTTGCCATCTTCGAGGCAAGTATCGTAATATGTTAATATTGGTATTTTGAGCATGCGTGTGATTATTCATGTTGTTGAACATGAGGTTTATTTCGTTGAATTGTCATGATATTCGTTATCTAGTGTTTGTATGTTCATGTTGATGAAGATAATGATTTGGCATATGTGTATGCATGAGTTGTGTTCGTGGACATTGTACGATCTATGCTGAGGGCGCTGGATCGGATGTCCACCTCGTGTTGGTCCGACGGGATCATCTTGGGATCTAGGCTGAGGGCGCTGGATCATTGGACGGGTTATTTCCACCTCGTGTTGGTCCGACGGGATCATCTTGGGATCTATCTTGAGGGCTGGATCATTGGAATACCCTTGCTGTGTTAATGGAATCTTGTGGATTCGCATTGTCGGATTCCGGTAGCGGAAGTCCGTGTGGTGTATCTTGTTATGTATTGTTGATGCATATTCGAATTGTTTAATATGATACTTGTACTAGCATCATTTTGCTAACCCCTTCGGGGGTGGACATTTGTTTTGATGTTCAGGTAGCCGAGGAGCAGGGAAAGCGACCACGACTGAAGCGTGACGACGAAGGGGTTCAGTGATGTTTGTTGTTGTTGGTGAATTGTTTTCTTGTTTTGATTTCAGTACTCGAGTACGCGTGTCGTATTAATATTATTTCGATATGGTTGTATAAATTACTCGTTGAACCATTTGTTCGGTTTGTAAACCTGAATTTCCAATGATGATGATGTCTTATATTTACCTTTCTTTTAAATTAGCCTTGTAAATCCTTACTTAAAGGGTTTACGGCGCTGTAATTATTCCGAATATCTCGGGGTGTTACAGAATATGGTATCGGAGCTAAGATTTATGGATATCTTGGCAGTCGGGTTTTAAGTTGGGTCTGTTTACATTATTGATTTACGAGTCGTTCGTAACATCACTGTTCAGCCAAAAGTCGTCATGTGGACCGTGGTTGTAAGTCTCCTAATCTCTTATACTACCGTTTTACTTAATTACTGTTTTGTGAGTATTGACGGGCTTTATTTCGTAAACTTTGTCCTGGATATTGAGGAATTGTGTTTACAGTATGTTGAGAGGAGGAAGTGGACGCGGACGCGGTCGTGGACGCGGACGGGGTAACATGAGACAGGAGGATTCCGCAACTACCCCGGAATTATCAGCTAGTCGAACCGATTCCCATTCTGGAGGGCAGCAAGGATCGGCGAATGACGACGAAAATCCTAACATGCCGGGAGTGCTTCAACAGGTGGTGGCGCAGATAAACCAGTTCGCCCAGGTAGTCAACCGCATGCAGACGGCGATGGGACAGCAGCACCCCGAGGATAACCGGGGAGACAGATGGCTTGCTGAGGTGGTCAAATTGCACCCGCCAAAATTTGACGGATCTGCTGAGGCAATTACTTGGGATCACTGGCTCAAGGAGTTAGAGAAGATATTCGCGGGTCTTAACTGTCCCGAGGACCGGAAGGTCCCCATTGCCCAGTATTTTTTGACTGGGGAGGCCTTTGATTGGTGGGAAGCTATCCGACCCGAAAATCATAATGCGGAATAGACGGAATTCAAATTCATGATGGAAGCACAATATTGTCCTCGTCTAGTTAGAGAGGCAAAGATTCGAGATTTTTTCTCACCACAGAGTTCGGAAGCATCTGTGACAGATGTAATCAAAACTTTTAATCATCAGCTGACTTGTGTGCGACACTTGGTCAGAACGGAGGCGGAAAAGATTTTCATTTCGATATGCGGATGAAGCCGGAGATTCAGCAGTACATGTCCGGATTCGAGTGTACTACGTTGCGGCAGTATCAAGACAAAGCACTGGCCTACGACATGAAAGAGGCGGCGGTGGAGAAATCAGTGGAGGCAAAGAAGCAGAAGATGACCGGCAGCTTTTCAGAGAACAAGAGTGGTGGGCCCCGTAAGGGCCAGTCTTCCTTTTATTCGGCTAGGAAACCTCCACATCCTTATAGAGGTGGGAAGAAGTTCCGGACTACATCAGCAGCTCCGGACGCATCAAAGAAATGCTACAACTGTGGTCGAGCAGGGCATGTTCGACGTGATTGCCCCGCGTCTTCTGTGACTTGTTACGATTGTCGACAAGAAGGGCACCGTGCGGCCTTTTGTGGAGTTGCTACTAGATCTTTTGGTACTCGCACTCCAGCGCCAGTTCCGAAGGAGACAAGTGTGAACCAGATGCAGCAGAGTGGATTTCAGCAGCAGAACGTCGGGAAGAAAGAGACATCCAGTGCTGGGTCCGTTCCTCCGCGCCTGTACGAGATGAGGACATCTGACGATCAGAACACTGCTGTTGCATCAGGTATGATTCAGATCCTTTTGCAACCAGTTAGTGTTTTATTCGATTCCGGAGCTACACATTCTTTTGTATCATTGAACTGTGTAAATCGTTTAAAGATCTCGTGCTTATCTGATTGTGAACCATATGTTGTGGGTTTGCCAAGTGGAGAGAGAATTGTCGGAACCCTAGAGGTTAGAGATTTTCCAGTATCTATAGGAGGGAGAGATTGGCCATCGAATCTTATTGTAGTTGATATCTACGGTGACGATTTAATTCTCCGAGACGATTGGCTCAACCGTTATGGAGCCATTCTGAATTACCGAGAGAGAGTCATTTCTATCATTGCTGATGACGGATCTGAACACGTATTCCGAGGATGGAGACCGGGAAGCTCGGGAAAATTGATCAAAGCGATGAAAGCAGTGAAATTACTGAAGTAAGGATGTCATGGACTTTGGTGCTACGCCATGAGGAAAGAGGAAGGAGTAGAGCTCTCGTCTATTTCGGTTGTGAATGAGTTCTCAGATGTATTTCCGGACGAACTACCTGGGTTACCTCCGCAGAGAGAAGTGGAGTTCACTATCGAATTAGAGCCTGGAGCAGCTCCTATTTCCAGAGCACCATACCGAATGGCGCCAACCGAGATGTATGAACTTAAGAAGCAACTGGAGGAATTGTTACAGAAGGGCTATATTCAACCTAGCGTTTCTCCTTGGGGAGCGCCAGTTCTCTTTGTCCGAAAGAAAGACGGATCCCTCCGACTGTGTATTGATTACACGGAGCTCAATAAGATGACGATCAAGAATAAGTACCCTATACCTCGGATCGACGACTTGTTTGATCAACTGCAAGGGGCGAGGGTATTATCGAAGATTGACTTGCGATCAGGATACCACCAGTTGAGAATTAAGGAATCGGATATACCAAAGTCTGCTTTCAGGTCCCGGTACGGGCATTATGAATTCTTAGTGATGCCGTTTGGACTTACCAATGCTCCTGCAGTGTTCATGCAATTGATGAATCGGCTATTCTTGGAATACTTGGATAAATTTGTGGTCGTCTTCATTGATGACATCTTGATATATTCAAGGGATGCAGAGAAGCATGCCGAACATTTGCATGTGGTTTTGAGCACTTTGAGGAAGGAATAGCTGTATGCAAAGCTTTCAAAATGCGAATTCTGGCTTAAGGAAGTAACTTTCCTTGGGCATGTGATATCAGCTGACGGAGTTCAGGTGGACCCGAAGAAAGTCGAAGCAATCTTGGAATGGGAAGCTCCTAATAATGTGAAAGAAGTCCGGAGATTCTTAGGACTTGCTGGATATTATCGCCGCTTTGTAGAGGGATTTTCCAAGATCTCTCGTCCGCTCACTCAACTGTTACAGAAAACTCAAAAGTTTAAGTGGGATGAGAAATGCCAGGCTGGTTTTGATGAGCTTAAGAAGAGACTGACGACAGCACCTATTTTAGCATTGCCAGATGGAACTGATGGGTTCATGGTGTACAGCGACGCTTCAAATCAGGGTCTGGGATGTGTGTTGATGCAAAGAGATAAGGTGATTGCCTATGCTTCTCGACAGTTGAAACCATACGAGGTTAACTACCCGACTCATGATCTGGAGTTAGCAGCTGTGGTCTTTGCATTGAAAATTTGGAGACATTATTTATACAGCACTCATTATCAGATCTTTACCGATCATAAGAGCCTCAAGTACATTTTCAGTCAGAAAGAATTAAACATGAGGCAGAGAAGGTGGCTGGAATTGATCAAGGATTATGACTTGAATATTCTCTATCATCCGGGGAAAGGAAACGTAGTAGCCGATGCATTGAGCCGTAAACCTGTTTCTCTTCGAGTGTTGGAAGCACTTACGTTCCAAACCAGTATTCAACGAGAACTGATCCGCGAGAATATTGAAGTATGGGCAGTAGGAATCCAAGGGCAACTTTATGTGATGGAACTGACTTCATCACTAGTCGAGGAGATCTAGTCTAAGCAGTTGAATGATTCTCTGATCCTTTGATTATGTGACGAAGTAAAGAAAGGAAAAGCCCCAGGATTCGTGTTACAAGATGATGGAGTTCTGAGATTTCAGAGTCGACTTTGCGTTCCCGATGATGATGATCTGAGACGGACTATTCTGAAGGAAGCTCACAGCGCGCCCTATTCTATTCACCGGGGCAGCAGTAAGATGTATAAGGATTTAAAACAAAACTTCTGGTGGGGGAATATGAAGAAGGACGTAGCAGAGTATGTTTCGAGGTGCTTGACTTGTTAGCAGGTTAAGATTGAACATCAGCGACCTGCCGGAATGTTAAAGCTGCTTCCAATCCCTGAATGGAAGTGGGAGGACATCTCGATGGATTTCATCACCAGTATGCCAAGGACTAGAACGGGAATGAACATGATTTGGGTTGTAGTTGATCGACTAACCAAGTCGGCTCATTTCCTAGGAATTAGAGATACATGGGGACCCGAGAGATCGGCGCGAGTATTTATTGCGGAGATAGTCAGATTGCATGGGACGCCGAAGACCATTATTTCGGATCGAGATGGTCGCTTCGTGTCGCACTTCTGGAAAGCAGTTCACAGGGCTTTGGGGACTGAGCTCAACTTTAGCACGGCTTATCATCCCCAAACGGACGGTCAGTCCGAAAGGACTATACAAACAGTAGAAGACATGCTTAGAGCTTGTGCATTAGATTGGTCAACTGATTGGGAAGTTCACTTGCCATTGATTGAATTCACTTATAATAATAGTTGGCATGCTTCTATCAAAATGGCACCATTCGAAGCTTTGTACGGGACAAGATGCCGACCACCCATGTGTTGGGATGACTCTTCGGATTTGATTGGGACGGAACCGGAATTGATTATTCAGACTCAAGAGAAGATAGCTTTGATTCAAGCAAGACTGTTGACTGCCCAGAGTCGACAAAAGTCTTACGCAGACGTACGTCGTCGTCCTCTAGAGTTCGACGCTGGGGACCATGTGCTATTGAAGGTGTCTCCTACTCGAGGAATTTTCCGTTTTGGGAGGAGAGGCAAGCTTAGTCCTAGATATATCGGACCATTCGAGATCCTCGAGAGGGTTGGAGATTTAGCATACAGGTTGGCCTTACCGCCATCGCTGAGTCACTTTCACAATGTGTTTCACGTATCCCAATTGCGGAAGTATGTACCGGGCCCCAGTCACATCATTAATTTCGACGAGATCGAAATAGCTAATGATGGCACCTTCGAAGAGAGACCAATCAAAATACTTGAGTGTCGGATTAAACAATTGAGGAATAAACCAATACACTTGTTTAAAGTACAATGGTCACGACACGGAGTCGAAGAGGCCACTTGGGAAACGGAGGACAGTATGAAGGCTAGATATCCAGAGTTGTTTTCATCTTAAGTTTCGGGACAAAACTTCTTTTTAGGGAGGAAGGATGTAATACCCGAGATTTCTGACTTGTATCTGGAACTTGTGATAATGTAATTATAGTACTTTTATCTGAGTATTATTCTCCGTATTTCATAATCCGATGTTGTCGAGCGTATGATTTCGTGTATGTGATTTAGAAATTGTAATTCTGCGCATGTAGCGCACGCTATCGGCTATGTGTAGCGTATGCTAACATGGACTCAATAGCATACGCTACAAAGGATTATTAGCGCACGCTATGCGTGGTCAATTTGATTGAGACGTGCGGTAGGTGAGATCTGGCCGGGGGACCCCTGTCGGATCGTGTCGGGATGAACCTGGACGGCTTTCGAGAAAAGCCAAGTCAACGCCTTAGCGCACGCTATAGGTATATGCGTAGCGCACGCTAAGTGCTGAATACAGTTAAGTCAGTGAGCCGTTAGCGCACGCTACGAGCAGGGACTAGCGCGCGCTAATAGCCATTTCTTATAAATAGGACAGCACCCTATTCGTGATTTCAGTTCTTTTTTCTCCCATAACCTGAATTCTTACACTTAGAGCATAACTTCCTTCATCCTAAACACTTCATATCAACATCCTAGATCGTGATTGAAGATCGTATATCGTTGGAGATTGGTGTTCAAGCCTTCAGTGTTGGATTGCTTCGATTTCCTCCGTGTTCTTCACTACTTTGAGGTATGTGATTCTTCACCGATGTTAGTAATGTTCTTAAGGACGTTTGATCATGTTTTGATAGCCAGTTATTTCGTTTATAATCGGTCATCACATGTTAGAAGGATACTTTTGACGTATCGACACTATATATCGTATGAACCTTTGAACCATCTTAGTATATGGACTCCTAAGCATTTTCAAATCGATTTATGATCAGTAATCGGATATTACCTAGATTGTTACGTTTTACACATTGGAATCATGCGTTTTGGAACGTAGGACGAACGGAACTTAGAATATTTCTTGAAGATCTAAGATGAATTATGATGTTGAGATTATTATCCGTATATTTGTATCTCATAATCATAGAACTTCCACAACCCTTATTAGCATGATATGCTCGAGGATGACTTGTATTATCACCATAGAATTCATGAGTTCATCACCATTCAACCCAGTTTTCTGTTAGCAGTATTCTGCCATGCAAGATTAGCGCACGCTAACATATATAAGTTAACGTGCGCTATCGTGGTTAAGTTAACGCACGATACATACGTAACGTATGTTATGAGACCAGCCGAGTCAGACTGTCAGTCCGTGGCTAGCGTACGCTAGGCTTATATGATAGCGTACTGTCACGGGATGGGAGTTTTGCGCAGCTAACCCGTGCGGCACTTAAACAACTAAGCTGAGTCGAGTTGCTAAGTAAGCCTGAAAGTAACGAGAAAAGGGGCAATGGCACAAAAGGATTTTATTAAGTATGAATGCTTGAGTATAAGAGAGCTTTACAATGCTTGATTGCTTGAGGATTTATGGATGGAGTGAGCAAGTGAGGCTCCTCCCCCTTTTATACCAGCCTAGGAGAGTTCTGGAGTGGAACTCTCTAGATAGAACTTTCTAGATAGAACACTCTAGATACTTGTAGTACATTTACATGGGCATTTACATGAGCATTCTACAAAGTGTGTAAGAAGTATATTTCTACATGCTTCTAGAGTCATCTACGAATTTACAAGTATGTAGAGATCTCTGGGTCTTTCTTGATCATTCTAGAACCTTCCGGAACCTTCCGACACATAGAGACTCCTATTAGGGTCATCCGGGTCACTTTCGCCCGACCCGTCACATCCTCCCCCACCTATTTCAACGACGTCCTCGGCGCGTTCTCTTGTTTGAACCTCTTGATGTGATCTTGAAATTGCCAGAGTTCGTCTTCCCGTTCCCATGTTGCTTCGCTATCAGGCAGGTTTTTCCATTTTACCAAGTATTCCGTGCCGGGAGGCACGCCTGTCTTCTGAGTAACTCGTTCGGTCACAATATAGTCCACCTCCTTGTCGAATGAGGTGATTACGGCAGTAGGTGCACGATTTGACTCTCCTCGGTGCGGGTCTTCCGAGTCGGCATGGTAGAGTTTCAATTGGCTCGCGTGGAAGACTGGATGTATTTTAAGTTTCGGAGGGAGTTGCAACATATAAGAGACATTTCCAACACGTTTGATTATTGTGAATGGTCCTTCGTACCTCCTCACCAAACCTTTGTGTACTTTGCGTAATGCCTTGAATTGGTTGGTAGAAAGCTTGACCATGACCTGATCACCTTCCTGGAACTTAATGTCTCTTGTTTTAGGATCAGCCCACTTCTTCATCTTCCGGGCAGCCTTATCAAGGTAGGCGCGCGTAATGTCTCTTTCCTCATGCCATTCTCGGGCAATGCGGTGAGCTGCGGGACTTTTGCCTTCATGTGTCGAGGCTACAGCATTCGGGGTTAGTGGCTGAAAACCTATAATGATTTCGAAAGGGGACTTACCCGTTGCCTCGCTTTTCTGCAGATTGTAAGAAAACTGGGCCACATCAAGTAATCTTGGCCAGTCCTTCTGATGGGCGCTCAGATAGTGTCCCAGCAATGCATTGATTCGTTCGGTCTGTCCATCTGTTTGGGGATGGAAACTTGTCGAGAACTTGAGGTCGGTTCCCAATAGCTCGAATAGTTCTCTCCAAAATCGTCCAGTGAATCGAGGGTCTCGATCACTCACAATGCTTAAAGGAATCCCCCAAAGTTTGATGATATGTTTGAAGAATAGACGGGCAGCTTCATTAGCATTGCAATCGGGTGATGTGGCAATGAAAGTAGCATACTTACTGTATCGGTCCACCACCACCATGATACTTCCGAATCCTTCTGATTTCGGGAGAGTTGTGATGAAGTCCATAGACACACTCTCCCAGGGCCTTGATGCAATGGGCAGGGGCTCCAACAATCCTGCCGGCAGATTCTGCTCATTCTTGTCTTGCTGGCACACAAGACAAGTCTTCACGTAGGCTTCAATTTCGTCCCTCATTTGCGGCCAATAGTATGAGGCCTGCACGCGTGCAGTGGTGCGTTCGATTCCTGGGTGACCAGCCCACTTAGTATCATGGCACTCCTTTATGATTTCCTTCCAAAGTTTTCCCCACTTAGGCACAAATATCCGATCGTCGATGGTGCGTACGATACCATCTTCCTCCCAAAATCGCCTTGTTTTGCCTTGCTTATTTTGTCCAAAAGATCTTTCAGTTGGGCGTCTTGTTGGACTCCTTCCTTAATACGTTGGATGAGGTCGGACTTTGGCATACTTGAACTCATAGTGGCCAGTTCTGCCTTCCTGCTTATGGCATCCGCGACTACATTAGCTTTCCCCAGCTTGTACTCGAGTCGGTAGTCGAATTCCGCCAAGAAGTCTTGCCATCGAGCTTGCTTGGGACTTAACTTCTTTTGCGTCTGGAAATAACTCGTAGCAACATTGTCCGTCATGATCACAAAGTGTGAGCCAAGCAAGTAATGTCGCCATGTTCGCAGGTAGTGTATGACCGCAGTCATTTCCTTTTCTTGCACCGTATACCGTCTTTCCGTCTCATTTAGTTTCCGCCTCTCAAAGGCAATGGGGTGTCCATCTTGCATGAGCACTCCTCCAATAGCGAAATCAGAAGCGTCAGTTTGTACCTCAAAAGCTTTCGTGTGGTCCGGCAAGGCCAGTACGGGTTCTTCGGACACCGCTTGTTTGAGTTCTTCAAAAGCTTGCTGACACTTGCTGGACCAATGCCATACTTGGTTTTTCTTAAGTAGATCGGTCAGTGGGGCTGCTTTAGCCGAGTATCCTCTTATAAAGCGGCGGTAGTAGTTCACCAAGCCGAGAAATGACCGAAGTTCTGGGACCTTGGTCGGGGGTTTCCAATCCCGAATAGCTTTCACCTTTGCATTTTCCATCATGATTTTGCCTCCTTAAACCTTGTGACCGAGAAATTCGACTTCTTCCTGGGCAAATGAACATTTTTCCTTCTTAACATAGAGCTCGTTCTCGCGTAGTACTTGGAAGACTTGTTTAAGGTGTTGAATATGTTCTTCAAGAGTCGAGTTGTACACCACAATATCATCCAAGTAAACAACAACAAATTGGTCAAGGAAAGGGTGAAGTACCTTGTTCATTAGGGTGCAAAAGGCTACAGGTGCATTCGTGAGACCGAAGGGCATGACAAGGAACTCAAAAGCGCCGTAGCGAGTCACACATGTGGTCTTGGCCTCATCTCCTTCAGCTATTCGTACTTGATAGTACCCCGAGCGCAGATCAAGTTTGGTGAAGTACCGCGCTTTGCCAAGTTGATCGAAGAGATGAGCTATCAACGGTATTGGGTATTTGTTCTTGATAGTGATCCGATTGAGTGCCCTGTAGTCGATGCACATTCGAAGGGTGCCATCCTTCTTCTTCTGGAATAGTACGGGTGCACCGTAGGGAGACTTGAAGGGACGTATGTATCCTGTTTCTAGAAGGTCCTTGATTTGCCTTCGTAGTTCCGCGAGTTCGGGCGGTGCCATGCGGTAGGGAGCAGCAGCTGGAGGTTTGGCACCAGGTTCCAACTCCATACAATGATCCACCTCTCGCCTGGGTGGAAGTTTCTTAGGCAACTCTTTAGGCATCACATCCTTGTATTCTTCAAGAATATTCTTCAAGATTTGCGGGTGGTCAGTCCGCGATGAGTCGAGTTTTTCTTCGTCATTGAGCTGCCGAATTGTTACCAAGTAGTTGGGGTACTTCCGCATCCCCTTCTTAAATTGCATGGCCGAGATTAGTTTCTTCTCAACATGGGCTCGTTCAATAGGGACCATGCATGCCTTGTCCCCGTCGTAGATGGCGAGTGTGTTTGTGGCCGGCATAGGGTGTAATATCCGCAATTTCGAATTTCGGTAATTTTCTTTTTTCGGAGGAAGTTCGTTTTGACAACTCTATCATGACCGTTTCGTCATTACGAGAATGATTAATTCTGCACTTTTTGTCAACCGAGTTCGTTTCGGTGTCGTCATGTTGAGTTCCGTGCTTTTTAACGACTTCTCTAAGTATGAGTTCGACTTTGTAAAGTCACCATTAATTTTTGGTAACCCCAAAAATTCTGAATCTTTGCAATATTATAGAGCATCGAGTTAGCTTTCCAATGGTTCAAACGGTGAGTCAATCGGAGTCCGGATGAGAGAGTTATGGTCGTTTTAGCTCACCCGCTCGTTATTGGCCGATCACTGCCGGCCGAACTCGGCCGTGTCGTCCGACACGGCCCGTGCCGTACTCGTCCGGAAAATGCCGAAGTTTGTCTCGGGGCCCGACCGTGCCGTCCGACACGGCCCGTGCCGAACTCTTCCGGATAAGCTCGAGACGATCGCGACACGCCCGACCGTGTTCCGAGGACACGGTCGAGTCGTCTTGAAGTCATTGTCGAGACAGTCACTGTCGGAAGGCCCCTCCGCGCCGCGACCGTGTCTAGCAGGACACGGTCGAGTCCCTGCCGGTCAACTGCGCGCCACGACCGTGTCAGGCGGACACGGTCGAGTCTGTCAGCCTATTTAAGGCCCAGCAGTCGTTTTTCTGGCCATTTTTCTCCTTCTACCACTTCTCTTTCGCGTCTTTGGGTGTGTGAATCTTCTAGAGATGTTGTTGGACAATGAATCCATGAAGTTTGGAGGTTCATATCGTCAATCATCCGTCCTATAACATCCTTTGATCGAGCGAATCAGGTCAGATTTCCTAGAAATCTAGTTTTGGGGAAATTGGGTGTTTTGGTTGTTTTCATCCGTTTAATCCGATTTAACTTAGGATTATGATGTATTGATGAATATTTAGATGTATTATATCATTTCCTTTATTATTCCATGGTTGGATCGTATCGATTCGTTGTTTGAATCGAGTTCTTGACCGACGCCTTGAAGGTGTCTGGTAAAATGTCTTAGAGGGGTTTTCGGGTGTTCTACGATTATTCTTCCTCGTATGGTTGATGATTTATTGATTGTATGATGTTAGGGTCGTGTTTCTTGCGAAGAAACCGTGTTGAACCCTTTCGTTCGTCGTCGTCTTCCGTTTCGATAGTATTGGGCGTTTCGAAGCTTTCCGGTTGAGCCGTGTTCGTCGGAATACTTGCGTACCGATTTTGAGGCAAGTATCTTGCCCATACATTTCATGTTTCGTTGATATAATTCTTGATAAATGATTTTATGCGAAATCCAATATTTAATGAACGTAAAAAGGGATTGGTATGTTCTCGATAAATGTTGTCTTTCAACGATAATTCGTATACTTCGTGAATATGTATTCTCGGAATATGTGTGTTGGTTTTGTATGTTGAAAGATAATATGATCAATTCGAGTGAGTTTGATAGACCGTAATCCTTTGTCGGGGATTACGTATTGTTATTATATACTTGTTCGGTAAGAACGTAATGTGTGTGATATTAGTTGTTACTCCTTGAAAGGAGTTTGTGATGCTTAATGTTGTTTGGATTGATAAGTGATTATTGTTGTGTGCTTGATGTATGTGATGTGCCTCCGGGTAGGATTGTTGAATCTCCGGGATCCATACTTGCTAGTATGGGTCGGGCGAAACCGTAAGGTTATCCAATACGGGTATGTCTTGCGGGGACTCCGAGGTTCGGGGTTTGCTAGCCCGATGCCGGGATAACTTGTAGGGTTATCATCGGGTATGTCTTGCGGGGACTCCGAGGTTCGTGGCTTTTTAGCGCGATGCCGGGATAACTTATGGTTGTGGTTTGGTTGTGATATTCGTGTCGTGGAGACATGTGATTTGATATGTTTTTCCTATTGGGTTATTCACTCGGGTTTGTTCTTCGGGAGCATCTGAGGTTCGTGGCTTGTTAGCACGGGACACGAATAATCCTTAGGAACATGTGATTTGTGATTTGGGTCACGGACCCCGTGTTTTGTGAAATGGGTTATGGACCCTGCGTATTGTTACCGAAACTTGAATTTTGGAGAATGACTTTTGGGCTGTGTCCCTAAATGTTTTGAAAGGTTTGAGAATTCTTAAAATCCCAAGTGTTTTCAAAACTCCCGAGATCGTAAAATGTTTTCACAAGATGTATATCGGGTTTACCCCTATCTTTCGATTTAACCGTTTTGATTAAGTGATTTACCTCGGGAAGTATGTTTATGATTAACATGTTCCGTGGAGTATGATATGTATGGCTCGTTTCGTATTTTATACTTGCACTAGCAAAACGGTGGAGTTTTGCTAACCCCGAGTATTCGGGGGTGGATGTCTCAGACATTCGTGTTTTGGAGCAGAGCACGGGAGTCGGCATGAAGGATGATGAAAGATGAACGATACTAATCACACGAGGACCCGTTGATGTCGTATTGGTATAGTTGTACTTTATTTTCCGCTGCTATATCTTTCCCGTTGTATGGGTGTGGTTGTATTTTTGACCCCTGCGTGGGCATGAGTTGTATTCGAGTTGTATGTATTTATTGAAAGACCAAATCGGTCTACTGAGTCATTTTTGCCTTGAAGGCATTGTCGAGATGTTAAATGTTGTTACCAGCCTGGTAGATCCTCGAGGAGAGGGTCTACGGCGTGTAATATCCCTGAGTGGATTGGGGGTGTTACAGAATGGTATCGGAGCTTTAGGTTGTGGAAACCTAGGCTGTCGGGTTAGTGGTGTCTATTGAGTTTTTGTATCGTCGTATTTTGTCTGACTAAGTCGTGTCGCGACGCGTCATCTGAGTTTGTTGGTCGTGATTAGTATCGTGGGCGATCATCATCTTCGTGCGACCTGTGGATGTAAGTCTCCCTTCTTTGTGTTGTGCCTCGTGTGACACGAGCTATTTTTATTATTATGAGTTAATTGACGGAATCCTCTTATGGATTTTGATTTCGTGATATGTGATTATTTGACTCCCATTTTTCGTTCATATGAGGAGTAGTGTTGCTGTCTTGTGCATGTTTGACTTTATTTCTTTTATCCGCTGCGTGAGTTCTTTTGAAATGGCTTTCGGTATTTTACCGACTGAGTTTTATTTTGAAAACCAATTCCTTAACCGAGTTTTTGGTATTGCGGCCTTGATCGTTTTGGCGAAATTCTTATGACGGTATTTATTATTTTCTAAATGGCTTCTGTGAGTTTTTGAAATATTACCATCATCGGCCTTTTTGGGCATTTTTGTAATTGGTTTTTAGCCTGGTGGGTTCCGGCGTGGGACCCACGGCGCTATATTGTTCCTTGTAATTACCTGAAATTTTTGGGCATTCTAGCCCATTGAATTATTTTTGAAAACCTTGAGTATCTTAGAAAATTAAAATTCGAGACGTACTTTTAAAACGAATTATTTTCTTGCGGTGTTTTCAAGGTGTTTTCTAATGCCGCAATACATTTCAAAAATTTTCCGGTTGAGGACCAAAAATATTTTTAAGATATTTTCAAATGCAGTTACTTAGACCCAAGGGTCGAATATTTTTGAAATTTTTTCACTAAAGGAAAGGTGTCCTCATTTTTGTTCAAACGCAAGATGATTTTCAAAGTCTCGATAATGGTGTTTGTACTACTTTTTGTAAAATGATACTCAAGATCAACTGTTGTTTCCAAACTGTTTTCAAAAGGTGGTTTTTGTTTTTAAAACCTATCATTCCTGTTTGCGGCCCGGAAATGCGTGTATGGTTTTCGAACTTTCGTTACGGTGTTAACCCCGAATTGTGATCGAATTGGTGGCATGAACGTCGAGGCGTTGCCACGCATTTGTTGTACTAGCCCTCTATGAGAGGTGTGAACTGGTATTTACTGTTTGTCGCCTCGTGGTGATTTGCGTGTTGTCGCACGGGTGTGAGCTGTTGAAGCTTGAGTTTGTACATTTGTGTACATGTGTGATTGTTTCATGATGGCTGAAATTATGTGCTGGTTATCGTTCGGGCCGTTGAGGTCGCCGAACGATACCGTCGTCGCTGTAGTGTTTGTGTGTGTATTACTTTATGATGGTAATCGTTGTATATGGTATGTGTTATGATTCTTTGTTATGCTGAGTTGGCATCTCCGCTATGTTGTTTTGCGACGTTATGCCCCATGGTATCTAGCATTTGTATTTTCGGTATGCCGAGCCGAGGTGTTTCAATCGTGATGTGCCGGGGGAATGTACGTGCAAATTGTCCTTCTCGTCAGTAACACATTTCGAGTGTGGGCTCGAGGGACACCGAATTCAGTTTTTCGAATTGGCTACCGAGACTTTTGGAGTTCGTGCTTCAAAGATGTCGAAATCGGCTTTGAGAGGCCTTGAAGGATGTTTCGCGATTGCTTGTTGTGTCGTCACCTTGATTTCGTTGTTGTGAGTTGCGGGGGCGACCTTCTTTTATAAGAGGTCGAATGTAGTACCAGTGTTGTTTTTAGACTCCTGCATTTTCTCTTTCTCGATTCTGTTGACTCGTTCGTGTTCGTTGATACTTACTGAACTTGTTCTGTATTTCGGTTTCATTGATCGGACGAGGTGTGATCTTGTTTTGGGTCAATCTGGTTATCGCTGTAACTTTCCGAGTTCGGTTCGATTCTTGTGAACCTTGTTCGGAAGTAACATCTTTTGGTTCTACTAGTTCTTTTAGTCGAAGTGGACTGGATCTTGAACTTTTGTATTTTCGAGCCTGTCGACTCGTTTATGTTCGTTGACATTTCTGAGCTTGTCCTGCTCCTTGCTTTTGTTGATCGAACGAGTGTGGTATTATTTCGGAATAACTCGTTTGTCGTTGTGACTTTTCTATTGCTATTCCCTTTCATGTGGATCTTATATGAATGCACATCCTGTTGTTTTCACCGGATCATATATTGTCTCGAGTCGAGATGTGAACCTTGGGGTTGTTGTTTGAATTTTATTATCCTTCGTATTTCGGACATGATTGTTCGATTTTTGTTGTCTCGATCATTTGTTTGTTCGGTTTTGTTCTCGTTTCGTGATTGTTGAGCGTTCAGGCTCCTTCCTAATTCCCTTAAGTTCGGGAAATTAGTCTCGTTTTCGATCTTCCAACCCTTGAGCGGTGGAATTCCGTATTTGTTCAGCGATTGGCTCGCGTTTTGATTGATGTACCGTTGGGTTGGTCAATCGTATTGATTTTCGTTCGTTGTGTTTTGTGATTGTTCGAATAATTGACTTGATTGTATTATCCATTTGATGCCGCTTGTCACTTGTTGGTTCTATTATATCCCTAACGGCGACGTTGTGTTGGTCGTCGTGGAGCGTGTTTTCACACCGTATATTCCGTTGCGTTGTATGTAACGTTTCGCCGTTTGGCATTAGTTACGCGTTTCTTGCGTATCTCATTGAGTTTTCTTGGCGGGATATTGCTTCTCCCTACTTGTTTTAAGTTTCGGGACGAAACTTCTTTTAAGGAGGGTAGAATGTAATATCCGCAATTTCGAATTTCGGTAATTTTCTTTTTTCGGAGGAAGTTCGTTTTGACAACTCTATCATGACCGTTTCGTCATTCCGAGAATGATTAATTCTGCACTTTTTGTCAACCGAGTTCGTTTCGGTGTCGTCTTGTTGAGTTCCGTGCTTTTTAACGACTTTTCTAAGTATGAGTTGGACTTTGTAAAGTCACCATTAATTTTTGGTAACCCCAAAAATTCTGAATCTTTGCAATATTATAGAGCATCGAGTTAGCTTTCCAATGGTTCAAACGGTGAGTCAATCGGAGTCCGGACGAGAGAGTTATGGTCGTTTTAGCTCACCCGCTCGTTATTGGCCGATCACTGCCGGCCGAACTCGGCCGTGTCGTCCGACACGGCCCGTGACGTACTCGTCCGGAAAATGCCGAAGTTTCTGTCTCAGGGCCTGACCGTGTCGTCCGACACGGCCCGTGCCGAACTCTTCCGGATAAGCCTGAGACGACTGCCGACACGCCCGACCGTGTTCCAGGACACGGTCGAGTCGTGCCGAGTCGCTGTCGGACGGGTCACTGTCGGAAGGCCCCTCGTGCCGCGACCGTGTCTAGCAGGACACGGTCGAGTCCCTGCCGGTCAACTGCGCGCGCCACGGCCGTGTCAAGCGGACACGGTCGAGTCTGTCGGCTATTTAAGGCCAGTGATCGTTTTAAGCCATTTTCTCCATCTTCCACTTCTCTTCCGCGTCTGTGGGTGTGTGAATCTTCTAGAGATGTTGTTGGACAATGAATCCATGAAGTTTGGAGGTTCATATCGTCAATCATCCGTCCTATAACATCCTTTGATCGAGCGAATCAGGTCAGATTTCCTAGAAATCTAGTTTTGGGGAAATTGGGTGTTTTGGTTGTTTTCATCCGTTTAATCCGATTTAACTTAGGATTATGATGTATTGATGAATATTTAGATGTATTATATCATTTCCTTTATTATTCCATGGTTGGATCGTATCGATTCGTTGTTTGAATCGAGTTCTTGACCGACGCCTTGAAGGTGTCCGGTAAAATGTCTTAGAGGGGTTTTCGGGCGTTCTACGATTATTCTTCCTCGTATGGTCGATGATTTATTGATTGTATGATGTTAGGGCCGTGTTTCTTGCGAAGAAACCGTGTTGAACCCTTTCGTTCGTCGTCGTCTTCCGTTTCGATAGCATTGGGCGTTTCGAAGCTTTCCGATTGAGCCGTGTTCGTCGGAATACTTGCGTACCGATTTTGAGGCAAGTATCTTGCCCATACATTTCATGTTTCGTTGATATAATTCTTGATAAATGATTTTATGCGAAATCTAATATTTAATGAACGTAAAAAGGGATTGGTATGTTCTCGATAAATGTTGTCTTTCAACGATAATTCGTATACTTCGTGAATATGTATTCTCGGAATATGTGTGTTGGTTTTGTATGTTGAAAGATAATATGATCAATTAGAGTGAGTTTGATAGACCGTAATCCTTTGTCGGGGATTACGTATTGTTATTATGTACTTGTTCGGTAAGAACGTAATGTGTGTGATATTAGTTGTTACTCCTTGAAAGGAGTTTGTGATGCTTAATGTTGTTTGGATTGATAAGTGATTATTGTTGTGTGCTTGATGTATGTGATGTGCCTCCGGGTAGGATTGTTGAATCTCAGTGATCCATACTTGCTAGTATGGGTCGGGCGAAACCGTAAGGTTATCCAATACGGGTATGTCTTGCGGGGACTCAGAGGTTCGGGGCTTGCTAGCCCGATGCCGGGATAACTTGTGGTGTTATCATCGGGTATGTCTTGCGGGGACTCAGAGGTTCGTGGCTTGTTAGCGCGATCTTGGGATAACTTATGGTTGTGGTTTGGTTGTGATATTCGTGTCGTGGAGACATGTGATTTGATATGTTTTTCCTATTGGGTTATTCACTCGGGTTTGTTCTTCGGGAGCATCTGAGGTTCGTGGCTTGTTAGCACGGGACACGAATAATCCTTAGGAACATGTGATTTGTGTTTTGGGTCACGGACCCGTGTTTTGTGAAATGGGTTATGGACCTGCGTATTCTAGGAACTTGAATTTTGGAGAATGACTTTTGGGTGTGTCCCTAAATGTTTTGAAAGGTTTGAGAATTCTTAAAATCCCAAGTGTTTTCAAAACTCTGAGATCGTAAAATGTTTTCACAAGATGTATATCGGGTTTACCCCTATCTTTCGATTTAACCGTTTTGATTAAGTGATTTACCTCGGGAAGTATGTTTATGATTAACATGTTCCGTGGAGTATGATATGTATGGCTCGTTTTCGTATTTTATACTTGCACTAGCAAAACAGTGGAGTTTTGCTAACCCCGAGTATTCGGGGGTGGATGTCTATTGCATTCATGTTTTGGAGCAGAGCACGTGGTCGGCATGAAGGATGATGAAAGATGAACGATACTAATCACACGAGGACCCGTTGATGTCGTATTGGTATAGTTGTACTTTATTTTCCATTGCTATATCTTTCCGTTATGCGGGTGTGGTTGTATTTTTGACCCCTGCGTGGGCATGAGTTGTATTCGAGTTGTATGTATTTATTGAAAGACCAAATCGGTCTACTGAGTCATTTTTGCCTTGAAGGCATTGTCGAGATGTTAAATGTTGTTACCAGCCTGGTAGATCCTCGAGGAGAGGGTCTACGGCGTGTAATATCCCTGAGTGGATTGGGGGTGTTACATAGGGAAGGCTTGAAATCTGTCGAAGAATTCCATGCCTAGAACCATCTTGAAGTCGTCTATGGGGACGACAGAGAAGTCGAGCTTTCCGGACCATGTCCCAAGAGAGAGTGGGACGTCATGAGCAATTCCGGCTATAGGCTTGGCAGGTGAGTTTACTGCCTTCATCGCACCTCCGCGATAAACTGTCTTGAGCCCTAGTCGTTTGGCTTCTTCCTCGGACATGAAGTTATGAGATGCTCCAGTGTCGAGTAATGCGCTAACGGTTTGACTGTTAATAGTGGTGCGAGCAAGCATTAGCCCTTTCTTCGGAGTAACGGGCATTGGGGCTTGTCCCTTAAGAGCGGACATGTACTGAAGAGAACCCATGCTGTGTCGGGGTTCTTCTAATGGAGTGGCCGAGGTATCATCGGCATTGATTTTTAAGTGGGCAGCAAGGGCGTTTAAAGTCTTCTTCTCCGGACAGTCACGTATCCAATGATTGCCGTTGCATATGAAGCAAGGGCTTTTGGGCTTTGATTGCTCCTTCTTTCCTGGGAATTTTTGTTGCCCGATCTTGCCACTTGGGGGTCGGTTAGTTCCCCAATTCTTGCGATTACCGCCATATCCTTCCTTGCGATTTTCTCCCCCACCTTTGCCATGAATGGGCCGTTTATGTTTACCTTGCCCACAGTAGTCAGTGAGTGATTCAGCCTTGGCGATAGCTTCGTCAAGGGTCTGAACACCATGTCTATCCAGCTCGGTTTTGGCCCAATTGTTAAGGCCGTCGGTGAAATAGAAAAGTGCATCTCTATCGGACATTTCAACTTCAAGCATGAGAGTTGTAAATTCATTGATATAGTCACGAATCGTACCTGTCTGCTTGAGTCTTCGGAGGCGAGCTCTCGCATCTCGTTCAGCATTGCTTGGGGCAAATTGTTTTCGGAGTTCTCTTTGTAAGTCTACCCAAGTGTCAATGGTGCAGATCCCTTTGCCCATATCGCCATACTTTCGGCGCCACCAGAGTTGTGCGGCACCACGTAGGTAATTTGGTGCGTCGCTGACCTTCTGTTCCTCGTCTTTTACGCCCATAGCGTCAAAGTAACGTTCCAGGCCGAATAAGAAGTTATCGACCACAGTGGCATTCCGAGTGCCATCGTAGGTTTCGGGCTTCGGCACATCCAAGCGGCGCGCATCAAAAGCGAACGGGGCAGCGGAATTAAATGATGCGGCTCGCTTGTGTTTAGCCCATTCCGATTGGACTTCTTCCACTTCCTAGCGAATAGAGCGTAGCTCTTCTTGGACAAAGCCACGGAGACCATGAATCTCCTTCTGGAATTCGATAAGTTGCCCGCGCAACATATCCGACTGGTCCATCATAAGTTTCTTCAGCACGCCAGCGATGTCGGCGTATTCCGTCTCCAGAGTGTCGAACCTGTCATGGACTTGATCAAGGTTCTCCTCCAAGCTAGCCATCGAGGCTTCCAGAGTGGCAATCCGAGGTTCGAAGGCGTCGGCAGAGGGTCCCTTGGACTTGCCTCGGACCTTGTTACCTCGTTGCTCCTCACGACCGCGTTGCTGCTCTTGAGTAGCATCAATAGGGACATCCTGAGTGTTGGCCATTGTTCTCGTGTGATATGAGTCGGTTGTGTGCAAACCTGGCTCCGATACCACTTGTCACGGTATGGGAGTTTTGCGCAGCTAACCCGTGCGGCACTTAAACAACTAAGCTGAGTCGAGTTGCTAAGTAAGCCTGAAAGTAACGAGAAAAGGGGCAATGGCACAAAAGGATTTTATTAAGTATGAATGCTTGACTACAAGAGAGCTTTACAATGCTTGATTGCTTGAGGATTTCTGGATGGAGTGAGCAAATGAGGCTCCTCCCCCTTTTATACCAGCCTAGGAGAGTTCTGGAGTGGAACTCTCTAGATAGAACTTTCTAGATAGAACACTCTAGATACTTGTAGTACATTTACATGGGAATTTACATGAGCATTCTACAAAGTGTGTAAGAAGTATATTTATACATGCTTCTAGAGTCATCTACGAATTTACATGTATGTAGAGATCTCTGGGTCTTTCTTGATCATTCTAGAACCTTCCGGAACCTTCCGACACATAGAGACTCCTGTTAGGGTCATCCGGGTCACTTTTGCCCGACCCGTCACAGTACGCTAACAGGCAGGCTTAGCGCACGTTACGTAGAGTACGTAGCGCACGCTAAGCAGTCCAGGCAGAATTGTTTAAATTGAGCTTTTGGGCCGTAGACCGAATTGTTAGGCCATCGTTCGACTTGAGGTGATTTGTATATCATTCCTTTTGTTAAGGTTCGAGCTTGCTACGTTGATCGAAGCAGGCGGCCTTCGAGTGTGTTGAGATCATTGAAGTATTTCGTTCTTGCCATCTTCGAGGCAAGTATCGTAATATGTTAATATTGGTATTTGAGCATGCGTGTGATTATTCATGTTGTTGAACATGAGGTTTATTTCATTGAATTGTCATGATATTCGTTATCTAGTGTTTGTATGTTCATGTTGATGAACATAATGATTTGGCATATGTGTATGCATGAGTTGTGTTCGTGTACGTTGTACGATCTATGCTGAGGGCGCTGGATCGGATGTCCACCTCGTGTTGGTCCGACAGGATCATGTTGGGATCTAGGCTGAGGGCGCTGGATCATTGGACGGGTTATTTCCACCTCATGTTGGTCCGACGGGATCATCTTGGGATATATGCTGAGGGCGCTGGATCATTGGAATACCCTTGCTGTGTTAATGGAATCTTGTGGATTCGCATTGTCGGATTCCGGTAGCGGAAGTCCGTGTGGTGTATCTTGTTATGTATTGTTGATGCATATTCGAATTGTTTAATATGATACTTGTACTAGCATCGTTTTGCTAACCCCTTCGGGGGTGGACATTTGTTTTGATGTTCAGGTAGCCGAGGAGCGGAAACGACCACGATGCAAGCGTGACGACGAATGGGTTCAGTGATGTTTGTTGTTGTTGGTGAATTGTTTTCTTGTTTTGATTTCAGTACTCGAGTACGCGTGTCATATTAATATTATTTCGATATGGTTGTATAAATTACTCGTTGAACCAGTTGTTCGGTTTGTAAACCTGAATTTCCAATGATGATGATGTCTTATATTTACCTTTCTTTTAAATTAGCCTTGTAAATCCTTACTTAAAGGGTTTACGGCGCTGTAATTATTCCGAATGTCTCGGGGTGTTACAATATCAATCAATATTATCATGCTGAAGTTGTTAAACGTTCCATCTATACTAGATAAATCCTTCCATGATCAATCCTTTAGATTTATCTAACAACAATGATGTTAAAGTCAAGTCCATGATTGTTCTGAAGTCATCTACTAGATTCGGATTTACCAATGATAGAAGCTTCCTTTACTTGTCTAATGAAATAAGATTCGAACCATGATGATTAAAATCAAGATACTTAAGGCTTAATCATCTCAACATTCCAAACATGATATACTTTTGATAATTCATCTATGAAAATCAATATCTCGTTACTATGATCATCCAATACTTTAGAATCCAACTCTAAGTCTGGAGATAGGTTGAACATACTTTAATATGATGAAAATCACTGAACCGTAGGGTAGAATCCGACTCCGGTTGGTTGTATGCCACTCCAAGGTGTTATTCCACTTCAATGATTTCTCCCAAGTGATAACCAATATATAAACACCAACAAGACGTGTTCTAAGTGTGTAGAAGGATATTTCAGCTCTCTGGCCTCTCAAGAATGCAGAATGGACGAGTAAAATGTAAGCCAAAACGGGTTGTTGTCCCATTTATAATATTCTGCATTTTAACAAGTTAGCGCACGATACTAAGCTTTCCTTAGCGTGCGCTAATAATAGTTGACTTCAGAATTGTCCGGGTTCGTCCGCGGGAATCTTACCCGGACCAATATCCCGGCTGGCGCATGTGCTAGCCGTCCCGCTCAATAATTGAGTTCTTAGCGCACGCAACTCCTATCTGCATAGCGTGCGCTAATACTAGCCCGATAGCGCGCGTTAAGATACATTCTTAGCGTGCGCTATCACGAGTTTGCATGAGAAATTTTGCATGCTTCTATACTTATGTACAATGATATCAATGCAAGAAATATCATACCCCAATAATCAAAACCACCAATCCGAATAATACAGGGTTGAATACAGATGAAATACACCGTAATAAATCCGGATATTACAACCGAGACCCCGTCGGATCTAAACCGTAGTGGTTAAAAGCAAGCTCAAGGATCCACCCCTCCGTGGACCCCTACCGAGACCTCGTCGGATCTAACCCATAGTGAGCATACACACACACTACACATGCAAAACTAACATGCTAAGAATGTAAGTTCATTATGAATACTCACTAGAGATGGCCATTAACTCGACACCATTATCAAACTCTTCAAAACACAATAACAAGATTAAATACGGAATACACGATTCTATAACTTTAAACAATAGGAGTATCATCATCAAATCCTTCAACGTTCAAAATAATCAAATCATAATCAATTCCCAAAACACGCCGTTCACAAAACACACACATTTTGAAAGAAAGCCTTTAACGAGGCCAAACTGAAATCTTTTGAAACTTCATTTCAAACAACCAAACAAACACACCAAGACGATCACCGATCATCATATCCACAAAATAAGAAAAGTATGGGCAAGGTACTTGCCTCGAATAAGAATAACACGAAGAATCGACCGAAGTAGGTTGACACGAACCGCCTACGAACCCGCCGACTCCACCGATCGCCAACTCGCGTTCATAAACTACGAAGGACAATAACAACGATGAAATGAATTCCATAACATGACTCAAAGCCGTTGAATTCAAAGAACGAACGACGAATGTTCAAGCGTTTCCCCCAAAACGGCCAAGAACACGATTCGTCCCGACAAAACACGAAAACGGAATTCCAAGTTGAAATATGGATATACAATCCATAGAATATGTTTAACAACATCATTTAACCATAATCGATCCATAAAAAACGGATGAAAAACGAGATCGAGGACAAATCCCCCAAAAAGTCGATTCGAAGGAAATCAAGAAATATACTTCGATTCGACGAAGAACAATGGATTAAATGGTGTTAAACACAAGAATACTACCAAGATTAATCATACCCATCATGAATTAATCAATAATATGGAACGAATCGGACAAAAACGCAAAAACCCCCAAATTCACGAAATTAGGGTTCTAAGGAAGATTATCTTGATTCGCTGGATCAAAGGATGATAACGGATGATTGATTGATGATATAACCTCAAGAACTTCATGGATTTGTTGTTAAAAAACATGGCTCCATGGTAAGATCACCCTTAGCCGTAGAAGAGAAGGAGAAGAAGGAGAAAAATGGCCAAAAACCCGTGTGCAGGGCCATAAATAGGCTGCACAGTGCCGCGGCACAGGCCCAAAAATGGCTCCCAGTGGTCGGCAGTGTGCCGCGGCCCGGCCGGCGTGTGCCGCGGCACCCGGTACAGTCGGTTTGGCCGAAAAATGCCACAGAGTGTGCCGCGGCCCTGCCAGCATGTGCCGCGGCCCACGGTGCGGCCTGCTCGGCCGGAAGCTGCCGAGCACTGCCGGCCGTGACTCGGCCATCTGCGGCACAGGCCAGGTTGCCCGGCCATGACTCGGCCGGGGCCAACTCCGATGGCCCGAACGACCCCGAAACCCGAACCTGAATACGAATCAATGATACGGTTACGACGTACTCGCAAAGACGAATCTAAGAGCTAAGAGAACACATAATTCCGACCACCCGAAGGCTCGGAATTCAACAACGGAAGTAATTACCCAAAACTTTGGGAAATTACGAAAATGGCCCAAAACGTCCGAAAATCACGATACGCGATCGAAACACCAAACCAAAGCTCGCAACATGAATAATAACATTAAATGAACTTACGAGAAACTCGAAACAACAGTTTCGGACGAGATTCGCAAGAATCGAACTCAAGTGCGGAAAAGTCGCTAAAAAGCTCGGAACTCAACAAAACGATACCGAAACGAACTCGGATGACAAAAAGTGCAGAATTAATCATTCTCGAAATGACGAAACAGTCATGAGCGAGTCGTCAAAACGGACTCCGGCCGAAAAAAGAAATTTACCGAAAATCGAAAATTGCGGATATTACATTCTACCCTCCTTAAAAGAAGTTTCGTCCCGAAACTTAAAACAATTAGGGAGAAGCAATATCCCGCTAGGAAAACTCAACGAGATACGCAAGGAAACGCGTAACTTACGCCCATCGGCGAAACGTTACAAGCAACGCAAAGGAATATACGGCGTGAAAACACGCTCCACGACGACCAACACAACGTCGCCGTTAGGGATATAATAAAACCAACAAGTGACAAACGTCATCAAATGGATAATACAATCAAGTCAATTATCCGAACAATCACAAAACACAACGAACTAAAATCAATACGATTGACCAACCCAACGGTTCATCAATCCAAACGCGAGCCAAACGCTAAAGAAATACGGAATTCCACCGCCAAAGGGTTGGAAGATCGAAAACGAGACTAATTTCCCGAACTTAAGGAAATTAGGAAGGAGCCTGAATGCTCAACAATCACGAAACGAGGACAAAAACCGAACAAACAAACGACCGAGTTCGTTCGGACGATGAAACCGAAATACAGAACAAGTTCAGAAAGTATCAACGAATACGAGCGAGTCGAAAGAATGGAGAAAGAGAAAATACAGAAGTCAAAATAGTACGGGTATTACCTCCGACCTCATCCACGAAATTCACAAAAACAGGAGCAAGGTAACAAGACATTAAACAACTGACACATAACGGAACGATCACCGATGCACACGGCCATACCAACCCAAGCTCTAACAGCTCGCACATGCGCGACAACGCAGAAATCACCACGAGGCGACAATATTTAACACCAACATCCCGCCTCTCACAAGGGGCTAACACAACAAATGTGTGGAAAACGACTCAACGCTCACACCGTCAATTCGGTCATACTCGGGAGCAAACATCAAAATGACAACGCGAACATCATACATACATACCCAGCCCTCAAACGGGAATGGATATGTTTTAAAAACGAAAACCTCATTTTGAAAATAATTTAGAAGAACACTGGTTGATCTTTAGTATCACTTTTCAAAAAGTACAAACATGAAACATCGTTATTGAGACTTTGAAAACCATCATGCATTTGGTAAAAATGAGGACATCTTCTTTTAGCGAAAGACTTTCAGAAATATTCGACCCTCGGGTCTAAGTATAAGTGTTTCTAAACATCAAAAATATCTCAAAATACTTTTGGTCCTCAATTGGAAATTTTTTTGAAATATATTGCGGCACGAGAAAGCACCTCGAAAACACCGCAAGAAAATAATTCGTTTTAAAAGTACGTCTCGAAATTTAATTTTTTTAAGATACTCAAGGTTTTTCAAAAATCCAATAGGCCAGAATGCCCAAAACTCACACATATCGACGTTCACTAAAACAATTCCTAGTACACGCATCAAAACGTTTAAAACCAAGATAATACATGTCTTTAAACAATAATAAACGATAAAATACCACATTCAGAACAAAACCACTGACCTCATTCGAGGCCTCTAAGGACTCTCCCGCACTGTCTAGTGAACAAGTCGAACGCGTATAAGCACAAAGCCTCCACAAGAGAACTTGTAAAACGTGCAAATCGATTCGAAAATCATCGGTAACGGACAAAAACAACAATAAAAAGACATCACAAGCGACGACACTCCTCGTATAAATCAAATACGAGAGTCGACTAAATACATATCGTGAAATCAAAATCCGCATAAGGATTCCATCACTTAACAAATAATCATAAAAATAGCTCGTGTCACGCGAGGCACAACACAAATAAGGGAGACTTACTTCCACAGGTCGCACGAAGATGATGATCGCCCCACGATACTAATCACGACCAACAAACTCAAACGACGCGTCGCGACACGACTCAGTCAGATAAAATCCGACGAAACAAGACTCAAACAACACGACTTGACCCGACAGCCTAGGTTTCCTCAACCTAAGCTCCGATACCATTTATGTAACACCCCCAATCCGCTCAGGGATATTACACGCCGTAGAACCTTTCCTCAAGGATCTACCAGGCTGGTAACGACATATAACAACTCAACCATGCCTTTAAGGCTAAAATGACTCAATAGACCGATTTGGCCTTTCAACAAATACATACAACTCAAATACAACTCATGCCCACGCTGAGGTCAAAATACAACCACACCCGTACAACGGAAAAAATATAGCAGCGGAAAATAAAGTGCAACTGAACCAATACACGATGTACGGTTCCTCATTTGATTAGTATCGATCATCTTTCATCATCCTTCGTGCCGACCCTGTGTTATGCTCCAAAACCTGAATGCAAAAACAGACATCCACCCCCCGAATACTCGGGGGTTAGCAAAACTCCACTGTTTTGCTAGTGCAAGAACAAAGTGCAAATACGAGCCATACAATTCACATTCCACGAATAACAATAACCAGGAATCCTCAAAGATTCAAATACAACAAGATGAACACTTCCCGAGGCAAGAGTTCGAGTAAAGACTTCCCAAAATTTCAAGATCAAAATATCAAGGGAAACAATTTATAAAATGATTTGAAATACCATCGGGAGTTTTAGTAGAAAACAATTTAGGATTATCAATCCTACTTTTCAAAACCCAAAAGACGAAAGGGGTCACTGCCCCAAAAGTTTACTTTCCGAAAAATGACCTTTACCAAACCGTTGGGATTTTAGCCCCAAATCCGTCAAATGACCTTTATAAAACCATTGTAATTTTAGCCTCAAATCTCATCAACTCACAGTACACAAGAACGACCATAAGGTTCGTCTCCAACATCAAAATCCACAAATAAAGGATTTAACATAAACAACAAAATACTCTAGAGCCATCCTAGCCAAGTAGGCCAAACGAACAACTTACCTCTTACACACTTAGTCAATGCATGCAATCATGAAAACCATTCGAAAGCACTCATTTCCGGAAATGTCATTATCAAATCACATTTGCAAAATGCACCACAATTAACCGTGGACCCACCCCTCCGTGGATCCCTACCGAGACCCCGTCGGATCTAACCCGTAGTGGTTAAAAGCAAGCACGCGGATCCACCCCTCCGTGGACCCCTACCGAGACCCCGTCGGATCTAACCCATGGTGAGCATACACACACTACTCATGCAAAACTAACATGCTAAGAATGTAAGTTCATTAAGAATACTCACTAGAGATGGCCATTAACTCGACACCATTATCAAACTCTTCAAAACACAATAACAAGATTAAATACGGAATACACGATTCCATAACTTTAAACAATAGTAGTATCATCATCAAATCCTTCAACGTTCAAAATAATCAAATCATAATCAATTCCCAAAACACGCCGTTCACAAAACACACACACATTTTGAAAGAAAGCCTTTAACGAGGCCAAACCAAAATCTTTTGAAACTTCATTTCAAACAACAAAACAAACACACCAAGACGATAACCGATCATCATATCCACAAAATAAGAAAAGTATGGGCAAGGTACTTGCCTCGAATAAGAATAACGCGAAGAATCGACCGAAGTAGGTTGACACGAACCGCCTACGAACCCTCCGACTCCACCGATCGCCAACTCGCATTCTTAAAATACGAAGGACAATAACAACGATGAAATGAATTCCATAACACGACTCAAAGCCGTTGAATTCAAAGAACGAACGACGAATGTTCAAGCGTTTCCCCCAAAACGGCCAAGAACATGATTCGTCCCGACAAAACACGAAAACGGAATTCCAAGTTGAAATATGGATATACAATCCATAGAATATGTTTAACAACATCATTTAACCATAATCGATCCATAAAAAACGGATGAAAAACGAGATCGAGGACAAATCCCCCAAAAAGTCGATTCGAAGGAAATCAAGAAATATACTTCGATTCGACGAAGAACAATGGATTAAATGATGTTAAACACAAGAATACTACCAAGATTAATCATACCCATCATGAATTAATCAATAATACGGAACGAATCGGACAAAAACGCAAAAACCCCCCAAATTCACGAAATTAGGATTCTAAGGAAGATTACCTTGATTCGCTGGATCAAAGGATGATAACGGATGATTGATTGATGATATTGTTGTTGCCCAAAATATTTATCCGAAGATTAATACTGCTGGAAGACGGACAACAAACAACAATTGCGGGAGCACTTCCGAGAGAAGATAAATAATACAAGATTTGCCGGGTTTGTTAGGCCTGGGCTTGAATGCTCTCGCGAGATGTTATTAATACGAATATTCGTGGATACAAGTATTAATGAGAGAAATCTAAATACAATGAGTGTAAAAAGACTCTGTTAATCCGGCTCTTGAGCGAAGCTTGGTGTTCCTCGTCCGCCGATGTCTATTTGGATGAGATAGTAGGGAGAAGTAAGACCGAAAGAAAGCTGTTGCCAAGAGTTGGAGATTAGCCAAGTGCTGTATGTTTGCTTCTGTATAGTGTGAAATCCGAGAGGAGTCGAAGAAGTGTCCAAGTGCTGGGAGCCTTATTTATATAGGGGTTGCTGGGTCCTGTCCTACAGCGGCCGATCGCCTGTCAGCCAGTATTATAATGTGCCGATCTCGTGGGCTGATATCAGAATAGGGCGGCTGTCAGGCTAAAGTCCAAGGAAGATGCTGTCTGTCCGACTAAAGTCCAAGGAAGAGGCTGCCACAGCTGGGCGGTCCAATAAGGAGACATCACATGTCCGGAGTGAGTCAACATGCGGCCCTACTGACAAGCTTTCGGCGGCTTGTCGGCTGGTGGAGAGAATCTGCCAGACTGTGGTCAATGGCCTGAGATTCGCGGATCTTGTCCCGGATCTTGCACGTGGTGCCAGTCTTGAGGATCGGTCTTCGCCGACTGGATGGCCATCGGTGGTGATCGACATGAAGCGATCGCCTCTAGCTGGTCATCGAGGTCGCCATCGGCCAGTGGATGGAGGTCGCCAATGGTCGGTCACCAAGGGTAGGTCGGCGGGTGCCGAGAGATGATCACCTCCAGTTGCTGGTCGCTAGGCGTAGGTCGCTGGATACCGAGAGGAGATCGCCCGCTAATAGATCGCCAGGAGTCGGTCGCCGAGTACCGAGAGGCGATCGTCTTGAGGTCGATCGCTCGGCATCGGGACTGGTCCTGGGGCCTTCGGTCGGTCGATGTAGGTCGTCCACTGGGTTAAGGCCCGGTCGCCAGGTCGCTGATCGGCAGATCTAACTTGGCCGCTCGGCAGTGACTTGGTCGCCCGTCCTCCTAGTAGATCGCCGGTCGGAAGGTGTTAAATCTTGACACAACAATTGCCCCCCAGCTTGCTCCTATGTTGAAGACATGGGGCGAGGTGGTTCTTGCTGGTGATCGTGTAAGGATGAGGATGGGCGACCTGAGCTGACTTAGGATTCAGACTTGGGCTATCATGGTCGATTGGCTTAGCTATCTTTCGGTCTTGTACCTGCAAAAACAACATTGGCCGATCCCCCATGGAAACTTGGTGGTTTCGCTTTGTTTGAGGAATCGTGCACAGTCGCGGAGATCGATGGACCGACTCCATGACCGTGTCTTGGTGCGCGAAGACAATGAGTGTCTCGTGACTCACTTTATTATGAGGGTCCTCTGTTAGGCTGCGCCTCGCCTCGTATTTAAACGAAGGGCGTGCGGTCTCGGTCTAGAGGAGTCCTTGCGCGGGGCAGCGTCGGATGAATCAACTCTACGCCCGCGGCGTGTTAGCTCTGCTTCCACCTCGGACAGCCATGGAGATGGCCGACCTCGACGGTGTACGTTGAGACGGGGGTTGTGGCATGTGTCCACTGATTAATGTTGGAGAGCCCTCAGACTACACCGGCCTCGTATTTAAACGAAGGGCGGGCGATCTCGGCCGAAAGGGACCTTGCATGGCCGAAGCAGCCGGTTCCATCGACTGCCAGGACCATGGCTTTATGATGCGCGGTGGAGGCGATCTTATGCCTTAGTCCGTCATGTTATATGTTGGACTGTAGATGGCGATCGTGTCCACCGGGTTGCTGATGATGTTGCGATCTGGCCGGAAGACTGGCGATTGTCGCTCGGCGGCCGATCGCTTTGTTCGTAGGTCGAAATTGGCGATCGGGCGGCGGCTAGTCCCTCATTTAAAATGGACTGTAGGCGGGGATCGAGTCCTCCGGCTCTGCTGGGTAGTAGCGATCGGGCTGGGAGACTGGAGGTCGTCGGACGGGTGCCGATCGCCCTGCTCCTAGGCTGAGAAGAAGCCTTTGCCTGGACAGGAAATCTGCGGCTCTAGCCCGGAAGGCTGCATAGGTCGTCGGCAGGGTCTTCGTGAGATGCCTGAACATAGGCGAGAAACCCTGAAAACCTCCTAGGACCGCGTAGAGGGCGGTCTCATCGCTTACGGGCTCGCCGTTGAGGATGATCATGTCAATCCGGTCGATGTAGTCCGAGTCGGACTCCTGTTCCCCTTTCCTGATCCGCCACATACGATGGGGACCTTCTGGCCGAGCGGCCCTGGTGGCGAAGTATTCCGTGAAGACGTGCGCCAGCTCGTTAAAGGAGCCTATGGACCGAGGTGGCAATGAGGTATACCACCGGTGGGCGAGGTCATCTAGCGTCAGAGGGAACATTCGGCACCGGGTCGCGTCCGATGCCCCACACCCGGTCATGTAGATGTTGAACTTGTGCAGGTGTGCTTGGGGGTCCGATCGCCCCTGGTACACGGGTGTCTGAGGAGGAGCGATCTTGTGCTGCACCGGGGCGAGCTCGATGTCGATCGCGAGCGGCTCGCTCGGCGCGGCGATCGTCTTCATGGCGCCTGCCCCGGATTGCAGGAGCGTCTTCACGTCGTCGATCTGACGTTGCAATGCGGCGATCGCCGCGGCTCGGCTGCTTGCGGATCGGCTTTGGGAGTGGGGGCCGAGGCGATCGTGTACCGACCTCCGGACCCCGCTGCTGCCGACCTCGGGAATTTGGCGAGCTGGAGCCAGGCGGCTGGATCGCCTTGTGGGAGCCGGGTAGGCCGAGCTCCTGGTGACGGACACCAACTCCGTCGTCTCGTAGGCCGGGCCGACCGCCCGGTCGCCAGTCGGGTCGGCCCGTGCGATCGAAGACGACGTGCCCATTGCCGCGCCTCTTCTTGTGGCGAGAGCCTCTGGCGCTCGCTCGGCCGATAGTGCCTTGAGCTTCCACTTGATCTTCGGCGGGAGACCGAGGGGTGATAGCCGGAGCGCGTCGAGAGCACTCCGTCGCTCTGAAGGGCGGCTATGGCCTCTTGATCTGACCGTTGGTTCGAATCGATCGAGCGAGGCTCGGGCCGCCTTCCCGGGGCGGATCGAGCGCCTGCCGCGGCGGCTACCTTCCACCATCGGTGCGGCTCGGGCCGGGACGGCAGGGTCCGGCGGCCAGTCGGCTTTCTTCGACGTGGAGGCGAAGACATATTTTCGAAGGATTTCTTTTGAAGTGCGGTGAGTGTCACTTCAAATATCCGCCCGAGAACAGTGAGTGTTCTTCGGGACGGTAGGTGTAAAAATCGAGGTTGGATCCCCTTCTTCTAGCGCCAATTGTTGTTGCCCAAAATATTTATCCGAAGATTAATACTGCTGGAAGACGGACAACAAACAACAATTGCGGGAGCACTTCCGAGAGAAGATAAATAATACAAGATTTGCCGGGTTTGTTAGGCCCGGGCTTGAATGCTCTCGCGAGATGTTATTAATACGAATATTCGTGGATACAAGTATTAATGAGAGAAATCTAAATACAATGAGTGTAAAAAGACTCTGTTAATCCGGCTCTTGAGCGAAGCTTGGTGTTCTTCGTCCCCGCCGATAATCTGCTGGATGAGATAGGCCGGGAGAAGTAAGACCGAAAGAAAGCTGTTGCCAAGAGTTGGAGATTAGCCAAGTGCTGTATGTTTGCTTCTGTATAGTGTGAAATCCGAGAGGAGTCGAAGAAGTGTCCAAGTGCTGGGAGCCTTGTTTATATAGGGGTTGCTGGGTCCTGTCCTAAAGCGGCCGATCGCCTGTCGGCCAGTATTATAATGTGCCGATCTCCTGGGCTGATATCATAATAGGGCGGCTGTCAGGCTAAAGTCCAAGGAAGATGCTGTCTGTCCGACTAAAGTCCAAGGAAGAGGCTGCCACAGCTGGGCGGTCCAATAAGGAGCCATAACGTGTCCGGAGTCAGTCAACATGCGGCCCTACTGACAAGCTTTCGGCGGCTTGTCGGCTGGTGGAGAGAATCTGCCAGACTGTGGTCAATGGCCCGAGATTCGCGGATCTTGTCCCGGATCTTGCACGTGGTGCCAGTCTTGAGGCTCGGTCTTCGCCGACTGGATGGCCATCGGTGGTGATCGACATGAAGCGATCGCCTCTAGCTGATCATCGAGGTCACCATCGGCTAGTGGGTGGAGGTCGCCAATGGTCGGTCACCAAGGGTAGGTCGGCGGGTGCCGAGAGATGATCACCTCCAGTTGCTGGTCGCTAGGAGTAGGTCGCTGGATACCGAGAGGAGATCGCCCGCTAATAGATCGCCAGGAGTCGGTCGCCGAGTACCGAGAGGCGATCGTCTTGAGGTCGATTGCTCGGCATCGGGACTGGTCCTGGGGCCTTCGGTCGGTCGATGTAGGTCGTCCACTGGGTTAAGGCCCGGTCGCCAGGTCGCTGATCGGCAGATCTAACTTGGCCGCTCGGCAGTGACTTGGTCGCCCGTCCTCCTAGTAGATCGCCGGTCGGAAGGTGTTAAATCTTGACACAACAGATATAACCTCAAGAACTTCATGGATTTGTTGTTAAACAACATGGCTCCATGGTAAGATCACCCTTAGCCGTGGAAGAGAAGGAGAAGAAGGAGAAAAATGGCCAAAAACCCGTGTGCAGGGCCATAAATAGGCTGCACAGTGCCGCGGCACAGGCCCAAAAATGGCTCCCAGTGGTCGGAAGTGTGCCGCGGCCCGGCCGGCGTGTGACGCGGCACGATCTGATCGGTTTGGCGAAAAATGCCACAGTGTGCGCGGCCCTGCCGGCATGTGCCGCGGCCCAGTGCGGCTGCTCGGCCGAGCCGCCGAGCACCCGGCCATGACTTCGGCGAGCCGCCGATCACTCTGGCCGTGACTCGGCGATCTGGCACGGCCCAAGTTGCCCGGCCATGACTCGGCCGGGGCCAACTCCGACGGCCCGAACGACCCCGAAACCCGAACCTGAATACGAATCAATGATACGGTTACGACGTACTCGCAAATACGAATCTAAGAGCTAAGAGAACACATAATTCCGACCACCCGAAGGCTCGGAATTCAACAACGGAAGTAATTACCCAAAACTTTGGGAAATTACGAAAATGGCCCAAAACGTCCGAAAATCACGATACGCGATCGAAACACCAAACCAAGGCTCGCAACATGAATAATAACATTAAATGAACTTACGAGAAACTCGAAACAACAGTTCCGAACGAGATTCGCAAGAATCGAACTCAAGTACGGAAAAGTCGCTAAAAAGCTCGGAACTCAACAAAACGATACCGAAACGAACTCGGATGACAAAAAGTGCAGAATTAATCATTCTCGAAATGACGAAAGCTTGATCATGAGCGAGTCGTCAAAACGGACTCCGGCCGAAAAAAGAAATTTACCGAAAATCGAAAATTGCGGATATTACATTCTACCCTCCTTAAAAGAAGTTTCGTCCCGAAACTTAAAACAATTAGGGAGAAGCAATATCCCGCTAGGAAAACTCAACGAGATACGCAAGGAAACGCGTAACTTACGCCCATCGGCGAAACGTTACAAGCAACGCAAAGGAATATACGGCGTGAAAACACGCTCCACGACGACCAAAACAACGTCGCCGTTAGGGATATAATAAAACCAACAAGTGACAAGCGTCATCAAATGGATAATACAATCAAGTCAATTATCCGAACAATCACAAAACACAACGAACGAAAATCAATACGATTGACCAACCCAACGGTTCATCAATCCAAACGCGAGCCAAACGCTAAAGAAATACGGAATTCCACCGCCAAAGGGTTGGAAGATCGAAAACGAGACTAATTTCCCGAACTTAAGGAAATTAGGAAGGAGCCTGAATGCTCAACAATCACGAAACGAGGACAAAAACCGAACAAACAAACGACCGAGTTCGTTCGGACGATGAAACCGAAATACAGAACAAGTTTAGAAAGTATCAACGAATACGAGCGAGTCGAAAGAATGGAGAAAGAGAAAATACAGAAGTCAAAATAGTACGGGTATTACCTCCGACCTCATCCACGAAATTCACAAAAACAGGAGCAAGGTAACAAGACATTAAACAACCGACACATAACGGAACGATCACCGATGCACACGGCCATACCAACCCAAGCTCTAACAGCTCGCACATGCGCGACAACGGAGAAATCACCACGAGGCGACAATATTTAACACCAACATCCCGCCTCTCACAAGGGGCTAACACAACAAATGTGTGGAAAACGACTCAACGCTCACACCGCCAATTCGGTCATACTCGGGAGCAAACATCAAAATGACAACGCGAACATCATACATACATACACAGCCCTCAAACGGGAATGGATATGTTTTAAAAACGAAAACCTCATTTTGAAAATAATTTAGAAGAACACCGGTTGATCTTTAGTATCACTTTTCAAAAAGTACAAACATGAAACATCGTTATTGAGACTTTGAAAACCATCATGCATTTGGTAAAAATGAGGACATCTTCTTTTAGCGAAAGACTTTCAGAAATATTCGACCCTCGGGTCTAAGTATAAGTGTTTCTAAACATCAAAAATATCTCAAAATACTTTTGGTCCTCAATTGGAAATTTTTTTGAAATATATTGCGGCACGAGAAAGCACCTCGAAAACACCGCAAGAAAATAATTCGTTTTAAAAGTACGTCTCGAAATTTAATTTTTTTAAGATACTCAAGGTTTTTCAAAAATCCAATAGGCCAGAATGCCCAAAACTCACACATATCGACGTTCACTAAAACAACTCCTAGTACACGCATCAAAACGTTTAAAACCAAGGTAATACATGTCTTTAAACAGAAATAAACGATAAAATACCACATTCAGAACAAAACCACTGACCTCATTCGAGGCCTCTAAGGACTCTCCCGCACTGGCTAGTGAACAAGTCGAACGCGTATAAGCACAAAGCCTCCACAAGAGAACTTGTAAAACGTGCAAATTGATTCGAAAATCATCGGTAACGGACAAAAACAACAATAAAAAGACATCACAAGCGACGACACTCCTCGTATAAATCAAATACGAGAGTCGACTAAATACATATCGTGAAATCAAAATCCGCATAAGGATTCCATCACTTAACAAATAATCATAAAAATAGCTCGTGTCACACGAGGCACAACACAAATAAGGGAGACTTACTTCCACAGGTCGCACGAAGATGATGATCGCCCCACGATACTAATCACGACCAACAAACTCAAACGACGCATCGCGACACGACTCAGTCAGATAAAATCCGACGAAACAAGACTCAAACAACACGACTTGACCCGACAGCCTAGGTTTCCTCAACCTAAGCTCCGATACCATTTATGTAACACCCCCAATCCGCTCAGGGATATTACACGCCGTAGAACCTTTCCTCAAGGATCTACCAGGCTGGTAACGACATATAACAACTCAACCATGCCTTTAAGGCTAAAATGACTCAATAGACCGATTTGGCCTTTCAACAAATACATACAACTCAAATATAACTCATGCCCACGCTGAGGTCAAAATACAACCACACCCGTACAACGGAAAAAATATAGCAGCGGAAAATAAAGTGCAACTGAACCAATACACGATGTACGGTTCCTCATGTGATTAGTATCGATCATCTTTCATCATCCTTCGTGCCGACCCTGTGTTATGCTCCAAAACCTGAATGCAAAAACAGACATCCACCCCCCGAATACTCGGGGGTTAGCAAAACTCCACTGTTTTGCTAGTGCAAGAACAAAGTGCAAATACGAGCCATACAATTCACATTCCACGAATAACAATAACCAGGAATCCTCAAAGATTCAAATACAAGATGAACACTTCCCGAGGCGAGAGTTCGAGTAAAGACTGCCCAAAATTTCAAGATCAAAATATCAAGGAAACAATTTATAAAATGATTTGAAATACCATCGAGTTTTAGTAGAAAACAATTTAGGATTATCAAATCCTACTTTTCAAAACCCAAAAGACGAAAGGGGTCACTGCCCCAAAAGTTTACTTTCCGAAAAATGACCTTTACCAAACCGTTGGGATTTTAGCCCCAAATCCGTCAAATGACCTTTATAAAACCATTGGGATTTTAGCCTCAAATCTAATCAACTCACAGTACACAAGAACGACCATAAGGTTCGTCTCCAACATCAAAATCCACAAATAAAGGATTTAACATAAACAACAAAATACTCTAGAGCCATCCTAGCCAAGTAGGCCAAACGAACAACTTACCTCTTACACACTTAGTCAATGCATGCAATCATGAAAACCATTCGAAAGCACTCATTTACGGAAATGCCATTATCAAATCACATTTGCAAAATGCACCACAATTAACCGTGGACCCACCCCTCCGTGGATCCCTACCGAGACCCCGTCGGATCTAACCCGTAGTGGTTAAAAGCAAGCTCGCGGATCCACCCCTCCGTGGACCCCTACCGAGACCCCGTCGGATCTAACCCATAGTGAGCATACACACACACACACTACTCATGCAAAACTAACATGCTAAGAATGTAAGTTCATTAAGAATACTCACTAGAGATGGCCATTAACTCGACACCATTATCAAACTCTTCAAAACACAATAACAAGATTAAATACGGAATACACGATTCCATAACTTTAAACAATAGTAGTATCATCATCAAATCCTTCAACGTTCAAAATAATCAAATCATAATCAATTCCCAAAACACGCCGTTCACAAAACACACACACATTTTGAAAGAAAGCCTTTAACGAGGCCAAACCAAAATCTTTTGAAACTTCATTTCTAACAACCAAACAAACACACCAAGACGATCACCGATCATCATATCCACAAAATAAGAAAAGTATGGGCAAGGTACTTGCCTCGAATAAGAATAACGCGAAGAATCGACCGAAGTAGGTTGACACGAACCGCCTACGAACCCTCCAACTCCACCGATCGCCAACTCGCGTTCTTAAAATACGAAGGATTCCATCACTTAACGAAAATCAATACGATTGACCAACCCAACGGTTCATCAATCCAAACGCGAGCCAAACGCTAAAGACATACGGAATTCCACCGCCAAAGGGTTGGAAGATCGAAAACGAGACTAATTTCCCGAACTTAAGGAAATTAGGAAGGAGCCTGAATGCTCAACAATCACGAAACGAGGACAAAAACCGAACAAACAAACGACCGAGTTCGTTCGGACGATGAAACCGAAATACAGAACAAGTTCAGAAAGTATCAACGAATACGAGTGAGTCGAAAGAATGGAGAAAGAGAAAATACAGAAGTCAAAATAGTACGGGTATTACCTCCGACCTCATCCACGAAATTCACAAAAACAGGAGTAAGGTAACAAGACATTAAACAACCGACACATAACGGAACGATCACCGATGCACACGGCCATACCAACCCAAGCTCTAACAGCTCGCACATGCGCGACAACGCAGAAATCACCACGAGGCGACAATATTTAACACCAACATCCCGCCTCTCACAAGGGGCTAACACAACAAATGTGTGGAAAACGACTCAACGCTCACACCGCCAATTCGGTCATACTCAGGAGCAAACATCAAAATGACAACGCGAACATCATACATACATACCCAGCCCTCAAACGGGAATGGATATGTTTTAAAAACAAAAACCTCATTTTGAAAATAATTTAGAAGAACACCGGTTGATCTTTAGTATCACTTTTCAAAAAGTACAAACATGAAACATCGTTATTGAGACTTTGAAAACCATCACTCATTTGGTAAAAATGAGGACATCTTCTTTTAGCGAAAGACTTTCAGAAATATTCGACTCTCGGGTCTAAGTATAAGTGTTTCTAAACATCAAAAATATCTCAAAATACTTTTGGTCCTCAATTGGAAATTTTTTTGAAATATATTGCGGCACGAGAAAGCACCTCGAAAACACCGCAAGAAAATAATTCGTTTTAAAAGTACGTCTCGAAATTTAATTTTTTTAAGATACTCAAGGTTTTTCACAAATCCAATAGGCCAGAATGCCCAAAACTCACACATATCGACATTCACTAAAACAACTCCTAGTACACGCATCAAAACGTTTAAAACCAAGATAATACATGTCTTTAAACAGAAATAAACGATAAAATACCACATTCAGAACAAAACCACTGACCTCATTCGAGGCCTCTAAGGACTCTCCCGCACTGGCTAGTGAACAAGTCGAACGCGTATAAGCACAAAGCCTCCACAAGAGAACTTGTAAAACGTGCAAATTGATTCGAAAATCATCGGTAACGGACAAAAACAACAATAAAAAGACATCACAAGCGACGACACTCCTCGTATAAATCAAATACGAGAGTCGACTAAATACATATCGTGAAATCAAAATCCGCATAAGGATTCCATCACTTAACAAATAATCATAAAAATAGCTCGTGTCACACGAGGCACAACACAAATAAGGGAGACTTACTTCCACAGGTCGCATGAAGATGATTATCGCCCCACGATACTAATCACGACCAACAAACTCAAACGACGCGTCGCGACACGACTCAGTCAGATAAAATCCGACGAAACAAGACTCAAACAACACGACTTGACCCGACATCCTAGGTTTCCTCAACCTAAGCTCCGATACCATTTATGTAACACCCCCAATCCGCTCAGGGATATTACACGCCGTAGAACCTTTCCTCAAGGATCTACCAGGCTGGTAACGACATATAACAACTCAACCATGCCTTTAAGGCTAAAATGACTCAATAGACCGATTTGGCCTTTCAACAAATACATACAACTCAAATACAACTCATGCCCACGCTGAGGTCAAAATACAACCACACCCGTACAACGGAAAAAATATAGCAGCGGAAAATAAAGTGCAACTGAACCAATACACGATGTACGGTTCCTCATGTGATTAGTATCGATCATCTTTCATCATCCTTCGTGCCGACCCTGTGTTATGCTCCAAAACCTGAATGCAAAAACAGACATCCACCCCGAATACTCGGGGTTAGCAAACTCCACCGTTTTGCTAGTGCAAGAACAAAGTGCAAATACGAGCCATACAATTCACATTCCACGAATAACAATAACCAGAATCCTCAAAGATTCAAATCTGACAAGATGAACACTTCCCGAGGCAAGAGTTCGAGTAAAGACTTCCCAAAATTTCAAGATCAAAATATCAAGGGAAACAATTTATAAAATGATTTGAAATACCATCGGGAGTTTTAGTAGAAAACAATTTAGGATTATCAAATCCTACTTTTCAAAACCCAAAAGACGAAAGGGGTCACTGCCCCAAAAGTTTACTTTCCGAAAAATGACCTTTACCAAACCGTTGGGATTTTAGCCCCAAATCCGTCAAATGACCTTTATAAAACCATTGGGATTTTAGCCTCAAATCTAATCAACTCACAGTACACAAGAACGACCATAAGGTTCGTCTCCAACATCAAAATCCACAAATAAAGGATTTAACATAAACAACAAAATACTCTAGAGCCATCCTAGCCAAGTAGGCCAAACGAACAACTTACCTCTTACACACTTAGTCAATGCATGCAATCATGAAAACCATTCGAAAGCACTCATTTACGGAAATGCCATTATCAAATCACATTTGCAAAATGCACCACAATTAACCGTGGACCCACCCCTCCGTGGATCCCTACCGAGACCCCGTCGGATCTAACCCGTAGTGGTTAAAAGCAAGCTCGCGGATCCACCCCTCCGTGGACCCCTACCGAGACCCCGTCGGATCTAACCCATAGTGAGCATACACACACACACACTACTCATGCAAAACTAACATGCTAAGAATGTAAGTTCATTAAGAATACTCACTAGAGATGGCCATTAACTCGACACCATTATCAAACTCTTCAAAACACAATAACAAGATTAAATACGGAATACACGATTCCATAACTTTAAACAATAGTAGTATCATCATCAAATCCTTCAACGTTCAAAATAATCAAATCATAATCAATTCCCAAAACACCGTTCACAAAACACACACACATTTTGAAAGAAAGCCTTTAACGAGGCCAAACCAAAATCTTTTGAAACTTCATTTCTAACAACCAAACAAACACACCAAGACGATCACCGATCATCATATCCACAAAATAAGAAAAGTATGGGCAAGGTACTTGCCTCGAATAAGAATAACGCGAAGAATCGACCGAAGTAGGTTGACACGAACCGCCTACGAACCCTCCAACTCCACCGATCGCCAACTCGCGTTCTTAAAATACGAAGGATTCCATCACTTAACGAAAATCAATACGATTGACCAACCCAACGGTTCATCAATCCAAACGCGAGCCAAACGCTAAAGACATACGGAATTCCACCGCCAAAGGGTTGGAAGATCGAAAACGAGACTAATTTCCCGAACTTAAGGAAATTAGGAAGGAGCCTGAATGCTCAACAATCACGAAACGAGGACAAAAACCGAACAAACAAACGACCGAGTTCGTTCGGACGATGAAACCAAATACGTACAAGTCTGTAAAGTATCAACGAATACGAGTGAGTCGAAAGAATGGAGAAAGAGAAAATACAAGTCAAAATAGTACGGTATTACCTCCGACCTCATCCACGAAATTCACAAAAACAGAGTAAGGTAACAAGACATTAAACAACCGACACATAACGGAACGATCACCGATGCACACGGCCATACCAACCCAAGCTCTAACAGCTCGCACATGCGCGACAACGCAGAAATCACCACGAGGCGACAATATTTAACACCAACATCCCGCCTCTCACAAGGGGCTAACACAACAAATGTGTGGAAAACGACTCAACGCTCACACCGCCAATTCGGTCATACTCAGGAGCAAACATCAAAATGACAACGCGAACATCATACATACATACCCAGCCCTCAAACGGGAATGGATATGTTTTAAAAACAAAAACCTCATTTTGAAAATAATTTAGAAGAACACCGGTTGATCTTTAGTATCACTTTTCAAAAAGTACAAACATGAAACATCGTTATTGAGACTTTGAAAACCATCACTCATTTGGTAAAAATGAGGACATCTTCTTTTAGCGAAAGACTTTCAGAAATATTCGACCCTCGGGTCTAAGTATAAGTGTTTCTAAACATCAAAAATATCTCAAAATACTTTTGGTCCTCAATTGGAAAATTTTTTGAAATATATTGCGGCACGAGAAAGCACCTCGAAAACACCGCAAGAAAATAATTCGTTTTAAAAGTACGTCTCGAAATTTAATTTTTTTAAGATACTCAAGGTTTTTCACAAATCCAATAGGCCAGAATGCCCAAAACTCACACATATCGACATTCACTAAAACAACTCCTAGTACACGCATCAAAACGTTTAAAACCAAGATAATACATGTCTTTAAACAGAAATAAACGATAAAATACCACATTCAGAACAAAACCACTGACCTCATTCGAGGCCTCTAAGGACTCTCCCGCACTGGCTAGTGAACAAGTCGAACGCGTATAAGCACAAAGCCTCCACAAGAGAACTTGTAAAACGTGCAAATTGATTCGAAAATCATCGGTAACGGACAAAAACAACAATAAAAAGACATCACAAGCGACGACACTCCTCGTATAAATCAACTACGAGAGTCGACTAAATACATATCGTGAAATCAAAATCCGCATAAGGATTCCATCACTTAACAAATAATCATAAAAATAGCTCGTGTCACACGAGGCACAACACAAATAAGGGAGACTTACTTCCACAGGTCGCATGAAGATGATTATCGCCCCACGATACTAATCACGACCAACAAACTCAAACGATGCGTCGCGACACGACTCAGTCAGATAAAATCCGACGAAACAAGACTCAAACAACACGACTTGACCCGACATCCTAGGTTTCCTCAACCTAAGCTCCGATACCATTTATGTAACACCCCCAATCCGCTCAGGGATATTACACGCCGTAGAACCTTTCCTCAAGGATTTACCAGGCTGGTAACGACATATAACAACTCAACCATGCCTTTAAGGCTAAAATGACTCAATAGACCGATTTGGCCTTTCAACAAATACATACAACTCAAATACAACTCATGCCCACACTGAGGTCAAAATACAACCACACCCGTACAACGGAAAAAATATAGCAATGAAAATAAAGTGCAACTGAACCAATACACGATGTACGGTTCCTCATGTGATTAGTATCGATCATCTTTCATCATCCTTCGTGCCGACCCTGTGTTATGCTCCAAAACCTGAATGCAAAAACAGACATCCACCCCCCGAATACTCGGGGGTTAGCAAAACTCCACTGTTTTGCTAGTGCAAGAACAAAGTGCAAATACGAGCCATACAATTTACATTCCACGAATAACAATAACCAGGAATCCTCAAAGATTCAAATACAACAAGATGAACACTTCCCGAGGCAAGAGTTCGAGTAAAGACTTCCCAAAATTTCAAGATCAAAATATCAAGGGAAACAATTTATAAAATGATTTGAAATACCATCGGGAGTTTTAGTAGAAAACAATTTAGGATTATCAAATCCTACTTTTCAAAACCCAAAAGACGAAAGGGGTCACTGCCCCAAAAGTTTTACTTTCCGAAAAATGACCTTTACCAAACCGTTGGGATTTTAGCCCCAAATCCGTCAAATGACCTTTATAAAACCATTGGGATTTTAGCCTCAAATCTCATCAACTCACAGTACACAAGAACGACCATAAGGTTCGTCTCCAACATCAAAATCCACAAATAAAGGATTTAACATAAACAACAAAATACTCTAGAGCCATCCTAGCCAAGTAGGCCAAACGAACAACTTACCTCTTACACACTTAGTCAATGCATGCAATCATGAAAACCATTCGAAAGCACTCATTTACGGAAATGCCATTATCAAATCACATTTGCAAAATGCACCACAATTAACCGTGGACCCACCCCTCCGTGGATCCCTACCGAGACCCCGTCGGATCTAACCCGTAGTGGTTAAAAGCAAGCTCGCGGATCCACCCCTCCGTGGACCCCTACCGAGACCCCGTCGGATCTAACCCATAGTGAGCATACACACACACACACTACTCATGCAAAACTAACATGCTAAGAATGTAAGTTCATTAAGAATACTCACTAGAGATGGCCATTAACTCGACACCATTATCAAACTCTTCAAAACACAATAACAAGATTAAATACGGAATACACGATTCCATAACTTTAAACAATAGTAGTATCATCATCAAATCCTTCAACGTTCAAAATAATCAAATCATAATCAATTCCCAAAACACGCCGTTCACAAAACACACACACATTTTGAAAGAAAGCCTTTAACGAGGCCAAACCAAAATCTTTTGAAACTTCATTTCTAACAACCAAACAAACACACCAAGACGATCACCGATCATCATATCCACAAAATAAGAAAAGTATGGGCAAGGTACTTGCCTCGAATAAGAATAACGCGAAGAATCGACCGAAGTAGGTTGACACGAACCGCCTACGAACCCTCCGACTCCACCGATCGCCAACTCGCGTTCTTAAAATACGAAGGATTCCATCACTTAACGAAAATCAATACGATTGACCAACCCAACGGTTCATCAATCCAAACGCGAGCCAAACGCTAAAGAAATACGGAATTCCACCGCCAAAGGGTTGGAAGATCGAAAACGAGACTAATTTCCCGAACTTAAGGAAATTAGGAAGGAGCCTGAATGCTCAACAATCACGAAACGAGGACAAAAACCGAACAAACAAACGACCGAGTTCGCTCGACGATGAAATCAAATACGTAACAAGTCTGTGAAGTATCAACGAATACGAGCGAGTCGAAAGAATGGAGAAAGAGAAAATACAGAAGTCAAAATAGTACGGGTATTACCTCCGACCTCATCCACGAAATTCACAAAAACAGGAGTAAGGTAACAAGACATTAAACAACCGACACATAACGGAACGATCACCGATGCACACGGCCATACCAACCCAAGCTCTAACAGCTCGCACATGCGCGACAACGCAGAAATCACCACGAGGCGACAATATTTAACACCAACATCCCGCCTCTCACAAGGGGCTAACACAACAAATGTGTGGAAAACGACTCAACGCTCACACCGCCAATTCGGTCATACTCGGGAGCAAACATCAAAATGACAACGCGAACATCATACATACATACCCAGCCCTCAAACGGGAATGGATATGTTTTAAAAACGAAAACCTCATTTTGAAAATAATTTAGAAGAACACCGGTTGATCTTTAGTATCACTTTTCAAAAAGTACAAACATGAAACATCGTTATTGAGACTTTGAAAACCATCATTCATTTGGTAAAAATGAGGACATCTTCTTTTAGCGAAAGACTTTCAGAAATATTCGACCCTCGGGTCTAAGTATAAGTGTTTCTAAACATCAAAAATATCTCAAAATACTTTTGGTCCTCAATTGGAAATTTTTTTGAAATATATTGCGGCACGAGAAAGCACCTCGAAAACACCGCAAGAAAATAATTCGTTTTAAAAGTACGTCTCGAAATTTAATTTTTTTAAGATACTCAAGGTTTTTCAAAAATCCAATAGGCCAGAATGCCCAAAACTCACACATATCGACGTTCACTAAAACAACTCCTAGTACACGCATCAAAACGTTTAAAACCAAGATAATACATGTCTTTAAACAGAAATAAACGATAAAATACCATATTCAGAACAAAACCACTGACCTCATTCGAGGCCCCTAAGGACTCTCCCGCACTGGCTAGTGAACAAGTCGAACGCGTATAAGCACAAAGCCTCCACAAGAGAACTTGTAAAACGTGCAAATTGATTCAAAAATCATCGGTAACGGACAAAAACAACAATAAAAAGACATCACAAGCGACGACACTCCTCGTATAAATCAAATACGAGAGTCGACTAAATACATATCGTGAAATCAAAATCCGCATAAGGATTCCATCACTTAACAAATAATCATAAAAATAGCTCGTGTCACACGAGGCACAACACAAATAAGGGAGACTTACTTCCACAGGTCGCACGAAGATGATGATCGCCCCACGATACTAATCACGACCAACAAACTCAAACGACGCATCGCGACACGACTCAGTCAGATAAAATCCGACGAAACAAGACTCAAACAACACGACTTGACCCGACAGCCTAGGTTTCCTCAACCTAAGCTCCGATACCATTTATGTAACACCCCCAATCCGCTCAGGGATATTACACGCCGTAGAACCTTTCCTCAAGGATCTACCAGGCTGGTAACGACATATAACAACTCAACCATGCCTTTAAGGCTAAAATGACTCAATAGACCGATTTGGCCTTTCAACAAATACATACAACTCAAATACAACTCATGCCCACGCTGAGGTCAAAATACAACCACACCCGTACAACGGAAAAAATATAGCAGCGGAAAATAAAGTGCAACTGAACCAATACACGATGTACGGTTCCTCATGTGATTAGTATCGATCATCTTTCATCATCCTTCGTGCCGACCCTGTGTTGTGCTCCAAAACCTGAATGCAAAAACAGACATCCACCCCCCGAATACTCGGGGGTTAGCAAAACTCCACTGTTTTGCTAGTGCAAGAACAAAGTGCAAATACGAGCCATACAATTCACATTCCACGAATAACAATAACCAGGAATCCTCAAAGATTCAAATACAACAAGATGAACACTTCCCGAGGCAAGAGTTCGAGTAAAGACTTCCCAAAATTTCAAGATCAAAATATCAAGGGAAACAATTTATAAAATGATTTGAAATACCATCGGGAGTTTTAGTAGAAAACAATTTAGGATTATCAAATCCTACTTTTCAAAACCCAAAAGACGAAAGGGGTCACTGCCCCAAAAGTTTACTTTCCGAAAAATGACCTTTACCAAACCGTTGGGATTTTAGCCCCAAATCCGTCAAATGACCTTTATAAAACCATTGGGATTTTAGCCTCAAATCTCATCAACTCACAGTACACAAAAACGACCATAAGGTTCGTCTCCAACATCAAAATCCACAAATAAAGGATTTAACATAAACAACAAAATACTCTAGAGCCATCCTAGCCAAGTAGGCCAAACGAACAACTTACCTCTTACACACTTAGTCAATGCATGCAATCATGAAAACCATTCGAAAGCACTCATTTCCGGAAATGCCATTATCAAATCACATTTGCAAAATGCACCACAATTAACCGTGGACCCACCCCTCCGTGGATCCCTACCGAGACCCCGTCGGATCTAACCCGTAGTGGTTAAAAGCAAGCTCGCGGATCCACCCCTCCGTGGACCCCTACCGAGACCCCGTCGGATCTAACCCATAGTGAGCATACACACACACACTACTCATGCAAAACTAACATGCTAAGAATGTAAGTTCATTAAAAATACTCACTAGAGATGGCCATTAACTCGACACCATTATCAAACTCTTTAAAACACAATAACAAGATTAAATACGGAATACACGATTCCATAACTTTAAACAATAGTAGTATCATCATCAAATCCTTCAACGTTCAAAATAATCAAATCATAATCAATTCCCAAAACACGCCGTTCACAAAACACACACACATTTTGAAAGAAAGACTTTAATGAGGCCAAACCAAAATCTTTTGAAACTTCATTTCAAACAACCAAACAAACACACCAAGATGATCACCAATCATCATATCCACAAAATAGGAAAAGTATGGGCAAGGTACTTGCCTCGAATAAGAATAACGCGAAGAATCGACCGAAGTAGGTTGACACGAACCGCCTACGAACCCTCCGACTCCACCGATCGCCAACTCGCGTTCTTAAAATACGAAGGACAATAACAACGATGAAATGAATTCCATAACACGACTCAAAGCCGTTGAATTCAAAGAACGAACGACGAATGTTCAAGCGTTTCCCCCAAAACGGCCAAGAACACGATTCGTCCCGTCAAAACACGAAAACGGAATTCCAAGTTGAAATATGGATATACAATCCATAGAATATGTTTAACAACATCATTTAACCATAATCGATCCATAAAAAACGGATGAAAAACGAGATCGAGGACAAATCCCCCAAAAAGTCGATTCGAAGGAAATCAAGAAATATACTTCGATTCGACGAAGAACAATGGATTAAATGATGTTAAACACAAGAATACTACCAAGATTAATCATACCCATCATGAATTAATCAATAATACGGAACGAATCGGACAAAAACGCAAAAACCCCCAAATTCACGAAATTAAGGTTCTAAGGAAGATTACCTTGATTCGCTGGATCAAAGGATGATAACGGATGATTGATTGATGATATAACCTCAAGAACTTCATGGATTTGTTGTTAAACAACATGGCTCCATGGTAAGATCACCCTTAGCCGTGGAAGAGAAGGAGAAGAAGGAGAAAAATGGCCAAAAACCCGTGTGCAGGGCCATAAATAGGCTGCACAGTGTGCCGCGGCACAGGCCCAAAAATGGCTCCCAGTGGTCGGCAGTGTGCCGCGGCCCGGCCGGCGTGTGCCGCGGCACCCGGTACAGTCGGTTTGGCCGAAAAATGCCACAGAGTGTGCCGCGGCCCTGCCAGCATGTGTCGCGGCCCACGGTGCGGCCTGCTCGGCCAGAAGCTGCCGAGCACTGCCGGCCGTGACTCGGCCAGAAGCTGCCGAGCACTACCGGCCGTGACTCGGCCAGTGCCGGCCTGGGCCCAGGTTGCCCGGCCATGACTCGGCCGGGGCCAACTCCGACGGCCCGAACGACCCCGAAACCCGAACCTGAATACGAATCGATGATACGGTTACGACACACTCGCAAATACGAATCTAAGAGCTAAGAGAACACATAATTCCGACCACCCGAAGGCTCGGAATTCAACAACGGAAGTAATTACCCAAAACTTTGGGAAATTACGAAAATGGCCCAAAACGTCCGAAAATCACGATACGCGATCGAAACACCAAACCAAAGCTCGCAACATGAATAGTAACATTAAATGAACTTACGAGAAACTCGAAACAACAGTTTTGGACGAGATTCGCAAGAATCGAACTCAAGTGCGGAAAAGTCGCTAAAAAGCTCGGAACTCAACAAAACGATACCGAAACGAACTCGGATGACAAAAAGTGCAGAATTAATCATTCTCGAAATGACGAAACAGTCATGAGTGAGTCGTCAAAACGGACTCCGGCCGAAAAAAAAAATTTACCGAAAATAGAAAATTGCGGATATTACATTCTACCCTCCTTAAAAGAAGTTTCGTCCCGAAACTTAAAACAATTAGGGAGAAGCAATATCCCGCTAGGAAAACTCAACGAGATACGTGTTGTGTCAAGATTTAACACCTTCCGACCGGCGATCGCCTCCGAGGCCGAGCGACCGACTTACAGGCCGAGCGACCGAGTCACTGCCGAGCGACCAAGGCAAGCCTGCCGATCGGCGACCAGGCGACCGAGCCTTAGCCTGATGGACATGCTAGGCACGGCCGAAGGGCCAGGCGAATCCGGTGCCGAGCGATCGACATCAAGGCGATCGCCTCTCAGTACTCGGCGACCGACCCTTGGCGATCGACCGTCTCTCGGCACCTGACGACCTACCCATGGCGACCGACCCTTGGCGACCGCCATCCACTGGCCGATGACGACCTCCGAAGACCATCCAGGTCGATCACCACCGACGGACATCCAGTCGGCAAAGGCCGAGCCTCAAGATCGCCCCACGTGTGGCCGGGACAAGATCCGCGAATCCGGGCCATTGACCACAATGACAGATTCCCTCCACCGGTAGACAGCCGCCGAAAGCTTGTCGGTAGGGCCACATGTTGGCCCGACTCGGACACGTGATGGCTCCTTATCGACCGCCTAAGCCGGCCTCTTCCTTGGACTTTAGCCCGACACCCAAGATCTTATTTGGACTTTAGCTTTGTGACCCGAGATCGCCCCATTAAAGTATTGGCCGTGAGACGATCGGCGGAATATTAAAATGGCCGCGGGCGATCGGCGGCAAAAAGGACAGGACATTTGTCCCTATTTAAGCAAGGCACTGCACTTGTATCACCCTTCGATTTCCTTCGCAACCTCACGATTCAAGCAATCAATACTGAAGCAAATTACTTGCACTTGGCAAACATCCAACTCTTGGCAATGCTTTCTTTCGGTCTTACTTCTCCCGGCCTTTTCTCCTCGAGCAGATCACCGGCGGACGAAGAACACCTAGCTTCGCTCAAGAGCCGGATCAACGAGTCTTTTACACTCATTGTATTTAGATTTCTCTAATTAATACTTGTATCCACGAATATTTGTATTAATAACATCTCGTGAGAGCATTCAAGCCCGGCCTAACAAACCCGGCAAATCTTGTATTATTTACCTTCTCTCGGAAGTGCTCCCGCATTTGTTTGTTGTCCGTCTTCCACAGATTAATCTTCGGATAAATATTTTGGGCAACAACAATTGGCGCTAGAGGAAGGGGATCCAACCCTCGATTTTTACACTTACCGTCCGAAGAACACTCAGTTCTCGGGCGGATATTTGAAGTGACACTCACGCACTTCAAAAGAAATCCTTCGAAATCATGTCTTCCGCATCCGCGTCGAAAGCCGCTGGCGGCCGGCTGCCCTGTTCCGTCCCGGTCGAGCCGCGGCCGATGGTGGAAGGTAGCCGCGGCCGAGGCGCCGACCACGTCCGGGAAGGCGGCCCGAGCCTCTCGCTCGATCGGTTCGAACCTTGGCCGTCCCACAGGAGCGACGGAGTGCTCTCGACGCGCCTCCGGCCTACCGCCCCGGTCTCTCGCCGGAAGTTCAAGCGGAAGCTTAAGGCACTCGGCCGAACAAGTGCCAGGAGGCTCTCGCCGCAAGAAGAGGCGCTCGGCGGCGGGCACGTCTGTCTTCGATCGCACTGGCGGCGACCCGACAGCGGCCGAGGCGATCGGCCCGGCTACGAGACGACGGAGTTGGTGTCCGTCACCGTGAGCTCGGCCTACCCGGCTCCCACAAGGCGATCCGGCCGCTGGCCCCGCCGCAAAATTCCCGAGGTCGGCAGGTGGTCCGGAGATCGGTACACGATCGCCTCGGCCCCCGCTCCCAAAGCCGATCCGCAAGCAGCCGAGCCGCGGCGATCGCCGCAATGCAACGTCAGATCGACGACATGAAGGCGCTCCTGCAATCCGGGGCAGGCGCCGTGAGGACGATCACCCCGCCGAGCGAGCCGCTCGCGATCGACATCGAGCTCGCCCGGTGCAAAGACACGATCGCCCCTCCTAAGACACCCGTGTACCAAGGGCGATCGGACCCCCAAGCACACCCGCACAAGTTCAACATCTACATGACCGGGTGTGGGGCATCGACGCGACCCGTTGCCGAATGTTCCCTCTGACACTAGACGACCTCGCCCACCGGTGGTACACCTCATTGCCACCTCGGTCCATAGGCTCCTTTAACGAGCTGGCGCACGTCTTCACGGAATATTTCGCCACCAGGGCCGCTCGGCCAGAAGGTCCCCATCGCATGTGGCGGATCAGGCAGGGAGAACAGGAGTCCGACTCGGACTACATCGACCGGGTTGACATGATCATCCTCAACGGCGAGCCCGTAAGCGATGAGACCGCCCTCTACGCGGTCCTAGGAGGTTTTCAGGGCTTCTCGCCTATGTTCAGGCATCTCACGAAGACCCTACCGACGACCTACGCAGCCCTTAGGGCGAGCCGCAGATTTCTGTCTGTGCAAAGGCTTCTTCTTGGCTAGGAGTAGAACGATCGGCACCGCGGCGACCTCCAGTCTCGGCCGATCGCTACTACCCGGCAGAGCCGAGGACTCGATCCCCCTCTGATCCATTCTAACATGAGTGACTAGCCGCCGCCCGATCGCCAAAGTTCGACCTACGAATAAAGCGATCGGCCGCCGAGCGACGATCGCCAGTCTTCCGTCCAGATCGCAACATCATCAGCAGCCCGGTGGACACGATCGCCATCTACATCCGGATATAACATGACGGACTAAGGCATAAGATCGCCTCCACCGCACATCATAAAGCCATGGCCCTGGCGATCGATGGAACCGGCCGCTTGGTCATGCAAGGTCCCTTTCGGCCGAGATCGCCCGCCCTTTGTTTAAATACGAGGCCGGCGTAGTCGGAGGGCCCTCCACCATTAATCCGTGGACTCAGTCCACAAACCCCGTCTCACCGTACACCGTCGAGGTCGGCCATCGCCAGGGCTGGCCGAGGTGGAAGCAGAGCTAACCAGCCGCGGGCGTGGAGTTGATTCATCCGACGCCTCGCGCAAGGACTCCTCTAAACCGAGACCGCACGCCTTTCGTTTAAAAACAAGGCGAGGCGCAGCCTAACAGAGGACCCTCATAATAAAGTGAGTCACGAGGCACTCATTGTCTTTGTGCACTAAGACACGGTCATGGGGTCGGTCCATCGATCTCCGCGACCGTGCACGATTCCTCAAGCAAGCGAAACCACCAAGTTTCCGTAGGGATCGGCCAATGTTGTTTTTGCAGGTACAAGACCGAAAGATAGCTAAGCCAATCGACCATGATTAAGCCCAAGTCCGAGTCCTAAGTCGGCTCGGATCGCCCGTCCTCATCCAGACGCGATCACCAGAAGAACCACCTCGCCCCATGTCTTCAACATAGGAGCAAGTCGGGGCAATTGTTGTGTCAAGATTTAACACCTTCCGACCGGCGATCGCCTCCGAGGCCGAGCGACCGACTTACAAAGCCGAGCGACCGAGTCACCGCCGAGCGACCAAGGCAAGCCCGCGATCGGCGACTGGCGACCGAGCCTTAGCCCAGTGGACATGCTAGGCGCGGCCAAGAAGGGCCGGGCGAATCCGGTGCCGAGCGATCGACATCAAGGCGATCGCCTCTCGATACTCGGCGACCGACCCTTGGCGATCGACCGTCTCTCGGCACTGACGACCTACCCATGGCGACCGACCCTTGGCGACCGCCATCCACCGGCGATGACGACCTCCGAAGACCATCCAGTCGATCACCACCGACGGACATCCAATCGGCAAAGGCCGAGCCTCAAGACGGCCCCACGTGCAAAGGCGGGACAAGATCCGCGAATCCCGGCCATTGACCACAATCGAGATTCCCTCCACCGGCCCGACAGCCGCCGAAAGCTTGCCGGTAGGGCCACATGTTGGCCCGACTCGGACACGTGATGGCTCCTTATCGACCGCCTGCCGGGCCGCCTCTTCCTTCGACTTTAGCCCGACCAAGATCTTATTTGGACTTTAGCTTTGTGACTGTGAGATCGCCCCATTAAAGTATTGGCGGCATACGATCGGCGGAATATTAAAATGGCCGTGAGCGATCGGCAGCAAAAGGACAGGACCCGGCTGTCCCTATTTAAGCAAGGCAGCCTGCACTTGTATCAGCCCTTCAGTTTCCTTCTGCAACCTCACGATTCAAGCAATCAATACAGAAGCAAATTACTTGCACTTGGCAAACATCCAACTCTTGGCAACAGCTTTCTTTCGGTCTTACTTCTCCCGGCCTTTTCTCCTCGAGCAGATCACCGGCGGGACGAAGAACACCTAGCTTCGCTCAAGAGCCGGATCAACAGAGTCTTTTTACACTCATTGTATTTAGATTTCTCTAATTAATACTTGTATCCACGAATATTTGTATTAATAACATCTCGCGAGAGCATTCAAGCCCGGGCCTAACAAACCCGGCAAATCTTGTATTATTTACCTTCTCTCGGAAGTGCTCCCGCATTTGTTTGTTGTCCGTCTTCCAGCAGTATTAATCTTCGGATAAATATTTTGGGCAACAACAATACGCAAGGAAACGCGTAACTTATGCCCATCGGCGAAACGTTACAAGCAACGCAAAGGAATATACGGCGTGAAAACACGCTCCACGACGACCAACACGTCGCCGTTAGGGATATAATTAAACCAACAAGTGACAAGCGTCATCAAATGGATAATACAATCAAGTCAATTATCCGAACAATCACAAAACACAACGAACGAAAATCAATACGATTGACCAACCCAACGGTTCATCAATCCAAACGCGAGCCAAACGCTAAAGAAATACGGAATTCCACCGCCAAAGGGTTGGAAGATCGAAAACGAGACTAATTTCCCGAACTTAAGGAAATTAGGAAGGAGCCTGAATGCTCAACAATCACGAAACGAGGACAAAAACCGAACAAACAAACGACCGAGTTCGTTCGGACGATGAAACCGAAATACACAACAAGTTCAGAAAGTATCAACGAATACGAGCGAGTCGAAAGAATGGAGAAAGAGAAAATACAGAAGTCAAAATAGTACGGGTATTACCTCCGACCTCATCCACGAAATTCACAAAAACAGGAGCAAGGTAACAAGACATTAAACAACCGACACATAACGGAACGATCACCGATGCACACGGCCATACCAACCCAAGCTCTAACAGCTCGCACATGCGCGACAACGCAGAAATCACCACGAGGCGACAATATTTAACTCCAACATCCCGCCTCTCACAAGGGGCTAACACAACAAATGTGTGGAAAACGACTCAACGCTCACACCGCCAATTCGGTCATACTCGGGAGCAAACATCAAAATGACAACGCGAACATCATACATACATACCCAGCCCTCAAACGGGAATGGATATGTTTTAAAAACGAAAACCTCATTTTGAAAATAATTTAGAAGAACACCGGTTGATCTTTAATATCACTTTTCAAAAAGTACAAACATGAAACATCGTTATTGAGACTTTGAAAACCATCATGCATTTGGTAAAAATGAGGACATCTTCTTTTAGCGAAAGACTTTCAGAAATATTCGACCATCGGGTCTAAGTATAAGTGTTTCTAAACATCAAAAATATCTCAAAATACTTTGGTCCTCAATTAGAAAATTTTTTGAAATATATTGCGGCACGAGAAAGCACCTCAAAAACACCGCAAGAAAATAATTCGTTTTAAAAGTACGTCTCGAAATTTAATTTTTTTAAGATACTCAAGTTTTTTCAAAAATCCAATAGGCCAGAATGCCCAAAACTCACACATATCGACGTTCACTAAAACAACTCCTAGTACACACATCAAAACGTTTAAAACCAAGATAATACATGTCTTTAAACAGAAATAAACGATAAAATACCACATTCAGAACAAAACCACTGACCTCATTCGAGGCCCCTAAGGACTCTCCCGCACTGGCTAGTGAACAAGTCGAACGCGTATAAGCACAAAGCCTCCACACGAGAACTTGTAAAACGTGCAAATTGATTCGAAAATCATCGGTAACGGACAAAAACAACAATAAAAAGACATCACAAGCGACGACACTCCTCGTATAAATCAAATACGAGAGTCGACTAAATACATATCGTGAAATCAAAATCCGCATAAGGATTCCATCACTTAACAAATAAGCATAAAAATAGATCGTGTCACACGAGGCACAACACAAATAAGGGAGACTTACTTCCACAGGTCGCACGAAGATGATGATCGCCCCACGATACTAATCACGACCAACAAACTCAAACGACGCATCGCGACACGACTCAGTCAGATAAAATATGACGAAACAAGACTCAAACAACACGACTTGACCCGACAGCCTAGGTTTCCTCAACCTAAGCTCCGATACCATTTATGTAACACCCCTAATCCGCTCAGGGATATTACACGCCGTAGAACCTTTCCTCAAGGATCTACCAGGCTGGTAACGACATATAACAACTCAACCATGCCTTTAAGGCTAAAATGACTCAATAGACCGATTTGGCCTTTCAACAAATACATACAACTCAAATACAACTCATGCCCACGCTGAGGTCAAAATACAACCACACCCGTACAACGGAAAAAATATAGCAGCGGAAAATAAAGTGCAACTGTACCAATACACGATGTACGGTTCCTCATGTGATTAGTATCGATCATCTTTCATCATCCTTCGTGCCGACCCTTTGTTATGCTCCAAAACCTGAATGCAAAAACAGACATCCACCCCCCGAATACTCGGGGGTTAGCAAAACACCACTGTTTTGCTAGTGCAAGAACAAAGTGCAAATACGAGCCATACAATTCACATTCCACGAATAACAATAACCAGCAATCCTCAAAGATTCAAATACAACAAGATGAACACTTCCCGAGGCAAGAGTTCGAGTAAAGACTTCCCAAAATTTCAAGATCAAAATATCAAGGGAAACAATTTATAAAATGATTTGAAATACCATCGGGAGTTTTAGTAGAAAACAATTTAGGATTATCAAATCCTACTTTTCAAAACCCAAAAGACGAAAGGGGTCACTGCCCCAAAAGTTTACTTTCCGAAAAATGACCTTTACCAAACCGTTGGGATTTTAGCCCCAAATCCGTCAAATGACATTTATAAAACCATTGGGATTTTAGCCTCAAATCTCATCAACTCACAGTACACAAGAACGACCATAAGGTTCGTCTCCAACATCAAAATCCACAAATAAAGGATTTAACATAAACAACAAAATACTCTAGAGCCATCCTAGCCAAGTAGGCCAAACGAACAACTTACCTCTTACACACTTAGTCAATGCATGCAATCATGAAAACCATTCGAAAGCACTCATTTCCGGAAATGCCATTATCAAATCACATTTGCAAAATGCACCACAATTAACCGTGGACCCACCCCTCCGTGGATCCCTACCGAGACCCCGTCGGATCTAACCCGTAGTGGTTAAAAGCAAGCTCGCGGATCCACCCCTCCGTGGACCCCTACCGAGACCCCGTCGGATCTAACCCATAGTGAGCATACACACACACACACTACTCATGCAAAACTAACATGCTAAGAATGTAAGTTCATTAATAATACTCACTAGAGATGGCCATTAACTCGACACCATTATCAAACTCTTCAAAACACAATAACAAGATTAAATACGGAATACACTGTAATATCCGCAATTTCGAATTTCGGTAATTTTCTTTTTTCGGTGGAAGTCTATTTTGACGACTCGCTCATGACCTTTCGTCATTTCGAGAATGATTAATTCTGCACTTTTTGTCATCCGAGTTCGTTTCGGTGTCGTTTTATTGAGTTCCGTGTCCTTAATCGACTTTTTCACGTGGGAGTTCGACTTTGTAAAGTCACCATTAAATTTTGGTAACTCCAAAAATTCTAAATCTTTTCAATATTATAGAGCATCGAGTTAGCTTTCCAATGGTTCAAACGGTGAGTCAATCGGAGTCCGGACGAGAGAGTTATAGTCGTTTTAGCTCACCCGCTCGTTATTGGCCGATCACTGCCGGCCGAACTCGGCCGTGTCGTCCGACACGGCCCGTGCCGTACTCGTCCGGAAATGCCGAAGTTTCTGTCTCAGGACCCGACCGTGTCGTCCGACACGGCCCGTGCCGAACTTCTCCGGATAAGCTGACGATCGCTGACACGCCCGGCCGTGTTCCGTGACACGGCCGAGTCATGCCGAAGTCGCTTCGGACGGGTCACTGTCGGAAGGCCCTCCGCGCGCGACCGTGTCAGCGAGGACACGGTCGAGTCCTGTCGGCCAGGTGTGCGACACGACCGTGCCGATCGGCACGGGCCGTGTCCGGCAAGCGATCAACCTATAAAAGGCCCTGCAGACGTTTTTCTTGCCATTTTTCACCTTCTTCTTCTCCTCTTCCGCAGCTGGGCGTGTTCTAAGCTTGAAGCCATGTTGTTTAGCAACATATACATGGAGTTTTGAGGTTCATATCATCAATCATCCGTCCTATAACATCCTCCGATCTACCGAATCAGGTCAGATTTCCTAGAAATCTAGTTTTGGGGAAATTGGGTGTTTTGGTTGTTTTCATCCGTTTAATCCGATTTAGCTTAGGATTATGATGTATTGATGATTATTTAGATGTTTTATATCTTTTCCCTTGTTATTCCATGGTTGGATCGTATCGATTCGTTGTTTGAGTCGAGTTCTTGACCGACGCCTTGAAGGTGTCTGGTAAAATGTCTTAGAGGGGTTTTCGGGCGTTCTACGATTATTCTTCCTCGTATGATCGATGATTTATTAATTGTATGATGTTAGGGTCGTGTTTCTTGCGAAGAAACCATGTTGAACCCTTTCGTTCGTCGTCGTCTTCCGTTTCGATAGCATTGGGCGTTTCGAAGCTTTCCGGTTGAGCCGTGTTCGTCGGGATACTTGCGTGCCGATTTTGAGGCAAGTACCTTGTCCATACTATTCTTGTTTTGTGATTATGATAATTGGTGATCGTCTTTATATGTTTGTTTGATTTTTTGAAACGAGTTTTCAAAAGATTCGATTAGCCTGGTTAAAGGCTCTCTTTCAAAACGCGTGTGTTTTGTAATTGTGTGGGTTGTAAGTGACTACGTGGATATTTGGATATGTTTGGTGTTGATGTTGCGCTTGATAATATGTGTGTACGTATATTATCTCTTTTCAGTGCGTTGTGGATTGACGTGGTGTTTTGCTAAGTGTTTGATGCTCTGGGCGAATTGTTGGAATATCCTTGATGTGATATGTTATTTGTGTGAATGTGCGGATACGGTTGAAGGTCTACGGTGACACATGGCACGTGATCATGTGGTCAGGATGCAACAAGTGATTGATCCAACCGTGAGAGCCTAAGATAATCTACGGTGGCACATGGCATGCGATCATGTGGCCAGGATGCAACAAGCGATTGATCCAACCGTGAGATGTGTGTGATTTGTTTCGCTAGCCAGCTCGGGAGGGTCCTTCGAGGCCTCGAGTGGGATGTCGGTGGTAGCGTCCCGGTCCTAGGCGATGCGCGTGCGTGATTATGTTTCGTTGGTTTTACGTCCGTTGAGGACACATGATGTTGGGCTCCGACCCCTGTAAATTGTTGGTGGTTTCCTATTTGCGAAAACAAAACCTTTGGGCTGTGACCCTGTTGATTTTTGGAAAGAGAAGGATTCGATAATCCTAAAATTGTTTTCTATTAAAACTCTCGATGGCATTTTAAACGGTTTTATAAATTGTTTCCCTTGATTTATGCTCTATCGGTTTTGGAGTGTTTTACCCAAACTCATGCCTCGGGAAGTACTTTTCGTTACGTTTGAATCTCTGAGGATTTTCTAGTTATTGTTATTCGTGGAATGTGAATTGTATGGCTCGTATTTTTGCACTTGTACTTGCACTAGCAAAACAGTGGAGTTTTGCTAACCCCCGAGTATTCGGGGGGTGGATGTCTGTATTGCATTCAGGTTTTGGAGCAGAGCACAGGGTCGGCATGAAGGATGATGAAAGATGAACGATACTAATCACACGAGGATCCGTTGCTGTCGTATTGGTCTAGTTGTATTTTCTTTTCCGCTGCAGTATATTTTCCCGTTGTACGGGTGTGGTTGTATTTTGACCCCTGCGTGGGCATGAGTTGTATTTGAGTTGTATGTATTTGTTGAAAGACCAAATCGGTCTACTGAGTCATTTTAGCCTTAAAGGCGAGGTTTAGATGTTTGATTTTAGTTATCAGCCTGGTAGATCCTCGAGGAGAGGGTCTACGGCGTGTAATATCCCTGAGCGGATTTGGGGGTGTTACAGAATGGTATCGGAGATTAGGTTGTGGAAACCTATGCTGTCGGGTCAGTGGTGTCTATCGAGTTTTTGTCTTGTCGGATTATGTCTGACTAAGTCGTGTCGCAACGCGTCGTCTGCGTTTTTTTTTTGTCGTGATTAGTATCGTGGGCGATCATCATCTTCGTGCGACCTGTGGATGTAAGTCTCCCTTATTTGTGTTGAGCCTCGTGTGACACGAGCTATTTTTATGATTATTTGTTAAGTGACGGGATCCTCTTATGGATTTTGATTTCTTGATACGTGACTATTTGACTCTCATATTTCGTTCGTATGATGAGTATTGTTGCTGGACTGTGCATGTCGAACTTTATTTCTTTTATCTGCTGCGTGAGTTCTTCTGTAATGGCTTTCGGTATTTTACCGACTGAGTTTTATTTTGAAAACCAATTCCTTAACCGAGTTTTTCGCATTACGGCCTTGATCGTTTTGGCGAAATTCTTATGACGGTATTTATTATTTTCTAAATGGCTTCTGTGAGTTTTGAAATATTACCGTCATCGGCCTTTTGGCGTTTTTGTGAATGGTTTTTAACTGGTGGGTTCGTAGCGGGACCCACGGCGCTATATTGTTCCTTGTAATTACTCAAATTTTGGGCATTCTAGCCCATTGAATTATTTTTGAAAACCTTGAGTATCTTATAAAATTAAAATTCGAGACGTACTTTTAAAACGAATTATTTTCTTGCGGTGTTTTCAAGGTGTTTTCTAATGCCACAATACATTTCAAAAATTTTCCGGTTGAGGACCAAAAATATTTTTGAGATATTTTCAAATGCAGTTGCTTAGACCCAAGGGTCGAATATTCTTGAAAGTTTTTCACTAAAGGAAAGGTGTCCTCATTTTTGTTCAAACGCAAGATGATTTTCAAAGTCTCGATAATGGTGTTTGTACTACTTTTTGTAAAATGATACTCAAGATCAGCTGTTGTTTCCAAACTGTTTTCAAAAGGTGGTTTTTGTTTTTAAAACTTATCATTCCTGTTTGCGGACCGGAAATGCGTGTATGGTTTTCGAACTTTCGTTACGGTGTTAACCCCGAATTGTGATTGAATTGGTGGTGTGAACGTTGAGTCGTTCGCCACGCATATGTGTTGTTAGCCCTCTGTGAGAGGTGTGAACTGGTGTTTACTGTTTATCGCCTCGTGGTGATTTGCGTGTTGACACGCGAGTGTGAGCTGTTGAAGCTTGGGTTTGTACGTTTGTGTACTTATGTGATTGTTTCATAATGTTTGTAATTATGTGCTGGTTATCGTTCGGGCCATTGAGGTCGCCGAACGATACCGTCGTTGTTGTAGTGTTTGTGTGTGTATTACTTTACGATGGTAATCGTTGTATGTGTTATGTGTTATGATTTTCTGTTGTGCTGAATGGTTACTTATTCAGTATGCCGAGGGGCCGAGGTCGTGGTCGTGGTGACCGGATGCGTGATTGGGATCATGCTGCCGGTGATGGTATTCGTATTGGTGTTGCTACTGTTTTGCAGCAGGTAGCCACTCAGATGACACAGTTGACTCAGGCAGTTCAGCGTGTTACAGATGCGACCTAAAGACCTGGTGCAAATCGGTGGCCGAGAAGTGGTTCGTATGAATCCCCTCGTTTATTGGTCTGCCAGATGCATTAGTGAGGATGGTTGGCTTTTCAGTTGGAAAAGATATTCGAGGTAGTTGATTGTCCTAAGAACGTAAGGTACGGCCGCTCAAGATCTTCTCGACAAAGATGCCGCTAGCCGGTGGGAAGCCATTAAGCCACGAGATCGCGTTGTCATGTGGGCGAGTTCCGTAAATTCATGAGAGATAAGTTTTGTCCGAACCGATCGAAATCGGAGGATTAATGAATTCTTTTCGGCAAAACCGCGAGATGTGCCTGTCTCAAGCTATTATTGATTTTAGCAAACGGCTCGGCTATGTGCGTAATCAAGTAAGGACAGAGAGGAGGACAAGATTTGTCATTTTAGTAGGCGGATGAAGCCGGAGATTCACAAGTACATGGCAGGTCTCGCTTGTACTTCCTTGAGAGATTATCGAATAGGGCGTTAGCCTATGAGCTATCCAGATTATCGACCGAGAGTATGTCGACTCAAGAAACAGAAAACCATTGGGAACTTTTCAGAAATCAGAGAGTGGGCCTCTTGAGGTTGGGACTTCGTTTCGTCATCCCAAAATGGTTCCTAGATCGCGTGATCAGAGGAGTAGTACCCCTGCAGTGAGTAATGTGAGCACTTCGAAGATATGTTATAACTGTAGTCGAGCGGGCCATACTGCGAAGAATTGTCGTTCACCGTTAGTCAGCTGTTTCGAGTGTGGCCAAGTGGGTCACCGATCCGTACATTGCGAGACGGTAGCTGAGAGGTTTGGGGATCGAGGTTGCGTCTCTGATCCGAAAGGACACGGAGATGCCTAGTGTGGTTTTGAGGATTTCGGCATAGTCCGAATTATTTATGATTGCCCTTGTGGATCGTTTTGTGTTTATTCTCTGTTTTCTCGACTCTGCGTGTTTTCTTGTAACAAGTACCTCGTGTTTTGTGATTGTTTGGATAATTGACTTGATTGCATTATATGTTTGATGTTATTGTATCCCTAACGGCGACGTTGTGTTGGTCGTCGTGGAGCGTGTTTTCACGCCGTATGTCTCTTTGCGTTTCTTGCAGCGTTTCGCCATTGGGCGCGAGTTTCCTATTTTTGTGTATCTCGTCGAGTTTTCCTGGCGGGTATATTGCTCCCCCCTACTTGTTTTAAGTTTCGGGACGAAACTTCTTTTAAGGAGGGTAGAATGTAATATCCGCAATTTCGAATTTCGGTAATTTTCTTTTTTCGGTGGAAGTCCGTTTTGACGACTCTCTCATGACCTTTCGTCATTTCGAGAATGATTAATTCTGCAGTTTTTGTCATCCGAGTTCGTTTCGGTGTCGTTTTATTGAGTTCCGTGTCCTTAATCGACTTTTTCACGTGGGAGTTCGACTTTGTAAAGTCACCATTAATTTTTGGTAACTCCAAAAATTCTAAATCTTTGCAATATTATAGAGCATCGAGTTAGCTTTCCAATGGTTCAAACGGTGGGTCAATCGGAGTCCGGACGAGAGAGTTATGGTCGTTTTAGCTCACTGCCGTTATTAGCGATCCGCTGCCGGCCGAACTTCGGCCGTGTCGTCCGACACGGCCCGTGCCGTACTCGTCCGGAAATGCCGAAGTTTCGTCTCAGACCCGACCGTGTCGTCCGACACGGCCCGTGCCGAACTCCTCGGATAAGCTCGAGGCATTGACACGCCCGACCGTGTTCCGTGACACGGTCGAGTCATGCCGAAGTCGCCGCTTGACGGGTCACTGTCGGAAGGCCCTCCGCGCGCGACCGTGTCAAGCGAGGACACGGTCGAGTCCTGTCGGCCAGGCTGCGACACGACCGTGCCCGATCGGCACGGGCCGTGTCCGGCGAGCGATCAACCTATAAAAGGCCCTGCAGACGTTTTTCTTGCCATTTTTCACCTTCTTCTTCTCCTCTTCCGCAGCTGGGCGTGGTCTAAGCTTGAAGCCATGTTGTTTAACAACATTTACATGGAGTTTTGAGGTTCATATCATCAATCATCCGTCCTATAACATCCTCCGATCTGAATCGAATTGATTTCCTAGAAATCTAGTTTTGGGGAAATTGGGTGTTTTGGTTGTTTTCATCCGTTTAATCCGATTTAGCTTAGGATTATGATGTATTGATGATTATTTAGATGTTTTATATCTTTTCCCTTGTTAGTCCATGGTTGGATCGTATCGATTCGTTGTTTGAGTCGAGTTCTTGACCGACGCCTTGAAGGTGTCCGGTAAAATGTCTTAGAGGGGTTTTCGGGCGTTCTACGATTATTCTTCCTCGTATGATCGATGATTTATTGATTGTATGATGGTAGGGTCGTGTGTCGTGCGAAGAAACCGTGTTGAACCCTTTCGTTCGTCGTCGTCTTCCGTTTCGATAGCATTGGGCGTTTCGAAGCTTTCCGGTTGAGCCGTGTTCGTCGGGATACTTGCGTGCCGATTTTGAGGCAAGTACCTTGTCCATACTATTGTTGTTTTGTGAATATGATAATTGGTGATCGTCTTTATATGTTTGTTTGATTGTTTGAAACGAGTTTTCAAAAGATTCGATTAGCCTGGTTAAAGGCTCTCTTTCAAAACGCGTGTGTTTTGTAATTGTGTGGGTTGTAAGTGACTACGTGGATATTTGGATATGTTTGGTGTTGATGTTGCGCTTGATAATACGTGTGTACGTATATTATCTCTTTTCAGTGCGTTGTGGATTGACGTGGTGTTTTGCTAAGTGTTTGATGCTCTGGGCGAATTGTTGGAATATCCTTGATGTGATATGTTATTTGTGTGAATGTGCGGATACGGTTGAAGGTCTACGGTGACACATGGCACGTGATCATGTGGTCAGGATGCAACAAGTGATTGATCCAACCGTGAGAGCCTAAGATAATCTACGGTGGCACATGGCATGCGATCATGTGGCCAGGATGCAACAAGCGATTGATCCAACCGTGAGATGTGTGTGATTTGTTTCGCTAGCCATCTCGGGAGGGTCCTTCGAGGCCTCGAGTGGGATGTCGATGGTAGCGTCCCGGTCCTAGGCGATGCGCGTGCGTGATTATGTTCCGTTGGTTTTACGTCTGTTGAGGACACATGATGTTGGGCTCTGACCCCTGTAAATTGTTGGTGGTTTCCTATTTGCGAAAACAAAACCTTTGGGCTGTGACCCTGTTGATTTTTGGAAAGAGAAGGATTCGATAATCCTAAAATTGTTTTCTATTAAAACTCTCGATGGCATTTTAAACGGTTTTATAAATTGTTTCCCTTGATTTATGCTCTATCGGTTTTGGAGTGTTTTACACAAACTCATGCCCCGGGAAGTACTTTTCGTTACGTTTGAATCTCTGAGGATTTTCTGGTTATTGTTATTCGTAGAATGTGAATTGTATGGCTCGTATTTTTGCATTTGTACTTGCACTAGCAAAACAGTGGAGTTTTGCTAACCCCCGAGTATTCGGGGGGTGGATGTCTGTATTGCATTCAGGTTTTGGAGCAGAGCATAGGGTCGGCATGAAGGATGATGAAAGATGAACGATACTAATCACACGAGGATCCGTTGCTGTCGTATTGGTCTAGTTGTATTTTCTTTTCCGCTGCAGTATATTTTCCCGTTGTACGGGTGTGGTTGTATTTTGACCCCTGCGTGGGCATGAGTTGTATTTTAGTTGTATGTATTTGTTGAAAGACCAAATCGGTCTACTGAGTCATTTTAGCCTTAAAGGTGAGGTTTAGATGTTTGATTTTAGTTATCAGCCTGGTAGATCCTCGAGGAGAGGGTCTACGGCGTGTAATATCCCTGAGCGGATTTGGGGGTGTTACATACACGATTCCATAACTTTAAACAATAGTAGTATCATCATCAAATCCTTCAACGTTCAAAATAATCAAATCATAATCAATTCCCAAAACACGCCGTTCACAAAACACACACACATTTTGAAAGAAAGCCTTTAACGAGGCCAAACCAAAATCTTTTGAAACTTCATTTCAAACAACCAAACAAACACACCAAGACGATCACCGATCATCATATCCAAAAAATAAGAAAAGTATGGGCAAGGTACTTGCCTCGAATAAGAATAACGCGAAGAATCGACCGAAGTAGGTTGACACGAACCGCCTACGAACCCTCCGACTCCACCGATCGCCAACTCGCGTTCTTAAAATACGAAGGACAATAACAACGATGAAATGAATTCCATAACACGACTCAAAGCCGTTGAATTCAAAGAACGAACGACGAATGTTCAAGCGTTTCCCCCAAAACGGCCAAGAACACGATTCGTCCCGACAAAACACAAAAACGGAATTCCAAGTTGAAATATGGATATACAATCCATAGAATATGTTTAACAACATCATTTAACCATAATCGATCCATAAAAAATGGATGAAAAACGAGATCGAGGACAAATCCCCCAAAAAGTCGATTCGAAGGAAATCAAGAAATATACTTCGATTCGACGAAGAACAATGGATTAAATGATGTTAAACACAAGAATACTACCAAGATTAATCATACACATCATGAATTAATCAATAATACGGAACGAATCGGACAAAAACGCAAAAACCCCCAAATTCATGAAATTAGGGTTCTAAGGAAGATTACCTTGATTCGCTGGATCAAAGGATGATAACGGATGATTGATTAATGATATAACCTCAAGAACTTCATGGATTTGTTTTTAAACAACATGGCTCCATGGTAAGATCACCCTCAGCCGCGGAAGAGAAGGAGAACAAGGAGAAAAATGGCCAAAAACCCGTGTGCAGGGCCATAAATAGCACAGCCAGGCGGCCCGCTGCTGAGTGTGCCGCGCATGTGCCCAAAAATGGCTCCCGGTGGTCGGCGGTGCCGCTGCCGCCGGGCGCAGCCGCGGCACCCGCATGGTTTGGGCCGAAAATGCCACAGAGTGTGCCGCGCCCCGCCAAAGATGTGCCGCGCCCACGGCGGCGGCTCGCCGCCGAAGCTGCCGAGCACTGCCGGCCGTGACTCGGCCAGAAGCTGCCGATCACTACTGGTCGTGACTCGGCCAGTGCCGGCCTGGGCCCAGGTTGCCCGACCATGACTCGGCCGAGGCCAACTCCGACGGCCCGAACGACCCCGAAACCCGAACCTGAATACGAATCAATGATACAGTTACGACGTAATCGCAAAGACGAATCTAAGAGCTAAGAGAACACATAATTCCGACCACCCGAAGGCTCGGAATTCAACAACGGAAGTAATTACCCAAAACTTTGGGAAATTACGAAAATGGCCCAAAACGTCCGAAAATCACGATACGCGATCGAAACACCAAACCAAAGCTCGCAACATGAATAATAACATTAAATGAACTTACGAGAAACTCGAAACAACAGTTTCGGACGAGATTCGCAAGAATCGAACTCAAGTGCGGAAAAGTCGCTAAAAAGCTCGGAACTCAACAAAACGATACCGAAACGAACTCGGATGACAAAAAGTGCAGAATTAATCATTCTCGAAATGACGAAACAGTCATGAGCGAGTCGTCAAAATGGATAATAATATTCTTTTAAAAAATTCTTTTGGAGAGGAATTTTTTTATTATGCATATGTTGTTGTCCAAAGTATTTATCCGAAGATTAATACTGCTGGAAGACGGACAACAAACAACAATTGCGGGAGCACTTCCGAGAGAAGATAAATAATACGAGATTTGCCGGGTTTGTTAGGCCCGGGCTTGAATGCTCTCGCGAGATGTTATTAATACAAATATTCATGGATACAAGTATTAATGAGAGAAATCTAAATACAATGAGTGTAAAAAGACTCTGTTAATCCGGCTCTTGAGCGAAGCTCGGTGTTCTTCGTCCCTTCCGATCATCTGCCTGATGTGAGAGGCCGCGAGAAGTAAGTACCGAATGATAGCTGTTGCCAAGAGTTGGAGATAGCCAAGTGCTGTATATTTTGCTTCTGTATTGCGTGTGAAAATGCGAGAATGCCAGAGAGATGGCCGAGTGCAGGGTGCCTTGTATATATAGGGGCAGCCGGGTCTTGTCCTCTGGCGGGCGATCGCCTTCCGGCCATTATAATAATGGGGCGATCGTCTGCCAGCCAATATTATAATAGGGCGATCACCCGGGCTGTCGGGCTAAAGTCCAAGGTAGGTGCTGGCAGTCTGCCTAAAGTCCAAGGCTACAGCCGGCTGCCAGCTGGGCGGTCCAATGAGGAGCCAGCACGCGTCCGGAGTCACAGTCACATGCGGCCCTACTGACAACTTTCGGCGGGTCTGTCGGCTGGTGGACGGATGCTGACAGGCTGTGGTCAACGATCCATGATATGCGGATCTTGTCTCGGCCCTTGCACGTGGTGCCAGTCTTGAGGCTCGGTCTTTGCCGACTGTATGACTATCGGCATGATGCGGTCGTCTCTAGCTGGTCGTCAGAGGTCGCCATCGGCCAGTTGCTGAGGATCGGCATTGGTCGGTCACCAAGGGTCGGTCGGAAGGTGCTGAGGGATGGTCATCCGCTTGTCGGTCGCCAGGAGTCGGTCGCCGAGTACCGAGATACGATCGTGTTTGATGTCGATCGCTCGGCACCGGGACTTGTCCTGGGACCTTCGGTTGGCCTATTTAGCTTGCCTGCGGGGCTAAGGCTTGGTCGCCCGGTCGCTGGTCGGCAGCTCTGCCTCGGCTGCTCGGCAGTGGCTAGGTCGCCCGATCTCCGAGGCGATCGCCGGTCGGAGAGTGTAATTCTTGACACAACAATTGCCCCCCAGCTTGCTCCTATGTTGTAGACATGGGGTGAGGTGGTTCTTGCTGGCGATCGTGTAAGATGAGGACAGGCGATCTTGCTGAGCTGACTTGGGATTCGGACTTGGGCTATCATGGTCGATTGGCAAGCTATCTTTCGGTTTTGTACCTGCAAAAAACAACATTGTCCGATCCTCCTCGGAAACTTGGTGGTTTCGCTTTGTTTGAGGAATCGTGCACAGTCGCGGAATTCGATGGACCGACTCGATGACCGTGTCTTGGCGCGCGAAGACATTGAGTGTCTCGTGACTCACTTTATTATGAGGGTCCTCTGTTAGGCTGCGCCTCGCCTCGTATTTAAACGAAGGGCGTGCGGTCTCGGTCTAGAGGAGTCCTTGCGCGGGGCAGCGTCAGATGAATCAACTCCACGCCCGCGGCTTGTTTAGCTCTACTTCCACCTCGGCCCGCCATGGAGATGACGAACCTCGACGGTGTACGTTGAGACGGGGGTAGTGGCATGTGCCCACTGATTAATTTTGGAGAGCCCTCAGACTACGCCGGCCTCGTATTTAAACGAAGGACGGGCGATCTCGGACGAAAGGGACCTTGCATGGCCGAAGCAGCCGGTTCCATCGACTATTAGGACCATGGCTTTATGATGTGCGGTGGAGGCGATCGCGAGCCTTAGTCCCTCATGTTAAATGCTGGACTGTAGATGGCGATCGTGTCCTCCGGGTTGCTGATGATGTAGCGTGATGATCGGCGATCGGGCCGGAAGACTGGCGATCGTCACTCGGCTGCCGATCGCGTTATTCATAGGTCGATATCGGCGATCGAGCGGGAGATCGTTGTCCGGGCGCCGATCACGCTGCTCACAGGCTAAGAAGGAACCTTTGCCTGTCCAGAAAATCTGCGGCTCTATCCCGGAAGGCTGCGTAGGTTGTAGGTTGGTTCTTCGTGAGATGCCTGAACATAGGCGAAAAACCCTGGAATCCTCCTACGACCGCGTAGAGGGCGGTCTCATCGCTTACGGGCTCGCCGTTGAGGATGATCACGTCTACCCGGTCGATGTAGTCCGAGTCGGACTTTTCTTCTCCCTGCTTGATTTGCATCATGCGAAGGGGACCTTCTGGCCGGACGACTCTGGTGGCGAAGTACTCCGTGAAGACGTGCGCCAGCTAGTTAAAGGAGCCAATGGACCGAGGTGGCAATGAGGTGTACCACCGGTGGGCGAGGTCGTCCAGTGTCAGAGGGAACATTCGGCACCTGGTCGCGTCTGATGCCCCACACCCGGTCATGTAGATGTTGAACTTGTTCAGGTGTGTCTGGGGGTCCGATTGCCCCTCGTACACAGGTGTTTGAGGGGGAGCGATCTTGTGCTGCACGGGGGCGAGCTCGATGTCGATCGTGAGCGGCTCGCTTGGCTCGGCGATCGCCTTCATGGCGCCTGCCCTGGATTGCAGGAGCGCCTTTACGTCGTCGATCTGACGTTGCAATGCGGCAATCGCCGTGTCTTAACCGCTCGCTGATCAGCTTTGGGAGCGGGAGCCGAGGCGATCGTGTACCGATCTCCGGACTCCGCTGCTGCCGACGTCGGCAATTTGGCGAGGGGGAGCCAGACGGCTGGACTGCCTTCTGGGAGCCGGGCGGACTGCCCCGGTCGCCAGGTCGGGTCACTGTAATACCCGAGATTTCGGATATGTATTTGGAACTTGTGATATTGTAATTATTGTACTTTTGTCTGAGTATTATTCTCCGTATTTCATAATCCGATGTTGTCGAGCGTATGATTTCGTGTATGTGATTTAAAGATTGAAATTCTGCGCATGTAGCGCACGCTATCGGCTATGTGTAGCGTACGCTAACATGGATTCATAGCGCACGCTACAGAGGAGCAGTAGCGCACGCTATGCGTGGTCAATTTGATTGAGACGTGCGGTAGGTGAGATCTGGCCGGGGGACCCTTGTCGGATCGTGTCGGGATGAACCTGGATGGCTTTCGGGAAAAGCCGAGTCAACACCTTAGCACACGCTACAGGCATGTGCATAGCGCGCGCTAAGTATTGAGTACAGTTAAGTCAGTGAGCCGTTAGCGCACGCTACGAGCAGGGACTAGCGCGCGCTAATGGCCATTTCTTATAAATAGGACAGCATCCTATTCGTGATTTCAGTTCCTTTTTCTCCCATACCCGAATTCTTACACTTAGAACATAACTTCCTTCATCCTAAACACTTCATATCAACATCCTAGCTCGTGATTGAAGATCGTATATCGTTGGAGATTGGTGTTCAAGCCTTCGGTGTTGGATTGCTTCGATTTCCTCCGTGTTCTTCACCACTTTGAGGTAGGTGATTCTTCACCGATATTAGTAATGTTCTTAAGGACGTTGATCATGTTTTGATAACCAGTTATTTCATTTATAAACGGTCATCACATGTTAGAAGGATACTTTTGACGTATCGGAACAATATATCGTAGGAACCCTTGAACCGTTTTTAGTATATGGACTCCTTAGTATTTTCAAACCGATTTGTGATCAGTAGACGGATACTACCCAGTTGTTTCGTTTTACACATTGGAATCATGTGTAGGACGAACGGAACTTAGAATATTTTCTTGAGGATCGAAGATGAATTATGATGTTGAGATGATTATCCGTATATTTGTATCTCATAATCATAGATCTTCCACAAACCTTATTAGCATGATATGCTTGAGGATGACTTGTTTTATCGCCATAGAATTCATGAGTTCATCACCATTCAACCCAGTTTTGCCGCAGTAATCATGCACGACACGCACGCTAACATACGTTAGTTAACGTGCGCTATCGGGGATAAGTTAACGCATGATACGTACGTAACGTACGATTTAAACTGTCAGTCCGTGGATAGCGCACGCTAGGCTTATACGATAGCGTACGCTAACAGGCCGGCTTAGCGCACGTTACGTAGAGTACGTAGTGCACGCTAAGCAGTCCAGGCAGATTGTTTATTTTGAGCTTTTCGGCCGTAGACCGAATTGTTAGGCCACCGTTCGACTTGAGATGATTTGTATATCATTTCTTTTGTTAAGGTTTGAGCTTGTTACGTTGATCGAAGGAGGCGGCCTTCGAGTATGTTGAGATCATTGAAGTGTTTCGTTCTTGCCATTTTTCGAGGCAAGTATCATATGTCGAGTTCGATTTATATTGAAACTTTGATCATGCTTGTGGTTTTGTTCATGTTGTTGAATATGAGATGTATTTCTGAAATTTCTCGTGGTATTCGTTGTTATTTGTTCGTATTGGTGAACATATTGAAATGCATATATGTATGCATAGTTGATTGATTTATGGTATAAATGATCCGAGGGGAACATGAGGATCTATGCTGAGGGCGTTGGATCGAATGTCCACCATGCGTTGGTCCGACAGGATCATCATGGGGATCTATGCTGAGGGCGCTGGATCGCTGGATCGAATGTCCACCATGCGTTGGTCCGACGGGATCATCATGGGGATCTATGCTGAGGGCGCTGGATCGCTGGACGGGTTTTCCACCATGCGTTGGTCTGACGGGATCATCATGGGGATCTATACCAAGGGCGTTGGATCACTGGATTACCCTGTACTGTGTTGATGGAATCGTGAGGATTCGCATCGTTGGATTCCGGTGACGGAAGTCCGTTTTGCATGTTTTATGATGCATTGATGATTTATGTATTACGGTACTTGTACTAGCATTGTTTTGCTAACCCCTTCGGGGGTGGACATTGTTTTGATGTTGAGGTAGCCGAGGAGCGGGGAAGCAACCACAGTACCGACAGGACGATGAAATGGCTCAGTGATGTGGTTGATGTTTATTGTTATTGTGATTTGTCTTATTGGTCTATTTAGTACTCGAGTACGTCTGTTTTAATAATGTCTTTTCGATATGGTTGTATAAGTTAACTCATTTGATCGGTTGAATCAAATCTGTATTTGAACTTCAGTTGTACGATTGGTTTCTATTTATACTCCTTTTAAAATTAGCCTTGTAAATCCTTACCTAAAGGGTTTACGGCGCTGTAATTATTCCGAATATCTCGAGGTGTTACAGAATATGGTATTGGAGCTAAGATTCATGGATATCTTGGCAGTCGGGTTAGTTGTGTCAGTTTACGTTATTTGATTATTGGTCGTTCGTAACATCACTGCTAAGCCAGCATCGTCGTGTGGACCGTGGTTGTAAGTTCCTAAATCTCAAATACTACCGTTTTATTTTATTCATGTTTTGTGAACATTGATGGATGTACTTTTAGAAAGTTTGCCTTGGATATTGAGTATTTATGTTTACAGTATGTTGAGAGGAGGTCGTGGACGCGGACGCGGTCGTGGACGCGGACGGGGTAACATGAGACAGGAGGATTCCGCAACTACCCCAGAATTATCAGCTAGTCGAACGGATTCCCATCCCGGGGGACAGCAGGGATCGGCAAATAATAATGCAGATCCTAACGTGCCGGGAGTACTTCAGCAGGTGGTTACCCAGATAAACCAGTTTGCTCAAGTTGTGGATCGCATGCAGACGGCTATGGGACACCAGCATAACGTGGATAATCGAGGAGATAAATGGCTTACCGAAGTGATCAAATTGCATCCTCCGAAATTTGACGGTTCTGCTGAGACGCTTTCTTGGGATCACTGGCTAAAGGAATTAGAAAAGGTTTTTGCAGGGATTAACTGTCCCAACGATAGGAAGGTTCCGGTCTCCCAGTATCTTCTGACCGGGGAGGCTTTCGACTGGTGGGAGGCCATTCGACCGGAGGAGCACAATGTTGACTGGACGGAATTCAAATTGATGATGGAGGCGCAGTATTGTCCTCGCCCAGTTAGAGAAGCCCGAGTTCGCGAGTTTTTCTCACCACAAAATTCAGAAGCATCTGTGACGGACGTGATTAAGACCTTTGATCACCAGCTTACTTATGTGCGCCACTTGGTCAGGACCGAGGCGGAAAGGATTTTCCATTTTGACATGCGAATGAAGCCGGAAATTCAGCAATATATGTCCGGATTTGAATGTACCACCTTGCGACAGTATCAGGACAAGGCGTTGGCCTATGATATGAAGGAGGCAGCAGTAGAGAAATCGACGGAAGCAAAGAAACAGAAGGTGTCTAGCAACTTCACGGAGAATAAGAGTAGCGGGCCTCGCAGGGGTCAGTCCTCTTTTCATTCATCCAGGAGACCTCCGCATCCTTCTCGAGGTGGAAAGAAGTTCCGGGCAGCACCAACTGTTTCAGACGCAGGGAAGAAGTGTTATAACTGTGGCAAAGTGGGACATGTTCGACGTGATTGTTTCGCGCCTGCTGTGACCTGTTTCGAGTGTGGACAGGAAGGACATCGCGCAACATTTTGTGGGAATGCGACCCGATCTTTTGGTACTCGCACTCCAGCTCCAGTTCCAAAGGAGACGAGTGTGAACCAGACGCAGCAGAGTGGATTTCAGCAGCAGAACGTTGGGAAGAGAGAGACATCCAGTGCTGGGTCCGTTCCTCCACACCTGTAAGAAATGAGGAAATCTGACGATCAGAACACTGCTGTTGCATCAGGTACAATTCAGATCCTTTTGCAACCAGTTAGTGTTTTATTCGATTCCGGAGCTACACATTCTTTTGTATCTTTGAACTGTGTAAATCGTTTGAAAATCTCGTGCTTATCTGATTGTGAACCATATGTTGTGGGTTTGCCGAGTGGAGAGAGAATTGTGGGAACCCTAGAAGCTAGGGATTTTCCAGTAACTATAGGAGGGAGAGATTAGCTATCGAACCTTATTGTGGTTGACATCTACGGTGACGATTTAATTCTCGGAGACGATTGGCTCAACCGTTATGGAGCTATTCTGAATTACCGAAAGAGAGTTATTTCTGTCATTGCTGATGACGGATCTCAACACTTATTCCAAGGATGGAGACCGGGAAGCTCGGGAAAATTGATCAAAGCAATGAAAGCCGTGAAATTACTGAAGCAGGGATGTCACGGACTTTGGTGCTATGCCATGAGGAAAGAGGAAGGGGTAGAGCTTTCGTCTATTTCAGTTGTGAATGAGTTCTTAGATGTATTTCCTGACGAACTACCTGGGTTACCTCCACAGAGGGAAGTGGAATTCACTATCGAATTAGAGTCTGGAGCAGCTCCTATTTCTAGGGCACCATACCGCATGGCACCAACCGAGATGTATGAACTCAAGAAGCAACTGGAGGAATTGTTGCAGAAGGGCTATATTCAACCTAGCGTTTCTACTTGGGGAGCGCCCGTTCTCTTTGTCCGGAAGAAAGATGGATCCCTCCGACTGTGTATTGATTACAGGGAGCTTAACAAAATGACGATCAAGAATAAGTATCCTATTGTAACACCCCAAACTAGGCGGATATTACAGTGCCGTGGACCCCCGACTGGGACCCACCAGGCGAATGAGAATGAATGAATTACACATGTAAATGTAGTACCAAACCACATTACAATATCAATTACTCCGATGAGGAGTTTTATACAACACCCAGGATAAAATAGAATACATGTGTATTTTATGTGACGATAAAATACACAACACTGAATGAAATGAGCATTCAAACGGAATGTCTGCAGCGGAATAAATAAAGGAAACATAAATGACTGAATAAATGGTAAACAGTGGGGCCCCCTACTAGTATCACTGGGACTCTCGCCGTCAGTGCTCTCCCGTGCCTTAGCCTTGCCATGACACAGCAGCATCCCCAACGGTCAATTACGAACAACAATCCTCAAGGGTTGAAAATACACAATCATGATATATCCGAAATTATGAATTATCTGCCGAAACATACGCAATCAAACATGCTATATGAATCGACTAATCGATGACTCAAAGGAATGGCGCCACACTACGTCCGGATGGAAATGTGTCCGTGCACAAGCCACCAACGATCAAACACGCGTGGTCTTGTACCTAATCGATCTCACGAGCAATCGACTCGTGTGCGATCCAATGTGAGGCCACCAACCAACACACGACTATAATGTGCCCGACATGAAAATCCTACACATACCAACCGGCACGCCAAGATGACCGGAATGCCACAATATGACAAAAGTGACAATGAAAATGAATAATGACTCACCAAGATTGAATGATGGTGAAATGAATGATAGCTCAATGAAATAATCGGAACCGTCGTTCCTTATGACTGAGGTGATTAATTGACAATGACGAGTTTTGATACGGTTAATACAATGATGAATGAGTTATGATTATGAATGAACAACGACAAAAAGAATGAATATCCTTTTAACCGAGTAAGAATTAACTTACACAATACCGATGATGAATGTCCGTCCACGAACAACGTCCTAAATGAAATATCGGTCGCTCGAACAACCTTGAATAACACAATTACCAATAATCCGATCATTACGCAAATCAAAAACGATCATAATCGACTCAAACGTCGACACAACGATATCCGAGCTCGAATAAATCGAAACCAACTCCAAGATGAGTATTTCAAACCATCAAAACACTTTCAATGATATCAATAATCCATTAGGAATCCATAATTCATGATTACGACAACATCAATCGGAAAATCCCCAATTAATCAAGTCAACCCCAAGGGTTCTTGAAATAATTCGAAAATAACCATTAAATCCGTAGGAATATATTTATACAAGTTAGATAATCCATAACTAACATATTCCAATGATAATCCAAGCTTACACGAAGAAATCGGAAGGAAAACCCAAAAATCCGAAATTCTAGATCCAAGAGATTAATACCTTGATTCGATGCGATGAAGATGATGAAATGATGATTAATCCAAAAGATGAGTTTGAAGATGATGATTGACGATTACTCCTCGAAGAATCCTTTCTGAATCGCTCGAAATCGCCCAAAAATACCGAAGGAATGAAATGAGATGAAAAATGACGAACTCTGACTAAACTGTCCAATTTATACTCAGTCCAGGTTAGCGTGCGCTAGCCCTTGTGCATAGCGTGCGCTAACGAGTAATTTGGGTAGTCCAGTACCCACTGTCCGAACACGGTAGCGTGCGTTACGTACCTCTTTGTAGCGTGCGCTACGGCCATACTACTAGCGTGCGCTAATATCCATTGTTAGCGTGCGCTAGCGAAATATTTGACGCCTAGTACTGGAGTCCAGAAAACTGTCTGACCTCTGATCTGACCCCGATAGCGTGCGCTACAACCATTGTTTAGCGTGCGCTAATATATCGGTTGCGTATGCTAACAACAATGCATAGCGTACGCTATGAATTAACCCGGTGCAGTCCAGTAGCCACTGGACTCAACCTGATCCGTCCCTAGCGCGCGCTACTCCACACATATAGCGTGCGCTACTACAACCCGTTAGCGCGCGCTACTTACCACTCGTAGCGTGCGCTACAAATATTCTCACTGCGGTCAGTACCCTGCAGGCTGCGGTAGCCTTAGCGTGCGCTAAAGCTGAGCGGTAGCGTGCGCTACCTATACCCAATTAGCGTACGCTAAAAGGAGTATGTAGCGTGCGCTACTCCTCAAGCACAGCTTGCAACGAAAATGACAATGATGAAAAACACGGCACGAAACTCCAATCAGATTAGTGATGAATGACGATTGATACACGATATAATTACTCTGAATGATAAATACCATGACTGAATATGAGTGACAAATGATCAATGATGAATGAGATTACTGAGTGATAATGACTGAATGATAAATACTGAATGATAATTACTGAATTACAACTGGGTATTACATACACCCCCCTTAAAAGAGTTTCGTCCCTGAAACTAAGGGTCAAACAAATCGGGATAACTCTCCCGCATACTATCCTCGGTTTCCCAAGTAGCCTCTTCGACTCCGTGTCTAGACCACTGAATTTTAACCAAAGGAATCGTCTTATTCCTCAACTGTTTGATTCGCCGCTCTAAAACTCGTATAGGACGCTCCTCATATGAATGATCGTCGGCGATCTCGATTTCGAATCAAGTATGTGACTCGGGTCGGCAACATACTTCCGCAGCTGAGAGACATGAAACACATTATGAATTCGGCTCAACGCCGGAGGTAAAGCCAATCGATAAGCTAACTCGCCTACTCGATCCAAAATCTCAAACGGTCCAATGAATCTCGGACTCAACTTCCCTCTCTTCCCAAAACGGAAGATACCACGACTCGGGGATACCAAGAACAACACGTGGTCACCTGCCTCGAACACTAATGGTCGACGACGGATATCTGCATAGGATTTGCGACTCGAGGTGTCAACAAAAGACTCCTGATCAAAGCTACCTTCTCACGGGCGGCTATAAGCATATCGGGCTCGGTGCCCAATGATTCTGATAAGTCGTCCCAACACAACGGAGATCGACAACGCCGACCATACAAGGCCTCGTAAGGTGCCATCTTGATCGAAGCATGCCAACTATTATTATACGTGAACTCGATTAATGGTAGTTGGGCTTCCCAATCGTCTTTCCAATCGAGGACGCATGCCCTCAACATGTCCTCTAAGGTCTGAATAGTCCTCTCCGATTGTCCGTCAGTTGAGGATGAAAAGCGGTACTGAGATTAAGCTGAGTTCCCATAGCACGATGAACTAATTTCCAAAAATGCGACACAAACCGTCCGTCGCGATCGGAAACGATACTTTTAGGAGTACCGTGCAGTCTGACTATCTCTTTGATGAACAGTTGAGCAAGTCTCTCGGGACCCCACGTTTCCTTGATCTCAAGGAAATGAGCTGATTTAGTTAAGCGGTCCACGATCACCCAGATCGTATTCATGCCACGACGACTCGTCGGCAAACTCGTGATGAAATCCATAGAAATGTCTTCCCACTTCCACTCGGGAATAGGAAGAGGTTTCAGCATACCCGCCGATGCCGATGTTCAATCTTAACTTGTTGTGAGTTAAGCATCTCGAAACAAATTCTGCGACTTCGCTTCATATTACTCCACCGTAATTTTGTTTCAAGTCCTTGTACATCTTGCTAGACCGGATGCACGAGAATAAGGGTAGCATGAGCTTCATCAAAATCGAGTTTTTCAACTCGTCATTCGCGATACGCACAACCGATTCTTAAACCTCAAAAGTCCATCCTCGTGGACCACAAATCCAGGGCTTTCCCTGAGCCACATCCTCTCGGATGCGCAATAATGATGGATCGAACCCGATTCTCTCGGATTCCCTCCTCGAGTGACGATGAAATATCTAACATACAAAGCCGCCCGAACTCGCTTGCAGACCTCGATCTCGGGTCTAAGGAATTCCTATTTGAAGCTCCTTCAGGTATTAAACGGGCAAGCATCTGCTCTGAACGGACTTACGACTCAAGGCGTCGCGACAACGTTCGCCTTGCCGAGTGGTAAAGGATCTCGATATCATAATCTTTGATTAATTCCAACCACCGTCTCGCGCATATTTAACTCCTTCGAGTAAATATATACTTTAAGCTCTTATGGTCGGTGAATATCGCGTGTAACGCCATAAAGATAATCACGCCAAATTTTCAAAGCGAACACCACGACTGCTAGCTCCAGGTCGTGGGTCGGATAATTAACCTCGTAAGGTCTCAATTGCCGTGAAGCATAGGCAATAACCTTCCCGTTCTGCATGAGTACACATCCGAGACCCTGTCCGGACGCATCACTATAGACCACAAATCCTTCCGTCCCCTGCGGCAAGGAAAGTACAGGTGCTGACATTAACCGGCTCTTGAGTTCCTCAAAACTCCGTTGACACGCGTCGGACCACGTGTATTTCTTATCCTTCCGCAAAAGGTTCGTTAAGGGTTGAGCGATTCGAGAAAATCCCTCTACAAATCGCCGATAATAACCCGCTAATCCGAGGAAACTTCGGATTTCCTTAACGTTCTTCGGAGGTAGCCAATCTCGAATAGCCTCCGTCTTCTGAGGATCGACACGAACTCCGTCTGATGAAATTACATGTCCGAAAAAAGTCACTTCGGACATCCAGAACTCACATTTAGAAAACTTCCCATAAAGTTGTTCTCGTCTCAACACGTCGAGCACTTGATGAAGGTGAAACTCGTGTTCCTCCCGGTCACGAGAATAAATCAAAATATCATCGATGAAGACAACAACAAACCGATCCAAAAAGTCGATGAAGACCCAATTCATTAACTCCATGAATACCGCAGGTGCATTAGTCAATCCGAACGGCATAACCACAAACTCATAATGACCATAGCGCGTGCGAAACGCTGTTCTCGCGATATCCGACTCTCGAATCCGCAACTGATGATATCCAGATCTTAAGTCGATCTTGGAGAATACTGAAGCTCCCTGAAGTTGATCTAAGAGATCATCAATACGGGGTAAGGGATACTTATTCTTGATCGTCACCCTGTTCAACTCCCGATAATCAATACATAAGCGGAATGAACCATCCTTCTTCTTGACAAACAACACTGGTGCTCCCCACGGGGGCCTTTTCGGTCGGATATAACCTTTCTCGAACAACTCCTCAAGTTGGTTCTTTAATTCTGCATTTCGGTCGGGGCCATCCGGTACGGTGCCTTCGATATCGGGGACGTACCAGGCTCCAACTCAATCGTGAATTCCACATCCCTCTGTGGAGGCAAACCAGGTAACTCGTCTGGAAAAACATCGGCATATTCCCTCACCACCGGAATATCCATCAATATTACTGATGGTTTTTCGGTTTTGGCCATATAACACCAATAACCGACACATCCCTGATTGAGTAATCTTACTGCTTTCATCAAATTAATGACTTTACGAGCAGTAGGATTACCTCCTGAAACACACATTCAACTCCATAAATGCGAAATGATAGTGACCAAACGCTTTCGGACACTAATGATGGCATCATGACGATCCATCCAATCAATACCCAAGATGATGTCGTCCTCGGCAAATCTACTACGATTAGGTCCACGGCCATACACGACCATGGCTGGATCGGACAATTACGAATCTCCGATTACGATAATTCGTCTACCATCGGGTAGGCCAATGACATAAGGCTCACAACTAGTAGCACTACCCGGGCGTAGTCTACTCAAACATGACTCGGAAATGAATGAATGAGATGCACCGGTATCAAAAAGGGTACACACAGGTTGAGATAGAATATCGAGTGTACACGAGATCATTCGGGCCTCGGGATCATAGGTCTTCTTCATCTCATAAATTCGGGGCTTGCTGCCCCGAACCGGACGCTCCGTCTGATAGCTCTTAGCTCCGCCTTTAGCTCTTGTCGTCTTGAGCAGCCACCGAGTGGCTGATTACGCACCCCGAATGACACAGGGCTTGAGATGACGCGGAGTGGGTTTAAAGTCCCTACGGCAAAAACGGGCCCTATGCCCAACAATCCTGATTGTGGCACGTGACAGACTGCTTCGGACACTTGGTGCTGAAATGACCCTGTTCCTCACAGTTGAAACAGGTGATGGCCGAACTGGCCGCTCGCGACTGAGATTCCGCGGGTTTAGACGCCGTGGGAGGTTGCTCAGAAAAAGTAGAGCCCGCACTTGGTTTCTTGAAAGTGGCCTGACTCCCTTCAGACTGATTACGGTTCTTGGACTTCTTGCTAGCAGATGAAGGTTGCTGCTTAGCAATTTCCTTAGCCGTAAGCTCGTAAGTAAGAGCCTTCTCAATGAACTCGGCCAGAGTGGCACAGTTATGATTAAGTAACTGAAGTCTCATACGGGGTTTTGACCTCTTCTTTGAAATACTTGATCTTGTCCGCTTCGAGTGAATGATAGATGAGGCGAACGGAAGAAGTTCTGAAATTTTCGGCGATGGCGAGAACATCATCATCCGCCGAAAGGTCGGGAGTGAGTAATTCCGACAACTTGGCCTCCCGAGTGGGGCCGGATAGTACCTCTCCATCATGAGAGTCTTGAACCGATCCCAAGTACATGATCCGTCGTGGGCTTCAACGATAACCACCGGGAATGAGCGCTCTTACCGAGATAGTAAGCCGCAATCGAAACTTTATGCCCTTCGTGGCAATCCACCATAGCAAATAACTTCTCAAAATGCTCAAGCCAATGAACAATATCCGCGGCTCATATGAGCCCTCAAAAGTAGGTGGTCGGCGAGAGATATCGCTAATGATATTGCTTACCCCTCTCTTGCCTGCGAGGTGGCGGCGGAGGAGCTGCTGATTTTGATTGACGGAGTTATGCATCGTCTCCATCAACCGAGCCATCTGGGTCATTTGGGCCATCATGCCACTGCATAAATGCGAGTGGGTCAACCGGACACCCTCGGACCGAGCCGTGTCCTGGGTACGACTCACGATAGTGAATGATCGCGTCCAGGTGAGTGAGTGGCAGCGTCAGCGCTCGATGAGTTAGCATTATTCTTGGCATTTGCGGGTATTCGCACGAGTTCTCGGGATTCGGCCCGCTCCACGGCCTCGTCCTCCACGTCCTCTGCCGACCCTTTCCATCGAAGTGGAAAGTCATATGATGATTATATATCTCGCATGAGTATCACATTATGATTATATTATGAAATGATGAAAATGAGCATACGCGCTCAAATACACGATTACATGAATTATTAGTTGGCGTGACATGATTATCTCGATGAAGTTATCTTGAAATGATTATCTTGAATGAGTTAACAAGATTAATGATTCGATCTTCACGATCAACAATGAACAATGAAATGAATTGGTGATTAATGAGTTAACTCGACGTCCCGGTCAAAATGACAATGATGATTGAGGATTGTTAATCGATGAATTATGAATGAATGATTAATGCGAAATTATATCATGGCATTAGAAATCTTCTGATTTTGGTCCGATTGGCTCGGCATTTGCACAGGTCACACGTGACGCGAAAGTCCAATGATACTAGTCCGATGACGATGATTTCAAATGAGACATGACTTGGAGGGTAGTATTCAAAACCACGCTCCGATACCAACTCTGTAACACCCCAAACTAGGCGGATATTACGGTCTGTGGACCCCAGTCGGGACCCACCAGGCGAATGAGAATGAATGAATTACAGGTAAATGTAGTACCGAACCACATTACAATATCAATTACTCCGATGAGGAGTTTTATACAACACCAGGATAAAATAGAATACATGTGTATTTTATGTGACGATAAAATACACAACATGAATGAAATGAGCATTCAAACGGAATGTCTGCAGTGGAATAAATAAAGGAAACATAAATGATGAATAAATGATGAGCAGTGAGGGCCCCCTACTAGTATCACAGGACTCCTCGCCGTCACCGTGCTCTCCCGTGCCTTAGCCTTGCCATGACACAGCAGCATCCCCAGCGAAGTCGATTTGAGAACAACAATCCTAAAGGGTTGAAAAAACACAATCAAGAAAAATCTGAAATTATGAATTATCCTGTCGAAACATACGCAATCAAACATGTTATATGAATCGACTAATCAGTACGGCTCAAAGGAATGGCGCCACACTACGTCCGGGATGGAAATGTGTCCGTGCACAAGCCACCAACGATCAAACACGCGTGGTCTTATACCTAATCAGTCTCACGAGCAATCGACTCGTGTGCACAGTCCAATGTGAGGCCACCAACCAACACACGACTATAATGTGCCCGACATGAAAATCCTACACATACCAACCGGCACGCCAGTATGACCCGGAATGCCACAATATGACAAAAGTGACAATGAAAATGAATAATGACTCACCAAGATTGAATGATGGTGAAATGAATGATAGCTCAATGAAATAATCGGAACCGTCGTTCCTTATGACTGAGGTGATTAATTGACAATGACGAGTTTTGATACGGTTAATACAATGATGAATGAGTTATGATTATGAATGAACAACGACAAAAGGAATGAATATCCTTTTAACCGAGTAAGAATTAACTTACACAATACCGATGATGAATGTCCGTCCACGAACAACATCCTAAATGAAATATCGGTCGCTCGAACAACCTTGAATAACACAATTACCAATAATCCGATCATTACGCAAATCAAAAACGATCATAATCGACTCAAACGTCGACACAACGATATCCGAGCTCGAATAAATCGAAACCAACTCCAAGATGAGTATTTCAAACCATCAAAACACTTTCAATGATATCAATAATCCATTAGGAATCCATAATTCATGATTACGACAACATCAATCGGAAAATCCCCAATTAACCGAAGTCAACCCCAAGGGTTCTTGAAATAATTCCGAAAATAACCATTAAATCCGTAGGAATATATTTATACAAGTTAGATAATCCATAACTAACATATTCCAATGATAATCCAAGCTTACACGAAGAAATCGGAAGGAAAACCCAAAAATCCGAAATTCTAGATCCAAGAGATTAATACCTTGATTCGATGCGATGAAGATGATGAAATGATGATTAATCCAAAAGATGAGTTTGAAGATGATGATTGACGATTACTCCTCGAAGAATCCTCTCTGAATCGCTCGAAATCGCCCAAAAATACCGAAGGAATGAAATGAGATGAAAAATGACGAACTCTGACTAAACTGTCCAATTTATACTCAGTCCAGGTTAGCGTGCGCTAGCCCTTGTGCATAGCGTGCGCTAACGAGTAATTTGGGTAGTCCAGTACCCACTGTCCGAACACGGTAGCGCGCATTACGTACCTCTTTGTAGCGTGCGCTACGGCCATACTACTAGCGTGCGCTAATATCCATTGTTAGCGTGCGCTAGCAAAATATTTGACGCCTAGTACTGGAGTCCAGAAAACTGTCTGACCTCTGATCTGACCCCGATAGCGTGCGCTACAACCATTGTTTAGCGTGCGCTAATATATCGGTTGCGTGCGCTAACAACAATGCATAGCGTACGCTATGAATTAACCCGGTGCAGTCCAGTAGCCACTGGACTCAACCTGATCCGTCCCTAGCGCGCGCTACTCCACACATATAGCGTGCGCTACTACAACCCGTTAGCGCGCGCTACTTACCACTCGTAGCGTGCGCTATAAATATTCTCACCTGCAGTCCAGTACCCTGCGGGTGCAGCCAAGGTAGCCTTAGCGTGCGCTAAAGCTGAGCGGTAGCGTGCGCTACCTATACCCAATTAGCGTACGCTAAAAGGAGTATGTAGCGTGCGCTACTCCTCAAGCACAGCTTGCAACGAAAATGACAATGATGATAAACACGGCACGAAACTCCAATCAGATTAGTGATGAATGACGATTGATACACGATACAATTACTCTGAATGATAAATACCATGACTGAATATTAGTGACAAATGATCAATGATGAATGAGATTACTGAGTGATAATGACTGAATGATAAATACTGAATGATAATTACTGAATTACAACTGGGTATTACACCTATACCTCGGATCGACGACTTGTTTGATCAACTGCAAGGGGCCAAGGTATTCTCGAAGATTGACTTGCAATCAGGATACCACCAGTTGAGAATTAAGGAATCGGATATACCGAAATCTGCTTTCAGATCCCGGTACGGGCATTATGAATTCGTAGTAATGCCGTTTGGGCTTACCAATGCTCCTGCGGTATTCATGCAATTGATGAATCGGGTATTCTTGGAATACTTGGATAAATTTGTGGTCGTCTTCATTGATGACATATTGATATATTCGAAGGACGCAGGGGAGCATGCCGAGCATTTGCGTGTGGTTTTGAGCACTTTGAGGAAGGAACAGCTGTATGCAAAGCTTTCTAAATGCGAGTTTTGGCTTAGGGAAGTAACTTTCCTTGGGCATGTGATATCAGCTGACGGAGTTCAGGTGGACCCGAAGAAAGTCGAAGCAATCTTGGAATGGGAAGCTCCTAATAATGTGAAAGAAGTCCGGAGTTTCTTAGGACTCGCTGGATATTATCGCCGCTTTGTAGAGGGATTTTCCAAAATTTCTCGTCCGCTCACTCAGCTGTTACAGAAAACTCAAAAGTTTAAGTGGGATGAGAAATGCCAGGCTGGTTTTGATGAACTTAAGAAGAGACTGACGACAGCACCTATGTAACGCCCCAACCCGGCAAGGGTAGAAACATTACAATATGGTTTCACATCAGATACACACAAGTCCAAACCAAGCAGCGGAAGTCATAAAATAAACATCAAAAGAGTATCAAAGGGGACTAAACGACATCCAAGTGTCCCCAAATCCAAACAAAGGAAGGTACAAATACAAATGTCTAAAATCCGGAAATACGATAAATGAAACAAAGTTCATTATTCAAAGAAACTCTAGGGTAGGTCCACACGCTCTCATCCCCAAAGCTAAACCCCGCTCCTAGCTTAAGTACCTGCCGCATGGAAAAGAAACGCGGCTGAGCATAAAAAGCTCAGTGAACAGATATGTAGGTAACAAGCAAACAAGATATAATGAATAGTCGAAGAAACAAGAAGATAGATTACATATGGTGTCAATGAGAATTCAAAAGGTTATCAAGGTTAAGTAGGAAAAAGTTACCAAGTTAAATATCAAGGATTATCAAGTCGAAATATCAAGAATTAACAAGTTTCAAAGATTTCAGTATTTAAACCCCAGGCCCAAGCAAGTATCCAAGTAACCAAGTCAAGTAACCCAAGTTGGAGTGATCAACTCCCAAGCTATGAAGGGTCGCATTGCACGCAAGCCCAATCACCAAGTAATATATATAATGTAGTCCAAGTCATAACATAATGGCCGTAGCCCAAGCAAGTATCAAGCAAGACAAATCTAGGATGCATCCATACGCCCCTGTAAACAAGTCATATTCATAGCAGTAGTCGATAATCAAGTAGGGACGGTGGGGGACATCTCTCCAACCCCACTAGAGTACATAACCTTGGTGCATCAATGCTATGGTTGTGGCTACTCCACAACAAGTAATACCTGGGTAAATACTGAAGGATCATGCAAGGTTCAATTCAAGGTATAAGTGCCAAATCAGAATCACATAACCACAGTTCCATATCAAAGGAATCAAATGATCGAATCAAACACAAGGGAACATAGCAATGGCTTTGGGAAATCCTAATATGAACAAAGATCAAGATCAAGAGTCATGAGAGAGAAAAGGAGCCTCTTACTGAAAGAGGTAGAATATCTGTACCTTAGTCCAACACAGAGCAAGTTCACAAAACAATCAAAGAGAGAAATGGATCACTCCCGCTTCACCGACCTAAAAAAATGGATACGAATCAAGACGAGTTCATTTCACATAAGTTACCTCTTTTAGCTACCTTTCCATTTTTTTAGAAACTTTCCATATTTAGCAGCTTTCCAAATCTAGTAGGTTTCTATATTAAGTAAGTTTACTGATTCAGAAATATTAGTTATCCATGACTATAATTAACATTTGGATAAGTTAAGTGTTCAAAGTAACGAATGTGTAAGATTAGGGTTTACTATGATAGTTAAATATGTTTTAGGGTTGATTATGTGAATATAACAAGTTTAGGGTTTATAGTACAATTATTATAAAATTAGGATATAAAGTGTAAGTATTATAAAGTTTACATGGTTTCACAAGTCAAACCCTTTAGTTAACCATCCGTCTGTGGATGAAAAGTGGTACTGAACTTAAGGCGAGAACCCCAAGCCTTATGTAACATCTTCCAAAAACGCGAAGTAAACCTTGGATCTCTATCAGAAACAATCGAAACCGGTGTGCCATATAATCTAACAATCTCCTGTTGGAAAATTTCCGCCAACTTCGCTACACCATAACGTTTCTTGATCGGTAGGAAATGAGCTGACTTAGTTAGCCGATCAACGACCACCCAAATCGCATCATGTCCTTTACGTGTAACTGGTAAACCCGTAACAAAGTCCATCGTTATCTCTTCCCACTTCCACTGGGGAATCTCTAATGGCTGCAAAAGACCACTAGCTCTTTGGTGCTCAATCTTCACCTGTTGGCAAGTCAAACACCTAGCAACATACGAAGCCACATCCTGCTTCATCCCATTCCACCAGAAATGTTGTTTCAAATCCCGATACATCACTAGTACAAATTTCCCCTTTACTGACACTAAAATAGTGTCAGTAATTAGTTTTACTGACACCTTGTAATAGTGTCAGTAATGCTAAAGCCAGAAAATACTGACACTAATTTTTAGTGTCGATGTCTGAAGTTAATAAATACTGACACAAAAATAGCGTCAGTATTTTTTTTTACTGACACTAAAATAGTGTCAGTAATTAATTTTTTACTGACACTAAACATTAGTGTCAGTATGTTCTGGCTTTAGCATTACTGACACTATTATAAAGTGTCAGTAAAAATAATTACTGACACTATTTTAGTGTCAGTATATGCTCAGATTTGTGAAAAAAAAATTATTTTTATCTCAATTCTATTTTTATGAATACTACATTTTTTGTTTAATTACATGAAAAAAAAATACCATAAATTGAAATTTTCAAACAGACAATTCAATTATAAAACATCCCAAATGCAACGCACTTAAAAAAGAGCAATACAAAACCAAGCATCCAGAGCCATCAAAATACAATCAAAATACTAAACTACCAACAAAACACCTCAATCAAGTATACTAATCAAGCATTCAACTTAACTACTAACAAAACACTTAATCAACCAAATTTCGCAGCAAATGTGCTGCCAAACCTCACAAAAAAAATTCCTCCAGCTCTAACAATCTCCATCAACACAAAAACAATGGATTTTAAGCATACAATGCAAAATACAATGATAACCATCAGCAACATCAATCTGTCCCACCACACCTACATGCTCAACAACTTCAAATTTTTCCCACCTGTACAAGTGTACAGAATCAATTAACATACTATATCTAACTAATGTTCCATAGATATTCAGAAGAATTTTGTATATAAATGACTCATATTAAAATTACCTCACGATTGTAAGCTGTAATTAACTTGGCAACATATGTAACCCATCGATCACGTAGTTCCGAAAGATCTTTCATCTTTGTAGTTATCGATTCCATTGAATCGACATTTCAAAATTACTTTCAAAATTTCTAAAATAGAAATGAATCACATCCACATTAAGGTAACAATTTCTTTGGTCCGCAACCTCACCTCTTAAGGCTTGCATAGCATTTGCTAGGAATACAACTGGAGAATATTTACTTTCACCATTTAGTTGCTTGACACTGATGGTACTTAAGCTAGGAACCTTCATCTTTATATAATCAGCAAGATTTTCATGGCTTAAGACTTGTGTGAAAGGTGAGCTTAGTAAGCAATCTATGATAATGAACAAAAACCAAATTACTGAAAGAACTCAAACAAATTATTTGATAACAGATGTCAAGAATCAATGAACATACTTCCATATAGTTTCTCGATGGATTTTATCACCACCTGAGTGATGCGCTTTGCTGGAAATTTGGATGATCGAAACGATGTCTGCTATCACAATATTCCTTGGATTGCGTTGTGCAGCATATGGAAGCTGCAACATGACATGACCAACACGACGAAGTACACTGGGATCCTTTGCAAACCATCTATTCAGTTTCGATACTATGCATCTGACTTGGTCACTTATCCCAATCAAAAAAAAATCAGCATTCAAAAGAATATCTGAGTACTAAATACCCTTCACTGCCGTCTCACATCGGTATCTTTTTTATCCCAACATTACTCCAAGGCGTGTTTTTGTAATGAGAACATAAATAGAAAAATAACGGGTAACATTACTTCTCATTCTAAACTCGAAAGGCTTCGACCAAAACTCAGGGACAAAATTCAAACAAAAAAAAACTCATCTTCAACACAACAACAATGGGACATGTCGCAAAACTGTTTTTATATCAAAATGGCAGCAATCCACACCATCAGTGAAAACGATTTGTTATAATAGAACTAACACTCATTAACATGAAGAGTTCATGCATCAGTCCATGCTTTAGATATTGTTCTCTTCATATCCCCATCCCTTTCCTCATACATATTCTGTAAACAAATTAAGAATTAATTTAAATCATCATTATTTACTAAAAAAAAAGGGAAAAAAAAAAACAGGTTTCTCAAGATAAGAAAAAAATGATATCTAAAGTTAAGTGATATATATCCGTTCTTCAATTCTATAAGCAGCAGTAAATGAACCAATCTTACAATTACATCAAACCGCAAAAACAAGTAAACTGTAAACCTATTTTACAAACAGGAAACTCACAACAGTCATATAACACACAACTCAAACATTAGATGTTGTCTACCAAAAGGTAGAATAATCATAACAGAAACATTAGACATCTCCATATGGACAGAAACAATAGACCTCGTTAGTTCAAATAAAACACTGTATCCACAGACAATGAAAAACAACACAACTACATGATTTCAAAACTCAAAACGAACTTCAAAGCATACATAAATCGACAAGCAACAAAATCCAGTCCAGTAAAATTTGAGACAGGAAAAAGTCATACCGGAGTCTCGACCTTCTTCACTGGAATAGCATATTGAGGATCACCAGGCTCAGCAAAGTTACTAACAAATTGTGCCATACCTGTGAAAACCTTATGACTAGATTGTTAAATAAACATAAATATGCACCTCCTTTAGAGATGTTAGATAAGCTACAGCAATTAAAGACCTGTATATGGCGGGCATTTCCTCTTTTCTGGAGGTGGTTTGTATTCCAAAGGCAGACGAGTCTCAAACAACTTCAGAAGATTTGAAGTCAAACCAGTTGGATGACTCTGACCAATCTTCATGATTTGTTGAAGACCATTAACAAACAATAAACTTTTGCAGTGAAGACAATAAAAAAATACAACAAAAATCAGCTGATTTCTATTAAAGGTGGTACAAGAAATGCATCCAGTAAGATGGTGACCCTAGCTCTTTCAGTTTTTATATTTCAATGGTGACCACAGGCAGTGAAAAGAATCAATATTCGTACTTACAAATCATAACTAGATATCGCTATCCACAACAATCAAGTGTCCTTCAAGCCACACCTAAGTCCTAAGCCCTATCATCTTTATTTCAAGCCCAAAAATATAATACTAGAACCCATAAACAATTGATGTATCTTGTGGTCAACACATAAACCTAAACAAGGGATTTGGTTCAAAATCTTATATTCACATGAAAACTGCATCAAAACAAAGTGAAAACCGAACTATTTAACATCGAAATCGGCGAAGAAGGTATGGTACTGTGTAAGGTAGAGAGTGTACCAATTTGAGTTGCATAACATTGGCGCGGTTACGAGCCTTGGTACGGGCACGAGCGGTAGCGTTTTGATCGCGCATCATGGCATCCCGTAGTCCCCATCGTTCTTCAAAAGTTGCGGTAGCTTGCCTAAGATCACGCTCTCTGTCTGGGCTAAAGGTGATCGCGCCAAGTTCCTTCACCGGTTCAAAAATTTCACACAAGCACACTTCATTAAACCAACCATTTCTAGAATTCACGTAACACATGAAACCCATTTTCTTTTAGAATTTAAAATTGGAACAATAAGAAAACGAACCTGAAATTCGTTCTTTCAGTCGCTACAAAATCCAACCCTCCATCGCGCTGACACCTCCAGTCGCATCCACGGATAGTCGCCGTCGAATCTTATAAGGGTGTGTTGACGTTAAATAACACATATGTTCCCTGAAGTGAGATAAAAGTAAAACTGGTTTATTATACTAAAATCTTACAACTCTATTAACATGTCACTTATAAATAGAATAATCAAGAACTTACTCAATATATGGTTGGATTTCAGGAGTGTTCAATAAAACGCAACGATGTGCTTGCGCAACTTATGGCTTCTAGAAGACGTTCTCATCACTTCTTCCTGCAAGCCGTGAAAAACTTCTGCTGCAAATCTACGGATGCAGAGCAAATTCTTGATTATGAAGACGATAAAAGACAAAGACACCGCACACATTTATCATCTACAATAGATACTAGACTATAGATACTAGCCATCATTCAATAAGGTAACTAAGTTTCCACAGTAAACCAAATCGTGTTCTAAACTACAAAAACTTCCCAAAATTTTAACATATTAAATGGGATTAATAAAACTCCAAGCATCTAAAGAGTTGGTCTAGCGAATTAAACAAATAAAGTGCACGGGAAAATAATATAATGATAGAAAATTACTCAGCGAGATCCCCAATCTGACGTAAGACACCGACGAAATTTGGCGGCGACTCCTTCCAGAACCTCCTTCGGATCTTCCTTGTTCGTCTCTCTGTACAATTACGGTGCTCCCAGTGCGTACTCATTCCTCACCTCCACTCTCACCAACGGCATCATTTTTGCTTCACTAAACACATAGGGTTTTGGTAAAGGGATTGAATTTGATTCAGATAGAAGTAAGAGAATCAAAATTTGGGGTTATGGGGAAAAGTCGGAATTGGCGCTGCAACTGTCAAGGAAGAAGATGAAACACAGAGAACTAAGGGTAAATTGTTACGGGAGAAGGGCGAGGCTGCGGAAGAAGATGAAGAACTTGGGGTAAAGTGTTACGGGAGAAGGGCGAGGCTGCGGAAGAAGATGAAGAACTAGGGTAAAGTGTTACGGGTTTCTAATATTGGTTTTTAATATTGATTTATTAATTAATATTCATTGTTATGGTAATTCTATTTAATATTGTGAAACAAGGTAAATTATCTATATAGCTAAATTGATTTCTGTTCATTGATTTCATCACTGCATCTCAGGTTCGATCCCTGACATGTACATTTTTTTTTTTATTATTGATATTTAAGTGTCAGTAAATTCTGATACTCAAGTTACTGATACTTAAGTGTCAGTATCTTATGACGTAATTATGTTAAAAATAAAAAATGAGTCAAATGTCAGAAGTTACTGACACTTTTGATAAAGTGTCAGAAACTAAGTGTCAGTAAATGCTGTTTTTGTAGTAGTGAATCTTAGTGGATCCCGGATGTATGGTGAAGGGAGAACTGTGAGCTTCTGACATAACCATCTCACGGATTTCAGAATCATTTGGTACACAAAGGCGCTCACCCAACCAAACAATGCCGTCATCGTCAACTCAAAACTCAGACTGTTTCCCTTCTTCAACATTCTGAACAATGACCCATAACTCACCATCATCACGCTGAGCTTCCTTAATCTTCAAGATCAAGTTAGACTCAACTTTCAAACTAGCCCAATAACCATCGCGTCCAGGCAAACAAAACTCCACCTCCATGAGTTCAAGATCATGCAAAATCTTAGGCTCAAATTTCAGACTAGCCACCATACCCGACTTACGACTAAGAGCATCAGCAACTACATTAGCCTTTCCCGGGTGATACTGAATGTTGGTGTCATAGTCCTTGAGTAACTCCAACCATCTATGTTGTCTCATATTCAACTCCTTCTGGGTAAATATGTATTTGAGACTCTTATGATCAGTGAAGATATCAACAGAGTCCCCATACAGATAATGTCGCCAGATCTTAAGAGCAAAGACAACTGCAGCTAATTCTAAGTCATGCGTAGGGTAATTCACCTCATAAGGTTTCAACTGGCGGGAGGCATACGCGATCACCTTCCCGTGCTGCATCAAAACACAACCTAACCCCTTCTTGGAAGCATCACTATAAATCTGATATCCGCCTGTACCAGATGGAAGTGTCAAAATGGGAGCCGACACAAGTTTCTGCTTCAAGGTCTCAAAACTCTCCTCCTGCTCATCGGTCCACTCAAATTTCAACCCCTTCCTCATCAACTTAGTCAAAGGTGAGGCAAGTTGGGAGAATCCCTCGACAAACCTCCGATAGTAACCGGACAAACCAAGGAAACTCCTGATCTCAGTCACCGTAGTAGGTCTCGGCCATTTAGTGATGGCCTCAACCTTTGTCGGGTCCATAGTAATGCCACCAGAAGATACAACATGACCAAGGAAGGCAACTCGACGAAGCCAGAACTCACACTTGGAGAATTTAGCATACAATTTCTCCTGTCTCAAAATCTGCAAAACCGTACTAAGATGTTGTTCGTGCTCCTCCTCGGACTTCGAATAGACCAAGATGTCGTCAATGAATATGATCACAAATTTATCAAGAGGAACTAAATACACGGTTCATAAGATCCATGAACACTGCCGGAGCATTAGTGAGTCCGAAAGGCATAACCAAGAACTCATAGTGCCCATAGCGTGTTCGAAAAGCAGTCTTAGGAATATCCTGCTCTTTAACACGAAGCTGATGATAACCGGACCGAAGGTCAAATTTAGAAAAACATTTAGCCCCTTGGATCTGGTCAAACAAATCGTCAATACGAGGCAAAGGATAACGATTACGAATAGTAATGCGGTTCAACTCCTGGTAGTCTATACACAACCTCATACTACCATCTTTCTTCTTTACAAAAAGGACAGGTGCTCCCCACGGGGATACACTCGGACGAATGAATCCACTCTCAAGGAGTTCCTGTAGTTGATCTTTCAACTCCTTCAATTCGGTAGGAGCCATACGATAGGGAGCCTTAGAGATGGGTTGTGCACCCGGAATTAAGTCAATACCAAATTCTATGTCACGATTAGGAGGAAGGCCCGGAAGTTCATCCGGAAACACATCAGCAAAATCACGGACCACACGAATACTATCGATAGTAGGACTCTCCATCGAAGTGTCCTGAATAGAAGCAATAAAACCCGCACAACCATGGGATATCAAAAGTACGCGCTTTCAAAGCAGATATGATCTTAACAGATCGAAGTGGTTGAGAACTAGAGTACACAAATTCAGGCTCACACAAATCGCCAAATATAACCTTTCGCGCATGACAGTCAATAGTGGCTCGATGAGTAGACAACCAATCCATGCCAAGAATCAAATCAAAATCACACATGTCAAGCGGAAGAAGATTAGCTGGACGGATACGATCATCAAAACGTAGCGGACAATAAATAAACTCATGATCAATGATAACGTTATTTTTCATCGGCGTAGAGATTGATAAGGGATTCATTAATGGTGTTGGGGTTAATTTCAATTTCTTAGAGCAAGTGATAGATATAATCGAATGAGTTGCGCCAGTATCAAACAAAACAAATGCGGTAAAATCACCAATATGCACAAAACCCGAAATAGTACCTGAAGCCTTATCTGCCTGCTCGCGAGTAAGGGAGTGAACACGGCCTGTGGAAGTAGATGGCTGAGAAAAGCCTAAAGGAACAATGCTGGTTTTATTCGGGCAATCCTTCACCCGATGCTCAGTGGATCCGCACTCATAACAAGCTCCCGATGCTTTGCGGCAAGTCCCGGAGTGTATCTTACCACAAGATGGGCAAGTAGGTGGGGGTGGCAAATTTTCAGCATACCTCTGCTGACCCGAGGAGTTTCCCAAACGATGATGCTGGTGCGAGAATCCAGAACCCGAATACCTGTTATGCTGGTTACCCCTAGAAAACTGCCTCTGGTTGGTGTTTCGGACACTGTCACCTGTCTACCGAGAAGACTGTAATCGAACCCCTCTGCATCGCCGACCATGATCATGCCGGGTTAAGCGTCCCTGTGCTCATGCGGACGGTCCGAGCGACCACGGTGATCAAAACTCGCTCGAAACGACCCGATGGTCGAACCCGGTAATCTTGACCAAGCCCCCGAAGACCCAGACTGAATTCTCTCACCATCACGAGTCCGTTTATTGGACGTTCCACCCTCATACAACAGCTCAATGTTTCATGCCGCATCACAAACCATCGACACATCAGCATAATCCGTATTAACAATACGGTCAAGTATCCAACGCTTCAAACCCCACTTATAGTGACGAGCCTGCCTAGCTGCATCCCCTGACACAGTAGGCCCCACAAAGCTAGCCAACCTGAGAAAACGTTCCATATACTCTGCCGCATTCTCTCGATCCAACTGATAAATGGTACCATACTCTCTCTCGTATCGCTGCTGTTCCGATAGAGGGATGAACCTCTTGTAGAAGGCCTCACGAAACGCTGCCCAAGTACATGTCTCAACAAAACCAGCACCCTTCGCCTGAACATACGACGTCCACCAGTTGAGGGCGTCACCATCAAACTTGAAAGCTGCTAAACGAGCTTTCACCCCATCAGGACAACCAATCACCTAAAACAACTTCTCACAATGGGTAATCCAATCACCCGCTTCAGTCGGAGTGGTAGCTGACAAGAAGGGATTGGGCTTCAGTTTGTTGAAACGTTCAATCCACACATGAATGCCCTCGTTGCTGTTTCCATCCCCATCACGACGCTCATTACGCAAATTCTGAATAGCAGCAGCAACGGCTTGAGCAACAATCTCTTCAATGTTGGGAGGGTTAGCGTCACCACTTCGAGTGTTCACCATCTAAAACGATATCAAGCATTAGCGAAAAACAAGCGAATATGAACACGGAAAAGAAGGACGAAACGAAAGCCTAGTGTCTACCCAAATCCTCACGAGTCAAGGCCTAAGCCGCAAAAATCCAAACCTTGCTCGATACCATAAATTGTAACGCCCCAACCCGGCAAGGGTAGAAACATTACAATATGGTTTCACATCGAATACACACAAGTCCAAACCAAGCGTGGAAGTCTTAAAATAAACATCAAAAGAGTATCAAAGGGGACTAAACGACATCCAAGTGTCCCCAAATCCAAACAAAGGAAGGTACAAATACAAATGTCTAAAATCCGAAATACGATAAATGAAACAAAGTTCATTATTCAAAAACTCTAGGGTAGGTCCACACACTCTCATCCCCAAAGCTAAACCCGCTCCTAGCTTAAGTACACGCATGGAAAAGAAACGCGGTGAGCATAAAAGCTCGGTGAAACGGATATGTAGGTAACAAGCAAACAAGATATAATGAATAGTCGAAGAAACAAGAAGATAGATTACATATGGTGTCAATGAGAATTCAAAAGGTTATCAAGGTTAAGTAGGAAAAAGTTACCAAGTTAAATATCAAGGATTATCAAGTCGAAATATCAAGAATTAACAAGTTTCAAAGATTTGATATTTAAACCCCGTGCCCAAGCAAGTATCCAAGTAACCAAGTCAAGTAACCCAAGTTGGAGTGATCAACTCCCAAGGCCGTGAAGGGTCGCATTGCACGCAAGCCCAATCACCAAGTAATATATATAATGTAGTCCAAGTCATAACATAATGGCCGTAGCCCAAGCAAGTATCAAGCAAGACAAATCTAGGATGCATCCATACGCCCCTGTAAACAAGTCATATTCATAGCAGTAGTCGATAATCAAGTAGGGACGGTGGGGGACATCTCTCCAACCCCACTAGAGTACATAACCTTGGTGCATCAATGCTATGGTTGTGGCTACTCCACAACAAGTAATACCTGGGTAAATACTGAAGGATCATGCAATAAAGGTTCAATTCAAGGTATAAGTGCCAAATCACAATCACATAACCACAGTTCCATATCAAAGGAATCAAATGATCGAATCAAACACAAGGGAACATAGCAATGGCTTTGGGAAATCCTAATATGAACAAAGATCAAGATCAAGAGTCATGAGAGAGAAAAGAAGCCTCTTACTGAAAGAGGTAGAATATCTGTACCTTAGTCCAACACAGAGCAAGGGCACAAAACAATCAAAGAGAGAAATGGATCACTCCCGCTTCACCGACCTAAAAAAATGGATACGAATCAAGACGAGTTCATTTCACATAAGTTACCTCTTTTAGCTACCTTTCCATTTTTTTAGAAACTTTTCATATTTAGCAGCTTTCCAAATCTAGTAGGTTTCTATATTAAGTAAGTTTACTGATTCAGAAATATTAGTCATCCATGACTATAATTAACATTTGGATAAGTTAAGTGTTCAAAGTAACGAATGTGTAAGATTAGGGTTTACTATGATAGTTAAATATGTTTTAGGGTTGATTATGTAAATATAACAAGTTTAGGGTTTATAGTACAATTATTATAAAATTAGGATATAAAGTGTAAGTATTATAAAGTTTACATAGTTTCACAAGTCAAACCCTTTAGTTATACACAACTTAACCCTTATTTAGCCTTTTAACCTTTTTATCAGCTTTTAACCGCAACAGGTCACAACTTTTCCGAATTTTTAAACCACATCATAACTCAAATATAAAATTTACAAAAATTCACAGAGACACTTAAATATCGTCAGAGTCTACTCAAATTTTCCCAGAATTTATTTCTAAGTATATATACCCTTACAAAAATTATTTACCCAGACCTATTCAGAAAATAAACTGCAGAAACACCCTGAAAGTTGGCCCTTGGTTTACCCATTTAAACACTTAAGAAAAATTTACAAAAATTTCAGGAGGTCACAAATATACCAAATATCACTCCTACAAAATAAGAGCCCTTAACTATTCATGGTTTGAAAATTAAAAATCCCATACTCCAACTGATTTTATATTCCCAAAACTCAGGTTTGACACACGATCCCATAAAATTCAAAAAGCTTAGCTCCTGACCTCAAATGACCATGAAACTTATATTACCAGAAGGTAGGCAATTAGTACTTATGTTTAGACTCAAGAATCTCAGAAAAACACATTAGGATTATTTTTTTATCAACCTTACATACCGATCCAAAAATCTGGTCAGCATGCAGTCGAAACAGAAACAAACCTTAATCCCCAAATCCCTTATTCCATACTAGAACTCCAAAATAAAATTCATAAAAATTCTCACATGTACTTGACTGTCTTTAGAACCAACACGATTTTTTGCAGAATTTATCAGTTAGTATAAACTAACATTAAAATTACCCAAACTCAGACTACTCAGAAAACCGACCAGCAGTGTTACCTAAAAAGTATCCGCCTCAACGGCCTATCATATCATTCAGGAAAAATCCACAAAAATTCCAGATCTCAGTAAACATATGAAATATAACTCCTATAAAGAGACAAGTAATAAACCCTTATAGTTTTCAAAGGAAAAATCGTGAAACCGGGCTGAATTTAAATTCTTAAAACTCAAGTTTTGACATATAATCCCGTAAAATTCACAAGCATGCCCAATACAACTCCAATTCCCTTCAAACCAATTGGAAAACTTACATAAGACGTTAAACTAAGTTTTCATGCAAAGAAGCAGATTTAAACCATTATATATCATGATATATCACGTTTACAAATTCAGGCATGCCTGCTGTCCAAATTCCAGAAATTATTTAAACCCTAATTCATTCAATCCTCTTAAATCCAATTACATGACAATTCAAAGGCTCATAAGTTTTCTTAGGGCTGGTTTAGGTGTGTAAGAAGGGAAAAAAAGATTGAATCACATCCACAAGAATCATACCGAATAGGGGCTGGAAAACGTGACAGGAATCGGACCAGCGAATCAAAGCAAAACCGAATCAAAACCCTTCTCTTTCTCGTTCTTGTTCTTGCCGCAAAACCCAAAACACCAAGCTTTTCCTTTGCCTCCCTTCTTCTTGACTTGAGCCGAAATTTTTTTGAGAGAAGGATGAGAGATACGTGTGTGAGATTGTGTGAGAATACCCGTATGTTATGGAAGGGAGGTTTAAGGAGACGCAGTTTGTAATTATGGAAGGAAACAAATTCGGTTGATTAGCATCAATCAAGGAACTCATGTGTATCTTTTGAAATCAATATTTACTAATCTCTTTCTTGATTTATTTGGCCGAAATTTTGGATAGAAAACATAATAGGGTCGGTGTTGCTTAGGATATAGATTAGGAAACATTTAATTCAGTAACATATATTATAATGTATAGTTTTTATTTAGTTTCGGAACTCATGAAAACTTAGGTATTTATTTTAATTTATTAAACTTACGTTATACCATTTAATATTTATTGTATGATCATATATGTTTTTTTTTTTTCAAAATTCAAAAATTAGAGGGGTAAAGTGGTCATTTCAGACTATTGAAATTTTAGGGTTTTACAACCTATTTTAGCATTGCCTGATGGAACTGATGGATTCATGGTTTACAGCGACGCTTCAAATCAGGGTCTGGGATGCGTGTTGATGCAAAAGGATAAGGTAATTGCCTATGCGTCTCGGCAGTTGAAACCGTATGAAGTAAATTACCCGACTCATGATCTGGAGTTAGCAGCTGTAGTCTTTGCACCGAAAATTTGGAGACATTATTTGTACGGTACTCATTGTCAGATCTTTACAGATCATAAGAGCCTCAAGTACATTTTCAGTCAGAAAGAATTAAACATGAGGCAGAGAAGGTGGCTGAAATTGATCAAGGATTACGACTTGGAGATTCTCTATCATCCGGGGAAAGCAAATGGAGTAGCCGATGCCTTGAGCCGAAAACCTGTTTCTCTTCGAGTGTTGGAAGCACTTACATCCCAAACCAGTATTCAACGGGAACTGATCCGCGAGGGGATTGAAGTATGGGCACCAGGAATTCAAGGGCAACTATATGTGATGGAACTGACCTCATCACTAGTCGAGGAGATCAAGTCTAAGCAATTGGACGATTCTCTGATCCTTCGGTTATGTGACGAAGTAAAGAAAGGAAAAGCCCCAGGATTCGTGATACAAGATGATGGAGTTCTGAGATTTCAGAGTCGACTTTGCGTTCCCGATGATGATGATTTGAGACGGACAATTCTGAAGGAAGCTCACAGTAGCGCCTATTCTATTCACCGGGCGTGATAAGATGTATAAGGATTTAAAACAAAACTTACGGTGGGGAATATGAAGAAGGACGTAGTGATTATGTTTCGAGGTGTTTGACGTGTCAACGAGTTAAGATTGAACATCGGGGACTCTAGGAATGTTAAAGCCGCTTCCGATCCCCGAATGGAAGTGGGAGGATATCTCGATGGATTTCATCACCAGTATGCCAAGGACTAGAACGGGAATGAACATGATTTAGGTTATAGTTGATCGAATAACCAAGTCGGCTCATTTCCTAGGAACTAAAGATACATGGGGACCCAAAAGATTGGCGCGAGTATTTATTGCGGAGATAGTCAGATTGCATGGGACGCCGAAGACCATTATTTCGGATCGAGATGGTCGCTTCGTGTCGCACTTCTAGAAAGCAGTTCACAGGGCTTTGGGGACTGAGCTCAACTTTAGCACGGCTTATCATCCCCAAACGGACGGTCAGTCCGAAAGGACTATACGAACGGTAGAAGACATGCTTAGAGCTTGTGCATTAGATTGGTCAACTGATTGGGAAGTTCACTTGCCCTTGATCGAGTTCACCTATAATAATAGTTGGCATGCTTCTATTAAGATGGCACCATTTGAAGCTTTGTACGGGAGAGGATGCCGATCACCCCTGTGTTGGGATGATTCTTCGGATTTGATCGGGACGGAACTAGAATTGATAATTCAAACTCAAGAGACGATAGCTTTGATTCGACAAACACTACTGACTGCCCAGAGTCGACAAAAGTCTTACGCAGACGTACGTCGTCGTCCTCTAGAGTTCGACGCTGGGGACCATGTGCTATTGAAGGTGTCTCCTTCACGAGGGATTTTCCGTTTTGGGAGGAGAGGCAAGCTTAGTCCTAGATATATCGGACCATTTGAGATCCTCGAGAGAGTTGGAGATTTAGCATACAGGTTGGCCTTACCGCCATTGCTGAGTCACGTTCACAATGTGTTTCACGTATCCCAACTGCGGAAGTATGTACTGGACCCCAGTCACGTCATTGATTTCGACGATTTCGAGATAGCTAATGATGGCACCTTCGAAGAGAGACCAATCAAGATACTTGAGAGTCGGATCAAACAATTGAGGAATAAACCAATACACTTGGTTAAAGTACAATGGTCACGACACGGAGTCGAAGAGGCTACTAGGGAAACAGAAGACAATATGAAGACTAAATATCTGGAGTTGTTTTCATCTTAAGTTTCGGGACGAAACTTCTTTTTAGGGAGGAAGGATGTAATACCCGAGATTTCGGATATGTATTTGGAACTTGTGATATTGTAATTATTGTACTTTTGTCTGAGTATTATTCTCCGTATTTCATAATCCGATGATGTCGAGCGTATGATTTCGTATATGTGATTTAAAGATTGTAATTCTGCGCATGTAGCGCACGCTATCGGCTATGTGTAGCGTACGCTAACATGGATTCATAGCGCACGCTACAAAGGAGCAGTAGCGCACGCTATGCGTGGTCAATTTGATTGAGACGTGCGGTAGGTGAGATCTGGCCGGGGGACCCTTGTCGGATCATGTCGGGATGAACCTGGACGGTTTTCGGGAAAAGCCGAGTCAACGCCTTAGCGCACGCTACAGGCATGTGCATAGCGCGCGCTAAGTATTGAGTACAGTTAAGTCAGTGAGCCGTTAGCGCACGCTACGAGCAGGGACTAGCGCGCGCTAATGGCCATTTCTTATAAATAGGACAGCATCCTATTCATGATTTCAGTTCCTTTTTCTCCCATACCCAAATTCTTACACTTAGAACATAACTTCCTTCATCCTAAACACTTCATATCAACATCCTAGCTCGTGATTGAAGATCGTATATCGTTGGAGATTGGTGTTCAAGCCTTCGGTGTTGGATTGCTTCGATTTCCTCCGTGTTCTTCACCACTTTGAGGTAGGTGATTCTTCACCGATATTAGTAATGTTCTTAAGGACGTTGACCATGTTTTGATAACCAGTTATTTCATTTATAAACGGTCATCACATGTTAGAAGGATACTTTTGACGTATCGGCACTATATATCGTAGGAACCCTTGAACCGTTTTTAGTATATGGACTCCTAAGTATTTTCAAACCGATTTGTGATCAGTAGACGGATACTACCCAGTTGTTACGTTTTACATGTTGGAATCATGCGTAGGACGAACGGAACTTAGAATATTTTCTTGAGGATCGAAGATGAATTATGATGTTGAGATGATTATCCGTATATTTGTATCTCATAATCATAGATCTTCCACAAACCTTATTAGCATGATATGCTTGAGGATGACTTGTTTTATCGCCATAGAATTCATGAGTTCATCACCATTCAACCCAGTTTTCTGTCAGTAGTAATCTACCATGCACGATTAGCGCACGCTAACATACGTTAGTTAACGTGCGCTATCGGGGATAAGTTAACGCACGATACGTACATAACGTACGATTCAAACTGTCAGTCCGTGGCTAGCGCACGCTAGGCTTATACGATAGCGTACGCTAACAGGCCGGCTTAGCGCACGTTACGTAGAGTACGTAGCGCACGCTAAGCAGTCCAGGCAGATTGTTTATTTTGAGCTTTTCGGCCGTAGACCGAATTGTTAGGCCATCGTTCGACTTGAGATGATTTGTATATCATTTCTTTTGTTAAGGTTTGAGCTTGTTACGTTGATCGAAGGAGGCGCCCTTCGAGTGTGTTGAGATCATTGAAGTGTTTCGTTCTTGCCATTTTTCGAGGCAAGTATCATATGTCGAGTTCGATTTATATTGAAACTTTGATCATGCTTGTGGTTTTGTTCATGTTGTTGAATATGAGATGTATTTCTGAAATTTCTCGTGGTATTCGTTGTTATTTGTTCGTATTGATGAACATATTGAAATGCATATATGTATGCATAGTTGATTGATTTATGGTATAAATGATCCGAGGGGATCATGAGGATCTATGCTGAGGGCGCTAGATCGAATGTCCATCATGCGTTGGTCCGACGGGATCATCATGGGGATCTATGCTGAGGGCGCTGGATCGCTGGATCGAATGTCCACCATGCGTTGGTCCGACGGGATCATCATGGGGATCTATGCTGAGGGCGCTGGATCGCTGGACGGGTTTTCCACCATGCGTTGGTCCGACGGGATCATCATGGGGATCTATACCAAGGGCGTTGGATCGCTGGATTACCCTGTACTGTGTTGATGGAATCGTGAGGATTCGCATCGTTGGATTCCGGTGACGGAGGTCCGTTTTGCATGTTTTATGATGCATTGATGATTTATGCATTACGATACTTGTACTAGCATTGTTTTGCTAACCCCTTCGGGGGTGGACATTTTTTTGATGTTCAGGTAGCCGAGGAGCGGGGAAGCAACCACAGTACCGACAGGATGATGAAATGGCTCAGTGATGTGGTTGATTTAGTACTCGAGTACGTCTGTTTTAATAATGTCTTTTCGATATGGTTGTATAAGTTAACTCATTTGATCGGTTGAATCAAATCTGTATTTGAACTTCAGTTGTACGATTGGTTTATATTTATACTCCTTTTAAAATTAGCCTTGTAAATCCTTACCTAAAGGGTTTACGGCGCTGTAATTATTCCGAATATCTCGGGGTGTTACAGTCACTACCCAGGCGATCGAAGAAAGAGGTGCCCCGGCTGCCGAGCGCCTCTTCTTGCGGACGAGAGCCTCCTGGCGATCGCTCGGCCAGTAACGCCTTGAGCTTCCGCTTGGACATCCGGCGGCCGGCCGAAGGGGTGATAGCAGGAGGCGCGTCGAGAGCACTCCGTCGCTCCTGTAGGACGGCCATGACCTTGTCGATCTGTTCCTTGGTTCGGAGCTGATCGAGCGAGAGGCTTGGGCCGCCGTCTAGGGATGGGATCGAGCGTCTCTGACCGCGGCGGCTGCCTTCCACCATCGGCTGCGGCTCGGACTGGGACGGAACGGGGGGTCTGGCCGGCTGGTCAGCGGCTTTCTTCGACGCGGAGGCGGAAGACATGATTTCTGAAAGATTTCTTTGAAGCGCAGTGAGTGTCACTCCAAGTATATGCCCCGAGAACAGTGAGTGTTCTTCGGGACGGTAGGTGTAAAAATTTGAGGGTTAGATGTCCTTCCTCTAGCGCCAATTGTTGTTGCCCAAAATATTTATCCGAAGATTAATACTGCTGGAAGACGGACAACAAACAACAATTGCGGGAGCACTTCCGAGAGAAGATAAATAATACAAGATTTGCCGGGTTTGTTAGGCCCGGGCTTGAATGCTCTCGCGAGATGTTATTAATACAAATATTCGCGGATACAAGTATTAATGAGAGAAATCTAAATACAATGAGTGTAAAAAGACTCTGTTAATCCGGATCTTGAGCGAAGCTCGGTGTTCTTCGTCCCTGCCGATCGTCTGCCTGATGAGAGCGGCCGGGAGAAGTAAGTACCGAATGATAGCTGTTGCCAAGAGTTGGAGATAGCCAAGTGCTGTATATTTTGCTTCTGTATTGCGTGTGAAAATGCGAGAATGCCAGAGAGATGGCCGAGTGCAGGGTGCCTTGTATATATAGGGGCAGCCGGGTCTTGTCCTCTGGCGGGCGATCGCCTTCCGGCCATTATAATAATGGGGTGATCGTCTGCCGGCCAATATTATAATGGGGCGATCACCCGGGCTGTCGGGCTAAAGTCCAAGGTAGGTGCTGGCAGTCTGCCTAAAGTCCAAGGCTACTGGTTTGCCAGTGGCGGTCGATGAGGAGCCACGCGTCCCGAGTCACGATCACATGCGGCCCTACCGACAACTTTCGTAGTGCAGCCGGTGGTGGACGGATGCTGACAGGCTGTGGTCAACGATCCCTGATATGCGGATCTTGTCTCGGCCCTTGCACGTGCTGCCAGTCCTGAGGCTCGGCCTTTGCCGACTGGATGACTATCGGCATGATGCGGTCGTCTCTAGCTGGTCGTCAGAGGTCGCCATCGGCCAGTTGCTGAGGATCGGCATTGGTCGGTCACCAAGGGTCGGTCGGCAGGTGCCGAGGGATGGTCATCCGCTTGTCTGTCGCCAGGAGTCGGTCGCCGAGTACCGAGAGACGATCGTGTTTGATGTCGATCGCTCGGCACCGGGACTTGTCCTGGGACCTTCGGTTGGCCGATTTAGCTTGCCTGCGGGGCTAAGGCTTGGTCGCCCGGTCGCTGGTCGGCAGCTCTGCCTCGGCTGCTCGGCAGTGGCTAGGTCGCCCGATCTCCGAGGCGATTGCCGGTCGGAGAGTGTAATTCTTGACACAACATTGGGATTATTACTTGCGATTATTAAGTTTGACTATTTTTAAAATGTATTTCTGCTGCAAAAAATTTTTATTTATTCTTCCTAAAATTAGGAGAATTATATTTTAGAAAAGTGGTCGCTACATATAGAGAGCTTGGGAAAAGATCTAATCAATCATTCCAAATGCCAATATCGTATATACGATCGCAAAACCTACGCTTCGATACCATTGTTGGGATTCGGTGTCTAAATCAAAGGCCCAGCGGAAGCAGTAAAATGAAAATTAATTCGATCCGAATCCCTACGAGGATCGATCGAGCTATGTATAGACGAAAATAAAAGGAAACACAAGAGATACAAGAAACATACCCTTGTAGTCGTTGATTAAATGGTTTCCTTCTTTTGAGCTATTCCCCAAGCTTTGCTTGATCTCTACGTATCCAATCCGGTCCAAACTCTTGGATGATCCAACGCCGAAAATACCGCGTCTCTACTTGCCACGCACCGGAGAAACGAACGGAACGACGATCACCTTGCTATCCTCCAAGGATACCACTAGAGCTAGGATGATTTATAAGCTTTCTATATGATTATTGCTCTCTAAGTGTATAACTCACAACTCTCAATCAATCTCTTGATATTCTCCAAGAACAACAAACAAGAAATGAAATGAAGAAGACGACTTTGAGGAAGAATTTTTCTCTCTCTTTCCTCTCTCACCAACCGTAGCAATCACCCAAGTGTGTGTAGGAATGATGAAGTCTTCCTTTTATTTTCCATTTCATAATATAATATCCCAACACGATAATGTGCATGATACTTGTCCCCTCAACACATGAGATTCCAAACATCATGATTGGGGACAATTCAAAACACACGTGCATATAAGTGGGGGGGGCCATGATGAATGATAGGAAGAGTTTGGTCGTTTCGGACTCCCATGAGTCCAAACAGATAAACTACGATTCCGTTCCGATGTATTTATATAAATTAATTAATCTAATTAATTAATCATATCAAATACAAAATAACATAATTAATTTCTCCAAGAAATAATTATATTTATGAATTAAATTAATCACCCAGTAATTTATTTAATTGATTAGGCCGTAAATTAATTTATCCAATAAATCAATTTAGACATCCAATGTCCCAAATTAGATATCTAATATCTAATATTCATAATGAGAGAATAAGCTCGATTCATTCCGTCGTCAATCCTATTGCGCGACTCGTTAGGTCCGTCTCAATCAGCAATGGGAGAAACCAAAGAGTAGTAGTACCACCTAGCCAGCCTGGCGGCTTACACTGTACCCCAACTGAGAACGAATGATTGGGATCATTCAAGAACCATTATGTCGTAAATACCAGTAAACGTATAAACCCTTCTTTCAAATATCCCGATCAAGATATAGGGTCACGACCAGTCAAACCCTATCTGTACTTGATGCTATGCATGCGTTAATGCATATAGAGATCATCGATCTCTCATGTATCTAATACATGTAGCTCCAATGCTTTGGCCAAAGACTTATGATCTCATCTGCCAATAACTGCATAGGACATATAACCCGCTCACTAATGAGAGAAAGAATTCTATCTTGGTATTCAGTAGGACCTGTTACTTGTCCGTCAAGATGCACGTTAAGGTTGACCCCCACCTCCCGGTTTACAGGGTCGAACTACTCTAATGAAAATCTTGACCTCATAAGCACATCCCTACTAAATCCTCAAGTCGAAGGTTCACGAATACCTATCACAACCTTTCGATCCTGTCATTGACTGTCCCGGAGTTAAATCTGTGTGACGAATCGAGGGTGAGTCGGTTCGAGTATACTAATCCAATTAGCATACCTATAACATGTGCTCCCGCTAACCATTAGTGTTCGACGGGTACTCTCCTTGTCAACGAACACGTCATACAAGTCTTCACATAAACTTAATGCCCAGTCAAGTTTCATCGACTTGCGAACGATTAAGTATTTGAGATATAAACCTTTCCAGTGCCGACCCCCTTATCCAATAAGGAGTGGAACATTTTGCTCTCAAGTACACGGACTAGTTTCTATATGTTTATTTACGAGTCAGGAACGCCAGTAACTACCAGTAAATAATGATACATCCATTGCCTTATATTAATGATATACATAATAACAAGTACAATGCCCTCACTTAACATCATCTGAGTGGCATTCCAGGGCACACTCCTAACAATCTCCCACTTGCACTCAATGCCACACACTATGGCCCATGTTCTCCAAATGACGCTCTAAGCTAGTCTGAGAAAGTGGCTTGATCAGTGGATCAGCGATGTAATCGGCTGACTTTACACTATCCAGCACAATTATCTCTTTGTGAACAAATTCTCTTACGAGATGATACTCTCTCTCTCTCAATATGTCTTGTATTGTTATGAAACCTCGGCTCCCAGTCCTGTGCTACCGCTCTATTGTTATCATATAAAGACGAAAACAGGCAGCGTAGCACATGGTGTCACGTGAAGTTTACCCATTCTGGTCTTATATCCTGAAAATAAGTCTTAGTATATCAAAAACATGTTATCTATAAAATTTCACCTAAATCAGAATTCATTAAAATTGAAAGTCGGGGCACAAATATAAATTTCAAGAATTCGGGGCCAAAATTATAGTTACATAAACTTACTATTTTGAAAATAAAATTTACAGAAAACTTGAACTCTCTGAACTCATAAAAACATAAAGAACTTACCCCAAAAATTTGAGGTCAACCCGACAAGAAACGAAAAGATATGACCCGAGTACTAAAATCTCAGTTAAAACAAATGAATGGCTGAAATTGTAATTTCTAAAGGAATAAAAATTGAAACTGAAAAGAATCTGAAAGTATGAGTCTTTAAGGATCAAAATGCAACTGGATTTATAATTATCCAAACGAATTTATCAAAGTTAAAAGACAAAACTAAATAGAAACAAAAATAATAATAATAATAATACTTAAAAGTTGGAAGGGCTTTTGAAAGGTAAAACTTTAAGCAATTTCTGGCCTTCAATTCTCATATTTTTTTATAGTTAAACAGTATAATTTTGTTTACATTACATCGAGTTTGAAGGCAAACGGGCAACAAGCTGCGCCGCTAGACCTTTCTGAATGGCAAACGGACAACAAGCTGTGCCGCTAGACATATTATACTGGAATTTTCGCAATAAAGTTCGTAATTTTCGGATGCATAATCAATCCGCACCGGATTATCCAAATTCATACACTTATGGTAAAAATAATAATAAAACTTAAAACTTGGAAGGGCAGAAATTATACTTCCCGAAAGGTAAAACTTTCACAACTTCTGACCTTTAATCCTTTTGGCATAAAGGACATTTTGCAATAAACTTCATAATTTTCGGACGTATAATCATCCCGTTCCGACCCAAACAAATTTAACATAATTTAGTAAAAATAATAGTACTTAAATTTTGGAAAGGGCATAATTATAATTTTTGAAAGGTACCACTTTCATGCAACTTCTGACCTCAAATCCCTATACCGTAACGGACTTTTCGCAACCAAGTTCGTAATTTTCGGACACATAATCAATCCGTAGCAAATTATCCAAATTCATACACTTATAATAAAAATAATAATATTACTTAAAATTTGGAAGGGTAGAAATTGTAATTCCAGAAAGATAAGACATTCATGCAACTTCTTAATGCCAGATAAAAAGATTTCGGTCACATTTTTTTCCACCAAAAACATTTTCTAAAACTCTTTGACCCTCGAATTTTTAGTATCATACTTTCTTCACGCAATTCACTGAGACTCCACCAGGATCTCCTAAAGCTTCTCTTCTACTTCCTTTGTTAGGCCCACCACCTTACCTAGACTATAGCAGTACTGTTGTCTTCTCTTCAGCTGTTCCTATCGAAATCACCTTTTTCTCAACCAGGAACCCATTACGCTGGGGATTGAGATCCACAAAGGACACTACCAGATAAGAAAGATGACTCGGATAAAGTGGTGCACCTAATAGGAAGAACACAACGATCATCCTTATGGCATAACAGAATTTTCACAATAAACTTCATATTTTTCGGATGTATAATCATCCCATTCCGACTCAAACAAATTTAACATAATTTGATAAATATAATAATAGTACTTCAAACTTAGAAGGGGCAGAGTTGTAATTTTTAAAGCTACCACTTTCATGCAACTTCTGACCTCAAATTTCTATATCGTAACAGACTTTTCGCAAACAAGTTCGTAATTTTTGGATGCATAATCAATCCGTACCAGACTAATCAAATTCATGAGTTTATCATGAGAAATCTGTTAAAACTCACACAATGGACATCTGACCATCAACCAATTGAACTAATTCCTCCCATTTGCCCAAGTCCATTTATTACTAAACAATCATGATGACATCTTATAATATGCACGATCTTCGTTAATCACGACAAGTATTGTTATTAAGTAGAAATCGTGAGTATATGCTTTGCGGAGCTAATTGCTATGACCTTCGGGCGGGACCCACCGCTAGATTCCGTACGAGTACCTGTAGAGTCCCTTTTTCTATCAATATGCATTGAGTGGCGGTTAGTCTAAATTATGAATCGAGCAGCATGGCTGCGGTTCTAGGCAAAGCTACTGTCGTATCCTATTCCCTTGAAGCCGAAGGAAAGAGTGTTCCTAAGGTGACTGAGTCGTAGAATTCGGGTATAGTAGCGATTATGATATGATCTGGATATAGACTCAAGCTAATGACATATCGAGCCCAGATGAGAGATAAGGTAGCACGTCACCAAGCGTGAGAGCGATAACCTCAAAGGCCAACATTATAGTGACTGTCCGACAAACCCCCAAGGCACGGTTATTAAACCAAAGGTCGTGGCAATAGTCAAAGGCCAAAGGCTGATAACGGTCTAAAACGTTATAATCAGGCTAAGGGATTAGTCATATAGACGATCTCCCGAAGCTAAATACTCACTGGGCGCTCGATACCGTATATTCATCATACTCAACAGCAATCTATGGAGATTGGCTGCAAATTCATGATATATTTCACAATATTTACAAGTATGGATAAAAGCATAGTATTCTTCTTGAAATTGCACTCATTACATTCTCTTTTGAAAACTTGCACCAAATGTTAAAATGTTATTTTTCAAACGTGGGAGAAATATATTATGTATATTATTTCAAAAAAAAGAGATACATAAACTCGTAAAATAAAAAAACCCAACTCATTGAAAATCCAGTATTCTCACCCCATTTTGATTTTTTGAAAACCCCACTACATGAAGAGAACCAAGAAGAAGAAGAGGCCGATGCTGACGAGAAGTGAAGTCTGGCCTCCAGTGTTGCCAAAAAGATCTAGGATTCATGGAGCTGTATTCATCATTTCTTGTATTCTTGTATCAAAATTGTACTCTTATTTCTGTTGTAACCTTTTATACTTCGATGTAATAATTCTGTTGTACTCTTGAATATTGATTACTGCATAATTGATCTAAAATTCATATACAAAATATTCATTTTTCCGGGCATAATTGTACTGATTTGTGATTAAAAATATATATTTTACAGATATGTCCAAACATGAGCTAAAAATGGTTATTTTACAGATTACTGACATGAAGCATCAAAAAGGACGGAAAACAAGATCAAATCCAACGACGGGAATTTTTCAAGGCAAAACGACCTACAACACGGCGCAAACAGGACCGTGTTATGTAGGCCGTTTCACATACGGCGCAACAAGGGCCGTGTCTTGGGCCGTTTCACACACGACCGGCATTTAGCGCCGTGTCCTCGCGCGTATTCCGGAAGAGACCGATGTAACATCCCCAAAACCGTATGGGAATATTACACGCCGTAAACCCTTTCCGCAAGGATCTACCAGGCTAAACGTCCATAAACAACCAAATGCTTGCCCGGGCAGGGTCAAACAACATAATAATACAGACTGTTAAGGTCATTTACACAAAAACACACAGACCGATGAGGTCACACAACTCTATCAACGGGACTGACTCACAACATTACCCACACAGGGGTCGAAATACAATACGGCGGAAGACTGAATCAACTCTAACAATACAACTAAACTCTACCAACTCTCAACTCTTGATTAGTATCGCAGCTCGTCATCCTCTTGTGCCAATCCTGTGACTGCTCCCGTGAATCTGCATGTACCTGGACGCAAAACAGACATCCACCCCCCGAATACTCGGGGGTTAGTAAAACTCCACTGTTTTACTAGTGCAAGTATCAAACCATACGAAATGTAACAAGCAAATAGCTTCTACGGATTTAATACGCAAATCAATTATCAAAATGTTCCCTAGAAGTTTTAGAATTTGAACTCAAGTAAGAGATATTTGAAAAGGAACACATCATCTCGGGATTTTTAAAGGTAAATTCTTTCGGAACTCGAGTCCCAATTTACAAAACCTTTTCATAAACATTAGGGCCTTAGCCCGATTCTCGTTTCAAAGCATACTAAATAATATATCATTATGAGTTCGAGATCCATATTTAAAATGTTACCCGAACAATCAATGCTACACGACCATTGTTCGTACACATCATGTACCGAACTCCGGAGGCCTCGACGGACCTTACCCGGACCACACACACTGTCCGTACACATCATGTACCGAACTCCGGAGGCCTCAACGGACCCTACCCGGCCACACACACTGTTCGTACACATCATGTACCGAACTCCAGAGGCCTCAACGGACCCTACCCGGCCACACACACTGTTCGTACACATCATGTACCGAACTCCGGAGGTCTCAACGGACCCTACCCGGCCACAACATCGTTCGTACACATCATGTACCGAACTCCAGAGGCCTCGTCAGACCCTACCTGGATCACACACCTTGTCCGTACACGTCATGTACCGGACTCCAGAGGCCTCGTCAGACCCTACCTGGATCACACACTTTGTTCGTACACATCATGTACCGAACTCCAGAGGCCTCGTCAGACCCTACCTGGAACACACACTCATCGACACAACACAATTCATAGTCATTAAATGTCAAGCCATTCCACATTACAATGAAATGTACAATCAAGTATGTAAACCAAACAACACGAATATCATGATCATCACAATGACTCTTAACCAACATAACACATATTCGGAACACAATACATTGCACAACCACGTGTACAACCATCTCATATGTACATCGCAATCCTGCACAAATGGTACAACGCCGAACACGTATACCAATATATCACTATCATCACAAAGCCTTCAAATTTCGGAAAACACGACCAACTAAAACAGAACATATTTACGGAGGCAAGCAAAATCGTCATAGATATCATACGTAATTACTAGTCGCAAGATACAAGTCGTATAATAAGATACTTGCCTTAATAACCGCTACCGAACGCTCCGAAGAACACGGTTCGACCGGGAAGCTCGAACCCCAAAGAAGACAACGAACGGAAGGGTTCCGACTCGAGTTCTTCACAAGAATTCGTTCCTAAGTCACAACGATATCAATTCAATCACAATTCTACGAAAACGTATGGAACTTCCCAAGTTCTACCCATTGAAGCATTTTATCGGACACTTTGAGGGCATAGACCAATTTAATCGATTATTCAAAGAAATACTCAAATTCGTTCCACAAAACTTCAAGGGTATTGAATGATTACGAGTTTACAATCAAGTTCTAACAATAATATGAATCAAAACGAAGCAAATCGGCCAAAACACCAAGAAATCTCAAGAACACCCAAAAACCAAAAGTTTAGGTGTTCTTACCTTCGATCCGGGTGGAAGATGATGTTAATCTATGATTCCAACTTCCAAAACATGTTGCTCTATGTCATATCCATCCAAATCCATCCATTATTGACGAAGAAACGCGAAGAAACGAAGAAAAAGGGTGAAAATGGCCGGATGACTCGGTCAGTGCCCTTAAATAGCCGAGCCTGGCCGCCACGCACGTAATCGCCAAGGCCTACGACGAATCGCCAAGGCCGAACTCCTGGATCGATTCTGCGGACATATTACGACGTAATCGAAGGCATTACGTGCGTAACCGAATTACGGCTATCGCTGGGCCATTACGGCCGTTACTCGGCCGGGCACGGCCAGCCTCGGTCGATCCGACGGTCCGACATATCCCGAAACTCCGACCTGAACGTAAACCGAAAACACGATTATGAAGTACTCGCAAAGACGAATCCAAATACTAAGAGAACACCCGATTCCGACCACCCGAGGGCTCGAATTTCGACAACGGAAGTAATTACCCCAAACTTTGGGAAATTACGAAAATGGCCCAAAACGCCCGAAAATCACGATACGTGATCGAAACACCAAACCGAAGCTTACAACATGAATAATAACATTAAATGAACTTCCGAGAAACTCGAAACAACAGTTTCGGACGAGATTCGCGAGAATCGAACTCAAGTGCGAAAAAGTCGTTTAAGAACACAGAACTCAACAAAACGATACCGAAACGAACTCGGATGACAAAAAGTGCAGAATTAAATATTCTCAAAATGACGAAATGGTCAAAAGCGAGTTGTCGAAACGGACCTCCGCCGAAAAATGAAAATTACCGAAAATCCGAAATTGCGGATATTACAACCGAGTCACCACAAAACGGCGCACAACACGGGGCAAACTGGGCCGTTTTTCATCGCCGTTTTTCAGCAGATGCCATGCAAAAATAGTCCACTTTTGACCAACTTGTGAACTCAACCACAAGATATTTTTTTGGTCAAAAATCTGAAAATTCAAAGACATGGGTAAAGTGTGAACAAAGAATTAAAAAAATGATATTACAATAGATATTTTGAATTAAATAATCAATTGTATTCTTGAAAATCACCTATAAAAGGACATGTTCATCCATTGCAAAATCACCAATTATCAACTCTCAAACCCATCTTGTTGCTAAGAAATACTCCTTTCTTTTAGCAATATATTTTCCTTAGAACTTTCAATTTTAGTTTGTATTTTATTTTTGGTTTGAAGTTTTTCTTTCATTTAGTTTGTAATTGAAAAGTGCTTGATCAATAAGCACTTAGTATTTTACTTTCAATTTTTGTAAGCTTGTAACCTTTAAACAAGTTTGAAGTTATATTTTGAAGTTTGTTTCTTGCAGTTTGATTCATCATATTCAAGTAAGTTTTATCTATTGTCATTAAGTTCTAGTAATTAAAAGTTTCTATATATATTATATATATCAATTATTTCTTTTATAATTTTAGTTTGTATAAACCAATGAGTAGCTAATCTTTCTTCCTAGGGGAAGGGGGATTTCTATTAGGTTATATATTGAGTATTTGATTGATTTAAACTATTTTTAGGACTAATTGGTTTAAATAGAGATTGATCATATCCTATTTTTACTAATGAAACCTTCTTGATTGATTGTTGAGTGAATTGAAAACATATCTTTTCAATCTATCAAATGTTAATCTTGTTATCAACATCTTAAGATTGCGAAAGTGGTTAAGACACCTTTGATTACGAAAGTACATAGGTGAAAAGTTGATTACTCGATGAACGATCGTTTATATTAAAAATAGTTAAGTTAGAGAAATGAAAGGACTAATTGGTTTAAATAGAGATTGATCATATCCTATTTCTACTAGTGAAACCTCCTTGATTGATTGTTAAGTATATTGGAAACACATCTTTTCAATCTATCAAGTGTTAATCTTGTTATCAACATCTTAAAAAAGCAAAAGTGATTAAGACATCTTTGATTACGAAAGTACAGAGGTGAAAAGTTGATTACTAGATAAACATTCGTTTTTTTCTGTTATATCCGTATAAATCAATTCCGATACTTAATTAAAAACCTAATTTAATGAACCTGTAATCCTTTAGATTTTATAAATTCCCAACTCATTTTAATTCTATTCATTTTCACTAGTTAAAAATAGTCTAGTATAAATAGTCTTAATATAAATAGTCTAGTATAAATAGTCTTAATATAAATAGTCTAGTATAAATAGTCTTAATATAAATAGTCTAGTATAAAAATAGTCTTATTAAAAATAGTCTTATTAAAATAGTCTTATTAAAAATAGTCTTATATAAAATAGTCTTATTAAAAATAGTTTGGTTTAAAATATAGTGCATTTAATTTTGTTAATATTTAAAAACCAAAAAATATATTTTAGAATATTTTAGTATTTATTTCTCGCAATTTGTAACAAATTATTATACGTGTAATATCCGCATTTTTTTTCTTTCCCTTGTATTTTCATTTCGGTGTATTTCTCGATTGTAGCGACCCTCGTGTATCTTTCACTGTAACTTTTCCGTCATCTATTGATCTCATTCTCGTAATTGTTGTGCAGAACCACCGTTTCGGGTTTGCCGTGGATCCATTCTATGCTATGACGCGTTTTGAGGGGTTCCGTTTGATGTCCCGTTCGTGTTCCGGTGTTGTGGACCGTTTATATTCCGTACCTAGCGCACGCTAATTTTTCTGCATAGCGCACGCTAGAAGTCCTTTTGTAGCGCACGCTATGTTTACTTCGTAGCGCACGCTAGCGAGTTAGCCCTAGGAGTGGCAGTTCTGTTCCCAGCCCTCTGGACTATCGGATTAGCGCACGCTACCTTGTCTAGCGCACGCTAATGTCGGGTGACTAGCGCACGTTAAGTTGTTCGGTAGCGCGTGCTAGCGTGACTGTCCAGTACTGGACAATTTACTACTGAACTCGATCAGGCGCCAGGTAGCGCACGCTACGTTTGTACGCTAGCGCACGCTAACGGGTCAGGTGAGTTTTGGGCAGTTAGCTTCTGGACTCGGATGATGTCTAGGTAGCGCACGCTATTGGTCGATAGCGCGCACTACCGAGAGATTATTAGCGCACGCTACGTTTCGAGTAGCGCACGCTAACGGCCAGAATTCTGGCTACTGGACTGGACGCTAACTGTTTGGCCTGTAAATTTATCCCGTTAGCGCATGCTAACCTTGAGGATTAGCGCGCGCTAACACTCCCTGGCTATATAAACCAGGGAGTTGACCGAGATAAACACAATTTTTCATTTGTTCTCCTCTCCGCGACGCAGAGCTTCTCCAGGCGATTTCCGAGCGATCCCTTCCTCCGATTATTTCAGGCATCCTGTACCTTGAGTCTTTGAAGTAGATTAACAACACCTACTTGTGTCCTTCATCCTCAATCCAAGGTAAATCTCTTAGAACCCTACTTTTGGATAATTTGGGGGTTTTGGGATTTTCCTCCGATTCGTTCCGTTTTGTTGGTGGATTCATGATGGGTATGGTTAATCTTGTCAATATAATTACTTTTCCTACGAATTCATGGTATATTTTCATGGTTTTGCGAAATCGAGAGGGTTTGGTTGTGGTCCGCCCTCGTTGTTATGTTTATACAAATATACATGAATCGTAGGTGGGTCTCCGGGTGTATTCCATTTCCGTAATCGTTTAGAAGTGGTTGTGATTGTGTTATTCAAATCGTTAGGTTCATTTCCGCCGGTTTCTCGCGGTCGTGTTTTGATCCTCCATTCCTGTTCGTGTCACCGTCTTTTTGATCAAGGCAAGTATCCTTATGAACTTACGATCTTGACATAGTAGTTGTGTATGAGAAATTGTGTGTGTGTATGCTCACTACGGGTTAGATCCGACGGGGTCTCGGTAGGGGTCCACGGAGGTGTGGATCGACGAGCTTTGCTTTTAACCACTATGGGTTAGATCCGACGGGGCCTCGGTAGGGGTCCACGGAGGTGTGGATCGACGGTTAATTGTGGTGAATTTTACAAATGTGATTTGACTATGGCATTTCCGGAAATGAGTGTTTTGGAACTATGTTTTTCTTGATTGCATGCATTTACTATATGTGTAAGATGTAAGTTGTTCATTTGGTTACTTGTACTAGCGTAATTGCAAACCCCTCTGGGGACCCGTTTTGGGGAAATTCGTTTTATGAATTTCAGGCCAGGTTCATCGAGACGAACAGGCGCTGGACCAGTATGCGGATGATGGCCGTGCGTGATGATTGTGCACGAGTGATGTCTTAGTGTCTTCTATCTTTTTATCTTTTTGTGGTTTTGTTTGAACTAATAGAAGTACTCGAGTACTTAAGAATTTTTACTCGTCTGGATTGTATTGTTGCTTATTATGTTTGTGTCGAATTATGGTGTTATGTTTGACCGGTTGAACCGGGAGGATTATTTTGTTGGGCGTCTTTATGACGAGGTGTTATTCTGTTGTTCTGTGAGTCGATGAGTATGATGTTTGTTCTGCCTGGTGGGTCCCATATAGGGAATTCACGGCGCTCTAATATACCTCAAACATCTTGAGGGTGTTACAGAAAATGGTATCGGAGCACTAGGTTATGGATACCTAGGCTTGTCGGTTTATTGGGTCTTGTTGTGTTTTGTTTTGCACATCATTGTCACGCTGCCATGATTCCGGTACTACCAGTGCCCGTAAGTTTTCCTTCCTCTGTTCCTTATTCCCTTGTATCGTACCTTTGATTCTCGATTTGTGATTGTTCTTTTCTTGTACTTACCATCGTATGGCTTTTGCTACTTATTTAACTCCAGTATGGATGCTGGAAGAGATCGTGGTCGCGGTCGTGGTCGTGGACGCGGCCGGGGACGTGGGGCAGCCGGTGGGGCGGCCACGTCGCAGTCTTCGGGAGCCGGCAGTACCGGCGACCGTCACAGTCATGCTTCTTCTCAGGAGCGTGCGGACCTTGGTATTGCGGCCGTTATGCAGCAAATGGTGAACCAAATGGCGGCAATAGCTCAGGCGGTCCGGCCCAAGCTGCTAGGGGCGGAGCAGATCGTTGGCTACAGGATGTCATCAAGATGCACCCTCCCCAGTTTTCAGGAGCCTCAGACCCGATTGGCTGGGAGGGGTGGATCAAGGAGATATCCAAAGTTTTTGTCACCACCAACTGTCCTGAGGACCGCAAGGTCCCTATTGCCCAGTATTTTATCACTTGGGATGCTACCGACTGGTGGGAAGCCATTGAGCCGAGAGATCGTGCTGCTTCATGGGACGAGTTTAAGGACCTGATGGAGACCGAGTATTGCCTGTGGCTGGTCAAACAAGCTCGAGTCCATGCCTTCTTTGATGCTCAGCCTCGGGATATCCCTGTTTCCTAGGCCATTGCCGATTTCAATCGGGAGTTGGGTTTCGTGAAGGCCCAAGTTAGGGAAGAGAGCGATAAGATTTTCCATTTCTCCAGGCGGATGAAACCGTCGATTCGTGATTACATGTCCGGACTAGTTTGCACTACCTTAAAGGATTATCAGAGTAGGGCCCTTGCCTACGATATGTCTGTGACGGCGAGTGAGGCGGCTCGCGAGAGCAAGAAGCAAAAGTCCGCCGGAAATTTTTCGGGCCACAAAGGTGGGGGTCAGCAGAAGTCCCAGTCTGCTAACTTTTCCGCTGGCGGTGGTCCCGCCCGTTCTACTGCAGGTTTTCGCGGAACTACCAATACTCCTTCTCGGGATACGAAGTGTTTTAACTGTGGTCGACCGGGCCACATTAGTCGTACATGTCTGAGTCCTTTGCTGACGTGTAATCGGTGTGGCCAGCCAGGCCACAAAGCTGCTTTCTGTGCTGAGAGAGAGAAAATCCTTGGTGCCCAGGCTTCCATCCCAGCGCCTAGGGAACCAAGTGTGAATCAAGGTTCGTTTGCTCCGCAGTCTCCACCGAGTGCTAGCCGAGGGAGAGGCCGGGGTCAGCCCAGCCGAGGGGGAGCTTCCAGTGTCGGCTCCGCCCACCCGCGCATTTATGAGATGAGGAGGGCCGATGACCCAGCCGCTACCGTTGCCACAGGTACCGTTCACATCTATTTGCATCCTGTCAGTGTGCTTCTTGATTCTGGTGCTACGCATTCATTCGTGTCTTTGGAATGTGTGCACCGTTTGGGTCTTGACTGTTTATCGCCATGAGAGCCTTTCATCGTTAAACTTCCTAGCGGCGATAGGATCGTTGGTGACCGTCAGATTCGAGATTTTGTTGTGACTATTTGTGGGAGGCCTTGGCTGTCTAATCTTATTGTTGTGGGAATTGAGGGCGAGGATTTAATTCTTGGGGATGATTGGCTCGAACGGCATGGTGCGATCATGAATTACCGTACGAGAATCATCACTATGTTAGCCGAGGATGGCACCCAGCACTCTTTCGCGGGGCGAAAGAGGGGAAACCAGAAACTTGTTATTAACGCTTTGAAGGCAATTAGACTCCTACGGAAGGGGTGTACGGGTTATTGGTGTTACGCCTTGAAGGCGGGGAACAGTGGGGTCGAGCTTTCATCAATTCCAGTTGTTAGTGAGTTTCCTGATGTATTTCCTGACGAGTTACCGGGATTGCCACCAGATCGTGAGGTTGAGTTTGCTATAGAGTTAGAGCCGGGCGCGGCTCCGATTTCGAAGGCACCATATCGCATGGCACCTTCAGAGATGGCCGAGCTGAAGAAGCAGTTGAGTGAGCTTCTTGAGTGGGGGTATGTTTGGCCGAGCGCCTCGCCTTGGGGCGCACCGGTCCTGTTTGTGCGGAAGAAGGATGGTTCACTATGTTTGTGTATCGACTATCGCGAAATAAACAAGGTGACCATCAAGAACAAGTATCCTTTGCCGAGAATTGATGACTTGTTCGATCATTTGCAGGGAGCTGCGGCGTTCTCGAAGATTGATTTGAAATCAGGGTACTATCAGCTCCGGGTGAGGGAGTCCGATGTGCCGAAAACAGCTTTTCGGACGAGATACGGACATTATGAGTTTGTAGTTATGCTCTTCGGGTTAACTAATGCACCGGCGGTGTTCATGCAGTTGATGAACAAAATCTTTATCGAGTATTTGGATAATTGTGTTGTCGTCTTCATTGACGATATTCTTATTTATTCGAGGGATGAGGAAGAGCATGCTCATCATTTGCGGGTAGTGTTAGATATTTTGAGGACCGAGCAACTCTATGCGAAGTTCTCGAAATGTGAGTTCTGGCTGAAGGAAGTGATGTTTCTAGGTCACGTGATTTCAGCCGAGGGGGTTCGTGTAGATCCGCAGAAGATCGAGGCAGTATTGGATTGGGCACCGCCCAAGAATGTGAAGGAACTCCGTAGTTTCTTGGGTTTGGCTGGCTACTATCGTAGGTTCGTCGAGGGTTTCTCGAAACAAGCTCGGCCACTTACGCAGTTGCTCCAGAAATCCGAGAAGTTCATCTGGAATGACGAGAGGCAGTCGAGTTTTGAGGAACTGAAGAAGCGTTTGACTTCAGCCCCGGTTTTGGCGTTGCCATGTGGCAACGAGGGTTTTTCCGTTTATAGCGATGCTTCGGGTCAGGGTCTTGGGTGCGTATTGATGCAGCACGGCAAGACCATTTCCTATGCGTCGAGACAGTTGAGGCCGTATGAACTGAACTACCCTACTCATGATTTGGAGTTAGCGGCAGTCGTTTTCGCGCTCAAGATTTGGCGTCATTATCTTTTCGGCTCTGCATGTCAGATTTTTACCGATCATAAAAGTTTGAAATACATATTTACTCAGCGGGAGTTGAATATGAGGCAGAGGAGGTGGTTAGAGATGATTAAGGATTATGACCTCGAAATCCTTTATCATCCGGGCAAGGCGAACGTCGTGGCCGACGCCTTGAGTCGGAAACCGGTTGCGTTGCGAATGCTTGAGATCCTTACGTCTCAGTCTGAGCTTCGACGGGCTTTGATCGAGTTAGATGTTGAGATTTTGTTATCGGGAACTGTCGGGCAACTTTGCGCCTTAGAGATTTTGTCGTCTTTGATCGATGAAATTAAACTGAAGCAGTTGGAGGATCCGATGATTACTCAAATCCGAGAGAACGTTCTTAAGGGAAAGTCTCCTGGGTTTGTGATTCACGAGGATGGTATTTTGAGATTCCAGAGTCGGCTTTGTGTGCCGAACGACTCAGAGTTGAGACAGAGTATTTTGCGGGAGGCCCATGCTACACCTTACCCCGTTCATCCTGGTTCGAGTAAGATGTACAAGGACTTGAGGAGGAACTTCTGGTGGAATGATATGAAGGAGTAGGTCGCACAGTTTGTAGCGAAATGTTTGACTTGTCAGCAGGTCAAAATCGAGCATCAGCGACCGGTTGGGTTATTGCAGTCACTTCCCGTCCCGGAATGGAAATGGGAAGATATATCAATGGATTTCGTTACGAGTTTGCCGAGATCGAGGTCGGGCATGAATATGGTATGGGTGATAGTTGATCGTCTGACCAAGTCAGCACACTTTCTGGGCATTAAGGACACTTGGGGCGCAGAGAAGTTAGACCGTGTGTTTATCGCGCAGATCGTGAGGCTTCACGGTACTCCGAAGTCTATCATTTCGGATCGTGATGGCCGTTTTGTATCGCACTTCTGGCAGGCAGTGCATAAGGCGTTGGGTACCCGTTTGCAGTTGAGTACCTCTTTTCATCCCGATCGATGGATACCGGAACGCACTATCCAGACGTTCGAGGATTTGTTGCGTGCTTGTGCTCTCGATTAGAGCAGTGACTGGGAGGAGCATTTGCCATTGATCGAATTCACGTACAACAATAGTTGGCACGCGTCGATTCAGATGGCACCGTATGAGGCACTTTATGGGCGGCGATGTCGATCACCGATTTGTTGGAACGAGGCGTCCGATTTGGTCGGGACCGAGCCGGATGTCGTTTTAGAGACGAGGCGGAAGATATAATTAATTCGGGAACGGATGTTGACCGCCCAGAGTCGACAGAAGTCGTATGCCGACGTCCGTCGTCGACCTTTGGAATTCGAGGTGGGAGACCACGTTTTGCTAAAGGTGTCACCGACAAAGGGAGTTTTTTGTTTCGGGAAGAAAGGGAAGTTGAGTCCGAGATTTATTGGACCCTTTGAGGTTCTCGAGCGAGTCGGTGAGTTGGCATACCGTTTGGCGTTACCTCCGGCCTTGAGTCATGTTCATAGCATTTTTCATGTTTCCCAGCTGAGGAAATATGTCCTGGATCCTAGTCACGTCATCGATTATGGTGAGATTGATGTCGCCGAGGATATTACTTTTGAAGAGAGTCCTTTGAAGATTTTGGAGCATCGTGAGAAACGACTGAGGCATAAGGCCATACCTTTGGTCAAGGTGCAGTGGTCGAGACACGGTGTCGAGGACGCAACTTGGGAAACCGAGGATAGCATGCGTGCTAGGTACCCTGAGTTGTTTGTTTCTTAAGTTTCGGGACGAAACTTATTTTTAGAGGGGTAGAATGTAATATCTGCATTTTTTTCATTCCCTTGTATTTTCATTTCGGTGTATTTCTCGATTGTAGCGACCCTCGTGTATCTTTCAGTGTAACTTTTCCGTCATCTATTGTTCTGATTCTCGTAATTGTTGTGCGGAACCACCGTTTCGGGGTTGCCGTGGATCCATTCTATGCTATGACGCATTTTGAGGTGTTCCGTTTGATGTTCCGTTCGTGTTCCGGTGTTGTGGACCATTTATATTCCGTACCTAGCGCACGCTAATTTTTCTGCATAGCGCACGCTAGAAGTCCTTTTGTAGCGCACGCTATGTTTACTTCGTAGCGCGCGCTAGCGAGTTAGCCCTGGGAGTGGCAGTTCTGTTCCCAGCCCTCTGGACTATCGAATTAGCGCACGCTACCTTGTCTAGCGCACGCTAATGTCGGGAGACTAGTGCACGTTGAGTTGTTCAGTAGCGCGCGCTAGCGTGACTGTCCAAGATCTTGGATGCTTTACTACCGAACTCGGTCAGCGCTGTAGCGCACGCTACGTTTGTACGCTAGCGCACGCTAACGGGTCAGGTGAGTTTTGGGCAGTTAGCTTCTGGACTCGGCTGATGTCCAGGTAGCGCACGCTATTGGTCGATAGCGCGCGCTACCGAGAGGTTATTAGCGCACGCTACGTTTCGAGTAGCGCACGCTAACGGCCAGAAGTCTGGCTACTGGACTGGACGCTAACTGTTTGGCCTGTAATTTTATCCCGTTAGCGCACGCTAACCTTGAGGATTAGCGCGCGCTAACACTCCCTAACTATATAAACCAGGGAGTTGACCGAGATAAACACAATTTTTCATTTGTTCTCCTCTCCGCGACGCAGAGCTTCTCCAGGCGATTTCCGAGCGATCCCTTCCTCTGATTATTTCAGGCATCCTGTACCTTGAGTCTTTGAAGTAGATTAACAACACCTACTTGTGTCCTTCATCCTCAATCCAAGGTAAATCTCTTAGAACCCTACTTTTGGATAATTTAGGGGTTTTGGGATTTTCCTCCGATTCGTTCTGTTTTGTTGGTGTATTCATGATGGGTATGGTTAATCTTGTCAATATAATTAGTTTTCCTACGAATTCATGGTATATTTTCATGGTTTTGCGAAATCGAGAGGGTTTGGTTGTGGTCTGCCCTCGTTGTTATGTTTATACAAATATACATGAATCGTAGGCAGGTTTCCGGGTGTATTCCATTTCCGTAATCATTTAGAAGTGGTTGTGATTGTGTTATTCAAATCGTTAGGTTCATTTCTGCCGGTTTCTTGCGGTCCTGTTTTGATCCTCCATTCCTGTTCGTGTCACCGTCTTTTTGATCGAGGCAAGTATCCTTATGAACTTACGATCTTCACATAGTAGTAGTGTATGAGAAATTGTGTGTGTGTGTATGCTCAGTACGGGTTAGATCCGACGGGGTCTCGGTAGGGGTCCACAGAGGTGTGGATCGACGAGCTTTGCTTTTAACCACTACGGGTTAGATCCGACGGGGTCTCGATAGGGGTCCACGGAGGTGTGGATCGACGGTTAATTGTGGTGAATTTTACAAATGTGATTTGACTATGGCATTTCCGGAAATGAGTGTTTTGGAACTATGTTTTTCTTGATTGCATGCATTTACTATATGTGTAAGATGTAAGTTGTTCATTTGGTTACTTGTACTAGCGTAATTTCTAACCCCTCTGGGGACCCGTTTTGGGGAAATTCTTTTTATGAATTTCAGGTCAGGTTTGTAATATCCGCAATTTCGGATTTCTGGTAATTTTATTTTTTCGGCGGAGGTCCGTTTCGACGACTCGCTTGGGACCGTATCATCATTCTGAGAATGATTAATTCTGCACTTTTTGTCATCCGAGTTCGTTTCGGTATTGTTTTGTTGAGTTCCGTGTTTCTTAACAACTTTTCCGCACTCGAGTTCGATTCTTGTGAATCTCGTCCGAAATTACTGTTTCGAGTTTCCCGTAAGTCCATTTAACTTTGTTAGACGTGTTGTGAGCTTTGGTTTGGTGTTTCGATCGCGTATCGTGATTTTCGGATGTTTTGGGCCATTTTCGTAATTTCCCAAAGTTTTGGGTAATTACTTCCGTTGTTGAATTCCGAGCCTTCGGGTGGTCGGAATTGTGTGTTCTCTTAGCCCTTAGATTCGTCTTTGCGAGTACTTCGTGACCGTATCTTCGATTCGTATTCAGGTTTGGGTTTCGGTGTCGTTTTCTTGAGTTCAGTGTTATTAAACGACTTTTCCCATATATGAGTCGACTTTGTAAAATCACCATAAATTCTTGAAAACTCCAAAGACTTTGAATCTTTTCAATATTATAGAGCATCAAGTTAGCTTTCCAATGGTTCAAACGGTGAGTCAATCAGAGTCCGGACGAGAGAGTTATGGTCGAAATAGCTCAGACACTCATTTTCCAGTTTTGGCCGAGCAGCTTGTACCCTGTGCCGCGGCACACTTAGTCTGGGCCGCGGCACACAGTCCAGATTAGCCTATTTCTGCGGATTTTGTGAGATGAATGCTCATTTCATCTCTTCCTTCATTCCTCCTCCTCTTGGGCGATCTTATGGGCGATTTTCGGGCGTTTTGCATCATCAATCCCAGAGAACTTCATATTCTTCAAGTTTTTGGTGTGGATTAACAACTCCAACAATTGTTCTTCATCATTAATCCAAGGTAAATTCTTGAAACCCTACTTTTGGGTGAATTGGGGGTTTTTTGTTCGTTTTGTCCGATTTAACCGTAATAACTTAGATTTGTGATGTATTGATGATTATTTAGATGTATTCTATCATTTCCCTTGTTATTCCATGGTTGGATCGTTTCGATTCGTTATTTTGGTCGAGTTCTTAGTCAACACCTTGAAGGTGTCCGACAAAAGGTCTTAGAGGGGGGATTGGGCGTTGTATGATTATTATCCATCGTACGATTGTTGATTTATCATTGGTATGACTTAGGGACGAAATTCTTGTGAAGAACTCGAGTCGGAACCCTTCCGTTCGTTGTCTTCTTCGGGGTCCGAGCTTCCCGGTCGAACCGTGTTCTTCGGAACGTTTGGTAGCGGTTATTAAGGCAAGTATCTTATTATACGACTTGTATCTTGTGACTAGTAATTACGTATGATATGTATGACGATTTTGCTTGCCTCCGTAAATATGTTCCGTTTGGATTGGTTGTGTTTTCCGAAATTTGAAGGTTTTGTGATAATAGTGATATATTGGTATCCGTGTTAGGCGTCGTGCCATTTGTGCAGGATTGCGATGTACATATGAGATGGTTGTACACGTGGTTGTTCAATGTATTGTGTACCGAATGTGTGTTATGTTGGTTAAGAGTCGTTGTGATGATCATGATATTTGTGTTGTTTTGGTTTACATACTTGATTGTACATTTTAGTGTAATGTGGAATGGCTTGACATTTAATGATTATGAATTGTGTCGTGTCGATGTGCGTGTGTTCCAGGTAGGGTCAGCGAGGCCTGCGGAGTTCGGTACATGATGTGTACGAACAAAGTGTGTGATCCGGTAGGGTCAGCGAGGCCTCTGGAGTCCGGTACATGACGTGTACGGACAAGGTGTGTGATCCGGTAGGGTCCGACGAGGCCTCGGAGTTCGGTACATGATGTGTACGAACGATGTTGTGGCCGGGTAGGGTCCGTTGAGGCCTCGGAGTTCGGTACATGATGTGTACGAGCAGTGTGTGGCCGGGTAGGGTCCGTTGAGGCCTCGGAGTTCGGTACATGATGTGTACGAACAAAGGTGTGTGGTCGGGTAAGGTCCGTCGAGGCCTCCGGAGTTCGGTACATGATGTGTACGAACAATGATCGTGTAGCAGTGATTGTTCGGGTAACATTTTAAATATGGATCTCGGACTCATAATGATATATTATTTAGTATGCTTTGAAACGAGAATCGGGCTAAGGCCCTAATGTTTACGAAAAGGTTTTGTAAATTGGGACTCGAGGTCCAAAAGAATTTCTGCTTTAAAAATCCCCGAGATGATGTGTTCCTTTTCAAATATCTCTTACTTGAGTTCGAAATTCTAAAACTTCTCGGGAACATTTTGATAATTGATTTACGTATTAAATTCGTAGTTGCTATTTGCTTGTTACATTTCGTATGGTTTGATACTTGCACTAGTAAAACAGTGGAGTTTTACTAACCCCCAAGTATTCGGGGGGTGGATGTCTGTTCTGCGTCCAGGTACATGCAGGTTCAGGGGAGCAGTCTCTGGATTGGCACAAGGGGTTGTCGAGCTGCGATACTATTCAAGAGTTGAGAGTTGGTAGAGTTTATTTGTATTGTTAGAGTTGATTCAGTCTTCCGTTGTATTGTATTTCGAACCCTGTGTGGGTAATGTTGTTAGTCAGTCCTGTTGATAGAGTTGTGTGACCTCATCGGTCTGTGTGTTCTTGTGTAAGTGACCTTAACGGTCTGTATTACTATATTGTTTGACCCTGGCCGGGCAAGCATTTGGTTGTTTATGGACGTTTAGCCTGGTAGATCCTTGCGGAAAGGGTTTACGGCGTGTAATATTCCCATATGGTTTTGGGGGTGTTACATTTATGGTATCAGAGCTTAGGTTGCGGAAACCTAGGCTATCGGGTCGAGTCGAGTCGTGGTTTGTCGAGTAATGTGTTGTCTTGTCGTTCGAGTCGTCAGGTGACAAGTTGAGTTGTGCGTAGTCACAACGTGTCGGATATGTTGTCGGATGAGATTAGTATCGTGGGCGACCGTCATCTCCGTGCGGCCTGTGGATGTAAGTCTCCCTTCTTTGTGTTGTGCCTCGTGTGACACGAGCTATTTTTATGATTATGAGTTAATTGACGGAATCCTCTTATGGATTTTGATTTCGTGATATGTGATCATTTGACTCCTGTTTTTCGTTCATATGAGGAGTAGTGTTCTTTGTCTTGTGCATGTTTGATTTTATTTCTTTTATCCGTTGCGTGAGTTCTTTTGTAATGGCTTTCGGTATTTTACCGACTGAGTTTTATTTCGAAAACCAATTCCCTTAACCGAGTTTTTGGCATTATGGCCTTGATCATTTTGGCGAAATTCTTATGACGGAATTTAGTATTTTGTAAATGGCTTTTGTGAGTTTTTGAAATATTACCGTCATCGACCTTTTTGGCATTTTGTAAATAGTTTTTATCCTGGTGGGTTCCGGCGCGGGACCCACGGCACTATAATGTTCCGTGTAATTATCTGAAATTTTTGGGCATTCTAGCCCATTGAATTATCTTTGAAAACTTTGAGTACCTTAGAAAATAAATTTCGAGACGTACTTTTAAAATAAATTATTTTCTCGTGGTACATCCAAGGTGCCACAATATGTTTCAAGATTCTTCTACCTCGAGGACCAAAATGTTTTGAGATTTTTCCAATATTTTAGAAACACTTTTACTTAGACCCGAGGGTCGAATATTTCCGAAAGTTTTTCACGAAAAGAAAGTGTCCTCATCTTTATCGAATGCGAAATAGTTTTCCAAAGTCTCGATAACGATGTTTCACGATTGTACTTTTTTTTGAAGGGTGATACTCAAGATCAATCGGTGTTTCCAAAATTGCTTTCAAAAGGAGGTTTTCGTTTTTAAAACCTATCTATTCCCGTTTGAGGGCTGGGTATGTATGTGTGATGTTCGCGTTGTCGTTATGATGTTTGCTCCCGAGTATGATCGAATTGGTGGCATGAACGTCGAGGCGTTGCCACGCATTTGTTGTACTAGCCCTCTGTGAGAGGTGTGATTTGGTGTTTACTGTTTATCGCCTCGTGGTGATTTGCGTGTTGTCGCACGAGTGTGAGCTGTTGAATCATGGGTTTGTACGTTTGTGTACATGTGTGATTGTTTCATAATGTTTGTAATTATGTGCTGGTTATCGTTCGGGCCGTTGAGGTCGCCGAACGATACCGTCGTTGTTGTAGTGTTTGTGTGTGTATTACTTTACGATGGTAATCGTTGTATATGATATGTGTTATGATTCTTTGTTGTCTTTGAGTTGGCATCTCCGCTATATTGTTTTGCGACGTTATACCCCATTGTATCTAGCATTTGTACTTTCGGTATGCCGAGCCGAGGTGTTTCAACCGTGATGTGCCGGGGCATGCACGTGTAAATTGTCCTTCGTCGCAACGCGTTTGAGGACACCGACCAGTTTTGCGAATCACACGAGACTTTGGATTTCGCGTCAAAGACAGATATCCTGGATCGACTCGAGAGACCCATGGGAGATTTTCTGTCGGATGCTTTTTGTGTTGTGACCTTGTTTCCGTTGTTGTGAGTTGCGACGACATTTCTTTTATAAGAGGTCGGATGTAATACCCATACTATATTTGACTTCATAGTTTCTCCATCTAAATTCTATCGACTTGCACGTGTTCGTCGATACTTTTGAACTTGTTTGATGTCTCGGTTGTCATCGTTCGAACTCGTTGTGACCTTGTTTCGTATCGACTGCATTTATCATCGTGACCTTCCCGAGTTCGGTTCGATTCTTGTGAGCCTTGTTTGGAAGTAATATCTTTCACTTTCTACGAGTTCTTTTAATGCCTGGAGTTGAAGTGGGGACTTCGGAGTCATTGTTCGACTGTTGTAATTCGATCATTGTTATTTGATCATTATTGTTCGATCATTGTTATTTGATCGTTGTTGTTCGATCATCGTTATTTGATCATTGTTGTTCGATCATTGTTATTTGATCGTTGTTGTTCGATCATTGTTATTTGATCATTGTTGTTCGATCATTGTTATTTGATCGTTGTTGTTCGATCATTATTATTTGATGATTGTCGTTCGATCATTGTTGTTCGATCGTTGTTGTTCGAACGGGGTTGTCTGACTGTTGTTGCCTAATCTCGTACTGCGAAGAATTGTCGTTCACCGTTAGTCAACTGTTTCGAGTGTGGCCAAGTGGGTCACCGATCAGTGCATTGTGAGACCGTTGCCAAGATGTTCGGGAATTGGGTTTTCGTTCCTACTCGGGGAGTGCCTGGTGGTGTCCCGTGATGTAGTTGTGTATCGTACTTCGTGCTGTAATTCGTGTAGAAATTGTTATTTGTTGCGTGAACTTTTTGGTTTTGTTTGTATTCTACCATGATGTTTTATTTTAAGTTTCGGGACGAAACTTATTTTTAATAGGATAGAATGTAATGTCCGTATTCTCGTTTTGTTATCTTGAATTCTTTGTGTCTTGACGTCGGACATTTTCTTGTTGACGAGAATCGGAGTGAATTCTATCATAATACTATATTTGTTTCTACCGCATAGTCGTTGTGGTCCTGCGACTTGTTGTCGCGTGCGTTTCTTTGATTAAATGTGTGCATGTGATGTGTTGTTAATTACTCGTTATTGTTTTGAATCATTGTCGGTGGCGTTGTTATGGTCGTGGGGCGTGTTTTCACGTGTATGTTCTTTCGCGTTGCTTGTAACGTTTCGCCGTTGGGCGCGATTTTTTCGGTTCTTGTGTATCCCGTTGAGTTTTCTGGCGGGATATTGCTTCTCCCTACTTGATTTAAGTTTCGGACGAAACTTCTTTTAAGGAGGGTAGAATGTAATATCCGCAATTTGGATTTCTGGTAATTTTATTTTTCGGCGGAGGTCCGTTTGACGACTCGCTTGGGACCGTATCATCATTCTGAGAATGATTAATTCTGCACTTTTTGTCATCCGAGTTCGTTTCGGTATTGTTTTGTTGAGTTCCGTGTTTCTTAACAACTTTTCCGCACTCGAGTTCGATTCTTGTGAATCTCGTCCGAAATTACTGTTTTGAGTTTCCCGTAAGTCCATTTAACTTTGTTAGACGTGTTGTGAGCTTTGGTTTGGTGTTTCGATCGCGTATCGTGATTTTCGGACGTTTTGGGCCATTTTCGTAATTTCCCAAAGTTTTGGGTAATTACTTCCGTTGTTGAATTCCGAGCCTTCGGGTGGTCGGAATTGTGTGTTCTCTTAGCCCTTAGATTCGTCTTTGCGAGTACTTCGTGACCGTATCTTCGATTCGTATTCAGGTTTGGGTTTCGGTGTCGTTTTCTTGAGTTCAGTGTTATTAAACGACTTTTCCCATATATGAGTCGACTTTGTAAAATCACCATAAATTCTTGAAAACTCCAAAGACTTTGAATCTTTTCAATATTATAGAGCATCAAGTTAGCTTTCCAATGGTTCAAACGGTGAGTCAATCGGAGTCCGGACGAGAGAGTTATGGTCGAAATAGCTCAGACACTCATTTTCCAGTTTTGGCCGAGCAGCCTGTACCCTGTGCCGCGGCACACAGTCCAGATTAGCCTATTTCTGCGGATTTTGTGAGATGAATGCTCATTTCATCTCTTCCTTCATTCCTCCTCCCCTTGGGCGATTTTTGGGCGTTTTGCATCATCAATCCCAGAAAACTTCATATTCTTCAAGTTTTTGGTGTGGATTAACAACTCCAACAATTGTTCTTCATCATTAATCCAAGGTAAATTCTTGAAACCCTACTTTTGGGTGAATTGGGGGTTTTTGTTCGTTTTGTCCGATTTAACCGTAATAACTTAGATTTGTGATGTATTGATGATTATTTAGATGTATTCTATCATTTCCCTTGTTATTCCATGGTTGGATCGTTTCGATTCGTTATTTTGGTCGAGTTCTTAGTCAACACCTTGAAGGTGTCCGACAAAAGGTCTTAGAGGGGGGATTGGGCGTTGTATGATTATTATCCATCGTACGATTGTTGATTTATCATTGGTATGACTTAGGGACGAAATTCTTGTGAAGAACTCGAGTCGGAACCCTTCCGTTCGTTGTCTTCTTCGGGGTCCGAGCATCCCGGTCGAACCGTGTTCTTCGGAACGTTTGGTAGCGGTTATTAAGGCAAGTATCTTATTATACGACTTGTATCTTGTGACTAGTAATTACGTATGATATGTATGACGATTTTGCTTGCCTCCGTAAATATGTTCCGTTTGGGTTGGTTGTGTTTTCCGAAATTTGAAGGTTTTGTGATAATAGTGATATATTGGTATCCGTGTTAGGCGTCGTGCCATTTGTGCAGGATTGCGATGTACATATGAGATGGTTGTACACGTGGTTGTTCAATGTATTGTGTACCGAATGTGTGTTATGTTGGTTAAGAGTCGTTGTGATGATCATGATATTTGTGTTGTTTTGGTTTACATACTTGATTGTACATTTTAGTGTAATGTGGAATGGCTTGACATTTAATGATTATGAATTGTGTCGTGTCGATGTGCGTGTGTTCCAGGTAGGGTCAGCGAGGCCTGCGGAGTTCGGTACATGATGTGTACGAACAAAGTGTGTGATCCGGTAGGGTCCGACGAGGCCTCTGGAGTCCGGTACATGACGTGTACGGACAAGGTGTGTGATCCGGTAGGGTCTCGAGGCCTCGGAGTTCGGTACATGATGTGTACGAACGATGTTGTGGCCGGGTAGGGTCGGTTGAGGCCTCCGGAGTTCGGTACATGATGTGTACGAACGGTGTGTGTGGCCGGGTAGGGTCCGTTGAGGCCTCGGAGTTCGGTACATGATGTGTACGAACAGTATGTGTGGTCCGGGTAAGGTCCGTCTAGGCCAACGGAGTTCGGTAAATTATGTGTACGAACAATGATCGTGTAGCAGTGATTGTTCGGGTAACATTTTAAATATGGATCTCGGACTCATAATGATATATTATTTAGTATGCTTTGAAACGAGAATCGGGCTAAGGCCCTAATGTTTACGAAAAGGTTTTGTAAATTGGGACTCGAGGTCCAAAAGAATTTCTGCTTTAAAAATCCCGAGATGATGTGTTCCTTTTCAAATATCTCTTACTTGAGTTCGAAATTCTAAAACTTCTCGGGAACATTTTGATAATTGATTTACGTATTAAATTCGTAGTTGCTATTTGCTTGTTACATTTCGTATGGTTTGATACTTGCACTAGTAAAACAGTGGAGTTTTACTAACCCCCAAGTATTCGGGGGGTGGATGTCTGTTCTGCGTCCAGGTACATGCAGGTTCAGGGGAGCAGTCACAGGATTGGCACAAGGGGATGACGAGCTGCGATACTAATCAAGAGTTGAGAGTTGGTAGAGTTTATTTGTATTGTTAGAGTTGATTCAGTCTTCCGTTGTATTGTATTTCGAACCCTGTGTGGGTAATGTTGTTAGTCAGTCCTGTTGATAGAGTTGTGTGACCTCATCGGTCTGTGTGTTCTTGTGTAAGTGACCTTAACGGTCTGTATTACTATATTGTTTGACCCTGGCCGGGCAAGCATTTGGTTGTTTATGGACGTTTAGCCTGGTAGATCCTTGCGAAAAGGGTTTACGGCGTGTAATATTCCCATATGGTTTTGGGGGTGTTACAAGGTTCATCGAGACGAACGGGCGCTGGACCAGTATGTGGATGATGGCCGTGCGTGATGATTGTGCACGAGTGATGTCTTAGTGTCTTCTATCTTTTTATCTTTTTGTGGTTTTGTTTGAACTAATAGAAGTACTCGAGTACTTAGGAATTTTTACTCGTCTGGATTGTATTGTTGTTTATTATGTTTGTGTCGAATTATGGTGTTATGTTTGACCGGTTGAACCGGGTGGATTATTTTGTTGGGCGTCTTTATGACGAGGTGTTATTCTGTTGTTCTGTGAGTCGATGAGTATGATGTTTGTTCTGCCTGGTCGGTCCCATATAGGGAATTCACGGCGCTGTAATATACCTCGAACATCTTGAGGGTGTTACAATACGAAGCCCTGTTGGACAATCCTCGAGAGAAAAGACCTTGGTAGAACTTACCACAAACTACTTCTACCTCGTATATATTTGCGAGCGACTCAAGAACTCCTATTTTTAGGATAAGTTTTTGACCGATCAAATTTTGGCGCCGTTGCCGGGGATTGTTTTAGGCCAAATTTAATTTTTTGTATACTTTTGTTTATATCTTGTCATTTTAGCTTTCTTTATTTTTGCATCTTTTATTCTTCTCTCCGGTCAAGTGGCGGATAACGGTACTCCGTGACTATCGTCGGATTTTTCAGTTTCCCACAAAACTGATATTTGTAGATATTTTATCGTTTTTCATTTTAATTTTTTTTGTCATGGATGAAACTTTGTATAAAATTGAAAAAAGATTTCCCTTTATAAGCAAAAATGCAATTTTAAAGATTTACAAGACAAGGCTTGAAAGGATGAGGTTGCTTATGAATAAAAGCATACCTTTTGACATAAGATTCATTATCGAAGCCAAAGTAATAATAGAAGGTCAATTCACAGAAACACCGACTAGATTTTTACCAGGGCTTGGGAAAAGTTCATATGCAAAGAAACGACGAGCAAAGATGCTAGCCGTTTGCTATAAATGTGCTAGATGGAACTGTAATTTAAAATGTCGATCTTTAGGAATTCCATCTACAAACAGAGAAGATAAAATTCAGTTCATTAATGATGGTCTGAATAAAGAGAATTTAGATAATATCGAAATTTCTCTTGACACGCATCCTAGTGGACTTGTATATTACGGAATTCGATGTTTGTGGAATAAATTCAAACCAGAATATGAACAATGTCTTGGGAATCTGACGTTAAAAGACCCTGTTTGCCAATTTGTAAGAAAATTGGATGGGAAGCTTCTCCCCGACTCATAGAAGGCGTTTAGGCCGTTTCTGAACGTAAAATCAGAGGAAGATGTGAGCCACAATCACAACTACTGTACATACATGTGAGTATCTTTTATTTTTGTCGTATGGTGAGATTTTCTGAATAAAAAATGTGATACGCGATAAATGCATTCATTATTCTATTGAGTAGTTGAAGCGCAATCAACGCAATCACAAACTTGTTAAACAATTTTTCCTCATTTTTCTTCTATAAATAAACATTGTGCTTGTTTCTTTTATTCATCCCTCAAACTTGCACTTTTCTCTGTTTCTCTCTTAATAATTTATTTTCAAAAATGGAGTCATCATCTTCCACAAAAAAATTTAGCACAGTCTGCATTTTTGGTGGAGCTAGTTATGGAAAAGATGCATGCTTTACTGAAGCAGCACACAACGTGGGTCGTACTTTAGGAGAAAAATGCATTCATGTAGTTTACGGAGGAGGAAGTCTAGGATTAATGGGACGAGTCATACGCCTATATGGAAGGAGTAAGAGTGTTGGGAATAATTCCAAAACCTCTTTGAAAGTAAAATCACCGGTCAACTATTGGAGATGAGTTTAGATCTCAGAAATATGCAAGATCGCATAAATCACATGATAAATAATTCGCGCCTTTATCACCCTTCCGGTGGTTTTGGCACCCTTGAGGAACTTTTTCATGTGGTTACCAGAGCTCACTAAATGTTCATCAAAACCAATAGGTCCGCTCAATGTCAATGGTTTCTTTGATGGTTTGTTATCTTTCATCGACTACTCTGTGAAAAGGTTTTATTTACGAGCATGCTAAACGAATCATAGTCGTTGCAACCACACCTAAGAACTAATCAAAAACTCAATGAATTTGTTCCTCAACCGATCCAAATTTCTAGCTAAAATTGTCCGGATGGAAGATTTTACCGTGAGAAAACGAAAAGTGGATTGATTCCTCTCCTTTGATAACCCATATCGGACCTCTTGTATTTTTACTTTCTGGCCGTGTGTAATAATCGTGCTAAATGGTGGCAGCTTAAGGAGTTTCTTCTTGATCTCTTGACGCGCATCTATTCGCGATTTATGTATTGTTATTTTTATTGCCGTATTTCTTTTTGTTTTTAATAAAAGCATTGATGGCAGCGTAAGGCGACTCTTCGGACTTTCCTGAAGCGCATCTTAAAAATTGTGTTATACTTCCGGGTATATTTTTGTTGTTGTTGTTTGCCTCGTATATTTTTTTATGCAGATCCAAAAAGGCATAGCTCAATCATCAATTTTCATAACAGGGAGTATTTTTTTTCTCTTGCTTATTATTATTATTATTATTTAAAAAACCGAGGACGGTTTCTTTTTTTCAAGTTTGGGGGTGGTATGTTTTAATTATTTTGGTGTGTTTTTGATTATTTTTGTTATTTGCCTTAATTTCTATATATATATATATATATATTATTTTGATTTGTGAGATTTCTAGATCTGGCCATAAACACCAATAAATTAGCTATATACAAGCTTCTAAAATTGTTTTAACCGGTAAAAAAAATTGTATAGTCCAAAATTTTTGAGCCTTAATCTCTCTTTCCAAACCTTGTAATTATCATATAAAATCGAGTCAATCGTTACCTTGAGAAAAGAACGGTTGATGAAAAATAGAACTGAAATTCACTTAATTTGTGGAGTTTTTGATTTTTCATGCTTACACTAAGAAATGATTTTCTGCAAAAATTCTATTCCCTAAAAAAAAGGAGTCATTGGTGAAAAGAGCTACACGTTAGCAAATAACGGTGTGAAAGCTATCACCTAAAAAAAAAGAGAGATGGAGAATGTGTTGGTAAAAAGAGCTGCACGTTAGCAAATAACGGTGTGAAAGCTATTACCTAAAAAAAGAGATGGAGAATGTGTTGGTAAAAAGAGCTACACGTTAGCAAATAATGGTGTGAAAGCTATTACCTAAAAAAAGACATGGATAATGTGTTGGTGAAAAGAGCTACACGTTAGCAAATAACGGTGTGAAAGCTATCGCCTAAAAAAAAGATAGAAAATGTATTGGTGAAAAGAGCTACACGTTAGCAAATAACGGTGTGAAAGCTATCACCTACTAGTTTGAGTTATTATGTCTATAAAAGGGATGTAGTTTATGAACAGACTTGAATTAATTAGCGGCTGAATTTCAATACACTCAATTTCGTAAAAAATCACAATATTTGATGACGCCAATGAAATTCTTCTTCATATTGAGTCGAAAAATAAACGAGTGATCGAGAGCAACCATTAAAGGGAGTCGTGTGAGTCACGAGTAGGAAAGAAATAATCAACTTTTTGGGGGGAAAACCTTGCATTTTGGAATTACAATAATAAAAACCGTGTTTTAACTTCAAAATCGTTAGTAGATTTATTTTGAATCTTGATTCATTTCTATCTACTGTATAAAGTTGGTTATTATGTATTAATGGCATTTTGATCTCTTTTTATCTTTATATATAATTATTTTTCTTAAATTTGTGTGTATTATTTTTTATTTTTTATTTTATGTCTTATTTTAATTTTTATTTTTTGTGTGATTAATAAAGAGTCTTGCTCGGGACTAGCAAGAATTTAAGTGTGGGGTATTTGATTAGTGCATAATTGATCTAAAATTCATATACAAAATATTCATTTTTCCGGGCATAATTGTACTGATTTGTGATTAAAAATATATATTTTACAGATATGTCCAAACATGAGCTAAAAATGGTTATTTTCCAAATTACTGACATGAAGCATCAAAAAGGACGGAAAACAAGATCAAATCCAACGACGGGAATTTTTCAAGGCAAAACGACCTACAACACGGCGCAAACAGGACCGTGTTATGTAGGCCGTTTCACATACGGCGCAACAAGGGCCGTGTCTTGGGCCGTTTCACACACGGCCGGCATTTAGCGCCGTGTCCTCGCGCGTATTCCGGAAGAGACCGAGTCACCACAAAACGACACACAACACGGGGCAAACTGGGCCGTTTCTCATCGCCGTTTTTCAGCAGATGCCATGCAAAAATAGTCCACTTTTGACCATCCTGTGAACTCAACCACAAGATATTTTTTTGGTCAAAAATCTGAAAATTCAAAGACATGGGTGAAGTATGAACAAAGAATAAAAATTATGATATTACAATAGATATTTTGAATTAAATAATCAATTGTGTTCTTGAAAATCACCTATAAAAGGACATCTTCATCCATTGCAAAATCACCAATTACCAATTCTCAAACCCATCTTCTTGCTAAGAAATACTCCTTTCTTTTAGCAATATATTTTCCTTAGAACTTTCAATTTTAGTTTGTATTTTATTTTTGGTTTGAAGTTTTTCTTTCATTTAGTTTGTAATTGAAAAGTGCTTGATCAATAAGCACTTAGTATTTTACTTTCAATTATTGTAAGCTTGTAACCTTTAAACAAGTTTGAAGTTATATTTTGAAATTTGTTTCTTTCACTTTGATTTATCATATTCAAGTAAGTTTTATCTATTGTCATTAAGTTCTAGTAATTAAAAGTTTCTATATATATTATATATATCAATTATTTCTTTTATAATTTTAGTTTGTATAAACCAATGAGTAGCTAATCTTTCTTCCTAGGGGAAGTGGGATTTCTATTAGGTTATATATTGAGTATTTGATTGATTTAAATTATTTTTAGGACTAATTGGTTTAAATAGAGATTGATCATATCCTATTTTTACTAATGAAACCTTCTTGATTGATTGTTGAGTGAATTGGAAACATATCTTTTCAATCTATCAAATGTTAATCTTGTTATCAACATCTTAAGATTGCGAAAGTGGTTAAGACACCTTTGATTACGAAAGTACAGAGGTGAAAAGTTGATTACTCGATGAACGATCGTTTATCCTAAAAATGTAATATCCGGAATTTCTACTACTGTTGTTTGATATTATTTTATCCAAGTTATATTGTACAGCGTGGAATCTGTACAGTAGGAATAAAATAAATAAAGGACTGAGATGTCAGTATCGGTATAATTGTCGTATCTGGTCGACAGTTACATCTGAGGATATCGTGTATCAGGTTATCGTACTTTCGATATAGAGTATATCGTATAAGAATGTTATTGGATTCAGTATATGTATTCAGTAAGTGTATATGTGTTTTCGGTATGTTGAAACAGGCGGTAACAGTTGAAAATGGCTAAGTGTAACATTATTAGCGCACGCTATCGTGCAGGATTAGCGCACGCTACGGATAGAAGATAACGCACGCTAATACAGTCCGATCGGAAGGAATCTACGCGTGGACCAGACCACTTTCGGCGCACGTTCTGATAAGTCAACGGATGTTGTAATGTAGTGTTAGCGCACGCTAATGCCTGTTCATTAGCGCACGCTAACTATATATCGGTCAACAGGGAATCTTGGCTTTATTGGTTGATTTCGGCTTGTGGGGTCACGAGCATCTTCGTGGTAGGTGTAGACTGTAGCAAGTCAACTGGTATTAGCGCACGCTAAGGTAAATGACTTGCGTACGCTAGGCAGGATGTATTACGTACGTTAATGTATGGGCATTACGTACGTAAGCTAGTTTACGAAGCAAGGCAGTAGCCTCTGGGCTTCGATAGCGCACGCTAATAAAGTCAGTTAGCGCACGCTAAGGCGGTAGCGCACGCTAAACATGAGATGTTAGCGCACGCTAATAATGAATATTATAAAAGGGGACAGAAGGGTGCTGAGAAGCATTTCGTCATTCTTTCTTCTTTCAGCCGAGAGAGAGAGAGAGAGTTGGGATATATTTGAGGTTCCAAACACTAGATTAAGGTGGAGTTAATCATCCATAACAACATTTGAAGCTTGAAATCATTGGTGATTCTTGAAAATGGATTCAACCTTGGAAATCAATCCATTCCTTCAAAAAGGTAATTACTCTTCACTTTGAGATTTCGTTTTGGATTATATATGATGTTCTTGAGCTGATGATTATCATATAAACAAGTTGATAAGTATGATTATGAGTTGGATTACCGGATCATGATAATGTTATTGTTGATATAAATTGGATGGTTTCGAATGCGTTATTTATCTTCAAAGAGATATGTTGGCTAATGTCTTCCTTCAATTCGGATATGTGATGTTGTTGTTGTTGGTTCCTTCATATGATGGTGAGCATGGCATGATTATGAGTTCTTGGTGTTTAGGTTGTTGATGTTAAGGAAGATGAAATATGAATATATGACTTGAATTAGGAGTCGGATGATTACATGTATGGTAAAGGATATTGGATTTTGTTGTTTAAAAGCTATGAACATGGTTCAGGATCACTTAGAGTTTTGATAATCGCCATATGTTTATCGGCATCCGAAATGCATGTAACTGCACGTTATTAGCGCACGCTAAGCCTACTGGCTAGCGCACGCTATCGGGAACAACTTAGCGCACGCTACGGTAAAAGATTAACGTGCGCTAAGTCAACAGGAAGGGTAATATATTCTGTTTCGGTTATGAATTCGTGTTCGTTTAAGTTGGTTTGATCACACTTGTGGTTAACTGAGATATTGTTGAGTCGTTGGGTTTGTGAATTGGTTTTAGCGGTTGTCGATTATTATCGGATTGTTGTTTAATCGATTATTGTTATAGGTCAAGTTTATTGATCGGTGTTTATAACCGTATGCTGCGGTCGTGTTCGAGGATGTTCATGAATTGCTTTGGTCGGGACCGAGGAACTTGTAGATGATGACAATGGGATTGGTAACGACTTCATCATCGTCGTATCGGTATCGAGGCAAGTTATTACTTGCTCAGTTATAATATTTAATGAATGGTTTCAGTTTCATTTCATTTATAATGCATATAGCGATGATTATTATTGTGAACTCTGGATATTCGGATCGCATATCGTTCTTTCGATTCTGGGAGGTAAATCATGATGTATATGCTTTATCTCAGTTATTGGTATGTTCGAGTATCGAGGTTACATTATGGTAAAGACGAGGATATGAGTATCTATAGTTCGTTGTACGTTTGGATTGCCGAGCATTGAGGATAATCGTCGGTGATGATTGGACATCGAGGTTGCTCCCGAAGGACTCGGGGCAAGTATTCCATATTGACTATGGTCTAATGATATTTATTTTGGTCTCTTGCATTTTCTTTCATGTTTTTGAACATGGAGTCGTCCTAGTAAATTGTCATGTTGTCGTGCATGTTATGTTGTTCATGTTGATGAACGTGTTGATTTGCATATGTGTATGCATATTGTGTTGTTCATGTTGTGTAAATAATCCGATGGGATTATGAGGATCTATGCTGAGAGCGCTGGATCGAATGTCCACCATGCGTTGGTTCGGGGGGTGTTACAGAAAGAGGGGGTGTAATATTCCTGAATATATCGGGGGTGTTACAGAAAGAGGGGAAACCAGAAATTCGTAATTAACGCCTTGAAGGCGATGAGACTGTTGCTGAATGGGTCTACTGGTTATTGGTGTTACGCCTTGTAACCTGAGAACGGTGGAGTTGAGATTTCATCGATTCCAGTTGTTAGTGAGTTCCCAAATGTTTTTCCTGATGAGTTGCCGTGGTTACCACCGGCCCGTGAGGTTGAGTTCGCTATCGAGTTAGAGCCAGGATGGCTGAGTTGAAGAAGAAGTTGAGTGAGCTTTTTGAGTCAGAGTATACTTGACCGAGTGCTTCGCCTTGGGGCACACCAGTCCTGTTTGTGTGGAAGAATGATGGTTCACTGTGTTTATGTATCGACTATCGCGAGATAAACAAAGTGACTATCAAGAACAAGTATCCCTTGCCAAGGATTTATGACTTGTTTGATCAGTTGCAGGGAGATCGGGGTACTATCACCTTCGGGTGAAGGAGTCTGATGTCCCGAAAACAGCTTTTTGGACGAGACACGGACATTATGAGTTTGTGGTTATGCCCTTCGGGCTAACTAACGTGCTGGCAATGTTCATGTAGTTAATGAACAAGGTTTTCATCGAGTAGTTGGATAAGTGTGTTGTTGTCCTCATTGACGATATCCTTATTTATTCGAAGAATGAGGAGGAGCATGTGCATCATCTATGTGTGGTGCTGAACATTTTGAGGACCGGGCGAATCTATGCGAAGTTCTCGAAATGTGAATTCTGACTGAAGGAAGTGATGTTTATGGGTCACGTGATTTCAGCCAAGGGGGTCCGTGTGGATCCACATAAGATTGAGGCAGTGCTGGATTAGACACCGCCTAAGAATGTGAAGGAGGAGGTCGCATAATTTTGAGCCGGTCAAGATCGAGAATCAGCGACCATCTGGGTTGTTGCAGGTGCTTCCCGTTCCGGAATGGAAATGGGAAGATATTACGATGGACTTCGTCATGAGCTTGCCGAGATCGAAGTCTAGTATGAATATGGTTTGGGTGATTGTGGATCCTCTGACCAAGTCTGCACACTTTTTGGGCATTGAGGATACTTGGGGTCCGGAAAAGCTGGCTCGTGTATTTATTGCGTAGATTGTGAGGCTTCACGGTACTCCGAAGTCTATTATTTCAGATCGTGATGGCCGTTTTGTATCGCATTTTTGGCAGGTGGTAGATAAGGCATTGGGTACTCGATTACGTCTGAGTACTTCTTTCTTCCTCAGACGGATGGGCAGTCGGAGCGCACTATCCAGACATTTGAGGATATGTTGCGTGCTTGTGCTCTCGATTGGAGCAGTGATTAGGAGGAGCATTTGACATTGATCGAGTTCACGTACAACAATAATTAGCACGCGTCGATCAAGATGGCACCATATGAGGTGCTTTATGGGCGGCGATGTCGATCGCCAATTTGTTGGAACGAGAGGTCCGATTTGTTGGGACCGAACCAGATATCACTTTGGAGACAATAAGGAAGGTGTAATTCATTCGGCAGAGGATTCTGACAGCTCAGAGTCGGCAGAAATCTGTAATATCCGCAATTTTCGATTTTCGGTAAATTTCTTTTTCAGCCGGAGTCCGTTTTGACGACTCGCTCATGGCCGTTTCGTCATTTCGAGAATGATTAATTCTGCACTTTTTGCCATCCGAGTTCGTTTCGGTATCGTTTTGTTGAGTTCCGAGTTTTTTAGCGACTTTTCCGCACTTCAGTTCGATTCTTGCGAATCTCATCCGAAATTGTTGTTTCGAGTTTCTCGTAAGTTCATTTAATGTTATTATTCATGTTGCGAGCTTTGGTTTGGTGTTTCGATTGCATATCGTGATTTTCGGACGTTTTGGGCCATTTTCGTAATTTCCCACAGTTTTGGGTAATTACTTCCGTTGTCGAATTCCGAGCCTTCGGGTGGTCGGAATTGTATGTTCTATTAGCTTTTAGATTCGTCTTTGCGAGTACGTCGTAACCGTATCATCGATTCGTATTCAGGTTCGGGTTTCGGGGTCGTTCCGGCCGTCGGTGTTGGCCCCGACCGAGTCATGGCCGGCACTGGGGCTCAGCCAAGATCGCCGAGTTACTACGGTAATGCTCGGGCAGCCTTCGCCAAGGAGGCCGCACTGGGCCGCGGCACATGCCGGGCAGGGCCGCGGCACACTCGTGCATTTTTTCGGCCAAACCGCTCGTACACAGTGCCGCGGCACATGTCGGCCGGCCGCGGCACACCGCCGATCATCCGGGCGCAGATGGCCCCGTGCCGCGCACACTCTCCCGGGCCGCGGCACACTGTGCAGCCTATTTATGGCCCTGCAGACGGGTTTTTGGCCATTTTTCTCAATCTTTCCTTTCTCTTCCGCGGATGTGGTCTTGGGAATCTTGAAGCCATGTTGTTTAACAACAAATCCATGAAGTTCTTGAGGTTATAACATCAATCAATCATCCGTTATCATCCTTTAATCCAGCGAATCAAGGTAATCTTCCTTAGAACCCTAATTTCGTGAATTTGGGGGTTTTTGCATTTTTATCCGATTCGTTCCGTGTTGTTGATTAATCCATGATGGGTATGATTAATCTTGGTAGTATTCTTGTGTTTAACATCATTTAATCCATTGTTCTTCGTCGAATCGAAGTATATTTCTTGATTTCCTTCGAATCGACTTTTTGGGGGATTTGTTCTCGATCTCGTTTTCCATCCGTTTTTGTTGGATAAATTGTGGTTAAATGATGTTGTTAAACATATTCTATGGATTGTATATCCATATTTCGACTTAGAATTCCATTTTCGTGTTTTGTCGGGACGAATCGTGTTCTTGGCCGTTTTGGGGAAAACACTTGAACTTTCGTCATTCGTTCTTTGAATTCAGTGGCTTTGGGTCGTACTTTGGAATTTATTTTTGTTGTTATTGTTTTCATTCGTAGTTCATTGTTTCGGATTGTCGTTCGGTGGAGTCGGCGAGTTTGTAGTCGGTTCGTGCCAATCTACTTCGGCCGATTCTCTGCGTTGTGGTTATTCGTGGCAAGTATCTTGCCCATACATTACATGTTTTGTGGATATATTAGTTAGTGATTTACGATACGTGAATTATGAATGTCTATAACTAACTTTCAAAAGAATTGATATGCTTTTCAATACTTCCTTAAAAGATGACTCGTATGAATTCGTTGTTAAATATGCTTGTCTAAGTATGTGTGGGGTATCGTATTGTGTGATTATGACATTGTAGATTTATAGCTTAACCTTTCCTTGAGATATGTATGAATCATATGCCTATTGATGATCCTGTGTCATTGTGTCGTTCGGCGTGGTTGGATAGGTATTTTCCCTCGTTGCTATGTTATTGGTACTAGCTGCATCGTTGAAATTCTAGCATGAATCGTATCGTTACTTAGTCGTGAGTATATGTTGGATGAACTGGCCATTCTAGTAAGGTACCTCGACTATATATACTGTGATTGACCTTCGAGGCTTGTGCTTTGCAACTGTGATTTTGGAACGTGTGTGTGTGTTGTTCCTTCCACCCGGAGTGTTCGACGGAATGTCTGGGGGTCGATACTAAGGGGTACGGCCACGGAAGTGGACTTGGGTGCGTGTGTGGTTGAACTTCCACCCGGAGTGTCCAATGGGATGTCTGGGGGTCGATACTAAGGGGTACGGCCGCGGAAGTGGTTTCCCACCCGGAGCGTTCGACGGGGCGTCTGGGGGCCGATACTAAGGGGTACGTGTAACACCCCAAACTAGGCGGATATTACAGTGCCGTGAATCCCCGACTGGGACCCACCAGGCGAATGAAAAGGATGAATTACACAAGATAAATGTAGTACCGAACCACATTACAACAGTAATTACTCCGATGAGGAGTTTAATTACAACACACCAGGACAATACCGAATACTAGTGTATTTTATATGAAGATAAAATACACAACACTGAATGAACCGGAGTATCCAAATGAAAATATGCAGCGGAAAATAAAGGACAATAATATGAATGACTGAAAGATCGGGGCCCCCTTCTAGTATCACTCGGACTCCTCGACATCAACATGCTATTCCCGTGCGTTTGCCTTGCCATGACCTGAAAAACAAAATCCCCAAACGGGTCGAGCATAAAGAACAAACAATCCTCAAGGGTTGAAAAATACACAATCATGATTTAACCAAGTTAAGAAATATTCTTAGTTATGAATTACGCCGAAGAGGAGTATCATAGTACGCCCGTAATGTTCTGTGCAAGTGTACAACACCCGTCCGTGTACCTAATTAGTCTCACGAGACAATATGACCCGTGTGCACGGTCTAATGTATCTGAACCCAATACAATAACCATCGTGTGCCCGACTAAAAATTCCACATGCAGACACACCGCCACGCAATATGAACCTTAAGGTCACATGAACGAGAATGACCATAATGAATATCAATGAATAATAATTAGACAAGGCCAAGAATGACTCACCGAGATGAGAGTAATAATAAAATGAATGATAGCTCAACGAAAAGATTGGAACCGCTGCTCCTTATGATCAAGTGATTAATTGACAATAACAAGTTTTAATATGATTAATACAATGATGAATGAGTTATGATTATGAATGATCAACAACAAAAGGTATGAATATCCTTTTAACCGAGTAAGAATTAACTTACAAAATACCGATGAAGAAAGTCCTTCCACGAACAAATGTCCTAAATGAAGTGTCGGTCGCACGAACAACCTTAATTCAATACAATTACCGACAATCCGATCAATATACGAATCAAACACGAATATAACGAACTCAAAACGTCGATACGATAAAACTAAGTCCATTGAGGCATTAAAACAAACACGTTGCCCAAACTCCGATTGTTTACAATCAAACTTCAATATACCAATATCAAATCTCCCAAGAAGTGTTTCAAACCAATAAAACATCTCCAATACGATCAATAATCCGATGAATCCTTATATAAACTCATAATCATATACATATCCCTTCATATATCATGATTATAACGTCCATAACATCCTATTTCAACACAAAATCGAAGTCCAAAGTGTTGAAGGAATTACCTCTTGATGATCCAAGTGCTTTAATCCGAAGAACACGCGTTAGATTGACTATCCTAAGCTTCACGATCGAAAGGAGATGAAAAAATCAAACACCCAAATGATTTGTGAAGGAAAACCCTCCTCAAGCCTTATCTCTCGGTTGAAGGTGAAGAAAAGGAAGAAAAATGGGTGAAATGTGAAAAATGAATTTATAGGAGTCGATCGTCACGGACACGGCCGTGCCGATCGGCACGGCCGTGTCGCATACCTGGCCGACAGCTGGCCGACAGAGACTCGACCGTGTCCTCGCCGACACGGTCGCGGCGCGAGGGCCTCCCGACAAGGACCCGTCCGACAATGACTCGGCATGACTCGACCGTGCCGGCGACACGGCCGGGCGTGGCCGGGCAACAGATCGCTTATCCGGAAGGGTGCGACTCGGCCGTACTGCACGACACGGTCGGGTCCCGAGGCGAACACTCGCACTTTCCGGACGAGTACGGCACGGGCCGTGTCGGACGACACGGCCGAAGTTCGTTCGGGCGTTGATCGCCAATGAGCCGTTGAGCTAAAACGACCATAACTCTCTCGTCCGGACTCCGATTGACTCACCGTTTGAACCATTGGAAAGCTAACTCGATGCTCTTATATATTGCAAAGATTTAGAATATTTGGAGTTACCAAAAATTAATGGTGATCTAACAAAGTCGAACTCAAATGAGGAAAGTTGAAACAATGAACAATAACGATACACAACTCGAAGTTTTTCCGAACGGTGAACACGGTGAATGAACATGATTGATGAATGATTATAATTGAGTGAAAATCCACTGAGTGACAATCACCGAATGAAATTACTGAAGGATAATGACTGAATTACAACCGGGTATTACATACTCCCCCCCTTAAAAAGAGTTTCGTCCCCGAAACTAAGGGTCAAACAACTCGGGATAACTCTCCCGCATATTCTCCTCGGTTTCCCCAGTGGCCTCTTCGACTCCGTGTCTAGACCACTGAATCTTGACTAAAGGGATCGTCTTGTTCCTCAACTGTTTGATTCGCCGCTCTAACACTCGTACAGGACGCTCCTCGTACGAATGATCATCCGCGATCTCGATTTCGTCGAACTGCAGTATGTGACTCGGGTCGGCAACATACTTCCGCAACTGAGAGACATGAAACACATTACGAATTCGGCTCAACGCCGGAGGTAACGCCAATCGATAAGCTAACTCGCCTACTCGATCCAAAATTTCAAACGGTCCAGTGAATCTTGGGCTCAACTTCCCCCGTTTTCCGAAACGGAAAAATACCTCGACTCGGGGATATCTTGACCAAAACATGGTCACCCGTCTCGAACTCTAGTGGTCGACGACGATTATCCGCATACGATTTCTGTCGACTCTGAGCTGTCAACATACGACTCTTGATCAAAGCTACCTTCTCCCGGACGGCTATAAGCATATCGGGCTCGGTGCCGATTGATTCTGATAAGTCGTCCCAACACAACGGAGATCGACAACGACGACCATACAAGGCCTCGTAAGGTGCCATCTTAATCGAAGCATGCCAACTATTATTATACGTGAACTCGATCAATGGTAGTTGGGCTTCCCAATCGTCCTTCCAATCGAGGACGCATGCCCTCAACATGTCCTCTAATGTCTGTATAGTCCTCTCTGATTGTCCGTCGGACTGAGGATGAAAGGCAGTACTGAGATTAAGCTGAGTTCCCATAGCACGATGAACTGATTTCCAAAAATGTGACACAACCCGTCCGTCACGATCGGAAACAATACTTTTAGGAGTACCATGCAGTCTTACTATCTCCTTGATGAATAACTGGGCCAGTCTCTCGGGACCCCACGTATCCTTGATCTCAAGGAAATGAGCTGATTTAGTTAAACGGTCCACAATCACCCAGATCGTATTCATGTCACGACGACTCGTCGGCAAACTCGTGATGAAATCCATAGAAATGTCTTCCCACTCCCATTCTGGAATAGGGAGCGGTATCAGCATACTCGCCGGTCGCTGAGGTTCCATCTTGACTTGTTGACAGGTTAAGCATCTCGAAACAAATTCTGCGACTTCTCGCTTCATATTACTCCACCAGTAATTTTGTTTCAAGTCCTTGTACATCTTGCTGGACCCCGGATGAACAGAATAAGGGGTAGCATGAGCTCCTCTCAAAATAGAGTTTTTCAACTCGACAATCGCCGGTACGCACAACCGGTTCTTAAACCTCAAAAGTCCATCCTCGTGGACCACGAATCCAGGGGCTTTCCCCTGAGCCACATCTTCAAAGCGAACACCACGGCTGCTAGCTCCAGGTCGTGGGTTGGATAATTAACCAGTTAATCCGAGGAAAATTCGGATTTACTTAATATCTTTCGGAGGTTGCCAATCTCGGATAGTCTCCGACTCCTGAGGGTCGACACGAGCTCTGTCAGATGAAATTACATGCCCGAGAAAGTCACTTCGGACCTCCAGAACTCACATTTGGAAAAACTTTCCATATAGTTGTTCTCGTCTCAACACGTCGAGAACCTGATGAAGATGAACCTCGTGTTCCTCTCGGCTACGAGAATAAATCAAAATGTCGTCGATGAAGACAACAACAAACTGATCCAAAAAGTCGATGAAAACCCGATTCATTAACCCCATGAATACCACAGGTGTAATAGTTAGCCCGAACGGCATAACTACGAACTCATAATGACCATAGCGTGTATGAAACGCTGTCCTCGCGATATCCGACTCTCGAATCCGCAACTGGTGATATCCAGATCTTAAGTCGATCCTGGAAAATACTGAAGCTCCCTGAAGTTGATCTAAAAGATCATCAATACGAGGTAAAGGATACTACTCTTGATCATCACCCTGTTCAACTCCTGGTAATTAATACACACACGAGACGAGCCATCCTTCTCCTTGACAGATCACACTGGTGCTCCTCACGGGGACGCAATCGGTCGGAGATGACCTTTCTCGAACTACTCCTCAAGTTGAATCTTCAACTCCTGCATTCTGGTCGGGGCCATCCGATACGGTGCCTTCGATAAAGGGGACGACTGCCCAACTCACTCCCGAATTCCTTACTCTATGTGAAGGCAACTAGATAACTCGCTCGAAATACATCGTCAATCGATGACAATGATACCACGAATGATTGAACATTTCGATTGCCCTAGAATGGTCAATTGATAAAAAGAGATACCAATAATGATTGAACAACTCGATTGCCTTAGAAAGGCCAATCGATGAAAATGATACAATGAATGATTGAATGACTCGATTGTCTTAGAAAAGCCAATCGATGGAAATGATATAAGGAATGACTGAATAACTCGATTGCCTTAGAAAGGCCAATCGATGAAAATGATATAATGAATGATTGAATAGTTCGATTGCGGAATTTCTCTGCTTCCGCCATAATAAAAATTCTACTGGAACAACGGGGATTACTTCCCTGAAGCACACATTCGACAACCAACGACGGAAATATAGCGACTAAACGCTAACAAACACTGAGGATAGTATCGAGACGATCAAACCAACTAATACCGAAAATTACATCGTCCTAAGATAAATTCACCACGATTAGATCCATCAACCAATCGCGGTCATTAAGTAGGACTATACCGAAATAAGTCTATTCAAGCATGATTCGAAAATGAATGAATGCGGTGTACCAGCATCAAAAGGTACACACAAGTTGAAATAAAATTACGAGTATGCCTGAAATCGTTCGGACCACCGGATCGTCGATCCTCCTCATCATATGAATCTGGGACTTGCTGGTCCCCTAACCGGACGCTCCCGTCTGATAAATATGAGCTCCAACGCTATTTGCTTCCATTGTCTTAAACGCCGATGACAAGGCAGTCTGATTCTGAAACGCTGGTTGCTTCGGGGCCTGAGATGCCGCCGGAGCCGACTTGGAGTCCTTTCGGCAAAAACGGGCCTTATGCCCAGAATTCCCACAATTATGACATGTGATAGACGGCGTCGTACACCTAGTATCGAATGGCCCGCGCCCCACGCTGAAACAGATGATGGCCGAATCGGCTGCCGGGATCGAGATCCCGTAGGATTAGGCGCCGTAGAGATCGCTCGAAACGATAAGACTCACACGAGGCTTCTTGAAGGTTGATCGACCGCCTTCGGATAGATTACGCCGTTGATTTCGTTGACATATGCAAAGTTGCCGCCAGCAATTTCCTTAGCAATCGCCTGACGGAGAGTTCGCCGATTAATCCGGTCAGAGTGGCGCAATGATGATTGAGCAACCGCACATGGGTCATCATGGCCTGTATAAAAGTAAGTGGATCAACCCGAACATCTTCTCGATCGAGCCGAGTCCCGAGCACGATTTCCGGCAGCGAGTGATTATTTCTCGGGTTTCGGTCCGCACCGCGGCCTCTCCCCGTGCATCCCCTGACAGCTCTCTCCATACTGAAGTAGGAAGGTCGCATAATGATTATATTACCCGCATGATTAGCACGTGATGATTATGTCATGAGATGATGAAAATGAGTATACATGCTCTAACTTAATGATTATATGAATGATTTACTGAAGTTACATGATTATCTGATGAAATCCTTGAAATGATTATCTTGAATAACTTAACAAGATTAATAATATGATCTTCCAGGTTGACAACTGAGTAATGAAATGAATTGAGTAATTAATGAGTTAACGTGATCGTCCTGATTATTAACTGAGTAATGAAATGGATTAAGTGATTAATGAGTTAACATGATCGTCTTAATCACAATGAATGATGATGTTTGAGGATTGTTAATTGATGAATTATGAATGAATGATAATTGCCAGAAATTATTCCATGGCGTTAGAAATCTTACAGTTCTTCCGGTCTGATTGGCTCGGCATTTGCACAGGTCACACGTGACGCGAAAGTCCAATGATACTAGTCTGATGACGATGATTTCAAATAAGACATGACTCGGAAGGTAGTATTCAAAACCACGCTCCGATACCAACTCGGTAACACCCCAAACGAGGCGGATATTACGGTGCCGTGAATCCCCGACTGGGACCCACCAGGCGAATGAAAAGGATGAATTACACAAGATAAATGTAGTACCGAACCACATTACAACAATAATTACTCCGATGAGGAGTTTAATTACAACACACCAGACAATACTGAATACTAGTGTATTTTATATGAAGATAAAATACACAACACCGAATGAACCGGAGTATCCAAATGAAAATATGCAATGAAAATAAAGGACAATAATATGAATGATCGAAAGATCGGGGCCCCCTACTAGTATCACTCACTCCTCGACATCAACATGCTATTCCCGTGCGTTTGCCTTGCCATGACCTGAAAAACAAAATCCCCAAACGGTCACATAAAGAACAAACAATCCTCAAGGGTTGAAAAATACACAATCATGATTTAATCAAGTTAAGAAATATTCTTAGTTATGAATTACGCCAAGAGGAGTATCATAGTACGCCCGTAATGTTCTCGTGCAAGTGTACAACACCCGTCCGTGTACCTAATTAGTCTCACGAGACAATATGACCCGTGTGCACGGCCTAATGTATCGGTGAACCCAATACAATAACCATCGTGTGCCCGACTAAAAATTCCACACGACACACCCGCCACGCAATATGAACCTTAAGGTCACATGAACGAATGACCATAATGAATATCAATGAATAATAATTAGACAAGGCCAAGAATGACTCACCGAGATGAGAGTAATAATAAAATGAATGATAGCTCAACGAAAAGATTGGAACCGCTGCTCCTTATGATCAAGTGATTAATTGACAATAACAAGTTTTAATATGATTAATACAATGATGAATGAGTTATGATTATGAATGATCAACAACAAAAGGTATGAATATCCTTTTAACCGAGTAAGAATTAACTTACAAAATACCGATGAAGAAAGTCCTTCCACGAACAAATGTCCTAAATGAAGTGTCGGTCGCACGAACAACCTTAATTCAATACAATTACCGACAATCCGATCAATATACGAATCAAACACGAATATAACGAACTCAAAACGTCGATACGATAAAACTAAGTCCATTGAGGCATTAAAACAAACACGTTGCGTCCAAACTCCGATTGTTTACAATCAAACTTCAATATACCAATATCAAATCTCCCAAGAAGTGTTTCAAACCAATAAAACATCTCCAATACGATCAATAATCCGATGAATCCTTATATAAACTCATAATCATATACATATCCCTTCATATATCATGATTATAACGTCCATAACATCCTATTTCAACACAAAATCGAAGTCCAAAGTGTTGAAGGAATTACCTCTTGATGATCCAAGTGCTTTAATCCGAAGAACACGCGTTAGATTGACTATCCGGGCTTCACGATCGAAAGGAGATGAAAAAAATCAAACACCCAAATGATTTGTGAAGGAAAAACCCTCCCTCAAGCCTTATCTCTCGGTTGAAGGTGAAGAAAAGGAAGAAAAATGGGCTGAAATGCTGAAAAAATGAATTTATAGGAGTCGATCGCTGCCGACACGGCCGTGCCGATCGGCACGGTCGTGTCGCGCATACCGGGCCGACAGCTTGGCCGACAGAGACTCGACCGTGTCCTCGCCGACACGGTCGCGCGCGGAGGGCCTCCCGACGTGACCCGTCCGACAAATGACTTCGGCATGACTCGACCGTGCTGTGCGACACGGCCGGGCGTGGCCGGCAATCAGATCGGCTTATCCGGAAGGGTGCGACTGCCGCGCTGCACGACACGGCCGGGTCCTCGAGGCGAACACTTCGCACTTTCTCGACGAGCACGGCACGGGCCGTGTCGGACGACACGGCCGAAGTTCGTTCGGCGCTGATCGGCCAATGAGCGGTTGAGCTAAAACGACCATAACTCTCTCGTCCGGACTCCGATTGACTCACCGTTTGAACCATTGGAAAGCTAACTCGATGCTCTATAATATTGCAAAGATTTAGAATTTTTGGAGTTACCAAAAATTAATGGTGATCTAACAAAGTCGAACTCAAATGAGGAAAGTTGAAACAATGAACAATAACGATACACAACTCGAAGTTTTTCCGAACGGTGAACACGGTGAATGAACATGATTGATGAATGATTATAATTGAGTGAAAATCCACTGAGTGACAATCACCGAATGAAATTACTGAAGGATAATGACTGAATTACAACCGGGTATTACAGTACGGTCGCGGGTTAGCAGGTGAAGTTTTCATCTTGAGGATGACGTTGATGTTTTCGTTAATTGTGATATTGTCCGGAGTATCACAATGCTTTGTGCTCGGGGTCGAGAGACATTATATATCGAGTCTTGGTGCTTGGCTAGAATGGCATAAGAATAATGTGTTATGTGTAATGTGTCCTTGTAAGTGAATTGCAGTGGATGATCGGGTCGTAGGCCCTGCGTTTTGTGACCGGAATGGTTGGGTCGTGGACCCCGTGTTTTGTTAACGGATTTGCATTTTGGAAAATGAACTTTGGGGCTGTGACCCTAAATGACTTTCGAGGAATTAAGAACTTTTCAATTTCTAATGTTTTCAAAACTCCCGAGATTTGGAAATGTTTTCAAAGTGCTTACTTGCTTCGTTTCTACTTTCAAGACTTGAACTATTTTTAACTAAATATATCTCGGGAAGTCTTTCATTGTATTCTCGGAATGTGTTGTGTATGGCTCGTATTTGCACTTTATACTTGCACTAGCGAAACAGTGGAGTTTTGCTAACTCCCGAGTAATCGGGGGGTGGATATCTGTATTGTGTCCAGGTACATGCAGGTTTTCGGGAGCAAGACACAGGATCGATGCGAGGGATGATGAAAGACGAATGATACTAATCACACGAAGGCCAGTTTTGACTTCAGTTAGTCGGAGTCCATTGTATTGTCTTTTCCGCTGTCTTATTGTTCGTTGTTGCAAGTATTTTACCCTTGCCTGTGTATGAGTCTGAATGAGTTTATCTATTTTGATTTGTAAGTCAGTGACGGAAGACCAAATTAGTCTATTGATTCGGTATTTTGATTCGTCAGTATGTAATGTAATGTGTTGTGTTGATGTCTAGCCTAGTGGATCATCACGGAGAGGGTCTGCGGCGTGTAATATTCCCGGTTTGATCTGGGGGGGTTACATTTATGGTATCAGAGCTTAGGTTGAGAAAACCTAGGCTGTCGGGTCGAGTTATGTGTTGTTGAGTCTTGTATTGTCAGATTTTGTCTGACTGAGTCGTGTCGCGACGCGTCGTTTGTATTGTCGGCCGTGATTAGTATCAGGGTGCAGCCATCATCTTCGTGTGACCTGTGGATGTAAGTCTCCCTTCTTTGTGTTGTGCCTCGTGTGACACGAGCTATTTTTATGATTATTTGTTAAGTAACGGAATCCTCTTATGGATTTTGATTTCTTGATATGCGGTTATTTGACCCTCATATGTCGTTCATATGAGGAGTAGTGTCGCTGGATTGTGCATGTTTGACTTTATTTCTTTTATCCGCTGCGTGAGTTCTTTTGTAATGGCTTTCGGTATTTTACCGACTGAGTTTTATTTCAAAAACCAATTCCATTAATCGAGTTTTTGGCATTATGGCCTTGATCATTTTGGTGAAACTCTTATGACGGTATTTAGTATATTGTAAATGGCTTTGTGAGTTTTTGAAATATTACCGTTATCGACCTTTTTGGCGTTTTTATAAATGGTTTTTATCCTGGTGGGTTCCGGCATGGGACCCACGGCGCTATAATAATCCGTATAATTACCCGAAATTTTTGGGCATTCTAGCCCATTGAATTATCTTTAAAAACCTTGAGTATCTTAGAAAAATAAATTTCGAGACGTACTTTTCAAATGAGTTATTTTCTTATGGTACATCCAAGGTGCCACAATATATTTCAAAAATTTTCAACCTCGAGGACCAAAATGTTTGAGATATTTTCAATGTTTAGAAACACTTTTATTTAGACCCGAGGGTCAAATATTCTGAAAGTTTCCACTAAGATAAAGTGTCCTCATTTTTATCAAATGCGAAATGTTTCTCCAAAGTCTCGATAACAATGTTTCACGTTTGTACTTTTTGAAAGGTGATACTCAAGATCAACCGGTGTTCTTCTAAATTATTTTTAAAATGAGGTTTTCGTTTTTAAAACCTATCCATTCCCGTTTGAGGGCTGGGTATGTATGTGTGATGTTCGCGTTGTCATTTTTGATGTTTGCTCCCGAGTATGATCGAATTGGCGGTGTGAGCGTTGAGTCGTTTTCCACACATTTGTTGTGTTAGCCCCCTGTGAGAGGCGGGATGTTGGTGTTGAATGTTGTCGCCTCGTGGTGATTTTTGCGTTGTTGCGCATGTGCGAGCTGTTAGAGCTTGGTTTGGTATGACCGTGTGCATCGGTGATGGTTCCGTTATGTGTCGGTTGCTTAATGTCTTGTTACCTTGCTCCCGTTTTTGTGAATTTCGTGGACGAGGTCGGAGGTAATACCCGTACTATTTTGACTTCTGTAATTTCTGTTTCTCCAGTCTATCGATTCGCTCATGTTCGTTGATACTTTATGAACTTGGTCTGTATTTCGGTTTCATCATCCGATCGAGCTGTGATCTTGTTGTGGGTCGATCTGGTTATTGCTGTGACTTTTTCGGGTTCGGTTCGATTCTTGTGAACCTTGTTCGGGAGCGACATCATTTGGTTCTATTAGTTCTTTTTTCGAAGTGGATCGGATTTGGAAGTCTTGTGTTTTCGACTTTGTCGACTCATTATGTTTGTTGACATTTCTGAGCTTGTCCTGCCCCTTGCATTTGTTGATCGAACAAGTGTGGTATTGTTTCGGAATAACTCGTTTGTCGTTGTGACTTTTCAATCGCTATTCCCTTTCCGGTGGATCTTATGGGAATGCATGCCTTGTACTTCTCACCAGATCATCCTGGGAGTTGTTGTTTGAATTTTATTATCCTTCGTGTTTCGGACATGATTGTTCGATTTTTGTTGTCTCGGTCGTTTGTTTGTTCGGTTTTTGTCCTCGTTTCGTGATTGTTGAGCATTCAGGCTCCTTCCTAAATCCCTTATGTTCGGGAAATTAGTCTCGTTTTCGATCTTCCAACCCTTGGGCGGTGGAATTCCGTATTTGTTCAGCGATTGGCTCGCGTTTTGATTGATGTACCGTTGGGTTGGTCAATCGTATTGATTTTTGTTCGTTGTGTTTTGTGATTGTTCGGATAATTGACTTGATTGTATTATCCATTTGATGACGCTTGTCACTTGTTGGGTTTATTATATCCCTAACGGCGACGTTGTGTTGGTCGTCGTGGAGCGTGTTTTCACGCCGTATATTCCTTTGCGTTGCTTGTAACATTTCGCCGATGGGCGTAAGTTACGCGTTTCCTTGCGTATCTCGTTGAGATTTCCTGGCGGGATATTGCTTCTCCCTACTTGTTTTAATTTTCGGGACGAAACTTCTTTTAAGGAGGGTAGAATGTAATATCCGCAATTTTCAATTTTCGGTAAATTTCTTGTTCGGCCGGAGTACGTTTTGACGACTCGCTCATGACCGTTTCGTCATTTCGAGAATGATTAATTCTGCACTTTTTGTCATCCGAGTTCGTTTTGGTATCGTTTTGTTGAGTTCCGAGCTTTTTAGCGACTTTTCCGCACTTGAGTTCGATTCTTGCGAATCTCGTCCGAAACTGTTGTTTCGAGTTTCTCGTAAGTTCACTTAATGTTATTATTCATGTTGCGAGCTTTGGTTTGGTGTTTCGATCGCGTATCGTGATTTTCGGACGTTTTGGGCCATTTTCGTAATTTCCCAAAGTTTTGGGTAATTACTTCCGTTGTTGAATTCCGAGCCTTTGGGTGGTCGGAATTGTGTATTCTCTTATCTCTTAGATTCGTATTTGCGAGTACGTCGTAATCGTATCATCGATTCGTATTCAGGTTCGGGTTTCGGGGTCGTTCGGGCCGTCGGAGTTGGCCCCGGCCGAGTCATGGCCGGGCAATCTGGGCCCAGGCCGGCACTGGCCGAGTTACGGCCGGTAGTGCTCGGCAGCTTCTGGCCGAGCAGGCCGTACCGTGGGCCGCGGCACATGCCGGCAGGGCCGCGGCACATGTAACACCCCCAATCCACTCAGGGATATTACACGCCGTAGACCCTCTCCTCGAGGATCTACCAGGCTGGTAACAACATTTAACATCTCGACAATGCCTTCAAGGCTAAAATGTCTCAGTAGACCGATTTGGTCTTTCAATAAAAATATACAACTCAATTACAAACACATACCCACGCAGGGTCAAAATACAATAAACTCCCGTACAACGGGGAAAAGATACTGCAGCGGAAAAGAAAATACAACTAGACCAATACGACATCAATGGATCCTCGTGTGATTAGTATCGTTCATCTTTCATCATCCTTCGTGCCGACCCTGTGTTATGCTCCAAAACCTGAATGCAAAAATAGACATCCACCCCCCGAATACTCGGGGGTTAGCAAAACTCCACTGTTTTGCTAGTGCAAATACAAGTGCAAAAATACGAGCCATACAATTCACATTCCACGAATAACAATAACCAGGAATCCTCAAAAATCCAAAAGTAACTAAAAGTACTTCCCGAGGCAAGATTTTGAGTAAAACTTTCCAAATCCGAAAGATCACAAATAACGAGAATGGTTTGCAAGATGGTTTAAAATACCCTCGGGAGTTTTAATAGAAATCAATCTAGGATTATCAAATCCATATCTTTCCAAAAATCAACAGGATCACAGCCCAAAGGTTTTGTTTTCGCAAATAGAAAACCGACAACAATTCACAGGGCCTGTTGGGATAAATAATTTTGTTTTGATAATTGCCAAAAGCTTGATACAACAAGCCCCGTATCGAAAGCCGGTTGAAGTTGCAATCCTGTATCGAAGACCTTATCATAGCGCCAGCATACAGCAAAGCTCTCGCGCTACTAAAATTCAGTAACAAAATCTCAGTTAAAAGCCAAGTATGGAAGCTGTCTCGAAACCTCAATACAAAGACCCTTCCATACAATACCGACTATTCCTTTATGGCTACAGCACTAGTGGATACAGCATTCACATCAGATCAGGACTGAAGACCGTTTGAAAAGGAATCTTTAGTATTCACTAAAGTCAAGTACCGTTTGATAAAGAAGTATTTAAATACTGAAAGGATAAAGTATTTAAATATCAAGTCCGCCGAGATCTTCAAATCCCGCAATATCCGGATCCTGGTCTATTCAAGTTGTCACGAAATTTTGCCCAACGGATCTATCTCAACGGATATAATATTCAGAAGACTATATATATATCTCATAAGAGCGTTGAAGATAAAAATAGAGATACAGACCCAAGTTACCAAGTGAAGAAGCTATCATTATATACATCAGAGCAAAACATATCTCCAGAAGCATACTACAATTAAGATCTAAAGAGATATACAGTGCTCAACATCAAGAACAGCCATCATCGGCTCAAGAACTTCATATTCAAAACTGCTGTTCTTACCTGGTTACCTACCTTTTACCTTGCGTAAAAACTGAGCTCTGTGTGAACTCAACAAGTTATTCTTACCTATGTGGGACGAATAAAAGGACGAAGCTTTGGAACTGTATGTGAAGAAGTTAGTCAAGAAGGAAGCTTTAACCAATCTGTGTGAACGGTTGAAAGCGACAGTCTTTGTATCTATCTGTGTGAACGATACAAGGATAGGTTTGATTATAAATACATAGTTGTGTACGCAGTATTTATAATAAATGTTTTACTCCTGTGTGGAGGACCAGTTGATGTAGAGGGGTTTACCTCGAACCACTTAAATACTGTGTCATTTACCTTTCGCCGTTACTGTTTTCATAACTGTGATTATACAAGTATACACTGCAAAACCCTGTATGCACCAAGCCAACAGGAGATTAGACCGAGTTGCTGTATCGACGACAACTTACTATATTAAAGACTTCCGCTACGCACTCAGATTCGAAAACCATACAGCCTGTTGCTTAAACATTTCCCAAGCTGTATCGAGTATACTTTAGAACGGGACCAACAATTGGTATCAGAGCGGTTGATTCTAAAAAGAATCAGTCGTATTTTTAACTGAATTAGATCCTTAAAAACACTTATTTTCGAAAACAGTCTTTGTAATTCCCATCTTCTAATATGGATACCTTTATGTCTAATAAGATATCTATGCTTCACATTAACGAGTTTGATGACTGGAGAAACAGGATGAAGAACAAACTCAAAGCCTTCATTGGAGAATCAAAAGCTCCGCCCGCATCAACAAAGACAGAAGAATGTATTCAGGTGGTCACTGATAGTGATTCGTCTGATGATGAGCTAGAGGATAGAGCTTATGTGTGCTCTATGGCCGAAGTTAAAGAAGAAAATGTAGACGGCGATGATGATGAGGTAAGCTCCACATCAACTATTCCCATAAATGCATCTCATACCTTTGAAAATATGCTGAATGAATTTAATAACATTCAAACGGCCCATGAGATATTGAAAGGAGAAAACATGCAGCTTGAAATTTCTAACTTAGAGCTGAAAGAAGAAAATGACTTGCTGAAGAATAATTACGAAAATATGTCAGTTGATTGCGAAAACAGCAAAGTCAATTTAGAAAAACTCATGGAGAGCAATCATCAACTTGCTCATAATCTAAATGAGACTAAGTCTCATCTTGAAAGCAAGACAAATGATTTGGCTCTACTCGAAGCCATAGTAAAATCTCTCTTGAAACGTGAAGGAGAATTAGAGACAATCTTGAAATCTTTCGAGAAATCCTCTAAAAGAATGGAAGAGATCCTAAGCACTGGGCAACATGCTCATGATAAACGTGGCTTAGGGTACAACTCGTTCTCCAACAAAGAAAAATCTATTACGTATTCGTCAGGAGTGAGGAATCCATTCCTGTATCGAAAGAAGTTCCGAGTTCTGTGAAGGAATCTGTTGCACCGCGAACAGCAAAAGCTGCCATTCCGCCCCCGCAACTCTACTATTCGAGACAGTGGAACCAACAGCCACTCAGAAGGCGTACTCAACAGCATGCTCCACAAGCATATCATAAACGCCAACAAATATTCAGAAGAAGGTCAGATCCAACCAACAAAGGCCCGTACAAAGAAGATTTCAAGATAAATAAGCACCTAGACACTGGATACAGGAGCCCCGTTATCCATCAAGAAAACAGGTGTCCGCGCAGTATCAACAACATCATTGGAAATCCAACTGGAGACCCAGAAGGCAAGATGTTAGGCCAAAGAAAATGGCTCCACCTACGATACGACAATCGTACTGGAATAACAACCATAATTCTCTATTTTTCATGCATTATAATGATTACAACGACTACGTGCCTGCCCCACATAGATATCGATATAATGGACCAAAAGTAGCCTACAACAAACAAATTGTTGCCCGGCAAATTTGGGTACCAAAAGGCAATATCACACCAGGACCCAAAGTTACTTGATATCCATGCGTCGACATGAATTGGAAGCGCTACAGCCAGAAATCCCTGTAAGTTTTTATGCTTTTACTCAGTAAGTGAGGGGGAATACTGTAAGACCCAAGAATACAGTGTTAATCCGAACATTAATTGAATCCTGTATGTACCTTTAAGGGGGAACACTATATTATTCACGGATACAGTATGGCATCAATTATTATTTATCTACGAACAGTTCATAGGTTCAGTTGTACTCAACTAGATCACAAATGTAAGATTGTGCCTACGCGCCAATCATAAGTTTAAGATGTAATAAACTTTTCTATCATGTTAGAAATTGCCTGCGAGCAGTTCACATTTCTTTTAAATCAAGTGCTGAAGACCAGATCATTTGACAGAAGATCAAGAAGCCTGCTCAGGAAATTATCAAATAGAGAGGGAAACTGTTGGGAAAATTAAACATCTCCTGTATTGAAGTCCTCTCAAGTTGCCATCAAGTGGTTATCAAAGAGGGAAATTGTTTTTAGCCTGAAGAAGTTTTGATATCAAGAACTTGGCATGATCAAGAAGTTTTTGAATCATCAAAGAAGTTTTGGAAATTATCAAAAAGGGGGAAATTGTTGGGATAAATAATTTTGTTTTGATAATTGCCAAAAGCTTGATACAGCAAGCCCCGTATCGAAAGCCAGTTGAAGTTGCAATCATGTATCGAAGACCTTATCATAGCGCCAGCATACAGCAAAGCTCTCGCGCTACTAAAATTCAGTAACAAAATCTCAGTTAAAAGCCAAGTATGGAAGCTGTCTCGAAACCTCAATACAGCACCCTTCCATACAGCGCCTGACTATTCCTTTATGGCTACAGCACTAGTGGATACAGCATTCACATCAGATCAGGACTGAAGACCGTTTGAAAAGGAATCTTTAATATTCACTAAAGTCAAGTACCGTTTGATAAAGAAGTATTTAAATACTGAAAGGATAAAGTATTTAAATACTGAAGCTGTCAGAGATCTTCAAATCCCGCAATATCCGGATCCTCGTCTATTCAAGTTGTCACGAAATTTTGCCCAACGGATCTATCTCAACGGATATAATATTCAGAAGACTATATATATCTCATAAGAGCGTTGAAGATAAAAAGAGAGATACAGACCCAAGTTACCAAGTGAAGAAGCTATCATTATATACATCAGAGCAAAACATATCTCCAGAAGCATATTACAATTAAGATCTAAAGAGATATACAGTGCTCAACATCAAGAACAGCCATTATCGGCTCAAGAACTTCATATTCAAAGCTGCTGTTCTTACACGGTTACCTACCTTTACCTTGCGTAAAAACCGAGCTCTGTGTGAACTCAACAAGTTATTCGACTGTGTGGTACGAATAAAAGGACGAAGCTTTGGAACTGTGTGTGAAGAAGTTAGTCAAGAAGGAAGCTTTAACAAATCTGTGTGAACGGTTGAAAGCGGCAGTCTTTGTATCTATCTCGTGTGAACGATACAAGGATATGTTTGATTATAAATACATAGTTGTGTACGCAGATTTATAATAAACGCTTTACTCTGTGTGGACGACCGGTGGACGTAGAGGGTTTACCTCGAACCACTTAAATATCGTGTCATTTACCTCACCGCTATCAAGTTTCATAATCGTGATTATACAAGTATATATCGCAAAACCCTGTATGCACCAAGCTAACAGAGATTAGACCGAAAGGTCAGTATCGACGCAACTTACTATATTAAAGACTTCCGCTACGCACTCAGATTTGAAAACCATACAGCCTGTTGCTTAAACATTTCCCAACCTGTATCGAGTATACTTTAGAAGGGGACCAACAATTGGTATCAGAGCGGTTGATTCTAAAAAGAATCAGTCGTATTTTTAACTGAATTAGATCCTTAAAAACACTTATTTTCGAAAACAATCTTTGTAATTCCCATCTTCTAATATGGATACCTTTATGTATAATAAGATATCTATGCTTCACATTAACGAGTTTGATGACTGGAGAAACAGGATGAAGAACAAACTCAAAGCCTTCATTGGAGAATCAAAAGCTCCGCCCGCATCAACAAAGACCGAAGAATGTCTTCAGGTGGTCACTGATAGTGATTCGTCTGATGATGAGCTAGATGATAGAGCCTATGTGTGCTCTATGGCCGAAGTTAAAGAAGAAAATGTAGACGGCGATGATGATGAGGTAAGCTCCACCTCAACTATTCCCATAAATGCATCTCATACCTTTGAAAATATGCTGAATGAATTTAATAACATTCAAACGGCCCATGAGATATTGAAAGGAGAAAACATGCAGCTTGAAATTTCTAACTTAGAGCTGAAAGAAGAAAATGACTTGCTGAAGAATAATTACGAAAATATGTCAGTTGATTCCTAAACAAAGAAAGTCAATTTAGAAAAACTCATGGAGAGCAATCATCAACTTGCTCATAATCTAAATGAGACTAAGTCTCATCTTGAAAGCAAGACAAATGATTTGGCTCTACTCGAAGCCAAGGTAAAATCTCTCGAGAAACGTGAAGGAGAATTAGAGACAATCTTGAAATCTTTCGAGAAATCCTCTAAAAGAATGGAAGAGATCCTAAGCACTGGGCAACATGCTCATGATAAACGTGGCTTAGGGTACAACTCGTTCTCCAACAAAGAAAAATCTAGTACGGTATTCGTCAGGAGTGAGGAATCCATTTCTGTATCGAAAGAAGTTCCGAGTTCTGTGAAGGAATCTGTTGCACCACGAATAGCAAAAGCTGCCATTCCGCCCCCCGCAACTCTACTATTCGAGACAGTGGAACCAACATCCACTCAGAAGGCGTACTCAACAGCATGCTCCACAAGCATATCATAAACGCCAACAGTCATTCAGGAAGAAGGCTGTATCCAACCAACAAAGGCCCGTACAGAAGATTTCAAGATAAGGCACGCTTAGACACTGGATACAGGAGCCCCGTTATCCATCAAGAAAACAAGTGTCCGCGAAGATCAACAACATCGTTGGAAATCCAACCGAGACCCAAGGCAAGATGTTAGGCCAAAGAAAATGGCTCCACCTCCGAGACGACAATCGCATCGGAATAACAACCATAATTCTCTATTTTTCATGCATTATAATGATTACAACGACTACGTGCCTGCCCCACGTAGATATCGATATAATGGACCAAAAGTAGCCTACAACAAACAAATTGTTGCCCGGCAAATTTGGGTACCAAAAGGCAATATCACACCAGGACCCAAAGTTACTTGATATCCATGCGCCGACATGAATTGGAAGCGCTACAAATGTAAATCCTGTAAGTTTTTATGCTTTTACTCGGTAAGTGAGGGGGAATACCGTAAGACCCAAGAATACGGTGTTAATCCGAACATTAATTGAATCCTGTATGTACCTTTAAGGGGGAACACTATATTATTCACGGATACGATGGCATCAATTATTATTTATCTACGAATGCTTCATAGGTTCACTTGTACTCAACTAGATCACAAATGTAAGATTGTGCCTACGCGCCAATCATAAGTTTAAGATGTAATAAACTTTTCTATCATGTTAGAAATTGCTCATGAGCGATTCACATTTCTTTTAAATCATGTCAAGACCAGATCATTTGACAAGATCAAGAAGCTCGCTCAGAAATTATCAAATAGAGAGGGAAACTGTGGGAAAATTAAACATCTCTGTATTGAAGTCCTCTCAAGTTGCCATCAAGTGGTTATCAAAGAGGGAAATTGTTTTTAGCCTGAAGAAGTTTTGATATCAAGAACTTGGCATGATCAAAGAAGTTTTTGAATCATCAAAGAAGTTTTGGAAATTATCAAAAAGGGGGAAATTGTTGGGATAAATAATTTTGTTTTGATAATTGCCAAAAGCTTGATACAGCAAGCCCCGTATCGAAAGCCAGTTGAAGTTGCAATCATGTATCGAAGACCTTATCATAGCGCCAGCATACAGCAAAGCTCTCGCGCTACTAAAATTCAGTAACAAAATCTCAGTTAAAAGCCAAGTATGGAAGCTGTCTCGAAACCTCAATACAAAGACCCTTCCATACAGCGCCGACTATTCCTTTATGGCTACTGACTAGTGGATACTGATTCACATCGATCAGGATCAAGACCGTTTGAAAAGGAATCTTTAATATTCACTAAAGTCAAGTACCGTTTGATAAAGAAGTATTTAAATACTGAAAGGATAAAGTATTTAAATACTGAAGCTGTCAGAGATCTTCAAATCCCGCAATATCCGGATCCTCGTCTATTCAAGTTGTCACGAAATTTTGCCCAACGGATCTATCTCAACGGATATAATATTCAGAAGACTATATATATCTCATAAGAGCGTTGAAGATAAAAAGAGAGATACAGACCCAAGTTACCAAGTGAAGAAGCTATCATTATATACATCAGAGCAAAACATATCTCCAGAAGCATATTACAATTAAGATCTAAAGAGATATACAGTGCTCAACATCAAGAACAGCCATTATCGGCTCAAGAACTTCATATTCAAAACTGCTGTTCTTACCTGGTTACCTACCTTTTACCTTGCGTAAAAACTGAGCTCTGTGTGAACTCAACAAGTTATTCTGACCTGTGTGGTACGAATAAAAGGACGAAGCTTTGGAACTGTGTGTGAAGAAGTTAGTCAAGAAGGAAGCTTTAACAAATCTGTGTGAACGGTTGAAAGCGACAGTCTTTGTATCTATCTGTGTGAACGATACAAGGATATGTTTGATTATAAATACATAGTTGTGTACGCAGTATTTATAATAAACGTTTTACTCCTGTGTGGACGACCAGTGGACGTAGAGGGGTTTACCTCGAACCACTTAAATACTGTGTCATTTACCTCACCGTTACTGTTTTCATAACTGTGATTATACAAGTATATACTGCAAAACCCTGTATGCACCAAGCTAACAGGAGATTAGACCGAGTTGCTGTATCGACGGCAACTTACTATATTAAAGACTTCCGCTACGCACTCAGATTTGAAAACCATACAGCCTGTTGCTTAAACATTTCCCAACCTGTATCGAGTATACTTTAGAAGGGGACCAACAATTGGTATCAGAGCGGTTGATTCTAAAAAGAATCAGTCGTATTTTTAACTGAATTAGATCCTTAAAAACACTTATTTTCGAAAACAATCTTTGTAATTCCCATCTTCTAATATGGATACCTTTATGTATAATAAGATATCTATGCTTCACATTAACGAGTTTGATGACTGGAGAAACAGGATGAAGAACAAACTCAAAGCCTTCATTGGAGAATCAAAAGCTCCGCCCGCATCAACAAAGACCGAAGAATGTCTTCAGGTGGTCACTGATAGTGATTCGTCTGATGATGAGCTAGATGATAGAGCCTATGTGTGCTATATGGCCGGGTTAAAGAAGAAAATGTAGACGGCGATGATGATGAGGTAAGCTCCACCTCAACTATTCCCATAAATGCATCTCATACCTTTGAAAATATGTCAATGAATTTAATAACATTCAAACGGCCCATGAGATATTGAAAGGAGAAAACATGCACTTGAAATTTCTAACTTAGAGTGAAAGAAGAAAATGACTTGTCAAGAATAATTACGAAAATATGTCAGTTGATTAGGAAACAAGAAAGTCAATTTAGAAAAACTCATGGAGAGCAATCATCAACTTGCTCATAATCTAAATGAGACTAAGTCTCATCTTGAAAGCAAGACAAATGATTTGGCTCTACTCAAGCCAAGGTAAAATCTCTCGAGAAACGTGAAGGAGAATTAGAGACAATCTTGAAATCTTTCGAGAAATCCTCTAAAAGAATGGAAGAGATCCTAAGCACCGGGCAACATGCTCATGATAAACGTGGCTTAGGGTACAACTCGTTCTCCAACAAAGAAAAATCTAGTACGGTATTCGTCAGGAGTGAGGAATCCATTTCGTATCGAAAGAAGTTCCGAGTTACGTGAAGGAATCTGTTGCACCACGAATAGCAAAAGCCGCCATTCCGCCCGCAACTCTACTATTCGAGACAGTGGAACCAACATCCACTCGAAGGCGTACTCAACGGATGCTCCACAAGCATATCATAAACGCCAACAAATATTCAGAAGAAGGTCAGATTCCAACCAACAAAGGCCCGCATAAAGAAGATTTCAAGATAAATAGGCCAGACATCGGATACAGGAGCCCCGTTATCCATCAAGAAAACAAGTGTCCGCGCAGTATCAACAACATCGTTGGAAATCCAACTGGAGACCCAGAAGGCAAGATGTTAGGCCAAAGAAAATGGCTCCACCTCCGAGACGACAATCGTACTGGAATAACAACCATAATTCTCTATTTTTCATGCATTATAATGATTACAACGACTACGTGCCTGCCCCACGTAGATATCGATATAATGGACCAAAAGTAGCCTACAACAAACAAATTGTTGCCCGGCAAATTTGGGTACCAAAAGGCAATATCACACCAGGACCCAAAGTTACTTGATATCCATGCGTCGACATGAATCGAAGCGCCAAATGTAAATCCTCGTAAGTTTTTATGCTTTTACTCAGTAAGTGAGGGGGAATACTGTAAGACCCAAGAATACAGTGTTAATCCGAACATTAATTGAATCCTGTATGTACCTTTAAGGGGGAACACTATATTATTCACGGATACAGTATGGCATCAATTATTATTTATCTACGAACAGTTCATAGGTTCAGTTGTACTCAACTAGATCACAAATGTAAGATTGTGCCTACGCGCCAATCATAAGTTTAAGATGTAATAAACTTTTCTATCATGTTAGAAATTGCCTGCGAGCAGTTCACATTTCTTTTAAATCAAGTGCTGAAGACCAGATCATTTGACAGAAGATCAAGAAGCCTGCTCAGGAAATTATCAAATAGAGAGGGAAACTGTTGGGAAAATTAAACATCTCCTGTATTGAAGTCCTCTCAAGTTGCCATCAAGTGGTTATCAAAGAGGGAAATTGTTTTTAGCCTGAAGAAGTTTTGATATCAAGAACTTGGCATGATCAAGAAGTTTTTGAATCATCAAAGAAGTTTTGGAAATTATCAAAAAGGGGGAAATTGTTGGGATAAATAATTTTGTTTTGATAATTGCCAAAAGCTTGATACAGCAAGCCCCGTATCGAAAGCCAGTTGAAGTTGCAATCATGTATCGAAGACCTTATCATAGCGCCAGCATACAGCAAAGCTCTCGCGCTACTAAAATTCAGTAACAAAATCTCAGTTAAAAGCCAAGTATGGAAGCTGTCTCGAAACCTCAATACAGCACCCTTCCATACAGCGCCTGACTATTCCTTTATGGCTACAGCACTAGTGGATACAGCATTCACATCAGATCAGGACTGAAGACCGTTTGAAAAGGAATCTTTAATATTCACTAAAGTCAAGTACCGTTTGATAAAGAAGTATTTAAATACTGAAAGGATAAAGTATTTAAATACATCAAGTCCGCGAGATCTTCAAATCCCGCAATATCCGGATCCTCGTCTATTCAAGTTGTCACGAAATTTTGCCCAACGGATCTATCTCAACGGATATAATATTCAGAAGACTATATATATCTCATAAGAGCGTTGAAGATAAAAAGAGAGATACAGACCCAAGTTACCAAGTGAAGAAGCTATCATTATATACATCAGAGCAAAACATATCTCCAGAAGCATATTACAATTAAGATCTAAAGAGATATACAGTGCTCAAGATCAAGAACAGCCATTATCGGCTCAAGAACTTCATATTCAAAACTGCTGTTCTTACCTGGTTACCTACCTTTTACCTTGCGTAAAAACTGAGCTCTGTGTGAACTCAACAAGTTATTCTGACCTGTGTGGTACGAATAAAAGGACGAAGCTTTGGAACTGTGTGTGAAGAAGTTAGTCAAGAAGGAAGCTTTAACAAATCTGTGTGAACGGTTGAAAGCGACAGTCTTTGTATCTATCTGTGTGAACGATACAAGGATATGTTTGATTATAAATACATAGTTGTGTACGCAGTATTTATAATAAACGTTTTACTCCTGTGTGGACGACCAGTGGACGTAGAGGGGTTTACCTCGAACCACTTAAATACTGTGTCATTTACCTCACCGTTACTGTTTTCATAACTGTGATTATACAAGTATATACTGCAAAACCCTGTATGCACCAAGCTAACAGGAGATTAGACCGAGTTGCTGTATCGACGGCAACTTACTATATTAAAGACTTCCGCTACGCACTCAGATTTGAAAACCATACAGCCTGTTGCTTAAACATTTCCCAACCTGTATCGAGTATACTTTAGAAGGGGACCAACAATTGGTATCAGAGCGGTTGATTCTAAAAAGAATCAGTCGTATTTTTAACTGAATTAGATCCTTAAAAACACTTATTTTCGAAAACAATCTTTGTAATTCCCATCTTCTAATATGGATACCTTTATGTATAATAAGATATCTATGCTTCACATTAACGAGTTTGATGACTGGAGAAACAGGATGAAGAACAAACTCAAAGCCTTCATTGGAGAATCAAAAGCTCCGCCCGCATCAACAAAGACCGAAGAATGTCTTCAGGTGGTCACTGATAGTGATTCGTCTGATGATGAGCTAGATGATAGAGCCTATGTGTGCTCTATGGCCGAAGTTAAAGAAGAAAATGTAGACGGCGATGATGATGAGGTAAGCTCCACCTCAACTATTCCCATAAATGCATCTCATACCTTTGAAAATATGCTGAATGAATTTAATAACATTCAAACGGCCCATGAGATATTGAAAGGAGAAAACATGCAGCTTGAAATTTCTAACTTAGAGCTGAAAGAAGAAAATGACTTGCTGAAGAATAATTACGAAAATATGTCAGTTGATTCCGGAAACAGCAAAGTCAATTTAGAAAAACTCATGGAGAGCAATCATCAACTTGCTCATAATCTAAATGAGACTAAGTCTCATCTTGAAAGCAAGACAAATGATTTGGCTCTACTCGAAGCCAAGGTAAAATCTCTCGAGAAACGTGAAGGAGAATTAGAGACAATCTTGAAATCTTTCGAGAAATCCTCTAAAAGAATGGAAGAGATCCTAAGCACTGGGCAACATGCTCATGATAAACGTGGCTTAGGGTACAACTCGTTCTCCAACAAAGAAAAATCTAGTACGGTATTCGTCAGGAGTGAGGAATCCATTTCTGTATCGAAAGAAGTTCCGAGTTCTGTGAAGGAATCTGTTGCACCACGAATAGCAAAAGCTGCCATTCCGCCCCCCGCAACTCTACTATTCGAGACAGTGGAACCAACATCCACTCAGAAGGCGTACTCAACAGCATGCTCCACAAGCATATCATAAACGCCAACAGTCATTCAGGAAGAAGGCTGTATCCAACCAACAAAGGCCCGTACAAGAAGATTTCAAGATAAATACGCCAGACACTGGATACAGGAGCCCCGTTATCCATCAAGAAAACAAGTGTCCGCGCAGTATCAACAACATCGTTGGAAATCCAACTGGAGACCCAGAAGGCAAGATGTTAGGCCAAAGAAAATGGCTCCACCTCCGAGACGACAATCGTACTGGAATAACAACCATAATTCTCTATTTTTCATGCATTATAATGATTACAACGACTACGTGCCTGCCCCACGTAGATATCGATATAATGGACCAAAAGTAGCCTACAACAAACAAATTGTTGCCCGGCAAATTTGGGTACCAAAAGGCAATATCACACCAGGACCCAAAGTTACTTGATATCCATGCGTCGACATGAATTGGAAGCGCTACAGCCAGAAATCCCTGTAAGTTTTTATGCTTTTACTCAGTAAGTGAGGGGGAATACTGTAAGACCCAAGAATACAGTGTTAATCCGAACATTACTTGAATCCTGTATGTACCTTTAAGGGGGAACACTATATTATTCACGGATACAGTATGGCATCAATTATTATTTATCTACGAACAGTTCATAGGTTCAGTTGTACTCAACTAGATCACAAATGTAAGATTGTGCCTGCGCGCCAATCATAAGTTTAAGATGTAATAAACTTTCCTATCATGTTAGAAATTGCCTGCGAGCAGTTCACATTTCTTTTAGATCAAGTGCTGAAGACCAGATCATTTGACAGAAGATCAAGAAGCCTGCTCAGGAAATTATCATATAGAGAGGGAAACTGTTGGGAAAATTAAACATCTCCTGTATCGAAGTCCTCTCAAGTTGCCATCAAGTGGTTATCAAAGAGGGAAATTATTTTTAGCCTGAAGAAGTTTTGATATCAAGAACTTGGCATGATCAAGAAGTTTTTGAATCATCAAAGAAGTTTTGGAAATTATCAAAAAGGGGGAAATTGTTGGGATAAATAATTTTGTTTTGATAATTGCCAAAAGCTTGATACAGCAAGCCCCGTATCGAAAGCCGGTTGAAGTTGCAATCCTGTATCAAAGACCTTATCATAGCGCCAGCATACAGCAAAGCTCTCGCGCTACTAAAATTCAGTAACAAAATCTCAGTTAAAAGCCAAGTATGGAAGCTGTCTCGAAACCTCAATACAGCACCCTTCCATACAGCGCCTGACTATTCCTTTATAGCTACAGCATTAGTGGATACAGCATTCACATCAGATCAGGACTGAAGACCGTTTGAAAAGGAATCTTTAGTATTCACTAAAGTCAAGTACCGTTTGATAAAGAAGTATTTAAATACTGAAAGGATAAAGTATTTAAATACTGAAGCTGTCAGAGATCTTCAAATCCCGCAATATCCGGATCCTGGTCTATTCAAGTTGTCACGAAATTTTGCCCAACGGATCTATCTCAACGGATATAATATTCAGAAGACTATATATATCTCATAAGAGCGTTGAAGATAAAAAGAGAGATACAGACCCAAGTTACCAAGTGAAGAAGCTATCATTATATACATCAGAGCAAAACATATCTCCAGAAGCATACTACAATTAAGATCTAAAGAGATATACAGTGCTCAACATCAAGAACAGCCATCATCGGCTCAAGAACTTCATATTCAAAACTGCTGTTCTTACCTGGTTACCTACCTTTTACCTTGCGTAAAAACTGAGCTCTGTGTGAACTCAACAAGTTATTCTGACCTGTGTCGGACGAATAAAAGGACGAAGCTTTGGAACTGTGTGTGAAGAAGTTAGTCAAGAAGGAAGCTTTAACCAATCTGTGTGAACGGTTGAAAGCGACAGTCTTTGTATCTATCTGTGTGAACGATACAAGGATAGGTTTGATTATAAATACATAGTTGCGTACGCAGTATTTATAATAAACGTTTTACTCCTGTGTGGAGGACCAGTGGACGTAGAGGGGTTTACCTCGAACCACTTAAATACTGTGTCATTTACCTTTCGCCGTTACTGTTTTCATAACTGTGATTATACAAGTATACACTGCAAAACCCTGTATGCACCAAGCCAACAGGAGATTAGATCGAGTTGCTGTATCGACGGCAACTTACTATATTAAAGACTTCCGCTACGCACTCAGATTCGAAAACCATACAGCCTGTTTCTTAAACATTTCCCAAGCTGTATCGAGTATACTTTAGAAGGGGACCAATAGGGCCAGAGCCCAACATCACGTGTCCTCGATGGACATAAAAATCAACAAAACATAATCGCGCACGCGCATCGCCTAGGACCGGGATGAAGCCACAAATCCCACTCGAGGCCTCGCAGGACCCTCCCGAGCTGGTTAGCTAAACAAATCACACACATGCATCGCCTAGGACCGGGACGAAGCCACAAATCCCACTCGAGGCCTCGAAGGACCCTCCCGAGATAGCTAGCTAAGCAAATCACACACAAATCACAACCATAAGTTATCCCGGCATTGGGCTAACAAGCCACGAACCTCGGAGTCCCCGCAAGACATACACGATGATAACCCCACTAGTTATCCCGACATCGGGCTAACAAGCCACGAACCTCGGAGTCCCCGCAAGACATACCCGGATTGGATAACCCTACGGTCTCGCCAGACCCATACTAGCAAGTATAGATCCCGGAGATTCAACAATCCTACCCGGAGGCACATCACGTATAACAAGCACACAACAATAATCGATTATGAAACGAAACAACATTAAGCATCGCAACCTCCTTTCAAAGGAGTAACAACTAACATCACATCATGTCAAAACCGCAATACACTGCAATGAAGCCATATACGTACACACACATTATCAAACACCACATCAACTCCAAACATATCCAAAGGATCCACGTAGTCACTTACAACCCACACACTTACAAAACAAACGCGTTTTGAAAGAGAGCCTTTAGCAAGGCTAATCGAATCTTTTGAAAATAATTTTCAAATGACCAAACCAACACATTTAGATGATCACCAATTATCATATCCACAAAACAAGAATAGTATGGCAAAGGTACTTGCCTTGAACAACCACAACGCGGAGAATCGACCGGAGTAGGTTGGCACGAACCGACTACAAACCCGCCGACTCCACCGAACGCCAACTCGCAACAATGAACTACGAACGAAGACAATAACAACGAAAATGAATTCCAAAGTAGGACCCAAAGCCGCTGAATTCAAAGAACGAACGACGAATGTTCAAGCGTTTTCCCCAAAACGGTCAAGAACACGATTCGTCCCGACAAAACACGAAAATGGAATTCCAAGTTGAAATATGGATATACAATCCATAGAATATGTTTAACAACATCATTTAACCATAATCGATCCAACAAAAACGGATGGAAAACGAGATCGAGAACAAATCCCCCAAAAAGTCGATTCGAAGGAAATCAAGAAATATACTTCGATTCGACGAAGAACAATGGATTAAATGATGTTAAACACAAGAATACTACCAAGATTAATCATACCCATCATGGATTAATCAACAACACGGAATGAATCGGATAAAAATGCAAAACCCCCCAAATTCACGAAATTAGGGTTCTAAGGAAGATTACCTTGATTCGGTGGATCAAAGGACGATATAGGATGATTGATTGATGATATAACCTCAATAACTTCGAGGATTTGTTGTCAAACAACATGGCTCCATGATGAGCATACCCTCAGCCGCGGAAGAGAAGGAGAAGGAGGAGAAAAATGGCCAAAAACCCGTCTGCAGGGCCATAAATAGGCTGCACAGTGTGCCGCGGCACAGGCCCAAAAATGGCTCCTAGTGGTCGGCAGTGTGCCGCGGCCCTGCCGGCATGTGCCGCGGCCCACGGTACAGCCTGCTCGGCCAGAAGCTGCCGAGCACTACCGGCTGTAGCTCGGCCAGAAGCTGCCGAGCACTACCGGCCGTAGATCGCTGCCGGCCTCGGGCCTGATGCCGGCCATGACTCGGTCGGGGCCAACTCCGACGGCCCGAACGACCCCGAAACCCGAACCTGAATATGAATCGATGATACGGTTACGACGTACTCGCAAATACGAATCTAAGAGCTAAGAGAACACACAATTCCGACCACCCGAAGGCTCGGAATTCGACAACGGAAGTAGTTACCCAAAACTTCGGGTAATTACGAAAATGGCCCAAAACGTCCGAAAATCACGATACGCGATCGAAACACCAAACCAAAGCTCGCAACATGAATAGTAACATCAAATGAACTTACGAAAAACTCGAAACAACAGTTTCGGACGAGATTCGCAAGAATCGAACTCAAGTGCGGAAAAGTCGCTAAATAGCTCGTAACTCAACAAAACGATACCGAAACGAACTCGGATGACAAAAAGTGCAGAATTAATCATTCTCGAAAGGACGAAATGGTTATGAGCGAGTCGTCAAAATGGACTCCGGCCGAAAAAAGAAATTTACCGAAAATCGAAAATTCCGGATATTACATTCTACCCTCCTTAAAAGAAGTTTCGTCCCGAAACTTAAAACAAGTAGGGAGAAGCAATATCCCGCCAGGAAAACTCAACGAGATACGCAAGGAAACTCGTAACTTACGCCCATCGGCGAAACGTTACAAGCAACGCAAAGGAATATACGGCGTGAAAACACGCTCCACGACGACCAACACAACGTCGCCGTTAGGGATATAATAAAACCAACAAGTGACAAGCGTCATCAAATGAATAATACAATCAAGTCAATTATCCGAACAATCACAAAACACAACGAACGAAAATCAATACGATTGACCAATCCAACGGTACATCAATCAAAACGCGAGCCAATCGCTGAACAAATACGGAATTCCACCGCCCAAGGGTTGGAAGATCGAAAACGAGACTAATTTTCCGAACATAAGGAAATTAGGAAGGAGTCTTGAATGCTCAACAATCACGAAACGAGAACAAAAACCGAACAAACAAACGACCGAGACAACAAAAATCGAACAATCATGTCCGAAACACGAAGGATAATAAAATTCAAACAACAACTCCCAGGATTATCTGATGAGAACAACAAGACATGCATTCCCATAAGATCCACAGGAAAGGGAATAGCGATTGAAAAGTCACAACGACAAACGAGTTATTCCGAAACAATACCACACTCGTTCGATCAACAAAAGCAAGGGATAGAGAATGTTCAGAAAATGTCAACGAACATAAACGAGTCGACAGAGTCGAAAATAGAGAAATTCAAAATCTGATCCACGTCGAATAGAAGAGTTAATAGAACCAAATGATGTCACTTCCGAACAAGGTTCACAAGAATCGAACCGAACTCGAAAAAGTCACAGCGATAACTAGATCGACCCACAATAAGATCACAGTTCATTTGGATGATGAAACCGAAATACAGAACAAGTTCATAAGGTATCAACGAACATGAGTGAATCGATAGACTAGAGAAAGAGAAAATACAGAAGTCAAAATAGTACGGGTATTACCCCCGGCCTCATCCACGAATTTCACAAAAACAGGAGCAAGGTAACAAGACATTAAAGAACCGACACATAACGGAACATTTACCGATGCCCACGGCCATATCAAACCAAGCTCTAACAGCTCGCACATGCGCGACAACGCAGAAATCAGCACGAGGCGACAATATTCAACACCAACATCCCACCTCTCACAGAGGGCTAACACAACAAATGTGTGGAAAGCGACTCAACGCTCACGTTGCCAATTCGATCATACTCGGGAGCAAACATCATAATGAGAACGCGAACATCATACATACATACATACCTAGCCCTTAAACGGGAATGGATAGGTTTTAAAACCGAAAACCTCATTTTGAAAATAATTTTAGAAGAATACCGGTTGATCTTGAGTATCACCTTTCAAAAAAAAGAGTACAAACGTGAGACATCGTTATCGAGACTTTGGAGAACCATTTCACATTAGATAAAAATGAGGACACTTTCTCTTAGTAAAAACTTTCAGAATATTCGACCCTCGGGTCTAAATAAAAGTGTTTCTAAAACATTGAAAATATCTCAAAACATTTTGGTCCTCGAGGTAGAAGAATTTGGAAACATATTGTGGCACCTTGGATGTACCACGAGAAAATAATTCATTTTAAAAGTACGTCTCGAAATTTATTTTCTAAGATACTCAAGGTTTTCAAATATAATTCAATGGGCTATAATGCCCAAAAATTTCAGGTAAATACACAAAACCTTATAGCGTCGTGGGTCCCGCACCGGAACTCACCAGGATAAAAACCATTTACAAAAACGCCAAAAAGGCCGATGACAGTAATATTTCAAAAACTCACAAAAGCCATTTACAAAATACTAAATACCGTCATAAGAATTTCGCCAAAATGATCAAGGCCATAATGCCAAAAACTCGGTTAAGGAAATCGGTTTTCGAAATAAAACCCAGTCGGTAAAATACCGAAAGGCATTACAAAAGAACTCACGCAGCGGATAAAAGAAATACAGTTCAACATGCACAATCCAGCAACACTACTCTTCATATGAACGAAATATTAGAGTCAAATAACCACATACCACGAAATCAAAATCCATAAGAGGATTCCGTCACTGAACAAACAATCATAAAAATAGCTCGTGTCACACGAGGCACAACACAAAGAAGGGAGACTTACAGCCACAGGTCGCACGAAGATGATGATCGCCCCACGATACTAATCACGACCAACAAACTCAGACGACGCGTCGCGACATGACTCAGTCAGACAAAATCCAACGAGACTAAACTTAATAGACACCACTGACCCGACAGCCTAGGTTTCCACAACCTACGCTCTGATACCATTTATGTTACACCCCCAATCCACTCAGGGATATTACACGCCGTAGACCCTCTCCTCGAGGATCTACCAGGCTGGTAACAACATTTAACATCTCGACAATGCCTTCAAGGCTAAAATGACTCAGTAGACCGATTTGGTCTTTCAATAAAAATATACAACTCAATTACAAACACATACCCATGCAGGGGTCAAAATACAATAAACTCCCGTACAACGGGGAAAAGATACTGCAGCGGAAAAGAAAATACAACTAGACCAATACGACATCAATGGATCCTCGTGTGATTAGTATCGTTCATCTTTCATCATCCTTCGTGCCGACCCTGTGTTATGCTCCAAAACCTGAATGCAAAAATAGACATCCACCCCCGAATACTCGGGGTTAGCAAAACTCCACGGTTTTGCTAGTGCAAATACAAGTGCAAAAATACGAGCCATACAATTCACATTCCACGAATAACAATAACCAGGAATCCTCAAAAATCCAAAAGTAACTAAAAGTACTTCCCGAGGCAAGATTTTGAGTAAAAATTTCCAAATCCGAAAGATCACAAATAATGAGAATGGTTTGCAAGATGGTTTAAAATACCCTCGGGAGTTTTAATAGAAATCAAATTAGGATTATCAAATCCATATCTTTCCAAAAATCAACAGGGTCACAACCCAAAGGTTTTGTTTTCGCAAATAGAAAACCGACAACAATTCACAGGGCCAGAGCCCAACATCACGTGTCCTCGATGGACATAAAAATCAACAAAACATAATAGCGCACGCGCATTGCCTAGGACCGGGACGAAGCCACAAATCCCACTCGAGGCCCCGAAGGACCCTCCCGAGCTGGCTAGCTAAACAAATGACACACATGCATCGCCTAGGACCGGGACGAAGCCACAAATCCCACTCGAGGCCTCGAAGGACCCTCCCGAGCTGGCTAGCTAAACAAATCACACACAAATCACAACCATAAGTTATCCCGGCATCGGGATAACAAGCCACGAACCTCGGAGTCCCCGCAAGACATACCCGATGATAACCCCACTAGTTATCCCGACATCGGGCTAACAAGCCACGAACCTCGGAGTCCCCGCAAGACATACCCGGATTGGATAACCCTACGGTCTCGCCTGACCCATACTAGCAAGTATGGATCCCGGAGATTCAACAATCCTACCCGGAGGCACATCACGTATAACAAGCACACAACAATAATCGATTATGAAACGAAACAACATTAAGCATCGCAACCTCCTTTCAAAGGAGTAACAACTAACATCACATCATGTCAAAACCGCAATACACTGCAATGAAGCCATATACGTACACACGCATTATCAAACACCAGATCAACACCAAACATATCCAAATGATACACGTAGTCACTTACAACCCACACACTTACAAAACAAACGCGTTTTGAAAGAGAGCCTTTAGCAAGGCTAATCGAATCTTTTAAATATAATTTTCAAATGACCAAACCAACACATTTAGATGATCACCAATTATCATATCCACAAAACAAGAATAGTATGGCAAAGGTACTTGCCTTGAACAACCACAATGCGGAGAATCGACCGGAGTAGGTTGGCACGAACCGACTACGAACCCGGTGACTCCACCGAACGCCAACTCGCAACAATGAACTACGAACGAAGACAATAACAACGAAAATGAATTCCAAAGTACGACCCAAAACCGCTGAATTCAAAGAACGAACGACGAATGTTCAAGCGTTTTCCCCAAAACGGTCAAGAACACGATTCGTCCCGACAAAACACGAAAATGGAATTCCAAGTTGAAATATGGATATACAATCCATAGAATATGTTTAACAACATTATTTAACCATAATCGATCCAAAAAAACGGATGGAAAACGAGATCGAGAACAAATCCCCCAAAAAGTCGATTCGAAGGAAATCAAGAAATATACTTCGATTCGACGAAGAACAATGGATTAAATGATGTTAAACACAAGAATACTACCAAGATTAATCATACCCATCATGGATTAATCAACAACACGGAATGAATCGGATAAAAATGCAAAACCCGCCAAATTCACGAAATTAGGGTTCTAAGGAAGATTACCTTGATTCGCTGGATCAAAGGACGATATAGGATGATTGATTGATGATATGACCTCAATAACTTCGAGGATTTGTTGTCAAACAACATGGCTCCATGATGAGCATACCCTCAGCCGCGGAAGAGAAGGAGAAGGAGGAGAAAAATGGCCAAAAATCCGTCTGCAGGGCCATAAATAGGCTGCACAGTGTGCCGCGGCCCAGCGGGAGTGTGCCGCGGCACAGGCCCAAAAATGGCTCCCAGTGGTCGGCAGTGTGCCTCGGCCATGCCGGCATGTGCCGCGGCCCACGGTACGGCCTGCTCGGCCAGAAGCTGCCGAGCACTACCAGCCGTAGCTCGGCCAGAAGCTGCCGAGCACTACCGGTCGTAGATCGGCCAGTGCCGGCCTAGGCCCAGATTGCCCGGCCATGACTCGGCCGGGGCTAACTCCGACGGCCCGAACGACCCCGAAACCCAAACATGAATACGAATCGATGATACGGTTACGACGTACTCGCAAAGACGAATCTAAGATTTAAGAGAACAAACAATTCGGACCACCTGAAGGCTCGTAATTCGACAACGGAAGTAATTACCCAAAACTTTGGGAAATTACGAAAATGGCCCAAAACGTCCGAAAATCACGATACGTGATCGAAACACCAAACCAAAGCTCGCAACATGAATAATAACATCAAATGAACTTACGAAAAACTCGAAACAACAGTTTCGGACGAGATTCGCAAGAATCGAACTCAAGTGCGGAAAAGTCGCTAAATAGCTCGGAACTCAACAAAACGATACCGAAACGATCTCGGATGACAAAAATTGCAGAATTAATCATTCTCGAAATCACGAAATGGTCATGAGCAAGTCGAAAAAATGGACTCCGTCCGAAAAAAGAAATTTACCGAAAATCGAAAATTGCGGATATTACAGCACACTCGTGCATTTTTTCGGCCAAACCGTCTGTACCTGGTGCCGCGGCACATGTCGGACGGGCCGCGCCACACTGCCGATCACTGGGCGCAGATTTGGCCCTGTGCCGCGGCACACTCCTGCTGGGCCGCGGCACACTGTGCAGCCTATTTATGGCCCTGCAGACGGGGTTTTGGCCATTTTTCTCAATCTTTCCTTTCTCTTCCGCGGATGTGGTCTTGGGAATCTTGAAGCCATGTTGTTGAACAACAAATCCATGAAGTTCTTGAGGTTATAACATCAATCAATCATCCGTTATCATCCTTTGATCCAGCGAATCAAGGTAATCTTCCTTAGAACCCTAATTTCGTGAATTTGGGGGTTTTTGCATTTTTATCCGATTCGTTCCGTGTTGTTGATTAATATAACACCCCCAATCGACTCAGGGATATTACACGCCACAGAATCTTTCCTCAAGGTTCTACCAGGCTGGTAACAAAACCTAACAACTCAACAATGCCTTTAAGGCTAAAATGACTCAGTAGACCGATTTGGTCTTTCAATAAATACATACAACTTAATTACAATACATGCCCACGCAGGGGTCGGATACAACACACTCCCGTACAACGGGGAAAGAATACTGCAGCGGAAATAAAATACAACTAAACCAAAGACCTCATATGGATCCTCGTGTGATTAGTATCGTTCATCTTTCATCATCCTTCGTGCCGACCCTGTGTTATGCTCCCAAACCTGAATGCAAAAACAGACATCCACCCCCCGAATACTCGGGGGTTAGCAAACTCATGCTTTGCTAGTGCAAATACAAAGTGCAAATACGAGCCATATAATTCAAGTTCCACGAATAACAATAATCAGGAATCCTCAAAAGTCCAAAGTAACGAAAAGTACTTCCCGAGGCATGAGTTTGGGTAAAACATTTCAAAACCGAAAGATCACAAATCAAGTGAAAACAATTTATAAAACGGTTTAAAATGCCATCGAGAGTTTTAATAGAAAACAATTTAGGATTATCAAATCCTTCTCTTTCCAAAATCAACATGGTCACAGCCCAAAGGTTTTGTTTTCTCAAATAGAAAACCGACAACAATTCACAGGGCCAGAGCCCAACATCACGTATCCTCAACGGATATAAAATCAACACAACGTAATCACGCACAAGCATCGCCTTGGGAACAGGGTAATACCATTGATCCCGCCCGAGGCCTCGAAGGACCCTCCCGAGCTGGCTAGCTAAACAAATCACAACACATGCATCGCCTTGGGAATAGAGTAATATCATGGATCCCGCCCGAGGCCTCTAAGGACCTTCCCGAGCTGGCTGGCAAAACAAATCACACACATCTCACAGTTGGATCAATCGCTTGTTGCATCCTGGCCACATGATCACATGCCATGTGCCACCGTAGATTATCTCAGGCTCTCACGGTTGGATCAATCACTTGTTGCATCCCGACCACATGATCACGTGCCATGTGTCACCGTAGACCTTCAACCATATCCACACATTCACACAAATAACATATCACATCAAGGATATTCAAACAATTCCCTCAGAGGCATCAAACACTTAGCAAAACACCACGTCAATCCACAACGCACCGAAAAGAAATAATATACGTCCACACGCAATACCAAGTGCAACATCAATACCAAACATATCCATAGAATTCACATAGTTATTCGCAAACCACACCATTCACAAAACACACGTGTTTTGAAAGCAAGCCTTTAACAAGGCTAAACCGAATCTTTTGAAAGTTTAATTCAAACGACCAAACAACCACATTTAGACGATCACTAATTATCGTATCCACAAAACAAGAATTATATGGACAAGGTACTTGCCTCAAAATCACGATCTCAACGAGACGACGGATAGGACGCGGTCGAAAAGCCCCGAACCCCCGAACAATATCAAGAACGCGATAGCACCACGAGTATTACGAGAATAACACCACACGAATTATCAATCACCAAATGGGATTCAACATCGGAATCCTCGAACACCTATAAACCTCCGGAAGGAACAATAACACATGGTTACGACGAGAACCAAGGCCAAAACAATGGAAATCCCAACAAACTATCGAAGGGAAACTCATTGGGACATTTAATCGAACACTAAATGTTCAATAATTTCCAAGAACACTCGAATCGTCAATCGAGTTAAACAAACTCGATGTATGGATATACAACCCATAGAACACGATTAATAACATCATACTACACCAACCCATGTATCAAAATTGGATTAGAAACGAAATCAAGAACAATTTCTCCAAAAAGTAAACTTGAAGGAAAATCAAGAATATACCATGATTCGACGAAGAACACGGATTGGATGATGATATAATCAACAAGAATCTTCCAAAATGCCTTGGAAATGATTATAATCGACCCTAAACTCGATTTCCCGTCGCACCCGTCCGATAGCCGCAAGAAAAGTGAGGAAATGTACAAAAATGGGCTGCCAGGCCTTATATAGCCGGTCACTGCCGGACACTTACGGCCGTAACCGGCAGTGACTTACGGCCGTAACTCGGCCCATACGGCCGTACTCGGCAGGCCTTACGGCCATAACCGGCATTCATCAAAAAGTCAGCCCAGCATCTGTCGGACACTTACGGCCGTAACTGGCACACATTACGGCCGTAACCGGCCTTCGTCAGGAAGATGCCCAGCGCACGTACGGCCGTACCCAATCGTGCCTTACGACCGTAACTGGCATTCGTCCGGAAGCTGCCAGGCGCCATACGGCCGTAACTCTTGGCCCTTACGGCCGTAACTCGGCCAGGCCAGGCCGTGCTCCGGCCGTGACTCGGCCGTGGCCACTCCGACGGCCCAGACGACCCCGAAACCCGAACCTGAGTATAAATCGAAGGTATGGTTACGACGTACTCGCAAAGACGAATCTAAGAGCTAAGAGAACACGCGATTCCGACCACCCGAAGGCTCGAAATTCGACAACGGAAGTAATTACCCCAAACTTTGGGAAATTACAAAAATGGCCCAAAACGTCCGAAATACACGATACATGATCGAAACACCGAACCAAAGCTCGCAACATCAGATCATCAATTCACACAATTTATTCGTCAGTCCATAACCACGCAAAATGAACAACAACTTGCACGTTATTCATCAAGACTTAACACATTAAGCCTTTAACACTATCAATCAACACTACGCATATATCCTTATATCGTAACTCAACCGAAAATACAAACCTTACCATATTACCTCTATGAATATGATTCATACTTTAATCCAAGTTGAGTACGTCGACTAGCATTGGTATTAATCACCCAACATTCATCTCCAAATGTATATATATGTATATACATATATCTATACATATACACACACACACACATATATATATATACTTATGTCTACATACATACATATATTTACAATATAATATATGCATATATTCGGAACATGATTCATACACTTCAGCAACAATGATTTCACGTAGTTATAATTCGTATCAAGGTACTTGTCTTGGTAATCTCTCGCGAATACTCTGGAAATATGGTTGATTGGAACAATCCGGAACTCCAATGAAAACGGCGATCGGAAAGACTCAACACTGGATTATCGTAGGGAATTCGTCCCTAATATCCTATCATCAAGTAAACAATCAATCAAACGAGGAAAAACAACAAAAGATGACCGAATTCTAACTGTACTCTTCATAACGTATGTTAACGTTTGCACGTTAGCATACGTAAGCTACAAAGCCGAGTGCACGCTAAGCATGCATTTGGCAGTTTCTTCTCAGCTCAGACGACTGCCTTGCCTGAGGGTATAATGTATGTAATGCATAGTGCTTAACGTACGTTATACTCACGCATATAATACTCATGCGAATCTGAATGATCCTATGGTGTTGACGTCTTCGAATTTCCAGGTTAAACATGTCATCATAAAACTTACTACAATCTCGATTATAAATCTTAAAAGGTAGTTCGGAAAATCTGAGGTTGTTATCAATATTATCAATACATTCAAACTATCATCTTTGAAGATCGGTTAACAATCCACCTTTACAAGATATCAGAAAACCTACAATGATCCTTCTCTCAAGTCCGTCTAACCAAAGCGATATCAATATTAAGTCTACGATCATTATGGAAACACCATTCAATACGGGTTTATTAATCTCAGAAAACATCACTTACTTGTTCATCATAACAAGATTCGAACTATAATGTTCTTAACTCTGATAATTAAAGCATGAACATTCCAACTTCCAAAAACATGACGTTGTTACGAAATTCGGTGAACGCAAGTGCACGTTGTCGTAAGCAAGTAATAAAGTGATAAGTAAGATATCATTCCCTCGAGGACTGACTCACTAATTACCAATTTATGTGTATTCTAATTTTATTTGAACAATCAAAATTGGAGGTGCAAGTAATATTAAAGAAGATTAATTATAGAATGAACTAAGAACAAATAATAAAATCGATTATTCGAAGAAAGAAGATCAAATAGGGAAATAATCTAGGGTTGAGAATCCACCTCGATTTATCCGAATTACTCTTGATTTATATGAATTAAGTGATTTCCCAATTTATTGAAGGCGAAGATAGCTAAAATACTCTACTGCCTCTCCCGAGGTCAGTAGAGTTTTCTAAGACGAATAAAACACGCTATTCCTAGGTGAATTAATTCGACAATAGGCGAAAAATACGAAATCTTCAGACAGGCCACGTAATTCCTATGAGTATATTCCTATCTCACAAGATAAAACGTTTCTCACCAATTTTTCCTACCAACTCTCCTCTCCCGATTCGAGTTGCGTAATCAAAACAAATCAATCATAGGCCACATGATTGATAGTAATTAAAACAATTGAGGAAAACTCAATAAGAAAGGGAAATATATCTTAATAATGCGAAATCAAAAGCTAATTCGTCAAAACCTCAGTTTCATCAAAATCCTAGAATAGGGTTCTAGCCCGACATGCTAGAAAATAATACACAAATAATTGAAGAAAGCATAAAAAAAATCAAACACAGTTGAAGAACTTGAATTCCTTCGTTCTCTAACTTCTGCTCTATGCTTGATCGGTGTTTTCTCCTTCTCTTCGATGCCCTATCTTCAGTCCTTTCATTCATATTTATAACCTTCATTGGTCTCCAAAACGCGTCCGGGAGTTGGGTCGAAAACAGACTCCAAAAACGGCCCAGAAACGCGGTTGAATCAGAAGTCCCGCCCCGCGGGCCGTGGCTCGGCTTTAGTGTGTCGCGGCCCTAAGTGTTCAGCACCATACCTGGGCGGTATTTTTTTCCATACGGGCCGCGGCTCAGCATTAGTGCGCCGCGGCACACACGTTGCCCATTTGTTGGCCGAGCAGGCTGTATCGTGTGCCGCGGCACAAGGATTGTGCGCCGCGGCACACAGCCGAGTCAGTGCCGCGGCACACTTGTCCGGGCCGCGGCACACCCGTGTGGCACTTGCCGGCCAAAACCCACTGTACCGCGTGCCGCGGCACAGTCCGGCAGGGCCGCGGCACATGCCGAGTCTGAGCCGCGGCACACTTCGAATGAGCCGCGGCACAACGAGCGGTCAGCCGATCACTGGGCGCAATTTTTGGCCCTGTGCCGCGGCACAGTTTAGCTGAGCCGCGGCACACAACGCGGTCAGCGCTATATCTGCGTTTTTATTCAGCGAAAGTCACTCATTTCTTCCTTCCTTCCACCGTACGCGAGAGAGAGGGTTGAGTGGGGGATTTTCCTCCATCTACCATTTGATTGTGTGTTTTTCTTCATCTTCCTTCGATCGTGTAGCTCGGATTGTGGATCTAGCACGTGTTCTTCGGATTATAGGGCTTGAATCTTCAAGAGGTAAGAACTCCTTTGACCCTAGTATAATTTTGGGCAGGGCTTGGTGGTGATCTTGTGTTTTAATTCGAATTAACCGATGTTGTTATTAGATTTTGATAGTATTCGCGTGACCCTTGGTTTTCTTGTTATTGGTTGGGATGAAATCCCGTTGTTGCACCGTTGACCGATTTCATTTCCTTATGCACTCTTGGTGTCCGATGAATTGTCCCAACGGGTAGAATTAGGATTAATTCTTACCTTTCCGCATTATTGAGACTTGTTGTATACCGTTATTGTGTTAGGAGCGGATTTGGGAGGATTGTTCGGACCAAAACCTATTCCTTCGTTGTTTCCCTTGTTTCTTTGTGTTCAAGGCAAGTACATGTATTACATTTCGTTATGTATGTTGTGATTTTCGAAATAAATGATGAACTGTGATTTTCGGGTGCGTGAGTTGTGTTCCTTCCACCCGGAGTGTCCGACGGGATGTCTGGGGGTCGATACTAAGGGGTACGGCCGTGGAAGTGGACTTGGGTGCGTGTGTGATTGAACTTCCACCCGGAGTGTCCGACGGGATGTCTGGGGTCGATACTAAGGGGTACGGCCGCGGAAGTGGTATCCCACCCGGAGCATTCGACGGGATGTCTGGGGGTCGATACTAAGGGGTAGCCACGGGATACCAGTTGTGATTTTGTGATATCGTGATGATTGGAAACGGATTTTGATTGCCAATGTAGTATTCCGGAATATATATATATATATATGGCAAATGACTTATGTTTGAGATGATTGTGTAAAAACCGTATTTGGTATATAATGTTGTGTAATTGTGTACTTGCACTAGCTATTCGAATGCTAACCCCTTAAATGTGGGAAATGCGTCTTATGCATTTCAGGTACCGGGAGAGCTGAGGAGCAGGCACGGGGCACGCACGCAAATGATGGGATGGCTTGATGATGTGGCTCGAGTCTATATTTTTTTTATGTCGTGTCATTGCATTTGTCGAGTGCCGGAGTTAAACTGTTTACTTTGAAACTTGGTTTAAGTCCCCTGCGTGGGCAATGAATTGGTATTTATCTTATATTCATGTACTCCGTTAAAATGTTTTGGCCGAGGCCACGGCCTTACTTACTTTTTGAATGCATCTTTTGGGATCATATTATGGTTTATGTGTTAAGGGTCAGCCTGGTAGACCTCATGAGGGTTCTACGGCGTGTAATGTCCCATTTGTGAATTGGGGTGTTACATTTATGGTATCGGAGCTTAGGTTTTGAATACCTAGGTTGTCGGTGAATTTTGGGTCTGTCAGTTGCGTCATTAGAGTCAGTTGTTGAGCCTAATATCATCATGCTACCGTCTTTTCGTGCGACCCGTGGCTGTAAGTCTCCTCGAACTCTTATATTTCTGCAATTCGTTTTCTTGCGCTGTTCGGAATCGTGACTTGTGTTACCAACTTTGTGAATTGTGAATCTTTCTGATCTTGTTCTTTTCTTAATTTCCTTCAGTATGTTGAGAGGTCGTGGTAGACCGGCTAGGGGACGCGGCCGAGGCCGTGGTCGGGGTGCTGATAATGAGGGCTCACTTTCTCAGTCCTCTGCGGACTCAGCCTCTCACTCAGTGCCGTCGGGTAATAATGCCGACGCCGGGGCTACTGCCGTACTTCAGCAGTTGGTAGCCAAACTTACTCAGATAGCTCAGGGTGGACGCCAGAATCCGCCCCCGACACCGGAAGAGGAGGCTAGTAAGTGACTTCAGACGGTGACTAAGTTGCACCCTCCTCGTTTCTCCGGATCCTCTGACTCCCTCGGTTCGGAGAATTGGCTCTTTCAGTTGTCCAGGACCTTTGATGCCGTAGCTTGTCCTGAAGACAGGAGGGTACATATCGCCCAGTACCTCCTAGATAAGGAAGCTGCGGAATGGTGGGAGGCCGTTGTGCCCAGAGACCGTCGAGCTACTTGGGAGGAATTCAAGGCTGCTATGGAAGCAGAGTATTGTCCGCCGCCAGTCAGGGAGCGCAGAATTGTGGAATTCGTCACCGCTACACCTCAGGATGTGCCTATTTCTCAGGCCATCATTTCTTACAATCAGCAGTTGGGTTTCGTAAGAGATCAAGTAAGAACGGAGGCTCATAAAATCCGTTACTTCAATATGCGAATGAAGCCGCATATTAGGCAGAGTATGGCACCGCTCATGTGTGCCAGTTTGAAGGAATACCAGGATCGCGCCCTAGCGATCGAGATGGCGATTAAACAGCAGTCGGTTTGAAGCTAAGAAGCGAAGACTACGGTGGATTCTCGACCAGGAAGGGTGGTCGATTCGAGGTCTCGTTACGCTCCCATACCGGGAAGAGGCCGTTCCATCAAAGCCGTGGATCTCGTGGTAACCGTTGATTCGATCGTTATACGGTGGCAGGGTTTGTTTTAACTGCAACCAATATGAGCATTTGATGAAGGATTGTCGTTTTCCTCCAGTTACTTGCTACACTTGCGGGCAGACCGGGCATCGGGCGACTCATTGTGAGAGAGCCACCAGGGCCGCTAGAATTCCGACTACCACTACCGATCAGAGGGATCACAATACTCCAGCTATTCAGGTTCCGCAGGGTTCGGGTCGCGGTAGAGGTCAGGGACAGCCGGATCGCCGCGCAGCCTCGAGTTCGGGTTCAGTTCACCCCCGATTGTACCAGTTGAGGCGCACAGAAGAGGCGGACATTCCGGTGGCGTCAGGTACCACTCAGATCCTTACTCATCCAGTTTCCGTGCTTTTTGATTCGGGTGCTACCCATTCCTTTATTGCATCGGAGTGTGTGAATCGTATTGGCTTTAACTACTTGTTTGAGTGTGAACCATTTGTGGTGGGTACGCCTAGCGGGGATCGTATGGTTGGGGACCGGAAAGTTAGGGATTGCCCCGTGAGGATCGGGAGCCGAGATTGGCCCTCGAACCTCATTGTTATCGACCTCAAGGGTGAGGATTTAATCCTCGGGGACGATTGGTTAGAGCGTCACGGTGCTATCATGAACTATCGGACTCGTACTATCTCGATCGTGGCCGAGGATGGCACCGAGCATACTCTCGTCGGATGTAAGCTGGGTAGATCGGGGAGCATGATTAGCGCTTTGAAGGCGATGAAACTTCTGAACCAGGGTTGTGTCGGCTACTGGTGTTATGCTCTGAAGGCGGAAGATGGTGGAGTTGATTTATCGTCAATTCCAGTTGTTAGCGAATACCCCGATGTTTTCCCAGACGACTTGCCGGGGTTACCACCGCAGCGAGAGGTGGAGTTTCCTATCGATCTTGAGCCGAATGCAGCCCCTATTTCTCGAGCGCCGTACCGTATGGCACCATCAGAGATGTTAGAATTGAAGAACCAGTTGGGAGAATTGTTAGATAAAGGGTATATTCGGCCGAGCGCATCGCCTTGGGGTGCGCCCGTACTTTTCGTTAAGAAGAAAGATGGGTCGCTTCGTTTGTGCATCGATTATCGAGAATTAAACAAGCTGACCATCAAAAATAAATACCCTTTGCCCAGGATTGACGATTTGTTTGATCAGCTTCAGGGGGCGACAGTCTTTTCAAAGATTGATTTGCGATCGGGCTACTACCAGTTGAGAATTCGGGACGTCGATATTCCGAAAGCTGCCTTTCGGACGAGATATGGCCATTATGAGTTTGTGGTTATGCCTTTCGGGCTAACCAATGCCCCAGCAGTGTTCATGCAGTTGATGAACAAAGTTTTTATTGAGTATCTGGACAAATTCGTAGTCGTTTTTATCGACGATATTCTTATCTATTCACGGAATCGGGAGGAGCACGCCTTGCATCTCCGGATTGTATTAGACACTTTGAGGGCAGAGCAGTTATACGCGAAGTTCTCTAAGTGTGAGTTTTGGCTCGAGGAAGTGACGTTCCTCGGGCATGTGATTTCAGCAGAGGGAGTTCGGGTAGATCCGCAGAAGATAGAGGCAGTGATGGCTTGGGAGCCGCCTAAGAATGTGAAGGAGGTGAGGAGTTTTCTGGGTCTTGCCGGCTATTACCGCAGATTCGTTGAGGGATTTTCTAAGATCGCTAGACCACTCACTCAGTTGCTCCAGAAAACTCAGAAGTTCGAGTGGACTGCAGACAGGCAGGACAGCTTTGACAAGTTAAAGAGACGTCTGACTACCGCACCCGTTTTAGCATTGCCTCAGGGGAACGAGGATTTCGTAGTGTATAGTGATGCTTCGGGCCTTGGTCTAGGATGTGTTTTGATGCAGAGAGACAGAGTGATTGCTTATGCGTCCCGCCAATTGAAACCTTATGAGGAAAATTATCCCACGCACGATTTGGAGTTAGCTGCGGTCGTTTTCGCCTTAAAAATCTGGAGGCATTACCTCTATGGGTCATCGTGTAAGATCTTTACGGATCACAAGAGTCTGAAGTACATCTTCAGCCAGAAAGAGTTGAATATGAGGCAGCGTAGGTGGTTAGATCTAATTAAAGATTACGACCTCGAGATACTTTACCATCCGGGTAAGGCCAACGTAGTAGCTGATGCGTTGAGCCGAAAACAGATGGCTTTACAGATGTTAGAGGTACTTACACCGCAGAATAGGATCCAGCGAGATTTCATCTGCCAGAATATAGAGGTTTGGGTTCAGAGAGTTCAGGGCCAGTTATGTGCGTTAGAGATCACTTCGTCCTTGACTGATGATATCAAGGCGAAGCAGTATGACGATCCGTTTTTGGTCCAGTTGAGGGAGGATGTGAGGAAGGGGAAAGCCCCTGGATTTGTGGTTCACGATGATGGATTTTTGAGGTTTCGCGGCAGACTTTGTGTACCGAGTGATATTGAGCTGAGACAGAAGATCTTGAGTGAAGCTCATGCTACACCTTACTCCATACATCCTGGTACGAGTAAAATGTACAAGGATGTGAGGAGCAACTACTGGTGGAGTAATTTGAAGACAGACATTAGCGAGTTTGTGTCGAGGTGTCTGACCTGTCACCAGGTTAAGATCGAGCATCAGCGACCCGCGGGGCTGTTACGACCACTTCCTATCCCCGAGTGGAAATAGGAGGATATTTCTATGGATTTCATTACCGGTATGCCTAAGACTCGGACGGGAATGAACATGATTTGGTTCGTTGTTGATCGACTAACCAAATCAGCTCATTTTCTAAGTATTAAAGACACTTGGGGGCCGGAGAGGCTTGCACGAGTGTTTGTTGCGGACATCGTGAGATTGCATGGGACCCCTAAGAGTATTGTTTCGGATCGTGATGGCCGATTCATATCACATTTTTGGCAGGCCGTTCATCGAGCTTTGGGGACTGAGTTGAGACTCAGTACGTCTTACCACCCTCAGACTGACGGACAGTCAGAGCGGACGATCCAGACGTTGGAGGATATGTTGAGGGCCTGTGCCTTAGATTGGAAGGATGATTGGGAGTCGCACTTGCCGTTAATCGAGTTCAAGTACAACAATAGTTGGCATGCCTCGATTAAAATGGCACCATTTGAGGCATTATATGGGAGAAGGTGTAGATCGCCGTTGTGTTGGGACGATGCGTCCGAGCTGATTGGTACCGAGCCCGACATGATAGTTGAGACGAGAGAGAAGGTTGGCCTGATTCGCGATAGATTGTTGACGGCCCAGAGTCGGCAGAAGTCTTATGCTGATACCCGTCGCCGACCGTTGGAGTTTGAGGTGGGAGACCATGTGTTGCTTAAGGTGTCGCCGACACGGGGAGTTTACCGCTTCGGTCGGAAGGGTAAACTTAGTCCGAGGTTTATTGGGCCATTCGAAATTTTAGATAGAGTTGGAGAGCTTGCCGCCGTCCCTGAGCCACGTGCATAACGTATTTCATGTTTCCCATCTTAGGAAGTACGTATCGGACCCTAGCCATAGTATCGATTTTGGAGAGATCGAGTTGGGGACCGACATTACCTTCGAGGAGAGGCCGATTCAGATCCTAGAGCGTCGGGTGAAGCAACTCAGGCACAAAACCATTCCTTTGGTTAAAGTGCAGTGGTCGAGGCATGGATCCAAGGAAGCCACGTGGGAAACGGAGGAGAGTATGAGGTCGAGATACCCCGAGTTATTCGTGTTGTAAGTTTCGGGACGAAACTTGTTTTTAGGGGGGGATAATGTAATATCCGCGTTTTCTATTTCTAGTAATTTCTATTTTTAGTGTATATTCGTTTCGGATAACTCGCTTGGCACTGCTTTGGAATTCTGAACCTATTTTGTTCTTGGAGTTTCTCCGCTTAGACGGGTCTCGATGATGTTTTTACGTAATTTCATCTTATGGTATATTTTGTCTCATGTGTCTTCGATTCTCGTTAAACTCGTTCGATTTCGTCATTTGCTTACTTCCATGAGTTCGTATGATTGAGTAGAGCATGTTGTGAGTTTCGGATTGTTGATCCGACGTTGTGTCGTGATTTTCGGATGTTTGGGCCGTTTTTGTAATTTCCTAGAAATTTAGGGAATTTGTCCCTTGTTCGACTTTGGTTGTGTACCTCTGATCGTTTTGGGGTTCCGTACTTCCATTTCGTGTTATTGTTGCCCAAATATCGATTTTTGTTGCTTTTATTCTCTTTCCGGATCATTTTTCGTCATTTTGGGACCCGAGGGGGGGTGTGGGCCGCGGCACAAGGATTGTGCGCCGCGGCACACACGTTGCCCATTTGTTGGCCGAGCAGGCTGTACCGTGTGCCGCGGCACAAGGATTGTGCGCCGCGGCACACAGCCGAGTCAGTGCCGCGGCACACTTGTCCGGGCCGCGGCACACCCGTGTGGCACTTGCCGGCCAAAACCCACTGTACCGCGTGCCGCGGCACAGTCCGGCAGGGCCGCGGCACATGCCCAGTCTGAGCCGCGGCACACTTAGAATGAGCCGCGGCACAACGAGCGGTCAGCCGATCACTGGGCGCAATTTTTGGCCCTGTGCCGCGGCACAGTTTAGCTGAGACGCGGCACACAACGCGGTCAGCGCTATATCTGTGTTTTTATTCAGCGAAAGTCACTCATTTCTTCCTTCCTTCCACCGTACGCGAGAGAGAGGGTTGAGTGGGGGATTTTCCTCCATCTACCATTTGATTGTGTGTTTTTCTTCATCTTTCTTCGATCGTGTAGCTCGGATTGTGGATCTAGCACGTGTTCTTCGGATTATAGGGCTTGAATCTTCAAGAGGTAAGAACTTCTTTGACCCTAGTATAATTTTGGGGAGGGTTTGGTGGTGATCTTGTGTTTTAATTCGAATTAACCGATGTTGTTATTAGATTTTGATAGTATTCGCGTGACCCTTGGTTTTCTTGTTATTGGTTGGGATGAAATCCCGTTGTTGCACCGTTGACCGATTTCATTTCCTTATGCACTCTTGGTGTTCGATGAATTGTCCCAACGGGTAGAATTAGGATTAATTCTTACCTTTCCGCATTATTGAGACTTGTTGTATACCGTTATTGTGTTAGGAGCGGATTTGGGAGGATTGTTCGGACCAAAACCTATTCCTTCGTTGTTTCCCTTGTTTCGTCGTGTTCAAGGCAAGTACATGTATTACATTTTGTTATGTATGTTGTGATTTTCGAAATAAATGATGAACTGTGATTTTCGGGTGCGTGAGTTGTGTTCCTTCCACCCGGAGTGTCCGACGGGATGTCTGGGGGTCGATACTAAGGGGTACGGCCGTGGAAGTGGACTTGGGTGCGTGTGTGATTGAACTTCCACCCGGAGTGTCCGACGGGATGTCTGGGGGTCGATACTAAGGGGTACGGCCGCGGAAGTGGTATCCCACCCGGAGCGTTCGACGGGATGTCTGGGGGTCGATACTAAGGGGTACGGCCACGGGATACCAGTTGTGATTTTGTGATATCGTGATGATTGGAAACGGATTTTGATTGCCAATGTAGTATTCCGGAATATATATATATATATATGGCAAATGACTTATGTTTGAGATGATTGTGTAAAAACCGTATTTGGTATATAATGTTGTGTAATTGTGTACTTGCACTAGCTATTCGAATGCTAACCCCTTAAATGGGGGAAATGCGTCTTATGCATTTCAGGTACCGGGAGAGCTGAGGAGCAGGCACGGGGCACGCACGCAAAGGATGGGATGGCTTGATGATGTGGCTCGAGTCTGTATTTTTTTTTATGTCGTGTCATTGCATTTGTCGAGTGCCGGAGTTAAACTGTTTACTTTGAAACTTGGTTTAAGTCCCCTGCGTGGGCAATGAATTGGTATTTATCTTATATTCATGTACTCCGTTAAAATGTTTTGGCCGAGGCCACGGCCTTACTTACTTTTTGAATGCATCTTTTGGGATCATATTATGGTTTATGTGTTAAGGGTCAGCCTGGTAGACCTCATGAGGGTTCTACGGCGTGTAATGTCCCATTTGTGAATTGGGGTGTTACAACATTCACTGGTGTATGATGTTCCGTGGTGTATGATGTTCGTAGATGATATTGTGTTGATTGATGAAACGAAGGTTGGAGTGCAACAGAAATTGGAACTTTGGAGGGATACTTTGGAAGCTTGAGGCTTTAGGCTGAGCAGAAGTAAGACTGAATATATGGAGTGTAGGTTTAGCGAAAATAGTGATAGAGAGGCGGGGATGATCACATTTGATGGGAAAGTTGTTCATGGATCCACTTTCTTTCGGTATTTTGGATCTATTATCCAAAAGGATGGAGAGCTAGATGGCGATGTGGCTCACAGAATAAAGGCCGGGTGGTTGAAGTGGAAGAGTGCCACAGGAGTTTTATGTGATCCTGACATGCCTCATAGATTAAAGGGTAAATTTTACCGCACGGCAATTAGGCCCGCGCTGTTATATGGCACCGAGTGTTGGGCTGTAAAACAGTGTCACGTTCAAAAGATGAATGTGGCGGAGATGTGTATGCTACGATGGATGTGTGGTCATACAAAAAAGGATCGGCTCAGAAATGAGGTGATTAGAGAGAAGGTAAGAATTGCGGCTATAGAAGACAAGATGATGGAGAATCGATTACGATGGTTTGGTCGTGTGAGAAGAAGACATGTTGATGCCCCAGTGAGGAGGCTAGAAAGTTGGGGAACAAGTAATGTTGTGAAAGGTAGAGGAAGACCCAAGAAAACTTGGATAAAAATGATTGAAAATGATATGCGGTTTCTTGAAATTGGAGAAAGTATGGCGATAGAGAGACAAATGTGACGGGAAGGAATACGGATGGTGGATGGAATCTGATTCCTTTTTTTTTTTGTATTTTTATTCCTATTTTCTTTTATTCCATGTTATTTGTTAATTTATTTTTCAGGATTTTTCATTTTTTTTCTTTTTTTTTTTCTTTTTTCTTTCATTCTCTTTTTTTATTTGCTTTTTTCTCTACTTTTTTCACTCTTTTTCTCATTTTATGTTATTTATATAACGATCATTGACGGTTTCAAAGTTTGATTCATGTTAGCCGACCCCAAATCATTTTGGGACTAAGGCTTAGATGTTGTTGTTGGTATGACATTCACTGCCGGTCCCAAGCCCGGATAAAGGAGGGTTGCGGTAGGTCTGTGGCAGCCAGCGTAAAATACAGTCACATTTGATGGACATGAATCATAATTTGAATATCGTTGGGGCGTTTCCTCAGAAGCGACGCGCTACACTTTCCAGGCCTGGGTGTAGTGAAAAATTTGCGAGAGTTGCTAGGTCGTCGTCCAGAAGCGGCGCGCCATCTCTACGCCTGGGGATGGTGTCAAATAAGCAAGGGTGCGCTACACTTCTTAGACCCGGGTGTGGTGAAAAATTTGCAAGGGTTGCTAGGTCATCGCCCGGAAGCGGTGCGCCACCTCGAAGTATGGGTGTGGCGTCAAATATGCAAGGATCTTCGCAATGTGGACAGAGGCGTACAAAGAAGATAGTCCACAAGCCTAGTAAGGGTAGTAAGATGCGGTTTGGAACTTGGAACATTGGCTCTTTGACCGGAAGATCAGCGGAAGTGGTGGAAGTTATGAAAATGAGAAGGATTCACATTATGTGCCTACAAGAGACTAAGTGGGTTGGGGAAAAAGCAAAGGTCTTGGCTCCGTGGGGTTATAAACTATGGTATTCGGGAAAAGAGAGAGGAAAAAATGGAGTGGGTATCATCATGGAGAAGGACTTTGTTGTGTCGAGATTTATACGTCTCAATAGGGGATCGCCACAGAGACCGGACGACCGAGCCAGAGCCTAGCAGCCGAGGCAGATTGGCCGATCGAAGGTCTCAGGTCAAGTCTCGGTGCCGAGCGATCGACATCTAAGGCGATCGTCTCTTGATACTTGGCGATCGTCTCTCGGTATTTGGCGATTGACCCCTGGTGACCGGCCAATGAAGACCGCCTCATGCCACGCGAAGCCATCGCCCATCCAGTCGGCGAAGGCCGAAGCTCAAAGCAAGGACCCACGTGCAGATCCGGAAAAGGCGCCGCAGGACATGGATCGTTGACCACAGCCTGTCAGCATCTCTTCACCTACCGACAGACCCGCCGAAAGGTGCAAGGTGGGACCGTCCAGGACAGCGACGCAGGACACGTGCAGGCACAGCTGGCTGCCAGCAGCAGCCGCGGACTTCAAGGCAGACAGCCCATGTGCTGAAAGACGATCGCCCCTTATTATATTACAAGAAGGCGATCGCCCGCCAGAAAAAGGGCATCTCAGCTCCTATAAATAGAAGGCTTCCTGCACTTGGAAAACTCTCGGATGCTCTGGCTTTTTCGGTTTTCACTCTTGGCAAAGCTATACACTTCGGACATATTTCTCTCTCAGCACCTCTTAACTGAAAGACGGTCGGCAGAGACGAAAACCAGAACTCCCAGCAGTTCAAGAACTCAGAGCAACTCTAGTTCTTCCGGCAAGCACTCAACAGCTAGATAACAGGATCTTTTACACTCATTGTAATCGCATTCTTACATTAATATTTGTACTCAAACGTAATTATATTAATAACATCTCGCGAGAGCATTCAAGCCCGGGCCTAACAAACCCGGCAATTCTTGTGTTATTTCCATTCCCTCGGACGTGCTCTCGCACCTTGTTTGTTGTCCGTCCATTCCAGCAATATCTATCTCCGGATAATATTTCGGGCAACAACAATTGGCGCTAGAAGAAGGGGAATCTTAACCCTAATTTTTATTCCTACCGTCTCGAAGAACACTCACTGTTCTCCGGGGCATATACTTGAAGTGACACTCACTGCGCTTCAAAGAAAGCTTTAAGAATCGTGACTTCTGCCTCCACATCGAAGAAAGCTGCTGGACGATCCGACGGACGCCTCATTCCGTCTCAATCCGAGCCCCATCCTATGGCGGAGGGTAGCCCCCGCGGTCCGAGACTCTCGATCTCGCCCCCGAAAGACGGCCCAAGCCTCTCACTCGATCAGTTTCAAACCGCGGAACAGATCGAATGAGCCCTGGCCATCCTACGGGAGCGACAGAGAGCTTTCGACGCGCTGCCTGTTATAACCCCCTCGGCCATCCGCCGCGTGAGCAAAAGGAAGTTCAAGGGGTTTCTGACCGAGCGATCGCCAGGAGGCCCTGATTCGCAAGAAGAGGCGCTCGCAAGGCGGGACACCTCCGTCTTCAGCCGCCTCGGAAGCGACCCATCATTACGATCGGGGCAGTCCGGTCCCAGCCACGAGACGACGGAGCCCGAGTCCATCACCAGGAGTTCGGCGTACCCGACTCCCAGAAGGCAGGCCAACCATCTGGCTCCTCGCCAAAGAACCGAGGTCGGCGACCGTGGAGTCAGGAGATCGGTACACGATCGCCTCGGCTCCCGTTCCGAAAGCCGAGCTGCGAGCGACCAAGCTACAGCGATGGCCGCGATGCAACGCCAGCTCGACGACATGAAGGCGCTCCTAGAATCTGGGGCAAGCGCCAAGAGAGAGATCGTCGGGCCGAGCGAGCCACTCGCGGTCCACATCGAGCTAGCCCCAGTGCAGCGTAAGATCGCTCCTCCGCAAACACCTTTATACGAGGGAAGGTCGGATCCCAAGACTCACATGAGCAAATTCCGGATCTATATGACCGGGTGTGGGGCATCCAATGCGACCAGGTGCCGAATGTTCCCGCTAACGCTGGGCGACCTGGCCCATAGATGGTACATCTCACTACCGCCGCGATCCGTCAATTCCTTTGACCAACTGGCGAACGACTTCATAGCGTACTTCGCCACCAAGGTCGCTCGGCCGGAAGGTCCCCATCGCATGATGCAGATCAGACAAGGGGAAGAAGAGTCCGACGCGGACTACATCGACCGGGTAGATGAGATCATCCTCAACGGCGAGCCCATAAGCGATGAGATCGCCCTATACTCGGTCCTAGGGGGATTCCATGGTCTTTCGCCTATGTTCAGGCATCTTACGAAGGACCTCCCCCCGACCTACGCGATCTTCCACGCCAAAGCCGCAGACTTTCTGGCCAGGCAAAGGTTACTTTATAACCTATGAGCAACGCGATCGGCAACCGAACGACGATCACCAGTCTTCCAACCCGATCGCCATTATCAAGCAACATCTCTGAAACTGGAGGACTCGCTCGCCATCTACAGTTCATCATCTAACATGTTGGACTAAGGCACGAGATCGCCTCCCCCCCACAACGTACACCGTCGAAGGTCGGCATTTAACATGACGATCCGAGGTGGAAGAGTGCAGCCATGGTCCTGGTGGTCGATGGAACCGACTACTTCGGCCATGCAAGGTTCCTTGGGGCTGAGATCGCTCGCCCTTCATTTCAATACGAGGCGGGCATAGCCGAAAGACCCTCCAAGCTAATCAGTGGACACGCTCGCCCGCCCTCAAGGGTTCATCATCTAACTTGGCGAACCCGGACAATGTCACGCGTCCCTACCCCCGTCTCAACGTATATCGTCGAGGATTGCCATCTAACATGACGATCCGAGGTAGAAAAGAGCTAAAAAGCCGCGGACGTGGAGTCAATTAATCCGACGACGCCCCGCGCAAGGACTCCTACAGACCAAGACCGCACGCCCTTCGTTTAAATACAAGGCGAGGCGCAGCCTAACGGAGGACCCTCACAATAAAATGAGTCACGAGACAGACAATGTCGCTCGCGCACAAGACACAGTCATGGAGGTCGGTCCATCGAACTCCGCGACTGTGCACGATTCCTCAACGACTAAGCAATCAGCTCTCTACGAGGGATCGGCAAAATTGTTTATTGCAGGTACAAGACCGAAGATAGCTCGCCAATCGACCAGATTGCCCAAGTCCGAAACCAAAGTCCGCACAACGGATCGCCCGTCTTTATTCTCAACGATCGCCAGCAAGAACCACCTCACCCCGTGTCTTCAACATCGGAGCAAGTTGGGGGGCAATTGTTGTGTCGAAATTTAAACGTCTCAACAGGCGATCGCCACAAAGACCGGGCGACCGAGCCAGAGCCTAGCAGCTGAGGCAGATTGGCCGATCGAAGGTCCCAGGTCAAGTCCCGTGCCGAGCGATCGACATCTAAGGCGATCGTCTCTTGATACTTGGCGATCGTCTCTTGGTATTTGGCGATCGACCCCTGGTGACCGGCCAATAACGACCGCCTCATGCCACGCGAAGCCATCGCCCGTCCAGTCGGCGAAGGCCGAAGCTCAAAGCAAGGACCCACATGCAGATCCGGAAAAGGCGCCGCAGGACATGGATCATTGGCCACAGCCTGTCAGCATCTCTTCACCTACCGACAGACCCGCCGAAAGGTGCAAGGTGGGACCGCCCGGGACAGTGACATAGGATGCGTGCAGGCTCCTCATTGGACCGCACAGCTGGCTGCCAGCAGCAGCCGCGAACTTCAAGGCAAACAGCCCATGTGCTGAAAGACGATCGCCCCTTATTATATTACAAGAAGGCGATCGCCCGCCAGAAAAAAGGCATCTCAACTCCTATAAATAGAAGGCTTCCTACACTTGGAAAACTCTCGGATGCTCTGGCTTTTTCGGTTTTCACTCTTGGCAAAGCTATACACTTCGGACATATTTCTCTCTCAGCACCTCTTAACCGAAAGACGGTCGGCAGAGACGAAAACCAGAACTCCCAGAAGTTCAAGAACTCAGAGCAACTCTAGTTCTTCCGGCAAGCACTCAACAGCTAGATAACAGGATCTTTTACACTCATTGTAATCGCATTCTTACATTAATATTTGTACTCAAACGTATTTATATTAATAACATCTCGCGAGAGCATTCAAGCCCGGGCCTAACAAACCCGGCAATTCTTGTGTTATTTCCACTCCCTCGGACGTGCTCTCACACCTTGTTTGTTGTCCGTCCATTCCAGCAATATCTATCTCCGGATAATATTTCGGGCAACAACAGACTTCATAACTACAACAGGACCTCAGGAGGAATGGTATTGATGTATGGATACAACACCGCCAAGGACAGTTGTGGTCAATTAATATTCATTCATCCTTGTTGGATGAGATATGTTGGAAGACCCCAAACTGCGTGCGATCGGCGCAAGAGCCGAGGGAGGAGTTATTTCAGACTACAAAATCCAAGGGGGATTGGTGAGATTTAAGAACAAGATCTGTATCCCACCAAATGACGAGCTAAAGCAAACTATACCGAAGGAAGCTCACTCTACTCCCTATTTTGTGCATCCCGGGGCGAGCAAAATGTATAAGGGTCTGCAGAAGAGCTTTTGGTAGAAAAACATGAAGCAGGAAGTAGCAAGATTTGTTGCTCGATGTATGACGTGTCAATAAGTGAAGATCGAACACCACAGACCGGCCAGAATCATACACCCCTTGCCCATTACGGAATGGAAATGGGAGAGCATATCAATGGATTTTGTCACCAAGTTACCAATGTCGACGGGAGGTAAGGACATGATATGGGTCATTGTAGACCCACTGACGAAGTCGGCACATTTCATTCCAATCCAGGAGACTACCGGAACAGAGCAGTTGGCCACTACCTTTTTCCGGGAAGTCGTGAGACTACATGGCGTTCCCTCAGCAATCATATCAGATAGAGACACCAGGTACATGTCCCGTTTCTGGAAATTTGTCCATGAGGTTATGGGTATTCATCTACATTTCAGAACAGCCTATCACCCTCAAACAGACGGACAGACAGAACATACGATAGACCGTGGAGGACATGTTGAGAGCATGTGTACTCGATTGGGGCAAAGACTGGGTTAAACATCTCTGCTTAGCGGAGTTTTCTTACAACAACAGTTGGCATGCAAGCATAGGCATGGCACCCTTCGAAGCCTTGTACGGTAGGAGATGCAAGTCTCCCCTGTGTTGGGATGATGCTTCTGATGTCGTCGCTACCGAGTTAGATCTGATTCAGGAATCTATTAAAAAATTTCCATTTTTCAGAAATATATGTTAGCAGCACAGAACCGCCAGAAGTCATACGCTACGGATCACCAGCGACAGTTGGAATTTCTTGTTAGGGATCACGATTGGGTCCACCGATGCGGGGCATTCAATGTTTCGGCCAGAAGGGCAAGTTGAGCATGAGTTTTGTCAGCCCGTTTGAGATTTTAGACCGTGTTGGTAGACTCGCATATCGATTAGCATTGCCGCTATCATTAGACGGAGTGCATGATGTCTTCCACATCTCCCAGTTGAGGAAGTACGTTTACGATCCGAGTCACAACATCAATTTCGAATAAGTAGAGATTTCTAATGATGCTACCTTCAGAGAAGTGCCAATCGCGATTCTAGATCGTCGCATAAAGTCTCTAAGGAATAAAGCTATACCCCTTGTGAAAGTTCGTTGGTCACATCACGGTATTGAAGAAGCAACTTGGGAGACTGAGTCGAGCATGAGAGAGTCACCCCAAGTTATTTTCTTAGTTTCAGGATGAAACTATTTTAATGAGGATGGTATGTAATACAACGGGTATTCCATGATGTTAAAAACATCATGTACTTCACTTTTAACAATTTAACATTGTACTCCACCTCTCGACGCTTGTACTTTTATACGTTATGTTTAGACTTTGTTGTCACGTATAAAAGCTTGTGGCATTTATTTGTTTTTGAGATGTAATTGTATGATGATTGATGATATGTCGGTGACATACCTTGATGTCGTTGAGCAATTATTGGTGCGAATATGACGGTGGCCAACGTCTTGTTCCCCGAAAAATTGCTGCACGAGTCTAAAGGGAAGTCGTGTTATAAGGATTAAACGTGATAATATAACTTAGTATAATAAACGAACCTTACGTACGTTATTCGAAACGCATTACGTATGCTAACCTCATCGCGTTACGTACGATAAAGCTTAGGCCTTACACACGTAATGCAGTCTTCAGTTTTCGGACGAGAATCTTGATCCCGCGTGGTCAGGACAACTTTCGGCGAAATAACAACAGTAAGTCAACTGAGCTTTACGTACGTAACTCAGCAATACATTACGTACGTAATGGACAATGTCATTTCGGGCAGTAGGCTCTGAGAACTCCTTACGTACGTTAACCTTTTGGCAATAACGTACGTAACGAAGTTTACGTACGTAAACCCTTGGGAATAACATACGTAATGCCATCCTAGTGTTATAAAATAACATCTCCTCTTTCACTTCTCCCGACCCTTAAACATTTCTCCTCTCCCAAATATCATTCTTCAACCCTCCTAATCGAATTCTAGCCTCCCTAGCCGCGTGTTATCATAGTAAGAGTGGATTGACCAAGCTCCGGAGAAGGTTTTGAAGATGTTGTCCTCCCGTTCTTCATCGTCCTTTGTTGTTCTTCCACGTACCTCGTCAAGTAAGGTAAGTTTATCAAACCTTTGAATCCATCTCAGTGTTGTTAGTTAAGTTATACTAGATTTCGGATGTTTGGGTAGTTTAGAACTTTTGATGATGATCGAACCGGTGAAACTAATCATATTTGTTAAACGAAACCTATCAAGCTAGTATTTTGTATGACTTGTGGTAGTAAACATAGTTGGATTGTAAAACTCATGATCGAACTTGTAAATCACCAACACCATGGAATCGTCATGTTATGGATTGTGTTTGTAATCCGATTATCGTATGGTAAACTCGTTGGTAATTCTTTAATGAATTAGTTATCAATTATCGAATTGGATAGGTAATCAATATTAGGATTTCATGGGAATTGTACTTGTCCGTTCTACCCTAGAGTTATGGAATTTCGAGTTTGAGTAATTAGCAAGATTACGTGTGGTTATAGTCGTAGTCATAACGTAGAAATAGTGTATAAAAACATTGTGGTTAAAATGATGTGATAAATTGAAAATTGGTGGATTGAGGATTTAAGTAATTCGTATTAAAGATAGAATTTTGGTTTCGACATTATGAAACGAACTAGGTTTAGAATCTTATCGGGACGGGGGCAATTGTCGCTATTCGTCATTATCACCATGAGGAATTAATCGACGAATATGTAATAGGTTGAGCTCTCGGTTGTGGGCGTTCGAGCCGTTGTGTTATCAAGGAAGTTAGTCTCGTCGGAACTAATGCAAATGATACCTTGCTCACTTCATCTTTGTAACAAGAACTCACAGAGCATTAACTCTGGTTCTTCCGGCAATCATCAGCACTCAAGAGCTAGACAACTAGGGTTATTACACTCATTGTAATCGTACTCTAACATTAATAGTTGTACTCCAAAGCAGTATTCTTATTAATATCTCGCGAGAGCATTCAAGCCCGGGATTAACAACCCCGATAAATCTTGTGTTATTTACATTCCATCGTACGTGCTCTCGTATTTTGTTTGTTACTCCAGAAAATCATTCCGAATAATATTTTGGGTAACAACACGAGGATCGGAGTTTTTTCGTTATCTCGGGTCTATTCTTCAAAAGGATGGAAGATTAGACGATGACATGGCCCATAGGATTAAGGCGGGATGGTTGAAATGGAAGAGCGCAACGGGGTTATTATGTGATCAAGGCGTACCTTACAGATTAAAGGGAAAATTTTACCGAACAGCAATTAGGCCTGCACTTTTATATGGCACTGAATGGTGGGCTGTAAAGCATAGTCATGTGCATAAGATGAATGTGGCGGAAATGCGTATGCTAAGATGAATGTGTGGCCATACGGGAAAGGATCGACTTAGAAATGATGTGATTAGGAAAGAAGTATGAGTGGCTCCTATAGAGGATAAGCTATTGGTGAATCGGTTAAGATGGTTCGGACATGTGAGACGGAGGCCGATTGATGCACCGGTGCGAAGGCTTGAAGAATGGGGAGCGCATAGACCAGTGAGGGGTAGAGGAAGGCCTAGACATATATGGATAAGAGTGATTGAGAATGATATGAGGTTTCTTGGGATTGGAGAAGTTATGGCGTTGGATAGGACGACGTGGAGGGCATGGTTGTTACGGCGGTAAGTCAAGTCGAGTCGACGGAGTTCCGGCATGGCGAGTCGTAGACTAGTCGTAGACTAGTCGAGACTAGTCGACTAATTATAAATATATATATATATATAATTATATATATAATATATATGAAATTGTTATGTAAATATGTAATGACAATTGACAAATACCACATTGCAAAATAGAATAACAATAATGATCCAATTTTAAGTTGCAAGTTTCAACAAAAGAAAAGTAGAATCCAATAGAGTGCAAAAAAAAAAAAACAATCATGATCAAACATATTCATCAAGCTCCAAGTCATATGTGTCGCGATCACTAGTTTCGTGAGTAGAAGTAGTTGGTAGCCTATGTCTATAATCATCATCCACACCCTCATCATCATTTAAAATGATAGGATCCGGTTCCATCTCATTATCGGATGATGCATCAATTTGAGAAGAACCACTGCCACGACGCCTACTGTAGGTAAGCCTAGCAACATCCCCACCACCACCTCTACTAGGATTCCGACGTCCATCAATGCCTTCCGATGCCTCCAAAGCTCTATCTACAGCAAGCCAATCCACATCACCGGGATCAACGACTTCTCCATTCACCCACTCATTATCCCATTGGAAATCATCTAGAAGCAATGGATCGAAATTTTTACCATCTTCACGTCTCTTTTAGAACCTTGTTGCAATTTTCCGATTGTATTGAACATACACCAAATCATTCAGACGTTGATGCTCCAATCTGTTCCTTTTCTTGGTGTGAATCTAGATACAATATATAACATAAATAACAATGAATCAATGACATGTAACTTATAAACTAAAAAATACAATTTTGATTACAACAACAACATCTAAGCCTTAGTCCCAAAATGATTTGGGGTCGGCTAACATGAACAATTTTGATTATATAGAAGAAAATAATAAAGCTACTTACAAACTCAAAAGTACTCCAATTACGTTCACAACCGGATGAAGAACAACAAAGTCCAACAACTCTCTTTGCAAACATTGCAAGCTCAATGGTATTGCCACCAAAAGCAACCCACCAATCAACTAGAACGAATACAGATAATGTATACTAATAAGCATTTCTACTGGGATGGTACAAGTACAACAAGTTATAAATTTAATTTATAAACATTAACTTAATTTACTTACGTGGATTCTTAGTTTTCCTTTGACGAATTGATAATTGCTTTCCGAAAGAATTCCTTGAATTTTCGTATTGATTGGCTTGGTCACTAATCTTTTCCACCACACTAGTATCACGAACCATCCTTTCAAGAACATCATTAAACTTCATTCGCAATCGTGCAGAGTATGCATAATCATCTTCTTTGATATCAAAGAATCTTCCCGGATTGAGAAACAAAGCCGCGCTATACAAATCTACTTCCATTTGAGAGTCCCATCGTTTCTCAATAATGCTTAACACTTTGCTTGAAAGTCTTGGTTTTTTTTCAAGTGAACTTTTGATCATAGCCTTGGAATATTCCATTGACGCACAAATCTCCGCCATAGCCGGTTTTGCATCTCCGTCAACAATCCTCAAGACAACCAACAATGGGTGTGATGCTCTAATGCAATCCTCAACACTATTCCAAAACCTTGTTGAGAGGACATCATGCACTTTCCCTCCCGCAAGAGTTTTAGCTAAGTTAGAATTGAACCACTCTTCACCACCAAACAATTTCCTCAAAGCATCCCTATACACACATCTTGATATTTTACTTTCATTTCACAAATGAATGAATTTAAAAATTAAAGAAGACCTAAGTGAGGGACTTACCTATTTTTGTACAAACTCTGTAATGTAAGAAATGCCGTAGCAAATCTTGTAGCTCCCGTTTTCACAATGTCTCTTCCCATAGTCTTCTCCCTCATGGCATATAGGAGTCGACCATGCCTATAAATAAATGTTGTTATTCCTCTACCGTGTGTGATGGTACCATCGAACTCTTTCAACTTTGTAATATCCTCTAGCATAAGGTCTAAGCAATGTGCGGCACAAGGAGTCCAATAAAGTGTACGTATCAATTCGCACAATAATCCTCCTGCCGCCTTAAAGTTAGCACCATTATCTGTCACAACCTAAAATTAATGCAACAAGTGAGAACATTTCTTAAGTTCAATGAAGATTGAAGACAATCAATACAAAATAAGTATGTAGCTACCTGAACAACAATGTCTCTTCCAATCGAATCAATTTGTTCCTCGAACAGATCAGCCAACATCCGTGCATCTTGTACCTTACTTGACACATCAACTGACTTTATAAAAAAGGTACCCTCCAGGCTGTTAACAAGGAAATTGATCAAATGTCTACTCTTTTTATCGGTCCATCCATCAGACATAAGTGTACAACCATACTGCTTCCAGGCTTTTTCATATTTATCTCTCAACTTGTCTGTCTCTTTCTTTGCTTTTTCAAGTAATGGCAGCCGCAATTCATGATAGGTGGGCGGCTTCAAACCCGGTCCAATTGTCCAATAGACTCGACCATGATCTCATAGCTCCTGGAGTTAGCGGCATTGAATGGTATCCCACATTCATAGAAGAAGTTTGTTATGTGCATCTTCACCCTTTCTTTTTCTTCTTCGGTCTTTGTAGAATTTTCAAGAGTAGTTTGAGATGGACCCTTACTATGTCTTTCCTCAATGACTTCTTCGGGAGTTTTTCGAATCATAGAAGCAATTGTCTTTGGTGGTTTTGATTGTGGTACTATGAAAGACATCTTCGTTCTTTTCGCTGTTGTCCTGGAACTTGACAAAGTATTAGAACCAGCTATTGAGGACTCATGTAGATGTGTTGGATTTTCATGAACTTCGTCATCTTCATTATTATTATCATCATCTAGATCGTCATCAAGTGGCACAGACTTCTTTGCATTCTTCTGAATATAGTCTTTCATTTCTTTTATGATTGCCGGTGTAGTTTTCATACACATTGCTACATCCAGAAATCCGCCCGCAAGATGTTGGTTCAACCTTCTTACCCCCGAATGCATGACCTTACTACAAAGAATGCATTGAACCACATCTTTATTTGTTAAATCTGGCCAAAATCCATATTTTCACCCAACATCCCCGGATTTAACCTTCCGTTTTGGATCCTTAGCCGGATCATAAGCTTCATTTGATTCTGCCATCTACAATTTGAAAAACATTCGAACATAATCAATATATATGATTATATTTATATATAATATGTATACTACTGTATGTACTATATATTAATATATAATTATATATATATACTGATTATATGTAAACTCTGCCTGTGGGTGTCTTCTTGACATCCATTGCCGGTCCCAAGCCCGGATAAAAGAGGAGGGTTGCGGTAGGTTAGTGGCAGCCAGCGTAAAACTCGTCACATTCCATGGACATGAATCAAACATTGAAAATCGTTGGGGCGTCTCCTCAGAAGCGACGCGCTGCATTTCATAGGCCCGGGTGCAGTGATAAGTATGCGAGGGTTGCTAGGTCGTCGCCTAGAAGCGGCGCGCCACCTTTATATCTGAGGGTGGTGTCAAATGAGCAAGGATGCGCTACACTTCATAGGCCCGGGTGTAGTGGAAAATATGCAAGGGTTGCTAGGTCGTCGCCCGGAAGCGGCGCGCCACCTCGAAGTATGGGTGTGGTGTCAAATGTGCAAGAATCCTTGCAGCGTGGACGGGGACAGACAGAGAAGTTAGTTCTTGCGGCTAGTAAGGGTAGTAAGGTGCGGTTTGGAACTTGGAACGTTGGCTCTTTGTGGGAGATCAGCGAAGTGGGGAGGTTATGAAAAGGAGGAGAATTCACATAATGTGTCTACAAGAGACTAAGTGGGTTGGCGAGAAGGCAAGAGTGTTAGCTCCTTGGGGTTACAAGCTTTGGTACTCTGGAAAGGATAGAAGTAGAAATGGAGTGGGTATCGTCATTGATAAAGAATTTATTGATGATGTGGTGGAAGTGTCAAGAAAGAGCGATAGAATAATGAGTATTAAGCTTGTGATAGGAGATGAGTTTCTAACTATCATAAGTGCTTATGCACCACAAGTAGGATTGGATGCATCGATCAAACAAGAATTTTGGGAAGATTTGGAAGAGGTTGTCGAACGAATTCCTATGGGTGAGAAATTGATCATTGGTGGTGACCTCAATGGGCATGTCGGTGTTAGCAGAGATGGCTTTGAGAGTATTCATGGTGGCTTTGGTTTTGGGGACAGGAATGAAGCAGGAAATGGTATATTAGATTTCGCATTAGCTCATGACTTGGGTATTATGAACACTTGGTTCGAGAAAAGGGACTCTCATTTGGTGACATATAGAAATGGAGGTAATGCAAGTCAGATTGATTTCTTTTTAGTAAGGAATGTTTGGAGGACTAATTGCAAGGTGATACCCGGTGAGAGTGCTGCAACACAGCATAGGGTTGTGGTGCTTGACTTTCGAGGTAAGAGGCACTTAAGAAAGAGAAGACCACAAGTTGACCCTCGAATTAAGTGGTGGAAGCTCCAAGGGGAGAGTCGACATACTTTTGTGGCTAAGATTGCTGATAGTGGTATTTGGTCTGATTGCACGGAGATGGATATAGATTCAATGTGGAACTTGTTGGAGCATAACATAAAGGAAGTTGCAAAAGAAGTCCTAGGAGAATCTAAAGGAAACAGACCATCAAGTAAGGACACATCTTGGCGGAATGATGAAGTTAAGCAAGCGATAAAGACCAAACGTGAATGTTATAAGGTACTGGGTAAATGCTCGAGCGATGAGAATTATGAGAAGTACAAGAAAGCTCGAACAGAAGCTAAAAGGCGGCGAAATGCCCGATCAAAGGTCAATCAAGAATTATATGCAAGATTAGATACTAAAGAAGGGGAAAAAGATATCTATAAACTTGCTCGAATGAGAGAGAAGAAGACACGAGATATTGGAAAAGTTAAATGTGTAAAAGATACTGACCAAAAAGTTTTGGTTCAAGATAAAGAGATAAAAGAGAGATGGAGGTCATACTTTGATACCCTATTCAATGGCGATCAAGAACAAGATATTGGGAATTTAAACATCCTCTCAAGTATGGTTAACCGAGAGTTTAAGAGAAGAATTCAAAAGGGTGAAGTGACAATTGCATTGAAGAAGATGGGGTCAAAGAAAGCAGAAGGACCAGATGGTATACCTATTGAAGTTTGGAGGTGTTTGGGGGAGAGAGGGATCGAATGGGTAACTATGCTTTTCAATAAGATTTGGAGAAGCAATAAGATGCCATCAGCATGGAGGGAAAGTATTCTCGTCCCTTTGTATAAGAACAAAGGTGATGTTCAAGATTGTTCTAATTATCGCGGAATTAAACTAATGAGTCATACCATGAAGTTGTGGGAACAAGTGATTGAACAAAGGATCAGGAAATGTGTGAAGATAACAGAAAATCAGTTTGGATTTATGCCTGGAAGATCGACCATGGAAGCAATTTATCTTATCCGGCAGTTGATGGAACATTATCGAGATAAAAAGAAAGATCTACATATGGTTTTTATTGATTTAGAGAAGGCATATGATAAAGTACCAAGAGAAGTACTTTGGTGGGCCTTAGCAAAGAAGCGTGTATCGCGGAAATATATTGAGATTATAAAGGACATGTATGAGGGAGCTAGTACAAGTGTACGTACTAATGTTGGGAGGACAGAAGACTTCCCTATTACGATTGGGGTGCATCAAGGATCTGCTCTTAGTCCTTTTCTCTTTGCCATAGTCATGGACGAATTGACAAGAGAAATTCAAAATGACGTTCCGTCTCAGACGTTCGCTTGGCGTTCGTCGGTAAGAGATTTACCACCACCATCTTTCCCTCTAACTAGCCTACCACTCAAGAACCGAGCGAGGAAACCAAGGCTAATGCACTGATGTACTTGCGTAGACATATACATCCGTTGTTGAAAAAGTGTTACATGAATTTGCAAACCCCAAAAAACTATGGGACACACTCGAACAACGATTTAATAATGTGCATGATCAGCGCTTCCCCGAATTGCAACTTCAGTAGGAGCAAATCTGATTTTTGGATTATGCGAATGTGGAGGCCTATAACCAAGCCATCCTCGATCTTGGTTTTTGTGGTGTCAAGAAGTCAGATCAATTGATCGAGAAGACTCTTAACACGTTTCCCGTGGGAGCAAGTGTGATTGCTCATCAGCTGCGCGTTGCCTATGACGAAGGGAGAATTAAAAATTTTAGTGACCTTATCTCCCACCTCGCGTAAAAAGAAAGGCACCATGAGATTATTCTCAATAGCAATGCGCGCCCAGCTGGTACGAAGCCGATTCCGGAAGTGAATCAGGGAAGGCACCACGACAAAATAGAAAAGGCAACGCTACTCAGTTTTTGCAAGCACCACGGGTGCATGACTCGAGCAAGCGAGGGAAAAGACGAGGTCGTCGTTCCAATGTGTGGAAGAGGCAAGGTGGCTCGGCCACGGGACCTAGTGGAACCCAACCACGTGGACCGCCTCCTGCCGCCGGGATTGGAACCACTCCAAAGGAAGGCCGGAATTGCTATACTTGCGGATCAAAGAAGCATACTTACCGCAATTGCAAGGCGCCAAAGAACATCCAAGCTTACTACAAGCACTATAAACAGTACTTGACTCAAGAGTCAAATTACATGGAGGAAGATAATGAGAATACGGAGGTGAACTGAGATCCCTCCTCTCACCATTGCGGACAAAGACCAACATATGGATGTTGTCGACTTTGACTAGATCAATGTAGTTTGACTAGTTTTACGCTTTGGTTATGTTTTGTCTTGTTTCTAGTTTTCGAGAACTACTTTGGATTTTCTATGAATGTAATAAAGTTGGTCATGATGAATAAAATTCTTTTAATTGTTATGATTGTGCAAAAACGAATTTTATTTTTCCCTTTGAAAGCATGTTTGGTTTATCACAAAACAATTGCTCAGTAATGAATTGCTTGGTTAATTTGATACATTGGTGGATTTCATCAAACTTTTGATCAAGACTAGGCGCATCCTCCTTGGTATTTGTTTATGCTTTGAAAGTTCAAAAGGAATCAGTGGTTTTTAAACAGCCTTAGCTGTACCGACATTCCTACTTTCTCTGCAAGTCTACCAAGTTGGAGTTACTGAAAGGATCATTAGTCGAGATATAAATCGAACACCCCGATGCGTTTTGAAGTGTTTAAACGCTCCTATGGCCATATTGCCATAGTATTGTATCAACAATAATGCCTTTGAAAAAGGCTTCAACCTTGCTCTATCACTCAACAATATGGAAATACCAAAATAACAACTTGAAAACAAGTTGAAACAAGCACTGAGATCTGAGTTTAATGATCCAGAAAGTGCACGACCTATGGACAGAAAGATACGTAAGTCTAGTATCCAGAACAACTGACCGTTCGTCCATAGCCTTCTTAACGAAGAAGTTATTGCTGTTTTAGTGAACAAAGTCAAGCTACACGGAAATTATTTTCAGCGATTGTGCTAATTTTGATCCTAACCAACTTGGTCGAATTTCCCCAAACTCGAAGTTAATGAGTTTTCACTATGTCTTTCATCACAAGACTAATCGAGTTTGATATCTTATTGTAGATGTATCGTGGCGAAATTGAGTGCTTTGCTGATAGTGGAACAACCCACACTATTCTTCGGAATAGGCAATTATTTAAGGATATTGTGCCATATATATCCTCAGTGACAACAATGATTGGTTCCTCCCAAGTAATTCAAAGAAGGGGACCTGCTCATTTCTTGCTACCTAATGGTACGCATATTAATGTCACAAATGCTCCCTATGCCCCAAGAGCAAACCGAACCTTGCTAAGTTTTAGGGACATCCGTGCCAACGGTTATCACCTTGATACACATTGTGAGAATGGGACAGAATTTGTGTGTTACTCTGGCAGAATGCGGAAGACACCGCGTTCTCGAGAAACTTATGAGTCTAAGTAGTGGTTTATACCAGACTACAATAAAGGTTATTGAATCCTACGCTGTGGGTCACGAACTTTGTGATTCCGAAGCATACCAACTATGGCATGACCGACTCGGTCACCCTGGACGCGACATGATGATTTGCATTTTGAAAAACTCACATGGCCATCCGTTTTTCAAGTCCAGAAAACGATTGAAAGCACCAGTCGATATCGGCATTGATGTGAGTGAGCTTGATACCGTAATACTGGGATTAAAGATTGCACGCCCTGATAAGGTTGATGGTGCATCTTTCGTAAATCCCGAGGCTTCCGTGGCAATTTCCAATGCCTATAAATCGTTTTGTAAAGCCTGTTCACTAGCAAAGTTAATACCCTCTCCGTCCATTGCTAAAGACTCAACACAAAACATTCGCTTCTTACAAAGAATTCAAGGGGACATTTGTGGACCTATTCAACCAGAGTGCGGACCATTCAGATACTTTATGGTTCTGGTTGATGCATCGACGCGATGGTCACACGTCGCTCTGCTATCCACAAGAAATGCTGCATTTGCTAAACTCCTAGCACAAATAATCAAGTTACGGGCTAACCACCCCGACTTTCCAATCTCGTCATTAAGATTGGACAATGCTGATGAGTTTATGTCAAAGTCTTTTGACGACTATTGCATGTCGATTTGGATTGAAGTTGAACATCCCGTCCCCCATATTCATTCGCAGAATGGCCTTGCTGAGGTTATGATTAAGCGGTTACAGCTTATCGCCCGAGCATTGGTATTGCGCACCAACTTGCCGATTTCTGCCTGGGGTTATGCAATTTTGCATGCGGCTATACTTATTCGCTTTCGACCCACTGCCAATCAACCATTTAGTGCATACCAGTTGGTAACTGGATATGAGCATGTTATTTCACACTTACGCATTTTTGGTTGTGCAGTCTATGTGCCAATTACGCCTCCACAGCGTACTAAAATGGCTCCGCAAAGACGATTAGGTATATACGTTGGCTATGAATCGCCTAAAATTATCCGCTATTTTGAACCTTTGACAGGAGATCTATTTACTGCAAGATTTGCAGACTGTCACTTTGATGAGACAAACTTCCCGTCGTTAGGGGGAGAGAGGAATCGAACGATTCTAGTTGAACGCCAGGAAATTGTCTGGTGTGCTCCCTCCTTGGCTCATCAAGATCCCCGCACAGCTCAATCCGAGCTAGAAGTGCAACGCATTCTTAGTCTTCAGAAAGTTGCGGATTCGATGCCCGACAGATTTACTGATACTGCGAAAGTGATAAGATCTATCATTCCCGCTGCAAATGTTCCTGTAAGGTTAGAAGTCCCAGTTATAGGGCAAGGTTCAGCCGCCCAAAGGAATGATGCCCCCGGCGTCAACCTTAGTGGTGGGACGGCTGCTTCGGCTGCTCTTATCCCTGCTCGAAAGAGGGGGAGGCCAGTGGGTAGAAAGGATACTGAACCTCGAAAGAGAAGAGGAACGGAGGCACAAAATCCTCTCATCATCGACACAGTGACTCCGTCACACGTGATTATCTCTGACTACAGATATGTCTTCGAATCAACAATGGAACAATCGACGGACGCGTCGGAAACTTTGTTGATGTCAGAGAATAAAGAAATCTCGATGCAATATACGAGTGAATGCGTACTATTGGACAGGTCGTCCACGCTAGTCGATGATGCTTTTGCCTACTCCGTCGCTCAAGAAATTATTGAAGAAGACGATATTGAGCCGCGCTCGGTTGCCGAATGTCAACGACGAGCCGATTGGCCGAAATGGAAAGATGCAATGCAGGCTGCACTAGACTCAATGGCTAAACGTGAGGTATTTGGCCGTATCGAGCCAGTACCCGTGGGCGTTAAACCAGTTGGACATAAGTGGGTCTTTGTTCGTAAACGCAATGATAAGGATGAGGTCATGCGTTACAAAGCGAGATTAGTTGCCCAAAGCTTCTCGCAGCGCCCTGGCATTGACTACGAGGAGACGTATTCTCCCGTTATGGACATCATCACTTTCCGCTACTTAGTCAGTTTGGTAGTGTCCGAAAAACTGAATATGCAGCTTATGAATGTGGTTACAGCGTATCTTTATGGGATCTAAATACGGATATTTATATGAAAGTCCCCGAAGGGATTTCGTTGCCCAAATCAAGTAGTCCTAAACCACGGAGCGCTTATGCTGTGAAATTACGTCGTTCACTGTATGGGTTGAAACAATCCGTAAGGATGTGGTACAACCGCCTACGTGAATACTTGGTTGGGAAGGGATACAAGAACAGTGATATCTGTCCATGCATTTTCGTGAAAAGAACAGATACAGGATTTGTGATTATAGCCGTCTATGTAGATGACATGAATGTTATCGGTACCATAGATGAGGTCAATGAAATGGCCCGCTACCTTAAATCTGAATTCGAGATGAAAGACCTGGGGAGGACTCGATTCTGCTTAGACTTAGAGCTAGAACATCGAGATGATGGTATACTCATTCATTAGGCTGCCTATGTCCACAAAATGCTCAGGCGATTTAGTATGGACAAGGCACATCCTCTTGCTACCTCCATGGTTGGTCGAAGTCTGGAAATAAACAAGGATCCGTTTCTTCCCAAAGAGGAGGATGAATAGATCCTTGGAGCAGAAACACCGTACCTTAGCGCAATTGGTGCGTTGTTGTATCTGGCTCAATGTACTCGTCCAGACATCGCATTCTCTGTGAATCTGTTAGCGAGATTTAGCTCCGCTCCCACGATAAGGCATTGGAATGGAGTAAAACACATCTTTCGATACTTGAAAGGCTCCAGTGATCTTGGATTGTTCTTTCCCTACGCAAGAGAGAGCGATATTCCAAAAGGAACTGTTGAGGTTAAGACGATGCATACCGACCGCCGATCTTCCTCTGGTATTGCAGCTAAGCATGGTAGCTTGACTACCAGAAGTGCTAATGCGAGCAAGCTTACCCCCTATGCAGAGTCCTAACAACACGTTCACGTTAGTTGGATTTGCTGATGCCGGTTATCTCTCTGACCCGCATAAAGGACGTTCCCAAACTGGTTATGTGTTCACCATTGGGAATACGGCGATATCTTGGCGATCTACCAAGCAGACCCTGGTTGCAACTTCCTCGAACCATGCAGAGATAATTGCATTACACGAATCCATAAGGGAGTGCATTTGGCTCCGGTCAGTCATAGACCATATACGAGGAACGTATGGATTAGATCCCACTACAGCAACCCCTACTTGTATCTTTGAGGACAATGCGGCATGCATTGAGCAGATGAAGTTAGGTTTCATTAGGGGTGACAATACCAAGCATATCGCGCCGAATTTCTTTTATAATCAGCAACAGCAGAAATTGCTGAATATCGAAGTGAAACAAATGAGTTCCGATGAGAATATCGCAGACTTGTTCACTAAGTCTCTGGCGAAATCTACATTTGAGAAACATGTGAGAAGCATCGGCATGTGTCGATTATCCGAGCTCAACTAATGATAGCTCGACGGAATGAGCTGTCATGTATACCTCAGGGGGAGTATACTTCACATGATTCTGACATTTGTAGTTGGTGCATTGTGCTCTTTTTCCTCACCAAGTCTTTGTTTTTCCCACGGGATTTTATTTGACTTGGAAAGGTTTTTTACCGAGGCAACACCTTATGCACCATGTTAGTATTAGTGCTCGACACAGGGGGAGTGTTCCGGGATATCCTTCCCTTATTGGTGTCTTACGTAATACTGGTTGTAGGGGGATAGAGATATGGAAGGTTCTAAGTAGTAGGATCCTGTTAGATGTCTTACCTTAAATATGAATCATATGTATGGAAGGACTCTCATTGTAATGCCTATATAAAGGCCCCTCTATTCATTGTTATCAATACAATTGATTTGTGGTCTTTTACTTTCTCCTGAAACAACAATTACCATATTATCAATTATAAAACTTTAACTAAACTTTCTTTCACTTTTTTTTGGATGAAAGATTACATTTTTAATTGGTAGAATTTTTAATTCTCATATTGGCCAAGTTGCACTGAATAGTTGAAGTTTGGCCAATGGCCGTTGCTCAACAACTAAAGAAATCTCAAAAGAAAAAGACTGTGTTTGACTTTGTGGTCATCCAGCGGATCCTATGCTCGACATTCTATTTACTATGAATTTGTAGTTCAAGTGGTACCACTAATCCTTCGAAAGTATGTTGATAAAGGGTTCAAATTCAATACTTTCAATTTATTTAGTTATTACAATCTTCACTCATCCACTCTACCATATAACTATACAAAAAAATGTTCACCGTGCTTTTTTCTCATATTGCACGGTATTGTTATATAAAATTCCTTTATAAATGAATGTTTAAGCATAATTCATATCTCAATTATGGGTTTTCAAATAGTAATTTCTATATACTTGGTGAAAAATTTCCTGCATAGATGAACCCATCATAAGCCCGGAAAAAAAAAAACTTTGTCCTAAATAAGAAAACAAACACGCCTTACCAACCGAATGAGTAAGAAAGCGCCAAAGCAAACAAATATCCTCACCTCAATAGGAGATAGATGCGCCGCAAAGAAATCCGCGAAATGTACCTCGGCATAAGCTTGGACAAATGGGAATCCGCCAAACAGGCCCTTACCTTCCCCAATCTTGAGTCCCGTAATCCGATCCACAGGCCAAGACGAAAACCCCACCGGCTGTACTCTCGGAACCCCATCCCTGAACCGGATATGCGCCACTGGGCGCGTGACAACAAATGCGAGCACGAGGAGGACGAGGAGCGGACGATGAGAATAAACATGATCACCAAGTATATGCACAAAGACCTTCCTTTTTCCAAGGTAGGCCCCACGAATCCGGTGAGAGAAACCGGCAGAAAGGCCAAACCGAGGACGACGAGGGCCACGGAGCCAGTGGATGCGGTGGTTGTCGGGATTGGAGGCAAGCCATATGCCGGAGGCAATTATGGGGATTGAGCACATCAACGCGATGAGGTTGAGGATGGCGGTGAGGTTGTTGCTCAAGGCCATTGATCGGCGATGGCTGTATTTCGGGTGAGTTGGGGGGTGGGGGGTGGGGGGGCGGAGGTATTGGGTTTGACAGGAAGTTGGAGATCAGGCTTTGCTTTGGGAGTTGGGGCAGAGTCGGCGGAGCTACTAATTTTGATACTGGAGGAATGATCGGTAGTCGACAATATTTACACCAGAAGATAAAGTTAAAACTGGCGCAAAAGTATGATGGAAGGAATATCGAAAGTGGAGGAATCTATAGTGACACATGTCACTCTCTAAGTTTTTTTATTTTTTATTTTAAAATATAGTTTATATATAGAGATATATCCTTAAATTTCTTTAAAAAAAATCTATGTATTGTGTGAGTTTTATTCCACAACTTACACTCATCTACCAATAAAAAAATCCTTCCTTTATGCTTAAAATTTTAAATGTTTATAATTTTTTAAATCAAGTTTATTTTTAATAAAAATATATCTAATTAATTTTTATTTCACAATTTTCAACTAGACATCCATATGAATATAATAGATTTGATGGATTTACAATAATGACCGATTGCACAAAAAAATTATATTATAAAAACTACGAATATTTATTTTCAGTAAAATTAATTGATGCAAAACAAAAATATATTAACTCATTTATTGCTTACATAAAAAATAAATTATGATATTTATTTAATTGTAATAACTAAAAATAATAAAAACATACACTGCACACACACAGATATTAAGACTTAATCACATATTACTTTCGTCTCTAAAATTTGTTCCTACTTTTTTCGGTATGTCCAGGAAATTTGTTCATGTAATGGACATTAATTGACTTAACACTCCGCTAATGTGGTACTCTTTCTTAAATTATATTACACCCCATAATACACTCATGCTAATATGATATTCATGTCGAAGATCATCAAAAATAAATTTAGAGACCGAGAAATTATTTTCTAATAAGAGAATATCTTATGCGGTGCATCGCACCGGAGAACATCTAGTTCAATAGAAAAGGATAATATTTTGCGCGAATGTAAGAAAATATTTGCTCACTAATAAACCATCTTTAATCTTGATTTATAATGCTATTTAGGTTGGTCGTCACATCTACCTTTGCTATTAAAATAGGTCGCACATAATTTTTGAGAACGGGTATTGCTCTCTGATTAATTTTATTAATTAGATTTTTTTATAAAAATAAATATTATGGAAATGAAACCAATTCTTGAAAACTGTCCACTAACTAATTTCTGATTTGAAGAAACCGATCAAGCCACTACTAATCGACGGCACAAGTGAATGAAACTGCCTAATATGTTAGTGGGGTAGGTCAGCTAAAGTGAGTTAATCGAGTACCCCTTTACCAGAGTGGTGCAACTGCTCACCCACTAATTTAGAGGTTGCATGATACCTGTTTATTCTACAACTATAAATAACCCCTATTTCACCTACAATACTATTACATTATAATTGCAATCACTATTACAATACAAAAAGAATAATAACACGAATATACAGAGTACAATCAATGCCTTATTTTTTCAGTTTGGTGAAAGATCTGAAGCCATCAACCACACTATGGGCAATGCGGCTTCGTCTGATTAAAAGTTTTGATGTTCCTGCATACAACAACAAATGAAGTTGCAAGTTTTGAATTCATCTTTCAAGACAAGGCGGTTAATTTTCAAAATACACTTCACTAATTAAGATTCTGTTTTAGATACTTACAATATTTTGTGTAACAGCGGTTTTAGATACTCCCGTTAAGTGTCCGAATTTAACAGCGGTTTCTGTACTAACCGCTGTTAATTTTTTATAATATTTACGAATCGTGCCACCGCACAAATTTAACAGTAGTTTTGGCATAACCGCTGTTAATTGTCCGCTGTTAAATGGGTATTTTGTAGTAGTGTTAAGGGCGATCGAGTCCATCCTTCCGCAAGAGGCCATGCAATGAAGTTTTTGAAATCAAAACCAGTTGAGGGTCATCTTTATGCATTGAAGGATTTCGTTGTACTGGAAAATAGGAGCAAGTTCAAAATAACTTCCCACCCTTACAAGATTAATTTCCTACAGAAAACAAAAATGGAGGAAATATTTGATGAAAAATTTCCTGAAACTATCTACAACCTTAAATCCTTTAATCAGTTAGAAAAGGATAAAGAAAGTTCTCAGTTTCTTCTTTTTGGTGAGATTTTTTTTTTGTATTATATATTCATATCTTTTTGCAGTTAACTAATAATAAATTGTATATGTTTTGGGTAGATGTGATTGGCAGAGTTATTTCATGCCAGCTTCCACTTGTGGCAACAGAGAGAGGAAAAAGGATGGAGTTCACACTCGAAGATCATGTCAGAAATAATATCAAATGCACATTGTGGGACAACTATGTAGACGACTTACTGTCCTTTGTTGAAGCAGATTCGGAGGAAAATATCATTGTGTTTATTGAATTCGGAAGGGTTTCTATTTTTGGAGGTATTAAAATTGTATAGTTTTGTTTGTCGAGTTGTAATTTAAAACTGAACACTAATTTTTATGTTATTACAAAGCAAGTAAGGGTATGCAATAACCTTAATGTTACCAAGGTCACAGTGAATGAGGAATCAAGGATTTTCCAAAACTTTAATGAAGTGTACATTCTACAGCTTTATAAATTTTTTTATTAATAGATTTCTAAAAGTTAATGTGGTGTAACTAATGAAATAATAATTTTGAAATCAGATTGGCCAACTCTGGCTCAGTATGTGCTTCATTAACAACATTTGAAAGTATTTCTGCTCCAAATATCTACGATGCTTTCAAAACACGGAAGCTGATGTCAAAAACTTAGCTGAAATTATTCGATCTGACAAGGATGGCTAGTTTTGGGTATCTGCTACCATAATTCAAGTTGAGAGTTTGAAAGACTGGTGCTACTTAGCATGCAATAAGTGTTCTAAGAAAATGTCACATGCCTCTAACAGTTTTCAGTGTGTAAAGTGTGGAATGAATAACCATCGAGGACAATACAAGTATGATTTTACCAATTCACTTTTCTATGTAAAAAGTTTCTTATGTCCAATTTCAGCCTGACAATTATATACTTTATAACAGGTACAAAATTGAAGCGTTGGTACTCGATGAAAGTGGAAGTGCAAAGTTCATGTTGTGGGATAAAGAGTGATATGAGTTGATAGGAAAAACAGCAGCAAATGTCATGAAATCTAATGTGTGTTGTATTTTACAAACGATAAAAAAATAAAACATTTTAAGGAACTTACAATAATATTTTTTGTTTGAATACAGTCGGAGTCATTCGATTTTGTTCCAAGGGAGATTGAAGATGCCTTGACTGATCATGTTAGGCTTTTTAAAGTGCAAGTTGGAGCGATGGATGAGAGCCGCAACTCAATGATCTATAATGTGACCAGGCTTACTGCATATAAAAAGATTTTATCTGTTTACAATGAGAACTATATTCGGAAAAGGATTTGTTATAATAATTTTCTATATTAAATTTATAATTATTTTTATTTATGATGTTTATGTATTTTTTAGGAAGTGAAGTTGTTATGCCATGATGAAGAAATTGAAGACAATGGAAACATGATCCTCAATTCGAGTGAAAATAGCAACGAAGCTGTTGACGAAGAACTTGAAGAACTACTAGAAAAAAATTAAATACGGAAGGTGCATCAGACGGCGGATTTGGAAAGAGAAAGAAGAAGTATGTTAAGAAAGAGAAATGAAAAAAAAGTTAATCTCATTTGCATTATTGCCGAACTTATTTTCATTTTCAAAAGTAAGTTCGCTTAATAGCAGCTTTAGATTAAACTTAAGTATGTTTCAAAGACTTTATCCAATCAGCTGTTTTATATTGTTTTAATTTTTTTCGATTGCTTATAATTCCAATAGACTTTAGTTACTGTTTGTTGTTAATGTCATAATTTCTTATTATCTTTGTTTATATATGCCAAATAAATATACACTATAATCTAGAAGGCAAGGCAAATCATATTGTAACAATCAATTATTATATCTCGTATATTGTTTATATATGCCAAACATCAATATACATCAATCTAGAAGGCAATTCAAATCATGATTGGTGCATACGAAAAATCAAGTAAGCATAATTGTTACAATTTTATTCTCAGAAGCTAATAATCAACAATATAAAAATAAAAGTGCTATTCTACCAAATATATTATATTTTAAAAACGAGATAGTTAAACCAGTATATTATACCAAATATATAGTATAAAAATAAAAGTGATATTCTGGAAAATATATTATACATTTCTAATTATAAAAATCTAATATTTCTTAGTTCATTTGTAATTTTCAAAATCTAATATTTCAATTAAGCAATACAATAAAAACCATGATAAAATTCAGATTCAGATTAATGAAATATGGGGTTCTTATCTTATTCGTTTCACTTACCTTAAAAGCTATTTCATTGTAACGCCCCAAAAATTACAATAAATTTGAATTTTTTTTATAAATGCCATTTTATTAGATAAAACCATAAGTGTTGAGAGCCAAATAAACGTTTTATCACAACCGTTAAGTTTAACAACCAACCCCAAATAACACAGTGGAAAATGTAATAATTCTAAACTTGAGTCTCAAAATAAATAATAACAAAGATCTTCTCAATGCGCCAGTGTGTACCGTCATGCCTTACTGCCACTCGCACCTGAAACAGCAATTTATAGGAAAAGGGTAAGCACGAAGCTTAGTGAATTCGAACACCACATAGGATAGCAATCATATGAACACTACCCCTAACCACTGATAGGTACAAATAATCCACACATGCCAGTTTGAGAACATATCCTAAACAGGCAAACTCATGCAAGAATAACTGTTCTGCCCGCGAATAGATCTGGGTAGTTCTCTCGCATCTCAACCTTGGGTTCCCAAGTCCACTCGGAACCCTTTCGGTGTTGCCACTAGACTTTAACTAAACCGATCACCTTGTTACGCGAGGTCCTCGTCCTCCTGTCGAGAATGGCAACCGACTTTTCCACGTAATTAATCCACTTGTCAATCTGAATTTCCTCTAGGGGAATCACCGCAGACTCATCCACTACGCACTTCCGCAACTGTGACATGTGGAAAGTGTTGTGGATCAAACTCAGCTCGTCCCGTAACTCTAAGCGATAAGCTACCTTTCCTACTCGAGCGATGACCTTCTAAGGTCCAATGTAACGTGGCCCTAACTTTCCTCGTTTATGGAACCTAATCACCCCTTTCCAGGGTGACACCTTCAACAATATATAATCTCCCACATGAAACTCCAAATCCGATCGTCTCTTGTCGGCATAACTCTTTTGCCGACTCTGTGCAGTAACTAAATGGTCCTTCACCATATGTATCATCTCAGTCGTCTTCAGCACAACATCAGTGCTCCCCAATACCCGCTGACCAACATCGCCCCAACAAATGGGCGTCCTGCACTTCGTACCATACAACATTTCATACGGCGGCATGCCGATACTGGAATGGAAGCTGTTGTTGTAGGAAAACTCTGCCAAAGGAAGGTACTGATCCCAACTACCTCTAAAGTCAATAGCACATGCCCGAAGCATATCCTCAAGGGTCTGAATAGTACGCTCACTCTGCCCATCGGTCTGTGGATGAAAAGCCGTGCTAAAATGCAACCGCATACCCATCTCCTCTTCAAACCTCTCCCAAAACCGGGAGATAAAATGGGTGTCCCTGTCAGAGACAATCAAAACTGGCACCCCGTGCCTGGATACAATCTCTCGCACGAAAATCTCTACAAACTTCTACGCCGAGAAGCTCTCCTTGATGGCTAAAAAGTGAGCACTCTTGGTCAGACGATCGACAATCACCCAAATAGCATCATTCCCACGTGGAGTCCTTGGGAGTTGCGTAATGAAATCCATCGTGATATGCTCCCATTTCTGTGACACCCCCAGAATTCGATCGGGAATGTCACATGTCGTAGACCCTTCTCACAAGGATCTATCAGGCTAAACTTCAAAAGACTACTCAATGATTGACCGACCGAGGTCAAATATTTACAAGACAGACCGACAAGGTCATAAAACAATTCAAAAACCAACGTAATTTACAACTCAATGACAATAATAAACTTGAACACGGAAAGAAATGACAACTTGATTTAATGAATGAAAACTACACCCGTACAAGGGTGAATACTCGACCAAAAGAGAAAATACCGACTAAGATGAAACAAAAAGAAAGACTCTGACTCCTGTGTGATTAGCATCATTGTTCTTCATCTCCTTCCAAGCCAATCCTGTGACTGCTCCCGAGCTACAAAACCTGAGCGCAATAACAGGCACCCACCCCCCGAAAACTCGTGGGGTTAGCAAACTGGAATTTTGCTAGTGCAAGGACATAACATACAAGATATACGAAAAATATCAACACGAAAGCTCAACAGCCGCGAAGCCTTAACATGCTCCACACATTCACACAACCAGTACAGTAGAGTATTCATTTACACAAGGAAAAGATATCCATACCATCAATTTCGTTTACGGAACATAGCACCAATGAAACTTCAAACGAGCCCAACGAGTCGGAAGATCTAGTTTGAAAACCCCCCCTTTTAAAAGGAAAATATTTTAATAAGGTAGTTTTGAAAATGTTGTTGTTGACTCGAGATATCTTGGGGTTTTGTAAATCGAACGGGAATACTTTTAGAAAATAACTTCAAGAGTCCTCGGGTCCTCAACCCAGCATGTGGAAACAATCTTACAAGAAAATCAATTCAACGTTATTCGGGGTCCTCGACCCAATTTATAGAACACTGTCACAAGCGAATCATTACAACATCTCACGAGATTCTCGACCCAATCCAAATAATATCATCACGGGATCAATCATCTCAACATTTCACAGAATATAATCACAAGATCAATCAAAGACACAATCTCTCATTCGACAAATCCTGCTCAAGACCCTTGATTAATTAACCCTCGGAAATCTTGTCAAATATCCTTGGTTAATTAACCCTGATACCAACGTTTAGAACAACTTGAAACAAACTTTCAGAAAACACGAACCGCGGTCTATATCAAGACCAACATTTTAAAGCGAGTTGAAAGAAACTTTGAATTTCGAAAATCGTTAGGTATCGGTTCTTAGTTGTCACTCAAATATCCGTTACCAATAAGCCTGTCAGGCGCCTCTCTTGCACACCTATGTACCGGTGTTCACTCCACTATATTGTCCGCCCATTGCACATGTCACCACGCTGGCGTTCACTCCTACAGGATCCGCCCCTTGCTCGCGCATTAGGTAACACCGGTGTTCATCAATCATATGGAGCCGCTCATTGCAGCGTACACCAGGCCGGAGTACACGCCCCGCCCTCAGAGGCACCCGGATATGACGTCTCTCATAACAAGTATTCATGTTGTTACAAATATCAAGCGCGCAGTCAATCGTTGCAACAATTATCAAATCAGATCATCAATTCACACAATTTATTCGTCAGTCCATAACCACGCAAAATGAACAACAACTTGCACGTTATTCATCAAGACTTAACACATTAAGCCTTTAGCACTATCAATCAACACTACGCATATATCCTTATATCGTAACTCAACCGAAAATACAAACCTTACCATATTACCTCTATGAATATGATTCATACTTTAATCCAAGTTGAGTACGTCGACTAGCATTGGTATTAATCACCCAACATTCATCTCCATATGTATATATATGTATATACATATATCTATACATATATACACACACACACATATATATATATATATATACACTTATGTCTACATACATACATATATTTACAATATAATATATGCATATATTCGGAACATGATTCATACACTTCAGCAACAATGATTTCACGTAGTTATAATTCGTATCAAGGTACTTGTCTTGGTAATCTCTCGCGAATACTCTGGAAATATGGTTGATTGGAACAATCCGGAACTCCAATGAAAACGGCGATCGGAAAGACTCAACACTGGATTATCGTAGGGAATTCGTCCCTAATATCCTATCATCAATTAAACAATCAATCAAACGAGGAAAAACAACAAAAGATGACCGAATTCTAACTGTACTCTTCATAACGTATGTTAACGTTTGCACGTTAGCATACGTAAGCTACAAAGCCTAGTGCACGCTAAGCATGCATTTGGCAGTTTCTTCTCAGCTCAGACGACTGCCTTGCCTGAGGGTATAACGTATGTAATGCATAGTGCTTAACGTACGTTATACTCACGCATATAATACTCATGCGAATCTGAATGATCCTATGGTGTTGATGTCTTCGAATTTCCAGGTTAAACATGCCATCATAAAACTTACTACAATCTCGATTATAAATCTTAAAAGGTAGTTCGGAAAATCTGAGGTTGTTATCAATATTATCAATACATTCAAACTATCATCTTTGAAGATCGGTTAACAATCCACCTTTACAAGATATCAGAAAACCTACAATGATCCTTCTCTCAAGTCCGTCTAACCAAAGCGATATCAATATTAAGTCTACGATCATTATGGAAACACCATTCAATACGGGTTTATTAATCTCAGAAAACATCACTTACTTGTTCATCATAACAAGATTCGAACTATAATGTTCTTAACTCTGATAACTAAAGCATGAACATTCCAACTTCCAAAAACATGACGTTGTTACGAAATTCGGTGAACGCAAGTGCACGTTGTCGTAAGCAAGTAATAAAGTGATAAGTAAGATATCATTCCCTAGAGGACTAACTCACTAATTACCAATTTATGTGTATTCTAATTTTATTTGAACAATCAAAATTGGAGGTGCAAGTTATATTAAAGAAGATTAATTATAGAATGAACTAAGAACAAATAATAAAATCGATTATTCGAAGAAAGAAGATCAAATAGGGAAATAATCTAGGATTGAGAATCCACCTCGATTTATCCGAATTACTCTTGATTTATATGAATTAAGTGATTTCCCAATTTATTGAAGGCGAAGATAGCTAAAATACTCTACTGCCTCTCCCGAGGTCAGTAGAGTTTTCTAAGACGAATAAAACACGCTATTCCTAGGTGAATTAATTCGACAATAGGCGAAAAATACGAAATCTTCAGACAGGCCACGTAATTCCTATGAGTATATTCCTATCTCACAAGATAAAACGTTTCTCACCAATTTTTCCTACCAACTCTCCTCTCCCGATTCGAGTTGCGTAATCAAAACAAATCAATCATAGGCCACATGATTGATAGTAATTAAAACAATTGAGGAAAACTCAATAAGAAAGGGAAATATATCTTAATAATGCGAAATCAAAAGCTAATTCGTCAAAACCTCGGTTTCATCAAAATCCTAGAATAGGGTTCTAGCCCGACATGCTAGAAAATAATACACAAATAATTGAAGAAAGCATAAAAAAAATCAAACACAGTTGAAGAACTTGAATTCCTTCGTTCTCTAACTTCTGCTCTATGCTTGATCGGTGTTTTCTCCTTCTCTTCGATGCCCTATCTTCAGTCCTTTCATCCATATTTATAACCTTCATTGGTCTCCAAAACGCGTCCGGGAGTTGGGTCGAAAACAGGCTCCAAAAACGGCCCAGAGACGCGGTTGAATCAGAAGTCCCGCCCCGCGGGCCGCGGCTCGGCTTTAGTGTGCCGCGGCCCTAAGTGTTCAGCGCCATACCTCGGCGGTATTTTTTTCCATACGGGCCGCGGCTCAGCATTAGTGTGCCGCGGCCCCCGATACAGTGAGTATCGTGCCTGCTGTGCCGTGCGTGTGCCGCGGCCTGGCCTTGGTGTGACGCGGCCCCTGACCAAAAATTATCATTTTCCCCCGTTTTTTGTCGTTTAAGCTTCCGGACTCCAATTTCCTTCAAAACATATAAAAATAGTGCATTAAAAACTCATTTATGCAGATTTAGACTTAAAATGGATATAAAATAATGATAAATAAGCGCATAAAAATACATCTAACAAATACCCTCAAACTTAAGCCTTTGCTTGTCCTCAAGCAAAAATTAATTTCAAATGAGATGACAAATATCATGGGTAAACGTGCAATATCCACAATGTTCACCTGATTAATACTCCCCTGAAAATCTCAAAGAAAAATAGACGTATCGTTTTAGTGAGTCATATCTCGGATAAGGATTCCACAAAGCAATCATTTTTAGTGTTGAATTATCAGTCATGAAGAAAATCGAAGCTCAAAGATTAACAAGCGTGAATTTAGCCGACCGCCAATATGAAGGGTTAGATTAAACAAGCCAACTCGCTCAGTCCCACAGTCTCGTGGCAAAAATGCAAGAGTTTCATCGTCAATAATAATCCTCGGACATCATTCCCTTATGTATAATCATTATAATGATTCGAGTTAACCACTAGGTTCCGACTCTCGGGATGTTTCATCGGAATAACCCTAGGGTGGATTTCCATTCTCATGTATTGGGAACCGTTTGACGTAAAAAACACTCATGGGGCACATGGATGCTTCTAGTTACTAAGTTTCCCTCTACAGTGTAGAAAAAACTCGAATAGCTATTCCCGCACGTCCGATTCAAGGTTGCTGTTTTACGCGAGAGTAAACAACGGGTCACGTGAATACCCCCAGTTACTAGGCTTCCCATCATCGGCGATGCGATTTCTCTAAACCATTAGTCTATTCAGGGTTGTCGTTTTACGCGAGAGTAAACAACGGGTCACGTGAATACCCTCGGTTACTGGACTTCCCATCATAGAACATGTATAATTTCTCGAATTTTTGGGAAAGACTATCCGACTCTAAACTCAAATTTAAATGCCAACAAGACTCATGTTACTGGACGACTAGCTACGTGAAAAGTGTAACCAAACGTATATACGGCGGTTCGAAAATACGTATGTTTCATTTCTTATATGCTAAGATTTCTACAATAACGAAAAAAAATTCAGACCTAAATGAATACTCAAAGGAAACAACTATCGCAGACTGCAAACTCGACCAAAACTCAACCGTTTCTTCAAAAAGAAATCAGTATCATATCATCAGTTTTACACAAGGCTGTACAAAAAATCCACGAATGCAAATAAAGTCAAGACAAGCAAGGCTAGAGTAAAAAACAACGAAAAATAACAACGAATGAGTAAATAGCAACTGAAAGTAACCCCCCCAAACTTAAGACGTACATTAACCTCAATGGACACCGATAGTAATATGCAATATGTGAAAAATTCAAGTACTCCCCTAATATCAGCTCAGGAACTAGTGCCGGCTTCGTCCAGCGGGGAAGGTGGTGTGGATGATCTGACTGGTGGAATGAAGGGTCCGTCCGGATGGAGTATATGGCTCGTCAACACAGCAAGATAGTCCTGATGATAAGCATCCCTCTCCGCCAAGCGCCTCTCCTCTCGTCGATTGGCCCGGTAGGCCTGCTCTCTTATCTCCTCCCGAACAGCTGCGAGGAGGCTGTCTCTCTCAGCCCGCATCTCCTCTCGAACAGCTGCTAGATGGCTGTCTCTCTCTCTCTGCATATCCTCCCTCAGGCTGTCAAACATCGCCTGAAGGTGCTCTCTCGCAGGCGGTGGAGTTGAATCAGTCCGATCATTAGCATCCGCCGTCGGCTCATGTGTCAGGAGTAGTGGCTCGGGAGAGTGCTCGTGTGGCTCATCGGTCAGAAATCCTCGCCCCCGCTCGTGTGCCCTCGTGCCACCCCACTGGTTAAAATGGGAGATAATACGGTGGTCGATTGGACCCTGGGGTGCAATAGACGGCTCGTCGTCGGACCACGTCACGCCCGACTGGTGGCATAGAGCACATATCAGTGAGGGATGTTTTAATCCCGTCTTTGCCCCTCCCTGAATACATTGAAATATAGAATGGGACAAACACGGGGACACATCAAACCGGAGTCCCGTCGTGATAGCGTACAATAGTCGGGCACGAGAAAGTAAGACCGAGCAGATCTACGATGTAGGATCGACTCGTGCACAGAGGAAGTAGAGCCAGGCTCGCCCGACTGAGGCGAGAACTCTTAAAATAAAAGGTTGTAGAACCCGGGATGCGTGTCTCCCAGACGGAACTGGGCTGAGCGAGTGCCTCCAGCAGAGCCTCCCTCGTAAGGCTACTCATAGTCCGTGTATACTCCGACTCATCCACCTCCGGTAGCTCGTACAGCCTCCAAATCGCGGCCACCGAAAAGTCCACAGTTTGGACTTGGACGACGACCTCGGTCCGTGTATCTGGTCGCCCCATCATCTGCCCCACCTGAATATGTCACAATAGAGCACTGGCGTAGAACTCCTGGATAATAGAGATCACCGCCGGCTCGGGAGGCGTAGTGAAACGAGTCCATCCCATCTCGTTGATCATAGCCAAAAGCTCACCGTCCTGGGGAGCGGGAGTGAATTCCCGCTCCGAAATTATTGGACGAGGCTGAATTATCTCTTTGAATATTCTATGAATGTTAGGATCGGAGAATTGGTGAGATTCCACATCTGCTCGGTTTTGTGATGTCTCCCCTCTTGTGGGGGATGATTGCGTCCTAGCCCTCGTACTCAACTTCCTCTTCCTAGCCATGACGAAGTACCTGAAAAATAAACACCGAAAATTACACAACTTTAAAGATAACTACACCACTCTCGATTTAAGACGTGCGGAAAATGAATATAGAGTCGTATGAACTCACAACATTGTATGAGGGAAATAAGGCCGAGATTTTAAGCTTAAACATGATGTAAGGGTTGGGGGCACAATGTAATCCGATAATCAAATTCGTTGCATTCAATTTGAAGATGTTCGGCTAAAAAAATTTCATTGGTGTATTTTATCAAACACCTTGCATGCGTTGGTTTAAATGAAGAACAAAAAACAATAGCATATTCAAATCAATCCACAAAAACAATAATTGAATCATAATTCACAACAATTCATGACACAAAAACAAAACACCATCAATCAATCACGCAATTTCAGCATAATCCGATATAAATTGTAATAGAAATTTAAGAACTCAACACAAGTTTATCTACGAATGAAGAACATTACCCTATCATCAATCCATGTTGCAATGAAGTATTAGGGATAAGAGTTACCTTGTGTTGTATTTGAGAAGGTAAGAAGAAAAAGAAACTTGAATGGAGGTTATCCGAGCGCCGCGCGAAGAAGAAGAAGAATGAAGCGTACCTTGTGTTTCGGCCGATCGAGGTTATAAGGGTGCCTTGGGCGGTTGAAATTCGCAACAGGGGCCGCAGCACGTATCAAGTGAGCCGCGGCCCGTAGTACAGTGGGTTCTGGGCGCTGGGTATCTTCGGCGTGTGCCGCGGCTCATTAAAAGGGTGTCGCGGCTTAGAGAGTTAGTGTGCCGCGGCTCATAGAGTGCGTGCCGCGGCACAGAGTACAGTCTCCTGGGCCGTTGTTTTGGGTCTTGGCATGCCGCGGCTCAGTTTCAACGTGCCGCGGCTCAGGGGTCGAATGTGCCGCGACTCAGTAAGTTCGTGTCGCGGCTCAGAGTACAGGAAGGTTAGCCCAATTTCTTGACTTGTATGTGATGCGGCTCGCTATCATTGTGCCGCGGCCCAAACCTGATAAATGCCCCTGGGAGGTTCCTGCACAGAAATTTCAAAGGAAAACACCTAGAACATGAGAGATAAGCATATCAAAGCAAATATGACGAACAAATAGACTCCTAAAATGGATGAAAACAATGAAAAAAATCTACATCTAATACTCGGGTTGCCTCCCGAGAAGCGCTAAGTTTATAGTCTTTAGCCGGACTTTTCTAGCATTAATTTTGCAGTGGATAGGACGACGCTCGTCTTCTGCGCGTCTATTGGATTACTCATGTAGGCCTTCAACCGCTGTCCATTAACTTTAAATCTTCGGTCATCTTTTTGTACTTCCACTGCTCCATGTGGGAATACTTGAACTACTGTAAACGGTCCCGACCATCGTGAACGCAATTTCCCAAGAAACAACCTCAAGCGAGAATTAAACAATAACACCTCTTGACCCGGAATGAACTCTCGATGTGTGATGTGCTTGTCATGCCAAATCTTTGTCCGCTCCTTATAAAGCTTTGCATTCTCGTACGCATCATGACGAATTTCCTCTAGCTCGTTCAACTGCAAACAGTGCTTTTCACCACCATATTTAAGATCAAAATTCAATTTCTTTATCGCCCAGTATGCACGATGTTCCATCTCTACTGGAAAATGACAACTTTTTCCATAAACCAATCTGTAAGGTGACATACCGATAGGTGTTTTGTACGCAGTACGGTATGCCCAAAGTGCATCATCGAGTTTAAAGGACCAATCTTTTCGAGACGAGCTGACTGTTTTTTCTAAGATCCACTTTAGCTCTCGATTTGATATCTCGACTTGACCGCTCGTCTGGGGATGGTAGGCTGTAGCAACACGATGAGTGACTCCGTATTTTCTCAGAACCGCATCAAGAAATTTGTTGTCGAAGTGTGAACCACCATCACTGATAATAGCACGTGGAGTCCCAAAACGCGTGAAAAAATATTTTTTTATAATTTTGATTACGACATTGGACCCATTTGTTGGTAGTGCCACCGTTTCGACCCACTTTGAGACATAGTCCACTGTTACTAGAATATAGAGGTTCTTATTTGATGGAGGAAATGGACCCATGAAGTCGATCCCCCATATGTCGAACAATTCAACCTCAAGTATTGTGTTCAACGGCATTTCATGTCGTTTTGAGATGTTTCCCGTCCGTTGACACCGATCACACGTGGACACAAAGGAGTGAGCATCTTTGAATAACGATGGCCAATAGAAACCCGATTGTAAGACCTTTGCCGCTGTTCTATTTCCGCTAAAATGCCCACCGTAGGGTGATGCATGGCAATGATTCAGCACACTGCGGATTTCCTCATCCGGAACACATCTGCGAATGATTTGATCAGGGTATCTTTTAAACAGAAAAGGATCGTCCCACAAGTAATACTTAGCATCTGAAATCAGCTTCTTCTTTTGATGACGCGAGAGATCATTCGGAATTATTTTGCTCGCCAGATAGTTCACTAGATCAGCGTACCAAGGCGCGTGTTGCGAACCCAACTTGTAGAGCTGTTCATCGGGAAAGTTTTCCACAATTTGTGGATGACTTTCCCCCTTCTCAAGAGGATTCTCTAAACGTGAAAGGTGATCGGCAATAACATTCTCAGTCCCCTTTTTGTCACGAATTTCCAAGTTGAATTCTTGGAGGAGAAGCACCTACCTAATCAACCTTGGTTTAGCATCCTTCTTCTCCAAAAGGTATTTGATAGCCGAATGGTCAGTCCACACCACTACTTTCGTCCCTAATAAATACGCCCGAAATTTCTCAAAAGCAAAGATCACAGCTAACAATTCTTTTTCTGTTGTGGCATAATTTCTTTGGGCGTCGTCAAGAGTTCGGCTTGAATAATACACGACATGGAACACTTTCCCTCGTCTCTGTCCCAAAACAGCCCCAATAGCAAAATCACTAGCATCACACATCAACTCGAATGGACGGTCCCAGTCTGGAGCGACTATTACCGGGGCGGTGCTTAGAGCTTTCTTCAATAGATCGAAACTTTCTTTACACGACTCGTCAAAATTAAACGGAACATCCTTCATGAGCAAATTGCACAATGGTTTCGTGATCTTCGAAAGATCCTTAATAAAACAGCGGTAAAAACCGGCGTGTCCCAAAAAACTCCTTATCCCTTTTACTGAAGTAGGCGGAGGCATCTTCTCTATTGTTTTAATTTTTTCCCGGTCGACTTCAATTCCATGGGAGTAGGGGCGGACACGAACCGAACGAACCGAGCTTTTGGTGTTATTGACCATTCGTTCGTTCGGTTCGTGTAGTGTTCGGTTCGTGTTCGTGTTCGACGAATATTATAAATTAGTGTTCGAGTTCGGTTCGACATATTTTTTATTGTTCGTGTTTGGTTCGTTTGTGTTCAATTGTTCTGTTCGTACGCTTTGTTCATTTGTGTTCAATTATTCTGTTCGTTCGTTCGGTTCGTTTGTGTTCAGTTGTTTCTATTCGTGCCATATATATATTATATATATATATAATATTATATATATATATAATGTTCGCGAACACCCGATCAAAATATAAAATGTTCGATGTTCGGTTCGAAAATACGCGAACATGTTCGGTTCGGTCAAACCGAACTCGAACTGACCGTTGACCGAGCTTTTTCACGAACAGTTCGCGAACGTTCGGTTCATGGGCCACCCCTACATGGGAGGATATGCGGTGGCCAAGTACAATGCCCATCCTGGACCATAAAATGGCACTTCTCCCAGTTCAAGACCAAATTTGTTTCCTCGCATCTTTTTAGGACTTTCTGCAATTTCTGCAAACATATATCAAACGAATCACCGAAAACAGAAAAATCATCCATAAAAATTTCAATGCAATGCTCTACCATGTCAGAAAAAATAGCCATCATACACCGTTGAAAAGTGGCCGGCGCATTACATAAACCAAAAGGCATGCGCCTATAAGCGAAAATGCCATAAGGACATGTAAACGTCGTCTTTTCTTGGTCTTCTCGGGCTATATAAATCTGATTATACCCAGAATAACCATCAAGAAAGCAATAGAAATCGTGTCCGGGTAATCTATCTAACATTTGATCAATAAAAGGTAGAGGGAAATGGTCTTTTCTAGTGGCTTTATTTAATTTCCTACAATCTATGCACATACGCCACCCCGTGACAATCCTAGTGGGAATTAATTCATTATTATCATTTTGAATAACCGTTATCCCACCCTTCTTTGACACAACTTGAACCGGACTTACCCACTTGCTATCAGAAATAGGAAAGATCATACCTGCATCGAAGAGTTTTAAAACCTCGACTTTTACCACCTCTTTCATATTTGGATTTAAACGGCGTTGATGCTCTACAGATGGTTTATAGTCTTCCTCCATCAAAATTTTGTGCATGCAGATGGACGGGCTGATTCCCTTTATATCCGCAATAGACCATCCAAGGGCAAATTTGTACTCCCCCAAAACCCTCAATAATTTCTCCTCTTGATCCCCCGCTAAAGTGGCCGAAAGAATGACTGCAAGGAATCGTCGGGTCCCAAGAATGCATATTTTAAATGACTCGGTAGCTGTTTGAGTTCTAGCTTTGGGGGTTTCTTGATTGATGGGACGGGTCGAGTTGGTGAACTTCTGAGCTCCTCGCATGGTCGACGGGTGAAAAATGGTGGGGAAGCATCCATGTGTCGTACATAGGCTACATGCTCTGAATTTAATTCGGAAGCAGACCTAACTAAAACGGACTCCAATGGATCGGATGGATAACTCTCCCGAAAGGTTTTACTTACACACGAGTTAATGACGTCAACTTGAAAACAATTCTCAGCATCACTAGGATATTGTAAGGATCGAAATATATTGAACGTAACTTGCTCCTCTTGAACTCGTAGAGTAAGCTTCCCTTTTTCCACATCAATTAAAGTTCGGCCGGTTGCCAAGAATGGTCTTCCCAAGATGATTGGGAATCATGATCCTCCTCCATATCGAGTACAATAAAATCGGCTGGGAAGATGAATTTATCGACTTTTACTAAAACGTCTTCTATTGCTCCCCTCGGATATTTGATAGATCTGTCAGCTAATTGTAAAGAGACCGTAGTCGGCTTGGCTTCCCCAATATCCAGCTTCTTAAAAATGGAAAGGGGCATAAGGTTTATGCTGGCTTCTAGATCACATAAGGCCCTATCAAAGGATGAATTTCCAATAGTGCATGGAATAGTAAAGCTTCCCGGGTCCCTCAATTTAGGTGGGAGCTTCTTCTGTAGAATAGCGTTGCACTCTTCCGTCAATGCCACTGTCTCATACTCTTCGAGCTTCCTTTTGTTTGATAAGATTTCCTTCATGAACTTCACATAACTCGGCATTTGTTCCAAGGCATCAGCAAATGGAATGTTGATATGTAGTTTCTTGAAGACGTCAAGAAACTTGGAGAATTGCTTGTCCAATTTTTGTTTTTGCAGACGTTGTGGGAATGGAATTTGTGGAGTGGGATGAGTAGTCGACACTTCTTTTGGCTTGGGCTCCTCGTCTTTTTCTTTCTCACTGTGGTTGCTCTTGTCCTTGCTATTCTTAGGCTGCTCTTGTATCTCCTTTATGCTTCGTAGCTCGATTGCTTGCACATTTTCCTTGGATTTCATTTCGGTGGCACTGGGTAATACACCTTGAGGTCGGGAGGATAATAAATTTGTGATCTGCCCCATTTGTACTTCCAAGTTCCGGATGGAGGCGGAATGATTTTGTAGTGTAGTCTCAGTGCGGGTCATGAATTGGCTCGTATTAGCCGCCATTTGAGCAAGAGCATCTTCCAAGGATACCTTTGGTGGTTGAGGGGGCTGCTGTGGGGGCTACGCGAATTGCGCTTATGGAGGTTTATTCAAAGCTTTCCCGTTCTTCCACGAAAAATTTGGATGATTTCACCACCCTTGATTGTAAGTGTTGGAATATGGGTTGTTCTGCCGATTCCCGTTCCCCACAAACTGAGCTTGTTCCATCGGAGATTGCTCGAAAGGATTTCCGACTTGGCACTCAGCTCTAGGATGAGACCCGTTGCACCAATTACATGATTCTATGGTAACGGTAGAAGGAGCATGTGAAAAAGCTTGTAATTGTTGAGTTAGCGCTGCAACTTGGGCTGATAGTGTAGAGATCGGATCGTTGTCGGAAACTCCCATAACTCACTTTGGGTTCACACGTTCGGAAGGCCACTGATAAGCATTTGCAGCCATTGCTTCCAATAAAGAATGAGCTTCCGCCATCGTTTTGCCCATTAAAACTCCTCCAGCGGCTGCATCAACAAGAGTGCGTGTAGATGCACTTAGTCCGTTATAGAAGGTCTGAATTTGTAGCCAATCCGGTAGGCCATGGTGTGGGCATCTCCTTAGTAAATCCTTGTATCGCTCCCAAGCTTCATGGAGCGATTCCATCTCAAATTGCCCGAACGTCGTTATTTCGTTCCGAAGTCTCGCTGTCTTTGCCGGCGGAAAGAACTTAGCCAAATAGGCTTGTGCTAACTCCGCCCAAGTCGTGATAGAGCCCGACGGAAGTGAATTCAACCAAAACTTGGCTTTATCCCTAAAAAAATGGGAAAAGCCGTAGATGAATGGCGTCATCAGAAACTCCATTGTTTTTTAACGTATCGCATATCTCGAGAAAGGACGCAATATGAGCATTGGGGTCGTCATTCGCTAATCCACAGAATTGGCTTGCTTGTACCATCTGGATTATGGCCAGCTTTATCTCGAAATTGTTTGCTTGGACAGTTGGGCGCCGAATCCCCGAAAAATTTGTGTTAATTTGAGGCAATGCATGATCTCGGAGTGCCAATGCCGATTGAGCTTGCTGCATAGGATTGTCTACTCCGTGATTTTTCTTGTTATCAGCCATTGTGTCTTTTGTTGATAGCTCACGCTTTTCCTTCTTATTTTTCCGCATAATGCGCTCGAGTTCAGTATCCAAAGGTAATAGGCCTCCGTTACCGAATTTTCTCATGCACTAAACGAAACTCCTGAAAGGAAAACAAATAATAAAAAAAATTACACAAAAATAAAAATAGTGTTCAAATTAAGACTAGAAATACCGAAATCGATATTAGTAAAACAATCAGTCCCCGACAACGGCGCCAAAAACTTGTTACGAAATTCGGTGAACGCAAGTGCACGTTGTCATAAGCAAGTAATAAAGTGATAAGTAAGATATCGTTCCCTCAAGGACTGACTCACTAATTACCAATTTATGTGTATTCTAATTTTATTTGAACAATCGAAATTGGAGGTGCAAGTAATATTAAAGAAAATTAATTACAGAATGAACTAAGAACAAATAATAAAATCGATTATTCGAATAAAGAAGATCAAATAGGGAAATAATCTAGGATTGAGAATCCACCTCGATTTATCCGAATTACTCTTGATTTATATGAATTAAGTGATTTCCCAATTTATTGAAGGCGAAGATAGCTAAAATACTCTACTGCCTCTCCAGAGGTCAGTAGTTATTTCTAAGACGAATAAAACACTCTATTCCTAGGTTAATTAATTTGACAATAGGCGAAAAGTACGAAATCTTCAGACAGGCCACGTAATTCCTATGAGTATATTCCTATCTGACAAGATAAAGCGTTTCTCACCAATTTTTCCTACCAACTCTCCTCTCCCAATTCGAGTTGCGTAATCAAAACAAATCAATCATAGGCCACATAATTGATAGTAATTAAAATAATTGGGGAAAACTCAATAAGAAAGAGAAATATATCTTAACAATGCAAAATCAAAAGTTAATTCGTCAAAACCTCGGTTTCATCAAAATCCTATAATAGGGTTCTAGCCCGACATGCTAGAAAATAATACACAAATAATTGAAGAAAGCATAAAAGAAATCAAACACAGTTGAAGAACTTGAATTCCTTCGTTCTTTATCTTCTGCTCTCTGCTTGATCGGTGTTTTCTCCTTCTCTTCGATGCCCTATCTTCAGTCCTTTCATCCGTATTTATAACCTTCATTGGTCTCCAAAACGCGTCCGGGAGTTGGGTCGAAAACAGGCTCCAAAAACGGCCCAGAAATGCGGCTGAATCAGAAGTCCCGCCCCGCGGGCCGCGGCTCGGCTTTAGTGTGCCGCGGCCCTAAGTTTCAGCGCCATACCTGGGCGGTATTTTTTTCCATACGGGCCGCGGCTCAACATTAGTGTGTCGCGGCCCCCGGTACAGTGAGTACTGCGCCTGCTGTGCCATGCGTGTGTCGCGGCCTGGCCTTGGTGTGCCGCGGTCCCTGACCAAAAATTGTCGTTTTCGCCCGTTTTTTGTTGTTTAAGCTTCTGGGCTCCAATTTCCTTCAAAACATATAAAAATAGTGCATTAAAAACTCAATTATGCAGATTTAGACTTAAAATGGATATAAAATAATGATAAATAAGCGCATAAAAATACATCTAACAGATGTACGGTTAAAAGTCATCTATGGAGCTTAATAATCCCGGTACTATGTTCATAACATCCTTAAGAACATGAATTCAAGGTTGGAGGTAGCATTAACATACCTTAATATGAAGGTAACGCCGAGACAATAGGTAGAATCCAACTCCGATTGCTTGAGTACCAATCCAAGGTGTTTCTTAACTTTAATGATTGAGTATATGTAATCTATAGGTGTTTTAGATGGCTGGAGACTCTCTAGAAATGAAGAAAAATGAAGTACAAGTGAAAGGGACGAAGTGAAATGGAATGGAGTGTTGTCCATATATATAATGTCTTGAGCTTTACGTACATTAGCCTTAGCGTTTTACGTACGTTATCGATTTAGCGCACTCTACCATTCGTCCTTAGCGTACGCTATCGTTCAATGGTAGCTTACTGTCTCATTCTGTACTCGCTTACGTACATTACACCCTCAAGTTAAGGAAAATCACAAACGGCTCAGACGTCCTGAAATCATGTGTCGAGCTCGACCAACCGCATTCAAGTTCATAACACATTGGGAATGTTAAATGCACGAGTGGGAACAAATAGTTTCGAACAAAATTTTGCAAGGATCACATTTAGATGTGGATAGACCACAATAATTCATGGAGTCTAACAAAATGGCTCTGAAATTCGTTCGAATGATGGTAGGCTAAGTAGAACATGGTAGTTTAAAATTGTCAAGAGGATCACAGATGAATCACCAACAATGAAAGTCACCCAACACCGAAAATACTAAGAAGAGTACGGGTAATACGTTCCCCCATACTAAGAAGACATTTCGGCCCCAAAACTTAAAACAACAGGAGTCGGAAACGAAAGGCAATGAAATGAAAAACGATCAAAGTCACGATTGTTGGGAACAACAAAGACTAGGACATAGTACAAAATCTTCATTCGCCTATGTTAGGTTCTTCAGCAGGAGACATAAGGTTTTGGGACATTCTCCGGCCACTTGCTCTGCTCACCAACAGGGTAGCATTCTTTGCCAATTCGTAAATTGTCTCACAATATTTCTCTCGATGGCCTTCACACCCGCACTGGTAACAAGTCAAGAGTGGGGAGGGACAGTTTACATGAATATGTCCCGGACGGTTGCAGTTGAAGCACACTCTCTTCTTACCGAGAGTCACCGATGCTGGCTTGGGATTCCCAGCACTCACTCCTGACCGCGAAGACGACGCTTTCGAACGACGTGGGGGTTTGAGAATCTTAGTCTCTTCACCGCCCAAAAATTTTCCAGGTGTCCTCGGTCTCTTCTCTCCACTCGTTGGCTCGGTCACTGAGGAGGTTTCATAGGATATCGTCGGATCTTGATACTTCTTCATCGTAACATGAATCATTTTCGTACGAACCACCTCACCGATTCCACTTCCATTATCACGTCTACGTCCGCCAAGGCTCGTCATGCTAATGCAGATAGTACCGTTTAGCGTTATCAAATAGTCGGTCGTACGGTATACCATAATTATCAACATAAGGTTTAATTAGCATCCTTAGAATAACAGTAATATCGTAAAGCACGAAATTTTCTGAAGTCAATTTCTAGTCCTTCGACTAGGACGATCATTATGCGTATGCTTTTAATGGATTATCCGATTAAGGATTGAGAAACTCACCGAAGTGACAATAAGGATCAACGAGATCAACGATTCAAAGGTGATGAACTTGGGAATGCAATCCCATGATAAACGGAACATCATCAAGAACAATATTGAACTACTAATCACAGATTCAATAAGTGTTTCATACACACGAAACGTATAATCATCACAAGAATCTAATCATCATTATAACCAAGCAAGATAACTTATCTCAATTCCGTAGGCGAAAGATAGTCCCTCTCCAAATGATCAAACGGACGGTATCCTCGACTAAAATACTCATTCGAACGAGCAACCTTGAATGAAACATAATTCATTCAATAATACATTCTCATAATAATAATATCAATTCGTAGGAAATGACGCCCGCAACCTACCCGAATAATTCATTCCACCCTAATGAATATTCTACTGATTATTGAAGGATTCTAATACAATTAGTTTGTCTTCCACAATCGGATTACTATACTAAAATGTCCGTTAATACTCTTGTCATTGTTATGAACAAACATCTTCAATTCATCATTAAAATCGGGTTAACCAAGTTCTTATGTTCTACAATATCTACCACTATACCCGGACAATCATAACGAATTCGATACTCAAACTATTATGATATTATCATTCACAATCAGCATCTCCTTATAAGAACACTATCTACTCTATCGTGATGATCAAATACATTCTTAAGTTATCAATACATTCGATTAATAAAAAGTTATTGTTGTATTCATCAATATCCTTATCATTTCTCAAAGATTTGTTAAGCCGAAATAGAAATGAGGTTATCATTCTAAGATTTCTGAACAAGAGAACATCATCCTATTTATAACATTGTCAAGTTCTTCCCAAAGTAAGTAAATACCTAATATGGTGTTTTAAAACTTTATGATATCAATTCTATTGATTAAATCTAACTATGATGAAGCTAACCGATTATCATTGTTCTACTGAGATTATTTCGTCCAGCAAGATGAGCATGATATTTATAAACATGGTTACTATCATTATAACATCAAGAACATCTTCATTCCAAACCCTTAATTATCATTTTCACCAAGAAGTGTTAAAAACCTTAATTACAAGCCTGTTTTACTTGATTAATTCAATACTAGGTGTAATTTACCTCATCACTAACATCAACATACGAAAAATATAGAGGAGAATCATATAACATACCTCCAAAAACGAAGAACAACCCTCAACACTACAAGAAACACAGTCTAAGCTCAAGAACACCTTCTAAACTTCAAATCAATGAGCTCCAGTCCAAGATACAAGGCTCAAAAGCAAGTTGGAGAAGGGTAATATCCATTTAGGGATGCAGGGGGCGATATATGGAGAGAAAATCGGGTTGAAGTTGTGAAGAAATGAAAGGCAGGTTGTGTCTTTAAATAGACTGTAAAACCGTAACGTATGCTATCGAAAGAATTTAGCGTAGGTTAAAACCTGTTACATATGCTATCCCAACAATGTTACATACGTAACCATCCGTCAGAGGCTACTGTCTCGACTTACATATGACATAACGTAGGCTGAGGACTAAGAATTACGTACGCTAATATTAGTTGACTTTGACCATCTCGACAGCCCAACACCCCTTCACGTGCATGGCCATTCACGTGCGGAAGTCAACTGATGTCTGATTCCCTCCTAACGTACGCAACGGATGACATGTTACGTATGTTAAGACACAGGATTAACGTACGTTAACCTATCTGTGTAGCGTACGCTAACGCCACCAGAACATGTCAAAAATGCAATTCCCCAGTTAACATCTAACCATCAAATATAAAGTGAATAACAAAATAAGTAACTCAATTCTATAACATCTCAACAGTATAGTCATATACTAATGAAACTTGATTCAACGATATTCAAATTATCTGAACGATACAACAGTAAGGATGAAGAATTACAGTCGAATATTACAGGAATGACCCTTATTAGCCAGGAAACCAGCGACGTGATTCACTACAGGGTATATGTGCTCGATAGATACTTTCCAGTCCTTGTGGAGGAGATTTTAGAACTCTAGGATGATAGATGGATGGTGATGTTCGAGGTGGCCATTGTTGGATAGAATTTGTACCACTGGCAACGAGTCCAGTTGTAATCCAAGATGATGGTAGCCCTAGACTCATATCGTTTTGTGCCTTCCAAGGCCCCTCGAAACTCGGCCCTGGTAATGGAACAAAACCCTAAATTAGCACTGAAACCCTCAATAAAATGGCCCTAATCATCTTGGAGCACCCCTCCCGCAGTAGCCGTATGCGTGTCACCCTTAAGCTATCTATCCGTATTTAGAGTGTACCATCTTAGATCCCCCATATGCCAGTCGATCATCTGTGTCTGACGGACTGAATTCGGCATTTCTCGGCCCAGACAAGTGGCGAGCTGGCCGGATTGCACAAGATGGCACCAGTTGCCGATGGTATGGATCATTTCCAACCGGTCTCTTTTTTGCTATCAAACACAAGATAATTCTGCCGGCGCCATAAGAACCATGCGGTAATGCCAAAGTGAATTTCTTGAACACCTATAAGTAAATGAGTTTCCCACCATGAGGAGAACGACCTGTTAAAGAAATCTACAGGGATATTGTTGTTGAAAATGCCTCCCCAAACCTCCTGAGCAAAGGGACATTCACGGATGACATGGTTGATAGTCTCGGACAGTTAATGGCACTCAGGACAGCTTTGGATTGTTTGGGATGTGATGTCGACATTGCTCCTCATTCATCAAAATTCGACAGTGAGTGACTAGCCAACATAATTGCTTAATTTTGCTCGGCCAGTTCCATCTCTAAAGCTTCCTCCAAAAACCATGACTATTGTCTTCCTCTAACTTTTAGCATTGCATAAGCAGACTTGACGCTAAATGTACCGTTCGGTTTGAGCCCCCAAACAGGTTTGTCTTCTCCTAGCAAAATTGTAGGCGGGTTCACTCCAACCACCTACAAGCATAAATGTAAATGGAGCGATTGGGTTAGATCGGACCACTTCCATGAGCCATCCTGCGCAAGCCAATCGGCCACAGTTTGGGATAGGTTTACTCCTTGGGGGTTTAACGCAGAGTCCATGAGTTTGATGTCGCTATCCATCCACCTATCAGTCTAGAACTTCAATTTTGTTCCATCTCGGATGCTCTATTGAAGGTCGCGGTTCATTGGCTCCCAGGCTTGCTGAATCCCCACCAAAGTTTAAAGAAACATTTAGTTCTCCTGGGCACCCTCTCTAGTGAGATTTGTGAAGATATTTGGTCAGAAGAACCCGCACCGAGATTTCGTCCAGAGATTTCAGAATTCCCCAAGCGAGCTTCACAAGATACGCCTAATTAAGCTCGCGAGCGCTAGGAAGTCCCAGACAACCATTGTCCTTCAGTTTGCACACCGTCTCCGAATTTACCCCATGAATTTTCCTTGCCGTCGGAGTAGACCCCACACAAAATTATGAAATCTCATGTCAATCATATCACACAGAGAAATCGGGAGTAGCACAGTTTGCATAATATAAGATGGAATCGTATTCAGCACAGAGGTGGCTGAAGTCACCCGGCCCGCAAGAGTTAAGTTCTCTGTTTTCCATTCGGCCAATTGTGCATCCAACCATTCGATAATAAACTAAAAAGTAGTTTTAGTGACACATCCATGCAACATCAAAACGTCAATATATCGGCCCAAGTTGGTGATGCATTGGATACCAAGGGTGGCGAGATATCTTGGCACTCGTCATTTGATAAGTTCCGAGAAAAGAACACGAAGATTTCTCTTTAGTGATGCTTTGACCGGACGCACTACAGAACATGTTTAGGCACTCAAGAATTGCCTCCGCTTGGGCCTTGCTTGGATAATCGACACATCTCCAAAGAGGACCAAATCATCTTCAAAAAAGACATGTGAAAGAGGCACACCCCAAGTGGTTAAGTGAACAGGCTGCCACGTCCCATTCTCGACATATGAATTAATCAAGTTACTAAGCCTCTCAATGCAAAGTGTAAAAAGATAAGGGGAAAGTGGGCATCCCTGACAAAGACCAGCGATGGTGGGAAGGAATCTATGCAGCTTCCATTCCACAACATTTGATACGTTCGAGAGGATATGCATGCCATGATAACCTCTGTTAGATGCGGTGGGAACTGGGCTTGCTGCATGTATCGCGTAAGAATCTCCACTTGATGCAATCATAAGCTTTGGAGAGGTCGATCTTGAGTATCATATGACCTCCCCTTACCTTCCAAGTATGCAGAGTGTGAGCCACCTCCTGGACCACAATAATGTTGTCTGTTATATGCCTTCCCGGGACGAAACTCATTTGGGAAGGGTGAGTAAGACCACTCATCAATCCCTTTATCCCATTAGAAATGCACTTTGTAAGTGTTTAGTAAACCACATTTCAAAGGCTTATGGACCGAAAATCGGTAATATATGCAGGAGAGATCTTCTTAGGGATAATGGTAATAAGCGTCTGATTGATCACCTGCACTCGCGGTGGATACTTGAAATAAGATTTAACAAAATTAGTAAAGTCCAAACCAACAACATACCAACATTTTTGGTAGAATATGGGCTGGAACCCATTGTTCCCGCGAGCTTTCAGGCTGTCCATTTGCTTAATCATAGTGGTGACTTCTTCTGAAGTCAAAGAAATAGGCAAGCTAGCACTTTGAGTAGCCGAGATGGCTGCCGAATAGCCCGAAAGGCTGGGCAACATCAGTATCACCCGAGTAAAAGTCCTTGAAATTGGACCTCCAGTGCCATAAGATCCTCATCGTCTTCGATCTAAACGTTGTCCTAGTTCTTATGTTTGCATATTCGACTGAAGGCACGATGTCGCAGTGTAGACAGGTGAAAGAATTTAGTGTTGTGATCGCCATCGACCAACCAATTACACCAAGATTTTCGAATCCAAACAAGCTCCTCTTGCCAAAGGACCTTCTCCAAATTTCAGCGTGCATCCAGCTCCTTCACCTCATTTTCTGGAGTTAGGTTAGCAACATTCGCTTGGTTGGCTTTAAGAAGAAGTTTGGTTAGCTTCTTTTTGGAACAAAAATATTTCCAATTTTTTTTTTGTTCCAGCTCTTCAAATCTTTCATCAACCCACCCAAGTATATGGGGAGATCCCTACCACGAATCCAACAACGAGAATGAAAGGGTTTAAAGCTACAATGCCGAAGCTAAGCGGCCGTAAGCCGATACGACTTAATATTAGTATAATGCACCTGGTGGTATGGCCGCAAAATAATGGGTCGGTGGTCCGACTTAATTTTATGCGCATGCACTAGAGTTGCTTCTGGGGAAAAACCATCCAAGTGGAATTTACCAGGGCACGGTCGGACGAACTTGAATACCTTGGAGAGATCACATGAATGGGTGCCCACTAAAAGGAATATCCAATAACCCACATATATAACCCAATCAATAAACGGAGTGTTGTGTGCATAATTGAAGCATGTCCCCCCTACTTATCTTGCGGTCGCAATGTAGCATTGAAGTTGTCGATCAAGGTCCACATGCTAGAAACGGACTGGGCAATATCACAAATATCGTGCCAAAGATTGATATGACAGTTCAAATTTGGGCTGCCATATACCGCCGTGAGGAAAAGAGGTTGCTGTCCCTGGAACTTGGCATCCATGTGTACAAAATGCTTGCTCTCATGGAGAAGACAATCTCAATTTTCGAGGAGTGCCATGGGATCCATATACCACCACCACCCCCCCCCCCCCAAAAAAAAAATCGAACGTTTCCTCCGTGAAATGATTATCAAAGCCCAAACGACGAATAATGTTAGTTGCCCTTGCACCACTGATCTTGGGCTCGACAATGATCGCAAGACACGGGTGGAATCTACTCATATACGATTTTAAAGCGGATGATTTATTTTTGTGGCTAGCGCCAACAATTCCATGCATAAATATTAAACATAAGGAAATGAGAAATAAAGGACACCTTATTGGATGACACGACAGGCTCAAAGGTCTGTATCCATCTCCTATGCACCTTCTCTCTCACCATTAGCATCCGGCAACTTGTTGCTACACTGCAAATTGGCCTTAACATCCTTTCCAACACATAACGAACTCGACAACGAGGGTTTAGCTTTGACTGCAGCAATGGGTTCTTGGACGAGATGGAATCCTGCTCCTTAGCCGCAACCCCTGAGTCTAGAGATGTTAAACTTAATGGCCGCTAAACGGCCCGGCTAAAAGTTCTGATTTAAACGGCCAGAATATTTAAATATTAACCCAACTGCTGCTAAACAGGCAATTAAATATTTAAAAATCTATTTTTATTTTTTATAAGTAAAAAAATAACAATATATTTTATATATATAAGAATAACTATACTATAATAAATATAACAAAAATACACTTTATGTATATATATATATATATATATATATATATATATATATATATATATATATATATATATATATAAATTTAAACTGGTCAAAAAGTTCTGATTTAAACGTACAGAAATATGGGCCCTAACACGGTTTTTTGGCGGGTTAAACGGGCCAGCCCTACGGGCCCGAGCCCGTTTAACATCTCTACCTGAGTCCTTGGTTACGGACTGACTCGAACCACTCGACCGATTCCTAGCCTTTTTCTTTTTGTTGTTGATCGGTTGGTTCCAAGCTAACCCAGTTTTGGTTATCGCTCCCTTCTGATCACCATTATTCATTTTCATAGAATCCTCTCGACTCATTTCCTTATTTAAATCCAAATGCAAGTCATCAGCTCTAATAAGTTGACGATTATTGCGTTTTTGTCCGTTCGAGGCCAAAATCATTTTCTTAGGGATTTCCTTAACTGGCGCCAAGTCAATCTCCTCAAGAGCCCAAGAGTTCCACATTAACACCAGAAGATTTGCGGTCGTAATTACCTCATCTGACCCAAGAGCCGCCGATGGGGCTCCCGTCATCGGTGAGTAAGGCTTTGTTGCCCGCGATGAGGATGTTGCCGCCTGCTTATTAGCAGGTCTATATGCTTGTTTTTTCTGTTTATTCATCGTCGCTAACATCCATGGCCCATAGTCCTCTTCAACTTTCGGTCTGATATCGTTATCTTGTTGCAACGTTGGATTAGGAACCATGGTTGTTCGATTCGCGATATCTTCGTGGTCTGTTTTTTGCTTTTGGTAGCACTCCTCCTTCGGGTGTCCATAACACAGTCATAGAAAATTAAGTGCAAACCCTCATACTCAATCCGGCATGTAGGTCTGCGTAACCGGTACTTGGATAAGAGAGTATTAAGATCCACTTCGACGCAGATTCGAGCATAGTTCCCTCGAGAACCATTGAGGGTTGTGTGATCCACCCTAACAATCATACAAATTTTGTTTCCTACTAAGGAAAGAACCGACTCGTTGATGTTGTCACGGGCTTAGAGTTTGCTATGCTCCTAAGCATCGTGCGACCTAGCAACCCTCTTGCTAGTCAGCCTTAATTCCTCCGAAATTGGTTAAGTATGAAGTTGGCACAACGAAAGAGAGGCAATGGGTTAATGGAAAGTTTTCTTCCACTAAGTTACAAAGAGTTTACAAAGTGTCTCTTACAAATGAGTTCTCAAGGATGGGCTGAAATGGCCAAGTTCCCTATTTATACTACTCCCTACCTCTAGAATTTTCCTCCACCTCCTCATTTGGAGGCTTCTAGATCCTCCTACACTTTTCATGCTCTAGAGAATTCTATACATTACAAGTCTTTATACAATGTCTAGAAACATTTCTTAAGTTACAAGTCTCTTGACTCATTCAAGAGTCTCCAGCACCTTCCACATATTTCCGGACCTTTCCGGCTTTCTCGACCCGACCCGGCCCGCTCGGCTCGACTCGGCCCGACTCCATGTAACCCGACCCGATCCGGCCCGGCCTTCCACACATGCCTCTGGATTAATCTTTGATGTTCTAGACCATCCCGGTCCGTTTCTGGTATGTTCCGAGTACAACTTCCGCACAGTGGACTCATCAGCTTTCCAATGTCCAGTGCACTCACAAGGCTTTATCCCGCTAAGCCTATTATAGGGGGAGGGGGCTCCGTACGTCCCTCGCACGCCGCCCGGCCGCGCGCCGCCCGCCCGCGCGCCCAGTGCCTCGCGCGCACCCCTCACGGGTCTCCATCGCCCGTGTCCGAGTCTCGGCCCTCGGATGTGCCTCATCTCGTCATCTTGTCCCGCGTTGTCCTGAAGCGGCGTGCCTGTCCGCTACACTCGTCCGTTCATTTCCCGGCGTGCCTTGTCTCGCCGCCCAGGTAGTTCCGCATCTGGCGTGATGGCCTTGTCCCTCGGTTGGGCACTTTGTTGCCCGGATGGCCTGCTTGTTCGGCCATACATCCATGCATGCCGTACCACACGGCTAAGTCCCTCAGTCGGTTGTGCCGCTCCACACGGCCTTGCAGTCCCGAACGTGCCCCGTGCACGTTGATCCGCTAGACCTCGCACCCCTCTGTGTGGGTCTGTCCGAGCACTCTGTCGGTCATTTCTCTCGGGACGTGACACTCTCCCCCACCTGTTCCGTCGACGCCCTCGTCGACGTGTGCTGCTACTCAGTTCGTCGATGTACCGCATTGATCCCAGACAGTACATCGGCATTTCCTCTTCGGTCAACTTTTTCTGAAATCGAAGTGTCGTCATCGCTGCGTAGGGAAGTTGCTCCACCGTCAAGGGGATAGTGATGGGTTTGTTCGGACCATTCACCCATAGTACCTTTGCTTGTGGGAAAAAGGCAAAATCGTTCTTCTCTAGGAAGTCCATTCCCAAAATGAGGTCCGGATCATCCATCGTGGTGACCTTGAAATGCACTCGACCTTCCCAGTCTCCAAGCACGATTCGCACACCATTTGCTGCTCCTGTGACCGGTACTGCTGGTCCGTTGTTGGACTTCATCCAGCCCTTGCATGGTTGCACAAGTAGTCCCAATCTCTTGGCTTCGGCCTCAGTGATATAGTTGTAGTTGGCTCCCGTGTCGACCAAGGCCTTGATGGGTTGGTGGTTGATGGTTCCTTCCACGAACATCAACTTGCTTCCCCGCGGTCCCTCGTTGCCTGCACTGACGACAAAATTAAGTTGTTGGATCGTGCTTACCTGCTGCACGTTCGTGTGATCAACTGTTGGCCCCTCACATTCGGCCATGGCGTTGAGCTTCCCCATCTTCGGACAGTCCTTCATCCGATGAGCTCCGCCGCACATAAAGCATCCTCGTTGGTCGGGAGCGCCCCTGCGTTCACCCGAGTAGTATGGCTTGTCCGCGTCGTGTTGCGGTCTCGTCCCGAATCTTCCACGTGATGGTTGGGCTGGTTGCTGTACTGACGTGCGGGTGTCTCCCCCGCCTTTGGCTTGACCCTCAGCTCGTGGCTCCTTCCTCTTCTCGAATTCGGCTAGGGACTCGGCCACTTTGATTGCCTCATTAACAGATTTCACCTCGCGGCTTTGTACTCTGTCCCTGACCCAACTCGGTAGTCCATCCAGGAAGAAAAATAGTCGATCATCCTCGGTCATGTCCGGAATATGAAGCATTATCGATGTAAAGTCCCGAACATAGTCCCGAATGGTAGTCTTATGCTTGAGCTAGCGGAGTTTCTTCCTTGCCTCATAGCATGTGTTCTCGGGATAGAATTGTGCCTTGAGTTCCGACACGAACTCGTCCCAAGTCCCAATCGGTTGGCAAGTCCCTTTCATAACACCGTCCTGTCGATGACGCCACCACAATGCTGCATCGTCGGCAAGATATAGTGCAGCCTGCCGTACTTTGGCCTTCTCGTCCGTCAGTCCCAAACCATCAAAGTAAAGTTCCATTCGCCACAGGAACTCCTCGATTGACTTGGCATCTCTCTTGCCAATGAATTCATTGGGTTTGGGGACCTCGACCCTTGGTCCCTCGAACCTCGCCCCGCCAAATGTGTTGTTCCAGCTCGGCCCACCATTCGAGTTGGTGCCCGAGTTGCTTGCCCGACAGATTTTATCACAGAAATCTTCAAAACATTTGGCACTTACCTCACAAAACTCGGCATACTGCTTGCGCATTTCCGTGATGCTCGCTGCCACATGATCCTCGATCGTTGCTAGCTCCTTGCGCAACGAGAGTTGTTCCCTCTTGAAGGTCTCGAGCTGGCCCAACGTGTGCCCTTCCAGTTGGCCAACAGCTTTCTCGAGAGTACCTACGCGTTCCTCCGTGCTCAATTGGGTGTTAGTGATGCACTGCCCAAGAGCTTCGATGTCGTCCTCGATGTCGGGTAGGCGGTGTGCTAAGGTGAGTATGATCTTTCGAATGTCTTCATCCTCAAGAAGTCGGCTTCGTGCCGGGTTCTCCTCGTGTTGCGGCGGCACCACACCGCGCGCCTTGCTCTTGCCACGCTTGGCTTTCCCTTCAGCTGGGACTTCTCCACGTCCCCGAACCTTGTCAGCCTCTGTGACTCGTCTGTCCTCCACATTGATGCCTGCCTCGATCTGTCCGTCGGCCATGATGCCTGCTGATCGTTAGCGTCGACTCCCACAGTCTTGCACACCTCCTTGTGTGGCTAACGATGGCTCCGATATCACTTGTCACGGGCTTAGAGTTTGCTATGCTCCTAAGCGTCGTGCGGCCTAGCAACCCTCTTGCTAGTCAACCTTAATCCCTCCGGAATTGGTTAAGTATGAAGTTGGCACAACGAAAGAGAGGCAATGGGTTAATGGAAAGTTTTCTTCCACTAAGTTACAAAGAGTTTACAAAGTGTCTCTTACAAATGAGTTCTCAAGGATGGCTGCAAATGAGCCCCAAGTTCCCTATTTATACTACTCCCTACCTCTAGAATTTTCTTCCACCTCCTCATTTGGAGGCTTCTAGATCCTCCTACACTTTTCATGCTCTAGAGAATTCTATACATTACAAGTCTTTATACAATGTATAGAAACATTTCCTAAGTTACAAGTCTCTTGACTCATTCAAGAGTCTCCAGCACCTTCCACATATTTCCGGACCTTTCCGGCTTTCTCGACCCGACCCGGCCCGCTCGGCCTGACTCCATGTAACCCGACCCAATCCGGCCCGACCTTCCACACATGCCTCCGGATTAATCTTTGATGTTCTGGATCATCCCGGTCCGTTTCTAGAATGTTCCGAGTACAACGTCCGCACAGTTGACTCCTCAGCTTTCCAATGTCCAGTGCACTCACAAGGCTTTATCCCGCTAAGCCTATTATAGGGGGAGGGGGCTCCGTGCGTCCCTCGCGCGCCGCCCGCGCACGCACCCAGCGCCTCGCGCGCACCCCTCACGGGTCTCCGTCGCCCGTGTCCGAGTCTCGGCCCTCGGATGTGCCTCATCTCGTCATCTTGTCCCGCATTGTCCCGAAGCGGCGTGCCTGTCCGCTGCACTCGTCCGTTCGGTTCCCGGCGTGCCTTGTCTCGCCGCCCAGGTAGTTCCGCATCTGTCCTGATGGCCTTGTCCCTCGGTTGGGCACTTTGTTGCCCGAATGGCCTGCTTGTTCGGCCATACATCCATGCATGCCGTACCACACGGCTAAGTCCCTCAGTCGGTTGTGCCGCTCCACACGGCCTTGCAGTCCCGAACGTGCCCCGTGCACGTTGATCCGCTGGACCTCGCACCCCTCTGTGCGGGTCTGTCCGAGCACTCTGTCGGTCATTTCTCTCGGGGCGTGACAATGTACTCCAAAAGGAGATTTGGAAGACGATCCCAACACGTAGAGAGCTCACCAAGGAACTGTGTGGTTCATAATATGAACTCTAAGTTTCCGACACCACATAATGATCGGCCACCATCCACCGACCATCAAAGAGGGCTCTTTCGAAATACGCAGCCGAATCAAAACGAGCAACATAGTGCCCTCACCCAATATGGTAAGTAGTGACAGCTCCTGCTTTGGCCCAGACTTGGTGCATCTTTGGGCTGATGAACGTGTACGGGAACACACATCCGAGGACCCTAAAAATCAACGCCCATCGGAATTTACCTCTCGCACGGCATTTAAGCTCTTTTGGAACACGGGCGGTGGAACACATCAGATCATCTTCAGCCTCATCGGAGTTCGATTCATCCGAAAGATCCGGGTCATCGTCCATAATCACATCTCTCCAAAAAACCCAACACCGAGTCTCGGAATGAAATCCCTTTGCGAATACTGTTTACTGGCGACTCATTATCGGGGGACTTCTCCGTCATTGTAGCATCACTTAGCTAGAATCAATGGCATCACCTGTTTTACCCCGTTTAATGACCTTCTTTGGGGTACGATGAGCCCCATCCGGTGGATCCGGCGGTGGAACCATGAGACCGAAGGAAAACTATAGAGAGAGCGCAGAGAAATACTAATTGTTTCACAGTTGATAACAGAATATTGTATAAAAGTGAAATTCTTACTATAATGCCTTCTCTGTTTGAGGAGAAAGTAAAAGACAGCAAATCAATTGTATTGATAACAATGAATAGAGGGGCCTTTATATAGGCATTACAAAGAGAGTCTTTCCATACATAGGATTCCTAGTTAAGGTAAGACATCTAACAGGATCCTACTACTTATGGAAAAGTCTAGAACCTTCCATAACTCTTATCCCCCTACAACTAGTATTAGGTAAGACACAAATACGGGAAGGATTTCCCGGAACACTCCCCCTGTGTCGAACGCTAATACTAACATGGTGCACAAGGTGTTGCCTCGGTAAAAAACCTTTCCAAGTCAAATAAAACCACGTGGGAAAAACAAAGACTTTGGTGAGGAAAAAGAGCGCAACGCACCAACTACAAATGTCAGAATCATGTGAAGTATACTCCCCCTGAGGTATACATGACATCTCATTCCGTCGAGCTATCATTAGTTGAGCTCGGATATTCGACACATGCCGATGCTTCTCACATGTTTCTCAAATGTAGATTTTGGCAGAGACTTAGTGAACAAGTCTGCGATATTCTCATCGGAACTCACTTGTTTCACTTCGATATTCAGCAATTTCTGCTGCTGCTGCTGCTTATAAAAGAACTTCGGCGCAATATGCTTGGTATTGTCACCCTTTATGAAACCTAACTTCATCTGTTCAATGCATGCCGCATTGTCCTCAAAGATGCAAGTAGGGGTTGCTGTAGTGGGATCTAATCCACACGTTCCTCGTATATGGTCTATGACTGACCGTAGCCAAATGCACTCCCATACGGATTCGTGCAATGCAATTATCTCTGCATGGTTCGAGGAAGTAGCAACCAGGGTCTGCTTGGTAGATCGCCAAGATATCGTTGTATTCCCAATGGTGAACACATAACCAGTTTGGGAACGTCCTTTATGCGGGTCAGAGAGATAACTGGCATCAGCAAATCCAACTAACGTGTCGTTAGGATTCTCTGCATAAGGGGTAAGCTTGCTCGCATTAGCACTTCTGGTAGTCAAGCTACCATGCTTAGCTGCAATATCAGAGGAAGATCGACGGTCGGTATGCATCGTCTTAACCTCAACAATTCCTTTCGGAATATCGCTCTCTCTTGCGTAGGGAAAGAACAATCTAAGGTCACTGGAGCCTTTCAAGTATCGAAAGATGTGTTTTACTCCATTCCAATGCCTTATCGTGGGAGCGGAACTAAATCTCGCTAACAGATTCACAGAGAATGCGATGTCTGGACGAGTACATTGAGCCAGATACAGCAACGCACCGATTGCGCTAAGGTACGGTGTTTCTGCTCCAAGGACCTCTTCATCCTCCTCTTTGGGACGAAACGGATCCTTATTCATTTCCAGACTTCGACCAATCATGGGGGTAGCAAGAGGATGTGCCTTGTCCATACTAAATCGCCTGAGCATTTTGTGGACATAGGCAGACTGATGAATGAGTATGACATCATCTCGATGTTCTAGCTCTAAGCCCAAGCAGAATCGAGTCCTCCCCAGATCTTTCATCTCGAATTCGGATTTAAGGTAGCGGGCCATTTCATTGACATCATCTATGGTACCGATAACATTCATGTCATCTACATAGACGGCTACAATCACGAATCCTGCATCTGTTCTTTTCACGAAAATGCATGGACATATGTCACTGTTCTCGTATCCCTTCCCAACCAAGTATTCACTTAGGCGGTTGTACCACATCCTTCCGGATTGTTTCAACCCATACAGTGAACGACGCAATTTCACAGCGTAAGCGCTCCGTGGTTTAGAGCTACTTGATTTGGGTAATGAAATCTCTTCGGGGACTTTCATATAGATATCCGTATCTAGATCCCCATAAAGATACGCTGTAACCACATCCATAAGCTGCATGTTCAGTTTTTCGGACACTACTAAACTGACTAAGTAGCGGAAAGTGATGATGTTCATAACGGGAGAATACGTCTCCTCGTAGTCAATGCCAGGGCGCTGCGAGAAGCCTTGGGCAACTAGTCTCGCTTTGTAACGCATGACCTCATCCTTATCATTGCGTTTACGAACAAAGACCCACTTATATCCAACTGGTTTAACGCCCACGGGTATTGGCTCGATACGGCCAAATACCTCACGTTTAGCCATTGAGTCTAGTTCAGCCTGCATTGCATCTTTCCATTTCAGCCAATCGGCTCGTTGTTGACACTCAGCAACCGAGCGCGGCTCAGCGTCGTCGTCTTCAATAATTTCTTGAGCGACGGAGTAGGCAAAAGCATCATCGACTAGCGTGGATGACATGTCCAATAGTACGTATTCACTCGTACATTGCATCGAGATTTCTTTATTTTCTGACATCAACAAAGTTTCCGACGCATCCGTTGATTGTTCCATTGTTGATTCGAGGACATATTTGTAGTCAGAGATAATCACGTGTGACGGAGTCACTGTGTCGATGATGAGAGGATTTTGTGCCTCCGTTCCTCTTCTCTTTCGAGGTTCGGTATCCTTTCTACCCACTGGCCTCCCCCTTTTTCTTGCATGGATAAGAGCAGCCGAAGCAGCCATCCCACCACTAAGGTTGACGTCGGGGGCATCATTCCTTTGGGCGGCTGAACCTTGCCCTATAACTGGGACTTCTAACCTTGCAGGAACATTCGCAGCGGGAATGGTAGATCTTGTCACTTTCGCAGTATCAGTAAAGCTGTCGAGCATCGAATCCGCAACTTTCTGAAGACTGAGAATACGTTGCACTTCTAGCTCGGATTGAGCTGTGTGTGCGGGGATCTTGATGAGGCAAGGAGGGAGCACACCAGACAATTTCCTGGCGTTCAACTGGAATCGTTCGATTCCTCTCTCCCCCTAACGACGGGAAGTTTGTCTCATCAAAGTGACAATCTGCAAATCTTGCAGTAAACAGATCTCCTGTCAAAGGTTCCAAATAGCGGACAATTTTAGGCGATTCATAGCCAACATATATACCTAATCGTCTTTGCGGACCCATTTTAGTACGCTGTGGAGGCGTAATTGGCACATAGACTGCACAACCAAAAATGCGTAAGTGTGAAATATCAGGCTCATATCCAGTTACCAACTGGTACGCACTAAATGGTTGATCGGCATTGGGTCGAAAGCGAATAAGTATAGCAGCATGCAAAATTGCATAACCCCAGGCAGAAATCGGCAAGTTGGTGCGCAATACCAATGCTCGGGCGATAAGCTGTAACCGCTTAATCATAGCCTCGGCAAGGCCGTTCTGCGAATGAACATGGGGGACGGGATGTTCAAATTCAATCCCAATCGACATGCAATAGTCGTCAAAAGACTTTGACGTAAACTCTCCAGCATTGTCCAATCTTAATGACGAGATTGGGAAGTCGGGGTGGTTAGCCCATAACTTGATGATTTGTGCTAGGAGTTTAGCAAATGTAGCGTTTCTCGTGGATAGCAGAGCGACGTGTGACCATCGCGTCGATGCATCAACCAGAACCATAAAATATCTGAATGGTCCGCACTCTGGCTGAATAGGTCCACATATGTCCCCTTGAATTCTTTGTAAGAAACGAATGTTTTGTGTTGAGTCTTTAGCAAAGGACGGAGAGGGTATCAACTTTGCTAGTGAACAGGCTTTGCAAAACGATTTGTGGGCATTAGAAATTGCCACGGAAGCCTCGGGATTTACGAGAGATGAACCGTCAACCTTATCAGGGCGTGCGATCTTTAATCCCGGTGATACGGTATCAAGCTCACTCACATCAATGCCGATATCGAGTGGTGCTTCCAATCGTTTTCTGGACTTGAAAAACGGATGACCATGTGAGTTTTTCAAAATACGAATCATCATGTCGCGTCCAGGGTGACCGAGTCGGTCATGCCATAGTTGGTATGCTTCGGAATCACACAGTTCGTGACCCACAGCATAGGATTCAATAACCCTTATTGTAGTCTGGTATAAACCACTACTTAGACTCATTAGTTTCTCGAGAACGCGGCGTCTTCCGCATTCTGCCAGAGTAACACACAAAAATTCTGTCCCATTCTCACAATGTGTATCAAGGTGATAACCGTTGGCACGGATGTCCCTAAAACTTAGCGAGGTTCGATTTGCTCTTGGGGCATAGAGAGCATTTGTGACATTAATATGCGTACCATTAGGTAGCAAGAAATGAGCAGGTCCCCTCCTTTGAATTACTTGGGAGGAACCAATCATTGTTGTCACTGAGGATATGTATGGCACAATATCCTTGAATAATTGCCTATTCCGAAGAATAGTGTGGGTTGTTCCACTATCAGTAAGGCACTCAATTTCGCCACGAGACATCTACAATAAGACATGAAACTCGATTAGTCTTGTGATTAAAGACATAGCGAAAACTCATTAACTTCGAGTTTGGGGAAATATGACCAAGTTGGTTAGGATCAAAGTTAGCACAATCGCTGGAAATAATTTCCGCGCAGCTTGACCTTTGTTCACTAAAATAGCAATAACTTCTCCGTTAAGAATGCTATGGACGAACGGTCAGTTGTTCTGAAAACTAGACTTCCGTATCTTTCTGTCCATAGATCGTGCACTTTCTGGATCATTAAAATAAGATCTCAGTGCTCGTTTGAAGTTGCTATTTTGGTATTTCCCTATTGTTGAGTGATAGCGCAAGGTTGAAGCCTTTTTCAAAGGCATTATTGTTGATACAATACTATGGTAATATGGACATAGGAGCGTTTAAATACTTCAAAACGCATCTTGGTGTTCGATTTCTATCTCGGCTAATGATCCTTTCGGTAACTCCAACATGGTAGACTTGCAGAGAAAGTAGGAATGTCGGTACAGCTAAGGCTGTTTAAAACCCACTGATTCCGTTTGAACTTTCAAAGCATAAACAAATACCAAGGAGGATGCGCCTAGTCTTGATCAAAAGTTTTGATGAAATCCACCAATGTATCAAATTTAACTAAGCAATTCATTTACTGAGCAATTGTTTTGTGATAAACCAAACATGCTTTCGAAGGGAAAAATAAAATTCGTCTTTGCACAATCACAGCAATTAAAAGAATTTTATTCATCATGACCAACTTTATTACATTCATGAAAATCCAAAGTAGTTCTCGAAAACTAGAAACAAGACAAAACATAACCAAAGCATAAAACTAGTCAAATTACAATGATCTAGTCAAAGTCGGCAACATCCATATGTTGGTCTTTGTCCGCAATGGTGAGAGGAGGGATCTCAGTCTGGATCTCAATATGGTTCACCTCCGTATTCTCATTATCTTCTTCCATGTAATTCGACTCTTGAGTCAAATATTGTTTATAGTGCTTGTAGTAAGCTTGGATGTTCTTTGGCGCCTTGTAATTGCGGTAAGTATGCTTCTTCGATCCGCAAGTATAGCAATTCCGGCCTTCCTTTGGAGTGGTTCCATTCCCGGCGGCAGGAGGTGGTCCACGTGGTTGGGTTCCACTAGGTCCCGTAGCCGAGCCACCTTGCCTCTTCCACACATTGGAACGACGACCTCGTCTCTTCCCTCGCTTGCTCGAGTCATGCACCCGTGGTGCTTGCAAAAACTGAGTAGCGTTGCCTTCTCTATTTTGTCGTGGTGCTTTCCTGTGGGTAGCCTGATTCACTTCCGGAATCGGCTTCGTACCAGCTGGGCGCGCATTGCTATTGAGAATAATCTCATGGTGCCTCTCTTTTTTCGCGAGGTGGGAGATAAGGTCACTAAAATTTTTAATTCTCCCTTCCTCATAGGCAACGCGCAGCTGATGAGCAATCACACTTGCTCCCACGGGAAACGTGTTAAGAGTTTTCTCAATCAAATCTTGATCAGACTTCTTGACACCACAAAAAGCAAGATCAGCGCGAAGATCGAGGATAGCTTGATTATAGGCTTCCACATTCGCATAATCCAAAAATCGGATTTGCTCCCACTGAAGTTGCAATTCGGGGAAGCGCTGATCATGCACATTATTAAATCGTTGTTCGAGTGTATCCCATAGTTCTTTGGGGGTTTGCAAATTCATATAACACTTTTTCAACAACGGATGTATATGTCTACGCAAGTACATCAGTGCATTAGCCTTGGTTTCCTCGCTCGGTTCTTGAGCGGTAGGCTCGTTAGAGGGAAAGATGGTGGTGGTAAATCTCTTACCGACGAATGCCAAGCGAACGTCTGAGACCCACCTATGGTACTCCTTACCAGCATGGTCAAGGATGTCGAACTCCGGATGAACATTGGAGCTTTGTGTCATCTACAAGATATAAACAAGAAAAAATTAGTCTTGTTGGATTTTCAGAGACAATGTAAACGGTCACAATCGATGCTTTTAAAAGCGTGTAACATAACCGTTACTCGATTTACTTCCCTTAATTGTTGTTTAGTAAAGTCGACAAAAAACAGCAATATCAGATCGCACCCAGATACGTGGTGTATGCAACAACCACAAGTATCGACTTTCAACAATTCCGTGACTCCCCCAGGATCGTCACACAGTTTTCTTCGACACGCAGAGATACCGACTTCTCTCGCGGTCTCATCCACCGCAAAGTAGCGTGGGAGATAAAGAACCCAAAACCCGTGTCCCCAATAGAAATATTCCCAAAAGGAGAGAATTGAAATAGGGACAAGTCAGATAATTACCTCGATTATAAAATTAGGCACGTGCTGAATTTGTGGTGTGCTTCAATCTACCAGTTGGTACTCGATGCGACGACGTGAAACCGGAGGCGCAATTTTGGCGGCTTCCGAAGATAAGTTGATGTTTGGGTTTTGGTCCGAGATTCAGAACCGGGTCGCACTTGGCTGGGCTAGAGCTGGCCGGCGGCGGTGGTCAGTGGTGGTCGACGACGGCGGTGGTCGGCGGCGGTCCGGCGGTGATGTTCCGGCTGGACTGGATCGGCGGCGGTTGGGTAGCGGCGGCGGCTGGGAAGCGGCGGTGGCGGTGCTGGGCGGCGGCGCTGGCGGCTCACAGGCGGCTGTCTTTGGCGGCTACGGGCGGCGCTGGGCGGTTGGCGGCAACTAAGCGGCATGCTTGGCCAGTGGCAGCGGCAGTTGGCGGCGGCTGGGCAAGCGATGCAGCCAGTGGCGGTTGGCGGCTGTGGCCAGTGGCAATGATGGCGGTTGTAGCGGCAGTGGCAATGATGCGGTAATGTGTGTTGTGCTGGCGGCGGCGCAAGGCGGCAGCCCAGTGGCGGCAGGCGGCGTTGGGCTGGGGCGGCGGTGCTCGGCGGGCGGCGGAGGCTGGCCGATTTTTTTTTTCGTTCGAGCTACGTGCTGATAACGTGTTTGAGGAGAAAGTAAAAGACAGCAAATCAATTGTATTGATAACAATGAATAGAGGGACCTTTATATAGGCATTACAAAGAGAGTCTTTCCATACATAGGATTCCTAGTTAAGGTAAGACATCTAACAGGATCCTACTACTTATGGAAAAGTCTAAAACCTTCCATAACTCTTATCCCCCTACAACTAGTATTATGTAAGACACCAATACGGGAAGGATTTCCCGGAACATTCTCATCTCTGTGTCGTTCATTTTTCTCTCTCTTTTTTTTTCTCTTTGGCTTTCTTTATTGTCGCCCTTTTATTCTTCAATTCTGTTTTTCAATTCATTTTAATTCAGTTCTTACTATAATGGCTTCTTATTATTAATTTTTATTATTGTTGCTCTTGTTGATTACTATTATTATTACTAATAATATTTGCTATTATTAATAATAATATTTATTGTTATTGTTGATTATTATTATTATTATTATTATTTATCATTGTTATAAATATCAATAATAATAATATTTTTTTTTTATATTTTAGTATTATCACTCCATATTATTGTTATTATGACTATTGTTGTCGTTATTTATTATTATTGCTATTGTGGTTGTTAATTATTATTATTATTATTGTTATTATTATTATAATAGATGAAAAATAGTTTTCAAGAAATTAGTGGGCAACCGAGATACTATCTGTAATATGCGTACTTTTTATTTTTAGTAATTTCTGTTTTTGGTGTATGTTCGTTTCGGACGACTCGCTTGTCACTGTTTTGGGATTCTGAATCTATATTGTTCCTTGAGTTTTTCCATTTGGACGAGTTTCGGTGATGTTTTTGCGTATTTTCATCTCGAACTATGTTTTATCGCATGTGCGCTCGATTCTCGTAAAACTCGTTCGATTTCACTATTTCTCTGTTTCCACAAGTTCGTTTGGTTGAGTTGCTCATGTTGTGAGTTTCGGATTGTTAATCCGACGTTGTATCGTGAATTTCGGACGTTTGGGCCATTTTGTAAATTCCTATAAGTTTAGGGAACTTGCTCCTTGTTCGATTTTGGTTGTGTACCTCGGACTGTTTGGGTTATTGGATATTGTTTTTCGTTACATGTAATTTTCTCGGACCTTTGGGTCGGCATATCGTGTTTTGGTTTATTGTCTTTTTCAGTTTTGGTAGCGTCGTCTCGTGTCAAGAGGCTGTCTGGCCTTCCCTGTGCAAAACGGCGCAAGACCCGCGGCATTCTGCACCCTGTCTGTGCGCCGTGTTGCCCAGTGGTGCTCGCTGCCTTGCGAAACAGCGCAAGACCCGCGACATTTTGCGCCGTGTCTGTGCGCCGTGTCGCACAGGGGTCGCCTGCCGACCCGCAATATGGCGCTGAACACGGCGCCATTTGGGCCGTTTGTTGCGCCGTGTTCTGTCCAGTATAAATAGGACAGACACGGGTTTTAACCCCATTTTCTCTTTTCCTCTCGACTCTCCACTCCTTCACGGCGATTTTGGGCTATTCCAGTCGGATATTTCATTCTATCATCATATAACTCGGAATTGGAGTTCATAGCACGAATCAATCATCTTCGTTCCACCATTCCATCGTTGAATTGAGGTATTTTGACATTATACCTAATTTTAGGGTTCTTGGCTATTATTCGTTTTTCCTTTCCTTTTTGCTTCGATTGATGATGAATTATAGTTGGGTAATCGTGGTTTTATGTTTTCCTAGAACTTTAGCGGATCATTTCCAAGTTTTTCCCTTCGTTGATCGAATTTGAACCTTATGCCTTCATAGTGTTCGGCGTATTGTCCCTTAGGGTAGAACGCCGATTAATTCGTGATTTCTCAGTGGAATTGTAGTTGATTGAGTCTCTATTGTTGTTAGGATCGGATTTGTGAAGATTGTTCGGACCGAAACCTTTTCCTTCCACCATTTTCTTCGCATCGTGTTATCCAAGGCAAGTACATGTATTATATTCCGTTATGTGTGTATGGTTTTGATGCGAATGATGTAAATGGTATTGTTGAATGAATATGATTGTTGCTCTTCCACCCGGGGATGGCATGTGGACTATGGGGGCCGATACTAATGGGTACGGCCACGGAAGGGGACTTGGGTGCGTGTGTTGATGTTCTTCCACCTGGGGACGGTTCGACGGGACCTCTGGGGGCCGATACTAATGGGTACGGCCGCGGAAGTGGTTTCTCACCTGGGGAAGGTTCGACGGGACCTCTGGGGGCCGATACTAATGGGTACGGTCGCGAGTTACCAAGCGTGTATGGTTTTGGTGTGGAAACTTGAGGATATAATGTTTTTAAATGTAAATGTGATATTCCGGAATATTGATTGCCAATGTTTTTCCTAAAATGGTTTGTTTGCGTTGAATCCCGTATGTATATAATGTTGTGTAATTGTGTACTTGCACTAGCTATTCGAATGCTAACCCCTTAAATGGGGGAAACACGTCTTATGCATTTCAGGTACTGGTCGAGCTGAGGAGCTGGCACGGGATGCGCACACAAAGGATGGGCTGGCATGATGATGTGGCTCGAGTCTGTATTTTTATGCTTTGTCATTGCATTTGTTGAGTACTAGAGTTAGACTGATTACTTTTAAACTTGGTTTAAGTCCCCTGCGTGGGCAATGAATTGGTATTTAACTTATACTTCATGTACTCCATTAAAATGTTTTGGCCGAGGCCACGGCCTTATTTACTTTTTGAGTGCATCTTTTGGGATTTCATTGTGGTTTATGTGTCATGAGTTAGCCTGGTAGACCTCACGAGGGTTTTACGGCGTGTAATGTCCCATTTGTGAATTGGGGTGTTACACTATCTGGATCCCCACTCCTTTTGCAATAACAAAACTAACTCGAGTAAAGATATGAGCAGCAGCGCGTCTCCCAGCATCCTAAGACACCGAAATCTTCTAAATCCGTTTGAGTAATGCAACAGCACCCGCCTCCAACTCCCCCAGCGAAGATGAAGAGAAGGGTAAGAAACCATAACCCCGCGCCTCACACAAGACCTAGTACTTGGCACATCTGCGCCGAGCAGTATCAACCACAACCCGTCCAGACGCATAGTCAGCCATAGCAGACTGGGTTAAGGGGGAGGAACCAGTCAAATCCACACACACCCCACCCCTTGTCCCAAGAATATAACAATAAATCCGCAGGACGAATGTGCTTGTCCTGCCCGTCGACCAAACCAACATCCACTTCCTTAGCCGCTGAAATCCCAGACCGGAAGCAGATATCCAAGAGGGTGTCATGAACCAGGTTGTGGTAATGCTTAACCCCAACAGTACCAGAGCAGGACACGGCATGATCGACGAAGATATCGCCATGAAAGACCCAAGAACAGGCAGAGCACGGTCGAGATACCGGAAACAGGGGAATACCTAGCCGATAGCTCAGGACACTGCGATAAGTCTGCCCATTTATGGTTTGCCCTAATCCATAGATAGGAACCGCCCGAAGCCAATCATAAGTGTGCTCACCCTGTTGGGACTTCCATAATGCAACCTGTCTAGTGGTGAAAGAGTAGTCGGATTCAGCAGTAGCAGCCACCTTCATGAAATATATATCTGACAATTTCTACATAAGATTGGGGGCAGCGATCTCACTCGGATGGCGTATGATATCCGAACTCGTAGTCTCAATGAACACTCTCATAGCAGCATCAAAAGAAGCTCCCGAGGCAACAATCCCGGAAGGATGAAGGAATTTAGCCTGCAACGCAGTAGACTGCAGGCGAGACGCAAGAAAGGGATAATGAAGAACATCAGCAGCAGCATAAACACCAAGCCCTCCACAAGTGAAGGAGAGAGTAGCGAGCCGCCACTGCCAATCACCAAATCCAGGAATGGCCGCGGTAACAATACATTCCAAGTTACAACGAAGCGCCGCATCAAAAGACAACTGGGCCGTCCAAAAACCCATAGGGGGGCAAGTACGCATGACAAAGTAGAGCTTAGAAATACTAGTACACGCACGAAGAAGTAGCAACTCGCACTGAGGGTCACCAATCCACACAACGGAGTCCATAAGCTCTACGGTCCGGGTCACTCTCTTCAACACAAGCGTGCTGCCGAAAGTGGGACACATACTGACCGGACCACCCGGGACCTTAACACCTATTGGAAAGTAAAACGCAGCGGAAGCGAAGTTTGGGAATATGATAATCGCGTTTTACGCATCTACGAGCATAAGATCTAGTTAGGCATGCTAATTAATTAATTACTAAGACTACTAAACAATTTAAATATTATTTATTATTTATTAATTAAATATGTTGATAATTAAAATATCCTAATCTAGATCCAAGATCATAGGATATTACTTTTTGAAGAGTATTGGTTGCTTCCGTCTTGATCACCTTGTATTTCTACCTTTAGATCTTCTAGAGTATGATCCGCCTTGAACGGGACGTTGTGTGGGCAACGAGCTACCGGATCTTGTTTGGACTACCTTGGGATCGGATGATTTCTATCCCTCACAACTCTCGATTTTATTTTCTTCAAGTTATTCCGATATGTAGCAAGAATAAAAGTGTTCTCTCAATTTTGGAATCAAAGACACAAGTCAAGATCCACAATTAAACACTTAGAAGAAAAAATCGAAATTCCTTGTGTATGAACAAAGCTTAAATCAGCCAACACCCATAAGTCCTATTTATAGGCTCTTGGACTACTACTAGGGATCTTAAGGAGGATTATGGAAGGACTCCCTAATAAATTCATCTTACCTTATTAGGACTCTTCCTAATATAATGAATCTATTAATATCAAATTAGTCCACTAAAAAGTTGATATTACACTTCCTACCAAAATCCCAAATTACGAAATTGGGCTCCTTATTAAATATATTACTTCCCGTGTTTAAGATAATGAATGTCCATTAATTAATTATAAGCTACTGACAGCTTTAATTAATTAATATCTTATCCAAGAGTAGTACCACTCGAACCTTATTATTATATCGGAATTAAATCCACCTGCAGGGTTTAATATAATAATCATTATCGAGCTCCTCAAGGGGACATCATCAACCCACACGAGTCGGGACACGATTTCTAGTAATAATAATAACTATCGTATAAACAATATTATTGCCCAAGATACGAGGCTTATTGAGTCGATCATTTTGACTCTCACCTATGGTAAATCAAAGCAATAATTATTATAAATACACAATTAAATATTATATACTTAGAATTAAGAAATAATAATTATCCGAGATTTACGTTCTTCTTACAGTCAGTACAGAAGACACTATCTCACCTCGATCCAGTTCAACATATGCAAATACGCTAATGTATGCTAATAGTCAAGACCAACTATTCTCAAGCATACACTACAACCTTTTATATAATTTGTCTAATAATTATATAGGTTGTGAACTATTATATTATTTTATAAGGCACCGATAATGTGATCTTCCGTGTGACACCAACACACCACATTATCTACAATATAAAATAATTAGGCATTTCATTTGCATAACCATAACGTGAATAAATATGCAAAATATGTGACTAAATGTAATTAATATTCTCATAGGTAGTAACAGGGAAATTAGGTAATACAAGCATAAAGTATGCTTTGTAGTATACCATCCTAACAATCTCCCACTTATACTCAAAGCATGCTTTTAAGTATACTACTCTATTACATAGTCTCTCATTTCTCCCACTTATACTCAAAGCAATGCTGCCATACACCGTAATCCCATTCCTTCCACATGCCTTTCAAAAACTTTTGAGGGTAGGCCATTCGTGAAAGGGTCAGCAAGATTATCTTCCAATGCAACCCTGGATACAACTACGTCTCCTTCCTTTACGAAGTGTCGTATGATGTGGTACTTGCAGTTGATATGTTTACTTGCCTGGTGGGCTCGTGGTTCCCTCAAATTTGCGACTGCACCAGTATTATCACAATAAAGTGTAATACCCTTTGGCAAATCAGGAATCACATCTAAGTCCTGCAGGAAGTACTTGAGCCACACTGCCTCCTTGGCTACCTCAGAGGCTACCACGTACTCGGCTTCCATGGTAGAGTCCGAGATGTATTTCTGCTTCACACTCCTCCAACTAATGGCTCCACCTCTCAGGCTAAACAAATAACCCGAAGTAGACTTGGACTTTTCTTTGTCCGATGAAAAATCTGAGTTAGTGTAACCCACTGGAAACAGGTCGTCTGATTGATATACAAGCATGTACTCCCTAGTCTTTCTCAGGTACTTGAGTATGTGCTTGACAGCAATCCAGTGTCCTGGTCCTGGGTTTGACTGATATCTAGCAGCCATGCCCACGACATGACAGATATCTGGTATAGTGCAAAGCATAGCATACATGAGACTTCCCACAGCAGATGCATAAGGGACCATCTTCATGTCATCTATCTCCTTTTGTGTCTTAGGACACATGTTCTTAGATAGTTGAATTCCATGCCTGTAAGGTAGAAAACCTTTCTTAGAATTCTCCATGCTAAACCGCTTCAGCACTGTATCGATATAGGATGCCTGGGATAAGCACAACATCCTTTTCTTCCGATCACGAAAGATTCTGATTCCAAGGATGTGTCCTGCTTCTCCTAGATCCTTCATATCGAACTGCTCAGATAGCCATACCCGTACATCCGATAATTCCTTCATGTTGTTTCCAATCAGAAGGATATCATCTACATACAGTACAAGAAACACCAACACGTTTCCATCACATTTCTTATACACACAACTCTCACTCGGACATTGGACGAATCCATATGACTGGACAACTTCGTCAAAACGAGTGTTCCAAGATCCAGATGCTTGCTTAAGTCCATAAATGGATTTCTTAAGTTTGCACACCAAGTGCTCTTCTCCTTCAGCAATGAATCCCTCTGCTTGGCGCATATAGATTTCCTTTTCTGGACTCCCATTCAAGAATGCAGTCTTGACATCCATCTGCCAAATCTCCAGATCCAAATGCGCAGTTATAGCTAAGAGAATCCGGATTGACTTAAGCATGGCTACCGGCGAAAAGGTTTCATCATAATCGATACCCTCTTTCTGAGTGTAACCTTTTGCAACAAGACTCGCTTTGAAGGTTTCAACCTTCCCCTCACGTCCTTTCTTTCGCTTGTAGACCCATTTACTCCGAATGGCTTGTACACCATCAGATAGCTCTAATAGCTCCCACACTTGATTGGAATCCATAGATCCCATTTCTGATTCCATTGCTACTTGCCAGGAGTCAGCATCTTTATCTTGGATTGCCTCCTTATAGGTCCAGGGATATGATTCATCTTCGCCTGGGATTGAGTCCGAAGACTTTCCCACGCCTATGAATCATTCAGGCTGATGAACAACCCTCCCACTACGACGAGACAAATCCTGAGTTGGTGTAAAAGTATCAGAATCGATACGTGGTGCAGTGTTAGTTGGCGCTTGTACGATTGGTATAGACGGAATCTCGCCCCTCGGCTCTTCTAGAATTATCTCGCTCATGGGCTTGTGACTAATCATATAATTCTCTTCCAGAAATTGGGCATTGGTGCTAACAATGACCTTATGATCCTGGGGACTATAGAACAAGCCACCCTTCGTTCCCTTAGGATATCCTACAAACACTCGTACTCTTGTACGAGATGCCAACTTATCAGCTTTCTTATTCAGCACATGTGCTGGAGTACCCCAAATCCAAACATGTCCTAGACTAGGCTTACGCCCACTCCACAGTTCTGTGGGTGTTTTTGGAACTGATTTCGAAGGCACCAGGTTTAGAATGTACGCCGCTGTTTCTAAGGCATATCCCGAGAACGAAATAGGTAAATCTGAATAACTCATCATTGATCTAACCATTTCTAAAAGAGTCCTATTCCTTCTTTCAGCCACACCATTTTGTTGTGGAGTTCCCAGCGCGGTGAGCTGGGACGAAATCCCCTCATTCGCCAAGAAATCTAAAAACTCTCCACTAAGGTATTCGCCACCACGATCAGATCGTAGTGACTTGATACTCTTCCCATGACGCTTCTCTGTTTCAGCCTTGAAGTCTCTGAACTTGTCAAAGGCTTCAGACTTACGTCGCATCAAATAGATGTATCCATATCTCGAATAATCATCTATTAAATGTAACACCCCAATTCACAAAATGGGACATTACACGCCGTAGAACCCTCGTGAGGTCTACCAGGCTAACACGAGACACATAACCACAATGAAATCCCAAAAGATGCACTTGAAAAGTGAATAGGGTCGTGGCCTCGGCCAAAACATTTCAACGGAGTACATGAAACATAATGTTAACATTAATTCATTGCCCACGCAGGGGACTTAAACCAAGTTTAGAAGTAAAAAATCTACTCCATTACTCAACAAATGCAATGACAAATCATAAAAAAAAAATACAGACTCGAGCCACATCATCAAGCCAGCCCATCCTTTACGTGCACGTCCCGTGCCTGCTCCTCAGCTCTCCCGGTACCTGAAATGCATAAGACGCATTTACCCCATTTAAGGGGTTAGCATTCGAATAGCTAGTGCAAGTACACAATTACACAACATTATATACAAAATACGGTTTTACAAAATCATTTCAATCAGAAATCATTTGCCATAAATATTCCGGAATACTACATTGGCATTCAACTCAGTTTCGATCATCCCGATGTCACAAAATCACAACTGGTATCCCGTGGCCGTACCCCTTAGTATCGACCCCCAGACATCCCGTCGAATGCTCCGGGTGGGATACCACTTCCGCGGCCGTACCCCTTAGTATCGACCCCCAGACATCCCGTCGGACACTCCGGGTGGAAGTTCAATCACACACACACCCAAGTTCACTTCTGCGGCCGTACCCCTTAGTATCGACCCCCCAGACATCCCGTCGGACACTCCGGGTGGAAGGAACACAACTCACACAACCGAAAAATCACAATTCATCATTCATTTCGAAAATCACAACATACATAACGAAATGTAATACATGTACTTGCCTTGAATAAGACGAAACGAAGGAAACGACGAAGGAATAGGTTTCGGTCCGAACAATTCTCCCAAATCCGTTCCTACCACAATAACGGTATACAACAAGTCTCAATAATGCGGAAAGGTAAGAATTCATCCTAATTCTACCCGTTGGAACAATTTGTCGGTCATACAAGGTAACAACCAAATCCAAACTATCAACGGGGAAAAACATCAAGTTTAATCCGCAAAACCACAAGAGAAACAAGGGATGGTGATTACGCTATCGAAATCTAACAATCATAAGGGGCAAATCGGACTAGAAGGGTGAAACCTAAAACAAAACCCCAAAATCCCCAAATGTTAGGGTTCTAAGGAAATATACCTCGATTCGGACGGATGGAGGATGATTATGATGATGATAAACCTTGCTTGAAGCACAACAATCGATCTCCAAAGGAACTCTAAGGATTGCCCTGGGCAAATCGCTCCAAATCGCTCAAGAAACTCACGTTTCGCACAAAGGGATGAGAAGGAACGAAATAACGCGACTGAGGATAAGTTAAGAATTAAAAGGCCTGACGGCGCGTTACGTACGTTAACGCGAGTTGTTAACGTACGTTAAGAAGGTTACGTACGTAACCTCTCACAGGTTAACGTACGTAACGAACAATCTGGACTCTTTTTGCGAAACCATAACGTACGTTACCAATAGGGTATAACGTACGTTATGATGCCTATATAACGTACGTAAAGGAGCATGCATAACGTACGTTATGCATGCAGCAATCCCACGCTGCTAAACACTTAATTCTGCACAGTGGATACAACGACGAAACGCAACGCAAGGATAGAATCAAAAGTATAAACATGGGGTATCCATAACAACGAAGCTGAGTTTTGAAAGAAAATACACTACCAACATCCGGGGAATCCAAAATATGACAAGGAGGATAAAAGCACCCTAAAATTCTAAGAAATTACAAAACGGCCCAAACATCCGAAAATTCACGATACAACGTCGGATTAACAATCCGAAACTCACAACATGCTATACTCCACCATACAAACTCATGGAAATAGGAAAATGACGAAATCGAATGAGTTTAACGAGAATCGAATACACATGCGATAAAATATAACTCAAGATGAAATTACGTAAAAACATCATCGAGACTCGTCCAAATGGAGAAACTCCAAGAACAAAATAAATTCAGAATTCCAAAACAGTATTAAGCGAGTTGTCCGAAACGAATATACACCAAAATAGAAATTACTAAAAATAAAAAGTACGGATATTACATTCTCTCCCCCTAAAAATAAGTTTCGTCCCGAAACTTACAACGCGAATAACTCAGGGTATCTCGACCTCATACTCTCTTCCGTCTCCTACGTGGCTTCCTCGGATCCATGCCTCGACCACTGCACTTTAACCAAAGGAATGGTTTTGTGCCTGAGTTGCTTCACCCGACGTTCTAAGATCTGAATCGGCCTCTCCTCGAAGGTAATGTCGGGCCCCAACTCGATCTCTCCAAAGTCAATAATATGGCTAGCGTCCGATACATACTTCCTAAGCTGGGAAACATGAAATACGTTATGCACGTGACTCAAGGACGGCGGCAAGCCTAACCGATAGGCAAGCTCTCCAACCCTCTCTAAAATCTCAAACGGTCCAATATATCTCGGACTAAGTTTACCCTTCCGGCCGAAGCGGTAAACTCCCCGTGTCGGCGACACCTTAAGCAAAACATGATCCCCCACTTCAAACTCCAACGGCCGGCGATGCGTATCGGCATAAGACTTCTTCCGACTCTGGGCCGTCAATAATCTATCGCGAATCAGAGCAATCTTCTCTCTAGTCTCAACTACCATATCGGGCTCGGTACCAATCAGTTCGGACGCATCGTCCCAACACAACGGCGATCTGCACCTTCTCCCATATAATGCCTCAAATGGTGCCATTTTAATCGAGGCGTGCCAACTATTGTTGTACGTGAACTCGATCAACGGCAAGTGCGACTCCCAATCATCCTTCCAATCTAAGGTACAGGCTCTCAACATATCCTTAAACGTCTGGATTGTCCGCTCTGACTGTTCGTGATTCTGACGGTGGTAGGATGTACTGAGTCTCAACTCGGTCCCTAAGGCCCTATGAACGGCCTGCCAAAAATGTGATATAAACCGGCCATCACGGTCCGAAACAATACTCTTACGAGTCCCATGCAACCTCACAATCTCTGCAATAAACACTCGTGCCAGTCTCTCTGGCCCCCAAGTGTCCTTAATACCCAGGAAATGAGCTGATTTGGTCAGTCGATCGACAATAACCCAAATCATGTTCATTCCAGTCCGAGTCCTAGGCATACTGGTAATGAAATCCATAGAAATATCCTCCCATTTCCACCCCAGGATAGGAAGTGGTCGCAAAAGCCCCGCGGGCCGCTGATGCTCGATCTTAACCTGATGACAGGTCAAACATCTCGACACAAAATCGCTAACGTTTGTCTTCAAATTACTCCACCAGTAGTTACTCATTACATCCTTGTACATTTTACTCGTACCAGGATGTATGGAGTAGGGTGTGGTATGAGCTTCACTCAAGATCTTCTGTCTCAGCTCAATAACATTCGGTACACATAGTCTGCCGCGAAATCTCAAAACTCCGTCATCCTGAACCACAAATCCAGGGGCTTTCCCCTTCCTCACATCCTTCCTCAGCTGGACCAAAAACGGATCATCATACTGTTTCGCCTTGATATCGTCAGTCAAGGACGAAGTGATCTCTAACCCACATAACTGACCCTGAACTCTCTGAACCCAAACCTTAATATTCTGACACATAAGATCTCGCTGGATCCTACTCTGTGGTGTAAGTACCTCTAACATCTATAACGCCATCGGCTTCCAGCTCAACGCATCAGCCACTACGTTAGCCTTACCCGGATGGTAAAGTATCTCGAAGTCATAATCTTTAATTAGCTCCAACCACCTACGCTGTCTCATATTCAACTCTTTCTGACTGAAGATATACTTCAAAATCTTGTGATCCGTAAATATCTTACACGACGACCCATAGAGATAATGCCTCCAGATCTTTAAGGCGAAAACGACCGCAGCTAACTCCAAATCGTGCGTGGGGTAATTCGCCTCATACGGTTTCAACTAGCGGGATGCATAAGCAATAACGCTATCTCTCTGCATCAAAACGCATCCGAGCCCGAGGCCCGAAGCATCACTATATACCACGAAATCTTCGTTCCCCTGAGGCAACGCTAACACGGGTGCGGTAGTTAGTCGTCTCTTCAACTCGTTAAAACTACTCTGTCTGTCTGCGGTCCACTCGAACTTCTGAGTCTTCTGGAGCAACTGAGTGAGTGGTCTAGAGATCTTAGAAAACCCCTCAACAAATCTACAGTAATAGCCAGCGAGACCTAGAAAACTCCTCACCTCCTTCACATTCTTAGGCGGCTCCCAAGCCATCACCGCCTCTATCTTCTGTGGATCTACTCGAACTCCCTCTGCTGAAATCACATGCCCGAGGAACATCACTTCCTCGAGCAAAAACTCACACTTAGAGAACTTCGCATACAACTGCTCAGCTCTCAAAATGTCTAATACAATCTGGAGATGTAAGGCGTGCTCCTCCCGACTCCGTGAATAGATAAGAATGTCGTCGATAAAGACGACTACGAATTTGTCCAGATACTCAATAAAAACTTTGTTCATCAACTGCATGAACACTGCCGGGGCATTGGTTAGTCCGAAAGGCATAACCACAAACTCTTAATGGCCATATCTCGTTCGAAAGGCAGCTTTCGGTATATCGGTGTCCCGAATCCTCAACTGGTAGTAGCCCGATCGCAAATCAATCTTCGAAAAGACTGTCGCCCCCTGAAGCTGATCAAATAAGTCGTCAATCCGGGGCAAAGGGTATTTATTTTTGATGGTCAACTTGTTTAATTCTCGATAATCGATGCATAAGTGAAGCGATCCATCCTTCTTCTTAACAAAAAGTACAGACGCACCCCAAGGTGATGCGCTCGGTCGAATATACCCTCTATCTAACAACTCTCCCAACTGATTCTTCAACTCTAGCATCTCTGACGGTGCCATACGGTACGGTGCTCGAGAAATAGGGGCCGCATTCGGCTCAAGATCAATAGGAAACTCCACCTCTCGCTGTGGTGGTAATCCCAGCAAGTCATCCGTAAATACATAGGGATACTCGCTAACAACTGGAATCGACGATATGTCAACCCCACCATCTTTCGCCTGCAGAGCACAACACCAGTAGTCGACACAACCCTGGTTCAGAAGTTTCATCGCCTTCATGGCACTAATCACACTCCCCGATCTACCCGGCTTACAACCGACGAGGGTATGCTCGGTGCCGTCCTCGGCAACCATGGAGATGGTACGAGTCCGATAGTTCATGATAGCACTGTGACGATCCAACCAATCGTCCTCGAGGATCAAATCCTCACCCTTAAGGTGTGTAACAATGAGATTCGAGGGCCAATATCGGCTTCCGATCCTCACTGTGCAATGCCTAACTTCCCGATCCCCAACCATACGATCGCCGCTGGGCGTACTCACTACAAACGGCTCACACTAAAACAAGCAGTCAAAACTAATACGACTCACACAATCCGATGCAATAAAGGAATGGGTAGCACTCGAATCAAAAAGAACTGAAACTGGATGAGTAAGGATCTGAGTGGTACCTGACGCCACCAGAACGTCTGTCTCCTTTGTGCGCCTCATCTGATACAATCAGGGGTGAACTGAACCCGAACTCAATGCTGCACGGCGATCCGGCTGACCCCGTCCCCTACCACGACCCGAACTCTGCGGAACATGAGTAGCTGGAGTGCTGTGATTCCTCTGATCGGTAGTGGTAGACGGAACTCTAACAGCCCTGGCGGCCCTCTCACAATGAGCTGCCCGATCCCCGGTCTGCCCGCAAGTAAAGCAAGTAACTGGAGGAAAAGGGCAATCCTTCATCAAATGCTCATATTGGTTGCAGTTAAAACAAACCCTGCCACCAGAAGCAACGGACTGGACTGAACGATTACCCTGAGATCCCCTAGCCTGATGAATCGGTCTCTTCCCAGGTGTAGGGGCAGACTGTGCTCTCGAAAATCGACCACTCTTGCCGGCTGAAAAGCTACCAACCATTTTCTGTTTCTTGGCCTCGGTTCCCAATTCTGATTCCGGTGCGGCCATCTCGATCGCTAGAGCGCGATCCTGATACTCTTTCAAAGTGGCACACATGAGCGGTGCCATACTCTGCCTGATATGCGGCTTCATGCGCATATTGAAGTAATGGATTTTATCCACCTCCGTTCTCACTTGATCTCTTACGAAACCCAACTGCTGATTGTAAGTAATGATGGCCTGAGAAATAGGCACATCCAGAGGTGTAGCGGTGAAGAACTCCACAATTCTGCACTCCTTAACTGGCGGTGGACAATATTCTGCTTCCATAGCAGCCTTGAATTCCTCCCAAGTGGCCCGACGGTCTCTGGGCACAACGGCCTCCCACCATTCCGCAGCTTCCTTATCCAAGAGGTACTGGGCAATATGTACCCTCCTGTCTTCAGGACAAGCTACGGCATCGAATGTCCTGGACAACTGAAAGAGCCAATTCTCCCAACCGAGGGAGTCAGAAGATCCGGAGAAACGATGAGGGTGCATCTTCGTCACCGTCTGAAGCCACTTACTAGCTTCCTCTTCAGGTGTCGGGGGCGGATTCTGGCATCCACCCTGAGCTATCTGAGCAAGCTGGGCTACCAACTGCTGAAGTACGGCAGTAGACCCGGCGTCGGCGTTATTACCCGACGGTACTGAGTGGGAGGCTGAGTCTGCAGAGGACTGAGAAAGTGAGCCCTCTTCATTATCAGCACCTCGACCATGGCCTCGGCCGCGTCCCCTAGCTGGTCTACCACGACCTCTCAACATACTGAAGAAAATACGAAAGGAACAAGATCAGAAAGATTCACAATTGACAACGTTGGTATCACAATTCGCAATTCCGAACAACGCAAGAAAATGAATTACAGAAATATAAGAGTTCGAGGAGACTTACAGCCACGGGTCGCACGAAAAGACGGTTGCATGATGATATTAGGCTCAACGACTGACTCTAACGACTCAACTGACAGACCCAAAAATTTACCGACAGCCTAGGCATTCAAAACCTAAGCTCTGATACCATAAATGTAACACCCCAATTCACAAAATGGGACATTACACGCCGTAGAACCCTCGTGAGGTCTACCAGGCTAACACGAGACACATACCCACAATGAAATCCCAAAAGATGCACTCGAAAAGTAAATAGGGCCGTGGCCTCGGCCAAAACATTTCAACGGAGTACATGAAACATAATGTAAACATCAATTCATTGCCCACGCAGGGGATTTAAACGAAGTTTAGAAGTATACAATCTACTCCATTACTAGACAAATGCAATGACAAATCATAAAAAAAAAATACAGACTCGAGCCACAACATCAAGCCAGCCCATCCTTTACGTGCACGTCCCGTGCCTGCTCCTCAGTGTAATACCCGTACTTTTATTGACTGTTTGACTCTGTCATCCTCCTTATTTTGTCTCTCTGTAAATGCTTGGAGATGTTGTTAATATTGTTATTGAGTTTCGTATCTCGTTTGGTTTTTGATCATGTCGTTTAGACTTTGCGGAAATGTTCTGGGCCAGAGATATAACGCACGCTAGGCCTAGGCTAACGCACGCTAATTCTGCTTGATTAGCGCACGCTAGCTTTGGGGCCGTAGCGCACGCTAAGAGGATCAGTCAGGTCAGAACCAGTATTTCGAACTGCTCTCTTGACTGGCGGATTAACGCACGCTAGGAGTTGTTAGCGCGCGCTATTCGTGGTTAGTAGCGCACGCTAACATCCGTCCATAGCGCACGCTACCGGGATGGTCAGCAGAGGCAGTGAGGTTGCCAGGTTTTCTGGAATATCAGGTAGCGTACGCTAGGCTTCGGCTAGCGCACGCTAAAGCTATTGCATAACGCACGCTAAATCATAGCGCTAACGCACGCTAAGTTTGAGCAGGGCAGAGACAGTGAGTTCTGGACTCCAGTACTGAATGCCACATTTTGGACTAGCGCACGCTAGAGGCAGACGATTAGCGCACGCTAACGGAGTCTGCAGAAGCCACTGGACTATCCGGTGACTTCGCTAGCGCACGCTAATGAAGGAGGTGTAGCGTGCGCTAGACTGGGCAGATATAAATATGACAGTTGACTTCCATTTCGTCATTTCTCACCTACTTCACTCATTTTCGACGGAAAGCGCTCGGGAGAGACGATCTTGGGCGATTGGGAGCAATCTTCCTTCTAACAACAACATATTTGGTTGGAGAACAAGGATTTCTCAACATCTAATTCCTCCTAACGTCCGAATCAAGGTATAAATCCTTAGAACCCTACTTTTTGGGAATTTTGGTGTTTTTCGTAGATTCGTCCGATTTATCCATTTGGAAGCTTGAGAACCTTGATATTATGATGTATCTATACCGTATGCATGCTTTTCCTACGATTTCATGGTTTGGATTGTGCCGTTTTCGGACTTGTGAGATTTTGGACGATTTTCCAACCTCTAGTTGATTATCCGTATATCCTTACGAATCGTAGACGGGTTTCGGGGGTTTATTCGTGTAATTTGAATATGGATAAATGATTATCATATTCCATGCGAATCGTTTAGGTGCCGGAAGCGCGTGCTTGGACCTACCGATCTCATACGCCTTTTTCCGTTCGTTTTCTCGATGTCTCAAAGGCAAGTATATAATTATGATTGTACGTTCTCGAATTTGAAAGTAAGAAGTATTGATGGCATGATATGAACGAACCGTTTCTACGACATTCATATATGTATTGTTGGCATGTAATGAACGAACCGTTTTGACGGCATTCCTACATGTAACGACGTATGATATGAACGAACCGTTTCTACGGCATTCATATACGTCTTGATGTGACACGATGAGATCTTAGTTATTCCGGAATGCTAGTCTTGAATTGATGAATTGATGGTTACATTTACTTTATTGAAGAGAAGTATTGTGTTTCATACTTGATATTCTTGCACTAGCTATTCGACGGCTAACCCCTTTATGGGGAAAATACGTTTTATGTATTTCAGGTTCCAGGAGAGCGGACAGGCAGGTATCGGGTCGGCATGAAGATGGTGGGCAAGTGTGATACTGTGTCTTTCTTCCAGTTATGTTTGGAGTTTCCCATTCAGTGTTGTTGTACTGGATTGGTCATTGAATACTCGAGTATTGTTTTCCATTTTCCTTGATGTTCCGGCCTGGGTTTGCCGAAGTATCGGTTTGAGTTGTGATGTTTGTGAATACATTGGTTATGTTTTGAATACCTTTGTATTGTTTTTCATTCCATTGTGTGTAGACCTTATCGGTCAAAATTTATGGTTCCGCGTATGTTTAGCCTTGTGGGTCCCATGGCGGGGCTTACGGCGCTGTAATATCCTTGAATAACTTGGGGGTGTTACAGAATATGGTCGATGGATACCTAGGCTGTCGGTCTTTTGGGTCGATCGAGTTGTCATTTGTCCGTGTAACACCCCCAGGATATCCGAGGCATATTACAGCGCCGTGAATCCCTATATGGGACCCACCAGGCTGAACAGCATCATACACAACGACTCACAGAAACGATAAAATAACACCACGTCATAAAGACGCAAAACAGAACAATCCACCCGGTTCGACCGGTCAATAGAACATCATCATCCAACACAACATAAACACAACAATACAATCTGGACGAACAAGAACTCTTAAGTACTCGAGTACAGCTATTAGTTCAAAAGCCATAAAAGATGAAAAGACAACAAAACATTAAGACATCTCTTATGCACAATCATCACGCATGGCCATCATCCGTGTACTGGTCCAGCGCCCGCTCGTCCCGATGAACCTGACCTGAAATTCATAAAACGAATTTCCCCAAAACGGGTCCCCAGAGGGGTTAGCAATTACGCTAGTACAAGTAACCAGATGAACAACTTACATCTTACACATATGGTAATGCATGCAATAAAGAAAACCGTTCGAAAGCACTCATTTCCGGAAATGCCAAAATCAAATCACATTAGTAAAATTCACCACAATTAACCGTCGATCCACACCTCCGTGGACCCCTACCGAGACCCCGTCGGATCTAACCCGTAGTGGTTAAAAGCAAAGCTCGTCGATCCACACCTCCGTGGACCCCTACCGAGACCCCGTCGAGTCTAACCCGTAGTGAGCATACACACACATACACAATTTCTCATACAAAACTACTATGCCAAGATTGTAAGTTCATAAGGATACTTGCCTCGATTAATAGACGGTGACGCGAACGGAACGGAAGAATCAAGCACGACCGTGAGGAACCGACGGATGAACCTAACGATTCGAACAACACAATCACAACCAACTCTAGACGATTACGGAAAAGGAATACACCCGGAAACCCGCCTACGATTCATGTATATTCATACAAAAATAACAACGAGGGCGGACCACAACCAAACCCTCTCGATTCCATAAAAATCCACAAAATATCCATGAATCCGTAGGAAAACTAAAGATACTAACAATATCAATCGTATACATCATGAATCCACCAACGAAACGGAACGAATCGGAAGAAAAACCCAAAACCCCCAAATTAATCGAAATAGGGTTTTAGAGCAATACCTTGGAAGATTCGAGTACTAAGATCCGTAGAACGCGCGTTAGATTGATTATCCGAGCCTCACAACCGAAAAGAAAAGATGAAAATCGACCCGGATGAAGAACTCTCTCCCTCTCTATCTCTCTCTCTCGCGACTCGGTGGAAAAGAAGGGGAAATAATGAGCCGCTCACGCTCAAAACCACATTTATAGTGCAACACAGCAGAACCTATCGGCCGGCCTATCGGCCGATAGGCCCAACCGATAGTCACACGGATTTCCGGCAGTAGGGTCTATCGACCCCCCTTATCGGCCGAAAGGCTACTGGAAGTTCGAAGGTGAAGAAATTTACATATCGGCCGGCCTATCGGCCGATAGGCCCAACCGATACCCATACGGGATGCCGGCAGTAGAGTCTATCGGCCCCTATCGTAGAAAGGCTCCCGGGAGTGCTCGCCAAAATCAAACGACCATAACTCTCTCGTCCGGACTCGATTGACTCACCGCTTGAACCATTGGAAAGCTAATTCGATGTTCTATAATATTGCAAAGATTTATAATTTTTGGAGTCACCAAAAATTAATGATGATCTAACAAAGTCGAACTCATGCGAGGAAAGTTGAAACAACGAACAATAACGAGTACAAATTCAACAGTTGACAGGAAGAACATACTGAAAGATACATGAGGGTCACAATGACCGAAAAATATACCCAAAAATGAAAATACAAGGGAAAGAAAATACCGGATATTACATTCTACCCCTCTAAAAATAAGTTTCGTCCCGAAACTTAAGAAACAAACAACTCGGGGTACCTAGCACGCATGCTATCCTCGGTTTCCCAAGTTGCCTCCTCGACACCGTGTCTCGACCATTGCACCTTGACCAAAGGGATGGTCTTATGCCTCGATCGTTTCTCACGATGCTCCAAAATCTTCAAAGGACGCTCCTCAAAAGTAATATCTTGGCAATATCAACCTCGCCATAATCGATGACGTGACTAGGATCCGGAACATATTTCCTCAATCGGGAAACATGAAAAATGCTATGAACATGACTCAAGGCTGAGGTAACGCCAAACGGTACGCTAATTCACCGACTCGCCGAGAATCTCAAAGGGTCCAATAAATCTCGGCTCAGCTTTCCTTTCTTCCCAAAACGAAAAACTCCCTTCGTCGGCGACACCTTTAGCAAAACGTGGTCTCCCACCTCGAATTCCAAAGGTCGACGACGGACGTCGGCATATGACTTCGCCGACTCGGCGCCAACATCCGTTCTCGAATTAACTCTATCTTCCGCCTCGTCTCTAAAACGACATCCGGCTCGGTCCCGACTAAATCGGACGTCTCATTCCAACAAATCGGCGATCGACATCGTCGCCATAAAGTGCCTCATACGGTGCCATCCGAATCGACGCGTGCCAACTATTGTTGTACGTGAATTCGATCAATGGCAAATGCTCCTCCCATCACTACTCCAATCGAGGGCACAAGCACGCAACATGTCCTCGAATGTCCGGATAGTGCGTTCCGGTATCCGATCGGCGGGGATGAAAAGAGGTACTCAAACGCAACCGGGTACCTAACGCCTTATGCACCGCCGCCGGAAGTGCGATACAAACGGCCGTCACGATCCGAAACAATAGACTTGAGTACCGTGAAGTCTCACGATCTGCGCAATAAACACACGACCTAACATCTCCGGGCCCCAAGTCTCCTTGATGCCCGGAAAATGTGCCGACTTGGTCGCGATCAACAATCACCCATACCATATTCTGCCCGACCTCGATCTCGGCAAACTCGTAACGAAATCCATCGATATATCTTCCCATTTCCATTCGGAGCGAAGTGACCGCAATAACCAAATGGTCGGCGATGCTCGATTTTGACTCTTTGGAAAGTCAACCATCTCGCCACAAAATGTGCGACTTCCTCCTTCATATCATTCCACGAAGTTCCTCCTCGTGTCCTTGTACATCTTACTCGTACAGATGAACGGAATAAGGTGTAGCATGGGCCTCAGTAAAATACTCGCCTCAACTCGAGTCGCTCGGCACACAAAGCCGACTGAATCTCAAAACGCCATCCTCGTGAATCACAAACCCGGAGACTTTCCTTTAAGAACGTTCTCTCGGATTTGAGTAATCATCGGATCCTCTAATTGCTTGATTTAATTTCATCGATCAAAGACGACGAAATTTCTAAGGCACAAAGTTGCCCAACAGATCCAGCGGCAAAACCTCAACATCTAACCCGATCAAAGCCCGCCGAAGCTCGATCGAGGCGTAAGGACCTCAAGCGTTCGCAACGCAATCGGTTTCCGACTCAAGGCGTCGGCCACGACATTCGCCTTACCGGATGATAAAGGATTTCGAGGTCATAATCCTTAATCAACTCTAACCACCTCCTCTGCCTCATATTCAACTCTCGTTGAGTAAATATGTACTTCAGACTTTTATGATCGGTAAAAATCTGACATGCAGAGCCGAAAAGATAGTGACGCCAAATTTTGAGTGCAAAGACAACCGCCGCTAACTCCAAATCGTGAGTAGGGTAGTTAAGCTCATATGGCCTCAACTGTCTCGACGCATAGGCAATGGTCTTGCCGTGCTGCATCAATACGCACCCAAGGCCCTGACCCGAAGCATCGCTATAAACGGCAAAACCCTCGTTGCCACATGGCAATGCCAAAACCGGGGCTGAAGTCAACCGCTTCTTCAGCTCCTCAAAACTCGACTGCCTCTCATCGGTCCAGACGAACTTCTCGGATTTCTGGAGCAACTGTGTAAGTGGTCGGGCCAGTTTCGAGAAACCCTCGACAAACCTACGGTAGTAGCCAGCCAAACCCAAGAAACTACGGACCTCCTTCACATTTGTGGGCGATGCCCAATCCAACACTGCCTCAATTTTCTGCGGATCTACACGAACTCCCTCGGCTGAAATCACGTGGCCCAAAAACATCACTTCTTTCAGCCAGAACTCACATTTCGAGAACTTCGCATAGAGTTGCTCGGCCCTCAAAATGTCTAACACTATCCGCAAATGATGGGCATGCTCCTCCTCGTTCCTCGAATAAATAAGAATATCGTCAATGAAGACGACGACACACCTATCCAAATACTCGATAAAGACTTTGTTCATCAACTGCATGAACACCGCCGGCGCGTTAGTTAACCCGAAAGGCATAACTACAAACTCATAATGTCCGTATCTCGTCCGAAAATTTGTTTTGATGCGTCGGACTCCCTCACCGGAGCCGATAGTACCCGATCTCAAATCAATCTTCGAGAATACCGAAGCTCCTCGCAATCCGGTCGAACAAGTCGTCAATCCTCGGCAAAGGATACTTGTTCTTGATGGTCACCTTGTTTAGTTCGCGATAGTCGATACACAAACGTAGCGAACCATCCTTCTTTCGCACAAACAGACCGGTGCGCCCCAAGGCGAGGCGCTCGGTCGAACATACCCCACTCAAGAAGCTCACTCAACCGCTTCTTCAACTCGGACATCTCGAAGGTGCCATGCGATAGGGTGCCTTGAAATAGGAGCCGCACCCGGCTCTAACTCTATAGCGAACTCGACCTCACGATCCGGTGGCAATCCGGTAACTCGTCAGAAAACATCGGGAATTCATTAACGATCGGGATCGACGAAAGCTCGACTCCACCATCCCCGCCTTCAAGGCATAGCACCAATAACCGATACATCCCTTACGCAGAGTTTCATCGCCTTCAAGGCGTTAATAACGAAGTTTCGGCTTCCCCTCTTTCGCCCCGAAAAAGTGCTCTCTTGCCGTCCTCGGCTAACATAGAGATGACTCTCGTGCGGTAGTTCATGATCGCACCATGCCGCTCGAGCCAGTCATCACCAAGGATCAAATCCTCACCCTCGATACTCACAACAATAAGAGTAGAGGGCCAAGTCCTCTCACAAATAAGCAGTAGCAGCCTCGAACCTCCCGATCACCAACGATCCTATCACCGCTATGAAGCTTTTCGATGATTGGCTCACAAGGTGTCATTCGGTCGAGACTCTAACGGCGCTCACTATCCAGAGATATAATCGAATGCGTAGCACCGGAATCGAAAAGCTCACTGACAGGATGAGTATGAATATAAACGGTACTGCCGCTACGGTAGCCATTTGGATCATCGGCCCTCCGCATCTCATAGACACGCGGGTGGGCGGAGCCGACACTAGAAGCTCCCCCTTAGAGGCTGAACCCGACCTCTTCCCGACTAGCACTCGGCGGAGACCGAGGAGCAAACGATCTCGATTCACACTTGGTTCCCTAGGCGCTGAATGGAAGCCCGGCACCAAGAATTTTCTCCTCTCAAGACAGAGCAGCCTTGTGGCTCCGGCCACATTGATTACACGTCAGCAAAGGGCTCAAACAAGTACGACTGATGTGGCCCGTACGACCACAATTGAAACACTTCACATCACGGAAAGGAGCACTGGTAGTTCCACGAGGACCCCCAGCGGAACGAGCTGGACCACCGCCGGCGGGGACGTTAGCAGATTGGGATCTCTGCTGACCCCCACTCTTGTGGCCCGAAAAGTTCCCGGACTTCGCTTCTTACTCGCGGGCCGCCTCACTTGCCGTCACCGACATATCATAAGCAAGGGCCCTACTCTGATAATCCTTCAATGTAGTGCATACGAGCCCCGACATATAGTCCCGAATCGGCAACTTCATCCGTCTGGAGAAATGGAAAATCTTGTCACTCTCCTCGACAACTTGGGTCTTCACATAACCCAACTCCTTATTAAAATCGGCAATGGCTTGAGCTACGGGGATATCCCGTGGTTGAGCATCATAAAAGCATGTACCCGAGCCTGTCCGATGGCCACGGGCAATATTCGGTCTCCATCAACTCTTGAAACTCGGCCCACGAAGCGGCATGGTCTTTGGGCCCAACGGCCTCCCACCAATCCGTAGCGTCCCCCGTGAGAAAGTATTGAGCAATAGGGACTCTCGTTCCTCGGGACGATTAGTGGCAACGAAGACCTTAGATATCTCCTTAATCCACCCTTCCCACCCATCGGGTCCGAAGCTCCCGAAACCGAGGAGGATGCATCTTGATGACATCTTGGAGCCAACGGTCCGCTCCTCCCGATTAGCGTGGGCTCGATCCGGTTCAACCGCTGAGCTATCGCCGCCATTTGGTTCACGATCATTTGCATAACGGCCGCGATACCAAGATCGGCACGCTCTGGGAAGAAGCATGGCTATGACGGTCGCGATCACGCTGCGGCTCCCGAAGATTGTGACGTGGCCGCCCCACCGGCTGCCCCACGTCCCCGGCCGCGTCCACGACCACGACCGCGACCACGACCTCTTCCAGCATCCATGCTGGAGTTAAACAAGTAGCAAAAGCCATACGAGGGTAAGTACGAGAGAAGAACAATTACAAGTCGAGAATCAAAGGTACGATACAAGGAATTAATGAACAGAGGAAAGAAAACTTACGGACACTGGTAGTACCGGAATCATGGCAGCGTGACGATGATGTGCAAAACCAAACACCACAAGACCCAATAAACCAACAAGCCTAGGTATCCATAAACCTAGAGCTCTGATACCATTTTCTGTAACACCCCCAGGATATCCGAGGCATATTACAGCGCCGTGAATCCCTATATGGGACCCACCAGCTGAACAAAGATCATACACAACGACTCACAGAAACGATAAAATAACACCACGTCATAAAGACGCAAAATGAACAATCCACCCGGTTCGACCGGTCAATAGAACATCATCATCCAACACAACATAAACACAACAATACAACTGACGAACAAGAACTCTTAAGTACTCGAGTACGGCTATTAGTTCAAAAGCCATAAAAGATGAAAAGACAACAAAACATTAAGACATCTCTTATGCACAATCATCACGCATGGCCATCATCCGTGTCTTGGTCCGCCCGCTCGTCCCGATGAACCTGACCTGAAATTCATAAAACGAATTTCCCCAAAACGGGTCCCCAGAGGGGTTAGCAATTACGCTAGTACAAGTAACCAGATGAACAACTTACATCTTACACATATGGTAATGCATGCAATAAAGAAAACCGTTCGAAAGCACTCATTTCCGGAAATGCCAAAATCAAATCACATTAGTAAAATTCACCACAATTAACCGTCGATCCACACCTCCGTGGACCCCTACCGAGACCCCGTCGGATCTAACCCGTAGTGGTTAAAAGCAAAGCTCGTCGATCCACACCTCCGTGGACCCCTACCGAGACCCCGTCGAGTCTAACCCGTAGTGAGCATACACACACATACACAATTTCTCATACAAAACTACTATGCCAAGATTGTAAGTTCATAAGGATACTTGCCTCGATTAATAGACGGTGACGCGAACGGCCCGGAAGAATCAAGCACGACCGTGAGGAACCGACGGATGAACCTAACGATTCGAACAACACAATCACAACCAACTCTAGACGATTACGGAAAAGGAATACACCCGGAAACCCGCCTACGATTCATGTATATTCATACAAAAATAACAACGAGGGCGGACCACAACCAAACCCTCTCGATTCCATAAAAATCCACAAAATATCCATGAATCCGTAGGAAAACTAAAGATACTAACAATATCAATCGTATACATCATGAATCCACCAACGAAACGGAACGAATCGGAAGAAAAACCCAAAACCCCCAAATTAATCGAAATAGGGTTTTAGAGCAATACCTTGGAAGATTCGAGTACTAAGATCCGTAGAACGCGCGTTAGATTGATTATCCGAGCCTCACAACCGAAAAGAAAAGATGAAAATCGACCCCCGGATGAAGAACTCTCTCCCTCTCTATCTCTCTCTCTCGCGACTCGGTGGAAAAGAAGGGGAAATAATGAGCTGCTCACGCTCAAAACCACATTTATAGTGCAACACAGCAGAACCTATCGGCCGGCCTATCGGCCGATAGGCCCAACCGATAGTCACACGGATTTCCGGCAGTAGGGTCTATCGACCCCCCTTATCGGCCGAAAGGCTACTGGAAGTTCGAAGGTGAAGAAATTTACATATCGGCCGGCCTATCGGCCGATAGGCCCAACCGATACCCATACGGGATGCCGGCAGTAGAGTCTATCGGCCCCCCCTATCGGCCGAAAGGCTCCTGGGAGTGCTCGGCCAAAAACTGAAACGACCATAACTCTCTCGTCCGGACTCCGATTGACTCACCGTTTGAACCATTGGAAAGCTAATTCGATGTTCTATAATATTGCAAAGATTTATAATTTTTGGAGTCACCAAAAATTAATGATGATCTAACAAAGTCGAACTCATGCGAGGAAAGTTGAAACAACGAACAATAACGAGAGTACAAATTCAACAGTTGACAGGAAGAACATACTGAAAGATACATGAGGGTCACAATGACCGAAAAATATACCCAAAAATGAAAATACAAGGGAAAGAAAATACCGGATATTACAGTCCGCAGTATCACTACTTTGCCATCATCACAGTGCGACCGGTACTTGTAAGACCTCTTACTCTTCTAGTGTTTCCTTGTTTGTTTTGCTTCGTTTTGTTGGTATTCGTGAGAATCGGTCACTTTGATGACGTATAATTGAATTGTGCTTACGTGACTTGTGTGTTCTTCAGTATGTCAGCTGGTAGGGGCCGTGGCCATGGTCGTGGCCGTGGACGTGGAAGAGGTCGTGGCGCGGCCGTTTCCATCAGTTCAGTTGCGGGGTCGACCAACCCCAGTTTGTCGAACTCGGTGCATCCCGACACCGAGAGTCAGCACGACTAGTCAGACGGTCAAGGGAACAACGCGGACGTTGGAGTGGTGAATGCACTTCAAAAATTGGCTACTCAGATGACTATCTTGGCCCAAACTGTTCAGCTGAATAATCCGAACCCGAACACGGATGCCTTACTTCAGAATGTAATCCGTATGCACCCTCCACAGTTTGGCGGTGCCACGGACCCGTTAGGCTGGGAAGACTGGCTAGCGGAATTGGAAAAGATTTTCGAGGCGGTTGATTGCCCCGAAGTGAGGAAAGTACCGATTGCTCAGTATTTCCTCACCAAGGATGCCGCTACCTGGTGGAAGGTCATCAAGCCACAGGATCGCATTGCCACGTGGGATGAATTTAAGGAACTCTTGGAGGCCGAGTTTTGTCCTTGGCCGGTGCGAGAGAGCCGAATCCGAGCCTTTTTCGAGGCTAAACCTCAAGATATTCCCGTATCGCGGGCGATCGTGGAGTACAACCAACAATTGATCCACGTGAAGGATCAAGTGCGTAACGAGCGTGATAAGATCCATTATTTTGATATGCGGATGAATTTGGACTTACGGCGGTATATGGCCGGATTTGCTTGTACCACACTGAAAGAGTATCAGGACAGAGCTTTAGCCCATGATATGTTGAGCCCCGACAATGATACCGTTGAAGAACCGAAGAAGCAGAAAGTCGCGGGAAGTTTTTCTGGCTCTAAAGGTGGCAACCTTCAGAAGTCACAGACGACTAGCCGTTTTGCCGGACAGTCGTCACGTTCTAATAAAGGAAAGAGGGGTTACCGTCCTACTCCGGGCACCACAAATCGCACGGTGACTTGCTATAATTGTGGCCGTCCAGGCCACGTCAGTTTGGAATGCAACTTTCCACCATTGAAGTGTCACACGTGCGGACAGATGGGACATAGAGCGGCTTAATGTTCCGAGCCGAATCAGACCTTGGACACTCGGGCTTCGCCGGTGGTCAACCTCGGCGAGAATTTCGGCGGGGCGGGGGGGAGTCGAATCTTTGGAGGGGGAATTCTAGCGTCGGTTCGGTACAACCTCGGGTTTATGAGATGCGTCGAGCAGAGCCCGAGCAGCCGTGGCTTGGTGTACCATCCATGTTTTATCTTATCCAGTCCGTGTACTCTTTGATACGGGTGCTACACATTCTTTTATATCTTTGGAATGTGTACGCCGTTTGAATATATCTTGTTTAACTGCTTGCGATCCCTTTATCGTGAAACTGCCCAGCGGGGATAGGATTGTGGGGAATCGGGAGATTAGAGATTTTCCGGTAAGTATATCCGGTATGGAATGGTTATCGAATTTGATTGTAGTTGATATAGAAGGCGAGGATGTGATCCTCGGCGAGGATTGGCTTGATAATCATCAAGCGATTATGAACTACCGTACCAAGGTTATCACCATGATGACTAAAGACGGATCTGAGTACTCATTTTTGGGGCGTAAGTCGGGCCAATCCAATTTACTTATCAGTGCCATGAAGGCCGTAAAACTTTTGAATAAAGGTTGTACGGGCTATTGGTGTTATGCTTTGAAAACGGAAGGAAATGAAGTCGATTTCTTTTCGATTCCGGTTGTTAATGAGTATCCCGATGTTTTTCCGGATGACCTCCCGGGATTACCGCCAGATCGAGAGATAGATTTTTACGTGGATTTAGAGCCGGATGCGGCCCCAATTTCTAAAGCACCTTATCGGATGGCACCTTCCGAGATGCAAGAATTGAAGAATCAGTTGGGAGAACTTCTGGAAAAAGGGTACATCAGACCGAGCGCTTCGCCTTGGGGCGCGCCTGTTCTTTTCGTGAGGAAGAAGGATGGTTCACTACGTTTGTGCATCGACTACCGCGAGCTGAACAAAGTAACCATCAAGAACAAGTACCCTCTACCTCGTATAGATGATTTATATGATCAATTGCAAGGGGCTGCAGTTTTCTCGAAAATTGATTTAAGATCCGGATATTATCAACTCAGGGTGAGGGAGTCCGACGTTCCGAAGACGGCATTTCGGATGAGATACGGGCATTATGAATTTGTAGTCATGCCTTTTGGGTTGACTAATGCACCGACAGTATTCATGCAGTTAATGAATAAGATATTCATCGAGTACCTCGACAGGTGTGTGCTCGTCTTTATTGATGACATCTTGATATATTCTCGAGATAAGGAGGAACATGCCCGACACTTGCGTTTGGTTTTAGATATTTTGAGAGCCGAGCATCTATATGCAAAATTCTCGAAATGTGAATTTTGGTTGGAAGAAGTTATGTTTCTAGGCCATGTGATTTCGGCCGAAGGGGTTCGTGTAGACCCGCAGAAGATTGAGGCAGTGCTAGATTGGGCACCACCTAAGAACGTTAAGGAAGTTCGTAGCTTTTTGGGCCTTGCTGGGTATTACCGTCGGTTTGTCGAGGGGTTCTCGAAACTCGCTCGGCCGCTTACCAAATTACTCCAGAAGACCGAAAAATATGTTTGGACGGATGAGAGACAGCAGAGCTTCGATGAACTGAAGAGGCGTTTGACTTCAGCACCGATTTTTACTTTGCCACATGGTAGTGAGGGCTTTGCAGTTTTTCGTGATGCTTCGGGTCAAGGTCTGGGCTGTGTACTTATGCAGCATGATAAGACGATAGCTTTTGCATCACGACAATTAAAGCCTTATGAGATGAATTATCCTACTCACGATTTGGAATTGGCCGCAATTGTCTTCGCACTCAAGATTTGGCGACACTATTTGTATGGTTCACCGTGTCGGATTTATACCGATCACAAGAGCCTGAAGTATATTTTCAGTCAGAAGGAGCTGAATATGAGGCAGAGACGTTGGTTAGAATTGATAAAGGATTATGATTTGGAGATTCTTTATCACCCCGGAAAAGCCAACGTCGATGCGGATGCTTTGAGCCGCAAATCGGCATCTCTTCAAATGCTCGAGGTTCTTACATCCTGCATTTAAAATTCGTCAGGACTTAATTGAGCAAGGGATAGAAGTTTGGCTTCAACGAGTACAGGGACAGTGTGTACTCTCGAAATTACTTCGTCTTTAGTTGATGACATCAAAGGGAAGCGGTGAAGTGACCCGATGATTTCTCAACCGAAGGAAGATGTAATTAAAGGAAAAGCTCTGGCTTTATGGTTCACGAGGATAGTATTACGAGATTTCGGGCGAGGCTTTGTGTTAGAACGATTTAGAGTTGAGGCAGAGAATTCTCCGAGAAGCTCATGCTACGCCTTACTCAATCCACCCCGGGACGAGCAAGATGTACAAAGATTTGAAGCGCAATTTTTGGTGGAATAATATGAAGAAGGATGTTACGGAGTTTGTACTACGGTGCTTGACGTGTCAACAAGTCAAGATCGAACATCAACGACCAGCGGGGTTGTTGAAACCACTTCCCATTCCCGAGTGGAAGTGGGAAGACATCTCTATGAATTTCATCACTGGCATGCCGAGGACTCGAGCCGGAATGAATATGATTTGGGTAATTGTCGATCGGTTGACTAAGTCAGCTCACTTCTTGGGTATTAAGGATACTTGGGGACCGGATAGACTGGCTCGAACCTTTATTGCTGAGATCGTGAGATTACACGGTGCCCCCAAGGCCATTGTTTCTGATCGAGACGGCCATTTCGTATCGCACTTTTGGCAGGCCGTTCATCAGGCTTTGGGCACTGAGTTGAGATTGAGCACTTCTTTTCATCCTCAGTCGGATGGACAAACAGAGAGGACGATTCAGACATTGGAAGATATGTTACGGGCTTGTGCCTTAGACTGGAGTAATGATTGGGAGCTTCACTTGCCGTTGATCGAGTTTGCTTACAATAATAGTTGGCATGCGTCGATCAAAATGGCACCCTTCGAGTCACTTTACGGTAGACGATGTAGGTCCCCATTGTGTTGGGACGAGGCTTCCGAGCTAGTTGGAACGGAGCCGGATATGTTGATGGAGACTAAGGAAAAGATTTCTATTATCCGAGATCGTTTGCTAACCGCCCAGAGTCGTCAGAAATCTTATGCTGATATTCGTCGTCGACCCTTCGAGTTTGAAGTGGGGGATCATGTCTTACTCAAGGTGTCGCCGACCCGTGGAGTTTTCCGCTTCGGGAAAAAGGGGAAACTTAGTCCGAGGTATATCAGACCTTTCGAGATTTTGGACAGAGTTGGAGATTTAGCTTATCGCTTGGCGTTGCCTCCAGCTTTGAGTCACGTCCATAGTGTTTTTCATGTGTCTCAGTTGAGAAAGTACGTGCCGGATCCAAGCCACATCATCGACTACAGTGAGATTAACGTAGCCGAGGATATTACCTTTCCGGAGAGACCCGTGAAGATCCTTGAGCGTCGCGAGAAACAACTCCGGCATAAAACCATTCCACTGGTTAAAGTGCAATGGTCGAGGCATGGAGTCGAGGAGGCAACTTGGGAGACGGAAGAGAAGATGCGGGTGGAATACCCCGAACTATTTATTTCTTAAGTTTCGGGACGAAACTTCTTTTTAGAGGGGGAGAATGTAATACCCGTACTTTTATTGACTGTTTGACTCTGTCATCCTCCTTATTTTGTTGCTCTGTAAATGATTGGAGATGTTGTTAATATTGTTATTGAGTTTCGTATCTCGTTTGGTTTTTGATCATGTCGTTTAGACCTTGCGGAAATGTTCTGGGCCAGAGATATAACGCACGCTAGGCCTAGGCTAACGCACGCTAATTGCCTTGATTAGCGCACGCTAGCTTTGGGGCCGTGCGCGCTAAGAGGATCGATCAGTCGAACCGGATTTCGAATCGCTCTGGATCGGCGGATTAACGCACGCTAGGAGTTGTTAGCGCGCGCTATTCGTGGTTAGTAGCGCACGCTAACATCCGTCCGTAGCGCACGCCACGGCCGGCCGCCAGAGGCAGTGAGGTTGCCAGGTTTTCTGGAATATCAGGTAGCGTACGCTAGGCTTCGGTTAGCGCACGCTAAAGCTATTGCATAACGCACGCTAAATCATAGCGCTAACGCACGCTAAGTTTGAGCAGGGCAGAGACAGTGAGTTCTGGACTCCAGTACTGAATGCCACATTTTGGACTAGCGCACGCTAGAGGCAGACGATTAGCGCACGCTAACGGAGTCTGCAGAAGCCACTGGACTATCCGGTGACTTCGCTAGCGCACGCTAATGAAGGAGGTGTAGCGTGCGCTAGACTGGGCAGATATAAATATGACAGTTGACTTCCATTTCATCATTTCTCACCTACTTCACTCATTTTCGACGGAAAGCGCTCGGGAGAGACGATCTTGGGCGATTGGGAGCAATCTTCCTTCTAACAACAACATATTTGGTTGGAGAACAAGGATTTCTCAACATCTAATTCCTCCTAACGTCCGAATTAAGGTATAAATCCTTAGAACCCTACTTTTTGGGAATTTTGGGGTTTTTCATAGATTCGTCCGATTTATCCGTTTGGAAGCTTGAGAACCTTGAGATTATGATGTATCTATACCGTATGCATGCTTTTCCTACGATTTCATGGTTTGGATTGTGCCGTTTTCGGACTTGTGAGATTTTGGATGATTTTCCAACCTCTAGTTGATTATCCATATATCCTTACGAATCGTAGACGGGTTTCGGGGGTTTCTTCGTGTAATTTGAATATGGATAATTGATTATCATATTCCTTGTGAATCGTTTAGGTGCCGGAAGCGCGTGCTTGGACCTACCGATCTCATACCCCTTTTTCCGTTCGTTTTCTCGATGTCTCAAAGGCAAGTATATAATTATGATTGTACGTTCTCGAATTTAAAAGTAAGAAGTATTGATGGCATGATATGAACGAACCGTTTCTACGGCATTCATATATGTATTGTTGGCATGTAATGAACGAACCGTTTTGACGGCATTCCTACATGTAACGGCGTATGATATGAACAAACCGTTTCTACGGCATTCATATACGTCTTGATGTGACACGATGAGGTCTTAGTTATTCCGGAATGCTAGTCTTGAATTGATGAATTGACGGTTACATTTACTTTATTGACGAGAAGTATTGTGTTTCATACTTGATATTCTTGCACTAGCTATTCGACGGCTAACCCCTTTATGGGGGAAATACGTTTTATGTATTTCAGGTTCCAGGAGAGCGGACAGGCAGGTATCGGGTCGGCATGAAGATGGTGGGCAAGTGTGATACTGTGTCTTTCTTCCAGTTATGTTTGGAGTTTCCCATTCAGTGTTGTTGTACTGGATTGGTCATTGAATACTCGAGTATTGTTTTCCATTTTCCTTGATGTTCCGGCCTGGGTTTGCCGAAGTATCGGTTTGAGTTGTGATGTTTGTGAATACATTGGTTATGTTTTGAATACCTTTGTATTGTTTTTCATTCCATTGTGTGTAGACCTTATCGGTCAAAATTTATGGTTCCGCGTATGTTTAGCCTTGTGGGTCCCATGGCGGGGCTTACGGCGCTGTAATATCCTTGAATAACTTGGGGGTGTTACACTCAGCTCTCCCGGTACCTGAAATGCATAAGACGCATTTCCCCCATTTAAGGGGTTAGCATTCGAATAGCTAGTGCAAGTACATAATTACACAACATTATATACAAAATACGGTTTTACAAAATCATTTCAATCAGAAATCATTTGCCATAAATATTCTGGAATACTACATTGGCATTCAACTCAGTTTCAATCATCCCGATGTCACAAAATCACAACTGGTATCCCGTGGCCGTACCCCTTAGTATCGACCCCCAGACATCCCATCGAACGCTCCGGGTGGGATACCACTTCCGCGGCCATACCCCTTAGTATCGACCCCCAGACATCCCGTCGGACACTCCGAGTGGAAGTTCAATCACACACGCACCCAAGTTCACTTCCGCGGCCGTACCCCTTAGTATCGACCCCCAGACATCCCGTCGGACACTCCGGGTGGAAGGAACACAACTCACACAACCGAAAAATCACAATTCATCATTCATTTCGAAAATCACAACATACATAACGAAATGTAATACATGTACTTGCCTTGAATAAGACGAAATGAAGGAAACGACGAAGGAATCGGTTTCGGTCCGAACAATTCTCCGTTCCTAACACAATAACGGTATACAACAAGTCTCAATAATGCGGAAAGGTAAGAACTCATCCTAATTCTACCCGTTGGAACAATTTGTCGGTCATACAAGGTCACAACCAAATCCAAACTATCAACGGGGAAAAACATCGAGTTTAATCCGCAAAACCACAAGAGAAACAAGGGATGGTGATTACGCTATCGAAATCTAACAATCATAAGGGGCAAATCGGACTAGAAGGGTGAAACCTAAAACAAAACCCCAAAATCCCCAAATGTTAGGGTTCTAAGGAAATATACCTCGATTCGGACGGATGGAGGATGATTATGATGATGATAAACCTTGCTTGAAGCACAACAATCGATCTCCAAAGGAACTCTAAGGATTGCCCTGGGCAAATCGCTCCAAATCGCTCAAGGAACTCACGTTTCGTACAAAGGGATGAGAAGGAACGAAAAAACGCGACTGAGGATAAGTTAGGAATTAAAAGGCCTGACGGCGCGTTACGTACGTTAACGCGAGTTGTTAACGTACGTTAAGAAGGTTACGTACGTAACCTCTCACAGGTTAACGTACGTAACGAACAATCTGGACTCTTTTTGCGAAACCATAACGTACGTTACCAATAGGGTATAACGTACGTTATGATGCCTATATAACGTACGTAAAGGAGCATGCATAACGTATGTTATGCATGCAGCAGTCCCACACTGCTAAACACTTAATTCTGCACAGTCGATACAACAACGAAACGCAACGCAAGGATAGAATCAAAAGTATAAACATGGGGTATCCATAACAACGAAGCTGAGTTTTGAAAGAAAATACACTACCAACATCCGGGGAATTCAAAATATGACAAGGAGGATAAAAGCACCCTAAAATTCTAAGAAATTACAAAACGGCCCAAACATCCGAAAATTCACGATACAACGTCGGATTAACAATCCAAAACTCACAACATGCTATACTCCACCATACGAACTCATGGAAATAGGAAAATGACGAAATCGAACGAGTTTAACGAGAATCGAATACACATGCGATAAAATATAACTCAAGATGAAATTATGCAAAAACATCATCGAGACTCGTCCAAACGGAGAAACTCCAAGAACAAAATAAATTCAGAATTCCAAAACAGTATTAAGCGAGCTGTCCGAAACGAATATACACCAAAATAGAAGTTACTAAAAATAAAAAGTACGGATATTACATGAACGTGATGAAGTATTCGAAATCGCCCCTAGCCTGGATATTCATTGGACCACATACATCCGTATGAACCAATTATAATACATTCTGAGCACGGTTTCCCTTGGTTTTAAAAACTCTTTTGGTCATCTTACCTTCCAGACAGGATTCACAAATTGGAAATGACTCAACTTGGAGGTCATTCAATGGGCCATCATCTACCAATCTTTGAATCCTTCCAAGGTTTACATGCCCTAACCGTAAATGCCACAGATATATTTGGTTTATGCTTGAAGGTTCTTTTCTCTATTTAGGTTTAGACAAAGAGTTAAGTGATTTATGCATAGGAGTTTGTGCAGTATTAACGACATATAATCCATCATTAAAAATACCTTTGCAAATATATTCACCGCTTCTTTTCTTAATAATGGCATTATCATCAAAAGAAACTGAATAATCAACCATCGCTTTTTAATTTAGAAACCGAAATTAAATTCATTCTAAAATCCGGTACTAATAATATATTATTGAGGACTAATAATTTATCATTAATCTTCAACTGCACGACTCCCACTGCAATAGCCATATGTCTGGAATAATCGCCCCAGTTGATGGTAATCCCGCCCGCACTAAGCTGCTTGGTTACCTGAAAACCATGCGAGTCAAAGCAAACATGATCAGTGGAGCCTGAATCAACTATCCACGAAGTGGAAGAACAAGCTGCCAAACATGTTTTGACTACTAGTGCACGAGACATACCTTTCTTAAGAGCAGGGCAGTCCGCTTTAAAATGTCCTTTCTGACCACACTTGTAGCACTTTCCCTTTGGCTTTTTGTTCGCCTCGGGGTGAGGAGCCTTGCTTTTCACCTTGAGGGTTGCCACTTGCTTCTGGACAACCTGCTTCTTCTTCTTTCCCCATTTGGGTTTGGAAGAAGTAGCACCGATTGCCGCAAGAATCTGATGATAACCTTGTTTGAAGAGACCTTCAGCAGACTGAAGCTCTGTCAGAAGTTCCGCCAAACTATATGTCCTATGGTTCATATTGTAGTTAAGGCAGAACTGCTCAAAGCTTCTAGGTAAGCTGCCTAAGATAATATCGACCTGCGTTTCCGCATCGATAGTAGCCCTCAGTATGCTCAGTTCGTTCAAATGAGACATCATTTTTAGAACATGATCCCTTACTGGGGTCCCTTCAGACATTTGGGTTGTCATCAATACCCTCATTGCATTTTGTCTAGCCGCCCGGTTCTGATGACCAAACATCTCGGTGAAACTTTTCATCATTTCCGTGGCCGAGCCCATCGTCTGATGCTGATGCTGCAATACATTTGTTATTGAAGCCAAAATGTAACAGCGAGCCATTTCATCAGACTTTTCCATTTTCGGAATTCAGCTAACTCTTCGGGAGTGGCATCCGGTTCTGGTTCTAGAGGGCTCTCCTCGATTAAGACAAATTTATGCCCCTCAGCAGTCAGGACAATGTCAAGATTTCTTTTCCAATCGGCAAAATTAGTGCCATCAAGTTTATTTTCTTTGAGAATAACAGCTAGTGGATTGAAAGACATCTGAGATAAAAATTAAAAGCATCCATCACATAATGCATAACAAAATATATCGAAAAACCTCAAAACACAATATATATGCTAGCAACCAACACCTCAAAAAATCCGCACCTGCAAGCCACGATCGTGTGGACGTTTACACACACATTTCTCAAGTAGAGTTTTACGTCTTTAATTTTACTATCTAGTCAAATTACGTTATGACAAGTAAAATTAATAGTTGGTTCCTCTTGGCCATGAATTAATTAACATAGACTCCGATGGGGAGTTTATTAATTAATAAACCTAAGTGAACACCATAATTTAACATTCTTAAAATATTATCTTTTAAATAATAGTCCTACAGATGGAGAGGTCATATCATAAAAAGTAATATTTACCATATGTTATCATTTTGAAATTTAAAACCAGTGAACCTATAATTAGCACATCCGATATGGAGGAAGACTCTAATGTCAACGCGCATGCTAATTACTTCACAATTTAAATTAATTATGGAGGCCAATTTGATTTTATTTTAAAAAAAAAATCAATTTAATCACTTAGTTATTTTATCCTTAAGTTTTTTAATTTTTCTCGTCCTAACATGCAAGGAAACATATCACGCACACATCCATACATGCCATACATCAAAACAATAAAAACCAAAAATAAAGCATGGATAATTAAATTATCCAATTATCATGGTCTTCTTCCTTGAGTTGAATCTGAGAAAATCTTCGACTCGATCTCTCCCACTGAATCAAGCATCTCGTCGCTCCTCCCCGACCGGGCCGTGGATTTCCAAAATTAAAATTTCACTTTTATACAAAATTAATTACATAAAAAAAATTAATTTTAAATCCCGACTCTCAACATAGCAACGCAGCCAAGCAGATAGGACCAAAGCTGGACGACCGGCACGAACCAAATAATTGGCCGGACCAGGCTACCGCGGCATCGGCAATGCTCGGCGCTGCTACAGCCGTGTCTTGCTTTCAGCGGCGCTACCGCTTCTGCTTGTCGGCGCCTTGTGCCAGCCGATAGCGGTCGGCTCGCTCTATTTCTTCGTGATCCCGTCTTTTCCGAATTCGATTACAATTTTATACAAAATAAAATACATCGAAATTACATCAAAATTACACGAAAAATAAAACCACCTAGAACTACCCGCGGATTTTCTCACGGGAAAACCATTACATGCCTCAAAAAACGGGACAAACCAACAATTGCATAATTAATAAATATAATAAATACACCATTCATATAAACCATGATAATTGGATCATATCACCTGCAAGAACACATCTAGCAAAATATTCCAACATCAAAATATATGAATATTTAAATTGCTATCAATTAATCACCAAAATTAATTAAAATAGCAAAAGCCTAAAAATCCGGCTCCGATACCAAGTGTTGGAAAGTAAAACGCAGCGGAAGTGAAGTTTGGGAAATATGATAATCGCGTTTTACGCATCTACGAGCATAAGATCTATTTAGACATGCTAATTAATTAATTACTAAGACTAATAAGTAATTTAAATATAATTTATTATTTATTAATTAAATATGTTGATAATTAAGATATCCTAATCTAGATCCAAGATCATAGGATATTACCTTTTGAAGAGTATTGATTGCTTCCGTCTTGATCACCTTGTATTTCTACCTTTAGACCTTCTAGAGTATGATCCGCCTTGAACCGGACGTTGTGTGGGCAACGAGCTACCGGATCTTGTTTGGACTACCTTGGGATCGGTCGATTTCTATCCCTCATCACTCTCGATTTTCTTTTCTTCAAGTTATTCCGATATGTAGCAAGAATAAAAGTGTTCTCTCAATTGTGGAATCAAAGACACAAGTCAAGATCCACAATTAAACACTTAGGAGAAAAAATCGAAATTCCTTGTGTATGAACAAAGCTTAAATCGGCCAACACCCATAAGTCCTATTTATAGGCTCTTGGACTACTACTAGGGATATTAAGGAGGATTATGGAAGGACTCCCTAATAAATTCATCTTACCTTATTAGGACTCTTCCTAATATAATGAATCTATTAATATCAAATTAGTCCACTAAAAAGTTGATATTGCACTTCCTACCAAAATGCCAAATTATGAAATTGGGCTCCTTATTAAATATTATTTCTCATGTTTAAGATATTGAATGTCTATTAATTAATTATAAGCTACTGACAGCTTTAATTAATTAATATCTTATCCAAGAGTAGTACCACTCGAACCTTATTATTATATCAAAATTAAATCCACCTGCAGGGTTTAATATAATAATCATTATTGAGTTCCTCAAGGGGACATCATCAACCTGCACGAGTCGAGACACGATTTCTAGTAATAATAATAATAACTGTCGTATAAATAATATTATTGCCCAAGATACGAGGCTTATTGAGTCGATCATTTTGACTCTCACCTATGGTAAATCAAAGCAATAATTATTATAAATACACAATTAAATATTATATACTTAGAATTAAGAAATAATAATTATCCGAGATTTACGTTCTTCTTACAGTCAGTACAGAAGACACTATCTCACCTCGATCCAGTTTAACGTATGCAAATACGCTAATGTATGCTAATAGTCAAGACCAACTATTCTCAAGCATACACTACAACCTTTTATATAATTTGTCTAATAATTATATAGGTTGTGAACTATTATTATTTTATAAGGCACCGATAATGTGATCTTCCGTGTGACACCAACACACCACATTATCTACAATATAAAATAATTAGACATTTCATTTGCATAACCGTAACGTGAATAAATATGCAAAACATGTGATTAAATATAATTAATATTCTCATATGTAGAAACAGGGAAATTAGGTAATACAAGCATAAAGTATGCTTTGCAGTATACCATCCTAACAACACCTCCGACGGGCCGAGGTATAGTATGGGGGAAGATACCAGGAATCCGACTTCGTGGATCCTCCGTAGGCTAAAAAACCTCAGTTTTATCAACATTAAAGTGAAGTCCCGACTGAGGTCCGACTTCCATAGTCAACTACAGGACCTTCCCAAAACCAAAGTATCGCCAACAATAGTGCCATCATCTAGGTACCAAGCCTGTAAACACAAATTGAAAGAGTCTCGGATCAAAGACACGAAGGGATGTAAAACTAAGGCAAACAACAAAGGGCCCAAGGGGTCCCTCTGCTGAACCCCCTGAGAAGACAAAAGACTATGCTCCCCATAATACAACCGGGCAGGAGCAGAATAACAAAACTCAACCCAGCGGCAGAGAACATGACGACGAACTTCACGTAACATAACTCCACGATCGACCATGTTAAAGGCATTCTGGAAGTCAACCAACAACATGTAAAGGCCCACATCATTGCCGCGCTCCTCAACAAACCGGTTCAAAACATGCAGAATAGCCTCTCCTCCACCAGACACCCTGACACCAAACTGAATACCATCAAAATAAGCACACAACGACGGCCCAACTAAAGTAGCACCGATCTTAGAGACAAGACACCTCCAAACAGTGCCCATAGCAATAGGACAAATACCACCACCTATTTTAGGAAGCGGGGTGAGAGGAGCACTAGCAATGAACTCACCCAGGACCTGCGGACACCGACCCTCAAGGAAAATATTAACCACCTGAGAGATAGAGGCGATCAAATCGTCAGAAATAGCAACAACAGCCCCACTGAAACAATCTAAGAGATGCTGAGCATGAAGACCATCCCGCCCACAAGAGGTGTCGCACGGAAAACTCCTAATCATGTCCAAAACAACCGCCACAGAAACAACAAGAGGAGGATGATCATGGGGTAAATACGGCAAGATGGGGGATGGAGCTAGTGGGTGCTTACCCCGCAAGACCTCCAAAGTATCGTCACAGTAAGGAGCAACACCCGACGAAGAAAGCACCCTAACCGCAGTGGTATAATGACCATCACTAATTTTCCGCCTCCACTGTCGAATATTAAGCTCCTCCAAGTTTCCGACCTCGTTCGACCCAAACGAAGGAGAAACCTCGACTAAAGCCTCCCGCAGAAGCTGCAGGCTACCTCCAGGCGCGCCCCAAGTACGAATGGCACGGGTAATACTCTCCTCCTGACGCCGACGTAAGATCGCTGACCGATACTCAAGATTGCTCCTCGAGGAAAAGGCCTTAAGTATACAAAGAGGCAATACAAGCAAACTAACCCAGCAAGTGAGGTCCCCAGGAGAGGAATCCGCAGCATCAAGAGCCTCCTTTAAAACCCGCGAAAACCCCAAACGACACTTAGGAGGAATGGATTTCGCAGTGCGGAAACCTTTGGATAACAACCGATCAAGGGTAGTAACATTCAAAAGACAAGACACAACACCATCCTCAGGAGACAGGGGAGACGGAACAGACGGACGTGGCAAATCATAAAGAACATAACGAACAACACCATCACCACCATCAGGTGATGGGACAAAATCAGAATCTCCACCATGCTGACACTTAGCACGAAAAGTATGAGTCTTAAAGCAAAAACCACACAACCAAATACCCATACACTTAAACGTAAGCTCAGTGTCGGAATAAACAGAAACAGAAGTGGAAAGGGAGTGACACGTGATAACCTGTTCGTCCCCAATACAATGCCAATCACGAAGATGTGTAAGCAGGGAGGTGCGAACAAGGCCGTGACCTCCACCATCGTGACAACCAGAAATACCCACAAAAAGGACAGTGAAACTGAATGACGTCGAGCATGGGAACACGACAACCAGAAGGCGGCCAAACTGGTTTGAGTGGCGGGGCGGGCGGCGGTCTGGTAAGCTCGCCAAAAAATGAAGTCATCGGCAAGCCGGAAGAACAGAAAGTTACCATCCGAGAGGGGTTGCAAATAGACCGTCTTGACGAGGGGATGATTTTCCAGGTAGTCCGCGATCGTGGTTTGGCCGGAGTTGGCTGGAATTTGGCGTTGACCGAACGGAAGAAGAAAGGTCAAGATCGTCGCCGGACGTCGTGGATGAGGAATTGACGGTGGCGCCCAGAGGGCTTCTGACCGGAATAATAGCGTGAATCTAATGCAAGTGGTGCGCCGTAGAATAGAGGTTGGACGGCGTCGGAATCAGCAAAAGACTGACCGGCGAAACTGTGGGCGAAAAAAGTGTGTACTTCGGAACTTGCAGACGATCGTTCAAGGGGCAAACGATGTCGGAATAGGCTGAAATTTTGACGGTGAGTTCAGAAAAATGAGACGAACATATTAACATTCACCGATTCCGAACGGACGCCGGACGCGCCGTCACACGCCAGGACAGCGTACAGCTGAGTGTTTGAGAACGGACTCACACACTATTATTATTATTGTTATTATGATTGTAATTGATTATATTATTATATTTATTATTATTTTATCATATTTATTTTTAATATTTATTATATTATTTTTATTATTTTATCATTATTTACTCTCAATATATATTTCAGTTCAATTCAGTTCAGTTCCATCCAGTTCAGTTCAATTCAGTTCAATTCAGATCCACTCAGTTCAGTACAATTCAGTTCAGTTGAGATTCATTCGGTCCAAAAGAATAAAGTCTTACTCCCATTCATGATTTCTTAAATTTCTGTGCCCAAAACAATTGTTGCATTAATAATTAATGCAACAGATGAAGTGTATATAATGATTGATGTGGAACTAGAAACTAATCTGAGCCATTAAATAATAAAATAAGGAGGGTCCAGATTTTACCACATCATCACAGCAAATTGGGAGTATGAATAGCATTAATTAAAGAGAAGGGCAATTTTGTTCCATCATAAATAAATTATTTCAATTTAAAATACAATAAATTATTCATTAATTATCCATCTTAAATAAAAAAATATATCAAATTAATCGTCTTTTCATGATCTACAATTTAATATGCACATTGCATATCTAAATATGTAAAAATACAAAAAGACAGTGTATTGTAATAATAAAAAGAATGTAAATTATAGAGAGAAATGCATTGCTTGTTAGATACAAATACACTGTTTCATAGTATATAGATGCTCTAGTTCATAATGTCTAAATGGACTGCTTATGTTGTACAAGGTACTATTTCTCCTTCATAATTAACACAAAATATCCTGATAAAACCATCAACTTCAATGACTGCTTTCGTTGGATATCGTGCAATATACTATTAGAAATCCAAATGAGTCTAGTTTCCAACAAAAAGAACGACACTAAGAAATATTAATTACGGCGAGAGTCTTGATACATTGAATGGAGGCTGCCAAGATGCTTATTTTATAAGAATGTATAAATATATTGCTTCATAGCGTAAAAATGCACTGGTTCATAGTGTACAAAATACTGCTTCTAATTCAAAATTTGACTTCTAACATATTAGTACTTCTTGACTTATAACTATATTGCTCAAATGCACTGCTTCATAGTGTACAGATGCAGTGCCCATAGCATAAAAAGTACTGCTTCTGCTTCAAAATTTGCACGAAAATTTCTCATCAAACCGTCAACTTCAATAAATGAGCTGCTTTCATTGGATATGAATTAGGAGTCATGCCATATACCATTGGAGTCTAATTTCCAACAAGAAAATGACACTAAAAAATATTAAGTATGGAGAGAGTTGTAATACTTTTAATACAGACTATCAGGATGCTTGTTTTTAGGAGTTTACAAATGTACTGCTTCATAGAGTACAAACGCAATGTTTTTTATATTTTTAGGTACGTAATGCGCATCTTAAATTATATATCATAAAAGACGATAAATTTTATATATTTTTATTTTAAATGGATAATAAATGAATAAGTTATTGTATTTTAAATTGAGACGATTTATGTATGAAATGACAAAATTACCATTCTCCTTAATTAATGTCATTCACACGCCATTTATAAGTGATGATGTGGCAAAATCTGGACCTTTCCTTATTGATGGATTTAATGGATAAAAATAGTTCATTAATTCTCACAATAGGACCAAGTTCACTTTTGATATATATATATATATATATATATATATATATATATATATATATATATATATGTGTGTGTGTGTGTGTGTGTGTGTGTGTGTGTGTGCGCGCGCGTGTGTGCGTGTGTGTGTGACAAATTGAAATAACAATTAAATATTAACGCCTAATAAATAATTGAGGTATATAAGTTATATTTATATGCTAAATGTACTATTATTAATAAAAAATATAAACATATAGTTATATAAATAAATATTCATAGATAAATGCATATAAATATGTAACAACGTGCAAACATATAATCATGGATTTCATGTATAAATTTATATGTAAATGTAAATAAAACACATAATTATGGGTTTCATATATAAATTTATATGTAAATGTAAATATAGTAAATTATATATTACCTATACAACAATAATATTCATATCATACTATAATGACATAATATACGAAATATTAATAATAACAAATAAACAAATAACTTTTCGGGAATATAAAGGTTAATGCATATTCTTATATGAAAATATAAGCAACATACATTTATAAACATGATAGAGATCTATTCTATAAGGAATAGTGGTGTTCTTTGGTCTTTGGTCGGCGTCTGAAAAGATCATTTTATCCTCCCTTTTCTTCTATGTTGAATCTAATAATCAACAACAGTATATTTACAAAAGCACCCTTAGAATATTAAATTAAAAAGACAACTAATCTTCAAAAAAATAATCTTTCCTAACGGGAATCTCGAACGGATCTCGGGCGGGTCGACAACCAATCAGTTTTTTTTAAATGCGAGGCCTGCCGGCCACTTTTTTTTAATGGCAGGCCAACCGGCCTGCTTTCCGGCGGCCGGTCATTTTTTTTCTTTTTTTTTTAACCTGTCGGCATATTTTCTGGTTGTCGATCAATTTTTCCACTTTAACGACAGGTCTGGCGGCCGCTGATAGATTTTGGGAACCAATATATTTTTTTCTAAAAATTTAATCTAGCAATTTAATTATTTTAATCCAATTATGGTACTTTCACCATGTAATTATGACACATATTATCTCTAATCTATAGCATAAGAGACTGTTGCGTTTTTTGATCGTCGTCATAATCCGCATCTGAAAATGCCATTACACCTTCTCTTACCCACTGTATTAAATTTAATAATATCAAGTGTTTTTAATAATAAATTTTCAAAGGTAGGCTTAAAATATTGAACTAACATTGAACTAATATGGCAATCGGTCAATTCTTTTTTCTTCTTTGCGCTGGCATGCCGTCATGTTTTTCGATTGGGCCGTGGCCGCCTCGCCGACAGATCTCCAACGGTGGACAACCTTTTTTTTACGCTGGCTTGTCGGTCTGCTTTCCGACAGAGCCGCCGCCGGCATAACTCCAGCGACCGACCAAGGAAAGCTGAAAAGAGAAGAGCCAAAGATGCCATGCCTTCTGTTGTAGCTAAGACGGTCAAATATAAGTACTCCAGCAGCAAACCCTCGTCTGCCGACATACCTCCGTAACATTCATTTTTGTTTTTTTGGTGCGGACGTCTGCCGGCTTGCACGCCGATAATCTGGTAATTTGATTAATTTAATTTGTAAATACCATATATGCATATATAAATATATACACGTGCATAGTACTATAGATTTGTGTGTGTCAGTGTGCATGTATCTTGTGTCTGCATGTATTAGAAAAGCGGCGGGTTTACTTACCTTAGCAAGTGAACAAGAAAAGGATATTCTAGCTGTTCATCTGCTCCACGGTAAAAATGGAAATGTGGAAGAACCTTCACATTCAAATTCTTGCACAAGGGCTTGTTCTCATCAAAATTGACTTTCAAGAACAGGATATCCGAACTTTCCTGTGCTGTTTTGCAGAGCTGATAATGGAACACAATGTTAGACTAGAACTACACTACTTTGAACAATCAATACATGACTTATCGAGCACAAAAAATAACAGTCTTTGTTGAAGTGTAAACTTAACTAACTGTTGGTATATTTACCATGTTTTGAATTTCCCGCATGAGCTGCAAATCTGAGAAGAACAAAGTAGGAAACAGATTTGTTAATAACGAGAACATTGAATAATATATATATATATAGGTTTGAGTTAAAATAAAAAGTTTGTTAAAATAAAAAGGCTAGGAAGGGCTCCCAACGCGCCATGTGTCCCCTCCCACCCTCCCTTTTATTTTTAAGTAACAAGGACATTATTGTCATTTTATACCTAGGATTATATATACTTTATTTTACCTTTTTCCAGTAATCTATCTCGCTGTCTTCTCAATTCTCTCCCAACCCCTACGGTTATATTGATCGATAATACTCCATCTCACCACCATTCTCCATCGTTTCACCACCATTCACCATCGTCTCCGCCATCTTCTCCACCCTTCCCCACCATTAATAGTTGTCTATTCATCCATATGCACCCTAATTCAACGTATTTGATGTCCTTATCATAAGTCAAGAGCAATTCTGGAGATGATGAGTGATTCATCAAACACAAGTAAGTGTCATTCATCATTAGTTAATGCTAATAAGATCCTAATTGAAACTCTTATGGTTCGGTTTTTGTGTTTTTCTTGATATAAATATGTTACATTCAAAGTTTGATTCAAATTACATCATGTTTCCTTCCAGATCTGAAAGAAAACATGGAGAAAAATATATACAAAACGTATTTAGAAAATGTGCATACAAGGTGTTTGATAAAATGTCTTACTGGACTTTATAACTGTGATGCACTAATTTAACACTGTGATGCATCAACTATTCAATTTATACTGTGATGCAGTTATTATGAAATGCTGATGCACTAGGTGTGTAATTTGACAAGGTGATGCATCAACCGTTAATTTTATATTGTGTGTGTAATTGTATGTATGATGCAACTGATGTTAAGATATAATTAAGTAGGTTATATTTTGTGGAAAATAATGTTAGATTAGGGTACTTGTAGTGTGTATTACTTGTGGAAAAGTGTTTGTGTCTATGTGGAAAATATGGTTATGTTGATCTTTAATTGCATGTATATTATGTTCATTGATTGTATTTGTTTAGTTTATGTGCTGTTACCGATCTAAACATGTTACATTTTGAGTTTCATTCCAGATTTGAAAAAAAAATTATAATAAGCAAATAGATATAAAACCTGTTTGGGAAAGTTGCACACAATTTGTTTGATCAAATGACTCAATGAGATTTTATAACTTTGATGCACTAATTTTACACCGTGATGCATCAATTGTTAATCTTTTATTATTTTGGTCTTTTTCCAGTTCATATGTGTAGTTTTATGTGTGATGCAGTTGTTCTGAAATGTTGATGCAGTAGATTTTTATTTGTGGCAAATATAGGACTAGAAGCCTATTTTTTGTTTATATTATGAGTAGAAAATATTTGTGTGTGAAATTGTATGTATAATGTTGTTGTTATGAAACTTTAAGCAATATTTGGTTAACTTTGACAATTGCGGATCTATTAGCTAGTGTTTTCGTTATTTTATCACGAAAAGGCTTGTATACTTAGTTTTATGTTTAATGCAATTCTTTCGTAATACTAATGCAGTTGATTTTGTTGTTTATCAGGTATGTAAGAAAAACCCAAGCTTTTAGCATACCGCATGATTTCTTCACAATCTTAGATTATATAGTGTGATGCTCAAGTGTTTACATTCTGATGCACTAGAAAAAGTCTTGTATGTTTAGCACTCTGTCCGATGCACTTGAATTAAACTGTGACACAATACGTGTTCAGTTGTCATGTATAAGCATGAATACACCGTGATGCATTAATTATGACACTGTGATTCACTAATTATGACATTATGATGCATTAATTGATGTTGTGATGCACTGATTATGATACTGTGATGCACTAGATATGAAACTATCATGGACTTGATTCCTAGATATGACATGGCGATGCACTAGATATGAAATTTTGATGTACTGGTAATTAGACTATGATACACTTTAAAAGACATTGTGATTGTGATGCATTAGATATGACAGTTCATTATAATTATTTTTTAAATTGGCTTATTCGTTGTAGCTTATATACGTCAAATTCAACAATCTCTAAAACTAAGTAAGTTGAGAGAACTGTGCCAGCATTTAATGCGTGGAGTACAAGTTTATTGAAAAAAATGGAAAAAGAGAAACTTGCATCAAGCAGTTTTTGTGACGAGGACAACATACAACGGACCGAATGTCGTGTTTTTGTGATGAGGCATATGGAAGCAGAGGCGCGTCAAGTACTTAAAAAAGATGGTTCTGATACGTATTAAAGAGAAAAAAGAAAAATTATTGAAAGAAGCAGATGCATACGTGAAGCAGCAAAGAAAGAGTTCCCAACTTCTAACAGATGATAAATTCAGACTCAATGGATGTTTATAATTTTTTTGTAATACTTTTGTTTAGTGTTTGTTTAATACTAATTACTTTAATTTTTAATGATCAATGTTTGTTTAGTAGTAAGTACTTTTGATTACTGTAGATTACCGAATGATCACTAATACAATATTATAAATGGTGACACACTGAATTATAAAATGTGATGCACTAATTTTGAATTATACCTAGTACATCACAATGTATATAACTAGTGCACCATAGTGTGTAAAAAATCATTTGATATAAGAAAGTTGTGAATTATAACAACTAAATCAAACTATTAACAGTACGATGCAGTAAAAAAAATATTGTGATGCACTGGAAATGATATTGTGATGCATTAATAAAAAATAATTATAATGCAATAACATAAACAATGAGATGCACTGGAAATGATATTGTGCTGAACTAACATATAACAGTGATGCAGTAAACAAAGACAAGGATGCACTAGGAATAACAAATGATGCAATACTAAATATAATGATGCACCAGATATAAAACTATAATGCACTAAAAAAGAGAACTCAAAAGAAACTGTATGATATTTCATAACACTATTATAATGTTGCATTGATGTTCTATAAGTAATGATATATATTTTACAATTGAATCAATAACTTTTAAGAATATTCATAGTAAGCTCATTTGCGAGTAAGTTCTCTCAGCCCCGTCTTTTTCGGCAGAAGTTGTTGACTTAGTTTATTGGATCATGGAAATTTCTATGAATAAGTCCTGTAGTTATGGTCGCCCTTCCATCCACATATGCCACACGTCTTCCACATGAAAAACTCTTCGGTTGATATTTTTTATTTTGGCTTCATCCTTGAAGGTTTTGCATTCTTTAACCCCATACAATCGTAGTGAATTCAACATTCATTTCAGCTAATAAAATCCAACCTACAAAAAATAAAATAGAAACATGTTACATTTTATATTGTGATGCACTGTATATAATAATGTGATGCACTATATGAAAACAATGTGATAGAATACATGCAAACAATGTGATGCACTGGATTTGACATTATGATGCACTACATGTAAAGATTATGATGTGCTTAAAGTAAGTTATTAGATGACTGATCCACCATGGACAAAGGTTACTATATTGGTGGAAGTCCACAAATAATGAACAATTACAGGTACATCAGAAAAACAACTAACCATACAAACCATTTGCGCACATTACGCAACCTACACTTAACGTAACTCATGGTTATACGCAACAACTGAACACATACTACAACTCATTTTAAATACAATTGCATTAGCAAACAAATAAGCATACAAACTCATTTACGCACATAAGGTAAACTACTCTAAACCTAAATCATGCTTATACGAGACAACTACACTCCTAATGCATCTTAGTACAAATACAAGTGCATCACACAAACAAGAAAGCATACAAACTCATTTACGCACATAAGGCAACCTACGCTTAACCTAATTAATGTTTATACGCGATAAATGAACAACTACTACATCATAGTTCAAAATAAAGTGCATCACACTAAACACCAAGCATACAAATACATTTTCACACATAACGCAAACTATGCTTAATCTAATTCATCCTTATACGCTACGACCGAACATCTACCGCATCGCAATTTAAAGTCAAGTGCATCGCATAAACAACAAAACATACAAACACATTTTACACTCATAACACAACTTACCTTTAACCTAATTCATCCTTATACGTGGCAACTTAACATCTACTGCATCACAGTTCAAATTCAAGTGCATTGTACAAACATACAAACACATTCTACACACATAACGCAACCTACCTTTAACATGATTCATCCTTATATGTGGACACTTAAAACCTACTAAATCACAGTTCATATTCAAGTGCATCACACAAACAACCAAACATACAAACACATTTACCAACTAATACATCCTTATACACAAATACTGAACACCTACTGCATCACAATTCAAAATCAAGTGCATCGCACAAATAACCAAACATACACATACAAATAACCTGCTACATCATAGTTAATATAAAATCTACTACACTATAAAATGAAATACAACCGCATCAATATTCAAAACAACTGCATCACAATGTAAATATAGCGCATCACAGTTACAAAGTCTGGTTGAGACATTTTATCAAACACCTTGTATGCAACTTTCTTAAACACGTTTTGTGTCTCTTTTTTTCTAAATTTTGTTCCAGATGAAGAAGAAAACATGATGAAATTTGAATCAAACTTTGAATATAACATACTTAGATCAATAAAAACACATAAACTGATGCAGTAAGCAATTATTATTCAAAAATATACTTACGATGCGATGTAAGATCTGGTAGGTTTGTCCACAATATCGTTGATGCAATAACTTTTCTGAGGTGGATTCAGAATCTAACAAATCGATGCAGTTTGTTGTTCGTTGATGATGAATAAATCAGTAGGTTGTTCGTTAATGATAAATAGATCAGTATTTAGTTCGATTAAAGAGAATCCTACTAAGATGTGTGTGAAATTTTAGAAAGAGAAACTGTGAATTTTTGAGAGAGAAAATGATATCGTAAAATGGCAGTGATAGAATGAATGGTTTAGATGTATGTGTATTCTTGTTATGAAATTGCCCCTGAAGTTTGCCTTATTTACCATCCTGCCACCGTCACTTTTGATCTCATCAAATCTGATCCAATGGCTAGGATGCCTTCTTACACTTTTTATTATAAAGCCTTTTTTATAATAACCCCACCCTATATATATATATATATATATATATATAAGTAATCGAAAGAAGCAAATCGAATATGGGCGATGTTGAGTCCAGAATTTCTGTCTCCTTAAAGCAAATTCGCCCCCACCGCAGTGTGTAGCGTCTGCCTCCCAGGATAAAATAACATCTCGATGCGTTTGATAAACCTGAACTACCACCGACGCGACCCAAATTACGAAAAGAAATTATTTCCAAAAAAACGAAGTCGGATATTCGGGGTTGGAAAAACGAACGAAATTTCTGTGTAAAAATAAGACCCCTCACATCTGTATTTATAGGTGAAGATGAGAGAGAGACATGTGCTGGAGGAACTCTATACCGACCGAAATTGGTATCTGGAGGAACTCTAAACCGATCAAAATTAGTATCTGGAGTAACTCTAAACCGATCAGGATTAGTATCTCAATACTTATCCAGATCTGTTTAATTCGATTTTATCCGGATCCGAAAAATTTGAAATTTATTAATTGAGGTATTTTCGGTAAAATAAAATTTTACCGAATAAAATTGCAGTAAAAAGATAACTTCGAGACGCCGAGACATTTCACCCAAATCGCCCTTCGACCGAACCGAGCCGATCCGGCCGACCGGACGGATGGCGGCGGCGGCGGCGCGCGCGTGTGTGTGCGTGCACGAGGGGCGCCTAGTCACACATCCACACATGTCTCACTTTTGAACATGCCTTTGTCCACATCTCCTTATATACTTACAATTTCTCCCTTCTTTTTCCAATGTGGGATAGCATCCCAAATCCATTTCTAAAGGGTTCACTTTGGAATATTATTTCTCATTCATACTTCAATCATTTTGAGTGTTCTTATATGTTTTGGAAACCTCGTACGGAGTACTACGAATTCCAACTAAGTCCCGACTTTAACTCGTAGTCGAGCCAACTCAAAATTTCCTCTCAAATGGGCTGCTCAAAACATTCTATTTCCTCCATTTTATCTAATATTTCCAACAATCCCCCACATGAATGAGATTGATGGTCCAGCAGCACACGTCAGACACGGAGTTTGACTTGGTGATAGTTACTGCAGTTAGGCATTGCATAGGATAGGTAGAGTATGCTCCTTGAACCTTGCCTCGAAAAGATATATTCTCCTTACTGGCTAGACAGTGTGACTAGATGCCTTTGAACTGTCCGACCGTTTGTGTAAGTGATCGTATATCCTTCACAAGTGCCCTCCCTGATTTATTCTGTTCTCATTATTATGCCCATTTTGGCCGTGGACACCGTCCTGGTTATGCGGGAGTTTCTAGAGAATTGTGCCTTGCAATTCTCCTTTGAAGCGACCCCTCTTCACTCTAACATAGGTGATTCTCGTTAAGTGTTTTGAGTAAACCCGTATTTTACTCCACCCGACTATACGTTGTCGACTTAAGAATCATTAAAAGCATAAGCTTAACCTCTCCCTACGGGTATCACTATTTTCATCCTAAGAATGGTCGGTTCGGGGTAACCCCTGTAACACCCCGAGATATTCGGAATAATTACAGCGCCGTAAACCCTTTAAGTAAGGATTTACAAGGCTAATTTAAAAGAAATGTAAATATAAGACATCAATACTGCGGAAATTCAAGTTTACATAACCATTCAACTGGTTCAACGAGTAATTAATACAACCATATCGAAATGATATTAATAAGACACGCGTACTCGAGTACTGAAATCAAACCAAGAAAACAAATCACCAACAACAACAAACATCACTGAACCCCTTCGTCGTCACGTCGGTACTGCGGCTGTTTCCCTGCTCCTCGGCTACCTGAACATCAAAACAAATGTCCACCTCCGAAGGGGTTAGCAAAACGATGCTAGTACAAGTATCATTTAAACGAATCAAATATGCATCAACAATACATAACAAGATACACCACACGGACTTCCGCTACCGGAATCCGATAATGCGAATCCACAAGATTCCATTAACACAGCATGGGTATTCCAATGATCCAGCGCCCTCAGCATAGATCCCAAGATGATCCCGTCGGACCAACACGAGGTGGAAATAACCCGTCTAATGATCCAGCGCCCTCAACCTAGATCCCAAGATGATCCCGTCGGACCAACACGAGGTGGACATCCAATCCAGCGCCCTCAGCATAGATCGTACAACGTACACAAACACAACTCATGCATACATATATGCCAAATCATTATGTCCATCAACATGAACATACCAACACTAGATAACGAATATCATGACAATTCAACAAAATAAATTCCATGTTCAACAACATGAAAAAACCACAAACATGCTCAAAATACCAATTTTAACACATTACGATACTTGCCTCGAAGATGGCAAGAACAAAACACTTCAATGATCTCAACACACTCGAAGGCCGCCTCCTTCGATCAATGTAGCAAGCTCGAACCTTAACAAAAGAAATGATATACAAATCATCTCAAGTCGAACGATTGCCTAACAATTCGGTCTACGGCCCAAAAGCTCAAAATATGCACCGTCGAACCACTTAGCGACGCTACGTACTTTACGTAACGTGCGCTAAGCTCGCCTCGTTAGCGTCGCTATCGTCTAAGACTAGCGACGCTAGCCATGGATCGACAGCTTCTCGATCGATCGACTCGGCTGATATCATAACGTACGTTACGTACCAAACGTAGCGTGTGTTAGCTTATCCCCGATAGCGCACGTTAACTTACGTATGTTAGCGTGCGCTAACCGTGCATGGCAGATTACTACTGGTAGAAAACTGGATCTAATGGTGATGAACTCATGAATTCTATGGTGATAATACAAGTCATTCCCGAGCATATCATGCTAATAAGGTTTGTGAAAGTTCTATACGTACTAAATGACTATGAGATACAAAGATACGTATAATCATCACAACACCATAATCCATCTTAGATCTTCTAGGGATATTCTAAGTTCAATCCGTTATATGTCCCAAAAACGTATGATCCCTTTATATAAACGCATAAGAACTTGAAAATCTCCATATACTGATCACAAATCGGTTTGAAAATGCTTAGGAGTCCATATACTAAAAAGGTTCAAAGGTTTATACGAATAATAAGTGCCGAAACGTCAAAATATCCTTCTAACACGTGATGATTCGACTATTAACGAATTAACTGACTTAGATAAGCATGATCAAACGTCCTTCAGAATACTAATAATATTGGCGAAGAATCACCTACCTCAAAGTAGCGAAGGACACGAAGGAACTTGAAGAAAATCCAACACCGAGAGCTTGAACACCAATCCTCAATGATCTACAATCTTCAACACGAGCTAGGATGCTGATATGAAGTGTTTAGGATGTAGAGAGTAATATTCTAAGTGTAAGAATTTGGATGTGGGAAAAGAAAGGACTGAAAATACGAAAAGGATGATGTCCTATTTATAGGGAATGGTTATTAGCGCGCGCTAGTCCATACTCTTAGCGTGCGCTAACGGCTTACTGACTTCACTGTACTCAGCCTTTAGCGTGCGCTATCCTCATGCGAGTAGCGTGCGCTAACGCGTTGACTTGGCTTTTTCCCGAAAGCCGTCCAGGTTTATCCCGACACAATCCGACAAGGGTCCCCGGCCTGATCTCACCTACCACATGTCTCAATCATGCTGACTACGTATAGCGCGCACTATGGTCATGCACAGCGTGCACTATGGAAACCACTTAGCGTACGCTACACATAGTCGATAGCGTGCGCTACATGCGCAGAATCACAATTTACATTACATTCATGAAATCATATGCTCAACAACATCGGATTATGAAATACGGAGAATAATACTCAGATTAAAATACAACAATCACAATATCACAAGTTTCAAATACATATCAGAAATCTCGGGTATTACATCCTTCCTCCCTAAAAAGAAGTTTCGTCCCAAAACTTAAGATGAAAACAACTCCGGATATCTAGTCTTCATACTGTCCTCCGTTTCCCAAGTGGCCTCTTCAACTCCGTGTCGTGACCATTGTACTTTAACCAAGTGTATTGGTTTATTCCTCAACTGTTTGATCCGACTCTCAAGTATCTTGATTGGTCTCTCCTCGAAGGTGCCGTCATTAGCTATCTCGATTTCATCGAACTCAATGATATGACTGGGATCTGGTACATACTTCCGCAATTGGGATACGTGAAATACATTGTGAATGTGACTCAGTGATGGCGGTAAGGCCAACCTGTATGCTAAATCTCCAACTCTCTCGAGGATCTCGAATGGTCCGATATATCTCGGACTTAGCTTACCCTTTTTCCCAAAATGGAAAATCCCTCGTGTAGGAGACACCTTCAATAGTACATGTTCCCCAACGTCGAACTCTAGAGGACGACGACGTACGTCTGCATAAGACTTTTGTCGACTCTGTGCAGTCAACAGTCTTTCTCGAATCAAAGCTATCTTTTCTTGAGTCTGAATTATCAATTCCGGTTCCGTCCCGATCAAATCCGAAGAATCATCCCAACACAGGGGTGATCGGCATCTTCTCCCGTACAAAGCTTCAAATGGTGCCATCTTAGTAGAAGCATGCCAACTATTATTGTAACTGAATTCAACCAACGGCAAATGAACTTCCCAATCAGCCGACCAATCTAAGGCACAAGCTCTAAGCATGTCTTATACCGTTTGTATAGTCCTTTCGGACTGACCGTCCATTTGGGGATGATAAGCTGTGCTAAAGTGGAGCTCAGTCCCCAAAGCCCTGTGAACTGCCTTCTAGAAATGTGACACGAAACGACCATCTCGATCCGAAATAATGGTCTTCGGCGTCCCATGCATTCTGACTATCTCCGCAATAAATACTCGCGCCAATCTCTCGGGTCCCCATGTATCTTTAATTCCTAGGAAATGAGCCGACTTGGTTAGTCGATCAACTATAACCCAAATCATGTTCATTCCCGTTCTAGTCCTTGGCATACTGGTGATGAAATCCATCGAGATATCCTCCCACTTCCACTCAGGGATCGGAAGCGGCTTTAACATTCCGGCAGGTCGCTGATGTTCAATCTTAACCTGCTGACAAGTCAAACACTTCGAAACGTACTGCACGTCCTTCTTCATATTCCCCACCAAGTTTTGTTTTAAATCCTTATACATCTTATCACGCCTGGGTGAATAGAATAGGGCGCGTTGTGAGCTTCCTTCAGAATAGTCTGTCTCAATTCATCATTATCGGGAACGCAAAGTCGGCTCTGAAATCTCAGAACTCCATCATCTTGTATCATAAATCCTGGGGCCTTTCCTTTCTTTGCTTCGTCACATAACTGAAGGATCAGAGAATCGTTCAACTGCTTAGATTTGATTTCCTCGACTAGTGATGAAGTCAGTTCCATCACATATAGTTGCCCTTGAATTCGTGGTGCCCATACTTCAATCCCTTCGCGGATCAGTTCTCATTGAATGCTGGTTTGTGACGTAAGAGCTTCCAACACTCGAAGAGAATCAGGTTTACGGCTCAATGCATCGGCTACTACGTTTGTTTTCCCCGGATGATAGATAATCTCCAAGTCGTAATCCTTGATCAATTCCAGCCACCTTCTCTGCCTCATGTTTAATTCTTTCTGACTGAAAATGTACTTGAGGCTCTTATGATCTGTAAAGATCTGACAAAGAGTGCCGTACAAATAATGTCGCCAAATTTTCAATGCAAAGACTACAACTGCTAGCTCCAGATCGTGAGTCGGGTAATTAACCTCGTATGATTTCAGCTGCCGAGAAGCATAGGCAATCACCTTATCTCTTTGCATCAACACACATCCTAGACCCTGATTTGAAGCGTCGCTGTACACCATGAATCTATCAGTTCCATCTGGTAACTCTAATATAGGTGCTGTCGTCAGTCTCATCTTAAGTTCATCAAAACCAGCCTGGCATTTCTCATCCCACTTAAACTTTTGAGTTTTCTGTAACAGCTGAGTGAGCGGACGAGAAATTTTGGAAAATCCCTCTACAAAGCGGCGATAATATACAGCAAGTCCTAGGAAACTCCGGACTTCTTTCACATTATTAGGAACCTCCCATTCCAAGATTGCTTCGACTTTCTTCGGGTCCACCTGAACTCCGTCAGCTGATATCACATGCCCAAGGAAAGTTACTTTCCTAAGCCAGAACTCGCATTTTGAAAGCTTTGCATACAGCTGTTCCTTCCTCAAGGTGCTCAAAACCACACGTAAATGTTCGGCATGCTCCTCTGCGTCCTTCGAATATATCAAGATGTCATCAATGAAGACGACCACAAATTTATCCAAGTATTCCAAGAATACCCGATTCATCAATTTCATGAATACCGCAGGAGCATTGGTAAGTCCAAATGGCATCACTACAAATTCATAATGCCCGTACCGGGATCTGAAAGCAGATTTCGGTATATCCGATTCCTTAATTCTCAACTTATGGTATCCTGATCGTAAGTCAATCTTCGAGAATACCATTGCCCCTTGCAGTTGATCGAATAAGTCGTCGATCCGAGGTATAGGATACTTATTCTTGATCGTCATCTTGTTGAGCTCCCTGTAATCAATACACAGTCGGAGGGATCCGTCTTTCTTCCGGACAAAGAGAATGGGCGCTCCCCAAGGAGAAACGCTAGGTTGAATATAGCCCTTCTGTAACAATTCCTCCAGTTGCTTCTTGAGTTCATACATCTCGGTTGGCGCCATGCGGTATGGTGCTCTGGAAATAGGAGCTGCTCCGGGCTCTAATTCGATAGTGAATTCCACTTCTATCTGCGGAGGTAACCCAGGTAGTTCGTCAGGAAATACATCTGAGAATGCATTCACAACTGAAATAGACGAGAGCTCTACTCCTTCCTCTTTCCTCATGGCATAGCACCAAATTCCATGACATCCTTGCTTCAGTAATTTCACGGCTTTCATTGCTTTAATCAATTTTCCCGAGCTTCCCGGTCTCCACCCCCGGAATAAGTGTTCAGATCCGTCATCAGCAATGATAGAAATGACTCTCTCTCGGTAATTCAGAATAGCTCCATAACGGTTGAGCCAATCGTCTCCGAGAATTAAATCGTCACCGTAGATGTCAACTACAATAAGATTCGATGGCCAATCTCTCCCTCCTATAGACACTGGAAAATCTCTAGCCTCTAGGGTTCCCACAATTCTCTCTCCACTCGGCAAACCCACAACATATGGTTCGCAATCAAATAAGCACGAGATTTTTAAACGATTTACACAGTTCAATGATATGAAAGAATGTGTAGCTCCGGAATCGAATAAAACACTAACTGGTTGCAAAAGGAGATGAATCGTACCTGATGCAACAGCAGTGTTTTGATCGTCAGATTTCCTCATCTCGTACAGGCGCGGAGGAACGGACCCAGCACTGGATGTCTCTCTCTTCCCAATATTCTGCTGCTGAAATCCACTCTGTTGCGTCTGGTTCACACTTATCTCCTTCGGAACTGGCGCTGGAGTGCGAGTACCAAAAGATCTAGTAGCAACTCCATTGAAAGCCGCATGGTGCCCTTCTTGTCCACAATCGTAACAAGTCACAGAAGATGCGGGGCAGTCACGTCGAATATGCCCTGCTCGACCACAATTGTAGCATTTCTTTGATGCGTCCGAAACTGCTGATGTAGTCCGGAACTTCTTTCCGCCTCTAGAAGGATGTGGAGGTTTCCTAGCCGAATAAAAGGAAGACTGGCCCTTGCGGGGCCCACCACTCTTGTTTTCTGAAAAGTTGCCGGTCACCTTCTGCTTCTTTGCCTCCACTGATTTCTCCACCGCCGCCTCTTTCATGTCGTAGGCCAGCGCTTTGTCTTGATACTGTCGCAATGTAGGGCACTCGAATCCGGACATGTACTGCTGAATCTCCGGCTTCATCCGCATATCGAAATGAAAAATATTTTCTGCTTCCGTTCTGACCAAGTGTCGCACACAAGTCAGCTGATGATTAAAAATTTTGATTACATCTGTCACAGATGCTTCCGAACTCTGTGGTGAGAAAAACTCTCGGATCTTTGCCTCTCTAACTGGACGAGGACAATACTGTGCTTCCATCACTAGTTTGAATTCCGTCCAATCCGCATTATGATTCTCGGTTCGAATAGCTTCCCACCAATCAAAGGCCTCCCCAGTCAGAAAATACTGGGTAATGGGAACCTTCTGGTCCTCGGGACAGTTAAGACCCGCGAATATCTTCTCTAACTCCTTAAGCCAATGATCCCAAGTAAGTGCCTCAGCAGATCCGTCAAATTTTGGCGGGTGCAATTTGACCACCTCAGCAAGCCATCTGTCTCCCCGGTTATCCTCGTGGTGCTGCTGTCCCATCGCCGTCTCCATGCGGTCAACTACCTGGGCGAACTGGTTTATCTGCGCCACCACCTGTTGAAGCACTCCCGGCATGTTAGGATTTGCGTCGTCATTCGCTGATCCTTGCTGCCCTCCAGAATGGGAATCGGTTCGACTGGGCCGATAGTGCAGGGTAGTTGCGGAATCCTCATGTCTCATGTTACCCCGTCCGCGTCCACGACCGCGTCCGCGTCCACGTCCTCCTCTCAACATACTGTAAACATAATTCCTCAATATCCAGGACAAAGTTTTCGAAATAAAGCCCGTCAATACTCACAAAACAGTAATTAAGTAAAACGGTAGTATAAGAGATTAGGAGACTTACAACCACGGTCCACATGACGACTTTTGGATGAACAGTGATGTTACGAACGACTCGTAAATCAATAACGTAAACAGACCCAACTTAAAACCCGACTGCCAAGATATCCATGAATCTTAGCTCCGATACCATATTCTGTAACACCCCGAGATATTCGGAATAATTACAGCGCCGTAAACCCTTTAAGTAAGGATTTACAAGGCTAGTTTAAAAGAAATGTAAATATAAGACATCAATACTGCGGAAATTCAAGTTTACATAACCATTCAACTGGTTCAACGAGTAATTAATACAACCATATCGAAATGATATTAATAAGACACGCGTACTCGAGTACTAAAATTTAACCAAGAAAACAAATCACCAACAACAACAAACATCACTGAACCCCTTCGTGCCACGTCAGCATCGTGGTCGCTTTCCCTGCTCCTCGGCTACCTGAACATCAAAAAAAATGTCCACCCCCGAAGGGGTTAGCAAAACGATGCTAGTACAAGTATCATTTAAACGAATCAAATATGCATCAACAATACATAACAAGATACACCACACGGACTTCAGCTACCGGAATCCGATAATGCGAATCCACAAGATTCCATTAACACAGCATGGGTATTCCAATGATCCAGCGCCCTCAGCATAGATCCCAAGATGATCCCGTCGGACCAACACGAGGTGGAAATAACCCGTCCAATGATCCAGCGCCCTTAGCCTAGATCCCAAGATGATCCCATCGGACCAACACGAGGTGGACATCCGATCCAGCGCCCTCAGCATAGATCGTACAACGTACACAAACACAACTCATGCATACATATATGTCAAATCATTATGTCCATCAACATGAATATACCAACACTAGATAACGAATATCATGACAATTCAACAAAATGAATTCCATGTTCAACAACATGAATAAACCACAAACATGCTCAAAATACCAATTTTAACACATTACGATACTTGCCTCGAAGATGGCAAGAACGAAACACTTCAATGATCTCAACACACTCGAAGGCCGCCTCCTTCGATCAACGTTGCAAGCTCGAACCTTAACAAAAGAAATGATATACAAATCATTTCAAGTCGAACGATTTCCTAACAATTCAGTCTATGGCCCAAAAGCTCAAAATATGCAATCTGCCTGAACCACTTAGAGTACGCTACGTACTTTACGTAACGTGCGCTAAGCCTGCCTGTTAGCGTACGCTATCGTCTAAGCCTAGCGTATGCTAGCCATGGACTGACAGTTCTCTTTGATCAGCCGACTGACTCGGCTGATATCATAACGTACGTTACGTACCAAACGTAGCGTGCGTTAGCTTATCCCCGATAGCGCACGTTAACTTACGTATGTTAGCGTGCGCTAACCGTGCATGGCAGATTACTACTGGTAGAAATTGGATCTAATGGTGATGAACTCATGAATTCTATGGTGATAATACAAGTCATCCCCGAGCATATCATGCTAATAAGGTTTGTGAAAGTTCTATACGTACTAAATGACTATGAGATACAAAGATACGTATAATCATCACAACACCATAATCCATCTTAGATCTTCAAGGGATATTCTAAGTTCAATCCGTTATATGTCCCAAAACGTATGATCCCTTTATATAAACGCATAAGAACTTGAAAATCTCCATATACTGATCACAAATCGGTTTGAAAATGCTTAGGAGTCCATATACTAAAAAGGTTCAAAGGTTTATACGAATAATAAGTGTCGAAACGTCAAAATATCCTTCTAACACGTGATGATTCGACTATTAACGAATTAACTGACTCAGATAAGCATGATCAAACGTCCTTCAGAATACTACTAATATTGGCGAAGAATCACCTACCTCAAAGTAGCGAAGGACACGAAGGAACTTGAAGAAAATCCAACACCGAGAGCTTGAACACCAATCCTCAATGATCTACAATCTTCAACACGAGCTAGGATGCTGATATGAAGTGTTTAGGATGTAGAGAGTAATATTCTAAGTGTAAGAATTCGGATGTGGGAAAAGAAAGGACTGAAAATACGAAAAGGATGCTGTCCTATTTATAGGGAATGGTTATTAGCGCGCGCTAGTCCATACTCTTAGCGTGCGCTAACGGCTTACTGACTTCACTGTACTCAGCCTTTAGCGTGCGCTATCCTCATGCGAGTAGCGTGCGCTAACGCGTTGACTTGGCTTTTTCCCGAAAGCCATCCAGGTTCATCCCGACACAATCCGACAAGGGTCCCCGGCCTGATCTCACCTACCACACGTCTCAATCATGCTGACTATGTATAGCGCGCGCTAAGGTCATGCACAACGTGCGCTATGGAAACCACTTAGCGTACGCTACACATAGTCGATAGCGTGCGCTACATGCGCAGAATCACAATTTACATCACATTCATGAAATCATACGCTCAACAACATCGGATTATGAAATACGGAGAATAATACGCAGATTAAAATACAACAATCACAATATCACAAGTTCCAAATACATATCAAAAATCTCGGGTATTACAACCCCCACAGTGATCGTGCCCAATTTTATGAATTGATTGTCCCATTGAACCTAGATCTTGGGATCTCCAGTCAGCTTAGGTTGGGTATCCTCTATAAAACCATTAGCTCATGGCAATAGACCCATTCATCTTGATGATTTATCAACAAGGTCTTTTGATAACCCTTTGATTAGCGGATCCGCGATGTTATCTCTTGACGAATCGTAGTCAATAGTGATAACCAATGTTTATAGCAAAACGGTATTATGTTTTTGCCTCATAGGACGAGACTTACCATTATTCTTTTGTTCTGTGCCCTGTCAATCATAGATTGACTATCACAATAAATACATATTGCGGTCATAGTTTTGCCCATTTTGGAATATCTTCTAGAAATTGGTATTGCATTATGCCTCTCATGCATATTTGTCTAAGGTTATGAACTCATATTCCTTTGTAAATCGAGCAATAACCATCTATATTAAAGATTTCCATACCACTGCTGCACTATCTAGTGTGAAACATATTCACTATTTAGACATTAAATTCATAATGTCAGATATCCAATTTGCGTTACTATATCATTTTATAGTTTTTGAATATCTCATATCATGCAGCATATACACACAAGTAATCTTTATATCATTGTAATCACCAACTGATGATTAGTTTCCTGATTACTCGTGTATCCACATAGTCTACTCACGATATATACTGTGTTTAGTCTTGTACAATTTACTTAGTACATTAGACTTTTAGTTACTCTTGAAAGATCAGTTACCTTTGTGCTTGGATAGATGCACAATATCCATTGGCATTCCAATTGATTCCGTTGATCTTTCCAAGATTCATGTCATCATAGTATGACTGACCTCATATGAGACATTGTGAACGACTTGAGATTTTACATCTTAAAGTCATCTCTTTGGTCTCATATATTTATCTTTTCAGACTTTGTTGAATTGATCCCCTTGTCATTACTTACATCAATGACTCGATCATTCAAATTCATTCTTAAAATGACATAGTCGTCATGTGTATTTGATATATATACACTTGACATATTCATTGTCTTGAATCTTTTTGACATTATAAATTGGCATTTTTAACGTTTTGAAATTACGTTACCAACTATTAACCGAGACTTCAATTTCTCATAGATCAAATTACTAATTTTAAGCGTCCCCAAAATTAGCAATTTTTCATTAACTACATTACCAAATTTGAGCATCCCCAAATTGGTATGTTTCGGTCATTTAATCACCATATTTGAGTGTTGTCAAATTGGAGATTTTATCACACCCTTTGAAGTCATTGCTTGACATCACAGTGTCAAAGATTTTATGCCACTATTTTAGTGTCAATTTAGATTCATAATACTCTCACTAAGTTGCAGACTTTCAATCGTTGCGTTAGGCACATATGCCTTTGGTTCTTCCAAGTTGGCTTTTCTCAAAGACGCCATTTAGAAAGACTGCATGTATGTTTATTTGATATACTTCTACATGTATATTATAATAATAAACTTTCTTCTCATTACCAGAGAATATATCTCAAAGTACTTTAGACTCTCATGTTACTACAACCTCAGTTAGTAGTTTCGCCTCTTATTTATCCATGGATCCATTTAATTTTATTTTTGTATTTACGTTGGATCCTAGCGGTATCTATTCCAGAGGAAGATCTACCGAACATTAAACAAAATTCTGCATAACAGAATTATTCTTTCTCTTATATGACCATATGAAGAGTGTATATGGCATTGTAAGTTATCTTCTAGCACGCATGCTAGAAATTTCAGACGTAGTGATTTTCCAAGTTCAAGCCTTTTGCTTCAACCTTTAAAATCACTTGGTGATTTATTTCACATTGATAAATCCACGGTATCTCATAATTGATTTATTTTTTAAATCAGTTATGTGTTTGATACACGCTTTTCCTTAACTCGATTAGTACATACTGACATGTCACACTATCAGATTTTTGCACTACGAATTTATATGCATCATGCATCATGTGCGTATCCAGTGAAGATGCAGTCGACCGTCTTAGGTCAGACCTTCACTTGCTTTGGCTTAGGAACTTTTACCTTAGCCATACACCCCCACATTTTTAGTATTTCTAAAATTGTTTTACTACATTTCAGAGCTAATAGGAAATTTCAATTATTTCCTAGCATGGGATCTTGTTTTAAATTAACTAGTCTCCACATGATTGATATCCTCATATTCAGAGATAGTTTGAAATGTTTAACATCGTTTTGCGTTTCCGTTAGAGTGCAATTCAACCATCTTAATTTCCGGATTAAGTTGGTTTTCTATCTCGAGCTTTTAGAGTGTAAATTTCTCTTTTTGCTTTACTCATTATCGAGTACACGTAACTAATGTATCACTGTCTTTATAGAGTGATTACATTTCTTGTTACAACCTCTCATAAGAGTAGGTTTCATCATCATTTAAAACCTCTCTAGTTTTAATATTCGAATAAAGAACTTTTATGTTCTTAGCACTAAAATTCAATTATTGAATTTCTCCGAATTTTCAGCATATGAAGCCAATATCAATATTTGCCGTGTTAGGTATCACATGGATCACCGTAATAGGCTCGTGTGTCACTGCCGCAACAGACTGACACCAACACGAGAATATATATAATTTAACCGGAAGAGCAAAACCAACCAAAGAAAAATTTATAATTCTCAAGCCGACCCACAACCTGTACTCACTAGGTACCAGGCCCGTTAGTTTTTTTAACGTCCGAACATCCGATCATGATTGATATTCCATCACATAAAAGGATTAAAATCAATCAACAAATACTATTTAGTTAATATCTTAATTAAACTAACTAATCTTAACATATTAATAATTGATTCGTCTCTTATCAAAATTATCGTATGCATGATTATATAATAGCAAATATAATCACAATCTTATTTAGAAAACGCATGGTAACAAATAATATAAATTCTTCTCATTTATATTAACCATAAACACTTTCTAAATAATGATCGACGTGTAATCCATAATATTTTTATTCTAATCAGCTATTAGCAACTACCTTTGCTGACAGTAGCGTAGCTCAAAAAAAAAATCAGATAATATATATCAATGCCACATATGCCGGATAAATGAATTAGAGTCGAATAAGCATCGTCGATCCTACCATTCATGGATCACACAACAAGTCACACAAATATGTTTACACATATTTTACCATTAATAAACAATAAATTAATGTAAACATAAGTACTTTCCTACATGACATGCCAGCTAATTCAAGTCATCCTTATACAACAAAATAAACATAATATGTTTGTAACATATATGTGCAGTTATAAAGCAACAAATCGAATTATAGAGGTAAAGAAAAATTGGAAGAATCGGCACTTCAGTAAGTGCTCAAGCCTTACTCCAAAACAGTACAAAACTAAAAGCTACAAAAGGCAAAACACATCACACGTATATGTGTGAACTCAAACACGTTGATATGACATGTTCGAAGAGTCCGAAACTAACCGAGGAAGCGCTTCATCCGGGAGGAAGGTCCAGGACGTGTACATTGTTTCCCTCTCTCTAAATGTGTCGGAGAAAAATGTGGGGAAGCTAATGTAATTGCAAAACCATAAATGGAAATGAAGCAGTCGAAAAGCATGTTCCTCATGGCAGATCCAAACATCATTAAAATTGAATTTCGAAAATAATAAATCATTTTTCCCATAGATGGAAAAATTTGCAGAGATCCGATATTAATAATTTCGAAATTTATGCTACAAAATAATTATTTGCTTTAAGATTGTTGGTATATTTACCATGTTTTGAATCTCCCGCAAGAGCTGCAAATCTGAGAAGAACAAAGTAGGAAACAGATTCGTTAATAACGAGAACATTGAATAATATATATATATATTTATATATATATGTAAGTAATCGAAAGAAGCAAATCAAATATGGGCGATGTTGAGTCCAGAATTTCTGTCTCCTTAAAGCAAATTCGCCCCCACCGCGGTGTGTAGCGTCTGCCTCCCAGGATAAAACAACATCTCGATGCGTTTGATAAATCGATCATCGGACCCTCAGCGAACTAAAATTAAACCTGAACTACCACCGACGCGACCCAAATTACGAAAAGAAATTATTTCCGAAAAAACGAAGTCGGATATTGGGGGTTGGAAAAACGAACGAAATTTCTGTTTAAAAATAAGACCACTCATATCTGTATTTATAGGTGAAGATGAGAGAGAGACATGTGCTGGAGGAACTCTATACCGACCGAAATTGGTATCTGGAGGAACTCTAAACCGATCAAAATTAGTATCTGGAGTAACTCTAAACCGATCAGGATTAGTATCTCAATACTTATCCAGATCTGTTTAATTCGATTTTATCCGGATCCGAAAAATTCAGAATTTATTAATTGAGGTATTTTCGGTAAAATAAAATTTTACCGAATAAAATTGTAGTAAAAAGATAACTTCGAGATATTTCGCCCAAATCGCCCTTCGACCAACCAACCAACCAACCGACCCGACCCGAGCCGGCCGGACGCCGGTGGCGCGCGCATGTGTGTGTGTATGTGTGTGCGCGGGGGGCGCCTAGTCACACATCCACACATGTCTCACTTTTTGAACATGCCTTTGTCCACATCTCCTTATATACTCACAATTTCTCCCTTCTTTTTCCAATGTGGGATAGCATCCCAAATCCATTTCTAAAGGGTTCACTTTGGAACATTATTTCTCATTCATACCTCAATCATTTTGAGTGTTCTTACATATTTTGGAAACCTCGTACGGAGTACTACGTATTCCAACTAAATCCCGACTTTAACTCGTAGTCGAGCCAACTCAAAATTTCCTCTCAAATGGACTGCTCAAAACATCACATTTCCTCCATTTTATCTAATATTTCCAACACTAACTCGAACCGAGATAACATACCCATGCGAGGAAGTCAGATAATATGTGAAAACTGAGATGATGGCAACTTCATTTTGTTCACTCTACCATGTTGTTTAGACCATTAAAAATATATCTGAATATGCAATCACACTTCAGTTTCATATTCTTATATCATATTGTAGTTTTTTAGTTAAATGAAAATAAATATTGCTCCCGTGTGTGTTTTATCGACCGATTGAAAGATGGAATTCATTTTTCTTGCAACAATTAATTTGTGAACTAAATACTCTTGCTATATATTTAAAAAATTGAGCATCGCTGCAAATTAAAAAAAAAATCTAAATTGTAAATATCACAAATTCTAAAGACAAATCTGATAGGTTGAAATTCTGTCCTCCAATTATTTAATATATTTCCACCGGAAGGCTTTTAACTACAACATGAATAGATTCTTGTATCTGACATCCCACAACCTCTTAAATATTCTGAATTTAAACTTGTATAAGAACGCAATGAACATCAGGACCAGAAGATGTAAAGTAAACCTATGGAACAATACATATATATAGCCTATTCTATCGCCAAGGTAATGGTAATGCACATAGTAGAACAAGAATCCCGGAAAATTTATGAAGCATGGACTTGACACTTGTCGCGCGACAGACACGGACATCAGTCGCAATTTTTTCCAAAATGCAAGACAACACGTAGAGATCGTGTTTTCACTATTTTTATTATATATATATATATATATATATATATATATATATATATATATATATATATATATATATATATATATATATATACACACAAGTTCTTTTGTTATTATCAAAATAAGAGTAGAGTTATATTAAATACCAAACTTTTCTTAAATACTAAGGGATCATCCCCACCATCCATCCAAAAAGAAATCAATGGTTGAGATTAAAAGCATTTAATATTTCACACATTTTTTATAATTTAAATATCTCTTAAACCGTTAATCGTTAAGCGAAAATAATTACACCATCGCGACGATCATTTAATTATCTTTCTATAGACAGGCACTTTGATATACTTTCGACAAAAAAATTTTTTTCATTTTTTCACATTTTTTCGTGGGAAAATATCATATGTGATATATCATATATGATATGTAATATCATATATGATATGATATTACATATCATATGTGATATGTAATATCATATATGATATATCACATACGATTTTTTCTACTACGAAAAAAACGTGAAAAAGCGGAAAAAAAAATTGTCGAAAGTATATCAAAGTGCCTATCTATAGAAAGATAATTAAATGCTTCGTCAGAATTCAGATATTTTTATTGACTTAACGATTAACGGTTTGAAAGATATTGATATTTGAAAAAAAATGATGAAAGTGGGTGTTTTAAATTGTTGGAATTAATCTCATTCATTAGATCAAATAAAGATGGAGGGAAGATGAAGGGTGAAGATTAATCCTTAGTATGTAAAAAAAGTTTGGTCCTCAAATAATCTTAAATCATCAAAATAATTAGTATTAAAACAAATAATATGAACACCATCCATACGTGCAAAGATTATTAATAAATAAACCCCACATTAAAAGAAGCTCAGTTCCTAAGCACATATACACTGTAACCTCCACTTCCTACCTCCTTCCTTTTTTTTCTCTACAACAGAAAACAAACCAAACTGGTAAAAAAAACAGCGCCAACATGTCAAACGCGTGTCCTAAGAGCCTATCCCATGGTTGTTAAGGCGTTCGACTAGTTGTCGACCACGCGATGCAGGACAATCACCGTGTAACTCCGACTCGGCTGATGCAAGTTTTTCGCGTGCCAGGAACGACATGAGTCGCATGGGCGACGACTTGGGTCGACTGGGCCACGACTTGGGTCCGACCGGTATAAGGTCCGACCTGCCGAGGTATGAAATCTAATTGCTAAAGCCACTTTGTTGTATAGATATATTATATATAAATATTATATATTATAGTTATAAGTACATGTAATAGTATATAATCGGTCGATTATATAATTTATATATATACATATAAATATTTATTACTTATTCATAAATATTTATTATTTATTATTTATAATTAGTCGATTATTTTCGACCAGTCCACGACTCACCATGTCGGACCCGTCGACTCGACTTGACTTACCGCCGTAATAAGTAACAACCATAGCCTATCCTGAAGTGTCGCCAATGTGTAGCTAGCATGTCAGGGGAGCTCTGAAGACGGGTAAACCGAATTGCCCCGAGTACCGGTCCCGTTGATGCAGGGCCGGTCCTGAGTTTTCTGCTGCCCTGGGCGAGCCGGCTAAAAGATGCCCTTTATAAAAAAAATAACAAATTATGTTTTAGAGGTTTGAAATCAATGGCGGAGCTAGAAAAATTTCCGTGGGAGGGCCGAAACAATATTTTTCCGGGAAGTACATTAAATGGGAGGGCCGAAATAAATTTTTTTCCAGAAATACACATGAAATCGCGAAAAAATACACTAACGGGCTTAGGCCTAGGGGGACCGGGACCCTTCCCGGTCCCTTAATAGCTCCACCCTTGTTTGAAATCTAGTTAAACTAAGGGCATCCTAATACAATAAAATCTTATGATGCTTTTTTTATGACACAGTATATCACAAAAGTTCAAAGTCAAAGAATGCAAAAATTTTACTGATTTTAGAGTATAATTTTGAGTATATAAAAGTTTAGTGTGAGTGAAAAAATCATCGTTGCTCAATTAAATTTATTACCATAGTCGAGAGTATAGGATATTGAATAAGCTTGTTGAAGAAAAAAAATGTTTACTGTATCATCATTGAAAATGCTCTATGCGGCTCATCCTCATACTTAATTTCGTTTAGTAAACAAAATATTACATTACGACAATACTTCAAATTACCCAAATAACAACAAAAATTAAATTTTTTGAACTTGTAAGAAAACATACAATTAATGTTTTTTTTAAAAAGTGAACAATTAACTTTCTGCTTTACAAGTAGAGACATGTTAAAAACAGAACAATCAGCATTCTACAAATTCTTATTTAATAAATTAAACAAATAAAAGAACTAGAAAATAAACTATGCATATTAAAAGAGTAAGACAATAGTTCAAAAAAATTAGTCAACAACCTAAAAGTTTCCGGCCAATTACTCACGTGCGTCACCGCACCATTTTAATATATTTTTTTTTTAATTTCACATTCTCTCTCCACTAAACTTCTTCTCCCCAAAGCTTCATATGCCATCTTCGGATCTGTCTGCTCCTTCATATATTTCTATCTATTAATTCGAACATGAATCTAAAATTTGATGCCCCCAAAATTTTGTTGCCCTGGGCCGTCGCCCACCTCGCCCAGTACCAGGGACGACCCTGCGTTGACGTTTCAAGGACGAATACGCCCAGAGAAGGCAAAAAATGTTCTTGGGACATTATTTTACTTTTATTTTTTAAATAAAAAAATGTCTACGACAGTGGGAACGTTTAGAAATACGTTTACCTCGCCTAACATTTCAAATCTTTTTTTATCCCGCTTTCTCCTTCCTCTATATGACTTCGCCTGCTTCTTCCATCAACACAGCCGCTGTCGCCGACGTCTGCTTCTTCCGTGAACACGGTGTTTATGCGGTTGCCTGTTTCTTCCACTGCTGCTGGCCTCACTGCTCCCCTCAAGAACTGACGATGATTGGAGCACTACAGGAAAAACGCAATCAGACAACACTAATCAGACAATAGTCGGCCGAAAAAGTGTTGGCTGAAATTAACAGACAACGATATATTTTCATCCTCGAAAAAGTATTGTGTAATCCAATTACATTGCAACGGTTTAAAAACCATTGTCTAGAAAAACCAATCAGACAAGACTTTTTGGCAGTGGTGTTGTGCAAACTTGGAGGATTAGACAACCGTTTTAAAAATATATTGTGGGAATTAGCTTAAGACAATGACACGTTAAACTGTTGTTGAAATAAGACAAGCATTTTTAACTATTTCTAAAAGTATTGTCTGATTAAACTTGAGACAATGTCGCAAAAAACCGTTGTTGCAATGAGATAAGTGTTTTATACATATTTTTTGTTTAAGTTTGTTTCAACAACGATTCTTCTATAATGTTGTCTGACTGCACGCTAACATATAAGTGTTTTAGCTGTATTGTATGTTGATTTTCTAGACAAGCATTATAGTGTTAAAACCGTTGTCTAATTTACTGTACTTTTAAAAAAAATAAACATAAAGAAATCAAACCTGCCAGCAAAACGGCATCATGTAACCAGCAAATCAATTACCAACGTAAAGAAACTTAATAGAAAGAAAGCAAACCAGAATTACAGTTACAAATTCAAAGTACAGAAATTAAATTACATCAAGAAAGTTCTATTAGTTCATCTATATCTCACATGTAACTAGCCACGTCCTCCTCAAGTAAATCAACATCAGGTAAATTTGGCATAAAACACTCATTCTCAAGTTCCACTTCTACATATCCCTCATTTTCATCCTCATTGTCTTCATAGTACTTTTTCTCTGGTAATTTTAACACAATGGACCATAACTTATCAAGAGGATCGTCGATGTAACAAACTTGCTTAACATGTTTTGCTAATACAAATGGATCATTCAAAAACCCCAACCTATTCAAATTAATCAATGTATATCCTAAGTCATCGACCTTAATCCCTTTATTCATATCTACCCACTTACAATGAAAAATAGGGATTCTAAAGTAGCTATAGTCCAACTCCCATATACTTGTTATGACTCCATAAAATGTATGTGACGTATGCTCGATATTTTGATCCTTACCCTGCACAACCATTGTCTCGGCTTGTACACACATATCACTGCATTGAACTTGATGTGAATTATCACGATCCTTGGTACTGTAGATAACACCATCCATTTTCTAGCCGCTGAATGTAGGAACATCCTTGTTGGGTGTAATACCCACGATCTTTGTTCCGATTATTTTGGATTTTTTTCGGATATTCCCCGGTTGTCGAGTGCCGGTTTTATTTTCTCTACAACTAATTTTGGTGTTTATGACCGTATGTGATGATTTGTTATCCGTTGTTTTCATTTCGGATCGATGATGTTGTCCATGAGCGTTTTGTCGTGTTCGTTTTGTACGATTTCGAAAAATCAAGTCGTCGATTCATGACGGTTGGGCACTGACCGGACGGGTGCGGGCACTGGCCGGACGAGTGCGGGCACTGGACGGACGGGTGCGGACACTGGCTGGGCAGGTGCGGCAGAAACCGTCATAGCGCACGCCACAATCGGAAGGCTGCGCGCGCTAACTCGGCAGGAGTAGCGCACGTTATCGGCCGACCAGCGCACGCTACCTGGCCGAGTAGTCTATTCCAGGGGGTTCTGGACGGACCGGCTAGCGCACGCAAGGCCCTGCGCAGCGCGCGCTACCGCGATCGGATAGGAAGGTTCTGGACAGCAAGACAGGTCGACAGGATAGGTCAACGCGGGCCCCGGCCGAACATTCTCGACCATGACCACCCGTTAGCGCACGCTAGATCGGCATCCTAGCGCACGCTAGGCTGCACCAGTATAAATATGACCGAGCAGTCATATTTTCACTCGTTTTTCATTTCCTATCTTTCCTGTCCGTGGCTGGAGTCTTGGAGAAGTCAAAGATATGTTGTTATTCTATGAATCCACGAAGTTATGGAGTTCATATCATCGATTGATCATTCTATAACATCCTTCAATCCAGGGAATCAAGGTTAGTTTTCCTAAAATCTTAGTTTTTGGGAAATTAGGGGTTTTGCTTGATTTCACCTGTTTGTGTAATACCCACGATTTTCGTTCCGGTTATTTGGATTTTTTTTCGGATATTTCCCGATTTTCGAGTCCCGGTATTATTTTCTCGACAACTGATTTTGGCGTTTATGACCGTAGGTGAGGATTAGTTATCCGCCGTTTTCATTTCGGATCGATGATGTTGTCCCCGAGTGTTTTGTCGTGTTCATTCCGTGCGATTTCGGAAAATCGAGTTGTCGAATCATGGTGGTCGGGCACTGGACGGACGGTTGCGGGCACTGGCCGGACGAGTGCAGGCACCGGCCGGGCGGGTGCGGCAGGAACCGGCGTAGTGCACGCTATGGCCGGAAGGTAGCGCACGCTACGGCCGGGAGGCAGCGCACGCTACGATCGGTTGGCTGCGCGCGCTAGTCGGCCGAGGCAGTAGGGGCAGAAAGGTTCTGGACTGGGAGGATCGGCAGGTAGCGCACGCTACTGTCGGACATTGCGCACGCTATGGCCGGCAGGTAGCGCACGCTACGGCCGGAAGGCTGCGCACGCTACCTGGCCGAGCCAGGAAGTCTCTGGATTGTGGCCTGGGCTGACAGCGCACGTGTTCAGCGCATGATGGCGGGCCCGGCCGAACATTCTCGACCATGACCGCCCGCTAGCGCACGCTAGATCGGCAGTCTAGCGCACGCTAGGCTGCACCAGTATAAATATGACCGGCAGTCATATTTACACCAGTTTTTCATTTCATTCCCTTCCTATCTGCGACTGGAGTCTTAGAGGTGACGAAGGCATGTTGTTACACAACTAATACACGAAGTTTGGGAGCTGATAACTTCGATCAATCACTCCATAACATCCTTCAATCCAGCGAATCAAGGTTAGTTTTCCTAAAATCCTAGTTTTGGGAAAATTGGGGGTTTTGGTTGATTTCGTCCGTTTGATCCGTGATAACTTATATTTGTGATGTATTGATGATTATTAAGTTGTTTTATATCGAATTCCTTGTTTTTCCATGGTTGGATTGCCGAGGATTCTTCGTTTTATTGAGTTTCTAATCGACACCTTGAAGGTGTTCGATAAAATGTCACAAAGGGGATTCGGGCGTTCTACGATTATTCTTCCTCGTTCGATCGTCAATTTATTCATGGTATGATGTTGGGGTCAGGTTCCTTGCGAAGAACTCAAGCCGGAACCCTTCCGTTCGCCATTTTCCGATCGGTGGTGTTACCGTCGTTTCCACCGGAGAGTTGTGGGCATTCAAAGTTTTCCGGTTGAGAGACGTTCGTCGGAGTGTCCGGTATCGACTATCGAGGCAAGTATCTTGCCCATACATTACGTGTTTTGTGAATATGATGGTTGAAAATTGACGATACGTGCTAAACGAATTATTTACAATCATTTTTCTAAAGAATCGATATATTTGCAATCATAGGTTTTCTTAAAGGACGAATCTTGTGTTCGAGACTTAATGTGCTTATTTGACTATGTGTGTCAGTGTTGAGTATAGGAACTCCCTACCTTCATTATGTGTGAATATGTCGTCGGTAATTTGTAGTTAAATCCTTTTGTTATAAATTGTGCGTGGATTCATGTGGTTATCGGTGGATATATGAGTTGTGTGATATTGGTTGTGTCGTTTGGTGTTGTTTAGAAGGTGTGCTTCCTTGTTAATTGTATAAGCTTTGGGTCGTGAGTGTGTGTTGGACATTTGGCCATTTTAGCAAAATACCTCGACTATATATATTGTGATTGACTCTTGAGGATTTCGGTTTTGGAAATTGTGAATTGATGAGAATCGTAAGGTTGTTCTCGGGTAATCTCACTCGGGGATTGACTCGACGGGGTCACACGGGGACCTGGTGTCTTAGCGGCTGGACCGGGTCGCTAGAGTTACTTCGAGTGGGCATTCTCACCTGGGGATTGCTCGACGGGGCACACAGGGACTTGGTGGCTTGAGGGCCGGACCGGGTCGCGAGAATTGCCAGAATATTTGTACTGATGAATAATTATGATATGTCCGGAGTATTACAATGCTCGGTGCTCGGGGTCGAGAGACATTATATATTGAGTCTTGGTGTTTGGCTAAAATGGCATAATAATAATTTGCTATGTGTAATGTATTTTTGGAAGTGAATTGAAGTGAATGAACGGGTCGTGGACCCTGTGTTGGTGATCGAAATGGTTGGGTCGTGGACCCTGTGTTTTGTGAATGAATTGGGTTTTGAACCCCGTGTTTTGTTAATCGGTTTTTCATTTTTGGGAAAATGAACTTTGGGGTGGTGACCCTAAGAGGCTTTTGAAGAATTAAGAACTTTACTATCGCAAATGTTTTCGAAAACTCCCGAGAATTGAAAATGTTTTCAAAGTGCTTTCTTGTTTTGGTTTCTACTTTCAAGACTTGAACTATTTTAATTATCAAATATCTCGGGAAGTCTTTTGTTGTATTCTCGGAATGTGTTTTGTATGGCTCGTATTTGCACTTTATACTTGTACTAGCAAAACAGTGGAGTTTTGCTAACCCCCGAGTATTCGGGGGTGGATGTCTATTTTTGCATCCAGGTACATGCAGGTTTGGGAGCAAAACACAGGATCGGCGCGAAGGATGATGGAAGGCGAATGATACTAATCACACGAAGGCCACTATTGGATGCAGTCAGTCGGAGTTTGTGTATGGTGTTTCTTCTGTCGTACTTTTGGTTTGCGAGTGTATTTTGCCCTTGCATGAGTATGAGTCGAAATAGAAATGTGCATTTTGACGTGTATGTTTGTGATGAAAGACCAAGTTAGTATGTTGATTTGGTATTTTATCATGTCGGTATGTAATGAGTTGTGTTGTTTGGATGTCTAGCCTGGTGGATCCTCACGGAGAGGGTCTGCGGCGTGTAATATTCCCGGTTTGATTATGGGGGTGTTACATTTATGGTATCGGAGCTTAGGTTGCGGAAACCTAGGCATTCGGGTCCAGTCAGGTATTGTCGTGTCTTGTCCTGTCAGATTGTGTTTGTCTAAGTCATGTAGCGACGCGTCGTCTGTGATGTCGGCCGTGATTAGTATCGAGGTGCAGCCATCATCTTCGTGCAACCTGTGGATGTAAGTCTCCCTACTATATTGTGCCTTGTGATATACGAGCTTGTATAATTTTGTGTTATGATGTGGAGTTTAAAGGTGATTTGTGATTATGTGGCCTATGTTGTTTGATCTTCGTATGATGCTAGGATAAAAGTGGTGCCAACGTATATGTATTTATACACATATCCTGATATAAGTCGTTTTCACAAGAGTAATGGCCTTGGTGTGGTTACGCAAAGAAAAATTCACCAATGTAATATTTTAAAACTTTACATGTTTTTGGGGAGACACGTATATTTTGTTTTAAAACGTCCTCCAAAGGGAGGAAAAAGTTTGATTTTCGTATTATGACCTCAAGGCCGATTTTTTTTAAGAATTCAAACTACCGATATTTTATTTTCATCTTGTATTGTAAGTTTTCAAAACACGATTTTTGAACTCAAGTGAAGTCTACAAAATGTAGACAAGACGTGACTCTCGTTTTCAACTTATCGGTTTTATGGTTGTTAGTCGAGAAATACGTGATGATGTTCTTGTTGTTCGGGCAGTGTTTCCAGTTTTAAATTAAAATTATGATGTGAGTGCTGAGTCGTTCGATTTGTGTACATTGAGATAGGTCTCTTTAATAAGAGGTGAGATTTCGGTTTTTGAATAACAATTGTTTTTTGATGGTTGCTCATGAAGTGTCGAATCAATGGCTTTGAGATTCGAACGTGTTGTTGTTTATTTTTGACCATCGATTCTAGTAATGCCGTATATATGTTCGCAATCACGTTGCTGAATTTGAGCTGTTAGCGCACGCTAAGTACGAGGCTAGCGCGCGCTAATGCAGCATGAATAGCGCACGCTAAATAATGGTTGTAGCGCACGTTAGTTAGCTGGCACAGAGGATGTGAAACCGCATTTTAGCCTTTAGGTCTAACTTTCTGCAGTCAGTCGTCTGTGACTGTATTCTATGTGCGTTGTCTAGTGATGACAACCGTTTTATGTGGACGTGTGTTGTGACCTTTCATTCGCGCTAAGTGATAATTGAATTTATTTGGTGAGTTGATAAATTATGTCTGCTGTGTGTGTATGTTCGAAATGTTTTCCTGAAACTTTCATAAGTTTGTGCAAGTTGCGGAAATCAAATTTTGAAACTAATTTGACGTTGCGATTAAGCCGGCGACTTCGTATGAACTTTGGAAATTGTTTGAAATTTTCGAGCCGGCCTAGGATTCTCAAATAAAACCTCGACGGTATTGAAAGAGTTGTTTTAAAGTACCTTGAACATTTTGTAAAATATTACCGTCGTTGATTCTTGTGTAGTGTTGGGAGAATTTTCGGAAGTGACTTTTAGCGTACTATTGTATTTTCGAATAATTCGAGTATATGATTTTCAAAAATCTTTCACATCATAAAAATATTTTATTTCAAAAACCAATATGATTTTTATTTTTAAAAATATATAGTGAGAGATGAAAAATCTCACTCGATGTAAAGTTCAAACTCGGATTTGGAAATGTTAGAGTATGTAAGAATGGTTGGATGATCTTGCATGGTTAACTTGTTGGTTGTTAACGGTGATGGTGATGAGTAAAGGCATAATGATTTTGATAACGCCGATTACAAAGAATTATTATTTTGGCAAATTATTTCAAATGAGGCGGTTAGAGTATGTTGATTACAAGTTTTGATGAAATAACCCGAGGTACCGAGAGTACTTTTAAAGTTTATTTTGAATAGCATACAAATCCAATGATTTTCAAAAGATTTCCTTTAAAGGGATACCTCGTGGATTTTCTTTCCGAGTTGTTATTGGTTACCTTATGTGATATGTCATGCTAAGTTGGTACTTTAGCATATTTGTTTTTGCGAGGTGGTGCAATCGTATTGAGTGAGAATCCGCTTAGTATGCGGAGGGACAGAGGACGCGACCGTGACCACAGTACAGTTGGTTATAGAGATTAGATGCGGGACCAAGAGGATATGGCCGGAAGGTTGATATTCAAGCACTTCGTTTTCGTTATTTAAGTTTCGGGGACGAAACCTCTTTTAAAGGTGATATGATGTAACACCCACATTTTTTTTCTTCTCGTTTCCATTTCGTTCGACCGTATTGAGGTGATTATGTTCGTTAATGCTTCTGACCTTGTGTTGTTTCTCACATTTGTCATTCGAGCGAGTTCTGATATTGTTCCAAATTGATGTGCATATTGTTGTGATCTTTCCAAGTTCGGATCGATTTCTTGTGAACCGTGTTCGAAACTAACACCTCATGCTTCCTACATGTTATTGATGTCTTGATTTGAGGTGTGAACTTCAGAGGTTATCGTTGTTTTTCGATCATTGCTATTCGTTCGTCGTTGTCCAATCATTATTGTTTGATCTCGAAATCGTGATTATTGTACATCTGGGCCATTTTGCGATTTCATCTGGGCCATTTTGCGATTTCCATAAGTGTTGGGAAATTGTCTTCGTATTTGATCTTCCAAATCTGTGAGTTATTGGAATTTCATACCTTTCAGCGTTGGAATCGTGATTCGATTTTTGTATTGCTCGGTTTTATCAACCGCAGCGATTCATGCTCGTTGCTTTTCGTAAGCATTCTTGCGTATTGAATCAGATCGTAGTGGCTTTATACTGCATGGAGTTCTGGTGTGTTGTCGAGAGTCTCCTTGCTTTTGTTTTAAGTTTCGGGACGAAACTTATTTTTAGGGGGTAGAATGTAATACCCACGATTTTCGTTCCGGTTATTTGGATTTTTTTTCGGATATTTCCCGGTTGTCGAGTCCCGGTATTATTTTCTCGACAACTGATTTTGGCGTTTATGACCGTAGGTGAGGATTTGTTATCCGTCGTTTTCATTTCGGATTGATGATGTTGTCCCCGAGTGTTTTGTCGTGTTCGTTCCGTGCGATTTTGGAAAATCGAGTCGTCGAATCATGGTGGTCGGGCGCTGGACGGACGGTTGCGGGCACTGGCCGGACGAGTGCAGGCACCGGCCGGTCGGGTGCGGCAGGAACCGGCGTAGCGCATGCTATGGCCGGAAGGTAGCGCACGCTACGGCCTGGAGGCAGCGCACGCTACGACCGGTTGGCTGCGCGCGCTAGTCGGCCGAGGCAGTAGGGGCAGAAAGGTTCTGGACTGGGAGGATCGGCAGGTAGCGCACGCTACTATCGGACACTGCGCACGCTACGGCCGGCAGATAGCGCACGCTACGGCAGGAAGGTTGTGCACGCTACCTGGCCGAGCCAGGAAGTCTCTGGATTGTGGCCTGGGCCGACAGCGCACGTGTTCAGCGCATGATGGAGGGCCCGGATGAACATTCTCGACCATGACCGCCCGCTAGCGCACGCTAGCTCGGCAGTCTAGCGCACGCTAGGCTGCACCAGTATAAATATGACCGAGCAGTCATATTTACACCAGTTTTTCATTTCATTCCCTTCCTGTCTGCGACTGGAGTCTTAGAGGTGACGAAGGCATGTTGTTACACAACTAATACACGAAGTTTGGGAGCTCATAACTTCGATCAATCACTCCATAACATCCTTCAATCCAGCGAATCAATGTTAGTTTTCCTAAAATCCTAATTTTGGGAAAATTGGGGGTTTTGGTTGATTTCGCCCGTTTGATCCGTGATAACTTATATTTGTGATGGATTGATGATTATTAAGTTGTTTTATATCGAATTCCTTGTTTTTTCCATGGTTGGATTGCCGAGGATTCTTCGTTTTATTGAGTTTCTAATCGACACCTTGAAGGTGTTCGATAAAATGTCACAAAGGGGATTCAGGTGTTCTACGATTATTCTTCCTCATTCGATCGTCAATTTATTCATGGTATGATGTTGGGGTCAGGTTCATTGCGAAGAACTCGAGCCGGAACCCTTCCGTTCGCCATTTTCCGATTGGTGGTGTTACCGTCGTTTCTGCCGGAGAGTTGTGGGCATTCGAAGTTTTCCGGTTGAGAGACATTGTTGGAGTGTCCGGTATCGACTATCGAGGCAAGTATCTTGCCCATACATTACGTGTTTTGTGAATATGATGGTTGAAAATTGACGATACGTGCTAAACGAATTGTTTACAATCATTTTTCTAAAGAATCGATATATTTGCAATCATAGGTTTTCTTAAAGGACGAATCTTGTGTTCGAGACTTAATGTGCTTATTTGACTATGTGTGTTAGTGTTGAGTATAGGAACTCCCTACCTTTGGATGATGTCATTATGTGTGAATATGTCGTCGGTAATTTATAGTTAAATCCTTTTGTTATAAATTGTGCGTGGATTCATGTGGTTATCGGTGGATCTATGAGTTGTGTGATATTGGTTGTGTCGTTTGGTGCTGTTTAGATGGTGCGCTTCCTTGTTAATTGTATAAGCTTTGGGTCGTGAGTGTGTGTTGGACATTTGGCCATTTTAGCAAAATACCTCGACTATATATATTGTGATTGACTCTTGAGGATTTCGGTTTTGGAAATTGTGAATTGATGAGAATTGTAAGGTTGTTCTCGGGTACTCTCACTCGGGGATTGACTCGACGGGGTCACACGGGGACCTGGTGGATTAGCGGCTGGACCGGGTCGCGAGAGTTACTTCGAGTGGGCATTCTCACCTGGGGATTGCTCGACGGGGCACACAGGGACTTGGTGGCTTGAGGGCCGGACCGGGTCACGAGAATTGCCAGAATGTTTGTACTGATGAATAATTGTGATATGTCCGGAGTATCACAATGCTTGGTGCTCGGGGTCGAGAGACATTATATATTGAGTCTTGGTGTTTGGATAAAATGGCATAATAATAATGCGTTATGTGTAATGTATTTTTTGTAGTGAATTGAAGTGAATGAACGGGTCGTGGACCCTGTGTTGGTGATCGAAATGGTTGGGTCGTGGACCCTGTGTTTTGTGAATGAATTGGGTTGTGAACCCCGTGTTTTGTTAATCGGTTTTGCATTTTTGGGAAAAAGAACTTTGGGGTGGTGACCCTAAGAGGCTTTTGAAGAATTAAGAACTTTACTATCGCAAATGTTTTCGAAAACTCCCGAGATTTGAAAATGTTTTCAAAGTGCTTTCTTGTTTTGGTTTCTACTTTCAAGACTTGAACTATTTTAATTATCAAATATCTCGGGAAGTCTTTTGTTGTATTCTCAGAATGTGTTTTGTATGGCTCGTATTTGCACTTTATACTTGTACTAGCAAAACAGTGGAGTTTTGCTAACCCCCGTGTATTCGGGGGTGGATGTCTGTTTTTGCATCCAGGTACATGCAGGTTTGGGAGCAAAACACAGGATCGACGCGAAGGGTGATGGAAGGCGAATGATACTAATCACACGAAGGCCACTATTGGATGCAGTCAGTCGGAGTTTGTGTATGGTCTTTCTTCTGTCGTACTTTTGGTTTGTGAGTGTATTTTGCCCTTGCATGGGTATGAGTCGAAATAGAAATGTGCATTTTGACGTGTATGTTTGTGATGAAAGATCAAGTTAGTATGTTGATTTGGTATTTTATCATGTCGGTATGTAATGAGTTGTGTTGTTTGGATGTCTAGCCTGGTGGATCCTCACGGAGAGGGTCTGCGGCGTGTAATATTCCCGGTTTGATTCTGGGGGTGTTACAGTTTGATCCGTAATAACTTAGATTAGTGATGGATTATTGATTATTAAGTTATGTCCTATGAATTTCCTTGTTGTTCCATGGTTTATTCCTAGATATTCGTCGTTTTGTTGAGTTCCTAATCAACGCCTTGAAGATGTCCGGTGAAAGTTCTTAGAGGGGGGTTTTGAGCGTTCTACGATTATTCTTCCTCGTACGATTGTTGATTATTGATGACATGATTTTAGGGTAAGGTTTCTTGCGAAGAACTCGAGTCGAAACTCTTCCGTTCATCGTTTTCCGATCGATTGTGTTACCGTTATTTCCAACGGAGAATTGTAGGTGTTCGAGATTACCCGGTTGAGCCGTGTTCGTTGGAGTATCCGGTATCGATTATCGAGGCAAGTATCATGCCCATACATTACGTGTTTCGTGGATATAATGGTTGGTAATCGACGATATGTGCAAAATGAATGTTTACAACCATTTATCAAAAGAATCGGTATATTTACAATCATGGTTTTTTTAAAAGACGACTCTTGTGTTCGGGACTTAATGTGCTTAATTGACTATGTGTGTTAGTGTTGAGTATAGGATATTCTTACTTTTGGGTGATGTCATTATTTGTGATTATGTCGTCGGTAATTTAAGGTTCAATCCTTTTGTTAAGAATTATGCGTTGAGTCATGTGGTTATCGGTGAATATGTGTGTTGTGTGATATTGGTTGCGTCGTTAAGTGTTGTTGAGATAAGTGTGCTTCCTTGTGGATAGTATTAATTTTGGGTCGTGAGTATCTGTTGGATAGTTTGGCCATTCTAGCAAAATACCTCGACTACATATATTGTGATTGACTCTTGAGGATTGTGGTTTTGGAAATGAGAACTGATGAGAGTTGTAAGGCTTTTCTCGGGTACTCTCACTCGGGGATTGACTTGACGGGGTCACACGGGGACCTGGTGGCATAGCGGCTGGACCGAGTCGCGAGAGTTACTTTCGAGTGGGCATTCTCACTTGGGATCGCTCGACGGGGCGCACAGGGACTTGGTGGCTTGAGGGCCGGATCGGGTCGCAAGAATTGCCAGAGTGTTTCTACTGATGATTAATTGTGATATGTCCGGATTATCACAATGCTTGGTGATCGAGGTCGAGAGACATTATATATCGAGTCTTGGTGTTTGGCTAAAATGGCACAAGAATAATGTATTATGTGTAATGTGTCTTTAGATGTGAATTGAAGTTGATGATCGGGTCGTGGACCCTGTGTTTTGTGACCGGAATGGTTGGGTCATGGACCCCATGTTTTGTTAATGGATTTGCATTTTGGAAAATTAACTTCGGGGCTGTGACCCTAAGTGGCTTTCGAGGAATTAGGAACTTCTCAATCACAAATGTTTTCAAAACTCCCGAGATTTAGAAGTGTTTTCAAAGTGCTTACTTGTTTCGTTTCTACTTTCAAGACTTGAACTATTTTTAATCAAACAAAATATCTCGGGAAGTCTTTCGTTGTATTCTCGGAATATGTTGTGTATGGCTCATATTTGCACTTTATACTTGTACTAGCAAAACAATGGAGTTTTGCTAATCCCCGAGTATTCGGGGGGTGGATGTCTATTTTGCATCCAGGTACATGCAGGTTTGGGAGCAAAACACAGGATCGGCGCGAAGGATGATGGAAGGCGAATGATACTAATCACATGAAGGCCAGTTTTGGATGCAGTTAGTCGGAGTTCGTGTATGGTTTTTTCCGCTGTCGTACTTTTTGTTTGTGAGTGTATTTTACCCTTGCATGGGTATGAGTCGAGATAGAAATGTGTATTTTTGACTTGTATGTTAGTGATGAAAGACCAAGTTGGTCTATTGATTTGGTATTTTATCATGTCGGTATGTAATGTATTATGTTGTTTCGATGTCTAGCCTGGTGGATCCTCACGGAGAGGGTATGCGGCGTGTAATATTCCCGGTTTGATTCTGGGGGTGTTACATTTATGGTATCAGAGATTAGGTTGCGGAAACCTAGGCTGTCGGGTCCAGTGAGGTATTGTCGTGTCTTGTCCTATCAGATTGTGTCTGTCTAAGTCGTGTCGCGACGCGTCGTTTGAGATGTCGGCCGTGATTAGTATCAAGGTACAGCCATCATCTTTGTGCGACCTGTGGATGTAAGTCTCCCTACTATATTGTGCCTTATGTTATACGAGCTTGTATGATTTTGTGTTATGACGTGGAGTTTAAAGGTGATTTGTGATTATGTGGCCTATGCTTGTTTGATCCTCGTATGGTGCTAGAATGAAAGTGGTGCCAATGTATATGTATATATACACACATCCTGGTATAAGTCATTTTTACAAGAGTAATGGCCTTGGTGTGGTTACGCAAAGAAAAGATTCGTCAATATGATATTTTAAAGCTTTACATGTTTTTGGGGAGTCTCATAAATTTTGTTTTAAAACATCCTCCAAAGGGAGAAAAAAGTTTGATTTTTTTATAATGACCTGAAGGCCGATTTTTTTTGAGAATTCAAACTACCGATATTTTATTTTCATCTTGTATTATAAGTTTTCAAAACACAATTTTTAAACTCAAATGAGGTCGACAAAATGTAATCAAGACGTGACTCTCGCTTTCAACTTATTGGTTTTATGGTTGTTAGTCGAGAAATACATGATGATGTTCTTGTCCTTTGAGCAGTAGCGCCCAGTTTTTTTGATTAAAACGGTAATGTGAATGCTGAGTCAATCGGTATGTATACGTTGAGATAGCCCTATTTATTGAGAGGTGAGATTTCGGTTTGAATGACAATTTCCTTTTGATGGTTGCTCGTGAGGTGTTGTAAGTATGTGAATCGATGGCATTTAGGTTCGTATGCTGATGTTGTTCATTTGTAACTTTCGGTTCTAGTAATGTCGTATATATGTTCGAAATCATGTTGCTGAATTAGAGCAGTTAGCGCACGCTAAGTACGAGGCTAGCGCGCGCTAATGTGGCATGAGTAGCGCACGTTAATGTTGTTGTAACGCGCGCTAATCAACTGGCAGAGGATGTGGAACCGCATTTTTAGCCGTTAGGTTTAACTTTCTGCAGTCAGTCATCTGTGACTGTATTCTATGTGTGTTGTCTAGTGATGACAACTGTTGTGTGTGAATTTGTTATGACTTTTCGTAAGAGCTTGGTGATAACTGATTGTGTTTGATGAATTGATAAATTATGTCTGCTGTGTGTGTGCTTGAAAACGCTTTCCTAAAAATTTTTATAAAGTTTCGACGGTTCGAGTAATCGGCGGCTTCGTGTGAACTTTTAAAATTATTTGAAATTGGCGAGCCGGCCTCGGATTCACGAATAAAACCTCGACGGTATTTGAAAGAGTTGTTTTAAAGTGCCTTTGGACATTTCGTAAAATGCTACCGTCGTTGAATTTTTGCGTAAGTGCTGAGAGGATTTTCGAAAATGATTTTAACGTATTGTTTTACTTTCAAATAATCCAAGTACATGATTTTCAAAAGTTCTTTCACACCATAAAATTTTCTTTTAAACCCAATACAATTTTTATTTTTCAAAAATATATAGTGAAAGATGGAAAATCTTACTTGATTTAAATTTTAAACTCGGATTTGGAAATGTTAGTGTATGTACGAATGGTTTGATGATCTTGCATGTTTACCTTGTTTGTTATCAACGGTGACGATGATGCGTAGTGACATGGTGATTTTGATGATGCCGGTCACAAGGAATTATTGTTTTGCAAATAATTTTAAAATGGGACGATTAAAGTCTTTTGTTTACAGGTTGTGATAAAACAACCCGAGGTGCCAAAAATATTTTCGAAGTTTTATTTTGAATAACATCCAAATCCAAAGATTTTCAAAAGGATACCTCGTGGATTTTCTTATCGGGTCGTTATTGGTTACCTTATGTGATATGTCGTACTAAGTTGGTACTTTAGCCTATTATTTTTGTGAAGTTGTGCCATCGTATTGAGTGGGTATCCACCTAGTATGCCGATGGGCAGAGGACGCAGTCGTGACCACGATACTAATGGTCATGAAGATTGGATGTGGACCAAGAGGATATGGCCGGGAAGGTTGCTATTCCAGCACTTCGTTTTCGTTGTTTAGGTTTTGGGGACGAAACCTCTTTTAAAGGTGATATGGTGTAATACCCATATTTTTTTTGCTTCCGTTTCGTTCGACCGTATCGACTCGATTGTGTTTATTGATTCTTCTAACCTTGTGTTGTTTCTCACCTTTGTCATTCGAGCAAATTCGCATGTTGTTCCAAATTGATATGTATATCATTGTGACATTCCCAAGTTCGGACCGATTCCCTGTGAACCGTGTACGAAATTAACACATCGTGGTTCCTATAGGCTTATTGATGTCTTGATTTGAGGTGTGAACTTCAAAGTTGTTGTTTGATCGTCGTCGCTCGATCATTGTTATTCGTTCATCAATGTTCGATCTCTTAATCGTGATTACTGAGCGTCTGGGCCACTTCGTAATTTCCATAAGTGTTGGGAAATTGTCTTCGTATTTGATCTTCCAAATCTTTGAGTTACTGGAATTTCATACCTTTCAGCATTGGATTCGTGATTTGATTTTTTTGTTGCTCGGTTTTATCAACTGCTCATGCTCGTGGCTTTTCGTAAGCATTCTTGCGTATTGAATCAGATCGTAGTAGCTTTATACTGCATGTAGCCCTGGTGTGTTGTCGAGAGTCGCCTTGATTTTGTTTTAAGTTTCGGGACGAAACTTATTTTTAGGGGGATAGAATGTAATACCCACGATTTTTGTTCTGGTTATTTTGGATTTTTTTGGATATTTTCCGATTGTCAAGTGCCGGTATTATTTTCTCGACAACTGATTTTGGTGTTTATGACCGTATGTGATGATTTGTTATCCGTTTTTTTCATTTCGGATCGATGATGTTGTTCCCGAGCGTTTTGTCGTGTTCGTTCCGTACGATTTTGGAAAATCGAGTCGTCGAGTCATGACGACTGGGCACTGGCTGGACGGATGCAGGTACTGGCTGGGCAGGTGCGGCAGGAACCGTCATAGCGCACGCGACAGTCGGAAGGCTGCGAGCGCTAACTCGGCAGGAGTAGCGCACGCTATCGGTCGACCAGCGCACGCTACGTGGCCGAGCAGTCTTGTCCAGGGGGTTCTGGACGGACCGGCTAGCGCACGCAAGGCCCTGCGCAGCGCGCGCTACCGCGGTCAGACAGGAAGGTTCTAGACAGCAGAAAAGGTTGGCAGGATAGGTCAACATGGGCCCCGACCGAACATTCTCGACCATGACCGCCCATTAGCGCACGCTAGCTCGGCAGTCTAGCGCACGCTAGGTTGCACCAGTATAAATATGACCGAGCAGTCATATTTTCACTCGTTTTTCATTTCCTATGTTTCCTGTCCGCGGCTGGAGTCTTAGAGAAGTCTAATATATGTTGTTATACTATGAATCCACGAAGTTATGGAGTTCATATCATCGATTGATCATTCCATAACATCCTTCAATCCAGCAAATCAAGATTAGTTTTCCTAAAACCTTAGTTTTTGGGAAATTGGGGGTTTTGCTTGATTTCACCCGTTTGATCCGTAATAACTTAGATTAGTGATGGATTATTGATTATTAAGTTATGTCCTACGAATTTCCTTATTGTTCCATGGTTTGATTCCTAAATATGCGTCGTTTTGTTGAGTTCCTAATCAACGCCTTGAAGGTATCCGGTGAAAGTTCTTAGAGGGGGGTTTTAAGCGTTCTACGATTATTCTTCCTCGTACGATCGTTTATTATTGATGACATGATGTTAGGGTCAGGTTTCTTGCGAAGAACTCGAGTCGGAACTCTTCCGTTCGTAGTTTCCCGATCGGTTGTGTTACCGTTATTTCCGTCGGAGAATTGTAGGTGTTCGAGATTACCCAGTTGAGCTGTGTTCGTCGGAGTATCCGGTATCGATTATCGAGGCAAGTATCTTGCCCATAAATTACGTGTTTTGTGGATATAATGGTTGGTAATCGACGATATGTGCTAAATAAATGTTTACAACCATTTCTCAAAAGAATGGTATATTTATAATCATGGTTTTCTTAAAAGACAACTCTTGTGTTCGGGACTTAATGTGCTTAATTGACTATGTGTGTTAGTATTGAGTATAGGATCTCCTTACTTTCAGGTGATGTCATTATGTGTGATTATGTCGTCGGTAATTTAAGGTTCAATCCTTTTGTTAAGAATTGTGCATGTAGTCATGTGGTTATCGGTGAATATGTGAGTTGTGTGATATTGGTTGCGTCGTTCGGTGTTGTTGAGATAAGTGTGCTTTCTTGTGGATAGTATTAATTCTGGGTCTTGAGTATCTGTTGGATAATTTGGCCATTCTAGCAAAATACCTCGACTATATATATTGTGATTGACTCTTGAGGATTGTGGTTTTGGAAATGAGAACTGATGAGAGTTGTAATGTTTTTCTCGGGTACTCTCACTCAGGGATTGACTCGACGGTGTCACACGGGGACCTGGTGGTTTAGCGGCTTGACCGGGTCGCGAGAGTTACTTTCGATTGGGCATTCTCACTTGGGGTCGCTCGACGGGGGGCACAGGGACTTGGTGGCTTGAGGGCCGGATCGGGTCGCAAGAATTGCCAGAGTGTTTGTACTGATGATTAATTGTGATATGTCCAGAGTATCACGATGCTTGGTGATCGAGGTCGAGAGACATTATATATCGAGTCTTGTTGTTTGGATAAAATGGCATAAGAATAATGTATTATGTGTAATGTGTATTTGGATGTGAATCGAAGTTGATGATCGGGTCATGGACCCTGTGTTTTGTGACCGGAATGGTTGAGTTGTGGACCCCGTGTTTTGTTAACGGATTTGCATTTTGAAAAATGAACTTTGGGCCTGTGACCCTAAGTGGCTTTCGAGGAATTAAGAACTTTTCAATCACAAATGTTTTCAAAACTCCCGAGATTTGGAAGTATTTTCAAAGTGCTTATTTGTTTCGTTTCTACTTTCAAGAATCGAACTATTTTTAATCAAACAAAATATCTCGGGAAGTCTTTCGTTGTATTCTCGGAATGTGTTGTGTGTGGCTCGTATTTAAACTTTATACTTGTACTAGCAAAACAGTGGAGTTTTGATAACCCCCGAGTATTCGGGGGGTGGATGTCTGTTTTGCATCGAGGTACATGCAGGTTTGGGAGCAAAACACAGGATCGGCGCGAAGGATGATGGAAGACGAATGATACTAATCACATGAAGGCCAGTTTTGGATGCAGTTAGTCGGATTTCGTGTATGGTCTTTTCCGCTGTCGTACTTTTTGTTTGTGAGTGCATTTTACCCTTGCATGGGTATGCGTCGAGATAGAAATGTATATTTTTTACTTGTATGTTAGTGATGAAAGACCAAGTTGGTCTATTGATTTGGTATTTTATCATGTTAGTATGTAATGTATTGTGTTGTTTCGATGTCTAGCCTGGTGGATCCTCATGGAGAGGGTATGCAGCGTGTAATATTCCCGGTTTGATTCTGGGGGTGCTACATTGGGGCCATCTGCAATCCATTTTATCTCCTGCAGTATCTCTTTCTCATGAAACAAATCTGAGGCAATCTGTCAAAAAACATATAAGTTGTAAAATGATTCATGAGAGCTACGCAGTTGTAAAAAAAATGTACAAGAACTATTATGAAATGCAAATAATACCTTCTCTTTAAACCATTTTGGGAATGTCTCCTTTTGCTTGTTTTTTAGCCACATTTCCTCATTTTCATGGTCCGGATAGTTATTCATCAAAATTGACATGTGTTCACTGCATGCAATTACAATAGACAATATAAATATGTAAGTAATTATATAGGTGAAAAGAGCGCAAAAAATGATATACGTTATGAATATAATTTCATGACTTACTCAAAATATGGCCTAGTAGCAGTAGTATTTTGTAGAACACATAAACGTGCGACGTGCAAATCAGTGCTGCCCGGGGTTATCATCGTTGCACCAAATAAATTTGAAACATGAGTGACATCGTCAGTTTCGTGACATGCAATGAAATGTACCATTTTGCTAAATCTATCAACGACGACAAATATCGAATCACAACCAGATTTTACCTTTGGTAACCCTAACACAAATCCCATAGAAAGATAAACCCAAGGCTCGTTAGGAACCGGAAGTGGCATGTACAAACCATGTGGTAAAACTCATGATTTTGCCCTCCGACAAATAATGCATGAATTGATAATTTAATAAACATCATGTTTCATTTTACGCCAAAAGAAGTGTTCATGTAATATTTCAAAAGTTTTTGCAATTTCGAAATATCTCATTAATCCCACTATGTGCTTCCCTTACTAACAACTCTCGTGTCGAACAAAAAGGAATACAATGTTTATTTTCACGGAATAAAAATCCATCATCCCGATAAAATTTATCCACACTTTTTGTTTCGCAATCAACATATGTTTCGCCAAAATTTTTATCTCCCACATAAGGTCCTTTCAAGAGATCAAATCCCAACAATTTACAATAAAGCGTATTAAGTAATACATATGTTCTCGACAACTCATCGGAAATGACGTTCTCCTTACCTTGTTTATACTTGATGATGTAAGGAAATAATTCGATCTCCTCTAACCATTTGGCATGTCTTTTACTCAACTTATTTTATCCTTTGAGGTGCTTCAATGATTCATGATCCGTGTGAATCACGAACTCCTTAGGTCATAAGTAGTGTTCCCACGTACGTAAAGCTCTAACTAAAGCATACAATTCTTTATCATATATAGGGTTGTTCAACGTCGCTCCTCCAAGTTTCTCGCTAAAGTAAGCAATTGGCCTCTTTCCCTACATTAATACTGGTCCAATTCTTACTCCTGAAGCATCACACTCAATTTCAAAAGTGTTAGAAAAATCTGGTAATGCTAAAATAGGTGCGGTGCATAATTTATCCTTTAATGTGTTAAAGGCATTTTCTTGACCATCACCCTAATGAAATTTAGCATGTTTCTTTACAAGTTCATTTAACGGGGCTTCAATCGTGCTAACATCTTTAACAAAGCATCGATAAAACCTACTAACTATGAAAGCTTCTTACCTCAGATGTATTAGTCGGTCTAGGCCATTCTCGTATGGCCCTTATCTTTTCTTCATCAACTTTTATGCCAACAATACTAACGACATAGCCAAGGAATATAACCTCACTCATGCAAAAAGTACATTTCTTTAGACTAGCATATAATTGTTCCTTTCTCAAGGTAATTAAAACTAATCTTAAATGTTCAACATGTTCGTCTATACTCTCGCTATAAATGAGAATATCATCAAAGTATACGGCAATAAATTTTCCAATATAAGCACGCAAAACATGATTCATTAGCCGCATAAAAGTGCTCGGCGCATTTACCAACCATTCACATAATTCGTAGTTAGTTTGTAAGACCAAAAGGCATTACCAACCATTCACATAATCCGTATTTAGTTTTAAAGGCCGTTTTCCATTCATTCCCTTCTTTCACACGAATTTGGTGATAACCTTTCATTAAATCAATTTTACTAAACACACGCGAACTATGTAATTCGTCCAACATATCATCTAACCTTGGAATTGGATGTCGATACTTTACCATGATATTGTTCACCGCTCGGTAGTCAGTGCATATTCTTCGAGTCCCGTCTTTCTTTGGTACGACAATTACTGAAATGGTACAAGGACTCAAACTTTCTCGGATGTACCCAATACTTAATAACTCCTCGACTTGCCCATGAATCTCCTTAGTTTCTTAAGGATTACTTTGGTATGCCGATCGGTTTGGAATGACGGCTCCTGACATAAAGTTGATTTGGTACTCGATCTTTCTTTTTGGTGGCAAACTGAGTGATAGCTCATCCGGAAAAACATCATTGAAGTCCTGCAATAGAATTTTATAGTACTCGGAACATTCCGGTTTTACATCGTCAAGAGTGCATATTTGTTTGGTAAGAAGTAAGTATGTGAGTTTCCCCTCCTCAACTTGTTTAACGATTTCTCTTGCACTTATAAATAAATATTTTTTTAATTTTTTATTTTTTCTTTTTCTTTCTTTTTTTTTTTCCTTTTTTTATTTTCCTTTTCTTTTTTTTTTGCTTTTATTTTTTTTTCTTCGACTTCTTTTTGGAGTCGAATTTGATCTTCATGGACTTGTATTTTCGTCATGGGAACTAATGTGATTTTCCTCCTATCTTTCTCAAATGAGTAACGATTTTTCTTCCCGCTAAGTTGGGCATCTCGATCGTAATGCCATGGTCTACCCAACAAAATATGGCAAGCATGAATTGGTACAATGTCACATAGGATATCACCATGGTACTTTCCAATTGTGATGGTTATGAGTACCTATTTATTCACCCGAACCTCTCCGCATTCATTTAGCCAATGAAGTCTATAAGGCTTAAGATGTCGTCTTGTTGGTAATTCTAACCCCTTGACTAGCATTGCATTATCCACATTGGTGCAACTTCTGTTATCACTGATCACACTATAGTTTTTATTTTTCACAAAATATATAGTGTGAAAATGATTTTCTCGTTGTTCGTTATCATTGCTCTCTTCCTCATTTGCCTTCACATTCAACACCCTCCTAATGACAAGCGCGGGTGTAAATTATAGCTCTCCTTCATCACTTTATTCTTTCCCTTCTTCCTCCTCTTCATCATCTGTTTCATATTCTCCGTTCTACCTAAGTATCATTGCTCGTTTATTAGTGCATTGGTATGCAATGTGTCCTCGCCCGTGGCATCGAAAACACTTGATGTCCCTGTTTTTCATGTTTGTATTTTCTATAGATGTATATTTGTCGGGTTTTGTTCGACTAGCACTCTCCACCTCAAACTTCCCCTTCATGGTGCTTCTATCAAAACTGCCCTTGGGCACGTCTCGATTTCCTGTTTGAGGCTTCTAAGGAGTTGTGTACCCCGTGGAGTAAGTATTGTTGCCTCCCCTCCGCAAGTTCCTCTCAATTTTGATCCCTGCATATACCATGTCCTCGAACTTAACATAATGTTGTTTATCAACTTCTTCAGAGATTTCTACCCTCATGCCATGTATAAATCTCACCATTGTGGCCTCCCTCGACTCCATCACATCGGCACGGATCATTAACATCTCCATTTCCTTTCGGAAATCTTCGATGCTCCTTAGACCTTGTTTTAAGGATTGAAGACGAGAAAATAGTTCCTTATGATAATAATTAGAAACAAATCTTCTATGAATTACAATCTTTAATTCCTCCCAACTATTAATTGGCCTCTCTCCATTCCTCCTTCTATCCGTCACAAGTTGGTCCCACCAAATGCTAGCATATTCGGAAAATTCAATTGTTGCTAACCTCATTTTCTTAGTACTTGCTTAGTTGTGGCAGTCAAATATAGTTTCCAACTTCCTCTCCCAGTCAAGGTATGTGTCCGGATCGCTCCGCCCTTCGAGGGCTGGGATATTTATTTTTATATTTCCCATACTTCAGTCTTCCTCATCTTGTCCTTCCCTTTCATACCATCTACCTTGTTCTCTCCGACCTCCTCGACCACGTCCTCCTCGATTTTGGTAAGTTTCATCCTCGGAGAATGTTTCATCCTCGTACCCTCTATATGAGATGGGACTCGGCTTCCTTCTTCTATGGTGGTGCTCGTCCTCTTTATTTTTTTGTAAATTTTTTATTGCTTCTTCTTGTAGATCGTGTATTGTAATTAATTGTGTGAGCATTTCTTGTATGTTTTGAAGGGCTTCATTTCCTTCATTTTTCTCAATATCGGATTTCGACATTTTTTTGCTTTCATTTTTTTGGATTTTTTTTCCTTTTTTGTCTTTTTTTGACACACACACACAAATTAATCCTCATATGTATTGCTCGATCACTCAATGTGTTAAAGCAATATTCGGTATACGTGCTATTATGCGTAAGCATATTTAAAGGTGCGAAAAATAAACGACACAAGATTTATAGAGGTTCGGCTAAACATACATACGTCCTCTCTCCGTATATTTTTCTATAGGCTAAAGATCAACTTCTGCACCTCTCTTCTATCGATCGAGGGATTACCGTTACAATCTCGTCTTCTATTGGTCCGAGATAACCATTCACGCACTTGTCTTTTTGTCGGTCCAATATAAACCGTTTTCCTTTTCTATCGGATAAGGAATCAACCTATCTAGATTTCTATGGGTACTAGACAAACCTCACGTTGTAACACTCCCGAGATATTCGGAGTATATTACAGCGCCGTGGACCCCTACATGGGACCCACCAGGCTAAAACAAGGAAAACACCACTCGACTAACCATATCGTTTATCAAAGACACACATTTAAATAATGCAACATATAAAGATACGCCCGGAGCAACCGGCGTAATAAACATCAACCGAAAATATAGCAATTTGAGTTAATACAAAACAAAGTTTGAAATGAAAAGCCTAAGTACTCGCGAGTACAATCTATAAGTTTATAAATGTGGGAAACAACCATATCGAATTAGACAAGATAAATAAGGAGACTCGAATGCACATGTCAACGACCCTGGCCAACATCCTCGTACTGTCCCAGCGCCCGCTCGTCCGGCAGAACATAACCTGAAATCCATAACAAGAATTTCCCCAAGACGGGTCCCCAAAGGGGTTAGCAATTACGCTAGTACAAGTAATCAAGGCAAACCAATCGCTTACACATTTCATAGTACAATGCACCAATTCATTTCAAAACCAAAACCAGACATGTCTTTTCCGGAAACAAACAGTCAATCACATTCGTCTAGGACCGGGACGAAGCCACAAATCCCACTCGAGGCCTCTAAGGACCCTCCCGAGCTGGCCACATTCATAAAACAAATCAAGCACACACGTCACCTTGGACCGGGACGAAGCCACGAATCCCACTCGAGGCCTCTAAGGACCCTTCCGAGCTGGCTAGCGAAACAAACTCATGAATCCAGGATGAAGTCATAGATTCCCTCGAGGCTCCGTCGGACCCTCCCAAGGTGAGTAAAGCACACACAATATACATTACCATTTCACGTTAAGCATAAAGGTTTCCAAAAATACTTGCCTTGAATAATTGATGACGCAACGAACGGAAAGGAAAATCGCCGACGAACGCTAGGAACCAACGGAACCAAACCTAACGATTCGAAGAACATAATCACAACCAACTCTAGACAAATACGAAAATGGAATACACCCGAAAACCCACCTACGATTCATGTATATTCGTATAAAAATAACAATGAGGGCGGACCACAACCGAACCCTCTCGAATACGCAACAACCACGAAGTATACCATGAATCCGTAGGAAAACCAATGATATCAACAAGATTAATCATACTCAGCATGAATAAACCGACAAAACGAGACGAATCGGACGAAAATACCAAAACCCCCAATTTATCCAAAAGTAGGGTTCTAAGAGATTTTACCTTGAATTAGGATGAAAGATTCGTGTTGATGTTATTATACACCAAGAACTCAAGGAAGTTGATGGTTGAGATGATTGGAGGAATAAATCGCCAAGAAATCTCCCAAAATCGCCAAAGGAGCTCTAAGTTGCGGGGAGGAGAAGAAATGAAGGTAATACGTTCATCTGGGTCAACTCCCTGGTTTATATAGCCAGCGAGTGTTAGCGCACGCTATCCTCAAAAGTTAGCGTGCGCTAACGGGACAAAGTCCCAGTCCAGTAGCCAGATTCCTGGCCGTTAGCGTGCGCTACTCGAAACGTAGCGTGTGCTAATAGGCTCTCAGTAGCGCGCGCTATCAGCAATAGAGTGCGCTACCTGGACATCATCCGAGTCCAGAAGTGAACTGCCAGTACACACCTGATCCAGTTAGCGCGTGCTATCGACCAACGTAGCATGCGCTAAAAGTGTATCGGTAGCGCGCACTACCGGCCAGTAGCGTGCGCTACCTGGGCACCTGATCGAGTCCAGTAGCAAACTGTCCAGTACTGGACAGTCACGCTAGTGCACGCTACCGGGCATCTCAGCGTGCGCTAGCCCCCGACATTAGCGTGCGCTAGACTATGTAGCATATGCTAATCCGCCAGTCCAGAGGGCTGGAATCAGCACTGCCACTCTCAGGGTTAGCTCGCTAGCGCGCATTACGAAACATTCGTAGCGTGCGCTACTAAGGGACCTCTAGCGTGCGCTATCTAGAAAAATTAAAGCGCGCTAGATACGAAATAAAAACGGCCCAAAACACCGGAATATGAACGAAACATCAAACGGAGCACCTCAAAATGCATAATAACATAGAATGGATCCACGGCAACCCCGAAACGGTGGTTCCGCACAACAATTACGAGAATCAAATCAATAGATGACGGAAAAGATACACTGAAAGATACACGAGGGTCGCTACAAGTGAGAAATACACCGAAAAATGAAAATACAGGAAAAAGAAAAATGCGGATATTACATTCTACCCCTCTAAAAATAAGTTTCGTCCCGAAACTTAAGAAACAAACAATGCAGGGTACCTAGCACGCATGCTATCCTCGGTCTCCCAGGTTGCCTCCTCGACACCATGTCTCGACCACTGCACCTTGACCAAAGAGATGGTCTTATGCCTCAGTCGATTCTCACGATGCTCCAAAATCTTCAAAGGACGTTCCTCAAAAGTTATATCCTTGGCGACATCAATCTCACCATAATCGATGACGTGGGTAGGATCCGGGATATATTTCCTCAGCTGGGAAACATGAAAAATGCTATGAACGTGACTCAAGGCCGGGGGTAATGCCAATCGGTATGCTAACCCACCGACTCACTCGAGAATCTCGAAGGGTCCAATAAATCTCGGATTCAACTTCCCCTTTTTCCCGAAATGGAAAACTCCCCTTGTCAGCGACACCTTCAGCAAAACGTGGTCTCCCACCTCGAATTCTAAAGGTCGACGACGGACATCGGCATATGACTTCTGCCGACTCTGGGCAGTCAACATCCGTTCCCGAATTAATTCTATCTTCCGCCTCGTCTCTAAAACGACATCCGGCTCGGTCCCGACCAAATCAGACGCCTCATTCCAACAAATCGGTGATCGACATCGCCGCCCATATAGTGCCTCATACGGTGCCATCCGAATCGACGCGTGCCAACTATTATTGTACGTGAATTCGATCAATGGCAAATGCTCCTCCTAGTCACTACTCCAATCGAGAGCACAATCACGCAACATATCCTCGAACGTATGGATAGTGCGTTCCGACTGTCCATCTGACTGGGGATGAAAAGAGGTACTCAAACGCAAACGAGTACCCAACATCTTATGCACCGCCTGCCAAAAGTGCGATACAAAACGGCCATCACGATCCGAAACAATAGACTTCGGAGTACCGTGAAGCCTCACAATCTGTGCGATAAACACATGAGCCAACTTCTCCGGGCCCCAAGTGTCCTTGATGCCCAGAAAATGTGCCGACTTGGTTAGACGATCAACAATCACCCATACCATATTCATGCCCGACCTCGATCTCGGCAAACTCGTAATGAAATCCATCGATATATCTTCCCATTTCCATTCCGGAACGGGAAGTGACTGCAATAACCCGGCCGGTCGCTGGTGCTCGATTTTGACCTGCTGATAAGTCAAACATCTCGCTACAAACTACGCGACCTCCTCCTTCATATCATTCCACCAGAAATTCCTTCTCAGGTCCTTGTACATCTTACTCGAAACAGGATGAACGGAATAAGGTGTAGCATGGGCCTCACGCAAAATACTCTGTCTCAATTCTGAGTCGCTCGGTACGCAAAGACGACTCTGGAATCTCAAAACACCATCCTCGTGAATCACAAACCCAGGAGACTTTCCTTTAAGAACGTTCTCTCGGATTTGAGAAATCATCGGATCCTCCAACTGCTTCAGCTTAATTTCATCGATCAAGGACGACGAAATTTCTAAAGCACAAAGTTGCCAGACAGCTCCAGGCAACAAAACCTCCATATCTAACTCGATCAAAACTCACCGAAGCTCAGACTGAGACGTAAGGATCTCAAGTTTTCGCAACGCAACCGGTTTCCGACTCAAGGCGTCGGCCACGACATTCGCCTTGCCCGGATGATAAAGGATTTCAAGGTCATAATCCTTAATCAACTCTAACCACCTCCTCTGCCTCATATTTAACTCTCGCTGAGTAAATATGTATTTCAGACTTTTATGGTCGGTAAAAATCTGACATGCAGAGCCGAACAGATAGTGACGCCAAATCTTGAGCGCAAAAACAACTGCTGCTAACTCTAAATTGTGAGTAGGGTAGTTAAGCTCATACGACCTCAACTGTCTCGACGCATATGAAATGGTCTTGCCGTGCTGCATCAATACGCTCCCAAGACCCTGTCCCGAAGCATCACTATAAACAGCAAAACCCCCATTGCCACACGACAACGTTAAAATCAGGGCTGAAGTCAAACGCCTCTTCAGCTCCTCAAAACTCGACTGCCTCTCGTCATTCCAAACGAACTTCTCGGATTTTTGGAGCAACTGTGTAAGCGGCCGAGCCAGTTTCGATAAACCCTCGACGAACCTACGGTAGTAGACGGCCAAACCCAAGAAACTACGGATCTCCTTCACATTCCTGGTCGGTGCCCAATCCAACACTGCCTCAATCTTCTGCGGATCCACACGAACCCCCTCGGCTGAAATCACATGACCTAAAAACATCACGTCCTTCAGCCAGAACTCACATTTCGAGAACTTCGCATAGAATTGCTCGGTCCTCAAAATGTCTAACACTACTCGCAAATGATGGGCATGCTCTTCCTCGTTCCTCGAATAAATAAGAATATCGTCAATGAATACGACGACACACTTATCCAAATACTCGATAAAGACTTTGTTCATCAACTGCATGAACACTGCCGGCGCATTAGTTAACCCGAAAGGCATAACTACAAACTCATAATGTCCGTATCTCGTCCGAAAAGTTGTTTTCGGCCCATCGGACTCCCTCACCCGGAGCTGATAGTACCCGATATCAAATCAATCTTCGAGAATACCACAGCTCCCTGCATCTGATCGAACAAGTCATCAATGTTCTTGATGGTCACCTTGTTTACTTTGCGATAGTCGATACACAAACGCAGTGAACCATCCTTCTTTCGCACAAACAGGACCGGTGCGCCCCAAGACGAGGCGCTCGGTCGAACATACCCCGACTCAAGAAGCTCACTCAATTGCTTCTTCAACTCGGACATCTCTGAAGGTGCCATGCGATACGGCGCCTTCGAAATCGGAGCCGCGCCCGGCTCTAGCTCTATAGCAAACTCGACCTCACGATCCGGTGGCAATCCCGATAACTCGTCAGGAAATACATTAGGAAACTCACTAACGACTGGAATCGACGAAAACTCGACTCCACCATCCTCCGCCTTCAAGGCATAGCACCAATAACCAGTACACCCCTTTCGCAGGAGTCTCATCGCCTTCAAGGCGTTAATAACGAACTTCTGGTTTCCCTTCTTTTGTCCCGCGAAAGAGTACTCGGTGCCGTCCTCGCCTAACATAGTGATGATTCTCGTGCGGTAGTTCATGATTGCGCCATGCCGCTCGAGCCAATCATCCCCGAGAATCAAGTCCTCACCCTCAACATTAACGGAAATAAGATTAGAGAGCCAAGCCCACTCACAAATAAACACAGAACAGTCTTGGACCTCTCGATCGCCAACGATCCTATCACCGCTAGGAAGTTTAACGATGAAAGGCTCGCAAGGCGACAAATAGTCGAGACTCAGACGACGCACACACTCCAGCGATATGAACGAATGTGTAGCACTAGAATCGAAAAGCACACTGACAGGATGAGAATGGATATGAACGGTACCTGTCGCCACTGTGGCTGCTGGATCATCGGACCTCCTCATCTCATAGATACGCGTCTGGGTAGAGCCGACACTAGAAGCTCCTCCCCTAGCGGGCTGACCCCAACCCCTACCTCGGCCGGCACTCTGCGGAGGCTGCGGAGCAAATGAGCCCTGGTTCACACTCGGCTCCATAGGTGCTGGGTGAGAAGAACGGGCGCCGCGAAACTGTCTGATTTGTTCACAAAAAGAAGCCTTGTGGCCCGACTGACCACAAGTATGACAAGTCAAAGGCGGATGAGGACACTCCCGGTTCATATGGCCTGGCTTGTGTTGTGAGGAAATCCCTCACACTATGCCGCAAGTGCACGGTGTCAACAAGTAATAAAGTGATAAGTAAGATATCGCTCCCTCGAGGACTGATTTCACTAAGTACCAAAATATAGTCAACTCGTAATTTTATTTCAAGAACAATTATATAGAATTTATTTCTAATCTAATTGCAGAAAAATAAATAGAAAATAATAATAGTAATAATAAAGATAATAATAATAAGGGTGTAGGATTATGATTTTCACCTCAAACAATCAGGAGTGATGTTTATTTAATTCAATTCACCTGTATTCAATTGATTGTAAGCCAGGAATTCCTAAATTATTCTAAATCCTTTCCCCTCGATAGAAAATACTAAGAATTATTAACTTGATATATCCCTATTCGAATTAGATAATTAATAGCTAAAACAGTTCATGAATCCCCACAATAAATAGGCTTCACAATTCCCATGAGTATATCCCTATCTCACGACAATCATGATTTTTCTCACAAGAACTATGCCTAAATTTCATATCCCGAATCCATAAAGACATTCAAATCAATTCAACTATTGGCCAGACAATTGAAAGCATTGAGAACAGTAAGAAGAATCCAATTCAATACGAATTACGAGTAAATTGAAATAAAAATAAATAAATCAAACCGTCATGTAATCGGCTACAATCACAATCCTACTCAAACAGATCTAGAAACTAAGATGCGGAAAAATTAAGAAAAACCGTAAGGGATCCGTGGTCTTGTCGTCGCCCACAAATCTCTTCATTTCTGCTCCTCTGGTGTCTCCGCTCTATCTCTCCCAGATCATAATGTTTTTCTGACCTTCAATGCTTATTTATAGCCTTCCTCAGTCTCCAAAACGTGTCCGGGAATTAGGTTGGGAATAGGCTCCAAAACGGCTCAGAACCGCGGCCAACACATCAAAACCGCCTCGTGGGCCGCGGCTCACTTAATCTGTGCCGCGGCCCCTAGTCCTTCAGCGCATACCTGGGCGCGCTATTTATCTTCCTGGGCCGCGGCTCAACATCCTTGTGCCGCGGCTCAGGGTACAGTCTGCTTGGGGCTTTGCTGGGGCCGTGCGTGTGCCGCGGCTCAGCATCCTTGTACCGCAGCTCATGACCAAAAATTGGTGTTTTCGCCCGTTTTTCATCGTTTAGGCTTCCGGACTCCAATTTCCTGCAAAAACATATAAGAATAGTGCATTAAAAACTCATTTATGCATTTTTAGGCTCAAAATGGATATAAACTAATGATAAATAAGCGCATAAAAATACGCCTAACAAATACCCCCAAACTTGAGCCTTTGCTTGTCCTCAAGCAAAAATCAATTTTCAAATAAAAGTATCGTGAATGATCGTGCAAATCCATAGTGCTCAACTTAATCAATACTACCCTGAAAATCTCAAAGAATAATACGAGTGTCGTAATAGTGAGTCACATCCACGGACACTGATTCCAAGAAGTAATCATTTTTAGTCCTAACTAATCGTTAATGAGGAAAATCAAGCTCAAATATTAACAAGCGTGAATTTAACCGACCGCAAATACGAAGGGTTAGAGTAAACAAGTCAACTCGCCCAGTCCCACAGTCTAATGGCATAAATTCGAGAGTTTCATCGTCAAAAATAAACCTCGGACAACATTCCCTTATGTATGATCAATAATATGATTCGAGTTAACCACTAGGTTTCGGCTCTCGGGATATTTCATCGGGATGATCCTAGGGTGGATTTCCATTCTCATGTATCGGGGAACCGTTTGACGTAAAAGACCCTCATGGGGCACATGGATGCTTCTAGTTACTAAGTCCCCCTCTACAGCGGAGAAAAAACTCGAATAGCAATTCCCGCATGTCAAGGTTGCTGTTTTACGCGAGAGTAAACAACGGGTCACATGAATACCCCCGGTTACTAGGCTTCCCATCATCGGTAATGCGATATTTCTAAAATATTAATCTATTCAGGGTCGTCGTTTTACGCGAGAGTAAACGACGGGTCACGTGAATACCTCCGGTTACTAAACTTCCCATCATAGAATATGCATAATATCTCGACTTTTTGGGAAAAATTGTCCGACTGCAAACTCACTTTAAGTGTCCACACGACTTATGTTACCGGACGACTAGCTATGCGAAAAGTGTAACAAAACATATAGACGGTGATTTGAAAACACGTATGTCTCCTTTCTTATCTGCTAAGATTTCTACAAAAACGAAAAAATTTCGGACCTAAATGAATACTCAACGGAAACAGAAATCGCTGACTGCAACTCGACCAAAAGTCAACCGTTTCTTCAAAGAGAAATCAGTATCGTAACATCAGTTTTACACACGGAAGCACGAAAAAATCACGTTTTTAACCATCAACAGCATGCAAGAAAAATAAAGCAATGATGAAATCGCAATTCATAACCAAGTAAATTTAAGAAAATATCGCATGCTTCAATTTGTTCTACTACACATAAAATCATCAACAATAAAACTCATGTGAAAATAAAAGAGATAAGGAAAAGTGAATCTTATTCCAAATGTCTTCTTGAACGCCAGCACATGTCTGAGTGGAATCGTCTGTCAATCCATACTTCAAGTAATGCCCGACATCACCAGGAACCCCCAAACTTAGTCTCTAGTCATGAAATAACTATAGACATTAAGTCAAGACAGACTAGAATATGAAGGATAATAACTCATTGGGGTTATATAAACAAATATTAGAGAAATAAGGGCCAACAAGAATACACGAATCCAAACGAAATAACAAAACAATGAAAAAAAATTATTAACGAAAAATCAAATAAAAACAACTAACTAGAAAGCAAGTAAAAATGATGGGTTGCCTCCCATCAAGCGCTCTATTTTACGTCTTGAGCACGACGTGGCAAAAAAATTTAACGTGGCTTATTTCTAGGGAGATTGCCAAATACCCCCTTTTTGCAATCTATAAGCCTCTTATTCCACAAGAGAGGCTTTGGTTCATGCCTGGTTGCCAAAAATAATGAGTAAGAATAATTATGTGGACAACCAAAAAATAATGGAAGAATATAATAATTGTAAGGCACGAAAAAATAAGCAGAGTTCGAATGGGTAAATAATAAAGACTTATCATGAACAACCTCATTAGAACTCCAAGAATCAGCCTCAACAAAATCAAAAGTAATGGGGTCAATCTCTCCCATTATGGATTTAGAAAAAATTATGCGTGGCACCGTTAATAAAATTTTAGGCACAAAAGTGTTCACCTTATTATTCGAAGTTTGATGACAATTTAATGAAATATCTTTGGAAACATCATCAATGGTAACTTCTTCTACAAGCTCATCACACTTTAGGTAATTATCAGGTGCTGGGGGATCGACCCTAAAACTCAGCATGTCTTTCTTTTCAACCTCCCCCTCAACTTCACTACTAAATCGATGAGCTGGAAAATAACCATAGTGAATTTCAAGACCACGACGTGCACATTCTCGCTCAAGAGGGGTACTATCAGGATTTTTGAGAGCGTCTACACATTGTTCAAGCATGGTCTTTTATTTCGGGGGAGGGGGCTGACTGACCCTATTTGGAAAATTATTGAGATCATCGAAATTTATGAAATGCCAAGGGTCACGATAATCAAAGGAAAACATAATGAAAAAAATAAGAAAGAAAAAATATAGAAACTAAAGGACAAAAAAAACTTCAAATTAAAATTAGAGTCGCTTGGTAATGATATTAGCGAAAAATCAGTCCTCGACAACGGCGCCAAAAACTTGTGAGGAAATCCCTCACACTATGCCGCAAGTGCACGGTGTCAACAAGTAATAAAGTGATCAGTAAGATATCGTTCCCTCGAGGACTGATTTCACTAAGTACCAAAATATAGTCAACTCATAATTTTATTTGAAGAACAATTATATAGAATTTATTTCTAATCTAATTGCAGAAAAATAAATAGAAAATAATAATAGTGATAATAAAGATAATAATAATAAGGGTGTAGGATTATGATTTTCACCTCAAACAATCAGGAGTGATGTTTATTTAATTCAATTCACCTGTATTCAATTGATTGTAAGCCAGGAATTCCTAAATTATTCTAAAGTCTTTCCCAATGTCGATAGAAAATACTAAGAATTATTAACTCGATATATCCCTATTCGAATTAGATAATTAATAGCTAAAACAGTTTATGAATCCCCATAATAAATTGGCTTCACAATTCCCATGAGTATATCCCTATCTCACGACAATCATGATTTTTCTCACAAGAACTATGCCTAAATTTCATCTCCCGAATCCATAAAGACATTCAAATCAATTCAACTATTGGCCAAACAATTAAAAGCATTTAGAATAGTAAGAAAAATCCAATTCAATATGAATAACGAGTAAATTGAAATAAAAATAAATAAATCAAACCGGCATGTAATCGGCTACAATCACAATCCTACTCAAACAGATCTAGAAACTAAGATGCGGAAAAATTAAGAAAAACCGTAAGGGATCCGTGGTCTTGTCGTCGCCCACAAATCTCTTCGTTTCTGCTCCTCTGGTGTCTCCGCTCTATCTCTCCCGAATGATAATCTTTTTCTGACCTTCAATGCTTATTTATAGCCGTCCTCAGCCTCCAAAACGTGTCCGGGAATTAGGCTCGGAATAGGCTCCCAAAACAGCCCACAACCGCGGCCAACACATCAAAACTGCCTCGTGGGCCGCGGCTCACTTAATCTGTGCCACGGCCCCTAATCCTTCAGCGCATACCTGGGCGCGCTATTTTTCTTCCTGGGCCGCAGCTCAGCATCCTTGTGCCGCGGCTCAGGGTACAGTCTGCTTGGGGCTTCGTTGGGGCCGTGCGTGTGCCGCGGCTCAACATCCTTGTGCTGCGGCTCATGACCAAAAATTGCTGTTTTCGCCCGTTTTTCGTCGTTTAGGCTTCCAGACTCCAATTTCCTGTAAAAACATATAAGAATAGTGCATTAAAAGCTTATTTATGCATTTTTAGGCTCAAAATGGATATAAACTAATGATAAATAAGCGCATAAAAATACGCCTAACAGCTTGCCACAGTTAAAGCATCTGGGATCCCGGACGAAGGTTCCGGCGGCACCTCGAAAACTCCCAGAAAAACGAGCCGAACCGCCCGTAGAAATATTTGCAGATTGAGATTTATGTTGACTTCCACCCTTGTAACCCGAGAAATTGCCAGCGGATTTCTGCTTCTTACTCTCTCGGACCGCCGCACTGGCCGTCACCGACATATCATAGGCAAGAGCTCGACTCTGATAATCCTTCAAAGTAGTACAGACGAGCCCAGACATATAGTCCCGAATTGACAGTTTCATCCTCCTGGAAAAATGGAAAATTTTGTCGCTTTCCTCGACTACTTGGGTCTTTACATAGCCCAACTCTTTGTTGAAATCGGCAATAGCTTGGGATACTGGAATATCCCATGGTTGAGCATCATAGAAAGCATGAACTCGAGCCTGTCTAACCGGCCATGGGAAATATTTAGTCTCCATCAATTCTTGAAATTCGGCCCACGAAGCAACATGGCCTTTGGGCCCAACGACCTACCACCAATCCGTAGCATCCCCAGTGAGAAAGTACTGGGCAATAGGGACTTTACGGTCCTCGGGACAGTTGGTGGCAATGAAGACTTTAGACATCTTGATGACATCTTGGAGCCAACGGTCTGCTCCACCCTGATTAGCATGGGCCGGATCCGGGTTCTGAACCACCTGAGCTATCGCCGCCATTTGGTTTTCCATTTGCTGCATAACGGCCGCAATACCAAGGTCGGCGCGCTCCTGAGAAGAAGCATGACTGTGACAGTCACTGGTACAGCCGGCTCCCGAAGAATGCGACGTGGCTGCCCCACCGGCTGCCCCACGTCCCCGGCCGCGTCCACGGCCACGACCACGACCACGGCCCCTTCCAGCATCCATGCTGGTGATAAGAGGTGGCAAAAGCAACTCGATGATAAGTAAAAGAGGGAGAATAACCACAGTTCACGAAACGGAAATACAGTACGAGAAAGTAAAGAATCGAGTAAGGAAACTTACGAACACTGGAAGTACTGAGATGCCGGCAGCGGTGTGACAATGTGCAAAACAAAACACGACAAGACCCAATTAACCGACAAGCCAAGGTATCCATAAACCTAGTGCTCTGATACCATTTTCTGTAACACCCCCGAGATATTCGGAGTATATTACAGCGTCGTGGACCCCTACATGGGACCCACCAGGCTAAAACAAGGAAAACACCACTAGACTAACCATCTCGGTTAGCAAAGACACACATTTAAATAATACAACATATAAAGATACGCCCGGAGCAACCAGCGTAATAAAAATCAACCGACAATATAGCAATTTGAGTTAATACAAAACAAAGTTTGAAATGAAAAGCCTAAGTACTCGCGAGTACAATCTATAAGTTTATAAATGTGGGAAACAACCATATCGAATTAGACAAGAGAAATAAGGAGACTCGAATGCACATGTCAACGACCCTGGCCAACATCCTCGTACTGTCCCAACGCCCGCTCGTCCGGCAGAACATAACCTGAAATCCATAACAAGAATTTCCCCAAGACGGGTCCCCAAAGGGGTTAGCAATTACGCTAGTACAAGTAATAAGGCAAACCAATCTCTTACACATTTCATAGTACAATGCACCAATTCATTTCAAAACCAAAACCAGACATGTCTTTTTCGGAAACAAACAGTCAATCACATTCGCCTAGGACCAGGACGAAGCCACAAACTCCACTCGAGGCCTCTAAGGACCCTCCCGAGCTGGCCACATTCATAAAACAAATCAAGCACACACGTCACCTAGGACCGGGATGAAGCCACGAATCCCACTCGAGGCCTCTAAGGACCCTCCCGAGCTGGATAGCGAAACAAACTCATGAATCCAGGACGAAGCCATAGATTCCCTCGAGGCCCCATCGGACCCTCCCGAGGTGAGTAAAGCACACACAATATACATTACCATTTCACGTTAAGCATAAAGGTTTCCAAAAATACTTGCCTTGAATAATTGATGACACAACGAACGGAAAGGAAAATCACCGACGAATGCTAGGAACCAACAGAACCAAACCTAACGACTCGAAGAACATAATCACAACCAACTCTAGACGAATACGGAAATGGAATACACCCGAAAACCCGCCTACGATTCATGTATATTCGTATAAAAATAAAAACGAGGGCAGACCACAACCGAACCCTCTCGAATACGCAACAACCACGAAGTATACCATGAATCTGTAAGAAAACCAATGATATCAACAAGATTAATCATACTCATCATGAATTAACCGACAAAATGAGATGTATCGGACGAAAATCCCAAAACCCCCAATTTATACAAAAGTAGGGTTCTAAGAGAATTTACCTTGAATTAGGATGAAAGATTCGTGTTAATGTTGTTATTATACGCCAAGAACTCAAGGAAGTTGATGGTTGAGATGATTGGAGGAAGAAATTGCCAAGAAATCGCCCAAGATCGCCAAAGGAGCTCTAAGCCGCGGGGAGGAGAAGAAGTGAAGGTAATACGTTCATTTGGGTCAACTCCCTGGTTTATATAGCCAGGGAGTGTTAGCACGCACTATCCTCAAAAGTTAGCGTGCGCTAACGGGACAAAGTCCCAGTCAAGTAGCCAGATTCCTGTCCGTTAGCGTGCGATACTTGAAACATAGCGTGTGAAGAGATAAATGCACCACTAGAAGGGGGGGTTGAATAGTGGTGATGCGGAATACCGAAATTTCTTGCGAGTAAAAGGAAAATAATGCGGAAAATAAAGACTCAAGAATTTATAGAGGTTCGGCAACTTGCCTACGTCCTCTCTCCGACTTTCTTTTTCTATTGGCTTAAGAAAAACCACAACCTTAACTCGTCTTCTATCGGTCCGAGTTCACAACCGTTACAATCCGCTTGTCTTCTATCGGTCCAAGCTCAACCTTTCCTTCAATATGAATAATTGTTTATCTAGTGTTCTATAGGAACTAGATAATCCTCACTATACGAATATGGGAGTATAATCCTAACAATGCCGGATCAAAGATCCTAATAACACCGGATTAGTGACTCTTGATTCGTTTCTTTTTCGCTCAAGTGTAAGTGATGCAACACTTACAACCAAATGAAAGAATATAAAGAATAATGGATATTACAATTGAAATCGCTCTTGTATCTTTCTTTTCTCACAACTTGTAATGCAATAAAATATGTAAATCTGAGCTCAAGAATGCTTTGATTGCTTGTATGCTAGAATGCTTGAATGCTTGAAGTTGTGTGTTTGATACCCAAGTCCTTCGGGTATTTATAGGAGTGAGACAGCCTTCAAAATCTGAAAAAATATACTATTAGCGTGCGCTAATAGATCCTTGTAGCGTGCGTTAGCGGATTTTGACTTGAGTTCTCCGAACGGTCACAAAGACTGTTGCAACGGTAAAATTCTGTGTCTATCGTGCGCTAGTAATGATATGGTAGCGTGCGCTATCGTCTTGGTCAACTAGTCTTCGATCTTGACTTTGACAAAATCCGATTTCCTCTCCAACGACTCTTTTTCCAACGGCTAAAATTATGATTAGCGTGCGCTAGCAAGTATGCATAGCGTGCGCTAGCATTAATTAAATCCAATATTTCCAGATTTTCTGGATCTGCATTGACTCTTGCTTCCAACTGTTGAATTTCAAACGGTAAGCTGCAGATTCCATTAGCGTGCGCTAACACCTTTCCTTTAGCGTGCGCTACTGAATTATTTCAATAACGTACGTTACCTTTGTGTAGCATACGTAAAAACCTAGACGAAGTGAGTCCAGTGGCTACTGGACTACTGACCATTATTTCGGTAGCGTGCGCTAGATATGAAAATTAACGTGCGCTAAGTCTTCACTTTAGCGTACGTAAGAATATGTGTGTAGCGTGCGCAACGTCCAATTCTGATTTCCTTTCACTGACTTCTGGAGACTTGCGATAGCGTGCGTTATGTATGTTGTATAGCGTGCGCTAACTATAGTTTATTAGCGTGCGCTATCATTCCATAGCTTGCGTGCGCTATCGATCAGGCGACTTGAGTAGGCTGCAGCTGACTTGACTGGTCTGTGTATGAGAGTCTCGATAGCGTGCGCTACGATATGATACGTAGCGTGCGTTAGCCATATTGTGTTCCTTCAACATATTATCGAGCCGAGATAGATTCAATTAAATGTTTTGTATGTAACCATCATCAAAATACATTTTGTGTCAACAATCTCCCCCTTTTTGATGATGTCAAAACATTTAATTAATACCTGCAAAAACGTTTTGAAATGATTCGAATCAAGATAAACTTGTTCGATATGTTAGTCGGTTTTCGTTTTTGGAGTATTCTCCCCCTTTTTGACAGAAACAAAAAGGAACTCCCCCTTAATTGTTGCATTATTAATAAACATTGACGAAATTTTGCCATTACTCAAGGTGCAATCAACAACGATAGTAGCAACGATAGTAATAATATTTGTAGATAACAAATGCCAAATTAAGAAATGCGAGTTTCATTAATAATAAGATGCAGTGAATACAACGAGTTTTCCATGGCAAGCGACATATATATTATTCGAAAAAGAAGATTCTACACCAAGCATCAAAAATCATCAAATCTACGGATCGGAGGAGGTCGAAGGGAAAGGGAACGAGGGGTGAGTGAAGCGAATAAACTCGGATAACAGCCCACGAACTTCCCGGACTTCTGAATGCACTTCTCTGACTTCCGAACGCAGAGCCCGAAAGTCCTCTCGTAACTCAGCGTGTGAAGTCTCGATGCCCCGCATCCGAGCAAAGAGATCACCCTCTTCTTCCTCCGTCACCACATTTCGCATCGGGCGTTTTCCTTTCGATGTTGGTTTCCTTACGAATTCCCCAGTCTGCATTTCTCGAAGGGTGTGAGGTCCCCGACGAGTGATCATTTCTTCTGCAGTGGGCTTCCGTGACCCTTTCTCAACTTGGTCATCATCGCGAAGGTACGGAAAGAGAATTCAGCCTCTGTTGATCGTACGGACGTAATGCATAGCTTTAAGTGACGCGTCCGAGATCTCATGCTCGAGGGAGACGGGGACTGCCTTGTCCTTCGACAAGTCCACTTGATGAAAGCTAAAGATAGCCGACAGGATAGAGCCATAAGGCATTCCAGCCTTGCGAGAACGAGTGGCGTAATTTTTCGACCGGAACAAATCTCCTTTCACCTTCATCCAACTAATGATGATGTCGGAGAAATCGACCTTATCGTCATTTAGAACGCGGTACACCACTTGCTTGTCCATGCCGACTAGTTTGTGCTGCGAATTGACCTTTGGCATAAGACATTTTGTGAGGGCTACCAAAAGCAAACGAATATTGATTCCGAAGTCGTTGTTCTCAAAAAAATCATCCGTTATGTCAATAACGACTTTCGTGCTCACAAATTCTTTCACGTCAATTTCACCAATTTCATTATCGTCGACCAATGATTTTCCAGTGCAAATCAAACCATCTCTGGGCAAACCAAAAATTTGATACAAAATATCGGAAGAAACTTTCACCTTGGTTCCTCCGACAAGGCTACCTAGCACAAGGGCTGAAGAACCTTCACTCTCGGCCACGTGAAGGTTGGCATAGAATTCCAGGACGAGCTCAGGAAAAACAGGGTTTTTGCACTCAACGAAACGAGAAATACCGAGTGATGAGAAGAAATTGGAGATGTTAACGTTTACCCGTTCGAGACTTAGAAGATTGAAAAAGTAGCAATCCGTGATGTGTTCTTGAGGGAGTATGTCAAAGAACACTCTCGAAGCAGTGGCGGAGACGAACCGGTCCGCATCAAATCGGGCGTTTAGAGGACGCTTCAAATTGTTGTATTGCTTGCCCATAGCGGTTCGATTCTGGCTAGACATGATCGGAGAAGGAGAAAAACGAAGGGAATCGAAGATTTTGAGGGAGAAGATCGCAGATTGGATCGGATGTCTGTCTAGGGTTTTTGCAAGAGAGAAGTCGTTTGCGTGCGTTAAGGGATGTGTTGTGATTTAGGGTTGTACGGCATATATATAGTCAACGAGTTTTAAGTTAGCGTACGCTAGGATTTAAAGGTTTAGCGTACGTTAAGCGAAAAAATAGGACTTACTGGACTGTCCACTGAATAACAAGAAAACTTTAATTAGCGTACGCAAGAAGGAAAGGTTTAGCGTACGCTATCGAAATAAATTTTTAGCGCGCGTTAAGAATATGAAGCTAGCGCGCGCTAGCGATTGATCTGATTCACCGATTTTGATGTTTTGAGTAGAATTTTATTTCAAAAGTTGTCTATATGTCCCATGCCAAGTTGCAAACGAATGGAGTTAAAGGATTCTTCGGGAAGAGGTTTTGTAAATATGTCAGCAAGTTGATCCTTCGTCCCGACAAAAATTAAACAGATGTCTTTCTTTTGAACATGATCACGTAAAAAATGATGTCTGATATCTATATGTTTGGTTCGACTGTGCAAAACAGGATTTTTGCTCAAATTAATAGCACTAGTGTTATCACATAGGATAGGGGTATTTTCAAAATGAATGCCGTAGTCGCGTAGTTGATTTTTAATCCATAGCACTTGAGCACAGGCGCTCCCTGCAGCGACATATTCGGCCTCAGCTGTAGACAATGCTACGCTGGTTTGCTTTTTACTTCCCCAAGATATTAAACAAGATCCAATAAAGTGACATGTACCACTAGTACTCTTTTTGTCAATTTTGCATCCGCCGAAATCGGCGTCACTATAGGCAATTAAATTAAAATCCAAGCAAGAAGGATACCATAGACCTAGTCCAATAGTTCCTTTCAGATAGCGAAAAATGCGTTTACAAGCAATTAAATGTGATTCCTTGGGATTAGCTTGGAATCGAGCACATAGACATGTAGCAAATATTATATCTGGCCGAGATGCAGTCAAATATAACAAAGATCCGATCATACCTCGATATAGTTTTTGATCTACGGATTTGCTATTTTCATCTTTCTCAAGCTTTAATGATGACGACATTGGCGTAGATATCACCTTGCTATTTTCCATATTGAATTTCTTGAGGAGGTCGTTTGAGTACTTCGTTTGATGGATAAAAATTCCATCTTCGCATTGTTTGATTTGAAGCCCGAGGAAGAACGTTAATTCTCCCATCATACTCATTTCAAATTCTCCTTTCATAAGATTAGAAAAATCTTGGCACAAGGATTCATTAGTAGCTCCAAAAACAATGTCATCAACGTAAATTTGGCAAACAAGTATATCATCATTTAGTACTTTAACGAACAAGGTATTATCGACTTTGCCTCTTTTATAGTCATTTGCAATTAAAAATTGACTTAAACGATCATACCATGCTCGGGGTGCTTGCTTCAACCCGTAAAGTGCCTTGTTGAGCTTGTAGACATGATCCGGAAAATGATGGTCTTCAAAACCGGGAGGTTGCTTGACGTAGACTTCTTCTTGAATGAAACCATTCAAGAATGCACTTTGACATCCATTTGAAATAGTTTTATCTTCTTATGAGCGGCAAATGCACAAAGCAAGCGAATGGCTTCGAGTCGAGCCACGGGAGCAAAACTTTCCTCGTAATCAAGACCTTCTTCTTGATTATATCCTTGAGCGACCAAACGAGATTTATTTCGAATAGGATAGCCGTCTTTGTCACTCTTGATTTTATGCACCCATTTAGTTCCGATAATTGTTTTATCTTTAGGCGCGGGAACTAAATTCCATACATTATTGTGCTTGAATTGCACAAGCTCCTCTTGCATTGCCATTACCCAACTTTCATCATCGAGAGCTTCCGATATATTTTTGGGAACTATTTCGGATACAAAAGCACAATGAGCCATAAACTCGGTGGTCCTCCTTCGGGTTTGAACACCGTCTTCAATGTTTCCGATCACGAGATCCTTCGGATGGTCCTTGATGTGCCTCCAATCTTTCGGTAAATCAACGATTGTGTTCGTTTCGATTTCCGAAATTTTCTTCACTTCGGGTGAGGGATCCGGAAAGGTACCTGCATCATCAAAATATTCTACCTTTCTCGGGGGTGAGATCATATCATTGAATTTAACGTGTATAGACTCTTCAACTTTATTTGTTCTAATGTTATACACACGATATGCTTTGCTATTAGTACAATAACCAAGAAAAATTCCGGAGTCGGATTTGGCATCAAACTTGCCCAAGTTATCCTTGCCATTGTTCAAAATAAATACATTGCAACCAAAGGGATGAAAGTAAGCAATATTAGGCTTTTTGCCCTTCCATAATTCATAAGGAGTTTTAAGATGAGTTCTACGAACGTGAACTCGGTTAATCACATAGCATGCCGTAAAAATTGCTTCGGCCCAAAAGTATCGTGGAAGAGAGTATTCATTAAGCATTGTTCTCGACATTTCTTCCAAAGATCGATTTTTCCTTTCAACGACACCGTTTTGTTGAGGCGTTCTAGGAGCCGAAAAATTGTGATTAATACCGTATTTATCACATAAAAGTTCAAACGGGGTGCAATCAAATTCACCTCCGTGGTCGGTGCGAATAGAAATTATGGAGAGGTTTTTCTCATTTGATACTAAACGACACCATTTAGAAAACTCGGAAAATGCATCATCTTTATGAGCTAAAAATCTAACCCAAGTAAATCGAGAGAAATCATCAACAATAACCAAAGTATAAAGTTTACCATTTAAACTAACATGTCTAGATGGTCCAATCAAATCCATATGCACGAGTTCAAGAACTCGACTAGTGAAAACCTCGAATTTTGGTTTAAACGATTCTCGAGTATGTTTCCCTTTAATGCATGATTCACACAAATGTTTTCTATCGAATTTGAGTTTGGGCAATCCACGAACAAGGTCGTGTCTAGATAACATAGAAATAATAGGTAGAGAAGTATGCCCCAATTTTCGATGCCATAAATATGCATTGTCATCCAAGGTAATAAGGCATTTTTCATTGAATGAACTCTTATCATTAAGATCAACAATATAGATGTTTCCACATCTCAAACCAATGAATGCAATCTTATTATTTCTAAATGCAAAGGCAATGCGTTTGCTCAAATAGAATTTTAAAACCTTCATCACAAAGTTGCGAAACGCTAAGGAGATTATGATGCAAACCTTCAACAAATAGTACTTTGTTGATAGAAGGAGAAGGTTCCTTACCGACTTTGCCGATTCCTTTGATTTTTCCCTTTTGGTTATCTCCAAAGGTCACATGTCCTTGATCTTGATATTCGAGGTCTTCAAATAAGTCCTCGGAGCCGCACATGTGCCTTGAGCATCCGCTATCAATGTACCACTTGTTTTTCCTTGGTGCCGGTACCTACAAAAATAGAATTTCTCGGTTGTTTCGGTACCCAAGCCCGTTTGGGTCCTCCAAAGTTAACTATGCTTATAGCATTCGGAACAATCGTCCCTTTCGGAACCCATATTTGCTTAACTTTGATAGTTCTTAACTTTGAATGAGTATTAACATTGTGAACTCGTTTGAGCGGATCTTTTGAGTTCTCGGTTTCGGTTTTCTTTATTTTGTCGAGGTTAATAAGGGATTGTTCCCGTTTAAAAGGGTCGAAACCAAGACCGTGTTTGAGCAAAGGCGATTTTTGAATAGATAGGAGCCTTTCGAATTTCTCGTTTCCGAGAGTAAATTTGTTCAAAATATATTTTAGCTCCTTTTGAGTTTTTGTTAACTCGATTTTCAAAACATTTTCTTTTTCAATACATGATGTATGGTCGATCTCAATAGTTTTGCCCTTGGTTTGAAGCGAGGAGTTTTCGAGTTCTAGAGATTTTATTTTTCTCTTTAAAGATATATTTAACTTGACCATCTCGTCATACTCCGTATTTAACGATTCAAACGCACTCAACAACTCATCGTCTTGATGAACTTCTTGTGAATCACAAAAATCAAAAGAATCATATTCATCGTCATTGAGTTTAGAGCTTACCTCGATATTGCTTTCGGAGTCGAGGGCCATGAATGCAAGGTTTGCGTCTAGAGATCTTTCAATCTCCTCCTCGTCATCACTCCAAGAAGCGATTAGAACCTCCTTCTTTTTGAATCTTTCCATTTGCGGTTTTGAAGAGGATCCTCGGCATTCTTTGGCATAATGACCGGCTTGACCACATTTCCGACAATTATTGTCGAACTTCTTGATAGGAGTGTACCCACTCTTCTTTTGCTCCGGTTTGCCATCCCGACCAAGAAAACTTCGCCTCTTTTGAATTAGGTTTTTGTACCTTCTAAAGTTTTTGGCATAAAGAGCGAGTTCCTCGTCGTCTTCATCTTCGGCAACATCTTCCTCAATGTCGCTATCAACATTGAATGCGACTACTCTTTCCCGAGGCTTTGGTTTTGTGCCTCTAGACTTGAGAACGATCTCATAGTTGATGAGTGACCCGATGAGGGCACTAAATTCGAGCTTGTTGAGATCCTCGATTCCATGATCGCGGTGACCGTGGCATCCCATTCTCGTGGCAACGATCGCAGAATTTTCTTAGCTTTGTCGCTGCTCGATATAGGCTTTCCAAAAGATGCAAGACCGTTTGTTATAGCCGAAAATCGATCCAACATATTTGTGATCGTTTCCTCGTCTTTCATGGAAAATAATTCGTAGTCATGGAGTAACATATTAATTTTGGTCTCTTTGACTTGAGTGGTTCCCTCGTGAGTGACTTCGAGAATTTCCCAAATTTCTTTTGCACTTTCATAGGATGATATCTTATTAAGTTCTTCGGGATTGAGAGCGCAATAGAGGAGTTGAGTAGCTCGGGAGTTGACATGCGTGTTTCTCCAATCCTCATCGTTGAATTCTTCGATCTTTTTCAACGATCCATCTTCTTTCTTAGCAAGTTTAGGACCGAGAGCAATAACTTTCCAGATTTCAATATCGTAGGCTTGAACGAAAATCGCCATCTTCTTTTTCCACGTCATGAAATTGGAACCGTCGAAGAAAGGAGGACGGTTGAGAGCATTTCCTTCAATTTGGCCTAGAAGTGCCATTTGCGGATCTTTTTTCTCCTAGGTGGTTAAACCTTTAAAAAGAGACCCGCTCCGATACCAACTGAAGAGATAAATTCACCACTAGAAGGGGGGGTTGAATAGTGGTGATGCGGAATACCGAAATTTCTTGCGAGTAAAAGGAAAATAATGCGGAAAATAAAGACTCAAGAATTTATAGAGGTTCGGCAACTTGCCTACGTCCTCTCTCCGACTTTCTTTTTCTATTGGCTTAAGAAAAACCACAACCTTAACTCGTCTTCTATCGGTCCGAGTTCACAATCATACAATCCGCTTGTCTTCTATCGGTCCAAGCTCAACCTTTCCTTCAATATGAATAATTGTTTATCTAGTGTTCTATAGAACTAGATAATCCTCACTATACGAATATGGGAGTATAATCCTAACAATGCCGGATCAAAGATCCTAATAACACCGGATTAGTGACTCTTGATTCGCTTTTTCGCTCAAGTGTAAGTGATGCAACACTTACAACCAAATGAAAGAATACAAAGAATAATGGATATTACAATTGAAATCGCTCTTGTATCTTTCTTTTCTCACAACTTGTAATGCAATAAAATATGTAAACTGAGCTCAAGAATGCTTTGATTGCTTGTATGCTAGAATGCTTGAATGCTTGAAGTTGTGTGTTTGATACCCAAGTCCTTCGGGTATTTATAGGAGTGAGACACCTTCAAAATCTGAAAATATACTATTAGCGTGCGCTAATAGATCCTTGTAGCGTGCGTTAGCGGATTTTGACTTGAGTTCTCCGAACGGTCACAAAGACTGTTGCAACGGTAAAATTCTGTGTCTAGCGTGCGCTAGTAATGATATGGTAGCGTGCGCTATCGTCTTGGTCAACTAGTCTTCGATCTTGACTTTGACAAAATCCGATTTCCTCTCCAACGACTCTTTTTCCAACGGCTAAAATTATGATTAGCGTGCGCTAGCAAGTATGCATAGCGTGCGCTAGCATTAATTAAATCCAATATTTCAGCATTTTACGGATCTCGCATTGACTCTTGCTTCCAACGGTTGAATTTCAAACGGTAGTCATAGATTCCATTAGCGTGCGCTAACACCTTTCCTTTAGCGTGCGCTACTGAATTATTTCAATAATGTACGTTACCTTTGTGTAGCGTACGTAAAAACCTAGACGAAGTGAGTCCAGTGGCTACTGGACTACTGACCATTATTTCGGTAGCGTGCGCTAGATATGAAAATTAACGTGCGCTAAGTCTTCACTTTAGCGTACGTAAGAATATGTGTGTAGCGTGCGCAACGTCCAATTCTGATTTCCTTTCACTGACTTCTGGAGACTTGCGATAGCGTGCGTTATGTATGTTGTATAGCGTGCGCTAACTATAGTTTATTAGCGTGCGCTATCATTCCATAGCTTGCGTGCGCTATCGATCAGGCGACTTGAGTAGCCGGTGACTTTGGATCGTCTGTATGAGAGTCTCGATAGCGTGCGCTACGATATGATACGTAGCGTGCGTTAGCCATATTGTGTTCCTTCAACATATTATCGAGCCGAGATAGATTCAATTAAATGTTTTGTATGTAACCATCATCAAAATACATTTTGTGTCAACAGCGTGCGCTAATAGGCTCTCAGTAGCGCGCGCTATCGGCCATAGCGTGCACTACCTGGACATCAGCCGAGTCCAGAAGTGAACTGCCAGTACACACCTGATCCAGTTAGCGCGCGCTATCGACCAACGTAGCGTGCGCTAAAAGTGTATCGGTAGCGTGCGCTACCGGCCAATAGCGTGCGCTACCTGGGCACCTAATCGAGTCCAGTAGCAAACTGTCCAGTACTGGACAGTCACGTTAGCGCACGCTACCAGGCATCTCAGCGTGCGCTAGCCCCCGATATTAGCGTGCACTAGACTACGTAGCGTACACTAATCCGCCAGTCCAGAGGGCTGGAATCAGCACTGCCACTCCCAGGGTTAGCTCGCTAGGGCGCGCTACGAAACAGACGTAGCGTGCGCTACTAAGGGACCTCTTGCATGCGCTATCTATAAAAATTAACGTGCGCTAGATACGAAATAAAAACGGCCCAAAACACCAAAATATGAACGAAACATCAAACGGAGCACCTCAAAATGCATAATAACATAGAATGGATCCACGGTAACCCCGAAACGGCGGTTCTGCACAACAATTATGAGAATCAGATCAATAGATGACGGAAAAGATACACTGAAAGATACACAAGGGTCGCTACAACTGAGAAATACACCAAAAAATGAAAATACAGGGAAAAGAAAAATGCGGATATTACACACGTAGATATAGATTGCGATGCTAATACTGCCGGATCCTTGATCCTAATAACACCGAATCCAATCTTATCCTTTCTTTTTCCTCTCCTGTATGTTTTTATGTATAACACTCAAACACTTATCAATATAAGCTAAAATACAACAACAGGAATGTTTACAATGATATCACAAGTATAGATGATTTGCTCAAGGTTGTTGTGTGGTTTGATACCAAATGGTTTGGTATTTATAGGCAATTTCCTCCAACTAGCCGTTAGCCTCTTCTGACTCTTTAGCGTACGTTACGCTTCTTTTGTTGCGTACGTTAAGTGTGTTACATACGTTAACAACATATTGTTACGTATGTTAAACTTAATGCAGATCAGTCCAGTAGCTTCGTTTCTTCTTTTACGTACGTTAATACTTCAACATTACGTATGTTAACCATGTTCAATAGCGTATGTTATTTATTCCTCGTAGTGTACATTAATCACTTATATTTGTTGCATGCTTTTGTCAAAATGTCCGTTGTGCGCTTGACTTTGTCCCGGAATCTTCCAACGGGTGTCTTGTTTGAATTCTCATTACGTACGTTAGACATAGCCTTTTACGTACGTTATTGACGCTGCATAGCGTGCGCTATTCCTGGCATATAGCGTGTGTTATTCCAGTTCTGTCCAGCTTTTTGCGTCTTCAACTTCTTTGTTGTTTTGTTTTGCTTCCTTGTTGCTTTCTTTGTTTAACAACTAATCATCAAAACTCGATAATGAATATTTGGAATAAAATATTCCAACAATCTCGCCCTTTTTGATGATTACAAAACAACACTCTTGAATGGGATAAACCTGCAAAACATAAAATATATATATATAAATAGATCGAAGTTTTCGACTTTGTCCATTTCGTTAGTTTCTGACTCCCGTCTTTTCTTTTCTCCTTTTCAACTTCTTCTTATTTTTTCAACTTCTTCTTTTCTTTTCTTTTCGACTTTTGACTTGATTCATGTATTTTTATTTTTTTCGTCATTCTTCCATGATGCTTTTTTTCTCGTCATTCTACCATGATGCTTTTCTCGTTTTTCTCCCCTTATACCATTTTTCTTTTATTCCATTCTAATCTCCCCCTTTTTGTTATCAGCAAAAGTGTATATAATAGCAGAATAAAATTGAAAAAAAATTATGATATGATAAATATGCAAAAAATAATGGGTAAACTCCCCCTGACAAAAATATCTCCCCAAAAAATATAATAACTCCCCTTGAGTAAAATATCAATTTTGAAAATATCAACGATAAAGATACCAATTGATGAAATATTTAATTTTGATTATTGGGGACCCAACCGATAGTTGTTTTTTCCTTCGAAACATAGACGATATTTGGAATAACAGTTCCTTTAGGAATCCAAATCTTTTTAATTTTTATCATCGGGCATGGGCTTTTGCAATTCGAAATATGATGCCCGAGTTTAAACATTTTTCACATCGGGGTATTTTCAAATTTAAGCATTCTATTTTATTATTCGGTTTGAATCCTAACCCCTGTTTGTTTAACGTATATTTTTGTACGGAAAGCATATTTTCAAATTTCTTGTTTCCGAGAGAATTTTTTTTAAATTTTTAAGTTCGTCTTGAACGTTCGAAAGATCATTCTTTAAATTATTTTCTATGTCAAGACATTTTGAATGATCGGTCTCGATAATTTTCCCTTTTTCAAACTTGGAGATTTCGTCTCCCAAAATTTTATTTTTCGATTGAAGGGATTTTATTTTGAATAAAGCATTTTGAAAATCGGTATGCAATAATTCAAATGCTTCAAATAATTCATCGTAAGAATTACTTGGCTTTCCATGTCGCTTTCGTCGAATAAACTTCTAGCCATAAGAGCATGATTATTTTGATTGAACTTATCATCTTCATCTTCATCGCTCCATGTTGCAACGAGTACTTCCTTCTTGGAAGTTGAGGCTCGACAGTTCTTAGCAGAGTGGCCTGGTTTACCATAGATTCGACAGTTATTGTTGAATTTCTTAGATTCGCCTGATTTGATGTCCTTCTTTCTCCGGTTCAATAAGTTTTGAAACTTATTAATATTCTTGGCATAATATGACGACTCTTCATCACTTTCATCGACCGGGATTTCTTCTTTGTGAGACATCTTAACTTTTAAAGCTATTGATCCTTCCTTCGGCTTCGGCTTGACACTTCGTGATTTTAGAAAAATCTCATAGTTAATTAGCGAACCAACGAGGGCGCTAAAGTCTAGCGTGTTGAGATCTTTAGATCCCATGATCGCCGTCACGGTGCCGTCCCATTTGCTAGGTAGTGATCGTAAGATTTCTTGACTTTCTCGCTACTCGATAGCGGTTTTCCGAAAGACGCAAGTCCATTTGTGATGACCAAAAATCGGTTGAGCATGGTGGTGATGTACTCGTCACCTTTCATCATGAATAACTCGTAGTCATGGAGAAGCATATTAATCTTCGTCTCCTTGACTTGAGTTGTTCCCTCATGTGTGATTTCAAGAATTTTCCATATTTCTTTAGCACTTTCACACGATGAAATACGGTTGACCTCTTCTGGATTTAAGGCACAATATAAAAGTTGAGTGGCCTTACAATTTATATGATCGTTCTTCCAATCCTCGTCATTATATTCTTCGAAACTCTTAAGAGATCTGTCGGATTTGATTGGAACTTTTGGGCCAAGACAAATGATCTTCCAGATTTCTATATCATAGGCATGAATGAAGATCAACATCTTTTTCTTCCAAGCCATATAATTTGATCCATCGTAGAATGGTGGTCGGTTCAAGGCAAGACCTTCAACCGGTGCAAATTAAAACGCCATTTGGATCGTCTTCTCCTTGGATGTTAAGCCGCTTCTAGGAGGTACCGCTCTGATACCAATTGTTGAAGCAATATTAGGTATACACGCTATTGTGCGAAAGCATATTTAAAGGTGCGGAAAATAAACGACACAAGATTTATAGAAGTTTGGCCAAACGTGCCTACGTCCTCTCTCCGTATCTTTTTCTATAGGCTAAAGATCAACCTCTGCGCCTCTCTTCTATCAGTCGAGGGATTACCATTACAATCTCGTCTTCTATCGGTCTGAGATAACCGTTCACACACTTGTCGTTTTGTCGGTCCAAGTTAAACCGTTTTCCTTTACTATCAAACAAGGAATCAACCTATCTAGCTTTCTATGGGTACTAAACAAACCTCATGTGGATATAGATTGCAATTCTAATAATGCCGGATCCTTGATCTTAATAACACCGAATCCAATATTATCCTTTCTTTTTCCTCTCGTGTATGCTTTCGTGTATAACACTCAAACACTTATCAATATAAGCTCAAATACATCAACAAGAATATTTACAATGATATCACAAGTATAGATGATTTGCTCAAGGTTGTTGTGTGGTTTGATAACAAATAGTTTGGTATTTATAGGAAATTTCCTCCAACTAGTCGTTAGCCTCTTCTGACTCTTTAGCATACGTTACACTTCTTCGGTAGTGTACGTTAAGTGCGTTACATACATTAACAACATATTGTTACGTACGTTAAGCTCAATGCAGATCAGTCCAGTAGCTTCGTTTCTTCTTTTACGTACGTTAATACTTCAACATTACGTACGTTAACTACGTTCAGTAGCGTACGTTATTCATTCCTCGTAGCGTACGTTAATCACTTATATTTGTTGCATGCTTTTGTCAAAATGTCCGTTGTGCTCTTGACTTTGTCCCGGAATCTTCCAACGGGTGTCTTGTTTGAATTCTCATTACGTACGTTAGACATAGCCTTTTACGTACATTATTGACGCTGAATAGCGTGCGCTATTCCTGGCATATAGCATGCGTTATTCCTGTTCTGTCCAGCTTTTTGCGTCTTTAACTTCTTCGTTATTTTGTTTTGCTTCTTTGTTGCATTCTTTGTTTAACAACTACTCATCAAAACTCGATAATGAATATTTGGAATAAAATATTCCAACACAACGCTCTGTATCACTCCTTTAGATTTTTTGCACGTTTCTTGTCTTTTATCACTTGACTTTATATAAATATCCCACAACTCACAAGGTGATTATATAGACGAGTATCGTGACAAGTTTTAATTTTACAGGGGCGGTAATCCGCACTCCAGCTTTATATTTCACTGTGGTGGTAGAACCGACCTTCGTATATATATATATACAGTATGGTGGTAGAAGCGACCTTTGTGATAAATAGGTATATATATATATAGGGATTGACTATGGTGGAAACACTCTTAATGGTGAAATCTAGAAACCTATTTTATTATTAATTAATTTCATTGCATATTTCTTATTATTTGTTGCATCAAGCTGGTCGCTAGTATATGCAACAAATAATGCAATAAAAAATTCATAAATGCATATAATTCTACTCATCTACAACCGTTAGATCACTAATATCAATGGCCTACAGAAGTTTCTAGATTTTACAAGATTTTACCCTTGTTTTTCTGTATTCTTTTTCTTTGTATACTTTTTTCTGTATACTCTTCTTTCTTTTTTGTATTTTTTTATATACTTTTTGTATATATTTTTTTAAATATTCAACCACACAAGCTTAATTAACCAAACGCCCAGAGACTAAGGATTATAATTCCCTTGACTTACACTTGATAATTTATATCAAATATTATATATATATATATTGTGTCACTGTGATGGTATAACCGATCGCCGTGATTTTTTTTATATATATTTAGAAGACGGAAGGTTTAGAAGATAGAAAAAAGTAATGGGATGGAAAGATAAGAAGATTATGAAAATGAAGGAAAATTGATGATACCACTTAGTAATGGAAAAACCGAGCTCTGAAGCCAACTGATGCGACCTCCACATGACGTGCCGTGGTAATCGCTATCGCTTGTATGATTTTAGTTCCCAAGATTGTTCCAATATTAAGCAAAGAGTTGTTTTACTTCAAGCCTTCTACGTGACGCGGCGTAGTAAACCGGAAGGTACGATTCAAACACGCCACGAGGTTTCTAACGCCTCGATAAGTGAATTGAAATCACGATTTTATATTTTTGAGACACACTCAACAAAACAAGAAGAAAGTTTGTTAACACAAACACTCACAATTTTGATAAATTCCAAGGTGTTGTTACAAATGAAAATGAGGGCTATTTATAGCCAAAATTCCTACAACTATTACAATATAGAAATATAAAATAAAACCTATGAAGACTAATAAATTATAAATTCAACATTCAAAACTCCTAAAATATAATTAATGACTAATCAACCCGTAAGTTAAGGAGTCAACACATTTTAGGAGGACAAAAACAAAAGACCAAGATTTAAGTTTTTGAAAATAAGAAATCAAAGTTAAAAAAATATGATGTTGTCATTTTAGTGGCATAAGGGATCCTAAACTTCCGATTTTGATCTTGGTGTCTTCTAAATTATTGTAGTAGTGCCTCTTATTTTCCAAATCCACTTGAATTGTCTAAATATGATATCGAACGTGAAAGTTACGACAAAAATACAAAGGTGTATCGTATCTGAAAGTTCCAACATCTGCTTCCAGGTGTACTGCATTTTCACCACTAAAAATGTCCGATTATGATATCATGATGAACATAACAATTTTAGTACTTTCTCTTAGCTTTCCGATGGTATGAGTACGAGCATGATTGGGTATTATATGTAGGAGATACATCTAAATTACGAAAACTGCTTCAGTTAGGCTTATCAGTTAGAATGATGATATCCACACTTTTGATCTAACATGTGACGACTTCAGCGATACAAATAGAGATGTTATTATGTTGATGGTCATCGATCTGATTGAAATAATTTTGCACGAGCATTATTAATAAATTCTTTATTGCTTTTGCTCGTGATCTTATTATTGGTCCCACAGGAATGTATAGTGCTTCTTCCGTCTGACTTGTAATACCCGAGATTTCTGACTTGTGATATTGTAATCGTTGTACTTGATCTGAGTATTATTCTCCGTATTTTATAATCCGATGTTGTCGAGCGTATGATTTCATGTATGTGATTTACAAATTGTAATTCTGCGCGTGTAGCGCACGCTATCGGCTATGTGTAGCGTGCGCTAACGTGGATTCATAGCGCACGCTACAGAGGGTCATTAGCGCACGCTATGCGTGGTCAATTTGATTGAGACGTGCGGTAGGTGAGATCTGGCCGGGGGACCCCTGTCGGATCGTGTCGGGATGTACCTGGACGGCTTTCGGGAAAAGCCGAGTCAACGCCTTAGCGCACGCTACAGGTATGTGCATAGCGCGCGCTAAGTGCTGAGTACAGTTAAGTCAGTGAGCCGTTAGCGCACGCTACGAGCAGGGTCTAGCGCGCGCTAATAGCCATTTCTTATAAATAGGACAGCATCCTATTCGTGATTTCAGTTCTTTCTTCTCCCATTACCCGAATTCTTACACTTAGAACATAACTTCCTTCATCCTAAACACTCCATATCAACATCCTAGTTCGTGATTGGAGATCGTATGTCATTGGAGATTGGTGTTCAAGCCTTCGGAGTTGGATTGCTTCAATTTCCTCCGTGTTCTTCACTACCTTGAGGTAGGTGATTCTTCACCAATACTAGTAGTGTTCTAAAGGATGTTGATCATGTTCATCTAGTCAGTTAAGATTCGTTATTAGTCGTACCTCATGTGTTAGAAGGATATTTTCGACGTTTCGACACTTATTCATCGTATGATCCATTGAACCTTTTAGTATGTGGATTCCTAAGCATGTTATGTATCTTCAAAACCAATCGATCAAAGATATGAAGATTACCTAGTTCGTATGTTTTACGTAAGGAATCATATGTTTTGGGACTTGGAATAATCGGAACTTGGAATATTTCTTAAAGATTGAAGATGAATTATGATGTTGAGATGATTATCCGTATATTTGTACCTCATGATCATGGAATTTCCACAAACCTTATTAGCATGATATGCCCGAGGATAATTTGTATTATCACCATAGAGTTCATGAAATTCACCACCTTTCAACCCAGTTTTTCCGTTAGCGATTCGCCATGCAAGATTAGCGCACGCTAACATATTTGAGTTAACGTGCGCTATCGGGGTTCAGTTAACGCACAATACGTACGTAGCGTGCGTTATGTATCAGCCGATTCAAACTGTCAGTTCGTGGCTAGCACACGCTAGTCTTACACGATAGCGTACGCTAACAGGCAGGCTTAGCGCACGTTACGTAGGATACGTAGCGCACGCTAAGCAGTCCAGGCAGATTGTTTATTTTGAACTTTTGGGCCGTAGAACGAATTGTTAGGCCGTCGTTCGACTTGAGATGATTTGTATATCATTCCTTTTGTTAAGGTTCGAGCTTGTTACGTTGATCGAATGAGGCGGCCTTCGAGTGTGTTGAGATCATCGAGGTGTTTCGTCCTTGCCATTTTCGAGGCAAGTATCATATGTCGAGTTCGATTTATATTGAAAACTTTGATCATGCTTGTGGTTTTGTTCATATTGTTGAATATGAAATGTATTTCTGAAAATTCTCGTGATATTCGTTGATATTTGTTCGTATTGATGAACATATTGAAATGCATATATGTATGCATAGTTGATTGATTTATGGTATAAATGATCCGAGGGGATCATGAGGATCTATGCTGAGGGCGCTGGATCGAATGTCCACCATGTGTTGGTCCGACGGGATCATCATGGGGATCTATGCTGAGGGCGCTGGATCGTTGGATGGGTTTTCCACCATGCGTTGGTCCGACGGGATCATCATACGGATCTATACCAAGGGCGCTGGATCGCTGGATTACCCTGTATTGTGTTGATGGAATCGTGAGGATTCGCATCGTTGGATTCCGGTGGCGGAAGTCCGTTTTGCATGTTGTATGATGCATTGATGATTTATTGTATTATTATACTTGTAATAGCATTGTTTTGCTAATTTCGGGGTGGACATTGTTTTGATGTTCGTAGCCGAGGATGGGAGGCAACCACGATGCAAGACAGACGATGAAATGGCTCAGTGATGTGGTTGATGTTATTGTTATTGTGAATTGTCTTCTTGGTTCGTTTAGTACTCGAGTACGTCGGTTTTTAATAAGGTCATTTCGATATGGTTGTATAAGTTAACTCATTTGATCGGTTGAATCAAATCTGTATTTGAACTTCAGTTGTTCGATTGAATTATTTTTACACTTCTTTTAAAATTAGCCTTGTAAATCCTTATCTAAAGGGTTTACGGCGCTGTAATTATTCCGAATATCTCGGGGTGTTACAGAATATGGTATCGGAGCTAAGATTCATGGATATCTTGGCAGTCGGGTTAGTTGGGTCTGTTTACGTTATTTGATTATTGGTAGTTCGTAACATCACTGCTGAGCCAGCATCGTCGTGTGGACCGTGGTTGTAAGTTTCCTAATCTCGAATACTACCGTTTTATTTAATTCATGACTTGTAAGCATTGATGAATGTACTTTGAGAAAGTTTGCCCTGGATATTGAGTATTTATGTTTACAGTATGTTGAGAGGCGGTCGTGGACGCGGACGCGGTCGTGGATGCGGACGTGGAAATGCGAGGCAAGAAGAGTCGGTATCTACCCCAGAGATAACCGCTAGTCGAACGGATTCCCATTCCGGGGGACAGCAGGGATCGGCAAATAATAATGCAGATCCTAACGTGCCGGGAGTGCTTCACAGTGGTTGCCAGATAAACCAGCTTTGCTCAAGTTGTGGATCGCATGCAAACGGCGATGGGACAAAGAAGATAACGTGGAGAATCGAGGAGATAGATGGCTTATCAAGTGATTAAATTGCACCCTCCGAAATTTGACGGTTCGCCGAGACGCTTTCTTGGGATCACCGGGTCAAGGAATTAGAAAAGATTTTTGCAGGATTAACTGTCCCAACGATAGGAAGGTTCCGACGCCGCCAAGATCTTCTCGACCGGGAGGCTTTCGATCGGTGGGAGGCCATTCGACCGTGAGGAGCACAATGTTGACTCGGACGGAATACAAATTGATGATGGAGGCGCAGATTGTCCTCGCCAGATTAGAGAGGCCCGAGTTCGAGAGTTTTTCTCACCACGTAATCTGAAGCATATCCAGGACGGACGTGATTAAGACTTTTAATCACCAAATGACTTATGTGCGCCACTTGGTCAGACCGAGGCGGAGAAGATTTTCCATTTTGACATGCGAATGAAGCGGAAATTCAGCAATATATGTCCGGATTTGATTGTACCACCTTGCGACAAGATGTGACAAGGCGTTGGCCTATGATATGAAGGAGGCAACAGAGAGAAATCGATTAAGCAAAGAAACAGAAGGTGTCTAGCAACTTCACGGAGGATAAGAGTAGCGGGCCTCGCAGGGGTCGATCCTCTTTTCATTCATCCAGGAGACCTCCGCATCCTTCTCGAGGTCGAAAGAAGTTCCGGGCAGAACCAATCGTTTGCACGCAGGAAAAAGTGTTATAACTGTGGCAAAGCGGGACATGTTCGACGTGATTGTTTCGCGCCCGCTGTGACCTGTTTCGAGTGTGGACAGGAAGGACATCGCGCAACATTTTGTGGGAATGCGACCCGATCTTTTTGTACTCGCACTCCAGCTCCAGTTCCGAAGGAGACGAGTGTGAACCAGACGCAGCAGAGTGGATTTCAGCAGCAGAACGTTGGGAAGAGAGAGACATCCAGTGCTGGGTCCGTTCCTCCACGCCTGTACGAAATGAGGAAATCTGATGATCAGAACACTGCTGTTGCATCAGGTACAATTCAGATCCTTTTGCAACCAGTTAGTGTTTTATTTGATTCCGGAGCTACACATTGTAATACCCGGTTGTAATTCAGTCATTATCATTCAGTAATTTCATTCGGTGATTGTCACTCAGTGGATTTTCACTCATTTGTAATCATTCATCAATCATGTTTATTCACCGTGTTCACCATTCGGAAAAACTTCGAGTTGTGTATCGTTATTGTCCATTGTTTCAACTTTCCGCTTATGAGTTCGACTTTGTTAGATCACCATTAATTTTTGGTAACTCCAAAAATTCTGAATCTCTGCAATATTATAGAGCATCGAGTTAGCTTTCCAATGGTTCAAACGGTGAGTCAATCGGAGTCCGGACGAGAGAGTTATGGTCGTTTAAGCTCACCCACTCATTTTTCAGTTTTTGGCCGATCACTGCCGACTGAACTCGGCCGTGTCGTCCGACACAGCCGTGCTGTACTCGTCCGGAAATGCCGAAGTCTCTGCCTCAGGACCCGACCGTGTCGTCTGGCACGGCCGAGTCGAACTCTTCCGGATAAGCTGTAACCGATCGCTTGACGCCCGACCGTGTTCCAGGACACGGCCGAGTCATGCCGAAGTCGCCGCTTGACGGGTCACTATCGGAAGGCCCCTCCACGCCGCGACCGTGTCTAGCAGACACGGCCGAGTCCTCGCCGGCTGCGCGCGCGACCGTGTCGGCGGACACGGCCGAGTCTCATGACGAGTCAACCCCTATAAATTCATTTTTAGCATTTCACTCATTTCTTCCATTTCTTCCACCTTCATACGAGAGAGAAAAGCTTGAGGGAGAGTTTTCTTCATCAATTATCATTTGAGTGTGTATTTTCATCACCTTCAATCATTTGGGAAGCTTGATACTGATTAAACTCGTGTTCTTCGGATCAAGTGATTGGATCTTCAAGAGGTAATTTCTTCGACACTGGATTTCGATTCTATGTTGAGATATGATGTTTTGGACATTATAATCATGTTATATGAAGGGATATGTATATGATTATGAGTTTGTATAAGGATTCATTGGATTATCGAAGGATTATTCAAGAACACTTTGATTATCGAGTTGAAGTTGGGGGTTTTCGTTTAATTGTCGTTATAATCACGTTTTCGGATATTCATTTTGGATTATTGATCATTCGGAAGATGTTTGTTGGTTTGAAACACTTCTTGGGGGAATTGATAGTGGCTTATTGAGATTTGATTGTAAACAACCGGAGTTTGGCCACAACGTATTCGATTTAATGCCCCAATGAACTTAGTTTAATCGTATCGACGTTTTGAGTTCGTTATATTCGTGTTTGATTCGTATATTGAACGAGTTGTTGGATATTGTATAATTCAAGGTTGTTCGAGCGACCGATATCTCAATTAGACGTTGTTCGTGGAAGGATAATTGTCACCGGTATTGAGTAAGTTGATTCTTACTCGCTTATAAGGATATTCATTTCCTTTTGTTGTTGTTCATTCATAATCGTAACTCATTCATCATTGTGTTAACCGTATTAAAACTTGTCATTGTCAATTAATCACTTCAGTCACAAGGAACGACGGTTCCAATCATTTTGTTGAGCTATCATTCATTTCACTATCATTTTATCTCGGTGAGTCATTATTCGTTTCCGATGTCACATATGATATATCGTGAAATTACTGGTCATACTGGCGTGCCGGTTGGAAAGTCTAGGAATATCAAGTCGGGCACATTTATGTCGTGAGTTGGTTGTTGGCCTCACATTGGGTGTGCACGAGTCGATTGCTTCGTGAGACTGATTAGGTACAAGACCACGCGGGTATTCGATCGATACTCGTTGGTGGCTTGTGCACGAACACATTTCCATCCCGGGCGTAGTGTGGCGCCACCCTTTGAGCCGTACTGTTAGTTGATTCATACAGCATGTTTGATTGCGTATGTTTTCAACAAGATTGGGTTATAATCTAACCGCTTCGTTTTAATCGAACTTGTGGTTTATACTACACATTTATATGATTGTGTTTATTCAACTCTGGAGGATTGTTGTTCTGTACAACTGACCCCGTTTGGGGATATTTGTTTCTCAGGTCATGGCAAGGCAAAGGCACAGTGAGAGCACGTTGACGGCGAGGAGTCCCAATGATACTAGAAGGGGGCCCCAGTCTGTTCAGTCATTTATTTAGTCATTTATGTTTCCTTTATTTATTCCGCTGCAGACATTCCATTTGAATACTCATTTCATTCAGTGTTGTGTATTTTATCGTCACATAAAATACACATGTATTCTATTTTATCCTGGGTGTGTTGTATGAAACTCCTAATCGGAGTAATTGATGTTGTAATGTGGTTCGGTACTACATTTACCCTGTGTAATTCATCCGTTTTCATTCGCCTGGTGGGTCCCAGTCGGGGGTCCACGACACTGTAATATCCGCCTAGTTTTTGGGTGTTACAGAGTTGGTATCGGAGCGTGGTTTTGAATACTACCTTCCGAGTCATGTCTCATTTGAAATCATCGTCATCGGGCTAGTATCATTGGACTTTCGCGTCACGTGTGACCTGTGCAGATGCCGAGCCAATCAGACCGAAAGAACTGTAAGACTTCTAACGCCATGGTATAATTTCTGGCAATTATCATTCATTCATAATTTATCAGTTAACAATCCTCAAACATCATTTTCATTTTGACCAGGACGGTCATTTTAACTCATTAATCACTCAATTCATTTCATTACTCGGTTGTTGATCTGGAAGATCATATAATTAATCTTGTTAATTTGTTCAAGATAATCATTTCAATAATTTCATCATAAATCATGCCACCTCGGTTAATCGTTCATGTAATCACTGTGTTAGAGCGTATGCTCATTTTCATCACCTCATGTCATAGTCATAATGTGATATTCATGCGAGAGATATAATCATCATGTAACTTTCCACTTCAGTATGGAAAGAGCTGGCAGAGGACGAGGAGGACGAGGCCGTGGTGCAGGCCGAATCCCGAGAGCTCGTGTGAATACACGTGCGAATGTGAGAAACAATGCCAATTCATCGAGCAGCGACGCTGCCACTCATTCACCTGGGCGTGATCATTCACTATCGGGGAGTCGTACCCGGGACACGGCTCAGTCAGAAGGTGTTCGGGTGGACCCACTTGCTTTTATGCAGGGCATGATGGCCCAAATGACGCAGATGGCACAACTTATGGAGACGATGCACAATTCAGTCAATCAAAATCAACAGGCTCCTCCGCCGCCACCTCAGAGGCAAGAGAGGGGTGTAAGCAATATCATTAGCGATATCTCTCGCCAGCGACCACCTACCTTTGAAGGCTCATCTGAGCCGGCGGATATTGTTCATTGGCTCGAACACTTCGAGAAGTTATTTGCTATGGTGGATTGCCCAGAAGGGCATAAAGTTTCAGTTGCGGCTTACTATCTGGGTAAGAGCGCTCATTCATGGTGGTCATCGTTGAAGCCCACAGATGGATCATGTACTTGGGATCAGTTTAAAACTCTCATGATGGAGAGGTACTATCCGGCCCCACTCAGAGAGGCCAAGCTGTCAGAGTTACTCACTCCCGACCCCTCATCAGACGCGGATGTTCTCGCCATTGCCGAGAAATTTCAGGAACTTCTTCCGTTCGCCTCATCTATCATTCACTCTGAGGCGGATAAGATCAAGTATTTCAGCAAGAGGCTGAAACCTCGTATGCGGCTACAGTTGCTTAATCATAATTGCACCACGTTGGCCGAATTCATTGAGAAAGCTCTTACTTACGAGCTCACTGCCAAAGAGATTGCTAAGCAACAACCTTCATCTGCTGGCAAGAAATCTAAGAACCGTAATCAGTCTGACGGGAGTCAGGCCACTTTCAAGAAACCACGTGCGGGCTCTACTTTTTCTGAGCGACCTCCCACGACGTCTAAACCCGCGGAATCTCAGTCACGAGCGGCCAGTTCGGCCATCACCTGTTTCAACTGTGAGGAACAGGGTCATTTCAGCACCAAATGTCCGGCGATCATCACGTGCCACAATCAGGATTGCTGGGCATAGGGCCCGTTTTTGCCGAAGGGACTCTAAACCTACTCCGGCGTCATCTCAGGCCCCAGGTCATTCAGCGGTGCAGAATCAGGCCACTCAGTCAGCGTCGTTCAAGACGACAGGAGCTAAAGGCGGAGCCAAGAGCTATCAGACGGGAGCGTCCGGATCTGGGACCGGAAAGCCCCGAATTTATGAGATGAAGAAGACCGACGATCCAGAGGCCCGGATGATCTCAGGTACACTCGATATTCTATCTCAACCTGTGTGTACCCTTTTTGACACTGGTGCATCGCATTCATTCATTTCCGAGTCATGTTTGCGTAGACTAAATGCAGGTAGTGCTACTAGTTGTGAGCCTTATGTCATTGGTCTACCCGACGGTAGACGAATTATCGTAATCGTGAGATTCGTAATTGTCCGATCTGTTTCATGGTCGTGTATGGCCAGCGGACCTAATCGTAGTAGATTTGCCGAGGGACGACGTCATCTTGGGTATTGACTGGATGGATCGTCATGATGCCATCATTAGTGTCCGTAAGCGTATGGTCACTATCATTTCAGACGATGGGGTTGAATGTGTTTTTCAGGGAGGTAATCCCGGTTGTTCTGGTAAAGTCATTAATTTGATGAAAGCAGTGAGATTACTCAGTCAGGGGTGTGTTGGTTATTGGTGCTATATGACCAAAACCGAGAAATCATCAGTAATGTTGACGGATATTCCGGTTGTGAGAGAATATGCCGATGTATTTCCAGACGAGTTACCTGGTTTGCCTCCACAGAGGGATGTGGAATTCACGATTGAGTTGGAGCCTGGTACGTCTCCGATATCGAAGGCACCGTATCGGATGGCCCCGACCGAAATGCAGGAGTTGAAGAATCAACTTGAAGAATTGTCCGAGAAAGGTTATATCCGACCGAGTGCGTCCCCGTGGGGAGCACCAGTGCTTTTTGTCAAGAAGAAGGATGGTTCGTTCCGTTTGTGTATTGATTACCGGGAATTGAACCGGGTGACGATCAAGAATAAGTATCCTTTACCTCGTATTGATGATCTTTTAGATCAACTTCAGGGAGCTTCAGTATTTTCCAAGATCGACTTAAGATCTGGATATCACCAGTTGCGGATTCGAGAGTCGGATATCGCGAGGACGGCGTTTCGAACACGCTATGGTCATTATGAGTTCGTAGTTATGCCGTTCGGGCTAACAAATGCACCTGCGGTATTCATGGAGTTAACGAATCGGGTTTTCATCGACTTTTAGATCGGTTTGTTGTTGTCTTCATCGATGACATTTTGATTTATTCTCGTAGCCAAGAGGAACACGAGGTTCATCTTCATCGTGTTCTCGACGTGTTGAGACGAGAGCAACTTTATGGAAAGTTTTCCAAATGTGAGTTACGGATGTCGAAGTGACTTTTCTCGGACATGTAATTTCATCAGACGGAGTTCGTGTCGACCCTCAGAAGACGGAGGCTATCCGAGATTGGTTACCTCCGAAGAATGTTAAGGAAATCCGAAGTTTTCTCGGATTAGCGGGCTATTATCGGCGATTTGTGGAAGGATTTTCTGAAATCGCTCAACCCTTGACGAGCCTTTTGCGAAAGGATAAGAAATACACGTGGTCCGACGCGTGTCAACGGAGTTTCGAGGAACTCAAGAGCCGGTTAATGTCAGCACCTGTACTTTCCTTGCCACAGGGGATGGAGGGATTTGTGGTTTATAGTGATGCGTCCGGACAGGGTCTCGGGTGTGTACTCATGCAGAATGGAAAGGTTATTGCCTATGCTTCACGGCAATTGAGACCTTACGAGGTTAATTATCCGACTCATTATCTGGAGCTAGCAGCCGTTGTGTTCGCTTTGAAAATTTGGCGTCATTATCTTTATGGCGTTACCTGTCAGATATTCACCGATCATAAGAGTTTAAAGTATATATTTACTCAGAAGGAGTTAAACATGCGACAGAGACGGTGGTTGGAATTAATCAAAGATTATGATATCGAGATCCTTTACCACCCGGGCAAGGCAAACGTTGTCGCCGACGCCTTGAGTCGTAAGTCGGTGCAGGAGCAGATGCTTACTCGTTTAACAGTTCAGAAGGAGCTTCAGCAGGAATTCCTTAGACCCGAGATCGAGGTCTGGCTCCAGCGAGTTCTGGGACAGCTTTGTATGTTGGAGATTTCATCGTCACTCGAGGAGGTAATCAGAGAGAATCAGAGTTCAGACCCTTCATTGTTGCGCATCCGTGAGGATGTGGCTCAGGGGAAAGCCCCTGGATTCGTGGTCCACGAGGATGGACTTTTGAGATTTAAGAATCGGTTGTGTGTACCGGCGAATGACGAGTTGAAAAACTCTATTTTGAGAGAAGCTCATACTACCCCTTATTCTGTTCATCCGGGGTCCAGCAAGATGTACAAGGACTTGAAACAAAATTACTGGTGGAGTAATATGAAGCGAGAAGTCGCAGAATTTGTTTTGAGATGCTTAACTCACAACAAGTTAAGATTGAACATCGGCCGGCGGGTATGCTGAAACCTCTTCCTATTCCCGAATGGAAGTGGGAAGACATTTCTATGGATTTCATCACGAGCTTGCCGACGAGTCGTCGTGGCATGAATACGATCTGGGTGATTGTGGACCGCTTAACTAAATCAGCTCATTTTCTTGAGATTAAGGATACTTGGGGTCCCGAGAGACTTGCCCGATTATTCATCAAAGAGATAGTGAGACCGCACTTGCAGTACTCCTAAAAGTATCGTTTCCGATCGTGACGGACGGTTTGTGTCACATTTTGGAAATCGGTTCATCGTTCTATGGGAACTCGGCTTAATCTCGATCGCCTTTCATCCTCAGTCCGGACAATCGAGAGAGGACTATTCGGACATTAGAGGACATGTTGAGAGCTTGAGTCCTCGATTGGAAGGACGTTTGGGAAGCCCAACTACCGTTGATCGAGTTCACGTATAATAATAGTTGGCATGCTTCCATTAAGATGGCACCTTACGAGGCCTTGTACGGTGCCGTTGTCGATCTCCTTTGTGTTGGGATGACTTGTCGAATCAATCGGCACCGAGCCCGATATGCTTATAGCCGCCAGGAGAAGGTAGCTTTGATCAAGAGTCGTATGTTGACATTTCGAGTCGGCGTAAATCATATGCGTATAATCGTCGCCGACCACTAGAGTTCGAGACGGGTGACCACGTTTTGGTCAAGGTATCCCCGAAGTCGAGGTATTTTCCGTTTCGGAAAACGGGGAAGTTGAGTCCGAGATTCATCGACCGCTTTGAAATTTTGGATCGAGTAGGCGAGTTAGCTTATCGATTGGCTTTACCTCCGGCTTTGAGCCGAATTCATAATGTGTTTCATGTCTCTCAGTTGCGAAAGTATGTTGCCGACCCGAGTCACATACTTCAGTTCGACGAAATCGAGATCGCCGACGACCATTCATATGAGGAGTGTCCTATACGAGTCTTAGAACGGCGAATCAAACAGGTGAGAAATAAGTCGATTCCTTTGGTCAAGATTCAGTGGTCCAGACACGGAGTCGAAGAGGCTACTTGGGAAACCGAGGATAGTATGCGGGAGAGTTATCCCGAGTTGTTTGACCCTTAGTTTCGGGGACGAAACTCTTTTAAGGGGGGGTGTATGTAATACCCGGTTGTAATTCAGTCATTATCATTCAGTAATTTCATTCGGTGATTGTCACTCAGTGGATTTTCACTCATTTATAATCATTCATCAATCATGTTTATTCACTGTGTTCACCGTTCGGAAAAACTTCGAGTTGTGTATCGTTATTGTCCATTGTTTCAACTTTCCGCTTATGAGTTCGACTTTGGTAGATCACCATTAATTTTTGGTAACTCCAAAAATTCTGAATCTCTGCAATATTATAGAGCATCGAGTTAGCTTTCCAATGGTTCAAACGGTGAGTCAATCGGAGTCCGGACGAGAGAGTTATGGTCGTTTAAGCTCACCCACTCATTTTTCAGTTTTTGGCCGTCACTGCCGACTGAACTCGGCCGTGTCGTCCGACACGGCCGTGCTGTACTCGTCCGGAAATGCCGAAGTCTCTGCCTCAGGACCCGACCGTGTCGTCTGGCACGGCCGAGTCGAACTCTTCCGGATAAGCGTAACCGATCGCCAGACGCCCGACCGTGTTCCAGGACACGGTCGAGTCATGCCGAGTCGCTGTCGGACGGGTCACTATCGGAAGGCCCCTCCACGCCGCGACCGTGTCTAGCAGGACACGGTCGAGTCCCTGCCGGCCAGCTGCGCGCCGCGACCGTGTCAGGCGGACACGGTCGAGTCTGTCAGACGAGTCAACCCCTATAAATTCATTTTTTTAGCATTTCAGCTCATTTCTTCCATTTCTTCCACCTTCATACGAGAGAGAAAAGCTTGAGGGAGAGTTTTCTTCATCAATTATCATTTGAGTGTGTATTTTTCATCACCTTCAATCATTTGGGAAGCTTGGATACTCGATTAAACTCGTGTTCTTCGGATCGAAGTGATTGGATCTTCAAGAGGTAATTTCTTCGACACCTTGGATTTCGATTCTATGTTGAGATATGATGTTTTGGACATTATAATCATGTTATATGAAGGGATATGTATATGATTATGAGTTTGTATAAGGATTCATTGGATTATCGAAGGATTATTCAAGAACACTTTGATTATCGAGTTGAAGTTGGGGGTTTTCGTTTAATTGTCGTTATAATCACGTTTTCGGATATTCATTTTGGATTATTGATCATTCGGAAGATGTTTGTTGGTTTGAAACACTTCTTGGGGGAATTGATAGTGGCTTATTGAGATTTGATTGTAAACAACCGGAGTTTGGCCACAACGTATTCGATTTAATGCCCCAATGAACTTAGTTTAATCGTATCGACGTTTTGAGTTCGTTATATTCGTGTTTGATTCGTATATTGAACGAGTTGTTGGATATTGTATAATTCAAGGTTGTTCGAGCGACCGATATCTCAATTAGGACGTTGTTCGTGGAAGGATAATTGTCACCGGTATTGAGTAAGTTGATTCTTACTCAGTTATAAGGATATTCATTTCCTTTTGTTGTTGTTCATTCATAATCGTAACTCATTCATCATTGTGTTAACCGTATTAAAACTTGTCATTGTCAATTAATCACTTCAGTCACAAGGAACGACGGTTCCAATCATTTTGTTGAGCAATCATTCATTTCACTATCATTTTATCTCGGTGAGTCATTATTCGTTTCCGATGTCACTTTTGTTATATCGTGATATTCCGGGTCATACTGGCGTGTCGGTTGGTATGTGTAGGATTTTCATGTCGGGCACATTTATGTCGTGTGTTGGTTGTTGGCCTCACATTGGACTGTGCACACGAGTCGATTGCTTCGTGAGACTGATTAGGTACAAGACCACGCGGGTATTCGATCGATACTCGTTGGTGGCTTGTGCACGGACACATTTCCATCCCGGGCGTAGTGTGGCGCCACCCTTTGAGCCGTACTATTAGTTGATTCATACAGCATGTTTGATTGCGTATGTTTTCAACAAGATTGGGTTATAATCTAACCGCTTCGTTTTAATCGAACTTGTGGTTTATACTACACATTTATATGATTGTGTTTATTCAACTCTGGAGGATTGTTGTTCTGTACAACTGGCCCCGTTTGGGGATATCACTACGCCACAAATGGCCTTCAGCAACGTTTATTTCGATGTTACAAGCAAAAGTGTTAGCATAGATGCCTTAAAATTGATCTACGCTAACACTTGTTTTTATTGTTACAGTTGATAGTAACCGGTGTTGCCATAGTATCTAGGGTAACACCAAATTAGGTGTTACCGTTGATCTTTAAAAAAAGCGTTACAAGGGAAGAAAAAAATAGGTGGAAAATAAGGAAAAAACTGTAAAAATTGTAACGACCCGATTTTTCTATAGTATTTTATGAATATATTTTTATAATAAGGAAAGCCTGTAAAAATTTAAAGTCGTTACACTAGTAGAATAAACATCAAAGAATTCGGTACGTCTCATTTTGTAATGTATATTAGTAAAGTAAAATCAATCACTACCGCAAAAAAAGATTTATCGACACTTAGTTTCGACACTTTATCAAAAGTGTCATTAACTTTACATTTGACTCATTTTTTGTTTTTAACATAATTGTGTCATAAGATACTGACACTTAAGTATCAGTAATTTGAGTATCGAAATTTACAGACACTTGAATATCAATAATAAAAAATTACAATAACCTATAATAATGAATTCATTAATTTTTTATTTAATTTTATTAGAATATTAATTAGCTATCTATACCCTAATTCTTCACTATTCGTGGGTTCTGGTTTCTTCCCTTTCTTCCCGCAGCCTTGCCCCTTTCTCGAATCCTTTCTTCCTCATCGTACACCTAGTAACCACCATTTATTTTCCTTAATGTTATTGGAGAAACCTGCTTCGGAGAATCTCTAGCCGTGCGTCAAAACTACCGCGAAGGTCTGCCGTGTTATTAACACTACCGCCGTGCCAAGGACTTGTTTGGCGGGCATGGTGAGAAAAAAATTGATTCTCAAATTAGGGTTTTACACAGACCTCGGCGTTTTCTCCGTCAAACCTCGTCCTAGATCCCTAACGTTCTCTCAGCTCAGCATCCATGGGGTATGCATGTACATCTTGTTCTGTGTCATTATTGTTATTTGTTGTGAAATCTATTTGTTATTTCATAATCTATCTAATGAATTTCCTGGGATAGAGGGGGCGGGGGTGGGAACTTAATGCCTCTTATTTCAGTAATTGTATTGTCCAAATGCACCCTCTAAACGCCTTCTATTGCTCAAAGAGTGGAATTAGTTGAAGGAGCTTTTACATGCTAAAGTGTCTGCTATATCCGCTATTTGTTGATATGGTAATTTACTCTACATACCTGACGCCACGAGAGATGCTGGGCTGTGAATTCAGAATGATTTACGGGATGTCATTGCGTTTTGTGTAAAACAACCCTATTTTCTTGTTAAATACTTTTCAGTTATTTCCATATCTAATGACTAATGAGGTACATATGTCAATGGCAGTTACAAGCTCAGATTACTTTTATCTTTACCAAGACATTGTTGCTCAGGTTTAAGCATCGAGGCTCTTTTGTGTTATTCATTGTCCACATGTATTGTGTTAAGTCGTGGTGTTTTTTTGTATTTTCGAGGGATCTTTCAACCATTTATGCTTGTCAATTTGATATTCTAAGAAAAATGGTGTTTGTGGGATACTAGCTAAGCTGTACATGCTCTATTTTTGTTCTATCATATAAAGGCAGGCTGATCGTACTTTATGGTCCTTTCCATATGCTGCTAAGTATCTTACTCCAAAATTACGATCCTTATTTGATTTGGCTTTTTATGGTTCAAAATCGAGTTTTTACGGGGTACTTCTTTACACTTTCACTCTTTAAAGTAATTAAATGGTCGGTTTATGGTGTTGCTCATTAGCTTAAGTAGTTGGGCAAATTTTTGAGGAGAAGAAAAATAGAATTAAAAAGAAGTCTTCACGATCTTTTATGAAGTAAATGAGAGCAGCAACTCCGAGGTAGACGAGTATTGTTCATTTGATGTTTTGTTCATCCCCCCTCCTTATGTGCAAAGCACCATCTTTATAAATGCATGCCTACCTTTTTGATTTTTTCGTAAATTCCAGGTTAACGAAAAACCACCAAACTATATCTTCGATCATGGTTACTTCTCTTATAATCTTGAGTATTTTAAGATGGATAACTGCAATCCAATTTGATGTCTCAATGAAATGATGATTAATCGTGGCTCTATTATCTTCCAAGAAGCTTACTGATTCTTGCACAGATTATATAAGTGTTCTTTGTCCAGAACTTAGATAAATCAGTCATGGTCCACAAAAGTTGTTCTTCCTCAACATAAATCATGTCTACAAACACATGAGATCTCAAAGATTTTACCACAAAAATTGGCAGTTCCATGTCTACAGATTTTAATAACTTAATCAAACAGAAAAAGAGAAGGTTACAGTTGATATTAGTGATTCTTATATTTATTTGAAGTTTGATATGGTTGCATATGGAATTATGAAGTTTAATTTCAGAGCTTAAATGTTCACTTGGCCATCGCGCTGCATTTTCATAGCTAATCACCCTGGAACCACTTGCTCCATTTTTTACTTGAAATGATGGGGTATATGACAATTTTAGGTGTTGTTAGCAGCTCAGAGGATGATTTAGTTTCCACTTTTTTCCCTTTATTTGAATATCTACTACTTGTTTTAAATTCTGTTCTATCTGATATTCTATCTGATATCCCAATTAATCATTTTCCTAATAATTGATTTGAAGGTAGCCTATTGTAGTTTAATAGGAGGGGAGCGGAGGGGAAAGGTGCAAATACATCCTTTAAATTATAATCGGCTGGCACTGCAGATAGACACATGCCCAAAAGCTACTCAATGAACATGTCCACCGATTTTATTCCTATGTTTGTCTTTGGCGAGTCATCTCAAGGTTGGTGCAACTGTTTGTTACACAATTATCGCATTAACAAAATATTTATTATTTATTCGCTATCCGACGTTTCATTCAGGAAGGCCAGGGACAATACATTTACAACACATTCTACCTTTTACTGTTTTATCAATGAACCTTAGCGTTGAAATTCCTCTGTTATCATCTTGATAAAACTATTATTGTTAGTTAACTAGTATGCGAATATTCCAGTTTCATATGAATTCATGGACTTTTGCAAGTGATCGAAGTGCTCAGATAAAATGGTACTGCAAATCCAACGATTGATGAAAATGTTTTCCAATTGGGAATTAGTATTTAGTAAACATTGAAATTCTTATGGAGTGCTTTTTGTCACCTGGGAACCGAGGTCTAAATGATATCTAAACCATCTTGCCTTCATGAATCCAAAAACGAGATGACCTTCTAAACAAAAATGAAGTGGTGCTATTCCATGAAACTTTTCTTTACACTTTTACCAGTTACTATTCGTGTCGTTACTAAAAGTTATTTTCTCATGGTTCTGTTCCATTCTCTCTTTATTGAGACAGTTATGGGTCAGTGATTTTTCAAATAGATTACTATGCATATATATTGTCTAAGCATATTTATGCGAATATGGAAACTGGTGATTACTAACATGCACTTTTCATGGAAAATATTTTGAAACATATAAGAATGAGCTTCCTGAATTACCTTGTGATATGTTCCTTCTGGTTTTGAATGGTACTTTGCTGTTACTTAACAGAATTTCTAAAGCTGTATAGTTCTCAGAATTTTGGTACTATGCATATATTATTGTTATTGTTTGTATTTTATGTTTTTGTTAATTATTTGAGGGAAATACTTGATACTTTTATTTATAGGCTGATGTTAAGAAAGCTCTTGAAACGGAAGGTGTTGAGGCTGCTAATAAATTGATTCATGATGGCAAAGAACACCGACCATCTTATCTAATTGGGAGACTTATTCAGAAAAAGGAACCAAAATCGAAGTCTTCAGCATCACCATCCGTTCAAGTTGCTGATCAGTACGTGGCGGACCTAACGGCTAAGATCAGGGCTCAACTTCAACAAGAGATGGATGAAAAACTTGACCAAAAAGTTCGCGAAATGATGAAAATGTTGGTCGAGAAGAATCCAGATTTGAACTTAAAGATTGATGACTCTCAGAAATCAGTCGAGGAGTCCTATGGCGGTGACAATGTCACTCCTTGACTGATCTCATCATTTTATATTATGCTAGCTAAGTGACTCAAGTAGTTTTGTTATATTTATGGATTGCGATCGTAACATGTTCTTAGCTATTATGGATTGAATATTAGCAGTCATGTATTTTGGGTGTTGTTATGGTTGACATTGTTTTAATGGTATCGACTGTTTTATGGTAATATTTATTTTCTAATATAACATTTTGCTTTTTAGCATGAAAATTGTTGGTAAAAACCTGCAAAAATGTAGCCATAGACTATAATTTATAATTCTTTCTGTTGGCAAAATATAAAAATTGTGTTGGCAAAGATTAAAAGTGTGTTGGCAAAAGTTATAACTGTTCATATATAAGTGTAGCCATAGTGTTAAAGTTGTTGGTAAATATGTCAAAGTGTTTCACAATTTAATGTTACATTAGACCTCATGAGTGTTGGCATAGGTATACGGCTACACAAATCTTTGTGTCACCAAATATATAAAAGTGTGGCCTTAAGTCTACGGCAACACAAAATCTAGTGTAGCCACAGACAATAAAAGTGTTGGCATAGGGTTCTATTGCTACACTTTTTTAAGATGTTACCAAAAACAAGAAAAGTGTTACCTTAGACCCCTATGGTTGCGGCCGTTTTTGTAACACTTTCGAATTTGGTCAAAGTGTAGCCATAGCTTGTTTTTCTACCTTCAGCAACACTTTTTGGACTTTTGAACACAGCTTTCAGGTGTTGCTGAAACCCATATATGGTGTAGTGTATTTGTTTCTCAGGTCATGGCAAGGCAAAGGCACAGGGAGAGCACGTTGACGGCGAGGAGTCCCAATGATACTAGAAGGGGGCCCCAGTCTGTTCAGTCATTCATTCAGTCATTTATGTTTCCTTTATTTATTCCGCTGCAGACATTCCGTTTGAATACTCATTTCATTCAGTGTTGTGTATTTTATCGTCACATAAAATACACATGTATTCTATTTTATCCTGGGTGTGTTGTATGAAACTCCTAATCGGAGTAATTGATGTTGTAATGTGGTTCAGTACTATATTTACCCTGTGTAATTCATCCGTTTTCATTCGCCTGGTGGGTCCCAGTCGGGGGTCCACGACACTGTAATATCTGCCTAGTTTGGGGTGTTACAGAGTTGGTATCGAAGCGTGGTTTTGAATACTACCTTCCGAGTCATGTCTCATTTGAAATAATCGTCATCGGGCTAGTATCATTGGACTTTCGCGTCACATGTGACCTGTGCAGATGCCGAGCCAATCAGACCGAAAGAACTGTAAGACTTCTAACGCCATGGTATAATTTCTGGCAATTATCATTCATTCATAATTTATCAGTTAACAATCCTCAAACATCATTTTCATTTTGACCAGGACGGTCATTTTAACTCATTAATCACTCAATTCATTTCATTACTCGGTTGTTGATCTGGAAGATCATATAATTAATCTTGTTAATTTGTTCAAGATAATCATTTCAATAATTTCATCAGAAATCATGCCACCTCGGTTAATCGTTCATGTAATCACTGTGTTAGAGCGTATGCTCATTTTCATCACCTCATGTCATAGTCATAATGTGATATTGATGCGAGAGATATAATCATCATGTAACTTTCCACTTCAGTATGGAAAGAGCTGGCAGAGGACGAGGAGGACGAGGCCGTGGTGCGGGCCGAATCCCGAGAGCTCGTGTGAATACACGTGCGAATGCGAGAAACAATGCCAATTCATCGAGCAGCGACGCTGCCACTCATTCACCTGGGCGTGATCATTCACTATCGGGGAGTCGTACCCGGGACACGGCTCAGTCAGAAGGTGTTCGGGTGGACCCACTTGCTTTTATGCAGGGCATGATTGCCCAAATGACGCAGATGGCACAACTTATGGAGACGATGCACAATTCAGTCAATCAAAATCAATAGGCTCCTCCGCCGCCGCCTCAGAGGTAAGAGAGGGGTGTAAGCAATATCATTAGCGATATCTCTCGCCAGCGACCACCTACCTTTGAAGGCTCATCTGAGCCGGCGGATATTGTTCATTGGCTCGAACACTTCGAGAAGTTATTTGCTATGGTGGATTGCCTAGAAGGGCATAAAGTTTCAGTTGCGGCTTACTATCTGGGTAAGAGCGCTCATTCATGGTGGTTATCGTTGAAGCCCACAAACGGATCATGTACTTGGGATCAGTTTAAAACTCTCATGATGGAGAGGTACTATCCGGCCCCACTCAGAGAGGCCAAGCTGTCAGAGTTACTCACTCCCGACCCCTCATCGGACGCGGATGTTCTCGCCATTGCCGAGAAATTTAAGGAACTTCTTCCGTTCGCCTCATCTATCATTCACTCTGAGGCGGATAAGATCAAGTATTTCAAAGAAGAGGTGAAACCTCGTATGCGGCTACAGCTTGCTTAATCATAATTGCACCACGTTGGCCGAATTCATTGAGAAAGCTCTTACTTACGAGCTCATCGCCAAAGAGATTGCTAAGCAACAAACTTCATCTCTGGGCAAGAAATCTAAGAATCAGAATCCTGACGGAGTCGTGCCACTTTCAAGAAACCACGTGCGGGCTCTACTTTTTCTGAGCGACCTCCCACGACGTCTAAACCCGCGGACTCTCAGTCACGAGCGGCCAGTTCGGCCATCACATGTTTCAACTGTGAGGAACAGGGTCATTTCAGCACCAAATGTCCGGCGATCATCACGTGCCACAATCTGGGGATTGCTGGGCATAGGGCCTGCTTTTGCGAAGGGACTCTAAACCTACTCCGGCGTCATCTCAGCCCTGTGTCATTCGGTGCGTAATCAAAGGCCACTCGGTGGCTCGTTCAAGACGACAGGAGCTAAAGGCGGAGCCAAGAGCTATCAGACGGGAGCGTCCGGCTCTGGGACCGGAAAGCCCGAATTTATGAGATGAAGAATACCGACGATCCAGAGGCCCGGATGATCTCAGGTACACTCGATATTCTATCTCAACCTGTGTGTACCCTTTTTGACACTGGTGCATCACATTCATTCATTTCCGAGTCATGTTTGCGTAGACTACGTCTGGGTAGTGCTACTAGTTGTGAGCCTTATGTCATTGGTCTACCTGACGGTAGACGAATTATCGGTAATCGTGAGATTCAGAATTGTCCGATTCAGTTTCATGGTCGTGTATGGCCAGCGGACCTAATCGTAGTAGATTTGCCGAGGGACGACGTCATCTTGGGTATTGACTGGATGGATCGTCATGATGCCATCATTAGTGTCCGTAAGCGTATGGTCACTATCATTTCAGACGATGGGGTTGAATGTGTTTTTAAGGGAGGTAATCCCGGCTGTTCTGGTAAAGTCATTAATTTGATAAAAGCAGTGAGATTACTCAGTCAGGGGTGTGTTGGTTATTGGTGCTATATGACCAAAACCGAGAAATCATCAGTAATGTTGACGGATATTCCGGTTGTGAGAGAATATGCCGATGTATATCCAGACGAGTTACCTGGTTTGCCTCCACAGAGGGATGTGGAATTCACGATCGAGTTGGAGCACGCACGCGTCTCCGATATCGAAGGCACCGTACCGGATGGCCCCGACCGAAATGCAGGAGTTGAAGAATCAACTTGAAGAATTGTTCGAGAAAGGTTATATCCGACCGAGTGTGTCCCCGTGGGGAGCACCAGTGCTTTTTGTCAAGAAGAAGGATGGTTCGTTCCGTTTGTGTATTGATTACCGGGAATTGAACCGGGTGACGATCAAGAATAAGTATCCTTTACCTCGTATTGATGATCTTTTAGATCAACTTCAGGGAGTTTCAGTATTTTCCAAGATCGACTTAAGATCTGGATATCACCAGTTGCGGATTCGAGAGTCGGATATCGCGAGGACGGCGTTTCGAACACGCTATGGTCATTATGAGTTCGTAGTTATGCCGTTCGGGCTAACAAATGCACCTGCGGTATTCATGGAGTTAACGAATCGGGTTTTCATCGACTTTTTAGATCAGTTTGTTGTTGTCTTCATCGATGACATTTTGATTTATTCTCGTAGCCAAGAGGAACACGAGGTTCATCTTCATCAGGTTCTCGACGTGTTGAGACGAGAGCAACTTTATGGAAAGTTTTCCAAATGTGAGTTCTGGATGTCCGAAGTGACTTTTCTCGGACATGTAATTTCATCAGACGGAGTTCGTGTCGACCCTCAGAAGACGGAGGCTATCCGAGATTGGTTACCTCCGAAGAATGTTAAGGAAATCTGAAGTTTTCTCGGATTAGCGGGCTATTATCGGCGATTTGTGGAAGGATTTTCTAAAATCGCTCAACCCTTGACGAGCCTTTTGCGAAAGGATAAGAAATACACGTGGTCCGATGCGTGTCAACGGAGTTTCGAGGAACTCAAGAGCCGGTTAATGTCAGCACCTGTACTTTCCTTGCCACAGGGGACGGAGGGATTTGTGGTTTATAGTGATGCGTCCGGACAGGGTCTCGGGTGTGTACTCATGCAGAATGGAAAGTTTATTGCCTATGCTGCACGGCAATTGAGACCTTTCGAGGTTAATTATCCGACCCATGATCTGGAGCTAGCAGCCGTGGTGTTCGCTTTGAAAATTTGGCGTCATTATCTTTATGGCGTTACCTGTCAGATATTCACCGATCATAAGAGTTTAAAGTATATATTTACTCAGAAGGAGTTAAATATGCGACAGAGACGGTGGTTGGAATTAATCAAAGATTATGATATCGAGATCCTTTACCACCCGGGCAAGGCAAACGTTGTCGCCGACGCCTTGAGTCGTAAGTCCGTGCAGGAGCAGATGCTTACTCGTTTAACAGCCTGTAAGGAGCTTCAGCAGAATTCCTTAGACCCGAGATCGAGGTCCGCTCCAGCGAGTTCGAGGACACTTTGTATGTTGGAGATTTCATCGTCACTCGAGGAGGTAATCAGAGAGAATCGAGTTCGCACTTTCATTGTTGCGCATCCGTGAGGATGTGGCTCAGGGGAAAGCCCCTGGATTCATGGTCCACGAGGATGGACTTTTGAGATTTAAGAATCAGTTGTGCGTACCGGCGAATGACGAGTTGAAAAACTCTATTTTGAGAGAAGCTCATACTACCCCTTATTCTGTTCATCCGGTCCAAAGAAGATGTACAAGGACTTGAAACAAAATTACTGGTGGAGTAATATGAAGCGAGAAGTCGCAGAATTTGTTTCGAGATGCTTAACCTGTCAACAAGTTAAGATTGAACATCAGCGACCGGCGGGTATGCTGAAACCTCTTCCTATTCCCGAATGGAAGTGGAAAGACATTTCTATGGATTTCATCACGAGCTTGCCGACGAGTCGTCGTGGCATGAATACGATCTAGGTGATTGTGGACCGCTTAACTAAATCAGCTCATTTTCTTGAGATTAAGGATACTTGGGGTCCCGAGAGACTTGCCCAGTTATTCATCAAAGAGATAGTGAGACTGCACGGTACTCCTCAATGTATCGTTTCCGATCGTGACGGACGGTTTGTGTCACATTTTTGGAAATCAGTTCATCATGCTATGGGAACTCAGCTTAATCTCAGTACTGCCTTTCATCCTCAGTCCGACGGACAATCAGAGAGGACTATTCAGACATTAGAGGACATGTTGAGAGCTTGCGTCCTCGATTGGAAGGACGATTGGGAAGCCCAACTACCGTTGATCGAGTTCACGTATAATAATAGTTGGCATGCTTCCATTAAGATGGCACCTTACGAGGCCTTGTACGGTCGTCGTTGTCGATCTCTTTTGTGTTGGTATGACTTGTCAGAATCAATCGGCACCGAGCCCGATATGTTTATAGCCGCCCGGGAGAAGGTAGCTTTGATCAAGAGTCGTATGTTGACAGCTCAGAGTCGACAGAAATCATATGCAGATAATCGTCGTCGACCACTAGAGTTCGAGACGGGTGACCACGTTTTGGTCAAGGTATCCCCGAGTCGAGGTATTTTCCGTTTCGGAAAACGGGGGAAGTTGAGTCCGAGATTCATTGGACCGTTTGAAATTTTGGATCGAGTAGGCGAGTTAGCTTATCGATTGGCTTTACCTCCGGCTTTGAGCCGAATTCATAATGTGTTTCATGTCTCTCAGTTGCGAAAGTATGTTGCCGACCCGAGTCACATACTTCAGTTCGACGAAATCGAGATCGCCGACGACCATTCATATGAGGAGCGTCCTATACGAGTCTTAGAGCGGCGAATCAAACAGTTGAGAAATAAGTCGATTCCTTTGGTCAAGATTCAGTGGTCCAGACACGGAGTCGAAGAGGCTACTTGGGAAACCGAGGATAGTATGCGGGAGAGTTATCCCGAGTTGTTTGACCCTTAGTTTCGGGGACGAAACTCTTTTAAGGGGGGGTGTATGTAATACCCGGTTGTAATTCAGTCATTATCATTCAGTAATTTCATTCGGTTCTTGTCACTCAGTGGATTTTCACTCATTTATAATCATTCATCAATCATGTTTATTCACCGTGTTCACCGTTCGGAAAAACTTCGAGTTGTGTATCGTTATTGTCTATTGTTTCATCTTTCCGCTTATGAGTTCGACTTTGTTAGATCACCATTAATTTTTGGTAACTCCAAAAATTCTGAATCTTTGCAATATTATAGAGCATCGAGTTAGCTTTCCAATGGTTCAAACGGTGAGTCAATCGGAGTCCGGACGAGAGAGTTATGGTCGTTTTAGCTCACCCGCTCATTTTTCAGTTTTTGGCCGATCACTGCCGACTGAACTCGGCCGTGTCGTCCGACACGGCCGTGCTGTACTCGTCCGGAAATGTTGAAGTCTCTGCCTCAGGACCCGACCGTGTCGTATGGCACGTCCGAGTCGAACTCTTCCGGATAAGCCAGAACCGACTGCCCAGACGCCCGACCGTGTTCCAGGACACGGTCGAGTCATGCCGAGTCGCTGTCGGACGGGTCACTATCGGAAGTCCCCTCCGCGCCGCGACTGTGTCTAGCAGGACACGGTCGAGTCCTCGCGGCCCACAGGCGCGCGACCGTGTCAGGCGGACACGGTCGAGTCTGTCAGACGAGTCAACCCCTATAAATTCGTTTTTTTAGCATTTCAGCTCATTTCTTCCATTTTTTCCACCTTCATACGAGAGAGAAAAGCTTGAGGGAGAGTTTTCTTCATCAATTATCATTTGAGTGTGTATTTTTCATCACCTTCAATCATTTGGGAAGCTTGGATACTCGATTAAACTCGTGTTCTTCGGATCGAAGTGATTGGATCTTCAAGAGGTAATTTCTTCGACACCTTGGATTTCGATTCTATGTTGAGATATGATGTTTTGGACATTATAATCATGTTATATGAAGGGATATGTATATGATTATGAGTTTGTATAAGGATTCATTGGATTATCGAAGGATTATTCAAGAACACTTTGATTATCGAGTTGAAATTAGGGGTTTTCGTTTAATTGTCGTTATAATCACGTTTTCGGATATTCATTTTGGATTATTGATCATTCGGAAGATGTTTGTTGGTTTGAAACACTTCTTGGGGGAATTGATAGTGGCTTATTGAGATTTGATTGTAAACAACCGGAGTTTGGCCACAACGTATTCGATTTAATGCCCCAATGAACTTAGTTTAATCGTATCGACGTTTTGAGTTCGTTATATTCGTGTTTGATTCGTATATTGAACGAGTTGTTGGATATTGTATAATTCAAGGTTGTTCGAGCGACCGATATCTCAATTAGGACGTTGTTCGTGGAAGGATAATTGTCACCGGTATTGAGTAAGTTGATTCTTACTCAGTTATAAGGATATTCATTTCCTTTTGTTGTTGTTCATTCATAATCGTAACTCATTCATCATTGTGTTAACCGTATTAAAACTTGTCATTGTCAATTAATCACTTCAGTCACAAGGAACGACGGTTCCAATCATTTTGTTGAGCTATCATTCATTTCACTATCATTTTATCTCGGTGAGTCATTATTCGTTTCCGATGTCACTTTTGTTATATCGTGATATTCGGTCATATCGGCGTGCAGTTGGTCTGTGTAGGATTTTCATGTCGGGCACATTTATGTCGTGTGTTGGTTGTTGGCCTCACATTGGACTGTGCACACGAGTCGATTGCTTCGTGAGACTGATTAGGTATAAGACCACGCGGGTATTCGATCGATACTCGTTGGTGGCTTGTGCACGGACACATTTCCATCCCGGGCGTAGTGTGGCGCCACCCTTTGAGCTGCATCTTGTTAGTTGATTCATACTGATGTTTGATTGCGTATGTTTTCAACAAGATTGGGTTATAATATAACCGCGTCGTTTTAATGGAACTTGTGGTTTATACTACACATTTGGATGAGTGTGTTTATTCAACTCGAGGATTGTTGTTCTCATAAATCGACCCCGTTTGGGGATATTTGTTTCTCAGGTCATGGCAAGGAAAAGGCACAGGGAGAGCACGTTGACGGCGAGGAGTCCCAATGATACTAGAAGGGGGCCCCAGTCTGTTCAGTCATTTATTCAGTCATTTATGTTTCCTTTATTTATTCCGCTGCAGACATTCCGTTTGAATACTCATTTCATTCAGTGTTGTGTATTTTATCGTCACATAAAATACACATGTATTCTATTTTATCCTGGGTGTGTTGTATGAAACTCCTAATCGAAGTAATTGATGTTGTAATGTGGTTCGGTACTACATTTACCCTGTGTAATTCATCCATTTTCATTCGCCTGGTGGGTCCCAGTCGGGGGTCCACGACACTGTAATATCCGCCTAGTTTGGGGTGTTACACACATTCTTTTGTATCTTTGAACTGTGTTAATAGTTTGAAAATCTCGTGCTTGTATAATTGTGAACCTTATGTTGTGGGATTACCGAGCGGAGAGAAAATTGTGGGAACCCTAGAAGCTAGGGATTTCCCAGTATCTATAGAAGGAAGAGATTGGCCATCGAATCTTATTGTAGTTGACATCTGCGGTGACGATTTAATTCTCGGAGATGATTGGCTCAACCGTTATGGAGCTGTTCTGAATTACCGAGAGAGAGTCATTTCTATCATTGCTGATGACGGATCTGAACACTTATTCCGAGGATGGAGACCGGGAAGATCGGGAAAATTGATCAAAGCAATGAAAGCCGTGAAATTACTGAAGCAGGGATGTCACGGACTTTGGTGCTATGCCATGAGGAAAGAGGAAGGAGTAGAGATCTCGTCTATTTAAGTTGTGAATGAGTTCTCAGATGTATTTCCTGACGAACTACCTGGGTTACCTCCGCAGAGAGAAGTGGAATTCACTATCGAATTAGATCCTGGAGCAGCTCCTATTTCCAGGGCACCATACCGCATGGCGCCAACCGAGATGTATGAACTCAAGAAGCAACTGGAGGAATTGTTACAGAAGGGCTATATCCAACCTAGTGTTTCTCCTTGGGGAGCGCCCGTTCTCTTTGTCCGGAAGAAAGACGGATCCCTCCGACTGTGTAATGATTACAGGGAGCTCAACAAGATGACAATCAAGAATAAGTATCCTATACCTCGGATCGACGACTTGTTTGATCAACTGCAAGGGGCAAGGGTATTTTCGAAGATTGACTTGCGATCAGGATACCACCAGTTGAGAATTAAGGAATCGGATATACCAAATCGCTTTGAGATCCTAAGACGGCATTATAAATTTGTAGTAATGCCATTTGGACTTACCAATGCTCCTGCGGTATTCATGCAATTGATGAATCGGGTATTCTTGGAATACTTGGATAAATTTGTGGTCGTCTTCATTGACGACATCCTGATATATTCGAGGGACGCAGAGGAACATGCCGAACATTTACGTGTGGTTTTGAGCACCTTGAGGAAGGAACAGCTGTATGCAAAACTTTCAAAATGCGAGTTCGCTTAAGGAAGTAACCTTCCTCGACATGTGATATCACCGACGGAGTTCGAGTGGACTCAAGAAAGTAGAAGCAGTCTTAGAATGGGAAGCTCCTAAAACGTGAAAGAAGTCCGAAGCTTCTTAGGACTTGCTGGATATTATCGCCGCTTTGTAGAGGGATTTTCCAAAATTGCTCGTCCGCTCACTCAGCTGTTACAGAAAACTCAAAAGTTCACGTGGAATGAGAAGTGCCAAGCTGGTTTTGACGAACTTAAGAGAAGACTGACGACAGCACCTATATTAGCACTGCCAGAGGGAACTGATGGATTCATGGTGTACAGCGACGCTTCAAATCAGGGTTTGGGTTGTGTGTTGATGCAGAAGGATAAAGTGATTGCTTATGCTTCCCGGCAATTGAAACCGTACGAGATTAATTACCCGACTCATGATCTGTAGCTAGCAGCTGTGGTCTTTGCCTTGAAAATTTGGCGACATTATTTGTACGGCACTCATTGTCAGATCTTTACAGATCATAAGAGCCTCAAGTACATTTTCATGTAAAGAATTAAACATGAGGCGAGAAGGTGGTGGAATTGATCAAGGATTACGACTTGGAGATTCTCTATCATCCGGGGAAAGCAAACGTAGTAGCCGATGCTTTGAGCCGTAAACCTGTTTCTCTTCGAGTGTTGGAAGCACTTACGTTCCAAACCAGTATTCAACGAGAACTGATCCGCGAAGGGATTGAAGTATGGGCACCAAGAATCCAAGGGCAACTTTATGTGATGGAACTGACTTCATCACTAGTCGAGGAGATCAAGTCTAAACAATTGAACGATTCTCTGATCCTTCGATTATGTGACGAAGTAAAGAAAGGAAAAGCCCCAGGATTCGTGATACAAGACGATGGGGTTCTGAGATTTCAGACGGACAATTTTAAAGGCAGCTCATAGCGCGCCCTATTCTATTCACCCAGGTAGCAGTAAGATGTATAAGGATTTAAAGCAAAACTTCTGGTGGGGGAATATGAAGAAGGACGTAGCGGAGTACGTTTCGAAGTGTTTGACTTTTCAGCAGGTTAAGATTGAACATCAGCGACCTGCCAGGATGTTAAAGCCGCTTCCGATCCCTGAATGGAAGTGGGAGGACATCTCGATGGATTTCATCACCAGTATGCAAAGGACTAGAACGGGAATGAACATGATTTGGGTTGTAATTGATCGACTAACCAAGTCGGCTCATTTCCTAGAGATTAAAGATACATGGGGACCCGAGAGTTTGGCGCGAGTATTTATTGCGGAGATGGTCAGATTGCATGGGACGCCAAAGACCATTATTTCGGATCGAGATGGCCGTTTCGTGTCACACTTCTGGAAAGCAGTTCACAGGGCTTTGGGGACTGAGCTCAACTTTAGCACAACTTATCATCCCCAAACGGATGGTCAGTCTGAAAGAACTATACAGACAGTAGAGGACATGCTTAGAGCTTGTGCATTAGATTGGTCGACTGATTGGGAAGTTCACTTGCCCTTGATCGAGTTCACCTATAATAACAGTTGGCATGCTTCTATTAAGATGGCACCATTTGAAGCTTTGTACGGGAGAAGATGCCGATCACCCCTGTGTTGGGATGATTCTTCGGATTTGATCGGGACGGAATCGGAATTGGTTATTCAGACTCAAGAGAAAATAGCTTTGATTCGAGAGAGACTGTTGACTGCCTAGAGTCGACAGAAGTCTTATGCAGATGTACGTCGTCGCCCTCTAGAGTTCGACGCTGGGGACCATGTACTATTGAAGGTGTCTCCTACGCGAGGGATTTTCCGTTTTGGGAGGAGAGGCAAACTTAGTCCGAGATATATCGGACCATTTGAGATCCTCGAGAGAGTTGGAGATTTAGCATACAGGTTGGCCTTACCGCCATCGCTAAGTCACGTTCACAATGTGTTTCACGTATCCCAATTACGGAAGTATGTACCGGACCCCAGTCACGTCATTGATTTCGACGAGATCGAAATAGCTAATGATGGCACCTTCGAAGAGAGACCAATCAAGATACTTGAGAGCCGGATCAAACAATTGAGGAATAAACCAATACACTTGGTTAAAGTACAATGGTCACGACACGGAGTCGAAGAGGCCACTTGGGAAACGGAGGACAGTATGAAGGCTAGATATCCAGAGTTGTTTTCATCTTAAGTTTCGGGACGAAACTTCTTTTTAGGGAGGAAGGATGTAATACCCGAGATTTCTGACTTGTGATATTGTAATCGTTGTACTTGATCTGAGTATTATTCTCCGTATTTTATAATCCGATGTTTTCGAGCGTATGATTTCATGTATGTGATTTACAAATTGTAATTCTGCGCGTGTAGTGCACGCTATCGGCTATGTGTAGCGTGCGCTAATGTGGATTCATAGCGCACGCTACAGAGGGTCATTAGCGCACGCTATGCGTGGTCAATTTGATTGAGACGTGCGGTAGGTGAGATCTGGTCGGGGGACCCCTGTCGGATCATGTAGGGATGTACCTGGACGGCTTTCGGGAAAAGCTGAGTCAACGCCTTAGCGCACGCTACACGTATGTGCATAGCGCGCGCTAAGTGCTGAGTACAGTTAAGTCAGTGAGCCGTTAGCGCACGCTACGAGCAGGGTCTAGCGCGCGCTAATAGCCATTTCTTATAAATAGGACAGCATCCTATTCGTGATTTCAGTTCTTTCTTCTCCCATTACCCGAATTCTTACACTTAGAACATAACTTCCTTCATCCTAAACACTCCATATCAACATCCTAGTTCGTGATTGGAGATCGTATGTCATTGGAGATTGATGTTCAAGCCTTCGGAGTTGGATTGCTTCAATTTCCTCCGTGTTCTTCACTACCTTGAGGTAGGTGATTCTTCACCAATACTAGTAGTGTTCTAAAGGATGTTGATCATGTTCATCTAGTCAGTTAAGATTCGTTATTAGTCGTACCTCATGTGTTAGAAGGATATTTTCGACGTTTCGACACTTATTCATCGTATGATCCATTGAACCTTTTAGTATGTGGATTCCTAAGCATGTTATGTATCTTCAAAACCAATCGACCAGTATATGAAGATTACCTAGTTCGTATGTTTTACGTAAGGAATAATATGTTTTGGGACTTGGAATAATCGGAACTTGGAATATTTCTTAAAGATTGAAGATGAATTATGATGTTGAGATGATTATCCGTATATTTGTACCTCATGATCATGGAATTTCCACAAACCTTATTAGCATGATATGCCCGAGGATAATTTGTATTATCACCATAGAGTTCATGAAATTCACCACCTTTCAACCCAGTTTTTCCGTTAGCAGTATTCTGCCATGCAAGATTAGCGCACGCTAACATATTTGAGTTAACGTGCGCTATCGGGGTTCAGTTAACGCACAATACGTACGTAGCGTGCGTTATGTATCAGCCAATTCAAACTGTCAGTTCGTGGCTAGCGCACGCTAGTCTTACACGATAGCGTACGCTAACAGACAGGCTTAGCGCACGTTACGTAGGATACGTAGCGCACGCTAAGCAGTCCAGGCAGATTGTTTATTTTGAACTTTTGGGCCGTAGAACGAAGTGTTAGGCCGTCGTTCGACTTGAGATGATTTGTATATCATTCCTTTTGTTAAGGTTCGAGCTTGTTACGTTGATCGAAGGAGGCGGCCTTCGAGTGTGTTGAGATCATCGAGGTGTTTCGTCCTTGCCATTTTCGAGGCAAGTATCATATGTCGAGTTCGATTTATATTGAAAACTTTGATCATGCTTGTGGTTTTGTTCATATTGTTGAATATGAAATGTATTTCTGAAAATTCTCGTGATATTCGTTGATATTTGTTCGTATTGATGAACATATTGAAATGCATATGTGTATGCATAGTTGATTGATTTATGGTATAAATGATCCGAGGGGATCATGAGGATCTATGCTGAGGGCGCTGGATCGAATGTCCACCATGCGTTGGTCCGACAGGATCATCATGGGGATCTATGCTGAGGGCGCTGGATCGTTGGACGGGTTTTCCACCATGCGTTGGTCCGACGGGATCATCATGGGGATCTATACCAAGGGCGCTGAATCGCTGGATTACCCTGTATTGTGTTGATGGAATCGTGAGGATTCGCATCGTTGGATTCCGGTGGCGGAAGTCCGTTTTGCATGTTGTATGATGCATTGATAATTTATTGTATGATGATACTTGTACTAGCATTGTTTTGCTAACCCCTTCGGGGGTGGACATTGTTTTGATGTTCAGGTAGCCGAGGAGCGGGGAGGCAACCACAGTACCGACAGGACGATGAAATGGCTCAGTGATGTGGTTGATGTTATTGTTATTGTGAATTGTCTTCTTGGTTCGTTTAGTACTCGAGTACGTCGGTTTTTAATAAGGTCATTTCGATATGGTTGTATAAGTTAACTCATTTGATCGGTTGAATCAAATCTGTATTTGAACTTCAGTTGTTCGATTGAATTATTTTTACACTTCTTTTAAAATTAGCCTTGTAAATCCTTATCTAAAGGGTTTACGGCGCTGTAATTATTCCAAATATCTCGGGGTGTTACATGACTGACTGCTTCTTGATTCACATCAGATCTTTAAGGTCCTATAGACCCTGTCAGCATGGGAGGTAATAAATATTGCCTTGTCATTGTTGATGATTTTTCCAGGTACTCTTGGACCATCTTCCTGGAAAGAAGAAAGAAACAACCAGAAAGCTGCCGGAACACCTGGAAAAGCTTCAAAATGAGAAACGGCCAAGTAGTATTGTATCCATTCATTCCGGCAGAGGCACAGTATTCACAAATCGCTTTATAGAGAAATTCTGTGTAGATAATGATATACATCATGAATACTCAGCAGCCCGCACTCCTCACCAAAATAGTGTTGCCGACCGAAAGCATAGGACGCTGAAGGAAGCAACAAGAACCATGTTAGCTGCAAGCAAGTTGCCACAACATTCTGGGGAGAAGCAACAAATACAGCGTGCTGTACACAAAATATTTGTATCATCAACAAGCACCACAACAAAACCACATACGGGGTATTGAATAATAAAACTCCAAGGGTTGTGTATTTTCATATGCAGGTGTTATGTTCTTAACACTGGGAATGTTCAACTCAAGACCTTCGACGAAAAATTAGATGAAGGTACTTTCGTTGGATACTCCTCTATCAGTAAGACATTTAGGATATTCAACAAAAGAAAACTGGCAATAAATGAGTCAATCCATGAAGTCTTTGATGACCTATTGCGACCCTACAGGAATAGAAGACCTAACTCAAGTATATGTGTCCATTGCGGAAATCCCACAAACAAGAAGAACATGTTGTAAATCTAGAGACTAATCCGGCTGCTGTAAGAACAGAAGAAGTAGTCGAAGCTGATGCTGTAGAAGTTGAATTTGAAACCACAGCTCAACAGGACACGGCAAGGGATGCTGATCTAGAACCCGATAGGAGGTGGTTAAGAGATCACCCTCATAAGGTAATAATTGGTGATATTGATGCTGGTGTATCAACCAGAAGAAAAATACAGAGTACACAAGGAACTGTACTCTGACAAGAAGATACAGAATCCAGTTCTGAAAAGTCTCCATTTCCTATATCGAAATCCCAAGTTGAACTTAGAATACTTGTCATGTGCACTCTAGCTGTATTCCTAGCATAATCTGACCTATTTCAACCAATGAGGCTCTTAATAATTCTCACTGGATCACTTATATAGAAGAAGAACTCACTAGTTTCGAAAGAAATAATGTTTGGTACCTAGTCCCTAGATAAACCCATCAAGTTATCATAGGAACCAAATGGATATTTCGAAACAAAAATGACTAAAGTGGACTTGTCATAAGGACCAAATCCAGATTACAAGGTTACAGATAGGAAGAAGAAATAGACTATGATAAAACATTCGCCTCTATAGCCAGACTAGAATCCATTTTAATATTTCTAGCTTTTGCGGCTCATAAGAATTTCATCGTATATCAAATAGATGTAAAGAGCGCATTTCTTAAAAGAGACCTAGCCAAAGAAGTATATGTTGAACAACCTCCAGAGTTTACTAACACAGAAGAAGGAAATCTAGTGTACAGGCTAAGGAAAGCGCTATATGGGCTTAGGCAAGCACCTAGGGGATGGTATGAAACCTTGTCACTGTACCTCATCAGCAATAGATTTGAGAAAGGTGTCGTTGACAAAACCCCCTTCAAAATCCAAGAAGGTGATAATCTTCTTATGGTGCAAATATATGTAGATGATATTATTTTTGGTCCAACTAACAATGATATGTGTCCAAAAGTTCTCTCATCTCATGCAAAGTAAATTTGAAATGAGTATGATGGGAGAACTTAGCTATTTCATAGGGTTGCAGGTTAAACAACTTCCTACAGGTATATAAATCAACCAGGAGAAATACAACAAGGAGCTGCTCAACAAGTTTGGGATGAATACTTCGAAGTCCTCATCCGCCTGTTGGAGTATAAAACGCAGTGGAAGCGAGATGGAATAAAAGGTTTTATCAACTAACCAACATAAATAGCGGATCTATTTAGGCTTGTCAATTAATTAATTAAACAGATTAATTAACAATTTAAATATATGTATTTACGCAGTAGAAATTGGTAATTCATACCTTTGAAGCGAAGTCGTGGAAAATTCCTTCTGCGTCGATCGAACTCCCCTTCGTACTCCTCCTGGATCTTCTTGTATTTCTACCTCAAGATCTTCTAGAGTATATCCCGCCTAAGATATGGATATCGTGTAGGCAATAATCTACCGAATCAATCTTGGACTTGCAGTATGGGAAAGGCCGAAAATTCTTCAAGAAATACCTCACAAATTTTTCTCTCTATTTTTCTTGAATATTTATGTATTTAGAAAAATATGTGTTAGCTAAATTGTGGAATCCAAGACACAAGTCAAGATCCACAATTAAACACAAAATAAGAGGAAAAAATCAAAAATTTCTTGTTACAAGAAGTAAGAAAATCGGCCACCCACATGCTCCTATTTATAGGTGTTTTGGGCTACTCTAGGGACCTTAAGGAGGATAAGGTAAGGACTCCCAATAGAGATCATCTTTCCAATATTAGTACTCTTCCTAATATGAAGACTCTATTAATATCAACTTAGTCCACTAAAAAGTTGATATTGCACTTCCTACCAAAATCCCAAATTACAATATTGGGCTCCTTTTTGAATTAATTATTTCACGTGTTTAAGATATTCCATGTCCATTAATTAATTTAAGCTACTGACAGCTTTTAATTAATGTGTTATACATGAGTATACCACTCGATTATTATTATATCGAAAAATTAATTTCACCTGCAGGGTTTAATATAATAATCCTTTCGAGTGCCTCAAGGGATATGATCAACCCGTCTGGTCGGGACACGATTTCTAGCTATAAGATTAATTATTATATAAATAATAATATTGCCCAAAATATCGAGCATATTGAGTCAATCATTGTGGCTCTCACCCATGATAAATCAAAGCAATAAATATTAAATATATATAATTAAATATTAATCACTAGAATTAAGAAATAATAATTGTCCGAGATGTGCGTTCTCCTTATAGTCAGTACAGAAGAATCTATCTCACCTCGATCTTGTTCAATACCGAATACGCTAATATATGCTAATGGTCAAGACCAACCTATCTCAAGCATGTATTACAACCTCTCACATAACGGTCTAATATTATATAGGTTGTGAACTAATTATTACTATATAAGTGAGCGATAATGTGATCTTCTGTGCGACTCGACACACCACGTTATCTACAATATAAAGTAATTTAGACAATATTTTCATAACCATAGCGTGAATAAATATGCAAAGCATGTGATAAATGAATTAAATATTCTAATAGATAAAGACCGGGAAATTAGGTAATACAAGCATAAAGTATGTTTTGATGTATACAACCCTAACAATCTCCCACTTATACACAAACCATGCTTTTGAAGTATACTATCTAGACTATGTCTATCTATCTCCCACTTATACTCAAAGCAATGTTGCCATACATCTCAACCCCATTCCTTCCACATGCCCTTCAAATGACTTTGATGGCAACCATTTCGTGAAAGGATCAGCTAGGTTGTCTTCAAATATATTGGAGACAATAATCTCCCTTCTCTTCACAAAATCTCGAATGATATGATATTTGCGCTTGGTATGTTTGCTTGCTTTGTGGGCCCGTGGTTCCTTCGAATTTGCAACAGCACCGGTATTATCACAATAAAGTGTAATACTCCTAGGCAAATTAGGAATCACAGCCAAATTCTTTAGGAAGTACTTGAGCCATACCGCCTTTTTAGCTACCTCTGAGGCTGCTACATACTCGGCTTCCATGGTAGAGTCTGCTATGTATTTCTGCTTCACACTCCTCCAACTGATGGCTCCAGCTCCCAAAGTGAAAACATATCCAGAAGTTGATTTGACTTTTCTTTGTCCGCACTGAAATCTGAGTCAGTGTAACCCAAAGGACAAAGTGTGTCTGATTGATATACAAGCATATGCTCCCTAATCCTTCTCAGGTACTTGAGTATATGCTTGACAGCAATCCAATGTCCCGGCCCTGGGTTCGACTGATATCTCACCACCGTGCCTACAACATGACAGATATTAGGCCTAGTGCAAAGCATAGCATACATGAGGCTTCCCACTGCCGAAGCATAAGGGACCAGCTTCATGTCATCTATCTCCTTCTGTGTCCTAGGACACATAGCCTTAGATAGCTGAATTCCATGTCTGTAAGGTAAGAAACCTTTCTTGGAATTCTCCATACTAAACCGCTTTAGCACCAGATCTATATAGGATGCCTAAGATAAGCACAACATCCTTTTATTGCGATCTCGAAAGATCTTAATACCAAGGATGTGCCCAGCTTCTCCCAAATCCTTCATATTGAATTGCTCAGACAACCATACCCTTACGTTTGATAATACCTTCACATTGTTTCCAATTAGAGGTATATCATCTACGTACAGTACAAGAAACACTAGCACGTTTCCATCGCACTTTTTGTATACATAAACCTCACTAGGACACTGTTCAAAACCATACGATTGAATGACCTCATCAAATCGCATGTTCCAAGACCTTGTTGCTTGCTTGAGACCATAAATGGCTCTTTTAAGCTTGCACACTAAGTGCTCCTCTCCTTCAGCAATGAATCCCTCAGGTTGGCGCATATAGATTTCCTTATCAAGACTCCCGTTCAAGAACGTAGTCTTGACATCCATCTGCCAAATCTCCATATCCAAATGCGCAGCAATAGCTAAGAGAATTCAGATCAATTTAAGCATGGCTATTGGCGTAAAGGTCTCATCGTAGTTGATGCCCTCCTTCTGAGTGTAACCTTTCGAAACAAGCCTTGCTTTGAATGTTTCAACCTTACCTTTCGATCCTCTCTTACGCTTGTAGACCAACTTAGTTCCAATGGGTTTTACCCTTAGCTCTACTAGCTCCCACACTTGATTAGAATCCATAGATCCCATTTCGGATTCCATTGCTGTTTGCCACAATTCAGCATCATTGTCTTGAACTGCCTGCTTATACGTATATGGATCCATTTCATCCTGGTCCGGGGAGTGGTCAGAAGATGCTCCCATGCTGATGAAATGTTCAGGTTGACGAAGAACCCTCCCACTACGACGAGGCGTGTCCTTGGTTTGCGTATCTACAATAGTGTCGATACGTGGTACACTAGGTTTTTGTATAATTGGTATTGTCGAAATCTCGCCCCTAAGTTCTTCTAGAATGATCTCACTCCTACGCTTGTGGCTTATTACATAGTCCTCCTCTAAGAATCGGGCATTGGTGCTAACAATGACCTTCTGATCTTTAGGACTGTAGAATAAGCCACCCTTCGTTCCCTTCGGATATCCTACAAACACTCGTACTTCTGTACGAGATGCCAACTTATCAGCTTCCTTATTCAGCACGTGTGCTGGTGAACCCTAAATTCGAACATGTCCTACATTGGGCTTGCGCCCATTCCACAGTTCTGTGGGTGGTTTTGGAACTGATTTCGAAGGCACCAAGTTTAGAATGTACGTCGCTGTTTCCAATGCATATCCCCAAAACGAAATAGGCAAATCAGAGTAACTCATCATTGACCTAACCATTTCTAATAAAGTACGATTCCTTCGTTCAACAACACTATTTTGTTGTGGTGTACCAGGTGCAGTGAGCTGGGAAGTAATCTCCTCATGTAGAACCCCCTAAAATTCGATATCTCACTACATGTATGGTTTATTATATCATGATGTAGTTTAATAACATTTGTTATAATATAATATAATCTACATCTAGTTTCATTTTATTTTACTTAATTGTTTCATAAATAATAAATTAACTGAAAGTTAAAGTAGAATATTGATTCACCTAATGGGCTATGTGTACCAATATTTACTAATATGAACTCACAATTGGACTCAAACTCAACTTAATAAAATTCCTAAGTTTTGAATTTATAGTTGAAGGCCCAACCCAACTAATTAATCCATTTACAATTAAACAAATACCCAACTAATTATATTAACATTCTACACACTTGAAATACAAAAAAAAATATATACAACACACACACACACAAAATGGGCGGCCAAGTGGAGAGAGAGAGGACATCTAGAGTCTTCATGTCCCCATGCAAAACATAACCTTGTGACTTGTGCTCCCTTTTCCCATGTCTTGACCACCTTTTTTTAAACCCTTAAAAATATACACCACTCTTACACTACACAACATAAAAATCTGCATTTAGAGGAGAGTGAGAGAGGAGGGCCCAAATTTTGGATAGAAATGAGGAAGGAAGAGTTCATCAAAAACTCAAGTGAACTAGGTAATCCATCTCACTACATCTCCTTCTATAATTTGTAAGTTATAAATATTCATATACTCACTTAAATCTCATCATGCAAACATAAAATACACATCCTTGGTATATGATGTTTCGGCCGAACCAAGTAGAGGTGAATGGGGGAAATCGTCTTTCAACTTCCAAGACCTAGAACCGTTTACTTCCGGCAAGAAATCGAGATGGGTAAAATTGTTTTTTTTTTTTATCTTATTCAAAATTATTACAAGTTAAATATATATGGTGCATGCAAGTATTATGACTTTAGTTCGCTATACTTGATTAAAAATGACATTCATTACCATCCATGTAATGGTCTTGATATTTGTTGAATTTTAGTTTGTCATATTTTGATTATATGTGCAAATTAATTCATTGATGGAAATTTTAGTTGAATATGACAAATATGACCTTTGGGAATTAAAATCCCAAAAATATATGAGTGTATACTGGACTATGGTAAGAGGATAATTAGTCACCGGAATATTTCATAATTCGAACCTAAATTCGAAGGATAACTAAAATAATTTAATTAAGATAAATTTTGGGGTAAAATTGTTAAAATCCATAATTTTGGTCTTATATCCTGAAATTAAGTCTTAATATATCGAAAATAAGTTCTATATAAAATTTCACCTAAATCGGAATTCATTAAAATAGAAAATCGGGGCAAAAATGTAAATTTCAAGAATTCGGGGCCAAAATTGTAATTTACAGAAACTTACTGTTTCGAAAATAAAATTTCTAGAAAAGTTGAGCTCTCTGGACTCTTAATAACATAAGGAGCTTACCCCGAAAATTTTAGGTCAATCCGACAAGAAATGAAAAAAATATGACGAGAATACTAAAATACCGATTAAGGCAAAATGAAGGGGCGAAATTATAATTTCTAAGAGAATAGAAATTAAAAATAAACGTAATCTAAAAGTACAAATCATAAGGTTCAAATCACAACCGGATTCATAATTTCCGGAGTTTAAATGAATCCAAACGAATTAATCAAATTATAAGACAAAACTAAATAAAAATAATAATAATAGTACTTTAATTTCGAAAGGGTAGAATTATAATTTATGGAAGGAAAAACCTCCATGCAACTTCTGATCTCAAAACCTTATATTATAACGGACTTTTCGGCATAAAGTCCATAATTTTCGAACGTACAATCAAACCGTTCTGACTTAATCAAATTTATAATATTTTAGTAAAAATAATGATAGTACTTAATAGATGGAAGGGCAGAATTGTAATTTCTGAAAGGTAAAACTTTCATACAACTTCTGACCTTCAATCCTCATATCATAACGGACTTTTTTTCAATAAAGTTCGTAATTTTTGGACGTATAATCAATCTGTAAATTATCCAAATTCATGCAATTATAGTAAAAATAATAATGATAGTACTTAAAAGGCGGAAGGGCAGAATTATAATTTCCTAAAGGTAAAACTTTTATGCAACTTCTGACCTTCAATCCTCATATCATAACGGACTTTTTGCAATAAAGTTCGTAATTTTGGGACGTATAATCAATCTGTACTGAATTATCCAAATTCATAGAATTATAGTAAAAATAATAATGATAGCACTTAAAAGACGGAAGAGCAGAATTGTAATTTCCGAAAGGTAAAACTTTCATGCAACTGCTGACCTTCAATCCTCACATCATAACCGACTTCTCACAATAAAGTACATAATTTTCGGATGTATAATTATTTCGTACCGAACTATTCAAGTTTATGAGTTATTAAAAGATTATGCTAAGACTCGCACAATAGCAATATGATCATCAACCGGTTGAACTAATTCCTCTAGTTTATCCAAGTCCATTTGCTATCAAATAATCATATTGATATCTTATAATATGCATAATCGTTGTTAATCACGACAATAATTGTTATTCAATAGAAATCGGGAGTAAGTGTTGTGCGGAGCTAAGTGCTACGACCTTCGGGCAGGAGCCACCGCTAGATTTCGTACGAGTACCTCTAGTGTCCCTTTTTCTATTTATATGCATGAGGGGCGGTTAGTCTAAGTCATGAATCGAGCAGCGTGGCTGTGGTTCTAGGCAAAGCTACCATCGTATCCTATTCCCTTGAAGCCGAAGGACGGAGTGATCCTAAGGTGACTGGGTCATAGAATTCGGGTATAGTCGCAATTATGATATGATCCGGGCATAGACCCAAGCTAAAGACATATCGAGCCCAGATAAGAGATAAGGCAGCACGTCACCAAGCGTGAGAGCGATAAAGCTCAAAGGCCCATGTTATAGTGATGGTCCGACAAACGCCAAGGCTACGGTTATCAAACCAAAGGCCGTGGCGATAGTCAAAGCTCAAACACTGATAACGGTCTAAGACGTTATAAGGAGGCTAAGGGATTAGTCATGTAGACGACCACCTAAAGCTAAATACTCATTAGACGCTCGACGCCGTATATTCGTCATACTCAACAGCAATCCACGGAGATTGACTGTACATTCATGTCATAATTTATAATATTCTTCTTAAAAACTTGCACCAATTTTTAAACAACGCTATTTTTCAAAAGTGGGAGAAACATAATGTTTATTAAATAATAAACTCATTAAATATTAAACTCACTGAGAATCTATTATTCTCACCCCATTCTGAATTGTTTTTCTAAAACCCCACTAGATGAAGAGAACTAAGAGGAAGAAGAGACAGATGCTAACGACCACTGAAGACTGTCCTCAAAGTATTGCCAAGACGTAGGAATTAGGATACTGCTTTAATGCTTCATTTTATTCATGTGTCAAAATGTATTTTGGTTTCCGATGTACTCTTTTGCACTTGATGTAATAATTCCGCTGTACTCTTGAATATTTCTTTTCTATGGAATAACCAGTCTTAGTTCACCGGGCTGAGATCTGGCATATGTATGCTTTACTGGAATGTATTATCACAAACGTTATTTATTACGTTGACTGTCGCGTCCTCATCCAACCCCGGTGTGGAGGCGTGACAGGAGTGGTATCGGAGCCCGGTTTGTAAGAAGGACACTTACATCGAGCTTTCCAGGATAAGATTCTTCGGACTTAGATGGGAATTGGGCGAAGTGAACCATATAAATGAGACCTAATGTAGATTTCTCGAGTCAATTCTCATTAAGATCTCTTTCGACTTGTCGCTATTCACTTGGAATATGCATAGTCAAATTCAAATTTCCTAAGTCATTGGCCAACATACTTGATTAAGTATTCACGGCAATTCCCCGATTAAATCAATTCTCCTATTGAACTCTTGAAACGGACATAGCTTATTTCACTTATCAGATCCTCTGAACTCCACTAAACCTCATTACTTTTCAAAATGGGGTATTATTATTTCTTGGTCGCCGGTGTCGTATAAGCATATTTGTTGAGTCATTAAGTTCACAACCTTGATGATAATTCATGCTTAATAGAGTTTTATTATTGGATATTCCAATCCATTTGCTATTCATTCAGAGTAAGCGTCGCCAATTAGCATTGTCTAAATCAATTGAGTCGCTATACTATTCATTTGGAATAGTGATGCCTAATTTCAACTTATTACAAGTTCCATGTTGCTACGTACATTCTAGTCAATCTAGCTACGATATTCGTTCGGAAAGCATAAAGCCAATATTGCAAGGAATTATTCAGAATATTCGGCCCATCCGAATGGGGCGAAATCCAAACCTTGCAAAAACTTATAGTTTGATTTGACTTATTAAGACATATTTCATTAATAATTATCTGTGTATTTCCATCTTATGAGTTGTCTCTTTGAGATGTTACCTACTACCGATAGTTGGTAAGGAAAACCTACTTTTCCTTATCCAATGCTGTATTTTTTCATGAAACAACATTGCGAATGTAATAATAATGTTGAATAATGATAATATTTCTTGATACTCAACAACCGAATTCAAGCATATTAATTAACACTCACTTCAATAATCATTACCCGTAAGCTTAGAAGTATCCACACCTATGGGTACGAGCCGAGAAACAGATTCGGTATTTAAGGATTGTGATGTAATAGTTGAGGGTCATTATATTCCTGCCGACCTAGTCCTTCTTCCCATACTTGAGTATGACCTCATACTTGGGATGGATTGGCTATCTAAAAACTATGCGCAACTCGACTGTCATTCTAAGATAGTTCGATTCTGCAAACCCAACCACCCAGTAGTTGAACTATATGGGGATGCTAGAATTAACTCGGCCCTAATCATATCAGCCATGAAGGCGAGAAGGGCCATCTCGAAGGGAGCAACGGGATATTTGGCTTTTGTCATTAACAAACCTAAGAGTAAAATGGAGATTGAAGCTACACTAGTAGTATCAGAATACCGTGATATTTTCCCCATGGAACTTACTTCTCTACCCCCAGATAGGGAAGTTGAATCCAGCATTGATATCTTGCCAGGAAAGGCACCTGTGGCTAGAACGCCATATTGAATGGCCCCACTAGAACTGCAAGAACTGAAGGTTCAGTTACAGAAATTGCGAGAGGTTGGATTTATCCGACCGAGTATATCTCCTTAGGGAGCACCAGTGCTATTCGTAAAGAAGAAAGATGGCACACTAAGATTGTGCATCGATTACTGAGAACTTAACAATATTACTGTTAAGAATAAGTATCCACTTCCTAGGATCGACGAACTATTCGACAACTACAAGGAGCAACAGTTTACTCAAACTTCGATCTTCAACAAGGATATTACCAATTGAGGATCAAAGAGAACGACATACCGAAGACTGCCTTTCAAACTAGATATGGTCATTACGAATTCGTGGTAATGCCTTTTGGATTGACCAACGTGCCAGCTGCATTTGTGGATTTAATGCACCGCGTATTCCAACCATATCTAGATTAATTCGTAGTGATATTTATTGACGACATACTCGTTTATTCCAAGTCGGATCAAGATCACGAAACCACCTGAGATTGGTACTAGAGACACTAAGGAAGCATAAATTGTACGCCAAATTCATCAAGTGTGAATTCTGGTTAAGAGAGGTAGCGTTTTTAGGACACATAATATCTGGAGATTGATTCACAGTAGATCCATCAAAGGTGGAGACTATTCTGGACTGGAAGAGGCCAGAAACAATCACTGAGATTCGGAGCTTTCTTGGACTTGCAGGTTACTACCGCAAATTCATTAAAGACTTCTCCAAAATCGCAGGACAACTCACAAGACTGACGCAGAAGCACGTCAAATTTGAGTGGAACGATAAGTGTGAGTTGAGCTCCGAGAACTCAAGAGAAAACTCACTACCGCACATGTACTAACACTTCCCGAAGGAAGTGAAGGATTTGTGGTTTACAGCGATGCATCAAAGGAAGGATTAGGAGCTGTGCTGATGCAAAACGGTAAGGTTGTGGCTTATGCATCACGAAAGCTAAAAATCCACGAGATGAATTATCCAACCCATGACCTTGAACTAGCAGCAATAGTGTTTGCTTTGAAGAAATGGAGACACTACTCGTATGAAGCTACATTCACCATCTTTACCGACCACAAGAGTCTCAAAGTATTTGTTCTCTCAGAAGGAGTTGAATCTAAGACAGAGACGGTGGATAGAACTTCTTGAGGATTATAACCTCACCATTCAGCATCATCCGGGCAAGGCCAATGTCGTAGCAGACGCCTTAAGTAGAAAAGCGAGTGTGGTTAGACTCATGATAAGAGAATGGAATGCCCTGAGAGAAATAATCCAATGGAAACAAAGGCAGGCTAAGACACACGTTTTATGCGCTAATTTATCAGTGAAGCCAGAATTACTTAAGGAAATCTAAGAAGCACAAACACAAGATGGGAAATTATGTAAACTTAAGGAAAGGGTCGCACAAGGTGAGAAATATGAGTTTAGCATGTTGGAAGATGGAACACTAAAATTCAAACACCGTATATGTGTTTCCGATAATGACGAACTCAAGAAGAAAATTTTAGCAGAGGCTCACTGCTCTCGGTATACAATTCATCCAGGTGGTAATAAGATGTATAAGGATCTAAAGAAACACTACTGGTGGGTGAATATGAAGAACCAGGTAGCAGAATTCGTAGCAAGGTGTTTAACTTGTCAAAGAGTCAAGGCTGAACACCAAAGACCATCAGGGTTGCTACAGCCGCTCGATATTCCTGAATGGAAATAGAAACTATTCACGATGGACTTCGTGATGGATCTACCAACAACCAGTGGAGGATATAACATAATCTGGGTAGACGTGGATAGACTTACAAAGTTATCTCACTCCCTACCCATAAGAACGAATGATAGTCTACAGAAGCTAGTAAGGACGTATATCCGAGAAATCGTTAGATTACATGGAGTACCTGTAGACATCGTGACCCCAGATTTGTCTCCAAATTTTGGAAGAGCCTTCATCAAGAACTTGGGACGACATTGAGTTTCAGCACTGCAGCTCACCCTCAGACAGACGGACAATCCGAGAGAACGATACAAGTCCTTGAGGATATGTTACGGCCATATGCACTGGATTTTCAGAAGAGTTGGAGTCACCACCTACCCTTAGCTGAGTTTGCTTACAACAACAGCTATCAGACAACTATCGGGATGACTCCATATGAAGCATTATACGGAAGAAAGTGCTGATCACCAATACATTGGGATATTGACGACCGATGGACACCAAGGACTAAGCAGAACCGAAACCCGATACCAAAAGTTGATCTAGTAGAAAATGCCATGGATAAAGTTCGGATCATTAAAGAACGGATTCGCAACGCTCAGAGCCGACAGAACAGTTATGCAGACCGGAGAAGGAAGGATTTGGAATTCAACATCGGAGACAACGTATTCCTTCGTTTATCACCACGTAAGGGATTGATCAACCCGAAGAAGGGAGGGAAGCTTAGCCCTAGATATGTCAGACCTTTCACAATCCTAGAACGAATTGGAAAATTAGCATATCGTCTCGAGCTACCAACCAATCTTGCCGGAATGCACAACGTATTTCATATCTCAAGATTGAAGAAATATAATCCAGATCCTGAATATGTCATCACGAATGATATACCACCAATCAAAGAAGATTTAACTTATATCGAGAATCCGATTAGGATCGTAGATCAACAAGTATGTGAACTAAGAGACAAGAAGATACCATTGGTAAAGGTCGTCTGGACAAATCACAATAGAGAGGAAGACGCTACGTGGGAAGCTGAGGAAGAAATGAAGAAATCATATCCCGAGTTGTTCGAGAAGGAATTTGGGGACCAAATTCTTCTAAGGAGGGGAGGATGTAGAACCCCCTAAAATTCGATAGATCACTACATGTACGGTTTATTATATCATGATGTATTTTAATAATATTTGTTATAATATAATATAATCTACATCTAGTTTCATTTTATTTTACTTAATTGTTTCGTAAATAATAAATTAATTGAAAGTTAAAGTAGAATATTTGTTCACCTAATGGGCTATGTGTACCAACATTTACTAATATAAACTCAATAATGGATTCAAACTCAACTTAATAAAATTCCTAAGTCTTGAATTTATAGTTGAACGCCCAACCCAACTACTTAATCCATTTATAATTAAACAAATACCCAACTAATTATATTAACATTCTACAAACTAAAAATACAAAAAAAAAATATACAACACACACACACACACACACACATAAAATGGGCGGCCAAGTGGAGAGGGAGAGGACATCTAGAGTCTTCATGTCCTCCTCATGCAAGACATAACCTTGTGACATATGCTCCCTTTTCCCATGCCTTGACCACCTTTTTTAAACCCTTAAAAATATACACCACTCTTACACTACACAACATAAAAATCAGCATTTAGAGGGAGAGTGAGAGAGGAGGGTCGAAAATTTGGAGAGAAAGGAGGAAGGAAGAGTTCATCAAAAACTCAAGTGAACTAGGTAATCCATCTCACTACATCTCCTACTATAATTTGTAAGTTATAAATATTCATATACTCACTTAAATCTCATCATGCAAACATAAAATACACATCCTTGGTATATGATGTTTCGGCCGAACCAAGTAGAGGTGAAGGGGAGAAATCGTCTTTCAACTTCCAAGACCTAGAACCGTTTACTTCCGGCAATAAATCGAGGTGGGTAAAATTGTTTTCTTTCTTTTCTCTTATTCAAAATTATTACAAGTTAAATATATATAGTGCATGCAAGTATTATGACTTTAGTTAGCTATACTTGATTAAAAATGACATTCATTACCATGCATTTAATAATCTTGATATTTGTTGAATTTTAGTTTGTCATATTTTGATTATATGTGCAAATTAATTCATTGATGGAAATTTTGGTTGAATATGACAAATCTGACCTTTGGGGATTAAAATTCCAAAAATTTGTGAGTATATACTGGACTATGGTAAGAGCATAATTAGTCACCGGAAGATTTGATAATTCGAACCTAAATTCGAAGGATAACTAAAATAATTTAATTAAGATAAATTTTGGGGTAAAATTATTAAAATCCATAATTATGGTCTTATATCCTTAAAGTAAGTCTTAATATATCAAAAATAAGTTCTATATAAAATTTCACCTAAATCGGAATTCATTAAAATAGAAAATCGGGGCAAAAATATAAATTTCAAGAATTCGGGGCCTAAATTATAATTTACAGAAACTTACTGTTTTGAAAATAAAATTTCCAGAAAAGTTGATCTCGCTGGACTCGTAATAACATAAGGAGCTTACCCTGAAAATTTGAAGTCAATCCGACAAGAAATGAAAAAGATATGAGGAGAATACTAAAATACCGTTTAAGGCAAAATGAAGGGGCGAAATTATAATTTCTAAGAGAATAGAAATTAAAACTGAGCGTAATCTAAAAATACAAACCATAAGGTTCAAATCGCAACTGGATTCATAATGGAGTTTAAATGAATCCAAAACGAATTAATCAAAATTAAAAGACAAAACTAACTTTAATTTCGAAAGGGCAGAATTGTAATTTATGGAAGGAAAAACCTCCATGCAACTTCTGATCTCAAAACCTTATATTATATAGGACTTTTCGCCACAAAGTTCATAATTTTCGTACGTACAATCAAACTGTTCCGACTTAATAAAATTTATAATATTTTAGTAAAAATAATGATAGTACTTAAAAGACGGAAGGGCAGAATTTTAATTTTTGAAAGGTAAAAATTTCATGCAACTTCTGACCTTAAATCCTCATATCATAACGGACTTTTTGCAATAAAGTTCGTAATTTTCGGACGTATAATCAATCCGTACCGAATTATCCAAATTCATGCAATTATAGTAAAAATAATAATGATAGTACTTAAAAGACGGAAGGGCAGAATTGTAATTTTCAAAAGGTAACACTTTCATGCAACTTCTGACTTTCAATCCTCATATCATAATGGACTTTTTGCAATAAAGTTCGTAATTTTCGGACGTATAATCAATCCGTACCGAATTATCCAAATTCATACAATTATAGCAAAAATAATAATGATATCACTTAAAAGACGGAAGGGCAGAATTGTAATTCCGAAAGCTAAAACTTTCATGCAACTTCTGACCTTCAATCCTAACATCATAACGGTCTTCTCACAATAAAGTACATAATTTTCGGACGTATAAATATTCTGTACCGAACTATTCAACTTTATGAGTTTATTATAAGATTACGCTAAGACTCGCATAATAGCAATCTGATTATCAACCGGTTGAACTAATTCCTCTAGTTTATCCAAATCTATTTACTATCAAATAATCATATTGATATCTTATAATATGCATAATCGTTGTTAATCACGACAATAATTGTTATTCAATAGACATCGAGAGTAAGTGCTGTGCGGAGCAAAATGCTACGACCTTCGGGCGGGAGCCACCGTTAGAGTCCGTACGAGTACCTATAGAGTCCTTTATTCTATCTATATGCATGAGGGGCGATTAGTCTAAGTCATGAATCGAGCAGCGTAGCTGCGGTTCTAGGCAAAGCTACTGTCGTATCCTATTCCCTTGAAGCCGAAGGACGGAGTGATCCTAAGGTGACTGAGTCGTTGAATTCGGGTATAGTCGCGATTATGATATGATCCGGGCATAGACCTATAAGGCAGCATGTCACCAAACGTGAGAGCGATAAAGCTCAAAGCCCAATGTTATAGTGATGGTCCGACAAACGCCAAGGCTACGGTTATCAAACCAAAGGTCGTGGCGATAGTCAAAGGTCAAACACTGATACCGATCTTAGACGTTATAACAAGGCTAAGGGATTAGTCATGTAGACGACCACCCAAAGCTAAATACTTATTGGGCGCTCGACGCCGTACATTCGTCATACTCAACATCAATCCACGGAGATTGACTGTACATTCATGTCATAATTCATACTATTCTTCTTAAAAACTTGCACCAATTTTTAGACAACACTATTTTTCAAAAGTGGGAGAAACATAATGTTTATTAAATAATAAACTCATTAAATATCAAACCCCAACTCACTGAGAATCCATTATTCTCACCCCATTTTGCATTATTTTCTAAAACCCCACTAGATGAAGAGAACTAAGAGGAAGAAGAGATAGATGCTGACGACCACTGAAGACCGTCCTCAAAGTACTGCCAAGACATAGGAATTAGGATACTGCTTTAACGCTTCTTTTTATTCCTGTGCAAAATGTATTTTGGTTTCCGATGTACTCTTTTGCATTTGATGTAATAATTCTGCTGTACTCTTGAATATTTCTTTTCTATGGAATAACCAGTCTTATTTCACTGGGATGAGATCTGGCATATGTATGATTTACTAGAATGTATTATCATAAATGTTATTTATTACGTTAACTGTCGCGTTCTCGTCTAACCCCGGTGTGGGGACGTGACACCTCATGTGCCAAGAAATCCAAAAACTCTCCACTAAGATACTCGCCACCACGATCAGATCGTAGTGACTTGATACTCTGTCCATGACGCTTCTCCATTTCAGCCTTGAATTCTTTGAACTTATCAAAAGATTCAGGCTTACGTCGCATCAAATAGATGTATCCATATCTCGAATAATCATCTATAAACGTGATGAAGTATTCGAAACCACCCTTAGCCTAGATGTTCATTGGACCACATACATCGGTGTGTACTAATTCCAATACATTTTTTGCACAATTTCCTTTGCTTTGGAAAGCTCTTTTAGTCATTTTCCCTTCTAGACAGGATTCGCAGATTGGAAATGACTCAACTTGGAGCGAATCCAGTGGGCCATCGCTCACCAATCTTTGAATCCTTCTAAGCTTAATATGGCTCAATCGTAAATGCCACAAATATGTTTGATTTATGCTCGAAGGTTCTTTTCTTTTATTAGGATTAGTCAAAGAATTAAGTGGTTTATAATTATGCAAGGGAACTGGTGCAGCATTAATGATATAAAGTCCTTCATTATAAGTACCCGTGCAAACATATTCACCATTTCTTTTAATAACTGCATTATCTTCAAAAGAAACTGAATATCCATCACAACACAATTTAAAAACTAAAATTAAATTCATTCTAAAATCAGGTACTAATAACATATTATTTAGTACTAGAATCCTATCATTAACTTTTAACGGCACGACTCCCACTGCAACAGCCTTCAGCTTGAAATAGTCTCCTACCGAATAGTAATCTCATCTGCACTAAGTACCTTGGTTTCTTGGAACCCCTTAGAGTCATAACAAACATGATCAGTGGAGCCCGAATCTACTATACACGAAGTGATAGAACAGGCAGCCAAATTTGTTTTGACTACTAGTGCATGAGACGTACCTTTCTTAGGGCAGATACTCTTGAAATGCCCCTTCAGACCGCACTTATAGAATTTGCCCTTCGGCTTTTTGTTTGCCTCGGACTGAGGAGCCTTTCCCTTAGCTTTGAAGGTTTCCACTTGCTTCTGGCCAACCTGCTTTTTCTTCTTTCCCTATTTGGGTTTTGAAGAACTAGCACTGGTTGCCGCAACAATTTGCTGATAACCTTGTTTGAAGAGACCTTTGGTAGATTGAAGCTCTGTCAGAAGTTCCGCCAAAGTGTAAGTCATACGATTCATATTGTAGTTGAGGCGGAACTGTTCAAAGCTTCTTGGCAAGCTGCCCAAGATAATATCGACCTGTGACTCGACATCGATAGTGGCCCCCAGTATGCTCAGTTCGTTCAAATGAGACATTATTTTTAGAACATGATCCCTTACTGGAGTCCCTTCAGACATTTGGGTTGTCATCAACACCCTCATTGCATTTTACCTAGCCCCCGGTTTTGATGACGAAACATCTCGGTGAGATTTTTCATCATTTCTGCGGCTGAGGCCATCGTCTGATGCTGATGCTGCAATACATTTGTCACTGAAGCCAAAATGTAACAGCGAGCCATCTCATCAGACTTTTTCCATTTTCGGAATTCATCCAACTCTTCAGGAGTGGCATCCGGTTCTGGTTCCGGAGGACTTTCCTCAGTATAAACAAATTTATGCCCCTCGGAAGTCAGGACAATGTCAAGATTTCTTTTCCAGTCGGCAAAGTTAGTGCCATCAAGTTTATTTTCTTTGAGACTAATAGCTAGTGGATTGAAAGACATTTGAAAATAAAATTAAAACACCATTCATCACATAATTCGATGCAAAATATTGAAAAACCTTAAAACACAATATATATGCAGTCAACCAACACCTCAAAAAACCGCACATGCAAGCTATGTTAGTGTGGACGTTTACATATACATTTTTCAAGTAGATTTTAATGTCTTTAATTTTACTATCTAGTCAAGATGCATTTTGACAAGTAAAATTAATAATTGGTTCCTCTTGGCATGTATTAAATTAACATAGACTCCGATGGGGAGCTTATTAATTAATACACCTAAGTGAGCACCATAATTTAACAATCCTTATAATATTATTTAAATATAATAGTCCTACAAATGGAGAGGTCCTATCATAAAAAATAATATTCACCTTTTTGCTATCTAATTGAAGTTTAAAACTAGTGAGCCAATAATCAGCACATCCGATGTGGAGGAAGACTCTAATGTCAACGCGCATGCTAATTATTTCACAATTTAAACCAATTATGGATTCCAATTTGATTTTGAAAAATTAATTATTAAAATCACTTAGTTATTTTGAAAAATTAAGGTTTTTAATTTTCTCGTCCTAACATGCAAGAAACATATCACGCATACATCCATACATGCCATTCATCAAAACAGTAAAACCAACACAAAAAAATTGGATATTCAAATCCAATTATCATGGCTTTTATTCCTTGTTTTGAATAATGAGAAAATCCTCGGCTCTTTTGCTCCCACTGCTTCAAGCATCTCGTCACCTCCTCCCGGTTGGGGCACAAAAATTGCCAAATTTAGAAACTTTCTTCCATGCAAAATTAATTGCACAAGAAATTTCAAATTAAAATTATTATGCTCCAATGGACGCAACGAACGGCGGATAAACGAATAGGACCATACACCGAACGAACCTGTCCGGACAAAAAGCCGACCCGCTGCCCGACCCGACCGGCGGCCCGGTACCCTACTGCTGGCCGAGCGCGGCAGGCCAGATTCGGCCGAGACAACAAGCTGGCCGAGTCCCGATCGGCAGCAAGCTCGTCTCGGTCGGTTCGTCCGATTAGAACTCCTTTTCGCACTGGACTTCTTTTCTTTCAGTATTTTGTGTATTCCAATTCGATTACAAATTTTACACTAAATAAAATACATCGAATTTACAACAAAAATCTACCCGTGGATTTTCTCACGGGAGAAACTTTATATATGCCTCAAAACCGGGCCAAATTACTAAAACGCGTAAATAAAAAAATCACATTGCCATGATAATTGGATCATATTCACCTGCAAGATAATTTCTAGTAAAAATATTCCAAACATCATACCATATGAATATTTAAATTGCTAGCAAATTAAATTAATTAAATTGAACAGAACCTAAAGACTGGCTCCGATACCAATTGTTGGAGTATAAAATGTAGCGGAAGCGAGATGGAATAAAAGGTTTTATAAACTAACCAACATAAATAGCGGATCTATTTAGGTTTGTCAATTAATTAAACAGATTAATTAACAATTTAAATGTATGTATTTACGCAGTAGAAATTGGTAATTCATATCTTTGAAGCGAAGTGGTGGAAAATTCCTTATGGGTCGATCGAACTCCCCTTCATACTCCTCCTCGATCTTCTTGTATTTCTACCTCAAGATCTTCTAGAGTATATCCCGCCTAAGATCCGGTATCATATGGGCAATAATCTACCGAATCAATCTTGGACTTGCAGTATGGGATAGGCCGAAAATTCTTCAAGAAATACCTCACAAATTTTACTCTCTATTTTTCTTGAATATTTATGTATTTAGAAAAATATTGTGTTAGCTAAATTGTGGAATCCAAGACACAAGTCAAGATCCACAATTAAACACAAAATAAGAGGAAAAATCAAAAATTTCTTATTACAAGAAGTAAGAAAATCGGCCACCCACATGCTCCTATTTATATGTATTTTGGGCTACTCTAGGGACCTTAAGTAGGATAAGGTAAGGACTCCCAATAGAGATCATCTTTCCAATATTAGGATTCTTCCTAATATGAAGACTCTATTAATATCAACTTAGTCCACTAAAAGATTGATATTGCAATTCCTACCAAAATCCCAAATTACGAAATTGGGCTCTTTTTTTAATTAACTATTTCCCATGTTTAAGATATTCCATGTCCATTAATTAATTTAAGCTACTGACAGCTTTTAATTAATTAATGTGTTATACGTGAGTATACCAATAGACTTTTATTATTATATCAAAAAATTAATTCCACTTGCAGGGTTTAATATAATAATTCTTTTGAGTGCCTCAAGGGACATGATCAACCCGACTGGTCGGGACAAGCTATAATATTATTTTTATATAAATAATAATATTGCCCAAAATATCGAGCATATTGAGTCAATCATTGTGGCTCTCACCCATGATAAATCAAAGCAATAAATATTAAATATCTATAATTAAATATTAATCACTAGAATTAAGAAATAATAATTGTCTGAGATATGCGTTCTTCTTATAGTCAGTACAGAAGAATCTATCTCACCTCGATCCTGTTCAACGTATACTGAATATGCTAATATATGCTAATGGTCAAGACCAACCAATCTCAAGCATGTATCACAACCTCTCACATAACGGTCTAATGTTATATAGGTTGTGAACTAATTATTACTATATAAGGAACCGATAATGTGATCTTCTGTGTGACTCGACAAACCACATTATCTACAATATAAAGTAATTTAGACAACATTTGCATAACCATAGCGTGAATAAAAATGCAAAGCATGTGATGGCGTTTGACCTCAGCCCCGGTTTTAGCGTTGCCATGTGGCAACGAGGGTTTTTCCGTTTATAGTGATGTTTCGGGTCAGGGTCTTGGGTGCGTATTGTTGCAGCACGGCAAGACCATTGCCTATGCGTCGATACAGTTGAGGCCGTACGAGCTGAACTACCCTACTCATGATTTGGAGTTAGCGGCAGTCGTTTTTGCGCTTAAGATTTGGCGTCACTATCTTTTTGGCTCTGCATGTCAGATTTTTACCCATCATAAAAGTCTGAAATACATATTTACTCAGCGGGAGTTGAATATGAGGCAGAGGAGGTGGTTAGAACTGATTAAGGATTATGACCTCGAAATCCTTTATCATCCGGGCAAGGCGAACGTCGTGGCCGACGCCTTGAGTCGGAAACCGATTGTGTTGCAAACACTTGAGATCCTTACGTCTCAGTCTGAGCTTCGGCGGGCTTTGATCGAGTTAGATGTTGAGGTTTTGTTGCCTGGAGCTGTCGGGCAACTTTGTGCTTTACAGGTTTCGTCGTCTTTGATCGATGAAATTAAGGTAAGCTTGATTAGAGGATCCGATGATTACTCAAATCCGAGAGAACGTTATTAAGGGAAAGTCTCACGGTTTGTGATTCATGAGGATGGTGTTTTGAGATTCAGTCGGCTTTGTGTACCAAACGACTTAGAGTTGAGACAGTATTACTGCGCGAGGCCCATGCTACACCTTACTCCGTTCATCTGGTTCGAGTAAGATGTACAAGGACACGAGGAGGAATTTACAGTGGAATGATATGAAGGAATAGGTCGCGCTTTGTAGCAAAGTGTTTGACTTGTCGTGAGTCAAAATCGAGCATCGGCCATTTGAGTTATTGATCACTTCCCGTTCTGGAATGGAAATGGGAAGATATATCGATGGACTTCGTTACGAGTTTGCCGAGGTCGAGGTCGGGCATGAATATAGTATGGGTGATTGTGGATCGTCTGACCAAGTCGGCACATTTTCTGGGCATCAAGGACACTTGGGGCCTGGAGAAGTTGGCTCGTATATTTATCGCGCAGGTTGTAAGGCTTCACGGTACTCCGAGGTCTATTGTTTCGGATCGTGACGGCCGTTTTGTATCGCACTTTTGGCAGGCTGTGCATAAGGCGTTGGGTACTCGTTTGCGTTTGAGTACCTCTTTTCATCCTCAGTCGGATGGACAGTCGGAGCGCACTATCCAGACGTTCGAGGATATGTTGCGTGCGTGCGCTCTCGATTGGAGCAGCGACTGGAAGGAGCATTTGCCATTAATCGAATTCACGTACAACAATAGTTGGCACGCGTCGATTAGGATGGCACCGTGTGAGGCACTTTATGGGCGGCGATGCCGATCACCGATATGTTGGAATGAGGTGTCCGATTTGGTCGGGACCAAGCCGGATGTCGTTTTAGAGACGAGGCGGAAGATAGAATTAATTCAGGAACGGATGCTGACTGCCCAGAGTCGACAGAAGTCATATGCCGATGTCCGTCGTCGACCTTTAGAATTCGAGGTGGGAGACCACGTTTTGCTGAAGGTGTCGCCGACAAGAGGAGTTTTCCGTTTCGAGAAGAAGGGGAAGTTGAGTCCGAGATTTATTGGACCCTTCGAGATTCTCGAGAGAGTCGGTGGGTTAGCATACCGTTTGGCATTACCCCGGCCCTGAGTCATGTTCATAACGTTTTTCATGTTTCCCAGCTGAGGAAGTATGTCCCGGATCCTAGTCACGTCATCGACTATGGGGAGATTGATGTTGCCGAGAATATTACTTTTGAGGAACATCCCTTGAAGATTTTGGAGCGTCGTGACAAGCGACTGAGGCATAAGACAATTCCTTTGGTCAAAGTGCAGTGGTCGAGACATGGTGTCGAGGAAGCAACTTGGGAAACCGAGGATAGCATGCGTGCTAGGTACCCCGATTTGTTTGTCTCTTAAGTTTCGGGACGAAACTTGTTTTTAGAGGGGTAGAATGTAATATCCGCATTTTTCTTTCCCCTTGTATTTTTAAATTCCGGTGTATTTTTCGATTGTAGTGACCTTCGTATATCTTTCAGTATATCTTTTCCGTCATCTATTGATCTGGTTCTCGTTATTGTTGTGCGGAACCACCGTTTCGGTGTGGCCGTGCTTCCATCTCGTGTTATTGTTTCCCAAATATTGATTCCTATTGCTTTTATTTTCTTCCCGGGTCATTTTTCTTCATTTTAGGACCCAAGGGGGTGTGGGCCGCGGCACAAGGATTGTGCGCCGCGGCACACACATTTTCCAATTTTTGGCCGAGTGGCCTGTACTGTGTGCCGCGGCAAATGTCGGCCGGGCCGCGGCACACTGCCGAGTCAGTGCCGCGGCACACCCGTCTAGGCCACGGCACACTCGTGTTACATTGTCGACCAAAACCTTCTGTACCTTGTGCCGCGGCACACTGCCGAGCCACTGGGCGCAGTTTTGGCCCTGTGCCGCGGCACACTTCTGCTGGGCCGCGGCACACGGAGCGGTCTGCCGATCACTGGGCGCTATTTTTGGCCCTGTGCCGCGGAACACTTCGGCTGAGCCGCGGCACACAGGGCAGTCAACCCCTATAATTGCGTTTTTGAGCGTGAGTAGCTCATTTTCTTTCCTTTTCCTTCACCTGCACGAGAGAGAGAGCTGAGGGGAGAACTTCTCATCTTCCTACCACTTGAGGGTTTGAGTTTCATCATTTCCTTTCGGTTGTGAAGCTCGGATTGTCGATCTAACGTGATTTCATCGGATTAAAGTACTTGGATCTTCAAAGGTAATATCTCTTGGAACCCTACCTTTTGGATAATTTGGGGGTTTTGGGGTTTTTGTCCGATTCTTTCCGTTTTGTTGGTGGATTCATGATGAATACGATTAATATTGTTAGTATCATTAGCTTTCCTACGGATTCATGGTATATTTTGTGGTTTTTACGGAATCGAGAGGGTTTGGTTGTGGTCCGCCCTCGTTGTTATTTTTGTACGAATATACATGAATCGTAGGCGGGTTTTCGGGTGTATTCCATTTCCGTATTCGTCTAGAGTTGGTTGTAATTATGTTCTTCGAATCGTTAGGTTCAGTTCCGTTGGTTCTTAGCATTCGTCGGTGATTATCCTTTCCGTTCGTTGCGTCATCAATTACTCAAGGCAAGTATTTTTGGAAACCTTTATGCTTAACATGGAATGGTAATGTATTTTGTGTGTGATTTGCTCACCTCGGGTTAGTCCGATGGGATCACGGAGGGAATCCAAAGGGTTGAGTCCTGGATTCATGAGTTTGTATAGCTAGCCAGTTCGGGAGGGTCCTTAGAGGCCTCGGGCGGGATCAATGATATTAGTCTGTTCCCAAGGCGATGCATGTGCGTGTTTTGTTTTATAATATGGCCAGCTCGCGAGGGTCCTTAGAAGCCTCGGGCGGGATCTATGATATTACTCAGTTCCCAAGGCAAATTGTTTGACTGTTTGTTTCCGGAAAAGACATGTCTGGTTTTGGTTTTCGAAATGATATTGGTGCATGTACTATGAAATGTGTAAGCGATTGGTTTGCCTTGATTACTTGTACTAGCGTAATTGCTAACCCCTTTGGGGACCCGTTTTGGGGAAATTCTTGTTATGGATTTCAGGTTATGATTATCCGGACGAGCGAGCACCTGGACAGTACGAGGATGTTGGCCAGGGTCGTTGACATGTGCATTTGGGTCTTCTTATTTTCTTTCGTTTACTTCGATTTGGTTGTTTCCCATTTTATAAACTTATAGATTGTGCTCGCGAGTACTTAGGCTTTTCATTTTAAACTCCGTTTTGTATTATTTTAAATTGTTACATTGTTGGATGATGCTTATTTCGCTGGTTGCTCCGGGCGTATCTTTATATGTCATATTATTAAAATGTGTGTCCTCGCTAACCGAGATGGTTAGTCGAGTGGGGTTTTTCTTGTTATAGCCTGGTGGGTCCCATGTAGGGTTCCACGGCGCTGTAATATACTCCGAATATCTCGGGGTGTTACAACTACGTAGTCTTTACCTAGAAAACTACGATGAACAGATCGTGGAGGAATTCTTTCTAGATGCTGAATTTCATTTACATCTGAAATGAAGAGCTCGGCCCTTACTGCTACTGTGAGCACTGTGCAAGAGAATGAGATCTCTATAAATAGGGAACTACTTGAGAAACTGTACAAGTGGCCCTCAAATGGTCTAACTTTGGAGGAGTTGGAAATGTTTGGCTCTGAAAATTTATTGGTAGCCTCCTGGAATCTTTTCACCGGCAACTCCATGCCATCTCAAGTCCATCTACCATGCCACAAAAGGAACTTCACCCCCCTACTATTATCTTAATGATTTCAGTTGCAGGGTTGTGAAGAATCACACCGGAGCCTTTGAGATGTGCATTAATCTAAGGTTTTGTATGATGGTCGCAATCATGTCAGTAGAGATGGTCAATTGATGTCAAGTGATCATGAAATGCCTACAGGAGGACGCTTCCAAGCCAGATTTAGCAAGGAAGTCTTTTGTCCTGACCCTGAACTACTTATTGACTTGTTGTGGCATACAACAGTCACCTACTGCCAAAAAGATTTATGCGGGCAAATTCTTAGGTGAATCCAAGCCCACCATACTCAATAAAGCAACTCTTTTCGCCAAGCCCAACTCATTCTCTAAACCAACATCCAGTGATCCAAGAGACGTTATCGATTACTCCTCGAAGGCCAAGACTGATAAGACTAAGAAGAAGCTCATCAGTAAAAAGAGATTTATTCTCGATAGCAGCTCTCCTACAGATATCGAGAAAAAGAAGAAGCTGAAGACAAACAAGTCTTCCAAGTCGGAAGCTGTTCCCACAGCCCCCCAGGTGACTACAGCGGTCACTGGGGCAGTTCCGCCTATTGCACCCTTTTCCGCAGTAGCTGACCCACAAGACGCAACTCCTAAGGGAGAAACACTGGGTGCTCGCACAGCAGTTCCTGAGCCTGTTATGGCTATGACAAATGACCAGTTGTTTGCTAAGTTGGAAGGTATTGGTGAATCGGCTGCCCTTTCGGATCCGACAACCACCACTCCTAACAGGGCCCTTACCCCTATAAGGAGTCCCTCTCCCAACTGGGTATCCCACCCTGTTAGGGATCCCTCTCCTCAACAGGCTCCCATACCTGTAGAGGATCCCAACCGGACATTGGAACCCTTTATTGTTTGGAGTCCCTCCCCCACTGACATCATAAATCAGATAGTACTCTAGGACTAAATTGATGAAGCATTCTAATGCTTCAAAGTATGGAAAGCCTACAACTGTAACACCCCCCAAACCAATTGAGAATATTACAGCGCCGCAGACCCTCTCTGTGAGGAATTACCAGGCTAAATACAGAAAAATACAATAAAAAATACATACCAACGAGGCTAATAACGAAATATTTGACCGATTTGGTCTTTTTCTACAACACAAACACATCAAACATACATAACTCTTCCTCACAACTCATACCCACGCAGAGGTTGGAATACATCAACATTCCCATAAAATGGGAGAACAACACAATGGAGAGGCAAACAACAAGACTCTACCAAAATACTCAATGACTGGTCTTCATGTGATTAGTATCACCGTCTTCCATCATCCTTCATACCGATCTTGTGATCCGCTCCCTAGCAACCTGCAAGTACCTAGACGCAATATAGACATCCACCCCCCGATTACTCAGGGGTTAGCAAAACTCCACTGTTTTGCTAGTACAAATATAAAATACAAATATAGGCCATACACTGTAATATCCGGATTAATTACCGAGTATTTCACCTGTATTTGAACCCTGTATTAGTTGGAATTGTGATATCAATAAGTGGAATATGGTATTTACCGTATTTGTATTTTCGTGCATGAGTATGGCAGCATATTACTTATCCCATACAAATACTCAATAATACAAATTATTGAGTATGGCTGCATATTATAAGTAAAGTAATCAATTATGGAGTTGGGTGGAGGCCAGCACATGGTCCTGGACAGTTTTTAATTATTAAGTCTGGACAGCTTTGGAATCTAGCGTAGGAATTATTGAGCACAGGGGTCCAGAAACATTTTATAAAGGACAGCACCTCATTTCATTTGGTTTTCATATTCCTTCACCTGTTCTTAATTTCCTGAAAGTCCAGAGGGTTTTCCCTAACTCTTAAACACATTTAGACCACCCCCTTTTGTGAACTTTGAAGATTGGGTGTCACTGGTGATTGATCATTGAAGTGGAGAAACATCTTGATCTGGCAAGCAAGCAACCGGAGTTGGATTCTACTTATTGCCTCGGTGTTTTCTTAATCTTAAGGTATGTTAATACTAATTCCTACTTGGATTCGTGTTATCAAGGATATGATAGAAGTATGCTGTCAAGATATTGAGTTCCACTGATAGAATCATCCAAGCATCATCATGTTTTAGAAATTGGGATGTTTATACTTATGAATAAATCATCAGAGGTTATATCCTTCCATATAAGTTGGATTTGTTAGATGTTTTCTGGATATAATGATGATATTGGAATCTAACACATCAATCTTGGATCACCCAACTTCACCTGAGAATTTCGTATGTTCAGTTTTCTACCCAATACCCTACTGTCATCAACTAGGCGAGTCAAGTCGGCTGATCGGCGAGGTTGACTTCTGACTCGGCTGATCAGCGAGGTTGACTCGGCTGATCAGCTAGGTTGAGTCGGCTGATCAGAGAGGTTAACTAGGCTGATCAGCTAGGTTGACTCGGCTGATCAGCGAGGTTGACTTCTGACGTCGGCTGATCAGCGAGGTGACTTTTGGGTCATAACTTCTTCATACGAACTCGGATTCGGATGAATTTTATTTTAAAACGATCGTCTCGAGGTTGACTTTTGACTCGGCTGATCAGAGAGGTTGACTAGGCTGATCAGCTAGGTTGACTCGGCTGATCAGCGAGGTTGACTTCTGACGTCGGCTGATCAGCGAGGTGACTTTTGGGTCATAACTTCTTCATACGAACTCGGATTTGGATGAATTTTATTTTAAAACGATCGTCTCGAGGTTGACTTTTGACTCGGCTGATCAGAGAGGATGACTAGGCTGATAAGCTAGGTTGACTCGGCTGATCAGCGAGGTTGACTTTTGACGTCGGTTGATCAGCGAGGTGACTTTTGGGTCATAACTTCTTCATACGAACTCGGATTCGGATGAAATTTATTTTAAAACGATCGTCTCGACGGGACTCGGCTGATCAGAGAGGTTGACTTTTGACTCGGCTGATCAGCGAGGTTGACTTTTGACTCGGCTGATCAGCGATGTTGACTTTTGACTCGGCTGATCAGCGAGGTGACTTTCGACTCGACTGATTAGGTTACATTTTATGAACTTCCGACCGTGATTTGGATTATTAGATGTTAGTACGACTATAAATGAAATCTATATTACTTATTTTGTTAAGGTTCAAGCTTAGCAACGTGATTGATTGAAGGGGCGACCTTCGAGTGTTTCGTTTTCGTGGAAGTTTTGTTCTTGTCTTCGAATCGAGGCAAGTACCTTATTTGTTTTATGTATTGATGTTATACATATTGTCGTGCGTGTATGTCGTTGTTGTATGTCCACCTCGTGTTGGTCCGACGGGATCATCGGGGGATCTATGCTAGCGTGCGCTGGATCATCGGGCGGGTTTTTCCACCACGGGTTGGTCTGACGGGATCATCGTGGGTTCTAGGCAGTGAACGCTGGATCGTCGGAATTACCATGTGTTTGTTATGATATCATATTGTGATTATCAGATGTGTATGTTACTTATTGAGTTTCTCGTAGGAGAAGACTCGTTGGTATTTTTGTCAATTACGTATTATTATTCTACGTGAGATGTTGAATAATATGTTGTGGTACTAGTACTAGCATCGTTGTGCTAACCCCTTCAGGGGTGAACATTTTGTTTATGTTCAGGATCCAGGAGAGCGGGGAAACAACCACTGGAGCTGCATGACGATGGGGGTGCAGAGTGATGTTCTAGCCGGGTTTACTTGTCTGTTGTTTGTTAGTTATTTCAATAAGTACTCGAGTACGTAGTCGTTTTTGATGAATTTGAATTTGGTGATGTATTAATAATTTCTGTTGAACATTTGTATTTTCAGTATTTGGTCAGAACTGTTGTATCTTAATTTCGTTATTTTCATTCGTTGGTACCTGTTAATGCCTTTTCAACTCTTTAGCCTTGTAAATCCTGATGTAAAGGATTTACGGCGCTGTAATATTCCTGAATATATCAGGGGTGTTACAGAATATGGTATCGGAGATAAGATTATGTATATCTTGGCCGTTGGGTTAAAATAGGGGTCGTTTATGTCTTTTGAGGTAACCGGCCGGGAATAACATCACTGTACTGCCTACGTCGTCGTGCGGACGGTGGTTGTAAGTTCCTAAACTCTATTTCATCCTTTGCATGTTACATTTCCTTATACTTGAGCATTTGAACGATATTGTTTCCTGTATATTGAGTAATTATGCTTACAGTATGTTGAGAGGCGGACGTGGACGTGGTCGCGGTCGCGGATGCGGATGAAGGAATGATGAAAGAGAAGCGTCGCCTTCTAATCAGGCCAGTCATAGCTCCGGCGAGCCACAAAGATCTATCAATAACGAACCAGAACCTGCTGTACCAGAAATCCTTCGTCAGGTGGTGAACCAGATGACTCAGTTCGCCCAGGTCGTGGACCGAATGCAAGTGGCGGTGGGACTACAGCAGGGAGAGGGACAGCAAGGAATCCCGGACATGGGAAATCGAGGTGACCGGTGGCTGCAAGAGGTGGCGAAGATGCAACCACCCAAATTCGATGGTATTTCCGAGACTCCAACTTGGGACCATTGGTTGAAGGAACTGGAGAAAATCTTTGCCGGAATTAACTGCCCAGATGACCGGAGAGCCTCTATCGCTCAATACTTTCTGATAGGGGAAGCGTCCGAATGGTGGGAAGCCATCCGGCCTATAGACCATGATGCTGATTGGACAGAGTTTAAATTGATGATGGAAGCTCGATCGCTCTCGTCTGTGAAGGAAGCTAAGGTTCGGGAGTTTTCTCCGCTCGGCCTTGGATGTGCCGGTATCTCGAGCAATTAAGACGCGTTTAACCAAGGTGGCATTTGTTCGACATCCGGTCGAACAGATGCGAAATGATGATCCATTTTGATATGAGGATGAAACCAGAAATCCAGAGGTACATGTCCGGTTTTGAATGTACCACACTCCGTCAATACTAGGATAAGGCATTGGCGTATGAGATCAAGGAAGCAGCTATGGAGAAATTTACGGAATCCAAGAAGCGAAAGTCTCGGTACTTTTACGAGCACAAGAACAGTGGGCCCCGCAAGGCCAGTCATCTTTTCATTCTTGAAAGAAACCTCCGCACCCGATTAGGAGCGGAAAGAACTTGGAGCGACATCAACTATGGTGATGTTATCAGAAATGCTTTAATCTGCGCCCGAGGCGGGCACTATCGACGGAATTGCCCCCTACCTGCAGTGACTTGTTTTGATTGTGGTCGAGAGGGACATCGTGCGGTGTTCTGTGAAGAGTCCGCAAAGTCTTTTAGAGCCCGTACACCACAGCCAGTCCAGAAGGAAGCCAGTATCCAACAAACGCAGCAAAGTGTTCAGATGCCTCATAATTTTGGCCGCGGGCGAGGCAGAGGACAGTGGGACGGAAAGAGTACATCGAGTGCCGGATCTGTTCCCCCACGTTTGTACGAGATGAGGAGGACAGACGATCAGGATGCTGCTGTCGCATCAGGTACTGTCCAGATCCTTTCCCAGCCAGTTAGCGTTTTATTCGATACAGGAGCTACACATTCTTTTATATCCTTGTCTTGTGTAAATCGTTTGAATGTTTCTGGTTTTCATAATTGTGAACCTTATGTTGTTGGTTTACCGAGTGGAGAGAGGATTGTTGGAAACTTAGAAACTAGAGATTTCCTGTATCATTTGGAGGCAGAGTGGCTCTCAAATCGATTGTAATAGAAATGCAAGGGGACGATCGATACTCGAGACGATTGGCTTAGTCGATATGGAGCTATTGTAAACTATCGAAGAAGGAACATCTCGCTGATCGCCGACGATGGTTCTCAAATCTTGTTTGAGGATGGAAACCGGAAGCTCGGGAAAGTTGATCAAAGCGATGAAAGTCGCCAAATTGTTGAAACAGTAATGTGGATCATCGTGTTATGCAATGAAGAAAGAAGACGAAATTGTGGAATTTTCATCCATTCCTGTTGTGAACGAATTTCCAGATGTATTTCCTGACGAATTACCTGGACTACCTCCACGAAGGGATGTAGAATTTACCATTGTACTGGAACCCGGAGCTACACCAATTTCTAAGGCGCCATATCGTATGGCAACTGGAGGAGTTACTGGACAAAGGCTATATTCAGCCAAGCGCTTTGCCCTGGGGAGCGCCGGTTCTTTTTGTCCGAAAGAAGGATGGATCACTTCGACTGTGTATCGACTATCGAGAGCTGAACAAGATGACGATTAAGAACAAATATCCGTTGCCACGGATTGATGATTTATTTGACCAGTTGCAAGGAGCAACAGTATTCTCTAAAATTGACCTGAGATCAGGATATCATCAGCTAAGGATTAAAGAATCAGATGTTCCGAAATCAGCGTTTAGAACTCGCTACGGACACTATGAGTTTGTAGTAATGCCGTTTGGTCTCACTAATGCACCTGCTGTATTCATGCAGTTGATGAACCGAGTGTTCATCGAATATTTGGATAAATTTGTGGTCGTGTTCATTGATGACATTCTAGTATATTCTAAGAACCCGAAAGAGCATGCACAGCATTTGCGGATTGTATTAGAACTTTTAAGAAGCGAGCAACTGTACGCCAAACTCTCTAAGTGTGAATTCTGGCTAAAGGAAGTAATGTTCCTCGGTCATGTAGTATCAGCTAAAGGAGTCCGAGTAGATCCTCAGAAGATTGAAGCGGTTTTGGATTGGAAGCCTCCTAAGAACGTGAAAGAAGTCCGAAGTTTCTTAGGACTTGCTGGGTATTATCGTCGGTTCGTGGAAGGATTTTCCAAAATTTCCCGTCCACTTACTCGACTCCTTCAGAAAACTCAAAAGTTTGAGTGGAATGAGTTGTGTCAGGTTAGCTTTGACGAATTGAAGAAGAGATTGACGACAGCACCAATTCTTTCACTTCCACAGGGAACAGGAGGATTTATAGTTTACAGTGATGCTTCGAATCAAGGACTCGGATGCGTATTAATTCAGAATGACAAGGTGATCGCTTACGCGTCACGACAGCTGAAACCTTATGAAGTTAATTACCCAACACATGATTTGGAGCTAGCGGCAGTAGTTTTTGCCTTGAAGATCTAGAGGCATTATCTGTACGAGACTCACTGTCAGATCTTTACGGATCACAAGAGTCTCAAATACATCTTCAGTCAGAAAGAGTTGAACATGCGGCAAAGGAGATGGTTAGAGCTGATTAAGGACTACGACTTGGAGATTTTGTATCATCCAGGCAAAGCGAATGTAGTGGCCGACGCCCTCAGCCGCAAGCCTGTTTCTATTCAGATGCTGGAGACTCTGACCTCCCAACTTAGCCTTCAACGAGAGATTATTCGAGAAGGAATTGAAGTATGGTTACAAAGAGTCCAAGGACAACTGTGCATGATGGAAATAACTTCATCATTAACCGAAGAAATCAAATCTAGACAGGCGGATGATCCTCTGATGATTCGGTTACGTGATGAAGTAATCAAGAGGAAGGCCCCCGGATTCGTAATCCAAGATGATGGAGTTTTGAGATTTCAGAACCGACTCTGTGTACCCGATGTCGATGTTCTGAAACAGACAATTATGAAGGAAGCTCATAGTTCGCCCTATTCTATCCACCCGGGCACCAGTAAAATGTATAAGGACTTGAAACAGAATTTCTGGTGGGGCAACATGAAGAAAGATGTAACGGACTACGTTTCGAAATGCTTGACTTGTCAGCAGGTTAAAATCGAGCATCAACGACCTGCCGGAATGTTGAAACCACTCCCGATTCCTGAATGGAAGTGGGAGGACATATCGATGGACTTTATCACTAGTATGCCGAGAACCAAGACAGGAATGAACATGATTTGGGTGATAGTTGATCGTTTAACCAAATCAGCTCATTTTCTAAGCATTAAGGACACGTGGGGACCAGAAAGGTTGGCACGAGTATTTATTTCAGAAATAGTTCGATTGCATGGAACGCCGAAGACCATTGTTTCTGATCGAGACGGCCGTTTTGTGTCTCATTTTTGGAAAGCAGTTCATAAGGCCTTGGGGACAGAATTGAACTTCAGTACAGCTTATCACCCGCAGACTGACGGACAATCCGAGAGGACCATTCAAACGGTGGAAGACATGCTAAGGGCTTGTGCCTTAGATTGGTCAAACGATTGGGAAATTCATCTACCGTCGATTGAATTTACCTACAACAATAGTTGGCATGCTTCCATTAAGATGGCACCGTTTGAGGCATTATACGGGAGGAGATGTAGATCGCCCTTATGCTGGGATGATTCATCAGACTTAATCGGGACAGAACCAGAGTTGATCGTACAGACTCGAGAGAAGATAGCCTTGATTCGTGAAAGGTCACATTTACCGCCCAGTCGCGTAAATATTACGCAGACATACGTCGTCGCCCTTTGGAGTTCAATACTGGAGACCACGTACTTTTAAAGGTTTCTCCTACTCGGGGAATTTTCCGTTTTGGAAGAAGGGGAAAATTGAGTCCGAGATATATCGGACCGTTCGAAATCCTTGAGAGAGTTGGAGAGTTGGCATACAGATTGGCATTACCGCCGTCATTGAGCCATGTTCATAACGTGTTCCACGTATCCCAATTACGGAAGTATATACCAGATCCTAGTCATGTCATTGATTTCGGTGAGATCGAAGTCGCTCAAGATGGCACGTTTGAAGAGAAACCGATCAGGATACTCGAGAGTCGAGTTAAGCAGTTGAGAAACAAACCGATCGCATTGGTCAAGGTTCAGTGGTCGCGCCACGGAGTGGAAGAAGCCACTTGGGAAACAGAAGAAAGTATGAAGTCCATATATCCAGGATTATTTTCGTCTTGAGTTTCGGGACGAAACTCCTTTTTAGTAGGAGAGTATGTAATATCCGGATTAATTACCGAGTATTTCACCTGTATTTGAACCCTGTATTAGTTGGAATTGTGATATCAATAAGTGGAATATGGTATTTACCGTATTTGTATTTTCGTGCATGAGTATGGAAGCATATTACTTATCCCATACAAATACTCAATAATACAAATTATTGAGTATGGCTTCATATTATAAGTAAAGTAATCAATTATGGAGTTGGGTGGAGGCCAGCACATGGTCCTGGACAGTTTTTAATTATTAAGTCTGGACAGCTTTGGAATCTAGCGTAGGAATTATTGAGCACAGGGGTCCAGAAACATTTTATAAAGGACAGCACCTCATTTCATTTGGTTTTCATCTTCCTTCACCTGTTCTTAATTTCCTGAAAGTCCAGAGGGTTTTCCCTAACTCTTAAACACATTTAGACCACCCCCTTTTGTGAACTTTGAAGATTGGGTGTCACTGGTGATTGATCATTGAAGTGGAGAAACATCTTGATCTGGCAAGCAAGCAACCGGAGTTGGATTCTACTTATTGCCTCGGTGTTTTCTTCATCTTAAGGTATGTTAATACTAATTCCTACTTGGATTCGTGTTATCAAGGATATGATAGAAGTATGCTGTCAAGATATTGAGTTCCACTAATAGAATCATCCAAGCATCATCATGTTTTAGAAATTGGGATGTTTATACTTATGAATAAATCATCAGAGGTTATATCCTTCCATATAAGTTGGATTTGTTAGATGTTTTCTGGATATAATGATGATATTGGAATCTAACACATCAATCTTGGATCACCCAACTTCACCTGAGAATTTCGTATGTTCAGTTTTCTACCCAATACCCTCCTGTCATCAACTAGGCGAGTCAAGTCGGCTGATCGGCGAGGTTGACTTCTGACTCGGCTGATCAGCGAGGTTGACTCGGCTGATCAGCTAGGTTGAGTCGGCTGATCAGAGAGGTTAACTAGGCTGATCAGCTAGGTTGACTCGGCTGATCAGCGAGGTTGACTTCTGACGTCGGCTGATCAGCGAGGTGACTTTTGGGTCATAACTTCTTCATACGAACTCGGATTCGGATGAATTTTATTTTAAAACGATCGTCTCGAGGTTGACTTTTGACTCGGCTGATCAGAGAGGTTGACTAGGCTGATCAGCTAGGTTGACTCGGCTGATCAGCGAGGTTGACTTCTGACGTCGGCTGATCAGCGAGGTGACTTTTGGGTCATAACTTCTTCATACGAACTCGGATTCGGATGAATTTTATTATAAAACGATCGTCTCGAGGTTGACTTTTGACTTGGCTGATCAGAGAGGTTGACTAGGCTGATCAGCTAGGTTGACTCAGCTGATCAGCGAGGTTGACTTTTGACGTCGGCTGATCAGCGAGGTGACTTTTGGGTCATAACTTCTTCATACGAACTCGGATTTGGATGAAATTTATTTTAAAACGATCGTCTCAACGGGACTCGGCTGATCAGAGAGGTTTACTTTTGACTCGGCTGATCAGCGAGGTTGACTTTTGACTCGGCTGATCAGCGATGTTGACTTTTGACTCGGCTGATCAGCGAGGTGACTTTTGACTCGACTGATTAGGTTACATTTTATGAACTTCCGACCGTGATTTGGATTATTAGATGTTAGTACGACTATAAATGAAATCTATATTACTTATTTTGTTAAGGTTCAAGCTTAGCAACGTGATTGATTGAAGGGGCGACCTTCGAGTGTTTCGTTTTCGTGGAAGTTTTGTTCTTGTCTTCGAATCGAGGCAAGTACCTTATTTGTTTTATGTATTGATGTTATACATATTGTCGTGCGTGTATGTCGTTGTTGTATGTCCACCTCGTGTTGGTCCGACGGGATCATCGGGGGATCTATGCTAGCGTGCGCTGGATCATCGGACGGGTTTTTCCACCACGGGTTGGTCTGACGGGATCATCGTGGGTTCTAGGCAGTGAACGCTGGATCGTCGGAATTACCATGTGTTTGTTATGATATCATGTTGTGATTATCAGATGTGTATGTTACTTATTGAGTTTCTCGTAGGAGAAGACTCGTTGGTATTTTTGTCAATTACGTATTATTATTCTACGTGAGATGTTGAATAATATGTTGTGGTACTTGTACTAGCATCGTTGTGCTAACCCCTTCAGGGGTGAACATTTTGTTTATGTTCAGGATCCAGGAGAGCGGGGAAACAACCACTGGAGCTGCATGACGATGGGGGTGCAGAGTGATGTTCTAGCCGGGTTTACTTGTCTATTGTTTGTTAGTTATTTCAATAAGTACTCGAGTACGTAGTCGTTTTTGATGAATTTGAATTTGGTGATGTATTAATAATTTCTGTTGAACATTTGTATTTTCAGTATTTGGTCAGAACTGTTGTATCTTAATTTCGTTATTTTCATTCGTTGGTACCTGTTAATGCCTTTTCAACTCTTTAGCCTTGTAAATCATGATGTAAAGGATTTACGGCGGTGTAATATTCCTGAATATATCAGGGGTGTTACATACACAACATACTCCAAGCACATAGTAATCGTGAATATGCTTCCCGAGATAAATTACTTGATCAAAACAGTTCAATCATGAAAGGTAGGGATAAACCCAATATACGTCTTACAAAATATTTTACGATCTCAGGGTTCTGAAAACATTTGGGATTTTCATTTATTGAAAACACCTGGGACAATTTTCCAAAAGTATAATTTTCAATAATAAAACGCGGGTTCCCCGACCCAATTATACCATTCCGATCACAAACCTCAGGGTGCACGGCCCAATTATCCATGACAACATATTCCCAAGGATTATTCGCGTCCCGTGCTAACAAGCCATGGACCTGAGATGCTCCCGCAGAATATACCCGAGTGAATAACCCAATGGAAAACCATATAAAATCACATGTCACCGTGACGACAATCACGTGACCATATCCATACATACGTTCATGGTTATCCTGGCATCGCATTAGCAAGCTACGAACCTCAGAGCCTCCACGAGACATACCCGATTGGACAACCCATGACACGTACATCACACAACCAAACCAGAACCATAAGTTATCCCGGCATCGTACTAACAAGCTACGAACCTCGGAGTCCCCATAAGACATGCCCGGATTGGATAACCCCACAAGTTATCCCGGCATCGGGTTAGCAAGCCACGAACCTTGGAGTCCCTGCAAGACATACCCGATTGGATAATCCTACGGTCACGCCCGACCCGTTCTAGCAAGGACGGATCCCGGAGATTCAACAATCTTACCCGGTGGCACATCACTTACAACAATCACACACAACAACAAGCGAATACCAATATCAAACAACTCTAAACACCACAACCTCCTAATAAAGGAGTAGTAACTAATATCGCACAACGTCACATATTCACCGAACAAGTACCCATATCAATACACAATCCTCGGCGAGTGATTACGGTCTGTTATATTCACGAAATATGATTTTAACATCTTTCAACATACGATACATACTCACATATTCTGAAAACACATTTATTCACGAAGCATACGCGTTATCTTTGAAGAAAACCCTTTTATTGAGAATATACCGATCCTTTTTAGAGTTCATTAAAACATTCGGAGTGCACACATATAATTTATCAACCGTTACGTAGACGAAACATGAAGTGTATGGTCAAGATACTTGCCTCGAATCTACGAGCAACCGAACAACGAACAGACGAGGTCGAGCAGCCCTCAAACTTCCAAAAATGACCAAGAATCTTGACAGCCCCACAAATACTACGAGAACAATACCATCACGAATTAACAACACTAATCGTAATCTAAAATGATGCTAAGAACAACAAGGATCTAAGAGTTTCTCCAAGAAATAAAGAGCCACGTCTCAAGTGATATAAAATCAATAAATGAGTTATCAATCCGAAGGTCACAGCCAAGACAACAAAAATACACAACCGATCGGATGAGATCGGGTAAGAATCACAAAACCAAGGAAAACCCCCAAATTCAAGAAACTAGGGTTCTAAGAAGATAATACCTTGATTCGAGCAAAGAAGATGATTAGGTGATGTTGAACATACACAAATCCACTCCAAGATGAAGCTTGATGATGAAGATCACCCAAAATCAACCCAAGAACTCGCTCCCGACGGAAAGAGACGAAGAAGGGTGAGAAATGACGAAATAAAGGTTGTTGTCCAATATTTATACTGGACAGTTATTAGCGTGCACTAAACATACCGCATTAGCGCGCGCTAACGGGGTCAACGCTCCAGAACATTATGCCCGCAACACTGTTAGCATACGCTAACCAATATGCGTAGCATGCGCTAACGAGTCACGAATCCAGTCCATTGGCTTCTAGACAAATCTTCACCTACCAGGTAACGTGCGCTAGAAAGAACATTTAGCGTGCGCTAAGCAGATGATAGCGTGCGCTAACGAGACTCCAGTCCCAGTCCAGTAGTTCCTGGTCTGCCTCTGGACTACGAGTTAGCGTGCGCGACAGTCCCGGTAGCATGCGCTAACAATGACACAGTAGCGTGCGCTACACCACAAGCGATAGCGTGTGCTACACCACAATGAGTCAAAAACTCATGCAACGATCTGAAACGGAATCAAACACGTGTCCACTCATGACACACCCAAACATGTCACAACATTCCAAAGACATGGACAACGCCAATCCGATAACCCGCAGAAAAATTCAACGAAACTGGAACGAAGATCTCGGGTATTACATTCTACCCCTTTTAAAAGAAGTTTCGTCCCCGGAACTTAAAACATAAAATGATCAGCGCAAAACAATCTCAGATAACACACGCTATCCGTTACCAACGACCTGCAACGAATCACATGCAGCACGTGGCTGCTACCATCTATATCGCTAAACCAGAATGACAGCAAAACGCAACGAACAAAATCAACATGGTTGACCAACCCGAACTGTACGTCAATCAAAACACGAGTTTATCGCTGAGCAAATATGAAATTCCAACAACTCAAAGGTCTGGAAGATCGAACACTAAAATAATTTCCCGAACTTAAGGAAATGACGAAGTGACTGAACGCTCAAAAATCTCGATACAAACTCAAATGATAGCAATCGGATAATAACGATCGAGCAACAACAGTCGAACAACAATAATTGATCGACAACGATCAAATCGGCAAAATAAAAATTGAACAACTATGATCGAACCACATGATCAAAACAACAACAATCGAACAAAAGTTCCGAAGTTTATACCTCAACTCAAAACATTAAGTGACCTTATAAGAACTACAAGATATTCATTCGCATAGGGTTCATGGAAATGGGACCGAATTCGGAAAAAGTCACCGACAAACGGATTACTCCGAAACTATACCACAACCCATTCGATCAACAAAAGCAAAAGATAGGATAAGTTTGGAAAATGTCAATGAACATAAATGAGTCGATAGAGTTGAAAACAGAGAAGTTCAAAAATCCGATCCACTTCTAATAAAAGAAGTTTATCCCCAAAATTCGAAACAACAAGGCAAGGGTACAACATAACACACAACTGGTAGACTACATCCCTCATGGACCCCTCAGAGTCAATCCTGATATCAGTGCTCAAGTCCGAGCCTCGGAAGACTCGGTGACTAACTCGCAAAACTGAACCTGGTGTCCCACGAGTCCGCACTTGTAACACGTTACAGGCGGAGAAGGGCAATGTGCACGAACATGCACCGACACATTGCAGTTGAAACACCTCATGGCTTTACCAGGAGTCAAAGCTGGCGATTTGGAACTCTCATTCCCACGCATCGAGCGATGGAGCTTCACAGCAGAAAGACTACGATGTTGTAATCCCGAAACACCAACTCCTGTACTGTCCATAAGGTCATCGGACTTCCTCTGTCTCTTCGACTCAGGCACACGTTCCGACAATAACGAAGCTAGTTCGTAAGGTAAGGCTCGATCCTGATAATCCCTCAACAAAGTGCAAGTGAATCCCGCCATATACTGGCGAATCTCCAGCTTCATCCGCCTATCAATATGAAGGATCTTCTCTTCTTCGGTCCTCACCTGATCTCGCACATAACTGAGTTGTTTGCTATAGTCGATGATAGCCTGCGACACCGCTATATCTTGCAGTTCTGCTAAATAAAATTCACGAATTCTCTGTTCTCTAATCGGTTTCGGACAGAACTCAGCTTCCATAAATGCCTGGAACTCCGCCCATGTGACATTACGATCGCAAGGTTTAACAACTTCCCACCAATTAGCGGCATCTTTATCAAGAAGGTACTGAGCGATACGTACCTTCCGCTCTTTGGGATAATCGACAGCCTCGAATATCTTTCCCAACTGGAAAAGCCAACCGTCCCAGCCCAACGCATCCGCAGCACCGACGAAACGAGGGGGATTTATACAAACTACCTCTCGAAGCCATTGATTTACACTGATGTTCTGAGTCGCGTCAGTGTTGCGTTGTACCGCTTGGGTCAACTGAGTCATCTGTGCCGCTACTTGTCGCAATATAGTAGCAACACCAATACCAATATCATTCCCGATAATATTCTCTCGATTCCGCATCTGATCCCCATGGCCGTCAGTACCACAATTACGACCACGACCTCTGCCCCTCGGCATACTAACAAGCAACAACCTAACGCAATGAAAATCACATAATCACACTTAAAATCCACTCACAAATGATAGACTGCAAAAATTAGGCCTGACGGCAAAAATGCAGTCCCAAACTTTTGCCCAGCTAGAAAGTGCGCTCCACAACAAAAGATGGTGTGCGCTAACAGTGCAAGTTTGGCAACACATTCATACCCACATTCCCAACGGTACTAGACCGGAGGTTATAAATAAACAATAGCGTACAAATCCAAACGCCAACGGTTCGCATAATTATATCATCACACAAATAACCATCAGAAGTTAATTAACATTCAAAACCGAATTTCCACCTCTCGGTCACGAGAACTATCTCAAAGAGTGCATACCGAACGACTCAGCATTCACACCACCACTTTAATCACAACTCGGGGCACTACAGCAGAAATAACGATAACATCATTACCACATACCTTTTTACCGAAATTTATGGATCCGAAAAGTTAAAATCGAGAATCACATTTCAAGTAAATTTTTGTTAGACCTCATTTGGGTTTTAAAAATCAAGTTTTTGAAAATTTGCAATACGAGATGAAAATAAAATATAAGTAGTTTGAATTCTCAAAATTTTCGGTCTCGAGGTCATCATACGGAAATCAAATCTTTTTCTTCTCTTGAAGGATGAAAATGGAATTTACGTGACTTCCCAAAACATTTAAAGCTTTAAAATATCACGTTGATAAACTTTCTTTGCCTAACCACACCAAAACATTACTCCTGTAAAAACGATTTGTACAAAGATATATATATACCGGCACCACTCTACATTCAAGCACTGTGAGAATCAACAATCATGGAGTACGTATTCACGATTCACATGTAACTCAACATCATAACACAAAAATCACACAACCTCGTGTAACACGAGACGCAACATATAATGGGGAGACTTACATCCACATATCGCACGAAGATGATGGCTGCACCTTGATACTAATCACGACCGACATCTCAGACGACGCGTCGCGACACGACTTAATCAGATCAAATCTGAAAAGACAAGACTCGACAACACACAACTCGACCCGAAAGTCTAGGTTTCCGCAACCTAAGCTCTGATACCATATTCTGTAACACCCCCAAACCAATTGGGAATATTACAGTGCCGCAGACCCTCTCCATGAGGATCTACCAGGCTAAATACAGAAAAACACAATAAACAATACATGCCAACATGGCTAATAACGTACCATTTGACCGATTTGGTCTTTTGATACAACACACACACACATCAAACATACATAACTCTTCATCACAACTCATACCCACGTAGGGGTTGGAATACATCAACATTGCCATAAAATGGGAGAACAACACAATGAAGGAAAACAACAAGACTCTACCAAAATACTCAACGACTGGTCTTCATGTGATTAGTATCGCCGTCTTCCATCATCTTTCATACCAATCCTGTGATCCGCTCCCCAGCAATCTGCAAGTACATGTACGCAATACAGACATCCACCCTTGATTACTCGGAGGTTAGCAAAACTCCGCTGTGTTGCTAGTACAAGTATAAAATACAAATACAGGCCATACACAACATACTCCAAGCACATAATAATTGTGAACATGCTTCCCGAGATAAATTACTTGATCAAAATAGTTCATCATGAAAGGTAGGGATAAACCCAATATACGTCTTACAAAATATTTTACGATCTCGGTAGTTTTGAAAATATTTGGGATTTTCATTTATTGAAAACACCTGGGACAACATCCCAACGATCATTTTCCAAAAGTACAATTTCCAATAATAAAACGCGGGGTCCCCGACCCAATTATACCATTCCGATCATAAACCTCACGGTCCCCGACCCAATTATCCATGACAACATATTCCCAAGGATTATTCGCGTCCCGTGCTAACAAGCCACGGACCTCAGATGCTCCCGCAGAACATACCCGAGTGAATAACCCGATGTGAAACCATACCAAATCACATGTCACCATGACCATATCCATACATACGTTCACAGCATCGAGCGATGGAGCTTCACAGCAGAAAGACTACGATGTTGCAATCCCGAAACACCAACTCCTGTACTGTCCATAAGGTCATCGGACTTCCTCTGTCTCTTCGACTGAGGCACACGTTCCGACAATAACGAAGCTAGTTCGTAAGGTAAGGCTCGATCCTGATAATCCCTCAACAAAGTGCAAGTGAATCCCGCCATATACTGGCGAATCTCCAGCTTCATCCGCCTATCAATATGAAGGATCTTCTCTTCTTCGGTCCTCACCTGATCTCGCACATAACTGAGTTGTTTGCTATAGTCGATGATAGCCTGCGACACCGCTATATCTTGCAGTTCTGCTAAATAAAATTCACGAATTCTCTGTTCTCTAATCGGTTTCGGACAGAACTCAGCTTCCATAAATGCCTGGAACTCCGCCCATGTGACATTACGATCGCGAGGTTTAACAACTTCCCACCAATTAGCGGCATCTTTATCAAGAAGGTACTGAGCGATAGGTACCTTCCGCTCTTCAGGATAATCGACAGCCTCGAATATCTTTCCCAACTGGAAAAGCCAACCGTCCCAGCCCAACGCATCCGCAGCACCGACGAAACGAGGGGGATTCATACAAACTACCTCTCGAAGCCATTGATTTACACTGATGTTCTGAGTCGCGTCAGTGTTGCGTTGTACCGTTTGGGTCAACTGAGTCATCTGTGCCGCTACTTGTCGCAATATAGTAGCAACACCAATACCAATATCATTCCCGATAATATTCTCTCGATTACGCATCTGATCCCCATGGCCGTCAGTACCACAGTTACGACCACGACCTCTGCCTCTCGGCATACTAACAAGCAACAACCTAACGCAATGAAAATCACATAATCACACTTAGAATCCACTCACAAATGATAGACTGCAAAAATTAGGCCTGGCGGCAAAAATGCAGTCCCAAACTTTTGCCCAGCTAGAAAGTGCGCTCCACAACAAAAGATGGTGTGCGCTAACAGTGCAAGTTTGGCAACACATTCATACTCACATTCCCAACGGTACTAGACCGGAGGTTATAAATAAACAATAGCGTACAAATCCAAACGCCAACGGTTCGCATAATTATATCATCACACAAATAACCATCAGAAGTTAAATAACATTCAAAACCGAATTTCCACCTCTCGGTCACGAGAACTATCTCAAAGAGTGCATACCGAACGACTCAACGTTCACACCACCACTTTAATCACAACTCGGGGAACTACAGCAGAAATAACGATAACATCATTACCACATACCTTTTTACCGAAATTTATGGATCCGAAAAGTTAAAATCGAGAGTCACATTTCAAGTAAATTTTTGTTAGACCTCATTTGGGTTTTAAAAATCAAGTTTTTGAAAATTTGCAATACGAGATGAAAATAAAATATAAGTAGTTTGAATTCTCAAAATTTTCGGTCTCGAGGTCATCATACGGAAATCAAATCTTTTTCTTCTCTTGAAGGATGTTTTAAAATGGAATTTACGTGACTTCCCAAAACATTTAAAGCTTTAAAATATCACGTTGATAAACTTTCTTTGCCTAACCACACCAAAACATTACTCCTGTAAAAACGATTTATACAAAGATATATATATACACCGGCACCACTCTACATTCCAGCACTGTGAGAATCAACAATCATGGAGTACGTATTCACGATTCACATGTAACTCAACATCATAACACAAAAATCACACAAGCTCGTGTAACACGAGACGCAACATATAATGGGGAGACTTACATCCACATATCGCACGAAGATGATGGCTGCACCTTGATACTAATCACGACCGACATCTCAGACGACGCGTCGCGACATGACTTAATCAGATCAAATCTGAAAAGACAAGACTCGACAACACACAACTCGACCCGAAAGTCTAGGTTTCCGCAACCTAAGCTCTGATACCATATTCTGTAACACCCCCAAACCAATTGGGAATATTACAGTGCCGCAGACCCTCTCCATGAGGATCTACCAGGCTAAATACAGAAAAAACACAATAAACAATACATGCCAACATGGCTAATAACGTACCATTTGACCGATTTGGTCTTTTGATACAACACACACACATCAAACATACATAACTGTTCATCACAACTCATACCCACGCAGGGGTTGGAATACATCAACATTGCCATAAAATGGGAGAACAACACAATGCAGGAAAACAACAAGACTCTACCAAAATACTCAACGACTGTTCTTCATATGATTAGTATCGCCGTCTTCCATCATCTTTCGTACCAATCCTGTGATCCGCTCCCTAGCAATCTGCAAGTACATGTACGCAATACAGACATCCACCCCTTGATTACTCGGAGGTTAGCAAAACTCCGCTGTGTTGCTAGTACAAGTATAAAATACAAATACAGGCCATACACAACATACTCCAAGCACATAATAATTGTGAACATGCTTCCCGAGATAAATTACTTGATCAAAACAGTTCAATCATGAAAGGTAGGGATAAACCCAATATACGTCTTACAAAATATTTTACGATCTCGGGAGTTTTGAAAATATTTGAGATTTTCATTTATTGAAAACACCTGGGACAACAGCCCAACGATCATTTTCCAAAAGTACAATTTCCAATAATAAAACGCGGGGTCCCCGACCCAATTATACCATTCCGATCATAAACCTCACGGTCCACGACCCAATTATCCATGACAACATATTCCCAAGGATTATTCGCGTCCCGTGCTAACAAGCCACGGACCTCAGATGCTCCCGCAGAACATACCCGAGTGAATAACCCGATGTGAAACCATACCAAATCACATGTCACCATGACCATATCCATACATACGTTCATAGTTATCCTGGCATCGCACTAGCAAGCTACGAACCTTGGAGCGTCCACGAGACATACCCGATTGGACAACCCATGACACGTACATCACACAACCAAACCACAACCATAAGTTATCCCGGCATTGCACTAACAGGCTACGAACCTCGGAGTCTTCGCAAGACATACCCGGATGGGATAACCCCACAAGTAATCCCGGCATCGGGTTAGCAAGCCACGAACCTCGGAATCCCCTCAAGACATACCTGATTGGATAACCCTATGGTCACGCCCGACCCGTATTATCAAGGACGGATCCCGGAGATTCAACAATCTTACCCTGTGGCACATCACTTACAACAATCACACACAACAACAAGCGAATACCAATGTCAAACAACACTAAACACCACAACCTCCTTACAAAGGAGTAATAAATAATATCACACAACGTCACACATTCACCGAACAAGTACCCATATCAATACACAATCCTCGGTGAGTGATTACAGTCTGTTATATTCACGAAATATGATTATAACATCTTCCAACATACGACACATACTCTCACATATTCCGAAAACACATTTATTCACGAAGCATACGCGCAATCTTTGAAGAAAACCCTTTTATTGAGAATATACCGATCCTTTTTAGAGTTCATTAAAATATTCGGATTGCACAGATACAATTAATTATCAACCGTTACGTCTATGAAACATGAAGTGTATGGGCAAGATACTTGTCTCGAATCTACGAGCAACCGAACAATGAACGGATGAGGTCGAGCAGCCCTCGAACTTTCAAAAACGACCAAGAATCTCGATAGCCCCACGAATACTACGAGAACAATACCATCACGAATTAACAACACTAATCGGAATCCGAAACGATACTAAGAACAAGAAGGATCTAAGAGTATCTCCAAGAAATCAAGAGCCAAGTTTCGAGTGATGTAAAATTAATAAATGAGTTACCAATCCGAAGGTCACGACCAAGACAACAAGAATACACAACCGATCGGATGAGATCGGGTAAGAATCACAAAACCAAGGAAAATACCCAAATTCAATAAACTAGGGTTCTAAGAAGAGAATACCTTGATTCTGTAACACCCCCAAACCACTTGGGAATATTACAGCGCCGCAGACCCTCTCCATGAGGATCTACGAGGCTAAATACGAAAACAATACATCACATTTTAAGCCGATATGGCTAAATAATGAACCATTAGACCGATTTGGTCTTTTACCAAAAATTTTTACATCGAACATACAAAAATCCTTTTTCTAACTCGTACCCACGCAGGGGTTAGGATACATTAATACTTCCCGAAAATGGAAAATACCCCAACAAAAAGATAAAACAATAAGACTTCACCAAATACCCAACACGGCCTTCATGTGATTAGCATCGTCGTCTTCCATCATTATTCATACCGATCCTGTGATTCGCTCCCCAGCAACCAGCAAGTACCTGGACGCAATACAGACATCCATCCTCCGAATACTCGGGGGTTAGCAAAACTCCACTGTTTTGCTAGTGCAAGTATAAAGTGCAAATACGAGCTATACACAACATACTCCAAGAATATAAAAACTTGATTAATTCCACAATTCAACCCAATGAAGATTTCCCGGGATATTTCATTGAATAAAATAGTTCAAACCACGAAAAATTGGAATGAGACACGCAGGCTCTTTGAAAAGCATTTAAAAAGTCTCGGGAGTTTTAGAAAGACATTTCTGGGCTAATAAATCTTTAACTCGACAAACCACATAGGGACACGGGCCAAAGAATTGTTTTTGCTCAAAGATACCAATCTGGTCACAAACACAGGTTCCACGACCCAAATCATCCATATCCCATACTCGAGTGAATAACACAACGGTCACACTCGATACATAACCAAACCACAATGTACGGAAACAATCACAGGGCCCGTATCCTTATGCCGAAAATATCGCAACCATGAAACAAATAATATACGACGCTTATACCGGTGCCATTTTAGCCAAGTACCAAGACCTTACATATGATGTATCTCACTTTGGTAATTTGCATATGTGATACTCCGGACATATCACAATTATCGAAAACAACATCGTGCCATATTCATCATCACAAAACAACCTCCCGAGTCACAGGCCTGTACCTCCTGCGAGATACACACCCCAGGGAGTCCTCGTCAGGCCCTCTCTGGTTGTACAACCCCACCGAGTGATCCGTAGGGATACGCAGCCTACCGGACCCCAGGGGACCCTCACCGGTTTTAACTCGGTTCACACACTCTCAGTAACCACATGGCACAAACCACATTTTCTGAAATTACCACTTTCACAAAATCACGATTCAAAAACATATTCCCCCGAAGTACTTCAAATGTAAATCAAGGTACTTGCTAGGAATGGCCACAACATCCGACACATACTCACATCACACATCATCACAAACTCATCAATAGTACACACGTCCACACACATATACACACTTCTTGTCAGAAAGACATAACCTTAAGTCCACTATCAACATAATCACGCACAACGATACCAAACATAAAGAAGATATTCCAAAGCACACCACTAGTACATATCCTCAGAACCACACAATCGTTCACAAATACATAAGTAGATTTTATAGAGGACCTTTATCGAGAATACACCGATTCTTTTATAAGTTCATTAAAAATAATTCAATTGCACACCTAGTCAATTACCGACTATAACCACTACGAAATATGAAGTGTATAGGCAAGATACTTGCCTCAGTAGTTGATACCGGACACTTCGACGAACGTGGCTTAACCGGAAAACCTCGATTGCCCACAATTCTCCGGCGGAAATGACGGTAACACCACCGATCGGAAAACGGCGAACGGAAGGGTTCCGGCTCGAGTTCTTCGCAAGGAGCCTGACCCTAACATAATATCGTCAAAAATCAACGATCTTACGAGGAAGAATAATCGTAGAACGCACAAAACCCCCCTCTAAGGATTTTCACCGGACACCTTCAAGGCACCGATTAGGAACTCAACAAAACGAAGAATCCTCGGTAATCCAACCATGGAAAAACAAGGAATTCGATATAAAACAACTTAATAATCATCAACCCCTCACTATTTTAAGTTATAACGAATCAAACGGACGAAATCAACAAAATCCCCAATTTTTCCCAAAACTAGGATTTTAGAAAAACTAACCTTGATTCGCTGGATTGAAGGATGTTATGGAGTGATTAATCGATGTTATCAGCTTCCAAACTTCGTGTATTAGTTGTATAACAACATGCCTTCGTCACCTCCAAGACTCCAGCGGCGTACACGAAAGGAAGGAAATGAAAAATGAGCGCAAACAGGACTGCTCGGTCATATTTATACTGGTGCAGCCTAGAGTGCGCTAGACTACAGAGCTAGCGTGTGCTAGCGGGCGGTCATGGTCGAGAATGTTTGGCCGGGCCCGCCATCATTCGCTGAATACGTGCGCTGTCGGCCCAGCCACAATCCAGAGACTTCCTGGCTCGGCCAGGTAGCGTCTGCGACCTTCCGATCAGGCGTGCGCTCACCGGCGGCCGTAGCGTCTTGTGATGTCCGGCAGTAGCGTGCGCTACCTGCCGATCTCCCCAGTCCAGAACCTTTCTGCCCTTACTGCCTCGGCCGACTAGCGCGCGCAGCCAACCGGCCATAGCGTGCGCTGCCTCCTGGTCGTAGCGTGCGCTACTTTCCGGCCGTAGCGCGCGCTACACCGGTTCCTGTCGCAACCGCCCGGCCAGTGCCTGCACTTATCCGGCCACCGTCCCCAACCGTCCGGCCAGTGTCCGACCACCATGATTCGACGACTCGATTTTCCGATATCGCACAGAACGAACACGACAAAATACTCGGGGACAACATCATCGGTCCGAAATGAAAACAACGGATAACAAATCATCACCTACGGTCTTAAACGCCAAAATCAGTTGTCGAGAAAATAATACCGGAACTCGACAATCGGGAAATATCCGAAAAAAATCCAAAATAACCGGAACAAAAATCGTGGGTATTACATTCTACCCCCCTAAAAATAAGTTTCGTCCCGAAACTTAAAACAAAAGCAAGGCGACTCTCGACAACACACCAGAACTCCATGCAGTATAAAGCCACTACGATCCGATTCAATACGCAAGAATGCTTACGAAAAGCGACGAGCATGAATCGTTGCGGTTGATAAAACCGAGCAATACAAAATCAAATCACGATTCCAACGCTGAAAGATATGAAATTCCAGTAACTCACATATTTGGAAGATCAAATACGAAGACAATTTCCCAACACTTATGGAAATCGCAAAATGGCCCAGATGTTCAATAATCACGGTTTCGAGGTCAAACGATAATGATTGGACAACGACGAACGAATAGCAATGATCGAACAACAACGATAACCTTTGAAGTTCATATCTCAAATCAATACATCAATAACTTGTAGGAAGCACGAGGTGTTAGTTTCGAACACGGTTCACCAGAAATCGATCCAAACTTGGAAAGATCACAACGATATGCACATCAATTTGGAACAATATCAGAACTCGCTCGAATGACAAATGTGAGAAACAACACAAGGTCAGAAGCATTAACGAACACAATCGCCTCAATACGATCGAACGAAACAGAAACGAGAAAAAAAAATGTGGGTATTACATCATATCACCTTTAAAAGAGGTTTCGTCCCCGAAACCTAAACAACGAAAACGAAGTGTTTGAATACCAACCTTCCCGGCCATATCCTCTTGGTCCCGCATCTAGTCTCCATAAACAATTGTACCGCGGTCACGGTCGCGTCCGCTGTCGCTCGGCATACTAAGCGGATTCTCACTCAATACGATTGCCCCACTTCGAAAAAACAAATATGCTAAAGTACCAACTTAGCATGACATATCACATAAGGTAACCAATAACAACTCGGAAAGAAAATCCACGAGGTATCCCTTTAAGGAAAATCTTTTGAAAATTATTGGATCTGTATGTTATTCAAAATAAACTTTAAAAGTACTTTTGGTACCTCGGGTTATTTCATCAAAACTTGTAATCAACATACTCTAACCGTCTCATTGGAAATCATTTGCCAAAATAATATTTCCTTGTAACCGGCATTATCAAAATCGTCATGCCTTTACTCATCACCATCACCGCTAACAACCAACAAGTTAACCATGCAAGATCATCAAACCATTCCTACATACTCTAACATTTCCAAATCCGAGTTTGAACTTTACATCGAGTAAGATTTTTCATCTTTCACTATATATTTTTAAAAAAGAAATCGTATTGGTTTTTGAAAAAAATTTATTTTATGATGTGAAAGATTTTTGAAAATCATGTACTTGAATTATTCGAAAATACAATAGTACGTTAAAGTCATTTCTGAAAATTCTCCCAACACTACACAAGAATCAACGACGGTAACATTTTACAAAATGTTCAAGGTATTTTAAAACAACTCTTTCAATACCGTCGAGGTTTTATTTGAGAATCCTAGGCCGGCTCGCAAATTTCAAACAATTTCCAAAGTTCATACAAAGCCGCCGGCTTAATCACAACGTCAAATTAGTTTCAAAAATTGATTTCCGCAACTTGCACAAACTTATGAAAGTTTTAGGAAAACATTTCGAATACACACACACAGCAGACATAATTTATCAACTCACCGAACAAAATCAATTATCACTTAGCGCGAATGAAAGGTCACAATACTCGTCCACATAAAACGGTTGTCGTTACTAGACAACGCACATAGAATACAGTCACAGACGACTGACTGTAGAAAGTTAGACCTAACGGCTAAAATGCGGTTCCACATCCTCTGTCCCAGCTAATTAACGCACGCTACAACAATTATTTAGCGTGCGCTATTCATGCTGCATTAGCGCGCGTTACAACAACATTAGCGTGCGCTACTCATGCCATATTAGCGCGCGCTAGCCTTGTACTTAGCGTGCGCTAACAGCTCAAATTCAGCACGTGATTACGAACATATATACGACATTACTAAAATCAATGGTCACAAATGAACAACAACACGTTCGAGTCCCAAAGCCATTGATTCGACACTTCATGAGAAACCATCAAAAGACAATTGTTATTCAAAAACCGAAATCTCACCTCTTATTAAAGAGAGCTATCTCAATGCCCACAAATCGAACGACCCAGCATTCACATCATAGTTTTAATTTAAAACTGGCAACACTGCCCGAACAACAAAAACATCATCACGTATTTGTCGACTAACAGTCATAAAACCGATAAATTGAAAACGAGAGTCACGTCTTATCTACATTTTGTAGACTTCACTTGAGTTCAAAAATCGTGTTTTGAAAACTTATAATACAAGATGAAAATAAAATATCGGTAGTTTGAATTCTAAAAAAAATTTCGGCCCTCATGTCATCATACAAAAATCAACTTTTTCCTCCCTTTGGAGGATGTTTTAAAACAAAAATATACGTGACTCCCCAAAAACATGTAAAGTTTTAAAATATCACATTGATGAATTTTTATTTGCGTAACCACACCAAGGCTATTACTCTTATAAAAACGACTTATATCAGGATGTGTGTATAAATACATATATGTTGGCACCACTTCCATTCTAGCATCATACGAGGATCAAACAACATAGGCCACATAATCAAAAATCACCTTTAAACTCCACGTCATAACAAAAAATCATACAAGCTCGTATATCACAAGGCACAATATAGTAGGGAGACTTACATCCACAGGTCGCACGAAGATGATGGCTGCACCTCGATACTAATCACGGCCGACATCACAGACGACGCGTCGCGACACGACTTAGACAGACACAATCTGACAGAACAAGACATGACAATACCCGACTGGACCCGATAGCCTAGGTTTCCGCAACCTAAGCTCTGATACCATATTCTGTAACACCCCCAAACCACTTGGGAATATTACAGCGCCGCAGACCCTCTCCATGAGGTTCTACCAGGCTAAATACGAAAACAATACATCACATTTTAAGCCGATATGGCTAAATAATGAACCATTAGACCGATTTGGTCTTTTACCAAAAAATTTTACATCGAACATACAAAACTCCTTTTTCTAACTCGTACCCACGCAGGGGTTAGGATACATTAATACTTCCCGAAAATGGAAAATACCCCAACAAAAAGACAAAACAATAAGACTTCACCAAATACCCAACACGGCCTTCATGTGATTAGCATCGTCGTCTTCCATCATCCTTCGTACCGACATCGTGATTCGCTCCCCAAAGAACCCGCAAGTACACCGGACGCACTGACATCCACCCCCGAATACTGGGGTTAGCAAACTCCACTGTTTTGCTAGTGCAAGTATAAAGTGCAAATACGAGCTATACACAACATACTCCAAGAATATAAAAACTTGATTAATTCCACAATTCAACCCAATGAAGATTTCCCGAGATATTTCATTGAATAAAATAGTTCAAACCATGAAAAATTGGAATGAGACACGCAGGCTCTTTGAAAAGCATTTAAAAAGTCTCGAGAGTTTTAGAAAGACATTTCTGGGCTAATAAATCTTTAACTCGACAAACCACATAGGGACACGGGCCAAAGAATTGTTTTTGCTCAAAGATACCAATCTGGTCACAAACACAGGGTCCACGACCCAAATCATCCTTATCCCATACTCGAGTGAATAACACAACGGTCACACTCGATACATAACCAAACCACAATGTACGGAAACAATCACAGGGCCCGTATCCTTATGCCGAAAATATCGCAACCATGAAACAAATAATATACGACGCTTATACCGGTGCCATTTTAGCCAAGTACCAAGACCTTACATATGATGTATCTCACTTTGGTAATTTGCATATGTGATACTCCGGACATATCACAATTATTGAAAACAACATCGTGCCATATTCATCATCACAAAACAACCTCCCGAGCTATACCGGCCCTGTACCTCCTGTGAGATACACACCCCAGGGAGTCCTCGTCATGCCCTCTCTGTTGGGTTTTCTATGCATCGAATACAAAATAATCGGAGTAAAACTGCAGCGGAACAATAAACGTGAAAACCCAATTTAGGATCTCATGCAGTAATTTAATTGTTTAATTAAAGAGTTAATCGAATTACCTTAATCCGATTGAACAATTCTAGATCCGGACTAGAAGCAGATGAATATCTCCTTCCTCTTTTGGTGATCCACACACGAACAATTCCACAAGCCGGATTGCTAGATCCTTACGAATAATATTGATAAATAGTACAACACAAGTTCCTTACTAGAAGGATTGTACTATTGATCAAGATCAACTAAGGGAAGAGGATTAGACTACCGGCGTCGTTCTTCTACTGCAAGAGGAAGTGGCCGATTTTCTCTTCTTATTGGAAGGGGGCGATTTTTGTAGGAGTTCTTATGACAACTCCTTGTCATGGATCTCTTATTTATACTAAGTAATCCCTAGATTCAATAATCTAGTATTTGCTTAGTTGCCCCTCAACTTATTAAATAATACAATATATATAATATCCAATATTATATATATTACTTATTATTAAATCTCCTTATAAATATAATATCCAATATTATATTTATTATTCCCAGTTGATATTTATTCCTACTTGTCTATAATTGTAAATGCGTGCGACCCAAAAGGCTTATATTATGTTGGCAATTATTTAATACCTTATTAAATAATAAATCATAAGCGGCCTCTAGCAAGACATTATGATTACCCAAATAATATAAGTTAATAGTCCATTAAACCTTTTAACGTGTCAAATCCCTTTGTCACGCGATATCATATTTGAACTAAGTCATGGAGTCTGTCATACTTATTTATGTTCAAATTCTTTCTCGATCTTAAGTAGACTGATTGAATCAAATGACTCTTCATTTGAGCATGGCCATGCATTTCCTTCAGTCCTACTTATCGAGGGGCCCAGCAGATATCTCTCTCACTTAAGAGAGGGACAAATCCACATCTTGATTATTCATTGCCCTCTACATGACTCCCACTAATCCCGATCGCTAACCTTTATGATCACCATGTTTCAGATGACGTTGGATTACGTCAAGGCATAGCAGTTATCATGTTGGACTCTATGATAATCTCAGGTTCAAGGATTTATTGACATACTATATTGAGATTCACTTATGACATTTCCATGCAGTGATCTCAATGCGGGTCGGTCGATGACGGTTCTCCAACCAATACCCATAAGATTGATCCGTACCATACGCATAATCATCCGATGATTATCAATCAAACTTATACTAGTATATTAATCACTTGAGTCTCTACTCAACGCGATTTTACCAAGGACATTTGAATAATCTTATTATTCGTGAATAACTATTATTCGATTATTATAATATTAAAACATGCACACATTATAATAATCAACGAGAAATAAATGATATCGAATAACTTTATTTAAAAGTGACAATTACAAATCTAGGCACATCGAATGTCCTAGGGCATTATTCCCAACAATCTCCCACTTGCACTAGGACCATTCATTCATGACTTTTAGTCCTATCGCTCTAGCGTGCTCAACATGCTTTCCTTGTGAGAGAGGCTTGGTAAGTGGATCTGCAACATTCTCTTCCGTTGCTACTTTGCATATTGTAATATCTCCTCGTCTGACGATCTCTCTGACTAGGTGATATTTTCTGAGTATATGTTTGGAATTATGATGGGACCTAGGCTCTTTAGCTTGTGCAATAGCACCATTATTGTCACAATAAAGGCTTATGGGACCCTGGATGGTTGGCACCACTCCTAGTTCGGTAACGAACTTCTTGATCCATACGGCTTCCTTAGCTGCATCCGATGCCGCTGTACTCACCTTCAGAATCGTAATCAATCGTGCTTTGCTTGGAACTCTTCCAACTCACGGCACCTCCATTCAATACAAACACATAACCAGTTTGCGATTTGAAATCGTCTCTGTCGGTTTGAAACTTGCATCGGCATAACCTCTTACTGACCATTTCGTTTCCCACCCTCCATAAACTAGGAAATCATCCTTAGTTCTTCTCAAGTACTTTAGGATGGTTTTCCTCTTATCGATGACTTTCACTGGATTCGATTGGTATTGACTTGTCATACTAAGAGCAAACGATACATCCGGTCGAGTACAAATCATGGCATACATGATCGATCCAATAGCCAGCGTATGGTATCTTGCTCATACGGGCTCGCTCATCGGGAGTCTTAGGACTCGAGTCTCACTCGAGATGAATGCCATGTGACATTGGCAAGAGTCCTCTCTTGGAGTCTTGCATATTGAACCTCTTCAATATTTTATTAATGTATGTACTTTGACTCGGACCAATCAATCTCTTTGATCTATCTCTATAGATCTTTATCCCAAGAATGTAAGCGGCTTCTCATAAGTCTTTCATTGAGAAACAACTTCCCAACCAAGACTTAAATGGCTGCAAGGTGGGAATGTCATTTCCAATGAGTAATATGTCATCTACATATAAGACTAAGAAAACAACTAATCTCCCACTAACCTTCTTGTACACACAAGGTTCATCTTCATTTTGAATGAACCCAAACTCTTTGTGATTTCATCAAAACGAAGATTCCACTCCGAGAAGCTTCGCTTCAACCCATAAATGGATCTTTGAAGCTTGCAAATCTTTTTAGAATTTTCTGGATGAACAAAACCTTCAGGTTGTGTCATGTACACATCCTCGAGTAAGTTTCCATTAAGGAATGCTGTTTTGACATCCATTTGCCATATTTCATAATCATAGTATGCGGCAATGGCAAATAAAATTCTAATTGATTTAAGCATGACTACTGGCGAAAAGGTCTCATCATAGTCAACACCATGAATCTGTCTATAACCTTTTGCCACTAGTCTAGCTTTATAGGCTTGCAGATTATCATCCATGTCTTTCTTCTTTTTATAGACCCATTTGCACCCAATGGTTTTAACACCCTCAGGTGGATCTATCAAGTTCCAAACTTGATTGTCATACATGGATTGCATCTCAGACTTCATGGCTTCTAGCCATTCCTCGGACTCTGGTCCTGAAGAAGCTTCTGTATAGGTACTAGGCTCATCATCTATGAGCGATGCATCATCATCCTCTGTTACGAGATAACCATATCTCTCAGGTTCATGTCGCATCCTATCAGATCTGCGTGGGACTTGTGTACTTTGAATGGGCTCTTCAACTGTTTGTTAAGCTTGTTCGGTTTCCATCGGTGAAGTGATGTCTTCTTGTGGTTCTCGAGTTTCCTTGAGAATTACTCTTCTCCCACTATCTCTTTTGGAAATAAATTCCCTTTCTAAGAATACAGCATTTCGAGCAACAAACACTTTGTTCTCTGCGGGCTTGTAAAAGTAATATCCTTTAGTTTCCTTAGGATATCCCACAAATAAACATCTTTCAGATCTGGCTGCCAGTTTGTCAAACACTTGGCGCCTTACGAACGCTTCGCAACTCCAGATCTTTAGAAAAAACAAGTTTGGTCTTTTACCAGTCCATTTCTCAAATGGTGTCTTTTCAACTGCTTTAGATGGAACACTGTTAAGGGTGAATGTTGCTGTTTCTAAGGCGTGGCCCCAAAATGATAATGGAAGCTCTGTTCGACTCATCATGGATCGAACCATATCTAATAAAGTTCGATTCCTCCTCTCGGACACTCCGTTATGCTGAGGTGTGCCGGGAGGAGTAAGTTGCGAAACAATTCCACAAATCCTAAGATGATCATCGAATTCTTGGCTCAAGTATTCCCCACCTCGATCTGATCGAAGGGATTTAATTGTCTTGCCAAGTTGATTCTGTACTTCATTCTGGAATATTTTGAACCTTTCAAAAGATTCATGTTTATACTTCATAAGATAAACATATCCATATCGGCTAAAATCATCGGTGAATGTAATGAAGTATTGGTATCCGCCTCTGGCATGAGTGCTAAGAGGTCCGCATACATCAGTATGTATTAGGTATAATAGATCACTAGCCCTTTCTCCATGACCGGTGAAAGGATTCTTCGTCATCTTACCCAATAAACAAGATTCACATGTCCCATATGATTCATAGTCAAAAGAGTCTAAAAGTCCATCATTATGGAGTTTAGAAATGCGTTTCTCATTTATGTGACCAAGTCGATAATGCCATAAGTAAGTCGGATTAGAATCATTGAGCTTAGGTTTCTTGGATGTAATGTTATAGACTTCCAAAGTGTCGGACTCATCTAGATCAATATTTTAAAGGCCAGTATATAACTTTCCAGTACCATAAAGCAAGTCATCAAAGAAAATACGAATGATCTTATTCTTAATAAGAAAACTGTAACCTTCATAATCTAATGTAGAAACTGAAATAATATTCCTATTCATAGTAGGAACATAATAGCAATTGTTCAAAACTAACTAAAGTCCATTGGGCAAAACTAGATCATAAGTTCCTACGGCTAGTGCAGCAACTCTTGCTCCATTGCCGACTCTTAGATCTACTTCCCCTTTCTTCAGTTCTCTACTGCTTCTCAACCCCTGCACATTTGTACAAATGTGAGATCCACATCCAGTATCTAATGCCCAGGAGTTAGAGGTAGATAAGTTAACTTCTATAACAAATATACCTGTGGCAGTCTCACTGCCCTTGATACGCTTTAGCTCTTCCAAGTAAATCTTGCAATTTCTTTTCCAGTGTCCTGGTTTATTGCAATGATGGCAATTTCCATCTTTGGGAGCTTTAGCCTTGAAACCCGGCCTAGTAGGGTCTTTAGATTTGGCAACTTTTGCCTTACCCTTGCCCTTGCCTTTGTTCTTAAAGGATTTCCCTTTGCTGACCATCAACACATGGCTTGGTTTCTTCTTAATATTCTGCTCAGCCGTTTTAAGCATCCCATGCTGTAATACCCGAATTTTCAGTATGAATTTTTCGCGTTATTTTATCTAAGATATACTGGATGGCTTGGTGTCTATACAGTATGGATAAAATAAATTGAGAACTGAGACAGCTGTATTTGTACTCGTATAACTGTCGTAGTGGTTCGACAATTATTTTGAGGATACCGTGTATCAGGTTATCGTACTTTTGATATTGGATATATCGTATGATGATGTTATTGGATTCAGTACATGTATTAAGTATGCAGTATGTTCGTATTTTGATATGTCGAGACGGACGAGGAGAACTGGAAAATGGCTAAGTATAGCCTGATTAGCGCGCACTAATGTTCAAGTATAGCGCACGCTATCGTTCATGGTTAGCGCACGCTAGAGGTGGAATGTAGCGCACGCTAAATGCAGTCAGATCGGAAGGAATCTACGTGTGGACCCGGCTGCTTTCGGCGCACGTTCTCGTAAGTCAACGGTTGTTGTCCTGAAGTATTAGCGCACGCTAAAGCATGAGGCTTAGCGCATGCTAATTGTAGATCGGTCAAAGGGAATCTTATCCTTGTTAGATCGGCATGTGGGGCACATGCGGTACGTAGACTGTAGCAAGTCAACTGATATTAGCGCATGCTAAATGTAAGGACTTGCGTACGCTAAACAGTGTGAAATACGTACGCTAATGCATGGGCATTACGTACGTAAGCTCATGTTCGAGGCAAGACAGTGGCCTCTGGGCTACGATAGCGCACGCTAACAAAGTCAGTTAGCGCACGCTAATGCCGTAGCGCACGCCAAACATAAGGTTTAGCGCACGCTAGTAATACACTTTATAAAAGGGGACAGACGGGTGTTATGAAGCATTCTCGTCCATTTCTTTCCTTTCACTCGATAGAGAGAGCTTTGGGAGGTACTTGAGTTCCTAAAACACTCTGAGATGATGATCTTTAACGAGATTAAGATGGAGAGCATGGATTCAAAGCTTTGTTCTTGAAATTATTAATGAGTCTTGGAATGGAGTTCATGGAGAGAGTCTTGAGGTTCAAAATACTGGATTATGATGGAGTTGAGCGTCCTTATCAACATTTGGAGCTTGGAAATGATTGGTAACGGATTCAACCTTGATAATCCATCCTTTTCTTCAAAGAGGTAATTAATCTTCACTTTGGATTTCGTTTTGGGGATTGAATATTGGTGTTCTTGAGTTGATACTTATCATATTAATGAGTTGATAAGTATGATTTCGAGATGGCTTCCCGGGTAACGTTGATGTTATTGTTGGTATGCGGATATTGATATGTTTTGTATGGTTTTGAATGGTGTTCAGGAGATATGTCGATTTATGTCTCCCTTCATTTCGGATTTGATGTTAAGATGATATACGGATATATATGACTTAGGTGATTAATTACATGTTAGCATATCGGATTATGATGGTTGTCATGAATGTGATTATGGAATCATGGTACTTTTAGTGTTCTTGGTATATATATCATCAAAGAGGAAGGATATATGTTGGTTTGATTATTAACATGGATAAGATAATTGAAACTAAACATTATGTTGATTGTAGTGATTGAGTTCGTATAATAAGATATGGATCATGATGATGAGTTTTGATCTGGAAAGTTATTGTTAATCTTGGAGTAAGATTTCCTTTTCATTCGAATTCGTAGTCACAAGGTGTTAGTCGATGCTTGGAATGCATGCCACTGTACAGCATTAGCGCACGCTAAGCTTACTGGATAGCGCACGCTAACGGGAACAACTTAGCGCACGCTACGTTATGCGTTTAACGCGCGCTAAGTAGGCAGACAACGTAGTATTTTCGTGTTGTGATTATGAATTTGTGATGGGTTGAATTGGATTGTTTAAGACTGTGTTTAATCGAGATATTGTGGAACTGTTGGGTTATTGATCGGTTATTGATTGATAATTATGATTTATCGGATTTCGGCTTGTATTGTTGATATGAGTTCGTAATTGTTTGAGTTGTATTGTTCGGTTTTGTAAATGATCGAGGTATTGTTGAACCGTTGAGTTTGATTGGTTGGTTATACCGGTTATTGATTATTATCGGATATTTTGTCATTTGATTATTGCATTAGGTCGCGATAATTGAGTGTTGATTATGGCCGTTGTGTTGCGGTCAAGGTTGGAGAGTTCGTAGGTTGCTTTTGGTCGGGGCTGAGGAGCTCGGAGACGAAGGCAATGGATTCTGGTAACAGCTTCGTGGTATCGGTATCGAGGCAAGTTTATACTTGTTCAGTTTATAATATTTGATGAATGGTTTCGTTTTCATTTCATTTATAATTCGTATAGCAATGTTGTTAGAAAGGTAAGTTGTCGGTTAATGAGTTGTATATCGTGCTCTGGTTTGTATTAAATCATAAGGTATATGATTTAATTGTGTTCAAGGAATACGTGTGTTATCTTTGGTCAAGGGTATAGTATATCGGATATCGAGGATAATTATCGCGATGACATAAGTATCGGGATAAAGATTTATTGGTATTGAATGGATGGTACCATATTTGAGATTATTCGTATAACTGTGTATTCGTTCAGGGATGTTGGTTCGTGGAAAGGATATTGTCTTCGGCTTGAGGTAATTCCAGTATTGTTCAGTTACGAGGATAATTGTTTTGAGGAATTATTGTATATGTTATATGTTGATTCCGATTGATTATTTCGTTGAGGGATGATGATCCCAGGGCTGATTGTATGGAGATCGTTGATCGTGTTGATCATTTTTCGGGGATGATGATCCCAGGATTGTTGTTTTGGGTATTGATTAGTCTTGTCGACTTTTCATTGCCAGTCTGTTGTTGTTCACTTCGGTGAGTCTTTTGATCCTTATTGGATATGTGATTTATTGAATTCGTTGTCATGTTGCATCGTGACATATCTGGAATCATATCTGCGTTCCGATTGGTTATTGTGTACGATTTTTAGCTGGGCACACTATGGTTATGTGTTGATATTATTCCGCATTGAACCGTGCACACGAGACGTAGTTTCGTGAGGCTAATTAGGTACAAGACCACACGTGTATTTGATCGATACCCGGGGTGGCTTGTGCACGGACACATTTCCGGATCGGGCGTACTGTGATGTCCATCTTTGAGCCGTATATTTTTTTCGTTTCATAGTCCATAGTATTGGATGTGTTCGACGGTTTGCGACTGGTTGTTCATACGCCCGAGGGGTATGTTCGACAGTCAAAGTTATTTCTTTGAGATCCATTATTGTTGATCATTTGGAGTCTACCTTGTTGAGGGTATTCTCGGTTATTGTTGGTCCTTTGTTGATCATTTGGAGTTTACCATGTTGAGGGTATTTTCAGTTATCGTTGATCCTTTATTGATCGTATTGAGTCACCATGTCGATAATATTCTCGGTTGACCTATTGTTTTGATCATTATGATGATCGTATGAGTATTTGGACTGTACGTCGATGTTGCAGCACTTGTTATCATTGTTCTGTGGAAATTTGACTTACAGATGTATCGCGTATATTTGGTTTCACCCAAATTGAGATTTGATTGTGCGATCCGACGGACAGGGTTTGGCACAGGTTGGATTATTTCCACACTTATAAATTATAATGAGGTTTGGAGGATTGTTGGTATTTTGGAATACATTACAGATAATTGTTGATTTCTTTTCGTCATTCGAAAATGCAAATTGTGAATTATGGCAAGGATCGATTTGGTTTGGATTGCCATGAATTGGTAAGGTTGTGTCGGTAAGATTACTTTGGTAGTATTCTTACTATATTATTACATTGGTATGTAATTATTTATGTTGATGCGATCGATATCATTATTTGAGTATTGTGGCTGACCCCGTCGTTGACTTTATTTTTAGGTACTCGGAGATCGAGCTAGTAGCGGTCGTGAAGGGATGAGCTTCCCGATGTGATACTGGCGGTGGCATGTTTTTGAGTATTGAGTATTTATTTCTGGTTGTTTTATTTCCGCTGCAAATGTGTATTTTAAACTGTGTTTTTATCCGTTGCGTGTGTGTATTTTTTAATGGCCCTTTTGGCACTTTGCGAACTTGGGTTATTTTCGTCAAATGCTTTTCCCAATTATTTTATCGGTACGTTTAAGGGGTGGCTTAACGTACACTTTGAACTGTCGAGATTTGGCATTTCGTCTTGTATTTTCAAATGGTATTCTATGACGGTATTTCAGAACTTTGTTTTTGAAAATATTTGAGTATTTGCAAAATATTACCGTCATCGGCCTCTTTGGATTTTTGAACGTTTTTTAATTGGTTTTGTAAACGGTTTTTAGCCGGGTGGGTTCCGGCGCGGGGCCCACGGCGCTGTAATATCCCGGATGGTTTTGGGGGTGTTACAGAAGATGGTATCGGAGCTTGGGTTTTGTGAAACCCGGGCGTGTGTTATGTGGCTCTACCGGGACGGTAGTAGCATGACTTTTGAAAATGATTTTTTTTTCTGACTTTTGAGTCAAACCGATTTTGGAGTTTCCAAAATTTTTGAGATATTTTCCAATTGTTATTTGTGATATTGGTGTGTGTTGGTATTGTTTTGAGACTTCGTGTGGGAGTCGTGTGCTAGTATCACGGGAGATCATCGGCTTCACGCAACTGTAAGTATATTGGTTTGGTTATTCGCTTGTGGCGACACTTGATTGTTTTGTGATGAGTTGGAAATTTTTGGATTTATTTGTTGTTGGTGGCAGGTTGCAAGTTTCGAGGACGAAACTTATTTTAAGGGGGGTAGTATGTAATACCCGAATTTTCAGTATGAATTTTTCGCGTTATTTTATCTAAGATATACTGGATGGCTTGGTGTCTATACAGTATGGATAAAATAAATTGAGAACTGAGACAGCTGTATTTGTAATCGTATTACTGTCGTAGTGTTTATAAAATTATTTTGATGTTACCGTGTATCAGTTTATCGTACTTTTTTTTTTGTATATATCGTTTGATGATGTTATTGATTCAAGACATGTATTCAAGATGCGGTATGTTCGTATTTTGATATGTCGAGACGGACGAGGAGAATCGGAAAATGGCTAAGTATAGCCCGATTAGCGCGCACTAATGTTCAAGTATAGCGCACGCTATCGTTCATGGTTAGCGACGCTAGAGGTGGAATGTAGCGACGCTAAATGCGATGATCGGAAGGAATCTGCGTGTGGACCTACCGCTTTGGCGCACGTTCTCGTAAGTCAACGGTTGTTGTCCTGAAGTATTAGCGCATGCTAAAGCATGAGGCTTAGCGCACGCTAATTGTAGATCGGTCAAAGGGAATCTTATCCTTGTTAGATCGGCATGTGGGGCACATGCGGTACGTAGACTGTAGCAAGTCAACTGATATTAGCGCACGCTAAATGTAAGGACTTGCGTACGCTAAACAGTGTGAAATACGTACGCTAATGCATGGGCATTACGTACGTAAGCTCATGTTCGAGGCAAGACAGTGGCCTCTTGGCTGCGATAGCGCACGCTAACAAAGTCGGTTAGCGCACGCTAAGGCCGTAGCGCACGCCAAACATAAGGTTTAGCACACGCTAGTAATACACTTTATAAAAGAGGACAGACGGGTGTTATGAAGCATTCTCGTCCATTTCTTTCCTTTCACTCGATAGAGAGAGCTTTGGGAGGTACTTGAGTTCCTAAAACACTCTGAGATGATGATCTTTAACGAGATTAATATGGAGAGCATGGATTCAAAGCTTTGTTCTTGAAATTATTAATGAGTCTTGGAATGGAGTTCATGGAGAGAGTCTTGAGGTTCCAAATACTGGATTATGATGAAGTTGAGCGTCCTTATCAACATTTGGAGCTTGGAAATGATTGGGAACGGATTCAACCTTGATAATCCATCCTTTTCTTCAAAGAGGTAATTAATCTTCACTTTGGATTTCGTTTTGGGGATTGAATATTGGTGTTCTTGAGTTGATACTTATCATATTAATGAGTTGATAAGTATGATTTCGAGATGGCTTCCCGGGTAACGTTGATGTTATTGTTGGTATGCGGATATTGATATGTTTTGTATGGTTTTGAATGGTGTTCAGGAGATATGTCGATTTATGTCTCCCTTCATTTCGGATTTGATGTTAAGATGATATACGGATATATATGACTTAGGTGATTAATTACATGTTAGCATATCGGATTATGATGGTTGTCATGAACGTGATTATGGAATCATGGTACTTTTAGTGTTCTTGGTATATATATCATCAAAGAGGAAGGATATATGTTGGTTTGATTATTAACATGGATAAGATAATTGAAACTAAACATTATGTTGATTGTAGTGATTGAGTTTGTATGATAAGATATGGATCATGATGATGAGTTTTGATCTGGAAAGTTATTGTTAATCTTGGAGTAAGATTTCTTTTTCATTCGAATTCGTAGTCGCAAGGTGTTAGTCGATGCTTGGAATGCATGCCACTGTACAGCATTAGCACACGCTAAGCTTACTGGATAGCGCACGCTAACGGGAACAACTTAGCGCACGCTACGTTATGCGTTTAACGCGCGCTAAGTAGGCAGACAACGTAGTATTTTCGTGTTGTGATTATGAATTCGTGATGGGTTGAATTGGATTGTTTAAGACTGTGTTTAATCGAGATATTGTGGAACTGTTGGGTTATTGATCGGTTATTGATTGATAATTATGATTTATCGGATTTCGGCTTATATTGTTGATATGAGTTCGTAATTGTTTGAGTTGTATTGTTCGGTTTTGTAAATGATCGAGGTATTGTTGAACCGTTGAGTTTGATTGGTTGGTTATACCGGTTATTGATTATTATCGGATATATTGTCATTTGATTATTGCATTAGGTCGCGATAATTGAGCGTTGATTATGGTCGTTGTGTTGCGGTCAAGGTTGGAGAGTTCGTAGGTTGATTTTGGTCGGGGCTGAGGAGCTCGGAGACGAAGGCAATGGATTCTGGTAACAGCTTCGTGGTATCGGTATCGAGGCAAGTTTATACTTGTTCAGTTTATAATATTTGATGAATGGTTTCGTTTTCATTTCATTTATAATTCGTATAGCAATGTTGTTAGAAAGGTAAGTTGTCGGTTAATGAGTTGTATATTGTGCTCTGGTTTGTATTAAATCATAAGGTATATGATTTAATTGTGTTCAAGGAATACGTGTGTTATCTTTGGTCAAGGGTATAGTATATCGGATATCGAGGATAATTATCGCGATGACATAAGTATCGGGATAAAGATTTATTGGTATTGAATGGATGGTACCTTATTTGAGATTATTCGTATAACTGTGTATTCGTTCAGGGATGTTGGTTCCTGGAAAGGATATTGTCTTCGGCTTGAGGTAATTCCAGTATTGTTCAGTTACGAGGATAATTGGTTTGAGGAATTATTGTATATGTTATATGTTGATTCCGATTGATTATTTCGTTGAGGGATGATGATCCCAGGGCTGATTGTATTGAGATCGTTGATCGTGTTGATCATTTGTCGGGGATGATGATCCCAGGATTGTTGTTTTGGGTATTGATTAGTCTTGTCGACTTTTCATTGCCATTCTGTTGTTGTTCACTTCGGTGAGTCTTTTGATCCTTATTGGATATGTGATTTATTGAATTCGTTGTCATGTTGCATCGTGACATATCTGGAATCATATCTGCATTCCGATTGGTTATTGTGTAGGATTTTTAGCTGGGCACACTATGGTTATGTGTTGATATTATTCCGCATTGAACCGTGCACACGAGACGTAGTTTCGTGAGGCTAATTAGGTACAAGACCACACGTGTATTTAATCGATACCTGGGGTGGCTTGTGCACGGACACATTTCCGGATCGGGCGTACTGTGATGTCCATCTTTGAGCCGTATATTTTTGTCGTTTCATAGTCCATAGTATTGGATGTGTTCGACGGTTTGCGACTGGCTGTTCATACGCCCGAGGGGTATGTTCGACAGTCAAAGTTATTTCTTTGAGATCCATTATTGTTGATCATTTGGAGTCTACCTTGGTGAGGGTATTCTCAGTTATTGTTGGTCCTTTGTTGATCATTTGGAGTCTACCATGTTGAGGGTATTTTCAGTTATCGTTGATCCTTTATTGATCGTATTGAGTCACCATGTCGATAATATTCTCGGTTGACCTATTGTTTTGATCATTGTGATGATCGTATGAGTATTTGGACTGTACGTCGATGTTGCAGCACTTGTTATCATTGTTCTGTGGAAATTTGACTTACAGATGTATCGCGTATATTTGGTTTCACCCAAATTGAGATTTGATTGTGTGATCCGACGGACAGGGTTTGGCACAGGTTGGATTATTTCCACACTTATAAGTTATAATGGGGTTTGGAGGATTGTTGGTATTTTGGAATACAGTACAGATAATTGTTGATTTATTTTCGTCATTCGAAAATGCGAATTGTGAATTATGGCAAGGATCGATTTGGTTTGGATTGCCATGAATTGGTAAGGTTATGTCGGTAAGATTACTTTGGTAGTATTCTTACTATATTATTACATTGGTATGTAATTATTTATGTTGATGCGATCGATATCATTATTTGAGTATTGTGGCTGACCCCGTCGTTGACTTTATTTTTAGGTACTCGGAAATCGAGCTAGTAGCGGTCGTGAAGGGATGAGCTTCCCGATGTGATACTGGCGGTGGCATGTTTTTGAGTATTGAGTATTTATTTCTGGTTGTTTTATTTCCGCTGCAAATGTATATTTTAAACTGTGTTTTTATCCGCTGCGTGTGTGTATTTTTTAATGGCCCTTTTGGCACTTTGCGAACTTGGGTTATTTTCGTCAAATGCTTTTCCCAATTATTTTATCGGTACGTTTAAGGGGTGGCTTAACGTACACTTTGAACTGTCGAGATTTGGCATTTCGTCTTGTATTTTCAAATGGTATTCTATGACGGTATTTCAGAACTTTGTTTTTGAAAATATTTGAGTATTTGCAAAATATTACCGTCATCGGCCTCTTTGGCTTTTTGAACATTTTTGAATTGGTTTTGTAAACGGTTTTTAGCCTGGTGGGTTCCGGCGCGGGGCCCACGACGCTGTAATATCCCGGATGGTTTTGGGGGTGTTACACATGCAGCTCAGCAATGGACTTCTCCATCTCATTCATATTATAGTTCATAATGAACTGACCAAAACTTTCGGGCAATGAGTTTAGGATCACATCCGTGGAGTGCTCCTTAAAAAGTGGAAAACCAAGCCTTTCAAGATGATCAATATATTCTTTCATCTTGAGCACGTGAGCGCTGACAGATGTCCCCTCAACCATCTTGCAAGCATACAAGGCTTGAAAGGTCTCATACCTCTCTTGCCTAGCATGCTTCGAGAAAGTTTCCTTGAGGTGAGCATTTAGCTCATAAGCCTCCATTTCCTCCAGATTCTTCTGAAGTTCTGGACAAATGGTGTCCAACATAAGACAACGACATCAATGGAATCATCACAATGTTTCTTCCATTTATCTTTTGTTGCTTTGTTTGCATTGTCAGCTGGCTCATCGGGAATTTCTTCCTCAAGAACATACAGCTTTCTTTCTTGCTTGAGAACTATTCTCAGGCTCAGGATCCAATCCAGATAGTTGCTGCCATTTTCTTTCAGCTTGTCCTTCTCAAGGACGGATCGCAGTGAAATGGTGGATGTGTTATTTGATGCCATTCTACAAAATTCAATATGCAAAATATTTAGTCACATTATTTTATTTCTCGAAAAATACTCCCACTAAAACAAAGTACCCTCAATTTACAACATTTGTAATTTTAGTGGGCTAAGATCCCATTTCGCACAATCCTAAACTCAGCTTTGGCATGACGCCTAGAATTGAACTACTTTAGGTGGATAACTCTTTATCGATTACATCATATGTAACTCTTAGATTATATCATGGGATTTGGCATCGTATGCCCAAGCATGTTATAATCCCATCTTATGCCTTAAGGTTCAAAACTATTTTGATTTCCAAATTCATTAAACGTATAGGTATCACCATTACCTATCCTACCTTACTAAGATAATCCGAGTGCCCAGCTTTGGCATGACCCACTCATGATGATCTAAGTCTTGATAGGTGTTTTTCAAATGAACGGCATTAAAATTTTAACGAGAGATTTTTATCCTATGTTAATGTCTATGTTTGCTAACATACATCTAAACATACATAGCATCACATACATGCATAAATTTAAACATACATCGCATCACATGACAATAAAGCATAGGACCGTGTATAGCATGACCATAATCCTAACGTGATTTTCATGAGCCAACATGAAAATCACAAAGGTCATCTAAAGGGTTAAATATGGTCTTCATTGATCTTCCCAACTCCTTGGAACGTCATACGCGATCAATTTGCTCCTCGAGTCTGTCTTTCTCGTCCTTCTTGTCTTCATTACATTAATGAAATTTAATACTACACTAATAAATTAAATTACAAGAAGTGCAAACGACACGCAGGCCGTAAAATAATAAATAATTTAAATAGACGACTCGCAGGCCGTAAAACCAATTATAATTAAACGACACGCAGGCCGTAAAACCAACCCATAAGAAATTAAATTATCCAATCACATTGGTCAATTTATGGTCATGCCATACACCACATACCATAAATAATTATCAAATAATTAATAAAGCATGTAATATACTAAATAATCAATTTATCTAACAATCAGACAATAATTAAAATTTGAGTCATCACATGAACAAATCTGGACTATGGTCGAGATTGCTGCCAGCGCGATCTGGGCACGGGTTTGCCTGGGTTCGAAACCCGACGGTTGTAGTTGCAACATTTTGCAACTATTATTTCCAAATTTACTTTTATATTAAAAGAGCTTATAAGAAAAGGATTACTTTGAAACTACCAAAACAGTTCCCAGCCGAGATGGTAAAGCGCCGGATTTCAAGGCAATGGACTCGGGTTCGAATCCCGTGTTTTGCGGAATTAATTTTTGCAATATTATAACAGATTTCCTGCCTTTAATAAAACATCCGTGAGAAAATTTCCAAAACAAAATCGCAGCGCACATGGTAAGTCGGCGGAAAGGCTGTCTGATGACCAGGATTCGAAACCCTTCAATTGCAAAATATTTTTGCTAATAAAATTAGCCCGCGGGTTCAGCCCGACCCGGACCTGACTCGACCCGTCTCGGAACAGATCGGTTCCAGAACAGTTCTGGAGCAGAAATTCACGAAAACAGTCCAGAAAATTTATTTTTGACGATCCGATTTAATCAAATTAAACCAGAAAAATTATTTTATAAAATCTATATTTTATAAACACAATCAGAAACATAATTTACATATAAATATGTTCTACACAAACAATTAAATTACATGCAAGTTGGCTCCGATACCACTGTTGGGTTTTCTATGCATCGAATACAAAATAATCGGAGTAAAACTGCAGCGGAACAATAAACGTGAAAACCCAATTTAGGATCTCATGCAGTAATTTAATTGTTTAATTAAAGAGTTAATCGAATTACCTTAATCCGATTGAACAATTCTAGATCCGGACTAGAAGCTGAATGAATATCTCCTTCCTCTTTTGGTGATCCACACACGAACAATTCCATAAGCCGGATTGCTAGATCCTTACGAATAATATTGATAAATAGTACAACACAAGTTCCTTACTAGAAGGATTGTACTATTGATCAAGATCAACTAAGGGAAGAGGATTAGACGACCGGCGTCGTTCTTCTACTGCAAGAGGAAGTGGCCGATTTTCTCTTCTTATTGGAAGGGGGCGATTTTTGTAGGAGTTCTTATGACAACTCCTTGTCATGCATCTCTTATTTATACTAAGTAATCCCTAGATTCAATATTCTAGTATTTGCTTAGTTGCCCCTCAACTTATTAAATAATACAATATATATAATATCCAATATTATATATATTACTTATTATTTAATCTCCTTATAAATATAATATCCAATATTATATTTATTATTCCCAGTTGATATTTATTCCTACTTGTCTATAATTGTCGTACGTGCGACCCAAAAGGCTTATATTATGTTGGCAATTATTTAATACCTTATTAAATAATAAATCATAAGAGGCCTCTAGCAAGACATTATGATTACCCAGATAATATAAGTTAATAGTCCATTAAACCTTTTAACGTGTCAAATCCCTTTGTCACGCGATATCATATTTGAACTAAGTCATGGAGTCTGTCATACTTATTTATGTTCAAATGCTTTCTCGATCTTAAGTAGACTGATTGAATCAAATGACTCTTCATTTGAGCATGGCCATGCATTTCCTTCAGTCCTACTTATCGAGGGGCCCAGCAGATATCTCTCTCACTTAAGAGAGGGACAAATCCCCATCTTGATTATTCATTGCCCTCTACATGACTCCCACTAATCCCGATCGCTAACCTTTATGATCACCATGTTTCAGATGACGTTGGATTACGTCAAGGCATAGCAGTTATCATGTTGGACTCTATGATAATCTCAGGTTCAAGGATTTATTGACATACTGCATTGAGATTCACTTATGACATTTTCATGCAGTGATCTCAATGCGGGTCGGTCCAGTATTAGTTCTCCAACCAATACCCATATGATTGATCTGTACCATACGCATAATCATCCGATGATTATCAATCAAACTTATACTAGTATATTAATCACTTGAGTCTCTACTCAACGCGATTTTACCAGGGACATTTGAATAATCTTATTATTCGTGAATAACTATTATTCGATTATTATAATATTAAAATATACACACATTATAATAATCAACGAGAAATAAATGATATCAAATAACTTTATTTAAATGTGACAATTACAAATCTAGGCACATCGAATGTCCTAGGGCACTATTCCCAACACTCTCTGGTTGTACAACCCCACCGAGTGATCCATAGGGATACGCAGCCTACCGGACCCCAGGGGACCCTCACTGGTTTTAACTCGGTTCACACACTCTCAGTAACCACATGGCACAAACCACATTTTCTGAAATTACCACTTTCACAAAATCACGATTCAAAAATATATTCCCCCGAAGTACTTCAAATGTAAATCAAGGTACTTGATAGGAATGGCCACAACATCCGACACATACTCACATCACACATCATCACAAACTCATCAATAGTACACACGTCCACACACATATACACACTTCTTGTCAGAAAGACATAACCTTAAGTCCACTATCAACATAATCACGCGCAACGATACCAAACGTAAAGAAGATATTCCAAAGCACACCACTTGTACATATCCTCAGAACCACACGATCGTTCACAAATACATAAGTATATTTTATAGAGGACCTTTATCGAGAATATACCGATTCTTTTATAAGTTCATTAAAAATAATTCAATTACACACCTAGTCAATTACCGACTATAACTACGAAATATGAAGTGTATAGGCAAGATACTTGCCTCAGTAGTTGATACCGGACACTTCGACGAACGTGGCTTAACCGGAAAACCTCGATTGCCCACAATTCTCCGGCGGAAACGACGGTAACACCACCGATCGAAAAATGGCGAACGGAAGGGTTCCGGCTCGAGTTCTTCGCAAGGAGCCTGACCCTAACATAATACCGTCAAAAATCAACGATCTTACGAGGAAGAATAATCGTAGAACGCCCAAAACCCCCCTCTAAGGATTTTCACCGGACACCTTCAAGGCACCGATTAGGAACTCAACAAAACGAAGAATCCTCGGTAATCCAACTATGGAAAAACAAGGAATTCGATATAAAACAACTTAATAATCATCAACCCCTCACTATTCTAAGTTATAATGAATCAAACGGACGAAATCAACAAAATCCCCAATTTTTCCCAAAACTAAGATTTTAGAAAAACTAACCTTGATTCGCTGGATTGAAGGATGTTATGGAGTGATTGATCGATGTTATCAGCTCCCAAACTTCGTGTATTAGTTGTATAACAACATGCCTTCATCACCTCCAAGACTCCAGCGGCGTACACGAAAGGAAGGAAATGAAAAATGAGTGCAAACAGGACTGCTCGGTAATATTTATACTGGTGCAGCCTAGCGTGCGCTAGACTGCAGAGCTAGCGTGCGCTAGCGGGCGGTCATGGTCGAGAATGTTCGGCCAAGCCCGCCATCATGCGCTGAACACGTGCGCTGTCGCCACAGCCACAATCCAGAGACTTCCTGGCTCGGCCAGGTAGCGTGCGCAGCCTTCCGGCCGTAGCGTGCGCTACTAGCCGGCAGTAGCGTGCGCTACCTGCCGATCTCCCCAGTCCATAACCTTTCTGCCCTTACTGCCTCGTCCGACTAGCGCGCGCAGCCAACGGGCCATAGCGTGCGCTGCCTCCTGGCCGTAGCGTGTGCTACTTTCCGGCCGTAGCGTGCGCTACGCCGGTTCCTGTCGCAACCGCCCGGCCAGTGCCTGCAGCCGTCTGGCCACCGTCCCCAACCGTCCGGCCAGTGTCCGACCACCATGATTCGACGACTCGATTTTCCGAAATTGCACGGAACGAACACGACAAAATACTCAGGGACAACATCATCGGTCCGAAATGAAAACAACGGATAACAAGTCATCACCTACAGTCTTAAACACCAAAATCAGTTGTCGAGAAAATAATACCGGAACTCGACAACCGGGAAATATCCGAAAAAAATCCAAAATAACTGGAACAAAAATCGTGGGTATTACAGATTCGAGCAAAGAAGATGATTAGGTGATGTTGAACATACACAAATCCACTCCAAGATGAAGCTTGATGATGAAGATCGCCCAAAATCACCCCAAGAACTCGCTCCCAACGAAAAGAGATGAAGAAAGGTGAGAATGACAAAATAAAGGTTGTTGTCCAGTATTTATATTGGACAGTTATTAGCGTGCGCTAAACATACCGCATTAGCGCGCGCTAACAGGGTCAACGCTCCAGAACATTCCGCCAGCAACACTGTGTTGTTGCCCAAAATATTTATCCGAAGATTAAATACTGCTGGAATGGACGGACAACAAACAAGGTTGCGGGAGCACTTCCGAGAGAACATGAATAAACACAATATTTGCCGGGTTTGTTAGGCCTGGGCTTGAATGCTCTCGCGAGATGTTATTAATATAAATATTCGTGGATACAAGTATTAATGTGAAAATCGAAGTATAATGAGTGTAAAAAGATCCTGTTAATCCAGCTCTTGAGCGAAGCTTGGTGTTCTTCGTCCCTGTCGATCGTCTTCTATATGAGAGAGGCCGAGAGAAGAAAGAACCGAGAGATAGCTGTTGCCAAGAGTAGGAGAAAGCCAAGTTGTGTTGTGTTGCTTCTGTATTGTGCGTGAATCGCGATAATGGCCGAGAGGGTTTCCAAGTGCAGGGAGCCTTCTATATATAGGGGCCGAGATGCCTTGTTTCCTAGCGGGCGATCGCCTTTCGGCCAATATAATAATGGGGCGATCGTCCTTAAGGTCACATGGGTTGTCTGCCTAAAGTCCAAGGCTGCTACTGCAGCCAGCTGTGCGGTCCAATGAGGAGCCAGCACGCGTCCGGGGTTACTGTTACGGGTGGTCCCACGGACACCTTTAGGCGGGCCTGTCGGCTGGTGGACGGATGCTGACAGGCTGTGGTCAACGATCCGTGAAATGCGGATCTTGTCTCGGCGCTGCACGTGGGGTCTGTCCTGGGCTTCGGCCTTTGCCGACTGGATGATCATCGGCTGAGATCGGCATGAGGCGGTCGTCAATGGTCGGTCGCCAGGGGTCGACATCGGTAGGTCACCAAGGGTCGGTGGGCAAGTGCCGAGAGACGATCGTCTTAGGTGTCGATCGCTCGGCACCAGGACTTGTCCTGGGACCTTCGGTCGGCCGATCTACCTCGGCTGCCCGGCTATGACTAGGTCGCCCGATCTCTGGTCGGCAGTTCTGCCTCTGCTGCTCGGCAATGGCTAGGTCGCCCGATCTCCGAGGCGATCGCCGGTCGGAGAGTATAATTCTCGACACAAAAATTGCCCCCCAGCTTGCTCCGATGTTGAAGACATGGGGCGAGGTGGTGTAACACCCCCAGGATATCCGAGGTATATTACAGCGCCGTGAATCCCTATATGGGACCCACCAGGCTGAACAGCATCATACACAACGACTCACAGGAACGATAAAATAACACCACGTCATAAAGACGCAAAACAGAACAATCCACTCGGTTCAACCGGTCAATATAACATCATCATCCAACACAACATAAACACAACAATACAACCTGGACGAACAAGAACTCTTAAGTACTCGAGTACAGTTATTAGTTCGAAAGCCATAAAAGATGAAAAGACAAAAAGACATTAAGACTTCTCCTATGCACAATCATCACGCATGGCCATCATCCGTGTCTTGGTCAGCCCGCTCGTCCCGATGAACCCGACTGAAATTCATAAAACGAATTTCCCAAAACGGGTCCCAGAGGGGTTAGCAATTACGCTAGTACAAGTAATCAAGGCAAACCAATCGCTTACACATTCCATAGTACATGCACCAATATCATTTCAAAACCAAAACAAGACATGTCTTTTAGGAAAATAAACAAATAAACAATTAGCCTTGAGAACAGGGCGGCAGCATACATTCTCACTCGGGGCCTCACAGGGACCCTAACGAGTTGGCTACAATTATAGAAAAACAAAACCACGCACACGCTATGCCGTGAGAACAGGGCGGCAGCATACATTCTCACTCGGGGCCTTGCAAGGACCCTAACGAGTTGGCTAGCGGTACGAAACTCGCGAAATCCAGGGCGGCAGCATAGATTTCCCTCCTTGACCCCGTCGGGCCAACACAAGGTGAGTTACAACAAGTAATATACATAACCATTTCATGTTAAGCTTAAAGGTTTCCAAAAATACTTGCCTTGATTAAATAGACGATGACACGAACGGAACGGAAGAGTTGAACACGACCGCAAGGAACCGACGGAAATGAACCTAACGATTTGAATAGCACAATCACAACCACTTCTAAACGATTATGGAAATGGAATACTCCCGGAAACCCGCCTACGATTCATGTATATTCGTATATAAACAACAACGAGGGCGGACCACAACCGAACCCTCTCGATTCCGTAAAAATCACGAAATATACCATGAATCCGTAATGGAAACTAAGAATACCAACAAGAATAATCATATTCATCATGAATCCATCAACGAAACGGAAAGAATCGGACAAAACCCCAAAATCCCCAATTATCCAAAAAGGTAGGGTTTCAAGAGATATTACCTTGAGTGATTCAAGTGTCAAGATCCGTAGAACACGCGTTAGATTGATTATCCGAGCCTCACAACCGAAAAGAAATGATGAAAATCGACCCCCGGATGAAGAACTCTCTCTCCCTCTATGTCTCTCTCTCGCGATGCTGTGTAAAATGGGGAAGAAAAATGAGCTGATCGCTCAAGACAACACATTTATAGGGTAACGCAGCAGAACCTATCGGCTGGCCTATCGGCCGATAGGCCCAACCGATACCCATACAGAATGCCGGCAGTAGAGTCTATCGGCCCCCCCTATCGGCCGAAAGGCTACTGGAAGTTCGAAGGTGAAGAAATTTACATATAGGCCGGCCTATCGGCCGATAGGCCCAACCGATACCCATACTGCACGCCGGTAGAGAGTCTATCGGCCCCCTATCGGCCGAAAGGCTCCCGGGAGTGCTCGGCCAAAATCAAACGACCATAACTCTCTCGTGGGACTCGATTGACTCACCGTTTGAACCATTGGAAAGCTAACTCGATGATCTATAATATTGCAAGATTTATAATTTTTGGAGTCACCAAAAATTAATGGGGATCTAACAAAGTCGAACTCATGTGAGGAAAGTTGAAACAACGAACAATAACGAGAATACAATTCAACAATTGACAGGAAGGACTTACTGAAAGATACATGAGGGTCACTATGACCGAGAAATATACCAAAAATGAAAATACAAGGGAAGGAAAAATACCGGATATTACATTCTACCCCTCTAAAAATAAGTTTCGTCCCGAAACTTAAGAAACAAACAACTCCGGGTACCTAGCACGCATGCTATCCTCGGATTCCCAAGTTGCCTCCTCGACACCGTGTCTCGACCACTGAACTTTGACCAAAGGGATGGTCTTATGCCTCAGTCGCTTCTCACGATGCTCCAAAATCTTCAAAGGGCGCTCCTCAAAAGTAATATCTTCAGCAATATCAATCTCGCCATAATCGATGACGTGACTAGGATCCGGAACATATTTCCTCAACTGGGAAACATGAAAAATGCTATGAACATGACTCAAGGCTGGAGGTAACGCCAAACGGTACGCTAATTCACCGACTCGCTCGAGAATCTCAAAGGGTCCAATAAATCTCGGGCTCAGCTTTCCTTTCTTCCCAAAACGAAAAACTCCCTTCGTCGGCGACACCTTTAGCAAAACGTGGTCTCCCACCTCGAATTCCAAAGGTCGACGACGGACGTCGGCATATGACTTCTGCCGACTCGGGCGCCAACATCCGTTCTCGAATTATCTCTATCTTCCGCGTGGTATCTAAAACGACATCCGGGTCGGTACCGACTAAATCGGACGACTCATTCCAACAAATCGGCGATCGACATCGCCGCCATAAAGTGCCTCATACGGTGCCATCCGACCGACGCGCCAACTATTGTTGTACGTGAATTCGATCAATGGCAAGTGCTCCTCCCAAATACTACTCCAATCGAGGGCACAAGCACGCAACATGTCCTCGAATGTCCGGATAGTGCTCCGACCGTCCCATCCGATCGGGATGAAAAGAGGTACTCAAACGCAACCGGTACCTAACGCCTTATGCACCGCCCGCCGAAGTGCGATACAAAGCGGCCGTCACGATCCGAAACAATAGACTTGAGTACCGTGAAGTTTCACGATCTGCGCGATAAACACACGAGCTAACTTCTCCGGGCCCCAAGTGTCCTTGATGCCCGTAAAATGTGCCGACTTGGTCGCGATCAACAATCACCCATACCATATTCATGCCCGACCTCGATCTCGGCAAACTCGAACGAAATCCATCGATATATCTTCCCATTTCCATTCCTAACGAAGTGATTGTAATAACTCAAATGGAGCCGATGCTCGATTTTGACCTGCTGGCAAGTCAAACATCTCGCCACAAACTGTGCGACTTCCTCCTTCATATCGTTCCACCAGAAGTTCCTCCTCAGGTCCTTGTACATCTTACTCGTACCAGGATGAACGGAATAAGGTGTAGCATGGGCCTCCCGTAAAATACTCTGCCTCAACTCGGAGTCGTTCGGCACACAAAGCCGACTCTGGAATCTCAAAACGCCATCCTCGTGAATCACAAACCCAGGAGACTTTCCTTTAAGAACGTTCTCTCGGATTTGAGTAATCATCGGATCCTCTAATTGCTTCAGTTTAATTTCATCGATCAAAGACGACGAAATTTCTAAGGCACAAAGTTGCCCGACAGATCCAGGCAGCAAAACCTCAACATCTAACCCGATCAAGGCCCGCCGAAGCTCAGACTGAGGCGTAAGGACCTCAAGCGTTCGCAACGCAATCGGTTTCCGACTCAAGGCGTCGGCCACGACATTCGCCCTTCCCGGATGATAAAGGATTTCGAGGTCATAATCCTTAATCAACTCTAACCACCTCCTCTGCCTCATATTCAACTCTCGCTGAGTAAAAATTTATTTCATACTTATATGATAGGAAAAAATCTTAAAAGCAGATCATAAAAGATAGTGAAGACAAATATTGACTGCAAAGACTAACGCCGCTAACTACAAATCATGAGTAGGGTAGTTAAGCTCATACGGCCTCAACTGTCTCGACGCATAGTCAATGGTCTTGCCGTCTTTGCATCAATACGCACCCAAGACCACGACCAAGCATCGCTAAAAACGGCGAAACCCTCGTTGCCACATGGCAATGCCAAAACCGGGCTGAAGTCAACCGCTTCTTTAGCTCCTCAAAACTCGATCGCCTCTCATCGGTCCGCATTTAACTTCTCGGATTTCGGAGCAATCAGGTAAGTGGTCGAGCTAGTTTTGAGAAACCTCACGAACCTACGGTAGTAGCCACCAAACCCAAGAAACTACGGACCTCCTTCACATTTGTGGCGATGCCCAATCCAACACCGCCTCAATTTTCTGCGGATCTACTCGAACTCCCTACATTTGAAATCACGTGGCCCAAAAACATCACTTCCTTGACGAACTCACATTTCGAGAACTTCGCATAGAGTTGCTCGGCCCTCAAAATGTCTAACACTATCCGCAAATGATGGGCATGCTCTTCCTCGTTCCTCGAATAAATAAGAATATCGTCAATGAAGACGACGACACACTTATCCAAATACTCGATAAAGACTTTGTTCATCAACTGCATGAACACCGCCGGCACGTTAGTTAACCCGAAAGGCATAACTACAAACTCATAATGTCCGTATCTCGTCCGAAAAGCCGTTTTCGGCACGTCGGACTCCCTCACCCGGAGCTGATAGTACCCCGATTTTAAATCAATCTTCGAGAATACCGCAGCTCCCTGCAACTGGTCGAACAAGTCGTCGATTCTCGGCAAAGGATACTTGTTCTTGATGGTCACCTTGTTCAGTTCACGATAGTCGATACACAAACGTAGTGAACCATCCTTCTTACGCACAAACAAGACCGGTGCGCCCCAAGGCGAGGCGCTCGGTCGAACATATCCCGACTCAAGAAGTTCACTCAACTGCTTTCTTCAACTCGCCATCTCTCAAGGTGCCATGCGATACGGCGCCTTGAAATCGGAGCGCGCGCCCGGCTCTAACTCTATAGTAAACTCAACCTCACGATCCGGCGGCAATCCGGCAACTCGTCAGAAATACATCGGGAACTCACTAACGACCGGAATCGATGAAAACTCGACTCCACCATTCTCCGCCTTCAAGGCGTAGCACCAATAACCAAGACACCCTTTCGCAGAGTTTCACCGCCTTCAAGGCGTTAATAACAAACTGGTTTCTCTTCGCCCGCGAAAGAGTGTTGATGCCGTCCTCGGCTAACATGGTAATGATCCTCGTGCGGTAGTTCATGATTGCACCATGCCGCTCGAGCCAATCATTCCCGAGAATTAAATCCTCGCCCTCGATACCCACAACAATAAGGTTAGAGAGCCAAGCCCTCTCACAAATAATCACAGAACAGTCCCGGACTTCTCGATCACCGACAATTCTATCACCGCTAGGAAGTTTAACGATGAAAGGCTCACAAGGTGACAAGCAGTCGAGACTCAAACAGCGTACACACTCTAGAGAAATGAATGAATGCGTAGCACCCGAATCAAAAAGCACACTGACAGGATGAGAATGGATATGAACGGTACCTGTCGCCACAGTAGCTGCCGGATCATCGGTCCTCCTCATCTCGTAGATACGCGGCTGGGCAGAGCCGACACTGGATGCTCCTCCCCTAGCGGGCTGACCCCGACCCCTACCTCGGCCGGCACTCGGTGGAGGCGGCGGAGCAAACGAGCCCTGGTTCACACTCGGCTCCATAGGTGCTGGGTGAGAAGAACGGGCACCACGGAATCGTTTTGATCTGCTCACAAAAGGGGCCTTGTGGCCTAGCCGCCCACAAGTATGACAAGTAAGCTTGACGAGAACATCGCGGCTCCTATGGCCTCGCACACCACGCTTAAAACATGTGGGTTCATGAGCGGAGGTTCCGGCAGACTCGAAAGCCACCGGAAAACGAGCCGAACCGCCGTTGAAATATTTGTAGCTTGAGATTTCTGCCGCCTCCACTCTTGGGACGAGAAAGTTTCCGACCGACTTCGCTTCTTGCTCTCACGAGCCAAATCGCTAGCCGTCACCGACATATCATAAGCAAGAGCTCGACTCGATAATCCTTCAAGGTAGTACAGACGAGCCTGGACATATAGTCCCGAATGGACAGTTTCATCCTCCTGGAAAAATGGAAAATTTTGTCGCTCTCAGCGACAACTTGGGTCTTCACATAACCCAACTCTTTGTTAAAGTCGGCAATGGCCTGAGATACGGGGATATCCCGTGGTTGAGCATCGTAGAAAGCATGCACTCGAGCCTGTCTGACCGGCCACGGACAATACTCAGTCTCCATCAACTCCTGAAACTCGGCCCACGAAGCAACATGATCTTTGGGACCGACGGCCTCCCACCAATCCGTAGCATCTCCTGTGAGAAAATATTGAGCAATAGGGACCTTACGGTCCTCGGGGCAGTTGGTAGCAGTGAATACTTTGGATATCTCCTTGATCCACCCTTCCCAGCCGATCGGGTCCGAAGCTCCCGAAAACTGGGGAGGATGCATCTTGATGACATCCTGAAGCCAACGGTCCGCTCCGCCCCGATTAGCATGGGCCTGATCGGGGTTCTGACCACACAGGCTATAGCCGCCATCCAGTTAACCATTTCCGCATTACGGCCGCGATACCAAGATCGCACGCTCGAGAAGAAGCATGGCTATGACGGTCGCCAGATCGCCGGCCTCGAAGATCGTGACGTGGCCGCCCACCGGCCGTGCCCCACGTCCCGGCCGCGTCCATGACCACGACCGCGACCACGACCTCTTCCGGCATCCATGCCGGAGTTAAACAAGTAGCAAAAGCCATACGAGGGTAAGTACGAGAGAAGAACAATTACAAGTCGAGAATCAAAGGTACGATACAAGGAAATAATGAGCAGAGGAAGGAAAACTTACGGACACTTTGGTAGTACGGAATCATGGCGGCGTGACGATGATGTGCAAGACCAAACACCACAAGACCCAATAAACCAACAAGCCTAGGTATCCATAAACCTAGAGCTCGATACCATTTTCTCGTAACACCCCGGGATATCCGAGGTATATTACGCCGCCGTGAATCCCTATATGGGACCCACCAGCCGAACAAAGATCATACACAACGACTCACAGAACGATAAAATAACACCACGTCATAAAAACGCAAAAGAACAATCCACTCGGTTCAACCGTCAATATAACATCATCATCCAACACAACATAAACACAACAATACAACACGACGAACAAGAACTCTTAAGTACTCGAGTACGATTATTAGTTCGAAAGCCATAAAAGATGAAAAGACAAAAAGACATTAAGACTTCTCCTATGCACAATCATCACGCATGGCCATCATCCGTATCGGTCCAGCCCGCTCGTCCCGATGAACCCGACTGAAATTCATAAAACGAATTTCCCCAAAACGGGTCCCAGAGGGGTTAGCAATTACGCTAGTACAAGTAATCAAGGCAAACCAATCGCTTACACATTCCATAGTACATGCACCAATATCATTTCAAAAACCAAAACAAGACATGTCTTTTTCCTAAAATAAACAGTAAACAATTAGCCTTGAGAACAGGCGGCAAAGATACATTCTCACTCGGGGCCTCACAGGACCCTAACGAGTTGGCTACAATTACGAAAAACAAAACCACGCACACGCTATGCCGTGAGAACAGGCGGCGGATACATTCTCACTCGGGGCCTTGCAAGGACCCTAACGAGTCAAGAAGCGATGCAAACTCGCGAAATCCAGGGCGGCAGCATAGATTTCCCTCCTTGACCCCGTCGGGCCAACACAAGGTGAGTTACAACAAGTAATATACATAACCATTTCATGTTAAGCTTAAAGGTTTCCAAAAATACTTGCCTTGATTAAATAGACGATGACACGAACGGAACGGAAGAGTTGAACACGACCGCAAGGAACCGACGGAAATGAACCTAACGATCTGAATAGCACAATCACAACCACTTCTAAACTATTATGGAAATGGAATACTCCCGGAAACCCGCCTACGATTCATGTATATTCGTATATAAACAACAACGAGGGCGGACCACAACCGAACCCTCTCGATTCCGTAAAAATCACGAAATATACCATGAATCCGTAGGGAAACTAAGAATACCAACAAGAATAATCATATTCATCATGAATCCATCAACGAAACGGAAAGAATCGGACAAAACCCCAAAATCCCCAATTATCCAAAAAGGTAGGGTTTCAAGAGATATTACCTTGAGTGATTCAAGTGTCAAGATCCGTAGAACACGCGTTAGATTGATTATCCGAGCCTCACAACCGAAAAGAAATGATGAAAATCGACCCCCGGATGAAGAACTCTCTCTCCCTCTATGTCTCTCTCTCGCGATGCTGTGTAAAATGGGGAAGAAAAATGAGCTGATCGCTCAAGACAGCACATTTATAGGGTAACGCAGCAGAACCTATCGGCCGGCCTATCGGCCGATAGGCCCAACCGATACCCATACAGAATGCCGGCAGTAGAGTCTATCGGCCCCCCCTATCGGCCGAAAGGCTACTGGAAGTTCGAAGGTGAAGAAATTTACATATCGGCCGGCCTATCGGCCGATAGGCCCAACCGATACCCATACAGAATGCCGGCAGTAGAGTCTATCGGCCCCCCCTATCGGCCGAAAGGCTCCTGGGAGTGCTCGGCCAAAAACTGAAACGACCATAACTCTCTCGTCCGGACTCCGATTGACTCACCGTTTGAACCATTGGAAAGCTAACTCGATGATCTATAATATTGCAAAGATTTATAATTTTTGGAGTCACCAAAAATTAATGGGGATCTAACAAAGTCGAACTCATGTGAGGAAAGTTGAAACAACGAACAATAACGAGAATACAATTCAACAATTGACAGGAAGGACTTACTGAAAGATACATGAGGGTCACTATGACCGAGAAATATACCAAAAATGAAAATACAAGGGAAGGAAAAATACCGGATATTACAGGTGGTTCTTGCTGGCGATCGTGTAGGATGAGGACGGGCGATCCGTTGAGCTGACTTTGGATTCGGACTTGGGCGATCTGGTCGATTGGCTAGCTATCTTTCGGTCTTGTACCTGCAAAAAACAACATTGGCCGATCCCCCTCAGAGACTTGATGGTTTCGTTGTTTGAGGAATCGAGCACAGTCGCGGAGTTTGATGGACCGACTCCATGACCGTGTCTTGTGCGCGAAGACATTGAGTGTCTCGTGACTTATTTTATTGTGAGGGTCCTCTGTTAGGCTGCGCCTCGCCTCGTATTTAAACGAAGGGTGTGCGGTCTTGGTCTAGAGGAGTCCTTGCGCGGGGCAGCGTCGGATAATTCAACTCCACATCCGCGGCTTGTTAGCTCTGCTTCCACCTCAGCCCGCCATGGAGATGGCGAACCTCGACGGTGTACGTTGAGATGGGGGTAGTGACGCGTCGCATTGTCCGGGTTCACCATGTTAGATGATGGACCTTTGAGGGCGGGCGATCATATCCACTGATTAATTTTGGAGGGCCCTCAGACTACGCCGGCCTCGTATTTAAACGAAGGGCGGGCGATCTTGGCCCGAAGGGACCTTGCATGGCCGAAGCAGCCGGTTCCATCGACTACTAGGACCATGGCTGTATGTTGCGCGGTGGAGGCGATCACGTGCCTTAGTCCATCATGTTAGATGGTGTACTGTAGATGGCGAACGAGTCCTCCGGTTTTTGGTGATGTAGCGTGATGATGGCGATCAGGCTGGAAGACTGGCGATCGTCGCTCGGCTGCCGATCGCGTTATTCGTAGGTTGGTATCGGCGATCGGGCGGGAGATCGGTGATCGTCGTTCGGGCGCCGATCGCGCTTCTCATAGGCTGAGGAGAAACCTTTGCCTGGCCATAAAGTCTGCGGCCTTAGCTCGGAAGATCGCGTAGGTCGAGGGTTGGTCCTTCGTAAGATCCCTGAACATAGACGAAAGACCATGGAACCCTCCTAGGACCGTGTAGAGGGCGATCTCATCGCTTATGGGTCCGCCGTTGAGGATGATCTCGTCTACCCAGTCGATGTAGTCCGAGTCGAACTCATCTTCTCCCTGCCTGATTTGCATCATGCGAAGGGGACCTTCCGGTCGAGCGACCTTGGCGGCGAATTACTCTGTGAAGACGTTCGCCAGTTGGTTAAAGGAGCCGATGGACCGAGGTGGCAATGAGGCGTACCACCTGTGGGCGAGGTCGTCCAGCGTCAGAGGGAACATTCGGCACCTGGTCGTGTCTGATACCCCACACCCGGTCGTGTAGATGTTGAACTTTCTCAGGTGTGTTTCGGGGTCTGATCTCCCCTCGTACAAAGGTGTTTGCGGGGGAGCGATCTTGTGCTGCATGGGGGCGAGCTCGATGTGGACCGCGAGCATCTCGCTCGGCTCGGAGATCTTGTTCTTGTCGCCTGCCCCGGATTCCAGGAGCGCCTTCATGTCGTCGAGATGGCATTGCATCGCGGCCATCGCCGTGGCTCGGTCGCTCGCAGATCGGCTTTGGGAGCGGGAGCCGAGGCGATCGTGTACCGATCTCCTGACCCCGCTGCTGCCGACCTCGGCTATTTGGCGAGGGGGAGCCAGACGGCTGGGCTGCCTTCTGGGAGTCGGATAAGCCGAGCTCCTGGTGACGGACTTGAACTCCGTCGTCTCGTGGCTGGGGCCGGACTGCCCCGGTCGCCAAGACGGGTCGCTGCAGAGGCGATCGAACACAGAGGTGCCCCGGCTGGCGAGCGCCTCTTGCGGATGGGAGCCTCCTGGCGATCGCCCGGTCAGCAATGCCTTGAACTTCCGTTTGGTCTTCCGGTGGATGGCCGAGGGGGTGATAGCGGGAGGCGCGTCGAGATCACTCCGTCACTCCTGTAGGACGGCCATGGCCTCCTCGATCTGTTCCGCGGTTTCGAACTGATCGAGTGAGAGACTTGGGCCGCCGCCCAGGGGCGGGATCGAGCATCTCAGACCGCGGCGGCTATCTTCCGCCATCGGTTGTGGCTCGGACTGAGACGGAACGAGGCGTCTCGCGGGCTGGCCAGCGGCTTTCTTCGACGCGGAGGCGGAAGACATGATTTCTGAAAGATTTCTTTGAAGCGCAGTGAGTGTCACTTCAAGTATATGCCCCGAGAACAGTGAGTGCTCTTCGGGACGGTAGGAATAAAATTGAGGGTTAGATGCCCTTCTTCTAGCGCCAATTATTGTTGCCCAAAATATTTATCCGAAGATTAAACACTGTTGGAATGGACGGACAACAAACAAGGTTGCAGGAGCACTTCCGAGAGAACATGAATAAACACAAGATTTGCCGGGTTTGTTAGGCCCGGGCTTGAATGCTCTCGCGAGATGTTATTAATACAAATATTCGTGGATACAAGTATTAATGTGAGAATCTAAGTACAATGAGTGTAACTTGAGCGAAGCTTGGTGTTCTTCGTCCCTGCCGATCGTCTTCTATATGAGAGAGGCCGAGAGAAGAAAGAATCGAGAGATAGCTATTGCCAAGAGTAGGAGAAAGCCAAGTTGGGTTGTGTTGCTTCTGTATTGTGCGTGAATCGCGATAATGGCCGAGAGGGTTTCCAAGTGCAGGGAGCCTTCTATATATAGGGGCCGAGATGCCTTGTTTCCTAGCGGGCGATCGCCTTTCGGCCAATATAATAATGGGGCGATCGTCCTTAAGGTCACATGGGCTGTCTGCCTAAAGTCCAAGGCTGCTACTGGCATCCAGCTGTGCGGTCCAATGAGGAGCCAACACGCGTCCGGGGTTACTGTCACGGGTGGTCCCACGGACACCTTTCGGCGGGCCTGTCGGCTGGTGGACGGATGCTGACAGGCTGTGGTCAACGATCCGTGAAATGCGGATCTTGTCTCGGCGCTGCACGTGGGGTCTGTCCTGGGCTTCGGCCTTTGCCGACTAGATGATCATCGGCTGAGATCGGCATGAGGCGGTCGTCAATGGTCGGTCGCCAGGGGTCGACATCGATCGATCACCAAGGGTCGATCGGCAAGTGCCGAGAGACGATCGTCTTAGGTGTCGATCGCTCGGCACCAGGACTTGTCCTGGGACCTTCGGTCGGCCGATCTACCTCGGCTTCCCGGCTATGACTAGGTCGCCCGATCTCTGGTCGGCGGTTCTGCCTCCACTGCTCGGCAATGGCTAGGTCGCCCGATCTCCGAGGCGATCGCCGGTCGGAGAGTATAATTCTCGACACAACAATTGCCCCCCAGCTTGCTCCGATGTTGAAGACATGGGGCGAGGTGGTTCTTGCTGGCGATCGTGTAGGATGAGGACGGGCGATCCGTTGAACTGACTTTGGATTCGGACTTGGGCGATCTGGTCGATTGGCTAGCTATCTTTCGGTCTTGTACCTGCAAAAAACAACATTGGCCGATCCCCCTCAGAAACTTGATGGTTTCGTTGTTTGAGGAATCGAGCACAGTCGCGGAGTTCGATGGACCGACTCCATGACCGTGTCTTGTGCGCGAAGACATTGAGTGTCTCGTGACTTATTTTATTGTGAGGGTCCTCTGTTAGGCTGCGCCTCGCCTCGTATTTAAACGAAGGGCGTGCGGTCTTGGTCTAGAGGAGTCCTTGCGCGGGGCAGCGTCGGATGATTCAACTCCACATCCGCGGCTTGTTAGCTCTGCTTCCACCTCAGCCCGCCATGGAGAGGGCGAACCTCGACGGTGTACGTTGAGACGGGGGTAGTGACGCGTCGCATTGTCCGGTTTCACCATGTTAGATGATGGACCTTTGAGGGCGGGCGATCGTATCCACTGATTAATTTTGGAGGGCCCTCAGACTACGCCGACCTCGTATTTAAACGAAGGGCGGGCGATCTTGGCCCGAAGGGACCTTGCATGGCCGAAGCATCCGGTTCCATCGACTACCAGGACCATGGCTGTAAGTTGCGCGGTGGAGGCAATCTCGTGCCTTAGTCCATCATGTTAGATGGTGTACTGTAGATGGAGAACGAGTCCTCCGGTTTTTGGTGATGTAGCGTGATGATGGCGATCGGGCTGGAAGACTGGCGATCGTCGCTCGGCTGCCGATCGCGTTATTCGTAGGTTGGTATCGGCGATCGGACGGGAGATCGGTGATCGTCGTTCGGGCGCCGATCGCGCTACTCATAGGCTGAGGAGAAACCTTTGCCTGGCCATAAAGTCTGCGGCCTTAGCTCGGAAGATCGCGTAGGTCGAGGGTTGGTCCTTCGTAAGATCCCTGAACATAGACGAAAGACCATGGAACCCTCCTAGGACCGTGTAGAGGGCGATCTCATCGCTTATGGGTTCGCCGTTGAGGATGATCTCGTCTACCCGGTCGATGTAGTCCGAGTCGAACTCATCTTCTCCCTGCCTGATTTGCATCATGCGAAGGGGACCTTCCGGTCGAGCGACCTTGGCGGCGAAGTACTCTGTGAAGACGTTCGCCAGTTGGTTAAAGGAGCCGATGGACCGAGGTGGCAATGAGGCGTACCACCTGTGGGCGAGGTCGTCCAGCATCAGAGGGAACATTCGGCACCTGGTCGCGTCTGATGCCCCACACCCGGTCGTGTAGATGTTGAACTTGCTCAGGTGTGTTTCGGGGTCTGATCTCCCCTCGTACAAAGGTGTTTGCGGGGGAGCGATCTTGTGCTGCACGGGGGCGAGCTCGATGTGGACCGCGAGCAGCTCGCTCGGCTCGGAGATCTTGTTCTTGTCGCCTGCCCCGGATTCCAAAAGCGCCTTCATGTCGTCGAGATGGCATTGCATCGCGGCCATCGCCGTGGATCGGTCGCTCGCGGATCGGCTTTGGGAGCGGGAGCCGAGGCGATCGTGTACTGATCTCCTGACCCCACTGCTGCCGACCTCGGCTATTTGGCGAGGGGGAGCCAGACGGCTGGGCTGCCTTCTGGGAGTCGGATAAGCCGAGCTCCTGGTGACGGACTTGAACTCCGTCATCTCGTGGCTGGGGCCGGACTGCCCCGGTCGCTAAGACGGGTCGCTGCAGAGGCGATCGAACACAGAGGTGCCCCGGCTGGCGAGCGCCTCTTGCGGATGGGAGCCTCCTGGCGATCGCCCGGTCAGCAATGCCTTGAACTTCCGTTTGGTCTTCCGGTGGATGGCCGAGGGGGTGATAGCGGGAGGCGCGTCGACAGCACTCCGTCACTCCTGTAGGACGGCCATGGCCTCCTCGATCTGTTCCGCGGTTTGGAACTGATCGAGTGAGAGACTTGGGCCGCCGCCCAGGGGCGGGATCGAGCGTCTCGGACCGCGGAGGCTATCTTCCGCCATCGGCTGTGGCTCGGACTGAGACGGAACGAGGCATCTGGCGGGCTGGCCAGCGGCTTTCTTCGACGCGGAGGCGGAAGACATGATTTCTGAAAGATTTCTTTGAAGCGCAGTGAGTGTCACTTCAAGTATATGCCCCGAGAACAGTGAGTGCTCTTCGGGACGGTAGGAATAAAATTGAGGGTTAGATGCCCTTCTTCTAGCGCCAATTGTTGTTGCCCAAAATATTTATCCGAAGATTAAACACTGTTGGAATGGACGGACAACAAACAAGGTTGCAGGAGCACTTCCGAGAGAACATGAATAAATACAAGATTTGCCGGGTTTGTTAGGCCCGGGCTTGAATGCTCTCGCGAGATGTTATTAATACAAATATTTGTGGATACAAGTATTAATGTGAGAATCTAAGTACAATGAGTGTAAAAAGATCCTGTTAATCCAGCTCTTGAGCGAAGCTTGGTGTTCTTCATCCCTGCCGATCGTCTTCTATATGAGAGAGGCCGAGAGAAGAAAGAATCGAGAGATAGCTGTTGCCAAGAGTAGGAGAAAGCCAAGTTGGGTTGTGTTGCTTCTGTATTGTGCGTGAATCGCGATAATGGCCGAGAGGGTTTCCAAGTGCAGGGAGCCTTCTATATATAGGGGCCGAGATGCCTTGTTTCCTAGCGGGCGATCGCCTTTCGGCCAATATAATAATGGGGCGATCGTCCTTAAGGTCACATGGGCTGTCTGCCTAAAGTACAAGGCTGCTGTTGGCAGCCAGCTGTGCGGTCCAATGAGGAGCCAGCACGCGTACGGGGTTACTGTCACGGGCGGTCCCACGGACACCTTTCGGCGGGCCTGTCGGCTGGTGGACGGATGCTGACAGGCTGTGGTCAACGATCCGTGAAATTCGGATCTTGTCTCGGCGCTGCACGTGGGGTCTGTCCTGGGCTTCGGCCTTTGCCGACTGGATGATCATCGGCTGAGATCGGCATGAGGCGGTCGTCAATGGTCGGTCGCCAGGGGTCGACATCGATCGGTCACCAAGGGTCGATCGGCAAGTGCCGAGAGACGATCGTCTTAGGTGTCGATCGCTCGGCAGCGGGACTTGTCCTGGGACCTTCGGTCGGCCGATCTACCTCGGCTGCCCGGCTATGACTAGGTCGCCCGATCTCTGGTCGGCAGTTCTGCCTCCGCTGCTCGGCAATGGCTAGGTCGCCCGATCTCCGAGGCGATCGCTGGTCGGAGAGTATAATTCTCGACACAACACACTGTTTGCGTGCGCTAGCCAATATGCGTAGCATGCGCTAACGAGTTACGAATCCAGTCCAGTGGCTCCTGGACAAATTTGTACCTACCAGGTAACATACGCTAAGCAGACGATAGCGTGCGCTAACGAGACTCTGGTCCCAGTCCAGTAGCTCTTGGTGTGCCTCTGGACTGCCAGTTAGCGTGCACTACACTCCCGGTAGCGTGCGCTAACAATGACACAGTAGCGCGCGCTACACCACAAGCGATAGCGTGCGCTACACCACAATGAGTCAAAAACTCATGCAACAATCTGAAACGGAATAAAACACATGTCCAGTCATGACACACCCAAACATGTCACAACATTCCAAAGACATGGACAATGCCAATTCGATAACCCGCAGAAAAACTCAAAGAAACTGGAACGAAGATCTCGCGTATTACAACAACGTCGCCCCATATGACACTATGTTTAACTGGGAGGACTGGAAGGAGGAAGAATTGTTTTTCCTCAAGGTCATGGACCCCTAAACGTCGAGGTCCTGATCAGATGTGATGATATCTTTTGCCATGAGCTGATCACAAAATATTATTTGGCAAAGGAAAAGGCCAAAAAAGGGAAGAAATAGTCCGACAAAAGGACTCAGAGCTCAAGCCAACATTCAGATCCCGACTAAGATGGAGATGATGATACCCTACAGGCAGGCCTGAAGATGAGCCGTAAAGATGCTCGTGAGAAAGATGCTGCCAAGTCCAAGGCCGCCGAGGGCAAAGGACATCATTTGGTCAAGCTGCACCAGACCAACAATCGTACAAACCAGCATCTCCCACTAAGGAGGAATCAGTCCCTTTAACTGTGGAAGATGAATCCTACGCCGTCCAACAGAAGAATTCAGTCCCTTCTAAGGAACATGCGGAAGCTGAGAGCCAATAGGAGGAATCAATCCCTCTTGTACAACAGGATACAGACACCGTAACAATGCAGGAGGAATCAGTCCCTTCTGTCTCCCAGACAGTAACACCAATTGAACCAACAGAGGTTTCATCCACCGAACAGGTATCGACTCCAATCCCTACAGGCTCACCATCTGAATCCGATGAGGACTTCCAAGATGACTACAGTCCTTAAAGACTAAACCATAACGTCATCATTAAACAACTAGGAAAGCCCTCTGACCCAAAATTGCTCATCCCCACTCTCACCGCACCGAAGCTAGAATAGTGCAACTTCATCAAATCGGTTGCCAAACCGTCTTCTTGCAAGATGGTGTCAAAGCGCTGTATGATGTCGGCAATGAACTCTATTGGATGCGAGAAATTGCTTGGGATGAACTACCCAAGCTACAAAAAGCTATGCATGATGTTGAAGAAGCATTCCGCCTCATATCGAACGCCTTATGGCAAGCACTAAACCAGCTCAAACACCATCAAGAGAGGATTCTGAAGTAGGAGCAAGAAAAGTTGAGAGTTGCGGAAGCCAATACGGTCGCCGACCTAGAGTACACTGGATACAAACTCACTGCTCATGATCAGAAAATTGACGACCTAACAGCAATAGTCGCCAGTCTAGTAGACTCGGTGAAAGATCTTAAAGACAAGCAGGCTGAATCAATGGATATTCTTCAAGATATTCATGGTAAATTCACTGAGCTTGATAATACCAAAAAGTGGGAAGAGGCTCGTGAGGCTAGAAGGAGATGGAGGATGGAGAAAGAAAAGGAGATGGAAGCTATACTGGATGACAGTATTGCTACACCCATCGGAAGACTGGCCGGACCCCGACCAGGTCAAGGAGAAAGAGAATATATAGGGTAACTAGTTCTCGTCCCGAGTTCCAGAAATGTAGAAATCCGTTGAGATCTTACTCCCTACAGACAAGCAACCATCAGCTGAAGAGTTGAAGACATGGAAGAATAATGAACTGCTGAGATACTTTTGTACTCTCATCCGGGAATCTGCCATGTTCAACCATTTCAAGACTCTAGAGGATGCTGCAAAGGAGTTCCCAAGGCTCCTGTCAGAAGAAAAGCTTCCCTTGGAAATTAAACTGAAGTCTAAACATCTGAAGGGTGATCGGACTGGATTCTAGCCTACGATATCTCCTAGGAAGGAAGAAGCATCTATAGGGACTGAGGCAGAGACTCCTTAGTCAAATAGGAACCGAGCATGACCCCTCTCGGAAGTCTCATAAGCATCAACATTATAGGGGAAAACTTCTGATAGTTGTATTTATTTTCCTTCATGTATGCTCTCTGATGTATTCTTTCAATTCTAAACAGCACTGCAATCCAGATTATCAATGAAAGATCTTATTTTACCTCAAAAGATCATAGCTCGTGATCTTCAGTTACTGATTTGATTACGATTCATATTGAAATATTTACTAAGTATAAAACCTTGCTATATCTCAAGCTGTAAGAACTTGTCTATGAATATTTCATAGATTAAGTTGTATTCAATAAGATTACTTACTGTAATATTGCGCCTATGATCTAATCATAATTTAAGTTTTAATATACTTGAATGCGAGCATTTCAAATTTTAGTCTAAGTCTCGAAGATCATATCATTCGACAGAAGACTTGCTGACAACCTCGTGTGTTTTAAAGGGTTTTGGCATTATCAAAAAGGGGGAAATTATGGGAAAAATAATACCTTGTGTTTTGATAAATGCATCCTACATTATGTCCCTACAGCGCAAAATCATATAGCACCCAATAAGACAAATCCTACAGCTAAGCCTCCAAAATACAGCAAAAGGAGACGTTGGCTACACCAAACAATACTATATGGGTTTTACTTGGGAAAAGTAAAACGTAAAACCAACAGGACTTAAAAGGAACTTTGAACTGTTGTGAAATAAAATTCATTTATTCATAAAGTATTCACAGTTTTAAAGTAGCATTTCATGCTGACAGGACAACACTTAATGCAGCCGAAGAGACTATAGACAAAAGTGCATTTAATGCGGATCAAAGAGAATATCTGAAGCATTAATGCGATACACCTTTAATTCAAATATTCCGAAGCTACCAACCAGAGTTGTCTAAATCTCACCAATCATCCAACGGCCACATTTATAACGGGTCTATTTATAAGATTATAAATAGCCCAAGCAAAAGGACATTGCGAAGTACTGAAAACTGAACGCTCGCTAGACTAGACATCGAGCTTATCATCTAAAGAGCAATATATTTCTTCAAGCATACATCATATATCATGAGTGAAAAAATATCCAAGTCCTAAATAAAGAACAACACATCTACAACAAAGCTTACCAAGTCTACTGCTGTTGTTCAATTCGTGATGCTTCAGAAACCTACTGTTGAGATCCTTAGCCCTGTGTGGACTAAGTCAAGCTATTCCGTCCTGGGTGGAAAGAATAGAGTTCAGGACGAAGCAGAGAAGAAGCGAGTCGAAGAAGCCCAAAGCCAATCTGTGTGCACGACTCAAGTTACAGTCTGCTGTATCAATCTGTGTGAACGATACAACGACGAGTTTAGGTAAAATTATATATTTGTGTACGCTTTGATTTTAATAAACTTCGTACTCCTGTGTGGAGGACTTGTGGACGTAGAGGGGATTACCTCAAACCACTTTAAATTATGTGTCTTTACTTACTGTCCTTATTATTTTCCTACTGCCTGTGATTTTAGTATACTTATCTTGAAAACCTGGTAAGCACCAAGTTACAGGAGATTGTCTAGTTGATGTATTTATAGCAACTTAGTTTCAGACTTCCACTACGTAAACTTAAACTTCGGAAAGGAATAAAGCTTATTCAACCCCCCTTCTAAGCTGTATAAGAGTATACTATGGTCAACAATATATATATATATATATATATATATATATATGTGTGTGTGTGTGTGTGTGTGAATTTGTGACGTAGTTTTGATGATTTCACTGATGTTATTATGATGGTTGTTTTGTGCGGTCATGATAAGTTCGGTGGTTCTGTGCTTAAATTGCTCTGCTTGGGGTTGTAAATTGTGTGTAGTAACTGAAATATGTGAACTGTGTGAATTAAGTGACCTTTGTGCATTACGTGCCTCTGTGGAGTGGTGTCCGAAGTCGATGAGGGCGGGAGTGTTATCGTTCTGTGTAGGAGTGGATTCGGTTCCATTCGATTCGGTTTTTGACCAAAATCGAGAATCGAACCAAATATTCGGTTTCGGTTTGGTTCGGTTCTTTTTGAAGTTCGGTTCGGTTAAGTTCGGTTTTATAAATATTCGGTTCGGTTTCGATTTGGTTTGATGTTTTTCGGTTCTTCACAATATAAATTCAAATATTATATGCAATAGAATAAGTTATATATAACAACAAGCCAACAAGAGTTATATATATGTTCAAGATAAAAGCTAGAGTTGCATAGCAATTTACAAATATCTCAAAACATATAACAATTGTAAATCACAGTAGTTCATTCTCTCAACCTAAATTAATTGAATTACAAATTACATGAGCATATTATCGGTCCTCCATGGACCCATGATGGTCTTACAAAAGGAAAACGAATTATACTAAAATTTGAAACACATCAAAATCACAAAAACAAGGTCATTTTAGTATGTTGAAATTTGACTTCGGTCCATTTCGGTTTGGTTCAGTTCCGCCCGACCCCGAACCGAGAACCGAACCAAAATAGTTCGGTTCGGTTCTGTTTTTTTGTTTTTCGATTCGGTCTTCTTCGGTTTCGATTTTTCGGTTCTTTTTTCGGGTTTTTTCGGTTCGATTTTCGATTTTCTGTTCCAAAATGCCACTCCTAGTTCTGTGTTAGCTGCAAAATGAGCTGCTTTGGTTAGCTTCCCGACGGAGGACACATTATATGCTGAGTCACTGATACCAATCATGTGTATAACGTGCTTAACCACCACCCCCAAAGAAATTTAGGGTTTAGGGTTTAGGGGTGAGACCTGTCAAGGACTAGCAGGCCCCTCTATTTCGTGAACCCATGAGTGCGATGATGTCATGAATCTAAAGGTGCGATTGGGGATGACCTTGGGACCAATTGTGAAACTCAGTCTGGTTCGTGGACCCTGGGTTGGTAAAAATGATTGAGTTGGGCCACATGACCTAATGATTTATTGAGTATCTGATTTCGTTAGGCCTTGGGCACTAATTTAGAATGAAGTTATGTTTAGATGATGTAATTCCTCGTCGATTGTGAAAATAGATATGGAGCCACGAACCCTAAATGGATTTATAAAGGTCCTGGATTTGACGAGGATGTTTCTAGGCAAGTGGTTTTATAAAACTACACCAGGTTGTTGATAAGTTATTTTCGTTTCAAAATAAAGGATCCTGAAATTGTTTTGCAGACCCTTGGGTTGTTCAAGGATGTTTTGTAAAATCAATGTATGATCTTACATGATACCTTGGTTGTTACGGGGTGTATGATTGTTGATTTAAATAATGTAAAGTATGTTTGTGTGTCCAGGTACTTGCAGGCAGAGGGTCAACCACAGGCTCGGCACAAAGGTAGAGAACCGCAGTGATGCTACGAAATCCAAGAGTCAGTGAATTTGATCCCAACGGCAGTGGAACAAGGTATATGTAGTGTATGTTGAGCCTGTTTTAGGGGTATGATATTATTTGGATTTATATTGGAGTACAGTGCTCGAGTCGATGTTAAGTGTATTGAATTGCCTTGTTGTACTCGACCTGGCCGGTCGATATGTTTTTGTATCGTTCATTTTTCGGCCTGCCGGCCAATATGGTGTTACGTCATATAGATTTCGTCTAGTAGATCCTCAAGTGAGAGGAATCTATGTCAGTTGTTTTGCAATTAGCCTGGTAAATCCTTGAGAAAGGATTTACGGTGCTGTAATATGCCCTGAATATTTCGGGGGTGTTACACGAAGAGCCTCCCTCCTTATCCCCGGACCCCCTAGTGGCATGGTAGCTTCTTCTACCCTCTGTTTATTTCTTGGTACTTGAACTCCATCAAGTGACTTGCTCAGATGAACCTCTCTATCTCGTCCTTGAGGTGTTTACATTCATTAATTTTATGTCGATAATCATTATGGAATCGGCAGTAGAGCTCTAACCTCGGCTGTAGGTGCCTTATGATTCTTCTATGCCTATCTCAAATTCTCAGACGTTGATGTACTTTGAGCATCAGGCTAGGACTTCATCATAAGTTCTGGCCGGTTTCTTAGCCAGGGAGGTATGGAGTAGACCTGCGTGCAATCCTTGCGTCAGGGTACTCGCCTTTACTTCTTTAGATGACGAGCATACCTCCAAACATGCTTTTGTAAATCGGGTTACATAAGCCCTCAGTGCTTCTCCAGAGTACTGCTTCATACTAAGACATGAATGTTTTTTGATGAGCTCTCACACTTGTGAAGTGGGTTAAGAATGGTGAGCTAAGAGCTCTAAAGCTGGAAATTTTTCGAGGTTGTATTTGGTGGAACCAATCTTGAGTTGATTCTGTCAGTGTGGCTAAGAACGCCGTGCAGCAGACGGGGTCGGAGTACCGACGTAGTACTGCCATATTCTCGAACCGATACAAGTGTCTGGTAGGGTCAGAAACCCCATTATAGGTGAAGTTGAGATATCTGAACCCATGGGGGAGATCGGCTTGTCGTATTTCTTCTGAAAAGGGATGGCCTCGATAATTCACTAAACCCTTCCCTACGACCTTTTGCCGCAACTCTTCGAATTCGCCTTGCATGCTGGATATGATTGGGTCTAGTGTCTTCTCATGCCTAGATCATTCTCCACACCCTTGGGTGGCTTTCTCCATGTTTTTCTTGTTTTTGCTGGTATCCTCCAGCTTGTCGAAAAGGATGGGTTTTATTTTTCGGGACATTCCTCTCTTGTCGGCATTCTTGCTTTTCTGAATCGCGCTAGCGATGATGTCTGCCAATGCTTCCTTTATCAGAGTGATTGTGGCTGGTGTGGTTTCTTATCCGAAAGGGGTGGTGGGTCTTTTCTATGTATTTGTTGTTCCACCTGTCATATCACACCTCAGTGGTTACGGTCGTAACATCCTATCAAACAGCAGAACAACACAGTCACCATCTGGAAAGACATGTTGAACGATATCTTCGCTGCGAGTCAAATTCAAGCGCTGTGATTCCACAAGGTAACAAGAATATACAAGATACAAAAGTGAATCTGGACAATCACAAAAATAATAAAATGATCACAACTTCACAAAATGGCTGAAAATCAAAACAAAGTCACAAAACATGAAATGACAACTCTAACAACAGAACATGTCCGACAAATCAGATACAAGTGAGTCACAAAATAAAAACAAACCAGAAAATAAGTGCGGATATACATTAAGAAAATATTGATTCTTGATTATTTGTATGGCAATTAGTTAGTGGAAAGTGTTGGTCATTGATTTGTTTATGACATGATGAATCACATGCCTGCCTAGTTTAACTGATCCATTTTAATGTCACCACTGCTTCAATTTGGTATAGGCCACATATGACTTGTTTAGATAACCCCATGTTGTGTTACTTGTCTGAGGTTTATGTGATGAAGGTTTTCGGTTAAGTGAGTGACAACTATTTTAAGATTTAGTGACACCATAAGGCTTTAATCGCAAATCTGGAGGCTTCAACCAACAAGTGAAATTGCTAAATCCATGTGATGTGTTTGTGTTTATATTGCGTATATTATGAGGGATTAAAGACTCAATAATGATAATACATAATATATTACGAGAATCGAGTTTTGGAAAAAAACGATTGGCTCTATGAAAGTTTACTGGCAAACTGTTTGGTGTAAACATTCCCAGGTTGATTACAAAAACTATTTGTCGAAGTGTAGGAAAAAAAGGCTTTTACTTTTTCATCCGACCTCTAATAGCCCAAATCATTGATCAATTTGATTATGATTAGGAGACACAGTCTCATTACCAGGTTCCATTAAGTAGTCGATGTTGTCGTTCACCACCATCTCTTCAACTTGTAGGGAGTTTGGAAGTGTTCCTTCCCTAATTAGTCTCCCATTTCCCATATGTGACTACTTGAATGATTTGCGTCCGCTGCATTTCAAATGACAGATTGATAGAACTAGCAGATTTGTTCATCAGGAGGTGACCGTTTAGTTTGAACATTTCCGTAATATATTGAAATTAAATAGGATAAATAATATATTCAGTAGTATTTCAAGGTAATCTTTGACCGTTTGAAAGTTGAAACTTAAAACTTTTATGCGATTTTTTTGAATATGTACTTAAATTATGTAAGAGTTCATGAATCCTGATTGTATAAAATGGTGCAATATACTTCTAAAAGGTATGAAATGATTGTCATTTGGAATTTTCTCTCTTGTAATTAATATTGGAACCGAAATGGTTTTAGTGTCAATTTTTACACTGTCAAATCTGGAATTAGTGTTAATTATTTTCTCTTCACTGGTGGAACTTATCTCTCAAGTCCAGAATCCATATATTGTGGATTATAAAGACTAGCGGGTGGAAATGGTATGCGCAGAATACATGAGAAACAATTTGTATCTCACGGAAAAATGGAAAAACTTAGACTTGTCTTCTTTCTATCCAATTTACTGGCACGAATGATTCTAGCAAAGTAAATAAAGCTCGATTTTGTAGATAACATTTTTTCCAGTCATCATACCCTTATTTTCTTTCACGTAGTGACTGCGTCTGAATAATTTGTCTTTACAACTCAATAGTAATCATGATTAATTTTACGCGAGTTGCTTATCTGTAATTAATCAACACTTTCTTAAACTAATAAAATTTAAACTCCACCCGAACTTCCATTTGAAATTCCTAGAGCAACTAATTCCTAACCATGCGAACTAGTATCTACTCTCTCATATATGTTCAGAAATAGGAACTCCCAACTCAAACCAAAATCAACAGAATATTAAAGAACAACTACAAAATCAACATGATTAACTAGCTCCACCGGCCAACTTGTGTTCATGCACATGCAACCCCTTGAAAACTCATACAAGTTCAAAAGACAAAAATACGAGGCTATTTCTGACCAATCTAAATATTCTCCCGCAAATAATGATAATGTAACACCCTCAATTTTCTCGCGGCTATAACAACATCGTAAACCTTTCCACAAGGATTACGGGGCTAAGTAGAATCATCAACAACTAAAATTGAATGATATGGTAACAACGAGATAAAAAATAATATAGCTTGATATAAATGATTGTACAGCACTCCTAGAAAAAACACGTTCTAAATCGGTTATTTAACTGATCTAGAATGTCTATTTGAACCGATTTAGAAAGTCTTATTTTTTCCCAAAAAAATGACCCTAACCCAGCTCGGGTCCGACCCGACCACAGCCCAGCCCCGACCCGACCACAGCCCGGACCGACCTAAGACCCAACCCGAGGCCCGACCCAGTCTTGAAATATCAATGTATTTCAATTTGTTGCCATGAGGATTTGAACGCTTGACGTTGTGGTTGGGGAGTGAAGTTCCAACCACTAGGCTAAGGTGAGTTGTTTGAGAAACTTGCATTTATATTAAATTTAAATATAATTTCTCGAGTGGGTTTTAAATCGGTTCTAAAATAACCGATCTAGAAAGTTCACTTTCTAGATCGATTTTCAGCTGATGCTGCTTTCTGCATCGGTTATTTAACCGATCTAGAATGTCTATTTGAACCGATCTAGAAAGTCTTATTTTTTTTCAAAAAAAATGACCCTAACCCAGCTCGGGTCCGACCGACCACAGCCCGGCCCGGCCCGAGACCCGACCCAAGATCGGGCCCGACCCAGTCTTGAAATATCAATGTATTTCAATTTGTTGCCATGAGGGTAGATCCGGTAATTTACCACACGACACGAAAACACGACACGTAAACGACACGAAAATTTAGTGTTTGGGTTTGCATTTTGAGTACACGACACGAAAATACACGAACACGAAAGTACACGACCGAGATTTAGTGTCGGTTTTGTGTTTACCCTTTGGGTACACGACACGACACGAGGTACACGAAATAAATAAATAAATAAATAAATAAATAAATATAATATTTTATATTTGATTTAATAAAAATATATATTTTATGAATTTTGTTTATACTGAACTTTAAAATTTGAAAATATAATGTGAATTTTCATAAATTTCGTGTAAAAATTCGTGTTTTCGTTGCCATTCATTTCATTTCGTCTAATAAAACCTATAAAAATAATATTATAATATTAAAATTATTATTTTTTATAATATTTTAATATTTATTTTATATTATGTGCCAAACACGAAAACACGACACGAAACGACACGGATTTGCGCGGTACACGACACGACATGACACTTGGACTTTTGGTACACGAAACACGAAAGTACACAACACGAAAATACACAACACGAAAGAATTGTCAGGTCTTCATGAGGGTTTGAACCCTTGACCTTGTGGTTGGGGAGTGAAGTCCCAACCACTAGGCTAAGGTGTGTTGTTTGAGAAAATTGCATTTATATTAAATTTAAATATAATTTCTCGAGTGGGTTTTAAATCGGTTCTAAAATAACCGATCTAGAAAGTGGATTTAAATATAATTTCTCGAGTGGGTTTTAAATCGGTTCTAAAATAACCGATCTAGAAAGTCTACTTTCTAGATCGGTTTTCAGCCGATGCTGCTTTCCACATCGGTTATTTTAGAACCGATCTAGAAAGTGGACTTTCTAGATCGGTTATTTTAGAATCGGTTTAGAAAATGGCCGCATCACTTTTTAAATCGGTTATTATAGAACTGATCTAAAATGTTCGATGTGAAATGGTATTTTTCTAGTAGTGCAGCTCCAACTTAAAAAAACTAACAAGGTTTTTGGAACTTTACAACATACTCCAACATAAATACATCAACAAATAAAATGCCTATACAGCTCAATGTGCTTACCCTCTACCCGTCTCCTCGAACAACTAGTATTACTGCAGCATGCCATCAAACTCGTGTCGCCCTTGTGTTGACATGTAATTTTACGCATATTTTATGTGTTTTTGTCGAATTTAAATTAATACAAATGTGTTAGAATTGCATAATTATTCATCATTTCTCGATTTTGTTAGGCTCGACTGGCTTTGGTGTTTTTATGTGATTTCAGCTTCTCGAACAGCTAGTATTACTGCTACATGCCATCATACTCATGTCCCCCTCGTGTTAACATGTAATTTTATGCATATTTTGGGTAGTTTTATCGAGCTTAAATATATACAAATGTGTTAGAATTGCATCGTTATTCACTATTTCTCGATTTTGTTGGACCCGATTAGTTTTGGTATTTTATGTGATTGCAGGGCTATATTGAGGATTTTAAGGCCAATAGTCACCAAGAATGACGTCCCATTAGTTGTATTGGTTGCGGTTATTCGAGGCAAGTACCTTGCAATACGAATTATACCTACGCAATTTCATACTCGTCCGAAGTTTATGTGTTATCTTCATATATGTATGTATATATAAATATATATTTGTTTGTTGCCTTCATGTTATGAATCGCTAGGCTTATGCATTATTTATGAGCGTGTGAAGTTTTGTATTACTTTGAGACCGTTCAACCTTGCATTGTTATGTGAAGAACCATGCTATTTATTCGCTGGTGAGCGGCTCTTGTGGTTGGTGAACGACGGTGTCGCCTAATGTGTGAATTCAAGGGACGACTCCTGCAGGAGTTACACCGGCGAGGTGACATGGACGGGGTTTGACTGGCACATATAGTGAACGTCGGTGCACAGATGTCCAATTAGTGTGGCTCCTGGCTCGCTTCAGAGCAGAGGATACTTGTGTGATAGCCAAGATCCTGATACCGAATAAATTCATGCCTTTTGAATCTTTTTCAAACCCTTTTAAGAATATTGGTATCAGTAAGAAAATCAAGGATTAAATGACCAAGGATTTCTGATAAGATCTTCGAGTTTAGTTAGTCATTGATGGTCTCGGCTAATATACAAGTGAACTAGTATGAAATTACAAGTGTGTCATCGTATGTGTTGTGTGTATTTTCTATGTATTTTTTTATGTATTTTCATTCAACTAGAGGGACATCTTTATATAAAAGGTTTGTCCAAACAATTGTATTTCCCTCTAGTTGATCTCCTATAAAGAGTATCATGTCATACTCTACCTTATATGTATAAGAATCAATGAAAGTTATAAACTTAACCTCACCAATAAGATAGGTTTCTATTTGGATGGATCTAGGAATGAGCTGATAGGTTTCCAAGAACTGAACTATCATAGCATAGTTGTCCCATTGAACTAAGTTTTAGGACCATCCAATTCTCATAGTTGGGTGTCCACTCCGATTGTTTCTATGTTGCAGACTTTAAATCCATTCCTCTAACCAATTTATATAATTGTTCTCGATTCATATCTTTTACCAGTGGCCCCACTAGTTTTTTATTTGGCTTCACATAGTCAACCGAAACAACCTCAATCAAGATCAATTGTTCTAATGGTATTATGTCATCGACGATTAGTCTTGACTTATCATTACATATATTACATTATGCACTTCTTTCTTTTTCAAAAAAATCATACAAATAATATTATACTTTTCTAATCTTATGATCTTCAAGTGAGAAATTGTTTGACTTGTGCACCATATCCGACTTTGGTTTGCCTTTTCAATGCATTCAACGATTCTAGTATCATTTTAGGATTGTCTAAGCTATTTCTCTTGTAGCCAAAATTCTACCTCCACAATTTTGGTCTTTATAAGATGAGTATTATCTTAGTGTGGCATTTTTACGTTGAATATGATTTTTCCAAAAATAATAGTTTCATCCCCATATTTTTTTGGTAAGTTGGAACATTTTGACATTATATTCAATAACTCCTTAAGAGTATCATTTGATTGGAATCATTTTTATTTTAGATTTTATGGATGTCTTTCACAATCCTTAAATCTGAATTTCTGAAAGCACATGATTAAAGCAGAAATTCTTTGACTTTTCAAGTCTACGCTAAAGCACAATCAACATCTAGTGCTAGTTTGTATTTAAAGCTTTGAAATGCTTTTATAACTCTTCAAAGACTCATGTTCTTAATAGAATAATATTCCCCTTCTTAAAGTTAAAAAATCTATTGTCTTTCAATTTCCACTAAATGGAAATTATTACAGTTCTATTATTTCTATTACAAAAACATAATATTGCACTATTACATTTGATGCAATTATCAATTGTAATTCTTGAAGTTAATCAATGACTGTTTTCTAATCAACCATCATAAACTCCAAAATTCGCTCGACGGTAAATTTCTTAATGTCATCATCCTTAACCTTGTACTTCCATTCAAATGATGTCCACAAACTCTTTACGATACCTTTTGTTAACGTATAAACACTATGCAATGCAGTATCAAGTACATGTAATGCTTGTATAGATGGCCCTCTTGACCTTATACGTCAAAGACCACCCTTCGACCCATATTGGTATCGTCCTCGTTATAACTGGAGGTCATCTTTCAAATAGCTAAACAACCCCCGCATGCTCAACTAAACAACCCCCAAGAATGTTCAAGTTTCAAATTCTTAATTCTGAACTAGCCAAACAGGCCCTTACACCAGTTTTCAGCTTTTCAGAATTTCAACTCAATCTAATAAGGTCTTAGCATTTTTTAGAATTTCAAAAATTTGCAATTGGCCAAATAGGCTCTTTTGATATTTCTAAAATTTACAGTTTTGTCCCGACGTATAGTTTGTAATTTCTGAACTTTCAAAAAATACCTAGGGTTAAACTGTAACTTTCGGAAACTCTGGGGTTGATATGGAATTTGTAACAATTTCCAGTGTCATACTATAATTTTAAAAAGTCCAGGCGTGACCACTTTTTCAAAATTATGCACATATCCTAATTTTTATCTACTTCTCAAAACTTGGGCCAAAACCCAATCTAGAATTTCCAATTCAGTCACCGCCAGTTGTTGACCAGACTCATGTTAGAAAATTCTTCAAAATTAAAGACGTCGAGGCTTGAATCATGCATGGAAGCACTTTCCTTATAGTATTTCTTGCACCCCGAAATGTGTCTTAAGGTCACAAACAAGAATACCGCAGGATACGACAAGCCTTATTTTCGGACTGCACTAAGACAGAGTGAAATCCGAAGATAGGCAAGAACGATTTTTCTGGATTATATGTATTTGATAAATGAGAATAGTTGATTCGAAAATCTGTATGAATTTTTGAAACCGAATTCGGTTTTATAAATAAAACATATCTATTCGCGAAAAGGAGCACCATTTCGTTCAAACGACACGACTGTTGGCCAAACAACCGTTCATTTCAAAATGACATGACTTTTCATTTAAACAGCAAAAAAATAACCACCAATTGAACAGGCACAACCGTTGGCGAGAATCGCCGCGAGAAACCCGCGGACCGCGCCGTTTTGCCGGACTCGCCACGAGCCCACGTGACCGGCGTGCCGAAGTGCCAAAGTGCGTCTACGAAGCGCCACTAAAGTCTCTAAGCTCGAGCCCGAGCCCCGAGCCGGATCCGGAGCCGGACGCTGTTGTCGCCGGTGGCAACACCGGCGAGCGGCGATGTGAGAGTGAAGGCATAGATTTGCCACCTCACCTCCACATGGCACTACCATATGTTTATTAATGGTTATTTAATTGCTCACACTTATAAGGTGCTCATTTCCTTTGTTTTTGTTCCATGTGCTGACACTGTTGCTGATCTACTTATAAAGTTTCAGGCATATATTTCAGTTAAAAATTTATAAGTCAAAGCTCATCAGCCACAGACTATTGGCGCCAAACGGAAAAGAAGTTTAGATCCTTTAGATCTTTCATTATAAACCCTGATACCAGGGGGTGGCAGAGTTACGGAGTAACTCTCGAAACGCACCCCTCTCTTACGGAGTAACTCTCGAATAAATAAATCATATCTATTCGCGAAAGGGAGCACCATTTCGTTCAAACGACACGACTGTTGGCCAAACAACCGTTCGTTTCGAAATGACATGACTTTTCATTTAAACAGCAAAAAAATAACCACCAATTGAAGAGGCACAACTGTTGGCGAGAATCGCCGCGAGAAACCCGCGGACCGCGCCGTTTCGCCGGACTCGCCACGAGCCCACGTGACCGGCGTGCCGAAGTGCCAAAGTGCACCTACGAAGCGCCACTAAAGCCTCTAAGCCCGAGCCCGAGCCCCGAGCCGGATCCGGAGCCGGACGTCGTTGTCGCCGATGGCAACACCGGCGGGCGGCGATGTGAGAGTGAAGGCATAGATTTGCCACCTCACCTCCACATGGTACTACCATATGTTTATTAATGGTTATTTAATTGCTCACACTTATAAGGTGCTCATTTCCTTTGTTTTTGTTTCATGTGGGATTCTTTTCCACTCACAAAACACATTATTTTGTCTTTTAATGAACAATCAAATAAAAGCTTTACAAAATTAAATCTCTTATTTAATTTTCTAACTTTTCCAACAATCCCCCACTTGTTCATAAAAGACAAAATAGAATCCAGAAGATAAAACAAAGAGTGTTAGTACAGAAAAGTATCTTTCGATTTGAACTAATCCTTAGTACAAGCAACACAAGACTTTATCAAAAATTAGGTAGCTAGGCTTTGAACCTATTTTTCTTGTGATAAAGTCGGTATTACTCAACACACACTCTTTAGTGTTATTTGCCTACATCTCACGCTTAGCACCGTTAATGGTCATGTGCTCATCCTGTCTCGTGAATTTTTCATGAGAGAAATTCCAACTCTCACTTTGGGATGGCACCATCCTTAAATTCACATAGGTGAAGTTCTTACAGCATCTCTGTTACTTACAAATACTTGTCCTCATGACTGAACTTCATTAAGAGTTAAGAAAAAAACTCATCCTCCAATAGTAACAGCCAACATTACTGTATAATGTTGTGAACATCCAAATCAATGACTTGTTCTTACCCATTGAACCTAATGTTACTCAATTCACTATACAAGAATCACGATTTTATGACTGTCAAAAACTGTCACAAATGGCATAAACAGTCACAAATGACTGTCATAAAATCACTAGTCACAAGTTTTTTTGTGACTGTCAAAAACAGTCACAAACAGTGAGAAAACCTCATTTATATGACTTTACAATACCACTTTCCATGGCAATCATAAATATCATTTATGACTGTCATTAGCAGTCACGAATTTCAACTTTCGTGACTTCCATAGACAGTCACAAATATCATTTTTCTTGACTGTCTTGTGACTGTTTTTAGAAGTCATAAATGTTGAAAAAAATACAAAAAAAAAAGTAAAACCCCATTTTTCTCTGAATGCAATCTAATTATTTTTCACAATGAATTCATAATACAATTCAACTATATTTCTCAAAGTATTCAGACAACACTCCAATTAATTTTTACAAGACATAAAAATCACAATGTAATGCTGAAAATTAATACATGTAAAAAAAACTCCGAACCAACCCATTAGAATAAAATAAGTACGGAATATTAGTTATATATTGAAAATATCAACAACTAACAAGTTAAACTAATAAAATCATAAGCTTCATCCATGGAATACACAAGTGGAGCAACGCCTGCTAAAACAACAGTCTAAGGAGCATCTTTTGCCTGAACAACAAAATAAAATATATAAATCAGTCATTAACCAAAATAAATAAAGATAAAAAAATCCTTGTTGTGCAGTACTACATTAAGATATAATTTAGGAATACAAAGAGCAGCAATAACTATTTAGTTCATTTGAATATGTCGACCAAATATTTATGAACATAATATCTTTACCACTACATTTGAGATCACATTTAGAGAAAGAAGCAGTGATATAAAAACCGTAGCTCTTCATTTCAAACTTCTTCCAATTTTTGATAAAGCTTGCTCAGCACAGGACCTATACATCAAACGTTCATGGATTATGTCTCGGTAGAAAATTACATGATATGGTACGCACTTCATGAACCATCAATACTTTTTTACCTGTCAGCAAACTGAACAAACCCACAACGCTTGCCTATGTAATACCCGAATTTTCAGTATGAATTTTTCGCGTTATTTTATCTAAGATATACTGGATGGCTTGGTATCTATACAGTATGGATAAAATAAATTGAGAACTGAGACAACTGTATTTGTACTCGTATAACTGTCGTAGTGGTTCAACAATTATTTTGAGGATACCGTGTATCAGGTTATCGTACTTTTGATATTGGGTATATCCTATGATGATGTTATTGGATTCAGTACATGTATTCAGTATGTCGTATGTTCGTATTTGGTATGTCGAGACGGACGAGGAGAGTTGGAAAATGGCTAAGTATAGCCTGATTAGCGCGCGCTAATGTTCAAATATAGCGCACGCTATCGTTCATGGTTAGCGCACGCTAGAGGCAGAATGTAGCGCACGCTAAATGCAGTCAGATCGGAAGGAATCTGCGTGTGGACCCGGCTGCTTTCGGCACACGTTCTGATAAGTCAACGGTTGTTGTCCTGAAGTATTAGCGCACGCTAAAGCATGAGGCTTAACGCACGCTAATTGTAGATCGGTCAAAAGGAATCTTATCCTCGTCAGATCGGCATGTGGAGGCACATGCGGTACGTAGACTGTAGCAAGTCAACTGATATTAGCGCACGCTAAATGCAAGGACTTGCGTACGCTAAACAGTGTAAGTTACGTACGCTAATGTATGGGCATTACGTACGTAAGCTCATGTACGAGGCAAGACAGTGGCCTCTGGGCTGCGATAGCGCACGCTAACAAAGTCAGTTAGCGCATGCTAGGGCAATAACGCACGCTATTTTATGACAGTAGCGCGCGCTAGTAATGTATATTATATAAGGGGACATACGGGTTTTGAGATGCATTTAGTCCATTCTTTCTCCTTCAGTCGATAGAGAGAGATTTGGGAGGATTTTGAGGTTCCCATGCACGGTGAGGTGGTGATTTTTAACAAGATTAAGATAGAGAGCATGGATTCAAGCCTTGTTCTTCAAGGTACTCATGATTCTTGGAATGGAGTTCAAGTGTTCTTCTTGGTTCATCTAATCCAGGTAATATTCGTATCCCTTGTTAGTTGTTCGTTTTTAAGGATGATTACATGTGAGGAACATGTTGGATAATCATGTGACGATATTATATGAGATTTTATGGGATTATGATAAGAGTTTTCGGATGTTATTTAAGATTCTTCATGTTAATGGTGATTCGTTTAACTTGATGAGGTTGAATCATGGATTTCTGAAGCATGATAATTTCAAAGGGTCGATTTAGATGAGTTAAATCATGATATGAGGTTGTATTCAGTTATGTATGAGATGATCCTTGTTATCGGGTTGGTTTGATTATGTAATTTGCATGATGAAGAAAATGATAAACATTATAATATATACCTCGGATTATGTTGTTTTGAACGTGATGTCGGATATTTCATGTTCTTGAAGAGTTCTGAAATTATAGGATATGATGATTATGTATAGAAGGTGTTGGTGTTTTGGATATGAATATGGGATATTCGTATCTAGAGCCAAGTTATGTGTTTTGATATAATATTCGTATAAGAATATGAATACGATTTCGAGTATGATGATGAGTTTGGATCTGGAAAGTTATTGTTAATCTTGGAGTATGATTTCCTTTTCATTCGGATTCGTAGTCGCAAGGTGTTAGTCGATGCTTGGAATGCATGCCACTGTACAGCATTAGCGCACGCTAAGCTTACTGGCTAGCGCACGCTAACGGGAACAACTTAGTGCACGCTACGTTATCTGTTTAACGCGCGCTAAGTAGGCAGACAGTGTAGTATTTTCGTGTTGAGATTATGAACTCGTGATGGTTTGAACTGGATTATTTAAGACTGTGTTTAATCGAGATATTGTGGAACTGTTGGGTTATTGATCGGTTATTGATTGATAATTATGATTTATCGGATTTCGGCTTGTATTGTTGATATGAGTTCGTAATTGTTTGAGTTGTATTGATCGGTTTTGTAAATGATCGAGGTATTGTTGACCCGCTGAGTTTGATTGGTTTGTTATACCGATTATTGATTATTATCGGATGTGTTGTCATTTGATTATTGCATTAGGTCGCGATAATTGAGCGTTGATTATGGCCGTTGTGTTGCGGTCAAGGTTGGAAAGTTCGTAGGTTGCTTTTGGTCGGGGTTGAGGAGCTCGGGGACGAAGGCAATGGATTCTGGTAACAGTTTCGTGGTATCGGTATCGAGGCAAGTTATACTTGTTCAGTTTATAATATTTGATGAATGGTTTCGTTTTCATTTCATTTATAATTCGTATAGCAATGTTGTTAGAAATGTAAGTTGTCGGATAATGAGTTGTATATCGTGCTCTGGTTTGTATTAAATCATAAGGTATATGATTTAATTATATTCAAGGGAGACGTGAGTTATCTTTGGTCAAGGATATAGTATATCGGATATCGAGGATAGTTATCGTGATGACATAAGTATCAGGATAAAGGTTTATTGGTATTAAATGGATTATACCTATTTCGGGATTATTCGTATAACTGTGTATTCGTTCAGGGATATTGGATCATGGAAAGAATATTGTCTTCGGCTTGAGGTAATTCCAGTATTGTTCAGTTATGAGAATAATTGTTTTGAGGAATTATTGTATATGTTCTATGTGGATTCGTATTGATTATTTCGTTGAGGGCTGATGATCCCAGGGCTGATTGTGTTGAGATCGTTGATCGTGTTGATCATTTTTCGGGGATGATGATCCCAGGATTGTTGTTTTGGACATTGATTAGTCGTGTCGACTTTTCATTGCCAGTCTGTTGTTGTTCACTTCGGTGAGTCTTTTGATCCTTATTGGATATGTGATTTATTGAATTCGTTGTCATGTTGCATCGTGACATATCTGGAATCATATCTGCGTTCCGATTGGTTATTGTGTAGGATTTTTAGCTGGGCACACTATGGTTATGTGTTGATATTATTCCGCATTGAACCGTGCACACGAGACGTAGTTTCGTGAGGCTAATTAGGTACAAGACCACACGTGTATTTGATCGATACCCGGGGTGGCTTGTGCACGGACACATTTCCGGATCGGGCGTACTGTGATGTCCATCTTTGAGCCGTATATTTTTGTCGTTTCATAGTCCATGTATGATTGGATATGTTCGACGGTTTGCGACTGGTTGTTCATACGCCCGAGGGGTATGTTCGACAGTCAAAGTTATTTCTTTGAGATCCATTATTGTTGATCATTTGGAGTCTACCTTATTGAGGGTATTCTCGATTATTGTTGGTCCTTTGTTGATCATTTGGAGTCTACCATGTTGAGGGTATTCTCAGTTATCGTTGATCATTTATTGATCGTATTGGAGTCATCATGTCGATAATATTCTCGGTTGACCTATTGTTTTGATCATTGTGTTGATCGTATGAGTATTTGAACTGTATGTCGATGTTTCAGTACTTGTTATCATTGTTCTGTGGAAATTTGACTTACAGGTGTATCGTGTATATTTGGTTTTACCCAAATTGAGATTTGATTGTGCGATCCGACGGACAGGATTTGGCACAGGTTTGATTATTTCCACACTTATAAGTTATGATGAGGTTTGGAGGATTGTTGGTATTTTGGAATATGGTACAGATAATTGTTGATTTCTTTTCGTCACTTGAGAATGCGAAATCTGAATTATGGTAAGGATCGATTTGGTTTGGATTGCCATGAATTGGTAAGGTTATAATGGTAAGATTACGTTGGTAGTAATCTTACAGTATTATTACATTGGTATGTAATTATTTATGACGATGTGATCGATATCATTATTGAGTATTGTGGCTGACCCCGTCGTGGGCTTTATTTTTAGGTACTCGGAGATCGAGCTAGTAGCGGTCGTGAAGGGATGAGCTTCCCGATGTGATACTGGCGGTGGCATGTTTTGGAGTATCGAGTATTTCTTTTCTGGTTATTCATTTCCGCTGCAAATGTGTATTTTGAACTGTATTTATCCGCTGTGTGTGTATATTTCAAAATGGCTTTTCGGTATCTTTATCCGCTGCGTGTGGGTATTTTAAATGGCCCTTTTGGCACTTTGCGAACTTGGGTTATTTCGTTAAACCTTTTCCTAAACTATTTTATCGGTACGTTTAAGCGGCGTCTTAACGTACATTTTGAACTATCGAGATTTGGCACTTCGCCTTGTATTTTCAGATGGTATTTTATGACGGTATTTCAGAATTATGTTTTTTGAAAATATTTGAGTATTTGCAAAATATTACCGTCATCAGCCTTTTGGCGTTTTTGAATTGGTTTTGTAAACGGTGTTTAGCCTGGTGGGTTCCGGCGCGGGACCCAAAGCGCTGTAATATCCCGGATGGTTTTGGGGGTGTTACAGCCTACTGGTATCTTAACATGGACTAATTCACCATATTGGGAGAAAACTTGTTTCAACACTGGGGTCCAGACCACCAACAAATATCTACACTTGCAGTGATAATTGGTCAGAACTATGATATAAGAAAAATAGGTCCAAATACTAAGAAAAAATCACGCACTGTTGTGTTACTAGGATCACTGGATCACCCTCGCTCTGACCTCCTTGAGAATTCTGATATGGAGCTGCAAATGACAAATAAATGTAGAGATTGAAACCACAAACTGACAAATTATTTGTCCATCAACTTTCTATGGCTAACTCATTATGCCGGGAGAATATCCACCCATTCCTCATTACATAAAACAAGAAATATTCTTCACCGTCTACCGTTCTAATTTCTCTCTGGTTTTCAGCAAGTGAGCAAGGCCTGAATCGTAGCACCAAAGTTGCCACGATTATATAAGTAGCAAGTGAGAGTGACTACTAGATATCCAACAACATGAAGGAATTACGTGTTGCAATCACTTCGAAATCACAACTGTTTCGAAAATACAAAGACTCCGAGCTAGAATTGCAGCTACATACTATGATGATTTGACAAAGGACAAACAAACAAGAACATAAAAACAAAATAAAGCATGTATACAAGGCATCCGGTTAAATTCTGTAACCTTTAGTAACTAAAAGTTGAGCATTTCACCTTGCTACAAATTACAATAAAGATGTTGACACTAAGAATCTTTATAGAGAGGGACAAATACATAGGGAACATCAATATGGTTGATAAAAATGGCACAAATCTAGATAAATATACTCATCTCTAACAAGTGCTATAATCTAGAAAACAGAACGTGTATTAGTTAGCTTTAGCACTTACCTTTTGTAAGTAATGCTACTCCTTAGAGTTTGCCACCTCCAAACAGTGTTGATTATTAAAAAAACAGTTGTACAGTATCTGAGTCAAGATGCAAGGGAATACGGCAAACTGGTAGTCTCAACCTAACGGACTGTTACAGGAAAGCACAACAGCAACATTTGAAAATATAGGGGAAAATGTGAACTTAAAGCAATGACTGGTATCAACACCTCACATGCAAAATGCTCACGCCATTGCCAAACGGAAAGGCTCAACTGAAGGAACAAAATACGAAGAACACTTCCAAAAAATTGCTCGAGCACAAAAAATCTAAAGTGGTTAATGATAATTTATATACAATATACGTAAGCATGAACATGCAATACCATGAACCATTTCATGTTTGGTAAACTATATTTCACCTCTTACTTTGTTTGATGGTGGAATTTTCATAGTATTAAATAGTAAACATGGACTACACTGATTTCTTATCTACCCTGTTTTCAGAAAATGATAACTGAGGAGCCTACAATAGTTTCAATGCAATTTTACATGTTCAATGTCAACCAGTCAACAAGAAATGTGGCAAATCAACTAAATGATCAATGTGTCTTCCATTTCCAAACATACCTAGACCTCGAGCTGCAACATCTGTATCTATCATAATAGGACTTTTGCCAGCCTTGAACTCTGATAGAACCCAATCTCTTTCTGCTCGACTCTTGTCTCCATGGATTGATAACACAAGCCACCCATCCATTCGGAGCTGTCTAGTAAATAAGATTTTAAATCAACGAAAATATAGTGATTATTTGCTATAGATTCAGCTAAATTAACACGCAGACGCAGCACAAATCAAGATCAAGAACATGGCAATCGGACAGGATGAAAATTCAGCGAAAGCTATATCAATGAGTCTGAAGAAATCCCTTAAATAAATAAATAAATAAAATAAAACAAATTTGTTATCCGACAAACAAAATAAATACCTCGCAAACAATATACGATACCCTGTGAAATAAAAGCACAAACAAACTTAGCTCGGGAATGTGGATAACCGCGGGTGCCAAAAATGTGAGAGAGAAATAAATAACTCCAGGAATCAGATTATGCTAACATCCATATGCTAAATGTGAGAGAGAAATAAATAACTCCAGAAATAAATAACTCCATAGAGAGGCGAGCGGGATAATAATAGCCGTATGCTAATAAAATCAGATTAAATAAAAAATCATTAGGTTCCACACTACCAGAATCTTACCCGTATGCTAATCAAATCGAGCAACTCCAGGAAATTGGAAACCTTCTTCTTTCGATTTCAAACATCCAACCCAAAATCGAATTTAATCAAACAAATCCATAATTAATTTCCATAAAAACTACCATCCCAGTTTAAACATCCTTACCTGGATCGTCGCCTCCATCAACCCATCATCGCGTCGCCTCCAGACCCGTTGTCGAACCCCTTGCATTCCAGCTGTTCGAATCCCCGACAGGTGAGCGGATGTGAAATCGTGGGTGTCTGTGTGTCTGTATGTGGGTTTCAGTGTGTGTCGCCGGAGAGAGTGGATACCGCGGAGCTTTTAGAGAGAGAAAACAGCAGGGAGAGTCGAACGCGAAGAAGGAAATGAATGTTTGGCCGAGACATTTCAGAAAGGTTTTTTTTTTGATGACGATTTCAGAAAGGGGTTTTAACCCGAGAGAGAGAGAGAGAGAGAGAGAGAGAGAGAGAGAGGAGAGAGGTGAGAGGTTAGAGGAGAGAGTTATTATCGTTTAACTTTGAAAAAGTTTATGACTGTTCAAGAGAGTCACGAAACTTATGACAGTTATTAAAAGTCACAAACATTTAGATTTATTACTGTTTGGTCTTTGTGACTGTTATTGGCAGTCATAAAGTTGTGACTGTTATTGACAGTCACCAATCCAGGGAGTTTCAATGTCACAAAATCCTATTATTGGTGTAGTGATTCCTAACGTTAGGTTGGGTTGCCATCATAGTCGGATCACTACTCAAGGAGTTTAAGACCCATCCCTCTCGAGGTTGATTTCACCAAATCTCTTGCAAGAGGTTTAGTGAATGGATCGGCAATGTTAAAGCTTAACCTCACATATGTGAGCGAAATGATTCCATCTTTGATCAATTTCCTCACATAGTTATGTCTAAGACTAATATGTCTAGACTTTCCATTATACACTTCATTGTATGCTCTTGCTAAGGTTGATTGACTATCACAATGTATCGACACGGTTGATATATTGTCTTTAGCCAATGGAACTTCTAAAAGAAGATCCCTTAACCATTCAGCCTCTTGACCTGCGGAAGCCAGAGCTATGAACTCTGATTCCATGGTCGAATGAGTAATACACGTTTGTTTCTTTGATTTCCAAGAAACTGCTCCTCCGGCAAGTGTAAATACCCATCCTGTCGTAGATTTGTTGTCTCCGACACTTGATATCCAACTTGCGTCAGTATATCCTTCTAGTACGGCAGGAAACTGACCGTATTGAAGTCCAAGATTCTTTGCTTTTAAAAGAAATCCAAAAATTCTTCCAATGGCCTTCCAATGCTCGGCACTTGGATTGCTAGTAAATCTACTCGTTTTACTAACGGCGAACGCTATGCTTGGTCGAGTACATTGCATCAAGTACATAAGACAACCAATAGCACTAGGATATTCCAATTGAGCCACAGCTCTTCCATCATTCTTTTCAAGTTTTATACTGGGATCAAAAGGGGTGTTCACCTCCTTGAATTTTAAATGTTTGAACTTGTCAAGCACTTTTTCAACATAGTGTGATTGACTAAGTTCATAACCCCCACTAGTTCTACGAACCTTGATACCTAAAATAGTATCAACGTGTCCAAGATCTTTCATTTTGAAAGTGGAAGGTAGAAACCTCTTCATTTCTAATATTCCTTCCATCTCGTTGCTAATGATCAACATATCATCAACATAGAGACATAGGAAGACCAAAACGTTACCACGCACTTTTGTGTACAAACACTTGTCACAAACGTTAGGAATAAATCCAATCGAAAGTATGACCGAGTCAAACTTTTGAGGCCATTGTTTGGGTGCTTGTTTTAATCCATATAAGGATTTGACAAGTTTACAAACTTTTTCTTCATTACCCGGAAGTACATAGCCTTCTGGCTGCTCCATGTAAATCTCCTCATCGAGATCTCCATTTAGAAATGCTGTCTTGACATCCATTTGATGAACATTTAGGTTATATAAAGAAGCCAAGGCGAACAACACTCTAATTGTTGTTGTTCTTGCTACCGGTGCATATGTGTCAAAATAATCGATTCCTTCCCGTTGTCGAAATCCTTTGTCTACCAATGTAGCCTTGTAAGCGTTAAGAGTACCATCTCTGTATTTCTTTCGAAACACCCACTTACATCCAATGGGTCTCGACCCTTTGGGTAGATCGACAATCTCCCAAGTGTGATTTGCCATAATAGAATCCATTTCATCTTGGATAGCATCCTTCCAAAAAGCGGAGTACCGAGAAGCCACTGCTTCATTATAATTCTTAGGATTATCTTCAACAAGAAGAATAATCGGAATCTTTCGGGCAAAATTCTCTCTATTTCCTTCTACTAGGTAAAAGGAAATAAGTTGAGAATCTCTTTCATCAGGTCCCAAATCCTTAGTCTTACGGACTCTCTTGCTAATCCGAGGTTCTGGTTGTTCTACAATAACCCTAGAAGAACTCTCCCCTCGAGGTTCTTCATTGGTGGTGTTTTGAGATTCCTTTTCATTAGAATTAGAGTTCTCAAAGAATTCCACGTCTCGGGATTCTATTATGATATTAGATTCCAAATTTAGAAGTCTATATACCTTGCTATTCGTAGCATAGCCAATAAAAGCACTTCGTATCCCTCGAGGACCCAACTTGGTCCTTTTAGGATCCATGTTTTTATAGTAGGCTAGGCACCCCCACACTATGAAATACCCAATATTCGGCTTTCGCCCTTTCCATACCTTATACGGAGAAATTTGGGTTTTCTTTAAAGGTATACGATTTAAAATATGACATGCAGAAAATAAAGCTTCACCCCACAAACTAAAAGGTAATCCAGAATGCATTAACATGGCATTTATCATCTCTTGAAGTGTTCTATTTTTACGTTGGGCTAAACCGTTTTGCTGTGGTGTACGTGGTGCGGAACATTCGTGAACAATACCATTTTCTTCACAAAAGGCATTAAAATCACTAGAAAAATATTCACCACCTCTATCGCTTCTAAGAACTTTAATTTTAGTTCCTAATTGATTTTCAACTTCAGTCTTATACATCTTAAAAGCATTAAAAGCATCATCTTTATGTTTTAATAAACACACATATGTAAATCTAGAGCAATCATCAATAAAGGTAATAAAATACTTATTACCCCCACGGGTTAACATCCCGTTGAATTCACATAAATCAGAATGTATAAGATCTAATAATTTAGAATTTCTCTCTACACTATAAAAGGGTTTCTTTATCATTTTAGATTTCACACATATTTCACATTTATCTAATTTATCAGATTTGCACGAAATTAAGCCACATTTAATTAATCTTTTCATAGTGCTAAATCCTATATGTGCTAATCTACTATGCCATAAAGAAACGGAATCAATCATATAAGCAGAAGGAGAAATCTTATTAATAACATTGTCAACAATACATAATTTGACCATCCCTTCACTGGAGTAGCTCTTTCCAACAAATACACCATTATGGGTCAAGATAAGCTTGCCCGAATCATACACAGATTTGATCCCTGGTTTACCTAAGAGATCACCACTAACAAGGTTCCTATTCATTTCCGGAACATGGAGAACATTGGTCAAAGTGACCTTCTTCCCGGATGTGAAATTGAGTTCCACGTTTCCGATGCCGACGACCTTTGAACGTTGCTCGTTTCCCATCTGAACTTCTTGTCCTCCATCGACTTCAGAATAGGTGTTAAAAGCAGTCATGTCGTACGATACATGGACGGTAGCACAAGTGTCGTACCACCACCCTTGAATGTTTCCCTTGACCGCCATAATTTCGCTCACCGTAGCGATTATGTTCCCATCGGTCATGGTGGCGTTGACTTCTTTATCGGCTGTCGTACGGAGTCGACAATCTCGAGCATAGCGACCGGGTTTGCCACACACATAGCAGCCCCCATTGGACCCCTTGGACACGGACTTGTTGCCAGACTTAAATTTGCTGGAATGCTTGAATTTCTTTGAATCCTTTTTGGGACCCGAAGAACTTCCTTTTTCATTCCACTTCCTCTTGCCTTTCGCGCTCACCGCGTTGGACTTGAAAGTACCAGCGTCCGTCGTCTTCTCTCTCATCCTCGACTCCTCCTCGATTCGAAGATGTTTCTGGATTTGTTCCAAAGAGAAGTCCTCGATATTGTGAAGAAGTTTCTTCCTGTAGCTTTTCCAGGAATTGGGCAACTTCGCAATAATTGCACCAACTTGGAAAGTCTCCGGAATATCAATCTTCACGACCCTCAATTTGTTGACAATAACTTGTAATTCATGTACTTGAGCAAGTATGGGCTTATAGTCAAACATCTTAAAATCAAAGTAACTAGAGACAAGGAACTTTTTGGTACCTTCTTCTTCGGCCTTGAATTTGTACTCGAGTGCCTTCCAAATCTCCATAGCTGAAGGATTGTCGGTGTAGAGATCGTAGAGACGGTCGGAGAGTGTTCAAAATGTGGCCACGACACAGCAACTCGTCCTCTTGATGCTTCCTCCATTCTGCCTTGAGTTCTTCAGAATCATTCTCTGTTGGCTCCGGGATAGGCTTCAACGTTGGGTCCAACACGTAGAAGACCTTCATGGCAGTGAGGAAGAAACGCATCTTGTCCTGCCAGCGAGTGTAGTTGGCTCCATCGAAGCGGTCCAACTTGACAAAGTCTTGGTTCATCACCTTCAAACTCGAAACAGTAGCCTCGGTCTCCATTGCAACAGATACTATAAGATTGTTAGAAAATTCTTCAAAATTAAAGACGTCGAGGCTTGAATCACGCATGGAAGCGCTTTCCTTATAGTATTTCTTGAACCCCGAAATGTGTGTTAAGGTCACAAACAAGAATACCGCAGGATACGACAAGCCTTATTTTCGGACTGCACTAAGACAGAGTGAAATCCGAAGATAGGCACAACCGTTGGCGAGAAACCCGCAGACCGCGCCGTTTCGCCAGACTCGCCACGAGCCCACGTGACCGGCGTGCCGAAGTGCCAAAGTGCGCCTATGAAGCGCCACTAAAGCCTCTAAGCCCGAGCCGGATCCGGAGCCGGACGCCGTTGTCGCCGGTGGCAACACCGACGAGCGGCGATGTGAGAGTGGAGGCATAGATTTGCCACCTCACTTCCACATGGCACTACCACATGTTTATTAATGGTTAATTAATTGCTCACACTTATAAGGTGCTCATTTCCTTTATTTTTGTTTTGTTCATAAAAGACAAAATAGAATCCACAAGATAAAACAAAGAGTGTTAGTATAGATAAGTATCTTTCGATTTGAACTAATCCTTAGTACAAGCAACACAAGACTTTATCGAAAATTAGGTAGCTAGGCTTTGAACCTATTTTTCCTTTGATAAAGTCGGTATTACTCAACACACACTCTTTAGTGTTATTTGGCTACATCTCATGCTTAGAACCGTTAATGGCCATGTGCTCATCCTATCTCGTGAATTTTTCATGAGAGAAACTCCAACTCTCACTTTGGGATGGCACCATCCTTAAATTCACATAGGTGAAGTTCTTACAGCATCTTTGTTACTTACAGATACTTGTCCTCATGACTGAACTTCATTAAGAGTTAAGAAAAAAACTCATCCTCCAATAGTAACAGCCAACATTACTGTATAATGTTGTGAACATCCAAATCAATGACTTGTTCTTACCCATTGAACCTAATGTTAGTCAATTCCTAACGTTAGGTTGGGTTGCCATCATAGTCGGATCACTACTCAAGGAGTTTAAGACTCATCCCTCTCGAGGTCGATTTCACCAAATCTCTTGCAAGAGGTTTAGTGAATGGATCAGCAATGTTAAAGCTTGATCTCACATATGTGAGCGAAATGATTCCATCTTTGATCAATTTCCTCACATAGTTATGTCTAAGACTAATATGTCTAGACTTTCCATTATACACTTCATTGTATGCTCTTGCTAAGGTTGATTGACTATCACAATGTATCGACACGGTTGATATATTGTTTTTAGCCAATGGAACTTCTAAAAGAAGATCCCTTAACCATTCAGCCTCTTGACCTGCGGAAGCCAGAGCTATGAACTCTGATTCCATGGTCGAATGAGTAATACACGTTTGTTTCTTTGATTTCCAAGAAACTGCTCCTCCGGCAAGTGTAAATACCCATTCTGTCGTAGATTTGTTGTCTCCGACACTTGATATCCAACTTGCGTCAGTATATCCTTCTAGTACGGCAGGAAACTGACCGTATTGAAGTCCAAGATTCATTGTTTTTAAAAGAAATCCAAAAATTCTTCCAATGGCCTTCCAATGCTCGGCACTTGGATTGCTAGTAAATCTACTAATTTTACTAACGGCGAACGCTATGTCTGGTCGAGTACATTGCATCAATACATAAGACAACCAATAGCACTAGGATATTCCAATTGAGCCACTGCACTTCCATCATTCTTTTCAAGTTTTATACTGGGGTCAAAAGGGGTGTTCACCTCCTTGAATTTTAAATGTTTGAACTTGTCAAGCACTTTTTCAACATAGTATGATTGACTAAGTTCATAACCCCCACTACGAACCTTGATACCTAAAATAGTATCAATTTGTCCAAGATCTTTCATTTTAAAAGTGGAAGATAGAAACCTCTTCGTTTCTAATATTCCTTCCATCTCGTTGCTAATGATCAACATATCATCAACATAGAGACATAGGAAGACCACAACGTTACCACGCACTTTTGTGTACAAACACTTGTCACAAACGTTAGGAATAAATCCAATCGAAAGTATGACCGAGTCAAACTTTTGATGCCATTGTTTGGGTGCTTGTTTTAATCCATATAAGGATTTGACAAGTTTGCAAACTTTTTGTTCATTACCCGGAAGCACATAGACTTCCGGATGCTCCATATAAATCTCCTCATCGAGATCTCCATTTAGAAATGCTGTCTTGACATCCATTTGATGAACATTTAGGTTATATAACGAAGCCAAGGCGAACAACACTCTAATTGTTGTTGTTCTTGCTACCGGTGCATATGTGTCAAAATAATCGATTCCTTACCGTTGTCGAAATCCTTTGGCTACCAATCTAGCCTTGTAAGCGTTAAGAGTACCATATTTGTATTTCTTTCGAAACACCCACTTACATCCAATGGGTCTCGACCCTTTGGGTAGATCGACAATCTCCTAAGTGTGATTTGCCATAATAGAATCTATTTCATCTTGGATAGCATCCTTCCAAAAAGCGGAGTCCCGAGAAGCCACTGCTTCATTATAATTCTTAGGATTATCTTCAACAAGAAGAATAATTGGAATCTTTCGGGCAAAATTCTCTCTATTTCCTTCTACTAGGTAAAAGGAAATAAGTTGAGAATCTATTTCATCAGGTCCCAAATCCTTAGTCTTACGGACTCTCTTGCTAATCCGAGGTTCTGGGTGTTCTACAACAACCCTAGAAGAACTCTCCCCTCGAGGTTCTTCATTGGTGGTGTTTTGAGATTCATTTTCATTAGAATTAGAGTTCTCAAAGAATTCCACGTCTCAGGATTCTGTTATGATATTAGATTCCAAATTTAGAAGTATATATGCCTTGTTATTCGTAGCATAGCCAATAAAATCACTTCGTATCTCTCGAAGACCCAACTTGGTCCTTTTAGGATCCATGTTTTTATAGTAGGCTAGGCACCCCCACACTTTGAAATACCCAATATTCGGCTTTTGCCCTTTCCATACCTCGTATGGAGAAATCTGGGTTTTCTTTAAAGGTGTACGATTTAAAATATGACATGCAGAAAATAAAGCTTCACCCCACAAACTAAAAGGTAATCCAGAATGCATTAATATGGCATTTATCATCTCTTGAAGTGTTCTATTTTTACGTTCGGCTAAACCGTTTTGCTGTGGTGTGCGTGGTGCGAAACATTCGTGAACAATACCATTTCCTTCACAAAAGGCATTAAAATCACTAGAAAAATATTCACCACCTCTATCGCTTCTAAGAACTTTAATTTTAGTTCCTAATTGATTTTCAACTTCAGCCTTATACATCTTAAAAGCATTAAAAACATCATCTTTATGTTTTAATAAACACACATATGTGAATCTAGAGCAATCATCAATAAAGGTAATAAAATACTTATTACCCCCATGGGTTAACATCCCATTGAATTCACATAAATCAGAATGTATAAGATCTAACAATTTAGAATTTCTCTCTACACTATAAAAGGGTTTCTTTATCATTTTATATTTCACACATTTCACATTTATCTAATTTATCAGATTTGCACGAAATTAAACCACATTTAATTAAACTTTTCATAATGCTAAATCCTATATGTGCTAATCTACTATGCCATAAAGAAACGGAATCAATCATATAAGCACATGGAGATATCTTATTAATAACATTGTCAAAAATACATAATTTGACCATCTCTTCACTGGAGTAGCCCTTTCCAACAAATACATCATTACGGGTCAAGATAAGCTTGCCCGACTCATACACAGATTTGATCCCCGGTTTACCTAAGAGATTACCACTAACAAGGTTCCTAATCATTTCCGGAACATGGAGAACATTGGTCAAAGTGACCTTCTTCCCGGATGTGAAATTGAATTCCACGTTTCCGATGCCGACGACCTTTGAACGTTGCTCGTTTCCCATATAAACTTCTTGTCCTCCATCGACTTCAGAATAGGTGTTAAAAGCAGTCATGTCGTGCGATACATGGACAGTAGCACAAGTGTCGTACCACCACCCTTGAATCTTTCCCTTGACCGCCATAATTTCGCTCACCGTAGCGATTATGTTCCCATCGGTCATGGTGGCGTCGACTTCTTTTTTGGCTGTCTTACGGAGTCGACAATCTCGAGCATAGCGACCGGGTTTGCCACACACATAGCAGCCCCCGTTGGACCCCTTGGACACGGACTTGTTGCCAGAGTTGAATTTGCTGGAATGCTTGAATTTTTTTGAATCCTTTTTGGGACCCGAAGAACTTCCTTTTTCATTCCACTTCCTCTTGCCTTTCGCGCTCACCGCGTTGGACTTGAAAGTACCATCATCCGTCGTCTTCTCTCTCATCCTCGACTCCACCTCGATTCGAAGATGTTTCTGGATTTGTTCCAAAGAGAAGTCCTCAGTATTGTGAAGAAGTTTCTTCCGGTAGCTTTTTCAGGAATTGGGCAACTTCGCAATAATTGCACCAACTTGGAAAGTCTCCGGAATATTAATCTTCACGGCCCTCAATTTGTTGACAATAACTTGCAATTCATGTACTTGAGCAAGTATGGGCTTATCGTCAAACATCTTAAAATAAAAGTAACTAGAGATAATGACCTTTTTGGTACCTTCTTCTTCGGCCTTGAATTTGTACTCGAGTGCCTTCCAAATCTCCATAGCTGATGGATTGTCGGTGTAGAGATCGTAGAGACGGTCGGAGAGAGTGTTCAAAATGTGGCCACGGCACAGCAACTCGTCCTCTTGATGCTTCTTCCATTCTGCCTTGAGTTCTTCAGAATCATTCTCTGTTGGCTCCGGGATAGGCTTCAACGTTGGGTCCAACACGTAGAAGACCTTCATGGCAGTGAGGAAGAAACGCATCTTGTCCTGCCAGCGAGTGTAGTTGGTTCCATTGAAGCAGTACAACTTGACGAAGTCTTGGTTCATCACCTTAAAACTCGAAACAGTAGCCTCGGTCGCCATTGCAACAGATACTATAAGATTGTTAGAAAATTCTTCAAAATTAAAGACGTCGAGGCTTGAATCACGCATGGAAGCGCTTTCCTTATAGTATTTCTTGCACCCCGAAATGTGTCTTAAGGTCACAAACAAGAATACCGTAGGATACGACAAGCCTTATTTTCGGACTGCACTAAGACAGAGTGAAATCCGAAGATAGGCAAGAACGATTTTTCTGGATTATATGTATTTGATAAATGAGAATAGTTGATTCGAAAATCTGTATGAATTTTTGAAACCGAACTCGGTTTTATAAATAAATCATACCTATTCGCGAAAGGGAGAACCATTTAGTTCAAACGACACGACTATTGGCTAAACAACCGTTCGTTTCGAAATGACATGACTTTTCATTTAAACAGCAAAAAAATAACCACCAATTGAAGAGGCAAAACCGTTGGCGAGAATCGCCGCGAGAAACCCGCGGACCGCGCCGTTTCGCCACGAGCCCACGTGACCGGCGTGCCGAAGTGCCAAAGTGCGCCTACGAAGCGCCACTAAAGCCTCTAAGCCCGAGCCCGAGCCCCGAGCCGGATCCGGAGCCGGACGCCGTTGTCGCCGGTGGCAACACCGGTGAGCGGCGATGTGAGAGTGAAAAATGACATAGATTTGCCACCTCACCTCCACATGGCACTACCCCATGTTTATTAATGGTTATTTAATTGCTCACACTTATAAGGTGCTTATTTCCTTTGTTTTTGTTCCATGTGGGATTCTTTTCCACTCACAAAACATATTATTTTATCTTTTAATGAACAATCAAATAAAAGCTTTACAAAATTAAATCTCTTATTAATTTTCTAACTTTTCCAACAACTCACAGGCCCGATTGTCTTCTCCTGCCGGTCTACCGCCTCGTAGCAGGTCAGAGTTGACCCAGATGAGCGCATCAACCTGGCGTCGCCTGCTTGCGTGTCATCACCTGGGCTTCGCCATGTCAGTACCAGTGGTGGTTCAACAATGGGTATGCAACCCAGCACCTGGAAAGACTTTGACCCCAGCGGCGACATGCGGTGGTTCTCGTAAAGGTCTTCCCCCTCATTCCAGATACAATCCACCAATATCATAACAGATTGTCCTCTTCAAAAGCATATCTAAAAGTCAGAATCCAAATTTTACATTGCAAAATCTTTTGCAACTAGCACGTTTTTTATGCAAAATGTCCTGATTGTTATAAAATTGAAATATCGTAGAGAGAGATTTTAGAGAGAGAATAGAGAAAATGATTCTCATGTGTGGTTTTTCATTAATAACTGAAGTCCTATTTATAGAAAAACTTCAGATGGCAAAATCGTAATTACATAATTACATTAGGGGCATAATAGTCATTCACACTATATAAAAACAAAAGGGTAATTGAAATGTCACTTTCAAGGTATATTATAACACTCCCCCTTGAATGACTATTTACATAAATATCTGCTGAACTGGTTTGAAGAAAAATCCTATGTGAGAAAAACTTTCAAAATGTTTGTATTGGAGTTTGTGGCAATCATATCATGTTGCATCATAATGTTGGTAGGAAATCTCTGTGGGATAAAACTTCAGCAATCTGTGATCTCGTAAATTTGCTCCCCCTTATCTCGATAGTTCTTGTATGAATATTCTTGTGTCGTCTCAGTAAAACCTCGTGGGACAAAAAACTAAGTGATTCTGTCATGTATATCATTCGTTGTTGGGAGTATCCACGTGTTGCCTCATTAAAACCTTGTCAAGAAAACCTAGTGGGAAAAACTTGATCGAAGGAAAAAAAAAGTACAACTACTCCTTCTATTTTCAAGCTTTGGGGAATAATCTTGATCTTGGTAGTGTCTCTCATTATGCCATGAATATGCCTCGTTAAAACCTTATTAGGAAAAACCCAATGGGAAAATCCTAATTAAGAGAAATGAGTACATTATTCATACTAATACGCCATTCCAGTTGCCTCGTTAAAAACCTTGCTAGGAAAACCCAATGGGACAAAATCTCAGTCAAGGGAAAAAGAATGCAACGCGTATTTTATATAACTATGCCCCGGGCATTTCAATGATCCTCCAGAGATTAGTACGAGTATCATTTTCAGTGCAGTTTGTAATATCGAACTCATATTCATTGCAATATATTCCAAATTTCTTTTGGAGATTCCATATTGGTTGTGATTAAGCTGCCTCGTTAAAAACCTTGCTAGAAAAACCCAGTGGATAAAACCTCGGTCAAGGAAAAGAGTACAGCAGACACTACTAGAAAAAACACCTTTTAAATCGGTTAAAATATGCCTTTTAAATCGGGTCTCGAACCGTTATAGATCCAGTCGATGTAGAAAATCGACGCATTTAACATCGGTTATTTAACCGATGTAGAAAATACTTTTAACATCGGTTATTTAACCGATTTAGTAAGTTGATATAACCGATTTCGAATCTCACATTCCAGATCGGATATCCAAAAAACCGATTTAGAATGTTTAGTTTCTAAATCGGTTACTGCTTTAACCGATTTAGAATGTGTAATATTCTAAATCAGTTAATGCTTTAACCGATTTAGAATGTGTAATAATCTAAATAGGTTACTGCTTTAACTGATTTAGAAAAATTTATATTCTGGTTCAAAAAATGGCAGATTTAGAAAAGCCCTGTTCACAAAAGTGGCAATTTTTAGATCACGACAGAATCCCTCCTATAAAACATAACATGAACAATAAAATTTCCAACAAGACGCCATATATTCTACCCAAATTATTAAGTTTACACTATTCTATTACAAAACCTTGTTTACATCTTGCAAAAAAATGTACAACAGTTATTACAAGAGATTTATAAATCTTGCAAAAAAAAGTACAATCACAAAATGATGAATGATCCCTACGCAGCAAATCCCTACGTACACGGTTCCCATATTCATCTCTTACTACTTCGATAAAGATGTAAAATCTAGAAAATATTGAGTCCAACGTCTTCGTACGTCATCAATATCATCCTTCGAATAAGGCTCTTCCATATCAAATGTCTGCAAATTAACAAGAGGCCACCAATTGATCAAATATCCATAAACATTTTAATGTCTTTGATTTTGAACAACTGATATTTTGCCATTTCTCCTTCTTTTATTGTCAACAACCATTTTTATGGTGAAAACACAGAAAAAAAGCGGGATGGGGGGGGGGTTCTATTTTCTAAATATTTATGTCAAACTCCAGGTGTATGCAAGAGCGATCAGATTCCAAGGTGTCTAGTTCTCTTTGAGCGGAAACATGCACCCTTGAGAGGCAAATAATAACTCAGTCATTAAGCACATAAGAATAAAATACACAAACAAAATAGAATACCTGCATGGGTGGTGAATATCATACGAAGCATCCCCATTAGCAACGGATGTGTGGTTATCATCATAAGATGATGTGGCAGGATCATGAGTTAGAACTCTATACTCTGGAATTGCAGCTGCGTATGGAGTAACCGTAGATTCTGCATCATCATCGCCCCTAAGATTGGATCTAATTCAGGACATAGTTGCTCTCTCATACAATCGAAAAACATTCTCACGGTTATAACAGCATCAATTATGATGTCATACTACCTCAATAGTATCATAATTCACATAAAGCATAAAACTAATAAAAATGGGACAGAGCTGTCATAGAAAACAAAATTATTAACAACATTGAGAATGTAGTTAATAAGCAAGTATACAGCATACCAAGCAGAGAAATCATCTTCGATGCATTGATCATCGTCTCCAAGACCTAATGGTATAATACGTTTTGCACCTGACATACAAAAAGCAGTTGCACAAGACAACCGGTCACAACGAAACAAAATGTAGGCTAATTGCCAATGGATCCAATTGTCTAGTGCAGCTTAGGGCATGACATACGAATCATTTTTAGACAAGGCAATACATGCAACAGAGTCTTAAGCTGGCTTCGCATCATTCATGTCATTAGACATGAGAGCCCCATTAGTAGGCTGCCACAATTGTGGCACATAGGAGGCAGAAGACTGAAAGTACACATCGCATCATCTATATTAATTTAAGTAAAAAATGCTCATGAAACCATACGCCATAATATCAATAAATAATAAGAGAAGTCGTCATCAAAAAGAAAAAGAAAAATAAGAGAACTAAAAAATACCCTATGAGATTTAGCCAAATTATAAAGAAAAAAGGTTATCTTTCAAAAATTCAAATCCCCCTGCCATTTGTCTTTATCTACAAAGTGCACCCTCAAGAGAGGATATTTGTTAGGTAAATTGCACCCTCTGTGAGGGGTACTGGTAATTTTGCAAGATAATTGAGATCTGAATCATCCCTAATAAAAATGCATAAAAAAATTAAAGAAGAGAGTAACATTATAGTTCTGACCTTTCCAGATGGATTGCGTTCATACTTGCCACTTCCACGCTTTATGAATAGCATTGAAGTCGAGATAGCACGGCTAATCCAATTTGTGTACAAAGAACCGCACAACCCGCTTAATACAAAATACATAAATGGGAAAGCCAAAAGGGACCATCAAATATATTGAAATCAAATGCGCCTCTGTGATATAAAGCTACATGCATTAAGAATTGGAGTTCTAGATCAACAATTACGACAAGCATCACTTAAATATCTTATTCAATCGAACACTCTAATCAAATAAAGGAGAGGAACCTACCATACTTTGCTAGGTGTCGAGGGTCGTGCAATTTCAGAGCCCCGAGTTGAGACGGTCGATATGTCGGGGAACTTCCACTTTTAATTTTCTCAATGTATCATGAATCCTTGGTTTTACATCGCCTACCTGCTGATTCCCATGCTAGTCCGAATATTCAATTGATTAAATGAGCGGACGATTACAGAATAATACGTAATTTTGTAAAGAAGCCACCAACTTAACAATTAAGAGACTAAAAGTCGAATTGAAAATGAGAATATTGCCAGAGGGACATTGTCGCTGAACTCTATCATTACGCTCAAGAATTGGAGATACCGAGGCGTAAGCTTCCAATGGGACCTACTCCACCAAAGAATAGCAGTGTACATAAAAAAATAGCATAGGAGAAAATTAAAACAAAAATGTATAAAGAAATCGATAATACAAGAGAACATATGTTACTTTGACATCGATACTTCGTAAAGACCACGGACCCATCAAATGCTCTGGTCTCCAAAGATTCTCAACATGCGCACCATCACTATTCGCCAAGATTTTGATTCCATTTTCACTAGTTGTAACAAAAAGAATGAACCCTCCTTGTTGAATCTTAATCTAGGGCTTGCCTGCAGGTATGATGCAGAGTAATTTTGGAATTTTCCATTTATCAAGACACTAAGGAGATCAATTAATGATCTTCATATACAAGGGATACTAATGGGTAGTCCGCTATCTCCATCTGCATAAGCAAGCATGTTTGTATTATCCATGTCCAAGAATTTTAACTGAAACTCGTCACCAGCTGCTAAGAAACGGTTCCTCGTCGTGTCAAATTGCACAACACCCAAAGAACGCTTCCGTAAACTAGAGAATGTCCTCATGATGGCTCCTTCACTTTGATTCCACTCAACCAGATGAGATTCATAGGGCATGACATACGAATCATAGAAAACAAAATTATTAACAACATTGAGAATGTAGTTAATAAGCAAGTATACAACATACCAAGCAGAGAAATCATCTTCGATGCATTGATCATCGTCTCCAAGACCTAATGGTATAATACGTTTTGCACCTGACATACAAAAAGCAGTTGCACAAGACAATCGGTCAAAACGAAACAAAATGTAGGCTAATTGCCAATGGATACAATTGTCTAGTGCAGCTTAGGGCATGACATACGAATCATTTTTAGTACAGAACATGATGCTTTAATTAATGGAAATACCAATTGTCTAGTGCAGCTTAGGGCATGATAGATTAAAAATCGTGGAATCAAATTTTATCATAGTATATACTCTTTTCTTTCAGTTTTAGTTTATGAATCACCAATTTTTTAACAAGAGCGAAAAAATCTATTTGCGAATCTAGCGAGAGAAAATAACAACAAATACTAAAAAAATACTTACCTCTTGGCTGGAGATATTGCAGAACAGCCAAAAAAATCTACCAGGAAGCATATCTAAACTCCAAAAGACAGCCAAAATATGCTCATCGGCAAAATCGGAGTGTTTTTTAACATACCCTTTCACAGATATACTTCCACTCTTCTTTTTTCCATGTACAGAAATTAGACTCAAAATCCCAGTTATCTCAAGTATTTCAATACACACCAAAAACGATGTAAGAGACTTGACAAAAATCTAAAAAATCTCATGATCTTCTACTCCAGTTCCTTGGATTCTAATCGTTCAGCCAAGGTAGCTTTTATCAATATGTTTCAAAATCAGATCATGACAGACTGAAATTCTATCCCAAACTCGATTTCATTTTCGATTTAAAAAAAAATGAGGTCGAGCTAAACGACCCTTACCGGTCGACTCTCCGTGCAAGATCGTCGGGCCACAAGAAACTCGAACTCATCGTCGTCCGCGCTAGCCCACTTAGCGGCTGCAGCTCAACGCCTCGACGGAGACTTCAGTTGGTCGCTGCTCTCCGTCGCAAAGGTCGGCACTTGACCAAGTCAGTCATGGCTCGCCCAGTCCTGGTTGTATTAGAGCCGAACGTCGCTGGTCCCCATCGCACCCAGTCACCCCTCTGTTCGATGGAGCCCAATATCCCACCGCCGGAAATCCAAAGCCGGCACCGATCGCAGTAGTCCGCCCAATCTCGAAGAAAGAAAAAAAAAATCAAAGGGGGGAGAGGGGAGGAGATGAATCGCGGAGGAGAAGGTTGAAAGTGGAGGAAAAGGTTGAATGAAGGTTGAATGACCTAAATTGAGCAGCGGGGGCCGTTTAATGTGTTGGTATAAGAGATCGGTTCTTTATTAACCGATGTGAAACATAGATATATTAAATCGATTCTCTATTAATCGATGTAAAATACTGATATATTAAATCAGTTCTCTATTAACCGATGTAAAAGACTGATATATTAAATCGGTTCCCAAATAACCGATGTAAAATGAAACCTAATCACTTTTTAAATCGGTTATATTGCAACCGATCTAGAAAGTGCGATGTAAAATGGTACTTTTCCACTAGTGAGATAATTTTCTTTCACAACACCTTATTTTGAGTGACTGCACACACTGGTAGTATGTTCATAATCTCCTGAGGAGTCACTTCCAGTAAGTCCATATGTTATAATTTTATTATAAGGGCATATATTTCAATTTTCGATGGATTTCAATATCCTCATTTTCATAAATCATGGATTTTAATATTCTCATTTTCACAGTCATGGATATCCTTATACTCCCTCCGTCCCAGCTAACATGAGCATTTTGACTTTATATGGTCAATAATTTTTATATTTGACTAAGAATTAATCTCAAAATATAATGATAAAATATTTAACAAAATTATATTATGAAACTTCACCATCTAAAGTTTCATAATATAATTTTGTTAAATATTTTATCATTATAGTTTGAGATAAATTCATTGTCAAACTTAAAAATTATTGACCATATAAAGTCAAAATGCTCTTGTTAGCTGGGACGGAGGGAGTATCATTTATCGATATCATCTTTCCAATCATTGATATCCTCATAGCGCTATATTGTGTCGACACATTTCAATATTTATTTCCCCATGGCAACATAGCTTGCCGAGGTATCTCATTATCAAATATCCATTGGAATTACACATTGTGGTTATGTCTATATACTTCTCAAAAGTATATGCCTCCTTTTATCATTTGCTTTGATTCATATTCGGGGAATTATTATGTATTTATCAAAGCAGTTGTAGTTGATACCAAAGATTAATAATCTGTCATGCATCTTTGAACTTGAAGTTCATATTTCAGTTGTGAGGATATAGTGTGATGCATTTCACATATTTCCAACTACCGATACTCCCCCTCATGCTAAGAGATTTCTTGAGCACCAAACTCATATGCCAATATCTCAGTATTCATCTTCAGTCATGAGAGTTTATATATTATGGAGGACTTCGAATAGTATGCCAATTAATATCCCACTTGTATGCGCATATCTTGATCCTTTCTGGGATCTATTTAAGTTTATTTGGGATATATTACTAGCTTAATCTGATCTGGAATATATGTTCAAACCGCGAGCAAATTATGTCGTAAATTTCTGATTACGAGTCATATAAACATGTGACTATCTAGTGGATCCATAATATCAAGTAGTTCACATGTAGAGGAAGTTTTCCCATACTCCCCCTTAATATATTCCAAATTTATTAGGGATTCATTCCCAATATTGGCTAGTAGTGATTTTAATCGAGAACAAATATTTGAAGACGATGTGTCTATATCACCATATAGATATTTTACCGGCATATCACATCATCTTTCGGTGCCATTATTGCACATCATTATCAACTTGGAGTCGCTGCTCTCACATGTCATATTATGTTCATTATTCAAATATAGAGCCGTAGTTCATACGCTTCAGGACGCGGAGTCAAATCTCATACGTGTAATTCCAATCTATAAATAGATTATCATTGTATTCACAAAATTCACCCATACCGAGGGTCTGAATATCATAATAGATTCAATGATTTCAAATCTTCGTAAATATTACCCATCTCTTCCAGTGAATATCATAAAAAGAATTTGTCGAGCTCGACTCGAAAGATTAAGAGTGCTAATGAGAAATGGCATCCCAGAAGATATTCGATGGTTGATCGAAGCACAAGTTCGACTATCTGGCGAATTTTCAAATTCATTTAAGTATATACCAGGTATAGGTAAGAGTAGTTTTGCAAAGAAACGGAGAGCAAAAAGATTAGGTGGGTGCTATAAATGTGCTCGGTGGACATGTGACACACGATGCAAATCTGTGGGATTTGTATCCAAAAATCGAGAAGATAAAATAGCATTTATCAAGGATGGATTGAGTAAGGAATCTATGGATCATGATATTCAACAGATTCTTGATACACATCTGAGTGGATACGTTCATCGTGAACTAATGGCTTGTGGATACAATTTAAGGATCAACATGAACATTATACTCATGAAAAATTAGTCTCAAAAGATCCAGTTTGTAAGTCCGTTATGTCAAAGTTGGTAATAGAAAAATAATGCAAGTTGATGAATATTATTTTTCAATATTTAAATTTTTTAGCTGCCGATCGGTAACGTTATTTTCATTGAAAAATATAATATCATATCTATGGTTTTTTTTGCAATTTTGTCAAAAAGAAAATAGTAAAAGTAGTGACTTATTTGTCGCTCCTTTTTCAATGAAAATAGTGGACTCATTTGTCTTCTAGTAAGAAGTTTGCTCTTTAAATTTGGGATCCACAAATCAGAAAATGTATCTCTCATAAAAGTATTTTAAAAGTCTAGTGTAGAAAGAGGGAGTTCTCAGAATTCTCATATAGATCTTATCCAATTAAAACTATATGTATTTTAGGTGGATCCAAACTGATAGGTCATATCCAGCATATAGATATGGCATATCAATTAGTAAAAGAATAAGGAAAATACAAAATCGATATATTGTATGGTGGGAGTAATTATAGATTTTTGGGTTATCTGTTAGAGGCTGCACAAAATGGGAGAATAAGAGTAACAAGTGTCTTACACTATCCCACAGTTAGAACTAGTAGTATAGGGGGTTCAACTGGGTTGATGCTTCAAACACAGTCTGTGCATGATAGTTTGATGTATGTGGTGAATAATAGTGATGCCTTTATTGTTCTTTCAGGTGGCTATGGCACACTCAATGAGATATTCAACATCTCGTCATGGGCTGAGCGGGACATCCGTACCAAACCTATAGGTTTGTTGAATATTAATAATTTCTTCAGCGATTTGTTTGCCTTTCTGGATCAAGGAGTAGATCATAAGTTTATATCTCAGCCATCACTAGATATAGTAATATGTGCTGACACTGTTGCTGATCTACTTATAAAGTTTCATATATTTCAGTTAAGAATTTGGAAGTCAAAGCTCATCAGCCACAAAGTATTGGCGCCAAACGAAAAAGAAGTTTAGATCCTTTAAATCTTTCATTATAAACCCTGATGCCAGGGGTGGCAGAGTTTCGGAGTTTTATACTCTCGAGACGCACCCCTTCTCTTTTTATGGGTTTCATATGTATTTTCTTTTCCGCGTTTTATATTGTCGAGTGTTTACTGCCTTTCAGCTAGTTTTGATATTTTTACTTCGACTACTTTGTGCTTCTTCCAGAGCAATAATAAGATCATCTTTTGTTTTTATACAAATACATTATTCTCACGAATATGTGATATATGCTTCTCAATAAGCATTTTCATGTCGATATGATTTCAATGATCCCACCATGTAATATAATCAACATGGGATTTATTGAGCAATTATTTTCCAGTGATAGTTTTTCATATCACTTGTCAAATGATCCCACCGTGCTGTGTATTTGCATGGGATATTCTTTAATTAATCGGTGATAGCTTCTGGTATCACTTGCTCAATTTTCTCCGTTCGTGTTTAATAATTACGGAGATCGGATATTATTTCCATCAACTGCTTCTTCTTCGAGAGCAGGATTTGAATTATTGATCAACTACTTCTTCAGAGTAGGATTTATTTTTATCAACTGCCTCTTCGAGAGCAGGATTTAGATAATCGATCAACTACTTCTCCAGAGTAGGATTTATTTTTTTCAACTGCTTCTTCAAGAGCATGATTTTTGAATCATTCTTGCGGTATAACCAACCACAATGATAATATATATTGCATACGTAAAACCATCCGTCTTGTGACAACTGAACTCATCACATGAGAGGTATTACAGAAAATAAGCTCAATAAATGTGTGGTTTGAAACCACCACTTTGAGATAAGTAAGAGACATAATTTAAACTCCAAAATAATTAACTGCTTCTACTAGAACAGGATCGTCCAACCAGTTTCTCAAAATATAGTCATCGTCAAGGTATCGATCGAAATATCGACTGCCATTAATAGCAAGTGTAAGGGTATATATAAATCTTTGCGATTTTCGGAGTTGGATATTAATTCATATATTTTAATAAATTTAATAATGACATATATTAAAAGAGTTAATACCCATGTCAATATTAGTGTTAAATTGAAGCTCTCGTAAAATGGATCACGATGGTATCAAGAAAAATTAATTCTGATATCATATGTATCTTATATGTAAGAAAAACGAATGTATAATTCAATAAATTAAAAGAATATTTTATTCTTTTATTATTTTATCAATTTTCTTGTCAGTTTCCACTTGCTTCAAACATGTTCTTTTTTTTTGTGGACGACCTCTGGGTTGTCTTTTTATTTAATATTTTTTCCCTTTGTCTACCTTTCTTCTCCTGTTCTTCTCCCCAACTTTTTCTCCCTTTTTTTTTTCGTTTCTGTCATTTTTCTTGTTCTTCTCTGTCTCCCCCTTCTTTTTTTTTGTTACGATTTCTACTTTACTTCTTCTTCATTAATTAGATAAACATTCCACAGTAGTACCTGATTAGAGAACTGGGTTTCACAATTTTCCTTACTGCATTCTCTTCCAGATTTGCCAACCTCAGACTCTTCCTCGACCAGCTCATCACTCGATCTCCGGTGATCAGGATTTCTTTAGCGGCGATGCGGCTGAACGACGCGCTTTAACTGGAATGGGGACGTTGATATCTCCTATTTGTGCAACATAATTTTTTTTTCACTGTGTACAGAAACGCGCAACACGAAACGATGCCACACACGTACACACAGTTCGGCGAAGAGGACGGAATGGAGATGGTGTGGCGAGTATGAATCAGTCAAGAGGTCCATATCTTTGCTATAGTATAGTAACTTTGTGCGCGGCCTTGGTTTATGTTCGTAATTATTGTCCCTCTCTCAGACCTCTTTGTGTTTGCAAAAAAACTGGAGTAGCTTTAGGAGAATTTAAGAATTTGGTAGAGAGAACAGTGAGATCTTGAACGGAAGGTGGGAGGCTTGTATTTGTTTTGGAAATTTCATAACTGAACAATCTTGAGAAGAGAATAGAGTAATTTTCTCCTATCTTTGTTCCGACTGATTCAGAATATTGGTGATTTTGTAGAAAGATAGAATAGATCTATAAAGTAATAATAATCCGATTTTTGATACAGGAGTTCATCTATAAGATGCAACTATAAAGCATACTCTCGTCATATTACTCATTTGGTTAGAGTCGTGCTGATAACGTGTTATAAAATCGAAATATCGTAGAGAGAGAATAGAGAAAATGATTCTCAGGTGTGGTTTTTCATTAATAACTGAAGTCTTATTTATAGGAAAACTTCAGATGCCACAATCGTAATTACATAATTACATTAGGGGCATAATAATCATTCACACTATATAAAAACAAAAAGGGTAATTGAAATGTCACTTTCAAGGTATATTATAACACTGATTAAATTAATGTATTCTAAACCAGAATACTGTAGGAGTTATTTCCAAAATATAGGCCTTCTCGGAGTCGACTGGACTCTCCGCCGTGGCACAAGCCCTCCGGGCCGCGGCACACATTTTCCCTCAACTCCCCTCCACCTGCTGTACTCCGGGCCACAGCACATGCCCGCCAGGCCGCGGTCCCCTGCAACTTCTCCCTCCGCACTGCCGAGCCACTGTACTCTGGGCCGCGGCCCCCTGGAATCTTCATTCGGCTATTTTGTTGAGTGTGCCGTGGCACACTCTGCTCGGGCCGCGGCACCCGAAGTCAACCCAGCACTTGGATTTCTTTTTAGGTAGATTTTTCTGAATTTTTCACTACTTCATCATCCACTTTGAGAGAGACACACAAGAGAGAAAAGAAAAGAGAGAAATATACTTGTTCGATTTCCCAAAGTTGTATCGATCGGATCATCGTGATATTTTGACAAGAGCTTGGTAGCGATTGGGCAAATCTTTTCACCGGAATAGATCGAGGTTTTGAGTCCGGAAGTTTGGGTATTTTGTTAGCTTTTTGTGTAAGCTATTTACGGTGTTTTTGCTTTCTCGATCTTGTTGTTGTTGTGTATTACAAATACTTGAGATTATTTATTACTAAGTATTTGAAGATTATTGTTGTATACATCTAGTTTGTACTAGGGACGAATCGTGTATTGTGTATTGGTGATAATGGATTTAAGCGGCTTCGGTCCCGTGGTTTTTACTCTCGTCTTGAGGGGTTTTCCACGCTAAAAATCATGTCTCATTGTTTATAGTTTTTGATATCATTTGTATTATTTGTCGGGTTGTAATTGATTTACTCTACTCGTCGGTAACCTCAAAGTTGCAATTGAGATTGGGAAAGTTGTTAAACGAGATTCCGCAGTTTTCGTTGTGACGTTATTGTCGTTTTTTCCCAACAAAGTAGTATCGGAGCCACGGGATTTTTTGTTTCGTGGTTGTATTATCTCAATTATAAGATGGAAGCCAATACAAGTAGAATGGTGAATTTGAATGGTTCGAACTACCATGTATGGAAGGGCAAGATGGAAGACCTTCTATATGTGAAGGATTATTATCTACCGGTCTTTAGCAAAGATAAATCGGAAGGCTAGTCCGACCCGGATTGGGCTATTTTGCATCGCCAAGTGTGTGGCTATATTCGAAAATGGGTTGATGATAATGTGTTGAATCATATTAGGGGAGAAAAGGACGCTCGAGAATTGTGGCACAAGCTCGAGTAATTGTATGCTCGGAATATGGGAAAAATAAGCTATTCCTCATTAAACAAATGATGAACCTAAAATATCGAGATGGGACTCCCCTGTCGGATCATTTGAATGTATTCCAAGGCATCATTAATCAACTTGCTGGAATGGGCATTAAATTCGAAGAGGAGGTTCAAGCTTTGTGGTTGTTGGGCACATTGCCGGATACTTCGGAGATGTTTCGTACGTCGTTGTCTAACTCTGCCCCTGACGGTGTCATTTCTATGGAACTTGCTAAGGGGGACATGCTGAACGAGGAGGTCCGAAGAAAGTCACAGGGATCTTCGTCACAGTCGGATGTTCTTGTTACCGAAAGACGGGGGAGAGGTCAAAGCAGAGGTCTGTGTAATAGAAGGCCACAAAGAAGTAATTCTAGAGGGAAGTATGCCAATATTGAATGCTACCATTGTGGTAAGAAAGGGCATACGAAAAAATTTTGTCGACAACTAAAGAAGGAAAATCTCTAAGGCAGAGAAAACTCTCAAAAGAAGGAGAGCGGGAGTAATGAAAAAGCCGAAGTAAATACTACTACCGAGTAGTTCTTTGTATGTTGCGATTATGACATGGTGAACCTTGCCAGAGATGATTCGAGTTGGGTGGTCGACAGTGGAGCTACGTGTCATGTTACATCACGTAGGGATTTCTATTCCTCTTATACTCCGGGTGACTATGGATAGTCAAGATGGGTAATGATAGATTATCTAAGATTATTGGAGTAGGAGATGTACACTTGGGGTTCGACACCGGTGTGGAACTTGTTTTACGTAATGTGAAACATGTTCCGATATGAGGCTAAATGTGATTTCCGTTGTCTTACTCGATGATGATGGCTATTGTAGCGGTTTTGGAAAGGGAGTGTGGAAACTCACTCGAGGTTCCTTAATTGTCGGGAGAGAAGAGAAGACAGGGAAATTATATGTGACACTTCCAAATGTCACGATTAATGTCGTGAACACAGTTGACAATAATGACATGACTGAGCTATGGCATAAGAGGCTCGGTCACATGAGCGAGAAAGGAATGGCGCTATCATCAAAGAAGGAGGTGCTATCGGGGGTTCACGATGTACATCTTAAAAGGTGCTCTCACTGTCTAGCTGGGAAGCAAAGAAGAGTCACCTTTAAGAGCCATACTCCTTCGCGGAAGGAAAATGTTCTTGATCTTATACATTCCGATGTTTGTGGTCTTATGAAGACTAGGACGCTTGGTGGTTGCCTATACTTTGTCACATTCATCGACGATTATTCGAGGAAGGTGTGGGCATACACCTTAAAGACCAAAGATCAAGTTGTAGATGTTTTTAAATAGTTTCATGCCTCGGTGGAGAGAGAGACCGGGAAGAAGTTGAAGTGTATTCGGACGGATAATGGTGGAGAATTCACTGGGCCTTTTGATGAGTATTGTCGAGAGCAAGAGATCCGACATCAAAAGTCACCACTGAAGACTCCGCAACTTAATGGCTTGGCGGAGAGGATGAATCGGACATTAGTTGAGAGAGCTCGATGTTTGCTCTCACATGCCGGATTACCAAAGTCATTTTGGGGAGAAGCCTTGAATATGGCAGTTCATGCGATTAATTTGACGCCGTGTGTTCCTTTGAAATTTGATGTCCCGGGCAAAGTGTGGAGCGGTAAAGACATTTCATATCGCCACTTATAGGTTTTCGGATGTAAAGCATTTGTACACATTCCGAAAGATGAGAGGTCGAAGCTTGATTTCAAGACGAAGCCATGTATCTTTATTGGCTATGGTCTTGATTAGTTCGGGTATAGATTGTATGACCCAGTGACTAAGAAGCTTGTTCGTGTAACACCCCAACTAGGCGGATATTACAGTGCCGTAGATCCCCAACTGGGACCCACCAGGCAAATGAAAATGAATGAATTACACAAGATAAATGTAGTACCGAACTACATTACAACAATAATTACTCCGACGAGGAGTTTAGTTACAACACACCAGGACAATACCGAATACTAGTGTATTTTATATGAAGATAAAATACACAACACTGAATGAAACGGAGTATTCAAATGAAAGTCTGCAGCGGAAAATAAAGGACAATAACATGAATAACTGAAAGATCGGGGCCCCCTACTAGTATCACTAGGACTCCTCGACATCAACATGCTATTCCCGTGCGTTTGCCTTGCCATGACCTGAAAAACAAAATCCCCAAACGGGGTCAGTTACAAAGAACAACAATCCTCAAGAGTTGAAAATACACAATCATGATTATATCTGAAGTTATGAAAAATCCTGTCGAAACATACGCAATCAAACATGCTATATGAATCAACTAACAGTACGGCTCAAAGGAAATGGCGCCACACTACGTTCGGGATGGAAATGTGTCCGTGCACAAGCCACCAACGATCAATACACGCGTGGTCTTGTACCTAATCAGTCTCACGAAACAATCAATCTCGTGTGCACAGTCCAATGTGAGGCCATCAACCAACACACGACTATAATGTGCCCGACATGAAAACCCTACACATACCAACCGGCACGCCAGTATGACCCGGAATGCCACGATATAACAAAAGTGACATTGAAAATGAATAATGACTCACCGAGGTGGAATGGTAATGAAATAAATGACAGCTCAATGAAAAGATTGGAACCGTCGTTCCTTATGACTGAAATGATTAATTGATAACAACAAGTTTTGATACGGTTAATATAGTGATGAATGAGTTATGATTATGAATAAACAACAACAAAAGGGATGAATATCCTTTTAACCGAATAAGAATTAACTTACACAATACCGGTGACAATTATCCTTCCACGAACAACGTCCTAATTGAGATATCGGTCGCTCGAACAACCTTGAATTATACAATATCCAACAATCCGTTCAATATACGAATCAAACACGAATATAACGAACTCAAAACGTCGATACGACTAAACCAAGTCCATAGAGGCATTAAATCAAACACGTTGTATCCAAACTCCGATTGTTTACAATCAAACCTCAATATACCAATATCAAAATCTCCAAGAAGTGTTTTAAACCAACAAAACATCTCCAATACGATCAATAATCCGTTATGAGTATCCAAAAACGTGATTATAACAACAATTAGTCGAAAATCCCCAATTCCAACTCGATTTTCAAGGTGTTCTCGAATAATTCCTCAATAATCCAATGAATCCTTATACAAACTCATAATCATATACATATCCCTTCATATAACATGATTATAACGTCAAACATCATATTTCAACACAAAATCGAAGTCCAAAGTGTTGAAGGAATTACCTCTTGATGATCCAAGTGCTTTAATCCAAGAACACGCGTTAAATTGATTATCCGGGCTTCACGATCGAAAGGAGATGAAGAAAATCAAACACCCCAAATGATTTGTGAAGGAAAAACCCTCTCTCAAGCTTCCTCTCGGTTGCAAGTGAAAAAATGGGAAAGAAATGGAAGAAATCTTGAAAAAACGAATTTAAAGGAGTCGATCACTGTCACGGACACGGCCCGTGCCGATCGGAACGGTCGTGTCGCATACCGGCCGATACCGCCGACAGGACTCGACCGTGTCCTCGCTTGACACGGTCGCGCGCGCGGAGGGCCTTCCGACGATGACCCGTCCGACAACGACTTCGGCATGACTCGGCCGCGCTGCGGCGACACGGCCGGGCGTGTCGGGCGACGATTCTCGCTTATCGGAAGAGTTCGACTGGCCGCGTGCAGGCGACACGGTCGGGTCCCGAGGCGACACTTCGGCATCTTCCGGACGAGTACGGCACGGGCCGTGTCGGACGACACGGCCGAAGTTCGTTCGCGGTGATCGCCAAATCTTGAAAAATGAGCGGTTGAGCTAAAACGACCATAACTCTCTCGTCTGGACTCCGATTGACTCACCGTTTGAACCATTGGAAAGCTAACTCGATGCTCTATAATATTGCAAAGATTTAGAATTTTTGGAGTTACCAAAAATTAATGGTGATCTAACAAAGTCGAACTCATATGAGGAAAGTTGAAACAATGAACAATAACGATACACCACTCGAAGTTTTTCCGAACGGTGAACACGGTGAAAGAACATGATTGATGAATGATTATAATTGAGTGAAAATACACTGAGTTACAATCACCGAATGAATTTACTGAATGATAATGACTGAATTACAATCGGGTATTACATGCACCCCCCCTTAAAAGAGTTTCGTCCCCGAAACTAAGGGTCAAACAACTCGGGATAACTCTCCCGCATACTATCCTCGGTTTTCCAAGTAGCCTCTTCGACTCCGTGTCTAGACCACTGAATCTTGACCAAAGGAATCGACTTATTCTTCAACTATTTGATTCGCCGCTCCAACACTCGTACAGGACGCTCCTCGTACGAATGATCATCCGCGATCTCGGTTTCGTCAAATTGAAGTATGTGACTCAGGTCGGCAACATACTTCCGCAACTGATAGACGTGAAACACATTATGAATTCGGCTCAACACCGGAGGTAACGCCAATCGATAAGCTAACTCGCCTACTCGATCCAAAATTTCAAACGGTCCAATGAATCTTGGGCTCAACTTTCCCCTCTTCCCAAAACGGAAGATACCACGACTCGGGGATACCTTGACCAACACATGGTCACCAAATTTCGAACTCTAATGGTCGCATTTACGGTTATCGCATATGATTTCGGCCGACTCGAGCGGTCAACAAACGACTCTTGATCAAAGCTACCTTTTCCCGGGCGGCTATAAGCATATCGGGCTCGGTGCCGATTGATTCTGACAAGTCATCCCAACACAAAGGAGAGCGACAACGACGACCGTACAAGGCCTCGTAAGGTGCCATCTTAATGGAAGCATGCCAACTATTATTATACGTGAACTTGATCAATGGTAGTTGGGCTTCCAAATCGTCCTTCCAATCGAGGACGCAAGCTCTCAACATGTCCTCTAATGTCTGAAATAGTCCTCTCTGATTGTCCGTCGGACTGAGGATGAAAGGCAGTACTGAGATTAAGCTGAGTTCCCATAGCACGATGAACTGATTTCCAAAAATGTGACACAAACCGTCCGTCACGATCGGAAACGATACTTTTAGGAGTACCGTGCAGTCTTACTATCTCCTTGATGAATAACTGGGCAAGTCTCTCGGAACCCCACGTATCCTTGATCTCAAGGAAATGAGCTGATTTAGTTAAGCGGTCCACAATCACCCAGATCGCATTCATGCCACGACGACTCGTCGGCAACTCGTGATGAAATCCATAGTAATGTCTTCCCACTTCCACTCCGGAATAGGGAGAGATTTCAGCATACCCGCCGGTCGCTGATGTTCAATCTTAACTTGTTGACATGTTAAGCATCTCGAAACAAATTCTGCGACTTCTCGCTTCATATTACTCCACCAGTAATTTTGTTTCAAGTCCTTGTACATCTTGCTGGACCCCGGATGAACAGAATAAGGGGTAGCATGAGCTTCTCTCAAAATAGAGTTTTTCAACTCGTCATTCGCCGGTACGCACAACCGGTTCTTAAACCTCAAAATCCATCCTCGTGGATCACGAATCCAGGGGCTTTCCCCTGAGCCACATCTTCACGGATGCGCAACAATGAAGGGTCCGAACTCCGATTCTCTCGATTACCTCCTCAAGTGACGATGAAATCTCTAACATACAAAGCTATCCCCGAACTCGTGAAGCCGACCTCGATCTCGGTCTAAGGAATTCTAGTGAAGCTCCTTCGAATCGTTAAACGAGCAAGCCTCTCGCTCTTGAACGGACTTACGACTCAAAGCGTCGGCGACAACGTCGCCTTGCCCGGTGGTAAAGGATCTCGATATCAAAATCTTTGATTAGTTCCAACCATCGCCTGCCGCATATTTAACTCCTTGTGAGTAAATATATCCTTCAACTCTTGTGATTGGTGAATAACTGAAAGGTGACGCCATAAAGGTAACGACGCCAAATTTTCAAAGCGAACACCACGGTTGCTAGCTCCGACCGCGGGTTGGATAATTAACCAGCTAATCCGAGGAAACATCGGATTTAATTAATATCTTTCGGAGATTGCCAATCTCGGATAGTCTCCGACTTCTGAGGGTCGACACGAACTCTGACAGATGAAATCACATGTCCGAGAAAGTCACTTCGGACTTCCAGAACTCACATTTGGAAAACTTTCCATAAAGTTGCTCTCGACTCAACACGTCGAGAACCTGAAGAAGATGAACCTCGTGTTCCTCTCGGCTAAGAGAATAAATCAAAATGTCTTCGATGAAGACAACAACAAACTGATCCCAAAAAAATCGATGAAAACCCGATTCATTACCCCCATGAATACCACAGGTGTAATAGTTAGCCCGAACGGCATAACTACGAACTCATAATGACCATAGCGTGTATGAAACGCTGTCCTTGCGATATCCGACTCTCGAATCCGCAACTGGTGATATCCAGATCTTAAGTCGATCCTGGAAAAATACTGAGGCTCCCTGAAGTTGATCTAAAAGATCATCAATACAGGGTAAGGGATACTACTCTTGATCATCACCCTGTTCAACTCCTGGTAATTAATACACATACGAGACGAGCCATCCTTCTCCTTGACAGATCACACTGGTGCTCCTCACGGGGACGCAATCGGTCGAAGATAACCTTCCTCGAACTATTCCTCAAGTTGAATCTTCAACTACTGCATTCTGGTCGGGCCATCCGATACGGTGCCTTCGATAAAGGGGACGTACCGGCTCCAACTCACTCCTGAATTCCCTTACTCTATGTGTAGGCAACCAGATAACTCGTCTGGAAATACATCGTCAATCGATGACAATGATACCACGAATGATTGAACATTTCGATTGCCCTAGAATGGTCAATCGATAAAAAGAGATACCAATAATGATTGAACAACTCGATTGCCTTAGAAAGGCCAATCGATGAAGATGATACAATGAATGTTTGAATAACTCGATTGCCCTAAAAAGGCCAATCGATGAAAATGATACAAGGAATGATTGAATAACTCGATTGTCTTAGAAAGGCCAATCGATGGAAATGATACAAGAAATGATTGAATAACTCGATTGCCTTAGAAAGGCCAATCGATGGAAATGATACAAGGAATGATTGAATAACTCGATTGCCTTAGAAAGGCCAATCGATGGAAATGATACAAGGAATGATTGAATAACTCGATTGCCTTAGAAAGGCCAATCGATGAAAATGATATAAAGAATGATTGAATAGTTCGATTGCGGAATTTCTCTGCTTCCGCCATAATAAAAATTCAACTGGAACAATGGGGGATTACTGTTGGGATTCCGAAAATAAAACGAAATACGCAGCGGAAATAAAAACGAATCCCAAACAGGATCGATCAAGTAACGTATATACGAAAAATAAATACGAAGATAAAGATTCATACCCTTGAAGCCTTTGAAATAAATCTTCGTAAAGTGTAGCCGATGATCACGATCCCGTCCCGAACACGAAATCCCTTCGTTCCAAGCACCGAAAATTCGAAGCCTCTACTTCACACGCGTCGGAAGTTGCCCGGAAAAATCTACAATACTCCGTTCTATGAAGAACACGGCTAGGAAGTGTTGTAGGAATTTTTTCTCTCTTAATTTTTCTTACTTCTTTTCACCTCAAAGATGAACAAAATGAAGAAGGAAAATTTTTCTCTCTCTCCTCACTAAAAACTCTCACGGATGGCAGCTCAATGAATGAGTATGAATTATTTTTGTTATCTCATCTCATCTCATATATAATGTAATGATATATATATTATAAAGGAATAATTATTCCTTTACAACTATCATTCACAATTATGTGGGAATCTCAACTCTAAGTGAGTTCCCACACACATGCAAGATCATGCCATGCCATGAGGAGTGGGTGGCCACAAGGAAGTTTCTAGAAAACGAGCCGAGCCACTCGGCTCGTGTACCGGACGTTCACAAACGACTCGATTAAATACACTCCTTTTAATCATCAATGTATTTATATTAATTAGTTAATCTAATTAATTAATTATATCAAATACAAATATATATTTCTCTAAGAAATATAATTTATGAATTAAATTAATTACCCAGTAACTTAATTTAAATTCATAAGACCGATATTTGATTTATCCAATAAATCATAATTAGATATCCAATATCTAATATTAATAGAGAGATAATAAATTCACATTTATCCGTCAACGCTCCTGATGCGCGACTCGTAGGTCCGTCTCGGCCGGCATTGGGAGGAACCAATGAGTGCGGGCAAGACTTAGCCACTTAGCGGCCGCACTGTAAACCCCGACTGAGAACGAATGAAGGGATCATTCCAGAACCATTATGTCGTGAATACTATATACGTATAGACCCTTCATCAGATGTCCCGGTCAAGTCTTCGGGTCACGGTAAAATCAAACCTCATCGTTGACTAAACTCTATACATGTGTTAATGCAAATCAAAACCGATCGATTAATAGTGTATCTAATACGACTATATCGAATGCTTTGGCCAAAGACTTATGATCTTATTTGCCATTAACCGTATAGGACATTCGCTGCTCACTAACAGAGATAGAATCCTTTCTTGGCGTACGGTAAAGATCGCTACCGCCCGTATAGTCCGCACTTCGAGGTCGACTCAAGAATTAAGCAAATGAGTCTAACTACTCTAATGACAAACTAAACGTCACAGCACATCTTCTACCGAACCCTCAAGTCAAAGGTCCACGTATACTATCACAACCTTTCGATTCGTCATCGACTCTCCGAGAGTGAATACTGCAGATCGAATCGAGTATGAGTCGTGTTCGAGTATACTGGCCCCACCAATATACTTATAACTATGCTATCAAGACGTGCACACGTCCTAGCATCAATTATACAAGTCATATTAAAACTTAATGCCCATTTTAAGTTTATTGACTTGCGAACAATTTACGTAAATAAACTTTAAACACTTCCAGTACATTTTCTCTTATCCCATAACGAGAATGGAATGTTCGATTTATTTACATGGACTTCACTTCAATGTTTACCAAGTCAAGAATGCAATTGAAATACAATAAACAGTGAATGAATCGTATTGCCTTTTTATTAATTATTCCATAATTACAAGTATAATGCCCTTACTCTCTCATCCCCTGAGTGGCATTCGAGGGCATATTCCTAGCAATTACTTCCCTGAAGCACACATTCGACAACCAACGACGGAAAGATAGCGACCAAACGCTAACAAACACTGAGGATAGTATCAAGATGGTTAAATCAACTAATACCGAAAATTACATCGTCCTAAGATAAGTTCACCACGATTAGATCCATCAACCAATCGCGGTCATTAAGTTTAATTCGGTATGATTCCGAAAATTCTTCCATCGTCAGGTAGACCGATGGTATGAGGTCCACAAGCAATAGGAGTATCCCGAGATAAGTCCATTCAAGCATGATTCGAAAATGAATGAATGCGGTGTACCAGAATCAAAAGGTACACACAAGTTGAAATAAAATTACGAGTATACCTGAAATCATTCGGGCCACCGGATCGTCGATCCTCCTCATCATATGAATCTGGGACTTGCCGGCCCCCGAACCGGACGCTCCCGTCTGATAAATACGAGCTCCAATTCTATTTGCTTCCAGTGTCTTAAACGACGTTGACAAAGCAGTCTGATTCTGAAACGCTGGTTGCTTCGGGGCCTGAGATGCCGCCGGAGCCGACTTGGAGTCCTTTCGGCAAAAACGGGCCTTATGCCCAGAATTCCCACAATTATTACATGTGATAGACGGCGTCGTACACCTAGTACTGAAATGGCCCGGCGCCCCACAGTTGAAACAGATGATGGCCGAATCGGCCGCCGGATCGAGATCCGTAGGATTAGGCGCCGTAGGAGGTCGCTCAGAAACGATAGGACTCACACGAGGCTTCTTGAAGGTTGACTGACCGCCTTCGGATAGATTACGCTTCATTGATTTCCTGTTGACATATGCAGGTTGCCGTCAAAGAAATTCCTTAGCACTGCCTGTGACGGAGAGTTCTCTCGATTAATCCTCGAGTGGCGCAATGATGATTGAGCAACCGCACATGGGTCATCATGGCTGCATAAAAGTGAGTGGATCAACCCGAATATCTTCTCGATCGAGCGAGTCCTGGGCATGATTTCCGGCAACAGTGATTATTTCTCAGTTTCGGTCCGCACCGCGCCTCTCCCCGTGCATCTCGAGCCTCTCTCCATACTGAAGTAGGAAGGTCGCATAATGATTATATTACCCGCATGATTAGCACGTTATGATTATATCATGAGATGATGAAAATGAGTATACATGCTCTAACTTAATGATTATATGAATGATTTACTGAAGTTACATGATTATCTGATGAAATTCTTGAAATGATTATCTTGAATAACTTAACAAGATTGATAATATGATCATCTAGATTGACAACTGAGTAATGAAATGAATTAAGTGATTGATGAGTTAACATGATCGTCCTAATCACAATGAATGATGATGTTTGAGGATTGTAAATTAATGAATGATGAATGAATGACTATTGCCAGAAATTATACCATGGCGTTAGAAATCTTACAGTTCTTTCGGTCTGATTGGCTCGGCATTTGCACAGGTCACACGTAACGTGAAAGTCCAATGATACTAGTCTGATGACGATGATTTCAAATGAGACATGACTCGGAAGGTAGTATTCAAAACCACGCTCCGATACCAACTCTGTAACACCCCAAACTAGGCGGATATTACAGTGCCGTAGATCCCCAACTGGGACCCACCAGGCAAATGAAAATGAATGAATTAAACAAGATAAATGTAGTACCGAACTACATTACAGCAATAATTACTCCGACGAGGAGTTTAGTTACAACACACCAGGACAATACCGAATACTAGTGTATTTTATATGAAGATAAAATACACAACACTGAATGAAACGGAGTATTCAAATGAAAGTCTGCAGCGGAAAATAAAGGACAGAACATGAATAATCGAAAGATCGGGGCCCCTACTAGTATAACTAGGACTCCTCGAGATCAACATGCTATTCCCGTGCGTTTGCCTTGCCATGACACGAAAAACAAAATCCCCAAACGGGGTCGATTACAAAGAACAACAATCCTCAAGAGTTGAAAATACACAATCATGATTATATCCGAAGTTATGAAAAATCCGCCGAAACATACGCAATCAAACATGCTATATGAATCAACTAACAGTACGGCTCAAAGGAAATGGCGCCACACTACGTCCGGGATGGAAATGTGTCCGTGCACAAGCTACCAACGATCAATCCACGCGTGGTCTTGTACCTAATAATTCTCACGAAACAATCAATCTCGTGCACACCCAATGTGAGGCCATCAACCAACACACGACTATAATGTGCCCGACATGAAAACCCTACACATACCAACCGCACGCCAAGATGACCCTAATGCCACGATATAACAAAAGTGACATTGAAAATGAATAATGACTTACCGAGGTGGAATGGTAATGAAATAAATGACAAATCAATGAAAAGATTGGAACCGCTGCTCCTTATGATCAAAATGATTAATTGATAACAACAAGTTTTGATACGGTTAATATAGTGATGAATGAGTTATGATTATGAATAAACAACAACAAAAGGGATGAATATCCTTTTAACCGAATAAGAATTAACTTACACAATACCGGTGACAATTATCCTTCCACGAACAACGTCCTAATTGAGATATCGGTCGCTCGAACAACCTTGAATTATACAATATCCAACAATCCATTCAATATACGAATCAAACACGAATATAACGAACTCAAAACGTCGATACGACTAAACCAAGTCCATAGAGGCATTAAATCAAACACGTTGTATCCAAACTCCGATTGTTTACAATCAAACCTCAATATACCAATATCAAAATCTCCAAGAAGTGTTTTAAACCAACAAAACATCTCCAATACGATCAATAATCCGTTATGAGTATCCAAAAACGTGATTATAACAACAATTAGTCGAAAATCCCCAATTCCAACTCGATTTTCAAGGTGTTCTCGAATAATTCCTCAATAATCCAATGAATCCTTATACAAACTCATAATCATATACATATCCCTTCATATAACATGATTATAACGTCCAAAACATCATATTTCAACACAAAATCGAAGTCCAAAGTGTTGAAGGAATTACCTCTTGATGATCCAAGTGCTTTAATCCGAAGAACACGCGTTAAATTGATTATCCGGGCTTCACGATCGAAAGGAGATGAAGAAAATCAAACACCCCAAATGATTTGTGAAGGAAAAACCCTCTCTCAAGCTTCCTCTCTCGGTTGCAAGTGAAAAAAATGGGAAAGAAATGGAAGAAATGCTGAAAAAAACGAATTTAAAGGAGTTGACTGCCTGCCGGACACGGCCCGTGCCGATCGGCACGGTCGTGTCGCACAGCTGGCCGACAGGGACTCGACCGTGTCCTGCTTGACACGGTCACGGCGCGGAGGGCCTTCCGACAGTGACCCGTCCGACAGCGACTCGGCATGACTCGACCGTGCCAGACGACATGGTCGGGCGTGTTGGGCAGACGATTCTGGCTTATCCGGAAGAGTTCGACTCGGCCATGCCAGACGACATGGTCGGGTCCTGAGGCAGACACTTCGGCATCTTCCGGACGAGTACGGCACGGGCCGTGTCGGACGACACGGCCGAGTTCGTTCGGCAGTGATCGGCCAATAATGAAAAATGAGCGGTTGAGCTAAAACGACCATAACTCTCTCGTACGGACTCCGATTGACTCACTGTTTGAACCATTGGAAAGCTAACTCGATGCTCTATAATATTGCAAAGATTTAGAATTTTTGGAGTTACCAAAAATTAATGGTGATCTAACAAAGTCGAACTCATATGAGGAAAGTTGAAACAATGAACAATAACGATACACCACTCGAAGTTTTTCCGAACGGTGAACACGGTGAAAGAACATGATTGATGAATGATTATAATTGAGTGAAAATACACTGAGTGACAATCACCGAATGAATTTACTGAATGATAATGACTGAATTACAACTGGGTATTACAGTTCGTTTGAGAGATGTTGTTTTTGTTGAAGATCAAACGCTGAAGGATGTTGAGAATGGAGAGTCGGCTCCACAACATGATTATGATCTTATTGATTTGGACCCCGTTCCTCCATAACATGTTGAGACACCCATTAGAGATGATGGCCAAAACAATGAACAACATGATGCCAGTGACAATGATGAGTTGGTACAAGATGACACCGATGGAGTTCATCCCGAGCTACCCGTGACGAACATACCATCTTTTATTCCACATAGACGGTCGACGAGGGACCGTCATCCCTCCACTTGTTATTCGGCCGATGAGTACGTTTTACTCACTGACGAGGGAGAACCCAAATATTTCGAGGAGACTATGGAGGATGATAACAAGAAGGAGTAAATGGATGCCATGCAAGACGACATGAGTTCATTGCATGAGAACAATATGTACGAGTTGGTGAAGTTGCCAAGGGCAATAGAGCTTTGAGAAATAAATGGGTGTGTAGGGTGAAGTTGGAGGAGCATACTTCATTGCCCCGATACAAAGCTAGACTCGTGGTCAAGGGATTTAGTCAAAAGAAAGGCATTGATTTTGACAAAAAAAATTATCCGGTTGTGAAGATAGGATCGATTCGATTGGTCCTTGGTATAGCGGCTAGTCTTGACCTTGAAATTGAGCAAATGGATGTCAAGACGGCATTTCTTCATGGAGACCTAGATAAAGAGATATATATGAAGCAGCCTGAAGAGTTTCAGGTTAAGGGAAAAGAGGATTACGTTTGTAGACTCCGTAAGAGTCTATACGGTTTGAATCAAGCACCACGGCAATGGTATAAAAAGTTCGAGTCGGTTATGGGGGAGCAAGGCTACCGGAAGACGACCCTAGACCATTGCGTGTTTTTCAAGAAATTTGAAGATGATGATATTATCATCCTATTACTTTATGTGGATGACGTGTTGATCGTTGGCAACAATGCCGAAAGGATTTCCAATTTGAATAAAGAGTTGAATAAGTCTTTTGCCATGAAAGACTTGGGGGCCGCTAAACAGATTCTTGGGATAAGAATCACTCGGGATAGAGCAGCCCGGAAATTACACGTCACAAGAGCAATATATTAAAAAGGTGCTTAAACGCTTTAACATGGATAAAGCTAAGGTTGTTAGTTCGCCTCTTACTAACAATTTTAAATTGACGAGCAAGGATTGCCCTACGACGAAGGAAGAAATTGAGGAAATGGATAAAGTTCCTTATGCCTCTGCGGTCGGGAGTTTTATGTATGCCATGGTATGTACGAGGCCCGACATTGCTCATACCGTGGGAGTGGTGAGTCATTTTCTATCGAATCCGGGAAAGAAGCATTGGGAAGCCGTAAAGTGGATATTTAGATATTTACGGGGTACTTCCAAATTGGGGATTATATTTGGAAATGGGAAAGCAATGCTTGTTGGTTATTCCGATTCGGATATGGCAGGTAACGAAGATAACCGAAAATCCACATCCGGTTATTTGATGACGTTTGTAGGGGAAGCCGTGTCATGTCAATCGAGATTGTAAAAGTGTGTTGCCTTGTCAACAACAGAAGTGGAGTATATTGCAGCGGTGGAAGCGAGTAAAGAGCTCTTATGGTTGAAAATATTTTTACGAGTGCTAGGCTTCCGACAACGACACTACGTGGTTCTTTGTGATAGTCAGAGTGCAATTCATTTGGTGAAGAATGCAACCTTTCATAAAAGAACAAAACATATCGATGTAAGATATCATTGGATTCGAGATGCATTGGAGGATGGTTTGTTTGGACTTGATAAAGTTCACACCGATGATAATGGTTCTGACATGTTAACTAAGGCGTTGAGTACAGAGAAGGTTAAAGTATGTTGTTTGATCGTCGGGATGGCGAACTCTTCCTATATTCCGGAAAGGAGGAGATTTGTAGGAGTTATTTCCGAAATATAGGCCTTCTCGGAGTCGACTAGACTCTGCGCCGCGGCATAAGCCCTCCGGGCCGCGGCACACATTTTCCCTCAACTCCCCTTCACCTGCTGTACTCTGGGCCGCGGCACATGCCCACCGTGCCGCGGCCCCCTGCAACTTCTCCCTCCGCACTGCCGAGCCACTGTACTCCGGGCCGCAGCGCATAGCCTTCCGGGCCGCGGCCCCCTGGGATCTTCATTTGGCTATTTTGTTGAGTGTGCCGCGGCACACCCTGCTCGGGCCGCGGCACCCGAAGTCAACCCAGCACTTGGGTTTCTTTTTAGGCAGATTTTTCTGCGTTTTTCACTACTTCATCATCCACTTTGAGAGATACACACAATAGAGAAAAGAAAAGAGAGAAATATACTTGTTCGATTTTCTGAAGTTGTATCGATCGGATCGTCGTGATATTTTGACAAGAGCTTGGTAGCAATTGGGCAAATCTTTTCACTGGAATAGATTGAGGTTTTGAGTCCGGAAGTTTGGGTATTTTGTTAGCTTTTTGTGTAAGCTATTTACGGTGTTTTTGCTTTCTCGTTCTTGTTGTTGTTGTGTATTCCAAATACTTGAAGATTGTTTATTACCAAGTATTTGAAGATTATTGTTGTATACATCTAGTTTGTACTAGGGACGAATCGTGTATTGTGTATTGGTGATAATGGATTTAAGCGGCTTCAGTCCCCTGGTTTTTACTCTCGTCTTAAGGGGTTTTCCACGCTAAAAATCGTGTCTCGTTGTTTATAGTTTTTGATATCATTTGTATTATTTGTCGAGTTGTAATTGATTTACTTTACTCGTCGGTAATCTCAAAGTTGCACTTGAGATTGGGAAAATTGTCAAACGAGGTTCCACAATTTTCGTTGTGACGTTATTGTCGTTTTTTCCCAATAAATACTTATCTGATCCTTCAATATTCACGGGCTTACACAAAATAATGACATGTGATGTCTTTCGACTTTCGACTTAATGGGACTTAATGACCCGTGATGTCTTTCGACTTTCGACTTAATGGGACTTAATGACCTGTGATCTTCACGATTTTTCCATCATTAACAGTAGCCACAAAATAATCCCAAAAACTTCATTTCCAAGAGAATAAAATTTTCATCTTACGATTGTTAGAAATTTTTTTTTTTTTTTTTTGAAAATTGGCAAATTAGCAAGAGGAAAATTTGAAATTGAGGCTTGTGTTTGACATAATCTTCATGACACGAAATTGCTCCGTATATAAAGTGCCAACGATCTTCAATAATTGTCCCTAAGATATAATAACTTTCGATTCGTCTGTTGCAACACTTGTAAGAAACGAACCTTCAGCGAGCTACTCTGTGTCCAAAACTCAAGATAGAAGGAAGAATAGGACAAATGCAATAATATGCAATCGAAGTAATTTGAAAATGCAAAACATGGCTTCGTATGTGTTGTGCGTATTTTCTCTATTTTTTTCTATATATTTTTCATTCAACTAGGAGTCATCTATATATAAATAGTCAAAGGTTTCAATTGAAACAACACGACTAGACAAACCTTTTGTTCTAAAAGGTTTTGATGAATAGACGCATCAATTGAATTTAGACGAAAACAACACAAGTCTTCGTGTAAAACCCTTCACTCGAATAGGTTTGAACGAATAGTTACAACCTTTATCCAATAATTTCATTCACATGAAAATAATTTATTTATTCTAATAAATTTTCCAACAGGTACTAATCAAATGAGAGTTTGTGCCTAGTTCATTTCATTGTCGAGTTATAGTTCTGCTGCAGTTCTTGGACCTTTGCATGGGTATGAGTTACGGGGTCTTGCTTGTATATATCTTTAGTTGGTGCATTATTCAATTTTATCGGTTTGTTCAATTTGTCCCTTGACCTTGCTGATCTAATTAATGCATAACTTGATCTTGACGATAAAATATTGTGTTGTTGTATCTTTGGTATCCACGAGTACTACAAATTTCCATTTTTCCTTTTTTTTTTAATTTTACAAAAAAAAAAGAAATATTTCCAACATTTTGCCCGATGAGAGGCTTTTTTTTCGATTCGACAGAGAGATCTATGGATCTTGCTGAAAAATTTGTGAGTTCCTTCTCTATTTTGGCCAATCTCTGGAGGTGTTAGATTTTTGCTTTTAGGAAAGAACACGAACAACAACTCAACTCTCATATGTGTAAGTCGGAGGAATGTAGAATCAAGTCCATCAAGCATTTTTTTTATCGAGAAAGACATGATATTATATATCAAGAATGAGGGAAATTACAATCAAAGAACATATGAGACTACTCTCGAGGCCATACAACACTTCCTGGTTGATTATGAGGAGGAATGTTGCTAGCACGTGGAACATGAGTTAACCAAAAAGAAATAAAACGAAGACACAAGTCGTCGAACATCATCGAAAACTGGTCCGATCCCTGAAAGATCGTCCAGCACATTATTAAAATACGAAACAATTGAAAGGCATTATGATTCAACCCAGGCGATACGCCATTCCTGTTCCAACGCCAAATGAACTGCAGCCACGCAGGGCTCTTGCTTCAGACGCTTCAAGGGATACACTCAATCGATGCAACTGCTTTGTCCTAGCCAACAACCCATTACTCCTATACGCCACCAGACCAATGCCCACAACATTACCTGTTGGAAATATTGGAAAAAAAAATAGAGAAATGGGTTGTTTTGAGCAGCCCACTTGAGAGGCAATTTTGAGTGAGCTCGACTACGAGTTAAAGTCGGGACTTAGTTGGAATACGTATTACTCCGTACGAGGTTTCCGAAACATGTAAGAACACTCAAAATGATTGAGGTATGAATGAGATATAATGTTTCAAAGTGAACCCTATAGAAATGGGGTTTGGATGTTATCCCACATTGGAAAAAGAAGGGAAAAATATGAGTATATAAAGAGATGTGGACAAACTCTTATTTAAAAGTGAGACATGAGTGAATGTGTGACTAGGCGCCCATTGCGCACACATGCGCGCGCGCGCGCCGCCGTCGTCGTCCGTCCGGTCGGCCGGCCGGCTCGGTTCGGGTCGGTCGAAGGGCGATTTGGGCGAAATGTCTCGGCATCTCGAAGTTATCTTTTTACTGCAATTTTATTCAGAAGAATTTCATTTTGCTGAAACACCTCAATTATAAATTCCGAATTTTTCGGATACGGATAAATATCAATTTAATTGATAATTATCGAATTAAACAGATTAGGATAAGTATCAGATACTAATTCTAATCGGTTTAGAGTTCCTCCAGCACACAACCTCCTCCAGCCTTAACCTATAAATACTCGGATTGAGGGGCTCGTTTTTTCACACCTCAAACGTACGATTTTCGAGAGCCTTTTTCAGTCAGTTTTTTCCTTCTTTGTTTTTTTCTTCTTCGGTCGGTGATAGTACAGATCTATTCTACTTCACTGAGGGTGCAAGGGATCATAGATTCAGTGCATCGGACTGTTGTTTTATCCTGGGAGGCAGACGTCACACACCGTGGTGAGGGCGAATTTGCTTAAAGGAGACAGATTTTCTAGACTCAATAGCGACTTTCGTTCGTTTTCGTGATTAGCAAATTCTGTTCGGCTAACAACTTTTTTGCAGGGCATAAATAAACTATATATTTGATATATATATATATATATATATATATATATATATATATATATATATATACTGTGTCATTTTTTCAAGTATTCGTTTCCAAAAAAATTACTCAACAATCTCAAAGCAAATTTTCTTTTTGGTTTACTTGATTAAAATAGATATATTTTCAAAGACTAAGATAATGGATTCTCAAAACCCAACACTGTCTATGGACGTTTCCGGAGGTGCGCCTTAGAAAATCGACTCGGGTTCAGCAATTGGAGGTGCGCCTCTAATAACTGGATCGGGTTCAGCCAACCACTCAGCTTCGATTCCGATTAGTAATTCGGTTTCGGTTCCGATCAACCATGCGAACAAACTAGAGAAATTCAACGGGCAGAATTTCAAGAGATGGAAGCAGAAGATGATGTTCCATCTGACCACTCTAGGCTTGTCTCGATTCCTAAAGGAGGACGCGCCAACATATGACGAAGACAGTGACCAACAAACCGTGATGGCCATTGACGCTTGGAAAACTTCTGACTATCTGTGTCGGAACTATGTGATGAATGGCCTTGCCGATTCACTGTACAATGTGTACAGCAGTGCTAAATCAGCCAAGGTATTATGGGACTCACTAGACCATAAGTACAAGATCGAGGATGCCGGTGCCAAGAAGTGGATTGTTGGGCGGTTTCTCGACTACAATATGGTGGATTCCAAGACTGTAGTCAGTCATGTACAAGATTTACAAGTGATCATTCATGAAATCCATGCTGAAGGAATGATCATTAGCGAATCCTTCCAAGTGGCTGCTGTAATTGAAAAACTGCCCTCGACTTGGAAAGACTTCAAGAATTATCTAAGCACAAGCGCAAGGATATGAGCATGGAAGATCTGATCGTTAGACTTCGCATAGAGGAAGACAACAGAGGATCAGAACAGAGGATCAGAGAAGAAGGTAAATGCTGCTGTGGCAAAGGCCAATGTTGTGGAAACTGGACAGACATCCAAGAAAGGCAACAATGGAAAGAGAACTAAGTTGGGACCTAAAGGAGGAATTGGCAAAAAGAAAGAGAAATTCCTTGGTAAATGCTATAACTGTGAAAAGATGGGACATAGGGCGGCTGACTGCAGGCTACCAAAGAAACTAAAGAAAATGATGGTAATGCAGTACATCTCATTACCGAATAAGTGGAAAATCTTGACTTATGTGCTATGATCTCCGAAGTGAACTTAGTTGGCTCAAATACCAAGGAGTGGTGGATTAACACTGGAGTAACTAGGCATATATGTGCCAACAAGTCAATGTTCTCCTCACTGGTAGAAACTGATGCCGGTGAAATACTGTATATGGGAAGTTCTGCAACATCAACTATCTTGGGCGAAGGCACGGTGATCTTAAAGATGACGTCTGGAAAGGAAGCAACTCTTAAACGTGTGTTATATGTGCCTGACATTCGCGAAATCTTATTTCGGGTTTCTTGTTGATGAAGCATGGCTTTAGATTAGTTTTTTAGTCTGATAAAATTATTTTGTCAAAAAGTGGTGTGTTTATAGGTAAGGGGTATGAGTGTGATGGGCTAGTTAAGCTCAATGTAATGATTGTAAAAAATAATGAAATGAAGAATTCTTCTGTTTACTTACTTAAGTCTCCTAATTTATGGCATGCTAGATTAGGACACATTAATTTTAATGCAATGCGCAGACTAATTGCATTAGATCACATACCAAAGTTTAAAATTGATTTAAACCACAAGTGTGAAACTTGTGTAGAGGCAAAACTAACTCGATCTCCATTCCGACAAGTGGAAAGAAACACCAAACCTTTAGAATTAATACATAACGACCTATGTGATTTGAAGTTTGTTCAAACTAGAGGTGGAAATAAATATTTTATTACTCTCGTGGATAATTGTACTAAATATTGCTATGTATATTTGCCTAAAAGCAAAGACGAAGCTATAGAGAAGTTTATTCTTTATAAAACAGAAGTTTAGAATCAATTGAATGCAAAGATAAAAGTTTTGAGGAGTGACCGTGGAGGTGAATATGTGGAACCTTTCGGCGAATATTGTTCGCAACATGAGATTATTCATGAAGTCACTGCTCCATATGCACCACAGTCAAATGGCATGGCAGAACGTAAGAATCGCACTCTGAAAGAGATGATGAATGCGATATTACTAAATTCAGGTCTGCCGCAAATATGTGGGGAGAAGCCATGTTAACGGCGAATTATCTCTTAAACAAGATATGCCGTAAGAACGGGGACAAAACTCCTTATGAATTGTGTAAAGGAGTCAAGCCTTCCTACAATTACATGAAAGTGTGGGGGTGTCTAGCAAAGGTGCTGATACCTACTCCTAAAAAAGTTAAAATAGGCCCAAAAACAGTTGACTGCATTGTCATTGTATATGCACATAACAACAATGCTTACCGATTTCTTGTGCATGAATCCAAAGTGCTTGAGATTCACAAGAATACAATTATGGAATCAAGGAATGCGTCATTCATTGAGAATATCTTTCCTTGTAAGACTGCAAGTGAACCCCTTATCTCATCCGAACAAACTTCTGAACTAATGGATGAAGATAATGAAGACCAAAGAATGGATAATGAGGACGAACCTAGAAGGAGCAAGCGACAAAAGACGGAGAAATCTTATGGACCAGATTTCATCACCTACTTGCTCGAAAAGGCACCTCAAACTTACAAAGAAGCTGTAAGCTCGACGGATGGACTTCGATGGAAGGAGGCTATCAAAGAAGAGATCGATTCTATATTACAGAATCATACTTGGAAACTAGTGGAATTACCTCCTAAGTGTAAACCATTAGGAAATAAGTGTATTTTCAAGAATAAATTGAAAGATGGAGCAGTTGATAAATATAAGGCTAGGCTCGTAGCGAAGAGATATAACCAACGTTAAGGGCTAGAATATTTTGATACTTACTCTCCTGTGACGAGAATAACTTCCATCAAGATGATACTTTCTATCGCCGCATTACGAGGTTTAGAAGTTCATCAAATGGATGTTAAGACTGTCTTTCTTAATGAGGACTTAGAAGAGAAAATCTATATGGAACAACCCGAGGGGTTCTCTGCTCTTGGACAAGAAAGTAAAGTATGCAAGCTGGTAAAATCATTGTATGGATTGAAGAAGGCACCAAAACAGTGGCATGAAAAATTTGATCATGTTATGTTAAGCGGTGGCTTCAAAATTAATGAATCTGATAAGTGTGTATATGTGAAAGACACAAAAGATGGATATGTCATCTTGTGTCTATATCTAGATGACTTTCTCATTACTGGAAGTAATGAAAGAATAATCAAATCTACCAAGGATATGCTAAGGTCGAGATTCGACATGAAAGATATGGGACTCACATATGTAATTTTAAGGATTAAGATCACACGAACATCGAAAGATCTCATGCTGAGTCAAGCCCACTATGTGGATAAAATCCTTGAAAGATTTAATAAGGATGACTCTGGCACAGCCAAAAGCCCGGTGGATATGACGTTAAGACTATCCAAGAATAAGGGTGAAGGAGTATCTCAACTTGAGTACTCTCGCACAATAGGAAGTCTGATTTACTTGATGAGCTATACAAGACCAGATATAGCCTACTCAGTTAGTAAACTAAGTAGATACACGAGCAACCCCATAAAGGATCACTGAAAGGCGATCATAAGGGTACTAAGATATTTAAGGGGTACTCGTGAGTATGGGCTGCACTATACCAAATATTCAGCAGTACTTGAAGGATATAGTGATGCAAATAGGATATCTGACATAAAAGACTCCAAGTCAACAAGTGGATATGTATTCACACTAGTTGGTGCAGCAGTGGCATGGAAATCTTCAAAACAGACATTTATATCTCGGTCAACAATGGAGTCCGAGTTTATAGCCTTAGATAAATGTGTGAAAGAAGGAGAATGGCTACACCATTTTCTAGAAGATATTCCAAGATGGGCAAAGCCTGTGACCACAATATGCATTCATTGCGATAGTCAATCCGCGATTGGCAGGGCACAGAGCGTAATGTACAATGGTAAGTCTCGTCATATAAGGAGGAGACATAATACCATTAGACAATTAATATCAACAAGAGTTATCTCTATTGATTATGTGTCATCAAAGGATAACATTGCGGATCCGCTAACCAAAGGGTTATCAAGAGACCTTGTTGATAAATCATCAAGAGGAATAGGTCTATTGCCTTGAGCTAATGATTTTATGGAGGATACCCAACCTAAGCTGAGTGGAGATCCCAAGATCTGGGTTTAATGGGACAACCAATTCATAAAACTGGGCACGATCACTGTGGGAGTTACCCCGAACCGACCATTCCTAGGATGAAAACAGTGATACCCGTAGGGAGAGGTTAAGCTTATGCTTTTAATGATTCTTAAGTCGACAACGTATAGTCGGGTGGAGTAAAATACGGGTTTACTCAAAACACCTAAAGAGAGTCACCTATGTTGGAGAGAAGAGGGGCCGCTTCAAAGGAGAATTGCAAAGGCACAATTCTTTAGAAACTCTCGCAGAACCAGGACGATGTCCACGGCCAAAACGAGCATAATAATGAGAACAGAATAAATCAGGGAGGGCACTTATACGATCACTTACACAAGCGGTCGGACATTTCAAAGGCATCTAGTCACACTGTCTAGCCAGTAAGGAGAATATATCTTTTCGAGGGAAGGTTCAAGGAACATACTCTACCTATCCTATGTAATGCCTAACCGCAATAACTATCACCATGTCAAACTCTGTGTCTGACGTGTGATGCTGGACCATCGATCTCATTCATGTGGGGGATTGTTGGAAATATTGGAAAAAATAGAGGAAATGGGCTGTTTTGAGCAGCCCACTTGAGAGGCAATTTTGAGTGGGCTCGACTATGAGTTAAAGTCGGGACTTAGTTGGAATACGTAGTACTCCGTACGAGGTTTCCAAAACATGTAAGAAAACTCAAAATGATTGAGGTATGAATGAGATATAATGTTCCAAAGTGAACCCTTTAGAATTGGGATGTTATCCCACATTGGAAAAAGAAGGGAAAAATTGTGTATATAAAGAGATGTGGACAAACTCTTGTTCAAAAGTGAGACATGAGTGGATGTGTGACTAGGCGCCCTCGCGCACACACACACACATACGCGCGCGCGCCGCCGTCGTCCGTCCAGCTCGACTCGGCTCGACACGGCTCGGCTCGACTCGGTCGAAGGGCGATTTGGGCGAAATGTCTCGGCGTTTCGAAGTTATCTTTTTACTGTAATTTTATTCGGAAGAATTTCATTTTGCTGAAACACCTCAATTATAAATTCCGAATTTTTCGGATGCGGATAAATATCAATTTAATTGATAATTGTCGAATTAAACAAATTAGGATAAGTATCAGATACTAATTCTAATCGGTTTAGAGTTCCTCCAGCACACAACCTCCTCCAGCCTTCACCTATAAATACCCGGCTTGAGGGACTCGTTTTTCCACACCTCAGACGTACGATTTTCGAGAGCCTTTTTCAGTGAGTTTTTTCCTTCTTCATTTTTTTCTTCTTCGGTCGGTCATAGTACAGATCTATTCTACTTCGCTGAGGGTGCAAGGGATCATCGATTCAGTGCATCGGACTGTTGTTTTATCCTGGGGGGCAGACGTCACACACCGAGGTGAGGGCGAATTTGCTTAAAGGAGACAGATTTTCTGGACTCAACATCGACTTCCGTTCATTTTCCTGATTAGCAAATTCTGTTCGGCTAACAATTTTTTTGCAGGACATAAATAAACTATATATTCGATATATATATATATATATATATATTTATATATATATATATATATATATAATTGACTATGGTGGAAACACCCTTAATGGTGAAATCTAGAAACCAATTGCATTATTAAGTAATTTTATTGCATATTTTGTTATTATTTGTTGAATCAAGCTGGTCGCTAGTATATGCAGCAAATAATGCAAGAAAAAAATACATAAATGCATATAATTCTACTCATCTACAGCCGTTAGATCACTAATATCAATGGCCTACAAAAGTTTCTAGATTTCACAAGATAATTAGTTTTTATATAATCTATATATATATATATAAATATATATATACTGTGTTTGTTTTTTCGAGTATTCATTTTCAAAAAAATTACTCAACATTACCATCGCTTGAAAAAGCCGCATCCACATTTATCTTCACACAATCTGGTGGAATTGGAACAAAATTAGTAGCAACATTTTGGGAGCTGCTTTAAGTCTGAACAGAGCTAGCGGCAGTAGCTGTTGTTGTCAAAACGTCAATCAAGCATTATGGACCATCCCTATTTGTGAACAGAAATAAAGTTCTTTTTTGTTTTAATCTAAAAGATACGAAAGGATTTTCACTTAGAAAAATGTTCAAACAAATTTCTTTAAAAAAAAAAAAAAAACTACATTTTCTTACATAGAAACGGTGGGAAAGGTCAAAAACTATTGGCCGGTGTGGACTGCTAAAACACGTTTAAATGACCGTCAGTCAACTTTTACATGCGCAGACACATACACACTCAAAATCCATCTACACACAAATCAAACCAAATATATCTAATATATACCGTTCACAGCAGGTCTGGGGAGAGTAAGATGTACACAGACCATGCCCCTTGAGAGGTTGTTTCCGTGAACACCCCCAGCTTAGTGCACAACAAAATATTAAGTGATATATACAAAGAAGCATATGATACGAAAAAGCTCAAAACCATACTTGAGCCCATGGCTTAATTCACATGAGACTTACTTAAGGGGACTTTGGCAACTGCACTCTCGATGAACGCTGCTCTAACAGAAGAGAAGTTGACTCTGCGTACAACTCCCTGTCAAAAATACACCACACATAAAAAGCAATAGGATAAAATATACAATAAAAGTAAAAAATGGAATGCTCTAGGTCAAAGCTAACCGAGACAACCCAACCCTGAGGCTCTCAACTACAGCACCGCTCCCTACAAAAGAATCCACAACTCTGATCTGGCGCCTCCAAGAGCATCTATCAACAGTCATGGTCTCGGAAAGGTTTAAGACATTCAAATCTAATCTCAGCTCCTCCTCCCACGTCCTCCTCGGTCTGCCTCTCCTCCTCTCCCCGACAACAATAAACTCTCGACCCTCCTCACCGGAGCAGATGCCTGCCTCATGCGGACGTGGCCAAACCATCTCAATCTCTCTTCCCTAACTTTCGCTGAAATGGGCGTCACTTCCAGCGTGTTCCTGAAAACCCCGTTCGAGATTCTATCCAACATTGTGCGACCACATGACCAACGTAACAATCTCATTTCAGCCGCTTCCAACTTGCTCTCAAGCGACTTTTTTATCGCCCAACATTCGGAGCCATACAACATTACAGGTCTCACCCTTCAAGTTTAGAGGGACTTTCTTAATATACAGGGTCGCACAGATGGAAATGCTCGCGCGGACCTATAACCCAAGCGTGGCACAATGAAGCAAACATGTTATACTGAAAAACTTACCTCTAAATCGGGGTGAGGTCAAGTCTCTTGGGGATACTCAAGATAGGAGACGATCCCCTCGTGTGCGTGTGTGGAAAAAAAAAAGGAAATGCTCAAAATCTATTGACTGGTGTCGACTGTTAACGTTAGCATGTGCGTCAACTCTTACATGCGCGCGGACACTCACGCACCCCATTATTTGTGGTCAATGGTCATACAACTATGTATATTGAACAGTACACATACATTGACATACATCGGGGAAACTCAATACGTGTAGCAGTATCCTTCTCTCTCTCTCTCTCTCTCCCTCTCTCTCTGTATACTTGTTTCCAAACTTACACATACACGATATACATACATAAAATTATCCGGTTTATATATACTGATTTCGCACACCAGTTGAGTGTATATACCTTGATACTCGTCAATCTAAAAATTATTAGCATTGTTTTTTTTTGTTATTGATCTGAGGGGAAATGGACGGAGTGGATTATCTAGCTGATGAGAGGAAGAAGGCGGAGTTCGATGTCCAGGCAATGAAGGTTGTCTGGGTTGGCTCGCCACACAATTTAGAAGTCTCTGATCGTATTTCGAAGCTCGTGGCCGACGATCCAGTAATTTTTTATTTATCTTTTATGATTTCCATGTTCAATTTTTTTATTTTTATTTTGGGGGTTGTGGGGAGGCTTGATTTGGTGGTAGATTTAGGGTACCGGATGATTTTATGCAAGGATGAAAATTGATTTGATTTCAAATGGTAAAATAATGATTTATTATGATTGCAGATTGGTAGTTAGAAAGGAAAATGTGAACAGTGAAATTTGTTGGAAAATGTGTAATAATGATTAGTGATTTGGATTATCTTTAATAAAAATTGAGTAGTGAGTGATGGGTGGGAAAAAATAGTGGAAGTGGCGGGACTGCGGGTGAATAGTGTATTTTCTGAAATTATTTTCATAGGCAAATCAATCACATTTTAGCTGAAGAAATTTCGTTAGCGGAATCAAACACTACATAGAATTATCCTTGCTGCCTTATTTCCTGAAACCAGGAGATGTAATAGATATATACGTCCTTCTTGTAATTCCAGAAGCTCATAAGGAAAATTACTTTGCTTCACTTAGTAAAGAGAAATCTCTTTCTTTCCCTCCCTTCACTCTCCTTGACAAACAAGGGCTTAAATAGATCACAAAAAACTGTAGACCACCTGCAGTTGAAATAAATGCAGAATTGAACTCTAACAAGCATCAATATCCTTTTAAACAAAAGACAGAATTCTTGTACATTTATCTGAAATTATGAATCTGTTTGTAGCTATTGTTTTCTGGATTTTAATATGATTTATGTTAAGACATGGTTGGCTGTAGGCATTCCGAAAAGATGATAGGACTATGCTTCCAAGAAAGGAATTGTTCAAAAACACCCTTAGGAAGGCAGCTTATGCATGGAAACGGATTGTTGAACTTCGTCTGTCAGGTGAGCTCTTTCTTTGCAATATAGTGTTGTCAGATGCCTTTGTTTATATGTGAGATGTATCTTACGCCATCCTTATGGTTCTTGTGGTTGCAGAAGAAGAGGCATCCAAATTGAGGTTTTATGTGGATGAAATAGCTTATACTGATCTTCATTGGGTACCTTACTCTTTTAATTTTTGATATTTACTGGATTGGATATTTTTCCAATGTTTGCATTTGTTGATGAATTCAAATTTCCATTTCCAGTTTATACCAGCCCTTGTAACTTGCTCTCTCCTATTTAGGGAATGTTTATACCAGCCATCAAAGGCCAGGGCACTGATGAACAGCAGAAAAAGTGGTTGCCATTGGCCTATAAAATGCAAATAATCGGCTGCTATGCACAAACTGAACTTGGTCATGGCTCCAATGTGCAAGGTCTGGAAACCACTGCGACATTTGATCCTCGAACGGACGAATTTGTAATTCACAGTCCTACATTAACATCAAGCAAAGTAAGTTAAACACAAGGAAAAACCTGTGCCTTTTATTCTGTTCAAGTAAATGAGGGGATATGTTACTTTGTTCTTGGATAGTTGCGAGATTGTTGTGGTTTGGTTATACTTGAAAGATTATTATAGAGTTATATTAGTATTCTTTTTCTCTGATTGTTTTTTGAGTAGTGGTGGCCTGGCGGTCTGGGCAAAGTTTCTACACATGCTGTTGTTTATGCCCGTCTTATCATAGATGGCAAAGACCATGGCATTCATGGTATGTATGAGAACTCTTTCTTGTTTTATATAATTGATATCCAGTTATCTTCTTTCACAAGATAGTATAATAGCTATTGTTCTCTTTAGGATTTATTGTCCAACTACGGAGCTTGGAGGACCATAGACCTCTTCCAGGAATCACTGTTGGTGATATTGGAATGAAATTTGGAAATGGAGCATACAACACCATGGACAATGGAGTATTGAGATTTGATCATATTCGTATTCCAAGAAATCAGATGTTGATGAGGTCTGTTGTTATCTCGTATGCCACTTTACGTTTCTTTGTTAATCTAGTGCTATTTGTTGTTTTAACTGTTAGGATTGTCCATTTAAATGCTAGGATGATGCTATCAAGATTGCATATAAAATTTTCATGAAGATACTTTTGTTTGGTATGACTGATCAATAATGTTAAAGACTACTAGATTTGTGTTGATACTACATGTGAATAACTCGAGTAGGAGAAGGTTTCACAGTTTCTTACATGGTGTTACCTTTCAGAAATCATACAGTACTTCGCAAATCATTAATATAGTATGTGGAAAGTACAAATTGGCACTGTTTATAAAATTTGTTTTTCTTTGAATGTCTCAGAGTTTCACACGTGACAAGGGAAGGAAAATATAAGCAATCAGATGTGCCGCGGCAGTTAGTTTATGGGACTATGGTATATGTCCGGCAAAAAATTGTAGCGGATGCTTCGTGTTATTTATCAAGAGCCGTTTGTATTGCTACAAGATATAGTGCTGTACGTCGACAGTTTGGATCACAGAATGGTGGACCGGAGACTCAGGTATAAGAATGGCTATTCTCCTGAGTGTAGTCTTAGTTCGTCATTTTTGGTTGGTATTTCCTGAAGAGAAGATATCTTTTCATTACTGGTTAAAGAGTCGATAAGCCAGTGGGTGAAAGATGAACCAGATGAGTTACTCTGGTTGATTCTCTTATTCTCTGTGGCATTATTATCTGGTTGACCTGGTACGGTAACTTTAAAACAACAACATCAGAGCCTTAGTCCAAAATGCTTTAGGGTCGGGTAACATGAATCATTCTCTGAAAACGTCAAGTCATCTCCAATAGAACAATCATATGAAAAGGCAAAAGTGAAAGGTGAAAAGTTTAGTACGTAAAAAACTAAATATATTCTGGTCCTCATCCTCTCCATTATTCATTATGTGTTAGGTTAAGAGCTTATGTCTGACAAGTTAACATTTTTTAATCAGTTGTAGACATGCTTTTTCCTATACATCTGGTGTTGATTTATCTCTTGCATACTTTTGTATCTTATACTTAAAACATTCACCAAGGATGGATCGCGACATATTCTTAACTACTAATGTCTAGCCAGTAGTTTGTTGCCTTTTGAGTCTATTTATTTCATAATTACTTGACTTTGACGAGATCTTCCTACAGACTGACTCCAAAAAGTCAGCATTAGCTACCTTTATTTATGACGTAATAATTATACTTCTGCTGCTTTTCATATGGAATGCTTGTGTGGAAGTATTTGTTTGTGTAGAAGTGCCTTATGTGATGATTAAGAAGACATCACTTGTTAAAAGTTTCTGTCACCCATGTCTAACTCATTTTTATGCTCACATATTATATTTACTTGTTGACTTCATTGGATTCCTTGTTGAGCTTGCTTGTTAATTTATCTGGTATTTTTACTTTGGGTTGTTTAATTTTACAATATCAATCACATAATATGACATGATTATAGCAATTACTTCGACTCATCACCGTCTCATGGTTTTGGAATTTCATCTCAGTTTTCCTTCGTATGAAGGTTACGACAGGAAGGGCGTCCGGCTTAAAACTTTGCCACTTTGTTTTTTGCATGAATTATAGTGTTAACTAATTCTAGACAATTGATTGGCACTATAATTTTCATGCCACCGAACCAACATAGTTGGGGTTACGGTGGAGTTGACGACAACGAGCTTCAAGTTAGGGTCGGGTTACTTCGTCCTCCACCTCGTCCTCGTCCTCCACCTCGTCCTCGTCCTCGTCCTCGTCCTCGTCCTCCTCCTCCTCCTCCTCGTCCTCCTCCTCCTCCTCCTCTTTCCCTGAGCTTTGATAATTGCATTGCGCATGAATTTTTAAGTGGACTTTTAGGTATTTTAAAGGAAATTTTCTGAGGCACAGGTTATAAATTTTGTATTTATGATCCCCTCTTTGACTTGTAGGTCATTGATTACAAAACCCAGCAAAGCAGATTATTCCCCTTGCTTGCTTCTGCTTATGCCTTTAGATTTGTTGGAGAATGGCTTGAATGGCTGTACACAGATGTAACCAAAAGATTGCAAGCGAATGACTTCTCGACGTTGCCTGAGGCTCATGCATGCACTGCAGGGTTGAAGTCCCTGACAACTTCCGTTACTGCTGTAAGTTGAGAATGACCTTTTCTGGGCATTGCGCATGTTAATGGGAACTCCTGTATTATGTTCTTTTTTTTTTTTTTTTTGAGCTTTTCTGGATACAGAATATCTAGAGGGTCTCGTAGAAATCCAAGAGCAAGGTTCTACTAATTGAAAAGAGTTTGATATTACTGTTGTTTTATTTATTCGGTCCTTTAGTGATCCTTGTTTATTGCCACAGGATGGAATTGAAGAATGTAGAAAGTTATGTGGAGGCCATGGTTACCTTTGCAGCAGTGGGCTTCCTGAATTATTTGCAGTTTATGTTCCAGCTTGTACATATGAAGGAGACAACACTGTCTTACTTCTACAAGTATTTTTCTTTAGATATGTGTCTATATCTATGTATTTTGTCGTTGAAATTTTATTTTGTTTCATCTTTTCTCTGTTGAACTTATACACAACATGGTGCACATAGCCGAAGACCATTTCTGTACTTGATAACCAGTGCTGGTTTTTGGTAAGATGTCGCCAGGTTTTGAAAATTTGACACTTTCATTTGAATGGCTATTGAAGTAAGTTATAGAACAAAGTATAGCCACTGAAGCTGATTTGGGATTTTGTAGAGTATGTATTTTCTTATTGGATATGTTTTAACTCCTTATAGGGAAGTTATATTGGAGGTGTTTTTGGAACCTCCAAGCTGAATTTTTTCCCCATGATATGCATAGTGGCTCAGCTAAATTCTGTTGAAGGTGTTTTTGGTATTTTCCCCATAATTTGCATATGCTAGTCTATGGTAAAAAGGATAAAAGAGTAATGTTTAAATTGTCTCAAATATGTTGTTTTGGGATAATGATTAACAATTAAAATATATCTGGGAGGTATGTTCCCCGTTGGATAATAACTTTTGGTCTCAAGCACAGTGAAATTGCTAGCTGTCACCAGTGTTCTGAATGTGCACCCTTTATATCAGTGGTTCATGCAGTCAGTGTCATCTACATTGCTTACTTCCTTGTCTGCAGCATTTTGTGTATTAATGTGGATTGAGACTGATTATATATGAAAACAGACACTCTCCCGGAGATACGTATCTCGTCCGACACGCTCCCCACACGCGTGTTGGAGAGTATCTGATCTTTTTATATGCTGGATACACGCTGGACTTGTTGGCGCTCTTCAGGACACAACCGGACACTCTTCAGGACACGTTGGGGCTATCCTTTATTTTGTTGTCGCGGGATAAGAAAAATAACGAAGGCGGAAGGGTTGGAGGTGATAATGGATAGACTTCTTTGTTTCTTCAAAGGAAGAGGGCGAGAAGGGAAGAAGTGGAGGAGAAATCTGGAGAACTTCATCTTCAATGAAGAAGGAAGGAGGGTGAAAGGAGAAGGGTGGATGGAAAGTCGGGAAATCTGATAAAGACTAAAGAGGCAGCTAAAAAAGAGAAGGAGTTTTTTAGTTTATATTGGGATGGTATGTGGGTTTACTATTTATTGGGGTTGATGGGGTGGATGGGAAGTCTGGAAATCTGACAGACTAAAGAGGCAGCTAGAAAAGAAAAGGAGTGTTCTAGTTTATATTGGGCTGGACCAGGGACTGGGAATTTGAAAAAAAAAAAAATGAATCCCGTGCCCGTATTGTGTCGTATCACTTGTGGGGTTCGTGCTTCATAGCCGATTACACCGAAGCATGTTAAGCTGTTGGATAGATTAAATAGTTTGTTGTGATTGTTAGTTTAGAATGGCCAGCACTCATTTTGAAGTTATTTACTATGTTGAGACGAAACCTATCATTATTATGGGTTTTAGTTAACCCACTATAACTTCTTCATGTAGGTAGCTAGGTTTCTCATGAAAACTGTCTCCCAGCTTGGAACTGGCAAACAGCCAGTAGGAACGATTGCTTACATGGGAAGAATTGAACATCTAATGCAATGTCGTTGTAATGCTGAAAGAGGTATGCTAGTTTTAGGAGGAAAATAGATAAGATTGACCATGATCTAGCATTTAATTCAAAAACTGGACTCGGCATGCTTGAAATTCAAAGTAAATTCAGTTTTCTTTCTTCGTTTTCATATTTTTTTAATCTTTCTTCTTTTTTAATGAATCTAATTGCGGCATTGCGGTTAGAAATTTGTGGAAAAATAAACCAAGGAAAATACTCCTAGTGACTAATATGAGCCATATGCACATGGGAAATTGACTTTAGTGGGTTGGGCCTGTATTTCATGCAGCTGAGGATTGGTTAAAGCCTACTCAATTATTGGAAGCATTCGAGGCAAGAGCTGCTAGAATTTCTGTTTCTGTTGCTCAAAATCTGAGCAAGTTTACTAATCCTGAAGAAGGTACTCTTCTTTTATTTTTGCTCGATTTCTTCGGTCCTGTACTTTGTTTATCATATGATACGGAAAAATGTGAATGTAAATGAATCTGCTATATTTTAAGTGCGATTACACTATAAATCGTTGCTGAGATGGCTTACATAAAGTGGGGGTAGAACATTTGGATTAATTGCTTACAGAGTTGTTAGATTTGAATGGGTTTCATCATTTGCATAAACATGCAGGATATTAGTTGCTAATCAGTAAGAAGATTTATAAATAGGATCAGCTAATATGATCGTTTTGAGCCCTATGGTTCTAAGTTTAATTCTGATCATCTCACGTCTTGATATGCGTTTCTAATTTTCCTTTTCCTTTTCCATTTAGGCTTTGCAGAGCTATCGGCTGATTTGGTTGAGGCAGCAGTCGCTCACTGCCAATTAATTGTTGTCTCCAAGTAAGCTTTATGTTTTGCATTTTTATTCATATTGTAGGAGATACGATAACCTAGGGCTTACATTTGGTTACTTTTTCCTCTATTTTAATATATTTAGAACATTAAGCGACACTTGGGTTGTATTTGGTTCCTTGGACTCTGGTCCAGATTATTAGATTTTTTGTATCAACAACCAAACTCAGTTCTTGGGATCTTTGCCGAGACATTTGGTAGAAGTCTATATCAAGGGTTAGCTTTGACACTATTAAAACACTCTTGTTTCCAACCCAACATTCAAGTTGCACGGACTTTATATTTTCTGGGGATAACCACAAAACTTCCCTTGAAGTTTAATCTAATTAAAATAACCCCATTAATTACCTTGCAAAATAACAATACCCCCTTAGGTGTTACAAAATTACCAATACGCCGTTAATTGTTACAAATACCCCCATTGAAATTCATATTGATATAATTATATAAATCAAATACCTCTTTCTGAGGGTGCAACATGTAAACAGAAACAAATGCAAATGGTGTATTTGTATTTTTAGAAATAACTGGGTCTTTCTGTAAGTAGACTAGACTCCGAGGTGGTTTTGGTAAGGAATCCTATTTGCCAAACAATGGAATTGCATTTTTCACCCTTTGATCTTATTGATATCGGTATTGGTAATTTTCTATGGCAATTTAAGAGCAACAGGCTTAATTTTAGCTTTATGTAGCCTGATCACTGGATTGGAGGTTGTTTGAAGTGTTTTGTTTGGTGACAATTCGTGTGTACTAATTTCAATTGCTTAGCATTACAAAGAAATTAATGATTTGGTTAGATTTGTTGAGAAGCTACAACAAGATATTCCTGGTGAAGGGGTGAAGCAACAGTTAGAAGCACTTTGTGGTATTTATTCTCTCTCTCTTCTTCACAAGCACCAGGGCGACTTCCTGGCCACGAGTTGTCTCACTTCTAGGCAGGCTGCACTTGCTAACGATCAGCTTAGATATTTGTACACCAAGGTCTGTTTGTTATATATGTTTCATAGCCTTCACAGGGAACTGTTGTATCTTTAGCTGCTAACTTCCTCCCTCTTTGTTTAGATTCGTCCCAATGCCATTGCTCTTGTTGACGCATTCAATTACAGTGACAACTTCCTGAGTTCTATTCTGGGTCGCTATGATGGGAATGTTTACCCAAAACTTTACGAGGCGGCTTGGAAGGATCCTTTGAATGAAACAGTTGTGCCTGATGGCTACCACGAGTACGTGAGGCCTTTGCTTAAGCAACAGCTCCATAGTGCAAGGTTGTAGACTTTTTATACGTGATACATATATTTTTGGGTCAAAATGATAAACTGCGTCTGTATGCAACAATAAAATCTGATCTCTTCGATCGAGGATAAAGTTGGTGGTCATAGCGATTTATGTTTCTTTTTTTTTTTTTTTTTTTTTTTTTTTTACTAAAGACGATCGGGCCACTTCTCTTTGCTTTTGCATGTATTATGCCATTTTAAACGATGGCATAAATAAGATCATTGATGTGGTTGCCCATGCATAAGACGATTGGTAGTAAATAAAACCAAAGCTTGAATTCGTTGAAGTGTACACATCAAAAAAGAAAGTCCGATTCATAACCCATGCTTTGGCAATTTTAGCTACATATTTGATTGATCAATATTATGTAGGTAAATCTGATAAACCACCATCGTATTTCAGGAAACCTGCACGAAAAAACATCCATGTGTTTCATAAATTGAATGGAGTTCCCTTGTAGTTTTTGAAACTCTGCAAGAAGCCTGTGAATTGTTAAATGTGAGTGGGTATTGTTTTGTAGCCACTCGATACATGCGAGTGGGTATTGTTTTGTAGCCGTTATTTAGGCACAATAATTGCATCAAGTGTTATTTTTACCCATGGATTTGCTACTTCGGGCCTTTGAACTGAAATACATTAATCCGCAATATCGGTACCCCTCTCCAATCCAAGTGGTTAATAGTGCATGCAGCTCTTTCATGTGGATCATTATTTGGGCTATGCAGCTCTTTTATGTGGATTCTATTCCTTGCATTTGAAAAAAAAAACATAATTTTTTTTGTAAGAGGAATAGTTCTTTATTAAAACTAAACGAGGAACTTACCTTTGGTGAAATACAATACATAAATGAAAGAAATTTTTTTTTAGGAAATGCCTTTTTTTCTGCCAACAGTTATTACAGGTCCCAATTGATTCACCAGTTGGATTATTGGAGTTATCGTGTGATTAGTCTAGGTTTTATCCAATAAATACATGATTTATTACAACACTCACTCTTGAATGACTATTCACATATGTCTGCTGGACTAGTCTGAAGAAAAACTTCCAAACGATTTGTAGTGGAGCTTGTGACTTGTTGCATCATACTGCTGTTAGGAAAAGTCCTGAGCAATATATAATAATTGAATTTGGTCCCCCTCATATCAATCATTCTCGGATAAATATTTATGTGCCACCTCAGTGAAACATCATGGGACAAAATTTGAGTGATCATAAGAGTATAAGTTTCTCCGTATACAAATCATTCTTATAGGAATATCCATGTGTTGACTCATCAACCTTGTCAAGAAAATTATGTAGGAAAAATTTGATCGAAGGAAAAAGAGTACACCTAGTTATTCTGATTTTAAATCTTGAGGTCTAATACTGATCTCTATAATGTCCTCATCATGTCATGAATATGCTTCGCCAAAATCTTATTAGGAACCCATTGGGAAAATCCTTATGAAGGAAAAAGTGTCATCTTACTTGCATCGTTAAAACCAACTAGGAACCCAATGGGATAAACCTCAATCAAGGAAAAAAGAGTGCAACACGTATTTTTATATAAATATGCTTCAAGCATTTTAAAAATCTTCTGCGAAGTAGCATGCATATCATATTCAGTGTAAGTTGCAATCTCAAACTCATAGACTGGCGAGACATGCCAATATCTCTTATCGAGATTTCATATTAGTTTTTGTCGAGCTCATCAATCATATACATTCTCAACTTGCTTCATATAATTTTATAATGACTGGGAGATATTGCTAGTAAGCTTTACTTCATAGATTTTAAGTGCTAGTTTTATTGAGCTCTTCACGGTTTCCAATTAAATTGCAATCATCAACTTAAACTGTGATCATTGCAAGTCCATTATAAGATTCAAGGCCAGACAACATCATTTAACATCGTTTCTCCCCCTGATCTAGACATCACTTGTATCTTTTTTTCGTAGATCATGAGCGGAAAAGAACTCGTGTATAGTATGTTGTGTCATATCTCCTTTGATATATTATCATTCAGGTGAACTCCAAACACCACATTGCCGTTATGCAAATAAGTGGGAGAACTATTGTAGCCCAAGATTCTTTCAGATTTAGTGGGTGATTGACCATATTTCAATGCGTTCCTAGTGAATCATTAATGCAGAGAATAATATAAACAAAATATATTTTTCTTGTAGATAACATTGAAGTCTTCAATATCTTTTTTAATGTTGACTATTAGATGATGAATTAAGTCTTAATAATATAATACTTCATGTAGAACTAGTAAGATAAACGAGTGCACCATTTGCGATATATGGTGTTCCCGGACCAGTAATATCTTCATCATCATTTGCTATAAAGGGGCCCTAGTAGGATCAAGTGACTGGATTGAAGAGCGTGTTTCATCTATGTAAATCACTTTAATACCTTCTAGGTATAAGTGGGTTGATATACAAATAATACACTGTCCAAGTGTTTGTAGTCCAAAGCATAATCTAGATATTAAGTTTTCTGATCTCAAATTATCTTCTCAAATATTCAAATGTCATTTGGATCTCTTCTGGAGTTCAATCAATTTAAGATCATTTATATCTATATACAATGTTGAGCCATTAATATACCATTCTTTAGTTAAATAATATTGAGTAAGATGGTTATTCAAATTCGATTGTACCATTTGAATCTGTATAAAAACTCTTGCAATTTGAAAGAATACATATATTTTGATTTTGATTTATATGCTTCAAGCATATCAAATCCTTCTAATATTTTATGTATCCGTAAGACAAGTTTTTCATGCACTTCCAATCTCACTCAATATCTATATATGACTCAATTCATGAGTGGTCTTATAAAAAGACACAATCATTGTAAGCATTTTTTGCTACAAGTCGTGCTTCATATATCATGTTTGCATGAGTAATGCTTGATTGTTGGTAACTCTCCAAGAGCTCCAATCATCATAATCATATAAAGTATGATTTCTAATCAATATTCAACGAACTTTATTCGATATTCTATTATGGACTAGAGGCCAAATAACAAAGTACTAACATTAATCTAAATCATATTAGATTATTTTGTCCATTTTGACAAAATATTTTGTTTCTGACATTAATCAACCTAGATCATTATGATCTTTATTTGTATCAATTGCTATTGTTTTATCTATTGATATACTCTAAATTTCATTGTAACAAGACTCATTGGACGTTCTATAATTTAATTCTCTTCAAGGGCATGCTCTTCAAGAGAGACGTCTTCAGGACGTTGAATTTTCTTACTAATGTTTATTTTGATCTCCGGGGACATATAATATAATTCTCACCATTTTGGCGGGCTAGCCTTACAATCAATTGAAGCATTTCCGTGTGTCTTTCAAGACATCAATTTTCAGTTGGATTTATTTTAGCTCTTCGGGAGTGTATACATATAATTGATTGTAATTTCTGCAAAATCAATAATCTTTTGAAATTTAAGTTCATAATAAATATTAATATTTTGGAGTCTAAGGGAATGATATAGTATTAGAATATTAATCTTATTAACATATATCACCCATCAGTACTTCAGGTATTGTCATAAAAGGGGACCCACTCAACATAAATTTTAATATTCAATAGGAGCCATAAAGGAGGTATGTACACTAAATTTTGTCAGAATTCAAGATAATGCACTTTTGTCGATATCATGTCATAAATTATTCAATTATGTAAACTTTAAGTTTACTCAGATGATGATTCTAAGTCAAAATAAGAATAAAGACAACTATATCAACCTCGAATTCGTTCTTGAATAAGTTTGTGATATAATCAGTCTTTATTTTATTGAATTTATAATACGATAATCTACTCCAATAGGTATCAAAATATTCTATCTTTAAATATTAGAATATAGTAGTAGTTCCTCCTTTAGGGAAAAATATTATAACTTTTCAAGAGCATTTATTTTTTCTCAGCTACGTGGTTATGCTTTATCAATGATACAAGTATCATCATCAATATTATATGTAATAATTATCATTGTACTCTTCTTCCAGAAAAAAGTGCAATGATAATTATGCAATTAATCCAACATTTATATGAAATTAGTTCAACTCAAAATATTATAATTTTATGCGTATAATGTACTTCAGGACATTTGCTATTAATTTATGATATTTATCATACATGCATGAATTTGTATTAATATATCTTCAAGATATATCATAAATAAACATGCAGTTAAATAAAATGCAAACATGATATAAATAAACTTGATCATTAAATATATGATTAAACATGTAAATATTAAAAATATTGGGGTTAGTAGACTTCTGGTCTAGCAAGTAGTGAATCTATATATCATTTACTTTGACAGTTTCTCTAATACCAATTTCTTTTTAGAAAATATATTTGTCATTTGTCCGATTTATTATCTTGATAAATCTGATAGGAACATTCGACCACTCAACCTTGCTACTAGCGAAGCATAATCGAATTATAATTATGGAGTATATCATATTTTACATAATCTCGATTGAGAATATTCTCAAATCATATTCATAGTTTTATTTGATATTTAGGTTATTTTTTCCTTCAAGTGTAACATTATGGCATATACCACTCTTACATTAAACATATTGGCTACATCAAGAGCACAACGCTTTAATTTATGCTATTATTATTATTAGTTACTAGTAACAGACCAATATTCTTCAGGAATATTGCTTTATCATAGAAGTTAAGTATAAATAAGAATTATTCATTTAGAATAGTAATATTTTTCAAGAATATTATAATTACTTGTGCTACTTCGAGAGTAATAATTTTAAGAAATATAATTGAATATACAAAATAAAATAAAATAGTTCAAGAATCAAACAAGGCTCAAGATAACTAAATTAAAAGAATTGCTACTTCAAGAGTACCTACAATATTCTTCAGAAATATTATTTTGCGATTTTCATCAGGAATCCATGCAAAATTCTAGATCTAATGGTGCTTTTTGGAATAAATCATATTCAATCATAATTTGAAGAGACAATGTTATATTTCTTCAAGAACTAAAACAAATGTTTTATCTGTTCCGAGAATTATTATTCCCGTTATGTGTCTTACCTAACTGATTGTAGATACATAGATGGAAGGTTCTATATCCTTCTAGAGGTAGTAGGATCCTATTAGATGTCTTACCTTATCTATGAATCCTATGTATGGAAGGACTCTCATTGTAATGCCTATATAAAGGCCCCTCTATCAGTGTTATGAATACAATTGATTGACTCGTATTTACAGTCTTTTACCTTCTCCTGAAACACGTTATCAGCACGTAGTATCCCAACTGAGCAAGAAAAAAATCTCCTCCCGTTTTTCAGAAAATACCAAAAAAAAAAAAACAGATCGGATCTCAGAAACCCCAGCCCCTCGATACCGCCGCCACCGGCGATTCAAACCAGATCGGACGCCATCCCAGCCGTTCCCAGAGGACTGGGTCACCTCCGTCGAGAAGCTCATCAGCGCCTATAAATCCGACCCGATCCGGACAATTGCAGCAAACCTTCTGCTACGACTCGACCCGAAACTTGTCCGTTTCTACCTCATGGGGCTATGCGGTGCAACTGTACCCGTTTATGGTTGCAGCAAAAGATTTGAGCACCCCGTTGCAGACGTTTTCAGACTGGACCTGGATTCATGGCCCATTCACGTTTAATACCCGCGACTTCCAATCGGATCTCTGCGAAAGACCCATCGTATTTTATTTTGACGGCGTCGAGGAATTGGGGAATCGAAGCACGTCGTCACGATATGGCAGAGCACGTGAAGCAATGTGGCGGGGATAATTATAAAGCTACAAATCCCGTTTGTCCAGGACTCCTCCAAGAAAAAAAAAGAAGCAGAAAATCGAAAAAAGAAAAAACGAGAGACGATAATTTCCGCGCGTAAATTTTCTGCACAGCGCAGTCATACCAAAATCATGTTTCTCAATTCGTTAACCGTCGGATCGTTGTGAAATTTTGACAGAAACTTCCCAACACAAATATCTGTAAATTCAACGGTGAAGATCATATTCTGTGAAATATTGTGTAATACCCGTAATTTCGATTTTCGGTAATTTTTTTTTTCGGCGGAAGTCCGTTTTGACGACTCTCTCACGACCGTTTCGTCATTCTGAGAATGATTAATTCTACACTTTTTGTCATCCGAATTCTTTTCAGTGTTGTTTTGTTGAGTTCCGTGCCTTTTAGCGACTTTTCCGCACTTGAGTTCGATTCTTGCGAATCTCGTTTGAAACTGCTGTTTCGAGTTTCCCGTAAGTCCGTTTAACTTTGTTAGACGTGTTGTGAACTTCGGTTTGGTTATTCGATCACGTATCGTGATTTCCGGGCGTTTCGGGCCATTTTGTAATTTCTTGAAAGTTACGGGTATCCGTATCTGTAATTGTTGTCTCGACCCGTTTCTTGGTCGCGTATGATTAATTATTGTATTATGTTTTCATTTTGGGTCGTTGATATCGTCCGCGAACTTTTCGTCGTGTTCGCCTGTGCGTTTGGAAATCGAGTCGCCGAGCCCTCGTGGTCTGCATCGCCGGACGGTTATGGGATCGCCGGACGATTTCGTGCACCGCCGGACAAAGTGGCAGAGAACCGGCGAGCGCACGCTACGGCCGGGAAGGCTGCGCGCTAACCGGCAGTGTAGCGCATGCTATCGGCCGCCTAACGACGCCATCGGAGTGCAGGCCGTGGGGTTCTGAGGTTCTGGACTCGGTCAGGATCGGCAGGTAGCGCACGCTACTGTCGGTCGTAGCGCACGCTAACCGGCAGGGGTAGCGCACGCTATCGGCCGACTAGTGTACGTTACCTGGGCGAACTTTTTAGTCCAGAGGTTACTGGACAGGTCGGCTAGCGCGCGCATGCTTCAGGCCGTAGCGCACGCTAGCGGGAGTCGGTTCGGCAAGTTTGGTCGGCAGGTTTGGTCGGTGGTGCCGGGTCGTGTGGGCCCTGGCCGAGGGTACTCGGCCGATACCGCACACTAGTCCGGGAAGGCTAGCGCACGCTAGTTCCGACCCAGTATAAATATGACAGAGCAGTCACATTTTCATTCATTTCTCACTTCCTTCCTCTTCTATCCGCGACTGGCGATTCGAGAGTGGCGAAGCCATGTTGTTTGACAACAAATCCACGAAGTTCTTGAGTTCATAACATCAATCAATCATCCGTTATCATCCTTTGATCCAGCAAATCAAGGTAATCTTACCTTAGAACCCTAATTTCGTGAATTTGGGGTTTTTTGCATTTTTGTCCGATTCGTTCCGTGTTGTTGATTAATTCATGATGGGTATGATTAATATTGGTAGTATTCTTGTGTTTAACATCATTTAATCCATTGTTCTTCGTCGAATCGAAGTATATTTCTTGATTTTCTTCGAATTGACTTTTTGGGGGATTTGTTCTCGATCTCGTTTTTCATCCGTTTTTGATAGATCGATTGTGGTTAAATGATATTGTTAAACACATTTTATGGATTGTATATCCATATTTCAACTTGGACTTCCGTTTTCATGTTTTGTCGGGACGAATCGTGTTCTTGGCCGTTTTGGGGGAAATCCTTGAACTTTCGTCATTTGTTCTTTGAATTCAGCGGCTTTGGGTCGTACTTTGGAATTCATTTTCGTTGTTATTGTTTTCGTTCGTAGTTCATTGTTGTGTATTGTCATTCGGTGGAGTCGGCGAGTTCATAGTCAGTTCGTGCCAACCTACTTCGGCTGATTCTCCGCGTTGTGGTTATTCGAGGCAAGTACCTTGCCCATACTTTTCTTATTTTATGGATATGATGATCGGTGATCGTCTTGGTGTGTTTGTTTGGTTGTTTGAAATGAAGTTTCAAAAGATTTCGGTTTGGCCTCGTTAAAGGCTCTCTTTCAAAACGCGTGTGTTTTGTGAACGGTGTGTTTGGGAATTGATTATGATTTGATCATTTTGAATGTTGAAGGCTTTGATGATATCCCTGTTGTTTAAAGTTATGGAATCGTGTATTCCGTATTTAATTTTGTTATTGTGTTTTGAAGAGTTTGATAATGGTGTCGGATTAATGGCCATCTCTAGTAAGTATTCTTGATGAACTTACATTCTTAGCATATTAGTATTGCATGAGTAACGTGTGTGTGTGTGTATGCTCACTACGGGTTAGATCCGACGGGGTCTCGGTAGGGGTCCACAAGAGATGTGGATCGACGAGCTTGCTTTTAACCACTACGGGTTAGATCCGACGGGGTCTCGGTAGGGGTCCACAGAGACGTGGATCGATGGTTAATTGTGGTGCATTTTGCAAATGTGATTTGATTATGGCATTTCCGGAAATGAGTGCTTTTGAATGGTTTTCATGATTGCATGCATTGACTAAGTGTGTAAGAGGTAAGTTGTTCGTTTGGCCTACTTGGCTAGGATGGCTCTAGAGTATTTTGTTGTTTGTGTTAAATCCTTTAATTGTGGATTTTGACATTGGAAGACGAACCTTGTGGTCGTTCTTGTGTACTGTGAGTTGATGAGATTTGGGGCTAAAATCTCAATGGTTTTGTAAAAGTCATTTTACGGATTTGGGGCTAAAATCCCAACGGTTTGGTAAAAGTCATTTTTCGGAAAGTAAACCTTTGGGGCGGTGACCCCTATTTGTCTTTTGGGTTTTGAAAAGTAGGATTTGATAATCCTAAATTGTTTTCTATTAAGATTCTCGATGGCATTCTAAACCGTTTTATAAATTATTTCCATTGATTTATGATCTTTCGATTCTGAAATGTTTTCTCAAATGCTTGCATCGGGAAGTACTTTTCATTTCGTTTGGATCTTTGAGGATTCCTGGTTATTGTTATTCGTGGACTGTGAATTGTATGGCTCGTATTTGCACTTTGTTCTTGCACTAGCAAAACAGTGGAGTTTTGCTAACCCCCGAGTATTCGGGGGCTGGATGTCTGTTTTTGCATTCAGGTTTTGGAGCATAACACAGGGTCGGCACGAAGGATGATGAAAGATGATCGATACTAATCACATGAGGAACCGTACATCGTGTATTGGTTCAGTTGTACTTTATTTTCCACTGCTATATTTTTCCCGTTGTACGGGTGTGGTTGTATTTTGACCCCTGCGTGGGCATGAGTTGTATTTGAGTTGTATGTATTTATTGAAAGACCAAATCGGTCTACTGAGTCATTTTAGCCTTAAAGGCATGGTTGAGTTGTTATATGTTGTTACCAGCCTGGTAGATCCTTGAGGAAAGGTTCTACGGCGTGTAATATCCCTGAGCGGATTGGGGGTGTTACAGAAATGGTATCGGAGCTTAGGTTGAGGAAACCTAGGCTGTCGGGTCAAGTCGTGTTGTTTGAGTCTTGTTTCGTCGGATTTTATCTGACTGAGTCGTGTCGCGACGCGTCGTTTAAGTTTGTTGGTCGTGATTAGTATCGTGGGGCGATCATCATCTTCGTGCAACATGTGGAAGTAAGTCTCCCTTCTTTGTGTTGTGCCTCGTGTGACACGAGCTATTTTTATGATTATTTGTTAAGTGGTGGAATCCTTATGTGGATTTTGATTTCACGATATGTATTTAGTCGACTCTCGTATTTGATTTATACGAGGAGTGTCATCGCTTGGGATGTCTTTTTATTGTTGTTTTTGTCCGTTGCTGATGATTTTCGAATCAATTTGCACGTTTTACAAGTTATATTGGGGAAGCTTTGTGCTTATACGCGTTCGACTTGTTCACTAGCCAGGGCGGGAGGGTCTTTAGAGGCCTCAAATGGGGTCAGTGGTTTTGTTCTGAATCCTAGGCGGTCTTCGACTGTGGTATTTTATCGTTTATTTCCGTTTAAAGACATGTATTGTCTTGATTTTAAACGTTTTGATGCGTGTACTAGGAGTTGTTTTAGTGAACGTCGATATGTGTGAGTTTTGGGCATTCTGGCCTATTGAATTTTTGAAAACCTTAAGTATCTTAGAAAAATAAATTTCGAGATATACTTTTCAAATGAGTTATTTTCTTGTGGTACATCCAAGGTGCCACAATATATTTCAAAAAATTTCTACCTCGAGGACCAAAATGCTTTGAGATATTTTCAATGTTTTAGAAACACTTTTATTTAGACCTGAGGGTCGAATATTCTGAAAGTTTTCACTAAGAGAAAGTGTCCTCATTTTTATCAAATGCGAAATGGTTCTCCAATGTCTCGATAACGATGTTTCACGTTTATACTTTTTGAAAGGTGATACTCAAGATCAACCGGTGTTCTTCTAAATTATTTTCAAAATGAGGTTTTTGTTTTTAAAACCTATCCATTACCGTTTGAGGGATGGGTATGTATATATGATGTTCGCATTGTCATTTTGATGTTTGCTCCCGAGTATGATCGAGTTGGCGGCGTGAGCGTTGAGTTGTTTTCCACACATTTGTTGTGTTAGCCCTCTGTGAGAGGTGGGATGTTGGTATTGAATGTTGCCATCTCGTGGTGATTTCTGCGTTATCGCGCATGTGCGAGCTGTTAGAGCTTGGTTTGGTATGACCGTGTGCATCGGTGATCATTCCGTTATGTGTCGGTTGTTTAATGTCTTGTTACCTTGCTCCTGTTTTTGTGAATTTCGTGGACGAGGTCGGAGGTAATACCTGTACTATTTTGACTTCTGTATTTTCTCTTTCTCAAGTCTATCGATTCGCTCATGTTCGTTGATACTTTATGAACTTGTTCTGTATTTCGGTTTCATCGTCCGAACGAGCTGTGATCTTGTTGTGGGTCGATCTGGTTATCGATGTGACCTTTTCAGGTTCAGTTCGATTCTTGTGAACCTTGTTCGGGAGTGACATCATCTGGTCCTATTAGTTCTTTTATTTGAAGTGGATCGGATTTGGAACTCTTGTGTTTTCGACTCTGTCGACTCATTATGTTCGTTGACATTTCTGAGCTTGTCCTGCCCCTTGCTTTTGTTGATCGAACGAGTGTGGTATTGTTTCGGAATAACTCATTTGTCGTTATGACTTTTCAATCGCTATTCCCTTTCCTGTGGATCTTATGGGAATGCATGTCTTGTAGTTCTCACCAGATCATCCTGGGAGTTGTTGTTTGAATTTTAATATCCTTCGTGTTTCGGACATGATTGTTCGATCTTTGTTGTCTCGATCGTTTGCTTGTTCGGTTTTTGTTCTCGTTTCGTGATTGTTGAGCATTCAGGCTCCTTCCTAATTCCCTTAAGTTTGGGAAATTAGTCTCGTTTTCGAGCTTCCAACCCTTGGGCGGTGGAATTCCGTATTTGTTCAGCGACTGGCTCGCGTTTTGATTGATGTACCGTTGGGTTGGTCAATCGTATTGATTTTCGTTCATTGTGTTTTGTGATTGTTCGGATAATTGACTTGATTGTATTATCCATTTGATGACGCTTGTCACGTGTTGGTTTTATTATATCCCTAACGGTGACGTTGTGTTGGTCGTCGTGGAGCGTGTTTTCACACCGTATATTCCGTTGTGTTGTTTGTAACGTTTCGCCGTTGGGCATTGGTTACGCGTTTATTGCGTATCTCGTTGAGTTTTCCTGGTGGGATATTGCTTCTCCCTACTTGTTTTAAGTTTCGGTACGAAACTTCTTTTAAGGAGGGTAGAATGTAATACCCGTAATTTCGATTTCCGGTAATTTCTTTTTTTCGGCGGAAGTCCGTTTTGACGAATCGCTCATGATCGTTTCATCATTCTGAGAATGATTAATTCTACACTTTTTGTCATCCGACTTCGTTTCGGTGTTGTTTTGTTGAGTTCCGTGCCTTTTATCGACTTTTCCGCACTTGAGTTCGATTCTTGCGAATCTCGTTCGAAACTGCTGTTTCGAGTTTCCCGTAAGTCCGTTTAACTTTGTTAGACGTGTTGTGAACTTCGGTTTGGTTATTCGATCACGTATCGTGATTTCCGGGCGTTTTGGGCTATTTTGTAATTTCTTGAAAGTTACGGGTATCCGTATCTGTAATTGTTGTCTCGACCCGTTTCTTGGTTGCGTATGATTAATTATTGTATTATATTTTCATTTCGGGTCGTTGATGTCGTCCGCGAACTTTTCGTCGTGTTCGTTCCGTGCGTTTTCGGAAATCGAGTCGTCGAGCCCTTGTGGTCGGGTACTGGCCGGACGGTTGCGGGACTGGCCGGACGATTGCGGGCACTGTCCGGACAGGTGCGGCAGGAACCGGCGTAGTGCACGCTACGGCCGGAAGACTGCGCGCGCTAACCGGCAGGTGTAGCGCACGCTTCTACCGCTTTAACACATGCTATCGGGTGCAGGCGGTGGGGTTACGAGGTTGGACTCGGTCGGGATCGGCGAGTAGCACACGCCATCGCCGGTCGTAGCGCACGCTTGGCGGGGGTAGCGACGCTGTCGGCCGACTAGCGACGTTACTGGCGAACTTTTTAGTCCGGAGGTTCTTGGGCCGTGTCGGCTAGCGCGCGCAGGCTTCAGGCCGTAGCGCACGCTAGCGGGAGTCGGGTCGGCAGGTTTGGTCGGTGGTGCCGGGTCGTGCGGGCCCTGGCCGAGGGTACTCGGCCGATACCTGCCAATAGCGCACGCTAGTCCGGGAAGGCTAGCACATGCTAGTTCCGGCCCAGTATAAATGTGACAGAGCAGTCACATTTTCATTCATTTCTCACTTCCTTCCTCTTCTATCCGCGGCTGGCGATTCGAGACTGGCGAAGCCATGTTGTTTGACAACAAATCCACGAATTTCTTGAGTACATAACATCAATCAATCATTCGTTATCATCCTTTGATCCAGCGAATCAAGGTAATCTTACCTTAGAACCCTAATTTCGTGAATTTGGGGGTTTTTGCATTTTTGTCCGATTCGTTCCGTGTTGTTGATTAATTCATGATGGGTATGATTAATCTTGGTAGTATTCTTGTGTTTAACATCATTTAATCCATTGTTCTTCGTCGAATCGAAGTATATTTCTTGATTTCCTTCGAATTGACTTTTTGGGGGATTTGTTCTCGATCTCGTTTTTCATCCATTTTTGATGGATCGATTGTGGTTAAATGATGTTGTTAAACACATTCTATGGATTGTATATCCATATTTCAACTTGGAATTTCATTTTCGTGTTTTGTCGGGACGAATCGTGTTCTTGGCCGTTTTGGGGGAAATCCTTGAACTTTCGTCATTTGTTCTTTGAATTCAGCGGCTTTGGGTCGTACTTTGGAATTCATTTTCGTTGTTATTGTTTTCGTTCGTAGTTCATTGTTGTGTATTGTCATTCGGTGGAGTCGGCGAGTTCGTAGTCGATTCGTGCCAACCTACTTCGGCCGATTCTCCGCGTTGTGGTTATTCGAGGCAAGTACCTTGCCCATACTTTTCTTATTTTATGGATATGATGATCGGTGATCGTCTTGGTGTGTTTGTTTGGTTGCTTGAAATGAAGTTTCAAAAGATTTCGGTTTGGCCTCGTTAAAGGCTCTCTTTCAAAACGCGTGTGTTTTGTGAACGGTGTGTTTGGGAATTGATTATGATTTGATCATTTTGAATGTTGAAGGCTTTGATGATATCCCTGTTGTTTAAAGTTATGGAATCGTGTATTCCGTATTTAATCTTGTTATTGTGTTTTGAAGAGTTTGATAATGGTGTCGGATTAATGGCCATCTCTAGTAAGTATTCTTGATGAACTTACATTCTTAGCATATTAATATTGCATGAGTAACGTGTGTGTGTATGCTCACTACGGGTTAGATCCGACGGGGTCTCGGTAGGGGTCCACAAGAGACGTGGATCGACGAGCTTGCTTTTAACCACTACGGGTTAGATCCGACGGGGTCTCTGTAGGGGTCCACAGAGACGTGGATCGACGGTTAATTGTGGTGCATTTTGCAAATGTTATTTGATTATGGCGTTTCCAGAAATGAGTGATTTTGAACGGTTTCCGGAAATGAGTGCTTTTGAACGGTTTTCACTCAAGTGATAACATTTATATGTTATGTTGTTCCTTTGACAATGATTGATAAGTTGAGGAAACCTGAGTTATGGTTGTCCAACTTGCGGACCAGTCATTGTAAAGGTCGGTTCACCCACTTTTTAGACTAAGTCTTCAAGTGAAATTTTGATAAGTACTTCCTAACATCCAAGGCTACCTTCTCACAAATTTTGGTGCCATTTGGAGACTTGGAAGGAGGTGAACCACTTAAATGAAGTTTTCACATACCACCAGCCATCCCAACGACCAGTTCGATGTCATTTCGACCGTTTTTTGACCACAAGGTTGATGGTTTTGGAATCCTAAACACCCGTTTATACATTCTCATGAAATTTTGAGGTGTTTGGGGCTGGTGAAGGGAGTGAACTCTTCAAGAAAGCACTAGAGGTTCGATAAAACCAACTGCCTATCATCAGTTCAATCGTTTCTTTATGTTCGATCCCGGTGGGGCATGGTGGCGGTTTTGTTGGATTCTCAAGACCAGTAGCTACGGTTTGTAACACCCCGAGATATTCGGAATATGTTACAGCGCTGTAGACCCCTACATGGGACCTACCCGGCTACAATAGGAAAACTCCACTCGTCTAACCATCTTGGTTAGCGAGGATACACAATTAAATAATATGACATATAAAGATACGCCCGAAACAACCGGCAAAATAAGCATCAACCAACAACATGACAATTTAAAAGTAGTACAACACGGAGTTTGAATCGAAAAGCCTAAGTACTCGCGAGTACAGTCTATCAGTTTATAAATATAGAAAACAACCAAATCGAAATGGACAAAAGAAATAAGTAAACCCAAGTGCACATGTCAACGACCCTGGCCAGCATCCTCGTACTGTCCCAGTGCTCGCTCGTCCGGATGATCATAACCTAAAATCCATAACAAGAATTTCCCCAAAACGGGTCCCCAGAGGGGTTAGCAATTACGCTAGTACAAGTAATCAAGGCAAACCAATCGCTTACACATTTCATAATACATGTACTAATATCAATTTCAAAAGTCAAAACCAGACATGTCTTTTCCGGAAAATATACAGTCCACAATTAGCCTTGAGAACAGGGCGGCAGCATACATTCTCACTCGAGGCCTCGCAGGGACCCTACCGAGTTGGCTACAATTACAGAAAAACAAAACCACGCACACGCTATGCCGTGAGAACAGGGCGGCAGCATACATTCTCACTCGAGGCCTCACAAGGACCCTACCGAGTTGGCTAGCGGTACGAAACTCGTGAAATCCAGGGCGGCAGCATAGATTTACCTCCTTGACCCCGTCGGGCCAACACAAGGTGAGTTACACACAAGTAATATACATTACCATTTCACGTTAAGCATAAAGGTTTCCAAAAATACTTGCCTTGAATATTTTGATGACGCAACGAACGGAAAGGATAATCACCGACGAACACTAGGAATCAACGGAACCAAACCTAACGATTCGAAGAACATAATTACAACCAACTCTAGTCGAATACGGAAATGGAATACACCCGAAAACCCGCCTACGATTCATGTATATTCATACCAAAAATAACAACGAGGGCGGACCACAACCAAACCCTCTCGATTCCGTAAAAATCCACAAAATATCCATGAATCCGTAGGAAACTAAAGATACTAACAATATAAATCGTATTCATCAAGAATCCACCAACAAAACGGGACTAATCAGAAGAAAAACCCAAAACCCCCAAATTAATCGAAAATAGGTTTCTAGAGATGTTACCTTCGGAGATTCAAGTACTAAGATCCGTAGAACACGCGTTGGATTGATTGTCCGGGCTTCACGATCAAAAGGAGATGAAGAAAATCAAACACTCAAATGATTTGTGAAGGAAGAACTCTCCCTCAAGCTTACTCTCTCAGTTGAAGGTGAAGAAAAAGGGAGAAATGGGCTAAAATGCTGAAAAAATGAATTTATAGGGGTTGATGCTGCGGACACGGCCCGTGCCGATCGGCGGTCGTGTTACCGGTGGCGGCGGGGACTCGGCCGTGTCCACGATCGGCACGGTCGTGTTGCACAGCTGGCCGACAGGGACTCGACCGTGTCCACGATCGGCACGGTCGTGTTGCACAGCTGGCCGACACGATCGGCACGATCGGCACGGTCGTGTCTCGCTGACACGGTCGCGGCGGAGGGCCTTCCGACGATGACCCGTCCGACGGCGACTTCGGCATGACTCGACCGTGTCACGGAACACGGTCGGGCGTGTCGGCGATCGTTCGGCATTTCGGACGAGCACGCAGCGCGGCCGTGTTGGGCGACACGGTCGGGTCTGAGACGAAACTTTCGGCGATTCGGACGAGTACGGCACGGGCGTGTCGGACGACACGGTCGGTCTGAGCGAAACTTTCGGCGATTCGGGCGAAATGCAGCACGGCCGTGTCGGACGACACGGCCGAGTTCGATCGGCGATGATCGGCCAAAAAGCGAACGACCATAACTCTCTCGTGGGACTCGATTGACTCACCGTTTGAACCATTGGAAAGCTAACTCAATGTTCTATAATATTGCAAAGATTTAGAATTTTTGGAGTCACCAAAAATTAATGGTGATCTAACAAAGTCGAACTCATATGAGGAAAGTTGAAACAATGAACAATAACGAGAATACAGTTCAACAGTTGACAGGAAGGACATACTGAAAGAAACACGAGGGTCACTATGACCGAGAAATATACCAAAAATGAAAATACAAGGGAAAGAAAAATACCGGATATTACATTCTACCCCTCTAAAAATAAGTTTCGTCCCAAAACTTAAGAAACAAACAACTCAGGGTACCTAGCACGCATGCTATCCTCGGTTTCCCAAGTTGCCTCCTCGACACCGTGTCTCGACCACTGCACTTTGACCAAAGGGATGGTCTTATGCCTCAGTCGTTTCTCACGATGCTCCAAAATCTTCAAAGGACGCTCCTCAAAAGTAATATCTTCAGCAATGTCAATCTCGCCATAATCGATGACGTGACTAGGATCCGGAACATATTTCCTCAGCTGGGAAACATGAAAAACGCTATGAACATGACTCAAGGCCGGGGGTAACGCCAAACGGTATGCTAACCCACCGACTCGCTCGAGAATCTCGAAGGGTCCAATAAATCTCGGACTCAACTTCCCCTTCTTCCCGAAACGGAAAACTCCTCTCGTTGGCGACACCTTCAGCAAAACGTGGTCTCCCACCTCGAATTCTAAAGGTCGACGACGGACATCGGCATATGACTTCTGTCGACTCTGGGCAGTCAACATCCGTTCTCGAATTAATTCTATCTTCCGTCTCGTCTCTAACACGACATCCGGCTCGGTCCCGACTAAATCGGACGCCTCATTCCAACAAATCGGCGATCGACATCGTCGCCCATAAAGTGCCTCATACGGTGCCATCCGAATCGACGCGTGCCAACTATTGTTGTACGTGAATTCGATCAATGGCAAATGCTCCTCCCAGTCGCTACTCCAATCGAGGGCACAAGCACGCAACATGTCCTCGAATGTCTGGATAGTGCGTTCCGACTGTCCATCTGACTGAGGATGGAAAGAGGTACTCAAATGCAAACGGGTACCCAACGCCTTATGCACCGCCTGCCAAAAGTGCGATACGAAACGGCCATCACGATCCGAAACGATAGACTTCGGAGTACCGTGAAGCCTCACAATCTGTGCGATAAATATACGGGCCAACTTCTCCGGGCCCCAAGTGTCCTTGATGCCCAGAAAATGTGCCGACTTGGTCAGACGATCAACAATCACCCAAACCATATTCATGCCCGATCTCGATCTCGGCAAACTCGTAATGAAATCCATCGATATATCTTCCCATTTCCATTCCGGAGCGAAGTGATTGCAATAACTTGACCGGTCGCTGATGCTCGATTTTGACCTGCTGACAAGTCAAACATCTCGCCACAAACTGTGCGACCTCCTCCTTCATATCATTCCACCAGAAGTTCCTTCTCAGGTCCTTATACATCTTACTCGAGCCAGGATGAACAGAATAGGGTGTGGAATGGGCCTCACGCAAAATACCCTGTCGCAACCCTGGATCGTTCGGCACACAAAGCCGACTCTGGAATCTCAAAACACCATCCTCGTGAATCACAAACCCAGGAGACTTTCCTTTAAGAACGTTCTCTCGGATTTGAGTAATCATCGGATCCTCTAATTGCTTCAGCTTAATTTCATCGATCAAAGACGACGAAATTTCTAGGGCACAAAATTGCCCGACAGATCCAGGCAGCAAAACCTCAACATCTAACCCGATCAAAGCCCGCCGAAGCTCAGACTGAGGCGTAAGGACCTCAAGCGTTCGCAACGCAATCGGTTTCCGACTCAAGGCGTCGGCCACGACATTCGCCTTACCCGGATGATAAAGGATTTCGAGGTCATAATCCTTAATCAACTCTAACCACCTCCTCTGCCTCATATTCAACTCCCGCTGAGTAAATATGTATTTCAGACTTTTATGATCGGTAAAAATCTGACATGTAGAGCCGAAAAGATAGTGACGCCAAATCTTGAGTGCAAAGACAACCGCCGCTAACTCCAAATCGTGAGTAGGGTAGTTAAGCTCATACGGCCTCAACTGTCTCGACGCATAGGCAATGGTCTTGCCGTGCTCCATCAATACGCACCCAAGACCCTGACCTGAAGCATCGCTATACACGGCGAATCCCTCGTTGCCACATGGCAATGCCAGAACCGGAGCTGAAGTCAAACGCTTCTTCAGTTCCTCAAAACTCGACTGCCTCTCATCGGTCAGCGAACTTCTCAGTTACGGAGCAAGCGTGTAAGTGGTCGAGCTATTTTTGAGAAACCCTCGACGAACCTACGATAGTAGCCAAACCCAAGAAACTACGGACCTCCTTCACATTTGTGGGCGATGCCCAATCCAACACTGCCTCAATTTTCTGCGGATCCACTCGAACTCCCTCGGCTGAAATCACGTGACCCAAAAACATCACTTCCTTCAGCCAGAACTCACATTTCGAGAACTTCGCATAGAGTTGCTCGGTCCTCAAAATGTCTAACACTACCCGCAAATGATGGGCATGCTCTTCCTCGTTCCTCGAATAAATAAGAATATCGTCAATGAAGACGACGACACACTTATCCAAATACTCGATAAAGACTTTGTTCATCAACTGCATGAACACCGCCGGCACGTTAGTTAACCCGAAAGGCATAACTACAAACTCATAATGTCCGTATCTCGTCCGAAAAGCTGTTTTCGGCACGTCGGACTCCCTCACCCGGAGCTGATAGTACCCCGATCTCAAATCAATCTTTGAGAATACCGCCGCTCCCTGCAACTGATCGAACAAGTCGTCAATTCTCGGCAAAGGATACCTGTTCTTGATGGTCACCTTATTTAGTTCACGATAGTCGATACACAAACGTAGTGAACCATCCTTCTTACGTACAAACAAGACCGGTGCGCCCCAAGGCGAGGCGCTCGGTCGAACATACCCCGACTCAAGAAGTTCACTCAACTGTTTCTTCAACTCTGACATCTCTGAAGGTGCCATGCGATACGGCGCCTTCGAAATCGGAGCCGCACCCGGCTCTAACTCTATAGCAAACTCAACCTCACGATCCGGTGGCAATCCCGGCAACTCGTCAGGAAAAACATCAGGAAACTCACTAACGACTGGAATCGATGAAAGCTCGACTCCACCATTCTCCGCCTTCAAGGCGTAGCACCAATAACCAGTACACCCTTTTCGCAGGAGTCTCATCGCCTTCAAGGCGTTAATAACAAACTTCTGGTTTCTCTTTCGCCCTGCGAAGGAGTGTTCGGTGCCGTCCTCGGCTAACATAGTGATGATTCTCGTGCGGTAGTTCATGATCGCGCCATGCCGCTCGAGCCAATCATCCCCGAGAATCAAATCCTCGCCCTCGATACCCACGACAATAAGATTAGAGAGCCAAGCCCTCTCACAAATAATCACAGAACAATCCCGGACTTCTCGATCACCGACAATTCTATCACCGCTAGGAAGTTTAACGATGAAAGGCTCACAGGGTGACAAGCAGTCGAGACTCAAACGGCGCACACACTCTAGAGAAATGAATGAATGCGTAGCACCCGAATCAAAAAGTACACCGACAGGATGAGAATGGATATGAACGGTACCTGTCGCCACGATGAGTCTTTGGATCATCAGCTCTCCTCATCTCATAGATACGCGGCTGAGCAGAGCCGACACTGGAAGCTCCACCCCTAGCGGGCTGACCCCGACCCTTACCTCGGCCGGCACTCGGTGGGGGCGGCGGAGCAAATGAGCCCTGGTTCACACTCGGCTCCAACGGAACTGGTTGAGAAGAACGGGCGCCGCGAAGCCGTTTGATCTGTTCACAAAAAGGGGCCTTGTGGCCTAGCTGTCCACAAGTATGACAAGTAAGCTTCGGACGAGAACACTGCCGGCTCCTATGGCCCTGCACACCACAGTTAAAACATGTGGGTTCATGAGCGGAGGTTCCGGCGGCACCCCGAAAGCTCCCAGAGAAACGAGCCGAACCTCCCGTTGAAATATTTGTAGCTTGAGATTTCTGCTGGCCTCCACTCTTGGGACCAGAAAAATTTCCGACCGACTTCTGCTTCTTGCTCTCACGAGCCAAATCACTCGCCGTCACTGACATATCATAAGCAAGAGCTCGACTCTGATAATCCTTCAAGGTAGTGCAGACGAGTCCAGACACGTAGTCCCGAATAGGCAGCTTCATCCTCCTGGAAAAATGGAAAATTTTGTCGCTCTCAGCGACAACTTGGGTCTTCACATAACCCAACTCCTTGTTAAAGTCGGCAATGGCCTGAGATACGGGGATATCCCGTGGTTGAGCATCATAGAAAGCATGCAATCGAGCCTGTCTGACCGGCCATGGACAATACTCGGTCTCCATCAACTCCTGAAACTCGGCCCACGAAGCAACATGATCTTTGGGACCAACGGCCTCCCACCAATCTGTAGCATCTCCCGTGAGAAAGTATTGAGCAATAGGGACCTTACGGTCCTCGGGGCAGTTGGTAGCAGTGAATACTTTGGATATCTCCTTGGTCCACCCTTCCCAGCCGATCGGGTCCGAAGCTCCCGAAAACTGGGGAGGATGCATCTTGATGACATCCTGAAGCCAGCGATCCGCTCCGCCCCGATTAGCATGGGCCTGGTTGGGGTTACGGACCACCCGAGCTATAGCCGCCATTTGGTTAACCATTTGTTGCATAACGCGCAATACCAAGATCGGCGCGCTCTGAGAAGAAGCATGACCGTGACGGTCGCCGATCTGTCGGCTCTGAAGAGTGCGGCGTGGGTGCCCCACCCGCCCCACGTCCTCGGCGCGTCCACGGCCACGACCACGACCACGGTTTCTTCCGGCATCCATCGAAGTTGAGAGATAGCAGTATATCGATGATGAGTAAGGAGGAAAAGCAACTACGATTCAAAAGTGGAAATACAATGGAAGAAACAAAAGAGCCGAATAAGAAAACTTACGAGCCTTTGGAAATCTTGGGATCTTTGGCGGCGGTGTGACAATGTGCAAAACAAATACGACTAGACCCAAATAACCAACAAGCCTAGGTATCCATAAACCTAGAGCTCTGATACCATTTCTGTAACACCCCGAGATATTCGGAATATGTTACAGCGCCGTAGACCCCTACATGGGACCTACCCGGCTACAATAGGAAAACTCCACTCGTCTAACCATCTTGGTTAGCGAGGATACACAATTAAATAATATGACATATAAAGATACGCCCGAAACAACCGGCAAAATAAGCATCAACCAACAACATGACAATTTAAAAGTAGTACAACACGGAGTTTGAATCGAAAAGCCTAAGTACTCGCGAGTACAGTCTATCAGTTTATAAATATAGAAAACAACCAAATCGAAATGGACAAAAGAAATAAGTAAACCCAAGTGCACATGTCAACGACCTGGCAACATCCTCGTACTGTCCCAGTGCTCGCTCGTCCGGATGATCATAACCTGAAATCCATAACAAGAATTTCCCCAAAACGGGTCCCCAGAGGGGTTAGCAATTACGCTAGTACAAGTAATCAAGGCAAACCAATCGCTTACACATTTCATAATACATGTACTAATATCAATTTTAAAAGTCAAAACCAGACATGTCTTTTCCGGAAAATATACAGTCCACAATTAGCCTTGAGAACAGGGCGGCAGCATACATTCTCACTCGAGGCCTCGCAGGGACCCTACCGAGTTGGCTACAATTACAGAAAAACAAAACCACGCACACGCTATGCCGTGAGAACAGGGCGGCAGCATACATTCTCACTCGAGGCCTCACAAGGACCCTACCGAGTTGGCTAGCGGTACGAAACTCGTGAAATCCAGGGCGGCAGCATAGATTTCCCTCCTTTACCCCGTCGGGCCAACACAAGGTGAGTTACACACAAGTAATATACATTACCATTTCACGTTAAGCATAAAGGTTTCCAAAAATACTTGCCTTGAATATTTTGATGACGCAACGAACGGAAAGGATAATCACCGACGAACACTAGGAATCAACGGAACCAAACCTAACGATTCGAAGAACATAATTACAACCAACTCTAGTCGAATACGGAAATGGAATACACCCGAAAACCCGCCTACGATTCATGTATATTCATACCAAAAATAACAACGAGGGCGGACCACAACCAAACCCTCTCGATTCCGTAAAAATCCACAAAATATCCATGAATCCGTAGGAAACTAAAGATACTAACAATATAAATCGTATTCATCAAGAATCCACCAACAAAACGGGACTAATCGGAAGAAAAACCCAAAACCCCCAAATTAATCGAAAATAGGTTTCTAGAGATGTTACCTTCGGAGATTCAAGTACTAAGATCCGTAGAACACGCGTTGGATTGATTGTCCAGGCTTCACGATCAAAAGGAGATGAAGAAAATCAAACACTCAAATGATTTGTGAAGGAAGAACTCTCCCTCAAGCTTACTCTCTCGGTTGAAGGTGAAGAAAAAGGGAGAAATGGGCTAAAATGCTGAAAAAAATGAATTTATAGGGGTTGACTGCCTGCCGGACACGGCCCGTGCCGATCGGCACGGTCGTGTTGCACAGCTGGCCGACAGGGACTCGGCCGTGTCCACGATCGGCACGGTCGTGTTGCACAGCTGGCCGACAGGGACTCGACCGTGTCCATGATCGGCACGGTCGTGTTGCACAGCTGGCCGACACGATCGGCACGATCGGCACGGTCGTGTCCTGCTTGACACGGTCGCGGCGCGGAGGGCCTTAAAGCGGTGACCCGTCCGGCGGACTTCGGCATGACTCGGCCGTGTCACGGAACACGGTCGGGCGTGTCGGCGATCGTTACGGCATTTCGGACGAAACGCAGACGGCCGTGTCGGACGACACGGTCGGGTCTGAGGCGAAACTTTCAACGATTCGGGCGAGTGCAGCACGGGCGTGTCGGACGACACGGTCGGGTCTGAGGCGAAACTTTCGGCGATTCGGCGAAATGCAGCGCGGGCCGTGTCGGATGACACGGCCGAGTTCGATTGGCAGTGATCGGCCAAAAAACTGAAACGACCATAACTCTCTCGTCCGGACTCCGATTGACTCACCGTTTGAACCATTGGAAAGATAACTCAATGTTCTATAATATTGCAAAGATTTAGAATTTTTGGAGTTACCAAAAATTAATGGTGATCTAACAAAGTCGAACTCATATGAGGAAAGTTGAAACAATGAACAATAACGAGAATACAGTTCAACAGTTGACAGGAAGGACATACTGAAAGAAACACGAGGGTCACTATGACCGAGAAATATACCAAAAATGAAAATACAAGGGAAAGAAAAATACCGGATATTACACGGTTATGTAGCATCGGTCAACATGTCATATTCACCTATACCTATCATCATTCAAATGTTTAGTTACGAGTGTAACAGTATGCATTTTGTTAGCTGGATTGCGTTAACAATGAAAAACCTTTATCGTCCACATGTTCATGTGCCAAAGTGCATCACCACAACACATTATGACAGGTTATAAATGATAAATATGACATGCGCTTTCACTCATAGTCCGCTTAAAATATACCTTGGCAGACGATCTCGTAAGTCACTTTGATGAGCCAGTCTTCCTGTCGTTAGGGGGAGATGCGAATGATCATGTTCGAGTAGAATGACTTGGAATTATCGTAGTTTGTCCCTACTGTGCCTCACCAAGTTCCCTAAAGTGACGAGATTAAATACATGCTGCAAACATGTCTGTAAGGATTGTGTCCGGTCATGGACGTTCGTCACCTATAAATGGTGATATGGTAACACCATAAATTGTGGTAGACGGTGTTACTAGTCCGTGGATCTCATAGAGTATTGGGATGCCACTTGGTTCGATAAATACTCTCACTCAGAATGTATGCGAGTTTGGTATATGAAACTTGATCATCTGATCAAATGAACTCATCCGTCTCATGTGATTCTGGATTATAGTCATTATTGGGGCACGCCTCAATGAATGCCAATCCATAAAGAGTACTCTATGAATAAAGCCGGTACGTGAGGACGTGGAATGTGAGTTTAATCGAACCATACTTCGTTGAAAATCTACAACGTTGTAGCCTTGGCCTAAAATGGAAATATATGCGGCTCCAGTATGAATAAAGTGATAGCCCTTTGTCAAAGTGGTGCCGACACTCCAAAGATAAAATCTATCTGTATACTTTGTTAAAGCGAGTGAGAGAAGGAGTTAAACTCACCTCATGGTGCGAGGTTTCTCATGAACGCACTGGAATCAACTACGATGACACGAAACTTAGTTGTGCTATCGTAATGGATGTTATCGCATCCACTATCTTTTCAGTTAGATAGTTTCCCAAAAACTGACGTGCAGCTTGTGGTTAAATCTTATCTTAGTGGGGAACTAAGTTAAGTAATAAAAAGGATCTCGTGGTAGATCAGACTGAAATCAAGTGGCTCCTGATCATGGAGCGCGTTGACAAGTGATTGTCAGGAACGCAAACTAAGTATATACTTGATTTAGAAGAGATATGAAGCTTTTGCGTGTAAAACTAAGGGTTTATAGTGATGTACTCTTGTGAGACTAAGAGATTCCGCTAAATCCAAAGTTAAGAATGAAAGGATCTTGGGTACACTTGATGATGCGTATTCATCAATCGGTTTAAGGCAATATAAGGGACGGTTTCCCTAAGAGACAATAAAGTAATGCCTATATGATTCCCGATGATTAGTCGAAGTCATAATTAAGACTTTTTGGCTCACTTAAATGATGATGCAGTCTTAAGAGAAAAGTACGGTATTATGTACTCATGTTTGACTCGATGTACTCATTCGTAATAATCCGGTAACTCTACTGTGATGATGGCCTAGGATGCGCTCACGCAATATCTATGATTGACAAGAAGCTTGAAGCTCGCTCTATCTCGATAAAAGGACACTTGAAAATTGATTATGGAATCTGCCCAGAATGTGTTGGTCTATCTCCCATATGACCTACAGGGCAGCTCGCTTGTTGGAAAATGGTGAAATTGGTACCATTGGAAAGGTTTGTGTCTACTTTCCAAGAAAACCAACCATTTGATCACATCCATATGACTATTGTTGCAAAGTAGGACATGATATGTCCGATAATTTGCTGAGTCAACTTCGATAGAGCTTTGTGATCTGCTCAGGTCGATCTAGGTTACGTACTGTATGTGAATGAAAAACTACGGGTGTCTAGTTTTCATAAGTTCTTATAGTTTCGTTGATACCTATTGAATCGAAGAAGTTATGACTGTTAGTGCATGGAGGTCAAGACTTTAGAAAACTTGATAAGTCTTTAGCGACTCTGCACTTTGGATGTGTCGCGCTCTTTTTGTCCTTAGACTAAGGTTTGTTTTTTCCCATTGGGTTTTCACTTGGTAAGGTTTTTAACGAGGCGACCTATGAGAACATCCATACAATAATGCGTTGTACTTCTGTTCAACTTAGAACAAGAGATATTTTTCCCACTGGGGTTTTCCTTGGTATAGTTGTGAGGGCAACTTGGCATCTGACTCCTATGATTTGAGGTACTCCTCAGGGGGAGTCATTATGTATACATCAGGGGGAGTATACATGACATGTTATCTTGGTGCGTTGCAATCTTTTCCTCATCAAGCCTTTATTTTTCCCATGGGGTTTTGTTTTGGCTTGGAATAGGTTTTTACGAAGGCAACATCTTCTGCACCATTGTTGTATTAGTGCTCGACACAGGGGGAGTGTTCTGGGAATTATTATTCCCGTGATGTGTCTTACCTAATACTGATTGTAGATACATAGATGGAAGGTTCTAGATCCTTCTAGAGGTAGGAGGATACTATTAGATGTCTTACCTTATCTATGAATCCTATGTATGGAAGGAATCTCATTGTAATGCCTATATAAAGGCCCCTGTATCAGTGTTATGAATACAATTAATTGACTCGTATTTATAGTCTTTTACCTTCCCCTGAAACATTATCTTAATAATCTTCTGAATTATTAAGTATTGTTGAATCGTATTTCTTCCGGAAACAAAGAGGAATATCATTTGATAATAGATTTCTAGATCATCAATATATATTATTTATATATGATGCTTATAGAAATATAAATTTTTATAACTAACGTATTTTTTTGTTCTTCGAAATCATCATATGCAAGAAAGTTTTCGAAAGAGTAAATAGAATTAATACTGTCACCGATATAAAAATACTATTTATGTTCGGACCTTGTTTCCTCAAGGGATACTTTTCACAATCCGATTTCCACTGTTGAATTTGTAGATCTATTTGCCAGGAAGGTGCCGTAAAAATTTTATGCTGATCTGACAGTTAACGAAGCAGTTATCTTACAAATAAAAAACAAAGTCGTTCAATGGTACAATAAACCAAAATTGGACGAATATCCAAAATAAACCACTTACGAATAATCAAACGTAATAACATTACATTGGCAAAATCGTAGTTCAAACGCTCTTCATCCGTTTCAAGCTAAATAAATGAATATAATTGTCAATACTCAATAGTAACAACAGAACATATACAATCACAAAGAAAAAAATAAGGAAAAGTTACAATATGCTTCTTATGCCCTCTCTTGATTCCGTATAACTATTTTACTCAATAACCTCCACAAAGTAGCATAACAACTGTTTCTACCTTCATTGACGCCCTCTTTGGGTCAATGACTCCTTTTCCTGCACTAAACTTTGCTTCCGAAGCAACAATCGTAATAGGAATAGAGAGAACATTCTTAGCCAAAAGAACAGGGAGCTTTGGTTCCTAAGACCTCCACCACTGCAAAATATCAAACTTTGTCTCCTCTCCAACTCTAAGAAGATCTTTTTCAAGATAATAATCAAGATCGGAGTTTGCTTTATCGACTAGAATGACATTTTCAGTGTACATTTCAAAACTTCTTTTCCCCAACCCAGAACGTGAACTTTTTGAAGTCATAGGCTGTTTGCTACAACCTTACAAGTCATTATATTTCTTATATCATTTCTCATATTCCAAGAACAAGGACGGTATGCTTTTTGTTAAGTCCTCTCTATATCTAACATCTTCTACTCCACAATAAAGTGAGAATAAACCCATGAAATAAAGGAAAATTTATACCTAAGAATAGAAACAGAACATAAAATGCATATTAGAAGCAGAATATCAAAATAGAAGCAGCCCATAAAATGTATATTAGAATTGCCTCGGAATATAAAAAGGCTATACATTTTCATAATTTCAGCCAACAAGATGTAATATCCGTACCTTTCCATTTTTAGCAGTTTTCATTTTTGGTGTATGTCTATTTTATCGACTTGCTTGTAACCGGTTCGACGTTTTGAATCTACCTTGTTCTTGGAGTTTTTCCATTTGGACGAGTTTCGGAGATGTTTTTACATAATTCCACTTTATGTTATGTTTTGCCGTATGTACGTTCGATTCTCTTGAAACTTGTTAGTTATCATTGTTTTTTTGTTTACATGAGTTCATATGGTTGAGTTGTTCGTGTTGTGACTTTCGGTTTGTTAATCCGATGTCGTATTGTGATTTTCGAATGTTTGGGCCATTTTTGTAATTTCCTATAAGTTTAGGGAATTTTATCTTCTATGTCGTATTTCGGAATTCCCGGTAGTTGGAATTGTATTTCCTTTTAGCACTTAACTTCGTTGTCGTGAATATTCTGTATTGACGTTTTGGGTTCTGTCCCCGTGTTGTGTCGTGGCTTCGTCCAACCGGTAGAGTCATCTACTTTCGGCAGTGCTGCACTGCTGCATGCATAAAGCACGTTATGCATGCTAGCTAGCGTGGGCTATCGACACCTATATAACGTACTTTATGCCCCAGCGATAACGTATGTTATGACCTTCAGAAATTTGGACAATGGTCTGTCCAGTTTTGCCCAGCTCCTTACGTATGTAAACCTGCTGTGTTACATATGTAAGCCCCCCTTGTAGCGTACGCCAGCCTTCGGATGTAGCGTACGCTAACGTCCCCAGTGTTTTAGACAGGATGTTCTGCTCAGCAACATACGTTAATACTTCAGTGTTACGTACGTAATGTCCGTAACGTACGTTAACCATCTCCTATAGCATACGTAACGAAGGGTCAGATTTTATAAACCTGAGTTGACCTTCACTTCGTCATTTCCTCTTCTACTTCTTCCTCATCCGAGAGCTATGATATTTGTGCGATTCTTCTATTTTTGCCCGTGGAATTCTTCGTGAGATTGATTGTTGGGGTCCAAGTGAAGTTTATAATCATCCTAATCCATCACTTCCGCCCTAATTCAAGGTATTTTGACTTAGAACCCCATTTGTATTTATTTTGGAGGTTTTTCGCGATCTGCCTAGATTGAACTCGATTTGTTTGGCGTTGTTGCTATATTTCTATTCGATTGTTGTTATTGGGTGATTCCCAATTCGTTTCCGTCATGTTTGATCCGCAAGTTGTTGTTTCGGGGAGGTTTTGTGAAAACCCTCGCCCGTATCGATCGAACGTAGGTTGTTATAATTTGTAAACGGAGTTGTGGGTGTATTCCATTCAATTATTATTATCGTATAGAGCCGAGTTGTGTTAATCCTTCATTTAGGATCGGTCGTGTTTCCTCTGGGACGTTCGTAGTCGTTGTTCATCCCCGTTTCGTCGAAGATGTCTCAAAGGCAAGTACTTTACATTTGTTTACGTGTTCTAGTATTTGAATTATGGCTTTTCGTGGTTATATGGATGGATATGTGTATGTTCACCCAGGGACGGTCCGACGGGCCCTCTAGGGATACGTATTTCCGTGAATGTGTGTATCACGAACTATGGTTAACCACCCAGGAATGTCCGACGGGGCTCTGCGGGGTACGGTGGCCGTGAGTCTCGTACCAATGGTTAACTTTGAATTGTTTTGTTGGAGAAATGTGTTTGGTGCTTGTGCAACGTAAATATTCCGGAATATAAATGATTTCTAAAATGACTTTTGGCGCATATTTCATCTGAATAGAATGGTAGTTCAAATGGATTGTACTTGCACTAGCAGTTGTCGCTAACCCCTTAAATGGGGGAAATACTTTTGTATTTCAGGTACAGGTCATGGAGGCGAACGAGCATGCGGGCCGTATGAGGATGATGGGCAAAAGTGATTCTGTTCGGTGGTTGTCTGTTGGCGCCTTGTTTTTGGAATTTATTTACTATGTCATTGTTTTAAGTACTCGAGTACTTCCTTCCTGAATTTATTAATGTTGTGCACCCATTTTGGGAACAGATTTAACGTGGAATAGTATTATCGAATTTCAGTCTTTTCTTTTAAATATCGTGGATTGAGAAATTGTCTCTTTATTGTTGTTGTATGTCTGTGTCTTTTGTCGGGTCGGTTTGTTAGCCTAGTGGATTCCAAAGCGTGGGGTCCACGACGCTGTAATATGCCGTGTTCGTCTTGGGGGTGTTACAGAATATGGTATCAGAGCTTAGGTTTATGGATACCTAGGCTGTCGATTATTTGGGTCTAGTTGAGTGTCGTTTTTAAACAGTATCACTGCTAAGCCATCATCTCAGTACGCCGGTGCCCGTAAGTTTCTCCTAACTTGACTCGTTACATTATTCTGTTATGTTCCTTTCTTGGTATCTTGTTGTTTTTTGCGTTTGAATTGTACTCACCCGTTACTTCTTCTATATAACTGCCGGAAGAGGACACGGACGCAGTCGCGGACGCGGTAGGGGACGTGGCGCTGCCGGTGGGGCGGCCATGTCCGATAACTCAGGAACTGATTTGGCGATGCCTTCCTTTTCGAATAGTGTTCCACCTAGTTTCGGAGGCCAGCAGGATCAATTTGCTAGCTCCGGTAATGCTCATGAGAATATTGGAGTGGCAAATATTTTGCAGCAAGTAGCGAACCAGATGACGCTACTGACTCAGGCCGTCTTGGTCGGCCAAGCTAATGCTAACCCGGTTCCGCCTACTGGAACCGGCAATGATAAGTTACTTCAAGACTTGATTCATATGCGTCCTCCGCAGTTTGATGGCACTTCCGACCCTTCCGGTTGGGAGAGTTGGTTATTTGAGATGGAGAAGGTGTTTGAGGCGGCTAACTGCCTCGAGGAGAGAAGGGTACCCATCGCTCAGTACTTCCTCGCCAAGGAGGCAGCAACGTGGTGGTAAGCGGTGAAACCACGTGACCGGGCAACCACGTGGGCAGAGTTCCGAGAGTTGATGGAGGACGAATTTTGTCCATGGCCAGTGAAAGAGGGGAGGATCCGAGCCTTCTTTCAGGCTAAGTCCCAGGATGTTCCTATTTCTAGGCGATCAAAGACTACAACCAGTAACTTCACTATGTGAGAAACCAGGTCCGAGATGAGCTAGATAAGATCCGCCACTTTGACATGCGGATGAAGCCGAGGGTTCGTCACTACATGTCTGGTCTTGGGTGTACAACTCTGAAAGATTATCAGAACAAGGCAATGGCTTATGAGATGTCGTTTTCTGCGACAGAGACGGCTACCGAGGGAAATAAACAGAAGACCTCCGGTCAGTTTTCAAGAGGTAAGTCTGGCGGCCATCAGAGGGCTCAGTCTGGTTCGCGAGTCTTCGAGAGTCAGTCCCCATCATTTGGGCGAGAAAACGGTTCTAAGTCTGCTCCTACTGGTTCCGTTCGTGGTCCTACCTGTTTTAACTGTGGTCGTCCCGACCACATGATGAGTGAGTGTGACAGGCCTCCGATTCAGTGTCTTGCTTGCGATCGGATGGGGCATCGTGCTAAGTTTTGTACAGATGCGGCTCGGGCACTAGTTACTCAGGTGTCAGCCCCAGCGTCAGGGGAACCAAGCGTTAATCAGGCACCGATAGCTTCGCAGCCTCAGCAGAGTTTTGGTAGAGGTCGAGGACGTGGGCAGCCTTCTAGAGGGAGAGCTTCTAGTGCGGGGTCTGTTCCGCCCCATGTGTATGATATGAGACGAGCTGGAGATCCCAACGCGACGGTGGCTACAGGTACCGTTCACATCCTTGACCATCCTGTTTTCGTGTTATTCGATTCTGGTGCTACGCATTCTTTCATATCTATGGATTGTGTGCATCGTCTGTATGTTGATTTCCTAGTTGAGTGTGAACCGTTTGTTGTTAAACTGCCTAGTGTGGATAGCATCATGGGGGACCGTGAGATTAGATATTTTCCTATGAGCATCGCGGGGAGGGATTGGCCTTCTAATTTGATCGTGGTAGATATTAAAGACGAGGATCTGATTCTTGGTGAGGATTGGCTGGACCGTCATGGGGCGATCATGAATTATAGAACGAGAACCGTTTCGATGTTAGCCTCTGACGGTACCGAGCATTATTTTGTGGGGCATAAGCGGAGTAGCCAGAGATTCCTGATCAGCGCTTTGAAAGCGGTGAGATTTCTTCGAGGAGGTTGCATGGGTTATTGGTGTTATGCTTTGAGATTGAAAGAAGGGGGAGTCGAGCTCTCGTCTATTCCAGTAGTGTGTGAGTATCCTGACGTCTTTCCAGATGGGTTGCCAGGTTTGCCACCAAACCGGGAGGTTGAGTTTACTGTGGATTTAGAGCCGGGTGCAGCACCGATTTCTAAGACGCCATACCGATGGCACCTGCCGAGATGCTTGAGTTGAAGAAACAGTTGGGAGAGTTGCGAGACATGGGGTATATTCGACCGAGCGCTTCGCCTTGGGGCGCACCGGTCTTGTTTGTAAAGAAGAAGGATGGATCACTTCGTCTGTGTATCGACTATCGAGAATTGAACAAAGTGACTATAAAAAACAAGTATCCGCTTCCGAGGACTGATGACTTGTTTGACCAATTGCAAGGGGCAACCGTGTTTTCGAAGATTGATTTGAGATCAGGTATTATCAGCTCCGAGTGAAGGATTCCCATATTCCAAAGACGGCCTTTCGGACGAGATACGATCATTACGACTTTGTGGTTATGCCTTTTGGGCTAACCAACGCCCCAGCCGTGTTCATGAAGCTTATGAACAAAGTCTCTATCAAATACCTCAATAAGTGTGTAGTTGTCTTTATTGACGATATCTTGATTTACTCGAGGAGTGAGGAAGAGCATGCACGCCATTTGCATATTGTGTTGGGAATCTTGAGAACTTAGCATCTTTTTGCGAAGTTCTCAAAGTGTGAGTTTTGGTTGCGGGAGGTTATGTTTCTCGGTCACGTGATCTCGTCCGAGGGTGTACGTGTGGAGCCACATAAGATAGAGGCATTACTGGATTGGGCGCTGCCCAAAAACATGAAGGAGGTCCGTAGTTTTCTGGGTTTGGCCGGGTATTATTGTAGATTTGTCGAGGGGTTCTCTAAGCTTGCGCGACCGCTGACTCAGTTGTTACACAAGTCAGAGAAGTTTGTGTGGACCGACGGGAGACAAAAGAGTTTCAAGGAATTGAATAAACGGTTGACGACTACTCCCGTTTTGGCTTTACCAAGTGGTAATGAGGGTTTCTCAGTTTTTAGTGATGCTCCGGGCTAGGGGCTCGGATGTGTACTCATGCAGCACGGGAGGACGATTGCCTATGCTTCCCGTCAGTTGAAACCGTACGAGTTGAATTACCCTCCCCACGATCTTGAGTTGGCCGCGGTTGTGTTTGCGTTGAAGATCTGGCGTCATTACTTGTATGGCTCATCGTGTCAGATTTTCACCAATCAGAAGAGCCTGAAGTACATTTTCACGCAAAAAGAGCTAAACACGAGACAGCGGAGATGGTTAGAGTTGATTAAGGATTACAACCTCGAGATCCTTTACCATCCGGGTAAGGCAAATGTGGTGGCAGATGCCTTGAGCCGGAAATCGGTATCGGTTCAGGCGCTTGAGTTACTTACAGCCCAGCCAGGACTCCAGCGAGAGTTGATGATGTTGAGCATTGAGATTGTACTACCAGAGTTTTCCGGGCAGTTGCGTACTCTTGAAATCTCTTCGTCTCTAGTCGACGACATTAAATCGGGACAATTGGAAGACCCGATGTTTATTCAGCTTCGATAGAATGTAGGGAAGGGGAAAGCCCAAGGATTTGTGATACATGAGGATGGTGTGTTGAGATTCTGAGGTCGGCTGTGTGTTCCGAACGACTTGGAATTGAGGTAGATTATTATGCGGGAGGCTCATGCGTCACCTTACTCAGTCCATCCGAGCTCGAGTAAAATGTATAAAGATTTGAGGAAGAATTTCTGGTGTAATGACATGAAGAATGAAGTAGTTCAGTTTGTGGATAAGTGTTTGACTTGTTAGCAGGTCAAAATCGAACACCATCGACAAGCCAGGTTGTTAAAACCACTTCCCATCCCGGAATAGAAGTGGGAAGATATCTCGATCGATTTTATCACGAATTTGCCAAGGACGAAGACCGGAATGAATATGGTGTGGGTGATCGTGGACCGACTGACTAAGTCGGCACATTTTCTGGGCATCAAGGATACTTGGGGTCCAGAAAAATTAGCTCGTATTTTTATCGCGCAGATAGTGAGACTTCATGGTACGCCGAAGACTATTATTTCGGACGGAGACGGCTGGTTTGTATCACATTTCTGGCAAGCGGTACATAAGGAATTGGGGACACATTTGCGTTTGAGTACATCTTTCCACCCTCATACCGATGTACAGTCCGAGCGTACCATTCAGACATTCGAGGATTTGTTGCGCGCGTCCGTTAGACTGGAGTAGTGACTGGGAGGAGCATCTGGCCTTGATCGACTTTACGTATAATAATAGCTCGCACACGTCGATTAAGATGGCACCGTATGAGGCGCTTTATGGCCGACGTTTCTGATCACCGGTATGTTGGGGTGAGTCGTCCAATCTAGTTGGCACCAATCCGGATCTTGTGTTAGAGACGAGGGAGAAAGTTGAGTTGATTTGAGAGAGGATATTGGCAGCTCAGAGTCGACAAAAGTCTTATGCGGATGTTAGGCGTCGACCTTTGGAGTTTGAGGTAGGGGATCATGTTTATTTAGAGTGTCTGCGTCTAAAGGAGTTTTCCATTTTGGGAAAAAGGGGAAGCTCAGCCCGAGGTATATTGGACCTTTCGAGACATTAGAGAGAGTTGGCGAATTGGCGTACCACTTGGCATTGCCTCCATCTTTGAGTCATGTGCATAGTGTATTTCACGTCTCTCAACTGAGGAAGTATGTTCCGGACCCGTCCCATGTTATCGATTTCGGGGACGTGCAGATCGAGAAGGACGTCACGTTCGAAGAGAGGCCCATTAAAATTTTGGAGCGTCGAGACAAATAATTAAGGCACAAAACCATTCATTTGGTTAAAGTGCAATGGTCTAGGCACGGAGTAGAAGAAGCAACGTGGGAGTTGGAGAAGGATATGCGTTCGAGGCACCCCGAGCTTTTTGAATCTTAAGTTTCGGGACAAAACTTCTTTTTAGTGGGGGAGAATGTAATATCCGTACCTTTCCATTTTTAGCAGTTTCCATTTTTGGTGTATGTCTATTTTTATCGACTCGCTTGTAACCGGTTCGACGTTTTGAATCTACCTTATTCTTGGAGTTTTTCCATTTGGACGAGTTTCGGAGATGTTTTTACGTAATTCCACTTTATGTTATGTTTTGCCGTATGTACATTCGATTCTCGTGAAACTTGTTCGTTTTCGTTGTTTCTTTGTTTACATGAGTTCATATGGTTGAGTTGTTCGTGTTGTGACTTTCGGTTTGTTAATCCGACGTCGTATTGTGATTTTCCTATAAGTTTAGGGAATTTCATCTTCTTTGTCGTATTTCGGAATCCCCAGTAGTCGGAATTGTATTTCCTTTCAGCACTTAACTTCGTTATCGTGAATATTCTGTATTAACGTTTTGGGTTCTGTTCCCATGTTGTGCCGTGGCTTCATCCAACCGTTAGAGTTATCTGCTTTCGGCAGTGCTGCACTGCTGCATGATAACGCACGTTATGCATGCTAGCGTGCGCTATCGACACCTATATAACATACCTTATGCCCCAGCGATAACGTACGTTATGACCTTCAGAAATTTGGACAGTGGTCTGCCCAGTTTTTCCCAGCTCCTTACGTACGTAAACCCGTTGTGTTACGTACGTAAGCCCCCTTGTAGCTGGCTAGCCTTCGGATGTAGCATACGCTAACATCCCCAGTGTTTTAGACAGGTTGTTCTGCTCAGCCATTACGTACGTTAATACTTCAGTGTTACGTAGGTAATGTCCGTAACGTACGTTAACCATCTCCTATAGCGTACATAACGAAGGGGTCAGGTTTTATAAACCTGAGTTGACCTTCACTTCGTCATTTCCTCTTCTACTTCTTCCTCGTCCGAGAGATCCATTTTTGCCTGTGGAATTCTTCGTGAGATCGATTGTTGGGGTACAAGTGAAGTTTATCATCATCCTAATCCATCTCTTCCGCCCTAATTCAAGGTATTTTGACTTAGAACCCTACTTTTATTCATTTTGGGGGTTTTTCGGATTTGCTTAGATTGATCACGATTTGTTCGATGTCGTCGCTATATTTCTATTCGATTGTTGTTATTGGGTAATTCCCAATTTGTTTCCATCGTGTTTAATTCGCGAGTTGTTGTTTCGGGGAGGTTTTGTGAAAACCCTCGCCCGTATCGATCGAACGTAGGTTGTTATAACTTATAAATGGGGTTGTGGGTGTATTCCATTCAATTATTGTTACCATTTAGAGTTGAGTTGTGTTAATCCTTCATTTAGGATCGGTCGTGTTTCCTCCGGGATGTTCGTATTCATTGTTCATCCCCGTTTCGTCTAAGATGTCTCAAAGGCAAGTACTTTACATTTGTTTACGCATTCTAGTATTTGAATTATGGCTTTTCGTGGTTGTATGGATGGATATGTGTATGTTCATCTAGGGGCGATCCAACGGGGTCTCTAGGGATACGTATTGCCGTGAGTGTGCGTATCACGAACTATGGTTAACCACCCAGGGATGTCTGACGGGGCTCTGCGGGGTACGGTGGCCGTGAGTCTCGTACCAACAGTTAACTTTGAATTGTTTTGTTGGAGAAATGTGTTTTGTGCTTGTGCACCGTAAATATTCTGGAATATAAATGATTTCTAAAATGACTTTTGGCGCATATTTTCATCTGATTAGAATGGTAGTTCAAATGGATTGTACTTGCACTAGCAGTTGTCGCTAACCCCTTAAATGAGGGAAATACTTTTGTATTTCAGGTACAGGTCATGGAGGCGAACGAGCATGCAGGCCGTACGAGGATGATGGGCAAAAGTGATTCTATTCTGTGGTTGTCTGTTGGTGCCTTGTTTTTGGAATTTATTTACCATGTCATTGTTTTAAGTACTCGAGTACTTCCTTCCTGAATTTATTAATATTATGCACCCATTTTGGGAACATATTTAACGTCGAATAGTATTGTCGAATTTCAGACTTTTGTTTTAAATGTCGTGGATTGAGAAATTGTCTCTTTATTGTTGATGTATGTCTGTGTCTTATGTCGGGTCGGTTTGTTAGCCTGGTGGATTCCAAAGTGTGGGGTCCACGGCACTGTAATATGCCCTGATCGTATTGGGGGTGTTACACAAGACCCACAATATATGAATGGAAGCAACCCATAAAATGCACATCAGAATGGCCTTAGAATATAAAAACATCTAAGGATTGCATTTTCATAATTTAAGGCAACAATAGTAAAGCAACCAACATATCCACAATTTCAGCCAACAATCCCACTATGAATAGAAGTAGCCCATAAAATTCATATTATAATTACCTCAGAATGTAAAAACATTACAGGCTATGCATTTCCATATTTAAGGCAAAATAGTAAAACAACCGACATCTATAAATTTAGCCAGCCCCCACAATCGAAGTTATCTTGGATCAAAAAAGCCCCAATAGATAGCAACAAATTTCCTTGTGACCAAAATTCGTCCTATTTCTTTTACATTTGAGTTGCCATTATTTGCAAGTGAGACTATCCATTGATTTAATGCTCTCATCCAAAAGTGTCTTTACCCTTTATAACTCGCCCAAAATCAAGTTCATAGTAGGACAGTAACTGCCATTAATAATCTCGGTAACATCAGCAAACAAATGCAAAAAAGTGCATATATCCCTAATCTCCCCCCAATCAATACCAGTAGGGAGATAGGGAGCAAATGACGCATTCTCCTCTACATACATTGGCCAAACAGTCTTATAGAAACAAGCAGTATACAACATTAACCAAGTTGAATTCCACCGTGTTTTAGTATCTAAAACTTGCATCTTGACAACAAGGCCTCACTCTTTAACAATCTTTCCAAACTGCTTGCATCTAGCATTAGAGTTTAACAAATACTTCACACCTCCTCTTATTTTTTTCTACCATTTTTTTAATAACACCAATTCCATCTTGAACCAACAAGTTCAAGATATGTGCACAACAACGCACATGAAATAATTGTTCATCTAAAACAAGATTTTCCTTATTAGTAAAATCAGCCTTCAATCGTGCAATACAATTGTCATTGGCAGGTGCGTTGTCTACACTAATAGACAACTTTATTCTTGATGGGCCAATCCTCCATGACCTTAATCAATTCCCTGGCAAGCACCTCCCCAGAATGAGGTGAAGGTACATTTATAAAAGACAACACCGTCTTATGAAGTTCCTATTTTGAGTCTATAAAATGACAAATTACAACCATGTAACCTATTTTTTGCTCCCTTGACCACCATAAGACTGTTGTTAAACTAGTCCTATACACTTTAGACATAACCATATTCAATTCTTATTTCTTTCATTAGTATAAAACGGTTCACATTGCCTTAACAACATGACGTGTTATCCTTCTATACCCTGTATATGTGTTGCACCCCTTCCATTATCATAAATGGATATTCATGACCTAAGACCAAATGGGCAGCAAGCTCTTTTACCTAAGAATGATTGTATTGCCAATTGGCAAGATTTGGAGAACCACTGCGACCGAAGGTATCGACATTTAGCTTTGCTTGTACAGTGTTATCTTTTTTATCTTTTTCCAATGCTAATTTTCTCTTGTAACATTTGTTGAAATGTTTTAAAGCGGTACTGCCACGAGTTACATCATATGTATAGAGGGAGGAGCAATACTCACACTTCCACTTTTTCATGTCACCTTGTAGAGTTACAACAATCATCTCTTGATGCACAATTGATTTCCTGGCGGGTTCGCTTTCCAGCATTTGATAGGCATTCCTTAGCTACCATGGACTGACCAATAATGTTTCCCCATCAGTTTCAATTTGAGATTGGGTTCGACTATCAGTAGCAAATAAATCTATATAATCCCCAATCTCAAGTCCATCAATAGTCTCATCATTACCATAATCATCCATTTGCATAAATGAATCTCCTGAAACCATAAGAGTCGGTGAAGAATCTTGAAATGACATAATTTAATAAGTTCAACATTTATTGAATAAATTTTCAGCATGTTATTTATAATTTACAATCTTAAATTAATGTCTTGATATTGATTTTAATTTCAAAAATAAAAGCTAACTTACTCTGAATTCTAAGTTTTAACCAATTAAACAAAAAATATATTTTGCATTTTAATCAAAAATTCAGGTTGGTTTCGTTTAATAATTACCCTCAAATTAGAACCCCTCGTTAAAAAACAAAAAAGTAGAAACCTTAATTGAAATCCAAAAAATCAAAAACCCTTCATTAGAATACATAAAAATCAGAAACCCTAATTAATACAAATAGTCAAACTAAGAAAGTGTTGGAACATTTTGTTTCATACATGTATTAATAATGTTTTGATGATTAAGTTGTTACACAAAACAAAACAACAAAGAGGCGAAACAATCATCGAAAGAATTGAAGTGCAAAAACAAGCTGGAAAACTGCATGCCTAACGTACGTAACTAAGATTACATAACGTATGTAAAGGCTTAATATTAACGTACGTAAATCGGCCATGTTAACATACGTAAAGAGGTCCAAATCAGTTGAACATTGGGAAGAGTAAAAGTCAGAAAAGCAGCAACAGATATATGACATCATCAATGACGTATAGCTAACGTACGTAAGACCGGAGTTGATAGCGTACGTAGCACAGGACACGAAAGTCACTGAACTGTTTTATGAAGGAGCTAACGTACGTAACCAGTGGAGGTTAACATATGTAATATTGCTAGCGTACGTAATATTGTGGAGATAGCGTACGTAATCAGTGCACAGGGAGCTAACGGCTAGTTTGATGATGACGGCTATAAATACCATGCCTATGGTATTGATTCAATACAACACCTTCAAGCAAGAGATACATTGATCACTTATTCATATTGATATTATTGTTGTTGTAATATTGAGCTTATATTGTTAGTTTGAGTGTTTATACATTCAACATTATACACGAGAGGTAAGAGAAAAGATACGATTGGATTCAGTGTTATTAGGATCAAGGATCCGACATTATTAGAATCACAATCGTTATCTTAGTGAGGTTTATCTAGTACCCATAGAAAGCTAGAGTGTTTGATTCCTTCTCCAATAGAAAAGGAAAATGGTTTAACTTGGATCGACACAAAGACAAGTACGAGTGGTTTATCACGGACCAATAGAAGACGTGATTGCAGCGTTTATCCCTCGACCGATAGAAGAGAGGTGCAGAGGTTTTTATCTTGAACCTATAAAAAAAGATACCGAGAGAGGACGTAGGCTCGTTTATCGCCGAACCTCTATAAATCCGTGCGTCATGTAATTTTCGCAATTTAAATTTACGCTTCCGCACACACGGTGCATATTCCGATCTCGCTCCAACAATTGGTATCGGAGCAGTACCTCCAATACACGGCTTAACATCCGAGGAGTCGATTCAATGGCGTTTCAATTTGCTCCAGTCGAAGGCCTTGCTCTTGACCGACCACCATTTATCGATGGCGCAAATTTCATGACATGGAAGAAAAAGATGTCGATCTTCATTCGTGCCTATGATATAGAAATATGGTAGATCATTTGTCTTGGCCCGAAAGTTCCAATCAAAACCGATAGATCTCTAAAGAGTTTTGAAGAATATAATGATGAGGATTGGAAGAACGACCATCTAAATTGTAAGTCTACTCAACTCTTATATTGTGCCTTAAATCCGGAAGAGGTCAATCGTATCTCATCGTGTGAAAGTGCTAAAGAAATATGGAAAATTCTTGAAATCACACACGAAGGGACAACTCAAGTCAAGGAGACTAAGATCAATATGCTTCTCCATGACTACGAGTTATTCATGATGAAAGGTGACGAGTCCATCACCAATATGCTCGATCGATTTTCAGTCATCACAAATGGACTAGCTTTATTCGGAAAACCATTATCTAGTAGTGAAAAGTCAAGAAAATTTTACGATCACTACCTAGCGAATGGGACGGCACCGTGACCGCGATCATGGAATCTAAAGATCTCAATACGCTTGATTTTAGCACCCTAGTTGGTTCACTAATTAATTATGAGATAGTTCTTAAATCACGAAGTGTCAAATCGAAGCCCAAGGAACGATCAATAGCCTTAAAGGCTAAGATGTCTAAGAGAGAACAAATTCCAGTGGATGATAGTGACGAAAGAATCGGCATACTGTAACATCCCAATTCACAAATGGGACATTACACGCCGTAGAACCCCCGTGAGGTCTACCAGGCTAACTCGTGACACATGAACCACAATGATAACATGAAAGATGTACCCAAAGAGTAAATAAGGCCGTGGCCTCGGCCAAAACATTTTAACGGAGTACATGAGACATAAGTTAAATACCAAAATGTTGCCCACGCAGGGGACTTAAACCATGTTCAAAAATAAATCAACTATCTTCAGTACTCAACAGATGCAATGACAAAACAAAAAAAATGCAGACTCGAGCCACATCATCATCATGCCAACCCATCCTTTGCATGCGCATCCCGTGCCGGCTCCTCAGCTCGACCAGTACCTGAAATGCATAAGACGCATTTCCCCCATTTAAGGGGTTAGCATTCGAATAGCTAGTGCAAGTACATAATTACACAACATTATATACATACACAATTCAACGCAAATAAATCATTAGGAAAATTATTTTGAAAGTCAATATTCCTAATATCACATTAACACCAAAACAGATATCAACAAGTTTCCCACATCACAATTATCCACGCTTGGTAACTCGCGACCGTACCCATTAGTATCGGTCCCCGCAGGTCCCGTCGGACCGTCCCAGTGAGAAACCACTTCGCGGCCGTACCCATTAGTATCGGCCCCCGCAGGTCCCGTCGAACCATCCCTGTGTGGAAGAACATCAACACACGCACTCAATCCCACTTCCATGGCCGTACCCATTAGTATCGGCCCCGCAGGCCACACGCCATCCCTGTGGAAGAGAAACAATCACATTCGTTCAATAACACCATATACATCATTCGCATCAAAATCATATGCACATAACGGAATGTAATACATGTACTACTTTGATTAATACTACGTGAAGGAAACAGCGAACGGAAGGTTTCGGCCCGAACAACCTTCACAAATCCGATCCTAACACAAATAACGATGGACAACGATTCTTAAAACTACGTAAATGATGGAATACATCCTAGTTCAACCCTCTGAAACCTTTAGTCGAACAAAACTTGGGTATCGTCGACTATAAGTGACGAACAATGGAAAACTTGGAATTTAAAACCACAAATCATCGATAAACTGAAGGGTTACAAGTGCACGATCGAAGTCCAGCGATAACCCAGTAATAATTCGGACTAAAAGAGTCAAATCCCAAGAAATCCCCAAAATTCCCCCAAAATCTCAAAATAAGGGTTTTGGGAAAAGTTACCTTGATTCGGATGGTGGAAAGTGATTAGGACTTGAAGAATTCACACAAGGAATGCACGGTGGTAGTGAATGATGATTTACAGTCGAAATCGGCCCTAATACCCCGTCTGGAATCGCTCAAAGCCGAGAAGAATAGGAAAAGAAGGAAAAATGACGAAATTGACTGCTGCTGTCCTATTTATATCTAACAGACTTAGCGCACGCTACGCACAAGCATTAGCGTGCGCTAGCGGGGCATGGCAGAACAGTCTGCCTTCTGACCTCCCGTTAGCGTACGCAAGCTAACATGGTTAGCGTGCGCTAGTACTGGGGATTAGCGTGCGTTAACGCTGACAGATACGCTCGGTCCAGCAAAGCATCAACCAAATTGCCGAAATCGCTCAAATCGATAGCGCACGCTTTAACCCGGAGTTAGCGACGCTAACCACACAATGATAGCGCACGCAGTACATCCCGAGTAGCGTGCGCTACTCAGCAGCAGATTACCCATCGGCCGCAACAGCGCACAAGTGCCGAAAAACGAAGCAAGACCAGAATCCGTAATCATAAACATGTAATAATAAAGACGACAAAGTTGAGCGTTGAAAGAGAATATAATCTCGATCACTAGAGAGTTTGAAACGAAGCAAATAAGGCGAAATTCCCCAAACTTATGAAAATTACAAAAACGGCCCAAGTGCCCGAAAAATCGCAATACAACGCCGGATTAACAAACCGAAAGTTCCAACACGACCAACTCAACCATACCAACTTATATGAATCGAGAAACAACGCAAACGAACAAGTTTTACGAGAATCGAACACACATGCGGCATGATATAATTCAAATGAAGTTATGCGAAAGCATCCTCGAAACCCGACCAAACGGAAAAACTCCAAGAACAAAATAGATTGAATTCCAAAACAAGTTAAGCGAGTTGTCCAAACGAACATACATCAAAAATAGAAATTACCGAAAATAGAAAACGCGGATATTACATTATCTCCCTAAAAATAAGTTTCGTCCGAAACTTACAACGCGAACAACTCTGGGGTATCTCGACCGCATACTCTCCTCCGTCTCCCATGTGGCTTCTTCGGACCCATGTCTCGACCATTGAACTTTAACCGAGGGATGGTTTTATGACGAAGTTGCTTCACTCGACGCTCTAAAATCTGAATCGGCCTCTCCTCGATGGTAAGGTCGGGTCCCACCCGATCTCTCCAAAATCGATAATATGGCTAGGGTCCGATATGTACCTCCTAAGTCGGGAAACATGAAATACGTTATGAACGTGGCTCGGGGGACGGCGGTAAGCCTAGCCGATAGGCAAGCTCTCCCACTCTCTCTAAAATCTCAAACGGCCCAATAAACCTCGGACTAAGTTTACCCTTCCTACCGAAGCGGTAAACTCCCGTGTCGGCGACACCTTAAGCAAAACATGATCTCCCACCTCAAACTCCAACGGACGGCGACGCGTGTCGGCATAAGACTTCGCCGACTCTGGGCCGTTAACAATCTATCCCGAATCGAGCAATCTTCTCTCTCGTCTCAACTACCAAATCGGGCTCGGTACCAATCGGCTCGGACGCATCGTCCCAACACAAAGGCGATCTACACCTCCTCCCATACAGCGCCTCAAATGGCGCCATTTTGATCGAGGCGTGCCAACTATTGTTGTACGTGAACTCAATCAACGGCAAGTGCGACTCCCAATCATCTTTCCATTCTAGGGCACAGGCTCTCAACATATCCTCTAACGTCTGGATCGTCCGCTCTGACTGTCCGTCGGCCTCGAGGGTGATAAGATGTACCGAGTCTCAACTCAGTCCCCAAAGCTCGATGAACGGCTGCCGAAATGTGACACGAACCGACCATCACGATCCGAAACAATACTCTTAGGAGTCCCATGTAATCTCACGACCTCTGCAATAAATACTCGTGCTAGTCTCTCCGGGCCCCAAGTGTCCTTAATACCCAGAAATGAGCTGATTTGGTGGTCGATCGACAATAACCCAAATCGTGTTCATTCCATTCCGAGTCCTAGGCATACTAGTAATGAAATCCATAGAAATATCCTCCCATTTCCACTCCGGGATAGGAAGTGGTCGCAAAAACCGCGGTCGCCGATGCTCGATCTTAACTCACGACAAGTCAAACACCTCGACACAAACTCGCTAACGTCTGTCTTCAAATTACTCCACCGTAGTTGCTCCTCACGCCCTTGTACATTTTATTCGTACGGGATGTAGGAGTAAAGCGTGGTATGAGCTTCACTCAAGATCTTCATCTCGGCTCAATATCATTCGGTACACATAGTCTGCCGCGAAATCTCGAACGCCATCATCACGAACCACAAATCCAGGGGCTTTCCCCAGCCACACATCATACATTATCTGCACCAAAAACGGATCATCATACTGTTTACCCTTGATATCATCAGTCAATGACGAAGTGATATCTAATGCACATAACTGGACCTGAACTCTCTCAACCCAAACCTCAATATTCTGACAAATAAGATCTCGCTGGATCCTACTCTGCGGTGTAAGTACTTCTAACATCTGCAACGCCATCGGCTTACGGCTCAACGCATCCGCCACCACGTTAGCCTTACCCGGATGGTAAAGTATCTCGAGGTCGTAATCTTTAATTAGTTCTAACCACCTACGCTGTCTCATATTTAACTCCTTCGATCAAGATATACTTCAAACTCTTGTGGTCGGTAAAAATCTTACACGACGACCCATAGAGGTAATGCCTCCAGATCTTTAAGGCGAAAACGACCACTAACTCCAAATCGTGCGTGGGGTAATTCACCTCATAAGGTTTCAATCAAGTGGACGCATATGCAATCACTCGTCTCTCGCATCAAAACACATCCTAGACCAAGGCCCGAAGCATCACTGTACACTACGAAATCCTCGTTCCCCGAGGCAATGCTAACACGGGCGCGGTAGTCAAACGTCTCTTTAACTCACAAAGCGTCCCGCCTATCTCGTAGTCCACTAACTTCGAGTTTTCTGAGCAACCGAGTGAGTGGTCTAGCGATCCTAGAAAATCCTTCAACGAATCTACGGTAATAGCCGGCAAGACCCGTAAAACTCCTCACCTCCTTCACATTCTTAGGCGGCTCCCAAGCCATCACCGCTCTATTTTCTGCGGATCTACCCGAACTCCCTCTGCTGAAATCACATGCCCAAGGAACGTCACTTCCTCGAGCCAAGACTCACACTTAGAGAACTTCGCATACAACCGCTCAGCCCTCAAAGTGTCTAATACAAACCGAAGATGTAAGTCGTGCTCCTCTCGACTCCGTGAATAGATAAGAATATCGTCAAAAAAAACGACTACGAATTAGTCAAGATACTCAATAAAAACTTTGTTCATCAACTGCATGAACACTGCTGGGCATTAGTTAGCCCGAAAGGCATAACCACAAACTCGTAATGGCCATATCTCGTCCGAAAGGCGGCTTTGAATATCGACGCCCCGAATCCTCAATCGGTAGTAGCCCGATCGCAAATCAATCTTGAAAAGACTGCCGCCCCGAACTCGATCAAACAAATCGTCAATCCTGGGCAAAGGGTATTTATTTTTGATGGTTAGCTTGTTTAATTCTCGATAGTCGATGCATAAACGAAGCGATCCATCCTTCTTCTTAACAAAAAGTACAGGCGCACCCCAAGGCGATGCGCTCGGTCGAATATACCCTTTATCTAACAACTCTCCCAACTGATTCTTCAACTCTAGCATCTCTGACGGCGCCATACGGTACGGTGCTCGAGAAATAGGGGCCGCATTCGGCTCAAGGTCAATAGGAAACTCCACCTCTCGATGTGGTGGTAATCCCGGCAAGTCATCCGGAAATACATCGGGGTACTCGCTAACAACTGGAATCGACGATATGTCAACCCCACCATCTTCCGCCTGCAGAGCGAAACACCAGTAGCCGACACAACCTTGGTTCAAAAGTTTCATCGCCTTCAAGGCGCTAATCACACACCCTGATCTACCCGGCTTACAGCCGACGAGAGTATGCTCGGTGCCGTCCTCGGCAACTATCGTGATGGTACGAGTCCGATAGTTCATGATAGCACCATGACGATCCAACCAATCGTCCCCGAGGATCAAATCCTCACCCTTAAGGTCTATAACAATGAGATTCGAGGGCCAATCCCGGCTCCCGATCCTCACTGGGCAATCCCTAACTTCCCGGTTCCCAACCATACGATCCCCCGCTGGGCGTACCCACTACGAACGGCTCACACTCAAACAAGCAGTCAAAACCAATACGACTCACACAATCCGAAGCTATAAAGGAATGGGTCGCACCCGAATCAAAAAGTATCAAACAGGATGAGAAAGGATCTGAGTGGTACTGACGCCACCGGAATGTCCGCCTCCTCCGTGCGCCTCATCCGATATAATCGGGGATGGATCGAGCCCGAACTCGACGCCGCGCGGCGATTCGGTGACTCCGACCCCTACCACGACTCGAACCTGCGGAACATGAGTAGCCGGTGAACCGAGATCCCTCGATCGGCGGTGGTAGTCGTAAATCTAGCGGCCCTGGTGGCCCTCTCACAATGAGCCGCCTGATGCCTTGGTCTGTCCGCAAGTAAAGCAAGTAACTAACGGAAGAGGGCAATCCTTCACAACGTGCCTGGCCGATCGCAATTAAAACAAACTCTCCCGCCTGCAACAGATCGAATCGAACGGTTACTCCCGAGATCCACCGGCCCGATGAAACGGCCTCTTCCTGTGTAGGAGCAGAACGAGACCTCGAAATCGACCACCTTTTCCGGCCGAGAACCCACCAAGAGTCTTCGCTTTAGCTTCGAAACCGACTCGATTCCGGATACCCATCTCGATCGCTGCAGCGATCCCGGTATTCCTTCAAAGTGGCACACATGAGCGGCGCCATACTCGCCTAATATGCGGCTTCATGCGCATATTGAAGTATCGGATTTTATCGCCTCCGTTCTCACTTGATCCCTCACGAAGCCCAACCGCCGATTGTAAGAAATGATGGCACGAGAAATAGGTACATCCCGAGGTGTAGCGGTGAAGAACTCTACTCTGCGCTCCTTGGGCGGCGGACAATATTCGCTTCCATAGCCCCGAACTCATCCCAAGTGGCCCGACGATCTCTCGGCGCAACGGCCTCCCACCATTCCGCAGCCTTCCTTATCCGGGAGGTCTCGGGCAATGTGTACCCTCCGTCCTCGGGACAAGCTACGGCATCGAAGGTTCGGACAACCGAAAGAGCCAATTCTCCCATCCGAGGGAGTCAAGATCCGGAGAAACGAGGAGGGTGCATCTTAGTTACCGTCTCAAGCCACTTACTAGCCTCCTCTTCCGGTGTCGGGGCGGATTCGACGCCCGCCCGAGCTATCTCGAGTAAGTTGGGCGACCAAGTACGGCAAGAGCTCTGGCGTCGGCATTATTACCCGACGGCACCGAGTGAGAGGCCGAGTCCGCAGAGGACCGGGAAAGTGAGCCCTCCTCATTACCAAAGACCACGACCACGGCCTCGGCCGCGTCCCCTAGCCGGTCTACCACGACCTCTCAACATACCGAAGAAGAATAAGAAAAGAACAAGATCGAAAGATTCACAATTCACAAAATTGGTAACACAAGTCACGATTCGAACAATGCAGGAAAACGAATTACGTAAATATAAGAGTTCGAGGAGACTTACAGCCACGGGTCGCACGAAAAGACGGTAGCATGATGATATTAGGCTCAACGACCGACTCTAATGATGCAACCGATGCACTCCAAATTTCACCGACACCTAGGTATTCAAAACCTAAGCTCGATACCATAATTGTAACATCCCAATTCACAAATGGGACATTACACGCCGTAGAACCCCGTGAGGTCTACCAGGCTAACTCGTGACACATGAACCACAATGATAACATGAAAGATGTACCCAAAGAGTAAATAAGGCCGTGGCCTCGCCAAAACATTTTAACGGAGTACATGAGACATAAGTTAAATACCAAAATGTTGCCCACGCAGGGACTTAAACCATGTTCAAAAATAAATCAACTATCTTGATTACTCAACAGATGCAATGACAAAACAAAAAAATGCAGACTGAGCCACATCATCATCATGCCAACCCATCCTTTGCATGCGCATCCCGTGCCGGCTCCTCAGCTCGACCAGTACCTGAAATGCATAAGACGCATTTCCCCCATTTAAGGGGTTAGCATTCGAATAGCTAGTGCAAGTACATAATTACACAACATTATATACATACACAATTCAACGCAAATAAATCATTAGGAAAATTATTTTGAAAGTCAATATTCCGGAATATCACATTAACACCAAAACAGTATATCAACAAGTTTCCCACATCACAATTATCCACGCTTGGTAACTCGCGACCGTACCCATTAGTATCGGTCCCCAGAGGTCCCGTCGGACCGTCCCCAGGTGAGAAACCACTTCCGCGGCCGTACCCATTAGTATCGGCCCCCAGAGGTCCCGTCGAACCGTCCCCAGGTGGAAGAACATCAACACACGCACTCAATCCCACTTCCATGGCCGTACCCATTAGTATCGGCCCCCAGAGGCCACACGCCATCCCCAGGTGGAAGAGAAACAATCACATTCGTTCAATAACACCATATACATCATTCGCATCAAAATCATATGCACATAACGGAATGTAATACATGTACTCGCCTGATTAATACTACGTGAAGGAAACAGCGAACGGAAGGTTTCGGCCCGAACAACCTTCACAAATCCGATCCTAACACAAATAACGATGGACAACGATTCTTAAAACTACGTAAATGATGGAATACATCCTAGTTCAACCCTCTGAAACCCTTAGTCGAACAAAACTTGGGTATCGTCGACTATAAGTGACGAACAATGGAAAACTTGGAATTTAAAACCACAAATCATCGATAAACTGAAGGGTTACAAGTGCACGATCGAAGTCCAGCGATAACCCAGTAATAATTCGGACTAAAAGAGTCAAATCCCAAGAAATCCCCAAAATTCCCCCAAAATCTCAAAATAAGGGTTTTGGGAAAAGTTACCTTGATTCGGATGGTGGAAAGTGATTAGGACTTGAAGAATTCACACAAGGAATGCACGGTGGTAGTGAATGATGATTTACAGTCGAAATCGGCCCTAATCCCCGTCTGGAATCGCTCAAAGCCGAGAAGAATAGGAAAAGAAGGAAAAATGACGAAATTGATTGCTGCCGTCCTATTTATATCTAACAGACTTAGCGCACGCTACGCACAAGCATTAGCGTGCGCTAGCGGGGCATGGCGTAATACCGCCTTCGACCTCCCGTTAGCGTACGCAAGCTAACATGGTTAGCGTGCGCTAGTATCGGGATTAGCGTGCGTTAACGCTGACATGCGTCGCCCGGTCCAAGCATCAAAGCACGAACCACCGCCCGAAATCGCTCAAATCGATAGCGCACGCTACGAACCCTGTGTTAGCGACGCTAACCACACAATGATAGCGCACGCAGTACATCCCGAGTAGCGTGCGCTACTCAGAGCAGCTTCAGATACGCATCGGCCGCTAACAGCCGCACAAGTGCCGAAAAACGAAGCAAGACCAGAATCCGTAATCATAAACATGTAATAATAAAGACGACAAAGTTGAGCGTTGAAAGAGAATATAATCTCGATCACTAGAGAGTTTGAAACGAAGCAAATAAGGCGAAATTCCCCAAACTTATGAAAATTACAAAAACGGCCCAAGTGCCCGAAAAATCGCAATACAACGTCGGATTAACAAACCGAAAGTTCCAACACGACCAACTCAACCATACCAACTTATATGAATCGAGAAACAACGCAAACGAACAAGTTTTACGAGAATCGAACACACATGCGGCATGATATAATTCAAATGAAGTTATGCGAAAGCATCCTCGAAACCCGACCAAACGGAAAAACTCCAAGAACAAAATAGATTCAGAATTCCAAAACAGTGCTAAGCGAGTTGTCCGAAACGAACATACATCAAAAATAGAAATTACCGAAAATAGAAAACGCGGATATTACACATACTATGCCAAAAATATTAATAAGTTTCAAACCTTATTAGACCGGAGAAAGAAATACATCACGAGCGAATCTAAGAAATTCGACAACTCTTGTCGATTATGTGGAAAACCAGGCTACTTTGCGAAAAATCGCCGAGCTAAACCCAAGAAGGAGGTTCTCGTTGCAACATGGAGCAATGAAGACGAAGATGATGATTTTATCAATCAAAATAATCTCGCTCTCATGGCCCGAAGTTCATTCGACAATAGCGACATCGAAAGCCGGGTAAGTACGTCATCTCAAGATGAGTTATATGAAGCATACGAGTTATTACATACCGATTTACAAAATGCTTTAAAAGAAATCAAATCCCTTCAAACTAAAAATAAATTATTGGAAAATGAGATTTCCAAAATTCTTGAAAAATGGAAATTTATCGAGACCGATCATTCACAATGCGTTGAAAAAGAAAATATTTTGAAAGATGATCTAGTTAAAATTCAAACCGATCTCAAAGATTTAACGAAGATATTTTCTCTCGGAAACGAGAAATTTGAAAATATGCTCTCGGTTCAAAAGTTCACTTTAAATAAAGAGGGGTTAGGATTCAAACCACGTTTTAAAAATGAATTCGTATATTTCAAAATACCCCATTGCGAAAAATGTTTGAAAATTTTGCATCACATCTCTAACTGTAAAAGCCCACACCGGACGATTAAAATTAAAAAGATTTGGGTTCCTAAAGGAACAAATATTTCAAATATTATCTATATTTCAAGTGAAAAACCAACTCTCGGTTGGATCCCCAAAAATTGATTTTTTTTATTAAAATATTTTACTTAGGGGGAGTAATAATTTTTTTTGGGAGATAATATTTTCAGGGGGAGTATAATTTTCTTACAAATATTTTTGTCAAGCGTACAAACTCTATTTCCTATTATTGCATATTTGTTATATTTATCATTTGGTATCATGCATATTTTATATTTGGTATCATTATATTTATTTTTTATACTTTTGATGAAAACAAAAAGGGAGAGAAAGGAGAATGGGATTCACCCTGAAAGGGGGAGAAAAATTGAAAAAAAATCGAAAAGATGAAGTTGAAAAGAAAAAATGAGGAGACGTCGAAAAGATGATGAAAATTTGAAAATTCGAAAAGAAAAAGAAAAGGAAAGAAGGGGAAAGAAGGAGTCGAAAAAGAAATGGGAGAAGAAAATAACAAAACTGACAAAGTCGAAAACTTTGGTCTGTACACATATACATATATTTGTATTTTTGCAGGTAAATCCCATTGACGAAGTGTTGTTTTGTAATCATCAAAAAAGGGGAGATTGTTGGAATATTTTGTTACATACATGTATTAATAATATTTTGATGATTAAGTTGTGACACAAAACAAAACAACAAAGAGGCGAAGCAATCATTGAAGGAATTGAAGTGCAAAAACAAGCTGGAAAACTGCATGCCTAACATACGTAACTAAGATCACATAACGTACGTAAAGGCTAAATATTAACGTACGTAAAGCGGCCATGTTAACATACGTAAAGAGGTTCAAATCAGTTGAACGTTGGGAAGAGTCAAAGTCAGAAAAGCAGCAACGGATATATGACATCATCAATGACGTATAACTTAACATACGTAAGACCGGAGTTGATAGCGTACGTAGCACATGAAACGAAAGCCACTGAACTGTTTTATGAAGGAGCTAACGTACGTAACCAGTGGAGGTTAACATACGTAATATTGCTAGCGTACGTAATATTATGGAGATAGCGTACGTAATCAGTGCACAGGGAGCGAACGGCTAGTTTGATGATGAAGGCAATAAATACCATGCCTCTGGTATTGATTCAATACAACAATTTCAAGCAAGAGATACATTGATCACTTATTCATATTGATATTATTGTTGTTGTAATATTGACCTTATATTGTTAGTTTGAGTGTTTATACATTCAACATTATACACGATAGGTAAAAGAAAAGATACGATTGAATTCGGTGTTATTAGGATCAAGAATCCGGCATTATTAGAATCGCAATCGTTATCTTAGTGAGGTTTATCTAGTACCCATAGAAAGCTGGAGTGGTTTATCACGGTCCAATAGAAAAGGAGAACGATTTAACTTGGACCGACACAAAGACAAGTACGAGTGGTTTATCACGGACCAATAGAAGACGTGATTGTAACAGTTATCCCTCGACCGATAGAAGAGAGGTGTAGAGGTTTTTATCTTGAACCTATAAAAAAAGATACCAAGAGAGGACATAGGCTCGTTTATAGCCGAACCTCTATAAATCTGTGCGTCATTTAATTTCCGCAATTTAAATTTACGCTTCCGCACACACGACGCATATTTCTCGCTCCAACAATTGGTATCGGAGCAGTACCTCCAATACACGGCTTAACATCCGAGGAGTCGATCCAATGGCGTTTCAATTTGCTCCAGTCGAAGGCCTTGATCTTAACCGACCATGACTTTTTGATGGCACAAATTTCATGACATGGAAGAAAAAGATGTCGATCTTGATATAGAAATTTGGAAGATCCTTTGTCTTGGCCCGAAAGTTCCAATCAAAACCGACAGATCTCTAAAGAGTTTCGAAGAATATAATGATAAGGATTGGAAGAACGACCATCTAAATTGTAAGTCTACTCAACTCTTATATTGTGCCTTAAATCCGGAAGAGGTCAATCGTATCTCAACGTGTGAAAGTGCTAAAGAAATATGGAAAATTTTTGAAATCACACACGAAGGGACAACTCAAGTCAAGGAGACGAAGATCAATATGCTTATCCGTGACTACGAGTTATTCGTGATGAAAGGTGACGAGTCCATCACCAATATACTCAGATTAATTTTCGGTCATCACAAATGGACTAGCTTCATTCGGAAAACCATTATCTAGTAGTGAAAAGTCAAGAAAATTTTACGATCACTACATAGCGAATGGGACAGCACCGTGACCGCGATCATGGAATCTAAAGATCTCAATACGCTTGATTTTAGCACCCTAGTTGGTTCACTAATTAATTATGAGATAGTTCTTAAATCACGAAGTGACAAACCGATGCCGAAGGAACGATCAATAGCCTTAAAGGCTAAGATGTCTAAGAGAGAAGAAATTCCTGTGGATGATAGCGACGAAGAATCGGCATACTATGCCAAAAATATTAATAAGTTTCAAACCTTATTAGACCGGAGAAAGAAAGACATCACGAGCGAATCTAAGAAATTCGATAACTCTTGTCGATTATGTGGAAAAGCATGCCACTTTGCGAAAAATCGCCGAGCTAAACCCAAGAAAGAGGTTCTCGTTGCAACAAGGAGCGATGAAGACGAAGGTGATGATTTTATCAATCAAAATAATCTCGCTCTCATGGCCCGAAGTTCATTCGACGATAGCGACGTCGAAATCCGGGTAAGTATGTCATCTCAAGATGAGTTATTTGAAGCATTCGAGTTATTACATACCGATTTCCAAAATGCTTTAAAAGAAATCAAATCCATTCAAACTAAAAATAAATAATTGGAAAATGAGATTTCCAAAATTCTTGAAAAAGGAAAATTTATCGAGACCGATCATTCACAATGCGTTGAAAAAGAAAATATTTTGAAGGATAATCTAGTTAAAATTCAAACCGAGCTCAAATATTTAACGAAGAAATTTTCTCTCGGAAATGAGAAATTTGAAAATATGCTCTCGGTTCAAAAGTTCACTTTAAATAAAGAGGGGTTAGGATTCAAACCACTTTTTAAAAACGAATCCGTAAATTTCAAAATACCCCGTTGCGAAAAATATTTGAAAATTGGGCATCACATCACTAACTGTAAAAGCCCACGCCAGACGTTTAAAATTAAAAAGATTTGGGTTCCTAAAGGAACAAATATTTCAAATATCGTCTATATTTCAAATGAAAACCAACTCTCGATTGGATCCCCAAAAATTATATTTTTTTTTATCAAAATATTTTACTTAGGGGGAGTAATAATTTTTTTTGGGAGATAATATTTTCAGGGGGAGTATAATTTTCTTACAAATATTTTTGTCAAGCGTACAAACTCTATTTCCTATTATTACATATTTGTTATATTTATCAGTTGGTATCATGCATATTTTATATTTGGTATCATTCTATTTTTTTTTTTTACTTTTTGATGAAGACAAAAAGGCGGAGAAAGGAGAATGGGATTCACCCTGAAAGGGGGAGAAAAATCGAAGAAAAAGTCGAAAAGATGAAGTTGAAAAGAAAAATGAGGAGACGTCGAAAAGATGATGAAAATTTGAAAATTCGAAAAGAAAAAGAAAAGGAAAGAAGGAGAACGAAAAAGAAATGGGAGAAGCAAATAACGAAACTGACAAAGTCGAAAACTTTGGTCTGTACACATATATATATTTGTATTTTTGCAGGTAAATCCCATTGACGAAGTGTTGTTTTGTAATCATCAAAAGGGGGAGATTGTTGGAACATTTTGTTCCATACATGTATTAATAATGTTTTGATGATTAAGTTGTGACACAAAACAAAACAACAAAGAGGCGAAGCAATCATCGAAGGAATCGAAGTGCAAAAACAAGCTGAAAAACGGCATGCCTAACGTACGTAACTAAGATTACATAATGTACGTAAAAGCTGAAGATTAACGTACGTAAAGCGGCCATGTTAACGTATGTAAAGAGGTTCAAATCAGTTGAACGTTGGGAAGAGTCAAAGTCAGAAAAGCAGCAACAGATATATGACGTCATCAATGACGTATAGCTAATGTACGTAAGACCGGAGTTGATAGCGTACGTAGCACAGGAAACGAAATCCACTGAACTGTTTTATGAAGGAGCTAACGTACGTAACCAGTGGAGGTTAACGTACGTAATATTGCTAGCGTACGTAATATAATGGAGATAGCGTACGTAATCAGTGCACAGGGAGCTAACGGCTAGTTTGATGATGAAGGCTATAAATACCATGCCTATGATATTGATTCAATACAACAACTTCAAGCAAGAGATACATTGATCACTTATTCATATTGATATTATTGTTGTTGTAATATTGAGCTTATATTGTTAGTTTGAGTGTTTATACATTCAACATTATACACAAGAGGTAAAAGAAAAGATACGATTGGATTCGGTGTTATTTTTTTTTTATTTTTTTTCTATCAAGGATCCGGCATTATTAGAATCGCAATCGTTATCTTAGTGAAGTTTATCTAGTACTCATAGAATGCTAGAGTGGTTGATTCCTTGTCCAATGGAAAAGAAAAACGGTTTAACTTGGACCGACACAAAGACAAGTACGAGTGGTTTATCACGGACCAATAAAAGACGTGACTGTAACGGTTATCCCTCGACCGATAGAAGAGAGGTGCAGAGGTTTTTATCTTGAACCTATAAAAAAAGATACCGAGAGAGGACGTAGGCTCGTTTATAGCCGAACCTCTATAAATCCGTGCGTTATTTAATTTTCGCAATTTAAATTTATGCTTCCGCACACACGGCCCATATTCCGATCTCGCTCCAACAGAAAGAAAAGAGCACTGCCTATTCTGTGAAAAAGAAAGAGTAATGCTATTGGGACACTTACTTTGACACTAGGTTTAACACCACTACATATTTGGGCCAATGAAAAAATTCACTTTCCTCTCCCACCCAAACAAGCCACAAAATTCACTTTCCTCATTGGTCCAAATATGCAGTGGTATTAAACTTAGTGTCAAAGTAAGTGTCTCAATAGCATTACTCAGTGCTATTGGGACACTTACTTTGACACTAAATTTAACACCACTACATATTTGGGCCAATGAAAAAATTCACTTTCCTCTCCCACCCAAACAAGCCACAAAATTCACTTTTCTCGTTGGCCCAAATATGTAGTGGTATTAAACTTAGTGTCAAAGCAAGTGTCCCAATAGCATTACTGAGAAAGAGAAAGATCTAACTGCTATTAACTAACTTATTAAAACCCCTAACTAAAAACTACAAAATTATGAAGCCTAATTATAATTTTAAGCTTAATTAATCAAAATCCACAAGTGAATTAATATTAAAATAATAAATAAAAATTGGATAATTAAAGTAAAACATGACATGCATGGTAAAATAATAGTGAGAATGAGAGAGATGAAAAATGGACGAGGACCGAATGAGGAGTGGGGACTTGAATCGGCAATATGATGAGATGAGCCCGTATATGAAATAGCCCGACTTGTGTTCACTGGCAGAATCTTCTCTGCCAGAGCCGAGGCAACCTGATCTGTTGAAGCGATTAATGAAAGGAGAAGTCAGATCTGTAGATAGGGACAAAGAAGAAGAAGTGAAGAAGGAATGTAAATAGCAGTCAGATCTATCTCTTTAGGGAGGCTCTCCAACCGGTCGATAAAGAAAGACAAGAGCACTGCCTTTAATCCAAACTATTGGCTTTGCTAGTAGGAAGGCGATGAACAGAAGTTAGAAAACAGTTGATGAGGTGAATGAAGAAGAAAAGGAAAACTATCGATTGATAGAGAAGAAAGAAAATTCTCATAGGTGGCTGTTAGTGGACTTGAGAATGACGGGATGAGGAGCGAGGAAAAGTCGACAACCATAAATTCTACTTTTTATACTTGGATTATGACATCTTTGGTATGACTTATGAGTAGTATGGTTTAATAAAATAATTACTAATTGAATGACATGCTTGGTATACATCAAATTAGTGAAAGTTGTCAATTTTTTATCGGGTTAACGGTTTCAGTCCTCATCAGTTTTAGTTCCAATTTCAGTACTAGTATCCGACTTTCGTTAACCATGACTAACAGGAAATTTAACTACACAACGAGTAGTACACGCATGTGTTAAATGTAATATCCGGATTTATTACGGTGTATTTCATCTGTATTCAAACCCTGTATTATTCGGATTTGTGGTTTTGATTATTGGAGTATGATATTTCTTGCATTGATATCTTTGTACATAAGTATAACAACATGCAAAATTTCTCATGCAAACTCGTGATAGCGCACGCTAAGAATGTAGCTTAACGCGCGCTATCAGGCTACTACTAGCGCACGCTATGCATGTAGGAGTTGCGTGCGCTAAGAACTCAATTATTGAGCGGGACGGCTAGCACATGCGCCAGCCGGGACATGGGTCCGGATAAGATTCCCGCGGATGAACCTGGACAGTTCTGAAGTCAACTCTTATTAGCGCGCGCTAAGGAAAGCTTAGCAGCGTGCGCTAACTTGTTAAAATGCAGAATATTATAAATGGGACAACAACCCGTTTTGGCTTACATTTCAGTCGTCCATTCTTCATTCTTGAGAGGCCATAGAGCTATAATAATCATTCTACACACTTATAACACATCTTGTTGGTCTTTGTATATTGGTTATCACTTGGGAGTAATCATTGAAGTGGAATAGCACCTTGGAGTGACATACAACCAACCGGAGTCGGATTCTACCTTACGGTTCAGTGATTTTCATCATATTAAGGTATGTTCAACCTATCTCCAGACTTAGAGTTAGATTCTAAAGAATTGGATGATCATATTAACGAGATATTGATTTTCATAAGTGAATTATCCAAAGTACATCATGTTTGGAATATTGAGATGAATAAGCCTTAAGTACCTTGATTATGATCATCATGATTCGAATCTTATTACATTGAACAAGTAAAGGAAGCTTCTATCATTGGTAATCCGAATCTAGTAGATGACTTCATAACAATCATGGACTTGACTTTAACATCATTATTGTTAGATGAATCTAAGGGATTGATCATGGAAGGATTTATCTAGTATAGATGGAATGTTAAACAACTACAGCATGATAATTTCGATGGATATAAGGTGTTGATATCAACCGTTAAGCCTTTCGAATCGTCATATGAAGAATTGTAGTCGAAATAAAATATGGTTTTATAATGGTATGCATATCCTTGAATCCGAAGTTGTTGTTATCCGTAAGATCATTCATAATCGTATGTACATGATATTCATGGAGGTAACATGAATTATCATGGAAGATTTCATTGTTTTGATCATGATGAGAACAGTTTACTGCCCAGCAGTAAACTGCCATGCACAGATAGCGCATGCTAAGCTATAAAGATTAACGTGCGCTACCGAGCACGAGTTAGCGTACGCTACGTTTGGTACGTAACGTACGCTAGGCCATCAGACGAGTCAGTCGACTGATCAGTGAAGTACTGACCATGCATAGTTAGCGTACGCTAGGCTTTGTTGTTTCCGTGTGCTATCGAGCAGACTTAACGCATGCTACACAGAGTACTTAGCGTGCGCTAAGCAGTTCAGGCAGATTACATTTTATGAACTTTTGGCCGTAAATCGAATTGTTAAACATTCGTACGACGTGAGATAAATCCTATATCATTTATTTTGTTAAGGTTTGATCTTGTTACGTGATTGATTGAGGAGGACGACCTTCGAGTGTTCGTTTTCGTGGAAGTATTGTTCTTGTCTTCAAATCGAGGCAAGTACCTATTTATTTTATGTATTGTTGTTATACATATTGTCGTGCATGTATGTCGTTACTGTATGTCCAACTCGTGTTGGTCCGACGGGATCATCGGGGGATCTATGCTAGCGTGCGCTGGATCATCGGACGGGTTTTTCCACCACGGGTTGGTCTGACGGGATCATCGTGGGTTCTAGGCAGTGAACGCTGGATCGACGGAATTACCATGTGTATGTTATGATATCATGTTGTGATTATCAGTTGTGTATGTTATGTTTGAGTTTCTCGTAGGAGAAGACTCGTTGGACATTTTATCATTTATGTTATTATTATTATTCTGCGTGTGACGTTGAAATAATATGTTGTGGTACTTGTACTAGCATCGTTGTGCTAACCCCTTCGGGGGTGAACATTTTGTTTATGTTCAGGATCCAGGAGAGCGGGAAAACAACCACTGGAGCTGCATGACGACGAGGGTGCAAAGTGATGTTTCGGCCGGGTTTATTTGTCTGTTGTTTATTGGTTATTTCAATAAGTACTCGAGTACGAAGTCATTTATGCTGAATTTGAATTTGGTGATGTATTATTAAGTTTCTGTTGAAAAATTGTACTTTCAGTATTTGGTCAGGACTGTTGTATCTTAATTCCGTTATTTCCATTCGTTAGTACCTTTTAATGTCTGTTCAATTCTTCAGCCTTGTAAATCCTTATGTAAAGGATTTACGGCGCTGTAATATTCCTGAATATATCGGGGGTGTTACAGAATATGGTATCAGAGCTAAGATTATAGATATCTTGGCCGTTGGGTTAAAATAGGGGTCATTTATGTCTTTTGAGGTAACCGGCCGTGAATGACATCACTGCACTGCCTACGTCTTCATGCGAACGGTGGTTGTAAGTTCCTAAACTCTATCTCGTTCTTTACATGTTGTGTCTCTTTATACTCGAATATTAGAACGATGTTGTTTCCTGTATATTGAGTATTTATGCTTACAGTATGTTGAGAGGCGGACGTGGACGTGGTCGCGGTCGTGGACGGAGAAATGCTGAAAGGGAAGCGTCGCCTTCTAACCAAAGCGATCATAGCTCGTGAGCCACAACAATCTATTAATAACGAACCAGATCCTCATTGCAGAGATCCTTCGTCAAGTGGTGAACCAGATGACTCAGTTCGCCCAAGTCGTGGACCGAATGCAAGTGGCGGTGGGACTACAGCAGGGAGAGAGACAGCAAGGGATCCCAGACATGGGAAATCGAGGTGACCGGTGGCTGCAATAGGTGGCGAAGATGCAACCACCCAAATTCGACGGTATTTCTGAGACTCCCACCTGGGACCATTGGTTGAAGGAACTGGAGAAAATCTTTGCCGGAATTAACTGCCCAGACGACTGGAGAGCTTCTATCGCTCAATATTTTCTGATAGGGGAAGCGTCCGAATGGTGGGAAGCCATCCGGCCTGTAGACCATGATGCCGATTGGACAGAGTTTAGATTGATGATGGAAGCTCAGTATTGCCCTCGTCCTATGAGGGAAGCCAAAATTCGGGAGTTTTTCTCCGCTCAGCCTTCTGATGTGCCAGTATCCCAGGCAATTAAGACGTTTAACCAGCAGCTGGCGTTTGTTCGACATCTGGTCAAAACAGATGCAGAAATGATGATACATTTCGATATGAGGATGAAACCAGAAATCCAGAGGTACATGTCCGGATTTGAATGTACCACACTCCGTCAATACCAGGATAAGGCGTTGGCGTATGAGATCAAGGAAGCAGCTATGGAGAAATTTTCGGAATCTAAGAAACAGAAAGTCTCTGGTACTTTTACAGAGCACAAGAACAGCGGGCCCCGTAAGGCCCAGTCATCCTTTCACTCTTTCAAGAAACCTCCGCACCCAGTTAGGATCGGAAAGAACTTCAGAGCGACATCAACTATTACTGATGTTACCAGGAAATGCTTTAACTGCGCCCAGACGGGGCACTATCGACGGAATTGCCCCCTTCCTGTCGTGACTTGTTTTGATTGTGGACGAGAGGGACATCGGGCAGTGTTTTGTGAAGAGGCTGCAAAGTCTTTTAGAGCCCTTACACCACAGCCAGTCCAGAAGGAAGCCAGTATCCAACAGACGCAACAAAGTGTTCAGATGCCTCAGAATTTTGTCCGCGGACTAGGCAGAGGACAATGGGACCGAAAGGGGACATCGAGTGCCGGATCTGCTCCCCCACTTCTGTACGAGATGAGGCGGACAGACGATCTGGATGCTGCTGTCGCATCAGGTACTATCCAGATCCTTTCCCAGCCAGTTAGCGTTTTATTCGATACAGGAGCTACGCATTCTTTTATATCTTTGTCTTGTGTAAATTGTTTGAATATTTCCAGTTTTCATACTTGTGAACCTTATGTTGTTGGTTTACCGAGTGGAGAGAGGATTGTCGGAAACTTAGAAACTAGAAATTTCCCTGTATCATTTGGAGGCAGAGAGTGGCTCTCAAATCTGATCGTGATAGAAATGCAAGGAGACGACCTGATACTCGGAGACGATTAGCTTAATCGGTATGGAGAAATTGTAAACTACCGAAGGAGGAATATCTCGCTGATCGCTGACGATGGTTCCGAAATTCTGTTTGAGGGATGGAAACCGGGAAGCTCAGGAAAATTGATCAAGGCGATGAAAGCTGTCAAATTGTTGAAACAGGGCTGTACCGGATATTGGTGCTATGCAATGAAGAAAGAAGACGAAATTGTGGAACTTTCATCCATTCCTGTTGTGAACGAATTTCCAGATGTATTTCCTGACGAGTTACCTGGACTACCTCCACGAAGGGATGTAGAATTTACCATTGAGCTGGAACCCGGAGCTACACCAATTTCTAAGGCGCCGTATCGTATGGCACCTACTGAGATGTACGAACTGAAGAAACAGCTGGAGGAGTTACTGGACAAGGGCTATATTCAGCCAAGCGTTTCACCTTGGGGAGCGCCAGTTCTTTTTGTCCGAAAGAAGGATGGATCGCTCCGACTGTGTATTGACTATCGAGAGCTGAACAAGATGACGATTAAGAACAAGTATCCGTTGCCACGGATTGATGATCTGTTTGACCAGTTGCAAGGGGCAACAGTATTCTCTAAAATCGATCTGAGATCAGGATATCATCAGCTGAGGATTAAGGAATCTGATGTTCCAAAATCAGCGTTCAGAACTCGCTACAGAAATTATGAGTTTGTAGTAATGCCGTTTGGTCTCACTAACGCACCTGCTGTATTTATGCAATTGATGAACCGAGTGTTCATCGAATTTTTGGATAAATTTGTGGTCGTGTTCATTGATGACATTCTGGTGTATTCTAAGAGCCCGGAAGAACATGCGCAGCATTTGCGGATTGTATTGGAACTTTTGAGAAGCGATCAATTGTACGCCAAACTTTCTAAGTGTGAATTCTGGCTAAAGGAAGTAATGTTCCTCGGCCATGTGGTGTCAGCTAAAGGAGTCTGAGTAGATCCTCAGAAGATTGAAGCAATTATGGATTGGAAGCCTCTAAAGAACGTGAAAGAAGTCCGAAGCTTCTTAGGACTTGCTGGATATTATCGTCGATTCGTGGAAGGGTTTTCTAAAATCTCCCGCCCACTTACTCGACTCCTGCAGAAAACTCAAAAGTTTGAGTGGAATGAGTTATGTCAGATTAGCTTTGATGAATTGAAGAAGAGATTGATGACGGCACCGATTCTATCACTTCCACAGGGAACTGGAGGATTTATAGTTTACAGTGATGCTTCGAACCAAGGACTTGGGTGCATATTGATGCAGAATGATAAGGTGATCGCTTATGCGTCGCGACAGCTGAAACCTTATGAAGTGAATTACCCAACACATAATTTGGAGCTAGCAGCAGTAGTTTTTGCTTTGAAGATCTGGAGGCATTATCTGTACGGGACTCACTGTCAGATCTTTACGGATCACAAGAGTCTCAAATACATCTTCAATCAGAAGGAGTTGAACATGCGGCAAATAAGATGGTTAGATCTGATCAAGGACTATGACATGGAAATTTTGTATCATCCAGGCAAAGCGAATGTAGTGGCCGATGCACTTAGCCGCAAGCCTGTTTCTATTCAGATGCTGGAGACGCTGACTTCCCAACTTAGCCTTCAACGAGAGATGATTCGTGAAGGAATTGAAGTGTGGTTACAAAGAGTCCAAGGACAACTGTGCGTGATGGAGATAACTTCATCATTAACCGAAGGAATCAAATCTAGACAGGCAGATGATCCTCTGATGATTCGGTTACGTGATGAAGTGATCAAAGGAAAGGCCCCCGGATTCATAATTCATGATGATGGAGTTTTGAGATTTCAGAACCGACTCTGCATTCCCGATGATGATGTTCTGAAACAGACGATTATGAAAGAAGCTCACAGTTCGCCCTATTCTATCCACCCGGGCACCAGTAAAATGTATAAGGACTTGAAGCAGAGTTTCTGGTGGGGAAACATGAAGAAAGATGTAGCGGACTATGTTTCGAAATGCTTGACTTGTCAGCAGGTTAAGATCGAGCATCAACGGCCTGCCGGAATGTTGAAGCCGCTCCCAATTCCTGAATGGAAGTGGGAGGACATATTGATGGACTTTATCACTAATATGCCGAGAACCAGGATAGGAATGAACATGATTTGGATGATAGTTGATCGTTTAACCAAATCAACTCATTTCCTAGGCATTAAGGATACGTGGGGACCAGAGAGGTTGGCACGAGTATTTATTTCGGAAATAGTTCGATTGCATGGTATGCCGAAGACCATTGTTTCTGATCGAGACGGTCGTTTTGTGTCTCACTTTTGGAAAGCAGTTCATAAGGCCTTGGGGACCGAATTGAACTTCAGTACAGCTTATCACCCGCAGACTGACGGACAATCCGAGAGGACTATTCAAACGGTGGAAGACATGCTAAGGGCCTGTGCCTTAGATTGGTCAAACGATTGGGAAGTTCATCTACCATTGATTGAATATACCTACAACAATAGTTGGCATACTTCCATTAAGATGGCACCGTTTGAGGCATTATACGGAAGGAGATGTAGATTGCCCCTATGTTGGGATGATTCGTCAGACTTGATCGTAACAGAACCAGAGTTGATCGTGCAGACTCGAAAAAAATAGCCTTGATTCGTGAAAGGCTGTTGACCGCCCAGAGTCGCCAGAAATCTTACGCGGACGTACGCCGTCGCCCATTGGAGTTCAATACTAGAGACCATGTACTTTTGAAGGTTTCTCCTACTCGGGGAATCTTTTGTTTCGGAAGGAAAGGAAAGCTGAGTCCGAGATATATCGGACCATTTGAGATCCTCGAGAGAGTTGGGGAGTTGGCATACAGATTGGCATTGCCGCCGTCATTGTGCCATGTTCATAACGTGTTCCACGTATCCCAGTTACGGAGGAATATACCAGATCCCAGTCATATCATTGATTTCGGTGAGATCGAAGTCGCGCAGGATGGGACGTTTGAAGTAAGACCGGTCAAGATACTCGAGAGTCGAGTTAAGCAGCTAAGAAACAAACCAATCGTTTTGGTCAAAGTTCAATGGTCACGTCACGGAATGGAAGAAGCCACCTGGGAAACGGAAGCTGATATGAAGTCTAGATATCCCGAGTTATTTTCGTCTTGAGTTTCGGGACGAAACTCCTTTTTAGTAGGAGAGTATGTAATATCTGGATTTATTACGGTGTATTTCATCTGTATTAAAACCCTGTATTATTCGGATTTGTGGTTTTGATTATTGGAGTATGATATTTCTTGCATTGATATCTTTGTACATAAGTATAACAACATGCAAAATTTCTCATGCAAACTCGTGATAGCGCATGCTAAGAATGTAGCTTAACGCGCGCTATCAGGCTACTACTAGCGCACGCTATGCATGTAGGAGTTGCGTGCGCTAAGAACTCAATTATTGAGCGGGACGACTAGCACATGCGCCAGCCGGGACATGGGTCCGGATAAGATTCCCGCGGATGAACTTGGACAGTTCTGAAGTCAACTCTTATTAGCGCACGCTAAGGAAAGCTTAGCAGCGTGCGATAACTTGTTAAAATGCAGAATATTATAAATGGGACAACAACCATTTTGGCTTACATTTCAGTCGTCCATTCTTCATTCTTGAGAGGCCAGAAGCTATAATAATCATTCTACACACTTAGAACACATCTTGTTGGTCTTTGTATATTGGTTATCACTTGGGAGTAATCATTGAAGTGGAATAGCACCTTAGAGTGGCATACAACCAACCGGAGTCGGATTCTACCTTACGGTTCAGTGATTTTCATCATATTAAGGTATGTTCAACCTATCTCCACACTTAGAGTTGGATTCTGAAGAATTGGATGATCATATTAACGAGATATTGATTTTCATAAGTGAATTATCCAAAGTACATCATGTTTGGAATATTGAGATGAATAAGCCTTAAGTACCTTGATTATGATCATCATGATTCGAATCTTATTACATTGAACAAGTAAAAGAAGCTCCTATCATTGGTAATCCGAATCTAGTAGATGACTTCATAACAATCATGGACTTGACTTTAACATCATTATTGTTAGATGAATCTAAGGGATTGATCATGGAAGGATTTATCTAGTATAGATGGAATGTTAAACAACTACAGCATGATAATTTCGATGGATATAAGGTGTTGATATCAACCGTTAAGCCTTTCGAATCGTCATATGAAGAATTGTAGTCGAAATGAAATATGGTTTTATAATGGTATGCATATCCTTGAATCCGAAGTTGTTATCCGTAAGATCATTCATAATCGTATGTACATGATATTCATGGAGGTAACATGAATTATCATGGAAGATTTCATTGTTTTGATCATGATGAGAACAGTTTACTGCCCAGCAGTAAACTGCCATGCACAGATAGCGCACGCTAAGCTATAAAGATTAACGTGCGCTATCGAGCACGAGTTAGCGTACGCTACGTTTGGTACGTAACGTACGCTAGGCCATCATACGAGTCAGTCGACTGATCAGTGAAGTACTGACCATGCATAGTTAGCGTACGCTAGGCTTTGTTGTTTCCGTGCGCTATCGAGCAGACTTAACGCATGCTACACAGAGTACTTAGCGTGCGCTAAGCAGTTCAGGCAGATTACATTTTATGAACTTTTGGCCGTAAATCGAATTAAACATTCGTACGACGTGAGATAAATCCTATATCATTTATTTTGTTAAGGTTTGATCTTGTTACGTGATTGATTGAGGAGGACGACCTTCGAGTGTTCGTTTTCATGGAAGTATTGTTCTTGTCTTCAAATCGAGGCAAGTACCTATTTATTTTATGTATTGTTGTTATACATATTGTCGTGCATGTATGTCGTTACTGTATGTCCACCTCGTGTTGGTCCGACGGGATCATCGGGGGATCTATGCTAGCGTGCGCTGGATCATCGGATGGGTTTTTCCACCACGGGTTGGTCTGACGGGATCATCGTGGGTTCTAGGCAGTGAACGCTGGATCGACGGAATTACCATGTGTATGTTATGATATCATGTTGTGATTATCAGTTGTGTATGTTATGTTTGAGTTTCTCGTAGGAGAAGACTCGTTGGACATTTTATCATTTACGTTATTATTATTATTCTGCGTGTGACGTTGAAATAATATTTTGTGGTACTTGTACTAGCATCGTTGTGCTAACCCCTTCGGGGGTGAACATTTTGTTTATGTTCAGGATCCAGGAGAGCGGGAAAACAACCACTGGAGCTGTATGACGACGAGGGTGCAGAGTGATGTTTCGGCCGGGTTTATTTGTCTGTTGTTTATTGGTTATTTCAATAAGTACTCGAGTACGAAGTCATTTATGCTGAATTTGAATTTGGTGATGTATTATTAAGTTTCTGTTGAACAATTGTACTTTCAGTATTTGGTCAGGACTGTTGTATCTTAATTCTGTTATTTCCATTCGTTAGTACCTTTTAATGTCTGTTCAATTCTTCAGCCTTGTAAATCCTTATGTAAAGGATTTACGGCGCTGTAATATTCCTGAATATATCGGGGGTGTTACTTTAAACATATAGATGGTCACTTCAAAATGAACCACACGTGAGCTAAAACTTGACACTTAGATAGAGGAGGAAGTAGAAACAAAATCTTTAGACGCTATTATCATCCAATGAATTCATTGCAACACCACGAAGGATGAGACTTCTGTCTTGCTTACCTGCCCGACGGGTGGACCCAATAGAATAAATAGTTAAAGAGGCTTAACCTAGTGCTCTTCTCTTCCATCTGAAAAAAAATAGGATGTTCGTTTGGCATGAGTAGCCTACGAGCCCTTACTTGATGTCTGCGCCCCTATAGCTGGTGAATCTTTTGAATAATACGAATGGCAAAATCAGTAGATACCGGGCTTCGAATATCTCAACAAGCATATTAACAGCGTAATCTTGAAACTCGAAACTCTGGTTTGGAACAAATGAGCGGATAGGCTTGACGAAGTTTAGGAAAAATGCAAGAACATTTTTGTCGTCCTGTCTTTCGCACGGAAGTCTGTCTTCATTCCAACCATCATAGTTCGATCAATCAACTATGCCCATCCAATCTAACCATCTCTCCTGAAGCCCTTCCCCTTCTAGTAGCCCTTCATCGTTAGGTCCTTGGCAGGCGGGAACAAAAAGAGAAAAAAGAAGATAGAAAGGTTTGGTCCCAGTTGGTCTTGTGTATGGATTTTATTTCCCTATCCTATTGTCGAGACGGGTGTGGCCATACCTAAAGGACTATCGAATCAGCAAGACGACTTTCTAGTCAGATCGTTCCGGCATTTCTTTGATCTACTACTTTCAAATTCTCATATATAGTATATGTGGGGTTCGATAGGTAACTTTCTTAGGGACGTTCAGTCCTTTTCCTTGACTTGGAGTGATCTAGTGTGCATGAGTAAAACTCGCTATGGAATGATCATGAAAGTCACTTATTAGATATTTTGGCACGTGGCATAGCCAACTACCTTCTCTTCTCGTTCATTTATAGGAGTAGACCAAGGCCGATTTGCTTTCTTATTCCACCAAAGAATATTTGGATTGGCCATATGGGGCTAAAAGTCCAGTTTTTTATAAGAGAATTGGCTCAGTTCTTCTCAGAAGAGATTTCGAAGCTTATGGTTTATTGCAGGATTGTTGGATACATCAACAAAGGAATCTGTTTCGCCAATCCTAATATTCAGTACAAGATCAAACCAATCCACCTAGAAATGTATCAGTGAACAAAAAGCTACCCACCTATGAATATACAGTAGTACGGAACCGCCACACGGCCCCTATTTGGTAGGGCTATTGGTCGGGACTTGCGCTTAACTATCTTAATGAAAACAGATTATTCTAGCTTTCCTTACCAGACAAGGACAAAAGGGCTAAGATGAATTAGATAACGAATGCTCCGGGAGAATGCTTTCATAAACTCTGATTGTTCTTGCCGACTTAGAATGAATAGTTAGCGGTGAAGAAGAAAAAAAGTAGTTGATTAAACCTATCTAACCAGAAATTCCGTATTTGGAATAGAATGAAAAAGTGCGCATTCTTCCCTACCATGTCCTAGATAAACCCGTACCTACCCGAACTCGACTACATGTAGGCTGTACGGGACTGCGCCCCGACTGCACAATGTCCGAAGACCTGATACTCGCTCAGGGAAAAAGAGCTCGTTCTCATGCTGACTTTAGGCAATGTTGAGAACAACCCGGACGCCCCCATCTGAATCAGTATGTCTCGCCCCAGCTTCTTTTCTCTCTTCTCTAGCTACCTAGACTTCGTTTGCAATCTCTATATGATTGACTTTAGCTTAAGAGTCTAATTAAACTAAAATGAGGAGTTAGTTAATGGTAACGGAGCTAAGCTGCTATGTTGTTTACTTCGCTACTAAGTTTGAGTTGAGGTAGTAGCCGCGTAAAAGCAATGAGTTCATTATGCTACCTACCCTCTTGATTAGCTCAAGAAGTACTTGTACTATCAATGAGTATTTGGAAGGTTCTTGTTGTAGTAGTTCATTAGAAAGTGTCATAGAGTACTTGTATCAAGGAATCTTACTTGATCTTATCCTTTGATTTAGGCTTCTTGGGGGGAAAGAGTTCACAAGTGAACTCATAAGCTCATTCATTTACTGCTAGATAAGACCCCTCTTTCACTAGAATACTTGGACCGATTGTCCCCTCTGTCCAGGCTAGCTGCTGTTAGGAATATGCCCTCGAATACCATTCGGAAGATGAGAGAGTGGGAGCGTTGTATTGTAATTATGAATATTAAATTAAATATGGCATTAATTATTCTATATTATTGTATATCACCGGCATTGTGATTTGGTATATAGAATAATAGTGTAACACCCCAGATATGGCGCCTATTACAGTGCCGTGGACCCCACACTAGGATCCACCAAGCGATACCGAAACACAAAATAATCATATCATAATTGTGGTACCGAACCACAAGATAATAATTATTCCGATTAAGAGTTTACAAATTGTACGGCTAATGGCATTATAATATACAGGATCTAATACCAGTATAAACCATATGAAGATGTAATATACTCAAAATAATAGTACAACAACAAGAGTTTAAGTGAAGTGGAAAAGTAATATTACACGGTTTAAACATAACCGGACAACAAAAGACTTGGGCCCTCCGAACTAGTATCCTTCAAACCCTTCGACGTCACCGTGCTCTTCCTGCGCCCTGGCCTTGCCTCGACCTAAAATACAATACAAGTATTTCGCCCAAACCATAGGGTCAGATATACAAGATAATAATTCTCAAGACATTATACAATTCATATATTGGATCTCAAGGAAACAACCCGACCATTGAACATACCCCTCGGGTATATGAACAACCAGTCACAAACTGTCGGACATACCCAATCATACATGGAATATGAACGACCAATCAACCCGGCTCAAGATGGACATCACAGTACGCCCGATACGGAAAAGTGTCCGTGCACATGTCCACCTCGTATACGGAATCCAGGATATACGTGGGACAATGTACGTAATTAGCCTCACGAACTATGTCTCGTGTGCACAGTCTAATACGAAAATATCAACATATGATCATATGTGCCTGGCTAAAAATCCTACACATAACCATCAGCACGCAGATATGATTCCAGATATGTCACGATACAATATGACAATGAAACTCAATAAATCACACATTCAATCAAGAATCAAGAAACTCACCGAAGTGACAATAATGATCAACGAGACCAACGATACAAAGGTGATGAACTTGGAAATACAGTCCCACAATAAAACGATACTACGATCAAGGACAATGTCACATTATGAATCATAGACTCATAAAGAATTTCATATACACGTAACGTATAACGTTCACAAGAATTCAATCATCATTATAACCAAGCAAGATAACTTGCCTCATTACCGTAGACGAAATAGTCCTTCTCCGAACGAACGAACGAACGATTTCCCCGACTAACAACACTCATTCGAACAAGCAACCTTGAATGAAATGCAACTCATTCAATAACACATTCACAATATCGCTATCAAATTCATAGGAAACGACACCGGCAATTCAAACCGAATAGATTCAACCTATCTTTAATGAACATATATCGCATATTAACGAACCTCGATACACTAAATCCACCTTCTAATCAGATTATCATCAATGAATTCACTTACTCAATTTATTATGACATTAACATCAACAATCATCATAATATTCTTAAGAACACTATATACCTTTAAATATGATGATTTATACAATCCTAATTCATCAAATCATCTGGTTTAACTTGAATATATCAAAGTATAATTATTTTCTTCATAATTCACCATCATCTCTCAATGAATTTACTAAACCCTTTAAAAATCATGATTATATCATCTTAGAAATCTTCTAGCATTAAGAACATACTTATAAACTCTAATAATCAAGTTCTTATCATGATTCCTAAGAATCAATTACAACCATGTTTTCTTACAACATTTTCAACCATTCAAGAAGTAATACTAATAATATTATCATGTTCTTCACTTAGTTTGTTCATAATTCCAATAACCATCATGTTATACTTGATTAATCTAACATCATATTAAGTAATCATTATTAACATCATCATCAGTATGGAATCAACATGAGTTTAGAGAACCAACCTCTTGAAAAATGAAGAACACCACCAAGATTTCAAGAACACACTCCAAATTTCAATCTCCTAGGCTGCAATCCAAGTTATGAAGCTCCAAGGCAAGATGGAAGGGCACAAAATCAACTTAGGAAGGCAGGGGATCAATTTCTAGAGAGGGTATACGAGTTTGGTTCATGCAATAATGAAAGGCAATACATGTCTTTTATAAACTGCATTCGCCATAACATACGTTACCTTATAAGGTTAATGTACATTAACACCTATTACGTATGCTAACACAAAAGTGTTACATACGTAATGATCCTCCAGAGGCTACTGCCTCAACACACACACACCATTACGTACGTTAATGGCATAAGCACTACGTACGTAATGCCCGTTGACTTGGCTGCCTCGAAAGGCCAAATATCATGTACGTGCATGGCCCTACACGCTGAAAGTTTAGATGCGATCTGATTCTCTATGTTACGTACGTAACCAGTAACACATTATGTACGTAAAGGATCATAGTTAACGTATGCTAAGCTACAATGGTAGCATACGTTAACTATTAATGACATAATAAAAAAATGCAATTCTCCATACAACATCTAACAATCAAACATAGTGCGAATGACAATTATAATTAATTCGATTCTAGTATATTTCAACATTATAATCATTATATTAAATGCAAACATGATATGATGATACTCGAATCATCCGGCTAATACAACAGTAAAGATGAAAAATTACAGTCGGATATTACATACTTCCGCTTTTAAAAAGAGTTTCTCCTCGAAACTAAGGGGTAAACAACTCGGGATATCTCTCCCATATGCTAACCTCGGTTTCCCATGTAGCCTCCCCGATTCCGGGTCGTGACCACTGAACCTTTAGTAGGGGAATCGTCTTGTTCCTCAACTGTTTGATCCTCCACTCGAGTATCTGTACAGGACGTTCCTTGTGCGAATGATCATCGGATATCTCAATCTCTTCGAACTGAAGTATATGGATCGGATCAGCAACATACTTCCTCAACTGGGAAACATGAAACATATTGTGAATCCGACTCAAAGCTGGTGGCAATGCCAGACGATAGGCCAGATTGCCCACACCTTCTAAAATCTCGAACAGTCCAATATACCTCGAGCTCAGCTTGCCTCTCTTCCCAAAGCGGAATGCACCTCGAGTAGGAGACATTTTCACTAGCACATGGTCACCAACCTCGAACTCAAGCGGTCGTCGACGGTTGTCTGCATAAGATTTCTGTCGGCTTTGAGCCGTTAACAAACGACTCCTAATTAGACCGATCTTCACACGAGATGCTATCAACATATCAGGTTCCGTACCCAGAGATTCAGACAAGTCGTCCCAACACAAAGGGGACCTACATCGACGACCATACAATGCCTCATAAGGTGCCACATTAATCGAAGCATGCCGGCTATTATTGTAGGTGAACTCAACCAAAGGTAGTTGGGCTTCCCAATCGTCCTTCTAATCGAGAGGACACGCTCTCAACATATTCTCCAGAGTTTGATAGTCCTCTCAAACTGACCATCCGTCTGAGGATGAAATGGCGCACTGAAATTCAACTGCGTATCCATCGCACGATGAACTGCCTTCCAGAAATGTGACACGAACCGTCCGTCACGATATGATACAATACTCTTGGGAGTACCATGTAAACTGATGTGAACCAGTCCGACATCATATCACGTAACGAACTACATGTCCCGGAAGGACCAATAACGAGGTCAAAGGCGAAGAGACTTAAAGCCGTGTTGAACTTATTGATTGTCGAGAAAACTAAATTCATAACGAGCATAGCCGAAGGCGAAAACTTGAAGCTATATTGCGTAATCAATTTTACTAAACAATAATTTAAATTTTGTCTTGTGTAATAAATGGAGTCATAGAGCATTGATGTGTGTCAATGTTGATAATTCGAAGTGTTGTTATGTTGCATTTTAATTTTATATTGAGTCGTGTAATATATGTATTTTGAGTTATAATAATACCTAATATAATGGCTAAAAAGTATCGATTCGGAATAGGACTAAAATGAGCAAAGAAGACCGAAATTTCCGAGCGTGAGACAAATTTGCGCCTCTTTCGTATTTTGGTCATAACTCACTCGTACGGAGTCAGATTAATGCGATTCAAGTGGCCACGTGAAGCTAAGACAAATTCCTACAAGTTGGTGTCAAGATTCAGCAGATTTCCCTGAAGACACGATCATACAAGCTTCTTGAAATCCGCGGCAAGAATTTCTCTCTTTTAAAATTATTTTGATTCCTTTTGTTTTTCTTCATTTTTGACTTGACATTTATGGTAACTTGTCTCATGTATTGTGTCTCTATGTGAGAGAGTGTTAGGTGGCTATAAATAGCCTTGCATTTCTTTGTAATAGGGGACTTGAATTAATGATAAGAAAAATTACCATTTGTGTATATTTTGTGTGTTTTGTTTGTTGAGGATTCCAAACATAGGCTCTGTTCTTTTGGACTTATTTTTCGATTTTGATTCGATTCGATTCCAGTCAATTGATTCGATTCGATTCGGTTGATTCAGTCCATTCGATTGATTCGATTGATTCAGCTCAATTCTTCTTCTTCTTCTTCTTATTATTAATCTTAATTATTATTATTGTTATTATTACTAATAATATTACTATTATCGTTGTTGTTGTTAATTACTATTATTATTATTATTATTTATTATTATTATTATTATTATTATTATTATTATTGTTTACCCTTAATATATATTTGATTCGATTCGATTCGAGATCCATTCAATTCGAATCCATCATGATTGATTCATTCAATTGATTCAAAAGAACAAAGACCTATACATACCTTTGTATTTCAATTAACTTATCGAAGTGATCCCGACTTTGTGGTGTTGTTGAATGCACGTATGTGAGTGTTTCGATTTATTACCAAAAATCTATTGCCGATTTTTGTGGCGTTGTTGAAACCTCACACCTTTCGGTTTGCTTCGAACAAGTTTCGAGGGTCGAAAATTTGCCAACACATCCTTATTGGAAATATCCTAAACCTAATAACGAATTGCGCTATGGATTACTACGGCATGTCGTGTAGGGGTCGTATCATTTGGTATCGGAGAGCTTAGGTTGCTCCATATAAGGTTTTATCGTCTATTTCTATTTTCTCATCTCATTTCTTTCATTTTTTTTCTCTACCATCTTCTTGTCTTCTCCAAAAAAAAAGAAAAAAGTATACAAAATAAAAATATACAAATAAAAAAAGTATACAAAATATATATATATATATATATATATATACAAAAAAAAGGTATATATATATATATATATATATATAAATATACCTATTTATATCATTACAGTGAATATATATATCTATCACAAAGGTCGGTTCTACCACCACTGTGAAATATAAAAATAAATATAAAGATGGCGTGCAGATTACCGCCCCTGTAAAATTAGAACTTGTCATGATACTCATCTATATAATCACCTTGCGAGTTGTGGGACATTTATATACAGCCGAGTGATAAAGACAAGAAATGTAAAAAATCCAAAAGAGTGATACACGATCGTTGAGTGATCGAGCGATATACATGAGGATCTTATGAGGATTAATTTGTTTGTGTGTGTGTGTCAAAAAAAAGGGCAAAAAAAAGAGAGAAAAAAAGAGTAAAGAAAAGCAAAAAAAAAAAAAGAAACACCCAAAAAGAAAAAAAAGGGCAAAAAAAAAAGGTAAAAAATAAGGCAAAAAAAAGAAAGGCAAAAAAAAAAAAGAAAAAATTAAGGAAAATGTCATATTCGGAAATTAATAAACAGATGGATATATTACAAAGTATCCGGGAAATGCAAGCAGATTTGAATGTTCGACTAAACAAGACAGAAGAAACTGTTGCCACAATCGTAAAAGGAAAGAAATTCGACGGGAAACGAATGATACAACGAAGTCCGACTCAGTTTGAAGGATATGACGATGAATCCCGTAACGAGTCCAAGGAGGAAACTCCGAGGCGGAGGTTTGGGGGATATCGAGGTAGAGGAGGCGGATGAAGGGACGAAAGTAGGGAGGAGAGATATGGGCGAGGGGACGATCGAGATCGAGGGATGGGAAATATAAGAATGAAAATCCCATCGTTCGAAGGACGGAGCGACCCGGACACTTATCTCGATTGGGAACGAAAAATTGAAACAGTGTTTGATTGCCAAACGTACTCGGAAGAGAAGAAAATGAGGTTAGCAATAACTTAGTTTTCAGAATATGCTAGTATTTGGTTGGATCAACATGTCACGGAGAGACGTAGGAGAGGGGATAACTCGGTGAGAGGATGGGGAGAATTAAAAATTGTAATGAGAAAACGATTTGTGCCCAACTACTACAACAAGGAATTGTTTTCTCGTTTGCAATCTTTGAAACAAGGCACAAGAAGTGTGGAAGATTACCGAAGGGAGATGGAGATGCTCATAATTCGAGCAAACGTGACGGAATCCAGAGAAGCTACCATGGCGAGATTTTTGCATGGTATGAGATACGATCTTGCAAAGGAAGTTGACAAACAACACTATGTCGAGTTCGAAGACATGGTGTACGGGGCCGTAAAAATTGAGAAAAACTCACGGAGGGGAAATCTTGGCACCACTTTTAGGGGGCCCATTACACCTTAGAAGGCTCCGACGGAAAGCTCTTTTAAAAATAAACCGGCTTTCAATCGCATCGAACAAAATATTTCGAAGGGTAACTTTGAAGTTGGAGGGACCAGCAGTAAAAAAGACCAGAAGTACGACCTACAGCGGTAGGAACTACTGTGACCCAAAATCGAGACATTCAATGCTATCGATGTCATGGTTTTGGCCATATCGCTGCGGAATGCATCAACAAGCGAACAATGATCATAAAGGACGGGGAGGTTGAGATAGAGGATGAAAAAGAAGAGGAGGATGAATATGATACCGATGTTGTCGAGAGCGCAACCGCTCTTGTAATACGGAGAATAATGCTATCGATGTCAAAGTTTTGGCCATATCGCTGCGGAATGCATCAAGAAGCGAACAATGATCATAAAAGACGGGGAGGTTGAGACAGAGGATGAAAATAAGAGGAGGAGGAATATGATACCGATGTTGTCGAGAGCGCAACCGCTCTTGTAACACGGAGAATAATGAACGCCCAAGCCAAGGAGGAAGATGGGGTAGAACAGCGTGAAAATTATTTCACATGAGAGTTTTTGTTAAAAAAAAATTTGTAGTGTGATAATCGATAATGGAAGCTGTGCAAATGTGGCTAGCGCAACGTTGGTCGAAGAGTTGGAAATACCAACACGAAAACATCTCAAACCATACCGACTACATTGGTTAAATGATTGTGGGGAGATGAAGGTAACTCGACAGACCCTCCTGTTAATAACTCTTGGGAGATACCAAGACGATATTTTGTGTGATGTTGTTCCTATGCACGCGTGCCACAGACTTCTGGGACGGCCTTGGCACTACGATTTGAATGTTTCTCTAAATGGGAGAACGAACAGGTACACATTCGAAAAAGAGGGAAAGAAAATCACCCTAGCACCAATGCTACCCTCACAAATCTTGGAGGACCAAAAACGACTTGAGAAAGAAGTCGAAAATAAAAGAATGGAGTCGAGAAAGAAGAAAAATTAAAAAATAGTGAAAAAAATAAAAAAAGTGTGAAAAGGAAAAGGAAAAGAAGAAGGCCCGAAACTAAAAAATATAATGTTTATTGGGGTGAAGGAGTTGAAAAATGAAGTTAAAAAAATTCTCCTAAGTTTTTAATACTAAATCAGAAATGTTTTCCTACAACTAGTTCCGCGGACCGGGAATTTCCAAGTCCTATTCAATCTTTATTGCATGAATTTTCAGATATTTTTCCTGCCGAGCTACCTGTTGGGCTATCACCACTGCATGGAATTGAACATCAAATTGATTTCACACTCGATGCGGTTATCCCGAATCGACCGGCTTATCGAAATAATCCGGATGAGTCTAAAGAGATACAATGACAGGTAGAGGAAATCTTAGAAATAGGTTATATCAAGGAGAGTTTGAGCCCGTGTGCGGTCCCGGTAATTGTAGTACCAAATAAAGATGGTATGTGGAGAATGTGCACCAACTGCCGAGCAGTAAAAAACATAACGGCAAAGTATAGACACCCTATCCCCAGGTTGGAGGACATGCTAGATGAATTGCACGGGGCAATTTTATTTAGCAAAATTGATCTTATGAGGATACCACCAAATTCGTATGAAAGAAGGTGATGAATGGAAAACTGCTTTTAAAACTAAATATGGATTATATGAATGGTTGGTTATGCCTTTCGGCCTAACGAACGCACCGAGCACTTTCATGCTCTTATTGAATCATATCTTACGTGCATTTATTGGGAGGTTTGTGGTTGTCTACTTTGATGACATTCTAATTTATAGTAAAAATATGAGGAAACATGTTGAACATTTGAGACTAGTTTTGCAAACTTTGCGTGAAGCACAACTTTATGCTAGTCTCAAGAAATGCTCTTTTTGCTTAAAAGAAGTCATATTTCTTGGTTTTGTTGTCGGAGTTGACGGGTTAAAGTCAATAATTATAAAGTCAAAGCTATACGCAAATGGCCTACTCCTGCAAATGCAACCAATGTCTGGAGTTTTCATGGACTTGCCAGATTTTATCGACATTTTGTAAAAGATTTCAGCACAATTGCGGCTCCTCTAAATGAACTTATTAAGAAAAATATTAAATTTATTTAGGGAGAAAAACAAGAAAATGCTTTCCAAATGCTAAAAGAATGATTGTGCACCGCACCCGTTTTAGCATTACCTAATTTTTATAACACGTTTCAAATTGAGTGTGATGCATTAGGAATAGGAATAGGACCTGTGCTAATGCAGGGGAAAGACCGATTTCCTATTTTAGTGAAAAACTTGGAGGAGCTTCGTTGAATTTGTAACACCCCCAGACCACTCGGGAATATTACAGCGCCGTAGACCCTCTCCGTGAGGATCTACCAGGCTAAATACAGAAACACCACAATACAATACGATACATTACATACCGACATGGGTAATTAACGGACCATTAGACCGATTTGGTCTTTACCACAACATACACATCAACCCTACATTACTTTTTCTCGTGACTCATACCCACACAGGGGTTAACATAAATCAACATTCCCGTAAAACGGGAATAATAGACACAACGGAAGGACAAAACAACAAGACATCGCCAAAAGACTCAACACCGGTCTTCATGTGATTAGTATCGTCGTCTTCAATCATCGTTCGTAACGATCCTGTAAATTGCTCCCCGGCAACCTGCAAGTACCTGGACGCAAAACAGACATCCATCCCCCGAAGACTCGGGGGTTAGCAAAACTCCACTGTTTTGCTAGTGTAAGTATAAATACAGAGACAAGCCATACATATCATACTCCAAGACCATAGAAATCATGAATATACTTCCCGAGATAATTCGCTTGATCAAATAGTTTGAATTATGAAATATAGGAAATAAAACCATTTTACATCTTACAAAACATTGTACGATCTCGGGAGTTTTGAAAGCATTTGGGGTTTTAGAATTTTGAAGCCTTTCGAAACACTTAGGGACATAGCCCAACAATCGTTTATCTCAAAATACAATTCCGATAGCAGATAACAGGGTCCACGACCCAATCATAACATTCCAATCACAACACAGGGGTCCAAGACCCAAATCATCCACATCACATACTCGCAAGAATAACCCGGTGGAAATTACACCGTATCAAACATTACCATGACAACAGTCTCACTCAACATACCACAGAGCTACAATGCACAGAGCAACCACAAGACTCACGTACCCATACCAAATTATCACAACCAAGAGACGAATCATACACAACACATTTATTGGTGCCATTCCAGCCAAGTACGATACCATTTGAACTGCCATTCTAATCAGACGAAATATGCGCCAAAGATCACAGTTCTCCAACAAAACACTTCAAAGTTAACCTTGGTACGAGACTCACGGCCACCGTACCCCGCAGAGCCCCGTCGGACATCCCTGGGTGGTTAACCATAGTTCGCGATACGAAACTCACGGCAACGTATCCCTAGAGGCCTCGTCAGACCGTCCCTAGGTGAACATACACATATCATCCACAACGCCACGAGAAGCCATAATTCGAATACTAGAATATGCATACAAATGCTAGGTACTTCGCTAGAATGGCCACTATAGTCGACGTACACTCACAACTAATGTCACACAACCACAAGCTAATACCAATACCAAAGAACACCAAGTGTCACAACCTCCTCACGAAGGAATAACAACTAATATCACACACATTACGTTCTTTCCGAACAAGTACATATAACATTACGTAATCCCCGGCAAAGGATTACGGTCTATTAAACTCACTCAAAGTGATCGTAGCATCTTTCAACATACGAAACCAACACATATATTCCGAGAACAAATATATTCACGAAGTACAAGAATTATTGTTGAAAGACAACATTTATCGTGAACATATCGATCCCTTTTTACGTTCATTAAACATTGGATTTCGCATAAAATCATTTATCAATAATTATGCCTACGAAACATGAAACGTATGGACAAGATACTTGCCTCGGTACCGCGAGCAACGAAACAACGAACGAACACGGTCAGATAGCCCTCGAACTTCCGAAAACGACCAAGAATTCGACAACCTCACGATCGCTACGAAAATAACATCACCACGGATAAATAACGTTAAACGGAATCCGAATCAACCGGAGAAACAAGAAGGATTCGAGGGTTCCTTCGAAGAAATCGGAAATCAAGTCCCGGGTGATAAAATTGATATATGAGTTACAAAATCCGAAGATCATAGCCAAGACAACAAGAATACCATAATAAATTCATCCACCACGGATTAAATCGAAGAATCACGAAGAAACCCCCAAAATTACATAACTAGGGTTCTACGGATGAATTACCTCGATCCGACGAAGAACAAGGATTGGATGATGATATAATTGACAAGGATCTTCCAAAACGTCTTGGAATTGAGTAGAATCGACCAAGAACCCTATTTCCTGTCGCACCCGTCCGATAGCCGCAAGAAAAGTGAAGAAATGAGTAAAAACGGGCTGCCAGGCCTTATATAGCCGGACACTGCCGGACGCTTACGGCCGTAACCGGCAGTGCCTTACGGCCGTAACTCGGCCCTTACGGCCGTACTCGGCAAGCCTTACGGCCGTAACCGGTATTCGTCAAAAATCTGCCCAGTACCTGTCGGACACTTACGGCCGTAACTGGCACACATTACGGCCGTAACCGGCCTTCGTCCGGAAGATGCCCAGCGCCCGTACGGCCGTACCCGATCACGCCTTACGGCCGTAACTGGCACACATTACGGCCGTAACCGGCACCTTACGGCCGTAACTCGGCCAGGCCTTTCCCTGCTCCGGCCATGACTCGGCCGTGGCCATTCCGACGGCCCGAACGACCCCGAAACCCGTACTTGAGTAAAAACCGGAGATACGGTTACGAAGTACTCGCAAAGACGAATCCAACCGCTAAGAGAACACACGATTTCGACCACCCGAAGTGTCGGAATTCGACAACGGAAGTAATTACCCTAAACTTTGGGAAATTACAAAAATGGCCCAAAACGTCCGAAAATCACGATACGTGATCGAATAACCAAACCGAAGTTTACAACACGTCTAACAAAGTTAAATGGACTTACGGGAAACTCGAAACAGCAGTTTCGAACGACATTCGCAAGAATCGAACTCAAGTGCGGAAAAGTCGCCAAAAAGCACGGAACTCAACAAAACAACACCGAAACGAACTCGGATGAAAAAAAGTGCAGAATTAATCATTCTCGGAATGACGAAACGGTCATGAGCGAGTCGTCAAAATGGATTTCGCCGGAAAAAAAGAAATTACCGGAAATCGAAATTACGGGTATTACATTCTACCCTCCTTAAAAGAAGTTTCGTCCCGAAACTTAAAACAAGTAGGGAGAAGCAATATCCCCACTAGGAAAACTCGACGAGATACACAAAAATCGAAAACTCGCGCCCAACGGCGAAACACTGCAAGAAACGCAAAGACACATACGACGTGAAAACACGCTCCACGACGACCAACACAACGCCACCGATAGAGACATAATAAAACCAACAAGTGACAAGCGTCATCAAACTGATAATATGGTCAAGTCAATTATCCGAATAATCATAAAACACAATGAACGAAAATCGATATGATTGACCAACCCAACGGTACATCAATCAAAACGCGAGCCAGTCGCTGAACAAATACGGAATTCCACCGCCCAAGGGTTGGAAGATTGTAAACGAGGCTAATTTCCCGAACTTAAGGGAATTACGACGGAGTCTGAACATTCAACAATCACGGAACAAGATCAACAGAAACCGAACAATCAAACAATTGAATTGCAACGATCGAGACAATGATAGTCGATCAATCATGTATGAATCATAACGAATAACGAAAATCGAATAGCATCCCCATAGTTCACAGCTCGACTCAAGACAATATATACGATCCGGTGAAGACGACAAGATATGAATTCATATAAATTCACAAGAGCGGAACCGAATTCGGAAAAAAGTCACAACGACAATTGGATTAACCCAGAACAACACCGCAACTTGTTCAAACAACAAAAAGTGAAGAGTAGAAAAAGTCCAGAAAATACCGACGAACGCAAACGAGTCAATAGAGTCGAATAAAACGAAAGCGAAAAATATGGGTATTACACCATATCACCTTTAAAAGAGGTTTCGTCCCCGAAACCTAAACAACGAGAGCGAAGTGCTAGAATAGCAACCTTCCCGAAAATCTTCTCTTGGTCCCGCATCTAATCTCCATGACTGCCTGTACCGTGGTCACGACCGCGTCCTTTGCCCCTCGGCATATTAAGCGGATACTCTCTCAATACAATGGTGCAACATCGCAACATAATGTACCAAATTGCCAACTTGGCTTGATATATCACATAAGACAATTAATAGCAACTCGATAAGAAGGTCCACGAGGTATTCTTTTAAATGGTGTCATTTGGAATTATTTGGATTTGCATAATTATTCAAAATAAAATTTTGAGAGTGTTTTTGGTACCTCGGTTTGAAATTAACTTTGTCAAAACTTTATGAATTTTAATTTTCCACAACTCGTTCAAGTTTATAAAATTTTCAGAAAAGCGTTTTCGAAAACACACACAACAGATATAATTTACCACTATATCAAAATACGATCCATTACCATCAAATCCAATCACACTTCAACATCATCTGTCCACGTAATTACAGTATCACACAAGTGACCGTCATAAGATAATTAACATCTAAAACTAAAATCCTACCTCTCAGTAATGAGGACTCTCACAACAAGTGCATTTAGGACGACTTAACGTTCACACCACCAACTTAATCACAATTTTGAGCATTATTGACCAAATAATAATGCCGACATCACTACATACCCCCGAACCGACGATCATGAAATCAAAAAGTCGAAAGCAAGAGCCACGTTTCGAGTAAATTTTTTTGGTAGACCTCATTTGAGTTTTTAAAATCAAATTTTGGAAACTTACAATGCAAGATGAAAATAAAATATAAGTAGTTAAGTTCTAAAAAAAATTCCGGTCTCAAGGTCATCATACGAAATCAAAAATTTTCCTTTCTTGAAGGATGTTTAAAAATAAAATTTACGTGACTCTTCAAAATAATTAAACTTTGAAATATCATATTGACAAACTTTCCTTGCGGGGTCACACCAAGCCATTACTTCAATAAAACGATTCACACAATATATACACACATTTATACACCGGTATCACTTTTCATTCTGGCACAATACGAGAATCAAACAAGTATGGAGTACGTATTCACCAGGCACATTTAAACTCCACATAATAACATATAATCACACAAGCTCGTATAACATGGGACGCAACAAAATAGGGAGACTTACATCTACAGATCGCACGAAGATGATGGCTGCACCTCGATACTAATCACGACCGACACTTCAGACGACGCGTCGCGACACGACTCAGTCAGACAAAATATGACAAGACAAGACAAGACAAGACCCGAAAACACACAACTCGACCCGACAGCCTAGGTTTCCGCAACCTAATCTCCGATACCATATTCTGTAACACCCCCAGACCACTCGGGAATATTACAGCGCCGTAGACCCTCTCCGTGAGGATCTACCAGGCTAAATACAGAAACACCACAATACAATACGATACATTACATACCGACATGGGTAATTAACGGACCATTAGACCGATTTGGTCTTTACCACAACATACACATCAACCCTACATTACTTTTTCTCGTGACTCATACCCACACAGGGGTTAACATAAATCAACATTCCCGTAAAACGGGAATAATAGACACAACGGAAGGACAAAACAACAAGACATCGCCAAAAGACTCAACACCGGTCTTCATGTGATTAGTATCGTCGTCTTCAATCATCGTTCGTAACGATCCTGTGAATTGCTCCCCGGCAACCTGCAAGTACCTGGACGCAAAACAGACATCCATCCCCCGAAGACTCGGGGGTTAGCAAAACTCCACTGTTTTGCTAGTGTAAGTATAAATACAGAGACAAGCCATACATATCATACTCCAAGACCATAGAAATCATGAATATACTTCCCGAGATAATTCGCTTGATCAAACAGTTTGAATTATGAAAGATAGGAAATAAAACCATTTTACATCTTACAAAACATTGTACGATCTCGGGAGTTTTGAAAGCATTTGGGGTTTTAGAATTTTCAAGCCTTTCGAAACACTTAGGGACATAGCCCAACAATCGTTTATCTCAAAATACAATTCCGATAGCAGATAACAGGGTCCACGACCCAATCATAACATTCCAATCACAACACAGGGGTCCACGACCCAAATCATTCACATCACATACTCGCAAGAATAACCCGGTGGAAATTACACCGTATCAAACATTACCATGACAACAGTCTCACTCAACATACCACAGAGCTACAATGCACAGAGCAACCACAGGACTCACGTACCCATACCAAATTATCACAACCAAGAGACGAATCATACACAACACATTTATTGGTGCCATTCCAGCCAAGTACGATACCATTTGAACTGCCATTCTAATCAGACGAAATATGCGCCAAAGATCACAGTTCTCCAACAAAACACTTCAAAGTTAACCTTGGTACGAGACTCACGACCACCGTACCCCGCAGAGCCCCGTCGGACATCCTTGGGTGGTTAACCATAGTTCGCGATACGAAACTCACGGCAACGTATCCCTAGAGGCCTCGTCAGACCGTCCCTAGGTGAACATACACATATCATCCACAACGCCACGAGAAGCCATAATTCGAATACCAGAATATGCATACAAATTCTAGGTACTTCGCTAGAATGGCCACTATAGTCGACGTACACTCACAACTAATGTCACACAACCACAAGCAAATACCAATACCAAACAACACCAAGTGTCACAACCTCCTCACGAAGGAATAACAACTAATATCACACACATTATGTTTTTTCCGAACAAGTACACATAACATTACATAATCCCCGGCAAAGGATTACGGTCTATTAAACTCACTCAAAGTGATCGTAGCATCTTTCAACATACAAAACCAACACATATATTCCGAGAACACATATATTCACGAAGTACAAGAATTATTGTTGAAAGACAACATTTATCGAGAACATACTGATCCCTTTTTACGTTCATTAAACATTGGATTTCGCATAAAATCATTTATCAATAATTATGCCTACGAAACATGAAACGTATGGACAAGATACTTGCCTCGGTACCGCGAGCAACGAAACAACGAACGAACAAGGTCGGATAGCCCTCGAACTTCCGAAAACGACCAAGAATTCGACAACCTCACAATCGCTACGAAAATAACATCACCATGGATAAATAACGTTAAACGGAATCCGAATCAACCGGAGAAACAACAAGGATCCGAGGGTTCCTTCGAAGAAATCGGAAATCAAGCCCCGAGTGATAAAATCGATATATGAGTTACAAAATCCGAAGATCATGGCCAAGACAACAAGAATACCATAATAAATTCATCCACCACGGATTAAATCGAAGAATCACGAAGAAACCCCCAAAATTACATAACTAGGGTTCTACGGAAGAATTACCTCGATCCGACGAAGAACAAGGATTGGATGATGATATAATTGACAAGGATCTTCCAAAACATCTTGGAATTGAGTAGAATCGACCAAGAACCCTATTTCCCGTCGCACCCGTCCGATAGCCGCAAGAAAAGTGAAGAAATGAGTAAAAACGGGCTACCAGGCCTTATATAGCCGGACACTGCCGGACGCTTACGGCCGTAACCGGCAGTGCCTTACGGCCGTAACTCGGCCCTTACGGCCGTACTCGGCAAACCTTACGGCTATTACCGGCATTCGTCAAAAATATGCCCAGTACCTGTCGGACACTTACGACCGTAATTGGCACACATTACGGCCGTAACCGGCCTTCGTCCGGAAGATGCCCAGCACCCGTACGGCCGTACCCGATCATGCCTTACGGCCGTAACTGACACACATTACGGCCGTAACCGGCACCTTACGGCCGTAACTCGGCCAGGCCAGGCCCTGCTCCGGCCGTGACTCGGCCGTGGCCATTCCGACAGCCCGAACGACCCCGAAACCCGTACCTGAGTAAAAACCGGAGATACGGTTACGAAGTACTCGCAAATACGAATCCAAACGCTAAGAGAACACACGATTTCGACCACCCGAAGTGTCGGAATTCGACAACGGAAGTAATTACCCTAAACTTTGGGAAATTACAAAAATGGCCCAAAACGTCCGAAAATCATGATACGTGATCGAATAACCAAACCGAAGTTTACAACACGTCTAATAAAGTTAAATGGACTTACGGGAAACTCGAAACAACAGTTTCGAACGACATTCGCAAGAATCAAACTCAAGTGCGGAAAAGTCGCCAAAAAGCACGGAACTCAACAAAACAACACCGAAACGAACTCGGATGAAAAAAAGTGCAGAATTAATCATTCTCGGAATGACGAAACGGTCATGAGCTAATCGTCAAAACGGACTTTCGCCGAAAAAAAGAAATTACCGGAAATCGAAATTACGGGTATTACAGAATTATGACACATACGACAAGGAGTTATACGCTTTGGTGAGAGCACTTCAGACCTAGCAACATTACCTATGGCTCTGAGAATTTGTGATCCATACTGATCATGAGTCCCTCCGACATCTAAAGGGGCAAGGTAAGTTAAGCAAACGACACGCCAAATGGTTGGAAGAAATTGAATCATTTCCTTACGTCATCAAGTTTAAAAAAGGTAACGAAAATGTCATCGCCGATGCTCTATCCCGACGGTATGTTTTGATTAACACACTTTCTTGTAAACTTTTGGGATTTGAGCTAATAAAAGGGTTGTATGAAAATGACAAAGATTTTAGCGGAATCTACGCTGCAAGTAAAGAAAAGGGGATCGATAAGTTTTACCAAGACGACGGGTATTTATTTAGAGACAATAAGCTTTGTATACCTTCTTGCTCAACAAGAGAATTATTGGTTAGGGAAGCGCACAGTGGTGGCCTAATGGGTTATCTTGGAGTTACTAAAACATGTGATATTTTACAAGAGCATTATTTCTGGCCAAAAATGCGCCATGACATTCATGAAATCATTAACTCTTGTATTACTTGTCGTAGGTCAAAATCATGAGTCATGCCTCACGGATTATACATGCCACCGGTCCCTACCGATCAATGGATAGATATTTCGATGGATTTTGTCTTAGGACTACCGCGATCAAAGTCCGGACATTCTATTTTTGCTGTTGTTGACAGATTTAGTAAGATGTCACACTTTATATCTTGTCATGAAACCGACGATGCCGTCAACATTGCTAATCTCTTCTTTAGAGAAATTGTTCGTTTACATGGAATTCCAAAAACGATTGTATCCGACCGTGATACCAAATTCTTAAGTCATTTCTAGAGAGTGTTATGGGCAAAGTTGGGAACAAAACTCTTATATTCAATGACATGTCATCCCCAAACTGATGGACAAATAGAAGTCATGAATCGAACACTCGGACAATTGTTACGGACAGTAATCAACAAGAATTTGAAAAATTGGGAAGCGTCTTTATCTTTTATTGAGTTTGCGTATAATAGGACTGCACACTCTACCACTACACATTCACCTTTTGAAATAGTGTACGATTGTAATCCCTTAACTCCTTTGGATTTAATTTCTTTACCTACAGGTGAACAAAAAAGTTTGAATGGGAAAAAGAGGGCGGAGTCAATAAAAAAACTTCACGAGAAAGTTCACAAACAAATCCAAAAACGAAATGAACATAATGCGCGACTTAAAAATCAAGGAAGGAAGGAACTCATTTTTGAGCCCGGAGATTGGGTTTGAATTCACTTGAGGAAAGAAAGATCTCCAGAACACTGTAAATCAAAGCTCATGCAACATGGAGATGGAGCGTTCCAAATTCTGGAGCGAATCAACGATAACGCCTACAAAGTCGATCTTCAAGGTGAGTATAATGTTTCGAGTACCTTTAATGTTACTGATTTGAGTCCTTTTGAATTTTCCGATTCAAGATCGAATCCTTCCGAAGAATGGGGAGATGATGTGAACCAGTCCGACATCATATCACGTAACGAACTACATGTCCCGGAAGGACCAATAACGAGGTCAAAGGCGAAGAGACTTAAAGCCGCGTTGAACTTATTGATTGTCGAGAAAACTAAATTCATAACAAGCATAGCCTAAGGCGAAAACTTGAAGCTATATCGCGTAATCAATTTTACTGAACAATAATTTAAACTTTGTTTTGTGTAATAAATGGAGTCATCGAGCATTGGCATGTGTCAATGTCGATAATTCGAAGTGTTGTTATGCTGTATTTTAATTTTTATATTGAGTCGTGTAATATACGTATTTTGAGTTGTAATAATACCTAATATAATGGCTAAAAAGTATCGAGTCGGAATAGGACTAAGATTAGCAAAGAAGACCGAAATTTCCGAGCGTGAGACAAATTTGCGCCTCTTTCGTATTTTGGTCATAACTCACTCGTATGGACTCGGATTGATGCAATTCAAGTGGCCACGCGAATATTAGACAAAGTCCTACAATATGGTGTCAAGATTCAGCAGATTTTCTGGAAGACACGATCATACAAGCTCTTTGAATTCCGCGGCCAGAATTTCTCTCTTTTGAAATTATTTTGATTCCTTTTGTTTTTCTTCATTTTTGAGTTGACATTTGTGGTAACTTGTCTCATGTATTATGTCTCTATGTGATAGAGTGTTAGGTACAGAATTTTGGCTATAAATAGCCTTGCATTCCTTTGTAATAGGGGACTTGAATTAATGATAAGAAAAATTACCATTTGTGTATATTTTGTGTGTTTTGTTTGTTGAGGATTCCAAACATACATACCTTTGTATTTCAATTAACTTATCAAAGTGACTCCGACTTAATGGCGTTGTTGAATATACATATGTGAGTGTTTCGATTTACTTACCAGAAATCTATTACCGGTTTTTGTGGCATTGTCGAAACCTCACATCTTTCGGTTTGCATTGAACAAGTTTCGTAGAGGGTCGAATGTTTGCCAACACATCCTTATTGAAAAGATCCTGAACCTAATATCGAATCGCAATATGGATTACTACGGCATGTCATATAGGGGACATATTAGTAACCCCCGAGTACTCGGGGGTAGTGCCTGTTATGCGCTCAGGTTTTGCAGGTCGGAAGCGGTCACGGAATCGGCTTGACAGAGGATGAAGGGCAATGATGCTAATCACACATGAGTCGAAGTCTTTTTCTTTCGTTTTTGTTGTAACCAAGGGATATCTTTGTTGTTTATTCACCCTTGTATGGGTGCGAGTAGTGTTGTGGGAGTTGTATTATTATTAAAAGTTTATCCTTGATATGGGATTGTTGACCATGATGGTCTGTTGTATTGTTGAGTGACCTTCTCGGTCTGTTGTCGTATCATTTAACTTCGGTGTTCAAATATGTATGTTGTAATTTAATATGTCTAGGCGGGTAGATACTTATGAGAAGGGTCTATGACGCTGTAATATTTTCGGTTCGAACCGGGGGTGTTACACATGCAGCTCATCAATAGACTTCTCCATCTCATTAATATTATAGTTCATAATGAACTGACCAAAACTATCACGTAATGACTTTAGGATCATATTCGTGGAGTGCTCCTTAGAAAGTGGAAAACCTAGCCGATCAAGATGATCAATGTATATTTTCATCGTGAGTACATGAGCACTGAAAGATGTTCCCTCAACCATGCTACAATCATACAAGGCTTGAAAGGTCTCATACCTCTACCACCTAGCATGCTTCGAGAAAATGTCCTTGTGGTGAGCATTAAGCTCATAAGCTTCTATTTCTTCCAGATTCTTCTGAGGTTCTGGATAAATGGTAGCCAACATAAGACAACTGACATCAATAGAATCATCACAATATTTTTTTCATTTGTCTTTTATTGCTTTATTAACATTGTCAGCAGGCTTATAGGAAACTTCTTCCTTAAGAACGTATAACTTTCTTTCTTACTTGAGAACTATTCTCAAGCTCCGGATCCAATCCAGAGAGTTGCTGCCAGTTCTTTCGAGCTGATCCTTCTCAAAGACGATCATAGTGAAATGGTGGGTGTGTTGTTTGATGTTATTCTATTATCTACCAAATTTCAATTATGCAAAATTTGGTCACATTCTCGAAAGATACTCCCACGAAAACTAAGTACACTCAATATTGCAGCATTTGTAATTTTTAGTGGGCTAAGATCCTATTTTGCGCAATTCTAAACTCAGCTTTTGGCATGACGCGTAGAATTGAGCTACTTTAGGTGGATAACTGTTTATGCATTATATCATATGTAACTCTTCGATTTCACTTATGGGATTCCACACATTACGCCTAAGCATGTTACAATCCTAACTTATGCCTCAAGGTTCAAAACTATTTTGAATTCCTAGTTCATCAAACCACATATGTACTACCATTATATATCCTGCCTTACTAAGATAATCCGAGCATCCAGCTTTGGCATGATTGATCAAGATGATTGAAGTCTTGATAGTTATTTCAGTTGAACGACATTAAAATTTTAATGAGGGTTTCTCCTATGTTTAATGTCTATATTAGATAACATACACCGCATCACACAAAATAAACTATAGGATCATGTATAACATGACGATAATCCTAACGTGATTTTTCGTGAGCCAACATGAAAATCACAAAGGTCAATCTAAAGGGTATAATTGGTCTTCAATGATCTTCCAACTCCTTGGAACGTCATACATGATGAATTGGCTCCTTGAGTCCGTCCTTCATCTCCTACTTGTCTTCATTATATTAATGAAAAAACTATAGTGCACTAGTCAAGGAAACTACAAGAGGACGAACGACACGCAGATCGAAAAATAATAATAAATTAATAGATGACATGCAGGGCGTAAAAACCAATTATATTTAAACGACACGCAGACTATTAAAACCAACCTAAAATTAAATTGAAACATCCTATCACATTGGTAAATCACACATACTAAAATTAATCATTATACAATTAATAAAGCACACAATATTAATCTGCCAGACAGTTAGACATAAGATAAAATTCCCTTTTAAAATTAATAAATAAAGACAGCAGCACAGATTGCCGTGCGGATGCCCGTACAGAGTTAGGTCGCGGGTTTAAAACCCGTTGGCTGCAACATGTAGGGCTGTTAGTGGTCCGAGTGAACCCGAAACTCGGTCATGAACCGGACCAAAATATCCGGGATCGAAACTCACCCAAAAACTAACGAGTTCGGATTCGAGTTCTAAATATTGAACCGAAACCGATAAGACCCGGACCGATAAAACCGAAAAAAAACCGGTAATAAATTAAAAAAACTTTATATGTATTCTATAATTTATATATTTTATACATATATTATTAATACATTTTGCGTGTTTTAAACACAAATAGCATGCTGGTCAAGTAGTTAAGACGCTATACCTTCGAATAAAAGGTCTGGAGTTCGAATCATGTAACCCCATTTATGTGATTTATTTTGCTGCTCTTCCTTCATTTTCCTAGTAAAGATCCATCCCACATAGGGCTGTTAGCGGTCCGAGTGAACCCAAAATCCGATCATGAACCGGACCGAAATACCCGGGACCGAAACTCACCCGGAAACTAACGAGTTCGGATTCGAGTTCTAAAAATTGAACCGGAACCGTTATCGGTCCGGACCGGATCTACCCGGTAACCTATCGGATCGGATCCAAATCTGGAGAAAACCGGTCCGAACCGGTCCGATAACAGCTCTAGCAACATGCTTTTGGAACAATTATTTTAGCATTAGAAAAACATATTTTAAGGTTAAATAACACTACAGAGAATAAATTTTACAAATATGAGTGGAGATGTTGAGACGGCGCCTCGAAAGTCGAGATGAAAATGTTTATATAATTTTATTTCTCATTTCAAATAATATAATATAAATAGCTATTATACTATTCAAAGTGTGAGATAAAAATATAAATATAATATATAAATTAAAATGTGAATAACTTTTAAAGTACATAATGTAAATTCAAATATCATAATATTATTTTAGATAATATTATATTATACTATGATCAATAATATACTAGTATAATTTTAAATATGAAATAAATCATATTTATTTTTAAAACTTTGAATAATAAAACATTGTAATATGAAGTCTCTAATTTTCTGTGGAGGCTTGAGTGTAGTGGACGATGGATTTTATTTTATATGTTGTGTAGTTATATTTTATTCAGATGATGATATATGTTTTATATTTTGACATGTATCATTTGTATTTTCGTAATTGCACTAGAGACATGCTAATTCCTGTTGGGATGGACATGTTTTATATGTTCAGATCCTGGTACTCCCACAGACGGTAATGTTAGTCGAACATGATATTCAGAGCCAGATCGAGGAGGCAAATATTAATGGTGCATCAGACAAACAACCGGAAAAAAGTTACTCAGTGGTGGAATCAGAAATTAGATCAGCAATGGAAAAAAATGGGATCTATGGATTCAAATCACGTGTGGGAGTCATTAACACTACCTAATGGGGGTAAACCCCCATCGATAGCAAGTGGGTCCACAAGCGTGAGAGAGGACCCAATCAAAAGGTTGAGACCTTTAAAGATAGTCTTGTGGAAAAAAGTGACACTCAAAATGAGGGATTGATTACGATGAGACCTTTTCGCAAGTGGTCATGCTTAAGTTGATTCGGATTCTCTTATTTATAGTTGTGAACTTGGATGTGAAGATTTGGTAGATAGATGTCAAAAATGTATTCTTAAACGACATTCTGGATAAGTATATCTACATGCGCCAAGCAGAGGGGTCCATTGCTAAAGGGGAGGACCACTTAGTGTTCAAGCTTAAGAGATTCTTGTGTGGACTTAAGCATGTAGGTCACAAGTCATAAGGAATAAACTCTTGATAGACTTATTAAAACTCTTTTCGTGAAAGTTAGGTGAGTTTCTCAGCTGTGATAAGTACAGATGACTTAAAGTCGTCTGCAGATAAGATATGCGGAAGACACAGCTGATGACGATAGCCGGTAACTTAGTGTTCTCTGCAGATAACTAACTAATGGAACAATAGATATGTATGCAACAGGTAAGTATGATATTCAATGCAGTAAAATACGCAGGCACTTATAATGGTTTCAGAGGTGGGGTAATCCTCTATTAATCCACTTCTCTCCAAACCAGTTGGAGATAAATTCACTATAACTGTCAACCAGTGATAATGGTTACAATGAATTTTGCCTAGTTACAACAGCTTCCAACCAGTGGAAACCCGTGGCCATTGCAACTCCCTTGACTGCCTACCTCCTGACTGAAAACCCTTGGATGCCTCAACAGTGCTCGAGTTGTCTATCACCTTCCAATCAAGAACCCGTGCATGCGTTTACAGTCTCATTACTTTCAAGAACCTCGTTCAAGAAAGCAACCCCGTACTCAAGTTTTTAGACAAGACTGTTGTCTTCTCCAACAAAGAGCTTCTTTTAATATGATCTCTTTAGCTTGGTCTTTCATGATGCTATAGAATGCTTTTGGTTGCTTGAATGCTTTGATCGCTTGAAATTTTGTTCGTACCGTTCATTCTGTGTTGTATGGTAAGTTCAATTCAATTCTTTGGATATTTATAGCACGTTTCTTGATCTTCCTTCATAGCCATTGCACTACTGTAACAAATCCATCCATCGGAGAGTGGACTTCTTCGTTTATCTTATCAATCCGTTACAAGGCTTGATGCCCTTTCCAAATCCGACCGTTGAAAGACTTTCTTCGATTTATCGCTGTTATTCTTGATTAGAATAAGTATAAAGTCCTCATAGCATGGATCTCGATGAATGGTAATTTCCTTGCTTTTATGGGAATCTTTCCAGTTTGTCTCCTACGTCCGCATGTGACTTTTTGTGAATGTTGACTTTCAACGCTTGTTGACGTAGACTGAGTATCTTGGCTAAACTGAGAACCTGTCTGATCTTCCTTTTCAAACCTGCCTGTAGTGCAGTCAACCTTCTCTGGTGTAAGATTCTCTGATGTGAAGTCCTCTGCTCTCAGACTTGAACTTCTCTGAAACAAAGTTCCCTGATCTGATGTTCTCTGTTTCTGGACTTCTCTGCTCTGATCTAAACTTCTCTGCTCTGAAGTTCTCTGCCTTGAAGTTCTCTGACTTGAACTTCTCTGCCTTGAAGTTCTCTGACTTGAACTTCTCTGATCTTCTCTTCTTTGAAATGAAGTTCTCTGTTCTGTACTTAGTCATTTTACAACTGATCAATAATACTAAGCCTAAAAACTTATAAGGCCAATAGCACTAGTACAAAAATGAGTAATGGTCACACAAAACAAATGTGACCATATGCCTTTAGTCACATATTTTTTTTTCATTGAAAGTGTGACCAAAGGTCGTGTCATTTTAGGCAACATACGGCTACATTAAAATTAAGTGGTTGTATCAACTGAAAAACTGTAGGCGTAGCATAAAATCGTGGCTATTGGGTAAGAAATTTTGTTGTTGTAATCGTGCATTTTATCTTATTTTGTGGCCGTAAACCCTTTCTAGACACACAATTTTATTTTTTTAGTGACCATTGTTCACCCAATAGCCACATGAATTTATTTTCAAAGTGGCGCTTGCTATTATTTAGTCACAATAATATGTATTTATTATGACTATTGCCTATCTTTTAAAGACATAGAATTAATCAAACAATGGCCAAAAGTATTTTAAAGACACACAATTTTTTTTAACTATGGTTATCATATAACTTACAGCCACATACATGTTATTTACCATGACCGTTGCTATCTTTCATACATACAAATACTTGTAAGTGTGACTATTTTATATTTTTTCAAAATAGAAAATCTAATAAACAATGACTATATTTGATTTATAGACACAAAACTGTTTGTAACTGTGGCCAATATTAACTTTAAGACTACAATAATTTGTTTTCAGTATTGTAACACCCCCAAAACCATATGGGAATATTACACGCCGTAGACCCTTTCCACAAGGATCTACCAGGCTAAACATCCATAAACAACCAAATGCTTGCCCAGCCAGGGTCAAACAATAAAATGATACATATCGATATGGTCACTTACACGTGAATACACAGACCGATGAGGTCACACAACCCAATCGATAAAACTGACTTAAATAACATTACCCACACAGGGGTCGAAATACAATACAGTGGAAGACTGAAATCAACTCTGACAACACAACAAAAATCAAAACAACTCTCGACTCATGATTAGTATCGCAGCTCGTCATCCTCTTGTGCCAATCCTGTGACTGCTCCCCTGAATCTGCATGTACCTGGACGCAAAACAAACATCCACCCCCCGATTACTCGGGGGTTAGTAAAACTCCACTGTTTTACTAGTGCAAGTATCAAATCATATGAAATGTAACAAGCAAATAATAATCGTGAATCCAATATAATAATCAAGTATCAAATTATTCCCGGGAGGTTTTCACAAGGGAAGATAAGCTATGAAGCATTCGAAAATAAGATTATCATCTCGGGAATTTTTAGATTTTCAAAACCTTTAAGACCTCAAGTCCTGATTCACAAAACCTTTCGAAAAACTTTAGGGCTTTAACCCGATTCTCGTTTCAAAGCACACTAGATAATATATCATTATGAGTCCGAGACCCATATTTAAAATGTTACCCAAATAATCATTGCTACACGATCATTGTTCGTACACATCATGTACCGAACTCCAGAGGCCTCGACGGACCTTACCCGGACCACACACACTGTTCGTACACATCATGTACCGAACTCCGGAGGCCTCAACGGACCCTACCCGGCCACAAACACCGTTCGTACACATCATGTACCGAACTCCAGAGGTCTCGTCAGACCCTACCTGGATCACACATCTTGTTCGTACACATCATGTACCGAACTCCAGAGGCCTCGTCAGACCCTACCTGGATTACACACCTTGTTCGTACACATCATGTACCGAACTCCAGAGGCCTCGTCAGACCCTACCTGGGTTACACACCTTGTTCGTACACATCATGTACCGAACTCCAGAGGCCTCGTCAGACCCTACCTGGAACACACACACATCGACACGACACAACTCATAATCATCAAATATCAAGCCATTCCACATTACGTACAACAATGAGCACAATTAATCAATCACATTGATCGCCACAAAATCGTACGTCCCACGCACATAACACAATCTCAACACTCGCAACAACTATCGTCAATCAACGACACATAACCAGCATAACACACGTTCGGTACACAATACATTGCACAACCGAGTGTACAACCATCCCATATGTACGTCGCAATCCTGCACAAATGGCACAACGCCTAACACGTATACTAATATAACATTATTATCACAAAGCCTTCAAATTACGGAAAACACAACCAACTCAACGGAACATAATTACGAAGGCAAGCAAAATCATCATACATATCATACGTAATTACTAGTCGCAAGATACAAGTCGTATAAGAAGATACTTGCCTTAATAACCGCTACCAAACGCTCGGAAGAACACGGTTCGACCGGGAAGCTCGGACCCCGTAGAAGACAACGAACGGAAGGGTTCCGACTCGAGTTCTTCACAAGAATTCGACCCTAACAACATATAATCAATAAATCATCGATCATACGAGGAATAATAATGGTAGAACGCTCGAATTCTCTTTGTGACATTTTATCGAACACCTTCAAGGCGTCGATAAAATACTCAATAAAAAGACGAATCCTCGGCGATTCAACCGAGGAACAGCAAGTAATTCGACATAATATTGTTTAAAAATCATAAATACATCACTATTCTGAGTTAAAACGGATTAAACGGACAAATCGAACAAAATCCCCAAAACTAGATTTTAAGAAAACTTGCCTTGATTCGCTGGATTGAAGGATGTTACGTGATGATAAATTGATGTTATGAACTCCAAAACTTCGTGGATTCATAGTATAACAACATGTCTTCGACTTCCCAAAGACTCGAGCCATGGACGGAAGGATAGGAAAAGAAATGAGTGAAAAAACGATCGCTCGCCATATTTATAGGCTCACGGACACGGGCAAGAAGAACGGCCTGCAGATGGCGCCGTGTGTCTCGGCCGTGTCTCGGCAGGCTGCCGGGCCTCGCCGACCGGCAGACACGGCGCCGCCAGCGCTGCTGTGGCCGTGTTGCACATGTGCGGGCAGCCCTCCCGATAGACCGAAAATTACGTCCGAACGACCGAAACCCGAACTCGAATACGAATCGGGTTACGGTTACGAAGTACTCGCAAAGACGAATCTAAGAGCTAATAGAACACACGATTCCGACCACCAGAAGGCTCGGAATTCGACAACGGAAGTAATTACCCAAAACTTTGGGAAATTACGAAAATGGCCCAAAACGTCCGAAAATCACGATACGCAATCGAAACACCAAACCAAAGCTCGCAACATGAATAATAACATTAAATGAACTTACGAGCAACTCAAACGACGCTGGACGAGATTCGCAAGAATCGCACTCAAGTGCGGAAAAGTCGCTAAAAAGCTCGGAACTCAACAAAACGATACCGAAACGAACTCGGATGACAAAAAATGCAGAATTAATCATTCTCAGAATGATGAGACGGTCCCAAGAGAGTCGTCGAAACGGACTTCCGCCGAAAAAATAAAATTACCGGAAATCCGAAATTGCGGATATTACATTCTACCCTCCTTAAAAGAAGTTTCGTCCCGAAACTTAAATCAAGTAGGGAGAAGCAATATCCCGCCAGGAAAACTCAACGAGATACACAAGAACCGAAAAAAATTCGTGCCCAACGGCGAAACGTTACAAGCAACGCAAGGGAATATACGGCGTAAGAACACGCCCCATGACGACTAACGCAACGCCACCGACTATGTTTCAAACAACAACGAGCAATTAACGACGCATCACATACCACATCACATGCACACATTTAATCGAAGAAACGTACGCTACAACAAGTTGCACCCGACTAAAATGGCTATGCGATAGAAACAAATAGAGTATCATGATAGAAATCATTCCGATTCTCATCAATAAGAAAATGTCCGACGTCAAAACACAAACAATTCAAGATAACGGAAAACGAGAATACCGGACATTACATTCTATCCTATTTAAAAATAAGTTTCGTCCTGAAACTTAAAATAAAACATCATGGTAGAATACAAACAAAACCAAAAAGTCCACGTAACAAATATCAATTTCTACACGAATTACAGTACGAAGTACGATACACAACTACATCACGGGACACCACCAGGCACTCCCCGAGTAGGAATGAAAACCCAATTCCCGATCATCTTGGCAACGGTCTCACAATGCACCGCTCGGTGACCCACTTGGCCACACTCGAAACATTTGACTAATGGTGAACGACAATTCTTCGCAGTACGAGATCAGGCAACAACAGTCAGACAATCCCGTTCGAACAACAACGATCGAGCAACAACGATCAAATAACAATGATCGAACAACAATGATCAATAACAATGATCGAATGAAAACAGTCGAACAATGACTCCGAAGTCCCCACTTCAACTCCAGACATTAAAAGAACTGGTAGAAAGTGAAAGATGTTACTTCCAAACAAGGTTCACAAGAATCGAACCGAACTCGGAAAGGTCACGATGACAAACAGGTCGATCTAAAACAAGGTCACAACCAGTTCGAATGATGACAACTGAGACATCAAACAAGTTCAAAAAGTATCGACGAACACGTGCAAGTCGATAGAATTTAGAAGGAGAAACTGCAGAAGTCAAATATAGTACGGGTATTACATCCGACCTCTTATAAAAGAAATGTCGTCCCCGCAACTCACAACAACGGAAACAAGGTAACAACACAAAAAGCATCCGATAGGAAAATCTCCCATGGGTCTCTCAGAGTCGATCCTGATATCTGTGCTGAAGCGCGAACTCCGAAAGTCTCAGTAGCCAATTCGCAAAACTGAATTCGGTGTCCCTCGAAACGCGTCACTGACGAGAAGGACAATTTACACGTGCATGCCCCGGCACATCACGGTTGAAATACCTCGGCTCGGCATACCGAAAATACAAATGCTAGATACAATGGGGCATAAAGTCGCAAAACAATATAGTGGAGATGCCAACTCAGCACAAAAAAGAATCACGACGGTATCGTTCGGCGACCTCAACGGCCTGAACGATAATCATCACCTAATTACAAACATTATGAAACAATCACACATGTACACAAACGTACAAACCCAAGCTTCAACAGCTCACACTCGTGCGACAACACGCAAATCACCACGAGGCGATAAACAAGAACACTATTCACACCTCTCACAGAGAGCTAGTACAACAAATGCGTGGCAACGCCTCGACGTTCATGCCACTAATTCGATCATACTCGGGAGCAAACATCATAACGACAACGCGAACATCATACATACATACCCAGCCCTCAAACGGGAATGGATAGGTTTTAAAAACGAAAACCTCCTTTTGAAAATAATTTTGGAAACACCGATTGATCTTGAGTATCACCCTTCAATAAAAATACAATCGTGAAACATCATTATTGAGACTTTGGAAACTATTTCACATTCGATAAAAATGAGGACAATTTCTTTTCGTGAAAAACTTTCGGAAGTATTCGACCCTCGGGTCTAAGTAAAAGTGTTTCTAAAACATTGGAAAATATCTCAAAACATTTTGGTCCTCGAGGTAGAAGAATCTTGAAACATATTGTGGCACCTTGGATGTACCACAAGAAAATAATTCATTTTAAAAGGACGTCTCAAATTTATTTTCTAAGGTACTCAAAGTTTTCAAAGATAATTCAATGGGCTAGAATGCCCAAAAATTTCGTATAATTACACGGAACATTATAGCGCCGTGGTCCTGCCACGAACCCACTGTGCTAAAAACCATTTACAAAATGCCAAAAAGGTCGATGACGGTAATATTTTACAATGTCCGAAGTATTTCAAAACACATTTTTCAAATACCGTCTGATTGTGTCATTTGAAAATACATGCCATTTGTCAAAATTTAACAAATTTTAAAAATCCATATAAACCATGGTTTGACCGCACCACCAAAATATTTTCCAAAATCGATTTCTACAAAATTCTCAAATCGTAAAGTCCTTCAGAAACATTCTCAAACTTACCCATAGCGGACAAAAATTACAACATTCCAAAAACAAATAATTTAAAACCATATACTCAAATGGAAACCAGGGTCGCCAATTCAATCAAATGCATCTCGTGGTATCAAGTTTAAACACACAGCAAAATCATTCATCGAAGTTTCTCACAAACTCTACCGTCGGTACCTATTCGAAACCCATCAAGGTTTAAAACTTTCACAACCTACCACCCCACCCGGTGGTTCAAAGATAAAACAATAACGTGCCCAGTTCTATACACATACTATGTGTCACAAGTATTAAACACAACTATATTACACAATACTGTGTAAATAAAATTATGCACCGCAATTAACTCACTAAGATAAAATCGAGATACACAGGTATTACGCATAGAGGAGGAGACTTACATCTACAGGTCGCACAGAGGTGACGGTCGTCCACGATACTAATCTCGTCCGACAACATATCCGACACGTTGTGATTACGCACAACTCAACTTGTCACCTGACAACTCGAACGACAAGACAACACATTACTCGACAAACCACGACTCAACTCGACCCGACAGCCTAGGTTTCAGCAACCTAAGCTCCGATACCATAAATGTAACACCCCCAAAACCATATGGGAATATTACACGCCGTAGACCCTTTCCACAAGGATCTACCAGGCTAAACATCCATAAACAACCAAATGCTTGCCCAGCCAGGGTCAAACCATAAAATGATACAGATCGATATGGTCACTTACACGTGAATACACAGACCGATGAGGTCACACAACCCAATCGATAAAACTGACTTAAATAACATTACCCACACAGGGGTCGAAATACAATACAATAAGACCGAAATCAACTCGACAACACAACAAACATCAAAACACCACTCGACTCATGATTAGTATCGCACTCGTCATCCTCTTGTGCCAATCCCGTGATCGCCTCCCGAATCTACATGTACCGACGCAAAAGACATCCACCCCCCGATTACTCGGGGGTTAGTAAAACTCCACTGTTTTACTAGTGCAAGTATCAAATCATACGAAATGTAACAAGCAAATAATAATCGTGAATCCAATATAATAATCAAGTATCAAAATATTCCCGGGAGGTTTTCACAAGGGAAGATAAGCTATGAAGCATTCGAAAATAAGATTATCATCTCGGGAATTTTTAGATTTTCAAAACCTTTAAGACCTCAAGTCCTGATACACAAAACCTTTCGAAAAACTTTAGGGCTTTAACCCGATTCTCGTTTCAAAGCACACTAGATAATATATCATTATGAGTCCGAGACCCATATTTAAAATGTTACCCAAATAATCATTGCTACACGATCATTGTTCGTACACATCATGTACCGAACTCCAGAGGCCTCGACGGACCTTACCCGGACCACACACACTGTTCGTACACATCATGTACCGAACTCCGGAGGCCTCAACGGACCCTACCCGGCCACAAACACCGTTCGTACACATCATGTACCGAACTCCGCAGGTCTCGTCGACCCTACCGATCACACATCTTGTTCGTACACATCATGTACCGAACTCCGCAGGCCTCGCGGACCCTACTGGATTACACACCTTGTTCGTACACATCATGTACCGAACTCCGCAGGCCTCGCGACCCTACCTGGGTTACACACCTTGTTCGTACACATCATGTACCGAACTCCAGAGGCCTCGTCAGACCCTACCTGGAACACACACACATCGACACGACACAACTCATAATCATCAAATATCAAGCCATTCCACATTACGTACAACAATGAGCACAATTAATCAATCACATTGATCGCCACAAAATCGTACGTCCCACGCACATAACACAATCTCAACACTCGCAACAACTATCGTCAATCAACACCACATAACCAGCATAACACACGTTCGATACACAATACATTGCACAACCGAGTGTACAACCATCCCATATGTACGTCGCAATCCTGCACAAATGGCACAACGCCTAACACGTATACTAATATAACATTATTATCACAAAGCCTCAAATTACGGAAAACACAACCAACTCAACGGAACATAATTACGAAGGCAAGCAAAATCATCATATATATCATACGTAATTACTAGTCGCAAGATACAAGTCGTATAATAAGATACTTGCCTTAATAACCGCTACCAAACGCTCCGAAGAACACGGTTCGACCGGGAAGCTCGGACCCCGTAGAAGACAACGAACGGAAGGGTTCCGACTCGAGTTCTTCAGAAGAATTCGACCCTAACAACATATAATCAATAAATCATCGATCATACGAGGAATAATAATGGTATAACGCTCGAATTCTCTTTGTGACATTTTATCGAACACCTTCAAGGCGTCGATAAAATACTCAATAAAAAGACGAATCCTCGGCGATTCAACCGAGGAAAAGCAAGTAATTCGACATAACATTGTTTAACAATCATAAATACATCACTATTCTGAGTTAAAACGGATTAAACGGACAAATCGAACAAAATCCCCAAAACTAGATTTTAAGAAAACTTGCCTTGATTCGCTGGATTGAAGGATGTTACGTGATGATCAATTGATGTTATGTACTCCAAAACTTCGTGGATTCATAGTATAATAACATGCCTTCGACTTCCCAAAGACTCCATCCGCGGACAGGAAGGATAGGAAAAGAAATGAGTGAAAAAAAACGACTGCTCGACCATATTTATAGGCCTGCCGGACACGGCGCAAAGAACGGCCTGCATGGGCCGTGTGTCTCGGCCGTGTCTCGGCAGTCGCTACCTCGCCGACCCGGCGCAGACACTGGCCGCCAGCAGCCATTTTCAAGGCCGTGTTGCACATGTCCGGGCAGTGTAACACCCTGTGATATCCGAGGTATAGACACGCGCCGTGAATCCCTATATGGGACCCACCAGCCGAACAGCATCATACACAACGACTCACAGAAACGATAAAATAACACCACGTCATAAAGACGCAAAATGAACAATCCACCCGGTTCAACCGGTCAATATAACATCATCATCCAACACAACATAATAAGCAACAATACAATTCAAACGAACAAGAACCCCTTAAGTACTCGAGTACAACTATTAGTTCAAAACCACAAAAGACAAAAAGGTGAAAGACACTAAAACATCACTCGTGCACCATCATCACGCACGGCCATCATCCGTCATCTTGGTCCAAATACCCGCTCATCTCGATGAACCTGACCTGAAATTCATAAAACGAATTTCCCCAAAACGGGTCCCTAGAGGGGTTAGCAATTACGCTAGTACAAGTAACCAAATGAACATTTTACATCTTACACATATAGTAATGCATGCCATCAAGAATTCATAGTTTCCAAAACGCTCATTTCCGGAAATGCCAATAATCAAACCACATTTGTAAAAATGCACCACAATTAACCGCGGACCCACAGCTTCGTGGATCCCTGCCGAGACCCCGTCGGATCTAACCCACAGTGGTTAAAAGCAAGCTCGCGGTCCACAGCTTCGTGGAACCGTACCGAGACCCCTTCGAGTCTAACCCGTAGTGAGCATACACACACACACAATTTCTCATACAAAACTACTATGTCAAGATTGTAAGTTCATAAGGATACTTGCCTCGATTAATTAGACGATGACACGAACGGAACGGAAGAGTAGAACACGACCGCAAGGAACCGGCGGAAATGAACCTAACGATTCGAATACCACAATCACAGCCAACTCTAGACGATTACGGAAATGAAATACACCCGGAAACCGGCCTACGATTCATGTATATTCATACAAAAATAACAACGAGGGCGGACCACAACCAAACCCTCTCGATTCCGTAAAAATCCACAAAATATCCATGAATCCGTAGGGAAACTAAAGATACTAACAATATCAATCGTATACATCATGAATTCACCAACAAAACGGAACGAATCGGAAGAAAAACCCAAAACCCCCAAATTAATCGAAAATAGGGTTTTAGAACATTACCTTAGGAGATTCAAGTACCAAGATCCGAAGAACGCGCGTTAGATTGATTTCCCGAACCTTACAACTGAAGGAAGATGATGAAAAATCGGCTCCCGAATGAAGAATGCTTGAGAGTTCTCCCCTCCCTTAGCTCTCTCTCTCGCAGTTGAAAATGGGGTGGAAATGGCCGATTTCGTCTAATAAAGACGAACCGCACTGACCGCTTGCAGGCCGCGGCAGCCCAAAGTGTGCCGCGGCACAGTCGAAAATCTACGCCTGTGTTTTCGCGTTGTGCAAGATACCGCGTGCAGCCGCGCACACTGATCCGGGTTTAGGTCGCGAAGACACACGAGTGTGCCGCGGCACCGATAGGTGTGCCGCGGCACCGGCCTCGGCACCGTGACGCGGCATCGGATGGGTGTGCCGCGGCACACGCATGCATTGTCAAACCAACATCCGGAGAAATTTGTGTGCCGCGCGCACGCACCTTGTGCCGCTGCCCACACCCCATTTTGGTTCCCAAAATGATAAAAATGATCCGAAAGAGAATAAAACGATAGGAATCCATATTTAGGGACTAATAACACGAAACGGATCCACAAAGAACCCAAACGGCGGTTCCGCATCACAATAACGAGAATACAGTTCAACAGTTTGACAGGAAGGACACGCTGAAAAGTACACGAGGGTCACCACGATCGAGAAATACACCAAAAACGAAAATACAAGGGAAAGAAAAATACGAATATTACATTCTACCCCTCTAAAAATAAGTTTCGTCCCGAAACTTAAGAAACAAACAACTCCGGGTACCTAGCACGCATGCTATCCTCGGTTTCCCAAGTTGCTTCCTCGACGCCGTGTCTCGACCACTGCACCTTGACCAAAGGTATGGTCTTATGCCTCAATCGTTTCTCACGATGCTCCAAAATCTTCAAAGGACGCTCCTCAAAAGTAATATCTTCAGCAATATCAATCTCGCCATAATCGATGACGTGACTAGGATCCGGAACATATTTCCTCAACTGGGAAACATGGAAAACGCTATGAACATGACTCAAGACCGGAGGTAACGCCAAACGGTATGCCCCCCCACCTACTCGGCCGATGATCTCAAAGGGGCCGATATATCTCGGACTCAACTTCCTTTCTTCCCGAAACGAAAACTCCCTTCGTCGGCGACACCTTTAGCAAAACGTGGTCTCCCACTGAATTCCAAAGGTCGACGACGGACATCGGCATATGACTTGTCGACTCGGGCGCCAACATCCGTTCTCGAATTAACTCTATCTTCCGCCTCGTCTCTAAAACGACATCCGGCTCGGTCCCGACCAAATCGGACGCCTCATTCCAACAGATCGGTGATCGACATCGCCGTCCGTAAAGTGCCTCATACGGTGCCATCCGAATCGACGCGTGCCAACCGTTGTTGTACGTGAATTCGATCGGCGGCAAATGTTCCTCCTAGTCACCACTCCAATCGAGAGCACGTGCACGCAACAAGTCCTCGAACGTCTGGACGGTGCGTTCCGATTGTCCATCCGATCGGGATGAAAAGAAGTACTCAATTGTAAACGGGTACCCAACGCCTTATGCACAGCCTGCCAGAAGTGCGATACAAAACGGCCGTCACGATCCGAAACAATAGACTTCGGGGTACCATGAAGTCTCACAATCTGCGCGATAAACACACGAGCTAACTTCTCCGGGCCCCAAGTGTCCTTGATGGCCAGAAAATGTGTCGACTTGGTCAGACGATCGACAATCACCCAGACCATATTCATGCCCGACTTCGATCTCGGCAGACTCGTAATGAAATCCATCGATATATCTTCCCATTTCCATTCTGGAACGGGAAGTGACTGCAAAAGTCCGGCCGGTCGCTGATGCTCGATTTTGACCTGCTGACAAGTCAAACATCTCGCTACAAACTGTGCGACCTCATCCTTCATGTTATTCCACCAGAAGTTCCTTCTCAAGTCCTTGTACATCTTACTCGAACCAGGATGAACGGAGTAAGGTGTAGCATGGGCCTCCCGTAAAATATTCTGTCTCAATTCTGGGTCGTTCGGCACACAAAGCCGACTCTGGAATCTCAAAACACCATCCTCGTGAATCACAAATCCAGGAGACTTTCCTTTAAGAACGTTCTCTCGGATTTGAGTAATCATCGGATCCTCTAACTGCTTCAGCTTAATTTCATCGATTAAAGACGACGAAACCTCTAAAGCACGAAGTTGCCCGACGGCTCCAGGCAACAAAACTTCAACATCTAACTCGATTAAAGATCGCCGAAGCTCGGACTGAGACGTAAGGATCTCAAGCGATCGCAGTGCAATCGGTTTCCGGCTCAAGGCGTCGGCCACGACGTTCGCCTTGCCCGGATGATAAAGGATTTCGAGGTCATAATCCTTAATCAACTCCAACCACCTCCTCTGCCTCATATTCAATTCTCGCTGGGTAAATATGTATTTCAGACTTTTATGATCGGTAAAAATCTGACATGCAGAGCCGAAAAGATAATGACGCCAAATCTTGAGCGCAAAAACGACTGCCGCTAACTCCAAATCATGAGTAGGGTAGTTCAATTCATACAGCCTCAATTGTCTCGACGCATAGGCAATGGTCTTGCCGTGCTGCATCAATACGCACCCAAGACCCTGGCCCGAAGCATCGCTATAAACGGCAAAACCTTCGTTACCACATGGCAACGCCAAAACCGGGGCTGAAGTCAAACGCTTCTTCAGCTCCTCAAAACTCGATCGCCTCTCGTCATTCCGCACGAACCTCTCGATTTACGGAGCAAGCGCGTAAGTGGCCGAGCCGCCGAGAAACCTCGACGAACCTACGGTAGTAGCCACTAAACCCAAGAAACTACGGAGCTCCTTCACATTCTTGGGCGGTGCCCAATCCAACACGGCCTCAATCTTTGCGGATCCACACGAACCCCCTACCGAAATCACGTGACCTAAAACATCACTTCTTTCAAAGTAACTCACATTTCGAGAACTTTGCATAGAGTTGCTCGGTCCTTAAAATGTCTAATACTATCCGCAAATGATGGGCATGCTCGCCTCGTTCCTCGAATAAATAAGAATATCACATAAAGACGACGACGCACTTATCCAAATACTCGATAAAAATTTTGTTCATCAACCGCATGAACACCGCCGCGCATTAGTTAACCCGAAAGGCATAACTACAAACTCATAATGTCCGTATCTCGACCGAAAAGTCGTCTTCGCACATCGGACTCTCTCACCCGAGCCGATAGTATCCCGATTTCAAATCAATTTTCGAGAATACCGCAGCCTCCTCGCAATCGATCGAACAAGTCATCAATTCTCGGCAAAGGATACTTGTTCTTGACGGTCACCTTGTTTAGTTCGCGATAGTCGATACACAAACGTAGTGAACCATCCTTCTTCCGCACAAACAGACCGTGCGCCCAAGGCGAGGCACTCGGTCGAACATACCCCGATTCAAGAAGCTCACTCAATCGCTTCTTCAACTCGGACATCTCTCAAGGTGCCATGCGATAGGTGCTCGAAATAGAGCCGCACCCGGCTCTAACTCTATAGTGAACTCGACCTCTCGATCCGGTGGCAATCCCAGATCTCGTCAGAAAACATCAGAAATTGTTAACGATTGGAATCGACGAAAGCTCGACTCCACCACTCTCCGCCTTCAAGGCATAGCACCAATAACCAATACATCCCTTTCGCAGAGTTTCATCGCCTTCAAGGCGTTAATAACGAGTTTCTGTTCCCTCTTTCGCCCGGCGAAAGAGTGCTCTGCCATCATCACTAACATGGTGATGATTCTCGTGCGGTAGTTCATGATTGCACCATGCCGCTCGAGCCAATCATCACCAAGAATCAAATCTTCACCTCGATACTCACAACAATAAGATTAGAGGGCCAAGTCCTCTCACAAATAAGCACGTAGCAGCCTCGAACCTCCTGATCACCAACGATCCTATCACCGCTAGGAAGCTTAACGATGAAGGGCTCACAAGGTGTCAAACGGTCTAGACTCAAACGGCGCACACAATCCAGAGATATAAACGAATGCGTAGCACCAGAATCGAAAAGCACACTGACAGGATGAGAAAGAATATAAACGGTACCTGTCGCTACGGTAGCCGCTGGATCATCGGCTCTCCGCATCTCATAGACTCGCGGGTGGGCGGAGCCAACACTAGAAGCTCCCCCCTTAGAGGGCTGACCCCGACCTCTCCCCCGACTAGAACTCGGCGGAGACTGAGGAGCAAACGATCCCTGATTCACACTTGGTTCCCTAGGCGCTGGAATGGAAGCCCGGGCACCAAGAATTTTCTCCCTCTCGGCACAGAAAGCAGCTTTGTGACCCGACTGGCCACACTGATTACACGTCAGCAAAGGGTTCGGACAAACACGACTGATGTGGCCCGTACGACCACAATTGAAACACTTCATATCACGAAAAGGAGCACTGGTAGTTCCACGAGGACCCCCAGCGGAACGAGCTGGACCACCGCCGGCGGGGAAGTTAGCAGATTGGGATCTCTGCTGACCCCCACTCTTGTGGCCCGAAAAGTTCCCAGCGGACTTCTGCTTCTTACTCTCGCGGGCCGCCTCACTCGCCGTCACCGACATATCATAAGCAAGGGCCCTACTCTGATAATCCTTCAATGTAGTGCATACGAGCCCCGACATATAGTCCCGAATCGGCAACTTCATCCGCCTGGAGAAATGGAAAATCTTGTCACTCTCTCGACAACTGGGTCTTCACATAACCCAACTCTTTATTAAAATCGGCAATAGCTTGAGCTACGGGATATCCCGTGGTTGAGCATCATAAAAGCATGTACCCGAGCTCGTCTCGATCGCCACGGCAATATTCGATCTCCATCAACTCTTGAAACTCAGCCCACGTAGCAAAGATGTTCTTTGGGCCCAACGGCCTCCCACCACCCGTAGGCCCCCAAAGGAGGAAATATTGAGCAATAGGACTTTACGGTCCTCGGGACGATTGGTGGCAACGAAGACCTTAGACATCTCCTTGATCCACCCTTCCTACCCAATCGGGTCTCAAGCTAAAACCGAGGAGGATGCATCTTGATGACATCTTGGAGCCAACGGTCCGCTCCGCCCGATTAGCATGGGCTTGATCCGGTTCTCGAACCGCCCGAGCTATTGCCGCCATTTGGTTCACCATCCGTTGCATAACGGCCGCAATACCAAGATCGCACGCTCGAGAAGAAGCATGGCTATGACGGTCGCGATCGCGGCCTCAAGATCGTGACGTGGCCGCCCCACCGGCTGCCCCACGTCCCCGGCCGCGTCCACGACCACGACCGCGACCACGACCTCTTCCAGCATCCATACTGGAGTTAAATAAGTAGCAAAAGCCATACGAGGATCAGTACAAGAAAAGAACAATTACAATTCGAGAATCAAGGGTACGATGCAAGGAATTAATGAACAGAGGAAGGAAAACTTACGGACACTGGTAGTACCGGAATCATGGCAGCGTGACGATGATGTGCAAAACCAAACACCACAAGACCCAATAAACCAACAAGCCTAGGTATCCATAAACCTAGAGCTCTGATACCATTTTCTGTAACACCCCCAGGATATTCGAGGTATATTACTGTTAGGATTGTATACTGCAAAGCATACTTTATGCTTGTATTACCTAAATTCCCTATTACTACCTATGAGGATATTAATTATATTTAATCACATGTTTTGCATATTAATTCACGTTATGGTTATGCAAATGAAATGTCTAATTATTTTATATTGTAGATAATGTGGTGTGTTGGTGTCACACGGAAGATCACATTATCGGTGCCTTATAAAATAATATAATAGTTCACAACCTATATAATTATTAGACAAATTATATAAAGGGTTGTAGTGTATGCTTGAGTATAGTTGGTCTTGACTATTAGCATACATTAGCGTATTTGCATACGTTGAACAGGATCGAGGTGAGATAGTGTCTTCAGATCGACTGTAAGAAGAACGTAAATCTCGGATAATTATTATTTCTTAATTCTAAGTATATAATATTTAATTGTGTATTTATAATAATTATTGCTTTGATTTACCATAGGTGAGAGTCAAAATGATCGACTCAATAAGCCTCGTATCTTGGGCAATAATATTGTTTATACGACAATTAAATATTATTACTAGAAATCGTGTCCCGACTCGTGCGGTTTGAGGATGTCACCTAGAGGAGCACGATAATGAATAATATATAAAGACCAGCAGGTGGATTTAATTCCGAAAAAATAATAAGGTTCGAGTGGTAATACTCTTGGATAAGATAATAATTAATTAAAGTCATGGTAGCTTATAATTAATTAATGGACATTCGATATCTTAAACACGGAAATAATAAATTTAATAAGGAGCCCAATTACGTAATTTGGGATTTTGGTAGGAAGTGCAATATCAACTTTTTAGTGGACTAAGTTGATATTAATTGATTCACCATATATTAGGAAGAGTCCTAATAAGGTAAGGTGAATTAATTGGGAGTCCTTCCATAATCCTCCTTTAGATCCCTAGTAGTAGTCCAAGAGCCTATAAATAGGACATTATGGGGTGTTGGCCGATTGGTACATGCTTGGTGAGATTGTGTGATCAATTTTTCCTCTTGTGTTTAATTGTAGATCTAGACTTGTGTCTTTGATTCTACAATTTAGATAAAAAAAATAATTTGCTAATAGTTTTCATAAAATACTAGAGAGCAAAGAAAATATAGTGATCACATATCAAAGTTGTTTCGGCCGATCCATAGGTATCCAAGCAAGTTACGGTAGCTCGTTGCCCACACAACGTCCCGTTCAAGGCGGATCATACTCTAGAAGATCTGAAGGTAGAAATACAAGGCGATCAAGAAGGAAATAACCAACCGCTTCAAAAGGTAATATCCTATGATCTTGGATCTAGATTAGGATATTTTAATTAATCAACATATTTAATTAATAAATAATAAATAATATTTAAATTGCTTGTTAGTCTTAGTAATTAATTAATTAGCATGCCTAAATAGATCTAATGCTCGTAGATGCGTAAAACGCTATAATCATATTTTCCAAAACTTCGCTTCCGCTGCGTTTTACTTTCCAACAATTGGTATCGGAGCCGGATTTTTAGGCTTTTGCTATTTTAATTAATTTTAGTGATTAATTGATAGCAATTTAAATATTCATATATTTTGATGTTGGAATATTTTGCTAGATGTGTTCTTGCAGGTGATATGATCCAATTATCATGGTTTATATGAATGGTGCATTTATTTATTTATTTTTATTAATTATGCAATTGTTGGTTTGGCCCGTTTTTGAGGAATGTAATGGTTTTTCCCGTGAGAAAATCCGCGGGTAGTTCTAGGTGGTTTTATTTTTCGTGTAATCTTGATGTAATTTCGATGTATTTTATTTCGTATAAAATTGTAATCGAATTCGGAAAAGACGGGATCACGAAGAAATAGAGCATTACAGGATCGCCGGATCTGGCGAAGCCGCTGCCGAGCAGCAGGGCCGCTGAAAGCCGAAGCGGCGCCAGTGCATGCACTGTCCGGCCGGTTCAGCCAGTTCGGGCGGCCGCCCAGCTTTGGTCCGGTCCGTTTACGCTTGCTCGTTGCGTCACTGAAGTCGGGATTTAAAATTAAATTTTTTTATGTAATTAATTTTGCATAAAAGTAAAATTTTAATATTTTGAAAATCCACGACCGGGGGAGAAGCGACGAGATGCTTGATTCATGGGGAGAGGTCGAGCCAAGATTTTCTGATTCAACTCAAGGAAGAAGACCATGATAATTGGATAATTAATTATCCATGCTTTATTTTGATTTTATTGTTTTGATGTATGGCATGTATGGATGTATGCGTGATATGTTTCCTTGCATGTTAGGACGAAAATTAAAAACCTTAAGGCTAAAATAACTAAGTGATTAAATTGATTTTTATTTTAATTAAAATCAAATTGGCCTCCATAATTAATTTAAATTGTGAAGTAATTAGCATGCGCGTTGACATTAGAGTCTTCCTCCATATCGGATGTGCTAATTATAGGTTCACTAGTTTTAAATTTCAAAATGATAACATAAGGTAAATATTACTTTTTATGATAGGACCTCTCCATCTGTAGGACTATTATTTAAAAGATAATATTTTAAGGATGTTAAATTATGGTGTTCACTTAGGTGTATTAATTAATAAGCTCCCATCGAGTCTATGTTAATTAATACATGGCCAAGAGGAACCAACTATTAATTTTACTTGTCATAACGTAATTTGACTAGATAGTAAAATTAAAGACGTAAACTCTACTTGAAAAATGTATGTGTAAACGTCCACACGATCGTGGCTTGCATGTGCGGATTTTTTTGAGGTGTTGGTTGCTAGCATATATATTGTGTTTTTGAGGTTTTTCGATATATTTTGCTATGCATTATGTGATGAATGTTTTAATTTTTATTCTCGGATGTCTTTCAATCCACTAGTTGTTATTCTCAAAGAAAATAAACTAGATGGCACTAACTTTGCCGATTGGAAAAGAAATCTTGACATTGTCCCGATCTTTGAGGGGCATAAGTTTGTCTTAATCGAGGAGAGCCCTCTAGAACTGGAACCGGATGCCACTCCCGAAGAGTTGGCGGAATTCTAAATGGAAAAAGTCTCGATGAGATGGCTCATTGTTACATTTTGGCTTCACCGACAAATGTATTGCGGCATCGGCATCGACGATGGGTTCGGCCGCGAAATGATGAAAAGTCTCACCGAGATGTTTGGTCATCGAACCGGCGGCTAGACAAAATGCTATGAGGGTATTGATGACAACCCAAATGTCTCAAGGGACTCCAAGAAGGGATCATGTTCTAAAAATGATGTCTCATTTGAACGAATCCGAGCATATTGGGGCTACTATCGATGCGAAACGCAGTCGATATTATCTTAGGCGACTTACCTAGAAGCTTTGAGCAGCTTCGCCTCAACTACAATATGAACCGTAGGACATATAGTTTGGCGGAACTTCCGACAGAGCTTCATCTGTGAAGGTCTCTTCAAACAAGGTTATCATCAAATTCTTGCGGCAACCGGTGCGACTTCCTCCAAACCCAAATGGGGAAAGAAGAAGAAGCAGTCGGCCGAAGCAAGTGGCAGCCCTCAAGGTGAAAAGCAAGGCTCCTCACCCCGAGGCGAACAAAAGCCAAAGGGAAAGTGCTACAAGTGCGGTCGAAAGGACATTTTAAAGCGGATCGCCCGCTCTTAAGAAAGGTATGTCTCGTGCACTAGTAGTCAAAACATGTTTGGCGACTTGTTCTTCCACTTCGTGGATAGTTGATTCAGCTCCACCGATCATGTTTGCTTTGACTCGCATGGTTTTCGTAACCAAGCGGCTTAGTGCGGGCGAGATTACCATCAATCAAGGCGATTATTCCGTGCTTATGGTCATTGCGGTGGGAGTCGTGCGGTTGAAGATTAATGATAAATTATTAGTTCAATAATGTATTATTAGTACGATTTTAGAATGAATTTAATTTCAGTTTCTAAATTAAAATGCGATGGTTATTCGCTTTCTTTTGATGATGATGCCATTATTAAGAAAAGAAGCGGTGAATATATTTGCAGAGGTACTTTTAATGATGGACTATATATTGTTAATGCCGCACAAACTCCTATGTATAAATCACTTAACTCTTTGTCTAAACCTAAAAAGAGAAAAGAACCTTCAAGCATAAACCAAACATATCATGGCATTTACGGTTAGGACATGTAAACCTTAGAAGGATTCAAAGATTGGTAGATGATGGCCCATTGGATGATCTCCAAGTTGAGTCATTTCCAATTTGTGAATCCCGTCTGGAAGGTAAGATGACCAAAAGGGTTTTTAAAACCAAGGGAAACCGTGCTCGTGATGTGTTAGAATTGGTTCATACGGATGTATGTGGTCCAATGAATATCCAGTTAGGGAGGTTTCAATATTTCATCACGTTCATAGATGATTATTCGAGATATGGATACATCTTTTTGATGCGACGTAAGTCCGAAGCTTTTGACAAGTTCGAGACTTCAAGGCTGAAACGGAGAAGGCCATGGGAAGAGTATCAAGTCACTACGATCTGATCGTGGTGGCGAATACCTTAGTGGAGAGTTTTGGATTTCTTGGCAAATGAGGGATTTCGTCCCACCACCGCTACGGAACTCCACAACAAAATGGTGTTCTTGAAAGAAGGAATAGGACTCTTTTGGAAATGGTTAGATCAATGATGAGTTACTCGATTTACCTATTTCGTTGGGGATACGCCTTAGAAACAATGGCGTACATTCTAAACTTGGTGCCTTCAAATCGGTTCCAAAACACCCACAGACCGTGGAGTGGGCGTAAGCCCGTCTAGGACATGTTCGGATTTGGGGTACTCCAGCACATGTGCTGAATAAGGAAGCTGATAAGTTGGCATCTCGCATGTATACGAGTGTTTGTGGGATATCCTAAGGGAACGAAAGGTGGCTTGTTCTATAGTCCTCAGGATCGAAGGTCATTGTTAGCACCAATGCCCGATTTACGGAAGAGGATTATATGATTAGTCACAAGCCCATGAGTGAAATAATTCGGAAGAGCCGAGGCGAGACTCCGTCTATACCAATCGTACAAGCGCCAACTAACACCGCACCACGTATCGATTCAAACTTTTACACCAACTCAGGATTTACCTCGTCGTAGTGGGAGGGTTGTTCGTCGGCCCGAACGATTCATAGGCGTGGGAAAGTCTTCGGACTCAATCCCGCATTTAAGATGAATCGGTTCCTGGACCTATAAGGAGGCAATCCAAGATAAAGATGTCGACTCTGGCAAGAAGCAATGGAATCGAAATGGGATCTATGGATTCCAATCAAGTGTGGGAGCTAGTAGAGCTACCCGATGGTGTACAAGCCATTGAGAGTAAATGGGTCTACAAGCGAAAGAAAGGACGTGACGGGAAGGTTGAAACTTTCAAAGCGAGGCTTGTTGCAAAAGGTTACACTCGGAAAGAGGGTATCGATTATGATGAAACCTTTTCACGGTAGCCATGCTTAAGTCAATCCGGATTCTTTTAGCTATAGCCGCGCATTTGATCTGGAGATTTGGCAGATGGATGTCAAGACCGCATTCTTGAATGGGAGTCTAGACAAGGAAATCTATATGCGCCAAGCGAGGGATTCATTGCTAAAGGAGAAGAGCACTTGGTGTGCAAACTTAAGAAATCCATTTATGGACTTAAGCAAGCATCTAGATCTTGGAACACTGCTTTGGACGAAGTAGTCCAGTCATATGGATTCGCCCAATGTCCGAGTGAGAGTTGTGTGTATAAGAAATGCGATGGAAACGTGTTGGTGTTTCTTGATCAGTATGTGGACGATATCCTTCGATTGGAAACAACGTGAAGGAATTGTCGGACGTCTGTATGGTCAGCGATTCGATATGAAGGATCTAGGAGAAGCAGACACATCCTTGGAATCGGGATCTTCGTGATCGGAAGAAGAGGATGTTGTGCTTATCCTGCATCCTATATCGATACAGTGCTGAAGCGTTTTAGCATGGAGAATTCCAAGAAAGGTTTTCTACCTTACAGACATGGAATTCAACTATCTAAGAACATGTGTCCTAAGACACAAAAGGAGATAGATGACATGAAGATGGTTCCTTATGCATCCGCTGTGGGAAGTCTCATGTATGCTATGCTTTGCACTAGACCAGATATCTGTCATGCCGTGGGCATGGCTGCTAGATATCGCCGAACCTGTGACCAGGACACTGGATTGTCATCAAGCACATACTCAAGTACCGAGAAGGACTAGGGAGTACATGCTTGTATATCAATCAGACGACTGTTTCCGGTGGGTTACACTGACTGATTTTTCATCGGACAAAGAAAAGTCCAAGTCTACTTCGGGTTATGTGTTTAGCACGGGAGGTGGAGCCATTAGTTGGAGGAGTGTGAAGCGTAAATGCATCTCGGACTCTACCATGGAAGCCGAGTACGTGGCGGCCTCCGAGGCGCCCAAGGAGGCAGCAGTGTGGCTCAAGTACTTCTGCAGACTTAGATGTGATTCCCAATTTGCCAAAGGGTATTACACTCTATTGTGATAATACCGTGCGATCGCAAATTCGAGGGAACCACGAGCCCATCGTGCAAGTAAACATATCAACCGCAAGTACCACATCATACGACACTTCGTAAAGGAAGGATACGTAGTTGAAGACAGCTTTGCATCGCAAGAAAATATACCTGACACTTACACGAAAGGCCAACCTTCAAAAGTTATTGAAAGGCATGTGGAACGAATCGGATTACGGTGTATGGCAGCATTGCTTTGAGTATAAGTGGGAGATATGAGAGACTATGTAATAGAGTAGTATACTTAAAAGCATGCGTTGAGTATAAGTGGGAGATTGTTAGGATTGTATCTCGCAAAGCATACTTTATGCTTGTATTACCTAAATTCTCTATTACTACCTTTTTTGATATTACTTATATTTTATCACATGTTTTGTATATTAATTCACGTTATGGTTATGCAATGAAATGTCTAATTATTTTATATTGTAGATAATGTGGTGTGTTGGTGTCACACGGAAGATCACATTATCGGTGCCTTATAAAATAATATAATAGTTCACAACCTATATAATTATTAGACAAATTATATAAAGGGTTGTAGTGTATGCTTGAGTATAGTTGGTCTTGACTATTAGCATACATTAGCGTATTTGCATACGTTGAACAGGATCGAGGTGAGATAGTGTCTTCAGATCGACCGTAAGAAGAACGTAAATCTCGGATAATTATTATTTCTTAATTCTAAGTATATAATATTTAATTGTGTATTTATAATAATTATTGCTTTGATTTACCATAGGTGAGAGTCAAAATGATCGACTCAATAAGCCTCGTATCTTGGGCAATAATATTGTTTATACGACAATTAAATATTATTACTAGAAATCGTGTCCCGACTGCGGGTTGATGATGTCCCCTTGAGGAGCTCGATAATGATTATTATATTAAACCCTCGCAGTGGATTTAATTCCGATATAATAATAAGGTTCGAGTGGTACTACTCTTGGATAAGATATTAATTAATTAAAGTCACAAGAGCTTATAATTAATTAATGGACATTCGATATCTTAAACACGGAAATAATATATTTAATAAGGAGCCCAATTTCGTAATTTGGGATTTTGGTAGGAAGTGCAATATCAACTTTTAGTGGACTAAGTTGATATTAATTGATTCACCATATATTAGGAAGAGTCCTAATAAGGTAAGGTGAATTAATTGGGAGTCCTTCCATAATCCTCCTTTAGATCCCTAGTAGTAGTCCAAGAGCCTATAAATAGGACATTATGGGGTGTTGGCCGATTGGTACATGCTTGGTGAGATTGTGTGATCAATTTTTCCTCTTGTGTTTAATTGTAGATCTAGACTTGTGTCTTTGATTCTACAATTTAGATAACACAATTAATTTGCTAAGAGTGTTCATAAAATACTAGAGAGCAAAGAAAAATATAGTGATCACATATCAAAGTTGTTTCGGCCGATCCATAGGTGTCCAAGCAAGTTCCGTAGCTCGTTGCCCACACAACGTCCGGTTCAAGGCGGATCATACTCTAGAAGATCTGAAGGTAGAAATACAAGGCGATCAAGAAGGAAATAACCAACCGCTTCAAAAGGTAATATCCTATGATCTTGGATCTAGATTAGGATATTTTAATTAATCAACATATTTAATTAATAAATAATAAATAATATTTAAATTGCTTGTTAGTCTTAGTAATTAATTAATTAGCATGCCTAAATAGATCTAATGCTCGTAGATGCGTAAAACGCTATAATCATATTTTCCAAAACTTCGCTTCCGCTGCGTTTTACTTTCCAACAATTACCGCGCCGTGAATCCCTATATGGGACCCACCAGGCTGAACAGCATCATACACAACGACTCACAGAAACGATAAAATAACACCACGTCATAAAGACGCAAAACAGAACAATCCACCCGGTTCAACCGGTCAATATAACATCATCATCCAACACAACATAATAAGCAACAATACAATTCAAACGAACAAGAACCCCTTAAGTACTCGAGTACAACTATTAGTTCAAAACCACAAAAGACAAAAAGGTGAAAGACACTAAAACATCACTCGTGCACCATCATCACGCACGGCCATCATCCGTCTACTGGTCCAGCGCCCGCTCATCTCGATGAACCTGACCTGAAATTCATAAAACGAATTTCCCCAAAACGGGTCCCTAGAGGGGTTAGCAATTACGCTAGTACAAGTAACCAAATGAACATTTTACATCTTACACATATAGTAATGCATGCCATCAAGAATTCATAGTTTCCAAAACGCTCATTTCCGGAAATGCCAATAATCAAACCACATTTGTAAAAATGCACCACAATTAACCGCGGACCCACAGCTTCGTGGATCCCTGCCGAGACCCCGTCGGATCTAACCCACAGTGGTTAAAAGCAAGCTCGCGGTCCACAGCTTCGTGGAACCCTACCGAGACCCCGTCGAGTCTAACCCGTAGTGAGCATACACACACACACACAATTTCTCATACAAAACTACTATGTCAAGATTGTAAGTTCATAAGGATACTTGCCTCGATTAATTAGACGATGACACGAACGGAACGGAAGAGTAGAACACGACCGCAAGGAACCGGCGGAAATGAACCTAACGATTCGAATACCACAATCACAGCCAACTCTAGACGATTACGGAAATGAAATACACCCGGAAACCCGCCTACGATTCATGTATATTCATACAAAAATAACAACGAGGGCGGACCACAACCAAACCCTCTCGATTCCGTAAAAATCCACAAAATATCCATGAATCCGTAGGGAAACTAAAGATACTAACAATATCAATCGTATACATCATGAATTCACCAACAAAACGGAACGAATCGGAAGAAAAACCCAAAACCCCCAAATTAATCGAAAATAGGGTTTTAGAACATTACCTTAGGAGATTCAAGTACCAAGATCCGAAGAACGCGCGTTAGATTGATTTCCCGAACCTTACAACCGAAGGAAGATGATGAAAAATCGGCTCCCGAATGAAGAATGCTTGAGAGTTCTCCCCTCCCTTAGCTCTCTCTCTCTCTCTCGCAGATGAAAATGGGGTGGAAATGGCCGATTTCGTCTAATAAAGACGAATCGCACAGCTGATCAGCCGCGGTGTGCACGCTAAAGTGTGTGTGCCGCGCACAGTCGAAAATCTACGCCTGTGTTTTGCCGGCAACAAGACTGCGTGTGCCGCGGCACACGATACGTCGGGTTTAGGTCGCGGAAGACACACGAGTGTGCCGCGGCACCGATAGGTGTGCCGCGGCAGTGCTCGCACCGTGCCGCGGCACCGGATGGGTGTGCCGCGGCACACAGTACAGATTGTCAAACCAACATCTGGAGAAATTTGTGTGCCGCGGCGCACGCACCTTGTGCCGCGGCCCACACCCCATTTTGGTTCCCAAAATGATAAAAATGATCCGTAAAGAGAATAAAACGATAGGAATCCATATTTAGGGACTAATAACACGAAACGGATCCACAGCAACCCCGAAACGGCGGTTCCGCATCACAATAACGAGAATACAGTTCAACAGTTTGACAGGAAAGACACGCTGAAAAGTACACGAGGGTCACCACGATCGAGAAATACACCAAAAACGAAAATACAAGGGAAAGAAAAATACGAATATTACAGCCGGCCCCTCCCGACAGACCGAAAATTACGTCCGAACGACCCCGAAACCCGAACCTGAATACGAATCGAAGTTACGGTTACGAAGTACTCGCAAAGACGAATCTAAGAGCTAATAGAACACACGATTCCGACCACCCGAAGGCTCGGAATTCGACAACGGAAGTAATTACCCAAAACTTTGGGAAATTACGAAAATGGCCCAAAACGTCCGAAAATCACGATACGCAATCGAAACACCAAACCAAAGCTCGCAACATGAATAATAACATTAAATGAACTTACGAGAAACTTGAAATGATAGTTTCGGACGAGATTCGCAAGAATCGCACTCAAGTGCGGAAAAGTCGCTAAAAAGCTCGGAACTCAACAAAACGATACCGAAACGAACTCGGATGACAAAAAATGCAGAATTAATCATTCTCAGAATGATGAGACGGTCCCAAGCGAGTCGTCGAAATGGACTTCCGCCGAAAAAATAAAATTACCGGAAATCCGAAATTGCGGATATTACAAGTATGACCTATTTTATCATTTAGACACTTAAAAATTGTTGTGTGTGACTATTGTTTGTATTATAGACACTGAGAATTACTTAAACCATAGTTGTAAATGTGTTATGGTCACATAATGTATTTATACATGTGACTGTTGTAGAACTTATTGTCACATGCATGTTTGAATCCGTGACGATTGTTATAAATTTGACACACTATTATCCATTATCAATACTATTATTTAGTTTTTAGTCATGTATATTAAAAAAACATGACAATAAATTCATTGTAAACACATAAATACTTTTTTAACATGGCTATTGTTCACAATTTAGCCACATGAACTTATGTTAACCATCACATTTGTTATCCTCCAGACACATCAATATTTGTCAACGTGGCTATTGATTATAATTTCTACGTCAGAAAACAAATAAATTGTAGCCGTAATGGTTCTTTCGACACATAATTTTATTCACCATGACTATCATTTACCATATTGCCACATTAATTTATATTATCATGTCCTTTTTTTAGATTATGACACACAATTCTTTTTAAACTGTGACAATAGGGTACATTTTAGTCACGTGATTATGTAATAAAGTGACATGTGCTATCATTTTGACACACTAACAATTTAATAAAATATGACCATATATATGTTTTAGCCACATTTGGTTTATATTATATCAGGTCCTCTGTTTAGATTTTGACACAATTGTTTTATTAGGTGTAACTATTTAGTACACTTTAGTCACATGAAATTGTAATAAAATGACATACGCCAACATTTTGACACACTAAAAATGAAATATATTGTGACCATATGTATTTTGTGGACACACAATTTAATTTACTGTAAATAATGTATATACAATAGCCACATGAAAATATTACTAAGATGACGTTATTTTTCATTTTAAGACAAAAATTTTTTGTAAAGTGACCACTGTGTATGTTTTAGTGACAAATAACAAATTTAAACGTGGCATCAGTTGTTTATTGTAGATACACAAATTATTTTGAGCGTGGCTTTTGTCTACCCTTTAGCCACATTAATTAATTTTTACTATTACATTTGCTATATTTTAGACACGTTAAAAATCAATGTGAAGTGATTGTAAACAAAGCCGACAATGTGAAATAATAAATGAATACCAATATTAACAATAAAAGAGAATCCATACATAAGTTCTGAAGATAAATAGCAAAGCAAAAACTTCGAATCTAAACAAATCTACGAAATATCCCAAGGGAATTGCAAAAAAAAACAAAAAAAAAAAAACAAAGAACTAGATGTTTTTACTCTTGATCTTGTTCATATTGCTCCTTGTCTTGACAATGCCTTGTAATGTTGTAAACTGTTTCCGCTTCTTGGGATTTTGAACTTCGTTCTTTTGATTTGATTTTGTATGCGGTTCCTGTAGTAACATTGAATCAAATATGAAAAACACGTTGGTAAGAAACATTGAACCAAATATGAAAAACTAGGTAATTTATAGAATAGTTTATGAAAAAAAAAATGTAATGCATTATGAAATTAATTCAAGGAACAAACCTTTAAGTCACATTTGACAAGGAATTTTGGCCAACCAACAAAACTTTTATGTGCATCCCCAACTGTCTTGTGCACATTAGTTTCTATTGGTAAAAATGATACTGCCTTTATCACTTCATCAACGGACACTTTATAGCAGTCATCTTGAAGTGGAACTCCACGAATGCTCTGTTTTTCTGATGACAAGTAAATGGTACCACGAGCTACGATATTTCTGATATCCGGATACGACAAAGTACACTTCATTGACTGTAATGACTTATGGCATATTAGCATCATAAAAGCTAAATGAAAATATACATATATATGAGCATGGCGAAATAAATACATGTGCGACATTTGTTGATTGTGTGTTGTGTATCTTTGATCGTGAATCATTATTTAATGGCATCGCAGGATTTGTAGTCGAATTCTTAAGTCCAATGGCTTTTTTGCTGGTTTTCGCAAATTCCTAAAAAGAAAAATAAAAGCCATATGCTTTCTGTTATGCACCCGTAAGACTATGATTAATGCAAAACTAAACTGAAAAGAACACAACTATCAGGGCACCTACTGAACTAGATGCAACTCAAAAGAAAGCTTGGGCAGTAGGTTGCTAAGCAATTTGTAGAGTGTGGATTTCAACCTAAATCCTCTCAATTTCTCATAATTCAAGAATTTAATCATCAATTTGTAGGAAAATAACATCTACGAATAATCATATGCAACATGATTGTACAGACAAAACGGATTGAAACAGACAATTTATCAAAAAAACCAAAGTACCAAAATCAGGTTCTGATTGCTAACAGCAGATCATTGCTCACCCAAAACGACGAGAAAAATGCAACTACAAAGGAGATGAAGCACTTACGATGACAATCCATAAACGAGTCTAAGCGCTAATCAGAAACGCGAGTATGACAAGCTGAAGGTGCGGAAAAACGAATACTAAACTAAAAGTCCAGAATATCAAAATTACGAAATAGTCCCAAATATTCAAAAATTATAATCGCGACATTTGTTGACTGTGTGTTGTGTACCTTTGGTTGTGAATCATTATTCAATGGCATCGCAGGATTTGAGATCGAATTCTCAAGTCCAACGGCTTTTATAGTTTTCACAAATTCCTAAAAATAAAAATAAAAGACATATGCTTTCTCGTTATGTGCCCGTAAGACTATGATTAATGCAAAACTAAATCGAAAAGAACACCAAGCTCCGGCTACCAAACGATATGCAATGAAACATGTAGAGTGTGGATTTCACCTAAATCCTCTCGATTTCTCATAATTCAAGATTTTAGTCATCAATTTGTAGGGAATAACATCTACGAGAATAGAATAATCATATGCAACATGATTGTACAGACAAAACGGATTGAAACAGACGATTTATCAAAAAAACCAAAGTACCAAAATCAGTTCAGAGAATTTACCAAAATCGTTCGCTTTGCTAACAGCGATCATTGCTCACCCAAAACGACGAGAAAAATGCAACTATAAAGGAGATGAAGCACTTACGATGACAATCCATAAACGAGTCTAAGGGCTAATCATAAACGCGAGTATGACAAGCTGAAGTTGCGGAAAAACGAATACTAAACTAAAAGTCCAGAATATCAAAATTACGAAATAGTCCCAAATACTCGAAAATCATAATCGCGACATTTGTTGACTGTGTGTTGTGTACCTTTGGTTGTGAATCATTATTCAATGGCATCGCAGGATTTGCAGTCGAATTCTCAAGTCCAACGGCTTTTTCGCTGGTTTTCACAAATTCCTAAAAATAAAAATAAAAGACATATGCTTTCTGTTATGTGCCCGTAAGACTATGATTAATGCAAAACTAAACTGAAAAGAACACCTGAAGCTCCGGCTACCAAACGATATGCAATGAAACATGTAGAGTGTGGATTTCAGCCTAAATCCTCTCGATTTCTCATAATTCAAGATTTTAGTCATCAATTTGTAGGGGAATAACATCTACACAGAATAGAATAATCATATGCAACATGATTGTACAGACAAAACGGATTGAAACAGACGATTTATCAAAAAAAACCAAAGTACCAAAATCAGGTTCTGTAGAATTTACCAAAATCAGGTTCTGTTTGCTAACAGCAGTACTGCTGTTCAGCCCAAAACGACGAGAAAAATGCAACTATAAAGGAGATGAAGCACTTACGATGACAATCCATAAACGAGTCTAAGGGCTAATCATAAACGCGAGTATGACAAGCTGAAGTTGCGGAAAAACGAATACTAAACTAAAAGTCCAGAATATCAAAATTACGAAATAGTCCCAAATACTCGAAAATCATAATCGCGACATTTGTTGACTGTGTGTTGTGTACCTTTGGTTGTGAATCATTCTTCAATGGCATCGCAGGATTTGCAGTCGAATTCTTAAGTCCAACGGCTTTTTTGCTGGTTTTCACAAATTCCTAAAAATAAAAATAAAAGCCATATGCTTTCTGTTATGCGCCCGTAAGACTATGATTAATGCAAAACTAAACTGAAAAGAACACCTGAAGCTCCGGCTACTAGACGATATGCAATGAAACATATGTAGAGTGTGGATTTCAACCTAAATCCTCTCGATTTTTCATAATTCAAGAATTCAATCAATTTGTAGGGGAATAACATATACACAGAATAGAATAATCATATGCAACATGATTGTACAAACAAAACGGATTGAAACAGACGATTTATCAAAAAAACCAAAGTACCAAAATCAGGTTCTGTAGAATTTACCAAAATCAGAATTTGCTAACAGCAGTACTGCTGTTCAGCCCAAAACGACGAGAAAAATGCAACTAGAAAGGAGATGAAGCACTTACGATGACAATCCATAAATGAGTCTAAGGGCTAATCAGAAACGCGAGTATGACAAGCTGAAGGTGCGAAAAAACGAATACTAAACTAAAAGTCCAGAATATCAAAATTACGAAATAGTCCCAAATATTCGAAAATCAGAATCGCGGCCAAGCGCCAACATACAAGTCCACAATATGACTGGAAACATCAAGCAATTTTGCAGAAACTATGACCTAATTAATATAGATATTATTAACGAGAATCAAGCACAAAAGAGAAAAATCGTATTAATCCATGTACCACTCCAAACAGTCTTAAAACTAGCTCGAATGACAAAAAAGTGAAAAATCAAATAAGTTTAAAACATGATAACAGATACAAGTGAGTCGTCAAAAGCGAAAAAGTACGAAAAAAGTACAAATATTACACAAGGCACAACCACGGATACTTCAGCGCAAATTATATATATAAATTGATACTAAATTAAAAGTATGGATGCAAATTGTAGGTAATTAAAAATTAGTGGATGTATTTTTGTAAGTTCACCCTTTGTCAGAGGAGCAACTCTAACCGCTCTGTACTGCTACCGGTTAACAAACAAGCCTGAAAATTTCCATAGTTTAAAATGCACGCTGGCTGAATTTGTTTCAGCAGGATGTATAATGCTACACATTTTCAAGCCAGCTATATGTGTCAGGGGGACCCATTCCAACATGGTATTTTGTGGTATTGCTCCCATTTTGGAGAGGTCGGCCCCCTCCAAATCCATAAAATATTAAAAGCAAATATATTGTCAACTACATGACTTACTTACAAGCATGCCTTCCTTTTGCAGTACTTTAGATGTGTTAACATTAGGAGTGTCCTTAGATCCAACATTACTGTCCACTAAAATCACCTGCAAAATGTAAGGAAAAAAGGGTAATTGATGTAATAATTGCATTTTGCTGAAATTGGGACAATTTCTGTAATTTTCGAAATATTTTGTTGTGTTGTTCATGTAACACCCCGAGATATTTGGAATAATTACAGCGCCGTAAACCATTTAAGTAAGGATTTACAAGGCTAATTTAAAAGAAATGTAAATATAAGACATCAATACTGCGGAAATTCAAGTTTACAAAATCGTACAACTGGTTCAACGAGTAATTAATACAACCATTTCGAAATGATATTAATAAGACACGCGTACTCTATTAGGAGTATGCCCTCGAATGTCACTCAGAGGTTGTTGAGTGAGGGCATTGTACTTGTAATTATGTAAACCATTTATATAAGGCAAATGAATGTTACTTTATTTACTGGTAGTTACTGGCATTCCTAACTCGTAAATAAACATATAGAAACTAGTCCGTGTATTTGAGAGCAAAACGTTCCACTCCTTATTGGATAAGGGGGTCGACACTGGAAAGGTTATAGCTCAAATACTTAATCGTTCGCAAGTCGATGAAAGTTGACTGGGCGTTAAGTTTATGTGAAGACTTGTATGACGTGTTCTTTGACATGGAGATTGCCTGTCGAACACTAACGGTTAGTGGGAGCACACGTTATAGGTATGCTAATTAGATTAGTATACTCGAACCGACTCACCCTCGATTCGTCACACGGATTTCACTCCGGGACAGTCAATGACGGAATCGAAAGGTTGTGATAGGTATTCGTGAACCTTCGACTTGAGTATTTAGTAGGGATGTGCTTGTGACGTCAAGATTTTCATTAGAGTAGTTCGACCCTGTAAACCGGAAGGCGGGGGTCAACCTCGACGTGCATCTTGACGGGCAAGTAGCAGGTCCTACTGAATACCAAGATAGAAATCTTTCTCCTGTTAGTGAACGGGTTATATGTCCTATGCGGTTATTGGCAGATGAGATCATAAGTCTTTGGCCAAAGCATTGGAGCTAGCTGTATTAGATACACGAGAGCTCGATGATCTCGATTTGCATTAACGCATGCATAGCGTCAAGTACAGATAGGGTTTGACTGACCGTGACCCTATAACTTGATCGGGATATTTGAAAGAAGGGTTTATACGTATACTGGTATTCACGACAGAATGGTTCTTGAATGATCCCAATCATTCGTTCTCAGTCGGGGTACAGTGTAGGCCACCAGTCTGGCTAGGTGGTGCTACTACTCTTTGGTTCCTCCCATTGCTGACTGAGACGGACCTAACGAGTCGCGCATTAGGTTTGACGACGGAATAAATCAAGCTAATTCTCTCATTATGAATATTGGATATTGGATATCTAAATTTGGGACATTGGATGTTTAAATCGATTTATCGGATAAATTGATTTACGGCTTAATGGATTAAATATATCACTCGGTGATTAATTTAATTCATGAATATAATTATTTCTTGGAGAAATTAATTATGTTATTTTGTGTTTGATATGTTTAATTAATTGGATTAATTAATTGACACAAATACATCGGAACAGAATCGGAGTTTATCTGTTTGGACTCACGGGAGTCCGAAACGAACCGAACTCATTCGTTTTTCATGATAGCCGCCCCATTATGCTTCCACCCACTTTCCCATTGTCTTTTCTTCCATTTATTAAATGATGATAATGACTTGGTGGGACAAGACTTCATGTTACATGGGTTGTACACATGAGGGTCGAAATAATATAAGATGATGTCTTTGACAAACTCTCCCACTTACTTGATTCCATTTCCAACGTGAGGTTGAAGAGGAGAGAGAGATAGAAGTCTTCTTCATCATCTTCTTTATTCATCTTCTTCATTCATCTTCTTCACAACTTCTTAGAGAAATTTTGTGAGGAAATATTGAGAGAGATAGATATTCATACACTTAGAGTGATATTAATATCTATAACAAGCTTCATCACTTAGCTCTAGCCGTATCCTCGGAGGATAGCAAGGTGATCGTCATTCGGTTGTTTCTCCGGCGCGTGGCAAGTAGAGACGCGGTGCTTTCGGCGTTGGATCGTTCAAGAGCTTGGGGAATAGCTCAAGAGAAGGTTACCATTTAATCAACGGACTTCGAGGGTTAGTTTCTTACGACTCTTGCTTTTCGTTTATATATTCGTATATACGTAGCTCGATCGATCCTCGTAGGGATTCGGATCGAATTAATTTTCGCTTTTACCGCCTACTGGCCTTCATTTTAGGCACCGAATCCCAACAAAGGGTATCGGAGCGTAGGTCTTGCGATCGTATATACGATATTGGCATTTGGAATGCTCGATTAGATGGTGAATGATTTGGAATCATTTTAGTCATAATCGTGGTATATGTTTTTCGCTCGTAATAATTGTATTTTTCGTAAGTTTATGTCTAAATATAAATCTTAAATTTCGGGAAATATGATTTATATTGAAGATATGAAAGTCGGAAAATATAGATATTGGATATCCGGTCGAAAATCTAGCCCAATCGTCGTCGGACGATTTTTCGACAAAAAGGGTAACTGCCGAGAGTGACTCAACCGTGTCTGGTGACACGGCCGTGTCCGGCAGCCTACCAAGTCATCGCCAGCGACCCGACCGTGTCTGGGTGACTCGGTCGTGTCTGGCCGGCATCTTCCGAGCGTGACTCGGCCGTGCCAGCCCGTCTGCCGGTAGGCCGCCGAGGTGACTCGGTCATGCCGGCCGTTTTCACCCCGGCTCGATTTTTCCGTGTATTCTTAAAAATTAATCTCCCGCACATTAAATTGGATTTAATATGATTAAAATGATTTATGGTATTTCATTTTATAAGGGAAATTTGATTAATTGGAATATTTATGGTCGACCGAATTATTTTGAACGTTATCATATTACCGATTGTGTGAATCGATTTGATCGGTTCGTATTGTTGATTGGATCAATGTATCTCTACGCTTTCCATTTATATACTATTTATTGGATGAATGCTTTTTGAATGGGGATGTGGTTCGTGGAGTTAGTTTTGAATCGTTCGTTTTATTCGATTGGGTTGTAAAGGCCGTTTTGAGCCTATTTATTTTACTAGAAATGTTTGTATCTAGGATGCAATTTTCGATGTAAAATTTATATGTAATGACGAAGACCGGAGGAAGATCCATTTCGAGAAGACGAAGATTCAAGACGAAGACTTGTAATTAGATTACGGAGTTTTTGTTTTCTAGGAACGGTCCATGAACCACATGTTGGTAGCAACTAGGTTGTGAATGGTTGTTTCATATTGTATGAATGCCACAAACGCGCTTAAACGATTAATGTGCAAAGTGCAACGTAAATCGCGAAAATTCTCCCACAATAAATTATTAAGTTTATAAGGCTTCAAGGTTTTCCTTCCCTCCATCGAGTTTTCGGGAAATTGAAATCCAAACCGGATGTGCTATGCTTCCGAGTTATCGGGGTAGTCGTCGGGAGGACGGATAAATTAATGGAGCGCATTGATGCCTTCGGTTGGAGCAAATTTTATCCCTAGAAACCCGATAGGTTGCGGATAAGATTCAATTGTGAAACCGATTTGCGTCGATGGTATAAACTTAACTTGTTCACGAACCATAGAAACCGTATAGGTTGAGGGGAGTGAACAAGGGGAAAAAGAAGATCGAATCATCCATTAGATGGGTTGGTGTTGGACACCACTTTATGAAAATTAATAGACTAGAAACCTGTTCGGTTGCCCTCTATTAAGATTTATAAAGAACTCGATCACCACTATGAAGTAGAGCGACGATACTTCCGGATATCACATGGGAGTGTGTTATTCCGATAAAAATAGTGGGAGCTGGGTAACAAGAATAGAAAAGACCTTAAATTCTATACTCAGAACATAATTAAATGAGTCACTAATTAATCTGTTATACTTAATGCAGAGAAATCTCAATATGACAATGAATCCACTCGCAATTCTACTCGAAAAGAACACCTTAATGGGACCTAACTTTGTGGATTGGCTCCGCAATCTGATGATTGTCCTCAGTATAGAAGCACTGGGATACGTCTTAGAGACGGACATTCCGACGCCTCCTATGCGGACTCGAGCCAATCAGGAAGATATTGAAAACCACGAAAAGTGGGTTAAGGATGACGTGAAAGTCCGTGCTTATATGATGGCTTCCATGTCTAATGAGCTTCAGAGAGCTAATGAGAAAATGACTTCTGCTAGGCAGATTCTATCTCACTTAACCGAGCTTTATGGTGAGCACAGCAGAACTGCTAGATATGAGATATCCAAGCAACTGTTCGGTGCAAGGATGAAGGAAGGTGAGAAGGTTGGGGAACACGTCCTCAAAATGATATCCATGGTCGAGAGATTGGAGGCTCTTGATTTTAAAATGGATACTTCTCTCCAAACCGATCTTATCCTACAGTCTCTCCCTGATTCCTTCTCACAGTTTGTTATGAACTTCAACTGCAATGAGATTGCATGTAACTTAGCTGGGCTAATGAACAACCGGTGACCGCTCGCCTCGGATGAAGACCCCGCGGATGAAGGAGTCTCGCACTTGTGATTTCTTACGGACTTCTAAGTCTAAAAATAAGAAGAAAAAGACCAAGAAGCGATGGACCACAAGCTAAGGACCTTAAGGGAAAGGGCAAGGCCCCGATGGTTCCAAAGAACAAGAAGAAGAAGGATGCTTGTCTCAAGTGCGGTGAGCCGGGCCACCGGGCTAGAGACTGTCCGATTCTTCATGGCACTTCGTGCACGTAACTTTTAGGTTTGGAAACAAATTGTTCGCTATCGTATTTTCTACTTCTGATATCGGATTCTGGTGCTAGTTCTCATATTTGTACCGTGAATCAGGATCTGGAACAAAGTAGGAAGCTTGGAGCCGGAGAAGTTATGATCACGGTCGGAAGCGGGCATAGTGTCGAGGCGACCACATAGGATCACTTCTTTTGGGTTTAGAATCCGGCTTTGTTTTGACTTTAGAAGATGTACTTATTTTGCCCAAGGGGCACAAAACATTGTATCCATTCCGGTCATGGACCGAAAAGGCTTTTCATTTTTCATTGGTGATGGTTCTGCAAAATTTATTTTAGAAATAAACTAGTGGGTACTGCTACATTGTTGAATGGATTGTATCATCTAAATCTCAGCAACAAAGTAGTTGTGAATACTATAACTAGAAAACGTGGTAGGGATGAAACCAATCAAGTTTTGAAATGGCATCTTAGACTTGGTCATGTTGGTCAGACCAAGGTTTCAAGATGGAAAAAGATGGACTTATGGGTCCATTGGGATCGGATCCCTTTCCTACTTGTGAATCTTGCCTTAAAGGCAAAATGACTAAGTCCCCCTTCACAGGGACATTTCAAAGAGCCGATAAATCGGGATTAATCCATACCGATGTATGTGGTGCTTTGGAAGCGACGTGACGGATATCAATATTTCATTACGTTTACAGATGATCATACTAGGTATGGTTATGTATACTTAATGAAACATAAATCCGAGGCCTTTGAGAAATTCCAGGAATTCAAGGCCCTAGTCGAGAAACAAACTGGTAATCATATCAAAGCACTTCGGTCGGACCGAGGTGGCGAGTATATGAGCACGGAGTTTGACGAGTTCCTTAAGGAACATGGAATAGTTTCACAACTAACACCTCCAGTACTCCTCGCTTAAATGGTGTGTCAGAAAGAAGGAACCGGACCCTATTGAACATGGTCCGTTCCATGCTGGGCTATACTGACTTTCCGATTTACCTGTGGGGGTATGCACTCCTGACTGCCGCATATATCTTGAACAGATGTCCTTCCAAATCCGTTCCTAAAACTCCATATGAGATGTGGGAGGGAAGGAAACCAAGTCTTAATCATATTAGGATTTGGGGATGTCCCGCCTATGTCAAGAAGACTAAGGTGGAAAAGTTGGAAGCTAGGTCTGCGAAGGGACGTTTCATTAGATTCCCGTCTGGGACAATGGGATATCTATTCTACATGCCCGAAGATCGAAGGATCATTGTTGCTTTACAAGCACACTTCCTGGAAGATGAGTTCATTCAGGAAGGCGGAGCAGGTAGAAGTATTTCTTTAGAAGAATACAATGAAACTCCTCGGGAGACATCTGTGCAAGAAACTGGAACCGAACTTTCTGAAACACAAGTACAACCACCTCGTAGGTCTAGTAGGGTGTCTCATTTACCTGAGAGGTATGGACTTGTGCACTTGGAGGAGCTGGGTCTCCATGAGGTTCCAAGTGATAGCCAATAGACCGACCCAACAACCTATGACCAAGCGATGGTGGATGTAGACTCCGCGAAATGGCGTGAAGCTATGGAAGCTGAGATAGACTCGATGCATGTCAATCAGGTCTGGACTCTAGTAGACCGCCCTAAGGGCATAGTGCCTATTGGGAACAAGTGGATCTACAAGAGAAAGACTGATGGTGATGGCAAGGTTGACGCCTATAAGGCCAGGCTTGTGGCAAAGGGTTATACCCAAAAGGAAGGGATCGATTACCACGATACCTTCTCGCCCGTAGCCATGATCAAGTCTATTCGCATGATGCTTGCTATAGCTGCCTACCACGATTATGAGATATGGCAAATGGACGTAAAGACGGCTTTCCTTAATGGATTCCTCGAGGAGGAAATCTATATGGAGCAGCCTAAAGGCTCTGTGTCTGAAGTCGATATACAGAAAGTGTGCAAGCTTCAGCGTTCCATTTATGGACTGAAGCAAGCGTCGCGTAGTTGGAACCTTCATTTTGACGAGGCGGTCAAAGAGTTTGACTTCGTGCAAAATGAAGAGGAACCTTGTGTATACAAGAAGGTTAGTGGGAGCAAGATCGCATTCTTAGTACTATATGTGGATGATATTCTACTAATAGGAAATGATGTAGGAATGCTCAGTTCTGTAAAAGCTTGGCTTTCGAGTAATTTCTCCATGAAAGACTTGGGAGAAGCAACCTATATTCTTGGAATTCGACTCTACCGGGATAGAGCCAAGAGAACAATAGGCCTTTCCCAAGCCCTCTATATAGATAAGATCTTAAAGCGATTTAAGATGGATGATTCTAAAAGAGGGTTCCTACCGATGCGACATGGAATAAAACTCACCTTGAAGATGTGTCCTCAAAATGAGGAACAACGCAAGGAAATGAGTAATATACCATATGCTTCGGCCGTGGGTAGCCTTATGTATGCTATGTTGTGTACAAGACCTGACATCGCGCATGCTGTAAGCGTGGTGAGTAGGTTTCAGGCAAACCCAGGTAGGGAACATTGGACTGCCGTAAAGAACGTTCTCAAGTACTTAAGAAGGACTAGAGATATGGTTCTGATGTATGGCGGTGGAGAATTGGATGTGGTGGGATTCACTGATTCGGACTTACAAGGACTGAAGGACGACTCGATGTCCACTTCTGGCTACATATTTACTCTTAATGGAGGAGCAGTATCTTGGCGTAGTGCCAAGAAAAGCGTGACTGCTGATTCCACCTGTCAGGCTGAGTATCAAGCAGCCTCGGAGGCTTCTAAGGAAGGGTTCTGGATTAAGAAGTTTCTAGGAGAACTTCAAATGATACCATGTGCTGAGCTGCCTGTTCACTGCATCGCGACAACGACGGAGTCAGAGCACAGGCCAAGGAGCCGAGGTTTCACAACAGCACCAAACATATTGAGAGGAAGTATCATCTCGTAAGAGAATTTGTTCGCAAGGGATACATTGTGCTGCATAGAGTAGACTCGGCCGACAACGTCGCCGATCCACTGACCGAGCCACTATCTCAGACTAGCTTGGAGCGTCATCTGGAAAACATTGGTATTAGATACCATAGTGTGTGGCATTGAGTGCAAGTGGGAGATTGTTAGGAGTATGCCCTCGAATGCCACTCAGAGGTTGTTGAGTGAGGGCATTGTACTTGTAATTATGTAAACCATTTATATAAGGCAAATGAATGTTTCTTTATTTACTGGTAGTTACTGGAATTCCTAACTCGTAAATAAACATATAGAAACTAGTCCGTGTATTTGAGAGCAAAACGTTCCACTCCTTATTGGATAAGGGGGTCGGCACTGGAAAGGTTATAGCTCAAATACTTAATCATTCGCAAGTCGATGAAACTTGACTGGGCGTTAAGTTTATGTGAAGACTTGTATGACGTGTTCTTTGACATGGAGAGTGCCTGTCGAACACTAATGGTTAGTGGGAGCACACGTTATAGGTATGCTAATTAGATTAGTATACTCGAACCGACTCACCCTCGATTCGTCACACGAATTTCACTCCGGGACAGTCAATGACGGAACCGAAAGGTTGTGATAGGTATTCGTGAACCTTCGACTTGAGGATTTAGTAGGGATGTGCTTCTGACGTCAAGATTTTCATTAGAGTAGTTCGACCCTGTAAACCGGAAGGCGGGGGTCAACCTCGACGTGCATCTTGACGGGCAAGTAGCAGGTCCTACTGAATACCAAGATAGAATTCTTTCTCCTGTTAGTGAACGGGTTATATGTCCTATGCGGTTATTGGCAGATGAGATCATAAGTCTTTGGCCAAAGCATTGGAGCTAGCTGTATTAGATACACGAGAGCTCGATGATCTCGATTTGCATTAACGCATGCATAGCGTCAAGTATGATAGGGTTTGATCGACCGTGACCCTATAACTTGATCGGGATATTTGAAAGAAGGGTTTATACGTATACCGGTATTCACGATGAATGGTTCTTGAATGATCCCAATCATTCGTTCTCGATCCCGAGTGTAGGCCACCAGGCTGGCTAGGTGGTGCTACTACTCTTTGGTTCCTCCCATTGCTGACGGAGACGGACCTACCGAGTCGCGCATTAGGATTGACGACGGAATAAATCAAGCTAATTCTCTCATTATGAATATTGGATATTGAATATCTAAATTTGGGACATTGGATGTTTAAATTGATTTATCGGATAAATTGATTTACGGCTTAATGGATTAAATATATCACTCGGTGATTAATTTAATTCATGAATATAATTATTTCTTGGAGAAATTAATTATGTTATTTTGTGTTTGATATGTTTAATTAATTGGATTAATTAATCGACACAAATACATCGGAACAGAATCGGAGTTTATCTGTTTGGACTCACGGGAGTCCGAAACGAACCGAACTCATTCGCTTTTTCATGATAGCCGCCCATTATGCTTCCACCCACTTTCCCATTGTCTTTTCTTCCATTTATTAAATGATGATAATGACTTGGTGGGACAAGACTTCATGTTACATGGGTTGTACACATGAGGGTGGAAATAATATAAGATGATGTCTTTGACAAACTCTCCCACTTACTTGATTCCATTTCCAACGTGAGGTTGAAGAGGAGAGAGAGATAGAAGTCTTCTTCATCATCTTCTTTATTCATCTTCTTCATTCATCTTCTTCACAACTTCTTAGAGAAATTTTGTGAGGAAATATTGAGAGAGATAGATATTTATAAACTTAGAGTGATATTAATATCTATAACAAGCTTCATCACTTAGCTCTAGCCGTATCCTCGGAGGATAGCAAGGTGATCGTCATTCCGGTTGTTTCTCCGGCGCGTGGCAAGTAGAGACGCGGTGCTTTCGGCGTTGGATCGTTCAAGAGCTTGGGGAATAGCTCAAGAGAAGGTTACCATTTAATCAACGGACTTCGAGGGTTAGTTTCTTATGACTCTTGCTTTTCGTTTATATATTCGTATATACGTAGCTCGATCGATCCTCGTAGGGATTCGGATCGAATTAATTTTCATTTTACCGCTTCCGCTGGGCCTTCGGTTTAGGCACCGAATCCCAACATACTCGAGTACTGAAATCAAACCAAGAAAACAAATCACCAACAACAAACAAACATCACTGAACCCCTTCGTTGTCACGTCGGTACTGTGGCTGTTTCCCTGCTCCTCGGCTACCTGAACATCAAAACAAATGTCCACCCCCGAAGGGGTTAGCAAAACGATGCTAGTACAAGTATCATTTAAACGAATCAAATATGCATCAACAATACATAACAAGATACACCACACGGACTTCCGCTACCGGAATCCGATAATGCGAATCCACAAGATTCTATTAACACAGCATGGGTATTCCAATGATCCAGCGCCTCAAAGATAGATCCCAAGATGATCCCGTCGGACCAACACGAGGTGGAAATAACCCGTCCAATGATCCAGCGCCCTCGGCCTAGATCCCAAGATGATCCCGTCGGACCAACACGAGGTGGACATCCGATCCAGGGCCCTCAGCATAGATAGCACAACAAACACAAACATAACTCATGCATACATATATGCCAAATCGCCATGTCCATCAACATGAACATACAAACACTTAAATAACGAATATCATGACAATTCAACGAAATAAATCTCATGTTCAACAACATGAATAATCACACGCATGCTCAAAATACCAATATTAACATATTACGATACTTGCCTCGAAGATGGAAAGAACGAAACACTTCAATGATCTCAACACACTCGAAGGCCGCCTCCTTCGATCAACGTAGCAAGCTCGAACCTTAACAAAAGAAATGATATACAAATCATCTCAAGTCGAACGATTGCCTAGCAATTCGGTCTACGGCCAAAAGTTCAAAATATACAATCTGCCTGAACCACTTAGCGTACGCTACGTACTTCACGTAACGCGGCGCTAAGCGTCTCATAGCGTACACTATCGTCTAAGCCTAGCATACGCTAGCCATGGACTGACAGTTCTCTCTGATCAGCCGACTGACTCGGCTGATATCATAACCTACGTTATGTACTAAACGTAGCGTGCGTTAACTTATCCCCGATAGCGCACGTTAACTTACGTATGTTAGCGTGCGCTAACCGTGCATGGCAGATTACTACTGGTAGAAAACTGGATCTAATGGTGATGAACTCATGAATTCTATGGTGATAATACAAGTCATCCCCGAGCATATCATGCTAATAAGGTTTGTGAAAGTTCTATACGTACTAAATGACTATGAGATACAAAGATACGTATAATCATCACAACACCATAGTTCATCTTAGTTCTTCAAGGGATATCCTGAGTTTAATCCATTATATGTCCCAAAACGTATGATTCTTAACGTAAAACATACAAACTAGGTAATCTCCATATACTGGTCATGATCGGTTGAAGATACATAAAATGCTTAGGAGTCCATATACTAAAAAGGTTCAAAGGTTCATACGATGAATAAGTGCCGAAACGTCGAAAATATCCTTCTAACACATGATGATCGATTATAAACGAAATAACTGACTAGCAAAACATGATCAAACGTCCCTTAGAACACTACAAGTATTGGTGAAGAATCACCTACCTCAAAGTAGTGAAGAACAAGGAGGAAATCGAAGCAATCCAACGTCGAAGGCTTGAACACCAATCCTCAATGATCTACAATCTTCAACACGAGCTAGGATGCTGATATGAAGTGTTTAGGATGCAGAGAGTAATACTCTAAGTATAAGAATTCGGATGTGGGAGAAGAAAAGACTGAAAATACGAAAAGAATGCTGTCCTATTTATAGGAAATGGTTATTAGCGTGCGCTAGTCCATGCTCGTAGCGTGCGCTAACGGCTTACTGACTTCACTGTACTCAGCACTTAGCGTGCGCTATTCTCATGTTAGTAGCGTGCGCTAAGGCGTTGACTTGGCTTTTCCCGAAAGCCGTCCAGGTTCATCCCGACACAATCCGACCAAGATCCCCGGCCTGATCTCACCTACCACACGTCTCAATCATGCTGACTACGTATAGCGCGTGCTAAGGTCATGCACAGCGTGCGCTATGGGTCCAACTTAGCGTACGCTACACATAGTCGATAGCGTGCGCTACATGCGCAGAATCACCATTTTTATCACATTCATGAAATTATATGCTCAACAATACCGGATTATACTCAGATTAAAGTACAACAATTACAATATCACAAGTTCCATATACATATCAGATATCTCGGGTATTACATCCTTCCTCCCTAAAAAGAAGTTTTGTCCCGAAACTTAAGATGAAAACAACTCCGGATATCTAGTCTTCATACTGTCCTCCGTTTCCCAAGTGGCCTATTCAACTCCGTGTCGTGACCATTGTACTTTAACCAAGTGTATTGGTTTATTCCTCAACTGTTTGATCCGACTCTCAAGTATCTTGATTGGTCTCTCTTCGAAGGTGCCATCATTAGCTATCTCGATCTCGTCGAAATCAATGACGTGACTGGGGTCTGGTAGATACTTCCGCAATTGGGATACGTGAAACACATTGTGAACGTGACTCAACGATGGCGGTAAGGCCAACCTGTATGCTAAATCTCCAACTCTCTCGAGGATCTCGAATGGTCCGATATATCTTGGGCTAAGCTTGCCTTTCCTCCCAAAACGGAAAATTCCTCGTGTAGGAGACACCTTCAATAGTACATGTTCCCCAACGTCGAACTCTAGAGGACGACGACGTACGTCTGCGTAAGACTTTTGTCGACTCTGGGCAGTGAACAGTCTTTCTCGAATCAAAGTTATCTTCTCTTGAGTCTGAACTATCAATTCCGGTTCCGTCCCGATCAAGTCCGAAGAATCATTCCAGCACAAGGGTGATCGGCATCTTCTCCCGTACAAAGCTTCAAATGGTGCCATATTAATAGAAGCATGCCAACTATTATTATAGGTGAACTCGATCAAGGGCAAGTGAACTTCCCAATCAGTTGACCAATCCAATGCACAAGCTCTAAGCAAGTCTTCTACGGTTTGTATAGTCCTTTCGGACTGAACGTCCGTTTGGGGATGATAAGTTGTGCTAAAGTGGAGCTCAGTCCCCAAAGCCCTGTGAACTGCCTTCCAGAAACGTGACACGAATCGACCATCTCGATCCGAAATAATGGTCTTCGGCGTCCCATGCAATCTGACTATCTCCGCAATAAACACTCGCGCCAATCTCTCGGGTCCCCATGTATCTTTAATTCCTAGGAAATGAGCCGACTTGGTTAGTCGATCAACTATAACCCAAATCATGTTCATTACCGTTTTAGTCCTTGGCATACTGGTGATGAAATCCATCGAGATGTCCTCCCATTTCCATTCAGGGATCGGAAGCGGCTTTAACATTCTGGCAGGTCGCTGATGTTCAATCTTAACTTGCTGACAAGTCAAGCACCTCGAAACGTACTCTGCTACGTCCTTCTTCATATTCCCCCACCAGAAGTTTTGTTTTAAATCCTTATACATCTTACTGCTGCCCGGGTGAATAGAATAGGGCGCGCTGTGAGCTTCCTTCAGAATAGTCCGTCTCAAATCATCATCATCGGGAACGCAAAGTCGACTCTGAAATATCATAACTCCATCATCTTGTATCACGAATCCTGGGGCTTTTCCCTTCTTTACTTCATCACATAATCAAAGGGTCAGAGAATCGTCCAACTGCTTAGATTTGATCTCCTCGACTAGTGATGAAGTCAGTTCCATCACATATAGTTGCCCTTGGATTCTTGGTGCCCATACATCAATCCCTTCGCGGATCAGTTCCCGTTGAATGCTGGTTTGGGATGTAAGTGCTTCCAACACTCGAAGAGAAACAGGTTTACGGCTCAAAGCATCGGCTACTACGTTTGCTTTCCCCGGATGATAGAGAATCTCCAAGTCGTAATCCTTGATCAATTCCAGCCACCTTCTCTGCCTCATGTTTAATTCTTTCTGACTGAAAATGTACTTGAGGCTCTTATGATCGGTGAAGATCTGACAATGAGTGCCGTACAAATAATGTCTCCAAATTTTCAATGCAAAGACTACAGCTGCTAGCTCCAGATCATGAGTCGGGTAATTAACCTCGTATGGTTTCAACTGCCGAGAAGCATAGGCAATCACCTTATCTCTTTACATCAACACACATCCCAGACCCTGATTTGAAGCGTCGCTGTATACCATGAATCCATCCGTTCCCTCTGGTAATGCTAATATAGGTGATGTCGTTAGTCTCTTCTTAAGTTCATCAAAACCGGCCTGACATTTCTCATCCCACGTGAACTTTTGAGTTTTCTGTAACAGCCGAGTGGGCGGACAAGCAATTTTGGAAAATCCCTCTACAAAGCGGCGATAATATCCAGCAAGTCCTAAGAAACTCCGGACTTCTTTCACGTTATTAGGAGCTTCCCATTCCAAGATTGCTTCGACTTTCTTCGGGTCCACCCGAACTCCGTCAGCTGATATCACATGCCCAAGGAAAGTTACTACCCTAAGCCAGAACTCGCATTTTGAAAGCTTTGCATACAGCTGTTCCTTCCTCAAGGTGCTCAAAACCACACGCAAATGTTCGGCATGCTCCTCTGCGTCCTTCGAATATATCAAGATGTCATCAATAAAGACGACCACAAATTTATCCAAGTATTCCAAGAATACCCGATTCATCAATTGAATGAATACCGCAGGAGCATTGGTAAGTCCAAACGGCATCACTATGAATTCATAATGCCCGTACCGGGACCTGAAAGCAGACTTTGGTATATCCGATTCCTTAATCCTCAACTGATGGTATCCTGATCGCAAGTCAATCTTCGAGAATACCCTTTCCCCTTGCAGTTGATCAAACAAGTCGTCGATCCGAGGTATAGGATACTTATTCTTGATCGTCATCTTGTTGAGCTCCCTGTAATCAATACACAATCGGAGGGATCCGTCTTTCTTCTGGACAAAGAGAACGGGCGCTCCCCAAGGAGAAACGCTAGGTTGAATATAGCCCTTCTGTAACAATTCCTCCAGTTGCTTCTTTAGTTCATACATCTCGGTTGGCGCCATACGATATGGTGCTTTGGAAATAGGAGTGGCTCCTGGCTCTAATTCGATAGTGAATTCCACTTCTCTCTGCGGAGGTAACCCAGGTAGTTCGTCAGGAAATACATCTGAGAACTCATTCACAACTGAAATAGACGAGAGCTCTACTCCTTCCTCTTTCCTCATGGCATAACACCAAAGTCCATGACATCCTTGCTTCAGTAATTTCACGGCTTTCATTGCTTTGATCAATTTTCCCGAGCTTCCCGGTCTCCATCCTCGGAATAAGTGTTCAGATCCGTCATCAGCAATGATAGAAATGACTCTATCTCGGTAATTCAGAATAGCTCCATAATGGTTGAGCCAATCATCTCCGAGAATTAAATCGTCACCGTAGATGTCAACTACGATAAGATTCGATGGCCAATCTCTCCATCCTATAGACACTGGAAAATCTCTAGCCTCTAGGGTTCCCACAATTCTCTCTCCACTCGGCAAAGCCACAACATATGGTTCACAATCAAATAAGCACGAGATTTTTAAACGATTTACACAGTTCAATGATACGAAATAATGTGTAGCTCCGGAATCGAATAAAACACTAACTGGTTGCAAAAGGATCTGAATCGTACCTGATGCAACAGCAGTGTTCTGATCGTCGGATTTCATCATCTCGTACAGGCGCGGAGGAACGGACTCAAAGATCGGATGTCTCTCTTCCCAATATTCTCGTCAAATCCACTCTGTTGCGTCTGGTTCACACTTATCTCCTTCGGAACTGGCGCTGGAGTGCGTGTACCAAAAGATCTAGTAGCAACTCCACAGAAAGCCGCACGGTGCCCTTCTTGTCCACAATCGTAGCAAGTCACAGAAGATGCGGGGCAGTCACGTCGAATATGCCCTGCTCGACCACAATTGTAGCATTTCTTTGATGCGTCCGAAACTGCTGATGTAGTCCGGAACTTCTTTCCGCCTCTGGAAGGATGTGGAGGTTTCCTAGCCGAATAAAAGGAAGACTGGCCCTTGCGGGGCCCACCGCTCTTGTTTTCTGAGAAGCTACCGGTCACTTTCTGCTTCTTTGCCTCCACTGATTTCTCCACCGCCGCCTTTTTCATGTCGTAGGCCAGCGCTTTGTCTTGATACTGTCGCAACGTAGTACACTCGAACCCGGACATGTACTGCTGAATCTCCGGCTTCATCCGCATATCGAAATGAAAAATCTTTTCTGCCTCCGTTCTGACCAAGTGTCGCACACAAGTCAGCTGATGATTAAAAGTTTTGATTACATCTGTCACAAATGCTTCCGAACTCTGTGGTGAGAAAAACTCTTGGATCTTTGCCTCTCTAACTGGACGAGGACAATACTGTGCTTCCATCATTAGTTTGAATTCTGTCCAGTCCGCATTATGATCCTCGGGTCGAATAGCTTCCCACCAGTCAAAGGCCTCCCCAGTCAGAAAATACTGGGCAATAGGAACCTTCCAGTCCTCGGGACAGTTAAGACCCGCGAATATCTTCTCTAACTCCTTAAGCCAATGATCCCATGTAAGTGCCTCAGCAGATCCGTCAAATTTTGGCGGGTGCAATTTGACCACCTCAGCAAGCCATCTGTCTCCCAGGTTATCCTCGTGGTGCTGCTGTCCCATCGCCGTCTGCATGCGGTCGACTACCTGGGCGAACTGGTTTATCTGCGCCACCACCTGTTGAAGCACTCCCGGCATGTTAGGATTTGCGTCGTCATTCGCTGATCCTTGCTGCCCTCCATAATGGGAATCAGTTCGACTAGATGATAATTCTGGGGTAGTTGCGGAATCCTCCTGTCTCATGTTACCCCGTCCGCGTCCACGACCGCGTCCGCATCCACGTCCTCCTCTCAACATACTGTAAACACAATTCCTCAATATCCAGGACAAAGTTTTCGAAATAAAGCCCGTCAATACTCACAAAACAGTAATTAAGTAAAACGGTAGTATAAGAGATTAGGAGACTTACAACCACGGTCCACATGACGACTTTTAATAAAGTGATGTTACGAACGACTCGTAAATCAATAACGAAATGCACTCCAACTTAAAACCCGACCGCCAAGATATCCATGAATCTTAGCTCTTATACCATATTCGTAACACCCCGAGATATTCGAATAATTACGCCGTAAACCCTTTAAGTAAGGATTTACAAGGCTAATTTAAAAGAAATGTAAATATAAGACATCAATACTGCGGAAATTCAAGTTTACAAAATCGTACAACTGGTTCAACGAGTAATTAATATAACCATTTCGAAATGATATTAATAAGACACGCGTACTCGAGTACTGAAATCAAACCAAGAAAACAAATCACCAACAACAAACAAACATCACTGAACCCCTTCGTCGTCACGTGCATCGCGTGGTCGCTTTCCCGCTCCTCGGCTACCTGAACATCAAAACAAATGTCCACCCCCAAAGGGGTTAGCAAAACGATGCTAGTACAAGTATCATTTAAACGAATCAAATATGCATCAACAATACATAACAAGATACACCACACGGACTTCCGCTACCGGAATCCGATAATGCGAATCCACAAGATTCCATTAGCACAGCATGGGTATTCCAATGATCCAGCGCCCTCAGCATAGATCCCAAGATGATCCCGTCGGACCAACACGAGGTGGAAATAACCCGTCCAATGATCCAGCCTCGGCTAGATCCCAAGATGATCCCGTCGGACCAACACGAGGTGGACATCCGATCCAGCGCCCTCAGCATAGATCGCACAACAAACACAAACATAACTCATGCATACATATATGCCAAATCGCCATGTCCATCAACATGAACATAGAAACACTTAGATAACGAATATCATGACAATTCAACGAAATAAATCTCATGTTCAACAACATGAATAATCACACGCATGCTCAAAATACCAATATTAACATATTACGATACTTGCCTCGAAGATGGCAAGAACGAAACACTTCAATGATCTCAACACACTCGAAGGCCGCCTCCTTCGATCAACGTAGCAAGCTCGAACCTTAACAAAAGAAATGATATACAAATCATCTCAAGTCGAACGATTGCCTAGCAATTCGGTCTACGACCAAAAGTTCAAAATATACACCGCTGAACCACTTAGCGTACGCTACGTACTTCACGTAACGCGGCGCTAAGCTCGCCTGTTAGCGACGCTATCGTCTAAGCTTCAGCGACGCTAGCCATGGATCGACAAGCTTCTCTCGATCACCGACCGACTGGCCGATATCATAACGCACGTTACGTACTAAACGTAGCGTGCGTTAACTTATCCCCGATAGCGCACGTTAACTTACGTATGTTAGCGTGCGCTAACCGCATGGCGACATTACCGTAGAAAACTGGATCTAATGGTGATGAACTAATGAATTCTATGGTGATAATACAAGTCATCCCCGAGCATATCATGCTAATAAGGTTTGTGAAAGTTCTATACGTACTAAATGACTATGAGATACAAAGATACGTATAATCATCACAACACCATAGTTCATCTTAGATCTTCAAGGGATATCCTGAGTTCAATCCATTATATGTCCCAAAACGTATGATTCTTAACGTAAAACATACGAACTAGGTAATCTCCATATACTGGTCATGATCGGTTGAAGATACATAAAATGCTTAGGAGTCCATATACTAAAAAGGTTCAAAGGTTCATACGATGAATAAGTGCCAAAACGTCGAAAATATCCTTCTAACACATGATGATCGATTATAAACGAAATAACTGACTAGCAAAACATGATCAAACGTCCCTTAGAACACTACTAGTATTGGTGAAGAATCACCTACCTCAATGTAGTGAAGAACAAGGAGGAAATCGAAGCAATCCAACGTCGAAGGCTTGAACACCAATCCTCAATGATCTACAATCTTCAACACGAGCTAGGATGCTGATATGAAGTGTTTAGGATGCAGAGAGTAATACTCTAAGTATAAGAATTCGGATGTGGGAGAAGAAAGGACTGAAAATACGAAAAGGAAGCTGTCCTATTTATAGGAAATGGTTATTAGCGCGCGCTAGTACATGCTCGTAGCGTGCGCTAACGGATTACTGACTTCACTGTACTCAGCACTTAGCGTGCGCTATTCTCATGTCAGTAGCGTGCGCTGAGGCGTTGACTTGGCTTTTCCCGAAAGCCGTCCAGGTTCATCCCGACATAATCCGACCAAGATCCCCGGCCTGATCTCACCTACCACACGTCTCAATCATGTTGACTACGTATAGCGCGCGCTAAGGTCATGCACAGCGTGCGCTATGGGTCCAACTTAGCGTACGCTACACATAGTCGATAGCATGCGCTACATGCGCAGAATCACCATTTTTATCACATTCATGAAATTATACGCTCAACAACACCGGATTATGAGAAACGGAGAATAATACTCAGATTAAAGTACAACAATTACAATATCACAAGTTCCAAATACATATCAGAAATCTCGGGTATTATAGTTCACACTCATCAATCTATGGCACATAATATCGAGTGTACATCAGTTTATGTTGTGCTGTGAGGAGTTGTTTCTTTATTAACATAATATCTTACTTGTTTATCATTTTAAATAACATATTATCTTTTATTTTCCTATTATAAATAAATATTAAAATAAAACAACTACAAAATAACTTACTTGTTTTGGAGACATTTCATTTGTAGGGGATGTGAGCTCTGGTAACGCCATTCCTTGAGAAGCAAGATGAGCTAATACCATATTTAGTGTGTTATTTTGTTTCGTCACCTGGGTGGACAACTCCTTAAGTTGTTCATCTTTCTTCGCATGCTCATGTATCTCATTCTGTAGTTGAAAGTTAAGGTCTGCAATTACTTCTTTTGATGATCCTTTTGTTCGAGGAATATGCCAATATCTTGTGGAAGTGACTCCCGTGCCAACCCCTTTTAAATATCCGCCATGTTCCTTTCCAAAGACTAGTGTGAGGGCATCCGTGCCCGGATCAAGCTTCAGGCCTCCATCATTGATTTGTTTTTCATGATCGATCTGTATACATAAGATGTCAAATAGATGTACTTAATGGTTATTTAACAAGTTTCACAATTATTATAGTAAAACAACATACAAGAAAGTTTCTTTAAACTTACTATTTTATCTCGCAATGACCTTAACAAAGATCATCTACCAATTCGCCATTTTTGTTTTCACGTCATTTACTCCACATGAATGACCTCGGGAAGTTTACCTTTCTCAATCACTTTATCTTTAATCTTGTAATCATTAAATATACATATTAGTTCACAATTAAAAATGGAGAAAACTATGGATGTTGTACTGTACATACATACATACGCCATATTTAGCACGGGACAAAAAAAGTAGCATACAATAATTTAATTTGCACAAATGTAAGGGATTGATGTAACTATTAAATTATTATTTGACTCTTGAATAGTGAACATGAATCAAAGACGGCTAATGTGTAAATTAAAAAGAACGGTACATTATATGAGATTGTTTACTACTCTCCTTTACATTGTCACTAACCTTTGAAAAATTCATATAGCGTATCTAGATGTCTTGGAAAAGTTACAGTTTTGATCGTTGTTGTACATGAAAAAGACTGTTATACCCTTTATAATATATCTTTTCTTTTTCTATAAAGGGCAACAGCGTGCTAATTTTTGGTGTAAAATATACATAAAAATTTCAGATTTTACATTAAAGTATATCAATGTTGATATTTATAAGTAGAGAATAAAAAGCTCGGAATTGTAACATATTATTTTGCTTATATTGAAATAAATGTAAGAAAAAGTAAATGTCAGACATAAGTTAAATAACACATAATCAAGATTAAGCAACCTTTGATTTAGTTTGTTGTATTGTGTGGCAACATAATCAAGAAGCGGATATAATGTCAATAATTGTAAAATAAGATTTGATTATACTACAGAATCAAGAAGCATATTACAGGTTTCAATAAGAGGATACTCCTTACCAATTTCTCTGTTAGCCCTGCATATCCACCTCGTCCCATCCGATGCTGATAATGGGAATTCGAACGCGCTATTTTCGTATTATTTGACATATCCTTCCAAAAGAAAATATAAGGATGTGATAAGTATTTTTTAACGTAAAACCATGAAAACAAAATGATGATGAAGATAACAAAAATGAATAAAACCTTGAATTTGTCCGATTGTGTATGTTGTACAAACTTGTCCCAGTGTTCTTGATTAAGTATAATTGTACGATACTGTCTGGGAATTTTTGCAAGCTTGGTGGGTTTGCCTATGTCCGGAACTATGTGATTTGCATACAGTTTTCTTCTAAAGTTCCGTAGAAGATTACCTAGCCGGTTCATTACAAGCTTCCTTCTACATTCCTTAATATTATAATAACGCTGCAATAATAATTACTAATATGTTATGAATGGAATGAAAGTGTAATGTAGCATCAATGCAAGTACTTAAAAAAAAAGATGTTTACCGTTATCTCTTCCCAAAGTTTTCCTTAACTTCATTGGTCACCTTCTTCCAGGAAAGTTCACTAACTCCTACTTTCTCCCGTACTAGATCTCCCAAAAAACTAGGAAACTCTGACCTATACTTACCCGAAAACCGACCCAATTCAACAAAGGTTACTTTGCATTTTTTTCCACCAGAAGAAGTATATGCAGTCCGCAACTTTGGCAACCGAGTCAAGCCCCTCTTAGTCTTTTTCTTTCTAGTACCCGTATTTTCCATTTCTTGTTCTGCATCTGTCATGCTATCGGACTGCTTGAATCGTATTAGATTCATCTTCGTGGTCTGAATCTCCTTCGTTGGGTTCAACATCATCTTCCATTTCATATTCGGGAAAATCCTCAATGAATGTCATTTCTCAAATGACGCTTCATTTCACATGAAACATTAACATACAAGTTTGATATGTGTTACAATAAAGAATAAGGAACCAGAAAATAATATTTGATGAAAAAGGATATTAGATCAGTACATATTGTTGTCTAAAGTATAATGTGCACCCGCGATTGGAAATTTAATGAAAAAGGTAGTTGCATTTACTTATTAGAGCATGCTGTTATGACTACATAAATTAGACTGACTTATGCAATTTTTATTACAATTGTTCCAGATTTAACTTGGGAAGATCTAACAGAAGGTATTATGAACATTGCTCTTAGTGAGGATGTTCCTCCTAATCCACAAGGTAACAGTTCTGATCTGTACTTGGCAGCAGGAGTACAAGTTAATCTGCAATTTTTTGTACTTGTACAAGATAGATGTTATTCTTCAATTTATGTCTAATCTGCAATTTATTTTTCTGTCTACAATTCTACAGGTCCAGTGATTAATAAAACTACAAGGACTGGGTGATTATGTACAGCTTATTTCAGTCTTAAGAGGGTATTCTGAAGTTCTAATATTCTCAAAATTTTTACAAAAATGACACAACAGGGTGTTATTTGTAAATCTTCGTGGCCTGAATCTCCTTCGTTGGGTTCAACGTCATCATCCATTTCATATTCAGGTATATCCTCAGTGAATGTCATTTCTCCATTCACGATGAACATTAACATACAAGTTTGATATGTAGTACAATAAAGAATAAATAACCAGCAAATAATATTTGACATAAACTTTTTCATGTAAGCATCTCATCGAACAGTTGGTGTGCAACAAGCACACCCCCAACTGTTAACAAAAATATCAGTTTTCTAAGGCATAATTCACCTCGTTATACAATCAGTAACATGATCAATCATAATGAAAGATCATACTAATGTTAACATTAATTGATATACATACATATTAATGTCAGATTGTTGTGGAGCACCTATAGCAGCCGACTTGGTGTGACAATGGAGATAACGATACAACTGGTGGGATATTTTCATCTGGTTTATAGGGATGATAAGAATCCGTTCCTAATTTCATGGCACTTACCTAATATCTTGTATTACCTTTCTGTAATGGATTTGGTAAAATTTTTGGCGGTGGTGAGGATGATGTATTCCCGCCTTATTTTGCAGCCGAAAAAACTTCTGGAAATAGATGAAATTACTAAGATGAAATTACTATCCATTTTTTTTTTTGAGATCGCATCCAGTTGTGTTGTGATTCGGTTAGGATGAGAAAAGGAATGTCTCCATGGACGAGTCCAGAAACCTAGCAAGTTAAAAAACCCAAACACCCGAATTATATAGATATATTATTATAGTATATTATACATAAAGATTATATTATATTATATATTATGTATATTATTATATAAAATATAATATTTTAAATATTTATTATACTAAATTTAATTTATTAATTATATTAAATGTATATATGATATATATTAAAAAATATTTATATTTTTAAATATAGATTATACGGGTACCCAAATACCCATTGGGTACCCGATTACCCGATGAGCAATATCCAAACCGATCTGAATCAAATAGGGTAGGGTATGGAGGAGGCATACCCGTACCATATCCGACCCATTGACATCTTTATTTATAATTTTTAAAATTAAAAAGAAATGATCAGTCACATCTATCTTTAGATTCTATATGAAATATCGGTTAGTAAATAAAAATAATTTTGGAGTCTAATTAGAAATCAAAGTACTCTTCAATAAAAGAGATAAATGAATATTTTTGTAACACAACAACAAATCGTAGTTTGAGGTATAAGGAAAAATCTCTAAGTTAAATATCAAACATAATTATTTGGTGCATAATTTGCCTCACATTCACAAATATGTAAAATAAATCGAACACCTTTTATAATTAAAGTCATAGAAATTACTCTAGAAAGTACAAAATAGAGTTCTCCAAAAAATAAATACCTAACCGATAATTTGTAAAGCTTAATATATTTACTTACACTCGGCCTCGGTGGAGCGCTTCCTGAATAACCTTAAAAATATTGACCAAAGATCAATAACATGTATATTTAATGTAGATTTTACAAGATTAATATCGTTTCAGTATAATTTTTACTTATATACATATCGTGTCCTTGTATGGAGCGCGAGTTGTTTTTCGTTATGGATTAAAATGGATGATTTGGTTGTTCCGTGCCATCCATCATGACTCCTACATGCATATACGAGAAAAATTACCTACAAGGTGATTCAAATCCGTGGAACCGCCGGCTCGGCTCAACCGGTGGTTCCTGTTCACCAGAAAAGGTGAACCGTAACCGGCCCTGGTATTCTGAAGAAGGGCCGGTTACTAGGTGAACCGTAACCGGCCCGGGGGTCAACCTCGACGTGCATCTTGACGGGCAAGTAGCAGGTCCTACTGAATACCAAGATAGAATTCTTTCTCCTGTTAGTGAACGGGTTATATGTCCTATGCGGTTATTGGCAGATGAGATCATAAGTCTTTGGCCAAAGCATTGGAGCTAGCTGTATTAGATACACGAGAGCTCGATGATCTCGATTTGCATTAACGCATGCATAGCGTCTGCATGTATAGGTTTGGTCGACCGTGACCCTATAACTTGATCGGGATATTTGAAAGAAGGGTTTATACGTATACCGGTATTCACGACAGAATGGTTCTTGAATGATCCCAATCATTCGTTCTCGATCAGTACAGTGTAGGCCACCACCGCTAGGTGGTGCTACTACTCTTTGGTTCCTCCCATTGCTGACTGAGACGGACCTAACGAGTCGCGCATTAGGATTGACGACGGAATAAATCAAGCTAATTCTCTCATTATGAATATTGGATATTGGATATCTAAATTTGGGACATTAGATGTTTAAATCGATTTATCGGATAAATTGATTTACGGCTTAATGGATTAAATATATCACTCGGTGATTAATTTAATTCATGAATATAATTATTTCTTGGAGAAATTAATTATGTTATTTTGTGTTTGATATGTTTAATTAATTGGATTAATTAATTGACACAAATACATCGGAACAGAATCGGAGTTTATCTGTTTGGACTCACGGGAGTCCGAAACGAACCGAACTCATTCGTTTTTCATGATAGCCGCCCCATTATGCTTCCACCCACTTTCCCATTGTCTTTTCTTCCATTTATTAAATGATGATAATGACTTGGTGGGACAAGACTTCATGTTACATGGGTTGTACACATGAGGGTCGAAATAATATAAGATGATGTCTTTGACAAACTCTCCCACTTACTTGATTCCATTTCCAACGTGAGGTTGAAGAGGAGAGAGAGATAGAAGTCTTCTTCATCATCTTCTTTATTCATCTTCTTCATTCATCTTCTTCACAACTTCTTAGAGAAATTTTGTGAGGAAATATTGAGAGAGATAGATATTCATACACTTAGAGTGATATTAATATCTATAACAAGCTTCATCACTTAGCTCTAGCCGTATCCTCGGAGGATAGCAAGGTGATCGTCATTCCGGTTGTTTCTCCGGCGCGTGGCAAGTAGAGACGCGGTGCTTTCGGCGTTGGATCGTTCAAGAGCTTGGGGAATAGCTCAAGAGAAGGTTACCATTTAATCAACGGACTTCGAGGGTTAGTTTCTTACGACTCTTGCTTTTCGTTTATATATTCGTATATACGTAGCTCGATCGATCCTCGTAGGGATTCAGATCGAATTAATTTTCGTTTTACCGCTCACTGGCCTTCATTTTAGGCACCGAATCCCAACAAAGGGTATCGAGCGTAGGTCTTGCGATCGTATATACGATATTGGCATTTGGAATGCTCGATTAGATGGTGAATGATTTGGAATCATTTTAGTCATAATCGTGGTATATGTTTTTCGTTCGTAATAATTGTATTTTTCGTAAGTTTATGTCTAAATATAAATCTTAAATTTCTGGGAAATATGATTTATATTGAAGATATGAAAGTCGGAAAATATAGATATTGATATCCGGTCGAAAATCTAGCCCCGAATCGTCGTCTGACGATTTTTCGACAAAAAGGGTAACTGGGCAGAGAGTGACTCAACCGTGTCCTCGGGTGACACGGCCGTGTCCGACGCCTACCAAGTCATCGCCAGGCGACCCGACCGTGTCCCGGTGACTCGGTCGTCCTCGGCCGGCATCTTCCGAGCGTGACTCGCCGTGCTGTGCCCGTCTGCCGCAGCCGCCGAGGTGACTTGGCCATGCCGCCTGCTTTTCACCCCGGCTCGATTTTTCCGTGTATTCTTAAAAATTAATCTCCCGCACATTAAATTGGATTTAATATGATTAAAATGATTTATGGTATTTTATTTTATAAGGGAAATTTGATTAATTGGAATATTTATGGTCGACCGAATTATTTTGAACGTTATCATATTACCGATTGTGTGAATCGATTTGATCGGTTCGTATTGTTGATTGGATCAATGTATCTCTACGCTTTCCATTTATATAGTATTTATTGGATGAATGCTTTTTGAATGGGGATGTGGTTCGTGGAGTTAGTTTTGAATCGTTCGTTTTATTCGATTGGGTTGTAAAGGCCGTTTTGAGCCTATTTATTTTACTAGAAATGTTTGTATCTAGGATGCAATTTTCGATGTAAAATTTATATGTAATGACGAAGACCGGAGGAAGATCCATTTCGAGAAGACGAAGATTCAAGACGAAGACTTGTAATTAGATTACGGAGTTTTTGTTTTCTAGGAACGGTCCATGAACCACATGTTGGTAGCAAGTAGGTTGTGAATGGTTGTTTCATATTGTATGAATGCCACAAACGCGCTTAAACGATTAATGTGCAAAGTGCAACGTAAATCGCGAAAATTCTCCCACAATAAATGTAATATCCGTATTTTTCTTTCCCTTGTATTTTCGTTTTTGGTGTATTTCTCGATCGTAGTGACCCTCGTGTACTTTTCAGCGTGTCCTTCCTATCAAACTGTTGAACTATATTCTTGTTATTGTTGTGCGTAACCGCCGTTTTGGGGTTGCCGTGGATCCATTTCGTGTTATTAGTCCCGAAATATTGATTCCTATCGTTTTATTCTCTTTCCGGATCATTTTTATCATTTTGGGACCCAAAAAGGGATGTGGGTCGCGGCACAAGGTGCGTGCGCCGCGGCACACAAATTTCTCCAAATGTTGGTCGGGCAATCTGTACTGTGTGCCGCGGCACACCCATCCGGCGCGCGCACACAGCCAAGGCCGCGGCACACTGTCCGTGCCGCGCACACTCGTGTGTCTTCCGCGACCAAAACCCAATCAGACTGCATGCCGCAAGATACGCTGCAGGCCGCGGCACAATGCCAAAACCTGGGAGTAGATTTTCGGCCTGTGCCGCGGCACACTTCGGCTGTGCCGCGGCACACGAAGCGGTAATTGCGCAGACTCGTCCTTATTAGACGAGATCGGTCGTCTCTTTCCCCATTTTTCCACTGCATCGCGAGAGAGAGGGTATAGAGGGGGAGAGTTCTTCATCCGGGGGTCGATTTTCATCATTTCTTTTCGGTTGTGAGGCTCGGATAATCAATCTAACGCGTGTTCTACGGATCTTAGCTCTTGAATCTCCAAAGGTAATGTTCTAAAACCCTATTTCGATTAATTTGGGGGTTTTGGGATTTTCTTCCGATTAGTTCCGTTTCGTTGGTGGATTCATGACGTATACGATTAATATTGTTAGTATCGTTAGTTTTTCCTACGGATTCATGGATATTTTGTGGATTTTTATGGAATCGAGAGGGTTTGGTTGTGGTCCGCCCTCGTTGTTATTTTTGTATGAATATACATGAATCGTAGGCGGGTTTCCGGGTGTATTCCATTTCCATAATCGTTTAGAAGTGGTTGTGATTGTGCTATTCGAATCGTTAGGTTCATTCTCGTCGGTTCCTCGTGGTTGTGCTTGATCCTTCCGTTCCGTTCGTGTCATCGTCTATTTAATCGAGGCAAGTATCCTTATGAACTTACGATCTTGACATATTAGTTTTGTATGAGAAATTGTGTGTGTGTGTATGCTCACTGCGGGTTAGACTCGACGGGGTCTCGGTAGGGTTCCACGAAGCTGTGGGACCGCGAGCTTGCTTTTAACCACTGTGGGTTAGATCCGACGGGGTCTCGGCAGGGATCCACGAAGCGGTGGGTCCACAGTTAATTGTGGTGCATTTTTACAAATGTGGTTTGATCATTGGCATTTCCGGAAATGAGTATTTTGGAACTATGTTTTCTTGAATTGCATGCATTACTATATGTGTAAGATGTAAATTGTTCATCTGGTTACTTGTACTAGCGTAATTGCTAACCCCTCTGGGGACCCGTTTTGGGGAAATTCGTTTTATGAATTTCAGGTCAAGTTCATCGAGACGAGCGGGCGCCGGACCAGTACACGGATGATGGCCGTGCGTGATGATGGTGCACGAGTGATGTTTTAGTGTCTTTTACCTTTTTGTCTTTTGTGGTTTTGAACTAATAGTTGTACTCGAGTACTTAAGGGGTTCTTGTTCGTTTGGATTGTATTGTTGCTTATTATGTTGTGTTGGATGATGATGTTATATTGACCGGTTGAACTGGGTGGCTTGTTCTGTTTTGCGTCTTTATGACATGGTATTGTCCTGTCGTTTATGTGAGTCGATGAGTATGATGCTGTTCAGCCTGGTGGGTCCCATATAGGGATTCACGGCGCTGTAATATACCTCGAATATCTTGAGGGTGTTACAGAAAATGGTATCGGAGCTCTAGGTTTATGGATACCTAGGCTTGTCGGTTTATTGGGTCTTGTGGTGTTTTGTTTTGCACATCATCGTCACGCTGCCATGATTCCGGTACTACCAGTGTCCGTAAGTTTTCCTTCCTCTGTTCATTAATTCCTTGTATCGTACCCTTGATTCTCGACTTGTGATTGTTCTTTTATTGTACTGATCCTCGTGTGGCTTTTGCTACTTATTTAACTCAGTATGGATCCGGAAGAGGTCGTGGTCGCGGTCGTGGTTGTGGACGCGCCGGGGCGTGGGCGGCCGGTGGGGCGGCCACGTCACGGTCTTGAGGCCGCGATGCGGCGACCGTCATAGCCATGCTTCTTCTCAGGAGCGTGCCGACCTTGGTATTGCGGCCGTTATGCAACAAATGGTGAACCAAATGGCGGCAATAGCTCAGGCGGTTCAGAACCCGGATCAGGCCCATGCTAATCGGGGCGGAGCGGACCGTTGGCTCCAAGATGTTATCAAGATGCATCCTCCTCAGTTTTCGGGAGCTTCAGACCCGATTGGCTGGGAAGGGTGGATTAAGGAGATATCTAAGGTCTTCGTTGCCACTAACTGTCCCGAGGAACGTAGAGTCCCTATTGCTCAATACTTTCTCACAGGGGACGCTACGGATTGGTGGGAGGCCGTTGGGCCCAAAGACCATACTGCTTCGTGGACTGAGTTTCAAGAGTTGATGGAGGCTGAATATTGCCCGTGGCCAGTCAGACAGGCTCGGGTACATGCTTTTTATGATGCTCAACCGCGGGATATCCCCGTATCTCAAGCTATTGCTGATTTTAATAAGGAGTTGGGTTATGTGAAGACCCAAGTTGTCGAGGAGAGCGACAAAATTTTCCATTTCTCCAGACGGATGAAGTTGCCGATTCGGGACTATATGTCGGGGCTTGTATGCACTACATTGAAAGATTACCAGAGCAGGGCCCTTGCTTACGATATATGCAGTGTGGCGAGTGAGGCGGCCGCGAGTAAGCGTAAGTCCACGGGAATTTTTCGGGCCACAAAAGTGGGGTCGTGAAATTTGATCTGCTAACTTTTCATTGGTGGTGGCCCATCTCGATCTACTAGGTTTCCCGTAGGGCCGGTGCCCCTTCTCGAGAGGTGAAATGCTTTAACCGTGGCGGCAGGCCACATCGATCGTGTTTGTCCGAACCCTTTGCGTGTAATCGGTGTGGCGGTCGGGTCACAAAGCTGCTTTCTGTGCTGAAAGGGAGAAAATCCTTGGTGCCCGGGCTTCCATTCCAGCGCCTAGGGAACCAAGTGTGAATCAGGGGTCGTTTGCTCCTCAATCTCCGCCGAGTGCTAGTCGGGGAAGAGGTCGGGTCAGCCCTCAAGAGGAGCTTCCAGTGTTGGCTCCGCCCACCCGCGTGTCTATGAGATGCGGAAGCCGATGATCCGGCTCACGTGGCGGCAGTACCGTTTATATTCTTTCTCATCTGTCGGTGTGCTTTTCGATTAGGTGCTACGCATTCGTTCATATCTTTGGATTGTGTACGCCGTTTGAGTCTCGACTGTTTGATGCCTTGTGAACCCTTCATCGTTAAGCTTCCTAGCGGTGATAGGATCGTTGGTGATCAGGAGGTTCGAGACTGTTGTGTACTTATTTGTGAGAGGACTTGGCCCTCTAATCTTATTGTTGTGGATATTGAGGGCGTTACACTAAATTATTAAGTTTATAAGGTTTCAAGGTTTTCCTTCCCTCCATCGAGTTTTCGGGAAATTGAAATCCAAACCGGATGTGCTATGCTTCCGAGTTATCGGGGTAGTCGTTCGGGGAGGACGGATAAATTACCGGGAGCGCATTGGATGCCTTCGGTTGGAGCAAATTTTATCCCTAGAAACCTGATAGGTTGCCGGATAAGATTCAATTGTGAAACTGATTTGCGTCGATGGTATAAACTTAACTTGTTCACGAACCATAGAAACCGTATAGGTTGAGGGGAGTGAACAAGGGGAAAAAGAAGATCGAATCATCCATTAGATGGGTTGGTGTTGGACACCACTTTATGAAAATTAATAGACTAGAAACACATTCGGTTGCCCTCTATTAAGATTTATAAAGAACTCGATCACCACTATGAAGTAGAGCGACGATACTTAGGATATCACATGGGAGTGTGTTATTCCGATAAAAATAGTGGGAGCCGGGTAACAAGAATAGAAAAGACCTTAAATTCTATACTCAGAACATAATTAAATGAGTCACTAATTAATCTGTTATACTTAATGCAGACAAATCTCAATATGACAATGAATCCACTCGCAATTCTACTCGAAAAGAACACCTTAATGGGACCTAACTTTGTGGATTGGCTCCATGTCGATGATTGTCCTCGTATAGAAGCACTGGGATACGTCTTAGAGACGGACATTCCGACGCCTCCTATGAGGACTCGAGCCAATCAGGAAGATATTGAAAACCACGAAAAGTGGGTTAAGGATGACGTGAAAGTCCGTGCTTATATGATGGCTTCCATGTCTAATGAGCTTCAGAGAGCTAATGAGAAAATGACACGCTAGGCGATTCTATCTCACTTAACCGAGCTTTATGGTGAGCACAGCATAACTGCTAGATATGAGATATCCAAGCAACTGTTCGGTGCAAGGATGAAGGAAGGTGAGAAGGTTGGGGAACACGTCCTCAAAATGATATCCATGGTCGAGAGATTGGAGGCTCTTGATTTTAAAATGGATACTTCTCTCCAAACCGATCTTATCCTATAGTCTCTCCCTGATTCCTTCTCACAGTTTGTTATGAACTTCAACTGCAATGAGATTGCATGTAACTTAGCCGGGCTAATGAACAAGCGGTGACCGCTCGGTCTCGGATGAAGACCCGCGGATGAAGGAGTGCACTTGTGATTTCTTACGGACTTGAAGTCTAAAAATAAGAAGAAAAAGACCAAGAAGCGGACTGGACCACAAGCTAAGGACCTTAAGGGAAAAGGCAAGGCCCCGATGGTTCCAAAGAACAAGAAGAAGAAGGATGCTTGTCTCAAGTGCGGTGAGCTGGGCCACTGGGCTAGAGACTGTCCGATTCTTCATGGCACTTCAGGTACAGAACTTTTAGTTTTGGAAACAAATTGTTCAGCTACTGTATTTTCTACTTCCTGGATACTGGATTCTGGTGCTAGTTCTCATATTTGTACCGTGAATCAGGATCTGGAACAAAGTAGGAAGCTTGGAGCTAGAGAAGTTATGATCACAGTCGGAAGCGGGCATAGTGTCGAGGCGACCGACATAGGATCACTTCTTTTGGGTTTAGAATCCGACTTTGTTTTGACTTTAGAAGATGTACTTGTTTTGCCCAAGGGGCACAAAAACATTGTATCCATTCCCGTCATGGACCGAAAAGGCTTTTCATTTTTCATTGGTGATGGTTCCTGCAAAATTTATTTTAGAAATAAACTAGTGGGTACTGCTACATTGTTGAATGGATTGTATCATCTAAATCTCAGCAACAAAGTAGTTGTGAATACTATAACTAGAAAACGTGGTAGGGATGAAACCAATCAAGTTTTGAAATGGCATCTTAGACTTGGTCATGTTGGTCAGACCAAGGTTTACAAGATGGAAAAAGATGGACTTATGGGTCCATTGGGATCGGATCTCTTTCCTACTTGTGAATCTTGCCTTAAAGGCAAAATGACTAAGTCCCCCTTCATAGGGACATTTCAAAGAGCCGCTGATAAACTGGGATTAATCCATACCGATGTATGTGGTGCTTTGGAAGCAGCACGTGACGGATATCAATATTTCATTACGTTTACAGATGATCATACTAGGTATGGTTATGTATACTTAATGAAACATAAATCCGAGGCCTTTGAGAAATTCCAGGAATTCAAGGCCCTAGTCGAGAAACAAACTGGTAATCATATCAAAGCACTTCGGTCGGACCGAGATGGCGAGTATATGAGCACGGAGTTTGACGAGTTCCTTAAGGAACATGGAATAGTTTCACAACTAACACCTCCAGGTACTCCTCAGTTAAATGGTGTGTCAGAAAGAAGGAACCGGACCCTATTGAACATGGTCCGTTCCATGCTGGGCTATACTGACTTTCCGATTTACCTGTGGGGGTATGCACTCCTGACTGCCGCATATATCTTGAACAGATGTCCTTCCAAATCCAATCCTAAAACTCCACATGAGATGTGGGAGGGAAGGAAACCAAGTCTTAATCATATTAGGATTTGGGGATGTCCCGCCTATGTCAAGAAGACTAAGGTGGAAAAGTTGGAAGCTAGGTCTGCGAAGGGACGTTTCATTAGATTCCCGTCTGGGACAATGGGATATCTATTCTACATGCCCGAAGATCGAAGGATCATTGTTGCTTTACAAGCACACTTCCTGGAAGATGAGTTCATTCAGGAAGGCGTAGCAGGTAGAAGTATTTCTTTAGAAGAATACAATGAAACTCCTCGGGAGACATCTGTGCAAGAAACTGGAACCGAACTTTCTGAAACACAAGTACAACCACCTCGTAGGTCTAGTAGGGTGTCTCATTTACCTGAGAGGTATGGACTTGTGCACTTGGAGGAGCTGGGTCTCCATGAGGTTCCAAGTGATAGCCAATAGACCGACCCAACAACCTATGACCAAGCGATGGTAGATGTAGACTCCGCGAAATGGCGTGAAGCTATGGAAGCTGAGATAGACTCGATGCATGTCAATCAGGTCTGGACTCTAGTAGACCGCCCCAAGGGCATAGTGCCTATTGGGAACAAGTGGATCTACAAGAGAAAGACTGATGGTGATGGCAAGGTTGACGCCTATAAGGCCAGGCTTGTGGCAAAGGGTTATACCCAAAAGGAAGGGATCGATTACCACGATACCTTCTCGCCCGTAGCCATGATCAAGTCTATTCGCATGATGCTTGCTATAGCTGCCTACCACGATTATGAGATATGGCAAATGGACGTAAATACGGCTTTCCTTAATGGATTCCTCGAGGAGGAAATCTATATGGAGCAGCCTAAAGGCTCTGTGTCTGAAGTCGATATTCAGAAAGTGTGCAAGCTTCAGCGTTCCATTTATGGACTGAAGCAAGCGTCGCGTAGTTGGAACCTTCATTTTGACGAGGCGGTCAAAGAGTTTGACTTCGTGCAAAATGAAGAGGAACCTTATGTATACAAGAAGGTTAGTGGGAGCAAGATCGCATTCTTAGTACTATATGTGGATGATATTCTACTAATAGGAAATGATGTAGGAATGCTCAGTTCTGTAAAAGCTTGGCTTTCGAGTAATTTCTCCATGAAAGACTTGGGAGAAGCAACCTATATTCTTGGAATTCGACTCTCGGATAGAGCCAAGAGAACAATAGGCCTTTCCCAAGCCCTCTATATAGATAAGATCTTAAAGCGATTTAAGATGGATGATTCTAAAGAGGGTTCCTACCGATGCGACATGGAATAAAACTCACCTTGAAGATGTGTCCTCAAAATGAGGAACAACGCAAGGAAATGAGTAATATACCATATGCTTCGGCCGTGGGTAGCCTTATGTATGCTATGTTGTGTACAAGACCTGACATCGCGCATGCTGTAAGCGTGGTGAGTAGGTTTCGAGCAAACCCGGGTAGGGAACATTGGGTGCCGTAAAGAACGTTCTCAAGTACTTAAGAAGGACTAGAGATATGGTTCTGATGTATGGCGGTGGAGAATTGGATGTGGTGGGATTCACTGATTCGGACTTACAAGGACTGAAGGACGACTCGATGTCCACTTCTGGCTACATATTTACTCTTAATGGAGGAGCAGTATCTTGGCGTAGTGCCAAGCAAAGCGTGATCGCCGATTCCACTGTCAGCCGAGTATCAAGCGGCCTCGGAGGCTTCTAAGGAAGGGTTCTGGATTAAGAAGTTTCTAGGAGAACTTCAAATGATACCATGTCTTGAAATTGCCTGTTACTGCTTTGCGACAACGACGGAGTCAGAGACGTGCCAAGGAGCCGAGGTTTCACAACAGCACCAAACATATTGAGAGGAAGTATCATCTCGTAAGAGAATTTGTTCGCAAGGGATACATTGTGCTGCATAGAGTAGACTCGGCCGACAACGTCGCCGATCCACTGACCAAGCCACTATCTCACACTAGCTTGGAGCGTCATCTGGAGAACATTGGTATTAGATACCATAGTGTGTGGCATTGAGTGCAAGTGGGAGATTGTTAGGAGTATGCCCTCGAATGCCACTCAGAGGTTGTTGAGTGAGGGCATTGTACTTGTAATTATGTAAACCATTTATATAAGGCAAATGAATGTTTCTTTATTTACTGGTAGTTACTGGAATTCCTAACTCGTAAATAAACATATAGAAACTAGTCCGTGTATTTGAGAGCAAAACGTTCCACTCCTTATTGGATAAGGGGGTCGGCACTGGAAAGGTTATAGCTCAAATACTTAATCATTCGCAAGTCGATGAAACTTGATTGGACGTTAAGTTTATGTGAAGACTTGTATGACGTGTTCTTTGACATGGAGAGTGCCTGTCGAACACTAATGGTTAGTGGGAGCACACGTTATAGGTATGCTAATTAGATTAGTATACTCGAACCGACTCACCCTCGATTCGTCACACGAATTTCACTCCGGGACAGTCAATGACGGAATCGAAAGGTTGTGATAGGTATTCGTGAACCTTCGACTTGAGGATTTAGTAGGGATGTGCTTGTGACGTCAAGATTTTCATTAGAGTAGTTCGACCCTGTAAACCGGAAGGCGGGGGTCAACCTCGACGTGCATCTTGACGGGCAAGTAGCAGGTCCTACTGAATACCAAGATAGAATTCTTTCTCCTGTTAGTGAACGGGTTATATGTCCTATGCGGTTATTGGCAGATGAGATCATAAGTCTTTGGCCAAAGCATTGGAGCTAGCTGTATTAGATACACGAGAGCTCGATGATCTCGATTTGCATTAACGCTGTAATATCCGTAATTTTCCCATTTTTAGCAGTTTCCATTTTTGGTGTATGTCTATTTTTATCGACTCGCTTGTAACCGTTTCGACATTTCGAATCTATTTTGTTCTTGGAGTTTTTCCATTGGGATGAGTTTTGATGATGTTTTCACGTAATTTCGTTTTATGACATGTTTTGCCGTATGAACGTTCGATTCTTGTAAAACTCGTTCGTTTTCGTTATTTCTGGGTTTGTACAAGTTCGTATGGTTGAGTTGGTCTTGTGGAGACTTTCGGTTCGTAAATCCGACGTCGTTTCGTGATTTTCGGGCACTTGGGCCATTTTTGTAATTTCCTAATAGTTTAGGAATCTCGTTTCGTTGTCGCATTACGGACCCTTCGGTGGTCGGAATTGTATTTTCTTTCAGCACTTAGCTCCGTCGTCTTGTATGCTTCGTGTTCATGTTCTGGATTACGGTCTCGTGTGTATCGTGTGTATCGTACCCTCGGCAGCGGTTTCACTGCGATATGACATCAGCGATCGATGCTTGTGTAGGTAGCGACGCTACCCTGTTGCCTTGCGTGCGCTATCAAGAAACGATTAGCGACGCTAACCCTTATTGTTAGCGTACGCTAACGAATGTGGCAGTAGCCACTGGACTGTCGCGGCCCCGTTAGCGCACGCTACATATGGCAGTTAGCGTGCGCTAACTTCACCATTATATAAGCCCAGCGGGCAGTTTTTCAGAGCAGCAGTTTCATTCTTTTCCCTTCGTTTCTTCGACGTGCGACCTCAGAGGCGATTTCCATCAGTTCCGATCGGCGTTCTATTCACATTCCATCACCGTAGAGTTGTGCTATCATATTATCATCAGTATAATCGTCATCCATCATCCGAAATCAAGGTAATTTCGTCTAGAACCCTAACTCGTCAAATTTGGGGGGTTTTCCGGGTTTTACTAATTGGAACCGAATTATTCCAGTATGTTAGGATATTCTTCACCGATTGTGATTGTTGAATGATTCCAAATCCAATTTCCTTGATTTTAATCCGTGAATTATCGATACGGGGAGATTTTGCGTAAACCCTCGCCCGTATAAATTGACCGTCTATTGTCGTATGTTGTAACCGGGGTTATGGGTGTATTCCAGTAGAATATTGTTGTCCGTTGGGACTGAACTATATTGATCCTTCGTTTAGGAACCGTCGCTTTCCACCCGGACCGTTCGTAGTCGTGTTTCATCTCCGTTTCTTCAAGAATGTCTCAAAGGCAAGTACTTTACATTTGTTTACATGTTCTAGTATTTGAATTATGGCTATATGTGGTTGTTGTGGGGAGATATGTGTATGTTCACCTAGGGACGGTCCGACGGGGCCTCTAGGGATACGTATTGCCGTGTGTGTGCGTATCACGAACTGTGGTTAGCCACCCAGGGATGTCCGACGGGGCTCTGAGGGGTACGGTGGCCGTGAGTCTCGTGCCAACGGTTAACTTTGAATTATGATTTGTTGGAAATAATGTGTTTTGTGTGTACATCATAAATATTCCGGAATATAAAATGTTTTCTAAAATGATTTTTGGCGCATGTATTCATCTGATTAGAATGTAGTTCAAATGGATTGTACTTGCACTAGCAGTTGTCGCTAACCCCTTAAATGGGGGAAATACTTTTTGTATTTCAGGTATTGATCGTGGGGACAAGCGAGCGCTCGGGCCGTATGAGGATGATGGGCAAGCATGATATTGTCCAGTGTTTGATTTTCGATGTCAAGTCTGTCGGTTACTATTGATGTCTGGTTTTGAGATTCATGTATTATAAAGTTGGTTTAAGTACTCGAGTACTTCCTGTTTGAAATTGTTAATGTTGTATTCCCATTTTGGGAAATGGATTTGATGTCAGATGTTAATTGTCGGTTGGTAGTCTTTTATTTTAATTGTCGTTTTATTAATGATAGTTTGTCGTTGTCAAATGTCTTGTTGGTATGTTAGCCTGGTGGATTCCACAGTGTGGGGTCCACGGCGCTGTAATATGCCCTGAATGTCTTGGGGGTGTTACAGAATATGGTATCAGAGCTTAGGTTTATGGATACCTAGGCTGTCGGTCATTTGGGTCTAGTTAAGTGTCGTTTTTGGGACAGTATCACTGCTATGCCATCATCTCGATGCGCGGTGCTCGTAAGTTTTCCTAACTTGACTCGTTTCACCGTTCTATTCTATTCTGTCTTAGTATCTTTGCGTTTTGCGTTTGAATTGTACTTACCCGTTGCTTCTTGAGAATTCCTGTGGTAGAGGACGCGGGCCGCGTGACGCGGTAGAGGGACGTGGCGCGGCGGTGAGGCGGCCATGTCCGATCACTCGAAGGCGATCGGCGATGCCCTCTTTGTCGAGCAGTGTCCCCCTAGTTCGGAGGTCGGCAGGACTACCGCTAGCTCGTAATGCTCATGAGAATGTTGGAGTGGCCAACATATTACGGCAAATAGCGAACCGGATGACGCTCGACTCGAGCCGTTACAGTGGCCATGCTAATGCTAACCCGGTTCCGCCCTCTGGAGCCGGTAATGATAAGCTACTTCGGGACGTGATTCGTATGCGTCCTCCGCAGTTTGATGGTGCTTGACCCTTCCGGTTGGGAGAATTGGGTACATTCGAGATGGAGAAAGTGTTTGAGGCGCTAAGCTGCTCCGAGGAGAGGAAAGTACCCATTGCTCGGTACTTCCTCGCCAAGGAGGCGGCGACGTGGTGGCAAGCGGTGAAACCGCGTGACCGGCAGCTACGTGGGCGAGTTTCGAGATCGATGGAAGATGAATATTGTCCTTGGCGAAAAGAGGAGGATCCGAGCCTTCTTTGAGGCTAAGCCCCAAGATGTTCCTATTTCTCAAGCTATCAAGGACTACAATCAACAGTGCATTACGTGAGAAACCAAGTCCGAGATGAGCTAGATAAGATCCGCCACTTTGATATGCGGATGAAGCGAGGGTGCGCCACTACATGTCCGGTGCAGGGTGCACGACTTTGAGAGATTATCGAATAAAGCGATGGCTTACGAGATGTCGTTTTACTGACAGAGGCAGTGAAGGAAAGAAGCGAAGACCTCGGTCGGTTTTGGGAGGCAAGTCGGAGGGTATCCGAAGGCTCGGTCCGGTTCGCGAGTCTTCGGGGTCGGTCGCCATCGGTTGGTCGAGGGAACGGTTCTAGGTGCGCTCCCTCTTGGTTCCGTTCGTGGTCCTACATGCTTCAAGCTGATCGTCCGGGCCACATGATGAGTGAGTGTGATAGGCCTCCGATTCAGTGCCTTGCTTGTGGCCGTATGGGTCACCGTGCTAAGCTTTGTTCGGATGCAGCTCGGGCTCCAGTTACTCAGATATCTGCTCCAGCTGCAGGAGAGCCGAGTGTGAATCAGGCACCGACAGTTCCTCAGCCGCAGCAGAGTTTTGGTAGAGGTCGAGGTCGTGGTCAGCCTTCTAGAGGGGGAGCTTCTAGTGCGGGGTCTGTTCCGCCCCGTGTGTATGAGATGAGGCGAGCCGGAGATCCCGACGCGACGGTGGCTACAGGTACCATCCACATCCTTGACCATCCTGTTTCCGTATTGTTCGATTATGGTGCTACGCATTCTTTTATATCTATGGATTGCGTGCGTCGTCTGCATGTTGATTGCCTTGTTGCTTGTGAGCCTTTTGTTGTTAAACTTCCTAGCGGGGATAGCATCGTGGGGGACCGTGAGATTAGAGATTTTTCTGTGAGTATCGCGGGGAGGGATTGGCTTTCTAATCTGATTGCGATAGATATTAGAGATGAGGATTTGATTCTGGATGAGGATTGACTGGACCGTCATGGGGCGATCATGAATTATAGAACGAGGACTGTTACGATGTCGGCCTCTGATGATACCGAGCATTCTTTTGTGGGGCGTAAGCGGGGTAGTCAGAGATTACTGATCAGCGCTTTGAGGGCGGTGAGGCTTCTTCGGGGAGGTTGCACGGGCTATTGGTGTTACGCTTTGAGATCGGAAGAAGGGGGAGTCGAGCTCTCGTCTATTCCGGTAGTATGTGAGTATCCTGACGTTTTTCCAGATGAGTTGCCGGGTTTTCCGCCGGGCCGAGAGGTTGAGTTTACCGTCGATTTAGAGCCGGGTGCAGCACCTATCTCTAAGACGCCATACCGTATGGCGCCTGCCGAGATGCTTGAGTTGAAGAAACAGTTGGGAGAGTTGCTGGACATGGGATATATTCGACCGAGCGCTTCGCCTTGGGGCGCACCGGTCCTATTTGTAAAGAAGAAGGATGGGTCACTTCGTTTGTGCATCGACTACCGAGAGTTGAACAAAGTGACCATCAAAAACAAATATCCACTCCCGAGGATTGATGACTTGTTTGATCAGTTGCAAGGAGCGACCGTGTTTTCGAAGATTGATTTGAGATCGGGGTATTATCAGCTCCGAGTGAAGGATACCGATATTCCGAAGACGGCCTTTCGGACGAGATACGGTCACTACGAGTTTGTGGTTATGCCTTTTGGGCTAACCAACGCACCAGCCGTGTTCATGCAGCTTATGAACAAAGTCTTTATCGAGTACCTCGATAAGTGTGTAGTCGTTTTTATCGATGACATCCTGATTTACTCGAGGAGCGAGGAGGAGCACGCCCGTCATTTGCATATTGTGTTAGATATTTTGAGAACTCAGCATCTTTTTGCGAAGTTCTCAAAGTGCGAGTTTTGGTTACGGGAAGTTATGTTTCTCCGTCATGTGATGTCGGCCGAGGGTGTTCGTGTGGACCCACATAAGGTAGAGGAAGTGTTGGATTGGGCGCCGCCCAAGAACGTGAAAGAGGTCCGTAGTTTTCTGGGATTAGCCGGGTATTACCGTAGGTTCGTCGAGGGGTTCTCTAAGCTCGCTCGACCGCTGACTCAGTTGTTACAGAAGTCGGAGAAGTTTGTGTGGACCGATGAGAGGCAGAATAGTTTTGAGGAGTTGAAGAAGCGGTTGACGACCGCTCCCGTGTTGGCTTTACCGAGTGGTAATGATGGTTTCTCTGTTTATAGTGATGCTTCGGGCCAAGGGCTCGGATGCGTACTTATGCAGCACGGGAGGACGATTGCCTATGCTTCCCGTCAGTTGAAACCGTATGAATTGAATTACCCTACGCACGATCTTGAGTTGGCCGCATTGTGTTTGCGTTGAAAATCAAGGCGTCATTACTTGTATGGCTCGTCGTGTCAGATTTTCACCGATCACAAGAGCCTGAAGTACATCTTCACGCAGAAGGAGCTTAATATGAGACAGAGGAGATGGTTGGAACTGATTAAGGATTACGATCTTGAGATCCTCTATCATCCGGGCAAGGCTAATGTGGTAGTAGATGCCTTGAGCCGGAAATCGGTATCGCTTCGGGCGCTTGAGTTACTCACGGCCCAGTCGGGACTTCAGCGAGAGTTCATGAGGTTGAGCATTGAGATTGTACTGCCAGAGAGTTCCGGGCAGTTGCGTACTCTTGAGATTTCTTCATCTCTGGTCGAGGACATTAAGTCGGGACAGTTAGAGGATCCGATGTTTATTCAGCTTCGAGAGAGTGTAGGAAAGGGGAAAGCCCCGGGATTCGTTATTCATGAGGACGGCGTGTTGAGATTCCGAGGTCGGTTGTGTGTTCCGAACGACTCGAAACTGAGACAGAGCATTATGCGAGAGGCTCATGCGTCACCATACTCAGTCCATTCGGGCTCGAGTAAGATGTATAAAGATCTGAGGAAGAATTTCTGGTGGAGCGATATGAAGAAGGAGGTAGTTCAGTTTGTAGCTAAGTGTTTGACTTGTCAGCAAGTCAAGATTGAGCATCAGCGGCCAGCCGGATTATTGAAACCACTTCCCGTTCCGGAATGGAAGTGGGAGGACATCTCTATGGATTTTGTCACGAGTTTACCGAGGATGAAGACTGGTATGAATATGGTATGGGTAATTGTAGACCGACTGACTAAGTCGGCACATTTTCTGGGCATCAAGGATACTTGGGGTCCGGAAAAGTTGGCTCGTATTTTTATCACTCAGATAGTGAGGCTTCATGGTACGCCGAGGACCATTATTTCAGACAGAGATGGACGATTTGTATCGCATTTTTGGCAGGCAGTGCATAAGGCATTGGGGACTCAGCTACGTTTGAGCACTTCGTTCCATCCCCAGACCGATGGGCAGTCCGAACGTACCATTCAGACGTTCGAGGATTTGTTGCGCGCGTGTGCGTTAGACTGGAGTAGTAATTGGGAGGAGCATTTGGCCTTAATTGAGTTTGCTTATAATAATAGCTGGCACGCGTCGATTAAGATGGCACCGTATGAGGCACTTTATGGCCGACGTTGCCGATCACCGATATGTTGGGATGAGCCGTCCGATTTGATTGGCACCGAGCCGGACCTTGTGTTGGAGACGAGGGAGAAAGTCGAATTGATTAGAAAGAGGATGTTGGCTGCTCAGAGTCGACAAAAGTCTTACGCGGATGTTAGGCGTAGACCTTTGGAGTTTGAGGTGGGGGATCATGTTCTGTTGAGAGTGTCTCCGACGAAGGGAGTCTTCCGTTTTGGGAAGAAGGGGAAACTCAGCCCGAGATTTATTGGACCTTTCGAGGTATTGGAGAGAGTCGGTGAGTTAGCGTACCGTTTGGCTTTACCTCCGTCGCTTAGTCATGTTCATAGCGTATTTCACGTTTCCCAGTTGAGGAAGTACGTTCCGGACCCGTCCCACATTATCGACTTTGGGGACGTGGAGATTGAGAAGGATGTTACGTTTGAAGAGAGACCCGTTAGAATTTTGGAGCGTCGTGATAAACAGTTAAGGCACAAAACCATTCCTTTGGTTAAAGTGCAATGGTCGAGGCACGGAGTAGAAGAAGCGACGTGGGAGTTAGAGGAGGATATGCGTTCGAGATACCCCGAGCTTTTTGATTCTTAAGTTTCGGGACAAAACTTTTTTTAGAGGGGGAGAATGTAATATCCGTAGTTTTCCCATTTTTAGCAGTTTCCATTTTTGGTGTATGTCTATTTTTATCGACTCGCTTGTAACCGTTTCGACATTTCGAATCTATTTTGTTCTTGGAGTTTTTCCATTGGGATGAGTTTTGATGATGTTTTCACGTAATTTCGTTTTATGACATGTTTTGCCGTATGAACGTTCGATTCTTGTAAAACTCGTTCGTTGCGTTATTTCCGGGTTTGTACAAGTTCGTATGGTTGAGTTGGTCTTGTGGAGACTTTCGGTTCGTAAATCCGACGTCGTTTCGTGATTTTCGGGCACTTGGGCCATTTTTGTAATTTCTAATAGTTTAGGGAATCTCGTTTCGTTGTCGCATTACGGACCCTTCGGTGGTCGGAATTGTATTTTCTTTCAGCACTTAGCTCCGCTGCCTTGTATGCTTCGTGTTCATGTTCTGGATTACGGTCTCGTCGTGTGTATCGTGTATCGTACCCTCGGCGGTTTTCTTGATATGACATCGGCCCGATCTTTGGAGCTGTGTAGGTAGCGCACGCTACCTGTTGCCTTGCGTGCGCTATCAAGAAACGATTAGCGTCGCTAACCCTTATTGTTAGCGACGCTAACGAATGGCGATAGCCATCGGTATCGCCGCGCCGTTAGCGCACGCTACATATGGCGATTAGCGTGCGCTAACTTCACCATTATATAAGCCCGGTAGGCGCTTTTGAAGCGTGATTTCATTCTTTTCCCTTCGTTTCTTGACGTGCGACCTCGCAGGTGATTTCCATCGATTCGATCGGCGTTCTATTCACATTCCATCACCGTAGAGTTGTGCTATCATATTATCATCAGTATAATCGTCATCCATCATCCGAAATCAAGGTAATTTCGTCTAGAACCCTAACTCGTCAAATTTGGGGGTTTTTCCGGGTTTTACTAATTGGAACCGAATTATTCCAGTATGTTAGGATATTCTTCACCGATTGTGATTGTTGAATGATTCCAAATCCAATTTCCTTGATTTTAATCCGTGAATTATCGATACGGGGAGATTTTGCGTAAACCCTCGCCCGTATAAATTGACCGTCTATTGTCGTATGTTGTAACCGGGGTTATGGGTGTATTCCAGTAGAATATTGTTGTCCGTTGGGACTGAACTATATTGATCCTTCGTTTAGGAACCGTCGCTTTCCACCCAGACCGTTCGTAGTCGTGTTTCATCTCCGTTTCTTCAAGAATGTCTCAAAGGCAAGTACTTTACATTTGTTTACATGTTCTAGTATTTGAATTATGGCTATATGTGGTTGTTGTGGGGAGATATGTGTATGTTCACCTAGGGACGGTCCGACGGGGCCTCTAGGGATACGTATTGCCGTGTGTGTGCGTATCACGAACTGTGGTTAGCCACCCAGGGATGTCCGACGGGGCTCTGCGGGGTACGGTGGCCGTGAGTCTCGTGCCAACGGTTAACTTTGAATTATGATTTGTTGGAAATAATGTGTTTTGTGTGTACATCATAAATATTCCGGAATATAAAATGTTTTCTAAAATGATTTTTGGCGCATGTATTCATCTGATTAGAATGTAGTTCAAATGGATTGTACTTGCACTAGCAGTTGTCGCTAACCCCTTAAATGGGGGAAATACTTTTTGTATTTCAGGTATTGATCGTGGGGACAAGCGAGCGCTCGGGCCGTATGAGGATGATGGGCAAGCATGATATTGTCCAGTGTTTGATTTTCGATGTCAAGTCTGTCGGTTACTATTGATGTCTGGTTTTGAGATTCATGTATTATAAAGTTGGTTTAAGTACTCGAGTACTTCCTGTTTGAAATTGTTAATGTTGTATTCCCATTTTGGGAAATGGATTTGATGTCAGATGTTAATTGTCGGTTGGTAGTCTTTTATTTTAATTGTCGTTTTATTAATGATAGTTTGTCGTTGTCAAATGTCTTGTTGGTATGTTAGCCTGGTGGATTCCACAGTGTGGGGTCCATGGCGCTGTAATATGCCCTGAATGTCTTGGGGGTGTTACAAACGCATGCATAGCGTCAAGTACAGATAGGGTTTGACTGACCGTGACCCTATAACTTGATCGGGATATTTGAAAGAAGGGTTTATACGTATACTGGTATTCACGACAGAATGGTTCTTGAATGATCCCAATCATTCGTTCTCAGTCGGGGTACAGTGTAGGCCACCAGGCTGGCTAGGTGGTGCTACTACTCTTTGGTTCCTCCCATTGCTGACTGAGACGGACCTACCGAGTCGCGCATTAGGATTGACGACGGAATAAATCAAGCTAATTCTCTCATTATGAATATTGGATATTGAATATCTAAATTTGGGACATTGGATGTTTAAATTGATTTATCGGATAAATTGATTTACGGCTTAATGGATTAAATATATCACTCGATGATTAATTTAATTCATGAATATAATTATTTCTTGGAGAAATTAATTATGTTATTTTGTGTTTGATATGTTTAATTAATTGGATTAATTAATCGACACAAATACATCGGAACAGAATCGGAGTTTATCTGTTTGGACTCACGGGAGTCCGAAACGAACCGAACTCATTCGTTTTTCATGATAGCCGCCCCATTATGCTTCCACCCACTTTCCCATTGTCTTTTCTTCCATTTATTAAATGATGATAATGACTTGGTGGGACAAGACTTCATGTTACATGGGTTGTACACATGAGGGTGGAAATAATATAAGATGATGTCTTTGACAAACTCTCCCACTTACTTGATTCCATTTCCAACGTGAGGTTGAAGAGGAGAGAGAGATAGAAGTCTTCTTCATCATCTTCTTTATTCATCTTCTTCATTCATCTTCTTCACAACTTCTTAGAGAAATTTTGTGAGGAAATATTGAGAGAGATAGATATTCATAAACTTAGAGTGATATTAATATCTATAACAAGCTTCATCACTTAGCTCTAGCCGTATCCTCGGAGGATAGCAAGGTGATCGTCATTCCGGTTGTTTCTCCGGCGCGTGGCAAGTAGAGACGCGGTGCTTTCGGCGTTGGATCGTTCAAGAGCTTGGGGAATAGCTCAAGAGAAGGTTACCATTTAATCAACGGACTTCGAGGGTTAGTTTCTTACGACTCTTGCTTTTCGTTTATATATTCGTATATACGTAGCTCGATCGATCCTCGTAGGGATTCAGATCGAATTAATTTTCATTTTACCGCTTCCGCTGGGCCTTCGGTTTAGGCACCGAATCCCAACATACTCGAAATCGAAATCAAACCAAGAAAACAAATCACCAACAACAAACAAACATCACTGAACCCCTTCGTCGTCACGTCGGTACTGTGGCTGTTTCCCTGCTCCTCGGCTACCTGAACATCAAAACAAATGTCCACCCCCGAAGGTTAGCAAAACGATGCTAGTACAAGTATCATTTAAACGAATCAAATATGCATCAACAATACATAACAAGATACACCACACGGACTTCCGCTACCGGAATCCGATAATGCGAATCCACAAGATTCTATTAACACAGCATGGGTATTCCAATGATCCAGCGCCCTCAGCATAGATCCCAAGATGATCCCGTCGGACCAACACGAGGTGGAAATAACCCGTCCAATGATCCAGCGCCCTCGGCCTAGATCCCAAGATGATCCCGTCGGACCAACACGAGGTGGACATCCGATCCAGGGCCCTCAGCATAGATAGCACAACAAACACAAACATAACTCATGCATACATATATGCCAAATCGCCATGTCCATCAACATGAACATACAAACACTTAAATAACGAATATCATGACAATTCAACGAAATAAATCTCATGTTCAACAACATGAATAATCACACGCATGCTCAAAATACCAATATTAACATATTACGATACTTGCCTCGAAGATGGAAAGAACGAAACACTTCAATGATCTCAACACACTCGAAGGCCGCCTCCTTCGATCAACGTAGCAAGCTCGAACCTTAACAAAAGAAATGATATACAAATCATCTCAAGTCGAACGATTGCCTAGCAATTCGGTCTACGACCAAAAGTTCAAAATATACAATCTGCCTGAACCACTTAGCGTACGCTACGTACTCTACGTAACGTGCGCTAAGCGTGCCTGTTAGCGTACACTATCGTCTAAGCCTAGCATACGCTAGCCATGGACTGACAGTTCTCTCTGATCAGCCGACTGACTCGGCTGATATCATAACGTACGTTATGTACTAAACGTAGCGTGCGTTAACTTATCCCCGATAGCGCACGTTAACTTACGTATGTTAGCGTGCGCTAACCGTGCATGGCAGATTACTACTGGTAGAAAACTGGATCTAATGGTGATGAACTCATGAATTCTATGGTGATAATACAAGTCATCCCCGAGCATATCATGCTAATAAGGTTTGTGAAAGTTCTATACGTACTAAATGACTATGAGATACAAAGATACGTATAATCATCACAACACCATAGTTCATCTTAGTTCTTCAAGGGATATCCTGAGTTTAATCCATTATATGTCCCAAAACGTATGATTCTTAACGTAAAACATACAAACTAGGTAATCTCCATATACTGGTCATGATCGGTTGAAGATACATAAAATGCTTAGGAGTCCATATACTAAAAAGGTTCAAAGGTTCATACGATGAATAAGTGCCGAAACGTCGAAAATATCCTTCTAACACATGATGATCGATTATAAACGAAATAACTGACTAGCAAAACATGATCAAACGTCCCTTAGAACACTACAAGTATTGGTGAAGAATCACCTACCTCAAAGTAGTGAAGAACAAGGAGGAAATCGAAGCAATCCAACGTCGAAGGCTTGAACACCAATCCTCAATGATCTACAATCTTCAACACGAGCTAGGATGCTGATATGAAGTGTTTAGGATGCAGAGAGTAATACACTAAGTATAAGAATTCGGATGTGGGAGAAGAAAAGACTGAAAATACGAAAAGAATGCTGTCCTATTTTTAGGAAATGGTTATTAGCGTGCGCTAGTCCATGCTCGTAGCGTGCGCTAACGGCTTACTGACTTCACTGTACTCAGCACTTAGCGTGCGCTATTCTCATGTTAGTAGCGTGCGCTAAGGCGTTGACTTGGCTTTTCCCGAAAGCCGTCCAGGTTCATCCCGACACAATCCGACCAAGATCCCCAGCCTGATCTCACCTACCACACGTCTCAATCATGCTGACTACGTATAGCGCGTGCTAAGGTCATGCACAGCGTGCGCTATGGGTCCAACTTAGCGTACGCTACACATAGTCGATAGCGTGCGCTACATGCGCAGAATCACCATTTTTATCACATTCATGAAATTATACGCTCAACAATACCGGATTATGAGATACGCAGAATGATACTCAGATTAAAGTACAACAATTACAATATCACAAGTTCCATATACATATCAGAAATCTCGGGTATTACATCCTTCCTCCCTAAAAAGAAGTTTTGTCCCGAAACTTAAGATGAAAACAACTCCGGATATCTAGTCTTCATACTGTCCTCCGTTTCCCAAGTGGCCTATTCAACTCCGTGTCGTGACCATTGTACTTTAACCAAGTGTATTGGTTTATTCCTCAACTGTTTGATCCGACTCTCAAGTATCTTGATTGGTCTCTCTTCGAAAGTGCCATCATTAGCTATCTCGATCTCATCGAAATCAATGACGTGACTGGGGTCTGGTAGATACTTCCGCAATTGGGATACGTGAAACACATTGTGAACGTGACTCAGCGATGGCGGTAAGGCCAACCTGTATGCTAAATCTCCAACTCTCTCGAGGATCTCGAATGGTCCGATATATCTTGGGCTAAGCTTGCCTTTCCTCCCAAAACGGAAAATCCCTCGTGTAGGAGACACCTTCAATAGTACATGTTCCCCAACGTCGAACTCTAGAGGACGACGACGTACGTCTGCGTAAGACTTTTGTCGACTCTGGGCAGTCAACAGTCTTTCTCGAATCAAAGTTATCTTCTCTTGAGTCTGAACTATCAATTCCGGTTCCGTCCCGATCAAGTCCGAAGAATCATTCCAGCACAAGGGTGATCGGCATCTTCTCCCGTACAAAGCTTCAAATGGTGCCATATTAATAGAAGCATGCCAACTATTATTATAGGTGAACTCGATCAAGGGCAAGTGAACTTCCCAATCAGTTGACCAATCCAATGCACAAGCTCTAAGCAAGTCTTCTACGGTTTGTATAGTCCTTTCGGACTGAACGTCCGCTTGGGGATGATAAGCTGTGCTAAAGTGGAGCTCAGTCCCCAAAGCCCTCTGAACTGCCTTCCAGAAACATGACACGAATCGACCATCTCGATCCGAAATAATGGTCTTCGGCGTCCCATGCAATCTGACTATCTCCGCAATAAACACTCGCGCCAATCTCTCGGGTCCCCATGTATCTTTAATTCCTAGGAAATGAGCCGACTTGGTTAGTCGATCAACTATAACCCAAATCATGTTCATTACCGTTTTAGTCCTTGGCATACTGGTGATGAAATCCATCGAGATGTCCTCCCACTTCCATTCAGGGATCGGAAGCGGCTTTAACATTCCGGCAGGTCGCTGATGTTCAATCTTAACTTGCTGACAAGTCAAGCACCTCGAAACGTACTCTGCTACGTCCTTCTTCATATTCCCCCACCAGAAGTTTTGTTTTAAATCCTTATACATCTTACTGCTGCCCGGGTGAATAGAATAGGGCGCGCTGTGAGCTTCCTTCAGAATAGTCCGTCTCAAATCATCATCATCGGGAACGCAAAGTCGACTCTGAAATATCATAACTCCATCATCTTGTATCACGAATCCTGGGGCTTTTCCCTTCTTTACTTCATCACATAATCAAAGGGTCAGAGAATCATCCAACTGCTTAGATTTGATCTCCTCGACTAGTGATGAAGTCAGTTCCATCACATATAGTTGCCCTTGGATTCCTGGTGCCCATACTTCAATCCCTTCGCGGATCAGTTCCCGTTGAATGCTGGTTTGGGATGTAAGTGCTTCCAACACTCGAAGAGAAACAGGTTTACGGCTCAAAGCATCGGCTACTACGTTTGCTTTCCCCGGATGATAGAGAATCTCCAAGTCGTAATCCTTGATCAATTCCAGCCACCTTCTCTGCCTCATGTTTAATTCTTTCTGACTGAAAATGTACTTGAGGCTCTTATGATCGGTGAAGATCTGACAATGAGTGCCGTACAAATAATGTCTCCAAATTTTCAATGCAAAGACTACAGCTGCTAGCTCCAGATCATGAGTCGGGTAATTAACCTCGTATGGTTTCAACTGCCGAGAAGCATAGGCAATCACCTTATCTCTTTACATCAACACACATCCCAGACCCTGATTTGAAGCGTCGCTGTACACCATGAATCCATCCGTTCCCTCTGGTAATGCTAATATAGGTGATGTCGTTAGTCTCTTCTTAAGTTCATCAAAACCGGCCTGACATTTCTCATCCCACGTGAACTTTTGAGTTTTCTGTAACAGCCGAGTGGGCGGACAAGCAATTTTGGAAAATCCCTCTACAAAGCGGCGATAATATCCAGCAAGTCCTAAGAAACTCCGGACTTCTTTCACGTTATTAGGAGCTTCCCATTCCAAGATTGCTTCGACTTTCTTCGGGTCCACCCGAACTCCGTCAGCTGATATCACATGCCCAAGGAAAGTTACTTCCCTAAGCCAGAACTCGCATTTTGAAAGCTTTGCATATAGCTGTCCCTTCCTCAAGGTGCTCAAAACCACACGCAAATGTTCGGCATGCTCCTCTGCGTCCTTCGAATATATCAAGATGTCATCAATGAAGACGACCACAAATTTATCCAAGTATTCCAAGAATACCCGATTCATCAATTGAATGAATACCGCAGGAGCATTGGTAAGTCCAAACGGCATCACTACGAATTCATAATGCCCGTACCGGGACCTGAAAGCAGACTTTGGTATATCCGATTCCTTAATCCTCAACTGATGGTATCCTGATCGCAAGTCAATCTTCGAGAATACCCTTTCCCCTTGCAGTTGATCAAACAAGTCGTCGATCCGAGGTATAGGATACTTATTCTTGATCGTCATCTTGTTGAGCTCCCTGTAATCAATACACAATCGGAGGGATCCGTCTTTCTTCTGGACAAAGAGAACGGGCGCTCCCCAAGGAGAAACGCTAGGTTGAATATAGCCCTTCTGTAACAATTCCTCCAGTTGCTTCTTTAGTTCATACATCTCGGTTGGCGCCATACGATATGGTGCTCTGGAAATAGGAGTGGCTCCTGGCTCTAATTCGATAGTGAATTCCACTTCTCTCTGCGGAGGTAACCCAGGTAGTTCGTCAGGAAATACATCTGAGAACTCATTCACAACTGAAATAGACGAGAGCTCTACTCCTTCCTCTTTCCTCATGGCATAACACCAAAGTCCATGACATCCTTGCTTCAGTAATTTCACGGCTTCCATTGCTTTGATCAATTTTCCCGAGCTTCTCGGTCTCCATCCTCGGAATAAGTGTTCAGATCCGTCATCAGCAATGATAGAAATGACTCTATCTCGGTAATTCAGAATAGCTCCATAACGGTTGAGCTAATCATCTCCGAGAATTAAATCGTCACCGTAGATGTCAACTACGATAAGATTCGATGGCCAATCTCTCCATCCTATAGACACTGGAAAATCTCTAGCCTCTAGGGTTCCCATAATTCTCTCTCCACTCGGCAAACCCACAACATATGGTTCACAATCAAATAAGCACGAGATTTTTAAACGATTTACACAGTTCAATGATACGAAAGAATGTGTAGCTCCGGAATCGAATAAAACACTAACTGGTTGCAAAAGGATCTGAATCGTACCTGATGCAACAGCAGTGTTCTGATCGTCGGATTTCATCATCTCGTACAGGCGCGGAGGAACGGACCCAGCACTGGATGTCTCTCTCTTCCCAATATTCTGCTGCTGAAATCTACTCTGTTGCGTCTGGTTCACACTTATCTCCTTCGGAACTGGCGCTGGAGTGCGTGTACCAAAAGATCTAGTAGCAACTCCACAGAAAGCCGCACGGTGCCCTTCTTGTCCACAATCGTAGCAAGTCACAGAAGATGCGGGCGATCCACGTCGAATATGCCACCTCGACCACAATTGTAGCATTTCTTTGATGCGTCCGAAACTGCTGATGTAGTCCGGAACTTCTTTCCGCCTCTAGAAGGATGTGGAGGTTTCCTAGCCGAATAAAAGGAAGACTGGCCCTTGCGGGGCCCACCGCTCTTGTTTTCTGAGAAGCTACCGATCACTTTCTGCTTCTTTGCCTCCACTGATTTCTCCACCGCCGCCTTTTTCATGTCGTAGGCCAGCGCTTTGTCTTGATACTGTCGCAACGTAGTACACTCGAACCCGGACATGTACTGCTGAATCCCCGGCTTCATCCGCATATCGAAATGAAAAATCTTTTCTGCCTCCGTTCTGACCAAGTGTCGCACACAAGTCGGTGATGATTAAAAGTTTTGATTACATCCATCACAGATGCTTCCGAACTCGTGGTGAGAAAAACTCTTGGATCTTTGCCTCTCTAATGGACGAGGACAATACGTGCTTCCATCATTAGTTTGAATTCTGTCCAGTCCGCATTATGATCCTCGGGTCGAATAGCTTCCCACCGGTCAAAGGCCTCCCGGTGAAAATACTGGGCAATAGGAACCTTCCGGTCCTCGGGACAGTTAAGACCCGCGAATATCTTCTCTAACTCCTTAAGCCAATGATCCCAAGTAAGTGCCTCACAGATCCGTCAAATTTTGGCGGGTGCAATTTGACCACCTCGGCAAGCCATCTGTCTCCCGGGTTATCCTCGTGGTGCCGCTGTCCCATCGCCGTCTGCATGCGGTCGACTACCCGGGCGAACTGGTTTATCTGCGCCACCACTGTTGAAGCACTCCGGCATGTTAGGATTTGCGTCGTCATTCGCCGATCCTTGCCGCCCTCCGTAATGGGAATCGGTTCGACTAGCCGATAGTGCAGGGTAGTTGCGGAATCCTCTGTCTCATGTTACCCGTCGCGTCCACGACCGCGTCCGCATCCACGTCCTCCTCTCAACATACTGTAAACACAATTCCTCAATATCCAGGACAAAGTTTTCGAAATAAAGACCGTCAATACTCACAAAACAGTAATTAAGTAAAACGGTAGTATAAGAGATTAGGAGACTTACAACCACGGTCCACATGACGACTTTTGGCTGAACAGTGATGTTACGAACGACTCGTAAATCAATAACGTAAACAGACCCAACTTAAAACCCGACTGCCAAGATATCCATGAATCTTAGCTCTTATACCATATTCTGTAACACCCCGAGATATTCGGAATAATTACAGCGCTGTAAACCCTTTAAGTAAGGATTTACAAGACTAATTTAAAAGAAATGTAAATATAAGACATCAATACTGCGGAAATTCAAGTTTACAAAATCGTACAACTGGTTCAACGAGTAATTAATACAACCATTTCGAAATGATATTAATAAGACACGCGTACTCGAGTACTGAAATCAAACCAAGAAAACAAATCACCAACAACAAACAAACATCACTGAACCCCTTCGTCGTCACGTCGGTACTGTGGCTGTTTCCCTGCTCCTCGGCTACCTCAACATCAAAACAAATGTCCACCCCCGAAGGGGTTAGCAAAACGATGCTAGTACAAGTATCATTTAAACGAATCAAATATGCATCAACAATACATAACAAGATACACCACACGGACTTTCGCTACCGGAATCCGATAATGCGAATCCACAAGATTCCATTAACACAGCATGGGTATTCCAATGATCCAGCGCCCTCAGCATAGATCCCAAGATGATCCCGTCGGACCAACACGAGGTGGAAATAACCCGTCCAATGATCCAGCGCCCTCAGCCTAGATCCCAAGATGATCCCGTCGGACCAACACGAGGTGGACATCCGATCCAGCGCCCTCAGCATAGATCGCACAACAAACACAAACATAACTCATGCATACATATATGCCAAATCGCCATGTCCATCAACATGAACATAGAAACACTTAGATAACGAATATCATGACAATTCAACGAAATAAATCTCATGTTCAACAACATGAATAATCACACGCATGCTCAAAATGCCAATATTAACATATTACGATACTTGCCTCGAAGATGGCAAGAACGAAACACTTCAATGATCTCAACACACTCGAAGGCCGCCTCCTTCGATCAACGTAGCAAGCTCGAACCTTAACAAAAGAAATGATATACAAATCATCTCAAGTCGAACGATTGCCTAGCAATTTGGTCTACGACCAAAAGTTCAAAATATACAATCTGCCTGAACCACTTAGCGTACGCTACGTACTCTACGTAACGTGCGCTAAGCCTGCCTGTTAGCGTACGCTATCGTCTAAGCCTAGCGTACGCTAGCCATGGACTGGCAGTTCTCTCTGATCAGCTGACTGACTCGGCTGATATCATAACGTACGTTACGTACTAAACATAGCGTGCGTTAACTTATCCCCGATAGCGCACGTTAACTTACGTATGTTAGCGTGCGCTAACCGTGCATGGCAGATTACTACTGGTAGAAAACTGGATCTAATGGTGATGAACTAATGAATTCTATGGTGATAATACAAGTCATCCCCGAGCATATCATGCTAATAAGGTTTGTGAAAGTTCTATACGTACTAAATGACTATGAGATACAAAGATACGTATAATCATCACAACACCATAGTTCATCTTAGATCTTCAAGGGATATCCTGAGTTCAATCCATTATATGTCCCAAAACGTATGATTCTTAACGTAAAACATACGAACTAGGTAATCTCCATATACTGGTCATGATCAGTTGAAGATACATAAAATGCTTAGGAGTCCATATACTAAAAAGGTTCAAAGGTTCATACGATGAATAAGTGCCAAAACGTCGAAAATATCCTTCTAACACATGATGATCGATTATAAATGAAATAACTGACTAGCAAAACATGATCAAACGTCCCTTAGAACACTACTAGTATTGGTGAAGAATCACCTACCTCAAAGTAGTGAAGAACAAGGAGGAAATCGAAGCAATCCAACGTCGAAGGCTTGAACACCAATCCTCAATGATCTACAATCTTCAACACGAGCTAGGATGCTGATATGAAGTGTTTAGGATGCAGAGAGTAATACTCTAAGTATAAGAATTCGGATGTGGGAGAAGAAAGGACTGAAAATACGAAAAGGAAGCTGTCCTATTTATAGGAAATGGTTATTAGCGCGCGCTAGTCCATGCTCGTAGCGTGCGCTAACGGCTTACTGACTTCACTGTACTCAGCACTTAGCGTGCGCTATTCTCATGTCAGTAGCGTGCACTAAGGCGTTGACTTGGCTTTTCCCGAAAGCCGTCCAGGTTCATCCCGACATAATCCGACCAAGATCCCCGGCCTGATCTCACCTACCACACGTCTCAATCATGTTGACTACGTATAGCGCGCGCTAAGGTCATGCACAGCGTGCGCTATGGGTCCAACTTAGCGTACGCTACACATAGTCGATAGCATGCGCTACATGCGCAGAATCACCATTTTTATCACATTCATGAAATTATACGCTCAACAACACCGGATTATGAGAAACGGAGAATAATACTCAGATTAAAGTACAACAATTACAATATCACAAGTTCCAAATACATTTCAAAAATCTCTGGTATTACAGTTCACACTCATCAATCTATGGCACATAATATCGAGTGTACATCAGTTTATGTTGTGCTGTGAGCAGTTGTTTCTTTATTAACATAATATCTTACTTGTTTATCATTTTAAATAACATATTATCTTTTATTTTCCTATTATAAATAAATATTAAAATAAAACAACTACAAAATAACTTACTTGTTTTGGAGACATTTCATTTGTAGGGGATGTGAGCTCTGGTAACGCCATTCCTTGAGAAGCAAGATGAGCTAATACCATATTTAGTGTGTTATTTTGTTTCGTCACCTGGGTGGACAACTCCTTAAGTTGTTCATCTTTCTTCGCATGCTCATGTCTCTCATTCTGTAGTTGAAAGTTAAGGTGTGCAATTACTTCTTTTGATGATCCTTTTGTTCGAGGAATATGCCAATATCTTGTGGAAGTGACTCCCGTGCCAACCCCTTTTAAATATCCGCCATGTTCCTTTCCAAAGACTAGTGTGAGGGCATCCGTGCCCGGATCAAGCTTCAGGCCTCCATCATTGATTTGTTTTTCATGATCGATCTGTATACATAAGATGTCAAATAGATGTACTTAATGGTTATTTAACAAGTTTCACAATTATTATAGTAAAACAACATACAAGAAAGTTTCTTTAAACTTACTATTTTATCTGCAATGACCTTAACAGCATCATCTACCAATTCGCCATTTTTGTTTTCACGTCATTTCCTCCACATGAATGACCGGTCGGGAAGTTTACCTTTCTCAATCACTTTATCTTTAATCTTGTAATCATTAAATATACATATTAGTTCACAATTAAAAATGGAGAAAACTATGGATGTTGTACTGTACATACATACATACGCCATATCTAGCACGGGACAAAAAAAGTAGCATACAATAATTTAATTTGCACAAATGTAAGGGATTGATGTAACTATTAAATTATTATTTGACTCTTGAATAGTGAACATGAATCAAAGACGGCTAATGTGTAAATTAAAAAGAACGGTACATTATATGAGATTGTTTACTACTCTCCTTTACATTGTCATTAACCTTTGAAAAATTCATATAGCGTATCTAGATGTCTTGGAAAAGTTACAGTTTTGATCGTTGTTGTACATGAAAAAGACTGTTATACCCTTTATAATATATCTTTTCTTTTTCTATAAAGGGCAACAGCGTGCTAATTTTTGGTGTAAAATATACATAAAAATTTCAGATTTTACATTAAAGTATATCAATGTTGATATTTATCAGTAGAGAATAAAAAGCTCGGAATTGTAACATATTATTTTGCTTATATTGAAATAAATGTAAGAAAAAGTAAATGTGAGACATAAGTTAAATAACACATAATCAAGATTAAGCAACCTTTGATTTAGTTTGTTGTATTGTGTGGCAACATAATCAAGAAGCGGATATAATGTCAATAATTGTAAAATAAGATTTGATTATACTACAGAATCAAGAAGCATATTACAGGTTTCAAGAAGAGGATACTCCTTACCAATTTCTCTGTTAGCCCTGCATATCCACCTCGTCCCATCCGATGCTGATAATGGGAATTCGAACGCGCTATTTTCGTATTATTTGACATATCCTTCCAAAAGAAAATATAAGGATTTGATAAGTATTTTTTAACGTAAAACCATGAAAACAAAATGATGATGAAGATAACAAAAATGAATAAAACCTTGAATTTGTCCGATTGTGTATGTTGTACAAACTTGTCCCAGTGTTCTTGATTAAGTATAATTGTACGATACTGTCTGGGAATTTTTGCAAGCTTGGTGGGTTTGCCTATGTCCGTAACTATGTGATTTGCATACAGTTTTCTTCTAAAGTTCCGTAGAAGATTACCTAGCCGGTTCATTACAAGCTTCCTTCTACATTCCTTAATATTATAATAACGCTGCAATAATAATTACTAATATGTTATGAATGGAATGAAATTGTAATGTAGCATCAATGCAAGTACTTAAAAAAAAAGATGTTTACCGTTATCTCTTCCCAAAGTTTTCCTTAACTTCATTGGTCACCTTCTTCCAGGAAAGTTCACTAACTCCTACTTTCTCCCGTACTAGATCTCCCAAAAAACTAGGAAACTCTGACCTATACTTACCCGAAAACCGACCCAATTCATCAAAGGTTACTTTGCATTTTTTTCCACCAGAAGAAGTATATGCAGTCCGCCACTTTGGCAACCGAGTCAAGCCCCTCTTAGTCTTTTTCTTTCTAGTACCCGTATTTTCCATTTCTTGTTCTGCATCTGTCATGCTATCGGACTCGTTTGAACTGTTATTAGATTCATCTTCGTGGTCTGAATCTCCTTCGTTGGGTTCAACATCATCTTCCATTTCATATTCGGGAAAATCCTCAATGAATGTCATTTCTCAAATGACGCTTCATTTCACATGAAACATTAACATACAAGTTTGATATGTGTTACAATAAAGAATAAGGAACCAGAAAATAATATTTGATGAAAAAGGATATTAGATCAGTACATATTGTTGTCTAAAGTATAATGTGCACCCGCGATTGGAAATTTAATGAAAAAGGTAGTTGCATTTACTTATTAGAGCATGCTGTTATGACTACATAAATTAGACTGACTTATGCAATTTTATTACAATTGTTCCAGTTTAACTTGGGAAGATCTAATGAAGGTATTATGAACATTGCTCTTAGTGAGGATGTTCCTCCTAATCCACAAGGTAACTTGATTCTGATCATACTTGGCAGGAGTACAAGTTAATGCAATTTTTTGTACTTGTACAAGATAGATGTTATTCTTCAATTTATGTCTAATCTGCAATTTATTTTTCTGTCTACAATTCTACAGGTCCAGTGATTAATAAAACTACAAGGACTGGGTGATTATGTACAGCTTATTTCAGTCTTAAGAGGGTATTCTGAAGTTCTAATATTCTCAAAATTTTCACAAAAATGACACAACAGGGTGTTATTTGTAAATCTTCGTGGCCTGAATCTCCTTCGTTGGGTTCAACGTCATCATCCATTTCATATTCAGGTATATCCTCAGTGAATGTCATTTCTCCATTCACGATGAACATTAACATACAAGTTTGATATGTAGTACAATAAAGAATAAATAACCAGCAAATAATATTTGACATAAACTTTTTCATGTAAGCATCTCATCGAACAGTTGGTGTGCAACAAGCACACCCCCAACTGTTAACAAAAATATCAGTTTTCTAAGGCATAATTCACCTCGTTATACAATCAGTAACATGATCAATCATAATGAAAGATCATACTAATGTTAACATTCATTGATATACTTACATATTAATGTCAGATTGTTGTGGAGCACCTATAGCAGCCGACTTGGTGTGACAATGGAGATAACGATACAACTGGTGGGATATTTTCATCTGGTTTATAGGGATGATAAGAATCCGTTCCTAATTTCATGGCACTTACCTAATATCTTGTATTACCTTTCTGTAATGGATTTGGTAAAATTTTTGGCGGTGGTGAAGGATGATGTATTCCCGCCTTATTTTGCAGCCGAAAAAACTTCTGGAAATAGATGAAATTACTAAGATGAAATTACTATCCATTTTTTTTTTGAGATCGCATCCAGTTGTGTTGTGATTCGGTTAGGATGAGAAAAGGAATGTCTCCATGGACGAGTCCAGAAACCTAGCAAGTTAAAAAACCCAAACACCCGAATTATATAGATATATTATTATAGTATATTATACATAAAGATTATATTATATTATATATTATGTATATTATTATATAAAATATAATATTTTAAGTATTTATTATACTAAATTGAATTTATTAATTATATTAAATGTATATATGATATATATTAAAAAATATTTATATTTTTAAATATAGATTATACGGGTACCCAAATACCCATTGGGTACCCGATTACCCGATGAGAAATATCCAAACCGATCTGAATCAAATAGGGTAGGGTATGGAGGAGGCATACCCGTACCATATCCGACCCATTGACATCTTTATTTATAATTTTTAAAATTAAAAAGAAATGATCAGTCACATCTATCTTTAGATTCTATATGAAATATCGGTTAGTAAATAAAAATAATTTTGGAGTCTAATTAGAAATCAAAGTACTCTTCAATAAAAGAGATAAATGAATATTTTTGTAACACAACAACAAATCGTAGTTTGAGGTATAAGGAAAAATCTCTAAGTTAAATATCAAACATAATTATTTGGTGCATAATTTGCCTCACATTCACAAATATGTAAAATCAATCGAACACCTTTTATAATATAAAGTCATAGAAATTACTCTAGAAAGTACAAAATAGAGTTCTCCAAAAAATAAATACCTAACCGATAATTTGTAAAGCTTAATATATTTACTTACACTCGGCCTCGGTGGAGCGCTTCCTGAATAACCTTAAAAATATTGACCAAAGATCAATAACATGTATATTTAATGTAGATTTTACAAGATTAATATCGTTTCAGTATAATTTTTACTTATATACATATCGTGTCCTTGTATGGAGCGCGAGTTGTTTTTCGTTATGGATTAAAATGGATGATTCGGTTGTTCTGTGCCATCCATCATGACTCCTACATGCATATACGAGAAAAATTACCTACAAGGTGATTCAAGCGCCGTGAACCGCGGTTCGGGCCCGAACCGGTGGTTCTGTTCACTGAAAAGGTGAACCGTAACCGGCCCTGGTATTCTGAAGAAGGGCCGGTTACTAGGTCCGAAACCGGAAGTTCAGGGCCGGGCCGAAAACCGATGGTTCCCGGACCGAACCGGCAGTTCATCATTTTTTTATTATTTTTTATGTTTGAATGAAATTATATGAATTGTGTAGTTGTGTTGAAATTTAGAATGTTGAAACTATTTATGTTGTGTTTTTATGTAATTTATAATTAATTGTAATATTTTTTATATCTTTTTTTTTTTAAATTAAATGATTAGTGATTTTAGTGTTAAAATTTCTAAATTTTATAATTTACAAGTGTTGAAATTTTAAAATTACTTAGTTAATTTAATAACATGCCTTTGACGATGAATTTGAAACGCTCTTTTGAGGAATGATTTGTTAAGGTTATCACATGTGTTGGATGAATTCAAGAAGATAAATGTAGATGGTGTTCTTCGAGTATAGTTCATGATTTGTAGAGGTTTCTTGATGTGATAATCTTCATATTGATGGTTAGAACGAAGTGATTAGTTTGGTGATAATCGTAGAGATGAACTAATCTAGAACTCGGTTGGAATGTGTTAAAATAACCGAACCAAGTACTGGAATTGATAATCAGAATTGTAGTATGGATTTGTGAGGATTTGAATGAAATTACGAGTGTTTTTTATTTTTATTTATGTAATGACTGCAGAAGGGCCGGTTCCGGGCCGAACCGCCGGTTCAGACCGCAGATTAATGGGCCCAGAAAGTTCGGCCCGTAACCGGACCGTGCTTAATACCAATTCCGGTTACGGATCCGGCCCGCGGTCAACGGTCCGGATCGGAATCGTTGACCAGGGGTCGGTCCGTGCCGGAACCGTCGGTTCCGTTACAATGTGGCAACACTAATTCAAACGTATTTTAAAATGGTGGTCAAATAGATAGACATGATTGATGATCAACTATTCAATGTAGAAGTTATGTAAATTGAAATTGAGAACTTAATAATTAATTGATCATCATTGATTGATCGTTTTAAAATGGTGGTCAAATCGTTTATATTGTGTTTGTGTTTGTTATTATGTAAGTTTACACTGAAGTTATATACAGTCTTGTTTCCAATACGAAGTAAAGCTAGCGTGAAAATCGACTAGGTTGACCCGATTAACTGATATAATCATTATTTTTTGTTGTCGAATAACATTTATATAAGATTATGCTATACATATGACAAATTATTAGTAGTTTCCTTTTTCTTTAATTTTTTTTAAAAGCAAATTATTATTATATTAAATTATCACATAAATTTAAAGGTTGCGTCGCGGAGTACTCGAACCCGAGACCTTCAAATTATATTAGTAGTTTATTTGTTATTATGTAAGTTTACACTGAAGTTATATACAGTCTTGTTTCCAATACGAAGTAAAGCTAGCGTGAAAATCGACTAGGTTGACCCGATCAACTGATATAATCATTATTTTTTGTTGTCGAATAACATTTATATAAGATTATGCTATACATATGACAAATTATTAGTAGTTTCCTTTTTCTTTAATTTTTTTTAAAAGCAAATTATTATTATATTAAATTATCACATAAATTTAAAGGTTGCGTCGCGGAGTACTCGAACCCGAGACCTTCAAATTATATTAGTAGTTTATTTGTTATTATGTAAGTTTACACTGAAGTTATATACAGTCTTGTTTCCAATACGAAGTAAAGCTAGCGTGAAAATCGACTAGGTTGACCCGATTAACTGATATAATCATTATTTTTTGTTGTCGAATAACATTTATATAAGATTATGCTATACATATGACAAATTATTAGTAGTTTCCTTTTTCTTTAATTTTTTTTTAAAAGCAAATTATTATTATATTAAATTATCACATAAATTTAAAGGTTGCGTCGCGGAGTACTCGAACCCGAGACCTTCAAATTATATTAGTAGTTTATTTGTTATTATGTAAGTTTACACTGAAGTTATATACAGTCTTGTTTCCAATACGAAGTAAAGCTAGAGTGAAAATCAACTATTGTTACATATAAAAGAATTTCTTGTGCATGATTTACCGCGGATGCCACTACCGGACAAGGTGGCAGGGGCTCTATCACATTTTCCCTAGGTGCCTGGTTCGATTCTCACCAGGCGCGTTGCAATATTTTTTTTTAGTTTTTCTCTATTGGTACATATAAAAGAATTTCGTGTGCATGATTTAATGCGGATGCCACTACCGGACAAGGTGGCAGGGGCACTATCACATTTTCCCTAGGTCCCTGGTTCGATTCTCACCAGGCGCGTTGCAATATTTTTTTTTTCGTTTTTATCTATTGGTACATATAAAATAATTTCTTGTCCATGATTTGTCGCGGATGCCACTACCGGACAAGGTGGCAGGGGCACTATCACATTTTCCCTAGGTGCCTGGTTCGATTCTCACCAGTGTGTTGCAATATTTTTTTTTTTCGACTTTCTCTATTGGTATATATAAAACAATTTCTTGTGCCTAATTTATCGCGGATGCCAGTACCGGACAAGGTGGCAGGGGCACTATCATATTTCCCCTAGGTCCCTGGTTCGATTCCCACCAGCGCGTTGCAATAATTTTTTTTTCGTTTTTTTAGAACTATTTCGTTTTTCTTTATTTTTCTCACCAGGCAACCTTTTTTATCTTCCCCCTTTTTCGAACAACCATCCACCACCACCAGCATAGAAAAATAATCGGCTGTAAGAATCAAAATTTCTTCTTCGGCGCTCGCGCAACCATTCTTTGACTCGGTCGCTGCCTACCGCCGTCCAACCTCGCCTTTTCCCGGCTCTCGCAGTATAGCCTAACTCTAACAATTGGATTAGAGACTGAGTCAGGTATGTAACTTAAAGTTTCAATTTTTATTTGTTGAATATGGTTTAAAAAATCCATTATGTTTGATGTCACGGACTGCCTTCGGTAATGTTGTAGTACTGGTTGCACCCTATTATATTGCTATTAATATGATAGATTAAGTTACTGACTATTTCTACTTCACATATTTTGTGTTGAATAAATTAACTTTTTAGTTGGAATACATTACAATGCTTAATGCCTGGTTTTTGATTATATTTTGTTAAAATCATTATGTGATGGGGTAATCTTCTCTTATAGCTTTCCTTGTGTCTATGATTTAATCGTTTATATTGTGTTTGTGTTTTATCTGTATAGTGTTTTTGAGCTGAGCGAGTGAAAAAATTATCTTCAACTTCTGCAAATTTGTATTCGTGTTTAGTTTATCAGTTTGCTACCAACCAATTGTCAGTGCAATATGCTTATTTTTGTTAAAGATTTTCTTGGCCCTGTTGTTCAGATTGAAGTTCATTTTTTTTGGTTGAAATTACTCCATTGTGAAGCTTTAGGCTTGAATGCTTAAGTATAGATAATCATATACATGTATATGTTATATATACATACATAACATAAGAGTGGATAGACATTCTTGTGCCGTTCTTTTTGACTGTGTAATATGCGGCTTGGTTTTGCAGACTATGGTGTGGCATTGCCATTTCAAATGGTGATCAGTTTAGGTTTTATTGTTTTGGGATCATATTTTGTACATACATAAGCAATGTGTCTTCACGAGAAGGTAGGAGACACATTTATTCTGTTCATAAATAACCTGAATAGTAATTGATAAACACTATGGAAATAACACATTTGAAGCTTCAATAAACTATTATATAAAGCATTATGATAACCAAACAATAGCATAGTTTTATCTATAAACATTAGTTATACATATGTATATGTGTCCCACTTGTATTGAACGATGTGACAAGTTATTTTTATCTCTAAAAGTACTTATGGATACATGTCCGAATTTTCACTATTGTGACAAACAGATGGACAAGTCTTGGATGGTAACTGATAGACACAAAAAGCCTTATGTAGATGGAGTTGCATCATTTATAGATTATACGGTCCTTAATTTGAAAATCTTAAGGAATATGGACCCTCTAAAAACTAGAGAAAAAATAAAAATTCCATGTCCGTGTACCAGATGTCTAAACCACATTTCTCTTCATGTGGAGGAGGTAGATCATCACTTATTCAGATATGGAATAGATCAAAACTATACCAATTGGATTAAGCATGGAGAAAAAGAGGACCCACCGAAACGTGTGCTTTTTGAAGACAACTATGCAATGCACACAACAGACTTTGTTGCATCTACGAATTTCACAATAGGAATTCCAACAGATGCTGCTGAAACGGTAGAGATGGTTGAAGCTACAGAAGAAAATTTCACTGAGGACCTTGACAAATTTCAAAAACTAATTGAGGATGCTGAGAAGCCACTTTATGAAGGGTGTCCTGACTTCACAAAGTTGTCTGCAATTGTACAACTCCTCAATTTGAAGAGTAAGTTTGGAGTTTCAGATAAGTGTTTTACTGAAACACTAGTTTTGTTAAAGAAGATGCTGCCTAAAGGTAACGAAATGTTAAGTAGTACATATGAGTCCAAGAAAGCAATGAAAGCAATGGGTTCAGGGTATACAAAGATACATGCATGTATCAAAAACTGCATTCTTTACAGAAATGAGTATAAAGACGCGAAACAATGTCCCACTTGCGGAAAATCAAGATGGAAGATGGATGAGGCAAAAAAGAAAATTTATGAAAATATTCCTGCAAAAGTATTGTGGTATTTTCCCATTATTCCGCGTATGAAATGACTGTTTCAATCAAAGACCATAGCACAAGAATTAACATGGCATGCGACCGGTAGAATAAATGACGGTGTTTTACGTCACCCAGCAGATTCACCCGCATGGGCTTCCATAGATGACAGATATCCAGAAATTGCTAACGATCCAAGAAATCTACGGCTAGGCATTTCGGTTGACGGAGTCGACGTGAATAGTGGAAATAGGCATCACAGTGTATGGCCACTTTTAACTGTCATTTACAACCTGCCACCATGGTTGTGTATGAAAAGAAAGTTTATCATGCTTTCATTATTGATATCGGGAACGCCAGGAAATGATATTGATGTTTTCTTAACACCTTTGATTGATGACCTGCAGCTCTTATTCGAAGTTGGAATCAAAACATACGATGCATTTACACAAGAGAAGTTTACTCTACGTGCAGTTGTGTTATGGACGATAAATGATTACCCGGCACTTGGTACACTATGTGGATGTCCTTACAGCGGATACAAAGGTTGTGTAGTGTGTGGTAAACAGACACACTGTATTAGACTTCCTAAATCGAAGAAACAGAGTTATGCTGGCCACAGACGATATCTACCCTATAACCATCCATTTAGAAGTCAAAAGAAGGGTTTCAATGGAGAACAAGAGTTCGGACATGCTCCTGAACCTATGAATGGGGAAGAAATATATAACGAGTTCAAGTATATTATAAATAAATGGGGAAAGGTAGATGAGAATAAGGAAGCAGACATCCAACAAACTTCGACTGGAAGAGGTGGGAAGATGAAAAGAAAGAGGAGAACATCAAAAGAAGTGGGGTGTTCAGACGTTGGAAACAAAGAAACCACATATTGGAAGAAATATAATGTATGGTATCGACGTCTTAGGTATTGGCGATATAATTGTGTCCAACATTGTATAGATTTTATGCATATCGAGAAGAATGTGGCTGAAAGTATAGTCGGAACATTGCTAAACGTCACCGGAAAGACGAAAGATGGATTAGAGGCTCGATCAGATTTCGCACATTTTGGGTTGAGACCAGAGTTACAAGCTAAGATAGAAGGGAACATAACCACACTTCCGGCAACAAGTTACACATTAACAACAGAGGAAAAAGACACGTTTTGTGAATCATTATACAATTTAAGGGTTCCACAAGGGTATTGTTCTAATTTTTCTAATTTGGTGAGTCTAAAGGATAGGAAGCTTATCGGACTAAAATCACATGACTATCACATGCTCATGCAACAGTTTTTGCCCATTGCCATACGATCTATTATGCCGAAACCCACTAGAAATGCAATTATTAGGTTTTGTTTCTTTTTGAAATCAATATGTAGCAAAGAAATCAAAGTGGAGGAGATCGATAAGTTACAAGAAGAACTCTGTGTGACATTGTGCCTGCTCGAAAAATACTTTCCTCCATCCTTTTTTGATGTTATGGTGCATTTAACTGTTCACCTTACTAGGGAAGTAAAATTATGTGGTCCAGTATGCTTTCGGTGGATGTATCCATTCGAAAGGTGTATGAAGATTATTAAGGGGCACGTGCGAAATAAAAATAAACCAGAAGGATGTATTGTCAAGAGAATGTTGCGTAAGAGACGATTGAGTTCTTCAATAATTCCTAAAAAGCTTGAAGACTGTTGGTATTCCACCTGACAAGCAAAATAGATTTGGAAGAGAGAATGCTGAAGATAATATTTCTCTTAGGGATGGAACTCCACTATCAGCGGGTAAATCGGTTCATGTTTCTCCAGAGCTCTTCATTAAAGCACATTTCTATGTCTTGCAAAATACACCTGAAGTTGTACCCTATATCGAGTAAGTATTATTTACATGCATGTTGTTGTTTTATATTTTACAATATGGTGTATCAAGTATAATACTAGTCGCACATGAATATTTAAAAGGCAGGTAATCAATATCAACTGGACATGAATATATTGAAATAAGGACTAGGAACCAATTATATGCTTAGCGTTATTGAGTTGCAGCTTCACTCTTGGTAAATATGGCAGAAATGTTATAGTACTATTGCTCCCATTCCTCTCTTGCCTCTGAGGTGGCGGCGGAGGAGCCTGTTGATTTTGAGTAGTGGAGTTATGCATCGTATCCATTAGTTGTGCCATCTGCGTCATTTGGGCCATCATGCCCTGCATAAAAGCGAGTGGGTCAACCCGAGCACCTTCTGACTGAGCCGTGTCCCGGGTACGACTCCCCGATAGTGAATGATCACGTCCAGGTGAATGAGTAGCAGCGTCGCTGCTCGATGAATTAGCATTATTTCTCGCATTCGCACGTGTATTCACACGAGCTCTCGGGATTCGGCCCGCACCACGGCCTCGTCCTCTGCCAGCTCTTTCCATACTGAAGTGGAAAGTCACGTGATGATTATATCTCTCGCATGAATATCACATTATGACTATGACATGAGATGATGAAAATGAGCATACTCTCTAACACAGTGATTACATGAATGATTAACCGAGGTGACATGATTATCTGATGAAATTATTGAAATGATTATCTTGAACAAGTTAACCAGATTAATTATATGATCTTCCAGATCAACAACTGAATAATGAAATGAATTGAGTGATTAATGAGCTAAAATGACCGTACTGGTCAAAATGAAAATGATGTTTGAGGATTGTTAACTGATGAATTATGAATGAATGATTATTGCCAGAAATTATACCATGGCGTTAGAAGTCTTACAGTTCTTTCGGTCTGATTGGCTCGGCATCTGCACAGATCACACGTGATGCGAAAGTACAATGATACTAGTCCGATGATGATGATTTCAAATGAGACATGACTCGGAAGGTAGTATTCAAAACCACGCTCCGATACCAACTCTGTAACACCCCAAACTAGGCGGATATTACAGTGCCATGGACCCCCGACTGGGACCCACTAGGCGAATGAAAACTGATGAATTACACGGGGTAAATGTAGTACCAAACCACATTACAACAATAATTACTCCGATGAGGAGTTTCATACAACACATCCAGGATATTTCAGAATACATGTATATTTTATATGGAGATAAAATATACAACACTAAGTGAAATGAGTATTCGAACGGAATGTCTGCAGCGGAATAAATGAAAGAAACGTAAATGATTGAAAAGACTGGGGGCCCCTTCTAGTATCATTAGGACTACTCGCCGTCAACGTGTTCTTCCTGTGCCTTTGCCTTACCATGACCTGAGAAACAATATCCCCAAACGGGGTCAGTTATACAGAACAACAATCCTCAAGAGTTGAATAAACACAATCATATATAGGTATGTAGTATAAACCACAAGTTCGATTAAAATGAAACGGTTAGATTATAACCCAATCTTGTTGAAAACATACGCAATCAAACATGCTGTATGAATCAACTAACAGTACGGCTCAAAGGGTGGCACCACACTACGCCCGGGATGGAAATGTGTCCGTGCACAAGCCACCAACGAGTATCGATCGAATACACGCGTGGTCTTGTACCTAATCAGTCTCACGAAGCAATCGACTCATATGCACAGTCCAATGTGAGGCCAACAACCAACACACGACATAAATGTGCCCGACATGAAAATCCTACACATACCAACCGGCACGCCAGTATGACCCGGAATGCCACGATATAACAAAAGTGACATCGAAAACGAATAATGACTCACCGAGATGAAATGATAGTGAAATGAATGACAGGTCAATGAAATGATTGGAACCGTCGTTCCTTGTGACTGAAGTGATTATTTGACAATAACAAGTTTTGATACGGTTAATACAATGATGAATGAGTTATAATTCTGAATGAACAACAACAAAAGGAATGAATATCCTTTTAACCGAGTAAGAATTAACTTACACAACACCGGTGACAATTATCCTTCCCCGAACAACGTCCTAATTGAGATATCGGTCACTCGAACAACCTTGAATTATACAATATCCAACAACCCATTCAATATATGAATCAAACACGAATATAACGAACTCAAAACGTCGATACGATTAAACTAAGTTCATTGGGGCATTATATCGATTACGTTGTGGCCAAACTCCGATTGTTTACAATCAAATCTCAATATGCCATTATCAAATCCCCCAAGAAGTGTTTCAAACCAACAAACATCTTCCAAATGATCAATAATCCAAAATGAATATCCAAAAACGTGATTATAACGACAATTAATCGAAAACCCCCAATTTCAACTCGATATACAAAGTGTTCTTGAATAATCCCTCAATAATCCAATGAATCCTTATACAAGCTCATAATCATATACATACCCCTTCATATAACGTGATTATAACGTCCAAAACATCATATCTCAACACAAAATCGAAATCCAAGGTGTTGAAGAAATTACCTCTTGAAGATCCAACCACTTCGATCCGATGAACACGAGTTAAAACGAGTATCCGAGCTTCCCAAATGAATGAAGATGATGAAAATTACACACTCAAATGATTGATGATGGCAAAATCTCTCCCTCAACCCTCTCTATCGGATAAAAGAAGAAAAGGGATGAAAATGATGAAAATGTCCCGGCCGGATCCTTATATACTGCCAGAAGTTACGGCCGTAACTCGGCCCTCTTACGGCCGTAACATTCCAGGTCAACGGCCTTACGGCCATAACCGGCCAACTCGTACGGCCGTAACTAGGCTTCGTCCGAAAGCCTGCCGACAGACTTACGGCCGTAACCGCTCCTGAGTTACGGGCGTAACCCGCCTTCGTCAAAAACATCCGCCGACATCCTTACGGCCGTACCCGCACACCTTACGGCCGTAACTCGGATGATACGGCCGTATCCGGCCAAACTTACGGGCGTAAGCCCTCTTCGTCGAAAATGACCAGGCACCTTTCCTGCAGCGTACGGCCGTATCCGGCCAATCCTTACGGCCGTACCTTCCTCGACTTACGGCCGTATGCCGTAACCCTTATGGCCGTAAGTCACCCTTGCCCGACAACACCTGAAAATTACGAACACCACTTACGGCCGTATCCTCCCCTTCTTACGGTCGTAACTTGCCTTCGACCAAAAATACCTGGGTAGCCTGCTGGACACGTACGGCCGTAACCGGCCAGCCTTACGGCCGTACCTGCTCAACTTACGGCCGTATCATAAGACCTTACGGCCGTAAGTCCCATTCGTCCAAAATGGCCTGAAAACAACGAACCCTTGTTACGACTGATGAATGATCCGACATATCATACGAATGTGAAAGTGAACAAGTCTAACCCAAGCCAACGATGATACTCCCAGTACAAGGCTATCAATCACAATGAAGATGATAATACTCCCATCTCGGTCTCTAAACGGAGATGAAATGATGATCGGTAACTGATATACGATTACAACATGCCAACAGTGAACGCAAATGAATGAATCATGAATGATGAGTGATTATTAATGAGTGAGAATTACTGAGTGACAATTACAGACTGATAATTACTGAATGAAAATGAATGAATTATAACCGGGTATTACATACTCCCCCCCTTAAAAAGAGTTTCGTCCCTAAAACTAAGGGTCAAACAACTCGGGATAACTCTCCCGCATACTTTCCTCAGTTTCCCAAGTGGCCTCTTCGACTCCATGTCTAGACCACTGAATCTTGACCAAAGGGATCATCTTGTTCCTCAACTGTTTGATTCTCCGCTCCAACACTCGTACAGGACGCTCCTCGTACGAATGATCATCCGCGATCTCGATTTCGTCGAACTGAAGTATGTGGCTCGGGTCGGCAACATACTTCCGCAACTGAGAGACGTGAAACACATTATGAATTCGGCTCAATGCCGGAGGTAAAGCCAATCGATAAGATAACTCGCCTACTCGATCCAAAATTTCAAACGGTCCAATGAATCTCGGACTCAACTTCCCCCGTTTTCCAAAACGGAAAATACCTCGACTCGGGGATACCTTGACCAAAACGTGGTCACCCGTCTTGAACTCTAGTGGTCGACGACGATTATCTGCATATAATTTCTGTCGACTCTGAGATGTCAACATACGACTCTTGATCAAAGCTACCTTCTCCCGGGAGGCTATAAGCATATCGAGCTCGGTGCCGATTGATTCTGACAAGTCATCCCAACACAAAGGAGATCGACAACGACGACCGTACTATAATACCCATGATTTTCGTTCCGGTTATTTTGGATTTTTCTTGGACATTTCCTGGTTGTCGAGTTCCGGTATTATTTTCTCGACAACTGATTTTGGCGTTTAAGACCATAGGTGGTGATTTGTTATCCGTTGTTTTCATTTCGGACCAATGATGTTGTCCCCGAGTATTTTGTCGTGTTCGTTCCGTGCGATTTCGGAAAATCGAGTCGTCGAATCATGGTGGTCGGACACTGACCGGACGGTTGGGGACGGTGGCCGGACGGCTGCAGGCACTGGCCGGGCGAGTGCCGGCACTGGCCGGGCGATTGCGACAGGAACCGGCGTAGCGCACGCTACGTCCGGAAAGTAGCGCACGCTACGGCCAGGAGGCAGCGCACGCTATGGCCGGTTGGCTGCGCGCGCTAGTCGGCCGAGGCAGTAAGGGCAGAAAGGTTACGATCGGGAGGATCGGCGAGTAGCGCACGCCATCGCCGGACACCGAGCACGCCTTCTGGGCCGGTAGCGCACGCCTTCTGGCCGGAAGGCTGCGCCCTTCTGGCCGAGCCAGGAAGTCTCTGGACTGTGGCTGGGCCGACAACGCACGTGTTCAGCGCATGATGGCGGGCCCGGCCGAACATACTCGACCATGACCGCCCGCTAGCGCACGCTAGCTTGGCAGTCTAGCGCAGGCTAGGCTGCACCAGTATAAATATGACCGAGCAGTACTGTTTGCACTCATTTTTCATTTTCTCCCTTTCTCTTCCGCGGCTGGATTCTTGGGGGTGACGAAGGCATGTTACTATACAACTAATCCACGAAGTTTGGGAGCTGATAACATCGATTAATCACTCCTTAACATCCTTCAATCCAGCGAATCAAGGTTAGTTTTCCTAAAATCATAGTTTTGGGAAAAATTGGGGATTTTGTGGATTTCGTCCGTTTGATTCGTTATAACTTAGAATAGTGATGGATTGATGATTATTAAGTTGTTTATATCGAATCCCTTGTTTTTCCACGGTTGGATTGCCGAGGATTCGTCGTTTTATTGAGTTTCAAATCGACACCTTGAAAGTGTTCGATAAAATGTCACAAAGGGGATTCGGGCGTTCTACGATTATTCTTCCTTGTTCGATCGTCGATTTATTCATGGTATGATGTTGGGGTCAGGTTCCTTGCGAAGAACTCGAGTCGGAACCCTTCCGTTCGCCGTTTTCCGATCGGTGGTGTTACCGTCGTTTCCGCCGGAGAGTTGTGGGCATTCGAGGTTTTTCGGTTAATCCACGTTCGTCGGAGTGTGCGGTGTCAACTACCGAGGCAAGTATCTTGCCCATACACTTCGTATTCCGTATACATAATAAATTGGTGATTGTCTATATGGAAAATTGAATGTTATTTAACTTTCAAAAGAATCAATATATATAAGTATATTCTCGATAAAGGTCTTCTTCAAATTAACTTGAGTGTTCAAGAACGAATGTGTCATTCTGAGAATGGGTACTAGTATTGTATGTTGTGCCCGGTTTTCGTGTGGTATCAAGTAGATGACCGTCACGATGATGTGTGATGTTGTGTGATTTTCCATTGGGTTTTTCACTCGGGGATGTCTCAAGGAGGCTCCGAGGTCCGTGGCTTACTAGCACGGGATGCGAATAACCCTTAGAAGGATGTCGATGTGAGTATTTGGGTCTTGGACCCTGTGATTCGTGATTGGAATTGTATTTTGGAAATAACCTTGGGTTGTGTCCCAAAATGGGTTCCGTAAAATGTGAATTCTTTAAAACATTTTACTTGTTGTTTACCTCGTTTCATTCCTACCTTTCATAGTTTGTAGATTATATTGTTAATCTTGCATGTGTCCGATTGGGAGGCCATTCGTGAGTACTCGAGTATATGGTTTATAGTCCTTTGCATTGGAAGTCGGATATTACTTCGAGTGTGAGAGTTATATTTGTTCACTCCGAGAGGACTGACGGGGCCGAGGAGGGTTCCGCTTATGACGGTTCCGCGAACATTTGGGTTAGCCACTCCGAGAGGGCCCGACGGGGTCGAGGAGGGATTCGCATATTGTCGGATCCACGGTTAACCAGGAGTATTTTTAACCTTGTGACTTGATGCATTTTTGTGATATGTCCGGAGTATCACGATGTTTTGACTTGCCATAATGCTTGGGATGTAAAACATATTCATCAGAGGTGCTTGGACTAGAATGGCTTATGGATGATGTGTTGTGTGTAATTGGTCCACTGTTGTGAATTGATGTGTGGCTATAGGTTTTGTGATTATTTTCCAATCAAAAACTCCCGGATTCGGAGTTGTTTTCAAAGTGTTTACTTGTTCAATTCTACTTTCAAGACTTGAATTATTTTAACTAAATGAAACATCTCGGGAAGTCTTTCTAAATTAATCAAGTTATTGCATTCCCGGAATATGATATGTATGGCTTGTATTTATATTTTATACTTGCACTAGCAAAACAGAGGAGTTTAGCTAACCCCCGAGTATTCGGGGTGGATGTCTGTGCGTCCGTGTATTTGCAGTTCTTTGGGAGCGAATCACAGGATCGATACGAAGGATGATGGAAGACGACGATACTAATCACATGAAGACCAATCGTTGAGTATGTTGAATAGTTTTGTTGGTTATTTCTACGATGTATTGTTATCCCGATTTATGGGAGCGTTATTGTATTCCAGCCCCTGCGCGAGTATGAGTTTTGGGAAAGAATCATATATGTAATGTTGTGTGTTGTGATAAAAGACCAAATCGGTTTAATGGTCCTTTACGTAGTCATGTCGGCATGTGAAGTGATGCATTGTATTGTATTTAGCCTGGTAGATCCTCGCGGAGAGGGTCTGCGGCGCTGTAATATTCCCGAGTGGTTTGGGGGTGTTACAGAATATGGTATCAGAGCTTAGGTTGCGGAAACCTAGGCAGTCGGGTCCAGTCAGGTATTGTCGTGTCTTGTCCTGTCAGATTGTGTTTGTCTAAGTCGTGTCGCGACGCGTCGTCTGGAATGTCGGTCGTGATTAGTATCATGGTGCAGCCATCATCTTCGTGCGACCTGTGGATGTAAGTCTCCCTACTATATTGTGCCTTGTGATATACGAGCTTGTATGATTTTGTATTATGATGTGGAGTTTAAAGGTGATTTGTGATTATGTGGCCTATGTTGTTTGGTCCTCGTATGATGCTAGGATAAAAGTGGTACCAACGTATATGTATATATACACACATCCTGATATAAGTCGTTTTTACAAGAATAATGGCCTTGGTGTGGTTACGCAAGGAAGAATTCATCAATGTGATATTTTAAAACTTTACATGTTTTGAGGAGTCACATATATTTTGTTTTAAAACATCCTCCAAAGGGAGGAAAAAGTTTGATTTTCGTAGTATGACCTCAAGGCCAAATTTTTTTTAAGAAGTCAAACTACCGATATTTTGTTTTCATTTTGTATTATAAGTTTTCAAAACACGTTTTTTGAACCCAAGTGAAGTTTACAAAATGTAGACACGACGTGACTCTCGTTTTCAACTTATCGGTTTTATGGCTGTTAGTCGAGAAAGACGTGATGATGTTCTTGTTGTTCGGGCAGTGTTGCCAGTTTTCGACTAAAACAGTGATGTGAATGCTAAGTCGTTCGGTATGAGTTAAGACAGCTCTCTTTATTAATAGACGAGATTTTGATTTTGGATGACAGTTGTCCTTTGATGGTTGCTCGCGAAGTGTTGTAAGCATGTGAATCGATGGCATTTAGATTCATATGATGTCGTTGTTCATTTGTAACTATCGGTTTTAGTAATGTCGTATATATGTTCGTAATCACGTGCTGAATTCGAGCTGTTAGCGCACACTAAGTACAAGCTAGTGCGCGCTAATGTGGCATGAGTAGCGCACGCTAATGTTGTTGTAGCGCGCGCTAATGCAGCATGAATAGCGCACGCTAAATGATAGTTGTAGCGTGCGCTAGTTAGCTGGGACTGAGGATGTGGAACCGCATTTTTGCCGTTAGATCTAACTTTCTGCAGTCAGTCGTCTGTGGCTGTATTCTATGTGTGTTGTCTAGTGATGACAACCGTTTTGTGTGAACGTGTGTTGTGACCTTTCATTCGCGCTAAGCGATAATTGATTTTGTTCGGTGAGTTGATAAATTATGTCTGATGTATGTGTGTGTTCGAAAATGTTTTTCTGAAACTTTCATAAGTTTGTGCAAGTTGTGGAAATCAATTTTTTTTTAATCTAATTTGACATTTCGATTAATTCGGCGGCTTCGTATGAACTTTGAAAACTGTTTGAAATTTGCGAGCCGGCCTAGGATTCTCAAATAAAACCTCGACGGTATTGAAAGAGTTGTTTTAAAATACCTTGAACATCTTGTAAAATGTTACCGTCGTTGATTCTTGTGTAGTGTTGGGAGAATTTTCAGAAATGACTTTAACATACTATTGTATTTTCGAATAATTCGAGTACATGATTTTTAAAAATCTTTCACATCATAAAATATTTTTTCAAAAACCAGTACGATTTCCTTTTCAAAAATATATAGTGAAAGATAAAAAGAAATCTCACTCGATGTAAAGTTCAAACTCGGATTTGGAAATGTTAGAGTATGTAAGAATGGTTTGATGATCTTGCATGGTGAACTTGTTGTTTGTTAACGGTGATGATGATGCGTAGAGGCATGACGATTTTGATAACGCCGGTTACACAGAAATATTATTTTGGCAAATGATTTCAAATGAAACGGTTAGAGTGTGATGTTTACAAGTTTTGATGAAACAACCCGAGGTACTAAAAGTACTTTTAAAGTTTATTTTTAATAGCATTCAAATCCAAGGATTTTCAAAAGATTTTCTTTAAAAGGATACCTCGTGGATTTTCTTTCCGAGTTGTTACTGGTTACCTTATGTGATATGTCATGCTAAGTTGGTACTTTAGCATATTTAATTTTGCGAAGTGGTGCAATCGTATTGAGTGAGAATCCGCTTAGTATGCCGAGGGACAGAGGACGCGACCGTGACCACAGTACAGTTGGTTATGGAGATTAAATGCGGGACCAAGAGGATATGGCCGGGAAGGTTGATATTCAAGCACTTCGTTTTCGTTATTTAGGTTTCGGGGACGAAACTTCTTTTAAAGGCGATATGATGTAATACCCACATTTTTTTTCTTCTTCTCGTTTCCGTTTCGTTCGACCGTATTGAGGCGATTTGTTCGTTAATGCTTCTGACCTTATGTTGTTTCTCACATTTGTCATTCGAGCGAGTTCTGATATTGTTCCAAATTGATGTGCATATCGTTGTAATCTTTCCAAGTTCGGATCGATTTCTTGTGAACCGTGTTCGAAACTAACACCTCGTGCTTCCTATAAGTTATTGATGTCTTGATTTGAGGTATGAACTTCAAAGGTTATCGTTGTTGTTCGATCATTGCTATTCGTTCATCGTTGTCCAATCATTATCGTTTGACCTCGAAATCGTGATTATTGTACATCTGGGCCATTTTGCGATTTCCATAAGTGTTGGGAAATTTTCTTCATATTCGATCTTCCAAATCAGAGTTCTCGGAATTTCATACCTTTCAGCGTTGGAATCGTGACTTGATTTTTGTATTGCTCGGTTTTATCAACCGCAACGATTCATGCTCGTTGCTTTTTGAAGCATTCTTGCGTATTGAATCGGATCGTAGTGGCTTTATACTGCATGGAGTTCTGGTGTGTTGTCGAGGTTCGCCTTGCTTTTGTTTTAAGTTTCGGGACGAAACTTATTTTTAGGGGGGTAGAATGTAATACCCACGATTTTCGTTCCGGTTATTTTGGATTTTGCTTGGACATTTCCCGGTTGTCGAGTTCCGGTATTATTTTCTCGACAATTGATTTTGGCGTTTAAGACCATAGGTGGTGATTTGTTATCCGTTGTTTTCATTTCGGACCAATGATGTTGTCCCCGAGTATTTTGTCGTGTTCGTTCCGTGCGATTTCGGAAAATCGAGTCGTCGAATCATGGTGGTCGGACACTGACCGGACGGTTGGGGACGGTGGCCGGACGGCTGCAGGCACTGGCCGGGCGAGTGCCGGCACTGGCCGGGCGATTGCGACAGGAACCGGCGTAGCGCACGCTACGTCCGGAAAGTAGCGCACGCTACGGCCAGGAGGCAGCGCACGCTATGGCCGGTTGGCTGCGCGCGCTAGTCGGCCGAGGCAGTAAGGGCAGAAAGGTTCTGGACTGGGAGGATCGGCAGGTAGCGCACGCTACTGCCGGACACTGCGCACGCTACGGCCGGCCGGTAGCGCACGCTACGGCCGGAAGGCTGCGCACGCTACCTGGCCGAGCCAGGAAGTCTCTGGATTGTGGCTGGGCCGACAACGCACGTGTTCAGCGCATGATGGCGGGCCCGGCCGAACATTCTCGACCATGACCGCCCGCTAGCGCACGCTAGCTCGGCAGTCTAGCGCACGCTAGGCTGCACCAGTATAAATATGACCGAGCAGTACTGTTTGCACTCATTTTTCATTTTCTCCCTTTCTCTTCCGCGGCTGGATTCTTGGGGGTGACGAAGGCATGTTACTATACAACTAATCCACGAAGTTTGGGAGCTGATAACATCGATTAATCACTCCTTAACATCCTTCAATCCAGCGAATCAAGGTTAGTTTTCCTAAAATCATAGTTTTGGGAAAAATTGGGGATTTTGTGGATTTCGTCCGTTTGATTCGTTATAACTTAGAATAGTGATGGATTGATGATTATTAAGTTGTTTTATATCGAATCCCTTGTTTTTCCATGGTTGGATTGCCGAGGATTCGTCGTTTTATTGAGTTTCAAATCGACACCTTGAAAGTGTTCGATAAAATGTCACAAATGGGATTCGGGCGTTCTACGATTATTCTTCCTTGTTCGATCGTCGATTTATTCATGGTATGATGTTGGGGTCAGGTTCCTTGCGAAGAACTCGAGTCGGAACCCTTCCGTTCGCCATTTTCCGATCGGTGGTGTTACCGTCGTTTCCGCCGGAGAGTTGTGGGCATTCGAGGTTTTTCGGTTAATCCACGTTCGTCGGAGTGTGCGGTGTCAACTACCGAGGCAAGTATCTTGCCCATACACTTCGTATTCCGTATACATAATAAATTGGTGATTGTCTATATGGAAAATTGAATGTTATTTAACTTTCAAAAGAATCAATATATATAAGTATATTCTCGATAAAGGTCTTCTTCAAATTAACTTGAGTGTTCAAGAACGAATGTGTCATTCTGAGAATGGGTACTAGTATTGTATGTTGTGCCCGGTTTTCGTGTGGTACTGTTAGATGACTGTCATCACGATGATGTGTGATGTTGTGTGATTTTCCATTGGGTTTTTCACTCGGGGATGTCTCAAGGAGGCTCCGAGGTCCGTGGCTTACTAGCACGGGATGCGAATAACCCTTGGAAGGATGTCGATGTGAGTATTTGGGTCTTGGACCCTGTGATTCGTGATTGGAATTGTATTTTGGAAATAACCTTGGGTTGTGTCCCAAAATGGGTTCCGTAAGGCTGTGAATTCTTTAAAACATTTTACTTGTTGTTTACCTCGTTTCATTCCTACCTTTCATAGTTTGTAGATTATATTGTTAATCTTGCATGTGTCCGATTGGGGAGGCCATTCTGGTGAGTACTCTGAGTATATGGTTTATAGTCCTTTGCATTGGAAGTCGGATATTACTTCTGAGTGTGAGAGTTATATTTGTTCACTCCGAGAGGGCCTGACGGGGCCGAGGAGGGTTCCGCTTATGACGGTTCCGCGAACATTTGGGTTAGCCACTCCGAGAGGGCCCGACGGGGTCGAGGAGGGATTCGCGTATTGTCGGATCCACGGTTAACCAGGAGTATTTTTAACCTTGTGACTTGATGCATTTTTGTGATATGTCCGGAGTATCACGATGTTTTGACTTGCCATAATGCTTGGGATGTAAAACATATTCATCAGAGGTGCTTGGACTAGAATGGCTTATGGATGATGTGTTGTGTGTAATTGGTCCACTGTTGTGAATTGATGTGTGGCTATAGGTTTTGTGATTATTTTCCAATCAAAAACTCCCGGGATTCGGAGTTGTTTTCAAAGTGTTTACTTGTTCAATTCTACTTTCAAGACTTGAATTATTTTAACTAAATGAAACATCTCGGGAAGTCTTTCTAAATTAATCAAGTTATTGCATTCCCGGAATATGATATGTATGGCTTGTATTTATATTTTATACTTGCACTAGCAAAACAGTGGAGTTTTGCTAACCCCCGAGTATTCGGGGGGTGGATGTCTGTATTGCGTCCAGGTATTTGCAGGTTGCTGGGGAGCGAATCACAGGATCGATACGAAGGATGATGGAATACGACGATACTAATCACATGAAGACCAATCGTTGAGTATGTTGAATAGTTTTGTTGGTTATTTCTACGATGTATTGTTATCCCGATTTATGGGAGCGTTATTGTATTCCAGCCCCTGCGCGAGTATGAGTTTTGGGAAAGAATCATATATGTAATGTTGTGTGTTGTGATAAAAGACCAAATCGGTTTAATGGTCCTTTACGTAGTCATGTCGGCATGTGAAGTGATGCATTGTATTGTATTTAGCCTGGTAGATCCTCGCGGAGAGGGTCTGCGGCGCTGTAATATTCCCGAGTGGTTTGGGGGTGTTACACGTACAAGGCCTCGTAAGGTGCCATCTTAATGGAAGCATGCCAACTATTATTATACGTGAACTCGATCAATGGTAGTTGGGCTTCCCAATCGTCCTTCCAATCGAGGACGCATGGCCTCAACATGTCCTCTAATGTCTGAATAGTCCTCTCTGATTGTCCATCGGACTGAGGATGAAAGGCGGTACTGAGATTGAGCTGAGTTCCCATAGCACGATGAACTGATTTCCAAAAATGAGATACAAATCGTCCGTCACGATTGGAAATGATACTCTTAGGAGTACCGTGCAGTCTCACTATCTCCTTGATGAACAACTGAGCCAGTCTCTCGGGGCCCCACGTATCCTTGATCTCAAGGAAATGAGCTGATTTAGTTAAGCGGTCCACAATCACCCAGATCGTATTCATGCCACGACGACTCGTCGGCAAACTCGTGATGAAATCCATAGAAATGTCTTCCCACTTCCACTCTGGAATAGGGAGAGGTTTCAGCATCCCCGCCGGTCGATGATGTTCAATCTTAACTTGTTGACAGGTTAAGCATCTCGAAACAAATGCTGCGACTTCTCGCTTCATATTACTCCACCAGTAATTTTGTTTCAAGTCCTTGTACATCTTGCTGGACCCCGGATGAACAGAATAAGGGGTAGCATGTGCTTCTCTCAAAATAGAGTTTTTCAACTCGTCATTCGCCGGTACGCACAACCGATTCTTAAATCTCAAAAGTCCATCCTCGTGGACCATGAATCCAGGGGCTTTCCCCTGAGCCACATCCTCACGGATACGCAACAATTCTGGGTCTGAACCCTGATTCTCCCTGATTTCCTCCTCAAGTGACCATGAAATCTCTAACATACAAAGTCGTCCTCGAACTCGCCGGCCGGACCTCGATCTCGGTCTAAGGAATTCCCGAAGCTCCTTCGAATCATTAAACGAGCAAGCATCTGCTCCTGAACGGACTTACGACTCAAGGCGTCGGCGACAACGTTCGCCTTGCCCGGGTGGTAAAGGATCTCGATATCATAATCTTTGATTAGTTCTAACCACCGCCTATGTCGCATATTTAACTCCTTCTGAGTAAATATATACTTTAAACTCTTATGATCGGTGAATATCTGACAGGTAACGCCATAAAGATAATGACGCCAAATTTTCAAAGCGAACACCACGGCTGCTAGCTCCAGATCGTGGGTCGGATAATTAACCTCGTAAGGTCTCAATTGCCGTGAAACATAGGCAATAACCTTTCCATTCTGCATGAGCACACATCCGAGACCCTGTCCGGACGCATCACCATAAACCACAAATCCCTCCGTCCCCTGCGGCAAGGAAAGTACAGGTGCTGACATTAACTGGCTCTTGAGTTCCTCAAAACTCCGTTGACACGCATCGGACCACGTGTATTTCTTATCCTTTCGCAAAAGGTTCGTAAAGGGTTGAGCGATTTTAGAAAATCCCTCCACAAATCGCCGATAATAGCCCGCTAATCAGAGAAAACTTCAGATTTCCTTAACATTCTTCGGAGGTAACCAGTCTCGGATAGCCTCCGTCTTCTGAGGGTCGACACGAACTCCGTCTGATGAAATTACATGTCCGAGAAAAGTCATTTTGGACATCCAGAACTCACATTTGGAAAACTTTCCATAAAGTTGCTCTCGTCTCAACACGTCGAGAACCTGATGAAGGTGAACCTCGTGTTCCTCTCGGCTACGAGAATAAATCAAAATGTCATCGATGAAGACAACAACAAACTAATCTAAAAAGTCGATGAAAACCCAATTCATTAACTCCATGAATACCGCAGGTGCATTAGTTAGCCCGAACGGCATAACTATGAACTCATAATGACCATAGCGTGTTCGAAACGCCGTCCTTGCAATATCCGACTCTCGAATCCACAACTGGTGATATCCAGATCTTAAGTCGATCTTGGAAAATACTGAAGCTCCCTGAAGTTGATCTAAGAGATTATCAATACGGGGTGAAGGATACTTATTCTTGATCGTCACTCGGCTCAATTCCCGGTAATCAATACACAAGCGGAACGAACCATCCTTCTTCTTGACAAACAACACTGGTGCTCCCCACGGGGACGCACTCGGATGGATATAACCTTTCTCGAACAACTCCTCAAGTTGGTTCTTTAATTCCTGCATTTTGGTCGGGGCCATCCGGTATGGTGCCTTCGATATCGGGGACGTACCGGGCTCCAACTCAATCGTGAATTCCACATCTCTTTGTGGAGGCAAACCAGGTAACTCGTCCGGAAATACATCGGCATATTCCCTTACTACCGGGATATCCGACAACATTACTGATGATTCCTCGGTTTTGGTCATATAGCGCCAATAACCAACACATCCCTGACTGAGTAATCTCATTGCTTTAATCAAATTAATAACTCTTCCCGAATAGCTGGGATTACTTCCCTGAAACACACATTCAACCCCATCGTCTGAAATGATAGTGATCATACGCTTACGGACACTAATGATGGCATCATGACGATCCATCCAATCAATACCCATGATGACGTCGTCCCTCGGCAAATCTACTACGATTAGGTCCGCTGGCCATACACGACCATGAAACTGAATCGGACAATTCTGAATCTCACGATTACCGATAATTCGTCTACCATCAGGTAGGCCAATGACATAAGGCTCACAACTAGTAGCACTACCCCGACGTAGTCTACTCAAACATGACTCGGAAATGAATGAATGCGATGCACCAGTATCAAAAAGGGTACACACAGGCTGGGATAGAATATCGAGTGTACCTGAGATCATTCGGGCCTCTGGATCATCGGTCTTCTTCATCTCGTAAATTCGGGGCTTGCCGGCCCCCGAACCAGACGCTCCCGTATGATAGCTCTTGGCTCCGCCTTTGTTAGCTCCTGTCGTCTTAAACAACGCTGACTGAGTGGCCTGATTCTGCACCTTTGAATGTCCTGGTGCCTGAGATGACGCCGGAGTGGGTTTAGAGTCCCTTCGGCAAAAACGGGCCCTATGCCCAGCAATTCCACAGTTATGGCACGTGACAGTCTGCTTCGGACATTTGGTGCTGAAATGACCCTGTTCTTCACAGTTGAAACAGGTGACGGCCGAACTGGCCGCTCGAGACTGAGATTCCGCGGTTTTAGGTGCCATAGGAGGTCGCTCAGAAAAGGTAGAGCCCGCCCGTGGTTTCTTGAAAGTGGCCTGACTGCCGTCAGACTGATTACGGTTCTTAGACTTCTTGCCAGCAGATGAAGGTTGTTGCTTAGCAATATCCTTAGCAGTAAGCTCGTAAGTAAGAGCTTTCTCAATGAATTCGGCCAACGTGGTGCAATTATGATTAAGCAACTGTAGCCGAATACGAGGTTTCAGCCTCTTGCTGAAATACTTAATCTTGTCCGCCTCAGAATGAATGATAGATGAGGCGAACGGAAGAAGTTCCTGAAATTTTTCGGCGATGACAAGAACATCGTCGTCCGCTGAGTGGTCGGGAGTGAGTAATTCTGACAATTTAGCCTCCCTGAGTGGGGCTGGATAAAACCTCTCCATCATGAGAGTTTTGAACTGATCCCAAGTACATGATCCTTCGGTGGGCTTCAACGACAACCACCAAGAATGTGCGCTCTTACCCAGATAGTAAGCCGCAACTGAAACTTTATGCCCCTCAGGGCAATCCACCATATCAAATAACTTCTCGAAATGTTCGAGCCAATGAACAATATCCGCCGGCTCAGATGAGCCTTCAAAAGTAGGTGGCCTTTGGCGAGAGATGTCGCCGATGATACTGCTCACATTCCTCTCTTGCCTCTGAGGTGGCGGTGGAGGAGCCTGTTGATTTTGAGTAGTGGAGTTATGCATCGTCTCCATTAGTTGTGCCATCTGCGTCATTTGGGCCATCATGCCCTGCATAAAAGCGAGTGGGTCAACCCGAGCACCTTCTGACTGAGCCGTGTCCCGGGTACGACTCCCCGATAGTGAATGATCACGTCCAGGTGAATGAGTAGCAGCGTCGCTGCTCGATGAATTAGCATTATTTCTCGCATTCGCACATGTATTCACACGAGCTCTCGGGATTCGGCCGTACCACGGCGTCGTCCTCCTCGTCCTCTGTCAGCTCTTTCCATACCGAAGTGGAAAGTCACGTGATGATTATATCTCTCGCATGAATATCACATTATGACTATGACATGAGATGATGAAAATGAGCATACTCTCTAACACAGTGATTACATGAATGATTAACCGAGGTGACCTGATTATCTGATGAAATTATTGAAATGATTATCTTGAAAAAGTTAACCAGATTAATTATATGATCTTCCAGATCAACAACTGAATAATGAAATGAATTGAGTGATTAATGAGTTAAAATGACCGTACTGGTCAAAATGAAAATGATGTTTGAGGATTGTTAACTGATGAATTATGAAGCCAGAAATTATACCATGGCGTTATAAGTCTTACAGTTCTTTCGGTCTGATTGGCTCGGCACCTGCAAAGATCACACGTGACGCGAAAGTCCAATGATACTAGTCCGATGACGATGATTTCAAATGAGACACGACTCGGAAGGTAGTATTCAAAACCACGCTCCGATACCAACTCTGTAACACCCCAAACTAGGCGGATATTACAGTGCCATGGACCCCCGACTGGGACCCACTAGGCGAATGAAAACTGATGAATTACACGGGGTAAATGTAGTACCAAACCACATTACAACAATAATTACTCCGATGAGGAGTTTCATACAACACATCCAGGATATTTCAGAATACATGTATATTTTATATGGAGATAAAATATACAACACTAAGTGAAATGAGTATTCGAACGGAATGTCTGCAGCGGAATAAATGAAAGAAACGTAAATGACTGAAAAGACTGGGGCCCCCTTCTAGTATCATTAGGACTCCTCGCCGTCAACGTGTTCTCCCTTTGCCTTTGCCTTACCATGACCTGAGGAACAATATCCCCAAACGGGGTCAGTTATATAGAACAACAATCCTTAAGAGTTGAATAAACACAATCATATATAGGTATGTAGTATATACCACAAGTTCGATTAAAATGAAACAGTTAGATTATAACCCAATCTTGTTGAAAACATACGCAATCAAACATGCTGTATGAATCAACTAACAGTACGGCTCAAAGGGTGGCGCCACACTATGCCCGGGATGGAAATGTGTCCGTGCACAAGCCACCAACGAGTATCAATCGAATACACGCGTGGTCTTGTACCTAATCATTCTCACGAAGTAATCGACTCGTGTGCACAGTCCAATGTGAGGCCAACAACCAACACACGACATAAATGTGCCCGACATGAAAATCCTACACATACCAACCGGCACGCCAGTATGACCCGGAATGCCACGATATAACAAAAGTGACATCGAAAACGAATAATGACTCACCGAGATGAAATGATAGTGAAATGAATGACAGGTCAATGAAATGATTGGAACCGTCGTTCCTTGTGACTGAAGTGATTATTTGACAATAACAAGTTTTGATACAGTTAATACAATGATGAATGAGTTATAATTATGAATGAACAACAACAAAAGGAATGAATATCCTTTTAACCGAGTAAGAATTAACTTACACAACACCGGTGACAATTATCCTTCCCCGAACAACATCCTAATTGAGATATCGGTCGCTCGAACAACCTTGAATTATACAATATCCAACAACCCATTCAATATATGAATCAAACACGAATATAACGAACTCAAAACGTAGATACGATTAAACTAAGTTCATTGGGGCATTATATCGATTGCGTTGTGGCCAAACTCCGATTGTATACAATCAAATCTCAATATGCCATTATCAAATCCCCCAAGAAGTGTTTCAAACCAACAAACATCTTCGAAATGATCAATAATCCAAAATGAATATCCGAAAACGTGATTATAACGACAATTAATCGAAAACCCCCAATTTCAACTCGATATACAAAGTGTTCTTGAATAATCCCTCAATAATCCAATGATGTAATATCCGGATTTATTACTGTGTATTTCATCTGTACATTGAACCCTGTATTATTTTGGGAATGATGATATTGATAATGGAGTATGATCATTATCGTATTTGTATCTTTATACATGGGTGTAGCAACATATAAATTTTTCTCCATGCATATACGTGGTAACGTACGTTAAGAATGTAACTTAACGTACGTAACCTGTTAATGTTAACGTACGCTACGAATGAAGTGTAGCGTACGTAATGCGGTCAATTATTGGGTAGGCCGGCTAACACATGGGGTACATGGGGGTGGGCTCGACCAAGATACCCGCCAGATTCGCACGGCATGAACCTGGACACTTTTTAAGTCAACGGACTTTAACGTACGTTATGGGCATCAGGTAGCGTACGTAAATTATATGGGTTACGTACGTAGCACGATTAATGTAGCGTACGTAATGAAGTCCAGAAATAAGACAGTGAACTATTTTGAACGATAACGTACGTTATGAAGAAGTCCTAGCGTACGTAACACTCGAAAATTATAAAGAAGCGTACCCCATTTCATTTCATTTCGTCCTTTTGCCCCTAAACTTCACCATATTTGTCCCCAGAAGAATTCCAGCCCCTTTTAACACCTTTAGATCATTTGTCACTGAATCATTGAGATCATATGACACTACTTGATCATTGAAGACAACTTATATTGGATTTTGGAGTAGAAACCATCACAAGTCGGCGTTGAAGCAACCAGAGTTGGATTTTACTTATAGTCTCAGTATTTTCTTCCTCTTAAGGTATGTTATACTACTTCCAACTTTGATATTATGTTGTTAAAGACGATATGATCACACTACCAAGAATAGTAGATCACTTTGACGATATATGCGACCTAGTATCATATTTAAACTATGATGATCGAATTATTATGGTTTAGAACACCGAAGTTGAACCTTGTTGTGACAAAGATAAGAATAGTGGATTGTAAACCGTATCAAATGTTATCGTCATTTTGATCGTAGACTTAGTGCCGATTTCCATCTTTACTATATTGATTTTGGAAAGAATAATCATAGTTGTAATCTTACTTGCATAGATGGAATAAGTAGTTCACTTTCAATATAAGCCTGGATTTAATGACGATATTCGACCTGTTATATCAACCTTAGACCAACCGAATCTTGCATGGGTATTACAATCAAGATTGAGAATAGTATTACGATTATATTCGTATCCTTGGAATTGAAGATATTAATCCGTAGATCATTCATGAGTATGATATATATATCTGAAGGTATATTAGGTTACTCACTAAGGATTTCGTAATACTCCGTCACTAATCGAGGCAGTCAGCTGCCCAGTGAGAAACTGACATACATGTTTAACGTACGTTAAGTTTGGCAATTAACGTACGTTATATTATGTTATTAACGTACATTACGTCTGGTATGTAACGTACGTTACACTATCAGGCGATTCAAGTCGACTGATCGAGAGGAAGCTGTCAAGATATGGTTAACGTACGCTAGACTTCATAGTTTACGTACGCTAACGAGTAAGTCTAACGTACGTTACAGAGGACATGTAACGTACGTTATGTAAGTCAGACAGTTTTCGTTTTGTGGACTTTCAACCGTAATTTGGATGGTTAGATGTTCGTTCGACCTAAGATGAATTCCATGTTATTTCTCTTATTTAAGGTTCGAACTTTGCTACGTGATTGATCGAGAGGGGCGACCTTCGAGAGTCTCGTTTTCGTGGAAGTATTGTTCAGTCTTCTAATCGAGGCAAGTACTCTAATTAGAATTATTTATATTATGACAATTATGATGTGATTATATTGTGTAAATATGTTGTGAATATATGTCCACCATGCGTTGATCCGACGGGAATCATCATGGGAATCTATAGCTGTGTGCGCTGGATCGTTGGACAGGTAGTTCCACCATGTGTTGGTCCGACGGGATCATCATGGGAATCTATAGTTGTGTGCGCTGCATCGTTGGAATACCACCAGTATGTTGAAACTGTTATGATATGATATGTGTTGTGGATATTCTCGTTGGAGAAACTTGTTATGATATAATTGTTGATTATATCACTGTTGTATGATTATTGTACTTGTACTAGCATCGTTGTGCTAACCCCTTCGGGGGTGAACATTGTGTTTGTTCAGGATCCAGGAGAGCGGGGAAACAACCACTGGAGATGCATGACGACGAGGGTGCAAAGTGATGTTCCGGCCGGGTTTACTGTCTATTATTTGTTGGTTATTTCAATAAGTACTCGAGTACGTCATCCGTTTATAATGTTTTGGATTTTAGTGATGTAATAATAACTCTTCATTGGATATTTGTATTTCGGTTTTTGAACCAGACTGTTGTATTTTACTTCAGCAATTTCATAAAGCGGTATCTGTTATTGTCTTTTCTTTTAATCAGCCTTGTAAATTCTTATGTAAAGGATTTACGGCGCTGTAATATTCCTGAATATATCGGGGGTGTTACAAATGAATCCTTACACAAACTCATAATCATATACATATCCCTTCATATAACATGATTATAACGTCCAAAACATCATATCTCAACACAAAATCGAAATCCAAGATGTTGAAGAAATTACCTCTTGAAGATCCAACCACTTCGATCCGATGAACACGAGTTAAAACGAGTATCCAAGCTTCCCAAATGAATGAAGATGATGAAAATTACACACTCAAATGATTGATGATGGCAAAATCTCTCCCTCAACCCTCTCTCTTGGATAAAAGAAGAAAAGGGATGAAAATGATGAAAATATCCCGGCCGGATCCTTATATACTGCCGGAAGTTACGGCCGTAACTCGGCCCTCTTACGGCCATAACATTCCAGGTCAATGGCCTTACGACCGTAACCGGCCAACTCGTACGGCCGTAACTCGGCTTCGTCCGAAAGCCTGCCGACAGACTTATGGCCGTAACCGCTCCTGAGTTACGGGCGTAACCTGCCTTCGTCAAAAACATCCGCCGACATCCTTACGGCCGTACCCGCACACCTTACGGCCGTAACTCGGAATATATGGCCGTATCCGGCCAAACTTACGGGCGTAAGCCCTCTTCGTCGAAAATGACCAGGCACCTTGCCTGCAGCGTACGGCCGTATCCGGCCAATCCTTACGGCCGTACCTTCCTCGACTTACGGCCGTATGCCGCAACCCTTACGGCCGTAAGTCACCCTTGCCCGACAACACCTGAAAATTACGAACACCACTTAAGGCCGTATCCTTCCCTTCTTACGGCCGTAACTCGCCTTCGGCCAAAAATGCCTGGGCAGCCTGCTGGACACGTACGGCCGTAACCGGCCAGCCTTACGGCCGTACCTGCTCAACTTACGGCCGTATCACAAGACCTTACGGCCGTAAGTCCCATTCGTCCAAAATGGCCTGAAAACAACGAACCCTTGTTACGACTGATGTATGATCCGACATATCATACGAATGTGAAAGTGAACAAGTCTAACCCAAGCCAACGATAATACTCCCAGTACAAGGCTATCAATCACAATGAAAATGATAATACTCCCGTCTCGGTCTCTAAACGGAGATGAAATGACGATCGATAACTGATATACGATTACAACATGCCAACAGTGAACGCAAATGAATGAATCATGAATGATGAGTGATTATTAATGAGTGAGAATTACTGAGTGACAATTACAGACTGATAATTACTGAATGAAAATAAATGAATTATAACCGGGTATTACATTCATATGCTCGGTGTGGTGCAGAATAATTGATCATGCATGTTTCCCTTGAATGTATACTTACCATCGTGCATTAGTTTCTAGTGTAAACTACTCTCTATAATGTTTTACATCAGCGACACATTTAATAGCACCCCACAATTTGGAACGACAAATTAAATTTTTAGGTTATACAAATATTCATTAATGTGCTGGTAGTTATCTCGTGTCTGTTTTGCCTAAGAATCACAGCATATGTTATAGCAAAGGATATACATAAAGATCCTTATATGATAAAGTCACTAATTCATGTCCAGTTGACATTATATCAAGTATTATATAATCCATATATTCATGTCCATGTTGGTTCCTAGTCCTTAATTCAATATATTCATGTCCAGTTGACATTGTATCAAGTATTATATTTACATGTATGTTGTTGTTTTTACAGTCGTCACATGGTGTTTTTGAAAAACCAACATCCTTTTAAAGGAATAGCATGGCTAGAGAAAGAGCACAGTAAAACATTTGGTCAGTGGTTACGAGAGGAGGTACACTATTTTCATATTGGCGTTAAGTACTCTTTGTTGTATTTATCTTGAGTTGAAGCTCATCCTTGTAATAAATGCCAGGTTGAGAGAGAGTTAGCATTCTCCAGAGAAAGTATTTGAGGAGGTCATTAGGTGGATTTCACATGGACCAAGCTGACAGCGTCTTGAAATACGATGTGTATGACATCAATGGATATACATTTCGTACAAAATGTCGTGAAGGTAAAGTTCACCAGAACAGTGGGGTTAGTGTAGTGGCAACTGACATGCACATTTCTGAGGAAGTTGTAACGTATGGCCAAAAAGCTTATTATGGGGTTTTGCAAGAGATATGGGTATTAGATTATCATTTTAGAAATATTCCTCTTTTCATGTGTGACTGGGTAGACAATAAATATGGGGTCAATAAGGATAGTCTTGGTTACACATTGGTTGAGCTTAATAGATTAGGCCATAAGGATGATCCCTTCATATTGGCCTCACAAGCACGACAAGTCTTTTACGTGACAGACCAACTGGATAAAAAAATATCTATTGTCTTCATGACACCTCCCAAAAATTACAGAGATGCATATGACGATGTCGATGAGGAATTTAGTACTGTAGTTCTTCCTAACAATGATAATAAGTTGCCACGTGTGGACCCACTTGACTTGGGTAGAGAATCCCGAAATGATTATTTTCGGACCGACTGTCGGGTTATAGTTTTACATAAGGTATGACTTTATTATTCATACATTTGTTTATTTTATTTCAACAGTGAACATGCCATGATTTAAATTTGGACAAATAATCTTTTTGCTTTATTTACAATAGTCTAATGATTACATTTGTTTGTATCAGACACATGGGAACCCTTGATCCCGACATTATTTCAAGAGGGGGATTATCAGCAGTATCTAATTTTAAGGTAATTTTAAAACACCCCCTTGACCCTTGTGGTCATTTTGAATTGGGCAGTTTGTTCTATTTAAACAGGTACAAAGGAACGCATTAGGACCGTTTGGGTACTTTTGGTCATTTAAACCTTATCTTGTCTTTTTTGTCAAAATGAGCATTTGGGTCATTTTGGTGATTTCATCTGGTATAACAGGAGAAAAAGATTATTTTTCTGATCTGAACATTGGCATTACATCAAAGTGTAATATCATACGAGGCAGATCTTGTTCCATGAGGCAGATCAATATTTCACTTATATGTTCTTGTGCCATGAGGCAGATTAATTGTTGCAGGCGGATCACATATTGGAGATTGACATCTTTTCACTGATATTGTGTTATTGACTGCCTATAATCAGATACTTATCACGGATTTTTACAGCTAAAAGGAGTTGAATTGTGAGGAGACAAGTATTTCCAGATCCTTATTTCCTTCTGCTGTCCCACTGTGTGAGTTTGTGTTTCTCATTTTTTCGCTCGTATTCTCACGCGTGTATCGCGTTTTATGTCTTGGGGGTCGGAACATTTTCCATGCTGGTTAATGACCCTACAAATACTTAAAAATACAACTAATTAGAATCATCCAAGCGTAATCGAATCCAATAAATCATAAGCATACCACTATACTTTACTACACATACAAGAACAATAGATAACACATATGGACATAGTTCCTAAGTGAAACAAGCTCTCTCTATATATATTCTTAACTGTTGCTTGTTTCTTTTCCTCGTGATTGCTCACCAAGTTCTCATGGGCTCACTATTGTCTCCTCTACTACACTATTGAGCTCAACCCAAAAAAAGAAAAAGGAAAGGAATCTCACAAGTTTTGGTCTCAAATGCATTTTAAATTACTAGATACCGATGATCCCATTTTAAATTCACTGTGATATTATAATCTTACTTTTTTTGTTTGAGATGATAAACTATGTTTTATGCATTTTTATGTTCGTTACATTGGTGTAATTGCTGAGTAATTCAAAACAGTACTATTTTGGCTATGTTCCTTTGTTAATGATGAAGCTTCTATTATATATAAATATATTTTTTTATAAAAACTGAGGCTTACGCCTTGGTACGCCTCGAGGCTTATGCGTCGCCTCATTTTTTGAGAACGCCTCAAACACGCCTCACGCCTTTTAAAACATTGCTTGTATGTTTAATGAGAAAAAATTGTTTCTTGGAAGTTTGATTGGAAGTGCAGGCTAGTAGCCAACGTTTCTCCCCCGAATAAATTGAAACTACTGTGTCTCATTGGTGATTTGGCCCCAAATTAACAATATTACCCTTATTGCTAATTTTTTTTAACAAAATTGTGTGAAACTATAATTATACGATAATGGTCAAAGTTTTTCTCCTTGTAATTGTACTACTCCAAGCTGTCATTCGTATTTAATAAAATTTCATTTCCATTTAAATTATATGAATTTGTATTATTTTCTTTCATGCTAACGCATGGGCATTTTATGTAAATTTAAATTTACACACATGGTTATACACTAATAACATATTCTTGCCTTCAATGTGAGTAATTATTATCTTGTTGACACATGTAATCAATTAAACCATTGCTATAACTACTTTTGCTATTTTACAAAATATAGAGTTCAACTATTATTAAATAAGTATCAATGACCATACTATATTATAGTAACATGTTTTTTCTGTTCTCGTAACAATTATTTACGTTTAGACAAACACTATAAACTACAACGTTACTATAAAATACTTATATACACAAGCTTTAATTTATTTTATCATGAAAATTCTTCAAGTTTAGATACACATAAGAATCAAACTGCAGATAATTAAATACTAATAGTAATACTTTTGTTATTTTATCATGCCCATTGTGTACTTTTAGTCACACATAATAGTAAAGCTGTTACCATAAACCACTTGTAGTCCAACATTTTTTCATTAAACTGTGACCATAGAAAGCTTATAGACCTATATTTTTTTAAGCCGAGAAACCAGAAACAATAACATGTTTTTTTCTTTTATCATAACGATTACTTACATATAGACACACAATAAACTACAACAAGACTATAAATACTTATGTACAAATATTTTAATATATTTTATCATGATAATTCTTCACTTTTAGACGCACATAAGAATTTAACTGTGACCATCGAATACTAATAGGCATATGTTTATTCTTTTATCATGACCATTGTGCACGTTTAGTCACACATAATAGTAAAATTGTTACCATTAATCACTTGTAGTCCAGAGGATTTTGTTTTCATTATACCGTGACCATAGAATGCTTATAGTCCTAGTTTTTTTCCTGAACCGTGACTATAGAAGACTTAAATTCACACATTTTTTCTTTTATCATTAATAGTTTTTAATTTTAGAAACGTAACCATAAAATAATAAAAGTCATATGTTGTTTATTTTATCATGACTATTCTTTACTATTATACACACATAAAAAATTACATCGTGACCATAAAACACTTATATTCACATAATTTCTCAAATATGGCAATATAATACATATAGGCACATTTATATTCAATCATAAATATTTTTGGATTTTACACACACATAATTAATTAATAAGTCACCACTAAATACTTGCAGTTACATATTTTTTTTCTTATTATGACTATTCTTTAAATTTAAACATATATCAATAAAGAGAGACCATAATATAATTATAGTCACACGTTTTTCCATTTATCAGGAACATAATTTGCCTTTAGACACACATCAGACATCAAACCGTGACCATAATATTCTTACACACACTATTTTTTTCTTTTATCATGACAAGTATTCATTTCTAGACACACATAATAAAATAAAACATGATCATAAAATAGATATAGAAACTTGTTTTGTTGCTTTTACTAAGTGGCTAATAACGCTACCATATAAACACACAAATAATTATTGTGGCGATATATATTAGCTTTTATCAACATTAGATTAATGTGTCTAAATCATCTCTGTGATATAGACACATAAATAATTGCTTCATGTGACCATATATTTATTTAGCGTCTCTTATAAAAACCATCAAAAATTTTTTCCATTTATCAAACAAAACACGTGGCAGATGGTGACATTTGGCCACACTATTCGACTGTGGCTCGTAATTATCACATTTGTTATATTTAAGTGTGTCTAGAGTTTTAGATTATCTATCCAATGGTCATGAAATTCAACTTAAAATGTGGCTACAACAATGACAGAATTTTATCAATAACCTTTAGCCACAATTTTAATAAAAAATATGGCTAGGCTGTTTTGGCAAAAGTGTGACCATAGGTCATTTTTGTACTAGTGTAGAAGATACTCATTTGGTTCTTCTTTACATTTTGCCAAGTACTTTAAACATACATTTTAATAATGAATCAATACAGAGATGAAATCATCAAAATCTAATAGGCATTCCTAACAAATTCCCCCTATTTTGATGATGGCAAAACTAAAAGCATTCAAATGTAGGCAAGTCTGCACATGATATAGTGCAAGACACAAATCAAACTCAGTCTTCCATTGAGACAACTAGAGGTTGTCATTCAAATGACTGTTATAAAACTTTATTGATACAAAATACAAGTAAATTACAAGTGTTTGCCAAAAATTTACAGGTAAATTTCAAACTAAAATTACAAGTAAAAATTGCTGCTCTAATCTATCTATCTCCATCTTCCTCTTCCTTTAGAAACCTTCATCTTTGATGGAGGGATAGACCTTAAAGGTTTTGCACCAATTGGCCTCCTGGAAACTGGGGCTAACCCGTATTTCCTCTTGATTACAATGGATGCAAACTCTTTTTCTTCGGGGGATGAGAAATTGTACTCTATACACAGTTTCTTAATTTCCTTATGAAGAGCCAACTCATCTAAATCTTCATTTATCAAAGTAGGGGCTTCTTCAGGTCTGAAGCTGGGTATCATATGATAGGCACCAAACTTCCTGGCATATTTTTTCAGAACAGCTCAGAGCTTTGGCCATGTTGAGGACATAAAATTGATGAACGTTTTCTGTGGGGAGCAATCCTTGTCTTGAAGCAACTCCCAGAGATAATATTTCTCCATAAATTGCTTCTTTGCTCCTTCCCACATTGGTGACATCTCAGCAGGCGTGAATTCCTCAATGAACCAAAGCTCTTTTCCCTCCCATTGGAATATTTGCTCAGGTTCCTGCCTGGTCCTCCTCTTCTTGGCTGCAGGTTGATCTTCAGATGGTGCAGCCATCTCCTTTCGCTTCAGGTGAGAAGTTCCAACTTGGATGAGAGGTAAGGTTTGTTCTGGAATAACTTCTCTGCTCTTGCCTTTGCCTTTTCCCTTATCTTCCCTGACTTCTCTATATTCCCCTTCTTCCCCCTCTCTGATCTCAAGTGCTCTGACGTGCTCTTTTCCTTTATTTTCCCCCTTTTTGCCAGCATCAACTGTAACACCCCCAAATCCTATTGGGTCATTACATTGTCGTGGACCCCACACCAGGAGATCCACCAGACGAACATGAATAAATTATATCAAATTAGCTAACAAGAGAGATCACAGTCCCTACTATGATATCCGAGACAATATTCCGATAGGGAATTTCAACGACAAAAGTGGGCCTACATGGCCAAAAATGAAAATACAACTACACCCACGAGCTTTGCTCGGGTAATACATAATGACAATGACTGACAAACTGGAGAACACTCCAACTGACTGACCAACATGAACAACTCGGACTAGTATCGCTCGAATGCCTCGTCGCCATCATCATGCCCCTGTGTCTCAACTCTCTCCTCGCAAGCACCTAAAACATGAAAACATGTTCCGTCCCCACGGGGTCAGTCATCCAAATAATGAACATCAAATACATGTATAACATGATATGCATCCAAAGGCAGAATGAAACGGTACAATGATAATAAAAATACGAGATGCTCACAAACCAAGGTAAGAACCGAGTATTCGTGAAACACTATGCCCACGGCATACTATTAATACCTGTTCAACAGGTTAGAACATAAATGCCCAACGACGAATCATAATTATAGAACATGACAATAAATTACACGAATATGAACCAAACCAGAACTGAATTAATTATGAATCACAATGCCCGAAAGCTCCAATGAAATTACCAAGACATCACAAAGGCCTGAAAGCCACTCAACTGAAACTGTTAAATATCACAATCACCTAAAGCCAAAACAGCCCGAAGCTGTATCAATGAGGGCCGAAGCCATGGCACGAAGCCATATCACAATGAGGGCCGAAGCCACGACACGAAGCCGCATCACAATGAGGGCCGAAGCCACGGCACGAAGTCGTATCACAATGAGACCATCCAATGGTCGTGACCTACTGAACTGTAGGTGTTGGGAAACCAACCGCGAAGGTTTAAGCCCCCGACTTACCCATAATGAGATCACCCAGTGACCGTGACCTACTGAGTTGTAGGTGTTGGGAAACCAACCGCGAAGGTTCAAGCCCCAAGCTTACCCATAATGAGATCATAAACATGACCGTGACCTACTAAGTTGTAGGTGTTGGGAAACCAACCGCGAAGGTTCAAGCCCAAAGCTTACCCATAATGAGATCATAAACATGACCATGACATACTGAGTTGTAGGTGTTGGGAAACCAACCGCGAAGGTTCAATCCCCAAGCTTACCCATCGAGCACTAGCCGAGACTAGCCTCCAAAACACAATTATTCACAAACAGCAACGATTCAAAGATTACCGAATTCCCGAGAATGATAGTGTGCTGCCTTGAGTCGGCCAACACGATAATAATGACTCACGGATGGGCACCGTCCTCGGTGGTCCCAATTCAATACCTCAATTACCTTAGAATGGTCAATCGATAACAACGACACAACGGATGGGAACTATCCTCGACAGCCCCAATTCAATACCTCGATTGCCTTAGAATGGCCAACCGATAACAATGATGCAGCGGATGATTCAATACCTCGGTTGTCTTAGAGTGGAAAAACGATAACAATGATCCCATGAAAGATTGAACACTTTGATTGTCTTATAACGGCCAATTGATAACAATGATACAATGAATGCCTCGGCACCTTTAATCGGTTACCGACGACGAAGATGAGAACGAATACGCTAATGCCTTCAATCGGCCAACACAACATGAATGACTGGATGCCAACATTAATAACAATGATTACAATAATGTCTTAGATCGACATCAATATTAACAATAACAGTCGATACATCGATACCGCAAACTGGCTATCGACACTAACATTAACAACGAGTATCTCAATGCCTTGAACCGGCCATTAATGAACAATAATAAACATTTGGCATAATTGCCGAAGAGTATCGTATCGAACGATCCCCTAATATCAATGAACTTATGAAGAGACTAAGTCTCAGAATGATACAACACATTCATACACATATATGATAACATTAATCTCATTGACTAGTACAAGTATAAAACTTGCCTCAACCGAAGGCGATGAAATCCTTCCATAAACAACGAACAGCGTCCTCCTATAAACACAAGTACTCGAACAATCTTGAATGAAATACAATTCATTCAATAACACAATATCAATCGAAATCAACACAACGACCGAAAGAAACTCTTTGAGACATTTAATCGAACACTAAATGTTCAAAGTTCCTCAAGAACTGAAGAATCATCAATCGGGTTGAACGAATCGAAGATATGGATATACAATTCATAGAACACGATTAATAATGTTCACTAGCATCAACCGATTCATCAAATTCGGACTAACAACGAAAATCAAGAAGAAATCCCGAAAATCAAATTCTAGGAGATTTCAAGAAATTACCTCGATCCAACGAAGAACAAGGATTTGATGTTGATATAATCGACAAGAATCTTCAAAAACGCCTAGAAATCGAGTGGAATCGACCAAAAACTCTAATCCCCGACTTTCCCGTCGCCAGCCGCCACCCGGGTGAAGAAATGTGGAGAAAATGAGGTCTGACCGGTCACAGGCCAATATATGGCCAACAAAGTTACGACCGTAACCGGCAGGGCCTTACGGCCGTAACTTGGCCCTTACGGCCGTACCCGGTAGGTCCTTACGGCCGTACCCGGTAGGTCCTTACGGCCGTACCCGGCATTCATTGATATTCTGCCCAGGACCTCCCGATCACTTACGGCCGTAATTGACACCCCCTTACGGCCGTAACCGGCATTCGTCCAGCCTGTGCCTGCCGATCACTTACGGCCGTAACTGGCACCTTACGGCCGTAACTTAGCCAGGCTAGTACCTGCTCCAAACTGTGCGCCCGTGACTCGGTCGTGGCCACTTCCGACGGCCCGGACAATGCTGAAACCCGAAACAGAATATGAGTCGAAGATACGGTTACGAAATACTCGCAAAGACGAATCCAAGCGCTAAGAGAACACATGATTCCGACCACCCGAAGGCTTGAAATTTGACAACGGAAAGTAATTACTCCAGACTTTGGGAAATTACGAAAATGGCCCAAAACATCCGAAATACACGATACACGATCGAAACACCAATCCAAAGCTCGCAACATGAATAATAACATTAAATGAACTTACGGGAAACTCTAAACAACAGTTTCAGACGAGATTTGCAAGAATCGAACTCAAGTGCGGAAAAGCCGTCTAAGAACACGGAACTCAACAAAACGATACTGAAATGAACTCGGATGACAAAAAGTGCAGAATTAAATATTCTCAGAATGTCAAAACGGTCACAACAGAGTCTCTAAGATGGACTTCCGCCAAAAAAATAAAATGATTGGAAAATCGAAATTGCGAATATTACATACTACCCTTCTTAAAACAAGTTTCGTCCCGAAACTTAAAACAAGTAGGGAGAAGCAATATCCCGCCAGGAAAAATCAACAAGATACACAAGAACCGAAAACTCACTTCTCATCGGCATCGGATGCCCATACAAACACTGATTCACACCTCCAAAGAAAAACAGCAATGCACATATAGTTCGGGACCATATCTATCGCACGCCTAAGGCCCCATGACTTGACGTCTCGCATCACAATGAACAATTACCCAGATCATCACAAAATCTTGAGTACAACACCAAAGGGAAGAAGTCCCAACCAATGACTCAAATCTCAAGATTCTCAATTACCATAGTTACAAGATAAATCGATAGCAGATGGTTCACAACCACAATACTACGATGCAGATTGAGTAAAACAGTAATCCGGAAAATAAGGTTACATATCAAATGTACCCAACATCGATATCCTCCAGATCATCGATCCTCTCGATCTCATTGATTCAAGGAAGACCCAAATCTGAACTCCCAGAAGGTCACAAGAACGAGAGTGAGTACGATGAATGATCGCAATGAATGATAATGACTCGAAATCCAACAAAGACCAAGAATGACTCACCGAGGTGAAATAATAACGGAATGAGTTATAGCTCAAATGAATGATTGGAACCAGCATTCCCCGTGAAGTAAATGATTAGTTTGATAATTATCAGTTTCAACATGATTGCTATATTATGAATGAATTACATGCATGAATGAACAACAACGAACGGAATGATAATCCTCTAACACTGGTGATGAATGTCCTTACCTCTGGCTCTCGCTTGAATGAAGTATGGGTTGGAGTAACAAAATATCTCGAGGCTTGCGAGCTCACTCGAGATCTACCAGCATTAGTGCTCCTACTGTATTTCTGAAGGTGTCCCTGCCTTCCACACAGAAAACAAACAACGGCTTGCATCAAGCACCGGGTACTGCGATGTCCTATTGTATCATAGTTAAAGAAAATAACAGTCGAACTCGTCGTCTGAGATGAAGATGCTTTATCAGCATGAAGACGACTAGAAAACAACCTCTTGGATGTCGGAGCCCAATGTCCCTCAGAACGAACCGACATCCTAGTCCTCCCACCGGAAGAAACTGAAGGGTGCTTCCGAGCAAGCTCTATAATAAAAAGTTCTGCTCCAAGAGCCTTCTCGAAGAATTCACTAAGAGTATTACAATTGTGATTGAACAACTGCATCCTCAATTGCGGATTTAGCCTCGTACTAAGATATTTGATCATATCCGCTTCAGTACGGATAACAGACGAAGCAAACTGAAGTAGTCCCTGAAACTTCTTAGCAATGACAATAACACCCTCGTCCTCGATGGGTTCGGGGTTTAAAACCTCTGATAACTCGGCTTTACGAAGTGGAGCTGAATAGTACCTCTCTAACATGAGAGTCTTGAACTCGCTCCAAACACAATCACGATCAGTGGGTTTTCACAGAAAGCCACCACGAATAAGCGCCCTTACTCAAGTAATAAGCTGCTACTGCCACTTTACTCTCTTACGGACACTGAACCATGTCGAAGATTTTATTAAAATGCTCAAGCCAATGAACAATATCAGCTGGTTCCAACGAACCCTCAAAGGTAGGCGGCGTCTGACAGCTCTAACCATACTAAAGTAGGAAGGCCACATGATAATTATAGATCTCGCATGAATATCGCATTATGATTACGTTACGGAATGATAATAATGAGCATACACGCTTATCACAATGAATGCATTAATAATGCAGTAAAATGATCGTCAACATGACGTTGGAATATGATAAAATCGCCTGAAAGATCAAGTGAGGTAACATGATTATCTGATGAAATTCCTGAAATGATTATCTTGAATAGGTTAACAAGATTGATAATTCGATCCACAAGATCAGCAACTGAATAATTAGGTTGACAGAGTGATTAATTAATTAACATGATCGACAAGATCAAAAATGATGATTAAGGATTATTAACTGATGAATGAGTTGATCCTTAACGCTTACACAGGTCACACGTGCTCCAAAACAATTAGTCATGATCACATATAGGTTTCAACAAAGCATGTCTAATTAATGAAATGATGAATATATGAACATAAAGAGAATCGAGTCCTTACAAGGTCATACAAAGCTTTGAGGTATCGCAATAGTCTTTACTGATGATGACTCGATGAATGAATGACTCGTGCAGTCGTACAAATTTAACGACTCACAAAACCCGACTGTCCAGATTGTGATAACCTGATAGTCCCACTACTACCGCGTCGGTAGAACCACATAACTCACATATAAGGGTATCTCACAACCCAACTCTCTAATACCATATTCTGTAACACCCCCAAATCCTATTGGGTCATTACAGTGTCGTGGACCCCATGCCAGGAGATCCACCAGGCGAACATGACTAAATTACATCAAATTAGCTAACAAGGGAGATCACAGTCCCTACTATGATATCCGACACAATATTCCGATAGGGAATTTCAACGACAAAAGTGGGCCTACATGGCCAAAAATGAAAATACAACATACACCCACGAGCTTTGCTCGGGTAATACATAATGACAATGACTGACAAACTGGAGAACACTCCAATTGACTGACCAACATGATCAACTCGTACTAGTATCGCTCGAATGCCTCGTCGCCATCATCATACCCCTGTATCTCAACTCTCTCCTCGCAAGCACCTAAAATATGAAAACATGTTCCGCCCCCACCGGGTCAGTCATCCAGATAATGAACATCAAATACATGTATAACATGATATGCATCCAAAGGCAGAATGAAACGGTACAATGATAATAATAATATGAGATACTCACAAACCAAGGTAAGAACCGAGCATTCGTGAAACACTATGCCCACGGCATACTATTAATACATGTTCAACAGGTTAGAAAATAAATGCCCAACGGCGAATCATAATTATAGAACACCACAATGAATTACACGAATATGAACCAAACCAGAACTGAATTAATTTTGAATCATAATGCCCGAAAGCTCCAATGAAATTACCAAGACATCACAAAGACCTGAAAGCCACTCAGCCAAAGCTATCAAATATCACAATCACCTGAATCCAAAACAGCCCGAAGCTGTATCAATGAGGGCCAAAGCCAAGGCACGAAGCCGTATCACAATGAGGGCCGAAGCCACGGCACGAAGCCGTATCACAATGAGGTACGAGGCCACAGCACGAAGCCGTATCACAATGAGACCATCCAATGGCCGTGACCTACTGAATTGTAGGTGTTTGGAAACCAACCGCGAAGGTTCAAGCCCCAAACTTACCCATAATGAGATCACCCTGTGACCGTGACCTACTGAGTTGTAGGTGTTGGGAAACCAACCGCGAAGGTTCAAGCCCCAAGCTTACCCATAATGAGATCATAAACATGACCGTGACCTACTGAGTTGTAGGTGTTGGGAAACCAACCGCGAAGGTTCAAGCCCCAAGCTTACCCATAATGAGATCATAAACATGACCGTGACCTACTGAGTTGTAGGTGTTGGGAAACCAACCGCAAAGGTTCAAGCCCCAAACTTACCTATCAAGCACTAGCCCAGACTAGCCTCCTGTTGGGATTTGGTGCCTAAAACGAAGGCCCAGCGAAAGCGGTAAAATGAAAATTAATTCGATCCGAATCCCTACGAGGATCAATCGAGCTACGTATATACGAATATAATACGAAACACAAAATATACGAGAAAACATACCCTTGTAGTCCGTTGATTAAATGGTATCCTTCTCTTGAGCTATTCCCCAAGCTCTGCTTGATCTCTATGAATCCAATCCGCTCCAAGCTCTTGGATGATCCAACGCCGAAAGGACCGCGTTTCTACTTGCCACGCGCCGAAAAAACAACTGGAATGACTAAACCTCGTTATCCTCCAAGGATACGGCTAGAACAAGGTTGTAGAAGCTTTGCTAATCAAGATTATAACACTCTAAGTGTTTAATCTATATCTCTTAATATATCCTCACAATCTTTCTCTAAGAAAATTATGAAGAATATGAATGAAGAAGAAAATGGTGATGAAGACCAAGAAAATTAATTCTCTCTCTCACTTGCAAAAGGAGCCGTGAGTTTCTCTCACCAAAAGTAATTGTGGAAGTCTTCATTTGTGCCTTTATCAACATCTCCCCAAATCACCTTTCACAATATAATAAGAGATTCCATATCTCTTAAGTCTTTTGTCATCCATTTATAAAATGGAGACAAAGACTAAGTGGAAGGTTGGTAGAAGGGGTTGGCCATCTATAAGAACCGGGATGAGTTTGCTTTGTTTCGGACTCCTGTGAGTCCAAACAGATAAACTCCAATTCTATTCTGATGTATTTATATCAATTAATTAATCAATTAATTAATCATATCAAATACAAAATAATATAATTAATTTCTCCAAGAAATAATTATATCTATGATTTAAATTAATCACCCAGTAATTTATTTAATTCATTAGGCCGTAAATTAATTTATCCAATAAATCAATTTAGACATCCAATGTCCCAAAATTAGATATCCAATATCTAATATTCATAATGAGAGAATAAGCTCGATTCATTCCGTCGTAATCCTATTCCGCGACTCGATAGGTCCGTCTCAGTCAGCAATGGGAGGAACCAAAGAGTTGTAGCACCACCTAGCCAGCCTGGCGGCCTACACTGTACCCCAACTGAGAACGAATGATTGGGATCATTCAAGAACCATTCCGTCGTGAATACCAGTATACGTATAAACCCTTCTTTCAAATTTCCCGATCAAGTTATAGGGTCACGGTCAGTCAAACCCTATCTGTACTATCTGTACTTGACGCTATGCATGAGTTAATGCAAATCGAGATCATCGAGTTCTCGTGTATCCAATACAACTAGCTCCAATGCTTTGGCTAAAGACTTATGATCTCATCTACCAATAACCGCATAGGACATATAACCCGCTCACTAACAGGAGAAAGAATTCTATCTTGGTATTCAGTAGGACCTGCTACTTGCCCGTCAAGACGCACGTCGAGGTTGACCCCCACCTCCCGGTTTACAGGATCGAACTACTCTAATGAAAATCTTGACGTCACAAGTACATCCCTACTAAATCCTCAAGTCGAAGGTTCACGAATACCTATCACAACCTTTCGATTCCGTCATTGATTGTCCCGAAGTGAAATTCGTGTGACGAATCGAGGGTGAGTCGGTTCGAGTATACTAATCCAATTAGAATACCTATAACGTGTGCTCCCACTAACCATTAGTGTTCGACAGGCACTCTCTTTGTTAAAGAACACGTCAAACAAGTCTTCACATAAACATAACACCTAGTCAAGTTTCATCGACTTGCGAACGATTAAGTATTTGAGCTATAAACCTTTCCAGTGCCGACCCCTTATCCAATAAGGAGTGGAATGTTTTGCTCTCAAATACACGGATTAGTTTCTATATATATATTTACGAGTCAGGAACGCTAGTAATTACCTGTAAATAAAGAAACAGCCATTGCCTTATATTAATGATATACATAATAACAAGTACAATGCCCTCACTCAACATCCTCTGAGTGGCATTCGAGGGCATACTCCTAACACCTCCAAAACACAATTATTCACAAACGGCAACGATTCAAAGATTACCGAATTCCCGAGAATGATAGTGTGCTGCCTTGAGTCGGCCAATACGATAATAATGACTCACGGATGGGCACCATCCTCGGTGGTCCCAATTCAATACCTCGATTACCTTAGAATAGTCAATCGATAACAACGACACAACGGATGGGAACTATCCTCGACATCCCCAATTCAATACCTCGATTGCCTTAGAATGGCCAACCGATAACAATGATGCAGCAGATGATTCAATACCTCGGTTATCTTAGAGTAGCCAAACGATAACAATGATCCCATGAAAGATTGAACACTTTGATTGTATTATAACGGCCAATTGATAACAATGATACAATGAATGCCTCGGCACCTTTAATCGGTTACCGACGACGAAGATGAGAACGAATACGCTAATGCATTCAATCGGCCAACACAACATGATTGACTGGACGCCAACATTAATAACAATGATTATAATAATGTCTTAGATCGACATCAATATTAACAATAACAGTCGATACATCGATACCGCGAACCGGCTATTGACAATAACATTAACAACGAGTATCCCAATGCCTTGAACCGGCTATTAATGAACAATAATAAACATTTGGCATAATTGCCGAAGAGTATCGTATCGAACGATCCCCTAATATCAATGAACTTATGAAGAGACTAAGTCTCAGAATGATACAACACATTCATACACATATATGATAACATTAATCTCATTGACTAGTACAAGTATAAAACTTGCCTCAACCGAAGGCGATGAAATCCTTCCACAAATAACGAACAACGTCCTCCAATAAACACAAGTACTTGAACAATCTTGAATGAAATACAATTCATTCAATAACACAATATCAATCGAAATCAACACAACGACTGAAAGAAACTCTTTGAGACATTTAATCGAACACTAAATGTTCAAAGTTCCTCAAGAACCTAAGAATCATCAATCGGGTTGACGAATCGAAGATACGGATATAAAATTCATAGAACATGATTAATAATGTTCACTAGCATCAACCGAATCATCAAATTCGGACGAACAACGAAAATCAAGAAGAAATCCCGAAAATCAAATTCTAGGAGATTTCAAGAAATTACCTCGATCCAACGAAGAACAAGGATTTGATGTTGATATAATCGACAAGAATCTTCAAAAATGCCTAGAAATCGAGTGGAATCGACCAAAAACTCCAATCCCCGACTTTCCCGTCGCCAGCCGCCACCCGGGTGAAGAAATGTGGAGAAAATGAGGTCTGGCCGGCCACAGGCCTATATATGGCCGACAAAGTTATGGACGTAACCGGCAGGGCCTTACGGCCATAACTCGGCCCTTACGGCCGTACCCGGTAGGTTCTTACGGCCGTAACCGGCATTCATTGAGATTCTGCCCAGGACCTCCCGATCACTTACGGCCGTAACTGACACCCCCTTACGGACGTAACCGGAATTCGTCCAGCCTGTGCCTGCCGATCACTTATGGCCATAACCGGCACCTTACGGCCGTAACTCAGCCAGGCCAGTACCTGCTCCAAACTGTGCGGCCGTGACTCGGTCGTGGCCACTTCCGACGGCCCAGACAATGCCGAAACCCGAACCAGAATATGATTCAAAGATACGGTTACGAAGTACTCGCAAAGACGAATCCAAGCTCTAAGAGAACACATGATTCCGACCACCCGAAGGCTTGAAATTCGACAACGGAAAGTAATTACTCCAGACTTTGGGAAATTACGAAAATGGCCCAAAACATCCGAAATACACGATACACGATCGAAACACCAAGCCAAAGCTCGCAACATGAATAATAACATTAAATGAACTTACGAGAAACTCAAAACAATAGTTTCGGACGAGATTTGCAAGAATCGAACTGAAGTGCGGAAAAGCCGTTTAAGAACACGGAACTCAACAAAACGATACTGAAACGAACTCGTATGACAAAAAGTGCAGAATTAAATATTCTCGGAATGACAAAAAGGTCACAACAGAGTCTCTAAAATAGACTTCCGCCAAAAAATAAAATGATCGGAAAATCGAAATTGCGGATATTACATACTACCCTTCTTAAATCAAGTTTCGTCCCGAAACTTAAAACAAGTAGGGAGAAGCAATATCCCGACAGGAAAAATCAACAAGATACACAAGAACCGAAAACTCACTTCTCATCGGCATCGGATGCCCATACAAACACTGATTCACACCTCCAAAGAAAAACAACAATGCACATATAGTCCTCGGGACCATATCTATCGCACGCCTAAGGCCCCATGACTTGACGTCTCGCATCACAATGAACAATTACCCAGATCATCACAAAATCTCGAGTACAACACCAAAGGGAAGAAGTCCCAACCAATGACTCAAATCTCAAGATTCTCAATTACCATAGTTACAAGATAAATCGACAGCAGATGGTTCACAACCACAATACTACGATGCAGATTGAGTTAAACAGTAATCCGGAAAACAAGGTTACATCTCAAATGTACCCAACATCAATATCCTCCAGATCATCGATCCTCTCGATCTCATCGATTCAAGGAAGACCCAAATCTGAACTCCCGGAAGGTCACAAGAACGAGAGTGACTACGATGAATGATCGCAATGAATGATAATGACTCGAAATCCAACGAGGATCAAGAATGACTCACCGAGATGAAATAATAATGGAATGAGTGATAGCTCAAATGAATGATTGGAACCAGCGTTCTCCGTGAAGTAAATGATTAGTTTGATAATTATCAGTTTCAACATGATTGATATATTATGAATGAATTACATGCATGAATGAACAACAACGAACGGAATGATAATCGTCTAACACTGGTGATGAATGTCCTTACCTCTGGCTCTCGAAGCCTGATAGGACCCCTTGAATGAAGTATGGGTTGGAGTAACAAAATCTCTCGAGGCTCAGCATTAGAGCTCTTGCTGTATTTCTGAAGGTGTCCCCGCCTTCCATACAGAAAACAAACAACGGCCTGCATCGAGCACCGGGTACTGCGATGTCCTATTGTATCACAATTAAAGCAAATAACAGTCGAACTCGTCGTCTGAGATGAAGATGCTGATAAAGCATGAAGACGAGTAGAAAATGACCTCTTGGATGTCGTAGCCCGATGTCCCTCAGAACGAACCGGCATCCTAGTCCTCCCACCGGAAGAAACTTAAGGGTGCTTTCGAGCAAGCTCTCTAATAAAAAGTTCTGCTCCAAGAGCCTTCTCGATGAATTCACTAAGCGAATTACAATTGTGATTGAACAACTGCATCCTCAACTGCGGATTTAGCCTCTTACTAAGATATTTGATCTTATCCGCTTCAGTACAGATAATAGACGAAGCAAACTGAAGTAGTCCCTGAAACTTCTTAGCAATGACAATAACTCCCTCGTCCTCGATGTGTTCAGGGTTTAAAACCTCTGATAACTCGGCTTTACGAAGTGGAGCCGAATAGTACCTCTCTAACATGAGAGTCTTGAACTCGCTCCAAACACAATCACGATCAGTGGGTTTCACAGTAAGCCACCACGAATAAGTGCCCTTACTCAAGTAATAAGCCACTACTGCCACTTTACTCTCTTACGGACACTGAACCATGTCGAAGAGTTTATTAAAATGCTCAAGCCAATGAACAATATCAGCTGGTTCCAACGAACCCTCAAAGGTAGGCGACCTCTGACAGGCTCTATCCATACTGAAGTAGGAATGCCACATGATAATTATAGATCCCGCATGAATATCGCATTATGATTACGTTACGGAATGATAATAATGAGCATACATGCTTATCACAATGAATGCATTAATAATGCAGTAAAATGATCGTCAACATGACGTCGGAATATGATAAAATCACATGAAAGATCAAGTGAGGTAACATGATTATCTGATGAAATTCTTGAAATGATTATATTGGATAGGTTAACAAGGTTGATAATTCGATCCACAAGATCAGCAACTGAATAATGAGGTTGACAGAGTGATTAATTAATTAACATGATCGACAAGATCAAAAATGATGATTAAGGATTATTAACTGATGAATGAGTTGATCCTTAACGCTTACACAGGTCACACGTGCTCCAAAACAATTAGTCATGATCATATATAGGTTCCAACAAAGCATGTATAATTAATGAAATGATGAATATATGAACATAAAGAGAATCGAGTCCTTACACATGTTATACAAAGCTTTGAGGTCTCGCGATAGTCTTCACTGACGACGACTCGATGAATGAATGACTCGTGTAGTCGTACAAATTTAACGACTCATAAAACCCGACTGTCCAGATTGTCATAACCTGATAGTCCCACTACTACCGCGTCGGTAGAACCACATAACTCATATATCAGGGTATCTCACAACCCAACTCTCTAATACCATATTCTGTAACATCCCCAAATCCTATTGGGTCATTACAGTGCCGTGGACCCCATGCCAGGAGATCCACCAGGCAAACATGACTAAATTACATCAAATTAGCTAACAAGGGAGATCACAGTCCCTGCTATGATATCCGACACAATATTCCGATAGGGAATTTCAAGACAAAAGTGGGCCTACATGGCCAAAAATGAAAATACAACATACACCCACGAACTTTGCTCGGGTAATACATAATGACAATGACTGACAAACTGGAGAACACTCCAACTGACTGACCAACATGAACAACTCGTACTAGTATCGCTCGAATGCCTCGTCGCCATCATCATACCCCTGTATCTCAACTCTCTCCTCGCAAGCACCTAAAATATGAAAACATGTCCCGCCCCCACAGGGTCAGTCATCCAGATAATGAACATCAAATACATGTATAACATGATATGCATCCAAAGGAAGAATGAAACTGTACAATGATAATAATAATACGAGATGCTCACAAACCAAGGTAAGAACCGAGAATTCGTGAAACACTATGCCCACGGCAATACCTGTTCAACAGGTTAGAAAATAAATGCCCAATGGCAAATCATAATTATAGAACACCACAATGAATTACACGAATATGAACCAAACCAGAACTGAATTAATTATGAATCACAATGCCCGAAAGCTCCAATGAAATTACCAAGACATCACAAAGACCTGAAAGCTACTCAACCGAAGCTCTCAAATATCACAATCAGCTGAATCTAAAATAGCCCGAAGCTATATCAATGAGGGCCGAAGCCAAGGCACGAAGCCGTATCACAATGAGGGTCGAAGCCATGGCACGAAGCCATATCACAATTGTAACATCCCAATTCACAAATGGGACATTACACGCCGTAGAACCCCCGTGAGGTCTACCAGGCTAACTCGTGACACATGAATCACAATGATAACATGAAAGATGTACCCAAAGAGTAAATAAGGCCGTGGCCTCGGCCAAAACATTTTAACAGAGTACATGAGACATAAGTTAAATACCAAAATGTTGCCCACGCAGGGGACTTAAACCATGTTCAAAAATAAATCAACTATCTCCAGTACTCAACAGATGCAATGACAAAACAAAAAAAAATGCAGACTCGAGCCACATCATCATCATGCCAACCCATCCTTTGCATGCGCATCCGTGCGGCTCCTCGGCTCGACCGATGCACGAAATGCATAAGACGCATTTCCCCCATTTAAGGGGTTAGCATTCGAATAGCTAGTGCAAGTACATAATTACACAACATTATATACATACACAATTCAACGCAAATAAATCATTAGGAAAATTATTTTTAAAGTCAATATTCCGGAATATCACATTAACACCAAAAACAGTATATCAACAAGTTTCCCACATCACAATTATCCACGCTTGGTAACTCGCGACCGTACCCATTAGTATCGGTCCCCAGAGGTCCCGTCGGACCGTCCCCAGGTGAGAAACCACTTACGCGGCCGTACCCATTAGTATCGGCCCCCAGAGGTCCCGTCGAACCGTCCCCAGGTGGAAGAACATCAACACACGCACCCAAGTCCACTTCCGTGGCCGTACCCATTAGTATCGGCCCCCAGAGGCCACATGCCATCCCCAGGTGGAAGAGTAACCATCACATTCATTCAATAATACAGTTTACATCATTCGCATCAAATCCGTACACACATAATGAAATATAATACATGTACTTGCCTGATTAATACTACGTGAAGGAAACAGCGAACGGAAGGTTTCGGCCCGAACAACCTTCACAAATCCGATCCTAACACAAATAACGATGGACAACGATTCTTAAAACTACGTAAATGATGGAATACATCCTAGTTCAACCCTCTGAAACCCTTAGTCGAACAAAACTTGGGTATAAATCGACTATAAGTGACGAACAATGGAAAACTTGGAATTTAAAACCACAAATCATCGATAAACTGAAGGGTTACAAGTGCACGATCGAAGTCAGTGATAACCCGGTAATAATTCGGACTAAAAGAGTCAAATCCCAAGAAATCCCCAAAATTCCCCAAAATCTCAAAATAAGGGTTTTGGGAAAAGTTACCTTGATTCGGATGGTGGAAAGTGATTAGGACTTGAAGAATTCACACAAGGAATGCACGGTGGTAGTGAATGATGATTCTGATCGAAATCGGCCCTAATCCCCGTCTGGAATCGCTCAAAGCCGAGAAGAATAGGAAAAGAAGGAAAAATGACGAAATTGGCTGCTTTGTCCTATTTATATCTAGCAGACTTAGCGCACGCTACGCACAAGCATTAGCGTGCGCTAGCGAGGCATGGCGAGCAGTCGCCTTGACCTCCGTTAGCGTACGCAAGCTAACATGGTTAGCGTGCGCTAATCTTGAGGATTAGCGTGCGTTAACGCTGATTAGCGTCTGTTGCACAGTCGATACCAAATCTTGAACCGGTGCCAGCTACTGAAATCGATAGCGCACGCTACGAACCCCAGGTTAGCGTCGCTAACCACACAATGATAGCGCACGCAAGTACATCCCGAGTAGCGTGCGCTACTCGAGCGGCAGTTACGCGATCCACTGCTGCCAACAGCGCACAAGTGCCGAAAAACGAAGCAAGACCAGAATCCAGAATCATAAACATGTAATAATAAAGACGACAAAGTTGAGCGTTGAAAGAGAATATAATCTCGATCACTAGAGAGTTTGAAACGAAGCAAATAAGGCGAAATTCCCCAAACTTATGAAAATTACAAAAACGGCCCAAGTGCCCGAAAAATCGCAATACAACGTCGGATTAGCAAATCGAAAGTTCCAACACGACCAACTCAACCATACCAACTTATATGAATCGAGAAACAACGCAAACGAACAAGTTTTACGAGAATCGAACACACATGCGGCATGATATAATTCAAATGAAGTTATGCGAAAGCATCCTCGAAACCCGACCAAACGGAAAAACTCCAAGAACAAAATAGATTCAGAATTCCAAGACCGTGCTAAGCGAGTTGTCCGAAACGAACATACATCAAAAATAGAAATTACCGAAAATAGAAAACGCGGATATTACATTATCTCCCCCTAAAAATAAGTTTCGTCCCGAAACTTACAACGCGAACAACTGGGTATCTCATTGCATACTCTCCTCCGTCTCCCATGTGGCTTCTTCGGACCCATGTCTCGACCATTGAACTTTAACCGGAGGATGGTTTTATGACGAAGTTGCTTCACTCGACGCTCTAAAATCTGAATCGGCCTCTCCTCGATGGTAAGGTCGGGTCCCAGTCGATCTCTCCAAAATCGATAATATGGCTAGGGTCCGATATGTACCTCCTAATAGGAAACATGAAATACGTTATGAATGTGGCTCGGGGACGGTAAGCCTAGCCGATAGGCAAGCTCTCCCACTCTCTCTAAAATCTCAAACGGCCCAATAAACCTCGGACTAAGTTTACCCTTCCTAGCGGTAAACTCCCGTGTCGGCGACACCTTAAGCAAAACATGATCTCCCACCTCAAACTCCAACGGACGGCGACGCGTGTCGGCATAAGACTTACGCCGACTCTGGGCCGTTAACAATCTATCCCGAATCGAGCAATCTTCTCTCTCGTCTCAACCACCAAATCGGGCTCGGTACCAATCGGCTCGGACGCATCGTCCCAACACAAAGGCGATCTACACCTCCTCCCATACGGCGCCTCAAATGGCGCCATTTTGATCGGCGTGCCAACTATTGTTGTACGTGAACTCAATCAACGGCAAGTGCGACTCCCAATCATCCTTCCATTCTAGGGCACAGGCTCTCAACCTATCCACTATCGTCTGGATCGTCCGCTCTGTCTGTCCGTCGGTGCGAGGGTGATAAGATGTCTTGAGTCTCAACTCGGTCCCAAAGCTCGATGAACGGCTGCAGAAATGTGACACGAACCGACCATCACGATCCGAAACAATACTCTTAGGAGTCCCATGTAATCTCACGACCTCTGCAATAAATACTCGTGCTAGTCTCTCCGGGCCCCAAGTGTCCTTAATACCCAGGAAATGAGCTGATTTGGTCGGTCGATCGACAATAACCCAAATCATGTTCATTCCATTCCGAGTCCTAGGCATACTAGTAATGAAATCCATAGAAATATCCTCCCATTTCCACTCCGGGATAGGAAGTGGTCGCAAAAACCCAGCGGGTCGCCGATGCTCGATCTTAACCTGCCGACAAGTCAAACACCTCGACACAAACTCGCTAACGTCTGTCTTCAAATTACTCCACCGGTAGTTGCTCCTCACGTCCTTGTACATTTTATTCGTACCAGGATGTATGGAGTAAAGCGTGGTATGAGCTTCACTCAAGATCTTGTCTCGGCTCAATATCATTCGGTACACATAGTACGCGCGAAATCTCGAACGCCATCATCTGAACCACAAATCCAGGGCTTTCCCTGCCTCACATCCTCCCTTAAGCTGGACCAAACACGGATCATCATCTTGTTTCGCCTTGATATCATCGATCAGGGCGAAGTGATCTCTAATGCACATAAGCGGCCTGAACTCTACGAACCCAAACCTCAATATTCGACAAATAAGATCTCGCTGGATCCTACTCTGCGGTGTAAGTACTTCTAACATCTCGCAACGCCATCGGCTTACGGCTCAACGCATCCGCCACCACGTTAGCCTTACCGGATGGTAAAGTATCTCGAGGTCGTAATCTTTAATTAGTTCTAACCACCTACGTTGTCTCATATTTAACTCCTTCGATGAAGATATACTTCAAACTCTTGTGGTCGGTAAAAATCTTACACGACGACCCATAGAGGTAATGCCTCCAGATCTTTAAGGCGAACGACCATGACTAACTCCAAATCGTGCGTGGGGTAATTCACCTCATAAGGTTTCAATCAAGGGACGCATATGCAATCACTCTGTCTCTCTGCATCAAAACACATCCTAGACCAAGGCCGGAAGCATCACTTTGCACTCACGAAATCCTCGTTCCCCGAGGCAATGCTAACACGGGCGCGGTAGTCAAACGTCTCTTTAACTCGTCAAAGCATCACTGCCTATGTAGTCCACTCGAACTTCGAGTTTTACGGAGCAACCGAGTGAGTGGTCTAGCGATCCTAGAAAATCCTTCAACGAATCTACGGTAATAGCCGGCAAGACCCGAAAACTCCTCACCTCCTTCACATTCTTAGGCGGCTCCCAAGCCATCACGCCTCTATTTTACGCGGATCTACCCGAACTCCCTCTGCTGAAATCACATGCCCAAGGAACGTCACTTCCTCGAGCCAAAACTCACACTTAGAGAACTTCGCGTACAAGCTGCTCAGCCCTCAAAGTGTCTAATACAATCCGAAGATGTAAGGCGTGCTCCTCTCGACTCCGTGAATAGATAAGAATATCGTCAATAAAAGCGACTACGAATTTGTCCGGATACTCAATAAAAACTTTGTTCATCAATGCATGAACAACTGGGCATTAGTTAGCCGAAGGCATAACCACAAACTCGTAATGGCCATACCTCGTCAGAAAGGCGGCTTTGAATATCGACGTCCGAATCCTCAATGGTAGTAGCCGATCGCAAATCAATCTTGAAAAGACTCGCCCCCTGGTGATCAAACAAATCGTCAATCACGGGCAAAGGGTATTTATTTTTGATGGTTAGCTTGTTTAATTCTCGATAGTCGATGCATAAACGAAGCGATCCATCCTTCTTCTTAACAAAAGTACAGGCGCACCCCAAGGCGATGCGCTCGGTCGAATATACCCTTTATCTAACAACTCTCCCAATCGATTCTTCAACTCTAGCATCTCCGCGGCGCCATACGGTGCGGTGCTCGAGAAATAGGGGCCGCATTCGGCTCAAGGTCAATAGGAAACTCCACCTCTCGATGTGGTGGTAATCCCGACAAGTCATCCAGGAAATACATCGGGTACTCGCTAACAAGCTGGAATCGACGATATGTCAACCCCACCATCTTCCGCTGCGAGAGCGAAACACGATGGCGACACAACCTTGGTTCAAAAGTTTCATCGCCTTCAAGGCGCTAATCACACACCACGATATACCCGACTACGGTACGAGAGTATGCTCGGTGCCGTCCTCGGCAACTATCGTGATGGTACGAGTCCGATAGTTCATGATAGCACCATGACGATCCAACCAATCGTCCCGAGGATCAAATCCTCACCCTTAAGGTCTATAACAATGAGATTCGAGGGCCAATCCGGCTCCCGATCCTCACCGGGCAATCCCTAACTTCCCGGTTCCCAACCATACGATCCCCGGGCGTACCCCTCTGAACGGCTCACACTCAAACAAGCGGTCAAAACCAATACGACTCACACAATCCGAAGCTATAAAGGAATGGGTCGCACCCGAATCAAAAATCTTGGCTGGATGAGAAAGGATCGAGTGGTACTGACGCCACCGGAATGTCTGCCTCCTCCGTGCACCTCATCGATATAATCGGGGATGGATCGAGCCGAACTCGGCCGCGCGGCGATTGGTGACTCCGACCCCTACCACGACTCGAACCTGCGGAACATGAGTAGGTGGTGGCGAGATCCTACGATCGGCGGTGGTAGTCGTAAATCTAGCGGCCACGGTGGCCCTCTCACAATGATTTGCCGATGCCTTGCATCGCAAGTAAAGCAAGTAACTAACGGAAGAGGGCAATCCTTCACAACGTGCTCGGTGTGCAATTAAAACAAACTCTCCCGCCCGGTGCAGTGATCGAGCAGTTACCACGAGATCCACCGGCTGATGAAACGGCCTCTTCCCAGTGTAGGAGCGAGCGAGACCTCGGCCCGACCACCTTTTCCGGCCGAGAACCCACCGGTAGTCTTACGCTTCTTAGCTTGAAACCGACTCGATTAGGGACAGCCATCTCGATCGCGAGCGCGATCACGGTATTCCTTCAAAGTGGCACACATGAGCGGCGCCATACTCGCCTAATATGCGGCTTGATGCGGATTTTGAAGTTTCGGATTTTATCAGCCTCCGCTCTCACTTGATCCCTCACGATGCCCAACTGCTGATTGTATGAAATGTTGGCCTGATTATTAGGTACATCCTGAGGTGTAGCTGTGAAGTACTCTTGAATTCTGCGCTCCTTGGTGGCGGCGGACAATATTCTGCTTCCATAGCAGCCCCGAACTCATCCCAAGTGGCCCGACGATCTCTGGGCGCAACGGCCTCCCACCATTCCATGACTTCCTTATCCGGAGGTCTTGGGCAATGTGTACCCTCTGTCCTCGGGACAAGCTACGGCATCGAAGGTTACGGACAACCGAAAGAGCCAATTCTCCCATCCGAGGAGTCGGAAGATCGGAGAAACGAGGAGGGTGCATCTTAGTTACCGTCTGAAGCCACTTACTAGCCTCCTCTTAGGTGTCGGGGCGGATTACGGCGCCCATACAGGCTATCTGAGTAAGTTGGGCGACCAAGCTGTGAAATCTGTGATAGCCAGCGTCGGCATTATTACCCGACGGCCTTGAGTGAGAGGCCGAGTCCGCAGAGGGATCGGGAAAGTGAGCCCTCCTCATTATCGGCACCACGACCACGGCCTCGGCCGCGTCCCTAGCCGGTCTACCACGACCTCTCAACATCGAAGAAGAATAAGAAAAGAACAAGATCGAAAGATTCACAATTCACAAAATTGGTAACACAAGTCACGATTCGAACAATGCAGGAAAACGAATTACGAAATATAAGAGTTCGAGGAGACTTACGATACGGTCGCACGAAAAGACGGTAGCATGATGATATTAGGCTCAACGGCGACTCTAATGATGCAACCGTGAGACCCAAATTTCACCGACAGCCTAGGTATTCAGAACCTAATCTCTGATACCATAATTGTAACATCCCAATTCACAAATGGGACATTACACGCCGTAGAACCCCCGTGAGGTCTACCAGGCTAACTCGTGACACATGAATCACAATGATAACATGAAAGATGTACCCAAAGAGTAAATAAGGCCGTGGCCTCGGCCAAAACATTTTAACGGAGTACATGAGACATAAGTTAAATACCAAAATGTTGCCCACGCAGGGGACTTAAACCATGTTCAAAAATAAATCAACTATCTCCAGTACTCAACAGATGCAATGACAAAACAAAAAAAAATGCAGACTCGAGCCACATCATCATCATGCCAACCCATCCTTTGCATGCGCATCCCGTGCCGGCTCCTGTTTCGACCCGATTACAGAAATGCATAAGACGCATTTCCCCCATTTAAGGGGTTAGCATTCGAATAGCTAGTGCAAGTACATAATTACACAACATTATATACATACACAATTCAACGCAAATAAATCATTAGGAAAATTATTTTTAAAGTCAATATTCCGGAATATCACATTAACACCAAAAACAGTATATCAACAAGTTTCCCACATCACAATTATCCACGCTTGGTAACTCGCGACCGTACCCATTAGTATCGGTCCCGGAGGTCCCGTCGGACCGTCCCAGGTGAGAAACCACTTACGCGGCCGTACCCATTAGTATCGGCCCCCAGAGGTCCCGTCGAACCGTCCCCAGGTGGAAGAACATCAACACACGCACCCAAGTCCACTTCCGTGGCCGTACCCATTAGTATCGGCCCCCAGAGGCCACATGCCATCCCCAGGTGGAAGAGTAACCATCACATTCATTCAATAATACAGTTTACATCATTCGCATCAAATCCGTACACACATAATGAAATATAATACATGTACTTGCCTGATTAATACTACGTGAAGGAAACAGCGAACGGAAGGTTTCGGCCCGAACAACCTTCACAAATCCGATCCTAACACAAATAACGATGGACAACGATTCTTAAAACTACGTAAATGATGGAATACATCCTAGTTCAACCCTCTGAAACCCTTAGTCGAACAAAACTTGGGTATCGTCGACTATAAGTGACGAACAATGGAAAACTTGGAATTTAAAACCACAAATCATCGATAAACTGAAGGGTTACAAGTGCACGATCGAAGTCCAGCGATAACCCAGTAATAATTCGGACTAAAAGAGTCAAATCCCAAGAAATCCCCAAAATTCCCCCAAAATCTCAAAATAAGGGTTTTGGGAAAAGTTACCTTGATTCGGATGGTGGAAAGTGATTAGGACTTGAAGAATTCACACAAGGAATGCACGGTGGTAGTGAATGATGATTTACTGTCGAAATCGGCCCTAATCCCCGTCTGGAATCGCTCAAAGCCGAGAAGAATAGGAAAAGAAGGAAAAATGACGAAATTGACTGCTTTGTCTATTTATATCTAACGAGACTTAGCGCACGCTACGCACAAGCATTAGCGTGCGCTAGCGAGGCATGGCGAAACGATCGCCTTGACCTCCGTTAGCGTCGCAAGCTAACATGGTTAGCGTGCGCTAATCTTGGGATTAGCGTGCGTTAACGCCGATTAGCGTCTGTTGCACAGTCGATACCAAAATCTTGAACATTTGCCAGCGCACTGAAATCGATAGCGCCGCTCACGACCCCGAGTTAGCGTCGCTAACCACACAATGATAGCGCACGCAAGTACATCTCGAGTAGCGTGCGCTACTCGAGCGGCCGATTACTGATCAGCTGCGCCACAGCGCACAAGTGCCGAAAACGAAGCAAGACCCGAGAATCGAGAATCATAAACATGTAATAATAAAGACGACAAAGTTGAGCGTTGAAAGAGAATATAATCTCGATCACTAGAGAGTTTGAAACGAAGCAAATAAGGCGAAATTCCCCAAACTTATGAAAATTACAAAAACGGCCCAAGTGCCCGAAAAATCGCAATACAACGTCGGATTAGCAAACCGAAAGTTCCAACACGACCAACTCAACCATACCAACTTATATGAATCGAGAAACAACGCAAACGAACAAGTTTTACGAGAATCGAACACACATGCGGCATGATATAATTCAAATGAAGTTATGCGAAAGCATCCTCGAAACCCGACCAAACGGAAAAACTCCAAGAACAAAATAGATTCAGAATTCCAAGACCGTGCTAAGCGAGTTGTCCGAAACGAACATACATCAAAAATAGAAATTACCGAAAATAGAAAACGCGGATATTACAACAATGAGGTACGAAGCCACGGCACGAAGCCATATCACAATGAGACCATCCACTGGCCGTGACCTACTGAACTGTAGGTGTTGGGAAACCAACCGCGAAGGTTCAAGCCCCAAACTTACCCATAATGAGATCACCCAGTGACCGTGACCTACTGAGTTGTAGGTGTTGGGAAACCAACCGCGAAGGTTCAAGCCCCAAGCTTACCCATAATGAGATCATAAACATGACCATGACCTACTGAGTTGTAGGTGTTGGGAAACCAACCGCGAAGGTTCAAGCCCCAAGCTTACCCATAATGAGATCATAAACATGACCGTGACCTACTGAGTTGTAGGTGTTGGGAAACCAACTGCGAAGGTTCAAGCCCCAAGCTTACCCATCGAGCACTAGCCCAGACTAGCCTCCTGTTGGGATTTGGTGCCTAAAATGAAGGCCCAGCGGAAGCAGTAAAATGAAAATTAATTCGATCTGAATCCCTACGAGGATCGATCGAGCTACGTATATACGAATATAATACGAAACACAAAAGATACGAGAAAACATACCCTTGTAGTTCGTTGCTTAAATGGTATCCTTCTCTTGAGCTATTCCCCTAGCTTTGCTTGATCTCTACGAATCCAATCCGCTCCAAGCTCTTGGATGATCCAACGCCGAAAGGACCGCGTCTCTACTTGCCACGCGCCGGAAAAACGACCGGAATGACTAAACCTCGTTATCCTCCAAGGATACGGCTAGAACAAGGTTGTAGAAGCTTTGCTAATGAAGATTATAACACTATAAGTGTTTAATCTATATCTCTCAATATATCCTCACAATCTTTCTCTAAGAAAATTATGAAGAATATGAATGAAGAAGAAAATAGTGATGAAGACCAAGAAAATTAATTCTCTCTCTCACTTGCAAAAAGAGCCGTGAGTTTCTCTCACCAAAAGAAAGTGTGGAAGTCTTCATTTGTTCCTTTATCAATATCTCCCCAAATCACCTTTCACAATATAATAAGAGATACCATATATCTTATGTAACACCCCCAAAACCATAAGGGAATATTACACGCCGTAGACCCTTTCCACAAGGATCTACCAGGCTAAACAACCATAAACAACCAAATGCTTGCCCAGCCAGGGTCAAACAATAAAATGATACAGACCGATATGGTCACTTACACGTGAATACACAGACCGATGAGGTCACACAACCCAATCGACAAAACTGACTTAAATAACATTACCCACACAGGGGTCGAAATACAATACAGCGGAAGACTGAAATCAACTCTGACAACACAACAAGCATCAAAACAACTCTAGACTCATGTTTAGTATCGCAGCTCGACATCCTCTTGTGCCAATCCTTTTAGTGCTCCCCTGAATCTGCATGTACACAGACGCAAAGCAGACATCCACCCCGAATACTCGGGGTTAGTAAACTCCTTTGTTTTACTAGTGCAAGTATCAAACCATACGAAATGTAACAAGCAAATAGCAACTACGAATTTAATACGGAAATCAATTATCGAATGTTCTAGAAGTTTTAGAATTTCGAACTCAAGTAAGAGATATTTGAAAAGGAACACATCATCTCGGGGATTTTTAAAGCAGAAATTCTTTTGGACCTCGAGTCCTAATTTACAAAACCTTTTCGTAAACATTAGGGCCTTAACCCAAAACTTGTTTCATAATTCAACAGTTTACAATACGGAAACATTTCCATAAATCTCGTGGGGCTCGGCCCAACGTTCTTTCTTAAAACTTTTCCTTTAAATACTTTGATTTGAAAGTATCATGCTCATGACACCGTGATCCACTGTCACGTGTCTCCGTAGGTTCAACAACCCGCACGGACTACATCACGCACAATTAAACAAACATAATCAATTCCGACACCGTGATCCATCACGTGTCTCCGTAGGTTCAACAACCCACACGGACTATTAACTAAACATAACCAATCCCGACACCGTGATCCACATCACGTGTCTCCGTAAACATAACAACCCACACGGACTATATCAATCACAACAATCACACACAGTCGACACCGTAGTCCACCGCCACGTGTCACCGTAAGCCCGTCGAGCTCACCCGGTTGGGCGCCCGTGTCCGAAACTCATGGTCCATCGCCATGCGTTATCGTAGGCCTCGTCGAGACCCGCGATTGGACCTCGATGCCTCACTAAGTTACGATCCCGTAGTCCACCGCCACGAATCCTCGTAGGTCGTCGAACCAACACGAGTGAACTTAGCGGTCACACACATATTCACATTCACATTACATACAACAATGAGCACAATTAATCAATCACCTTGATCACCACAAAATCGTACGTTGCACGCACATAACACAACCTCGACACTCGCAACAACTATCATCAATCAACGACATTTAACCAACATAACACACATTCGGTACACAATACATTGAACAACCACGTGTGCAACCATCTCATATGTACATCGCAATCCTGCAAAAATGGCACAACGCCTAACACGGATACCAATATATCACTATTATCACAAAGCCTTCAAATTTCGGAAAACACAACCTACTCAAACGGAACATATTTACGGAGGCAAGAAAAGTCGTCATACAAATCATACGTAATTACTATTCACAAGATACAAGTCGTATAATAAGATACTTGCCTTAATAACCGCTACCAAACGCTCCGATGAACACGGTTCGATCGGGAAGCTCGGACCCCGAAGGAGACAACGAACGGAAGGGTTCCGACTCGAGTTCTTCACAAGAATTCGACCCTAATTACATATAATCAATAAATCATCGATCATAAGCGGAAGAAAATAATCGTAGAACGCTCGAATTCTCTTTGTGACATTTTATCGAACACCTTCAAGGCGTCGATAAAATACTCAATAAAACGACAAATCCGTGGCAATCCAACCGTGGAATAACAAGGAATTAGATATGATATATCTTAACAATCATCAATCCATCAATATTCTGAGTTAAAACGGATTAAACGGACAAATCGAACAAAATCCCCAAAACTATAATTTAGGAAAACTTGCCTTGATTCGGTCGATCGGAGCAAGTTATGGAAGGATTAATCGATGTTATGAACTTCAAAACTTCATGGATTTAACCTCTAACAACATCCCTTCATGACCATCAAAGCTCCAGCCGCGGAAGAGGAAGAAACGAGTGAGAAAAATGAAGAAAAACCCATTCTTTGGGCCTTAAATAGGTGACAGACTCGGCCGTGTCCGCTTTGACACGGTCGTGGCGCTGCCGATGGCGGCGAGGACTCGGCCGTGTCGGCATGACACGGTCGTGTCGCGAAAAGGCGCTCGGCATCGACTCGGCCGTGTCACGGAACACGGTCGAGTCTGCAGCGGTGGCTACCGGCTTATCCGGACGAGTACGACACGGGCCGTGTCGGACGACACGGCCGAGTCCGGTCGGCGATGATCGGCAAATGAGCGGGTGAACGAAAACGATCATAACTCTCGTCCAGGACTCCGATTGACTCACCGTTCGAACCATTGGAAAGCTAACTCGATTCTCTATAATATTGCAAAGATTCAGAATTTTTGGAGTTACCAAAAATTAATGGTGATCCAACAAAGTCGAACTCATACTTAGAAAAGTCGTTTAGAAATCCAATTCAACAAAAGCGACAGAAACCCGAACACGAATACGAACCGAAGATACGGTTACGAAGTACTCACAAAGACGAATCTAAGAGCTAGTAGAACACACGATTCCGACCACCCGAAGGCTCGAAATTCGACAACGGAAGGTAATTACCCCAAACTTTGGGAAATTACGAAAATGGCCCAAATGCCCGAAAATCACCATACGACGAATAATCAAACCGAAGCTCACAACACGTATAACAACGTTAAATGAACTTACGAAAAACCCCAAACAGCGAGTTTGAGCGAGATTCGCAAGAACCGAACTCAAGCGCGGAAAAGTCGCTAAAAAGCACGGAACTCAACAAAGCAGCACCGAAACGAACTCGGATGACAAAAGTGCAGAATTAAATATTCTCCGAATGACGAAACGGTCATGAGAGAGTCGTCAAAACAGACTCCGACCAAAAAAAGAAATTTACCGAAAATCGAAAATTGCGGATATTACATTCTACCCTCCTTAAAAGAAGTTTCGTCCCGAAACTTAAAACAAGTAGGGAGGAGAAATATTCCGCCAGGCAAAACTCAACAAGATACACAAGAATGCGTAACTAACGCCCAACGGCGAAATGTTACTAACAACGCAAAGGAATATACGGCGTGAAAACACGCCCCACGGCGACCAACACAACGTCGCCGTTAGGGATATAATAAAACCAACAAATGACAAGCGTCATCAAACGGATAATATAGCCAAGTCAATTATCCGACAATCACAAAACACAACGAACGAAAATCAATATGATTGACCAACCCAACGGTACATCAATCAAAGCGAGCCAAGGCCCGAACAAATACGGAATCCCACCGCCCAAGGGTTGGAAGATCAGCAGAGACTAATTTCCCGAACTTAAGGGAATTAGGAAGGAGCTGAATGCTCAACAATCACGAAACGAGAACAAAACCGAACAAACAAGCGATCGAACCACAACGATCGAGACAACAAAAATCGAACAATCATGTTCGAAACACGAAGGATAAGAAAATTCAAACAACAACTCCCGGGATGATGGTGAGAACAACAAGGCGTGCATTCCCATAAGATCCACGGGAAGGGAATAGCGATTGAAAAGTCACAACGACAAATGAGTTATTCCAAAACAATACCACACTCGTTCGATCAACAAAAGCAAGGGCGGGACAAGCTCGAAATGTCAACGAACATAATGAGTCGACAGAGTCGAAAACACAAGAGTTCCAAATCCGATCCACTTCGAATAAAAGAACTAATGGAACCAGATGAGGTCACTCCCGAACAAGGTTCACAAGAATCGGCCCGAACCCAAAGTCACATCGATAACCAGATCGACTCACAACAAGATCACGGTTCGTTCGAGCGATGAAACCGAAATACTGAGAACAAGTTCATAAAGTATCAACGAACACGACGAGTCGATAGACACGAGAAAGAGGAAATGCGAAGTCAAAACGATACGGGCATTACATTCGACCTCTTATAAAAGAAATGTCGTTCCCGCAACTCACAACAAGCTGGAGTAAGGTGACAACACAAAAGCAAACGTCGAAATATATCCCATGGGCCTCTCGGATCCGATCCTCATATCTATCGAAGTTCGCGCCCGAAAGACTCGGAACCCAACTCGCAAAAGCTGGATCCTGTCTCTCGGGTCCACACTTGAAAAGCGTTGCGCGAGAAGGACAATTGGCACGCACATGCCCCGGCAAGAATACGTTCGAAATGCCTCGGCTCGGCATATCGAAAATACAGATGCTAGATACAATGGAACATAACACCGCAAAACAATATCTTGGAGATGCCAACTCAGCATAATAAAGAATCATAACACATATCATATACAACGATTACCATCGTAAAGTAATACACACACAAACACTACAACAACGGCGGTATCGTTCGGCGACACCAACGACCGACGATAATCGGCACATAATTACAAACATTATGAAACAATCCCACATGTACACAAGCGTACAAACCCAAGCTTCAACATCTCACACTCGTGTGACAACACGCAAATCGCCACGAGGCGATAAGCGATAAACACCGGTTCACACCTCTCACAGAGGGCTAGTACGGCAAATGCGTGGCTACGCCTCGACGTTCATGGCACCAATTCGATCATACTCGGAGCAAACATCATAACGACAACGTGAACATCATACATACATACCCGGCCCTCAAGCGGGAATGGATAGGTTTTAAAAAAAAAAACGAAAACCTCCTTTTGAAAATAATTTAGAAAAACAACGGTTGATCTTGAGTATCACCTTTCAAAAAAAGTACAAACGTGAAACATCGTTATCGAGACTTTGGAAAACCATTTCGCATTCGATAAAAATGAGGACACTTTCTTTTCGTGAAAAACTTTCGGAAATATTCGACCCTCGGGTCTAAGTAAAAGTGTTTATAAAACATTGAAAAATATCTCAAAACATTTTGGTCCTCGAGGTAGAAGAATTCGGAAACATATCGTGGCACCTTGGAAGTACCATGAGAAAACAATTCATTTTAAACGTACGTCTCGAAATTTATTTCTAGGATACTCAAGATTTTCAAAGATAATTCAATGGGCTAGAATGCCCAAAAATCTCCGGTAATTACGGAACATTATAGCGTTGTGGGTCCCGCGCCGGAACCCACCAGGATAAAAATATTTACAAAAACGCCAAAGGGCCGATGTGATAATATTTCAAAAAAAAACTCACAAAAGCCATTTACAAAATACTAAGTACCGTCACAAGAATTTTGCCAAAATGTTCAAGGCCATAACGCCAAAACTCGGTTAAAGGAATCGGTTTTCAAACTAAAACTCAGTCGCCGATACCTTTTCGAAATCCGTCAAGGTTTACAACTTCCACACCATACCACACCACCGGTGGTTCAAAGATAAAACAATAATGTGCCGATCCTATACACATACTATATGCCACAAGTACTAAACACAATTATATTACACAATACTGTAAAGAAAATCATGCACATGATTAACTCACTAAGATAAAAATCGAGATACACAGGTACTTCGCATAAAAGAGGAGACTTACATCCACAGGTCGCACGGAGGTGACGGTCGCCCACGATACCAATCTCGTCCGACAACATAACCGACACGTTGTGACTACGCACAACTCAACTTGTCACCTGATGACTCAAACGACATGACAACACATTACTCGACAAATCACGACTTGACTCGACCCGATGGCCTAGGTTTCCGCAACCTAAGCTCTGATACCATAAATGTAACACCCCCAAAACCATAAGGGAATATTACACGCCGTAGACCCTTTCCACAAGGATCTACCAGGCTAAACAACCATAAACAACCAAATGCTTGCCCAGCCAGGGTCAAACAATAAAATGATACAGACCGATATGGTCACTTACACGTGAATACACAGACCGATGAGGTCACACAACCCAATCGACAAAGCGGCTTAAATAACATTACCCACACGGGGGTGAAATACAATACGGCGGAAGGCGAAATCAACTCTGACAACACAACAATCATCAAAACAACTATCTACTCATGATTAGTATATCAGCTCTTCATCATATTGTGACAATCCTGTTGCTCCCCAGAATGCATGTACACGGACGCAAAGCAGGACATCCACCCCGAATACTCGAGGTTAGTAAAACTCCTTTGTTTTACTAGTGCAAGTATCAAACCATACGAAATGTAACAAGCAAATAGCAACTACGAATTTAATACGGAAATCAATTATCGAATGTTCTAGAAGTTTTAGAATTTCGATCTAAATTAAGAGATATTTGAAATGGAAAACATCATCTCGGGGATTTTTAAAGCGAAATTCTTTTGGACCTCGAGTCCTAATTTACAAAACCTTTTCGTAAACATTAGGGCCTTAACCCAAAACTTGTTTCATAATTCAACGATTTACAATAGGAAACATTTCCATAAATCTCGTGGGGCTCGGCCCAACGTTCTTTCTTAAAACTTTTCCTTTAAATACTTTGATTTGAAAGTATCATGCTCATGACACCGTGATCCAGCATCACGTGTCTCCGTAGGTTCAACAACCATACGGACTACATCACGCACAATTAAACAAACATAATCAATTCCGACACCGTGATCCACTGTCACGTGTCTCCGTAGGTTCAACAACCCACACGGACTATTAACTAAACATAACCAATCCCGACACCGTGATCCACTGTCACGTGTCTCCGTAGGCATAACAACCCGCACGGACTATATCAATCACAACAATCACACACACAGTCCTGACACCGTAGTCCACTGCCACGTGTCACCGTAAGCCCCGTCGAGCTCACCGGTTGGGCCTTGCGTGTCCGAAACTCATGGTCCACTGCCATGCGTTATCGTAGGCCTCGTCAGACCCGCACGATTGGACCTCAGTACCTCACTAAGTTCTGATCCCGTAGTCCACTGCCACGAATCCTCGTAGGTCCCGTCGAACCAACACGAGTGAACTTAGCGGTCACACACATATTCACATTCACATTACATACAACAATGAGCACAATTAATCAATCACCTTGATCACCACAAAATAGATGCGTTGCACGCACATAACACAACCTCGACACTCGCAACAACTATCATCAATCAACGACATTTAACCAACATAACACACATTCGGTACACAATACATTGAACAACCACGTGTGCAACCATCTCATATGTACATCGCAATCCTGCACAAATGGCACAACGCCTAACACGGATACCAATATATCACTATTATCACAAAGCCTTCAAATTTCGGAAAACACAACCTACTCAATCGGAACATATTTACGGATGCAATAAAAATCGTCTGACAAATCATTCGTAATTACTATTGACAAGATTCTAGTCGTATAATTTGTTAATTGCGTTAATCTCCGCTACCAAACGCTCCGAAGAACACGGTTCGATCGGGAAGCTCGGACCCGAAGGAGACAACGAGCGGAAGGGTTCCGACTCGAGTTCTTCACAAGAATTCGACCCTAATTACATATAATCAATAAATCATCGATCATAAGCGGAAGAAAATAATCGTAGAACGCTCGAATTCTCTTTGTGACATTTTATCGAACACCTTCAAGGCGTCGATAAAATACTCAATAAAACGACAAATCCGTGGCAATCCAACCGTGGAATAACAAGGAATTAGATATGATATATCTTAACAATCATCAATCCATCAATATTAAGAGTTAAAACGGATTAAACGGACAAATCGAACAAAATCCCCAAAACTATAATTTAGGAAAACTTGCCTTGATTCGGTCGATCGGAGCAAGTTATGGAAGGATTAATCGATGTTATGAACTTCAAAACTTCATGGATTTAACCTCTAACAACATCCCTTCATGACCATCAAAGCTCCGGCGCGGAAGAGGAAGAAAGCGAGTGAGAAAAATGAAGAAAAACCCATTCTTGGGCCTTAAATAGGGTGACAGAGACTCGGCCGTGTCACTGACACGGTCGTGGCCTTGATGGCAGCGAGGACTCGGCCGTGTCCGGCATGACCGCACGGTACTCCTAAGAGTATCGTTTCCGATCGTGACGGACGATTTGTGTCTCATTTTGGAAATCGATTCATCGTCTATGGGAACTCGGCTCAATCTCGATCGCCTTTCATCCTCGGTCAGACGGGCAATCGAGAGAGGACTATTCGGACACTAGAGGACATGTTGAGGGCATGCGTCCTCGATTGGAAGGACGATTGGGAAGCCCAACTACCATTGATCGAGTTCACGTATAATAATAGTGGCATGCTTCCATTAAGATGGCACCTTACGAGGCCTTATGCGGTCGTCGTTGTCGGTCTCCTTTGTGTTGGGATGACTTGTGCGAATCAATCGGCACCGAGCCCGATATGCTTATAGCCGGGAGAAGGTAGCTTTAATCAGAGTCGTATGTTGTGATTTCAGTCGGCAGAAATCTTATGCGAGATAATCGTCGTCGACCACTAGAGTTCGAGACGGGTGACCACGTTTTGGTCAAGGTATCCCAGTCGAGGTATTTTCCGTTTTGGGAAGAGGAAAGTTGAGTCCGAGATTCATTGGACCGTTTGAGATTTTGGATCGAGTGGGCGAGTTAGCTTATCGATTGGCTTTACCTCGGCGTTGAGCCGAATTCATAATGTGTTTCATGTCTCTCGATTGCGGAAGTATGTTGCCGACCAGTCACATACTCGATTCGAAATCGAGATCGCGACGATCATTCATATGAGGAACGTCCTATTCGAGTTCTAGAGCGGCGAATCAAACAATTGAGGAATAAGACGATTCCTTTGGTTAAAATTCGTGGTCTAGACACGGAGTCGAAGAGGCTACTTGGGAAACAGGATAGTATGCGGGAGAGTTATCCCGAGTTGTTTGACCCTTAGTTTGAGACGAAACTCTTTTTAAGGGGGTATGTAATACCGGTTGTAATTCATTCATTTTCATTCGGTAATTATCGATGCATGTCGTCACTCGGTAATTCTCACTCATTAATAATCACTCATCATTCATGAATCACTCATTTGCGTTCAATGTTGGCATGTTGTAATCGTATATCGATTCCGATCGTCATGTCATCTCCGTTTAGAGATCGCAGGAGCATTATTATTTTCATCGTGATTGGTAGTAAATCTTGGGAGCATCATCCGTGGCTTGTGTTAGACTTGTTCATTTTCACATTCGTATGTTATGTCGGATCATTCATCGGTCGTATCGTGGAATCGGAGTTATCGGAATTTTCAACTTGGCGGCCTTCGAGTTACGGCCGTAAGGACTTTGGAGTTACGGCCGTAACAAGGGTTAAATGTTTCGAGCCATTTGGGCGAAAGGGACTTACGGCCGTAAGGTCTGTGGTACGGCCGTAAGTTGGCGAGTACGGCCGTAAAGCTGGCGATTCTGGCCGTCTGGCGTCAATGAGCTGCAAGAGACATTTTCGGCGAAGGTGAGTTCTGGCCGTAAGGATGGTGAGATACGGCCGTAAGTAGTGTTCGTAAGTTTTGGGTGTTGTCGACCGGGGTGACTTACGGCCGTAAGGGTTGCGGCATACGGCCGTAAGTCGGCGAGTCTGGCCGTCTGAGTTGGCCGATTCTGGCCGTCTGCAGCGGCGGGGTGCCCGGCGTTTTCGGCGAAGAGGGCTTACGCCCGTAAGATTTGGCGGATACGGCGTATCATCCGATTACGGCCGTAAGGTGTGCGATTCTGGCCGTAAGTGTCGGCGGATATTTTTGCGAAGGCGGGTTACGCCGTAACTCGGAGATCGATTCTGGCCGTAAAGTGTCAGCGAGCTTTGGACGAAGCCGAGTGGCGGCCGTCTGAAGTTGGCGATTCGGCCGTAAGGCCGTTGACTTGAAAGTTACGGCCGTAAGAGGGCCGAGTTACGGCCGTAACTTCCGTGATGTTAATGACTTGGCGGGTCATTTCACTTCACTTTTTCATTTTTCCTTCTTCATCCGAGAGAGAGGGTTGAGAGAGAGATTTCATCATCATCAATCACTTGAGTGTGTAATCTTCATCATCTTCATTCCTTTGGGAAGCTTGGATACTCGTTATTACTCGTGTTCATCGGATCGAAGTGGTTGGATCTTCAAGAGGTAATTTCTTTAACACCTTGGATTTCGATTTTGTGTTGAGATATGATGTTTTGGACGTTATAATCATGTTTTATGAAGGGATATGTATATGATTATGAGTTTGTATAAGGATTCATTGGATTATTGAGGGATTTATTCTAGAACACTTTGAATATCGAGTTGGATTTGGGGATTTCGATTAATAGTTGTTATAATCACGTTTTGGATATTCTTAACGGACTATTGACCGTATTGGAGATGTTTTATTGATTTGAAGCACTTCTTGGGGATTTGAGATTGGTATTGTTGAGGTTTAGTTGTAATCAATCGAAGTTGGACTCAAAGTGTTCGATATAATGCCCCTATGAACTTGGTTTAATCGTATCGACGTCTTGAGTTCGTTATATTCGTGTTTAATTCGTTATTGATCGGATTGTTGGTAATTGGATTGAATTAAGGTTGTTCGAGCGACCGGTATCTTGGTTAGGACGTTGTTCGTGGACGGACATTCATCATCGGTATTGAGTAAGTTAATTCTTACTCGGTTAAAAGGATATTCATTCCTTTTGTCGTTGTTCATTCATAATCATAACTCATTCATCATTGTATTAATCGTATCAAAACTTCGTCATTGTCAATTAATCACCTCGGTCATAAGGAGCAGCGGTTCCGATCATTTCATTGAGCTATCATTCATTTCACCACCATTAAATCTTGGTGAGTCATCATTCATTTTCGTTGTCACTTTTGTCATATTGTGGCATTAGGGTCATCTTGGCGTGCAGTTGGTATGTGTAGGATTTTCATGTCGGGCACATTATGGTCGTGTGTTGGTTGTTGGCCTCACATTGGGTGTGCACACAGTCGATTGCTCGTGAGGCGATTAGGTACAAGACCACGCGTGTTTGATCGTTGGTGGCTTGTGCGGACACATTTCCATCCGGACGTAGTGTGGCGCCATTCCTTTGAGCCGTCGATAGTCGATTCATATAGCATGTTTGATTGCGTATGTTCGGCAGGATAACTCATAATTTGGATATATCTTGATTGTGTATTTTCAACCCTTGAGGATTGTTGTTACGTATAAGCCGGCCCGTTTGGGGATATTGTTTTTCAGTCATGGCAAGGCAAAGCGCGAGGAGAGCACGTTGACGGCGGAGAGTCGATGATACTAGAAAGGGGCCCCAATCCTTTCATCATTTATGTTTTCTTTATTATTCAGCTGAGACATTCCTTTCAAATACTCATTTCATTCAGTGTCGTGTATTTTATCGTCACATAAGATACACAAGTATTCTATATTATCACAGGTGTGTTGTATGAAACTCCTAATCGGAGTAATTGATGTTATAATGTGGTTCGGTACTACATTTACCTGTGTAATTCATCCTTTTCATTCGCTGGTGGGTCCCGATCGGGGGTCCACGGCCTTTGTAATATCCGCTTTGGTTTGGGGTGTTACGAGTTGGTATCGGAGCGTGGTTTGAATACTACCCTCCAAGTCATGTCTCATTTGAAATCATCGTCATCGGACTAGTATCATTGGACTTTCGCGTCACGTGTGACTGTGCAAATGCCGAGCCAATCAGACCAAGAACTGTAAGATTTCTAATGCCATGGTATAATTTACGGCATTAATCATTCATTCATAATTCATCGATTAACAATCCTCATTCATCAATTTCAATTGTGATCAAGTCAATAATGTTAACTCATTAATCACTCAATTCATTTCATTACTCGGTTGTTGATCTTGAAGATCATATCATCAATCTTGTTAAATTGTTCAAGATAATCATTTCAGTAATTTTATCGAGATAATCATGTCACGTCAATTAATCATTCATGTAATCGTTGTATGTGAGCGCGTATGCTCATTTTCATCATTTCATAATGTAATCATAATGTGATACTCATGCGAGATATATAATCATCATATGACTTTCCACTTGATATGGAGAGAATTTGGCGAGAGGGCGTGGAGGGCGAGCCGTGGAGCGGGCGAATCCGAGAACTCGTGCGAATACCGTCTGCAAATGCCAGGAATAATGCTAACTCATCGAGCGGCGATGCCGCCACTCACTCACCGGACGCGATCATTCACCATCGAGTCGTACCGGGACATGGCTCGGTCGGAGGGTGTTCGGTCGACCCACTCGCATTTATGCGGGGCATGATGGCCCAAATGACCCGGATGGCTCGGTTGATGGAGACGATGCATAACTCCGTCAATCAAAATCAGCGAGCTCCTCCGCCGCCGCCTCGAGGCAAGAGAGGGGTGTAAGCAATATCATCGGCGATATCTCTCGCCGCGACCACCCACTTTTGAGGGCTCATCCGAGCCGGCGGATATTGTTCACCGGCTTGAGCATTTTGAGAAGTTATTTGCTATGGTGGATTGCCCCGAAGGGCATAAAGTTTCGATTGCGGCTTACTATCTCGGTAAGAGCGCTCATTCATGGTGGTTATCGTTGAGACCCACAGACGGAACATGTACTTGGGATCAGTTCAAGACTCTCATGATGGAGAGGTACTATCCGGCCCCACTCATGGAGGCCAAGTTGTCGGAATTACTCACTCCCGACCTTTCGGCGGATGATGACGTTCTCGCCATCGCCGAAAAATTTCAGGAACTTCTTCCGTTCGCCTCATCTATCATTCACTTAAGCGGACAAGATCAAGTATTTCAAAGAAGAGGTGAAAACCCCGTATGAGACTTGATGCTTAATCATAACCGTGCCACTGCCGAGTTCATTGAGAAGGCTCTTACTTACGAGCTTACGGCTAAGGAAATTGCTAAGCGGCAACCTTCGTACGCTAGCAAGAAGTCCAAGAACCGTAATCACCGACGGTAGTCGTGCCACTTTCAAGAAACCGCGGCGGCTCTACTTTTCCGAGCGACCTCCCGGCGTCTAAACCCGCGGAATCTCGGTCGCGAGCGGCCTCGGCCATCACTTGTTTCAACTGTGAAGAACAGGTCATTTCGGCACCAAGTGTCCGGATGCATCACGTGCCACAATCGGTGGGATTGCCGGGCATAGGGCCCGCTTTTTGCCGTAGGGACTCTAAACCCACTCCGCGTCATCTCAAGCCCCGTGTCATTCGGGTGCGTAATCAAAGCCACTCACTCGGCGTCGTTCAAGACGACAGAGCTAAAGGCGAGCAGAGCTATCGACGGAGCATCCGGTTCGGGCCGGCAAGCCCGAATTTATGAGATGAAGAAGACCGATGATCCCGAGGCCCGGATGATCTCGGGTACACTCGATATTCTATCTCAACTTCGTGTGCACTCTTTTTGATACCGGTGCATCTCATTCATTCATTTCCGAGTCATGTTTGAGTAGACTACGTGGGTAGTGCTACTAGTTGTGAGCCATATGTCATTGGCCTACCCGATGGTAGACGCATTATCGGAACCGTGAGATTCGTAATTGTCCGATTGGGCCATGGTCGTATGGCCGTGGACCTAATCGTAGTAGATTTACCGAGGACGACATCATCTTGGGTATTGATTGGATGGATCGTCATGATGCCATCATTAGTGTCCGAAAGCGTTTGGTCACTATCATTTCGCGATGGAGTTGAATATGTGTTTCGTGGAGGTAATCCTACTGCTCGCAAAGTCATTAATTTGATGAAAGCGGTAAGATTAATCAATCGTGGATGTGTCGGTTATTGGTGCTTTATGGCCAAAACCGAGAGGTCATCAAGAATGTTAACGGATATTCCGGTGGTGAGGGAATATGCCGATGTTTTTCCGCACGAGTTACTGTTTGCCTCCACAGAGGGATGTGGAATTCACGATTGAGTTGGAGCACGGTACGTCCCCGATATCGAAGGCACCGCACGGATGGCCCCGACCGAAATGCAGAATTAAAGAACCAACTTGAGGAGTTGTTCGAGAAAGGTTATATCCGACCGAAAAGGCCCTCGTGGGGAGCACCGGTGTTGTTTGTCAAGAAGAAGGATGGTTCATTCCGCTTATGTATTGATTATCGGGAGTTGAACAGGTGACGATCAAGAATAAGTATCCCTTACCCCGTATTGCGATCTCTTAGATCAACTTCAGGAGCTTCGGATTTTCCAAGATCGACTTAAGATCTGGATATCACCAGCCATGGATTCGAGAGTCGGATATCGCGAGGACGGCGTTTCGAACACGCTATGGTCATTATGAGTTCGTAGTTATGCCGTTCGGGCTAACTAATGCACTGCGGTATTCATGGAATTGATGAATCGGGTTTTCATCGACTTTTTGGATCAGTTTGTTGTTGTCTTCATCGACGATATTTTGATTTATTCTCGTAACCGAGAGGATCACGAGGTTCATCTTCATCGGGTTCTCGGCGTGTTGAGACGAGAGCAACTGTTTGGAAAGTTTTCCAAATGTGAGTTACGGATGTCCGAAGTGACTTTTCTCGGACATGTAATCTCATCAGACGGAGTTCGTGTCGACCCTCGAAGACGGAGGCTATTCGAGATTGGTTACCTCCGAAGAATGTTAAGGAAATCCGGAGTTTCCTCGGACTAGCGGGTTATTATCGGCGATTTGTGGAAGGATTTTCCAAAATTGCTCAACCATTGACGAACCTTTGCGAAAGGATAAGAAATACACGTGGTCCGACACGTGTCGTGAGTTTTGAGGAACTCAAGAGTCGGTTAATGTCAAGACTGTACTTTCCTTGCCGCAGGGACGGAAGGATTTGTGGTCTATAGTGATGCGTCGGACAGGGTCTCGGATGTGTGCTCATGCGAGCAGGAAAGTTATTGCCTATGCTTCACGGCAATTGAGGCCTTACGAGGTTAATTATCCGACCCACGACACTGGAGTTAGCGTAGTGGTGTTCGCTTTGAATATTTGGCGTCATTATCTTTATGGCGTTACATCCGATATTCACCGATCATAAGAGCTTAAAGTATATATTTACTCGAAGGAGTTAAATATGCGCGAGAGACAGTGGTTGGAATTAATCAAAGATTATGATATCGAGATCCTTTACCACCCGGGCAAGGCGAATGTTGTCGCCGATGCCTTGAGTCGTAAGTCCGTTCGGGAGCAGATGCTTGCCCGTTTAACAGTTCGAAGGAGCTTGGCGGGAACTCCTTAGACCCGAGATCGAGGTCCGGCTTCAGCGAGTTCGGGGACAGCCTTGTATGTTAGAGATTTCATCATCTCTTGAGGATGCAATCCGAGAGAATCGGGGTTCGGACCCATCATTGTTGCGCATCCGAGAGGATGTGGCTCAGTGGAAAGCCCACGGATTCGTGGTCCACGAGGATGGACTTTTGAGATTTAAGAATCGGTTGTGCGTATCGGCGGATGACGAGTTGAAAAACTCGATTTTGAGAGAAGCTCATGCTACCCCTTATTCTGTTCATCCGGGATCCAGCAAGATGTACAAGGACTTGAAGCAGAATTACTGGTGGAGTAATATGAAGCGAGAAGTCGCACTGCGTTTCGAGATGCTTAACACATCAACAAGTTAAGATTGAACATCGGCCGTGTGGTATCTGAAACCTCTTCCTATTCCCGAGTGGAAGTGGGAAGACATTTCTATGGATTTCATCACGAGTTTGCCGACGAGTCGTCGTGGCATGAACACGATCCGGGTGATCGTGGACCGCCTAACAAAATCAGCTCATTTCCTTGAGATCAAGGATACGTGGGGTCTGAGAGACGGCTCGATTGTTCATCAAGGAGATAGTGAGACCGCACTTGCACTCTAAGAGTATCGTTTACGATCGTGACGGACGATTTGTGTCTCATTTTTGGAAATCACCATCGTGCTATGGGAACTCGGCTCAATCTCGATCGCCTTTCATCCTCGGTCCGACGGCAATCGAGAGGACTATTCGGACACTAGAGGACATGTTGAGGGCATGCGTCCTCGATTGGAAGGACGATTGGGAAGCCCAACTACCATTGATCGAGTTCACGTATAATAATATGGCATGCTTCCATTAAGATGGCACCTTACGAGGCCTTGTACGGTCGCCGTTGTCGGTCTCCTTTGTGTTGGGATGACTTGTGCGAATCAATCGGCACCGAGCCCGATATGCTTATAGCCGCCGGGAGAAGGTAGCTTTAATCGAGTCGTATGTTGTGGCTCGAGTCGGCGAAATCCTATGCGATAATCGTAATGCGACCACTAGAGTTCGAGACGGGTGACCACGTTTTGGTCAAGGTATCCCAGTCGAGGTATTTTCCGTTTTGGGAAGAGGGGAAAGTTGAGTCCGAGATTCATTGGACCGTTTGAGATTTTGGATCGAGTGGGCGAGTTAGCTTATCGATTGGCTTTACCTCCGGCGTTGAGCCGAATTCATAATGTGTTTCATGTCTCTCAATTGCGGAAGTATGTTGCCGACCCGAGTCACATACTCCAGTTCGACGAAATCGAGATCGCCGACGATCATTCATATGAGGAACGTCCTATTCGAGTTCTAGAGCGGCGAATCAAACAGTTGAGGAATAAGACGATTCCTTTGGTTAAAATTCAGTGGTCTAGACACGGAGTCGAAGAGGCTACTTGGGAAACCGAGGATAGTATGCGGGAGAGTTATCCCGAGTTGTTTGACCCTTAGTTTCGGGGACGAAACTCTTTTTAAGGGGGTATGTTATACCAGGTTGTAATTCATTCATTTTCATTCAGTAATTATCTGTCTGTATTCGTCACTCATTAATTCTCACTCATTAATAATCACTCATCATTCATGTATCACTCATTTGCGTTCAATGTTGGCATGTTGTAATCGTATATCGATTCGATCGTCATGTCATCTCCGTTTAGAGATCGACGGAGCATTATTATTTTCATCGTGATTGGTAGTCGATCGGGAGCATCATCCGTGGCTTGTGTTAGACTTGTTCATTTTCACATTCGTATGTTATGTCGGATCATTCATCGGTCGTATCGTGGAATCGGAGTTATCGGAATTTTCAACTTGGCCAAGATCGAGTTACGGCCGTAAGGACTTTGGGTTACGGCCGTAACAAGGGTTCGTGTTTCAGGCCATTTGGGCGAAAGGGACTTACGGCCGTAAGGTCTGTGGTACGGCCGTAAGTTGAGCAGGTACGGCCGTAAGGCTGGCGATTCTGACGCTGGCGTCAAAGAAGCTACCGAGACATTTTCGGCCGAAGGTGAGTTACGGCCGTAAGGATGGTGAGATACGGCCGTAAGTAGTGTTCGTAAGTTTTGGGTGTTGTCGACCGGGGTGACTTACGGCCGTAAGGGTTGCGGCATACGGCCGTAAGTCGAGGCGTGCACGGCCGCACGAGTTGGCCGATTCGGCCAGACGCGGCAGTGTGGTGCCCGGCCGTTTGACGAAGAGGGCTTACGCGTAAGATTTGGCGGATACGGCCGTATCATCCGAGTTACGGCCGTAAGGAGTGCGGTTACGTAAGGGTGTCGACGGATATTTTTGACGAAGGGTTACGCCGTAACTCAGATCGATTACGCCGTAAGTGTCAGCCGAGCTTTCGGACGAAGCCGAGTTACGGCCGCACGAGTTGGCGATTACGGCCGTAAGGCCGTTGACTTGGAAAGTTACGGCCGTAAGAGGGCCGAGTTACGGCCGTAACTTCCGGCAGTGATTAATGACTTGGCCGGGTCATTTCACTTCACTTTTCATTTTTCCTTCTTCATCCGAGAGAGAGGGTTGAGAGAGAGATTTCATCATCATCAATCACTTGAGTGTGTAATCTTCATCATCTTCATTCCTTTGGGAAGCTTGGATACTCGTTATTACTCGTGTTCATCGGATCGAAGTGGTTGGATCTTCAAGAGGTAATTTCTTTAACACCTTGGATTTCGATTTTGTGTTGAGATATGATGTTTTGGACGTTATAATCATGTTTTATGAAGGGATATGTATATGATTATGAGTTTGTATAAGGATTCATTGGATTATTGAGGGATTTATTCTAGAACACTTTGAATATCGAGTTGGATTTGGGGATTTCCGATTAATAGTTGTTATAATCACGTTTTTGGATATTCTTAACGGACTATTGACCGTATTGGAGATGTTTTATTGATTTGAAGCACTTCTTGGGGATTTGAGATTGGTATTGTTGAGGTTTAGTTGTAATCAATCGAAGTTGGACTCAAAGTGTTCGATATAATGCCCCTATGAACTTGGTTTAATCGTATCGACGTCTTGAGTTCGTTATATTCGTGTTTAATTCGTTATTGATCGGATTGTTGGTAATTGATTGAATTAAGGTTGTTCGAGCGACCGGTATCTTGGTTAGGACGTTGTTCGTGGACGGACATTCATCATCGGTATTGAGTAAGTTAATTCTTACTCGGTTAAAAGGATATTCATTCCTTTTGTCGTTGTTCATTCATAATCATAACTCATTCATCATTGTATTAATCGTATCAAAACTCGTCATTGTCAATTAATCACCTCACCATAAGGAACGACGGTTCCGATCATTTCATTGAGCTATCATTCATTTCACCACCATTAAATCTTGGTGAGTCATCATTCATTTCGTTGTCACTTTTGTCATATTGTGGCATTCCGGTCATATCGGGCGTGCGTTGGTATGTGTAGGATTTTCATGTCGGGCACATTATGGTCGTGTGTTGGTTGTTGGCCTCACATTGATCGCACACGAGTCGATTGCTCGTGAGGCCGATTAGGTACAAGACCACGCGTGTTTGATCGTTGGTGGCTTGTGCACGGACACATTTCCATCCCGGACGTAGTGTGGCGCCATTCCTTTGAGCCGTACTGATAGTCGATTCATATAGCATGTTTGATTGCGTATGTTCGACAGGATAACTCATAATTTCAGATATATCTTGATTGTGTATTTTCAACCCTTGAGGATTGTTGTTCAGATAATCGACTCCGTTTGGGGATAATGTTTTTCAGGTCATGGCAAGGCAAAGGCGCAGGGAGAGCACGTTGACGGCGGAGAGTCCCAGTGATACTAGAAAGGGGCCCCAATCCTTTCAGTCATTTATGTTTTCTTTATTATTCCGCTGCAGACATTCCTTTCAAATACTCATTTCATTCAGTGTCGTGTATTTTATCGTCACTAAATATACACAAGTATTCTAAATTATCACAGGTGTGTTGTATGAAACTACTAATCGGAGTAATTGATGTTATAATGTGGTTCGGTACTACATTTACCTGTGTAATTCATCCTTTTCATTCGCTGGTGGGTCCCAGTCGGGGTCCACGGACCGTAATATCCGCTTTGGTTTGGGGTGTTACAGTGTTGGTATCGGAGCGTGGTTTGATTACTACCCTCCAAGTCATGTCTCATTTGAAATCATCGTCAACGTACTAGTATCATTGGACTTTCGCGTCACGTGTGACCTGTGCAAATGCCGAGCCAATCAGACCAAGAACTGTAAGATTTCTAATGCCATGGTATAATTTCTGGCATTAATCATTCATTCATAATTCATCAGTTAACAATCCTCATTCATCAATTTCAATTGTGATCAAGTCAATAATGTTAACTCATTAATCACTCAATTCATTTCATTACTCAGTTGTTGATCTTGAAGATCATATCATCAATCTTGTTAAATTGTTCAAGATAATCATTTCAGTAATTTTATCAGATAATCATGTCACGTCAATTAATCATTCATGTAATCGCTGTATGTGAGCGCGTATGCTCATTTTCATCATTTCATAATGTAATCATAATGTGATACTCATGCGAGATATATAATCATCATATGACTTTCCACTTCAGTATGGAGAGGGCTGGCAGAGGACGTGGAGGACGAGCCCGTGGAGCGGGCCGAATCCCGAGAACTCGTGCGAATACCCGTGCAAATGCCAGGAATAATGCTAACTCATCGAGCAGCGATGCTGCCACTCACTCACCCGGACGCGATCATTCACTGTCAGGGAGTCGTACCCGGGACATGGCTCAGTCAGAGGGTGTTCGGGTCGACCCACTCGCATTTATGCAGGGCATGATGGCCCAAATGACCCAGATGGCTCAGTTGATGGAGACGATGCATAACTCCGTCAATCAAAATCAGCAGGCTCCTCCGCCGCCGCCTCAGAGGCAAGAGAGGGGTGTAAGCAATATCATCAGCGATATCTCTCGCCAGCGACCACCCACTTTTGAGGGCTCATCTGAGCCGGCGGATATTGTTCACTGGCTTGAGCATTTTGAGAAGTTATTTGCTATGGTGGATTGCCCTAAGGGCATAAAGTTTCAGTTGCGGCTTACTATCTCGGTAAGAGCGCTCATTCATGGTGGTTATCGTTGAGACCCACAGACGGAACATGTACTTGGGATCAGTTCAAGACTCTCATGATGGAGAGGTACTATCCGGCCCCACTCATGGAGGCCAAGTTGTCGGAATTACTCACTCCCGACCTTTCGGCGGATGATGACGTTCTCGCCATCGCCGAAAAATTTCAGGAACTTCTTCCGTTCGCCTCATCTATCATTCACTCGGAAGCGGACAAGATCAAGTATTTCAGCAAGAGGCTGAAACCCCGTATGAGACTTCAGTTGCTTAATCATAACTGTGCCACTCTGGCCGAGTTCATTGAGAAGGCTCTTACTTACGAGCTTACGGCTAAGGAAATTGCTAAGCGGCAACCTTCGTACGCTAGCAAGAAGTCCAAGAACCGTAATCGGTCGCGGTAGTCGTGCCACTTTCAAGAAACCGCGGGCGGGCTCTACTTTTTCGAGCGACCTCCTGGCGTCTAAACCCGCGGAATCTCGGTCGCGAGCGGCGATTCGGCCATCACTTGTTTCAACTGTGAAGAACAGGGTCATTTCAGCACCAAGTGTCCGGCGATGCATCACGTGCCACAAGCGTGGATTGCTGGGCATAGGGCCGTTTTGCCGTAGGGACTCTAAACCCACTCCGGCGTCATCTCAAGCCCCGTGTCATTCGGGGGTGCGAATCGGGCCACTCACTCGGCGTCGTTCAAGGCAGCAGAGCTAAAGGCGGAGCCAAGAGCTATCGAGGCAGGAGCATCCGGTTCGGGGCAGCAAGCCCGAATTTATGAGATGAAGAAGACCGATGATCCCGAGGCCGGATGATCTCGGTACACTCGATATTCTATCTCAACTTTGTGTGCACTCTTTTTGATACTTGGTGCATCTCATTCATTCATTTCCGAGTCATGTTTGAGTAGACTACGTCTGGGTAGTGCTACTAGTTGTGAGCCATATGTCATTGGCCTGCACGATGGTAGACGCATTATCGTAACCGTGAGATTGTAATTGTCCGATTGGGCCATGGTCGTATGGCCATGGACCTAATCGTAGTAGATTTACCGAGGGACGACATCATCTTGGGTATTGATTGGATGGATCGTCATGATGCCATCATTAGTGTCCGAAAGCGTTTGGTCACTATCATTTGAACGATGGAGTTGAATATGTGTTTCAGGAGGTAATCCTACTGCTCGCAAAGTCATTAATTTGATGAAAGCGGAAGATTAATCAATCGAGGATGTGTCGGTTATTGGTGCTTTATGGCCAAAACCGAGAGGTCATCGAATGTTAACGGATATTCCGGTGGTGAGGGAATATGCCGATGTTTTTCCAGACGAGTTACCTGGTTTGCCTCCACAGAGGGATGTGGAATTCACGATTGAGTTGGAGCACAGTACGTCCCCGATATCGAAGGCACCGTGCTAGGATGGCCCCGACCGAAATGCAGGAATTAAAGAACCAACTTGAGGAGTTGTTCGAGAAAGGTTATATCCGACCGAGTGCGTCCCGTGGGGAGCACCGGTGTTGTTTGTCAAGAAGAAGGATGGTTCATTCCGCTTATGTATTGATTATCGGGAGTTGAGCAGGTGACGATCAAGAATAAGTATCCCTTACCCCGTATTGCCGATCTCTTAGATCAACTTCAGGGAGCTTCAGTATTTTCCAAGATCGACTTAAGATCTGGATATCACCAGTTGCGGATTCGAGAGTCGGATATCGCGAGGACGGCGTTTCGAACACGCTATGGTCATTATGAGTTCGTAGTTATGCCGTTCGGGCTAACTAATGCACCTGCGGTATTCATGGAATTGATGAATCGGGTTTTCATCGACTTTTTGGATCAGTTTGTTGTTGTCTTCATCGACGATATTTTGATTTATTCTCGTAACCGAGAGGATCACGAGGTTCATCTTCATCAGGTTCTCGACGTGTTGAGACGAGAGCAACTGTTTGGAAAGTTTTCCAAATGTGAGTTCTGGATGTCCGAAGTGACTTTTCTCGGACATGTAATCTCATCAGACGGAGTTCGTGTCGACCCTCAGAAGACGGAGGCTATTCGAGATTGGTTACCTCCGAAGAATGTTAAGGAAATCCGGAGTTTCCTCGGACTAGCGGGTTATTATCGGCGATTTGTGGAAGGATTTTCCAAAATTGCTCAACCATTGACGAACCTTTGCGAAAGGATAAGAAATACACGTGGTCCGACACGTGTCGGCGGAGTTTTGAGGAACTCAAGAGTCGGTTAATGTCAAGACTGTACTTTCCTTGCCGCAGGGACGGAAGGATTTGTGGTCTATAGTGATGCGTCGGACGGTGGTCTCGGATGTGTGCTCATGCGAGCGGGAAAGTTATTGCCTATGCTTCACGGCAATTGAGGCCTTACGAGGTTAATTATCCGACCCACGACTGGAGTTAGCCCGTGGTGTTCGCTTTGAATATTTGGCGTCATTATCTTTATGGCGTTACCCGATATTCACCGATCATAAGAGCTTAAAGTATATATTTACTCGAAGGAGTTAAATATGCGCAGAGACAGTGGTTGGAATTAATCAAAGATTATGATATCGAGATCCTTTACAACCCGGGCAATGCGAATGTTGTCTCCGATGCCTAGAGTCGTAAGTCCGTTCAGGAGCAGATGCTTGCCCGTTTAACAGTTCAGAAGGAGCTTCAGCAGGACCTCCTTAGACCCGAGATCGAGGTCTGGCGTCAGCGAGTTCAGGGACCGCGTTGGATGTGAGAGATTTCATCATCTCTTGAGGATGCAATCCGAGAGAATCGGGGTTCGGACCCATCATTGTTGCGCATCCGAGAGGATGTGGCTCGGGGAAAGCCCTGGATTCGTGGTCCACGAGGATGGACTTTTGAGATTTAAGAATCGGTTGTGCGTACCGGCGGATGACGAGTTGAAAAACTCGATTTTGAGAGAAGCTCATGCTACCCCTTATTCTGTTCATCCGGGATCCAGCAAGATGTACAAGGACTTGAAACAGAATTACTGGTGGAGTAATATGAAGCGAGAAGTCGCACTGCTTTCGAGATGCTTAACTCACAACAAGTTAAGATTGAACATCGCATCAAGGGGTATCTGAAACCTCTTCCTATTCCCGAGTGGAAGTGGGAAGACATTTCTATGGATTTCATCACGAGTTTGCCGACGAGTCGTCGTGGCATGAACACGATCTGGGTGATCGTGGACCGCCTAACAAAATCAGCTCATTTCCTTGAGATCAAGGATACGTGGGGTCCTGAGAGACTGGCTCAGTTGTTCATCAAGGAGATAGTGAGACTGCACGGTACTCCTAAGAGTATCGTTTCCGATCGTGACGGACGATTTGTGTCTCATTTTTGGAAATCAGTTCATCGTGCTATGGGAACTCAGCTCAATCTCAGTACCGCCTTTCATCCTCAGTCCGACGGGCAATCAGAGAGGACTATTCAGACACTAGAGGACATGTTGAGGGCATGCGTCCTCGATTGGAAGGACGATTGGGAAGCCCAACTACCATTGATCGAGTTCACGTATAATAATAGCTGGCATGCTTCCATTAAGATGGCACCTTACGAGGCCTTGTACGGTCGTCGTTGTCGGTCTCCTTTGTGTTGGGATGACTTGTCAGAATCAATCGGCACCGAGCCCGATATGCTTATAGCCGCCCGGGAGAAGGTAGCTTTAATCAGGAGTCGTATGTTGACAGCTCAGAGTCGACAGAAATCCTATGCAGATAATCGTCGTTGACCACTAGAGTTCGAGACGGGTGACCACGTTTTGGTCAAGGTATCCCCGAGTCGAGGTATTTTCCGTTTTGGGAAGAGGGGAAAGTTGAGTCCGAGATTCATTGGACCGTTTGAGATTTTGGATCGAGTGGGCGAGTTAGCTTATCGATTGGCTTTACCTCCGGCGTTGAGCCGAATTCATAATGTGTTTCATGTCTCTCAGTTGCGGAAGTATGTTGCCGACCCGAGTCACATACTCGATTCGAAATCGAGATCGCCGACGATCATTCATATGAGGAACGTCCTATTCGAGTTCTAGAGCGGCGAATCAAACAGCTTGAGGAATAAGACGATTCCTTTGGTTAAAATTCGGGTCTAGACACGAGTCGAAGAGGCTACTTGGGAAACCGAGGATAGTATGCGGGAGTTATCCCGAGTTGTTTGACCCTTAGTTTCGTGGACGAAACTCTTTTTAAGGGGGTATGTAATACCGGTTGTAATTCATTCATTTTCATTCAAGAATTATCGATCTGTAATCGTCACTCATTAATTCTCACTCATTAATAATCACTCATCATTCATGAATCACTCATTTGCGTTCAATGTTGGCATGTTGTAATCGTATATCGATCGATCGTCATGTCATCTCCGTTTAGAGATCGACGGAGCATTATTATTTTCATCGTGATTGGTAGTCGATCGGGAGCATCATCCGTGGCTTGTGTTAGACTTGTTCATTTTCACATTCGTATGTTATGTCGGATCATTCATCACCGTATCGTGGAATCGGAGTTATCGGAATTTTCAACTTGGCCAAGATCGAGTTACGGCCGTAAGGACTTTGGGTTACGGCCGTAACAAGGGTTCGTGTTTCGAGCCATTTGGACGAAAGGGACTTACGGCCGTAAGGTCCGTGGTACGGCCGTAAGTTGAGCAGTACGGCGTAAGGTCGGCGATTCTGGCCGTACGCTGCCAAGCAGCTACCGAGACATTTTCGGCCGAAGGTGAGTTACGGCCGTAAGGATGGTGAGATACGGCCGTAAGTAGTGTTCGTAAGTTTTGGGTGTTGTCGACCCGGGTGACTTACGGCCGTAAGGGTTGCGGCATACGGCCGTAAGTCGAGGCGTGTACGGCCGCACGAGTTGGCGTTACGGCCAGACGCTGGCAGTGTGGTGCACGGCCGTTGACGAAGAGGGCTTACGCCGTAAGATTTGGCCGGATACGGCCGTATCATCCGAGTTACGGCCGTAAGGTGTGCGGTTACGGCCGTAAGGGTGTCGACGGATATTTTTGACGAAGGCGGGTTACGCCGTAACTCGGGATCGTTACTGGCCGTAAGGTGCCGGCAGCTTTCGGACGAAGCCGAGTTACGGCCGTCTGAGTTGGCGATTACGGCCGTAAGGCCGTTGACTTGGAAAGTTACGGCCGTAAGAGGGCCGAGTTACGGCCGTAACTTCCGGCAGATTTAATGACTTGGCCGGTCATTTCACTTCACTTTTTCATTTTTTCCTTCTTCATCCGAGAGAGAGGGTTGAGAGAGAGATTTCATCATCATCAATCACTTGAGTGTGTAATCTTCATCATCTTCATTCCTTTGGGAAGCTTGGATACTCGTTATTACTCGTGTTCATCGGATCGAAGTGGTTGGATCTTCAAGAGGTAATTTCTTTAACACCTTGATTTCGATTTTGTGTTGAGATATGATGTTTTGACGTTATAATCATGTTTTATGAAGGGATATGTATATGATTATGAGTTTGTATAAGGATTCATTGGATTATTGAGGGATTTATTCTAGAACACTTTGAATATCGAGTTGGATTTGGGGATTTCCGATTAATAGTTGTTATAATCACGTTTTTGGATATTCTTAACGGACTATTGACCGTATTGGAGATGTTTTATTGATTTGAAGCACTTCTTGGGGATTTGAGATTGGTATTGTTGAGGTTTAGTTGTAATCAATCGAAGTTGGACTCAAAGTGTTCGATATAATGCCCCTATGAACTTGGTTTAATCGTATCGACGTCTTGAGTTCGTTATATTCGTGTTTAATTCGTTATTGATCGGATTGTTGGTAATTGGATTGAATTAAGGTTGTTCGAGCGACCGGTATCTTGGTTAGGACGTTGTTCGTGGACGGACATTCATCATCGGTATTGAGTAAGTTAATTCTTACTCGGTTAAAAGGATATTCATTCCTTTTGTCGTTGTTCATTCATAATCATAACTCATTCATCATTGTATTAATCGTATCAAAACTCGTCATTGTCAATTAATCACCTCAGTCATAAGGAACGCGGTTCCGATCATTTCATTGAGCTATCATTCATTTCACCACCATTAAATCTTGGTGAGTCATCATTCATTTTCGTTGTCACTTTTGTCATATTGTGGCATTCCGGGTCATCTTGGCGTGCGGTTGGTATGTGTAGTATTTTAATGTCGGGCACATTATGGTCGTGTGTTGGTTGTTGGCCTCACATTGGGTGTGCACACGAGTCGATTGCTCGTGAGACTGATTAGGTACAAGACCACGCGTGTTTGATCGTTGGTGGCTTGTGCACGGACACATTTCCATCCCGGACGTAGTGTGGCGCCATTCCTTTGAGCCGTACTGATAGTCGATTCATATAGCATGTTTGATTGCGTATGTTCGACAGGATAACTCATAATTTCAGATATATCTTGATTGTGTATTTTCAACCCTTGAGGATTGTTGTTCTGTATAACTGACCCCGTTTGGGGATATTGTTTTTCAGGTCATGGCAAGGCAAAGGCGCAGGGAGAGCACGTTGACGGCGGAGAGTCCCAGTGATACTAGAAAGGGCCCCCAATCCTTTCAGTCATTTATTCAGTCATTTATGTTTTCTTTATTATTCCGCTGCAGACATTCCTTTCAAATACTCATTTCATTCAGTGTCGTGTATTTTATCGTCACATAAGATACACAAGTATTCTATATTATCCTGGGTGTGTTGTATGAAACTCCTAATCGGAGTAATTGATGTTATAATGTGGTTCGGTACTACATTTACCCTGTGTAATTCATCCTTTTTCATTCGCCTGGTGGGTCCCAGTCGGGGGTCCACGGCACTGTAATATCCGCCTGGTTTGGGGTGTTACAGCTAACTCGATTCTCTATAATATTGCAAAGATTCAGAATTTTTGGAGTTACCAAAAATTAATGGTGATCCAACAAAGTCGAACTCATACTTAGAAAAGTCGTTTAGAAATCCTGAATTCAACAAAACGACACCGAAACCCGAACCTGAATACGAACCGAAGATACGGTTACGAAGTACTCACAAAGACGAATCTAAGAGCTAGTAGAACACACGATTCCGACCACCCGAAGGCTCGAAATTCGACAACGGAAGGTAATTACCCCAAACTTTGGGAAATTACGAAAATGGCCCAAATGCCCGAAAATCACCATACGACAACGAATAATCAAACCGAAGCTCACAACACGTATAACAACGTTAAATGAACTTACGAAAAACCCCAAGCAGCGATTTGAACGAGATTCGCAAGAACCGAACTCAAGCGCGGAAAAGTCGCTAAAAGCACGGAACTCAACAAAGCAAAGACCAAACGAACTCGGATGACAAAAGTGCAGAATTAAATATTCTCCGAATGACGAAACGGTCATGAGAGAGTCGTCAAAACAGACTCCGACCAAAAAAAAGAAATTTACCGAAAATCGAAAATTGCGGATATTACATCTTAATTCTTTCGTCTTCCATTTATAAAATGGAGACAAAGACTAAGTGGAAGGTTGGTGGAAGGGGTTGGCGATCTAGAAGAACCGGGATGAGTTTGGTTTGTTTCGGACTCCTGTGAGTCCAAACAGATAAACTCCAATTCCATTCTGATGTATATATATCAATTAATTAATCCAATTAATTAATAATATCAAATACAAAATAATATAATTAATTTCTCCAAGAAATAATTATATCTATGATTTAAATTAATCACCCAGTAATTTATTTAAATCATTAGGCCGTAAATTAATTTATCCAATAAATCAATTTAGACATCTAATGTCCCAAAATTAGATATCCAATATCTAATATTCATAATGAGATAATAAGCTCGATTCATTCCGTCGTAATCCTATTCCGCGACTCGATAGGTCCGTCTCAGTCAGCAATGGGAGGAACCAAAGAGTAGTAGCACCACCTAGCCAGCCTGGCGGCCTACACTGTGTAATATCCGCAATTTCGAATTTCGATAATTTTCTTTTTTGTGGTGTATTTCTCGATCGTAGTGACTCTCGTATACCTCTCAGTGTGTCCTTCCTGTCAACTGTTGAACTGTATCCTCGTTATTATTGTGCGGAACCGCCGTTTCGGGGTTGCCGCGGATCCATTTCGTGTTATTGGTTCCCAAATATTGATTCCTACTGTTTTATTCTCTTTCCGGATCATTTTTAGCATTTTGGGACCCAAAGAGGGGTGTGGGCCGTGGCACAAGGTGCGTGCGCCGCGGCACACAAATTTCTCCAAATGTTGGTCGAGCGATCTGTACTGTGTGCTGCGGCACACCTATCCGGTGCCGCGGCACAGTGCCAGGCCAGTGCCGCGGCACACCCGTGTGACATCTGCGACCAAAACCTGCCTGTACCGTGTGCCGCGGCACACGCGGGCTGTGCCGCGGCACAACGCCAAAACCTGGGAGTAAATTTTCGGCCTGTGCCGCGGCACACTTCGGCCAGTGCCGCGCACACGGCGTCAATCGTGATTCGTCTTTATTAGACTAAATCGGCCGGATGCTCCTCCTTTTTCACCTGCATCGCGAGAGAGAGTGAGAGAGAGGGGAAGGGTTCTTCATCTATAGCCATTGGGGGGTCGATTTTCACCATTTTTCTCCGGTAGTGGAGCCCGGGCAATCAATCTAACGCGTGTTCTACGGATCTTGGTACTTGAATCTCCTAAGGTAATATTCTAAAACCCTATTTTCGATTATATTGGGGTTTTGGTTTTTTCTTCCGATTCGTTCCGTTTTGTTGGTGGATTCATGATGTATACGATTAATATTGTTAGTATCTTTAGTTTTCCTACGGATTCATGGATATTTTGTGGATTTTTACGGAATCGAGAGGGTTTGGTTGTGGTCCGCCCTCGTTGTTGTTTTCGGTATGAATACACATGAATCGTAGGCGGGTTTCCGGGTGTATTCCATTTCCATAATCGTTTAGAAGTGGTTGTGATTGTGCTATTCGAATCGTTAGGTTCATTTTCGTCGGTTCCTCGCGGTCGTGCTTGATTCTTCCGTTTCGTTCATTGTCGTCTTCCTTTTCGTTAGCATCGGGCGTTCCGAAGCTTCCCGGTTGAGCCGTATCCGTTCGTGGTTCAGTGCTCGTGGTATCGAGGCAAGTACCTTGCCCATACTTTTCTTATTTTGTGGATATGATGATCGGTGATCGTATTAGTGTGTTTGTTTGGTTGTTGAAACGAAGTTTCAAAAGATTTCGGTTTGGCCTCGTTAAAGGCTTTCTTTCAAATGCGTGTGTGTTTTGTGAACGGTGTGTTTTGGGAATTGATTATGATTTGATTATTTTGAATGTTGAAGGATTTTATGATGATACTCCTCTTGTTTAAAGTTATGGAATCGTGTATTCCGTATTTAATCTTGTTATTGTGTTTTGAAGAGTTTGATAATGGTGTCGAGTTAATGGCCATCTCTAGTGCGTATTCTTAATGAACTTACATTCTTAGCATGTTAGTATTGCATGAGTAACGTGTGTGTGTGTGTATGCTCACTGCGGGTTAGATCCGACGGGGTCTCGGTAGGGCTCCACGAAGCTGTGGAACCGCGAGCTTCCTTTTAACCACTGTGGGTTAGATCCGACGGGGTCTCGGCAGGGATCCACGAAGTTGTGGGTCCGCAGTTAATTGTGGTGCATTTTACAAATGTGATTTGACATTGGCATTTCCGGAAATGAGTGCTTTTGAACGGTTTTCATTTGCATGCATTGACTAAGTGTGTAAGAGGTAAGTTGTTCGTTTGGCCTACTTGGCTAGGATGGCTCTAGAGTATTTTGTTGTTTGTTTTAAATCCTTTATTTGTGGATTTTGATGTTGGGAGACGAACCTTGTGGTCGTTCTTGTGTACTGTGAGTTGATGAGATTTGGGGCTAAAATCCCAACATTTTTGTAAAAGTCATTTTACGGATTTGGGGCTAAAATCCCAACGGTTTGGTAAAGGTGATTTTACGGAAAGTAAACTTTTGGGGCGGTGACCCCTTTTGTCTTGTGGATTTTGAAAAGTAGGATTTGATAATCCTAAATGGTTTTCTATTAAAACTCTCGATGGCATTCTAAACCGTCTTATAAATTATTTCCATTGGTTTATGGTATTTCGATTTTGAAATGTTTTCTCAAACCCTTGCCTCGAGAAGTACTTTTCGTTTTGTTTGGATCTTTGAGGATTCCTGGTTATTGTTATTCGTGGAATGTGAATTGTATGGCTCGTATTTGCACTTTGTATTTGCACTAGCAAAACAGTGGAGTTTTGCTAACCCCCGAGTACTCGGGGGGTGGATGTCTATTTTTGCATTCAGGTTTTGGAGCATAACACAGGGTCGGCACGAAGGATGATGAAAGATGAACGATACTAATCACACGAGGATCCGTTGATGTCGTATTGGTCTAGTTGTATTTTCTTTTCCGCTGCAGTATCTTTTCCCCATTGTACGGGAGTTTATTGTACTTTGACCCCTGCGTGGGTATATGTTGTAATTGAGTTGTATATTTTATTGAAAGACCAAATCGGTCTACTGAGTCATTTAGCCTTGAAGGCATGGTTGAGTTATTATATGTTGTTACCAGCCTGGTAGATCTTCGAGGAGAGGGTCTACCGCGTGTAATATCCCTGAGTGGAATGGGGGTGTTACATAAATGGTATCGGAGCTTAGGTTGTGGAAACCTAGGCTGTCGGGTCAGTGGTGTCTATTGCGTTTTGTCTCGTCGGATTTTGTCTGACTGAGTCGTGTCGCGACGCGTCGTTTGAGTTTGTTGGTCGTGATTAGTATCGTGGGGCGATCATCATTTTCGTGCGACCTGTGGAAGTAAGTCTCCCTTCTTTGTGTTGTGCCTCGTGTGACACGAGCTATTTTTATGATTATTTGTTAAGTGGTGGAATCCTTATGTGAATTTTGATTTCACGATATGTATTTAGTCGACTTTCGTATTTGATTTATACGAGGAGTGTCGTCGCTTGTGATGTCTTTTTATTGTTGTTTTTCTCCGTTGATGATGATTTTCGAATCGATTTGCACGTTTTACAAGTTCTATCGTGGAAGCTTTATGCTTATACGCGTTCGACTTGTTCACTAGCCAGTGCGGGAGAGTATTCTATCAGTGGTTTTGTTCTGAACGTGGTATTTTATCGTTTATTCCCGTTTAAAGACATATATTGTCTTGATTTTAAACGTTTTGATGCGTGTGCTAGGAGTTGTTTTAGTGAACGTCGATATGTGTGAGTTTTGGGCATTCTGGCCTATTGAATTTTTGAAAACCTTGAGTATCTTAGAAAAATAAATTTCGAGACATACTTTTCAAATGAGTTATTTTCTTGTGGTACATCCAAGGTGCCACAATATATTTCAAAAAAATTTCTACTTCGAGGACCAAAATGCTTTGAGATATTTTCAATGTTTTAGAAATATTTTTATTTAGACCCGAGGGTCGAATATTTTGAAAGTTTTCACTAACAGAAAGTGACTTCATTCTTATCAAATTCGAAATGGTTCTCCAATGTCTCGATAACGATGTTTCAAGTTTGCACTTTTTGAAAGGTGATACTCAAGATCAACCGGTGTTCTTCTAAATTATTTTCAAAATGAAGTTTTCGTTTTTAAAACCTATCCATTCCCGTTTGAGGGCTGGGTATATATGTATGATGTGCGCGTTGTCATTTCGATGTTAACTCCCGAGTATGACCGAATTGGCGGTGTGAGCGTTGAATCGTTTTCCACACATTTGTTGTGTTAGCCCCTTGTGAGAGGTGGGATGTTGGTGTTGAATGTTGTCGCCTCGTGGTGATCTCTGCGTTGTCGCGCATGTGCGAGCTGTTAGAGCTTGGGTTGGTAGGGTCGTGTGCATCGGTGATCGTTCCGTTATGTGTCGGTTGTCTAATGTCTTGTTACCTTGCTCCTGTTTTTGTGAATTTCGCGGACGAGGTCGAAGGTAATGCCCATACTATTTTGACTTCAGTATTTTCTCTTTCCCCAGTCTATCGATTCGCTCATGTTCGTTGGTACTTTATGAACTTGTTCTGTATTTCGGTTTCATCGTTCGAGCAAGCTGTGATCTTGTTGTGGGCCGATCTGGTTATCGATGTGACTTTTTTCGAGTTCGGTTCGATTCTTGTGAACCTTGTTCGGGAGTGGCGTCATCTGGTTCTATTAGTTCTTTTATTCGAAGTGGATCGGATTTGGAACTCTTGTGTTTTCGACTTTGTCGACTCATCATGTTCATTGACCTTTTCTGAGTTTGTCCTGCCCCTTGCCTTTGTTGATTGAACGAGGGTGGTATTATTTCGGAATTTCTCGTTCGTCATTGTGACCTTTCAATCGTTATTCCCTTTCCTGTGGATCTTGTGCGAGTGTGCATCTTGTTGTTTTCACCGGATCATGTTTTGTCTCGAGTCGAGGTGTGAACCTCGGAGTTGTCGGTTGAACCTTATTGTTCTTCGTGATCCGAACATGATCGTTCGATTTCTGTTGTCTCGATCTTTGTGGTTCGATCGTTTGATTGTTCGGTTTTGTCGATCTCGTTTCGTGATTGTTGAACATTCAGACTCCTTCGAAATTTCCTTAAGTTCGGGAAATTAGTCTCGTTTTCGATCTTCCAACCTTTGGGCGGTGGAATTTCGTATTTGTTCAGCGTGTGGCTCATGTTTTGATGGATGTACCGTTGGGTTGGTCCATCATACTGACTTTCGTTCGTTGTGTTTTGTGATTGTCGGATAATTGACTTGGCTATATCATCCGTTTGATGACGCTCGTCATTTGTTGGTTTTATTGTATCCCTAACGGCGATGTTGTGTTGGTCGTCGTGGAGCGTGTTTTCACGCCGTTTATTTCTTTGCGTTGCTTGTAACGTTTCACTGATGGGCGTAAGTTACGCATTCCTTGTGCATCTCGTTGAGTTTTCCCTGGCGGAGATATTGCTTCTCCCTACTTGTTTTAAGTTTCGGGACGAAACTTCTTTTAAGGAGGGTAGAATGTAATATCCGCAATTTTGAATTTCGGTAATTTTCTTTTTTTTGGTGTATTTCTCGATCGTAGTGACTCTCGTATACCTTTCAGTGTGTCCTTCCTGTCAACTGTTGAACTGTATCCTCGTTATTATTGTGCGGAACCGCCGTTTCGGGGTTGCCGCGGATCCATTTCGTGTTATTGGTTCCCAAATATTGATTCCTACCGTTTTATTCTCTTTCCGGATCATTTTTAGCATTTTGGGACCCAAAGAGGGGTGTGGGCCGTGGCACAAGGTGCGTGCGCCGCGGCACACAAATTTCTCCAAATGTTGGTCGAGCGATTTGTACTGTGTGCCGCGGCACACCTATCCGGTGCCGCGGCACAGTGCCAGGCCAGTGCCGCGGCACACCTGTCCGGTGCCGCGGCACACCCGTGTGACATCTGCGACCAAAACCAGCCTGTACCGTGTGCCGCGGCACACACGGGCTGTGCCGCGGCACAACGCCAAAACCAGGGAGTAGAAATTCGGCCAGTGCCGCGGCACACTTCGCCGTGCAGGCCGCGCACACGGTCATTGTGCGATTCGTCTTTATTAGACGAAATCGGCCGGATTCTCCTCCATTTTCACCTGCATCGCGAGAGAGAGTGAGAGAGAGGGGAAGGGTTCTTCATCTATAGCCATTGGGGGGTCGATTTTCACCATTTTTCTCCGGTAGTGGAGCCCGGGCAATTAATCTAACGCGTGTTCTACGGATCTTGGTACTTGAATCTCCTAAGGTAATATTCTAAAACCCTATTTTCGATTAAATTGGGGGTTTTGGGTTTTTCTTCCGATTCGTTCCGTTTTGTTGGTGGATTCATGATGTATACGATTAATATTGTTAGTATCTTTAGTTTTCCTACGGATTCATGGATATTTTGTGGATTTTTACGGAATCGAGAGGGTTTGGTTGTGGTCCGCCCTCGTTGTTGTTTTCGGTATGAATACACATGAATCGTAGGTGGGTTTCCGGGTGTATTCCATTTCCATAATCGTTTAGAAGTGGTTGTGATTGTGCTATTCGAATCGTTAGGTTCATTTTCGTCGGTTCCTCGCGGTCGTGCTTGATTCTTCCGTTCCGTTCATTGTCGTCTTCCTTTTCGTTAGCATCGGGCGTTCCGAAGCTTCCCGGTTGAGCCGTATCCGTTCGTGGTTCAGTGCTCGTGGTATCGAGGCAAGTACCTTGCCCATACTTTTCTTATTTTGTGGATATGATGATCGGTGATCGTATTAGTGTGTTTGTTTGGTTGTTGAAACGAAGTTTCAAAAGATTTCGGTTTGGCCTCGTTAAAGGCTTTCTTTCAAATGCGTGTGTGTTTTGTGAACGGTGTGTTTTGGGAATTGATTATGATTTGATTATTTTGAACGTTGAAGGATTTGATGATGATACTCCTCTTGTTTAAAGTTATGGAATCGTGTATTCCGTATTTAATCTTGTTATTGTGTTTTGAAAAGTTTGATAATGGTGTCGAGTTAATGGCCATCTCTAGTGAGTATTCTTAATGAACTTACATCCTTAGCATGTTAGTATTGCATGAGTAACGTGTGTGTGTGTATGCTCACTGCGGGTTAGATCCGACGGGGTCTCGGTAGGGCTCCACGAAGCTGTGGAACCGCGAGCTTGCTTTTAACCACTGTGGGTTAGATCCGACGGGGTCTCGGCAGGGATCCACGAAGTCAGGTCCGCGGTTAATTGTGGTGCATTTTACAAATGTGATTTGACATTGGCATTTCCGGAAATGAGTGCTTTTGAACGGTTTTCATTTGCATGCATTGACTAAGTGTGTAAGAGGTAAGTTGTTCGTTTGGCCTACTTGGCTAGGATGGCTCTAGAGTATTTTGTTGTTTGTTTTAAATCCTTTATTTGTGGATTTTGATGTTGGGAGACGAACCTTGTGGTCGTTCTTGTGTACTGTGAGTTGATGAGATTTGGGGCTAAAATCCCAACATTTTTTGTAAAAGTCATTTTACGGATTTGGGGCTAAAATCCCAACGGTTTGGTAAAGGTGATTTTACGGAAAGTAAACTTTTGGGGCGGTGACCCCTTTTGTCTTGTGGATTTTGAAAAGTAGGATTTGATAATTCTAAATGTTTTTCTATTAAAACTCTCGATGGCATTCTAAACCGTCTTATAAATTATTTCCATTGGTTTATGGTATTTCGATTTTGAAATGTTTTCTCAAACCCTTGCCTCGAGAAGTACTTTTCGTTTTGTTTGGATCTTTGAGGATTCCTGGTTATTGTTATTCGTGGAATGTGAATTGTATGGCTCGTATTTGCACTTTGTATTTGCACTAGCAAAACAGTGGAGTTTTGCTAACCCAGAGTACTGGGGTGGATGTCTATTTTGCATTCGTGTTTTGGAGCATAACACAGGGTCGGCACGAAGGATGATGAAAGATGAACGATACTAATCACACGAGGATCCGTTGATGTCGTATTGGTCTAGTTGTATTTTCTTTTCCGCTGCAGTATCTTTTCCCCGTTGTACGGGAGTTTATTGTACTTTGACCCCTGCGTGGGTATATGTTGTAATTGAGTTGTATATTTTATTGAAAGACCAAATCGGTCTACTGAGTCATTTAGCCTTGAAGGCATGGTTGAGTTATTATATGTTGTTACCAGCCTGGTAGATCTTCGAGGAGAAGGTCTACGGCGTGTAATATCCCTGAGTGGAATGGGGGTGTTACACACTGTACCCCAACTGAGAACGAATGATTGGGATCATTCAAGAACCATTCTGTCGTGAATACCAGTATACGTATAAACCCTTCTTTCAAATTTCCCGATCAAGTTATAGGGTCACGGTCAGTCAAACCCTATATGTACTATCTGTACTTGATGCTATGCATGAGTTAATGCAAATCGAGATCATCGAGATCTCGTGTATCCAATACAACTAGCTCCAATGCTTTGGCTAAAGACTTATGATCTCATCTACCAATAACCGCATAGGACATATAACCCGCTCACTAACGGGAGAAAGAATTCTATATTGGTATTCAGTAGGACCTGCTACTTGCCCGTCAAGATGCACGTCGAGGTTGACCCCCACCTCCCGGTTTACAGGGTCGAACTACTCTATTGAAAATATTGACGTCACAAGCACATCCCTACTAAATCCTCAAGTCGAAGGTTCACGAATACCTATCACAACCTTTCGATTCCGTCATTGACTGTCCCAAAGTGAAATTCGTGTGATGAATCGAGGGTGAGTCGGTTCGAGTATACTAATCCAATGAGGATACCTATAACGTGTGCTCCCACTAACCATTAGTGTTCGACAGGCACTCTCTTTGTCAAAGAACACGTCATACAAGTCTTCACATAAACTTAACAACCAGTCAAGTTTCATGGACTTGCGAACAATTAAGTATTTGAGCTATAAACCTTTCCAGTGCCGACCCCTTATCCAATAAGGAGTGGAATGTTTTGCTCTCAAATACACGGACTAGTTTCTATATATACTTACGAGTCAGGAACGCCAGTAATTACCTGTAAATAAAGAAACATCCATTGCCTTATATTAATGATATACATAATAACAAGTACAATGCCCTCACTCAACATCCTCTGAGTGGCATTCAAGGGCATACTCCTAACACCTTCAAAACACAAACGGCAACGATTCAAAGATTACCGAATTCCCGAGAATGATAGTATGCTGCTTTGAGTCGGCCAACACGATAATGATGACTCACGGATGGGCACCGTCCTCGGCGGTCCCAATTCAATACCTCGATTATCTTAGAATGGTCAACCAATAACAACGACACAACGGATGTGAACTATCCTCGACTGCCCCAATTCAATACCTCGATTGACTTAGAATGGCCAACCGATAACAATGATGCAGCGGATGATTTAATACCTCGGTTGTCTTAGAGTGGCCAACCGAAAACACTGATCCAATGAATGATTGAACACTTTGATTGCCTTAGAACGGCCAATCGATAACCGTGATACAATGATTGCCTCGGCACCTTTAATCGGTTACCGACGACGAAAATGAGAACGAATGCGCCAATGCCTTCAATCGGCCAACACAACATGAATGACAGGACGCCAACATTAATAACAATGATTACAACAATGTCTTAGATCGACATCAATATTAACAATAACAATCAATACATCGATACCGCGAACCGGCTATCGACAATAAAATTAACAACGAGTATCCCAATGCCTTGAACCGGCCATTAATGAATAATAATAAACATTTGGCATAATTGCCGAAGAGTATCGTATCGAACGATCCCCTAATATCAATGAACTAATGAAGAGACTAAGTCTCGGAATGATACAACACATTCATACACATATATGATAACATTAATCTCATTGACTAGTACAAGTATAAAACTTGCCTCAACCGAAGGCGATGAAATCCTTCCACGAACAACGAACGGCGTCCTCCGATAAACACAAGTACTCGAACAACCTTGAATGAAATATAATTCATTCAATAACACAATATCAATCGAAATCAGCACAACGACCGAAAGAAACTCTTTGAGACATTTAATCAAACACTAAATGTTCAAAGTTCCTCAAGAACCTAAGAATCATCAATCGGGTTGAACGAATCAAAGATATGGATATACAATCATAGAACACGATTAATAATTTTCACTAGCATCAACCGATTCATCAAATTCGGACGAACAACGAAAATCAAGAAGAAATCCCGAAAATTAAATTCTAGGAGATTTCAGGAAATTACCTCGATCCAACGAAGAACAAGGATTTGATGTTGATAATCGACAAGAATCCTCAAAAACGCCTAGAAATCGAGTGGAATTGACCAAAAACTCCAGTCCCCGACTTTCCCGTCGCCAGCCGCCACCCGGGTGAAGAAATGTGGAGAAAATGAGGTCTGGCCGGTCACAGGCCTATAAATGGCTGATAGAGTTACGACAGTAACCGGCAGGGCCATACGGCTGTAACTCGGCCCTTACGGCCGTACCCGGCAGGTCCTTACAGCCATAACCGGCATTCGTCGAGATTCTGCCCAGGACCTGCCGATCACTTATGGCCGTAACTGACACCCCCTTACGGCCGTAACCGGCATTCGTCCAGCCTGTGCCTGCCGATCACTTACGGCCGTAACCGGCCGTAACTCGGCCAGGCCAGTACCTGCTCCAAACTGTGCGGCCGTAACTCGGCCGTGGCCACTTCCGACGGCCCGGACAACGCCGAAACCCGAACCGGAATATGAGTTGAAGATACGGTTATGAAGTACTCGCAAAGACGAATCCAAGCGCTAAGAGAACACATGATCCCGACCACCCGAAGGCTTGAAATTCGACAACCGAAAGTAATTACCCCAAACTTTGGGAAATTACGAAAATGGCCCAAAACGTCCGAAATACACGATACACGATCGAAACACCAAGACAAAGCTCGCAACATGAATAATAATATTAAATGAACTTACGAGAAACTTGAAACAATAGTTTCGGACGATATTCACAAGAATCGAACTCAAGTGCGGAAAAGCCGTTTAAAAACACGGAACTCAACAAAACGATACCGAAATGAACTCGGATGACAAAAAGTGCAGAATTAAATATTCTCGGAATGATGAAACGGTCACAATAGAGTCACTAAGATGGACTTCCGACAAAAAATAAAATTACTAGAAAATCGAAATTGCGGATATTACATCAACAATCACTGCTAGCTGCTCCTCCACCATGGTCATAAAATCAGACATGTCAAGAGATATTCTGGAATTCGTAGGTGTTGGAGAAGGGTTCTTCTTGTTGAGCAGAGCGTCCATATTCAGGTTGAGGGACTGGAGATCAGGCTTCACCTCAGTTGTTAATAACTTGGCAGCAGTCTCCTCGACAATCCCTCTGATCAGCTCGGTCAGCTCAGGTGAGATAGGAATTGCAGGTGCCATCTGAGGTGCATTCTCACTTGAGTCTTCTTGGTCAGCTAACCTTCTTGCAGTGGATTTTTCTGAGGGTAGACTTCGATCAGCTGGCTTCTGATCATATGGGGTTTTGTCAGGTGTGCCTGATTTGTCCTCTTCAAGCTGATGCGAGCTAGATGCCTGATTAGGTGCACCATCAGCTCCATCATCTCTCTTCTCATCTCCTTTCTTCTCTCCTTCTTCTTCTTCTTCTTCTTCTTCTTTTTCTTCTTCTTTTTCTTCATTTTCTTTTTCTTTTTCTTCTTTTTTTGTCTTCATTTTCTTTTTCTTTTTCTTCTTCTTTTTCATCTCCTTCTGCAACTTCTGCCTTTTCAACTTCTTCCTCCTTTTCTTTTTCAACCTCTTTTTTTTCAACATTTTCAACTCCTTCTTTTTCAACTGCAGCTTTATTTTTTCAATATTTTCAACTCCTTTTTCAACTGCAGCTTCTTCCTCTGCTTCTCCAACCACATATTCAACTCTAGCAACCTCAACTTCCTCTTTCCTCTCTCCATCTTCTTCTTCAACGATCCTCTCCTCTAAAACCTCCTTCATTACTTGGAGAATGAATTGGTCCATGTTCTGTTGGAAATGGAGCATGAACCAATCCTCTTCAAGTAGAACCTGCATGTTAGTTTCATGACAGAATAACATAACAAGTTGTTCTACAGCTATTAGATTCTCCTAGGAGGTCCTATCGACAAGTGCTTTAAGTTGGGAAAAGGTGTACATCCTGAGCTCTCTCCATAACTTGTACATATTTACATAGGAATATTGTGAAACCTCATTTTTTACCAACTTCAGCTTTGCTGTGGAGAGTCCTAGGGGGTTGTTGGTCCTCAAGTTGAATGAATAATTTGCGGCAGGGACTTGAATGGTCTCCTCGGCTTCTTCTTCCTCAATAATGCTAGGAAGAGTGAGGGGAATGCTGTCAGTCATCAGCTCAGTTTGATTGGGCTAATGTTCAGCCGAGGCAGGTGCAGGGGAGATGGTTATCTACTTCTGAGCAGATGGGTCTTCGGTTGGTGCAGGGGATCTGACCTGCTGCACCTCTTCTTCTTCTTCAGATGGGTAGTCCACCAAACCTCTCAGTCTTTGGGGGGACTTCTCTGGTGAATATTGGATGTGGCCAACCTCCTCTGGTTCAGGTGACTTTCCCTTGAACATCTTGGCCAGAGGGGCGTTGTCATCATTGGAGTCATCTGCAGAGGGCTTCTCAACTGCAGGTGACTTTGGAGGGATCACAGCTACGGCTGCCTCAGACTGTTCTGATTCGGTATCTGAGGGGCCTATTTACTCAGATGGTCCAGAGGTCATCTCCTTGATAATTTGAGAAGCTCTTTCCCTCTTATCACCAATGGTCTTCAGGGACTCGTGGTCCAGGTGACCAAGTCTTTTGCTGAGGTGAAATGGGTCTGCATTTCCCTTAGCTTTTCCAAGATGCTCCAGAATCCAACTGATCTGGGTTCCGTACGCCAGCTTCTTCCTAAACTTTTTCTCATCTTCAACCCAGGAGACTTTATTCACTTCCCGAACCAACTGCCTGTAGATGTAATAAAGCCAGTTAATTCATTTTGGCTGGATAAGGGCTCCCATTACCACATATTTAGCTGAAGACAGTTGGTCATAACTTCCAGCCATTCCATGACTATTTTGTTATTGATGTCAAGGAAATATTTATACTCTTTCTTCAGATCATTCTTTTTGGCAGTTAGCTTGATCTTAGGGGACTCTTTCGGCAACTTGATTTCGAACCACGTCTCAGTCGAGCTTTGTTTGAGGGCCTTGACTGTGATGCCTTGGTTTTCCATCTGAAATGCATCTGCGATTATCTTCGGAGTAATATCGACTTCTTCTCCAAGAATCGAACTTGAGATGCAATGCTCCGTCACTTGCGCCTCCTTATAGAAATAGATAACAACTTATTTGTACAGCTGCTTGGGGGATATCTCGAGAAAACAGTAGATTCTATTTTTCTTCATCATCCTTATGACATACCCCATTTCGCCTGTCTGGTTCGTCGCTAGCAATACTTCAAAATTGGCCACGATACTGAATATTATCTGGTCCTTCACAACCTTGAGGTTAACTGCTTCAAAATAAGCTTCCATTTCTACAAGAAAAGATGTTTTTTGCCGAGTGTAGAGAAGATTCAAAGGTTTTCTGCTCTTGAGAAATTAGGATTCTTAGGCTTTTGAAAACGATAAAGGTTGTGAAATGATTTCCGTCGCCTTAAATAGTCAGTTGAAAAGACTCTTTGAATTTTTAATAATAGAAAATTAATCTACAGTACGATTTTTGATGTTTAAGGAATGACGGTTAAAATTTGATTGGACGTCGTGGAGGTCATGTGAATGTGTCTTTGTCCACGTGTGAAAATATAATAAAATAATAAAGTCAGTCTCGGAATTAGAAACTTAGCTGGTTGACTGTTTGACTTCTTGTTTGCTCTTCATCAGGTAGCTTGTGTCGCCTGTGGTCAACTAACTTTTCCTTGTATGTTCTGCATCAGTTAGCTTATTACATCAGGTAGCTTCCTTGCCCGGTCTCTGCATCAGGTAGCTTCCTCGCCTGGTCTCTTGCCATCTGGTCTGGTCTTCAGGTAGCTTTACCTTCGTCTAAAATCCGTATCAGGTATCTTTATCTTTTGTGCTAGATTCCCAATCTAGTAAGCCAAGATCCCTACTTAGCCCTAGAAACCTTTCTTCTGGAAAAAGGTTTTGTGAATATTCAGCAATTTGGTACTCCATGCTGACTCTTTCTACTCTAACTCTTTTATGTAGCACATGGTCTCTGATGAATGATGTTTAACATCAATGTGCTTTGTCCTTGGGTGCAATACTGGGTTATTGGTTATTGCAATTGCACTGTTGTTATCACACCATATTGGGACTTCATTTGTAGTGATGTTGTAGTCCCTTAGATGTTGTCTGATCCAGAGAATTTGCGCACAATAGCTACCTGTAGCTAGGTATTCTGACTCTGTGGTTGATATTGAGTTACATACCTGGTTTTTGCTAAACCAAGATATCAATCTGGTTCCTAGGAATTGCCACGTTCCACTAGTGCTTTTCCTATCAATCTTACATCCTATAAAGTCTGCATCCGAGTATCCTGATAGCTCAAAATTGTCATCCTTGGGATACCATAGGCCAACATTGATTGTAGACTTAAGGTATCTGATGATTCTCTTAGCTGCTTCATGGTGCTGCTTCGGCTTAAATGGAAATCTTGCACATACTCCCACTGCATATGAAATATTAGGTCTGCTTGCATTGAGGTATAGAAGTGATCCGATAAGTCCTCTGTAGTGGGTTGGGTCCACTGAAATGCCTACTTCATCTGTTTCAAGGAGTAGGGATGTGCTCATTGGAACTCCTGCTGGTTCCATACCAAATCTTTTAATTAAATCCCTTGTATACTTAGCTTGATTGATGAAGATTCCTTTGTCCATTTGCTTGACTTGCAAACCGAGAAAGAAATTAAGCTATTCCATCATACTCATCTCAAATTCTCCTTGCATGAGTTTTGAGAATTTCTCATATAGCTCCGGGTTGGTTGATCCAAATATGATGTCATCCACATATATTTAAACTAGCAATATGTGGTCTTCATGCTCTACTCTGAATAGGGTCTTGTCAACCTTGACTTTGCTGAATCTATTCTTCTCTAGAAACACAGATAGTGTCTCAGACCATGCTCTTGGTGCCTGCTTGAGTCCATATAGAGCTTTTAGAAGTTTTTAGATTTTGTCTCCTTTGACAAATCCAGGGGGTTGCTCCACATAGACTTCTTCTTCTAAAACTCCATTGAGAAAGGCACTTTTCACATCCATTTGGTAGACTTCAAAATCCTTGTATGCTGCATACGTAAGGAATAGTTTGATGGCTTCCAATCTTGCAACAGGTGCATAAGTTTCATCAAAATCTATTCCTCCACATTGTGCATATCCTTTAGCAACTAATCTGGCTTTATTCCTAACAACAGCTCCATCTTCATCACACTTGTTCTTGTACACCCATTTAGTGCCTATGACTTTCTTGTGATCTGGTCTGTCTGTTAGTTCCCAGACATTGTTTCGCTCCATCTTGTTCAGCTCTTCTTGCATTGCATTGATCTATGAGTAGTCCTCCAGTGCTTGCTCTATTGTCCTGGGTTCCATTTGAGACATGAAACATGAGAACATTGCCATTCATACTGGTTCTGTGGATTGTCTGGTTCTGACTCCATCAGTTAGGCTTCCAATGATCTGTTGAATGGGATGATCTCTGAGCCATTTGGGAATATCTTCTTCTGAGTTTGTTCCCCCTGTAGAGTTGCTTTGGTGAACTTCTTCTCTCTCTACATCAGCTTGGTTTTGGTCTTCTGGATCTGCAATTGGGTCAGCTACGGTCTTGTCATCTGCAGGTGGGAATCCTGTCTGATCTGCAGATGGGTCTTTGTCAGCTACAGAAGGATCTTCATCAGATGCATCTGGATCAGGTAGGTTTTGGGGTCCTATTTGATCTGCAATTGAGTCTTTAGGCTGATCTGCAGGTGAGTCCATCATTCTTGTGTCATGAATGATGACTTCTTCTAAGGTGGCGGATTTGAGCTTTTTCTCAGTTGATTCCACCTGTTTCCTATACACAACAGTAGACTCATCAAACACAACATGAGGTATTTCTTACACAACTAAGGTTATTTTTTTATAAACTCTATATGCCTTGCTTATTTATGAGTATCCCATAAAGAGACCATCACCAGTTTTAGCATCAAAGGCATTGAGTTGGGTTTTACCATTGTTGTGGATGAAACACTTACAACCAAGTATATGAAAGTATGCAACAGTTGGTGTTCTGCCATTCCAAACCTCATAGGGAGTTTTGCCATGTCTCCCTACTATCATACTCCTATTCTGAGTGTGACATGTTGTGTTAACAACTTCAGCCCAGAACCTCTTTGGCAGGTCAGCTTCAGCAATCATGGACCTGGCAGCTTCCTTCAAGGTTCTGTTCCTTCTTTCAGCAACACCAGTTTGCTGTGGAGTCCTTGCTGCAGAGACTTCATGCTGGATCCCATTCTGATCACTATACTCAGTGATTGCCTTGTTGAGAAATTCTCATCCTCTATCTGATTTGATCTTGATGATTGAGAGGGATTTCTCATTCTGAATCTTCCTTAGCAGCTCATGTAACTTTGTCAGTGTTTCACTCTTTTTATAGAGAAAAACAACCCATGTGAATCTTGAGTAGTCATCAACTACTACTAGAGCATGCTTCCTTACACTCAATGTCCTTGGCTTGATGGGGCCAAAGAGATATATATGAAGTAGATCTAGAACTCTTATGGTGAGAGTGGTAGGTTGAACTAGTTGGAATGATTCTCTGGTTTGCTTCCCTTTCTGACATGCATCACAGAGAGCTTCCTTCTTGATACTTCTTCTAGAAGTCCTCTGACTAGCTTTTGAGAGCTAATTTTGTTGATGGCTTTGAATTTCAGGTGACATAATCTTTTGTGTCACAACCATCCATTTTCAGCAATTGTCTTAGATAGAAGACAGGTGTTGGGAGTGCATGTATTTCAATCTATCATGTAGACATCTCTCCTTCTGAATCCTTGTAGCTTCACTTTTCCAGATAAGATATCAATCACCATGCATTTCCAAATGGTGAAGACTACTAGGTTCTTCTCATCACAGAACTGACTTATGCTCAAAAGGTTGTATTTGAGCCCTTTGACATAATGAACTTTGGATATGGTTATATTTCCTCTGTGCAGCTCTCCAAATCCTTTTGTCTGCCCTCTAGAGCTATCTCTAAAGGTTACATCTGGGCCTCTTTATTTGATATAATTTGATATCACCTTCTTATTCCCAGTCATGTGCCTTGAGCATCCAGAATCTACAAACCATTCTTTTCCTCCCATTGTTGAGTTTGAGGAGATGTGGTAGTAGTCCTTCCACTTTTTCTGCAATCAAACAAGCAGAGATTTAAGTACCCAAATCTGTGTGGGTCCTTGGGGGTTAGTAGGTTTCCTGGAGAATTGATTTCTCCTTGGATTATAGAAGTTATGTTGATTGCCCCTAAAAGGTGTGTGTTGTCTAGGCCTATATCCCTGGTGAGGATTGTATACTGGATATGCCTCATAAAATTTGTGGTGTGGGCCATTTTTAAATCTTGGCTGAGACCATTTATTAAATCGTTGGGTTCTCCACACCTGTTCATTTTGAAAACTTGGATAACCTTGAGGTTTCCATTTGCCTCTCCCATTTTGAAATTTGTTTTTAGGGAGTCTTTGATAATAGTTGGCATAATGTCTTGGCTGCTGCTTTTGCCTAGTCTCTTGTCTAGGTAGCTGCCTTGTGAACCTTGGTTGCTGCCTAAACCTTTGACTTGGTTGCTGCCTATTTTGAATTATGGGTTTATAAGTAGGCTCAGCAGTCGAGACAAGTGTTTCTCCCTTGATGAAAGTAGTTTTTGAACTAGAGGGAGTGCGGTCATATCCAAGGCCTGATCTGGAATAAAGTGGCCTTTTGTTCATACACAGTTCATCCAGGGTTATAGATGCCTTTATATATGTTATCTCTTTAGCCTTTATACTATTTAACTATTTTACTTTGGCTAGCTCAGCTTTGACATGAGTGAGTGCAGCTGACTTTTCACTATTTAAAACAGCCAGCTTATGTATCTCAGCTTCAGTATTTTCAGCTGAGTTTTTCGAAGAATTTTCAGATCGTCTTTCAAGCTCAGCTATAGTATTTTTAAAGTTTGCTGACTCTTGACTGAGCTTGTCAAAATCATTTTTCATATGTGCTTTCTCATCTTTTAGCTGTGCATTTTCGGCTGTCACAGTCTGGTGAGCTGATTTAAGGGTTTCAAAGTCTTTTAGTAACTGGTTTACAGATTCATGAAGATTCATATCTTGAGACATGCCAGAGCTAAAACCCTGTGTAGTTTGGGGTTTGGAAGTTACCTCTTCATCAGCTAGGTTGGCCATCAGACAGTTGTATTCATCATCATCATCAGAGAAGAATCCACCACTTGATTCTACTCTCTCTTTGATATGATCTTCAATGATGAGGGATTTCCTCTTGTCCTTCTTTATGGTCACGTCCTTCTTGATTTCATCCTTCTTAAGATCAGGACAGTCAAATTGTATATGTCCTGTCTTATGACAGTTGTAGCATTCCACCTTCCAGTTGCCTGCTTTCTGATTTCTCCTTGGATTGTCTTTGTAATTCTTCTTGTACTTGGAGTAATTTTTCCGAAAGTTGCTGAATCTTTGAATTATGGATGCCATCCCTTCCTCAAAATCTAGAGGATTCGGAGGTTTGACTTCAGATAGGGTCTTGGCAGGGGAGTCTGCTGCAAATGCTATTCCCTTCTCTGCTGGCTCAGTTGATGATGAAAATGGAATCTCGAACTCATAAGCCTTCAGATCAGAGAACATCTCCTGGATCTTTATCTTGTTTAGATCCTTTGATTCTCTCATTGCCACCGCCTTCATGCTCCATTCGGGGTTGAGGGATATTAGAACTTTTAGTGCCATCTCCCTGTTGCCATAGGTCTTTCCAAGGGAGTTAATTTCATTTATGATCTCAGTGAATCTTATGTCTACTTGGTCAATTGATTCACCATTCTTCATTTTGAAGTTGTCAAACTTTTGAGTAGCAATTGACAACTTATTTTCCTTTATCAGCTCGATTCCCTCACACATTAAAGCTAATGTGTCCCAAATTTCTTTGGCACTTTTACAATTCTTGATCTTGACCATGGTTGATTTGTCAAGAGTCTGGTACAGCACATCTCTGGCCCGGTTGTCAAGATTGGCCAACTTCCTTTCTTCAGGGTTCAACTCCGTCCTTCTTGGGAATCTTCTGTGGCTTCCCAGCTGCAATTTCTTTAGGGGAGTTGTCCTTCTCAAATATGAAAGGACCGTCTTCAATGATGCACCACATGTCGCCATGGATGGATGATAAGTGTGCCTGCATTCTTATCTTCCAGAGGTTATATTCATCAACGGAAAATACAGGTAACCTAGAGTGCATGTGTTGCATGTGTTCCATTCTAAATGAGAGATTAAAATATATATGCTCTGATATATGGATCTGGTTCTATCAAACTTGAACCAACCTCTCTGATACCACTTGTAGGTCACAAGTCATCAGGAATAAGTCTAGATAAGTACAGATGACTTAAAGTCGTCTGCAGAAAAGATATGCGGAAGACACAGCTAATGACGATAGCCGGTAACTTAATGTTCTCTGCAGATAACTAACTAATGGAACAATAGATATGTATGCAGCAGGTAAGTATGATGTTCAATGCAGTAAAACACGCAGGCACTTATAGTGGTTTCAGAGGTGGGCACTACTACAAAAACAGCATTTAACAGCGGCATTTTAATAGCGGTTTTCCTTGGAACCGTTGTTAAATCTACATATTTAACAGCGGTTCTATAAGAACCGTTGTTAAACCTTGTACATTTAACATCGGTTCTTCGACAACCGTTGTTAAATCTGTACATTTTAACGACAGTTCTAGGTTAATGTGCAATATATTGAATATTAATAGATTTTGTTATATATTAATATTAAATATTCTACTACATTATATATTAAAAATTATAATACATACATATTGTTTTATGAATTATAGTATATTAAATTTGCAATTTATTGAATATTAATATATTTTGTTATATATTAATATTAAAAATTCTACTACATTATATATTAAAAATTATAATACATACATATTGTTTTATGAACAATATTATATTAAATGTGCAATATATTGAATATTAATATGTTGTTGCCCAAAATATTTATCCGAAGATTAATACTGCTGGATGACGGACAACAAACAACAATTGCGGGAGCACTTCCGAGAGAAGGTAAATAATACAAGATTTGCCGGGTTTGTTAGGCCCGGGCTTGAATGCTCTCGCGAGATGTTATTAATACGAATATTCGTGGATACAAGTATTAATGAGAGAAATCTAAATACAATGAGTGTAAAAAGACTCTGTTAATCCGGCTCTTGAGCGAAGCTCGGTGTTCTTCGTCCCCGCCGATAATCTGCTGGATGAGATAGGCCGGGAGAAGTAAGACCGAAAGAAAGCTGTTGCCAAGAGTTGGAGGTTAGCCAAGTGTAAGTATTTGCTTCTGTGTTGCGTATGTATTGCAAGAATGTCCGAGTGTTTAGAGAGTCAGAATCTCGGTTCCTTTTACAAGTGCCTGCTGCCTTGTATATATAGAGGCTGAGGGGCCCTGTCTCCTAGTGGGCGATCGCCTTTCGGCATTTAATGTAATGGGGCGATCGTCCTAAAGGGCACGTGGGCTGCCTGCCAAAAGTCCATAGATCCAGCCGGCAGCTAGCTGAGTGGCCCAATGAGGAGCCGGCACGCGTCCGGAAGTACTGTCACAGGAGGTCCCACTTTGTTACTTTCGGCGGACTTTGTCAGTAGGTGCAGTAGGCGCCAGGCTGTAGTCACATGTCTTGTCCGCCAACTCCTTTCGCAGGTCTGGGCCCTGTTGGTAGGTGAGGTAGGTGACAGTTTGTCGGCGCCTTTTGTGGATCTGCACGTGGGCCGGGCTTTGAGACTTGGCCTTGGCCGACTGGATCGCCATCGGCCCAGATCGTCATGATGCGGTCGCCTCTAGCTGGACACCGAGGATCGTTCTCGGCCAGTCACTGAAGGTCGGCAATGGTCGGTCGCCAAGGGTCGGTCGGCAAAGCGCTGAGAGATGATCGTCCATAAGTCGGTCGCCAGAAGCCGGTCGCCAGGCGCCGAGCGATGATCGTATTGGATGTCGATCGCTCGACACCGGGACTTGTCCTGGGACCTTCGGCTGGGCGATTCATGCTTGTCTTTCGGGCTAAAGCTAGGTCGCCTGGTCGCTGGTCGGCAGATCTGCCTTGGCCGCTCGGCAGTAAGTCGGTCGCTCGGCCTCGGAGGCAATCGCCGGTCGGAAGGTGTTAAATCTTAACACAACAATTGCCCCCCAGCTTGCTCCTATGTTGAAGACATGGGGCGAGGTGGTTCTTGCTGGTGATCGTGTAAGGATGAGGACGGGCGACCTTGCTGCGCTGACTTATGATTTCGGACTTGGGCTATCACGGTCGATTGGCTTTAGCTATCTTTCGGTCTTGTACCTGCAAAAACAACATTGGCCGATCCCCCATGGAAACTTGGAGGTTTCGCTTTGTTTGAGGAATCGTGCACAGTCGCGGAGATCGATGGACCGACTCCATGACCGTGTCTTGGTGCGCGAAGACATTGAGTGTCTCGTGACTCACTTTATTATGAGGGTCCTCCGTTAGCCGCGCCGCCTCGTATTTAAACGAAGGGCGTGCGGTCTCGGTCTAGAGGAGTCCTTGCGCGGGGCGGCGTCGGATGAATCAACTCCACGCCGCGGCTTGTTAGCTCTGCTTCCACCTCGGCCAGCCATGGAGATGGCCGACCTCGACGGTGTACGTTGAGACGGGGATTGTGGCATGTGTCCACTGATTAATGTTGGAGAGCCCTCCGACTACGCCGGCCTCGTATTTAAACGAAGGGCGGGCGATCTTGGCCGAAAGAGACCTTGCATGGCCGAAGCAGCCGGTTCCATCGACTGCCAGGACCATGGCTTTATGATGTGCGGTGGAGGCGATCTTATGCCTTAGTCCGTCATGTTATATCCGGATCAGAGATGGCGATCGTGTCCTCGGATGCGGATGATGTAGCGTGATGATCGGCGATCGGGCCGAAGGCTGGCGATCGTCGCTGGCCGCCGATCGCTTATTCGTAGGTCGATATTGGCGATCGGGCGGGAGATCGTCGTCCGGGTGCCGATCGAGCTGCTCACAGGCTAAGAAGAAACCTTTGCCTGGCCAGAAAATCTGCGGCTCTAGCCCGGAAGGCTGCGTAGGTCGTAGGTTGGGTTTTCGTGAGATGCTTGAACATAGGCGAAAAACCCTGAAATCCTCCTAGGACCGCGTAGAGGGCGGTCTCATCGCTTATGGGCTCGCCATTAAGGATGATCACGTCTACCCGGTCGATGTAGTCCGAGTCGGACTCTTCTTCTCCCTGCTTGATTTGCATCATGGGAAGGGGACCTTCGGGCCGGACGACCCTGGTGGCGAAGTACTCAGTGAAGCCGTGCGCCATATCGTTAAAGGAGCCACAGCACCGAGGTGGCAAACAAGACTACCACCGGTGGGCCAGGTCGCCCGTCGGAGGAACATTCGGCATCTGGTCGCGTCAGATGCCCCACACCCGGTCATGTAGATGTTGAACTTCCTCAGGTGCACTTGGGGGTCCGATCGCCCCTCGTACACGGGCGTTTGCGGGGGAGCGATCTTATGCTGCACGGGGGCGAGCTCGATGTCGATCGTGAGCGGCTCGCTTGGCCCGGCGATCGTCTTCTTGGCGCCTGCCCTGGATTCCAGGAGCGCCTTCATGTCGTTAAGTTGACGTTGCATCGCAGCCATCGCCGTGGCTTGGTCGCTTGCCGATCGGCTTTGGGAGCAGGAGCCGAGGCGATCGTGTACCGATCTCCGGGCTCTGCGCGCCGACCTCGGCAATTCGGCGAGGGGGAGCCAGACGGCTAGGCTGCCTTCTGGGAGTCGGGTAGGCCGAGCTCCTGGTGACGGACTCAAACTCCGTCGTCTCGTAGCTGGGGCCGGACTACCCGTGAGCTGTCGGGTCACCGCCTGTGCGATCAAGACAGAGGTGCCCCGGGCGAGCGCCTCTTCCCGCGGACGGGAGCCTCCCGGCGATCGCTCGGCTGACGCCTTGAGCTTCGCTGACTTCGGCGGACGGCCGAGGGGGCGATAGCAGGAGGCGTTGAGAGCACTCCGTCGCTCCCGTAGACGGCGGGGCCCTTCGATCTGTTCCTTGGTTTGGAACCGATCGAGCGAGAGGCTTGGGCCGCCGTCCAGGGACGGGATCGAGCGTCTCGATCGCGGCGGCTACCTTCCACCATCGGCCGTGGCTCCTGATCGACGGAGCAGGGGTTTGGCCGGCCGTCGGGCCGGCTTTCTTCGACGCGGAGGCGGAAGACATGATTTGAAGGATTTCTTTGAAGTGCAGTAAGTGTCACTTCAAGTATCTGCCCCGAGAACAGTGAGTGTTCTTCGGGACGGTAGGTATAAAAAATCGAGGGTTGGATGCGGGCCCCTTCTTCTAGCGCCAATTGTTGTTGCCCAAAATATTTATCCGAAGATTAATACTGCTGGATGACGGACAACAAACAACAATTGCGGGAGCACTTCCAAGAGAAGGTAAATAATACAAGATTTGTCGGGTTTGTTAGGCCCGGGCTTGAATGCTCTCGCGAGATGTTATTAATACGAATATTCGTGGATACAAGTATTAATGATAGAAATCTAAATACAATGAGTGTAAAAAGACTCTGTTAATCCGGCTCTTGAGCGAAGCTCGGTGTTCTTCGTCCCCGCCGATAATCTGCTGGATGAGATAGGCCGGGAGAAGTAAGACCGAAAGAAAGCTGTTGCCAAGAGTTGGAGGTTAGCCAAGTGTAAGTATTTGCTTCTGTGTTGCGTATGTATTGCAAGAATGTCCGAGTGTTTAGAGAGTCAGAATCTCGGTTCCTTTTACAAGTGCCTGCTGCCTTGTATATATAGAGGCTGAGGGGCCCTGTCTCCTAGTGGGCGATCGCCTTTCGGCATTTAATGTAATGGGGCGATCGTCTTAAAGGGCACGTGGGCTGCCTGCCAAAAGTCCATAGATCCAGTGACTAGCCGAGTGGCCCAATGAGGAGCCGGCACGCGTCCTGAATCTTATCACAGGAGGTCCCACTTTGTTACTTTCGGCGGACTTTGTCGATAGGTGCAGTGGCGCCAGTGTAGTCACATGTCTTGTCCGCTAACTCCTTTCGCAGGTCTGGGCCCTGTTGGTAGGTGAGGTAGGTGACGGGTTTGTCGGCGCCTTTTGTGGATCTCGCACGTGGGGTCGGTTTTGAGACTTGGCCTTGCCGACTGGATGGCCATCGCCCAGATCGTCATGATGCGGTCGCCTCTAGCCGACACCGAGGATCGTTCTCGCCGCCATCAAGTTCGCAATGGTCGGTCGGCAAAGCGCCGAGAGATGATCGTCCATAAGTCGGTCGCTTGGCCGGTCGCCAGCGCCGAGCGATGATCGTATTGGATGTCGATCGCTCGACACCGGGACTTGTCCTGGGACCTTCGGCTGGGCGATTCATGCTTGTCTTTCGGGCTAAAGCTAGGTCGCCTGGTCGCTGGTCGGCAGATCTGCCTTGGCCGCTCGGCAGTAAGTCGGTCGCTCGGCCTCGGAGGCAATCGCCGGTCGGAAGGTGTTAAATCTTAACACAACAATTGCCCCCCAGCTTGCTCCTATGTTGAAGACATGGGGCGAGGTGGTTCTTGCTGGTGATCGTGTAAGGATGAGGACGGGCGACCTTGCTGCGCTGACTTATGATTTCGGACTTGGGCTATCACGGTCGATTGGCTTTAGCTATCTTTCGGTCTTGTACCTGCAAAAACAACATTGGCCGATCCCCCATGGAAACTTGGAGGTTTCGCTTTGTTTGAGGAATCGTGCACAGTCGCGGAGATCGATGGACCGACTCCATGACCGTGTCTTGGTGCGCGAAGACATTGAGTGTCTCGTGACTCACTTTATTATGAGGGTCCTCCGTTAGGCTGCGCCTCGCCTCGTATTTAAACGAAGGGCGTGCGGTCTCGGTCTAGAGGAGTCCTTGCGCGGGGCAGCGTCGGATGAATCAACTCCACGCCCGCGGCTTGTTAGCTCTGCTTCCACCTCGGCCAGCCATGGAGATGGCCGACCTCGACGGTGTACGTTGAGACGGGGATTGTGGCATGTGTCCACTGATTAATGTTGGAGAGCCCTCCGACTACGCCGGCCTCGTATTTAAACGAAGGGCGGGCGATCTTGGCCGAAAGAGACCTTGCATGGCCGAAGCAGCCGGTTCCATCGACTGCCAGGACCATGGCTTTATGATGTGCGGTGGAGGCGATCTTATGCCTTAGTCCGTCATGTTATATGCTGGACTGTAGATGGCGATCGTGTCCTCCGGACTGCGGATGATGTAGCGTGATGATCGGCGATCGGGCCGGAAGACTGGCGATCGTCGCTCGGCTGCCGATCGCTTATTCGTAGGTCGATATTGGCGATCGGGCGGGAGATCGTCGTCCGGGTGCCGATCGAGCTGCTCACAGGCTAAGAAGAAACCTTTGCCTGGCCAGAAAATCTGCGGCTCTAGCCCGGAAGGCTGCGTAGGTCGTAGGTTGGGTTTTCGTGAGATGCTTGAACATAGGCGAAAAACCCTGAAATCCTCCTAGGACCGCGTAGAGGGCGGTCTCATCGCTTATGGGCTCGCCATTAAGGATGATCACGTCTACCCGGTCGATGTAGTCCGAGTCGGACTCTTCTTCTCCCTGCTTGATTTGCATCATGGGAAGGGGACCTTCGGGCCGGACGACCCTGGTGGCGAAGTACTCAGTGAAGCCGTGCGCCAGCTCGTTAAAGGAGCCAATGGACCGAGGTGGCAATGAAGTGTACCACCGGTGGGCGAGGTCGTCCAGCGTCAGAGGGAACATTCGGCATCTGGTCGCGTCAGATGCCCCACACCCGGTCATGTAGATGTTGAACTTCCTCAGGTGCACTTGGGGGTCCGATCGCCCCTCGTACACGGGCGTTTGCGGGGGAGCGATCTTATGCTGCACGGGGGCGAGCTCGATGTCGATCGTGAGCGGCTCGCTTGGCCCGGCGATCGTCTTCTTGGCGCCTGCCCTGGATTCCAGGAGCGCCTTCATGTCGTTAAGTTGACGTTGCATCGCAGCCATCGCCGTGGCTTGGTCGCTTGCCGATCGGCTTTGGGAGCAGGAGCCGAGGCGATCGTGTACCGATCTCCGGGCTCTGCTGCCGCCGACCTCGGCAATTCGGCGAGGGGGAGCCAGACGGCTAGGCTGCCTTCTGGGAGTCGGGTAGGCCGAGCTCCTGGTGACGGACTCAAACTCCGTCGTCTCGTAGCTGGGGCCGGACTACCCCGGTAGCCAGGTCGGGTCACTGCCCAGGCGATCGAAGACAGAGGTGCCCCGGCTGGCGAGCGCCTCTTCCTGCGGACGGGAGCCTCCTGGCGATCGCTCGGCCAGTGACGCCTTGAGCTTCCGCTTGGACTTCCGGCGGACGGCCGAGGGGGCGATAGCAGGAGGCGCGTTGAGAGCACTCCGTCGCTCCTGTAGGACGGCCAGGGCCCCTTCGATCTGTTCCTTGGTTTGGAACCGATCGAGCGAGAGGCTTCGGCCGCCGTCCGGGGACGGGCTCGAGCGTCTCGATCGCGGCGGCTACCTTCCACCATCGGTTGTGGCTCGGGGCCAGGACGGAGCAGGGGTTTGGCCGGCTGGTCAGCGGCTTTCTTCGACGCGGAGGCGGAAGACATGATTTCTGAAGGATTTCTTTGAAGTGCAGTAAGTGTCACTTCAAGTATCTGCCCCGAGAACAGTGAGTGTTCTTCGGGACGGTAGGTATAAAAAATCGAGGGTTGGATGCGGGCCCCTTCTTCTAGCGCCAATTGTTGTTGCCCAAAATATTTATCCGAAGATTAATACTGCTGGATGACGGACAACAAACAACAATTGCGGGAGCACTTCCAAGAGAAGGTAAATAATACAAGATTTGTCGGGTTTGTTAGGCCCGGGCTTGAATGCTCTCGCGAGATGTTATTAATACGAATATTCGTGGATACAAGTATTAATGATAGAAATCTAAATACAATGAGTGTAAAAAGACTCTGTTAATCCGGCTCTTGAGCGAAGCTCGGTGTTCTTCGTCCCCGCCGATAATCTGCTGGATGAGATAAGTAGGAGAAGTAAGACCGAAAGAAAGCTGTTGCCAAGAGTTGGAGGTTAGCCAAGTGTAAGTATTTGCTTCTGTGTTGCGTATGTATTGCAAGAATGTCCGAGTGTTTAGAGAGTCAGAATCTCGGTTCCTTTTACAAGTGCCTGCTGCCTTGTATATATAGAGGCTGAGGGGCCCTGTCTCCTAGTGGGCGATCGCCTTTCGGCATTTAATGTAATGGGGCGATCGTCTTAAAGGGCACGTGGGCTGCCTGCCAAAAGTCCATAGATCCAGCCGGCAGCTAGCTGAGTGGCCCAATGAGGAGCCGGCACGCGTCCGGAAGTACTGTCACAGGAGGTCCCACTTTGTTACTTTCGGCGGACTTTGTCAGTAGGTGCAGTAGGCGCCAGGCTGTAGTCACATGTCTTGTCCGCCAACTCCTTTCGCAGGTCTGGGCCCTGTTGGTAGGTGAGGTAGGTGACAGGTTTGTCAGCGCCTTTTGTGGATCTGCACGTGGGGTCAGTTTTGAGACTTGGCCTTGGCCGACTGGATGGCCATCGGCCCAGATCGTCATGATGCGGTCGCCTCTAGCTGGACACCGAGGATCGTTCTCGGCCAGTCACTGAAGTTCGGCAATGGTCGGTCGGCAAAGCGCTGAGAGATGATCGTCCATAAGTCGGTCGCCAGAAGCCGGTCGCCAGGCGCCGAGCGATGATCGTATTGGATGTCGATCGCTCGACACCGGGACTTGTCCTGGGACCTTCGGCTGGGCGATTCATGCTTGTCTTTCGGGCTAAAGCTAGGTCGCCTGGTCGCTGGTCGGCAGATCTGCCTTGGCCGCTCGGCAGTAAGTCGGTCGCTCGGCCTCGGAGGCAATCGCCGGTCGGAAGGTGTTAAATCTTGACACAACATAATATATTTTGTGATATATTAATATTAAAAATTATATTACATTATATAGTAAAAATTATAATACATACATGTTGTCTTATGAATTATATTATATTAAACGTGCAATACATTGAATATTAATATATTTTGTGATATATTAATATTAAAAATTATATTACATTATATATTAAAAATTATAATACATACATGTTGTTTTATGAATTATATTATATTAAATTTACAATATATTGAATATTAATATAATTTGTGATATATTAATATTAAAAATTATGTTACATTTTATATTAAAAATTGTAATACATACATATTGTTTTATGAATTATATTATATTAAATATGAATATATTGAATATTAATATATTTTGTTATATATTAATATTAAAATTATATGACATTTTATATTAAAAATTATAATACATATTGTTTTGTGAATTATATTATATTAAATGTGTACAATATTGAATATTAATATATATAATATATAATATAATTCTTCAAATATATTATAATTGTTGACTTATTAATATAACTTATTAATATTTAATATATGATACAAATTTATAATTTCAGCATGGCTATATACAATATATGCATTATAATTTTTAATATGTAATAATTTTCATTATTTTATATTATTATTCTATAATAATACTAATTAATCATATAAATCATAAAAGCTTAATACTCATTTCATCAAATTTTTTATATAATATACATTATACTTTAATGTATATAATATAATTCTGAAAATATTAATATATATATATATGTGATTTATTGTACACTTATATAATGTAGATCAACAAAAGTACAATAAATGACTTTGGCCCAATGGTTGATACCACCTCCATCTTATGGAGGTCACAGGTTCAAATCCTCTGAGTAGCAGAAATGCACATTTATTCATATATATGTGCGGGTTGGGTCGCTAGCGGGTGGGCTCGGAGGCCGGCAGGCAGGTATGTGCTGGTCACGAGCGGGAGGGCTCGGAGGCGGGCTGGCGGGCGGGTGCGGAGGATTTGGGCAGGGCAATATAATTTTTTTTATTCCAACAATTTTAACCGCGGTTCTACAAGAACCGCTGTTAAAAAAATAATTTCAATTTATTTGAAAAAAATTAATTTAATGGTTTTTAAAACATTTATTAAGTGCTGTGAGACATTTAACGGCGGTTCCGTAACCATTGTTAAAAAGGGCTCGAGTCATTGTTAAATGCTGTTTTAGTAGTAGTGGGGGTAATCCTCTACTAATCCACTTCTCTCCAAACCAGTTGGAGATAAATTCACTATAACTGTCAACCAGTGATAAAGGTTCCAATGAATTTTGCCTAGTTACAACAGCTTCCAACCAGTGGAAACCCGTAGCCGTTGCAACTCCGTTGACTGCCTAGCACCTCCTGATTGAAAACCTTTGGATGCCTCAGCAACGCTCAAGTTGTCTATCACCTTCCAATCAAGAACCCGTGGATGCGTTTACTGTCTCTTTACTTTCAAGAACCTCGTTCAAGAAAGCAACCCCGTACTCAAGTTTTTAGACAAGAGTGTTGTCTTATACAACAAAGAGCTTCTTTGGATATGATCTCTTAAGCTTGCTCTTTTACGATTCTATAGAATGCTTTTGATTGCTTGAATTCTTTCATCGCTTGAAAGTTTCTTCACATCGTTCATTCTATGTTGTGTGGTAAGCTCAATTCAATTCTTCGGATATTTATAGCACGTTCCTTGAGCTTCCTTCATAGCCGTTGCACTACTGTAACAAATCCGTCCGTTGGAGAGTGGACTTCTTTGTTTATCTTATCAATCCGTTGCAAGGCTTGATTCCCTTTCCAAATCCGACTATTGAAAGACTTTCTTCGATTTAGCGATGTTATTCTTGATTAGAATAATAAAGTCCTCATAGCGTGGATCTTGATGAATATTAAATTTCTTGCTTTTCCGGGAATCTTTCCAGTTTGTCTCATACGCCCGCATGTGACTTTTTGTGAATGTTGACTTTCAACGCCTACTGACATGGACTGAGTATCTTGGCTGAACTGAGAACCTCTCTGATCTTCTTGGTCAAACCTGCCTGAAGTGCAGTCAACCTTCTCTGGTGTAAGATTCTCTGATGTGAAGTCCTCTGCTCTCTAACTTGAACTACTCTTAAACAAAGTTCCCTGATCTGATGTTCTCTGTTTCTGGACTTCTCTGCTCTGATCTGAACTTCTCTGCTCTGAAGTTCTCTGCCTTGAATATCTCTGACTTGAACTTATCTGCCTTGAAGTTCTATGACTTGAAGTTCTCTGATCTTCTCTTCTTTGAAATGAAGTTCTCTATTCTGTACTTGGTCGTTTTTACAACTGATCAATAATACTAAGCCTAAAAACTTATAAGGCCTATAGAAGATACTCACTTATTTCTTCTTTACATTTTGCCAAGTACTTTAAACATACATTTGAATAATGAATCAATACGTGGATGACATCATCAAAATCTAATAGGTATTCCTAACAAAGCAAGCGTCAAGATCCTGGAACACGCGTTCTGACGAGGTCAAATAATCCCATGGATTTGTTCAATGGCAAACAAGAGTTGTGTGTATAAGTAGTATTATGAAAATATTTTGGTGTTCCTTTTACTGTACAGTGATGATAACCTTATAATTGGAAACAACGTGGAGGAATTATCAAGCATATGAGTATGAATGTCTAAGCAGTTCGATATGAAGGATTCAGGAGAAGTGTTAGGAGTATGCCCTCGAATGCCACTCAGAAGATGTTGAGTGAGGGCATTGTACTTGTTATTATGTAAATCATTAATATAAGGCAATGGATGTTTGTTTATTTACTGGTAGTTACTGGTATTCCTAACTCATAAATATACATATAGAAACTAGTCCCTGTATTTGAGAGCAAAACGTTCCACTGCTTATTGGATAAGGAGGTCGGCACTGGAAAGGTTTATAGCTCAAATACTTAATCGTTCGCAAGTCGATGAAACTTGACTGGGCGTTAAGTTTATGTGAAGACTTGTATAACGTGTTCTTTGACATGGAGAGTGTCTGTCGAACACTAATGGTTAGTGGGAGCACACGTTATAGGTATGCTAATTGGATTAGTATACTCAAACCGACTCGCCCTCGATTCGTCACACGGATTTCACTCTGCGACAGTCAATGACGGAATCGAAAGGTTGTGATAGGTATTCGTGAACCTTCGACTTGAGGATTTAGTAGGGATGTGCTTGTGACATCAAGATTTTCATTAGAGTAGTTCGACCCTATAAACCAGAAGGCGGGGGTCAACCTCGACGTGCATCTTGATGGGCAAGTAGCAGGTCCTACTGAATACCAAGATAGAATTCTTTCTCCCGTTAGTGAGAAGGTTATATGTCCTATGCAGTTATTGGCAGATGAGATCATAAGTCTTTGGCCAAAGTATTGGAGCTAGTTGTATTAGATACACGAGAGCTCGACGATCTCGATTTGCATTAACACATGCATAGAGTAAAGTACAGATAGGGTTTGACTGACCGTGACCCTATAACTTGATCGGGACATATGAAAGAAGGATTTATACGTATACTGGTATTCACAACAGAATGGTTCTTGAATGATCCCAATCATTCGTTCTCAGTTGTGGTACAGTGTAAGCCACCAGGCTGGCTAGGTGGTGCTACTACTATTTGGTTCCTCCCATTGCTGACTGAGACGAACCTACCGAGTCGCGCAATAGGATTGACGACGGAATGAATCGAGCTTATTCTCTCATTATAAATATTAGATATTGGATATCTAATTAATTGGGACATTGGATGTCTAAATTAATTTATTGGATAAATTGATTTACGGCGTAATAAATTAAATAAATTACTGGGTGATTAATTTAATTCATGAATATAATTATTTCTTGGAGAAATTAATTATGTTGTTTGATATGATTAATTAATTTGATTAATTAATTGATATAAATACACAGAACGGAATCGGAGTTTATCTTTGGACTCACGGAAGTCCGAAACGAACCGAACTCGTCCGATTTCTTCATGAAGGCCGCCCCATTTCCACCCACCTTCCTTTGGTCTTTGTCTCCATTTTTTAAATGGAAGACAAAGATTTGAGAGATATTATAACACCCCCAAAACACTCGGGAATATTACAGCGCCGCAGACCCTCTCCGCGAGGATCTACCAGGCTAAATACAAAACAATGCATCACTTCACATGCCGACATGGCTACATAAAGGACCATTAGACCGATTTGGCCTTTTGTTACAACACGCACAACATTACGTACAAGATTCTTTCCCAAAACTCATTCCCACGCAGGGGCTGAAATACAATAACACTCCCATAAATCGGGGTAACAACACATTGGAGGGATAACCAACACAACTCTACCTAATACTCTACAATTGGTCTTCACGTGATTAGTATTTCCGTCTCCCATCATCCTTCGTATCGATCCTGTGATTCGCTCCTGCCTACCCGCAAGTACCGGGCACATGAGACATCCACCCCCCCGAATACTCGGGGGTTAGCAAAACTCCACTGCTTTGCTAGTGCAAGTATAAAACAGAAGTACAAGCCATACAGAACATGCTTCAAGAATATAAAAAAAATCTTGAATATATTTCCCGAGATAATTCACTTAATCAAAACAGTTTGATTTATAAAAGGTAGGAATAGAACCATGAATCTCATACAAAATATTTTACGGTCTCGGGAGTTTGAAAACATTTGGAAATAAGGAATTCTCAAGTATTTCGAAAACACTTGGGGACACGGCCCAAAATCATCTTTCCAAAATACGATTCCAATAATAAAACGCGGTTTCACAACCCAATTCACAACACACGGGGTCCAAGACCCGAATCATAAGCCACAGGGTCCACGACCCGAATCACATAACACATGTTCCTAATGATTATTCGCGTCCCGTGCTAACAAGCCACGAACCTCATATGCTCCCGTAGAACATACCCGAGTGAATAACCCAATAGGAAACCATACCAAATCACATGTCCTCGTGACAACAGCCACAGAACCATTACAAACCACAACCATAAGTTATCCCGGCATCGGGCTAACAAGCCACGAACCTCGGAGTCCCCGCAAGACATAGCCGATGATAACCCCCACAAGTTATCCTGGCATCGGGCTAGCAAGCCCCGAACCTCGGAGTCCCCACAAGACATACCCGGATTGGATAACCCTACGGTTACGCCCGACCCATACTAGCAAGTACGGATCCCGGAGATTCAACAATCCTACCCGGAGGCACATCACTTTAAACTATCACATAACAATGAGCAGAACATCAAGCCAAGCAACACTTAAACATCACAACCTCCTTTCAAAGGAGTAACAACTAATATCACACACAGTACGTTCTTACCGAACAAGTACACATAGCATTACGTAATCCCCGGCAAAGGATTACGGTCTATTAAACTCACTCAAAGTGATCATAGCATCTTTTCAACATACAAAACCAACACACATATTCCGAGAACACATATATTCAAGAAGTACACGAATTATCGATGAAAGACAACATTTATCGAGAACATACCGATCCTTTTTAACATTCATTAAACATTCGGATTTTGCATAAAATCATTTACCAACAATTATGCCAACGAAACATGAAACATATGGGCAAGATACTTGCCTCGATACAACGAGCGACGAAACGATGAACGGGCACGATCGGGCAACCTTCGAACTTCCAAAAATGATCGAGACTTCGACAGCCCACGAATACTACGAAAATATTATCACCATGAATCAATAACACTAATCGAAATACGAAACGATTCTAAAAACGACAAGGATCTAATGTTCTCAAAGAAATCAAGAATCGTTGATCCGGGCTATAAAAATCGATGAACGGTTAACAACATCTGAAGATTACGGTCAAGACAAACAAGAACAAATAACTGATCGGATGAGATGGTTAAGAATCACAAATCCAAGCAAAAACCCCTAATTTAAGAAAATAGGGTTCTAAAAAGAGATTACCTTGATTTGGATCAAGAAGACGATTAGATGTTGTTAAACATCTACAAATCCGCTCAAAGATGAAGCTAGAAGAAAAAGATCGGTCCTAATCGCCTCTGGATCTCACTCCCGTCGGAAGGGATGAAGAAAAGTGGGAAAATGACGACTTAATGCTGCTGTCCAGTATTTATACTCGACAGTTATTAGCACGCGCTAAACACCTGCATTAGCATGCGCTAACGGGGTCAACGCTCCAGAGAAACCGCCTATAACAAAGTTAGCGTGCGCTAGCTAAAAGCCGTAGCGTGCGCTAACGGGTCACAAATCCAGTCCAGTAGCCCCTGGATAGAACTGCACCTACCGGGTAGCGTGCGCTAGAAAGAAGAGAGAGCGTGCGCTAAGCAGTCGATACCGTGCGCTAGCTATCGGCCTTAGCGTGTGCTAACAAAGCTCAGCCCGATCCAAGAGTTACCGGACTGCCTCGATCACGCTTAGCGTGCGCTACAAATTCGGTAGCGTGCGCTATGCCACAAGCATTATCGTGCGCTACACCACAAAACTCAAAAACTCACAAAGTGATCCGAAACACCTCCAAACACATGCCCCAATAAGGCACGACCAAAATATGGCACAAAATTCCAACGATGAGGACAATGACAATCCGATAAAACCCAGAAAACCCAACGAATCCGGAATAAAGATCTCGGGTATTACATTATACCCCTCTTAAAAGAAGTTTCGTCCCCGAAACTTGAAACATAAAACGAATAACGCAAAACAATTCCAGATGACAGAAGCTATCCGTTGTCGACAATGTGAAACGAATCACATGCAGCATGTGTCTGCTACCATGCATGTTGCTACGTCAGAAAGATAACAGAACGCAACGAACAAAATTAATATGGTTGACCAGACCGAACAGTACGCCAATCACAATGCGATCTAATCGCTGAACAAATACGAAATTCCACAACACGAGGATTGGGAGGTCGAAAATGAAACAAATTTCCCGAACTTAAGGAAATCACGAAGGAGTCCGAACGCTCAACAATTACGAAACGAGATCAACAAAAACTGAACCATCAAACGATTAAGTTACAACGATCGAGACAACAACAGTTGATCAATCATGTTCGAATCACGACGAACAATAATACTCAAACAACAACCCCAAAGTTCACATCTCGACTCGAGACAATATACGATCCAGTGAAGACAACAAGATGCGTATTCACATAAGATCCACAGGAAAGGGAATATCAATTGGAAAGTCATAACGACAAATGGGTTATTCTGAAACAATACCACAACTCGTTCGATCAACAAAAGTACAAGACAAGTTCAGAAAATATCAACGAACATAAACGATTCGACAGCGAAAGTACAGAGTTCAAAATCCGATCCACTTCAAATAAAAGAAGTTAATCTCCGGAATGTCGAAACAATAAAACGAGGGAATTAACATAACAAACAACTGATAGGCTAAGCCACTCAGGGGATTCTCGGAGTCGATCCAGATATCTGTGCTCAAGTCCGTGCCCCGAAGACTCGGTAACCATCTCACAAAATTGAACTCGGTGTCCCTCGAGTCCGCACCTATAACACGTTACTGGCGGAGAAGGACAATGTGCACGAACATGTCCCACCACATTATAGTTAAAACATCTCCTAGCTTTACCAGGAGTCAGAGCAGATGACTTGGAACTCTTAGTTACACGCATCAAGCGATGGAGCTTCATAGCGGAAAGGCTACGACATTGAAAACTAGAAACACCAACTCCTGCACCGTCCACACAGTCATCGGACTTCCTCTGCTTCTTCGACTCGGGCACACGCTCCGACGATAACGAAGCTAGTTCACGGGCTAATGCTCGATCTTGATAGTCTCTCAATGAAGTGCAATTGAATCCCGACATATACACACAAATATCCGGCTTCATCCGTCTGTCAAAGTGAAGGATCCTCTCTTCCTCGGTTCTCACCCGATCTCGCACATAACTGAGTTGTTTGCTATAATCGATGATATCCTGCGACACCGATATATCTTGCGGTTCTGCCAAGTATAATTCGTGAATCCTCTGCTCTCTAATCGGTTTCGGACAGAACTCAACTTCCATAAATGCTTGGAACTCCGCCCACGTGACATCATGATCACGAGGTTTAACATCTTCCCACCAATTAGCGGCATCTTTGTCGATAAGGTACTGAGCGATAGGTACCTTCCGCTCTTCAGGACATCCGACAACCTCGAAAATCTTTCCTAACTGGAAAATCCAACCATCCCAGCCCAACGCATCCGCAGCACCGGAGAATCGAGGGGGATTCATACTAACTACCCCACGAAGCCATTGATTTACACCGACGTTCTGACTCACGTCAATGCTACGTTGAACCACCTGGGTCAACTGAGTCATCTAAGTCGCTACTTGTTGCAATATAGTAGCAACACCCAAACTAAAATCATTCTCAACGACATTATCTCGATTCCGCATCTGATCCCCGTGGCCATCAGCACCACGGTTACGACCACGACCTCTGCCCCTCGGCATACTAACAAACAACAACCTATGGCAACGAAGGATCATAACACATAGCAAGATATTCACATCTCTGTCTTTAATCCAACATCATTAAATCATATACATATTACCATTTAATTCCAGTTAGAGCACAATATACAAACTATTATACCAAAAATCTTCATTTATAATGTCGTTGTTATGCGATTTATAAATGCAATGAAATTGAAATCATCCATTATATGAAAATCATTTTCTGTACGGTTTCCGTGCCGGAACTCACCAAGTTGAAAACCATTTACAAAAATGTTCCAAAATGCCAAAAAGGCCGATGACGGTATTACTTTCCAAATACTCCCCAAAAGTCCTTTTCCAAATACCAAATACCATCATCAAATACCATTTGAAATTACAAGGCGTAGACGCGGAAACTCAATAGTTTCAAAATATATGTTAAGTCACCCGACAAAAGAGTTAGGAAAAAGGGTCAACGAAATAATTCAAATTTACAAACCCGAAAGGTCATTTTGAAACACACACTATTTGGTAAAAGTACCCAAAAAGTCATTTTGGACTTTACACACGCATCGGACAATAACACAGTTCAAATTACACATAACCACACACAACAATTGTTATTCATGAACAACACACATAGAGTACGGTCTCAACCGGTCAGCCTAACAATCGCAAAAGTTAGACTTACGGCCGGAATGTAGTTTCGAGCTTACGCTCGACCGATTAGTGTATAATTTAACAGAGACTTAGCGTGCGCTAGCCATGCCACGTTAGCGGCTGGCTATTTTCATCCAAAGAACACATTCATGAACATATACCAAATAATGCCAAAAGTCGAAGGTTACAAATAAACAACAACATACGAATCCAAACGCCAACATTTTACATTCTCACTACATATCGTTAACCGAAAAGTTGAAGGCGAAGGTCACGTCTCAAGTAAACTATTGGTAGACCTCGTTTAAGCATTTAAAAATCAAATTTTGAAAATTTTCAATGCAAGATGAAAATATAATATATGTAGTTTGAATTCTCAAAATCTTTGGTCTCGAGGTCATCATACGAAAATCAAATCATTTTTCCTCCTCGAAGGATATTTTTAAATAGAATTTACGTGACTTCCCCAAAACATTTGAAGTTTAAAATACCACATTGATAAACTTTTATTGAGTAACCAGTCCAAAACATCATCCCTGTAAAAACGATTTCACACAAAGATGTATACATATATACATGCATACCGGTACTACTCTTTATTCCAACACAATACGAGAATCAAACAAGTATGGAGTAAGTATTCACGAGGCACAATTAAACTCCACATAATAACACAGAATCACATAAACTCGTATAACACGAGACACAACAAAATAGGGAGACTTACATCCACAGATCGCACGAAGATGATGGTTGCACCTCGATGCTAATCACGACTGACAACTCAGACGATGCGTCGCGACACCACTCAGTCAGACCAAATCTGACAAGACAAGACCCGATAACACACAACTCAACCCGACAGCCAAGGTTTCCTCAACCTAAGCTCCGATACCATATTCTGTAACACCCCCAAACCACTCGGGAATATTACAGCGCCGCAGACCCTCTCCGCGAGGATCTACCAGGCTAAATACAAAACAATGCATCACTTCACATGCCGACATGGCTACATAAAGGACCATTAGACCGATTTGGCCTTTTGTCACAACACACACAACATTACGTACAAGATTCTTTCCCAAAACTCATTCCTACGCAGGGGCTGAAATACAATAACACTCCCATAAATCGGGGTAACAACACATCGGAGGGATAACCAACACGACTACCAAATACTCTACAATTGGTCTTCACGTGATTAGTATCTTCGTCTCCCATCATCCTTCGTATCGATCCTGTTATTCGCTCCCCAGCTACCTGCAAGTACCTGGACGCAATACAGACATCCACCTCCCGAATACTCGGGGGTTAGCAAAACTCCACTGTTTTGCGAGTGCAAGTATAAAACAGAAGTACAAGCCATATACAACGTGCTTCAAGAATATAAAAAAGAATCTTGAATATATTTCCCGAGATATTTTGCTTAATCAAAACAGTTTGATTTATAAAAGGTAGGAATAGAACCATGAATCTCATACAAAATATTTTACGGTCTCGGGAGTTTGAAAACATTTGGAAATAAGGAATTCTCAAGTCTTTCGAAAACACTTGGAGACACGGCCCAAAATCATCTTTCCAAAATACGATTCCAATAATAAAACGCGGTTTCACAACCCAATTCACAACACACGGGGTCCAAGACCCGAATCATAAGCCACAGGGTCTACGACCCGAATCACATAACACATGTTCCTAAGGATTATTCGCGCCCCGTGCTAACAAGCCACGAACCTCAGATGCTCCCGTAGAGCATACCCGAGTGAATAACCCAATAGGAAACCATACCAAATCACATGTCCTCGTGACAACAGCCACAGAACCATTCCAAACCACAACCATAAGTTATCCCGGCATCGGGCTAACAAGCCACGAACCTCGGAGTCCCCGCAAGACATACCCGATGATAACCCCCACAAGTTATCCCGGCATCGGGCTAGCAAGCCCCGAACCTCGGAGTCCCCGCAAGACATACCCGGATTGGATAACCCTATGGTCACGCCCGACCCATACTAGCAAGTACGGATCCCGGAGATTCAACAATCCTACCCAGAGGCACATCACTTTCAACGATCACATAACAATGAGCAGAACATCAAGCCAAGCAACACTTAAACATCACAACCTCCTTTCAAAGGAGTAACAACTAATATCACACACAGTACGTACGTTCTTACCGAACAAGTACACATAGCATTACGTAATCCCCGGCAAAGGATTACGGTCTATTAAACTCACTCAAAGTGATCATAGTATCTTTTCAACATACAAAACCAACACACATATTCCGAGAACACATATATTCACGAAGTACACGAATTATCGTTGAAAGACAACATTTATCGAGAACATACCGATCTCTTTTTAACATTCATTAAACATTCGGATTTTGCATAAAATCATTTACCAACAATTATGCCTACGAAACATGAAACATATGGGCAAGATACTTGCCTCGATACAACGAGAGACAAAACGATGAACGGGCACGATCGGGCAACCTTCGAACTTCCAAAAATGACCAAGACTTCGACAGCCCACGAATACTACGAAAATATTATCACCATGAATCAATAACACTAATCGAAATCCGAAACGATCCTAAAAACGACAAGGATCTAATGTTCTCAAAGAAATCAAGAATCGTTGATCCGGGCTATAAAAATCGATGAACGGTTAACAACATCTGAAGATTACGGTCAAGACAAACAAGAACAAATAACTGATCGGATGAGATGGTTAAGAATCACAAATCCAAGCAAAAACCCCAAATTTAAGAAAATAGGGTTCTAAAAAGAGATTACCTTGATTTGGATCAAGAAGACGATTAGATGTTGTTAAACATCTACAAATCCGCTCAAAGATGAAGCTAGAAGAAAAAGATCGGTCCTAATCGCCTCTGGATCTCACTCCCGTCGGAAGGGATGAAGAAAAGTGGGAAAATGATGACTTAATGCTGCTGTCCAGTATTTATACTGGACAGTTATTAGCACGCGCTAAACACCTGCATTAGCATGCACTAACGGGGTCAACGCTCTAGAGAAACCGCCTATAACAAAGTTAGCGTGCGCTAGCTAAAAGCCGTAGTGTGCGCTAACGGGTCACAAATCCAGTCCAGTAGCCCCTGGATAGAACTGCACCTACCGGGTAGCGTGCGCTAGAAAGAAGAGAGAGCGTGCGCTAAGCAGTCGATACCGTGCGCTAGCTATCGGCCTTAGCGTGTGCTAACAAAGCTCCAGTCCCAGTCCAGTAGTTACTGGACTGTCTCTGGACTGTCAGTTAGCGTGCGCTACAAATTCGGTAGCGTGCGCTATGCCACAAGCATTATCGTGCGCTACACCACAAAACTCAAAAACTCACAAAGTGATCCGAAACACCTCCAAACACATGCCCCAATAAGGCACGACCAAAATATGGCACAAAATTCCAACGATGAGGACAATGACAATCCGATAAAACCCAGAAAACCCAACGAATCCGGAATAAAGATCTCGGGTATTACATTATACCCCTCTTAAAAGAAGTTTCGTCCCCGAAACTTGAAACATAAAACGAATAACGCAAAACAATTCCAGATGACACAAGTTATCCGTTGTCAACAATGTGAAAAGAATCACATGCAGCATGTGTCTGCTACCATGCATGTCGCTACGTCAGAAAGATAACAGAACGCAACGAACAAAATTAATATGGTTGACCAGACCGAACAGTACGCCAATCACAATGCGATCTAATCGCTGAACAAATACGAAATTCCACAACACGGCAATTGGGAGGTCGAAAATGAAACAAATTTCCCGAACTTAAGGAAATCACGAAGGAGTCTGAACGCTCAACAATTACGAAACGAGATCAACAAAAACTGAACCATCAAACGATTAAGTTACAACGATCGAGACAACAACAGTCGATCAATCATGTTCGAATCACGACGAACAATAATACTCAAACAACAACCCCAAAGTTCACATCTCGACTCGAGACAATATACGATCCGGTGAAGACAACAAGATGCGTATTCACATAAGATCCACAGGAAAGGGAATATCAATTGGAAAGTCATAACGACAAATGGGTTATTCTGAAACAATACCACAACTCGTTCGATCAACAAAAGTACAAGACAGGACAAGTTCAGAAAATATCAACGAACATAAACGATTCGACAGCGAAAGTACAGAGTTCAAAATCCGATCCACTTCAAATAAAAGAAGTTAATCTCCGGAATGCCGAAACAATAAAACGAGGGAATTAACATAACAAACAACTGATAGGCTAAGCCACTCAGGGGATTCTCGGAGTCGATCCAGATATCTGTGCTCAAGTCCGTGCCCCGAAGACTCGGTAACCATCTCGCAAAATTGAACTCGGTGTCCCTCGAGTCCGCACCTATAACACGTTACTGGCGGAGAAGGACAATGTGCACGAACATGTCCCACCACATTATAGTTAAAACATCTCCTAGCTTTACCAGGAGTCAGAGCAGACGACTTGGAACTCTTAGTTCCACGCATCAAGCGATGGAGCTTCATAGCGGAAAGGCTACGACATTGAAAACTAGAAACACCAACTCCTGCACCATCCACACGGTCATCGGACTTCCTCTGCTTCTTCGACTCGGGCACACGCTCCGACGATAACGAAGCTAGTTCACGGGCTAATGCTCGATCTTGATAGTCTCTCAATGAAGTGCAATTGAATCCCGACATATACACACAAATATCCGGCTTCATCCGTCTGTCAAAGTGAAAGATCCTCTCTTCCTCGGTTCTCACCCGATCTCGCACATAACTGAGTTGTTTGCTATAATCGATGATATCCTGCGACACCGATATATCTTGCGGTTCTTCCAAGTATAATTCGTGAATCCTCTGCTCTCTAATCGGTTTCGGCCAGAACTCAACTTCCATAAATGCTTGGAACTCCGCCCACATGACATCATGATCACGAGGTTTAACATCTTCCCACCAATTAGCGGCATCTTTGTCGATAAGGTACTGAGCGATAGGTACCTTCCGCTCTTCAGGACATCCGACAACCTCGAAAATCTTTCCTAACTGGAAAATCCAACCATCCCAGCCCAACGCATCCGCAGCACCGGCGAATCGAGGGGGATTCATACGAACTACCTCGCGAAGCCATTGATTTACACCGACGTTCTGACTCACGTCAATGCTACGTTGAACCACCTGGGTCAACTGAGTCATCTAAGTCGCTACTTGTTGCAATATAGTAGCAACACCCAAACTAAAATCATTCTCAACGACATTATCTCGATTCCGCATCTGATCCCCGTGGCCATCAGCACCACGGTTACGACCACGACCTCTGCCCCTCGGCATACTAACAAACAACAACCTATGGCAACGAAGGATCATAACACATAGCAAGATATTCACATCTGTGTCTTTAATCCAACATCATTAAATCATATACATATTACCATTTAATTCCAGTTAGAGCACAATATACAAACTATTATACCAAAAATCTTCATTTATAATGTCGTTGTTATGCGATTTATAAATGCAATGAAATTGAAATCATCCATTATATGAAAATCATTTTCTGTACGGTTTCCGTGCCGGAACTCACCAAGTTGAAAACCATTTACAAAAATGTTCCAAAATTCCAAAAAGGCCGATGACGGTAATACTTTCCAAATACTCCCCAAAAGTCCTTTTCCAAATACCAAATACCATCATCAAATACCATTTGAAATTACAAGGCGTAGACGCGGAAACTCAATAGTTTCAAAATATATGTTAAGTCACCCGACAAAAGAGTTAGGAAAAAGGGTCAACGAAATAATTCAAATTTACAAACCCGAAAGGTCATTTTGAAACACACACTATTTGGTAAAAGTACCCAAAAAGTCATTTTGGACTTTACACACGCATCGGACAAGAACACAGTTCAAATTACACATAACCACACACAACAATTGTTATTCATGAACAACACACATAGAGTACGGTCTCAACCGGTGAGCCTAACAATCGCAAAAGTTAGACTTACGGCCGGAATGTAGTTTCTGAGCTTCTGCTCAGACCGATTAGTGTATAATTTAACAGAGACTTAGCGTGCGCTAGCCATGCCACGTTAGCGCGCGCTAGCTATTTTCATCCAGCAACACATTCATGAACATATACCAAATAATGCCAAAAGTCGAAGGTTACAAATAAACAACAACATACGAATCCAAACGCCAACATTTTACATTCTCACTACATATCGTTTAACCGAAAAGTTGAAGGCGAAGGTCACGTCTCAAGTAAACTATTGGTATACCTCGTTTAAGCATTTAAAAATCAAATTTTGAAAATTTTCAATGCAAGATGAAAATATAATATATGTAGTTTGAATTCTCAAAATCTTTGGTCTCGAGGTCATCATACGAAAATCAAATCATTTTTCCTCCTCGAAGGATGTTTTTAAATAGAATTTACGTGACTTCCCCAAAACATTTGAAGTTTAAAATACCACATTGATAAACTTTTATTGAGTAACCAGTCCAAAACATCATCCCTGTAAAAACGATTTCACACAAAGATGTATACATATATACATGCATACCGGTACTACTCTTTATTCCAACACAATACGAGAATCAAACAAGTATGGAGTAAGTATTCACGAGGCACAATTAAACTTCACATAATAACACAGAATCACATAAACTCGTATAACACGAGACACAACAAAATAGGGAGACTTACATCCACAGATCGCACGAAGATGATGGTTGCACCTCGATGCTAATCACGACTAACAACTCAGATGATGCATCGCGACACCACTCAGTCAGACCAAATCTGACAAGACAAGACCCGACAACACACAACTCAACCCGACAGCCAAGGTTTCCTCAACCTAAGCTCCGATACCATATTCTGTAACACCCCCAAACCACTCGGGAATATTACAGCGCCGCAGACCCTCTCCGCGAGGATCTACCAGGCTAAATACAAAACAATGCATCACTTCACATGCCGACATGGCTACATAAAGGACCATTAGAACGATTTGGCCTTTTGTCACAACACACACAACATTACGTACAAGATTCTTTCCCAAAACTCATTCCCACGCAGGGGCTGAAATACAATAACACTCCCATAAATCGGGGTAACAACACATCGGAGGGATAACCAACACGACTACCAAATACTCTACAATTGGTCTTCACGTGATTAGTATCTTCGTCTCCCATCATCCTTCGTATCGATCCTGTTATTCGCTCCCCAGCTACCTGCAAGTACCTGGACGCAATACAGACATCCACCTCCCGAATACTCGGGGGTTAGCAAAACTCCACTGTTTTGCGAGTGCAAGTATAAAACAGAAGTACAAGCCATACACAACGTGCTTCAAGAATATAAAAAAGAATCTTGAATATATTTCCCGAGATAATTCACTTAATCAAAACAGTTTGATTTATAAAAGGTAGGAATAGAACCATGAATCTCATACAAAATATTTTACGGTCTCGGGAGTTTGAAAACATTTGGAAATAAGGAATTCTCAAGTCTTTCGAAAACACTTGGAGACACGGCCCAAAATCATCTTTCCAAAATACGATTCCAATAATAAAACGCGGTTTCACAACCCAATTCACAACACACGGGGTCCAAGACCCGAATCATAAGCCACAGGGTCTACGACCCGAATCACATAACACATGTTCCTAAGGATTATTCGCGTCCCGTGCTAACAAGCCACGAGCCTCAGATGCTCCCGTAGACCATACCCGAGTGAATAACCCAATAGGAAACCATACCAAATCACATTTCCTCGTGACAACAACCACAGAACCATTCCAAACCACAACCATAAGTTATCCCGGCATCGGGCTAACAAGCCACGAACCTCGGAGTCCCCGCAAGACATACCCGATGATAACCCCCACAAGTTATCCCGGCATCGGGCTAGCAAGCCCCGAACCTCGGAGTCCCCGCAAGACATACCCGGATTGGATAACCCTATGGTCACGCCCGACCCATACTAGCAAGAACGGATCCCGGAGATTCAACAATCCCACCCGGAGGCACATCACTTTCAACGATCACATAACAATGAGCAGAACATCAAGCCAAGCAACACTTAAACATCACAACCTCCTTTCCAAGGAGTAACAACTAATATCACACACAGTACGTACGTTCTTACCGAACAAGTACACATAGCATTACGTAATCCCCGGCAAAGGATTACGGTCTATTAAACTCACTCAAAGTGATCATAGTATCTTTTCAACATACAAAACCAACACACATATTCCGAGAACACATATATTCACGAAGTACACGAATTATCGTTGAAAGACAACATTTATCGAGAACATACCAATCTCTTTTTAACATTCATTAAACATTCGGATTTTGCATAAAATCATTTACCAACAATTATGCCTACGAAACATGAAACATATGGGCAAGATACTTGCCTCGATACAACGAGAGACGAAACGATGAACGGGCACGATCGGGCAACCTTCGAACTTCCAAAAATGACCGAGACTTCGACAGCCCACGAATACTACGAAAATATTATCACCATGAATCAATAACACTAATCGAAATCCGAAACGAGCCCAAAAACGACAAGGATCTAATGTTCTCAAAGAAATCAAGAATCGTTGATCCGGGCTATAAAAATCGATGAACGGTTAACAACATCTGAAGATTACGGTCAAGACAAACAAGAACAAATAACTGATCGGATGAGATGGTTAAGAATCACAAATCCAAGCAAAAACCCCAAATTTAAGAAAATAGGGTTCTAAAAAGAGATTACCTTGATTTGGATCAAGAAGACGATTAGATGTTGTTAAACATCTACAAATCCGCTCAAAGATGAAGCTAGAAGAAAAAGATCGGTCCTAATCGCCTCTGGATCTCACTCCCGTCGGAAGGGATGAAGAAAAGTGGGAAAATGATGACTTAATGCTGCTGTCCAGTATTTATACTGGACAGTTATTAGCACGCGCTAAACACCTGCATTAGCATGCACTAACGGGGTCAACGCTCTAGAGAAACCGCCTATAACAAAGTTAGCGTGCGCTAGCTAAAAGCCGTAGCGTGCGCTAACGGGTCACAAATCCAGTCCAGTAGCCCCTGGATAGAACTGCACCTACCGGGTAGCGTGCGCTAGAAAGAAGAGAGAGCGTGCGCTAAGCAGTCGATACCGTGCGCTAGCTATCGGCCTTAGCGTGTGCTAACAAAGCTCCAGTCCCAGTCCAGTAGTTACTGGACTGTCTCTGGACTGTCAGTTAGCGTGCGCTACAAATTCGGTAGCGTGCGCTATGCCACAAGCATTATCGTGCGCTACACCACAAAACTCAAAAACTCACAAAGTGATCCGAAACACCTCCAAACACATGCCCCAATAAGGCACGACCAAAATATGGCACAAAATTCCAACGATGAGGACAATGACAATCCGATAAAACCCAGAAAACCCAACGAATCCGGAATAAAGATCTCGGGTATTACATTATACCCCTCTTAAAAGAAGTTTCGTCCCCGAAACTTGAAACATAAAACGAATAACGCAAAACAATTCCAGATGACACAAGCTATCCGTTGTCAACAATGTGAAAAGAATCACATGCAGCATGTGTCTGCTACCATGCATGTCGCTACGTCAGAAAGATAACAGAACGCAACGAACAAAATTAATATGGTTGACCAGACCGAACAGTACGCCAATCACAATGCGATCTAATCGCTGAACAAATACGAAATTCCACAACACGACGATTGGGAGGTCGAAAATGAAACAAATTTCCCGAACTTAAGGAAATCACGAAGGAGTCTGAACGCTCAACAATTACGAAACGAGATCAACAAAAACTGAACCATCAAACGATTAAGTTACAACGATCGAGACAACAACAGTCGATCAATCATGTTCGAATCACGACGAACAATAATACTCAAACAACAACCCCAAAGTTCACATCTCGACTTGAGACAATATACGATCCGGTGAAGACAACAAGATGCGTATTCACATAAGATCCACAGGAAAGGGAATATCAATTGGAAAGTCATAACGACAAATGGGTTATTCTGAAACAATACCACAACTCGTTCGATCAACAAAAGTACAAGACAGGACAAGTTCAGAAAATATCAACGAACATAAACGATTCGACAGCGAAAGTACAGAGTTCAAAATCCGATCCACTTCAAATAAAAGAAGTTAATCTCCGGAATGCCGAAACAATAAAACGAGGGAATTAACATAACAAACAACTGATAGGCTAAGCCACTCAGGGGATTCTCGGAGTCGATCCAGATATCTGTGCTCAAGTCCGTGCCCCGAAGACTCGGTAACCATCTCGCAAAATTGAACTCGGTGTCCCTCGAGTCCGCACCTATAACACGTTACTGGCGGAGAAGGACAATGTGCACGAACATGTCCCACCACATTATAGTTAAAACATCTCCTAGCTTTACCAGGAGTCAGAGCAGACGACTTGGAACTCTTAGTTCCACGCATCAAGCGATGGAGCTTCATAGCGGAAAGGCTACGACATTGAAAACTAGAAACACCAACTCCTGCACCATCCACACGGTCATCGGACTTCCTCTGCTTCTTCGACTCGGGCACACGCTCCGACGATAACGAAGCTAGTTCACGGGCTAATGCTCGATCTTGATAGTCTCTCAATGAAGTGCAATTGAATCCCGACATATACACACAAATATCCGGCTTCATCCGTCTGTCAAAGTGAAAGATCCTCTCTTCCTCGGTTCTCACCCGATCTCGCATAATCGAGTTGTTTGCTATAATCGATGATATCTGCGACACCGATATATCTTGCGGTTCTGCCAAGTATAATTCGTGAATCCTCTGCTCTCTAATCGGTTTCGGCCAGAACTCAACTTCCATAAATGCTTGGAACTCCGCCCACATGACATCATGATCACGAGGTTTAACATCTTCCCACCAATTAGCGGCATCTTTGTCGAAAAGGTCCAGAGCGATAGGTACCTTCCGCTCTTCAGGACATCCGACAACCTCGAAAATCTTTCCTAACTGGAAAATCCAACCATCCCAGCCCAACGCATCCGCAGCACCGGCGAATCGAGGGGGATTCATACGAACTACCTCGCGAAGCCATTGATTTACACCGACGTTCTGACTCACGTCAATGCTACGTTGAACCACCTGGGTCAACTGAGTCATCTAAGTCGCTACTTGTTGCAATATAGTAGCAACACCCAAACTAAAATCATTCTCAACAACATTATCTCGATTCCGCATCTGATCCCCGTGGCCATCAGCACCACGGTTACGACCACGACCTCTGCCCCTCGGCATACTAACAAACAACAACCTATGGCAACGAAGGATCATAACACATAGCAAGATATTCACATCTGTGTCTTTAATCCAACATCATTAAATCATATACATATTACCATTTAATTCCAGTTAGAGCACAATATACAAACTATTATACCAAAAATCTTCATTTATAATGTCGTTGTTATGCGATTTATAAATGCAATGAAATTGAAATCATCCATTATATGAAAATCATTTTCTGTACGGTTTCGTGCGGAACTCACCAAGTTGAAAACCATTTACAAAAATGTTCCAAAATTCCAAAAGGCCGATGACGGTAATACTTTCCAAATACTCCCCAAAAGTCCTTTTCCAAATACCAAATACCATCATCAAATACCATTTGAAATTACAAGGCGTAGACGCGGAAACTCAATAGTTTCAAAATATATGTTAAGTCACCCGACAAAAGAGTTAGGAAAAAGGGTCAACGAAATAATTCAAATTTACAAACCCGAAAGGTCATTTTGAAACACACACTATTTGGTAAAAGTACCCAAAAAGTCATTTTGGACTTTACACACGCATCGGACAAGAACACAGTTCAAATTACACATAACCACACACAACAATTGTTATTCATGAACAACACACATAGAGTACGGTCTCAACCGGTGAGCCTAACAATCGCAAAAGTTAGACTTACGGCCGGAATGTAGTTTCTGAGCTTCTGCTCAGACCGATTAGTGTATAATTTAACAGAGACTTAGCGTGCGCTAGCCATGCCACGTTAGCGCGCGCTAGCTATTTTCATCCAGCAACACATTCATGAACATATACCAAATAATGCCAAAAGTCGAAGGTTACAAATAAACAACAACATACGAATCCAAACGCCAACATTTTACATTCTCACTACATATCGTTTAACCGAAAAGTTGAAGGCGAAGGTCACGTCTCAAGTAAACTATTGGTAGACCTCGTTTAAGCATTTAAAAATCAAATTTTGAAAATTTTCAATGCAAGATGAAAATATAATATATGTAGTTTGAATTCTCAAAATCTTTGGTCTCGAGGTCATCATACGAAAATCAAATCATTTTTCCTCCTCGAAGGATGTTTTTAAATAGAATTTACGTGACTTCCCCAAAACATTTGAAGTTTAAAATACCACATTGATAAACTTTTATTGAGTAACCAGTCCAAAACATCATCCCTGTAAAAACGATTTCACACAAAGATGTATACATATATACATGCATACCGGTACTACTCTTTATTCCAACACAATACGAGAATCAAACAAGTATGGAGTAAGTATTCACGAGGCACAATTAAACTTCACATAATAACACAGAATCACATAAACTCGTATAACACGAGACACAACAAAATAGGGAGACTTACATCCACAGATCGCACGAAGATGATGGTTGCACCTCGATGCTAATCACGACTGACAACTCAGATGATGCGTCGCGACACCACTCAGTCAGACCAAATCTGACAAGACAAGACCCGACAACACATAACTCAACCCGACAGCCAAGGTTTCCTCAACCTAAGCTCCGATACCATATTCTGTAACACCCCCAAACCACTCGGGAATATTACAGCGCCGCAGACCCTCTCCGCGAGGATCTACCAGGCTAAATACAAAACAATGCATCACTTCACATGCCGACATGGATACATAAAGGACCATTAGAACGATTTGGCCTTTTGTCACAACACACACAACATTACGTACAAGATTCTTTCCCAAAACTCATTCCCACGCAGGGGCTGAAATACAATAACACTCCCATAAATCGGGGTAACAACACATCGGAGGGATAACCAACACGACTACCAAATACTCTACAATTGGTCTTCACGTGATTAGTATCTTCGTCTCCCATCATCCTTCGTATCGATCTTGTTATTCGCTCCCCAGCTACCTGCAAGTACCTGGACGCAATACAGACATCCACCTCCCGAATACTCGGGGGTTAGCAAAACTCCACTGTTTTGCGAGTGCAAGTATAAAACAGAAGTACAAGCCATACACAACGTGCTTCAAGAATATAAAAAAGAATCTTGAATATATTTCCCGAGATAATTCACTTAATCAAAACAGTTTGATTTATAAAAGGTAGGAATAGAACCATGAATCTCATACAAAATATTTTACGGTCTCGGGAGTTTGAAAACATTTGGAAATAAGGAATTCTCAAGTCTTTCGAAAACACTTGGAGACACGGCCCAAAATCATCTTTCCAAAATACGATTCCAATAATAAAACGCGGTTTCACAACCCAATTCACAACACACGGGGTCCAAGACCCGAATCATAAGCCACAGGGTCTACGACCCGAATCACATAACACATGTTCCTAAGGATTATTCGCGTCCCGTACTAACAAGCCACGAACCTCAGATGCTCCCGTAGACCATACCCGAGTGAATAACCCAATAGGAAACCATACCAAATCACATGTCCTCGTGACAACAGCCACAGAACCATTCCAAACCACAACCATAAGTTATCCCGGCATCGGGCTAACAAGCCACGAACCTCGGAGTCCCCGCAAGACATACCCGATGATAACCCCCACAAGTTATCCCGGCATCGGGCTAGCAAGCCCCGAACGTCGGAGTCCCCGCAAGACATACCCGGATTGGATAACCCTATGGTCACGCCCGACCCATACTAGCAAGAACGGATCCCGGAGATTCAACAATCCCACCCGGAGGCACATCACTTTCAACGATCACATAACAATGAGCAGAACATCAAGCCAAGCAACACTTAAACATCACAACCTCCTTTCCAAGGAGTAACAACTAATATCACACACAGTACGTACGTTCTTACCGAACAAGTACACATAGCATTACGTAATCCCCGGCAAAGGATTACGGTCTATTAAACTCACTCAAAGTGATCATAGTATCTTTTCAACATACAAAACCAACACACATATTCCGAGAACACATATATTCACGAAGTACACGAATTATCGTTGAAAGACAACATTTATCGAGAACATACCGATCTCTTTTTACGTTCATTAAATATTGGGTTTCTCATATAATCATTTATCAATAATTACGCCTACGAAACATGAAACGTATGGACAAGATACTTGCCTCGATATCACGAGTGACGAAACGACGAACGGGCACGATCGGGCAACCTTCGAACTTCCAAAAATGACCGAGACTTCGACAGCCCACGAATACTACGAAAATATTATCACCATTAATCAATAACACTAATCGAAATCCGAAACGATCCTAAAAATGACAAGGATCTAAGTGTTCTCAAAGAAATCAAGAATCGTTGATCCGGGCCATAAAAATCGATGAATGGTTAACAACATCTGAAGATTACGGTCAAGACAAACAAGAACAAATAACCGATCGGATGAGATCAGTTAAGAATCACAAATCCAAGCAAAAACCCCAAATTTAAGAAAATAGGGTTCTAAAAAGAGATTACCTTGATTTGGACCAAGAAGACGATTAGATGTTGTTAAACATCTACAAATCCGCTTAAAGATGAAGCTAGAAGAAAAAGATCGGTCCTAATCGCCTCTGGATCTCACTCCCGTCGGAAGGGATGAAGAAAAGTGGGAAAATGACGACTTAATGCTGTTGTCCAGTATTTATACTGGACAGTTATTAGCGCGCGCTAAACACCCTGCATTAGCATGCGCCAACGGGGTCAACGCTCCAGAGAAACCGCCTATAACAAAGTTAGCGTGCGCTAGCTAAAATCCGTAACGTGCACTAACGGGTCACAAAACCAGTCCAGTAGCCCCTGGACAGAACTGCACCTACCGGGTAGCGTGCGCTAGAAAGAAGAGAGAGTGTGCGCTAAGCAGTCGATAGCGTGCGCTAGCTATCGGCCTTAGCGTGCGCTAACAAAGCTCGATCCCGATCCGGTAGTTACCGGACTGTCTCTCGATCGCCCGATTAGCGTGCGCTACAAATTCGGTAGCGTGCGCTAACCACAACGCCGTAGCGTGCGCTATGCCACAAACATTAGCGTGTGCTACACCACAAAAACTCAAAAACTCACAAAGTGATCCGAAACGCCTCCAAACACATGCCCCAATAAGGCACGACCAAAATATGGCACAAAATTCCAACGATGAGGACAATGACAATCCGATAAAACCCAAAAAAACCCAATGAATCCGGAATAAAGATCTCGGGTATTACAGATATAATATCTCTTATTATAATGGAAAGGTGTTGTCATTGGGTGGATTTGGATTATAATTAAATGTGAAGACTTCATCTCTTACCAACCTACCACTTGCATTCATACGGTTCAACAAGGAAGAGAGAAAGAGAGAAAATACTTTTCTCTAAGTCTACACATTGTTCTTCATGTTCTTGAGTTTTTTCTTAGAGAAAAATTAAAACCCAATTGAGAGTTTGTGAGTTATACACTTAGCGTGTAATATTCACATTTGATAGCTTCGTCATCCGATTCTAGCCGTAACCTTGGAGGTTAATTGGGTGATCGTCATTCCGTTCATATTTCCAGCGCGTGGCAAGTAGAGACGTTGTACTTTCAGCGTTGGATCATCCAAGAGCTTGGAGTGTATTGAATTCGTAGAGATCAAGCAAAGGTTAGGGAATTGCTAAATAGAAGGATACCATTTAATCAACGGACTATAAGGGTATGTTTTCTCGTATCTCTTGTGTTTCGTATTATATTCGTATATACGTAGCTCGATCGATCCTCGTAGGGATTCAGATCGAATTAATTTTAGTTTTACCGCTTCCGCTGGGCCTTCGTTTTAGGCACTGAATCCCAACAGTGGTATCAGAGCATAGGTCTTGCGATCGTATATACGATATTGGCATTTGGAATGCTTGATTAGATGGTGTATGATTTGGAATCATTATCGTATTGATCGTTGTTTTTCTATTGTTCATCCAAAAATTATTTTTTCATGATTTTATGTTCCAATGTCAATCTATTTTTCTTTTGAAAAACTGATTTAAAGTGTAATATAAAGATTAGAAAAATGTTATTTTTGGAATCAGGGCGAAAAACGAGCCGAAAACGTAATCGGACCCGCAACTGGGTCCGGCCGCCGCGGTCCGAGGCAAGCAGATCGCGATTGGACTGTCCGGGCATGCTCGGCAGCCTTCCGCCGCCGCCTTGTAATGGTCTCGATCCTCGCGGCCACGATCGGCACTTTGGGCAACTTGCTGGGCAGTGCTCCGGCCGTGTTTTTCGACTCCATTTTTTATATTTCGTTCGATAATTAGTTTCCCACAAATTAAATTGGATTTAATTTGACTAATATTTAATTATGGTAATTTTATTCTTAGGGGAATTAATTTAATGAAATATTTTCTCGTCCGGAACAAGTTAAAATTGACGGTTGTTTGAATTAATTGGATTAATTCGTTTTGGATGAATAGATTGGATCAGTTCGTATTATTGATTCGATCAATGTATCTCTACGCTTTCCATTTATATAATATTTATTAGATGAATGCTTTTTAATGGGGATGTGGTTCGTGGACTTAGTTTTTTGAATCGTTCGGTTTTTATTCGATTGGGTTGTAAAGGCCGTTTTGAGCCTATTTATTTTACTAGAAATATTTGTATCTAGGAAGCAATTTTCAATGTAAAATTTATATGTAATGACGAAGACCGTATGTGTAACACCCCCGGAATCCGACCGGGAATGTTACATGCCGTAGACCCTTATTACAAGGATCTACCAGACTAAAACTCTAAAAGACTACTCAATGATTGACCGACCGGGGTCAATCTAATTACAATGCAGACCGACAAAGTCGTTAAACAATTCAGAAACTAACGACATTCACATTTCGATGACAATAATAAACTTGAACACAGAAAGGAATAACAACTCAATTTAATGAAAACCACACCCATGCAAGGGTGGATACTCGACCGAAAGAGAAACACCAACCAAAATGAAACAAAAGAAAAAGACTCTGACTCTTGTGTGATTAGCATCGTCGTCTTCCATCTCCTTCCAAGCCAATCCCGTGACTGCTCCTGAGCTGCCAAAACCTGAGCGCATAACAGGCACCCACCCCCCGAAAACTCGGGGGTTAGCAAACTGGAATTTTGTTAGTGCAAGTACATAATAGACAAGATATACGAACAATAACAACACAAAACTCAACAACCGCGAATCCTTAACACAAACCATACATTCCCATAGTCAGCACAGAATAGCACTCGCATACACAAGGTGAAAGATAATCACATGGTCATATTCTCTTTACGGAACATAACACTAATGAAACTTTAAATGATCCCAAGGAGTCAAAAGATTTAGTTTGAAAATCCATTTTTATAAAAGGAAAAGTATTTTGATAAGATAGTTTGAAAACATTATTAATGACTCGGGCCGTATTGGGATTTTGAAAATCGAATGGGAATACTTTTAGAAAATAACTTCAAAAGCTCTCGGGTCCTCGACCCAGCATGTGTAAAATAATTTGCAAGAAAACCATTACAACGTTATTCGGGGTCCTCAACCCAATTTATGAAACACTGTCACAAGCGAGTCATTACAACATCTCACGGGGTTCTCGACCCAATCCAAATAATATCATCACGAGATCAATCATCTCAACATTTTATGGGTCCTCGACCCAATTCACTGAATATCATCACAATACAATCAAGCACACAGCCTCTCATTCGACAAATCCTGCTCAAGGACCCTGATTAATTAACCCTCAGAGATCTCATCAAATTTCCTTGGTTAATTAACCCTCATACCAACATTTAAAATAAGTTTAAACAAACTCTCAGAAATACGAATCGCGGTCTATATCAAGACCGACATTTTAAAGCGAGTTGAAAGAATTTTGAATTATGAACATCGTTTGGTATCGGGGTCTTAGCTGTCACTCGAATATCCGTAACCAGTAAGCCTGCCACGCGCCTCCCTTGCACACCTGTGCACCGGCATTCACTCCGCTATGTTGGCCGCCCCTTGAACATGTCATCGCGCCGGAGATCACTCCCACAAGAGCCGCCCCTTGCACGCGCATTAGGTAACACCGGTGTTCACCAACCATATGGAGCCGCATATTGAAGCATACAACAGGCCGGAGTACACGCCCCGCCCTCAGAGGCTCCCGGATATGACGTTTCTCACAACAAGTATCCACATTGTTTCAAACATCAAGCACACAGACAAACGTTACAACAACTATCAACTCAGTACACCAAGTCACACAAATTATCCGTGAGTCCATAACCACACAGCTAAACAATATCACACACGTTATCAATCAAAACTCAATCACAATAAGCCTTCAGGCATAACCAACCAACGCCGCACATATATCCCTATATTGTGACTCAACGGAATATATCTATATATATATATATATTACTATATTATATCTATAAGTATAGTTCATCCATCAATCCAAGTTGAGTACGTCAACTAGTGTTAGCATTCATCACTCGGCCGTAGGCATATATATCAATATACGTATATACATAAATATATTTAACATATAAATATATATAAATATATATACACACACACACACACACATATATATATATATATATATATATATATATATACACACACACATATATATATACATCCGTATAAATTCATACACTTCGATAACAATGATTTCATGTAGTTACAATTCGTATATCAAGGTACTTGCCTTGGTAATCTCTCGCGAATACTCCGAAAATACGGTTGATTGGAAAAATCCGGAACTCCAATAAAAATGACGATCAGAAAGTCTCAACACCAGATTTTCATAGGGAATTCATCCTAATATCCTATCATCAAATAAACAATAAATCACACGAGTAAAAACATCGCAAAATGACCGAATCTCCCTCTGCGGCATTTTCCCGGACACCTTGAAGGCGTTAATTAAATCTCATATAAACGACGAATCGGACATGACAAAACCGTGGAAAGATGATGAAATTGATAGAATACAACTTAATCTATAATTATCCATCAGTAATCTAAGTTAATATGACTCAAACGGACGAAATCTGCCAAGATCCCCAAATTTCCAAAAGTTTAGATTTTAGGAGAAACTAACCTTGATTCGGCAGATTGAAGGATGTTATGGAATGATCAATCAATGATATGAACTCAGGAACTTCATGGATTTGTTGTTCAACAACATGCCTCCTTGCTCTCAAAACCTCTGGCCGCGGAAAGAAAAGAAGGAAATGAAAAATGGGTTGAAACAGGGCTGCTCGGTCATATTTATACTGCCCAGTGTGTGTCGATCACTTACGGCCGTAACCGGCATTCTTACGGCCATAACCGGCCTTCATCCGGATGCTGCCCAGCACCCTTACGGCCATACCCGATTATGACTTATGGCCGTAACCGGCCTTCATCCGAAAGCTGCCCAGCGCCCTTACTTACTGCATTCGACACGACTTACGGCCGCCACCGCCTTCGTCCGAATCGCCGAACTCGCGAGCACGTACGGCCGTATCCGGCACCTTACGGCCGTAACTCGGCCAGGCGGATCTCTGGCCCAAAACGTGCGGCCGTGACTCAGCCGTGGCCAATTTCGATAGTCCGGTTAGGCGTTCGACAATGTTTTGGTCACACTAATGCACTAGTTAAGATTCAAAACAATAATGAGTAAATTACGAAACACAACATACCGTTCACAACAGAAAAAACGAATCCCACATAATTATAACGACACGAAATCACCGACAACAACCGACAAATAGTTCAAGGCGACAGGAATAAAAGTCTCGGGTATTACAATAAACACAAAAATCAATCATCGAGAAAAATAATACCGATACTCGGCAACCGATAAATATCCGGAAAAATCCAAAATAACCACAACGAAAATCTCGGGTATTACAGGAGGAAGATCTGTTTCGAGAAGACGAAGATTCAAGACGAAAACTTTTAATTAGATTATGGAGTTTTTGTTTTCTAGGAACGGTCCATGAACCACATGTTGGTAGAAACTAGGTTGTGAATGGTTGTTTCATATTGTATGAATGCCACAAATACGCTTAAATGAATTACTGTGCAAAGTGTAACATTAACCGCGAAAATTCTCCCACGACAAATTATTAAGTTTATAAGGTTTCAAGGATTTCCTTCCCTCCATCGAGCTTTCAGGAAATTGAAATCCAAACTGGATGTGCTATGCTTCTGAGTTATCGGGGTAGTCGTTCGGGGAGGATGGATAAATTACCGGGAGCGCATTAGACGCCTTCGATTGGAGCAAATTTTATCCCTAGAAACCTGATAGGTTGCCGGATAAGATTCAATTGTGAAACTGATTTATGTCGATGGTATAAACTTAACTTGTTCACGAATCATTAAAACCGTATAGGTTAAGGGGAGTGAACAAGGGGAAAAAGAAGATTGAATCATCCATTAGATGGGTTGGTGTTGGACATGACTTTATGAAAATTAATAGACCAGAAACCTGATCGGTTGCCCTCTATTAAGATTTATAAAGAACTCGATCACCACTATGAAGTAGAGCGACGATACTTCGGGATTTCACATGGAAGTGTGTTATTCCGATAAAAATAGTGGGAGTTGGGTAACAATAATAGAAAAGACCTTAATTCTATACTCAGATCATAATTGAACGAGTCACTAATTAATCTGTCAAACTTAAATGCAGACATAACTCTCAATATGACTATGAATCCACTCGTAAATCTACTCGAGAAGGACACCCTGATTGGACCTAACTTTGTGAATTGGCTCCGCAATTTGATGATAGTCCTCAGTATAGAGGCAATGGGATATGTCTTGGAGACGGACATTCCGGCGCCTCCAGTGCAGACAAGAGCCAATCAGGAAGAGATTGAAAACCATGAAAAGTGGGTTAAGGATGACATGAAAGTCCGTGCATATATGATGGCTTCCATGTCTAATGAGCTTCAGAGAGCTCATGAGAAAATGACTTCTGCTAGGCAGATTCTATCTCACTTAACCGAGCTTTATGGTGAGCAGAGTCGAACTGCTAGTTATGAGATATCCAAGCAACTGTTCGGTGCAAGGATGAAGAAAGATGAGAAGGTTGGGGACCACATCCTCAAAATGATATCCATGATCGAGAGATTGGAGGCTCTTGATTTTAAGATGGATACTTATCTTCAGACCGACCTTATCCTACAGTCTCTCCCTGATTCCTTCTCACAGTTTGTTATGAATTTCAACTGCAATGAGATTGCGTGTAACTTAGATGGGCTAATGAACAAACTAGTGACCGCTCAGTCTCATATGAAGACTATGTGGATGAAGGAGTCTGCCCTTGTGATTTCTTCTGGACCTCGGATGTCTAAGAACAAGAAGAAAAAGACCAAGAAGCAGACGAGACCGCAAGTCAAGGACTTAAAGGGTAAGGGAAAGGCCCCGTTGGTTCTAAAAGGTAAGAAAAAGGACGCTTGTCTCAAGTGCGGTGAGCTGGGACACTGGGCAAGAGACTGTCCGATTCTTGATGGCGTTTCAGGTATAGAACTTTTAGTTTTGGAAATAAATTGTTCTGCTACTGCATTTTTTACTTCTTGGATACTAGATTCTGGTGCTAGATTTTTACCGTGAATCAGGATCTAGAACAAAGTAGGAAGCCTGGAGTTGGAGAAGTTATGATCATAGTCGGAAGTGGGCATAGTGTCGAGGCAACCGACATAGGATCACTTCTTTTGGGTTTAGAATCCGGTTTTGTTTTGACTTTAGAAGATGTACTTGTTTTGCCCAAGGGGCATAAAAACATTGTATCCATTCCGGTCATGGATCGGAAAGGCTTTTCATTTTTCATTGGTAATGGTTTCTGCAAAATTTATTTCAGAAATAAACTAGTGGGTACTGCTACATTGTTAAATGGATTGTATCATCTAAATCTCAGCAAGAAAGTAGTTGTGAATACTATGACTAGAAAACGTGGTAGGGATGAAACCAATCAAGTTTTCAAATGGCATCTTAGACTTGGTCATGTTGGTTAGACCAAGGTTACAAGATGGAAAAAGATGGACTTATGGGTCCATTGGGATCGGATCCATTCCTACTTGTGAATCTTGCCTTAAAGGCAAAATGACTAAGTCCCCCTTCAAATGGACTTTTGAAAGAGCCGCTGATAAACTAGGATTAATCCATACTGACGTATGTGGTGCTTTGGAAGCAACACGTGATGGATATCAGAATTTCATTACATTTACAGATGATCATACTAGGTATGGTTATGTATACTTAATGAAACATAAATCCGAGGCCTTTGAGAAATTCCAGGAATTTAAGGCCCTAGTCGAGAAATAAACTGGAAATCATATGAAAGCACTTCGGTCGGACCGAGGTGGCGAGTATATGAGTACGAAGTTTGATGAGTTCCTTAAGGAACATGGCATAGTATCACAACTAACACGTCTAGGCACTCCTCAGTTAAATGGTGTGTCAGAAAGAAGAAACCAGACCTTGTTGGACATGGTCCGTTCCATGCTAGGCTATTCTGACTTACCGATTTACCTGTGTAGGTATGCACTCCTGACTGCTGCATATATCTTGAACATATGTCCTTCCAAATCCGTTCCTAAAACTCCACATGAGATGTGGGAGGGCAGGAAACCAAGTTTTAATCACATTACGATTTGGGGATGTCCCGCCTATGTTAAGAAGACTAAGGTGGACAAAATGGAAGCGAGATTCGTGAGGAGACATTTCATTGGATTCTCATCTGAGACGCTGGGTTATCTATTATACATGCCCAAAGATCGAAATATTGTTGTTGCTTTGTATGCACACTTCCTGGAAGATGACTTCCTTCAGGAAGGTGGAGCAAGTGGAAATATTTCTTTGGAAGAATACAATGAAACTCTTCAAGAGACACCTGTGCAAGAAATTGGAACTGAACCTTCTGAAACACAAGTACAACCACCTCGTAGGTCTAGTAGGGTTTCTCAATTACCTAAGAGGTATAGTTTTATTCACTTGGAGGAACTGGGTTTTCCACGAGGTTCTAGGTGATAAACAAGAGACCGACCCATGACCAATGACCTAGCAATGGTGGATGTAGACTCCATGAAATGGACTGTGTTGGAATATTTATTCCACATAATAATAAATAGTGTTTTGATGATTAAGTTGCTAAAAAAAACAAAACAACATCGAGGCGAAGCAAATCAACAAAGGAATCGAAGACGCAAAAAGTTGGACAAAATGCAAAGCTTGTGCACGCTAGATATATAAGTTAGTGCACGCTAACGGGTCCCGGCTGCAGATCAGGCGAGTTCGGAGTAACCTGAAGTGAAGTCACCTGATGAGGATAGCGCACGCTACACATTATACTTAATGCACGCTATCGAGTCCTTGTTACCGTTGTGAAGAGATTCAAACACAAAATGTCGTATGCAGTGAAGTAAGCTTAGCGCACGCAAGAGGTGATATTTAGCGCACGCTAAATATCAAAGTTTGAATCAAGTCAATCAATCCGTTGGGGAGAATCTACTTCAAGTCAAAAAGTATTAACGGATATATGGCGCATGCAATGATGCATGATTATCGCACGCTACAAGAAAGTGTTAGCGCATGCTAACTGTGAAGGACAGAAGCCACTGGACTGAAAAAGGAAGACGTTAACATACAAAACAGTACATAACATACGCTAAGGCAAAAACATGCGATAGCGCACGCTAAGGAAAGAAGCCTAGCGCACGCTAATAATCAACTGGCAGTAATGACTAATTTGTGGAAGAAGGCTATAAATACCAAATGAGTTGGTATCATTCCACACAACAACATTGAGAAATTCACATATATTTGAGATATCATTGCAAATATTATAGTTGTTGTTCTTGAGCTTAATTTAGAGTGATTGAGTGTTATACACAAAATCATACACGAGTGAGAAAAAGAAAAGATACGATTGGATTCGGTGTTATTAGGATCAAGGATCCGGCATTGTTAGAATAGAAATCGCTATCTTAGTGAGGTTTATCTTGTTCCAATAGAAAGCTAGAGTGGTTGATTCCTTATCCAATAGAGAAGGAAAAACGGTTTTACTCGGACCGATAGAAGACGAGCTTGTAATGGTAATCCCTCGACCGATAGAAGAGAGGTGCAGAGGTTTTGATCTTGAACCTATAGAAAAAGATACATCGAGAGAGGACGTAGGCACGTTTGGCCGAACCTCTATAAATTTGCGTGTCATTTAATTTCCGCAATAATTTCACGCTTCCGCAACACGGCGCAAATACCGATATTACTACAATAATTGGTATCGTAGCGGTACTCCAATACACGGCTTAACATCTGAGGAGTCGATCCAAATGGCGTTTCAACTTGCTCCCGTCGAAGGCCTTGCTCTCAACCGACCACCATTTTTTGATGGCTCGAACTTTATGACGTGGAAGAAGAAGATGTCAATATTCATCCGAGCTTATGACATCGAGCTATGGAAGGTGATTTGTCTTGGTCCAAAAATTCCAAAGAATTCCAACGGTACGCTTAAAAATTTCGAAGAATATAACGATTCCGATTGGAAAAATGACCACTACAATTGTAAAGCAACTCAACTTCTCTATTGTGCCTTAAATCCGAAAGAACACAACAGGATATCATCATGTGATAGTGCCAAAGAAATTTGGAAAATGCTTGAGGTAACACACAAAGGTACGTCTCAGGTCAAGGAGACGAAGATAAACATGCTCCTTCACGAGTACGAATTATTTCAAATGAAGGACGATGAATCCATCATGATAATGATTGACCGTTTTTCGGTTATTACTAATGGATTAACATGTTTCGGGAAACCACTTTCGAGTAGTGAGAAAGTAAAGAAAATTCTCCGATCACTACCTCGAGAATGGGACGGTACGGTTACGGCCATAATGGAATCAAAAGATTTAAATACTCTTGATTTTAGTGCTCTCGTTGGTTCTCTTATCAACTACGAGATTGTTCTAAAATCTAGGAATGCCAAACCGAAACCAAAGGAGAGGTCGATAGCCATGAAGGCTAAAATGTCATGAAAGAAAGAAGAAATCCCGGTGGACGAAAGCGACGAAGAATCGGCATATTATGCCAAGAATATTAATAAGTTCCAACACTTATTAAACCGGAGGAAGAAGAACATTTAAGCGGGCAAATCTAAAAAATTCGACAACAGCTGTCGATTATGTGGTAAACCAGGCCACTTTGCTAAGAATTGTCGGGTAAAACAAAAAGAGGTATTAATTGCAACATAGAGCGACGAAGTTCCTGATGATAATTTCATCGATCAAAATAATCTCGCGCTCATGGCCCGGAGTTCATTCGACGATAGCGACGTCGAAAGTCAAGTAATTCTTACGATGAACTTTTTGAAGCATTCGAGTTATTACACACCGATTATCAAAATGCTTAAAAGAAATTAAATCCCTTCAATTTAAAAATAAATCATTGGAAAATGAGATTTCCAAAATTCTTGAAAAAGGAAAATCTGTTGAGATCGATAATTCAAAATGCGTTGAAAACAAGAATATTTGAAAGAATGATCTTGTTAAAATTCAAACTGAGCTCAAAAATTTAACTAAGAAATTTTCTCTCGGAAACGAGAAATTTGAAAATATGCTCTCGGCTCAAAAATACACGTTAAATAAAGAGGGGTTAGGATTCAAACAACGTTTTAAAAATGAATCCGTAAATTTCAAAATACCCCGGTGTGAAAAATGTTTGAAAATTGGGCATCACATTTCGAATTGTGAAAGCCCAAGATGGACGATAAAAGTTAAGAAAATTTGGGTTCCTAAAGGAACAATTATTTCAAATATCGTCTACGTCTCAAAAGAAAAACCGACTTTCGGTTGGATCCCCAAAAATTAATTTTTATCAAATTGATATTTTACAAAGGGGAGATAATATTTTCAAGGGGAGATATTCCTTATTATTTGCATATTTTATATATTCATGCTTATTTTTTTATATATTCAAATTGGTATCCTCTATATTTTTTTACAGTTTTTGCTGAATACAAAAATGGGGAGAAGAAGTTGAATCGGATAAAAGCGTCATGAAAGATATGACGAGAAAAGTAAAAAGTAAAAAGAAGAAGAAAGCATACAAAAGGGGGAGAAACGAAGAAGTCGAAAATGACAGAAAAAGAAAAAGGATGGGTGAAACTGTAACGTCCTGATTTCGCAAATACATTTATTGTGAATTATAGAAAACATGTTCAATTTTATTAAATTAATGCCCGAATAATTTATCATTTAATTCATTTCATTCTCATAATCATGCAAATTCATTTGTCACTATAATTCATGTTCAGACATGTGATTCATGTCGTGTCATTTCTCGTTTTATTTCATCGTGTTTCATGTTGTCATTTCTAGGCCCGAGTCAAATTTTAAGCAATATTAATCATTACGCATAAGATTTCACAAGTCCATTTTAATTTATTCACTTTGGGCCGGCCTAAGCCAAACCCATTATAATACTCAGCCCGAATCCTACAATTAATTAAAGCCCAACTATTATAATTTTACCAAGTCCAAATATCTTCTCTCAACCCATATTTTAATGGGCAACACAATTTAAGCCCAATTGATAATATTCATCACGATCACAACTATGAGAAATCCACGTTCTCACGTTAGAAGAGGTTGGCAGAAGTGGGGTTGAGGGGAGGAACTTCAGGGGGAGTTTTACATCACTACAACATTATAGGCCTATTGCGACACACGCTTATGCGACAGTGTCACTGAACTACCACACTTATGCTTCTAGTGTCATATATTTGCATCATTTATGCGTCACATACATATTGTGTCGTAGTTTAGTGACACACGCGTGACACTCCTTTTTATGTCTCGAAATTACGACAATTTATTTGCGACACCTCCATCAAATGTCATAATTATACCACATTTTTAGAACAGTGTTGCATCTAGTGTCGTATATTTACGTCACTTGTGTGTCACATACATATTGCGTCGTAGTTTAGTGACACACGCACGACACTCATTTTGTGTCTCAAAATTGAGACAATTTATTTGCGACACCTCCATCAAATGTCATAATTATACCACATTTTTAGAACAGTGTTGCATCTAGTGTCGTATATTTACGTCACTTGTGTGTCACATACATATTGCGTCGTAGTTTAGTGACACACGCACGACACTCGTTTTGTGTCTCAAAATTGAGACAATTTATTTGCGACACCTCCATCAAATGTCATAATTATACCACATTTTTAGATCAGTGTTGCATCTAGTGTCGTATATTTACGTCACTTGTGTGTCACATACATATTGCGTCGTAGTTTAGTGACACACGCACGACACTCGTTTTGTGTCTCAAAATTGAGACAATTTATTTGCGACACCTCAATCACATGTCATAATTATACCACATTTTTAGAATAGTGTTACATGACTATTGGCGTATATTTACGTCATTTGTGCGTCATCTATATTTTGTATCGTATTGTAGTGACATGGATGCGACACTCATTTTTGTGTTTCTAAATTGTGCTGATTTATTTATGACACCTCAATAAAATGTCACTATTATACCATAGTTTTAGAATAGTGTTGCATCTAGTGTCGTATATTCACGTCACTTGTGTGTCACATACATATTGTGTCGCAATTTAGTGACACGCGCGCAACACTCGTTTTCATGACTCTAAATTGCTACAATTTATTTGTGACACATTAATCAAATGTCATAGTTATACCATATTTTTAGAATAGCGTTACATCTAGTGTCGTATATTCATGTCATTTGTGCGTCATCTATATTTTGTGTCGTATTTTAGTGACACGGACGCCGACACTCATTTTTGTGTTTCTAAATTGTGTCATTATTTATGAGACCTCAATAAAATGTCACTATTATACAACACTTTTAAATTGGTGTTGCACACGAATGGCACACATTGCATCACTTTTTGTTATGGAGTTTGTACTAGTGGCACAAAAATAACAATAAAAAATAATTTTAAATACCAACAAATATTTCACCAAAATCTAAGTCAAAATCAAATTATAGAAGCTCGTTCAAGTTTTACTGTTAGGTCTCAAATTCCCCTTCACCTATAGCCTCTTGAATCACAACTACGGCCGTGATGCACGGTCCTTACAAGTAAAAACAAGGCCAAAATCAATCGTAACCTACAGAATTGAGACTCAACACAACGTTACAAACTGAAGAGCTGATTCACAGAGCAAAAGTCAGGATAAAAACTGAAGACTCTTACAATGTAAGAGAGCAATATCAGGGTCAATGGTGGAATCTTGAGCTTCGTTATTGTAACTAAGAGCCTCTCCTTCTTCAACCTCAGTCTCTTCCATCTCTAATCCCATGCCTATTATCCTCTTTCCTCAATCTCTACTGCCCACAGATATCATCGAACAAAAAAAAGGAAAAAATAAACTAAAATAAAATAATAACAATTAAAACTCCTTCAGCAAAGCTTTTCTTTTCTTTTTCCTTCACCGTTCACTTTTCTCCAAAAAATCTAACGAAAGATTCTTGTTTGAGACCAATGATTGGGTACGAGGATTAGCCGACCGATGTCCTCCTGACGCTTAATTCAAGAAGAGAGAGGCACACCTTCAGGATCGTATTATGATGCAATACTAGGTGAAATGCCTAATCATCTCCCTTAATGGGTACATTTCACACAATAATGTGTTGATCCGAGACTGCTTCAAGGAGAATGACGCTTTACAACTGTAATTTTTTACTTTTCCTTGACAAAGGGTCCATGCAGGACAAAAATTTGGAACGAGCCGAAAATGTGATCCATTTCCTTCAAAATCGAAATTGTATAAAAAACTAAAACAAATCTAAACGATCAAAGACAATCTTGACAATTTTTTATCATATCTACAAGAACGTCATGCATAACAATGCATAATCTCAATTCACATCAAGTTATTAAAAAGCACCTATGTTGTATGTGGACGATTCAAGCAGCAGGGGGCCTGAGATGATGATCTTGAGATGTATCACAGGCAGATGGTGGTAAATACTGCCACATTGGGACATATCCGTGTTTGGAAACATGGGCATCTTGTTTGTCCGTGGGAGGATACATAAATCCCGATCGGAGGAAGGCCTAGCATTTTCAATCTGTTGCTCTATCCTTTCTTTATACGCCTTAAGCACCAGCTTCTCTTCACGAAGTTCATTCTTCTCGGCCTTTTCGAGATAGGAAAATTAAATTGTCATTCTATGTGGGTTTATTGAAGCTTAAACAGAACCCCCAAAAAAAAAAAAAAAAACTTTAGTTTTCGGCAAGTGTTTTTCGTTTCTCGAGATAAAACATTGACCATAACTTTATAACTCTACCATTAAAAATTATCAAAAACAATATTATGAAAATATTTTAAAAATCAAATTTAATGGTATCATTTATACATATATCGACAATATCTAAAAAAGGGTCAAAGTTCAATACTAAAAAGTCAAACGACACTTCTTGAAGAGTTCAATACTAAATAATAAAAAGTATGGATGAAAACAATGCATTGTTCTAGCTTTGAAAGAACCAAAACTAAAACTACGGAACTATCTTGGACCAAATTACGATGTCTAACCTTCAAAGTTTTGATCTCTTCCAAAAGCTTCTCATTTGTGTCTTTGTATTCTGTGATTCGATTTTAGTTGGTTTAGAACTCGGACGGCATCAACAAGTATGGCCGATTTGTCGGTTTTCATAGGCCTTCCAGGTTCCAAAACAAGAAAAATCTGAAGAAGGGGGGTAACATTAAAAACTTTACCTAATCATCTTCACTCTCATTAGGTGGTATAACATCTTCAAAAAAATCATCATCATCATTGGGATCAAAATCATCACTTGCGGAGTGATCTGGTCCTTGTTCTAAATCATGAACTCTATTTTCATCAGAGTGATCACTTCTTACGAGTGTCTCCCCTTCAACATCTGCTCTAGCATAAGATATGATCTCATTTTCAATATTTGTTTCACCTTGATAAGAAAACAGCTCATCCTCGGTGCTTCCAAATTCATTAATCTCAGGGTCAACATTGAATATAGCTCGAGGGGTCATCTTCAAAGCTACATGCCAATCTGGATCAACTGGATCTTGTATATACCATGCTTGTTGAGCTTGAGATGCTAGAATAAATGGCTCATCCATCACGTTTCCTCTATATAGTAAGTGAGCAAAGTTCACCAAAGTGAAATTAAACTCATCGTGTTTCAATCCTGAATTACGATCAACCCAATCACACTTGAAGAATAAATTTTATGTCATTGGTGTACCTCACTTCTATTATATCCTTTAAAACACCATAAAATGACACGTCACCTAATATAGGATTCTTATCCTCTCTGCTTGAAAAACTACTCATAGAAGCATTCAAGAACACTCCACCATTCTTGGAATTTCTCATCATCTCCCGCGTCTTAGTGTGAAAACGAAGTCTATTTACAAGATACCCAGTGTAACGACGAGCCCATTTACTTGGTCCAGCAGCTAGGAATGCAATATCTTGGTGTACATTAGTACCATTACTTGAATTTATCATTTCATATACCTATACATTTTAACGAAAATCTATAATTTAAATATGTACTCACAACATATTATATTATAAAAAATAAATAGTTCATAACACTATTGGAAACAGGTTAATTACATACCTTTTTCTTAAACCAATCATGAAAGGTTTCAGCATGAAGCTTTTGCATATTAAAACTTGACATGCGTCGATTACCACGTCGTAGTACACCCAAATGTTCCCTGCAAATTCAAATATTATCAACTTAGCTATAAAAATTAAAGGTTCAAACATAAATGAAATATAGTGTATATGTGAAAACCTTTTAAACTTGTCGACAATAGGTAGATTATTGAGCACATATCTATGTGCTTGAACCCATTCTATGTCGTCAAGCATAAATCTTTCTTCTCTTCCTAAAGGTCGACCATTATCTTGGGTTGAGCCATTCTCACCGCCTTCACTGTTTCTACTTGGTCTATTCAACTTTGATTCAACATCACTTAAATACATTGAACAAAATGTCATACACTCCTCGGCAAGATATCCCTCAGCTATTGATCCCTCTGGGTGACTACGAGAGCGAACATGATTTTTCAATGTGCACAAATACCTAAACAATAAAAATATTATTGTCCGAGACATTAAAAGCATGAATATTGTCCGAGACTCGGCATTAGAAGCATGAATATTGTCCGAGACTCAGCATTAAAAGCATGAATATTGTCCGAGAAAAGCATATCAAGCCGATCTAGTAAGTGGAACTTGTTACACCAAGAACAAGGAAATCGAATCACATGTACATGCATCTTGCTTTAGGTTTCGACTAATTCACTAATCAAAAGAGATGCATATCCACAATTCATAATTAGTAACAACAACAACAACAACAACCATTATCCCGCTATGTAAGGTTGGCTATATGGATCGAATCAGGCCATCATTTTTGGTCAATTGCCATATTTTCATTTATTTCTAGATATAAAGTATCTTTTAGATAGTTTTTACAAATTTATTTAGGTCTTCCCTTTACTCTTTTAATGCGAGTAAGGGATTCCTACTTTAAATATCGCACCATGCATCTAAATATTTCCTCTGTACATGTCCCGACCATCTTAAGCGTGTTTCTCTAACTTCTTATCATACATTGATGCTACTCCCACTTTTTCATAAAATATTCATTTCTTAACCTATTCAATCTAATGTGTCCGCATATCCATCTTAACATTATCCTTTACGCTAACCTCATTTTTTTATCCGTGTCCATATTTAACTATAAGATAAAAAAATTAAAGGAATTAAGATGACCTTCAAAATGTTCCACCTAGATCAAAGACTTCTCGATTACAAGGCATATTTTGCAAGACCATAAAACTATTCGAAGTAATTAACCTTTAGAGTTGAGTGAAAAATGCATGGAAAATAAGAAAACATAATATAAATACATGTAGACAGGAGTCCTGAAAGGTAATATGAAACCCAAATCATATAAGTACCAATGATTTCTCTGTCTTCCACGAAATCCATTTTATTATTAATAATAAAATAATGAACTGTTAACACTCAAAAATTTTCTAGCAACCACCACTTCCACCACCACCACCGCTGTTAAATGTACAATTTTAACCTCATAATATGAATGTAATTTAAATTAATATTAAGTATTACCTCTCAATTGGATACATCGAATGAAATTGAACAGGACCAGCAAGTTTAGCCTCTTCTGGCAAGTGGATCGGTAAATGCTCCATAACATCGAAAAATGAAGGTGGAAATATTTTTTCCAAATCACAAAGCACCAATGCAACTTGAGTCTCCAAAGCTTCAAATTCTTCTTCACTGTGAACTTTCGAATACAATTGCTTGAAAACATCACATAAGCCAATTAGTGCTTTGCAGACATGTTTAGGAGCTGATCTTCTCAAGGCAATTGGCAGCAGCTGTTGCATTAGAATGTGACAATCATGACTCTTGAGACCAGATATATTCTGCTGAGCTAAATTGACACATTTTGATATATTTGATGCATACCCATCTGGTACCCTGACATTCTTCAAGACCTTCAAAAAAATATCTTTCTCATTCTTGTTCAATGTGAAACAAGGAGGGGGTAGATAAATTTTATCACCTTTTTTCTAAGGATGTAGTGACTAGAATGCCCACTCTTCGAGATCATATCTTGATTTAAGATTATCTTTTGTTTTATCAGCAACACAAAGCAAAGTCCATAAGATACTCTCCAAAACATTCTTCTCTATGTGCATGATATCAAGGTTATGGGGAACAAGATTTTCATTCCAGTAAGGTAATTGAAAGAAAATGCTAACCTTCTTCCAATTGTATCGCATTCAAGTATCACTTGACTGACTTCTTTCAATTTCCTCTTTTTCCCTACTTTTTGGGCACTATAATTTCCAAAGTTATTTGGCATGCCATCTAACCGCTTCAATATCTCGAACCTAATAATCTTTTAGGTTTAGGAGCATTCTCGACATAACCATCAAAATGAGTAGGATCTCTGCGATACTTATGATTACTTGGAAGAAACCTACGATGCCCCATATAACAAAACTTACCCCCATTATTTAGCCAACGAGATTGACAATTTTTGTTACAACAAGGGCATGCATATGCACCCTTCGTGCTCCAACCCGACAACATAGCATAAGCAGGAAAGTCATTTATAGTCCAAAATAGCGCAGACGTAATGGAACATACCTTTGTCTCTGCGTCATATGTAGGAACCCCAGGATTCCATAACTCTTGAAGTTCATCAATCAAGGGCTGCAAATAGACATCAATATCATTTCTGGACTTGAGGACCATCAACAAGTGTAGATAAAATAATCGATGTTTGTTTCATACACCTTAGGGAGGTAAATTATAAGGAACGAGAAGAAGCGGCCAAGTCTTTGCGGGAATTGCTCATTGACCCAAATGGATTAAAACCATCTGCTGCTAGCCCGATCGAACATTACGACAATCTGTGGCAAAGTCTGGATACTTTTCATCAAATGATTTCCACACTTTAGAGTCTGCCGGATGCCTAAGCTTACCATCTCTAGTGCGTTCTTCTGCATGCCATCTCATTAGCTGAGACGTTTTTGAAGACATATATAATCTTTGGAGTCTCGATTTTAAAGGAAAATACCGAACAATTTTTGCTGGGACTCTATGTTCTCTTTTAGTTGAACACTCATCTTGCACCCCAAATGGCTTATATCTAGAAGTCTTGCAGTGCTTACATGCTTCATCATTCTCTGTATCCTTCCAATACAACTGACAATCGTTAGGACACGCATGAATCTTTTTATACTCAAGTCCCAATTCTTTGATTATTTTCCAAGCATCTCTATAAGAGCTTGGAAACATCTCAATGTGTTGAAATGCCTCCTTCAATACTTGTATCAACATTGTGAATGAATTGTTGCTCCACCAACAAAGCGATTTAACATGCAACAATCGCACAATAAATGATAGGATGGTAAAGTTCTTACACCCAGGAAATAACTCAACTTCAGCATTCTTCAAAAGATTAAAGAACTTTTCAGTGTTTTCGTCAAAGTGATTTTCAGAGTGTCTTCTTTCTCCTTGAGAGCTTTCAGGATTAGTACCCAAACCATTTGTATTGTCATTAACAGAACCATGATGATATGGAGGCACAAATACATCATGCAATAACCCTTCCATATCATCATTTTCAGTTCTTTCTTCAGAGGCATTCACAACTTGATCAAGATATTTTGATCGTTCACCATGATGCACCCAATTAGTATAACCATGCTGAAAACCCTTAACCTGTAACACCCCCAAATCCCATTGGGTCATTACAGTGCCGTGGACCCCACACCAGGTGATCCACCAGGCGAACACGACTAAAATACAACAAACTGACCAAAATAGGAAATCACAGACCCTACTATGATGTCCGACATACTATTCCGATATGGAATTTCAACGACAAGGATGGGCCTACATGGCCAAAATAAAATACAACAACATACACGAGCCTTGCTCGGATAATACAAAACGACAACGACTGAACAAAATGGAGTACTCCAACTGTCTGACCAACATGAACACCAAAATATCTCGGACTAGTATCGCTCGAATGCCTCGTCGCCATCGTCATGCCCCTGTGTCTCAACTCTCTCCTCGCAAGTACCTAAAACATGAAAACATGTTCCGCCCCCACGGGGTCAGCCATCCAGTATAATGAATATCAAGTACATGCACAACATGATATGCATCCAAAGGCAGAATAAACAGTACAACAATGGTAGTACGAGATGCTCACAAACCAAAGTAAGAATCGAGCATTCGTGGAATATTATGCCCATGGCATACGATCAATACCTGCTCAATAGGTTAGAACATATGTGCCCAACGGCGAATCATCAATATAGAACACAACAATACATTACCCGAAGGTAAATCAATCCAACGCTGAAATAAATAAGGATCACAATGCCCGAAGGCTCAAACGGAAATACCGTTACATCACAATGGCCTGAAAGCCCTCACCAAGCCGCCAAAATATCACGATGGCACAAAGCCGAACACCAAGGCTGTAAAAATATCATGATGGCACGAAAATTTGAAACGGCCGCCAAAATATCACGATGGCACGAAAGCGAGCGGCCTGTAAATCATCACAATACAGATCTCAAAGAAACAAACTCGATCGTCGAACATACCCCTCGGGCGTATGAAACAATCGATCACAAAATATCGAACACATCCAATCATACATGGTCCGTGAACGATTAACATTATGGCTCAAGATGGACATCACAAGACGCCCGATCCGGAAATGTGTCCGTGCACATGTCCACCCCGTATACGGAATCGAGAAATATACGTGGGACAATGTACCTAATTAGCCTCACGAACTAACGTCTCGTGTGCACGGTCCAATGCGGAAACATCCACGCATGACCATCGTGTGCCTGGCTAAAAATCCTACACAATAACCAATCGGCACGCAGATATGATTCCGGATATGTCACGATACAACATGACAACGAAACTCAAAGGATAAGACATCCAAAACAAATCATACGACTCACCAAGTGAACGATGACACGAATAATGAAAGATCGACACGACCGACAATATTCGAAACAACCATCCTGGGATCAAAATCCCTAAGGACCAATGAACAACGATCACAACACAACAGTTCGGGAAAATCCTCAACCTTCAACGATCACAAAATTACCGAGTTTACAAGAATAATAGTGTGCTGCCTGGAATCGGTCAACACGACAATAATAATTCAACGGATGGGAATTATCGTTGATAATCCCAATTCAATACTTCGATTACCGTAGAATGGCCAATCGATAACAATTATACAACGGATGGGAATTATCTTTTTGACAACGGGTGGAAATTATCTTTGATAATCCCAATTCAATATATCGATTACCGTTAGAGCGGACAATCGATAATAATTATACAACGGATGGGAATTATCTTTGATAATCCCAATTCAATATATCGATAACCTTCAGAACGGTTAACCGATAACAATTGTACAACGGATGTCTCGGCACCTTTAATCGGTTACCGATAACGAAGATGATAATCGAATACGTCGATGCCTTCAATCGGCCAAAACGACATAAATAGAAAAACACTGATATCAATAACGACGATTCACAAAAATATCTTGATGGAACATCAATCAATAACAACAACCGATACGTCGATGCCGCGAACCGGCTATCAACAACAATATCTCAAAGGAACATCAATCAATAATAACAATCGATATATCGATACCGCGAACCGGCTATCGACAACAATATTACCAACAAGTATCGCAATGCCTTAAATCGGCCATTTACGAACAACAATAATATTTGGCATAATTTGCCGAAGGGTATCGTATCAAACAATCCCCTGATATCAATAAAGTCATAAAGAGACCAAGTCTCGGAATGATACACACATTCATACACATACATGATAACATTAATCTCATTGACCAGTACAAGTATAAAACTTGCCTCAAACCGAAGGCGAGAAAGTCCTTCCACGATCAACGTCCTACCACGAATCAATCAACGCGTCCTCCGTCAATCACAAGCACTCGAACAACCTTGAATGAAATACAATTCATTCGATAACACGATATCGACCGAAAACAACACAATAAATAATTCCGATTCCAACACGCACACATACTATACTCGTATTTATCCGTATACATACGTATATATATAATATATATATATATATATTACATATATATAACATATATACAATACAACTCACAATATCTATATATATATATATAAATATATATATACTAACACTACACACACACTTCTGTTACATATATATATAATATACATAACACACAAAACACACACACACAATCACGCTATATATATATATATACATTACAGCTTACACACAGTATATATATATATAACAGTATATATATATAACACACACAACACACAACACACAACACAAAGGCTTACCCGGAAAAGTCGATCGGCCGGGCAACCTTCGCCGGAATAATGTCAAGACTCCGTTCCGCCTTCCGTTCCGGACAAAAACCACCTCCGGTTGCCGGAAACAACGGAACCGCATCCATGGCCGGAAACCATGAAGAACGTCGGACGCCCGAGCTCCGCTTCGCCGGAAGAAAAATGCCGGAATACTTCAGATCGACCGGATTTATAATGTCTCCCGACCCGGAAATTCCGATCGGCCGCCGCCGAGCTCCAGTCGCCGCCAGAGACGTCGGCCCTTCCTCCGGTCGCCGGAAAAAATGGAGAAGCTGGTGCTTGCTCCGTCTCGCCAGAAAAAGAAGAAAAAATACCGGAACACGTCGACCGGGCTTGCAGCCTTCCGGTTCGGAAATTCCGACCAGGCCGCCGCCGAGCTCCGGTCGTGAGCTGCCTGCCCGCCGAACTCTATCTCGCCGGAAAAAAAAAACGGAGAAGCCGGCCCGTCCTCAAGCTCCATCTCGCCGGAAAAAATGGAGAAACCGGCCCGTCCTCAAGCTCCACCTTGCCGGAAAAATAAGACGGAGAAGGATGGAGAGAAGAGAGGGAACGAGAGGGAGGGATGGCGGAGAGAGTGAAAGAGAGATGATGATGATGATTTGAGGGAGAGCTGGCGAGAAAGCTGGAAGAAGAAGAAAAAGAAAAAAAAATAGTGAGAGAGGAAGAGATGATGAGTGATAAGGTGATGATATGTATATTTATATAGCATGAGGGAGAAAATGCATGAGGGAGATTCACGTGAGGGGGAGTCAAAATTGACAAGGTGTATATATATATATATATATATATATATATATAAATGATACTCCAAAGATACCCTCGTCCCGAAAGTTGACCACGAGGAAGGTTCCCACCACCTACCACGCATTACGTACGTAACCTCAGGGCGTAACGTACGTAATCGCAACAAATTAGCGTACGTAATGCTACACAGGTAGCGTACGCTATGGCTATAAACTTAGCCAAAATTCCAAACTCGCCAAGCAACAACCAAACGACGAAACCAAACCGTCGACCCGTATAAATATTTCGATCCCGAAATATTTTAATACAATATACATTGTATTGGTCCAAACAACAACACTTGTACAATTCCAAATGAATACGTACAACTCAACAGTAACACGAAAAAAAAAAATTACCCCCGGATATTACATACTCCCCCCCTTAAAAAGAGTTTCGTCCCCGAAACTCAGGGCGCACAAGTCGGGGCACGGACTATCCATCAGGATAAGAAAACAACATCTCCAGGAATACTCCTCAATACGAGCAATTCCGCCTAAGCAACTGGGCCGACCCCACGGGTCCCCACGTCTCATCTGCCTGAACAAGGGGAAAAAAAAATCAAGTGATAAAGACACTCAATCAAATGCGAGATTAGCCGAATCATGACTCCTCCGCCAGAGACCAGCCAGGAAGTCGCACCACCCGCAAGACTCGTAACACCGGCGTACACACCCCGCGGGTGCCGCTCATTGTACATGTCTACGATCATCGGTGTACACTCCCTCGTTCTCGTCAGCATCGGACGCCCATGCAAACACGGACTCGCACCACAAAAGAAAATAACAACGCAGACATAGTCCTCGGGACCATATCAATCGCGCACCCAAGTCCTCACGACTTGACGTCTCGAATCACAATGAACGATTACCCAGATCATCACAAAAATCTCGGGTACAGGACCAAAAGGAAAGAAAATCACCTCAAATGACTCAAGTGTCAAGATTCTCAGATACAATGATTACAAGATAGATCAATAATAAATAGCTCACAACCGCAATATTAAAATAAAGACCGAATCAAACATCAATCCGGAAGACAAGGAAAATACAAATCAAGGTTACATCTCAAATGTACCCGGAATCCACATCCTCCAGATCATCGAGTTCCTCGATCCCATCGACTCGAGGAAAACACAAATCTGAACTCGCTACTCCCCCTCGGGTGTCCATACCTCTGGCTCCCGAAGCCCGATATGACCCCTTGGATGAAGTACGGACTGAAGTGACAAAATCTCTCGAGGCCCATGAGCTCTCTCGAGGCCTACTGGCACTAGAACTCATGCAGTATTCTGAAGGTGTCCCCACCTCCGACACAGAAAATAAATAATAGCTGGCACCGTACATCGAGTACTCACATGCCCCGCTGAATCATAATTAAAACAAACAACAGTCGAAGTCGTCGCCTGAGAAGAAAATACTTTCCCAGTACGAAGCCGACTAGAAAATGACCTCTTGGACGTTGGAGCTCGATGTCCCTCTGAACGAATCGGCATCCTAGTCCTCTCACAGAAGAAACTGAAAGATCCTTCTGAGTAAGCTCCTCGATCGAGAGTTCTGCTCCAAGAGCCTTCTCAATGAGTTCGCCAAGTGAGTTACAATTGTGATTGAACAACTGTATTCTCAACCGCGGGTTCAACATCTTGTTAAAATACTTGATCTTATCCGCCTCAGTACGGATACAGATGAAGTAAACTGAAGAAGTCCTTGAAACTTCTCAGTAATAACAATAACACCCTCGTTCTCGACGGATTCGGGGTTCAAAACCTCCGACAACTTGGCTTCACGAAGTGGAGCCGGATAATACCTCTCTAACATGAGAGTCTTGAACTCGATCCAAACACAATCACGATCGGTGGGTTCTCGAGCACAACTCCGAAAATGATTCGTCAGCCACCAAATTATTGGTACGAGGTTTCGGGTGTCGGCCCACTCTGCGGCCTCTACCCCCTCTGTCACGTCCTCTTTCCAGGCTGAAAGAATAACGTTCAATCATGACCACAGCTCAAATACGCCTCAACGGCCAGAATGCTAGGTCAACGCAAAACACGAGTATACATACTCAACAGATAAACGATCACATCGATCGCACCAATCATAGCCGATACAGAGCCCACACGCTCCAAAGCAAATAATCATAAATCAATCGCACCCGATCGCCACATACAAGTGTCAACAAAACAGGTTTAATCAATGACATAATGAATGTATGCACATAAAAGAGAATAGAGTCCTTACACAGGTCATACGAAGCTTCGAGGTCTTGCGATACTAGTCTTCACTGACGACGACTCGATGAAAGAATGACTCACAGTCGTCTAACTATCACGACTCACAAAACCCGACTGTCCAGATTGTCATAACCTGACAGCCCCGCTACTACCGCGTTGGTAGAGCCACATAACACACAAGCCAGGGTTTCTCACAACCCAAAGCTCTGATACCATCTTCTGTAACACCCCCAAATCCCATTGGGTCATTACAGTGCCGTGGACCCCACACCAGGTGATCCACCAGGCGAACACGACTAAAATACAACAAACTGACCAAAATAGGAAATCACAGACCCTACTATGATGTCCGACATACTATTCCGATATGGAATTTCAACGACAAGGATGGGCCTACATGGCCAAAATAAAATACAACAACATACACGAGCCTTGCTCGGATAATACAAAACGACAACGACTGAACAAAATGGAGTACTCCAACTGTCTGACCAACATGAACACCAAAATATCTCGGACTAGTATCGCTCGAATGCCTCGTCGCCATCGTCATGCCCCTGTGTCTCAACTCTCTCCTCGCAAGTACCTAAAACATGAAAACATGTTCCGCCCACGGGTCACCATCCAAGATAATGAATATCAAGTACATGCACAACATGATATGCATCCAAAGGCGTAATAAACGATAACAATGGTAGTACGAGATGCTCACAAACCAAAGTAAGAATCGAGCATTCGTGGAATATTATGCCCATGGCATACGATCAATACATGCTCAATAGGTTAGAACATATGTGCCCAACGGCGAATCATCAATATAGAACACAACAATACATTACCCGAAGGTAAATCAATCCAACGCTGAAATAAATAAGGATCACAATGCCCGAAGGCTCAAACGGAAATACCGTTACATCACAATGGCCTGAAAGCCCTCAGCCGAAGCTGCCAAAATATCACGATGGCCTGAAAGCCGAACAGCCCGAAGCTGTAAAAATATCATGATGGCCTGAAAGCCGAACAGCCCGAAGCTGCCAAAATATCACGATGGCCTGAAAGCCGAACAGCCCGAAGCTGTAAATCATCACAATACAGATCTCAAAGAAACAAACCTGACTGTCGAACATACCCCTCGGGCGTATGAAACAATCAGTCACAAAATATCGAACACATCCAATCATACATGGTCTGTGAACGATTAACATTATGGCTCAAGATGGACATCACAGTACGCCCGATCCGGAAATGTGTCCGTGCACATGTCCACCCCGTATACGGAATCCAGAAATATACGTGGGACAATGTACCTAATTAGCCTCACGAACTAACGTCTCGTGTGCACGGTCCAATGCGGAAACATCCACGCATGACCATCGTGTGCCTGGCTAAAAATCCTACACAATAACCAATCGGCACGCAGATATGATTCCGGATATGTCACGATACAACATGACAACGAAACTCAAAGGATAAGACATCCAAAACAAATCATACGACTCACCAAGTGAACGATGACACGAATAATGAAAGATCGACACGACCGACAATATTCGAAACAACCATCCTGGGATCAAAATCCCTAAGGACCAATGAACAACGATCACAACACAACAGTTCGGGAAAATCCTCAACCTTCAACGATCACAAAATTACCGAGTTTACAAGAATAATAGTGTCTTTGCGGAATCGGTCAACACGACAATAATAATTCAACGGATGGGAATTATCGTTGATAATCCCAATTCAATACTTCGATTACCGTAGAATGGCTAATCGATAACAATTATACAACGGATGGGAATTATCTTTTTGACAACGGGTGGAAATTATCTTTGATAATCCCAATTCAATATATCGATTACCGTTAGAGCGGACAATCGATAATAATTATACAACGGATGGGAATTATCTTTGATAATCCCAATTCAATATATCGATAACCTTCAGAACGGTTAACCGATAACAATTGTACAACGGATGTCTCGGCACCTTTAATCGGTTACCGATAACGAAGATGATAATCGAATACGTAGATGCCTTCAATCGGCCAAAACGACATAAATAGAAAAACACTGATATCAATAACGACGATTCACAAAAATATCTTGATGGAACATCAATCAATAACAACAATCGATACGTCGATGCCGCGAAACGGCTATCAACAACAATATCTCAAAGGAACATCAATCAATAATAACAATCGATATATCGATAAACCGGCTATCGACAACAATATTACCAACAAGTATCGCAATGCCTTAAATCGGCCATTTACGAACAACAATAATATTTGGATAATTTGCCGAAGGGTATCGTATCAAACAATCCCCTGATATCAATAAAGTCATAAAGAGACCAAGTCTCGGAATGATACACACATTCATACACATACATGATAACATTAATCTCATTGACCAGTACAAGTATAAAACTTGCCTCAAACCGAAGGCGAGAAAGTCCTTCCACGATCAACGTCCTACCACGAATCAATCAACGCGTCCTCCGTCAATCACAAGCACTCGAACAACCTTGAATGAAATACAATTCATTCGATAACACGATATCGACCGAAAACAACACAATAGATAATTCCGATTCCAACACGAACACATACTATACTCGTATTTATCCGTATACATACGTATATATATAATATATATATTACATATATATAACATATATACAATACAACTCACAATATCTATATATATATATATATATATAAATATATATATATACTAACACTACACACACACACTTCTGTTACATATATATATAATATACATAACACACAAAACACACACACACAATCACGCTATATATATATACATTACAGCTTACACACAGTATATATATATAACAGTATATATATATATATAACACACACAACACACAACACACAACACAAAGGCTTACCCGGAAAAGTCGATCGGCCGGGCAACCTTCGCCGGAAAAATGTCAAGACTCCGTTCTGCCTTCCGTTCCGGACAAAAACCACCTCCGGTTGCCGGAAACAACGGAACCGCATCCATGGCCGGAAACCATGAAGAATGCCGGACGCCCGAGCTCCGCTTCGCCGGAAGAAAAATGCCGGAATACTTCAGATCGACCGGATTTATAATGTCTCCCGACCCGGAAATTCCGATCGGCCGCCGCCGAGCTCCGGTCGTGAGCTGCCTGCCCGCCGAACTCTATCTCGCCGGAAAAAAAAAACGGAGAAGCCGGCCCGTCCTCAAGCTCCATCTCGCCGGAAAAAATGGAGAAACCGGCCCGTCCTCAAGCTCCACCTTGCCGGAAAAATAAGACGGAGAAGGATGGAGAGAAGAGAGGGAACGAGAGGGAGGGATGGCGGAGAGAGAGAAAGAGAGATGATGATGATGATTTGAGGGAGAGTCAAGTAGAAAGCTGGAAGAAGAAGAAAAAGAAAAAAAAATAGTGAGAGAGGAAGAGATGATGAGTGATAAGGTGATGATATGTATATTTATATAGCATGAGGGAGAAAATGCATGAGGGAGATTCACGTGAGGGGGAATCAAAATTGACAAGGTATATATATATATATATATATATAAATGATACTCCAAAGATACCCTCGCCCCGAAAGTTGACCACGAGAAAGGTTCCCACCACCTACCACGCATTACGTACGTAACCTCAGGGCGTAACGTACGTAATCGCAACAAATTAGCGTACGTAATGCTACACAGGTAGCGTACGCTATGGCTATAAACTTAGCCAAAATTCCAAACTCGCCAAGCAACAACCAAACGACGAAACCAAACCGTCGACCAGTATAAATATTTCGATCCCGAAATATTTTAATACAATATACATTGTATTGGTCCAAACAACAACACTTGTACAATTCCAAATGAATACGTACAACTCAACAGTAACACGAAAAAAAAAAAATTACCCCCGGATATTACATAACCATAATATGATAATATACCTCATCTCTGGGATGTGTTCTCGAATTTCTGCAGTCACGGCAGGGACACTTTATCTCTTGCTCAGGCTTCTTGTTTGTGTATGCAAAGTCAAGGAAATTCTCTAAACCCCGCTTAAAAGCATCAACTGAAGTTCTTTCTTTTATGTAAATCCACGATTTATCCATCTACCTGTTCAAGTTACCCCATCACATAATGATTTTAACAAAATATAATCAAAAAACGAAAAAAAAAAATGGATTTTTTAAATACAATATAAATTCAACAACACACCTCTAACATAATTAAATTCAAATTAAACCATATTCAACAAATAAAAACTGAAACTTTAAGTTACATACCTGACTATACTGCAAGAGCCGGGGAAAGGCTAGGTTGGACGGCGGTAAAGAATGGTTGCGCGAGCGCCGGAGAAGAAATTATGATTCTTGCAGCCGATTATCTTTTTATGCTGGTGGTGGTAGATGGTTGTTGGAAAACGGGGAAGACAAAAAAAGTTGCCTGGTGAGAAAAATAGAGAAAAACGAAAAAGTTCTTCATAAGAATAAAAAAAAGCTAAGTTGCCTGGTGAGAAAAATAGATAAAAACGAAAAAAAAAATATTGCAACGCAGAGAATCGAACCAGGCACCTACGGGGGAATATGTTAGTGCTCCTGCCACCTTGTCCGGTAGTGGCTTCCGCGATATATTATGCACAAGAAATGTTTTTATATGTACCAATAGAGTAAAACGAAAAAAAAATATTGGAACGCACCTGGTGAGAATCGAACCAGGCACCTACGGGAAATATGTTAGTGCTCCTGCCACCTTGTCCGGTAGTGGCTTCCGCGATATATTATGCACAAGAAATGTTTTTATATGTACCAATAGAGTAAAACGAAAAAAAAAATATTGGAACGCACCTGGTGAGAATCGAACCAGGCACCTACGGGAAATATGTTAGTGCTCCTGCCACCTTGTCCGGTAGTGGCTTCCGCGATATATTATGCACAAGAAATGTTTTTATATGTACCAATAGAGTAAAACGAAAAAAAAAAATATTGGAACGCACCTGGTGAGAATCGAACCAGGCACCTACGGGAAATATGTTAGTGCTCCTGCCACCTTGTCCGGTAGTGGCTTCCGCGATATATTATGCACAAGAAATTTTTTTATATGTACCAATAGGGTAAAACGAAAAAAAAAATATTGGAACGCACCTGGTGAGAATCGAACTGTGCACCTACGGAAATATGTTAGTGCTCCCGCCACCTTGTCCGGTAGTGGCTTCCGCGATATATTATGCACAAGAAATTTTTTTATATGTACCAATAGAGTAAAACGAAAAAAAAATATTGGAACGCACCTGGTGAGAATCGAACCAGGCACCTACGGGAAATATGTTAGTGCTCCTGCCACCTTGTCCGGTAGTGGCTTCCGCGATATATTATGCACAAGAAATTTTTTTATATGTACCAATAGAGTAAAACGAAAAAAAAAACAAGATTGTATAAATGTAAACTTAAAAAATAATAAATAATGTATATAACTTCAGTGTAAACTTACATAATAACAAATAAACTACTAATATAATTTGAAGGTCTCGGGTTCGAGTCCTCCGAGACGCAACCTTTAAATTTATGTGATAATTTAATATATAGTAATAATTTGCTTCAAAAAAAATTAAAGAAAAAGGAAACTACTAATAATTTGTCATATGTATAGCATAATCTTATATAAATGTTCTTCGACAACAAAAAATAATGATTATATCGATTAATCGGTCAACTCGTCGATTTTCACGCTGGATTTACTTCTTATTTGAAACAAAACTGTATATAACTTCAGTGTAAACTTACATAATAACAAATAAACTACTAATATAATTTGAAGGTCTCCGGTTCGAGTCCTCCGCGACGCAAACTTTAGATTTATGTGATAATTTAATATATAGTAATAATTTGCTTTAAAAAAATTAAACAAAAAGGAAACTACTAATAATTTGTCATATGTATAGCATAATCTTATATAAATGTTATTCGACAGCAAAAAATAATGATTATATCAGTTAATCGGGTCAACCTGGTCGATTTTCACGCTGGCTTTACTTCGTATTGGAAACAAGACTGTATATAACTTCAGTGTAAACTTACATAATAACAAATAAACTACTAATATAATTTGAATGTCTCGGGTTCGAGTCCTCCGCGATGCAACCTTTAAATTTATGTGATAATTTAATATATCTTAATAATTTGCTTCAAAAAAAATTAAATAAAATGAAAACTACTAATAATTTGTCATATGTATAGCATAATCTTATATAAATATTTTTCGACAACAAAAAATAATGATTATATCAGTTAATCGGGTCAACCTGGTCGATTTTCACGCTGGCTTTACTTCGTATTGGAAACAAGACTGTATATAACTTCAGTGTAAACTTACATAATAACAAATAAACTACTAATATAATTTGAATGTCTCGGGTTCGAGTCCTCCGCGACGCAACCTTTAAATTTATGTGATAATTTAATATATACTAATAATTTGCTTCAAAAAAAATTAAAGAAAAAGGAAACTACTAATAATTTGTCATATGTATAGCATAATCTTATATAAATGTTATTCGACAACAAAAATAATGATTATATCGCTTAATCGGGTCAACTTTGTCGATTTTCACGGCTTTACTTCGTATTGGAAACAAAGCGTATATAACTTCGGTGTAAACTTACATAATAACAAATAAACTACTAATATATTTTGAATGTCTCGGGTACGATTCCTCAGAGAAGCAACCTTTAAATTTATGTAATAATTTAATATATAGTAATAATTTGCTTCAAAAAAATTAAAGAAAAAGGAAACTACTAATAATTTGTCATATGTATAGCATAATCTTATATAAATGTTCTTCGACAACAAAAAATAATGATTATATCAGTTAATCGGGTCAACCTGGTCGATTTTCACGCTGGCTTTACTTCGTATTGGGAACAAGACTGTATATAACTTCAGTGTAAACTTACTTAATAACAAATAAACTACTAATATAATTTGAATGTATCGGGTTCGAGTCCTCCGCGACGCAACCTTCAAATTTATGTGATAATTTAATATATACTAATAATTTGCTTCAAAAAAATTAAAGAAAAAGGAAACTACTAATAATTTGTCATATGTATAGCATAATCTTATATAAATGTTCTTCGACAACAAAAAATAATGATTATATCAGTTAATCAGGTCAACCTGGTCGATTTTCACGCTGGCTTTACTTCGTATTGGAAACAAAACTGTATATAACTTCAGTGTAAACTTACATAATAACAAATAAACTACTAATATAATTTGAAGGTCTCCGGTTCGAGTCCTCCGCGACGCAACCTTTAGATTTATGTGAGAATTTAATATATAGTAATAATTTGCTTCAAAAAAAATTAAAGAAAAAGGAAACTACTAATAATTTGTCATATGTATAGCATAATCTTATATAAATGTTCTTCGACAACAAAAAATAATGATTATATCAGTTAATCGGGTCAACCTGGTCGATTTTCACGCTGGCTTTACTTCGTATTGGAAACAAGACTGTATATAACTTCAGTGTAAACTTACTGATACAAATTATCCGGGGAGAGGTGGATACGTATCGGTCGGAGTATATGTAAGTGTATGATAGCGGAAGGCTTTTACGAATATGGAGTTTTTCGGATGTATTTTGTATGTGAATAATATCGGATATAACAATAAAAATATCGAACAAGAAGATGATACGAATTACGTAAGTAATGCGTATAAAACACAACGGAAGATTATCACGTTCACAATATTGATCAAAATTACAAGGGGGTGGACGAATTTAATGGGATTCGGCCGTGAGGTAGTAGGATATACGGAGTTTGATGTGTTTTATCGAACTAGACCTATAACTCGATAAAGGTAATCTTTTCCCAAGACCTATTGAGAATTGATCAAGTTAAAATCTCGAGACGCGTCGAAACAATAACTAAAGTTTGTTGAACTCGTTCAACGTATATTTCAAAGGAAATACAAGGTTTATTACTTTCAAGATTCAAGATATTTTACAAATGTTACAAGTACTACTATATATAGTAGTTTCCAACCGTAAGAAAATACAACAAAACGAGAAATGAAACTTCCTAGCAACATCCTAATCGGCCGAAAATATCCAAGGAGATACCATCTTGGATTTATGTTGATTAAGATATGAAGACATCTTGGACTTATTAAGTGATGGGGACATGAAGCAATCTTGAACTTGATGGTGACATGAAGCAATCTTGGACTTGATGGTGACATGAAGAAAAACCAAATATCCTTCCTTCCATTTCTTCAATTCGGCCGAGCTTCATCAAAGATTGGAGGATTTGGTGTAGATTATGATATCATCCTCTTTGGAATTATATAGGTGATAATGACATGAGGGACAATGACATGAAGGATGGAAGTCTTCTTCAAATCTTGGCATGGACCGTTTTTTAGTGAGGTGGGGAAGGAAAGAATATCTTCATTATCTTGTCCAAGATATGAAGTCAAGTGAGGTCCCTTTCAAGCATGATATGGCCGATTTTTCATGCTTTCGGACCGATTCCGTCGTCGAATTTTACGTTACTCCGATTCCGATTAACAACGTAACTTCAATCCGCGTATTCTTTTCTCCCAAGTATAATGATGCATGGCCATGCGTATCGTGGACGTCGATTTTTATTGGAGCTTCTTCGATTGGAATATTAGATATCGTATCAAGAAGAGACAAAAATCTTCATGATCTTGGACCAAATATGATGCTGTCGGTTTTGTCATTTCTGGGATCCAATGAGTCCGAATTTGGTCCTATGGTCTCATAAGATTTGTAGCTCTCTTTCTTAGCTTTCCATGGCCACTTGAATCACCTGAATCGGATTTCGGACGAGAAAGTTATGGGCAAAATACTAAAACTGCTACGAAGTCGTATGCGCGAGAATTGGTAATTTGTCCATGTATTTTGCATGAGGATTTTATGTATGCCTGCAACTCAACCAAGCTTGGTCGGATAATCTTCTTTTTTGTATTTGATGATGTTGACCGATTCGTATCATACCCTCTCTCTTTAAAGGGAATTGTCCTCAATTCCGAACTCCCTTCGTCATCAAGATAATTAACTAAAGCCTCTAAGTATTTGATCTCGAAGATGTCCGCAGTACGTACATGACCCAAAATCTTGAGACGATAGGTAGTGGGGGCCCCTCGAGAATCACCAACAAAATAACTATCATTATTAATAAAATAATAATAATTACTCCGCCAGGTAATACCGATATCATGACATGAGTGGATATCTGAAATGGGACGCACGGTTAACTCCACATCGGGTTCCTCCTCCGACTGGAAACACCGATTTCTCGGGTTCATCATCAAAAATGGAAAACACAATTTATTACGGTGGGAACCATAGGATTTATTACGGATTCCTCTTCATCAATTGGTTCCTCATCAAATGTCAAGGTCCGTCATAATCTAACCAACACTCCGTTTCAATATTCCGGGCTCCTCCAATAATGTCTCATCAAAAATTAATCCACTAAGCTCGTTTAGACAAAGCAACAAAGTCACACGAACCACTTTGCTCCGATAGGGTAGTTCGACTCAACCATCATCTTCTTTGTCATCAAAAATGCCGCAGGAAATTCTGTCATATCAAAGTCGTCAGTGACAAAGAGTTCATCTTCAAGATTAGCCGTTTCAGAAAGCATAAGGTCGTGATCTTGTTTCGCGTTACTAAAATAATTTGGTCCGTTTTGGTCAATTTGACCAACACAACCAACTAGCCCATGATCAAAGTAGCAAGATCTAGGTTCGTCGACTAGGGAGACACGGCTCAACTCATCTTCTTCGTTGAATTGCTCCGTTGAAAACTCTGTCTCGTCTACTTCATTGAAAATGACCGTAGGGACATTGTCTTCATCGAAAAAAGATTCTGTTGGGAATTCCTTGATGGAGGAAGACCTTAGATCGAATGCCGGTGGTGGGGCGTCGAAGGATTGGTGGTAAGATGGGGATTTGAACCTTCGATTGAAATATTTTTTGAATTTAAGCCAATCTTGGATTTTAGGCTTACGTTGTTGTGAACGGGACTGTTTCAGTTTTTGCCACCAGACGGCGGCGCTACCGCGGAGGCGCCTTGCCACCAACGAAACGCGGCGGTTGATCGGGGCAGCCTTGAAGTCCGAGTGCTCCTCACAAGCACGAAGCCAATCTATGCACGCATTTGGATCACTATCTCCGTGAAATTCCGGTATGCTGCGGAATTTGGCCAAGAAATCAATATCGTTGGCATCGTCTCTGCGTCTTTCTTGCATACGTCGCTCCGGTAAGCCGTTTAGTGCGTCACGGAGTGTCATCAAGAAATCGAGCTCGGAGAATTCCATAACAAGAATCAAGAGATAGTTCTTGACAAGAAATCGGACAGAAAATTTTCCAAGAAATCCGTGAAGAATGAACCAAGAAGATGATCAAAGAATCTGATCTCCACCGTTCAGACTGTAGTTCAATGAGTTGGCTTACCTTTGTCAAAGTTTCGTGATGATCCAACGGTCGAATCCATGGGAAACTTTGTTTTCTTCCGACTGCGATAATCTGCCAATATTATGCGAAAATTCTTCTAACCGTGAAGAACAACCCAAGAAGGTTACTAAATACTTCAACTAAAAATTCGTTGAATAAAGTTGATCGCCCAAGGAGATGACCTTGGGCTCCGATACCACTTATAATACGAATTATCCGGGGAGAGGTGGATACGTATCGGTCGGAGTATATGTAAGTGTATGATAGCGGAAGGCTTTTACGAATATGGAGTTTTTCGGATGTATTTTGTATGTGAATAATATCGGATATAACAATAAAAATATCGAACAAGAAGATGATACGAATTACGTAAGTAATGCGTATAAAACACAACGGAAGATTATCACGTTCACAATATTGATCAAAATTACAAGGGGGTGGACGAATTTAATGGGATTCGGCCGTGAGGTAGTAGGATATACGGAGTTTGATGTGTTTTATCGAACTAGACCTATAACTCGATAAAGGTAATCTTTTCCCAAGACCTATTGAGAATTGATCAAGTTAAAATCTCGAGACGCGTCGAAACAATAACTAAAGTTTGTTGAACTCGTTCAACGTATATTTCAAAGGAAATACAAGGTTTATTACTTTCAAGATTCAAGATATTTTACAAATGTTACAAGTACTACTATATATAGTAGTTTCCAACCGTAAGAAAATACAACAAAATGAGAAATGAAACTTCCTAGCAACATCCTAATCGGCCGAAAATATCCAAGGAGATACCATCTTGGATTTATGTTGATTAAGATATTGTAATATCCGCAATTTTCGATTTCCGGTAATTTCTTTTTTTTCGGTCGGAGTCCGTTTTGACGACTCGCTCATGACCGTTTCGTCATTCTGAGAATGATTAATTCTACACTTTTTGACATCCGAGTTCGTTTCGGTGTCGTTTCGTTGAGTTCTGTGCTTTTTAGCGACTTTTCCGCACTTGAGTTCGATTCTTGCGAATCTCATCCGAAACTGTTGTTTCGAGTTTCCCGCAAGTCCGTTTATCTTTGTTGGACGTGTTGTGAACTTCGGTTTGGTTATTCGATCACGTATCGTGATTTTCGGGCATTTGGGCCATTTTCGTAATTTCCCAAAGTTTGGGGTAATTACCTTCCGTTGTCGAATTTCGAGCCTTCGGGTGGTCGGAATTGTGTGTCCTACTAGCTCTTAGATTCGTCTTTGTGAGTACTTCGTAACCGTATCTTCGGTTCGTATTCAGGTTCGGGTTTCGGTGTCGTTTTGTTGAATTCAGGATTTCTAAACGACTTTTCTAAGTATGAGTTCGTCTTTGTTAGATCACCATTAATTTTTGGTAACTCCAAAAATTATAAATCTTTGCAATATTATAGAACATTGAGTTAGCTTTCCAATGGTTCAAACGGTGAGTCAATCGGAGTCCGGACGAGAGAGTTATGGTCGTTTTAGTTTTGGCCGAGCACTTCCAGGAGCCTTTCGGCCGATAGGGGGGGTCGATAGACCCTACTGCCGGCATTCCGTATGGCTATCGGTTGGGCCTATCGTCCGATAGGCCGGCCGATAGGTTCTGCTGTGTTACACTATAAATGTGTTGTTTTGAGCGAGCAGCTCATTTCCTTCCCCATTTTACACTGCGTCGCGAGAGAGAGATATAGAGGGAGAGAGAGTTCTTCATCCGGGGGTCGATTTTCATCATTTCTTTTCGGTTGTGAGGCTCGGATAATCAATCTAACGCGTGTTCTACGGATCTTAATGCTTGAATCACTCAAGGTAATATCTCTTGAAACCCTACCTTTTTGGATAATTGGGGATTTTGGGGTTTTGTCCGATTCTTTCCGTTCTGTTGATGGATTCTTGATGAATATGATTAATCTTGTTGATATCATTAGTTTTCCTACGGATTCATGGTATATTTTCATAGTTTTACGGAATCGAGAGGGTTTGGTTGTGGTCCGCCCTCGTTGTTATTTTTGTGCGAATATACATGAATCGTAGGCGGGTTTCCGGGTGTATTCCATTTCCGTAATCGTTTAGAAGTGGTTGTGATTGTGCTATTCGAATCGTTAGGTTCATTTCCGCCGGTTCCTTGCGGTCGTGTTCAACTCTTCCGTTCCGTTCGTGTCATCGTCTAATTATTCGAGGCAAGTACCTTGCCCATACTTTTCTCGTTTTATGTATATGATGATCGGTGGTCGTCTTAATGTGTTTGTTTGGTTGTTTGAAATGAAGTTTCAAAAGATTGCGGTTTGGCCTCGTTAAAGGCTTTCTTTCAAAACGCGTGTGTTTTGTGAATGGTGTTTTGAGAATTGATTATGATTCGATTATTTTGAACGTTGAAGGATTTTATGAGGATACTCCTCTTGTTTAAAGTTATGGAATCGTGTATTCCGTATTTAAGCTTATTATTGTATTTTGAAGAGTTTGGTAATGGTGTCGAGTTAATGGCCATCTCTAGTGAGTATTCTTAATGAACTTACATTCTTAGCATGTTAGTATTGCATGAGTAACGTGTGTGTGTGTATGCTCACTACGGGTTAGATCCGACGGGGTCTCGGTAGGGCTCCACGACCGCGAGCTTGCTTTTAACCACTGTGGGTTAGATCCGACGGGGTCTCGGCAGGGATCCACGAAGCTGTGGGTCCGCGGTTAATTGTGGTGCATTTTTACAAATGTGATTCGATATTGGCATTTCCGGAAATGAGTGCTTTTGAACGGTTTTCATGATTGCATGCATTGACTAAGTGTGTAAGAGGTAAATTGTTCGTTTGGCCTACTTGGCTAGGATGGCTCTAGAGTATTTTGTGGTTTATGTTTTAAATCCTTTATTTGTGGATTTTGATGTTGGGAGACGAACCTCGTGGTCGTTCTTGTGTACTGTGAGTTGATGAGATTTGGGGCTAAAATCCCAATTGTTTTGTAAAAGTCGTTTTACGGATTTGGGGCTAAAATCCCAACGGTTGGTTAAAGTCATTTTTTTTCAGAAAGTAAACCTTTGGGGCGGTGACCCCTTTTGTCTTTTGGTTTTCGAAAAGTAGGATTTGATAATCCTAAATTGTTTTCTATTAAAACTCTCGATGGCATTCTAAACTGTTTTATAAATTACTTCCATTGATTTATGATATTTCGTTTTTGAAATGTTTTCTCAAACCCTTGCCTCGGGAAGTACTTTTCGTTTCGTTTGGATCTTTGAGGATCCTCGATTATTGTTATTCGTGGAATGTGAATTGTATGGCTCGTATTTGCACTTTGTATTTGCACTAGCAAAACAGTGGAGTTTTGCTAACCCCCGAGTATTCGGGGGGTGGATGTCTGTTTTTGCATTCAGGTTTTGGAGCATAACGGCATGAAGGATGATGAAAGATGATCGATACTAATCACATGAGGAACCGTACATCGTGTGTTGGTTCAGTTGTACTTTATTTTCCGCTGCTGTATTGTTCCCAAATGCACGGTGTAGTTGTATTTTGTCCTGCGTGGGCATGAGTTGTATGTATTTGTGGAAAGACCAAATCGGTCTCTTGAGTCATTGTAGCCTCGAAGGCATTGTCGAGATGTTAAATGTCGTTACCGCACGGTAGATCCTTGAGGAAAGGTTCTACGGCGTGTAATATCCCCGAGCGGATTGGGGTGTTACATAAATGGTATCGAGCTTAGGTTGTGAAAACCTCAGTCCGGGTCGATGGTGTCTATTGAGTTTTGTCTCGTCGGATTTAGTCTGACTGAGTCGTGTCGCGACGCGTCGTTTGAGTTTGTTGGTCGTGATTAGTATCGTGGGGCGATCATCATCTTCGTGCGACCTGTGGAAGTAAGTCTCCCTTCTTTGTGTTGTGCCTCGTGTGACACGAGCTATTTTTATGATTATTTGTTAAGTGGTGCAATTTTTATGTGAATTTTGATTTCACGACATGTATTTAGTCGACTTTCGTATTTGATTTATACGAGGAGTATTGTCGTTTGTGATGTCCTTTTATTGTTGTTTTTGTTCGTTGTCGATGATTTTCGAATCGATTTGCACGTTTTACAAGTTCTATTGTGGAAGCTTTGTGCTTATACGCGTTCGACTTGTTCACTAGCCAGTGCGGGAGAGTATTTTATCAGAGGTTTTGTTCTGAATGTGGTATTTTATCGTTTATTTCCGTTTAAGGACATATATTGTCTTGATTTTAAACGTTTTGGTGCGTGTGCTAGGAGTTGTTTTAGTGAACGTCGGTATGTGTGAGTTTTGGGCATTCTGGCCTATTGGATTTTTGAAAACCTTGAGTATCTTAGAAAAATAAACTTCGAGACATACTTTTCAAATGAGTTATTTTCTTGCGGTACATCCAAGGTGCCACAATATATTTCAAAAAATTTCTACCTCGAGGACCAAAATATTTTGAGATATTTTCAACAATTTTATTTAGACCCGAGGGTCGAATATTTTGAAAGTTTTCACTAAGATAAAGTGTCTTCATTTTTATCAAATGCGAAATGGTTCTCCAATGTCTCGATAACGATGTTTCACGTTTGTACTTTTTTTTGAAAGATGATACTCAAGATCAATCGGTGTTCTTCTAAATTATTTTCAAAATGAGGTTTTCGTTTTTAAAACCTATCCATTCCCGTTTGAGGGCTGGGTATGTATGTGTGACGTTCGCGTTGTCATTTTGATACTTTCTCCCGAGTATGATCGAATTGGCGGTGTGAATATTGAGTCGCTTTCCACACATTGGTTGTGCTAGCCCCTGTGAGAGGCGGAATGTTGGTATTGAATGTTGTCGCCTCGTGGCGATTTCTGCGTTGTCGAGGATGTGCGAGCTGTTAGAGCTTGGTATGGTATGACCGTGTGCATCGATGATCGTTCCGTTATGTGTCGATTGTTTAATGTCTTGTTACCTTGCCCCCGTTTTTGTGAATTTCGTGGACGAGGTCGGAGGTAATGCCCGTACTATTTTGACTTCTGTGTTTTCTCTTCCCGATCTATCGATTCGCTCATGTTCGTTGGTACTTTATGAACTTGTTCGGTATTTGATTTCATCGTCCGAACGAGCTGTGATCTTGTTGTGGGCCGATCTGGTTATCGGTGTGACTTTTTCGAGTTCGGTTCGATTCTTGTGAACTTTGTTCGGGAGTAACATCATTTGGTTCTACTAGTCCTTTTATTCGAAGGGATCGGATTTTGAACTTCTGTATTTTCTACTTTGTCGACTCATTTATGTTCGTTGACATATCTGAGCTTGTCCTGCCCTTGTTTTTGTTTATCGAACGAGTGTGATATCATTTCGGAATAACTTATTTGTCGTTGTGACTTTTCAATCGCTATTCCCTTTCCTGTGGATCTTATGGGAATGCATGTCTTGTAGTTCTCACCAGATCATCCTGGGAGTTATTGTTGAACTTTATTGTTCTTCGTGATTCGAACATGATTCTTCGATTTTTGTTGTCTCGATCGTTTGTTTGTTCGGTTTTTGTTCTCGTTTCGTGATTGTTGAACGTTCAGGCTCCTTCGTAATTCCCTTTAGTTCGGGAAATTAGTTTCGTTTTCAATCTTCCATCCCTTAGGCGATGGGATTCCGTGTTTGTTCAGCGGTTGACTCGCGTTTTGATTGATGTACCGTTGGGTTGATCAATCATATTGATTTTCGTTCGTTGTGTTTTGTGATTATCGGATAATTGACTTGGCTATAGTATCCGTTTGATGACGCTTGTCACTTGTCGGTTTTATTATATCCCTAACGGCGACGTTGTGTTGGTCACCGTGGAGCGTGTTTACACGCCGTATATTCCTTTGCGTTGTTTGTAACATTTCGCCGTTGGGCATTAGTTACGCATTCTTGTGTGTCTCGTTGAGTTTTCTGGCGGAATATTTCTTCTCCCTACTTGTTTTAAGTTTCGGGACGAAACTTCTTTTAAGGAGGGTAGAATGTAATATCCGCAATTTTCGATTTCCGGTAATTTCTTTTTTTCGGTCGGAGTCCGTTTTGACGACTCGCTCATGACCGTTTCGTCATTCTGAGAATGATTAATTCTACACTTTTTGACATCCGAGTTCGTTTCGGTGTCGTTTCGTTGAGTTCTGTGCTTTTTAGCGACTTTTCCGCACTTGATTTCGATTCTTGCGAATCTCATCCGAAACTGTTGTTTCGAGTTTCCCGCAAGTCCGTTTATCTTTGTTGGACGTGTTGTGAACTTCGGTTTGGTTATTCGATCACGTATCGTGATTTTCGGGCATTTGGGCCATTTTCGTAATTTTCCAAAGTTTGGGGTAATTACCTTCCGTTGTCGAATTTCGAGCCTTCGGGTGGTCGGAATTGTGTGTCCTACTAGCTCTTAGATTCGTATTTGTGAGTACTTCGTAACCGTATCTTCGGTTCGTATTCAGGTTCGGGTTTCGGTGTCGTTTTGTTGAATTCAGGATTTCTAAACGACTTTTCTAAGTATGAGTTCGTCTTTGTTAGATCACCATTAATTTTTGGTAACTCCAAAAATTATAAATCTTTGCAATATTATAGAACATTGAGTTAGCTTTCCAATGGTTCAAACGGTGAGTCAATCGGAGTCCGGACGAGAGAGTTATGGTCGTCTTAGTGTCATCGTCTAATTATTCGAGGCAAGTACCTTGCCCATACTTTTCTCGTTTTATGTATATGATGATCGGTGGTCGTCTTAATGTGTTTGTTTGGTTGTTTGAAATGAAATTTCAAAAGATTGCGGTTTGGCCTCGTTAAAGGCTTTCTTTCAAAACGCGTGTGTTTTGTGAATGGTGTTTTGAGAATTGATTATGATTCGATTATTTTGAACGTTGAAGGATTTTATGAGGATACTCCTCTTGTTTAAAGTTATGGAATCGTGTATTCCGTATTTAAGCTTATTATTGTATTTTGAAGAGTTTGGTAATGGTGTCGAGTTAATGGCCATCTCTAGTGAGTATTCTTAATGAACTTACATTCTTAGCATGTTAGTATTGCATGAGTAACGTGTGTGTGTGTATGCTCACTACGGGTTAGATCCGACGGGGTCTCGGTAGGGCTCCACGACCGCGAGCTTGCTTTTAACCACTGTGGGTTAGATCCGACGGGGTCTCGGCAGGGATCCACGAAGCTGTGGGTCCGCGGTTAATTGTGGTGCATTTTTACAAATGTGATTCGATATTGGCATTTCCGGAAATGAGTGCTTTTGAACGGTTTTCATGATTGCATGCATTGACTAAGTGTGTAAGAGGTAAATTGTTCGTTTGGCCTACTTGGCTAGGATGGCTCTAGAGTATTTTGTGGTTTATGTTTTAAATCCTTTATTTGTGGATTTTGATGTTGGGAGACGAACCTCGTGGTCGTTCTTGTGTACTGTGAGTTGATGAGATTTGGGGCTAAAATCCCAATGGTTTTGTAAAAGTCGTTTTACGGATTTGGGGCTAAAATCCCAACGGTTGGTTAAAGTCATTTTTTTTCAGAAAGTAAACCTTTGGGGCGGTGACCCCTTTTGTCTTTTGGTTTTCGAAAAGTAGGATTTGATAATCCTAAATTGTTTTCTATTAAAACTCTCGATGGCATTCTAAACTGTTTTATAAATTACTTCCATTGATTTATGATATTTCGTTTTTGAAATGTTTTCTCAAACCCTTGCCTCGGGAAGTACTTTTCGTATCGTTTGGATCTTTGAGGATCCTCGGTTATTGTTATTCGTGGAATGTGAATTGTATGGCTCGTATTTGCACTTTGTATTTGCACTAGCAAAACAGTGGAGTTTTGCTAACCCCCGAGTATTCGGGGGGTGGATGTCTGTTTTTGCATTCAGGTTTTGGAGCATAACACAGGGTCGGCATGAAGGATGATGAAAGATGATCGATACTAATCACATGAGGAACCGTACATCGTGTGTTGGTTCAGTTGTACTTTATTTTCCGCTGCTGTATTGTTCCCGTCGTACGGGTGTAGTTGTATTTTGTCCCCTGCGTGGGCATGAGTTGTATGTATTTGTGGAAAGACCAAATCGGTCTACTGAGTCATTGTAGCCTCGAAGGCATTGTCGAGATGTTAAATGTCGTTACCAGCCTGGTAGATCCTTGAGGAAAGGTTCTACGGCGTGTAATATCCCTGAGCGGATTGGGGGTGTTACAGATATGAAGACATCTTGGACTTATTAAGTGATGGGGACATGAAGCAATCTTGAACTTGATGGTGACATGAAGCAATCTTGGACTTGATGGTGACATGAAGAAAAACCAAATATCCTTCCTTCCATTTCTTCAATTCGGCCGAGCTTCATCAAAGATTGGAGGATTTGGTGTAGATTATGATATCATCCTCTTTGGAATTATATAGGTGATAATGACATGAGGGACAATGACATGAAGGATGGAAGTCTTCTTCAAATCTTGGCATGGACCGTTTTTTAGTGAGGTGGGGAAGGAAAGAATATCTTCATTATCTTGTCCAAGATATGAAGTCAAGTGAGGTCCCTTTCAAGCATGATATGGCCGATTTTTCATGCTTTCGGACCGATTCCGTCGTCGAATTTTACGTTACTCCGATTCCGATTAACAACGTAACTTCAATCCGCGTATTCTTTTCTCCCAAGTATAATGATGCATGGCCATGCGTATCGTCGTGGACGTCGATTTTTATTGGAGCTTCTTCGATTGGAATATTAGATATCGTATCAAGAAGAGACAAAAATCTTCATGATCTTGGACCAAATATGATGCTGTCGGTTTTGTCATTTCTGGGATCCAATGAGTCCGAATTTGGTCCTATGGTCTCATAAGATTTGTAGCTCTCTTTCTTAGCTTTCCATGGCCACTTGAATCACCTGAATCGGATTTCGGACGAGAAAGTTATGGGCAAAATACTAAAATCTGAAGTAAGTCGTGTGCGCGCGAGAATTGGTAATTTGTCCATGTATTTTGCATGAGGATTTTATGTATGCCTGCAACTCAACCAAGCTTGGTCGGATAATCTTCTTTTTTGTATTTGATGATGTTGACCGATTCGTATCACTTACATAATAACAAATAAACTACTAATATAATTTGAATGTCTCGGGTTCGAGTCCTCCGCGACGCAACCTTCAAATTTATGTGATAATTTAATATATACTAATAATTTGCTTCAAAAAAAATTAAAGAAAAAGGAAACTACTAATAATTTGTCATATGTATAGCATAATCTTATATAAATGTTCTTCGACAACAAAAAATAATGATTATATCGATTAATCGGTCAACTGCCGATTTTCACTGGCTTTACTTCGTATTGGAAACAAAACTGTATATAACTTCAGTGTAAACTTACATAATAACAAATAAACTACTAATATAATTTGAAGGTCTCGGGTTCGAGTCCTCCGCGACGCAACCTTCAAATTTATGTGATAATTTAATATATACTAATAATTTGCTTCAAAAAAAATTAAAGAAAAAGGAAACTACTAATAATTTGTCATATGTATAGCATAATCTTATATAAATGTTCTTCGACAACAAAAAATAATGATTATATCGATTAATCGGGTCAACACAGTCGATTTTCACGCTGGCTTTACTTCGTATTGGAAACAAAACTGTATATAACTTCAGTGTAAACTTACATAATAACAAATAAACTACTAATATAATTTGAAGGTCTCCGGTTCGAGTCCTCCGCAACGCAACCTTTAGATTTATGTGATAATTTAATATATAGTAATAATTTGCTTTAAAAAAAATTAAACAAAAAGGAAACTACTAATAATTTGTCATATGTATAGCATAATCTTATATAAATGTTCTTCGACAACAAAAAATAATGATTATATCAGTTAATCGGGTCAACCTGGTCGATTTTCACGCTGGCTTTACTTCGTATTGGAAACAAGACTGTATATAACTTCAGTGTAAACTTACCTAATAACAAATAAACTACTAATATAATTTGAAGGTCTCCGGTTCGAGTCCTCCGCGACGCAACCTTTAGATTTATGTGATAATTTAATATATAGTAATAATTTGCTTCAAAAAAATTAAAGAAAAAGGAAACTACTAATAATTTGTCATATGTATAGCATAATCTTATATAAATGTTCTTCGACAACAAAAAATAATGATTATATCAGTTAATCGGGTCAACCTGGTCGATTTTCACGCTGGCTTTACTTCGTATTGGAAACAAGACTGTATATAACTTCAGTGTAAACTTACATAATAACAAATAAACTACTAATATAATTTGAATGTCTCGGGTTCGAGTCCTCCGCGACGCAACCTTCAAATTTATGTGATAATTTAATATATACTAATAATTTGCTTCAAAAAAAATTAAAGAAAAAGGAAACTACTAATAATTTGTCATATGTATAGCATAATCTTATATAAATGTTCTTCGACAACAAAAAATAATGATTATATCAGTTAATCGGGTCAACCTGGTCGATTTTCACGCTGGCTTTACTTCGTATTGGAAACAAAGCGTATATAACTTCAAAGGTAAACTTACATAATAACAAATAAACTACTAATATAATTTGAAGGTCTCGGTTCGAGTCCTCCGCGACGCAACCTTTAAATTTATGTGATAATTTAATATATAGTAATAATTTGCTTTAAAAAAACTAAACAAAAAGGAAACTACTAATAATTTGTCATATGTATAGCATAATCTTATATAAATGTTCTTGACAACAAAAATAATGATTATATCGCTTAATCGGGTCAACTCGGTCGATTTTCACTGGCTTTACTTCGTATTGGAAACAAGATCGTATATAACTTCAGTGTAAACTTACATAATAACAAATAAACTACTAATATAATTTGAATGTCTCGGTTCGAGTCCTCCGCGACGCAACCTTTAAATTTATGTGATAATTTAATATATAGTAATAATTTGCTTTAAAAAAAATTAAAGAAAAAGGAAACTACTAATAATTTGTCATATGTATAGTATAATCTTATATAAATGTTCTTCGACAACAAAAAATAATGATTATATCAGTTAATCGGTCAACCTGGTCGATTTTCACGCTAGCTTTACTTCGTATTGGAAACAAAACTGTATATAACCCGGTGTAAACTTACATAATAACAAATAAACTACTAATATAATTAGAAGGTCTCGTGTTCGAGTCCTCCGCGACGCAACCTTTAGATTTATGTGATAATTTAATATATAGTAATAATTTGCTTTAAAAAAATTAAAGAAAAAGGAAACTACTAATAATTTGTCATATGTATAGCATAATCTTATATAAATGTTCTTCGACAACAAAAATAATGATTATATCGATTAATCGGGTCAACTCGGTCGATTTTCACTGGCTTTACTTCGTATTGGAAACAAGACTGTATATAACTTCAGTGTAAACTTACATAATAACAAATAAACTACTAATATAATTTGAAGGTCTCGGGTTCGAGTCCTCCGCGACGCAACCTTCAAATTTATGTGATAATTTAATATATAGTAATAATTTGCTTTAAAAAAAATTAAAGAAAAAGGAAACTACTAATAATTTGTCATATGTATAGCATAATCTTATATAAATGTTCTTCGACAACAAAAAATAATGATTATATCAGTTAATCGGGTCAACCTGGTCGATTTTCACGCTGGCTTTACTTCGTATTGGAAACAAGACTGTATATAACTTCAGTGTAAACTTACATAATAACAAATAAACTACTAATATAATTTGAATGTCTCGGGTTCGAGTCCTCCGCGACGCAACCTTCAAATTTATGTGATAATTTAATATATACTAATAATTTGCTTCAAAAAAAATTAAAGAAAAATGAAACTACTAATAATTTGTCATATGTATAGCATAATCTTATATAAATGTTCTTCGACAACAAAAAATAATGATTATATCAGTTAATCGGGTCAACCTGGTCGATTTTCACGTTGGCTTTACTTCGTATTGGAAACAAAACTGTATATAACTTTAGTGTAAACTTACATAATAACAAATAAACTACTAATATAATTTGAAGGTCTCCGGTTCGAGTCCTCCGCGACGCAACCTTTAGATTTATGTGATAATTTAATATATAGTAATAATTTGCTTTAAAAAAAATTAAACAAAAAGGAAACTACTAATAATTTGTCATATGTATAGCATAATCTTATATAAATGTTCTTCGACAACAAAAAATAATGATTATATCAGTTAATCGGGTCAACCTGGTCGATTTTCACGCTGGCTTTACTTCGTATTGGAAACAAGACTGTATATAACTTTTTTTCACCGTCACTAATCTCTCCCTTTCTTTTCTAAATAATAATAAAAATTTTTGTAAAGAACTCTAATTCTTTTCTTTTCTTTTCTTTTTTATTATTGCTACAATAATAAAAATAGTAGCAAAGAACTCTAATTCCTTACTTTGAGGAAAAAATCAGATGTATTCTTCTTTCTCCAACCTTCACTAGCGGTCGACAGAAAGAAACCTATGTTGAGGAAAGAAGCCATGTATGGCATACGACGGATAAAGGAAAGTTTTGATTATGGCTGATTCCTTGATTCCTTTTATAATACATCTATAGAAAAGGAAAATTTGCTTATCATATATTTCATTCCCTCTGCAAGAAATCGAGAAATCGCGGGAGAGTAGAAACTCATTCGTAGCCCTAATTTTCCACCATCGTCACGAATCAAATCGGCAGAGAGGTAAGACTCGATTTCAACTATTTTTTCTTTTTCTTTTTTCTTTTTCCAAAGACTAATCAAAGAAAAATCATGGCACTCGGTTGTTTTGTATGGTTAATCTCATACATGAATTTAAGAGTGACAACTTGAAAATATTGTAGTTGTGGTTCTCTTTGTGAAGAAACCACAGCAGGAAAATATTTAGGAAGTAACAGTATCATTTTTTTTTCTTGAAAATATTTGTTTGCAGACACCCATGGCTCCTGCTGTGAAGAAACCTCGACGCTCAATCGGGCCAATGCTAGACACCATAGTTCCTGAAACACAGAACCAAGCTAATACCAATAATGGTTCTGACCCAGATGGATCATTTTCCGACAACAATTCAGGGACCAATGATACTACCCAAAGCCCATTTGATGATATTGGAAATGAAAACGGTGATGATGAGCCTCATGTTACTGAAGATGAAGATGATGCCAACAGTCGAGGTAAACTAAACTGTTAATGTTTTATTTATTTATTTAAAATAATAAATTTATTATTAAACTCTTAAAAACAAATCTTATTAATAGGTTTAGTGAGAAGAGGACAAGCCAAAGTGGGATACGAATGGGGTACTGGAAAAGTTTTGATTTTAGAATTAGATTCTGAAAATAATGTTGTTGGGAACAATGCGGCTATGTTTTCATCTCAATTGGGTATTCGGCCAAGGATGGAAACAAGTTACCTCTTTCGTATACCTGACCGGAGGGCGATTCTAATATACAAAAAGACCTTGTGTGGGCTGAAGTGAAGGTATGTATATTCAAATTTTAATGTTATTTTCAATATAGTAGATGAACTTGGATAGGTCAAGGTTCATTTCCTCAAAAATAAGGTAGAATCCATCTTATTTATCGAAAGCATTAAGCAACACGCTTAACAAATCCATGTCAAATGTAATTCATCTTTAACATGCACATTTTTTATTATTACATTATACCTACTTAGTGGATGCTCTTACCACTTGAGCTAACCCACTTTGTCTTTGACAAGTAAATCTTCCGTTCACAATGCAAATGAATGTGTTACTTTTTAATTAGTTCGAACATTAGCAAATGAGCCCAACAAAGGAGACGTAACAAAAGGTCAAAATTATGTATCATGCAAATAAAACATTCCAATGCATGCTTTCCATATGACATAGAACAAAATATGTACAAGTCTTCTTATTTAAATGTATGCTTTTATATTTTGCTCGTAGGATAATACTAACTTGACTGATAGCTACAAGAAGAATTGTATGAAGAAACTCGTGAATCTCTGGAAAGATTGGAAAAACAGACTAAAAGCAAAATTTTATACTCCTTCTCGATATGATAAAAGCAGTGTACTATCCAAATGTCCACCAAGAGTGGAAGCTGATCAATGGCCATTATTGGTGAACCATTGGAGCTCTAATGGTGCAAAGGTTAGCTAACTTATTTTAAATATATACATATATACATACAGGGGAGATTATATTAGAAACCATCTCCCATATGTTAACTAAGAACCATTATAGATTTTAGATTTTTTTTTTTGGATTAAAAGTATATCTCCCATATAGTCCGTGTTGGATCCTCAACACTCCCATACTTATGACACTTCAACACTTCATTTAGGCCAAAATCATGGAAATCTTTCACAAAATAACCGAGTCGGTTATTTGACATTTGTTTCTTTGTTAATTGACAGAAGCTTAGTAAAGCCAACAGAAATAGCCGAAAACATGTTCAGCTGCCACCTAGAATGGGAAGAAAAGATATGGCATGTGTTAAAGAAGAGGTAGTATACATGTTTTATTTATTTTTATATAAATCGTCTTATAAATAAATCATTCTATATACTGAGAGAAGTGCCTTCTTCTTTATTTGGTAAAGTTTTTAATGTTACCCCCCTTCTTCAGATTTTTTTCTTGTTTCATCGATTTGGTTAGATTCTTGGATATGTTCAGATTTTTGATATGTTTTGTATCTTGTTTATGTTCGATTAAGTTAAAATCAGGTGCCTTGTTAAAATCGATTAAGTTAAACATATCAGATTTTTGATATGCTTTGTATCTGTTTTCGATATTTTTGATATGTTCAGATATGTTCAAATTTTTGTTATTTGGTGCTACTGCTCGTTAGGTTAAGTTAAAATCAAAATCGTTAAAATCGATTAAGTTAAACATATCAGATTTTTGATATGTTTTGTATCTTTTTTGATATTTTTGATATGTTCAGATATGTTGATTTTTGTTATTTTGTGCATGCTACAGTATGTTCAGATATGTTGATTTTTAAGTTAAAATCTAGTTCCTTGCTTCGCATGCTCCACTTGGTAAAGAGGAAGTAATATGAAATGCAACATTATCCCTTAGTGACTACTTAGGCCAAGACTGACGAGCTTACTGTGTTTCCCTTCACACGGCTCACCAACTTGATCTTCCCAGATTTATCCGGCTAATGCTGATTCTTAAATCTTATCTGGGAAAGGGTAAGAGAAGGTCTTGAAGAGCCTTATCTTGCTCTCGACCGACGGTTTGATATCTAGTGGTAAGGTGCGAGATTGTTTGGGCAGGTCTAACTATATATCTTGACGTGTTCTTTCCTCTCAAACTCTTGGCAAAATCTGAGTTTTTGTAATAAATATGTAGGAAAGTTTAAGGCATGTACGCTCTCGTAGTCACTGATTATAATTATTATTGTCTCAATAGTTTCGTCGGGAGCATGGTAAAGAACCTTCAAAGATAGATTTGTTTATTTGTTCAAGAAACGGCAAAGTTGGAAAACCCCTTGATACTCAAACTGAAGAAAAGATTGTAAGTACTCATATTTTCGCTCTAGGTTGAATAATTTTGATTTTCATTTCATTTATTCTCATTCAATTTTGACATATACTCTTTGCACCTCGTTGGGCTATTGATTTGTATAAGATGGTTTTATTTTGAGTTTTGAGATATAATATTTGTTTTAGGCTAAGTTGAAAGAGTTGAAGAGGAAGTTTAGGATGAATTGGTGGATGACATTGATGCTAATGATGAGATTTTTGAACAAGTTATTGGAAAAGAAGCGCTGGATGTTTACGCGGCAACAATGCGGCTTTGAAGAATAAAAACTCGATTTTCACTTCTCGAGAAGATTTTGACCTGGCCCAAGAAAAATATAGTGAAAAAGTCGAAAGCATTGAAAAGAAATTTGAAGAGCAAATTTCAAAATTCAAGGATGAATATTTTTCTCAAATGGAGATGCTTGATCTAAACTTCACATGTTAGAGGATCAAAATATCATTGTAAGTTCTAATAAATTCAAAATTATAATTTCATTACTACGATGTCGTTTAATTCATGGTTTTAAATAAAAATGTTGCGAGGCATCGTGGTCGTCTTTTAGTTCTCGGTGCATACAAGCTCCCAATAAAGGGTTATTACTAGGAGCTAATATTTTGAGAGCACTAATGATGACAATGGAACTGATCTTGAGGTAAATTATCGGTTCTGTTAATATTGTACCTTATTTTCCAAATTTAAATAGTATTTTTGTGATCAATTTTGTTAGAGAGAGAAAGTAACAAATAACTCGGAGAAGGACAACACACGTGAAGATGCTCCATGTACACAGGTATTTTGATAAAACAATATTTTACCAATAATTTAACTTATTTATTTGTACAATATAATAAAAAAATTATATAAATTACATAGGAGCAAGGAAAAGCTGGAAGAAAGAGCAACGGGAGGAAGGAAAAATAGCAATGAAGAGCTTGCGGCTATGGAATTTGCATTCTTGCATAGAGATATTTTTATTTCAATTTGTTTTTTTGAATAATTGATGGTATGCTACTATGTTGAATAAGTATTTATAATTTCACTTTTGTCGTTTAGAAATTATTTGTTATTATGTGTTGAACTTTATAACTAGTTGAAATATTATTTTGGTGTATTTTGTGACTTTTGTTATTTGTTTTGTACAATATAGTGCTTTAAAATGACGTAGCATGTGTAGCTAAAATCTACAACATATTAATTGTAATGTCACAAGCCATGTGACGCAAACTAACATGCGTCAACGCGATTAATGACGCGTAGAGTGTTGCAAAATTTATATAACAATTAATTTAGTGATGCAAAAAATATCGTATAAATTGCAATATTAATTAAAAGTGTCACAAAAAGAAAACTTCACATTCATTCTAATGTCGCATGCTAGTGTCACAAATAAGGATGCGTCATTTCCACTAACGTCGTAAATTTTGACGCAGACTAACATGCAATACTATGACTAATGACACGTAATGTGACGCCAATTTTAGATGGCAAATAAATTAATGTGGCACAAAATGATGTATATGTTGTGACACAAGTAAAAAAGTGTTGTAGAAATAAAACGACACATTCATTCTAATGTCGCAGGCTAGTGTCGCAAATAGAAGCGTCATTTTAACTAATGTCGTGTAATGTGACGCATACTAACATGCAACGCTATGACTAATGACACGTAATGTGACGCTAATATTATATGGCAAATAATTTAATGTGGCACAAAATGACGTATATGTTGCGACACAAATAAAAAGGTGTTGTAGAAATACAACGACACATTCATTCTCATAGTGTCGCAAATAGAAGCATCATTTTAACTAATGTCGTGTAATGTGACGCATACTAACATGCAACACTATGACTAATGACACGTAATGTGGCGCTAATTTTATACGACAAATAATTTAATGTGGCACAAAATAACGTATATGTTGCGACACAAACGAAAAAGTGTTGTAGAAATAAAATGACACATTCATTCTAATGTCGCATGCTAGTGTCGCAAATAGAAGCGTCATTTTAACTAATGTCGTGTAATGCGACGCACACTAACATGCAACACTATGACTAATGACACGTAATGTGACGCCAATTTTATTACGACAAATAATTTAATGTGGCACAAAATGACGTATATGTTGCGACACAAATGAAAAAGTGTTGTATAAATAAAACGACACATTCATTCTACTGTCGCAAACAAGGAAGCGTCATATTAACTAATGTCGTGTAATGTGACGCAAACAAACACGCGTCACCATGACTAATGACGCATAATGTGTCGCCAATTTTATATGACAATCAATTTAGCGTGGCAAAAATTGTCGTATATGTTGCGACACAACTGAAAAAAAGTGTCATAAAAATGCTACACGGGCTGTTATGACATAATTTACAATGACGCAGAAAATGTCGCAAATTAACATTTGCGACATTAAAACAAGTGTTAGCGACACTTTTCCGATGTCGCAAAAAGCCCAGTATCTTGTAGTGCATCATGGGGATGGTTACAATCCTTTCAGTATAAAAATTATCTGCAAATTGTGTCAGCCATTCTCAAACCTCTTCTGCACTGCCACTTTTCTCTCGAGAGGTACGTTTTCCTGCTTCTGATTTTCAGTTTCATCATCATCTTTTGCAAGTATATTTTTACTCTGCAAATTCATCATCATCTTGTTTACTTTGCAAGTAAACAACCACTCTAATCTAGAAATCAACCCACAGTAACCACTTTCAGCCAAAAAAAAAAATCCCAACCACACCAGCCATCTCCTCATCGCCGAGTTCAGGCCGCCATCGCCCCATCTCGCGCTACCCACCGCTCGCGCGAACCCACCTCCAGCGACCCACCAACCGGAGCACCAGTAATCCACCTTATGTCAATCCAATCAAAACCAGAAACCTTTAAACCTAACCCAAATCCAGAAACCACGAAACCTCCGCTATGCCCGCCGAAAAATTTGGGCAGAAACCCTAACCCACAGCCGACCTAAATCGCCGGAGGTCGCCGCTGCTACACCGCCACCGCTGCGGCTTTCTATCATGGTCCTCCGTCGGTTGCCTTGTACCTGAGTTATGAGCCGCACTCGGAATTCCCGAACCACGAGACGCCGACGAATTTCCCTTCTTTTCATCCGACGTGGTCGGCTTGTGTGTGAGAGAGAGGGAGAGAGAGAGAGAGAGAGAGAGAGAGAGAGAGAGAGAGAGAGAGAGGGGCGAGGGGGGAGAACAGGAGAAATGAGTGTCGGCCATGGGCTGGGCAAATGGGGTTTTTATACCCACTTTCTTTTAGGGTTCTTCAATTTAGTCCCTAAGTTTCAGACCCTCTCAAATTGACCCCAAATCATTTTCAGGGTATACTAATTTCAGCCCCTAATTTTCAGTTTCTTCATTCTTGCCCCAGTTTGGTTTATAATTATTTCAGTTAGCCCCAATCAGAATTATAATTTCTACTATTTCAGTCTCTTTCGGCCAAGCTCTTAACATGTTGATATTTTTTTATTTATATTATTATTCACTTACAATTTAATTCTCAGTCATATAATAATAATAATTTTTTATTATTAATTGTAGATAATAACAAGAATTTACGGGCCTAGAATTGTCGAGTCAAGCATCTCATCACATTCAAGTTCAAGAACTGCATTTTATCCAGGTGTGGGGATTTATTACACTTTTGTTTATTTTAATTGCTTTATATATTGTCTCGTATGTGCACGTGAAATCAGTCAGAAGCACTTAAATGTGCAAATCAATCAGAAGCACTTAAATGTGCAATCAGTCAGAAGCACTTAAATGTGCAAATCAGTCAGAAGCACTTAATTGTGCATAAAGCCTTCGGGCTAGCCGACGGGCATCAGAATTTATCAGTCATGTTGTTTATACTTGCTAATATATTTAGTAATTAATGTAGACATATTGCGTACTCTCCACACTGAGCGAGTTGGAATCTCACCCCACTATTTAACCCCTTTCAGGTTGAGGAGCTCGATGTGGCATGCGATTGAGAGTGGGATGATCAAGCCTATAATTAGATATTTATTTATTTAATGTTATTTCTCTCAAACTATGTTTATGAACAAGTGTTCAATTTGTTTTATTTTTATGTCAAGGTATGTTTTGTTTTAACAATGACTCGATAAGATTACTTGCAATTATTAAGTTTGTCTTTTTGAAATGTATTTCCGCTGCAAAATTTTTATTTATTCTTCTTAAAATTTGAAGAATCATATTTAGAAAATTGGTCGCTACATAAGTGGTATCAGAGCGGGTTTACGGTTCTGTAGACTCGTTAAAATGGTTTTTTTTTTCTAAACTAAAATTTCATTTTCGCAAGTAATCAAATATTTTTAGCAATTATGATCATCCACCTCTGCCGCTCCACGTCGACTCCAAGGTACATTAAGTTATGATCATTCATTATGTGATAAATGCAGTTTCCCAGATCAACCATGATTCATGCATTAAAGATGCATCTTCAGTCTATTTTGTATATAAGAATTTTATGATAAAATATTTGCGCATGAAATTGTTTTCTTATAAATTCATAAGTATATGTGTGACATGCGAAAGTCATCATTGCTAGAAATCTCTGGTGCTCAACCTATAGATGCAGTGTAATGCTCCATTTTATTTCTCCCTCTCGTTGGGTAAGTACTGAAGGATCGTTGCGTGTGGTATGCCTTAGGATAATGGCAACTCGTGGACGTGGACGCCCAGCTAACCGAGGTGCAGATAATCTCGGTGGTCAGAATGCTAACCTTGGTGGTGGTGACGGAGGTCAGGATAACCACAAAAATAACGTGCCAGCTCCTACTCAGGCACAAGTTGTGCAACAATTCCGACGTTTCACACCACCCACATTCAACGGTCGAGAAGGACCAGCTTTCGTTGATGAATGGTTCATGTCGCTGGAGCACACCTTTGAGCTCATTGGGTGCACCGATGCGCAAAGAATTATTTGTGGCCAATATCAAATGGTGGATGATGCTGGACGCCGGTGGATAAGCTATTGGCGTTTGAGGCCGGCGGCCGAGCGTGCTGCATTAACATGGGATCGGTTCAAGGAAATAGTGATGGAACAGTACTACCCACAACACTACCAAGAGAAGATGGAGAGAGAGTTTTGGAACCTTGAACAAGGAGGAATGACGGTTGAAGAATATGAGAGAAAATTCAACCAAATCAGCTTCTTTGTGGAGCACATGGTGGATACAGATCGAAAGAGGGCCTTTAAGTTCCGGAGTGGTTTACGCCCGAGTATTCGTCACATCGTGGCTGGTCATGGGGTGCTACCCTATACCGAGACGGTTTTTCGAGCCCAAGAGGTTGAGGCTATCCATAATCTGGATCAACAACAGTCTACGAAGCCTAGTATCGGTAAGAGGCATTGGAATGGAAACCAAAATAAGGCCATGGTCTCTAATAAGCAAGCAAAGGTTGATCAAAGGTCGGGACCTAAGCCTCAAACCAGTAAGCTGAGTGCTCAAGTGTGGTAAGAATCATGGCGGGAGTGTTTGTATGGAAAAGGTGTCACTACGGATGTAAGGAGCCGGGGCATGCGGCTTCAATTGTCATCTCCAAAGGGCCAAAGGTCAAGGTCTTTGGAGGAAAGGCTAGTATTTATTCTCTCACCCAAAAGGACGCAGATGAGAATCCGGCACGGTCGGGTATGCTTATGATATCTAATGTGCCTGCTTTTGCTTTATTTGACACTGGTGCCACACATACTTTTATGTCTGCAAAGTTTTATCATGCTATTGGTCATAGAAGCATTAGAACCGTTGAGTCTCTTGAGGTTATCTTACCGTCAGGAAATACGATCCTCACTAATACAATGATTGACGAGAATATTGAGATAGGAGGTAGAGAATTTGACGCTAGCCTGTCTTTAATTAACTCGATGGATTTTGATGTGATCCTTGGTATGGACTGGCTCGATAGAAATGATGCCGATATAAGTTGCCGTGAGAAGAAGGTAACATTGAGGTGTTCCGAAGGTGAGTCGAACACCTTTTACAGTACTAAGAGTAGGACAATACCAAGAGTAATCACAGCCATGAAAGCACTGAGAGGTCTAAGGAAGGAGAAATGTCAGGGTTACTTGGTGAGTTTGGTCGGCACTCGTACTAATGAGGTGTCCCCTACAGACGTACCTGTAGTACGAGAGTTTCTGGATGTGTTTCCAGAAGATTTGCCGGGAGTCCCACCCGACCGACAAGTGGAGTTTAGCATTGATTTGGTCCCTGAGGCGGCCCCTATATCCAAAGCGCCATATAGAATGGCTCCGAAGGAACTTCAAGAATTGAAGGTCCACATTCAAGAGCTACTGGAGCTCGGATTTGTTCGTCCTAGCGTGTCACCCTGGGGTGCACCAGTACTGTTTGTAAGAAAGAAAGATGGGTCACTTCGGATGTGTATAGATTACAGAGAGCTGAATCGACTCACGGTGAAGAACAAGTACGCTCTACCGAGAATCGAGGATCTATTCGATCAGTTCAGGGGAGCCGGAACCTTTTCGAATATTGATTTACGGTCGGGGTACCACCAACTGAAGATTAGGGAGTGTGACATTCCCAAGACGGCCTTCATAACCCGTTATGGACATTTTGAATTTGTAGTGATGCCTTTTGGTTTGAGCAATGCACCGGCAGTCTTTATGGATTTGATGAACAGGGTGTTCCAACCTTACTTGGATAAGTTCCTGATCGTCTTTATAGATGACATCTTGGTGTATTCTAAGGACAAGGAACAACACCAAGAACATTTGAGGATTACATTGGAGACACTTCGCAAGGAGAAGTTGTATGCTAAATTCAAGAAATGTGAGTTTTGGTTAAACAGAGATGGATTCCTTGGACATGTGGTGACTTCAAAATGAATTGAGGTTGATCCCGATAAAGTTGTAGCAGTGAGTAGTTGGGGAATACCCAAGAATGCGAGCGAAGTCCAGACTTTACGGGCCTAGTGGCTATTATAGTAGATTTCTCGTAGGTTTTTCGAATATCGCCACTACTATGACCCCTTTAACAAGGAATGGCTTGCGGTTTGAATGGAACGACAAGTGCGAGGAAAGTTTTCAAGAGTTGAAAAGGACACTAACCTCGGCACCAGTATTAACGATTCCTGATCCGACGGAAGACTTTGTTATTTATAGTGATGCCTAAAAGCAGGGGTTGGGTTGTGTTTTGATGCAACATGGTAAAGTAGTAGCCTATGCATCGAGACAGCTTAAACCACATGAGTTGAACTATCCAACGCATGATCTGGAGTTGGCTGCTGTAGTACATGCGCTGAAGATTTGGCGTCACTATCTCTACGGAGGAAAGTGTGAGATATACACTGACCATAAAAGTTTGAAGTATCTTTTCACACAGAAGGACCTTAACATGAGACAAAGGCGATGGTTAGAATTGGTGAAGGACTATGATTGTACTATTCATTACCATCCGGGTAAGGCTAATGTGGTAGCTGATGCCTTGAGTCGAAAGACTAGAGGCGAGTTAGCTTGCTTGACCGATCAGGAGAGTTTTATAAAGGAGTTCTCCCAGTTGAGGATTGAGGTAGTTGAGTCTTCAAAACATTCAAAAGCAATTCTATCATCTTTGGTCTTGAAACCAAACTTGAGGGATAAGATTAAGGAGGCTCAACCACGTGATAAGTTCTTGTGCAAGATGAAGGATCAAGCACAAGCTGGGAGTATTGAGAAGTTTGTCGTTTCCGCAGATGACGTTTTGACTTATGATGGGAGGTTATGTGTTCCTAAGGATCCATCCCTTAGGAAGCAAATCCTTGAAGAAGCTCACAATGCACCATACTCCGCTCACCCGGGAGGTACAAAGATGTACCACGACCTGAAGAAGTTCTTTTGGTGTTGAGGAATGAAACGGGACATTGGTGTATTTGTGGAAAGGTGTATGATATGTCAGCAGGTGAAGGCAGAACACCAATGGCCAGGAGGTTTACTTCAACCGTTAGAAATCCCAGAATGGCAATGGGAGCATATCATAATGGATTTCGTGGTTGGTCTGCCACGAACAGTGAGGAAGAACGATGCTATCTGGGTGATAGTAGATCGTTTGAGGAAGTCATCTCATTTTCTACCTGTGAGGATGACTTACAGTATGGAACAATATGCATAGATTTATATCCGGGAGATTTTGAGGCTACATGGTGTTCCAGTGTCGATCGTATCAGATAGAGATCCGCGATTTACATTGAAATTTTGGAAGAGTCTTCAGAGTGCTTTGGGCACTAAGTTGAATTTCAGTACTGCATATCATCCGCAAACCGATGGTCAATCTGAGCGGACTATCAAGACACTTGAAGACTTGTTGAGGGCGTGTGTTCTTGATACTGGTGAGAATTGGGAGAATATTTTGCCGTTAGTGGAGTTTGCTTATAACAATAGTTACCAAGCAACTATACAAATGGCCCCGTATGAGGCTCTGTACGGAAGGAAATGTCGATCGCCCCTTTATTGGAGTGAGGTTGGAGAAGGAAAAATTTTGGGTCCAGAATTGATCGAGCAGACTGTAGAGAAGATAGCCGAAATCAGAAGTAGAATGAAGACTGCCCAGGATCGGCAGAAATCTTATGCGGATAAATGGAGGAAAGATATCCAATTTGAGATTGGAGAGAAGGTGTTCCTGAAAGTAGCGCCGATGAAAGGAGTAATACGATTCGGTAAAAAGGGAAAGCTACAACCTCGTTATATCGGACCTTTTGAGATTTTGGGTCGTGTTGGTGATCTTGCTTATAGTTTGGCGTTGCCGGTGGAATTATCAGGAGTGCACAATGTCTTTCACATCTCCATGCTGAGAAAATGCGTACATGATCCTGGTCATGTATGCAATTTCATAGAGTTGCATGTAGCAAAGAATCTGACTTACGAGGAGGTACCTATAGATATTTTGGAGCGTAAGGTACACCAGTTACGAAATAAAGAGGTTAAATTGGTGAAAGTTCAATGGAGTCGTCATGGACCAAATGAGGCAACTTGGGAACGTAAAGAAGAGATCCGCTCTAAGTATCCAACAGTCATTTTTCAAGGTACGTAACATAATTTTCGAGGACGAAAATTTGTTAAAGGGGGGTAGGTTGTAACGCCCTGATTTCGCAAATTCATTTATTGTGAATTATAGAAAACATGTTCAATTTTATTAAATTAATTCCCGAATAATTTATCATTTAATTCATTTCATTCTCATAATCATGCAAATTCATTTGTCATTATAATTCATGTTCAGACATGTGATTCATGTCGTGTCATTTCTCGTTTTATTTCATCGTGTTTCATGTTGTCATTTCTAGGCCCGAGTCAAATTTTAAGCAATATTAATCATTGCGCATAAGATTTCACAAGTCCATTTTGATTTATTCACTTTGGGCCGGCCTAAGCCAAACCCATTATAATACTCAGCCCGAATCCTACAATTAATTAAAGCCCAACTATTATAATTTTACCAAGTCCAAATATCTTCTCTCAACCCATATTTTAATGGGCAACACAATTTAAGCCCAATTGATAATATTCATCACGATCACAACTATGAGAAATCCACGTTCTCACGTTAGAAGAGGTTGGCAGAAGTGGGGTTGAGGGGAGGAACTTCAGGGGGAGTTTTACATCATGGGGATGGTTACAATCCTTTCAGTATAAAAATTATCTGCAAATTGTGTCAGCCATTCTCAAACCACTTCTGCACTGCCACTTTTCCCTCGAGAGGTACGTTTTCCTGCTTCTGATTTTCAGTTTCATCATCATCTTTTGCAAGTATATTTTTACTCTGCAAATTCATCATCATCTTGTTTACTTTGCAAGTAAACAACCACCCTAATCTAGAAATCAAACCACAGTAACCACTTTCAGCCAAAAAAAAAAAATCCCAACCACACCGGCCATCTCCTCATCGCCGAGTTCAGGCCGCCATCGCCCCATCTCGCGCTGCCCACCGCTCGCGTGAACCCACCTCCAGCGACCCACCAACCGGAGCACCAGTAATCCACCTTATGTCAATCCAATCAAAACCAGAAACCTTTAAACCTAAACCAAATCCAGAAACCACGAAACCTCCGCTATGCCCGCCGAAAAATTTGGGCAGAAACCCTAACCCACAGCCGACCTAAATCGCCGGAGGTCGCCGCTGCTACACCGCCACCGCTTCGGCTTTCTATCATGGTCTTCCGTCGGTTGCCTTGTACCTGAGTTATGAGCCGCACTCGGAATTCCCGAACCACGAGACGCCGACGAATTTCCCTTCTTTTCATCCGACGTGGTCTGCTTGTGTGTGAGAGAGAGAGAGAGAGAGGGAGAGAGAGAGAGAGAGAGAGAGAGAGAGAGAGAGAGAGAGAGAGAGAGGGGCGAGGGGGGAGAACAGGAGAAATGAGTGTCGGCCATGGGCTGGGCAAATGGGGTTTTTATACCCACTTTCTTTTAGGGTTCTTCAATTTAGTCCCTAAGTTTCAGACCCTCTCAAATTGACCCCAAATCATTTTCAGGGTATACTAATTTCAGCCCCTAATTTTCAGTTTCTTCATTCTTGCCCCAGTTTGATTTATAATTATTTCAGTTAGCCCCAATCAGAATTATAATTTCTACTATTTCAGTCTCTTTCGGCCAAGCTCTTAACATGTTGATATTTTTTTATTTATATTATTATTCACTTACAATTTAATTCTCAGTCATATAATAATAATAATTTTCTATTATTAATTATAGATAATAACAAGAATTTACGGGCCTAGAATTGTCGAGTCAAGCATCTCATCACATTCAAGTTCAAGAACTGCATTTTATCCAGGTGTGGGGATTTATTACGCTTTTGTTTATTTTAATTGCTTTATATATTGTCTCGTATGTGCACGTGAAATCAGTCAGAAGCACTTAAATGTGCAAATCAGTCAGAAGCACTTAAATGTGCAATCAGTCAGAAGCACTTAAATGTGCAAATCTGTCAGAAGCACTTAATTGTGCATAAAGCCTTCGGGCTAGCCGACGGGCATCAGAATTTATCAGTCATGTTGTTTATACTTGCTAATATATTTAGTAATTAACGTAGACATATTGCGTACTCTCCACATTGAGCGAGTTGGAAGCTCACCCCACTATTTAACCCCTTTCAAGTTGAGGAGCTCGATGTGGCATGCGATTGAGAGTGGGATGATCAAGCCTATAATTAGATATTTATTTATTTAATGTTATTTCTCTCAAACTATGTTTATGAACAAGTGTTCAATTTGTTTTATTTTTATGTCAAGGTATGTTTTGTTTTAACAATGACTCGATAAGATTACTTGCAATTACTAAGTTTGTCTTTTTGAAATGTATTTCCGCTGCAAAATTTTTATTTATTCTTCTTAAAATTTGAAGAATCATATTTAGAAAAGTGGTCGCTACAGAAACTAACGAAACGATCAAAGTCGAAAACTTTGAAACATATATATATATATATATTTATTTATTTATTTATTTTTGCAGGTTTTATCCAATTCAAAGAGTTATTTTGTAATCATCAAAAAGGGGGAGATTGTTGGAATATTTATTCCACTTAATAATAAATAGTGTTTTGATGATTAAGTTGCTAAACAAAACAAAACAACATCGAGGTGAAGAAAATCAACGAAGGAATCGAAGACGCAAAAAGTTAGACAAAATGCAAAGCTAGCGCACGCTAGATATATAAGTTAGCGCACGCTAACGGGTCCCGGCTACAGATCAGGCGAGTTCGAAGTAACCTGAAGTGAAGTCACCTGATGAGGATAGCGCACGCTACACATTATACTTAACGCATGCTATCGAGTCCTTGTTACCGTTGTGAAGAGATTCAAACACAAAATGACGTATGCAGTGAAGTAAGCTTAGCGCACGCAAGAGGTGATATTTAGCGCACGCTAAATATCAAAGTTTGAATCAAGTCAATCAATCCGTTGGGGAGAATTTACTACAAGTCAAAAAGTATTAACGGATATATGGCGCATGCAATGATGCATGATTAGCACACGCTACAAGAACGTGTTAGCGCATGCTAACTGTGAAGGACAGAAGCCACTGGACTGAAAAAGGAAGAAGTTAACGTAAGCAACAGTACATAACATACGCTAAGGCAAAAACATGCGATAGCGCACGCTAAGGAAAGAAGCCTAGCGCACGCTAATAATCAACCGGCAGTAACGGCTAGTTTGTGTAAGAAGGCTATAAATACCAAATGAGTTGGTATCATTCCACACAACATTGAGCAATTCACATATATTTGAGATATCATTGTAAATATTATAGTTGTTGTTCTTGAGCTTAAATTAGAGTGATTGAGTGTTATACACAAAATCATACACAAGTGAGAAAAAGAAAAGATACGATTGGATTCGGTGTTATTAGGATCAAGGATCCGGCATTGTTAGAATCGCAATTGCTATCTTAGTGAGGTTTATCTAGTACCAATAGAAAGCTAGAGTGGTTGATTCCTTATCCAATAGAAAAGAAAAAATGGTTTTACTCGGACCGATAGAAGATGAGCTTGTAACGGTAATCCCTCGACCGATAGAAGAGAGGTGCAGAGGTTTTGATCTTGAACCTATAGAAAAAGATACATCGAGAGAGGATGTAGGCACATTTGGCCGAACCTCTATAAATCTGCATGTCATTTAATTTCCGCAATTTAATTTCACGCTTCCGCAACACGGCGAAAATACCAATATTACTACAATAATTGGTATCGTAGCGGTACTCCAATACACGGCTTAACATCTGAGGAGTCGATCCAAATGGCGTTTCAACTTGCTCCCGTCTAAGGCCTTGCTCTCAACCGACCACCATTTTTTGATGGCTCGAACTTTATTACGTGGAAGAAGAAGATGTCAATATTCATCCGAGCTTATGACATCGAGCTAAGGAAGGTGATTTGTCTTGGTCCGAAAATTCCAAAGAATTCCAACGGTATGCTTAAAAATTTCGAAGAATATGACGATTCCGATTGGAAAAATGACCACTACAATTGTAAAGCAACTCAACTTCTCTATTGTGCCTTAAATCTGAAAGAACACAACAGGATATCATCGTGTGATAGTACCAAAGAAATTTAGAAAATGCTTGAGGTAACACACGAAGGTACGTCTCAGGTCAAGGAGATGAAGATAAACATGCTCCTTCACGAGTACGAATTATTTCAAATGAAGGACGATGAATTCATCACGATAATGCTTGACCGTTTTTCGGTTATTACTAATGGATTAACATGTTTCTGGAAACCACTTTCGAGTAGTGAGAAAGTAAAGAAAATTCTCCGATCGAGAATGGGACGGTACGGTTACGGCCATAATGGAATCAAAAGATTTAAATACTCTTGATTTTAGTGCTCTCGTTGGTTCTCTTATCAACTACGAGATTGTTCTAAAATCTCAGAATGCCAAACCAAAACCAAAGGAGAGGTCGATAGCCATGAAGTCTAATATGTCATGAAAGAAAGAAGAAATCCCGGTGGACGAAAGCGACGAAGAATCGGCATATTATGCCAAGAATATTAATAAGTTCTAACACTTATTAAACCGGAGGAAGAAGAACATTCAAGCGGGCAAATCTAAGAAATTCGACAACAACTGTCGATTATGTGGTAAACCAGGCCACTTTGCTAAGAATTTTCGGGTAAAACAAAAAGAGGTATTAATTGCAACATGGAGCGACAAAGTTCCTGATGATAATTTCATCGATCAAACTAATCTCGCGCTCATGGCCCGGAGTTCATTCGACGATAGCGACGTCGAAAGTCAAGTAAGTAATTCTTACGATGAACTTTTTGAAGCATTCGAGTTATTACACACCAATTATCAAAATGCTTTAAAAGAAATTAAATCCCTTCAATTTAAAAATAAATCATTGGAAAATGAGATTTCCAAAATTCTTAAAAAAGGAAAATATATTGAGATAGATCATTCAAAATGCGTTGAAAACGAGAATATTTGAAAGAATGATCTTGTTAAAATTCAAACTGAGCTCAAAAATTTAACTAAGAAATTTTCTCTCAGAAACGAGAAATTTGAAAATATGCTCTCGGCTAAAAAATACACGTTAAATAAAGAGGGGTTAGGATTCAAACCACGTTTTAAAAATGAATCCGTAAATTTCAAAATACCCCGGTATGAAAAATGTTTGAAAATTGGGCATCACATTTCGAACTGTAAAAGCCCAAGATGGACGATTAAGGTTAAGAAAGTTTGGGTTCCTAAAGGAACAATTATTTCAAATATCGTCTACGTCTCAAAGAAAAACCGACTTTCGGTTGGATCCCAAAAAATTATTTTTTATCAAATTGATATTTTACAAAGGGGAGATAATATTTTCAAGGGGAGATATTCCTTATTATTTGCATATTTTATATATTCATGCTTATTTTTTTATATATTCAAATTGGTATCCTCTATATTTTTTTACACTTTTTGCTGAATACAAAAAGGAGGAGAAGAAGTTGAATCGGATAAAAGCGTCATGAAAGATATGACGAGAAAAGTAAAAAGTAAAAAGAAGAAGAAATCATACAAAAAGTGGGAGAAACGAAGAAGTCGAAAATGACAGAAAAAGAAAAAGGATGGGTGAAACTAACGAAACGATCAAAGTCGAAAACTTTGAAACGTACATATATATATATATATATATATTTATTTTTGCAGGTTTTATCCAATTCAAAGAGTTGTTTTGTAATCATCAAAAAGGGGGAGATTGTTGGAATATTTATTCCACTTAATAATAAATAGTGTTTTGATGATTAAGTTGCTAAACAAAACAAAACAACATCGAGGCGAAGAAAATCAACGAAGGAATCGAAGACGCAAAAAGTTGGACAAAATGCAAAGCTAGCGCACGCTAAATATCAAAGTTTGAATCAAGTCAATCAATCCGTTGGGGAGAATCTACTACAAGTCAAAAAGTATTAACGGATATATAGCGCATGCAATGATGCATGATTAGCGCACGCTACAAGAAAGTGTTAGCGCACGCTAACTGTGAAGGACAGAAGCCAGTGGACTGAAAAAGGAAGACGTTAACGTACGTAACAGTACATAACATACGCTAAGGCAAAAACATGCGATAGCGCACGCTAAGGAAAGAAGCCTAGCGCATGCTAATAATCAACTGGCAGTAACAGCTAGTTTGTGGAAGAAGGCTATAAATACCAAATGATTTGGTATCATTCCACACAACAACATTGAGCAATTCACATACATTTGAGATATCATTGTAAACATTATAGTTGTTTTTATTGAGCCTAAATTAGAGTGATTGAGTGTTATACACAAAATCATACACGAGTGAGAAAAAGAAAAGATCCGATTGGATTCGGTGTTATTAGGATCAAGGATCCGGCATTGTTATAATCACAATCGCTATCTTAGTTAGGTTTATCTAGTACCAATAGAAAGCTAGAGTGGTTGATTCCTTATCCAATAGAAAAGGGAAAACGGTTTTACTCGGACCGATAGAAGACGAGCTTGTAACGGTAAACCCTCGACTGATAGAAGAGAGGTGCAGAGGTTTTGATCTTGAACCTATAGAAAAGGATACATCGAGAGAGGACGTAGGCATGTTTGGCCAAACCTCTATAAATCCGCATGTCATTTAGTTTCCGGAGTTTAATTTCACGCTTTCACAACACGGCGCAAATACCGATATTACTACAACAGACTGTAGCAGTCTTCATGTAATTGGGACCTTCGTTTTTACGAGACAGTCAAAGAGATTGACTACGTGCAAAATGAGAGGAACCTTGTATATACAAGAGGGTTAGTGGGAGCAAAATCGCATTCTTAGTACTATATGTAGATGACATTCTACTAATAGGAAATGATGTGGGAATGCTCAGTTCTGTGAAAGCTTGGCTTTCGAGTAATTTTTCCATGAAAGGCTTGGGAGAAGAAACCTATATTCTTGGGATTCCACTCTACTGGGATAGAGCAAAAAGAATGATATGTTTTCCCAAGCCCTCTTTATAGATAAAGTCTTAAAGCGATTTAAGATGGATGATTCTAAAAGAGGGTTCCTTCCGATGCGACATGGAATAAAACTTTCCTCGAAGATGTGTCCTCAAAGTGAGGAACAATGAAAGGAAATTATACCATATCCTTCGGCCGTGGGTAGCCTTATGTATACTTTATTGTGTACAAGACCTGACATTACGTATGCTGGGAGCGTCGTAAGTAGGTTTCGGGCTAACCCAGTTAGGGAACATTAGACCACCGTAAAAGAATGTTCTCAAGTACTTTAGAAGGACTAGAGATCTGGTTCTTAAATATGGTGGTGGAGAACTGAATGTGGTGGTATTCTCTGAATCGGACTTCCAAGGACAGAAAGACGATTCAATGTCTACTTCTGGCTACATATTTACTCTTGATGGAGGAGCAGTATCTTGGCATAGTGCTAAGTATAGCGCGAATGCTGGTTCCACCTAGAAGGCTGAGTATAAAGCGGCCTCGGAGGCCTCTAAAATAAGGGTTAAGAAGTTACAGGGTAAACTTCACATGTTACCATGTGCTGCGTTGCCTATTTTCATTTTTTATGCGATAACAATAGAGTGGTAGCACAGGCCTAGGAGCCGAGGTTTCATAACGCTACCAAACATAATGACAGAGAGTATCATCTCATAAGAGAATTTGTTCGCAAAGAGATACATTGTGCTGCATAGAGTAGAGTCAGCCGACTACGTCGCTAATCCACTGACCAAGCCACATTCTCAGATTAGCTTGGAGCGTAATCTGAAGAACATGGGTGTTAGAAACCATAGTGTGTGGCATTGAGTGCAAGTGGGAGATTTTTAGGAGTATGCCCTCGAATGCCACTCAGAGGATGTTGAGTGAGGGCATTATACTTGTTATTATGTAAATCATTAATATAAGGCAATGGATGTTTCTTTATTTACTGATAGTTTCTGGCATTCCTAACTCATAAATATACATATAGAAACTAGTCCGTGTATTTGGGAGCAAAACGTTCCACTCCTTATTGGATAAGGAGGTCGGCACTGGAAAGGTTTATAGCTCAAATACTTAATCGTTCGCAAGTCGATGAAACTTGACTGGGCGTTAAGTTTATGTGAAGACTTGTATAACGTGTTCTTTGACATGGAGAGTGCCTGTCGAACACTAATGGTTAATGGGAGCACACGTTATGGGTATGCTAATTGGATTAGTATACTCGAACCGACTCACCCTCGATTCGTCACACGAATTTCACTCCGGGGCAGTCAATGACGGAATCGAAAGGTTGTGATAGGTGTTCGTGAACCTTCAACTTGAGGATTTAGTAGGGATGTGCTTGTGACGTAAAAATTTTCATTAGAGTAGTTCGACCCTGTAAACTGGAAGGCGGGGGTCAACCTCGACGTGTATCTTGATGGGAAAGTAGCAGGTCCTACTGAATACCAAGATAGAATTCTTTCTCCCGTTAGTGAGCGGGTTATATGTCCTATGCAGTTATTAGTAGATAAGATCATAAATCTTTGGGCAAAGCATTGGAGCTAGTTGTATTAGATACATGAGAGCTCGATGATCTCGATTTGCATTACACATGCATAGAGTCAAGTACAGATAGGGTTTGACTGACCGTGACCCTATAACTTGATTGGGATATTTGAAAGATGGGTTTATACATATACTGGTATTCACGACATAATGGTTCTTGAATGATCCCAATCATTCGTTCTCAGTTGGGGTATAGTGTAGGCCGCCAGGCTGGCTAGGTGGTGCTACTACTCTTTGGTTCATCTCATTGCTGACTGAGACGAACCTACCGAGCCGCGCAATAGGATTGACGACGGAATGAATCGATCTTATTTTCTCATTATGAATATTAGATATTGGATATCTAATTAATTGGGACATTGGATGTCTAAATTGATTTATTGGATAAATTGATTTATGGCCTAATGAAATAAATAAATTACTGGGTGATTAATTTAATTCATGAATATAATTATTTCTTGGAGAAATTAATTATGTTGTTATGTATTTGATTTGATTAATTAATTGGATTAATTAATTGATATAAATACATCAGAACGGAATCGGAGTTTATCTGTTTGGACTCACAGGAGTCCGAAATGAACCGAACTCGTCTGATTTCTTCATGAAGGCCGCCCCATTTCCACCCACCTTCCTTTGGTCTTTGTCTCCATTTTTTAAATGGAAGACAAAGACTTGAGAGATATAGTATCTCTTATTATAATGGAAAAGTATTGTCATTAGGTGGATTTGGAGTATAATTAAATGTGAAGACTTCATCTCTTCCCAATCTACCACTTGCATTCATACGGTTCAACAAGGAAGAGAGAAAGAGAGAAAATACTTTTCTCTAAGTCTACACATTGTTCTTCATGTTCTTGAGTTTTTTCTTAGAGAAAAATTAAGACATAATTGAGAGTTTGTGAGTTATACACTTACAGTGTAATATTCACATTTGATAGCTTCGTCATCCTATTCTAGCCGTAATCTTGGAGTTTAATTGGGTGATCATCATTTCGTTCGTTTTTCCAGCACGTGGAAAGTAGAGACGCAGTACTTTCGGCATTGGATCATCCAAGAGCTTGGAGCGGATTGAATTCGTAGAAATCAAGCAAAGCTTGGGGAATAGCTCAAGATAAGGATACCATTTAATCAACGGACTACAAGGGTATGTTTTCTCGTATCTCTTGTGTTTCGTATTATATTCGTATATACGTAGCTCGATCGATCCTCGTATAGATTCAGATCGAATTAATTTTTGTTTTACCGCTTCCACTGGGTCTTCGTTTTAGGCACTAAATCCCAACAAGAAGTAGGTCATGTCATGTTATTCTTATCTCATTCTCTCTGTCGACACAGTGCTAAAGTGGTTTAACATGAAAAATTCCAAGAAAGGTTTCTTACTTTAGAAGCTCGAAATTCATCTACCGAAAGAGATGTGTCCAAATATATAAAAGGTTATAGATGACATGAAGTTTGTACCCGATGCCTCAGAAGTTGAAACCTTCACTTATTCCATGCTTTGGAACCAGTATGTGTCATGTTGTAGGACTGGCTGATATCTGTCTAACCGTGGACAAGGTCACTAGACTGCAGGTAAGCATATACTCAAGTAGCTGAGAAGGACTAGGGAGCATGAGATGATTTATCCTCCGGATAATCCGTGTCCTTTGGATTATATTGATTCATATTTCCATGTAGACAGAGATAAATCAAAGTCAACGTCGGGATATATTTTTACTTTGGAAGGTGGAAGCCTTAGTTAGAGAGAATGAATTTTAATTGCATAACGAACTCTACCATGTAAGATGAGTATGTGGTGGCCTCATAGGTGGACCAGGAGGCAGTATGGTTCAAGAACTTCTTGTTGGACTTGGATGTGTTCCCAAGTTTGCCTAAGAGTATCACTCTTTATTGTGACAAAAATTCTGGTACAGTTGCAAACTCGAAGGAACCACGAGCCCATAAGGCAAGTAAATATATAGATCGCAAGTACCATCTTATATGAGAGTTCGTAAATCTAGGGGATGTGGAGTGTCTAAGATTTGTAGCGGAACATAACATTGTCGATCCTTTCACGACGAGCTTCCCCTCAATATCTTTTGAAGGGCACATGAAGGGTATGAGGTTACGATGTATGGCAACATTTCTTTTAGTATAAGTGGGAGATAGATTGACATAATAAAGTGGTATACTTAAAATCATACTTTGAGTATAAATGGAAGATAGCTGGTGTTGTATTATAGCAAAGCATACTTATGATTTTTCTGTGGTAAAAATATATTTCATGTTTTTATTACCTTATTTTTCAATCTTATCTATAAAAATATGAAATATATTTTCATCACACTTCGCGTTATGATTATGCAAATATTGTATATTTATTTTTTATTGTAGATAATGTGGTGTGTTGGTGTCACATGGAAGATCATATTATTGGTACCTTAAAAAATATGTATTAAGTTTGTAGTGTATGCTTGAGATTAATTCATATTTACATTAATTGTTATGTTTTAATTATAATGTATAATATTCAGTTATATATTTGTAATATCTATTCCTTTGGTAAGAATCTTAAATAATTCAATATGCTAGATATTTTAGGGAATAATATTATTTATATAAAAATAATTACTATTATAGCTAGAAACCTTATCCCGACTCGTTTCGGTTGATGATATCACCTTAAGGAACTGAAAACGATTATGATATTAAACTCTACAGCTGGGTTACTTTCCGATATAATAATAAGGTTTAAATGGTACTATCCTCGAATAATAAATTAATTAATTAAAGCGTAGGTAGTTTGATTAATTAATGACATGCGATATTAAATACGGAAAATAATTGATTTAAAAGGGGTCCTAATTCATAAATAGGGATTTGGATAGGGGTGCAATATCAATTATTTAGTTGATTGAATTAATATTAATATACTTAATAACGTTAAGGGGGCTTAATATGGAAAGTTGAGATCTATTGGGAGTCCTCATCCTCATCCTACTTAAGATCCCAGGGATAGTCCAGGATACAAGTACAATACATACATGGGGCCGACCGATTCAAAAGAATTACAACGCAAGTTTTCGATTTTCTACTATATGTCAAGTTTTGGATTGTATCTTTGATTCCACAATTTGGAGAATGCATTATTTTTTCTAAAATACCAAAATATTCCAAAAAAATAAAAGGAAAAGTCAAGTGGTACTTTGTGTTATTCAGTCTATCCAAATTAAAAGTCGAGGTGATCTAGTAGTTTGTTGCCTACACATATCCGAATAAAGATGAGGGAATACTTTACAAGATCTAGATGCTGAATCAAATATCTACAACCTTGCCATAGAAATAATTACCTACTTGATCCTTCGATTTAGTGTAGTTTAAATTTAATTTACCTATATGAATTATGTAGATAAACTATCTAAATAGATTTATTTGCTTTGGCCGATCCAATAAACACTTTCACAGTATACTTCCACTGTATTTTATTTCCAATAATGATTTAACCATTGTTCTACTTCTTCATACATTATTCACTTCATCCCAATTAGGGGTACCGTCTTTGGTACACCTCTATGTAGTGCATCCCCTGCTGGATGCACTACACGTGGCGTGCATGGACGGTGCGGATTGATGCTCTTACATTCGGTAGGAGATGCACTAGTGCATCCCCTACTGGATGCACTACACGTGGCGTGAATGGACGATGCAGATTGATGCTCTTACATCCGGCAGGAGATGCACTACATAGGGGGTGTACCAGGTGGGAGGGGGACAGAGGCATTATCCATCTCAAAACTACGGGCCAAAATCAGGCAAGGTCAAAACTAACTCATTTAATAAACTAATACAATAACAAGTAGCAACCCAACAGTAAGAATTCCATCTTGGTTAATGAAACAAGATTGGAAAATAATGGTATTAATCAGACAACCCAACATTCTTAGATGCTCATCTTAATTTCAATTTTTTTAAGCAACCCGATCTTGAAACACCCAGAAAAATTTCTCTGTTAAATAACTTAAATTATTAAGTTGTCAAAAATTTACATTCCTTTTGAAGGCCCAGTCTTCAAAAAGTTCTGTATATTCTTCTTATCATGCAGAAAAGAAACGGTAGAGAAATTAAAGTCGTTTTTATCCGGTAACTTTCATCGTCCCTAAGTTATTAAAAGTTCTAATTTAGTTCCGCAACTTCTAAAATTGCTCCTTTTTGGTCCAATTTCGTCTCAAATTAAAAAAAATCACCAGATTTTGTGATGTGGACGTCTGAACTTGATGGAATCCTACACTATTGATGATGTGTATCCTATGTGGAACATTTTTTGAATAAAAAATACAAAATTTAATGTAACTGAAATTAAAATGAAATTCGGCTCAAATTAAAGGGAAATGAAACCAGACCCTCCCCCATTTCTGAAACCACGCTTCTATATCCCAACATGCACAAACCACAAATGAGAGATTCAAGAACAATCAAATTACATTAATCCTTAATTGAAGCTTCGATTGGAGACGAGCTTCCCAATTGTGTGCTTCGATTCGATTGCAGACGAGCTTCTCAGATGGGCTTCTCAGACGGGCTTCTGGAATGGGTGCTTCGATTCAATCAGCGCTATCCAATTTAGGTTCTAATCTTGGGGACGGCCTTCTCGATGGGTGATTCGATCCGATCTCATTATAGGGGGGCATATGGTTTTTATTTTTGGGAACGATCTTCTTTGAGTTTCTATTTCATATTGGGAGACTGATGTTCTCATACCTAGCAAGTTTATGATGTGGAAAAGAAAATATTTTGAGTATTTTATTTTGGATAGACGTGTATATAAAATTCCACATAGGTAGGACTCCATCAATTTCGGACGTCCACGTCACAAAATTCGTTGACTTTTTTAATTTCAGATGAAATGGGACCAAAAAAGAGCAATTTTAGAAGCTGTGGGACTAAGTTAGAACTTTTAACAATTTTGGGACTATTTGAGAAAAAGTAGAAAGATACAGGACTGTTGGGAAAAATCCTCCCTTTATTTTGATAATTTCCTCATACAGCAAGATCTTCAAAGTTAGAATATCAGTCTAAGTATGGAAGTTGTTAGGAGAATATCATACTGCCTGTCCATACAACGCAAGATCTTCCAACAAAGTCAAGAGTCCTTTCATACAGATAGTCTTCAAGATACAACAAAGACGAAGATGTTGGATACATCGAATATGCTGTAAGTGTTTTACTTAGGAAATGTAAAACACAAGACAGATGAAACTTTAAACCGTTGAGAAAGCAAATATTTTTTATTCACAAAGTATTCAAAGTTAAAGTAGCATTTAATGATAATAGGACAACATTTAATGAGGCTGAAGAGACTATAGCCTGAAGAGTATTTATTGCTAGTAAAAAATAATGTCTGAAGCATTAAACGCGAATCGCTTTTAATTCGAAATATTATGAAGCCACCAATCAGAGCAACCGGCCAACGACAACATTTATAACAGATCTATTTCTAAGGTTATAAATAGCCCCACAGAAGAGGACAATGCTCACGCATATAAACCTAACGATTCAAAGAATTGGCAATCTAATTATCAAGCTTACAAGAGCACTATATTTCTTCAAGCATAGAGCTTCATCAAAAGTACTTTTCTCGATCTGTTAAACCCTCTTTCATTTCTCTCCTATCCCAAAACCCTACACCCGATCGTTCCTCTACAGCTTCTCTCAAAATCGATAGACCCTCTCTAGTATTTCCATTAATCATCCTCTAACTTCAAATCCATCATGAATACTAGAACCGGCAAGAAGAGAAGAGGAGAAACTTCTCAAACTTCATCAAATTCGTCCACTCCGGCCGATTCTCCTCAATTCCGAAATCTTCAAGCTATGAAAATCTACAACGACATCTTGATTGATGAAGAGGTAACTCCGAGTCATCACTTTGATTTTGAATCCCTGAAAGCAGTTGGTATTAATATTGATGAATTTTTTTGATTTGCTGGGGATAATCAAATTTGTGAGTTTGGCTAGACCGATTTATGTTGATTGTGTTCGTGAATTCTATACTAATTTTTGGATTGCCTACAATGCTGAAGGGTCTCATGTTGTTCACTCTGTTGTTCGTGGAAAAGAGATTGAACTTGATGCGGATAAACTATCCGAGATTTTTGGGTTACCTAATGACAGTTTCATTTGTAGTGGAAACTTTATTCTCAATGATGAAAATCCAATAATCAATATCTATGATGCTGAGTACGAACCCGTTAGTGAGATGGGTGTGAGAAATTTCTTGTTATTCAAAGCCGTGCTAAAAGTTAATACCGACAAATTTGAGAATAATGAGTTTCGTTTGAATATTCGACTCCGTCATGACGCTATTACTAGGAGCCTAATGCCGAAGGAGAACACTCAACAACGGCTTGTGAATTTAGACATGGAAATTATTTACCATGTTCTAAAGTATGAAGAAGTAAATTTCTCGAAAATTGTGATGAAATGGCTTGTGGAAAAAGGACAGATTTTTCACAAGAAATGGTATGCTAAGGTTGATCGTCAAAGGAAGTCTGGGATGCCTTTTAGATCAATTCTGACCGAAGTGTTTGAGAAATCTGGAGTCGACTTATCAGGGTTACATGGAGTGTCTATTCCGAAGGGTAGCTTGGTTCATGAAGGAACCATCCGTACCATGAAGTATCTACAGACCCATAACCGAGGATGGATTTACTTTGCTTACCTGAAGGATGATGATGTTTTGGTTGACGGTGGGGCATTGACTCGTCTGGAGGACAGAGTCTCATCTAGAGGGACTCAGTTAGAGAGGCCTCGTCTATGCACTCAATCTTCCCAGCCAGGTCCTTCACGAGCCAATCGGGCGAGCTTCTCATCTCAGATGGATATGCGAATGGACAGACTCGAAAAGAAGATGAAAGAAATCAAACTCATGGTTAAGGGCATCTGCACTCATTTGGGCATTCCGCCTTCGCCTCCCGAAGATGGCCTTTATTAGTTGATTATTCTTCACGTTGATGATTATCAAGTTTTCTTAAGACCGACATTTTCATGCATCTCTCTTTTTATCTTTTTGGATACTTATTTTCATGTTTTGGTTTGTATGGTTTGAATTCGTGATTTGATCATTATGTCTGTATGGTTGGACATTTTTCGTGTTTGGTTACCTCATACTTTATTAACCATGATCTTTTACCTTGAGTATTGCAGGTTCTCTTATCTTTTTGTTAATGACAAAAAGGGGGAGAAAATATGTTGAGAGTTTTTGAAATCTTTGAAATTTTATCCCTTGTTCAAATAAGGGGGAGAATTATTGTCAGGGGGAGCTTTTCGTATTGGTTTTCAAAATTCTATCGATCCTTAATATTTTGTCTTCAAAAACTCCTATATAATTTTGTCGTCATCAAAAGGGGGATATTGTTGGAACAATATTTTTCATAACAGATTTTGAATATTTTGATGATGTTTTACAAGACAAAAATATCATTGCATATTTTCATTATATAACGTATGTAACAAACCGTTCCTAACGTACGTAACAAACCATTCCTAACATACGTAACAACCCATTCATAAAGTACGTAACATTAACATTTGCACTAAGTGTTTTGAATGCAGGTAACATACGTAATACCTATTGTATAACGTACGTAATATTCGAAAATCAGCCCGTTGCATGGAGTCAACAAATAAATCATCGACCGTTGCAATAAAGTCATCCGATCCAATGGATATGAAGACCAAACATAACGTACGTAATGCGGTGGTGCATAACGTACGTAACAGGTTTCAGCCAAGATTCTGCCCATTTCCTTATACAATATTACGGACGCTACACATAAGGTGTAACGTACGTTACATGGCTTACGTATGTAACGTAAGTTACTTAACGTACGTAACACAGGCATACTATTCCAATGGGAAAATGGCTCCAAGAGGCTATATATACATGACATCCAAGGTGTTCGAGAGACACAATAATTCACCAGAATATACAAGCATACACAAGAAATTTCTGAGCTTATCAAGCTATCGTTATATGAAGAGATAAATTTACCACTAGAAGGGGGGTTGAATAGTGGTAATGCGGAATATCGAACTTTCTTATGAATAAATGAAAATAGTGCGGAAAATAAAAGACTCAAAGATTTATAGAGATTCGGCAACTTGCCTACGTCCTCTCTTTGACTTCTTTTTCTATTGGCTCAAGAACAACCACAAACTTGACTCGTCTTCGATCGGTCCGAGTTCACAACCGTTACAACCGCTTTTCTTCTATTGGTCCAAGCTCAACCACTCTCAAAATAAACTTTGTTTATCTAGTGTTCTATAGGAACTAGATAATCCTCACTATATGAATATTGGAGTGTAATCCTAACAATACCGGATCAAAAGATCCTAATAACACCAGATTAGTGACTTTTGATTCGTTTCTCTAAAGCTCAAGTATGAGTGATGCAACACTCACAACCAAATGAAAGAATACAAAGTATAATAAATATAACAAGGTGTATCACTCTTTGTATCTTTCTTCTCACAACTTAGAATGCAATAAAAGATATAAAACTGAGCTCAAGTATGCTTTGATTGCTTGTATGCTTGAATGCTTAAAGTTGTGTATGTGATGCCCAAGTTCTATGGGTATTTATAGGTGTCAACCATTCTTCAAATACTAATATTTGTATTATTAGCGTGCGCTAATAATACCTACATAGCGTGCGCAATCGGTCTTTGACTTGGCCTTTCTAAACGGTCACAAAACTGTTCCAACGATAAAATTATATGGCTAGCGTGCGCTAGTCATGTACTCATAGCGTGCGCTATCGGTTGGTCAACAGGTCTTCAATCTTGACTTTGAAATGTGTTGGTTTGTCTCCCCAACGTCTCTTTATCCAACGGCTAAATTTGTACTTAGCGTGCGCTAGCAATTATGCATAGCGTGCGCTAATATTATTGAATTTCAGCTTTTCCAGATTTCACGGATCTTCTTTGACTCCTGCGTTCCAATGGTAGAAAATCCAACGGTAAACTTTTGACTGATTTAGCGTGCGCTAATATATATTGTGTAGCATGCACTAGATGCTTTCCTTAGTAACGTACGTTACCCTGTGTAGCGTACGTAAATGCCTTCTCATTTTGAGTCCAGTGGCTACTGGACTACTAACCATGTTATCCGATATCGTGCGCAAGACATAAAGAGTAACGTGCGCTAAGATCTCATAGTAGCGTACGTAAATGAACGTCCGTAGCGTGCGCAAGTCCTTTTTCCTTTTTTTTCTAAACCTTACTGTCCTATGACTGGAGATGCGATAGCGTGCGTTAATAATGTGGTATAGCGTGTGCTAATATTAGCAATTTAGCATGCGCAAATGTTGAAGTTCTTGCGTGTGCTATCCATCAGGCAGGTTCTGACTAGGCTGCAGCTGAGTTGAATTGTCTAAAAATGTGTCTCGATAGCGTGCGCTACTCTGAAGCATGTAGCGTGCGCTAAGTCCAGTTTTCTCCTTCAATATAACAGCTTACTGAGATTGATTTTATTAAATGTTTTGAATGAAATTATCATCAAAATACTTTTTGAGTCAACATTATACTCGGAAAAGATTATTCTGATACGAGAAGAATTATTCTATCAATACGATATCTACATTTTTGTACCAACATGAGCTATATTTTGTAAAGATGAGTTTCCTTACTCGCAACTTTTGTTGAGTTATTGTGAGGTTGTCTTGTATCCTTAAAAACAAGAGAGATTCTAGTGAGGTTGTTCTTGAGCCCGAAAATCAAGAAACTGTAAAACTTCGGCACTAATCTTGAAAGTGCTATTGTAAGAGTTTACACTAAACTAGAAAGTGCATTCAAGGTCTTAGAAAAATCCTAGTCGATAATATTAGGTAGGGGACGTAGGCTGGTTAATAGCCGAACCTCTCGAACAATTTCATGTGTTCTTTGTTTTCTGCACTCCTATTACTCCTATTAATAGCTTCCGCATAGAAAGAGTTCAAAACTCTACTCCGTACTATTCAACCCCCCTTCTAGTGGCAGAACCAATCCAACAATTCGTATATCTTGTTGTGAAGATTTTATATTGGACTGTAACCTTATGAGTAAACCTACCTTGCCAATGCTATTGGGTTTGTTACGTAATAGATTAAGTTTAGTTGTCCGATTTTTGTTTTTTAAACTCCTTGGGATTGTTAAGATGAATTGTCTAAACAATCAGACATATATTAGGATTTAGCCGGAATTGTACTTGTCCGTTCTACCCTAGGGTTGTGGAGTTTCGAAATTGAGTAATTAGCGAATTTACAAGTGGATATAGTTGTAGTCGCATTGTAGAAATATTGTATAAGAACATTATGGCTAAAATGATGTGATAAATTGATAATCGATGGAATGAGTATTTAAGTAATTTGCATTGTTATTAAACATAGAATTTTGGTTTCAACATTATGAATCGAACTAGGTTTAGAATCTTATCGGGACGAGGGTAATTGTCGCTATTCGCCACTATCGTCATGAGGTATTAATCGACGAATATGTAATAGGTTGAGCTCTCGATTGTGGGCGTTCAAGCCGTTGTGTCATCAAGGGACTCTCATTGGAATTAAGGCAAGTGATACCTTGCTCAGGCTATGTTATGCTAAATTCCAAAATTAAAGTGCGTCAATATTTGTAGAATTTGTGTTCATTTTACTTACCTACGTCCGGAGTATTCCTGTGTAGATACTTCCGTGACCTTTGGTTGCGACCTTGGGAGTTTATGTGTTGATATACCATATAGAACCGTGTTGAGGGATAAAACCTTAATGGTACCCACGTCCGTAGTATTCTTGTGTAGATGCTTCCGTGACCCTTGGTTGCGACCTTGGGAGTTTATGTGTTGATAGAAAAGATAATGTTGAGTATCATGTGATCTATTGCTAAACCAAATAATAATATTGTACTGCGGATTTATCTTATTCTATCAATGAAATTTTGATCATATTATCTGACCGAGTTGGCTGGCACAATTCGTCGTGTCAGACAAATTTGTTGAATATGTGCAGGATATTCCCGAAGGTTCCGGTCAGGCTTGAGCAGTGTTGGGAAAAAGCCTTGTTATCTCGTTTCTTTAAATTGAATTCTGAAATATTCCATGTTTATGTAATAGTCGTGTATGCGAACTTTTTTTTCTAAGTATTTCATTTCGCACTTATACCATAATGGAACTATTTTCACACAAATTATTGAATGGAGAAATCTTGAAGTCTTAATAAAAAATGCCTTGTAGGCCCCAAATGGGATTCACAGCACTGTAACATTCCGGTTTGTTTTGGGGGCGTTACAGAAAATGGTATCGGAGATGAAACATCCACGTTGAAAGTTTTACCAAAATGTTTTGAAAATGTTTGTGGGTTTTCAAAGTCCAACACTCCAAGCGAACGTAACTCCTCGAGGAATGTCAAAGAGCGGAACATGTACATTTCTTGAGAATCAAGTATGATGTTTGAATTCTGTAGAACTGAAAGGATAATTATATTGAACTAACCCTTTAGATCGAACATTTGTCACTATGGCACGTCGTGGAGCTAGGAGAATCGTGAACGATGCTCAGGGCTCCGCTGTGAACCAGAGGAAGGCACGAACACCGCTAAAACCGTTCCAGCCGGAAACCAGCCACCGTCCAATAATCAGAATGAGCAGGAGGCAGAGAACCAGAACAATGGAGGAATAGATCCGACTTTCATTCAGACTCTCGCCTAGGCCATTGCAATGGGAATCGCTCAAGTCAACCGAGCAGAGCGTGTACCAGTCATTAATGTGGAAGATAATGTCGGGAAGGACCGATAGTTGGGAGAGATCATTATTCGACGGTTTGGGAGATAAACATGTGGATGACTGGATCTCCAAAATGGAGACTGCTTTCGAGGTAATCGGTTGCCCAGTAAACCGAAATGTACCACTAGGAATCAACCAGCTCTGCGACACTGCAGCCCGATGGTGGAGGACCTATAAGCCGGAAGGAAAGGTAGTCGGGTGGACCGAGTTTTCCAAACTGTTGAGAGACGAGTACTGCCCCAGGTCAGCTCAAGCTGCTCGTGCACGGAATTTATTCAGTACTGGACCACAGAACTTTCCGGTGCCAGAAATCATTCGAGCCTATAGGACTGAATTAAGCTATGTCTCGCAGATGGTTCCATCTTAGGATCAATAAATCTGTCACCTTGCACAACGGTTTCCGTAAGATGTTCGAAGTTACACAGCTGTCTTTCAATGCACAACTCTAAGGGCACATGAGGACGTAGTCATGCCATATGCCAGTACAGTTGTTAGTTCTGACACCGAGCATAATCAAAAGAAGCAGAAGAAGTCTAACCAGTCTGGGAGCACCAATAGAATGAACTCGGAAACTGGGTTTTTCTCTAAATCAGCGGTCTCGTACAAACAGAAGGGCACGTCCGACCGCCCCCTACGCTGGAGATGTTAATGTGGCATAGATGGACATACCATGAGTCAGTGTCGTAAGATGGCTATGAAGTGTTTTTCATGCGGAAAGAGCTGGAATATGTCTCGCTACTGTTCGCAGGTTTTCGACACCAAATCCAGCTTCTCAGAGTCAGCAAGGTTCAGTACATACATCCAGGGCATCCACTGTTTCCAACTATCGAGCTCCACCTTACCAAACTCAACCCCATCATACGGTGCCGGTAGAGGACATGGGCACGGGGGAGGTACTGCACCCTCCTCAGAGACACTACCATCTCGCATGTTCGAATTGAGGGCTACTGATGACCAAACCGCACCTGCTATCTCAGGTAAACTTCTTGTTAATTCCCTGCCTGTTCATGTACTGTTTGATACTGTAGCGGCACACTCATTTATATCTGTGGAATGTGTTAATCGTTTGAACCTTCCTTATGTACCTTGTGAATATTTTACTATTAAACTACCCGAGGGTAGCAGAGTTTGGGGTAAGTTAGAAATTCGAAACTATCAGATCCGCATTGATGATTGGGGCTGGACAGCGAATCTCATGGTTTTACCACTTCAGAACGAGGATATCAATTTGGGCATGGATTGGATGACCATGCACAGGATGATATTAGATACCTATCACCTGACCATTTCCATTATGACTTGTGACTGTGCCACTCACATAATCAGGGTTCGAGAACACTTCAGTACTAAAGGGTCTCTCAGCCTCCTTACAGCGGGAATATCTTATGGCACTCGAGAAATGTATTACTGGTGTTATGTTCTTCAGGAGGACACATCACAGCTATCGGTTGTTAACATTCCCGCGGTGAGTGAATTTCCAGTCATTTTTCCTGATGAATTACTAGGGTTGCCGCCACGATGGGAGGTTGATCTATCGATTGAATTGAGCCGGGAACTACGCCTATCTCCAAAGCACCATACAAGATGGCACCAGCTGAAATGAAGGAATTAGAAATGCAACTCGAATAATTATTAAAGAAAGGACTGATCCGTCCGAGTACTTCGCCGTGGGGTTCACCTGTCCTTTTTGTGAAGAAAAAGGACAACTCCCTATGCCTATGTATCGATTACAGAGAGCTAAACAAAGTCACTATCAAGAACCTTTATCCACTTCCGAGGATTGATGATCTACTGGATCAATTACAGGGGGCGACTGTGTTCTCAAAAATTGATTTACGGTCCGGATATCACCAATTGAGGATTCGGGAGGAGGATATTACTAAGACTGCATTTCTATCAAGATATGGACATTATGAGTACATGGTGGTGTCGTTGGGCTTGACCTATGCCCTAGACGTTTTATGGAATTGATGAACAAGGTTTTGACAGAATTTCTCGATAAGTGTGTGGTGGTTTTTATTGATGACATTTTAATCTATTCCTGGAGCCGACAAGATCATGAGGATCACTTGAGGTAGGTGTTAAGTGTTTTAAGGCAACACCAACTTTATGCAAAACATTCTAAATGCGAGTTCTGGATTCCGGAAGTGACCTTTGTGGGACATGTTATTTCAGCAGAAGGCATCAAGGTAGATCCACAAAATATCTAGACAGTGATGAGTTGGGAACCACCAAATAACGTCAGTGAGGTAAGGAGTTTCCTGGGATTGGCAGGTTATTATCGACGGTTCGTCGAGGCTTCTTCCTGTATCGCTCGGCCATTGACGAACCTACTAAGGAAGAGTACTAAGTTTGTCTGGACAACAGATTTCCAGGAGATCTTCGACGATCTAAAGAGGAGACTGACCACCGCTCCGGTGTCAGTACTACCGTAGGGCATGGAAGGATTTGTAATATACACGGATGCATCTAAGAATGGACTAGGATGTGTTTTCATGCAAAACGACACCTCTCGACAACTTAAGCCGTACGAGGTGAACTACTCAACACATGAATTGGAACTGGCTGCAGTGGTCCACGCTCTTATGATCTGAAGACACTACCTTTACGGGGTTGCCTATAAGATTTGTACGGACCACAAGAGTTTAAAATATATTTTCACCCAAAGGAAGTTAAACATGAGGCAAAGGCGTTGGATGGAACTAATAAAGGATTATGACGTGGAGATTTTATATCACACTGGTAAGGCCAACGTCGTAGCAGATGCACTTAGTCGGAAGACTGTGCAAGAAATGACACTATCCAATTTAACGGCACAACCGGAACTACAACAGGATCTCAGGAGGAATGGTATTGAAGTATGGATACAACACCACAGCGACAACTGTGCTCGATTAATATTCATTCATACTTGATGGATGAGATACGCCTAGCGCAGATGGAAGACTCCAAACTGCGTGCGATCGGCATAAGAGATGAGGGGGGAGTTATTTCAGACTATAGGTTCCAAGGGGGCTTGGTAAGATTTAAGAACAGGATCTGTATCCCGTCAAATGACGAGCTAAATCAAACTATACTGAAGGAAGCTAATTCTACTGCCTATTATGTGCATCACGGGGTGAACAAAATGTACAAATATCTCTGGAAGAGATTTTGGTGGAAAAACATGAAACAGGAAGTATCAAGATTCGTTACTCGATGTATGACGTTCTCAACAAGTGAAGATCGAACACCGCAAACCGGCTGGAATCATGCAACCCTTGACCATTCCGGAATAGAAATGGGAGAGCATATCCATGGATTTTGTCACTAAGTTACCAGTGGAGACGGGAGGAAAGGACACGATATGGGCCATTGTAGACCGACTGAAGAATTCGGCACATTTCATTCCGATCCAGGAGACTACCGGAATAAAGTAGTTGGCCACCATCTTTATCAGGGAAGTTGTGAGACTACATGGCGTTCCCTCAGCAATCATATCAGATAGAGACACCAGGTACGTGTCCCGCTTCTCGAAAGCTATCCACAAGGCTATGGGTACTCAGCTACATTTCAGCATAGCCTATCACCCTCAAACGTACGGACAGACAGAACGTACGATACAGACCCTGGAGGATATGTCGAGAGCATGTGTACTCGATTGGGGTAAAGACTGGGTTAAACATCTCTGTTTAGTGGAGTTTTCTTACAACAACAGCTGGCATGCAATCATAGGCATGGCACCCTTCGGAGCCCTGTATGGTAGGAGATGTAAGTCTCCCCTATGTTGGGATGATGCTTCTGATGTCGTCGCTACTGATCTAGATCTGATTCAGGAATCTATTAAGAAAATTTTCATTATTCGGAAACACATGTTAGCAGCACAGAGCTACCAGAAGTCATATGCTATGGATCGCTAGCGACCACTGGAATTTCTAGTCGGGGACCACATTTGGGTCAAAGTATCGCCAATGCAGGGCATTCGATGTTTCGGCTAGAAGGGCAAATTGAGCCCGCGATTTATCGGCCCGTTTGAGATATTGGACCGAGTTGGTAGATTCGCTTATCGATTAGCACTACCACCATCATTATACGGGGTACATAAAGTCTTCCACGTATCCTAATTGAGGAAGTACATTTACGATCCGAGCCACAAGATCAATTTCGAAGAAGTAGAGATTTCTAATGATGCTACCTTCAGAGAAATGCCACTCACGATTCTAGATCGACACATAAAGACACTAAAGAATAAATTCATACGGTGGTCGCATCATCGCATTGAAGAAGCAACTTGGGAGACCGAGTCGATCATGAGGGAGAGTCATCCCGAGTTATTTTCTTAGTTTTGGGATGAAACTATTTTAAGGAGGGTGGTATGTAATACCAAGGGTATTCCATGCTGTTTATTAATATGTATCTCATTTTTAATAATTAAATATTATTCTCCATCACACGATGCTTGTACTTTTATATGTCGTGTTGTGTTTAGACTGTTTTGTTTCGAATTAAACCTTGTCCGAATTTACTTACTACGGCGACGAAATTATATGATGATTGATGATGTGTCGGTGATGCATCTTGATGACGCCGAAGTAATTCCCGATGCGAATATGATGGTGGCCAACGTCTTGTTCCCCAAGGAAATTTCCTTACATGCCCAAAGGAAGTCACATTGTGATGGTTAAGTTGATGTATAACTAAGTGGTTTAAACATATCTATGTATGTTAAAATGTATGCTCTACGTACGCTAATTGCTCCAGTTTATGTACGTTATAGTTTAGAATTTACGTACGTTAACTGCCTCATTCTATGTGCATGAGAATGTAGGTCTTACGTACGTAACCCATCCTTCAGTCTACCGACAAGAATCTCTATTATGCCTTATCAGGACAACATTCAACGCAATCATACAAACTAGTCAACTGAGCCTTACGTATGTAAATTAATGAACGTAATGTTTGGAGTCATTTCAGGCAGAGAGTTCTGGGCATGCCTTACGTATGTTAACTTGTTTTTTATAACGTATGTAAGAAGCCTTACCTACGTAAACCTTCATATGTAACGTACGTAAGCAACATCCTACTATTATAAATAAACACTTTCCCTTTCATTTTGCACGAAGCAAAATTCATCTCTCTATCTCTAAAATTATCCTCCAGCCTCCTCACTCGAGTTCTAGCCTTCCTAGCCTCATATTATCGTAGTAGAAAGGATTGTTCAAGTTCCGGAGAAGGTTTAGAAGGTGTTGTCTTCCGGTATTCACCGTTCTTCATTGTTTTTCCTCGTACCTTGTCAAGTAAGGTAAGCTTATCAAGTCTTTGAATCCATTTTGATGATGATAGTTATGTTGTACCAGATTTCGGGTGTTTTGGATAGTTTAGAACTCTTGATGATAATCGAATCGCAGAAAACTAGCACTAACCTTAATATAAGCCAATCTCGGACTAGCATTCGTATATCTTGTTGTGAAGATTTATATTGGACTGTAACCTTATGAGTAAACCTACCTTGCCAATGCAATTGGGTTAGTTACGTAATATATTTTGTTTAGTTGTTCGATTTTCATTTGTTAAACTCATTGGGATTGTTAAGATGAATTAGTTATCAACATACGAATTAGCTAAACAATCACATATATTAGGATTTCGCCGGAATTGTACTTGTCCGTTCTACCCTAGGGTTGTGGAGTTTCGTATTTGAGTAATTAGCGAATTTACAAGTGGATATAGTTGTAGTCGCACCGTAGAAATATTGTATAAGATCATTGTGGTTAAAATGATGTGATAAATTGATAATCGATAGAATGAGTATTTAAGTAATTCGCATTATTATTAAACATAGAATTTTGGTTTCAACATTATGAATCGAACTAGTTTTAGAATCCTATCGGGACGTGGGTAATTGTCGCTATTCGTCATTATCGCCATGACGTATTAATCAACGAATATGTAATAGGTTGAGCTCTAGATTGCGGGCATTCGAGCCATTGTGTCATCAAGGGACTCTCGTCGGAATTAAGACAAGTGATACCTTGCTCAGGCTATGTTATGTTAAATGCGAGAATTTAAAGTGTGTCACTATTTGTGGAATTTGTGTTCATTTTACTTACCTACTGTAACACCCCGAGATATTCGGAATAATTACAGCGCCGTAAACCCTTTTTATAAGAGTTTACAGGCTAATTAAAAAAATGTAGAAATAATATAACAGTACCATGGAAATTCAAAATACAAAACCAGTTCGAACAGTTCAAATGAGTCCATATCACAACCGTCTCAAAACCTTAATAAGACACGCGTACTCGAGTACTGAAAGTAAACCAGAAAGATAAGGTAACGACAATTAACATCACTGAGCCCCTTCATCGTCATGTTGGTACTGTGGCTGTTTCCCCGCTCCTCGGCTACCTGAACATCAAAACAAATGTCCACCCCCGAAGGGGTTAGCAAAACGATGCTAGTACAAGTATCATAATACACAAATCGAATATGCAACAACAATGCATAATAAAACACACAATACGGACTTCCGCTACCAGAATCCAACAATGCGAATCCACATGATTCCGTCAACATAAAAAAGGGTAATCCAACGATCCAGCGCCCTCAGTATAGATCCCCATGATGATCCCGTCGGACCAACGCATGGTGGAAAACCCATCCAACGATCCAGCGCCCTCAGCATAGATCCCCATGATCATCCCGTCGGACCAACGCATAGTGGACATCCGATCCAGCACCCTCAACATAGATCACGTGATCTCATAGGATCAACACAACATACACGAACACAACTATTCATACACATATGCAAAAATCGATATTTCCATCCACATGAACATAAAATTAATCAATAACGATATAATGACAATTCAACTGGAATGATCTCATGTCCAACAACATGAATAACAATATGTATTATCAAAATCCTCAATATTAAACCAATATTCAAAGTACGATACTTGCCTTAGAAATGGCGATAAGGGTTGCTACTACGAAAAAGAAATCTTCAACCAGCTCGAAGAACTCTCACTCGATCAATCCACCAATACCTGAACCTTCAACGAACAATAACACCGGTATAACTAACGTTTCCGGATAATCATTTTTATCATCATAAGAACATCAAAAGGGCATAATATCCCTAATCATACAAGCTTACTGCCCTATACCATTTCGGAGTTGAATCAATATTAGGATGCTAACCCGACAAAAGCTCATAGTATCCCATCTAAGATAAAATGCATCCTACGGTCGCATTGTTCAATATACCAGAAGATAATTCTTCTTACAATGATTATAATCATACTGTTCATTAATCCAAAGCAGCAAGATATCGGAATTACCCCAAAGGACACCGTAAAAACTTATTTACTAGGTTCACTTGATTATCATCTTCTTCTTCAAGGAAATAAATCCTAAGTTCAATCCATTAAATGTCCCAATACGCATTATTTCATCATGTAAGAACTTGATAATATCCATAAACTTGCCATAATCAGGTTCGTAGCCTCATGATACCATGTTTAGGAGTCCAAACACTACAAGGTTCAATTAATATTCTAAACAACGAAGAAGAGCCGAAACATAACCGAAATTATACTTCTAACAACATGATGTTCGACTATGCCTGAATATAACTGAATTGATAATCTCAAAACATGCTCAAAACATCCCTAAGAATTCATAATCCAGTTGGTGAAGAATTACCTACCTCAAAATGGTGAAGAACAAGGAGAAACTTGAAGAAACTCAACACCGAGAGCTTGAACACCAATCCCCAATGGTATATGATCTTCAAACTCGACCTAGGATGATAATATGAGAGGTATATGGTGAGGGATAATCTTCAGAGCATGAAAATCGGCCAAGGTAGAAGTGAGAAATGAAGTGGGGGTCGAGTTCTATAAATAGAATTATGAGTCATTACATACGTTACCAGAAGTCTATTACGTACGTAACCTTATTAGCGTACGTTATACTCGAACATTAGCGTACGTTAACGTCTGGCCAGAGCTCAGTGGACTGTTTCTGGTATTGGCTTACGTACGTTAGCTTAAAGGTTTTACGTACGTTAAAACTACACCTTAGCGTACATTAAAACTACCCCTTGGCGTACTTGCATAGCTGGAAAGCCGTCCAGGTTCATAAGAGTGATCTCCTTGCATCTTCATCAGGCCCCACACGCCGACCCTTGTCTGATTCCGACTTGACTATGTTTACGTAAGTTAAGCTACACCTGTAACGTACGTTATACTACAGTCGTAGCATACGTTATGGTCATCCTTTAGCATACGTTAGGACGTGCAGGATTATGCATGCATGCATGGGAAAGGAATACAAAAACGTAGGGATACGAATACGGGAAACTGATCATCGATTAATATGTCACAAAGTTGAATCTTACAAGATTGAATACATGATAAATACACCTTAATTATTCGGGCATTACACCTACGTCCGGAGTATTCCTGTGTAGATACTTCCGTGACCCTTGGTTGTGACCTTGGGAGTTTATGTGTTGATATACCGTACGGAACCGTGTCGAGGGATAAAACTTGAATGGTACCCACATCCGGAGTATTCCTGTGTAGATGCTTCCGTGACCCTTGGTTGCGACCTTGGGAGTTTTTGTTGATAGAAAATATAATGTTGAGTATCATGTGATCTATTGCTATACCAAATAATAATATTGTACTGCAGATTTATGTTATTCTATCAATAGACTTTTGATCGTATTGTTTGACCGAGATTGGCTGGCACGATTCGTCGTGTCAGGCAAATTTGTTGAATATGTGCAGGACATTATTGAAGGTTCCGGTCAGGCTTGAGCAGTGTTAGGAAAAAGCCTTGTTATCTCGTTTCTTTAAATTGAATTCTGAAATATTCCACATTTATGTACTAGTCGTGTATGCAGGCATGTTTTGCTAAGTATTTCGTTTCGCACTTTTATCATCATGGAACTATTTTCACACAAATGATTTAATGGAGAAATCTTGAAGTCTTAATAAAAAAACGTCTTGTGGGTCCCACATGGGATTCACGACACTGTAACATTCTGGTTAATTTTGGTGGATTTACACCCCCAAACTCCAATAGAACCCATTGTGGACCTAGAAATCAATCGTGCCATTGTAAGAACAGAAGCAGTCGAAGCTGTAGAAGCTGAAGTTGAGGCTACAGTTCAATAGGTCACAACACGGGATTCCAAACTAGAACCAGACAAGAGGTGGTTGAGGGATCACCCCTAAGAGTTAATAATTGGGGATATCAATGTCGGCGTGACCACACATAAAAAAATAGAAAATACACAAGGCATTGTACTCTGTGCACATGAAGAGAGAGATTCCGATAAGTCTCATTTTCGTGAATAAAAATCCCGAGTTGAACTTAGGAGACATGCTATGTGCACCCTAGCTGCATACCAGAACAATCTTTGGTACCTAGTTCCTAGACCAACATACTAGGCATTCATAGGAACCAAATGGGTATTCCAAAACAAAAAGGACAAAAATGGACATGTGATCAGGAAAAATCTAGACTAGTAGCCCAAGGATACATACAGGGAGAGGGAATTGACTATGATGAAACCTTTGCCCCGATAGCTCGACTAGAAGCTATTAAAATATTCCTAGCATTTGTTGCTCACAAGAACTCTATTGTATATCAAATGGATGTTAAGAGTGCATTCCTGAATAGAGACCTAGCCGAAGAAGTGTATATTGAACAACCTCCAAGGGTTGCCAACATGGAAGGCGGAGACCTTGTATACAGACTAAGTAAAGTACTGTACAGACTCAAACAAGCACCTAGGGCCTGGTACGAAACCTTGTCACTGTATATGATCAATAATAAATTTGAGAAAGGTGCAGTCGACAAAACTCTTTTCAAAATCCAGCAAGGTGATGATCTCCTTATGGTTCAAATAAACATAGATGATACTATTTTTGGTTCAACTGACCTTGCTTTATGTCAATGGTTCTCACATCTCATACAAAGTAAATTTGAAATGAGTATGATGGGAGAACTTAGTTAATTCTTAGGATTGCAGGTAAAACAACTTCTTATAGGTATATTTATCAACCAAGAGAAATACAACAAGGAGCTGCTCAATAAGTTCGGGATGAACAACTCCAAATCATCATCCACTCATGAGCACTTCCACACAGATAAGTGCTGACGAAGCTGGAAAGCTGGTTAATCAATCACTCTACAGGAACCTTATAGGCTCATTACTATACCTAACAGCCAGCAGGCCTGATATCCAATTTTCTGTAGGAGTGTGTGCTCGGTATCGGGTAGCACCTAAAGAGTCACATTTCGCCACAGCTAAAAGAATCTTTAAGTACGTAAAAGGAATAATCGATGTAGGATTGTGTATCCTAAGGAAGGAGGATTCGGTTTTTTTGGCTACAACAACTTAGATCTCGGAGGTTGTAAGTTGCATAGGAAGAGTACGAGCAGGACTTGTCACTTCCTTGGACCAAGACTTGTATCATGGTTTAGTAAGAAACAATTGACCCACTCGCTTTCTACAGCTGAGTCGGATTACTATGCCGCTGGAAGTTGCTGTATGCATATTCTTTGGCTGCAACAAAAGTTACAAGACTATGGCATCAATTCAAGAGAGACTCCAATCATGTGCGATAGCACGAGTGCAATTGCAATCACGCACAGTTCTGTATTGCACTCGCGGACTAAGAATATTATTATGAAACATCATTTCATTCCGAATCATGTTGGGAATAAAGATGTTTGGATCTAAAAGATTCATATAGACATCCAGTTAGCCGACATCTGTACAAAACCTCTCAGCACCACTAGATTCTGTATGCTTTGCCAAGAATTGAGAATGCTACAGCCCGACTCCCTATAATTTTTTATATTTTACTCATCAATTCATGGGGAATGCTGTAAGACCCAAGAATACAGTATCCACTTTAATTAATTGTACACTCAAAACTCCAAGTTATATTCTTACTGTAGGAAGAAGAAGGCATTATTACCTCCCTACAGATGACTTGTGCATCAATTAAAGGGGAATACATTATGACCCAGAAATACAGTGTTAATCTAAAACTGCTGTAAGAATTGAATCCTCTATGTACCTTTTGAGGGAGAACGCAGTATTTTCGTGGATACAGCATATACACGGCAAGATATCAATTAATATTTTAAGTCCATCTAAACTCATACTCTTGAACCTTACAAATAGTTTTTATTCACATGCATTATCTGAATTTAAAACGATTTATCTTTCAATACTGAAGAGACACTTGGACTTTAATGCCTTAAGAACCAGGATTTCAAAATTCAAACCGCCGTAACATGCAATAGTAGAAGTCAAACTGTGTCAGAAGTGGGACCGATCATTAATTTCAAGAACTGGTGTATTAGACGTACAAGTTACATCTAAATCCATCATGTACGTTCATTTAAAGACGGTTCCCATCCCTTAAATCTGACCACTCACTGTAACCTAGCTTCCCTCCACAATATAAAAGGGCCAGTATGCTGATCCCCACACTCTACACTTTCTGCATAATTATCGAGTCTACAACATACAGCCTACATACTTCCAAAGCTTTCTAACCTACTTTATATACACTTCTGCAAATATTTCTTCTTCCTAGACTTCATCTTTTTTAGTGAACAAAAAGGATATGATCATCGACGGATAAATCATTGCTCACTCAATTCTGTAAGAGTGTATCATTTCATAAGATGAGGACATGGCCGGGATAAACTTAGTCATCTCCTGTGTGAAGCAAACCGGTCTCTACTATTTGGGTAGCTGGCATCCTGAAAACTATGATGAGCAAATCGTAGAGGAATTTTATGGTGATGCTGAGTTTCAGTAGTCGGACAAGAAAAGTTTTGATATCACTGCTATCATCAGTATTGCTCAAGAGAAGGAGATCTCCGTTAACCGGGAACTCCTTGAGCGTCTGTACAAGCTGCCCTCCGATGGTTTGACATTGGAGGAATTGGAATCATTTAGGCCTGATGAGCTTCTGAAGTCCTATTAGAATCTATTCACTAGGAACTCCCAACCTTCACAAGTTCATATTTCCTGCCACAAGAACAACTTTAATCTGCCTTATTTATATATACATGAATTTTGTTGTAGAGTTGTCGAAAAACAAACTGGAGCATTCGGAATGTGCACAAGTCTACAATTCCGGATGATGGTGGCCATCATGATCGGAGAGAAGGTTAACTGGTGCCAAATCATTTTGTAATGACTTTAGGAGGAAGCATCGAAGCCAAATCCTGCCAGGAAATCTTTTGGCCTTGTTCTGAATTACATCCTGACTAGCTGTGGCATACAACAGTCAGCAAACACCAGAAATATCCTCGCCTCAAGGTTTCTCGGTGTAATACCCGAGATCTTTGTTTCGGATTCGTTGAGTTTTCGGGGATTCATCTGATTGTTATTGTCTTCATCGTTGGAATTTTGTGCCATGTTTACGTGTGCCTTGTTGGGACATGTGTTTGGAGGCGTTTCGGATCACTATGCGAGTTTTTGTGTTTTGTGGTGTAGCGCACGCTAACGCTTGTGGCGTAGCGCGCACTACTGTGTTGTGGTTAGCGCACGCTACCGAATGTGTAGCGCACGCTAACTGGAAGTCCAGAGACAGTACAGGAGCCACTGGACTGGGACTGGAGTCTCGTTAGCGCACGCTAAGGTTGGTAGCTAGCGCATGCTATCGACTGATTAGCGCACGCTACCTGGTAGGTGCAGATCTATCCAGGAGCTACTGGACTGGATCCGTGACTCGTTAGCGCACGTTACGCTCATGGGGCCAGTGCACGCTAACAGTGTTATTCGGTAAATTCTGGGCGTTGACCTCGTTAGCGCGCGCTAATGCTGTCTAGTTACCGCACGCTAATAACTGTCCAGTATAAATACTGGATAGCAGGCTTTCTTTCCCCATTTTCTACCTTTTTCTCTCCTTTTCATTCCCAGCCGTCGGGAGTGAGCTCATGAGGCGATTTTGAGCGATCTTCTTCATCAAGCTTCATTTTGGAACGGATTTGTAGGTGTTTAACAACATCTAATCATCTTTTTGATCCAAATCAAGGTAATCTCTTCTTATAACCCTAATTCTTGAATTTTGGGGGTTTCTCCTTAGTTCTTCGATTTAATCCGAGGATGATGAATCGATTGTGAAATTCTTGTTGTCTTGGCCATGATCTTCGGATTTTTGAACTCATTCATGATTTTATATCACTCGGAATATAGTTCTTGATTTCTTGGAGACACACTTAGATCCTTGTTGTTTTTAGGATCGATTCGGATTCCGTTTAGTGTTATTGATTCGTGTTAGTGTTATTTTCGTAGTTCTCGTGGAGTTTTTGAGTTCTTGGTCGGTTTTGGAAGTTCGAGGGTTGCCCAACCTCATCCGTTCGTTGTCCGGTGGTTCGTGGTATCGAGGCCTTGTGATTCATCGTATTTGTTCGCTCGCGGATTCGAGGCAAGTATCTTGCCCATACGTTTTGTACTTCGTAAGCACAATTGTTGATAAATGATTTTATGTGAAATACGAATGTTTAATGAATGTTAAAAAGGATCGGTATGTTCTCGATAAAGGTTTCCTTCTAAATCTACTTGTGTATTTGTGAACGAATGTGTTGTTTTGAAAATGTATGTTAGTCTTGTACATGGAAATATCTTCCTTGTGTGTGGTATTGTTGTGCGTGATTGTGTCAAAGTGGACTTAAGGTTAAGTCTTCTTAAAAGAAGAATATACGTGTGTGGATGTGCGGGTCTATTGATGAGCATATGTTGTTGTGTAGTATTGGTTGTGAGTATGTGTCGGATATAGCGGCCATTTCTAACAAGTACCTTGAATTACGTTTGATGTACTTCGGGAGAATGCGGTTTTGATGATTGTGATTTGTGCCATGTGGTTTTTGAGATTGTGTGAGCCGAGTAAAACCAGTGAGGGTCCCCTGGGGTCCTAGAGTCGCGTATCCCTACGGATCACTCGGTTGGGCTATACACCAGGGAGGGCCTGACGAGGTGTCTCTGGGGTTTGTATCTTGCTTGAGAGGTACAGGGCCAGTATAGCTTGGGAGGTTGTTTTGTGATGATTATGGCACGTTGTTGTTTCGATAATTATGATATGTCCGGAATATCATAACGCTTCCATTCTCGGTGTGAGTTATGTCTTACGTAAGGTCTTGGTACTTGGCTAGAATGGCATCAATATAAGTGTCGTATATGATTCGTTTCTTGATTGTGAGGTTTTTAGCATAAGGATGCGGGCCCTGGTGATTGTCTCCGTACATTGTGATTTGGTTGTTTATCGTGTGTGACCTTTTGGGCTTTCACTCGAGTATGTGATGAGGATGATCGGGTCGTGGACCCCGTGTTTTATGATCGGATTGGTATTTTTAAACTTAAACAAGTCCTTGGCCTGTATCCCTATGTGGTTCTGTTATGTTTAGGATTCGTATATTCCAAATGTTTTCAAAACTCCCGAGATCTTTGATATCTTGTAAAATGCATATTGGGTTTATTCCCACCTGTCATGATTCGAGCCGTTTTGATTAAATGATTTATCTCGGGGAGTATGTTTTCAATTCTCGGATATTGGAGTATGATACGTATGGCTTGTATTCATAATTTTATACTTGCACTAGCAAAACAGTGGAGTTTTGCTAACCCTCGAGTATTCGGGGGGTGGATGTTTGTATTGCGTCCAGGTACTTGCAGGTTGCTGGGGAGCAAATCATAGGATCGATACGAAGGATGATGGAACACGACGATACTAATCACATGAAGACCAGTTGTTGAGTATTTTGGTAGAGTCTCAGTGTTTGTCTCTCCATTGTGTAATTTTCCCATTTTATGGGAACGTTGATGTAATTCAACCCCTGTATGGGTATGAGTTTTGTATGTTTATTGTGTTGTTAGTGGTAAAAGACCAAATCGGTCTAATGGTTCATTATTTAGCCATGTCGGCATTGAATGTGATGTATTGTTTTCGTACTTAGCCTGGTAGATCCTCATGGAGAGGGTCTGCGGCGCTGTAATATTCCCAAGTGGTTTGGGGGTGTTACAGAATATGGTATCGGAGCTTAGGTTTGCAGAAACATAGGCTGTCGGGTCGAGTTGTGTGTTGTCGGGTCCTGTCTTGTCTTGTCTTGTCAGATTTTGTCTGACTAAGTCGTGTCGCGATGCTTCGTCTGAGTTGGTTTGTCGTGATTAGTATCAAGGTGCAACCATCATCTTCGTGCGATATGTGGATGTAAGTCTCCCCACTATAATGTTGTGTCTCGTATTACATGGGCTTGTGTGATATTTGTGTTATGTTGAGGAGTTAAATGTGAATCATGAATATGTCCTCCATGTTTGTTTGATTTTTGTAATGTGCCGGTGTATGTGTATATATATCCTTGTATAAATTGTTTTACAGGAAGTAATGTTTTGGTGTGGTTACACTAGCTAAGTTCATCAATGTGATATTTTAAATGTTCTAAATGTTCTTGGGGAGTCACGTAAAATTTATTTTAAAACATCCTTCAAGAAAGGAAAAGCTTGAATTTCGTGTTATGACCTCAAGGCCAAATATTTTGAGAATTCAAACTACTTACATTTTTTTCCCATTGTTATATTGCAAGTTTTCAAAAAATTTAATTTTAAACTCATTTGAGGTCTACCAAAAACTTACTTGAAACGTGACTCTCGCTTTTAAACTTTTTGGTTCCATGTATTTCGTTAAAAAGGTACGTGATAAAGATGTTGTTATTCAGCTGTAATGCTCCGAGTTGTGATTAGAGTGGTGGTGTGAATGCTGATTCGTTCGGTATGCACTCATCGAGATAGATCGCTTGACCAAGAGGTGAAGACTCGGTTTGGCACATTGTTTAACTTCTGACGCTTAATTGTGTGATGTTATAATTATGTGAACCGTTGGCATTTAGATTTGTACGCTGTTGTTTGTTTGTAACCTCCGATCTAGCACCGTTAGTAGGTGAGTATGGTTGTGTTGCCAAACTTGCACAGTCGGCACACACCATCTTTTGTTGTGGAACGCGCTTTCTAGCTGGGCAAAAGTTTTAGACTGTATTTTGCCGTTACGTCTAACCCTTGCAGTTGATCACCTGTGAGTGTTTTACGTGTGTGCATTAATATTGTTGTGTGATTACGTGACTTTCGTTGCGTTAATATTTTCTTGATTACTATGCCGAGAGGCAGAGATCTTTGTCGCAACCGTGGTACGGATGACCACGGAGATCAGGCGCGGGATCGAAAGAATATTGTTGGGAACGATATTGGTATGGATGTTGCTAGTGTATTGCAACAAGTAGCAACACAAATGACTCAGTTGACCAAGGCGATTCAACGCAACACTGATGTGATTCAGAAGGTCGGGACAAATCTATGGCTCCGAGAGGTAATTCGTATGAATCCCCCTCGATTCGCTGGTGCGATAGATGCACTGGGAAGGGATGGTTGGCTTCTTCAGTTGCAGAAGATATCCGAGGCCATTGATTGCCCTGAAGATCGGAAGGTACCTATTGCTCAGTACCTTCTTAGCGATGATGTTGTTCATTGGTGGGAAGCCGTTAAACCTCGGGATCATGTCGTCATGTGGGCGGAGTTCCGAGAACTTCTGGAAGCTGGATTTCATCTGGATCCGAGTGGGAAGCAGAGGAAGTTGGATGATATTGTGGTTAGTACTGGAGTTGGTGTTTCTGGATTGCAACGTAGTAGCCTTTCCGCTGTGAAGCTCCATCGCTCGATGCTTGGGACTGAGAGTTCCAAATCGTCGGTATTGCCTCCTGGTAAGGCCAGGAGGTGTTTCAACTGCAATGTGTCAGGGCATGTTCGTGCGCATTTTCCTTCTCCTCTAGTGACGTGTTACAAGTACGGACTCAAGGGACACCGAGTTTAGTTTTGTGAGTTGGGCACCGAGCCTTCTGAGGCCCGAACTTGAGCACTGATATCAGGGCCGACTCTGAGGAGTCCCTGAGAGCGTAGTCTACCAGTTGTATGTTGTGTTATCTCCTTGCCTCGTTGTTTCGAATTTTGGGGATAGACTTCTTTTATTAGAAGTGGATCGGATTTTCAAACTTTTGTGTTTTCAACTCTATCGACTCATTTGTGTTCGTTGATATTTTTTGAACTTGCTCTATCCTTTGTTTTGTTGATCAAACGAGTTGTGGTAATTTTTTCGAAATAATCCGCTTGTCGTTGTGACTTTTTGTTCGATTATGATTCCATCCCTGTGGATTTTTGTGGATGCATATATTGTCGCTTTACCACATCACCTATTGTCTCGAGCCGATGTATGAACTTCGGAGTTGTTATTTGATTCTTGTTAGTCGTCGTGATCCGAACTTGACTGTTCGACTGTTATTGTCTTGATCATTGTGGTTCGATCATTTGTTGTCTGATTTTATTACTTCCGTATCGTGATTTTTGAACATTCAAACCACGTCGTAATTTCCTTCACTTCGGGAAATTAGCTTCATTGTTGGTCTTCCGACCCTCGAATCGTGGAATTTTGTATTTGTGTAGCGTTGAGCTCGCGTCTTGATTGTTATACTGTTAGGGCTGGCCAACCATACTGATCTTGTTCGTTGCGTTCGTTATCATTCTGGCATAATGATATGGATGTTATCAGCCATGTGCTGCATGTGATTCGTTGCAGGTCATCAGCAATAGTTAGCATGTGTTTTGCGTTTTGTTCTCGTTCTGATATTTTTTGTTGTCGGAGATTGTTTGCGCTGATCGTTTTGTGTTCTAAGTTTCGGGGCCGAAACTTCTTTTAAGAGGGGTAGAATGTAATGCCGGAGATCTTTGTTTCGGATTCGTTGAGTTTTCGGGGCTTCATCTGATTGTTATTGTCCTTATCGTTGGAATTTTGTGCCATGTTTAGGTGTGCCTTGTTGGGACATGTGTTTGGAGGCGTTTCGGATCACTATGCGAGTTTTTGTGTTTTTGTGGTGTAGCGCACGCTAACGCTTGTGGCGTAGCGCACGCTACTGTGTTGTGGTTAGCGCACGCTAACTGGAAGTCCAGAGACAGTCCAGGAGCCACTGGACTGGGACTGGAGTCTCGTTAGCGCACGCTAAGGTTGGTAGCTAGCGCACGCCATCGACTGATTAGCGCACGCTATTTCTTCTTTCTAGCGCACGCTACCTGGTAGGTGCAGATCTGTCCAGGAGCTACTGGACTGGATCCGTGACTCGTTAGCGCACGCTACGCTCATGGGGCTAGCGCACGCTAACAGTGTTATTCGGTAAATTCTGCGCGTTGACCTCGTTAGCGCGCGCTAATGATGTCTAGTTAGCGCACGCTAATAACTGTCCAGTATAAATACTGGACAGGAGGCTTTCTTTCCCCATTTTCTACCTTTTTCTCTCTTTTTCGTTCCCAGCCGTCGGGAGTGAGCTCATGAGGCGATTTTGAGCGATCTTCTTCATCAATCTTCATTTTGGAACGGATTTGTAGGTGTTTAACAACATCTAATCATCTTCTTGATCCAAATCAAGGTAATCTCTTCTTTGAACCCTAATTCTTGAATTTTGGGGGTTTCTCCTTAGTTCTTCGATTTAATCCGAGGATGATGAATCGATGGTGAAATTCTTGTTGTCTTAGCCATGATCTTCGGATTTTTGAACTCATTTATGATTTTATATCACTCGGAATATAGTTCTTGATTTCTTGGAGACACACTTAGATCCTTGTTGTTTTTAGGATCGATTCGAATTCCGTTTAGTCTTATTGATTCGTGCTAGTGTTATTTTCGTAGTTCTCGTGGAGTTGTCGAGTGCTTGGTCAGTTTTGGAAGTTCGAGGGCTGCCCAACCTCATCCGTTCATTGTCCGGTGGTTCGTGGTATCGAGGCCTTGTGATTCGTCGTATTTGTTCGCTCGTGGATTCGAGGCAAGTATCTTGCCCATACGTTTCGTACTTCGTAAGCACAATTGTTGATAAATGATTTTATGTGAAATACGAATGTTTAATGAATGTTAAAAAGGATCGGTATGTTCTCGATAAAGGTTTCCTTCTAAATCTACTTGTGTATTTGTGAACGAATGTGTTGTTTTGAAAATGTGTGTTAGTCTTGTACATGGAAATATCTTCCTTGTGTGTGGTACTGTTGTGCGTGATTGTGTCAAAGTGGACTTAAGGTTATGTCTTCTTAAAAGAAGAATATACGTGTGTGGATGTGCGGGTCTATTGATGAGCATATGTTGTTGTGTAGTATTGGTTGTGATTATGTGTCGGATATAGCGGCCATTTCTAACAAGTACCTTGAATTACGTTTGATGTACTTCGGGAGAATGCGGTTTTGATGATTGTAATTTGTGCCATGTGGTTTTTGAGATTGTGTGAGCCGAGTAAAACCAGTGAGGGTCCCCTGGGGTCCGGTAGGATGCGTATCCCTACGGATCACTCGGTTGGGCTATACACCAGGGAGGGCCTGACGAGGTGTCTCTGGGGTGTGTATCTTGCTTGAGAGTTACAGGGCCAGTATAGCTCGCGAGGTTGTTTTGTGATGATTATGGCACGTTGTTGTTTCGATAATTATGATATGTCCGGAATATCATAACGCTTCCATTCTCGGTGTGAGTTATGACTTACGTAAGGTCTTGGTACTTGGCTAGAATGGCATCAATATAAGTGTCGTATATGATTCGTTTCTTGATTGTGAGGTTTTTGGCATAAGGATGCGGGCCATGGTGATTGTCTCCGTACATTGTGATTTGGTTGTTTATCGGGTGTGACCTTTTGGGCTTTCACTCGAGTATGTGATGAGGATGATCGGGTCGTGGACCCCGTGTTTTGTGATCGGATTGGTATTTTTGAACTTTAACAAGTCTCTGACCCGTATCACTATGTGGTTCTGTTAAGTTGAGGATTCGTATATTCCAAATGTTTTCAAAACTCCCGAGATCTTTGATATCTTGTAAAATGCATATTGGGTTTATTCCCACCTGTCATGATTCGAGCAGTTTTGATTAAATGATTTATCTCGGGGAGTATGTTTTCAATTCTCGGATATTGGAGTATGATACGTATGGCTTGTATTCATAATTTTATACTTGCACTAGCAAAACAGTGGAGTTTTGCTAACCCCCGAGTATTCGGGGGTGGATGTCTGTATTGCGTCCAGGTACTTGCAGGTTGATGTGGAGCAAATCATAGGATCGATACGAAGGATGATGGAAGACGACGATACTAATCACATGAAGACCAGTTGTTGAGTATTTTGTTAGAGTCTCAGTGTTTGGCTCTCCATTGTGTAATTTTCCCGTTTTATGGGAACTTTGATGTAATTCAACCCCTGTATGGGTATGAGTTTTGTATGTTTATTGTGTTGTTAGTGGTAAAAGACCAAATCGGTCTAATGGTTCATTATTTAGCCATATCGGCATTAAATGTGATGTATTGTTTTCATACTTAGCCTGGCAGATCCTCATGGAGAGGGTCTTCGGCGCTGTAATATTCCCAAGTGGTTTGGGGGTGTTACACTCGGTGGCTCCAAGCCATTTGTCTTCAACATGGCGTCACTTCTCGCAAGCATACCAAGCCCATTCTACCTTCCGACATCAAGTGATCCCCAAGACGTCGCTGGTCTCCCGACCAAATCCAAATCAGTTGACAGCAAGAAGAAAGCTGTGTCAATAAGAAAAGAAAATCGTGTTTTGGTATTTAGCAATTTTTTCATTTGGAAAAAGAAATATTTTGAGTATTTTATTTTTGATACACATGTATATAAAATTACACATAGGCAGGACTCCATCAATTTCGGACGTCCACGTCACAAAGTTCGGTGGATTTTTAATTTCATATGAAATAGGACTAAGAAGAAGCAATTTTAGAAGTTTCAGGACTAAACTAAAACCTTAACAATTTTAGGATGATTTGAGAAAAGTTGAAAGTTACAGGACTGTTGGGAAAAATTACCCGTGTATTTTGATAATTGCCTCGTACAGCAAGATCTTCAAAATAACAGTCTAAGTATGGAAGCAGTTAGGAAAACATCACATAGCCTGTCCATACAGCGTAAGATCTTCCAGCAAAGTCAAGAGTCCTTTCCTACAGTGTAGTCTTCAAGATACAGCAAAGATGAAGATGTTGGATACAACGAACATGCTGTAAGTGTTTTACTTAGGAAAAGTAAAACACAAATCCAATAGGACTCAAGAAATTTAAACCATTGAGAAAGAAAACATTCTTTATTCATAAAGTATTCAAAGTTAATGTATCATTTCATGCTGATAGGATATCATTTAATACGGCGAAAAGACTACAATCTAAAGATCATTTAATCATAGTAAAAAGAATGTCTAAAGTATTTAATACGAATCGCCTAGAATTCAAAATATTATGAAGCCACAAATCAGAGCAGTCTTAATCTCACCAACCGTCCAACAGCTACATTTATAATGGGTCTATTTCCATGGTTATAAATAGTAGCAAGCAAGAGGACATTGCTCACATATATAAACTTGATGATTCAAAGAATTGACAATGTGATTATCAAGATTACAAGAGCATTATATTTCTTTAAGCATACAAATTTATCAAAAGTGAAGAAATATACAAAGTCCTCAACGCGAACAACACACTTACAGCAAAAGCTCATCAAGCATACAACTGATGTTCGATCTTGTCATCCCAGTCTTACCGTTGAGTTTACTTAGCCCTGTGTGGACTAAGCCTTGCTATCTCTGACCTGTGTGGGACGAACAGCACTGAGAACGAAGCTTCAATCTATGTGAGAAGAAGTGAGTCGAAAGAGCCAAGCCAATCTGCATGAACGGCCCAAGCTATTGTCGGCTGTATGAATCTGTGTGAACGATACAGCGACGGGTTTATTTAAAGTCACATAGTTGTGTACGCAGTGATTTTAATAAACAATTTTTTCATCTGTGGGGAACCAGTGGACGTATAGGGGTTACCTTGAACCACTTGAATCAGTGTGTCTTTACTTTCTATCATTTACTGTTTTCTATCTGCCTGTGTGATTTTAGTATACATATAGTAAAAACCATATACGCAACAAGCTAACAGGAGATTATTCAGTTGTTGTATTGACAACAATCGTTAGAAATACTTTTTGAGATTTTGATGATGTCATCCCTATATTCAAAGTATATTAAAAAAATAACCCACCAAATTACCCACGACAACAATAAAATAACCCACAAAATTGCCCGCAAAGTACATGCTGGGTGCAGAGCTGTGTCTCCGAAAAAATAATTATGAAAACATGTCTTCAGATTGTGAAGACAACAAAATTACCCACGAAAAACTCATGGAAAGCAATCATCAACTTATAATAGAACTAAATGAGGTAAAACTTCATAATAATTGCAAGACAAATGATTATGCTTTGTTAGAAGCTAAGATACAAATTCTTGAGAAAAGAGAAGGATGCTGGAAGACATTCTGAGCACTGGGCAGTCGGCCCACGATAAACGTGGCTTAGGATATAACTCGTTATCCCACAAGGGCAAATATAGTACGGTGTTTGCCAAGGGAGTGGAATCCATTCTGGAACTTCGAAGAAGCCCCGAGTCCCGTAAACGTCACATCAGCCCCACATCGGACAACAAAGGCTGCGATTCTGCCACCCAGTTCATCTTTCTTGCCACAAGAAGAACTTTACGCTGCCTTAATTATATCTGCATGACTTTTACTGCAGGGTTGTTTGAAAATCGAACTTAAGCATTCGAAATGTGCAGGAGTCTACGATTCCTATTATGGTGGCCAAAGATCCTCGTTGGAAATTTTCTCGGTGGCTCCAAGCCATCTGTCTTCAACGAGGCATCACTTCTCACATGCAAACTAAGCCAATTCTCCTTCTGTACATCGAGTGATCCCCGGTACGTCGCTGATGTCCTGACCAAATTCAAATCAGTTGACAGCAAGAAGAAGGTCATCAGCAAGAAAAGAAAATTGTGTTCTCATATTTAGCAATATTTTTGATGTGGAAAGGGAAATATTTTGAGTTTTTATTTTTGATACACATGTATATAAAATTCCACATACACAGGACTCCATCAATTTCGGACATCCACGTCACAAAATTCAGTGGATTTTTTAATTTCAGACAAAAAAGGACCAAAAAGTATAAATTTTGGAAGTTGCAGGACTAAATTAGAACTTTTAACAATTTTGGGATGATTTGAGAAAAGTAGAATGTTACGAGACTGTTGGGAAAAATCCTCCCTGTGTTTTGATAATTGCCTCATACAACAAGATCTTCAAAGCCATAATATTAGTCTAAGTATGAAAGCTATTAGGAGAAAACCATACAACTTGTCTATACAGCGTAAGATCTTCCAGCAAAGTCAAGAGTCCTTTCCTATAGTGTAGTCTTCAAGATACAGCAAAGACGAAGATGTTGGATACAATGAACATCTTGTAGGTGTTTTACTTAGGTAAAGTAAAAGACAAATCCAACAGAACTAAAGGAACTTTAAACCGTTGAGAAAGCAAACATTTTTTATTCACAAAGTATTCAAAGTTAAGGTAGCATTTAATGTTGATAGGACAACTTTTAATGCGGTCGAAGAGACTACAGTCTCAAAAGCATTTAATGATGGTTAAAAAGAATGTCTGAAGAATTAAATACGAAACACGTTTTATTCAAAACATTCTGAAGCCGCCAATCAGAGCAATCTCAATCTCACCAACGGGCCAATTGCTACATTTATTACGGATCTATTTCTATGGTTATAAATAGCCCTAAGCAAGACGACATTGCTCGCGCATATAAACTTGACGATTCAAAGAATTGAAAATATGATTATCAAGATTAAAAGAGCACTATATTTCTTCAAGCATACAACTTCATCAAAATAGAAGAAATATACAAAGTCCCCAACGCGAATAGCACACTTGCAGGAAAAACTCATCAAACATACACCTGCTGTTCGATCTTGTCATACCAATCTTACCGTTGAGTTTAATTAGCACTGTATGGACTATGCCTTTCTATCTATGACCTTTGTGGGACGAACAACACCAAGGACGAAGCTTCAATATGTGTGAGAAGAAGCAAGTTGAAGAAGCCAAGCCAATCTACATGAACGGCCCAAACTGTTGTCGGCTGTATCAATCTGTGTAAATAATACAGCGACATGTTTAGTTAAAGTCACATAGTTGTGTACGCCATGATTTTAATAAAAAAATTTCTCCTGTGTGGAGGAACAGTGGACATAGATGGATTTACGTCGAACCACTTTAATCAGTGTATTTTTACTTTCTATCATTTACTGTTTTCTATCTGTGTTGCGATATTTCTTACACGCAAGTGCACGTTATCGTTTACAAGTAATAAAGTGATGAGTGAGTATCGTTCCCACGAGGACTGAATCCCTAACTACCAATTTTTATGTATTCCAGTTTTATTCGAACATTCGAATTTGGGTTTTGCAATTAATTTCTAAAAGAATTATTAAAAGACTAAACAGTAGAAAACGATAGCTTGAAGAAAAGGAAATCAAATGCTGAATAAGTCTAGGATTCTGAATCCACCTCGGTTTATCCGAATTTACTCTCGATTATCTGAAATAATAATTTTCCTAATTTATTGAAGGCGGAGATTGCTAATATATTCTACCGCCTCTCCCGAGGTCACTAGATTTTTATAAAGGCGAATAACGCACTCTATTCCTAGGTGAATTAATTCGTCAATAGGCAAAAAGCATAAAATCTCCAAATGGCCACGTAGTTCCTATGAGTATATTCCGATCTCACAGAATAAAACGGTCCTCACCAATAGTTCCTCACCAATTCTCCTCTCCCGATTCGAATTGAATGATTAAATCAATACAACTATTGGCCATATAATTGAAAGCATTAAACACGATTGGGAAAACTCAATAAAAAGGTAATTAATTAGATAATCCCAAGCAAATCCATCAAAACGTAGGTTTCATCAAAATCCTAGATTAGGGTTTTAGCCTGACATACTAATAAAGGAAAATACAGAATTAATGAATGAAAGCATTAAAATCAAACGCAGATGAAGCTCGGATTCCTCCGTTCTTCGGCTTCCGCCCTCTGCTCTTGAAGTCTGCTGCTTCCCTCCTCTTCTGCCGTCTCCAAGCTTCTTTAATTCCCAAGATCAAAAGATTCCCCGATCATTAATTAGGGTCTTAAACCCTTATTTATAGCTTTGCACATCCTCCAAATCGCGTCCGTGTGAGTAGGTCGAGAACTGGCTTCGAAACGGCCCAAATCCGCGCGGAGGGCACAGTAACCGCCTAGTGTGCCGCGGCGCACTAAATCTGTGCCGCGGCACATTGCTTTTAGCTGGATGCCTGGGCGCCATAAATTTCATCTGTGCCGCGGCTCACCTGGACTGTGCGGCGGCACAGAGTACAGTTTACTCTGTGCTCGCTTGTTGTCTTCCTGTGCCGCGGCCCTGCTTCCTTGTGCCGCGGCTCACAGCCAAAATTTGCCGTTTTCGCCGTTTACTTTTAGCTTCCGGACTTCAATTTCCTGACAAACATACAAAATTAAGGCATTAAAGGCTCATAAACGCAAATCCACTCTCCAAAATAATACAAAATAATGATAAATAAGCGTATAAAAATACGCCTAACAAATACCCCCAAACTTAAGCCTTTGCTTGTCCTCAAGCAAAAAGAATCAAATTCAATAAAAGAATGTCGTTAATCATCGTGCGACTCGTAGTGTTCAACCTAATCAATACTATCCTGAAATTCTCTCTGAATAATACGAGTGTCGTAATAGCGAGCTACACTCAGAACACTGATCCTTCAAAGTAATCAAGTTCAGTCCTAATTGCTCGTTCATGAAGAAAATCCAGCTCAAAAATTAACAAAACGTGAATCAAATCGACCGTCAATATGAAAGGTTAAAATAAACGAGCTAAATTCGTCCCGTTCCACATTCTAATGGCAAAATTTTCACGAGTTTCATAAAAAATAATCCTCGTACAGTATTCCCTTATATATATATATATGCTCAAGAAATTGATTCGAGTTGACCACTAGGTTCGGATCTCGGGATGTTTCATCGGGATAATCCTAGGGTGGAACTTCCATTCTCATATATTGGGAAACCGTTTGACGTAAAAGACACTCATGGGGCACATGGATGCTTCTAGTTACTAAGTTCCCTTCTACAGCGGAGAAACAACTCGAATATATAATTCCCGCATGTCCGAATCAAGGTCGCCATTTTACGCGAGAGTAAACAACGGGTCACGCGAATACCCCCGGTTACTAGGCTCCCTATTATTGGCACATGTGAAATCTCTAAACCACTAATCAGGGTCGTCGTTTTACGCGAGAGTAAACAACGGGTCACGTGAATACCCCCGGTTACTAGACTTCCCCTCATAGAACAAAATTATCTCGACTTTTGGGAAAAATTGACCGACTCTAAACTCACTCTAAGTGCCAACACGACTAATGTAACTGTTGGGATTCCGAAACTAAAACGAAATACGCAGCGGAAATAAAAACGAATCCCAAACAGGATCGATCAAGTAACGTATATACGAAAAAATAAATACGAAGATAAAGATTCATACCCTTGAAGCCTTTGAAATAAATCTTCGTAAAGTGTAGACGATGATCACGATCCCGTCCCGAACACGAAATCCCTTCGTTCCAAGCACCGAAAATTCGAAGCCTCTACTTCACACGCGTCGGAAGTTGCCCGGAAAAATCTACAACACTCCGTTCTATGAAGAACACGGCTAGGAAGTATTGTAGGAATTTTTTCTCTCTTAATTTTTCTTACTTCTTTTCACCTCAAAGATGAACAAAATGAAGAAGGAAAATTTTTCTCCTCCCTCACTTTTTCTCTCACTACTGGCAAAGACAATCTAATGAATGAGTATATGTTTTTGTAGTTATCTCTACTCATCTCTTATAATGTAATGATATATATATATTATAAAGGAATAATTATTCCTTTACAACTATCATTCACAATTATGTGGGAATCTCAACTCTAAGTGAGTTCCCACAAACATGCAAGATCATGCCATGCCATGAGGAGTGGGTGGCCACAAGGAAGTTTCCTAGAAAACGAGCCGAGCCACTCGGCTCGTGTCTGGACGTTCGTCAAATGACTCGTTAAATACACTCCTTTTAATCATCAATGTATTTATATTAATTAATTAATCTAATTAATTAATTATATCAAATACAAATATATATTTCTCTAAGAAATATAATTTATGAATTAAATTAATTACCTAACTTAATTTAAATTCATAAGACCGATATTTGATTTATCCAATAAATCATAATTAGATATCCAATATCTAATATTAATAGAGAGATGATAAATTCACATTTATCCGTCAACGATCCGATGCGCGACTCGTAGGTCCGTCTCGGTAGGCATTGGGAGGAACTAATGAGTGCGGGCAAGACTTAGCCCGGCTAGCGGGCCGCATGTAAACCCCCGGCGAGAACGAATGAAGGGATCATTCCGTAACCATTATGTCGTGAATACTATATACGTATAGACCCTTCATCGATGTCCCGGTCAAGTCTTCGGGTCACGGTAAAGTCAAACCCTACTGTTGACTAAACTCTATACATGTGTTAATGCAAATCAAGACCGATCGATTAATAGTGTATCTAATACGACTATATCGTAATGCTTTGCCAAAGACTTATGATCTTATTTGCCATTAACCGTATAGGACATTCGCCGCTCACTAACAGAGATAGAATCCTTTCTTGGCGTACGCAAAGATCGCTACCCGCCCGTATAGTCCGCACTTCGAGGTCGACTCAAAGAATTAAGCAAATGAGTCTAACTACTCTAATGACAAACTAAACGTCACAGCACATCTTCTACCGAACCTCAAGTCAAAGGTCCACGTATACTATCACAACCTTCGATTCGTCATCGACTCTCCGAGAGTGAATACCGTGTGATGAATCGAGTATGAGTCGTGTTCGAGTATACTGCCCCACTAATATACTTATAACTATGCTATCAAGACGTGCACACGCCCTAGCATCGATTATACAAGTCATATTAAAACTTAATGCCCATTTTAAGTTTATTGACTTGCGAACAATTTACGTAAATAAACTTTAAACACTTCCAATACATTTTCTCTTATCCCATAACGAGAATGGAATGTTCGATTTATTTACATGGACTTCACTTCAATGTTTACCAAGTCAAGAATGCAATTGAAATACAATAAACAAGTGAATGAATCGTATTGCTTTTTATTAATTATTCCATAATTACAAGTATAATGCCCTTACTCTCTCATCCCCGAGTGGCATTCGAGGGCATATTCCTAACAATCTCCCACTTGCACTCAATGCCACACATCATGGTATCCAATACCCATGCTCTTCGATGTCTTTCTAAGACGGCCCGAGATAATGGCTTAGTCGGCGGGTCGAGACATTGTCTTCGAGTCTACTCTTTCCAATGAAACATATCCTTTTTCCACCATCTCTCGAACGATGTGGTACTTTCTCTCTATATGCTTGGTGTTGTGGTGAGCCCTCGGCTCCTTGGCTTGGGCGATACTCCATCATTATCACAGAATAGTGATATAGGCAACTCCGCATTAGGCACCACTTGAAGTTCTTGTATAAACTTCGCATCCAAAATGCTTCTTTGCTAGCCTCCGAGGCAGCTTGATACTCGCTTGGCAGTGGAATCTGCAGTAGCGGTTTGCTTGGAGCTTCTCCAAGATACCGCTCCTCCATTGAGAGTAAATAAATACCCAGATGTCGACTTAGAGTCGTCATTGTCTCCTTGAAAATCGAATCGGTGAATCCAATCACCTTCGGCTTCTCCACCACCATAAGTAAGAACTAAATCTCTAGTTCTTCTTAAGTACTTAAGAATGTTCTTTACGGTACCCAATGTTCCCTTCCCGGTTTGCTTGAAATCAACTTACCATACTCACAGCGTAGGCTAAGTCTGGTCTCGTACACAACATAGCGTGCATGAGGCTACCCATCGCCGAGGCATAGGTACCTTACTCATCTCTCTCTTGTCTTCCTCACTTTGAGGACACATTTTCGTGGTGAGATGAATTCCATGTCGCATGGGAAGGAACCCTCTCTTAGATTCATCCATCTTGAATCTTCTCAGATTTTATCGATATAAAGTGCTTGGGAAAGTCCTATCATTCTTCGCGGTCTATCTCTCAGAAGACGGATCCCTAGAATATAGGAAGCTTCTCCCAAGTCTTTCATGGAGAACGCTTTAGAAAGCCAAGCTTTCAAAGTCTTTGAGCATTGCTATGTTATTTCCTATAAGTAGAATATCATCTACATATAGTACTAAGAACGCAATGTTGCTCCCACTCGATCCTTTTGTAAACACACGATTCCTCCTCATTTCGCTCAAGTCAAAGTCCTTAATCGCCACAAATCGAAGGTTCCAACTCCGAGAAGCTTGCTTCGCACCATAAATGGCTCGCAGGCTTACACACTTTATGAATATTAGCTTTGGACACAAAACCTTTAGGTGTTCCATATAGATTTCTCCTCGAGGTATCCATTTAGAAAAGCATTTTGACATCCATTTGCCATATTTCATAATCATAATAGGCAAGAATGGCAAGCATCATGCGAATCGACTTTATCATAGCTACGGGCGAGAAGGTATCATGATAATCGATTCCTTCCCTTTCGGGTATAACCCTTTGCCACAAGCCCGGCCTTATAGGCATCAACCTTGCCATCCCCATCGGTCTTTCTCTTATAGATCCATTTATTTCCAATAGTCCTCATGCCACTGGAAGATCTACTAGAGTCCAGACTGATTGGTATGCATCGAGTCTATCTCGGCTTCCATTGCTTCTTTCCATTTATCGAGTCTACATCCACTATCGCTTGGTCATAGGTGACAGGTCGTTTTCATCGCTATCGTGTGTGTCGTGGAGACCCATTTCCTCGACATGTGTATAGCCATACCTCTCGTAAGTGAGATACCCTATCGACCTTCAAGTGGAGGTTGTGTTACAATAGGTTCGGTTCTTGATCCCCGATCGATGTCTCCTTAGGAGTTTCATTATGCTCTTCCAAAGAGATATTTCTACCCGAGCCACCTTCTGGATGAATTCATCCTCAAGGAAGTGCGCTTGTAATGCCACAACGACCCTATGGTCTTCCGGCATGTAGAATAGATAACCCATCGAGTCCTCTGGGTATCCTATGAAACGCCCTTTTATGGACCTCGCTCAGCTTTGTCCACCTTAGCCTTTTGACATAGCCGGACATCCCTGCATCCTTATGTGATTAAGGCTTGGTTTCATACCCTTCCACATCTCATGCGGAGTGATAGGAACAGATTTGGAAGGACATCTATTTAGGATATAGGCAGCGGTTAGTAAGGCATACCCCCACGGGTAAATAGGTAAATCGGTGTAATTTAACATGGAGCGAACCATGTCCAACAAAGTCCTATTTCTCCTTTCGAAACACCATTTAACCTGTGGGGTTCCCGGAGGCGTGAATTGTGAAACTATTCCATGTTCCTTAAGGAACTCATCAAACTCGGTGCTCATATATTCGCCACCTCGGTCCGACCAAGTGCTTTGATATGACATCCAGCTTTGTTTTTCAACTAGGGCCTTAAATTCTTTGAATTTAGCAAAGGCTTGATTTATGTTTCATTAAGTACACAATCCCATACCTAGTATGATCATCTGTGAACGTTATGAAATATTGATATCCGTCTCGGGCTACTTCTAAAGCACCACAAACATCGGTATGCACCAATCCAAGTTTATCGGCACTCTTTCAAAAGTCCTGTGAAGGGGAACTTAGTCATTTTGCCTCTAAGGCAAGATTCACAAGTTGGATAGGGTTCTACACCCAATGGACTTAAAAGTCCATCTTTCTCCATTTTCGAACCTTGGTCCGACCAACATGACCAAGTCTAAGGTGCCATTTAAGAGCTTGATTAGTATCTTGCCTACCACGTTTCCTAGTTATAGTGTTCACTGCTGTTTTTGCATGTTCAGATGATATAAACCATTCAACAATGTAGTTGTTCCAACCAATTTATTTCGAAAATAAATTTTACAACCGCCATTGCCAATGAAGAAACAAAATCCTTTCTGTCCAAGACTGGAATGGATACAATGTTTTTATGCCCCTTGGGCAAAACAAGTACTTCATCTAATGTCAAAATAAAACCAGATTCTAAACCCGGAAGGATTGATCCAATATCGGTTGCCTCGACACTTTGTCCGCTTCCAACGGTGATCATTATTTCCCAGCTTCAAGTTTTCTACTGCTCCAGATCCCGATTCATAGTACAAATGTGAGAAGTGGCACTGAATCCGTAATCCATGAAGCAGAATATACAGAGCGGAACAATTAGTTTCAAAAACAAAAAGTTCCGCACTGATGCGCCATTAATCTTGGGACAAGTCCTTCGCCAGTGGCCCACTCACCGCATTCAAGGCATTTGTCCGTAGGTTTTGGACCGCCTACCTTTTGAACCGCTCGGCCTTGCCCTTTCCTTTTGCACCCTTTCTTGGGTTTGTCTTGCTCGTAGGTCTTTTTCTTCTTGTTCTTGGACCTCTTAGGCCCAGAAGAAATCACAAGAGCAGCCTCTCTCGGTTTAGTCTTCATGTTAGACTGCGCCGTCACCGGTTTATTCATTAGCCCGGCTAATGTGCATGTAATTTCATTACGGTTGAAATTCATTACAAACTGCGTGAAAGAGTCGGGTAGAGATTGAAGGATGAGATCAATTTGAAGGGATAAATCCATATTAAAGTTGAGCACCTCGAGCCTCTCAATCATAGAGATCATCTTGAGGACGTGGTCTCCCACTTTCTCCCCTTCTTTCATCCTAGCACCGAACAACCGCTTTGATATCTCATATCTAGCGGTCTACCGTGCTCTCCATAAAGTTCGGTCAAGTGTGCGAGAATCGCCAGCGAAGTCATTTTCTCGTGCGCTCTCGCACTCATTAGTCATTGAGCCCATCATAAAACCACGGACTAGCACATCATCCTTGACCCATTTTTCATGGACGTCAATTTCTTCCCGATTACCCCTAGTCCGGATTGGAGTCGGGAATGTCCGCCTCCAAGACGTATCCCGAGACTCCATACCGAGTACAATCATCGATTCCGCAACTACCAACAAAGTTAGGGCCGCTTAGGAGATTCTTTTCAAGTAGTATTGCAAGTGGGTTTTTAGCCATTTTAGAGAGATTCAATTTCGTTTTCTGCAAAGATTTAGACAAGATTAAATTAGTGACTTGTTTAATTATGACCGAGTATAGAACTTAAGGGCTTGTATAATTCTTGTCTCGGCTCTACTAATTTTATCGAATTATACACTCCCATGTTATAATCCGAAATCATGGTTAGATCGACTTCATAGTGGTGATCAAGTTCTTTATAAATTTTAATGACGCAACCTATCGTGTTTCTTACCAATTAATTTCAGTAAAGTGGTGTCTAACACCAACCCGTCTAACGAATGATTTGATCTTCTTTTACCCCTAGTCTTCATGCCCTCAACCTATCGGGTTTCTTGGCAATCCAGACTATCTAAGTTGTTGACCATCAACGTCTATCGGTTGACTATTGAATCTCACCCGCAACCTATCGGGTTTCTAGGCGAAATTTATCACCAACCGAAGGCATCTAATGCACTCAAGAATTTTTCAACCTCTACCAAATGTACTACCCCGATAACTCGGAAGCATAGCACACCAAATGGGTATCAATTTTCTACGAGTTTTATGGAGGGTAGGAAACCTCGTAACCTTTTTCAAACTTAGTCTGCTTGTAGTCGGAGAATTTCGCGATTAATGTTACACTTTGCACATTAATTCATTTATACGCGTTTGTATGTTTGTCAATCATTCAAAATGAAAATGTAAAACAAGAACCTAGTTACTACCAACATATAGCTCATGGACCTAATTCTAAATCTTGGGCCAAGCGAATGACCCAATAAAAAAATCTTCGATTCTTCGTCTTCTCTCGGTTGTCTTCGGTCTTCTTCATACCCAAAATAATAATTACATCATTGAAAAATTGCATCCTATACAAGTTTTTCTAGTAAATATAAATAGGCTCAAAACGGCCTTTACAACCCAATCGAATCGAACAAATCAAAAACTAAGTCCACGAGTTTTATCACCATCACATAAGGATTCCATACAACATGTAATGGCAACGAAATTAAACAATTAATTTTAATATAAATTAATCTAATTAATCTATAAAATTAATCTATTCAATTTCTACTATATTAATCCAATTAATATAAAGTGGCATTAAAATTAAATAATATATTAATCCAATCAATATAAAATTAATCTATTCAATTTTAATGGTATTAATTAAATTAATACTAATAATCATCATTTTAATTCGTTCGAAGTAATCCGGCCAAAAATAATATTCTCGTTTAATTTATTTCCCTTAACTCAAAAATATTCCAAATATTAATTTAGTCAAATTAAAATCCAATTAAAAATTCGGGAAATAATTACAACGAAATATAAACTTAAAACGGAGTCCCGGACAATCCGGTTTAGGCCCAGCCCGCGGCCCGATTCAAAATCGGGCCAAAAACCCGAGGGCTGCCTGGCCGAGCCACTGCTCGGCAGACTGGCCGATCATGCTCGGCCCCCTGGCCGAGCACTCTCAGCTCCTGGCCGAGTCATGGCCGAGCACGCTCGGCAGCCTGGGCAGGCAGCCCAGGCAGTGCTGCCGGCACCACTGCCAGCAGCCCCGTTTCTTCGTTTTTCGGCCCGTTTCCAAAAACGTGATGCTACAACGAACAATTTAAAATCTAAAATTATTCCAAATATGATTCTAAATCATAATCATCATCCAAAAGCATTCAAAATGCACAAATAATCGTATATACGATATCATTGACCTCGCTCCGATACCACTGTTGGGATTCCGAAACTAAAACGAAATACGCAGCGGAAATAAAAACGAATCCCAAACAGGATCGATCAAGTAACGTATATACGAAAAAATAAATACGAAGATAAAGATTCATACCCTTGAAGCCTTTGAAATAAATCTTCGTAAAGTGTAGACGATGATCACGATCCCGTCCCGAACACGAAATCCCTTCGTTCCAAGCACCGAAAATTCGAAGCCTCTACTTCACACGCGTCGGAAGTTGCCCGGAAAAATCTACAACACTCCGTTCTATGAAGAACACGGCTAGGAAGTATTGTAGGAATTTTTTCTCTCTTAATTTTTCTTACTTCTTTTCACCTCAAAGATGAACAAAATGAAGAAGGAAAATTTTTCTCCTCCCTCACTTTTTCTCTCACGGCTGGCAGCACAATCTAATGAATGAGTATATGTTTTTGTAGTTATCTCTACTCATCTCTTATAATGTAATGATATATATATTATAAAGGAATAATTATTCCTTTACAACTATCATTCACAATTATGTGGGAATCTCAACTCTAAGTGAGTTCCCACACACATGCAAGATCATGCCATGCCATGAGGAGTGGGTGGCCACAAGGAAGTTTCTAGAAAACGAGCCGAGCCACTCGGCTCGTACCGGACGCTCACAAATGACTCGTTAAATACACTCCTTTTAATCATCAATGTATTTATATTAATTAATTAATCTAATTAATTAATTATATCAAATACAAATATATATTTCTCTAAGAAATATAATTTATGAATTAAATTAATTACCCTAGAACTTAATTTAAATTCATAAGACCGATATTTGATTTATCCAATAAATCATAATTAGATATCCAATATCTAATATTAATAGAGAGATGATAAATTCACATTTATCCGTCAACGATCCTCGATGCGCGACTCGTAGGTCCGTCTCACCAGGCATTGGGAGGAACCAATGAGTGCGGGCAAAGACTTAGCCACTTAGCGGGCCGCATCAGTAAACCCCGATCGAGAACGAATGAAGGGATCATTCCGTAACCATTATGTCGTGAATACTATATACGTATAGACCCTTCATCGATGTCCCGGTCAAGTCTTCGGTCACGGTAAAGTCAAACCCTCATCGTTGACTAAACTCTATACATGTGTTAATGCAAATCAAGACCGATCGATTAATAGTGTATCTAATACGACTATATCGTAATGCTTTGCCAAAGACTTATGATCTTATTTGCCATTAACCGTATAGACATTCGCCCGCTCACTAACAGAGATAGAATCCTTTCTTGGCGTACAAGAAAGATCGCACCGCCCGTATAGTCCGCACTCGAGGTCGACTCAAGAATTAAGCAAATGAGTCTAACTACTCTAATGACAAACTAAACGTCACAGCACATCTTCTACCGAACCCTCAAGTCAAAGGTCCACGTATACTATCACAACCTTTCGATTCGTCATCGACTCTCCGAGAGTGAATACCGTGTGACTGAATCGAGTATGAGTCGTGTTCGAGTATACTGGCCCCACCAATATACTTATAACTATGCTATCAAGACGTGCACACGTCCTAGCATCAGTTATACAAGTCATATTAAAACTTAATGCCCATTTTAAGTTTATTGACTTGCGAACAATTTACGTAAATAAACTTTAAACACTTCCAATACATTTTCTCTTATCCCATAACGAGAATGGAATGTTCGATTTATTTACATGGACTTCACTTCAATGTTTACCAAGTCAAGAATGCAATTGAAATACAATAAACAGTGAATGAATCGTATTGCCTTTTTATTAATTATTCCATAATTACAAGTATAATGCCCTTACTCTCTCATCCCCTGAGTGGCATTCGAGGGCATATTCCTAACAGTAACTGGACGACTAACTAACCGAAAAATGTAACCAAACGTATCGACGGTGATTTTAAAACAAGTATGTATCCTCTCTTATCCGCCAAGACCTCTACAATCACGAAAAAATTTCGGACCTAAATGAATACTAAGCAGAAACAGAAATCACTGACTACAACGCGACTAGAACTCGACCGTTTCTTCAGAGAGAAAAACAGTGTCGTAACATCAGTATTACACAAATAGAAGCACGAAAAATTCACGAATAAAAGTAAAATCAAGACAATCAAGGCTATCGAAAAGAAATTAACGCAAAGTAATGAAAAGTGCAACAAAATCAGTACAGCAATGAATGTAGCAACTGAAAGTAAACCCCCCCCAAACTTAGGACGTACATTGACCTCAATGGACAAAATATAGTATGCAATAAAAGTAAAAGGTCAAGTACTCCCCTCCAGTCCTCTCACGAGCTGGTGCCGGCATCATCCGGTGAGGAAGGTGGTGTGGCTGGCCGGGCGGGTGCAATAAATGGCCCGGCTGGATGCATGATATGAGCCGTCCATGCGGCAAGATGCTCCTGATGATAGGCGTCCCTCGCTTCCAGACGCCTCGCCTCTCGTCGGTTGGCCCGGCCGGCCTGCTCTCGCATCTCAGCTCTGACGGCAGCAACAATGCTCTCTCGCTCCGTCCGCTGCTCCTCTCGCATGGCAGCCATCATACTCTCCCTCTCTCTCCTCATCTCATCTCTCTCTCTCCTCATCTCATCTCTCATATCCTCTCTCTCTCTCCTCGTCTCTCTCCTCAGATCCTCCCTCAGCCCGTCAAACATCTCCTACAATCTCTCTCTGTCGGGTGGCGGGCCGGCATCTCCATGTGTCAGCAAAAGAGGCTCGGGGGACCCCTCATGGGCCTCATCCAGCAGAAATCCTCTCCCCCCGAGCGTGCGCCGGCGCTCCTCCCCACTGGTCAAAATGTGAGATGATGCGGTGGTCGATCGAGGCCTGGGGAGCAAGCATCGGCACGTCGTCCGACCACGTCAGCCCCGACTGCCGGCACAGAGCGCAAATAAGCGAGGGGTATTTCAACCCCGTCTTGGCCCCCCCTGGATACACTGGAAGATAGATCGGACCAGGATGGGGGCCACATCGAAACGCAGCCCGGAAGTAATAGCATATAGTGTCCGGGCGCGGGAGAGAAAAACAGTGCGGATCTGAGAGGTGGGGTCAATGCGTGCGCAGATAAAATATAGCCAGGCACGCCCAAGCCAGTAGAGGCGCGAGCTCTTGAAGTGGAAAGTGGACGAGCCCTGTCCGAGCTGCACCCAGTCGGAGTCGGGCTGTGCAATAGTCTCGAGCAGGGCCTCCTTCGTGAGGCTAGTCATCACTCGGTCATAAGCCGACTCATTTACCACCGGAAGCCCAAACAACCTCCGAATAGCAGCAGTGGAAAAATCAACTGTAACACCTCGGACATCGACCTGAGTTCGAGAGTCTAACGATGGCAACGTATGGCCTGCCCAAATGTGCTTCAGTAATGCGCTGGCGTAGAACTCCTGCACAATCGATATCACTGCTGGCTCGGGCGGTGAAGCGAATCGCGCCCACCCCATCTCATCTATCATAGCAAGCAGTTCCCCGTCCTGAGGGGCTGGAGTAAACCACCTCTCCGGAATAAGAGGTCGCGGCCGAATCTTCTCATTGAAGATTTTGTGGATTTCAGTGGTCGAAACCGGTGCCCTCGGACTCGGCGGCTGCGAGAGGTTTCCCCTCGAGTGGGGGATGACTGAGTCCTGGCTCTCTTGCTCAGCTTCTTCGTCCTAGCCATAGTCAGTCCTGAAAAATACAACACCAAGGTTTATTTACGCAAACAATAACAACAATAATCATCACTCGGCTAAAGATGTCCACCCGTCAATCAAGAATTTAACAAGATAGCACATTTGTGAGAGAAAAAATGAATTTGGACTTTAACGTTTAAACTGGACGTAAGGGTTGGGCTTGCTGTAATTTCAGAACGAATACGTTGCACAAAGATTCAAAAGATTGCTTCAACAAAGAAAAATTCACTTAGACATTTCATCAAACACCTTAAGGGCATCCTTTTAATTGAAGAACACATATGAATAAAGCTTCATTCAATCCCTAAAAACAATCAACACAAATCATATCTGATGACAAACGACATTATCCATTCATTCATAACCACAACTGAACATTAACAATCGATCAAAACTACATATCCTCCAATTAACTATCCTAGAACTTTTGAAGGCAATAACCATATTCAATCCATCCAATGCATACACAACTTCAAATTTAAATTCATAGAACAAGTAGAGATTAGAGATTGGAACATACCTTGATTTGTTTGTGAAAAATGCAAGAAAAGATCGCAAGAATAAAACTGGAAGAGTATTTCGGTCGGTCGCACGCGCAAGGGAGATGAACAGGAAGGGAAAACTTACCTGGGGTGGTCGGCCGATTTCGGGTTATAAGGTACCTGGCCTTTCCAATTCCGCATGGTGTGCCGCGGCACAGCTCTAGTGAGCCGCGGCACCGGGTACAGTCCCTTTTACCTGTTTGCATGTTTTGTCGTGTGCCGCGGCTCAGTTTCAGTGTGCCGCGGCTCAAGGCTCAAGTGTGCCGTGGCTCATTTATGCCGTGCCGCGGCACAGGGTACAATGGGTTTAGCTTTCCCTTTCGATTTGTGTGTGCCGCGGCTCACAATTGTGCCACGGCTCAGATATCAGTTTCTCCCCTGGGACTTTTCCTGCAGAGAATTTCGAGAATAACACATCAAGAGCAAGAGGTAAAAGCAAATCAAAACACAAAATTATGAAAAATAAAAATTAAGAATGCAAGAAAAATACAGAAATGCAAAAAATCTACACTACGAACTCGGGTTGCCTCCCGAGAAGCGCTAAGTTTATAGTCTTCAGCCGGACCTATTTTTAAAAAAAAAAATTAGTTCGCTTTTCGCAAACTCCATTTGGTTTCCGCCCCGTTTATCGAACCGTTAATATAGTTTTTAAAATTATGACCATCGGTTGTTAACGATTCGACTTTCGGTTCGGACATCGAATGTTGTTTGCGGAAAGGTTTTGACGAGAACAACTTCCCGAAACACCCGTTTTTCTCATGACTAAATATCCGTTGGGCTTCCGACTTATTCCCCTCCTTCCCGAATGCACTCAAGACTGCAGCAGACTTGTCCGCATGCTCAAGAAATGCTGCTCGTTCTACATCCTTCTTAAAAATTGGACCATCTGACACAGAATCTGAATTTTTCGACCGGCGATGTTTTCGGTGTTTTTCTTTTTCAACGGCATCTACACTTTCAATTTTTGACCTTTTATCAACACTTCCGGGACATGGAAAAGATTTGAACACTTGGAACGTGACATGCTCCTCTTGAACCCGCAGAGTTAATTCTCCTTTTTCCACGTCAATAAGGGTTCTGCCGGTCGCCAAAAATGGTCGTCCCAAGATAATCGGGATATCTTCGTCTTCCTCCATGTCAAGAACGATAAAGTCCGCTGGAAAGATAAATTTATCCACCTTTACCAAAACATCCTCAATCACTCCCCTCGGATAATTAATCGATCGATCCGCTAATTGCAAGGAGACCGTCGTCGGCTTTGCTTCCCCAATTCCCAGCTTCTTGAAAATCGATAGAGGCATGAGGTTAATACTAGCACCGAGATCGCACAGTGCCTTATTAAAAGAAAGATTCCCCATGGTGCACGGTATGTTGAAGCTTCCCGGATCTTTCAACTTTGGTGGAAGCTTCTTTTGAAGAATCGCGCTGCATTCCTCTGTCAAGGCGACAGTCTCAAACTCCTCGAGTCCTCTTTTTTTCGACAATATCTTTTTCATGAATTTAACGTAGCTCGGCATTTGTTCCAATGCGTCGGCAAATGGAATGTTGATATGAAGCTTTTTGAACACGTCAAGGAACTTAGAAAATTGTTTGTCCGCCTTTTTCTGCTGTAATCTCTGCGGAAACGGGACGGTTGGCACATATTCCTTCGGTTTATCCGGAAACGTTATCGAAGGTCTCCAATCTTGTGACTTCTCTGTCGCTATATTATTCTTCTCCTCAATTTCACTCGTCTTTTCACACCTCTCGGGCTGGTCACACACCTCCTTCCCGCTTCTCAAGCTGATTGCGTTTAGACTCTCTCTCGGATTTGTCTCTGTTGTACTTGGCAATGCTCCCTCCGGGCGGGCTGTCAACACATTAGCAATTTGGCCCAGCTGAACTTCCAAGTTGTGAATTGAAGCGGAATGATTCTGCAATGTCGCTTCAGTACGGGTCATGAATTGACTCGTATTCGCTGCCAATTTCGCAAGTGCTTCCTCGAGAGAAACTTTTGGAGCGGGAGGGGGCTGCTGTTGGTTCTGAGCGAACGGAGGCTGGTTTGAGTTTTGTCCGTTTCTCCACAAAAAGTTGGGATGATTACGCCACCCCGGATTATACGTGTTGGAGTACGGATTATTTTGTCGATTTCCATTTCCCACGAATTGAGCTTGCTCCATCGGATGTTGCTCGAACGGGTTCCCGACTTGACACTCCGCGCTGGGGTGAGATCCGTTACACCAATTGCATGTCTCAATGGTAACGGGGGAAGGAGCATGCGAAAATGCTTGGAGCTGTAGGGTCAAGGCGGCGACTTGAGCTGACAATGTGGATATTGGATCATTACTAGAAACTTCCATAACTCGCTTCGGCGTCAATCTTTCAGATGGCCATTGATATGCATTTGCGGCCATAGCTTCCAACAACGAATGTGCCTCGGCCATAGTCTTTCCCATCAAAGCCCCACCGACAGCTGCATCCACGAGAGTGCATGTAGAGGCACTCAATCCATTGTAAAACGTCTGAATTTGAAGCCAGTCTGGAAGGCCGTGATGTGGGCATCTCCGTAACAAATCTTTATATCGTTCCCATGCCTCGTAGAGCGATTCCATATCATACTGACCGAAAGTGGTGATCTCGTTTCTCAATCTCGCCGTCTTAGAGGGTGGGAAGAACTTGGTAAGGAAGGCTTGCACTAACTCTGCCCATGTTGTGATCGACCCCGGCGGTAAAGAATTTAGCCAAAATTTCGCTTTATCCCTCAAAGAGAAAGGGAAAAGCCGCAATCGGATCGCATCGTCGGTGACACCATTATTCTTGAACGTGTCAAAAATCTCAAGGAAAGAAGCAATATGAGCATTTGGGTCGTCATTCAGCAATCCACATAATTGGATCGCCTGCACCATCTGAATAATAGCAGGCTTGATCTCAAAATTGTTAGCTTGGATAGTGGGACGCCGAATGCCCGAAAAGTTTGCGTTGATCTGCGGCATGGCATAATCTCGAAGAGCTAGTGCTGGTTGAACTTGCTGCACATGGTTATCTCCTCTAGGAATTTCGATATTTTCGGCCATGATCACCGTCGTCTGTAGCTCTCGTTTCTCCTTCTTGTTCCTTCGAAGAGTGCGCTCGAGCTCGGTATCCAAAGGTAGTAGGCCTTCGTTACCGAGTTTTCTCATGCACTAAGCGAAAGATCCTGAAAGGAAAAACAAATAAACAAATAAAATTAAATACACAAAAATAATAAAATAAAACGTTCAAACTAAGACTAGAAATACTGAAATCGATATTAGTAAAATTTCAGTCCCCGGCAACGGCGCCAAAAACTTGTTGCGATATTTCTTACATGCAAGTGCACGTTATCGTTTACAAGTAATAAAGTGATGAGTGAGTATCGTTCCCACGAGGACTGAATCCCTAACTACCAATTTTTCTGTATTCCAGTTTTATTCGAACAATCGAATTTGGGTTTTGCAATTAATTTCTAAAAGAATTATTAAAAGACTAAACAGTAGAAAACGATAGCTTGAAAAAAAGGAAATCAAATGCTGAATAAGTCTAGGATTCTGAATCCACCTCGGTTTATCCGAATTTACTCTCGGTTATCTGAAATAATAATTTTCCCAATTTATTGAAGGCGGAGATTGCTAATATATTCTACCGCCTCTCCCGAGGTCACTAGATTTTTCTAAAGGCGAATAACGCACTCTATTCCTAGGTGAATTAATTCGTCAATAGGCAAAAAGCATAAAATCTCCAAAAGGCCACGTAGTTCCTATGAGTATACTCCTATCTCACAGAATAAAACGGTCCTCACCAATAGTTCCTCACCAATTCTCCTCTCCCGATTCGAATTGAATGATTAAATCAATACAACTATTGGCCAGATAATTGAAAGCATTAAACACGATTGGGAAAACTCAATAAAAAGGTAATTAATTAGATAATCCCAAGCAAATCCATCAAAACGTAGGTTTCATCAAAATCCTAGATTAGGGTTTTAGCCTGACATACTAATAAAGGAAAATACAGAATTAATGAATGAAAGCATTAAAATCAAACGCAGATGAAGCTCGGATTCCTCCGTTCTTCGGCTTCCGCCCTCTGCTCTTGAAGTCTTCTGCTTCCCTCCTCTTCTGCCGTCTCCAAGCTTCTTTAATTCCCAAGATGAAAAGATTCCCCGATCATTAATTAGGGTCTTAAACCCTTATTTATAGCTTTGCACATCCTCCAAATCGCGTCCGTGTGAGTAGGTCGAGAACTGGCTTCGAAATGGCCCAAATCCGTGCAGAGGGCACAGAAACCGCCTAGTGTGCCGCGGCGCACTAAATCTGTGCCGCGGCACATTGCTTTTAGCTGGATGCCTGGGCGCCATAAATTTCATCTGTGCCGCGGATCACCTGGACTGTGCCGCGGCACAGAGTACAGTTTACTCTGTGCTCGCTTGTTGTCTTCCTGTGCCACGGCCCTGCTTCCTTGTGCCGCGGCTCACAACCAAAATTTGCCGTTTTCGCCCGTTTAGCCTCGTTTTAGCTTCCAGACTTCAATTTCCTGACAAACATACAAAATTAAGGCATTAAAGGCTCATAAACGCAAATTCACTCTCCAAAATAATACAAAATAATGATAAATAAGCGTATAAAAATACGCCTAACAATCTGCATGTGTGATTTTAGTATACATATCTTAAAAACCCTGTACACACCAACAAGAGATTATTCAGCTGTTGTATTTACAGCAACTGATAGAAATTCTTTTTGAGATTTTGATGATGTCAACCATGTCTTCAAAGTTTATTTCAAATGTATGTTTAAGTACTTGGCATTGTAAAGAAGAGCCAAATGAGTATCTTCTATAGGCCTTTAAAGATTAGGCTAAGTATTGATCATGTTGATAAGATAAAATTTTAGCTAAGCATAGAACAATCAATCATCAGTCGGGTTTGGTCAAAGGCAAATATCAACTGAGTTTGACCAGATAATCAACAGTCGGGTTTGGTCCAAGCAAAATGTCAGCCGGTTTTGATCAAGAAAAAAACATCATCCGAGTTTGACCAACACATCAGCAAGGTTTGACCAGAGGCATAAAATCAGCCAAGTTTGATCAAGACGGAATATTTGCCAAGTTTAGACATCACCTATGTTCATGTCAGCAAACGTTGAGAAGTCAACAAAGACGAAAATCACATGCAGAAGTAATTAAAGTAAAAGCGACAAACTAACTAATTTTCGAAAGTTAAGGAATATAATATTCCTTGAGATTCACGCCCAGAAGACTTTCCAATTATAGTAATCGAAGAAAAATGGCACAACTATACATCTTCAAACGGTCAGATTTGAAGAAAGAGACAAAGTCGTGCAGGAGATGAAGAGCAAAATATTGAGGTCCACTCTCCAACGGATTGATTTTTTCAAGAATGCAACGACTATGAAGCGCTTAAGAATCATACTATGAATATCTGATGAACATTTGAGCAGAAGTACGATGCAATTAATACTTTCAAGAAAACAAAGCAAATAGAAGCAATACACTTTGTGCTAAGCATCGTGAAAGAGCAAAGATCTTAAAGGTATAAATCATTAGAAGTTCTTTGGAGTTGGATCAGACATAAACTCTTGTCTTAAAGTTTGAGTACGGGGTTCTTGCACTACAAAAAAAAACAGTTTTTACCGACGCCAAATGCCGTTGGTAAAATAGAAAATAGCATCGGTAAAAAATTTACCGACGGTAATCCGCCATTGGAAAAACATTCGACGGTAATTTTTTACGGATGTAATTACCGACGCCTCTATTTACCGACATTATTTTTGGCGTTGTTAAATTAAAAATAAAAAAATCTAAAAAAGTCAGGTCATGACTCGGTGGTCAGTCCGGCCCAGTGCAGTCAAAGTGGTCGGGTCCGAGTTCTAAGGGTCAGGTCCGGGCTCCATTCAATTTCAAATGGCTGAGAAAGATTTTGGTATATAAACAACACAATACACTACTGTTTTTCCGATGTGGGATAGTGTAAAAAAATTTACCGACGCCATTTCAGCATCGGTAATGGCATTGGGAAATACTGGCATCGGTAAACGGCGTCGTTAATTGTGAAAAAAAGAAAAAATAATAAAAAAATCTACCAATGCCGAAATGGCGTCAGTAAGGGCGTAGGTAAATGGCATTGTTAATTGTGAAAAAAGAAAAAAAATAATGAAAAAATTTTACCAACGCCGAAATGGCATCGGTAAGGGCGTCGGTAAACGACATCGCTAATTGTGAAAAAAAGAAAAAAATAAGTCTGCGAACCTATCGTTGGCAATGGCGTCGGTAAATCAATTAAATAACGGGCATCAGTAATGGTGTTGGTAAATTATAAGTTTAACAACGGCGGGTACGGGCGTCGGTAAATGGCGTCGGTAAAAACTATTTTTTTTGTAGTGTTGAATGAGGTTCTTGAGAGTAAAATGTTGTAAAGCATCTACATGTTCTTGATTGGAAAGTGATAAGCAACTTACGATTTGTTGAGGCATCCAAGGATTTTCGATCAAGAGGTGTTAGGCAACCAAGGAAAGGAGTTTCAACGGCCACGAGTTTTTACTTGTTGAAAGCTGGTGCAACTAGATTGATTGTAACTAAGTTTCACTGGTTGAAAGTTATAGTGAATTTATCTCCAAGTGGATTGGAGAAAAGTGGATTAGTAGAGGATTACCCCCCTGAAACCACTATAAGTGTTGTACGACTTATCGTTTTTACATCATAGTTAACCTTTGCATTCATTCTAGGTGTTGCATTAAAAGTCAGTTGTCTCCTACAAAATATTTTACAGCTGATATCGCAACTGAACTTAACTGCATTTAAAGCAGCCAAGATAACTTAGCTGCACTAAATCTCAGCTGTGTTCACAAACCGGTTATTTTTTGGAAAGATTTTCCAAGTCTATTTACCCCTCCCCCTCTAGACTTGTACCTTACGTACTTGTGACCTCCAGCAACTTAACCTTATACTTCTGCTACACAAATAAACTTCAAAAAATAAAGATGTTATTCAACCTCCCCTTCTAAGCAGTTTATATTATATATTGTGGGCAACAAGGACCAAAATGACTTTAATCTCAAACGGTAGAGGATGAGATGGGAAATTGCGTAGAATGGTCAAAAAGAGATTGAAGAGGGGGTTATGGTGGGAGACAGAAGATGGGAGACCGGAGATGAGAGTTGAGATGCGAGAGTGGGAGGGAGCCGGGAGGAAGAAGAAAGTTGCAGTAGTATATACTCTTAATTACTCCTTCCGCCTAATTGCAACATTGTGTATAAAATTGGTGTATTTGAGTTGAATGATTGAATGTGATAGATGTGTAAGTTTGATAATAAGTGTATGTTATAGATTAAAAGGTAAAAAATATTGATGGTGAGTGTGTAGTGGATATTAAAGGAAAGTGCGATGGTTTGAAGTGATTTTGTAATGCCTAAATAATTATTGTGTATTTTACCTGTATTCGAACTTGTAATATTTGATCATGTGGTATTATTTATCGAAGTGTTTTCTCGTATTCGTCTTCCTACATTCTTGAGTTTCCAATACATTCATGCATGCATGCATCTGCACGTCATAACGTATGCTAGATGTTGAGCATAATGTACGTTAAGTGTTGAATATAACGTACGTTATAATCGTATCGTAGCGTACGTAAGCTTCTGTCAAAGGCAGATCAGATAAGGTCGGCGTGTGGAGACATAGGGAGATTCGTCGGATTTTCTGGTGTGAACCTGGATGGCTTTTCAATAAAGCGGGTCAACAAGGCTTAACGTAAGTTAGATATAAGTGATAATGTGCACTATGTTCAGAGTGTTACGTACATAAAGGATTAGATAGCGTACGTAAGAGAAGCCTAAAATGAGGCAGTGAGCTACTACCGGATGCTAACGTACGCTAATGATTGAAAATAGCGTACGCTAAGGAGATAACATACGTAAGGCTTTGCTGTTAACATGCGTAATGTGTAAAATTCTATTTATAGACCTCAACCTCCTTTTCATTTCCTCCTCACTCCTTGGCCGATTTCTGCAACCTGAGAACTCCCCAGCCCCATAAATCTCTTATATCAACATCCCAGCTCGGTTTAGAATATCGTAGACCCTTGTGAATTGGTGTTCAAGCTTCTGGTGTTGAGTTTCACCAAGTATTTCGTCGTTCTTCTCTATATTAAGGTATGTTGATCCTTCACCAACCAGAATACATGTTCTTAATGACGTTTTGAACCTTTTTTGGAGATTACCAAGTTTGTTGTTATCATGATGAGTCGAACCTCATGTTTTAAGAAGAATAGATTCAATTATACTTCGATTATCCTTCATGGTTTAGAGTTTTAAATAGAACCTTGTTGGGATAGAACCCTAGGATGTAGTTTCCTGAGTTTGTGATGGATTTTGAACATGTTTTTGAGTGAGTTTTCTGAGGTTTCTAAGGTATTTCACCGAGGATAATTTGTGTTTTGAGAGAGGTGCTTGAATTAACAATCTTCTTCATATTATTGGTTAAAATGAATTGACTATGCCCGGAACACCATTGTATCGTCTCCTTTCATAGTACGCTTTGGTATGCTTATATCTTGGATCATACCTTGGATATGAATTGTAAGATTAGCCGAGCCATATATTTATTAGAAGTAGAAATCAAGATTGAGGTTTGGATTGTGTTTACATATATATCCATGAATCCGTAGACGTCGACATTTCATCTCCGATATGGTCATTCGATTCATATGAAGTATGTCATTAATTCCGGCTTAGCTTTCGTAGAGTAGATAAAATGTGAACTGGCCTTACGTTAATGTTAACTTGGATATAACTTAAGGCGCTAGGTATTCGTATGTTAGCTTTGTGAAGTAAGTTGAACCCTTTGTTATTTCTTTTCAATAAGGTCCGAGCCTTGCAAGGTGATTGATCGAGGGGGCGACCATCGGGCGTATTGACAGTTGTTGAAGTATTTAATTCTTGCCATATTTCTAAGGCAAGTATTATAATTTGACTATTGGTTTAATATTGATGATTTTGATCATGCATATTGTCATTCATGTTGTTGAACATGAGATCATCCAAGTTGAATTGTCATAATATCGTTCAGGTTATTGATTCATATGTTGTTCATGTTGATGAACATATTGATTTGCATATGTGTATGCATAGTTGCATTGTATATGTTGTATTGATCCGAAGGGATCATGTGATCTATGATGAGGGTGCTGGATCAGTTGTCCACCTCGTGTTGGTCCGACGGGATCATCTTGGGATCTATGCTGAGGGCGCTGGATCATTGGACGGGTTTTCCACCTCGTGTTGGTCCGATGGGATCATCTTGGGATCTATGCTGAGGGCGCTGGATCATTGGATTACCCTGTGTTGTGTTGATGGAATCATGTGGATTCGCATCGTTGGATTCCGGTAGAGGAAGTCCGCATTTTATGCATCGTTGTGGCATATATGATTTTGTATATTATGATACTTGTATTAGCATCGTTTTGCTAACCCCTGCGGGGGTGGACATTTGTTTTGATGTACAGGTAGTTGAGGAGCGGGGAAGTAACCACAGTACCAGAAAAATGATGAAGGGGCACAGTGATGTTATCCGTTGAATTCTTTTGGTATTCTAGTTTTGTATTTAGTACTCGAGTACGTGTGTTCTTTTGGTGATTTGAGAAATTTGTAATAAATGGGTTGTTTTGGATGATTAAACCGGTTATTAAATTACTCAACTATTGGTGGTAATTTCATATTGTTCAGCATTTCTTTTAATTTAGCCTTGTAAATTCTTATATAAAGGGTTTACGGCGCTGTAATTATTCCGAATATCTCGGGGTGTTATAGATTCTAGGTACTTAATGAAATATAGCACTTCTAAAGTAACATTTTGGGGTAAAATTTAACCTTTCGAGCGGGAGGGAGTATATTTTTTATATGTAATTGTTATATTTTATATAAAATTATATTCAGAACATTCATTTGGAGTTAGGTACATAAATACCCAGACACACCTTCAATTCGGAGCCGACACAGACTACCTGAAAAGAACCTAATTTTGAAATTTTGAGTCTCAAATGGGGGCTTGTTTGGTTTTCACACAAATTAAGAAATTAACATTTCTTTTTTATATATATAATTTACCTAATATTTCTAAAGCTTCCTACTTTAATATTATATCAAAATTATTATTAGTTAAGGGTATGCACACTACAAGAAAAACTGCATCAGACAACATTGATCAGACAACAGTCGGATAGAAAAGTGTTGTCCGAAAATAACAGACAACCCTTTATTTTCATCTTATAAAATGTATTGTCTCATCCACAAATATTACAACAATTTAAAAACCATTGTCTAGTAAATCGAATCAGACAAGGGTCTTTGACAGTGGTGTTGTGTAAACTTGAACGTTTAGACAATTGTTTCCAAAAGTATTGTCTGATTAAAGTTGAGACAATGTTGCAAAAAACAGTTGTTACAATGAGACAAGCATTTTTTTTCATATTTTGTTTAAGTTTGTTTCAAACAACGATTCTTCTATAGTATTGTCTGACTGCATGCTAACATACAAGTGTTTTAGCTGTACTGTATGTTGATTTTTCAAACAAGCGTTATAGTGTTAAAATTGTTGTCTAATTTAATGTACTTTTAAAAAAAATAAACATAAAGAAAGCAAACCTGCCAGCAAAACAGAGGCATCATGTAACCAGCAAACCAATACCAACAAACCAAACTTCGAGAAACTTAATAGAAAGAAAGCCAACCAGAATCAGTGTTACAAATTCAAAGTACATAAATTAAATTACATAAAGAAAGTTCTATTAGTTCATCTACATCTCGCATGTAACTAGCTACGTCCTCCTCAAGTAAATCAACATCCGGTAAATTTGGCACAAAAAAGTCATTCTCAAGTTCCACTTCTACAGATCCCTCATTTTCATCCTCATTGTTTTTATAGTACTTTTTCTCGGGTAATTTTAACACAACGGACCATAACTTATCAAGAGGATCGTCGATGTAACAAACTTTCTTAACATGTTTTGCTAACACAAATGGATCATTCAAAAACACCAACCTATTCACATTAACCAATGTATATCCTAAGTCATCGACCTTAATTCCTTTATTCATATCTACCCACTAACAATGAAAAATAGGTATCCTAAAGTTTCTATAGTCTAACTCCCATATACTTGTTATGACTCCGTAAAATGTATGTGACGTATGCTCAATATTTTGTTCCTTACCCTGCACAACCATTGTATCGGCTTGTACACACACACACACCACTGCATTGAACTTGATGTGAATCATCACGATCCTTGGTACTGTAGATAACACCATCCATTTTGTAGTCACTGAATGTAGGAACATCCTTGTTGGGCCCATCTGCATTCCATCTTATCTCCTGCGGCACCTCTTTCTCATGAAACAAATATGAGGCAATCTGCCAAAAAACATATAAGTTGTAAAATGATTTATGTGAGCTACGCAGTTGTAAAAAAAATGTACAAAAACTATTATGAAATGCAAATAGTACCTTCTCTTTAAAACATTTTGGGAATGTTTCATTTTGCTTGTTTTTTGGCCACATTTCCTCATTTTCATGTTCTGGATAGTTATTTATCAAAATTGAAATGTGTTCACCGCATGAAATTACAATAGACAATATAAATATGTATGTAATTATATAGGTGAAAAGAGCGCAGGAAATGGTATACATAATGAATATAATTTCATGACTTACTCTGGCTTAGTAGCACTAGTATTTTGTAGAACACATAAATGTGCGACGTGCAAATTAGTGCTGCTCGGGGTTATCATCGTTGCACCAGATAATGGCCTGCAAATGGCATCATTCATATGCCTGCCATTTTTCGGTACCCCAATAGTCTCTTCTTCATGGTTCACCAAACACTCAACGGCCTCTTCCACAATATAGGCCTCACCAATGCAACCTTCTGCATTAGCCCGATTCCTTGTATATCCTTTGAATGTCTTCATATACCTCTCAAAAGGATACATCCATCTAAGGAAAATTGGTCGGCAAAGCTCAACTTCTCGTACAAGATGGACCGAGAGATGAAACATTAAATCAAACAAGGAAGGGGGGAAGTATTTTTCAAGCTGGCATAAGGTTTCTACCTTGAAGAAGAGACAAAACTGAATAACAGTGTTCCTGACCTATTTTTGCAATGACGACTGAATTATAATTGGCAGCAGGTGATGCAAAATCATTTGACAGTCATGATATTTCATTCTAGTATGTCGAAGAGTTTCCATTGATACAAGACTCCTAATGTTAGAACAAAAACCATCAGGCAACCTCATGCCAAGAAAGGATGAGCAAACAACTTTTTTTCAGAATGAGTTAAAATCCAAGATGCTAACGGTAACTTCTCCTTTTTTCCCGGAGTTTTCGGCCTCAGCTCTGCTCTTATTCCCATTTCTGCCATGTCAAGACGGACAGTTTCCTTGTCTTTTGTCTTCTTTGGTATATTAAGCAAGGTACCAAGTAAAGCTTCACAAATATTTTTCTCAATATGCATCACATCGAGAACATGCCTAACCGGAAAAAATTTCCGATACACAAGTTCAAAGACTATAGAAACCTTGTTCTAAATTGGTCGAGCATCACCTTTTTTCAATCGAGGTTTTAGTTGTGTCTTACCATAGACATGGTCCTTTAAATTTTGTACTCTTTCAAGTATCTCTTCACCGGTTAATGGAACTGTTGCAATTTCCTTTTCCTTGGTGTTATCAAAATCTTGTTTCTGATGGCGATACGGATGATGATGGGGCAACCACCCCCGAGGCCTCATGACCACACACTTACGGTAATTAACCAGCCTCATTGCTTTTGTGTGATCAATATAGATATGACACCTATTATACCCTTTGATAATGTTTCCCGACAAGTTGCCATATGCTGGATAATCCCTGATGGTCCACAACAAAATGCCTCTTTGTGCTATATCTATGAAAGTACATCATTACCCCTTAATTATTATATACAAGATTCAATTCTTACAGCAATTGGTGATTAATACTGTATTCGAGAGTCATACTATTTTCCTCAATTGATGCACACTACAACAATAGGAAGGTAACTGTACCCTCTTCTTTCTACAGTAAGAATATGACTTGTTGTACTACCTATACAATTTATAAGTGTGGACATTGTATTTATCGGCCTTAAAGTATTCCCCCTTAATTGATGAGTGTAATAATAAAAACTTACCGGAGTTTTAATCGAGCTGTAGCATTCCCAATTCCTGATGGAGCATATAGAACCTCATTGTGATGAGAGCCATTGTGAAGATGTTGGTAATATGAATGTCTATTTGGACCTTTTCGATCCGAACATCATTGTTCTCCACATGATTTCTGATGAAATGATGTGTCATATCAATGTGATTTGTCCTCGAGTGCAATATAGAATTATGCACTATTGCGATTGCACTCGTGCTGTCGCACATGATCGGAGTTTCTTTCGCCTCGATTCCATAGTGCTGTAGCTGTTGCTACATCAATAGGATCTGCATACAACAACATAATATTCTAACTCAGCTGTACAAAGCGAGTTGGTCAATTGCTTCTTACTGAACCATGACACAAGTCTTGGTCTAAGAAAGTGACAAGTTCCACTTGTACTTTTCCTATCTAGCTTGCAGCCTTCGAGATCCGAGTCAATGTAGCCTACGAAATTGAATCCTCTTTCCTTAGGATACGACAATCCTACATTTATTGTTCCTTTGACGTATTTAAGGATTCGTTTGGTTCTGGTGAAGTGTGACTATTTACGTGCAACCTGATATCGAGTACATACTCCTACAACAAATTGGATATCAGGCCTGTTGGCTGTTAGGAACAGGAGTGAATCTATTAGTTTCCCATAGAGTGATTGGTCCACTCGCCTTCCAGCTTCATCAGCACTTTTCCGTGTGGAAGGGGTTGATGATGACATAGAGGTGTTCATCCCAAATTTGTTGAGTAGCTCCTTGCTGTATTTCTCTTGGTTGATGAATATAGCTATAGGCATTTGCTTTACATACAACCCTAAGAAATAACTAAGTTCTCCCATCATACTCATTTCAAATTTACTTTGCATGAGATGAGAGAACTTCTTACCTAGATCAAGGTTAGTTGAACCAAAAATAATGTAATCCATATAAATTTGTACCATAAGAAGTTCATCACATTCCTGGATTTTGAAGAGTGTCTTGTTTACAACACATTTCTCAAATCCGCTGTTGATAAGATAAAGTGACAGGGTTTCATATCAGGGCTTAGGTGCTTGTTTAAGACCATACAATGCTTTCCTTAGCCTAAATACAAGATCACCTTCCTCCATGTTTGGAAACCCTGGAGGTTGTTCAAAATACAGTTCTTCAGCTAGGTCGTCATTCAGGAATGCGCTATCAACATCTATTTGATATACATTGAAGTTCTTTTGAGTAGCAAATGCTGGGAATATATTAATGGCTTCTGTTTTAGCTACAGGGGCAAAAGTTTCATGGTAGTCTATGCCATCTTCCTATCTGTAGCCTCAGGCAACAGTCTAGACTTATTTCTTATAACAAGAACATCCTTGTCCTTTTTGCTTCAAAGCATCCACTTTGTTCCAATTACAGCTTGATGGGTTGGTTTGGAAACTAGGTACCAAACATTGATCCTTTCAAAACCATTAAGCTCTTAATCCATAGATGTAATCCAATGAGAATTTGAGAGCTTCATTAGTTGATAAGGATTCTGATTGAGCTAAGAATACAGCTAGTGTGCACATCGAAAGTCTCTACAGTTTGGCTTTAGACTTCCATACAGGTAATTGAGATGATTTAGGTCCATATTCTGTTTCTTCTTGTGCACAAAGTACAGTTCCTTGTGTACTCTGAACTTTTCATCTAGTTGAAAAACCATCATTAGTATCACCGATTACTAATTCCTGTGGGTGATCTCTTAACCACCTCCTATCAGTTTCTTAATCTACATCCCTTGCTGTGTCCTGTTAGATTGTAGGTTCAGGTTCAGCTTCCACAGCACCAGCTTCAACTACGTCATCTGTTCTTACAAATGGGGGGTTTATTTCTAGAGTGATGACAGGGTCTTCCTGAGGCTGTGGGATTTCCTCAAAAGATAAGTTATGTACAACTTGTGTTAGGTTATCAACTCCTGTAGGATCGCAATAAGATTCATCAAAGATCACATGAACTGACTCCTCTATATTCAGTCTCCTTTTGTTGAAAATCCTGAATGCCTTGCTGACAGAGGAGTATCCAACAAATATACCCTCATCACATTTCTCATCAAAGGTCTTTAGCTGATCCTTAATGTTAAGAACATAACCTGCATCCAAAACTATGAAAATATGCAACCATAGGAGTTTTATTATTCCATACCTCGTATGCAGTTTTGTTGTGGTCCTTATTGATTATACAGTGGTTTTGTGTATAGCGCACTGTATTTGTGACTGGGGTACAAACTTCCTTATTCCTTATTAGAGATGTTGTTGGTATGATTGAGGAGCATACTATTGATGTTGTGCATTGCGTCCAACAGGTTTATGAGGTTGTGCTCTCCGTTGCTTGCAATATGAGCTTGGTGGCGGAATGACAGCCATTGATTTCTAAGAAGGTACAGCTGTAGCCTTACCTTTGTCTACAGGTACAGCCTTGGAATCTCCTCGGTTTAGCACTTGGGATAGGTTCCAACCCTTTGACAAATATCTTACTGGTTTGCTACTGCTGGAAAACGAGCTGTATCCTAAGCCATGTTTATCATGGACATATTGTCCGGTGCTCAAGATATATTCCATTCTCCTAAATGATTTTTCCAATGACTTGTGGATGGTCTCGAGTTCTCCCTCTTATTTCTCGATAAGATGTATCTTGGCATCCAATAAAGCATAATCATTTGTCTTACTTTGATTATGATATTTTTTTCTCATTTATTTCAGTTGTAAGTTGACGATTGCTTTACATGAGTTTTTTATGAGTGGATTTGCTGTTTTCGCACTTTGAAGACATGTTTTCATAATTGATTTTTAGCAAGTCACTTTCATCCTTCAACTCCATGTTGGAAAGTGAGAGCTGTAGGTTTTCATATTTTAGCATTTCATGAGCTTGTTGAATGGTTCTTAACTCATTCGTCATACTTTCAAAAGTATATGATGCATTGACAGGGTTAATTGAGGTTGAGCTTACCTCATCATCTCTCCGTCATCTTATTCATCTATTTCCATAAAGCACATGTAGGCTTTATCTTTAATTTATCATCAGAGGAGTCACTATCGGTGACAACCCATAGCCATTCGTCTGTTTTGGTTGTTGTGGGTGGTGCTTCTGATTCCCCGATCAGTGCCTTCAGTTTACTTCTCCAGACACATAGCTTTTTATCCTTCTCCTGTTGCTTAGCCTCCGGTAGCTTCTGTTCCTTGGGATGAGGACATCTATTTGCATAGTGTACTGGCTTCTTGCAATTATAGCAGAAGTTAGAGTCTCCAGAAGATGGTGACTCGCAACTCACCATATTGAAGGTTTTCAGTTCGTAGGGAGCCTTTATGGACTTCTTGATGAACTTATGGAATTTGTGCATGATCAATGCCATTTCATCTTGTGACAGCATGTCATCGTCATCATCAACAGCTTTGGATGTGCTAGGTGTAGAGATGTGTCTCTAGTCGGATACAACGGCAAGTGTTGTAGTTTTGGTAGGGATTTTTCAGCAATCGTGTGAATATAGATAATGTCACCAAGAATGTGCTATTTTTCACTCTTGACAAAGGCACATTCTCCAAGGTAAAGAGCTCCAATACAGCCAAGGAAATTTGGGAGAAACTCAAGTTAATATGTGAAGGAACTGAGCTCTCAAACGAAAACAAGATTTCAAAACTAACTCAGCAATTTGAATCCTTTGAAATTAAATCTTTTGAAACACTTGAGGAGCTTGACCTCAGATTTACTGGCATTATCATTGTAACACCCCCAGAGCCATCCAGGAATATTACAGCGTCGTGGGTCCCAAAACGAAACCCACAAGGCTAAAAGACATTTTTCGCAATCATTTCGAATACGCCCAAACGGCAATGACGGTAATATCTTTGAACATATTCGAAGACATAACAAAATCCATTTTCCGAATACTGTTGTAAAATCCCATTTGAAATTCAAGGCTAAAATACAAAAGTCAACAGTTTCAAAAGTATACGATAAGCCACCGCTTACACATACCGACAAAATAGTTTAGAAAATGATTTTCTAAAATAACCCAAGTTTGCAAAATACAAAATGTTATTTTGAATGTACTCATGCAGCGGATAAAAATGTAACAATTAAAAATACATTTGCAGCGGAATCAATTAGACAAAAATACTCGATCAGTAAAACACACATCATAGCTAGTATCCTCCGGGAGGCTCTTCTTTCCACGACCGCTACAAGCTCGATATCCCAAGAACCTGAAAATAAAGCCTTGTGATATCATTGTAAACACTCTTGTTGTTGTATTTGATCTTATTTGATAAGTGTTTGAGTGTTATACACGAAAACATACACGAGAGGAAAAAGACAAGATAAGATTGGATTCGGTGTTATTAGGATCAAGAATCTGGCATTATTAGAATGACAATCTATATCCACATGAGGTTTGTCTAGTACCCATAGAAAGCTAGATAGGTTGATTCCTTGTCAAATAGAAAAGGAAAACAGTTTAACTTGAACCGACAAAAAGACAAGTGTGTTACGGTTTATCTCGGACCCATAGAAGGCGAGATTGTAATGGTAATCCCTCGACTGATAGAAGAGAGGTGCAGAGGTTTATCATTAGCCTAAACAAAAAGATACGAAGAGAGGAAGTAGGCACGTTTGGCCGAACCTCTATAAATCTTGTGTCGATTTCATTTGTGCACTTTATTTATGCTTCCGCATAATAGCACATATACCGAATTTATTGTACCAACACAACACGTGGTGGACAAACAAAACTAATGCACAAACGCATGATAACAACAATACACACATGCCTGAAAACAAAATACATGAATGTATCACAATATGATTGACACTATATGCCAAAAATGATTAGAGTACTTGCCCCGAGTCCTTCGAGAGCAATCTCTATGTCAAAAACCATCACAAACGACTATCCTAAATATTCAACGATCCAAAATATCACGGACTATAGATAACTCATATCCTCGCATTTACCACAATGTATCTTCGATACCCAATTATACCAATAACGGACGTAAATCATATACATTATAATTTAACTCCCAAAAATTGGAAAACAACATACAATCCAAATCACCATAGTTCATAATAATGATCATTGATACATGTATTATAAACGAAATGAAACTGAAACCATTCATTAAATATTATAAACTGAACAAGTAATAACTTGCCTCGAAACCGATACGAAGAAAGTGAAGCCGTTACCAATTCCTTGCCGTCGTCTACAAGCTCCTCGGCCCTGACCAATGCAATCCACGAGCATCCTCGAACTCGACCGCAAGGCACGGTTCTTATCAACGATCAATTATCACAACCTATTGCAATAATCAATTAACAGCAATCCGATAACAATCAACAACCGACATAACCAACCAATCAAACTCAATGGTTCAACGATATCTCGATTAAACATAAATCCGAACAACCCAAATCAATCAATCACGAATCCATAACCACAATATGATTCCATAATCCGATAATCATATCAACAATGAATTCAACCCGATAACTAGGATTATAACATACTCAATTCCGAAATCAATCTCATAAACTGATTAACAAGATTCCTCCTTGTTCATAATTATAAAGACAACATAGTTCAATATGTTATCTAACCTCTAACCTATCATATTTCACTCATAACCCGATCAATACACACATATCATCATCTTCCTCGACATGCATTTATCATAACCTCACGAATCACAACAATACTACCATAATCATCACCATACGAAGTAAACAACAACAACATCAATCCAAAATGAAGAAAGGGATTATATAAACATACCCCTTCAACACAATCCAAAACCACTACAATCATATCAATACCCATATATCAATAACAACATCAACTAATTCGGAAATCCATCTTACAAGCACGTTTGAACGAATCACCATTCTTACAACATGAAGAATCTTAACCAACATCTTAAATCTCTTGTCACAATTCCATTTAATCACGTATAACATCATAATAAACAATAAGATGGATTAACATGCTTCCTATCATGTAAACATCCTTCCCAAACCCGAGCTACAATCAGAGGGATACGAATGTTACCTTGTATTGATGAACTATGATGAACAACAATCGAACTCCTTCCAAGAATCATTATCAACTCTAAGAACAGCTCCAATCCATGCTCTCAAGCCCACAATCAATTTAGAAGAGCCAAAATCGGCCTCGGAGGGTTGAAGGATAAAGAAACAAAGTGAAACTTCTCGAAATGACGAAATGAAAGAGGTCTCACATATATATAAATTCAGCCATACATATGTTACGTAATCCATATAACGTTCCTGACCAACTTTACGTACGTTATTTGTCCTTGATAGCGTACGTGACAATATTCCAAAAACTACTGCCTCAATTCGTACCATGTCTTACGTACATAAGGCCTATTCTATAACGTACCTAACATGGTCGTTGACTTTCTATTGAATGATACTCATTTAACGTACGTAATGTGCTGTACATAACATACATAAATCTCTACGTTGACTCGTCTGTCCACATCTGCGCCGAAATTTGCCGACACCTGGCCCACTCGTCGATCATAGCTCAGATCTTATCCGATTCTCTTCATAACGTATGTTATGTACTCTACGTAACTTACGTTACGCTTGCTTCTTTACATATGTAAGCTCCTACACTTAACATACATAATGGCTTTAATACTTAGCCATTTACAACTGCTCCTGCCTGTCGTCTCAATATACCGAATACGTTTATGCGACATACTGAATACCTGCATTCATTCCAATAATATTCTCATACGATACACAATATCCTCAAATGCAATTGTTGACTAACTACGACAATTATACTAATACAACTGTCTTAGTCCTTCAATTATTTTATCCATAGTGTACAGATTCCACACTGTACAATATAACTCGGATAAAATAACATTAAACAACCATTGTAGAAATTCAGGATCTTACATTCTGCCCCACTTAAAATAAGTTTCGTCCTTGAAACTTGCAATCCGGTCACAATCAAAAGTTCAACCACAATCCCCAGAATCATCACGAAACTGATCAATCACCATCATTAATGAATAACCAAAACAGTAACCATATAAATCCATGAAGTCGATGATCTCCTATGATACTAGCAAATGACCCCACTTCAAAGCCTCAATACGCTTACAATCACTATTTCACAAATTTCAAAAAAATAGATCGTTATAACTCAATTATGGAATAATCCATCCATGTCAAAGCCTGCGAGCCTGATCGCACAATCAAGTCCCAATCCTGATAAAAACCAATAATACATGATACATCTGTGAAACAACTGTCCAAAAAATGGCAACAAATCCCGAAACATCGACACAAAGTTCGAACGCTCATACGATCAATAACAATGATCAACCAGAAAATTAGCCGAGAATATCATCAACATGATAAACCCCAATACTACCAACGAAGGATCACAATAACCGAGAATACCCTCACATGGTAAGCTCCAACACGATCAACACAGAACGACAGGGACAAATGTGTGAAAGATTAAAATTCTCACAAGGTTGCACAAATCACATGCAGTAGATCTCAAAGAAACACGCCCAACTATTTAACATACTCCTCGGCGTATGAACAACCATTCGCAAACCGACGAACATACCCAATCATACATGGAGTATGAACGACTAATCAATATGGCTCGAAAGTTAAAAATCACCCTACCAAAATCACGCTACTATCACATCAATAGACCCACATAACACATATGCCCCGGTTTCACAAAACCCGAAGTTCCAAAATCATATTCTGTACTGAATCTACAACACGCGACATATTTCTCTTATCTAGTCAACCAACCAGTTATCCTAGGATACTCTAAACTACCATACTGAAGTTCGAATCTCTTTTCATCGTACTATTTGATGTGTAATCCAGTTTGTGAGTCTCACTCTGAACTTCACCATGATATGCATTATGCACTACGTTTGTACGTATACCAATCACATTTTCAAAACAGTTTGAAATCATATAATCTTGTCAATAAAAATCCATTTCTGAAAGTTCTTTCAAGAATTTCAAAGCACCAAAAATATATATGTATATATTCGTGAGACTAAAATTAATTTTTGAAAAGTTAAACCGGCTCGCTCATGTCAAGTACTCGATGATAATTCTTTTCGAATACACATGATTAAATAAAATTAAATTATGCAAATGATTGACTACATCCATACTCCTGTATACCAATTCGGCTCGGCACCAATTCTACTGACATTCAGTCGGAAAACCACACGATAGAATCCAAAATCTTATTGTATAGACTTTGTTAAAATCATCTTTTCCACATATGACTTGCTATATCGACCATTATTCCATTCTGCAACACTTCAACTATGCCATGATGAAACATGTTTTTAAAGACAACATTACTGTCTCTCAAAACAAATTTAAGAAAATACATTTTCATGACAACGAGCAAAATGGTTTAATCAAAATATATCATGTTGAAAAGTATCATTTTCAAATGTTCAAAAATAGTTTCATATATCTCAAAATAAACTAGCATGACTACATATTCCTCTCAACAATCCACAACATTTCTCCCAAATACACAACTCCGTTTTCCAGGATTAACCGACATATTGATTTTCCATAATCATAGTTTCTCAAGATCATCGGTTTTGTCCCAACTATTATATTCTACTACCTCATAATGTAATACGTAATCTTCCCAAATCTCAAAGTACATCAACTTATAACTACAAATAACCTCCATGCTATCAAAAAATCCAAATACTTACAGATCGTGAAGCTGACGATTCCTCGTGATATTTGTACATGTCTCAACTCTAGAAAATACTCGATAAAGATATTTTCAAAAGCTACATTTTGCAAAATCAGTTCAACTCAAAATACAAAACATCTCTTTCCAGAGAATCACCATAATACCATTTGGATAAGTTTAAAATAACCACAGTTCCACACTGGTAAGCCCCGTAACACACAAGCCTGAGTGAACAACAAAAACCCAGGGCTCTAATACTTGCTAACCGACAACTCAAATGACGTGACAAAAACACGACTCGACTCAACTCGACTCGACAGCCTAGGTTTCCACAACCTAAACTCTAATACCACATTCTGTAACACCTCCAGAGTCATCTGGGAATATTACCGCGCCGTGGGTCCCGAAATGGAACCCACAAGGCTAAAAGACATTTTTCGCAATCATTTCGAATACGCCCAAGCGGCAATGACGGTAGTATCTTTGAAAATTTTCGAAGACATATAACAAAATCCATTTTCCAAATACCGTCGTAAAATCCCATTTGAAATACAAGGCCAAAATACCAAAACTCAACAGTTTCAAAAGTATACGTTAAGCCACTGCTAACACAGACCGATAAAATAGTTTAGAAAATGATTTTCCAAAATAACCCAAGTTTGCAAAATACCAAAATACTATTTCGAAAGTACTCACGCAACGGATACAAATTTAACAATTAAAAATACATTTGCAGTGGAATCAATTAGACAAAAATACTCGATCTTTAAAACACACATCATAGCCAGTATCCTCCGGGAGGCTTGTCTTTCCACGACCGCTACAAGCTCGATATCCCAAGAACCTAAATATAAATCCCACAACGGGGTCAGCCATAATATCCAACAATGATAACAATCACAACACGTCAATAGTTACATACCAATGAGAATGCCAAGTAAGAATACTATCAACGAAATCTTACTATCATAACCTCACCAATTCGTGATAAGCCTCATCAAATTACCCGTACCATATTGCACATCTCGCATTCTCGGTTAAATAATGAACTCATACACAACATCTATACTATACCTCAAACAATACTCAAGATTCTCAAAACATCATCATAACTCATCAATACGAAGTATACCAACTCTGTCCAACCCAATTTATCGGATAATATCATCCAATCTCAACATGATAATCGATTGCCAAGTAACAAACAAGTGCCAAGAAGGAAGTACGTAACAAACCTCAAGATACACAATGCCACGACAACTCATGTCAGTCTAATCCGAGATCAGATCAATACAACATACGGACCTGGTCATAATACAAGACCTACAAATGCATACTCACATGACAACATCAATATGCTCACATTAATAACAACAATCTATACTCATGGAAATCCGATGATCGAGCGTTCACTGCATAGATCCCAAGATGATTCTGTTAGATCAACATGAGGTGGATAACCAACAATATACATATGCACAACAACAACACATGGGTAACCCAAGCATCCAGAGCACACCGGATAGATTGACACGATGATCCCGTCGGACCAACACATGGGGGAAAACCCGTCAAACGATCTAGCGCACACAGCATAGATACCCAAGATGATCCCGACGGACCAACACGCGGTGGACAAACAACAACAATGCACAAATGCATGACAACAACAATACACACATGCCTCACAACAACAATACATTAATGTATCACAATATGATCGACACTACATGCCAAAAATGATTAGATACTTGCCCCGAGTCCTTCGAGAGCAATCTCGATGTTAAAAACCATCACCAACGATTATCCTTAATATTCGACGATCCAAAATATCACGGACTGTAGATAACTCATATCCTCACATTTCCGCAATATCTCCTCGATACCCAATTAAACCAATAACGGATGTAAATCATATACAATATGATTTAACTCACAAAAATCAGAAAACATCATCCAATCCAAATCTCCAGAGTTCACAGTAATGATCATTGCTACATGTATTATAAACAAAATGAAACTGAAACCATTCATTAAATATTATAAATTGAACAAGTAATAACTTGCCTCGATACCGATACGACGATAGTGAAGCCGTTACCAATTCCTTGCCATCGTCTAAAAGCTCCTCAGCCCTGACCAATGCAATCCAAGAGCATCCTCGAACTTGAATGCAAGGCACGGTTCTTATCAACGATCAATTATCACAACCTATTGTAATAATCAATTAACAACAATCTGATAACAATAAACAACCGACATAACCAACCAATCAAACTCAATGGTTCAACGATATCTCGATTAAATATATCGAACAACCTAAATCAATCAATCACGAATCCATAAACACAATCTGATTCCATAATCCGATAATAATATCAATAATCAATTCAACCTGATGACCAAGATTATAACATACTCAATTCCGAAATCAATCTCATATACGGATTAACAAGATTCCTCCTTGTTCATAATTATCAAGACAACATAGTTCAATATGTTATCTAACCTCTAACCTATCATATTTCACTCATAACCTGATCAATACACACATATCATCATCTTCCTCGACAAGCATTTATCGTAACCTCACGAATCACAACAATACTACCATAATCATCACCATACGAAGTAAATAACGACAACAATATCAAGAATACGAAATGAAGAAAGGGATTATATCAACATACCACTTCAACACAATCCAAAACCACTATAATCATATCAATACCCATATATAAATAAAAACATCAACATAATTCGGAAATCCATCTTACAAGCACATTTGAACAAATCACCATTCTTGCAAAATGAAGAATATTAACCAATAACTTAAATCTCTTGTCACAATTCCATTTAATCATATAACATCATAATAAACAATAAGATGGATTAACAAGCTTCCTAACATGTAAACATCCTTCCCAAACCCGAGCTACAATCAGAGGGATACGAATGTTACCTTGTATTGATGAACTACGATGAAGAATAATCTAACTTTTTCCACGAATCATTATAAACTCTAAGAACAGCTCCAATCCGCGCTCTCAAGACCACAATCAATTTAGAAGAGCCAAAATTGGCCTCAGAGGTTTGAAGGATGAAGAAACAAAGTGAAACTTCTCAAAATGACGAAATGATGGAGGTCTCACGTATATAGAAATTCAGCCATTACGTACGTTACGTAATCTATATAACGTACGTGACCAACTTTACATACGTTATCTGTCATTGATAGCGTGCATAACAATAGTCCAAAAACTACTGCCTCAATTCGTACCATGTCTTACGTACGTAAGGCCTATGCCATAACGTACGTAACATGGTCGTTGACTTTCTACAGTATGACACTCATTTAATGTATGTAATGTGCTATCCATAACGTACGTAAATCTCTATGTTGACTCGCCTATCCACATCTGCGCCGAAAGTTTCCGACACCGGGCCCACTCATCGATCATAGCTCAGACCCTGTCCGATTCACTTCATAACGTACATTATGTACTCCATGTAACTTACGTTACGCTTGCTTTGTTACATACGTAAGCTCCTACGCTTAACGTACGTAATGGGTTTTATATTTAGCCATTTACAAGTTGTAATATCCGACGGAAATTCTTACCTACTGTTGTATTATTCGGATAATTCAATACTGTTGTAATATTGTTGCATTGGTTTAATGTTTATTGATGTTGGAATATATCATAATAGACCGGAATATACCTATCATTCGCACTGTGATTAATTTCTTGACGTTGTATAGATAGGTACATTTTTGGGCTAGTAATTCTGTATTTAACGTACGCTAACACTTTAGCCAAGCATACGCTATCTTGTTGGCTTTACATACGTAAGGAAATGCTGTTTACGTACGTAATGCTTGTAGTCTTATCCGATCTTAACTTTCAGCATGTGGGGTCGGGCGTGATTCGACTATCTGACCTTTTTGTAGCAGCCTAGTTGACCTACACTACGTACGTAATGCTCCAATCCGTAACGTACGTAATGTTGTTTATGTTTTGAGTCAATAGCCTCTGGAACTAGATTACGTACATAACACTTTTGGTGTAGCGTACATAAAGTTGCTAACATACGTTATTCACATGTGTATAACGTACGTAACGAACTGTGCAGTTATAACAAGACAACTTGTGTCTTTCATTTTGCATGTCCAACTATGATTTTTCTCCCCTATAATCATCCCCCCTGCCTCTCTAGACCAATTCTACCTACTTCCAACTTGTGTTTAAGCTTTTTCGAGCTTGTTGATTGGAAGTTTAGAGTCATCCTTGTAGCTTGGAGTGTGTTCTTGTGGATTTGGTGTTTTGTTCTTCATTTCTGAAGGTATGTAGTATGATTTTACTCTCTATTTTCGTAGTCTTGATGTTAGTAATATAGTATACTACACCTAATGATTGAATTAATCAAGTATAACATGTTTGTAGTTAATCTTTTAACAACTTAGTGATGAATATGGTGATTAAGGGTTTTGCTTGATGTTTTAATGGTGGTGATCATGTTTAGTAGAAACACACTCTTCTTGCTGAACTATTAACATCACTAGGACAATAATAATCCTTAGTTTCATTTTAGATAGGTTGATTTGTAAAATTGCTATCATTATATTGAATCGAACTATCATACTTAGGAAGATTTTGAACTAGATGAACTTAGTTTTTTCATCGGATTTGGTTGAACCTTGAATTATATCAACATAAGGTTATAGTTCAGAGATGTTTAATTCACCTTAATGATTTCGTGATGATCTTGTGATGTATAACTCTATATCGTTAACCTAACTAGGTGAACTCATAACCGATGAACATAGTAATAATTTTACAAGAATGATACATGGTTCGTACGGATGATGATAATCTTTGAGTAACCTTAATAATGATAAAAGTTTTTGTGAAGCGAAGTTGTTTGTATTATCACTTTCAAAACATTGATGATGTTTTTAGGAAATTCTATCGGCATATCGATATTTTAATAAAGTCCTTTTTAGTAATTGTTCTTGATAAATTCTTATCCGTTTGAACCATACGAATAATTGAGAACATCTTGAAATGATAACCGAATCGTAAGAACGAATTGAAGTTAGTAGGAATCCTTGAAACGGAATGTGGATATATATATATATAGGGGTGGGTTATGGAGTGAAATGGTATAAGTGTAAGAAATAGGAATGATTGTAAGCCATTAATCCTTGGAGATTAATAACCCAGATTTCGTTCTGGTGTGCTAACACGGGAAACTAGGAGTGCTAACGAATTTAATTATTGGGGGTACCAATGTAATTTGACTAATTTATATTATGGGAAGTTACTAAAATCATGGGAAGTTCCTATATTCATGGGATTTCATATTTTAGGTTAATATCTATTTTTTATGGGATTTCATATTTTTTAGTCGTTCAAATATTTTTTATTTTTGGTGTATTTTTTTATTTTTTTTAAAACTAACATTATCTTTTTTTTTCTATTTGATTTGTATTTTTAAAAATCGGAACTGTTGTGCTAATCATTTGTTTTGTGTGTGCTGCAAATTGGAAAACAGAGTGCGGTTCTGGTTATATTCCAATTATGTGATTTTTTTTGTTATGCTTTATTGTGTACAATATAGTCAATTTTGATACAATGTGTTGTGCTTTATTTTTTTGGAAGATAAATAATCATACTCGTTTTCAAGTATAGGTACAAAATAATTTTCGCGTCATTTACTAAAAAAATACAATAAATACAATAAGACTCCATTTGTAAATCCCGTAAACTGCTATGCAAGCATTACATACCATATGTGCTAGTATTACCTATTAAATGTGCTAATACAAATAACATTTTAATGCTAAACTCTACTATTAAAACATTAACAGAAATACAATGTATTAACAATACAAAATTTTACAGATTTAAGTGCTAACTATCACACAAATGACATCACAATAATTATCAAAACAATATTATCAAAGGTGCTAAAATTTGGGAAGAGATAAGAAGTGGGATATGAAATCCCATGATTGTAGGAAATACCAAACATAAAATCTGTATAATTACAAAAATATCCCCTCAAAAATATTCCGCGTAGCACACTTAGGCTAACTCTTTAGCACAACGTGCACGAATCGCAGCCATTAATCACCAAAGATCAAGGGCCCAAAATCATTCTTGTTTCCTACGGAAAAAAGCTTTCCTACCTGAACCTATCCCTATATATATATATATATATATATAAAGCTGTACTATTCAAATAGAAATTAGGATGTCGTCTGACTAAATTCGATATCGATGATTATATGAATGTGTTATTGAGTAAAATATATTTCATTCAAGGTTGATTGTCCAAGTAACCGATATTAGTTGAGGACCGTTCGTTCGTTCATCAAGGAAGGATTTTTCTCGTCTCCGTATTGAGGCAAGTTATCTTTCTTGGTTATAATGATGCTTGGATTCTTGTGATGGTTATTTGTTTCATGTATATGAAACACTTATGAAATTGTGATCCGTGATTTGATATTATTCTTGATAATGTTCCGTTTTCATCGTGGGATTGCATTCCCAAGTTCTTCATTTTGAACCGTTGATATCATTGATCATTATTGTCATTTCGGTGAGTTTTTTGATCCTTAACCGGATATGTGATTTATTGAATTCGTTGTCATATTGTATCGTGACATATCCGGAATCATATCTGCGTTCCGATTGGTTATTGTGTAGGATTTTTGGCGAGGCACATATATAGTCATGCGTGGATGTTTCCTTATTAGACTGTGCACATGAGACGTAGTTCGTGAGGCTAATTAGGTACATTGTCCCACGTATATCCTGGATTCCGTATACGGGGTGGACCTGTGCACTGACACATTTCCGGATCAGGCGTACTGTGATGTCCATCTCGAGCCATATTATTTAGGTCGTTCATAATCCATGTATAATTAGATGTGTTCGACATTTTGTCACTAATCGCTCATACGCTCGAGGGGTATGTTCATTGGTTGGGTTGTTTTCCTTGAGATCTAATATATGTGAATTGTATAGCATCTTGAGAAATCATTTATCATGTATATCTGACCCTGTGTTGGGCGAAATACTTGTGTTGTATTTTAGGTCGAGGAAAAGGCAAGGCACGAGAAGATCATGGTGACGGAAAATGGTTAGAAGGATACTAGTTCGGGGGCCCCAAGTCTTTTGTTGTCTGGTTATCTTCAAACCATGTAATGTTATCTCTATGCTTTATTTAAATTGTTTACCGAATGTATTTTTATTTAAGGTATATTCCATCTCCATATGGATTATACTTGTATTTTTGATCATGTGTATAATAAGGACATTGGCCATGCTACTACAAACTCCTAATCGGAATAAGTACCATTTATTGTGGTTCGGTATCACAAGTATTACGTATTTAATCTTTATTTTGCCTATCGCCTGGTGGGTCCCAGTGTGGGGTCCACGGCACTGTAATGGCCGCCTTTTTGGGGTGTTACAGAAGATGGTATCAGAGAGTCGATTTTTTTTTGGAGTCATTGTTGAATGAACTAGTATCAAGGCATCTTCGTGTCACGTGTGACCTGTGCAAGCGCCTGACCCTACGAGCCAAATACAGTACGTACTTTATGAGCCATGATTTAATTACTGGCATGATATTGATATCGGAATGGATCTCTTTGTTGATCTTGATATTTTGAGGATTTGTGGCACGATTTATCTGATTGATAATTTGAAGTAAATTCTAGATTGATTATATGATTCAAAATTTTTGACTCAACGTCGATATGATATTCTGTGTGACACTCGTAGTGTCGATAATGCATTATGAACCGTTTTCTTGAATATGTAATTCCTTATTGCTATTAACTTAGCATGAATTTTGATTGGTATCATGAACTGTACTTATGGTTATCATTATGATTTGATTCTTTCAGTATGGAAAGAAATCTGAGAGTCCGTGGAAGAGGGGGTTGAGGCTGCAGAAGGGGACGAATCCCAATACCACGAGCCAACAGGCGTGCGAATGCGGAGCATAGTTCCGCAGGCAGTGATTCGCCTTCTAGGGACCAATCACACCACACTGGACGTGAGGATGCGCGTGTCGATCCTTACGCCGTGATGCAGGGCATGATGGCTCAGATGACCCAGATGGGTCAGTTAATGGAAGCTATGCAGAGAGCTATTACCGACCAGCAACAGGGGCCACCTCCTGTACATGGCGGACCTGTGAGCCGGATCATTAGCGATATGTCTCACCAACGACCCCCAACTTTTGAAGGCTCCTCTGAGCCTACTGATATCGTGCATTGGGTTGAACACTTCGAGAAATTATTCGATATGGTAGACTGTCTAGAAGAGAATCGCGTCTCCGTAGCAACTTACTATCTTGGCAAGGGCGCCCACACCTGGTGGCTTTAGGTGAGGCCAGCTGATGGCGTATGTACTTAGGAGGAATTTAAAAACCTCATACTGGATTGTTACTATCTAGGGCCACTCCGTGAGGCCAAACTGTCAGAATTGCTGAATGCAGACCCGTCTGAAGATGATGATGTATTATCTGTTGCTGAGAAATTTCAAGCACTTCTCCTTTTTGCCTCGACGGTTGTACGAACAGAGGCCGATAAGATCAAATATTTTCTCAAGAGGCTTAAACCCTGAATGAGAATGCAACTGTTGAATCACCACTGTACGACCCTACCGGGGTTCATCGAGAAAGCTTTGGAGTACGAACTTACCGCAAAGGAAATTTCCAAGAAGAAACCGCAATCCAACAACAAGAAATTCAAGAACCAGAACCAGACTGACAGCAACCGGGGAACATTAAAGAGGCCCCAACCAGTGCCAAATCCTTCTGAACGGCCACCCATGGTGTCGAAGCCAGCCAGATCACAACCTCGAGCGGTCAGCCTATCTGTTGTGTGCTATAACTGTGGAGACCAGGGGCACATCAATTCCAAATGCCCGAGGCCAGCCGTCGCATGCCATACTTGTGGGAAGAATGGACATCGTTCTTGTTATTGTAGGAGTGGACCAGGACGTACTCCAACAACATCTTATACTCCAGTTCAGTCTTCCGTCCAGGACTGTGTACCTACGTCTGCTTCTTATCAGACTACCGGGGTAAACTAAGGTATAGGCCATGGAAATCAAGCTGGTACATCTGGTACTGGGGCTACAAAACCCAGAGTCTATGAGATGAAGAAGGCCGACGATCCCAAAGCCAGCATGATTGCAGGTACTCTCGAGATTCGATCTCAGCCCGTCTGTGTTCTTTTTGATACTGGTGCTTCATACTCCTTTTTATCTGCTTCTTGTTTGAGTCATTTACAATTAGATAATGTTACCAATTGTTAACCTTATATAATTGGTGTACCTGATGGTAGAAGAATTGTTGGGAATCGTGAAGTGCAGAACTGTCCGATTCGCATGAATAACTGTGAGTGGTTGTCAAATTTAATTATGGTCGATTTACCTAAAGATGATGTGATCTTGGGTATCGATTGTATGGATCGTCATGATGCCATACTAGTGTCCGCAAACGAACAGTGACCGTCACATCTGACGATGGTGTTGAGTGTATTTTTCAGGGTGACAATCCCAGCCGTTCCAGGAGAGTCATCAGTGCTATGAAAGTAGTGAAACTGCTTAATTAGGGGTGTATTGGTTATTGGTGTTACATGACCAAAACAGCGGATCGACCAGTCGAATTGGCTAATATTCCGGTAGTCTGAGACTACCCAGACGTATTTCCAGATGAGTTGCCAGGCTTACCTCCACGTCGTGTTGTAGAGTTTACTATTGAGTTAGAGCCAGGTTATGTCCCCGATTTTGAAAGTACCGTATCAAATGGCTCCGACTGAGATGCAGGAATTGAAGAACCAGCTTGAGGAATTGACGGAGAAGGGCTATATTCGACCTAGTGCGTCCCCTTGGGGAGCACCAGTGCTGTTTGTATGGAAGAAAGATGGATCCCTATGTTTGTGCATTGATTACCATGAGCTGAACAAGGTAACCATCAAGAACAAATATCCATTACCTCATATTGACGATTTATTGGATCAACTTCAAGGAGCTGCTGTGTTTTCTAAGATCAACTTGAGGTCCGGATATCATCAGTTGAGGATTCGAGAGTCTGACATTTCAAAGACTGCTTTTCTTACTTGCTATGGGCATTATGAGTTCGTAGTGATGCCTTTCAGACTGACTAATGCACCGGCAGTATTCATGGAGTTGATGAATTGGGTCTTTATTAATTATTTGGATTCCTTTGTAGTCATTTTTATAGATGACATTATGATTTACTCTTGTGACCACGTAGAGCATGAGCATCATCTCCATCAGGTTCTCGATGCTTTGAGGCGGGAACAGCTCTACGGGAAATTTTCTAAATGTGAGTTCTGAATGCGTGAAGTTATCTTTCTCGGACATGTGATATCAGCTGATGGGGTGAGAGTAGACCCACAAAAGACGGAAGCTATCCGATACTGGCTACCTCCGAAGAACATGAAAGAAGTTCGCAGTTTTCTGGGGCAGGCAGGTTATTACTGACGGTTCGTGGAAGGTTTTTCCAAGATTGCCCAACCGATGACTAATCCGCTAAGGAAGGATAAGAAGTATTTATGGTCAGAGGCATGTCAGCGGAGTTTTGATGAACTCAAGAGTCGGTTGATTTCGGCACCTATTTTGGTTCAACCAAAAGGAACAGAAGGATTCGTAGTGTATAGTGACGCGTCTAAATAGGGCCTTGGATGTGTACTAATGCAGAACGGGAAGGTGATCTCCTATGCGTCAAGACAACTACGATCTTACGAGGTCAATTATCCAACCCATGACTTGGAACTAGCAGCCGTGGTCTTTGCTTTGAAAATCTGGCGTCATTATCTGTATGGAGTTACTTGTCATATTTTTCCGGATCACAAGAGCCTGAATTACATTTTTACTCAGAACGAGATAAACATGAGGCAGAGAAGGTGGCTAGAGCTGATCAAAGACTATGATATCGAGATCCTTTATCATCCGGGTAAAGCAAATGTGGTTGCTAACACTTTGAGTCGTAAGACTGTACAGGAGCAGATGCTTGCCCGTTTGACAGTCCAGAGGGAATTGCAGTTAGAGTTTGTAAGACTGGAAATCGAAGTCTGGTTACAGCGTATTCAGGGACAAATCTGCACACTTGAGATTTCATCAAACCTTGATGATATAATCAGATCGAAGCAGGTCACAGACCCATTCTTATCTCGAGTTCGGGATGAAGTAACTCAAGGGAATGCCCTTGGATTTGTAATCCACGAGGATGGATTGATACGCTTCAGGAATAGAGTTTGTATACCCACAGACGAAGAGTTGAGAAACTCTATCCTAAAAGAGGCTCATGCTACCCCGTACTCCATTCAGCCATGATCTAGCAAGATGTATAAGGATTTGAAGCAATGTTATTGGTGGGGGAATATGAAGCGTGAAGTCGCAGAATTCGTTTCGAGATGTTTAACCTGTCAGCAGGTTAAGATTGAGCATCAGCGACCCGCAGGGATGCTAAAACCACTCCCGATTCCCGAGTGGAAATGGGAGGACATATCGATGGATTTTATCACTAGCTTGCCGACAAGTCGTCGAGGGATGAATACGATTTGGGTGATTGTAGACCGTATGACCAAATCAGCCCACTTCTTGGAGATCAAAGACACATGTGGACCCAAGAGATTGGCGAAGCTATTTATTAAAGATATTATAATATTCCATGGTACCCCCAAGAGTATTGTATTGGATTGTGATGGGCGATTCGTGTATTACTTATGGAAAGCAGTTTATCGTGCGATGGGTATGCAATTGAACTTCAGTACGGAATTTCATCCGCAGACTGATGGTCAGTCTGAAAGGACTATCCAAACTCTAGAGGATATGTTAAGGGCGTGCACTCTTGACTGGAAGGATGATTGGGAGGCCCAACTGCCTTTGGTGGAATTCACTTACAATAACATTTGGCACATTTCGATTCAGATGGCACCTTATGAAGCATTGTATAGCCGTCGTTGTAGGACTCCCTTGTGTTGGGACGACCTGTCTGAATCTTTGGGTACAGAACCTGATATGTTGTTAGCATCCCGTGATAAGATCACCCTGATTAGGAGTCATTTGTTAATGGCTCAAAGTCGACAGAAGTCTTACGCAGACAACCGTCGACGACCGATAGAGTTCGAGGTCAGCGACCATGTACTAATGAAGATGTCCCCTACACAAGGTGTTTTTCATTTTGGGAAGAGAGGCAAACTGAGTCCGAGGTATATCGGGTCGTTTGAGGTTTTGGAACGAGTAGGAGATCTAGCCTATCGCCTGGCGTTGCCACCAGCTCTGATCCGGATTCATAATGTGTTCCATGTCTCCCAGTTGAGGAAACATGTTTATGATCTGAGTCATATATTTCAGTTCGATGAGATAGAAATAGCGAGGATAATTCGTACGAAGAGCGCCCCATACGGATACTTGAGAGGAGGGTCAAACAGTTGCAGAACAAGATGATTCCCCTACTGAAGGTTCAGTGGTCATGACATGGAGTCGAGGAGGCCACGTGGAAGACGGAGAGCAGCATGTAGGAGAGGTATCTCGAATTATTTACCCCTTAGTTTCGGGGACGAAACTCCTTTTAAGGGGGGAGTATGTAATATCCGACGGAAATTCTTACCTACTGTTGTATTATTCAGATAATTCAATACTTTTGTAATCTTGTTGCATTGGTTTAATGTTTATTGATGTTGGAATATATCATAATAGACTTGAATATAACTATCATTCGCACTGTGATTGATTTCTTGACGTTGTATAGATAGGTACATTTTTGGGCTAGTAATTCTGTAGTTAACGTACGCTAACACTTTAGCCTAGGGTACACTATCTTGTTGGCTTTACGTATATAAGGAAGTGCTATTTACGTACGTAATGCTTGTAGTCTTATCCGATCTTAACTTTTGACGTGTGCGGTCGGGCGTGATTTGAATATCTGACCTTTTTGTAGCAGCCTAGTTGACCTACATTACGTACGTAATGCTCCAAGACGTAACGTATGTAATGTTGTTTGTGTTTTGAGTCAGTAGCTTCTGGAACTAGATTACGTACGTAACACTTTTGGTGTAGCATATGTAAAGTTGCTAACATACGTTATTCACATGTGTATAATGTACGTAACGAATTATGCAGTTATAAAAAGACAACTTGTGTATTTCATTTTGCACGTCTAACTCGGATTTTTCTCCCCTGTAATCACCTTCCCTGCCTCCCTAGACCAATTCTACCTACTTCCAACTTGTGTTTGAGCTTTTGGAGCTTGTTGATTGGAAGTTTAGAGTCATCCTTGTAGCTTGGAGTGTGTTCTTGTGGATTTGGTGTTTTGTTCTTAATTTCTGAAGGTATGTAGTACGATTTTACTCTCTATTTTTGTAGTCTTGATTTTAGTAATATAGTATACTACACCTAATGATTTAATTAATCAAGTATAACATGTTTGTAGTTAAGCTTTTAACAACTTAATGATGAATATGGTGATTAAGGGTTTTGAAATGATGTGTTCTTGATGTTTTAATGGTGGTGATCATGTTTAGTAGAACAACACTCTTCTTGCTGAACTATTAACATCACTAGGACAATAATAATCCTTAGTTTCATTTTCGATAGGTTGAAATGTAGAATTGTTATCATTCTATTGAATTGAACTATCATACTTAGGAAGATTTTGAACTAGATGAACTTAGGTTTTTCATCGGATTTGGTTGAACCTTGAATTATATCAACATAAGGTTATAGTTCAGAGATGTTTAATTCACATTGATGATGATTTCGTGATGACCTTGTGATGTGTAACTTGACTATATCGTTAACCTAACTAGGTGAACTCATAACCGATGAACATAGTAATAATTTTACAAGAATGGTACATGGTTCGTACGGATGATGATAATCTTTGAGTAACCTTAATAATGATAAATGTTTTTGTGAAGAAAAGTTGTTTAGATTATCACTTTCAAAACATTGATGATGTTTTTAGGAATTTCTATCGGCATATCGATATTTTAATAAAGTCCTTCTTAGTGATTGTTCTTGATAAATTCTTATTTGTTTGAACCATACGAATAATTGAGAACATCTTGAAATGATAACCGAATCGTATGAATTGAAGTTAGTAGGAATCCTTGAAATGGAATGCGAATATATATATAGAAAGCTGTATTCAAATAGAAATTAGGATGTCGTCTCACTAAATTCGATAGATGATTATATGAATGTGTTATTGAGTAAAATATATTTCATTCAAGGTTGATTGTCCGAGTAACCGATATTAGTCGAGGACCGTTCGTTCGTTCGTCTAGGAAGGATTTTTCTCATCTCCGTATTGAGACAAGTTATCTTGCTTGGTTATAATGATGCTTGGATTCTTGTGATGGTTATGCATTTCGTGTATATGAAACACTTATGAAATTGTGATCCGTGATTTGATATTATTCTTGATGATGTTCCGTTTTCATCGTTGGATTGCATTCCCAAGTTCGTCATTTTGAACCGTTGATATCATTGATCCTTATTGTCATTTCGGTGAGTTTCTTGATCCTTAATCGGATATGTGATTTATTGAATTCATTGTCATGTTGTATCGTGACATATCCGGAATCATATCCGCGTTCCGATTGGTTATTGTGTAAGATTTTTAGCCAGGCACATATATAGTCATGCGTGGATGTTACCGTATTGGACTGTGACGTAGTTCCTGAGGCTAATTAGGTACATTGTCCCACGTATATCCTGGATTCCGTATACAGGGTGGACATGTGCACTGACACATTTCCGGATCAGGCGTACTGTGATGTCCATCTTGAGCCATATTATTTTGGTCGTTCATTGTCTATGTATAATTGGATGTGCTCGATGTTTTGTGACTAATTGTTCAAACGCCCGAGGGGTATGTTCGTTGGTTGAGTTGTTTTCCTTGAGATCTAATATATGTGAATTGTATAATATCTTGAGAAATAATTTATCATGTATATCTGACTCTGTGTTGGGTGAAATACTTGTGTTGTATTTTAGGTCGAGGCAAAGGCAAGGCACGGGAAGATCATGGTGATGGCGAAGGCTTCGAAGGATACTAGTTCGGGGGGCCCATGTCTTTTGCTGTCCGGTCATGTTCAAACCGTGTAATTTTATCTTTCCGCTTTATTTAAATTGTTGACCCAATGTATTTTTATTTAAGGTATATTCCATCTTCATATGGATTATACTTGTATTTTGGATCCTGTGTATAATAAGGTCGTTGTCCATACTACTGGAAACTCATAATTGGAGTAAGTACCATTTATTGTGGTTTTGTATCACAAGTATTATTTATTTAATCTGTATTTTAGGTATCGCCTGGTGAGTCCCAGTGTGGGGTCCACGACACTGTAATGGCCGCCTTTTTGGGGTGTTACACAAGTGCTCCTGCCTGTCGTCTCAATATACCAAATAAGTTTACCCAACATACTGAATACATACATTCATTCCAATAATATTCTCATACGATACACAATATCCTCAAATGCAATTGTCGACTAACTACGACAACTATACTAATACAACTGTCTTAGTCCTACAACCATAGTAGAAATTCAGGATATTACAATCGGTGAACATGAAGCATTAGGTAAAGTGTATACCCAAAAGGAGAAAAATCTTAAAATATTTGGATCACTCCCTGCATGATGGGACATTAAGACCACAACTATGTGCGTGTCTTGTACTTTAAATAATATATCTACTTTCGGTCTCTTCTTTGACTTCAAAGCTTTTGAGTATCATATTTACAGGAGAGACAAGGCTGAAGAATCACCTACAAATACTACATCACTTGCTGCTGTATCCGACAGGAGACACAGCTCTGCCCCCAGCACATCCAAAGCCACATCCAATGCAGCTGATAGTGATGATGACATCCTGTCACAAGATGAAATGGCCTTGCTCATGCACAAATTTCAGAAATTCATTAAGAACTCCGGAAAGGATCCCTACAGGCCTAAACCCTTCAAAAAGGTGAGTTCCGAATCACCATTGTCTGAAGATTCTAATCTCTGTTATAACTGCAGGAAACCAGGACACTATGCAAATAGATGTACTCATCCTAAAGTGAAGAAGTTGCCCGAAGCCAACCAATAAGAAAAGGACGACAAAAGATGCGTCTGGAGAAACAAGCTAAAGACCTTGATTGGAGACTCAGAAGATTAGACCACACCAATCTAAATAGAGGAGTGCCTACAGGAAATTACCGAGAGCGACTCCTCCGATGATGAATTCGAAGATAAAGCGTACATGTGCTTTATGGCAAAGGATGATGATGGTGATGACAGTGAGGATGAGGTAAGCTCAACCTCAGCAACTCCTATTAATGCATCACATACATTTGAAAACATGATGAATAAATTTAGAATCATTCAAAAAACCCATGAGATGCTTAAACAAGAAAACATACAACTCTCTCCTTTGAATTTAGGGCTAAAGGATGAAATGATCTACTGAAAAACAATTATGAGAACATGTCTATGGATTGCGAAAATAGCAAGATTATTCATGAAAATCTCATGCAAAGCAATCATCAACTTGCAACCGAACTATAAGGTAAAAACTCATAGTCAATGCAAGAAAAATGATTATGCTTTATTAGAGGCTAAACTACAGCTTCTCGAGAAAAAAGAAGGAGAACTCGAGACCATCCTCAAGTCTTTTGCGAAATCATCAAGGAGGATGGAAAACATCCTAAGCGCTGGACAATGTGTCCATGACAAACGTGGCTTGGGATGTGACTCATTCTATAATAGAGGCAAAACTAGTATGGTGTTTGTCAAAGGAGTGGAACCCATTCATGAAACCAAAGAAGCCCCGAAGGTTGTTCCTGTAAAGGCTACAACTGCCCCTTCTCGGAAAACAAAGGCCGCCATTCCGCCACCTAGCTTATATCATAAGCAGCGAAAAACTCAGCCCCGTAGACCTGTAAGACGCAATATTGAATGTCAACAGTATGCTCCTCAAGCATACCAACAACATCAGCAGCAGGCTAGAAGGAAGGTTGTACCAAAGTACAAACAGCATGCACCTCATTACTACTAACAGTACCGTGCTCCTAGATACTGGGTACAGGAAACCAAGTATCTGTCCCATAAGCAAGATGCCGCATAGTTTTACCAACAGAAAATCTCGGAATCCAACTATAAGCCCAGAAGGCAGGCAACAAGGTAGAAAAATATGGTTCCTCCTCCTAGACAACAACCGTACTGGAGCCAAAAATAAAATTTTACATGCATAATAACAATGCTTACAATGATTACGTGCCACCCCCACGTAAGTCTCGCAAAAAAGACCAAATAAAACCTACAGCAAACACATTGTTATCAGGCAAATATGGGTACCTAAAGGCACTAATAATCAAGGACCCAAAAATTAAAGGGGACCTAAATGTAATATCCGCAATTTCGATTTTCCGGTATTTTTCTTTTTTTTGGAGGAAGTCTATCTTAATGACACTGTTGTGACCGTTTAGTCATTCCGAGAATATTTAATTCTGCACTTTTTTTCATCCGAGTTCGTTTCGGTATCGTTTTGTTGAGTTCCGTGTTCTTAAACGGCTTTTCCGCATTTGAGTTCGATTCTTGCGAATCTCATCTGAAATTTTTGTTTAGAGTTTCTCGTAAGTCCATTTAATGTTATTATTCATGTTGCGGGCTTTGTCTTGGTGTTTTGATCGTATATCGTGTATTTCGGACGTTTTGGGCCATTTTCGTAATTTCCCAAAGTTTGGGGTAATTACTTTCCATTGTCGAATTTCGAGCCTTCGGGTGGTCGGAATTGTGTGTTCTCTTAGCGCTTGGATTCGTCTTTGCGAGTACTTCGGAACTGTATCTTCGATTCATATTCAGGTTCGGGTTTCGGCATCGTCCGGGCCGTCGGAGTGGCCACGGCCGAGTCACGGCCGCACTTCTTGGAGCAGGGCCTGGCCTGGCCGAGTTACGGCCGTACGTGCTCGGCAGTGTTCGGACGAATGCGATTCTGGCCGTAAGGCTGTCGATTCTGGCCGTCTGGTGCAGTGCGATGTTCGGACAAATGCGATTCTGGCCGTAAGGACTGCCAAGATGCGGCCGTAAGTGCCGAGTTACGGCCGTAAGGCCCTGTCGGTTACGGCCGTAAGCGATCGGTAGGTGCTGGGCAGATTTGGACGAATGCCGGTTATGGCCGTAAGGCCCTGTCGGTTACGGCCGTAACCCTGTTGGCCATATGTAGGCAGTGACCGGCCAGAGGGTTGCGGCAGGCGATGGGAAAAATCGGGAAATGGAGTTTTTGGTCGATTCTACTTGATTTCTAAGCGTTTTTGAGGATTCTTGTCGATTATATCAACATCAAATCATTGTTCTTCGTCGAATCGAGGTAATTTCTTGAAATCTCCTAGAATTTGATTTTCGGGATTTCTTTTCGATTGTCATTGTTCGTCCGAATTTGATGAATCGGTTGATGTTATTATACATTATTAATCGTGTTCTATGGAGTGTATATCCATATCTTCGATTCGTTCAACCCGATTGATGATTCTTAGGTTCTTGAGTAACTTTGAACATTTAGTGTTCGATTAAATGTCACAAAGAGTTTCTTTCGGTCATTGTGTTGATTTCGATTGATATTGTGTTATTTAATGAATTGTATTTCATTCAAGGTTGTTCGAGTACTTGTGTTTATCGGAGGACGCCGTTCGTTGTTCGTGGAAGGAATTCATCGCCTTCGGTTGAGGCAAGTTTTATACTTGTACTAGTCAATGAGATTAATGTTATCATATATGTGTATGAATGTGTTGTATCATTCCGAGACTTAGTCTCTTCATAAGTTCATTGATATTAGGGGATCGTTCGATACGATACTCTTCGGCAATTATGCCAAATGTTTATTATCATTCATTAGTGGCCGGTAAGGCATTGAGATATTCGTTGTTACTGTTACTATCGATCATCGATTCGCGGTATCGATGTATCGGTTGTTGTTATTAATATTGATGTCGATCTAAGACGTTGTTGTAATCATTGTTATTAATGTTGGCGTCCTATCATTCATGTTGTATTGGCCGATTGAAGGGATTGTCGTATTCGTTCTCATCTTCGTCATCGATAGCCGATTAAAGGTGCCGAGGCATTCATTGTATCATTTTTATCGATTGGCCATTCTACGGCAATCGAGGAGTTCAATCATTCATTGTCTCATCGTCATCGATTAGACATTCTACGGCAATCGAGGAGTTCAATCATTCATTGTCTCATTGTCATCGATTAGCCATTCTAAGGCAATCGAGGTGCTCAATCATTCATTGTATCATTGTCATCGATTATCCGTTCTAAGGAAATCGAGGTGCTCAATCATTCATTGTATCATTGTTATCGATTAGCCATTCTAAGGTAATCGAGGTGCTCAATCATTCATTGTATCATTGTCAACGATTAGCCGTTCTGAGGCAATTGAGGTGCTCAAATATTCATTGTATCATTGTCATCGATTAGCCGTTCTAAGGCAATCAAGGTGCTCAATCATTCATTGTATCATTGTCATCGATTAGCCGTTCTAAGGCAATCGAGGTGCTCAATCATTCATTGTATCATTGTCATCGATTAGCCGTTCTAAGGCAATCGATGTGCTCAATCATTCATTGTATCATTGTCATCGATTAGCCGTTCTAAGGCAATCGAGGTGCTCAATAATGCGTTGTATCATTGTTATCGATTGGCCGTTTTAAGGTAATTGAGATATTGAATCATCCACTGCATCATTGTTATCGGTTGGCCATTCTAAGGCAATCGAGGTATTGAATTGGGGCTGTCAAGGATAGTTCCCATCCGTTGTGTCGTTGTTATCGACTGACCATTCTAAGGTAATCGAGTTATTGAATTGGGAACGCCGAGGACGGTACCCATCCGTGAGTCATTGTTGTCGTGTTGGCCGACTCAAGGAAGCACACTATCATTCTCGTGAATTCGGTAATCTTGGGATCGTTGCCGTTTGTGATTAATTATGTTTGGAGGCTAGTCTCGGCTAGTGCTCATTATGGGGTAAGTTTGGTGGGGCCTGAACCTTCGCAGTTGTTTCCCCCAACACCTACAACTCAGTAGGTCAATGGCCATTGGATGGTTCATTATGGGGTAAGTTTGGTGGGGCCTGAACCTTTGCGGTTGTTTTCCCCAACACATACAACTCAGTAGGTCAATGGCCATTGGATGGTTTCATTATGGGGTAAGTTTGGTGGGGCCTGAACCTTCGCGGTTTTTTCCCCCAACACCTACAACTCAATAGGTCAACGGCCATTGGATGGCTTCATTATGGGGTAAGTTTGGTGGGGCCTGAACCTTCGCGGTTGTTTCCCCCAACACTTACAGCTCAGTAGGTCAACGGCCATTGGACGGTTTCATTGTGATACGGCTTCATGCCATAGCTTCGGCCCTAATTGTGATACGGCTTCGTGCCGTGGCTTCGGCCCTAATAGTGATACGGCTTCGTGTCGTGGCTTCGGCCCTAATTGTGATACGGCTTCGTGCCGTGGCCTCGGCCCTAATCGATACATCATCGGGCTATTTTGGCTTCATGTGATTGTGATATTTGACAGCTTCGACTGAGTGGCTTTCAGGCCTTTGTGATTGTCTTGGTAATTTCATTGGAGCCTTCGGGCATTGTGATTCATAATTAATACAGTTCTGGTTTGGTTCATGTCGTGTAATTCATTGTGGTACTCTATAATTATGATTCGCTGTTGGGCATTTACGTTCTAACATGTTGAACAGGTATTAATAGTATGCCGTGGGCATAGTGTTTCACGAATGCTCGGTTCTTACCTTGCTTTGTGAGCATCTCGTATTATTGATATCATTGTACCGTTTCATTCTGCCTTTGGATGCATATCATGTTATACGTGTATTTGATGTTCATTATCTGGATGACTGAACCCGTGGGGGCGGAACATGTTTTCATATTTTAGATGATTGCGAGGAGAGAGTTGAGACACATGGGCATGATGATGGCGACGAGGCATTCGAGCGATACTAGTCCGAGTTGTTCATCTTGGTCAGTCAGTTGGAGTGTCTCTAGTTTATCAGTCATTGTCATTATGTATTACCCGAGCAAATGCTCGTGGATGTTGTTGTATTTTATTTTTGGCCATGTAGGCCCATCGTTGTCATTGAAATTCCTTATCGGAATATTGTGTTGGATATCATGGTAGGGACTATAATTTTCCCTTGTTGTTTAATTTAATATATTTTAGTCATGTTCGCCTGGTGGATCTCCGGGTGTGGGGTCCACGGCATTGTAATAACCCAATGGGATTTGGGGGTGTTACACTAAATCTTCTTAATCTTTTAATTATAGGCTATCAAGGAGAATGACATCTGGTATTTCGATAGCGGATGTTCTCGCCACATGACAGGAGATATCACCAAGCTGTCAGATTATGTAGAATGTCGTAGTCCAAAGGTATGATTTGGTTAGAAATCAAAATGAAGAAAAAGAGGGAAAGGAACCCTGCTTGTACTAAAATTCAAGGTCACCGATGTAGCCTACATAGAAGGACTACAATATAATCTACTTAGCATTATTCAGTTATGTGACAAACAGTTATTGGTCAAATCATATATATATATATATATATATATATATCACTGTAGGGTGAAGGACACAAAGACCAAACGAATTGTCCTTATAGGAAGTCTATTAGGTACTATGTATATTGCTGACTAGAAACCCACTAGTGCTGTAATTCCTTATTTGTGGCGAAAGGCACTGTAGATCGAAGTTGGCTATGACACAAAAGGATGTCTCATATCAATTTCTAGACGATCAACAAGTTATCTCGACAGGGAATGGTCAGAGTCTTGGTCGATTTTTCATTTCATAAAAACAACATATGTTGACCATGTTAGTAAGGCAAACAAGTCAAGACTTCTCTGAAGAGCAAATCATATCTTTAAACCCACAAGGTCCTGGATTTGGTACATATGGATCTCTACGGTCTTGTAGACCCTGTCAGCCTGGAAGGAAAGAAATATTGTCTTGTCATTATTGATTATTTTTCCAGGTATGCATGGACCATCTTCCTGAATAAGAAGAACGAGATAACCACAAAGCTGCCGAAACACCTGAAAACGCTTCAAAATGAGAAAAGGCTGAGTATTGTACCCATTCACTCCGACAGAGGCATAAAATTTTACAAATCGCTTTATAAAGCAGTACTGTGCGGACAATGGCATAAAGCATGAATACTCAGCATCCTGCACTCCTCAATAGAATGGTGTTGTTGAGCAAAAGAACAAGACGCTGAAGGAAGCAACAAGAATCATGTTAGTTGCAAGCAAGTTGCCACAGTGGTTTTGGGGGAAAGCAACAAATACAATTTGATATACACAAAACCGTTGTATCATTAACAAGAACCACAACAAACTTCATACTGGGTATGGTTGCGTATTTTTATAATTTTGGACGCAGATGTTATGTTCTTAACAATGGCAAGGGTCAACTCAAGACCTTTGATGAAAATCAGATGAAGGTATTTTCGTTGGATACTCCTCTATCGGCAAGGCATTTTGAATATTCAACAAAAGGATGTTGACAATAGAGGAGTCAGTCCATGTAGTCTCCAATGAACCCCATTACAACCCTACAAGAATAGAAGACCTAACCCAAGGCATCTAGACGCTATCCATTGAGGGAATCCCGCAGACTCCAAATGAACTTGTTGTAAACCTAGAGATTTATCCTGCTGCTGTAAGAGCATAAGTAACTGAAGCTGATGCTGTAGAAGCTGAAGCCAAAACTATAGCTCATCAGGACACATCAATGGATGCTGAATTAGAACCTAACATGAGGTGGTTAAGAGATCATCCTCGGGAGCTCATAACTGGTGATATTGATGCTGGTGTGTCCACCCGAATAAAAATACAGAGTATACAAGGAACTGTACTTTGTGCACAAGAAGATATAAAATACAGTTCTGAAAAGTCTCAATTCCCTATATGGAAATCCCAAGCTGAACTTAGGAGACTTGCCGTGTGCGCTCTAGCTGTATTCCTAACTAAATCTGAACCTGTTTCGACCAATGATGATATTAATAATGCTCACTGGATTACTTCTATAGAATAAGAACTCAATGGTTTCGAAAGAAATAATGTTTGGTAACTAGTCCCTAAACCAACCCATCAAGCAGTCATAGGAACGAAATAGGTACTTTGAAACATAAAGGACAAAAATGGCCTTGTCATAAGGAACAAATCCAGATTAGTTAGCCAAGGTTACAGAGAGGAAGAAGGAATAGACTATGATGAAACTTTTGTCCCTATAGCAAGACTAGACACCATTAGGATATTTCTAGATTTTTCGGATCATACGAACTTTATCCTATATCATAATGATGTAACGAGCATTCCTGAATGGAGACCCAGCAGAAGAAGTATATGCTGAACAACCTCCAGGTTTTGCCAACACAGAAGGGGGAGACCTCGTGTACAGGTTAAGGAAAGCATTGTACGAGCTTAAGCAAGTGCCAGGGCATTCCATGAAACCCTGTCACAGTATCTCATCAATAATTAATTTGATAAAGGTGCAGTTGACAAAACCCTCTTCAAATTCCAAGAAGGTGATGATCATCTTATGGTGCAAATATATGTAGATGATATTATTTTTGGTTCAACTGACCTTGATATGTGTTAAAAGTTATCACATCTCAAGCAAAGTAAATTTTAAATAAGTATGATGGGAGAACTTAGCTATTTCTTAGGGTTGCATGTTAACTTCCTATAGGTATATTCATCAACAAGGAGAAATACAGAAAGGGGTTGCTCAACAAGTTCGGGATGAATCGTTCTAAGTCCCCATTCACCCCCATTAGCACTTCCACATAGATAAGTGCTGACGAAGCTGGAAAGTGTAACACCCCCAGATTTAACCGGAAATATTACAGCGCCGTGGGCCCCGAGATGGAACCCACAAGGCTAAAAGAAATTTTCGCAAACATTTACAAATGCCCAAGAGGCCAACGACGGTACTATCTTTAAAAATTCACAAAGACTTATAAAATCCATTTATCAAAAACCGTCGTAAAAACTCATTTGAAATCGCGAGGCCAAACAACCGACACTCAAAAGTTTAGAAAACGACTTCCAAAGCAACCTCAGTTACCAGATACCAAAAGGTCATTTCAAAATACTCACGCAGCGGAAAAAGACCAACCATAAGGATACTCTAGCAGCGGAATACGAGAACCAATCAAAAAACTCAATGCACACAACATGTCCTAGCCAGTATCCTCCGGGAAGCTCATCTCTTCACGACCGCTACAAGCTCGATACTCCAAGAACCTAAAAAGAAATCCCACGACGGGGTCAGCCATAATATCCAACAATGATAACCGTCACATCACATTAAGAATACATACCAATGAGAATAAGAATACGACCAATGTAATCTTACCGCCATGACTTTACTTACTCAAGTAATTCTCATCAGAATAACCATTAAACTCGAACATAATATTTGTATTGTACCTCAAACAATACTCAAGATCCTCAAACTATCATAACCAACTCACGATACGGAAATCTACCATTTCTGACCAATACGATCCATCGAATAAAATCATCAAATCCCAAGACGATAACCAATTGTCCACCAAAGACAAGACCAAGGAAAATATGGAACATACCTCGAGATATGATGTGCCACGATAATCATATCAGTCTAATCCGATATCAGAACAATGCAATGCGGACAAGGTCCTAACACAAGACCTACAAATGCATACTCATATGACAACGTCAATATGCTCAAAAACAATAACAACTATGTATACTCAATGGAAATCCCATGATCTAGCGCCCTCAGCATAGATCCCAAGATGATCCTACAAGATCAACACGAGGTGGATAACCAACAATATACATATGCACAACAATAACACAATACTGGGTAATCCAACGATCCAGCGCCCTCAGCATAGATCCCAAGATGATCCCGTCGGACCAACACGAGGTGGAAAAACCCGTCCAATGATCCAGCGCCCTCAGCATAGATCCCAAGATGATCCCGTCGGACCAACACGAGGTGGACATCCGATCCAGCGCCCTCAGCATAGATCGCGCGATCCCATCGGATCAACACAACATAAACAACACAATATGCATACACATATGCAAAACAATATGTTCATCATCATGAACAACGCAACATGAACGACAATATGACAAATCAATTAAGACGACCTCATGTTCGACAACATGAATGATAATACGCATGATCAAATCACTAACTCTAATTGAATCGATATAAGATACTTGCCCCGAGTCCTTCGGGAGAAATCTCGATGTCCAATCATCACCGACGATTATCCTCAATGCTCGGCGATCCATACGAACAATGAACTATAGATACTCATATCCTCGTCTTTACCATAATGTAACCTTGATACTCGAACATACCAATAATCGAGATAAGCATATACATTATGATTTATCTCCCGAATCGAAAGAACGATATGCGATCCGAATACCCAGAGTTCACAATAATAATCATCGCTATATGCATTATAAGCGAAATGAAACTAAAACCATTCATTAAATATTATAATCGAGCAAGTAATAACTTGCCTCGATACCGGTACCACGAAGTGTTGTCGAACACATTGCCTTTGTCTACGAGCTCCTCGGCCCCGATCAAAAGCAATACAATGGACATACTCGAACGCGACCGCAATATCCGGTTATAATCACCGATCAACAATCTCAACCTATCGAAGAAATCAAATAACACATATCCGATAACAATCAACAATTGACAAACTATCCAATCGAACTCAACGGTTCAACACAACCTCGAATAAACACAGTCAGAACCAACCAAGTCAAACCATCACGAATTCATAATCAAAACACAAAAATACCGCACTGTCTCGCCTACTTAGCGCACGTTAAACGCATAACGTAGCGTGCGCTAAGTTGTCCGTTAGCGTGCGCTAGCGGTAAGCTTAGCGTGCGCTAATGCCGCATGATGGCATGCAATCCAAGCATCGACTAACATCTTGCAACTACGAATCCGAATGAAGGGAGATATGAATCTCCATATCTCTTGAAGATAAACGACACCATAACTATCACAAGGATCATATCATTGTCCATATATCAATAATAACACCAACAATCAAACCGACTCGATAACAAGGATCATATCATATTCAATCCGGAATTCAACCTCGTATCATGATTTAACTCCTCTAAATCGATCAATATAATTAACAAGATTGAAATCCATCTTAGATCGGGTTAAACGAATCAACATCCTTATAGTATGAAGAATCTTAACTAACATCCGAGACTCTTATCAAAATTCCATTGAATCCCATATAACATCATCATATGATTATCCAACATGCTCCTTACATGAAATCATCCAAGAAAACGAACTATCATCAAGAGGATACGAAAATTACGGATTGGATGGACCAAGAATAAGAACACTAGACTCCATTCCAAGAATCATGAATAACTTGAAGAACAAGGCTTGAATCCATGCTCTCCATCTTAATCTTGTTAAAGATCCTCATCTCTCGGTGTTTAGGAACTCCAAATGTTCTCCCAAGGTTGTCTCTATCGGGTGAAAGGAAAGAAATGGACGAAATGCTTCATGACACTGTTTGTCCCTTTATATAGAATACCTTACTAGCGTGCGCTAAACCCTTATGTTTAGCGTGCGCTAGCCTTAGCGTGCGCTAATCGACTTTGTTAGCGTGCGCGCCAGCTTGCAGGCTCTTGTCTTGCTTCATAAACTAGCTTACGACGTAATGCCCATGCATTAACGCACGTAAAACATCATGTCTAGCGACGCAAGTCCTTACTCTTAGCGTGCGCTATCCGAAGTTGACTTACTACGGTGTTCACCTACCTCTCGCCCCCACATTCCGACAAAGATCTTACAAGGATAAGATTCCTTGTTGATCGATATATATTTAGCGTGCGCTAAGCCTAATCTTTAGCGTGCGCTAATACTTCGAGACAACAACCGTTGACTTACGAGCGTGCGCCAAAGCGGCCGGGTCCATACGCGATTCCTTCGATCGGACTACATTAGCGTCGCTAACCTATGAACGTAGCGTGCGCTAATCACCGCACGATAGCGTGCGCTATGCATGAATATCAGCGTGCGCTAATAAGGCTATACTTAGCCATTTTCAGCTATCCTTGTCCAACATCTCGACATATCAAATACGAACATACGGCATATCAAATATACATTACTCAACACATTATATCCTCAAATACAATTGTCGACCAAATACGACAATTATACGAATACTGACATCTCAGTCCTTCATTTATTTTATCCCTACTGCATGATTTCATGCCGTACAATATAACTCGGATAAAATAATATCAAACAACAGTAGTAGAAATTCCGGATATTACATTCTACACCCCTTAAAATAAGTTTCGTCCTCGAAACTTGCAATCCGTCATAGAAAACAAACAAACATGCTGTCCAACCCAAAATATCCCAAAACCATCACGACACTGATCAATCATCATTATTCTGAATAGCCAAAACCGCATACTTACAAATACGCAGGTCGACGATCTCCGGAGATACTAGCAAGCGATCTCACTGTACAGTCCCAATACGCTTACGATTACAATTCTCTGAGTCTCAACAAAAAGATATCGTCTTCGGATGAAACAATCTGCCCGAATCAAATCCTGTCTGCCTGATTACATAATCAAGTCCTAATTCCGATAAGACGAATAATACACAACACATCTACAAAACAATTGCCCAAAACAACGACACGAATCCCGAAACATTAACACAAAATCCGAACGCTCAGATGATCACCAACAATGATCAACAATCAATCGAATTTATCATCGACATGATAAATTCCAATATGACCAACCAGAGGTCAAAACCCAATCGAGAATATCATCAACGTGATAAACTCCAATATTACCAACGAACGATCAACGACAATCGAGAATACCTTCACGCGGTAAACTCCAACACGATCAACACAGAACCACAGAAATAGAAATACGAAAGGGTAACATTCTCAAAATGACACACCAATCACATACAGTGTATCTCAATAAACATACCCGACTGGTGAGCATACCCCTCGGCGTACGAACAACGAATCGCAAATCGACGAACATACCAATTCATACAAGGAGTGGGAACGACCACTCAATATCCAAAACAACCAAAGATGGGGTCACCATCCCCAAATTTACACTTACAAAGAAATCATTCAAAGATCACTATGGTAAAATTGCGCTACTACCGTACCAATGGAATCACATAGCACATATGTCCCGGTTTCATAAAACCCATAGTTCCAGAATTACATGATGTACCCGAACCTGCTACACGCAGTATTTTTCTCTTATCCGATAAATCAACCGATCATCTCGGATAACCAAACTACCATACTAACGTTCGAACCTCTTTCATCGTACCATACCGATGTACTATCCATTCGTGAGTCACACTCATATCTTCACCATAATAGCATTATGCACTAAATGCGTATGTACATCAATCACATTTTCAAAACCACTTTGAAATCTTATATTCTTGTCAAAAGACAAATTTTCGAAAATTCTTTCAAGAGTTTGAAAACTCAAAACATAAATTTTCGTAAGACCACGAAATCAATTTTTAAAAATTCAATCAGCTCATGGTGCCAAGTTCTCGATAAAAATTCTTTTCGAATATACGCGATTAAATAAAATGGAATCATGCAAATGATTGACCACAACCATACTCCTGTATACCAATTCGGCTCGTCACAATCCACTGACATTCCAACGGAAACCACATGATCGAGTTCCAAAACCTCAATATATAGACTCCGATAAAAACTCCTTTTCCACCCATGACTCGTATCGTCAACCATTTACCCATCTGGATCACCTCAAATATGATATGACAAAACGTTGGAACAAATCAAGCAAATCAAACACGGCGAAAGACTTCCCGAGAGGTTCCATTTGAACAAGTAAACCAAAGCCTCGAAAGGCGGAAATAACATAAGTAAACGATTGGTAAAGTGTTTTACAGATCTCGGGAGTTTTAGAAAACATGAAAGTCTTTTGAAACATTAGGGTCTCAGCCGTATCTCATTCCACATTACAAGAAGTTTAAAAAGTAGAAAACTCTTTTCGACCCCAAGTCCCGAGTTATAAAACCCTTTCAAAATCGATTGGGTCTCGGCCCAAAATCATTTTCCGTAAAACATCCGTAAGACATTCATTTTGAAAAGTATCATTTTCAAATGCTCAAAAACAGTTCATATATATCACAAAATGAACTAACATGACTACATGTTCTTCTCGACAATCCATAGCCCTTCTCCCGAATACATAATTTCGTTCCAGAATCTAACCAACATACTGATTCTCGAAATCATAACTCCTCAAGATCATCAATCCTGTCCCAACTCTGTCACCTTATACCGTAACGAATAATTTCTTCTGAATCTCTTAACGTATCAAATTTTAACGGATATAAATCTTAATGAAATTCAAAAATCCAAATACTTACAGATCTTTAAGACGACGATTCACCGTGATCTTGACACATGTCTCGGCTCTAGAAAATACTCGACACGGACATTTTCAAAACACACGTTGGCAAACTCGGTTCGACTCAAGAACACAATACATCTCATTCCAGAGAATCTCGTTAACACCATTTGGAAAAGTTATAACAAGCCCGATGCGATCTTGGTAAATCACATAACACATAAGCCCGAGTGAACAACAAAACTCACGGCTCTAATATTTGTCAATCGACAACTCGAATGACGCGACAAAAACACGACCCAACTCGACCCAAATGCCTAGGCTTTCTCAACCTAAGCTCCGATACCATATTCGTAACACCCCGATTTAACCGGAAATATTACAGCGCCGTGGGCCCCGAGATGGAACCCACAAGGCTAAAAGAAATTTTCGCAAACATTTACAAATGCCCAAGAGGCCAACGACGGTACTATCTTTAAAAATTCACAAAGACTTATAAAATCCATTTATCAAAAACCGTCGTAAAAACTCATTTGAAATCGCGAGGCCAAACAGTAGACACTCAAAAGTTTAGAAAACGACTTCCAAAGCAACCTCGGTTACGGATACCAAAAGGTCATTTCAAAATACTCACGCGGCGGAAAAAGACCAACCATAAGGATACTCTAGCGGCGGAATACGAGAACCAATCAAAACTCAATGCACACAACATGTCCTAGCCGGTATCCTCCGGGAAGCTCATCTCTTCACGACCGCTACAAGCTCGATACTCCAAGAACCTAAAAAGAAATCCCACGACGGGGTCACCATAATATCCAACAATGATAACCGTCACATCACATTAAGAATACATACCAATGAGAATAAGAATACGACCAATGTAATCTTACCGCCATGACTTTACTTACTCAAGTAATTCTCATCAGAATAACCATTAAACTCGAACATAATATTTGTATTGTACCTCAAACAATACTCAAGATCCTCAAACTATCAGAACCAACTCACGATACGAAAATCTACCATTTCGACCAATACGATCCATCGAATAAAATCATCAAATCCCAAGACGATAACCAATTGTCCACCAAAGACAAGACCAAGGAAAATATGGAACATACCTCGAGATATGATGTGCCACGATAATCATATCACTAATCCGATATCAGAACAATGCAATGCGGACAAGGTCCTAACACAAGACCTACAAATGCATACTCATATGACAACGTCAATATGCTCAAAAACAATAACAACTATGTATACTCAATGGAAATCCCATGATCTAGCGCCCTCAGCATAGATCCCAAGATGATCCTACAAGATCAACACGAGGTGGATAACCAACAATATACATATGCACAACAATAACACAATACTGGGTAATCCAACGATCCAGGCGCCCTCGGATAGATCCCAAGATGATCCCGTCGGACCAACACGAGGTGGAAAACCCGTCCAATGATCCAGCCCTCAAAGATAGATCCCAAGATGATCCCGTCGGACCAACACGAGGTGGACATCCGATCCAGGCGCCCTCAAGATAGATCGCGCGATCCCATCGGATCAACACAACATAAACAACACAATATGCATACACATATGCAAAACAATATGTTCATCATCATGAACAACGCAACATGAACGACAATATGACAAATCAATTAAGACGACCTCATGTTCGACAACATGAATGATAATACGCATGATCAAATCACTAACTCTAATTGAATCGATATAAGATACTTGCCCCGAGTCCTTGGAGAAATCTCGATGTCCAATCATCACCGACGATTATCCTCAATGCTCGGCGATCCATACGAACAATGAACTATAGATACTCATATCCTCGTCTTTACCATAATGTAACCTTGATACTCGAACATACCAATAATCGAGATAAGCATATACATTATGATTTATCTCCAGAATCGAAAGAACGATATGCGATCCGAATACCCAGAGTTCACAATAATAATCATCGCTATATGCATTATAAACGAAATGAAACTAAAACCATTCATTAAATATTATAACCGAGCAAGTAATAACTTGCCTCGATACATTACCACGAAGTCAGTTGTCGAACACATTGCCTTTGTCTACGAGCTCCTCGGCCCGATCAAAAGCAATACAATGGACATACTCAACGCTGACCGCAATATCCGGTTATAATCACCGATCAACAATCTCAACCTATCGAAGAAATCAAATAACACATATCCGATAACAATCAACAAGTGACAAACTATCCAATCGAACTCAACGGTTCAACACAACCTCGAATAAACACAATGAACCAACCAAGTCAAACCATCACGAATTCATAATCAAAACACAAAAATATCGCATCGTCGCCTACTTAGCGCACGTTAAACATAACGTAGCGTGCGCTAAGTTGTCCGTTAGCGTGCGCTAGCGGAAGCTTAGCGTGCGCTAATGCCGCATGCTGGGCATGCAATCCAAGCATCGACTAACATCTTGCAACTACGAATCCGAATGAAGGGAGATATGAATCTCCATATCTCTTGAAGATAAACGACACCATAACTATCACAAGGATCATATCATTGTCCATATATCAATAATAACACCAACAATCAAACCGACTCGATAACAAGGATCATATCATATTCAATCCGAATTCAACCTCGTATCATGATTTAACTCCTCTAAATCGATCAATATAATTAACAAGATTCAGAAATCCATCTTAGATCGGGTTAAACGAATCAACATCCTTATAGTATGAAGAATCTTAACTAACATCCGAGACTCTTATCAAAATTCCATTGAATCCCATATAACATCATCATATGATTATCCAACATGCTCCTTACATGAAATCATCCAAGAAAACGAACTATCATCAAGAGGATACGAAAATTACGGATTGGATGGACCAAGAATAAGAACACTAGACTCCATTCCAAGAATCATGAATAACTTGAAGAACAAGGCTTGAATCCATGCTCTCCATCTTAATCTTGTTAAAGATCCTCATCTCTCAGTGTTTAGGAACTCCAAATGTTCTCCCAAGGTTGTCTCTATCGGGTGAAAGGAAAGAAATGGACGAAATGCTTCATGACACCTGTTTGTCCCTTTATATAGAATACCTTACTAGCGTGCGCTAAACCCTTATGTTTAGCGTGCGCTAGCCTTAGCGTGCGCTAACTGACTTTGTTAGCGTGCGCCATCGGCCTGCAGGCTACCGTCTTGCTTCATAAACTAGCTTACGACGTAATGCCCATGCATTAACGCACGTAAAACATCATGTCTAGCGTACGCAAGTCCTTACTCTTAGCGTGCGCTATCCGAAGTTGACTTACTACAGTGTTCACCTACCTCTCGCCCCCACATTCCGACAGCATCTTACAAGGATAAGATTCCTTGTTGACTGATATATATTTAGCGTGCGCTAAGCCTAATCTTTAGCGTGCGCTAATACTTCAGGACAACAACCGTTGACTTACCAGAACGTGCGCCGAAAGCAGCCGGGTCCATACGCAGATTCCTTCTGATCGGACTACATTAGCGTACGCTAACCTATGAACGTAGCGTGCGCTAATCCTGCACGATAGCGTGCGCTATGCATGAATATCAGCGTGCGCTAATAAGGCTATACTTAGCCATTTTCAGCTATCCTTGTCCAACATCTCGACATATCAAATACGAACATACGGCATATCAAATATACATTACTCAACACATTATATCCTCAAATACAATTGTCGACCAAATACGACAATTATACGAATACTGACATCTCAGTCCTTCATTTATTTTATCCCTACTGTACAGATTTCATGCTGTACAATATAACTCGGATAAAATAATATCAAACAACAGTAGTAGAAATTCCGGATATTACAGAAAGATGGTTAATTAATCTCTCTACAGGAAGCTTATAGGCTCACTCATGTACCTAACAGCCAGCAGGTCCGATATCCAATTTCTTATAGGAGTGTGTGCTCGGTATTAGGTAGCACCTAAAGAGTCATACTTCACCACAGCCAAACGAATTCTTAAATACGATAAAGGAACAATCAATGTAGGATTATGGTATCCTAAGAAAGGAGGATTCGATTTGGTGGGCTACAGAGACTCGGATCTCGGAGGTTGTAAGTTAGATAGGAAGAGTACGAACGGGACTTGTCACTTCCTTCGACCAAGACATATGTCATGGTTCAGTAAGAAACAATTGGCCAACTCGCTTTCTAAAGCTGAGTCAGAACATTATCTGTTGGATGTTGCTGTAGGATGTAGCAATAGTTACGGGACTATGGCATTCAAGCAAGAGGAACTCCAATCATTTGCGACAGCACGAGTGCAATCGCAATCATGCATAATCCTGTATTGTACTTGAGGACCAAGCATATTGATATGAAGCATCACTTCATTAGGAACCATGTGGAGAATAAAGATGTTCGGATCGAGAAAATTCATACAGACATTCAGATAGCCGACATCTTTACAAAAACTCTTAGCACAACAAGGTTCTGTATGCTCCACAAAGAATTGGGAATACTACAGCTTGACTAAAATTCCATGTAAGTTTTTAATTTCACTCAGCAATTGAGAGCGAATACTGTAAGACCCATGTATATAGTGTCAACTTTAATATCCCTTTAGAACTATGAGTTATATTTTACTGTAGGAAGAAGAAGGTATAATTACCTTCCTACAGATGAAGTGTGCATTAATTAAGGGGGAACACAGTAGGACCTAAGAATACAGCATTAATCATCAATTGTTGTAAATATGAAATCCTGTATGTACCTTTTAAAGGGGAACGCTGTACTTTGGCTGATACAGCATAAACACTGTAGGGTTTCAATTAATATTTTAAGCATATCTACTTTCATACACTTAAACCTTTTCAAAATAGTTTTTAGTCCATGTGCATCGTTTGAATTTCAAATGATTTATCTTTCAATACTGAAATGACATCTGGACTATAATACCTTAAAACCTGCAATTTTAAAATTCAAACCGCCTAAACGTATTATAGTGGAAGCTGAACTATGTCAGAGGTGGGACCGAGAATTAATTTCGAAAACTGATAGATTAGATGTACCAGTTACATCTGAATTCATCCTTTTACGATTATTCAAAGATAGTTCCCATCACTTAAATCTGACCATTCAATGTAACCTAGCTTTCATGCACACTATAAAAGAGCCAGTATACTGATCCACAGGCTCTTTACGCTTCTGGCATATTAGACGAGCCTAGACCATACATCTTATATCACTTTTAATCTTTCCATATACTTTTCCTCTCTAAAATGTCTTCTTCTCAAACTTCATATCTCTCTCTCCCTCTCTAAAGAAGAAGGACATGATTATCGATGGCCGAATATTTGCTCTCTCTATTCTTCAAGAGCGCATAATCTCAAAGGACGAAGATATGCCTGGGATGAACCTGGTCATTTCTCGCGTCAAGCAATCCGGTCTGTACAAGTTGGGTTGTTTTCACCCTGAAAACTATGATGAACAGATTGTAGAGGATTTTTTCCTAGATTCTGAATTCTAATATGCATCTGAGAATAAGGGTTCTGCCCTTACTGCCACCATTAGCACTGTGCAGGACAATGAGGTCTCCATTAATCGGGAACTCCTTAAAAACTGTACAAGTTGCCTCTAATGGATTGTATTTGGAGGAATTGGAAACCTTTGGATCTGAAGATCTGCTGGAGGCCTACTGGAATATGTTCACTGGCAACTCTCTACCACCTCAAGTGCATCTGTCATGCCACAAGAGAAATTTCACCCTCCCCTACCTTTATCTTCATGATTTATGCTGCAGGGTTGTGTGGAATCGCACTAGAGCCTTCGAGATGTGCACCAATCTGAGGTTCCGTATGATGGTCGCCATCATGTCTGTGGAAAGAGTTAACTGATGCCAAGCAGTCTTGAAACATCTTAAGGTGGAAGCTTTCAAGGCAGATTCTGCAAGAAAGTCTCTTGTCCTGATTCTGAACTACATCCTGACTTGTGCAAACAGCAGTCACCTGCTGCCAAGAAGATCCTTGATCGAAAGTTCTTAGGTGGTTCCAAGCCCACCGTATTCAACATGGGACTCTTCTTACCAACAGGCCCAGCCTTTTCTCTCTACCAACATCGAGTGATCCTCGTGATGTTACCGATCACTCCGCGAAATCCAAGGCTGATGACAGCAAGAAGAAGCTCATCAGCAAAACGAAATCCATTCCCGACAGCAGCTCCCCTACAGCTGTTGAGAAGAAGAAGAGGATGAAGACTAAGGGCCTGTTCTCTCCAGCTTATTTTCAGTTCAGTTTAGTTTAGTCCAATTCAATTCAGTTATTTCAATTCAGTTCAGTTCAGTTTGGTTTTGTTTTAGGATTATTATTAATTATTATTTAATCATTTTAGTTGATATTATTATTATTATTGTTATTATTATGATTATTATTATCTTTGTTGATATTATAGGGTGGGCATTCGGGTCAGATTGGGTGTTTCGGGATGTTCGGGATCGGGTGACATTTTAAACTACTCGAACCCGTACCGATTTTTTTTTCGAAATTTAAAGAATTTAATGCCCTAATCATTATTATAAATTAGCATAAAAATAGTCGGGTACCTGATCGGGTACCCGAAATTCAAATTTGAATACACGAATCTCAAACCGGAACTTTTAATCGGATTCAGGTACCCGTCCTGATTTTTTTTTTAAAAAATACATGATCCTGTACCCGAATTTTTTCCGCTAGGGTACCCAAACTACCCAACCCGAATGACCACCCCTAATTATTATTATTTTTATTATTCCTATTATTGCTAATTATTACTGGTAATTATTATTATATTGAAAAGTTAGTATTTAAAAAAAAAGAAGAACAATACATAAATACAGAAGGGGAAAAATAATTAATAAAGAAGAGGTAAACTAGAAAGTGAAAGAAAATTATTAATATATTTATCAACAAGTATTCATCTCCTCGTACTATTTATGAAAATTAATAATATATTTTTTTAAAATATTTCTATTGTTAATAAGTATTATTATATTAGTTATTATTTATAATTATTTATTATTTCTATTAATAATAATATCATTTATATTATTATTATTATTACTACTCATTTTCAAATTATTAGTTACTTTGATTCGATTGATTCGATTTTGTCGATTCGATTCGACTTTTTTCAATTGATTCAATTGATTCAGCTCAATTTATTTTTTTCGATTGATTCGATTGAATTTTTCTGAAGAGAACAGGACCTAAGAAATTTTCAAAGTCGGAAGCTGTTCCTACAGCACCTCAAGTGACTACATCGTTCACTGAGGCAGTTTCGCCTACTGCACCATATGCCGCAGTAGCTTACCCACAGGGCACAACCCCTGTGCAACAAACACTGGTTGCTCCTACAACTATTCTTGAGCCTGTGACGGCTATTACGGGATGACTATTCGTTTGTCAAGTTGGAAGGTACTAGTGAATCGGCTGCCCTTCGGAGCTGACAACCACCACACCTTACAGCGCCCCTACCCCTCTAAGGAGTCCCTCTACCAATAGGGAACCCCACCCTGTCAGAGATCCCTCTCCTCAACAAGATCCCATACCTATAGAGGATCCCAATCGGACAGTAGAAACCTCTAGTGTTCGGAGTCCCTCCCCCACCGACATAATTAATCATACAGTTCTCTAACTCCAGATCGTTGAAGCTTTCGAACACTTCAAAATATGAAAAGCATACAAGGTCGCCCCATACGACTCCCTGTATAAATGAGAAGTCTGGAAGGAGGAAGAGATGTTTGTCCTGGAAGTCATTGACATCCAGAATGTCGAGGTCCTGATCAGATGGAATGATCCCATTTGCCATGATCTGATCACATCATATTATGTGGCAACAGAAAAGGCCCGATTGAAAGGGGAGACATAGTCTAATGAAACGATTCGGAGCTCCAGCCATCACTCAGATCCCGACTCAGATGGGGATGATGATGTCCTCCAAACAGATCTGAGGATAAGCCATAGGGATGCTCACGAGGAAGAGTTTGCAAAGTCCAAGACCACCGAGGGCCATGGGACTTCATCTGGTCAAGCTGCACCAGTCCAGCAAACGGAGAAACCATCATCTCCCATCGAATGGAGAAGATGAATCCCGCACCGTCCAACAGAAGGATTCAGTGCCTTCTACAGAACAGAAGCAGCTGAGAGCCACCAGGAGGAATCAGTCCCTTATGTACAACAGTATACTGGCACCAAAAAGAGGCAGGAGGAATCAGTCCCTTCTGCCTCCCAGACAGCAACAATAGCTGAACCATCTGAGGTTCGAGCTCCCGAACAGGTATCGACTCTAATCCTTATAGGTTCACCATCCGAATCAGATGAGGATTTTCAAGTTGATGTTAGACCCCATAAGCCAAATGAGAACATTGTTCTCAAACATCCAGAAGATCCATCTGACTCTAAAATTGCTCATCCCCACTCTCCCCGCACTGAAGCTAGGATAGAACAACTTCAGCAAATCGACCGCAAACCTTATTCCTATAGAATGCTGTCAAAGCACTGTATAATGTCAGCAAGGAGCTCGACTGGATGGGCGAGACTGCTCAGATGAACTCCCCAAGCTGCAACAAGCTATGCAGGATGTTGAAGAAGCATTCTACCTCATGCCAAATGCCTTATGGCAGGCGCTAAACCAGCCTTAAACTGCATCAAGAGAGAATCCTGTAGCAAGATCAAGAAAATTGAGAGTTTCGGAAGCCAAGACGGTCGCCTCCCTCGAGTACACTGGATCGAGACTCACTGTCACGATTAGAAAATCAATGACCTAACAGTACAGGTCGCCATTCTAGTGGACTCAGTGAAAGATCTTAAAGACAAGCATGCTGAATAGATGGATATTCTTCGGCATATTCATGCTAAGGTCTCTGATCTTGATAATACCAAAAATGGGGAAGAGGCTCGTGAGGTTGCAAGGAGATAGAAGACATACTGAATGGCAGTGTTGTTGTAACCATTGGAAGAATGGCCGAACCCTGGCTAGGTCAAGGAGCAATAGGATACAAGGTAGCTGGTTCTCGTCACAAGTTCCAGGATCCCAATTTTCCATGAAAAAATACAGTGCAGAAACCCGCTGAAATCCCACTCCCTATAGACAAGCAGCCGTCAACTGAAGAATTGAAGGCATGGAAGAATAATGAACTCCTGAGATACTTCTGTATTATCATCATGGAATCTACCATGTTCAACCACTTCAAGACTCTGGAAGATGCTGCAAAGGAGTTCTCAAGGCTCATGTCAGAAGGAAAGCTCCAATTGCAAATCAAACTGAAGTCTAAGCATCTGAAGCGTGATCGGATAACTCACCCAAAATAATGGGTTTTCGCATACGATGTCTCCCACAGAGGAAGAAGCATCTATAGGGACCAAGGCAGAGACTCCTTAGTCAACTGGTGGAATGGGAAACAGCCTGACCCCAGTTGGAAGTCTTGGAAGCATCAGAATTATGGGGGATAACTTCTGATAGTTGTACTTATTTTCCTTCGTGTTTTCTCTTCAGTGTATTATTTCAATTCCAAACAGCAATGTAATACAAATTATCAATATAAATCTTATTTTACCTCAAAAGATTAAAACTCATAATCTTTATTCACCGCTCTGATTACGATTTATATTAAAATATTCACTAAGTATAAAAACCTTGATAAGTCTCAAGCTTTAAGAACTTGTCTGCGAACAGTTCATATATTAGGTTGTATTCAAGTAAGATTACTTCCTGTAAGATTGCGCCTACGATCCAATCTCATGTTAAGTTGTTGTAATACATTAGTGCTGCAGGCTTCATAATTTTAGAACTTGCCTGCGAGCAGTTCAGAGTTTAGTCTAAGTCTCGAAGATCAGATCATTCGACATAAGATTTGAAGACAACCTCATGTTGTTGGGGGTTTTGGCATTATTACAAAAAGGGAAATTGTTGGGAAATTGTTTGATAAATGGACCCTACAACCTGTCCTATAGCGCAACATCATACAACACAACATCATACAGCAATTCGAGAAGACAAATCATACAGCTAAGCCTTCAAGATACAACAAGAGAAGAAGTTGGCTACAACAAACAATGTTGTAGGTGTTTTACTTAGGAAAAGTAAAACACAAAGCCAACAGGATTGTGAAGGAACTATAAACTATTGTGAAACAGACTTTCTTATTCCATAAAGTATTCACGATTTTAAAGTAGCATTTAATGGTGACATAACAGCATTTAATGCAGCCGACAAAAGAACATTTAATGCAGATAAAAGAGAATATCAAAAGCATTAAATGCGAACCACCTTTAATTCAAATATTCTGAAGCCGCTAATTAGAGCTGTCTCAATCTCACCGACCGGCCACTGGCTATATTTGTAACATATCTATTTCCAAGGTAAAGCACAAGCAAGAGGATATTGGTCACTACTAAAGAACTAAAGAACACACAACTGAAGAACACATGAACTGAATAACTCATTATTGTAATACCCGAGATCTTCGTTCCGGTTTCGTTGAATTTTCTTCGGTCGAATGGACTGTTGTCGCCCGCATCTTTGGAATCGCATGCTTGTACTATGGTATGTTGAGTTTCGTAGCCCGTTCGTTAGTGTATTGGATCATAGCCAGTGCGCTCGCGTGATCGAGATGTCGTCGAGTATTGAGCTGGATGGTCGGGTGTGGGCTGGGTCGAGTTACGGCCGTAAGGCCTGGCCGATTACGGCCGTAAGACTTCCGAAGACCTGGGCCTGGGACACTCGGTTACGGTCGTAAGGTCCATCTGGTTACGGCCATAAGGCTTGTTATGTCCGCTAGGCGCTGTCCGGTTACGGCCGTAATGGTTTGGCAGATTTCATTCAGTGGTCTGGGATGCTCGGTTACGGCCGTAAGTCTATGCCGATTACGGCTGTAAGGTGTGATCGTTGCCTATGCAAGTTGTCGGCCATTACGTACGCTAACGCGCGTTGACCGAGTTACGGCCGTAAGGCACTGCCGGTTACGGCCGTAACCCTGTCGGCATATATAGGCCTGGGATTCTTCCAGATCTCGTTTTCTTGCGTTTTCTTCACCTGGTGGTGGCTGTGGACGGGAGTGATCGATAAGAGGAGTTCTTGGCCAATTCTACTCATTTCCAAGGCTTTTTGGAAGGCCTTTGTCGATTAGAACAACATCTAATCTGTGTTCTTCTTCGAATCAAGGTATTTCCTTAATTAGAACCTTGATTGTATGATTTTTGGGGATTTCTTCGCGATTCTTTGATTTAATCCGTAGTTTATGAATTGGTTATGGTATTCTTATTGGCTTGGCCATGATTTTTGGATTTTGTAACTCGTTTATCGATTTTTACCAACTCGGAACATTGATTTCCGATTTCCTTGAAGAACCCTCAGATCCTTGTTGTTTTTCCGTTTGATTCGGATGCGTTTAGCGTTATTGATTCGTGGAGATATTATTTTCATAGTTTCTGTAGAGTTTTCGGGTTTTTGGTTGATCTTGGAAGTTTAAGGACTACACGGCCGTGTCCATTCGTTGTTCCATTGCTCATTGTATCGAGGCAAGTATCTTGCCCATACGTTTCATGTTTCGTAGGCATAATTTTTGGTGAATGTTTTTATGCAAAATCCGAATGTTTAATGAATGTTAAAAATGATCGGTATGTTCTCGATAAATGTTGTCTTTCAACGATAACTCGTACGCCTCGTGAATAAGTGTGTTTTTGGACTATGTGTGCTAACTTCGTTTATTGAAAGACGTATGATTAAATTTAGTGAACGTTATAAACCACAATCATTTACCGAGGATTGCGTGTTGTTATGTGTGCTTGTTCGGCGAATATGTGACGGGTGATATTGGTTGTTACTACTTTGAAAGGAGGTTGTGATGTTTAGTGTTGCTTGGTTGTGATGTTTAGTGTTGTTATCTGATCGTTGAAAGTGACGTGCCTCCGGGTAAGATTGATGAATCTCCGGGATCTATACTTTCTAGTATGGGTCGTGCTTGACCGTAGGGTTATCCAATCCGGGTATGTCTTGCGCGGACTCCGAGGTTCGGCGCTTGCTAGCCCGATGCCGGGAAAACTTGTGGGTTTATCCAATCCAGGTATGTCTTGCGGGGACTCCGAGATTCGTGGGTTGTTACCGCGATGCCGGGATAACTTATGGTTGTGGTTTGGTAATGATTCTGTGACTGTTGTCACGAGGACATTTAATTTGGTATGGTTTCCCATTAGGTTATTCACTCGGGTATGTTCTGTGGGAGCATCTGAGGTTCGTGGCTTGTTAGCATGGGACGCGAATAATCCTTAAGAATATGTGTTTGATGATTTGGGTCATGGACCCTGTGTTTGATGATTTGGGTCGTGGACCCTGTGTTTGATGATTTGGGTCGTGGACCATGTGTTTTATGATTTGGGTCGTGGACCCCGTGATTTGTTATCGGAACTTGTATTTTGGGAAAGATGATTTTGGGCCGTGTTCCCAAGTGTTTTCAAAAGACTTGAGAATTCTTTAATCCCAAATGTTTTCAAAACTCCCGAGATCATAAATTTTTTTGTGAGAGATACATTGGGTTTATTTTCCCACTATCCATGATTCGAACTGTCTTGGTCAAATAATTTATCTCGGGAAGCGTGTTCATGATTATTATATTCTTGGAGTATGATGTGTATGGCTTGTATTCGTATTTTATACTTACACTAGCAAAACAGTGGAGTTTTGCTAACCCCCGAGTATTCGGGGGGTGGATGTGTGTATTGCGTCTAGGTACTTGCAGGTTGCTGGGGAGCGAATCACAGAATCGGTACGAAAGGTGATGGAAGACGATGATACTAATCACATGAAGACCAATCGTAGAGTACTTTGATAGAGTCTTGTTGGTTATCTTCCCACTATGTTATTTTCCCGATATTTGGGAGTGTCGTTGTATTCCAGCCCCTGCGTGGGTATGAGTTCTGGGAAAGAATCTTGTATGTAATGATGTGTGTGTTGTGATAAAAGACCAAATTGGTCTAATGGTCCTTTACGTATCCATGTCGGCATGTGAAGTGATGCATTGTTTTGTATTTAGCCTGGTAGATCCTCACGGAGAGGGTCTGCGGCGTTGTAATATTCCCGAGTGGTTTAGGGGTGTTACAGAATATGGTTTCGGAGCTTTGGTTGAGGAAACCTAGGCTGTCGGGTCAAGTTGTGTGTTTTCGGGTCTTGTCTTGTCTTTTCTTCTCAGACTTTTTCTGACTGAGCCGTGTCGCGATGCGTCATCTGAGTTGTCGATCGTGATTAGTATCGAGGTGCAACTATCATCTTCGTACGATCTGTGGATGTAAGTCTTCCTACTTTGTTGTGTCTCGTGTTATATGAGCTTGTGTGATTCTGTGTTATTATGTGGAGTTTAAACATGCCTCGAGAATATGTACTCCATACTTGTTTGATTCTCGTATTGTGCTGGAATGAAGAGTAGTACCGGTATGTATGTATGTGTATATATATATATATATATATATATATATATCTTTGTGTGAAATCGTTTTTACAGGAGTAATGTTTTGGATTGGTTACTCAATGAAAGTTTACCAATGTGGTATTTTAAACATCAAATATTTTGGGGAAATCGCGTAAATTTTATTTAAAAACGTCCTATGAGGAGGGAAAAAGGTTTTATTTTCGTATGATGACCTCGAGACCGAAAATTTTGAGAATTCAAACTACATATATATTATTTTCATCTTGCATTGAAAATTTTCAAAATTTGATTTTTAAATACTCAAACGAGGTCTATCAAATGTTTACTTGAGACGTGACTTTCTCTTTCACCTTTTCCGTTTCATGAATTTCGATTAAAAGGTTATAATACCTTATTATTTTGGTTATAATACTCAGAGTTGTGATTAAGGTAATGGTGTGAATGCTGAGTTGTTCGGTGTGCTCTCGTAGAGATAGTTCTCTCGACCGAGAAGTGGAGACTCGGTTCGGAATGTTATTTAACCTCTGATGGTTATTTGTGCAATGTCATAATAATGTGAATTGTTGGCGTTTGGATTCGTATGTTGTTGTTTATTTGTAACCTTCAACTTTTGGTATATGTTCAAGAACGTGTTGCTAGATTAGAATAGTTAGCGCACGCCAAGTGTGGGACTAGCGCACGCTAACGTGGCATGGCTAGCGCACAAGAAGTCTCTGTAGGAGCACACACTAATCAACCTGGGCAGAAGATCGGGAATTGCATTCTCGCCGTGGGTCTAACTTTTGCGATTGTTAGGCTGACCATTTGTGACCATATTCTATGTGTGTTGTCCAGGGATGACAATTGTTGTGTGTGATTATGTGTATCTTGAACTGTGTTCTTATCCGCTGCGTGTGTATATTTCAAAATGATTTTTCGGTATTTTTGCCAAACCATGTCTATTTTAAAATGACCTTTCGATCTCGTCAACTTGGGTTATATCGTTAACCCTTTTTCCTAACTCTTTTGTTGTTACGTTTAAGGGGTGGTTTAACGTACATTTTGAAATTATTGAGTTTTGGCGTCTTCGCCTTGTAATTGCAAATGGTATTTTTATGACAGTATTTGGTATTTGGAAAATGACTTTTGGTGAGTATTTGGAAAGTATTACCGTCATCCGCCTTGTTGGCATTTTTGAACATTTTTGAAAATTGTTTTCAACTTGGTGGGTTCCGGCGCGGGACCCGTACAGAAGGTGGTTTTGATATAATGAATGACTTTAATTTCATTGCAATTATAGTTCATATAGCAATGATATTTTAAATGTAAATTATCGGGATAATGGTTTGTATATTGTGCTCTAGTTTGAATTAAATCATAATGTATATATGATTTAATTGTGTTTGATTGAAGACGGAGATGTGAATATCTTTGGTATGTGTTATGATCTTTCATTGCGGTAGGTTGTTGCTTGTTAGTATGCCGAGGGGCAGAGGTGGTGGTCGTAACCATGGTGCCGTTGACCATGGGGACCAGATGCAGAATCGAGAGAATGTTGTCGGGAATGATATTGATAATGGTGTTGCTACTATACTGCAACAAGTAGCAACACAGATGACTCATTTGACCCAGGCGGCTCAATGCAAAACTGATGCGACTCAGAACGTCGGTGTAAATCAATGGCTTAGAGAAGTAATTCGTATGAATCCCCCTCGATTCGCTGGTGTTGCGGATGCGTTGGGCTGGGATGGGTGGCTTTTCCAGTTGGGAAAGATATTCGAGGCTGTCGATTTTCCTGAAGAGCAGAAGGTACCTATTGCTCAGTGCTTTCTTGACAAAGGCGCCGCTAATTGGTGGGAAGTTGTTATACCTCGTGATCGTGATGTCACGTGGGTGGAGTTCCAGGCATTTATGGAAGCTGAGTTCTGTCCGAAACCGATTAGAGAGCAGAGGATTCGTGAATTTTATTTGGCAGAACCGCAAGATATATCGGTGTCGCAGGCTATCATCGATTATAGCAAACAACTCAGTTATGTGCGTGATCAATGAGGACCGAGGAATATAAGATCCTTCACTTTGACAGACGGATGAAGCCGGAGATTCGCTTGTATATGTTGGGATTCACTTGCACTTCGTTGAGGGACTATCAAGATCGAGCCTTAGCCCGTGAACTAGCTTTGTTATCTTCAGAGCGTGTGCCCGAGTCGAAGAAGCAGAGGAAGTCCGATGACCTTGTGGACAGTGCAGGAGTTGGTGTTTCTAGTTTGCAATGTTGTAGCCTTTCCGCTGTGAAGCTCCATCACTCGATACGCGGGACTGAGAGTTCCAAGTCGTCTGCTTTGACTCCTGGTAAAGCCAGGAGGTGTTTTAACTGCAATGTTTTGGGACATGTTCGTGCACATTGTCCTTCTCCACCAGTAACGTGTTACAAGTGAGGGCTCGAGGGACACCGGGTTCAGTTTTGCGAGTTGGTCACCGAGCCTTCCGAGGCACGGACTTGAGCACCGATATCAGGACCGACTCCGAGGAGTCCTTGAGGGGCATGGTCTATCAGTTGTATGTTATGCTATTTCCTTACTTTGTTGTTTCGAATTTCGGAGTGAAACATCTTTCATCTGAAGTGGATCGGATTTTGAACTTCTGTATTTTCGACTCTGTCGACTCATTTATGTTCATTGACATTTTCTAAACTTGTCCTGTCTCTTGCTTTTGTTGATCGAACGAGTGTGGTATTGTTTCGGAATAACTCGTTGGTCGTTGTGACTTTTCAATTGCTATTCCATTTCCGGTAGATCTTATGTGAATGCACATCTTGTTGTTTTCACCAGATCATATATTATCTTGAGTCGAGATGTGAACTTTGGGGTTGTTGTTTGAATTTTATTGTTCATCGTGATTCAAACATGATCGATTGTGGTTGTCTCGATCGTTGTGGTTCGGTTGTTTGATTGTTCGGTTTTTATTGATCTCATTTCATGATTGTTGAGCATTCAAACTCCTTCGTAATTTCCTTAAGTTCGGGAAATTAGTCTCGTTTTCGATCCTCCAACCCTTGGGCTGTGGAATTTCGTATTTGTTCATCGATTAGCTCGCGTTTTGATTGATGTACTGTTGGGTTGGTCAATCGTATTGATTTTTGTTCGTTGTGTTTTCTTTTTGTTCTGGTGCAGCGATTTGGATGGTAACAGCTGCGTGCTGCATATGAGTCGTCGCGGGTTGTCGGCAATGGATATCGTGTGTTGTCTGAGTTTGTTTTGCGTTGTTCGTTCTATGTTTCAAGATTCGAGGATGAAACTTCTTTTAAGAGGGGTAGAATGTAATACCCGAGATCTTCGTTCCGGTTTCGTTGAATTTTCTTCGGTCGAATGGACTATTGTCGTCCGCGTCTTTGGAATCACATGCTTGTACTGTGGTACGTTGAGTTTTGTATCCCGTTCGTTAGTGTTTTGGATCATAGCCGGTGCGTTCGCGTGATCGAGATGTCATCGAGTATTGAGCTGGATGGTCGGGTGTGGGCTGGGTCGAGTTACGGCCGTAAGGCCTGGCCGATTACGGCCGTAAGACTTCCGAAGACCTGGGCCTGGGACACTCGGTTACGGCCATAAGGTCCATCTGGTTACGACCGTAAGGCTTGTTATGTCCGCTAGGCGCTGGCCGGTTACAGTCGTAATGGTTTGGCAGATTTCATTCAGTGGTCTGGGATGCTCGGTTACGGCTGTAAGTCTATGCCAATTATGGCTGTAAGGTGTGATCGTTGCCTACGCAAGTTGTCGGCCATTGCGTACGCTAACGCTCGCTGACCGAGTTACGGCCGTAAGGCACTGCCGGTTACTGCCGTAACCCTGTCGGCATATATAGGCTTGGGATTCGTCCAGACCTCATTTTCTTGCGTTTTCTTCACCTTGTGGCGGCTGTGGACGGGAGTGATCGATAGGAGGAGTTCTTGTCCAATTCTACTCATTTCCAAAGCTTTTTGGAAGGCCTTTGTCGATTAGAACAACATCTAATCCGTGTTCTTCGTCGAATCAAGGTATTTCCTTACTTAGAACCTTGATTATATGATTTTTGGGGGTTTCTTCTTGATTCTTCGATTTAATCTGTAGTTTATGAATTGGTTATGGTATTCTGGTTGTCTTGGCCACGATCTTCAGATTTTGTAACTCGTTTATCTATTTTTACCAACCCAGAACATTGATTTCCGATTTCCTTGAAGAACCCTCACATCCTTGTTGTTTTTCGGTTGATTCGGATGCCGTTTAGCGTTATTGATTCATGGTGATATTATTTTCGTAGTTTCCGTGGAGTTATCGAGTTTTTGGTCGATCTTAGAAGTTCGAGGACTACCCGGCCATGTTCGTTCGTTGTTCCATTGCTCGTTGTATCGAGGCAAGTATCTTGCCCATATGTTTCATGTTTCGTAGGCATAATTGTTGGTAAATGATTTTATGCAAAATCCGAATGTTTAATGAATGTTAAAAAGGATCGGTATCTTCTCGATAAATGTTGTCTTTCAACGATAACTCGTATGCTTCGTGAATAAGTGTGTTTTTGGGCTATGTATGCTAACTTCATTTGTTGAAGGACGAATGATCACATTTAGTGAATGTAATAAACCATAATCATTTACCGAGGATTACGTGTTGTTATGTGTGCTTGTTCGGTGAATATGTGATGGGTGATATTGATTGTTACTCCTTTGAAAGGAGGTTGTGATGTTTAATGTTGCCTGGCTTGATGTTTTGCTTATTGTTATGTGATCATTGAAAGTGATGTGCCTCCGGGTAAGATTGATGAATCTCCGGGATCCATACTTGCTAGTATGGGTCGGGCGTGACCGTAAGGTTATCCAATCCGGGTATGTATTGCGGGGACTCCGAGGTTCGGGGCTTTCTAGCCCGATGCCAGGATAACTAGTGGGGTTATCAATTCCGGATATGTCTTGCGGGGACTCCGAGGTTCGTGGCTTGTTAGCGCGATGCCGGGATAACTTATGGTTGTGGTTTGGTAATGTTCTGTGACTTTTGTCACAAGGACATGTGATTTGGTATGGTTTCCCATTGGGTTATTCACTCGGGTATGTTCTGCGGGAGTATCTGAGGTTCGTGGCTTGTTACCACAGGACACGAATAATCCTTAGGAATATGTGTTTGATGATTTGGGTCGTGGACCCTGTGTTTGATGATTTGGGTCGTGGACCCTGTGTTTGATGATTTGGGTCGTGGACCCTGTGTTTTATGATTTGGGTCGTCGACCCGGTGATTTGTTATCAGAACTTGTATTTTGGGAAAGATGATTTTGGGCCGTGTTCCCAAGTGTTTTCAAAAGACTTGAGAATTCTTTAATCCCAAATTTATTCAAAACTCCCGAGATGATAAAATATTTTGTAAGAGATACATTGGGTTTATTTTCCCACATTCCATGATTCGAACTGCCTTGGTCAAATAATTTATCTCGTGAAGCGTGTTCATGATTATTATATTCTTGGAGTATGTTTTGCTAACCCCCGAGTATTCGGGGGGTGGATGTCTGTATTGCGTCCAGGTACTTGCCGGTTGCTGGGGAGTGAATCACAGAATCGGTATGAAGGGTGATGGAAGATGATAATACTAATTGTATTCCAGCCCCTGCGTGGGTATGAGTTCTGGGAAAGAATCTTGTATGTAATGATGTGTGTGTTGTGATAAAAGACCAAATCGGTGTAATGGTCCCCTATGTAGCCACGTCGGCATGTGAAGTGATGCATTGTTTTGTATTTAGCCTGGTAGATCCTCACGGAGAGGGTCTGCGGCGCTGTAATATTCCCGAGTGGTTTGGGGTTGTTACAATTATACTGAGAATTGAGAGCTGAACATCAACCTAAAAGAGCAATATATTTCTTTAAGCATAAATCGATATCTTGAGTGAAGAAATATACAATTCCTCAACAATAAACAACACATCTACAGCAAAAGATTACCAATCCTACAGTAGTTGTTCGATTCGTGATAATCTAAATATTTACTGTTAAGATCCTTAGCCCCGTGTAGACTAGGCTAAGTTATTTCGACCTGTGTGGGAAGAATAGAGTTCAGGACGAAGCTTCAATCTGTGTGAGAAGAAGCAAGTCAAAAAAGCCCAAGCCAATCTTTGTAAACAGCCAAATCTACTGTCGGTTGTATCAATCTATGTGAAAGATACTGTGACGAGTTTAGTTAAAATCATACAGTTGTATACGCCATTATTTCAATAAACTGTTTACTCCTGTGTGTAGGACCTGTGGACATAGAGGGGTTTACCTCGAACTACATTAAACTGGGTGTCTTTACTTACTGGCTTTATTGTTTTCCCACTGCCTGTGATTTTAGTATACTTATCTTGAAAACCCTCTTAGCACCAAGATACGGGAGACTATCCAGTTGGTGTATTTAGAGCAACTTAGTTTCAAACTTTAGCTGCGCAAACAAACTTCGAAAAAGAGTACATCTTATTCAACCCGCCATCTAAGCTGTATAACTATATACTGTGACCAACATATATATAGGATCAAATGAGAGCGGTTCTATCGTGCGAATTGCGAATATGCATGAGTTTTGTACTAATTATGCATGAAATATATGCATTTCGTTTATCAAAATTGCAATGCATTAAAATATGCATTATATGCATCAAAATATCGATGCATCAAAATATTGCATTATATGCATCAAATTTTTGTGAGAATAAATCTAGGCCATCCCTTTATCAAGATCTATGGATGAAATTCATTCTTATTTCTTAACCTAAATTGCATTCTCACCTGAACCCACCCACATATATATATATATATGTATATTACATATATGTGTTAGCCCAGAGCATTGAACTAGAAGGTCCTCTACAGACGAGCTCTAAAAATAATGTCCTGAAAAAACAACATTGAAATAATGAGATAAAAATATACAATATTAAGATAAATACCTTTGATGTGTAGAAAGGGTACAATTCTGAGTCCATCTGAGAAAAGGTGGAAAAAAAGGCCTGGAAGTAGTCATGAGGAAGACTTAAAAAGCAAAATAATTTATCAAGACCAATACTTAAGCCGATTACTGCATCATAAATTTTTGGTAAATTAAAAAAAATGAAGCAGTAGTTGGTGCGCCTTTCGCCTTTAGCAACTATGCTATCATCTACCTTTCTGTATCTTTTCAGGAAAAACCACTAGCATTAGCCAATAGTTTAAGGACAAATCCCCTGTTTCCATGTGTGCATCTAGAAAATACAATTACTAGCAATCTAGCATATATATGAAAGACAAGCAATTATGGAGAAAGCATTGCACAAATTAAAACCCACTCTTTCAACCCGCCGATGCATAAACACGAACAGGGGAGCTTCCTTATCATCCTTCGACAATATGTAATTGATTAGTTGATCACTGTCTCTGACTAATGATAACGAATCAGTTGGCTCCCCCAGAAAACCTATTATGCGGTTGTTGTATATCTGTATCCAATCATAAAGTCTTAGAGCATCAAAATTAAATAATATGGCAAAATAGACATGATACTAGAAACCCCAACGAGTTGCAACATTAATACATCAGTGTAATTGTTGCAGTTACCTCAGCTACCAAAAGTGTTTCATCAGCCCCCAGTGAACATGCAGTGCTTAAAGCCTGAGTCAAATCTTCAAGCTTTCCATTCTTGGGCACATTAACAGTAAATGGGGATGGCTTAGTACTGCCATCTGCTTTTACCACGGTCAGAGTCATTGTCCGCATAGATGACGACGGTAGAGGTAAAGACAGGTACATGAATGGGTCAAAGGTAACAGACACTTTTCTACAAATTGGACATACTAATGTGGACTGCATCGCCTCGCAATAATAGCAATCCACCGGATGTTAGCTGAAGTATAAAAGATAATAGAAAAATAACAAAAACTACCACACAATTTCCTTAACTTTCTCCGAGATGTAAAAGCCACAGAGCAAGTTCAATAACTTTGGTAATTAAAGTAACATAATTTGATTCACAGAAAAATTTGGAAGATTGGTCTAATTTGATTGAATATTGAATAATGAAACCTGGTGAAGATAAGGACATTTTTAGATAATTGAGATGCAGAAAAGAATAAACATTGACAGCTTATCTCAACTATACAGACAAGAGCTTTTAGATATTTCTACTTTGGAATGATCAAGGGAAAAGGATAACAAGAAACATCTCTAGAAAGTAAACCAAAAAGAAAGGAAACCACTTACATAAGTGAACACAAGACTCGCATAATTCTAGAAAATGACACTCACTTGGCAAACATCAACAATTATCGAGTCATTACGAGCCAGATGATTCCTCCAATATTCATCAGCTACTTCTTCATCTGGGCGGCCGTCACAGTCCTTAGCTTCAACATAAAGTATGCATCTCACACGATTCAGATCCTCATGGAGACCATCTAAGAGAAATGCCAAGAGCTCCTACAATAATCAAATATGGCCCTCCACTTTAAACAGATGGCACACTGAATCTCAGGCAGATTTGGACAAGAGGAGAATATTTATTCACTGAGAACATACATACTTGAGAATCATGCTGATTAAAACCGCTGAATTGCGGAGCAAAATGAGCGAGCTTCATTTTAAATGTTCTTGGTGCCAGAGGTGTTACTCCAGGAGCCCATAATTTCTTTAAAATATCTCCAAAAGATGAAGCAATTTCACCCTGTCAAAAGCAGATATTCTTTTGGTTGAGGAATAATATTATATTGAACCCAACTTAAATCATACGACATAACAAGAAGAATGACCGATCCTAATTTCTATAACACAGAACTCTGCGAAAGATCCACCAAATAATCTATACAACTAGAGCACTTACTAAGTCAGTCATACACAAGCTCTCTTATATATCTTTCTTTTCAAGAAACTCAGAATCATCATTAAAAATAATAAAAGGTATAAATGGAAAATACATGAAAATAAATCAAATTTATGGCATACTATGAATAACATTTCAGGCAATCTGAATGACCGAAAAGGCAACAATCTTTTGTGAACTGCAATAGAGAAAACCCATGGATGGAAGTGAAAATGTACAACTACTCAAAGAGCATGGATGTTATAATGTCCCAAGTATGAGAAACATACTTTCATGCCCAACGGGTTCTCTGGGTTTATTTCTCTCTTGTAATCTCCAAGAAAGTAGTCAACAAGCTTTGGCGTGTGCGCTAGACACTGTAGAGCACTGTTCATGAAGCAAGTATTCCCCAGGTTTTGTAGCCCAGATAAGCCCAAAGTACCAGCTTCAAATGAATTCCCCAGAAACTTAGAAGAATTGCTTCCGGCAGAACTTGAACTATTATTTGTAGCACCACCGTTCATAAAACATGAAGTACCATTAGCATATGTTCCAACATTATCTTTTCTAGATCCTCTACTTCCAAAAGAATCCGACAACCCATAAACTTGCAACTCAAGGAGTAGCTGCATTAATAAACAGAAGCGAACAAGTTAATTACATAATATAAAGCAAGGACAAAGTTCAAGAATACATTATCGCGAATCGGGAACATCGGACTCAGGAACAATCAAATCGAACTCGAATTTCAGTGAATCAGTGTCGACTTCAGTCTCAAACACGGTGGACTCCATCGGGATAGAATCAAATAACAACACCGACCAGAAATCACCATCATGTGTTTATTCGATGAAGGAATAAAGGAAAGAAAACCGATTCCATTCATGTGAAGTAGTGTGAGATCGAGTATAAGGTTTTTGAGAGAGAGAGAGAGAGAGAGAGAGAGGCGATTTGTATTCCAAATCAAGAACATGAAATAGGGTTTGAGAATGAGATGTGAATCGGGTGTTGTGTTGGATCAGATTAGTTGTGAGGTTTAATTATGGACCCAATCAAGTTAATGGGTTTATGGGATAATTAATCTGATTCAGAGATATTAAGTGTATTAGACTGCTTTTTCGGTGAATGAATCAAATGAATCGAATCGAATCGAATGGATTCGAATCGAATCAATCGAATCAACAGAATCGAATGGAATCGAATCGAATCGAATCGAAATATATATTAAGGGTAAATAATAATAATGGTAAATAATAATAATAATTGTAATTAACAACAACGATAATAGTAATATTATTAGTAATAATAATAATTAAGATTAATAATAATAATAAAAATAATAATAATAATAATAAGAAGAAGAATCGAGAATCGAATCGAATCGAATGGACTCAATCGAATCGAATCAAAATCGAAAAATAAGTCCAAAAGAACAGGGCCTTAGTTGAGTGGTAATTATTGTAAATATTAAAGCTGTATGAACTTTTAATATTTTAGTGGCCCATGAACTTACCAAAAATGGAACGAGCAACTTAGAGTGGGACACCTAAAATGAAAAGATGAGTGACTTAGACTAGGAGTTGGGACGGAGTGAGTATTTCTTATTATATTTGAAGAGTTGAATGTATAAATTTAATTTTTTATTTTAATTTTAGATTATAATTTTCAAAAGAAAAAAGATATGTATTCATATAATATATTTTATTTATTATAATTTTAAGGAATTAATTTCTTTTTTAATATTTTTAAATTTATTAATTTTAATTCGAATATTTTTACGTAAAAAACTATATGTGCTCTTATAAAATTCCGATATAAAATAATTAAACAAATTCAAATAATTTATTTTGTTTTAGTGTAAAATTTAAATTTGACAATATTTTTTTAAAAATATTTAAAATATTTTTCGTAACTATTAAGATTATTTAGTCTATTGCAACGCTTTAAGTTCACATATAATCCAACACTTTAGCTTGGTGTTGCATTAACGTCTTTTGCAACAGTGCATTCTGGTCTAATGCAACACTAATTGAGTAGTATTGCAAAAGACCAAAGATCAGAGGGCTATTGCAATACTTTTTCTTGCAACACTAGAGATATGCGTTGCATATGAGCACTTATGGCGTAGTGTTATATAAAGGTCATTGGTACTCGGATAGAATAGGACTGGAATAAAGTGTTTTGTATATATTATATGGTTTATACTCTGGATACAACTACCTGAGATCTCAAAAGTTATCTTTCAAAGTTTATTTCAAAGATTTATAAGAACTCAAGAGTTTTGAATCGTTTCTGATTTAAGCGAATATATATCGGGATTTTTTAAAGATTATTTCAATGATTGGTGCCTGTTGTTGTGAAGTGACTTGTCTATTTATAGCTAGAATACTTGTACTAGCAAATTTCAATTGCTAACCCCTTCAATGGGGGAAATGAGTGTTATGTATTTCAGGTATTCCTGATTCGAGGGAGAAACCACAGGGTCGACATGAAAGATGATGAAAGACCATTATGCTAATCACAAGAGAGTCAGTTTAATGTCACTATTATCATGTTGTATTTTTCTTCCACTGTCATGTTCTACCTTTGCATGCGAATGTTGATATATTGTATCATTGTGTATCAAGGATACAGACATGTTATCGAATATTGTTATTGTAGTTTTTATTCATTTTTGTATAGATTTGTAACACCCCGAGATATTCGGAATAATTACAGCGCCGTAAACCCTTTAGGTAAGGATTTACAAGACTAATTTTAGAAGAAGTGTAAAAACAATACAATCGAACAACTGAAGTTCAAATATAGATTTGATTCAACCGATCAAATGAGTTAACTTATACAACTATATCGAATTGACTTTATTAAAACAGACGTACTCGAGTACTAAACGAACCAAGAAGACAAATCACAATAACGATAACATCAATCACATCACTGAGCCATTTCATCGTCTCCGTGCATCCGTGGTTGCCTCCCCGCTCCTCGGCTACCTGAACATCAAAACAATTTCCACCCCCGAAGGGGTTAGCAAAACAATGCTAGTACAAGTATCATCATACAATAAATCATCAATGCATCATAAAACATGCAAAACGGACTTCCGCCACCGGAATCCAACGATGCGAATCCTCACGATTCCATCAACACAATACAAGGTAATCGGCGATCCAACGCCCTCAAAGATAGATCCCCATGATGATCCGTCGGACCAACGCATGGTGGAAAACCCATCCAACGATCCGCCCTCAAAGATAGATCCCCATGATGATCCCGTCGGACCAACGCATGATGGACATTCGATCCAAAGACCTCAAAGATAGATCCTCATGATCCCCTCGGATCATTTATACCATAATTCAATCAACTATGCATACACATATGCATTTCAATATGTTCATCAATACGAACCAATAACAACGAATATCACGAGAATTTCCAGAAATACATTTCATATTCAACAATATGAACAAAACCACAAGCATGATAAATCAAACTCGACATATGATACTTGCCTCGAAAATGGCAAGGACGATGTACTTTAATGATCTCGACACACTCGAAGGCCGCCTCCTTCGATCAACGTAACAAGCTCGAACCTTAACAAAAGGAACGATATACAAATCATCTCAAGTCGAACGATGGCCTAACAATTCGGTCTACGGCCGAAAAGCTCAAAATAAACAATGCTGGGCGCTTAGCGTGCGCTACGTACTCTACGTAACGTGCGCTAAGCAGGCATGTTAGCGTACGCTATCGGGTAAGACTAGCGTGCGCTAGTCACGAACTGTCAGTTTGAACCGGCCGATACATAACGCACGCTACGTACGTATTGTGCGTTAACTGAACCTCGATAGCGCACGTTAACTCACATATGTTAGCGTGCGCTACCCTTGCATGGCAGAATACTGCTAACAGAAAAACTGGGTTGAAAGGTGGTGAATTCACGAATTCTATGTTGATACAACATGTCATCCTCAAGCATGTCATGCTAAAAAGGTTTGTGGAAGTTCCATGATCATGAGGTACAAATATATGGATAATCAACTCAACATCATATCTTATCTTCGATATTCAAGAAATATTCTAAGTTCCGATTATTCCAAGTCCCAAAAACATATGATTCCTTACGTAAAACATACAAACTAGGTAATCTCCGATTACTGATCATAAATGGATTTGAAAACGCTTAGGAGTCCATAAACTGAGATGGTTCAAAGGTTCATACGATAATTAGTGCCGATACGTCAAAAGTATCCTTCTAACATGTGATGACCGATCATAAACGAAATAATTGGCTATCAAAACATGATCAGACATTCTTAAAAACATTACTAACATTGGTGAAGAATCACCTACCTCAAAGTAGTGAAGAACACGGAGGAAGTTGAAGCAATCCAACAACGAAAGCTTGAACACCAATCTCCAATGATATACGATCTTCAATCACGAACTAGGGTGTTGATATTAAGTGTTTAGGATGAAGGGAGTTATGTTCTAAGTGTCGGAATTCGGGTAATGGGAGAAGAGAGAACTGAAATCACGAATAGGATGCTATCCTATTTATAATAAATGGCTATTAGCGCGCGCTAGACCCTGCTCGTAGCGTGCGCTAACGTCTCACTGGACTAAACTGTACTCGGCACTTAGCATGCGCTATGCATATACCTGTAGCGTGCGCTAAGGCGTTGACTCGGCTTTTCCCCGAAAGCTGTCCAGGTACATCCCGACACTATCCGACAGGGGTCCCCCGTCCAGATCTCACCTACCGCACGTCCCAATCAATTTGACCACGCATAGCGTGCGCTAAAGACCCCCAGTAGCGTGCGCTATGAATCCACGTTAGCGCACGCTAAACATATCCGGTAGCGTGCGCTATATGCGCAGATTTTACAATCTTTAAATAACAACCACGAAATTAAACGCTCGACAACATCGGATTATGAAATACGGAAAATAATACTCAGATCAAGTACAATCATTACAATGTACCAAGTTCCAATTACATAACAGAAATCTCGGGTATTACATCCTTCCTCCCTAAAAAGAAGTTTCGTCCCGAAACTTAAGATGAAAACAACTCCGGATATCTAGTCTTCATACTGTCCTCCGTTTCCCAAGTGGCCTCTTCGACTCCATGTCGTGACCATTGTACTTTAACCAAGTGTATTGGTTTATTCCTCAATTGTTTGATCCGGCTCTCAAGTATCTTGATTGGTCTCTCCTCGAAGGTGCCATCATTAGCTATCTCGATCTCGTCGAAATCAATGACGTGACTGGGGTCCGATACATACTTCCGCAATTGGGATACGTGAAACACATTGTGAACGTGACTCAGCGATGGCGGTAAGGCCAACCTGTATGCTAAATCTCCAACTCTCTCGAGGATCTCAAATGGTCCGATATATCTCGGACTTAGCTTGCCTCTCCTCCCAAAACGGAAAATCCCTCGTGTAGGAGACACCTTCAATAGTACATGGTCCCCAGCGTCGAACTCTAGAGGGCGACGACGTACATCTGCATAAGACTTGCCGACTCACGATCAGCAGTCTCTCTCGAATCAAAGCTATCTTCTCTTGAGTCTGAATAATTAATTCTGGTTCCGTCCCGATCAAATCCGAAGAATCATCCCAACATAGGGGTGATCAGCATCTTCTCCCGTACAAAGCTTCAAATGGTGCCATCTTAATTGAAGCATGCCAACTATTATTATAGGTGAATTCGACTAATGGCAAATGAACTTCCCAATTAGTTGACCAATCCAAAGCACAAGCTCTAAGCATGTCTTCTACGGTTTGAATAGTCCTTTCGGACTGACCGTCCGTTTGGGGATGATAAGCTGTGCTAAAGTTGAGCTCAGTCTCCAGAGCCCTGTGAACTGCTTTCCAGAAATGTGACACGAAGCGACCATCTCAATCCGAAATAATGGTCCTCGGGGTCCCATGCAATCAGACTATCTCTGCAATAAATACTCGTGCCAATCTCTCGGGTCCCCATGTATCTTTAATTCCCAGGAAATGAGCCGACTTGGTTAGTCGATCAACTACAACCCAAATCATGTTCATTCCCGTTCTAGTCCTCGGCATACTAGTGATGAAATCCATCGAGATATCCTCCCACTTCCACTCAGGGATCAGAAGCGGTTTTAACATTCCTACAGTCGTTGATGTTCAATCTTAACTCTTGACAAGTCAAACACTTCAAACGTACTCGCTATGTCCTTCTTCATATTCCCCACCGGAAGTTTTGCTTTAAATATTTATACATCTTACTACTGCTGGTGAATAGAATAGGCGCGCTATGAGCTTCCTTTAAAATTGTCCGTCTCAAATCATCATCCTCGGGAACGCAAAGTCGACTCAAATCTCGTAACCCCATCGTCTTGTATCACGAATCCTGGGGCTTTTCCTTTCTTTACTTCGTCATATAATCGAAGGATCAGAGAATTGTTCAATTGTTTAGACTTGATCTCCTCGACTAATGATGAAGTCAGTTCCATCACATAAAGTCACCCTTGGATTCCTGGTGCCCATACCTCAATCCCCTCGCGGATCAGTTCTCGTTGAATACTGGTTTGGGACGTAAGTGCTTCCAACACTCGAAGAGAAAAAGGTTTACGGCTCAAAGCATCAGCTACTACGTTTGCTTTCCCCGGATGATAGAGAATCTCCAAGTCGTAATCCTTGATCAATTCCATCCACCTTCTCTGCCTCATGTTTAACTCTTTCTGACTGAAAATGTACTTGAGGCTCTTATGATCTGTAAAGATCTGACAATGAGTGCCGTACAAATAATGTCGCCAAATTTTCAAGGCAAAGACCACAGCTGCTAGCTCCAGATCGTGAGTCGGGTAATTAACCTCATACGGTTTCAATTGCCGAGAAGCATAAGCAATCACTTTATCCTTCTGCATCAATACACAACCCAGACCCTGATTCGAAGCGTCGCTGTATACCATAAATCCGTCAGTTCCCTCTGGCAGCGCTAATATAGGTGCTGTCGTCAGCCTCCTCTTAAGTTCGTCAAAACCAGCCTGGCACTTCTCATTCCACATGAACTTTTGAGTTTTCTGTAACAGCTGGGTGAGCGGACGAGCAATTTTGGAAAATCCCTCTACAAAGCGGCGATAATATCCAGCAAGTCCTAAGAAGCTTCGGACTTCTTTCACGTTTTTAGGAGCTTCCCAGTCCAAGATTGCCTCGACTTTCTTCGGGTCCACCTGAACTCCGTCGGCTGATATCACATGCCCAAGGAAGGTTACTTCCTTAAGCCAGAACTCGCATTTTGAAAGTTTTGCATACAGCTGTTCCTTCCTCAAGGTGCTCAAAACCACACGTAAATGCTCGGCATGTTCCTCTGCGTCCTTCGAATATATCAAAATGTCATCAATGAAGACGACCACAAATTTATCCAAGTATTCCAAGAATACCCAATTCATCAATTGCATGAATACTGCAGGAGCATTGGTAAGTCCAAATGGCATTACTACAAATTCATAATGCTGCAGAGTCTGAAAGCAGATTTCGGTATATCCGATTCCTTAATTCTCAACTGGTGGTATCCTGATCGCAAGTCAATCTTCGAGAATACCCTTGCCCCTTGCAGTTGATCAAACAAGTCGTCGATTCGAGGAATAGGATACTTATTCTTGATTGTCATCTTGTTGAGCTCCCTGTAATCAATACACAGTCGGAGGGATCCGTCTTTCTTCCGGACAAAGAGAACGGGCGCTCCCCAAGGAGAAACACTAGGTTGGATATAGTCTTTCTGTAACAATTCCTCCAGTTGCTTCTTGAGTTCATACATCTCGGTTGGCGCCATGCGGTATGGTGCCCTAGAAATAGGGGCTGCTCCAGGCTCTAATTCGATAGTGAATTCCACTCCCCTCTGCGGAGGTAACCCAGGTAGTTCGTCAGGAAATACATCTGAGAACTCGTTCACAACTGAAATAGACGAGAGCTCTACTCTTTCCTCTTTCCTCATGGCATAGCACCAAAGTCCGTGACATCCCTGCTTCAGTAATTTCACGGCTTTCATTGCTTTGATCAATTTTCCCGAGCTTCCTGGTCTCCATCCTCGGAATAAGTGTTCAGATCCGTCATCAGCAATGATGGACATGACTCTCTCGGTAATTGAATGACTCCATAACGGTTGAGCCAATCATCCCCGAGAATTAAATCGTCACCGTAGATGTCAACTACAATGAGATTCGATGGCCACTCTCTTCCTTCTATAGATACTGGGAAATCCCTAGCTTCTAGTGTTCCCACAATTTTCTCTCCGCTCGGTAATCCCACAACATAAGGTTCACAATTATACAAGCACGAGACTTTCAAACGATTAACACAGTTCAAAGATATAAAAGAATGCGTAGCTCCTGAATCGAACAAGACACTAACTGGTTGCAAAAGGATCTGAATCGCACTGATGCAACAAATTGTGTTACGATCATCGATTTCCTCATTTCATACGGGCGTGGAGGAACGGACCCAAGATTGGATGTCTCTCTCTTCCCGCCGTTACTGCTGAAATCCACTTTGCTGCGTCTGGTTCACACTCGTCTCCTTCGGGACTGGAGCTGGAGTGCGAGTACCAAAAGATCGGGTCGCATTCCCACAAAACATTGCGCGATGTCCTTCCTGTCCACACTCGAAACAGGTTACAGCAGGCGCGAAACAATCACGTCGAACATGTCCCGCTTTGCCACAGTTGTAACACTTCTTCCCTGCGTCTGAAACAGTTGGTGCTGCCCGGAACTTCTTTCCACCTCGAGGAGGATGCGGAGGTCTCCTGGATGAATGAAAAGAGGAGTGACCCCTGCGAGGCCTGCTACCCTTATCCTCCGTGAAGTTGCCAGACACCTTCTGTTTCTTTGCTTCCGCCGATTTCTCTACTGCTGCCTCCTTCATGTCATAGGCCAACGCCTTGTCCTGGTACTGTCGCAAGGTGGTACATTCAAATCCGGACATATACTGCTGAATTTCCGGCTTCATTCGCCTGTCAAAATGAAAAATCTTCTCCGCCTCGGTCCTGACCAAGTGGCGCACATAAGTCAGTTTGTGATTAAAATTCTTAATCACGTCCGTCACAGATACTTCCGAATTTTGTGGTGAGAAAAACTCCCGGACTCGGGCTTCTCTAACTGGACGAGGACAATACTGTGCCTCCATCATCAATTTAAATTCCGTCCAGTCAACAATGTGCTCCTCCGGTCGAATGGCCTCCCACCAGTCGAAAGCCTCCCCGGTCAAAAGATACTGGGCGACCGGAACCTTCCTATCGTTGGGACAGTTAATCCCTGCAAAAATCTTTTCCAATTCCTTCAGCCAATGATCCCACGAAAGCGTCTCAGCGGAACCGTCAAATTTCGGAGGATGCAATTTGACCACATCGGTGAGCCATTTATCTCCCCGATTATCCGCGTTGTGCTGCTGTCCCATCGCCGTCTGCATGCGATCCACAACTTGAGCAAACTGGTTTATCTGGGCAACCACCTGCTGAAGCACTCCCGGCACGTTAGGATCTGCATTATTAGTTGTCGATCCCTGCTGTCCCCCGGAATGTGAATCCGTTTGACTAGCGGCTATCTCTGGGGTAGATACCGACTCTTCTTGCCTCGCATTTCCACGACCGCGTCCGCGTCCACGACCTCCTCTCAACATACTGTAAACATAAATACTCAATATCCAGGACAAACTTAATTAGTGCCGATACGTCAAAAGTATCCTTCTAACATGTGATGACCGATCATAAACGAAGAATCACCTACCTCAAAGTATCCTTAAAAACATTAGTAACATCGGTGAAGAATCACCTACCTCAAAGTAGTGAAGAACACGGAGGAAGTTGAAGCAATCCAACACCGAAAGCTTGAACACCAATCTCCAATGATATACGATCTTCAATCACGAACTAGGGTGTTGATATGAAGTGTTTAGGATGAAGGGAGTTATGTTCTAAGTGTAGGAATTCGGGTAATGGGAGAAGAGAGAACTGAAATCACGAATAGGATGTTGTCCTATTTATAATAAATGGCTATTAGCGCGCGCTAGACCCTGCTCGTAGCGTGCGCTAACGGCTCACTGGACTAAACTGTACTCGGCACTTACCGTGCGCTACGCATATACCTGTAGCGTGCGCTAAGGCGTTGACTCGGCTTTTCCCCGAAAGCCGTCCAGGTACATCCCGACACTATCCGACAGGGGTCCCCCGGCCAGATCTCACCTACCGCACGTCCCAATCAATTTGACCACGCATAGCATGCGCTAAAGACCCCCAGTAGCGTGCGCTATGAATCCACGTTAGCGCACGCTAAACATATCCGGTAGCGTGCGCTATATGCGCAGAGTTTACAATCTTTAAATCACAACCACGAAATTAAACGCTCGACAACATCGGATTATGAAATACGGAAAATAATACTCAGATCAAGTACAATCATTACAATGTACCAAGTTCCAATTACATAACAGAAATCTCGGGTATTACAAGATTAACCTTGTTGGTCAATTATGGTTTGATTTGTTCTGCATGTAACAACCCAAAAATGGTCTGGGTGTTACATGGATTTTGAATTATTGATTACTTCTGATCTGCGACTGTGTATTTATAAATAATTTTCTAATATTTTATGGACGTGGTGTAACACCCCCGATATATTCAGGAATATTATAGCGCCGTAAATCCTTTACATAAGAATATACAAGGCTGAATAAAAGAAAAGACACTAACAGATACCGATTTATGAAATTACTGAAATAAAATACAACCGTCTGGTTCAATACCGAGAATACAAATATCCAATGAAGAGTTATTATTACATCACTAAAATCCAAACATTATAAACTGACGACGTACTCGAGTACTTATTGAAATAACCAACAAACAACAGACAGTAAACCCGGCCGGAACATCACTCTGCACCCTCGTCACCAAGCATCTCCAGTGGCTGTTTCCCCGCTCTCCTGGATCCTGAACATACACAAATGTTCACCCCCGAAGGGGTTAGCACAATGATGCTAGTACAAGTACAATAATCATACAACAGTGATATAATCAACAATTATATCATAACAAGTTTCTCCAATGAGAAATATCCACAACACATATCATATCATAACAGTTTCAACATACTGATGGTATTCCAACGATCCAGCGGACACAGCTATAGATTCCCATGATGATCCCGTCGGACCAACACATGGTGGAACTACCTGTCCAACGATCCAGCGCACACATCTATAGATTCCCATGATGATTCCCGTCGGATCAACGCATGGTGGACATATGATTTAGAACTTGCTGCAGTGGTGTTTGCACTTAAAATATGGAAGCATTACCTATATGGAGAACGTTGTGAAATTTATACTGATCACAAGAGCCTGAAATATTTTTCACTCAGAAAGAATTAAATATGAGACAGCGAAGATGGTTAGAACTTGTTAAAGACTATGATTGTGTCATCAACTACCAGCCTGGTAAAGCTAATGTAGTAGCAGATGCCCTAGGCAGAAAATCAGCACAATCCATTGCGGCCATGACCTTGATCCAGAAGCCAGAATTACACGATTTTATGAATATGGATGTGGAAATTATCCAACATGGATGGCTAGAAGCAAAATTGTCAGCACTAACCCTTCGACCTACTTTAATAGATAGAATTCAGCAAGGCCAGAAAGAGGATCAAGAGTTAGAGAAAATAAAGAAGAACATTAAATTAGGAACCTCGTCAGATTTCCAATTGTCAGAACAGGGTATTATTCGATTTAGAAATCGTTTATGTGTGCCTAATTTTGAAGATGTTCGCAAAGAAATATTACTAGAGGCGCACTCAACACCATATTCAGTACATCCAGGAGCAACCAAAATGTATAGAGACTTGAAACTACACTATTGGTGGCCAGGTATGAAAGAAGATATTGCACAATATGTGGAGCAATGCCTAACATGTCAACAGGTAAAATCTGATCAAAGACCGGCAGGAACCTTGAAACCTTTATTTGATCCAAAATGGAAGTGGGAGGACATTACGATGGATTTTGTGATAGGTTTACCAAGAACGGTTAAAGGACACAATTCTATCTGGGTTATAGTTGATAGATTGACAAAATCTGCTCACTTTCTCCCAGTTTGTACGACATACTCCATCGATCGTTATGCTCAACTCTACATACAAGAAATAGTGAGGCTAAACAAGACATATGGCGAATGTTTACCCAAACAAGACAAAAGCCAAAGCGCAGGAAAGGGTACCAGCTAGAGTTTACACTATAACCAGAGAAGATGCTGAAGCTAATCCGTCTATTATCACAGGTAACCTTCTTATCTTTGGTATTTCAGCATCGGTATTATTTGATCCTGGTGCTACACATTCATTTGCATCTACCGAGTATGTGAGAAGGCTCGGTAGAGTACCAGAAACAATTTAGGTAGGTTATAATGTAGTTACCCCCTTTGGAGATCCAAAACAAACAGATAAGATCATACGAGCGTGTAGTATTCCTATCGAAAATAGGGAACTCTATGCTGATTTAATTGTGTTGGACATGAATGACTATGACATAATCTTGGGTATGGATTGGTTATCAAAATATCATGCTACTGTTGACTGTCGGAGAAAGATTGTGACACTACAACCACCTGGGGAAGAACCTTTTTATTTTGTCGGGGTTAGTAAGAATTTATGATTTCAAGTAATCTCAGCAATGAAGGCACAACGTTTATTAAACAGTGGTTGTGAAGGCTATGTAGTCAGTGTAATGAGCATTGAAAAACAAGATTTCTAGAACGTCAATGAAGTACCAGTGGTGAAACAATACCCTGAAGTGTTTCCTGATGATCTACCGGGACTGCCACCAGATCGTGAAATAGAGTTTGTAATTAACATACAGCCGGGAACGGCACCAATATCAAAGTCACCATACAGAATGGCACTAGCTGAATTAAAGGAATTAAAGACCCAGTTGCAAGGGTTGTTAGATAAAGGCCTCATTAGGCCTAGTTATTCACCATAGGGAGCGCCAATATTGTTTGTTCGTAAGAAGGATGGTTCCTTGAGGATGTGTATAGACTATCGAGAGCTCAACAAAGTTATGATCAAGAACAAGTATCCTTTACCTCGAATTGATGACTTGTTTGATCAACTTCAAGGCACATCTATCTTTTCCAAAATTGATCTGCGATCAGGGTACCATCAATTGAAGCTAAAGGAAGAGGACATCCCAAAAACGGCATTCAGTACGAGGTACGGACAGTATGAGTTTTTGGTGATGTCGTTTAGCCTAACAAATGCCCCAGCAGCATTTATGGATTTAATGAGTAGAGTGTTTAAAGGCTTCCTGGATAAGTTTGTTATCGTGTTTATTGATGATATTCTCATATATTCGAAGACCAAAGAAGACCATACAGTGCATCTAAGGAAAGTTTTAGAAGTCTTAAAACAGAAACAATTATATGCTAAGTTTAAAAAGTGTGAATTCTGGTTAGACCGAGTGGTATTCTTGGGGCATGTTATATCCGGAGCAGGGATTTCAGTAGACCCAAGCAAAGTTGAAGCAATCAATAACTGGCCGCAACCCACAAATTCTACAGAAGTACGCAGCTTTCTTGGTCTATCTGGATATTACCGTCGATTTGTAGAGGGATTCTCTAAGATTGCCTCTCCATTAACACAATTGACTAGAAATAATGTTTTATTCAAGTGGACAGAATCATGCGAGCAAATATTTCAAGAACTGAAGAGGCGGTTGACATCGGCATCGATCTTGACCATTCCAATGGGAACTGGAGGTTTTAAAGTCTACAGTGATGCTTCAAAGAATGGTCTGGGTTGTGTATTGATGCAGAATAGTAAAGTAATAGCATATGCATCTAGACAACTGAAGGAGTATGAAAAGAACTACCCGACACATGATTTAGAACTTGCTGCAGTGGTTTTTGCACTTAAAATATGGAGGCATTACCTATATGCAGAACGTTGTGAAATTTATACTGATCACAAGAGCCTGAAATATTTCTTCACTCAGAAAGAATTAAATATGAGACAGCGGAGATGGTTAGAACTTGTTAAAGACTATGATTGTGTCATCAACTACCACCTTCGTAAAGCTAATGTAGTAGCAGATGCCCTAAGCAGAAAATCAGCACAATCCATTGCGGCCATGACCTTGATCTAGAAGCCAAAATTACACGATTTGATGAATATGGATGTGGAAATTATCTAACAGGGATGGCTAGAAGCAAAATTGTCAACACTAACCCTTCGACCTACTTTAATAGATAGAATTCAGCAAGGCCAGAAAGAGGATCAAGAGTTAGAGAAAATAAAGAAGAACATTAAATTAGGAACCTCGTCAGATTTCCAATTGTTAGAAGATGGTATTATTCGATTTAGAAATCGTTTATGTGTGCCTAATTTTGAAGATGTTCGCAAAGAAATATTACTAGAGGCGCACTCAACATCATATTCAGTACATCCAGGAGCAACCAAAATGTACAGAGACTTGAAACTACACTATTGGTGGCCAGGTATGAAAGAAGATATTGCACAATATGTGGAGCAATGCCTAACATGTCAACAGGTAAAAGCTGAGCATCAAAGACCAGCAGGAACCTTGAAACCTTTATTTGTTCCAAAATGGAAGTGGGAGGACATTACGATGGATTTTGTGACAGGTTTACCAAGAACGGTTAAAGGACACAATTCTATCTGGGTTATAGTTGATAGATTGACAAAATCTGCTCACTTTCTCCCAGTTTGTACGAAATACTCCATCGATCGTTATGCTCAACTCTACATGCAGGAAATAGTGAGGCTACATGGGGTTCCATTATCTATTGTATCGGACAGAGATTCACGATTTGTATCAGTTTTTTGGAAGAGCCTGCATAGAGCATTGGGTACCCACTTGTCTTTCAGCACTGCTTATCATCCACAGTCGGATGGGCAATCAGAAAGAACTATACAAACTCTTGAAGATATGCTCAGATCCTATGTTATGGACTTTCAAGGCCAGTGGATCAAACATTTACCCCTAATTGAATTCTCCTACAATAATAGTTATCATAGTACAATTGGAATGGCTCCTTATGAAGCTTTGTATGGCCGGAAGTGTCGATCACCAGTACATTGGGATGAGGTTGGTGAAGGAAGAGTTTTAGGTCCTGATATGATTCAAGAAATGACAGAAGCAATTTCACTAATCAGAGAAAGAATGCGAACAACTCAAAGCAGACAAAAGAATTATGCAGATACCAGAAGGAGAGCACTGGAATTTGCCGTGGGTGATCGAGTATTCCTGAAGGTTTCTCCAATGAAGGGAATAATGAGATTTGGTAAGAAAGGAAAACTGAGTCCAAGATACATTGGGCCATTTCCTATTACTGAGCGGGATGGTGAAGTGGCTTATCGACTAGAGTTGCCAGCATCAATGTCTCAGATACACAATGTATTTCACGTTTCTCTACTAAGAAAATACATTGTGAATCCATCCCACATTCTCAAGAATGAACCAGTTGAGATGGAGGCAGATTTCAGTTACAAGGAGATACCGGTACAAATCTTACTAAGAGAAGTAAAGAAACTCAGAAATAAATAGGTGCCACTAGTCAAAGTGTTGTGGATAAATCAACTCGTATAAGAAGCCACTTGGGAGAGAGAAGATGAAATGAGGGCTAAATACCCTGATCTTTTCAGGTAAGTTAAATTTCGGGGACGAAATTTTTATAAGAAGGGGAGGATGTGATACCCGAGCCTAACATTACTCACTTGGTCAATATGATTCATGCATAACTTGTTAATTATGTGTTATTTGGATTACTTGATGTTTTATGGTTCAGTTGATCTTATAGTTAATTTCACACATAGAAATGTGCTAAACATTTGAACTCATGTCTAAAACACAATCGTGGTATATGTTACGGGACTAAATTATGTTATTCATAGTATTTCTAATACGAAAATAAAATATATGTAAAGATCTTATAAAACTCTAAGTACACGTGGTAAGCCTAGAAGTTATAAAGGTGTCACTGACGTATCTATCGGAGGTTAACTAGCTTACCTCGAGATTTTAGTCGGCGCGTGTAGTGGGTCACTTTAAATTGACGATTCAAGTAGATAACCATCATTCAATAAACTAACACGTGTCAAGTGCCTTTGACTCTTGTCAATACCTAATAGGATACAATTTATGATTGTATCTGATAACGTCTGTAAAATACTGTGATCTGTCTATACCTCATTCGTTCCAACTGCGGTAGGAATTGAACTTATCTTTTAGTTTACCATAGTAATTATATTTTTATAAATGATTCCTTCCATTCTTACCTACAGTGTCTCATTTGTGAAGTTTTAGAAAGTTTGACAATAAAGTCCTTCACTAGCATTTTCAACATTGTTCGCATGGGTAATCGAGTTTAAGCAATAAAAATACACCCTAAACTTCTACTAAACCATTTTAAAGATCATCCATACCCGAAATGAGGTCAATATATACTAGGAACCGGTTCAAACACTCCAAGAACCGGATCATAACTACTTGAATCGATCAATTATTTCAAACCTAGTCTATAGTAGTCATTCGAGGGTATTTTGGACATTTCACCTTCATAACCGACTTAAGACACTTGTTTGATGGATAAATCCGACCCTCAACCCTCATTTACAGTCTGTACATGAATAAGAAGCTCCCCACTTCGAAAAATCACCAAAAATTCAAGAACAAATCATCAAAAACATCAACACCTCAATTCCTTTGACAATCAAGGTGAGTTTCCTTTGTTTCTTCCTTATTCTTGCTATGTTTCTTAGCTATTTCGAAGGTGTGAGAGCTTGTATATGTTCTTATATATGTTATAATGATGTTAAGAATTCATCCATGGCAAACTCTTCTGTTTAATATGGATTTATAAGGCTTAAAACTCACTAAGGTAATAAAGGAATCAATTCTGCCACCTTTTGGAAGTAATAGTATATGTTACTTGATCCGTATGTTTCAGGGTCAGGAGTTTTATTATACTTATTCTTAAGTATCTTAGGATATTATGTCAAAAATTGGTGCAAATTCAACTTATATTATAGTGGTTATAAGCAAAACAAAATCTGATTATGACAAGACTTTGATAAACTCTCTTAATCAAGTGATTGTTATAAAACCTTGAAATTTTAAGTTGTGAGAATTGAATGAACGTTATAAACAGAGACTAATAGATTTATTAATGAATTATAAGTCCAAAATTGATTGGTTAAGGGGCTGGTAGACATCGATAAACCGACATAAAGTACGTAGAACACCGGTTATGCGAAGTGGTAAACCCTTTCGATATGAAGAGAGTTAAATCTTGCGTGTGGTATGTAAATCCTTGAAAAACATTCCTTGAAATAGGTTCTGAAGATATATCATCCCAACCACCCCCTATTGGTATAAACATAAGGGTATTACCCGATCAAGGTAAGTAAAAATCCATCTGCAACTACAAGACCCAGAAATGACATCCACAAGTTCTGATCGTGATCTGATCATTGGTCGATTGACTGAACTAGTAGAAAGGCAATCTCAACAAATCCAACAACTCATCCAACAAAGAGACATGTGAGGACAGCAGGGAGATGACAGGAATCGACCGCCACCTCGAGTAGAACAAGTTGAATTAGATGGAGGAAGGTTCAGGAAGTTGAATCCACCGACATTTGACAGCGCAGTGGATCCTACAGAAGCAGAAGATTGGCTAAGGACTATAGAAAACATGTTCCAATAGTAAGGTTTCTGAAGAGAACAAGGTGTTTTGTGCATCCTTCATGTTACGGGGCAGTGCAGGTCATTGGTGGGATACGATAAGCGCTATTGAAAATGTGGCAACAATGAGTTGGGCTAAGTTCAAGGAACTCTTCAGAAATAAGTACTTTACAGCTCCTGTTCGTGCAATGAAGATGAACGAATTTATACAGTTGAAACAAGAAAGTATGACGGTTTCAGACTACATCTGTAAGTTTGAAATGCTATCTAGGTTTGCTGAGCATATGGTTAGCACGGAAGCACTGAAAGTGGAGAGGTTCCTTGAAGGCTTGAGACCAGAGCTATACAGAGATGTCAGCATGGCAGGAATTCAAGGGATGACTTATTCAATAATTGCTGAGAGAGCATTGGTCGCAGAACAGGCAGAACTGAGGATTCGACAAGCACAAGAGGTTCGGCGGCAATTTGCCCAACGACAAGGCCAACGCTGGTTTAAGAATAAAAACAAGAGGCCACCTCAATCGCAGAATCCAGAGGCTGATTTTCCATCTAAAAAGGGGCAGGAACAAGGAGAACCAAGTAAGCGTATGAAGTCTGAAGAGGGTAGACCCTTTGTACCATTACCGGCATGCCCTAACTGTGGAAAACAACATAGTGGAGTTTGCTTATTGGGTTCTAAAGTATGCTTTTCATGTGGACAACCTGGACATATGGCGAATGTTTGCCCAAACAAGACAAAAGCCAAAGCGCAGGGAAGGGTACAAGCTAGAGTTTACACTATAACCAGAGAAGATGCTGAAGCTAATCCGTCTATTATCACAGGTAACCTTCTTATCTTTGGTATTTCAGCATCGGTATTATTTGATCCTGGTGCTACACATTCATTTGCATCTACCGAGTATGTGAGAAGGTTGGGTAGAGTACCAGAAACAATTGAGGTAGGTTATAATGTAGTTACCCCCTCTGGAGATCCAAAACAAACAGATAAGATCATACGAGAGTGTAGTATTCTATCGAAAATAGGGAACTCTATGCTGATTTAATTGTGTTGGACATGAATGACTATGACATAATCTTGGGTATGGATTGGTTATGAAAATATCATGCTACTGTTGACTGTCAGAGAAAGATTGTGACACTACAACCACCTGGGGAAGAATCTTTTTATTTTGTCGGGGTTAGTAAGAATTTAAGATTTCCAGTAATCTCAGCTGTAATATCTGTGTTTTCTATTTTCGGTAATTTCTATTTTTGGTGTATGTTCGTTTCGGAAAACTCGCTTAGCACTGTTTTAGAATTCTGAATCTATTTTGTTCTTGGAGTTTTTCCGTCTGGACGAGTTTCGAGGATGTTTTTGCATAATTTCATCTTGAATTATATCTTGCCGCATGTACGTTTGATTCTCGTAAAACTTGTTCGTTTTCGTTGTTTCTTGATTTGTATAAGTTTGTATGGTTGAGTTGGTCGTGTTCAAACTTTCGGATTGTTAATCCGACGTTGTATCCCGATTTTCGGACGTTTGGGTCGTTTTGTAATTTCTTAGAAGTTTAGGGTGCTTTTATCCTCCTTGTCATATTTTGGATTCCCCGGATGTTGGTAGTGTATTTTCTTTCTAAACTCAGCTTCGTTGTTATGGATACCCCATGTTTATACTTTTGATTCTATCCTTGCGTTGCGTTTCGTCGTTGTATCGATTGTGCTGAGCTAAGTGTTTAGCAGCGCTGAACTGCTGCATGCATAATGTACGTTATGCATGCACCTTTACATACGTTATATAGGCATCATAACGTACGTTATACCCTATTGGTAACGTACATTATGGTTTCGCAAAATGAGTCCAGATTGTTCGTTACGTACGTTAACCTGAGAGAGGTTACGTACGTAACCTTCATAACGTACGTTAACAACTCGCGTTAACGTACGTAACGCGCCGTCAGGCCTTTTAATTCCTGACTTATCCTCAGTCGCGTTATTTCGTTCCTTCTCATCCCTTTGTGCGAAACGTGAGTTCCTTGAGCGTTTTGGAGCATTTTGCCCAGGGCAATCCTTAGAGTTCTTTTAGAGATCGATTGTTGTGCTTCAAGCAAGGTTTATCATCATCATAATCATCCTCCATCCGTCCGAATCGAGGTATATTTCCTTAGAACCCTAGTTTTTGGGGATTTCGGGATTTTTGGGATAATTCTTCCTTTTAATCTGATTTAGCATCGACGACTCGTTAGATTACGATTTTGTAGTCGTAAATCCCTTGTTTCCATTATAGTTTAACGGATTTAACCTAGTAATTTCTCCATTGTTAGATTATAACCATCTTGGACTTCGTATTGACCGACAAATCGTTCCAAGGGGCAGAATTAGGATTAATTCTTATCTTTCTGCATTATTGAGACTTGTGTATACCGTTATTGTGTTAGGAACGGATTTGGGAGGATTGTTCGGACCGAAACCTATTCCTTCATCGTTTCCTTCGTTTCGTTTCATTCAAGGCAAGTACATGTATTACATTTCGTTATGTATGTTGTGATTTTCGAAATGATTGATGAATTGTGATTTTTGGGTGCGTGAGTTGTGTTCCTTCCACCCGGAGTGTCCGACGGGATGTCTAGGGGTCGATACTAAGGGGTACGGCCGCGGAAGGGAACTTGGGTGCGTGTATGATTGAACTTCCACCCGGAGTGTCCGACGGGATGTCTGGGGGTCGATACTAAGGGGTACGGCGGCGGAAGTGGTATCCCACCCGGAGTGTTCGACGGGATGTCTGGGGGTCGATACTAAGGGGTACGGCCAAGGGATACCAGTTGTGATTTTGTGATATCGTGATGATTGGAACTGATTTGATTGCCAATGTAGTATTCCGGAATATTTATGGCAAATGATTTCTGATTGAGATGATTGTGCTAAAAACCGTATTTTGCATATAATGTTGTGTAATTGTGTACTTGCACTAGCTATTCGAATGATAACCCCTTAAATGGGGGAAATGCGTCTTATGCATTTAGTACCGGAGAGGCGAGAAGGTGCACGGGACACGCACGTAAAGGATGGGCTGGCTTGATGATGTGGCTCGAGTCTGTAATTTTATGTTTTGTCATTGCATTTGTCGAGTATTGGAATTAGACTGTCTACTTTTAAACTTGGTTTAAGTCCCCTGCATGGGCAACGAAGTGGTATTTATCTTATGTTTATGTACTCCGTTAAAATTGTTTTGGCCGAGGCCACGGCCTTATTTACTTTTGAGTGCATCGTTTGGAATTACATTGTGGTTTATGTGTCATGTGTTAGCCTGGTAGACCTCACGAGGGTTCTACGGCATGTAATGTCCCATTTGTGAATTGGGGTGTTACATCAGCAATGAAGGCACAACGTTTATTAAACAGTGGTTGTGAAGGCTATGTAGTTAGTGTAATGAGCATTGAAAAACAAGATTTCTCGAACGTCAATGAAGTACCAGTGGTGAAACAATACCCTGAAGTGTTTCCTGATGATCTACCGGGACTGCCACCAGATCGTGAAATAGAGTTTGTGATTAACTTACAGCCGGGAACGGCACCAATATCAAAGTCACCATACAGAATGGCACTAGCTGAATTAAAGGAATTAAAGACCCAGTTGCAAGAGTTGTTAGATAAAGGCCTCATTAGGCCTAGTTATTCACCATGGGGAGCGCCAATATTGTTTGTTCGTAAGAAGGATGGTTCCTTGAGGATGTGTATAGACTATCGAGAGCTTCAAGGTGCATCTATCTTTTCCAAAATTGATCTGCGATCAGGGTACCATCAATTGAAGATAAAGGAATAGGACATCCCAAAAACGGCATTCAGTACGAGGTACGGACACAATGAGTTTTTGGTGATGCCGTTTCGCCTAACAAATGCCCCAGCAGCATTTATGGATTTAATGAATAGAGTGTTTAAAGACTTCCTGGATAAGTTTGTTATCGTGTTTATTGATGATATTCTCATATATTCGAAGACCAAAGAAGACCATACAGTACATCTAAGGAAAGTTTTAGAAGTCTTAAAACAGAAACAATTATATGCTAAGTTTAAAAAGTGTGAATTCTGGTTAGACCGAGTGGTATTCTTGGGGCATGTTATATCTGGATCAGGGATTTCAGTAGACCCAAGCAAAGTTGAAGCAATCAATAACTGGCCGCAACCCACAAATTCTACAGAAGTACGCAGCTTTCTTGGTCTAGCTGGATATTATCGTCGATTTGTACAGGGATTCTCTAAGATTGCCTCTCCATTAACACAATTGACTAGAAAGAATGTTTCCTTCAAGTGGACAGAATCAGGCGAGCAAAGCTTTCAAGAACTGAAGAGGCGGTTGACATCGGCACCGATCTTGACCATTCCAATGGGAACTGGAGGTTTTAATGTCTACAATGATGCTTCAAAGAATGGTCTGGGTTGTGTATTGATGCAGAATGGTAAAGTAATAGCATATGCATCTAGACAACTGAAGGAGTATGAAAAGAACTACCCGACACATGATTTAGAACTTGCTGCAGTGATTTTTGCACTTAAAATATGGAGGCATTACCTATATGGAGAACGTTGTGAAATTTATACTGATCACAAGAGCCTGAAATATTTCTTCACTCAGAAAGAATTAAATATGAGACAGCGGAGATGGTTAGAACTTGTTAAAGACTATGATTGTGTTATCAACTACCACCCTGGTAAAGCTAATGTAGTAGCAGATGCTCTAAGCAGAAAATCAGCACAATCCATTATGGATGTGGAAATTATCTAACATGGATGGCTAGAAGCAAAATTGTCAGCACTAACCCTTCGACCTACTTTAATAGATAGAATTCAGCAACGCCAGAAAGAGGATCAAGAGTTAGAGAAAATAAAGAAGAACATTAAATTAGGAACCTCGTCAGATTTCCAATTGTCAGAAGATGGTATTATTCGATTTAGAAATCGTTTATGTGTGCCTAATTTTGAAGATGTTCGCAAAGAAATATTACTAGAGGCGCACTCAACACCATATTCAGTACATCCAGGAGCAACCAAAATGTACAGAGACTTGAAACTACACTATTGGTGGCCAGGTATGAAAGAAGATATTGCACAATATGTGGAGCAATGCCTAACATGTCAACAGGTAAAAGCTGAGTATCAAAGACCAGCAGGAACCTTGAAACCTTTATTTGTTCCAAAATGGAACTGGGAGGACATTACGATGGATTTTGTGATAGGTTTACCAAGAACGGTTAAAGGACACAATTCTATCTGGGTTATAGTTGATAGATTGACAAAATCTGCTCACTTTATCCCAGTTTGTACGACATACTCCATCGATCGTTATGCTCAACTCTACATACAGGAAATAGTGAGGCTACATGGGGTTCCATTATCTATTGTATCGGACAGAGATTCACGATTTGTATCAGCTTTTTGGAAGAGCCTGCATAGAGCATTGGGTACCCACTTGTCTTTCAAAGATCGCTTATCATCCACAGTCGGATGGGCAATCAGAAAGAACTATACAAACTCTTGAAGATATGCTCAGATCCTGTGTTATAGACTTTCAAGGCCAGTGGATCAAACATTTACCCCTAATTGAATTCTCCTACAATAACAGTTATCAGAGTACAATTGGAATGGCTCCTTATGAAGCTTTGTATGGCCGGAAATGTCGATCACCAGTACATTGGGATGAGGTTGGTGAAGGAAGAGTTTTAGGTCCTGATATGATTCAAGAAATGACAGAAGCAGTTTCACTAATCAGAGAAAGAATGCGAACAGCTCAAACCAGACAAAAGAGTTATGCAGATACCAGAAGGAGAGCACTGGAATTTGCCGTGGGTGATCGAGTATTCCTGAAGGTTTCTCCAATGAAGGGAATAATGAGATTTGGTAAGAAAAGAAAACTGAGTCCAAGATACATTGGGCCATTTCCTATTACTGAGCGGGTTGGTGAAGTGGCTTATCGACTAGAGTTGCCAGCATCAATGTCTCAGATACACAATGTATTTCACGTTTCTCTACTAAGAAAATACATTGTGAATCCATCCCACATTCTCAAGAATGAACCAGTTGAGATGGAGGCATATTTGAGTTACAAGGAGATACCGGTACAAATCTTACTAAGAGAAGTAAAGAAACTCAGAAATAAAGAGGTGCCACTAGTCAAAGTGGTGTGGAGAAATCAACTTGTAGAAGAAGCCACTTGGGAGAGAGAAGATGAAATGAGGACTAAATACCCTGATCTTTTCAGGTAAGTTAAATTTCGGGGACGAAAAATTTATAAGGAGGGGAGGATGTGATACCCGAGCCTAACATTACTCACTTGGTCAATATGATTCATGCATAACTTGTTAATTATGTGTTATTTGGATTACTTGATATTTCATGGTTCATTTGATCTTATAGTTAATTTCACACATAGGAATGTGCTAAACATTTGAACTCATGTCTAAAACACAATCGTGGTATATGTTACGGGACTAAGTTATGTTATTCATAGTATTTCTAATACGAAAATAAAATATATGTAAAGATCTTATAAAACTCTAAGTAGACGTGGTAAGCCTAGAAGTTATAAAGGTGTCACTGACGTGTCTATCGGAGGTTAACTAGCTTACCTCGAGATTTTAGTCGGCGCGTGTAGTGGGTCACTTTAAATTGACGATTCAAGTGGATAACCATCATTCAATAAACTAACACGTGTCAAGTGCCTTTGACTCTTGTCAATACCTAATAGGATACAATTTATGATTGTATCTGATAACGTCTGTAAAATATTGTGATCTGTCTATACCTCATTCGTTCCAACTGCGGTAGGAATTGAACTTATCTTTTAGTTTATCATACTAATTATATTTTTATAAATGATTCCTTCCATCCTTACCTACAGTGTCTCATTTGTGAAGTTTTAGAAAGTTTGACAATAAAGTCCTTCACTAGCATTTTCAACATTGTTCGCATGGGTAATCGAGTTTAAGCAATAAAAATACACCCTAAACTTCTACTAAACCATTTTAAATATCATCCATACCCTAAATGAGGTCAATATCTACTAGGAACCGGTTCAAACTGTAATATCCGGATTTATTACAGTGTATTTCATCTGTATTCAAACCATGTATTATTTCGGATTGGTGATTTTGATTATTGGAGTATGATATTTAGTGCATTGATATCATTATGCATAAGTATAGAATCATGCAAAATTGTTCAAGCAACCTCGTGATAGCGCACGCTAAGAATGTATCTTAACGCGCGCTATCGGATCATTCGTAGCGCACGTTATGCAGGTATGAGTAACGTGCGCTAAGGACTCAATTATTGAGCGGGACAGTTAGCTCATGCGCCAGCGGGACATGGGTCCGGATAAGATTCCCGCTGACGCACCCGGACAAATTCTGAAGTCAACCATTATTAGCGCACGCTAAGGGATGCTTAGTAGCGTGCGCTAACTTGTCAAAATTGCAGAATATTATAAATGGGACAGCAACCGCTTGGGCTTTCATTTCCTTCGTCTATACTTCATCTTTGAGAGTCCAGAGAGCAATAATCTACCTTCTAAACACTTAGAACATGTATGAGTGATCATTGAATGATTGAGTATCACTTGTGAAGTGATCCTTGAAGAAAAGTGACACCTTGGAGGGGCACGTAACCAACCGGAGTCAGATTACACCTTGTGGTTCAGTGATTTCGGCATATTAAGGTATGTTCAACCTATCACCAGTCTTAGATTTGGATTTCCAATGGATATGATGATCATGTTAACGGGATATTGAATTTCATTAGTGAATTATTTCAACAACATCATGTTTAGAAGATTGGGATGTCTACAATTACGATATTATTGTTGGAACCTTGAAGTTGGAATCCTAAGTACTTCAAATGATGGGAGAAATATTCGGAAGTTAACAATCCGTATGATTTATGTTATTTTTGTGATCATGATTTGGTAAAGATGTTATAAGAACTTAAAGGGAGAATCATCTTAGGAAATATTCTTTCGTATAAGTCGGAATTGTTAGTTCACCTCAAGATGAAGTCTGAATATGTATAATGATAGTAGAATCTAATACATCAACCGGAGATCACCAACTTTGCATGAGAATTGTAATCAAGATGGTTTATGGTGTCATGATGATTATACGTATATTTGAATCTTTAAGTTGATATCATCTTGGAGATTATTCATAAGAGTAAGAACTTGGTGTTCATGGAAGTAACATGAATTATCACGAAGGATTTCATTGTTTCGTTCATGGCAAGAAACGATTCGCTTTCAAAGAAAGCGCCATGCGAAGATAGCGACGCTATGTTATGCGCTTTAACGTGGCGCTATCGAGCACTAGTTAGCGACGCTACGTTTGGTACGTAACGACGCTAGACCATCGACGAAGTCAATCGGGCCGGGTCGGTGAAATACCCGACCATGCGTCGTTAGCGCGCGCTAGGCTTTGTTGTTTGCGTGCGCTATCGGGCGACGTAACGACGCTACGAAGTACTTAGCGTGCGCTAAGCTCTTCGGCGATTGCGGTTATGAACTTTTGACCGTTTTAATTGTTAAACATTCATACGACGTGAGATAAACTCTATATCATTTCTTTTGTTAAGGTTTGGTCTCGTTACGTGATTGATTGAGGAGGACGATCTTCGAGTATTCATTTTCGTGGAAGTATTGTTATTGTCTTCAAATCGAGGCAAGTACCTTAATTGTTTTATGTATTGTTGTTATACATATTGTCGTGCATGTATGTCGTTATTGTGTGTCCACCTCGTGTTGGTCCGACGGGATCATCGGGGGATCTATGCTAGCGTGCGCTGGATCATCGGACGGGTTTTTCCACCACGAGTTGGTCTGACGGGATCATCGTGGGTTCTAGGCAGTGAACGCTGGATCGATGGAATTACCATGTGTATGTATTGATATCATGTTGTGATTATCAGTTGATACCATGTTTGAGTTTCTCGTAGGAGAAGACTCGTTGGTATTTTGTCGTTTACGTTATTATTATTCACCGTGAGATATGAATAATATGTTGTGGTACTTGTACTAGCATCGTTGTGCTAACCCCTTCGGGGGTGGACATTTTGTTTGTGTTCAGGATCCAGGAGAGCGGGGAAAGAACCACTGGAACTGTATGACGACGAGGGTGCAGAGTGATGTCCCGACCGGGTTTATTTATCTGTTGTTCATTCGTTATTTCAATAAGTACTCGAGTACGCAGTCGTTTGTGATGATTTGAAATTGGTGATGTATTATTGAGATCTGTTGAACAATTGTACTATTTCTTTATTTGGTCAGAACTGATGTACTGTAATTCCGTTATTTCCATTCGTCAGTACCCTTTTATACTTGTTCAATTCTTCAGCCTTGTAAATCCTTATGTAAAGGATTTACGGCGCTGTAATATTCCCGAATATATTGGGGGTGTTACAGAATATGGTATCAGAGCTAAGATTATGGATATCGTGGCCGTTGTGTTAAAATAGGGGTCATTTATGTCTTTTGGGATAACCGGACGTGAATGACATCACTGCACTGCCTACGTCTTCATGCGAACAGTGGTTGTAAGTTCCTAAACTCTATCTCGTTCTTTGCATATTGTATCTCTTTATACTCGAATATTAGAACGATGTTGTTTCCTGTATATTGAGTATTTATGCTTACAGTATGTTGAGTGGCGGACGTGGACGTGGTCGCGGTCGTGGACGCGGACGGAGAAATGCCGAAAGGGAAGCGTCGCCTTCTAACCAAAGCATCATAGCTCAAAGTAGCCGCACAGTCTATTAATAATGAACCAGATCCTCTGTACGGATATCCTTCGTCAAGTGGTGAACCGGATGACTCAATTCGCCTGTGTCGTGGACCGAATGCAAGTGGCGGTGGGACTACGGCAGGGAGAGAGATGAAGGGATCCCAGATATGGGAAATCGAGGTGACCGTGGTCGCAAGAAGTGGCGAAGATGCAACCACCCAAATTCGACGGTATTTCGAGACTCCCACAGGATCATTGGTTAAAGGAGCTGGAGAAAATCTTTGCCTAATCAACCGCCAGGACAACCGAGAGCCTCTATCGCTCAATATTTTACGATAGGGAAGCGTCCGAATGGTGGGAAGCCATCCGCCTGTAGACCATGATGCCGATTGACAGAGTTTAGATTAATGATGGAAGCTCGATTGCCTCGTCCCCGTGAGGGAAGCCAAAGTTCGGGAGTTTTTCTCCTTCGCCTTTCCGATGTGCGTATCCTGTGCAATCAAGACGTTTAACCAGCAGCTGGCATTTGTTCGACATCTGGTCAGAACAGATGCAGAAATGATGATTCATTTCGATATGAGAATGAAACCAGAAGTTCAGAGGTACATGTCCGGATTCTTGTGTACCACACTCCGCCAATACCAGGATAAGGCGTTGGCATATGAGATCAAGGAAGCAGCCATGGAGAAATTTTCAGAATCCAAGAAACAGAAAGTCTCTGGTACTTTTACAGAGCACAAGAACAGTGGGGCCCGTAAGGCCCAGTCATCCTTCCATTCTTTCAAGAAACCTCCGCACCCAGCTAGGAGCGGAAAGAACTTCGGGGCGACATCAACTATTACTGATGTTACCAGGAAATGCTTTAACTGCGCCCGACAGGCACTATCGACGAATTGCCCCCTTCTGCCGTGACTTGTTTTGACTGTGGACGAGAGGGACATCGGGCGGTGTTTTGTGAAGAGGTGCAAAGTCTTTTAGAGCCCGTACACCACAAATACCCGAAGGAGGCGGTATTCCACGACGCAGCAATGTGTTCGGATGCCTCGGAATTTGGCCGCGGGCGAGGCAGAGGACAATGGGACCGAAAGGGGACATCGAGTGCGGATCTGCTCCCCACGTCTGCACGAGATGAGGAAGGCAGACGATCAAGATGTCTTTGTCGCATCAGTGCATCTGCCAGATCCTTTCCCGGCTTAGCGTTTTATTCGATACAGGAGCTACACATTCTTTCATATCTTTGTCTTGTGTAAATCGTTTGAATATTTCCGGTTTTCATGCTTGTGAACCTTATGTTGTTGGTTTACCGAGTGGAGAGAGGATTGTCGGAAATTTAGAAACTAGAAATTTCCTGTATCATTTGGAGGCAGAGAGTGGCTCTCAAACCCGATCGTGATAGAAATGCAAGGAGATGACTGATACTCGGAGACGATTGGCTTAATCGATATGGAGCAATTGTGAACTACCGAAGGAGGAATATATCGCTGATCGGCGACGATGGTTCCGAGATTCTGTTTGAGGATGGAAACCGGGAAGCTCGGGAAATTGATCAAGGCGATGAAAGTGTCAAATTGTTAAAACAGGGTTGTACAAGATGCTGGTGTTACGCGATGAAGAAAGAAGATGAAATTGTGGAACTTTCATCCATTCTGTTGTGAACGAATTTCCAGATGTATTTCTGACGAGTTACCTGGACTACCTCCACGAAGGGATGTGGAATTTACCATTGGTGGAACCGGAGCTACACCAATTTCCAAGGCGCCGTATCGTATGGCACCTACCGAGATGTACGAATGAAGAAGCGGTGGAGGAGTTCTTGGACAAGGGCTATATTCAGCCAAGCGTTTCACCCTGGGGAGCGCCAGTTCTTTTCGTCCGAAAGAAGGATGGATCGCTCCGACTGTGTATTGACTATCGAGAGCTAAACAAGATGACGATTAAGAACAAGTATCCGTTGCCACGGATTGATGATCTATTTGACCAGTTGCAAGGGGCAACAGTATTTTCTAAAATTGATCTGAGATCAGGATACCATCAACTGAGAATTAAGGAGTCTGATGTTCCAAAATCAGCGTTCAGAACCCGCTACGGGCATTATGAGTTTGTAGTGATGCCGTTTGGTCTCACTAACGCGCCTGCTGTATTTATGCAATTGATGAACCGTGTGTTCATTGAATTTTTGGACAAATTTGTGGTCGTATTTATTGATGACATCCTGGTGTATTCTAAGAGTCTGGAAGAACATGCGCAGCATTTGCGGATAGTATTGGAGCTTTTGAGAAACGAGCAATTGTACGCCAAACTTTCTAAGTGTGAATTCTGGCTAAAAGAAGTAATGTTCCTCGGCCATGTGGTGTCAGCTAGAGGAGTCCGAGTAGATCCTCAGAAGATTGAAGCAATATTGGATTGGAAGACTCCAAATAACGTGAAAGAGGTCCGAAGCTTCTTAGGACTTGCTGGATACTATCGTCGATTCGTGGAGGGGTTTTCTAAAGTCTCCCGCCCACTTACTCGACTTCTGCAGAAAACTCAAAAGTTTGAGTGGATTTATTTATGTCTGATTAGCTTTGTTGAATTGAAGAAGAGATTGACGACGGCACCGATTCTATCACTTCCGCAGAGGAACCGGAGGATTCATAGTTCTGATGATGCTTGAATCAAGGACTTGGGTGCGTGTTGATGCGTAATGATAAGGTGATCGCTTATGCGTCGCGACAATCGAAACCCTATGAAGTGAACTACCCAACACATGATTCGGAGCTAGCGCAGTGGTTTTGCCTTGAAGATTTGGAGGCATTATGCATGCGGACTCACCACGATCTTTACGGATCATAAGAGTCTCAAGTATATATTGATCGAAAGAGTTGAACATGCGGCAAAGAAGATGGTTGGAACCGATTAAGGACTATGACTTGGAGATCTTATATCATCCAGCAAAGCAAATGTAGTGGCCGATGCACTTAGCCGCAAGCTGTCTCTATTCGGATCCGGAAACGCCGACATCCCAACTTAGCCTTCAACGAGAGATGATTCGTGAAGGGATTGAAGTGTGGTTACAAAGAGTCCAAGGACGGTATGCGTGATGGAGATAACCGTCATTAACCGAAGAAATCAAATCTAGGCAGCAGATGATCCTCCGATGATTCGGTTGCATGATGAAGTGATCAAAGGAAAGGCTCGGATTCATAATTCATGACGACGGAGTTTTGAGATTTCGAACCGACTGCGTTCCCGATGTTGATGTTCAAAGCAGGCGATTATGAAGGAAGCTCATAGTTCGCCCTATTCTATCCACCTGAGCACCATAAAATGTATAAGGACTTGAAATGGAACTTGGTGGGGCAACATGAAGAAAGACGTAGCGGACTATGTTTGAAATGCTTGACTTGTCGGCGAGTTAAGATCGAACATCAACGGCTCTTTGGAATGTTGAAGCCGCTCCCGATTCTGAATGGAAGTGGGAAGACATATCAATGGACTTCATCACTAATATGCCGAAAACCAGACAGAATGAACATGATTTGGGTGACGATTGATCGTTTAACCAAATCGGCTCATTTTCTAGGCATTAAGGATACGTGGGGACCAGAGAGGTTGGCTCGAGTCTTTATTTCGAGATAGTTCGATTGCATGGTACGCGAAGACCATTGTTTCGATCGAGACGGCCGTTTTGTGTCTCACTTTTGGAAAGCGATTCATAAGGCCTTGGGGACCTAATTGAACTTGATGACTTATCACCCGATCGACGGACAATGAGAGAACTATACAAACGGTGGAAGACATGCTAAGGGCTTGTGCCTTAGATTGGTCAAACGATTGGGAAGTTCATCTACCGTTGATTGAATTTACCTACAACAATAGTTGGCATGCTTCTATTAAGATGGCACCGTTTGAGGCATTATACGGAAGGAGATGCAGATCGCCCATATGCTGGGACGATTCTTCAGACTTGATCGAACAGAACAGAGTTGATCGAGCAAACTCGAGAGAGGATAGCCTTAATTCGTGAAAGGCTGTTGACCGCCCAGAGTCGCCAGAAATCTTATGCGGACGTACGTCGTCGCCCATTGGAGTTCAATACTGGAGACCATGTACTTTTGAAGGTTTCTCCTACCCGGGGAATCTTTCGTTTCGGAAGGAAAGGAAAGCTGAGTCCGAGATATATCGGACCATTTGAGATCCTCGAGAGAGTTGGGGAGTTGGCATACAGATTAGCATTACCGCCGTCATTGTGCCATGTTCATAACGTGTTCCACATATCCCAGTTGCGGAGATATATACCAGATCCCAGTCATATCATTGATTTCGGTGAGATCGAAGTCGCACAGGATGGGACGTTCGAAGAAAGACCAGTCAAGATACTCGAGAGTCGAGTTAAGCAACTGAGGAACAAGTCAATCATCTTGGTCAAAGTTCAGTGGTCACGTCATGGAACGGAAGAAGCCACTTGGGAAACAGAAGCTGATATGAAGTCTAGATATCCCGAGTTATTTTCGTCTTGAGTTTCGGGACGAAACTCCTTTTTAGTAGGAGAGTATGTAATATCCGGATTTATTACAGTGTATTTCATCTGTATTCAAACCATGTATTATTTCGGATTGGTGATTTTGATTATTGGAGTATGATATTTAGTGCATTGATATCATTATGCATAAGTATAGAATCATGCAAAATTGTTCAAGAAACCTCGTGATAGCGCACACTAAGAATGTATCTTAACGCGCGCTATTGGGCCATTCGTAGCGCACGCTATGCAGGTATGAGTAACGTGCGCTAAGGACTCAATTATTGAGCGGGACAGTTAGCTCATGCGCCAGTGGGACATGGGTCCGGATAAGATTCCCGCTGACGCACCCGGACAAATTCTGAAGTCAACCATTATTAGCGCACGCTAAGGGATGCTTAGTAGCGTGCGCTAACTTGTCAAAATTGCAGAATATTATAAATGGGACAGCAACCGCTTGGGCTTTCATTTCCTTCGTCTATACTTCATCTTTGAGAGTCCAGAGAGCAATAATCTACCTTCTAAACACTTAGAACATGTATGAGTGATCATTGAATGATTGAGTATCACTTGTGAAGTGATCCTTGAAGAAAAGTGACACCTTGGAGGGGCACGTAACCAACCGGAGTCGGATTACACCTTGTGGTTCAGTGATTTCGGCATATTAAGGTATGTTCAACCTATCACCAGTCTTAGATTTGGATTTCCAATGGATATGATGATCATGTTAACGGGATATTGAATTTCATTAGTGAATTATTTCAACAACATCATGTTTAGAAGATTGGGATGTCTACAATTACGATATTATTGTTGGAACCTTGAAGTTGGAATCCTAAGTACTTCAAATGATGGGAGAAATATTCGGAAGTTAACAATCCGTATGATTTATGTTATTTTTGTGATCATGATTTGGTAAAGATGTTATAAGAACTTAAAGGGAGAATCATCTTAGGAAATATTCTTTCGTATAAGTCGGAATTGTTAGTTCACCTCAAGATGAAGTCTGAATATGTATAATGATAGTAGAATCTAATACATCAACCGGAGATCACCAACTTTGCATGAGAATTGTAATCAAGATGGTTTATGGTGTCATGATGATTATACGTATATTTGCATCTTGAAGTTGATATCATACTGGAGATTATTCATAAGAGTAAGAACTTGGTGTTCATGGAAGTAACATGAATTATCACGAAGGATTTCATTGTTTCGTTCATGGCAAGAAACGATTCTTATCGCCGAAAGAAAGCGCCATGCGAGATAGCGCACGCTATGTTATGCGATTTAACGCGGCGCTATCGAGCACTAGTTAGCGACGCTACGTTTGGTACGTAACGACGCTAGACCATCGACGAGTCGATTGGCTGGTCGGTGAAATGCGACCATGCGTCGTTAGCGTGCGCTAGGCTTTGTTGTTTGCGTGCGCTATCGGGCAGACGTAACGACGCTACACGAAGTACTTAGCGTGCGCTAAGCTCTTGAGCGCATTGCGCTTTATGAACTTTTGACCGTTGCTTAATTGTTAAACATTCATACGACGTGAGATAAACTCTATATCATTTCTTTTGTTAAGGTTTGGTCTCGTTACGTGATTGATTGAGGAGGACGATCTTCGAGTATTCATTTTCGTGGAAGTATTGTTATTGTCTTCAAATCGAGGCAAGTACCTTAATTGTTTTATGTATTGTTGTTATACATATTGTCGTGCATGTATGTCGTTATTGTGTGTCCACCTCGTGTTGGTCCGACGGGATCATCGGGGGATCTATGCTAGCGTGCGCTGGATCATCGGATGGGTTTTTCCACCACGGGTTGGTCTGACGGGATCATCGTGGGTTCTAGGCAGTGAACGCTGGATCGATGGAATTACCATGTGTATGTATTGATATCATGTTATGATTATCAGTTGTGTAAGTTATGTTTGAGTTTCTCGTAGGAGAAGACTCGTTGGTATTTTGTCGTTTACGTTATTATTATTCACCGTGAGATATGAATAATATATTGTGGTACTTGTACTAGCATCGTTGTGCTAACCCCTTCGGGGGTGGACATTTTGTTTGTGTTCAGGATCCAGGAGAGCGGGGAAACAACCACTGGAACTGTATGACGACGAGGGTGCAGAGTGATGTCCCGACCGGGTTTATTTATCTGTTGTTCATTCGTTATTTCAATAAGTACTCGAGTACGCAGTCGTTTGTGATGATTTGAAATTAGTGACGTATTATTGAGATCTGTTGAACAATTGTACTATTTCTGTATTTGGTCAGAACTGATGTACTGTAATTCCGTTATTTCCATTCGTCAGTACCCTTTTATACTTGTTCAATTCTTCAGCCTTGTAAATCCTTATGTAAAGGATTTACGGCGCTGTAATATTCCCTAATATATTGGGGGTGTTACACAAACACTCCAAGAACCGGATCATAACTACTTGAATCGATCAATTATTTCAAACCTAGTCTCTAGTAGTCATTCGAGGGTATTTTGGACATTTCACCTTCATAACCGACTTAAGACACTTGTTTGATGGATAAATACGACCCTCAACCCTCATTTACAGTCTGTACATGAATAAGAAGCTCCCCACTTCGAAAAATCACCAAAAATTCTAGAAGAAATCATCAAAAACATCAACACCTCAATTCCTTTGACAATCAAGGTGAGTTTCCTTTGTTTCTTCCTTATTCTTGCTATGTTTCTTAGCTATTTCCAAGGTGTGAGAGCTTTTATATGTTCTTATACATGTTATAATGATGTTAAGAATTCAGACATGGCAAACTCTTGTGTTTAATATGGATTTATAAGGCTTAAAACTCACTAAGGCAATAAAGGAATCAATTCTGCCACCTTTTGGAAGTAATAGTATATGTTACTTGATCCGTATGTTTCAGGGTCAGGAGTTTTAGTATACTTATTCTTAAGTATCTTAGGGATATTATGTAAAAAATTGGTGCAAATTCAACTTATATTATAGTGGTTATAAGCAAAACAAAATCTGATTATGACAAGACTTTGATAAACTCTCTTAATCAAGTGTTTGTTATAAAACCTTGAAATTTTAAGTTGTGAGAGTTGAATGAACGTTATAAACAGAGACTAATAGATTTATTAATGAATTATAAGTCCAAAATTGATTGGTTAATGGGCTGGTATACATTGATAAACCGACATAAAGTACGTAGAACACCGGTTATGCGAAGTGGTAGAGTTAAACCTTGCGTGTGGTATGTAAATCCTTGAAACACATTCTTTGAAATAGTTTCTGAAGATATATCATCCCAACCACCCCCTATTGGTATAAACACAAGGGTATTACCCGATCAAGGTAAGTAGAAATCCGTCTGCAACTACAATGCATAAACATAGTATTGTTTGTAAACTTGATGATATCTTGAGAGTGTATTGTATTGGATGATTGATCTGTATTATGCTTAAAGTGTTTGGTTGCACCTTACATGATCATAACATCCATTAGCATATTCACATGCATGCATAACAGTATACTCACTAGTGTCTGCATGCATGGTACGATCATGGAAAGAAAGAAAAGAAAAATGTTTTGTTGGCCGCTGCTAGAGCACCGAGGCATGGTAGATGCATGCTTTTACGATATGTTTAGCACGGTATATGCGTGCTTATATCATGTGTGAGACATGGTAGATGCATGTTCTCACGATAAATTTGGTGTGGTATATGCATGCCTTATATGTCTGGCATGGTAGATGCATGCCTCATGATATGATATGATGTTGAGTTCATTTCGGTGCTTAGTACGTGGTTCAACGGGACCAAGGATAAGAAAATGATTTTGAGAGATTCTCATTGATAATCATATGTCATATGTTGCATCAGACATGATACTGAACATGCATGATTTCTACTTATTGGGCTTTAGCTCACATAGTTTATGCATTGTAGGTAATTCTGATGCTTGAGTATGTTCCCTCGCTGGATGAGTTGGAGTTCCACTGTTGCTGAGGGTCGACGTACATGGATGATGACCTGTCGGGCTTAACCATGGGCTTAACATATTTTCGTTCATGTTTGTGAACCTTACTTTATAAATATGTATTGCAGTAATGTACTCATAGGTTCGAGTGTCGTTAATGGTGTGATGGGTACTTTAAGTTCACTTAGTATGTCTGTTTAACCTGTGAGGTTGTTTGAATATCGTAATGTAAAATAAATAAGTGATTTGGGAAGCTCGAAGTTTTGTGGTTTACTAATATCTTGTAGTTATAGCTACGGGGATATTGATGTCATGAGTTTGATTCGGATTGAGACTAGATGTCTCTGTATGATACTTGTGTTGGTTTTTATGTCACATGTTTGGGATAGGTACGAGTTTAGGGGAAACTCTGTCGAAATTTCACCGTAATTTATAAGTACTAATATGATATAAGATAGTGTAAGTTAGGCAGTTAGTGCGGGTGTGTTACACCAACTCTCCAACCCTCTCAAGGATTTCGAACGGTCCGATATATCTCAGACTCAGCTTTCCCCTTCTTCCAAAACGGAAGATTCCCCGAGTAGGAGAAACCTTTAAAAGTACGTGGTCTCCAGTATTGAACTCCAATGGGCGACGACGTACGTCTGCATAAGATTTCTGGCGTCTCTGGGTGGTCAACAACCTTTGACGAATCAAGGCTATCTTCTCTCGAGTGTGTATGATCAACTCTGGTTCTGTCCCGATCAAGTCTGATGTATCGTCCCAATATAGGGGTGATCTACATCTCCTCCCGTATAATGCCTCAAACGGTGCCATCATAATGGAAGCATGCCAACTATTGTTGTAGGTAAATTCAATCAACGGTAGATGAACTTCCCAATCAGTTGACCAATCTAAGGCACAAGCCCTCAGCATATCTTCCGCCGTTTGAATGGTCCTCTCGGATTGTCCGTCAGTCTATGGGTGATAAGCTGTACTGAAGTTCAATTCGGTCCCCAAGGCCTTATGGACTGCTTTCCAAAAGTGAGACACAAAACGGTCGTCTCGATCAGAAATAATGGTCTTCGTCGTACCATGCAATTGAACTATCTCCGAAATAAATACTCGTGCCAACCTCTCTGGTCCCCACGTGTCCTTAATGCCTAGAAAATGAGCTGATTTGGTTAAACGATCAACTATCACCCAAATCATGTTCATTCCTGTCTTGGTTCTCGGCATACTGGTGATAAAGTCCATCGATATGTCCTCCCACTTCCACTCAGGAATCGGGAGCGGCTTCAACATTCCGGCAGGCCGTTGATGCTCGATCTTAACCTGCTGACAAGTCAAGCATTTCGAAACATAGTCCGCTACATCTTTCTTCATGTTGCCCCACCATAAATTCTGCTTCAAGTCCTTATACATCTTATTGGTGCCCGGGTGGATAGAATAGGGCGAACTGTGAGCTTCCTTCATAATTGTCTATTTCAGAACATCGACATCGGATACGCAGAGTCGGTTCTGAAATCTCAAAACTCCATCATCATGGATTACGAATCCGGGGGCCTTCCCCTTGATCACTTCATCACGTAACTGAATCATTAGAGGATCATCTGCCTGTCTAGATTTGATTTCTTCGGTTAATGACGAAGTTATTTCCATCACGCACAGTTGTCCTTGGACTCTTTGTAACCACACCTCAATTCCTTCTCGAATCATCTCTCGTTGAAGGCTAAGTTGGGAGGTCAGCGTCTCCAGCATCTGAATAGAAACAGGCTTGCGGATGAGTGCATCGGCCACTACATTCGCTTTGCCTGGATGATACAAAATCTCCAGGTCATAGTCCTTGATCATCTCTAACCATATTCTTTGCCACATGTTCAACTCTTTCTGACTGAAGATGTATTTGAGACTCTTGTGATCTGTAAAGATCTGACAGTGAGTCCCGTACAGATAATGCCTCCAGATCTTTAAAGCAAAAATTACTGCTGCTAGCTCTAAATCATGTGTTGGATAATTCACTTCATAAGGTTTCAGCTGTCGTGAAGCATAAGCGATCAACTTGTCATTCTGCATCAATACGCACCCGAGTCCTTGGTTCGAAGCATCACTGTAAACTATAAATCCTCCAGTTCCCTGTGGAAGTGATAGAATCGGTGCCGTCGTCAATTTCTTCTTCAATTCATCAAAACTAGTCTGACACGACTCGTTCCACTCAAACTTTTGAGTTTTCTGCAGGAGTCGAGTAAGTGGGTGGGAAATTTTGGAAAATCCTTCCACGAACCGACGATAATACCTAGCAAATCCTAAGAAACTTCGGACTTCTTTCACATTATTTGGAGGCTTCCAATCCAAAACCGCTTCGATCTTTTGCGGATCTACTCGGACTCCTTCAGCTGATACCACATGACCGAGGAACATTACATCCTTTAGCCAGAATTCACACTTAGAGAGTTTGGCGTACAGTTGCTCGCTTCTCAAAAGTTCTAATACAATCCGCAAATGCTGCGCATGTTCTTCCGGGCTCTTAGAATACACCAGAATGTCATCAATGAACACGACCACAAATTTATCCAAATATTCGATGAACACTCGGTTCATCAACTGCATGAATACAGCAGGTGCATTAGTGAGACCAAACGGCATCACTACAAACTCATAGTGTCCGTAGCGAGTTCTGAATGCTGACTTTGGAACATCAGATTCCTTAATCCCCAGCTGATGGTATCCTGATCTCAGATCGAATTTAGAAAATATTGTTTCTCCTTGCATCTGGTCAAATAAATCATCAATCCGTGGCAACAGATATTTATTCTTAATCGTCATCTTGTTCAGTTCTCGATAATCGATACACAATTGAAGCGATCCATCCTTCTTTCGGACAAAAAGAACCGGCGCTCCCCAGGGCGAAACACTTGACTGAATATAGCCTTTGTCCAGTAATTCCTCCAGCTGCTTTTTCAGTTGGTACATCTCAGTAGGTGCCATACGATACGGCGCCTTAGAAATTGGTGTAGCTCCGGGTTCCAGCTCAATGGTGAATTCTACATCCCGTCGTGGAGGTAGTCCAGGTAATTCGTCAGGAAATACATCTGGAAATTCATTAATAACAGGAATCGATGAAAGTTCCACAATTTCGTCTTCTCTCTTCATTGCATAGCACCAATATCCGGTACAGCCCTGTTTCAATAATTTGACAGCTTTCATTGCTTTGATCAACTTTCCTGAACTTCCTGGTTTCCATCCCTCAAACAGTATTTCGGAGCCATCATCAGCGATCAGCGAAATGTTCCTCCTTCGGTAGTTTACAATAGCTCCATAACGATTAAGCCAATCATCTCCGAGTATCAGGTCGTCTCCTTGCATTTCTATCACAATTAGATTTGAGAGCCACTCCCTACCCCCAAATGATATATGGAAATCTCTAGTCTTTAAGTTCCCAACAATCCTCTCTCCACTCGGTAAACCAACAACATAACGTTCACAAGTATGAAAACCAGAAATATTCAAACGATTTACACAAGACAAGGATATAAAAGAATGTGTAGCTCCTGTATCGAATAAAACGCTAACTGGCTGGGAAAGGATCTGGACAGTACCTGATGCGATAGCAGCATCCTGATCGTCTGTCCTCCTCATCTCGTACATACGTGGGGGAGCAGATCCAGCACTCGATGTCCCATTTCGGTCCCATTGTCCTCTGCCTCGTCCGCGGCCAAAATTTTGAGGCATCTGAACACTTTGCTGCGTCTGTTGGATACTAGCTTCCTTCTGAACTGGCTGCGATGAAGGGGTTCCATTGTACCTGGTGGCATCCTTACAAAACGTCGCACGGTGCCCTTCCTGTCCGCAGTCAAAACATGTAACTGGAGTGCGCAAACAATCACGCCAAAGGTGGCCTGGGCGACCACAGTTAAAGCACTTCCTAGCTGTATCCGTCGTGGTTAACATTGTTCCGTAATTCTTTCCGCTCTTAGATGGGTGCGGAGGTTTCTTGAAAGAAAAAGAAGACTCGGCCTTGCGGGGCCCACTGCTATTCTGCTCTGTAAAAGTACCAGAGACTTTCTGTTTCTTCGACTCCATAAACTTCTCCATTGTTGCTTCCTTGATTTCGTATGCCAACGCCTTATCTTGGTATTGGCGGAGAGTGGTACATTCAAAACCGGACATGTACCTCTGGATTTCTGGTTTCATCCTCATTTCAAAGTGAATCATCATCTACGCATCATTACGACCGGATGTCGAACAAATGCTAGCTGTTGATTAAACGTCTTAATTATGCAGGATATGGGTTCGTCTGATAGCTGAGCGGAGAAAAACTCCCGAATTTTGGCTTCCCTCACAGGACGAGGGCAGTACTGAGCTTCCATCATCATTTTAAATTCTGTCCAATCAGCATCATGATCTGCAGGTCGGATAGCTTCCCACCACTTGGATGCCTCCCAATCGAGAAATCTTGGGCAATAGGAGCTCTCCCGTAAATGCAGGCAATTAATTCCAGCAAAAATTTTCTCCAATTCCTTCAACCAATGATCCCAAGTCGGAGTCTCGAAAAAACCGTCAAATTTGGGTGGTTGAATTTTCGCTACCTCTTGCAATCATCGGTCACCTCGATTTCCCATTTCTGGGATCCTTTGCTGTCCATCTCCCTCCTGAAGTCCCACTGCCATCTACATTCGATCCACAACATGAGCGAACTGAGTCATCTAATTCACCACTTGACGAAGAATTTCTGGTACAGCAGGTTCCGGTTCGTTATTGATGGATTGTTGCGGCTCGCCTGAACTATGACTAGCCTGATTAGAAGGCGACGCCTCCCTTTCAGCATTCCTTCGTCCGCGTCCACGACCGCGACCACGTCCACGTCCACCTATCAACATACTGTAAGCGCAAATACTTAATATACAGGAAACAACATTGTTCTAATGTTCAAGTATAAGAAGGTACAACATGTAAAGAACGAGATAGAGTTTAGGAACTTACAACCACCGTTCGCATGAAGACGTAGGCAGTACAGTGATGTCATTCACGGACGGTTACCTCAAAAAAACGTAAATGACCCCTATTTTAACCCAATGGCCAAGATATCCATAATATTAGCTCCGATACCATATTCTGTAACACCCCCGATATATTCAAGAATATTACAGCGCCGTAAATCCTTTACATAAGAATTTACAAGGCTGAGTAAAAGAAAAGACACTAACAGATACCGATTTATGAAATTACTGAAATAAAATACAACCGTCTGGTTCAATACTGAGAATACAAATATCCAATGAAGAGTTATTATTACATCACTAAAATCCAAACATTATAAACTGACGACATACTCGAGTACTTATTGAAATAACCAACAAACAACAGACAGTAAACACGGCCGGAACATCACTTTGCACCCTCGTCATCATGCATCTCCAGTGGCTGTTTCCCCGCTCTCCTGGATCCTGAACATACACAAATGTTCACCTCCTAAGGGGTTAGCACAACGATGCTAGTACAAGTACAATAATCATACAACAGTGATATAATCAATAATTATATCATAACAAGTTTCTCCAACGAGAAATATCCACAACACATATCATATCATAACAGTTTCAACATACTGATGGTATTCCAACGATCCAGCGCACACAGCTATATATTCCCATGATGATCCCGTCGGACAAACACATGGTGGAACTACCTGTCTAATGATCCAGCGCACACAACTATAGATTCCCATGATGATTCCCGTCGGATCAACGCATGGTGGACATATAATCACAACATATTTACACGATACAATCACATCATAATTGTCATAATATAAACAATTCTAATTAGAGTACTTGCCTCGGTTCGTTGACAAGAATAAAACTTCCACGAATATCAAAATACTCGAAGGTCATCCCCTTCGATCAACCATGTGTTAAGCCCGAACCTTAACAAAAGAAATAGTATAGAATTCATCTCATGCCGTACGAACGTCTAACAATTCAAATATTACGGTAGGAAGTCCTTAATATGCAATCTGTCTGGATCGCTTAACGCACGCTACGAATCCTATGTAGCGTACGTTAATGCTACTCATTAGCGCACGCAGTACACACAGCCTAGCGTACGCTAACCAGGCGTGGTCAGTGCCTCACTGATCAGCCGACTGACTCGCCTGATGACTTAACGCACGCTAAGTTCCAAACGTGGCGTACGTTAAATGTACTCGATAGCGCACGCTAATTCACGTAGCTTAGCGCACGCTAAGCGTGCATGGAAGTTCACTAGAGGGCAGCAAATTATACAAATGGTGATGAAGTAAGCGAATTCCTCATTGATTAATGTTTGTTATCCGACTTCATGTTATGTTCATAACCTTTATGAATGATCTCATGGATAATAACAACTTCGAGGTGCAAGTATACGTATAATCATCATAACACCATAATCCATCTTGATTACAATTCTCATGCGAAGTTTGGTGATCTTCGGTTGATGTATCAGATTCTACTATCATTATACACGTTCAGGCTTCATCTAGAGGTGAACTAACAATTCCAACTTATACGAAAGAATATTTCCTAAGATGATTCTTCCTTTAAGTTCTTATAACCAAAAATAATATCACCTCCAATTCATGTTTACAAAGATAACATAAATCATACGGATTGCTAACTTCAGAATGTTTCTCTCATCATTTGAAGTACTAGGATTCCATCTTCAAGGTTCTAACAATAATATCATAATCGTAGACATTTCCAATCTTCTAAACATGATGTTTGTTGAATAATTCACTAATGAGATTCAATATCTCGTTAACATGATCATCTAATTCCTTAGAATCCAAATCTAAGGCTGGAGATAGATTGAGCATACCTTAATATGACGAAATTACTGAACCGCAAGGTAGAATCCGACTCCAGTTGGTTATATGCCACTCCAAGGTGTTACTTCTCTTCAATGATCACTCACAAGTGATAACCAATATTCAAGGATCAATAAGATGTGTTCTAAGTGTGTTAGAAGGATGATTATAGCTCTCTGGCCTCTCAAGAATGAAGACTGGACGAAGGAAATGTAAGACAAAATGGGTTGTTGTCTCATTTATAATATTCTGCACTTTAGCTAATTAGCGCACGCTACAATACATACTTAGCGCGCGCTAATAAGCGTTGACTCCAAATCTGTCCAGGTTCGTCCGCGGGAATCTTATCCGGACCCATGTCCCGGCTGGTGCATGTGCTAGCCGCCTACCTCAATAATTCAGTGTCTAGCGCACGCAACTCCTACATACGTAGCGTGCGCTAGTAATAGCCGATAGCGCGCGTTAAGCTACATTCTTAGCGTGCGCTATCACGAGTTTGCATGAGAAAATTTGCATGTTGTTATACTTATGTACAAAGGTACCAATGCAAGAAATATCATACTCCAATAATCAAGACTACAAATCCGAATAATACAGGGTTCGAATACAGATGAAATACACAGTAATAAATCCGGATATTACACGTGGGTATAATTTGGATAACTGATTTCCTAAACTATTTCGTCGGTGTGTGTAGGTGTTGGCTTAACGTACATTTTGAAACTGTCGAGTTTTGGTATTCTGGCCTTATAGTTTCAAATGGAACGTTGATGATATTTGGGAATTGAATTTCTGGAAAGTTTTTGAGTATTTTGAAAGATATTACCTTCATTGCCCTTTTTGCATATTTAATATGATTGTGAAAGTAATTTTAGCCTTGTGGGTTTGGGTGCAAGGGCCACTGTAATATCCACGAATTGTTCTGGGACTTTTTGTATAGAGAATAGTATCGAAGCGTAGGATTTCTGATACCCGGCCATGTGGACAAAGGCGAACAAAGTGGATGCCGGTTCTTTAAGCATATGAAATGAGCGGCTTCTTATGGTAAGTGTATGCCGGAGATACGGGCATGTGTCAAGGGGTGGCTTCTATCAGACTTCTAAGCTAAGGGATATGAAATACCAAATACAAATTTGAACTAATAAGTACTGGGAAAACTGATTTTTGAACAGTGAAAAGTTTCCATAACAACAGTATTGGCAACCCCTGATGTACCTTCTCAAAAATTATATTTGAAAACTTGTGTAGAAACTTTGAAAGTGAAGTAGTATGGTAGTATGGGGAGATCATTGACTTCACGCGGTTGTGTTTTAGTTCTTTTATGGTGATGATCGCTTGATCCAACCTTAAGCTGTTGTTGCTATAGGATGGCAAGTTTCAGGGACAAATCTTATTTTAAATGGGGTAGTATGTAATATCCTGAATTTTCACTATGAATTTTTTGCTAGATTTTATCCAAGTTGCATTGGGCAGTGTGGAATTTGTATAATATGGATAAAATAATTTGAGGATTGAGACAATCGTACTGATGTGATTGTCGTAGTTGGTCGACAACAACCTTTGAAGATATTGGGTATCAGGTATGCCGTGGTGTTAATATTAGATATCCCGTACGAATATTTTCAATATGAGTATATATAGCCAGTATGTCGAGATGTTGAACAGGGACAATTTAAATGTGGCTAATTGATGGTAGATTTCTGATATTGTCATGTACGTTAAGTGAAGAGGCTTATGTCTGTAATGGATCAAGGATTAAATATGTTAAGAGTGGGGACATACGTACATAAGGTTGGATCAGGTAAGGGGATCCTTCCGGTCTCGTAGGTTACCTTAGGCTGTGTGGACCCGAGCACTTTCATCTAAGGTGCTGCCAAACGAGTCCATGACGTGTTATATATGTTACGCATTGAGCATTACATATGTTAAGAAGGATGAGTTGCGTATGTTAATGTGAGATGTTACATACGTAAGAGTACCTGGTGCAACAACTCTATAGCCTCTGCTTGGCAACATAATGCATTTTTGAGACAAGATTACGTATGCTAGGGAGGTCTCGTATGTAAACTTGAGACATTACGTACGTAGCCTAGATACAGATGGAATATCGAACATGTCAATGATATATTGTGCACGTTATTCAGTGAGTGTTGTGTACGTAATGAGTGGCTTGCATACTTTAATGATGATGGTTATGTACATAAGATATGAGCAGTTTATATATAACGTGAGGCCCTCTTTCATTTATCAGGGTTTAGTACTTTGGTTTTTCGTCGCTCTTCATGTAATATCCGGATTAATTATTGAGTATATCATCTGTAATTGAACCCTGTTGTATTATTCGGAATTGTGATATCGATAATCGAAGTATGATATTTCTCGAATTTGTATCCTTGTACATGAGTATGGCAACATGCAAATATTCTCATGCAAATACGTGATAACGTACGCTAAGAAGGAAGCTTAACATACGTTACCCTCCAGAGTTAGCGTATACTACGAATGTAGTGTAGCGTACGTTAAGCAGCCAATAATTGAGCTGGGCAGCTAGCACATGCGCCAGTCGGACGATGGGTCCGGATAAGATTCCCGCGGATGAACCTGGACACTTTGGAAGTCAACGATTATTAACTTACGCTAAGTAACGTGTCTAGCATACGCTAATGGGTGTTACTTACGTACGTAAGCTGATGGTGTAGCGTACGTAATCGAGTACAGAATGAGAACAGTTGACTATCGGTGATGATAGTGCACGCTAAGTATACTGAGTAGCGTATGCTAAGCGACTAACGTACGTTATGTATGGAGGCTACCACACGTTAAGGTCAGAAAATTATAAATAAGACAGCACCCCATTTCATTTCAGTTCGTTTATTTCACTTAGCCTTCAACATACTTCATGTCCAGAGAGTTCCCAGCCACCTTGTACACCTTTAGAACACCTTTAATTGATCATTGAAGATTGGATATCACTATTACTTGATTATTGAAGTTGAAGAACATCTTGGATTGGCACACAAGCAACCAGAGTTAGATTCTACCTATTGTCTTAGTGTTTTCTTCATCTTAAGGTATGTTAATGCTATATCCATCCTTGGATTCGTGTTCTTAAGGATACGATGATCATGCTATCAAGATATTAAGTTCCATAGATGATTTATTCAACAAAACATCATGTTTAGAAGTTGGGATTATTATGCTTAAGATATCATTGTTGAGAACATCATAATTTGAATCTTGTTACCAGTAAAGGAAGTTTTCTGAGATTTATAATCCAAATTTGGAAAGTGTCTTCGAAGTAATCACGGACTTGGTATTAACATCATTGTTGTTAGACGAACCTAGGAGGTTGATCATGGAAGGATTTGTTGTATCTTGTAAAGGTGGACTGTTAACAATCTTCAAGATGATAGTTTGAATGACAGAATGATATTGACATCAACCTTAGACCTTCCGAATTACGTATGAGAATTTTTGATCAAAGATTGGAGTATGACATCATGATGATATGTTTATCCTTGAAGTTGTAAGACATTGAACACCATTAGATCATTCAAGTTTTCATGAGTGTATCATGCATGGAGCTAACGTACGTTAACACTAAGAATTTCATGCGGCGAAGAGACTGTCGGATGCATGTTTAGCGTACGGTAGGCTCTGCAGCTTACGTATTCTAAAGTCCCCACTTCGCATTCTGTACTTCTCCTCTCTCTATGTGACTCCTCTTCCCCGACATTTGGTCTCTCTCTCTCTCAGTCACGCGAAATACTTCTTCCAGCGACCCGCAGAACCGGTCGTCGAAGTAGTAGTGGCAATGTTCCATCGGTAAGAGCAGCGATTGGACTCTCCATGATTCCCAGACTCGGGTCAGATCTCCACGAGTCGCCCTTTGAATTTTTCGGTAAAAGAAAAAAGCAGTCGCGGTCTTTGATTCGATAGAGCTTAGAGGCGGCGACTACGTTTCGAATCTAGAAATGAGGGCATTGTAATATCCGCAAATTCGATTTCCGGTAATTTTCATTTTCCGGCGGAGGTCCGTTTCGACAACTCGCTTGTCGCTGTTTTGGAATTCTGAACCTATTTTGTTCTTGGAGTTTCTCCGCTTAGACGGGTCTCGATGATGTTTTTACGTAATTTCATCTTGTGTTATATTTTGTCTCATGTGTATTTGTCTCTCGTTAAACTCGTTCGATTTCGTCATTTTCTTACTTCCATGAGTTCGTATGATTGAGTAGAGCATGTTGTGAGTTTCGGATTGTTAATCCGACGTTGTATCGTGATTTTCGGATGTTTGGGCCGTTTGTGTAATTTCCTAGAAGTTTAGGGAATTTGTCCCTTGTTCGACTTTGGTTGTGCACCTCAGATCTTTTTGGGGTTCCGTACTTCCATTTCGTGTTATTGTTGCCCAAATATCGATTCCTATTGCTTTTATTCTCTTTCCGGATCATTTTTCGTCATTTTTGGGACCCGAGGGGGGGTGTGGTGTAACACCCAAAATTTATTTATTTATTTTTTTTTTTTTTTTTTTTGCGGAAATAATATAAAGTTTGACACCAATTCATAAAGGAACTTCATTTATTTAATTTAATAAGCCAATAATGGCAGTCAAGTTATCAAACTTCTAAAGAAAACAACATAAGTAAAACTTTCTAATATAGAAATGTCAAAAGCGGAAGTACTAAAAATGTTCATTGACTTAAAATAAATCACAGTGTGTCACGAATGCTCCCGTCAGTCCTTAGCCTCCTTAATCGTAATACCTGAAAATGTTAAGTAAAACCGTAAGCACAAAGCTTAGTGAATTCAAACACAACATTATACCAATATCCACAATCACTAGACCTAGATTAAAATATATAGTTATAACATTTAAACATAAGCCAAGAACAAATCAAGGCTTATAAGGAGGGCTAGTAGGTTACCCGCATCTCACAAACCGAAGAGTATTGGGTTAATCTTACCCTCACCTCACATCCCGGAGGGTATTGGAGTAATTATACCTAACCACCGGACAAAAGCCGGATAATTGCTATGATCCCTCAACAATAAACATACAGTGCACATGTATAATTAACATTTTAAGCATGCATTGATTATCATACCATAATAATAATTTAACACTCACGTGCTAACCTAGCAATCATAAATATTGAGACAATGGAGTGAGAGAACTCACCTTGAATACTTAAGGAGATTGCTAAATCAAAAGCTACCACACTTGAGCAAATGCCAAAACTTCACCTATTATAAACTAGGAGTTAGGATATACCCAAAGATGAAGCTTAAAGACTTAAACAAAAATCTGGACAGCAAGGTCTAAAAATAGACCCGCTGTTAAAGATGGATTTACTTAATTTTCCTAAGTATTAACATATCAATATTAAATTTTTCTAAGAAACTAGAGTCTTTCCCCTTTTTAAAACAGTAAAGAACTCACTCTAACTCCAAAATATGAATTTATTATGATGCTTTTAAAAAGACATCGCAGTGCAGTCCCAAATCATAGGAATCAGTAGTGTTGGCCAATTCTACCCAACTTGTGGGTAGACATTGTCCAAACTAAAAACCACAGAGATAATAGACATAAATACAAAAGTCTCAGAGTTGGAATCGACCAAAAAGGGTTTCCCAAACTCTAGATATGAAATTCACAACATGACTAATTACAAAACCCTTAAAAGCTGATGACAGAAAACTGATCTGGAGTGTGAACTCAATATGACCAAGAAATACTTGGATATAACATCCCATAAACTCCAGATCACAACTTTAGGTCATAACACACATGTGGGAACTTGGAATCCCATTAGATCATTTCCCAAGCCCTAGAAACGAATAAAACAAGTTGACCTATCAGATCAGACCCGGATCAGACCTACTAGCAAAGGTGCTGTTCTTGCCCATGGATAAAGTCCTAATTAGTGAGAGTGACCTTCATAAGAAAGTTACCCAACACAATTTGTAAACTTTTGGCACAGTTTTGATATCCGTTTGAGTTATAGAATTCAAGTTATGATTTTTGTAAGATGACTACAAATCTGATGGAAACAGAATCGTAGCCAACCCTTAATCTTTTTAACCAATCCATTCCTCTCCCTTTTGAAACACATTCCTAGATGTGTTTATCACCCAAATTCAGTCCCCTATGAACATGGTGGCACTAAAAAGGGCTAGGGGTCATTGGCATTTCATTTAGTCACAAGGAAAAGAATCAAATCAACATAATATATGACAAACCATTTAAACTCATAATTTTCCCCTTTCTTAAGGGTTCCTTGATCTTTCAAATACACAAACATTTATACACACATCTTAGAAGATGCTATAAAGTTGTATACTTAGATCTAAACATATTGATATGGATATGTTGAGAATCTAAATAATAATTAACAAGAATTATAACCATTCACAAGATCTATCACATTTTATCACCTAAATAAAACTTGGTGATTTCCATGGTTCATTTAGACCTTGTATTTTATATAATCATCTAGATCCATCATACACCATGTATAGGGTGTAGATATAATCTAGAGATGATGATAACATACAACTTATAACAATAACAACATTGGTTAAAACCATAAGATCTATCTTCTTTAAATCACACAAGTTACAACTTGATGATTTTTATGAATCATATAGATCTTTTACATAATATGATCATCTAGGCTCATCATACACCATGTATAGGAGATGGTGATAAAATTTCTAGATGATAATCAACACTTAAAACAATTAACTGAATATAAATCAAAAGAAAAGATTAAAACACCTTAAAAGATCTTACCTAAGCTTGTTACACCAACAAGGAAGTGAAGGAGAAAGATGATGGTGGCTTTGGAAGAGAAAAATGAGAGAGAGATGGGAGAGAGATCGGCCGAATGAGGGAGAGAGGAGGGAGTTTAGGGTTTTGTGATATTCTTATAAATCATTTTAGGATAAAGCCTAATGACTTCACTAATGGGCTAGGCTCAAAACTCATTTCTTACTAGCCCAATATAATTAAATCTTTCAATTAACTCTGCCCAAAACTTGTATTTTAATCTAACATGGCTAATTAATTAAACCCATCATTTAAAATAACTAAATACCATGAAAATAATTAACGTACCGAAAAAAAAACCGGGCGTTACAACTCTCCCCTACTAAGAAGGGACTTCGGCCTCGAAGTCAGTCCCTCTGAATAACTCGGGATAATGCGCCCTCATCTCGTCTTCAGGTTCCCATGTACACTCAGATCCCTTCCTATGCTGCCACTGAACCTTAACAGAATAAACAGTCTTACTGCTCCGAAGGGTCTTTGACTTTCGATCAACAACCGCGATAGGTTTCTCAACATAGTTGAGCCGTTCGTCAATTTGGATGTCTTCCAGAGGTACTACGGCGGTATCGTCAACAATGCAATTCCTCAACTGAGACACGTGGAAGGTGTTATGAATCAAACTAAGCTCGTCAGGCAGCTCCAACCGGTACGCTACTTTACCAACGCGAGCTATGATCTTATAAGGTCCAATAAACCGAGGTCCCAGCTTCCCACGCTTGCGGAACCTAATCACACCCTTCCAAGGGGAGACCTTTAATAACACATGATCCCCACACGAAACTCAAGATCGGAGCGTCGCTTATCCGCATAACTCTTCCGACGACTCTAGCGGTGACCAAATGATCCCCGATCATTTTGATTTTCTCCGTGGTCTCGCAAAACAATATCGGTGCTACCGAGCACCCTCTGTCCCAACCTCACCCCAACACACCGGGGTTCTACACTTCCTACCATACGGTGCTTCATACGGGGCATGTCGATGCTTGAATGGTAGCTGTTGTTATATGAAAACTCGGCTAAATGAAGATGATCATCCCAATCGCTCCAAAATCAATTGCACATGCCCGAAGCATGTCCTCCAAAGTCTCAGATCGTCCGCTCACTCGCCCATCGGCCATGGATGGAACGCAGATCTTGAAATGCAATCGGGTACCCAATTCTTCTTGGAATTTCGCCAAAATCGAGAGGTGAATCGAGTATCTCGATCAGAGAGAATAGATACGGGCACCGTGCAATGAAACTATCTCCGAACAAAAATCTCGCCAATTTTTCACCAAGAACTTTCCTTGATGGCCAGAAATGAGCACTCTTCGTCAATCGATCCACAACTACCCATATCGTATCCGCTCCCTTTGCGGTCTTAGGAAGTTTTGTAATAAAGTCCATGGTTAAGTGCTCCCATTTCCACTCGGGAATCTCCAAAGGTTGCAATTTCCCATGAGGTTTCCGGTGTTCGGCTTTGACCTTCCGGCATGTTAGGCATTCTTCTACATATCGAGCCACATCATTCTTCATCCCGTGCCACCAATAACCCTCACGAAGATCTCGGTACATTTTTGTAGCACCGGATGAATCGAAAACTTGGACTGTGAGCTTCTTCCATAAGAGTTTTCCGGTTCCCACGATAAATGGAACCCAAACCCTACCATAACGAGTTAGTAATCCACGCCCATCTCGCTCCATCTTAGGTAACTCATTCACAATCCTTTCACGATTTGGGTTCCCCTCTTGAGTCGCCACATCTTGAGCATCTCGAATCATACCCAATAATGATGTCTCCATAGTCATCCGAAGACATTTAGCTCGAATCGGTTCGACAGATTGCTTACGACTGAGTGCGTCAGCTACCACATTAGCTTTACCGGGGTGGTAGTGAATCTCACAGTCGTAATCTTTCACCACATCTAACCATCTAACCTGCCTCATATTCAAATCCCGCTGATCGAAAAGGTACTTCAAACTTTTATGGTCAGTGTAAATGATACACTTAACCCCGTAAAGGTAGTGCCTCCATATCTTGAGAGCAAAAACAACAGCTCCTAATTCCAGGTCATGAGTGGGGTAGTTCCTTTCGTGAGGTTTTAGCTGGCGAGACGCATAAGCTATCACCTTACCCCGTTGCATCAACACAGCACCAAAACCCAGGAGGGATGCGTCGCAGTACACTACCATGTCCTCCACTCCTTCTGGTAAAGTCAAAACCGGGGCATTACACAACCGCGTCTTAAGATCTTCAAATGCAAACTGTTGTTCCGGACCCCAAACAAATTTCTCCGACTTCTTGGTCAATCGCGTAAGAGGTAGAGCAATCTTTGAGAAATTTTCAATAAACCTACGATAGTAACCGGCCAAACCCAAGAAACTACGAATCTCCGAAGGCGATTTAGGAGCTTCCCATTTCTTAACCGCATCAATCTTGGCCGGATCGACCTTGATACCTTCCTTGTTCACCACGTGGCCCAAGAATTGAACCTCTTCTAACCAAAATTCACACTTAGAAAATTTAGCATAAAGCCGTTCTCTCCGTAGTGTCTCTAGAAGTTCCCGAATGTGCTTTTCATGCTCCTCCCTGGTCTTAGAATAGACCAAAATATCGTCAATAAACACAATGACCGAACGGTCGAGCATCGGACCACACACCCGATTCATAAGATCCATAAAAGCAGCGGGTGCATTAGTGAGTCCGAAAGGCATCACCACAAATTCAAAGTGTCCGTATCGGGTTCGAAACGCCGTTTTCTCAATGTCACAGTCACGAACTCGCATCTGATGATAACGGAACACAAATCAATCTTGGAAAACCAAGACGCTCCTTGGAGTTGGTCGAAAAGATCGTCGATACGAGGTAAAGGATAACGGTTCTTTATCGTGAGTTTATTCAACTCCCGATAATCTATGCACATTCTTTGAGAACCGTCCTTCTTTTTCGCGAAAAGTATAGGAGCACCCCACGGCGAGAAACTTGGCCGTATAAACCCCTTATCACTAAGCTCCCGTAATCGATCTTGAAGCTCTTTCATCTCGTGGCGCCAAACGATAAGGATATTTGGCGATCGGAGCAGCGCCAGTACTAAATCAATGCGAAACTCCACTTGCCTAATAGGTGGCAAACCCGGAGTTCCTCAGAAAGACGTCACCAAAGTCTAAACAATGGAACATTATCGAGTGCAATAGCAGAGGTACAAGAAGCAATATCCAAATGGGGAATATCTCCTTGAATAATAAGTTCTCCACCCCTAGGGTTTTGAACACGAACTTGTCTCTTGCGACAAAGAATTTCGCATCGAATGCATCGAGCCAATCCATACCCACAATAACGCAAAGTTCCCTCATAGCAATAGGGATAAGATCAATGGGGAATTCAACTCCGAAAATTCAAGGGTACAACCCCGATAAACATCGAACGAAGATAGTTCGATTGTCGGCAACTTCGATAACCATGGGACGTGCTAGTTTCCGACACCACGCCCCAAACGATTTATGAACGTGCGTGACACGAAGGAGTGAGTAGCGCGTAATCAAACATAACGGCGGCGGTGAGAATCTAATGATAAGTGCACGATTCATAATATTTAAGCAATAAAACAATTACTCTATGGCATAGCATAAGATAAAAGATAAGGAAGAGATGTTTACTCGCATACGCCGCAGCTTCGCAGCTCCTCCTCGTAAGCCGGTGGACACGTCCTCGTGTCAACATAGTTGGTCCGTTAGAGGTCGGGCGATTGGGATTTGCATTCCCATTCTTCTTGACTTTGGGCAATCAAAGCTTCTTGTGCCCTTCTCTTGGCAATTGTAACAAGCTGGTACCGCTGCAACAGTAGTAACACAGGAGGTCAGAATGGCTTTTGGAGCCTTGCAATTCTTCCAGTGATGCCCTTCCTTCTTACGGTTATAACACACCAATGGGGGTCGATCACCTGCTTCGCAGATGGCTTGTATTCATATCTTGGTTTATCCCCAAACTTTGTCTTCTTATGAGCCTCATTAGAAGTTTTAGAAAAAGTGCTCTCAGCTTTCCTCTTAGATTGAGTTTGCGGCTCAATCTCTCTCTTCTGCCGCCCCATGATCGCACCCAAGGTCGTAAAGTCTTGCATGCTCACAAATTCCCGGATGTCGGTACGTAAAATCGAGATGTACCGACTAACAAGCCATGCTTCATCTCCGGCAAAAGTAGGACAGAAAGAAAGCATCTCCATGAACTTGGCGTTCAGATCACTAATGCACTCGGGTGCATTGTAACGCCATGAACTCCCGCATCATTCTTTGTTGCTCCACCCTAGGCACATACCGTGCCTCGAACCACTCCACAACCGGGCCCAAGTAATCGCCCTACAGCCTTCTTGATCATTCTTCCCGTGGTGGTGTTCCACCATGTCTTACCCCGCTCTCACTCGGTTCTTTGCTACCAACACTCTAAACCGGTCTGGGCACCCTATAGTCATAAAGGCGCCCTCCACGTCGATAACCAAAGGCTTAGCCGCCACCGGATCGTCCTCCCCATCCCAATGAGGTGGCCGCACTTGCCGAACTTCTCGTAGTAGTACATTAAATCACGAACAGAGGATCAGAGCCCCGTGCGGAGGTGCATCTCGCCATACGCTCATCTAGCGAGCACGAACTTGATCAATGATGTTAGCCGTGACATTCGAATGATCTCGTTAAAAGCATTATTGAACTCCTCGAACGAGTTCCCTAACTTGAGCTATTTGAATTGCATTGAGGCGAGCGGAGCCATCTAAAATTGATAAGAAAAGAAAAGCGATTCAACCTATGCATGTCTAAGAGATCGAAAACACTCGGTTCTTTGAAAACTTTTCAACCTTGCCCCGTCCCCAAAACCGGCTCCAAAATATTTAATAATATGGGCCCTTCTATTATTCAATATAGAAGTTCCAATTTCGGTTTGTGTCTAGTTTCAAAATTTGACTTTCTCCTAGCCGTAGCTTTAATTCACACTCATGGTAGATCTAAAAGGCCTAAATTCTCACATGGTAGATAGTAGCACTAAAGGCATATAATTATCCTCCTAGGCTAGTCTTTGGGATATGTCATAAATGGAGCATACTATTGTGTTTGATAAGTAATAAAATTTAAACTCAATTAGTAAATAAAACTTACTTGGTCAATGGCCGGCGCACCGTGACATCTTCACCGCTAGTTTTTAATAAACTTTGTACAAGAGAAATAAAATGTTTTAAATTTGAGTCTAGACATCCCTAAGAAGGCCTAGTTCACTCAAATGAAAAGCTCCGATACCAACTTGTAACACCCAAAATTTATTTATTTTTTTTTTTTTTGGAAATAATATAAAGTTTGACACCAATTCATAAAGGAACTTCATTTATTTAATTTAATAAGCCAATAATGGCGGTCAAGTTATCAAACTTCTAAAGAAAACAACATAAGTAAAACTTTCTAATATAGAAATGTCAAAAGCGGAAGTACTAAAAATGTTCATTGACTTAAAATAAATCACGGTGTGTCACGAATGCTCCCGGTCCTTAGCCTCCTTAATCGTAATACAAAAATGTTAAGTAAAACCGTAAGCACAAAGCTTAGTGAATTCAAACACAACATTATACCAATATCCACAATCACTAGACCTAGATTAAAATATATAGTTATAACATTTAAACATAAGCCAAGAACAAATCAAGGCTTATAAGGAGGGCTAGTAGGTTACCCGCATCTCACAAACCGAAGAGTATTGGGTTAATCTTACCCTCACCTCACATCCCGGAGGGTATTGGAGTAATTATACCTAACCACGCGCACCGGACAAAAGCCGGATAATTGCTATGATCCCTCAACAATAAACATACAGTGCACATGTATAATTAACATTTTAAGCATGCATTCATATTATCATACCATAATAATAATTTAACACTCACGTGCTAACCTAGCAATCATAAATATTGAGACAATGGAGTGAGAGAACTCACCTTGAATACTTAAGGGAGATTGCTAAATCAAAACTGGCTACCACACTTGAGCAAATGCCAAAACTTCACCTATTATAAACTAGGAGTTAGGATATACCCAAAGATGAAGCTTAAAGACTTAAACAAAAATCTGGACAGCAAGGTCTAAAAACAGACCCGCTGTTAAAAATGGATTTACTTAATTTTCCTAAGTATTAACATATCAATATTAAATTTTTCTAAGAAACTAGAGTCTTTCCCCTTTTTAAAACAGTAAAGAACTCACTCTAACTCCAAAATATGAATTTATTATGATGCTTTTAAAAAGACATCGCAGTGCAGTCCCAAATCATAGGAATCAGTAGTGTTGGCCAATTCTACCCAACTTGTGGGTAGACATTGTCCAAACTAAAAACCACAGAGATAATAGACATAAATACCAAAGTCTCAGAGTTGGAATCGACCAAAAAGGGTTTCCCAAACTCTAGATATGAAATTCACAACATGACTAATTACAAAACCCTTAAAAGCTGATGACAGAAAACTGATCTGGAGTGTGAACTCAATATGACCAAGAAATACTTGGAGATAACATCCCATAAACTCCAGATCACAACTTTAGGTCATAACACACATGTGGGAACTTGGAATCCCATTAGATCATTTCCCAAGCCCTAGAAACGAATAAAACAAGTTGACCTATCAGATCAGACCCGGATCAGACCTACTAGCAAATGTGCTGTTCTTGCCCATGGATAAAGTCCTAATTAGTGAGAGTGACCTTCATAAGAAAGTTACCCAACACAATTTGTAAACTTTTGGCACAGGTTTGAGATCCGTTTGAGTTATAGAATTCAAGTTATGATTTTTGTAAGATGACTACAAATCTGATGGAAACAGAATCGTAGCCAACCCTTAATCTTTTTAACCAATCCATTCCTCTCCCTTTTGAAACACATTCCTAGATGTGTTTATCACCCAAATTCAGTCCCCTATGAACATGGTGGCACTAAAAAGGGCTAGGGGTCATTGGCATTTCATTTAGTCACAAGGAAAAGAATCAAATCAACATAATATATGACAAACCATTTAAACTCATAATTTTCCCCTTTCTTAAGGGTTCCTTGATCTTTCAAATACACAAACATTTATATACACATCTTAGAAGATGCTATAAAGTTGTATACTTAGATCTAAACATATTGATATGGATATGTTGAGAATCAAAATAATAATTAACAAGAATTATAACCATTCACAAGATCTATCACATTTTATCACCTAAATAAAACTTGGTGATTTCCATGGTTCATTTAGACCTTGTATTTTATATAATCATCTAGATCCATCATACACCATGTATAGGGTGTAGATATAATCTAGAGATGATGATAACATACAACTTATAACAATAACAACATTGGTTAAAACCATAAGATCTATCTTCTTTAAATCACACAAGTTACAACTTGATGATTTTTATGAATCATATAGATCTTTTACATAATATGATCATCTAGGCTCATCATACACCATGTATAGGAGATGGTGATGAAATTTCTAGATGATAATCAACACTTAAAAAAATTAATTGAATATAAATCAAAAGAAAAGATTAAAACACCTTAAAAGATCTTACCTAAGCTTGTTACACCAACAAGGAAGTGAAGGAGAAAGATGATGGTGGCTTTGGAAGAGAAAAATGAGAGAGAGATGGGAGAGAGATCGGCCGAATGAGGGAGAGAGGAGGGAGTTTAGGGTTTTGTGATATTTTTATAAATCATTTTAGGATAAAGCCTAATGACTTCACTAATGGGCTAGGCTCAAAACTCATTTCTTACTAGCCCAATATAATTAAATCTTTCAATTAACTTAGCCCAAAACTTGTATTTTAATCTAACTTGGCTAATTAATTAAACCCATCATTTAAAATAACTAAATACCATGAAAATAATTAACGTACCGAAAAAAAAACCGGGCGTTACATGTGGGCCGCGGCACAAGGATTGTGCGCCGCGGCGCACACATTACCCAGTTGTTGGCCAAGCAGGCTGTACCGTGTGCCGCGGCACAAGGTTTGTGAGCCGCGGCACACAGCCGAGTCAGTGCCGCGGCACACTTATGCGGGCCGCGGCACACCTGCGCGGCACTGCCGGTTAAAACCTCTGTGCACTGCGTGCCCGGCACCCGCGAGTGCCGCGGCACATGCCGAGTCCGAGCCGCGCACACTCCGAATGAGCCGCTGCACAACGAGCGGCCACCACCACCGGGCATAATTTTTGGCTCGTGCCGCGGCACGCTTTAGCCGAGCCGCGGCACACAACGCGGCCGGGCCGCTATATCTCGCTTCTTATTCAGTGAGAATCACTCATTTCCTCCTTTCTTCAACCGTGCGAGAGAGAGAGAGAGTCTTGAGAGGGAGAGTTTCTCCATCTATCACTTAGTTGTGTAGATTTCTTCATCCCTTTTCGATCGGGTGGCTCGGATTGCGGATCTAACACGTGGTTTTCGGATTTGAGTGCTTGATTCTTCAAGAGGTAAGCACTCCTTTGACCCTAGTATGATTTTGGGGAGGGTTTGGTGGTAATCTTATGTTTTAATCCGAATTAGCCGATGTTGTTGTTAGATTTGATAGTATACTCGTGACCCTTGGTTTTCTTGTTTTTGATTGGGATGAAATCCTGTTGTTCTACCATTGACCGATTTCATTTCCTTATGCACTCTTGGTGTCCGATGAATTGTCCCAACGGGTAGAACTAGGAGGAATTTCTTCGTATTCATGATGTGAGATTGATTGTTATCATTATTGTGTTAGGGCCGGATTTGAGGGGATTGTTCGGACCTAAACCTATTCCTTCATCGTCTCCTTTGCGTCGTATTACCAAGGCAAGTACCTCGATATACGAATTGTAACTGCGTGAAATCGTTGTTGTTGAAGTGTATGAGTTTATACGGATGTATATATGTATATATATATATGTATATGTATGTGTATATATATATGTATTATATATATATTTATATGTTAAAAATAAGTATGTATATACGTATATTGATATACATGCTTATGTCGGTGATCGACGAGTGATGAATGCTAACACTAGTTGACGTACTCAACTTGGATTGAGGGATGAACTATAGTCATTCATATAATATAGTAAGGTTATATATATATATATATCTATGTGCGGTATTGATTGGTTATGCTTGAACGCTTATTGTGATTGAGTTGATTAATAACGTGCGTGTTCCTGTCTACTTGTGTGGTTATGGTGGCGGAGAAATTGTGTGACTTGATGTACCGAGTTGAAAATTGTTGTGACATTTGTTCATGTCTTTGGATGTTTGTGATAATGTGGATACGTGTTGTGAGAAACGTCGTATCCGGGAACCTCGAGGGCGGGGCGTGCACTCCGGCTGGTGTATGCCGCAATGTGCGGCTCCATATGGGTGGTGAACGCCGATGTCACCTAATGCGCGTGCAAGGGGCTCTTGCGAGTGACGCGGTGCGGTGACATGTTCAAGGAGCGGCCAACATGATGGAAGTGAACGCCGGTACAGTGCGCAAGGGAGGCGCTGGCAGGCTTATTGGTTACGGGTATTTGAGTGATAGCTAAGACCCGTTGCGAACGATGTTCGTATCTCAAATTCTTTCAACTCACTTTTAATGTTTGTCTTGATACGAGACCGCAATCCGTGTTTTGAAAGCTTGTTTCAAATTGTTTTTAAAGCGTTGGTATCGGGGTTAGTTAACCACGGAGGTTTGTGAAATCTCAGGGTTAATTAATCGGGGTCTTGAGCGGGATATGTCGAATGAGAGTTACGTACCTTTGATTGTATTGTGGTGCTATTCTGTGTATTGGGTCGAGGACCTGTGGAATGTTGAGATGATTGGTTTCGTGATGATGTTATTTGGAATGGGTTGAGAACCCTGTGAGATGTTGTAATGATTTCGTTTGTGACGGTGTTCTATAAATTGGGTCGAGAACCCCAAATAAGTTGACTTGGTTTTTGTGTAATCGTTTTCCATACGTTGGGTCAAGGACCCGAGAGTTTTTGAAATTATTTCCAAAAGTATTCCCATTCGATTTTAAAAACCCCTAAACGGCCCGAGTCAATAATAACGATTGCAAACTATCTTATCAAAATACTTTTCCTTTTACAAAAGGGATCTTCCTGACTCCTCGGGCTCGTTTAAAATTTCATGAATGTTATTTTCCGTAAGGACAATATGACTATGTGATTACCTTTCACCTCGTGTATGCGAGTGTTATTCTGTGCTGACTGTGGGAATGTATGGTTTGTGTTAAGGCTTCACGGAGGTTGAAATTTGTGTTGTTACTGTTCGTATATCTTGTATATTATGTACTTGCACTAGCAAAATTCCAGTTTGCTAACCCCCGAGTTTTCGGGGGGTGGGTGCCTGTTATGCGCTCAGGTTTTGGCAGCTCGGGAGCAGTCACGGGATTGGCTTGGAAGGAGACGGAAGGCAGCGATGCTAATCACACCAGAGTCAGAGTCTTTTCTTTTGTATCATTTTGGTCGGTATTTCTCTGTCGTTCGAGTATTCACCCTTGCATGGGTGTAATTATCATTTATTAAATTGAGTTGTCATTCGTTTCTGTGTTCAAGTTTATTGTTGTCATTGTAATATGAATGTCGTTAGTTTCTGAATTGGTTTATGACCTTGTCGATGCTTTGTATTAAATTTTGACCCGGTCGGTCAATCTTTGAGTAGTCTTTTGGAGTTTAGCTTTGGTGGATCCTTGTGATAAGGGTCTACGGCGTGTGACATTCCCGGTCGTATTCTGGGGGTGTTACATTTATGGTATCAGAGCTTAGGTTTGCGAAAAACCTAGGCCGTTGGGTCAAGTCCATGTCTTGTGTAAGTCGCGCGCATCAGAATTGTGATTAGTATCGTGGTTCTGACATCATCTTCCGGCAATCCGTGATGGTAAGCCTCCCGATCGTAAGTCCCCTTATATACGTATTTGATTACATGGTGATAATATGCTTAATGTGAACTAGGAATTGGGACTTGTTGATGATATTATCGTTTTAGGATATAACATGCGTATGTGGTCCGAGTATAAATGGTTATGTAGTATGCTTCAGAAGTCAAGTATAATTATCTGTTTCAGCACTTTATTAGAATAAATTTATGAATGATAATTTTATCCGTTGCGTGAGTATTTTGAGATGACTTTTGTTATCTTGCAAACCGAGTTTTGATATTTTGGTCTTGCATATTTTGATAGTATTCTTGTGACGGTATTTGATATTTCATAAATGACTTTTGTGAGTATTTGAGAATATTACCGACTTCGGCCTTTTTGGCATTTTGATCATTTTTTTTAAGGAATTTTAGCCTGGTGGGTTCCGGCACGGGGCCCACGGTGCTGTAGTATCTCGAATATTTTAAAGCAATGCTTTGAAATTTTCTAACATTGTGTAAAGCCATGATTTAATACCGTCATGTTAAATGGTCACGTATCTCGGTGGAGAATTCTTTCGAATAAACATTTTTGAAGAAGAGGAAAGATTTTCAAAATTTTGATATTTGGGACTCAACATTTTCGAAATATTTCAAATTAGTTACGAATTAATTTTCGATTTCTTTTTTTTCTTTTATTCATCACTCGTAAATAATTTTTAGAGTCATTATGTAAACTTCCTCTTCCGAAATAAAAGACAGTGTTTACAAGTCTTGGGCGCAACGTGACTAGCCCCTTTTTCAAAAATTTGTTTTCATTAAGTGCATACATAATGATCGTCCTCGTCGAGGAACTCGAACTTGACTTCATAAAACTTTATGCTTTACGATATTACCGTTATTCTATAGATGTTAACTAAACCTTGCGTTGATAAGGGTGGTATCTTTGTCATTGATTATTTGATAATCTTTGAATGGTACTATCGTATTAGTATGTCGAGCCTTGCGACGTAAGTGTGATGACGGAAGTGGAAGCGACAAGGTGGTTCGTCGACAACTATCCATGCTACGGTGAGGAGTATCGAGATCAAACGATATCCTATGAAATCTCCTCGATAATCGAGCCCACGAGCGAAGCAAAGAGACCGAGGGTATCGGGAAAATTTCGGCGGTGAGGAGACTAAGGCTCCCAAGCCCTTACGTTGTTCGAAAGCGTCATCTTCGCGGTCGGGAGTGAACGCTGGAAATCCCAAACCGGCATCGGTGACTCGCGGTAAGAAGAGAAGATGTTTCAATCAGAATCTGTCGGGGACATGTTCGTGCAAATTGTCCCTCTCCACTCTTGACTTGTTACCGGTGTGGGTGTGAAGGTCATCGGGAGAAACACTGTGAGACAGTTTCCGAATTGGCAAAGAATGCCGCCCGAGAGAGAGCAGAGCTAGTGGTGGAGAATGTCCCGAAACCTATGTTTCCTTGAAAAGCCTAACATGGGAGGATGAATATTTTGCAATATGTCCTAATTGTTCTTTATTTTGAACAATCGTGACTTTGATCGTTCTTCATTTCATTGCTCTATATTTCCAACTCTTGTTGTTCTAAGTTTGGGATCGAAATACCTTTTAGTATGGGGAAGTGTATTACCCGTACTTTCCTTGGTATTTTCGGCATTGTATGATTTTTCATTGTTGGTAAATCAATTATGATCCTCTCGACGATTTTAAACTATCTTGTTCTACTTAGCCTGCCGTCCTCCGAACGAATTTCGGAGCTGTTTTGTTAAAACCCGTGAATTATTGTGGTCTTTCCATATCTGAACCTAATTCTTGCAAATTTTGTTCGGAACTATTATTCCCACGCGTGCAATTGACACTTCCGAATGTGTTATGAACTTGGATTGTGGTTGGTTGAGCTCGAAACATGATTTTCAGGACGTCTGAACTATTTTGTGATTTTCTTAACTCGGGGAGCTTTGGTATCCAAATTCATACCCCTTCACCTCAACTCATCGTGTTCCCATACATTTTTATCGCCTCGACTCACGTACCATATGCTCGCTAGGTCAGTTCATCGTATTTCTGGAACCTTGCATTCGCCCTTTGCTCGTGATGATTTGAAATGAGCAAGTAGTTATTTCCTTGATTGTTCGCCGCTCTCTATTTTAAGTTTCGGACGAAACTTCTTTTAGGAAGGGTAGAATGAAATATCCGCAAATTCGATTTCCTAATTTTCATTTTCCGGTGGAGGTCCGTTTACAACTCGCTTGTCGCTGTTTTGGAATTCTGAACCTATTTTGTTCTTGGAGTTTCTCCGCTTAGACGGGTCTCGATGATGTTTTTACGTAATTTCATCTTGTGTTATATTTTGTCTCATGTGTATTTGTCTCTCTTTAAACTCGTTCGATTTCGTCATTTTCTTACTTCCATGAGTTCGTATGATTGAGTAGAGCATGTTGTGAGTTTCGGATTGTTAATCCGACGTTGTATCGTGATTTTCAGATGTTTGGGCCGTTTGTGTAATTTCCTAGAAGTTTAGGGAATTTGTCCCTTGTTCGACTTTGGTTGTGCACCTCAGATCTTTTTGGGGTTCCGTACTTCCATTTCGTGTTATTGTTGCACAAATATCGATTCCTATTGCTTTTATTCTCTTTAGGATCATTTTTCGTCATTTTTGGGACCCGAGGGGGTGTGGGCCGCGGCACAAGGATTGTGCGCCGCACACATTACCTGATTGTTGGCCAAGCGGTCTGCAGTGTGCCGCGGCACAAGGTTTGTGAGCCGCGGCACCTGCCGAGTCGGTGCCGCGGCACACTTGTCGGCGCGGCACACCCGTGTGGCACTGCGGTTAAAACCTCCTATACCGCGTGCCCGGCAAGATCCCGTGATGCCGCGGCACATGCAGTCGAGCGCGGCACACTCCGAATGAGCCGCGACACAACGGCGGTCGGCCACCCAGGCACAATTTTTGGCTGCGTGCCGCGGCACGCTTTAGTGAGCCGCGGCACACCTGTGCGGCGCTATATCTGCTTCTTATTCGGAGAATCACTCATTTCCTCCTTTCTTCAACCGTGCGAGAGAGAGAGTCTTGAGAGGGAGAGTTTCTCCATCTATCACTTAGTTGTGTAGATTTCTTCATCCCTTTTCGATCGGGTGGCTCGGATTGCGGATCTAACACGTGGTTTTGGATTTGAGTGCTTGATTCTTCAAGACGTAAGCACTCCTTTGACCCTAGTATGATTTTGGGGAGGGTTTGGTGGTAATCTTATGTTTTAATCCGAATTAGCCGATGTTGTTGTTAGATTTGATAGTATACTCGTGACCCTTGGTTTTCTTGTTTTTGATTGGGATGAAATCCCGTTGTTCTACCATTGACCGATTTCATTTCCTTATGCACTCTTGGTGTCCGATGAATTGTCCCAACGGGTAGAACTAGGAGGAATTTCTTCGTATTCATGATGTGAGATTGATTGTATATCATTATTGTGTTAGGGCCGGATTTGAGGGGATTGTTCGGACCTAAACCTATTCCTTCATCGTCTCCTTTGCGTCGTATTACCAAGGCAAGTACCTCGATATACGAATTGTAACTGCGTGAAATCGTTGTTGTTGAAGTGTATGAGTTTATACGGATGTATATATGTATATATATATGTATATGTATGTGTATATATATATGTATTATATATATATTTATATGTTAAAAATAAGTATGTATATACGTATATTGATATACATGCTTATGTCGGTGATCGACGAGTGATGAATGCTAACACTAGTTGACGTACTCAACTTGGATTGAGGGATGAACTATAGTCATTCATATAATATAGTAAGGTTATATATATATATATATATATGTGCGGTATTGATTGGTTATGCTTGAACGCTTATTGTGATTGAGTTGATTAATAACGTGCGTGTTCCTGTCTACTTGTGTGGTTATGGACTGGCGGAGAAATTGTGTGACTTGATGTACCGAGTTGAAAATTGTTGTGACATTTGTTCATGTCTTTGGATGTTTGTGATAATGTGGATACGTGTTGTGAGAAACGTCGTATCCGGGAACCTCCGAGGGCGGGCGTGCACTCGGCCTGGTGTATCTTGCAATGTGCGGCTCCATATGGGTGGTGAACGCCGATGTCACCTAATGCGCGTGCAAGGGGCGCTCTTGCGGGAGTGGCCGGTGCGGTGACATGTTCAAGGAGCGGCCAACATGATGGAAGTGAACGCCGGTACAGTGCGCAAGGAGGCGCTGGCGAGCTTATTAGTTACTGGGTATTTGAGTGATAGCTAAGACCCGTTACGAACGATGTTCGTATCTCAAATTCTTTCAACTCACTTTTAATGTTTGTCTTGATACGAGACCGCAATCCGTGTTTTTGAAAGCTTGTTTCAAATTGTTTTTAAAGCGTTGGTATCGGGGTTAGTTAACCACGGAGGTTTGTGAAATCTCAGGGTTAATGTCGGGGGTCTTGAGCGGGATATGTCGAATGAGAGTTACGTACCTTTGATTGTATTGTGGTGCTATTCTGTGTATTGGGTCGAGGACCCTGTGGAATGTTGAGATGATTGGTTTCGTGATGATGTTATTTGGAATGGGTTGAGAACCCTGTGAGATGTTGTAATGATTTCGTTTGTGACGGTGTTCTATAAATTGGGTCGAGAACCCCAAATAAGTTGACTTGGTTTTTGTGTAATCGTTTTCCATACGTTGGGTCAAGGACCCGAGAGTTTTTGAAATTATTTCCAAAAGTATTCCCATTCGATTTTAAAAAACCCCTAAACGGCCCGAGTCAATAATAATGATTGCAAACTATCTTATCAAAATACTTTTCCTTTTACAAAAGGGATCTTCCTGACTCCTCGGGCTCGTTTAAAATTTCATGAATGTTATTTTCCGTAAGGAGAATATGATTATGTGATTACCTTTCACCTCGTGTATGCGAGTGTTATTCTGTGCTGACTGTGGGAATGTATGGTTTGTGTTAAGGCTTCACGGCGGTTGAAATTTGTGTTGTTACTGTTCGTATATCTTGTATATTATGTACTTGCACTAGCAAAATTCCAGTTTGCTAACCCCCGAGTTTTCGGGGTGGGTGCTGTTATGCGCTCGAGTTTTGGCAGCTCGGGAGCAGTCACGGGATTGGCTTGGAAGGAGACGGAAGACGACGATGCTAATCACACCAGAGTCAGAGTCTTTTCTTTTGTATCATTTTGGTCGGTATTTCTCTGTCGTTCGAGTATTCACCCTTGCATGGGTGTAATTATCATTTATTAAATTGAGTTGTCATTCGTTTCTGTGTTCAAGTTTATTGTTGTCATTGTAATATGAATGTCGTTAGTTTCTGAATTGGTTTATGACCTTGTCGATGCCTTTGTATTAAATTTTGACCCCGGTCGGTCAATCTTTGAGTAGTCTTTTGGAGTTTAGCCTGGTGGATCCTTGTGATAAGGGTCTACGGCGTGTGACATTCCCGGTCGTATTCTGGGGGTGTTACAGGCATATTGTAGGAGTGGATGATGATTCAGTTTGTAGTAGCCGAATAAAATCTCAGGTTTGAATTCCTTTAGTTTTTTATTTCGGTCCTAAACAAAAATATGGAATTGTGTTATTGAATAATTTGGGTATTTGGTTTCCTGGTTCCGACATTTATGTGTGTGTGTATGAGTGTTTAAAGATGAATTGGTTGGGGTGAAAATCGAGACATTTTTTTTTCGACGATGGACCTAGGTTGAAGAAACTAAAACTGGAAGACGGATTTTCTCTGAAAATTGAGATGATAAGTTTTTCTATAATTAGAAAGAATCACATAGAATCACATAAGTTTGATTGTTCACTATGTAAGAATTTGTGTAAATTTTGGAAATGAGTGTGTTGTGAAATTCTTGAGATGTGTTTCTTTGTTGTAAATGAGATTTTTGTATGTGTGCATATGAGATTTTGTAAAAGTGTTTTATTATTTTTTTTCTGAGAAAGGCGCAGGATGTGAGAAAATAGCTTCTCTCGATCATGGACAAGTATGTAATCCATTCTATTGTTCTTTAATTATTTATGTCAACTTACCTTTATTCGTTTCTGTTTTGAGATTGTGTTTGGTTGGTATAACACCAGTCTTGACCTGATACAAACCAATTCTTCCAATTGCTTCTTGTTTTTGACATCAGGTCCTTTTAAATCGTTATCATGTTTTCTCTGGTAATTCTACAAATCAAATATTCCATCTCCGTAAAAGTCACTGTGTTGGTAATCACACTTATAGCAATTCACATGTCAATACAAAAACAGGAAAATGGAGAGTTGAAGATGCAGTAATGCAACAGCTGGAGGGATTCCTTGTGTCAAAAAATAGGACTAAAACTGGTCCCTATACAGTTTTAGGATTGGGGTCGAGGATTTTATGTATCAATGATGTTGCAGCAGGACAAAACCAGAATGGACATGAAAACTGTTACGATATGCTTTTAACAGTTTTAACCTTTTTACAGCATGGACATGAAAACTGATCCCAATTTTATGTGCACTTTATCATTGTCAATTTAGGTTTTAACTCACGTAAAGGAAGCTAGGTATAATGTGATACATTGATTGGAATTCCTGAGCACAAGGATTACTTCACTGTTGGCTATAAAGTAAGTGAAATTTCATGATTTTTCACGGCATATTATCAAATTCAATATGTACCTGTTTACCCTCTCGACATCCTTAAGTTTCTTACTCTCGAAGGCAACAGGATGGCCATCTTGCACTAAAACTCCTCCTAGTGCAATATCTGAAGCATCTGTTTCAACCACAAAAGGTTTGGATAGATCCGGTAGTGCGAGGACCGGGTCTGTTAGGATGGCCTTCTTTAAGTTGTCGAAGGCATTTTGGCATCCCGGTGACCAATTCCAAACTTTCGTCTTTCTCGTCGAATCGGTTAGGGGTCTTGCTATTCCGGCATACCCCATCACAAATCTTCTATAGTAATTCGCCAACCCGAGAAATGACCGTACTTCATGTACATCGGTTGGTGGTTTCCATTCTTGAATTGCTCGTATTTTTCTCGGATCCATACGAATATTGCCACACTCAACGATATGACCCAAGCCCGATCCGCTCGGGCAAATGAGCACTTCGACAGCTTAACATATAGTTCGTGCTCATGAAGCCTAGTAAGAACCATTCTCAAATGTTCCACATGTTCTTCCAAGGTTCGGCTGTATATAACAATATCATCCAGGTATACCACGACAAACTCGTCCAAGAACCCTTTGAGAACTTGATTCATCAAGGTGCTAAAAGTTGCTGGGGCGTTTGTTAGGCCAAAGGGCATGACCAAGTATACGAAGGCCCCATAACGTGTGACAATCGTCGTTTTTACCTCATCACCCTCCTTGATGCGAACTTGCCAATAACCTGATCTCAGATCGATCTTTGTATAGTACTCCGCTCCACTGAGACGGTCGAAGCAATCTGCTACGAGCGGAATAGGATACACATTCTTCCCCGTAATTTTATTTAGAGCACGATAATCACAACACAATCGCAGAGTTCCATCCGACTTTTTCTGAAAGAGAACAGGAGCTCCATACGGTGATTTCGCCGGTTGGATCATACCACATTCCAACATCTCTTTTAACTGCTTTCTGAGCTCCACAAGCTCAGGTTGCGACATACGATAAGGGGCTCGGGCAAGAGGTTTTGTGCCCGGCACCAACTCGATCTCATGATCGACCGCCCTCTTAGGTGGAAGCTTCCGAGGCAATTCGTCGGGCATAACATCTTCAAACTCATTTAGGAGGTGCTTCACAGCATCAGGGATAGGACCTGACAACTCCTCTACTTCGTCAAATTGCAAGGCGCACAGGAAGGCGGTTCCCCATGCCTGCATCCCTTCTTGAATTGTAATGCGGATAGGTTACTTTGCCCTTGGGTTGCGCTAATTGTTGGGATAATATGTGGTTTATCCCCCAAAACCAAGAGTGCATCAGCATACGGCATGACTAGGGTTTGAGTGTCACGCATGTACTCGAGCCCGAGTATTAATTTGTAGTCATCCATCTCCACAACAGATAGGTCGGCCCTACCTTCGAAGGCTCCTACCTTAATTCGAACAGCCTTGGCAACCCACGCTATTGGTTTTGCCGGAGAGTTTACGGCTTTAACTTGAACCACTCCTTTCTCTAACAACAGTCCAAGTCTCTCCACTTCGGTGCTCGCCAGATAATTATGGGTGGCACCCGAGTCTATCATAGCACGAATATTTTTCCCATTGATTTTAACATCAACAAACATTAATCCCTTCTTTTTCTTATCGGGACCACCTATCTTGAGAGCAGGTACGGGTTTTCTAGCTTTTGTCGGCACTCTTACCTTAGCTGTCACCTGATGGGTTAACGAGTTGCACCATTTATTGATGGACCCAAGGTTTTCCTCATCTTCCGATCTTCCTTCCTCATCTGGAACTTGCAACTCTTCTTTCGGTTGCGAACTCGATTCTGCGGCGCTTGTTAAGGCACTCAAAAGTTGCCTCTTCGGACAATTAGTGAGAAAATGAGGCCCATCACATAGGAAACATTTAACGATCCGTTGGGAAGGGGCCTGCTGACCTTATGTAGGTTTGCTACGATTAGTGCTCCCATATGAACTTCCTTGAGTATAGGTTTGCCGATCCCCTACACTCCGACTCAAGTTAGGTTTGAACGGTCTTGGCATTACACTTCGGGATGGTGTCATGTTTGTTGTTACGGGACGATCCTTTCGAGGTTCCGATGTGTAATCCATTAATCTTTCTGCCGCTCCCATGGCAGTACTGAGGTCTGTGACTCGTTGGCGCAGAAGCTCCGTACGAGCAAATGGTTTCAACCCTTCCAGGAACGTAAACAACCGGTCATTCTCCGACATATCGCTAATGTGTAACATATGTGTCGAAAATGCCTTCACGTAATCTCAAATAAGACCGGTGTGCTTCAAATATCGCAAGGCCCTTCTTGCATTGTACTCAACATTCTTTGGGAAGAATTGTTGCCTGATGGCTTCTCGCAGTTGTTCCCAAGTGTCAATTCTTACTCGTTGAGCCTGAATGTCCGCATATTTGGTGCGCCACCACAATTTGGCATCATCGATCAAATACATTGTGGCGGTTGACACCTTTCTCGCTTTGTCCAAAACATTAGCGGCATGGAAGTATTGTTCCATGTCGAATAAGAAGTTCTCAACTTCCTTGGCATCTCGGGTTCCACTATAGGAACTTGGTTCGGGGATCCGAATTCTCGTAATAGGTTCTTGAGCAACATGGGGTGAGTTGTTCACTGCTCTTTGAAGCAATCCAATCTGGATACTCATTGCTTCCATCTCGCATCTCATTTTAGCCGTATTGTTGGCTCCCATTGCCTCTGCAAGGGTTCGGCAGACTTCTCTGCATTCGCCAAACTGGGCTCGGAGGTCTTCATTCTCCGCCTCGAGGGTCTCAACCTTCTCCTCCAAGGTCTCGACAACATATCTCAATCTAGAGCACTCTTGCTCTAGATTATCGAATTAGGCTTTAGAGGCCTCAACCTCTTTCCTCTTTCCGTCATCCTTTTTCTTGCCCTGCTTTCTAGGGACTTCCGTCTCGTTACCCGATTCCATTCTTTCGACCTTGAACGGGCTCCGATACCACCTGTCACGGGGCGCTTATAGTTTGTATATAATGTACGCGCACCGTGCGGCTAGTAGTCAATTTACCCGACTACGTCCGCCTAACTCGTTCGAGCGTTGGTGCTAATGCGACGCAATCACGCCGAGGCGTTTTAGTGGCACAGCAAAATTAAAGACGAAAATCGATTTGTATTAATACAATGAACGATTACAATAGGCAACAATGATTACAAGCATACACGGATAGAAGGGTATCAGCAAACTAGCCAATTCGTACTACAACTCTTCAGTACACTCTTCCCCCCTATAATAGGCTTAGAAAAATAAAGGCTAATGACAACAGTGGATATTGAAAAGCTGAGCAACCACTAACTAGCTATTACAACACTAACTAGCTATTACAAGGAAAATAAAGTAAAGCCCTACACTATAGATGATAACTTGAAGTGAGATGAGGCTCTGCGTCCCACAAAGCTGCAAGTGGGCCCCATGAATGGCCGTTGATCAGGTAATACCGCCTGGGGTCGCGGGCATCCCGTGACACTGTGGCATTTTTTGGCCAAACCGACTGTACCGGGTGCCGCAGCACACGCCGGCCGGGCCGCGGCACACTTCCGACCACTGGGAGCCATTTTTGGGCTTGTGCCGCGGCACACTCATTGGCCCACGGCACCTTTGTGCGGCTTATTTATGGCCTATGAGACGGGTTTTTGGCCATTTTTCTCACTCATTTTCTTCCCTTCCGCGGCTGGAGCTTGGTTAATCATGGAGAGATGTTGTTAGACAATCAATCCATGAAGTTTCGGAGTTCATATCATCAATCATCCATCCTATAACACCCTCCGATCTACCGAATCAGGTCAGATTTCCTAGAAATCTAGTTTTGTGGAATTTGGGTGTTTTGGTTGTTTTCGTCCGATTAATCCGTTTTAACTTAGGATTATGATGGATTGATGATTATTTAGATGTATTATATCATTTCCCTTGTTATTCCATGGTTGGATCGTATCGATTCATTGTTTTGGTCGAGTTCTTGATCGACGCCTTGAAGGTGTCCGGTAGAATGTCATAGAGGGGTTTTCGGGCGTTCTACGATTATTCTTAATCGTATGATCGTTGATTTATTAATTGTATGATGTTAGGGTGGTGTTTCTTGCGAAGAAACCGTGTTGAACCCTTCCGTTCATCGTCGTCTTCCTTTTCGATAGCATCGGGAGTTTCGAAGCTTTCCGGTTGAGCCGTGTTCGTCGGAATACTTGCGTGCCAATTTCGAGGCAAGTACCTTGCCCATACTTTTCTTATTTTATGGATATGATGATCGGTGATCGTATTGGTGTGTTTGTTTGGTTATTTGAAATGAAGTTTCAAAAGATTTCGGTTTGGCCTCGTTAAAGGCTTTCTTTCAAAACGCGTGTGTTTTGTGAACGGTGTGTTTGGGAATTGATTATGATTTGGTCATTTTGAACGTTGAAGGCTTTGAGTTATGGAATCGTGTATTCCGTATTTAATCTTGTTATTGTGTTTTGAAGAGTTTGATAATGGTGTCGGATTAGTGGCCATCTCTAGTAAGTATTCTTGATGAACTTACATTCTAAGCATATTAGTATTGCATGAGTAACGTGTGTGTGTATGCTCACTATGGGTTAGATCCGACGGGGTCTCGGTAGGGGTCCACGGAGGGGTGGATCCGCGAGCTTGCTTTTAACCACTATGGGTTAGATCCGACGGGGTCTCGGTAGGGGTCCACGAAGGGGTGGATCCACGGTTAATTGTGGTGCATTTTACAAATGTGATTTGATTATTGCATTTCCGGAAATGAGTGCTTTGGAACTATGTTTTCATGATTTCATGCATCGACTAAGTGTGTAAGAGGTAATTGTTCGTTTGGCTTACTTGGCTAGGATGGCACTAGGGTATTTTGTTGTTTGTGTTAAATCCTTTATTTGTGGATTTTGATGTTGGGAGACGAACCTTGTGGTCGATCTTGTGTACTGTGAGTTGATGATATTTGGGGCTAAAATCCCAATGGTTTTGTAAAAGTCATTTTACGGATTTGGGGCTAAAATCCCAACGGTTTGGTAAATGTCATTTTTCAGAAAGTAAACCTTTGGGGCGGTGACCCCTTTTGTCTTTTGGATTTTGAAAAGTAGGATTTGATAATCCTAAATTGTTTTCTATTAAAACTCTTGATGGCATTCTAAACCGTTTTATAAATTATTTCCATTGATTTATGATATTTCGATTTTGAAAGGTTTTCTCAAACTCTTGCCTCGGGAAGTACTTTTCGTTTCGTTTGGATCTTTGAGGATTCCTGGTTATTGTTATTCGTGGAATGTGAATTGTATGGCTCGTATTTGCACTTTGTTCTTGCACTAGCAAAACAGTGGAGTTTGCTAACCCAGAGTATTCGGGGGGTGGATGTCTATTTTTGCATTCAGGTTTTGGAGCATAACACAGGGTCGGCACGAAGGATGATGAAAGATGATCGATACTAATCACATGAGGAACCGTATATTGTTTATTGGTTCAGTTGTACTTTATTTTCCGCTGCCATACTTTTCCCGTTGTACGGGTGTGGTTGTATTTTGACCCCTGCGTGGGCATGATTTGTATTTGAGTTGTATGTATTTATTGACAGACCAAATCGGTCTACTGAGTCATTTTAGCCTTAAAGGCATGGTTGAGTTGTTATATGTTGTTACCAGCCTGGTAGATCCTTGAGGAAAGGTTCTACGACGCATAATAGCCCTGAGCGGATTGGGGGTGTCACATAAATGGTATCGGAGCTTAGGTTGAGAAAACCTAGGCTGTCGGGTCAAGTCGTGTTGTTTGAGTCTTGTTTCGTCGGATTTTATCTGACTGAGTCGTGTCGCGACGCGTAGTTTGAGTTTGTTGGTCGTGATTAGTATCGTGGGGCGATCATCATCTTCGTGCGACCTGTGGAAGTAAGTCTCCCTTCTTTGTGTTGTGCCTCGTGTGACACGAGCTATTTTTGTGATTATTTGTTAAGTGATGAAATCCTTCTGTGGATTTTGATTTCACGATATGTATTTAGTTGACTCTCGTATTTGGTTTATACGAGGAGTGTAAATCATTCTTGATGTCTTTTTACTATTGTTTTCGCCTGTTACTGATGATTTTCGAATCGATTTGCTCGTTTTACAAGTTCTCTTGTGGAAGCTTTGTGCTTATACGCGTACGACTTGTTCACTAGTCAGTACAGGAGGGTCCTTAGAGACCTCGAATGGGGTCAGTTGATAAGTTCTGAATCCTAGGCGGTCTTCGACTGTGGTATTTTATCGTTTATTTCCGTTTAAAGACATGTATTGTCTTGATTTTAAACGTTTTGATGCGTGTACTAGGAGTTGTTTTAGTGAACGTCGATATGCGTGAGTTTTGGGCATTCTGGCCTATTTGATTTTTGAAAACCTTGAGTATCTTAGAAAAATAAATTTCGAGACATATTTTTTTCAAATGAGTTATTTTCTTGTGGTACATCCAAGGTGCCACAATATATTTCAAAAAATTTCTGCCTCGAGGACCAAAATGTTTTGAGATATTTTCAATGTTTTAGAAACACTTTTATTTAGACCCGAGGGTCGAATTTCTGAAAGTTTCCACTAAGAGTAAGTGTCCTCATTTTTATCAAATGCGAAATGGTTCTCCAAAGTCTCGATAACAATGTTTCACGTTTTTACTTTTTGAAAGGTGATACTCAAGATCAACCGGTGTTCTTCTAAATTATTTTCAAAATGAGGTTTTCGTTTTTTTTAAAACCTATCCATTCCCGTTTGAGGACTGGGTATGTATGTATGATGTTCGCGTTGTCATTATGATGTTTACTCCTGAGTATGATCGAATTGGCGGTGTGAGCGTTGAGTCGCTTTCCACACATTTGTTGTGTTAGCCCCCTGTGAGAGGCGGGATGTTGGTGTTGAATGTTGTCGCCTCGTGGTGATTCCCGTGTTGTCGAGTATGTGCGAGCTGTTAGAGCTTGGTTTGGTATGACCATGTGCATCGTTGATGGTTCCGTTATGTGTCGGTTGTTTAATATCTTGTTACCTTGCTCCCGTTTTTGTGAATTTCGTGGACGAGATCGGAGGTAATACTCGTACTATTTTGACTTCTGTATTTTCTCTTTCTCCAGTCTATCGATTCGCTCATGTTCGTTGATATTTTATGAACTTGGTCTGTATTTCGGTTTCATCGTCCGATTGAGTTGTGATCTTGTTGTGGGTCGATCTGGTTATTGCGGTGACTTTTTCGGGTTCGGTTCGATTCTTGTGAACCTTGTTCGGGAGCGACATCATTTGGTTCTATTAGTTCTTTTTTTTCGAAGTGGATCGGATTTGGAACTTTTGTGTTTCCGACTTTGTCGACTCATTATGTTTGTTGGCATTTCTGAGCTTGTCCTGCCCCTTGCTTTTGTTGATCGAACGAGTGTGGTATTGTTTCGGAATAACTCGTTTGTCGTTGTAACTTTTCAATCGCTATTCCCTTTCCTGTGGATCTTATGGGAATGCATGTCTTGTTGTTCTCACCAGATCATCCTGGGAGTTGTTGTTTGAATTTTATTATCCTTCGTGTTTCGGACATGATTGTTCGATTTTTGTTGTCTCGGTTGTTTGTTTGTTCGGTTTTTGTTCTCGTTCCGTGATTGGTGAACGTTCAGGCTCCTTCGTAATTCCCTTCAGTTCGGGAAATTAGTCTCGTTTTCGATCTTCCAACCCTTGGGCGGTGGAATTCCGTATTTGTTCAGCGGTTGGCTCGCGCTTTGATTGATGTACCGTTGGGTTTGTCAATCATATTGATTTTCGTTCGTTCTGTTTTGTGATTGTCGGATAATTGACTTGATTGTAATATCCATTTGATGACGCTTGTCACTTGTTGGTTTTATTATATCCCTAGCGGCGACGTTGTGTTGGTCGTCGTGGAGTGTGTTTTCACGCCGTATATTCCTTTGCGTTTCTTGCAGCGTTTCGCCGTTGGGCGCGAGTTTTCTATTTTTGTGTATCTCGTCGAGTTTTCCTGGCGGGTATATTGCTTCCCCCTACTTTTTTTAAGTTTCGGGACGAAACTTCTTTTAAGGAGGGTAGAATGTAATATCCGCAATTTTCGATTTTCGGTAAATTTCTTTTTTCGGCCGGAGTCCGTTTTGACGACTCGTTCATGACCGTTTCGTCATTTCGAGAATGATTAATTCTTCACTTTTTGTCATCCGAGTTCGTTTCGGTATCGTTTTGTTGAGTTCCGAGCTTTTTAGCGACTTTTCCGCACTTGAGTTCGATTCTTGCGAATCTCGTCCGAAACTGTTGTTTCGAGTTTCTCGTAAGTTCATTTAATGTTATTATTCATGTTGCGAACTTTGGTTTGGTGTTTCGATCGCGTATCGTGATTTTCGGACGTTTTGGGCCATTTTCGTAATTTTCCAAAGTTTTGGGTAATTACTTCCGTTGTCGAATTCCGAGCCTTCGGGTGGTCGGAATTGTGTGTTCTCTTAGCTATTAGATTCGTCTTTGCGAGTACGTCGTAACCGTATCATCGATTCGTATTCAGGTTCGGGTTTCGGGGTCGTTCGGGCCGTCGGAGTTGGCCCCGGCCGAGTCATGGCCGGGCAATCTGGGCCCAGGCCGGCACTGGCCGAGTCACGGCCGGTAGTGCTCGGCAGCTTCTGGCCGAGTCACGGCCGGTAGTGCTCGGAAGTTTCTGGCCGAGCAGGCTGTACCGTGGGCCGCGGCACATGCCGGCAAGGCCGCGGCACACTCTGTGGCATTTTTCGGCCAAACCGACTGTACCGGGTGCCGCGGCTGCGCCGGGCTGGGCAGCGGCACCGCCGACCATGGGAGCCATTTTGGGCTGTGCCGCGGCACACTCGGCTGGCCGCGGCACCTTTGTGCGGCTATTTATGGCCCTGCAGACGGGTTTTTGGCCATTTTTCTCACTCGTTTTCTTCCCTTCCGCGGCTGGAGCTTGGTTAATCATGGAGAGATGTTGTTGGACAATCAATACATGAGGTTATGGAGTTCATATCATCAATCATACATCCTATAACACCCTCCGATCTACCGAATCAGGTCAGATTTCCTAGAAATCTAGTTTTGTGGAATTTTGGTGTTTTGGTTGTTTTCGTCCGATTAATCCGTTTTAACTTAGGATTATGATGGATTGATGATTATTTAGATGTATTATATCATTTCTCTTGTTATTCCATGGTTGGATCGTATCGATTCGTTGTTTTGGTCGAGTTCTTGATCGACGCCTTGAAGGTGTCCGGTAGAATGTCATAGAGGGGTTTTCGGGCGTTCTACGATTATTCTTCATCGTATGATCTTTGATTTATTAATTGTATGATGTTAGGGTCGTGTTTCTTGTGAAGAAACCATGTTGAACCCTTCCGTTCATCTTCGTCTTCCTTTTCGATAGCATCGGGAGTTTCGAAGCTTTCCGGTTGAGCCGTGTTCGTCGGAATACTTGCGTGCCAATTTCGAGGCAAGTACCTTGCCCATACTTTTCTTATTTTATGGATATGATGATCGGTGATCGTATTGGTGTGTTTGTTTGGTTATTTGAAATGAAGTTTCAAAAGATTTCGGTTTGGCCTCGTTAAAGGCTTTCTTTCAAAACACGTGTGTTTTGTGAACGGTGTGTTTGGGAATTGATTATGATTTGGTCATTTTGAACGTCGAAGGATTTGAGTTATGGAATCGTGTATTCCGTATTTAATCTTGTTATTGTGTTTTGAAGAGTTTGATAATGGTGTCGGATTAGTGGCCATCTCTAGTAAGTATTCTTGATGAACTTACATTCTTAGCATATTAGTATTGCATGAGTAACGTGTGTGTGTGTGTATGCTCACTATGGGTTAGATCCGACGGGGTCTCGGTAGGGGTCCACGGAGGGGTGGATCCGCGAGCTTGCTTTTAACCACTATGGGTTAGATCCGACGGGGTCTCGGTAGGGGTCCACGGAGGGGTGGATCCACGGTTAATTGTGGTGCATTTTACAAATGTGATTTGATTATTGCATTTCCGGAAATGAGTGCTTTGGAACTATGTTTTCATGATTGCATGCATCGACTAAGTGTGTAAGAGGTAATTGTTCGTTTGGCTTACTTGGCTAGGATGGCACTAGGGTATTTTGTTGTTTGTGTTAAATCCTTTATTTGTGGATTTTGATGTTGGGAGACGAACCTTGTGGTCGTTCTTGTGTACTGTGAGTTGATGAGATTTGGGGCTAAAATCCCAATGGTTTTGTAAAAGTCATTTTACGGATTTGGGGCTGAAATCCCAACGGTTTGGTAAATGTCATTTTTCAGAAAGTAAACCTTTGGGGCGGTGACCCCTTTTGTCTTTTGGATTTTGAAAAGTAGGATTTGATAATCCTAAATTGTTTTCTATTAAAACTCTTGATGGCATTCTAAACCGTTTTATAAATTATTTCCATTGATTTATGATATTTCGATTTTGAAAGGTTTTCTCAAACTCTTGCCTCGGGAAGTACTTTTCGTTTCGTTTGGATCTTTGAGGATTCCTGGTTATTGTTATTCGTGGAATGTGAATTGTATGGCTCGTATTTGCACTTTGTTCTTGCACTAGCAAAACAGTGGAGTTTTGCTAACCCCCGAGTATTCGGGGGGTGGATGTCTATTTTTGCATTCAGGTTTTAGAGCATAACACAGGGTCGGCACGAAGGATAATGAAAGATGATCGATACTAATCACATGAGGAACCGTATATTGTTTATTGGTTCAGTTGTACTTTATTTTCCGATGCCATACTTTTCCCGTTGTACGGGTGTGGTTGTATTTTGACCCCTGCGTGGGCATGATTTGTATTTGAGTTGTATGTATTTATTGACAAACCAAATCGGTCTACTGAGCCATTTTAGCCTTAAAGGCATGGTTGAGTTGTTATATGTTGTTGCCAGCCTGGTAGATCCTTGAGGAAAGGTTCTACGGCGTGTAATATCCCTGAGCGGATTGGGGGTGTTACAAACTGAACTGAGAGCAAATCTTTTAGGTCAAATCACGAGATAAACTGAACTGAGAGCAAATCAGGAGATAAACTGAACTGAGAGCAAATCTTTTAGGTCAATACTCTAGGAACAATAAAATCAAGCCGGTAGAGTTCTAGAACAAATTTGAAGAACAATAACAACGAAGTTATATTCTTAACAATAGAGTAACTTAACCCTAAACGTAGTAGTTCAGGAAGTGTATACATATTTATATATCAAATGAGAATGGTTTATTGAGTAAGAAATAAGAATAGCTCTGAACCATTATTTTTATTGATCTATGGTTCATATTAGATTATGCATAAAAAATATGCATTTCATGCAATAAAATGTCAAGCATTAAAGTTATTCAAATTATGCATCAAAATATCGATGCATTAAAACAATGCATTCCATGCATAAGTTTTCATGTGAATAAATCTTGGTCATCCATTTAGTCAAGATCTATGTGCTAAATTCATTCTTATTTCTTAACTTAAAACTCATTCTCACCAGAACCACCCCATATATATATATATATATATATATATATATATATATGTATATATTAATCAAAAAAATTATGAGATTTTAGGAGACCCCTTAGGAACAGTATTGCGGCTCAGATTTCCTAATAGATCGGAGAGATTCCTTCCTCAGAACAGTAAACATAGCAGGAGGACCACTAAGACACGACCGACAGCACCGAAAACCTCAGAGAAATGATAGCACAATAAATCCGGACACCAATCTCACTTCAAACCTTAATTTCAGAAAGATATAATCGAAGTTTGCTTTGTTCACAAAGAATAAATTCTCACAGCTCGGATATCCCACTATTTCCCCCAGGGGTACCTTTTATAGAGGTAAGATGAGGTCGATGCAGGGTGGATGCAACGACTCTTGATGCGACCCCCACATGATGTGCCGTGGTAACCACTATCGCTAGCATGATTTTAGTTCCCAAGATCGTTCCAATATTAAGCAAATGGTAGTTTTACTTCAAGCCATCTATGTGACGTGTTGTAGCAAACCGGAAGGTGCGATTTAAACACGCCATGAGGTTTCACCTCGATAAGTGAATTGAAATCATGATTTAAATTTTGGAGACATCAACAAAATAAGAAGAAAGATTGTTAATGTAATATCCGCAATTTCGAATTTCGGTAATTTTCTTTTTTTTGGCGGAAGTCCGTTTTGACGACTCGCTCATGACCGTTTCGTCATTCCGAGAATGATTAATTCTGCACTTTTTGTCATCCGAGTTCGTTTCGGTATCGTTTTGTTGAGTTCCAAGCTTTTTTGCGACTTTTCCGCACTTGAGTTTGATTCTTGCGAATCTCGTTCGAAACTGCTGTTTCGAGTTTCCCGTAAGTTCATTTAACTTTTTTAGACGTGTTATGAACTTCGGTTTGGTTATTCGATCACGTATCGTGATTTTTGGACGTTTTGGGCCATTTTCGTAATTTCCCAAATTTTTGGGTAATTACTTCCGTTGTCAAATTCCGAGCCTTCGGGTGGTCGGAATTGTGTGTTCTCTTAGCTCTTAGATTCGTCTTTGCGAGTACGTCGTAACCGTACCTTCGATTTATACTCAGATTCGGGTTTCGGGGTCGTCCGGGCCGTCGGAGTGGCCACGGCCGAGTCACGGCCGGAGCAGGGCCTGGCCTGGCCGAGTTACGGACGTAAGGTGCCGGTTACGGCCGTAAATTGTGTGAGTTATGGCCGTAAGCGTGATCGGGTACGGCAGACGGCGCTGGCGGCTTCCGACGAAGGCGATTCTGGCCGTAATGTTCCGCCGACGGTCGTAAGTGTCCGACGATTCTTTGGGTCGATTTTTGACAAATGACGGTTACGGCCGTAAGGCCTGCCGAGTACGGCCGTAAGGGCCGAGTTACGGCCGTAAGGCACTGCCGGTTACGTCCGTAACCCTGCCGGCTATATATAGCCTGGGCTCGGCCAGACTTCGTTTATTTCATTTTTTCCTCGTTTCTGTGCGGCTGCGGACGGGAGTGACCGGTAGGAGGTGTTCTTGGCCGATTCTACTCATTTCCAAAGCATTTTGGAAGATCCTTGTTTATTATATCAACATCTAATCCGTGTTCTTCGCCGAATCGAGGTAATCTCTTGAAATCTCCTAGGGTTGACTTTCGAGATTTCTTCTTAATGTTTGTTGTTCGTCCGATTTCGATGATTTGGTTGATGTTATTGAACCTTATTAATCATGTTCTATGGTTGTATATCCATATTTCAAGTTTGTTCAACTCGATTAGTGATTCGAGTGTTCTTGGGAGTTATCGAACATTGAGTGTTCGATTAAATGTCCCAATGAGTTTCCCTTCGATAGTTTGTTGGGATTTCCATTGTTTTGGCCTTGATTCTCGTCGTAACCATGTGTTATTATTCCTTCCGGAGGTTTATAGGTGTTCGAGGATTCCGATGTTGAATCCCGTTTGGTGATTGACGATTCGTGTGGTGTTATTCACGTAGTAATTGCGGTGCTATCGCGTTCTTGATAATGTTCGGGAGTTCGGGGCCGTTCGATCGTATTTCATCCATCGTCTTATTGCGATTGTGGTTTTGAGGCAAGTACCTTGCCCATACTTTTCTCGTTTTATGGATATGATGATCGGTGGTCGTCTTGATGTGTTTGTTTGGTTATTTGAAATGAAGTTTCAAAAGATTTCGGTTTGGCCTCGTTAAAGGCTCCCTTTCAAAACGCGTGTGTGTTTTGTGAACGTTGTGTTTTGGGAATTGATTATGATTTGATTATTTTGAACGTTGAAGTCTTTGATGATGATACTCCTGTGTTTAAAGTTATGGAATCGTGTATTCCGTGTTTAATCTTGTTATTGTGTTTTGAAGAGTTTGATAATGGTGTCGGATTAGAGGCCATCTCTAGTAAGTATTCTTGATGAACTTACATTCTTAGCATATTAGTATTGCATGAGTAACGTGTGTGTGTATGCTCACTATGGGTTAGATCCGACGGGGTCTCGGTAGGGGTCCAGGAGGGGTGGATCTGTAATACCCGGTTGTAATTCAGTTATTATCATTCAGTATTTATCATTCAGTAATTGTCATTCAGTAATTTCACTCATTAATGATCATTGGTCACTCATATTCAATCATGGTATTCATCATTCAGAGTAAATTATATCGTGTATCAATCGTCATTCATCACTAATATATTGGAGTTTCGTGCCGTGTTTATCATCGTCGTCATTTTCATTGTGGACTGTGTGTGAGGAAGTAGCGCACGCTACATACTCTTTTTAGCGCACGCTAATTGAGTATATGTAGCGCACGCTACCACTCATCATTAGCGCACGCTAATGTTACCCTGGCTGCAGTCCAGAAGGTACTAGACTGCAGGAGAGTTATTAGTAGCGCACGCTACGAGTAGTAAGTAGCGCGCGCTAGTGGGTTGTAGTAGCGCACGCTGATAATTGCTGTAGCGCGCGCTAAGGACGGATCAGGTTGAGTCCAGTGGCTACTGGACTGCACTGGATTAATTCTTAGCGCACGCTATGAGTGATATTTAGCGTACGCAAACGGTGTAGTAGCGCATGCTAAATATTAGTTGTAGCGCACGCTACCGAGGTCAGATCAGAGGACAGACGGTTTCTGGATTCAAGTACTGGGCATCTAATAATTCGTTAGCGCACACTAACCATGGGTATTAACGCACGCTAATGGTATGGTTGTAGCGCACGCTACAAAAGGTACGTAGCGCGCGCTACCGTTTTCGGCCAGTGGGTACTGGACTACCCAAATTACCCGTTAGCGCACGCTACGCACAAGGGCTAGCGCACGCTAACCTGGAGTGACTATATATCGATGCTTAGCACGAGTTTCGTCATTTCTCATTTCCCTTTGTTTTTGGAGCGACTTCGGGCGATTTTGGGCGACTTGGAGTGTTCTCTTCGAGCTGCTATCACCTATCATCATACTCAAGGCTTTGAGTTGGATTATTACCACTTCATCATCTCCTTAACATCAAATCAAAGGTATTAATCTCTTGGATCTAGAATTTCGGATTTTTGGGTTTTTCCTTCCGATTTCTTCGTGTAAGCTTGGATTATCATTGGAATATGTTAGATATGGATTATCTACCTTGGATAAATACATTCCTATGGATTTAATGGCTATTTTCGGAATTATTTCAAGAACCCTTGGGGTTGACTTCGGTTAATTGGGGATTTTCCGATTGATGTGGTTGTAATATTGAATTGTGGATTCCTATTGTATTATTGATATCATTGAAGTGTTTTGTTAGTTCGAAATACTCATTTTGGTGTTGGTTTCGATTAATTCGGGATTGGATATTTCCGAAGTTGTGTGGTTGGTTACGTATTCGTTTGAATGCCCTTATGAGTTTGATTATCGTTGTATCGACTTTTGGGGTTGGTCGTGTTTTGTTGCTTGACATGTGTATTGATAGGTTGTTGGTAATTGTTGTTATTCAAGGTTGTTCGAGCGACCAGTATCTCGATTAGGAGGACGTTCGTGGAAGGACATTGTCATCGGTATTGTGTAAGTTAATTCTTACTCGGTTAAAAGGATACTCATTCCTTTTGTTGTTGATTTCTCATAATCATAACTCATTCATCATGGTATTAATCATATTGAGACTTGTAATTGTCGAATAATCATTTCATTCACAAGGAACGACAGTTCCAAATCATTTCATTGGGTTATCACTCACGTCACTATTATTTTCATCTCGGTGAGTCATCTTGGCCTTGTCGAATTATTATTCATTGATATTCATTGTGGTCATTCTCGTTCATATGACCTTCTGGGTTCATATTGCGTGGCCGGGTGTGGCTGTGTGGAATTTTAGTCGGGCACACGATGGTCATGTATTGGGTTCACCGATACATTGGACCGTGCACACGGTAACGCTTACCGCTGTGAGACTAATTAGGTACAAGGACGGGTGTGTCCGGTCATTCGTCTTGTACACTTGCACATAACATTACGGGCGTACTATGATACTCCTCTTCAGCGTAATTCATAACTAAGGATATTTCATAACTTCAGTTAATTCATGATTGTGTATTTTCAACCCTTGAGGATTGTTGTTTTGTGTAACTGACCCCGTTGGGGGATTTTGTTTTCAGGTCACGGCAAGGCAAAGGCACGGGAAGAGCATGCTGACGGCGAGGAGTCCCAGTGATACTAGTAGGGGGCCCCAGTCATTTCGTTTGTTTCAGTCATTTCAGTTATTCCGTCATTTGTATTTTCCGCTGCAAATTCCGTTTGAGATGTTTAATTGTTCAGGGTGGTGTATTTTATCTCCATATAAAACATACTAGTATTCGGTTTAGTCCTGGTGTGTTGTACTTAAACTCCTCATCGGAGTACTTGGTAATATAATGTGGTTCGGTACTACAATTATATTATTTAATTCATCATTTTCATTTGCCTGGTGGGTCCCAGTCGGGGATTCACGGCACTGTAATATCCGCCTAGTTTGGGGTGTTACAGAGTTGGTATCGGAGAGTGGTTTTGAATACTACCCTCCAAGTCATGTCTCATTTGAAATCATCGTCATCGGACTAGTATCATTGGACTTTCGCGTCACGTGTGACCTGTGCAAATGCCGAGCCAATCAGACCAAGAACTGTAAGATTTCTAATGCGATGGTATAATTTCTGGCAATAATCATTCATTCATAATTCATCAGTTAACAATCCTCAATCATCATTGTCATTTTGACCAGGACGGTCAGGTTAAGTCATTAATCACTCAACTCATTTCATTACTCGGTTGTTGATCTGGAAGATCAAATCATTAATCTTGTTAACTCATTCAAGATAATCATTTCAATAATTTCATCAGATAATCATGTCACCTCAGTTAATCATTCATGTAATCACCGTGTTAGAGCGCGTATGCTCATTTTCATCATCTCATGTCATAATCATAACGTGATATTCATGCGGGGAATATAATCATCATGTGACTTTCCTACTTCAGTATGGAGAGAGCAAGAAGAGGACGAGGAGGACGAGGCCGTGGTGCGGGCCGAATCCCGAGAGCTCGTGTGAATACACGTGCGAATGCGAGGAATAATGCTAATTCATCGAGCAGCGACGCTGCCACTCACTCTCCTGGACGCGATCATTCACTATCGGGGAGTCGTACCCGGGACACGGCTCAGTCGGTGTCCGGGTTGACCCACTCGCTTTTATGTAGGGCATGATGGCCCAAATGACTCAGATGGCACAGCTGATGGAGACGATGCATAACTCCGTCAATCAAAATCAGCAGGCTCCTCCGCCGCCACCTCAGAGGCAAGAGAGGAATGTGAGCAATATCATCGGCGACATCTCTCGCCAGAGGCCACCTACTTTTGAGGGCTCGTCTGAGCCGGCGGATATTATTCACTGGCTCGAGCATTTCGAGAAGTTGTTTGCTATGGTAGAGTGTCCCGAAGGACACAAAGTTTCTGTTGCGGCTTACTACCTGGGTAAGAGCGCACATTCTTGGTGGTTGTCGTTGAAGCCCACCGAAGGATCATGTACTTGGGATCAGTTCAAAACTCTCATGATGGAGAGGTATTATCCGGCCCCGCTCATAGAGGCCAAACTGTCAGAATTACTCACCCCCGACCCCTCAGCAGACGAGGATGTTCTCGCCATTTCCGAGAAATTTTAGGAACTTCTTCCTTTCGCCTCATCCATCATTCATTGAGAGGCGGATAAAATCAAGTATTTCAGCAAAAGGCTGAAACCCCGTATGAGGCTTCAGTTGCTTAATCATAATTGCACCACGTTGGCCGAATTCATTGAGAAAGCTCTCACCTACGAGCTTACTGCTAAGGAGATTGCTAAGCAGCAACCTTCATCTGCTAGCAAGAAGTCCAAGAACCGTAATCGGCCTGGCGGTGTGCCACTTTCAAGAAACCGCGTGCGGCTCGCTTCGAGCGACCCCCTGTGACGTCTAAACCCGCGGATTCTCAGTCTCGAGCGGCCAGTTCGGCCATCACCTGTTTTAACTGTGGGGATCTTGGTCATCTCAGTGCCAAGTGTCCGAGACAGACTATCACGTGTCATAATTGTGGGATTGCTGGGCATAAGGCCCGTTTTTGCCGTAGGGACTCCAAACCTACTTAGACGTCATCTCAGGCCCCTAAGCAGTCAGCCGTTCAGAATCAAGCCACTCAATCAGCGTTGTTTAAAACGACAGGAGCGACTAAAAGTGGAGCCTATAGCCAGAAGACGGGAGCGTCCGGTGCCAGGACTAGCAAGCCCCGGATTTATGAAATGAAGAAGACTGATGATCCAGAGGCTCGAATGATCTCAGGTACACTCGATATTCTTTCTCAACCTGTGTGTACCCTTTTTGATACTGGTGCATCGCATTCATTCATTTCCGAGTCATGTTTGAGTAGACTACGTCTGGGTAGTGCTACTAGTTGTGAGCCTTATGTCATTGGTCTACTTGATGGTAGACGAATTATCGGAAATCGTGAGATTCAGAATTGTCCGATTCAGTTTCATGGTCATATATGGCCAGCGGACCTAATCGTGGTAGATTTGCCGAGAGACGACGTCATCTTGGGTATTGATTGGATGGATCGTCATGATGCCATCATTAGTGTCCGTAAGCGTATGATCACTATCATTTCAGACGATGGGGTTGAATGTGTGTTTCAGGGAGGTAATCCCGACTGTTCTGGTAAGGTCATTAATTTGATGAAAGCAGTGAGATTACTCAATCAGGGGTGTGTTGGTTATTGGTGCTATATGACCAAAACCGAGAAGTCATCAGTAATGTTGATGGATATTCCGGTAGTGAGGGAATATGCCGATGTTTTTCCAGACGAGTTACCTGGTTTGCCTCCACAGAGGGATGTGGAATTCACGATTGAGTTGGAGCCTGGTACGTCCCCGATATCGAAGGCACCGTACCGGATGGCCCCGACCGAAATGCAGGAATTAAAGAACTAACTCGAGGAGTTGTTCGAGAAGGGTTATATTCGACCGAGTGCGTCCCCGTGGGGAGCACCAGTGTTATTTGTCAAGAAGAAGGATGGTTCTTTTCGCTTGTGTATCGATTATCGGGAGTTGAACAGGGTGATAATCAAGAATAAGTATCCCTTACCCCGTATTGATGATCTCTTAGATCAACTTCAGGGAGCTTCAGTATTTTCCAAGATCGACTTAAGATCTGGATATCATCGATTCTTGGATTCGAGAGTCGGATATCGCGAGGACGGCGTTTCGAACACGCTATGGTCATTATGAGTTTGTGGTTATGCTGTTTGGATTGACTAATGCACCTGCGGTATTCATGGAGTTAATGAATCGGGTTTTCATCGACTTTATGGACCAGTTTGTTGTTGTCTTCATCGATGACATTTTGATTTATTCTCGTGACCGAGAGGAACACGAGTTTCACCTTCATCAAGTGCTCGACGTGTTGAGACGATAGCAACTTTATGGGAAGTTTTCCAAATGTGAGTTCTGGATGTCCGAAGTGACGTTTCTCGAACACGTAATTTCTTCAGACGGAGTTCGTGTCGATCCTCAGAAGAGGGTTTAATATACATAATACAAGCTTTGGTGGTCATTATTAGTTGAATTAAGAGAAAGAATTGATCCTCACTCCCTTAGTAGATAAAGGAGAAAGAAGCAATAAACTCTCTGAACAACATATGCTATACCACACTTACACAAATCACTCAAGAACATAAGTGTGTTCTTCACACAAAAAGAAAAGATTACAAAGAGTGGAAAAATATAAGATGAATGATGAATGATGAAGGATCTAAGGGGTCTATTTATACACCTAAAGTCATCTAATAGCTCCAAAACTCCAGCATTATTACAATAGATCGGATCAATGCCAGCCATCCCCACAATAATACACAAAAAGTATAAAAAATTAGACAAATTTTAACAATCTGTCAAGAGTTACGGCCGTAACATTAAGGAGTTACGGCCGTAACTTGGATGAATTACGGCCGTAACATTCTGTAGTTATGGACGTAACTTGGCTTCGTCAATTTGCTCACTGGTTGCTTTGAGAGTTACGTTTTCAGCCCAGAATTTCTCAGACTTTGCGTTTTTGCCCCAAATCTTCTTCAGATGATAACTTTTGATATATAACTCTGATTTTGAATCCGGAAAAACTGCCGAATTCGTCTCGGAAAGCCCTACAACATTAATATATCAAAATTCAACAAAGGGAATATTTAATAAACATGTTATTTCTTGAATAAATCAGTTATTTAATCCGATTAAGACTAGATTTACATCATCATCCGATAAAAATAAAATTATTAAAACCTAATTAATTAAAAGCAAAAAACGAATAGACTAGCTCAATTATGGGTGAATTTTATTGATACAAACCATGGATAAGTGTATAAAACTGACACTTATCAGTCTCCTTAAAGTCCGCAGAAGTTGCTGGCTGCCAGATGTGAGAACCAATAAGAGGCCAACACGCGTCTATGTCGCTGTCTTGGGAGGCCCCACTTAGGACCTTTCGGCAGGTCTGTCGGTAGGTGAAGCCGTCCTTGTCACTGACAGCTGCTGATGGGCTGGAGTCAACGATCCATGTTCTGCAGCGCCTTTCGCGGATCAACACATGGGTCCTTGCTTCGTGATCCAGTCTTTGTAGACTTTGACGGACGATGGCCTTGTTCGTGGCATAGGACGATTGTCCTTGGTCGGGCACCAGAGTCGATCGCTAGGTGCCAAAAGGCGATCGCCTTGGGAGTCGATCGCTAGATACTCGAAGGTGGACTGTTACCTTCGATTTGGCAAGTTTGACGTAGCTCATTTGGTCGTGAACTCAGTTGCTCGGCCCTTATACCGATCGTCATCGAGGCATATAAATCGCCGCACAACAATTGCCCCCCGGCTCGCTCCGATGTTGGAGACATGGGGTGAGGTGGTTCTACTGGCGATCGCCTTAACTTTGATGAGTGACTCAGCATTTTATGGAACAGGCGATCGTCTTTGAGTGGATTGGTTTTGAATTTGGATGACCTGGTCGGTCAATGAAATGAGCGGGAAATGACAGCGGTCGTGGAAAAGTCACCGGGGCACGTGTTGGGTTCCTGTTGGGGGAGACCGACGGTTAGTTAAGACTCCTCGTCGCGTACGCGGGTTTCAAGGAGGCATTGATTGCGACTCTAACCGACGGTTGCCCTGCAGCCCTCGAGATTCTCCTTATTTGCACGGAAGCCCCCGCCTTCTCCTATAAAAAGGGTATGGGTTACAGAGTTAGAAACCTTTATGCTATTTCATCGGAGAGGAAGATAGCCAAAAATTTTCTGAAGCTTTTGTCTGCCGATCGTCTATAGACTCAACCCTTCGGTAAGAAACACCCCCTTTTTTCCCTTTTCTTTTTGAGAATGTCTGGAGTACCTTCATCGCCTGAAACGGGCACCACCTCCGCCGCCGGGACTTCGACTGTCCGGGGAGGATCCTCCGCGGAATTATATATGGAGACGTCCGCCGAAGCTATCTGCGCCGGTATTAATCCCGCGGAAGTCGAGGCACTATTCAACGAGGCCGACGCTGCCAGGGAGGCGGCGGCGGAGCAAAAACGTTTGCTGATGGAGAATGATTTGGCGGCGACATACTGGGAGCAACATAGCGCCTTTGACCAGGCCTATTTGGCCTTCACATAAATCATGGAGAGGTTGGACGGTCTGTGTCCCAAGTTCGACTATCGAGAGTACTCGATCGCCCATCCCTATCAATCTGCGAAGCGCTCGTTGTTACGGGCCGCGCAGTGCTCTCAGTGGTCCCTTGGCCAGATCAGGAGCTCGGCAACCAGGAAGGACCTAGCCATCTGGAGGGCGAGGTACCATGTCCCTTCAGATGTGGAACTTACCAACCTCCGGAGGGTATGGTCGCCGTGAATGAGGCGATAATGGAGTCCGGGTTGCGGTTCCCTCTGTCGTTCGCCGTCTCCAATTTGCTGGTCGCTTGGAATGTGGCGCCGTTTCAGCTAACGCCGAACGCCTGGCTCCAGATCGTATGTTCCCTCACCTTGCTCGGCGGTCACCGACTGTACCACCTTCCCTCCCCGTTGGAGATGAAACACCTATTCAAGCTGACGGTTTAGAAGGGGTCCGTCGGTGGCTGCCATATCCAAGGCCGTTTTGGTCGGGTGATCCTTGGGGTCCCGAACAAGATAGGGATATCCCGAACAAGGTGCGGAGCGATCCGGCAAAATGGTTCCGGGTCGGCGGTGTGTGGAAGGCATCAGCGAGGGATAATCCCACGGGCGATCTGGATATTCCCACCGGCTTTCGGGAGAGGAATCCGAGTAAGGGTTCTGACTCTCCCTTTGTTCGGATATATTCTGAACTGATCTAATTTGGTCTTCCTTTTGCAGGTTTCCATATTCCGGCGGCTGACAAGCTACCTTTCGATTTTCTGGTCGTCTGGGAGCGGATACGCAGTCTTCTGGACGACGATATAGACGCTCGCCGGATTAACAAAGAGAGTCATTGGTTATCTACTCGGTTATTCCATTTTCCGCGACACCTTTCGGTCCCAGGTATGAATTTCTACGATCTCTTTTTGCTTGACGATCGTCCTGTTTGAGGAATGTGTCTAACCATTTGTTTGATCGTTTCTTTTTGCAGAGGTCTGCTTCCCTCGCTTCATGGAGCCTCCGCCGGAGATTTCCATGCCGAACACCAGAGTTTTGAGTCGCCTGCGCCAGAAGAAGTCGAGTCGAGTTCCTCCGGTGGCACTACCTCTTATTCCGGAGGTGAGGCCTCATGTAGAGCCAATCGCAGCGGAGGGGGAGGTTCGGGAGGAGGGACTCCGGCTGAACCGCAAGCGACAGAGGTCGGGGGAACCCCGGTCTGCGCCTGGCCGTGAGCCGCGGATCGCCGCGCCTCCGCTCACTGCGGTCCCCTTGGTGGATGAGCCTACGCCTTCGTCGGCTTTCCTGCAGGCCATGGCGATTGCCGAGGCCGAGACCCCTTGCGGGAAATCATACTTCGGCTGTGACCCCGAGAAAGCTGAGAGGTAAACTTTGTTTGTTTTGCCGAGTTTTGTCACTTGCGTAGGAGATGTGCTAAATCTTCTGTTCTTGATGCAGGATCCGCTGCACTAACCCGGCTTGCTCGCCACTGGTATTAGATTTTCTCGCGAGCCGATCTCCTCGCGAGGCCTGTGACGTCCGTGTCGTCACTCGCCGCATCTCGCTTGCCGAAGGCCTGGACGACCGATTTGGATGTGATCGCCCGCCAGCGATCCGGGGACACGATACAAGTTGCCTTCGCTCTCTCCCTCCAGGCGGCGACGATGGCTTCCCAAGCTGTGAAGGACTTCGAAGGGCGTCCTTCTACTTCCCGTCTTCAGGTGGACCTCGAGGCCACTCGGAAAAAAGAACTCCGAGTTTTCCATCAGGATCGTGGCTATGGAGAAGGACTCCTTGGACGCGGCTAAACGGGCAACTCAGGATCTTGAGTTGGCGAGATAGGATTCTGAGCGAGCCCGGGTGACGGTCGATCGGCTTCGGGATCAGATGACAGAGACCCGTCGGTCGTACGCGGCTGCGCAGAAGGAAGTCGATCAGCTGAAAGAGACCGTCGCTCGGCTGACTATCGAGCTGGCATTGTCGAGGGGAGAAACGGCTGCTAAGGAGTCCGAGCTCCAGGGTGCGCATCAGGCGGTTGCGGAGTTGAAAGGAAAGTTGGAGGCGACCGAGGCCGATCCATTTCTCAACGTGGAGTTCGTTAGCGAGTTTGCCTATTACATGGCGTTCACTTACTCGCTCCGCGCCGCTAAGAAGGGAGGGCTGGAGGTCGGCCCTCTGGCTGGAAACTTCAAGGCATACGTGCTGGAGCATCCTCTTCATCCTGCCTTCTCCGTGCCGATCTTGGACCTCTCGGATATCGGCGTATACCTAAGCTGGTACCCGACTCCCAAAAATCTTGTTCATCTAAATGCCCCAGCAGACGGGGAGGCCGCTCAGGAAGCCGGCGGGGGATCGCGGGCCGATCCAGTGGTCGAAGGTGAAGGCTAGGCAGGGGCAGCCTGAGGTTCTACGTCCTTCTTTTTGTTTTTGTTTTTGGATTATAATTTTTGTAACTTTGTTGTACTTTAGCCTTCGGGCGACCGTGTTTGTACTTTGGCATTCCAAATAATGAAATGAAAGTTTGCTTCTTTGATGTATTGCTTGAATGATTGTCTTTATGAGTCTTTGCATGACTTTATACAAATGTGTGAGGAAAGATTGTTGCGTGTACAGCTCCATGTGAATTGATAAACTCATATTGATAACTTTTGTACAACAAAATCGATCGCTGCACATACATCTGAAAAATGCCGATCTCCATATGTAATTTGATAGGGACGATCGTGGTATATATAGCTCCGCCCTTCCCCCTTGTTTTTGTTTCCTTAGTGAAAGTAAGGGGACGAAAATAAATCGTTGAGTGAGCGGTCTTCAATTTTGCAGATTCCTCGAGGAAGGCCGACCATTCCGGCCTAGAGGTACCATGCACGATTGTGGAGTTCGATGGAACCGACCTCCATGACCATGTCTTGTGCGCGAGCGACGTTCCGTCTGATGGCTAAGTTCTTGCGACTCACTTAATTGTGAGGGTCTTCCATAGGCTGCGCCCGCCTCGTATTTAAACGAAGGGCGTGCGGTCTTGGTCTCGAGGAGTCCTTGCGCGGGGCGTCGTCGGATTAATCGACTCCACCGCCACGGCTTGTTAGATGTCGATCCTCGACGGTATACATTGTGACGGGGGGAGGGACGCGTCGCATTGTCCGGATCCACCATGTTAGGTGATGGACCTTTGAGGGCGGGTGAAAGTGTCCACAGATCTGTTTTGGAGGGCTCTTTGGCTATGCCCGCCTCGTATTTAAATGAAGGGCGAGCGATCGCGGCCCAAAGGGACCTTGCACGGGCACAGAGAACGGTTTCATCATCCTCCACAGCCATGTCAACACTATTCTACCTCGGACCGTCACGTCAGATGACGATCCTTGACGGTATATGTTGTGTAAGGGGAGGCGATCGCTTGCCTAGGTTCTTCATGTTGATGATGAAATTTAGAGGGCGAGCGAGTCATCCTCTGATTTGTTTTGGAGGGTCCTTCGGCTACGCCTGCCTCGTATTTAAACGAAGGGCAAGCGATCGCAGCCCAAAGGAACCTTGCATGGACGGATCGTCGGTTTCATCGACCTTCGCGACCATGGCGGCACTTTTCTACCTCAGACCGTCACGTTAGTTGGTGATCCTCCATAGGCCAAATATGTTAAGTATAAAAATTGGCAAAATGTAAAGAAGAACCAAATGAGTATCTTCTGTAGGACAAAAATTAGTTAGGCTAAAATCGGCTAAGTACTGAGTACAGCTAAGTCCGTCAGAGAGGATCAGTCGAGTCGAGTCAGAGTAGTCCTGGTCAACATAATTTATCAGAGAAGTTTGACCAGACTGCAGCCAAGGAACCTCAGGGAAGTCACCTGATCAGATAAGTCACAAATAGTGAATAGCAGAGAGGTCCAGACTGCAGAGATGTTAGCTGCTCATCAGCCTAGTCGAAGTCAGTCAAGTACTCCAAGTCCACGTCAGCATGCGTTGAAAAGTCAAGTATTACGGAAAGTCACATGCAACGTGAAGAGACAAATTGGAGTGATTCCCGCTAGAGATATGAATTAAAAAATCTATCCAGACCCACCTTGAAGACTTTAAACGTTTTATAATCAAAAGATTCGGCGCATCACATGCAGAGTCTTCACAACGGTCGGAAGATAGAATAAAATAATGGGAATCCAGCCTTGCAACGTTCAGAAAGATTAAACAAAGAAGTCTCCCTCCAACGGACGGATTTGTTCAAAAGATTTGCAACGGCTACAAGGAAAAAGCTTAGAGATCGTGACCTATATATATCCGAAGATTTGAAACTGAGCGATCACCGGTGCGAACATACTTTCAAGCGATCAAAGCATTCAAGCAATCAAAAAGCAATCTATAGCATCGTGAAAAGAGCAGTTCTAAAAGTTCATACTTAAAGAAGCTCTTAGTTGGAGAAGACAAAAACTCTTGTCTATAATCCTGAGTTCGGGGTACTTCACTGGTTGAAGTTAGAGACTGTAAAGGCATCCGAGGATCGAGGATCAAGAGGTGCAAGGCAGTCAAGTGTGGTACAACGGCATGGATTTCCACTGGTTGGAAGCTGTTGTAGTTTTGTTTGAATCACTGTAATATTTATCACTGGTTGAGAATTATAGTGAATTCATCTCCAACTGGTTTGGAGAAAAGTGGATTAGTAGAGGATTACCCCACCTCTGAGACCACTATAATCGCCTGCGTTCTTTACTGTTTTATTGCATCATATTTTAACTGCTGCATTCATTGTTAAGTGTTTCATTAGTTGTTTTCTATTCATCATCAGCTGACTTCCGCATATATTAAAGAACAAACGACTCCAAGTCATTTGTTTACCTATCAGCTGAAGAAACTCACTCTACGTGAAAAAGAGTTTAAGAGTTTCTACAAGTCTATTCACCCCCCCTCTAGACTTGTACCTGGACAACTTGTGACCTACAAGTGGTATCGGAGCGGTTGGTTCATTTATTTCACGAACCAGATCTATATGAGATATATATCTTCACTCTCACTTTATAATGGAACACATGCATTCTAGACTCCCCGTGTTTTCAGTTGACGAATATGATATGTGGAAGATAAGGATGCAGGCACACTTATCTTTGATTCATGACGACATGTGGTGCATCATAGAGGATGGTCCATTCATCTTCGAGAAGGACAACACAGCAGAGGAGATCGCAGCAGGGAAGCCAGAGAAGATTCCTAAGAAGAGGACGGAGCTGACTCCCGAAGAAAGAAAACTGGCCAATCTTGATAACCGGGCCAGAGATGTATTATATCAGACTCTTGACAAATCCACCATGGTCAAGATCAAGAACTGCAAGAATGCCAAGGAAATCCGGGACACATTAGCTTTAATGTGTGAGGGAACGGAGCTAATCAAAGAAAATAAATTGTCAATCGCTATTCAAAAGTTTGACAATTTCAAAATGAAGAACGGGGAATCCATAGATCAAGTGGACACAAGGTACACTGATTTTTTTAATGAGATCAACTCCCTGGGCAAAACCTATGGCAATAGGGAAATGGCACTGAAGGTTCTCAGATCTCTCAACACTGAATGGAGCATGAAGGCCGTGGCCATGGGAGAGTCCAAGGATCTGAATAAGATAAAAATTCAAGAGCTGTTCTCTGATCTGAAGGCTTATGAGTTCGAGCTTCCAAGTTCATCCTCAACTGAGCCTGCAGAGAAGGGAATCGCATTTTCAGCCGAGTCCCCTGCCAAGAGCCTATCTGATGTGAAACCTCCAAATCCACTAGATTTTGAGGAAGAAATGGCGTTTATAATGCAAAGGTTCAGCAACTTTAGAAAGAACTACTCCAAATACAAGAAAAATTATAAGGAGAATCCAAGAAGGAACCGGAAAATTTGGAAGCTGGAAAGTAGAGTGCTACAACTGTCACAAAACCAGACACATCCAAATGGACTGTCCTGAGCTCAAGAAGGACGAAACCAAGAAGGAGGTGGGCAGAAAAGAAGATAGAAGAAAGGCCCTCATCGGAGAAGACCAGGAGCATGTCGAATCAAGCAGCGGATTCTTTTCTGATGAAGATGAAGAGTATGACTGCCTGATGGCGAACCTAGCTGATGAAGAGGTAACTTCTAAACCCACCGGCTCAAATAATAGCTCAGCCATGTCACAAGATATGGATCTGCACGAATCGGTAAATCAGTTATTTAAAGATTTCGAAACACTCAAATCTGCACACCAAACTGTATCAGCAGAGAAGACCCAGCTGCAAGATGAGAATAGGTAGCTGAAAAATGATTTCGAAAAACTCAGCCTAGATCTGAATAAGGTTGAGATAACTGCAGCTGACTTTAAAAACCAGGCTGATGTTAATACAGCTGAGATAAACAGACTAACCATTTTACTTAAAGAAAAATCAGTTGCACTTGCTCATGCCAAAACTGAGTTTACTAAGCTGACACAGGTAAATAAAACTCAGGCGCAGGAAATAACCTCCCTGAAGGCGTCTTCAACCCTGGAAGAATTGTGTACCAACAAAAGGCCACTATATTCCAAATCAGGCCTTGGATATGATCCTCACACTCCCTCTAGTTCTAAAAGAAAATTTATCAAGGGAGAAACAATTGTCTCGACTGTTGAGCCTACATATAAACCGATATTTAAAAACAGGCAACAGCCAAGTCACATGGCTAGGCTGCAGTCAGGTTATACAAGGCAGCCACCTAGACAGGCGACTAGGTAGTGGCCCAGGCAGAAACAGCAGCCCAGACAACATGCCCACTATTACCAACAACTCCCTAAAAACAGATTTCATAATGGGAGGGGCAGATGGGAACCTCAAGGTTATCCTAATTACCAAAATGAACAAGTGTGGAGACCTCAAAGATTCAATAAATGGTCTCAGCCAAGATTTAGACATGGCCCACACTATCAAAATTTTGAGGAATATCCAGTATACAATCCCAACAGGAGATTCAGACCTCGACCTTACACACCTTATGAGGGTTATAACAATAATAACTACTTTCACAATCCAAGGAGAAATCAATTCTCCAGGAAACCAGCTAACCCCAAAGGACCCACACAGATTTGGGTACCTAAATCTCTGCTTGTCTGATTGCAGAAAAGGTGGAAGGACTACAACCACATCTCCACAAGCTCAAATTTTGGACAATGGTTTGGAGACTCTGGATGCTCGAGGCATATGACCGGGAACAAGAAGATGCTGTCCAAATACACCAAAGAAAGAGGTCCAGATGTAACCTTTGGAGATAGCTCTAGAGGACAAACAAAAGGCTTTGGAGAGCTGCACCGAGGAAATATTGTGATATCCAAAGTTCATTATGTCAAAGGACTCAAGTACAACCTCCTGAGCATAAGCCAGTTCTGTGACGAGAAGAACCTAGTAGTCTTCACCATCTGGAAATGTATGGTGATAGACATCTTATCTGGAGAAGTAAAGCTACAAGGTTTCATAAGGAGAGATGTATATATGATTGATTGGAACACAGGAACACCTAACTCCTGTTTTCTATCCAAGATAGTAGCTGAGAATGGATGGCTGTGGCACAAAAGACTATGTCACCTGAACATCAAAGCCATCAACAAGCTTAGTTCTCAGAAGCTGGTCAGAGGACTTCCAAATGAAGCATTCAAGAAGGAAGCGCTTTGTGATGCATGTCAGAAAGGAAAGCAGACCAGAGCATCGTTCAAGCCAGTTCAGCCTACAACTCTCACAACAAGGATCTTAGATCTACTTCACATGGATCTATTTCGTCCTATCAAGCCTAGTACACTGAGCGGCCGAAAGCATGCACTTGTAATAGTAGATGATTATTCAAGGTACACTTGGATTATCTTCCTATATAAGAAAAGTGAAACCTTGACCAAGCTACCTGAGCTGCTGAGAAGGATCCAGAATGAGAAATCCCTATCCATCATCAAGATCAGATCAGATAGAGGAGGAGAGTTTCTCAACAAGGCGATAACTGATTACAGCGATCAGAATGGGATCCAGCATGAGCTCTCTGCAGCCAGGACGCCTTGTGAGAATGGTGTTCTTGAAAGAAGCAGAACCACGAAGGAGCGGCAAGGTCCATGATTGCGAAGCGGACACCCCAAAAGGTTACAGGCTGAAGCTGTCAACACAGCCTGTCACACCCAGGACAGGAGTATGATAGTAGGGAGACATGGCAAAACTCCCTATGAGGTTTGGAATAATAGAACTCCCACTGTTGCTTACTTTCATGTTTTTTTTGTAAGTGTTTCATCCACAACAATGGTAAAACACAACTAAATGCCTTTGATGCTAAAACTGATGACGGTCTCGTTATGGGATATTCACAAAGAAGCAAGGCATATAGAGTTTTTAATAAAAGAACCTTAGTTGTGGAGGAAACACCCCATGTTGTTTTTGATGAATCTACCGTTGAGTACAGGAAACAAGTTGAGCTAATTGAGAACAAGCTCAAGTCAGCAACCCTTGAAGAAGTCATTATACATGACACTGGAATGGTGGACTCACCTGAAGACCAGCCTGAAGACCCAACTGCAGATCAGACAGGATCACCAAACCTATCTGATCCGGTTGCCGCTGATAAAGACCCAGCCGTAGCTGATAAAGACTCACCTGCAGATCAGACCCAACCTGCAGATGACAAGACGGTAGCTGATCTAGTTGCAGACCAGAACCCAGCTGATGCAGAAATCCACCAGAGCAATCCATCAGGGGGAACAGACCCAGAATAAGACGATATCTCCAAATGGCTCAAGGATCACCCAATCCAGCAAATTATCGGAAAGTTGACTGATGGAGTTAAGATGAGACAGTCAACCCTACCAGTAGGAATGGCTATGTTCTCATGCTTTATGTCACAAATTGAACCCAAGACAATAGAACAAGCCTTGGAAGATTATTCGTGGATCAATGACATGCAAGAGGAATTGGAGCAGATGGAAAGAAACAAAGTTTGGGAACTAACAGACATACCTGATCACAAGAAGGTTATTGGCACCAAATGGGTGTACAAAAACAAGAGTGATAAAGACGGAGCTGTTGTTAGGAATAAGGCCAGACTTGTAGCAAAAGGGTATGCACAGTGTGAAGGAATAGATTTTGATGAAACCTATGCACCTGTTGCAAGATTAGAGGCCATCAGACTATTCCTCGCATATGCTGCATTTAAGGATTTTGAAGTATATCAGATGGATGTAAAGAGTGCTTTTCTAAATGGAATTCTAGAAGAAGAAGTCTATGTAGAGCAATCCCCAGGTTTTGTCAAAGGATACAAAGTTTATAAGCTGTTGAAAGCTCTTTATGGACTTAAGCAAGCACCTAGAGCGTGGTGTGAAACATTGTCTGTGTTTCTTGAGAAAAATGGTTTTTGCAAAGGGAAAGTGGACAAAACCCTATTCAGAGTGGAGCACGAATGCCACATATTAATAGTCCAGATATATGTGGATGACATCATATTCGGATCAACCAGTCCAGAGCTATGCGAGAAATTCTCCAATCTCATGCAAGGAGAATTTGAGATGAGTATGATGGGAAAGCTTAACTTCTTTCTCGGACTACAAGTTAAGCAGATGGAAAAAGGAATTTTCATCAGCCAAGCAAAGTATACCAGAGATCTGATCAAGAGATATGGAATGGAATCAGCCAAGCCAGCAAGAATTCCTATGAGCACAAGTACTCACCTGGATGCGAGGCAGGCGGGCATATCGAGACTCAACCCACTACGAGAGGACTCATTGGATCTATGCATGCCTCACCGCAGCGAGCCGGACATATCCTATGCCGTTGGAGTTTGTGCACGATTCAGTCAAGCCGAAGCAATCACACCTAGATGCGGCCAAGAGGATAATAAAATACCTTAAGTCTACAATCAATGTTGGACTATGGTATCCCAAGGATGATAATTTCGAAATGTCAGGATACTCGGATGCGATTTCGCAGATGCAAAATCAACAGAAGAGCACTAGTGGAACATGCCAATTCCTAGGAACCGGTGATATCTGGTTTAGCAAGAAGCGGAGTTTCTAACTCTATCTCCACTACAGTCGAGAATACCTAGGCGGTGTTGTTGTGCCTGATTCTATGGATCAGACAACAGTTAAGGGATTATAATATCATTGCCAACGAAGTTCCAATCTGGTGTGACAATAATAGTGCTATTGCAATAACCAACAATCCGGTTTTGCACTCAAGGACGAAGCGTATTGATGTTAAGCACCACTTCATCAGAGACCATGTGCTTAACAAAAGGGTTAGAGTTGAAAGAGTCAGCACAGACTATCAGATAGCTGACATCATTACCAAACCCTTGCCAGAAGAAAGATTTTTGGAGCTGAGCAGAGATCTTGGATTACTAGATTGGGAATCTAGTACTGAAGCAAGCTGAAGCATTTCAGAGGAAGGATGGACCCAGCTGGAGAATCAGACCCTAGCTGATGCACGCAAGAAGACGAAGGACGGACAAAGCAACCTAGCTGATCAGAATATCAGGCGAGAAGTCAACTCACCTGATACAGAGCGGTCAACAGTCAACAAATCAGACCAGCTAAGTTTTCTAAACTGACCTCTGAATATTTAATTATTATCTGCCATATTTATAATATTATTATATTAATTTTGGTTAACAAAAGGCATTTAAATATATATTTTCCTAAGCCAAGTGGCAATTTTAATACATGCGTCATCGCTTATTAAATCAACCTCCACGGTGGCCAATCAAAACCAACCGTCAAATTTTAAATAGGCCACCGATTCAAATTTGAAATTCAAAAGAATATCAAAAGGCGTAACACCGTTTCAAATATATAATAAATTAATCCATACGTCTTTTCATCTTCTTTATAAGGAAAGAAAACCCCTCACTTTATCCTTCACGCTTTCAAACCCTAGATTTCTCAGAGCAAAAATTTCTGGAACACCGAAATACACTAAAATCTTTTGATTGCATAAATGGCAACCTACTTCGAAGTCGTAAACCTGAAGGCGGTCAAGGACCAGATCATTTTCTCACTGGTCGTCGACTTTGAAGGCTTATTGGAAGCTAATCTGGAGGATTACGACATGTTTAATCTGATTCGCGCAATGAAGCTCAATGGGATCTACCCATTTCTAGACATCAACCCTCAACATCTGTACAAGGAGGATGTTATCTCCTTCTATCGCGAAGCTTGTTTGATTCAAGACGGAATTCAGAGCACAGTTGGTGGAATACCAGTCGACATATCCCGAGAGACGATCCATACTGTCTTCGGTATGAAGCACCGCGATTTAGCGGTCGAAGCTCTCAAGCAATCCGCCGCCGAAACCTGGAAGAAGATCAAGGTGGAAAATTTGCCCGAAAAACTGAAATTCACTGCCAAGAGGAGTGAACTCAAAAAGATTTACCGTTTTGCGTTGGACATAACCAATAAAATAATCATGGGGATGGCCGGCAGTTATGATCAACTGTCGTTGTCAAAATTTATGGTGCTGGGAGCACTGATTCAGGAAGAAGAAGTTGACTGGGCAGATTACATATTCAGGCAACTCGTTCGAGAGGTCAACAAAGCCGAATGGCTTGTTGATGAGAAGAGATTCAAAACAAGGCTGGCGTTTGGAACGCAACTAAGTTGGTTTTTGGAAAAGACTGGTGTGGCGAAGGGAAGCACTGACCCCTTCCACCCCAACAAAAGACTTGGTCATTTGGACCAAGAGACGCTGGGAAAATTGGGAGGCACTGGGAGAGCAGCTCAGATGTTGAAGGAGCTTCCGGACACAAGGACATAATCCGAGATATTATTCATCAAGAGAGTCGGACCGACCTGCAGCCGACATACCAACTGCAGTCGAGTCAGACACCGAGTCCGACGACACTTCCATAGCAGTCAGATTTAAGAAAAGGGGACCAGCCCCTGAAGGACCTTCTATCATGCAGTCGTCACCAGAACCCTCTCCCAAGAGGCCAAGGAAACTGCAATTTAGTGAGGAAGAGCAGTCTGAACATCTTGCCAGCCCCTCAGCCAGATCACCAACTCATCAGGAGACCCGGCTGCCCCGGGCACCCACGAGACTTCGGATTGTGGTCAGACTCACCCCCGACCTACATCTCAGGAAGAAGAAGCAGGTCTAATAATTTCTATCCCTGAAGCTAATTATACCTTTAACCTGCTAGAAAACAATACTTTCAACCTATCAATTGAACAACTACAGCTTGTTAAGCCACAAGCATTAAAACACTCTTTTGTCAATATTTTTGAAGAGTGGAAGTTTTTCAAAACTCTGACATTTACAAACCTTCAAACTTACATTGGAAACAATGGTTGGGAATATCCCCAAGCCACAGAGGAGGTACTGATTCACTTTTGTAAAGAATCAGACTTAGTGTTGATCCTACAGGATAATTGGTTCATGTCTCATTTTAAAACCAACATGGACCAATTCATCCATTCTATAATGCTTAGCATTTTTGATGGTTCTTTTGGAGAAGAGGAGGAGGAGGAAGTTGAAAAGGAAATTAGAATTGAGGAGGTAGATGGAGAAGAAAATAAAGAAGTTGTTAATTTGGATGATGAAGAAGAAGAAGAAGAGCAGGAAGAGAGAAGAACAGAAGAAAACACTCTAGTTGAAAAACAGTCAGAAGAAATTGAGAAAACAGAAGAGTTGGCTGATGAAGAAGAAGAAGAATGAGAAGAGGTAGAACAAGAAAAAGATGGAGAAAAGGAGGATGATGATGAAAAGGAGAATGATGATGAAGGAGAAAAAGAGGAGAAAGATGATGACAACAACAATGATGATGATGATGGAGGAGATGAAGGAGCTGAAAAAGAAAATGAAAAAGAAAAGGATGAGGAAGAAAAGGAAAATATTGAAGAAAAGGCAGAAAAAGAGAAGGTGGAGGATCAGGAGAAAGAGGAAGAGAAAGAAGAAGAAAAAGAGCCGGAGCCAGAGTAGACACAAGAGGCTGTAGATAGGAATGTGGTACCTTCCCGGTACACCAGCCTAGACGCAGAGTTTGCTGAAGACTCCAGATCAGGGACACCAGAGAAGACAGAAGCTTGCAGTCCAGTGGTTCTTTTTCAGAAGGCTCAGGAGAGCACTCTCCATCAGTTCAGATATCACCTGTCGTGACTGAGCTGATCAGGCAGATAGTCAAAGATACAATTGGAGAGCTGCTGGCGTCTCAGGTCACTCCTGGCCTTCAATCAATCAATGCAAAGATCGACACTCTGTTTCAGAGAGAAGTTCCTCAGCCCCCTCCCCCTACCAACAACAGAATGCCATTTGGCATGTCTGATTGGATGAGCAGAATGGAGCAGCAATTAACTACCCTAGTTGATGCTGGAAAAAAGGGGGAAGAGAGAATGCATGGGGAAGGAAGTAATCAAGGAGAGATAAGGATAGAGCTAAGAACAAAAAAGAGGCAAGATATCCTTCAAATTGAAGGACCTTCAAGTCTGAAGAGGAAGGGAGGAGCAGATCCAGATGAACAGGCTGACCAGCCTGAAGGCAAGAAAAGGAGGACTAGAGGAGGTTTTGGGCCTACTCTAGAAAGGGAAGGAAAGGAGCTGTGGTATGTTGAGGATTTTATACCATATGAAGCTCTGCCCATGTGGGGAACTGCAAAGAAGAGATTCATCAGAGACTACTACATCTGGGAAATACTCCAGGATGATAATCTCTCTCCACGGCAGATCTTCATCAATTTCATGGAAACAGCTCATCCAAAACTCTGGGCTATTCTGAAGAAGCATGCTAAGGATCAAAATGCTTATCCTATGATTCCCTCATTCAGAGCAGAGGAAGCGTCGACCCGTCTGGACAATGAGCTTAATGAGCTAGAGCTTCAAAGTGAAATAAGGAAGCTATGTGAAGAGCACAAATTCTCTTCAAAAGAAGACCAAGACTTTGCTGCTCTAGTCGTAAGAAGGAAATATGGTCTTGCTCCAGTCAAGATAAGACCAATTGGAGCTAAACCATTCAGGCCTGCCAAACAGCCTATTCGAAGAGGCACAGGAAGAGGCAGATGACTCTTATTTATTTTTTTACTTGTAATGTTTTATGTACTTAAAATTTTCTTGTAAAATTCAGACATGTACTTGTAAAAATTAATTTTATAATAGTCTTTTTGAATGACAATTCCCAGTTGTCTCAAAAACTAGACTGATTTTTGTTTGTGTCTTGCACTCAAGTGCAGACTTGATCATTTGATTACTTGTTTAAAGTTTTGCCATCATCAAAATAGGGGGAATTTGTTAGGAATACTTGTTAGATTTTGATGATGTCATTAATATAAAATCAAATGTTTATTACTTGGCAAAAATGTAAGGAAGAACCAAATGAGTATCTTCCATAGGCCAAATATGTTAAGTATAAAAATTGGCAAAATGTAAAGAAGAACCAAATGAGTATCTTATGTAGGCCAAAAATTAGTTAGGCTAAAATCGGCTAAGTACTGAGTACAGCTAAGTTCATCAGAGAGAATCAGTCGAGTCGAGTCAGAGTAGTCCTGGTCAACATAATTTATCAGAGAAGTTTGACCAGACTGCAGCCAAGGAACCTCAGGGAAGTCACCTGATCAGATAAGTCACAAACAGTGAACAGCAGAGAGGTCCAGAATGCAGAGATGTTAGCTGCTCATCAGCCTAGTCGAAGTCAGCTAAGTACTCCAAGTCCACGTCAGCATGCGTTGAAAAGTAAAGTATTACGGAAAGTCACATGCAACGTGAAGAGACAAATTGGAGTGATTCCCGCTAGAGATATGAATTAAAAAAGCTATCGAGACCCACCTTGAAGACTTTAAACGTTTTATAATCAAAAGATTCGGCGCATCACATGCAGAGTCTTCACAACGGTCGGAAGATAGAATAAAATAATGGGAATCCAGCCTTGCAACGTTCAGAAAGATTAAACAAAGAAGTCTCCCTCCAACGGACGGATTTGTTCAAAAGATTTGCAACGGCTACAAGGAAAAAGCTCAGAGATCGTGACCTATATATATCCGAAGATTTGAAACTGAGCGATCACCGGTGCGAACATACTTTCAAGTGATCAAAGCATTCAAGCAATCAAAAAGCAATCTATAGAATCGTGAAAAGAGCAGTTCTAAAAGTTCATACTTAAAGAAGCTCTTAGTTGGAGAAGACAAAAACTCTTGTCTATAATCCTGAGTTCGGGGTACTTCACTGGTTGAAGTTAGAGACTGTAAAGGCATCCGAGGATCGAGGATCAAGAGGTGCAAGGCAGTCAAGTGTGGTACAACGGCATGGATTTCCACTGGTTGGAAGGTGTTGTAGTTTTGTGTGAATCACTATAATATTTATCACTGGTTGAGAATTATAGTGTATTCATCTCCAACTGGTTTAGAGAAAAGTGGATTAGTAGAGGATTACCCCACATCTGAGACCACTATAATCGCCTGCGTTCTTTACTGTTTTATTGCATCATACTTTAACTGTTGCATTCATTGTTAAGTGTTTCATTAGATGCTTTCTATTCGTCATCAGCTGACTTCCGCATATATTAAAGAACAAACGACTCCAAGTCATTTGTTTACCTATCAGCTGAAGAAACTCACTCTACGTGAAAAAGAGTTTAAGAGTTTCTACAAGTCTATTCACCGCCCCTCTAGACTTGTACCTGGACAACTTGTGACCTACACCCGCGACCCGCGACGGGTATGATTTGCCAACCACACCCGCGATCTGCGGGTATCCGCCACCCATTGGGTATCCGCAACCCGCCACCCGTCGGGTATCCGCAATCCACTATCCGACGGATACCCGCGATGCAAATAAATGAATTCGATATACATAAAAATTTCACACAAATTAATATCCATAAATCAAACTCAAAAATTCAAATCCTCTAACCCACAAAGTTCAAGGTTTAAATCCACAAATCACAAAGCACAAAATTAATATCCAAAATCATCAACTAAAAACAAAGTTTAAATTCTAATGGAAGCATATTATTCGAAGTCAACAGTTGAAATAGAGCTATTTTCCTTGAACTCCTCTTCCTCATCTTCAAGACATGTCCAAAAATTTCCATTCTTTCCTTCACCTATCAATGAAATAAACAATTATTTACATTAGAAATTGAACAATCTGAAGCCATTTTGATTTATTAGATTTTAAACCATTCGTGAACGAATATTAGAAACACTATCGTAATTCTGGAAATTCAAGAAGAAGAAGAAAGCGCAGTCAGATTCATCATTCATGGTGTGCAGAAAATCACAATCAAAATCATGCTGCTCAAAACAGATTCACCGCAAGAGTGAAGAAAAATTCAATTTGTAGTAGGCGACACACACAACACACAACACATTACTGCTACCAATAAAGAGGTTTCAAGACCCACTTTTCTATTTCTCTTAAAATTTGAACCCGATTGTTCTTTTGGTAAAATTAATAAAATAAGGATAAATTTTTGAAATATAATTTCTAGTAGAAGAAAGACAAGACGAAAGAGCTAGGGCCAGAAACCATACCTGAGATATCGCAATTAGAAGAGATCACAAGGGAATCGGGAGAAACCGACGGGATGATTCGCGAGGAGGAGGGTAATGGGGGGGGGAGAGCAAGTAGCAAAGATGAAGAGAATGAAGGGTGTTAGTGTGTGCAGCGACGCTGAACTAATTAGGTAGGGTTAGGGTTTTCTTTATTGTGTGAATCTTTTATATAATGAGTGTGGGTCGGGCTCTGTTCGGGTATTTTATGGGTATTTTGTGGGTATTTTACGGGTATCTTCGCAGGTGTTTTTCGCGGGTAGACGGGTTTCGCGGGTACGGATAGTAGCTATCCATATCTGTACCCGCGAACCTAATGGATAGTAATTTCATACCACTAAGCTATCCGTGGATGCCAAATGCCCACCAAACCCGCACCTATTAGGGTCGGGTGCCCGCGGTTATCCATTACCCGCGAATAAATTGCCATCCCTAATTATAAATGCAACATGTTGGATACCGCAAACAGGCCGTAAAGTGTTAGGATAATCAACACTCATCCAACATGGCTGAAGACCGTTGGAACGGAATCTACTTTATACGCTAAAGTCAAACCACCGTTTGAAAAGAAGTATTCGAATACTGACTGGATAAAGTATTTAAATACCAGACGACAATGATCTTCAGAAGGAGCAAAATCCGGATCTTGTATTTTGGAAGTCAATCAACACGTTGGAACGGACTCTTTGCTCAACCGATCTATTCACAACGGATCTATCCCAAAGGCTATATATACCCCGAAGTTTGAAGATCAGATATACAACTGGAAATTAAACGAACTGAGATATACTGAGATACACACGTGAACATCACAAGAAAGTATATCAAGAGCAAACATATTTCTTCAAGCATACTGCCATTCTTGAGAGAAGAAATATACAAGTGTTCAACCTTGAACAACACATCATCAACTCAAGCTCAAGAAGTCAAGATGTTGTTGAAACCCATGTTCTTACATTTGAAGAAAACCATCAGCCCTGTGTGGACCGAAGAAAGCCTTGCTTTTCCTGAAACTGTGTGTGACGGATCTGCATTATAGACGAAGCTTTGGAACTGTGTGTGAAGAAACAAGTCAAGTGAAAGCTTTAACCAATCTGTGTAAACGGTTGAAAGCGACAGTCTTTGTATCATTCTGTGTGAATGATACAAGGATAGGTTTGATTATAGTCACGTAGTTGTGTACGTAGTTATTATAATAAACATTTTACTCTTGTGTGGAGTACCAGTGGACGTAGAGGGGTTTACCTCGAACCACTTTAAATATCGTGTTATTTACCTTCTGCATTTATTATTTTCATTACTGTGATTTACTTAAGTATACTCCAAAAACCATGTACGCACCAAGCTAACAGGAGACAAGCCGATTTGCTGTATTTACAGCAACTTACTTTAACAGATTTCCGCTACGCACTCTTATTTGATAAACGTACAGCTTGTTGTACCACACTTTTCCAAGCTGTATTCTGTATACTTAGTGGCCAACAAACCATACTGTATTTTCTGAATTTACTGATAAAATATTTTTTTTTGAGGATACAATTATATTTTAATATTTTTTTGTTATAATATTCAAAACTTATTGTAGTTTTTCTAGATATCTAATGAAGTAATATGCTTTAAAAAGATTTATAATAATTTTTTCAGGATTTATATATAATGTTAGTATTTATTTCCAATTTGTAGAATTTACTTATAAATTTTAGGATTAATTATTATTTTTTAGAATTTTTTCATATTTTAGAATTAACTATTATTTTTAGCATTTATTTATATATTTATTCACTACAATTCTTATTTCTATCTACATACATGTAGTATAATATTTACTATATTCCAAGAAAATTTCAAGTATTATGATGTTAAATCTGAAACAATTGTCAAGTGAAAACCCCCTAATTGTGAGGATATTCAATTCCAGAGGTATCGGTAGCTGAGACATGCACGATTCTTAATTGACTTTTTCAATGAAAATGTTGGAAGTTGAAAGCGTAGTTCGTCAAAAGTGTGATTAACAATTCTTAATTACTGATGTTACACATTTGTGTTAATTTATTTTTTTTGTCCCTTTACTAGCTTAGATTTGGCAAAATTACCTATTAAGACATGAACTTTCCCAAATTTTACATTTATGATAATATTTTTTTTGTTATAAGGGGTATAGACTTGTTTCCGTCCAACCAAATTAGAATTTCCGTGAATTCAGTCAGTTAAAGTTATCGGACTTACTGACCTGCCCGTTAAGTGACATGTGTCACATTCTGATTGGTCCATGTGTCTCCAGTTGGCCTTCATCTTCTCCGGTCATCTTCTCCGACGATGACGAGCTTTTCCGGCCACTTTTTTTTCACCCATTTTTACGGCCCATTCATTTCATTTTTTCCGACCACCTTTTTTTCCGACCAAGTACCTCTCTCTCTCTCTCATATATATATATATATATATATATATATATATATATACACAAAGTTGTGACGGATTTAGGTCATAAAAGAAAGATTAAACAACATGTCTCGATGTTCTTTTACATTTAATAAGTTGATTTCTGCTATAAATTACACTTAATAAAAAGATTTTTCTCTAACGTGTGTATATATATACTAGTTTTACCCACCGTGCTATGCACGGTGATGCCCATATTTGTAAGCGTGCCTAACAACTCAAATGAAGATCTGTGAAAAAGAATCAGAAAACAATGGTCATATCGAAAGCGGACGTGGTCCATGACACACACAAGTTACACAACTCTTTTTCACACAAATAATATGACATAAAACTCCTACCTCTGAATGTAGTTGCGTGAGAAAGGAGATATTAAATTTTGTGTCCCTTTACTATGTGCAATTTACACCTTGCAACCCAAACTTTTCTAATTTTCTTTTGTTTCCAGAATTTTCAATTCTAGCATACAAAATTTCAGTACTGAAACAAAACTATTATAAAGTGCATTTGCAAGAAAAGATGAAGTAAGAGAACAAAGAACCATGAAAAAAATCACACCAACAAATTTGATGAGGAAGAACAAAATCCAAACTTGGCGAGCCAAAAAATACAACAAGATCGATTTTTAGACAGAAAGAAATTTTTACAAAAAGGAAAAGAATTCAAAGCATTGTCAAATTTGAGGCAGAAAAGAATTCGAAGCAAAACTGGACCCAAACAGACTGTAGGAATACACAAAAGGAAAAAAAATATTGCGAGCCGAGAACTTTTTCAATGAACAACATGATACCCTTGGACCACCGTCCACGAGGCATTCACAACACAGTGGCACAAATTAACCTGGAACACGGTAAAATCATAATACACAAGTAGCACACCACAAAATTTTCATAATATTACAAGCTCGCAAGGATTCAACAAAAATAAAAAGGTTATAATGTAAATCTTACCTCATTGACAGTACATATATACATAGAGAAAGACACATGCACATACACAAACTAAAGTCTAAAGAAAAGGAGAAAATGATATTCGTTTAAATAGTGAGAAAATATTGTAAAAAACAACATAAAATATACGGGGGTGCTATATACCTGACATAGTTTTGTCGGGGGAGTTGGTCTTTTCAGAAGGAGTTGTGGGATTTCAGTTTCTGTATTTGGAATTACTTGTCATGAAAATAGAATGGATATTATTTGATGTAGTGGATTTCTGGAGTAAGATGTATTAAATATTTATACTTACTTGATGAAGAATAGGGTAGTGTATCATCGCTGGAGAATGTTGTTGAATATACGTCTTGGCATACTGGTGTTTGTATGGTATGTGACAATATATTTGTGCTCTCTTGTTTGTTGAAAATTTTAGATTGGATTCTCATTTTAAGCCGTACTTGATTAGTCTGGAATCAATCGAAGCTAACATGAAAGATCAATCCTACAAGTTAGCACAATGTCAGTTTGCAGAAACTACATATTTTGAATTAACACTTGAAATTAAATAAATAAAGGCACATGATGTTGTTCAAATTTGAAATTTTTTTGAGAAAGAAAAGTTTGTTAAATTGCAATAGTTTACTAGGAAATTATTTGCTGACCTTTGCATGATTTCACCCTCATTTCCAAATAAAGTACCTTTATTTCGCTGGTGATATTGTATATCAAAAGAGAGAACTTGTACTTATTGGCGCATCATAAATGTAGTGTGCTTGTGTGAGTAATAGGTGGAACTACACAACATGAGGAGGTTTTTGTTTTTATTGTACCTTGGAATGGCGGCCTTGGTTTAATGACAAGAGTGGCATTCAAAGAGAAAGCTATATTATGCGGCTGACAGGCAGTGGCGTTCGTCGCAACATGGGTAGATAAAATTCATCTCTGCGGGATACTCTACCTTTAGTGAACAACTTAAGACTTGCCTGACCGCATAATGAAAAAAATCAATGACTATGACATTATGTATTTTGAAAATATTAAGTATGCGTTAACCTACTCTATTGTGAGGAGTGCCTCAGATATGACTATCTGATGATCAATACTGGAATTGGTTTGTGTTTTTTGAAAACATCGCCCTGCGTTAGAAGAAGTTTGTCAACTTGCATCCTATTTATAGAATGTCTATAAAAAGGAAATCTTCTAGTAATAGTGTTGGCCACTAAGTATACTGGATACAACTTGGAACGTGTTTTAAGCAACAAGCTGTACGGTTTTTAACTCTGGGTGCGTAGCGGAAGTTTTAAATACAGTAAGTTGCTGAGGATACAACAACTCGATGTGCAGTGTATACTTAAATAATCACAGTTAATAAAATAATAAAGGCAGAAGGTAAATAACACAGTGTTTAAAGTGGTTCGAGGTAAACCCCTCTACGTCCACTGGTCCTCCACACAGGAGTAAAAAGTTTATTATAATTACTGCATACACAATTACGTAATTATAACAACACTTAACCAATATATCGTTCACACAGATTGATATAAAGATCTTAGCTTTCAACCGTTCATACAGATTGGTTTGAGCTAACACATTGACTGGCTTCTTCACACACAGTTCTGAAGCTTCATCTTCTTCAATGCAAGTCCTTCACACACAGTTCGGGAGCAGCAAAGATTCCTCAGTCCACACAGGGCTGATATGATTTTGTTCAAAGATAGAACAGGGTTTGAACAACAGCTATGACTTTCTGGGCTTTAAGCTGATGATGTGTTGTTCAAGGTTTGAGCACTGTATATCTCTTCTATCTGAATAGCAGAAAGCTTAGGGAGATATGTTTTGCTCTGAATATTTCTTTGTAAGCTTTGAACGTTTGTAAGTCGTGAATATTCTGTATATTCTCTGTAGATTTTCAGTCGTTCTGCAGTCGTTCAGTAGTAGATGATCTTCAAACTCTGGAGATATATATAGCCTTTTGAAATATATCCGTTTGAAATATATCCATTGAGTAAGATTCTGCGACAACTTATATTTGATTGAGAGGATTTGAAGATCTTCTGACTTACAATATTTAAATACTTTATCCTTTAGTATTTAATTACTTCTTTATCAACGGGACTTGACTTCTAGCGAATACTGAAGATTCCTTCTTGTCCTGTTGAGAGCTGTATGGAAGGATCACTGTATTGATATTCGAGACAGCTTCCATACTTTGGCTTTGCGGGACTCTTTGTTGTATGATCAATATACTGTATGGTTGGGACTGCGAGAAGTCTTCGATACATGGTTGATACTTGATCAGCTTTTCGATACAGCTAGAGGTGGTATTCAGGATTTGGCATATTGTCAAAACATTCTGACAATACGATCGATACAGGAATTTGTTATCCAAGCAGCATCGATACAGGGATTTGTTATCCCAATAATTTCCCCCTTTTTGATAATTTTCCATGTCCTTCCGAGTCTTCCTTTTTAAAACCTTATGATGTTATCCAAACATCCTTGATGATGCCAAAGCTTTGGCACTTAGCGGTTTGAAGTAGGGCAGACTTCTTGGTCTTCTTTCGAATGTTCTGGCCTTCAGTATTTGGCTTAACACTAAGAACTGCTCGTAGGCAAGTTCAGCTTTTACCAAAAGAATGTTACATTGAAAACTTATGATTGGCGCGCAGGCACAATCTTACATTGTTTTCTAGATGCATACAACTTAAACTATGAACTGTTCGCAGACAAGTTCTTATAACTTGTGTATGAGATAGGTTTCATAATATGAATACAGTAAGAATAAATAAAGTGACTGTAAACATATAAGAACACATTAGATTACGAGTTGTAATCTTTCAAGACAGGCAAAAAAATTTTATTGATACAGAAATAGAGTACAAAGATTGCTGTTTTGAAAGTAAAATTACAATCGAATAATACACTAAGGTATTCAGATCCTAAAGTCAGAGTGTCTCCATGGTCGCTTGGAAGGGTCATTCTTGGTGTTTCGCCACCCGTTCTGGTGAGCGGCCTTATCTCGATTCTGATAAATTGCACGTCCTTCATAAGATTTATCAAAGACTAGGATGAGTCTTCTGGATGGGTCACCAAGTCACCTTTTCGATGCTTTGACTTCATCTGCTGCTGTAGCGGGAGCGATCCATCTTCCAGCTTCATCTTGAATTCCTCTGTGGCTTCCTGTACTGTTCTGCATCTATTGAATAAAGCGGAATCCCTGATAAGTACAACAAAGTATCTTAACAGTTCATTTCGCCTCCAGTCTTTGATCTCTGCAGCGGTAGGTTGACGGTCTACCAGGAGGTTCACAGAGTGCGGCTTTCGGACAAGGCTTTTCCAAGGATACTTGGGATCCTGGAATTCTGGTCTTTCTCCCTGTATCCTCACGTTCGGCGCTGAGATACGGGCTATGTCTGCAGAGATGGAGTCTTCAAATGGAGCTAGCAACTCTTTTTCTTGCTCCAACCTCGTTCTCCTGGCGGCTTCCCATGCTTCTTCCCCCTTTTTGGCATCATCGAGGTATGACACCTTTTCATCAAGACGTTCCAGGATCTATAGAGCGGCATCCTGTTTCGTCTCCATATTTGACATTCTCTCAACAAGGGAGGAGAGCACCTGCGATATATCCTTAATGTTCTTGTCATGGGCTCGCAGTTGGGAACCGGATTCGATTAGAGCAGATGCGGTTTTGGCCTCAAATATGCGTAGTTTCGATTGCTCTTCTCTCAAGATCCTTTCTTGCTTCTCTTGCAGATTGCTCAGGGCTTGCTTGAAGACTTCTGGCAAGACAGTGAAGGCTTCGACTACTCGAGAGACTTCATGCTTTAATCCAGTCATTTCTTCAACAACAGATGTGTGAAGCCAATCAAGAGCCTTTTCTACTGAGTGTAGAGCATTGACTGCGTCCTGAATAAATACAGTTTGGAGGCCAAGATCACGTAATCGCTCTTTTCTTGTTTCAGTGCGGGGAGAGTCTGGCTGGGCGAAGTCCTCGACTCCATTTAACCTCCTCAAATTCACATCAGGACATGAAGTGGGTTGGACATCCTCAGGTATAGTACCGTCATCAGATTCCAAGACGATTGATGGGGCGGGAGTAATTGTTTCGGGTTCGGCGGCATGGGGTGCGGCATCCTTCTGTTTCGAAGAGGTTTCTATAGACATGGATACAGGAGGAACCAATTCCTCCTGGTGTCTCTCAGCATCCGCCTGTTCCGGCAGAGGGACTGATTCCTCTTGCTGGAAGGTGCGTGATTCTTCTTCTTTGGCGGCGACGGCAGGCTTGGGTTCCTGTTGCGAAACATGTTCTTCCTCCTCGACATGAGGGACTGAATCCTCATTGTCAGGAATGTTGTCTTGTTGTGGCGAAGGGGATGATTGATGGGTAGATGTCCCCTCATCTTTCTTGGCTTGGGCTTCCTCTCGACTCATCCGCAAACCAGCCTGGAGTGCGTCTTCATCGTCGTCGGAATCAGGATCATATTTTGGACTGTCGGGAGTTTCCATTGACGAAGCTTTTCCTTTCCTTTTAGCTTCAGCCTTATCAAGCAGATGACTCTCAATTAGCTCCTTGACGAATAAGTTCTCCCATTGGATCAGGACAGTAATTTCTTGGGTGTCCGTCAATTCCAAAATGAACTTCTGTTCGTTACACCACTCACTCCAGTTGTACAAGGTTTCGTACGGAGAAAGTCTAAATCTCTTCCATTGGAGAAATCGCTCAAATGACTGTTCAATCTGCACGGAAAGCAGGGTCTTGGAAATTATTGTGTCCAGGGAGGGACTCCGTACAGCGTCTGGGTTTGCTGTAGGAAGGGGTTCCTCTACAGGCGTGGGATCCCGTATTGGAGAGGGATTCCTTACAGGGGATGGTACCCCGAAGGAAGGTGGATCCTGAACGGGTGTGGAATCCCGTATAGGAGAGGTAGCTATTGGCTCCAAACAGACAGCCGACTCGCCAGAGTCTTTTGAGTTAGCAGATGTCCTCATATCTGTCGTTCCCGCCAAGGGCTCGGGATCTACTGTCGATACAGTAGCGAGCATATCTTCCCCAGGGGTTGGGCCCTGGGGTAGTTGATCTGTGGGTTGCGCCACGATAGGAGCATCATCGGAGGGTTCTGCAGCTTTAACTTTCGTAAGCCTCCTTAGCTTCCTTTTCGGCTTCTCAACAGCAACCGGTGTCTTGCTGTGAGATCTTTTTCTCTTCTTCGAAGATTCGACACTTTGGGACTTAGAAAAAACGTCCCTCGGATCTTCAGACAGTGGCAAGTTCTGGATAAAAGGCCTGTTCGCAATCAGGATGCTCTAATTGAAGGCAGTGGGCCTGACGCCTCCTAAGAATATCCGTGAACTTATCTTCTTTGCTTCTGCGGATTGCTGAAGTCTGCACTTCGTCAAAACATGGTTTAAGAATAAACCAAACGATTTCTTCTGAGTAGCATGTTTAGACACCTCTTCCTGCAACCGTTTAAGGATAACCTGACACCAGTTGACCTTCTCGCAGGTCATTATGGCGACCATCATCTTGAATCTGAGATTGGTGCACATCTCAAAAGCACCTGTATGATTCTCAATAATGCGGCAGCAAAAATCATGTAAATAAACAAACGGTAAATAAAAGTTCTTCTTATGGCATGTGGTGTGAACCACTTCCACCATTGCTAAACCGGTGAACAAGCCATAGTATTGAGTCAGCAGTTCTTGAGACCCAAAGGTCTCAAGTTCTTCCATGGTCAGGCCATCAGAGGGTAGCCTAAAGATGTTTTTGAGAAGCTCTTGGTCAATGCGGATCTCCACTCCGCGAATGACTGCTATGATATCAGCAACATGTCCTCCTAGAGCTAGAGACAGAAAACGAACCATGGCATTGAGGTAGAATTCCTCAACCAGATGAACGTCATAAATCTCGGCGGTGTGGCTCCCAAGGTGGTAAAGGCCTTGTTGATAGATTCTTGTGGTGACGACCTCAATGGCATCGACGTCATCACTTTCAGCGTGAATGCGTTCCATCACGATAGATCTGGAGAAGATCCATTCATCGATAAAGTTGAGCGACTTCTTGAGAGAGGTGGAAGATGTCTGAGTAGACGCCATTGATGATTCTTAAGAAAAGATAAAAAAGATTCAAGAAGAATATGCAGTAAACATAGAAAGACTTGTAGGCTGAATTGCTTGAGTGCTCTTAAAATATGCAGAAGGCATAAAGAGTCTCAAATGGCATTTGCAGTCCTTTTATAGTAGGCGGCGAAGAAGGGTTTTCACAGAACGAATGGCCAGATTTAAGGGATGGGAACCGGTGTTTAAAATGAACGGTCACGATGGACTGAGTGTAAATGGTACACTTATCCATTGATTTTTAAAATAGGAGCGGGTCCCACTTCTTACATTTGTTATTACCCTTAATGCCTGAAATGGCAGTATTAGATATTAAACAGTTTGAAAACATCGCGGCTTTTGAGATTTGATTGTCCAGATGTCGTGTAAGGCATTTAATGTAAACGACGTTTGATATGAAAACAGGGCACGTGGACAAAAATTGTTTTTAGAATGAAATATTATAATATATATAATGAATCGAAATTCCATAGTATGTGTTGTATCCGCGACGATACAGCATTCCCCCTTAAAAGGTACATATAGGTTTTAATTCCATACAACAACTTTTGGATTAATGCTGTATTCATGGGCCATATTGTATTCCCCCTTAATTATTGCACACGTCAGCTGTGTAATATCCGGATTAATTGTTGAGTATTTCATCTGTATGTGAGCCCTGTATTATTCGGAATTGTGATCTCGATAATTGGAGTATGATATTTCTCACATTTGTATCTTTGTACATGAGTATAGCATCATGTAAATTTTCTCATGCAAACTCGTGATAACGCACGCTAAGGATGTAACTTAACGTGCGTTATCGGTTAAAACCAGCGCACGCTATGAATGAAGAATTGCGTGCGTTAGGCAGTCAATTATTGAGCTAGACGGCTAGCACATGCGCCAGCCGGACATGGGTCCGGATAAGATTCCGGCGGGCGAATCGGGACATATTTGGAGTCAACGCTTGTTAGCGTGCGCTAAGGATACTGTGACAGCAAGCGCTAAATAACATACGAACAGAAATGTTATAAAAGGGACAACACCCCATTTTACTTGGTTTACATTCTCTTCACTTGTCCTTCGTTCTTGAGAGACCAGAGAGCCTCATACCTTCCTAAAATACACATAGACCACCTCTACTCGATCATTAGAGATTGGATGTCACTTGTGATTGATCGTTGAAGTGGAGAGACACCTTGGATTGACATTCAAATAACCGGAGTTGGATTCTACCTTTTTGACTCGGTGTTTTCTTCATCATAAGGTATGTTAATTCTATCCATCCTTAGATTTGTATTCTTGAGAATAAGATGATCATGATACCAAGATATTAAGTTCCATTGATGAATTATTCAAACAAACATCATGTTTAGAAGTCGGAATGATTATGCTTATGGTATTGTCGTTGAAAACATCGTAGTTGGAATCCTAGTACGTCAAATAATGAGAGGAATATTCTGAGATTGATTATCCATATGATTAACGTTGCCATATTGATCGTAAACTTGGAGTTGATATCACTTTTGTTATAAGGACTTAAGAAAGAATCATCTTAGGTTGTATCTTTTCATTGTGATTGTTAGTTCACCTTTAAGATGAAGTCTGAATGTGATAATGGTAATGGAATCTAGTGCATCAACCTGAGATCACCGAACTTCAAACGAGAATGATAATCGTGTTTGAATATAAGAGTTGTGATGATATTCATTTCCTTGAAATCAAATATGATTGAATCCGTAAGATTATTCATAAGTTTATGATATGTAGACGAGTAACGTACGTAAATCACTGAGGAGTTCGTAAGTTTCATCACCGTTAGAACAGTCATCTGCCCAGAAGTGAAACTGCCATGCACGCTTAGCGTACGCTAATCTATGTAAATTAACGTACGCTATCGGGTTTAGTTAACGTACGCAACCTTTGGTACGTAACGTATGTTAGGCGTATTTTTATACGCTTATTTATCATTATTTTGTAGTGTTTTGGTGAGTGAAATCATCTAAATGAGCTTTTAATGCCTTAATTTTGTATGATTGACAGGAAATTGAAGTCCGGAAGCTAAAACGAGGCAAAACGGGCGAAAACGGCAAAACTGGACTATGAGCCGCGGCACAAGGAATCTGAACCGCGGCACAGGAAGACACCAGCCGAAGGGCAGAGTAACCTGTACTCTGTGCCGCGGCACAGCCCTGGTGAGCCGCGGCACAGATGAATTATTTTACGCCCAGGTATTCAGCTTTTGGCGATGTGCCGCGGCACAAGTTCAGTGAGCCGCGGCACACTTAGCGGGATTCATACGTCTGCGCGGATTTTGGGCCGTTTCGATGCCAGTTTTCGACCGACTAATACGGACGCGAATTACTGATGTGCTGAGCTATAAATAGGGTTTAAGACCCTAATCAAAGGAGCTTGGAATCATTGAATCTAATACCTAGGAGAGCTTAAGCTTGGAGACGGCAGAAGAGGAGGAAAGTAGAAGAATTCAAGGGCAGAAGGCGGGAGCTGAAGAACGGAGGAATCCGAACTTCATCTGTGTTTGAATTTTATGCTTTCGTTTATTTATTCTGTATTTTTAGTTTTCAATATGTCAGGCTAAAGCCCTAATCTAGGGTTTTGATGAAACCTTTTGTTTTGATGAATTGATTGAGATTATCCAATTTATTACCTTTTTATTGAGTTTTCCCAATTATGTTTAATGCTTGCAATTATCTGGCCAATAGTTGTATTGATTAAATCATTCACTTCGAATCGGGAGAGGAGATTTGGTGAGGAACTATTGGTGAGGACCGTTTTATTCTGTGAGATAGGAATATACTCATAGGAACTACGTGGCCTTTAGGAGACTTCATGCTTTTTGCCTATCGACGAGATAATTCACCTAGGGATAGAGTGCATTAGTCGCCGTTAGATAAATCTATTGACCTCGGGAGAGGCGGTAGAATATATTAGCAATCTCCGCCTTCAATAAATTGGGAAAATTATTTATTACGGATAATCGAGAGTAAATTCGGATAAACTAAGGTGGATTCAGAACCCTAGACTTATTCATCATTTGATTTCTTTAATCCAAGATATTGTTTTCTACTGCTTAGTATTTTAGTAATTCATTTAGTTATTAATCCAAAAACCAATTTCGATTGTTCAGATAAAATTGGAATACGATAAAATCGGTAGTTAGAGATTCAATCCTCGTGGGAACGATACTCTACTTATCACTTTATTACTTGTAAATGATGACGTGCACTTGCGTGTAGGAAATAATCGCAACAAGTTTTTGGCGCCATTGCCGGGGATTGAAATTTTTCTAATATCGATTTAAGTATTTCCAGTCTTAATTTGAACGTTTAATTTTTATTTTGTGTATTTAATTTTGTTTATTCGTTTTTTACTTTCAGGACCTTTCGTTAGTGCATGAGAAGACTCGGTAACGAAGTCCTACTACCTTTGGACACCGAGCTCGAGCGCACTCTAAGAAGGAACAAAAAGGAGAAAAGAGAGTTGCAGTCGACGGTCATCATGGCCGAAAATATCGAAATCCAAGGAGGAGACAACCAAGTGCGGCAAGTTCAACCGGAACTAGCTCTTCGAGATTATGCCATGCCGCAGGTCAACGCTAATTTTTCGGGAATTCGGCGTCCCACTATCCAAGCAAATAATTTTGAGATCAAGCCCGCCATTATTCAGATGGTGCAAAGAGCCCATTCGTGGATCGCCAAGGACGACCCGAATGCCCATATTGCTTCGTTCCTTGAGATATGCGACACATTTAAAACTAATGGTGTCACCGACGATGCCATCCGATTGAGGCTTTTCCCTTTCTCTTTGAGGGATAAAGCAAAATTCTGGTTAAATTCCTTACCGCCGGGGTCGATTACAACATGGGAGAGGTTGGCGCAAGCCTTCCTTGCCAAATTTTTTCCACCAGCTAAGACGGCGAGGTTGAGAAACGAGATAACCACTTTTGCCCAGTTCGATATGGAATCGCTCCACGAGGCGTGGGAGCGATATCAAGAATTACTACGAAGATGCCCTCATCACGGCATTCCTGATTGGCTTCAGCTTCATACGTTTTATGGTGGTTTGAGTGCTTCTACACGCACTTTAGTGGATGCGGCCTCCGGTGGGACATTCATGGGAAAATCTATGGCTGAGGCTCACTTGCTTTTGGAAGATATGGCTGAAAACGCATACCAATGGCCAGCAGAAAGATTAACACCGAAGAGAGTCATGGAAGTTTCGAGCAATGATCCGATTTCCACCTTGTCAGCTCAAGTCGCCGCTTTGACACAACAGCTCCAGACATTTTCACACGCACCAGACCCCGTTACCATAGAGACATGCAATTGGTGTAACGGATCACACCCGAGTGCGGAATGTCAATTTGGAAATCCGTTCGAGCAAAATCAGATGGAGCAGGCTCAATTCGTAGGAAATGGGAATCGACCGAATAACCCGTACTCCAACACTTATAATCCGGGGTGGCGCAATCATCCCAACTTTTCATGGAGAAACGGACAGAACGCACACCAGCCCCCTTTCGCCCAGAATCAACAGCAGCCCCCTCCCGCTCCCAAAGTGTCTCTCGAGGAAGCACTTGCAAAATTGGCGGCAAATACGAGTCAATTTATGACTCATTTTAAGCTACATTACAAAATCATTCTGCTTCCATTCGGAATTTGGAGGTCCAGCTGGGCCAAATTGCTAATGTGTTGACAGCTCGTCCGGAGGGAGCATTGCCGAGTACCACAGAGACAAATCCTCGAGAGAGTCTAAATGCAATTAGCTTGAGAAGCGGGAGAGAGGTACTGAATCAGCCCGAGCGGGGTAAAGAGAAGAAGGTGATTGAGGAAGAGATGGATTTAAAGCCAGAGGAGTCGAGGGATTTGAAGCCGGATAACTTGAAGACATGTGTTCCCCCCGTTCCGTTTCCACAGAGACTACAGCAGAGAAGGGCGGACAAACAATTTTCTAAATTCCTTGATGTGTTCAAAAAGCTTCACATAAATATTCCGTTCGCCGACGCATTGGAGCAGATGCCAAGTTATGTCAAGTTCATGAAAGAGATATTATCTAAGAAGAGAAAACTTGAAGAGTTTGAAACGGTTACCTTGACAGAGGAGTGCAGTGCAATTCTTCAAAAGAAGCTCCCACCTAAATTGAATGATCCGGGAAGCTTCAAGATACCTTGCACCATGGGGAATCTCTCATTTAATAAGGCACTATGCGATCTTGGTGCGAGTATCAACCTCATGCCTCTGTCGATTTTCAAAAAGCTGAATATTGGTGAGGCCAAGCCAACCACAGTCTCATTACAATTGGCGGATCGATCGATAAAGTATCCGAGGGGAGTGATCGAGGATGTATTAGTTAAGGTTGACAAGTTCATCTTTCCAGCCGATTTCATTGTACTAGACATGGAGGAAGATGAAAATATTCCAATCATCTTGGGACGACCATTTCTAGCGACGGGCCGAACCCTTATAGACGTGGAAAAGGGAGAGTTAACTCTGAGGGTCCAAGACGAACAAGTTACTTTTCAAGTGTTCAAGTCATTCCCATGTCCCGGAAGTGCTGATAAAGGATCACAAATTGAATGTGTGGATATTGTTGAAAGAGGAAAGCACCGAAAACATCGTCGGTGGGAAAATGCAGATGTTGTGTTAAATGGCCCAAGTTTTAAGAAGGATGTAGAACAAGTGGCATTCCTCGAGCATGAGGAAAAATCTGCTGCAGTAGTGAGTTCGTTTGTGAAGGAGGAGAGTGAGCCGAAAGCCAAGCAAAAAATTAGTCATGGAGAAACCGGGTGTTTCGGGAAGTTTTTCAACTCGAAACCTTTTCGCAAACAACATTTGATGACCAAACCAATAGTCGAACCACTGATGACCAATGGTCATAATTTTAACCAAAATATAAACGGTTCGATGAACGGGGCGGAAGCCAAATGGAGTTTGCGAAAAGCGAACTAACGTTGTCCAATAGGTCCGGCTGAAGACTATAAACTTAGCGCTTCTCGGGAGGCAACCCGAGCTCGTAGTTGTAGATTTTTGCATTCCTTTATTTTTTCTTGTATTCGTGATTCTTATTTTTCAACATTTTTGTGCTTCAATTTGCTTCTGCCTCTCGTTTTTAACGTCTTCTTCTCAAATTTCTGTGCAGGAAAGTCCCAGGGAACAACCTGAAGTATGAGCCGCGGCACAGTTATTGTGAGCCGCGGCACACATCGATCGCAAGGGGAGGCAAAAACCGACTGTACTTTGTGCCGCGGCACGGCATAAATGAGCCGCGGCACACTTGAGCACTGAGCCGCGGCACACGGATTTTGAGCCGCGGCACACGACAAAACAAGAACACAGGAAAAAGGGACTGTACCTTGTGCCGCGACTCACTTTATCTGTGCCGCGGCACACTATGCGGAATCCGAAAGGCCAGGTAGCTTATAACATGCATTCGGCCGGCATTTATCAGGTACGTTTTCCCTTCTCCTTGCCTTCCCTCCCCAGCGCGACCGACCGACCAAGTTTTTCAAACTTTTTCCTGCGATTTTTCTTGCAATCTTCAAAAAGGTATGTTTCAAACCTTTAATCTTTACTTGCTTATGGGTTATATATGGAGGTTGTCTATGCTTTGAATGATTGGAACATGCTTATTTTCCTTCAAATAGTTTTATGATTGTTAGATAAGAACATGGTAGTTTCATCGAATTTCAATGGTTAAATCGGAACATAAATAAGTTGAATGTGTTAAGTTGTTACTGATTGAATTGTATTTCTGTTTTTGGGGGTTGAATCGAGCTATAACTATGTTTATTCTTCAAGTCAAAGTGTGCCCTCAAGGTGTCCGATAATTTGCCCAAATGAAAAATTTTCTTTGAAAAAGCAATCGTTTTGAATTTTCGTGCAACGTATACTCTTTGAATTTACAGCAAGCCCAATCCTTACATCCAAGTTAAATGTTTAAGTCCAAATTCATCTTTCTCTCTCGTATGCGCTAGTTTCTTAAATTCGGAATTTCTGGTTTGACGTCCTTTGCCGAGCATTGATCAGTGTTATCATGGTTGCGTGAATTAACCCTCGTGTTTCACTTTTCAGGATTGATCATGGCGCGCACAAAGAAGCTAACCAAGCGTGCTAGGACCGAGTCATCCCCTATGCCGAGGCGGAGGGGCACCAATTTTCGGACCCCGAAATCCACAAAATATTTAATGAAAAGATCCGTCCGCGACCACTTATTCCCGAGAGAGGTTTTACACCAGCTCCTGAGCAGACTGGAGGGGAGTACTTGACCTTTTACTTTTCTTGCATTTCATTTTTGTCCATTGAGGTCAATGTACGTCCTAAGTTTGGGGGGGATTTACATTCAGTCTACATTCATTGCGGTATCTTATTTTCTTGCTGTACACTATTTCGTTGCACTTTTCATTTATTTGCGTAAAATTTTTTTTAGATAGCCTTGCTTGTCTTAGTTTTCCTTTATTCGTGAATTTTCGTGCTTCTATTTTGTGGGATACTGATGTTACGACACTGTCTTTTTCTCTGAAGAAGCGGGCGAGTTCTAGTCGAGTTGTAGTCAGTTATTTCTGTTCTGCCTAGTATTCAATTAGGTCTGAAATTCTTCGTGATTGTAGATGTCTTGGCAGATAAGAGACGATACATACTTGTTTTTAAATCCCCAGCAATACGTTTGGCTACATTTTCCGGATAGAGAGTTGTACTGTTTCTTCAGTCGTTTGGCACTTAGATTGAGTTTTGAGTCGGTCAGTTTTTTCCCTAAAGTCGAGATAATGTGTTCTATGACGGGAAGTCTAGTAACCGGGGGTATTCGCGTGACCCGTTGTTTACTCTCGCGTAAAACGGCAACCTCGATTAGACTAGTGATTTAGTTTTTTTTCACATGTGCCAATGATAGGGAGCCTAGTAACCGGGGGTATTCGCGTGACCCGTTGTTTACTCTCGCGTAAAACGGCAACCTTGATTCAGACATGCAGAAATTTGGTATTCGAGTTGTTTCTCCGCTGTAGACGGGAACTTAGTAACTAGAAGCATCCATGTGCCCCATGAGTGTCTTTTACGTCAAACAGTTTTCCAATACATGAGAATGGAGTTTCCACCCTAGGATTATCCCGATGAAACATCCCGAGATCCTAACCTAGTGGTCAACTCGAATCGAATTATTGAGCATATATATAAGGGGATACTGTCCGAGGTTTAATTGTTATGAGACTCGTGAAAATTGTGCCTTTAGACTGTGGAACAGGAACGAACTAGCTTGGTTGTGTTAGCCTTTCATATTGTCGGTCGATTTGACTCACGTTTTGTTAATCTTTGAGCTGAGTTTTCTTCATGAACGAATGATTAGGACTGAACTTGATTACTTTGCGGAATCATTATTCTGAGTGCAGCTCGCTTTTATGACACTCGTATTATTTAGAGAGAATGGCAGGATAGTATTGATTAGGTTAAACACTATGAGTTGCACGATTATTCACGACATTCTTTTATTCACTTTAATTCTTTTTGCTTGAGGACAAGCAAAGGCTTAAGTTTGGGGGTATTTGTTAGGCGTATTTTTATACGCTTATTTATCATTATTTTGTAGTGTTTTGGTGAGTGAAATCATCTAAATGAGCTTTTAATGCCTTAATTTTGTATGATTGACAGGAAATTGAAGTCCGGAAGCTAAAACGAGGCAAAACGGGCGAAAACGGCAAAACTGGACTATGAGCCGCGGCACAAGGAATCTGAAGCGCGGCACAGGAAGACACCAGCCGAAGGGCAGAGTAACCTGTACTCTGTGCCGCGGCACAGCCCTGGTGAGCCGCGGCACAGATGAATTATTTTACGCCCAGGTATTCAGCTTTTGGCGATGTGCCGCGGCACAAGTTCAGTGAGCCGCAGCACACTTAGCGGGATTCATACGTCTGCGCGGATTTTGGGCCGTTTCGATGCCAGTTTTCGACCGACTAATACGGACGCGAATTACTGATGTGCTGAGCTATAAATAGGGTTTAAGACCCTAATCAAAGGAGCTTGGAATCATTGAATCTAATACCTAGGAGAGCTTAAGCTTGGAGACGGCAGAAGAGGAGGAAAGCAGCTGAATTCAAGGGCAGAAGGCGGGAGCTGAAGAACGGAGGAATCCGAACTTCATCTGCGTTTGAATTTTATGCTTTCGTTTATTTATTCTGTATTTTTAGTTTTTAATATGTCAGGCTAAAGCCCTAATCTAGGGTTTTGATGAAACCTTTTGTTTTGATGAATTGATTGAGATTATCCAATTTATTACCTTTTTATTGAGTTTTTCCAATTATGTTTAATGCTTGCAATTATCTGGCCAATAGTTGTATTGATTAAATCATTCACTTCGAATCGGGAGAGGAGATTTGGTGAGGAACTATTGGTGAGGACCGTTTTATTCTGTGAGATAGGAATATACTCATAGGAACTACGTGGCCTTTAGGAGATTTCATGCTTTTTGCCTATCGACGAGATAATTCACCTAGGGATAGAGTGCGTTAGTCGCCGTTAGATAAATCTATTGACCTCGGGAGAGGCGGTAGAATATATTAGCAATCTCCGCCTTCAATAAATTGGGAAAATTATTTATTACGGATAATCGAGAGTAAATTCGGATAAACTAAGGTGGATTCAGAACCCTAGACTTATTCATCATTTGATTTCTTTAATCCAAGATATTGTTTTCTACTGCTTAGTATTTTAGTAATTCATTTAGTTATTAATCCAAAAACCAATTTCGATTGTTCAGATAAAATTGGAATACGATAAAATCGGTAGTTAGAGATTCAATCCTCGTGGGAACGATACTCTACTTATCACTTTATTACTTGTAAACGATGACGTGCACTTGCGTGTAGGAAATAATCGCAACAACGTACGTTAAAACCATCAGAGGAGTCAGTCGGTTGATCAGAGAGGGACTGCCGATACTTATATAGCGTACGCTAGACTTTGTTGTTTACATGCGCTAACGATTAGGATTAACGTATGCTACACATAATACATAACATATGTTAAGCAGTTCAGGCAGGTTACGTTTTATGAACTTCCGACCGTAATTTGGATTGTGAGATGTTCGTACGACTTGAGATGAATTCTATATTATTTCTTTTGTTAGGGTTCGAGCTTAGCAACGTGATTGATCGAAGGGGATGACCTTCGAGTATTTTGATATTCGTGGAAGCTTTATTCTTGTCATCAAATCGAGGCAAGTACTTTAATTAGAGTTGTTTATATCATGTCAGTAATATTGTGATTATATTATGTACATGTATTGTGATTAAATGTCCACCATGCGTTGATCCGACGGGAATCATCATGGGAATCTATAACTGTGTGCGCTGGATCGTTGGACAGGTAGTTCCACCATGCGTTGGTCCGACGGGATCATCATGGGAATCTATAGCTGTGTGCGCTGGATCGTTGGAATACCAACAGTATGTTGAGACTGTTATGATGTGATATGTGTTGTTGTTATTTCTCGTTGGAGAAACTTGTTATGAGTATTGTTGATTTCATCACTGTTGTATGATTATTGTACTTGTACTAGCATCGTTGTGCTAACCCCTTCGGGGGTGAACATTTGCTTATGTTCAGGATCCAAGAGAGCGGGAAAACAACCACTGGAGCTACATGACGACGAGGGTGCAGAGTGATGTTCTGGCCGGGTTGATGTCTGTTGTTGGTTTATTTAATAGGTACTCGAGTACGTCGTAATTTGTAATGTTTGGATTTCAGTGATGTATTAATATTCTCCATTTGGATATTTGTATTCTCGGTAGTGAACTAGAACTGTCGTATTTTATTTCTGTGATTTCATAATTTAGTATCTGTTATTGTCTTTTCATTTATTCAGCCTTGTAGATTCTTATGTAAAGGATTTACGGCGCTGTAATATTTCTAAATATATTGGGGGTGTTACAGAATATGGTATCAGAGCTAAGATTATGGATATCTTGGACATTGGGTTAAAATAGGGGTCATGTATGTCTTTTGAGGTAACTGGCCGCGAATAACATCACTGTACTGCCTACGTCTTCATGCGAGCGGTGGTTGTAAGTTCCTAAACTCTATCTCGTTCTTTACATGTTGTATCTATTTTTACTCGAACATTAGAACGATATTGTTTCCTGTATATTGAGTATTTATGCTTACAATATGTTGAGAGGTGGACGTGGACATAGTCGTGGTCGCGGACGAAGGAATGCCGAAGGAGAAGCTTCGCCTTCTAATCAGGCCAGTCACAGCTCAGGTGAGCCACAGAGATCCATTAATAATGAACCAGAAACTGATGTACCCGAGATCCTTCGCCAGGTGGTGAACTAGATGACTCAGTTCGCCCAGGTCGTGGACCGAATGCAGGTGGCAGTAGGGTTACAATAGGGAGATCGACAACAGGGTATCCCAGACATGGGAAATCGCGGTGACCGATGGCTGCAAGAGGTGGCGAAGATGCAACCACCTAAATTCGACGGCTTTTCTGAGACTCCCACATGGGACCATTGGTTGAAGGAATTAGAGAAAATTTTTGCCGGAATTAATTGTCCAGACGACCGAAGAGCCTCTATTGCTCAGTACTTCCTGATAGGGGAAGCATCTGAGTGGTGGGAAGCCATCCGGCCTGCAGATCATGATGCTGACTGGACAGAATTTAAATTGATGATGGAAGCTCAGTACTGCCCTCGTCCTGTAAGGGAAGCCAAAGGTCGGGAATTTTTCTCCGCACAGCCATTAGACGAACCCGTGTCCCAGACAATTAAGATGTTTAACCAGCAACTGGCATTTGTTCGACACCTGGTCAGAACAGATGCGGAAATGATGATCCATTTTGATATGAGAATGAAACTAGAAATCCAGAGGTACATGTCCGGTTTTGAATGTACCACTCTCCGTTAATACCAGGATAAGGCGTTGGCGTATGAAATCAAGGAAGCAGCAATGGATAAGTTGGCAGAGTCCAAGAAGCAGAAAGTCTCCAGTAGTTTCTCGGAGCACAAGAGTAGTGGGCCCCGCAAGGCCCAGTCATCCTTTCATTCTTTCAAGAAACCTCCGTACCCATCTAAGAGCGGAAATAATTTCGGAGCAGTGTCAGCCACAACGGATACAGCTAGGAGGTGCTTTAACTGTGGTCGCCCAGGCCACCTTTGGCGTGATTGTTTGCGTACTCCAGTTACATGTTTTGATTGCGGACAGGAGGGGCACCGTGCGACGATTTGCAAGGATGCCACCAAGTTCAATGGAACCCGTACATCACAGCCAGCTCAGAGAGAAGCCAGTATCCAACAGACGCAGCAAAGTATTCAGATGCCTCAGAATTTTGGCCGCGGACGAGGCAGAGGACAGTGGGACCGAAAGAGTACAGCGAGTGCCGGATCTGTTCCCCTACGTCTGTACGAGATGAGGAGAACAGACGATCAGGATGCTGCTGTCGCATCAGGTACTGTTCAGATTCTTTCCCATCCACTTAGCGTTTTATTCGATACAGGAGCTACGCATTCATTTATATCCTTGTCCTATGTAAATCGTTTGAATATTTCTGGTTTTCATAATTGTGAACCTTATGTTGTGGGTTTACCAAGCGGAGAAAGGATTGTTGGAAATCTAGAAACTAGAGATTTCCCTGTATCATTTGGAGGCAGAGAGTGGCTCTCAAATCTAATTATGATAGAAATGCAAGGAGATGACCTGATACTCGGAGATGATTGGATTAATCGATATGGAGCTATTGTAAACTACCGAAAGAGGAATATCTCGCTGATCACTGACGATGGTTCCGAAATACTGTTTGAAGGATGGAAATCAGGAAGCTCAGGAAAGATGATCAAGGCGATGAAAGCTGTCAAATTGTTGAAACAGGGCTGTACCGGATACTGGTGCTATGCAATGAAGAAATAAGACAAAATTGTGGAACTTTCATCCATTCCTATCGTGAACGAATTTCCAGATGTATTTCCTGACGAGTTACCTGGACTACCTCCACGACGGGATGTAGAATTCACCATCGAGCTGGAACCCAGAGCTACACCAATTTCTAAGGCGCCGTATCGTATGGCACCTACTGAGATGTACGAGTTGCAAAAGCAACTGGAGGAGTTAATGGACAAAGGCTATATTCAGCCAAGCGTTTCGCCCTGGGGAGCACCGGTTCTTTTTGTCCGAAAGAAAGATGGATCGCTTCGACTGTGTATTGACTATCGAGAGCTGAACAAGATGACAATTAAGAACAAATATCCGTTGCCACGGAACGATGATTTGTTTGACCAGTTGTAAGGAGCAACAGTATTTTCTAAAATCGACCTGAGATCAGGATATCATCAGCTGAGGATTAAGGAATCTGATGTTCCGAAATCAGCATTCATAACTCATTACGGACATTATGAGTTTGTAGTGATGCCGTTTGGTCTCACTAATGCACCTGCTGTATTCATTCAATTGATGAACTGAGTGTTCATCGAATATTTGGATAAATTTGTAGTTGTGTTCATTGATGACATTCTGGTGTATTCTAAGATCCCGGAAGAGAAATGAACAATTGTACGCCAAACTTTCTAAGTGTGAATTATGGCTAAAGGAAGTGATGTTCCTCGGCCATGTGGTATCAGCTGAAGGAGTCCGAGTAGATCCTAAGAAGATCGAAGCAGTTATGGATTGGAAGCCTCCAAAGAATGTGAAAGAAGTCCGGAGTTTCTTAAGACTTGCTGGATATTATCGTCGATTCGTGGAAGGGTTTTCCAAAATTTCCCGCCCACTTACTCGAATCCTGCAGAAAACTCAAAAGTTTGAATGGAATGAAATGTGTCAGAAAAGCTTTGATGAATTGAAGATGAGATTGACGACAACACCGATTTTAAAACTTCCACAGGGAACTGGAGGATTTATGGTTTACAATGATGCTTCGAACCAAGGAGTCGGATGCGTATTGATGCAGAATGATAAGGTGATCGCTTATGCGTCACGACAGCTGAAACCTTATGAAGTGAATTACCCAACGCATGATTTGGAGCTAGCAGCAGTAGTTTTTGCTTTGAAAATCTGGAGACATTACCTGTACGGGACTCACTGTCAGATCTTTATGGATCACAAGAGTCTCAAATACATCTTCAGTCAGAAAGAGTTGAATATGCGGCAAAGGTGATGGCTGGAACTTACTAAGGACTATGACTTGGAGATTCTTTATCATCCAGGCAAAGCAAATGTAGTGGCCGATGCACTTAGACGCAAGCCTGTTTCTATTCAGATGCTGGAAACTCTGACCTCCTGGCTTAGCATTCAATGAGAGATGATTTGAGAAGGAATTGAAGTGTGGTTACAAAGAGTCCAAGGACAACTGTGCGTGATGGAAATAACTTCATCGTTAACCGAAGAAATCAAATCTAAGCAAGCAGATGATCCTCTGATGTTCGGTTACATGATGAAGTGATCAAGGGAAAGGCCCCCGGATTCGTAATTCATGATGATGGAGTTTTGAGATTTCAGAACCGACTTTGCGTTCCCCATGTCGATGTTCTGAAACAGACGATTATGAAGGAAGCTCACAGCTCGCCCTATTCTATCCACCCGGGTACCAGTAAGATGTATAAGGACTTGAAGAAGAATTTTTGGTGGGGCAACATGAAGAAAGATGTAGCGGATTATGTTTTAAAATGCTTGACTTGTCAGCAGGTTAAGATCAAGCATCAATGACCTGCCGGAATGCTGAAGCCGCTCCCGATTCCTGAATGGAAGTGGGAGGACATATCGATGGACTTTATCACTAGTATGCCGAGAACCAAGACATGAATGAACATGATCTGGGTTATAGTTGATTGTCTAACCAAATCGGCTCATTTCTAGGGATTAAGGACACTTGGGGACCCGAGAGGTTAGCACGAGTATTTATTTCAGAGATAGTTCGATTTCATGGTACGCCGAAGACCATTATTCTGATCGAGACGGCCATTTTGTGTCTCATTTTTGGAAAGCAGTTCATAAGGCCTTGGGGACCGAATTGAACTTCAACACAGCTTATCACCCGCAGACAGATGGACAATCCGAGAGGACTATTCAAACAGTGGAAGATATGCTAAGGGCTTGTGACTTAGATTGGTCACCTGACTGGGAAATTCATCTACCGTTGATTGAATTTACCTACAACAATAGTTGGCATGCTTTTATTAATATGGCACTGTTTGAGGCATTGTACGGGAGAAGATGCAGATCGCCCCTATGTTGGGACGATTCATCAGACTTGATCAGAACAGAACCGGAGTTGATCGTACAGGCACGAGAAAATATAGCCTTGATTCGCGAAAGGCTGTTGACCGCCCAGAGTCGACAGAAATCTTATGCAGACATACGTCGTCATCTATTAGAGTTCAGTATTGGAGATCACGTACTTTTAAAAGTTTATCCTACTCGGGGAATCTTTCGTTTTGGGAGAAAAGGAAAGCTAAGTCCGAGATATATCGGACCATTCGAGATCCTCGAGAGAGTTGGAGAGTTGGCATACAGATTGGCATTACCGCTGTCATTAAGCCATGTTCATAACATGTTCCACGTATCCCAGTTACGGAGATATATACCGGATCCTAGTCATGTCATTGATTTCGACGAGATCGAAGTCGCTCAGGATGGCACGTTTGAAGAGAGACCGATCAGGATACTCAAGAGTCGAGTTAAGCAATTGAGGAACAAACTGATCATTTTGGTAAAGGTTTAGTGGTCACGCCATGGAGTGGAAGAAGCCACTTGGGTAACGGAAGATAGCATGAAGTCCAGATATCCAGAGTTATTTTCGTCTTGAGTTTCGGGACGAAACTCATTTTTAGTAGGAGAGTATGAAATATCCGGATTAATTGTTGAGTATTTCATCTGTATGTGAGCCTATATTATTCGGAATTGTGATCTCGATAATTGGAGTATGATATTTCTCACATTTGTATCTTTATACATGAGTATAACATCATGTAAATTTTCTCATGCAAACTTGTGATAACGCACGCTTAGGATGTAACTTAACGTGCGTTATCGGCTAAAACTAGCGCACGCTACGAATGAAGAATTACGTGCGTTAGGAAGTCAATTATTGAGCTAGGCGGCTAGCACATGCACCAGTCGGACATGGGTCCGGATAAGATTCCCGCGGGCGAACTGGGACAGATTTGGAGTCAACGCTTGTTAGCGTGCGCTAAGGATACTGTGATAGCGTGCGCTAAATATCATACGAACCGAAATGTTATAAAAGGGACAGCGCCCTATTTTACTTGGTTTACATTCTCTTCACTTGTCCTTCTTTCTTGAGAGACCAGAGAGCCTCATATCTTCCTTAAACACACATAGGCCACCTCTACTCAATCATTAGAGATTGGATGTCACTTGTTATTGATCATTGAAGTGGAGAGGCACCTTGGATTGACATTCAAACAACCGGAGTTGGATTCAGCCTTTTTTACTCGGTGTTTTCTTCATCCTAAGATATGTTAATTCTATAGAGCCTTAGATTCGTATTCTTGAGAATAAGATGATCATGCTATCAAGATATTAAGTTCCATTGATGAATTATTCAAACAAACATCATGTTTACAAGTCAGAATGATTATGCTTATGATATCATCGTTGAAAACATCGTAGTTGGAATCCTAGTACGTCAAATGATGAGAGGAATATTCTGAGATTGATTATCCGTATGATTAGCGTTGCCATATTGATCGTAAACTTGGAGTTGATATCACTTTTGTTATAAGGACTTAAGAAACAATCATCTTAGGTTGTATCTTTTCATTGGGATTGTTCGTTCACCTTTAAGATGAAGTATGAATGTGATAATGGTAATGGAATCTAGTGCATCAACCTGAGATCACCGAACTTCAAACGAGAATGATAATCTAGTTTGAATATAAGAGTTGTGATGATATTCATTTCCTTGAAATCAAAGATGATTGAATCCGTAAGATTATTCGTAAGTTTATGATATGCAGACGAGTAACACACGTAAATCACTGAGGAGTTCGTAAGTTTCATCACCGTTAGAGCAGTCATCTGCCCAGAAGTGAAACTGCCATGCACGCTTAGCGTACTCTAAGCTATGTAGATTAACATACGCTATTGGGTTTAGTTAACGTACGCAACGTTTGGTACGTAACGTACGTTAAAACCATCAGAGGAGTCAATCGACTGATCAGAGAGGGACTGCCGATACTTATATAGCGTATGCTAGACTTTGTTGTTTACGTGCGTTAACGAGTAGGATTAACGTACGCTACACAGAATACGTAATGTACGTTAAGTAGTTCAGGCAGGTTACGTTTTATGAACTTCCGACCGTAATTTGGATTGTTAGATGTTCGTACGACTTGAGATGAATTCTATATTATTTCTTTTATTAATGTTCGAGCTTAGCAACGTGATTGATCGAAGGGGATGACCTTCGAGTATTTTGATATTCGTGGAAGCTTTATTCTTGTCATCGAACCGAGGCAAGTACTTTAATTAGAGTTGTTTATATCATGTCAGTAATATTGTGATTGTATTATGTACATGTGTTGTGATTAAATGTCCACCATGCGTTGATCCGACGGGAATCATCATGGGAATCTATAGCTGTGTGCGCTGGATCGTTGGACAGGTAGTTCCACCATGCATTGGTCCGACGGGATCATCATGGGAATCTATAGCTCTGTGCGCTGGATCGTTGGAATACCAACAGTATGTTGAGACTGTTATGATGTGATATGTGTTGTTATTTCTCGTTGGATAAACTTGTTATGAGTATTGTTAATTACATCACTGTTGTATGATTATTGTACTTGTACTAGCATCGTTGTGCTAACCCCTTCGGGGGTGAACATTTTTTTATGTTCAGGATCCAGGAGAGCGGGAAAACAACCACTGGAGCTGCATGACGACGAGGGTGCAGAGTGATGTTCCGGCCGGGTTGATTGTCTGTTGTTGGTTATTTTAATAGGTACTCGAGTACATCGTAATTTGTAATGTTTGGATTTCAGTGATTTATTAATATTATCCATTTGGATATTTGTATTCTCGGTAGTGAACTAGAACTGTCGTATTTTATTTCCATGATTTCATAATTTAGTATCTGTTATTGTCTTTTCATTTATTTAGCCTTGTAAATTCTTATGTAAAGGATTTACGGCTTTGTAATATTCCTAAATATATCGGGAGTGTTACAAGCCGTAGGATGATTCATATCACTTTGTTCCCTACAGTGCTGTATTGAAGGCTCTGAGTGTACATATAATTAATGGTGGATACTGTATTCTTGGGTCTTACAGCATTCCCCCTCAACTGTTGAGTAAAACCTAAATACTTACAGGGAGTCAGGCTGTAGCAATCCCAATTCTTGTCGAAGCATGTTGAATCTTGCTGTATCGAGAGGCTTGGTGAAGATGTCGGCCAACTGAATATCTGTATGAACTTTTTCCAGCCGAACATCCTTGTTCTCGACATGATTCCTTATGAAATGATGCTTCATGTTGATGTGCTTAGTGCGCGAGTGCAATACAGGGTTGTGCGTTATTGCAATTGCACTCATGCTATCACACATGATTGGCGTTTCCTTAGCTTCAATCCCATAATCTGACAACTGTTGCTGCATCCAAAGGATCTGCATACAGCAACTACCAGCAGCATAGTATTCTGATTCAGCCGTGGAAAGTGAGTTTGCCAATTGCTTCTTACTGAACTAAGAAACAAGTCTAGGTCCAAGAAAGTGACAAGTTCCACTTGTACTCTTCCTATCTAGCTTGCAGCCTCCGAGATCTGAGTCACTGTAGCCAATAAATCGAATCCGCCTTCTTTAAGATACCACAGTCCTACATCGACTGTTCCTTTAATATACCTTAGGATTCGTTTAGCTGTATTGAAGTGTGATTCTTTGGGTGCTACTTGATATCTCGCACACACTCCTACAGCAAACTGGATATCAGGCCTGCTAGCCGTTAGGTACAGTAAAGAGCCAATAAGCTTCTTGTAGAGTGATTGGTCAACCGGCTTTCCGGCTTCATCAACACTAATTTGCACGGAAGTGCTCATGGGGGATGGCGATGATTTGGAAGTGTTCATTCCAAATTTGTTGAGAAGCTCCTTGCTGTATTTTTCCTGGTTGATGAAAATCCCTGCAGGTAACTGCTTTACCTGCAAACCTAGGAAATAACTAAGTTCTCCCATCATACTCATTTCAAATTTACTTTGCATGAGATGAGAGAACCTTTGACATAAAGCAAGGTTAGTTGAACCAAATATAATGTCATCTACATAGATTTGAACCATTAGAAGGTCATCGCCTTCCTGTATTTTGAACAAGGTTTTATCCACAGCACCTTCCTCAAATCCATTATCGGTTAGATACTGGGACAGGGTCTCATACCATGCTCTAGGGGCTTGCTTAAGTCAATACAGTACTTTCCTCAGCCTGTATACTAGATCGATGCTGTCTATGTTGGCAAACCCTGTGGTTGTTCAACATAAACTTCTTCAGCAAGGTCTCCATTTAGGAATGCACTTTTGACGTCCATTTGGTATACAATGAAGCTCTTATGGGCGACAAAGGCTAAAAATATCCTAATGGCCTCTAGTCTAGCTACAGGGGCAAAAGTTTCATCGTAGTCTATGCCTTCTTCCTGTCTATAGTCTTGAGCGACTAGTTTGGATTTATTCCTTATAATTAGTCCATTTCGATCCTTCTTGTTTCTAAATACCCATTTGGTTCCAATAACTGATTGATGCATAGGTCTGGGTACAAGATACCATACATCATTTCTTTCGAAACCGTTAAGCTCTTCTTCCATAGATGTTATCCAATGAGAATTATTGAGAGCTTCTATGGTAGAAATAGGTTTGGACTGGGCTAAGAATACATCAATAGTGCACATATTGAGTCTTCTAAGCTCGGATTGAGATTTCCATTCAGAGAATGGTGATATCTCAGTATCTAGTTCTTCTTGTGCACACAGTACATTTCTTTGTGTACTCTGTATTCTCCTTCGGGTAGACACACCAGCATTAATATTTCTAATGATCAGCTCTTGTGGGTGATCTCTCAACCATCTCCAGTCAGGTTCTAATTCGGGGTCCCGTACTGTATCTTGAGTTGCTGTAGTCTCAGCTTTAACTTGTACGCATCGGCTTCATCTACGCGATTTTTACAGCTGCGGGGTTGATTTCTAGGTCAACAACAGGTTCTATGGGAGTTGGTGGATCTAAGATGGAAAGTTGTTGGATGTGCTGAGTAACAGCTTCTACTTCTGTAGGGTCATGGTGAGGTTCGTCGAACACTACATGAACTGATTCCTCGATCGTCAGCTTCCTTTTATTAAAGATCCTGTAAGCTTTGCTGACGGAGGAATATCCTACAAACATTCCTTCATCTGAGTTCTCATCAAAGGTTCTAAGTTGATCCTTCCCATTATTCAACACATAGCACCTACATCCAAAAATGTGAAAATACGAAACTAACGGAGTTTTGTAGTTCCATACCTCATATGCTGTTTTGTTGTGGTGTTTGTTGACGATACAGCAGGTTTGAGTGTAGCATGCTATATTGGTTGCTTCACCCCAGAAACGCTGTGGCAACTTGCTTGCGGCAATCATTGTCCTTGTTGCTTCCTTCAGTGTCCTATTGTTTCGCTCGGGAACACCATTTTATTGAGGTGTAGGGGCAACTGAGTATTCGTGTTGTATCCCATTTTCCGAACAGTATTACTCTATAAAGCGGTTAGTAAATTCTGTACCTCTGTCGGAACGAATGGACACGATACTCGATCCCTTTTCATTTTGAAGCTTTCTCAGGAGCTCGGGCAGCTTTGATGTTGTTTCCTTCTTCTTGCTTAAGAAAATTATCCAAGCATACCTGTAGTAATCATCAAAAACAACCAGACAGTATTTCTTACCTCCCAAACTTACCGGGTCTACAGGACCATAGAGATCCATGTGTAGCATCTCCAACACTCTGTGGGTTGAAAGGTAGGATTTGCTCTTCAGGGTGGACTTGATTTGCTTGCCTTTTTGACATGGTCCACAGACACTGTCTTTTTAGAATGATACATTTGGCAATCCTCTAACCAGTCCCTGTATTAAGAGCTTGTTGATCGTCTTGAAGTTGATGTGTGACATCTTCTTATGCCATAGCCAGCTTAGATCTGCAGTGCCTTTGGCAACTAAACAAGGAATAGTGGAGCTCGTAGGCATCCAGTCAGCAATATACATATTACCTGATCTGCTTCCTGTGAGCACAACTTCTTTGGTCAGGATGTTCTTGACACTACAGTGATCTATATAGAATTTCACCGAGAACTGTTTGTCACAGAACTGGCTAATACTAAGTAGATTGTACTGTAAGCCTTCAACATGAGCTACATCGGTGACTTTGAATTTTCCGACAAGAAGGTTTCCTTTTCCTCTTGTTCTTCCTTTAGATTTATCACCGAAGCGCACTTTTGGACCGCGACCTTATACGAAATCTGATAGCTTGCTTCTATCTCTTGTCATGTGCCGGGAGCATCCGCTGTCGAAGTACCATATGTCCTTCTCCAAAATGTCCTGTAGCACATAAATTATGTACATTTAGTCCCCTTTGATTGTTGGGTCCGTGAATGTTAGTGCCTTTTGGTACCCAAATTTTCCTGACATAGGTTAAATTTGGTACAGATTTGTGGTATCTACGTGGGGCATGTACGTAGTTACTGTATCCATGATAATCATTATGCATGAAAAAATCAGGGTTATTATTATTAATCCAGTACGTATGCCGTCTCGGAGGTGGAGCCATTTTCTTTGGCCTTACAGCTTGCCTTCTGGGTCTCCAGTTGGATTCCCAACGCTGTAGTTGATACTGTGCGGACACTTGCTGTCTTGATGAATGACGAGGCTCCTGTATCCAATACATAGGTATGCTGTACTGAAAGTACTGCCGTGCGGGCCTTTGGTATTTGGATACAGCCTTCTTTCTGAATGGCTGTTGGCGTTGTTGATATGCTCGGGGAGCATGCTGTTGCGTGCGCCTTACAGGTTGGAATGGCTTATAATTCCGCTGTCTTGAATAGGATTGCGGGGGCGAAATGGCAGCCTTTGCTTTTCGCGATGCAGCAGGTTCCTTCACAGGACTAGGAGTATCTTCCGATACAGGAATGTGTTCCACACTCTTGACGAACACAGTACTAGTTTTCCCTTTGTTGGAAAATGAGTTGTATCCTAAGCCACTTTTATCATGAGCATGTTGCCCAGTGCTTAGAATTTCTTCCATTCTTTTAGATGATTTCTCGAAAGATTTCAGAATGGTCTGAAGTTCGCTTTCTCGTTTCTCGAGAGTATTAAATTTAGCTTGAAGTAGAACAAAATCATATTTTCATAATTTATCTTTAGCAAGTCGTTTTCTTCTTTCAGCTCTATGTTGGAAAGTTGAAGCTGAATGTTTTCATTTTTCAAAGTCTCGTGGGCTTTTTGAATATTTTTAAATTTATTCATCATGTTTTCGAAAGTATGCGATGCATTTACTGGAATAATTAGGTTGAGCTTATCTCATCATCGCTATCTTCTTCTTCTGGAATGTCCTTTGCCATAAAGCACATATATGCCTTATCTTCGAATTCATCATTAGATGAGTCACTTTCAGTGACTACCTGAAGACATTCTTCGGATTTGGATGGTGTGGGGGAGGCTTCTGATTCTCCTATTAGTGCCTTGAACTTATTTTTCCAAGCACGCCTTCGTTCATCCCTCTCTTGTTGCTCGGCTTCCGACAACCTTTGAACTTTGGGATGAGGACATTTGTTTGCATAATGTCCTGGTTTCCTGCAATTATAGCATAGGTTAGCGTCACTAGAGGAAGTTTCAGTACTTACCATGTGAACAGGCTTGGTCCTGTAGGGAGTCTTTCCAGACTGTTTGATGAACTTTTTAAATTTGTGCATGAGGAGCGCCATTTCATCTTGTGACAGGATATCGTCGTCGATGTCAGCATTCTTGTAATTTGGCTTTGATGGGCTAGGCATGCCGTGTCGACGGTTGGATACAGCAGCTAAGGCTGTAGTCCTAGCTGGAGATTCTTCAGCTTTCCCTCTCCTTTCTATGTCATACTCGAAAGCTTTGAGGTCAGAAAAGAGATCAAAGGTAGATATTTCACTAAAGTTACACAACACACGCATAGCTGTGGTCTTAATGTCCCATCGGGCAGGGAGAGATCTGAAAATCTTTAAGTTTTTCTCCCTTTGAGTATAAATTTTGCCCAAAGCTTCAAGTTCACCAACAATTCCAGTGAATATGAGGTCAAGTTCCTCAAGTGTTTCAATTGGTTTCATTTCAAAAGATTCAAATTGCTGAGTTAGTTTTGAAATTTTATTTTTTTTGGAGAGCTCAGTTCCCTCACAAATCAACTTGAGTTTATCCCAGATATCCTTGGCTGTTTTACAGCTCCTTACCTTCGAGAATGTGCCTTTGTCGAGGGTGACAAACAATGCATTCTTTAAAACATTGTCGAGGTTGGCGCACTTTCTTTCATTTGTGGTCCATTGATCGCGCTCCTTCTCGAACATCTCAGCATGGGCTTGGCCTTCAATCCTTGCGGCCAGATTTACCTTCATAATCTTGATGGGGCCATCCTGTATAACAAAAATCATCTCTTCGTGCATTGCTGCAAGATGAGCCTCCATCTTGATTCTCCAATCATCAAATTCATTAATAGAGAACATAGGAACTTTGTTGATCATTGATGTATCCATATGAGAATGTAGGAATGGAAAAGACTGTTTTAAAAAAATAAGTGATTTTGGATCTGATTCGGTTAAAAATATGACTGATTCTTTTCAGAATCAACCGCTCCGATACCACTTGTTGGCCACTAAGTATACTGGATACAGCTTGGGATGTGTTTTAAGCAACAAGCTGTACGGTTTTTAAATCTGAGTGCGTAGCGGAAGTCTTAAATACAGTAAGTTGCTGAGGATACAACAACTCGATGTGCAGTGTATACTTAAATAATCACAGTTAATAAAACAATAAAGGCGGAAGGTAAATAACACAGTATTTAAATTGGTTCGAGGTAAACCCCTCTACGTCCACTAGTCCTCCACACAGGAGTAAAAAGTTTATTATAATTACTGCCTACACAACTACGTAATTATAACAACACTTAATCAATATATCGTTCACACAGATTGATATAAAGATCTTAGCTTTCAACCGTTCACACAGATTGGTTTGAGCTAACACTTTGACTGGCTTCTTCACACACAGTTCTGAAGCTTCGTCTTCTTCAATACAAGTCTTTCACACACAGTTCGGGAGCAGCAAAGATTCCTCAGTCCACACAGGGCTGATATGAGTTTGTTCAAAGATACAACAGGGTTTGAACAACAGCTATGACTTTCTGGGCTTTAAGCTGATGATGTGTTGTTCAAGGTTTGAGCACTATATATCTCTTCTATTTGAATAGCAGAAAGCTTGGGGAGATATGTTTTGCTCTGAATATTTCTTTGTAAGCTTTGAACGTTTGTAAGTCGTGAATATTCTATATATTCTCTGTAGATTTTCAGTCGTTCTGCAGTCGTTCAGTAGTAGATGATCTTCAAACTCTGGAGATATATATAGCCTTTTGAAATATATCTATTTAAAATATATCCGTTGAGCAAGATTCTGCGACAACTGATATTTGACTAAGATCCGGATATTGCGGGATTTGAAGATCTTCTAACTTACAGTATTTAAATACTTTATCCTTTAGTATTTAAATACTTCTTTATCAATGGGACTTGACTTCTAGCGAATACTGAAGATTCCTTCTTGTCCTGTTAAGAGCTGTATGGAAGGATCACTGTATTGATATTCGAGACAGCTTCCATACTTTGGCTTTGCGGGACTCTTTGCTGTATGATCAATATACTGTATGGTTAGGACTGCGAGAAGTCTTCGATACATGGTTGATACTTGATCAGCTTTTCGATACAGCTAGAGGCGGTATTCAAGATTTGGCATATTGTCAAAACATTTTGACAATACGATTGATACAGGGATTTGTTATCCAAGCAGCATCAATACAGGGATTTGTTATCCCAACAAATAGATGAAGTAAAGAATGAAGAGATTTGCAAATATGTACTCAACATTTTTGGACATTCATGAATCAGATGTTGAGCTGAGCGAGATATCTGTAGGTAAGTGGCTGAGAAAATAAGTTAGTAAAAATAGGAATGAAAACCAACCTTTATATTACATTTGAAGGTGTTTATGGAGGGAAGACAACAATACTGTGAGAGTCGGTGACACTCAAGTTCAATCCTGGTATAATATGTTTGTCTTCTACAGAGTCAAGCAGGTTGTAGACATCCTCTGTAACAGCTTCATTCCAGGAAGTAATAACAAATAGTTTCAACCTGGAAGTACATAACCCGCTTAAGGTGAGCAGATGAATAATAAAGTGGAGTTTCTGTCAAAATCAACAAGATATTAAATTTTGAAAAAGAAATAATTTAGAGTGTTCATTTTAACATTGAAGATAGTAAATAACTATCTCGAGATCTGAAATCTGCTGAAATGATACATATCCATCTGCCAATTTTTGGTTGAATAAGTTCTTTCCAGATCTGCTGCCAAACCCTTTCATATGTAGCTAACGTAATGGAGATATAAACATTGACAGAATGTATTTATTTTAAGGAATGACAACAGAATCACGTCCAAGAAAAGAATGACAACATATTTATATAAGCACGTGATTCAAAGATGGAAACAACCGACACGGTACAGATTTGTAAGAGGACATGGAAATTACTGTTGGAGGATGAGAAGGAAAATTATATGCTGAAATCTTCAAATAAGGATAATTTGGAAATTTGAAGATGTTGTCTAATAAAGAACTTCGAGAAGTTTGGCATTTGACATCTAATGTTTTTCACTTATGTTTAGAAAATAGTGGCGTATGGTGCCAGTTCACATTGTTGGTAAATAATGCCTCAATCTAATAATTTCTCTAGAGGTACTAATATTTATTATTAGTACTTTTAAACCTACCGGATGCCCACTTGAGATAAAGCAAGGTTAGTGGAGGAAGCAATCTTTGATAGGTTCACTCTAAGGATAATCTGAGTTGTTCCTTTTGGAATGCTATTTATCATAATATCAGCGGATATACAACTCTTGTCTACCATCCTCACTTTTAGCCTCGAGGAAAAAGTACCTACAAAAGCACAGACAAACACCTGCAAACTCAAAAACGAATTCTCACAATCAAAATCATTCATAAAAAATATCAGAGTTCGAGGGAAGATTCCCAAAATATTTACACATACAATGCGCCGTGCCTTGTATTATAGCGACTTCTGTCACTACCTTGTTAAATTCATTTCTAGATCCCAAGTCATCATTAGGTTAAACATATATATAGCACAGATCCTCTATTCATATGGAAAATAGGATGTCGAGGAAAAGAATAGAGATCGTCTCATTCGTGAGACCTGATTCAAACCTCACTATGACTCATCCTGAGCTATCTAGTAAAACACCTCGCTTTGTTAACATTATACAACTAAAAACAAACAGCTAGAAAATCACAGAAACTCATTTAAAAAACACATGAGATGCAAAGGCAAGATTCGCAACAAAATAAAAAACAGCCAAACTACTACAAAAAAAGGAGGAAATTGAAGCTTCGCATGAGCGCCAGAAAAATAAAAATATTCCAGCGAGTGTGAAAAAAGTTCAGCTACAAAAGCTTAGATAAATTATTTGAAAATTACATAAGAGCCCATGGGGAGAAATTATCAACCAAATTGGAAAATGAGGGACAAACTATTGTAGGCAAAAATAAATAAGAGGAATATCAATCTCGATGAGAGCCAGAATAATATACAACTTCCATTGCGCTAAACTTTAAAATGAATTTATGCAGACAACGTGCAAAACTCAAAAGTAAAGTTTGAAGATAAGAAACTGTAGGGAGTAGTTTTAACAAATTTCGATTCTCAAGAAACTACAAAAGAAACAACCATCATCAACATTATCAACTGCACCTTAATCCCGACTATGTTGGAGTCTGTGGCATGAAGACTATAATACTAATTAATTGTCTAAAATTAGTTAACACTGTAATTTATGCAGAAAAAGTGGCAAAGTTTTACGCCTCAGGCCCTTCCCATTGCAACCTTCATATGAAGAAGAGAAATAAAAACAAGTCATATTTAAAACATGTCATTTTGAAAACATACGAGGCCGATGCAAAATTTCCAACATAATTTGAAAAAAAAGGCACAAACTACTACAAACAAAACGGAAGAAGAGATCATACAAAAAAAAAATAGAAAAACAGGAGATAAAAATCTTCACAAGGGAGCCAACAAAATTAAAAAATTATAGCGCTCGATACTCTAAATAGATTTGTTGGTATAAAATCGGATATTTGCGCCGTTTGTGCGGAAGTGTAAATAAATTGCGAAAAATAAATCGAACAAGGATTTATAGAGGTTCGGCTATTAACGAAGCCTACGTCCTCTCTCGATGTATCTTTTTCTATAGGAATAAGATCAAAACCTCTACGCCTCTCTTCTATTGGTCGAGGAATTACCGTTACAAGCTCCTTAAAACCGTTTTCCTTTTGTATTGGACATGGAATCAACCACTCTAGCTTTCTATTGGTACTAGATAAACCTCACTAAGATAGCAATTGTGATTCTAACAATGCCGGATCCTTGATCCTAATAACACCGAATCCAATCGTATCTTTTCTTTTACCTCTCGTGTATAGTGTTGAATGTATAAACACTCAAACTAACAATATAAGCTCAATATTGCAACAACAATAATATCAATATGAATAAGTAATCAATGTATCTCTTGCTTGAAGTTGTTGCGTGGAATAATACCAAAGATATGGTATTTATAGCCTTCATCCACTAAACTAACCGTTAGTCTATTTTGACTAATTAGCGTGCGCTAGGCTTTCTCTTTAGCGTGCGCTAGTCTATTCCAGTTTCAGTTCAGTAGCTTCGTTTCTCCTTTAGCGTACGTTATGAACTTTGTGTTACGTACGTTATCTGACTAACTTAGTGTACGTTAAACATGATTGAGTAGCGTGCGTTAATGTAATATATCCATTGCCTTCACTTGTCAAACTATCCGTTTGATACTTGACTTTCCGCCGAATATTTCCAACATTCTGATTATTTTGATTCAAACTGATATTTAGCGTGCGCTAAATATCATCTCTTGCGTGCGCTAATACTGACTTCATTGCATACGTCATTCTGTGCTTGAATATCTTCACAATGGTAATATGGACTCGATAGCGTGCGTTAGGTATAAGGTGTAGCGTGCGCTATCCTCATCAGATGACTTCACTTCAGGTTACTTCGAACGTGGTTGATATGCAAATGACTTCCCGTTAGCGTGCACTAGCCTATGATGTTCTGCGTGCGCTAATGCTGTCCAGATTGCAACTTTTTGCATCTTCGTCTGCTTCGTCGTTTTGCTTCGCCTTTATGTTGTTTTTTTTTGTTTTGCAACTTAATCATCAAAACATAATTTATTAATATGTGGAATAAATATTCCAACAATCTCCCCCTTTTTGATGATTACAAAACAACTCTTGAATCGGATAAAACCTGAAAGGTAAAAATATATATATATGTATATTTATACGAATCAAAGTTTTCGGATTTGATTGTTTCGTTAGTTTCTCCAATCCTTTTCTTTTTCTGTCATTTTCGACTACTTCGCATTTCATTTTTCAACATTTCAACTCCTTCGTTTCTCCCCCTTTTTGTATGCTTTCTTTTCTTTTTCGACTTCTTCGATTTTTATTTTTCTCCTCCTTCTATTTTGCAGGTTTTTCTCGTCATATCTTTCATGACACTTTTATCCGATTAAACTTCTTCTCCCCCTTTTTGTATTCAGCAAAAAGTATAAAAGAAAATATAGAGGATACCAATAAACAAAAAAATATGCATGAAATGTATGCAATAGTATAAAAATATGTAATACTAGGGTATAAAACTCCCCCTGAAATTAATATCTCCCCTTTAAAGATATTACTCCCCCTGAGTATAATACTAATTGTTAAAATTAGTTTTTGGGGATCCAACCGAAAGTCGATTTTTCTTTAGAGACATAGACGATATTTGAAACAATTGTTCCTTTAGGAACCCAAATCTTTTTAATTTTAATCGTCCGTCTTGGGCTTTTACAGTTTGAAATATGGTGCCCAATTTTCAAATATTTTTCACACCGGGGTATTTTGAAGTTTACGGATTCGTTTTTAAAACGTGGTTTGAATCCTAACCCCTCTTTATTTAGAGTAAGTTTCTGAATCGAGACCATTTGTTCAAATTTCTCGTTTCCACACGAGAATTTCTTTGTTAGATTTTTCAGCTCGGGTTGAGTTTTCAAAAGATCATTCTTTAAAATATTTTCGTTTTCAACGCATTTCGAATGATCGGTCTCGATAAATTTCCCTTTTTTAAGAATTTTGGAAATCTCATTTTCCAATGATTTATTTTTCGTTTGAAGGGATTTGATTCTTTTAAAGCATTTTGATAATCGGTATGTAATAACTCGAATGCTTCAAAAAGTTCGTCGTAAGAATTACTTACTTGGCTTTCGACGTCGCTATCGTCGAATGAACTCCGGGCCATGAGTGCGAGATTATTTTGATTCATGAAATCATCATCAGGATCTTTGTTACTCCAAGTCGCCACTAGAACCTCCTTGGGTTTAACCCGACAATTCTTAGCAAAGTGGTCTGGTTTGCCACATAATCGACAAGTGTTGTCGAATATCTTAGATTCGCCCGATTGAATGTCCTTCTTCCTCCGATTTAATAAGTGTTGGAACTTATTAATATTCTTGGCATAATATGCCGATTCTTCGTCGCTTTCGTCCACCGGTATTTCTTCTTTCTTTCTCGATATTTCAGCCTTCATGGCTATCAACCTCCCCTTCGATTTCGGTTTGGCATTTCGAGATTTTAGAAAAATCTCGTAGTTGATAAGAGAACCAACGAGAGCACTAAAATCAAGAGTATTTAAATCTTTTAATTCCATTATAGCTGTGACCGTACCGTCCCATTCTCGAGGTAGTGATCGGAGAATTTTCTTTACTTTCTCACTACTCGAAAGTGGTTTCCCAAAATATGCTAATCCATTTGTGATGAACGAAAATCTGTCGAGCATTATAGTGATGGATTCTTCATCCTTCATTTGGAATAATTCGTACTCATGAAGGAGCATGTTAATTTTCGTCTCCTTGACTTGACGTACCTTCATGTGTTACCTCAAGCATTTTCCAAATTTCTTTGGCACTATCACATGATAATATCCAGTTGTGTTCTTCCGGATTTAAGGCAAAATAAAGAAGTTGAGTTGCCTTACAATTGTAGTGGTCATTTTTCCAATCAGAATCATTATATTCTTTGAAAGTTTTAAGCGTACCGTTGGAATTAGTCGGAATTTTCGGACCAAGACAAATCACTTTCCAAATCTCAATATCATATGCTCGGATGAATATTAACATCTTATTCTTCCACGTCATGAAGTTTGAGCCATCAAAAAATGGTGGTTGGTTTAGAGCAAGGCCTTCGACGGGAGTAAGTTGAAATGCCATTGGATCTTTTCTCCTCGGATGTTAAACCGCGTATTGAAGTAACCGCTCCGATACCAATTGTTGGTATAAAATTGGATATTTGCACCGTTTGTGCGGAAGCGTAAATAAATTATGGAAAAATAATCACACAAGGATTTATAGAGGTTCGGCTACTACCGAAGCCTACGTCCTCTCTCGGTGTATCTTTTTCTATAGGAATAAGATCAAAACCTCTACGCCTCTCTTCTATTGGTCGAGGGATTACCGTTACAAGCTCGTCTTCTATCGGTCCGAGTAAAACCATTTTCCTTTTGTATTGGACAAGGAATCAACCACTCTAGCTTTCTATTGGTACTAGATAAACCTCACTAAGATAGCGATTGCGATTCTAACAATGCCGGATCCTTGATCCTAATAACACCGAATCCAATCGTATCTTTTTTTTTACCTCTCGTGTATAGTGTTGAATGTATAAACACTCAAACTAACAATATAAGCTCAATATTGCAACGACAATAATATCAATATGAATATGTAATCAATGTATCTTTTGCTTGAAGTTGTTGTGTGGAATAATACCAAAGATGTGGTATTTATAGCCTTCATCCACCAAACTAGCCGTTAGTCTGTTTTGACTAATTAGCGTGCGCTAGGCTTTCTCTTTAGCGTGCGCTAGTTTGTTCCAGTTTAAGTCCAGTAGCTTCATTTCTCCTTTAGCGTACGTTATGAACTTTGTGTTACGTACGTTATCTGACTAACTTAGCGTACGTTAACCATGATTGAGTAGCGTGCGTTAACGTAATATATCTGTTGCCTTCACTTGTCAAACTATCCGTTTGATACTTGACTTTCCGCCGAATCTTTCCAACGTTCTGATTGACTTGATTCAAACTGATATTTAGCGTGCGCTAAATATCATCTCTTGCATGCGCTAATACTGACTTCATTGCATACGTCATTCTGTGTTTGAATATCTTCACAACGTTAATATGGACTTGATAGCATGCATTAGGTATAAGGTGTAATGTGCGCTATCCTCATCAGATGACTTTACTTCAGGTTACTTCGAACTTGGCTGATATGCATATGACTTCCCGTTAGCGTGCGCTAGCCTATGATGTTTTGCGTGCGCTAATGCTGTCCAGATTGCAACTTTTTGCATCTTCGCCTGCTTCGTCGTGTTGCTTCGTCTTTATGTTGTTTTGTTTTGTTTAGCAACTTGTTGCGATATTTCGTTTAACGCAAGTGCACATTATCGTAGACAAGTAATAAAGTGATGAGTGAGATATCGTTCCCACGAGGACTGAATCACTAATTACCGATTTTTATGTATCCTAATGTTATTTGAACTATCGAAGTTTGGGATGCAATTAATAACTAAAGAAAACCAATAAAAGAACTAACAGTAAAAACTATCGCTAGAAGAAAGAAAATCAAATGATGAATAAGTCTAGGATTGTGAATCCACCTTATTTTATCCGAATTTACTCTCGATTATCTGAAGTTAATGATTTCCCCAATTTATTGAAGGCGAAGATTGCTAAAATACTCTACCGCCTCTCCCGAGGTCAATAGATTTTTCTAAAGGCGAATAATGCACTCTATCCCTAGGTGAATTAATTCGACAATAGGCAAAAAGCACAAAATCTTCAAAAGGCCACGTAGTTCCTATTAGTATATTCCTATCTCACATGATAAAACGGTTCTCACCAATAGTTCCTCACCAACTCTCCTCTCCCGATTCGAGTTGCGTAATTAAAACAATCTAATTATAGGCCATACAATTGAAAGCATTAAAAGCGATTGGGAAAACTCAACAGAAAAGGGAATTATATCGATAATCAAAAGCAAATTCGTCAAAACTTTGGTTTCATCAAAATCCTAGAACAGGGTTTTAGCCTGACATACTAAAGGATAAAAATACAGAAATAATGAAAGGAAGCATCGAAATCAAATGCAGATGAAGAACTCGGATTCCTCCGTTCTTCTGGCTTGCGCTCTCTGCTCTTGTTGTCTTCTGCTTCTTCTCTTGATAATGATCGATCCTCCAATGATCATACCCCCAAGATTATGACCTTAAACCCTTATTTATAAATCCCATCAGCCTCCAAAACACGTCCGTTTGATTAGGTCGAGAACCGGCTCCAAAACAGCCCAGAAACGAGGCATTTTCTGTCAAAACCGCCCCGTGGGCCGCGGCTCACTTAATCTGTGCCGCGGCTCACGGTCTTCAGCGCCTAATACCTGATGCTGATTTTTCCTCCTGGGCCGCGGCTCACTATACTTGTGCCGCGGCTCAGTCTGATTCACTCGGGGCTCTGGTCACTGCGTGTGCCGCGGCCCGCTGCCATGTCCGCGGCCCCTGTGCCAAAATTTGCCGTTTTCGCCTGTTTTCATCGTTTTAGCTTCCGGACTTCAATTTCCTGCAAAACATAAAAGAATAGGGCATTAAAAGCTCATTTATGCAGATTTAATTATGAAAAGAATATAAAATAATGATAAATAAGCGTATAAAAATACGCCTAACAAATACCCCCAAACTTGAGCCTTTGCTTGTCCTCAAGCAAAAAGAATTGATTACAAATAAAAGAATAATCGTGAATAATCGTGCAATTTCATAGTGCTCAACCTAATCAATACTACCTTGAAAATCTCAAAGAATATTACAAGTATCGTAATAGTGAGTCACATCCAGGACACTGATTCCACGAAGTAACCAATTTCAGTCCTAATCAATCGTTCATGAAGAAAATCAAGCTTAAAGATTAACAAGCGTGAGTTTAACCGACCGTCAATATGAAGGGTTAAAAATAAACAAGCTAACTCGCCCAGTCCCACAGTCTAGTGGCCAAAATTTCAAGAGTTTCAACATCAAATATAACCCTCGGACAGTATTTCCCTTATATATGTTCAATAAGATGATTCGAGTTGACCACTAGGTTCGGATCTCGGGATGTTTCATCAGGATAATCCTAGGGTGGAATTCCATTCTCATGTATTGGGGAACCGTTTGACGTAAAAGACACTCATGGGACACATGGATGCTTCTAGTTACTAAGTTCCCCTCCACAGCGGAGAAACAACTCGAATAGCTATTCCCGCATGTCCGATTCAAGGTTGTTGTTTTACGCGAGAGTAAACTATTGGGATTCCACAGAAAATAAACGCAGCGGAAGAATAAACGGAATCCCTAAGAGGATCGATCAAGTAACGTATATACGAAAAGAAAAATACGAAGATCAAGGAATCAAAGTCCCATACCTATGATGTCTCTGAAAAACCTTCGTATGATGATGATGATGATGATGATGAAGAGCCCTTCGTTCCAAGCACCTAAAGCAAGATGCCTCTACTTCACACGCCGGAACTTGATGGAAAAATCGACAAGCTTCCTTTCTTCAAGAATGCGGCTAGGGAAGCTTGTAGGAATTTTCTCTCTCAATGTATTCTTCTTATATCTTGTCTCTAAGATCAAGATGAAGTTTTCAACCTTACACTCTCTCTCAAATTCGTGATTTTGAGTTCTTGCAAGAAGAAGTTGTCCTCTCTCCTTTTCAAAGACTTTTATTTATAAAAAAAATGAAAGTCTAACTTTAACACATGATTGAGGGTATCAAATACACCTCACATATGTCACCTAGTGACATAAAATAAGTATAAAAGAGACAAGAGAGGGAGGAGGGCGGCCTTAAGGGAAATTTCCAAGAAGACGGGTCGAATTTACTCGGCTCGTGTACTGGATGTTCGTCAAAACGAATCCATCGTGTACCGGATGTTTGTCAAACGAATCCGTTTTATTTCCAATGTGTTTGGTTACCTTTAGTTGGGATTATAAACAAGGTTAGTCATGTTATTTATATTTGTATAAAAGATCTATTGTGAATTACTTATTATTGTGTGTGATTTTCATTGTTTTAACAATCTTTACTTATTTGGCCAATAAATGACGATATTTATGGTCTTCATATGTTTCGAAAGAAAATATGTTTGATTAGATCAAATGATCTTCACTCTAAGTTGTTCTAGGGGATAGAAATATACCTCTTGACCTTAGATGATTCTTTGAGTTATTTTCATAAATCCTAATGCTATGTATTGAAGCCAATCAACATAGAAATATAGTGGATTGATTCAATATGTAAGGGGCGTTTTATAGTTCGAAAGAGAAACCGTCTTTTTAAGAAAAATCGAATCTACACAACATAATAAGTAAATTCATCTTATGATCTCCTATACGTCTTCTATAACTAATGACGAACTAAGTTTGTAATCCCAACTATTTCATTTTATCGTTAATCAATCTATTATTATTGCTATCTTTTTATTTCCTTATAATATTAGAACTATTATTGCATTATCTTTGCAATTATTAAACCAAACTCTTTAATTGTGTGTTTCACTCATCTTAGTATCTATAAAAATAGACTAATAGTGTATAATTCAAATTATAACCAAACTTCCTTGTGGGATCGATAAACCGGACTCAAAAAGTCCACTTACTACTTGATACGATATCGTGCACTTGCGATAGTTACACTAAGAACGTGTCAAGTTTTTGGCGCCGTTGCCGTGGAAGTATAAGTTATATTTGAAATCTTACATTGTAATCTATTTTTATAGGTATAAATTTCTCGACATTGTAACTAAGTACTCAATTGTGTTTGTCCGGTCAAGTGGCGGATAACGGTACTCCGTGACTATTAAAGTCAGATTTTTCAGTTTCCCACAACAACTGATATTTGTAGATATTTTCTTCAATTATTTTTATTGTATTTTTATTTATTTATTTTTTTTCATGGAAGAAACATTGTATAAAATCGAAAAAAGATTTCCCTTTCTAAGCAAAAATGTCATTTTAAAGATTTATAAGACAAGGCTTGAAATGATGAGGTTGCTTATGAATAAAAGTATACCTTTTGACATAAGATTCATTATTGAAGCCAAAGTAAGAATAGAGAGTGAATTCACAGAAACACCGACTAGATTTTTACCAGGGCTTGGAAAAAGTTTATATGCGAAGAAACGACGAGCAAAGATGATAGCCGTTTGTTATAAATGTAATATCCGCAATTTTCGATTTCCGGTAATTTCTTTTTTCGGCACGAAGGATGATGAAAGATGAACGATACTAATCACACGAGGATCTGTTGACGTCGTTTTGGTCTAGTTGTATTTTCTTTTTTGCTGCAGTATCTTTTCCCCGTTGTACGGGAGTTTATTGTATTTTGACCCCTGCGTGGGTATGTGTTTGGAATTGAGTTGTATGTATTTGTTGAAAGACCAAATCGGTCTACTGAGTCATTTTAGCCTTAAAGGCGAGGTTTAGATGTTTGATTTTAGTTATCAGCCTGGTAGATCCTCGAGGAGAGGGTCTACGGCGTGTAATATCCCTGAGCGGATTTGGGGGTGTTACATAAATGGTATCGGAGCTTAGGTTGTGGAAACCTAGGTGTCGGGTCGATGGTGTCTATCGAGTTTTTGTCTCGTCGGATTTTATCCGATCGAGTCGTGTCGCGACGCGTCGTCCGAGTTTGTTGGTCGTGATTAGTATCGTGGGACGATCATCATCTTCGTGCGACTGTGGTGTAAGTCTCCCTTCTTTGTGTTGTGCCTCGTGTGACACGAGCTATTTTTATGAATTATTTGCTAAGTGACGGAATCCTCTTATGGATTTTTATTTCTTGATACTTGACTATTTGACTCTAATATTTCTTTCATGTGAGGAGTAGTTCTTTGGATTGTGCATGTTGGTGTATTTCTTTTTTCATTGCGTGAGTTCCTTTGTAATAGCTTTCGGTATCTTACTGAATTTTATTTCAAATTCGATTCCTTTAACCGAGTTGTTGGCCTTGACCGTTTGACGGTAGTTGGGTGTTTTCAAATGATTTTGTGAGTTTTGATAAGTACTACCGTAATAGATCTTTTGGGTCATTCTAACCCATTGTATTATTTTTGTATAGCTTGAGGATCTTAGTCTATTGAAAGTCGAGACGTACTTTTAAAGAGATTTATTTTCTTGAGGTGTTTTCATGGTGTTTTCTAATGACTCAATACTTTTCAAAAATTTTCCTGTTTAGGACCAAAAATATTTTGAGATATTTTCAAATGCGATTGCTTAGACCCAAGGGTCGAATATTTTTGAAAGTTTTTCACTAAAGGAAAGGTGTCCTCATTTTTGTTCAAACGCAAGATGATTTTCAAAGTCTCGATAATGGTGTTTGTACTACTTTTTGTAAAATGATACTCAAGATCAAGCTGTTGTTTCCAAACTGTTTTCAAAAGGTGGTTCTCGTTTTAAAACCTATCATTCCTGTTGCGGACCGGAAATGCGTGTATGGTTTTGAACTTTCGTTACGGTGTCAACCCGAATTGTGATTGAATTGGTGGCGTGAGCGTCGAGTCGTCGCCACGCATATGTTTTGTTGGCCCTCGTGAGAGGTGTGAGCTGGTGTTTCTTGTTTATCGCCTCGTGGTGATTGCGTATTGTCGCACTAGTGTGGGTTGTTAAAGCACGGATTTTTATGCGTTATACACATGGGTGATTGTTTCATGATGTTTGTGATTGTGTGATGGCCGCCGTTCGGGATGTTGTAATCTTCGAATGATGCCGTTGTTGTTGTGATTTTTGTATGCGTTGATATGTTATCTTTGAGTTGGCATCTCCGGTATGTTGTTTTGCGGTGTTTTGATCCATTGTATCGAGCATTTATATTTTCGGTATGCCGAGCCGAGGCGTTTCAATCGTGATGTGCCGGGCATGCACGTGTAAATTGTCCTTCTCGATAACACATTTCAAGTGTGGACTCGAGGACACCGAATTGATTTTGTGAATTGGCTACGAGACTTTCGGAGTTCGCGCTCAAAGACAAGTATCGAGAATCGGCTTTGAGAGGCCTTGAAGGATGTTTCGTCGGTTGCTTGTTGTGTCGTCACCTTGATTTTCTTTGTTGTGATTTGCGGGCGACCTTCTTTTATAAGAGGTCGAATGTAGTACCCGTGTTGTTTTTAGACTTCGTATTTTCTCTTTCTCCGATCTATCGATTCGCTCGTGTTCGTTGATCTGTCTCGAACTTGTTTTGTATTTCGGGTTCATCATTCGAGCAGTGTGATCTTGTTTTGGGTCAATCTGTTATCATTGTCACTTTCCGAATTCGGTTCGATTCTTGTGAACCTTGTTCGGAAGTAACATCTTTAGTTCTACTAGTTCTTTTATTCGAAGTGGTGGATCTTGAACTTTTACATTTTCGACTGTCGACTCATTTATGTTCGTTGACATTTCTGAGCTTGTCCTGCTCCTTGCTTTTGTTGATCGAACGAGTGTGGTATTATTTCGGAATAACTCGTTTGTCGTTGTGACTTTTCTATTGCTATTCCCTTTCATGTGGATCTTATGTGAATGCATACGTTGTTGTTTTCACCGGATCATATATTGTCTCGAGTCGAGATGTGAACCTTGGAGTTGTTGTTTGAATTTTATTGTTCTTCGTGATTCGAACATGATTGTTCGCTTTTGTTGTCTCGACCGTTGTGGTTCGGTCGTTTGTTTGTTCGGTTTTTGTTCTCGTTTCGTGATTATTAAGCATTCAGACTCCTTCGTAATTCCCTTCAGTTCGGGAAATTAGTTTCGTTTTCGATCTTCCATCCCTTAGGCGGTGGGATTCCGTGTTTGTTCAGCGGTTGACTCGCATTTTGATTGATGTACCGTTGGGTTGGTCAATCATATTGATTTTCGTTCGTTGTGTTTTGTGATTGTCGGATAATTGACTTGGCTATATTATCCGTTTGATGACGCTTGTCACTTGTTGGTTTTTATTATATCCCTAACGGCGACGTTGTGTTGGTCGCCGTGGAGCGTGTTTTCACGCCGTATACCCCTTTGCGTTGTTTGTAACATTTCGCCGTTGGGCGTTAGTTCGCATTCTTGTGTATCTCGTTGAGTTTTTCCTGGCGGAATATTTCTTCTCCCTACTTGTTTTAAGTTTCGGGACGAAACTTCTTTTAAGGAGGGTAGAATGTAATATCCGCAATTTTCGATTTCCGGTAATTTCTTTTTTCGGCACGAAGGATGATGAAAGATGAACGATACTAATCACACGAGGATCTGTTGACGTCGTTTTGGTCTAGTTGTATTTTCTTTTCCGCTGCAGTATCTTTTCCCCGTTGTACGGGAGTTTATTGTATTTTGACCCCTGCGTGGGTATGTGTTTGGAATTGAGTTGTATGTATTTGTTGAAAGACCAAATCGGTCTACTGAGTCATTTTAGCCTTAAAGGCGAGGTTTAGATGTTTGATTTTAGTTATCAGCCTGGTAGATCCTCGAGGAGAGGGTCTACGGCGTGTAATATCCCTGAGCGGATTTGGGGGTGTTACAATAAATGTGCTAGATGGAACTTTAATTTAAAATGTCGATCTTTAGGAATTCTATCTACAAACAGAGAAGATAAAATTCAGTTCATTAAGGATGGTCTGAATAAAGAGAATTTAGATGATATCGAAATTTTTCTTGACATGCATCCTAGTATACTCGTACATTACGAATTCGATATTTGTGGAATAAATTCAAACCAGAATATGAACAACGTCTTGGGAATCTGACGTTAAAAGACCATGTTTGCCAATTTGTAAGAAAATTGGATGGGAAGCTTCTCCCCGACTCATAGAAGGCGTTTAGGCCGTTTCTGAACGTAAAATCAGAGGAAGATGTGAGCCACAATCAAAACTACTGTACATACGCGTAAGTATCTTTTATTTTTATCGTGTGGTGAGATTTTCTGAATAAAAAATGTGATACGCGATAAATGCTTTCATTATTCTATTGAGTAGTTGAAGCGCAATCAACGCAATAACAAACTTGTTAAACAATTTTTACCTTCTTTTTTCTTCTATAAATAAACATTGTACTTGTTTCTTTCATTCATCCCTCAAACTTGCACTTTTCTCTGTTTCTCTCTAAATAATTTTTTTTTTCAAAAATGGAGTCATCATCTTCAACAAAAAAATTTAGCAGAGTCTGCATTTTTGGTGGAGCTAGTTATGGAAAATAGGCATGCTTTACTGAAGCAGCCCACAACTTGGGTCGTACCTTAGGAGAAAAATATATTCATGTAGTTTACGGAGGAGGAAGTCTAGGATTAATGGGACAAGCTGCTGCTTCTGCCTATATGGAAGGAGTAGGAGTGTTGGGAATAATTCCAAAACCTCTGGCTGAAAGTAAAATCACCGGGTCAACTATTGGAGATGAGTTTAGATCTGTAAATATGCAAGATCACATAACTCACATGATAAATAATTCTGGCGCCTTTATCACCCTTCTCGGTGGTTTTGGCACCCTTGAGGAACTTTTTCATGTGGTTACTAGAGCCCAGCTAAATGTTCATCAAAAACCAATAGGTCTACTTAATGTCAATGGTTTCTTTGATGGTTTACTATCTTTCATCGACTACTCTGCTGAAAAGGGTTTTATTTCCGAGCGTGCTAAACGAATTATAGTCATTGCAACAACACCAGAAGAACTAATCAAAAAACTCAATAAATTTGTTCCTCAACCAGATCCAGCTCTAGCTAAAATTGTCTGGATGGAAGATTTTACCGTGAGAAAACGAAAAGTGGATTCATTCCTCTCCCTTTGATAACCCATATCGGACCTCTTGTATTTTTACTTTCTGTCGTGTGTAATAATCGTGCTAAATGGTGGCAGCTTAAGGAGTTTCTTCTTGATCTCTTGACGCGCATCTATTCGCGATATATGTATTGTTATTTTATTGCTGTAATTTTTATTGTGTGTTTTTTTATTTTATAAAAGCTTTAATGGCAGCGTAGGGCGACTCTTCGGACTTTCTTGATGCGCATCTTAAAAATTGTGTTATACTTACGAGTATATTTTATTTTCTTTTGTTGTGTGCCTCGTATATTTATTCTCTTGCAGATTCTAAAAGGCGTTAGCTCAAACATCAACTTTCTTAACAGGGAGTATTCTGCTTTTCTGCATTGCTTTTTATTTTTTTTTATTTTTTTTATTTTTAAACTGAGGACAGTTTTATTTTCAGGTTTGGGGGTGGTTTGTTTAATTATTTTGGTGTGTTTTGATTGATTTAGTTATTTGCCTTAATTTATATATATATATATAGTATTTTGATTTGTGAGATTTCTAGATCTGGCCATAACACCAATAAATTAGCTATATACAAGCTTCTAAAATCGTTTTAACCGGTAAAGAAATTATATATTCCAAAATTTTTTGAGCCTTAATCTCTCTTTCCAAGCCTTGTAATTATCATATAAAATCGAGTCATTCGTTACCTTGAGAAAAGAAGAATCAATCGGTTCATGAAAAATAGAACTGAAATTTACTTAATTTGTGGAGTTTTTGATTTTTCATGCTTAAACTAAGAAATTATTTTCTGCAAAAATTCTATTCCCTAAAAAAAGGAGTCATTGGTGAAAAGAGCTACATGTTAGCAAATAACGGTGTAAAAACTATCACCTAAAAAAATGACGAAAATGAGAAGTGTTGAGCAGCAACAGCTGCCTAATTTTGGGAGTCTTAAATTTTGCGAAAAATAAAGGACTAACAAATGAGATAGAAATTGTGTTAGTGAAAAGAGCTACACGTTAGCAAATAATGGTGTGAAAGCTATCACTAAGGGATGTAGTTTATGAGCAGATTTGAATTAATTAGCGGCTGAATTTCAATACACTCAATTTCGTGAAAAATCACAATATTTGACGACGCCAATGAAATTCTTCTTCATATTGAGTCGAAAAATAAACGAGGGATCGAGAGCAACCATTAAAGGGAGTCGTGTGTATCACGAGTGGGAAAGAAATAATCAACCTTTTGGGGGAAAACCTTGAATTTGGAATTAAAAAATAAAAACCGTGTTTTAACTTCAAAATCATTAGTAGATTTATTTTGAATCTTGATTCATTTCTATCTACTGTATAAAGCTGGTTGTTGTGTATTAATGGCATTTTGATCTCCTTTTCTCTTTTTATATTTTAATTTATGTGTGTATTAATTTTTTTTATTTTTATTTTTGGAGCGTGAATAATATAGAGTCTTGCTCGGGACTAGCAAGAATTCAAGTTTGGAGGTGTGATAAGTGTTAGTTTTATACACTTATCCATGGTTTATATCGATAAAATTCACCCATAATTGAGCTAGTCTACTCGTTTTTTGCTTTTAATTAATTAGTTTTTAATAATTTTATTTTTATCGGATGATGATGTAAATCTAGTCTTAATCGGATTAAATAACTGATTTACTCAAGAAATAACATGTTAATTAAATATTCTCTTTGTTGAATTTTGATATATTCATGTTGTAGGGCTTTCCGAGACAAATTCGGCAGTCTTTCCGGATTCAAAATCAGAGTTATATATCAAAAGTTATCATCCGAAGAAGATTTGGGGCAAAAACGCAAAGTCTGAGAAATTATGGGCTGAAAACGTAACTCTCAAAGCAACCAGTGAGCAAATTGACGAAGCCAAGTTACGGCCATAACTACAGAATGTTACGGCTGTAAGTCATCCAAGTTACGGCCGTAACTCTTGACAGATTATTAAAATTTGTCTAATTTTTTATACTTTTTGTGTATTATTGAAGGGATAGCTGGCATTGATCCGATCTATTGTAATAATGCTGGAGTTTTGGAGCTATTAGATGACTTTAGGTGTATAAATAGACCCCTTAGATTCTTCATCATTCATCATTCATCTTATATTTTTCCACTCTTTGTAATCTTTTCTTTTGGTGTGAAGAACACACTTGTGTTCTTGAGTGATTTGTGTGAGTGTGGTATAACATATGTTGTTCAGAGAGTTTATTGCTTCTTTCTCCTTTATCTACTAAGGGAGTGAGGATCAATTCTTTCTCTTGATTCAACTAATAATGACCACCAAAGCTTGTATTATGTATATTAAACCCTTCATGGGCTAAGTTACCTTTAGTTGGGATTATAAACTGTAGGTCACAAGTCGTCCAGGTACAAGTCTAGAGGGGGGGGGGGGTGAATAGACTTGTAGAAACTCTTAAACTCTTTTTCACGAAGAGTGAGTTTCTTCAGCTGATAGGTAAACAAATGACTTGGAGTCGTTTGTTCTTTAATATATGCGGAAGTCAGCTGATGACGAATAGAAAGCAACTAATGAAACACTTAACAGTGGATGCAACAGTTAAAGTATGATACAATAAATCAGTAAAGAGCACATGCGATTATAGTGGTCTCAGAGGTGGGGTAATCCTCTACTAATCCACTTTTCTCCAAACCAGTTGGAGATGAATTCACTATAATTCTCAACCAGTGATAAATATTACAGTGATTCAAACAAAACTACAACAGCTTCCAACCAGTGGAAATCCGTGCCGTTGTACCACACTTGACTGCCTTGCACCTCTTGATCCTCGATCCTCGGATGCCTTTGATCTCTAACTTCAACATAAAGTACCCGAACTCAGGATTATAGACAAGATTTTTTGTCTTCTCCAACTAAGAGCTTCTTTAAGTATGAACTTTTAGAACCGCTCTTTTCACGATGCTATAGATTGCTTTTTGATTGCTTGAATGCTTTGATCGCTTGAAAGTATGTTCGCACCGGTGATTGCTCAGATTCAAATCTTCGGATATATATAGGTCACGATCCTTGAGCTTTTTCCTTGTAGCCATTGCAAATCTTTTGAACAACTCCGTCCGTTGGAGAGAGACTTCTTTGTTTAATCTTTCTGAACGTTACAAGGCTGGATTCCCATTATTTTATTCTATCTTCCGACCGTTGTGAAGACTCTGCATGTGATGCGCCGTATCTTTTGATTATAAAACGTTTAAAGTCTTCAAGGTGGGTCTGGATATCTTTTTTAATTCATATCTCTTGCGGGAATCACTCCAATTTGTCTCTTCTCGTTGCATGTGACTTTCCGTAATACTTGACTTTTCAACGCATGCTGACGTGGACTTGGAGTACTTGGCTGACTTCGACTGCGCCGATAAGCAGCTAACATCTCTGCAGTCTGGACCTCTCTGATGTTGACTTATCTGATCAGGTGACTTCCCTGAGGTACCTTGGCTGCAGTCTGGTCAAACTTCTCTGATAAAATGTGTTGACCAGAACTACTCTGACTCGACTCGACTGATCCTCTCTGACGGACTTAGCTGTACTCAGTACTTTGCCGATTTTAGCCTAACTAATTTTTGGCCTACAGAAGATACTCATTTGGTTCTTCTTTACATTTTGCCAATTAATAAACAATTGATTTTATATTAATGACATCATCCAAATCTAACAAGTATTCCTAACAAATTCCCCCTATTTTGATGATGGCAAAACTTTAAGCAAGTAATCAAATGATCAAGTCTGCACTTAAGTGCAAGACACAAACTAAAGTCAGTCTAGTTTTTGAGACAACTGGGAATTGTCATTCAAAAAGACTGCTATAAATTTAATTTTACAAGTACATGTCTGAATTTTACAAGAAAATTTTAAGTACATAAATCATTACAAGTAAAAAAATAGATAAGAGTCATCTGCCTCTTCCTCTGGCTCTTCGAATAGGCTGTTTGGCAGGCCTGAAGGGTTTAGCGCCGATTGGTCTTATCTTGACTGGTGCAAGACCATACTTTCTTCTTATGACTAGAGCAGCAAAGTCTTGGTCTTGTTTTGAAGAGAACTTGTGCTCTTCACATAGCTTCCTGATTTCTCTTTGAAGCTCTAGCTCATTAAGCTCATTGTCCAAACGGGTCGGCGCTTCCTCTGCTCTGAATGTGGGAATCATAGGGTAAGCTTCCCATTTGGCTGCATACTTAAGCATTAACTTCCACAGAGTAGGCCATCTGGTATCCATGTAGTTGATGAATGACTGTTGGGGCGAGCATTCTTTATCATCAAGTATCTCCCAGAGATAGAACTGCTCTATGAATTGTTTCTTGGCATCCGCCCAATGAGTCATGAATTCTGTTGGCAAGAATTCTTCAACAAACCACAACTGTTTGCCTTCCCATTTGAATCTTTGTAGCTCTTCTTGCTTTCTTCTCTTCTTCCCCATGGGCTGATCTTCAGGTAGACTGGGGGCAGATATCTCCTTCCTTTTCAGGCTTGAAGGTCCTTCAATTTGAAGGATATCTTGCTTCTTTTTTGTTCTTAGCTCTGCCCTTATCTCTCCTTGATTACTTCCTTCCCCCTGCATTCTCTCTTCCCCCTTTTTGCCAGCATCAACTAGGGTAGTTAATTGCTGCTCCATTCTGCTCATCCAATCAGACATGCCAAATGGCATTCTGTTGTTGGTAGGGGGAGGAGGCTGAGGGACTTCTCTCTGCAGCAAGGTGTCGATCTTTGCATTGATTGTTTGAAGGTCAGGAGTGACCTGAGTTGCCAGCAGCTCTCCAATTGTATCTTTCACTATCTGCCTGATCAGCTTAGTCATGGCAGTTGATATCTGAGCTGGTGGAGAGTGCTCTCCTGAACCTTCTGCAATAGAACCCTGATGCATGCTTATCTGTTTGGTATTCCAGAGGGGGTTTTCTCTGGGGTCCCCGACTGGAGTCTTGACTAACTCCGCGTCTAGGTGGTGTCTGGGCGAGTACCACGATCTATCTGCGACTTCTTGTGTTGGCTCTGGCTCCGGCTCCTTTTCTTCTTCTGCCTTCTCTTCCTCTTTCTCCTGTTCCTCCTCCTTTTCTTCTTCTTATTTCTCCTTTTATTCTTCAATATTTTCCTTTTCTTTTTCCTCATCCTTTTCTTTTTCATTTTCTTTTTCAGCTCCTTCATCTCCTCCATCATCATCATCATTATCATCATCATCATCATCATCATCATCATCATCCTTCTCATCCTTTTCTCCTTCATCATCATTCTCCTTCTCATCATCATCATCCTCCTTCTCTCCTGCATCTTGATCTACTTCTTCTCCTTCTTCTTCTTCTTCTTCTTCATTCAACTCTTCTGTCTTTTCTACCTCATCAGTTTGATTTTCAACTAAAATCTTTTCTTCTTCTCTGCTCTCCTCCTGCTCTTCTTCTTCTTCATCGTCCAAAACAACAACTTCTTTATTTTCTTCTCCATCTACCTCCTCAATTCTAATTTCCTTTTCAACTACCTCCTCAACAACTTTCTCGTAAGATCCGTCAAAAATACTAAGCATAATGCAGTGGATGAACTGGTCCATGTTGGTTTTAAAATTGGACATGAACCAGTCCTCCTGAAGGATCAAAATTGTGTCTGATGTTTTACAAAAGTCTATCAGCACATCCTCCGTGGCTTGGGGATAGTCCCAACCACAAGTGTCAATAAAAGATTGAAGTTTGACAAAAGATAGGGATTTCAAAAATTTCCATTCTTCAAAAATTTCAAAGAACGATTGTTTTAAAGCTAGAGGTTTAACAAGTTGTAGTTGTTCGATGGATAGATTGAAGGTATTATTTTCTAAGAGGTTAAAGATATAATTGGCTTCAGGGATAGAAATTATTAGACCTGCTTCTTCTTCCTCGGAGATGTAGCCTGGGCGGTGAGTACAGCCACAATCCGAGTCTCGTGGGTGCACAGGGCGGTGGTCTTCGGATGAGTTGTTGATCCGGTGAGGGCAGCAAGGTGATCGATCGCTCTTCCTCACTAAACTGCAGTTTCCTTGGCCTCTTGGGAGAGGGTTCTGGTGATGACTGCATGATAGAAGGTCCTTCAAGGGCTGGTCCCCTTCTCTTAAATCTGACTGCTATGGGGGTGTCGTCGGACTCGGTGTCTGACTCGACTGCAGTTGGCATGTCGGCTGCAGGTCGGTCCGACTCTCCTGACGAATAATATCTCGGATATGGCCTTGTGTCAGGTAGGTCCTTCAGCATCTGGGCTGCTCTCCTTGTGCCTCCCAATTTTTTCAGCTTCTCTTGGTCCAGATGACCAAGTCTTTTGTTGGGATGAAAGGGGTCAGTGCTTCCCTTCGTCATGCCTGTCTTCTCCAGCATCCAACTCAGTTGCGTTCCAAATGCCAGCTTTGTTTTAAATCTCTTCTCATCAACAAGCCATTCGGCTTTGTTGACCTCTCGCACTAGTTGCCTGAATATGTAGTCTGCCCAGTCAATTTCTTCTTCCTGAATTAGTGCTCCCAGCACCATAAATTTCGCCGACGACAGTTGATCATAACTGTCGGCCATCCCCATGATTATTTTGTTGGTTATGTCCAATGCAAAACGATAAACTTTCTTAAGCTCACTCCTCTTGGCAGTTAATTTCAGCTTTTCGGGCACATTCTTGTCCTTAATCGTCTTTCAAATTTTGGCAGAAGACTGTTTGAGCGCTTCGACGGCAATGCCGCGGTGCTTCATACCGAAAACAATACGGATCGACTCTCGAGATATGTCGACCTGATTTCCTCCGACTGTGCTCCGAATTCCGTCTTCAATTATACAGGCTTCGCGATAGAACGCGATAACATCCTCCTTGTACAGATGTTGAGGGTTGATGTCAAGGAATGGGTAGATCCCATTGAGCTTCATCGCGCGGATTAGGTTATACACATCATAATCCTCCAGATTAGCTTCCAATAAACCTTCAAAATCGACGACCAGCGAGAAAATAATCTGGTCCTTGACCGCCTTCAGGTTGACGCCTTCGAAGTAGGATGTCATTTCTGCAAACAAAAGATTTTAGTGTATTTGGTGTTCAAGGAATTTTTGCTCTGAAAAATCTAGGGTTTCTGGTAAGCGTAAAAAGGTAAAGTAAGGATTTTCTTTCCTTATAAAGAAGATGAAAAGACGTATGGATTAATTTATTATATATTTAAAATGGTGGTACGCCTTTTGATATTCTTTTGAATTTCAAATTTGAATCGGTGGCCCATTTTAAAATTTGACGGTTGATTTTGATTGGTCACCGTGGAGGTTGATTTAATAAGCGATTGACGTGTGTATTAAAAAATGCCACTTGTGAAACGAAAATATATATTTAAATGCCATTTGTTAACCAAAATTAATAATTTTATAAATATGGCAGATAATAATTAAATATTCAAAGGTCAGTTTAGAAAACTTAGCTGGTCTGATTTGTTGACTTTTGACCGCTCTGCATCAGGTGAGTTGACTTCTCGCCTGATATTCTGATCAGCTAGGTTGCTTTGTCTGTCTTTCGTCTTCTTTCCTGCATCAGCTAGGTTGATTCTTCAGCTGGGTTCGTCCTTCCTCTGAAATGCTTCAACTTGCTTCAGTACTAGATTCCCAATCTAGTAATCCAAGATCTCTGCTCAGCTCCAAAAATCTTTCTTCTGGAAAGGGTTTGGTAAAGATGTCAGCTATCTGATAGTCTGTGCTGACTCTTTCAACTCTAACCCTTTTGTTAAGCACATGGTCTCTGATGAAGTGGTGCTTAACATCAATGTGCTTCGTCCTTGAGTGCAAAACCGGGTTGTTGGTTATTGCAATAGCACTATTGTTGTCACACCAGATAGGAACTTCATTGGCAATAGTATTATAGTCCCTTAGCTGCTGTCTAATCCATAAAATCTGTGCACAACAGCTACCTGCAGCTAGGTATTCTGACTCTGTAGTGGAGATAGAGTTAGAAACCTGCTTCTTGCTAAACCAGGATATCAGTCTGGTTCCTAGGAATTGGCACGTTCCACTAGTGCTCTTCCTGTTGATTTTGCATCCTGCGAAATCTGCATCTGAGTATCCTGATAGCTCGAAATTATCATCCTTGGGATACCATAGTCCAACATTGATTGTAGACTTAAGGTATTTTATTATCCTCTTGGCTGCATCTAGGTGTGATTGCTTCGGCTTGGACTGGAATCGTGCACAAACTCCAACAGCATAGGATATGTCTAGCCTGCTTGCAGTGAGGTACAGAATAGATCCAATGAGTCCTCTATAGTGGGTTGAGTCCACTGATATGCCTGCCTCGTCTGCATCCAGATGAGTACTTGTGCTCATAGGAATTCTTGCTGGCTTGGCTGATTCCATTCCATATCTCTTGATCAGATCTTTGGTATACTTAGCTTGGTTGATGAAAATTCCTTTTTCCATCTGCTTAACTTGTAGTCCAAGAAAGAAGCTAAGCTTTCCCATCATACTCATCTCAAATTCTCCTTGCATGAGATTGGAGAATTTCTCGCATAGCTCTGGATTGGTTGATCCGAATATGATGTCATCCACATATATTGGGACTATTAATATGTGGCCTTCGTGCTCCACTCTGAATAGGGTTTTATCCACTTTTCCTTTGCAAAAACCATTTTTCTCAAGAAACACAGACAATGTTTCATACCACGCTCTAGGTGCTTGCTTAAGTCCATAGAGAGCTTTCAACAGTTTATAGACTTTGTCTCCTTTGACAAAACCTGGGGGTTGCTCTACAAAGACTTCTTCTTCTAGGATTCCATTTAGAAAAGCACTCTTTACATCCCTCTGATATACTTCAAAATCCTTGAATGCAGCATATGCGAGGAATAGTCTGATGGCCTCTAATCTTGCAACAGGTGCATAGGTTTCATCAAAATCTATTCCTTCACACTGTGCATACCCTTTTGCTACAAGTCTGGCCTTATTCCTAACAACAGCTCCGTATTCATCACTCTTATTTTTGTACACCCATTTGGTGTCAATATCTTTCTTGTGATCAGGTCTGTCTGTTAGTTCCCAAACTTTGTTTCTCTCCATCTGCTCCAATTCCTCTTGCATGGCATTTATCCAAGAGTAATCTTCTAGGGCTTGTTCTGTAGTTTTAGGTTCTATTTGTGACATAAAGCATGAGAACATAGCCATTCCTGCTGGTAGTGTTGACTGTCTTGTCTTAACTCCATCAGTCAACTTTCCGATGATTTGCTGAATTGGGTGATCTTTGAGCCATTTGGGGATGTCGTCCTCTTCTGGGTTTGTTCCCCCTATAGGATTGCTCTGGTGGATTTCTCCATCAGCTGGGTTCTGGTCTGCAACTGGATCAGCTACCGTCTTGTCATCTGCAGGTTGGATCTGATCTGCAGGTGAGTCTTTATCAGCTATAGCTGGGTCTTCATCAGCGGCAACTGGATCAGATAGGTTTGGTGATCTTGTCTGATCTGCAGTTGGGTCCTCAGCAGCTACAGTTGGGTCATCAGGCTGGTCTGTAGGTGAGTCCACCATTCCAGTGTCATGTACAATGACTTCTTCAAGGGTCGCTGATTTGAGCTTGTTCTCAATTAGCTGAACTTGCTTCATGTACTCAACGGTAGATTCATAAAAAACAACATGGGGTGTTTCCTCCACAACTAAGGTTCTTTTATTAAAAACTCTATATGCCTTGCTTCTTTGAGAATATCCCATAAAGAGACCGTCATTAGTTTTAGCATCAAAGGCATTTAGTTGTGTTTTACCGTTGTTGTGGATGAAACACTTACAACCAAAAACATGAAAGTAAGCAACAGTAGGAGTTCTATTATTCCAAACCTCATAGGGAGCTTTGCCATGTCTCCCTACTATCATACTCCTGTTCTGGGTGTGACAGGCTGTGTTGACAGCTTCAGCCTAGAACCTTTTGGGCAGGTCCGCTTCTGCAATCATGGACCTTGCTGCTTCCTTCAGGGTTCTGTTTCTTCTTTCAGCAACATCATTCTGCTGGGCCGTCCTAGCTGCAGAGAGCTCATGCTGGATCCCATTCTGATCGCTGTAATCAGTTCTCGCCTTGTTGAGAAACTCTCCTCCTCTATCTGATCTGATCTTGACGATGGATAGGGATTTCTCATTCTGGATCCTTCTCAGCAGCTCAGGTATCTTGGTCAAGGTTTCACTTTTCTTATATAGGAAGATAATCCAAGTGTACCTTGAATAATCATCTACTATTACAAGTGCATGCTTTCGGCCGCTTAGAGTCCTTGGCTTGATAGGACCAAATAGATCCATGTGGAGTAGATCTAAGATCCTTGTTGTGAGAGTTGTAGGCTGGACTGGCTTGAACGATGCTCTGGTCTGCTTTCCTTTCTGACATGCATCACAAAGCGCTTCCTTCTTGAATGCTTCATTTGGAAGTCCTCTGACCAGCTTCTGATAACTAATCTTGTTGATGGCTTTGAAGTTCAGGTGACAAAGTCTCTTGTGCCACAACCATCCGTTCTCAGCTACTGTCTTGGATAGAAAACAGGAGTTAGGTGTTCCTGTGTTCCAATCAATCATATATACATCTCTCCTTCTGAAACCTTGTAGCTTTACTTCTCCAGATAAGATGTCTATCACCATACATTTCCAGATGGTGAAGACTACTAGGTTCTTCTCGTCACAGAACTGGCTTATGCTCAGGAGGTTGTACTTGAGCCCTTTGACATAATGAACTTTGGATATCACAATATTTCCTCGGTGTAGCTCTGCAAAGCCTTTTGTTTGTCCTCTAGAGCTATCTCCAAAGGTTACATCGGGACCTCTTTCTTTGGTGTATTTGGACAGCATCTTCTTGTTCCCGGTCATATGCCTCGAGCATCCAGAATCTACAAACCATTCTTCACCTCCAAAATTTGAGCTTGTGGAGATGTGGTTGTAGTCCTTCTACCTTTTCTGCAATCAGACAAGCAGAGATTTAGGTACCCAAATCTGTGTGGGTCCTTTGGGGTTAGCTGGTTTTCTGGAGAATTGATTTCTCCTTGGATTGTGAAAGTAGTTATTATTGTTATAACCCTCATAAGGTGTGTAAGTTCGAGGTCTGAATCTCCTGTTGGGATTGTATACAGGATATTCCTCAAAATTTTGATAGTGTGGGCCATGTCTAAATCTTGGCTGAGACCATTTATTGAATCTTTGAGGTCTCCACACTTGTTCATTTTGTAAATTGGAATAACCTTGTGGTTTCCATCTGCCCCTCCCATTATGAAATCTATTTTTAGTGAGTTGTTGGTAATAGTGGGCATGTTGTCTGGGTTGCTGCTTTTGCCTGGGCCATTGCCTAGTCGCCTGTCTAGGTGGCTGCCTTGTGTAACCTGACTGCAGCCTAGACATGTGACTTGGTTGTTGCCTGTTTTTAAATATCGGTTTATATGTAGGCTCAACAGTCGAGACAATTGTTTCTCCATTGATAAACTTTCTTTTAGAACTAGAGGGAGTGTGAGGATCATATCCAATGCCTGATTTGGAATATAGTGGCCTTTTATTGGTACACAATTCTTCCAGGGTTGAAGACGCCTTCAGGGAGGTTATTTCCTGCGCCTGAGTGTTATTTACCTGTGACAGCTTAGTAAACTCAGCTTTGGCATGAGCAAGTGCAGCTGATTTTTCTTTAAGTAAAATGGTTAGTCTATTTATCTCAGCTGTATTAGCATCAGCCTGGTTTTTAAAGTCAGCTGCAGTTATCTCAACCTTATTCAGATCTAGGCTGAGTTTTTCGAAATCATTTTTCAGCTGCCTATTCTCATCTTGCAGCTGAGTCTTCTCTCATTGACATACTTTGGTGTGCGATTTGAGTGTTTCAAAATCTTTAAATAATCGATTTACCGATTCGCAAGTGCATCCATATCTTGTGACATGGCTGAGCTATTATTTGAACCGTGGGTTTAGAAGTTACCTCTTCATCGCCTAGGTTTGCCATCGTGATCATACTCTTCATCTTCATCGAAAAGAATCCGCCGCTTGATTCGACATGCTCCCGGTCTTCTCCGATGAGGGCCTTTCTTCTATCTTCTTTTCGCCCACCTCCTTCTTGGTTTCGTCCTTCTTGAGCTCGTGATGCCCATTTGGATGTGTCCGGGTCTTGTGACATTGTAGCACTCTACTTTCCAGCCTTCCACTTTCTCGGTTCCTTCTTGGATTCTCCTTATAATTTTTCTTGTATTTGGAGTAGTTCTTTCTAAAGTTGCTGAACCTTTGCATTATAAACGCCATTTCTTCCTCAAAATCTAGTGGATTTGGAGGCTTTACATCAGATAGGCTCTTGGCAGGGGACTCGGATGCAAATGCGATTCCCTTCTCTGCAGGCTCAGTTGAGGATGAACTTGGAAGCTCGAACTCATAAGCCTTCAGATCAGAGAATAGCGCTTGGATCTTTATCTTATTCAGGTCCTTGAACTCTCTTATGGCCACGGCCTTCATGCTCCATTCAGGGTTGAGAGATCTTAGAACCTTCAGTGCCATTTCCCTGTTGCCATAGGTTTTTCCGAGGGAGTTGATCTCATTAATACTCTCAGTGAACCTTGTGTCCACTTGATCTATGGATTCGCCGTTCTTCATTTTGAAATTGTCAAACTTTTGAATGGCGATTGACAATTTATTTTCTTTGATTAGCTCCGTTCCCTCACACATTAAAGCTAATGTGTCCCAGATTTCCTTGGCATTCTTGCAGTTCTTGATCTTGACCATGATGGATTTGTCAAGAGTCTGATATAATACATCTCTGGCCCGGTTATCAAGATTGGCCAGTTTTCTTTCTTCGGGAGTCAGCTCCGTCCTCTTCTTAGGAATCTTCTCTGGCTTCCCTGCTGCGATCTCCTCTGCTGTGTTGTCCTTCTCGAAGATGAATGGACCATCCTCTATGATGCACCACATGTCGTCATGAATCGAAGATAAGTGTGCCTGCATCCTTATCTTCCACAGATCATACTCGTCAACTGGAAACATAGGGAGTCTATAATGTATGTGTTCCATTATAAAGTGAGAGTGAAGATATATATCTGATATAGATCTGGTTCGTGAAATAAATGAACCAACCTCTCTGATACCACTTGTAGAAACTCTTAAACTCTTTTTCACGGAGAGTGAGTTTCTTCAGCTGATAGGTAAACAAATGACTTGGAGTCGTTTGTTCTTTAATATATGCGGAAGTCAGTTGATGACGAATAGAAAGCAACTAATGAAACACTTAACAGTGGATGCAGCAGTTAAAGTATGATGTAATAAAACAGTAAAGAGCACAGGCGATTATAGTGGTCTCAGAGGTGGGGTAATCCTCTACTAATCCACTTTTCTCCAAACCAGTTGGAGATGAATTCACTATAATTCTCAACCAGTGATAAATATTACAGTGATTCAAACAAAGCTACAACAGCTTCCAACCAGTGGAAATCCGTGCCGTTGTACCACACTTGACTGCCTTGCACCTCTTGATCCTCGATCCTCGGATGCCTTTACAGTCTCTAACTTCAACCAGTGAAGTACCCCGAACTCAGGATTGTAGACAATAGTTTTTGTCTTCTCCAACTAAGAGCTTCTTTAAGTATGAACTTTTAGAACTGCTCTTTTCACGATGCTATAGATTGGTTTTTGATTGCTTGAATGCTTTGATCGCTTGAAAGTATGTTCGCACCGGTGATCGCTCAGTTTCAAATCTTCGGATATATATAGGTCATGATCTCTGAGCTTTTTCCTTGTAGCCGTTGCAAATCTTTTGAACAAATCCGTCCGTTGGAGGGAGACTTCTTTGTTTAATCTTTCTGAATGTTGCAAGGCTGGATTCCCATTATTTTATTCTATCTTCCGACCGTTGTGAAGACTCTGCATGTGATGCGCCAAATCTTTTGATTATAAAACGTTTAAAGTCTTCAAGGTGGGTCTGGATAGCTTTTTTTATTCATATCTCTAGCGGGAATCACTCCAATTTGTCTCTTCACGTTGCATGTGACTTTCCGTAATACTTGACTTTTCAACGCATGCTGACGTGGACTTGGAGTACTTGACTGACTTCGACTAGGCTGATGAGCAGCTAACATCTCTGCAGTCTGGACCTCTCTGTTGTTCACTATTTGTGACTTATCTGATCAGGTGACTTCCCTGAGGTTCCTTGGCTGCAGTCTGGTCAAACTTCTCTGATAAATTATGTTGACCAGGACTACTCTGACTCGACTCGACTGATCCTCTCTGACGGACTTAGCTGTACTCAGTACTTAGCCGATTTTAGCCTAACTAATTTTTGTCCTACAGAAGATACTCATTTGGTTCTTCTTTACATTTTGCCAATTTTTATACTTAACATATTTGGCCTATGGAGGATCACCAACTAACGTGACGGTCTGAGGTAGAAAAGTGCCGCCATGGTCGCGAAGGTCGATGAAACCGACGATCCGTCCATGCAAGGTTCCTTTGGGCTACGATCGCTCGCCCTTCATTTAAATAGGAGGCAGGCGTAGCCGAAGGACCCTCCAAAACAAATCAGAGGATGACTCGCTCGCCCTCTAAAGTTCATCATCAACATGAAGAACCGAGGCAAGCGATCACCTCCCCTTACACAACGTATACCGTCAAGGATCGTCATCTGACGTGACGGTCCGAGGTAGAATAGTGTTGACATGGCTGTGGAGGATGATGGAACCGTTCTCTGTGCCCGTGCAAGGTCCCTTTGGGCCGCGATCGCTCGCCCTTCATTTAAATACGAGGCGGGCATAGCCAAAGAGCCCTCCAAAACAGATCTGTGGACACGTTCACCCGCCCTCAAAGGTCCATCACCTAACATGGTGGATCCGGACAATGCGACGCGTCCCTCCCCCCGTCACAACGTATACCGTCGAGGATCGACATCTAACATGGCGGTCCGATGTAGAAAAGTGCTAACAAGCCGTGGTCGTGGAGTCGATTAATCCGACGACGCCCCGCGCAAGGACTCCTCCAGACCAAGACCGCACGCCCTTCGTTTAAATACGAGGCGGGCGCAGCCTACGGAAGACCCTCACAATTAAGTGAGTCGCAAGAACTTAGCCATCAGACGGAACGTCGCTCGTGCACAAGACATGGTCATGGAGGTCGGTTCCATCGAACTCCGCAATCGTGCATGGTACCTCTAGGCCGGAATGGTCGGCCTTCCTCGAGGAATCTGCAAAATTGAAGACCGCTCACTCAACGATTTATTTTCGTCCCCTTACTTTCACTAAGGAAACAAAAACAAGGGGGAAGGGCGGAGCTATATATACCACGATCGTCCCTATCAAATTACATATGGAGATCGGCATTTTTCAGATGTATGTGCAGCGGTCGATTTTGTTGTACAAAAGTTATCAATATGAGTTTATCAATTCACATGGAGCTGTACACGCAACAATCTTTCCTCACACATTTGTATAAAGTCATGCAAAGACTCATAAAGACAATCATTCAAGCAATACATCAAAGAAGCAAACTTTCATTTCATTACTTGGAATGCCAAAGTACAAACACGGTCGCCCGAAGGCTAAAGTACAACAAAGTTACAAAAATTATAATCCAAAAACAAAAACAAAAAGAAGGACGTAGAACCTGAGGCTGCCCCTGCCTAGCCTTCACCTTCGACCACTGGATCGGCCCGCGATCCCCCGCCGGCTTCCTGAGCGGCCTCCCCGTCTGCTGGGGCATTTAGATGAACAAGATTTTTGGGAGTCGGGTACCAGCTTAGGTATACGCCGATATCCGAGAGGTCCAAGATCGGCACGGAGAAGGCAGGATGAAGAGGATGCTCCAGCACGTATGCCTTGAAGTTTCCAGCCAGAGGGCCGGCCTCCAGCCCTCCCTTCTTAGCGGCGCGGAGCGAGTAAGCGAACGCCATGTAATAGGCAAACTCGCTGACGAACTCCACGTTGAGAAATGGATCGGCCTCGGTCGCCTCCAACTTTCCTTTCAACTCCGCAACCGCCTGATGCGCACCCTGGAGCTCGGACTCCTTAGCAGCCGTTTCTCCCCTCGACGATGCCAGCTCGCTAGTCAGCCGAGCGACGGTCTCCTTCAGCTGATCGGCTTCCTTCTGCGCAGCCGCGTACGACCGACGGGTCTCTGTCATTTGATCCCGAAGCCGATCGACCGTCACCCGGGCTCGCTCAGAATCCTATCTCGCCAACTCAAGATCCTGAGTTGCCCGTTTAGCCGCATCCAAGGAGTCCTTTTCCATAGCCATGATCCTGATGGAAAACTCGGAGTTCTTTTTTCCGAGTGGCCTCGAGGTCCACCTGAAGACGGGAAGTAGAAGGACGCCCTTCGAAGTCCTTCACAGCTTGGGAAGCCATCGTCGCCGCCTGGAGGGAGAGAGCGAAGGCAGCCTGTATCGTGTCCCCGGATCGCTGGCGGGCGATCACATCCAAATCGGTCGTCCAGGCCTTCGGCAAAGCAGAGAAAGCCCGAGTGACGTATTACGGGACGTCACAGGCCTCGCGAGGAGATCGGCTCGCGAGAAAATCTAATACCAGCGGCGAGCAAGCCGGGTTAGTGCAGCGGATCCTGCATCAAGAACAGAAGATTTAGCACATCTCCTACGCAAGTGACAAAACTCGGCAAAACAAACAAAGTTTACCTCTCGGCTTTCTCGGGGTCACGGCCGAAGTACGATTTCCCGCAAGGGGTCTCGGCCTCGGCAATCGCCATGGCCTGCAGGAAAGCCGACGAAGGCGTAGGCTCATCCACCAAGGGGACCGCAGTGAGCGGAGGCGCGGCGATCCGCGGCTCACCAGCAGGGGCAGAGACTGGGGGTTCCCCCGACCTCTGTCGCTTGCGGTTCAGCCGGAGTCCCTCCTCCCGAACCTCCCCCTCCGCTGCGATCGGCTCTACATGAGGCCTCACCTCCGGAATAAGAGGTAGTGCCACCGGAGGAACTCGACTCGACTTCTTCTGGCGCAGGCGACTCAAAACTCTGGTGTTCGACATGGAAATCTCTGGCGGAGGCTCCAAGAAGCGAGGGAAGCGGACCTCTGCAAAAAGAAACGATCAAATAAATGGTTAGACACATTCCTCAAACAGGACGATCGTCAAGCAAAAAGAGATCGTAGAAATTCATACCTGGGACCGAAAGGTGTCGCGGAAAATGGAATAACCGAGCAGATAACCAATGACTCTCTTTGTTAATCCGGCGAGCGTCTATATCGTCATCCAGAAGACTGCGTATCCGCTCCCAGACGACCAGAAAATCGAAAGGTAGCTCGTCAGCCGCTGGAATATGGAAACCTGCAAAAGGAAGACCAAATTAGATCAGTTCAGAATATATCCGAACAAAGGGAGAGTCAGAACCCTTACTCGGATTCCTCTCCCGAAAGCCGGTGGGAATATCCAGATCGCCCGTGGGATTATCCCTCGCTGATGCCTTCCACACACCGCCGACCCGGAACCATTTCGCCGGATCGCTCCGCACCTTGTTCGGGACCCCAAGGATCACCCGACCAGAACGGCCTTGGATATGGCAGCCACCGACGGACCCCTTCTAAACCGTCAGCTTGAATAGGTGGTTCATCTCTAACGGCGAGGGAAGGTGGTACAGTCGGTGACCGCCGAACAAGGTGAGGGAACATACGATCTGGAGCCAGGCGTTCGGCGTTAGCTGAAACGGCGCCACATTCCAAGCGACCAGCAAATTGGAGACGGCGAACGATAGAGGGAACCGCAACCCGGACTCCATTATCGCCTCATTCACGACGACCATACCCTCCGGAGGTTGGTAAGTTCCACATCTGAAGGGACATGGTACCTCGCCCTCCAGATGGCTAGGTCCTTCCTGGTTGTCGAGCTCCTGATCTGGCCAAGGGACCACTGAGAGCGCTGCGCGGCCCGTAACAACGAGCGCTTCGCAGATTGATAGGGATGGGCGGTCGAGTACTCTCGATAGTCGAACTTGGGACACAGACCGGCCAACCTCTCCATGATTTCTGTGAAGGCCAAATAGGCCTGGTCAAAGGCGCTATGTTGCTCCTAGTATGCCCTCACCGCCAAATCATTCTCCATCAGCAAACGTTTTTGCTCCGCCGCCGCCTCCCTGGCTGCGTCGGCCTCGTTGAATAGTGCCTCGACTTCCGCGGGATTAATACCGGCGCAGATAGCTTCGGCGGCCATCTCCATATAGAATTCCGCGGAGGATCCTCCCCGGACAGTCGAAGTCCCGGCGGCGGAGGTGGTGCCCGTTTCAGGCGATGAAGGTACTCCAGACATTCTCAAAAAGAAAAGGGAAAAAAGGGGGTGTTTCTTACCGAAGGGTTGAGTCTATAGACGATCGGCAGACAAAAGCTTCAGAAAATTTTCGGCTATCTTCCTCTCCGATGAAATAGCATAAAGGTTTCTAACTCTGTAACCCATACCCTTTTTATAGGATAAGGCGGGGGCTTCCGTGCAAATAAGGAGAATCTCGAGGGCTGAAGGGCAACCGTCGGTTAGAGTCGCAATCAATGCCTCCTTGAAACCCGCGTACGCGACGAGGAGTCTTAACTAACCGTCGGTCTCCCCCAACAGGAACCCAACACGTGCCCCGGTGACTTTTCCACGACCGCTGTCATTTCCCGCTCATTTCATTGACCGACCAGGTCATCCAAATTCAAAACCAATCCACTCATAGACGATCGCCTGTTCCATAAAATGCTGAGTCACTCATCAAAGTTAAGGCGATCGCCAGTAGAACCACCTCACCCCATGTCTCCAACATCGGAGCGAGCCGGGGGGCAATTGTTGTGCGGCGATTTATATGCCTCGATGACGATCGGTATAAGGTCCGAGCAACTGAGTTCACGACCAAATGAGCTACGTCAAACTTGCCAAATCGAAGGTAACAGTCCACCTTCGAGTATCTAGCGATCGACTCCCAAGGCGATCGCCTTTTGGCACCTAGCGATCGACTCTGGTGCCCGACCAAGGACAATCGTCCTATGCCACGAACAAGGCCATCGTCCGTCAAAGTATACAAAGACTGGATCACGAAGCAAGGACCCATGTGTTGATCCGCGAAAGGCGCTGCAGAACATGGATCGTTGACTCCAGCCCATCAGCAGCTGTCAGTGACAAGGACGGCTTCACCTATCGACAGACCTGCCGAAAGGTCCTAAGTGGGGCCTCCCAAGACAGCGACATAGACGCGTGTTGGCCTCTTATTGGTTCTCACATCTGGCAGCCAGCAACTTCTGCGGACTTTAAGGAGACTGATAAGTGTCAGTTTTATACACTTATCCATGGTTTGTATCAATAAAATTCACCCATAATTGAGCTAGTCTATTCGTTTTTTGCTTTTAATTAATTAGTTTTTAATAATTTTATTTTTATCGGATGATGATGTAAATCTAGTCTTAATCGGATTAAATAACTGATTTATTCAAGAAATAACATGTTTATTAAATATTCTCTTTGTTGAATTTTGATATATTAATGTTGTAGGGCTTTCCGAGACGAATTCGGCAGTTTTTCCGGATTCAAAATCAGAGTTGTATATCAAAAGTTATCATCTGAAGAAGATTTGGGGCAAAAACGCAAAGTCTGAGAAATTCTGGGCTGAAAACGTAACTCTCAAAGCAACCAGTGAGCAAATTGACGAAGCCAAGTTATGTCCATAACTACAGAATGTTACGGCCGTAAGTCATCCAAGTTACGGCCGTAACTCCTTAATGTTACGGCCGTAACTCTTGACAGATTGTTAAAATTTGTCTAATTTTTTATACTTTTTGTGTATTATTGTGGGGATGGCTGGCATTGATCCGATCTATTGTAATAATGCTGGAGTTTTGGAGCTATTAGATGACTTTAGGTGTATAAATAGACCCCTTAGATCCTTCATCATTCATCATTCATCTTATATTTTTCCACTCTTTGTAATCTTTTCTTTTTGTGTGAAGAACACACTTATGTTCTTGAGTGATTTGTGTAAGTGTGGTATAGCATATGTTGTTCAGAGAGTTTATTGCTTCTTTCTCTTTTATCTACTAAGGGAGTGAGGATCAATTCTTTCTCTTAATTCAACTAATAATGACCACCAAAGCTTGTATTATGTATATTAAACCCTTCATGGGCTAAGTTACCTTTAGTTGGGATTATAAACAAGGTTAGTCATGTTATTTATGTTTGTATAAAAGATCTATTGTGAATTACTTATTATTGTGTGTGATTTTCATTGTTTTAACAATCTTTACTGATTTGGCCAATAAATGACGATATTTATGGTCTTCATATGTTTCGAAAGAAAATATGTTTGATTAGATCAAATGATCTTCACTCTAAGTTGTTCTAGGGGATAGAAATATACCTCTAGACCTTAGATGATTCTTTGAGTTATTTTAATAAATCCTAATGCTATGTATTGAAGCCAATCAACATAGAAATATAGTGGATTGATTCAATATGTAAGGGTCGTTTTATAGTTCGAAAGAGAAACCGTCTTTTTAAGAAAAATCGAATCTACACAACATAATAAGTAAATTCATCTTATGATCTCCTATACGTCTTCTATAACTAATGACGAACTAAGTTTGTAATCCCAACTATTTCATTTTATCGTTAATCAATCTATTATTATTGCTATCTTTTTATTTCCTTATAATATTAGAACTATTATTGCATTATCTTTGCAATTATTAAACCAAACTCTTTAATTGTGTGTTTCACTCATCTTAGTATCTATAAAAATAGACTAATAGTGTATAATTCAAATTATAACCAAACTTCCTTGTGGGATCGATAAACCGGACTCAAAAAGTCTACTTACTACTTGATACGATATCGTGCACTTGCGATAGTTACACTAAGAACGTGTCAAGTTTTTGGCGCCGTTGCCGTGGAAGTATAAGTTATATTTGAAATCTTACATTGTAATCTATTTTTATAGGTACAAATTTCTCGACATTGTAACTAAGTACTCAATTGTGTTTGTCCGGTCAAGTGGCGGATAACGGTACTCCGTGACTATTAAAGTCAGATTTTTCAGTTTCCCACAACAACTGATATTTGTAGATATTTTCTTCAATTATTTTTATTGTCTTTTTATTTATTTATTTTTTTCATGGAAGAAACATTGTATAAAATCGAAAAAAGATTTCCCTTTCTAAGCAAAAATGTCATTTTAAAGATTTATAAGACAAGGCTTGAAATGATGAGGTTGCTTATGAATAAAAGTATACCTTTTGACATAAGATTCATTATTGAAGCCAAAGTAAGAATAGAGAGTGAATTCACAGAAACACTGACTAGATTTTTACCAGGGCATGGAAAAAGTTTATATGCGAAGAAACGACGAGCAAAGTGTAACACCCCCAATCCACTCAGGGACATTACACGCCGTAGACCCTCTCCTCGAGGATCTACCAGGCTGATAGCTAAAATCAAACATCGAAACATCGCCTTTAAGGCTAAAATGACTCAGTAGACCGATTTGGTCTTTCAATAATAACATACAACTCAATTCCGAACACATGCCCACGCAGGGGTCAAAATACAATAAACTCCCGTACAACGGGGAAAAGATACTGCAGCGGAAAAGAAAATACAACTAGACCAATACGACATCAACGGATCCTCGTGTGATTAGTATCGTTCATCTTTCATCATCCTTCGTGCCGACCCTGTGCCATGCTCCAAAACCTGAATGCAAAAATAGACATCCACCCCCCGAATACTCGGGGGTTAGCAAAACTCCACTGTTTTGCTAGTGCAAATACAAAGTGCAAATACGAGCCATATAATACAAGTTCCAAGAACAATAATAATCAGGAATCCTCAAAGTTCCAAACGTAATGAAAAGCACTTCCCGAGGCATGAGTTTGGTAAAACATTCCAAAACCGAAAGATCACAAATCAAGGGAAAACAATTTATAAAACAGTTTAAAATGCCATCGAGAGTTTTAGTATAAAACAATTTAGGATTTCCGAATCCTTGTCTTTCCAAAAATCAACAGGGGTCACAGCCCAAAGGTTTTGTTTTCGCAAATAGAAAACAGACAACAATTCACAGGGCCCGAGCCCAACATCACGTGTCCTCGACGGACATAAAATCAACACAACGTAATCACGCACGCGCATCGCCTAGGATCGGACGAAGCCACAAATCCCACTCGAGGCCTCGAAGGACCCTCCCGAGCCGCTAGCGAAACAAATCACAACATCTCACGGTTGGATCAATCACTTGTTGCATCCTGGCCACATGATCGCATGCCATGTGCCACCGTAGATTAACTTTGGCGCTCACGGTTGGATCAATCACTTGTTGCATCCTGGCCACATGATCGCATGCCATGTGCCACCGTAGTTTTTCTTAGGCTCTCACGGTTGGATCAATCGCTTGTTGCATCCTGGCCACATGATCACATGCCATGTGCCACCGTAGGCCCCGCCCACATTCATACAATCACACACATAGCACAATGCAACAAAGATATCCAAATAATTCATCCAGAGGCATCAACACTTAGCAAAACACCACGTCAAACCACAACGCACCGAAATGAAATAATATACGTCCACACGCAATACCAAGTGCGACATCAACACCAAACATATCCATAGAGTTCACATAGTCATTCTCAAACCACACCATTCACAAAACACACGCGTTTTGAAAGCAAGCCTTTAACAAGGCTAAACCGAATCTTTTGGAAGTTCAATTCAAACGACCACACAAACACATTTAGACGATCACCAATTATCATATCCACAAAACAAGAATTATATGGACAAGGTACTTGCCTCAAAATCGGCACGCAAGTATTCCGACGAACACGGCTCAACCGGAAAGCTTCGAAACACCCGATGCTATCGGAACGGAAGACGACGAACGGAAGGGTTCAACTCGGTTTCTTCGCAAGAAACTCTACCCTAACAACATATAATCAATAAATCATCGATCATACGAGGAAGAATAATCGTAGAACGCCCGAAAACCCCTCTAAGACATTCTACCGGACACCTTCAAGGCGTCGATCAAGAACTCGACCAAAACAACGAATCGATACGATCCAACCATGGAATAACAAGGGAAATGATATAATACATCTAAATAATCATCAATCCATCAAAATCCTAAGTTAAATCGGATTAATCGGACGAAAACAACCAAAACACCCAAATTCCCCAAACCTAGATTTCTAGGAAATCGACTTGATTCTAGATCGGAGGATGTTATAGACGGATGATTGATGATATGAACCTCCAAACTTCATGGATTTATTGTCCAACAACATCTCTACATGATTAGCACAACATAAGCCTCTAAGAGAAGAAGAGAAGTGAGAAATGGTCAAGAAAACGCCGCTGTGCCTTAAATAGGCCGATCACGGCCGGTTACGTACGAATCGCCATGGCTTACATACGAATCGCCATGGCCGAACTCCTGCTCGAAAATGCCTAACGTTACGCACGCACGCCGTGGCCTTACGACGAATCGCCTTACGACGAATCGCCAAATACTACCGCAGACGTTACTCGGCCAGTGGCGCTCGCCCGAGCATGCCCGCCATGACTCGCCGACCAACTCCGACGGCCCGAACGACCCCGAAACCCGAACCTGAGTACGAATCGAAGATACGGTTACGAAGTACTCGCAAAGACGAATCCGAGTACTAAGAGAACACACGATTCCGACCACCCGAAGGCTCGAAATTCGACAACGGAAAGTAATTACCCCAAACTTTGGGAAATTACGAAAATGGCCCAAAACGCCCGAAAATCACGATACGTGATCGAATAACCAAACCGAAGCTTGCAACATGAATAATAACATTAAATGAACTTACAAGAAAGTCGAAACAACAGTTTCGGACGAGATTCGCAAGAATCGAATTCAAGTGCGGAAAAACCGCTAAAAAGCAAGGAACTCAACAAAACGACACCGAAACGAACTCGGATGACAAAAGTGCAAAATTAATCATTCTCATAATGACGAAACGGTCATGAGCGAGTCGTCAAAATGGACTTCCGCCGAAAAAAGAAATTACCGGAAATCGAAATCACGGGTATTACATTCTACCCTCCTTAAAAGAAGTTTCGTCCCGAAACTTAAAATAAGTAGGGAGAAGCAATATCCACTGTTAGGAAAACTCGACGAGATACCCAAAAACCGAAAACTCGCGCCCGACGGCGAAACGTTGCAAGAAATGCAACGGAACATACGGCGTGAAAACACGCTCCACGACGACCAACACAACGCCACCGATAGAGAAATAATAAAACCAACAAGTGACAAGCATCATCAACTAGGTAATACAACCAAGTCGATTATCCGAACAATCACAAAACACAACGAACGAAAATCAATATGATTGACCACCCCAACGGTACATCAATCAAAACGTGAGCCAATCGCTGAAGAAATACGGAATTCCACCGCTCAAGGGTTGGGAGATCGAAAACAAGACAAATTTCCCGAATATAAGGAAATTAAAAAGGAGTCTGAATGCTCAACAATCACGAAACGAGATCAACAAAAACCGAACAATCAAACGATCGAACCACAACGGTCGAGACAACAAAAATCGAACAATCATGTTCGAATCACGAAGAATAATAAAATTCAAACAACAACTCTCAGGCTCACGTCTCGGCTCGAGACAATATATGATCCGGTAAAAGCAACAAGATGTGATTCACATAAGATCCATAGGAAAGGGAATAGCAATTGAAAAGTCACAACGACAAACGAGTAATTTCGAAACACCACACTCGTTCGATCAATAAAAGCAAGGGATAGGGCAAGCTCAGAAAATGTTAACGAACATAAACAAGTCGACATAGTCGAAAATATAGAAGTTCAAAATCTAATCCACTTCGAATAAGAGAACTAGTAAAACCAGATGATGTCACTTCCGAACAAGGTTCACAAGAATCGAACCGAACTCGAAAAAGTCACAGCGATAACCAGATTGACCCAAAACAAGATCATAGCTCGTTCGAACGACGAAACCGAAATACAGAACAAGTTCAGAAAGTATCAACGAACAGGAGCGAGTCGATAGAATCGAGAAAGAGAAAATGCAGGAGTCTAAAAACAACACGGGTACTACATTCGACCTCTTATAAAAGAAGGTCGTCCCCGCAACTCACAACAGCGAAATCAATGTGACAACACAATAAGCAACTGACAGAAACATCTTTCAAAGGCCTCTCAAAACCGATTCCGATGACTGTGCTGAAGCGCGAACTCCGAAAGTCTCGGTAGCCAATTCGCAAAACTGAATTCGGTGTCCCTCGAGTCCACACTTAAAATGTGTTACCGACGAGAAGGACAAATTGCACGTACATTCCCCCGGCACATCACGGTTGAAACACCTCAGCTCGGCATACCGAAAATACAAATGCTAGATACAATGGGGCATAACATCGCAAAACAACATAGCGGAGATGCCAACTCAGCACGACAAAGAATCATAACACATACCATATACAACGATTACCATCGTAAAGTAATACACACACAAACACTACAGCAACGACGGTATCGTTCGGCGACCTCAACGGCCCGAACGATAACCAGCACATAATTACAACCATCATGAAACAATCACACATGTACACAAATGTACAAACTCAAGCTTCAACAGCTCACACCCGTGCGACAACACGTAAATCATCACGAGGCGACAAACAGTAAATACCAGTTCACACCTCTCACAGAGGGCTAGTACAACAAATGCGTGGCAACGCCTCGACGTTCATGCCACCAATTCGATCATACTCGGGAGCAAACACCATAACGACAATACAAACATCATACATACATTCCCAAACGCAAACGGGAATTGATAGGTTTTAAAAAAAATGAAAACCATCTCTTGAAAATAATTTAGAAAAACACCGGTTGATCCTGAGTATCATCTTTCAATAAAAAAGTAAAAACGTGAAACATCGTTATCGAGACTTCGGAAAACCATTTCGCATTTGTTAAAAAAATGAGGACACTTTCTTTTAGTGAAAAGCTTTCAGAATATTCGACCCTCGGGTCTAAGTAAAAGTGTTTATAAAACATTAAAAATATCTCAAAACATTTTGGTCCTCGAGGTAGAAGAATTTTGAAACATATTGTGGCACCTTAGAAGTACCGCGAGAAAACAATTCATTTGAAACGTACGTCTCGAAATTTATTTCTACGATACTCAAGTTTTCGAAAATAATTCAATGCCAAAAAGGACGATGCCAAAAAGGCTAGAGTGCCCAAAAATTTCAGATAATCACACGGAACATCATAGCGTTGTGGGTCCCACGTCGGAACCCACCAGGCTAAAAACCATTTACAAAAATGTCAAAAAGCTGATGACGGTAATATTTCAAAAACTTACAAAAGCCATTTACAAAATACTAAATACCGTCATAAGAATTTCGCCAAAATGATCAAGGCCATAATGCCAAAAACTCGATTAAGGGAATTGGTTTTCGAAATAGAACTCAGTCGGTAAAATACCGAAATCCATTACAAAAGAACTCACGCAGCGGATAAAAGAAATACAGTCAAACATGCACAAGACAGCAACACTACTCCTCATATGAACGAAATATGAGAGTCAAGTAACCACATATCACGAAATCAAAATCCATAAGAGGATTCCGTCACTTAACAAATAATCATGAAAATAGCTCGTGTCACACGAGGCACAACACAAAGAAGGGAGACTTACATCCACAGGTCGCACGAAGATGATGATCGCCCCACGATACTAATCACGACAAACAAACTCAGACGACGCGTCGCGATACGACTCAGTCAGACAAAATCCGACGAGACAAAACTCAACAGACACCACTGACCCGACAGCCTAGGTTTCCACAACCTAAGCTCCGATACCATTCTGTAACACCCCCAATCCACTCAGGGACATTACACGCCGTAGACCCTCTCCTCGAGGATCTACCAGGCTGATAGCTAAAATCAAACATCGAAACATCGCCTTTAAGGCTAAAATGACTCAGTAGACCGATTTGGTCTTTCAATAATAACATACAACTCAATTCCGAACACATGCCGCAGGTCAAAATACAATAAACTCCGTACAACGGAAAGATACTGCAGCGGAAAAGAAAATACAACTAGACCAATACGACATCAACGGATCCTCGTGTGATTAGTATCGTTCATCTTTCATCATCCTTCGTGCCGACCCTGTGCCATGCTCCAAAACCTGAATGCAAAAATAGACATCCACCCCCCGAATACTCGGGGGTTAGCAAAACTCCACTGTTTTGCTAGTGCAAATACAAAGTGCAAATACGAGCCATATAATACAAGTTCCAAGAACAATAATAATCAGGAATCCTCAAAGTTCCAAACGTAATGAAAAGCACTTCCCGAGGCATGAGTTTGGTAAAACATTCCAAAACCGAAAGATCACAAATCAAGGGAAAACAATTTATAAAACAGTTTAAAATGCCATCGAGAGTTTTAGTATAAAACAATTTAGGATTTCCGAATCCTTGTCTTTCCAAAAATCAACAGGGGTCACAGCCCAAAGGTTTTGTTTTCGCAAATAGAAAACAGACAACAATTCACAGGGCCCGAGCCCAACATCACGTGTCCTCGACGGACATAAAAATCAACACAACGTAATCACGCACGCGCATCGCCTAGGATCGGGACGAAGCCACAAATCCCACTCGAGGCCTCGAAGGACCCTCCCGAGCTGGCTAGCGAAACAAATCACAACATCTCACGGTTGGATCAATCACTTGTTGCATCCTGGCCACATGATCGCATGCCATGTGCCACCGTAGATTAACTTTGGCGCTCACGGTTGGATCAATCACTTGTTGCATCCTGGCCACATGATCGCATGCCATGTGCCACCGTAGTTTTTCTTAGGCTCTCACGGTTGGATCAATCGCTTGTTGCATCCTGGCCACATGATCACATGCCATGTGCCACCGTAGGCCCCGCCCACATTCATACAATCACACACATAGCACAATGCAACAAAGATATCCAAATAATTCATCCAGAGGCATCAACACTTAGCAAAACACCACGTCAAACCACAACGCACCGAAATGAAATAATATACGTCCACACGCAATACCAAGTGCGACATCAATACCAAACATATCCATAGAGTTCACATAGTCATTCTCAAACCACACCATTCACAAAACACACGCGTTTTGAAAGCAAGCCTTTAACAAGGCTAAACCGAATCTTTTGGAAGTTCAATTCAAACGACCACACAAACACATTTAGACGATCACCAATTATCATATCCACAAAACAAGAATTATATGGACAAGGTACTTGCCTCAAAATCGGCACGCAAGTATTCCGACGAACACGGCTCAACCGGAAAGCTTCGAAACACCCGATGCTATTGGAACGGAAGACGACGAACGGAAGGGTTCAACTCGGTTTCTTCGCAAGAAACTCTACCCTAACAACATATAATCAATAAATCATCGATCATACGAGGAAGAATAATCGTAGAACGCCCGAAAACCCCTCTAAGACATTCTACCGGACACCTTCAAGGCGTCGATCAAGAACTCGACCAAAACAACGAATCGATACGATCCAACCATGGAATAACAAGGGAAATGATATAATACATCTAAATAATCATCAATCCATCAAAATCCTAAGTTAAATCGGATTAATCGGACGAAAACAACCAAAACACCCAAATTCCCCAAAACTAGATTTCTAGGAAATCTGACCTGATTCGGTAGATCGGAGGATGTTATAGGACGGATGATTGATGATATGAACCTCCAAACTTCATGGATTTATTGTCCAACAACATCTCTACATGATTAGCACAACATAAGCCTCGGAAGAGAAGAAGAGAAGTGAGAAATGGCTGAAGAAAACGCCGCTGTGCCTTAAATAGGCCGATTGCCGGTCGGGTTACGACGTAATCGCCACGGCTTACGACGTAACCGCCATGGCGAACTCCTGCTGAAAATGCCGGAGCGTTACGCACGTTACGGCCAGGGCCTTACGTGCGTAATCGCCTTACGACGAATCGCCGGTCACTACCGCACGTTACTCGGCCGGTGGCTCGCCGAGCATGCCCGGCCATGACTCGGCCGGGACCAACTCCGACGGCCCGAACGACCCCGAAACCCGAACCTGAGTACGAATCGAAGATACGGTTACGAAGTACTCGCAAAGACGAATCCGAGTACTAAGAGAACACACGATTCCGACCACCCGAAGGCTCGAAATTCGACAACGGAAAGTAATTACCCCAAACTTTGGGAAATTACGAAAATGGCCCAAAACACCCGAAAATCACGATACGTGATCAAATAACCAAACCGAAGCTTGCAACATGAATAATAACATTAAATGAACTTACAAGAAAGTCGAAACAACAGTTTCGGACGAGATTCGCAAGAATCGAACTCAAGTGCGGAAAAACCGCTAAAAAGCAAGGAACTCAACAAAACGACACCGAAACGAACTCGGATGACAAAAAGTGCAAAATTAATCATTCTCATAATGACGAAACGGTCATGAGCGAGTCGTCAAAATGGACTTCCACCGAAAAAAGAAATTACCGGAAATCGAAATCACGGGTATTACACAAAGATGATAGCCGTTTGTTATAAATGTGCTAGATGGAACTGTAATTTAAAATGTCGATCTTTAGGAATTCTATCTACAAACAGAGAAGATAAAATTCAGTTCATTAAGGATGGTCTGAATAAAGAGAATTTAGATGATATCGAAATTTCTCTTGACATGCATCCTAGTATACTCGTACATTACGAATTCGATATTTGTGGAATAAATTCAAACCAGAATATGAACAACGTCTTGGGAATCTGACGTTAAAAGACCATGTTTGCCAATTTGTAAGAAAATTGGATGGGAAGCTTCTCCCCGACTCATAGAAGGCGTTTAGGCCGTTTCTGAACGTAAAATCAGAGGAAGATGTGAGCCACAATCAAAACTACTGTACATACGCGTAAGTATCTTTTATTTTTGTCGTGTGGTGAGATTTTCTGAATAAAAAATGTGATACGCGATAAATGCTTTCATTATTCTATTGAGTAGTTGAAGCGCAATCAACGCAATAACAAACTTGTTAAACAATTTTTACCTTCTTTTTTCTTCTATAAATAAACATTGTACTTGTTTCTTTCATTCATCCCTCAAACTTGCACTTTTCTCTGTTTCTCTCTAAATAATTTTTTTTTTCAAAAATGGAGTCATCATCTTCAACAAAAATTTAGCGAGTGCATTTTTGGTGGAGCTAGTTATGGAAAAGAGGCATGCTTTACTGAAGCAGCCCACAACTTGGGTCGTACCTTAGGAGAAAAATACATTCATGTAGTTTACGGAGGAGGAAGTCTAGGATTAATGGGACAAGCTGCTTCTTCTGCCTATATGGAAGGAGTAAGAGTGTTGGGAATAATTCCAAAACCTCTGGCTGAAAGTAAAATCACCGGGTCAACTATTGGAGATGAGTTTAGATCTGTAAATATGCAAGATCACATAACTCACATGATAAATAATTCTGGCGCCTTTATCACCCTTCTCGGTGGTTTTGGCACCCTTGAGGAACTTTTTCATGTGGTTACTAGAGCCCAGCTAAATGTTCATCAAAAACCAATAGGTCTACTTAATGTCAATGGTTTCTTTGATGGTTTACTATCTTTCATCGACTACTATGCTGAAAAGGGTTTTATTTCCGAGCGTGCTAAACGAATTATAGTCATTGCAACAACACCAGAAGAACTAATCAAAAAACTCAATAAATTTGTTCCTCAACCAGATCCAGCTCTAGCTAAAATTGTCTGGATGGAAGATTTTACCGTGAGAAAACGAAAAGTGGATTCATTCCTCTCCCTTTGATAACCCATATCGGACCTCTTGTATTTTTACTTTCTGTCGTGTGTAATAATCGTGCTAAATGGTGGCAGCTTAAGGAGTTTCTTCTTGATCTCTTGACGCGCATCTATTCGCGATATATGTATTGTTATTTTATTGCTGTAATTTTTATTGTGTGTTTTTTTATTTTATAAAAGCTTTAATGGCAGCGTAGGGCGACTCTTCAGACTTTCTTGATGCGCATCTTAAAAATTGTGTTATACTTACGAGTATATTTTATTTTCTTTTGTTGTGTGCCTCGTATATTTATTCTCTTGCAGATTCTAAAAGGCGTTAGCTCAAACATCAACTTTCTTAACAGGGAGTATTCTGCTTTTCTGCATTGCTTTTTATTTTTTTTTATTTTTTTTTATTTTTAAACTGAGGACAGTTTTATTTTCAGGTTTGGGGGTGGTTTGTTTAATTATTTTGGTGTGTTTTGATTGATTTGGTTATTTGCCTTAATTTATATATATATATATATATAGTATTTTGATTTGTGAGATTTCTAGATCTGGCCATAACACCAATAAATTAGCTATATACAAGCTTCTAAAATCGTTTTAACCGGTAAAGAAATTATATATTCCATAAATTTTTGAGCCTTAATCTCTCTTTCCAAGCCTTGTAATTATCATATAAAATCGAGTCATTCGTTACCTTGAGAAAAGAAGAATCAATCGGTTGATGAAAAATAGAACTGAAATTTACTTAATTTGTGGAGTTTTTGATTTTTCATGCTTAAACTAAGAAATGATTTTCTGCAAAAATTCTACTCCCTAAAAAAAGGAGTCATTGGTGAAAAGAGCTACAGGTTAGCAAATAACGGTGTGAAAGCTATCACCTAAAAAAATGACGAAAATGAGAAGTGTTGAGCAGCAACAGCTGCCTAATTTTGGGAGTCTTAAATTTTGCGAAAAATAAAGGACTAACAAATGAGATAGAAATTGTGTTAGTGAAAAGAGCTACACGTTAGCAAATAACGGTGTGAAAGCTATCACTAAGGGATGTAGTTTATGAGCAGATTTGAATTAATTAGCGGCTGAATTTCAATACACTCAATTTCGTGAAAAATCACAATATTTGATGACGCCAATGAAATTCTTCTTCATATTGAGTCGAAAAATAAACGAGGGATCGAGAGCAACCATTAAAGGGAGTCGTGTGTATCACGAGTGGGAAATAAATAATCAACCTTTTGGGGGAAAACCTTGAATTTGCAATTACAAAATAAAAACCGTGTTTTAACTTCAAAATCATTAGTAGATTTATTTTGAATCTTGATTCATTTCTATCTACTGTATAAAGCTGGTTGTTGTGTATTAATGGCATTTTGATCTCCTTTTCTCTTTTTATATTTTAATTTATGTGTGTATTAATTTTTTTTATTTTTATTTTTGGAGCGTGAATAATATAGAGTCTTGCTCGGGACTAGCAAGAATTCAAGTTTGGAGGTGTGATAAGTGTCAGTTTTATACACTTATCCATGGTTTATATCGATAAAATTCACCCATAATTGAGCTAGTCTACTCGTTTTTTGCTTTTAATTAATTAGTTTTTAATAATTTTATTTTTATCGGATGATGATGTAAATCTAGTCTTAATCGGATTAAATAACTGATTTACTCAAGAAATAACATGTTAATTAAATATTCTCTTTGTTGAATTTTGATATATTCATGTTGTAGGGCTTTCCGAGACAAATTCGGCAGTCTTTCCGGATTCAAAATCAGAGTTATATATCAAAAGTTATCATCCGAAGAAGATTTGGGGCAAAAACGCAAAGTCTGAGAAATTATGGGCTGAAAACGTAACTCTCAAAGCAACCAGTGAGCAAATTGACGAAGCCAAGTTACGGCCATAACTACAGAATGTTACGGCTGTAAGTCATCCAAGTTACGGCCGTAACTCTTGACAGATTATTAAAATTTGTCTAATTTTTTATACTTTTTGTGTATTATTGAAGGGATGGCTGGCATTGATCCGATCTATTGTAATAATGCTGGAGTTTTGGAGCTATTAGATGACTTTAGGTGTATAAATAGACCCCTTAGATTCTTCATCATTCATCATTCATCTTATATTTTTCCACTCTTTGTAATCTTTTCTTTTTGTGTGAAGAACACACTTGTGTTCTTGAGTGATTTGTGTGAGTGTGGTATAACATATGTTGTTCAGAGAGTTTATTGCTTCTTTCTCCTTTATCTACTAAGGGAGTGAGGATCAATTCTTTCTCTTGATTCAACTAATAATGACCACCAAAGCTTGTATTATGTATATTAAACCCTTCATGGGCTAAGTTACCTTTAGTTGGGATTATAAACTGTAGGTCACAAGTTGTCCAGGTACAAGTCTAGAGGGGGGGTGAATAGACTTGTAGAAGCTCTTAAACTCTTTTTCACGAAGAGTGAGTTTCTTCAGCTGATAGGTAAACAAATCACTCGGAGTCGTTTGTTCTTTAATATATGCGGAAGTCAGCTGATGACGAATAGAAAGCAACTAATGAAACACTTAACAGTGGATGCAACAGTTAAAGTATGATGCAATAAATCAGTAAAGAGCACATGCGATTATAGTGGTCTCATAGGTGGGGTAATCCTCTACTAATCCACTTTTCTCCAAACCAGTTGGAGATGAATTCACTATAATTCTCAACCAGTGATAAATATTACAGTGATTCAAACAAAACTACAACAGCTTCCAACCAGTGGAAATCCGTGCCGTTGTACCACACTTGACTGCCTTGCACCTCTTGATCCTCGATCCTCGGATGCCTTCTGATCTCTAACTTCAACCAGTGAAGTACCCCGAACTCAGGATTATAGACAAGATTTTTTGTCTTCTCCAACTAAGAGCTTCTTTAAGTATGAACTTTTAGAACCGCTCTTTTCACGATGCTATAGATTGCTTTTTGATTGCTTGAATGCTTTGATCGCTTGAAAGTATGTTCGCACCGGTGATTGCTCAGATTCAAATCTTCGGATATATATAGGTCACGATCTCTGAGCTTTTTCCTTGTAGCCATTGCAAATCTTTTGAACAACTCCGTCCGTTGGAGAGAGACTTCTTTGTTTAATCTTTCTGAACGTTGCAAGGCTGGATTCCCATTATTTTATTCTATCTTCCGACCGTTGTGAAGACTCTGCATGTGATGCGCCGAATCTTTTGATTATAAAACGTTTAAAGTCTTCAAGGTGGGTCTGGATAGCTTTTTTAATTCATATCTCTTGCGGGAATCACTCCAATTTGTCTCTTCTCGTTGCATGTGACTTTCCGTAATACTTGACTTTTCAACGCATGCTGACGTGGACTTGGAGTACTTGGCTGACTTCGACTAGGCTGATGAGCAGCTAACATCTCTGCAGTCTGGACCTCTCTGATGTTGACTTATCTGATCAGGTGACTTGTCTCAGGTACCTTGGCTGCAGTCTGGTCAAACTTCTCTGATAAAATGTGTTGACCAGAACTACTCTGACTCGACTCGACTGATCCTCTCTGACGGACTTAGCTGTACTCAGTACTTAGCCGATTTTAGCCTAACTAATTTTTAGCCTACAGAAGATACTTATTTGGTTCTTCTTTACATTTTTCCAATTAATAAACATTTGATTTTATATTAATGACATCATCAAAATCTAACAAGTATTCGTAACATAAACAAGGTTAGTCAAGTTATTTATGTTTGTATAAAAGATCTATTGTGAATTACTTATTATTGTGTGTGATTTTCATTGTTTTAACAATCTTTATTTATTTGGCCAATAAATGACGATATTTATGGTCTTCATATGTTTCGAAAGAAAATATGTTTGATTAGATCAAATGATCTTCACTCTAAGTTGTTCTTGTAACACCCCCGATATATTCAGGAATATTACAGCGCCGTAAATCCTTTACATAAGGATTTACAAGGCTGAAGAATTGAACAGACATTAAAAGGTACTAACGAATGGAAATAACGGAATTAAGATACAACAGTTCTGACCAAATACTGAAAATACAATTGTTCAACAGAAACTTAATAATACATAACCAAATTCAAATATATCATAAATGACTTCGTACTCGAGTACTTATTGAAATAACTAATAAACAACAGACAAATGAACCCGGCCGAAACATCACTCTGCACCCTCGTCGTCATGCAGCTCCAGTGGTTGTTTTCCCGCTCTCCTAGATCCTGAACATAAACAAAATGTTCACCCCCGAAGGGGTTAGCACAACGATGCTAGTACAAGTACCACAACATACTATTCATATCTCACGAAGAATAATAACGTAAACGACAAAGAAAATACCAACGAGTCTTCTCCTACGAGAAAATCATAAACGACATACACAACTGATAATCACAACATGATATCATAACATACACATGGTAATTCCGTCGATCCAGCGTTCACTGCCTAGAACCCACGATGATCCCGTCAGACCAACCCGTGGTGGAAAAACCGGTCCGATGATCCAGCGCACGCTAGCATAGATCCCCCGATGATCCCGTCGGACCAACACAGGGTGGACATACAACAACGACATACATGCATGACAATATGTATAACATCAATACGTAAAACAAATACGGTACTTGCCTCGATTCGAAGACAAGAACAATACTTCCACGAAAACGAACACTCGAAGGTCGTCCCCCTCAATCAATCACGTAACAAGCTCAAACCTTAACAAAAGAAATAATATAGGATTTATCTCACATCGTACGAATGTCTAACAATTCGATTTACGGCCAAAAGCTCATAAAATGTAATCTCCCTGACTTCTTAGCGCACGCTAAGTACTCTGTGTAGCGTGCGTTAAGTCTGCTCGATAGCACACGCAAACAACAAAGCATAGCGTACGCTAACTATGCATGGTCAGTACTTCACTGATCAGCTGACTGACTCGTCTGATGGCCTAGCGTACGTTACGTACCAAACATAGCGTATGTTAACCGATGCTCGATAGCGCACGTTAATTTACATAACTTAGCGTTCGCTAACTGTGCATGGCAGTTCACTACTGGGCAGAAGACTGTTCTCATCATGATCAAAACAATGAAATCTTCCGTGATAATTCATGTTACCTCCATGAATATCATGTTCATACGATTATGAATGATCTTACGGATAACAAAAACTTCGGATTCAAAAATATGTATACTATTATAAAACCATATTCCATTTCGACTACAAATATTCATACGACAATTCGAAAGGCTTAACGGTTGATATCGACACCTTTATATCAATCAAAATTATCATATTGTAGTTGTTTAACATTCCATCTATACTACATAAATCCTTCCATGATCAATCCCTTAGATTCATCTAACAATAATGATGTTAAAGTCAAGTCCATGATTGCTATGAAGTCATCTACTAGATTTGGATTACCAATGATAGAAGCTTCCTCTACTTGTTCAATGTAATAAGATTCGAATCATGATGTTCAAAATCAAGGTACTTAAGGCCTATTCATCTCAATATTCCAAACATGATGTACTTTGGATAATTTATCCACAAAGATCAATATTTGCTAACATGATCATCTTATTCTCCATAACACGAATCTAGAGTTTGAAGATAGAATCAACATACCTTAATATGACGAAATCACTGAACCACAAGGTAGAATCCGACTCTGGTTGGTTATGTGCCACTCCAAGGTGTTACTTCTCTTCAATGATCACTCACAAGTGATAACCAATATACAAGGATCAATATGATGTGTTCTAAGTGTGTTAGAAGGATTAATATAGCTCTCTGGCCTCTCAAGAATGAAGAATGGACGAAGGAAATGTAAGCCAAAATGGGTTGTTGTCTCATTTATAATATTCTGCACTTTAGCTAATTAGCGCACGCTAGCATACAATACTGTCCAGGTTCGTCCGCGGGAATCTTATCCGGACCCATGTCCCGGCTGGCGCATGTGCTAGCCACCTACCTCAATAATTTAGTGTCTAGCGCACGCAACTTCTACATACATAGCGTGCGCTAGTAATAGCTGATAGCGCGCGTTAAGCTACATTCTTAGCGTGCGCTATCACGAGTTTGCATGAGAAAATTTGCATGTTGATATACTTAAGTACAAGGATGTCAATGCAAGAAATATCATACTCCAATAATCAAAACCACAATTCCGAATAATACAGGGTTTGAATACAGATGAAATACACCGTAATAAATCCGGATATTACATACTCTCCTACTAAAAAGGAGTTTCGTCCCGAAACTCAAGACGAAAATAACTCGGGATATCTGGACTTCATACCAGCTTCCGTTTCCCATGTGGCTTCTTCCATTCCGTGACGTGACCATTGAACTTTGACCAAAACGATTGGTTTGTTCCTCAATTGCTTAACTCGACTCTCGAGTATCTTGACCGGTCTTTCTTCAAACGTCCCATCTTGCGCGACTTCGATCTCGCCGAAATCAATGATATGACTGGAATCCGGTATATACCTCCATAACTGGGATACGTGGAACACGTTATGAACATGGCACAATGACGACGGCAATGCCAACCTGTATGCCAACTCTCCAACTCTCTCAAGGATCTCAAATGGTCCGATATATCTCGGACTCAGCTTTCCCTTCCTTCCAAAATGAAAAATTCCTCGAGTAGGAGAAACTTTCAAAAGTACGTGGTCTCCAGTACTAAACTCCAATGGGCGACGACGTACATCTGCGTAAGATTTCTGGCGGCTCTGGGCGGTCAACAGCCTTTCACGAATCAGGGCTATCTTCTCTCGATTATGCACGATCAACTCTGGTTCTGTTCCGATCAAGTCTGATGAATCGTCCCAGCATAGGGGCGATCTGCATCTCCTCCCGTATAATGCCTCGAATGGTGCCATCTTAATGGAAGTATGCCAACTATTGTTGTAGGTAAATTCAATCAATGGTAAATGAACTTCCCAATCGTTTGACCAATTTAAGGCACAAGCCCTCAGCATATCCTCCACCGTTTGAATGGTCCTCTCGGATTGTCCGTCAGTCTGCGGGTGATAAGCTGTACTAAAGTTCAATTCGGTTCCCAAGGCCTTATGAACTTCTTTCCAAAAGTGAGACACAAAATGGCCGTCTCAATCATAAATAATGGTCTTCGGCGTACCATGCAATCGAATTATCTCCGAAATAAATACTCGTGCCAACCTCTCTGGTCCCCACGTGTCCTTAATTCCTAGAAAATGAGCTGATTTGGTTAAATGATCAACTATCACCCAAATCATGTTCATTCCTGTCTTGGTTCTCGGCATACTGGTGATAAAGTCCATCGATATGTCCTCCCACTTCCATTCAGGAATTGGGAGCGGCTTCAACATTCCGGCAGGCCGTTGATGCTTGATCTTAACCTGCTGACAAGTCAAGCATTTCGAAACATAGTCCGCTACATCTTTCTTCATGTTGCCCCACCAGAAATTCTGCTTCAAGTCCTTATACATTTTACTGGTGCCCGGGTGGATAGAATAGGGCGAATTGTGAGCTTCCTTCATAATCGTCTGTTTCAGAACATCGACATCGGGAATGCAGAGTCGGTTCTGAAATCTCAAAACTCCATCATCATGAATTATGAATCCGGGGGCCTTTCCTTTGATCACTTCATCACGTAACCGAATCATCAGAGGATCATCTGCCTGTCTAGATTTGATTTCTTCGGTTAATGATGAAGTTATTTCCATCACGCACAGTTGTCCTTGGACTCTTTGTAACCACACTTCAATTCCTTCTCAAATCATCTCTCGTTGAAGGCTAAGTTGGGAGGTCAGAGTCTCCAGCATCTGAATAGAAATAGGCTTGCGGCTGAGTGCATCGGCCACTACATTCGCTTTGCCTGGATGATACAAAATCTCCAAGTCAAAGTCCTTAATCAGTTCTAACCATCTTCTTTGCCGCATGTTCAACTCTTTCTGACTGAAGATGTACTTGAGACTCTTGTGATCCGTAAAGATCGGCCGGTGAGTCCTGCATGCATAATGCCTCCAGGACCTTCAAAGCAAAAACTCCGCCGCTAGCTCCAAATCATGTGTTGGGTAATTCACTTCATAAGGTTTCAATGCCGCGACGCATAAGCGATCACCTTGTCATTCTCGCATCAATACGCACCCGAGTCCTTGGTTCAAGCATCATCAGAACTATAAATCCCCCAGTTCCCTGTGGAAGTGATAGAATCGGTGCCGTCGTTAACCTCTTCTTTAACTCATCAAAACTAGTCTGACACGACTCGTTCCACTCAAACTTTTGAGTTTTATGCAGGAGTCGAGTAAGTGGGCGGGAAATTTTAGAAAACCCTTCCACGAATCGACGATAATACCCAGCAAATCCTAAGAAGCTTCGGACTTCTTTCACGTTCTTTGGAGGTTTCCAATCCATAATTGCTTTGATTTACTGAGGGTCTACTCGGACTCCTTTAGCTGATACTACATGGCCGAGGAACATCACTTCCTTCAGCCAAAATTTACACTTAGAGAGTTTGCCGTACAGTTGCTCGCTTCTCAACAGTTCTAATACAATTCGCAAATGTTGCGCATGTTCTTCCGGGTTCTTAGAATACACCAGAATGTCATCAATGAACACGACCACAAATTTATCCAAATATTCGATGAACACTCAGTTCATCAACTGCATGAATACAGCAGGTGCATTAGTGAGACCAAACGGCATCACTACAAACTCATAGTGTCCGTAGCGAGTCCTGAATGCTGACTTTGGAACATATGATTCCTTAATCCTCAGCTGATGGTATCCTGATCTCAGATCGATTTTAGAAAATACTGTTGCTCCTTGCAACTGGTCAAATAAATCATCAATCCGTGGCAACAGATATTTATTCTTAATCGTCATCTTGTTCAGTTCTCGATCATCGATACACAGTCGAAGCGATCCATCCTTCTTTCGGACAAAAAGAACTGGCGCTCCCCAGGGCGATACGCTTGGCTAGATATAGCCTTTGTCCAGTAATTCCTCCAGCTGCTTTTTCAGTTCATACATCTCAGTAGGTGCCATACGATATGGCGCCTTAGAAATTGGGGTAGCCCCGGGTTCCAGCTCAATGGTAAATTCTACATCCCTTCGTGGAGGTAGTCCAAGTAACTCGTCAGGAAATACATCTGGAAATTCGTTCACAACAGGAATGGATGAAAGTTTTACAATTTCGTCTTCTTTCTTCATTGCATAGCACCAATATCCAGTAAAGCCCTGTTTCAACAATTTGACAGCTTTCATCGCCTTGATCAATTTTCCTGAGCTTCCCGATTTCCATCCCTCAAACAAAATTTCAGAACCATCATCAGCGATCAGCGAGATATTCCTCCTTCGGTAGTTTATAATTGCTCCATATCGATTAAGCCAATTGTCTCCGAGTATCAGGTCGTCTCCTTGCATTTCTATTACAATCAAATTTGAGAGCCACTCTCTGCCTCCAAATGATACAGGGAAATTTCTAGTTTCTAAGTTCCCGACAATCCTCTCTCCACTTGGTAAACCAACAATATAAGGTTCACAAGTATGAAATCCGGAAATATTCAAACGATTTACACAAGACAAGGATATAAAAGAATGCGTATCTCCTGTATCGAATAAAACGCTAACTGGCTGGGAAAGAATCGGACGATGCGATGCGGCAAGACATCCCGATCTTCCGTCCTCCTCATCTCGCATGCACGTGGGGAGCAGATCCGGCACTCGATGTCCCCTTTCGGTCCCATTGTCCTCTGCCTCGTCCGCGGCCAAAATTTTGAGGCATCTGAACACTTTGCTGCGTCTGCTGGATACTGGCTTCCTTCTGGACTGGCTGTGGTGTACGGGCTCCAAAAGACTTTGCAGCTTCTTCACAGAACACCGCACGATGTCCCTCTCGACCACAATCAAAACAAGTCACGGCAGGTAGGGGGCAATTCCGTCGATAGTGCCCCGTCTAGGCGCAGTTAAAGCATTTCCTGGTAACATCAGTAATAGGTGATGTCGCTCCGAAGTTCTTTCCGCTCCTAACTGGGTGTGGAGGTTTCTTGAAAGAGTGAAAGGATGATTGGGCCTTACGGAGCCCGCTGTTCTTGTGCTCTGTAAAAGTACCAGAGACTTTCTGTTTCTTGGATTCCGAAAATTTCTCCATAGCTGCTTCCTTGATCTCATACACCAACGCCTTATCCTGGTATTGACGGAGTGTGGTACATTCAAAACCGGACATGTACCTCTGGATTTCTAGTTTCATCCTCATATCGAAATGGATCATCATATCTGCATCTGTTCTGACCAGATGTCGAACAAATGCCAGCTGTTGGTTAAACGTCTTAATTGCCTGCGATACCGGAACATCTGAAGGCTGAGCGGAGAAAAACTCCCGAACCTTGGCTTCCCTCACAGGACGAGGGCAGTACTGAGCTTCCATCATCAATTTAAACCCTGTCCAATCAGCATCATGATCTACATGCCGGATGGCTTCCCACCATTCGGATGCTTCCCCTATCAGAAAATATTGAGCGATAGAGGCTCTCCGGTCGTCTGGGCAGTCAATTCCGGCAAAGATTTTCTCCAGTTCCTTCAACCAATGGTCCCAGGTGGGAGTCTCAGAAATACCATCGAATTTGGGTGGTTACATCTTCGCCACCTCTTGCAGCCACCGGTCACCTCGATTTCCCATGTCCGGGATCCCTTGCTGTCCTTCTCCCTGCTGTAGTCCCACCGCCACTTGCATTCGGTCCACGACTTGGGCGAACTGAGTCATTTGGTTCACCACTTGACGAAGGATCTCTGGTACAGCAGGTTCTGGTTCGTTATTAATAGATTGTTGCGGCTCGCCTGAGCTATGACTGGCCTGATTAGAAGGCGACGCTTCCCTTTCAGCATTTCTTCGTCCGCGTCCACGACCGCGACCACGTCCACGTCCGCCTCTCAACATATTGTAAGCATAAATACTCAATATACAGGAAACAACATCGTTCTAATATTCGAGTATAAAGAGACACAACATGTAAAGAACGAGATAGAGTTTAGGAACTTACAACCACCGTTCGCATGAAGACGTAGGCAGTGCAGTGATGTCATTCACGGCCGGTTACCTCAAAAGACGTAAATGACCCTTATTTTAACCCAATGGCCAAGATATCCATAATCTTACCTCCGATACCATATTCTGTAACACCCCCGATATATTCAGGAATATTACAGCGCCGTAAATCCTTTACATAAGGATTTACAAGGCTGAAGAATTGAACATACATTAAAAGGTACTAACGAATGGAAATAACGGAATTAAGATACAACAGTTCTGACCAAATACTGAAAATATAATTGTTCAACAGAAACTTAATAATACATCACCAAATTCAAATATATCATAAATGACTTCGTACTCGAGTACTTATTGAAATAACCAATAAACAACAGACAAATGAACCCGGCCGAAAATCACTCTGCACCCTCGTCGTCATGCAGCTCCAGTGGTTGTTTTCCCGCACTCCTGGATCCTGAACATAAACAAAATGTTCACCCCAAAGGGGTTAGCACAACGATGCTAGTACAAGTACCACAACATATTATTCATATCTCACGAAGAATAATAACGTAAACGACAAAGAAAATACCAACGAGTCTTCTCCTACGAGAAACTCATAAACGACATACACAACTGATAATCACAACATGATATCATAACATACACATGGTAATTCCGTCGATCCAGCGTTCACTGCCTAGAACCCACGATGATCCCGTCAGACCAACCCGTGGTGGAAAAACCCATCCGATGATCCAGCGCACGCTAGCATAGATCCCCCGATGATCCCGTTGGACCAACACGAGGTGGACATACAACAACGACATACATGCATGACAATATGTATAACATCAATACGTAAAACAAATAAGGTACTTGCCTCGATTCGAAGACAAGAACAATACTTCCACGAAAACGAACACTCGAAGGTCGTCCCCCTCAATCAATCACGTAACAAGCTCAAACATTAACAAAAGAAATAATATAGGATTTATCTCACATCGTACGAATGTCTAAAAATTCGATTTATGGCCAAAAGCTCATAAAATGTAATCTGCCTGACTTCTTAGCGCACGCTAAGTACTCTGTATAGCGTGCGTTAAGTCTGCTCGATAGCGCACGCAAACAACAAGGCATAGCGTACACTAACTATGCATGGTCAATTTTTCACTGATCAGCTGACTGACTCGTCTGATGGCCTAGCGTACATTACGTACCAAACATAGCGTACGTTAACCGATGCTCGATAGCGCACGTTAATTTACATAACTTAGCGTGCGCTAATCCATGCATGGCGATTCACTATCGCGTAAGATCGTTCTCATCATGATCAAAACAATGAAATCTTCCGTGATAATTCATGTTACCTCCATGAATATCATGTTCATACGATTATGAATGATCTTACGGATAACAACAACTTCGGATTCAAGAATATGTATACTATTATAAAACCATATTCCATTTCGACTACAAATCTTCATACGACAATTCGAAAGGCTTAACGGTTGATATCGACACCTTTATATCAATCAAAATTATCATACTGTAGTTGTTTAACATTCCGTCTATACTAGATAAATCCTTCCATGATCAATCCCTTAGATTCATCTAACAATAATGATGTTAAAGTCAAGTCCATGATTGCTATGAAGTCATCTACTAGATTTGGATTACCAATGATAGAAGCTTCCTCTACTTGTTCAATGTAATAAGATTCGAATCATGATGTTCAAAATCAAGCTACTTAAGGCCTATTCATCTCAATATTCCAAACATGATGTACTTTGGATAATTTATCCACAAAGATCAATATTTGCTAACATGATCATCTTATTCTCCATAACACGAATCTAGAGTTTGAAGATAGAATCAACATACCTTAATATGACGAAATCACTGAACTACAAGGTAGAATCCGACTCTGGTTGGTTATGTGCCACTCCAAGGTGTTACTTCTCTTCAATGATCACTCACAAGTGGTAACCAATATACAAGGATCAATATGATGTGTTCTAAGTGTGTTAGAAGGATTAATATAGCTCTCTGGCCTCTCAAGAATGAAGAATGGACGAAGGAAATGTAAGCCAAAACGGGTTGTTGTCTCATTTATAATATTATGCACTTTAGCTAATTAGCGCACGCTAATAAGCGTTGACTCCAAATCTGTCCAGGTTCGTCCGCGGGAATCTTATCCGGACCCATGTCCCGGCTGGCGCATGTGCTAGCCACCTACCTCAATAATTCAGTGTCTAGCGCACGCAACTTCTACATACGTAGCGTGCGCTAGTAATAGCCGATAGCGCGCGTTAAGCTACATTCTTACCGTGCGCTATCACGAGTTTGCATGAGAAAATTTGCATATTGATATACTTAAGTACAAGGATGCCAATGCAAGAAATATCATACTCCAATAATCAAAACCAAAAATCCGAATAATACAAGGTTTGAATACAGATGAAATACACCGTAATAAATCCGGATATTACAGTTCTAGGGGATAGAAATATACCTCTAGACCTTAGATGATTCTTTGAGTTATTTTCATAAATCTTAATGCTATGTATTGAAGGCAATCAACATAGAAATATAGTGGATTGATTCAATATGTAAGGGGCGTTTTATAGTTCGAAAGAGAAACCGTCTTTTTAAGGAAAATCGAATCTACACAACATAATAAGTAAATTCATATTATGATATCCTATACATCTTCTATAACTAATGACGAACTAAGATTGTAATCCCAACTATTTCATTTTATCATTAATCAATCTATTATTATTGCTATCTTTTTATTTCCTTATAATATTAGAACTATTATTGCATTATCTTTGCAATTATTAAACCAAACTCTTTAATTGTGTGTTTCACTCATCTTAGTATCTATATTGTTGTGCGGCGATTAATTCGCCTCGATAGGCGATCGGCATCACAATCAGAGAAGCCAACCATGAAAGACATACTCTGGACAAACGCCTAGAGTTCGGCACAATGCGGCGATCGTCTTTTGGTATCCAGCGATCGTCTTTTGGTATCTGGCGATCGTCTTTAATGAGCGGACCAGAGGCAATCATCTCATGCCGCATAGGGATCCAGCATCCATCAAAGTCGTCGAAGACCGAATCTTGAATGATGGCCCACCCGCGGATCTTCAAAGGATACCTACAGATAGGTTCATTGACCCCACCTATCACCTACCACACCTACCGACAAGGCCGCCGAAAGGTACGAAGTGGGTCCTCCCCGGACAGTGACTCGCAACGCGTGCTGGCTTCCCATTGGTTCGCCCAGCTGGCCTCCAGCTGCAACCTCGGACCTCAAGGGAACAGGCCCACGTGACGGGACGATCGGCCGTTTTATTTTAAATATAGAAAACGGCGATCGCCCGCGATCGCCTGAGGGATCCCAACTACCTTGTCCCCTATAAATAGAGGACTCACTGCTGTGGCCAAGGACACGAATTCTGCTAGGAATTAAGTGCAAAATACACACCAAAGAGAGAATCAAAGGCTCTTTTGGCAACCACTAACACATTCATAGTGATATTCATACACATTCATCATATATCCCAAGCAAGAACTCACAGATTTATCTATCTGGTTCTTCCGGCAATCTACGCGCTCTAAAGCCTAGATAACTAGAAGTCTTTACACTCCTTGTATTAGATTCTAACATTAATATTTGTACTCGACAGTATATTTATTAATAACATCTCGCGAGAGCATTCAAGCCCGGGATTAACAACCCCGGCAAATCTTGTGTTATCTATTTTCTCACGGAAGTGTTCTCGCATTTGTTTGTTACTCGATCATTCCAGCAATACTATCTCCGGATATTATTTTGGGTAACAACAATCGGCGCTAGAGGGAGGGGCATCTAAACCTTCATTTTTATTCCTACCGTCTCGAAGAACACTCACTGTTCTCCGGACATATACTTGAAGAAACACTCACTGTTCTTCAATAGAAAAACCTTCAGAAAATGACATCTGCAACGACCTCCAAGAGAGCCACCCTGAGATCTGCCGGAAATCTCATTCCGGCCCGGACCGAATCCCAGCCCACGGCGGAAGGCGACCGTGGCGACGCTAGGCTCTCACTCCCGCCCCCGAGGGACGGTTCTAGCCTCTCACTCGATCGGCCTGCATCATGGAGCAGATTGAGGAGGCTATAGCCATCCTCAGGGAGCGACGGAAGGCCTACGACTCGCCCACCATCACTCCATCGACCATCCGCCGGGCAGGCAAGCGGAAGCTTAAGGGGATCTATGTTGAAAAATCGACAGAAAGCCCCGAGCTGCAGGAGAAGGCTCTCGTGAGGAGGGACGATTCCGTCTTCAGCCGCCTGGGGAGCGATCCCTCATGGCGACCCGGGCACTCAGGCCCCATCCGGGAGACATCGGTATCCGAATCCTTTACCAGGAGTTCGGCATATCCGACTCCCAGGAGACAGGCCGGTCAACGAGCCCCTGCTCGCCCAAGAAAGGAACCCACCGGCAGGGAGCTCGTCATTCACCACGGAGCTAGGGGATCAGTACACGATCGCCTTGGTTCGCATTCTGAGAGCCAATCGACGAGCAGTCAGGCAACGGCGATCGCCGCCATGCAACGCCAGCTCGATGAGATGAAGACGCCTCTAGAAATTGGGGCAGGTCCCAGGAGACCGATCGCTGGGCTAAATGAACCACTCGCGGTCCAAATCGAGATTGCCCCAGTCCAATCAACGATCAACCCCCCACAAACACCTCTATATGAGGGGAGATCGGATCCGGGAACCCACTTAAGCAAATTCCGGACCTACATGACCGGATGCGGAGCTTTAGATGCGACGAAATGACGTATGTTCCCGTTAACTTTGGGCGATCTCGCCCACAGGTGGTACATCTCACTACCATCTCGCTCAATCAATTGCTTTGAGAAGCTGGCGAACGACTTCACGTCGTACTTCGCCGCCAAAGTCGCTCGCCCGGAAGGTCCCCACCGCATGATGAAAATCAGGCAGGGGAAGGACGAATCGAATGAGGATTACATCGACCGGGTGGACGAGATAGTCCTCATCGGTGAGCCCGTCAGCGACGAAATCGCTCACCACGCAGTCCTGAACGGATTCCACGGACGCTCGCCCATGTTCAGGCACCTCACAAAGGATTTTCCACCGACCTATACAGCGTTCCGCGTCAGAGCCGCCGATTTTCTGGCCAGGCAGAAGATGCTCTCACTCCGCTTAGACGAGGGACAGTCCGAAGAAGGAAAAGCGCCTTCCCATGTCCAGAAGAAGGCGGTCGCCAAGCCCAGAAAGGCGGTCGCCAAGCCGCCTGGCGAGTTCAAAGCCTTCGAGGATGTAGAGGTCCACCTTCTTCACAACCTCAACTTATCTCCGGCCCACATCTTCAACGCGATCAAGGGTCGCGAGTGGCTTTCCAAGCCAAAGCCAATAAGGGACCACGGTCACCTAGACCGTAGCAAATTCTGTGCCTATCATAAGAGTCCCGACCACAACACTAGCCAATGCCGCGACCTCCTCAGACAGCTCTGGCGACTGTTTGAGGAAGGCAACCGACAATTTGATCACCAAGCCGTAACCCGTGACGGAAAGAGCCGGAGGCGCGAGCGCCGACCAAGCGAAAGAATTCCTCCCAATCCGACGCGAATCGAGCATGAGCCGGAGTACTCTGATGAGTCGATCCCTCCGATCAACCCTGGCGGTCGGATCAACATGCTTCAAGCAGGAGGTGGGAGCCTCGGGGGCCTTTCCCCGGTTTCCACCCTGTCAAACAGAAAGTGAAAAGCCGAGCTGAGGGCTTTCGCCGAAGTCCATGTTGTAGTACCTCCGGAGCCGACCATCTCTAGAGACGCGCTCATCACCTTTTCCAACAAGGACAGGGAGGGAGTGCAATGTCCCAAAGAGGATACACTAGTGATCTCCGCTTGTATCCTTGGGAAGACGGTCGATCGCGTGTTGGTCGACAATGGGAGTTTCTGCAACATCATATTCAAATCCGCCCTAGACCAACTCGGCAACTTAATCAAATTCATCAAGCCTTTCGACACCGTGCTCCAAGGATTCGGCGACAACACAGTCCAAGCCTACGGGAGGATCAAGCTCTTCGTCGAGCTAGTATGCTTTTATGATCCCAAGGTTAGGATTACTAGGAACCTAAGTTTTGTAATCATAGATAGGCCCAGCATCTATAATGGGTTCCTAGGTCGCCCCTTTTTGGAAACCTTTGAGGCGGTCGCCTCATCTTTCTTTTACTGTATCAAATTCCCCACTGCCGATGGGACGGTCGGTACTGTAAAAGGAGATCAGCTAATGGCAAAGAGATGTTTGAATTACTCCTATGTTGTTACTTCTTTCAATACTTCCCATACTATATGTAACATTGAAGCGATCGACGATCAACCCATGGAGATCGACGAGCCAAACACATCGTACCAACCCGACTCAGGGGACGCCATCTCTCATCAATTGACGGACGACATCGAGCCATGGATCGGTTTCGAGCCAAGTCTCAACATCGATCCAAGGACCGAGTCTGGAGATCGCACAAAACGAGAGGCGACCGTCCCCGTCGAAGAGTTGGAAAGTATTACGATGGATCCGGATCATCCAGAACGAGAAGTACAGATCGGCGCAAGCATCGACCACGAATTAAAGGGGGATCTGATCAACTTGCTACGTAGGAACATCGGAGTCTTTGCCTGGTCGCATCAAGACATGGTTGTCATAAGTCCCGAACACGCTTGCCATTATCTAAAGATCGACCGGGCGATGAAGCCTGTTCACCAGAAGCGTAGGAAGTTCGGTCCCGAGAAATACGCGGTGTTCGACATTGAAGTCCAGAAGTTACTCAACAACAAATTGATCGGAGTAGCCACAGATGAACCACAGTGGGTCGCCAACGCGGTGCTCGTCAAAAAGCCAACTGGCTCCTGGAGATTATGCATTGACTTCACCGACCTCAACGCGGCATGTCCAAAAGATCACTTCCCGATGCCTCATATTGATCACTTGGTCGATAGTACGACAGGTTGCGAAATGATGTCATTTATGGATGCCTTCGCCGGGTACCATCAAATCCCAATGGCGGAGGAAGACATAAAACACACATCTTTCCACACAGAAAAAGACATATACTTTTGGGTCAGGATGTCGTTCGGCTTGAAAAACGCAGGGGCGACCTACCATTGATTAGTCAACAGAATGTTTGCCGATCAGATCGGCAGGACCATGGAGGTCTGCATTGACGATATCGTAGTCAAAAGTCTCAAGAAGGAGGATCACCTCAACGATCTCGCTGAGACGTTCGCCATCCTCGAGATGTTTAACATGAAGTTGAACCCCAAGAAATGCAACTTCGGGGTGGGCTCCGGGAAGTTCCTGGGGCACATAGTGAGCCAAAGGGGGATCGAGGCGAACCCCACCAAGATACAGGCGATCCTTGACATGCAGGAACCGCGAAACATCAAACAGGTGCAACGCCTCATAGGTTGTCTAGCCGCCCTCAACCATTTCATATCACGGCTCGGCGATAAAAGCAAGCCTTTCTTCGCGACCATCAAGAACAAGAAGTTCGCATGGACGAAGGAAAGCCAGATAGCATTCGCCAAAATAAAGGAATATCTATCTAACCCCCAGATCCTGGCAAAGCCGATCCCCGGTGAAAAACTATTCCTTTACCTGGCAGCCTCGGAGGTCGCACTAAGTGCCATTCTGGTGCGAGCGGAGGGACAAGCCCACTTGCCCATCTACTATGTTAGCCAGGCGCTCCACGACGCTGAGACGCGTTATACGCCATTGGAGAAGATCGCCTACGCCCTTGTCATGAGTGTTCGTAAGCTGAGGGCTTACTTCTTCGATCATCAAGTGGAAGTCCTAACAACTCTACCTCTAAGACAAGTCCTACACCGACCGGATGCCAACGGGCGACTCCTCAAGTGGTCGCTGGAGATCGCCCAATATGGTATCACTTACGCTTCTCGCACGGCGATCAAGGGCCAAGCTCTGGCGGACTTCGTGGTGGAATTAACGTTCCCTCACAGTCCAACCCAGGTCGGCCGACCTGTCTGTAAGTTATACGTGGATGGCTCAGCGACCAATGCGAGAGCAGGGGCAGGGATTGTCCTCATCAGCCCCGACGGTCAGAGTTTCACAAATGCTGTGCGTTTCGGTTTTCGTGCGACCAACAATGAAGCCGAATACGAAGCTTTGGTAGGCGGGCTCGATCTAGCCCTCGCCCTAGATGTTCGTCGCCTCCATACCTTCATGGACTCCCTTTTGGTCGTGAACCAAGTCAAGGGAGAATATGAGGCGCGCGGCGAACAAATGGTCAAATACCAAGAGATGGTCGCCGAAATGTGCACAAAATTTGAAGAAGTGCTAATCGAACAAGTCCCGAGAGAGCACAACTCCCAGGCCGATGCTCTTTCCAAGCTAGCATCATCGGATGGGGCAGCCGACTTCTCCAATATCCAAATCACAAAGTCAGCTAGGCCGGCAATCGATAGAAGCCTGGTCACCACGGTCGCCATCGCCGAGGAGAACTGGATGACTCCATTCATCAAATACTTAAAGGACGGAACGGTCCCTGACGACCGTGTTAAAGCTCGCCAACTCTAGCTCCGTGCGACTAGATATACCCTATTGGACGACCGGCTTTACAAGCGAGCCTTCAGCCTTCCCCTCCTCAAGTGTATTACACTGGAGGAAGGTCGGCTCGTTTTAGCTGAGATCCATGACGGAATTTGTGGAAACCATGCGGGCGGGCGAGCCCTCATCCATAAGACAACCAGACAAGGATTCTTCTGGCCATCACTTCGGAAAGATGCGATCGCCTATGCCAGATCGTGTCATAGGTGTCAGATAATGGGCCCCAACATTAAACTATCACCCGAACAGCTCACCTCCATGTATAGCCCTTGGCCATTTGCGCAATGGGGCATCGACCTTATAGGTCCCTTGCCGATGGCTCCAGGGGGCTGTAAGTTCGCCATCGTAGGGGTCGACTATTTCACCAAATGGGCTGAGGCCGAACCGCTCAACAAGATCGGCCAAGAGCAAGTGATCAAGTTTATATGGAAAAACGTCGTATGCCGATTCGGTCTGCCCCAGGCCGTCATCTCCGACAACGGAAAACAGTTCGACGGCTTAGAAGTCATGCAATTCTGTGAGAAGTGGGGAATCAAAAGGTTATTCTCGGTGCCCTATCACCCTCAGACGAACGGGCAGGTAGAGGCAGTGAATAAGATCCTCAAACACACGATTAAAGCGCGACTCGAATCCAGGCAAGGACGTTGGGCGAGCGAGCTCCCAGACGTTTTGTGGTCCTACCGAACGACGACCCGCAATTCAACCGGAGAAACCCCGTTCGCCCTTGCCTTCAGAACAGAAGCGGTGATTCCTTCAGAGATCACCGTCCTCAGCCATCGAACCGAGCAGGAGATGACGACCGACAACGATGTAGCCCGACGAATCGACCTAGACATGCTCGAAGAAAGACGGCTGACCTCAGAAATGAAGAACACAATCCACAAAAGGAGAGCCGAGAAGCTCTTCAATTCAAAGGTCAAAGAAAGAAGATTTCAAGTGGGCGATCTCGTCCTTAAGAAGATCCAAACCCACACAGGCGTTTTTGGTCCGAACTGGGAGGGACCTTTCAGAGTATCCAGATGGCTAACTAAAGGAGCCTACGAACTAGAACATCCTGACGGTACTCCGGACCAATACCCCTGGAACGCCGTGCATCTGAAAAAATACTAACAGTGATAATTTTGTATTCAATTTCAATGATGTACAAGGAATATAATGAGATTAGATCGACCTATCTATTCTGGCGATCGCCTCACCAGGCATATCGCATACCGCCGACGATCGCTGATCACGATGATCCTAGGTAAAATTAATGCAGCCATGGTCCTGGAGGTCGATGGAACCAACAGCTTCGTCCATGCAAGGTTCCTTTGGGCTGAGACCGCCCGCCCTTAGTTTAAATACGAGGCCGGCGTAGCCGAAGGACCCTCCAAAATAATCAGTAGGCACGATCGCACGTCCTCAAGGTACATCATCTAACATGGTGAACCCGAACAATGCGACGTGCCACTACCCCCGTCTCAACGTACACCGTCGAGGGTCGCCATCTTCATGGCGGGCCGAGGTGGAAGCAGAGCTGACAAGCCGCGGACGTGGTGTCGAATAAGCCGACAACACTCCGCGCAAGGACTCCTCCAGACCGAGATCGCCCGCCTATCGTTTTAACACAAGGCAGGCGTAGCCTAACGGAGAACCCTCACAAAAAGTGAGTCGCGGGATACACAATATCCCTCGCACACGAAGACACGATTGGGGAGATCGGTCCATCGAACACCCCAACCACACATGACTCTTCAGAATCGACAAAATAAAGATAGCTCGCCAGACAAACTAGTTTTTGTTTCCTTACTTACAATAAGTGAACAAAAACAAGGGGGCAGGGATAGGTCGAGCTAATCTCAAATCGGCCGATCTGAAAAAAGAGGACCCACACTCGATCGGCTTCGCTCAAAAACATGCAGGGCGATCGGGGTCGTCCGACAAAAATTACAAGTAAGAATTCCGATTCAAAACATGTCAATGCTTTCAACACTCAGACAATCGGCCGGATGAACAAAACGTCGAAAGCAATTATACACGTACTTGTAAAAATTGCACGCAAACAGTCAAAGGCGATCACATGTAAAGAGACAGTATAAAAAAAGGAGCATTTTATTCATAACACAAGCTTCATACATTACGAGGCCCGAAGGCATTACAAAAAAATACAAGTTACGGAGGAAAAACAAAAATGCCTCTCAAGGCCCCGCCTGCTGGTCTTCGCCCTCGGGTTGCGGATCGGCTTGGGCTCCCCCATCGTCCTCGGGATGAATGAGTTTGCCGGTATACCAACTCAAGTCGATCTCGAAGTCGACAAAATCAAGGATCGGCAAGGAGAATTCTGGATGCAGAGGATGCTCGAGGACATAGGATTTGAAGCTCTCCATCAGGGGACCGATCTCGACCCCTGCCTTTTTAGCGGCTCGAACAGCGTCAGCATAGGCCAAGTAATAAGCGAACTCACCGACGTGCTCGACGTTAAGGTAGGGATCGACCTCGATCGCCTTCAGCTGCCCCTTCAAATCCGCCGCCGTCTTCTCGACCTCCGCCAGCTCGACCGCCTTGGCAACATTCTTGCCCCTGGCCTTCTCCAGCTCTTTCTTCGCCGCCTCTAGCTCACCGCTGAGCCGATCCACCATCGCCTTCAGCCCGGCCGCCTCCTCCTCCGAAGCCACGAGATTCTGGCGGGTTTCCTTCTCCTTATCACGGGACTGATCGGCAGCCTCCTTAGAGCGGCTCAGCTCCTGCTTCAATCGATCCACGTCCTGCTTAGCCCTTTTGGCCGTCTCCTCATACTCCTTCTCCATAGACCGGATCCGGTTGGCATCCTCGATATTTTTGTTCCGGGCGGCCTCGAGTTCGCGATGGAGATGAGCAGTGGAGGGTCGCCCCTCAAAATCCCTAGCAGCTTGGACGGCCATCGTCGCCGTCTGAAGAGCTAGGGCAACGGTCGCCTGCATGGCGTATCCAGATCGCCGACGAGCGATCGCATCAAGATCGGTCGTCCAAGCCTTGGGCAGAGAAGTGATAGCCTGGCGAACATAAGCAGGGACTTCGAGAGACTGTTGCGGAGCCTTGCTCGACAGAAAGTCCAGCACCATGGGAGCAACGTCCGGGTCGGCGAGACGAACCCTGCAGCGCAAACCAAGGAAACCAAGGAGTTAGCCCATACCATGCTCAGAATGCCTAACTCAGAAAATTTTGACCCTTTCTTACCTATTGACCAGCTCGGGATCGCGTCCGAAATAAGGCTTGCCCCGGGAGGTTTCCGCCTCGACGATCGCCACCTTCTTCGCCGAGCTGCCAGATGACCGGGGGCCAGAGACCGTGGGCTTGGGGCCTGATCGCTCCATCATCGGGATGGCAGATATAGGAGCCGCAGCGACCGGAGGCTCAAGAATTGATACATCCGCCTCAGAGATCGACAGGGACTCCTCCGACCTCCGCCTCTTGCGGCGCTGGAGCTGTTCCTCTCCCTGGACTGCCGGCTCGGCGATCGCTCGGCCGGGCCTCACACGGAGCAGGGCGAGACGTCGTTGCAGAACGCGACCACCGCTTGCCCAAGTGAAGGCGACCAAGAACTCCCGGGTTCGACATGGCTATCTCTGGCGGTGGTTCGGCAATTCGGGAAAATAAGCCTCACAAAGAAAAGATACAAACAAGTTAGACAAAACCAAACGACCTCTTGGAGACGATCGTCAAAGAAAGGAAGCACCACTTAAACTCATACCTTGAACTTTCAAGTGACGGGGGTAGCAGAACAATCGAGCCCCCAACCGATGAGCTTCGGTACCAAGCGATCGAACGTCAATAAAGGAGTTCGGCAAAGCACGGATCCGCTCCCAAACGATCAAGAAATCGAATGGAAGGTCGCCGATCGCTGGAACGAGAGGTCCTGCAAGAAGAAAACAAAATTAGATCAGTCCAAGACAAGCTCAATCAAGGGGAGAGTTTAAATCCTTACTCGGATTCCTCTCCCGGAAAGTGGTGGGGATCTCCAACTCCTCATTCGGCATGTCGCTCGACACCGATCGCCATGCCCCGCCGACCCAACACCATTTAGCCAGGTTACCCCTGGTCTTATTCGGCACGCCAAGGACCACTCTCCCGATTCGGCCTTGGATATGGTAGCCGCCGATCGACCCTTTCTGCGCGGCCAGTTTAAACAAATAATTCATCTCCAGCGCAGTAAGGAGGCGGAACAACCGGTGACCGCCAAACAGGGTCAACGTGCAGATGATCTGTAGCCATGCGTTCGGCGTCAGTTGAAGAGGCGCCAAGTTCCAGGCGATCAGCAAGTAGGAGACGGCAAATGGCAATGGGAATCGCAGACCCGCCTCCATAATCATCTCGTTGACGGCAACCATATCCTTGGGCGGTTGGTCGGCATGCTCATTCTCCGAGGGCACGTGCAAATAAACGTCAGAGGGGATATGATATTTAGCCCTCCAACGGCTCAGGTCTTTCTTGGTCGCCGTACTCCGGATCTTTCCGAGAGTCCACAGAGATGGGGCGGCGGCCTGAAAGACCGTCCGATTCACATGTTCGTAAGGGTGAGCGGCGGTGTAGGCTTCGAAATCGAATTCCGGACAGGGTCCGGCGATCGCTTCCATCATCTGAGCAAAAGCCAAGTAGGCGGGGCCGAATCTACTCTCTCGTTCCCAGGCCTCCCACACCAAGTCATCCTCATCCACCGGCGAGCCCCCCTGCTCCGCCGTCGCCGCCGTCCTCGCCACCTCGGCCTCGTTGAAAAGTTCTTCGAGTTCTGCAGGTGCAATCCCCGCTCGAATAGCTTCAACGGCCGTCTCCTTATCCACTCCAACGGGAATCTCCTCCCGTTCAGGCGACGCTGCGGCAGCGGAAGAACTTATGGTCTCGAAGGCTTTTGATCCTCCCGACATATTAGAAAGTAAAGAGAGGGAGAAGGTTAATTTTTCTTACCTAGAGAAAAGAGGAAGATCGGCAAAAGTATCTCCGGGAATTTTTGCAGAAATTCGGCTAAGGAAGCAAGGACGCGTAAAAAGTGAAGGAAAAGAAGTTCTGCCCTTTTTATAGATGGAGACGAGGGCCTAAATGCAAATAGGAGAAACCTCGGGGGCTGGATCACAACCGTCACGTGGGGACGCATTAAATGCGGCCCTCGAATCCCGCATACGCATCTTTTCGAGGGCATGCCGGTGGCTGTGTCCGACAAACCGGATTCCCAACAATGGCGCGACGCGTGTCCCTGCCACTTTTGGAAAGCCCGCTTTCTTTTCCCGCTGCTCCCGACGCGAAAGAAGGTCGTCCATATTTGAATTCAGATCGGCTGATCGTTTAAACATTGGCGATCGCCAACAGTGCCACCTCACCCCGTGTTTTCAACATCGAGGCGAGCTGGGGGGCAATTGTTGTGCGGCGATTAATTCGCCTCGATAGGCGATCGGCATCACAATCAGAGAAGCCAACCATGAAAGACATACTCTGGATAAACGCCTAGAGTTCGGCACAATGCGGCGATCGTCTTTTGGTATCCAGCGATCGTCTTTTGGTATCTGGCGATCGTCTTTAATGAGCGGACCAGAGGCGATCATCTCATGCCGCGTAGGGATCCAGCATCCGTCAAAGTCGTCGAAGACCGAATCTTGAATGATGGCCCACCCGCGGATCTTCAAAGGATACCGACAGATAGGTTCATTGACCCCAGCCTGTCACCTACCACACCTACCGACAAGGCCGCCGAAAGGTACGAAGTGGGTCCTCCCCGGACAGCGACTCGCAACGCGTGCTGGCTTCCCATTGGTTCGCCCAGCTGGCCTCCAGCTGCAACCTCGGACCTCAAGGGAACAGGACCACGTGACGGGACAATCGGCTGTTTTATTTTAAATATAGAAAACGGCGATCGCCCGCGATCGCCTGAGGGATCCCAACTACCTTGTCCCCTATAAATAGAGGACTCACTACTGTGGCCAAGGACACGAATTTTGCTAGGAATTAAGTGCAAAATACACACCAAAGAGAGAATCAAAGGCTCTTTTGGCAACCACTAACACATTCATAGTGATATTCATACACATTCATCATATATCCCAAGCAAGAACTCACAGATTTATCTATCTGGTTCTTCCGGCAATCTACGCGCTCTAAAGCCTAGATAACTAGAAGTCTTTACACTCCTTGTATTAGATTCTAACATTAATATTTGTACTGGCAAGATATTTATTAATAACATCTCACGAGAGCATTCAAGCCCGGGATTAACAACCCCGGCAAATCTTGTGTTATCTATTTTCTCACGGAAGTGTTCTCGCATTTGTTTGTTACTCGATCATTCCAGCAATACTATCTCCGGATAATATTTTGGGTAACAACATATATAAATAGACTAATAGTGTATAATTCAAATTATAACCAAACTTCCTTGTGGGATCGATAAACTGGACTCAAAAAGTCCACTTACTACTTGATACGATATCGTGCACTTGCGATAGTTACACTAAGAACGTGTCAGAGACCAACCATGTGCTAAAGACGATCGCCCGCTTATTATAATACAGCAGAGGCGATCGCCCAACGACTCCTTGTCCTATAAATAAAGAGCCTCCAGCAACTGGGAAAAGGTTCAGAAAAGTGCACAAAAAGGTTCAGAAAAATTCATAAAATCTCTCCTCCTGGGTTTTCTCTCTTGAATCTATTTTAGGATTTCTCTCTCAGTACCTCTTAACCAAAAGACGGTTGGTCGAGGCAAGAACTCCCTACAGTTCAGATTCGAAGAGATTCACAAGCTCAGAAGCTCAGATACTCTGCTAATTCACATAGTGAGAGACCGTCAATTTCTCACAGTCAGTACAGCACTCCATCGTTGTTACAAGAACTCATAGAGCATCATCTCTGGTTCTTCCGGCAATCTTCAACGCTCAAGATCTAAGATAACTAGGGTCTTTACACTCATTGTAATTGTACTCTAACATTAATATTTGTACTCCCAAGTATTCGTATTAATAATATCTCGCGAGAGCACTCAAGCCCGGGACTAACAACCCCGACAAAACTTGTGTTATTTACTTTCCCCACGGACGTGCTCTTGCATTTATTTGTTATTCGACCATTCCAGCAATATCATCTCCGGATAATATTTTGGGTAACAACAATTGGCGCTAGAGGAAGGGCGGGTCTTAACCTTCATTTTCATTCCTACCGTCTCAAAGAACACTCGTTGTTCTCAATAGAAGACGTTTTGGTAAAAGTCGATAAATTCATCTTCCTAGCCGATTTTATTGTACTCGATATGGAGGAGGATCATGATATCCCAATCATCTTAGGAAGACCATTCTTGGCAACAGGCCGAACTTTAATTGATGTGGAAAAAGGGAAGCTTACTCTACGAGTTCAAGAGGAGCAAGCTACTTTCAATATATTTCGATCCTTACAATATCCTAGTGATGCTAAGAATTGCTTTCAAATTGACATCATTAACTCGTGTGCAAGTAAAGCCTTTCAGGAGAGCTATCCATCAGATCCATTGGAGTCTGTTTTTGTTGGGTCCGCTTCTGAATTGAATTCAGAGCATGTAGCCTATGTACGACACATGGATGCTTCCCAACCATTTTTCACCCGTCGACCATGTGAGGAGCTCGGAAGTTCACCAAGTCGACCCATCCCATCAATCGAGAAACCCCCAAAGCTAGAGCTCAAGCAGCTACCGAGTCATTTAAAATATATATTTTTGGGACACGAAGATTCCTTGCCAGTCATTCTTTAGGCCACTTTAGCGGGGGATCAAGAGGAGAAATTATTGAGGGTTTTGAGGGAGTACAAATCTGCCCTTGGATGGTCTATTGCGGATATCAAGGGAATCAGCCCGTCCATTTGCATGCACAAAATTCTGATGGAGGATGACTACAAACTATCCGTGGAACATCAATGCCGTTTAAATCCAAATATGAAAGAGGTGGTAAAAGTCGAGGTTTTAAAACTCCTCGACGCAGGTATGATCTTTCCTATTTCTGATAGCAAGTGGGTAAGTCCGGTTCAAGTTGTGTCAAAGAAGGGTGGGATAACAGTTATCCAAAACGATAATAATGAATTAATTCCACTAGGATTGTTACGGGGTGGCGTATATGCATAGATTATAGGAAATTAAATAAAGCCACTACAAAAGACCACTTCCCTTTACCATTTATTGATCAAATGTTGGATAGATTAGCCGGACACGATTTCTATTGTTTTCTTGATGGTTATTCTGGGTATAATCAAATTTATATAGCCCCAGAAGACCAAGAAAAGACGAAGTTTACATGTCCTTATGGCATTTTCGCTTATAGGCGCATGCCTTTTGGTTTATGTAATGCATCAGCCACTTTTCAACGGTGTATGATGGCTATTTTTTCTGACATGGTAGAGCATTGCATTGAAATTTTTATAAATGATTTTTCTGTTTTCGGTGATTCGTTTGATATATGTTTGCAGAATTTGCAGAAAGTCCTCAAAAGATGCGAAGAAACAAATTTGATCTTGAACTGGGAGAAGTGCCATTTTATGGTCCAAGATGGCATTGTACTAGGCCACAGCATATCCTCCCATGGAATTGAAGTCGACCGGGCAAAAATTGAAAGAATCGAGAAGATGCCTCCGCTTACTTCGGTAAAAGGGATAAGGAGCTTTTTGGGACACGCCGGTTTTTACCACCGTTTTATTAAGGATTTTTCGAAGATCACGAAGCCGTTGTGCAATTTGATCATTAAGGATGTTCCGTTTAATTTTGACGAGTCTTGTAAAGAAAGTTTCGACCTATTGAAGAAAGCTTTAAGCACCGCCCCGGTAATAGTCGATCCAGACTGGGACCTTCCATTCGAGTTGATGTGTGATGCTAGTGACTTTGCCATTGGGGATGTTTTGGGACAGAGACGAGGGAAAGTGTTCCATGTTGTGTATTATGCAAGCCGAACTCTTGACGACGCCTAAAGAAATTATGCCACAACAGAAAAAGAATTGTTAGCTGTGATCTTTGCTTTTGATAAATTTCGGGCGTATTTATTGGGGACGAAAGTAGTGGTGTGGACTGACCATTCGGCGATCAAATACCTTTTGGAGAAGAAGGATGCTAAACCAAGGTTGATTAGGTGGGTGCTTCTCCTCCAAGAATTCAACTTGGAAATTCGCGACAAAAAGAGGACTGAGAATGTTATTGCCGATCACCTTTCACGTTTAGAGAATCCCCTTGAGAAGGGGGAAAGTCATCCACAAATTGTGGAAAACTTTCCCGATGAACAGCTCTACAAGTTGGGTTCGCAACACGCGCCTTGGTACACTGATCTAGTGAACTATTTGGCGAGCAAAATAATTCCAATTGATCTCTCGCGTCATCAAAAGAAGAAGCTAATTTCAGACGCTAAGTATTACTTGTGGGACGATCCTTTTTTGTTTAAAAGGTGCCCTTATCGAATCATTCGCAAATGTGTTCCGGATGAGGAAATCCGCAGTGTGATGAATCATTGCCATGCATCACCCTACGGTGGGTATTTTAGCGGAAATAGAACAGCGGCAAAGGTCTTACAATCGGGTTTCTATTAGCCATCGTTATTCAAAGATGCTCACTCATTTGTGTCCACGTGTGATCGGTGTCAACGGACGGGAACGACATGAAATGCCATTGAACACAATACTTGAGGTTGAATTGTTCGACATATGGGGGATCGACTTCATGGGTCCATTTCCTCCATCAAATAAGAACATCTATATTCTAGTAGCAGTGGACTACGTCTCAAAGTGGGTCGAAGCGGTGGCACTACCAACAAATGGGTCTAATGTCGTGATCAAATTTATAAAAAAATATATTTTCACGCGTTTTGGGACTCCACGTGCTATTATCAGTGATGGTCGTTCACACTTCGACAACAAATTCCTTGATGCGGTCTTAAGAAAATACGGAGTCACTCACGTGTTTCTACGACCTACCATCCCTAGGCGAGCGATCAAGTCGAGATATCAAATCGAGAGCTAAAGTGGATCTTGGAAAAACAGTCAGCTCGTCTCGAAAAGATTGGTCCTTTAAACTCGATGATGCACTTTGGGCGTACCGTACTGCGTACAAAACACCTATCGGCATGTCACCTTACAGATTGGTTTATGGGAAAAGTTGTCATTTTCCAGTAGAGATGGAGCATCGTGCATAATGGGCGATAAAGAAATTGAATTTTGATCTTAAGTCTGCTGGTGAAAAGCGCTGCTTGCAGTTGAACAAGCTGGAGGAAATTCGTCATGATGCGTACGAGAATGCGAAGTTTTATAAGGAGCGGACAAAGATTTGTCACGATAAGCACATCACACATCGAGAGTTCGTTCCAGGTCAAGAGGTGTTATTGTTTAATTCTCGTTTGAGGTTGTTTCCTGGGAAATTGCGTTCACGATGGTCGGGACCGTTTATAGTAGTTCAAGTATTTCCATACGGAGTAGTGGAAGTACAAAAAGATGACCGAAAATTTAAAGTTAATGGGCAGCAGTTGAAGGCCTACATGGGTAATCCAATAGACGCGCAGAAGACGAGCGTCATCCTATCCACCGTAGAGTGAATGCTAGAAAAGTCCGACTGAAGACTATAAACTTAGCGCTTCTTGGGAGGCAACCTGAGTATTAGTTGTAGATGTTAATTTTCGTTGTTTTCATTTATTCTAAGAGTCTAATTTTCGTCATTTTTTCTTTGATATGTTTCTCTCTCACGTTCTTTGTGTTTTCGCTCAATTTTTTTTTGTGCAAGAGCAGTCCAGGTAAGGGTCCGCGGCACATACATGGCGGCCCGCGCGGTACGCACAAGTCCAAAATCGAGGAAAACTTTCTGTACTATGTGTCGCGGCACGAAGAGGCTGAGCCGCGGCACACTAAGCTAAAGAGCCGCGGCACGTTGAAGCTGAGCCGCGGCACGCCGAGACCCAAAATATGTACCCAGAAGACTGTACTCTATACCGCGGCATGCAATCTCTGAGCCGCGGCACACTAACCCCTGGAGCCGCGGCACCCGTTCAATGAGCCGCGGCACACGCCGAGATACCCAGCGCCCAGAACCAACTGTACTACGGGCCGCGGCTCACTTGATACATGCCGCGGCACCTGCTGCGAATTTTAAATGTCCAGGGCAACCTTATATAGGGGTGTTCATAACCGGGTACCCGGTTTTTCGGGTACCCGAATTTACGGGTACCCGGTTATGCGGGTAATGAAAAATTCGGCCCGTGACCCGACCCGAAAAGTCGGTGCAAAAAAGCTGGTACCACTATTTTTTTCGAATTGGTCATAGGGTACCCGCCCAAAATTTAACACCACTAATTTTAAATTTTTATAAATAATTTGTAATTTTAATATAAATTTATTTTAAAATTTATTATATAAATTAATTCCCTGAGTACTAAATACATTATAAATATTACCATACAATAAGTAAATCTCAAAACTAACTAAATTTTTTTATATATATCATTTTTTTATTATATAATTATGTTTAATTCAATATTCAATTATATATATGAAAGAATATATTATTTTTTATTTAACGATTTTATCTTCTTGTAAATTTCCAAACTAGTGAGAATAAATACTGTTACTGAAAATATAATTAACATGAATTCTCATATCAAATATAATTCATATTATTTGAAAGATAAAGTTTCATATAATTACAAATTAAATAATTAAATTTATAAAAAAAATAACTATTCAAAAATAATCGGGTTTTCGGGTACCCGAATTTACGCAACAAGTCGGCCCATGACCCGGCCCGATTATATAATTTTTTTCCGGGTCGGGTACCCGGCCCGAAAAAAAGTTAAAATTTTTAAAAATACCCGGAATATTTATTTCGGGTCATCGGGTAGTTGGGCCGGGTAGTTCGGGTCGGGTATTTTTGAACACCCCTAACCTTATAACCTCAGTCATCCGAGACATATGGTAATCTTACACTCTTCTTCTTCGCGCGGCGCACGGATAGTCTCCCGTCAAAGTTGTTCTTCTTCTTCTTACCTTCTTCAATCCAACACAAGGTAATTCTTATCCCTAAAACTTCATTGCGACATGGATTGAGGATTGGGGTAATATTCTTCATTCGTTGATGAACTTGTGTTTAGTTCTTAAATTTATATTAAAATTTATATCGGATTATGCTGAGATTATGTGATTGATTGATGGTGTTTTGTTAGTTTGTCGTGAATTGCTGTGATATTTGATTCAATTATTGTTTTTGAGGATTGATTTGAGTATGTTATTGTTTTTTGTTCTTCATTTAAGTGAACGCATGCAAGGTGTTTAACAAAATGCACCAATGAAATTTTTTGAGCCGAACATCTTCAAATTATATGCAATGAATTCGATTATCGGATTAAATTGTGCCTCCAAGCCTTACATCATGTTTGAGCTTAAAATCTCGGCCTTATTTCCCTCATACGATATTGCAAGTTCATTCGACTTTATATTCATTTTTCGCACGTTTTAAGTCGAGAGTGGTGTAGTTATCTTTAAAGTTGTTTATTTTCCGGCGTTTATTTTTCAGGAACTTCATCCTGGCTAGGAAAAGGAAGTTGAGTACGAGGGTTAGGATGCAATCATCCCCCAGAAGAGGGGAGACGTCACAAAACCGAGCAGATATGGAATCACACCAATTTTCTGATCCTGACATTCATAGAATATTCAACAAGAGAATCTATCCTCGTCCAATAATTCCGGAGCGGGGCTTCACTCTCTCCCCCCAGGACGGCGAGCTATTGGCGATGATCAACGAGATGGGATGGACTCGATTCACTGCGCCACCCGAGGCGGCGGTGATTTCTATTGTCCAGGAGTTCTACGCCAGTGCTCTATTGCGACAAATCCAGGCGGGACAGATGATGGGGCGACCAGACACACGGACTGAGGTCGTCGTCTGAGGCCAAACTGTGGACTTTTCGGTGGACGCGATTCGGAGGCTGTACGAGCTACCGGAGGTGGACGAATCGGAGTACACACGGACTATGAGTGGCCTCACGAGGGAGGCTCTGCTAGAGGCACTTGCTCAGCCCAGTTCCGTCTGGGAGATGCGCGTCCCGGGTTCCACAGCTTTCTATTTCAAGATCTCTCGCCTCAGTCGGCTCGGGCGAGCCTGGCTCTACTTTCTCTATGCACGAGTCGACCCTACATCACAGATCTGCTCGGTCTTACTTCCTCGTGCCAGATTACTGTATGCTATCACGACGGGACTCCGGTTTGATGTGGCCCCACGTTTGTCCCGTTCTATATTTCAGTGTATCCAGTGAGGGGCAAAGACGGGATTAAAACATCCCTCGCTGATATGTGCTCTATGCCACCAGTCGGGCATGACATAGTCCGACGACGAGCCGTATTGCACCCCAGAGTCCGATCGACCACCGTATTATCTCCCATTTTGACCAGTGGGGTGGCACGAGGGCACACGAGCGGGGGCGAGGATTTCTTATCGATGAGCCACACGAGCACTCTTCTGAGCCACTACTCCTGACACATGAGTCGACGGCGGATGCTGATGATCGGATTGAGTCCACTCCACCCCCTGCGTGAGAGCACCTTCAGGCGATGTTTGACAGCCTGAGGGAGGAGATGCGGAGAGAGAGAAAGAGAGACAGCCATCTAGCAGCTGTTGGAGAGGAGATGCGGGCTGAGAGAGACAGCCTCCTCACAGCTGTTCGGGAGGAGATGCGTGAGCAGGCCCGTCGGGCCAATCGACGTGAGGAGAGGCACTTGGCGGCGAGGGATGCTTATCATCAGGACTATCTAGCTGCATGTACGAGCCATATACTCCATCCCGACGGACCCTTCATTCCACCAGTCAGGCCATCTACACCACCCTCCTCGTCGGACGAGGTCGGCACCAGTTCCTGAGCTAATATTACGGGAGTACTTGACGTTTTCTCATATTGCATATTACTATATATGTCCATTGAGGTCAATGTACGTCTTAAGTGGGGGGGTTACTTTCAGTTGTTATTTACTTATTCGTTGTTATTTTTTGTTGTTATTGACTCTAGCCTTGCTTGTCTTGACTTTATTTGCATTCGTGGATTTTTCGTGCAGCCTTGTGTAAAACTGATGATATGATACTGATTTCTTTTTGAAGAAACGGTTGAGTTTTGGTCGAGTTTGCAGTCTGCGATATTTGTTTCCTTTGAGTATTCATTAGGTCCGAATTTTTTTGCGTTATTATAGAAATCTTAGCATATAAGAAATGAGACATACGTGTTTATGAACCGCCGTCTATACATTTGGTTACACTTTTCACATAGCTAGTCGTCTAGTAACATGAGTCTTCTTGGCATTTAATATGAGTTTAGAGTTGGACAGTCTTTCCCAAATTCGAGAAATTATACATGTTCTATGATGGGAAGTCTAGTAACCGGGGGTATTCACGCGACCCGTTGTTTACTCTCGCGTAAAACAAGAACCCTGAATAGACTAATGGTTCATAAAAATCGCATGATGATGAAAAGAAGCCAAGTAACCGGATGTATTCACGTGACCCGTCATTTACATTCGCATAAAACAGCAACTTTGAATCGAACATGCGGGAATAACCATTCGAGTTTTTTCTCCGCTGTAGAAGGAGACTTAGTAACTAGAAGCACTCATGAGCCCCATGAGTGTCTTCTACGTCAAACGGTTCCCCAATACATGAGAATGGATTTCCACCCTAGGGTCATTTCATGGAACATACCGAGAGTCGAAACCTAGTGGTTAACTCGAATCATTATAATGATTATACATAAGGGAATGCTGTCCGAGGATTATTATTTATGATGAAACTCTTGCATTTTTGACACGAGAGGGACTGGGCGAGTTGGCTTGTTTAATCTAACCCTTCATATTGGCGGTCGGCTAAATTCACGCTTGTTAATCTTTGAGCTTTGATTTTCTTCATGACCGATAGATCAGCACTAAAAATGATTGCTTTGTGGATCCTTATCCGTGATGTGACTCACTAAAACGATATGTGTATTTTTCTTTGAGATTTTTAGGGTAGTATTAATCAGGTGAACACTATGGATATTGCACGTTTACCCACGATACTTGTCATCTCATTTGAAATTAATTTTTGCTTGAGGACAAGCAAAGGCTTAAGTTTGGGGGTATTTGTTAGTTGTATTTTTATGCGCTTAATCATCATTATTTTATACCCATTCTTAGTTTAAATCAGCGTAAATGAGCTTTTAATGCATTATCTGTACATGTTTTGAAGGAAATTCGAGTCCGAGAGCTTAAACGAAGAAAAACGGGCCAAAACGACAATTTTTGGTTAGGGACCGCGGCACACGGACAAGGGGCCGCGGCACAGGAGACGTCCAGAAGGACCCGGTACAAACTATACCGGGGGACGCGGCACGCAAGACCTGAGCCGCGGCCCGTAAGGAAAAATCCCGCCCAGGCCTGGCCACACGAAGACAGGGACCGCGGTACACTAATGCCGGGCCGCGGCCCGCCGCGCTGGTTCCCTACTCGCAGCTCGCGATTTCGGTAGTTTGGAAGCCCGTTTCTGACCTAATTTCCAGACGTGTTTTTGAGGCTGATGAAAAAATATAAATAGGCATTGAAGGTCAGAAGATAACATCATCGAAGAGAAGGAGAAAACACTGAGGAGCAGGGAGCAGAAGCTAGAGAACGGAGGAATTCAAGTTCTTCAACTGTGTTTGATTTCTATTATGCTTTCTTTAATTCTTTGTGTATTATTTTCTTGCATGTTGGGCTAGAACCCTATTCTAGGAATGTGATGAAACCGAAGTTTTGACGAATTAACTTTTGATTTTGCATTATTAACATATATATCCCTTTCTTATTGAGTTTTCCCCAATTGTTTTTAATGCGTTCAATTATGTGGCCTATGATTGAATTGTTTTGATTACGAAACTCGAATCGGGAGAGGAGAGTTAGTAGGAAAAATTGGTAAGAAACATTTTATCTTGTGAGATAGGAATATACTCATAGGAATTACGTGGCCTGTATGAAGATTTTGTACTTTTTGTCTATTGTCGAATTAATTCACCTAGGAATAGAGTGTTTTATTCGCCTTAGAAAATTCTACTGACCTCGGGAGAGGCATTAGAGTATATTAGCAAATCTTCGCCTTCAATAAATTGGGAAATCACTTAATTCATATAAATCAAGAGTAATTCGGATAAATCGAGGTGGATTCTCAATCCTAGATTATTCTCCTATTTGATCTTCTTTCTTCTAATAATCGATTTTATAAATTATTCTTAGTTTATCATTATATTAATTTTCTTTAATATTCCTTGCACCACCATATTCGATCGTTCAGATAAAATTAGAATACACATAAATTGGTAGTTAGTAAGTCGGTCCTCGTGGGAACGATATCTTACTTATCACTTTATTACTTGCTTATGACAACGTGCACTTGCGTTCACCGAAATACATAACAAGTCGGGTAGTTAATCTCATACGGTTTCAACTGTCGGGAGGCATAGGCAATCACCCTATCCTTATGCATCAACATGCAACCCAAACCTTGATTTGAAGCATCGCTGTAAACCATGAACCCATCAGTTCCATCTGGTAATGCTAATATTGGCGCCGTTGTCAGTCTTCTCTTAAGTACATCAAAACTAGCCTGACATTTCTCGTCCCACACGAATTTCTGAGCCTTCTGCAACAACTAAGTAAGCGGATGAGCAATTTTGGAAAATCCTTCCACAAAACGACGATAATATCCAGCAAATCCTAAAAATCTTCGGACTTCCTTCACGTTCTTAGGAGATTCCCACTCCAAGATTGCCTCAAGTTTGTTCGGGTCTACCTGTACTACGTCGGTTGATATCACATGCCCAAGGAACATTACTTCCTTCATCCAGAACTCGCATTTGGAAAGTTTTGCATAAATCTGTTCATTCCTCAAAGTATTCAAACCAATACGCAAATGTTCTGCATGCTCTTCTAGATCCTTTGAATAGATCAAGATGTCGTCAATGAAAACAACCACGAATTTATCCAAGTATTCTAAGAATACCCGATTCATCAATTGCATAAACACCACAGGAGCATTAGTAAGTCCAAATGGCATCACCACAAACTCATAGTGGCCTTACCGGGATCTGAAAGCAGATTTCGGTATATCAGATTCCTTAATCCTCAACTGATGATATCTTGATCTCAAGTCGATCTTCGATAATACCCTCGCCCCCACCAGTTGATCAAATAAATCGTCGATCCAGGGCAATGGGTATTTATTCTTGATCGTCATCTTGTTCAGCTCCCTGTAATCAATACACACTCGGAGGGATCCGTATTTCTTTCGAACAAAAAGAACGGGCGCACCCCAAGGAAAAACGCTAGGTTAAATGTATCCCTTCTACAACAATTCTTCAAGGTGTTTCTTTAACTCATATATCTCGTTTGGCGCCATACGGTATGATGCTCTAGAAATAGGTGCAACTCTTGGTTCCAATTCGATATTAAACTCTACAGCCTTACACGGAGGTAATTCAGGTAGTTCGTCAGGAAATACGTCTGAGAATTCGTTCACAACTGGAATGGATGAGAGCTCTACTCGTTCTTCCTTCTTCATGGCATAACACCAAAACCAGGTACAACCCTGTTCCAACAATTTAATCGCTTTCATAGCTTTGATCACTTTCCCTGAGCTCCCTGGTCTCTATCCTTCGAATAAATATTCAGATCCGTCATCAGCAATAATCGAAATAACTCTCTTCCGATAATTTAAAATAGCTCCATAGCGATTGAGCCAATCATCCCCCAAGAATTAAATCGTCACCAAGGATGTCGATCACGATAAGATTTGATAGACAATTCCTCCCTCCTATGGACACAGGAAAATCCCTAGTTTCTAGATTTCTCACAATTTTCTCTCTACTCGGCAGACTCACAACATTATGTTCACAATCATGTAAACACGAGATTTTCAAATGATTAACACGGTTTAATCATATGAAAGAATGTGTATCTCCTGAATCGAATAAGACACTAACTGGTTGCAAAGAATTTGAATTGTACCTGATGCAACAGCAGTGTTATGATCATCTGACCTCTTTATCTCATAAAGGCGCGAAGGAACGGACCCAGCACTGGATGCTACTCTCTTTTTGAAATTCTGCTGTTGAAGACTACTCTGCTGTGTCAGGTTCACACTTGTCTCTTTCGGAACTTATGCTGAAGTGTGAACTCCAAACGATCTAGTCACATTTCCACAAAAAGTCGCCTGATGCCCTTCTTGCCCACATTCAAAACAGGTCACAGAAGGAGCAGAGCAATCACGCCGAATATGCCCTAATCATCCATAGTTATAACACTTCTTCGCTGCATTTGAAACCGTCGATGCTGTTCGGAACGTCTTTCCACCTCGGGAAGGATACGGAGGCCTCTTGGATGAATAGAATAAGGACTGGCCCTTGCGGGGCCCGCTACCCTTGTTCTCAGTGAAGTTGCCAGACACTCTCTGCTTTTTTGATTCCGTAAATTTCTCCACTGCTGCCTCTTTCATCTCGTAAGCTAATTCTTTATCATGATACTGTCGGAGAGTAGTACATTTGAATCCTGAAATATATTGTTGGATCTTCATCTTCATCCACATGTTGAAGTGAAAAATCTTCTCTGCCTCGGTTGTAACCAAATGTCGCACAAAGGTTAGCTGATGATTAAAAGTTTTAATCATATCAGTCATAGATGCCTCCTGATCTTGTGGTGAGAAACACTCTCGGACTCTAGCCCCTCTAACTATACGAGGACAATACTATGCTTCTATCATTACTTTAAATTCTGTCCAGTCAGCATTATGATCCTCAAGTTGAATGGCTTCCCACAAGTCGAAAGCTTCCCTAGTCAGAATATACTGAGCGATCAGAACTTTTTGGTCATCGGGACAATTAATCCCCGCAAATATCTTCTCCAGTTCTTTCATCCACTGGTCCCATGTAGGCATCTCTGAAGAACCATCAAACTTCGATTGGTGTAGTTTGACCACTTCTGAAAGCCACTTATCTCCCCGATTGTCCTTGTTACGCTGTTGACCCATCGTTGCTTGCATGCGGTCAACCACCTGAGCAAATTGGGTCATCTGAGTAACCACTTGTTGAAGCACTCCCGGCATGTTAGATTTGCATCTTCCTCCATAGTTCGTGCTCGGTCATCGTTTACTGATTCCTGTTGTCCGCCAAAACGGGAATCCGCTTGATTAGCCGACAAATCCGGGGTAGACGATGAATCTTCCTGTCTCGCATTACCACGTCTACGTCCACAACCGCGTCCGTGTCCACGACCTTTTCTAAACATACTGTAAATACAAATACTCAATACCCAGGGCAAAATCTTCTAAAATTCGTCAATATTCACAAAACACAAAATAATTAAAACGGTAGTATATGAGATTAGGAAACTTACAACCACGGTCCACATGACGACGCTGGCTGTACAGTGATGTTATACGTGTTCGATAAATCAAACGACATAAACAGACCCAAATAAACCCAACTGCCAAGATATCCATGAATCTTAGCTCCGATACCATATTCTGTAACACCCCGAGATATTCGGAATAATTACAGCGCCGTAAACCCTTTATGTAAGAGTTTACAAGGCTAAATTAAAAGAATAGCTGAACAATACGAAAATACCTCCAATAGTTGAGTAATTTAATAACCGGTTAAAACATCTCAACACAATTCAATTATTACAAATTTCTCGAATCATCAAAAGACAAACATACTCGAGTACTAAATACCAAACCAGAATATCAAAATAATACAACAGACAACATCACTATGCCTCATCATCATTTTGTCGGTATTGTGGTTGCTTTCCCGCTCCTCGGCTACCTGAACATCAAACAAATGTACACCCCCATAGGGGTTAGCAAAATGATGCTAGTACAAGTATCATAATATACAAGAACAGATATGCAACAACGATGCATAACAAAATACAGAATATGGACTTCCACTATCGGAATCCAACGATGCGAATTCACATGATTCCATCAACACAACATAGGGTAATCCAATGATCCAGTGCCCTGAGCATAGATCCCAAGATGATCCCATCGAACCAACACGAGTTGGAAAAACCCATCCAATGATCCAGCGCCCTTAGCATAGATCCCATGATGATCTCGTCAGACCAACACGAGGTGGACAACTGATCCAGCGCCCTCAGCATAGATCACACGATCCCTTTCAGATCAATACAACACACACGATACAACCATGCATACATATGCAAAACAATATGTTCATCAATATGAACATACACATGGATCAAAAACATGAACGACATTATAACAATTCATCTACGGTAATCTCATATTCATCAATATGAATGGTAATATGCATGATCAAAATCATCAATGTTAAACCAAAAGTCATGTTACGATACTTGCCTCAAAAATGGCGACAAGGATAGATACTACGAATAACCTTCAACCCGGTCGAAGAACTCTTGCTTGATCAATTCACCAAAAATCCGAACCTTCATTGAACAATAACACCAATATAACTAACGGTTCCGGATAATCGTTATAAACATCATACGAGCATCAAGAGGCGTAATCTACCCGATAATAAAAACGTATGAATCTGCCCCAACCCATACTGGTTGAATCATCACTACGCTACTAATTCGAACAACAATCCCATAATATTCCAAGCAAGATTAAACACATCATTCGGCCGGATTCTTCAACTATATCACATGATAGTTCGTCTAACATGGATCCTAACCATAACTTTCATTAATGCAACGCAGCAAGATTTCAGATATCTCTCGATGACCACCATAAAAACTCGTTTATTAGGTTCAACATGATTAACATCTTCTTCTTCAAGGAATAACTCTAAGTTCAAATCCATTAAGTTCCCCTATACGCGTTGTTCGTTCAAGTTGTAGGTAATAAACTCAATAACCTTAGTAATAATAATTTCCGTAGCATGATCATACATGACAATAAGTACACATAATCCAGATCGGTGAATCGCCACATACCTTTCACGGAAGGAAAAGAAGAAATTACTTTGAAGAACTCCACGCCAAACGCTAGAACACAAATCCTCAAGGCTCCTTGCCTTCAATGATATGTTTAGAGGCTGATATGAAGGTTTAAGATGGGTAGGGTAACTCTCTAAGTCTCGGAAATTGAGTGTGGGGCAAAGTGGAAACTGAAAAATGAATTGAGGTGCTGTCATATTTATATAAAATGATTATTAGTGCGCGCTACTGCTCCTTTTTAGCGTGCGCTAACGGGCTCCCAGCCCACTGTATCTAATTGTCCTTGGTCTTACGTACGTTAAATAGCCTATGTGTGCGCTAAAAGTAACAGTTAGCGTACGCTAAAGCCAATCATAGCGTGCGCTATCATCTTTACGAAAGCTCACTAACCTTACTGTACTAGATTTAGCGTGCGCTAGCATCTCTCATGTAGCGTGCGCTAAGCACTGTTGACTCGCCTTTTCCAAAAGCCGTCCATGTTCATCCCGATAAAACATTATCAAAGATACGCAATCCGATCTCACCTACCGCCTGTTTCAATCATGCTGACCACGTATAGCGTGCGCTAAGACTCATTTGTAGTGTGTGCTAACATATTTAGCGCGCGCTACACTTAAATGTTACCGTGCGCTAAATGTACATAAGTACATGCATGAAATAACAACTATGAAATCATACACTCGTCGATACAGGATCATGAAATACGGAGGATTATACTCAGATCAAATACAACATATGCAATGTCACAAGGTTCAAATACAGATAAAATACACATCAGATATTCGGGTATTACATACTCTCCCTCTAAAAAGAAGTTTCGTCCCGAAACTTAAGATGAAAATAACTCCGGATATCTAGCATTCATACCATCCTCAGTCTCCCAAGTGGCTTCTTCGACTCCAGGTCGTGACCATTGCACTTTAACCAAGGATATTGGTTTATTTCTCAATTGCTTGACCCGACTCTCAAGTATCTTGACTGGTTTCTCTTCGAACGTGCCATCATTAGCCATCTCAATCTTGCCGAAATTGATGACATGACTGGGATCTCGTAGATACTTCCGTAACTGGGATACATGAAACACATTATGAACACGACTAAGCGATGGCGGTAAGGCCAACCTGTACGCCAATTCTCCAACTCTTTCAAGAATCTTGAATAGCCCGATATACCTCGGACTCATCTTTCCTCTCCTTCCAAAGCGATAAATCCCCCGAGTAGGAGAAACCTTTAAGAGCACGTGGTCCCTAATTTCAAACTCTAACGGGCGACGACGCACGTCTACATAAGACTTCTGTCGACTCTGGGCATTCAACATCCTTTCACGAATCAGAGCTACCTTCTCTTGAGTCTGTACTATCAACTCTTGTTCCATCCCGATCATGTCAGACGAATCATCCCAAACACAGGGGTGATCTGCATCTTCTCCCGTACAATGCTTTAAACGGTGCCATCTCAATGGAAGCATGCCAACTATTGTTGTAGGTGAATTCAATCAATGACAAATGAACCTCCCAATCAGTCGACCAATCTAAGGCACAAGCTCTTAGCATATCTTCTACTGTGTGAATAGTCCTTTCGGACTGTCCGTCAGTATGAGGATGATAAGTTGTGCTGAAGTTCAGCACGGGTCCCAAGGCTTTATGAACTACCTTTCAAAAGTGTGACACAAAGCGACCATCCCGATCCGAAATAATGGTCTTCGGCGTACCATGCAATCGGACTATCTCCACAATAAAAACTCGTGCCAACTTCTCTGGTCCCCAAGTGTCCCTAATACTAGTGATGGCAAAAAAAACCGTGGATCCGGGTACCAGGTGGATTTTACCCGTTCGGGTCCAATTCGGGTCTTGAATTTTGGGTCTGGATCCGGGTCCGAAAATGAGCCGACTTAGTTAGACGATCAACTATCACCCAAATCATATTCATCCCTGTTCTCGTCCTTGGCATATTGGTGATAAAGTCCATCGATATGTCTTCCCACTTCCATTCAGGAAACGGAAGTGGCTTCAACATTCCAGCAGGTCGCTGATGTTCGATCTTAACCTGTTGACAAGTTAAACACCTCGAGACATATTCTGCTATGTCCTTCTTCATATTTCCCCACCAGAAATTTTGCTTTAGAGCTTTAGACCCTGATTTGAAGCATCACTGTAAACCATGAACCCATCAATTCCATCTGGTAATGCTAATATTGGCGCCGTTGTTAGTCTTCTCTTAAGTTCATCAAAACTAGCCTGACATTTCTCGTCTCACACAAATTTCCAAGCCTTATGCAACAACTGAGTAAGCGTACGCGCAATTTTGGAAAATCCTTCCACAAAACGACGATAATATCCAGCAAGTCCTAAAAAGCTTCAGACTTCCTTCATGTTCTTAGGAGATTTCCACTCCAAGATTGCCTCAAATTTCTTCGGGTCTACCTGTACTCCGTCGGTTGATATCACGTGCCCAAGGAACATTACTTCCTTCAGCCAGAACTCGCATTTGGAAAGTTTTGCATAAAGCTGTTCATTCCTCAAAGTATTGAAAATAATACGCAAATGTTCTGCATGCTCTTCTGGATCATTCGAATAGATAAAGATGCCGTCAATGTAAACAACCACGGATTTATCCAAGTATTCTAAGAATACCCAATTCATCCATTGCATAAACACTGCAGGAGCATTAGTAAGTCCAAATGGCATCACCACAAACTCATAGTGCCCGTACCGGGATCTGAAAGCGGATTTTGGTATATTAGATTCCTTAATCCTCAACTGATGGTATCCTGATCTCAAGTCGATCTTCAAGAATACCGTCACCCCCTGCAGTTGATCAAATAAATCATCGATCCGGGGCAATAGGTATTTATTCTTGATCGTCATCTTGTTCAGCTCCCTGTAATTAATACACAATCGGAGGGATACATCTTTCTTTCAAACAAAAATAATGGGTGCACCCCAAGGAGAAACGCTAGGTTGAATGTAACCCTTCTGCAACAATTCTTCAAGTTGTTTCTTTAACTCATACATCTCGGTTGGCGCCATATGGTATGGTGCTCTGGAAATAGGTGCGGCTCCTGGTTCTAATTCGATATTAAACTCTACCACTTTACGTGGAGGTAATCCAGGTAGTTCGCTAGGAAATACGTCTGAGAATTCGTTCACAACTGGAATAGATGAGAGCTCTACTCCTTCTTCCTTCTTCATAGCATAACACCAAAACCCGGTACAACCCTGTTTCAACAATTTAATCACTTTAATGGCTTTGATCACTTTCCCTGAGCTTCCTAGTATCCATCCTTCGAATAAATGTTCAGATACAGCCTCAGCTATAATCGAAATAACTCTCTTCCGATAATTCAAAATAGCTCCATAGCGATTGAGTCAATCATCCCCGAGAATTAAATCATCACCAAGGATGTTGATCACGATAAGATTTGATGGCCAATTCCTCCCTCCTATGGACACAGGAAAATCCCTAGTTTCTAGATTTCCCACAGTTCTCTCTCTACTCGGCAGACTCACAACATAAGGTTCACAATCATGTAAACACGAGATTTTCAAACGATTAACACAGTTCAATGATATGAAAAAATGCGTAGCTCCTGAATCGAATAAGACTAATGATTCTTGTAAATGTTGTACATTCATGTATGTGTAATGCTTTATGAATCTATGATTCATATCTAGGATATGTTATTGATTGTGTTGCTCATTTCATTGTGGAATTATATTCCCAAGTTCCATACCGTTGATTTGGTTGATCGTTGTTGTCACTTCGGAGAACTTCTTTGACCTTTGTTGGATATGTTGATTACTTGAGTTTTGTTCTCATGCTGTATCGTAACATTTCTGGAATCATATCCGCGTGCTGATTGGTTAAGTCTAGGACATTTATTCGGGCACATATGGTCGTGTGTTGATGTTTCCAAATTGGACCATGCACATGAGGCGATTACTTCGTGAGACGAATTACGTAAATTGCGCCACGTATATCCCTAGGATTCCGTATATGGGTTTTACATGTGCACGGACACATTTTCGGTTCGGCGAACTGTGATATCCTCCTTTGATCCATATTGATTGGTTTTTCATACACCATGTGTGGTTGGGTATGTCAGATGGTTTGCGACTGGTTGTTCATACGCCCGAGGGGTACATTCGACCGTCTAGTGTGTTTCATTAAGATCTGTTATATATGATTTATATAACATCTTGAGATTATTATCATGTATATCTGTCCCTGTGATCTTGGGCGAAATACTTGTTGTATTTTGGGTCGAGGGAAGGCTCAGGCACAGAAGGAGCGACGTGACGGCTAAGGGTCTGAAGGATACTAGTTTGGAGCCGCGAGTCTTTTTTTCTTCGGTTATGATTGAACCATTATTTTTACTTCCTCTTTATTATATTTCTATTCATTTGTATTATTTTGGGTATACTACATCTTCATATGGTTTATACTTGTATTTTGGATAATTTGTGAAATGGCATGTTATAGGTGTATGATGTATAAACTCCACGTTGTAGTGTTGGATATATAATGTGGCTCGGTACTGTAGTTATATTATGGTTGGTTAGAGTGTTTATATCACCCGGTCGGTCCCAGTGTGGGGTCCACGGCATTGTAATGTACATAATTTTTGGGGTGTCACAAGTTCAGCTGCGTCTTTAGATCCTGGCTGATTTGCAATGGGTCTTCATTAACTGAGTATATCATTCTTGGGTATTTGACAATTATTTCTTCTAGAATGATAGCTTTGAGCTTTTTCTCAATTTATTCATCCGTTTCCTGTACTCAGTAACAGCTTCATCAAATACAACATGGGGTATTTCTTCCACAACTAATGTGCATTTGTTAAAGACTCTGCTTATCTGAGAGTATCCCATAAAGAGACCATCATCAAATTTTCCATCAAAATCATTCATTTGAGTTTTTCCATTGTTGTGGATAAAATACTTACAACCACAAATATGAAAATATGCAACAGTTGGTGATCTGCCATTTCAAACCTCATAGGGACTTTTACAGTATCTCCCTATTATCATACTTCTGCTTTGTGTATGATGGGTTATGTTAACAGCTTCAACCCATAACCTTTTGGGAAGGTCAGTTTCAGTAATCATAGTCGTGGCTGCTTCCTTGAGGGTTTTGTTTCTTCTTTCAGCTACACCATTTTGTTATGGTGTTCTTGTAGTTGAAACTTCATGTTGAATTCCATTCTGATCACTGTATTCAGTTATGGTCTTTTTGAGAAATTCTCCTCCTTTATCTGATATGATCTTTATGATAGATAAGGACTTCTCATTCTGGATTCCCCTCATAAGCTCAGGCAGCTTGGTTAGAGTTTCACTCTTCCTGTAGAGAGAAACTATCCAAGTATATCTTGAGTAGTCATCTACAACTACTAAGGCATGCTTTCTTCCACTCAAGGTCTTTGGTTTGATAGGTCCAAAGAGAACCATGTGTAGTAGTTCCAGTATCCTGTTGGTTAGAGTGGTAGGTTGCACTAAGTTGAAAGAAGCTTTGGCCTGCTTTCCTTTCTGGCATGCATCACATAGAGTATCCTTCTTAAATATTACTTCTGGAAGACCTCTGACTAGTTTTAGTGAGCTTATCTTGTCGAGAGCTTCTAAGTTTATATGGCTTAGTCTCGTGTGCCACAACCATCAATTTTCAGCTATTGTCTTTGGCATGAAACATGTATTCGGTATGCCTGTTTTCCAATCTATCACATAGACATCCCTTCTCCTGTAGCCTTCTAGCTTTACTTCTCCAGTTAGGAGATCAATTATCATTCATTTTCATTTGGTGAATACTACTAAATTGTTCTCATCATAGAACTAGCTTATGCTCAATAGGTTATATTTCAGTCCTTTGACATACTGCACTTTTGTAATGACAATATTTTCTTTGTGCAGTATCTTCTTGTTTCTTGTCATGTGTCTTGAGCACCCAAAGCCCATAAGCCATTCTTCACTTCCTACTGGTGTTTCTATGGCTACTGCACAATAATCCTCCCATTTTTTCTGCAATAATCCAAGAAAGATTTAGGTACGTAGATGTGAGTGGGTCCTCTTGGTTAGTAAATTTCCTGGAGAATTGATTTATCCTTTTATTAAAGTTATTCTGATATCCATTATAATAGCATAATTATTATTTCTATATTCCTTATTTGGATGGTACATATGATAAGGTTGATAATATGCTTGGTGTAGGCCATTGTTAAATCTCGGCTGAAAATTCTTTTGGGGTTTCCATACATTTTGAAATTTTTGATTCCCTTAGGGTTTCCATCTATATTTTCTAGTTTGAAAATTGTTTCGTGGGCAATTTTGGTAGTAGTAATTTTGTGAGTAGTGTCTCAGCTGCTGATTCTGATTTGCTCATGCCTAGTTCTTTGTCTCAGCTGAAGCCTGAACTGTCCTGGCTGCTCTCTAGACTATCTTGGCTGATGCCTAAACTATCTTGGCTGTTGTCTTGACTGTTGCTGAGCTTTTGACTCGGCTACTCCCTATTATGAAATCTATTTTGATTGGTCAGTTCAGCTAGTTGTACATTTGCTTCTCCTTTAATAAATGTGGTTCTAGAAATGGGAGCAACATTTGTATCATATCTAAGACTTGATTTTAAATATAATGGTCTTTGATTAGTGCACAATTTTTGTAATGTTTTGGATGCTTTAAGAGATGTTATTTATTTGGACTGAGCATCATTTATCTGTTTGAGCTTTGTAATTTTAGACTCAGTATGAGCTAGTGCACCTGATGTTTCATTGTTTAAAGCTGTTAGCCTGTTTATCTCAACTATGGCCATATTGCTTTCAGCTTCTGTCTGGTTGTATGTTGGTTGCCTATTGGCTGTATGTTGGTTGAGTTTGTCGAAATCATTTTTCAGCTGCACACTCTCATCTTTCAGTTATGTGTTCTCAACTGTCACAGCTAGATGTGTTGATTTGATGTTCCAAAATCTTTTATCCTTTGGTTAAGGAATCTATGTAAATCAAGATCTTCAGAAATGTCTGAGCTAAAATATTCTGAAGGTTGGGGTTTAGATGTTACCTTTTCATCAGCTATGTTGGCCATCAGGCAGTTTGTTGCGATATTTCCTACACGCAAGTGCACGTCATCGTATACAAGTAATAAAGTGATAAGTAGAGTATCGTTCCCACGAGGATTGAATTTCTAACTACCGACGTTTTCGTACTCCAATTTTATTTGAACAATCGAAATTGGATTTTTGGATTAATATCTAAACGAATTAATAAAAGACTACCAGAAAACAATAGCTTGAATAAAAGGAATCAAATGATAAATAAGTCTAGAGTTCTGAATCCACCTTAATTTATCCGAATTTAATCTTAATTATCCGTAATAATTAATTTTCCCAATTTATTGAAGGCGGAGATTGCTAATATATTCTACAGCCTCTCCCGAGGTCAATAGATTTATCCAACGGCGACTAACGCACTCTATCCCTAGGTGAATTATCTCGTCGCTAGGCAAAAGCATGAAATCTCCTAAAGGCCACGTAGTTCCTATGAGTATATTCCTATCTCACGAATAAAAACGGTCCTCACCAATAGGTCCTCACCAAATCTCCTCTCCCGATTCAAGTGAATGATTAAATCAATACAACTATTGGCCGATAATTGCAAGCATTAAACGTAATTGGGAAAACTCAATAAAAAGGTAATAAAGTGGATAATCTCAATCAATTCGTCAAAATAAAGGTTTCATCAAAACCCTAGATTAGGCCTTTAGCACGACATACTAAAAACTAAAAATACGAAATAATAAACGAAAGCATAAAATTCAAACGCAGATGAAGTTCGGATTCCTCCGTTCTTCGCCTCACTTTCTTGCCCTTGAATTCTTCTGCTTTCCTCCTCTTCTCTATCTCCAAGCTTAAGCTCCTAGGTTTTGCTTCAATGATTCCCAAGATAATTAAATTAGGGTCTTAAGCCCTATTTATAGCTCAGCAATCTTCACAAATCGCGTCCGTGTTAATCGGTTGAAATCGGCTTCAAACGGCCCAAAATCCGCGCAGACGTACCAAACCCGCTAAGTGTGCCGCGGCATCAACTCGTGCGCGCACAAAGCCAAAATCGTAAAACACGGGCGTAATTAAATCCTTCGTGCCGCGGCTCACTGGTCAGGCCGCGGCAGTACAGCCTTACTCGCCCTTCGGTGGTGTCTTCCTTTGCCGCTCGGCTTCCTTGTGCCGCGGCTCATAGTCCAGCTTTAGCCGTTTCGCCATTTTGCCTCGTTTAAGCTTCCGGACTTCAATTTCGTCAATCATGCAAAATTAAGGCATTCAAAGCTCATTTAGATGATTTCACACTCCAAAATACCACCAAATAATAATAAATAAGCGTATAAAAATACGCCTAACAAATACCCCAAACTTAAGCCTTTGCTTGTCCTCAAGCAAAAGAATTAAAGTCAATAAAAGAATGTCGTGAACAATCGTGCAACTCATAGTGTTCAACCTAATCAATACCATCCTGCCATTCTCTCTAAATAATACGAGTGTCGTAACAAGCGAGCCGCACTCGAATAATGATTCCGCAAAGAAATCAAGTTCGGTCCTAATCATTCGTTCATGAAGAAAATTTCACTCAAAGATTAACAAAAACATGAGTCAAATCGTCTCACAATATGAAAGGCTAACACAACCAAACTAGTTTATCCTGCTCCACGCCTAAAGGCACAAATTTTCACGAGTCTCATAACAAATAAACCTCGGACAAGATCCCCTTAGTTAAATATGCTCAAGAATTTGATTCGAGTCGACCACTAGGTTAGGATCTCGGATTTTTCATCGGGATAATCCTAGGGTGGAACTTCCATTCTCATGTATTCGAACCCGTTGACGTAAAAGACACTCATGGGGCACATGGATGCTTCTAGTTACTAAGTTCCCGTCTACAATGGAGAAACAACTCGAATACATAATTTCGCATGACCGACTCAAGGTTGCCGTTTTACGCGAGAGTAAACAATGGGTCACGCGAATACCCCGGTTACTAGGCTCCCTATCGTTGGCACATGTGAAATATCTACATCACTAGTCTAATCGGGGTCGTCGTTTTACGCGAGAGTAAACAACGGGTCACGCGAATACCCGGTTACTAGACTTCCCTTCATAGAACACATTATCTCGACTTATAGGGAAAAACTGACCGACTCAAAACTCAAACTAAGTGCCAACACGACTGAAGAAACAGTACGACTCACTATCCGGAGAATGTAGCCAAACGTATTGAAGGGGATTCGAAAACAAGTATGTATCGTCTCTTATCTGCCAAGACCTCTACAATTACGAAAAATTTCGGACCTAATTGAATACTAAGCAGAACGGAAATAACTGACTACAACTCGACTAAAACTCGCCCGCTTCTTCAAAGAGAAAGACAAGATCGTAACATCGTATCACACAAAATAGAAGCACGAAAATTCACGAATAAAGAAAACTACGGCAAGCAAGGCTATCTAAAAAAATTTCGCAAAGAAAAGAAAAGTGCAACAAAATATAATGTACTGACAAGAAAATAGAGTACAAGAATGAATGTAGATCGAATGTAAGTCCCTCCCCAAACTTAGGACGTACATTGACCTCAATGGACAAAAATGAAATGCAAGAAAAGTAAAGGTCAAGTACTCCTCTAGTCCGCTCAGAGCCGGTGGCCGGCATCGTCGGTGAGGAGGCACGCTTCTTGACTACATCATGCGAGTGTGAATGAGCCATTGTTCATTGCCAATTTATCAAACACCTTGTGTGCACAAGTTAAAATGAAGAACAAACATTTTCATGGTTAATTCCAAATCCCAAAAATAATAAATACGATTATAACCTTGAATTACGAAAACCATCATCAACACTTCGTTCATAAACATCAATTTTATCACAATAAAACAAAATTCCCCATATTCCAACTCCATTTTAGAAATGACAATGAAGAATCACTAGCAATACAAAACTCCAAATCTTTTCACATCAAGAAGCATTTATGATTTAGACATCAAAAATAACCTGGAGAATTTGAGAAGGAGACTCATAGAGTGGAGCCAACTAACCTCCATGTGTGCAGGAAGGAAGGAAGGGAGGGAAGAAGTATTCTATATAGGCCGATCAACTGAATGAGCCATACCTGGATGCTTCTTATTTCGCGACGGGGGCCGCGGCACAATATAAGTGAGCCGCGGCCCAAAGTACAGTTGAACTGGGACGTTTTGGTAAGTCATCGGGTGCCGCGGCTCAGAATTTGTATGCCGCGGCTCAGTGTAATAGTGTGCCGCGGCTCATTGCTCGAGTGTGCCGCGGCTCATTTATGCCGTGCCGCGGCGCAAAGTACAGTCGGTTTTGCCTTCCCTGGCGATTGATGTGTGCCGCGGCTCACAATAAGCGTGTGGCTCATACTGCAGCTTTCTCCACAGGACTTTCTGCCTGTAATTTTGAAAAGAAGACATTAAAACGAGAGGAGGAAGCAGATAGAAGCACAAAAAATGACGAAAAATAAGAAACACGAAAACAAGAAAAATAAAGAAATGCAAAATTCTACAACTACGAGCTCGGGTTGCCTCCCGAGAAGCGCTAAGTTTATAGTCTTCAGCCGGACCTATTGAACGACGTTAGTTCGCACGCAAACTCCATTTGGCTTCCGCCCGTTCATCGAACCGTTTGTATTTTGGTTAAAATTATGACCTTTGGTCAGCGGTTCGATTCTCGGTTCGGTCATCAATTGGTGTTTGCGAAAAGGTTTCGACTTGAAAAACTTTCCGAAACAACCTGATTCTCCCTGACTAATTTTTCTCTTGGCTTTCGGCTCACTCTCCTCCTTCACACGCGAACTCACAACTGCAGCAGATTTTTTTTCATGGTCGAGAAACGCCACTAGTTCTACATCCTTCTTCACACTTGAGCCATTTAACACAAAATCGGAATCTTCCCAACGACGATTTTTCCGATGCTTTCCTCTTTCACAAACATCCACACCCTCAATTTGTGATCCTTTATCAGCACTTCCGGGACATGGGAGTGATTTGAACACTTGAAACGTAACTTGCTCGTCTTGGACCCTCAGAGTTAGCTCTCCCTTTTCCACGTCTATAAGGGTTCGGCCCGTCGCTAGAAATGGTCGTCCCAAGATGATCGGAATATTGTCATCTTCCTCCATGTCTAGTACGATGAAGTCGGCTGGAAAGATGAACTTGTCAATCTTAACTAATACATCCTCGATCACTCCTCGGATACTTTATCGATCGGTCCGCCAATTGTAATGAGGCGTGGTTGGCTTAGCTTCCCAATATTCACTTTTGGAAAATCGATAGAGGCATGAGGTTGATGCTTGCACCAAGATCGCATAGAGCCTTATCAAACGAAAGATTCCCCATAGTGCACGGTATGTTGAAGCTTCCCGGATCTTTCAATTTAGGTGGGAGCTTCTTTTGAAGAATTGCACTGCACTCCTCTGTCAAGGCAACCGTTTCAAACTCTTCAAGTTTTCTCTTCTTAGATAATATATCTTTCATAAACTTGACATAACTCGGCATCTGCTCCAATGCTTCGGCGAACGGGATATTTATGTGAAGCTTTTTGAATACCTCAAGGAACTTAGAAAATTGTTTATCCGCCCTTTTGTGTTGTAGTCTCTGCGGAAACGGAACGGGGGGAACACATGTATTTGAGTTATCCGGCTGAACTTCCTTCGACTCCTTCAGCTTTAATTCCATTTCTTCCTCCATCACCTTCTTCTCTTTACCCCGATCGGGCTGATCTAGCAACTCTCTCCCGCTTCTCAAGCTAATTGCGTTTAGGCTCTCTCTAGGATTCGTCTCTGTGGTACTCGGCAATGCTCCCTCCGGACGAGCTGTCAATACATTAGCGATTTGGCCCAATTTGAACCTCTAAATTCGAATGGAAGCGGAATGATTTTGTAACGTAGCTTCCGTCCGAGTCATAAATTGACTCGTATTTGCCGCCAATTTTGCAAGCGCTTCCTCGAGAGACACTTTTGGAGCGGAAGGGGGCTGCCGTTGATTCCGGGGCAAAAGGGGGTGTGTGCTCGTCCGTTTCTCCATGAAAAGTTGGGATGATTGCGCCACCGGATTGTAAGTATTGAGTACGGGTTATTCGATCGATTCACAGTACCTAAGAATTGGGCCAGCTACAACTGATTTTGCTCGAACGGATTTCCAAATTGACACTCCGCACTCGGGTGTGATCAGTTACACCAATTACACGTCTCAAAGGTAACGGGGGCTGGTGCGTGCGAAAAATTCAGGAGTTGTTGTGTCAAAGCGGCGACTTGAGTGACAAGGTGGAAATCGGATCATTGCTCGAAACTTCCATTACCCTCTTCGGTGTCAATCTTTCACGGCCATTGGTAAGCGTGCCAGCCATATCTTCTAAAAGTACGTGAGCCTCGGCCATAGATTTTCCCATGAATGTTCCTCCGAGGTCGCATCCACTAAAGTGCGTGTAGAAGCACTCAAACCACCATAAAACGTATGCAAACAAGCCAATCAGAATGCCGTGATGAGGGCATCTTGAAGTAATTCTTTATATCGCTCCCACGCCTCGTGGAGCGATTCCATATCGAATCGAGCAAAAGTAGTTATCTCGTTTCAAACGCGCCGTCTTAGCCGGTGGGAAAAATTTTGCAAGGAAGGCTTGCACTAACCTCTCCCAAGTTGTAATCGACCCGTGGTAAAGAATTCAACCAAAACTTTGCTTTGTCCCTCAAAGAAAAAGGGAAAAGCCTCAATCGGATGGCATCGTCGGTGACGCCATTTGTTTTAAAGGTGTCGCATATCTCAAGAAACGAAGCAATGTGGGCATTCGGGTCGTCTTTCGGCAATCCACAGAATGGGCTCGCCTGCACCATCTGAATAATGGCGGGCTTGATCTCAAAGTTATTTGCTTGGATGGTGGGACGCCGAATTCGAAAAATTTGCATTAACTTGCGGCATGGCATAGTCTCGAAGAGCGAGTTCGGTTGAACTTGCCGCACTTGGTTGTCTCCTCCTTGGATTTCAATATTTTCGGCCATGTTGACCGTCGTCTTGACTCTCTTTTCTCCTTTTTATTCTTTCGTAGAGTGCGCTCGAGCTCGGTGTCCAAAGGTAGTAAGCCTTAGTTACCGAGTCTTCTCATGCACTACACAAAGGTACTGAAAAGGAAAACAAATAGACAAAATTAAATACGCAAAAATAAAAATAAAAATAAAACGTTCAAATTAAGACTGGAAATACTTAAGTCGATATTAGAAAAAATTCAGTCCCGACAGCGGCGCCAAAAACTTGTTGCGATATTTCCTACACGCAAGTGCACGTCATCGTATACAAGTAATAAAGTGATAAGTAGAGTATCGTTCCCACGAGGATTGAATTTCTAACTACCGACGTTTTCGTACTCCAATTTTATTTGAACAATCGAAATTGGATTTTTGGATTAATATCTAAACGAATTAATAAAAGACTACCAGAAAACAATAGCTTGAATAAAAGGAATCAAATGATAAATAAGTCTAGAGTTCTGAATCCACCTTAATTTATCCGAATTTAATCTTAATTATCCGTAATAATTAATTTTCCCAATTTATTGAAGGCGGAGATTGCTAATATATTCTACTGACCTCTCCCGAGGTCAATAGATTTATCCAACGGCGACTAACGCACTCTATCCCTAGGTGAATTATCTCGTCGCTAGGCAAAAAGCATGAAATCTCCTAAAGGCCACGTAGTTCCTATGAGTATATTCCTATCTCACAGAATAAAACGGTCCTCACCAATAGGTCCTCACCAAATCTCCTCTCCCGATTCGAAGTGAATGATTAAATCAATACAACTATTGGCCAGATAATTGCAAGCATTAAACGTAATTGGGAAAACTCAATAAAAAGGTAATAAAGTGGATAATCTCAATCAATTCGTCAAAATAAAGGTTTCATCAAAACCCTAGATTAGGCCTTTAGCCTGACATACTAAAAACTAAAAATACAGAAATAATAAACGAAAGCATAAAATTCAAACGCAGATGAAGTTCGGATTCCTCCGTTCTTGACTCCCGCCTTGCCCTTGAATTCTTACGCTTTCCTCCTCTTCTCTATCTCCAAGCTTAAGCTCCTAGGTTTTGCTTCAATGATTCCCAAGATAATTAAATTAGGGTCTTAAGCCCTATTTATAGCTCGGCAATCTTCACAAATCGCGTCCGTGTTAATCGGTTGAAAATCGGCTTCAAACGCCCAAAATCCGCGCAGACGTACCAAACCCGCTAAGTGTGCCGCGGCTCATCGAACTGTGCCGCGGCACAAAGCCAAAATCAGAAAACACGGGCGTAATTAAATCCTTCGTGCCGCGGCTCACCTGGTCAGGCCGCGCACGCAGTGCGACTTACTCGCCCTTCGGTGGTGTCTTCCTTGCCGCGGCTCGGCTTCCTTGTCTGCGGCTCATAGTCCAGTTTAGCCGTTTTCGCCCATTTTGCCTCGTTTAAGCTTCCGGACTTCAATTTCCTGTCAATCATGCAAAATTAAGGCATTCAAAGCTCATTTAGATGATTTCACACTCCAAAATACCACCAAATAATAATAAATAAGCGTATAAAAATACGCCTAACACAGTTGTAGTAATCTCCATCTTTAGAGAGGAATCCACCATGCTGGGAAAAATAATAGCCAAGTGTTTTGGTAAATGCACCCTAGTCCCTACAACATGTCCCTACAGCACAACTTCATACAGGGCCCAAAGATGTCAAACCCTACAGTTAAACTCCAGCACACAACACGAAGAAATGTTGGCTACAGTAAAGATGTTGTAGGTGTTTTATTTAGGAAAAGTAAACCAAAAATTCAACAGGATATAGACTATGCTTTAAACTATTGTGAAATAACCTTTCTTTATTCACAAAGTATTCACGATTTTAAAGTAGCATTTAATGCTGACAGGACAGCATTTAATGCAGCCGAAGAGACTGCAAACAGAAAAGCATTTAATGAGGATCAAAGAGAATGTCTAAAGCATTAAATGCAGAACATCTTTAATTCAAACATTCTGAAGCCGCAAACCAGAGCTGTCTAAATATCACCAACCATTCAGCGGCTACATCTATAACAGATATATTCCCAAGGTTATAAATAGCCCAAGCAAGAGGACATTGATAAGTGATATACAAACGAACTACTGATTGGTCAAGAAATTATTATCCAATGGCAATATATTTCTTCCAGCATACAACGAATATATTGAGTGAAGAAATATCTAAGTACTCAACAAAGAAAACCACAACCTATAGTTGCTATTCGTACTCGTAATACTTCAAAACTTTATTGTTGACACCATCAACCATGTGTGGACTAAGTCAAGCTATTCTAACCTATGTGGGAAGAATAGAGTTCAAGGACGAAGCTCCAATATGTGTGAGTAGAAGCAAGTCGAAGAAGCCTACAAGCAATCTGTGTGAACGACATAAGCTATAGTCGATTGTATCAATCTGTGTGAATGATACATTGACGGGTTTAGTTAAAATCATACAATTATATACGCCTTGATTTTAATAAACTTCTTACTCCTATGTGGAGAACCTGTGAACGTAGAGGGGTTTACCTCGAACCACATTAAATTTGTGTGTTATTAATTTCAGTCCTAATTATTCTCTTATTGCCTATGATTTTAGTATACTTGCTTTGGAAAACCCTGTAAGCATCAAGCTACAGGAGATTGCCTAGTTGTTGTACTTACAGCAACTTAGTCTAGAGACCTCTGCTACACAAATCAAACTATGAAAAAAGAGTATAGATTATTCAACCCCCCCTCTGAGCTGTAAGATTAAAGATATTAAACGGGTTCGGGCCCGGCGGGCTGGCCCATTTAACCTACCAAAAAAATAGGTTAGGGTCGATATTTCACAGGCCATTTAAATCCGGGCTTATTTGGTCCGGACCGATTAGCCCGCGGGCTTAAAGGGCGGGCTGCCCGAGCTGGTGGGATGGCCCGTGGGCCAAAATAAAACATTTAGACACCATATTATTTTGCATTCAAGAACAAAAGGATGCCGGCCCTACAAGCATGGTATTTAAAGAGAGGCCCTAAATCTTGTGATTGGTTGACAAGTGTGTAGCGCTAGCATTAGTGGAGGAAAAGTGGATAGCGAATGGCACATTGACATGCGTAGCAAGTAAGACTTGGTTCGCTACTTAAATTATTGGATTGGACTGAGTACTAAAAAATGTACCAACGGCCGTGGGACAGCATACAGCCATTGCATTTGATATATATATATATATATATATATATATATATAATATTGATAATTTTAACTTATATTAATACTATATATAGCATATATTAATATTATATATATATACAATATATACTGTTACTATATTTGTTAATATATATACACACATGTATATAAAAGTGTATTTTTTGATAGTATATATTTGTTATAGTATATATTGTTACTACTTTTTTGTTTATGGCTTATAAAAAAGTGAAAAACAGATTTTTTAAATATTTAACCCGTTTAGCCTGACGCCCGTTAGGGTTAGGGTTAGGGATGATATTTCCTAGCCCGTTTAAATCGGACTTTTTTAGCCCGGACTGTTTACCTTAAAGCCCCACTAGGGCTAGCCCAAAATTGCTAGGGCTAGCACGAAATTGGCTAGGGCTAGCCCGTTTAACTAGCACGGTGTTTGTCAAAGGAGTGGAACTCATTCCTGAAACCAAGTGAGATCCAAAGGTTGCTCTATAAACAAAGCAAAGGCTACAACTGTCCCTTCTCAAAAACCAAAGACTACCATTTTGCCACCTAGCTCTTATCATGAGCATCGGAAAGCACAGCCTCACAAACCTGTAATATGAAATTCTTATGGTGAATAGTATGCCCCTCAAGCATACCAACAGCATCATCAGAAGAAGAGAAGGAAGGTTGTACCCATGTACCACCAATAACATGCACCTCAGTACTACCGGCAATACAATGTTCCTAGATACTGGGTACAAGCCAAATATCTTCCTCGTAAGCAAGCTGCTGCGCAGTTCTACCAACAGCAAGTCTGTAAATCCAACTAGAAACCCAGAAGGCAAGCTAGAAGGCAGAGAAATACGGTTCCACCTTCTAGACAAAATCCATATTGGAGCCAAAATTCAAAAATTTACATGCATAATAATACTTACAGGGACTACGTGCCTGCCCCACGTAAATCTCGTAAAAGAGGACCTAACACAACCTACAGCAAACCCATTGTTGTCACGCAACTATGGGTACCTAAAGGCACTAATAACCAAGGACCCAAAAATTAAAGGGGACCTAAACTTAATTTTTTATTACAAGATATTAAGGAGAAGGAGATATGGTATTTCGACAGGGGATGTTCTCGCCACATGACAAGAGATGTCACCAAGCTAACATATTATGTAGAAGGTCGTGGTCCAAAGGTGTGATTCGGTGACAAATCAAAAGGAAAAACAAGAGGGAAAATGAACCTTGCTTGTGGGAAAGATCAAGGTCACTGACGTAGCCTACGTAGAAGGACTACAGTACAATCTTCTTAGCATTAGCCAGTCCTGATTGAGCTCTTTTTCATATTTATTGCATGTCTTGAACAAATTGGTCCGTTGGAGAGAGACCGCTTTGTTTAACATTATCTTCTTTGCAAGGCTTTTGTTGTTTTCTTCAAATATGCCCATTAGAAGATCTTCCTGCAATATTAAATGTCTTCACTGCAATCTTTGATTTCTTTAATGAAGAATGTCTTTTGGGCGTGAATCTTATGTGAATCACTCAATTTGTGTCTTTCTTGTTTTATTCACATCTGCATGTGCCTTGCTGTTTTTGTTGACTCTTCAACTTTACTGACGTGGACATGGCTAACTGATACTTGATAATTTTCTAAGTATCAAATGTCTCTTGTTGTCCATACTTGGCCGAATAACTCTGTTGTCCATACGCGACTGACTAACTTAGCTGTGCATACTCGACTGTCTATACTCAGCTGAATCTTTATGGTTGGGATACCCGCTATCAAACTTAGCTGTCTCATTTTAGCTAGATTATCCGGTTGTCTATACTTAGCTTTTCATTTTGACTTAGCTGTATGAACACGGTTGTTCTATACTTAGCTTAAAATAAATAATAAGGCTTATAGAAGATACTCATTTAGCTCTTTGTTATAATTCCAAGTACTTAGAACATACATTTGAAATAAACTTGAACACAGGGATGATATCATCGAATCTTAAATATATTCCTAATAGGTGACCTCATGGGAAGTTTCTCAGGGTGCGCACGAGTGAGGACAAAGCACTCTAGAAAAGAATATTTTTGGTTGTGCAGTCTATGTGCCAATTACGCCTCCACAGCGTTTACAGTTAGCATAGTCTTCATGAGTCTAGGAACCAACAGAACATGTATGGCATACGGATGCTGCAGCATTGGATGGAAATGTAGATATGGGTGCACCGAATCAAGAGTGTACAGGAGATGAAATATTATCTGTGTTAAATGAGTATGATTTTGGATAGTTAAGTAACCATCTGGATATACATGCAACAACCCTTGGAAGGCCCGACAGATATCAGTATTGGTCACACAAAAGTATATTTTTCGGAACTACCTCACTCGAGTATGTTGTTGATAGATAACTACTTAGATGTCATGCATAATAAAAACTATTTGTAAAAGTATGATGGGAACTATTTTGGCTTGGGAGGACAAGATGAAAAACAGTCCTAAGACATGCACTGGTCTAGAAGAAATGAACATAAAGAAATATTTGTTGTTGATAAACGTGAAGCAAAAGCGTAAAGTACCCAAAGCATCTTACATCATCACTCCTGAATGGATGAGTGGGATGTTTTGGTGGAAGAAGGCTGCTAGGTATCCTACAAGACATGTCGAAAATATTGAGAATTTCGAGGAGTTCAAAAAGTCACGATATTCATATCCTACTACAATGCCTATCTTCGGTGTTAATTCGACCATGCTTGTCCAAAAGGTAGTGGAGCCTTCTGTGTCATTGTCCATATTTTTTCAGCAGTTGTGAACTAGAGAAGTGAAGAATTCTGACTTTAGGATAATGAAAATAAAAATCATCCATACTTTATGCATGTTCGAAAAAATATCTCCTCCAATTTTTCTTGACCTCATGCCTCACCTCATAATTCATCTTCCCCTTCAGTTGTTGGTCACAAGTCAGTCCAATGCACATGGATATTTCTGATAGAAAGGTACATAAAATAAGAGTGTGATATTAATCTTTTATGGCAAAATTTCCAATTAGGGGTATGAACTTTCCTAAATTTTGCACTATGGTAACAAACTTTTTTTTGTATCATTTAAGGGTATCAACTTATTTCTATCCAACCAAGTTAGGATTGTAACACCCCCAAGTTATTCAGGGAATATTACAGCGCCGTAAGCCCCACCGTGGGACTCACAAGGCTAAACATACACGGAACTATAAATTTTGACCGGGAAGGTCTACATACAATGGAATGAAGAACAATACAAAAGGTGTTCAAGACATAACCGTTGTATCCACAGACATCACAACACAAATCAATACCTCGGCAAACACAGGCCGGAACATCAAGGAAAAATAGAAAACAATACTCGAGTATTCAATAACCATTCTAGTACAACAACACTGAATGGAAAACCCAGAACATAACCGAAGGAAAGACACAGTATCACACTTGCCCACCATCTTCGTGCCGACCCGATACCTGCCTGTCCGCTCTCCTGGAACCTGAAATACATAAAAAGTATTTCCCCCATAAAGGGGTTAGCCGTCGAATAGCTAGTGCAAGTATATCAAGTATGAAACACAATACTTCTCGGCAATAAAGTAAATGTAACCGTCAATTCATCAATTCAAGACTAGTATTCCGGAATAACTAAATCTCATAGCATCACATCAATACATATATGAATACCGTGGAACCGCACCAGAGGCTACGGAACCCTCAGAGGACTCATCGGTCCATCCCAGAGTGGTTCGTTCATATCATCCGTGGAATCGCACCAGAGGCTACGAAACCGTCAGGGGACCCATCGGCCCACCCCAGAGTGGATATAAATAATCATGCCATTAATATATCTTACTTTAAAAGTCGAGAACGTACAATCATAAATATATACTTGCCTTTGAGACATCGAGAAATCAAACGGAAAAAGGGTATGAGTTCGGTAGGTCCAATAACGCGCTTCCGTGTAACGCCCCCAAAATGAACCGGGTCGCCACAGTGCCGTAGATCCCATGAGGGACCCACAAGGCCAGTTTTTGAAAATATTTTCTAAAATATTTTATTTAACAGTGGTAATATACGGAAGTAATTAAGAAAGTCTTCGTACAACCCAAAGCACCAAAAGCAAATAGTGTCCGTACATACGGTTATTACACAACGTGGAATGTTCAAATTATTTAAGAAATTAACAGGCCTTCTTCCAACACAGCTCATGCCTGGCCGTAACCTTCGGGGGTGTCCTACACAAATTCAACAAATTTACCTGGCACGACATGTCGTGCCAGTAACCTAGGTCAGAAACAATCTAAACCAAACTCAAAGGTAAAATCTAATAATTTCAAGGAATAAAGTTGTCACCGAATGTTCCATGTTATTCCTCTTATCAGCACATAAACTCCAAAGGTCGCAACCAAGGGTCACGGAAGTATCTACACAGGACTACTCCGGACGTGGGTACCATTCAGGTTTTATCCCGCAACACGGTCTAACAAGAAAACTCCCAAGGCCGCGGCCAAGGGTCACGGTAGTATCTACTCGGGAATACTCCGGACAAGATAATCGTAAGAGCACCATTCCACAATAGCAACATTTACTATGTCTAAAATTATAAGACGTAAAGTCTGAGCAAGATTCACTTGCCTCAAATCCGACGCGAGTTATTTCTAGACAAGGCAACGGCTTGAACGATCGCACTTGGAAATCCGACCTATTACATGTTTGTCGATTAACATCTTATGATAATAATAATGATCAACGACGCTCCCCTCCCGCTGTTAGAACCCTATCCTAGTTGCTTATGATGTCGGAATCGAATTTCTCCATTTTTATCCATAATGCGTGCCATTAATTTCTTTAGGTTCGGCAACATTCTTTATAAGTTATCCTTCCGCTAAACAATAGTGTTCTAACACAACATTCCTAGTTAATGATAACCAACAATCATCAAGATTTCATCGTTGTCTTAGTATGCAAGTCTAGAACGATTAATCCATCATCTTAACATGTTTCGGTATCTATTTGGCTAGAAATTGTTGGTAACTTCATCAAAGATTCATTAACGGTTTTATTCAACATGATAATACGGTTATACATGAAATCCTTCAAGATGATTTCGAGAAGTTGGTGACTAGCAATATGATTATGAGTTCTACCATTATTCATTCCAATTTCAAGCTTTGATGGATATCGATTAACAATTGCGATAGCTATATACCGGTTCGATTATTACGGAGGGTTCTAAGCTACCCAAGGCATTCGAGGTTTACTAAAACTTACTAAACAATACTGAAATGAGTTCAATGTTGGATAAACTTACCTTTACTGACAAAAGATGATGAAGAACGACGGTGGACGAAGGAGAACGAGAGGATAACACCTTCAAGACCTTCCCCGAAGCTTGATTATCGTACTCTAATAGGATAGCACTTGAATTGGGAGGTTAGAATTGGTTCGATGATGGTGGAGAGTAGTGTACAAGGAAGAGGAATGATTTTTGGGACGGAAGAAATGAAAGGCAAAGTGTTATTTTATAAACTCAGATTGCCCTTACGTACGTTATGCCTTACGGTTTACGTACGTAAGAGGCTTTACGTACGTTATGGCAAAATACTTAACGTACGTAAGGAACTCGCTGGAACGATTCACTCACATCGTTACGTACGTAACGAAAGCGGGTTAACGTATGTAACACCTCGTTGACTTGCCTGTCGCAATCACGCCGAAAGTTGGTCGGCACGCGTACTACCGGACGAAGATTCCTGTCCGAAGACCGATGTTACGTACGTAAGGGCCGATATTTAACGTACGTAATGGCTCAGATATAGCGTGCGTAATGAGTCGGAGTATAACGTACGTAAAGGACAGTTTTGTTTGCCAAATTATCATCACATTAATTTCTTATGACACGACTCCCTCTCCATGTCGTCTGGAAATCTCTCGGGGAACAAGACGTTGGCCACCGTCATATTCGCACCGATAATTACTTAACGACATCGAGGTATGTCACTGAAAGTTCGTCAATCATCATACCATCACAATACACGAATAATAGATGCGATACCGTACAACCATATTATACAAAATATGTTTTATTGCAATGGAGTACATTTATTTATCAAACAGGAGAAATAGACGTGAGCACCCAAAGTGAAAAAGCATGTAATACTGGTGGTATTACATACCATCCCCCTTAAAAATAGTTTCGTCCCGAAACTAAGAAAATAACTCGGGATGATTCTCTCTCATGCTTGCCTCGGTCTCCCAAGTCGCTTCTTCCGTACCGTGGTGCGACCACTGAACTTTAACAAGGGGTATGTTCTTGTTCCTTAGTGTCTTTACGCGTCGATCCAAAATCGCTGTTGGAACTTCCCTAAAGGTAGCATCATTGGAAATCTCTACTTCCTCGAAGTTGATCTTGTGGCTAGGATCGTACACGTACTTTCTCAGCTGGGAGATGTGGAAGACATTATGCACTCCGTCTAACGATGGTGGTAATGCTAGCCGATAAGCGAGTCTACCGACTCGGTCCAGTATTTCGAACGGGCCAATAAATCTCGGGCTTAGCTTGCCCTTCTGGCCGAAGCGTCGAATGCCCCGCATTGGCGATACTTTAACCCAAACATGATCCCCAACCATAAATTCCAACGGTCGTTGCCGGTCCATAGCGTAAGACTTTTGGCGACTCTGCGCTGCCAACATGTGTTTTCGAACAATGGATATCTTCTTAATAGATTCCTGGATTAGATCCAACTCGGTGGTGATGACATCGGATGCATCGTCCCAACATAGGGGAGACTTGCACTTTCTACCATACAAGGCCTCAAAGGTGGCCATGCCAATGCTTGCATGCCAGCTGTTGTTGTACGAAAATTCCGCTAAGCAGAGGTGTTTAGCCCAGTCCTTGCCCCAATCGAGTACACATGCTCTCAACATATCTTCCAGGGTCTGTATGGTGCGTTCTGTTTGTCCATCCGTTTGAGGATGATAGGCGATCTTGAAATGCGATTGAGTACCCATGGCACAGTGGGACCTTTCCGAAGCGGGACACATATCTAGTGTCTCTATCCGAAATAATCCCGAGGGAACGCCATGTAACCTCACGATTTCCCGAACAAAGATGGTAGCCATTGCCTGCTCCGATGGCCTCCTGAATTGGAATGAAGTGTGCCGACTTTGTCAGTCGGTCTACAATAACCCATATCGTGTCCTTTCGCCCCGCCGTCACTGGTAACTTGGTGACAAAGTCCATTGATATGCTCTCCCATTTCCATTCCGGAATGGGTAAGGGCTGCATGATTCCGGCCGGTCTACGGTGTTCAATCTTCACCTGTTGACATATCATACATCGAGCGACAAACCTTGCTACCTCTTGCTTTATATTCTTCCACCAGAAATTCTTTCGCAGGTCTTTGTACATTTTGCTCGCCCCGGGATGTATCGAATAGGGAGTAGAATGAGCTTCCTTGAGTATAGTTTGCTTAAGCTCGTCTTTAGGTGGAATGCAAATCCTGTTCTTGAATCTAACTAAGCCCCCTTGGATCCTGTAGTCTGAAATAACTCCCCCTTCGTCCTTTGCGCCGATCGCACGAAGTTCTGGATCCTCCATCTGTGCTAGGCGTATCTCATCCAGCAGGGACGAGCGAATATCAATCGAGCACAACTGTCCCTGGCGGTATTGTATCCACACTTCAATGTCATTTTTCCGGAGATCTTGCTGCAACTCCAGCTGTACTGTCAAACCAGATAGTGTCACCTCCTGCGCAGTTTTCCGACTCAGTGCGTCTGCTACGACGTTGGCCTTCCCAGGGTGATATAGAATCTCTACATCGTAATCCTTGATTAACTCCAGCCAACGCCTCTGTCTCATATTTAACTCTTTCTGCGTGAAAATGTAATTTAAACTCCTGTGGTCTGTAAAGATCTTACAGGTAACCCCATATAGGTAATGTCTCCAAATCTTAAGAGCGTGGACCACTGCAGCTAGTTCCAAGTCATGTGTCGGGTAGTTCACCTCATAAGGTTTAAGTTGACGAGAGGCGTAAGCGATAACCCTGTCATTTTTCATGAACACACATCCCAGCCCGTGCTTAGACGCATCGGTGCATATTACGAATCCCTCCGTACCCTGCGGTGGTACCAACACTGGGGCAGTAGTAAGCTTCCTTTTTAGCCTGTCGAAACTCTCCTGACAATCTGTTGTCCAGACAAACTTGGTGTTCTTCCTAAGCAGATTTGTTAATGGCTGAGCGACACAGGAGAAGGCCTCGATGAACCGTCGATAATATCCCACCAACCCGAGGAAACTTCTCACCTCTTTGACATTTCTAGGTGGTTCCCAATTCATAACTGTCTCGATCTTCTGGGGGTCTACTTTAACGCCTCCTCCTGAAATCACATGCCCCAAAAAGGTTACCTCTGGCATCCAGAACTCGCATTTAGAAAGTTTAGCATACAGTTGATGTTGCCTTAAAACGCTCAACACCTGACTCAAGTGTTCCTCATGCTCCCATCGGCTTCGAGAATAAATTAAAATATCGTCAATGAAAACCACCACACACTTATCGAGAAACTCTGTCAGAACCCTGTTCATCAATTCCATAAAAACAGCTGGAGCATTAGTCAGGCCAAACGACACCACCATGTACTCGTAGTGCCCATATCTCGATCGAAATGCGGTCTTAGGAATATCCTCCTCTCGAATTCTCAATTGGTGATATCCCGAACGTAAGTCGATCTTTGAAAACACTGATCGCCCCTTGCGGTTGGTCCAGTAAATCATTAATCCTTGGAAGTGGGTAACGGTTCTTAATAGTGACCTTATTAAGTTCCCGATGTCGATACACAGGCGCAGAGAGCGGTCCTTTTTCTTCACAAAAAGAACTGGCGCACCCCATGGCGAAGTACTTGGACGAATGAGCCCCTTCCTTGGCAATTCTTCGAGTTGTGACTTTAGTTCCTTCATTTCGGCTGGTGCCATCCTGTATGGTGCCTTGGAGATAGGCGTCGTTCCTGGCTCAAGTTCGATTGATAGATCGACCTCCCTTTGTGGTGGCAATCCAGGTAGTTCATCGGGGAATATGTCCGGAAATTCGTTCACTACAGGAATATTAGCAACCGACAATTGTGACGTGCCCTCCTGAAGAATATAGCACCAGTAATACGCTCCTCGATCATCACGAGGTGCTACTGCTGAAAGGAGACTGAGGGACCGTTTTGTGCTAAAGTGCTCTCGGCCTCTAATTGTGTGAGTGGCACCGTCATGGGTCGTAATAGAAACGGTCAGGTGATAGGTATCCAATACCTTCTTGTGCATCGTCATCCAGTCCATACCTAAAATCACATCTTCGTTTTGGAGTGGAAAGACCATGAGATTGGCTGTCCAGCCCAGATTATTGATACGAATCGGACAGTTTCGAACTTCTAAATTACCCTCCACCCTGCTGCCCTCGGGTAGTTTAACAGTAAAGGACTCACATGGTACACAAGGGAGATGCAAACGGTTAACACATTCTACGGATATAAACGAGTGGGTTGCTCCAGTATCAAACAGTACATGAACAGGCTGAGATTTAATAAGGAGTGTACCTGAGACAGCAGGAGTGGTCTGGTCGTCAGTAGCCCTTAGTTCGAACACGCGGGACGGCAGTGTCCCCGAGGAGGGTGCAGTACCTTCCCCGCGACCACGTCCTCTTCCGGCACCATGTAGAGGAGACTGGTGAGGTGGAGATCGGTAGTCGGACATGGCAGACGTTCTGGATGTCTGTACCGAGCCTTGTTGACTCTGAGGATCTGGGTTTGGTGTTGGTTTGATCCGAGAACAGTAGCGAGACATGTGCCCACCCCTTCCGCATGAAAAGCACTTTGTCGATGCTTTACGACACTGACTCATGGTATGCCCTGCTATGCCACAATTGAAACAGCTACGGCGAGAAGGCCCGTCAGATGTTCCTTTCTGTTGGGACGAAGCTGCTGATTTGGAGGGGAACCCAATTCCCAAATTCACTCTGCTGGTGCTCCCGGACTGATTTGCGGTCTTCTGCTTCTTTTGGTTGTGCCCGGCATCCGAAATGACAACCGTACCGGCGTATGCTGTGACTACGTCCTCATATGCCCTCAACGTGGTGCAATGAAACCCCGCCGCGTAGCGTTGAACATCCTCCGGCAACCGTTGAGCAAGGTGACAAATTCGCTGGTCTTCGGATGGAACCATCTGTGCGACATAGCTTAGCTCGGTCCTGTATGCCCGAATGATTTCTTGTACTGGCAAATTCTGAGGGCCTGCGCTGAAGAAACTCCGCGATCGTGCAGTTTGAACTGATTGGGGACAGTACTCGTCTCTCAATAGTTTGGAAAACTCGGGCCATCCGACTATTCTGTCCTCTGTCTTATAGGTCCTCCACCATCGGGCTGCGGTGTCACGGAGCTGGTTGATCCCGAGTGGCACTTTTCGGTTTCCTGGGCAGCCGATCACCTCGAAGGCAGTCTCCATTTCCGAGATCCAATCGTCCACGTGCTTATCCCCTGACCCGTCGAATAATGGCGGTCTGGCCTTCAGCATTTCTCCCAGCCAACGGTCCTTTCCGGTGTTCTCTTCTATGTTAATGACTGGTACTTGTTCTGCCCGGTTGACCTGAGCGATTCCCATGGCAATGGCCTGGGCGAGAGTCTGAACGAAGGCTGGATCAAATCCCCCGTTGTTCTGGTCTTCCGCTTCCTGTTCGTTACGATTAACGGTGGTGGTTGATTTCCATTTGGATTAGTTTCTCGGTGTTTGTCTTCCCTTGGTTCATAGCGGAACCTTGTGCGTCATTTACGTTTCTTCTAGCTCCTCGATGTGCCATTGGTGATGTTCGTTCAATCTAACAGGTTAGTTTAATGCAAACATTCTCTGAGTTCTTACTGAATCCAAACATCATACTTGATCCTTAAGAATTTACATGTATTTTACCTCGACATCCCTCGAGGAGTTACGGTCGTCAGAAGTGTTGGATTTTGAAGGCAAAACGTTTTCAAATATTTTTGGTAAAACTTTCCATGTGAGTGTTTAGGCTCTGATACCATTTTCTGTAACGCCCACAAAATGAACCGGGTCGCCACAGTGCCGTAGATCCCATGAGGGACCCACAAGGCAAGTTTTTGAAAATATTTTCTAAAATATTTTATTTAACAGTGGTAATATACGGAAGTAATTAAGAAAGTCTTCGTACAACCCAAAGCACCAAAAGCAAATAGTGTCCGTACATACGGTTATTACACAACGTGGAATGTTCAAATTATTTAAGAAATTAACAGGCCTTCTTCCAACACAGCTCATGCACGGCCGTAACCTTCGGGGTGTCTGCACAAATTCAACAAATTTACAGCACGACATGTCGTGCCAGTAACCTAGGTCAGAAACAATACAAACCAAACTCAAAGGTAAAATCTAATAATTTCAAGGAATAAAGTTATCACCGAATGTTCCATGTTATTCCTCTTATCAGCACATAAACTCCCAAGGTCGCAACCAAGGGTCACGGAAGTATCTACACAGGACTACTCCGGACGTGGGTACCATTCAGGTTTTATCCCGCAACACGGTCCAACAAGAAAACTCCCAAGGCCGCGGCCAAGGGTCACGGTAGTATCTACTCGGGAATACTCCGGACAAGATAATCGTAAGAGCACCATTCCACAATAGTAGCATTTACTATGTCTAAAATTATAAGACGCAAAGTCTGAGCAAGATTCACTTGCCTCAAATCCGACGCGAGTTATTTCTAGACAAGGCAACGGCTTGAACGATCGCACATGGAAATCCGACCTATTACATGTTTGTCGATTAACATCTTATGATAATAATAATGATCAACGACGTTCCTCCCCCTCCCGCCTGTTAGAACCCTATCCTAGTTGCTTATGATGTCGGAATCGAATTTCTCCATTTTTATCCATAATGCATGCCATTAATTTCTTTAGGTTCGGCAACATTCTTTATAAGTTATCCTTCCGCTAAACAATAGTGTTCTAACACAACATTCCTAGTTAATGATAACCAACAATCATCAAGATTTCATCGTTGTCTTAATATGCAAGTCTAGAACGATTAATCCATCATCTTAACATGTTTCGGTATCTATTTGGCTAGAAATTGTTGGTAACTTCATCAAGGATTCATTAACGGTTTTAGTCAACATGATAATACGGTTATACATGAAATCCTTCAAGATGATTCCGAGAAGTTGGTGATTAGCAATATGATTATGAGTTCTACCATTATTCATTCCAATTTCAAGCTTTGATGGATATCGACTAACAATTGCGATAGCTATATACCGGTTCGATTATTACGGAGGGTTCTAAGCTACCCAAGGCATCCGAGGTTTACTAAAACTTACTAAACAATACTGAAATGAGTTCAATGTTGGATAAACTTACCTTTACTGACAAAAGATGATGAAGAACGACGGTGGACGAAGGAGAACGAGAGGATAACACCTTCAAGACCTTCCCCGAAGCTTGATTATCGTACTCTAATAGGATAGCACTTGAATTGGGAGGTTAGAATTGGTTCGATGATGGTGGAGAGTAGTGTACAAGGAAGAGGAATGATTTTTGGGACGGAAGAAATGAAAGGCAAAGTGTTCTTTTATAAACTCAGATTGCCCTTACGTACGTTATGCCTTACGGTTTACGTACATAAGAGGCTTTACGTACGTTATGGCAAAATACTTAACGTACGTAAGGAACTCGCTGGAACGATTCACTCACATCATTACGTACGTAACGAAAGCGGGTTAACGTACGTAACACCTCGTTGACTTGCCTGTCGCAATCACGCCGAAAGTTGGTCGGCACGCGTACTACCGGACGAAGATTCCTGTCCGAAGACCGAAGACCGATGTTACGTATGTAAGGGCCGATATTTAACGTACGTAATGGCTCAGATATAGCGTGCGTAATGAGTCGGAGTATAACGTACGTAAAGGACAGTTTTGTTTGCCAAATTATCATCACATTAATTTCTTATGACACGACTCCCTCTCCATGTCGTCTGGAAATCTCTCGGGGAACAAGACGTTGGCCACCGTCATATTCGCACCGATAATTACCTAACGACATCGAGGTATGTCACTAAAAGTTCGTCAATCATCATATCATCACAATACACGAATAATATATGCGATACCGTACAACCATATTATACAAAATATGTTTTATTGCAATGGAGTACATTTATTTATCAAACAAGAGAAATAGACGTGAGCGCCCAAAGTGAAAAAGCATGTAATACTGGTGGTATTACATTCCGGCACCTAAACGATTCACAAGGAATATGATAATCAATTATCCATACTCAAATTACACGAAGAAACTCCCGAAACCCGTCTACGATTCATGAAAATATACGGATAAACAACTAGAGGTTGGAAAATCGTCCAAACCCTCACAAGTCCGAAAACGGCACAATCCAATCCGTAAAATCGTAGGAAAAGCATGCATACGGGATAGATACATCATAATTTTAAGGTCCTCAAGCTTCGACACGGATAAATCGGATGAATCTACGAAAAACCCCAAAATTCCCAAAAATAGGGTTCTAAGGATTTTTACCTTGATTCGGAGTATAGAGATGTGCTAGATGTTGCATAAACCTTGTTATCCAACCCAAGTTGACGATATCTGAAAAAGGACTGCCTTAAATCACCTCAAATCGCCTCTCCCGAGCTCTCCCGATCGGAAAAAGTGGAAATGATGTGAAATGACAAGTGCAGGGGTTGACTGTCCCCTTATATACTGTCCCAGTCTAGCGCACGCTACGCCTCAATATTAGCGTGCGCTAACGGGTCACCTGGTAGTCCAGTGGCTACTGTTATAAGACGTTAGCGCGCGCTACGAAACATCCCTAGCGTGCGCTAACTGGTGTCCTGCCAAAATCTCAGTTCACTATCTCAGTCCGCTAGTGTGCGTTAATACTGAGCACTAGTGTGCGTTACGCAACACATATAGCGTATGCTAGCCGCTGCCTAGTGTGCATTACCTGCTGGTCCAAAAAGACTGAAACCTCACTGCCTCTGCCGACTCAGTCTGTTAGCGCGCGCTACGCTATGGCTTAGCGTGCGTTATGCAATAGATTTAGCATGCGCTAGCCGAAGCCTAGCGTATGCTACCTGATAGTCCAGAAACCTGGCAACCTCACTCCCTCTGCCGACCAGCCCATTAGCGTGCGCTACGGACGGATGTTAGCGTACGCTACTAACCACGGATAGCGCGTGCTAACGAACTCCTAGCATGCGTTCATCCGCCAGTCCAGAGAGCAGTTCGAGTTACTGGTTCTGACCTGACTGGTCCCTTAGCGCGCGCTACGGCTCAAAGCTAGCGTGCGCTAATCAAGCAGAATTAGCGTGCGTTAGCCTAGGCCTAGCGTGCGCTATATCTCTGGCCCAGAACACTTCCGCAAGGTCTAAACAACACGACCGAGACCCAAAACAAGATACGAAACTCAATAACAATATCAACAACATCTCCATGCGTTTACAGAGCGACAAAATAAGGAGAACGACAAAGTCAAACAGTCGATAAAAGTACGGGTATTACATTCTCCCCCTCTAAAAAGAAGTTTCGTCCCGAAACTTAAGAAATAAAAAGTTTAGGGTAATCCACCCGCATCTTCTCTTCTGTCTCCCAAGTCACCTCCTCGACTCCATGTCTCGACCATTGTACTTTAATCAGTGGAATGGTCTTATGCCGAAGTTGTTTCTTGCGACGCTCAAGGATCTTCACGGGTTTCTCCGGAAAGGTAATATCCTCGGCTACGTCAATTTCACTGTAGTCGATAATGTGGCTCGGATCCGGCACATACTTTCTCAGCTGAGACACATGAAAAACACTATGAACGTGACTCAAAGCTGGAGGCAATGCCAAGCAATAAGCTAAATCTCCAACTCTGTTCAAGATCTCAAAAGGTCCGATGTACCTCGGACTAAGTTTCCCGTTTTTCCCGAAGCGGAAAACTCCACGGGTCGGCGACACCTTGAGCAAAACATGATCCCCCACTTCGAACTCCAAAGGTCGATGATGAGTATCAGCATAAGATTTATGACGACTCTGGGCAGCCAGCAATCGGTCCCGGATAATAGAAATCTTTTCCTTAGTCTCCATCAACATATTCGGATCCGTCCCAACTACCTCAGAAGCCTCGTCCCAACATAATGGCGACCTACATCGCCTACCATAAAGTGCCTCGAATGGTGCCATCTTGATCGACGCATGCCAACTATTATTGTAAGCAAACTCGATCAACGGTAATTGAAGCTCCCAATCATTACTCCAGTCAAAGGCACAAGCTCGCCACATATCTTCCAACGTCTGAATCGTCCTCTCTGTCTGACCGTCTGACTGAGGATGAAAGGAAGTGCTCAATCTCAACTCAATACCCAAAGCCTGATGAACGGCCTGCCAAAAATGCGATACGAAACGGCCGTCTCGATCCGAGACAATGGTCTTGGGGGCACTGTGCAACCTCACGATCTCAGCAACAAAGGTTCGAGCCAGTGTATCCGCTCCCCATGTATCCTTAATACCCAAGAAGTGTGCAGACTTGGTCAACTGATCGACAATTACCAAGATCATATTCATTCCGGCCTGAGTTCTCGGCATGCCAGTGATGAAATCCATAGAGATGTCTTCCCACTTCCACTCGGGAATGGGAAGTGGTTTCGACAACCCCACTGGTCGTTGATGTTCGATCTTGACTTATTGATATGTCAAGCACCGTAATACAAACTCCGTGACATCCTTCTTCATGTTATTCCACCAAAAATTGCGCTTCAAGTCTTTGTACATCTTACTCGTCCCAGGGTGGATTGAGTAAGGCGTAGTATGAGCTTCTCGGAGAATTCTCTGCCTCAACTCTAAATCGTTCGTAACACAAAGTCTGCCCTGAAATCTCAGAATACTATCCTCGTGAACCATAAAACCAGGAGCTTTTCCTTTAATTACATCTTCCTTCAGTTGAGAAATCATCCGGTCACTCCACTGTTTCCCTTTGATGTCATCAATCAAGGACGAAGTAATTTCGAGAGTACACAACTGTCCCTGTACTCGTTGAAGCCAAACTTCTATCCCTTGCTTAATTAAATCCTGACGAATTTTCATATGAGATGTAAGAACCTTGAGCATTTGAAGAGATGCCGATTTGCGGCTCAAAGCATCCGCGACGACATTGGCTTTTCCAGGGTGGTAAAGAATTTCCAAATCATAATCCTTTATCAACTCTAACCAATGTCTCTGTCTCATATTCAGCTCCTTCTGACTGAAAATATACTTCAGGATCTTGTGATCGGTATAAATCCAACACGAAGAACCATACAAATAATGCCGCCAAATCTTGAGTACGAAGACAATTGCGGCCAATTCCAAATCGTGAGTAGGATAATTCATCTCATAAGGCTTTAATTGTCGTGACGCAAAAGCTATCGTCTTATCATGCTGCATAAGTACACAACCCAGACCTTGACCCGAAGCGTCACTATAAACTGCAAAGCCCTCACTACCATGTGGTTAAGTTAAAATCGGCGCTGAAGTCAAACATCTCTTCAGTTCATTGAAGATCTGTTGTCTTTCATCCATCCAAATAAACTTTTCGGTCTTCTGGAGTAATTTCGTAAGCGGCCGAGCGAGTTTTGAGAACCCATCGACAAACCGTCGGTAATACCTAGCAAGACCCAAAAAGCTACGAACTTACTTAACATTTTTAGGCGGTGCCCAGTCTAGCACTGCCTCAATCTTCAGCGGGTCTACACGAACCCCTTCGGCCGAAATCACATGGCCGAGAAACATAACTTCTTCCAACCAAAACTCATATTTCGAGAATTTTGCATAGAGGTGCTCGGTTCTCAAAATGTATAATATCAAACGCAAGTGTCGGGCATGTTCCTCCTTATCTCGAGAATAGATCAAGATGTCGTCAATAAGACGACTACACACCTGTCGAGGTACTCGATGAATATCTTATTCATTAACTGCATGAATAATGCTGGTGCATTAGTCAACCCAAAAGGCATAACTACAAATTCATAATGCCCATATCTCGTCAGAAATGCCGTCTTCGGAATGTCGGACTCCCTCACCCTGAGTTGATAATACCCGAATCTTAAATCAATCTTCGAGAAAACTGCGGCCCCTTGCAATTGATCAAATAAATCGTCTATACGAGGTAAAGGATACTTGTTCTTGATGGTTCCTTTGTTCAGCTCACGGTAGTCGATGCACAAACGTAGTGAACCATCCTTCTTCCTCACGAAAAGAACAGGCGCGCCCCAAGGCGAAGCGCTCGGTCTGATGTACCCTTTTTCCAGAAGTTCTCCCAATTGATTCTTTAATTCTTGCATCTCGGAAGGTGCCATCCGGTAAGGTGCTTTAGAAATCGGAGCCGCATCTGGCTCTAAGTCCACGGTAAATTCTATCTCCCGATCTGGCGGTAATCCCGGGAGGTCATCCGGAAAAACATCGGGATACTCATTAACAACTGGAATCGAAGAGAAATCGACTTCGTTTCCTTCCGTTTTCAAGGCATAACACCAATAGCCCGTACAACCTTTATTCAAAAGTTTCACGGCCTTCATGGCACTGATAAGTAACTTGGATTGGCCCGACTTACTTCTTAAAAATGAGAACTCATATCCGTCTTTTGTCATTGATCGGCCAAAAACTTATCCTAAAAATAGGAGTTCTTGAGTCGCTCGCAAATATATACGAGGTAGAAGTAGTTTGTGGTAAGTTCTACCAAGGTCTTTTCTCTCGAGGATTGTCCAACAGGGCTTCGTATAATTTTTTGTTACAAATTGCGAGAAATAAATACTAAAATATTAAAAAAGATATTTTTGGGTTTTTAAAAATTAACTAAATTAAAATGCACTATATTTTAAACTAAACTATTTTTAATAAGACTATTTTATATAAGACTATTTTTTATAAGACTATTTTTAACTAGACTATTTATATTAAGACTATTTATATTAAGACTATTTATACTAGACTATTTATATTAAGACTATTTATATTAAGACTATTTTTAATACTACTAGTTTTAAGAAAACTATTTTTATACTAGACTATTTTTAACTAGTGAAAATGAATAGAATTAAAATGAGTTGGGAATTTATAAAATCTAGGGGATTACGGGTTCATTAAATTAGGTATTTAATTAAGTATAGGAATTGATTTATATGGATATAAAAGAAAAAATGAATATTTATCGAGTAATCAACTTTTCACCTCCGTACTTTCGTAATCAAAGATGTCTTAATCGCTGTCACTTTTTTAAGATGTTGATAACAAGATTAACACTTGATAGATTGAAAAGATGTGTTTCCAATACACTTAACAATCAATCAAGGAGGTTTCACTAGTAGAAATAGGATATGATCAATCTCTATTTAAACCAATTAGTCCTTTCATTCTCTAACTTGACTATTTTTAGGATAAACGATCGTTCATCGAGTAATCAACTTTTCACCTCCGTACTTTCGTAATCAAAGATGTCTTAACCACTTTCGCAATCTTAAGATGTTGATAACAAGATTAACATTTGATAGATTGAAAAGATATGTTTCCAATTCACTCAACAATCAATCAAGAAGGTTTCATTAGTAAAAATAGGATATGATCAATCTCTATTTAAACCAATTAGTCCTAAAAATAGTTTAAATCAATCAAATACTCAATATATAACCTAATAGAAATCCCCCTTCCCCTAGGAAGAAAGATTAGCTACTCATTGGTTTATACATACTAAAATTATAATAGAAATAATTGATATATATAATATATATATATATATATATAGAAACTTTTAATTACTAGAACTTAATGACAATAGATAAAACTTACTTGAATATGATGAATCAAAGTGCAAGAAACAAACTTCAAAATATAACTTCAAACTTGTTTAAAGGTTACAAGCTTACAAAATTTGAAAGTAAAACACTAAGTAAAATACTAAGTGCTTATTGATCAAGCACTTTTCAATTACAAACTAAATGAGAGAAAAACTTCAAACCAAAAATAAAATACAAACTAAAATTGAAAATTCTAAGGAAAATATATTGCTAAAGGAAAGGAGTATTTCTTAGCAAGAAGTTGAGGATTTCTTGGTAAGAATGTGGGTTTTTATTTTTGCAATGGATGAACATGTCCTTTTATAGGTGATTTTCAAGAATACAATTGATTATTTAATTCAAAATATCTATTGTAATATCATTTTTTTAATTCTTTGTTCACACTTCACCCATGTCTTTGAATTTTCAGATTTTTGACCAAAAAAATATCTTGTGGTTGATTTCACAAGTTGGTCAAAAGTGGACTAATTTTGCATGGCATCTGCTGAAACACGGCGATGAAAAACGCCCCAGTTTGCCCCGTGTTGTGCGCCGTTTTGTGGTGACTCGGTCTCTTCCGGAATACGCGCGAGGACACGGCGCTAAATGCCGGCCGTGTGTGAAACGGCCCAAGACACGGCCTCTTTTGCGCCGTATGTGAAACGGCCGACAGAACATGGTCCATTTTGCGCCGTTTTGTATGGTCGTTTGTCTGGAAAAATTCCGTCGTTGGATTTGATCTTGTTTTCCGTCCTTTTTGATGCTTCATGTCGCAATCAGAAATAACCATTTTTAGCTCATGTTTGGACATATCTCGTAAAATATATATTTTTAATCACAAATCGTACAATTATGCAGGAAAAATGAATATTTTGTATATGAATTTTAGATCAATTATGCACTAATCAAATACCCCACACTTAAATTCTTGCTAGTCCCGAGCAAGACTCTTTATTAATCACACACAAAATAAAAATTAAAATAAGACATAAAATAAAAAATAAAAAATAATACACACAAATTTAAGAAAAATAATTATATATAAAGATAAAAAGAGATAAAAATGCCATTAATACACAATAACCAACTTTATACAGTAGATAGAAATGAATCAAGATTCAAAATAAATCTACTAACGATTTTGAAGTTAAAACACGGTTTTTATTTTTGTAATTCCAAAATACAAGGTTTTCCACCCAAAAGGTTGATTATTTCTTTCCCACTCGTGACTTCACACGACTCCCTTTAATGGTTGCTCTCGATCACTCGTTTATTTTTCGACTCAATATGAAGAAGAATTTCATCGGCGTCATCAAATATTGTGATTTTCACAAAATTGAGTGTATTGAAATTCACCGCTAATTAATTCATATCTGCTCATATACTACTTCCCTTTTAGTGATAGCTTTCACACCGTTTTTTGGTAACGTGTAGCTCTTTTGACTAACACAATTTCTATCTCATTATTTTCTTTCGTTAAAAGGTGATTTCTTTCTCACCGTTATTTGCTAACGTGTAGCTCTTTTCACCAATTTTTCGAGACGGCACTACGCACCAACAATGGTTAGTCCTTTATTTTTCGCAAAATTTAAGACTTCCAAAATTAGGCGATTATTCCGCTCAACACTTCTCCTTTTCGTCATTTATTTTTTTAGGTGATAGCTTTCACCGTTATTTGCTAACGTGTAGCTCTTTTCACCAATGACTCCTTTTTTAGGGAATAGAATTTTTGCGAAAATCATTTTTAGTTAAGCATGAAAAATCAAAAACTCCACAAATTAAGTAAATTTCAGTTTTATTTTTCATCAACCAATTGATTCTTCTTTTCTCAAGGTAACGAATGACTCGATTTTATATGATAATTACAAGGCTTGGAAAGAGAGATTAAGGCTCAAAAAAATTTTTTGGAATATACAATTTTTTTTACCGGTTAAAACGATTTTAGAAGCTTGTATATAGTTAATTTATTGGTGTTTATGGCCAGATCTAGAAATCTCAAAAATCAAAATACTATAAATATATATATATAATAATAAAAAAAAATAAGGCAAATAACCAAATCAATCAAAACACACCAAAATTATTAAACAAACCACACCAAAATTACAACACACCAAAATACTAAAACAAACCACCCCCAAAATTGAAAATAAAACTGTCCTCAGTTTATAAAATAAAAAATAAAAATCAATGCGAGAAAAGCGAGAATACTCCTGTTAAGAAAATTGATGTCTGAGCCTAACGCCTTTTAGAATCTGCAAGAGAATAAATATACGAGGCACACACAAAAGAAAATAAAATATACTCGTAAGTATAACATAATATTTTAGATGCGCATCAAGAAAGTCCGAAGAGTCGCCTTACGCTGCCATCAAAGTTTTTATAAAAGCAAAACACGAAATAAAAATTACAGCAATACATAAATCGCGAATAGATGCGCGTCAAGAGATCAAGAAGAAACTCCTTAAGCCGCCATCATTTAGCACGATTATTACACACGGCGTAAAGTAAAAATACAAGAGGTGTCATGGGTTATCAAAGGGAGAGGAATGAATCCACTTTTCGTTTTCTCACCGTAAAATCTTCTACCTGCACAATTTTAGCTAGAGTTTGGATCTGGTTGAGGAACAAATTCATTGAGTTTTTGATTATTTCTTACGGTGTTGTTGCAACGACTATGATTCGCTTTTGCACGCTCGGAAATAAAGCCCTTTTCGGCGAGTAGTCGATGAAAGACAGAAACCATCAAAGAAACCATTGACATTAAGCACTCTATTGGTTTTGATGAACATTTAGCCGGGCTCTGGTAACCACATGAAAAAGTTCCTCAAGGGTGCCAAAACCAGGAAGGGCGATAAAGGCGCAATTATTTATCATGTGAGTTATGCGATCTTGCATATTCAGATCTAAACTCATCTCCAATAGTTGACCGGTGATTTTACTTTCACTAGAGGTTTTGGGATTACTCCCAATACTCTTACTCCTTCCATATAGGCGTGGCTACTCGTCCCATTAATCCTAGACTTCCTCCTCCGTAAACTACATGAATGCATTTTTCTCCTAAGGTACGACCCAAGTCGTGGGCTGCTTCAGTGAAGCATGCCTCTTTTCCAGAACTAGATCCACCAAAAATGCAGACTGTGTAAAATTTTTTTGTGGAAGATGATGACTCCATTTTTGAAAAGAATTTTATTTAGAGAGAAAAAGAGAAAAGTACAAGTTTGAGGGATGAATAAAAGAAACAAGCACAAAGGTTATTTATAGAAGAAAAAATGAGGAAAAATTGCTTAACAAGTTTGTGATTGCGTTGATTGCGCTTCAACTACTCAATAGAATAATGAAAGCTTTTATCGCGTATCACATTTTTTATTCAGAAAATCTCACCACACGACAAAAATAAAAGATACTTACGCGTATGTACAGTAGTTGTGATTGTGGCTCACATCTTCCTCTGATTTTACGTTCAGAAACGGCCTAAACGCCTTCTATGAGTCGGGGAGAAGCTTCCCATCCAATTTTCTTACAAATTGGCAAACAGGGTCTTTTAACGTCAGATTCCCAAGACGTTGTTCATATTCTGGTTTGAATTTATTCCACAAACATTGAATTCCGTAATACACAAGTCCACTAGGATGTGTGTCAAGAGAAATTTCGATGTTATCTAAATTCTCCTTATTCAGACCATCATTGATGAACTGAATTTTATCTTCTCTGTTTGTAGATGGAATTCCTAAAGATCGACATTTTGCATTAGTTCCATCTAGCACATTTATAGCAAACGGCTAGAATCTTTGCTCGTCGTTTCTTGGCATATGAACTTTTTCCAAGCCCTGGTAAGAATCTAGTTGGTGTTTCTGTGAATTCACCTTCTATTCTTACTTTGGCTTCGATAATGAATCTTATGTCAAAAGGTATGCTTTTATTCATAAGCAACCTCATCCTTTCAAGCCTTGTCTTGTAAATCTTTAAAATTGCATTTTTGCTTAGAAAGGAAATCTTTTTCAATTTTATACAATGTTTCTTCCATGACCAAAAAAATTAAAATGAAAAACGATAAAATATCTACAAATATCGATTGTTTGTGGGAAACTGAAAAATCCGACTTTAATAGTCACGGAGTACCGTTATCCGCCACTTGACCGGACAGAAAAATTATATTTGGCCTAAAACAATCCCTGCAGAACGGCGCCAAAATTTGATCGGCCAAAAACTTATCCTAAAAATAGGAGTTCTTGAGTCGCTCGCAAATATATACGAGGTAGAAGTAGTTTGTGGTAAGTTCTACCAAGGTCTTTTCTCTCGAGGATTGTCCAACAGGGCTTCGTATAATTTTTTGTTACAAATTGCGAGAAATAAATACTAAAATATTAAAAAAGATATTTTTGGGTTTTTAAAAATTAACTAAATTAAAATGCACTATATTTTAAACTAAACTATTTTTAATAAGACTATTTTATATAAGACTATTTTTTATAAGACTATTTTTAACTAGACTATTTATATTAAGACTATTTATATTAAGACTATTTATACTAGACTATTTATATTAAGACTATTTATATTAAGACTATTTTTAATACTACTAGTTTTAAGAAAACTATTTTTATACTAGACTATTTTTAACTAGTGAAAATGAATAGAATTAAAATGAGTTGGGAATTTATAAAATCTAGGGGATTACGGGTTCATTAAATTAGGTATTTAATTAAGTGTAGGAATTGATTTATATGGATATAAAAGAAAAAATGAATATTTATCGAGTAATCAACTTTTCACCTCCGTACTTTCGTAATCAAAGATGTCTTAATCATCACTTTTTAAGATGTTGATAACAAGATTAACACTTGATAGATTGAAAAGATGTGTTTCCAATACACTTAACAATCAATCAAGGAGGTTTCACTAGTAGAAATAGGATATGATCAATCTCTATTTAAACCAATTAGTCCTTTCATTTCTCTAACTTGACTATTTTAGGATAAACGATCGTTCATCGAGTAATCAACTTTTCACCTCCGTACTTTCGTAATCAAAGATGTCTTAACCACTTTCGCAATCTTAAGATGTTGATAACAAGATTAACATTTGATAGATTGAAAAGATATGTTTCCAATTCACTCAACAATCAATCAAGAAGGTTTCATTAGTAAAAATAGGATATGATCAATCTCTATTTAAACCAATTAGTCCTAAAAATAGTTTAAATCAATCAAATACTCAATATATAACCTAATAGAAATCCCCTTCCCCTAGGAAGAAAGATTAGCTACTCATTGGTTTATACATACTAAAATTATAATAGAAATAATTGATATATATAATATATATATAGAAACTTTTAATTACTAGAACTTAATGACAATAGATAAAACTTACTTGAATATGATGAATCAAAGTGCAAGAAACAAACTTCAAAATATAACTTCAAACTTGTTTAAAGGTTACAAGCTTACAAAAGTTGAAAGTAAAACACTAAGTAAAATACTAAGTGCTTATTGATCAAGCACTTTTCAATTACAAACTAAATGAAAGAAAAACTTCAAACCAAAAATAAAATACAAACTAAAATTGAAAATTCTAAGGAAAATATATTGCTAAAGGAAAGGAGTATTTCTTAGCAAGAAGTTGAGGATTTCTTGGTAAGAATGTGGGTTTTTATTTTTGCAATGGATGAACATGTCCTTTTATAGGTGATTTTCAAGAATACAATTGATTATTTAATTCAAAATATCTATTGTAATATCATTTTTTTAATTCTTTGTTCACACTTCACCCATGTCTTTGAATTTTCAGATTTTTGACCAAAAAAATATCTTGTGGTTGATTTCACAAGTTGGTCAAAAGTGGACTAATTTTGCATGGCATCTGCTGAAACACGGCGATGAAAAACGGCCCAGTTTGCCCCGTGTTGTGCGCCGTTTTGTGGTGACTCGGTCTCTTCCGGAATACGCGCGAGGACACGGCGCTAAATGCCGGCCGTGTGAAACGGCCCAAGACACGGCCTCTTTTGCGCCGTATGTGAAACGGCCGGCGAACACGGTCCATTTTGCGCCGCTTTTGTATGGTCGTTTGTCTGGAAAAATTCCGTCGTTGGATTTGATCTTGTTTTCCGTCCTTTTGATGCTTCATGTCGATGTCAGTAAAATAACCATTTTTAGCTCATGTTTGGACATATCTGTAAAATATATATTTTTAATCACAAATCAGTACAATTATGCCCGGAAAAATGAATATTTTGTATATGAATTTTAGATCAATTATGCACTAATCAGTCATCATGGTGATAACCTTAGTACGGTAATTCATAATCGCTTGGTGACTATCAAGCCAATCCTCGCCGAGGATCACATCCTCGCCTTCCATATCAACTACAATCAGATTCGATAACCATTCCATATCGGATATAATCACCGGAAAATCTCTAATCTCCCGGTTCCCCACAATTCTATCCCCGCTAGGTAGTTTCGCAAAGAAAGGATCGCAAGCAGTCATACAAGTTATATTCAAACGGCATACACACTCCAAGGAAATAAAAGAATGTGTAGCACCCGTATCAAAAAGTACACGGACTAGATGAGATAAAATATGAATGGTACCTGAAGCCACCGCCGCGTCGGGTTCGTCTGTTCGACGCATCTCATAAACCCGTGGTTGTACCGAACCGATGCTAGAATTTCCCCCTCCAGCGTTCTGACCCCGTCCCCGACCCCTGCCGAAATTCTGTTGAGGTTGACCAAAAGATTGTCGCTGATTTATACCTTGGTCAAGTGGTGTTGGGGCAGAAGCCCGAGTGTCCAAAGTCTGATTCGGCTCAGAACAATAAGCCGCTCTATGTCCCAACTGTCCGCACGTGTGACACTTCAATGGTGGAAAGTTGCATTCCAAATTAACGTGGCCTGGACGACCACAATTGTAGCAAGTCACCATGCGATTTGTTGTACCCGGAGTAGAACGGTAACCCCTCTTTCCCTTATTAGAACGTGACGACTGTCTGGTAGAACGGTTAGTCGTATGTGACCTCTGAAAGTTGCCACTCTTAGATCCAGAAAAATTTCCTGTGACCTTCTGCTTCTTCGATTCTTCAACGGTATCATTGTCGGGGCTTAACATATCATGGGCTAAAGCTCTATCCTGATATTCCTTCAGTGTGGTGCAAGCGAATCCGGCCATGTACCGCCGTAAGTCCATGTTCATTCGCATATCAAAGTAACGAATCTTATCACGCTCGTTACGCACTTGATCCTTCACATGGATCAATTGTTGGTTGTACTCCACGATCGCCTGCGAAATGGGAATATCATGTGGTTTAGCCTCGAAAAAGGCTCGGATTCGGCCCTCTCGTACCGGCCAAGGACAAAAATCGGCCTCCAAAAGTTCTTTAAATTCATCCCACGTGCAACATGATCTTGGGGCTTGATGACTTTCCACCACGTAGCGGCCTCCTTGGTAAGGAAATACTGAGCAATTGGTACTTTCCTCACTTCGGGGAAATCGACCGCTTCGAAAATCTTTTCCAATTCTGCTAGCCAATCTTCCCATCCTAACGGGTCTGTGGCACCACCAAACTGTGGAGGGTGCATACGGATTACGTTCTGAAGCAAGGCGTCCGTGTTCGGGTTCGGATTATTCAGCTGAACAGTTTGGGCTAAGATGGTCATTTGGGTAGCCAATTGTTGAAGTACATTCGCAACTCCAACGTCCGCGCTGTTCCCCTGGCCATTCGACTGGTCGTGCTGACTTTTGGTGTCAGGATGCACTGAGTTCGACAAATTGGGGTTGGTCGACCCCGCAACAGAACTGATGGAAACGGTCGCGCCACGACCTCTCCCACGTCCACGGCCACGGCCCCTACCTGCTGAAATACTGAAGAACACACAAGGCATTTAAGTACAATTCAATCGCACGTCATCAAAGTGACCGATACTCAAAAATACCAAAATAGAGGCAAAACGAATAAGGAAACACCCGAAAAGTAAGAGGTCTTACAAGTACCGGTCGCACTGTGATGATGGCAGAGTAGTGATACTATGGACAAATGACGACTCGTTCCACCCAAAAGACCGACAGCCTAGGTATCCATAGACCTAAGCTCCGATACCATATTCTGTAACACCCCCAAGTTATTCAGGGAATATTACAGCACCGTAAGCCCCACCGTGGGACTCACAAGGCTAAACATACACGGAACTATAAATTTTGACCGGGAAGGTCTACATACAATGGAATGAAGAACAATACAAAAGGTGTTCAAGACATAACCATTGTATCCACAGACATCACAACACAAATCAATACCTCGGCAAACACGGGTTAGAACATCAAGGAAAAATGGAAAACAATACTCGAGTATTCAATAACCATTCTAGTACAACAACATTGAATGGAAAACCCAGAACATAACCGGAGGAAAGACACAGTATCACACTTGCCTACCATCTTCGTGCCGACCCGATACATGCCTGTCCGCTCTCCTGGAACCTGAAATACATAAAAAGTATTTCCCCCATAAATGGGTTAGCCGTCGAATAGCTAGTGCAAGTATATCAAGTATGAAACACAATACTTCTCGTCAATAAAGTAAATGTAACCGTCAATTCATCAATTCAAGACTAGTATTCCGGAATAACTAAATCTCATAGCATCACATCAATACATATATGAATACCGTGGAACCGCACCAGAGGCTACGGAACACTCAGAGGACTCATCGGTCCATCCCAGAGTGGTTCGTTCATATCATCCGTGGAATCGCACCAGAGGCTACGAAACCCTCAGAGGACCCGTCGTCCCACCCCAGAGTGGATATAAATAATCATGCCGTTAATATATCTTACTTTCAAAGTCGAGAACGTACAATCATAAATATATACTTGGTAGGTACAAGAACGCACTTCCGGCACCTAAACGATTCGCAAGGAATATGATAATAAATTATCCATACTCAAATTACACGAAGAAACTCCCGAAACCCGTTTACAATTCATGAAAATATACGGATAAACAACTAGAGGTTGTAAAATCATCCAAACCCTCACAAGTCCGAAAACGGCACAATCCAATCCGTAAAATCGTAGGAAAAGCATGCATACGGGATAGATACATCATAATTTCAAGATCCTCAAGCTTCAACACGGATAAATCGGACGAATCTACTAAAAATCCCAAAATTCCCAAAAGTAGGGTTCTAAGGATTTCTACCTTGATTCGGAGGATAGAGATGTGCTAGATGTTGCATAAACCTTGTTATCCAACCCAAGTTGACGATATCTGAAAAAGGACTGCCTTAAATTGCCTCAAATCGCCTCTCCCGAGCTCTCCCGATCGGAAAAAGTGGAAATGATGTGAAATGACAAGTGCAGGGGTTGACTGTCCCCTTATATACTGTCCCAGTCTAGCGCACGCTACGCCTCAATATTAGCATGCGCTAACGGGTCACCTGGTAGTCCAGTGGCTACTGTCATAAGACGTTAGCGCGTGCTACGAAACATCCCTAGCGTGCGCTAACTGGTGTCCTGCCAAAATCTCAGTTCACTGTCTCAGTCCGCTAGCGTGCGTTAATACTCAGCACTAGCGTGCGTTACGCAACACATATAGCGTACGCTAGCCGCTGCCTAGCGTGCGTTACCTGCTAGTCCAGAAAGTCTGAAACCTCACTGCCTCTGCCGACTCAGTCTGTTAGTGCGCGCTACGCTATGGCTTAGCGTGCGTTATGCAACAGATTTAGCGTGCGCTAGCCGAAGCCTAGCGTACGCCACCTGATAGTCCAGAAACCTGGAAACCTCACTGCCTCTGCCGACCAGCCCATTAGCGTGCGCTACGGACGGATGTTAGCGTGCGCTACTAACCACGAATAGCGCACGCTAACGAAGTCCTAGCGTGCGTTAATCTGCCAGTCCAGAGAGCAGTTCGAGTTACTGGTTCTGACCTGACTGGTCCCTTAGCGCGCGTTACGGCTCAAAGCTAGCATGCGCTAATCAAGCAGAATTAGCGTGCGTTAGCCTAGGCCTAGCGTGCGCTATGTCTCTGGCCCAGAACACTACCGCAAGGTCTAAACAACACGATCGAGATCCAAAACAAGATACGAAATTCAATAACAATATCAACAACATCTCCATGCGTTTACAGAGCGACAAAATAAGGAGAACGACAAATTCAAACAGTCGATAAAAGTACGGGTATTACAAGGATATCCGTGAATTTCTGTCAGTTAAAGTTAACAGACTTGCGGACATGTCTATTACATGAAAAGTGTCACCTTATAATTAGTCCACATGTCTCTGGTTGGACTTCATCTTCTCATGTCATCTTCTGCAATGACGACGAGCTTTTTTTCCGGTCACACTTTTATTCACCCACTTTCTACTGTCTAGTTTTTTCATCCCATTTTTTCCCGACACCCTTTTTTCCTACCAAGGACCTACATTGATATTTATAATATATAATAGTAATATAATATATATATATATATATATATTACGAAAGGTGAAACAACATATCCCCATGTTCTTTACATTTAATATGTTGATTTCTGGTATATATGTACATATACTGTTTATAATATATACATGTATACTGTATATATATATAGATACACACACACACGCATATATATATATATATATATATATAGTGTGTGTGTGTGTGTGTGTGTGTGTGTGTGTGTATGTATATATGTATAGTGTGCCAGAGAGACAGATACATCAATCAAAGACACGTGGACCAATCAGAAGGTGACATGTGCCACTTAACAGACAGTTAAGAAAGTCCGTTAGATTTAATTGATGGATTTTCACGGATACCCTAACTTGATTGGACGGAAACAAGTTCATACCCCTAATGATACAAAAAAATTGTTACTATAAGTGCAAAATTTTAGAAAGTTCATGCCCCTAATTGGTAATTTTGCCATATTTTATTATATGTTGTATTTCCAAAATAGTTTTTCTAATAAGTGCCAACGCTGATAGAAAACTAGTTGAATACAAAGACTCTGAGTCCAATAAATATGCACCTGAAGGATATATAACTGAATCATACCTTGACTCGAGTGTGTAACTAATGAATTCGACCCGATCTGACATGAAGAACTAGACTGCTCCCAAGGATCCAAGTTAGAAAATCATTGGAGTACCTGAAAAAATGCCGGGAGTGTCTGGTGTAAACACTCTTACGCTCAAGTCTTACGAGATTCTGGAAAAATTCCGGCAGAGTAATTGCGTATTTTGTGAAAGTAAAGATACCTTACAATGAATTGGCTTACCCATATTTATAGGCTTGCACTGTCTTGCCCTCCAAGACTCCTAAGTTTTAGGGTGGTCCTACCCTAAAGGGTGTCGCCCCATGTGTGTTGGTTCCTTTAGGAATCTTTTCAATTATAGATCTTCAGAAGATCTAGGTTAAGTTCCTTTCTTCATATGCAAGGTTGGGGAATCCTCAACGAGGTACCGTCGAGCAGTTCGGTCATTTAGCCTGATTGAGCTGAGGTTGGAGAAAGGGATCGGAAATTCCTTAGTTTGGAAAGGTTTCAGGCTTATTCAATCCATGTGGTTAGTCACGTAGCCAAAACCTTGAGTAGTGTCTTCGGCGTTGTTGTCCCCGAACTAGTCCCTCCTACATACATGTGAAATTAATTCGACCTAATAGTTTTGAGTTATACTTGATGTCATGTCAACCAGTCTCCCCTACTCTAGTTGAGTGAAATATGAACTCAGCTAGAGTAGATCAGTCATCGGGTCTGTGCGACATCCTCTCATTATTTTGGACTTTAATGAATTGATCTTTCCTCAGTCACTTTTATTAAGACGCACACCTGGGGACCCAAGATTCCTAATGATGACCCATGTGTGCAACCCTGAGGCACCTGGCACTTGTTGATTTATTGTTTTGGGTCGCTATCATTTGACCATTTTTGGATATATTGATCCAACGGCCTCTTTGCATCCCCCTTTCTATAGACCGTCTTATCCTCCTAACTCTAGAGTTTTCCTGCTCCCCTAAGTCCTTCAAAAATAATCATAGCATATTCTATATTCTTTAATATCTCCAGACTCCTGCATCGTTCACTCTTCGTCTTCTTCAAGAACTCTCGCATTAGCAATAATGGATACGTTTTCCTCATAACTAAGGCTTGATTTTGTGTTTTTGTGTGTTCTTATCTCTTTTTTCTGCGACTTTCTTCATCTGTAATTTTAACTACACGGAAAGATGTCTTATTCCGATCAATTGGACTCTCAAAATTTGTCTTTCCCATCTACTAATCCTATTAATTCACAGGTAGCTTCTTGTAGTATGCCTACCATCCTTTTTTTTCTACCGATCTCATTAGTTCGACCTGATCTTGGCCCGTTGGCTGGTCTTCAAAACGAGATAGAGGGGGAATGTGAAGCGATCCATCTAAAGTGTGTGATGTAATACCCGGTTGTAATTCAGTAATTATCATTCAGTATTTATCGTTCAGTAATTGATACTCAGTAATTTTCACTCATTATTAATCATTTGTCACTCAGATTCAGTCATGGTATTCATCATTCAGAGTAATTGTATCGTGTATCAATCGTCATTCATCACTAATCCGATTGGAGTTTCGTGCCGTGTTTATCATCATTGTCATTTTCGTTGCGAGCTGTGCGTGAGGAGTAGCGCACGCTACGTACTCCTTTTAGCATACGCTAATTGGGTATCGGTAGCGCACGCTACCACTCAGCTTTAGCGCACGCTAAGGTTACCCTGGCTGCAGTCCAGAAGCTACTGGACTGCAGGTGAGTTATTTGTAGCGCACGCTACTAGTGGTAAGTAGCGCGCGCTAACGGGTTGTAGTAGCGCACGCTATTTGTGTGGAGTAGCGCGCGCTAGGGACGGATCAGGTTGAGTCCAGTGGCTACTGGACTACACTGGATTAATTCATAGCGCACGCTATGAGTTATATTTAGCATACGCAATCAATATTATAGCGTATGCTAATCGTTTGTTGTAGCGCACGCTATCGAGGTCAGATCAGAGGGCAGACGGTTTTCTGGACTCCAGTACTGGGCGTCAAATATTTCGTTAGCGCACGCTAACAATGGATTTTAGCGCACGCTAGTAGTATGGCCGTAGCGCACGCTACAAAAAGGTACGTAGCGCGCGCTACCGTGTTTGGACAGTGGGTACTGGACTACCCAAATTACTCGTTAACGCACACTACGCACAAGGGCTAGCGCACGCTAACCTGGACTGGCTATAAATTGGATAGTTTAGTCAGACTTCGTCATTTGTCAGCTATTTCTCTTCCTCTCGTCGGTTCTTGGCAATTTGGGCGATTTAGAGAGTGTTCTTCAAGGTGTAATCATCAATCATCATCTTCAAGTCTTTGAGTTGGATTAATCATCACTTCATAATCTCCAAAACATCGAATCTAAGGTATTAATTTCTTGGATCTAGAATTTCGGATTTTTGGGTTTTCCTTCCGATTTCTTCGTGTAAGCTTGGATTATCATTGGAATATGTCAGATATGGATTATCTACCTTGGATAAATATATTCCTATGGATTTAATGGTTATTTTCGGAATTATTTCAAGAACCATTGGGGGTTGACTTCGGTTAATTGGGGATTTTCCGATTAATGTGGTTGTAATCATGAATTATGGATTCCTAATGGATTATTGATATCATTGAAGTGTTTTGTTAATTCGAAATACTCAATTTGGTGTTGGTTTCGACATATTCGGGATTGGATATTTCCGAAGTTGTGTGGTTGGTTATGTATTCGTTGGAATGCCCTATGAGTTGATTATCGTTGTTTTCGACCTTTGGGTTAGTCGTGTTTAGTTGCTTGATACGTGTATTGAACGGTTGTTGGTAATTATTGTTATTCAAGGTTGTTCGAGCTACCGGCATTTCATTTAGGACGTTGTTCGTGGACGGACATTCTTCATCGGTATTGAGTAAGTTAATTCTTACTCGGTTAAAAGGATATTCATTCCTTTTGAGGTTGTTCATTCATAATCGTAACTCATTCATCATTGTATTAACCGTATCAAAACATGTCATTGTCAATTAATCACCTCGATCATAAGGAGCAGCGGTTCCAATCATTTCATTAAGTGTCATTCATTTAACCATCATTTAATCTTGTTGAGTCATTATTAATTTTCATTGTCACTTTTGTTATATTTTGGGATTGAGGGTCATACTGTCGTGCGGGTTGGTTTTTTTAGGATTTTCATGTCGTGCACATTATAGTCGTGTGTTGGTTGGTGGCCTCACATTGGGTGTGCACACGAGTTGATGGCTTCGTGAGACTGATTAGGTACAAGACCACACGTGTATTCGATCGATACTCGTTGGTGGCTTGTGCACGGACACATTTCCATCCCGGACGTAGTGTGGCGCCATTCCTTTGAGCCGTATCATTTGTTGATTCATATAGCATGTTTGATTGCGTATGTTTCGACAGGATATTTCATAACTGTGGGTAACTCATGATTGTGTATTTTCAACCCTTGAGGATTGTTACGTATGGCGGCCGTTGGGGAATCTTTTTTGGTCATGGCAAGGCTAAGGCACGGGGAGAGCACAGTGACGGCGAGGAGTCCCAGTGATACTAGTAGGGGGCCCCAGTCTTTTCAGTCACTTATGTTTCCTTTATTTATTCCGCTGCAGATATTCCGTTTGAATATTCATTTCACTCATTGTTGTATATTTTATCTCCATATAAAATATACTTGTATTCAGTATCATCCTGGGTGTGTTGTATGAAACTCCTCATCGGAGTAATTAATTGTGTAATGTGGTTCGGTACTACATTTACCCTGCGTGATTCATTCATTTTCATTAGCCTGGTGGGTCCGAGTCGGGGGTCCACGGCACTGTAATATCCGCCTAGTTTGGGGTGTTACAGAGTTGGTATCGGAGAGTGGTTTTGAATACTACCCTCCAAGTCATGTCTCATTTGAAATCATCGTCATCGGACTAGTATCATTGGACTTTCGCGTCACGTGTGACCTGTGCAAATGCCGAGCCAATCAGACCAAGAACTGTAAGATTTCTAATGCCATGGTATAATTTACGCATTAATCATTCATTCATAATTCATCAGTTAACAATCCTCAATCATCATTGTCATTTTGACCAGGACGGTCAGGTTAACTCATTAATCACTCAATTCATTTCATTATTCAGTTGTTGATCAGGAAGATCAAATCATTAATCTTGTTAACTCATTCAAGATAATCATTTCAGTAACTTCATCAGATAATCATGTCACGTCAATCAATCATTCATGTAATCGCTGTATTTGAGCGCGTATGCTCATTTTCATCATTTCATAATATAATCATAATGTGATACTCATGCGAGATATATAATCATCATATGACTTTCCACTTCAGTATGGAAAGGGCTGGCAGAGGACGTGGAGGACGAGGCCGTGGAGCGGGCCGAATCCCGAGAGCTCGTGTGAATACACGTACAAACGCGAGGAATAATGCTAATTCATCAAGCAGCGACGCTGCCACTCATTCACCTGGACGCGATCATTTGCTATCAGGGAGTCGTACCCGGGACACGGCTCAGTCAGAGGGTGTCCGGGTTGACCCACTCGCATTTATGCAGGGCATGATGGCCCAAATGACCCAGATGGCTCAGTTGATGGAGACGATGCATAACTCCGTCAATCAAAATCAGCAGGCTCCTCCGCCGCCACCTCAGAGGCAAGAGAGGAATGTGAGTAATATCATCGGCGATATCTCTCGCCAGAGGCCACCTACTTTTGAGGGCTCGTCTGAGCCGGCAGATATCATTCATTGGCTCGAGCATTTCGAGAAGTTGTTTGCTATGGTAGAGTGTCCCGAAGGACACAAAGTTTCTGTTGCGGCTTACTACCTGGGTAAGAGCGCACATTCTTGGTGGTTATCGTTGAAGCCCACCGAAGGATCTTGTACTTGGGATCAGTTCAAAACTCTCATGATGGAGAGATATTATCCAGCCCCACTCAGGGAGGCTAAGCTATCAGAATTACTCACCCCCGACCCCTCAGCAGACGAGGATGTTCTCGCCATTGCCGAGAAATTTCAGGAACTTCTTCCGTTCGCCTCATCTATCATTCATTCAGAGGCGGATAAGATCAAGTATTTCAGCAAGAGGCTGAAACCCCGTATGAGACTTGCCATTTAATCATAATTGCACCACGTTGGCTGAATTCATTGAGAAAGCTCTTACCTACGAGCTTACTGCTAAGGAAATTGCTAAGCAGCAACCTTCGTCTGCTAGCAAGAAGTCTAAGAACCGTAATCAGTCTGACGGGAGTCAGGCCACTTTCAAGAAACCACGTGCGGGCTCTACCTTTTCTGAGCGTCCTCAGATGACGCCTAAACCCGCGGAATCTCAGTCGCGAGCGGCCAGTTCGGCCATCACCTGTTTCAACTGTGAAGAACAGGGTCATTTCAGCACCAAATGTCCGAAGCAGACCGTCACGTGCCACAACTGTGGGGTTGCTGGGCATAGGGCCCGTTTTTGCCGTAGGGACTCTAAACCCACTCCGGCGTCATCTCAAGCCCCAGGTCATTCAGTGGTGCAGAATCAGGCTACTCAGTCAGCGTCGTTCAAGACGATAGGAGCTAAAGGCGGAGCCAAGAGCTATCAGACGGGAGCGTCCGGTTCGGGGGCCGGCAAGCCCCAAATTTATGAGATGAAGAAGACCGACGATCCGGAGGCCCGGATGATCTCAGGTACACTCGATATTCTATCTCAACCTGTGTGTACCCTTTTTGATACTGGTGCATCGCATTCATTCATTTTCGAGTCATGTTTGAGTAGACTACGTCTGGGTAGTGCTACTAGTTGTGAGCCTTATGTCATTGGTCTACCTGATGGTAGAAGAATTATCGGTAATCGTGAGATTCAGAATTGTCCGATTCAGTTTCATGGTCGTGTATGGCCAGCGGACCTAATCGTGGTAGATTTGCCGAGGGACGACGTCATCTTGGGTATTGATTGGATGGATCGTCATGATGCCAGCATTAGTGTCCGTAAGCGTATGGTCACTATCATTTCATACGATGGGGTTGAATGTGTGTTTCAGGGAGGTAATCCCGGCTGTTCTGGTAAGGTCATTAATTTGATGAAAGCAGTAAGGTTACTCAATCAGGGATGTGTCGGTTATTGGTGCTTTATGGCCAAAACCGAGAAGTCATCAGTAATGTTAACGGATATTCCGGTGGTGAGGGAATATGCCGATGTTTTTCCAGACGAGTTACCTGGTTTGCCTCCACAGAGGGATGTGGAATTCACGATTGAGTTGGAGCCTGGTACGTCCCCGATATCGAAGGCACCGTACCGGATGGCCCCGACCGAAATGCAGGAATTAAGAACCAACTTGAGGAGTTGTTCGAGAAAGGTTACATCCGACCGAGTGCGTCCCCGTGGGGAGCACCAGTGTTGTTTGTCAAGAAGAAGGATGGTTCATTCCGCTTATGTATTGATTATCGGGATTGAACAGGGTGACGATCAAGAATAAGTATCCCTTACCCCGTATTGATGATCTCTTAGATCAACTTCAGGGAGCTTCAGTATTTTCCAAGATCGACTTAAGATCTGGATATCATCAGTTGCGGATTCGAGAGTCGGATATCGCGAGGACGGCGTTTCGAACACGCTATGGTCACTATGAGTTTGTGGTTATGCCGTTTGGATTGACTAATGCACCTGCGGTATTCATGGAGTTAATGAATCGGGTTTTCATCGACTTTTTGGATCAGTTTGTTATTGTCTTCATCGATGACATTTTGATTTATTCTCGTGACCGGGAGGAACACGAGTTTCACCTTCATCAAGTGCTCGACGTGTTGAGACGAGAACAACTTTATGGGAAGTTTTCCAAATGTGAGTTCTGGATGTCCGAAGTGACTTTTCTCGGACATGTAATTTCACCAGACGGAGTTCGTGTCGACCCTCAGAAGACGGAGGCTATTCGAGATTGGCTACCTCCGAAGAACGTTAAGGAAATCCGAAGTTTCCTCGGATTAGCGGGTTATTATCGGCGATTTGTAGAGGGATTTTCTAGAATCGCTCAACCCTTAACGAACCTTTTGCGGAAGGATAAGAAATATACGTGGTCCGACGCGTGTCAACGGAGTTTTGAGGAACTCAAGAGCCGGTTAATGTCAGCTCCTGTACTTTCCTTACCGCAGGGGACGGAAGGATTTGTGGTTTATAGTGATGCATCCGGACAGGGTCTCGGATGTGTACTCATGCAGAACGGGAAAGTTATTGCCTATGCTTCACGGCAATTGAGACCTTACGAGGTTAATTATCCGACCCACGACCTGGAGCTAGCAGCTGTGGTGTTCGCTTTATAGATTTGGCGTCATTACCTTTATGGCGTCACCTGTCAGATATTCACCGATCATAAGAGTTTAAAGTATATATTTACTCAGAAGGAGTTGAATATGCGTCAGAGACGGTGGTTGGAATTAATCAAAGATTATGATATCGAGATCCTCTACCACCCGGGCAAGGCGAACGTTGTCGCCGACGCTTTGAGTCGTAAGTCCGTTCAGGAGCAGATGCTTGCCCGTTTGCGATTCGAAGGAACTTCAGCAGGAATTCCTTAGACCCGAGATCGAGGTCGGCTTTAGCGAGTTCGGGGCGGCTTTGTATGTTAGAGATTTCATCGTCACTCGAGGAGGCAATCCGAGAGAATCAGGGTTCGGACCCATCATTGTTGCGCATCCGAGAGGATCCGCCTGGGGAAAGCCCTGGATTTGTGGTCCTCGAGGATGGACTTTTTAGGTTTAAGATTCGGTTGTGCGTCTGGCGAATGACGAGTTGAAAACTCGATTTTGAAAGAAGCTCATGCTACCCCTTATTCTGTTCATCCGGTCTAGCAAGATGTACAAGGACTTGAAACAAAATTACCGGTGGAGTAATATGAAGCGAGAAGTCGCGAATTTGTTTCAAATGCTTAACTCGTCAACAAGTTAAGATTGAACATCGGCGATCGGCGGGTATCTTTGAAACCTCTTCCTATTCCCGAATGGAAGTGGGAAGACATTTCTATGGATTTCATCACGAGTTTGCCGGCAGTCGTCGTGGCATGAATATGATGCAGGTGATCGTGGACCGCTTAACTAAATCAGCTCATTTCCTTGAGATCAAGGAGACGTGGGGTCCCAAGAGACTTGCTCAACTGTTCATCAAAGAGATAGTCGATCTGCAGTACTCCTAAAAGTATCGTTTCCGATCGTGACGGACGGTTTGTGTCGCAGGTTTGGAAATAAGTTCATCGTGCTATGGGAACTCAGCTTAAGCTCAGTGCCGCTTTTCATCCTCAGTCCGACGGACAATCTGAGAGGACTATTCAGACCTTAGAGGACATGTTGAGGGCATGCGTCCTCGATTGGAAAGACGATTGGGAAGCCCAACTACCATTGATCGAGTTCACGTATAATAATAGTTGGCATGCTTCGATTAAGATGGCACCTTACGAGGCCTTGTACGGTCGTCGTTGTCGATCTCCCTTGTGTTGGGATGACCTATCAGAATCAATCGGCACCGAGCCCGATATGCTTATAGCCGCCCGTGAGAAGGTAGCTTTGATCAGAAGTCGTTTGTTGACCGCTCAGAGTCGACAGAAATCATATGCAGATAATCGTCGTCGACCGTTAGAATTCGAAGCTGGTGACCATGTGTTGGTCAAGGTATCCCCGAGTCGTGGTATCTTCCGTTTTGGGAAGAGGGGAAAGTTGAGTCCGAGATTCATTGGACCGTTCGAGATTTTGAATCGAGTAGGCGAGTTAGCTTATCGATTGGCTTTACCTCCGGCGTTGAGCTGAATTCATAATGTGTTTCATGTCTCTCAGTTGCGGAAGTATGTTGCCGACCCGAGTCACATACTTCAGTTCGACGAAATCGAGATCGCCGACGATCATTCATATGAGAAGCGTCCTATACGAGTTTTAGAGCGGCGAATCAAACAATTGAGGAATAAGACGATTCCTTTGGTTAAAATTCAGTGGTCTAGACACGGAGTCGAAGAGGCTACTTGGGAAACCGAGGATAGTATGCGGGAGAGTTATCCCGAGTTGTTTGACCCTTAGTTTCGGGGACGAAACTCTTTTAAGGGGGGGTGTATGTAATACCCGGTTGTAATTCAGTAATTATCATTCAGTATTTATCGTTCAGTAATTGATACTCAGTAATTTTGACTCATTATTAATCATTTGTCACTCAGATTCAGTCATGGTATTCATCATTCAGAGTAATTGTATCGTGTATCAATCGTCATTCATCACTAATCCGATTGGAGTTTCGTGTCGTGTTTATCATCATTGTCATTTTCGTTGCGAGCTGTGCGTGAGGAGTAGCGCACGCTACGTACTCCTTTTAGCGTACGCTAATTGGGTATCGGTAGCGCATGCTACCACTCAGCTTTAGCGCACGCTAAGGTTACCCTGGCTGCAGTCCAGAAGCTACTGGACTGCAGGTGAGTTATTTGTAGCGCACGCTACGAGTGGTAAGTAGCGCGCGCTAACGGGTTGTAGTAGCGCACGCTATATGTGTGGAGTAGCGCGCGCTAGGGACGGATCAGGTTGAGTCCAGTGGCTACTGGACTGCACTGGATTAATTCATAGCGCACGCTATGAGTTATATTTAGCGTACGCAATCAATATTATAGCGTACGCTAATCGTTTGTTGTAGCGCACGCTATCGAGGTCAGATCAGAGGGAAGACGGTTTTCTGGACTCCAGTACTGGGCGTCAAATATTTCGTTAGCGCACACTAACAATGGATTTTAGCGCACGCTAGTAGTATGGCCGTAGCGCACGCTACAAAAAGGTACGTAGCGCGCGCTACCGTGTTCGGACAGTGGGTACTGGACTACCCAAATTACTCGTTAACGCACGCTACGCACAAGGGCTAGCGCACGCTAACCTGGACTGGCTATAAATTGGATAGTTTAGTCAGACTTCGTCATTTGTCAGCTATTTCTCTTCCTCTCGTCGGTTCTTGGAAATTTGGGCGATTTAGAGAGTGTTCTTCAAGGTGTAATCATCAATCATCATCTTCAAGTCTTTGAGTTGGATTAATCATCACTTCATCATCTCCAAAACATCGAATCTAAGGTATTAATTTCTTGGATCTAGAATTTCGGATTTTTGGGTTTTCCTTCCGATTTCTTCGTGTAAGCTTGGATTATCATTGGAATATGTTAGATATGGATTATCTACCTTGGATAAATATATTCCTATGGATTTAATGGTTATTTTCGGAATTATTTCAAGAACCCTTGGGGGTTGACTTCGGTTAATTGGGGATTTTCCGATTAATGTGGTTGTAATCATGAATTATGGATTCCTAATGGATTATTGATATCATTGAAGTGTTTTGTTAATTCGAAATACTCAATTTGGTGTTGGTTTCGACATATTCAGGATTGGATATTTCCGAAGTTGTGTGGTTGGTTATGTATTCTTTGGAATGCCCTATGAGTTGATTATCGTTGTTTTCGACCTTTGGGTTAGTCGTGTTTAGTTGCTTGATACGTGTATTGAACGGTTGTTGGTAATTATTGTTATTCAAGGTTGTTCGAGCTATCGGCATTTCATTTAGGACGTTGTTCGTGGATGGACATTCTTCATCGATATTGAGTAAGTTAATTCTTACTCGGTTAAAAGGATATTCATTCCTTTTGAGGTTGTTCATTCATAATCGTAACTCATTCATAATTGTATTAACCGTATCAAAACTTGTCATTGTCAATTAATCACCTCAGTCATAAGGAACGACGGTTCCAATCATTTCATTAAGCTGTCATTCATTTCACCATCATTTAATCTTGGTGAGTCATGATTCATTTTCATTGTCACTTTTGTCATATTGTGGCATTCCGGGTCATACTGGCGTGCCGGTTGGTATGTGTAGGATTTTCATGTCGGGCACATTATAGTCGTGTGTTGGTTGGTGGCCTCACATTGGACTGTGCACATGAGTTGATGGCTTCGTGAGACTGATTAGGTACAAGACCACACGTGTATTCGATCGATACTCGTTGGTGGCTTGTGCACGGACACATTTCCATCCCGGACGTAGTGTGGCGCCATTCCTTTGAGCCGTATCATTTGTTGATTCATATAGCATGTTTGATTGCGTATATTTCGACAGGATATTTCATAACTGTGGGTAACTCATGATTGTGTATTTTCAACCCTTGAGGATTGTTGTTCTGTGTAACTGACCCCGTTGGGGGATACTGTTTTTCAGGTCATGGCAAGGCTAAGGCACGGGGAGAGCACGGTGACGGCAAGGAGTCCCAGTGATACTAGTAGGGGGCCCCAATCTTTTCAGTCACTTATGTTTCCTTTATTTATTCCGCTGCAGATATTCCGTTTGAATATTCATTTCACTCATTGTTGTATATTTTATCTCCATATAAAATATACTTGTATTCAGTATCATCCTGGGTGTGTTGTATGAAACTCCTCATCGGAGTAATTAATTGTGTAATGTGGTTCGGTACTACATTTACCCTGCGTGATTCATTCATTTTCATTAGCCTGGTGGGTCCCAGTCGGGGGTCCACGGCACTGTAATATCCGCCTAGTTTGGGGTGTTACATGTGATGTGATGCACTTTCCTACGAGCGAGCAAGTTGTACTAGTACCAACGAGTTAAGCAAAGAAGGGCCTTTAGCAGTTGTCATGTCTCGTGAAAACGTACTGCCTTTTTCAAACAAGAGCAAGCAACAACCCATATATATGAGCTAAACGTAACAAAGATTGAAAACGGACTCTACGGATGCAAAAGAAATGGTGGCACTTTAATTTTAATCGACCAGTCAATTTAACCTTGTTTATAAGAGGCGTTTCTAGTGATCTCTTACGAGCTGTGAAAACCGGAGCCCTCTACTGGGACTGGCCCCTTAATATGATACTTCACATTTACGTGAGAAATGAGCCCCATATATATAGCTATAGTCCTAGTTTAGTGATCAACTTTATCGTACAGGAGATCTAGAATACATGACTAGTAGTCCCGTTTCTGAAAGAACAATTGGATGCCAATGGTAGCTCTTGCCTATGCACCTTGAAAACGATCGCTTCTAGAATAGAAATCAAAGTCCCGTGCCAAATTCATTAATTACACTGTCTTATTATTGAAGTTTGTGTAGCATTAAGCATGTCCCTGACTATAAAGTGAGAATGACATCATCACGAACAAAGAGGGAAAAAGTGGAGGCTAGTAGAGACCGAGGCCTTAACTTACTTCTAACTTCAAACTGCCTATTTTCACCACACTTTAGAATGATTCCATGGTCAAACTAATCCCATTGAATATTTTATCCATAATCAGCCAACCTTTGTGGTTCATTCATGCTTCGAGGCCTTAGCCATTAAGGAATGACGTTACGAGGAAAAACATGTGTCTTAGAATTCATTCCTTCTGTGCAATACTAATTGATAGGGCCTCACTGGTAAATGGAACTTATGATGAATCCCCTTATTTCTGATGCTTCTATTTTTGTTGTTGGATTGGCTGTAGGACCCCGACTGATTCTACCATAGAGGCCAACAACAGACAATAACTTCTAGTTGCAGAAGGCCACATGGGCACTCGGAACGAATAGAAGCTTTAAAAGCTAGCTGGGGTGTCCGAGCCATTATATCATAGGTGTCACCTAGGGCATAAGGGGCATGATGACTTGATGTCATCACCACCTTCCTTCGGCTTATCACCGGCAGTCCGTTCAGACATCTGGTGGTCCCCAAGTGGGCACATTCCTCTCTATGTGGGTTTGGTCTAATCGAAGTTAACTAACTCACATTGAATACAAGAGTAGTCGAAGTTACCAATAACATGGTCGGATATAGAAGAGTTTGGCAAGTCACCCTCTATGGTGATCCCGCTTTCCTTAAACCCCCTATTTTTACCTTAGAACCCCATCAGGACTGCTACGCTGGTGTCCTCAACTAAACCGACTTATAATGTTGGACATGTGGAGGTTAGGGTAGTGACACCAAACCCTCTCGTAAATATCCATGCCGACTTAATTAAGGATTTTTTTGCTACTATAAACAACATTCGGGGTACGAATTTTAAGAATCACAAGTCGGTGACACACCTGAGGTTCATCCCCTCGGGTCTATCAACTATTTCATAGACCAGGTGAATAGCAGCCTGCGATTTCCAGTTTATTCTTTTTTCGTCGCCTTATCACATAAGTATCATCTTCCCCTTTAACCAATTTTTGCTCCAACTCAATTTTAACTATGGTGGGGTATTTTCTCCTTTGTGGCTACATGGTTCCTTTTATTTTTCATCTTGCAACAGCGCCCACTTTCTCGAAAACTTTCCTTCCAACGTGAAGGATTGGAGGATCCGCTTTTCTATGTTAGTCACCTCGGGGGAGTGGATTTTTATTTTGGCATGGGCTCCCAGTACACCTCGGCAGGACCCCATATCAAAGTCGAATTTGGCCTAGGACTCATGGGTATAACAAGTGGGGATCTCAAATAGCAAGCCTTTCGAGGTGTTGCCTTTGACTACCAATCCCTCTCTTTTGTTCTATTTTGGATTGAGTTGTCACCCGACCTTTCCTATTCCGAATGTCGGTATGCCTTTTAACCTCCCGTACGACTTGATTCTCCCTTTTGACTTTATATATATATATATATATAATCTCCTATTCATCTTTTGATGCTTCTGTTTTTTTATCAGATCATCTTACGAAGATACTCAGATCCAACCTAGTGCATCATCGACTGACGTCTCTTAAGATGGAAAAGTTCATATTCGAAGGGCGATGTCTCGGCTTCTGACGTGGTTAAGGGAAGTAAGGTTTCATCCTCAAGGGGTGATCCTTCTAAGTCCTTAGATTCCCCATTTACTGGGAAAGTAGCCACACTCCCACATATCCGGGAGCTTGCTACTTCTGGATCCTCCTCTGTGGACCGCCTGAAGCGGCCCAGTAGCTCGGCAGGTGCTTCTTTACCAAAGAACGCACACTCTGACACCCCACACTTCTGACTGCGGAGCAGATAAGTACGGTGGCATGCCGAGACATGGAGGTATTCCTTCCTTACTTGAGCGCCTTCGCAGGCCTACGCTCATTTGGTAACGCTATAGGAGGAGGTTCTCTCCTTGGGGAAGGACAAACTTCATGACTGGGTTGTCGAGTTGGAGAAGGACCCCGAGCTCAAGAGGAAAAATGTAGAGCTTTATAAGAAGAAAGTAGATGACCGAGACACCTCTCTTAACAAGAATAAAGAGAGTTAGACCTACTCGAAGACGAAGAGCTCTTCCCAGATAGAGTACTTAGACCGTGCCTTGCACTGAGCCGGCAAACGGACTACTACCATTATCCTATCTTTGATGGTAGACCGGGAGGCAACCCTAGAAGGTTCTCCGACAACTTCTTCTTCACGGGGCAAGACCACCGACTTTTCTTGGTGGGGGCCAGCCTTAGCCGAGGCTGTAAAAGGAGCGGGTTTGACCATGGAGCTTGACCTACCCAACAATAAGGCACATGAGGCTGTTACTTATACCGAGTGAGAGGTTGTCATTGACCGTGGCCTGAGCGCGGCTGAGGATCAGGATGTTGCAGTTGCTATACCTTAGCCTCCCAACCGAAGAAGCGTCGGCCTCCACCCAACCATCGAAATGAAGTTTCTTCTTTGTGCTTTTATTTTCCTTCTAATTGTATTACTTTTTTCAATTTTTTTCTCATTGGTGTACTATCTTGTAACTCTCTTGATAAATGAAGCCGACCTTTTTTGTTATGCCTTCATCTGGAATGATTTATTTGGCTCTTCAACCGTACTTTAACTTCTGAGGTGATTGGATAATTTCCTCACCTTGCCCTTTATAAGTTGGGATCCGCATTAAACACACCCTATCTCTAAATGGGGATCCGCACTGATCACTCATCTCGGGATAAGGACAGTTATGCCCAGTTATTAAGATGGGATCTGTATGAAGTATGCATAGTCTTCGAATTGGGTATTTATTGATCACTCAGCTCGAGCTGAGGGCAGGTACGATCGAACTTCAAGTTGGGATCTGTACGTAGTATGCATAGGCGGATGCAGGATCGAAAAACCACTGGTGCACCGACCCTCCCACGAAAAATAATGTCGAACGATAAAATATATATTAAAATTACATTAAAGATAATAAATAATACATAAAGAAAGTCAGTAATAATAAAGCGGGGGACAATGAAGCGAACATGTCATGCTGGAAAACTTACCTCTAGATCGGGGTGAGGTCGAGCCTCTTGGGGGGTACTCAGGACAGGAGACGATCCTCCTCGTGTGCGTGTGTGGGAAAAAACAAAAAAAAAAACAAAAAATCCGTAAATTTACAAAGAAAATCGCCTACATTTACTGTCCATTTCCTGAAATTGTGCTAAAATAACATCATTACTAACAGTTTTAAGTACATATTTTTCTATAAATGTTACAAGACGATTATTTAACCATTGATCATCCATCTTACTACATAACTCACTCTTCACATACTTCATAGCTGAGAAGACTCGTTCAACACTTGCAGTTGCTACGGGCAAAATCAACATTTCTTTCAAAAGTAATTTCTAATATTTGGTTAACTGAAACACTTCAGCTAGTTTTGTATTAAGGGTGCATCTTCATTTTTTCATCATATTACATAAATATTCTTCAAAAGAAGCAAGTGTTTGCGAAATACTTCAAGGTTGAATAAACAATTTTAAACACTTTAATTAATATCGCCTTGATCAAAACAGATTACGTCAAATCAAAAAATATATTTAATTTAATAGGTATATATGACTTTACCTATTAAACTTCGAGAGTAAAAAATAATTAAACTCCTCGATAATTCAACTATTGCCAAAATAAAATAACGGGAAAAATAATACTAAATATTATCGGGGAAGGGGGTCTTATTCTGAAAAAAATCTGGTTGTGCACGTGCACCACCAGGTTAGGCATACATCCGCCTATGGTAGTATGCCTAGTCTTGAGGTGTATGTAGTACGCCACATCTTCAAGTTGGAATCCATAAGAAGTACGCACAGTCTTCAAATTAACATTCATACTACTGAGGGCAGGTGTAACACCCCAAACTTAGGTGACTATTACAGTGCTCTCTGAACCCAACGGGATCCACCAGGCGAACCATAATATCAATAATCGATGATGTAATACAAATGTGGTACTGAACCACATTAGATTATGAAATATTATGATAGAGAGTTTATATCATACTTGGCCAACTATACAAATCAAACAACAGGATCATTCAAAATACAGGTATAATCTATTTGATGATGTAATACACCGAATAAAATACAAATCATACAAATACAAAGAGTACAATTCAATAGATTAATACACGAATGACATGACTACAAATAGGACAACTTGTATCCTTTACTAGCATCCTTGAGACTCTTCGTCGTTACCATGCTCTTCCTGTACCTATGCCTTCCCATAACCTAAAACATATAAAATACGTTTCGCCTCCACGGGGTCAGTCATCCAGTATAATATATATCAAATATGATAGATAATATGATAATAAATAGTTACACAGTCAGACTGTAAAACCATAATACGAAAGACTCAAAATCAGCAGTCAACACCGTACGATCATGAAACATTATGTCCGTGCATACAGTCAATACCCGATCTCTGAAATAATTGAATTTTTTCCTAGGGGTGGTATACCGTATCATACATAAAGTATTCATAAATACCATATACCGTACTGAATATTTTGGTACAACAAAATTCATACTCATACTTTACTGAAAGTTTCGGTACACCGAAGTTCGGTATACCAAAATTTCGGTATGGATTTCGGTCCATATCGATATTGTACCAAAATTGGATATACTGAATTTTATCTCGGTATCAATATACACTGAATTTACCGAAATTCTGAACTACCAAAATATCGAAAGAATTGAATTTGTTGGGATATTAGTGTTGATTATTAAATTTGTTGGGATATTAGTATTGATTGTTGAATTTATTGGGATTAGTGTTGCTTGTTGAATTTGTTGAGATATTATTGTGTTGATTGTGTTGGAATAATTATTAAATTTCTTGGGATAATAGTGTTGGTTGTTGAATTTATTAATTGGTATCTAGTGTGTATATTGGTGTATGCAAATTTAGTTAATGTGATAGTTTGTGAATGTGTACGGGTTAAATGGATAAAATTAAGAGACTAACAGGTGGTAAGAAAAAGTCGAAGACTCTGGAGTCGGGGAAGAGTTCCGCAGCTTCCAAATGTGTGGATCCTGTGGGTAAGTATGTGGATCAAAGTAACTCTCGCATTTGTTAGCTAGTATAGAAAAGTGGGCTGAAGTTTAAGGATGGATACTTGTATTTGGAGATGATGTGCATACTATTGTGAGGCGCTTATCTTATCAGACTCCCAGATCGAGGATGACCCCCACTACTGCCGAGACGAGTCAACCTCGTATGCCTCTTATACACCGTATTCTCTCGCCTCCTCCTACATATGGGCGCCACGGAGCTACACTGAGCACGTCATCTGAGGTGTCTTCCGGTCCACCATCGACTCTATTTATACCCCCTATGGTACCGGCAATTCCAGGAGTCGATGAGAAAGGAGTCCGCCGGTGTAATACCCCCAGAGCCATCCGGGAATATTGCAGCGCCATGGGCCCCGCACCGAAACCCACAAGGCTAAAATACATTTTCGCAATCAATACAAGTACGCCCAATGGGCGAATGACGGTAATATATTAAAATACTCAAATATTATACACAATACATTTATCAAATACCATCGTAAAATCTCATTTGAAAATACAAGGCCCGAAAGCCAAAAACTCAACAGTTTAAAACATATATTAAACCACCGCTTACACGCACCGACAAAATAGTTGAGGAAATAATTTTCTAAAATAACACAAGTTGCAAAATACCAGAAAGCCATTTTAAATCACTCATGCAACGGATATGATCATCAATTAAAAGTACATTACAGCAGAAAATAACCATCAGTCAAAATACTCGATTCTCAAATACATGTCATAGCCATTATCATCCAGGAAGCTCATCTATTCATGACCGCTACAAGATCGATCTATGAGAACCTAAAAATAAAGCTCGCGACGGGGTCAACTATAAGACTCAACAATAATAACGATTACATCACATCAGTAATTACATACCAATTGAATTACAAAGTAAGAATACTACCAATGTAATCTTACTGTCGAGACTTCACCAACTCGTGGTTTTTCACATCAAATTAATCCTTGCCATATTCTGCATCTCGAATTCTCAATCACGAGATGAATAAACTTTTGTACAGTACTCAATAATACTGGAATTACTCAAAACATCATCACGGCTCATAATTTCATAATATATGATCTATGTCCAATCCAATCCATTGGATAACATTACCAAATCTAAATCTGAGAAACGATTGTCAATCAAAAGACAAGTACCAAGAAGGAATACAGAACATACCTCAAGATAGGCAACACCATGATGTATTGTGTCAATCTAATCCAAGATCAGATCAATAAAACATATGGACATGGTCCAACAAAAGACCTACAAATGCATACTCACATGACAACAACAATGTGCTCAACAAGACAACAGTAACATACACTCAAAACGACAACAACAACAACATACACTCATGGTAATCCGTGATCCAGCATTCACTGTGTAGATCCCAAGATGATCGCGTCGGACCAACACGTGGTGGAGAACCCCATCCAATGATAAGCACACGCCAGCATAGATCCCAAGATGATCCTGTCGGACCAACACATGGTGGACATACAACAACAATACACAAATGCATGACAATAACAATAAACAAATGCATGACGACATGATAATGACAAAAATGATTAGAGTACTTGACCTGGATCCTTCGGGAGCAATCTTAATGTCAAAAATCATCACCAATGATTATCTAATATTCGGCGATGCAGATATCATAGACTGTAGGTAATTCATATCCTCATCTTCACCAAAACGTCCTCAAGTATACCAATAACAAATGTAAATCATATACCATGGGATTTTTCTCCAAAATCGGATAATAGTATACAACCCAAATCTCTAGAATTTAAACTTATACTCATTGCTATATGAATTATAAATGAAATGAAACTGAAACCATTCATTAAATATTATAAACTGAATAATTATAGACTTACCTGGGTACCGATATGACGATGGTGAAGCCGTTACCAATTTCCTTACCTTTATCTCAGAGCTCCTCAGCCCCGATCAAGTGAAGCCACAAACTCCTTAATCTCAACTGCAACACAACCATTATAATCCACGATCAATTATCCCAACCTATTAAGGACAACAGTTTCCGTTATTTGGTTCATTTCATGTGTTGGTGGTTCGAAACTATTATTTCGTGTTTCCGTAAGTACGTTTACCATTGTTAGACGTGTTGTGAACTTTTATCATTAGTGTTTTGATCAAGTATTGTGTTGTGTCATTCCGTAATATTCCAAATTTTTGGGTTTCCATTGCGTTCATCCACTTTTCGGATCATTTGATGTTACTGTCGTGTTTAGACCGACCGTGTTTGACGTGAAGTCACCATTCGAGGGTTGATGATAGTCCTTTCAGGCCTTTAAATGGTTGGGATTATGCGTCGACTGATTATATCATGTTTGGAGGTCGTTTTTCGTCATTTTTGGGCCCGAATAGTGTGCGCTGCGGCACAAGGGAGTGTGCGTCGCGGCACACACCTTGTGCTTTGTGTGCTGGAGCCGGCTGTACCGCGGGCCGTGGCCCTCTGCTGGCTGGGCCGTGGCACTAAGCCATTGCTGGGCACTTATTTTGGCCGCGGGCCGCGGCACACTCAGCCCATGTCGCGGCACGCGAAGCTGTTTACCCCTTTTTTTCAGCGGGTTTGTGAGGAGAGGGCTCATTTCATCATTCTCCTCATCCCTCCTCTCCTTGAGCGACTTACGGGTGATTTCTTGGACGATTTAGGATCATCAATATTAAAGATATCATCTTTCTTGAGCTCTTGGTGTTGATTAACATCATCAATCCGTGTTCTTCGTCATTGATTCGAGGTAATCATCTTGTAAACCCTTTTCTATGTATTTTTAGAATCTTTAAGGTTCGGTTGTTCTTCATGAATTGTGTTGTTGTAAATCATCAATCGGTTGTATTGATTCTCTCCATATGATTTGATTCGTGTTTCTTGTTGTACTCGGGTTCGGGTGATGTTCTTGTTGTTCTTGGGGATGTATTGAACCCCAAATGTTCGATCTTTTGTTTCTACGAATTCTTGTTGGGAATTTCGCATATTTTCCATCCCCCTTGGGCTCGACTTCATAGTAATTATGTTGTTCTTGTGTCTTCACCCTAGTTGGAGGATTCGAGGGTTTTCGATCGAGCTTCCCGTTGCTTCGCATGCTTTGGACTTGAGGCGAGTATCTCGTCTATATTCTTTATACTTTGAGAATGTGATGTATCATGAATTTAACGTGGGCTTGTTAGTGATTGTATATTATATCGTAACTTACTTTCAATCGAGTATGTGATTTCTATGAAAGTAAATTGAACGTAACCTTGAGTTTCGTGAAGAATGATAACAACCATTTCATGTTAATGTGTCCTTAAAACTCGTACTAGAAAAGAGTAGTAAACAGAGGAATTGTGGAAACTCGTAATACTAGTATTATTCGCACGTAGGACTATTACGTGAATGATGGCATGCTGATTGTGGTGAATATTCTACCATTGTTGTTGTGTATCTTAGTGAATTGAGATGTTATCCGGGTAGGGTTCCGTCGAGGCCTCCGTCGGCGCGTTAATTGCGAGTACGGACAGACGTTACGTTGTGACTATAAGGTTATCAATTCGGGTAGGTCTGGAGAGGGATCCGAGAATCGTCACTTGCGAGTGCGATGTCATGATAACTTATGGGCGTGTTTGAATGATGTTATCTGGGTAGGGTTCCGTCGAGGCCTCCGGAGGCGCGTTACTTGTGAGTAAGGCTAGACGTTACGAGTTGACCATAAAGTTATCTAATCGGGTAAGTCTGGAGAGGGCTCCGAGAATCGTTACATGCGAGTACGATGTCAAGATAACTTAAGGGTGTATTTGAGTTGTTTTCGATGAGCTTATCCAGGTGGGACCTGCGGGGCCACGGAGACGATTTGACTGTTGATTTGATATCTCTTAAATGTGAATGTTTGAATTTGGGATCCTGGTTATATTGGTGGATATGGTTTTAATATTTTAGGTTTTGGGTTGAGAATAAAATCCTTTATATGATTTTGAAAGAAAACCTTTTTGGAAAGGAAAATATTCATATTTCATGATTTTTCACTGAGACCCCCGAATTCTCTAAATAATATCTTAAAGTGATTTCTGGCGTAATTCACATGAACCATTTTAAAGCAAATGATTTTAAAAAGACTAGACTCGAGGATTGTGCTACTACCTGTAACAGCCCCAAAGCCAACCGTGAATATTACAGCGTCGTGGGCCCCATTTTGGAACCCACAAGGCTAAAATCATTTTCGCAAACGTTTAAAAATGCCAAAAAGACCGATGACGGTAATGTTTTAAATACTCAAATATTTTTAAAACGTTGTTCTTAATTACCGTCAGGAAATACCATTTGAAAGCACAAGGCAAAGATGCCAAAAGGGCATTTAGAAAGTATACACGAGTTGGAAATATACTGAAAGCCATTATAAAATTTTACACGCATCGGATAGAGACATGATTAAATACATTTATAGTGGAATCATAACAACCAGAAAAGAATACACAAATCGCAACAACCATGCCATAGCCAGTATCACTGGAAAGCTCATCCCTTCACGACCACTACTAGCTCGAACTCCGAGTACCTAAAAGATAAAGCCCACGACGGGGTCAGTCATAATACTCAACAATGGTAACAATCACATCATTATATACAATTACATATCAATGTAATTACAAGGTAAGAATAATTCCAGTGTAACTTTACCGTAGCAACCTTACCAATCCGTGGAATCTCAATCAATTCAACCCTTACCTCAATTCGCACATTGCATTCTCAAGTAACGAATGAATTCGAAAATAACCATCATCTTGTATCCGAAATGATACCAAGATTCTCAAACATAAACATATCTCCAATATGGAATAATCTGGTCATGTACGCATCTGTCCGATGGATCGCACAATCGGATCCCAATTCTGATAAAACCGATATCACACAATACATCTGGAGATCAACTATCCCGAGACAATGGCAAGTCCCGGATATCAATACAAATCATGAATGCACACATAATCGATAATGATAACCAACCAATGCATCAGAACGAGAATATCAATGACATGATAACTCCACACAAGATAGACAAAGGATCAACCACGAACGAGGATACCATAATGTGGTAACTCCAACAAATCAATAAAGGATCAGCGACTGAGAATACCATCGATATAATAAACTCCAACAAGACCAATAAAGGATCAACAACCGAGAATACCAATGATACCGTAAACTTCAACAAGATCGATAAGGGTCAACAACCGAGAATACCAACGACATGGTAAACTCCAACAAGATCAATGAAGGATCAACAACCGAGAATACCAATGATATGGTAAACTCCAACAAGATCAATAAAGGGTCAACAATTCAGAATACCAATGACACGGTAAACTCCAACAAGATCAATAAATGATCAACAACCGAGAATAACAATGATACGGTAAACTATACCAAGATCAAATAAGGATCTACAACGATCGAGAATACCAATGGTAAGGCAGACTCCAAATGGAATCAATAAGGGTCAATAACGAATGAGATTACCAATGATAGGATAAACTTCAAGCGAGATCATTAGGGAATAAACAACAACGAGATTACCAATGACATGGTAACTCCAAACGAGATTGATAAAGGATAGACAGGGACAGGTACACGAGAGAATAAAATCGTCAACCATATACAAATCATATATATGGGATTTCGAAGACAAACCCGACTATCACGCAGATCCGATTATACATGGACTGTGAACGACCAATCAATAAGACTCAAGATGGATGTCATGATACGCCCGATCCAGACATGTGTCCGTGTACAAGCCAACCACGGGTATTGATCAGATACACGTTTGGTCTCGTACCTAATCAACCTCACGAAGTACGTCTCGTGTGCACGGTTCAATATGAGGTCGAAACCAACATATGCTACACGTGCCCGCCTCGAAAATCCTACATATGAACGATCAGAACGTAACTGACTCCAGATATGCCATGATACAACATAACAACAAATCTCGAAGAAATGCGTATCCAACAAGGATCATAAGACTTTCTAAGTGAGCAACGACAACTCGATCATGAAAGACCGACACGACCACAACGTCGCATTTCCGTCAGACAACAGTTCACAGCATGCTCAACAATGCATATGATATTAACACATAAACCCCAACGCCGCAGCCAAGGGTCACGGAAGCATTTCACGGGAATACTCCGGAACGTAGGTGCCATTTAGGTCTTATCCCCTAACACAGTTCATGCAATCACGAAATACCCCAAGGTCGCAACCAAGGGTCACAAAAGTATCCACACACGAATACCCCGGAACATAGGTGCTATTTAGGTCTTATCCCCTAACATATCGGCCCAACAGATCACAGCTCAGAGAAAAAGCACATCACAAAACGTAACAAACAATGATGCATACTCACCACATGAAGTATCAACACACACATGCAATAATGCAACAGGATGATTATCATAATCTAGCAATATTAATTTACCTCATGCTGGAGGCGCTAACCTCTCCACGACCAACATCCCTAAATGAATACACGGTTATCCGAATAATCTAAAATGAAGTGCAGTCCATTTCTAATACCAAACCACCATCTCGAGTTCAATATCGGCATGATAACTAGTCTCGATATTTAACTTCTCATACAATAGACCAAATATAATTCACGTCTCCGTTCCCACTAGACATATTTAAAATTATCTATAATATGATTTATCTCAGTCCAAGTATAATGTGCATACCATCATCCCGACAATTCATATTCTGTGATACCATTGCTATATGAATCATAAATGAAATGAAAACGAAACCATTTATTAAACATTTTGAACTAAGCAAGCATAACTTGCCTCGATACCGATATGATGAAGTTGTTACAAATCCCGTCGTCTTCATCTACAAGCTCCGCAGTCCCGACCAAGGCGATCTATGCATTCTCCAATTCCAATCGCATCACAACGGTTAATCATCAATGATCACTTAATGCAACATAATGCAATGATGAATTAACGACGCGTCCGATAACAATCAACGACCGATATAATCAACCAATGAACTCAATGTTTCAACGACATCTCGATCATACGAAACCAAACCATATCAACTCTTAACAATACGAATACAAGCCAAAATTCGAAAATCATTAATTCTAACAATGTCTTCAACATTCTTGGTTCCGACTTTAATCTTAATTTCGGATTAACACGGCTCATCTTTGTAAATTCATAGAAATTCAATTACGGTTTTCATCACGAATAACCATATACCGAAATTAATCGTAATCCTTCCAAATTCCATAAAATCACGACATATATCAAGAGTTCTTTAAGAACATGAATTAATCCATAATCATGTTTGTAGCCAACAAAACGACATAATTCGATGGCTTCTATCATCTAAACCATCATCTAATTCATAATCCAAGGTGTACATCATTTTGTTCTTCAATATAAAATTCATAAAACCTCAAGAATCACAACAACAACACCGTATTCATCATTATACGAAGGAGAACGTCAACAACATTATCAAAATCCGACTCAAAGAGAAGAGTTATCCAACATACCTCTTGAAGAAGAATCCCAAAGATCAAACACTTCCAAAAACATCAAGAACTCCAAGCTTCAAGCTTCTAATCAACTCACCAAGGTCTTAACTAAGGTACAAGGGTCGGAATTAGGGCCAGGAGTGAGGAGGAATGAAGTTTGGGAGGAAGAGATGTGTTTCCTCTCGTGGGGGAAATAAAACGCCCATTCTCAATATATAACCCTCACATCTTGTTACATACGTTAAGACCCAACCTTATGTAAGCCTCTTTAAGGTACGCTACATGTCCTGTATAGCGTACGTAATTGGCGTCCAGGGATCACTGTCTTATTTCACACCTTGTGTTATGTATGTAATACCCTCACCGTAGCATATGTAATACACAGTTGACTTGCTACAGTAACGCGCCTTCTTAACGTACATAATGATACATCCTTAACATACGTAAGGCTCAAAGTTGACTCGCCTGTCCACATCCGCGCCAAAAGCTGCCGACACCGGGCCCACCTGCCGACCATAGCTTGATCCTGGCCGATTTTCTTCTTAACGTACGTTATGTACACAATTTAATGTACGTTAAGCTTGCTTACTTACGTATGTAAGGTCCATTATGTAGCGTACGTAATGGGTTTCCTACTTAGCCATTTCTGCCCCTGTCTGCCGTCTCAATATACAGAATATGTATATGCACATACTGAATACATATGTTCGTCCCAATATCATTCTCACACAATACTTCTGGTGCATGATACCTCGAATACAACTGTCGACCAAGTACGGCAATTGTACAATACTCATACAGTATATCCGACATCGAAAAACATATCAAGCATGTAATATCCTAGAATTAAATATAGCCTCGATAGATATACTAGCATGTCTGTCACAGTTCCCAAAATTATCCATCCATACTGTGTCGGTCCCACCCTGTACAGTACAACTCAGATAAAATACTGCAAAAAATCATAGGGAAATTCTAGGATATTACATATCTTCCCACTTAAATAAGTTTCGTCCTCGAAACTTAAAATCCTGTCATAATCAATATCTCAATCCCGAAATATCTCAAAATCATATCACCATGCTCAAATAATCGTCATCAAAACCAAATAACTGAAAGAACATACTTACAGGTCTGTGAAGTCGATGATCTCCCGTGATACTAGCATACGACTCCCATACAAAGCCTCAACACAATAAAAACACACCGGCATCGCAAATATAGCAATTTGAAAATATTTCAAAAAATTTGGGATCTCCAAAATTAGTTTGACTCGAAAGTCAGAAAAATTATTTCCAAAAGTCACACTACTACCGCACCGGTAGAGCCACATAACACACATGCCCGGGTTTTATGAAACCCAAGCTCCGATACCATTTTCTGTAACAACCCCAAAGCCAACCGGGAATATTACAGTGCCGTGGGCCCTATTTTGGAACCTACAAGGCTAAAATCATTTCGCAAATATTTAAAAATGCCAAAAAGGCCGATGACGGTAATGATTTAAAAACTCAAATATTTTTCAAAATGTTGTTCTGAATTACCGTCAGGAAATACCATTTGAAAGCACAAGGCAAAGATGCCAAAAGGGCATTTAGAAAGTATACACGAGTTGGAAAGATACTGAAAGCTATTATAAAATCTTACACGTAGCGGATAGAGACATGATTAAATACATTTGCAGCGGAATCATAACAACCAGAAAAGAATACACAAATCGCAACAACCATGCCATAGCCAGTATCACCGGAAAGCTCATCCCTTCACGACTGCTACTAGCTCGAACTCCGATTACCTAAAATATAAAGCCCACGATGGGGTCAGTCATAATACTCAACAATGGTAACGATCACATCATCATATACAATTACATATCAATGTAATTACAAGTTAAGAATAATTCCAGTGTAACTTTACCGTAGCAACCTTACCAATCCGTGGAATATCAATCAATTCAACCCTTACCTCAATTCGCACATCGCATTCTCAAGTAACGAATGAATTCAAAAATAACCATCTGTACTATATCCGAAACGATACCAAGATTCTCAAACATAAACATATCTCCAATATGGAATAATCTGGTCATGTCCGTATCTGTCCGCTGGATTGCACAATCGGATCCCAATTCTGATAAAACCGATATCACACAATACATCTGGAGATTAACTATCCCGAGACAATGGCAAGTCACGGATATCAATACAAAGCATGAATGCACACACAATCGATAATGATAACCAACCAATGCATAAGAACGAGAATATCAATGACAAGATAACTCCACACAAGATAGACAAAGGATCAACCACGAATGAGGATACCATGATGTGGTAACTCCAATAAATCAAGAAAGGATCAGCGTGAAAATACCATCGATATGATAAACTCCAACAAGATCAATAAAGGATCAACAACCGAGAATACCAATGATACCGTAAACTTCAACAAGATCAATAAGGATCAACAACCGAGAATACCAACGACACGGTAAACTCCAACAAGATCAATGAATGATCAACAATCGAGAATACCAAAGATACGGTAAACTCCAACAAGATCAATAAAGGGTCAACAATTGAGAATACCAATGACATGGTAAAAACTCCAACAAGATCAATAAAGGATCAACAACTGAGAATACCAATGATACGTTAAACTCTACCAAGATCAAATAAGGATCTACAACGACCGAGAATACCAACGGTAAGGTAAACTCCAAACGTAATCAATAAGGGTCAATAAGGAACGAGATTACCAACGATAGGATAAACTTCAAGTGAGATCATTAGGGAATCAACAACAACGAGATTACCAACAACATGGTAACTCTAAACGAGATTGATAAAGGATCGACAGGGACATATACATAAGAGAATAAAATCGTCAACCATATATAAATCATATATACGGGATTTTAAAGACAAACCCGACTATCAAACAGATCCGATTATACATGGACTGTGAACGACCAATCAATAAGACTCAATATGGATGTCACGATACGCCCGATCCGGACATGTGTCCGTGTACAATCTAACCACGGGTATTGATCAGATACACGTCTGGTCTCGTACCTAATCAACCTCACGAAGTACATCTCGTGTGCACGGTTCAATAAGAGGTCGAAACCAACATATGCTACACGTGCCCGCCCCGAAAATCCTACACACGAACGATCAGCACGTAACTGACTCCAGATATGCCACGATACAACATGACAACAAATCTCAAAGAAACGCGTATCCAACAAGGATCATAAGACTTTACAAGTGAGCAACGACAACTCGATCATGAAAGACCGACACGACCACAATGTCGCATTTCCGTCAGACAACGGTTCACAGCATGCTCAACAATGCATATGATATTGACACATAAACCCCAAGGCTGCAGCAAAGGGTCACGAAAGCATCTCACAGGAATACTATGGCATGTAGGTGCCATTTAGGTCTTATCCCCTAACACAGTTCATGCAATCACGAAATACCCCAAGGTCGCAACCAAGGGTCAGGAAAGTATCCACACAGGAATACCCTGGAACATAGGTGCCATTTAGGTCTTATCCCCTAACACATCGGCCCAACAGATCACAGCTCAAAGAAAGAGCACATCACAAAACGTAACAAACAATGATGCATACTCACCACATGAAGTATCAACACGCACATGCAATAATGCAACAGGATGATTATCATAATCGAGCAATATTAATTTACCTCAACCTGTAGACGCTAACCTCTCCACGACCAACATCCCTGAACGAATACACGGTTATCCGAATAATCCAAAATGAAGTGCAGTCCATTATTAATACCAAACCACCATCTCGAGTTCAATATCGGCATGATAACTAGTCTCGGTATTTAACTTCTCATACAATAGACCAAATATAATTCACGTCTCCGTTCCCACTAGACATCTTTAAAATTATATACATTATGATTTTTCTCATTCCAAGCATAATGTGCATACCATCATCCCGACAATTCATATTCCATGACACCATTTCTATATGAATCATAAATGAAATGAAAACGAAACCATTTATTAAACATTTTGAACTGAGAAAGCATAACTTGCCTCGATACCGATATGATGAAGTTGTTACCAATCCTGTCGTCTTCATCTACAAGCTCCACAGCCCCGATCAAGGCGATCCATGCATTCTCCAATTCCAATCGCAGCACAACGGTTAATCATCAACGATCACTTAACGCAACCTAATGTAATGATCAATTAACGACGCGTTCGATAGAAATCAACAACCGATATAATCAACCAATCAACTCAACGTTTCAATGACATCTCGATCATACGAAACCAAACCATATCAACTATTTACAATACGAATACAAGCCGAAATTAGATAATCAATAATTCTAACAATGTCTTCAACATTCTTGGTTCCGACTTCAATCTTAATTTCGGATTAACACGGTTCATCTCTGTAAATTCATAGAAATTCAATTACCGTTTTTCATCACGAATAACCATATACCTAAATTAACCATAATCCTTCCAAATTCGTAAAATCATGACATATATAACTCAAATGTTCTTTAAGAACATGAATTAATTCATAATCATGTTTGTAGCCAACAAAGCAGCGTAATTCGATGGGTTCTATCATCTAAACCATCATCTAATTCATAATCCAAGGTGTACATCATTTTATTCTTCAATATAAAATTCATACAACCTCAAGAATCACAACAAACAACACCGTATTCGTCATTATACGAAGGAGAACGTCAACAACAATCTCAAAATCCGACTCAAAGGGGAGTTATCCAACATACCTCTTGAAGAAGAATCCCAAAGATCAAACACTTCCAAAAACATCAAGAACTCCAAGCTTCAAGCTTCCAATCAACTCACCAAGGTCTTAACCAAGGTACAAGGGTCAGAATTAGGGCCAAGAGTGAGGAGGAATGAAATTTGGGAGGAAGAGATGTGTTTCCTCTAGTGAGGAAATGAAAGGCCCATTCTCAATATATAACCTGCATATCTTTTTATGTACGTTAAGACCCAACCTTAACGTACGTAAGCCTCTCGAAAGGTTATTTTCATAACGGTTGTATTCTTGATGTATAATTGTCTAGCTTGGTTACTTGCTAGCGATTTCCATCGCTAACCCCTCGTTGGGGGATTATGTTATGTTTTCAGGTATTCCGATTTGAGAGAGAGCAACCACAGGATAGGCATGGAGGATGATGTAAAGCACCGATACTAGTCTCAGTTGTAGTAGGTTGTCCGTCAGTGATCTGTCGGTCTGAGTATTTATTTCTAGTTCTTTGTCATCCTTAAAAGGATGGACACATTGTGTAAATTGTGATCGAGTTGTATTTTGGTTTATCAGTTGTACTGCTATGTTGTATTATGAGAGACTTATTCGGTCTACGGTTTTATGTTTTGGTCGAATTGACCACGTGTGGGTTTGTTTTGTGGTTTCGTGCCTGGTAGATCCTTGCGGAAAGGATCTACGGCGTTTAATGTCCCTAAACGGATTGGGGGTGTTATGTAAATGGTATTAAAGCTTAGGTTTGCGAAAACCTAGGCAGTTGGGTCTAGTTGGGTCTTGTCGAGTCGTGTCTTGTCGTGTGACCCGGGTGAGCAATTGTGAACAAGCGTGATCATGGTGATCCGTTGTGATCAATTGTGATTCGTTGTGATTAGTATCGTGGTGCAGCCATCATCTCTGTGCGGCCTGTGGACGTAAGTCTCCTCTTTTAAGCAAGGTATTGATATTTCATGATTTCCTGTATGTACGATGATTGTGGTGTGTAATTTTATTTGTGTAGTACTGTGAAAGGAAATCCATGTTTGATATTCGTGGCACACCATTTGTGTTTGAATTGAATGTATTGATCGTTGAACACCGATTGGTGCAATACGATATGAAAACTGTGAATCTTGAAGTGTTCTAGAGAATGTATCGACGGTAGAGTTCGTGAGGAACTCAGATGGGTAGCTTTGACGTATGTTTGAACTTGGTGTTCGCGAATTATGTTTGATTGAATTTTTGATCTTGTTGCCGAGTGGGCATGTGGTTTCAAGTTCGATTATTTTTGGATAGTTGTAATTATGTACGCTTAGGTTTGAAAACGGTTTTCTTAAATACAATTATGAGCCTGAGTATGTTTGTAAAGAACCAATTTTTGAAAATATTTTGATGGTGCGGTTAATCAACAGTTTTGCATGGATTTTGAAACTGGTTAAACTTTGACGAGTTAGTCTGGTATTTTCAAATGACACCTTCAGACGGTATCTGAAGTAGGCGTTTTAAAGTATTTTGGACATTGTAAAATATTACCGTCATTTTCACTACAATCGAGAGGATTTTAGAAAATTTTTGCTAAGATTCGAAAGTTTCGCTTCGAAATGGAACGGGATGTTGATGATTTCAAAAAAAATTTCTAGACTGAGTTCAATCCGCTTTATGAGGAACGACAAGTCTTCTAAGATATTTTTCAAACTTTTTCAAAATAAGAAATCCTCGATTCGTTTCACGAAGAAGCGATAATTACAAGCTTTTTGTTGTTGAGAAGGAAATTCCAATTTTTTAATATATACGTTCGGCAATTATGCTTGAAAGATACGTGTGCTGGCTAATATCATTACCCGTATTGAATGATGCTCGAGTTGTGGTCATTAAACTATTTTTCCGTGACTCTTGTTAGAAAGTTTGAACTTTAATAAATTTCGGAACATTTAGTGTTTTAACTCAGAGGTTTTGACTTGAGATTTTCAAAACTTCAACTGAAATGGGATGTTCTTGATTATTGGAAAATCGATGAATTTTGTCAACTTTGGTGTAGGAGTTATGACAATTTTATGAGAGTTTAGTTTTATTTTCAAAAACGATGGTAACAGTTGAGAATGGTTCGAAACTTGAATGATATTGTCGTATATGTGGTGATAGCTACGCTTAACACCTTGGGCATGTGTTGAATGTTTCGGGTGGTCTACCTATGTGCTTGGTTCTAATGTGTGATGACTTGATGAATGTTGTCGGAAATATTCGTTTCCAAATCTATGAAGACTATCAGACATGAGTTTATTGTGTGAACACTCTATGGTAACTCTTGTTAGCAAGAATATTTCTATGCTTCGCAGTATGTCTTGTATGGACCTTCTTTTGTGATTGATGTTATGTGTTGTTATGTTTCGTTTTAACGAACGGTTGTTCAGTTTAGTATGTCGAGGGCCATGGGTCGGAGCCGTGGCAATCGGTACGCGATCAGGATCATGCTGTCAGTGATGGCGTTGGTATTGGTGTTGCTACTATACTTCAGCAGGTGGCAGACCGGATGACACATTTCGCTCAGGCGGTTCAGCGTAATAATACCGCGAATGAGGATGTCGGGTGGACTCAGTGTCTTAGAGAAGTGGTTCGTATGCGTCTTCCTCACTTTGCAGGCACGGGTGATACTTTAGGCTGGGACGGTTGGCTTTTCCAATTAGAGAAGATCTTCAAGGGGGTTGGTTGTCCCAAGGAGCGGAGGATTCCTATCGCTCAGTTCCTTCTCGTTGGTGATGCCGCTAATTGGTGGGAGGACGTTAAGCCTCAGGATCATGCTATTACTTGGGAATAGTTCAAAAAGTTGATGGAAGCGGAGTTCTGTCCGTAGCCGATCCGAGAGCAGAGGATCCGAGATTTTTATCTAGCCCAGCCGCAGGATATACCCGTATCGCAGGCTATTATCGATTATAGCCGACAACTCGCTTACGTGAAGGGGCAGGTGAGGACGGAGGAAGACAAAATCCGTCATTTTGATAGGCGGATGATATCAGAGATTCGACAGTACATGTCAGGTTTCACTTGTGCTACCTTGAGAGAGTATCAGAATCGAGCCATGGCGTACGAAATGGCATCGTTGTCTACTGGGCCTTTGCATGAGCCGAAGAGGCAGAGGACGTCTGGAGATTTTTTGGATAGTGTGGGAGTCGGAACTTCTTCTCATCGAGTTTCGCGTAGTCATACGGCGAAACCTTCCCTTTCTTCATTTGGTAGAACCAAGAGTTCCAATCATCTTCTTTGACCCCTAGTCAGACTAGGAGGTGTTTGAATTGCAACGTTGTGGGCCATGTGCAAGCTAATTATCCTTCGCAACCGATTACTTGTTATAACTGTGGACTTGAGGGCCACAAAGTTCAGTTTTGTGAAATATTCCATGAAGTTTCCCATAATCGTGCTTCGGCATCGGTATCGGGATCGATTCGTTGGGACATTGTGATTTTCGTCCGTGTTTTATTGTTTGTGGCTTCACCATTTCTTTTTTTTTAGTTTGGGACGAAACTTCTTTTAGAGGGTAGAATGTAATACCCGTGATTTTCTCTTTCGGTAATTTTTCATTTTTGACATTTTTCTGGTTTCCAGAACTCGAATTCGAGCATTTTGACATTTGGATAATGTTTTGTTCTGCGTATTTGGTCATCCGAGTTTGTTTCAGGGCTGTTTTACCCGAATTCATATTTTGGGCGACTTTTTCCGTTATTTGGTTCATTTCGTGTGTTGGTGGTTCGAAACTATTATTTCGTGTTTCTGTAAGTCCGTTTAGCATTTTTAGACGTGTTGTGAAGTTTTATTATTAGTGTTTTGATCAAGTACCGTGTTGTATCATCTTGTATTATTCCCAAGTTTTGGGTTTCCATTGCGTTCATCCTCTTTTCTGATCATTTGATGTTACCGTCGTGTTTATACCGACCGTGTTTGACGTGAAGTCACCATTCGAGGGTTTGTGATAGTCCTTTCAGGCCTTTAAATGTTTGGGATTATGCGTCGACCGATTATATCATGTCTGGAGGTCGTTTTTCGTCATTTTTGGGCCCGAATAGTGTGCGCCGCGGCACACACCTTGTGCTTTGTGTGTTGGAGCCGGCTGTACCGCGGACCGCGGCCCTCTGCTGGCCGGGATGCGGCACTAAGCCATTGCTGGGCGCTGATTTTGGCCGCGGGCCGCGGCACACTCAGCCCGTGCCGCGGCACGCGAAGCTGTTTACCCCTTTTTTTCAGCGGGTTTGTGAGGAGAGGGCTCATTTCATCATTCTCCTCATCCCTCCTCTCCTTGAGCGACTTACGGGTGATTTCTTGGACGATTTAGGATCATCAATATTAAAGATATCATCTTTCTTGAGCTCTTGGTGTTGATTAACATCATCAATCCGTGTTCTTCGTCATTGATTCGAGGTAATCATCTTGTAAACCCTTTTCTATGTATTTTTAGAATCTTTAAGGTTCGGTTGTTCTTCATGAATTGTGTTGTTGTAAATCATCAATCGGTTGTATTGATTCTCTCCATATGATTTGATTCGTGTTTCTTGTTGTACTCGGGTTCGGGTGATGTTCTTGTTGTTCTTGGGGATGTATTGAACCCCAAATGTTCGATCTTTTGTTTCTACGAATTCTTGTTGGGAATTTCGCATATTTTCCATCCCCCTTGGGCTCGACTTCATAGTAATTATGTTGTTCTTGTGTCTTCACCCTAGTTGGAGGATTCGAGGGTTTTCGATCGAGCTTCCCGTTGCTTCGCATGCTTTGGACTTGAGGCGAGTATCTCGTCTATATTCTTTATACTTTGAGAATGTGATGTATCATGAATTTAACGTGGGCTTGTTAGTGATTGTATATTATATCGTAACTTACTTTCAATCGAGTATGTGATTTCTATGAAAGTAAATTCGAACGTAACCTTGAGTTTCGTGAAGAATGATAACAACCATTTCATGTTATTTTGTGCTTAAAACGGGTACTAGAAATGAGTAGTTACCCGAGGAATTGTGGAATCGCGTAATACTTGTATTATTCGCTCGTTGGACTTTTTCTTGAATGATGGCATGCTGATTGTGGTGAATATTCTACCATTGTTGTTGTGTATCTTAGTGAATTGAGATGTTATCCGGGTAGGGTTCCGTCGAGGCCTCCGTCGGCGCGTTAATTGCGAGTACGGACAGACGTTACGTTGTGACTATAAGGTTATCAATTCGGGTAGGTCTGGAGAGGGATCCGAGAATCGTCACTTGCGAGTGCGATGTCATGATAACTTATGGGCGTGTTTGAATGATGTTATCTGGGTAGGATTCCGTCGAGGCCTCCGGAGGCGCGTTACTTGTGAGTAAGGCTAGACGTTACGAGTTGACCATAAAGTTATCTAATCGGGTAAGTCTGGAGAGGGCTCCGAGAATCGTTACATGCGAGTACGATGTCAAGATAACTTAAGGGTGTATTTGAGTTGTTTTCGATGAGCCTATCCAGGTGGGACCTGCGGGGCCACGGAGACGATTTGACTGTTGATTTGATATCTCTTAAATGTGAATGTTTGAATTTGGGATCCTGGTTATATTGGTGGATATGGTTTTAATATTTTAGGTTTTGGGTTGAGAATAAAATCCTTTATATGATTTTGAAAGAAAACCTTTTTGGAAAGGAAAATATTCATATTTCATGATTTTTCACTGAGACCCCCGAATTCTCTAAATAATATCTTAAAGTGATTTCTGGCGTAATTCACATGAACCATTTTAAAGCAAATGATTTTAAAAAGACTAGACTCGAGGATTGTGCTACTACCTGTAACAGCCCCAAAGCCAACCGTGAATATTACAGCGTCGTGGGCCCCATTTTGGAACCCACAAGGCTAAAATCATTTTCGCAAACGTTTAAAAATGCCAAAAAGACCGATGACGGTAACGTTTTAAATACTCAAATATTTTTAAAACGTTGTTCTTAATTACCGTCAGGAAATACCATTTGAAAGCACAAGGCAAAGATGCCAAAAGGGCATTTAGAAAGTATACACGAGTTGGAAATATACTGAAAGCCATTATAAAATTTTACACGCATCGGATAGAGACATGATTAAATACATTTATAGTGGAATCATAACAACCAGAAAAGAATACACAAATCGCAACAACCATGCCATAGCCAGTATCACTGGAAAGCTCATCCCTTCACGACCGCTACTAGCTCGAACTCCGAGTACCTAAAAGATAAAGCCCACGACGGGGTCAGTCATAATACTCAACAATGGTAACAATCACATCATTATATACAATTACATATCAATGTAATTACAAGGTAAGAATAATTCCAGTGTAACTTTACCGTAGCAACCTTACCAATCCGTGGAATCTCAATCAATTCAACCCTTACCTCTATTCGCACATTGCATTCTCAAGTAACGAATGAATTCGAAAATAACCATCTGTACTGTATCCGAAATGATACCAAGATTCTCAAACATAAACATATCTCCAATATGGAATAATCTGGTCATGTACGCATCTGTCCGATGGATCGCACAATCGGATCCCAATTCTGATAAAACCGATATCACACAATACATCTGGAGATCAACTATCCCGAGACAATGGCAAGTCCCGGATATCAATACAAATCATGAATGCACACATAATCGATAATGATAACCAACCAATGCATCAGAACGAGAATATCAATGACATGATAACTCCACACAAGATAGACAAAGGATCAACCACGAACGAGGATACCATAATGTGGTAACTCCAACAAATCAATAAAGGATCAGCGACTGAGAATACCATCGATATAATAAACTCCAACAAGATCAATAAAGGATCAACAACCGAGAATACCAATGATACCGTAAACTCCAACAAGATCGATAAGGGTCAACAACCGAGAATACCAACGACATGGTAAACTCCAACAAGATCAATGAAGGATCAACAACCGAGAATACCAATGATATGGTAAACTCCAACAAGATCAATAAAGGGTCAACAATTGAGAATACCAATGACACGGTAAACTCCAACAAGATCAATAAATGATCAACAACCGAGAATAACAATGATACGGTAAACTATACCAAGATCAAATAAGGATCTACAACGATCGAGAATACCAATGGTAAGGCAGACTCCAAATGGAATCAATAAGGGTCAATAACGAATGAGATTACCAATGATAGGATAAACTTCAAGCGAGATCATTAGGGAATAAACAACAACGAGATTACCAATGACATGGTAACTCCAAACGAGATTGATAAAGGATAGACAGGGACAGGTACACGAGAGAATAAAATCGTCAACCATATACAAATCATATATATGGGATTTCGAAGACAAACCCGACTATCACACAGATCCGATTATACATGGACTGTGAACGACCAATCAATAAGACTCAAGATGGATGTCATGATACGCCCGATCCAGACATGTGTCCGTGTACAAGCCAACCACGGGTATTGATCAGATACACGTTTGGTCTCGTACCTAATCAACCTCACGAAGTACGTCTCGTGTGCACGGTTCAATATGAGGTCGAAACCAACATATGCTACACGTGCCCGCCTCGAAAATCCTACATATGAACGATCAGAACGTAACTGACTCCAGATATGCCATGATACAACATAACAACAAATCTCGAAGAAATGCGTATCCAACAAGGATCATAAGACTTTCTAAGTGAGCAACGACAACTCGATCATGAAAGACCGACACGACCACAACGTCGCATTTCCGTCAGACAACAGTTCACAGCATGCTCAACAATGCATATGATATTAACACATAAACCCCAACGCCGCAGCCAAGGGTCACGGAAGCATTTCACGGGAATACTCCTAACGTAGGTGCCATTTAGGTCTTATCCCTAACACGGTTCATGCAATCACGAAATACCCCAAGGTCGCAACCAAGGGTCACAAAAGTATCCACACACGAATACCCCGGAACATAGGTGCTATTTAGGTCTTATCCCCTAACATATCGGCCCAACAGATCACAGCTCAGAGAAAAAGCACATCACAAAACGTAACAAACAATGATGCATACTCACCACATGAAGTATCAACACACACATGCAATAATGCAACAGGATGATTATCATAATCTAGCAATATTAATTTACCTCATGCTGGAGGCGCTAACCTCTCCACGACCAACATCCCTAAATGAATACACGGTTATCCGAATAATCTAAAATGAAGTGCAGTCCATTTCTTATACCAAACCACCATCTCGAGTTCAATATCGGCATGATAACTAGTCTCGATATTTAACTTCTCATACAATAGACCAAATATAATTCACGTCTCCGTTCCCACTAGACATATTTAAAATTATATATAATATGATTTATCTCAGTCCAAGTATAATGTGCATACCATCATCCCGACAATTCATATTCTGTGATACCATTGCTATATGAATCATAAATAAAATGAAAACGAAACCATTTATTAAACATTTTGAACTGAGCAAGCATAACTTGCCTCGATACCGATATGATGAAGTTGTTACAAATCCCGTCGTCTTCATCTACAAGCTCCGCAGTCCCGACCAAGGCGATCTATGCATTCTCCAATTCCAATCGCATCACAACGGTTAATCATCAATGATCACTTAATGCAACATAATGCAATGATGAATTAACGACGCGTCCGATAACAATCAACGACCGATATAATCAACCAATGAACTCAATGTTTCAACGACATCTCGATCATACGAAACCAAACCATATCAACTCTTAACAATACGAATACAAGCCAAAATTCGAAAATCATTAATTCTAACAATGTCTTCAACATTCTTGGTTCCGACTTTAATCTTAATTTCGGATTAACACGGCTCATCTTTGTAAATTCATAGAAATTCAATTACCGGTTTTCATCACGAATAACCATATACCGAAATTAATCGTAATCCTTCCAAATTCCATAAAATCACGACATATATCAAGAGTTCTTTAAGAACATGAATTAATCCATAATCATGTTTGTAGCCAACAAAACGACATAATTCGATGGCTTCTATCATCTAAACCATCATCTAATTCATAATCCAAGGTGTACATCATTTTGTTCTTCAATATAAAATTCATAAAACCTCAAGAATCACAACAACAACACCGTATTCATCATTATACGAAGGAGAATGTCAACAACATTATCAAAATCCGACTCAAAGAGAAGAGTTATCCAACATACCTCTTGAAGAAGAATCCCAAAGATCAAACACTTCCAAAAACATCAAGAACTCCAAGCTTCAAGCTTCTAATCAACTCACCAAGGTCTTAACTAAGGTACAAGGGTCGGAATTAGGGCCAGGAGTGAGGAGGAATGAAGTTTGGGAGGAAGAGATGTGTTTCCTCTCGTGGGGGAAATAAAACGCCCATTCTCAATATATAACCCTCACATCTTGTTACGTACGTTAAGACCCAACCTTATGTAAGCCTCTTTAAGGTACGCTACATGTCCTGTATAGCGTACGTAATTGGCGTCCAGGGATCACTGTCTTATTTCACACCTTGTGTTATGTATGTAATACCCTCACCGTAGCATATGTAATACACAGTTGACTTGCTACAGTAACGCGCCTTCTTAACGTACATAATGATACATCCTTAACATACGTAAGGCTCAAAGTTGACTCGCCTGTCCACATCCGCGCCGAAAGCTGCCGACACCGGGCCCACCTGCCGACCATAGCTTGATCCTGACCGATTTTCTTCTTAACGTACGTTATGTACACAATTTAATGTACGTTAAGCTTGATTACTTACGTATGTAAGGTCCATTATGTAGCGTACGTAATGGGTTTCCTACTTAGCCATTTCTGCCCCTGTCTGCCATCTCAATATACAGAATATGTATATGCACATACTGAATACATATGTTCGTCCCAATATCATTCTCACACAATACTTCTGGTGCATGATACCTCGAATACAACTGTCGACCAAGTACGGCAATTGTACAATACTCATACAGTATATCCGACATCGAAAAAAATATCAAGCATGTAATATCCTAGAATTAAATATAGCCTCGATAGATATACTAGCATGTCTGTCACAGTTCCCAAAATTATCCACCCATACTGTGTCGGTCCCACCCTGTACAGTACAACTCAGATAAAATACTGCAAAAAATCATAGGGAAATTCTAGGATATTACATATCTTCCCACTTAAATAAGTTTCGTCCTCGAAACTTAAAATCCTGTCATAATCAATATCTCAATCCCGAAATATCTCAAAATCATATCACCATGCTCAAATAATCGTCATCAAAACCAAATAACTGAAAGAACATACTTACAGGTCTGTGAAGTCGATGATCTCCCGTGATACTAGCATACGACTCCCATACAAAGCCTCAACACAATAAAAACACACCGGCATCACAAATATAGCAATTTGAAAATATTTCAAAAAATTTGGGATCTCCAAAATTAGTTTGACTCGAAAGTCAGAAAAATTATTTCCAAAAGTCACACTACTACCGCACCGGTAGAGCCACATAACACACATGCCCGGGTTTTATGAAACCCAAGCTCCGATACCATTTTCTGTAACAACCCCAAAGCCAACCGGGAATATTACAGTGCCGTGGGCCCTATTTTGGAACCTACAAGGCTAAAATCATTTCGCAAATATTTAAAAATGCCAAAAAGGCCGATGACGGTAATGATTTAAAAACTCAAATATTTTTCAAAATGTTGTTCTGAATTACCGTCAGGAAATACCATTTGAAAGCACAAGGCAAAGATGCCAAAAGGGCATTTAGAAAGTATACACGAGTTGGAAAGATACTGAAAGCTATTATAAAATCTTACACGTAGCGGATAGAGACATGATTAAATACATTTGCAGCGGAATCATAACAACCAGAAAAGAATACACAAATCGCAACAACCATGCCATAGCCAGTATCACCGGAAAGCTCATCCCTTCACGACTGCTACTAGCTCGAACTCCGATTACCTAAAATATAAAGCCCACGATGGGGTCAGTCATAATACTCAACAATGGTAACGATCACATCATCATATACAATTACATATCAATGTAATTACAAGTTAAGAATAATTCCAGTGTAACTTTACCGTAGCAACCTTACCAATCCGTGGAATATCAATCAATTCAACCCTTACCTCAATTCGCACATCGCATTCTCAAGTAACGAATGAATTCAAAAATAACCATCTGTACTATATCCGAAACGATACCAAGATTCTCAAACATAAACATATCTCCAATATGGAATAATCTGGTCATGTCCGTATCTGTCCGCTGGATTGCACAATCGGATCCCAATTCTGATAAAACCGATATCACACAATACATCTGGAGATTAACTATCCCGAGACAATGGCAAGTCATGGATATCAATACAAAGCATGAATGCACACACAATCGATAATGATAACCAACCAATGCATAAGAACGAGAATATCAATGACAAGATAACTCCACACAAGATAGACAAAGGATCAACCACGAATGAGGATACCATGATGTGGTAACTCCAATAAATCAAGAAAGGATCAGCGTGAAAATACCATCGATATGATAAACTCCAACAAGATCAATAAAGGATCAACAACCGAGAATACCAATGATACCGTAAACTTCAACAAGATCAATAAGGATCAACAACCGAGAATACCAACGACACGGTAAACTCCAACAAGATCAATGAATGATCAACAATCGAGAATACCAAAGATACGGTAAACTCCAACAAGATCAATAAAGGGTCAACAATTGAGAATACCAATGACATGGTAAAAACTCCAACAAGATCAATAAAGGATCAACAACTGAGAATACCAATGATACGTTAAACTCTACCAAGATCAAATAAGGATCTACAACGACCGAGAATACCAACGGTAAGGCAAACTCCAAACGTAATCAATAAGGGTCAATAAGGAACGAGATTACCAACGATAGGATAAACTTCAAGTGAGATCATTAGGGAATCAACAACAACGAGATTACCAACAACATGGTAACTCTAAACGAGATTGATAAAGGATCGACAGGGACATATACATAAGAGAATAAAATCGTCAACCATATATAAATCATATATACGGGATTTTAAAGACAAACCCGACTATCAAACAGATCCGATTATACATGGACTGTGAACGACCAATCAATAAGACTCAAGATGGATGTCACGATACGCCCGATCCGGACATGTGTCCGTGTACAATCTAACCACGGGTATTGATCAGATACACGTCTGGTCTCGTACCTAATCAACCTCACGAAGTACATCTCGTGTGCACGGTTCAATAAGAGGTCGAAACCAACATATGCTACACGTGCCCGCCCCGAAAATCCTACACACGAACGATCAGCACGTAACTGACTCCAGATATGCCACGATACAACATGACAACAAATCTCAAAGAAACGCGTATCCAACAAGTATCATAAGACTTTACAAGTGAGCAACGACAACTCGATCATGAAAGACCGACACGACCACAATGTCGCATTTCCGTCAGACAACGGTTCACAGCATGCTCAACAATGCATATGATATTGACACATAAACCCCAAGGCTGCAGCAAAGGGTCACGAAAGCATCTCACAGGAATACTCTGGCATGTAGGTGCCATTTAGGTCTTATCCCCTAACACAGTTCATGCAATCACGAAATACCCCAAGGTCGCAACCAAGGGTCAGGAAAGTATCCACACAGGAATACCCTGGAACATAGGTGCCATTTAGGTCTTATCCCCTAACACATCGGCCCAACAGATCACAGCTCAAAGAAAGAGCACATCACAAAACGTAACAAACAATGATGCATACTCACCACATGAAGTATCAACACGCACATGCAATAATGCAACAGGATGATTATCATAATCGAGCAATATTAATTTACCTCAACCTGTAGACGCTAACCTCTCCACGACCAACATCCCTGAACGAATACACGGTTATCCGAATAATCCAAAATGAAGTGCAGTCCATTATTAATACCAAACCACCATCTCGAGTTCAATATCGGCATGATAACTAGTCTCGGTATTTAACTTCTCATACAATAGACCAAATATAATTCACGTCTCCGTTCCCACTAGACATCTTTAAAATTATATACATTATGATTTTTCTCATTCCAAGCATAATGTGCATATCATCATCCCGACAATTCATATTCCATGACACCATTTCTATATGAATCATAAATGAAATGAAAACGAAACCATTTATTAAATATTTTGAACTGAGAAAGCATAACTTGCCTCGATACCGATATGATGAAGTTGTTACCAATCCTGTCGTCTTCATCTACAAGCTCCACAGCCCCGATCAAGGCGATCCATGCATTCTCCAATTCCAATCGCAGCACAACGGTTAATCATCAACGATCACTTAACGCAACCTAATGTAATGATCAATTAACGACGCGTTCGATAGAAATCAACAACCGATATAATCAACCAATCAACTCAACGTTTCAATGACATCTCGATCATACGAAACCAAACCATATCAACTCTTTACAATACGAATACAAGCCGAAATTAGATAATCAATAATTCTAACAATGTCTTCAACATTCTTGGTTCCGACTTCAATCTTAATTTCGGATTAACACGGTTCATCTCTGTAAATTCATAGAAATTCAATTACCGTTTTTCATCACGAATAACCATATACCTAAATTAACCATAATCCTTCCAAATTCCGTAAAATCATGACATATATAACTCAAATGTTCTTTAAGAACATGAATTAATTCATAATCATGTTTGTAGCCAACAAAACGACGTAATTCGATGGGTTCTATCATCTAAACCATCATCTAATTCATAATCCAAGGTGTACATCATTTTATTCTTCAATATAAAATTCATACAACCTCAAGAATCACAACAGCAACACCGTATTCGTCATTATACGAAGGAGAACGTCAACAACAATCTCAAAATCCGACTCAAAGGGGAGTTATCCAACATACCTCTTGAAGAAGAATCCCAAAGATCAAACACTTCCAAAAACATCAAGAACTCCAAGCTTCAAGCTTCCAATCAACTCACCAAGGTCTTAACCAAGGTACAAGGGTCAGAATTAGGGCCAAGAGTGAGGAGGAATGAAATTTGGGAGAAAGAGATGTGTTTCCTCTAGTGAGGAAATGAAAGGCCCATTCTCAATATATAACCTGCATATCTTTTTATGTACGTTAAGACCCAACCTTAACATACGTAAGCCTCTCGAAAGGTTATTTTCATAACGGTTGTATTCTTGATGTATAATTGTCTAGCTTGGTTACTTGCTAGCGATTTCCATCGCTAACCCCTCGTTGGGGGATTATGTTATGTTTTCAGGTATTCCAATTTGAGAGAGAGCAACCACAGGATAGGCATGGAGGATGATGTAAAGCACCGATACTAGTCTCAGTTGTAGTAGGTTGTCCGTCAGTGATCTGTCGGTCTGAGTATTTATTTCTAGTTCTTTGTCATCCTTAAAAGGATGGACACATTGTGTAAATTGTGATCGAGTTGTATTTTGGTTTATCAGTTGTACTGCTATGTTGTATTATGAGAGACTTATTCGGTCTACGGTTTTATGTTTTGGTCGAATTGACCACGTGTGGGTTTGTTTTGTGGTTTCCTGCCTGGTAGATCCTTGCGGAAAGGATCTACGGTGTTTAATGTCCCTAAACGGATTGGGGGTGTTATGTAAATGGTATTAAAGCTTAGGTTTGCGAAAACCTAGGCAGTTGGGTCTAGTTGGGTCTTGTCGAGTCGTGTCTTGTCGTGTCACCCGGGTGAGCAATTGTGAACAAGCGTGATCATGGTGATCCGTTGTGATCAATTGTGATTCGTTGTGATTAGTATCGTGGTGCAGCCATCATCTCTGTGCGGCCTGTGGACGTAAGTCTCCTCTTTTAAGCAAGGTATTGATATTTCATGATTTCCTGTATGTACGATGATTGTGGTGTGTAATTTTATTTGTGTAGTACTGTGAAAGGAAATCCATGTTTGATATTCGTGGCACACCATTTGTGTTTGAATTGAATGTATTGATCGTTGAACACCGATTGGTGCAATACGATATGAAAACTGTGAATCTTGAAGTGTTCTAGAGAATGTATCGACGGTAGAGTTCGTGAGGAACTCAGATGGGTAGCTTTGACGTATGTTTGAACTTGGTGTTCGCGAATTATGTTTGATTGAATTTTTGATCTTGTTGCCGAGTGGGCATGTGGTTTCAAGTTCGATTAATTTTGGATAGTTGTAATTATGTACGCTTAGGTTTGAAAACGGTTTTCTTAAATACAATTATGAGCCTGAGTATGTTTGTAAAGAACCAATTTTTGAAAATATTTTGATGGTGCGGTTAATCAACAGTTTTGCATGGATTTTGAAACTGGTTAAACTTTGACGAGTTAGTCTGGTATTTTCAAATGACACCTTCAGACGGTATCTGAAGTAGGCGTTTTAAAGTATTTTGGACATTGTAAAATATTACCGTCATTTTCACTACAATCGAGAGGATTTTAGAAAATTTTTGCTAAGATTCGAAAGTTTCGCTTCGAAATGGAACGGGATGTTGATGATTTCAAAAAAAATTTCTAGACTGAGTTCAATCCGCTTTATGAGGAACGACAAGTCTTCTAAGATATTTTTCAAACTTTTTCAAAATAAGAAATCCTCGATTCGTTTCACGAAGAAGCGATAATTACAAGCTTTTTGTTGTTGAGAAGGAAATTCCATTTTTTTAATATATACGTTCGGCAATTATGCTTGAAAGATACGTGTGCTGGCTAATATCATTACCCGTATTGAATGATGCTCGAGTTGTGGTCATTAAACTATTTTTCCGTGACTCTTGTTAGAAAGTTTGAACTTTAATAAATTTCGGAACATTTAGTGTTTTAACTCAGAGGTTTTGACTTGAGATTTTCAAAACTTCAACTGAAATGGGATGTTCTTGATTATTGGAAAATCGATGAATTTTGTCAACTTTGGTGTAGGAGTTATGACAATTTTATGAGAGTTTAGTTTTATTTTCAAAAACGATGGTAACAGTTGAGAATGGTTCGAAACTTGAATGATATTGTCGTATATGTGGTGATAGCTACGCTTAACACCTTGGGCATGTGTTGAATGTTTCGGGTGGTCTACCTATGTGCTTGGTTCTAATGTGTGATGACTTGATGAATGTTGTCGGAAATATTCGTTTCCAAATCTATGAAGACTATCAGACATGAGTTTATTGTGTGAACACTCTATGGTAACTCTTGTTAGCAAGAATATTTCTATGCTTCGCAGTATGTCTTGTATGGACCTTCTTTTGTGATTGATGTTATGTGTTGTTATGTTTCGTTTTAACGAACGGTTGTTCAGTTTAGTATGTCGAGGGCCATGGGTCGGAGCCGTGGCAATCGGTACGCGATCAGGATCATCCGTCGGTGATGGCGTTGGTATTGGTGTTGCTACTATACTTCAAAGGTGCATCCGGATGACACATTTCGCTCAGGCGGTTCAGCGTAATAATACCGCGAATGAGGATGTCGGGTGGACTCAGTGTCTTAGAGAAGTGGTTCGTATGCGTCTTCCTCACTTTGCAGGCACGGGTGATACTTTAGGCTGGGACGGTTGGCTTTTCCAATTAGAGAAGATCTTCAAGGGGGTTGGTTATCCCAAGGAGCGGAGGATTCCTATCGCTCAGTTCCTTCTCGTTGGTGATGCCGCTAACTGGTGGGAGGACGTTAAGCCTCAGGATCATGCTATTACTTGGGAATAGTTCAAAAAGTTGATGGAAGCGGAGTTCTGTCCGTAGCCGATCCGAGAGCAGAGGATCCGAGATTTTTATCTAGCCCAGCCGCAGGATATACCCGTATCGCAGGCTATTATCGATTATAGCCGACAACTCGCTTACGTGAAGGGGCAGGTGAGGACGGAGGAAGACAAAATCCGTCATTTTGATAGGCGGATGATATCAGAGATTCGACAGTACATGTCAGGTTTCACTTGTGCTACCTTGAGAGAGTATCAGAATCGAGCCATGGCGTACGAAATGGCATCGTTGTCTACTGGGCCTTTGCATGAGCCGAAGAGGCAGAGGACGTCTGGAGATTTTTTGGATAGTGTGGGAGTCGGAACTTCTTCTCATCGAGTTTCGCGTAGTCATACGGCGAAACCTTCCCTTTCTTCATTTGGTAGAACCAAGAGTTCCAATCATCTTCTTTGACCCCTAGTCAGACTAGGAGGTGTTTGAATTGCAACGTTGTGGGCCATGTGCAAGCTAATTATCCTTCGCAACCGATTACTTGTTATAACTGTGGACTTGAGGGCCACAAAGTTCAGTTTTGTGAAATATTCCATGAAGTTTCCCATAATCGTGCTTCGGCATCGGTATCGGGATCGATTCGTTGGGACCGCTGTGATTTTTCGTCCGTGTTTTATTGTTTGTGGCTTCACCATTTCTTTTTTTTTAGTTTCGGGACGAAACTTCTTTTTAGAGGGGTAGAATGTAATACCCGTGATTTTCTCTTTCGGTAATTTTTCATTTTTGACATTTTTCTGGTTTCCAGAACTCGAATTCGAGCATTTTGACATTTGGATAATGTTTTGTTCTGCGTATTTGGTCATCCGAGTTTGTTTCAGGGCTGTTTTACCCGAATTCATATTTTGGGCGACTTTTTCCGTTATTTGGTTCATTTCGTGTGTTGGTGGTTCGAAACTATTATTTCGTGTTTCTGTAAGTCCGTTTAGCATTTTTAGACGTGTTGTGAAGTTTTATTATTAGTGTTTTGATCAAGTACCGTGTTGTATCATTCTGTATTATTCCCAAGTTTTGGGTTTCCATTGCGTTCATCCTCTTTTCTGATCATTTGATGTTACCGTCGTGTTTATACCGACCGTGTTTGACGTGAAGTCACCATTCGAGGGTTTGTGATAGTCCTTTCAGGCCTTTAAATGTTTGGGATTATGCGTCGACCGATTATATCATGTCTGGAGGTCGTTTTTCGTCATTTTTGGGCCCGAATAGTGTGCGCCGCGGCACACACCTTGTGCTTTGTGTGTTGGAGCCGGCTGTACCGCGGACCGCGGCCCTCTGCTGGCCGGGATGCGGCACTAAGCCATTGCTGGGCGCTGATTTTGGCCGCGGGCCGCGGCACACTCAGCCCGTGCCGCGGCACGCGAAGCTGTTTACCCCTTTTTTTCAGCGGGTTTGTGAGGAGAGGGCTCATTTCATCATTCTCCTCATCCCTCCTCTCCTTGAGCGACTTACGGGTGATTTCTTGGGCGATTTAGCATCATCAATCTTAGAGATATTATCTTCCTTGAGCTCCTGGTGTTGATTAATGTCATCAGTCCGTGTTCTTCATCTTTGATTCGAGGTAATCATCTTGTAAACACTTTTCTATGTATTTTGAGAATCTTTAGGATTCGGGTTGTTCTTCATGAATCGTTTGTTGTAAATCATCAATCGGTTGTATTGATTGTCTCCCTATGATTTGATTCGTGTTTCTTGTCGTATTCGGGTTAGGGTGATGTTCTTGTTGTTCTTGAGCATGTATTGAACCCCAAGTGTTCGATCTTTTGTTTCTACGAATTCTTGTTGGGAATTTCGCATATTTTTCATCCCCCTTGGGCTCGACTTCGTAGTAATTATGTTGTTCTTGTGTTTTCACCCTAGTTGGAGGATTCGAGGGTTTCCGGTCGAGCTTCCCGTTGCTTCGCATGCTTTGGACTTGAGGTGAGTATCTCGTCTATATTCTTTATACTTTGAGAATGTGATGTATCGTGAATTTAATGTGGGCTTGTTAGTGATTGTATATTAAATCGTAACTTACTTTCAATCGAGTATGTGATTTCTATGAAAGTAAATTCGAACGTAACCTTGAGTTTCGTGAAGAATGATAACAACCATTTCATGTTATTTTGTGCCTAAAACGGGTACTAGAAATGAGTAGTTACCCGAGGAATTGTGGAATCGCGTAATACTTGTATAATTCGCTCGTTGGCCTTTTTCCTGAATGATGGCGTGCTGTGAATGTTGTGCCTTTGTTGAAGTTATGATGCGTTAACTTATGTGTTACATGTTTGCGGATTGTGTTGAATATTGTACCTTTGTTGTGTATTTTAGTGAATTGAGATGTTATCCGGGTAGGGTTCCGTCGAGGCCTCCGGCGGCGCGTTACTTGCGAGTACGGCCAGACGTTACATTGTGACCATAAGGTTATCAATTCGGGTAGGTCTGGAGAGGGCTCCGAGAATTGTCACTTGCGAGTGCGATGTCATGATAACTTATGGGCGTGTTTGAATGATGTTATCCGGGTAGGGTTCCGTCGAGGCCTCCGGAGGCGCGTTACTTGCGAGTATGGCTAGACGTTACGAGTTGACCATAAAGTTATCTAATCGGGTAAGTCTGGAGAGGGCTCCGAGTATCGTTACTTGCGAGTACAATGTCAAGATAACTTATGGGTGTATTTGAGTTGTTTTCGATGAGCTAATCCGGGTGGGGCCTGCGGGGCCACAGAGACGATTTGACTGTTGATTTGATATCTCTGAAATGTGAATGTTTGAATTTGAAATCCTGGTTATATTGGTGGATATGGTTTTAATCTTTGAGGTTTTGGGTTGAGAATAAAATCCTTTATATGATTTTGAAAGAAAACCTTTTTGGAAAGGAAAATATTCATATTTCATGATTTTTCACTGAGACCCCCGAAGTCTCTAAATAATCTCTTAAAGTGATTTCTGGAGTAATTCACATGAACCATTTTAAAGCAAATGATTTTGAAAAGCCTAGACTCGGGGATCGTGTTACTACCTTGTTGAAAGGTTATTTTCATAACGGTTGTATTCTTGATGTATAATTGTATAGTGATTTCCATCGATAACCCCTCGTTGGGGGATTATGTTATATTTTCAGGTATTTCGATTTGAGAGAGAGCAACCACAGTATCGGCATGGAGGATGATGTAAAGCATCGATACTAGTCTCAGTTGTAGTAGGTTGTCCGTCAGTGATCTGTCGGTTCGAGTATTTATTTCTAGTTCTTTGTCATCCTTAAAAGGATGGACACGTTGTGTAAATTGTGATCGAGTTGTATTTTGGTTTATCAGTTGTACTGCTATGTTGTATTCTGAGAGACCTAATCGGTCTACGGTTTTATGTTTTGGTCGAATTGACCACGTGTGGGTTTGTTTTGTGGTTTCCTGCCTGGTAGATCCTTGCGGAAAGGATCTACGGCATGTAATGTCCCTAAACGGATTGGGGGTTGTTACAAATAGATTCCACAATCTGATAATCATACCAACAATCAAATCAACCTGATAACAAGAATTATAACATACTCAATTCCGAATTCAGATCTATATATGAAATATCAAGATTCCTCCTTGTTCATAATTGTAAATTTATAGTAAAACGATAATACAGATATTATCAACAATCCGATGTGCCCAAATTAGTTCCATACCATGATAATCATATTCCAAGATCAATCATAATCTTTCCAAACTGGACCTCATTTCCAAGATATTCCAAGAACACATATACTCAATGATGAATAATAATACCATTAACCTCATAATCATTTTTGTATTGCTATACGAAAATTGCATCATCAATCAACATAAAGTAATTCTAGATATGAACATTCCATGTTCATATCCAAAAACGCCAATACTTCAACATATATTCATCTTGATATGTTATATTCACCAATAACTTCTTCATGAACACTTGTTAATCCATAACCATGTCCAATTAACACCACTTTGTTCATAATCATCAAGACAACATAATCCAATATGTTATATAACATCTTCACCATCATATATATATATATATATATATATTATCATCTTCTTCAGAAGCTTCATGATACACCAAGAACTACAACAACACTTCCATATCATTATATGAAATAGACATCAATAACAACATCAAAAATCCGAGAATGAAGAGAGGGATTAACCAACATGCATCTTGAAGATGAACAACACAATCACACACCACAAGGATCAATAATAACTTCATGTGCCAAGCTCCAATCCATGCCTCCAAGCTCACCATCAAGTTTAGAGGGTCCAGATATCATTTAGAAGTGTAGAAGGACGGTTTTTGAGAGAGAAACTCAACTTGGTTCGTGAGGAATGAAAGACGAAGCCTTACTTTATAGCATGCACAATTCATAGCAGCCGCTAGCCACTAAAATTAATGTGCGTTATTCGCCATGGCATATGCTAACTGACTTTGAAAGTGTATGCTATCCTATTCTAGAGGCTAGTGTCTCACTTCATTACAATGACTTACGTACGCAAAGCTATATTATAGTGTACGTAATATAGACGTTGACTTGCTACAGTAACCAAGTTACGTATGTAGTGTTCCTCAGCTGACGTACGTTAATATCCATAGCGTACGCAACAGCACAACATTAACGTACGCTATGCATAGTCTATATGCTACATGTTTTAGCAACAGGTATCCTTACGTATGCACCATACCTCCACTAACGTGTGTAAACCTCATGCTCCATTAACATACGTAATACCGACAACATAGTGTACGTTAATCCCTTCGTTGACTCGCTTGTCTGCACCCGCGCCGAAAGTTGCAGACCACCAGACCCACCTGTCGGACATAGCCTAAACCCTTATGACATGTTCTTACGTATGTTAACTATCCTTCTTAACATATATAAGCTTTACACATCAGCGTGTGCTAAGTCCTTACAGTAACATGCGTTAATCAGACTATACTTAGCCAATTCCAAACTGTTCATGTCTATCGTCTCGAGATACTGAATATGTCTATGCAATATACTGAATATGTATACTCGATCAAATAATATTCTCATACGATACACTTGATACACAATATCCTCAAACATAATTATCGACCAGCTACAACAATTACATCGATACAACTGTCTGAATCCTCATAGTATTTTATCCGTACTGTACCGATTCCATATTGTGCAATATAAATCGGAAAAAATAACATTAAACAACCATAGCAGAATTTCATGATATTACTGTTAGGGTAAATACTCTTGTTTTGATAATCTCCATCGTACAGCAAAGAAGTCTTCAGAGTCAGAATTTCGCTAAGTATGAAAGTTGTAGGGAAATCCGTACAGCTCATCCATACTGTTGGGAAATTGGCACCCCACTTAGAATGGTGGATAATGTTGTGTAGTAGAGTTTTCAAACTCTTTTGCATTGCGGAAGCGTAATTAACTTGCAGAAGGTAAATGACACAAGATTAATAGAGGTTCGGCCAAACGTGCCTACATCCTCTCTCCGTATCTTTTTCTATAGGCTAAGATCAACCTCTGCACCTCGTCTTCTATCGGTCTGAGGGATATTGTTACAATCTCGTCTTCTATCGGTCCGAGATAAACTGTTACAATCTTTTCTTTATGCTGGTCCAAGATAAACCGTTTTCCTTTTCTATTGGACAAGGAAGCAACCTATCTAGCTTTTGATGGGTACTAGACAAACCTCACTTGGATTAAAATATGATTCTAATAATGTCGGATCAACGATCCTAATAAGATCGTATCAATCTACAATCCATATCTTTCCTCTCGTGTATGTTTTCGTGTATGAACACTCAAACACTTATCAATTAAGCGCAAATACAGCATGAATACAATGATATATGATGAATATATGATTTGCTTGGAGTTGTTGTTCAGAATAATACCATATGCCTTGGTATTTATAGGATCAAAGGCTCAACTAGCCGTTAGCTCTTGCATACTGCATTACGTACATTAAGTGCAATCTATTACGTACATTATCCGTATTACGTATGTTAACGTTTCTTCGTTACGTATGTTATTATCCATGTAAATTAGTCCAGTAGCTTCTGTGGTCTTCTTTACGTACGTTATCACTATACGTATTACGTACGTTAAATACCTCTCAGACAGCCGTTGATATGATTGTGTATGCCGTGACGTCACAATGGTTTGAATTCTTCCAACGGATCATTTGTTTGAATTTGTAACACCTTCATTACGTACGTTATTTTGATCTGCATTACGTACGTTAGCTGCTATGATTAGCATACGTTATTCTTCATGTGTTGGGTACGTTAAGTCATGTCATCTGCACTCGTTTGCCTTTAGGTAACTTTCCATTACGTACCTTATACTATGTATATTACGTACGTTTGCTTTGTTAAACATCACTTGATTGCTTTTCTCTCCGTTTTCAGCGTCTTTGGCTTCTTCATTGTTTTGGTTCGTTATGTTGTTTCCTTTGTTGTTTTGGTTTGTTCGACAACACATCATCAAGACCTTTTTATAATTATATGGAATAGGATATTCTAACAATCTCCCCCTTTTTGATGATGACAAAACAACAACCTTCGATGAGATTTTATACCTGCAAAAATATAAACAATTACAGATCAAAATTTTTGGCTTTGTCCGTTTCGTTAATTTTCTTCTCCCCATCTTTTGTTTTTTCCTTTTCAACTCCTTCTCATTTTTTCTTGTTCAACTTTTTCTTTTATTTTCGACTTTCTTCTCTTTCGTTTTTTTTTCTCCCCCTTTCATGAATGGGATTTTATTTTTATTTTTCTCGTCATTCTTCCATGACTCATATTCTCCTTCTCCCATCATTTTTCTCGACTTTCTCTCCCTTTCTCATACTCTCTCCCCCTTTTTGTCATAATCAAAAAGTGCAATAATAAATATAAAAAATCGATTAAGTATGACAATTAACGGGTGAAACTCCCCTTGAAAAATAAATTTCCCCATTTTTAAAAAAATAACTCCCCCTGAGTTAAATATCAATTGTTAAAAGTATAAATCATCAAAATACCAATTGATGGAAATATATTAATTTTGATTTTTGGGAATCCAACCGAGAGTTAGTTTTCTTTTGAAACATAGACAATATTCGGTATAATGGTTCCTTTTGGAATCCAAACCTTTTTATTTTTTATCGTTCATCTTGGGCTTTTGCAAATCGGAATATGATGCCCAATCTTTAAACATTTCTCACATCGGGGATTTAAAATTTAAGGATTCGGTTTGAATCCGAGCCCCTGTTTATTTATTAAAAATTTTTGAACGGGAAGCATTTGTTCAAATTTGTCATTTCCACAAGAAAATTTGTTTGTTAAAACGTAAGTTCGTTTTCAACTTTCAAAAGATCATTCTTTAATTTATTTTCATTTTCAGGACATTTAGAATGATCGGTTTCAATAAATTTCCCTTTTTCACTTAATTTGGAAATTTCGATTTCCAATAATTTATTTTTCGATTTGAGGAATTTATTATCGAGTAAAGCATTTTGAAAATCGGTATGTAAAAGTTCGAATGCTTCAAATAATTCGTTGTGAGACGAGTTACTAACCTGGCTTTCGACGTCGCTTTCATCGAATGAGCTTCTGGCCATGAGTGCGAGGTTGTTTTGAGTATATCCATCGTCAACCTCTTCGTCACTCCATGTTGCTACGAGAACTTCCTTCTTGGAAGTCGTGCCTCGACAATTTTTCGGAAAGTGGCTTGGTTTACCACAGTTTCGACAGTTATTGTCGAATTTCTTTGATTAGCTTGTCTTGATGTCTTTCCTTCTCCGATACAATATATTTAAATTGGGAATAAATTAATTAATATATATTTTGTATATGTTAATTGTAGGTCTCGTTTGATGTTCCTTCTTTTCTACTACATACTTGGTGTGGTGAGGTGCAAACAACCAAGTAAGTAATTTTCACAATAGGTAGTTGAGTAATTACTCGAGAAATATTATGTAATTGATTATTATTTATAAATGTTTGCAATAGATACAAGTCCTAGAATTTAGATACACATGTTTTGGTTGCCTTGGGATAATTTTGGGAGGCTACTCCTGGGGAGTTCAAGTATCGGGAGTATGAGTGTGGTGTCTATGCGCACGTTTTAGTGACCCAGATTATATTGTATGTAATTGACCAATTAATATTATACTATGTTATTGTTGTTTAAAGACATGTAATGTATATGAAACTTACTTGTGGTAATTTTAATCATTGTTAGATGAAAATTACATGTTTCTATGTGTTGGTCCCCAGAATGATGAAGACTGTCCTCACTGTACCAACACGAGTCTTTTCTAGCGCGCTTTCTCCTTACTCACGCGCACCTGAGAAACTTCCCAGGGGTCACCCATCCTATAACTACTCCAGGCCAAGCACGCTTAACTTTGGAGTTTCTATGAGATTGCTACCAGAAAAGAAGATGCATCTTGTTAGTATGAGTAGTCCAAATCAATTCATTTAAACACTATCTAGTGCAGATCTCACAGGTCGAATCACAAGCCGCGCCTCGCGCATTTTTAAGCCCATGCAGGCAGGATGCTGGACCGAATCCCAACAATCCCCCTCCCAGTACCTGCCAGCATCTCAGCCCCAGCATTTGGAAACCTCCACGAACTAGATTTTATCACATAGCCCTCTAGCGGCTGGATTCATTCACACAGTCCTCCAACACTTGACATCAGCATCTGTTCCAGCTCCGTTTACTTTTGCTGCGCCAGTATCTCAGTTCCAGCATACTAGATTTGATCACATAGCCCTCCAGCACCTGACAACCTCCACAGCGCCAACATCTTAGTTCCGGCCAACTGGCAACATTTGCTACATGCCCAACTCTCAGTTCCAACACTCTGGAAGCCTCCATTGTAGGATACTCCGAGGGAATCCGCACCCGTGACCTACTCTGATACCAATTGTTGGTCTCCAGAATCATGAAGACTGTCCTCACTGTACCAACACGAGTCTCTAGCGCGCTTTGTCCTCACTCACGCGCACCTGAGAAACTTCTCAGGGGGTCACCCATCCCATAACTACTCCAGGCAAAGCACGCTTAACTTTGGAGTTTCTATGAGATTGCTACCAGAAAAGAAGATGCATCTTGTTAGTATGAGTAGTCCAAATCAATTCATTTAACCACTATCTAGTGCAGATCTCACAGGTCGAATCGCAAGCCGCGCCTCACGCATTTTTAAGCCCATGCAGGCAGGATGCTGGACCAAATCCCAACACTATGTGTAGGCGAGCAGTTCAATCAACATTACTAACCGTAAGGGTTTGACAGAGCACCACAACTTAGGTTTGCGGTCGTCAACGAAATTTTTGCGCGAGCCAACTTCTGATGAAAATGTGGCGAATGTCTTTATCTTGGTCACTCAGAAGGTATATATGAACTGTCTGGATAGACATGTAAGTTGTAAATGTATCCTAAATATCTTAATACTGGTATCAATTTTTACCTCTGAACTTATTAATATTCTGTTACTTGTTTTGTTCTCACTTAATTAGGAGAGAGTGATGGAGGAGTCTAATAGGATGTTGACAGAGATGGTGAGGGAGGAGCATCCAGATATGGATGAGACCGACCTTAATTTAGCTATTAGAGAGATCGATTAGGGCGATCTCGACATTAGGCAAGGGTGTGGACTACTATTTACGATCCTAAATGGAGTCATCACTGGATGCTGATGATGGGAGCTGAAGGTAACAAATTATTGAAGGATACTCCAGGGGTCGCTGCAATCAAAGGGGCAACACTCAAAAGGCCTATCTAGAGGAGCAATTGAGGATCGAAATGGAGTTCCGAGCTGAGGAGCAAATGAAGTCTCAAGATTAGTTCCAAAAATTTCAAGAGGAGCAAATGAAGGCTCAACAAGTGATTCTATCTCAGCCATGATGCATTATATAATGTCATTGATTCAGACCATGACTCAATCGGGAATTCAAGCACCACCACCATCTCCATTCTTCAATTTACAAACAACCCTCTCTTCTTCACAGCCTCGAGACAACGACATACTAGATGGTAGTAATCCTTCTTCAATTTTAATGAATTTGACGGATTTAGATAGATTTTAGTTGTGATTGTAGTAGTACATTTGGTATATAAACATATTAATGCTAATTTTTTGTTTATTTAGACTCGTGTTGGTTAATGTTGGTGTTTATAGTGATTTTATTGATGTTGTTATGTGATATGTTGATATGATGTGACTTTTGTAATGTTGGTGTATAAATTATGTTTTTCGTACATGATGTATGGTGATTGTGATGTATGGTGATATACTGTACATTTAGAATATACAAGTTAAAAAGAACAGGTTTGGGGATCTCAAAGTTTGAATATTTTCTTTTTTTAATGAACTTTAGCCGACAATATTTGCACAAACTGTCGGCTAAAGTTGTATAATTTTATATATAAAATGCAAATTAGTCGGTAGATTGGTCGTTTGCTAAACAATTAGAGTTTAGACAACGACTGGGCTGCTGTTGACTAAAACAACTGGAGTTTAGCCGATAACGTCTATGCCGTACGCTAAAACATATATAGTTTAACCGTCGCCTGAACTCCAAAATATAGCCTGTCGGCGGTTAAACTTTAGCCGACGCACCTCGTCCGACCAACTTTTAGCCGATGGCAGGCCACTGTAGCCAATGTTTATAGGCTTTAGCCGACGACTTTTTGTTGTTGGTTAAAGTCTGAATATTGGTAGTGTGGAAGGATTCACTAATGATCATTCCTTCAGCATGGATCTCATGTATGATCACCTGCAGTTCTTGCACCGGACTGGCCACAGTCTTGGAGTCCACCATCTTAAAATCCAGGAACCGCCCACCGATCCACTTTTTGGCACTGGCATCCTGGATCTTCTATTTATGGTCCAAATAATCCCATAATGCCTTAGCTGATTTAGCAATGCTATACACATTTTATAGCAAATCAAAAAGGCCATTCATCACATAATTTGGTCATAAATTGTCGAAAGTTTTACAAGCATTAATGGCCATCAAGGTTTGTTTATCACTGTCAACGTCATACTTCAGTGCCTCTTCTTTGAGGATTCGGGACAGGCCTAGAGTGGTCAGATAGAACATCATCTTCTGTTGCCGTCTCTTAAAATCTGTATTGTTGAATTTTTTCGATTTCTCAACATGGTTCATCAAAATCGAAACACCATGGTTGATTGAAATTGAACCAGAAGTCTTCACTGGACTCGAATCATTGTTCTGAGTCGCACCTCTAGAATCATCCGTAGACATAAGAGGGGTTTTTAGAGTTCGAAGCATCCATCTTATTGAATTCTTAAATACCCCTTTAATCAAGTAAAGACAAAAAAACTGCTTTAAGATTGTCAAAAATCTTCACTTGAATAAACAAATGTAAAATGCGAATCAAACTGTAACCCATTTTGTAGCGTCTGCCTCTCAGGATAAAACAACACCTCGATGCACTGATATATTGATCACTGCACCCTCAGCGAACTAGAACAAATATGCACTATCACCACACAAGAACGAATAGAATGAATATATTTTATGATACTGGAGAAGGGAGTTTTTCGAAGCATAAAAGTAGTTTTAGAAAAATCAGACCCCTCACATCTTTTTTATAAGGAAGACGAGAGAGAGAAGTGTGCTGGAGGAACTCTCCAACAGGTTAGGATTGGTATGATACTTATCCTAATATTAATCCGATTATTATTAATTAATTTCGGTACTTATCCAAATATTAATTTCGATAACAATCACTTAATTTGGCACTTATCTTAATCCGAAAAATGTAGATTAATTTAATGAGGCTATTGGCAAATAAAATTGCAGTAAAAAATAACTTCGAGATGCCGAGATAATTTGCCCAAATCACCCTCCAACCGGACCCGACCTGACTCGAGACGAGACGGGCCGGACCGCTGGACGACGACGGCATGTGTGTGGGCGAGGACTATCAGTCACCTATCCACTCATGTCTCCACTAGTTTTTGTGAACTAGTATTTGTGCATAATGCACAATTATTTTTTTACTCTTTTTCAATGTGGAAAAAAGTCCCAAACCCATATCAAGGGGCTTACTTTAGAGCATTAATGCTCATTCATCCCTCCTCCATCTTTAGTGTTTTTACATGTTTTGGAAAGTTCTTGCGGAGCACTATATATTCCAAATAAATCTCGACGTTTCATTATCGAGACTATTAAAAATGACACCTCAAATCGGACTTGAAATAGTCCTTATAAGTCCATTTCCCAACAATTTGTAGCTAGGGAATGTCGGTGCTAATATGTAGGACAGCTGTAATATCTTGATAATTGTTGCGTATTTTCATCTGTATTTGAACGTTGTAATATTCGACCTTGTGGTATCTATAATCGAAGTGCAATTTTTCCTGTATTCGTATTCCAACAGTCATGGTCATATTAGGAAGAGTTTGTAATTCATGCATGCGGCTACGTCATAACGTACACTAGCAGATGAGCTTAACGTATGTTATGAGCTGAGGATAGCGTACGCTATGGACGAAGCATAGGTTGGTCGGCGTATGGGCTATATTGGTATGGGGTCGGATAGATTAGATTTTCGCGTGATCCGAACAGCTTTTTGATAAAGCAAGTCAGCGAGGCATAATGTAAACTAAAGGACTAAGATAGCATACGCTACACAAGGCTTATTACGTATGTAAATGGTAATGGTTAACGTACGTTAAGGAGGTCAGAAAATGAGGCAGTAGCTACTGTCGGACGTTAACGTATGCTAAAGATTTCAGATAGCGTACGTTAAGATGATAACATACGTAAGGCTGTGGTATTAACGTACGTAAAGATCAGAGTTTTAAAAATAAGACAGCACCCCTTTCATTTCATACATTCCTTCATTTCCTTTTATCCGACCTCTGCCATCTCAAGAACTATTCCAACGAATAGTACCCCTTATTTTAGCCTCTCTACCTAGTTTGGAAGATCGTGGACATCTCGGATTTGTATTCAAGCCTACGGTGTCGAAGTTCTACCAATCATATTTCATTGTTATTCTTCGTGTAAGGTATGTTGCGATCATCTCAGCCCATATCTCATTTCAAGAAGATTGTTTAGGACATGTTGATGATGTTATATGGAATTATTAATCATGCTTGAACTAGATATCATAAGTTTGGGAGATTATGATGATGCTTAGGTTTTTCGTAATGATATGTTGGCCTATGATTACATTGAGTATTAGGATGAAATTTTCAGAAACATTCACATCCTCTCCTTGATGATTTCGAATACTAGGGACTTAGATTAGTTGAAGTTGAAATATTCATAATGGATGAATGATTATGATAATTATGGAAGCCTTCACCACCAAGAATGTGATCCTTGTATTTTTGAATAAAATCATTGATTGAGTATCCTTCATATATCATTCATTGTTAGAAGATGAAGATGATGATTTTGAGTATGTTGAACCATTAGCACTTTTGTAGGAGGTTTGATCATTGAAGAAGGATAGGACTTTTAGTTAAACTTGAATTAAACTCACAAGGACCGAGTGAATATGTTCTTTTGTATGATGTTTGGGATATGTTCTTCACAATCATGTTTTCGATAAGAACCAATGAGTAGCTGCACCGTACACGTATAAGATGATATTTTTCGTTTCGAGTATTGAATTCTTGATGACATGAATATACTTGAATTTCATAGAAGTTGTCGTATTATCCACATTATTGGCATTCAATTCAATTGATGTATATTAGAAGTCTGACTAAGTGTTTGTCTTTCGTTGAACCATAAACCGACCGTATGTATGATGTTTAATCTGATCATAGTTTAGGTACGTTAGATGATCGTGTGCTAGTTACGTATACACATGTTGAACTCTTCGTATTTCATTATTGTGTAAAGGTTCGAGGCTTGCAAGTGGTTAGACGAAGGGACAACCTTCGAGTGTTTTGGTGATTGTCGAAGTATTTAAACCTTGTCGTCATTATAAGGCAAGTACTTTAATTACGTTTTATGTATTGTTGTTATACATGTTGTCGTGCATATGTGTCTTTGTTATATGTCCACCTCGTGTTGGCCCGACGGGATCATCTTGAGATCTATGCTAGCGTGCGCTGGATCATTGGATGGGTTTTTCCACCTCGTGTTGGTCTGACGGGATCATTTTGGGATCTATGCAGTGAACGCTGGATCATCGGAATTACCATGTGTATGTTGTATCATGTTGTGTTTATCATGTTGTATATAGTATTGTGAGTCTTCTCATGGTAGAGACTCATTGTTATTATCACTGGGGATGTTGTTATTATTCTTCGCAAGTTATTGAATAATATGTTGTTGTATAATTATCGTACTTGTACTAGCATCGTTGTGCTAACCCCTTCGGGGTGGACATTTGTTTTATGTTTGTAATACCCGCACCTTTACTACTGTATTCTTCGTTTAAATTAAGTATTGTCGCACCATATCTGTATTTGTTGTAGCGAGTATATTGATGAATTATATTAAGTTGGAATCCTGGTCATTCATATTATATTGATTGTTGGGTGTTATTTGGAGAATTCCATTTTTGCTTGTTATAGAACTTAGCGTACGTTAGCCTATCTTCTTTACGTATGCTATGTACATAGCTTTACGTACATAACATTCATATATTAACGTACGTAAAGCGGGGTATCTATCGGCAGTACGCCTTTCGGCGGGTGGGACCGAACATGAGTAGGTGGTCGGGAGTCGATCGCGACAGCCAAGTCAACGGCTATTACGTACGTAATGGCTATATATTTACGTACATAACGACTTGTGTATTTTAAGTGAGAAACATATGATAAATCGACTACATACATAATGTTCATGAGATTACGTACGTAAGGGATTTAACGTACGTTAACTCCTCTCTTTAACGTACGTAATGATGATTTCAGGTTATAAAAATATGAGTTGCCTTTCATTTTTCCACTCGACCCATTCAACTCTTCTTATGAGAAAACGATTCCCCACCTTGCCAAATCGATTTCTATCCCTTCTATCTTGTGTTGGAGCTTCAGCACTTGGTTTGTGACTTGGAGATTAGGAGATTGAAGTGTGTTCTTGGAAATGTTGGTGTTGTTCTTCATTTTGAGGCTGGTTTTTCTTTAACTCATATTAAATCTATGCTTGTGATGATGCTAGTATATAAACACTTCACATAATGTTAGTTTATTCTAGTATAAACATGATGAATTATTTGAATCATGCTCAAACTAAGTGAAGAACAACATTAGGGGTGTTAGTATCACTTCTTGATGTATGATAACTTCATAATATGGTTGTGTTGATAAAGATAGATAAAACATGATTAATAACATGAGAATAGGAAGTGATTTAATCTTGACACTAATAACATGTAAGTAATGGAATCCTTAATGACTAGAGTGTGAAATAATGATCTTGTCTTGAACATCCAATTGATCCTTGAAAGGTAACATGAAACCATATTTTTGGCCCTCTAAAACCGATACCTTTGTGACGAATCAATAAATCGATGTAATGAATTGTTTAAAGGATTATGTTAATCCCCTGAAAATAATTATTACAAGATTGAGTGATGTTATTATGTTTAGAGTTCCGAACATCCAAATGATATAACTAGGTTTTTAATAACTTCTTCAAAGTAAAATAATGGATTTCGATAGAATACAGTCGTAATCTTCATGTGTTCAAGTTAATCGATTTCGTTGATAACTTAAAGAGGTGTTATCACTACATTAATATATTGATAATGTTCTTATGATGATTGTAGCGATTATGGTGATACTAATGCGGTAGAATGGGTAGCCAAATTCAATTACATTAATCCGTGTGTATTAAAAGACGTATAATAGGATGACGTTCTTAGATTTTTAAAAACTTAAAATTACGATTTCATTTCTGGACCGGTTTAACATAATCATTGGTAAGATAATGAAGAATGTAATTAAACACAAACTTATATCATAATCGGAAGTGCCGATTATTTGAAAAGATGTTTTCACAATGTTACATTGGTAATATTTTTGACTTCAAATGCTTGACATTTATGCTAGAATATGTGAATGGACATAATAAACATGTTATATGATGATTTGTAATTGGAACATTAGAATGATCAATAGGATAATTGATCTATTCAAGTAAATTTATGAATATTGTTTCTATGTAATGATATCATTATCGTACGAATGTGTTGTTGAATGAATTACGTTTCATTCAAGGTTGCTTGTTCACGTGAGTATTGTTAGACGGGGATACCGTTCGTTTGATCATTCAAAGAAGGATTATTCATCTACGGAATTGAGGCAAGTTATCTTGCTTGGTTATAATGATGGTTGGATTCTTGTGATTATTATGCGTTTCTTGTATATGAAATGTTCTGAGGATCTATGATTCATGATATGGTGATTTCCTTGATCGTGTTATCATTTGTGGTGGGATGGTATGCCCGAGTTTACCGTTCTTGTTACCGTTGGTTCTGTTGAGCTTTGTTGACACTTCGGTGAGTTGTTCGATTCCTTGATAAAGGTGTAATTTGTTGAGTTTCGTTGTCATGTTTCATCGTGATATCTCTGGAGTCATATATGCGTGCCGATTGGTTATGTGTAGGATTTTTAGCCGGGCACTTGATGATCATGCGTGGATGTTTCCGCATTTGGATCGTGCACACGAGACGTAGTTCGTGAGGCTAATTAGGTACATTGTCCCACGTATATTCTGGATTCTGTATACGGGGTGGACATGTGCACGGACACATTTCCGTATCGGGCGTACTGTGACGTCCGTCTTGAGCCATATTATTTGGTCGTTCGTATATTTGGATATGTTCGACAATTGGGACTGACTGTTTATACGCCTGCGGGGTATATTCAGTAGTCGATTGTTTCTTTGAGATCCGTATGTATATAAATTGTATAATGTCATGAAAATTATTATCATGTATAGCTGACCCTGTGGTTTGGGCGAAATACTTGTATTTCAGGGCGAGGTAAGGGCAAGACACAGGAAGAGCAAGATGGTGACTGAGGGTTTTGAAGGATGCTAATTCGGGGGGCCCGAGTCGTTTGATGTTCGGTTATGTCTTATTGTAATTTCCATTTGTATTTTGTGTCGGATGAATGTATTATAATTTGTAAGGTATTGCCCATCTTCATATGGTCTGTACTGAATTTGGATCCTGTGTACGATTGCCCAAATTAAGACATGTATAATTTATACTCCACATCGGGGTTTTGATTAATATTGTGGTACGGTGCCATATTGTCGGGATATAGGTTCATATTGTGATATCGTCTGGTGGGTCCCAGTGGGGGTCCACGGCACTGTAATAGCCGCCGTTTTTGGGCTGTTACAATGTTCAAGATACAGGAGGACGGGGAAGCAACCACTTGAGCCGCATCATGACGATGGTGTGGAGTGAAGTTATGGTCGGAATGGTTTGTCAGTTGCGTTTTGTTTTAAATAAAGTACTCGAGTACGCTGTTATTTTATCATCTTTGAAGTTTGTATTTGGAAGTGGATTGATTTGTATGTTTTAGACTGGTGATGTAATAATTATTTCTATGAGTGGTATTTAATAAATGTTGTTTTTAAATTCTTAGCCTTATAAATCCTTATATCGAGCATTTACGGTGCTATAATAATCCTGAATATCTCGGAGTGTTACAGAATATGGTATCAGTGCTAAGATTATGGATATCTTGGCCGTTGGGTTAAATTAGGGTTGAGATGTGTCATTTTGAGTTAACCGGCAGCGAATAACATCACTGTACTGCCTACGTCTTCATATGAGCGGTGGTTGTAAGTTTCCTAAACTCTGACTTGTCCTTTACATGTTATACTTTTACGATGTTGCTCCTTGTATATTGAGTATTTATGCTTACAGTATGATGAGAGGAGGACGCGGACGTGGACGCGGATGTAGAAATGCAGAGAAGGAAGCTTCACCCTCTGTTCCTGATTCGCTGTCAAATCAAGTTAACACCAATTCTGGCGAACAACAAGAGTCCGTTAATAATGAACGAGAACAGACAGTGGAAACAAATGCCAATCCTTCCGTTCCCGATATACTACGCCAAGTGGTCAACCAGATGACCCAATTTGCTCAAGTAGTGGACCAGATGCAAGTGGCGGTTGGATTGCAGCCGGGGGAAAGACTGCAAGGCATCCCAGACATGGGAAATCGAGGAGACTGATGGCTTCAGGAGGTGGCGAAGATGCACCCACCGAAATTCGATGGTTTTTCCGAGACACCAACATGGGATCACTGGTTGAGAGAACTGGAGAAAGTATTTTCCGGGATTAACTGCCCATATGACCGGAGAGCCCCCATTGCTCAGTATTTTCTAACAGGAGAAGTGTCCAAGTGGTGGGAAGCCATCCGACCTATTGATCAAGATGTCGATTGGGGAGAGTTCAAACTTATGATGGAAGCTCAGTACTACCCTCGTCCAGTGAGAGAAGCTAAGGTTCGAGAATTTTTTTGCGCACAGCCTTCGGATGTGCCGGTAGCTCAGGCGATTAAGACATTTAATCTACAGCTGGCGTTTGTTCGACACCTGGTTAGAACCGCCATAGAAATGATGATTCAATTTGATATGAGAATGAATCCGTAGATATATAGGTACATGTCAGGTTTCGAATGCACCACTCTCCGGCGTATCAAGAAGCATCTATGGAAAAGTTCTCTTAATCCAAGAAGCAGAAAGTCTCTGGTAGTTTCACAGAGCACAAGAGTAGTGGGCCCCGCAAAGCCCAGTCATACTTTCATTCATTCAAGAGGCCTACGCATCCATCCAAGGGTGGGAAGAACTCCAGAGCAGTATCATCCATGACAGATGCAGTCAGTAAGTGTTTTAACTGTGATCGTTCAGGACACTATCGACGTGATTGTTCACTGCCCGCCGTGACGTGCTATGATTGTGGACGAGAAGGACATAGTGCGGTGTTATGTGAAGAGTCTGCAAAATCTTTTAGAGCTCGTAATTCGCAGTCAGCCCAGAAATAGGCGAGCGTTCCTCAGACCCAACAAAGTGTTCAGCAGCCCCAGAATTTTGGCCAAGGTAGAGGCAGAGGACAATATGACCGAAAAGAAGCATCGAGTGCAGGGTCCGCTCCTTTATGCCTTTATGAGATGAGAAGAGCAGACGATCAGAATGCAGCTGTCGCATCAGGTACCATTCAGATCCTTTCTCAACCAGTTAGTGTTTTGTTCGATACAGGAGCTACACATTCGTTTATATCTTTGTCTTGTGTTAATCACTTGAGCATTTCTTGTTTCCATGAATGTGAGCCATATGTTGTGGGTTTACCGAGTGGGGAAAGAATTGTGGGGAACTTATAAACTAGAGATTTTCCTATATCAATTGGAGGTAAAGAGTGGCCCTCAAATCTTATTGTGATAGAGATACAAGTAGATAATATGATTCTCGGAGATGATTGGCTAAACCGATATGGAGCTATTGTAAACTACCGGAAGAGGAATATCTCAATGATAGCCGAAGATGGTTCCAAATTATTATTCGAGGGATGGAGACCAGGAAGCTCAGTAAAAATGATCAAAGCAATGAATGCCGTCAAACTGCTAAAATAGGGTTGTACTGGATACTAGTGTTACACGATGAAGAAAGAATAAGGAAAAGTAGAGCTTTCATCCATTCCTGTTGTGAATTAATTCCCAGATGTGTTCCCCGATGAATTACCAGGACTATCTCCACAGCGAGATGTAGAGTTTACCATCGACCTAGAACCAGGAGCTACATTGATTTCTAAGACGTCGTATCGTATGGCACGACTGAGATGTATGAATTGAAGAAACAACTGGAAGATTTACTGGACAAAGGTTATAGTCAGCCAAGTGTTTCGCCCTGGGGTGCACCGGTTCTTTTTGTTCAAAAGAAAGATGGACCACTTTGATTGTGTATCGACTACCGGGAGCTGAACAATATGACGATCAAGAACAAGTACCCGTTGCCACGGATTGATGATTTGTTTGACCAGTTGCAATGACCGACAGTATTTTCCAAGATCGATTTGAGATCGGGATATCATCAGTTGAGGATTAAGGAATCCGATGTTCCGAAGTCAGCATTCAAAACTCACTACGGACATTATGAATTTCTGGTGATGCCGTTTGGTCTCACTAATGCGCCTGCTGTGTTTATGCAGTTAATGAATCGAGTGTGCATAGAGTATTTGGACAAATTCGTGGTTGTGTTTATTGATGATCTTCTGGTTTATTCCAAGATCCTAGAAGAGGATGCGCAGCACTTACGGATCATTTTGGACCTCTTGAAAAGCGAGCAATTATATACCAAACTTTCTAAGTGTGAATTCTGGCTAAATTAAGTGATGTTCCTCGGTCATGTGGTATCAGTGGAAGGAGTCCGAGTAGATCCGCAGAAAGTCGAGGCAAATTTGGATTGGAAGTCCCCTAAGAATGTGAAGGAAGTCAGACGTTTCTTAGGACTTGCTGGGTATTATCGTCGATTCGTGGAAGGGTTTTCCAAAATTACCCGTCCACTTACTCGATTGCTGCAGAAAACCCAAAAGTTTGATTGGAACAATATGTGCCAGGCTAGTTTTGATGAATTGAAGAAGAGATTGACGACGGCACCAATATTAGCATTACCCCAAGGAACGGAAGGATTCGTAGTTTACAGTGATGCTTCGAATCAAGATATCAGGTGTGTACTGATGCAGAATGAGAAGGTAATCGCCTACGCTTCACAACAATTGAAGCCATATGAAGTAAATTATCCAATGCGTGATTTGGAACTGGCAGTTGTGGTTTTCGCCTTGAAGATATGGAGACATTATTTGTACGGGACTCACTGTCAGATCTTCACAAATTATGAGAGTCTCAAATACATCTTCAGTCAGAAAGAGTTAAACACTATGATTTGGAGATTCTTTATCATCCAGGCAAAGCGAATGTAGTTGCCGGTGCACTGAGCCGCAAACCTGTTTCTATTAGAATGCTGGAAACGCTCACGTCCCAGTCCAACATTCAACGAGAGTTGATTCGTGAGGGAATTGAAGTATGGTTGCAAGGAGTCCAAGGGCAACTGTTTGTGATGGAATTAACTTCACCGTTAATCGAAGAAAATAAATCTAAACAATTATATGACCCTCTGATGATTCGGTTACGTGACAAAGTGAGCAAGGGTAAGGCCCCAGGATTTGTGATTCAAGATGATGGAGTTTTGAGATTCCAGATTCGACTTTGTGCTCCCGATATTGATGTTTTTAAGCAGACAATCATGAAGGAAGCTCATAGTACGCCCTATTCTATTCACTCGAGCACCAGTAAGATGTATAAGGATCTGAAGCAGAATTTCTGGTGGGGTAACATAAAAAAAAAAGGTGGCGGAATATGTCTCGAAGTGTTTAACTTGTCAGCAGGTTAAGATTGAACATCAGCGGCCTGCCGGAATGTTGAAGCCACTTCTGATTGCTGAATGGAAGTGGGAAGGTATATCGATGGACTTTATCACCAATATGCCAAGGAACAGAATGGGAATGAATATGATTGGGTGATAGTTGATCGTCTAACCAAGTCGGCTCATTTTCTAGGCATTAAGGATATTTGGCGACCAGAGAAGTTGGCACGAGTGTTTATTGCGGAGATAGTCCGACTGCATAGTACGCCGAAGACCATTATTTCAGATCAGGATGGTTGCTTTGTGTCACACTTTTGGAAGGCGGTTCATAAAGCCTTGGGAACCGAGCTGAACTTTAGCACAACTTATCATCCTCAAACTGATGGATAGTCTGAGAGGACTATTCAAACAGTAGAAGACATGCTGAGAGCTTGTGCCCTAGATTGGTCGACTGGGTGGGAAGTTCATCCACCGTTGATTGGATTCACTTACAATAATAGTTGGCATGCTTCTATTAAGATGGCACCTTTCGAAGCATTATACGGGAGAAAATGCAGATCACCGCTGTGTTGGGATGATTCGTCTGACTTGATCGGGATGAAACTGGAGTTGATACTACAGACTCAAGAGAAGGTAGCTTTGATTCGTGAAAGGTTGTTGACTGCCCAGAGTCGGCAGAAATCGTATGCAGACGTGCGCCGTCACCCGTTAGAATTTGGATTTGGGGACCATGTGCTTTTAAAGGTTTCTCCTACTCGGGGAATTTTTCATTTTGGGAGGAAAGGAAAGCTGAGTCCGAGATATATCAGACTATTTGAGGTTCTTGAAAGAGTTGGGGAGTAGGCGTACAGGTTGGCCTTGCCGCCATCGCTGAGTCATGTTCATAATGTGTTTCACGTGTCTCAGTTATGGAAGTACATAACAGATCCCAGTCATGTAATTGATTTTAGCGAGATCGAAGTTTCCAAGGATGGCACGTTCGAAGAAAAACCAATCAAGATACTCGAAAGTCAAGTCAAACAATTGAGAAATAAACCAATCACCTTGGTCAAAGTTCAATGGTCGCGGCACGGAGTCGAAGAAGCCACTTGGGAGACGGAGGACAGTATGAAGTCAAGACACCCAGAATTATTTTCGTCTTAATTTTTGAGACGAAACTCCTTTTTAGAGGGAGAGTATGTAATATCCGGAAAATTGTTGAGTATTTTCAACTGCATTTGAACCTTGTAATATTCGACCTTGTGGTAGCTATAATCGAAGTGCGATTTTTCTCGTATTCGTATTCCAACAGTCATGGTCATATTAGGAAGAGTTTGTAATTCATGCATGCAGCTACGTCATAACGTATGCTAGCAGATGAGCTTAATGTACGTTATGAGCTGAGGATAGCGTACGCTATGGACGAAGCATAGCGTACGTAACAGGCAGTCAAGCAGATCAAGTTGGTCGGCATATAGGCCATCTTGGGATGGGGTCGGATAGATTAGATTCCTGCATGGTCCGGATAGGTTTTTGATAAAGCAAGTCAACGAGGCATAATATACGCTAAAGGACTAAGATAGCGTATGCTACACAAGGCTTATTACGTACGTAAATGGTAATGGTTAATGACGTTAAGGAGATCAGAAAATGAGGCAGTAGCTACTATCGGACGTGAACGTATGCTAAAGATTTCAGATAGTGTATGTTAAGACAATAATGTACGTAAGGCTGTGGGATTAACGCACGTAAAGATCTGAGTTTTATAAATAAGACATCACCCCTTTCATTTATTACATTCCTTCATTCTTTTATCCGACCTCTGCCATCTCAAGAACTACTCCAATGAATAGCACCCCTTATTTTAGCCTCTCTACCTGGTTTGGAAGATTGTGGACATCTCGGATTTGTATTCAAGCCTACGGTGTCGAAGTTCTACCAATCTTTTTTCATTGTTATTCTTCATGTAAGGTATGTTTCGATCATATCAGCCCATATGTCATTTCAAGAAGATTGTTCTGGACATGTTGATGATGTATATGGAATTATCAATCATGCTTGAACTAGATATCATAAGTTTGGGAGATTATGATGATTAAGCTTAGGTTTTTCGTAATGATATGTTGCCCTATGATTACATTGAGTATTAGGATGAAATTTTCAGAAACATTCACATCCTCTCCTTGATGATTTCGAATACTAGGGACATAGATTAGTTGAAGTTGAAATATTCATAATAGATGAATGATTATGATAACTATGGAAGCCTTCACCACCAAGAATGTAATCCTTGTCTTTTGAAGAAAATCATTGATTGAGTATCCTTCATATATCATTCATTGTTAGAAGATGAAGATGATGATTTTGGGTATGTTGAACCATTAGCACTCTTGTAGGAGGTTTGATCATTGAAGAAGGATAGGATTTTTAGTTAAACTTGAATTAAACTCACAAGTACCGAGTGAATATGTTCCTTTATATGGTTCATTACAATCATGTTTTCGATAAGAACCAATGAGTAGATGCACCGTACACGTATAAGTTGATAATCTTCATTTCGAGTATTGAATTCTTTACGACATGAATATACTTGAATTTCGTAGACGTTGTCGTATTATCCCCATTATTGGCATTCAATTCAATTGATGTATATTGGAAGTCCGACTAAGTGTTCGTCTTTCATTGAACCGTGAACCGACCGTATGTAGGATGTTTCATCCGATCATTGTTTAGGTACGTTAGATGATTGTGTGCTAGTTATGTATTCACATGTTGAACTCTTCGTATTTCATTATTGTGTAAAGGTTTGAGGCTTGCAAGTGGTTAGACGAAGGGACTACCTTCGAGTGTTTTGGTGATTGTCGAATTATTTGAACCTTGTCGTCATTATAAGGCAAGTACTTTAATTACATTTTATGTATTGATGTTATACATGTTGTCGTGCATATGTGTCTTTGTTATATGTGTAACACCCCCAGAATCTAACCGGGAATATTACACGCCGCAGACCCTCTCCGTGAGGATCCGCCAGGCTAAACATCGAAACAACATAATACATTATATGCCGACACGGCAAAATCACGAACCATTAGACCGATTTGGTCTTTTGTCACTGTCTTAAAAATCAAGAATACATAACCCTATCCAGACTCATACCCACGCAAGGGTAAAATACTTCAAAACATAGACAATACGGCAACGAAAAAGACAATACAATGGACTTCGACTAACTGAACCCAAAACTGGCCTTCGTGTGATTAGTATCATTCGTCTTTCATCATTCCTCGTACCGATCCTGTGTATTGCTCCCGAAAACCTGCATGTACCTGGACACAATACAGATATCCACCCCCCGATTACTCGGGGGTTAGCAAAACTCCACTGTTTCGCTAGTGCAAGTATAAAGTGCAAATACGAACCATACACAACACATTCCGAGAATACAACGAAAGACTTCCCGAGATATATCATTTAAATAAAATAGTTCAAGTCTTGAAAGTAGAAACGAAACAAGTAAGCACTTTGAAAACAATTCCAAATCTCGGGAGTTTTGAAAACATTAGAAATTAAAAAGTTCTTAATTCCTCGAAAGCCACTTAGGGTCACAGCCCCAAAGTTCATTTTCCAAAATACAAATCCATTAACAAAACACAGGGTCCACGACCCAACCATTTCGATCACAAAACACAGGGCCCACGACCTGATCATCCACTGCAATTCACTTACAAGGACACATTACACATAACACATTATTCTTATGCTATTCTAGCCAAACACCAAGACTCGATATATAATGTATCTCGACCCCGAGCATAAAACATTGTAATACTCCGGACATATCACAGTAGTTATCAAAACATCAACATCACCAAAAAACCACACCTGGTAACCCGTGGCCGTACCCATTAGTATCGGCCCCCAGAGGCCCCGTCGGATCGTCCCCGGGTGGGAAACCACTTCCGCGGCCGTACCCATTAGTATCGGCCCCTAGAGGTCCCATCGAACCGTCCCTAGATGGAAGAACACCAACACACGCACCCAAGTCCACTTCCGTGGCCGTACCCATTAGTATCGGGCCCCAGAGGCCTCATGCCATCCCCGGGTGGAAGAACGACAACACATCCATGGAAAAACACAACTCTCAAAGGTCAAACACACAAAATATATAGTCAAGGTACCTTGCTAGAATGACCATATTGTCCAACACGTACTCACGACCCAAACTATAACAATTCACAAGGAAGCACAAGATCTCAACAGCACCGAACGGCACAACCAATATCACACAAATTCACATATTCATCCATAACCACGTGACTCCACGCACATAATGTGACAAAAGAATTACACTTTACATTTACCGACGACATAATCATACATAATGACATCACACGAAAGTAAGGTGATCCTATACTCGACACTAGCACACATATTTAACTAAGCATATTAATTCCCGACACACACGGGTCACCTTTACGAAAACCAAGATGGTAAATATACCGATTCTTTTGAAAAATAGTTATAAATATTTATTTAGCACATATCGACGATTAGCAACCATTATATCCACAAAACACGTAATGTATGGGCAAGATACTTGCTTCGAAATCAATTTGTGAATACTCCGACGAAAGCGGCTCGACCGAAATAGCCCCAAAACAGTCCCGAAACAGCTCGGCCGAAACAGCCCCAAAACAGCCCCGAAACAGCTCGGCCGAAAGACCCCCAAAACAGCCCCGAAACAGCCCCAAAAATCGACCACCTTCGCGAGAAATCAATAACAACACAATCACCACGAGAATAACACCGCTACGAATCAACAACACTAAACGAAATCTCAATCGACACTAAGAAACTACAAGGGTTCGTTCCAAGAAAGCCAAAATCCTGTTCCGGGTGAGACGAAATCGATAAACGAGTTACTAATCCGTAGATTACAACCAATACAACAAGAATTACATGACCAATTCATCATAATCGGCCCAGAATTGAAATCAAAAGGAAAACCCCAAAATAGTTGAAAAAGGATTTTTTTGAAGAATTACCTCAATCCGACGAAGAACAATGGATTAGATGTTGTTAAACATGATAAAGACTTCAAGAATATGATGATAATCTACTCAGGGATTGAAATCCCCATCAAATCGCCCAAAAACCGAGAGAGAGAAGTGAAAATTGGCTGAAAAACGCGACTGTCCTATTTATACAACTGGACAAAACGGCTCAGAACACGGCCCAAATTAGAGCCGTATTCCAGCGCCGTGTTATAAACGACTCAGCAAAAACGGTGCAAACAGCGTCCTATTCCAGGGCCGTATTCTGACAGTGTAGACTTTGTCATTATGACCATAACTTCTCCGTCCGGACTCCAATTGACTCGCCGTTTGAACCATTGGAAAGCTAATTTGATGCTCTATCACATTGTAAAGTTTCAGAATTTTTAGACTTTATAAGCGCCGGTGGTGATCTTACAAAGTCGACCAAATGCACAAAAACGATACTCCTCGACAAAACAATAATTATTCAACATGCAACGAAACACTAACGGACAACACCAACGATCCAAATCGAAAACGAACACATAACAAAGCAAGACATACTATTAGCTCGACTTACGAAACGATAAGTCGTACCCAACGAACACCACAACACGGTACATCTTGCCGTACCCAACATAGGGGAAAATCTCAAGAAATCGCCAACAGAACAAAATGAACGGCGCAATCGACAAAAATTCAAAAATAACCGGAACCAAGAATCTCGGGTATTACATTATACCCTCCTTAAAAGAAGTTTCTTCCTGAAACTTAAAATATAAAACAATCCAGGCAGAGCAACTCTAGATGACACATGATTCCGATAACTTGAAGATCGGGAAAGACGATACGAAGGCAACCACCCCAAAACTTTAGAAAATTACAAAATGGCCCAAACGCCTGAAACATCACGATAAGACAACGTATAACCAAACCGAACTTCACAAAACGTCTAACAAGGTTAAACGGACTTACGGGGAAATACGAACAAAAATTTCGAACAAGATTCGCAAGAATCGATCTCAAATGCGGAAAAGTCGCCAAAAAGCACGGAACTCAGCAAAACGACACCGAAACGAACTCGGATGTTAACAAGTGTAGAATGAAACATTCACAGAAGGACGAAATGGTCACAGGCGATCCGTTAAAACGGACTCCTGCCAAAAAAAGAAATTTACCGAAAATCAAAAATTGCGGATATTACATCATATCACCTTTAAAAGAGGTTTCGTCCCCGAAACCTAAACAACGAGAATGAAGTGCTGGAGTAGCAACTTTCCCGGCCATATCCTCTTGGTCCCGCATCTGATCTCCATGACTAACTATACCGCGGTCACGACCGTATCCTCTGTCCCTAGACATACTAAGCGGATTCTCACTCGATACGATGGTACAACTTCGCGAAAATAATATGCTAAAGTACCAACCCAGCACGACATAACACATAAGGTAATTGATAACAACTAAATAAGAAAATCCACGAGGTATCCTTTTAAATGATTTCATTTGGAAATCCTTGGATTCGTGCGCTATTCAAAATAAAACCTTGAAAGTATTTTTGGTACCTTGGTTTGTTTCATCAAAACCCGTAAACGACGGACTTTAACCGTCTCATTTGACATCACTTGCAAAACAATATTTTTTTAAACATCATCATTATAGAGTTATTCAAGATCACGCACGATAACTGGCTCAGTATAGAAAACTTTTCTAAACCCGAGTTTGAAGTTTTAAATCGAGTAAGATTCTTTATCTTCCACAGTATATTGTTGAAAATAAAAATTGTATTGATTTTTGAAAATACAGATTTTATAATGTGAAAGATTTCTGAAATCATGTACTCGGATTATTTGAAAATACAACAATACGTCAAAAATCATTTTCGAAAATCCTCTCAACACTACACAAAAATCAACGACGGTAATATTTTACAAAATGTCTACATGTACTTTAAAACAACTCTTTCAAATACCGTCGAGGTTTTATTTGAGAATTCGAGGCCGGCTCGCCAATTCTAAATAATTTTCAAAGTATGCACAGAGCCGCCGATTAATCGAATCGTCAAAACTTTATGAAATTTTCAGGGTGGCGTTTTCGAACACACACACAGCAGACATAATTTAAACAAAATCAATTATCACCTAGCGCTACAAAAAGTCCTAACACTTATTCCCACACAACAGTTGCATCGCTAGACAACACACATAGAATACCGTCGAAGATGATTGACTGCAAAACATAGACCTGACTGCTAAAAATGCGGTTCCATAGCCTCTGCCCATGCTGATTAGCGCGCGTTACAACAAAGATTAGCGTATGCTAAACATGCCACGTTAGCGCACGTTATCCTCGTACCAAGCCTGCGCTAACTGCTCTAATCGAAAACACGATTGCAAACATAAATGAGGTAATACTAGACTCGAATGTTACAAATAAGTAACAACATATGAGTCTAAATGTCATCGACTCACATAATTATAACATCTCACAAGCAACCATCAAAAGAAAATCATCATACAAAAATGAAAATTTTACTTCTCAATAAAGAGGACTATCTCAACACATACATACCGATGGACTCAACATTCACGTTACTATTTTAATCATAAAACTAGCACCACTGCCCAACAACGAGAGTATCATCAATACACATCTCCTGACTAACATTCATGAAACCGGAAAGTTACAAACGAGAGTCACGTCTTGAGTATATTTTGTAGACCTTATTTGGGTTAAAAACTCGTGTTTTGAAAACTTATAGTATGAGATGAAAATGAAATATCGGTAGTTGAAGTCTCAAGAATTTTGACCTTGAGGTCATCATACAAAAATCAAAAATTTTCCTCCCTTGGAGAATATTTTAAAAAAAAATTACGACTCCCCAAAAGCCTTTTGAAAACTTAAAATTTCAAGGTTGTTACTCTTGCAAGAAAAACAGTTCATACAAGGATACATTTAGCAATATCACTCTTCATTCTAGCACAAAACGAGAATCGACAAATATATGTCACTTACTCACGATGCACCTTCAAATACTACTACATAACACAGAATTACACAGGCTCGTATAGCTCGTGGTACAACATGTAGTAGGGAGACTTACATCCACAGATCGCACGAAGATGATGGTTGCACCATGATACTAATCACGACCGACATCCCAGATGACGCGTCGCGACACGACATCAGTCAGACTCAATCTGACAAGACAAGACCCAACAATACACGACTGGACCCAACAGCCTAGGTTTCCGCAACCTAATATCTGATACCATAAATGTAACACCCCCAGAATCTAACCGGGAATATTACACGCCGCAGACCCTCTCCGTGAGGATCCGCCAGGCTAAACATCGAAACAACATAATACATTACATGCCGACACGGCAAAATCACGAACCATTAGACCGATTTGGTCTTTTGTCACTGTCTTAAAAATCAAGAATACATAACCCTATCCAGACTCATACCCACGCAAGGGTAAAATACTTCAAAACATAGACAATACGGCAGCGAAAAAGACAATACAATGGACTTTGACTAACTGAACCCAAAACTGACCTTCGTGTGATTAGTATCATTCGTCTTTCATCATTCCTCGTACTGATCCTATGTCTTGCTCCCGAAAACCTGCATGTACCTGGACACAATACAGATATCCACCCCCCGATTACTCGGGGGTTAGCAAAACTCCACTGGTTCGCTAGTGTAAGTATAAAGTGCAAATACGAGCCATACACAACACATTCCAAGAATACAACAAAAGACTTCCCGAGATATATCATTTAAATAAAATAGTTCGAGTCTTGAAAGTAGAAACGAAACAAGTAAGCACTTTGAAAACAATTCCAAATCTCGGGAGTTTTGAAAACATTAGAAATTGAAAAGTTCTTAATTCCTCGAAAGCCACTTAGGGTCACAGCCCCAAAGTTCATTTTCCAAAATACAAATCCATTAACAAAACACGGGGTCCACGGCCCAACCATTTCGATCACAAAACACGGGGTCCAGGGCCCACGACCCGATCATCCACTGCAATTCACTTACAAGGACACATTACACATAACACATTATTCTTATGCCATTCTAGCCAAACACCAAGACTCGATATATAATGTATCTCGACCCCGAGCATAAAACATTTTGATACTCCGGACATATCACAGTAGTTATCAAAACATCAAAATCAACATCACCAAAAACCACACCTAGTAACCCGTGGCCGTACCCATTAGTATCGGCCCCCAGAGGCCCCATCGAACTGTCCCCGGGTGGAAAACCACTTCCGCGGCCGTACCCATTAGTATCGGGCCCCAGAGGTCCCGTCGAACCGTCCCCAGGTGGAAGAACACTAACACACGCACCCAAGTCCACTTCCGTGGCCGTACCCATTAGTATCAACCCCCAGAGGCCTCATGTCATCCCCGGGTGGAAGAACGACAACACATCCATAGAAAAACACAACTCTCAAAGGTCAAACACACAAAATATATAGTCAAGGTACCTTGCTAGAATGGCCATATTGTCCAACACGTACTTACAACCCATAACTATAACAATTCACAAGGAAGCATAAGATCTCAACAACACCGAACGACACAACCAATATCACACAAACTCACATATTCATCCATAACCACGTGACTCCACGCACATAATGTGACAAAAGAATTACACTTTACATTTACCGACGACATAATCATACATAATGACATCACAGGAAAGTAAGGTGATCCTATACTCGACACTAGCACACATATTCAACTAAGCATATTAATTCCCGACACACACGTGTCACCTTTACGAAAACCAAGATGGTAAATATACCGATTCTTTTGAAAAATGGTTATAAATATTTATTTAGCACATATCGACGATTAGCACATATTATATCCACAAAACACGTAATGTATGGGCAAGATACTTGCCTCGAAATCAATTTGTGAATACTCCGACGAAAGCGGCTCGACCGAAATAGCCCCAAAACAGTCCCGAAACAGCTCGGCCGAAACAGCCCCAAAACAGCCCCGAAACAGCTCGGCCGAAAGACCCCCAAAACAGCCCCGAAATAGCCCCAAAAATCGACCATCTTCGCGAGAAATCAATAACAACACAATCACCATGAGAATAACACCGCTACGAATCAACAACACTAAACGAAATCTCAATCGACACTAAGAAACTACAAGGGTTCGTTCCAAGAAAGCCAAAATCATGTTCCGGGTGAGACAAAATCGATAAACGAGTTACTAATCCGTAGATTACAACCAATACAACAAGAATTACATGACCAATTCATCATAATCGGTCCAGAATTGAAATAAAAAGGAAAACCCCAAAATAGTTGAAAAAGGATTTTTTTGAAGAATTACCTCAATTCGACAAAGAACAATGGATTAGATGTTGTTAAACATGATCAAGACTTCAAGAATATGATGATAATCTACTCAGGGATTGAAATCCCCATCAAATCGCCCAAAAACCGAGAGAGAGAAGTGAAAATGGGCTGAAAAACGCGACTGTCCTATTTATATAACTGGACAAAACGGCTCAGAACACGGCCCAAATTAGAGCCGTATTCCAGCGCCGTGTTATAAACGACTCAGCAAAAACGGTGCAAACAGCGTCCTATTCCAGGGCCGTATTCTGACAGTGTAGACTTTGTCATTATGACCATAACTTCTCCGTCCGGACTCCAATTGACTCGCTGTTGGAACCATTGGAAAGCTAATTTGATGCTCTATCACATTGTAAAGTTTCAGAATTTTCAGACTTTATAAGCGCCGGTGGTGATCTTACAAAGTCGACCAAATGCACAAAAACGATACTCCTCGACAAAACAATAATTATTCAACATACAACGAAACACTAACGGACAACACCAATGATCCAAATCAAAAACGAACACATAACAAAGCAAGACATACTGTTATCTCGACTTACGCAGCGATAAGTCGTACCCAACGAACACCACAGCACGGTACATCGTGCCGTACCCAACATAGGGAAAAATCTCAAGAAATCACCAACAGAACAAAATGAACGGCGCAATCGACAAAAATTCAAAAATAACCGGAATCAAGAATCTCGGATATTACAATATGTCCACCTCGCGTTGGTCCGACGGGATCATCTTGTGATCTATGCTAGCGTGCGCTGGATCATTGGACGGGTTTTTCCACCTCGGGTTGGTCTGATGGGATCATCTTGAGATCTATGCAGTGAAAGCTGGATCATCGAAATTACCATGTGTATGTTGTATCATGTTGTGTTTATCATGTTGCGTATGGTATTGTGAGTCTTCTCGTGGTACAGACTCGTTGTTATTATCATTGAGGATGTTGTTATTATTGTTCGCGAGTTATTGAATAATCTATTGTTGTATAATTATCGTACTTCTACTAGCATCGTTGTGCTAACCCCTTCGGGGGTGGATATTTGTTTTATGTTTAGGAGAACGGGGAAGCAACCACTTGAGCCGCATGACGACGAGGGTGCGGAGTGATGTTATGGCCAGAATGGTTTGTCAGTTGCGTTTTGTTTTAAATAAAGTACTCGAGTACGTTCACTACAAAAAAACAGGGCATCTGTGACGATGAAATTGCAACAAAATTTGAAGTCGTCGCTAGTAGTGACAGATTACCTACTAAATACCAACAATTTTTTTACACAGATATGGTTAATAACATTAGTGACAACTTAACAACAAATTACCCACATGATAACACTCATTTTTACACATATATTTACATCGATTTTCTGGGTTTTAAGATCCTAAAATGTGTAGAACTGTGTCGTTTATACTCGTATTATGTTTATTGGACTCGATCACGCTTGGGTACGTTTTATTGATTTTATAGGTACTTTATGGACATAAAACAAGCAAGAACGAAGTCTCCAACCCCAATACATATCAAGCAATGCGGAAACGAGTGATCGGAGTCAAAACGGTGTCAAAACGAGCCGACACAAGCCCGGCCGTGTCAATCGACACGGGCCGTGTCATTATCCCGGCCGTGCCATATTGACACGGTCGGGTCTATCTCCCAGGCCGTTTGTGCTTATTTCGACAAGTATGACACGGGCCGTGTCATTTGACACGGTCGTGTCATTTGCTCGGCCGTGTCATTTGACACGGTCGAGTCCCTGTCCGGCCAGTTTTTGAGCTTTTGAGCATACTATGACACGGGCCGTGTCATTTGACACGGCCGTGTCACTTTTCGATGAAATATCTCCTTTTGACATTTTTGAGAGATTTTTGTGGAAAAAGTGGATGCTTTATCTTTATAAAAGGGATTTATGGGGTAAGATAGGGGATATCTTGAAGATATGGGAGTTTAGAGAGAGAGAATAACAAAGAATCAAAGGAGTTTCATTCCAAAAAGAAGAAGTTTTGAAGAAATTCTTGAAGAACACTTCAAGAACAAGTGAAGGTTTCAACTGGATCGACCAAGACACACCACGAGTTTTATCTTCTTCCTATCTTTTCTTCATTTTGTTGTTTTTATTAGCATGAACATGATGATTATCTATCTTTCTTTCAATTCCATGTCCGGCTAAACTCTTTAGATTAGCATGGGAGTACGTTGATTTACTATGATTTTGAGGGATTGATAATTATATTTACCTAGTGTGATTTCTTTATCAAATACTTGGTTTGATTCATGTTTAGACACTTGATCAATGTTTTTACATGTTAAACTTAATTGCTCATAATTCGAGAGAAGAGGGCATTAATAGGTTTCGAGTATTTGACGTAGTAAATTACGGGATTGAGAAATCGGTGATGAACTATGATGATATCTAAATCTTATGAACATTTTGGAGTTAGATAACTTATAGTAAACGGAGACGTTGTTGTAAGTTGTTTAATCTACGTTTTAATGCATCTCGAGAGGGACTTTAGAATATTATTGTGATTATCATTTTGGAAACGCACTTAGAACTTTTGAAACCAATCCCGACTAAATTTAGTAATCAACGGAAACCTAGCCTTGGAATCTAACGTTCTAAACTCTTGTAACTCGCTTCCATTCGGATATTTTTAATCGTTTTAATTTATTGTGATTTTTGTATGTTATTTCATTAATCGTCAATTTTACCTTTCGATCGTCTAGATAAGTCGAGAACACTACAATCTAATACTCAACATAATAAAAATATTTAGTCTCTGTGGAATACGACCTTGCTCGCCGCTTTCTACATATTTTCCGTACACTTGCGGATTGGTTAAAAATATAGCGAACAAGTTTTTGGCGCCGTTGCCGGGGACTAAATTAATTTTTGTGTTGATATTACGATTAGTGTTTTTAGTCTTACTTTAGACATTTTCTTATTTGTTACTTAACTTATACAATTTCTACTCAGGGAGTGCATGAACACTCGTTCATCTCGAGTGCCGTTAGAAACTTTCATCCCGGAAGTAGAAGCATTTGCCCGAAGAACAAGTGCTACCTCGAGGAAACTAAGAAGGGATCTTTTTGAAGACATGGAGAGAGCAGGAGACAACGTAGAAAGGGGCAACGCAAACGAGAATGCGGTAATCCAAGACAACGAGGGCAGAAGGATGGAAATTCCACCAACTAGGGTGCAATCAATTCGGGATGGATTCCGACCGAAACTCGACCGAAACTTTGGAGGAATCACTCATGTCCCCATCAACGCTAATAATTTTGAGTTGAAACCGGCCTTAATTTCAATGGTTCAACAAATTCAATTTGGAGGATTTGCTGTCGAAGATCCACATGCGCATCTCACTCATTTCATGCAAATATGTGATACTATCAAAATGAACGGAGTCTCGGATGATGCTATACGCTTACGATTATTTCCATTCTCTTTGAGGGAGAAAGCAAGAAATTGGCTTGGAACTTTAGCTCCCGGAAGTATAAAGACATGGGAAGAATTGAGCGAAAAATTTCTGTTCAAATTTTTCCCACCAAACAAGACGATGAAGCTAAAGGGAGAGATTACTCAATTTCATCAATTGGATTCCGAACCATTATATGAAGCTTGGGAACGTTTCAAAGATCTACTAAGGCGATGCCCTCGACATGGTTTCCCCGAAGACCAACAAATGTGTTTTTTCTATAATGGTCTTATGGGGGAAACAAGGAATTTTATTGATGCTTCCGCGGGAGGGGCATTGCTAGCAAGAAGTGCTGAAGAAGCATATGGATTGATCGAAGAAATGGCTATGAATAGCTATCAATGGCCAACGGAAAGATCAAATATTAGAAGGGTGGCTGAGATATCCGATTCGGATCCCATAAAGGCATTAACCGCACAAATGACGATGCTAACTACTCAATTGGGGGCTCTAACGAAAGGAGGTGATTCGAAGGGAGTTTCTCAAGGAAGTTCAAGTTCACTACCATCCGATCCATTGGAAGAAGCACACTACATTAATAATCGGAGTTACAACAATTACCGAAATAATCCACCACCGGGCTTCTACCATCCCTCAAATCGAAATCATGAAAATTTTAGCTATGCCAATCCAAAGAATGCTTTGCAACCACCGGCCGGATTCAAGGTATCGAATGGGGAGATAATTGAAGAATCAAAACCGACGTCGAATCTCGAGAATATTCTAGCTACCTTCATGATGGAGACGAAAAGTCGATTTAGTCGAGACGAGGAGAAATTAGACAAAATCGAAGGCCATGTCACTCAACTAGCTACCACCATGGGAGCTCAAATGAAAAATCTCGAAACTCAAATTGGACAATTAGCTAAAGTGGTCGGGAGTCAACATCAACGGGGACAATTTCCAAGCAATACCGAAGTGAATCCCAAAGAGTCGTGCCAAGCGATCACCTTAAGAAGTGGAACGAATTATGAAGGGCCAAAGATGCCAAGTGAGGAAGTCAAGGAGGATCAATTCGAAATTGAAAAGGAAGAAGGGAAGCATGATACAACTAAGGGGGCTGAGAAGCTTAAAATATCTCCTAACTCTACTCCTAACGTTCCTCTACCTTTCCCTCAACGTTTCAAAAAGAAAAAGTTAGATGCACAATTCGCAAAATTTTTAGACATCTTCAAGAAAATTAATATCAATATTCCTTTTGCAGAAGCCTTGGAACAAATGCCTAACTACGCAAAGTTCTTGAAAGATGTGATGTCAAGAAAAAGAAAAATGGAAGATCATGAGACGGTTAAACTAACCCAAGAATGTAGCGCTATTATCCAACGCAAATTGCCTCAAAAGCTTAAGGATCCCGGAAGCTTTACCGTTCCATGCACTATTGGGAACGTATCATTCGATAAAGCTTTGTGTGATTTAGGTGCTTCGATTAACCTCATGCCGTTATCTATTTTCAGGAAATTAGGTGGCGGAGAAATGAAAACCACAACGGTTATGCTCCAATTGGCGGATCGATCCATAACACATCCCAAGGGGATTGTTGAAGATGTGCTTGTAAAAGTTGACAAGTTTATTTTTCCAGCGGATTTTGTTGTCCTTGATATGGAAGAAGACGGAGATTTACCACTTATCCTTGGACGTCCATTTCTAGCAACGGGAAAGGCTCTTATTGATGTTGAAAGGGGAGAATTAACACTACGTGTTAACGACGAGCATGTTCTATTTTCTATTTTCAAAGCTATGAAATTTCATGATAATATGGAATATTGCAATGTTATTGACCATATAAGCTCATATGGAAAGAAAAAAATCCTACACTCATTATCGTCGGATCCGTTAGATTTCGCTCTTACGAATTCATGTTTTTCCAGTGATTCAACTTTGGAGTTTGACGATTCTGACTTGTTTGATTACGTTTCTGAATTGAATTCTCTACAGGAAAAAACGCAAAGCAATACGTTCGATGATTTAGACGAAAGGGAGCATGAAGTAGTTGCAGAAATCAAGCTGACGGACGAATCAAACGTGTCCAACGACATGGACAAAAATTTGGGGTCCGTTTCATCTCAATCGAATTCATCTCAACCAAGCTTGGACCTTAAAACCCTCCCGGAACACCTCAAGTATGCATTTCTGGATGATAACAAATCCAATCCGGTAATTGTATCCTCTTCACTTTCATCCACTCAACTAGATAAATTGCTTCGTGTATTGAGAGCACATAAGTCGGCTATAGGGTGGTCTATCTCAGATTTGAAGGGGATTAGTCCCTCCATATGCATGCATAGGATTTTGCTAGAAGAAAATTTTAAACCTAAAGTGCAAAATCAACGGAGACTTAATCCCATAATGAAAGAAGTGGTGAAAAAGGAAGTATTAAAACTTTTAGATGCCGGGATGATATATCCAATTTCCGATAGTGAGTGGGTAAGTCCTACTCAAGTGGTGTCAAAAAGGGAGGGATGACCGTAACCAAAGACGAAAAAGATGAATTAATTGCTATGAGAGTAGTTACAGGATGGCGAGTATGTATAGACTATAGGGCTTTAAATGCGGCTACTCGCAAAGACCATTTTCCTCTTCCCTTCATTGATCAAATGCTTGATAGATTGGCGGGGCATGAATTTTTCTTTTCTTGATGGATATTCAGGATATAATCAAATCTATATAACACCGGAAGATCAAGAAAAAACGGCCTTTACATGTCCTTATGGAATTTATGCTTATCGTCGAATGCCGTTTGGTTTATGTAACGCTCCAGCCACATTTCAACGTTGTATGATGGCTATATTTCACGGTTTGATCGAAAATATAATGGAAGTTTTCATGGATGATTTTTCGGTGTTTGGAAATTCATTTGATCATTGCTTGCATAATCTTACTTTAGTTTTGCAGCGATGTGAAGACACTAATCTCGTGTTGAATTGGGAGAAATGCCACTTTATGGTACAAGAAGGAATTGTCCTAGGCCATCGAGTGTCCGCCGCCGGTTTGGAGGTTGATAGGGCGAAAATTGTCGCCATTGAGAAACTTCCCCCACAAAATAATCCTACATACAAACTTATAACCTCTCAGCAACCAAGAAAACTTAGCAAATAGCACTTCAAAAGGATTGAAAATAATTACACTAGCTAATTACAGCAACAAGATCAAGATATACAACCAACGAAATAATCCCCAATTTCCAGTCGAAATTGAGTTACAGATATACTTTTTATTTTTTCTAGTCGAAATAATCCTTGTTTTTAGAGGTGAGAGAGCTCCTGATGTGAGATAATTTATAAAAATATTGCTAAGATAATTTATCAGAAAAGAAAGGTAAAAATATCGCTGAAAGATAGTTCAATGGATGTTGTGGCTTGGTATATACTCGAGTTACTCGGTATATAATCGTGTAACCCGAGTAACAATTCGAGTTACTCGGTATATACACGAGTTACTCAACTCGAGTTACTTGATTCACACTTCGTGTTACTCGATGAAAAATCGTGTTACTCGATTGTCAAATCCGTGTTACCCGATTGTTAACTTTCCTCAATATTGTATATTTTTTGAAGTTGACTCGAAATTATGTTACACGAAAATACAATATATAACTCAAATGTATTTGAGTAAAGGTTAATTTTAATAATTTGAGTATAAAAAAAGTTAATGTTAAATTTGGGATAAAAAAAATAATACTATATCTGAAAGGGCAAAATAAATTATTCATAAATAAAAATGAAAGGGATTTTGCGTCAAAAAAAAAAATGAAAGGAATTTTAAGCTTGCCCATTTTAATTAAAATCCTCATGTGAGTTTGAAATACAACAAATTCCTCCCTCACCCCCCCTCATTATACACGAGCCTCGTCACTCTCTCTCCCCCTCCATCTTCTTCTTCATTAAGCTTCCTCCATTAAAGCTTCAAGGTTCAAGCTCCGAAGGCCTCACATCGGACCGTCAAATCGACGTCCATCACCACCAAAACGTAAGAATCGACACCCTTTCCCTTCTTATAGTTTTAAATTTGAAATCTAAGCATGTTAAGTTTTAGGGTGTTGTTGGATGAAGTTAGATATGATATATGTTGTATATCGAAGCGTGTATATGCATAATAATCGAAGAAACGTAAAATCGATCGGTAAAGATGCTAGACCTAGGGTTGACCGAAAATGTGGAGGCATGTTTGAGTATGTTCTCAAATTTTCTTCTGTATTTTGAGTTCATATCCATGTTTAAGCCAATGATTTAGGTCTAATATGATTTTATTGGGATTTATGAAGCATGATTTAAGAAATAATTTTTATGAGTTTTGAAACCTTAGATTTGCTACTGACCTTTTCTGTTCGTCCCCTGTCAAGCATGAGTTTTGGGCTTTTCAATTTTTTTTCATGTAGTATTATGCGTCAGGAGTCTATAATTAAAATTTCGTGCAAATGGGATCGCGTTTGGTATTTTTATAAAATCATATGAGTCGACTGCGCAAAGCTGCTAGTTTTGGTAGGCTGTAGTAAAACGGCCATAACTCTCAAACCACTTGGAGTTTTCAAGCATATTGATCAACTTAGATGTCACTGGTCAAGGGGCTGAGGACGAACTCCTGCCTTTGTGTCCCGCAGGAGTTTAATAATATCAGCTCCATTGTATACCGCAGGAGTTTAACCCCTCCCTTGTTCTATCTTTTCACTTCTTTTAATCTTTACAATTGGAGTTTAATTTTGCTTCATTTGTTTGAATGTGCAAGCTGATATTTTATCTTCGTCAACAGGTTTCCTGATACTCGTGTGACTTCTGATATCTCGGTTACTGTAAAGGGAAATTTTGAGGATGCATGGGCAACATGGAGGTCTGTACCTCAAAATATTAGGGACCTATACTAGGACAAGTTCAAGGTAAACTATTGAAACATATCTTTTTATAAGTAATTCTTGAATAGCCTTGTATTAGATATTATACACTTTGTCTGTTACTGCTTACTTGGTTACTAGTTCAAGTTTAGTTGATGTTAGAAGATACATGAGTTGTACAACACTAAATATTATGATAACAACTTCCTCGCATTCACGTGCATTATGGAACCATATTCCATTTGCCTCTTGAGATGCATTTCGGTACAATAAATATGGAACCTGCACTTCATACTCAAAATCTCCCAATAGATTCTCCACCAGATTCTCTTTAATGCAACAATCAGACATTCGTGATATGGTTATTAACTTATTGCAATATATGAAAATTGTTTATCTGAACCAAGTATTTTCCATTAAGAATAACACATTTATTTGATACATCATCATACAGGGATGAAAAAGAAAACTAGATCAGAAAGGCAAGAGTCTTTATTCACAAGGGAATTGATAACTATTTCTATATCATTCAAATTTTAATAAACAAATACACAGTGCTTTCCTCCATAATAATTTAACTGAAACATTAAAAAATCCACTAACATACTTATCCAAGAACATTACCATTATCTGACACATCTCATCAGAGGTGATTGATGCAGAACACGTACCATGTTCTGCAACTTTCAACAAGAGACCATAGGGAAATAGTACTGTAGGCCAGATGATTGCATAAGATTTTAAGAAAAATCCTAAAAAAAGTACTTCCAAATACCATGGAGGCTAAAAGAAGAAGGATTTGACATCAAATTGGGGCTAAAATGATATAATAAGAAAATACAGGTTTCTTCAGGAGAAAACAAAAATCACGCAAACCTGTAGCATGAAGTCCTCATAAAGAATATGCCGCACTCCATGCAAAGCGAATCTGTTGCATAACCAAACCTATCATATGAAGAAAATGATACAGATTAAAAAAAAAAAATCAACCCACCGGATTTTCTCAAAATTCATTCACCATAAAAATAATCCATGCATTACTTTTAATATCCTGTCTATTATTGTAGAAACATTTCAAATGGCCTTTGCGGGGAGAAAATCAGATATATAGAGCATGATGTCAGATTTCCTCTGATCGCTTTAGGGATATACTTGGCTCGGTCAGAAAGAATGCAAAACAGGTTTCGGGCTCGAAAAATCCCAACGATTGGATTGACTTGAATCCCGAATGGATGAATAGTACGATATGGAATAAGTTAATTAGAGATGTTTTTTGGTCCAATTCTGGAACTAAGAATCGTTTGAGTGGAAACGATAAGACTTCGCCTACCTACACGGGTGGTTCCATCCCAATTTCGGCACATGAGTATAGGCTGGTAAGTAATTTTGTATAACATTGATATGTTAGTTTTTCACTCTTTCATCTTAGAAATGTTCTTACAATGTTGCTACATCTTATAGAGGAAAGAGCTTGAACGCAATCCAACTGAACTAGAGTTATTTGACCGTACACACAAGACAGATGGAGAATATGTATGTCCAAAAGCTAAAAAAGTGCGGGTAAGTAATTCTAATTTGTTGTAGTTTATTCTATAAAATCTCAATGTCATTCTCTCTTCTGCCCTGACTCTAGTAGATGCTTAAAAATGCTGACTTTTAAAATGTTGGTCTATTTTTCTCTAGTAGATGCTTAAAGATGTTGATTTTTGAAATGTTGGTCTATTTTTCTTATGTTATGGAAGTCAACATATTGATTAGTATTGTTGATGTTGAAATAATATATCATAATGACAATCTATATATTTATTTTCAGCAAATAAGTTAATTGATGATGGAATTCTTAACTTGTGTGGCTGTCTGTACATGGCAATCTTATTACTATATGACTTACAATGATAGTTATACAATTAATAGGATACAGTCGAAAAGTTGGCATAAACATGCAGTTTTGTCCAATATGATAAATTTTTGAATTTATGTGTAATATATATATATATATATATATATATATGTTGTTGCTTGAGGCTACATGTACTCCAAGAATAGTTAAAAATGAAATTATGAAATGCTTGAATGGTGACATTTGTTAACTGTATCATCATTATACAGGAGACATGAAAAAATTATAGAAGAAAAATATCCTGGTCCAAATTTTGACATCACAACTTGGAATGATGCATCGGGAGGAGCTAAGGGAAAAGGACTACACGGACCTGAACACACTCGAAAACCCCTTGGTGGTGTACACGACGGACCGACAGATGTGGAAGGAAGGAGTTTAGACCAAGGAGCCTTGGAGAACACGACTAAAATGAAGATTGACGAGTATTAATTATGTTTTCAGCTTTGAATGTCATTAGAACAATGTTTTTATTTTGCATTTTATGGTAATTTTTGTTACGAATGCAATATTTTTGTCAATGCTTATATGCTACAATTTCTCATATTGCTAGTTTGAAGCTAAATTAGTAATTGACAATCACAACAAGAAAGTAGCGACGACAAATATTTATAACAAATCCAGTTTGATAATCAACAAATTTTACAACGCTAATATGCGTTGGTAGCTTTGTAATTTTTCTTTAACAAATTAGCGACAAGATTGTTGTTGCAAATTTTTTAAAATCCATAACGGATTTCAAACGCCAAAATGCGTAGCTAACTTTCCAACACTCAATCTTGTTGCTATGTTTGTTGTTATAACTCCATATCGTTGTAACAAGACACCAACAAATTTTTCATAGTTGACTTGTCGCTAAAATTTGTTGGTAAAACTGTAATTTTTCGTAGCTGACTTTTCAACAAGAAAGTGGTTGCTAAAATTTGTTGGTCAAATTGCGACGAATTTGCCAACATACAATTTTGTTGTAGAAAGTGAGAGTGCTTTGTTGGTTTTCTACATCATCACCAACAAAACACCAACATTTCACTAACAAAAAAGTGTTGTCGCTATATATTCCAACAAAAATCTATTTCGTTGCAGTTGTTTAGCCACGCCACCTTCAATAACAAATTTTCCACGACAAAATCTGTTGGTGATAGTCATCTCCATCAAAATATCAACAAATTTCACCGTCATTAAAGCCCTTTTTTCTTGTAGTGGTTGTTGTTTTGTCGTCTTTGAAGTTTGTATTCGAATGTGGATTGATTTGTATGTTTTAGACTTGTGATGTAATGATTATTTCTATGAGTGGTATTTAATAAATGTTGTTTTTAAATTCTTAGCCTTGTAAATCCTTATATCGAGGATTTACGGCGCTATAATAATCTTGAATATCTCGGAGTACAACAGCTAAACATAAAACACGTGTAGTTGAGACTCTATAGTCCTGCTTTGTTTCGATTCATTGAAATCGATCATTAACCTTGACATTAAAAAAATGGGAGAAACATGGGCAACCCACAACCATTGACACTATGTGGGATGCAACCTTTAAGAAAGTGCAAAATCCCGCCCAATCTTTTATTCATTCTGTGGTTTACTGCAAAACTTCATTTCACGCCATTATTTAAAAAAATTCGACAATTTAAATACTTATGCACTACGCTCTACGCATGCAAGGAGTCGAGGGTAAATTTCACGCTTCAATTCTTTCTGAACAAATTAGTGTTGGATTTGGTTTCTAGTCCTTTCATATTCGGTTCACATGTTTAAATTGCCAGAAAAAATTGAAAATAGCCGAAAAATAAAGTTTTGGGACTAATCGAGGTTGGGGGAAAACTGCATATAGTGTCGAAAGGTTGGAGATGATTACATTTCCCCTTTAAAAGCTACAAATTCAGTCTTTCCAGCATTACGTTCACTTCTACTAAGTCTTCTTCCACAAACACGTTGGACTCTTGGGCTTATTAGAGGGCGCATTCTCATATTTTTAAGATATATCATAGCATGCCAAAGAGCTTTAATTGGTTTCTCCTTGCTACTAACACTAATTTTTCTGAGTGAGGTGTTAAACTGTTTCTTCTATTTTTCAAAACTTTGTAAGGGACCTCCTCTCCCAACCCCAACAAAAAAAATATTTAATGACAAGATATCATATCATTATTTTTATCCTAAAAAACACCCCTCATTTCCCCTCCCCCCAATATGACAGTTCCTTTTATTTTATGTTTTATTGCCATTTGTTTTTCGGTGGTACTTTTTATTCTTCTTATTTGCTTATAAATGCATAATTTAATGGAATCACTTATTTTATAAATGCATCATTTGACCAAGAAGTACAAGAAGATGATGTTGATAGTCCATCCACCTTGGCATCCACGTAAGCACTCCAAGCAGCTGAACCGATCGATCAAAGCAACAAGCCGGACCGAGTATGAACCCGATTTTTTCCCGGCATCGTTATAGACCGGACCGGGCAAAGACTCCAAAGACCGGCCCGATACCCCGACCGTGAGGGCCGAGCAGATCGAGGATAAAAATGCTCCGATTGAAGATTACGACAAGGCCGACCTGAGCGGCGGGAGACCCGAGGTCCGACCTAAGCGACGGGAGACCCGAGAACCGCCCCAGCGGATAAGCGTCGCCAGAAGCATGCGGGACAGGCACACATGCCAATTAATGCATGTTGTCATGTCCCTTCCCGAAGCAATCCTTAGAAGCCGCCACGTGTCTAAGGTGTATTTACAGTCTGACAAGTGTTTTGGGCATATTCCCCAACATCCTCCAGCTGTCATCTCCTGACTGGCCGAGATTATCTATTTATAGGAAGAACGTACAGTAAAAAAGGACTTTTGGAAATTTAGTAAAAAAAGAAAGAGAGAGAAAGAGAAAAAGAAAAACGATAAGACTTGTAATCAGCAAGCAAAAAAGATAGACCGGCACAAATATATTCTGCTCGGCTCTACTTCATATAAAGGTCATTAATAAAATTTAGTGATCTAATCCTTTTCATCTTGTTTATTATTTTCTACGTGCCTTCGATCCATTCGTCCATATCAGCACACGTAACGTTAACCAAACCAGACGTCAACAGATTGGCGCTAGAAGAAGGGGTACTTTTGATAAAATAAAAGATACATAAAAAATACTACTCACCGGAGATGTCTCACGAAAGTTCAAAAAATCCTCAGCCCGCGACGGAGGAAGAAAACCTCTGCAAGGTGGTGGAGTGCTTTAAACATCCAACCTTCATTCAGGGCATGACGGCCCTTATGGCACGGGTTACTGGGGGCGGAACTCTCCAAAAACCCGATGACAATGTGGAGGCGGAATCTCAGACGACCCGCCCAGCTGCCTCAGGACGAGACAAAAAGAGGACAGCCTCTGGGGTCGCCGGAGAAAGGGCGAAAAGCCATGGCGAAAGCTCACATCCCTCTCGAAAAAGTAGGCTTTCGCGCCCCACATCCGTTTTTGATCGGCTCGAGGCAGGGAAGAAAATCGAAAAAGCGGCGCCGGCTCCCACTATCCAGAGCTAGAGCCGTAAAGAAGAAAAAACTCCCCACCAGTCCCTAAATCCGACGCAAGTATTACCTCAAATTCCAGGCGATAATCGAGTTTCTTAAAAAATGCCTTACGGAACTCGAAAATAAGCAACTCCAGCCATCCCAAAGTTCAGAATGGCTTAGTAGGCAGGAAAGCTCCCTGGCCCCCAGTGTTTTGGCGGAACCCCTCCCAGAGAAATTTAAGAATCCTCAGATTCCGCCATAAAACGGGGAGACGGACCCCAACGCCCATCTCGAACATTATAATTCCTGGATGGACCTGCACGGGTCCCAAGACGCATTTCGGTGCCGAATGTTCTCTTTGACCCTGGGGGAGAGGGCCCAGAGATGGTATCGGATGCTGCCCCACCATTCTATTCAGACAAGGTCCCAGCTCTCGGCGACGTTTCGATCTCATTTCATGGGGTCCTTAGTGCGAGTCGCCCTGCGCTCATCCATCGCTTCCGTCGTACAGGGGCCGAACGAGTCTCTTAAAGATTATATATCTCGTTTCAATAAATGGATATTGGAGACGGAACCCATGTCGGACGACGCGCTGGCCATTATTGCTCAGGTCGGCTTCCTTAAAAAATCTTTTTTTCGCTGGACGGTGTGCCAGAATGTCCCACACACCTATCAAGAATTCTTGGAGCGCGCAGCTCCCATATAGCTGCTGAGGAAGCCATGCCGGCACCAGTTTTAGTCATGCCCTCCGACCAGAAAGGGTCTTATAAAAAGAAAGAAGATAGGCATGACTACAGAGATGCCCGTCAAGAATCCCGCCGGGAGAATAAGGCTCCCGCCTCTTCCACTCCAGCCCCAACTACCCAGAGCTATCGGGAGCGTAGGCCCGAGCTCCTGGCCAATTTCGCTGAAATATATTCCGTCGGGGCTGCGGCCATATTTGATCAAATAAAGAACAAGAATTTTCTCCCAGTTCCTCGGCCGATCTATAAAGATCAGAAGGATATGGACCAGACCCACTTTTGTAAATATCATGAATCAGCGGGTCATAACACCGAACAGTGCCGGGACCTCGTCGCTGCCCTGATCGCGGTATGCGATGATACCGGCTTAATGCGATTTATCCGGAACCCACCCCGGGATCGCCAGGATCGGGCCGACCCGACAAGAACCAAGAACGATCGGGTTCCTCCAGCCCCCAAGTCCCCCTGGGAAATTCTGACCATCATGGGAACAGCCGAGGTCGATGATCATCGGTCAAAGCGGTAGAAAAAGACATCCATTCGAGAGACTACCACCTCTTATCAACGGACCGGCGCCCGACGGATGGGTTCTTATCGATGGCAGAAGAAGTCCCAAAACCCCGGTGGCGTAACTTTGAAGAGTCCGTCTGAGGCGGCTTGGACCATCCCCATTCAGACGCCCTTGTCATCACCCTGCCCATAATGGGGATCCCGGTACACAGGGTGTTGGTAGACTTCGGGGCCTACGCCAGCATCATCTACCTTCATACCCTTCGCAGGATGAAGGTAGACCAATCTTATGTCCGGCCCTGCAACGAGGACATTAGGGGATTCGCCAACTGCCGTCCTCACTACCTTGGAGTTCGGTCAGAGGCCGATCAGAAGGACGATGATCACTACCTTTAAGATCATCGATGTGCACAGCGACTATAACGCCATCATAGGCGGACCAGTGATGTCGAGGCTGAGGGCCACTCAGTCCACGTATCACCTGTGCATGAAGTTTCCCACCCTGGATGGCGTCGGGGTACATAGAGGAGATCAAAGGGCCGCCCGGGAATGCAATCTCAGCATCCGGGCTCGTGAAATCAACGCCGCAGAGGGCATCCCGGAAAATTTATCGGAAGAAATGGGGGCCACCAGCTCCGAACAGCTGGCAAGAGACACCCTACTCGAACAAGAGACCGAAGGTCCCGGGGCCGCACAAACCCTCGAAATGGAAGCTGACCAGGAAGCGGATCGAGGCCGCAGGCCTGGGAAGGAGCCGATCCTAAAAGAGGATCCTGTCGACCCGCGATACCAAAATCCGAAAGGGAAAATTCGCCATGCTGAGCCAACAGAAGAGTTGGACCAGGTCGACATGGACCCATCTGATCCCGTCCGACGGCTAAAGATCGGCCACAACCTCCAAGAGTCGATCCGCTCCGGGCTAATCTTCCACCTGAGACAGAATTTGGATGTCTTCACGTGGACCCATTCGGACATGTCGGGGATTGACCCGGAACTTGCGTGCCACCGGCTGAATATCGACCCCAGTTCAAAGCCGGTTATTCAGAAAATGAGGAAAATGGGGCCTGAACGACAGAAAGGGCTGGAAGAGGAAGTAGAAAAGATGATCGACAACGGGTTCATCCAGGAAGCCCAGTACCCGACCTGGGTGGCCAAACCGGTCCTGGTGAAAAAGCCGACCGGGCTATGGAGACTATGCATTGATTTCTCTAATCTGAATAAAGCCTGCCCGAAAGATAGCTACCCCCTACCCCATATCGACTACATGGTGGATGCAACGGCCGGGCATAAGCTAATGAGCTTTATGGATGCATATTCCGGATACAACCAGACCCCAATGCATCCCACTGATGAAGAAAACACCTCCTTCTACTCAGCCTGCGGCCTATACTATTACCGAATGATGCCTTTCGGGCTCAAGAATGCCGGCTCAACATATCAATGCCTGGTAAATAAAATGTTCAATAGCTTGATAGGTCATACAATGGAGGTGTATGTAGATGATATGTTAGTAAAGTCTTTGCGCTCGGCCGATCATGTAAATGACCTCAATAAAATGTTTGCTATTTTGCGAGAGTACAAAATGAAGATAAATCCGAAGAAATGCTCATTTGGGGTGGGTTCTGGCAAATTCCTCGGCTACATGGTGAGCCAAAGATGGATTGAAGCCAACCCCGATAAGATTAAGGCAGTGACCGAACTTTTTCCACCAAATTCGGTCAAAAAGGTGCAGAGCCTAACTGGCCGACTAGCCGCGCTAAGTCGCTTTATCTCTCTCTTAACTGACAAATGTAAACCTTTCTTTGAGGCAATAAAAAAGAACAGAGATTTTCAGTGGACAGAACCTTGCCAAAGAGCCTTCGAAGCTATCAAGGAAGTCCTGGCAGAAGCCCCGATCTTGCAGCGAACGACCCGAGGGGAACTTCTCAATTTATACCTCGCGGTATCCGACTCTGTGATCAGCGCCGCTCTGATCCGAACGGAGAATGCAGTTCAACATCCGGTCTATTATGTTAGTCAGGCCCTTCATGATGCCGAGCTCAGATATGCCCCAATGGAAAAGCTGGCTTATGCGCTCGTAATGGCATCCCGGAAGTTAAGACCCTACTTTCTGGAACATCAGATAGTCGTCTTAACAAACTACCCTTTGAAGCAGGTCATGCACCGACCTGACGTATCCATCCGGATGATTAAGTGGGTCATCGAACTCGGACAGTTTGACATAGCTTTTGAATCACGAACTGCCATGAAGGGTCAAGCCCTGGCGGATTTCATTGCGGAATTCACACCAGCGATCACACAAGAGAACGACCGATCAGAAGAGTGGTCACTCTACGTGGACGGGTCCTCAACCGCCGACCGGTCGGGTGCAGGAATAGTCCTCGTCAGCCCCGACCAACGTTTGTTCTGCTCGGCCATTCGCTTAGGGTTTCTGACCACCAACAATGAGGCAGAATATGAAGCTCTCTTGGCCGGTCTAGAAATGGCGACCTCCCTCGGTCTTGCCCGCCTCACTGTTTTGAGTGATTCTCAATTAGTGGTGAACCAAATCAACGGCGAATACGAAGCCAAGGAACCCAAGCTAGTTAAGTACCTCAGCCTGGCGCGGGCCCGGCTGCAAGATTTTCGGGGAACTATACAACACATCCACAGAACCGAGAATATCCAAGCCGACTCCTTGGCCAAACTCGCGTCTAGCTCCGGAGCCGAACATATGGATGAGGTCAGCATAGGATATCATGCCTCATCAGCCCTGGAAATGGCCGAAGTCCAGGCAGCTGAACAATCAGAACCGCAAGGATGGATGCAGCCTATAATCCGATATCTTCAAAGTGGCATTTTACCCGAGGACCGAGCCCAGGCGAGATCATTACGAACTCAGTCCACCCGGTTCACCATCGTGGATGGAACTTTATACAAAAGAGGATATTCGGTTCCATTGCTAAAATGCATGTCCGAGTCAGAAGCAGAGTATGCCCTCAGAGAGGTGCACGAGGGTATATGCGGTAATCATTCCGGCAGCCAGGCATTGGCCTATAAATTGATCCGACAAGGATATTATTGGCCAAATCTTAAAAAAGATGCCATCACGCTCGTACGGAAGTGCGTCCGATGCCAAATCTTCGCTCCGCAGATCCGATACCCGGCGGAAACCCTCACTTCCGTATATTGCCCATGGCCATTCTCCAAGTGGGGGATCGACTTGATCGGCCCCTTACCTAAAGTACGGGGAGGGGTACAATACGCCATCATCGCAGTCGATTATTTTACAAAATGGGCAGAGGCCGAGCCTATGGCGCGGACAACCGAGCAGAAAATAGTTGATTTTATATGGAAGTCACTTATCTGCCGGTTCGGGATATCTCAATCTATTGTCTCTGATAATGCAAAACAATTTGACAACAAGAAGTTTCGGGCCTTCTGCGACGGCCTCCAAATACGAAATAACTTCTCCACACCATACTATCCACAATCCAATGGGCAGATCGAGGCAGTCAACAAAATCCTAAAGCAGCATCTCAAGACACGCCTCGAAGAACTCAAAGGTTACTGGCCCGAGGAACTCCCCGGAACTTTATGGGCTTATAGAACAACGCATCGGTCCGCCACTGGAGAAACGCCTTTCTCCTTGGCTTTCGGCTCTGAATCCGTCATCCCGGTTGAAATCGGAGCACCTACCTACCGAGTAGCCCATTTCGAAGAGCAAGATAACGACTTGGCCCCCCAAGTAAACCTAGACCTCCTTGCCGAAAAATGGGCCCAAGCGGAAATGCGGAATGCCGTCTACAAAAGAAGGAGCGAAAAATATTACAACTCCAAGGTTCACCCTAGGAGTTTCCAGGTCAGAGACCTCGTTCTTAAATGGGTATTGGGCCCGGATCCCGGACCACTCAAGCCCAAGTGGGAAGGACCGTATAAGGTTAGCGAAGTCCTTCAGAACGGAACCTACCGGCTGGAATATCTGAACGGCCAGAGACTAACTTACCCATAGAATGCTAGGTATTTAAAGAGGTATTATCAATAAAATTTGACGTTATTCCATTTTTTGTATTGGTGCACCTCATAAGACCGGCTCATCCGGCACTATAAGACCGAGCTCGTCTCGGCACCTCATAAGAGCGGCTTATCCGGCACTATAAGACCGAGCTCATCTCGGCACATCATAAGAGCGGCTCATCCGGCACTATAAGACCGAGCTCGCCTCGGCACCTCATAAGACCGGCTCATCCGGCACTATAAGACCGAGCTCACCTTGGCACCTCATAAGACCGGCTCATCCGGCACTATAAGATCGAGCTCGCCTCGGCACCTCATAAGACCGGCTCATCCGGCACTATAAGACCGAGCTCGCCTCGGCACCTCATAATACCGGCTCATCCGGCACTATAAGACCGAGCTCGCCTCGTCACCTCATAAGACCGGCTCATCCGGCACTATAAGACCGAGCTCGCCTCGGCACCTCATAAGACCGGTTCATCCGGCACTATAAGACCGAGCTCGCCTCGACACCTCATAAGACCGGCTCATCCGGCACTATAAGATCGAGCTCGCCTCGGCACAACCAACAGGAGATGAACAAAAAAGAGCAGCTAAAGAGATGCTAAGAAGAAGATTTTATTCATCCAAGGAAATATTTTTACAAATTACATGTGAAAAACAAAAGAAAAGAAAGACTGGCACGCAGACCATGCAGGAAACGAAATCTGAAAGGAAACTACACGGCCCCACCATCCTGGCTAGCCGCCTGAACTGATTGTCCTTCACCTTCGCCTGGCTGAACCAACCCCGGATCTTCAATAACCTCAATGGCCTTCGGCTCATCAACTTCAAGAAATTCAACCTTCAGGTCGGACGCCTGAGACTTTATATAGGCGTGAACCTCCTCAACGGTCTTCCTTTCCTTCATGAGATCTAATATCTCGTAGCAGGCGGAGACATAGTTAAGGTTGATCAGCTCCTCGAACTCGGGCGTCTCCTTAAAAGCAGCCGCCCCTTCGGCTAGACCCTTGGCGTAGCCCGAAGCCTCGCAAGTATTAACCCGCTCGGTCAGGCTTTCAAGCTGGGCCTTATTTTCTTTCAGGTAAGCCTCGTGCTCAGCCCTGGTGTCCAACCACCGCTTATGCGCCAGTTCGGCCGCCGTGGTCATCTCTACGGCTTTCCCTTTCCATATATCGGCCTCGAGGGCCCGACTGTCCAAGATCTCCATTTCACCTTTCAAGGAGGTCATCTCCTCCTCCATGGACTTGATCAGCGAAGGACAGAGATGATGCTCTTCCTGCAAGGCCTTGAGATCGGCCTCCACCTTCTTGTGCTTCTCGACCAGGGCCATCAGTTCATCAGTGGCCTTTATGTAAGTGCACAACGCACGGCCGATCAGAGCATTCCCGAATTAGATCTGCTCATCCGGACCCATGTCGTTGGTCACCATGTCCATCTTGGGCGTCCAGCCCCTGATAGGGACGTGACTGGACTCAACCACTGCCGGGGGAACCCGGTCGAGCATCTCAGTGGTTGGGGTGGCTGCCCGGACGTAATCAAGAAACCAGCGCGGTCGTCGTCCCTTCATCTGGGCACAAGGTTCCTCCCAGTCCTTATTAACCGGGAGATAATGGCCCTCCAAGTCAATTACGGGCTCCTCACTGGTCACACGACCCGTCCGGACAGGGCTTGGGGCGGATACTGCAGCTTCAGGAACAGACGAGCCCTCTGTCTTGGTCGCACTATCCTCAGGCTCGGCCTCTACCCTCTTCCGCTTGCCCGCACGCTCCCTACGCTCGACGGCCTCAGCATCCAGCCTCGCCACTCGCTGTGCAGGCGTCTCTTTCCTTCCGGATGGAGTCTTGGCCCTATGAACTGGAAAAAGAAGATCTGTTACCAAAAAAAATACCTGATGAAGACATAATACTCAGATCGGTTGATCGAAGTCCGGCCGCCCATAGGTTTTCCTCGGTAACCAGAAGATGCGACTTCCTCTGCTCAACGGGAAGATCCAAAAGCTGTTCAACCCGTTCGTCGAACTCGGAGGAGGTCTCTTGCGCCGGGATGCGTTCTGCACATAAAGCAAATGATGAGCATTAGATAAAGGAAGAACAAAACAGAAAAAATGATACTTACTCATTTTGGCAATAAAATGCTCTGGGATCCGAAGCTCCGCGTCTATGACGCCAGGCTCCCACTCATCAGCCGAACTCCTCCAAGGCCCCCCAACAAAAAACCACTGCTCCTTCCAACTATGTATAGTCTCTGGAACATCCACCACCTCCTTGTGCATGGCATGCCGAGCTGTTAAATAGAACCAGCCCGAGCCGGATCTTCCCACCGATCTCCAAAGAAAAAGGCTGTTGAACTCCTCAAAGTTGGGCTCGGGCCAACCGTGCTGGTTCAAGAGGATGAAAAGACCCACCACCCGAGCCCAGGAATTCGGGTGAATTTGGGCAATAGGAAGGCCCCACTACTAGGGCTGTTATCGGTCCGGATCGGTCCGGTTCTTGGCCTACCCGGTATCCGACTGATAAGCTTATCGGGTAATCAGGAACCGGTCCGATAAGCTTAATGAATCCGATATTGTTCCCGAGAACCGATCCGGTAAGCTTATCGGATATCCGGACTGGTCCGTTAATTTTATCGGGTACTCGGACCGATCCGGACCGGATGTCCCGATTACCGTTTCATCTGATACTGATCCGAATTGATTCAATTGAAGAACCGATAATGCGAAATCATTCTTTTCACAATAAAATATACGAGCAAAAATATATAGTGCATTCAAATATACAACTTCATCAAAATACGAGCAAAAATATAAACTGCATGTTAAGAGACATTCATCAAATTCAAAATACAAACACCAGTCCTGAATCAAACACCATTTAGGAAAACAAACACCATTCATCAAATTCAAAATACAAACACCACACCAGTCCTGAATCAAACTTCAGTTAAGGAGACTAAAATAATACATCATTAGCCTCAGAACATGTTCATCATAGGCTGTCCATACGATCAAGCAAAACAATAAGGCAATTAAGGCAACAAGTACAGGACTGATTCAGTGATTCTTTTCAAGAGGTGGTTGAATTCTTGGCTCCTCCCAAATCAACCTCACCAAAGTGATATTGCATAATTGGTTCATCTTCTTCTTCTTCAAGCTACATTAAAAGTAAAAGTAGGCAATGTTAAAAAAGGATAAAAAGAAGACAAAAAAAATAGGATAATTTACTTACAATGCTTCTTGATGAACCCTTTCTAATCCCATAATATTCTTTAATCCAATCACTACCACATAGAAGCATCTCAACTATATCAGTTCTCATTGAGGCTCTTTTTGCATCTATAATTCTGGATCCAGCACTAAATGTTGCCTCAGAAGCAACTGTAGTAATTGGAATTGATAGTATATCTTTTGCCATTATGCTTAACCCTGGATATTTTGCTTCATTTGCCTTCCACCATTGAAGAACATCAAAACGTTTTCCACCATTTTGTACTCTTTCAGAGGGTTCAGACAAATACATATCAAGATCAGATTTAGAAGTATGAACCACATCAACACTCTCAAGAAAAGCCTCAAAGCTTCTCTTTCCCAAACCAGAACTTGTACTACACCCAGCATCTTTGTTTTTATCATGGGATTGATCTTTTTTCTTGTATGCTTCTTCATACAACTTAAATAATTCATACAAGTTTTCAGTCAACTTCTCTTTCTCAGTATCAGCCTTATTACTTGTTGGATGCAAGAAACCAAACACCCAAGTAATGAAAAACATTTTGTACCTAAAGGCACCAAGATAGGCAACAAGGCATCAAGATAGGAAACAACCAACAAGATAGGATTAAGAGCTGCCTCAGAACAGTTTCATCACAGGCAAGTGGGCATTTTTGTATCAGTGTAGTATCGATTACGTATCAGTGTAGTATCAGTTTTGAAGGCAACAAGATAAAAGTGTAGTATCAGTTCTGTATCAGTTTAGTATCAACATGGACAAAAGATAGGTAACAAGATAGGCAACATAGACAAATAAAAGATCAAAGTGTAGTATCACTTCTGTATCAGTTTTGAAGGCAACAAGATAGTCAACAACAAGATAAAAGTGTAGTATCAGTTCTGTATCAGTTTAGTATCAACATGGACAAAAGATAGGTAACAAGATAGGCAACATAGACAAATAAAAGATCAAAGTGTAGTATCACTTCTGTGTCAGTTTTGTATCAGTGTAGTATTAGTTCTGTATCAGAGTGTAGTATCAGTTTTGAAGGCAACAAGATAAAAGTGTAGTATCAGTTCTGTATCAGTTTAGTATCAACATGGACAAAAGATAGGTAACAAGATAGGCAACATAGACAAATAAAAGATCAAAGTGTAGTATCACTTCTGTATCAATTTTGTATCAGTTTTGAAGGCAACAAGATAGTCAACAACAAGATAAAAGTGTAGTATCAGTTCTGTATCAGTTTAGTATCAACATGGACAAAAGATAGGTAACAAGATAGGAAACATAGACAAATAAAAGATCAAAGTGTAGTATCACTTCTGTGTCAGTTTTGTATCAGTGTAGTATTAGTTCTGTATCAGAGTGTAGTATCAGTTTTGAAGGCAACAAGATAAAAGTGTAGTATCAGTTCTGTATCAGTTTAGTATCAACATGGATAAAAGATAGGTAACAAGATAGGCAACAAGAAGATAAAAGTGTAGTATCACTTCTGTATCAGATTGTAGTATCAGTTCTGTTGTATCAGTTTTGAAGGCAACAAGATAAAAAACAACAAGATAAAAGTGTAGTATCAGTTATGTATCAGTTCAGTATCAACATGGGCAAAAGATATGTAACAAGATTGGCAACAAGATAGGCAACAACAAGATAAAAGTGTAGTATCAGTTCTGTATCAGTTACCTAGGATCAAGAACTGCACCAATTGAAATTAATAAATTGCTTTGGCTCCAGTATTTGTCATATTTCTCCTTCATTTTAGCAGCCAAAATCTGAAGGTGTGTCTTTTCTGAAGCCTCAGAATGTTTGTCCAACAAAACTTTAACTCTAAAGAGCTCAGCCAAGAACAAATTGCATGTTGGATAAGAACTGCCACTTATTATATTTGTAACATCAACAAAAACTTCCAAGAAGGTGTAAATATCAGAAATCATCTCCCAATCTACTTCATCAGGCAAATAGTGTATAAATGCCCCATTTTCTTCAGCATATCTGGGCCATACATCTTTATAGAAATAGGCAGTACTCAACATTTTGTGTGTTGAGTTCCACCTTGTTTTGGTATCCAACACTTGCATTTTACCAGTCATTCCCAACTCCTTCACAATTTTAGCAAAATCTTTGCATCTAGCTTCAGAACCCAGGAGATATTTCACCCCTGCCCTGATAGTATCAACTATTGGCCTCACAATATCAAGTCCATCCTGAACCAGCAAATTCAAGATATGTGCACAACATCTAACATGAAATATTTGGCCATCTAGAGGCAATTTTCCCCTATGCCTAAAATCATGCTTCAACCTATTTATGCAAGCATCATTTGCTGATGCATTGTCAACTGTTATTGACACAACCTTTTCTCTAATTTTCCAGTCATCCATAACCCTCAACAACTCCCTAGCAAGAACCTCACCACTATGAGGTGGTGGGACATTACAAAAAGATAAAACTCTTTTATGTAGTTGCCATTTAGAGTCAATGAAATGGCACATTACGATAATGTAACCAATTCTCTGATCACTTGACCACCACAAGTCAGTGGTTAACCCTATTTTATTAATCTTAGACATTACAGTTTTCATCTTATTCTTCTCATCATTGTAATATTTTTGGCACTCTGTTTCCACTGCATGCCTAGTAATCCTTTTATATTGAGGATTAATTTCCCTCAAAAATCTATTGAAAATAACACCCTCCATCATCAGAAAAGGAAATTCATGTCCTAATACCATGTGGGCAGCTAGGACCTTAACCTTAGCATGATCATATTTCCAAGCAACAAGAGAAGGATTATCACTATCACTAGTAAACAGATCAGTCTTTAACCTTGACTGAGAGCCAGGTTTTTCAGATGGATCTAGTTTCAGTTTTCTTTGAACACAGGATTTCAAGTGCTTCCTAGCATTGGATGTACTGCCATGCACAAGATCAAAAGTATAAAGAGCACCACACCATTTGCACTTCCATTTCTTTTTTCCATCTGGAAGAGTAATTACTTCCATCTCAGTATGGACAATAGATTTCTTTGATCTTGTTCTCCTGACAGGGTCATCCAAAGCTGCGGCTTGACCATCAGCGGTTGACCCTTCAGTTTGACTATTATCATTGATGTCCAACAGTTCTCCAATCTCAATCCCTCCTCTGACCTCATTATCATCCACATCAATATCGAATTCATCATTCATCACTGGACTACAACAAGAATCCTGATAAGACATCTCATATACAAGTTAAAAATAACAAGTAAATTACAAATAATTTGAAAACAACTAATTGAAACCACATATAAAACCTATTTTAACATTGTTTCAAAAGAAGCCACTGTTTCAAAAGTAGGCAATGTTAAAAAAGAAGAAGCCACTGTTATTATTCAAAATACCCAAATAAGATAAAAACTCTAATTAAAAATCCCAAATAAGATAAAAACCAGAAAATTGGAAATCATAGAAAACCCCTAATTTGAAACCCTAACTACAAAATCCCTAATTTGAAAACCCAATAAGATAAAAAACCGAAAATTGGAAACCCTAATTCGAAACCCCGATGAATAACATAATGAAGCCATTAACAAAAAAATACTCACAAAAAAATCGCTTAAATACTCACAAGAAATCGCTTAAATACTCACAAGATTTTATATGTGGAACTTGAATATGTTGAAATCGGTTGAAGATCGAGATGAAAAAACACTGAATCGGCCTTCTTGTTTATGAATTCAAGGATTAAAATCCTCAGGTTAGCTTGCGGTTCTGTAAAATCAAAGAGAAAAAAAGGATGGAGAGTGAAAGACGAGAGAGAGAGAGGCAGAGATGAGAGACTGAGAGCGACGGCGGACTTCTCAAACATGAGAAGAAAGAAATGAACGCAGAAAACCCTATTCTCGCGTTTTTATAGTGTTTTATTACCGGGTTACCGGTCCGGGTCCTATCGGATACCGGGTAAAAAATTGGTATTCATTCCCGGACTGATAAGCTTATCGGTCCGGATCGGTCCCGGTTTTTCGGTCCGGATCTCGGTCCGGTTCTCGGATCTACCAGCCCAATAACAGCCCTACCCACTGCCTTAGCCACCGGGAAAAGGCTAACGGGAGCGGAAACCTCAGCCCTGCCAGCAGAGAGCGGTAGTACACCGCCGCACAACCGACGGGCGGAGTGTGAGGCCTCTCCTCGGGAGTCGGAATGAACATCCGCACCCTAGCCGGGATCTTAAACCGCAGCCGCCAAGCCACCAGCTGCTCCTCCGTGACGGTACTGCGAATCGAAGCAGAGTCCCACCCGGCCTCTACGAAATGGGACGACCGAGGCCGAATCCAAGACGCCGAAGACCTAATTACTTCCTCCTCCGGAATCCCGCCGACGGCCGTCAATGGCGCCGCCATCTCCACAGCTACAGATCCCGGCGACCTGGCGACCTCACTTTCTTCTTCTTCGACGCTCCAGTCGACAGAAACTCCGCCTACCGAAAGATCCGCCACTCCCATGCGGTCCGGCAACACGGCCAACTCCGTCGCTGTCTCGCCCCTCAGCTTCGACATCTTAAATAAAAAAAGGGGAAGAAAAGAGCTTACCAAGGAAGTCTTTCTCAAATTGGGAAAAGGACACCGAAATTTTTCTCTCTCGTCTCTGCAACAAAACACAAAAATGGCGGAGGGAATAACAAAGATGGAGACGTCCTATATTTATAAGGGAAGAGAGGCATTAAATGCCCAGCGCGTGACGCGACGATTCACACTGAACCGTCGCAAAAATCGAAGGCGCGTGAACACGTCATCAAATCAGATTCCGCCACGCGTCTCCCTCATCATGGCACCTAGAAACCTCGAAATTGAATCGACGCGACTCCCGAAGAGGCGTCCCTTCGAGAGATCTTATCCTCCCACAAGCCGGATTGGCCTCAATACGAAACGACCCCAGCCCCGGCGCGGCACGGCCCTGGACTCGGGGGCCCTTGTTGATAGCCCATCCACCTTGGCATCCACATAAGCACTCCAGGCAGCTGAACCGGCCGATCAGAGCAACAAGCCGGACCGAGTATGAACCCGATTTTTTCCCGGCCTCATTAAAGACCGGACCGGGCAGAGACTCCAAAGACCGGGCCGATACCCAGACCGTGAGGGCCGAGCAGATCGAGGATAAAAATGCTCCGACTCAAGATTACGACAAGGCCGACCTGAGCGGCGAGAGACCCGAGGTCCGACCTGAGCGGCGGGAGACCCGAGGACCGACCCAGCGGATAAGTGTCGCTAGAAGCATGCGGGACAGGCACACATGCCAATTAATGCATGTTGTCATGTCCCTTCCCGAAGCAATCCTTAGAAGCCGCCACGTGTCTAAGGTGTATTTACAGTCTAACAAATATTTTGGGCATATTCCCCAACATCCTCCAACTGTCATCTCCTGACTGGCCGAGATTATCTATTTATAGGAAGAACGTACAGTAAAAAAGGACTTTTGGAAATTTAGTAAAAAAAAGAGAGAGAGAGAAAGAGAAAAAGAAAAACAATAAGACTTGTAATCAGCAAGCAAAAAAGATAGACCGGCACAAATATATTCTGCTCGGCTCTACTTCATATAAAGGTCATTAATAAAATTTAGTGATCTAATCCTTTTCATCTTGTTTATTATTTTCTATGTGGCTTCGATCCATTCGTCCAGATCAGCACACGTAACGTTGACCAAATCAGACGTCAACAGATGCATCATTAAAATGGTCGAATATTCTACAAGTGGATCAACTCAAAAAATTCAATAAATTTATGTAAAATAATATTAGAAAAATAAAAAAATACATGTTTTCAAGAATACAAATACTTATTTTACTCCGTTGGATTTAATCAGGATTGAAATAATACAACCAGTTTGTAGAATATTTGACCATTTTAATAGAAACTATTTCAATACATCCTCTGAGTTCTGTTATACTGTTGACCCACGTCAGTTTTGATCGAGATGAAAAATATCACGACTAATAATATGAAAGAAGACGGAAAAGTCCAAGTTTGGTAACAAATTTTAAATAAATAATTTCAAAGCAAATATTTTGCAAGTAAATAAAGTAAAAATATCACAACTAATAATGTGAAATAGACAAAACTAGATAACTAAAATAATACATTATTTTGAGAAACTGAAAGAAAAAATTACAATCGTTTTGAGTAGAAGTAAATAAAATTTTGATAACTATTTTGGGAATTGATATTCTATCCTTCTCATGGTGTATTTTCCTAGTACTAATTAGGTTACCTAGATAGTAGGGATTCTAATTTTCAAAAACCTTCTAGAAGTAGTAGGGTCTGTATGTATAGAAAAAGAGTCATTGGAAAATCTATATAAAACCTCATCTATCACTGATATCGATATAATTATTTTACTCACTTCATCTTCTATTGTATTATTTACAACTTCCTTAGACACATTATCAGTACTAGCCTTACAAGTTTCTTTTTGAAAATTTTAAAAAACCAGAATATAGTTTCTCTTTTTTTTTTTTTGGCAGAACCCAATTCTCGCCGCCCGCACGCCGCCATAAAGCACTGCTGCACGACCCCCTCGTGCATCCGATCGCCCGCCGACCCTGATCGCCCCGCAAGTCCGCTCGGTATATCCACCCTGACCGAGTCCTCTTGCCACGTCAGTGCTTCGACTGAGCCCATCTGTCGTGTCCAAGCCAGCCGCAACGAGCCATCTCATCGGCTCACATTGCTCTACCGACTCGAGCGCACCAACAAGCCCGACTAGGCCGCGATCCACCATGAAGAGTAGCCCCGACGCACCTGCATCCGACCCAACGAGAAACCCTAGCTCGATCCCTGACCCCCATTCAGTCACGAAATTCTAGGGATCAGCACATCCCAGCTTGGCCCCGCCTGTTTCCATTTGGCCTCTTTTTCGGCTCGATAGTTCTGGACAACAAATTCGAATTTTTGTGTTATCTCGACCCAACAAAATTACAATTTTCACATTGTTGCATCGAGTATCAATCCATTCAATGGAGCCACTGTTAATAGCTCCATATCAATTACCCAATTTTGTTATAGAGGAAATTATGTACAACTTGTCCCTTTTTCAATTATCTCTATTGGGAGCTTTTAGTTGGGGAAATGGGTACTTGGACTCTTAAATACCCAATGCTACTTTGCAGTGGATAAGACCGTGAGAGAAGTGGGTGTTTATTGCATGTCGAATATATTAAAAATATGCTCTCGAATGTTACTCAGAGGATGAGAGAGTGAGATCATTTGTATTGTAATTATGAATATTTAATAAGGTAATTATTATTTCTATATTATTATATATCACTGTATTGTGATTTAGTATATAGAATAATATTCCTTGCATTTGAGAGCAAATATTCTACTCCTTATGGAGATAAGGAGATAGGCACTAGTAGTGTTTACAGCTCCAATGCTTAACTAGTTCGCAAGTCGATAAAACTTAAATGGGCATTAAGTTTAGCCAAGATTTGTATAATGTGTACTTTGACATGTGGAGTGCCTGTCTTCACTAAGAGTTAGTGGGAGCACAAGTTATAGGTATGCTAATGAGATTAGTATACTCAAACACGACTCACCTCGATTCGGTCACATGGATATCACTCAGGGTTTGTCAATGACTGAATCGAAAGGTTGTGATAGGTATACGTGGACCTTTGACTTGAGATTTCAGTAGGAGATGTGCTTGTGACATTAAGTTAGTCATTAGAGTAGTTCGATCCAATCGCCAGTTGGTGGGGTCAACCTCGAAATGCAACTTAGTGGGCAAGTAGCAGTCTCTACTGAATACCAAGATAGAATTCTTTCTTCTGTAAGTGAGCAGGTAAATGTCCTATGCGGTTAATAGCAAATGAGATAATAAGTATTTGGCCAAAGCAGTTAGAGCTAGTTGTATTTGATACACAAGAGCTCGGTGATCTCGGTTTGCATTAACAGAAAGCATAGAGTCAAGTTACAGTAGGGTTTGACTTTACCTCCTAATACTTGACCGGGACATATGATTGAAGGGTCTATACGTATACGGTATTCACGACATAATAGTTTTGAATGATCCGATCATTCTTAGTTGGGTTACTGTACGGAGCACTAGACTAGCTAAGTGTTACCCTTACTCCTTCGTTCCTCCCATTGTCGACTAGGACGGACCTATGGAGTCGCGCACAAGGATAATTGATAGATAAATATGTATTTATTATCTCTTTATTAATATTGGATATTAGATATCTATTTTGATTTATTTGATAAATCATGCGGTCAGTGAATTGAAATTAATTACTCGATGATTAATCTAATTCATAAATAATTATTTCTTAAAAATATATTATTAAAATTTTGTATTTGGTAAAATTAATTAATTAATTAGATTAATTAATTAAGTATATATATATAATTGAGATAAAACGAAGTGTATTAGACGCGCGAACTTCCTGTACACGAACCGAGTGGCTAGGTTCGTTTTCTCACCTAAAACTAAGTGGGCCACCACCCTCACTTTCTCCTCACCTTCCATGTTACTTCCTAACATGTAAGGTGTATTTTTATATAGCAAAGCATGTAGAGTTGTAATGAGATTCCATATCTCATGATTGATCTCATTTTTGTTATAAAAAAAGTAAGTCTTTCATTTTTTGAGTTAGACTTGAGAAAGCAAAACACACACACAAAAGGTGTGCTCCAGCCGTGAGCTTCATGTGAAGAGGGAGAAGAAATTTTTCTTCAAGTCTTGTTCATCTTTGAGAGAAAGAAAAGGAAGAAGCGAAGAGAAGGAAAATACTATATCAATTCCTAGCCGTGTTCTTTGAGAACGGATTGATATATTATTTTTCCGATCAATATCCAACACATGATAACATAGAGACACTAGGCTTCTTCAGTATTTTGATCATTCATCAAGTTACAACGAATTAGATTCGTGTTCGTGACCTGGAAACGATCAAAGCTTCGCTCGGGAATTTTTCTTCAAGAAGATATTATCAAAGGTCTACGAGGGTATGATCTCTTAATTTTATCTTCGTCTTTTTATATTCGTTTATACGATGCTTGATCGATCCGTTTTTGGGGTTTGGCTTTATCCGATTGGACCAGTTTATTTTCCACTGCGTATCTCGTTTTGTTCACCGAATCTCAACAGTGGTATCGGAGCGAGGTCTTGTGATCGTATATACGATATTTTTCATTTGGAATGCTTGGTTAGTTTTTATGATTTAGAATCATAATTGTTTTAATTGTTAATGTTTAATGTTCATCTAAAAATTATTTTTCATAATTTATTTTACAATATAATTTATTTTTCTTTTGAAAAACTGATTTAATTATGTAATATACAAATTATAAAAATATTATTTTGGATTCGGGACAAAAAGACGAGCCAAAAAATGGCGGACCAGACTCGGGGCTGGGGAAATTGTCGGGGTATCGGGGCTTTGCCAGTGACAAAAGGCGCCTCTGGGTGGAAAATTATTTTTCCGTCAAACTCATGGAAAATTAAAATCTAAACCGGAATATTGTTTTTTCGAGTATGTCGGGGTAATATTTTTGGGGAAGGTTGATAAATTCCTAGAGTGCATTAGATGCGGTTGTGACAAATCAAACCCCTAGAAACCATATGGGTTGCCGGGTAAGATTCAATTGTTAGACTAATAGGAGTTGATGGTTTAAACTTAGATAGTTCAGCGAGCCATATAAACCAAATGGGTTTCGGGCAAGTGAACTAGGGGTAAATGAAGATCGAATCATCCATTAGATGGGTTGGTGTTGGACACCACTTTATAAAGAATGATAGAATAGAAACCGTATGGATTGTCCTCTATTAAACTTTGTAAATAACTCGATCACCACTATGAAGTCAACCGTAACTTTCGGATTTCATATGGGAGTATGCAAATGCCAATAAAATAGTAGGAGCCGAGTTATGAATAAAGAAAATCCTTAAATTCTTTACTCGAATCATAATTAAACAATTCTTAAATTATTCTCTGCAGTTAACAAAATCTTTCAAAATGACAATGAACCCACTCACTATACTGCTTGAAAAGAACATCCTGACTGGTCCGAACTATGTGGACTGGCTTCGGAACTTGAGGATTGTCCTCACTATGGAAATGCTGGGATATGTCTTGGAGGCGGACATCCCAGCAGCTCCTGCAAGGACCCGAGCCAATCAGGAAGATGTCGATGCTCATGCGAAATGGGTAAAATACGACGTAAGAGTACGCGGGTACATGTTAGGCTCAATGACTAATGAGCTTTAATGTGCCCATGAAAAGATGACATCTTAGAGAGCCATCTTAGCGCACCTGGCTGAGCTCTATGGAGAGCATAGTCGAACTGCTAGATATGAGATATCGAAGCAATTATTCGGCGCCAGGATGAAGGAAGAAGAGAGGGTTGGGGACCATGTCCTCAAGATGATCACGATGATTGAGAGATTAGAAGCACTTGATTTTCAGAAGCATGCATCTCTCCAAACTGACCTTATCCTGCAGTCACTTCCTGACTCCTTTTCCCAATTTGTCATGAACTTCAATTGCAATGAGATTGTATGCAACTTAGCTGGGCTAATGAACAAACTGACGACAGCCCAGTCTCAGATGAAGACAAAGGGAAAGGAAGCTGCACTTGTGATTTCTTTTGGGACTTGGAAGTCCAAGAATAAGAAGAAAAAAAACAAAAAGCAGTTACGTCCAGTAGCCAAGATCGATAAGGGAAAGGGCAAAGCCCCAATGGTTCAAAAGAGCAAGGGGGCCAAGAAAACGGATGTGTGCATTAACTTCGGTGAGCTAGGCCACTGGAAAAGGTATTGTCCAAAGCTTGACCGTAATGCGCCTTCAAGAACGGAATTACTGGTTTTAGAAACAAATTATTCTGTAACTGTATATTCTACTTCTTGGATACTTAATTCTGGTGCAAGTTCTTACATTTGTACAATGAATCAGGATCTGGAACGAAGTAGAAAGCTGGATTCAGGGGAATTGATGGTCACCGTCGGAAGTGGACATAGTGTCAAGGATTCTGATATTGGATCCCTTATGTTGGATTTAGAATCTGGTTTTATTCTTACTTTAGAAGATGTACTTGTTTTGCCCAAGGTACATAAGAATATTGTATCAATTCCGGTCATGGACCGAAAGAGATTTCACTTCTTTATTGGAGATGAGTCCTGTCATATTTATTTAAGAAATAAATTGGTTAGTACTACTATATTGTTAAATGGTTTATACCATTTAAATCTAAAGAATAAAACAACGGTGAACACTATAACTAAGAAGCGTGGTAGGGATAAAACAAATAAAGCACTTAAGTGGCATCTTAGACTTGGTCATATTGGTCAGACTAAGGTTCATAAAATGGACAAAGATGGACTTAAGGGTCCATTGGGATCGGATCCCTATCCAACTCGTGAATCTTGCCTTCAAGGCAAAATGACTAAGTTACCCTTCGCAGGGACTTTTAAAAGAGCTGTTATAAAAATTGTATTGATGAATACCGACGTCTGTGGCCCTTTTGAAGTGGCACAAGATGGTTTTCAGTATTTCATTGCATTCACTGATGACCATACTAGGTATGGGTTCGTGTACTTAATGAAACATAAGTCTGAAGCTTTTGATAAATTCAAAGAATTTAAAGCCTTAGTTGAAAATCAAACAGGTAATCGTGTTAAGACTCTTCATTCAGACCGAGGTGGTGAGTGCATGAGTACTGAGTTTGATGAGTTCTTAAAAGAACTAGGAGTAGTATCATGATTCATTCCTACAGCTACTCCACAATTAAATGGTGTATCAGAAAGAAGGAACTGAACCTTGTTGGACATGGTTCGCTCCATGCTTAACTATACTGATCTACCGATTTATCCGTGGGGTTACACGCTCCTTATTGCTGCGCATATCTTGAATAGATGTCCTTCCAAATCCGTTCCTAAGACTCCACATGAGATGTGGAGAGGTAGGAAACCAAGTCTGAATCACACTAGGATTTGGGGATGCCCTGCTTATGTCAAGAAGATTAAAGTAGATAAATTGGAAGCTAGGTATGTGAAAGGTCGTTTCATAGGATATCCAGGGGATTCTATGGTATATCTATTCTATATGAACGAAGATCATAGGATCATCATTGCTATCAATCACCCTTCCTGGAAGTTCAGTTTATTCAGGAAGGAGGCGCAGGTAGAAATATTTCTTTGGAAGAAATAAAAGAAACACCAAATGAGACACATGTGCAAGATATTAGAACCGAACCTTCTAAAATACAAACACAAACTCGCAAGTCTAGTAGAATTTCACAATTACCTGAGAGGTACGGATATCTGCATCAAGAGGAACTGGGTGTCCATGAGATGACAGAAAGTAGTCAAGAGAATGATCCTTCTACATACGACCAAGCGATGGTAGATGTTGACTCCGCCAAGTGGAAAGAAGCTATGGAAGCTGAGATAGACTCAATGCATGCTAATCAGGTCTGGACTTTAGTAGATCATCCTAAAGGCATAGTGCCTATTGGAACCAAATGGATCTATAAAAGAAAGACTAATGGAGATGGCAAGGTTGATACATATAAGGCCAGGCTTGTAGCAAAGGGTTATTACCAAAGAGAAGGAATCGATTACTTTGAGACCTTCTCGCCTGTAGATATGATTAAGTCTATTCACATGATGCTTGCCATAGCAGCCCACTTAGATTATGAAATATGGCAAATGAATGTGAAAACGGAATTCCTAAATGGATTCCTTGAGGAGGAGATTTACATAGAATAGCCTAAGGATTCATATCTCAAACTAATATTCATAAAGTATGAAAACTTCAGCGTGCCATTATGGGCTGAAGCAAGCTTCGCGGAGTTGGAATCTTCGTGTTAATGAGACAGTCAAAGAGTTTGATTTTGTCCAAAACGCCCTGTATTTACAAGAAGGTTAGTGGGAGCAAAATTGCGTTCTTAATACTATATGTAGATGACATTCTACTTATAGGAAACGACGTAGGAATGCTCAGTTCTGTGAAAGCTTGGCTTTCTAAAGAGTTCTCAATGAAAGACTTGGGAGAAACTACCTATATTCTGGGTATTCGCCTCTACCGGGATAGAGCAGAAAGAATGTTAGGTCTTTTCCAAGCCCTCTACATAGAAAAGATCTTGAAGCGATTTAGGATGGAAGATTCTAAAAGAGGGTTTCTACCTATGCAACATGGTGCAGAACTTTCCTTAGAGATGTGTCCTCAAAGTGAGGAAGACAGAAAGGAAATGAGCAAGGTACCCTATGCTTCGGCAGTAGGTAGCCTCATATACGCTATGATTTGTACTAGACCGGACATTGCCTATGTTGTGAGCGTAGTAAGCCGATTTCAGTCAAATCCAGGGCAGGAACATTGGACTACTGTGAAGAACATTCTTAAGTACCAAAGCAGGACTAAAGACTTTGTTCTTACTTACGGCGGTGGAGAACTTAAAGTGATGGGTTATACGAACTCATATTTTTCAGGGGACATGGATGCTAAGATGTCCACATCAAGGTATATATTTACTCTGAATGGTGGGGCAGTTTCTTGGAGAAGTGCCAAGCGAAATTCGACTGCTATCTCTACATGTTAAGCCGAATATCAGGCAGCCACGGAGGCTGCTAAAGAAGCTTTTTGGATTAAGAAGTTCACTGAGAAACTTCAAGTGGTTCCTAATGCAGAGAAGCCCGTTACGCTATTTTATGAGAACGACGGAGCTGTTGCACAGGCTAAGGAGCCTAGGGATTACCACAACACCAAAAATATTGCGAGAAAATATCATTTTGTTAGAGAAATGGTTCAGAAAAGGAATGTTATACTACAGAGAGTAGACACAGCAAATAACGTTGCTGATCCGCTTACCAAGCCACTATCTCAGAAGGTCTTGGAGAGAAATATGGAGAGTCTGGGTATTAGATACCATAGTTTGTGGCATTGAATGCAAGTGAGAGATTGTTAGGAATATGCCCTCGAATGCCACTCAGTGGATGAGAGAGTGAGAGCATTTGTATTGTAATTATGAATATTTAATAAGGCAATTATTATTTCTATATTATTGTATATCACTAGCATTGTGATTTGGTATATAGAATAATAGTCCTTGCATTTGAGAGCAAACATTCTACTCTTGATGGAGATAAGGAGATAGGCACTAGAAGTGTTTAGAGCTTCAATGCTTAACTAGTTCGCAAGTCGATAAAACTTAATTGGGCATTAAGTTTAGCCATGATTTGTACAACGTGTAGTTGGACATGTAGAGTGCCTGGCTTCACTAAGATTTAGTGGGAGCACACGTTATAGGTATGCTAATGAGATTAGTATACTCGAACACGACTCACCTCGATTCGGTCACATGGATATCACTCAGGGTTTGTCAATGACTGAATCGAAAGGTTGTGCTAGGTATACATGGACCTTTGACTTGAGGTTTCAGTAGGAAATGTGCTTATGATATTAAGTTAGTCATTAGAGTAGTTCGATCCAATCACCAGTTGGTGGGGTCAACCTCGAAATGCAACTTAGTGGGCAAGTAGCAGTCTCTACTGAATACCAAGATAGAATTCTTTCTTCTATAAGTGAGCAGGTAAATGTCCTATGCGGTTAATGGCAAATAAGATCATAAGTCTTTGGTCAAACCAGTTAGAGCTGGTTGTATTTGATACACAAGAGCTCGGTGATCTCGGTTTGCATTAACAGAAAGCATAGAGTCAACTTACAGTAGGGTTTGACTTTACCATGACCCTAATACTTGACCGGGACATGTGATTGAAGGGTTTATACGTATACGGTATTCACGACATAATTGTTTTGAATGATCCGATCATTCGTTCTTAGTTGGGTTATGGTACGGAGCACTAGACTGGCTAAGTGTTACCCGTACTCCTTAGTTCCTTCCATTGCCGACTAAGACGGACCTATGGAGTCGCGCAAAAGGATATTTGATGGATAAATATGTATTTATTATCTCTTCATTAATATTGGATACTAGATATCTAATTTGATTTATTTGATAAATCATGTGGTCTAGTGACTTGAAATTAATTACTTGGTGTTTAATTTAATTCATAAATAATTATTTCTTAGAAATATATTATTATAATTTTGTATTTGATAAAGTTAATTGATTGGATGCGCGAACGTTCTGTACACGAACCGAGTGGCTCGGCTCATTTTCTCACCTAAAACTAAGTGGGCCGCACCCCTCACTTTCTCCTCATCTTCCATATTGCTTCGTAACATGTGAGGTGTATTTTTATATAGCAAAGTATGAAGACTTGTAATGAAATTCCATATCTCATAATTGATCTCATTTTTGTTATATAAAAAAAAAGTAAGCCTTTCATTTTGTGAGTTAGACTTGAGAAAGCAAAATACACACATAAAATGTGTGCTCCAGCCATGAGTTTCATGTGAAAAGGGAGAAGAGTTTTTTCTTCAAGTCTTGTTCATCTTTGCGAGAAAGAAAAGGAAGAAGAGAAAAGAAGAAAAATACTATATCGATTCCTAGCCGTGTTATTTGAGAACGGATTGATATATTATTTTTCCGATCAATATCCGATGCATGATAACGTAGAGACACTCGGATTCTTTGGTGTTTTGATCATTCATCAAGTTACAATGAATTGAATTCGTGTTCGTGTTGTGACTGGGAAACAATCAAAGCTTAGATAGGGAATTTTTCTTCAAGAAGCTATTATCAAAGGTCTACGAGGGTATGATCTCTTAATTTTATATTCTTCTTTTTATATTCATTTATACGATGCTTGATCGATCCGCTTTTGGGGTTTGGTTTTATCCGGTTGGACCGGTTTATTTTCCGTGGAGTATCTCGTCTTGTTCACCGAATCTCAACAAAAGAAAACTATGAGACAGACTCCAGAGAGTCACAGAATTGTTGAAAGTCAATATTTTGTGGTTGTTGCATACACCACATACTTTGGTGCGATATGATGTCACCGTGTTCTTTTCATTTTTATTAACAAAAACTAAGGAAATTATATCAAGTAATGTTTACGTTACACATTTCTATACGCCGATTGTGATCTTTTACATTGTCACTAAAAATCTAACAAGACTGACTTCTTATTGTTTATATTTTGTGGACACAAAGCTCGAATATCATCCAAAATTTGAGATTCTGGACCATGATGGCGAGGAGTATCATTGATGGCTTTCAGACGTCCATTTGGCATTCATCGGTAAGAGATTTACTACCACCATATTTTCCTCTAACAAGCCTATGGATCAAGAACCGAGAAATAAAACCAAGGATAATGCATTGATATATTTCAACATCATATACATCCTCTATTGAAAAAGCGTTATACAAACTTAAAAACTCCCAAGGAACTATAGGAAACAATGGAATAACGCTTTAGCAATGTGCATGATCAGTGCTTCTCCGAATTACAATTATAATGGGATCAAATCCGGTTCTTGGTTTATGGGAATGTGGAGAATTTATAATCAAGCCATATTTGATCACTACAAGAAAAACTGCATCACACAACGATTTTTTCCCGTTGTCTAACCCCCTATTTTCCCGTTGTCTATTGAGACGCCGTCTCTTACGTGCCTCAGACAACGGTACATAATCTGTTGTGTGAAATAGTGAGAGAAAACGACTTCATATCTAGACACCGTTGTGTAATATCCAAAAACAACAATACATCATTTAGAAACCATTGTTGTTTGGGATGCCACAATAGTTTTAGAACAATACAAACTTGTCACAAAGGAAATTACACAAAATTTTTGTAGAATTTGTCCATTGTCTGTCTATTTATAACTCAAGTATTGTTCATTTAAAACCTGTTGTTAGAATTTATCAAACACAATTGTTTTTTATTTTGAATATGTTGTTAAGATTTCATAAACACAATGGTTTCTTAAAACTATAGCATTGTTTGAGGGTTAAGCACAAAATTATAGCATTGTTTGAGAGTTAAGCGCACAAGCCTTTGTCGAAGTTGCGCCATTTTTGGAGTCTTGAGGCCACAACGGTTTTGTTTTTCAAAACAATTGTTAGATGCACTAAGCATAATTGTTTATTTCTTACAAAGTGTTGTTTATATTTTCTATAAACAACGATTTTATAATTGAAACATATGTTTTTACTATTTCCAAATAATGCTTTGTTAGAATGTTGTTGTCTAATGCGGATTTTAAAAACTATTTTTTAAAATTACCTAGTTGCCTAATGACAGATCAGACAATGATTTTATTTGCATTAAAACTATTAATTTAGAAAATAGCTTCAATTTACAAAAAAATATCAATCAATATTCATCATTAAATACCAATCATTATTCGCTGTTACAATAGCAACAAATATTTCCATATCAAAGCAATAAGCATGAAGTCGAACTGCAGACAATACGTTAAAAACATTAATAATTCCTGTAATCTACTGAATTTTTTCATCACTCCTATATTGCAACAACACCTTGAACTGTTCCAATGAAGCTGCAGAAGCTACAGCCCGACCAGTTGGAATTTGCAATTGTCTAGTTATTTGTTTGCACACATAGAAGCTTTTAGCACTTGAGGGCTCTTTCCAGACATGTCCAATAAAACCTGCATTATGAACACGATTACACGAGTCCGACTTTAAATTGGACAACTAAATAAACCAAAGATAGCTACTCACCAAAAAACTCCTTTGGCCGCAACAAAGATCTAGTCAAACTCGAGCAAAAAACACTGAAGCTGCACCCCATTTCCACACCTGAACCTATACCACATAAACCAAACATTCCACTCCTCAATCCAACAGCACAACCAAAAATTAAAGACGGATCCAAAAATTAGTGGAAGTACAAAGAAAAACTATGCTTGTGATGGTGTTAGGTATTAGTATTACCCAAGCGAACCAAAAAAAAGACTGTTTTAATATCCTCCCTATACAAAATGCAAATCGCAAAATAGAACAACAAATATCCAGTGTGATTTGAGAGATAATTTGGTTCTCTTGTTAATTCCAAGATTTTTATATTGTTTCGAATCGTCTACATAATTCTATAAGAATATCAAAAAAAAAGTACGAACAAAAGGTGGTCAAAAAAGGCAAAAGAAAGTAAGCATCACTTTCTCAGGATTCTCTCTTATGGCATATTTGCGCCCGCTGACATATTTCTGTGATATCTGCCCCACTAAATCCTTGAGTGTCCTCGGCAAGAGCTCGCAGATCAACATCTTTGGAGAGTGGTGATTTGCGGAGACATGCTTTGAAGATTTGATGACGAGACTCCACATCTGGCAGAGGGATATATATTAACTAATCAAGACGGTCGGGACGAAGAAGTGCGGGGTCGATTATGTCGGGCCTGTTAGTTGCCCAAATTATGAAAACAGTCTTATTTGCATTCATGCCATCCATTTTAGTCAAGAGCTGGTTGAGAAAAAAAATATATACATATATAAGATCTTTCTATTCAAGCAAATATAAAAACAGTATATAAGATCCATGGGTGATTGATTCCTTTGGAACTTGTATTTAACTTACCGGTCAGTTATATTGTAAAGGACAAATGCCATGCATCATAATTATTTATAGCTGGAAAGGTAATAACCTGAGTAGCAATAGAGTCGAGCTCGTCAAAGAAGAGCACACATGGAGCAGATTGCTGAGCCTTGTCAAATATTTCACGGACATTGGGCCATTGGCTTCACTCTCACCAAACCACATGGTGAGCAGTTCAGGTCCTTTTACACTAATAAAGTTGGCCTGGCATTCATTTGCAATCGCCTTGGCAAGTAAAGTTTTACCACATCCAGGTGGACCATAGAAAATAACACCTTTGAAGGTGACATACCGAATTTCTCAAACTTCTCTGGATGTTCTATGGGATATTGAACAGTCTACAAGACAATAAAGAAGTTAGCAAGTATCAACTTCAACAAATGTAATGTAATATACAAAGGTCTTGTTTGTTGATTCTTTAGTCTAATACTCGCAAACGCACGATTTGTTCGATGTAGATATGACGTGCAAGGTCGATTCCACAGGGAAGACTATAATAGTGAAGTCAAATTATTCTTATCGTTTTGAACCAAATTATATTAAATTCTAACCTAGTCCCAAATAATTTTATTTTTGAATGGTTATAATAATTGCATTAAATAACAGTAATTTTTAAGTACATTTTAGATAAATTAATTTTAAATAATTTACTAGGGTTTAGAGTCAACCAATATCTATTTATTATTTATTTTATATTTTAATTCCAAGAAATTCAGGGAATAGATTCTAAAATCAATCTCACTATTTCCCTATAGATTTGACAATAAGTACAAAATTATAATTCAAATATAGATTTTTCTTCACTTAAAAAATGTAATTTCTAAGCATTATATGTATCCAATTTAATTGAAAACAAATAATCAAAGAAATTAACTAATATCAATAATCACAAAGCAAGGGGGAATTTATAACTATCAAAAATACGTAATATAATTGATGAAATAATATTCCTCTATTGAATCGAAAATCATAATCGTTAAAAATATTTATTTTGGAATTATTATATAAATATTAATAATAATATAGACATGGTTTCATCATAACCCCAGTAAAAGAAAATTACTCACTCATAATAACAACACAAATAAATAAATATTCCATAATATTATTACTCAAATATAATTTTATTACACACTATTTTTATTTCTCTCCCTTACAATAATATCTCTCTATTTTTTCTCCTCTTTTTTTCTTCCTCAAACACTACACATTCATCCCCTATTTATACTACTACAAAATTAATAAAATAATAATTTTTAACATTTTAAAATCCCACCCCCAATAATACATGGCTGGGATGCCAATTAATGCTGATGTCATGGATGACATCAGCAGAGAGGTGAATTTTCAGTCCAATCGGGTGTTGACACGTGGCACAATATGGTCTGTCTATTTAATTGTCCTTCGAACGGTCATAACTTCTTCATACGAACTTGGATTCGGATGATTTTTTTTTAAAAACGATCGTCTCGACGAGACGAATAAAGTGAGACCAGTCATGACTATATTTGAATTTTGTAAAAATATCGTCCTTGAACCAATTGATCTGTCTTGTACCGGTTGGTTAACCTGCAGATATAATTTAATCCAATTAATTATCCAAAAATGACAAAAAATTATAGAAAATTCTAACAACAATGAAATAATATAAATATATAGTAAAACGAATAAATTTATCACACAACACATAATTATATATATAAAATACTACTAAAAATATTACTCAAAATATACTAAACAAATCCCCCCACACTTATCTTTTGTACATCCTCGGGCAAATCTTATACCCGAGTTATAATACTCATATGCTGAAAAAAATCATGACAAAACCAATATCAAGAGAGAACAAGTGATCATCACCCAAGTGAGATCAGAGAAAAATAGGATGCCGCACCAAATTCTAACAACTTCATTGAGAATCGAATGCCAAAAGATTCAATACCCTCACGGTGGATATCACTCTTCACTCAAGTGTATATACGGGATATTCGAGAAGAGTTCACTCATATCAAAGCATAATGTGTCATTACCATATGCTTGGTCAAAAATCAAATCTCCACTACTTAAAAATAAACTCATGCATAAATCAAAAGGTCTTTCTTTTGGTTGTAACGTGGCTTTGGGTATGGGTAGGATAAAGGGGAAATAATGAGGTTTGCTAGCCAAGATCAATTGTGAATTTAGATGCATAACAAATCCTACAAATAACAATCAACACCCCCCTTCTGTAATGAAAACTCTCAAACCATCATCCCCAAGTTATTCTGTATGGTAATTGAATATTCATCTGGTAAGGTCATACTCTTGTGTAAGAAAAAGTATGCAATGGATCTTCTGGAAGGAATTATGTATCACTCAAGGGATAGTTCAAGTGCTATTTTATGTATATATAGTGATGATTTTCGCACTTGACCTCCCGTTTTTTCTTTTTTTCTATCAGGCCGGTTTTCTTTGGCCTTTTTATATTTTTTTATTCGGTTCAATACTCCAATGTACTTCACACTCTTTCACTTTCAACAAAAGCTCTTAATCTCCACAATACTCTTATGAACATCGGTCCCTATTTGTCACACATCTAGTTTACAATTAAATCTTTGACTAGAGGGTGCAAATGGATGAGTCATCAACAAGAATGGATAATGGCTAAAGTAATGTGCTTGATCAAATAAATAGGCTAAGGCTCAATGGGGCTTCTAAGGATAAAATGTAATGGGTGCGAAAAATATAAGCCAATAAGGGGTTAATCCTAATTGCCTTTATCATCTTAATGCAAGAGTTTATGAATGTAGTCTCGAAATGTATAAATGAGCAAGTTCTAGAATGAACACAATATGTTTGACCACACAACAAAAAATATAGAGCGTATATATAAGGATTGCTCTAAGGCTCAAAACTCACAAAAAGGGTGTTGTGTACTGAATCCCATACACCTTCATCCAAATCCATTATCAAAACCAGTGAATCATCCCAAAAATAATTTTTTCACTAACGTTTTCTCAAGGAAATGGTGCCGTGATCTTCAACCTCTTTTTTTTTTTTAATATTTCATATATATATATATATAGATATACACCTTCCCCCACACTTAATGATAAACAATATCCTTATTGTGTAAAAAGAACAATGGAGTAAGGGTTTAAATAAGGCTTCACTGTTTATGAAAGACGACGCTTCGCTCAAGCCTTTTTTTTTTGGACCTGCAAGAAATAAGTGTGGCAAAACAACAAAAGAAAATATATACCCGGAAGTATAACACAAACAATCTAGATGCGCTTCAAGAGAGTCCGAGGAGTCGCCTTACGCTGCCATCAATGCTTTTATTAAAAACAAACGAAAAAAAGTACAGTAATAGAAATAACAATATATAAATCGTGGATAGATGCGCGTCAAGAGGTCGAAAAGAAACTCCTTAAGCTGCCATCATTTTCACGATTTTTACACCCGCTAAAAAGTAAAAACAACAAGAGGAATGAAGTGGGATGGAGGGAAAGGAATGTATCAATTTTGCGTTTCCGCACATTGAAATTTTCCATCCAAACAATATTAGCTAGAACTGGGTCTGGTTCAGGAACAAATGCAATAAGTTTTTTGATCAGATCTTCTGGTGTTGTTGCAACAACTATGATTCGTTTAGCACGCTCAGAAATAAAACCTTTTTCAGAAGAGTAGTTGATGAAAGATAGTAAACCATCGAAGAACCCATTGACATATAGCAGACCTATTGGTTTCGTATGAACATTTAGCTGGGCTCTGGTAACCACATGAAAAAGTTCCTCAAGAGTGCCAAAACCACTGGGAAGGGTGATAAAGGCATCAGCATTATTTATCATGTGAGTTATGCGGTCTTGCATATTTACAGCTCTGTACTCATCTCCAATGGTTGCTCCGGTGATTTTACTTTCAGCCAGAGGTTTCGGAATGATTCCCAACACTTTTACTCCTTCCATATAGGCACAAGCAGCAGCACGTCCCATTAATCCGAGACTTACTCCTCCATAAACTACATGAATGCATTTTTCTCCTATAGTACGACCCAAGTTATGGGCTGCTTCAATAAAACAAGCCTCTTTCCCATTACTAGCTCCACCAAAAATGCAGATGGAGTTAAATCTTTTTGTGGAAGATGATGATTCCATTTTTTGAAAAGAAAATTACTTAGAGAGGAAATGAAAAGAATACAAGTTTGAGGTATGCATAAAAGAAACAACTGCAATATTTATTTATAGATGCAAAATAAAGTAAAAAGATTTATCAAATCTGTGACCGCGTTAATTGTGCTTCAACTACTCAATAGAATAATGAATGTATTTATTGCGTATCACATTTTTTATTCAGAAAATCTAAAAAAAACGACAAAAAAGTAAAGATACTCACGTGTATGTACAATAGTTGTGATTGTGGCTCACATATTCCTCTGATTTTACGTTCAGAAAAGGCTTAAACGCCTTCTATGAGTCGGGGAGAAGCTTTCCATCCAATTTTCTTACAAATTGGCAAACAGGGTCTTTTAACGTCAGATTCCCAAGACGTTGTTCATATTCTGGTTTGAATTTATTCCACAAACATCAAATCCCATAATGTACGAGTCCACTAGGATGCGTGTCAAGAGAAATTTCGATATCATCTAAATTCTCCTTATTCAGACCATCCTTGATGAACAGAATTTTATCTTCTCTGTTTGTGGAAGGAATTCCTAAAGATCGACATCTTGAATCACAGTTCCACCTAGCACATTTGTAGCAAACGGTGATTTTCTTTGCTCATCGTTTCTTGGCATATGAACTTTTTCCAAGCCCTAGTAAAAATCTAGTTGGTGTTTCCGTGAATTCACCCGCTATTCTCACTTTGGCTTCAATAATGAATCGAATATCAAAAGGTATGCCGTTATTCATAAGCAACCTCATCCTTTCAAGTCTGGCTTGGTAAAGTTTCAAAATGACCTTTTTACTAAGAAAGGGAAATCTTTTTTCAATTGTTTTCAAAGTTTGTTCCATAATTAAAAATAAAAAAATATCTACAAAATCAGTTGTGGGAAACTGAAAAATCCGACTTTACTAGCCACGGAGTACCGTTATCCGCCACTTGACCGGACAAAGACAATGGAGTATTAATCCACAATATCTGGGTCCTTAAGAAGAATATCTTCTACCTCAAAAGATTTTAATTCCAAATATGGTTTTAACTGTTGACCATTTACTTTTAAAATATTACCATTTTTTGGATTTTCAATTTCTACAACTCCGTGAGGATAGACCGTATGAATAATAAATGGACCAGACCATCGTGAACGCAACTTGCCTGGAAATAATAACAAACGAGAGTTAAAAAGAAGGACTTTTTGACCAGGAGAAAAAGTTTTTCTCAAAATGTGTTTATCATGAAAAAATTTCATTTTGTCCTTATATTTCCTTGCACAATCGTAAGCATCATTTCTGATTTCTTCCAATTCATTTAGTTGAAGTTTCCTATGAATTCCAGCCATGTCTAATGAAAAATTTAATCGTTTTATGGCCCAGTATACTCTATGTTCCAATTCAACAGGCAAATGACATGGTTTTCCAAAGACAAGCCTAAATGGAGACATTCCGATGGGAGTTTTAAAAGCAGTACGGTAAGCCCACAATGCATCATTCAATCGCAAAGACCAATCTTTCCTTGTAGGATTAACAGTTTTTTCAAGAATATGTTTGATTTCTCTGTTTGAAATTTCAACTTGTCCACTTGTTTGAGGGTGATAAGGAGTAGCAACTTTATATGTAACACCATATTTTTTAAATAAATGATTCAAAAAATTATTACAAAAACGTTTTCCTCCATCACTTATAATTGCTCGTGGTGTTCCAAATCTGGAAAAAATATTTTCTTTCAAAAATTTTACCACGACTTTGTGGTCATTTGTTTTGCAATTAATTGCTTCTATCCATTTTGAAACATAATCGACGGCCACAAGGACGTAAAGATTGCCAAAAGAAATTGGAAAAGGTCCCATAAAATCTATGCCCCAAACATCAAATATTTCAATAATTAAAATTGGGTTTAAAGGCATCATATTTCGTTTAATTAGAAATTTGACCTAATCTTTGACATCTATCACATGTGCTGCAATATGAATATGTATCTTTGAAAAGTGTTGGCCAATAAAAACCACATTGCAGAATTTTAGCAGTTGTTTTCTTTGAACTAAAATGACCTCCACATGCATGATCATGACAAAAGGAAATTATATTTTGTTGTTCATGTTCTGGCACACATCTCCTAATGATTTGATCAGGACAATATTTGAACAAATATGGATCATCCCAAAAGAATTCTTTTACTTCATTTAAAATTTTTGTTTTATCTTGATTATTCCAATGAGATGGCATGTTACCAGTAACAAGGTAATTGACAATGTCGGCATACCAAGGTATTTGAGAAACAGACATGAGTTGTTCATCAGGGAAAGTTTCATTAATGGGAGGTTCTTTATCAGTAAAATTCACGATTAGCCTAGATAAATGATCGGCAACAACATTTTCAGCACCTTTTTTATCTCGAATTTCTAAGTCAAACTCTTGTAACAATAGAATCCAACGGATCAAGCGAGGTTTAGCATCTTTCTTAGAAAGAAGATATTTTAATGCAGCATGATCAAAGTAAATTATGACTTTCGAACCAATCAAGTAAGGTCGAAATTTGTCTAAGGCAAAAACGACTGCAAGCAATTCTTTTTCAGTTGTAGAATAATTTAATTGGGCAACATTTAGAGTTCTACTTGCATAATATATTACAGTTGGCAATTTATTTTCTCTTTGACCTAATACTACACTGACGGCATAGTCGGATGCATCACACATTATTTCAAAAGGAAGATTCCAGTTTGGAGATTTGATGATAGGTGCAGAGCTCAACATAGATTTGAGTGTCTTAAAATCTTTTAGACAATGATCATCAAATACGAAAGGTGTGTCTTTTGAAAGTAAGTTACATAATGGCCTTGAGATTTTGCTAAAATCTTTGATGAATCGACGGTAAAAACCAGCATGGCCTAAGAATGACCGAATTTTTTTAATCGTTCGTGGGGGTGGAAGACTAGATATTAAATCAACTTTAGATTTGTCCACCTCAATTTCAGAAATCACATGTCCTAAGACAATTCCTTTTTCAGAAATCACATGTCCTAAGACAATTCCTTTTTCAACCATAAAATGACATTTTTCCCAGTTTAGGACAAGATTCTTCTCCTTACACCTAACCAACACTTGGGTTAAGTGGTGTAAACATTCATCAAAGCTAGACTCGAATACAGAAAAATCATCCATAAAAATTTCCAAAAACCGCTCAACCATGTCAGAGAAAATGCTCATCATACACCACTGAAAAGTAGCAGGTGCATTGCACAAACCAAATGGCATTCGTCGGTAAGCAAAAGTGCCGAAAGGACAGGTAAAAGTGGTTTTTTCTTAATCTTCAGGAGCAATGGGAATTTGGTTATAGCCGGAATATCTATCAAGAAAACAATAATAAGCATGACCGGCTAACCTTTCTAGCATTTGATCAATAAAAGGAAGTGGAAAGTGATATTTTCTTGTAACGGAGTTCAATTTTCTGTAATCAATACAGACTCTCCATCCACTTTGAATTCTGGTTGGAACAAGTTCATTTTCTTCATTCGTGATTACAGTTATGCCAGATTTCTTTGGAACTATATGAACAGGACTAACCCAAGAGCTGTCAGAAATAGGGTAGATGATCCCTACATCTAAGAGTTTGATTATTTCAGCTCTTACAACTTCTTTCAAATTAGGATTTAGTCTTCTTTGAAATTCTCGGGAAGTTTTCGCATTTTCTTCAAGGTGAATTCGATGCATGCATATAGAAGGACTAATACCTTTAATATCGGAGATGGTCCAGCCTATTGCTTCTTTATGTTCTTTAAGGACATTGATTAATTTATCTTCTCGTTCTTCATCTAAATCAGATGCTATGATGACAGGCAGGGTTTCTGATGGTCCTAAAAATGCATATTTTAGAGATTCATGTAATGGATTGAGCTCTATCTTTGAATCCTCAATAGGTACTTCTTTATTCATTTGACTCTCAAGTGGTTCAGTTTTAGCTTTCCATTTATCATTATCCAATAATGGTGTAGACTCTAGTAAAGAATTTACTTCATTAATTGAACTGTCGATGTCAAAATTTAAGCCAAAATGAGCAAGACAGCTTTCAAAAAGATCATCATCGTCCATTTTTGGAAGGAAATAAGGACTCATACTCTCTATCATATTTACCTCACAGACATCATCATAATCATCGTGTTGTTGACAAATATTAAACATATTTAGTTCAACAGTCATATTTCCAAAACAAAATTTTATGATGCCATTTCTACAGTTAATTAATGCATTTGAAGTAGCTAAAATGGCCTTCCTCAAATGACAGGGATTTGATCTTTGGTATTCTCAACAGGTTCAGTGTCTATGACTATAAAATCAACAGGAAAGTAGAATTTATCTATTTGAATCAGAACATCCTCTACGATTCCACGAGGTATTTTTATAGATCTATCAGCTAGTTGAAGTATCACAAATGTTGATTTTAGCTCCCCTAATCCAAGTTATGTATAAACAGAATATGGTAATAAATTCACACTGGCTCCTAAATCAAGCAAGGCTCATTTAATGATGTGATCTCCAATGACACAAGATATTGTAGGACTACCAGGATCTTTATACTTAACATGAGTTTTACTTTGGATTATTAAGCTAAAATGTTCAGCTAAAAATGCCTTTCTTGGAACATTTGTTCTTCTTTTTACAGTGCAAAGATCTTTCAAGAATTTAGAATAAGCAGACACTTGTTTAATAGCATCAAGGAATGGAATATTTATTCGAACTTGTTTAAATATTTCCATTATATCTTTGTATTGCGCACTTTTATCTTTTGGAATAAGTCTTTCAGGAAATGGAGCTTTTGGAACGTAAGGCTTTTCTTTTTCTTTAAAATCTTTTGATTTTGAAACTTGTGGTTCATTTGATTTTTCTTCCGGATCATAGTCAGGCTTTAGTATTTCTTTTCCGCTTCTAAGTGTAGTTATGGACTGAACTTCAGTGTTAGAAGAGTTTACTTCATTTTGTCCTTTAGGATTAGGGATGGACTGACTCGGAAATTTTCCCTTTTCTCTTTGAGCTAAAGTTGTTGCAAGTTGACCAATTTGTGTTTCAAGCTTAGAAATAGCCTGTGAGTTTGATTGTACAGCTTGCTGAGTTGATTGGAACATTTGTTGAGTAGATTGCATGAATTGTTGCAACGTATCTTCCAAAGATGGTTTCTTTGGCCCTATAGAAGGATACTGATAAGTATTTGGAGGATATTGTAACACCCCCAGATTTAACCGGAAATATTACAGCGTCGTGGGCCCCGAGATGGAACCCACAAGGCTAAAAGAATTTTCAAAAAACATTTACAAATGCCCAAGAGGCCAATGACGGTGCTATCTTTAAAAATTCACAAAGACTTATAAAATCCATTTATCAGAAACCGTCGTAAAAACTCATTTGAAATCGCAAGGCCAAACGACCGACACTCAAAAGTTTAAAAAACGATTTCCAAAGTAACCTCAGTTACCAGATACCAAAAGAGCATTTCAACACACTCACGCAGCGGAAAACAAGAACCAATCAGAAACTCGATGCACAAAACATGTCCTAGCCAGTATCCTCCGGGAAGCTCATCTCTTCACGACCGCTACAAGCTCGATACTCCGAGAACCTAAAAAGAAATCCCACAACGGGGTCAGCCATAATATCCAACAATGATAACCGTCACATCACATTAATAATTACATACCAATGAGAATACGACATAAGAATACGACCAACGTAATCTTGCCGCCATAACTTTACTTACTCAAGTAATTCTCATCAGAATAACCATTATCACATTTCACATCCTGTACTCGATTAACCAATAAACTCGAACATAATATCTGTATTGTACCTCAAATAATACTCAAGATCCTCAGACTATCATAACCAACTCACGATACGGAAATCTACCATTTCTGACCAATACGATCCATCGAATAATATCATCAAATCCCAAGACGATAACCGATTGTCCACCAAAGACAGGACCAAAGAAAATATGGAACATACCTCGAGATATGATGTGCCACGATAATCATATCAGTCTAATCCGAGATCAGAACAATGCAATACGGACAAGGTCCTAACACAAGACCTACAAATGCATACTCATATGACAACGTCAATATGCTCAAAAACAATAACAACCACGTATACTCAATGGAAATCCCATGATCCAGCGCCCTCAGCATAGATCCCAAGATGATCCTACAAATCAACACGAGGTGGATAACCAACAATATACATATGCACAACAATAACACAATACTGGGTAATCCAACGATCCAGCTTCTCAAAGATAGATCCCCATGATGATCCCGCGGACCAACGCATGGTGGAAAACTCCGTCGGCCGATCCAGCGCCTCAAAGATAGATCCCATGATGATTCCGTCGAACCAACGCATGGTGGACATTCGATCCAGCGCCCTCAGCATAGATCCTCATAATCCCATCGGATTATTTACACAACAAAAACAACACAATATGCATACACATATGCAAACCAACACGTTCATCAACATGAACAACATAACATGCACGACAACATGACAATTTACTAGGACTACTTCATGTTCAACAACATGAAGGAAAATGTACGAGACCAAAATAAATAACACTAAACCATAATCAATATGGAATACTTGCCCCGAGTCCTTCGGGAGCAACCTCGATGTCCAATCATCACCGATGATTATCCTCAATGCTCGGCGATCCAAACGTACAATGAACTATAGATACTCATATCATCGTCTTTACCATAATGTAACCTCGATACTCGAACATACCAATAACTGAGATAAAGCATATACATTATGATTTACCTCCCAGAATCGAAAGAACAATATACGATCCAAATACCCAAAGTTCACAATAATAATCATCGCCATATGCATTATAAACGAAATGAAACTGAAACCATTCATTAAATATTATAACTGAGCAAGTAATAACTTGCCTCGATACCGATACGATGATGATGAAGCCGCTACCAGTCACAATGCCTTCATCTACGGGCTCCTCGGCCCCGACCGAAGCAATTCACGAACATACTCGAACATGACCGCAACATACGGTTATACTCACCGATCAATAATCTCAACCTATTGAAATAATCGATTAACATACAATCCGATAACAATCAATAACCGACATAACCAACCAATCAAACTCAATGGCTCAACAATACCTCGATCATACACAAAACCAAACAATACAACTCAAACCAATCAAACACGAATTCAAGACAACACTACGATTCCACATTCAATCTTAAATACTTACAAGTTTCCTCCTTGTATATTCGTAATAAAACCAATTACCGATTATCATCATCAATCCGGACAATCCGATTAATTATAGATAATCATATTCCAAGAGTTCCACAACTTATTCCGAAATCACATTCAAAGTCCCCAAACGGCATAATCCGATGTGTTCTAACATCTAAACAATCCTTATTCACAATTCAAGGTGTATGTAATCATGTTCTTCAACATATATATTTCTCATAACATCATGGATTACAACAAACTATCAAGAACATCGAGATTACTACAATTCCATAATCATAACGACATAATCAAGGTATTTGATCATCAATTCATTATCTTCCCTTAACAAAATTCCCATAATTACCAAGAATAATCACAACACTATCAATTTCATCACCATTCATACGAAAACGTGTAGAATTTCCCAAGTTCTACTCATTGAGGCATTTCATCGAACACTTTGAAGGCATAATCCAAATCAATCATTTTAACGAATAAATACTCGAATTTGTTCCACAAAACTTCAAGGAATGTATAATCTCAAGAATACAACAAGGTTCCATCAATAATCTGAGTTAAAACGAATCAATTCGGCCAAATCATCAAGAAACTCCAAAACTATCCAAAACCAAGTGTTTAGGTGTTCTTACCTTCGATCCGGATGGAAGATGATGTTAATCCATGATTCCAACTTCCAAAACATGTTTGCTACATGATGTTCTTACTCAAATCCATCAACTTTGCTAAAGAAATCGCGAGAGGAACGAAGAAAAATGAAAAATGACAAGGGTGACTCGGTCCAGGCCTTATATAGGCCGAGACCTGCCGGCACATTACGTACGTAACCGACGGGTCCTTACGTACGTAGCCGGATGCGGCCTAACCTTCTGTCCATTTCGTTCGGCAGCCTTACGTACGTAACCGGCAGCTGCTTACGTATGTAACGGGCACTTACGGCCGTAACCGGACACAGCCTTACGTACGTTATCAGCCAGTCCTTACGCCCGTGAGTCATCGCGACCGTGGATCGGCCACCCTGAGTCATCGCCGACCATGCTCGGCCACTACAGTCCTCTCGGCCACGACTCGGCCAGCCGCCCGTAACGCACGTAACACTTATTCCGTTGCGCACGTACACGACGTTGACTTGCTACTGATATGGTCGTGCTACGACGTAACACGCCCCGTATAACGACGTAACACGACGTTGACTCACTGTCAACATCCTCCGCCGAAAGTTGCCGACACCGGGTCCCACCGCCGACCATGACTCGGTCTTGTCCGATGCCCTCATTACGACGTAATACCTTAGCCTTAACGTATGTAATCCAGCAATCTTACGACGTTAGCTCACCTTGTTAACGCATTTAATAATTTCATACTTAGCCAATTTCAATCAACTACTGTCTCGACATACCGAAAACACATACAAACATACCGGATACATATCTGGATCCAATAACATTCTTATACGATATACCCTATATCGAAAGTACGATAATCGATACACGATATCCTCAAATGCAAATCACGACTGATACGACAATTATACCGATATCGACATCTCGCCTTTATTTATTTATTTTATCCATACTGTACAGATTCCACGCTGTACAATATAACTCGGATAAAATAATATCAAACAACAATAGTAGAAATTCCGAATATTACATTCTACACCAATTAAAATAAGTTTCGGCCTCGAAACTTGCAATCCGTCATAAAAACAAACAAACATACGGTTCAACCAAAATATCCCAAAACCATCACGACAACGATCAATCATCATCATTCTGAATAGCCAAAACCGCATACTTACAAATACGCAGGTCGACGATCTCCGGAGATACTAGCAAGCGATCTCACTGTATAGCCTCAATACGCTTACAATCACAATTCCATGAGTCTCAACAAAATTATATCATCGTCAGATGAAATAATCTATCCGTGACAAATCCTGTTTGCCTGATCGCATGATCAAGTTCTAATTTCGATAAGACAAATAATATCCGATATATCTGTGAAACAACTGTCCAAAATAATGACAACCAATCTCGAAACATCGACACAAAATTCGAACACTCAGATGATCACCAACAATGATCAACAATCAACCGAATTTATCATCGACATGATAAATTCCAATATGACCAACCAGAGGTCAAAACACAATCGAGAATATCATCAACGTGATAAACTCCAATATTACCAACGAACGATCAACGAAAATCGAGAATACCTTCACACGGTAAACTCCAACACGATCAACACGTAACCACGTAAATGATATACGAAAGAATAACATTCTCAAAACGACAAATCAATCACGTACAGTAGACCTCAATAAACATACCCAACTGGCGAATATTTCCCTCGGCATACGAACAACGAATCGCAAATCGACGAACATACCGATTCATACAAGGAGTGGGAACGACCACTCAATATCCAAAACAACCAGCATGGGGTCACCATCCCAAAATTTACACTTACAAAGAAATCATTCAAAGATCACTATGGTAAGATTGCGCTACTACCGCACCCATGGACTCACATAGCACGTATGTCCCAGTTTCACAAAATCCAAAGTTCCAAAATTATATTATATGCATGATTCTACAACATACGGCATATTTCTCTTATCCGATAAATCAATCGATCATCCTTGCATAACCAAATGACCATACCAAAGTTCGGATCCCTATTCCTCGTTCCACATTGATATATTATCCAGTTCGTGAGTCACACTCACAACTTCGCCATGATATGTAATATACACTAAATGCGTATGGTTATTAACCATATTTTCAAAACCAGTTTGAAATCATATAGTCTCTTCAAGAAGACAAATTTTCGAAAATTCTTTCAAGAGTTTGAAAACTCAAAACATAAATTTTCGTAAGACCACGAAATCAATTTTAAAAATTAAATCGGATCGCTGGTGCCAAGTTCTCGATCAAAATTCTTTTCGAATAGACACGATTAAATAAAATGGAATTTATGCAAATGCTTGACCATATCCATACTCCTGTATACTAATTCGGCTCGTCACCAAATATCCACTGATATTCCATCAGAAAATCACAAGATAGGGTTCCAAAATCTCAAATATATAGACTCTGATAAAAACTCCTCTCCACATACTACTCGCAACGTAAATCCTTAATCCATCCTGGATCACCTCAAATATGATATGGCAAAACATTGAAACAAATCAACAAATCAAACACAGCGAAAGACTTCCCGAGAAGTTCCATTTGAACAAGTAAACCAAAGCCTCGAAAGGTGGAAATAACATAAGTAAACGATTTGTAAAGTGTTTTACAAATCTCGGGAGTTTTAGAAAACAAGAAAAAAGCCTTTTGAAACATTAGGGTCTCAGCCCGTATCTCGTTCCACATTAGAAGAAGTTTAAAAAGTAGAAAACTCTTTTCGGACTCCAAGCCCTGAGTTACAAAACTATTTCAAAATCTATTGGGTCTCGGCCCAAAAATCATTTTCCGTAAAACATCCGTAAAACATTCATTTTGAAAAGTATCGTTTTCAAATGCTCAAAAGCAGTTTCATATATCACAAAATGAATTAACATGCTACATGTTCTTCTCAACCATGCACAATATTTCTCCCCAAATGCACAATTCCGTTCCAAAATCTAACCAACATACTGATTTCCAAAATCATAGTTTCTCAAGATCATCAATCTTGTCCCACTCTGACATCTCATACTGTAACGCATGATATCTGCTGAATCTCAAAACATATCAACTTAGAACGGCAATAAATCTCAGCGAAATTCAAAAATCCAAATACTTACAGATCGTGAAGCCGACGATTACCCGTGATACTGGCACATGTCTCGACTCTAGAAAATACTCGACATGGATATTTTCAAAACACACGTTTGCCAAATCAGTTCGACTCAAGAACACAATACATCTCATTCCAAAGAATCTCGTTAACACCATTTGGAAAAGTTATAACAAGCCCAGTACGATACTGGCAAATCTGATGATGCACAAGCCTGAGTGAACAACAAAGACTCACGGCTCTAATATTTGTCAATCGACAACTCGAATGACGCAACAGAAACATGACCCAACTCGACCTAAATGCCTAGGTTTTCTCAACCTAAGCTCTGATACCATATTCTGTAACACCCCCAGATTTAACCAGAAATATTGCAGCGCCGTGGGCCCCGAGATGTGTAACACCCCGAGATATTCGGAATAATTACAGCGCCGTAAACCCTTTAGATAAGGATTTACAAGGCTAATTTTTAAAAGAAGTGTAAAAACAAGACAATCGAACATCTGAAGTTCAAATACAGATTTGATTCAACCGATCAAATGAGTTAACTTATACAACCATATCGAATTGACTTTATTAAAACAGACGTACTCGAGTACTAAACGAACCAAGCAGACAAATCACAATAACAATAACACCAATCACATCACTGAGCCATTTCATCGCCCTGTCGGTACTGTGGTTGCCTCCCCGCTCCTCGGCTACCTGAACATCAAAACAATGTCCACCCCCGAAGGGGTTAGCAAAACAATGCTAGTACAAGTATCATCATACAATAAATCATCAATGCATCATAAAACATGCAAAACGGACTTCCGCCACCGGAATCCAACGATGCGAATCCTCACGATTCCATCAACACAATACAAGGTAATCCAAATGATCCACGCCCAAAGATAGATCCCCATGATGATCCCGGACCAACGCATGGTGGAAAACCCGTCCCAACGATCCGGCGCCAAAGATAGATCCCCATGATGATCCCGTCGGACCAACGCATGGTGGACATTCGATCCAGCGCCCTCAGCATAGATCCTCATGATCCCCTCGGATCATTTATACCATAAATCAATCAACTATGCATACACATATGCATTTCAATATGTTCATCAATACGAACAAACAACAAAGAATATCACGAGAATTTTCAGAAATACATCTCATATTCAACAATATGAATAAAACCACAAGCATGATAAATCGATCTCGACATATGATACTTGCCTCGAAAATGGCAAGGACGAAACACTTCAATGATCTCGACACACTCGAAGGCCGCCTCCTTCGATCAACGTAACAAGCTCGAACCTTAACAAAAGGAATGATATACAAATCATCTCAAGTCGAATGATGGCCTAATAATTCGGTCTACAGCCGAAAAGCTCAAAATAAACAATCTGCCTGGACTGCTTAGCGTGCGCTACGTACTCTACGTAACGTGCGCTAAGCTGGCCTGTTAGCGTACGCTATCGTGGAAGACTAGCGTGCGCTATCCACGAACTGACAGTTCGAATCGACTGATACATAATGTACGCTACGTACGTATTGTACGTTAACTGACCCCCGATAGCGCACGTTAACTCACATATGTTAGCGTGCGCTAACCTTGCATGGCAGAATACTGCTAACGGAAAAACTGGGTTGAAAAGTGGTGAATTCATGAATTCTATGTTGATACGACAAGTCATCCTCAAGCATGTCATGCTAATAAGGTTTGTGGAAGTTCCATGATCATGAGGTACAAATATACGGATAATCAACTCAACATCAAATATTATCTTCGATTCTTCAAGAATTATATCAAGTTCCGATTATTCCAAGTCCCAAAACATATGATTCCTTACGTAAAACATACGAACTAGGTAATATCCGATTACTGATCATAAATTGATTTGAAAACGCTTAGGAGTCCAAATACTAAGATGGTCCAAAGGTTCATACGGTAAATAGTGCCGATACGTCAAAAGTATCCTTCTAACACATGATGAACGACTAATAACGAATCTAACTGACTAGGTGAACATGATCAACATCCTTTAGAACACTACTAGTATTGGTGAAGAATCACCTACCTCAAGGTAATGAAGAACACGGAGGAAATTGAAGCAATCCAACACCGAAAGCTTGAACACCAATCTCCAATGATATACGATCTTCAATCACGAACTAGGATGTTGATATGAAGTGTTTAGGATGGAGGAAGTTATGTTCTAAGTGTAAGAATTCGGGTAATGGGAGAAGAGAGAACTGAAATCACGAATAGGATGATGTCCTATTTATAATAAATGGCTATTAGCGCGCGCTAGACCCTGCTCGTAGCGTGCGCTAACGGCTCACTGGACTAAACTGTACTCAGCACTTAGCGTGCGCTACGCATATACCTGTAGCGTGCGCTAAGGCGTTGACTCGGCTTTTCCCCGAAAGCCGTCCAGGTACATCCTGACACTATCCGACAGGGGTCCCCCGGCCAGATCTCACCTACCGCACGTCCCAATCAATTTGACCACGCATAGCGTGCGCTAATGACCCTCAGTAGCGTGCGCTATGATTCCACGTTAGCGCACGCTAAACATATCCGGTAGCGTGCGCTATATGCGCAGATTTACAATCTTAAAATCACAACCACGAAATTAAACGCTCGACAACATCGGATTATGAAATACGAAAAATAATACTCAGATCAAGTACAATAATTACAATATCACAAGTTCCAATTACATAACAGAAATCCCGGGTATTACATCCTTCCTCCCTAAAAAGAAGTTTCGTCCCGAAACTTAAGATGAAAACAACTCCGGATATCTAGTCTTCATACTGTCCTCCGTTTCCCAAGTGGCCTCTTCGACTCCATGTTGTGACCATTGTACTTTAACCAAGTGTATTGGTTTATTCCTCAATTGTTTGATCCGGCTCTCAAGTATCTTTATTGGTCTCTCTTCGAAGGTGCCATCATTAGCTATCTCGATCTCGTCGAAATCAACGACGTGACTGGGGTCTGGTACATACTTCCGTAGTTGAGATACGTGAAACACATTGTGAACGTGACTCAGCGATGGCGGTAAGGCCAGCCTGTATGCTAAATCTCCAACTCTCTCGAGGATCTCAAATGGTCCGATATATCTCGGACTAAGCTTCCCTCTCCTCCCAAAACGGAAAATCCCTCGTGTAGGAGACACCTTCAATAGTACATGGTCCCCAGCGTCGAACTCTAGAGGGCGACGACGTACATCTGCATAAGACTTCTGTCGACTCTGGGCAGTCAACAGTCTCTCTCGAATCAAGGCTATCTTCTCTTGAGTCTGAATAATCAATTCCGGTTCCGTCCCGATCAAATCCGAAGAATCATCCCAACACAGGGGTGATCGACATCTTCTCCCGTACAAAGCTTCAAATGGGGCCATCTTAATAGAAGCATGCCAACTGTTATTATAGGTGAACTCGATCAAGGGCAAGTGAACTTCCCAATCAGTCGACCAATCTAATGCACAAGCTCTAAGCATGTCCTCTACTGTCTGTATAGTTCTTTCAGACTGACCATCCGTTTGGGGATGATAAGCTGTGCTAAAGTTGAGCTCAGTCCCCAAAGCCCTGTGAACTGCTTTCCAGAAGTGTGACACGAAACGGCCATCTCGATCCGAAATAATGGTCTTTGGCGTCCCATGCAATCTGACTATCTACGCAATAAATACTCGCGCCAATCTCTCGGGTCCCCATGTATCTTTAATTCCCAGGAAATGAGCCGATTTGGTTAGTCGATCAACTACAACCCAAATCATGTTCATTCCCGTTCTAGTCCTCGGCATACTAGTGATGAAATCCATCGAGATATCCTCCCACTACCACTCAGGGATCGGAAGCGGTTTTAGCATTCCAGCAGGTCGTTGATGTTCAATCTTAACCTTCTGACAAGTCAAACACTTCGAAACGTAGTCTGCTATGTCCTTCTTCATATTCCCCCACCAGAAGTTTTGCTTTAAATCCTTATACATCTTACTACTGCCTGGGTGAATAGAATAGGGCGCGCTATGAGCTTCCTTCAGAATAGTCCGTCTCAGATCATCATCCTCGGGAACGCAAAGTCGAATCTGAAATCTCAGAACCCCATCGTCTTGTATCACGAATCCTGGGGCTTTTCCTTTCTTTACTTCGTCATATAATCGAAGAATCAAAGAATCGTTCAATTGTTTAGACTTGATCTCCTCGACTAATGATGAAGTCAGTTCCATCACATAAAGTTGCCCTTGGATTCCTGGTGCCCATACTTCAATCCCCTCGCGGATCAGTTCTCGTTGAATACTGGTTTGGGACGTAAGTGCTTCCAACACTCGAAGAGAAACAGGTTTACGGCTCAAAGCATCAGCTACTACGTTTGCTTTCCCCGGATGATAGAGAATCTCCAAGTCGTAATCCTTGATCAATTCCACCACCTTCTCTGCCTCATGTTTAATTCTTTACATTGAAAATGTACTTGAGGCTCTTATGATCTGTAAAGATCCGACAATGAGTGCCGTACAAATAATGTCGCCAAATTTTCGGCAAAGACTACATTTGCTAACTCCGGATCATGAGTCGGGTAATTAACCTCATACGGTTTCAATTGCCGAGAAGCATAAGCAATCACTTTATCCTTCGCATCAATACACAACCTGCACTCGATTCAAGCGTCGCCGTATACCATGAATCCGTTCCCTCGCGGCGCTAATATAGGTGTTGTCGTCACCTCCTTTTAAGTTCACAAAACCACTGGCACTTCTCATTCCACATGAACTTTTGAGTTTTCTCAGAATTTGGGTGAGCGGACGAGCAATTTTGGAAAATCCCTCTACAAAGCGGCGATAATACCCAAGCAAGTCCTAAGAAGCTTCAACTTCTTTCACGTTTTTAGAGCTTCCTACCCAAGATTGCTTCGACTTTCTTCGGTCCACCGAACTCCGCTGATATCACATGCCCAAGGAAGGTTACTTCCTTGAGCCAGAACTCGCATTTCGAAAGTTTTGCATACAGCTGTTCCTTCCTCAAGGTGTTCAAAACCACCCGCAGATGTTCGGCATGCTCCTCTGCGTCCTGCGAATATATCAAGATGTCGCCAATGAAGACCACAAATTTATCCAAGTATTCCAAGAATACCCGATTCATCAATTGCATGAATCTGCAGAGCATTGGTAAGTCCAAACGGCATCACTACAAATTCATAATGCCCGCACAGGATCTCAAAGCGATTTGGTATATCCGATTCCTTAATTCTCAATCGGTGGTATCGATCGCAAGTCAATCTTCGAGAATACCCTTGCCCTTGCGCTTGATCAAACAAGTCATCGATCCGAGGTATAGGATACTTATTCTTGATCGTCATCTTGTTGATCTCCTCGTAATCAATACACATCGGAGGGATCCGTCTTTCTTAGGACAAAGAGAACGGGCGCTCCCAAGGAGAAACACTAGGTTGGATATAGCCCTTCAGAACAATTCCTCTAGTTGCTTCTTGAGTTCATACATCTCGGTTGGCGCCATGCGGTATGGTGCTCTGGAAATAGGAGCCGCTCCTGTGCTCTAATTCGATAGTGAATTCCACTCCCCTCTGCGGAGGTAACCTGTAGTTCGTCAGAAATACATCCGAGAACTCATTCACAATCGAAATGGACGAGAGCTCTACTCCTTCCTCTTTCCTCATGGCATAGCACCAAAGTCCGTCACATCCCCGTCGCAATTTCACGCTTTCATTGCTTTGATCAATTTTCCCGAGCTTCTGGTCTCCATCCTCGGAATAGGTGTTCGATCCGTCATCGCAATGATGGAAATGACTCTCTCTCGGTAATTGTAATGACTCCATAACGGTTGAGCCAATCATCTCCGAGAATTAAATCGTCACCGTAGATGTCAACTACAATGAGATTCGATGGCCACTCTCTTCCTTCTATAGATACTGGGAAATCCTTAGCTTCTAGGGTTCCCACAATTTTCTCCCCGCTCGGTAATCCCACAACATAAGGTTCACAATTATACAAGCACGAGATTTTCAAACGATTAACACAGTTCAAAGATATAAAAGAATGTGTAGCTCCCGAATCGAACAAGACACTAACTGGTTGCAAAAGGATCTGAATCGTACCTGATGCAACAGCTGTGTTCTGATCATCAGATTTCCTCATTTCGTACAGGCACGGAGGAACGGACCCAGCACTGGATGCCTCTCTCTTCCCAGCGTTCTGCTGCTGAAATCCACTTTGCTGCGTCTGGTTCACACTCGTCTTCTTCGGGACTGGAGATGGAGTGCGAGTACCAAAAGATCGGGTCGCATTCCCACAAAATGTTGCGCGATGTCCTTCCTGTCCACACTCGAAACAGGTCACAGCAGGCGCGAAACAATCACGTCGAACATGTCCCGCTTTGCCACAGTTGTAACACTTCTTTCCTGCGTCTGAAACAGTCGGTGCTGCCCGGAACTTCTTTCCACCTCGAGAAGGATGCGGAGGTCTCCTGGATGAATGAAAAGAGGACTGACCCTTGCGAGGTCCGCTACTCTTATCCTCCGTGAAGTTGCGAGACACCTTCTGTTTCTTTGCTCCCGTCGCTTTCTCTACTGCTGCCTCCTTCATATCATAGGCCAACGCCTTGTCTGCATCGTCGCAAGGTGGTACATTCAAATCCGGACATATCTTGCTGAATTTCCGGCTTCATTCGCATGTCAAAATGAAAATCTTCTCCGCCTCGGTCGACCAAGTGGCCCACATAAGTCATTTGGTGATTAAAAGTCTTAATCACGTCCGTCACGAATACTTCCGAATTTTGTGGTGAGAAAAACTCCCGAACTAGGGCTTATCTAACTGTACGAGTACAATAAATTGCCTCCATCATCAAATTGAATTCCGTCCACCAACATTGTGCTCCTCCGGTCGAATGGCCTCCCACCGCCGAAAGCCTCCCGGTCAAAAGATACCGGCGACGGAACCTTCCTATCGTTGGGACAGTTAATCCCTGCAAAAATCTTTTCCAATTCCTTCAGCCAATGATCCCACGAAAGCGTCTCAGCGGAACCGTCAAATTTCGGAGGATGCAATTTGACCACCTCGGTGAGCCATTTATATCCCCGATTATTCGCGTTGTGCTGCTGTCCCATTGCCGTCTGCATGCGATCCACAACTTGAGCAAACTGGTTTATCTGGGCAACCACCTGCTGAAGCACTCCCGGCACGTTAGGATCTGCATTATTATTTGCCGATCCCTGCTGTCCCCCGGAATGTGAATCCGTTCGACTAGCGGCTATCTCTGGGGTAGATACCGACTCTTCTTGCCTCGCATTTCCACGTCCGCGTCCACGACCGCGTCCGCGTCCACGACCTCCTCTCAACATACTGTAAACATAAATACTCAATATCCAGGACAAACTTTCTCAAAGTACATCCATTAATGTTTACAAGACGTGAATTAAATAAAACAGTAGTATTCGAGATTAGGAGACTTACAACCACAGTCCACTCGACGATGCTGGCTCAGCAGTGATGTTACGAACGACCAATAATCAATAACGTAAACAGACCCAACTAACCCGACTGCAAATATATCCATAAATCTTAGCTCCGATACCATATTCTGTAACACCCCGAGATATTCGGAATAATTATAGCGCCGTAAACCCTTTAGATAAGGATTTACAAGGCTAATTTTTAAAAGAAGTGTAAAAACAAGACAATCGAACATCTGAAGTTCAAATACAGATTTGATTCAACCGATCAAATGAGTTAACTTATACAACCATATCGAATTGACTTTATTAAAACAGACGTACTCGAGTACTAAACGAACCAAGCAGACAAATCACAATAACAATAACACCAATCACATCACTGAGCCATTTCATCGCCTGCCGATCTTGTGGTTGCCTCCCCGCTCCTCGGCTACCTGAACATCAAAACAATGTCCACCCCCGAAGGGGTTAGCAAAACAATGCTAGTACAAGTATCATCATACAATAAATCATCAATGCATCATAAAACATGCAAAACGGACTTCCGCCACCGGAATCCAACGATGCGAATCCTCACGATTCCATCAACACAATACAAGGTAATCCAGCGATCCAGCGCCCTCATCATAGATCCCCATGATGATCCCGTCGGACCAACGCATGGTGGAAAACCCGTCCAACGATCCAGTGCCCTCAGCATAGATCCTCATGATCCCCTCGGATCATTTATACCATAAATCAATCAACTATGCATACACATATGCATTTCAATATGTTCATCAATACGAACAAACAACAAAGAATATCACGAGAATTTTCAGAAATACATCTCATATTCAACAATATGAATAAAACCACAAGCATGATAAATCGATCTCGACATATGATACTTGCCTCGAAAATGGCAAGGACGAAACACTTCAATGATCTCGACACACTCGAAGGCCGCCTCCTTCGATCAACGTAACAAGCTCGAACCTTAACAAAAGGAATGATATACAAATCATCTCAAGTCGAATGATGGCCTAATAATTCGGTCTACGGCCGAAAAGCTCAAAATAAACAATCTGCCTGGACTGCTTAGCGTGCGCTACGTACTCTACGTAACGTACGCTAAGCCGGCCTGTTAGCGTACGCTATCGTGGAAGACTAGCATGCGCTAGCCACGAACTGACAGTTCAAATCGGCTGATACATAACGTACGCTACGTACGTATTGTACGTTAACTGACCCCCGATAGCGCACGTTAACTCACATATGTTAGTGTGCGCTAACCTTGCATGGCAGAATACTGCTAACGGAAAAACTGGGTTGAAAAGTGGTGAATTCATGAATTCTGTGTTGATACGACAAGTCATCCTCAAGCATGTCATGCTAATAAGGTTTGTGGAAGTTCCATGATCATGAGGTACAAATATACGGATAATCAACTCAACATCAAATCTTATCTTCGATTCTTCAAGAATTATATCAAGTTCCGATTATTCCAAGTCCCAAAACATATGATTCCTTACGTAAAACATACGAACTAGGTAATATCCGATTACTGATCATAAATCGATTTGAAAACGCTTAGGAGTCCAAATACTAAGATGGTCCAAAGGTTCATACGGTAAATAGTGCCGATACGTCAAAAGTATCCTTCCAACACATGATGAACGACTAATAACGAATCTAACTGACTAGATGAACATGATCAACATCCTTTAGAACACTACTAGTATTGGTGAAGAATCACCTACCTCAAGGTAATGAAGAACACGGAGGAAATTGAAGCAATCCAACACCGAAAGCTTGAACACCAATCTCCAATGATATACGATCTTCAATCACGAACTAGGATGTTGATATGAAGTGTTTAGGATGGAGGAAGTTATGTTCTAAGTGTAAGAATTCGGGTAATGGGAGAAGAGAGAACTGAAATCACGAATAGGATGCTGTCCTATTTATAATAAATAGCTATTAGCGCGCGCTAGACCCTGCTCGTAGCGTGCGCTAACGGCTCACTGGACTAAACTGTACTCAGCACTTAGCGTGCGCTACGCATATACCTGTAGCGTGCGCTAAGGCGTTGACTCGGCTTTTCCCCGAAAGCCGTCCAGGTACATCCCGACACTATCCGACAGGGGTCCCCCGGCCAGATCTCACCTACCGCACGTCCCAATCAATTTGACCACGCATAGCGTGCGCTAATGACCCTCAGTAGCGTGCGTTATGATTCCACGTTAGCGCACGCTAAACATATCCGGTAGCGTGCGCTATATGCGCAGATTTACAATCTTAAAATCACAACCACGAAATTAAACGCTCGACAACATCGGATTATGAAATACAGAAAATAATACTCAGATCAAGTACAATCATTACAATATCACAAGTTCCAATTACATAGCAGAAATCTCGGGTATTACAAGATGGAACCCACAAGGCTAAAAGAATTTTCACAAAACATTTACAAATGCCCAAGAGGCCAATGACGGTGCTATCTTTAAAAATTCACAAAGACTTATAAAATCCATTTATCAGAAACCGTCGTAAAAACTCATTTGAAATCGCAAGGCCAAACGACCGACACTCAAAAGTTTAAAAAACAATTTCCAAAGTAACCTCAGTTACCAGATACCAAAAGAGCATTTCAACACACTCACGCAGCGGAAAACAAGAACCAATCAGAAACTCGATGCACAAAACATGTCCTAGCCAGTATCCGCCGGGAAGCTCATCTCTTCACGACCGCTACAAGCTCGATACTCCGAGAACCTAAAAAGAAATCCCACGACGGGGTCAGCCATAATATCCAACAATGATAACCATCACATCACATTAATAATTACATACCAATGAGAATACGACATAAGAATACGACCAACGTAATCTTGCCGCCATAACTTTACTTACTCAAGTAATTCTCATCAGAATAACCATTATCACATTTCACATCCTGTACTCGATTAACCAATAAACTCGAACATAATATCTGTATTGTACCTCAAATAATACTCAAGATCCTCAGACTATCATAACCAACTCACGATACGGAAATCTACCATTTCTGACCAATACGATCCATCGAATAATATCATCAAATTCCAAGACGATAACCGATTGTCCACCAAAGACAGGACCAAAGAAAATATGGAACATACCTCGAGATATGATGTTCCACGATAATCATATCAGTCTAATCCGATATCAGAACAATGCAATACGGACAAGGTCCTAACACAAGACCTACAAATGCATACTCATATGACAACGTCAATATGCTCAAAAACAATAACAACCATGTATACTCAATGGAAATCCCATGATCCAGCGCCCTCAGCATAGATCCCAAGATGATCCTACAGATCAACACAAGGTGGATAACCAACAATATACATATGCACAACAATAACACAATACTGGGTAATCCAACGATCCAGCGCCCTCAGCATAAATCCCCATGATGATCCCGTCGGATCAACGCATGGTGGAAAACCTGTCCAGCGATCCAGCGCCCTCAGCATAGATCCCATGATGATCCCGTCGAACCAAATCATGGTGGACATTCGATCCAGCGCCCTCAGCATAGATCCTCATAATCCCATCGGATTATTTACACAACAAAAACAACACAATATGCATACACATATGCAAATCAACACGTTCATCAACATGAACAACATAACATGCACGACAACATGACAATTTACTAGGACTACTTCATGTTCAACAACATGAAAGAAAATGTACGAGACCAAAATAAATAACACTAAACCATAATCAATATGGAATACTTGCCCCGAGTCCTTCGGGAGCAACCTCGATGTCCAATCATCACCGATGATTATCCTCAATGCTCGGCGATCCAAACGTACAATGAACTATAGATACTCATATCCTCGTCTTTACCATAATGTAACCTCGATACTCGAACATACCAATAACTGAGATAAAGCATATACATTATGATTTACCTCCCAGAATCGAAAGAACGATATGCGATCCGAATACCCAAAGTTCACAATAATAATCATCGCCATATGCATTATAAACGAAATGAAACTGAAACCATTCATTAAATATTATAACTGAGAAAGTAATAACTTGCCTCGATACCGATACGATGATGATGAAGCCGCCACCAGTCACAATGCCTTCATCTACGGGCTCCTCGGCCCCGACCGAAGCAATTCACGAACATACTCGAACTTGACCGCAACATACGGTTATACTCACCGATCAATAATCTCAACCTATTGAAATAATCGATTAACATACAATCCGATAACAATCAATAACCGACATAACCAACCAATCAAACTCAACGGCTCAACAATACCTCGATCATACACAAAACCAAACAATACAACTCAAACCAATCAAACATGAATTCAAGACAACACTACGATTCCACATTCAATCTTAAATACTTACAAGTTTCCTCCTTGTATATTCGTAATAAAAACAATTACCGATTATCATCATCAATCCGGACAATCCGATTAATTATAGATAATCATATTCCAAGAGTTCCACAACTTATTCCGAAATCACATTCAAAGTCCCCAAACGGCATAATCCGATGTGTTCTAACATCTAAACAATCCTTATTCACAATTCAAGGTGTATGTAATCATGTTCTTCAACATATATACTGCTCATAACATCATGGATTACAACAAACTATCAAGAACATCGAGATTACTACGATTCCATAATCATAACGACATAATCAAGGTATTTGATCATCAATTCATTATCTTCCCTTAACAAAATTCCCATAATTACCAAGAATAATCACAACACTATCAATTACATCACCATTCATACGAAAACGTGTAGAATTTCCCAAGTTCTACTCATTGAGGCATTTCATCGAACACTTTGAAGGCATAATCCAAATCAATCATTTTAATGAAGAAATACTCGAATTTGTTCCACAAAACTTCAAGGATAATGTATAATCTCAAGAATACAACAAGGTTCCATCAATAATCTGAGTTAAAACGAATCAATTCGGCCAAATCATCAAGAAACTCCAAAACTATCCAAAACCAAGTGTTTAGGTGTTTTTACCTTCGATCTGGATGGAAGATGATGTTAATCCATGATTCCAACTTCCAAAACATGTTGCTATATGATGTTCTTACTCAAATCCATCAACTTTGCTGAAGAAATCGCGAGAGGAACGAAGAAAAATGAAATATGACAAGGGTGACTCGGTCCAGGCCTTATATAGGCCGAGACCTGCCGGCACATTACGTACGTAACCGGAGGGTCCTTACGTACGTAGCCGGACGCGGCCTAATCTTCTGTCCATTTCGTTCGGCAGCCTTACGTACGTAACCGGCAGCTGCTTACGTACGTAACGGGCACTTACGGCCGTAACCGGACACAGCCTTACGTACGTTATCAGCCAGTCCTTACGCCCAGCGAGTCACTGCGATCGTGATCGGCCACCCCTGCGAGTCACTGCCGACCATGCTCGGCCACTGCAGGTCCTCTCGGCCACGACTCGGCCAGCCGCCCCGTAACGTACGTAACACTTATTCCGTTGCGTACGTAATACGTACGTTGACTTGCTACGGTATTATGGTCGTGCTACGTACGTAACACGTCCTGTATAACGTACGTAACACGTACGTTGACTCACCTGTCAACATCCTCCGCCGAAAGTTGCCGACACCGGGTCCCACCTGCCGACCATGACTCGGTCTTGTCCGATGCCCTCGTTACGTACGTAATACCTTAGCCTTAAGGTACGAATGCCAATCTTACGACGTTAGCTCACCTTGTTAACGTCGTAATAATTTCATACTTAGCCAATTTCAATCAAGTACTTTGTCTCGACATACCGAAAACACATACAAACATACTGGATACATATACTGGATCCAATAACATTCTTATACGATATACCCTATATCGAAAGTACGATAATCTGATACACGATATCCTCAAATGCAACTGTCGACCAGATACGACAATTATACCGATACTGACATCTCAGTCCTTTCTTTATTTTATCCATACTGTACAGATTCCACGCTGTACAATATAACTCGGATAAAATAATTTCAAACAACAATAGTAGAAATTCCGGATATTACAGATATTGATTAGGACGGACATTTTGTTGATTTGACATATTCATTTGATGTCCTCCTTCATTTATTGGAGGCATGGTTTGCTTCCAGGAAAAATTTGGATGATTCCTCCAATTTGGATTATAAGTTGGAGCAAATGGACTATCCGAAGATTTTCCATATGAATGTAACCACATTGACTTCATCATTAAAAATTTCTTGATTCTGTGGACCAGAAGGACAAGATTGAGATGAATGAAATGATTCCGCACATGAAATGCAAAATTCATTTTTTGAGTTTGACGAGGGGATGGATTGCTTCAAGACTAACGCATCCACTTTTTGTACTAAATCATCTATAGTAGATTTTATTTCAACATCTTGTTTAACCTCGTAAATTCCACCTTTTTTTGGGGTCGTATGCATCGATTTGGCTCTAGAGTCGAGTGAATTCCATTGTTGTGAATTAATTGACATATTTTCTAGTGCATTCCAAGCTTTGTCTCCAAATGCCATATTTGGATTAATTGGATTAATTGGTGATTGTTTGGAGTTAAACCGTCATAAAATTATTTTACCAAACGCCATATTTCAAACCATGATGGGGACACTTAAGGATTAAATTATTAAATCTTTCCCAACACTCATAAAATTCTTCATTTTCTTTTTGGAAAAGTTCTGATATTTCTCTTCTAAGACTATCAGTTTTGGACATTGGAAAAAAATTTGCGAGAAATTTATTCACTAGTTGGTCCCAACTAGTAATTGTTGTTGCTTGAAGAGAATTTAGCCAGAATTTTGCTTTATCTTTGAGAGAAAATGGAAATAATCTAAGTTTGACAGATTTATCAGAGAAATTTTGGAATCGGAAAAGTAAAACAAATGTCGAGAAATTTATTGACATGCATATAGGGATCTTCTCTTTTCAAACCGTGAAAAGAGGGAAGAAGTTGAATTATTGATAGTTTAAGTTCGAATTGAGTTGCATTAGTTGTAGGCAACACTATGCAAGAAGGAGAATTAGCACTTACCGGAGAAAAATATTCTATTAAAGTTTTCTCTTTTGCAACTTGATTATTCCGATTTTCGATTTCGTTCATTTTTGGTATCGGTTTCGTTTGTTGAACTTCAATTTTAGTTAAGGACAATCTTCTTCTCGTTAATCGACCTTTATTATTTCGTTTTCAAACTTGCATTCACCAATATTTTAATTTTTTTTTAACTTTGCATACAAACCAAATTATGATAGTCGATCGAACTTCCAGATCGTTGGAGGCGTCACAACGGTCGCACTTAAAATCCAACTTTCTTCGGCATGTACAACAGAGGCCTTTTTGCCAAAATTCAATCGATTTTCAAAATCAGTTTGTACAAGATTGATATTTAGCTTTTCTCTATTCAAATCGAACAAAGTAGTGAGTGAAAAATATCAATCATTGTTGAATCTTTTAAAGGATTTTATTGTTTTAATTATTATTTTTTTTTACTTTTTATATTTTTATTATTATTAATAATAATGATAATTATTATAATTATTACTAAAATTATAGGATGTATAGATTGCAAAGGAATAAATTTACTAATTGATCAACGGAAGCAATAAATTGTACAACGAAAAATATTGCAACTAAACTAAATGTCTAAGAATACTGTAAATATAAAATAACAACTAAAAACACAATCTAAATTTACCACTACAAGATTCTATTAAAACTAAAGACAAGATATAAAAATTAAAAAAAATTCTAATTTTTTTTTAGAAAAAAAATAAAAATTATAAACTTTTATTTTATTTATGGAAACAATAAAATAGTTTTTTTTTTTTACAAATTTTCGTTTCTGTTTTTTTTTATAAATTTCCAGTTTTTTAATTTTTTTTAGTATTTTCCCTTTTTTATTAAAGTATTGTAATTTATTTTAAAAAAAATCTGTTTTTATTAAAAAAAATTAAAGTTCAGAATGTTTTTATTATATATATTCCAGATTATTTAAATTATTAATTCCTAATCTGATTTTTTTTTAGATTTTTATGAAAAGTAATATTTTTTTTTAATAAAACTAGCAGGTTTTACTTTTAAAAATAAAATAAAATAATTCAGATTTTTATTTATTATGGAAAATAATATTCCAGATTATTTTTTAATTTATTTTTATTATTTTTTTATTTTTTCGAATTAAAATTAAAAAATTTGATTTTTTAATATTAATATTCCAAAATTACAAAAATATTACCTTAAAGTCTGAAACTTTTTTTTCTCTTTTCCAAATCTTTTTTAAAATAAAAATAAATAAGTTTTTGTTCCGGGAAATCCTTCCCGTGTTGGTGTCTTACCTAATACTAGTTGTAGGGGGATAAGAGTTATGGTAGGTTCTAGACTCTTCCATAAGTAGTTGGATACTGTTAGATGTCTTACCTTAACTAGAATCCTATGTATGGAAAGACTCTCAGAAAGCCTATATAAAGGCCCTCTATTCATTGTTATCAATACAATTGATTGTCTTTACTTTTCCCCTCAAACACGTTATCGCACGTAGCTCGAACGAAAGAAAAAAATCGGCCGAGCATCGCTTAGCCTGACCATCGTCCGCCGCCGATCGCGCGCCACTGCTTCCAAGCTCCGCATTGCTCGCTTCGCCGCTCCGCCCGCTCACTCAAGCTCGCCTCGCCTGGCTCCGCCGCTTGTACTCCGCCTGGCAAGCCGCTGCCCAAGCCCGCCACGCTGCTGCCTTGGCCAAGCCCGCTGCTCGCCGCCAAGCCCGCTCACCGGACGCCCAAAGACTTCCAGAACCGGACCACCGCCACCGGATCGCCTCCGTCGTCGGACCGCCACGGCCAGAGCCGCCGGGCCAGCGCCACCAACTGCGCCACCGCCTCGCCCGACTGCCGGCCGCGCCACCGCGCTGCCGCCGCCGCTGACCAGGCCGACTGTGCCAGGCCCGAGTTCGACTCTCGGACCAAAACCCGAACATCAACTTATCTTGAGCCGTCAAAATTGCGCCTCGGTTTCACGTCGCCGCATCGAGTACCAACGGTAGATCAAGCACAAGACAGACACATACCTAATTTTATAATCGAGGTAACTATCCGACTCGTCCCTTTTCAATTCTCTCTTTTGGGAATTTTTCTTTTGGGGACACGGGTTTTGGGTTCTTTATCTCCCACGCTACTTTGCGGTGGATGAGACCGCGAGAGAAGTCGGTATCTCTGCGTGTCGAAGAAAACTGTGTGACGGTCCTGGGGGAGTCACGGAATTGTTGAAAAGTCGATACTTGTGGTTGTTTGCATACACCACGTATTTGGGTGCGATCTGATATCGCCGTTTTTTGTCGACTTTATTAAACAACAATTAAGGGAAGTAAATCGAGTAACGGTTATGTTACACGCTTTTAAAAGCATCGATTGTGACCGTTTACATTGTCACTGAAAATCCAACAAGACTAACTTCCTCTTGTTTATATCTTGTAGATGGCACAAAGCTCCAATGTTCATCCGGAGTTCGACATCCTTGACCATGCTGGTAAGGAGTACCATAGGTGGGTCTTAGACGTTCGCTTGGCGTTCGTCGGTAAGAGATTTACTACCACCATCTTTCCCTCTAACGAGCCTACCGCTCAAGAACCGAGCGAGGAAACCAAGGCTAATGCACTGATGTACTTGCGTAGACATATACATCCGTTGTTGAAAAAGTGTTATATGAACTTACAAACCCCTAAAGAACTATGGGACACACTCGAACAACGATTTAATAATGTGCATGATCAGCGCTTCCCGAATTGCAACTTCGGTGGGAGCAAATCCGATTTTGGATTATGCGAATGTGGAAGCCTATAATCAAGCCATCCTCGATCTTCGCGCTGATCTTGGTTTTGTGGTGTCAAGAAGTCGATCAAGATTTGATCGAGAAGACTCTTAACACGTTTCCCGTGGGAGCAAGTGTAATTGCTCATCAGCTGCGTGTTGCCTATGAGGAAGGGAGAATTAAGAACTTTAGTGACCTTATCTCCCACCTCGCGAAAAAAGAAAGGCACCATGAGATTATTCTCAATAGCAATGCGCGCCCACTGGTACGAAGCCGATTAGGAAGTAAATCAGGCTACCCACAGGAAAGCACCACGACAAAATAGAAAAGGCAACGCTACTCAGTTTTTGCAAGCACCACGGATGCATGACTCGAGCAAGCAAGGGAAAAGACGAGGTCATCGTTCCAACGTGTGGAAGAGGCAAGGTGGCTCGGCCACGGACCTAGTGGAACCCAACCACGTGGGCCGCCTCCGCCACGGAATGGAACCACTCCAAGGGAAGGCCGGAATTGCTATACTTGCGGATCGAAGAAGCATACTTACCGCAATTGCAAAGCGCCAAAGAACATCCAAGCTTACTACAAGCACTATAAACAATATTTGGCTCAAGAGTCGAATTACATGGAAGTAGACAATGAGAATACGGAGGTGAACCATATTGAGATCCCTCCTCTCACCATTGCGGACAAAGACCAACATATGGATGTTGCCGACTTTGACTAGTTTTACGCTTTGGTTATGTTTTGTCTTGTTTCTAGTTTCCGAGAACTACTTTGGATTTTCATGAATGTAATAAAGTTGGCTATGATGAATAAAATTCTTTTAATTGCTGTGATTGTGCAAAGATGAATTTTATTTTTCCCCTCGAAAGCATGTTTGGTTTATCACAAAAATAATTGCTAGCAACGAATTGCTTGGTTAAAATAAAAATTTGATACATTGGTAAGATTTCATCAAAACTTTTGATCAAGACTAGGCGCATCCTCCTTGGTATTTGTTTATGCTTTGAGAGTTCAAACGGAATCAGTGGTTTTTAAACGGCCTTAGCAGATCGACATTCCTACTTTCTCTGCAAGTCTACCAAGTTGGAGTTACCGAAAGGATCATTAGTAGAGATATAAATCGTAAACCAAGACGCGCGTTTTAAAGTATCTAAACGCTCCTATGGCCATATTTCCATAGTATTGTATCAAAAATAATGCCTTTGAAAAAGGCTTAAACCTTGCTCTTTCACTCAACAATAGGGAAATACCAAAACAGCAAATTAAAACGAGCACTGAGATCTGAGTTTAATGATCCAGAAAGTGCACGACCTATGGATAGAAAGATACGGAAGTCTAGTTTCCAGAACAACTGACCGTTCGTCCATAGCCTTCTTAACGAAGAAGTTATTGCTGTTTTAGTGAACAAAGGTCAAGCTGCGCGGAAATTACTTCCCGATTGTGCTAACTTTGATCCTAACCAACTTGGTCGAATTTCCCCAAACTCGATGTAAATGAGTTTTCGCTATGTCTCTAAACATAAGACTAATCGAGTTTCATGTCTTATTGTAGATGTCTCGTGGCGAAATTGAGTGCCTTGGCGATAGTGGAACAACCCACACTATTCTTCTAATAGGCAATTATTCAAGGATATTGTGCCATACATATCCTCGGTGACAACAATGATTGGTTCCTCCCAAGTAATTCAAGGGAGGGGACCTGCTCATTTCTTGCTACCTAATGGTACGCATATTAATGTCACAAATGCTCTCTATGCCCCAAGAGCAAACCGAACCTTGCTAAGTTTTAGGGACATCCGTGCCAACGTTATCACCTTGATACACATTGTGAGAATGGGACAGAATTTTTGTGTGTTACTCTGGCAGAATGCGGAAGACGCCGCGTTCTCGAGAAACTTATGAGTCTAAGTAGTGGTTTATACCAGACTACAATAAGGGTTATTGAATCTATCTTTGTGAGTCACGAAATGTGTGATTCGAAGCATACCAACTATGGCATGACCGACTCGGTCACCACAGACGCGACATGATGATTCGCATTTTGAAAAACTCACATGGTCATCCGTTTTCAAGTCCGAAAGCGATTGGAAGCACCACTCGATATCGGCATTGATGTGAGTGAGCTTGATACCGTATCACCGGGACTAAAGATCGCACGCCCTATTAAGGTTGACGGTGCATCTCTCGTAAATCCCGAGGCTTCCGTGGCAATTTCTAATGCCCATAAATCGTTTTGTAAAGCCTGTTCACTAGCAAAGTTGATACCCTCTCCGTCCTTTGCTAAAGACTCAACACAAAATATTCGCTTCTTACAAAGAATTCAAGGGGACATATGTGGACCTATTCAACCAGTGCGGACCATTTAGATATTTTATGGTTACGTTGATGCATCGACGCGATGGTCACACGTCGCTCTGCTATCCACAAGAAACGCCGCATTTGCTAAACTCCTAGCACAAATCATCAAGTTACGGGCTAACCCCGACTTCACAATCTGGTCATTAAGATTGGACAATCTTTGGAGAGTTTACGTCAAAGTCTTTTGACGACTATTGCATGTCGATTGGGATTGATGTTGAACATCCCGTCCCCACGTTCATTCGCGAGAATGGCCTTGCCGAGGCTATGATTAAGCGGTTCTGACTTATCGCCCGAGCATTGGTATTGCGCACCAACTTGCCGATTTACGCATGGGGTTATGCAATTTTGCATGCGGCTATACTTATTCGCTTCGACCCACCGCCAATCAACCGTTTAGTGCGTACGGTTGGTAGCGGATATGAGCACGATATTTCACACTTACGCATTTTTGGTTGTGCGGTATATGTGCCAATTACGCCTCACACGTACTAAAATGGGTCCGCAAAGACGATTAGGTATATATGTTGGCTATGAATCGCCTAAAATTATCCGCTATTTGGAACCTTTGACAGAGATCATTCACCGCAAGATTTGCAGATTGTCACTTTGATGAGACAAACTTCCGTCGTTAGGGGAGAGAGGAATCGAGCGATTCCGGTTGAACGCCAGAAATTGTGCAGTGTGCTCCTCCTTGCCTCATCAAGATCCCCGCACACCTCAATCCGAGCTAGAAGTGCAACGTATTCTTAGTCTTGAAAGTTGCGGATTCGATGCCCGGCACTTTGCGATCTGCGAAAGTGACAAGATCTACCATTCCCGTGCGAATGTTCCCGCAAGGTTGGAAGTCCCAGCTATAGGGCAAGGTTCAGCCGCCCAAAGGAATGATGCCACCGGCGTCAACCTTAGTGGTGGGACGGCCGCTTGGTGCTCTTATCCCTGCTCGAAAGAGGGGGAGGCCAGTGGGTAGAAAGGATACCGAACCTCGAAAGAAAAGAGGAACGGAGGCACAAAATCCTCTCATCATCGACACAGTGACTCCGTCACACGAGATTATCTCTGACTATGGATATGTCCTCGAATCAACAATGGAACAATCGACGGACGCGTCGGAAACTTTGTTGATGTCAGAAAATAAAGAAATCTCGATGCAATGTACGAGTGAATACGTACTATTGGATAGGTCGTCCACGCTAGTCGACGATGCTTTTGCCTACTCCGTCGCTCAAGAAATTATTGAAGACGACGACGCTGAGCCGCGCTCGGTTGCTGAGTGTCAACAACGAGCCGATTGGCCGAAATGGAAAGATGCAATGCAGGCTGAACTAGACTCAATGGCTAAACGTGAGGTATTTGGCCGTATCGAGCCAATACCCGTGGGCGTTAAACCAGTTGGACATAAATGGGTCTTTGTTCGTAAACGCAATGATAAGGATGAGGTCATGCTTTACAAAGCGAGACTAGTTGCCCAAGGCTTCTCGCAGCGCCCTGGCATTGACTACGAGGAGACGTATTCTCCCGTTATGGACATCATCACTTTCCGCTACTTAGTCAGTTTGGTAGTGTCCGAAAAACTGAACATGCAGCTTATGGATGTGGTTACAGCGTATCTTTATGGGGATCTAGATACGGATATCTATATGAAAGTCCCCGAAGGGATTTCATGGCCCAAATCAAGTAGCTCTAAACCACGGAGAGCGTACGCTGTGAAATTGCGTCGTTCACTGTATGGCTTGAAACAATCCGGAAGGATGTGGTACAACCGCCTAAGTGAATACTTGGTTGGGAAGGGATACAAGAACAGTGACATTTGTCCATGCATATTCGTGAAAAGAACAGATGCAGGATTCGTGATTGTAGCCGTCTATGTAGATGACATGAATGTCATCGGTACCATAGATGAGGTCAATGAAACGGCCCGCTACCTTAAATCCGAATTCGAGATGAAAGATCTGGGGAGGACTCGATTCTGCTTGGGCTTAGAGCTAGAACATCGAGATGATGGTATACTCATTCATCACCGCCTATGTCCACAAAATGCTCGGGCGATTTAGCATGGACAAGGCACATCCTCTTGCTACCCCCATGATTGGTGAAGTGCTGGAAATGAACAAGGATCCGTTTCGTCCTAAAGAGGAGGATGAAGAGGTCCTTGGAGCAGAAACACCGTACCTTAGCGCAATCGGTGCGTTGTTGTATCTGGCTCAATGTACTCGTCCAGACATCGCATTCTCTGTGAATCTGTTAGCGAGATTTAGCTCCGCTCCCACGATAAGGCATTGGAATGGAGTAAAACACATCTTTCGATACTTGAAAGGCTCCAGTGACCTTGGATTGTTCTTTCCCTACGCAAAAGAGAGTGATATTCCGAAAGGAATTGTTGAGGTGAAGACGATGCATACCGACCGTAAATCTTCCTCTGGTATTGCAGCTAAGCATGGTAGCTTGACTACCAGAAGTGCTAATGCGAGCAAGATTACCCCTTATGCAGAGAATCCTAACGACACGTTAGTTGGATTTGCTGATGCCGGTTATCTCTCTGACCCGCATAAAGGACGTTCCCAAACTGGTTATGTGTTCACCATTGGGAATACGGCGATATCTTGGCGATCTACCAAGCAGACCCTAGTTGCTACTTCCTCGAACCATGCAGAGATAATTGCATTGCACGAATCCGTAAGGGAGTGCATTTGGCTCCGGTCAGTCATAGACCATATACGAGGAACGTGTGGATTAGATCCCACTACAGCAACCCCTACTTGCATCTTTGAGGAGAATGCGGCATGCATTGAGCAGATGAAGTTAGGTTTCATAAAGGGTGACAATACCAAGCATATTGCGCCGAAGTTCTTCTATAATCAGCAGCAGCAGAAATTGCTGAATATTGAAGTGAAACAAGTGAGTTCCGATGAGAATATCGCAGACTTGTTCACTAAGTCTCTGCCAAAATCTACATTTGAGAAACATGTGAGAAGCATCGGAATGTATCGATTATCCGAGCTCAACTAAAGATGGCTCGATGGAATGAGCTGTCATGTATACCTCAGGGGGAGTATACTTCACATGATTCTGACATTTGTAGTTGGTGCGTTGCGCTCTTTTTCCTCACCAAAGTCTTTGTTTTTCCCACGGGGTTTTATTTGACTTGGAAAGGTTTTTTACCGAGGCAACACATTGTGCACCATGTTAGTATTAGCGTTCGACACAGGGGGAGTGTTCCGGGAAATCCTTCCCGTGTTGGTGTCTTACCTAATACTAGTTGTAGGGGGATAAGAGTTATGGTAGGTTCTAGACTCTTCCATAAGTAGTTGGATACTGTTAGATGTCTTACCTTAACTAGAATCCTATGTATGGAAAGACTCTCTTTGTAAAGCCTATATAAAGGCCCCTCTATTCATTGTTATCAATACAATTGATTGCTGTCTTTACTTTTCCCCTCAAACAGTTTTTCGATTTTTTTAAACTTTTTCAGATTTATTTTATATTTTTATATATTTTTGGACTTTTTTTATTTTTTTATTATTTTATTATTATTTTTACGAAAATGAACAGTAGCTTTTATTATTATGACTATATTTTATATTTATTATTATAAGTTTTTATTATTTTTCAGAATTTTTTTATGCACGTAAAAAGAAAATAAATTCTACTACTAACTATTATTTATACTAACACAATGTAAAACGGATATTAAAAAGACAGATAATAATAAAGAAAAACAGTAAAATATATAACTAGTAGAAGAATTTAACTAACTTGGTGACGACAGTCTTCTTGTACTTCGTTTACGCATCCCCTACAACGGCGTCAAAAACTTGTTGTTGGTTGATTTTTTAGTCTAATACTCGCAAGCGCACGATTTGTTCGATGTAGATATGCGGTGCAAGGTCGATTCCACAGGGAGAACTATAATAGTGAAGTCAAATTATTCCTATCATTTTGAACCAAATATATTATATTCTAACCTAGTCCCAAATAATTTTATTTTTGAATGGTTATAATAATTGCATTAAATAACAGTAATTTTTAAGTAGATTTTAGATAAATTGATTTTAAATAATTTATTAGGGTTTAGAGTCTAGCAATGTCTATTTATTATTTATTTTATATTTTAATTCCAAGAAATTCAGGAAATAAATTCTGAAATCAATCTCACTATTTCCCTATAAATTTGACAATAAGTACAAAATTATAATTCAAATATAGATTTTCCTTCGCTTAAAAAATGTAATTTCTAAGCATTATATGTATCCAATTTAATTGAAAACAAATAATCAAAGAAATTAACTAATATCAATAATCACAAAGCAAGGGGGAATTTATAACTATCAAAAATACGTAATATAATTGATGAAATAATATTCCCTATTGAATCGAAAATCACAATCGTTAAAAACATTTATTTGAAATTATTATATAAATATTAATAATAATATAGACATGGTTTCATCATAACCCCAGTAAAAAAAATTACTCACTCATAATAAAAACATAAATAAATAAATATTCTATAATATTATTATTCAAATATAATTTTATTACACACTATTTTTATTTCTTTCCCTTACAATAATATCCCTCTATTTTTTCTCCTCTTTTTTTTCTTCCTCAAACACTACACATTCATCCCCTATTTATACTACTACAAAATTAATAAAATAATAATTTTTAACATTTTAAAATCCCACCCCCAATAATACATGGCTGGTATGCCAATTAATGCTGATGTCATGGATGACATCAGCAGAGAGTTGAATTTCCGATCCAATCGGTGTTGACACGTGGCACAATATGGTTCGTCTATTTAATTGTTCTTCGAACGGTCATAACTTCTTCATACGAACTCGGATTCGGATGAATTTTTTTTAAAACGATCGTCTCGACGAGACGAATAAAATGAGACCAGTCGTGACTATATTTGAATTTTGTAAAAATATCGCCCTTGAACCAATTGATCTGTCTTGTACCGGTTGGTTAATCTGCAGATATAATTTAATTCCAATTAATTATCCAAAAATGACACAAAATTATAGAAAATTCTAACAATAATGAAATAATATAAATATATAGTAAAACGAATAAATTTATCACATAACACACAATTATATATATAAAATACTAATAAAAATATTACTCAAAATATACTAAATAAAGTCCAAACTAAAAACTCTAAACTTTATTCATATTACCTCATGAAGCTCACTTTTGACATTGTCAAGTCCTCCAATATCTACCCAAGAGACATTGGGCACTTCAACAACCAGTTCACCAATTCATTGAAATATAAATAAAACATCATAATAAAATAAATAACTATATATAATAAAATATAACTTAATATATTTATAAAAATATTGTCTGATTATTTACATATACCTAAAAATTATAATATGTTTTATGAATATATATTATAATATAAATTAAAATATATATTATGTTATATTATATAAATTGATTTTTTTTATATTGACTATTAAAAATAATAATATAACTATATATTAAAATATAACTTAATATATTTATAAAACTATTGTCTAATTATTTAAATATATCTGAAAATTATAATATAATTTATAAATATATATTATAATATAAATTAAAATATATATTATGTTATATTATTTAAATTGATTTTTTATATTGACTATTAAAAAATTAATATAACTATATATATTAAAATATAACTTAATGTATTTATAAAATTATTGTCTGATTATTTAAATATATCTGAAAATTATAATATGATTTATGAATATATATTATAATATAAATTAAAATATATATTATGTTATATTATTTAAATTGATTTTTTTATATTGACTATTAAAAAATTAATATAACTATATATATTAAAATATAACTTAATATATTTATAAAATATTGTCTGATTATTTAAATATACCTGAAAATTATAATATGATTTATGAATATATATTATAATATAAATTAAAATAAATATTATGTCATATAATTTAAATTGATTATATAAACTAAAATGCTCAATCCGTCCTTTATCAAAAAGGACTTAATTCATAATTGAGGGGTAAAATGGTCATTTCTGTCATTCAGATAGTTCATTCAGAAAAGAAAGAAACAACAGAATATTTTTTTAAATCAAACAGATTAATCCACTCAGACAGCTTAATCCATTCAGGTATTAATGGAAAAAAAGTAAACATCTCCTTACTGTCTCTCGCAAAGCAGATGGATTGCTTCTCCCAAGAGCAGTGTGGAAGTGTTCATTTGAGACCACCATGGAGTTGAGTATCTCAGCATCAATCGTATCATCCTCCAAATCAATGACATCCATTTTCTCTCGGATGCACTGGAGAACAGCTTCAGTACAGAGAGCTGCAAGGTCAGCACCAACATAGCCATGGGTGTCTTTACCTATTCTTTCCAAATCAACCTGCAAAAATTTTGTGCTGGAAATATAAGATAAAATGGAGGAAATAGGGTGTTTTGAGCAGCCCATTTGAGAGGAAATTTTGAGTGGGCTCGACTACGAGTTAAAGTCGGGACTTAGTTGGAATACGTAGTACTCCGTACGAGGTTTCCAAAACATGTAAGAACACTCAAAATGATTGAGGTATGAATGAGATATAATGTTCCAAAGTGAACCCTTAAGAAATGGGTTTGAGATGTTATCCCACATTAGAAAAAGAAGGGAGAAATTGTGAGTATATAAGGAGATGTGGACAAAGGCATGTTCAAAAAGTGAGACAGGTGTGGATGTGTGACTAGGCGCCACTCGCGCGCACACACACACACCCGCACGCCGCCGCCGCCGTCCGTTCGGTTCGGGTCGGTCGAAGGGCAATTTGGGCGAAATGTCTCAGCGTCTCGAAGTTATCTTTTTACTGCAATTTTATTCGGTAAAATTTTATTTTACCGAAAATACCTCAATTAATAAATTCCGAATTTTCGGCTCCGGATAAAATCGAATTAAACATATCGATTTAGATAAGTATTGAGATACTAATCCTGATCGGTTTAGAGTTCCTCCAGATACCAATTTCGATCGGTTTAGAGTTCCTCCAGATACCAATTTCGGTCGGTATAGAGTTCCTCCAGCACATGTCTCTCTCTCATCTTCACCTATAAATACAGATGTGAGGGGTCTTATTTTTACACAGAAATTTGGTCCGTTTTTTTTTTCACCCAAAAAAAATTCCGACTGCAAAATTTTATTTTCGAAAATAAATTCTATTCATATTTTGGGTCGCGTCGGTGGTAGTTCAGGTTTATTCTAGTTCGCTGAGGGTGCGATGATCGATATATCAACGCATCGAGATGTTGTTTTATCCTGGGAGGCAGACGCTATACACTGCGGTGGAGGCGAATTTGCTTTAAGGAGACAGATTTCTTGACTCAACATCGCCCACATTCGGATTTACCTCATCTGATTAATTATATATATACATATATATTTTCTTTTAATGCTTTCGTCATTAACAAATCTGACTTCTACTTTGTTCTTCTCAGATTTGCAGCACAGACATGAGATTCAAAACATGCGATCCCTTAAGTCGTAATTTCACGGACACGGAGGAGTCCAAGACAAGCTTTTGGGATCTACAGGTGTAATGGAAAATCATCAAATATTATACTTCATGGTATAATTATATGACTTCAAATTTATTGATATAATTTTTAGTAAATTATACCAACAATCTTAAAGCAAATTATTACTTCGTAGCATAAATTTCGAATTCATAAATATCGTATCTGTGCTTTATTTTCCATCTATGGAAAATTGGTTTATGCTGGAAATTAATTTTATACATATTTCGATCTCATCAAACTCTTGAAGACTGCTTTATTATTTCGAAATTATTTTTGGATCTTCTCATGGGCGTCATGAGATATCGGAGATGATGCTCCACTGAACGGACTCCATGATATGTGAAAAGGCATTGACTTAGTTTCCAATAGCCATGAAACAAATTTTGGTTTTGGGTCCAATTTTGAGAATTTGATTAAGTAATTGGATGGTTTGCAAATTTTAACTTGATTTGCAAATTGTGGTATTAATCTGGAGGTTGTTCTCATTTATTATCTTTATATGATTTTGGCAAGTGAGCCATGCATTTTTACAAGAAAATTCAAATTGCTTGCATCTTATATATGTGTTCACTTGTTCTAAATAATTAACTTATTATTATTTAGAAAGTGTTTATGGGCTCACGTGATATAAAAGGAATTTTATGTGATTAATGGTACTATATGGCACGTAAGCTATGTCAATAATTTAATTGTTAAATTATATAGTTAACAATTATTTGACCTTTAAATTTATGGAATAGAGTCACGCCTTACGTGAATTGTGTGATTTGCCCATCACTTTTGTACACTCCTGACCGATACAAGAAAGTATCAACCATATAATTGGATATTGGGTTGCACAAATGATTATTCGAACATCATTTATAATTAATCTTGCTTAGTTATCGTTTGATTATTTGCAAATAAATAATCATTGGAATGTTAAACTCTCGTGAATGCTCGGACGTTAAAAACCTAACGGGCCTGGTAACTAGTGAGTACAGGTTGTGGGTCAGCTTGAGAATTATAATTTTTGGTTGGATTTGTTCTTTCAGTTAAATTATATATTCTCGTGTTGGTGTCGTTTTGCTGCGGCAGTGACACACGGACCTATTACGGTGATCCATGTGATACCTAATACGGCAAATATTGATATTAGCTCCATATGCTGGAAATTCGGAGAAATTCAATAATTGAATTTTAGAGCTAAGAACCTAAAAGTTCTTTAATCGAAGATTAAAACCAGTGAGGTTTTAAATGATGATGAAACCTACTCTTATGAGAGGTTGTAACAAGAAATGTGATTACTCTATAAATATAGTTACACATTTGTTATGTGCACTCGATAATGAGTAAGGATGAAGCTAAAGAGAGAAATTTACGCTCTAAAAGCTCGAGATAGAAAACCAACTTAATCCGGAAATTAAGATGGTTGAATTGCACTCTAACGGAGACGCAAAAACGATGTTAATCAGTTTAAACTATCACTGAATATGAGGATATTAGTCACGTGAAGACTACTTAATTTAAAATAAGATACCACGCAAGGAAATAATTGAAATTTCCTATTAGTTCTGAAATTTAGAAAAACAATTTTAGAAATATTAAAAAAATATGGGGGTGTATGGCTAAGGCAAAAGTTCCTAAGCCAAATAAAGTGAAGGTCTGACCCAAGACGGTCGACTGCATCTTCACTGGATACGCACATGATGCATGATGCGTACAAATTCGTAGTGCAAAAATTTGATAGTCTCACATGTCAGTATGTACTAATCGAGTTAAGGAAAAGCGTGTATCAAACGCATAATTGTTTTAAAAAAAAAATCAATTATGAGATACCGTGGATTTATCAATGTGAAATGAATCACCAAGTGGTTTTAAAGGTTGAAGCAAAAGGGCTTAAACTTGGAAAATCACTACGTCTGAAATCTCTAGCATGCGTGCTAGAAGATAATTTACAATGCCATATACACTCTTCATATGGTCATATAAGAGAAAGAATAATTCTGTTGTGCAGAATTTTGTCTAATGTTCGGTAGATCTTCCTCTGGAAGAGATACCGCTAGGATCCAACATAAATTCAAATGGATCCATAGATAAATAAAAGGCGAAACTACTAACTGAGGTTGTAGTAACATGAGAGCCTAAAGTACGTTGAGATATATTCTCTAGTAACGAGAAGAAAGTTCATTATTATGATATACATGTAGAAGTATATCAAATGAACATACATGCAGTCTTTCTAAATGGCGTCTTTGAGAAAAGCCAACTTGGAAGAACCAAAGGCATATGTGCCTGACGCAGCGATTGAAAGTCTGCAACTTAGTGAAAGTATTATGAATCTAAATTGACACTAAAGTAGTGGCATAAAATCTTTGACACTGTGGTGTCAAGCAATGACTTCAAAGGATGTGATAAAGTCTCCATTTTGACAATGCTCAAATATGGTGATTAAATGACCGAAAAGCACCAATTTGGGGACGCTCAAACTTGGTAATCCAGTTAGTCAAAAATTGCTAATTTTGGGGACGCTTAAAATTAGTAATTTGATCAATGAGAAATTGAAGTCTCGGTTAATAGTTGGTAACGTAATTTCAAAATGTTAAAAATGCCAATTTATAATGTCAATAAGATTCAAGACAATGAATATGTCAAGTGTGTATATATCAAATACACATGACGACTATGTCATCTTAAGAATGAATTTAAATGATCGAGTCATTGATGTAAGTAATGACGAGGGGATCAATTCAACATAGTCTGAAAAGATAAATATATGAGACCAAAGAGATGACTTTAAGATGTAAAATCTCAAGTTGTTCACAATGTCTCATATGAGGTCAGTCATACTATGATGACATGAATCTTGGAAAGATCAACGGAATCAATTGGAATGCCAATGGAAGTGGTGCATCTATCCAAGCACAAAGACAACTGATCTTTCAAGAGTAACTAAAAGTCTAATGTACTAAGTGAATTGTACAAGACTAAACACAATCTATATCGTGAGTAGACTATGTGGATACACGAGTAATCAGGAAACTAATCATCAGTTGGTGATTACAATGATATAAAGATTACTTGTGTGTATATGCTGCATGATATGAGATATTCAAAAACTATAAAATGATATAGTAACGCAAATTGGATATCTGACATTATGAATTTAATGTCTAAATAGTGAATATGTTTCACACTAGCTAGTGCAGCAGTGGTATGGAAATCTTTAATATGGATGATTATTGCTCGATTTACAAAGGAATATGAGTTCATAACCTTAGACAAATATGCATGAGAGGCATAATGCAATACCAATTTCTAGAAGATATTCCAAAATGGGCAAAGCTGTGACCGCAATATGTATTTATTGTGATAGTCAATCCACGATTGACGGGGCACAGAGCAAAAGTATAATGGTAAGTCTCGTCATATGAGGCAAAGACATAATACCATTTGCTATCAACATTGGTTATCACTATTGACTACGATTCGTCAAGAGATAACATCGCGGATCCGCTAACCAAAGGGTTATCAAAAGACCTTGTTGATAAATCATCAAGAGGAATGGGTCTATTGCCATGAGCTAATGGTTTTATGGAGGATACCCAACCTAAGTATTTGGAGATCCCAAGATCTAGGTTCAATGGGACAACCAATTCATAAAACTGGGCATGATCACTGTGGGGGTTACCCCGAACCGACCATTCCTAGGATGAAAACAGTGATACCCGTAGGGAGAGGTTAAGCTTATGCTTTTAATGATTCTTAAGTCGACAACGTATAGTCGGGTGGAGTAAAATACGGGTTTACTCGGAACACTTAACGAGAATCACCTATGTTGGAGTGAAGAGGGGCCGCTTCAAAGGAGAATTGCAAGGCACAATTCTCTATAAACTCCCGCAGAACCAGGATGGTGTCCACGGCCAAAACGGGCACAATAATGAGAACAGAATAAATCAGGGAGGGCACTTGTGAAGGATATACGATCACTTACACAAACGGTCGGACAGTTCAAAGGCATCTAGACACACTGTCTAGCCAGTAAGGAGAATATATCTTTTCGAGGGAAGGTTCAAGGAGCATACTCTACCTATCCTATGCAATGCCTAACCATAGTAACTATCACCAAGTCAAACTCCGTGTCTGACGTGTGCTGCTGGACCATCAATCTCATTCATGTGGGGGATTGTTGGAAATATAAGATAAAATGGAGGAAATGGGGTGTTTTGAGCAGCCCATTTGAGAGGAAATTTTGAGTGGGCTCGACTACGAGTTAAAGTCGGGACTTAGTTGGAATACGTAGTACTCCGTACGAGGTTTCCAAAACATGTAAGAACACTCAAAATGATTGAGGTATGAATGAGATATAATGTTCCAAAGTGAACCCTTAAGAAATGGGTTTGGGATGTTATCCCACATTGGAAAAAGAAGGGAGAAATTGTGAGTATATAAGGAGATGTGGACAAAGGCATGTTCAAAAAGTGAGACATGTGTGGATGTGTGACTAGGCGCCACTCGCGCACACACACACACACGCGCGCCGCCGCCGCCGTCCGTCCGTCCGTCCGTCCGTTCGGTTTGGGTCGGTCTCGGTCTCGGTCTCGGTCGAAGGGCGATTTGGGCGAAATGTCTCGGCGTCTCGAAGTTATCTTTTTACTGCAATTTTATTCGGTAAAATTTTATTTTACCGAAAATACCTCAATTAATAAATTCCGAATTTTCGGCTCCGGATAAAATCGAATTAAACAGATCGGTTTAGATAAGTATTGAGATACTAATCCTGATCGGTTTAGAGTTCCTCCAGATACCAATTTCTAGAGTTCCTCCAGATACCAATTTCGGTCGGTATAGAGTTCCTCCAGCACATGTCTCTCTCATCTTCACCTATAAATACATATGTGAGGGGTCTTATTTTTACACAGAAATTTCGTCCGTTTTTTTTTTCAACCAAAAAAAATTCTGACTGCAAAATTTTATTTTCGAAAATAAATTCTATTCATATTTTGGGTCGCGTCGGTGGTAGTTCAGGTTTATTCTAGTTCGCTGAGGGTGCGATGATCGATATATCAACGCATCGAGATGTTGTTTTATCCTGGGAGGCAGACGCTATACACTGCGGTGGAGGCGAATTTGCTTTAAGGAGACAGATTTCTAGACTCAACATCGCCCACATTCGGATTTACCTCATCTGATTAATTATATATATACATATATATTTTCTTTTAATGCTTTCGTCATTAACAAATCTGACTTCTACTTTGTTCTTCTCAGATTTGCAGCACAGACATGAGATTCAAAACATGCGATCCCTTAAGTCGTAATTTCACAGACACGGAGGAGTCCAAGACAAGCTTTTGGTATCTACAGGTGTAATGGAAAATCATCAAATATTATACTTCATGGTATAACTATATGACTTCAAATTTATCGATATAATTTTTAGTAAATTATACCAGCATTTTGTACTTTAATTTGAGAATCTAGTTCGCAGTATTACTATGTAGAAAATTCTAGGGTAAGGGGTGCCGTTGGCCTAACATCATCAGCAAGCTTCATGTACTTGGTATGAATTCTAAGAACTTCAAGGCGCCCAACTTCATCAGGAACCCCAATATCGATTTACCGGTCAAACCTACCAGACCTCATCTCTCAGTATATTATTCTTGACAATTTCATGCTCTGGAATTTACAAACCAAATTAATAATCTCAACCCAAACTCTTGAGATCGGGTTAACTAAGCTTTACAGTTGAGCCATACTTCTCCCCCCTCCCCCCCCCCCCCCAAACCAGTTCGCTATCAGACCCGAGATCGAGTACAATCGATCGAACTCAAAACATATTTCCATAAATTTGTCAAATTCATCATGAACCCAACTTCAAACCCAATCCAATATTTGTTCGTTCAGCCTGAAGCCATATTTATACAACCCTAGTCGATTCTGAGCCTGAAATCAACAATCAAAACCCACTCGAATCAGAACCCAAATCTAATTTTGAAAGTTGAGTCGGCTACAATCTGACTCATACCTGAATTCGCGTGAGTGAACCACCAATCGATCGATCCTCCACTCGTCGTCGTACTAGTACTAGTAACTAGTGTTTTTCACGGATTATTGTTTCTATTTTTTTAAAAATACTTATCGACGATCCAACCGTACGGATGTCAAGATATATCTAATTGAGTGATGTTCCCAAATTTTCAAAAACCAAAAATTAATTTGGTTTGAGATCTTAGCAAACCACTACTAAATTGACTAGTACTAGTAACTAGTACTTTGTCCCGAATTATTGCTTTAATTTTTCTAAAAATATTTATGGACGATCCAACCGTACGGATGTCAAGATATATCTAATGGAGTGATGTTCCCAAATTTTCAAAAATAAAACTTTAATTTGGTTTGAGATCTTAGGAAACCACTACTAAATTGACTAGTATTAGTAACTAATGTTTTGCCCCGGATTATTATTTTTAATTTTTTAGAAATATTTGTCGACGATCCAACTGTACGGATGTCAAGATATATCTAATTGAGTGATGTTCCCAAATTTTCAAACAATAAAAAATTAATTTGGTTTAAGATCTTATTGGGGCACTACTAAATTGACTAATACTCGTAACTAGTACTTTGTCCCAGATTTTTGTATCTATTTTTTTTAAAAATACTTCTTGACGATCCAACCGTACAGATTTCAAGATATATCTAATTGAGTGATGTTCCCAAATTTTTAAAAAATAAAAAATTAATTTGGTTTGAGATCTTAGTAGGGCACTACTAAATTGACTTGTACTCGTAACTAGTGTTTTGTCCCGAATTTTTGTTTCTAATTTTTTAAAAATACTTCTCGATGATCCAACCGTACGGATGTCAAGATCTATCAATTTTAGTCATGCATAAAAAAAATTTATGTTTATTCAATATGTTTTTTTAACAAAACTGTCAAAATTGTAGATTCTGTCTTATAGTAACAAGGTAAATTTTGTCCTTTAGTGTTTAACAGACAACAGTTTTTAAACACACGTGTGTTATATGAGTGGAAACGATACGATGGTTACATACGTAATACCGTTGTAAGTTATCTATGTAATATCCGCAATTTTCGATTTCCGGTAATTATTTTTTTTTCGGCGGAAGTCTGTTTTGACGACTCGCTCATGTCCGTTTCGTCATTCTGAGAATAATTAATTCTACACTTTTTGACATCCGAGTTCGTTTCGGTGTCGTTTCGTTGAGTTCTGTGCTTTTTAGCGACTTTTCCGCACTTGAGTGCGATTCTTGCGATTCTCGTCAGCTGTTGTTTGAGTTTCCCAAGTCCGTTTAACTTTGTTATACGTGTTGTGAGCTTCGGTTTGATTATTCGTTGTCGTATGGTGATTTTCGGGCAGTTGGGCCATTTTCGTAATTTCCCAAAGTTTGGGGTAATTACCTTCCGTTGTCGAATTTCGTGCCTTCGGGTGGTCGGAATCGTGTGTTCTACTAGCTCTTAGATTTGTCTTTGTGAGTACTTCGTAACCGTATCTTCGGTTCGTATTCAGGCTCGGGTTTCGATGTCGTTTTGTTGAATTCAGGATTACTAAACGACTTTTCTAAGTATGAGTTCGTCTTTGTTAGATCACCATTAATTTTTGGTGACTCCAAAAATTATAAATCTTTGCAATATTATAGAACATCGAGTTAGCTTTCCAATGGTTCAAACGGTGAGTCAATGAGTCGGACGAGAGAGTTATGGTCGTTTGATTTTTGGCGAGCACTTCGGGATCCTTTCGGCCGATAGGGGGTCGATAGACTCTCGCCTACATTCGGTATGGCTATCGGTTGGGCCTATCGGCCGATAGGCCGGCGATAGGTCCCTTTGTGTTACACTTTAAATGCGTTGTTTTGAGCGTGAAGCTCATTTCTTTCCCATTTTCCACTTTGCGCGCGAGAGAGGAGATATTGAGGAGAGAGTTCTTCATCCGAAGTCGATTTTCATCATTTCTTTTCGGTTGTGAGGCTCGGATAATCAATCTAACGCGTGTTCTACGGATCTTAACACTTGAATCACTCAAGGTAATATCTCTTGAAACCCTACCTTTTTGGATAATTGGGGATTTTGGGGTTTTGTCAGATTCTTTCCGTTTCGTTGATGGATTCATGATGAATATGATTAATCTTGTTAGTATCTTTAGTTTCCCTACGGATTCATGGATATTTTGTGGATTTTTACGGAATCGAGAGGGTTTGGTTGTGGTCCGCCCTCGTTGTTGTTTTCGGTATGAATATACATGAATCGTAGGCGGGGTTCGGGTGTATTCCATTTACATAATCGTTTAGAAATTGTTGTGATTGTTCTATTCGAATCGTTAGGTTCATTTTCGTCGGTTCCTCACGGTAGTGCTTGATTCTTCCGTTCCGTTCATTGTCGTCTTCCTTTTCGTTAGCATCGGGCGTTAGAAGCTTCGGTTGAGCCGTATCCGTTCGTGGTTCAGTGCTCGTGGTATCGAGGCAAGTATCTTGCCCATACATTACGTGTTTTGTGGATATTATGGTTGTTAATCGTCGATATGTGCTAAATAAATATTTATAACCATTTTTCAAAGGAATCGGTATATTTACCACCATGTTTTTCGTAAAGGTGAACCGTGTGTGTCGGGAATTAATATGTTTAGTTGGATATGTGAGTTTGTGTGATATTAGTTGTGTCGTTCGGTGCTGTTGAAATCTTGCGCGTCCTTGTGCATTGTATCATTACTTGGTCGTGAGTATATCTTTGGATGGTAGCCATTCTAGTAAGGTACCTCGACTATATATCTTGTGATTGACCTTCGAGGCTTGTGGTTTGCAAGCTGTGATTTTTGGAACGTGTGTGTGTTGTTCCTTCCACCGGAGTGTCCGGCGGGATGTCCGGGAGTCGATACTAAGTGCGGCCACGGAGCGGTTGGGGTGCGTGTGTGGATGAACTTCCACCGGAGTGTCCGACGGGATGTTTGGGGTCGATACTAAGGGTGCGGCCGCGAGTGGTTTCCCACCGGAGTGTCCGACGGGATGTGCGGGTCGATACTAAGAAGTACGGCGCGGGTTACGATTGTGGTTTTCATCTTGAGGATGACGTTGATGTTTTCGTTAATTGTGATATTGTCAGGAGTATCACAATGCTTTGTGCTTGGGGTCGAGACATTATATATCGAGTCTTGGTGCTTGGCTAGAATGGCATAAGAATAATGTGTTATGTGTATTGTGTTCTTTTAAAAGTGAATTGAAGTGGATGATCGGGTCGTGGACCTGTGTTTTGTGACCGGAATGGTTGGGTCGTGGACCCGTGTTTTGTTAAGCAGTTTGTATTTTGAAAAATGAACTTTGGGTTGTGACCACTAAATGGCTTCGAGGAATTAAGAACATTCTCAAATTTTGATGTTTTCAAAACTCCGAGATTTTGCAATGTTTTCAAAATGCTTACTTGCTTTGTTTACGCTTTCAAGACTTGAACTATTTTTACTAAATACATCTCGGAAGTCTTTCGTTATATTCTCGGAATGTGTTGTGTATGGCTCGTATTTGCACTTTATACTTGCACTAGCGAAACGGTGGAGTTTTGCTAACCCCGAGTAATCGGGGGTGGATATCTGTATTGTGTCCGGTTCATGCGGGTTTTGGGAGCAAGACACGGGATCGGCACGAGGGATGATGGAAGACGAATGATACTAATCACACGAAGGCCGATTTTGGGTTCGATTAGTGAGTCCATTGTATTGTCTTTTCCATTGTCTTATTGTTCATTGTTGCAAGTATTTTACCCTTGTGTGGGTATGAGTCTGGATGAGTTTATGTATTTTGATTTGTAAGTACGTGACGAAAGACCAAATCGGTCTATTGGTCCGTTATTTTGATTCGTCGGTATGTAATGTAATGTGTTGTTTTGATGTCTAGCTTGGTGGATCCTCACGGAGAGGGTCTGCGGCGTGTAATATTCCGGTTTGATGCGGGGTGTTACATTTATGGTATCGGAGCTTAGGTTGTGAAACCTGAGGTACAGTCGGGTCGATGGTGTCTATTGAGTTTTGTCTTGTCGGATTATGTCGACTAAGTCGTGTCGCGACGCGTCGTGCGAGTTTGTTGGTCGTGATTAGTATCGTGGCGATCATCATCTTCGTGCGACACTGTGGTGTAAGTCTCCCTTCTTTGTGTTGTGCCTCGTGTGACACGAGCTATTTTTATGATTATTTGTTAAGCGACGGAATTCTTTTATGAATTTTGATTTCGTGATATGTGGTTACTTGACTCTAATACTTCGTTCATATGAGGAGTAGTGTTGATGGATTGTGCATGTTTGACTTTATTTCTTTTATCCATTGCGTGAGTTCCTTTGTAATGATTTTCGGTATTTTACCGATGAGTTTTATTTCGAAAATTGATTCCATTAACCGAGTTTTTGGCATTATGGCCTTGATCATTTTGGCGAAATTCTTATGACGGTATTTAGTATTTTGTAAATGGATTTTATGAGTTTTGAAATATTACCGTCATCGGCCTTTTTGGCGTTTTTGTGAATGGTTTTTAGCACGGTGGGTTCGTGCGGGACCCACGGCGCTATATTGTTCCTTGTAATTACAGAAATTTTTGGGCATTCTAGCCCATTGAATTATTTTGAAAACCTTGAGTGTCTTAGAAAATTAAAATTCGAGACGTACTTTTAAAGCGAATTATTTTAAGCGGTGTTTTCAAGGTGTTTTCTAATGCCGCAATACATTTCAAAAATTTAGGTTGAGGACCAAAAATATTTTGAGATATTTTCAAATGCGATTGCTTAGACCCAGGTCGAATATTTTGAAAGTTTTTCACTACGAGAAGGTGTCCTCATTTTTGTTCAAACGCAAGATGATTTTCAAAGTCTCGAAAATGATGTTTGTTCAACTTTTTGTAAAATGATACTCAAGATCAATTGGTGTTTCCAAAGCTGTCTTCAAAGGTGGTTTTGTTTTTAAAACCTATCATTCTGTTTGCGGACCGGAAATGCGTGTATGGTTTTCGAACTTTCGTTACGGTGTTAACCCGGTGTGATCGAAATGGTGGCATGAACGTCGAGGCGTTGCCACGCATTTGTTGTACTAGTCCTCTGTGAGAGGTATGGTAGTATTTCTTGTTTGTCGCCTCGTGGTGATTTGCGTGTTGTCGCACGGGTGTGGTATTGAAGCTTGAGTTTGTACGTTTGTGTACATGTGTGATTGTTTCATGATGGTTGAAATTATGTGCTGGTTATCGTTCGGGCCGTCGAGGTCGCCGAACGATACCGTCGTTGCTGTAGTGTTTGTGTGTGTATTACTTTATGATGGTAATCGTTGTATATGGTATGTGTTATGATTCTTTGTTGTGCTGAGTTAGCATCTCCGCTATGTTATTTTGCGACGTTGTGCCCCATTGTATCTAGCATTTGTATTTTCGGTATGCCGAGCCGAGACGTTTCAACCGTGATGTGCCGGGGCATGCACGTGTAAACTGTCCTTCTCGTCGGTAACACATTTCAAGTGTGGACTCGAGTGACTCCGAATTCTGTTTTGCGAATTAGCTACCGAGACTTTGAAGTTCGCGCTCAAAGACACGATCATCGGAATCGGCTTTGAGAGGCCTTTGAAGGATGTTTCTGTCAGTTGCTTGTTGTGCCGTCACCTTGATTTCGCTGTTGTGAGTTGCGGGGGAGACCTTCTTTTATAAGAGGTCGAATGTAGTACCCGTGTTGTTTTTAGACTCCTGCATTTTCTCTTTCTCGAGTCTATCGACTCGCTCGTGTTCGTTGATACTTTCTGAACTTGTTCTGTATTTCGGTTTCATCGTCCGAACGAGCTGTGATCTTGTTGTGGGTCGATCTGGTTATCGATGTTACTTTTCGGGTTCAGTTCGATTCTTGTGAACCTTGTTTGGGAGTGACATCATCTGGTTCTACGAGTTCTTTTATTCGAAGTGGATCGGCTTTGGAACTCTTGTGTTTTCGACTCTGTCGACTCATTTATGTTCGTTGACATTTCTGAGCTTGCCCTGCTCCTTGCTTTTGTTGATCGAACGAGTGTGGTGTTATTTCGGAATAACTCGTTGTCGTTGTGACTTTTCAATCGCTATTCCCTTTCCTGTGGATCTTCGGCAATGCATGTCTTGTAGTTCTCACGGATCGTCACAGGAGTTGTTGTTTGAACTTTATTGTTCTTTGTGATTCGAACATGATTCTTCGATCTTTGTTGTCTCGATCGTTGTGGTTTGATCGTTTGATTGTTCGGTTTATATTGACCTCGTTCCGTGATTGGCGAACATTCAGGCTCCTTCGTGATTCCCTTCAGTTCGGGAAATTAGTTTCGTTTTCGATCTTCCTGCCCTTAGGCGGTGGGATTTCGTGGTTGTTCGGTTGACTCGCGTTTTGATTGATGTACCGTTGGGTGGGTCAATCATATTGATTTTCGTTCGTTGTGTTTTGTGATTGTCGGATAATTGACTTGGCTATATTATCCGTTTGATGACGTTGTCACTTGTTGGTTTTATTATATCCCTAACGGCGACGTTGTGTTGGTCGCCGTGGAGCGTGTTTTCACGCTGTATACTCCTTTGCGTTGTTTGTAACATTTCGCCGTTGGGCGTTAGTTACGCATTCTTGTGTATCTCGTTGAGTTTTCTGGCGGAATATTTCTTCTCCCTACTTGTTTTAAGTTTCGGGACGAAACTTCTTTTAAGGAGGGTAGAATGTAATATCCGCAATTTTCGATTTCCGGTAATTATTTTTTTGGCGGAAGTCTGTTTTGACTTCGCTCATGTCCGTTTCGTCATTCGAGAATAATTAATTCTACACTTTTTGACATCCGAGTTCGTTTCGGTGTCGTTTCGTTGAGTTCTGTGCTTTTAGCGACTTTTCCGCACTTGAGTTCGATTCTTGCGAATCTCGTCCAGCTGTTGTTTCGAGTTTCCCGCAAGTCCGTTTAACTTTGTTATACGTGTTGTGAGCTTCGGTTTGATTATTCGTTGTCGTATGGTGATTTTCGGGCAGTTGGGCCATTTTCGTAATTTCCCAAAGTTTGGGGTAATTACCTTCCGTTGTCGAATTTCGAGCCTTCGGGTGGTCGGAATCGTGTGTTCTACTAGCTCTTAGATTTGTCTTTGTGAGTACTTCGTAACCGTATCTTCGGTTCGTATTCAGGCTCGGGTTTCGATGTCATTTTGTTGAATTCAGGATTACTAAACGACTTTTCTAAGTATGAGTTCGTCTTTGTTAGATCACCATTAATTTTTGGTGACTCCAAAAATTATAAATCTTTGCAATATTATAGAACATCGAGTTAGCTTTCCAATGGTTCAAGCGGTGAGTCAATGGTCGGACGAGAGAGTTATGGTCGTTTGATTTTGGCGAGCACTTCCAGGATCCTTTCGGCCGATAGGGGTCGATAGACTCTCGCCTACATTGATATGGCTATCGGTTGGGCCTATCGGCCGATAGGCCGGCCGATAGGTCCTGCTGTGTTACACTTTAAATGCGTTGTTTTGAGCGTGAAGCTCATTTCTTTCCCATTTTTCCACTGCGCCGCGAGAGAGGAGATATTGAGGGAGAGAGTTCTTCATCCGGGGGTCGATTTTCATCATTTTGTTTCGGTTGTGAGGCTCGGATAATCAATCTAACGTGTGTTCTACGGATCTTAACACTTGAATCACTCAAGGTAATATCTCTTGAAACCCTACCTTTTTGGATAATTGGGGATTTTGGGGTTTTGTCCGATTCTTTCCGTTTCGTTGATGGATTCATGATGAATATGATTAATCTTGTTAGTATCTTTAGTTTCCCTACGGATTCATGGATATTTTGTGGATTTTTACGGAATCGAGAGGGTTTGGTTGTGGTCCGCCCTCGTTGTTGTTTTCGGTATGAATATACATGAATCGTAGGCGGGGTTCCGGGTGTATTCCATTTCCATAATCGTTTAGAAGTGGTTGTGATTGTGCTATTCGAATCGTTAGGTTCATTTTCGTCGGTTCCTCACGGTCGTGCTTGATTCTTCCGTTCCGTTCATTGTCGTCTTCCTTTTCGTTAGCATCGGGCGTTAGAAGCTTCGGTTGAGCCGTATCCGTTCGTGGTTCAGTGCTCGTGGTATCGAGGCAAGTATCTTGCCCATACATTACGTGTTTTGTGGATATTATGGTTGTTAATCGTCGATATGTGCTAAATAAATATTTATAACCATTTTTCAAAGGAATCGGTATATTTACCACCATGTTTTTCGTAAAGGTGAACCGTGTGTGTCGGGAATTAATATGTTTAGTTGGATATGTGAGTTTGTGTGATATTAGTTGTGTCGTTCGGTGCTGTTGAAATCTTGCGCGTCCTTGTGCATTGTATCATTACTTGGTCGTGAGTATATCTTTGGATGAACTGGCCATTCTAGTAAGGTACCTCGACTATATATACTGTGATTGACCTTCGAGGCTTGTGGTTTGCAACTGTGATTTTTGGAACGTGTGTGTGTTGTTCCTTCCACCGGAGTGTCCGACGGGATGTGCGGGGTCGATACTAAGGGGTACGCCACGAAGCGATCGGGGTGCGTGTGTGGATGAACTTCCACCGGAGTGTCCGACGGGATGTCCGGGGTCGATACTAAGGGGTACGGCCGCGAAGTGGTTTCCACCCGAGTGTCCGACGGATGTCCGGGGTCGATACTAAGGGGTACGGCCGCGGTTACCGATTGTGGTTTTCATCTTGAGGATGACGTTGATGTTTTCGTTAATTGTGATATTGTCAGGTGTGTCACAATGCTTTTTGATTGGGTTCGAGATACATTATATATAGTGTCTTGGTGCTTTGCTAGATTGGCATAAGTATAATTTGTTTTGTGTTTTGTGTTCTTTTAAATATGTATTGAAGTGGATGATCGGGTCGTGGACCAGGTGTTTTGTGACCGGAATGTTTGGGTCGTGGACCCGTGTTTTGTTAAATGATTTGTATTTTGAAAAATGAACTTTGGGGTTGTGACCCTAAATGGCTTTCGAGGAATTAAGAACATTCTCAAATTTTGATGTTTTCAAAACTCCGAGATTTTGCAATGTTTTCAAAATGCTTACTTGCTTTGTTTCGCTTTCAAGACTTGAACTATTTTTACTAAATACATCTCGGAAGTCTTTCGTTATATTCTCGGAATGTGTTGTGTATGGCTCGTATTTGCACTTTATACTTGCACTAGCGAAACAGTGGAGTTTTGCTAACCCCCAGTAATCGGGGGTGGATATCTGTATTGTGTCCGGGTTCATGCAGTTTTCGGGAGCAAGACACGGGATCGGCACGAGGGATGATGGAAGACGAATGATACTAATCACACGAAGGCCGGTTTTGGGTTCGATTAGTGAGTCCATTGTATTGTCTTTTCCATTTGTCTTATTGTTCATTGTTGCAAGTATTTTACCCTTGTGTGGGTATGAGTCTGGATGAGTTTATGTATTTTGATTTGTAAGTCTGTGACGAAAGACCAAATCGGTCTATTGGTCCGTTATTTTGATTCGTCGGTATGTAATGTAATGTGTTGTTTTGATGTCTAGCCTGGTGGATCCTCACGGAGAGGGTCTGCGGCGTGTAATATTCCCGGTTTGATCTGGGGGTGTTACAATCTATTGTATAAAATAGGCACACACAATGCTTTGGGGATAACTCGTCGTATGTAAGTAGTTCAAACAACATTTAAATTGTTATATAATATTTTATTATTTTCAAAACTATTGTATTAATATATATCCCACAATAGTTTTTTGTGAAGAAAATATTGTCTGAATTTTTGCTGTGTGGTATTAGCTGAAAAATAATGTTTTTTGTGCCACATGGCACATTAATGAAGTAATATGTGTCTTTCCGGTATAATAAAGTACGTGTCTTAGATAACGGTTTTATGACACATTGTGTAAAATGTAATAAAACAAGCATAGTTAAAAACGCTTGTCTTATTTCAACAACGGTTTAACGTGGCATTGTCTTAAGCTAATTCCCACAATATATTTTTAAAACGGCTGTCTAATCCTCCAAGTTTGCACAACACCACCGACAAAAAACCTTGTCTGATTGGTTTTTTTAGACAACGGTTTTTAAACCATTGTAATGTACTTGGATTACACAATACTTTTTCGAGGATGAAAATAACCCGTTGTCTGTTAATTTCAGTCAATACTTTTTCGATCGACTGTTGTCTGATTAGTGTTGTCTGATTACATTTTTCTTGCAGTGGATCTTGGCGCTGATCTTAGTTTCTATGGTGTCGAGAGGTCTAATCAGGATTTGATAAAAAAAGACTTAACACTTTTCCTATGGGAGCAAACATAATTTCTCTCCAGCTATGCTGTCTATGATAAAGGGAGAATCAAAACTATTGGTCACCTTATCTCCCACGTCATGGAATAGGTAAAGGCATCATAATATCATTCTCATCAGTAGTGCACGTCTGACTGGTACAGGTTACCCATGGGAAGGCACCACGACAAAAGAGAAAAGACAATGTTGCTCAATATTTGCAAGCATCACGTGTGTAAGAAATAAGCAAGCAAGGAAAAATACGAGGTGGTCATTCTAGTCTGTGGAGGAGGGAAGATAGATCGGCCACCGGTCCTAGTGGGGCTCAACCACGTGGACCACTTCCTGCCACCAAAAATGGACCTACTCTGAAGGACAACCAAAGTTGTTATTCATGCAGTTCCATGAAACATCCTACCGCAATTGCAAATTGCCGAAGAACATCTAAGCCTACTATAAGCACTATTAACACTATTTGACTCAAGAGCCAAATTTTTTATGAAGGAAGACCAAGAGAATACGAAGGTAAACCATGTTGAGATCCCTCCTGTCCCAACGTGGACAAATCTCAATATTTGGATGTTCCTGACTTTGACAAGATCAATGTATCTTGACTGGTTTTATGCTTTGGTGTATATAGTATTTTGTTTCTAGTCTCGTTTTGAGAACTATCAAGGGATTTTCTATAAATGTAATAAAGTTGGCCATGATGAATAAAATTATTTTAGTTTCTTTATTATGATTGTGCAAGAATGTGAATTTTATTTTACTTTAGTAATATGTTGGGTTTGATTTTACAAAATAATTGCTCAGAAATGAAATACTTGGTTGACTATCTGCTGGCTTTCATTCATTCTCCTCAGCTACCTTGACTGCCCTTAGAAGACAGGAAAATTAGATGGCTTTCCTATCAAGAGCAAGAGCTTCTTTAATATTAGGTAGTACTCGTAATCAGATAGGTATAGTTTTGTTAGCCCTATGGCACCTATTCACAACTATAACTTTCATATTGGTTTATTAAAGCTTTGTTGGGTCTTAGCTCGGCTGGAAGAAAGGGTTGAATGAAATCTCGTTGGCTGGATGCTTGTGTGGATTTTTTGTAAACTTTTGATCAAGACTAGGTGCACCCTTCTTGGTATTTGTTTATGCTTTCAAATAGCCTAAATAAATAAGTGATTTGTGAAAGCCTTGTTGTACCGACATTCTGACTTTCTCTACAAGTCTACCAGTTGGAGTTACCGAAAGAATCATTGGTTGAGATAAAAATAAAACACCCTATTGAGTTCTAACACGCTTAAACACACCTAAGGCTATCATTGCTATGTTTCTACATCAATACTTATGCCATTGAATATGGATTCAACCTTAATTTATCACTTAAGCTAGGGAAACGCTTAAGCATCAACTTGAAACGAGCACTTCGATCTGATTTGAATTATCTAGTAAGTGCAAAACATAATGATAGGAATATGTGAAAGTTTAGTTTCCAGAACATCTAACCATTAGTCCATAACTTCCTAATGAAAGAGTTAATTGCTGTTTTAGTGAACAAAGATCAATTTGCACGGAAATAATTTCCAGTGATTATGCTAACTTTTGTTCCAACTAACCTGGTCAAATATTCACGACACTAAGTTATTGAGTTTGCTATGTTTTTGGACACAAGACTAATCGAGTTCTATATTTTATTGTAAATATATGGTGGAGAAATTTTGTGTCTTGATGATAGTGGAACACCCTACACTATTCTCCGGAATAAGCATTTATTTACAAATACCATGAGAACTATGATTGCTTCCTCCCAAGTCATTCGAGAGGGGGGGTACTTGAAACCTAATGGTATGTATATCAACATCACAAATGCTCTTTCTTCCTCAAGAGCAAGCCAAACCTTGCTAAGTTTTAGGGACATCCGTGCCAGCAGTTATCACCTTGATACACATTGTGAGAATGAACATGAAATTTATGTGTTACTCCGGCAGAATGTGGAAGGCTCCATGTCTTCAAGAAACTCATGAGTCTAAGTAGGGTTCTATACCAAATTACAATAAAGATTACTAAATGTTATGATGTGATTCACGAATTTGGTGATGACGAAGCATATCAAATGTGACTTGACCGCCTTAGTCACCCTGGACATGATATGATGATTTGGACTTTGAAAAATTCACATGGTCATCCATTTTCCAAGTCCAGAATATGATTGGAAGTACCACTTGACATCGGCACTGATATGAGTGAGTCTGATATGATATCACCAGGATTGGAGATTGCGCTCCCTGATGAGATTGCCGATGAATTTCCTGAAAATCTCGAGGCTTCCATGGCAATCTAAAATGTCCAAAAATTGTTATGCAAAGCTTATTAACTAGAAGATCTAGTACTTTATCTTTCATCTACTAAAGACTCAACACAAAATATTCGCTTCTTACAAAGAATTCAATGGGGCATTTGTGGACCTATTAACATAGAATGCAGACCAATTAGATGATTTATAGTTCTGGTTTATGCATTGACATGATGGTCACACATTGCTTTGCTATCGACAACAAATACTGCATTTACTAAGCTCCTAGCACAAAGTTACGGACTAACCACCATGACTTTTTCGATCTCGTCAATAAGATTGGACAATGCTGGTGAGTTTATGACAAAATACTTTGATGATTATTGCATGTCGATTGGGATTGAGGTTGAACATCCTGTGCTATGTTCATTCAAGAATGGCCTTGCTGATGCAATGACTAAGTGGTTATGACGTATTAACCGAGCATTGATATTGCGCACCAACTTGCTGATTTCTGCTTGGCGTTATGCAATTTTGCATGGATCTATACTTACTCTATTTCGACCCACTGCCAATCAACTGTTTAGTGCATACCAATTGGTAACTGGATATAAGCCTGGTATTTCACATTATACATTTTTGGTTGCGTAGTTTATGTGCCAATTACATCTCCACAACACACTAAAATGGGTCTGCCAAGATGATTTTGTAAATATGTTGGATGAGTTGAATTATCCACTATTTGGAACTTTTAACATGAGATCTATTTACTTTAAGATTTGCAAATCGTCACTTTGATGAGATAAATTTTCCACCCTTAGGGGGAGATAGGAATCGAACAATTCCATTTGAATTCCAGAAAATTAGCTGGTGTTCTCCCTCTTTGCCTCCTCAAGATCCCCATACTCCTAAATTCAAGTTGGAAGGGCAACATATTCATTATCTTCAAAAAGTTGCGGATGCAATGCCCAAAAACTTTACTGATACCGCGAAAGTGACAAGATCTATCATTCCAGTTGCGAATGTTCCTCCAAGGTTTCAAGTCTTAGTAAAATGATAAGGTTCAGCCTCCTAAAAGAGTGATGCCCCCAGTTTCGCCCTTGGTGGTGGGATGGCTGCTTCGTATGCTCTTATCCCTACTCGAAAGAGGGGGAGGCTGTTGGGATTCCGGATACAAAAATGAATACGCAATGGAATAATAATACACAGTAAAGAATCACAAACAAGATCGATCAAGTAACGTATATACGAAAAATAAATCAACGAAGATAAAAGGATCAAAGTCCTATACCTTTGAAGCCTTTGAAAATATCTTCGTACGTTGATGATGATCACGATCCCGAACACGAGCACGAAATCCCTTCGTTGAAAATACCGAAATCCCAATGTCTCTAGTTCACACACGTCGGAACTCGACCGAAAAAAATCTACAAAACTCCATTCTATGACGAACATGGCTAGGAAGTGTCGTAGGAATTTTTCTCTCTTATTTTTCTTACTTATTTATTATCTCAAAATGAAGAACAAGATGAAGAAAAATATTTCCTCCCTCTCAGTTTTGTTTCGGCCAAACCACACACACAATGGATGGTGTTGCTGTGTGTTCTTACCTTAGTTGGTTGATTGTTGTTATATGTATAATATATATAAATATCATTATACCAAGTCATGTGATCCCACCATATAACATGCATTAGGCAGCATTAGTTGAACAAATCATGGTGGGGTCTTACCACACATGATAACAGACCAAGAAGCCACCAAGATGGAGGGGGGCGGCCCATGTGAAATATCTAGAAAACGGGTTGAGTCACTCGGCTCGTGTACCGGACGTTCGTCAAATGACTCCGTTAAATACATTCCGTTTTATCACCAATATATTCTTACTAATTAATTAATCCAATTAATTAATTCTATAAAATACAAATATATATATATTTCTCTAAGAAATATCATTTATGAATTAAATTAATTACCCAGTATCTTAATTTCAATTTATAAGACCGCTATTTGATTTATCGAATAAATAATAATTTAGATATCCAATATCTAATATTAATAGAGAGATGATAAATTCATATTTATCCGTCAAAGATCCTGTTGCGCGACTCTGTAGGTCCGTCTCAACCAACATTGGGAGGAACCAATGAGTGCGGGCAGCACTTAACCAGCCTAGCGGGCCGCACTGTAAATCCTTACTGAAAACGAATGAAGGGATCATTCCAGAATCATTATGTCGTAAATACCATATATGTATAGACCCTTCATCAGATGTCCCGGTCAAGTCTTTGGGTCACGATAAAGTCAAACCCTACTGTTGACTAGACACTATACATGTGTTAATGCAAATCAAGGCCGACTGATTATTAGTGTATCCAATACGACTAGATCAGAATTCTTTGGCCAAAGACTTATGATCTTATTTGCCCTTAACCGTATAGGATATTCGCCTGCTCACTAACAGGAGATAGAATCCTTTCATGGCGTAAAGTAAAGACTGCTACCTGCCCGTATAGTCCGCACTTCGAGGTTGGCCCAGCGATTAAGCAAATGAGTCTAACTACTCTAATGACAAACTAAACATCACAGGCACATCTCTTACTGAACCCTCAAGTTAAATGTCCACGTATACTATCACAACCTTTCGATTCGTCATCGATTCCCCAAGAGTGAATACTGTGATTGAATCAAGTATGAGTCGTGTTCGAGTACACTGGTCCCACCAATATACTTGTAACTATGCTATCAAGACATGCACATGTCCTAGCATCAGTTATCCAAGTCTTATTCAAAATGTAATGCCCAATTAAGTATATCGACTCATGAACGGTTTAAGTAAATAAGCTTTAAACACTTTCAATGCATTTTCTCTTATCCGATAATGAGAGTAGAATGTTTGCTCTTATTTACATAGGCTTCACTTCAGTATTTACCAAATCAATAATGCATTTGAAATACAATAAACAATGAATGAATCATATTGCCTTTTATTAATTATTCCATAATTACAAGTACAATGCCCCTTCTCTCTCATCCCCTGAGTGGCATTCGAGGGCATATTCCTAACAATCTCCCACTTGTACTCAATGCCATACATCACGGTATCTAATACCCATGTTCTTCAGATGTCTTTTCACGACAGCCTGAGATAACGGCTTAGTCAGCAGGTCAGAGACATTGTCTTCTGAGTCTACTCTTTGCAACGAAGCATATCCTTTTTCAACCATCTCTCGAACGATGTTATACTTTCTCTATATATGCTTGGTGTTGTGGTGATCCCTCGGATCCTTCGCTTGGGCGACATCTCCATCATTATCACAGAATAGTGATATAGGCAGCTCCGTATTAGGTACCACTTGAAGTTCTTGCACAAACTTCTGCATCTAAAATGCTTCCTTGCTAGCCTTTGAGGTTGCTTGGTACTCTGCTTGGCAGGTGGAATGTGCAGTAGCGCTTTGCTTGGAGCTTCTCCAAGATACTGCTCCTCCAATGAGAGTAAACAAATACCCAGATGTCGACTTAGAGTCGTCCTTGTCTCCTTGAAAATTAGAATCGGTGAATCCAAGAACCTTTAGTTCTCCACCACCGTAAGTAATAACCATATCTCTAGTTCTTCTCAAGTACTTATGAATGTTCTTGACAGCAGTCGAGTGTGCCCTTCCCAGGTTTGCTTGAAAATGACTTACCATACTAACAGCATAGGCTAAGTCCGGTCTCGTACACAACATAGCATACATGAGGCTACCCACTGTCGAGGCATAGGGAACCTTACTCATCTCTCTTTGTCTTCATCACTTTGAGGACACATTTTCGTGGTGAGATGAATTCCATGTCGCAGGGGAAGAAACCCTCTTTTAGATTCACCCATCTTGAATCTTTTCAAGATCTTACCTATATAGAGGGCTTGAAAAAGTCCTATCATTCTTCGCGGTCTGTCTCTGTAAAGATGGATCCCTAGAATATAGGAAGTTTCTCCCAAGTTTTTTATGGAGAACGTTTTAGAAAGCCAAGCTTTCACAGTGCTGAGCATTGCTACGTTTTTTCCTATAAGTAGAATATCATCTATATATAGTACTAAGAACGAAATGTTGCTCCCACTGACCTTTTTGTAAACACATGGATCCTCCTCATTTCGCACGAAGTCAAAGTCCTTGACTGCTTCATCAAATTGAAGGTTCCAACTCTGAGGAGCTTGTTTCAGCCCATAAATGGCTCGTTGCAGCTTACACACCTTATGAATATTAGCTTTGGACACAAAACCGTTAGGCTGTTGCATATAGATTTCCTTCTCAAGGTAACCATTTAGAAAAGCCGTTTTGACATCCATCTACCATATTTCATAATCGTAATAGGCATCAATGGCAAGCATCATGCGAATCGACTTGATCATAGCTACAGTCGAGAAGGTATCATGGTAATCGATCCCTTCCCTTTGGGTATAACCCTTTGCCACAAGCCAGGCCTAATAGGCGTCAACCTTGCCATCCCCAGCAGTCTTTCTCTTATAGATCCATTTACTTCTAATAGGCTTCATGCCAGTTGGCAGATCTACTAGAGGCCAGACCTAATTGGCATGCATCGAGTCTATCTCAGCTTATATAGCTTCTTGCTATTTATCGGAGTCCACATCCACTATCGCTTGGTCATAGGTGACAGGGTCGTCCTCACGGCTATCCTGTACGTCGTAGAGACCCAGTTCCTCGACATGTGTATAGCCATACCTCTTAGGTAAGTGAGACACCCTATCAGACCTTCAAAGTGGAGGTTGTGTTACAATAGGTTTGGTTCATGATCCCTGATCAGATGTCTCCTCAGGACTTTCATTATGCTCTTCCAAAGAGATATTTCTACCCGAGCCACCTTCCTAAATGAACTCATCCTCAAGGAAGTGCGCTTGTAAAGCCACAACGACCCTATGGTCTTCTGGCATGTAGAATAAATAACCCATCGAGTCCTCTGGGTATCCAATGAAACGTCCCTTGACATAGGATGGACATCCCCAAATCCTTATGTGATTAAGACTTGGTTTCTTACCTTTTGACATATCATGCAGAGTAATAGGAAAGGATTTGGAAGGACATCTATTAAGGATATAGGTAGTGGTAAGTAAGGCGTACCCCCATAGGTAAATTGGTAAATCAGTGTAATTTAACATAGAGCGGACCTTGTTCAACAAAGTCTGATTTCTCCTTTCTGAAACACCATTTAACTGTGGGTTCGTGTCGGCGTGAATTGTGAAACTATTCCATATTCCTTACGGAACTCATCAAACTCTGTGCTCATATATTCACCACCTCGGTCCGACCGAAGTGCTTTGATATGACCTCCAGTCTGTTTTTTAACTAGGGCCATAAATTCCTTGAATTTAGTAAAGGCTTCAGATTTATGTTTCATCAAGTACACAATCCCATACCTAGTATGATCATCTGTGAACATTATGAAATATTGATTTCCATCTCGGGCTTCTTCCAAAGCACCACAAACGTCGATACATACCAACCCAAGTTTTTCAGCAGCCCTTTCAAATGTTCCTGTGAAGGGAGACTTAGTCATCTTGCCTCTAAGGCAGGATTCACAAGTTGGATAGGGTTCTACACCTAATGGACTTAAAAGTCCATCTTTCTCCATTTTGTGTACCTTGGTCTGACCAACATGACTAAGTCTAAGGTGCCACTTAAGAGCTTGATTAGTATCTTGCCTGCCACGTTTCCTAGTTATAGCGTTCACTGCTGATTTATTTTGTAAGTTTAGATGATATAAACCATTCAACAACGTAGTTGTGCCAACCAATTTATTTTGAAAATAAATTTTACAACTACCATTGCCAATGAAGAAAGAAAATCCTTTCCGGTCCAAGACTGGAATGGATATAATGTTTTTATGCCCCTTGGGCAAAATCAGTACTTCATCTAACGTCAAAATAAAACCGGATTCTGAACCCAGTAGGAGTGATCCAATATCGGTTGCCTCGACACTTTGTCCGCTTTCGACAGTGATCATCACTTCCCCAGCTTCAAGCTGCCTACTTCATTCCAAATCCTGATTCATAGTACAAATATGAGAAGTAGCACGTGAATCCGGAATCCATGAAGCAGAATATACATTAGCAGAACAAATGGTTTCAAAAACAAAAAGTTACGTACCTGATGCACCATTGATCTGTTAGGAGTATGACCTCGAATGCCACTCAGAGAAGTTTTAGTGATGGCATTGTACTTGTTATTATGTAATTCATTATCATAAGGCAAATGGATGTTTCTTTATTTAGTGGTAGTTAGTGGCATTCCTAACTCGTAAATATATATAGAAACTAGTCCGTGTATTTGAGAGCAAAACGTTCCACTCCTTATTGGATAAGGGGCTCGGCACTGGAAAGGTTTATAGCTCAAATACTTAATCGTTCGCAAGTCGATGAAACTTGACTGGGCGTTAAGTTTATGTGAAGACTTGTATGACGTGTTCTTTGACATGGAGAGTGCCTGTCGAATACTAATGGTTGGTGGGAGCACACGTTATAGGTATGCTAATTGTATTAGTATACTCGAACCGAATCACCCTCGATTCGTCACACAGACTTCACTCTGGGGCAGTCAATGACGGAATCGAAAGGTTGTGATAGGTATTCGTGAACCTTCGACTTGAGGATTTAGTAGGGATGTGCTTGCGACGTCAAGATTTTCATTAGAGTAGTTCGACCCTGTAAACCGGAAGGCTGGGGTCAACCTCGACGTGCATCTTGATGGGCAAGTAGCAGGTTCTACTGAATACCAAGATAGAATTATTTCTCCTATTAGTGAACGGGTTATATGTCCTATGCGGTTATTAGCAGATAATATCATAAGTCTTTGGCCAAAGCATTGGAACTAGTTGTATTAGATACACGAGAGCTTGATGATCTCGATTTACATTAACTCGTGCATAGCGTCAAGTACATATAGGGTTTGACTGACCGTGACCCTATAACTTGATCGGAACATTTGAAAGAAGGGGTTAAACGTATATTGGTATTCACGATAGAATGGTTCTTGAATGATCCCAATCATTCATTCTCAGTTGGGGCACAGTGTAGGCCGCCAGGCTGGCTAGGTGGTGCTACTACTCTTTGGTTCCTCCCATTGCTGACTGAGACGGACCTACCGAGTCGCGCAATAGGATTGACGACGGAATGAATCGAGCTTATTCTCTAATTATGAATATTAGATATTGGATATCTAATTTGTGACATTAGATGTCTAAATCGATTTATTGGATAAATTGATTTACGGCCTAATGAATTAAATAAATTAGTGGGTGATTAATTTAATTCATAAATATAATTATTTCTTGGAGAAATTAATTATGTTATTATGTATTTGATATGATTAATTAATTGAATTAATTAATTGATATAAATATATTGGATTGAAATCGGAGTTTATCTGTTTGGACTCACGGAAGTCCGAAACGAACCGAACTCATCCGATTTTTCAACTTGCTCCCCCCTTTTCCACCTAACTTAATCTTGTCTTTTGTTTTCATTTTTAAATGATATACAAGGACTTGTGGGGTGACTTCTCATGTGGATGAGTTGTAGGTTTGTTGGAGGTGTATAAAGAAAGGAAAAAGGAAGAATAATACTCTCTCAACTTGATTCTTTGAGTAATCATACGATTGAGTGAGTGAGAGAAACAACTAAAAGTTGTTTTCAAAGACTTCATCTTCTTCTTCCTTTTGTTCTTGTTTTCTTGAAGAAAATTCAAGACATTAATCGAGTGATAGTGAGTTAATACACTTAGAGTGCTATAATCACAATAAAAACTTCATCATCCTAGCTCTAGCCGTATCCTTGGAGGATAGCAAGCTGATCGTCGTTCCGTTCATTTCTCCAGCACGTGGCAAGTAGAGACGCGGTGCTTTCAGCATTAAATCATCCGAGAGCTTGGAGCGGATTGGAATTTAGGGAAAGCAATCTAAAGCTTGGGGAATAGCTCAAGAGAAGGACACCATTTAATCAATGACTACAAGGGTATACTTCTCGTATCTTTTCTGTTTCGTTTTAATATTCGTATATACGTAGCTCAATCGATCCTCATAGGGATTCAGATCGAATTAATTTTTATTTTACCGCTTCCGCTGGGCCTTTGTTTTAGGCACCGAATCCCAACAGTGGTATCGGAGCGCAGGTCTTGCCATCGTATATACAATATTGGCATTTGGAATGCTTGATTAGAAGGTGAATGATTTGGAATCATTTATAGTCATAATCGTGATGTATGTTTTTCGTTCATTGTAGTTATATTTTTCGTAAGTTTATGTCTAAATATAAATCTTTATTTTCTGGGAAATGTGATTTATATTGAAGATATGAAAGTCCGAAAATATTGATATTGGATATCCGGTCGAAAATCTAGCTCTGAATCATCGTCGGACGACTTTTCGGACAAGGGGCAGGAAGCTCCCGGGCTGACCCGACCGTGTCAGGCAACACGGGCCGTGCCAGCCATCCAGTCTCGGCAGACTGTCGTGGATGACCCGAGCGTGCCATTCGACACGGGCGATGTCTGGCCAGCAGGCTGTCGGGACGACCCAACCGTGTCATTTGACACGGCCGTGTCTGGCAGGCCAGCTTTAGAAGCTGTTGGGGTAACCCGACCATGCCATGCGGCACGGGCCGTGTCTGGCACGCAGACTGCCGATGGTGACTCGGCCGTGGCAGGCCATTTTCGCCTCGGATCGATTTTTCCGTGTATTCCAGAAAATTAATCTCTTGTATGTTAAATTGGATTTAATATGATTAAAATGATTTATGGTCTTTCATTTTATAAGGGAAATTTGATTAATTGGAATATTTATGGGTGACCGAATACTTTGAACGTTTTCATATTACCGATTGTGTGAATTGATTGGATCGATTCTATTTATTGTTTGTATGTTGATTAGATCAATGTATCTCTACGCAATTCATTTATATACTATTTATTGGATGAATGCTTTTTGAATGGGGATGTGGTTCATGGACTTAGTTTTGAATCGTTCGGTTTTATTCGATTGGGTTATAAAGGTCGTTTTGAGCCTATTTATTTTACTAGAATTATTTGTATTTAGGATGCAATTTTTCAATGTAAAATTTATATGTAATGACGAAGACCGGAGGAATATCCGTTTCGAGAATACGAAGATTCAAGACGAAGACTTGTAATTAGATTACGGAGTTTTTGTTTCTAGGAACGGTCCATGAACTACATGTTGGTAGCAACTAGGTTGTGAATGCTTGTTCATATTGTATGAGTGCTACAAACGCGCTTAAATGGATTAATGTACAAAGTGTAACATTAATCGCAAAAATTCTCCCACAACAAATTATTAAGTTTATAAGGTTTCAAGGTTTTCCTTCCCTCCATCGAGCTTTCGGGAAATTGAAATCCAAACCGGATGTGCTATACTTCCGAGTTATTGGGGTAATCATTCGGGGAGGATGGATAAATTACCGGGAGCACATTGGATGCCTTCGGTTGGAGCAAATTTTATCCCTAGAAACCTGATTGGTTGCCGGATAAGCTTCAATTGTGAAACTGATTTGCGTCGATGGTATAAACTTAACTTGTTCACGAACCATAGAAATCGTATAGGTTGAGGGGAGTGAATAAGGGGAAAAAGAAGATCGAATCATCCATTAGATGGGTTGGTGTTGGACACCACTTTATGAAAATTAATAAACTAGAAACCTGTTCGGTTACCCTCTATTAAGATTTATAAAGAACTCGATCACCACTATGAAATAGAGCAAACGATACTTCCAGATTTCACATGGGAGTGTGTTATTCCGATAAAAATAGTGGGAGTTGGGTAACAAGAATAGAAAAGACCTTAATTCTATACTCAGATCATAATTAAATGAGTCACTAATTAATCTGTCATACTTAATGCGGACATAACTCTCAATATGACAATGAATCCACTCGCAATTACTCAAAAAGAACACCTACCTAACTTTGTGGATTGGCTCCGCAATATGATGATAGTCCTCAGTATAGAGCCACTGGAATACGTCTTGGAGACGGACATTCCAGCGCCTCCAGTGCGGACAAGAGCCAATCAGGAAGAGATTGAAAACCACGAAAAGTGGGTTAAGGATGACGTAAAAGTCCGTGCTTACATGATGGCTTCTATGTCTAATGAGCTTCAGAGATCTCATGAGAAAATGACTTCTGCTAGGCAGATTCTATCTCACTTAACCGAGCTTTATGATGAGCACAGCAGAACTTCTAGATATGAGATATCCAAGCAACTGCTCGGTGCAAGGATGAAGGAAGGTGAGAAGGTTGGGGAACACGTCCTTAAAATGATATCCATGATCGAGAGATTGGAGGCTCTTGATTTTAAAATGGATGCTTCTCTTCAAACCGACCTTATCCTACAGTCTCTCCCTGATTCCTTCTCATAGTTTGTTATGAACTTCAACTGCAATGAGATTGCATGTAACTTAGCTGGGCTAATGAACAAACTGGTGACAGCTCAGTCTCAGATGAAGACTCTGCGAGGAGTTTTCCCTTGTGATTTCTTCTGGACCTCGGAGGTCCAAGAATAAGAAGAAAAAGACCAAGAAGCAGACGAGACCACAAGTCAAGGACCTTAAGGGTAAGGGCAAGGCCCCGATGGTTCCGAAGAGCAAGAAGAAGGACGCTTGTCTCAAGTGCGGTGAGCTGGGCTACTGGGCTAGAGACTGTCCGATTCTTCAAGGCACTTCAGGTACAGAACTTTTAGTTTTGGAAACAAATTATTCTGATACTGTATTTTCTACTTCCTGGATACTGGATTCTGGTGCTAGTTCTCAAATTTGTACCGTGAATCAGGATCTGGAACAAAGTAGGAAGCTTTGAGCTGGAGAAGTAATGATCACTGTCGGAAGCGGGCATAGTGTCGAGGCAACCGACATAGGATCACTTCTTTTGGGTTTAGAATCCGGTCTTCTTCTGACTTTAGAAGATGTACTTGTTTTGCCCAAGGGGCATAAAAACATTGTATCCATTCCGATCATGGACCAAAAAGGCTTTTCGTTTTTCATTGGTGATGGTTCCTGCAAAATTTATTTCAGAAATAAACTAGTGGGTACTTCTACATTGTTAAATGGACTGTATCATCTAAACCTCAGTAACAAAGTCGTTGTGAATACTATGACTAGGAAGCATGGTAGGGATGAAACCAATCAAGTTTTGAAATGGCATCTTAGACTTGGTCATATTGGTCAGACCAAGGTTTACAAAATGGAAAAATATGGACTAATGGGTCCATTGGGATCGGATCCCTTTCCTACTTGTGAATCTTACCTTAAAGGCAAAATGACTAAGTCCCCCTTCACAGGGACTTTTGAAAGAGCCGTTGATAAACTAGGATTAATCCATACTGACGTATGTGGTGCTTTGGAAGTAACACGTGATGGATATCAGTATTTCATTACATTTACAGATGATCATACTAGGTATGGTTATGTATACATAATGAAACATAAATCCGAGGACTTTGAGAGATTCCAGGAATTTAAGGCCCTAGTCGAGAAACAAACGGGAAATCATATCAAAGCACTTCGGTCGGACCGAGGTGGAGAGTATATGAGTATGGAGTTTGACGAGTTCCTTAAGGAACATGGAATAGTATCACAACTAACACCTCCAGGTACTCCTCAGTTAAATGGTGTGTCAGAAAGAAGGAACCGGACCTTGTTAAACATGGTCTGTTCCATGCTGGGCTATACTGATTTACTGATTTACCTGTGGGGGTATGCACTCCTGACTGCCGCTTATATCTTGAACAGATGTCCTTTCAAATATGTTCCTAAAACTCCACATAAGATGTGGGAGGGTAGGAAATCAAGTCTTAATTACATTAGGATTTTGGGATGTCCCGCCTATGTCAAGAAGACTAAGGTGGAAAAGTTGGAAGCAAGGTCCGCAAAGGGACGTTTCATTAGATTCCCGTCTGGGACGATGGGTTATCTATTCTACATGCCCGAGGTGTAATACCCGGTTGTAATTCAGTCATTATCATTCAGTAAATTCATTCGGTGATTGTCACTCAGTGGATTTTCACTCATTTATAATCATTCATCAATCATATTCTTTCACCGTGTTCACCATTCGGAAAAAACTTCGAGTGGTGTATCGTTATTGTTCATTGTTTCAACTTTCCTCATATGAGTTCGACTTTGTTAGATCACCATTAATTTTTGGTAATTCCAAAAATTCTAAATCTTTGCAATATTATAGAGCATCGAGTTAGCTTTCCAATGGTTCAAACAGTGAGTCAATCGGAGTCCGGACGAGAGAGTTATGGTCGTTTTCGCTCACCCGCTCATTTTTTCAATTTTGGCCGATCACTGCCGAACGACTCGGCCGTGTCGTCCGACACGGCCCGTGCCGTACTCGTCGGATAATGCGCGATGTCGCCTCGAGGACCCGGCCGTGTCTTGCGCGGCGAGTCGCACCGCCGGATAGGCGAGCAAATGCGCCGAGGCGGCCGTGTGCCGGGACACGGTCGAGTCATTGTCGGCGCCGCGGGCGGGTCCTTGTCGGTAGGCCCCTTCGCGCCTCGGCCGTGTCAAGCGGGACACGGTCGAGTCCTGCCGGCAGTGCGCGCCCACGACCGTGTCGAGGCGGGCACGGTCGAGCCTGTTGGCCGTCAACCCCTATAAATTCTTTTTTGAGCATTTTGAGCTCATTTCTCCCATTTTTTTCCATCTTCTTCACCTGCAACCGAGAGAGAAATACTTGAGGGAGAGATTTCTTCATCAATTATCATTTGAGAGTATATTTTTCATCACCTTCAATCATTCGGGAAGCTTGGATACTCGACTTAACGCGTGTTCTTCGGATTAAAGTGCTTGAATCTTCAAAGGTAATTCCTTCAACACCTTGAATTTTGATTCTATGTTGAGATATGATGTTTTGGACGTTATAATCATGTTATATGAAGGGACATGTATATGATTATGAGTTTATATAAGGATTCATTGGATTATTGAGGGATTATTCAAGAACACTTTGAATATCGAGTTGAAATTGGGGGTTTTCGATTAATTGTCGTTATAATCACGTTTTCGGATATTCATTTTGGATTATTGATAGTATTCATGAGGTTTTGTGGGTTTGAATCATTCATTGGAAGTTGGTTTCGGATGTAATTGAGTTTTGGTTGTAAACAATTGGAGATTGTTTACAACGCGTTTGTTTTAATGCCCCAATGAGTTTCGGGTATTGTTGTATCGACTTTTGAGTTGGTTGTGATCATGCTTGATTCGTGTATTAAGAGAATTGTTGGTATTTATGTTGTTCAAGGTTGTTCGAGCGGCCGATAATTTCATTAAGGACGTTGATCGTGGAAGTACCTTCTCGCCTTCGGTTTGAGGCAAGTTTTATACTTGTCTTGGTCATTGAGCTAATGTCATCATGTATGTGTATGAATGTGTTGTATCATTCCGAGACTTAGTCTCTTCATGAATTCATTGATATCAAGAGATCGTTCGATACGATACCTTTCGGCAATTTTGCCAAATGTTATTGTTGTTCGTTAACGGCCGATTCAAGGCATTGTGATACTCATTATTAATGTCATTGTCGATAGCGATTCGCGGTATCGATGTATCGATTGTTGTTAATATAGATGTCAATTTAAGATATCGTTGAGATCATTGTTATTCTGTTCGGATTGTCATTAAAAGCATACGAGGCCGATTTAAGGCATTGGCTTATTCATTTCTCATCTTCGTAAACCGTGGTAACGATTAAAGGTGCCGAGGCATCATTCATCGTATCATTGTTATCGATTGGCGTTCTCGGGCAAATCGAAGTGTTCAATCATTTATGGTATCATTGTTGTCGATTGACCGTTTTAGGCAATCGAGGTATTAAATCATCCATTGCATCATTGTTGTCGGTTGGCGTTTAAAGGCAATCGAGGTGTTAATTTGGGACTGTCAGGACGGTGTCTATCCGTGTGTTACTATCATCGTGTTGGCCGACTCAAGGCGGCACACTATCATTCATTGTGATACGGTGGATGCCGTGGCCCGACCCTAATTGTGATACGGCTTTCATGCCGTGGCCCCTAATTGTGATACGGCTTTCATGCCGTGGCCGGCCCTAATTGTGATACGGCTTTCATGCCGTGGCCCGACCCTAATTGTGATACGGCTTTCATGCCGTGGCCGCCCTAATTGTGATCGGCTTTCATGCCGTGGCCCGGCCCTAATTGTGATACGGCTTTCATGCGTGGCCCGGCCCTAATTGTGATACGGCTTTCATGCCGTGGCTTCGCCCTAATTGTGATACGGCTTTCATGCGTGGCCCGGCCCCTAATTATGATACGACTTTCATGTCGTGGCTTGCCCTAATCAATATGACTTGGTCATGTTTGGCTTCATGTGATTGTGATATTTGTGATTTTGGTGAGTGGCTTTGAGGCCTTTGTGATTGTCTTGATAATTTCATTGGGGCCTTCGGGCATTGTGATTCATGTTTAATTGCATTCTTGATGGATTCATGTTGTGTAATTCATTGCGATATTCAGGATTTTGATTCGCGTTGGGCATTTATGTTCTAACCTATCGAGCGGTATTAATAGTATGCCGTGGGCATAGTATTTCACGAATGCTCGGTTCTTACATTGGTTTGTGAGCATCTCGTACTATTATTATCATTGTCGTTTCATTACGCCTTTGGATGCATATCATGTTATACATGTATTTGATGTTCATTATCTGGATGGTGACCCGTGGCGGAACATGTTTTCATGTTTTAGGTGCTTGCGAGGAGAGTTGAGACACGGGGGCATGGCGTTGGCGGCGAGGCATTCGGCGATACTAGTCCGAGTTGTTCATTGTTGGTCGATCGGTTGGAGTGTACTCGGTCTTGTCGATTGTTGTCGTGTTGTATTACGAGCAGATGTTCGTGGATGCTGTTGTATTTCATTTTGGCCATGTAGGCCACTTTTGTCGTTGAAATTCCTTATCGGAATATTGTGTCGGATATCATGGTAGGGACTATGATTTTCCCTTGTTGTTTAATTTAATGTATTATAGTCATGTTTGCCTGGTGGATCTCCTGGTGTGGGGTCCACGGCACTGTAATAACCCAATAGGATTTGGGGGTGTTACAGAAATGGTATCAGAGCTTTGGGTTGTGAAATACCCTGAGATGTGAGTTATGTGGTCCTACCGTCGTGGTAGTAGTGGGATTGTCAGGTTATGACAATCTAGTCAGTGAGGTTTTGTGAGTCGTAATATTAGTGCGACTGCACGAGTCATTCATTCATCGAGTTGTCGTCAGTGAAGACTAGTATCGCGAAACCTCGAAGCTTCGTATGACCTGTGTAAGGACTCGATTCTCTTTATGTTCATACATTCATCATGTCATTAATTATTCATGCTTTGTGGAAACATATATGTGATATTATTGTTATGATTGATTCATGACTAATTGTTTTGGAGCACGTGTGACCTGTGTAAGTGCTAAGGATCAACTCATTCACCAGTTAATAATCCTCAATCACCATTTTGATCTTGTCGATCATGTTAATTCATTCATCACTCTGTTAATCTCATCGTTCAATTAATTCATTCATCACTCAGTCAATATCATTCATCACTCAGTTAATTCATTCATCACTCAATTAATTCATTCATCACTCAGTTAATTCCTTCATCACTTAGTCAATCTCATTGTTCAGATTAATTCATTAATCACTCAGTCAATCTCATTGTTCAGTCAATTCATTCATCACTCAGTTAATCTCATTGTTCAGATTAATTCATTAATCACTCAGTCAATCTCATTGTTCAGTCAATTCATTCATCACTCAGTTAATCTCATTGTTCAGATTAATTCATTAATCACTCAGTCAATCTCATTGTTCAGTCAATTCATTCATCACTCGATTAATTTCATTGTTGATTAATTCATTAATCACTCGATCAATCTCATTGTTGATCAATTCATTCATCACTCGATTAATCTCATTGTTCGATTAATTCATTAATCACTCAGTTAATCTCATCGCTCGATTAATTCATTCACCACTCAGTCAATCTCATTACTCAAGTAATTCATTCAGTACTCACTCAATCTCATTATTCAGTTAATTCATTCATCACCCAGTCAATCTCATTGCTCAATTAATTCATTCATCACTCAGTCAATCTCATTACTCAATTAATTCATTCTTCACCCAGTCTATCTCATTACTCAGTTAATCATTAATCACTTATTCAATCTCATTGCTCAATTAATTCATTCATCACTCAGTCAATCTCATTACTCACTTAATTCATTCTTCACTCAGTCTATCTCATTACTCAGTTAATCATTAATCACTTATTCAATCTCATTGCTTAGTTAGTTCATTCATCACTCACTCGTTGCTCAGTCAATTCATTAATCATCCAGTCCATCTCATTGTTCAGTTGTTGATCTTGTGGATTGAATTTTCAACCTTGTTAACTTGTTCAAGGTAATCATTTCAGGAATTTCATCAGGTAATCATGTTACCTCATTTGATCTTTCATGCGATCTCATCATATTCCGGTGTAATGTGGACGATAATTTTACGCATTATTAATGCATTCATTGTGTTAGAGCGTGTATTCTCATTGTTATCATTTCGTCTCATAATCATAATGCGATCTTCATACGAGATCTGTAATTATCACGTGACTTTCCTGCCTCGGTATGGAAAGAGCTGTCAGAGGAACATCGGACTCGGCGTCGAGGATCGTTTTCTAGTCGTCTTCGTGCTGGAAGAGCATCTTCATCTCAGACGACGAGTTCGACTGTTGTTTACTTTAATTGTGATACAATATGACATCCATCATCGGTTTTGAGCAAGTTAATTCTTGTTCGGTAATAGGATAATCATTCATTTCATTGTCGTTCATTCATTCACTTAAGTCATTCATCATATATCAATCATGTTGAGACTTGTCATCATGAAATTAATCATTTAATTCACGAGGAACAACGGTTCCAATAATTTCACTTGAACTATCACTCATGACGTTATTAATTCACCTTGGTGAGCCATTCTTAATCCTGGTCGGATTTATAGTCAATTATCATTCATCATTCATTTTAGTCACTTTTATTCTCGTGACCTTCTGAGATCATAGTTAGCGGTGAGTTCATCGTCGGATATACCTCTAATCGTTGAGGTACCAAGTCGAGGTATTTTCCGTTTTGGAAGACGGGGGAAGTTGAGTCCGAGATTCATTGGACCGTTTGAAAATTTGGATCGAGTAGGCGAGTTAGCTTATCGATTGGCTTTGCCTCCGGCATTGAGCCGAATTCATAATGTGCTTCACGTCTCTCAGTTGCGGAAGTATGTTGCCGACCCGAGTCACATACTTGATTCGAAATCGAAATCGCGGGTGATCATTCGTACGAAGCGTCAGTGCAGTGTTGGAGCGGCGAATCAAGCGGTGGAGAAATAAGTCGATTCCTTTGGTCAAGATTCAGTGGTCTAGACACGGAGTCGAAAAGGCTACTTGGGAACCGAGGATAGTATGCGAGAGAGTTATCCCGAGTTGTTTGACCCTTAGTTTCGGGGACGAAACTCTTTTAAGGGGGGGTGTATGTAATACCGGTTGTAATTGATCATTATCATTCATAAATTCATTTGGTGATTGTCACTCAGTGGATTTTCACTCATTTATAATCATTCATCAATCATATTCTTTCACCGTGTTCACCATTCGGAAAAAACTTGAGTGGTGTATCGTTGTGTTCATTGTTTCAACTTTCCTCATATGAGTTCGACTTTGTTAGATCACCATTAATTTTTGGTAATTCCAAAAATTCTAAATCTTTGCAATATTATAGAGCATCGAGTTAGCTTTCCAATGGTTCAAACGGTGAGTCAATCGGAGTCCGGACGAGAGAGTTATGGTCGTTTTAGCTCACCCGCTCATTTTTTCAATTTTGGCGATCAACGCGAGCGACTCGGCCGTGTCGTCCGACACGGCCGTGCCGTACTCGTCCGGATAATGCCGCGATGTCGCCTCAGGGACCCGACCGTGTCGTGCAGCGCGGCGAGTCGCACCTTCCGGATAGGCGAGCAACTGCGCCGAGAGGCGGCCGTGTGCCGGGACACGGTCGAGTCATTGTCGGCGCGCGGGCGGGTCCTTGTCGGTAGGCCCCTTCGCGCCTCGACCGTGTCAAGCAGGATACGGTCGAGTCCCTGCCGGCCGGCTGCGCGCCACGACCGTGTCAGGCGGGCACGGTCGAGCCTGTTGGCCGAGTCAACCCCTATAAATTCTTTTTTGAGCATTTTGAGCTCATTTCTCCCATTTTTTTCCATCTTCTTCACCTGCAACCGAGAGAGAAATACTTGAGGGAGAGATTTCTTCATCAATTATCATTTGAGAGTATATTTTTCATCACCTTCAATCATTCGGGAAGCTTGGATACTCGACTTAACGCGTGTTCTTCGGATTAAAGTGCTTGAATCTTCAAAGGTAATTCCTTCAACACCTTGAATTTCGATTCTATGTTGAGATATGATGTTTTGGACGTTATAATCATGTTATATGAAGGGACATGTATATGATTATGAGTTTATATAAGGATTCATTGGATTATTGAGGGATTATTCAAGAACACTTTGAATATCGAGTTGAAATTGGGGGTTTTCGATTAATTGTCGTTATAATCACGTTTTCGGATATTCATTTTGGATTATTGATAGTATTCATGAGGTTTTGTGGGTTTGAATCATTCATTGGAAGTTGGTTTCGGATGTATATGAGTTTTGGTTGTAAACAATTGGAGATTGTTTACAACGCGTTTGTTTTAATGCCCCAATGAGTTTCGGGTATTGTTGTATCGACTTTTGAGTTGGTTGTGATCATGCTTGATTCGTGTATTAAGAGAATTGTTGGTATTTATGTTGTTCAAGGTTGTTCGAGTGGCCGATAATTTCATTAAGGACGTTGATCGTGGAAGTACCTTCTCGCCTTCGGTTTGAGGCAAGTTTTATACTTGTACTGGTCATTGAGCTAATGTCATCATGTATGTGTATGAATGTGTTGTATCATTCCGAGACTTAGTCTCTTCATGAATTCATTGATATCAAGAGATCGTTCGATACGATACCTTTCGGCAATTTTGCCAAATGTTATTGTTGTTCGTTAACGGCCGATTCAAGGCATTGTGAAACTCATTATTAATGTCATTGTCGATAGCCGGTTCGCGGTATCGATGTATCGATTGTTGTTAATATAGATGTCAATTTAAGATATCGTTGAGATCATTGTTATTCCTGTTCGGATTGTCATTAAAAGCATGCGAGGCGATTTAAGGCATTGGCTTATTCATTTCTCATCTTCGCCGGTAATCGATTAAAGGTGCCGAGGCATCATTCATCGTATCATTGTTATCGATTGGCGTTCTCGTGCAAATCGAAGTGTTCAATCATTTATGGTATCATTGTTGTCGATTGACCGTTTTAGGCAATCGAGGTATTAAATCATCATTGCATCATTGTTGTCGGTTGGCGTTTAAAGGCAATCGAGGTGTTAATTTGGGACTGTCAAGGACGGTGTCTATCCGTGTGTTACTATCATCGTGTTGGCGGACTCAAGGCAGCACACTATCATTCATTGTGATACGGCTGGATGCCGTGGCTTCGTCCCTAATTGTGATACTGCTTTCATGCCGTGTCTTCGGCCCTTATTGTGATACGGCTTTTATGCCGTGGCCGGCCCCTAATTGTGATACGGCTTTCATGCCGTGGCTTCGGCCCTAATTGTGATACGGCTTTCATGCCGTGGCTTCGGCCCTAATTGTGATACGGCTTTCATGCCGTGGCTTCGGCCCTAATTGTGATACGGCTTTCATGACGTGGCTTCGGCCCTAATTGTGATACGGATTTCATGCCGTGGCTTCGGCCCTAATTGTGATACGGCTTTCATGCCGTGGCTTCGGCCCTAATTGTGATACGACTTTCATGCCGTGGCTTCGGCCCTAATCAATAACAGCTTCGGGCTGTTTCGGCTTCATGTGATTGTGATATTTGACAGTTTCAGCTGAGTGGCTTTCAGGCCTTTGTGATTGTCTTGATAATTTCATTGGGGCCTTCGGGCATTGTGATTCATGTTTAATTCAGTTCTTGATGGATTCATGTTGTGTAATTCATTGCGATATTCTGGGATTTTGATTCGCCGTTGGGCATTTATGTTCTAACTCGTCGAGCAATTATTAATAGTATGCCGTGGGCATAGTATTTCACGAATGCTCGGTTCTTACATTGGTTTGTGAGCATCTCGTACTATTATTATCATTGTACCGTTTCATTCTGCCTTTGGATGCATATCATGTTATACATGTATTTGATGTTCATTATCTGGATGATGACCAGTGGCGGAACATGTTTTCATGTTTTAGGTGCTTGCGAGGAGAGAGTTGAGACACAGGGGCATGACGTTGGCGACGAGGCATTCGAGCGATACTAGTCCGAGTTGTTCATTGTTGGTCAGTCAGTTGGAGTGTACTCCGGTCTTGTCAGTTGTTGTCGTGTTGTATTACCCGAACAGATGTTCGTGGATGCTGTTGTATTTCATTTTGGCCATGTAGGCCACTTTTGTCGTTGAAATTCCTTATCGGAATATTGTGTCGGATATCATGGTAGGGACTATGATTTTCCCTTGTTTAATTTAATGTATTATAGTCATGTTTGCCTGGTGGATCTCCTGGTGTGGGGTCCACGGCACTGTAATAACCCAATAGGATTTGGGGGTGTTACACGAGGATCGAAAGATCGTTGTTGCTTTGCAAACACACTTCCTGGAAGATGAGTTCATTCAGGAAGTCGGAGCAGGTAGAAGTATTTCTTTGGAAGAATACAATGAAACTCCTCAGAAGACACCTGTGCAAGAAATTGGAACCGAACCTTGTGAAATACAAGTACAACCACCTCGTATATAATGCCCGGATAATTACTGTGTATTTATCTTGTAAGAATCAACTTTGTAATGATATTATTCGGAGGTTGGTTTCCCGTATTTTCGTATCCTTACGTTTTTTTTTGGTATCTACAGTATTCTGCATGCATGTTTCTGCACGTGTTAACGTACGTTATCAGACGTCCATAACGTGCGCTAAGAATGCAGTATTACGTACGTTATCTATAGTGGTTAACGTACGTAAGCTTAGTCAACTTGGGATCGGATAAGGGTCGGTGTGTGGGGGCCTAGGGAGGGGCCGGGGAAGATCCGTGTGATTTCCTAATGAACCTGGACATAGGGTTACGTACGCTATGGTGCATGTGTTACGTACGCTAAGGACATGAATATTACGTACGTAAAACCCTTTCGATTACGTACGTAAGGAAATAGCGAAAATAGGCGGTGAGTTACGGTGGGGCGACTACGTACGCTATAGTTAGGGTATAACGTACGTTAAGCTTATTACGTACGTAAGGTTAATTGCATAACGTACGTAATGTCCAGAATTCTATTTATAGACTTCGACCCTATTTCGTTTCTCACCTTTCCTTTGGCCGATTTTTCGTGTTCTGGAGATCTTTCATCACCTCTTATCCTCCCTATCATCTTTTGGGACGATTCTTGGGAAGCATAGGCCTTGTAGATTGGTGTTCAATAATTAGGAGGTTGAGATTATTCAAGGTCTTCCTTGTTCCTCCATGTGGTGAGGGATGTGATCCTTCACCAACTCATGTAGCATGATCTTAGTAATGTTTTGGACCTGTTTTGAGTAGGCCAAACCAGTTTTATTCTTGAGGAGCCTTTCATCATGGTTTAGAAGATTGAATTCAATTATTTTCGATTTCTCTTGAATGTAGTAATCGTTGAGCAAGCCTCTAGGGATTAGACGATTGATTAGTGTATCTTGAGATTTATAAACCAATCATATTTAGTTTTCGAAGATTATCTTAGTTCAGGAGAATGTTATGATCGAACATTTCGGTGAAGAATTAATGGATTGAACTTAAGGGTTAATTCGTAGAAGGAGATGATATTGGAACTAGTCTTTATGATGATTCATCGAAGTTCGGATATCTTGTTGTTATAAAACATAATTAGAATCCTCCTAGGATGAATTCCATGTCATGTAGTAACAATCAACCGAAGGAATTGTGTTAAGACCGAATAGTCCATCGCCATGATAGATGCATCATGCCCTTTTTATGATTCATATGATGATTTCAACGATTATCCGGAACCGTGGGTCATACCGACGTTATTGTTCGATGAAGGTTGCTTTCCGGTGAGCCGACCGAGTGAGAACTCTCCGAACGGATTGAAGACTATTGATAGTAGAAATTCTTGCCGCCATTGTTGAGGCAAGTATCGTATTTTGAAAGTTTGTGAACAATTGATGAATTTGATCATGCATATGGTTCATTCGTATTGTTGATATGAGATTATCATGATAATTGCTATCGATTTAACGTACGTTCATATTGATGAGTATGTCGATTTTCCCGCATATGTGTATGCATAGTTGTGTTATGTGTAAGTTGTGATGATTTGAAGGGATCAAGCGATCTATGCTGAGGGCGCTGGATCGGATGTCCACCTCGTGTTGGTCCGACGGGATCATCTTGGGATCTAGGCTGAGGGCTCTGGATCATTGGACGGGTTTTTCCACCTCGTGTTGGTTCGACGGGATCATCTTGGGATCTATGCTGAGGGCGCTGGATCGTTGGAATACCCATGTTGTGTTGATTGAATCTTGTGGATTCGTATTTTTGGATTCCGGTAGCGGAAGTCCATATTGTGTATGATTTTATGCATTGTCGTTGCATATTTGTGTGTTCCGATACTTGTACTAGCATTGTTTTGCTAACCCCTTCGGGGGTGGACATTTGTTTTGATGTTCAGGTAGCCGAGGAGCGGGGAAGCAGCCACAGTACCATCATGACGATGAAGTGGCCCAGTGATGTTAACTGTTCGTCGTCTTTGTGATTTGTCTTCTTGGTTCATTTTCAGTACTCGAGTACGCGTGTCTTTTTAAGTTCATTTCGATATGGTTGTAATAAAGCAGTCAGAACCAATTTGTAATTTGAATTTCGGTGATATTGTTGGTTTATATTCACATTTCTTTTAATCAGCCTTGTAAATCCTTACTTAAAGGGTTTACGGCACTGTAATTATTCCGATTATCCACCTCGTAGGTCTAGTAGGGTGTCTCATTTACCTGAGAGGTATGGCCTTGTACACTTGGAGGAGTAGGGTCTCCATGAGATTCCAAGTGATAGCCAAGAGACTTACCCAACAACCTATCACCAAGCGATGGAGGATGTAGACTCCGCGAAATGGCATGAAGCTATGGAAGCTGAGATAGACTCGATGCATGTCAATCAGGTCTGGACTCTAGTAGACTGCCCCAAGGGCATAGTGCCTATTGGGAACAAGTGGATCTACAAGATAAAGACTGATGGTGATGGCAAGGTTGACGCCTATAAGGCCAGGCTTATGGCAAAGGTTATACCCAAAAGGAATGGATCGATTATCATGATACCATCTCGCCCGTAGCTATGATCAAGTCTATTCGCATGATGCTTGCTATAGTTGCCTACCACGATTATGAGATATGGCAGATGGATGTAAAGACGGCTTTCCCTAATGGATTCCTCGAGGAGGAAATCTATATGGAGCAGCCTAAAGGTTTTATGTTCGAGGTCGATATTCAGAAAGTGTGCAAACTTCAGCGCTCCATTTATGGACTGAAGCAAGCGTCGCGTAGTTGGAAGCTTCGTTTTGATGAGGCGGTCAAAGAGTTTAACTTCGTGCAAAATGATGAGGAACCTTGTGTATACAATAGGGTTAGTGGGAGCAAGATCGCATTCTTAGTACTATATGTAGATGACATTCTACTAATAGGAAATGATGTGGGGATGCTCAGTTCTGTGAAAGCTTGGCTTTCGAATAATTTCTCCATGAAAGACTTGGGAGAAGCTACCTATATTCTTGGTATTCGACTCTATCGTGATAGAGCGAAGAGAATGATAGGTCTTTCCCAAGCCCTCTATATAGATAAAATCATAAAGCGATTTATGATGGATGATTCTAAAAGAGGGTTCCTTCCGATGCGACATGGAATAAAACTCTCCTCGAAGATGTGTCCTCAAAGTGAGGAACAACGAAAGGAAATAAGTAATAGCATATGCTTCGGCCGTGGGTAGCCTTATGTATGATATGTTGTGTACGAGACCTGACATTGCGCATGCTGTGAGCATGGTAAGTAGGTTTCAGGCAAACCCAGGTAGGGAACATTGGACTGCCGTAAAGAACGTTCTCAAGTACTTGAGAAGGACTAGAGATATGGTTCTTATATATGGCGGTGGAGAATTGGATGTGGTGGGATTCACTGATTCGGACTTCTAAGGACATAAGGATGATTCAATGTCTACTTCTGGCTACATATTTACTCTTAATAGAGGAGCAGTATCTTGGCGTAGTGACAAGCATAGCGCAATTGCTGATTCCACCAGTCAGGTTGAGTATCAAGCAGCCTCGGAGGCTTCTAATGAAGGGTTTTTAGATTTAGAAGTTACTGGGTGAACTTCAAGTGACACCATGTGTTGCGCTGCCTGTTTTCATTTTTCTGCAATAACGATGGAGCAATAGCACAGGCCTATGTGTTAAGGTTTCACAATGGTTCAAAACATATTGAGAGATAGTATCATCTCGTAAGAGAATTTGTTCGCAAGAGATACATTGAGCTGCATAGAGTAGACTCAGCCGACTACGTCGCATATCCACTGACCAAGACACGTCCTCAAATTAGCTTGGAGCGTTATCTGGAGAACATGGATATTAAATACCATAGTGTGTGGCATTGAGTGCAAGTGGGGGATTGTTAGGAGTATGCCCTTGAATTCCACTCAGAGGAGTTTGAGTGAGGGCATTATACTTGTTATTATGTAATTCATTATCACAAGACAAATGGATGTTTCTTTATTTACTCGTAGTTACTGGCATTCCTAACTCGTAAATATACATATAGAAATTAGTCCATGTATTTGAGAGCAAAACGTTCCACCCCTTATTGGATAAGGGGGTCGGCACTGGAAAGGTTTATAGCTCAAATACTTAATCGTTCGCAAGTCGATGAAACTTGACTGGTCATTAAGTTTATGTGAAGACTTGTATAACGTGTTCTTTGACATGGAGAGTGCCTGTCGAACACTAATGGTTGATGGGAGCACACGTTATAGGTATGCTAATTGGATTAGTATACTCGAACTGAATCACCCTCGATTCGTCACACGTACTTCACTCTGGGACAGTCAATGACGGAATTGAAAGGTTGTGATAGGTATTCGTGAACCTTCGACTTGAGGATTTAGTAGGGATGTGCTTGTGACGTCAATATTTTCATTAGAGTAGTTCGACCCTGTAAACTGGAAGGTGGGGGTCAACCTCGACGTGCATCTTGATGGGCAAGTAGCAGGTCCTACTGAATACCAAGATAGAATTATTTCTCCTATTAGTGAACGGGTTATATGTCCTATGCGGTTATTGGCAGATGAGATCATAAGTCTTTGGCCAAAGCATTGGAGCTAGTTGTATTAGATACACGAGAGCTTGATGATCTTGATTTGCATTAACTCATGCATAGCGTCAAGTATAGATAGGGTTTGACTGACTGTGACCCTATAACTTGATCGGAACATTTGAAAGAAGGGTTTATACGTATATTGGTATTCACGACAGAATGGTTCTTGAATGATCCCAATCATTCATTCTCAGTTGGGGCACAGTGTAGGCCACACTACTCTTTGGTTCCTCCCATTGCTGACTGAGACGGACCTACCGAGTCGCGCAATAGGATTGACGACGGAATTAATCGAGCTTATTCTCTCATTACGAATATTAGATATTTGATATCTAATTTGGGACATTAGATGTCTAAATCGATTTATTGGATAAATTGATTTACGGCCTAATGAATTAAATAAATTACTGGGTGATTAATTTAATTCATAAATATAATTATTTCTTGGAGAAATTAATTATGTTATTATGTATTTGATATGATTAATTAATTGGATTAATTAATTGATATAAATACATCAGATCGAAATCTGAATTTATCTGTTTGGACTCACGGAAGTCCGAAACGAACCAAACTCGTCCGATTTTTCATCTTGGCCGCCCCCACTTTCCACCTAACTTGATCTTGTCTTTTGTTTTCATTTTTAAATGATAGAAAAGGACTTGTGGATGACTTCTCATGTGGATGAGTTGTAGGTTGGTTGGAGGTGTATAAAGAAAGGAAAAAGGAAGACTAATTCTCTCTCAACTTGATTATTTGAGCAATAATACGGTTTAGTGAGTGAGAGAAACAACTAAGAGTTGTTTTCAAAGACTTCATCTTCTTCTTCTTCCTTTTGTTCTTGTTTTCTTGAAGAAAATTCAAGACATTAATAGAGAGATAGTGAGTTAATACACTTAGAGTGTTATAATCACAATCAAAAGCTTCATCATCCTAGCTCTAACCGTATCCTTGGAGGATAGCAAGGTGATCGTCGTTCCGTTCGTTTCTCCGGCGTATGGCAAGTGGAGACGTGGTGCTTTCGGCATTGGATCATCCAAGAGCTTGGAGCGGATTGTATCATATGGAAAGCAATCTAAAGCCCGGGGAATAGCTCAAGAGAAGGACACCATTTAATCAATGACTACAAGGGTATGCTTCTCGTATTTTATGTGTTTCGTTTTAATATTCGTATATATGTAGCTCGATCGATCCTCGTAGGGATTCGGATCGAATTAAGTTTTGTTTTACCGCTTCCACTGGGCCTTCGGTTTAGGCACCGAATCCCAACATGATCTTAGGACAAGTCTTACGCCAGTGGCCCGTAGGTTTTGGACCGATTACCTTCTGAACCTTTTGGGCCTTGCCCTTGCCTTTCTGCACCACTTTCTTGGGATTATACTGCTCGTAGGTCTTTTTTTCTTGTTTTTGGACCTCCAAAGCCTAGAAGAAATCACAAGAGTAGCCTCCCTCAGTCTAGTCTTCATGTTAGACTGTGTCGTCACCAGTTTATTCATTAGTCTAGCTAATGTGCATGAAATCTCATTACAGTTGAAATTCATAACAAACTGCATGAAGGAGTCAGGCAGAGATTGAAGGATGAGATCAATCTTAAGGGATAAATCCATATGAAAGTTGAGCACCTCGAGTCTCTCAATCATAGAGATCATCTTGAGGACGTGGTCTCCCACTTTCTCCTCTTCCTTTATCCTAGCACTGAATAACTGCTTCGATATCTCATATCTAGCAGTACGACTGTGCTCTCCATAAAGCTCGGTCAAGTGTGCGAGAATCTGCCTACCAGAAGTCATTTTCTCGTGTGTTCTCTACAGCTCATTAGTCATTGAGCCCGTCATAAAGCCACGGACCAGCACATCATCCTTGACCCATTTTTCATGGACGTCAATCTCTTCCTGATTACCCCTAGTCTGGAATGGAATTGGTGGAAGACGTATCCCAGAGACTCCATGCTGAGTACAATCATCAGATTCCGCAACCAGTAAACGAAGTTAGGGCCAGTTAGGAGATTCTTTTCAAGTAGTATTGCAAGTGGGTTATTTGCTATTTTTAGAGAGATATGGTTTCGTTTCTATGTATTGATTTAGACAATATTGGATTAGTGACTTGTTTTATTATGACCGAGTATAGAATTTAAGGGCTTTTATAATTCTTATCTCGGCTCCCACTAATTTTATCGGAATTACACACTCCCACATGGTAAGATCGACTTCTTAGTGGTCATCAAGTTCTTTACAAATTTTAACAGACGCAACCTGTCAGTTTCTTGCCTATTAATTTCTGTAAAGTGGTGTCCAACACCAACCCGTCCAACGGAGGATTCGATCTTCTTTTACCCCTAGTCTTCATGCTCTCAACCTATCAGGTTTCTTGGCAATCTAGACTATCTAAGTTGTTGACCATCAACGTTTATCAGTCTGATTATTGAATCTTGCCCGGCAACCTATCAGGTCTCTAGGGACGAAATTTATCACCAACCGAAGGCATCTAATGCACTCAAGAATTTTTCAACCTCTGCCAAATGTACTACCCCGATAACTCGAAAGCATATTACACCAAATCGGGTATCAATTTTCTACAAGTTTGATGGAGGGTAGGAAACCTCGTAACCTTTTTCAAACTTAGTCTGTTTGTTGTCGGGAGAATTTCGCAATTAATGTTACACTTTGCACATTAATTTATTTATAAGCGCATTTGTGTTTGTCAATCATTCAAAATAAAAAACATTAAATAGCAACCTAGTTACTACCAACATATAGCTCATGGACTTTTTCCTGTACTGGGCCAAGCGAATGACCCAATAAAAAAAACAGTCTTCGATTCTTCGTCTTCTCGGTTGGTTGTCTTCGGTCTTTGTCATAGCCAAATAAATAATTACATCATTGAAAATGCATCCTATTATATAAATTTTCTAGTAAAATTAAATAGGCTCAAAATGGCCTTTACAACCCAATCGAATCGAAAAAATCAAAACTAAGTCCACAATCTATATCACCATCACATAAGGATTCCACACAATATATAACGGTAATGAAATTAAATAATTAATTTTAATATATTAATCCAATTAATATATAAAATTAATCCATTCAATTTCTACAATATTAATCTAATTAATATATGGCATTACAATTAAATAATCAATTAATGTATTAATCCAATCAATATAAAAATTAATCTATTCAATTTTAATGGTATTAATCCAATTAATACTAATAATCGTCATTTCAATTCGTTCGAAGTAATACGACCAAAAACAGTATTTTCGTTTAATATCTTTTTCATTTAAAATAATATTCCAAATATAAATTTTAATCAAATTAAATCCAATTTAAAATGTGGAAAAATATTTCAACGTAATACAGAGACTAAACGAAGTCCCGGATAATTCGGAATGGGCCCAGCCTGCAAACCGAGCCCGAAAAAGAGGGTTGGCCGAGGGTGACCCGATGGAGCGAGTCACCTGCCTGCTACTATCCGGGTAGCAGCCAGCCTGTCCGGCCACCCTGCCAGACACGACCTGACAGTGACTCCGGCAGCCCCGGGCTGCCGAGTCCGACCTCCGTTCGGCTCGTTTTTTGGCTCGTTTCCAAAACGTGATGTTTTTAACTTTTATGTAGGACTTATAAATCAATAAAATAAAATTTTACAAATTTATAATTTACATGAAATCATAGACACAAAATTTATAACGAATAATTAAATATCTTCGATTATACCGTTAATGATTCTAAATTATAAACATCATCCAATAGCATTTTAAATGCACAAATAATCATATATACGGTATCATTGACATCGCTCCGATACCACCATTGGGATTCCGGATACAAAAATAAATACGCAACGGAATAATAATACACAATAAAGAATCCCAAACAGAATTGATCAAGTAACGTATATACGAAAAATAAATCAACGAAAATAAAAGGATCAAAGTCTCATACCTTTAAAGCCTTTGATATTATTTTCGTATGTTGATGATGATCACGATCTCGAACACGAGCACGAAATCCCTTCATTGCAAACACCGAAAGCCCGATGTTTCTACTTCATACGTGTCGGAACTTGACCGGAAAAATCTATTGAACTCCATTCTATGAAGAACACGGCTAGGAAGTGTCGTAGGAATTTTTCTCTCTTATTTTTCTTACTTATTTCTTATCTCAAAATGAAGAACAAGATGAAGAAAAATATTTCCTCCCTCTCACTTTTGTTTCGGCCAAACCACACACACAATGGAAGGTGTTGTTGTGTGTTCTTACCTTAGTTGGTTGATTGATGTTATATGTATAATATATATATAAATATCATTATACCAAGTCATGTGATCCCACCATATAACATGCATTAGGCAGCATTAGTTGAACAAATCATGGTGGGGTCTCACCACACATGATAACACACCAAGAAGCCACCAAGAAGGAGAGGGGGGCGGCCCATGTGAAATATCTAGAAAACGGAATGAGTCACTCGGCTCGTGTACCGGACGTTCGTTAAACGACTCCGTTAAATACACTCCATTTTATCACCAATATATTTATACTAATTAATTAATCCAATTAATTAATTGTATCAAATACAAATATATATTTTTCTAAGAAATATAATTTATAAATTAAATTAATTACCCATTATCGTAATTTCAACTCATAAGACCGCTACTTGATTTATCCAATAAATCATAATTTAGATATCCAATATCTAATATTGATAGAGAGATGATAAATTAATATTTATCCGTCAACGATCCTGTTGCGTGACTCTATAGGTCCGTCTCAGCCAGCATTGGCAGGAACCAATGAGTGCGGGCATCACTTAGCCAGCCTAGAGGGCCGCACTGTAAATCCTGACTTAAAACGAATGAAGGGATCATTCCAGAACTATTATGTCGTGAATACCATATACGTATAGACCCTTTATCAGATGTCCTGGTTAAGTCTTCGGGTCACGGTAAAGTCAAACCCTACTTTTGACTAGACACTATACACGTGTTAATGCAAATCAAGACCGACTGATTATTAGTGTATCCAATACGACTAGATCAGAATGCTTTGGCCAAAGACTTATGATCTTATTTTCCATTAACCATATAGGACAATCACCTGCTCACTAACAGGAGATAGAATCTTTTCTTGGCATACAGTAAAGACTGCTACCTGCTCGTATAGTCCGTACTTCGAGGTTGACCCAGCGATTAAGCAAAAGGGTCTAACTACTCTAATGACAAACTAAACGTCACAGGCACATCTCTTACTGAACCCTCAAGTCAAAGGTCCACGTATACTATCACAACATTTCGATTCGTCATCGACTCTCCAAGAGTGAATACCATCTGACTGAATCAATTATGAGTCATGTTCGAGTATACTGGTCCCACCAATATACTTATAACTATGCTATCAAGACATGCACATGTCCTAGCATCAGTTATACAAGTCTTATTCAAAACTTAATGCCCAATTAAGTTTATTGACTCACGAACGGTTTACGTAAATAATCTTTAAACACTTCCAGTGCATTTTCTCGTATCCGATAACGAGAGTGGAATATTTGCTCTTATTTACATGGGCTTCACTTTAATGTTTACCAAATCAAGAATGCCTTTGAAATACAATAAACAATGAATGAATCATATTGCCTTTTATTTATTATTCTATAATTACAAGTACAATGCCCCTTTTCTCTCATCCCCTGAGTAGCATTCGAGGGCATATTCCTAACAAAGGCCAGTGGTTAAAAGGATTCTGAAACATAGAAAAGAATAGGAACGAAGGCACATGATCCTCTCAGTATCGACACAATGACTCCATCACATGAGATTCTCTGTGACTACAAATATATCCACGAATCAACAACAGAATGATCGAAAAATGCGTTGAAAACTCTGGTGATGTCCAAGAATAAAGAAATCTTGATGCAATATATGAGGGAATACATACTGTTGGACCATTCAGTCATGCTAGTCGATGATGCTTTTGCCTACTCCGTTTCTCAATAAATTATTGATGACGATGATGTTGAGTCGCATTTAATTGCTGAATGTCAAAGACAAACCGATTAGCCAAAATAAAAAGACGCAATGCCGGTTGAACTAGACTCACCGTCTAAACGTGAGATAATTGGTCGTATCGAGCCAATACCCATGGATGCTAAACTAATTGGTCATAAATGGGTATTGACTCATAAATGCAGTGAAAAGAATGAGGTCCCACGTTACAAGATGGGACTAGTTGCATAAGGCTTCTCATAGCGCCCTCGTATTAATTACAGGGAGATGTACTCTCCTATTATGGACATCATTACTTTCCACTACCTTTCAGTTTAATAGTGTTCAAAAAACTAAATATGCAGCTTACTGATGTGGTTACTGCATATCTTTATAGGGGACTCAAATCGATCAGCTCTAAACCACGGGACACTTACACGGTGAAGTTGCATCTTTCATTATATGGGTTGGAACAATCCAGAAGAATGTGGTACAACCGCTTCCTTGAATACTTGATTGGAAAGGGATACAAGAACAGCGATCAACGACCGTGATTTTTATGAAGCAAACAAATGTTGGATTCGTGATTGTAGCCGTCTACGTAGATTACATGAATGTTATCGGTACCAAGGATGAGATCGGTGAAACAGACTGCTATTTAAAATCCAAATTTAAGATGAAAGACCTAGGGAAAACTCGATTCTACTTGGGTTTAGAGCTGGAATGTCGAGCTGATTGTACTCTTGGGATTCCGGATACAAAATCGAATACGCAGCGGAATAAAAATACACAATAACGAATCCCAAGCAAGATCGATCAAGTAACATATATATGAAAAAATGAAACAACGAAGATAAAAGGATCAAAGTCCCATACCTTTGAATCCTTTGAAAATATCTTCGTAAGTTGATGATGATCACGAACCCGAACCCGAACACGAATTCCCTTCGTTCCAAACACCGTAAGCGCGATGTATCTACGTCACCATGTGATGGAACTTGACCGGAAAAATCAACGAGATTCCGTTCTCTGAGAACACAGCTAGGAAAACTTGTAGGAATTTTTCTCTCTATTTTTTCTTATTTTTTTTCTCACCTCTAAGATGAAGAATTGAACAAAGAAATGAACAAAGAAAATTTTCTCTCTCCCTTCTTCAAAACTCACGGCCGAGACTTGTGTTGGTGTTCATTTTTTTCATGTTTTCTCACCCATGATGAGATATATAATACACACATGATAAGATCCCATTCCCATATTAAATCATAAAGGTGACAATATAAAATGGAATCACATGAGATATTATGTCACCAAGTCAACTAAAGAAACCACCAAGAAATTAGGGAGGAGGGGAGGGCCATGTGGAGATGGAAGGAAACGAGCCGAGTCACTCGGCTCGTGTACCTGACGTTCATCAAACGACTCCGTTAAATCTCCAATGTATTTATACTAATTAATTAATCCAATTAATTTATTATATCAAATACAAATATATTTCTCTAAGAAATATTATTTATGAATTAAATTAACTACCCAGTAACTTAATTTCAATTCATAATACCGCTATTTGATTTATCCAATAAATCATAATTAGATATCCAATATCTAACATTAATAGAGAGATGATAAATTCATATTTATCCGTCAACGATCCTGATGCGCGACTCTGTAGGTCCGTCTCAGCCGGCATTGAGAGGAACCAATGAGTGCGGGCACCACTTAGCCAGCCTAGTGGGTCGCACTGTAAACCCTGACTGAAAACGAATGAAGGTATCATTCCAGAACCATTATGTCATAAATACCATATACGTAAAGACCCTTCATCATATGTCCCGGTCAAGTCTTCGGGTCACGGTAAAGTCAAACCCAATTGTTGACTAGATACTATACATGTGTTAATGTAAATCAAGACCAACTGATTGCTAGTGTATCTAATACGACTAGATCATAATGCTTTGGCCATAGACTTATGATCTTATTTGTCATTAACTATATAGGACATTCGCCTGCTCACTAACAGGAGATAGAATCCTTTCTTGGCATACAGTAAAGACTGCAACCTGCCCGTATAGTCCGCACTTCGAGGTTGACTCAGCGATTAAGCAAATGAGTCTAACTACTCTAATGACAAACTAAACGTCACAAGCACATCTTTTACTGAACCCTCAAGTCAAAAGTCCATGTATACTATCACAACTTTTAGATTCGTCATCGACTCTCCAAGAGTGAATACCGTGTGACTGAATCAAGTATGAGTCGTGTTCGAGTATACTGGTCCCACCAATATACTTATAACTATGCTATCAAGACATGCACACGCCCTAGCATCAGTTATATAAGTATTACTCAAAACTTAATGCCCAATTAAGTTTATCGACTCGCGAACGGTTTCTGTAAATAAACTTTAAATACTTCCAGTGAATTTTCTCTTATCTGATAACGAGAGTAGAATGTTTGATTTTATTTACATGGACTTCACTTCAATGTTTACCAAATCAAGAATGCATTTGAAATACAATAAACAGTGAATGAATCATATTGCCTTTTGATAATTCCATAATTACAAGTACAATCCCCCTTCTCTCTCATCCCCTGAGTGGCATTGGAGGGCATATTTCTAACAATCTCCCACTTGCACTCAATGCTACACATCATGGTATCCAATACCCATGTTCTTCAGATGTCTTTCCAAGACAGACTGAGATAACGGCTTAGTCAGCGGGTTAGAGACATTGTCTTCGGAGTCTACTCTTTACAACGAAACATATCCTTTTTCAACCATCTCTCGAACGATGTGATACTTACTCTCTATATGCTTGGTGTTATGGTGAGCCCTTGGCCCCTTGGCTTGGGGGACAGCTCCGTAATTATCACAGAATATCGATATAGGCAGCTCCGCATTAGGCACCACTTGAAGTTCTTGCATAATCTTCTGCATCCAAAATGCTTCCTTGCTAGACTCTGAGGCAGCTTAGTACTCTGCTTGGTAGGTGGAATCTGCAGTAGTGCTTTGCTTGGAGCTTCTCCAAGATACTGCTCCTCCATTGAGAGTGAATAAATACCCAGATGTCGACTTAGAGTCGTCCTTGTCTCATTGAAAATAAGAATTGGTGAATCCAACCACCTTCAGTTCTCCACCACCGTAAGTAAGAACCATATCTCTAGTTCTTCTCAAGTACTTAAGAATGTTCTTGACGGCAGTCCAGTGTTCCCTTCCCGGGTTTGCTTGAAAATGACTTACCATACTAACAGCATAGGCTAAGTCCGGTCTCGTGCACAACATAGCGTACATGAGGCTACCCACCACCGAGACATAGGGTACCTTACTCATCTCTCTTTTGTCTTTCTCACTTTGAGGACACATTTTAGAGGTGAGATGAATTCCATGTCGCATGGGAAGGAACCCTCTTTTAGATTCATCCATCTTGAATCTTCTCAGAATTTTATCTATATAGAGGGCTTGGGAAAATCCTATCATTCTTCGTGGTCTATCTCTGTGAAGACGGATCCCTAGAATATAGGAAGCTTCTCCCAAATCTTTCATGGAGAACGTTTTAGAAAGCCAAGCTTTCACAGTGCTGAGCATTTCTACGTTATTTCTTATAAGTAGAATATCATCTACATATAGTACTAAGAACATAATGTTGCTCCCACTGACCTTCTTGTAAACATATGGCTCCTCCTCGTTTCGCACGAAGTCAAAATCCTTGACTGCTTCGTCAAAATGAAGGTTCCACCTCCGAGAAGCTTGCTTCAGCCCATAAATGGCTCATTGCAGCTTATACACCTTATGAATATTAGCTTTGGACACAAAACCCTTAGGCTGTTCCATATAGATTTCCTCCTCGAGGTATCCATTTAGAAAAGCCATTTTGACATCCATTTGCCATATTTCATAATCGTAATAGGCATCAATGTCAAGCATCATGCGAATCGGCTTGATCAGAGCTATGAGCGAGAAGGTATCATGATAATCGATCACTTCTCTTTGGGTATAACCCTTTGCCACAAGCCTGGCCTTATAGGCGTCAACCTTGCCATCCCCACCAGTCTTCCTCTTATAGATCCATTTACTTCCAATAGGCTTCATGCCAGTTGGTAGATCTACTAACGTCCAGACTTGATTGGCATGCATCAAGTCTATATCAGCTTCCATTGCTTCTTGCCACTTATCAGAGTGCACATCCACTATCGCTTGGTCATAGGAGACAGGGTCGTCCTCATGGCTATCAGGTGCGTCGTGGAGACCCAGTTCCTCGACATGTGTATAGCCATTCCTCTTAGGTAAGTGAGACACCCTATCAGACCTTCGAAGTGGAGGTTGTGTTACAATAGGTTCCGTTCATGATCACTGATCAGATGTCTCCTCAGGACTTTTATTATGCTCTTTCAAAGAAATATTTCTACCTGAGCCACCTTCCTGAATGAACTCATCCTCAAGGAAGTGTGCTTGTAAAGCCACAACGACCCTATGGTCTTCTGGCATGTAGAACAGATAACCCATTGAGTCCTCTTGGTATTCAATGAAACGTCCCTTGACGGACCTCACTTCCAGTTTGTCCACCTTAGCCTTCTTTACATAGGCTGGACATCCCCAAATCCTTATGTGATTAAGACTTAGTTTCTTACACTTCCACATCTCATGCGGAGTGATAGGAATGGATTTGGAAGGACATCTATTGAGGATATAGGCAGCGGTAAGTAAGGCGTACCCCCATAGGTAAATTGGTAAATCAGTGTAATTCAACATGGAGCGGACCATGTCCAACAAAGTCCGATTTCTCCTTTCTGAAACACCATTTAACTGTGGGGTTCCTAGCGGCATGAATTGTGAAACTATTCCATGTTTCTTAAGGAACTCATCAAACTTTGTGCTCATATATTCGCCACCTCAGTCTGACCGAAGTGCTTTGATATGACATCGAGTCTGTTTTTCAACTAGGGCCTTAAATTCTTTGAATTTAGTAAAGGATTCGGATTTATGTTTCATTAAGTACATAATATCATACCTAGTATGATCATCTGTGAACATTATGAAATATTGATATCTGTCTCGGGCTACTTCTAAAGCACCCCAAACGTTGGTATGTACCAAGTTAAGTTTTTCAGCAGCCTTTTCAAATGTCCCTGTGAAGGGGGCTTAGTCATCTTGTCTCTAAGGCAGGATTCACAAGTTGGATAGGGTTCTACACCCAATGGACTTAAAAGTCCATCTTTATCCATTCTGTGAACTTTGGTCTGACCAACATGACCAAGTCTAAGGTGCCACTTAAGAGCTTGATTAGTATCTTACCTGCCATGTTTCCTAGTTATAGTGTTCACTGCTGATTTATTTTGTAAGTTCAGATGATATAAACCATTCAACAACGTAGTTGTGCCAACTAATTTATTTCGAAAATAAATTTCACAACTACCATTGCCAATGAAGAAAGAAAATCCTTTCCAGTCCAAGACTGGAATGGATACAAAGTTTTTATGCCCCTTGGGAAAAACAAGTACTTCATCTAACGTCAAAATAAAACCAGATTCTAAACCCTGTAGGAGTGATCCAATATTGGTTGCCTCAACACTTTGTCCGCTTCCGACAGTGATCATCACTTCCCCAGCTTCAAGCTGCATACTTCATTCCAGATCCTGATTCGTAGTACAAATATGAGAAGTAGCACCTGAATCCAGAATCTATGAAGCAAAATATACAGTAGCGGAACAATTAGTTTCAAAAACAAAAAGTTCCGTACCTGATGCGCCATTAATCTTGGGACAAGTCCTACGCCATTGGCCCAGCTCACTGCATTCAAGACATTTCTCTGTAGGTTTTGGACCGCCTACCCTCTGAACCTTTTGGGCCTTGCCCTTGTCTTTCTGCACCCCTTTCTTGGGTTTATGCTGCTCGTAGGTCCTTTTCTTCTTGTTCTTAGACCTCCGAGGCCCAGAAGAAATCACAAGAGCAGCCTCCCTCGGTTTAGTCTTCATGTTAGACTGTGTCGTCACCAGTTTATTCATTAGCCCAGCTAATGTGCATGAAATCTCATTACAATTGAAATTCATTACAAGCTACATGAAGGAGTGAGGCAGAGATTGAAGGATGAGATCAATATGAAGGGGTAAATCCATATTAAAGTTGAGCACCTCGAGCCTCTCAATCATAGAGATCATCTTGAGGACGTGGTCTCCCACTTTCTCCCCTTCCTTCATCCTAGCACTGAATAACTGCTTCGATATCTCATATCAAGCAGTCCTATTGTGCTCTCCATAAAGCTCAGTCAAGTGCGCGAGAATCTGCCTAGCAGAAGTCATTTTATCGTGCGCTCTCTGCAGCTCATTAGTCATTGAGCCCATCATAAATCCACGTACCAACACATCATCCTTGACCCATTTTTCATGGACGTCAATCTCTTCTTGATTACCCCTAGTCCGGATTGGAGTTGGTGGAATGTCTGCCTCCAAGACGTATCTCAGAGACTCCATGCTGAGAACAATTATCAGATTCCGCAACCAGTCAACGAAGTTGGGGCCAGTTAGGAGATTCTTTTCAAGTAGTATTGCAAGTGGGTTCTTTGCCATTTTAGAGAGATATTGTTTCGTTTCTCTGCATTGATTTAGACAAGATTGAATTAGTGACTTGTTTTATTATGACCGTGTATAGAATTTAAGGGCTTGTATATTTATTATCTCGACTCCCACTAATTTTATCAGAATTACACACTCCCATGTTATAACCCAAAAGTCATGGTAAGATCGACTTCTTAGTGGTGATCAAGTTCTTTATAAATTTTAACAGACGCGCCCTGTCAGGTTTCTTGCCTATTAATTTCTGTAAAGTGGTGTCTAACACCAACCCGTCCAACGGATGATTTTGATCTTCTTTTACCCCTAGTCTTCATGCCCTCAACCTATCAGGTTTCTTGGCAATCCAAACTATCTAAGTTGTTGACCATCAATGTCTATCAGTTTGACTATTGAATCTCACTCTGCAATCTATCAGATTTCTAAGGGCGAAATTTATCACCAACCGAAGGTATCTAATACACTCAAGAATTTTTCAACCTCTACCAAATGTACTACCCCGATAACTCGGAAGCATAGCACACCAGCTCGGGTATCAATCTTCTACGAGTTTGATGGAGGGTAGGAAACCTCGTAACCTTTTTCAAACTTAGTCTGTTTGTTGTCGGGAGAATTTCGCGATTAATGTTACACTTTGCACATAAATTTATTTATAAGCGCGTTTGAGTTTGTCAATCATTCAAAATGAAGAACAGTAAATAGCAACCTAGTTACTACTAACATATAGCTCGTGGACTTTTTCCTAAGTACTGGTCCAAGCGAATGACCCAATAAAGAAAAATAAAAAGTCTTCGATTCTTCGTCTTCTCAGTCGGTTATCTTCTGTCTTCGTCATATCCAAATAAATAATTACATCATTGAAAATGCATCCTATTATATAAATTTTCTAGTAAAAATAAATAGGCTCAAAACGGCCTTTACAACCCAATCGAAACGAACAAATCAAAACTAAGTCCACGAGCTATATCACCATCACATAAGGATTCCACGCAACATGTAACAGCAATGAAATTAAATAATTAATTTTAATATATTAATCCAATTAATCTATAAAATTAATCTATTCAATTTCTACAATATTAATCCAATTAATATATATGTCATTAAAATTTAATAATCAATTAATGTATTAATCCAATCAATATAAAAATTAATCTATTCAATTTTAATGGTATTAATCTAATTAATACTAATAATCGTCATTTCAATTCGTTCGAAGTAATCCGTCCAAAAATAATATTTTCGTTTAATATATTTTCCATTTAAAATAATATTTTAAATATTCATTTTAATCAAATTAAATCCAATTTAAAATGTAGGAAAATATTACAACGTAATACAAAGACTAAACGAAGTCCCAAACAAGTCGGAACGGGCACAGCCCGTAAAAGGAGCCCAAAAAAGGGAGCTGACCGAGGGTGACTCACTGGAGCGAGTCACCTGCCTGCTACTATCCGGGTAGCAGGCCCCCTGTCCCGGCCAGCCTGTCAGGCACAACCTGGCAGTGACTCTGGCAGCCCCGGGCTGCCGAGTCCACCTCCGTTCGGCTCGTTTTCAAAACGTGATGTTTCTAACTTTTATGTAGGACTTAAATAAAAAAATTTAGATTTGTAACTCACATAAAATCATAGAACAAAATTTACAACGAACAATTAAATAGCTCCGATTATACCAATAATGATTCTAAATCATAAACATCAACCAATAGCATTCAAAATGCACAAATAATCGTATATACGATATCATTGACCTCGCTCCGATACCACTATTGGGATTCTGGATACAAAATCGAATATGCAGCGGAATAAAAATACACAATAACGAATCCCAAATAGGATCGATCAAGTAACGTATATACGAAAAAATGAAACAACGAAGATAAAAGGATCAAAGTCTCATACCTTTGAAGCCTTTGAAAATATCTTCGTAAGTTGATGATGATCACGAACCCGAACACGAATACGAATTCTCTTCGTTTCAAATACCGGAATTGTGATGTCTCTACGTCACCACACGACGAAACTTGACCAGAAAAATCAACGAGATTCCGTTCTCTAAGAACACGGCTAGGGAAACTCATAGGAATTTTTCTCTCTATTTTTTCTTATTTTTTTCCCACCTCTAAGATGAAGAATTGAACAAAGAAATGAAGGAAGAAAATTTTCTCTCTCCCGTGTTCAAAACTCACGGCCGAGACTTGTGTTGGTGTTCATTTTTTTTTCATGTTATCTCACCCATTATGAGATATATAATACACACATGATAAGATCCCATTCCCATATTAAATCATAAAGGTGACAATATAAAATGGGATCACTTATGTCACCAAGTCAACTAAAGAAACCACAAAGAAATTAGGGAGGAGGGGCGGCCCACGTGGAGATGGAAGGAAACGAGCTGAGTCACTCGGTGTACCGGATGTTCGTCAAACGACTCCGTTAAATCTCCAATGTATTTATACTAATTAATTAATCCAATTAATTTATTATATCAAATACAAATATATTTCTCTAAGAAATATTATTTATGAATTAAATTAATTACCAGTAACTTAATTTCAATTCATAAGACCGCTATTTGATTTATCCAATAAATCATAATTAGATATCCAATATCTAATATTAATAGAGAGATGATAAATTCATATTTATCCGTCAACGATCTTGATGCGCGACTCTGTAGGTCCGTCTCAGCCGGCATTGGGAGGAACCAATGAGTGCGGGCAGCACTTAGCCTGTAATATCCGAGATTTTTATTTTGATTTATTCAAATTTTTTCTTTTTCTTAGACCGGAAATTTCTCGGTTTCTTAGCGTCGGTATTATTTTTCTCGACAATCGATTTTGTGTTTATGGCCATAGGTGGTGATTTGTTGTATGTTAATTTCATTTCGGATCGATGTTGTTGTCCGCGAGCGTTTCGTCGTGTTCGTTCCGTGCGTTTTTAGGAATCGAGTCGTCAGGCCACGACGGCCGGGCGCTGGCCGGACGGTTATGGAGGAACTGCACGGATCTCGGGCATCGCCGGACTTGCGGGTAGGACCGCCTAGCAGACGCCTTCTGGCCGGACAGCTGCGCGCTTAAACCGCAGGAGTAGCGCACGCCATCGCCGGAGGTAACGCACGCTAATCGCCCAGTGCATCTAGGCGGTAGGTCTGGACTTCGCCAGACCAGCAGGTAGCGCACGCTTCTGCCGGACAATGCGCGCGCTAACTCGGCAGCTAGCGCACGCTACCGCTGGCCGGGCGCACGCTACTGCCGGACAGATTAGTCCAAGAGGTCTGGACGGGCCGATTGCGCACGCCGCTGCCGATGACTTGCGACGCTATCGGCGGTGGCGGCCGAGAAGACGCTACCCGGACAACCTAGCGACGCTAGTCGATGCCGCGATATATTTGACCGAGCGACCTGTTTCAACACATTTTTTTCATTTCATCCTCTTCCTTCCGCGGCCAGAGGTTATGAGAGCGATAAGGCATGTTGTTGAACAACAAAACCACGAAGATCCTGAGTCCATATCATTGATCGATCAATCCATAACATCCTTCAATCGACCGAATCAAGGTTAGTTTTTCCTAAAATCCAAACTTTGGGAAATTTGGGGATCTTGGTAGATTTCGTCCGTTTGAGCCTTATGAACTTAAATTACTGATGGATAATTGTAGATTAAGTTGTATTCTATAATTTTCATCATCTTTCCACGGTTTTACCATTTCCGATTCGTCGATTATATGAACTTCCGTTGGACGCCTTCAAAGTGTCCGGGGAAATGCCGCAGAGAGGAATTTGGTCGTTTTGTGATGTTTTTCCCCGTATGATTGATTGTTTATTCGATGATAGGATACTAGGGACGATTTCCCTACAAAAATCTGGTGTTGAGCCCTTCCGATCGTTGTTTTCATTGGAGTTCCGGATTTTGCCAACCGACCGTACTTTCGGCGTATCCGCGAGAGATTACCAAGGCAAGTACCTTGATATACGAATTGTAACTGCGTGAAATCATCGTTGTCGAAGTGCATGTATTTATACGGATATGTATATATATATATATATATATATGTGTGTGTATATATATATATATATGTGTGTATATATATATAGATTTATATATATTTATTTGTTAAATATATGTATGTATATACGTATATTGATATATATGCCTATGTCGGTGAACGATGTAATATCCGCAATTTCCGATTTTTCGGTAAATTTCTTTTTCAGCCGGAGTCCGTTTTGACGACTCGCTCATGACCGTTTCGTCATTTCGAGAATGATTAATTCTGGACTTTTTGTCATCCGTGTAATACCCGGTTGTAATTCATTCGTTTTCATTCAGTAATTATCAGTCTGTAATTGTCACTCAGTGTATTTTCACTCAATTATAATCATTCATCAATCATGTTCATTCACCATGTTCACCGTTCGGAAAAACTTCGAGTTGTGTATCATTATTGTTCATTGTTTCAACTTTCCTCTTATGAGTTCGACTTTGTTAGATCACCATTAATTTTTGGTAACTCCAAAAATTCTAAATCCTTACAATATTATAGAGCATCGAATTAGCTTTCCAATGGTTCAAACGGTGAGTCAATCGAGTCCTGGACGAGAGAGTTATGGTCGCTTTTAGCTCACCCGCTCATTCGCCGACACCGCCGACCGGACTCGGCCGTGTCGCTCGGGCACGGCCGTGCTGCACTCGTCCGGATAAGCCGGTAGCGTCGCCAGAGGCCCGACCGTGTTCCGTGACACGGCCGAGTCAATGCCGAGCGCCCTTTCGCGACACGACCGTGTCATGCAGACACGGCCGAGTCCTCGCCGGCCGATTGCGCCACGACCGTGTCATGTCGGACACGGTCGAGTCTGTCACCTATTTAAGGCACAGAAGCGTATTTTTCGCCCGATTTCTCATTCCTTTTCTTCCGTTCGCGGTCAGGTGTATACATCATGGAGACATGATGTTGTTCTTTCAATCCATGAAGTTTTGAGGCTCATATCATCAATCATCCGTCCTATAACATCCTCCGATCTACCGAATCAGCCGATTTCCTAGGAATCTAATTTTGGGGATTTTGGGTATTTTGGTTGTTTTCGTCCGATTAATCCGATTTAACTTGGTATTATGATAGATTGATGATTATTAAGATGTATTACATCTTTTCCTTAATATTCCATGGTTGGATCGTATCGATTCGTTGTTTTGGTCGAGTTCTTGATCGACGCCTTGAAGGTGTCCTAGAAATGTCGTAGAGGGGTTTTCGGGCGTTCTACGATTATTCTTCCTCGTATGATCGATGATTTATTGATTATATGTTGTTAGGGTCGAATTCTTGCGAAGAACTCGAGTCGGAACCCTTCCGCTCGCTGCTTTCTTCAAGCTTTTCGATCGTGGGCGTATTCTTTGTCTTCACGGAGAATTGTAGGTGTTTGAGGTGTCCCGACCGAGCCGTGTTCGTAGGAGTTTCGGTGTCGATTATCGAGGCAAGTATCTTGCCCATACATTACGTGTTTTGTGGATATAATGGTTGTTAATCGTCGATCCGTGCTAAATAAATATTCATAACCATCTTTCTCAAAAGTATCCAGATATTTACCAACAAGGTTTTCTTAAAGACGACTTGTGTGTTCCGAGAATTAATATGCTTAATTGAATACGTGTATTAATGTTGAGTATAAGATCGTAATACTTTCGTGTGATGCCATTGTGTGTGATTACGTTGTCGGTAAGTTTTGAAGTTTAGTCCTTTGTTAAAGCTGTACGTGGAGACATGTGGTTATCGATGAATTATGTGAATTTATGTGATATTGGTTGTGCCGTTCGGTGCTGTTGGAATAGTGTGCTTTCTTGTTGATAGTATTAGTTATGGGTTATGAGTATATGTTGGATGAACTGGCCATTCTAGTAAGGTACCTCGACTATATATACTGTGATTGACCTTCGAGGCTTGTGGTTTGCAACTGTGATTTTGAAACGTGTGTGTGTTGTTCCTTCCACCCGGAGTGTCCGACGGGATGTCTGGGGGTCGATACTAAGGGGTACGGCCACGGAAGTGGACTTGGGTGCGTGTGTGGATGAACTTCCACCCGGAGTGTCCGACGGGATGTCCGGGGTCGATACTAAGGGGTACGGCCGCGAAGTGGTTTCCCACCCGGAGTGTCCGACGGGATGTCTGGGGGTCGATACTAAGGGGTACGGCCGCGGTTACGATTGTGGTTTTCATCTTGAGGATGACGTCGATGTTATCGTTAATTGTGATATTGTCAGGAGTATCACAATGCTTTGTGCTCGGGTTGAGAGACATTGTATATCGAGTCTTGGTGCTTGGCTAGAATGGCATAGGATTAATGTGTTATGTGTAATGTGTCCTTGTAAGTGATTTGAAGTGGATGATCGGGTCGTGGACCCCGTGTTTTGTGACCGGAATGGTTGGGTCGTGGACCCCGTGTTTTGTTAAACGGATTTGTATTTTGAAAAATGAACTTTGGGGTCATGTGACCCTAAATGGCTTTCGAGGAACTTTAGAATTTTTCAATTTCTAACGTTTTAAAACTCCGAGATTTGGAAATGTTTTCAAAGTGCTTACTTACTTCGTTTCTACTTTCAAGACTTGAACTATTTTTAACTAAATATACCTCGGAAGTATCTCGTTGTATTCTCGGAATGTGTTGTGTATGGCTCGTATTTGCACTTTATACTTGCACTAGCGAAACAAAGGAGTTTGCTAACCCCGAGTAATCGGGGGTGGATATCTCAGATTGTGTCCAGTACATGCAGGTTGTCGGGAGCAAGACACTGGATCGGCACGAGGGATGATGAAAGACGAATGATACTAATCACACGAAGGCCAGTTTTGACTTCAGTTAGTCGGAGTCCATTGTATTGTCTTTTCCGCTGTCTTATTGTTCGTCGTTGCAAGTATTTTACCCTTGCATGTGTATGAGTCTGGATGAGTTTATGTATTTTGATTTGTAAGTCAGTGACGGAAGACCAAATCGGTCTATTGATTCGTTATTTTGATTCATCAGTATGTAATGTAATGTGTTGTGTTGATGTCTAGCCTGGTGGATCCTCACGGAGAGGGTCTGCGGCGTGTAATATTCCCGTTTGATCTGGGGGTGTTACATTTATGGTATCAGAGCTTAGGTTGCGGAAACCTAGGCTGTCGGGTCCAGTCGTGTATTGTTGGGTCTTGTCTTGTCAGATTGAGTCTGACTGATGTCGTGTCGCGACGCGTCGTTTGGAATGTCGGCCGTGATTAGTATCAGGATGCAGCCATCATCTTCGTGCGATCTGTGGATGTAAGTCTCCCTACTACAGGTGGTACCACGAGCTATACGAGCCTGTGTGATTTTGTGTTATGTAGTTAATATTTGAAGATGCATCGTGAGTAAGTGACATATATTTGTTGATTCCCGACTTGCGCTAAAATGTAGAATGATATTGCTGAATGTATCCTTGTATAAATCATTTTTCTTACAAGAGTATAAACCTTGGAATTTTAAGTTTTTGAAGCCTTTCGGGGAGTCACGTAAAATTTTTAAAATGCCCTCCAAGGGAGGAAAAAGTTGATTTTCGTATGTTGAACACAAGTCTGAATGTTCTTAAATCTCGATTTTTTGATTATTCTTTTCCACTGTTTACTATTTGTTTTCAAAACTCGAGTTTTTTACTCAAATAAGGTCTTCTATATATACTCAAGACGTGACTCTCGTTTGTAACTTTTCGGTTTCATGAATGTTGGTCAAAAGATGCGTATTGATGATGCTCTCGTTGTTGAGCAAGCAGGTGCGCTTTTAAAATTAAAATAGTAACGTGAATGTTGAGTCCATCGGTATGTATGTGTTGAGATAGTCCTCTATATTGAGAAGTAAAATTTTCATTTTTGTAGGATGATTTTCTTTTGATGGTTGCTTGTGAGTTGTTATAATTATGTGAGTCGATGACATTTAGACTTGTATGTTGTTGCTTACTTGTAACCTTCGAGTCTAGTATTACCTCATATATGTTTGCAATCGTGTTGGTCATTAGAGCAGTTAGCACAGGCTTAGTACGAGCCTAATGCGCGCTAACGTGGCGTGTTTAGTGCACGTTAACCTTTGTTGTAACGCGCGCTAATCAACTTGGGCAGAGGCTATGGAACCGCATTATAGCCGTCAGGTCTAACTTTTGCGGCCAATCACTTGTAGTTGTATTCTCTACGTGGTGTCTAGTGATAACAACTGTTGTGCGTGAATGCGTGTTAAGACTTTTCGTATTGCTAGGTGATATTTGATTGTGGTTGATGAATTGATAAATTATGTCTCATGTGTGTTCAAAAACACTTTCTGGAAACTTCACAAAGTTTTGACGGTTCGATTAATCGGCTCAGTGTATACTTTGAAAATTATTTGGAAATTGGCAAGCCGGCCTTGATTCTCAAATAAAACCTCGACGGTATTTGAAAGAGTTGTTTTAAAGTACCTTGAATATTTTGTAAATTATTACCGTTGATGTCTGTGAAGTGTTGGGAGGATTTTCAAAATTATTTTAACGTATTGTTGCATTTTCAAATATTTTGAGTGAATGATTTTCAAAAATCTTTCACACCATAAAAATATTTTATTTCAAAACCAATGCGATTTTTATTTTCAAAAAAATATAGTGAAAGATGAAAAATCTCACTCGATGTAAAGTTCAAACTCGGATTTAGAAATGTTAGAGTATGTAAGAATGATTTGATGATCTTGCATGGTTAACTTGTTAGTTATTAACGGTGATGATGATACGTATAGGCTTGATGACTTCAAATGATTTCAAATGAGACGGTTAAAATATGTTGTTTACAAGTTTTGATGGAACAACCCGAGGTACCAAAAGTATTTTTAAAGTTTATTTTAAATAGCATACAAATCTAAGGATTTTCAAAAGATTTCCTTTAAAAGGATACCTCGTGGATTTTCTTTTCGAGTTGTTATTGGTTACCTTATGTGATATGTCGTCCGAGTTGGTACTTTAGCTTAATAATTTGCTAAGTTGTGCAATCGTATTGAGTGGGAATCTGCTTAGTATGCCGATGGGCAGAGGACACAGTCGTGACCACGATACTAATGGCCTTGAAGATCGGATGTGGACCAAGAGGGTATAGTCGGAAAGGTTGCTATTCCAGCACTTCGTTCTCGTTGTTTAGGTTTCGGGACGAAACCTCTTTTAAAGGTGATATGATGTAATACCCACATTTTTTCTTTCTTTCTCTTCTGTTTCGTCCAACCGTATCGACTCGACTGTGTTCGTTGATGCTTCTGACCTGGTGTTGTTTCCCACATTTGTCATTCGAACGAGTTCTGATATTGTCCCAAATTGATCTATATATCGTTGTGACCTTTCCAAGTTAGGAAAATTAGTCTCGTTTTCGATCTTCCAACCCTTGGGCGGTGGAATTCCGTATTTGTTCAGCGATTGGCTTGCGTTTTGATTGATGTACCGTTGGGTTGGTCAATCATATTGATTTTCGTCCGTCAGGTTTTTTTGTGATTGTTCGGATAATTGACTTAATTGTGTTATCCATTTGATGACGCTTGTCACTTGTTGGTTTTGTTATATCCCTAACGGCGACGTCGTGTTGGTCGTCGTGGAGCGTGTTTTCACGCCGTATATTCCTTTGCGTTGCTTGTAACGTTTCGCCGATGGGCGTAAGTTACGCGTTTCCTTGCGTATCTCGTTGAGTTTTCTGGCGGGATATTGCTTCTCCCTACTTGTTTTAAGTTTCGACGAAACTTCTTTTAAGGAGGGTAGAATGTAATATCCGCAATTCCGATTTTTCGGTAAATTTCTTTTCACCGTGAGTCCGCTTTGACGACTCGCTCATGACCATTTCGTCATTTCGAGAATGATTAATTCTCGACTTTTTGTCATCCGTGTAATACCCGGTTGTAATTCATTCGCTTTCATTCAAGAATTATCGATCTGTAATTGTCACTCGTGTATTTTCACTCAATTATAATCATTCATCAATCATGTTCATTCACCGTGTTCACCGCTCGGAAAAACTTCGAGTTGTGTATCATTATTGTTCATTGTTTCAACTTCCCTCTTATGAGTTCGACTTTGTTAGATCACCATTAATTTTTGGTAACTCCAAAAATACAAAATCCTTACAATATTATATAGCATCGAATTAGCTTTCCAATGGTTTAAACGGTGAGTCAATCTGAGTCCGACGAGAGAGTTATGGTCGCTTTAGCTCACCCGCTCATTTGCCGATCACGCTGACTCGGCCGTGTCGCCTGGCACGGCCGCGTGCACTCGTCCGGATAAGCCGGTAGCGTCGCCCAGAGGCCCGACCGTGTTCCGTGACACGGCCGAGTCAATGCCGAGCGCCTTCGCGACACGACCGTGTCATGCAGACACGGCCGAGTCCTCGCTGCCGATTGCGCGCCACGACCGTGTCATGTCGGACACGGCCGAGTCTCACACCTATTTAAGGCCTCGGCAGCGTATTTTTCGCCCGCTTTCTCATTCCTTTTCTTCCCGTCATGTCAGGTGTATACATCATGGAGACATGATGTTGTTCTTTCAATCCATGAAGTTTTGAGGCTCATATCATCAATCATCCGTCCTATAACATCCTCCGATCTACTGACCAGCCGATTTCCTAGAAATCTAATTTTGGGGATTTTGGGTATTTTGGTTGTTTTCGTCCGATTAATCCGATTTAACTTGGTATTATGATAGATTGATGATTATTAAGATGTATTACATCTTTTCCTTAATATTCCATGGTTGGATCGTATCGATTCGTTGTTTTGGTCGAGTTCTTGATCGACGCCTTGAAGGTGTCCTAGAAATGTCGTAGAGGGGTTTTCGGGCGTTCTACGATTATTCTTCCTCGTATGATCGATGATTTATTGATTATATGTTGTTAGGGTCGAATTCTGCGAAGAACTCGAGTCGGAACCCTTCCGCTCGCCGCTTTCTTCAAGCTTTTCGATCGTGGGCGTATTCTTTGTCTTCACGGAGAATTGTAGGTGTTTGAGGTGTCCCGACCGAGCCGTGTTCGTAGGAGTGTCCGGTCGATTATCGAGGCAAGTATCTTGCCCATACATTACGTGTTTTGTGGATATAATGGTTGTTAATCGTCGATATGTGCTAAATAAATATTCATAACCATCTTTCTCAAAAGTATCGGTATATGTACCAACAAGGTTTTCTTAAAGACGACTTGTGTTCCGAGAATTAATATGATTAATTGAATACGTGTATTAATGTTGAGTATAAGATCGTAATACTTTCGTGTGATGCCATTGTGTGTGATTACGTTGTCGGTAAGTTTTGAAGTTTAGTCCTTTGTTAAAGCCGACGTGGAGACATGTGGTTATCGATGAATTATGTGAATTTATGTGATATTGGTTGTGCCGTTCGGTCTGTTGGAATAGTGTGCTTTCTTGTTGATAGTATTAGTTATGGGTTATGAGTATATGTTGGATGAATCGCCATTCTAGTAAGGTACCTCGACTATATATACCGTGTGATTGACCTTCGAGGCTTGTGGTTTGCAAATCGTGATTTTGAAACGTGTGTGTGTGTTGTTCCTTCCACCGGAGTGTCCGACGGGATGTCCGGGGTCGATACTAAGGGGTACGGCCACGGAAGTGGACTTGGGTGCGTGTGTGGATGAACTTCCACCCGAGTGTCCGACGGGATGTCCGGGGTCGATACTAAGGGGTACGGCCGCTGAAGTGGTTTCCCACCCGGAGTGTCCGACGGATGTCCGGGGTCGATACTAAGGGGTACGGCCGCGGGTTACCGGGGCCAGGTTTTCATCTTGAGGATGACGTCGATGTTATCGTTAATTGTGATATTGTCAGGAGTATCACAATGCTTTGTGCTGGGGTTGAGAGACATTGTATATCGAGTCTTGGTGCTTGGCTAGAATGGCATAGGATTAATGTGTTATGTGTAATGTGTTCTTGTAAGTGATTTGAAGTGGATGATCGGGTCGTGGACCCTGTGTTTTGTGACCGGAATGGTTGGGTCGTGGACCCCGTGTTTTGTTAAACGGATTTGTATTTTGAAAAATGAACTTTGGGGTTTGGACCCTAAATGGCTTTCGAGGAACTTTAGAATTTTTCAATTTCTAACGTTTTTAAAACTCCCGAGATTTGGAAATGTTTTCAAAGTGCTTACTTACTTCGTTTCTACTTTCAAGACTTGAACTATTTTTAACTAAATATACCTCGGGAAGTATCTCGTTGTATTCTCGGAATGTGTTGTGTATGGCTCGTATTTGCACTTTATACTTGCACTAGCGAAACAGAGGAGTTTTGCTAACCCCGAGTAATCGGGGTGGATATCTCAGATTGTGTCCGTGCACATGCAAAGTTGTCGGGAGCAAGACATCGGATCGCACGAGGGATGATGAAAGACGAATGATACTAATCACACGAAGGCCGCTTTTGACTTGATTAGTCGAGTCCATTGTATTGTCTTTTCCATTGCCTTATTGTTCGTTGCAAGTATTTTACCCTTGCATGTGTATGAGTCTGGATGAGTTTATGTATTTTGATTTGTAAGTCAGTGATGGAAGACCAAATCGGTCTATTGATTCGTTATTTTGATTCATCAGTATGTAATGTAATGTGTTGTGTTGATGTCTAGCCTGGTGGATCCTCACGGAGAGGGTCTGCGGCGTGTAATATTCCCGTTTGATCTGGGGGTGTTACAAACGACGAGTGGTGAATGCTAACACTAGTTGGCGTACTCAACTTGGAATGATGGATGAACTATAGTTATTCATATAATATAGTAAGGTTATATGTATATATACATATATATATCTATATGTCTATATATATATATATATTCGGTTGAGCCGCAATACAAGGATATATGTGTAGCGTTGGTTGGTTGTGCCGAAGGCTTATTGTGTTGGATCTTGATTGATAATGTACGTGTTATTGTTTATTGTGTGGTTATGGACTGTCGGATAAATTGTGTGAATTGGTGTATTGATTTGATAATTGTTGAATTGATTGATTGTGTACTTGATGTTTGTAATAATGTGAATACTTGTTGTGAGAGACGTCGTATCCGGGAACCTCTGAGGGCGGGGTGTGTACTCCGGCCTGGTGTACGCTGCAATGTGCGGCTCCATATGTTTGGTGAACACCGGTGTTACCTAATGCGCGTGCAAGGGGCGGCCTCAGAGTGATCGCCGGCGCGGTGACATGTTCAAGGGGCGGCCAACATAGTGGAGTGAACGCCGGTGCACAGTGTGTAAGGGAGGCGCTGGCGTGCTTATTGGTAACGGATATTCGAGTGATAGCTAAGACCTGCTATCAACAATCCTCGTATTTCAAAGTTCTTTCAACTCTTTTAAAATACCGGTCTCGATATAGATCGTGATTCGTGTTTTTGAAAGCTTGTTTCAAATTGTTTTTAAGACGTTGGTATTGGGGTTAATTAACCAAGGATGTTTGACGAAATCTCCGAGGGTTAATTAATCAAGGGTCTTGAGCGGGAATTGTCGAATGAGAGGCTGTGCCTTTGATTGTGCTGTGATGATTATTCTGTGCATTGGGTCGAGGACCCCGAGTAACGTTGTAATGGTTTTCTTGTAAATTGTTTTCCACATGCTGGGTCGAGGATCCGAGAGTTTTTGAAGTATTTTCTAAAAGTATTCCCATTTGATTTTCAAAACCCCATGATGGCCTTAGTCAATAATAATGTTTTCAAACTTTCTTATCAAAATACTTTTCCTTTTATAAAAAGGGATTTTTCTGACTCCTTGGACTCGTTTAAAGTTTCATTGGTATTATGTTCCGTACAGAGAATATGACTATGTGATTATCTTTCACTTTGTGTATGTGATGTTATTCGGTGTGGACTATGGGAATGTGTGTGGTTTGTGTTAAGGCTTCACGACTGTTGAGATTTGTGTTGTTATTATTCGTATATCTTGTATATTATGTACTTGCACTAGCAAAATTCCAGTTTGCTAACCCCCGAGTTTTCGGGGTGGGTGCCTGTTATGCGCTCAGTTTTGGGCAATCGGGAGCAACACAGGATCGCTTGGAAGGAGATGGAGGACAATGATACTAATCACGCCAGAGTCGAGTCTTTTCCTTTGTTTCATTGGTCGGTATTTCTCTGCCGTTCGAGTATTCACCCTTGCATGGGTGTAGTTTTCATTTATTAAACCGAGTTGTCATTCTTTTCGGTGTTCAAGTTTATTATTGTCATTGTAATGTGAATGTCGTTATTTTCGAATTGGTTAATGACCTTGTCTGCCTCACAGCATTTAATTTTGACCCTGCTCGGCCAACCATTGAGTAGTCTTTTGGAGCTTAGCCTGGTAGATCCTTGTGATAATGGTCTACGGCGTGTGACATTCCTTGCCGTATTCTCGGGGTGTTACATTTATGGTATCGAGCTTAGGTTTGCGAAAACCTAGGCGTTGGGTCAAGTCCATGTCTTGTGTAAGTCGCGCGCATCGAGTTGTGATTAGTATCGTGGTTCCGACATCATCTTCCAAACTGTGATGGTAAGCCTCCCGATCGTAAGTCCCCTTATATACATATTTGATTATATTGTGTTAACGTGTTTAATGTGAACTAAGGATTGGAACTTGTTGGTGATATTATTGTTTTAGATATAACATGCGTATGCGGTCCGAGCAAAAATGGTTATGTAATATGCTTCAAGTCGAGCATATTTATCTGCTTTCGCACTTTATAAGAATAAATTTATGAGTGTTAATTTTATCCGCCGTGAGTATTTTGAAATAGCTTTTGGTATCTTGTAAGTTTGAGTTTTGATATTTTGTTCTTGCACGTTTTGATAGTATTCTTATGACGGTATTTGATATTTTTATAAATGACTTAGTGAGTATTCGAGAATATTACCAACATCGGCCTTTTTGGCAATTTGAACATTTTTTAAAAATGATTTTTAGCTGGTGGGTTCCTGCACGGCCCACGACGCTGTAGTATCACGAATATTTTAAAGTGGTGCTTTGAAATTTTCTAACATTGTGAAAAACCATGATTTAATGTCGTCATGTTAAATGGTCACGTATCTCGGTGGAAAAAAAAATTCTTTCGAATAAACATTTTGGAAGAAGAGGAAAGATTTTCAAAATTGTGGTATTTGGGACTCAACACTTTTGAAATATTTCAAATTAGTTACAATTCAATTTCCGATTTTTCTTTTATACATCACTCGAAAATAATTTTTAGAGTCGTTATATAAACTTCCTCTTCCGAAATAAAAGACAGTATTTATGAGTCTTGGGCGCAACGTGACTAGCCCTCTTTTCCAAAAATTTATTTTCATTAAGTGCATACATATAATGATCGTCATCGTCGGAGGACTCGAAATTGACTTCATAAAACTTAACGCTGTACGTTATTCTATAGATGTTAACTAAACCTTATGTTGATAATTGTGGTATACTGTGCAACTGATTATTGATAACGCTGAACGGTACTATCTGTATTAGTATGTCGGGCCTTGGCGGACGTAAGTGTGATGACTAAGTGGAAGCGACAAGGTGGTTCGTACGACAACTATTCTTGCTACAGTGAAGGAGTATCAAGATCAAACGGTATCCTATGAAATGTCCTTAATGGTCGAGCCCACGAGCGAAACGAAGAGACCGAGGACATCTGGGAAATTTTTGGGCGATGAAGAGTCTAAGGCTCCCAAACCCCCGCTGCTGCTCGGACGCTGCTGCCTTTGCGGTCGGGAGTGAGCGCTGGGATCCCAAGCCAACATCGGTGATTCTCAGAAGAAGAGAAGGTGCTTCAACCGCAATCGTCGTGGACATGATCGTGCAAATTGTCCCTTTCCACTCTTGACTTGTTACCGGTGTGGTGTGAAGGTCATCTGAGAAACATTGTGAGACAGTTTCCGAATTGGCAAAGAATGCCGCCTAAGAGAGAGCAGAACTAGGGACCGGGAAGTGTCCCGAAATCCTATGTTTCCTTCTGAAGATCCTAGCATGGGAGAATGAAGATTTTGTACTATGTCTTAATCGTTGCTGTTTCAAACAATCGTGACTTCGATCGTATTTCGTTTCATTGCTTTACGTTTCCAACTCTTGTTGTTCTAAGTTTCGGGATCATAATGTCCTCTTAGTATGGGGGAATGTATTACCCGTACTCTTCTTAGTATTTTCGGTATGGGACGACTTTCGTTGTTGGTAATTCATCTGCGCACCTTTCGACCATTTTAAACTGCCTTGTACTTGCTAGGTCAGTTCATCGTATTTCTGGAACCTTGCACTCGCGCTTTGCTCGTGATGATTTGGGGCTGAGCAAGTAGTTACTTCCTTGATTGTTCCGCCGCTCTCTATTTTAAGTTTCGGGACGAAACTTATTTTAAGGGGGGTAGAATGTAATATCCGAGATTTTTATTTTGATTTATTCAAATTTTTTCTTTTTCTTAGACCAGAAATTTCTCGGTTTCCGAGCGTCGGTATTATTTTTCTCGACAATCGATTTTGTGTTTATGGCCATAGGTGGTGATTTGTTGTATGTTAATTTCATTTCGGATCGGTGTTGTTGTCCACGAGCGTTTCGTCGTGTTCGTTCCGCGGCGTTTAGGAATCGACTCGTCGTGCCACGACGGCGGCCGGCCGGACGGCTATGCGGAGGAACCGCACGGATGCCGGGCAATCACGGACAGCTATGGCAGGACCGGCCTAGCGTACGCTACGGCCGGACAGTTGCGCGCGCTTAACAGCAGGATTAGCGCAAGCAACTGCCGGGAGGTGACGCACGCTAATCGGCCTGTGCAGTCTAGGCGGTAGGGTCTGGACTTCGCCACAGCCAGTAAGCGCACGCCATGGCCGGACAAATGCGCGCTAACTCCGGCAAAGAGCTAGCGCACGCTCTGGCCGGCGCACGCTACTGGCCGGACATATTAGTCCAAGAGGTCTGGACGGGCCGATTGCGACGCCGCCGCTGATGACTTGCGCACGCTATCGCCGTGGCCGGCCGAGAAGACGCTACCCGGACAACCTAGCGCACGCTAGTCAGTTGCCAGTATATATTTGACCGAGCAGCCCTGTTTCAACACATTTTTTTCATTTCATCCTCTTCCTTCCGCGGCCAGAGGTTATGAGAGCGATAAGGCATGTTGTTGAACAACAAAACCACGAAGATCCTGAGTCCATATCATTGATAGATCAATCCATAACATCCTTCAATCGACCGAATCAAGGTTAGTTTTTCCTAAAATCCAAACTTTGGGAAATTTGGGGATCTTGGTAGATTTCGTCCGTTTGAGCCTTATGAACTTAAATTACTGATGGATAATTGTAGATTAAGTTGTATTCTATCATTTTCATCATCTTTCCACGGTTTTACCATTTCCGATTCGTCGATTATATGAACTTCCGCTGACGCCTTCAAAGTGTCCGGGAAATGCCGCAGAGGAATTTGGTCGCTTTGTGATGTTTTTCCCGTATGATTGATTGTTTATTCGATGATAGGATACTAGGACGATTTCCCTACAAAAATCTGGGTGTTGAGCCCTTCCGATCGTTGTTTTCATTGGAGTTCGGATTTTGCCAACCGACCGCATTTCTGAGTATCCGCGAGAGATTACCAAGGCAAGTACCTTGATATACGAATTGTAACTGCGTGAAATCATCGTTGTCGAAGTGCATGTATTTATACGGATATGTATATATATATATGTGTGTGTGTATATATATATATGTGTGTATATATATATATATAGATTTATATATATTTATTTGTTAAATATATGTATGTATATACGTATATTGATATATATGCCTATGTCGGTGAACGACGAGTGGTGAATGCTAACACTAGTTGGCGTACTCAACTTGGAATGATGGATGAACTATAGTTATTCATATAATATAGTAAGGTTATATGTATATATACATATATATATCTATATGTCTATATATATATATATTCGGTTGAGCCGCAATACAAGGATATATGTGTAGCGTTGGTTGGTTGTGCCGAAGGCTTATTGTGTTGGATCTTGATTGATAATGTACGTGTTATTGTTTATTGTGTGGTTATGGACTGTCGGATAAATTGTGTGAATTGGTGTATTGATTTGATAATTGTTGAATTGATTGATTGTGTACTTGATGTTTGTAATAATGTGAATACTTGTTGTGAGAGACGTCGTATCCGGAACCTCCGAGGGCGGGTGTGTACTCCGGCCCGGTGTACGCCGCAATGTGCGGCTCCATATGTTTGGTGAACACCGTGTTACCTAATGCGCGTGCAAGGGGCGGCTCACGGGAGTGACGCGGCGCGGTGACATGTTCAAGGGGCGGCCAACATAGTGGAGTGAACGCCGGTGCATGTGTGTAAGGAGGCGCCCGGCAGCTTATTGGTAACGGATATTCGAGTGATAGCTAAGACCCTGCTATCAACAATCCTCGTATTTCAAAGTTCTTTCAACTCTTTTAAAATACGGTCTCGATATAGATCGTGATTCGTGTTTTTGAAAGCTTGTTTCAAATTGTTTTTAAGACGTTGGTATTGGGGTTAATTAACCAAGGATGTTTGACGAAATCTCCGAGGGTTAATTAATCAAGGGTCTTGAGCGAATTGTCGAATGAGAGGTCGTGCCTTTGATTGTCCGTGATGATTATTCTGTATCGGGTCGAGGACCCCGAGTAACGTTGTAATGGTTTTCTTGTAAATTGTTTTCCACATGCCGGGTCGAGGATCCGAGAGTTTTGAAGTATTTTCTAAAAGTATTCCCATTTGATTTTCAAAACCCCATGATGGCCTCGAGTCAATAATAATGTTTTCAAACTTTCTTATCAAAATACTTTTCCTTTTATAAAAAGGGATTTTTCCGACTCCTTGGACTCGTTTAAAGTTTCATTGGTATTATGTTCCGCAGAGAATATGACTATGTGATTATCTTTCACTTTGTGTATGTGATGTTATTCGGTGTGGACTATGGGAATGTGTGTGGTTTGTGTTAAGGCTTCACGACGTTGAGATTTGTGTTGTTATTATTCGTATATCTTGTATATTATGTACTTGCACTAGCAAAATTCCGGTTGCTAACCCCGAGTTTCTGGGGTGGGTGCTCATATGCGCTGTTTTGGCAAATGAGCAACACAGGATCGGCTTGGAAGGAGATGGAGGACAATGATACTAATCACGCCAGAGTCAGAGTCTTTTCCTTTGTTTCAGTTGGTCGGTATTTCTCTGCCGTTCGAGTATTCACCCTTGCATGGGTGTAGTTTTCATTTATTAAACTGAGTTGTCATTCTTTTCGGTGTTCAAGTTTATTATTGTCATTGTAATGTGAATGTCGTTATTTTCTGAATTGGTTAATGACCTTGTCGGTCTGCTTTGCATTTAATTTTGACCCCGTTCAGTCAACCATTGAGTAGTCTTTTGGAGCTTAGCCTGGTAGATCCTTGTGATAAGGGTCTACGGCGTGTGACATTCCCGGTCGTATTATGGGGGTGTTACATAGCCAGCCTAGCGGGCCGCACTGTAAACCCCGACTGAAAATGAATGAAGGGGTCATTCCAGAACCATTATGTCGTAAATACCATATACGTATAGACCCTTCATCATGTTGGGAGTATGCCCTCGAATGCCACTCAGAGGATGTTGAGTGAGGACATTGTACTTGTAATTATGTAAATCATTAATATACGACAATGGAAGTTTCTTTATTTGCTGGAAGTTACTGGCATTCCTAACTCATAAATATGCATATAGAAACTAGTCCGTGTATTTGAAAGCAAAACGTTCCACTCCTTATTGGATAAGGGGTCGGCATTGGAAAGCTTTATAGCTCAAATACTTAATCGTTCGCAAGTCGATGAAACTTGACTGGGCGTTAAGTTTATGTGAAGACTTGTATGACGTGTCCTTTGACATGGAGAGTGCCTGTCGAACACTAATGGTTAGTGGGAGCACACGTTATAGGTATGCTGATTGGATTAGTATACTCGAACCGACTCACCCTCGATTCGTCACATGGATTTCACTCCGGGATAGTCAATGACGGAATCGAAAGATTGTGATAGGTATTCGTGAACCTTCGACTTGAGGATTTAGTAGGGATGTGCTTGTGACGTCAAGATTTTCATTAGAGTAGTTCGACCCTGTAAACCAGAAGGTGGGGGTCAACCTCGACGTGCATCTTGACGGGCAAGTAGCAGGTCCTACTAAATACCAAGATAGAATTCTTTCTCCCGTTAGTGAGCGGGTTATATGTCCTATGCGGTTATTGGCATATGAGATCATAAGTCTTTGGCCAAAGCATTGGAGCTAGTTGTATTGGATACACGAGAGCTCGATGATCTCGATTTGCATTAACGTATGCATAGCGTCAAGTACAGATAGGGTTTGACTGACCGTGACCCTATAACTTGATCGGGACATGTGAAAGAAGGGTTTATACGTATACTGGTATTCATGACATAATGGTTATTGAATGATCTCATCATTCTTTTTCAGTTGGGGTACAGTGTAGGCCGCCAGGCTGGCTAGGTAGTGCTACTACTCTTTGGTTCCTCCCATTGCTGACTAGGACGGGCCTACCGAGTCGCGCAATAGGATTGACGACGGAATGAATCTAGCTTATTCTCTCATTATTAATATTAGATATTGGATATCTAATTTATTGGACATTGGATGTCTAATTAAATTTGGGACATTGGATGTCTAAATCGATTTATTGGATAAATTGATTTACGGCCTAATGAATTAAATAAATTAATGGGTGATTAATATAATTCATAAATATAATTATTTCTTGGAGAAATTAATTATATTATTATGTATTTGATATGATTAATTAATTGGATTAATTAATCGATATAAATACATCGGAACGAAATCGGAGTTTATCTGTTTGGACTCATGGGAGTCCGAAATGGACCGAACTCTTCCTATCATTCATCAAGGCTGCCCATCCCCTCACTTATATCCATGTGTGTATTTTGACTTGTCCCCATCATGATGTTTGGAATCTCATGTGTTGAGGGGACAAGTATCATGCACATTATTTGGTTGGGAATAATATATTGTGAGATGAAGAATAAAAGGAGTAGACTAACTCTTCCTCTCACTCCCATTCATTTCCTACGGTTGAGAGAATTCAAGAGAGAGAAAATTGTTTTCTCACATAGTCTTCATTTTCTTCTTCATCTTGTTCTTGGTGGTTCTTGGAGAAAAATGAAGAAATCAAAGAGAGATTGTGAGTTATACACTTAGAGTGTTAAAATTTCATATTGGAAGCTTCATTACTTAGCTCTAGCCGTATTCTCGGAGGATAGCAAGGTGATCGTCGTTTCGGTCGTTTCTCCGGCGCGTGGCAAGTAGAGACGCGGTGCTTTCGGCGTTGGATCATTCAAGAGCTTGGAGCGGATTGAATTGCAGGGAGATCGCCTAAAGCTTGGGGAATAGCTCAAGAGAAGGAATCCATCTAATCAACGGACTACAAGGGTGAGTTTCTATATCTCTTGTGAATTCGTTTTGATATTCGTATATACGTTGCTCGATCGATCCTCGTAGGAATTCGGATCGAATTAATTTTCGTTTTACCGCTTCCGCTGGGCCTTTGTTTTAGGCACCGAATCCCAACACATCATATGTCCCGATCAAGTCTTCGGGTCACGGTAAAGTCAAACCCTATTGTTGACTAGACACTATACATATGTTAATGCAAATCAAGACCAACTTATTACTAGTGTATCTAATACGACTAGATCATATGCTTTGGCCAAATATTTATGATCTTATTTGCCATTAACTGTATAGGACATTCGCCTGCTCACTAACAAGAGATAGAATCCTTTCTTGACGTACAGTAAAGCAGCTACCTGCCCGTATAGTCCGCACTTCGAGGTTGACTCAGCGATTAAGCAAATGAGTCTAACTACTCTAATGACAAACTAAACGTCACAGGCACATCTTTTACTGAACCCTCAAGTCAAAGGTCCACGTATACTTTCACAACCTTTCGATTCGTCATCGACTCTCCAAGAGTGAATACCGTGTGACTGAATCAAGTATGAGTCGTGTTCGAGTATACTGGTCCCACCAATATACTTATAACTATGCTATCAAGACATGCACACGCCCTAGCATCAGTTATACAAGTCTTACTCAAAACTTAATACCCAATTAAGTTTATCGACTCACGAACGGTTTATGTAAATAAACTTTAAACACTTCCAGTGTATTTTCTCTTATCCGATAACGAGAGTGGAATGTTTGCTTTTATTTACATGGATTTCACTTCAATGTTTACCAACTCAAGAATGCATTTAAAATACAATAAATAGTGAATGAATCATATTGTCTTTTGATAATTCCATAATTCCAAGTACAATGCCTCTTCTCTATCATCCCCTGAGTGGCATTAGAGGGCATATCCCTAACAGGTACACCCATTCATCAGTTTGCCTATATCCACAAAATGTTCATGCGACTTAGCATAGATTGTAATACCCGGTTGTAATTCAGTCATTATCATTCAGTAATTTCATTCGGTGATTGTCACTCAGTGTATTTTCACTCATTTATAATCATTCATCAATCATGTTCATTCACCCGTGTTCACCGTTCGGAAAAACTTCGAGTTGTGTATCGTTATTGTCCATTGTTTCAACTTTCCACATATGAGTTCGACTTTGTTAGATCACCATTAATTTTTGGTAACTCCAAAAATTCTGAATCTTTGCAATATTATAGAGCATCGAGTTAGCTTTCCAATGGTTCAAACGGTGAGTCAATCGGAGTCCGGACGAGAGAGTTATGGTCGTTTTATCTCACCCGCTCATTTTTCGGCCGATCATCGCTGATCCGAACTCGGCCGTGTCGTCCGACACGGCCGTGCTGTACTCGTCCGGAAATGCCGAAGTCTCTGCCACAGGACCCGACCGTGTCGTCTGGTACGACCGAGTCGAACTCTTCCAGATAAGCCAGAACCGACTGCCCAGACGCCCGACCGTGTTCCAGGACACGGTCGAGTCAATGCCGAAGCGGTACCGAGTCACTGTCGGACAGGTCACTACCGGAAGGCCCCTTCGCGCCGCGGCCGTGTCAAGCAGGACACGGTCGAGTCCCTGCCGGCCAATTGCGCGCCGCGGCCGTGCCGATCGGCACGGGCCGTGTCCGATAGACCAGTCAACCCCTATAATTTTGTTTTTTGAGCATTTCAGCTCATTCCTTCCATTTCTTCCACCTTCATACGAGAGAGAGAGTCTTGAGGGAGAGATTTCTTCATCAATTATCACTTGAGTGTGGTTTTTAATCATTTTCATTCGGTTGTGAAGCTCGGATCATCGATCTATCGCGTGTTCTTCGAATCATAGTGCTTGGATCTTCAAAGGTAACTTTCATCAAACCTCTTGGATTTTCGATTTGTGTTGGGATATGATGTTTCGGATGTTAAAATCACGTTGTATGAAGTGATATACGTATGATTATGGATATGTTCGATTATTCATTGGATTATTGAAGGATTATTCAAGAACACTTTAAATGTTGTGTCAATTTGGGGGTTTTCGATTAATTATTGTTGAAATCACGATTTTGGATATTCATAATGGATTATTGATCGTATTGGAGATGTTTTGTTGGTTTGAAACACTTCTTGAGGATTTGATGTTGGTATTTTTGAAGTTTGGTTATAAACAGTCGAAGTTGGCCACAAAGTGTTCGATATAATGCCCCAATGAACTTGGTTTATTCGTATCGACGTTTCGAGTTCGTTATATTCGTGTTTGATTCGTGTATTGAACAGATTGTTGGTAATTGTATTTATTCAAGGTTGTTCGAGCGACCGATATCTCAATTAGGACGTTGTTCGTGGAAGGATAATTATCACCGGTATTGTGTAAGTTAATTCTTACTCGGTTAAAAGGATATTCATTCCTTTTGTTGTTGATCATTCATAATCATAACTCATTCATCATTGTATTAATCATATTGAGACTTGTAATTGTTGAACAATCACTTCATTAACGGGAACGGCGGTTCCAATCATTCCATTGAAACTATCAATCACTTCATTATTACTCTCATCTCGGTGAGTCATTCTTGACTTTGTCAGATTATTATTTATTTATTGATATTCATTACGGTCATTCTCGTTCATATGACCTTCTGGGTTCATATTGCGTGGTCGGGTGCGGATGTGTGGAATTTTTAGTCGGGCACGTTATGGCCATGTATTGGGAGTGATACATTGGACTGTGCACACGGTAATAGATTACCTCCGTTAGACTAATTAGGTACAAGGACGGGTATGTCCGGTCATTCGTCTTGTACACTTGCACAGAACACTACGGGCGTACTATGATACCCCTCTTCAGCGTAATTCATAACTAAGGATATTTCATAACTTCAGTTAAATCATGATTGTGTATTTTTCAACCCTTGAGGATTGTTGTTATGTATAACTGACCCCGTTTGGGGATATTTGTTTCTCAGGTCATGGCAAGGCAAAGGCACAGGGAGAGCACGTTGACGGCAAGGAGTCCCAATGATACTAGAAGGGGGCCCCAGTCTGTTCAGTCACTTATTCAGTCATTTATGTTTCCTTTATTTATTCCACTGCAGACATTCCATTTGAATACTCGTTTCATTCAATGTTGTGTATTTTATCGTCACATAAGATACACATGTATTCTATTTTATCCTGGGTGTGTTGTATGAAACTCCTAATCGGAGTAATTGATGTTGTAATGTGGTTCGGTACTACATTTACCCTGTGTAATTCATCCTTTTCATTCGCTGGTGGGTCCCACTGGGGTCCACAGACCGTAATATCCGCCTAGTTTGGGGTGTTACGAGTTGGTATCGAGCGTAGTTTTGAATACTACCTTCCGAGTCATGTCTCATTTGAAGTCATCACATCGACTAGTATCATTGACTTTCGTGTCACGTGTGACTGTGCAAATGCCGATCCAATCGCATCAAAGAACTGTAAGATTTCTAACGCCATGGTATAATTTCTGGCAATAGTCATTCATTCATCATTCATCAATTAACAATCCTCAAACATCATCATTCATTGTGATCAGGACGATCATATTAACTCATTAATCACTTAATTCATTTCAATACTCAGTTAATGATCAGGACGATCATATTAACTCATTAATCACTTAATTCATTTCATTACTCAGTTAATGATCAGGACGATCATGTTAACTCATTAATTACTCAATTCATTTCATTACTCAGTTGTCGATCTGGATGGTCATATTATCAATCTTATTAAGTTATTCAAGATAATTACTTCAAGAATTTTATCAGATAATCATGTCACTTCAGTAAATCATTCATATAATCACTAAGTTAGAACATGTATACTCATTTTCATCATCTCATGACATAATCATAACGTGATAATCATGCGGGAAATGTAATCATTATGCGACTTTCCTCCTTCAGTATGGAAAGGGCAAGAATAGGACGTGGAGGGCGAGGCCGTGGAGCGGGCCGAATCCCGAGAGCTCGTGTGAATACACGTGCGAATGCGAGGAATAATGCTAATTCATCTAGCAGCGACGCTGCTACTCATTCACCTGGACGTGATCATTCTCTATCAAGGAGTCGTACTCGGGACACCGCTCAGTCAGAAGGTGTCCGGGTTGACCCACTCGCTTTTATGCAGGGCATGATGGCCCAAATGACCCAGATGACACAGCTGATGCAGACGATGCATAACTCAGTCAATCAAAATCAACAGGCTCCTCCGCCGCCACCTCAGAGGCAAGAGAGGAATGTGAGCAATATCATCGGCGACATCTCTCGCCAGAGGCCACCTACTTTTGAGGGCTCGTCTGAGCCGGCGGATATTATTCATTAGCTCGAGCATTTCGAGAAGTTGTTTGCTATGGTAGAGTGTCCCGAAGGACACAAAGTTTCTGTTGCGGCTTACTACCTGGGTAAGAGCGCACATTCTTGGTGGTTGTCGTTGAAGCCCACCGAAGGATCATGTATTTGGGAGCAGTTCAAGACTCTCATGATGGAGAGATATTATCCGGCCCCACTCAGAGAGGCCAAGTCGCGTAATTACTCACCCCCGACCCCTCAACAGACGAGGATGTTCTCGCCATTGCCGAGAAATTTCAGGAACTTCTTCCGTTCGCCTCATCTATCATTCATTTCGAGGCGGATAAGATTAAGTATTTCAGCAAGAGGCTGAAATCCCGTATGAGATTACAATTGCTTAATAATAATTGCACCACGTTGGCCAAATTCATTGAGAAAGCTCTTACCTATGAGCTTACTGCTAAAGAAATTGCTAAGCAGCAACCTTCGTCTGCTAGCAAGAAATCGAAGAATCGTAATCGATCAAGGCGGTCGACAACCTTCAAGAAACCTCGTGCGGGCTCGCTTTTCGAGCGACCTCTGTGACGCCTAAACCGCGGAATCTCGATCCACGAGCGATTCGCCTGCCATCACCTGTTATAACTGTGGGGATCTTGGTCATGTCAGTACCAAGTGTCCGAGACAGTCTGTCACGTGTCATAACCGTGGAATTGTTGGGCATAAGGCCCGTTTTTGCCGTAGGGACTCCAAACCTACTCCAACGTCATCTCAGGCCCAAGGCGATCTGCTCGTAATCAAAGCCACTCAATCGGTGTCGTTTAAAGCAGCGGGAGCGACTAAAGGTGGAGCCTATAGTCAGCAGACGGAGCGTCCGGTGCCGGGACTAGCAAACCCGGATTTATGAGATGAAGAAGACCGATGATCCCGAGGCCCGAATGATCTCGGGTACACTCGATATTCTATCTCAACTTTGTGTGTACCCTTTTTGATCGGTGCATCGCATTCATTCATTTCCGAAGTCATGTTTGAGTAGACTACTCGGGTAGTGCTACTAGTTGTGAGCCTTATGTCATTGGTCTACCCGATGGTAGACGAATTATCGTGTCGGGAGATTCGTGATTGTCCGATTCGCCATGGTCGTGTATAGCCAGCGGACCTTATCGTGGTAGATTTGCCGAGAGACGACGTCATCTTGGGTATTGATTGGATGGATCGTCATGATGCCATCATTAATGTCCGTAAGCGTATGGTCACTATCATTTCAGACGATGGGGTCGAATGTGTGTTCCAGGGAGGTAATCCCAACTGTTTTGGAAGAGTTATTAATTTGATGAAAGCACTGAGGTTACTCAATCAGGGATGTGTTGGTTATTGGTGCTATATGACCAAAACCGAGAAGTCACCAATAATGTTGACGGATATTCCGGTTGTGAGAGAATATGCCGATGTATTTCCAGACGAGTTACCTGGTTCGCCTCCACAGAGGGATGTGGAATTCACGATTGAGTTGGAGCCTGGTACGTCCCCGATATCGAAGGCACCGTACCGAATGGCCCCGACCGAAATGCGAGAGTTGAAGAATCAACTTGAGGAATTGTTCGAGAAAGGTTGTATCCGACCGAGTGCGTCCCCGTGGGGAGCACCAGTGCTATTTGTCAAGAAGAAGGATGGTTCTTTTCGCTTGTGTATCGATTATCGGGAGTTGAATAGGGTGACAATCAAGAATAAGTATCCTTTACCCCGTATCGATGACCTTTTGGATCAACTTCAGGGAGCTTCAGTATTTTCCAAGATCGACTTAAGATCTGGATATCATCAGCTGCGGATTCGAGAGTCGGATATCGCGAGGACGGCGTTTCGAACACGCTATGGTCATTATGAGTTCGTAGTTATGCCGTTCGGGCTAACTAATGCACCTGCGGTATTCATGGAGCTAATGAATCGGGTCTTCATCGACTTTTTGGATCGGTTTGTTGTTGTCTTCATCGATGACATTTTGATTTATTCTCGTAACCGAGAGGAACACGAGGTTCATCTTCATCAGGTTCTCGACGTGTTGAGACGAGAGCAACTTTATGGAAAGTTTTCCAAATGTGAGTTCTGGATGTCCGAAGTGACGTTTCTCGGACACGTAATTTCATCAGATGGAGTGCGTGTTGATCCTCAGAAGACGGAGGCTATCCAGGATTGGTTACCTCCGAAGAATGTTAAGGAAATCCGAAGCTTTCTCGGATTAGCCGGTTATTATCGGAGGTTTGTGGAAGGATTTTCCAAAATTTCTCAACCATTGACGAACCTTTTGCGAAAGGATAAGAAATACTCGTGGTCCGACGCGTGTCAGTGGAGTTTTGAGGAACTCAAGAGTCGGTTAATGTCAGCACCTGTACTTTCCTTGCCGCAAGGGATGGAAGGATTTGTGGTTTATAGTGATGCATCCGGACAGGGTCTAGGATGTGTACTCATGCAGAACGTGAAAGTTATTGCCTATGCTTCACGGCAATTGAGACCTTACGAGGTTAATTATCCGACCCATGACTTGGAGTTAGCAGCCGTGGTTTTCGCTTTGAAAATCTGGCGTCATTACCTATATGGCGTCACCTGTCAGATTTTCACCGATCATAAGAGTTTGAAGTATATATTTACTCAGAAGGAGTTAAATATGCGACAGAGGCGGTGGTTGGAACTAATCAAAGATTATGATATCGAGATCCTTTACCACCCGGGGAAGGCGAACGTTGTCGCCGACGCCTTGAGTCGTAAGTCCGTTCAGGAGCAGATGCTTGCTCGTTTAACAATTCAGAAGGAGCTCCAACAGGAATTCCTTAGACCCGAGATCGAGGTCTGGCTTCAGCGAGTTCAGGGACAGCTTTGTATGTTAAAGATTTCATCATCTCTTGAGGATGCAATCAGGGAGAATCAGGGTTCAGACCCAGCATTGTTGTGCATTCGTGAGGATGTGGCTCAGGGGAAAGCCCCTGGATTCATGATCCACGAGGATGGACTTTTGAGATTTAAGAATCGGATATGTGTACCGGCGAATGATGAGTTGAAAAACTCGATTTTGAGAGAAGCTCATGCTACCCCTTATTCTGTTCATCCGGGGTCTAGCAAGATGTATAAGGACTTGAAACAAAATTACTGGTGGAGTAATATGAAGCGAGAAGTCGCAGAATTTGTTTCGAGATGCTTAACCTGTCAACAAGTCAAGATTGAACATCAGCGACCGGCAGGTATGCTGAAGCCTCTTCCTATTCCCGAATGGAAGTGGGAAGACATTTCTATGGATTTCATCACGAGTTTGCCGACGAGTCGTCGTGGCATGAATACGATCTGGGTGATTGTGGACCGCTTAACTAAATCAGCTCATTTTCTTGAGATTAAGGATACTTGGGGTCCCGAGAGACTTGCCCAGTTATTCATCAAAGAGATAGTGAGACTGCACGGTACTCCTAAAAGTATCGTTTCCGATCGTGACGGACGGTTTGTGTCTCATTTTTGGAAATCAGTTCATCGTGCTATGGGAACTCAGCTTAATCTCAGTACTGCCTTTCATCCTCAGTCCGACGGACAATCAGAGAGAACTATTCAGACATTAGAGGACATGTTGAGGGCATGCGTCCTTGATTGGAAAGACGATTGGGAAGCCCAACTACCATTGATCGAGTTCACGTATAATAATAGTTGGCATGCTTCGATCAATATGGCGCCTTACGAGGCCTTGTACGGTCGTCTTTGTCGATCTCCCTTGTGTTGGGATGAATTATCAGAATCAATCGGCACCGAGCCCGATATGCTTATAGCCGCCCGTGAGAAGGTAGCTTTGATCAAGAGTCGTTTGTTGACCGCCCAGAGCCCACAGAAGTCTTATGCAGACAATCGTCATCGACCACTAGAGTTCGAGACCGGTGACCACGTTTTGGTCAAAGTATCCCCGAGCCGAGGTATTTTCCGTTTCGGAAAACGGGGAAAGTTGAGTCCGAGATTTATTGGACCGTTTGAGATTTTAGAACGAGTAGGCGAGCTAGCTTATCGTTTAGCCTTACCTCCGGCATTGAGCCGAATTCATAATGTGTTTCACGTCTCTCAATTACGGAAGTATGTTGCCAACCCGAGACACATACTTCAGTTCGACGAAATCGAGATCGCCGACGACCATTCATATGAGGAGCGTCCTATACGAGTCTTAGAGCGGCAAATCAAACAGTTGAGAAATAAGTCGATTCCTTTGGTCAAGATTCAGTGGTCTAGACAAGGAGTCGAAGAGGCTACTTGGGAAACCGAGGATAGTATGCGGGAGAGTTATCCCGAGTTGTTTGACCCTTAGTTTCGGGGATGAAACTCTTTTAAGGGGGGTGTATGTAATACCCGGTTGTAATTCAGTCATTATCATTCAGTAATTTCATTCGGTGATTGTCACTCAGTGGATTTTCACTCATTTATAATCATTCATCAATCATGTTCATTCACCCGTGTTCACTGTTCGGAAAAACTTCGAGTTGTGTATCGTTATTGTCCATTGTTTCAACTTTCCACATATGAGTTCGACTTTGTTAGATCACCATTAATTTTTGGTAACTCCAAAAATTCTGAATCTTTGCAATATTATAGAGCATCGAGTTAGCTTTCCAATGGTTCAAACGGTGAGTCAATCGAGTCCGACGAGAGAGTTATGGTCGTTTTAGCTCACCCGCTCATTTTTCGATTTTGGCCGATCATCGCTGGCCGAACTCGGCCGTGTCGTCCGACACGGCCGTCTTGTACTCGTCCGGAAATGCCGAAGTCTCGCCACAGGACCCGAGTGTCGTGCAGCACGACCGAGTCGAACTCTTCCGGATAAGCCAGAACCGACTGCCCAGACGCCCGACCGTGTTCCAGGACACGGTCGAGTCAATGCCGAAGCGGTACCGAGTCACTGTCGGACAGGTCACTATCGGAAGGCCCCTTCGCGCCGTGACCATTTCAAGCAGGACACGGTCGAGTCCCTGCCGGCCAGTTGCGCGCCGCGGCCGTGCCGATCGGCACGGGCCGTGTCCGACAGACCAGTCAACCCCTATAATTTCGTTTTTTGAGCATTTCAGCTCATTCCTTCCATTTCTTCCACCTTCATACGATAGATAGAGTCTTGAGGGAGAGATTTCTTCATCAATTATCACTTGAGTGTGGTTTTTAATCATTTTCATTCGGTTGTGAAGCTCAGATCATCGATCTATCGCGTGTTCTTCGAATCATAGTGCTTGGATCTTCAAAGGTAACTTTCATCAAACCTCTTGGATTTTCGATTTGTGTTGGGATATGATGTTTCGGATGTTAAAATCACGTTGTATGAAGTGATATACGTATGATTATGGATATGTTCGATTATTCATTGGATTATTGAAGGATTATTCAAGAACACTTTGAATGTTGTGTTGAATATGGGGGTTTTCGATTAATTATTGTTGAAATCACGATTTTGGATATTCATAATGGATTATTGATCGTATTGGAGATGTTTTGTTGGTTTGAAACACTTCTTGAGGATTTGATGTTGGTATTTTTGAAGTTTGGTTATAAACAATCGAAGTTGGCCACAAAGTGTTCGATATAATGCCCCAATGAACTTGGTTTATTCGTATCGACGTTTCGAGTTCGTTATATTCGTGTTTGATTCGTGTATTGAACGGATTGTTGGTAATTGTATTTATTCAAGGTTGTTCGAGCGACCGATATCTCAATTAGGACGTTCGTGGAAGGATAATTATCACCGGTATTGTGTAAGTTAATTCTTACTCGGTTAAAAGGATATTCATTCCTTTTGTTGGTGATCATTCATAATCATAACTCATTCATCATTGTATTAATCATATTGAGACTTGTAATTGTTGAACAATCACTTCATTAACGGGAACGGCGGTTCCAATCATTCCATTGAAACTATCAATCACTTCATTATTACTCTCATCTCGGTGAGTCATTCTTGACTTTGTCAGATTATTATCATTGATATTCATTACGGTCATTCTCGTTCATATGACCTTCTGGGTTCATATTGCGTGGCCGGGTGCGGATGTGTGGAATTTTTAGTCGGGCACGTTATGGCCATGTATTGGGAGTGATACATTGGACTGTGCACACGGTAACAGATTACCTACGTGAGACTAATTAGGTACAAGGACGGGTGTGTCCGGTCATTCATCTTGTACACTTGCACAGAAAACTACAGGCGTACTATGATACCCCTCTTCAGCGTAATTCATAACTAAGGATATTTCATAACTTCAGTTAAATCATGATTGTGTATTTTTCAACCCTTGAGGATTGTTGTTCTGTATAACTGACCCCGTTTGGGGATATTTGTTTCTCAGGTCATGGCAAGGCAAAGGCACAGGGAGAGCACGTTGACGGCGAGGAGTCCCAATGATACTAGAAGGGGGCCCCAGTCTGTTCAGTCACTTATTCAGTCATTTATGTTTCCTTTATTTATTCCGCTGCAGACATTCCGTTTGAATACTCGTTTCATTCAGTGTTGTGTATTTTATCGTCACATAAGATACACATGTATTCTATTTTATCCTGGGTGTGTTGTATGAAACTCCTAATCGGAGTAATTGATGTTGTAATGTGGTTTGGTACTACATTTATCCTGTGTAATTCATCCTTTTTCATTCGCCTGGTGGGTCCCAGTCGGGGGTCCACGGCACTGTAATATCCGCCTAGTTTGGGGTGTTACATATATAAGGTACACCCTGTTGCTACCCCCATAATTGGTCGTCGCCTAACAATTAACAATAATTCATTTCGTCCTAAGGAGGAGGATGAATAAGTCATTAGATCCGAAACAACACACCTTAGCGCAGTTGGTGTGTCGCTGCATCTGGCTCAATCTACTCATACGGATATTGCATTCCTTCTAATTATATTAGTGAGATTCAGCCTCGAGTAAAACACATCTTTGAATACTTGAAATGCTCGAGTGACCTAGGATTGTTCTTTTCCTATATAAAAAAAACTGATATTCCAAAATAAGTTGTTGAGGTTAAGATGATGCATACCGACTGTCGATCGTCCTCTTATATTGCAGCTAAGCATGGTAGCTCGACTACCAAAAGTGCTAGTTGTAGTAAACCTGCCCTCTATGCAGAGATACCCAGCGATGTGTTAGTTATATTCGCTTATGAAGGTTAGCTATCTGACCCGCATAAATGACATACCCAAACTAGTTATGTGTTCGCCATTGAAAATATGGCGATATATTGGAGATCTACCAAACAGACCATGGTTGCTACTTCCTCGAACCATGCAAATATAATTGTGTTGCACGAGTCTGTAAGAGAATGCATTTGCCTTCAGTTAGTCATAGACAATATTCGAGGAACTTGTGGACTTAAATCCACCACAACACCTACTTACATCTTTGAGGACAAAGTGACAGGCAATGGGCAGATGAAGTTAGGTGTTATTAAGGACGATAACACCAAGCATATCTCGCCCAAGTTCTTCCACAATCAGCAACAACAACAATTGTTAAATTTCGAAGTGAAACAAGTGAGTTACGATGAGAACGTTGCTAATATGTTCAATAAGTCTCTGCTTAAATCGACATTTGAGAAACATGTGAAAGGCATGCGTTGATTATCCGAGCTTCGCGAATGATTATCCATTAGGGGGAGCAGTTGTGTATACTTCTGGTATTTTACATGGTCTCGTCATTTGTAGTAAGTGCATTGTGCTCTTTTTTCTTACCAAGTCTTTAGTTTTTCCACGAAATTTTATTTGACTTGGAAAGAACTTTTACCGACACGGCATCTTATGCACCATTATTGTATTAATAGTCGATACAAGGGGAGTGTTTCGGGAATTGATATATATCCCCTTGTGTTCTTCATAATACTAATTAGATTAGGTTATCTAAATAGTAGGGATTCTAAAACCTTCTAGAGGTAATAAGATTCCCCTTATTTCTTTCCTTCTAACGAGTTTTACGTATGGGAGAAGAATCATTGTAAAATCTATATAAAGATCTATTTATCAATTATTCTATTGGTTCTTCATCTTCTATTTCATTATTTAGAGTTTCCTCAAATAGTACCTAATTTATCTAAGTTGGAGAATTAGTTAGTTGGGAGTGGAAAGGGAAACTTCTCTTTGGAGTGAATAATATTTTAGTAACTATTGCCTAATACTCCCTCCACCACATAAGAGCTTAATTTGCCATTTTCATCCGTCTGACAAGAGTGTGATCATTCTATTTTTAGAAAACATCACTTATATTTTTACTTCATCTCTTCAATTTATTTACAACAATACCAAGTATGGTCTACATCATTTATTTTTTAATTAATCAAGAATAATAATTAACATGCTCATATAATAAAAAAAGATTCTTTCTCCATTCAAAACCACAACTACTTAGTTTTTATTAAAGTACATGTCGTGACCACGCTCTCACCAGACGGATGAGGTATAATTTTTAACTATACCGTCACAGCTATCGGCCGTTAAGTGCGGAGAGGCAGAGGGAGCGTCGGTGGATAACTCATTATTGGATCAATAAAGCTTGAAGTACACACAAAAAATGTGTGGCAAAATGCCACACTCTAACACTGTTCTAAAATCCCCGCCTAGACCGATTAATCATCCGATTAATCCCTGGAAGGTCATTTACCGTTCCGATTATGGAGATATGATGGACTCTTTTATATCTATATCAATATTTCAAATTTAATATATAATTGATTATATATCTATTTAGATGGTTAAATTTTAATTATTTTACATTTATATAATTTTTTATATATAATAATGATTAAAATAAAAAAAAATCCGCATAGCCCGATAAATCACTGATTAATTCCTGAGTAATATCTAGGTGTTAGCAATCCGAACGCCTAACGCCTAATGTTTAGAACTATGAACTCTAATAAAGAGTATGGGAAAATTACCATCTTACCCCCTTTAATGTGGGGGGACCACACATCTTATTAGTGTATGGCAAAATGCCACACACTTTTTATGTACTTCAAGCAAGCCCTGATTGCATACAGTAAAAGAAAAAGAATTTGAGAGAGAGAGAGAGAAATGAAAAAGGGGTGGTCAAAGAATCCTTACGTACCTAAGCCATCAATGAGCTCAAGAACTCTCTCTCCATTCAAATAGTTGATTGGATGTGGATGTCTCTGTATATTAAATTTCGAGGGACGAACATATAGTGTGTACTCTGCGATATTGAGGTGAGGGCCATGGCTGAATCGAACGGCGATTCAGTTTGCCTCGACGTGGAGACCATTTATCTCGGCGGAAAGGTGTTTCTTTAATTTCTTCTTCAAGTTTTCCCTTATATATATATATATATATATATATATATGATTTTGTTGTTCGATATGCTGATTGTCATTCGCCATTTCCGGCCAATTTCTATTGCTATGTTCTTGCAAGAGTTGAGTTTCTTTTAGCATTTCTTAGATCTGATTCGTGTTTCTTTGCATTTAATAAGCTATTAGCAGACGAGAATAATGATTTCAAGTATTTCTAGGAGATTTTTCTTCCAACTTACGCTGGCATTTTAATTTGATTTTTGTTTCCTTTTCTTTTCTGTTCTCTTTCTTTCTTTCTTTCTTTTGCCCCCAATGGGTATTCCAGGTTTGTTTCCTTTCAATATATGCAAGAAAATTTAACAGATGAGAGAATTTGTTCGTTTTTTTTTTTTTTTTTCAAATTTGATCCAAATTCCTTGAAAAACTATAGGTTGAAGTATACGCCAATTTATTGCTTGAGATGTCTTGTCTTCAGATAAATTTTTAGTTTCTTGTATTATACTTTTTGTATTATATTGTTAAAGATACGTGTAAAAGACCTCATCAATTGTCTAGAATATCTTTCGACACCTGTCACTTTATTCGTTGAAATAAATTCTACAAATACAGGGTGGGTGTTATTCTGCCTAATCTGTTTATTTTAAAAAAAAAAAATCTGTTTTTTTTTTTGTGTGGGTGGGGGGCATGAAGCAGCTTTATTTTGGGACTTGTTATTAGAAGTGGCTATTGTTATATGTATCATTTCCTTCACCCCACAAAGAAATGCCCCATTACTCTTTCGTGAAAATATGCTTATTACTGCATTTATTATGTAACTGGTTATCCAGTCCCATGTATACCCGTCAACATAGTACGTATTTTCAGTTATATAGAAAATATCGTCAGAAGACGATAAACTGTTGTAGTCATGTCACATTCCGTGATTGATATTGTAAAATCAACACGTACCTTGTGGAATTTGAAAGCAATACGTATATCATGGAACATGAACATGATTAAGCTGCTGTCATCAACTGCTTCATTTATCTAGATTAATTTTTATAGAAACCAATAGGAGCGTACATGGAAATTAATAATATTATAACTATATTAACCAATGTTTTCTTAATATATGGGGAAAATCACTTTAAACCCTTCAACCTATGCTATATGTGTTACCCTGCCCCCAACTTAGTAAGTGGTGAACTCCCCTTAAGGTATTTAAGCATGTGCGAACAACCCCAGAGCAAACGTGCATCCAATGTAAAGGAAAAATAATAAACAAAAAACAGAAAATAAACCAGAAAAATTAACCAGTATTGAAAATACCAAGAAAAATAACCAGAAAATTAAAACAACAAAATGAAAACCAAAAAATAGAAAGCAACAAATATTCTACAACACAATAAGAAAATAACCCAAAAATCTAAAAAAAAAACCCAGAAAACAATAAAAGTTGGTATTTTTATGGTGTTTTTTTGGTAACATTTTTATTGTTTTCTAGTATATTTATTTGTTCTATTTTTTTTGGTTATTTTCTGATTGTGTTTTGGAGTGTTTATTGTTTCCTGTCATTTGGTATTTTGATTGTTATTCAAGTTTTATGGTTATTCTTATTTTTTTTTTAATTTCTGGTACTTTTAATATGGTTACTTTCTGTTTTTTTTTTTTTTTTTTTTTTTTTTTTTCTTTTCGTTAACTTGAATGGAAGTTTGCTCCTGGGTTGTTCGCACATACGTAAATTCTTTGGGGAGGCCGGGGCAACACTTACTAGTTTGGGGGCAGTTAGCACATATTGCATGGGTTGGGGGTTTAAAGTGATTTTTCGTAACATAAGTGGATAGCTTTAGGCCTATCTTAGCGATATGGAGTATATATATATATATATATATATCTGTTTTATGGTAGTACTTTTGGATGTGGAGCTGATTTCTAAATCTCCAACAGTTGCACAACAGAAAACATTTTTCTTTTGTTTTCACCTTGTCAGAAATCCGGTAAAAAAATCGTGTGAGTGCAGGCAGTTGACTCTTTTCATGGAGGTGTAGAAATAGATTGTATCGGTTGCTTATTATCAATAATCTTCATACATTCTGATACCGATCAATGCTAATAACCTCTCTCAGGAGCATACTGTTCAAACTGGGAGTGGCTCTGTATCAGTTATAGTTTATGGAGACACAGAGAAACCAGCTCTGCTTACTTATCCTGATTTAGCTTTAAATCGTGAGTATTGAGTTGTCCTTGTCTTGGTAGTACTTTTGTTCATTTTGTTCTCTATTGCCAACATTTTCTTTAAGCTCTATATATGTACTAATATTTCTCTAGTAAAATAAAATGTCTCTTCTGGGCTTGTTTTTCTGCAGACATGTCTTGCTTCCAAGGATTGTTCTTTTGTCCTGAAGCTGCAGCATTGCTTCTTCACAATTTCTGTATTTACCATATTAGTCCACCTGGACACGAGGTTTGTAAATTGTTCTACTTGTATATTTTCCAGCTGTTGCTGCATGTTTATACTGATACCGAAAGATATAACTCACACCAAAATTAAATGGGGCTCTAATAAGAGTTCTTGCAGTTGGGAGCTGGTGCAATTTGTGCTAATGATCCTGTGCCTTGTGTCGACGACTTAGCCAATCAAATTCTTGAAGTGCTCGACTATTTCAGGTTAACGATAATACTGAAAATGCGCTATTTCCTGGTTTGCAATACACTAACTAGAACTGTTGCTCTTGAAATTTCCTGTTCCTAATCATGGTTGAACCAACTAGAACTGTTGCTCCTGTTCCTAATCATGTTAGTTCAACCTTACTCAGGCTTGGTGCAGTTATGTGCATGGGTGTAATGGCTGGTGCTTACATCCTCGCCATGTTTGCTGTATGTTGTGCTTTATATCTGTTTTAATATTATCGTTTAATTTTCGAGTGTTCCCTTTTTCTTTTCATTTTTTTAATAATTGAGATTTGTGTTGCAGATGAAATTTAGGGAGCGGGTTCTTGGTTTGATCCTTGTTTCTCCTTTGTGCAGAGCCCCGTCTTGGACAGAATGGCTCTGCAATAAGGTCCCATGCAATCTGTGCTTTTCTATCATTATTCATGATATTTCAACATAATTCCCGAAGCTAAATATTGAAATAATATGAATTATGTTGTTCTGCAGGTGATGTCCAATTTATTGTATTATTATGGCATGTGTGGTCTCCTGAAGGATATCCTGCTTTACCGATATTTTAGCAAGGTATTTTAATATTTCATCAATCAGTGAATGTTTGAGATTTTTGTTTTCCCGGGATATATGTAGATATGTGAAAATTTCTTTTGGTTATTTCAGGAAGTTCGTGGCAGTGCCGAAGTTCCAGAATCGGACATAGTTGAAGCATGCCGAAGAGTTAGTGCTTGATGCATCTCGTTTTTTCACGTTATAGTCCAATCCCCACAGGCCACAGCCTAATGTGTTTTTCTTTATACGCTGACGTCGAATTGGTGGTTTTGTATTTAATTGATATTCCAGCTGCTGGACGAGAGGCAGAGCATAAACGTGTTGCGGTTCCTTAAAGCATTAGATAGGTATGATTATTTCGGCATGACTCTTCACCTGTAGGTTTTTATCTTCCCAGAAAGTTTACTCCGTCGAATTAAATTTACTTCGGCAATGAATTGAACAGGAGACCTGATCTCACTGAGGGGTTGAAAATGCTGAGATGTCGGACTCTGATTTTTGTTGGAGATGATTCTCCATTCCATTCAGAGGCTCTTCATATGGCTGCTAATCTAGACAGCAAATACAGTGCCTTGGTTGAGGTATGCAACCAGCATATACATAAAGATAAATACTCCCTGCGAAACATGGGAAAATGGCAAAACCATGTTAAGAGAAAAATCAACAAAACCTTGTTGCACTTCTCTAAAGGAATGCAAAAAACACCATGATAGAGAGACATCAATGCACATATTGGAATAGATGATGTGTAAAACATATAGGGAAACACTACGGTGAGATACAGAAAAACCGTCTCACCGTTCGACAGCCGAGAGGGTCTAAGTTTAGTATTTTTTACAGTTTTTAGGGGGTTTTCAATTTTTAGTTCTTTTAATTTTTCTTATGTTTTTTCAGTTTTTAGGGGTGGGTGGGTGGGTGGGGGGGGGGGGTGTAAGTTTTTCTGTTTTTTGTTTTCATTTTTTCTCTATGTTGTTTGGGTCATGTTCGACGATGTACATGTTGATTTTACAATATCAATCATGTAACAGCACATGATTATAGCAATTATGTTAATTCATTGCCAGACGATTGAATTTGTTGGTTATGATGGAAGGAAGTTATGATGCAGGTACAGGCTTGTGGATCAATGGTGACGGAGGAGCAGCCTCATGCAATGTTGGTACCGATGGAGTACTTTTTAATGGGTTATGGTCTACACAAACCACCGAGTCGGTTTAGTGGAAGCCCCAGGAGTCCTCTGAGCCCTACTTGTATTGCACCGGAACTCCTTTCTCCAGAAAGCATGGGATTGAAACTAAAACCAATCAAGACTCGCATCTCGTCACAAAGATGATATTTGAACCCATTTTGTTCATTCTTCTTACTCTGTAAATCTTTTTTTTTTTTTTTTTTTTCCTTCTGTTGTTTAAATGATTTGAGGGTAGAAGACATATAAGAGATAGAAGAAAAGCTATTCTTTGTTGAACTTAGGGTCGGCCAGGTGTATTTTAGGGTCGGCCAGGTGTATTCTTTGTTGGATTATATTCATTCATTTCTAGTAGGTCTGTCGTGGATTCTTATCAGTGATCCGACCACAACGACCGAACCTGATTTGTACGATATGTAAATGCTGAAAGTGACATTTTATGATTGTGATATAAATAAATAATATACTGTACATAGCAAGTGAGCTGGAGGGGAAGGGCTAAATAAACACCATCTTCTACTAAATAAACACCCCTATCCTACTTTACTTTCTTTCTCCCTCCAATAATTTCTTTTCCTCTCTCTCTCTTCCTATATATAATATAATATTATTAAAATTATTAAAATTTATTAAATACCTTCGAATTATATTGAATTATCACATTTACTTTTTTAATATTCACGATATACTCATCATCAGTATATTTTATTTTTTAATTTACATCATATTTACCATCAATACTTAGGGGGTGTATTGGATTAAAATTCTATCAATTTTTTGACTTTAAAAGTATGGAGATTCAATCTGGATTTTTAAAAGTCCTTAAAAATCTTGAGGTATTCAATCCAGACTTTAAAAACTCCTTAAAAATCCCGAGGTATTCAAAACTTCATAAAAGGTATTCAAAACTTCATAAAATCCAGATTTTGTAGAATTTCATTCAAAAGGGTTAATGACGCCAAAATCCACAACATTTCATTCGACTTTCATTTTTTCCACAACCTTTTCAAAAATCCTGTAAATCCACAACATTTGGCACTTGTTCGTTTTTTCCATAATTTTGATTTAGCCCCAAATTCGGTCCTACGTGATTGCCGCCGCCGAAAATTCAAATCTGGCTGCTTTAAGTTTAGGGTTAATAACGCCAAAATACACAACCTTTGATGCCCCTTCATTTTTTCCACAACTTTTGGCACTTGTTCGATTTTTCCTAAAAACTTCAATATACTTCCTAAAAACTGAAAGCTAAGAAAAAAAAGAGTTGAAATATGGGGAAAAACAAATTATATTACATAAGTGCAAATAATTAAGTAAAACATTCTTGCCTATTTATTGCCATGAAACCAAATCACCTTACAAACAAACAACTTAACTACAAACTGTTTAAAACTAAGTGCCAAAGGTTGTGGAAAAAATGAAGGGGCATCAAAGGTTGTGTATTTTGGCGTTATTAACCCTAAACTTAAAACGACGCAGTTTGAATTTTCGGCGGCAACAGCGTCCACGTAGGATCCATGTAGGACCGAATTTGGGGCTAAATCAAAATTATGGAAAAATCGAACAAGTGTCAAAGGTTGTGGATTTACAGGATTTTTGAAAAGGTTGTGGAAAAAATGAAGGTCGAATGAAAGGTTGTGGATTTTGACGTCATTAACCCCATTCAAAAATACAAAGAGAACATAGTTTAACAATCCTCTATAGTTATAAAAGGTGTTTCAGGATTACAAGGTTGCAATCTGAAGAAAAGACATACCATATTTGTTTGTTTTGTATGTTGCATCCACAATCAACACGTGTGGTAATGCTTTCCATATATCTAACGACAATGGATGAACGAAGAATAGGTTTTCCAACGCATTTGAAATACTATTTACGGAAAACTCAATAAGAAATTTTTTACCGTTTAAATCAGCCAACAATTTTTTTCGTTTTCCTTCAACTGCCTTGCATAAGCATGCCCATCCATATGTTGTGCAGGTGGATGATTATGTTGATCACATATCACCCTCAATATCCATCCATCATATTGTCTTAAATACCAACCTACCAATTGAAATTTACAGTTGATTTTTTTGGTGCAAGATCTTTTGCTTGATTCTTTAACTTGGTATTTACCAGCACGATCACAAACAAGTGTGACGTAAAACACCACACCATCTTCATTTGTCTTTGATCTTCTTGTGACAATGACATGATCAAGAGAAAATGCTGTGTTTTGTACCCATTTCATCAACTCTTCGTGAGACTCGAACACCTAAATTTTAAATAATGATGTTAGCAAATATTAAATATTACGAAATAACAAAAATTTACGTTGACATCATAGATATAAATAATTAGACTTGATTGGTAAAAAATGGTGATGTAACTGAAGAGATCACATTGCCATCATTTAAATTATTTTCGTATAAATTTGACATATTTTTCCCGCCTCTTACTCTTGAGTTTGCTTCTTCTCCCTTTTGCTTTCGAATTTTAAATCCTCCCAAATTCTAAATCCTCCCTTCAGTAAAGCAAAAGAATTGTATATACAACATTACAATATTGAGTAAAACTTACATTCACCAAGAGACAGGTTGCTTCTGAGAGGCTTTCCCTCTACGCTCTCAAACCTTTTGCTTCTTCACATGATCTGTTAATTGCTTTGATCAAATAAAAACCAAAGAGTAGGATATTTAATATGACTGAAAATTTAAAAAAAAAAAAAAGAAAAGGAAAAGGACAAGGCACAACAGCCAAATACATACATCAAACCACCAAAAACATGATAGAACACGGGCAAAACAGCAAAAAATGAATAAAAAATGAAATGGGTGTGTATAGGAGTAGGGGTGTTCAAAATCGAATATCCGGACTTTCGGATATCCGAAAATTCGGATAGTAGATTTTGATATCGGATATCCGAATATCCGAAAAAAATATGAATTATGTTCGAATATCCATATATTCGAAAAAAAATATTCGGATTTAGATATCGGATATCCGAATATCCGAAAAAAACTTCGGATGGATATCGGATATCCGAATATCCGAATACCTTATATTATTTAAAATATAAAAAAAATAAAAATTTTAAGATTTTTCAGATATTTCGAATATCCGAATATCCGATTTTTCTGAAAAGTACTATCCTGTATCCGAATTCGAAGTTCCGGATATCCGAACTTCGAATATCCGAATTTTCGGATATCCAGAACTTCGGATTTTCGGATATTTCAGATCGCATATCGAATATCGGATATTTTTAAACACCACTACATAAAAGGGTTGTGCAGAGACATGCTGATGTGCATATACCAAAAAATAATAAAAAATGAAATAGACCTGCATAGGAGTATGCATAGCCGTGTGCACAAGGGTGTGCCTATAGCAGCACCCGAGCTGGAGACACTGGTTGCTCAATTAGTATCTGTCACATCTGTTAGGAATATGCCCTCGAATGCCACTCAGGGGATGAGAGAGTAGGGGCATTGTACTTGTAATTATGGAATAAATAATAAAAAGGCAATTCGATTCATTCACTGTTTATTGTATTTCAATTGCATTCTTGACTTGGTAAACATTGAAGTGAAGTCCATGTAAATAAACTGAACATTCCATTCTCGTTATGGGATAAGAGAAAATGCACTGGAAGTGTTTAAAGTTTATTTACGAAAATCGTTCGCAAGTCAATAAACTTAAATGGGCATTAAGTTTTAATAAGACTTGTATAACTGATGCTAGGACGTGTGCACGTATTGATAGCATAGTTATAAAGTATATTGGTGGGATCAGTATACTCGAACACGACTCATACTCGATTCAGTCACACGGTATTCACTCTCGAAGAGTCGATGACGAATCAAAAGGTTGTGATAGTGTATGTGGACCTTTGACTTGAGGATTCAGTAGAAGATGTGCCTGTGACGTTTAGTTTGTCATTAGAGTAGTTAGACTCATTTGCTTAATTGCTGAGTCGACCTCGAAGTGCGGACTATACGGGCAGGTAGCAGTCTTTACTGTATGCCAAGAAAGGATTTTATCTCCTGTTAGTGATGTAACAACCCCAATATATTCGGGAATATTACAGCGCCGTAAATCCTTTACATAAGGATTTACAAGGCTTGAAGAATTGAACAAGTATAAAAAGGTACTGACGAATGGAAATAACGGAATTACAGTACATCAGTTCTGACCAAAATACAGAAATAGTACAATTGTCCAACAGAACTCAATATTACATCACCAAATTCAAATCATCACAAACGACTTCGTACTCGAGTACTTATTGAAATAACGAATAAACGAAAGATAAATAAACCCGGTCGGGACATCACTCTGCACCCTCGTCATCATACAGTTCCAGTGGTTGTTTCCGCTCTCTGGATCCTGAACACAAACAAAATGTTCACCCCCGAAGGGGTTAGCACAACGATGCTAGTACAAGTACCACAACATATTATTCATATCTCACGGTGAATAATAATAACGTAAACGACAAAATACCAACGAGTCTTCTCCTACGAGAAACTCAAACATAACATACACAACTGATAATCACAACATGTTATCAATACATACACATGGTAATTCCATCGATCCAGCGTTCACTGCCTAGAACCCACGATGATCCCGTCAGACCAACCCGTGGTGGAAAAACCCGTCCGATGATCCAGTAAGACGCTAGCATAGATCCCCCGATGATCCCGTCGGACCAACACGAGGTGGACACACAATAACGACATACATGCACGACAATATGTATAACAACAATACATAAAACAATTAAGGTACTTGACTCGATTTGAAGACAATAACAATACGTCCACGAAAATGAATACTCGAAGATCGTCCTCCTCAATCAATCACGTAACGAGACCAAACCTTAACAAAAGAAATGATATAGAGTTTATCTCACGTCGTATGAATGTTTAACAATTCGATTAACGGTCAAAAGTTCATAAACTGCAATCTGCCCGAAGAGCTTAGCGCACGCTAAGTACTCTGTGTAGCGTGCGTTACGTCTGCCCGATAGCGCACGCAAACAACAAAGCCTAGCGCACGCTAACGACGCATGGTCACTACTTCACTGACCAGCCCACTGACTCGTCTGATGGTCTAGCGTACGTTACGTACCAAACGTAGCGCACGCTAACTAGTGCTCGATAGCGCACGTTAAACTGCATAACATAGCGTGCGCTATTCGCATGGCGCCATCGCCGAGCAAGAATCGTTCTTGCCATGAACGAAACAATGAAATCCTTCGTGATAATTCATGTTACTTCCATGAATACCAAGTTCTTACTCTTATGAATAATCTCCAGTATTATATCAACTTCAAGATGCAAATATACGTATAATCATCATGACACCATAATCCATCTTGATTACAATTCTCATGCAAAGTTGGTGATCTCCGGTTGATGTATTAGATTCTACTATCATTATACATATTCAGACTTCATCTTGAGGTGAACTAACAATTCCGACTTATACGAAAGAATATTTCCTAAGATGATTCTTCCTTTAAGTTCTTATAACATCTTTTCCAACTCATGATCACAAAGATAACATAAATCATACGGATTGTTAACTTCCGAATATTTCTCTTATCATTTGAAGTACTAGGATTCCAACTTCAAGGTTCCAACAATAATATCGTAATTGTAGACATCCCAATCTTCTAAACATGATGTTGTTGAAATAATTCACTAATGAAACTCAATATCTCGTTAACATGATCATCATATCCATTGGAAATCCAAATCTAAGACTGGTGATAGGTTGAACATACCTTAATATGTCGAAATCACTGAACCACAAGGTGTAATCCGACTCCGGTTGGTTATGCGCCCCTCCAACGTGTTACTTCTCTTCAATGATCACTTCACAAGTGATACTCAATCATTCAATGATCACTCATACATGTTCTAAGTGTTTAGAAGGGAGATTATTGCTCTCTGGACTCTCAAAGATGAAGTATAGACGAAGGAAATGAAAGCCCAAGCGGTTGCTGTCCCATTTATAATATTCTGCATTTTTGACAAGTTAGCGCACGCTACTAAGCATCCCTTAGCGTGCGCTAATAATGGTTGACTTCAAAATTTGTCCGGGTGCGTCAGCGGGAATCTTATCCGGACCCATGTCCCGCTGGCGCATGAGCTAGCTGTCCCGCTCAATAATAGAGTCCTTAGCGCACGTTACTCATACCTTCATAGCGTGCGCTAAGAATGGCCCGATAGCGCGCGTTAAGATACATTCTTAACGTGCGCTATCACTAGGTTGTTTGAGCAATGTTGCATGTTTCTATACTTATGTACAATGATATCAATGCACGAAATATCATACTCCAATAATCAAAATCACCAATCCAAAATAATACAGGGTTTGAATACAGATGAAATACACTGTAATAAATCCGGATATTACAAGTGAGCAGGCGTATGTCCTATACGGTTAATGGCAAATAAGATCATGAGTCTTTGGCCAAAGCATTCTGATATAGTCGTATTAGATACACTATTAATCAGTCGGTCTTGATTTGCATTAACACATGTATAGAGTCTAGTCAATAGTAGGGTTTGACTTTACCGTGACCCGAAGACTTGACCGGGACATCTGATAAAGGGTCTATACGTATATAGTATTCACGACATAATGGTTCTGGAATGATCCCTTCATTCGTTCTCAGTCGGGGTTTACAGTGCGGCCCGCTAGGCTGGCTAAGTGCTGCCCGCACTCATTGGTTCCTCCCAATGCCGGTACGAGACGGACCTACGGAGTCGCGCATCAGGAGCGTTGACGGATAAATGTGAATTTATTATCTCTCTATAATTATTAGATATTGGATATCTAATTATGATTTATTAGATAAATCAAAATAGCGGTCTTATGAATTAAAATTAAGTTACCGGGTGATTAATTTAATTCATAAATTATATTTCTTAGAGAAATATATTTGTATTTGATATTATTAATTAATTAGATTAATTAATTAATATAAATACATTGGTGATTAAACGGAGTGTATTTAACGGAGTCGTTTGACGAACGTCCGGTACACGAGCCGAGTGACTCGGCTCATTTTCTAGGAAACTTCCACCATGGGCCGCCCTCCCTCTCCCCACATCACATGGAATCATTTCCATGCATGTGTATGTGTTAGTTGTATTTTTGTTATTATGTGTTGACATTTTATCTCAATTATATGATTTGTATTATATGTTTGAGATAATATAAAAACAACATATTATAACAACTACTAAACACACACACACTTGAAGAGTGAGAACTTCTTGGCAAATTGAGAGTGAGCTGCCGAGAGCATTAAGTGAGGAAGGGAGAGAATTTTTTTTTTTTTTCCAATTTTCATCTTAGAGGTGAAAGGAATTCAAGAAAAAAATAGAGAGAAAATTCCTACGGTAACTTCCTAGCCGTGTTCTTGGAGAACGAAGTTACGTCGAATTTTCCGGGCAACTTCCGACGCGTGTGAAGTAGAGGCTTCGAATTTTCGGTGCTTGGAACGAAGGGATTTCGTGTTCGGGACGGGATCGTGATCATCGTCTACACTTTACGAAGATTTATTTCAAAGGCTTCAAGGGTATGAATCTTTACCTTTGTATTTTTTTTTCGTATATACGTTACTTGATCGATCCTGTTTGGGATTCGTATTTATTTCCGCTGCGTATTTCGTTTTATTTTCGGAATCCCAACAGTGGTATCGGAGCGAGGTCAATGTTTCCGTATATACGATTATTTGTGCATTTTGAATGCTTTTGGATGATGATAATGATTTATAATTATGTTTGGAATAATCGTAGATTTTAAATTGTTCGTTGTAGCATCACGTTTTTGGAAACGGGCCGAAAAACGAAGAAACGGTCACGGCAGAAGGTGCCGGTAAAGATCGCCTGGGTCGCTGCCAGTTGCCGAGCATGCTCGGCCATGTCTCGCCGCATGCCGAGAGGCACCGATGCTCGCCGATCAGACTCGGCCACTGCCAAGCTTGGCTCGGCCAGCACTCGGGTTTTTGGCCCGATTTTGAATCGGCCGCTGGCCGGGCCTAAACCGAATTATCCGGAGTCCGTTTTAAGTTTATATTTCGTTGTAATTATTTCCCAAAATTTATATTGGATTTTAATTTGACTAAATTAATATTTGGAATAATTTTGTGTTAAGGGAAATAAATTAAACGAGAATATTATTTTGGCGGATTACTTGAACGAATTAAAATGACGAATATTAGTATTAATTGGATTAATACCATTAAAATTGAATAGATTAATTTTATATTGATTGGATTAATATATTAATTGATTATTTAATTTTAATGCCACTTTATATTAATTGGATTAATTTAGTAGAAATTGATTAGATTAATTTATATTAAGATTAATTGTTTAATTTCGTTGCCATTACATGTTGTATGGAATCCTTATGTGATGGTGATATAGCTCGTGGACTTAGTTTTTTGATTTGTTCGATTCGATTGGGTTGTAAAGGCCGTTTTGAGCCTATTTATATTTACTAGAAAAACTTGTATAGGATGCAATTTTTCAATTATGTAATTATTATTTTGGGTATGAAGAAGACCGAAGACAACCGACCGGGAAGACGAAGAATCGAAGACTGTTTTTTTTTTTTGGCTCATTCGCTTGGCCCAGTACTTAGGAATTAGGTCCATGAGCTATATGTTGGTAGTAACTAGGTTACTGTTTTCTGTTTTTCATTTTGAATGATTGACGAACCAACAAACGCGCGTATAATTGAATTAATGTGCAAAGTGTAACATTAATCGCGAAATTCTCCCGACTACAAACAGACTAAGTTTGAAAAAGGTTACGAGGTTTCCTACCCTCCATCAAACTCGTAGAAAATTGATACCCGAGCTGGTGTGCTATGCTTCCGAGTTATCGGGGTAGTACATTTGGTAGAGGTTAAAAAATTCTTGAGTGCATTAGATGCCTTCGGTTGGTGATAAATTTCGCCTAGAAACGATAGGTTGCCGGGTGAGATTCAATAGTCAAACCGATAGACGTTGATGGTCAACAACTTAGATAGTCTGGATTGCCAAGAAACCCGATAGGTTGAGGGCATGAAGACTAGGGGTAAAAAGATCAAATCATCCGTTAGACGGGTTGGTGTTAGACACCACTTTACGTAAAATTAATTGGCAAGAAACCCGATAGGTTGCGTCATTAAAATTTGTAAAGAACTTGATCACCACTAAGAAGTCGATCTAACCATGATTTCGGATTATAACATGGGAGTGTATAATTAGATAAAATTAGTGGGAGCCGAGACAAGAATTATACAAGCCCTTAAGTTCTATACTCGGTCATAATTAAACAAGTCACTAATTTAATCTTGTCTAAATCTTTGCGTAAAACGAAATTGAATCTCTCTAAAATGGCTAAAAACCCACTTGCATACTACTTGAAAAGAATCTCCTAACTCGGCCCTAACTTTGTTGATGTTGCGAATCGATGATTGTACTCGATGGAGTCTCTCGGGATACGTCTTGGAGGCGGACATGCCACCGACTCCAATCCGACTAGGGGTAATCAGAAGACATTGACGTCCATGAAAAATGGGTCAAGGATGATGTGCTAGTCCGTGGTTTTATGATGGGCTCAATGACTAATGAGGCAGAGCGCACGAGAAAATGACTTCGCTGTGCATTCTCGCACACTTGACCGAACTTTATGGAGAGCACGGTGGGGCTGCTAGATATGAGATATCAAAGCAGTTGTTTAGTGCTAGGATGAAAGAAGGGGAGAAAGTGGGAGACCACGTCCTCAAGATGATCTCTATGATTGAGAGGCTCGAGGTACTCAACTTTAATATGGATTTATCCCTTCAAATTGATCTCATCCTTCAATCTCTACGACTCTTTCACGCAGTTTGTAATGAATTTCAACTGTAATGAAATTACATGCACATTAGTGGGCTAATGAATAAACTAGTGACGGCGCAGTCTAACATGAAGACTAAACGAGAGAGGCTGCTCTTGTGATTTCTTACGGGCCTAAGAGGTACAAGAACAAGAAGAAAAAGAACTACGAGCAGTACAAACCCAAGAAAGTGGTGCAAAAAGGAAAGGGCAAGGACCGAAAGGTTCAAAAGGTAGGCGGTCCAAAACCTACGGACAAATGCCTTGAATGCGGTGAGTCAGCCATCGCGAAGGACTTGTCCCAAGATTAATGGCGCATCAGGTACGGAACTTTTTGTTTTTGAAACTAATTGTTCCGCTACTGTATATTCTGCTTCATGGATTCTGGATTCAGGTACCACTTCTCACATTTGTACTATGAATCAGGATCTGGAACGAAGTAGAAAACTTGAAGCTGGGAAAATAATGATCACTGTTGGAAGCGGACAAAGTGTCGAGGCAACCGATATTGGATCAATCCTTCTGGGTTTAGAATCTGGTTTTATTTTGACATTAGATGAAGTACTTGTTTTGCCCAAGGGGCATAAAAACATCGTATCCATTCCAGTCTTGGACCGGAAAGGATTTTATTTCTTCATTGGCAATGGCAGTTGTAAAATTTATTTTCGAAATAAATTGGTTGGAACAGCTACATTGTTGAATGGTTTATATCATCTTAACATGCAAAATAAAACAGCAGTGAACACTATAACTAGGAAACGTGGTAGGCAAGATACTAATCAAGCTCTTAAATGGCACCTTAGACTTGGTCATGTTGGTCAGACCAAGGTTCAGAAAATGGAAAAATATGGACTTTTAAGTCCATTGGGTGTAGAACCCTATCCAACTTGTGAATCTTGCCTTAGAGGCAAAATGACTAAGTTTTCCTTCACAGGGACTTTTGAAAGGGCTGCCGATAAACTTGGATTGGTGCATACCGATGTTTGTGGTGCTTTACAAGTAGCCCGAGACGGATATCAATATTTCATAACGTTCACATATGATCATACTAGGTATGGGATTGTGTACTTAATGAAACATAAATCTGAAGCCTTTTCTAAATTCAAAGAATTTAAGGCCCTAGTTGAAAAACAAACTGGATGTCATATCAAAGCACTTCGGTCGGACCGAGGTGGCGAATATATGAGCACTGAGTTTGATGAGTTCCTTAAGGAACATGGAATAGTTTCACAATTCACGCCTCCAGGAACCCCACAGTTAAATGGTGTTTCAGAAAGGAGAAATCGGACTTTGTTGGACATGGTTCGCTCCATGTTAAATTACACTGATTTACCTATTTACCTGTGGGGGTATGCCTTACTAACCGCTGCCTATATCCTAAATAGATGTCCTTCCAAATCTGTTCCTATCACTCCGCATGAGATGTGGAAGGGTAAGAAACCAAGCCTTAATCACATAAGGATTTGGGGATGTCCAGCCTATGTCAAAAAGGCTAAGGTGGACAAACTGGAAGCGAGGTCCATAAAAGGACGTTTCATAGGATACCCAGAGGACTCGATGGGTTATCTATTCTACATGCCAGAAGACCATAGGGTCGTTGTGGCATTACAAGCGCACTTCCTTGAGGATGAATTCATTCAGGAAGGTGGCTCGGGTAGAAATATCTCTTTGGAAGAGCATAATGAAACTCCTAAGGAGACATCTGATCAGGGATCAAGAACCGAACCTATTGTAACACAACCTCCACTTCGAAGGTCTGATAGGGTATCTCACTTACCTGAGAGGTATGGCTATACACATGTCGAGGAACTGGGTCTCCACGACACACCTGATAGCAGTGAAAACGACCCTGTCACCTATGACCAAGTGATAGTGGATGTAGACTCTGATAAATGGCAAGAAGCAATGGAAGCTGAGATAGACTCGATGCATACCAATCAGGTATGGACTCTAGTAGATCTTCCAACTGGCATGAGAACTATTGGAAATAAATGGATCTATAAGAAAAAGAGTGATGGGGATGGCAAGGTTGATGCCTATAAGGCCAGGCTTGTGGCAAAGGGTTATACCCAAAGGGAAGGAATCGATTATCATGATACCTTCTCGCCCGTAGCTATGATAAAGTCGATTCGCATGATGCTTGCCATTGCTGCCTATTATGATTATGAAATATGGCAAATGGATGTCAAAACGACTTTTCTAAATGTATACCTCGAGGAGGAAATCTATATGGAACAGCCTAAAGGTTTTGTGTCCAAAGCTAATATTCATAAAGTGTGTAAGCTGCAACGAGCCATTTATGGTCTGAAGCAAGCTTCTCGGAGTTGGAACCTTCGATTTGACGAAGCAGTTAAGGACTTTGACTTCGAACGAAATGAGGAGGAACCGTGTGTTTACAAAAAGATCAGTGGAAGCAACATTGCATTCTTAGTACTATATGTAGATGATATTCTACTTATAGGAAATAACATAGCAATGCTCAGCACTGTGAAAGCTTGGCTTTCTAAAACGTTCTCCATGAAAGACTTGGGAGAAGCTTCCTATATTCTAGGGATCCGTCTTTACAGAGATAGACCGCGAAGAATGATAGGACTTTCCCAAGCCCTTTATATCGATAAAATCCTGAGAAGATTCAATATGGATGAATCTAAAAGAGGGTTCCTTCCCATACGACATGGAATTCATCTCACCACGAAAATGTGTCCTCAAAGTGAGGAAGACAAGAGAGAGATGAGTAAGGTACCCTATGCCTCGACAGTGGGTAGCCTCATGTACGCTATGTTGTGTACGAGACCAGACTTAGCCTACGCTGTGAGTATGGTAAGTCAATTTCAAGCAAACCCGGGAAGGGAACATTGGACTGCCGTAAAGAACATTCTTAAGTACTTAAGAAGAACTAGAAATTTAGTTCTTACTTATGGTGGTGGAGAACTGAAGGTGATTGGATTCACCGATTCTGATTTTCAAGGAGACAATGACGACTCTAAGTCGACATCTGGGTATTTATTTACTCTCAATGGAGGAGCAGTATCTTGGAGAAGCTCCAAGCAAACCGCTACTGCAGATTCCACCTGCCAAGCAGAGTATCAAGCCGCCTCAGAGGCTAGCAAAGAAGCATTTTGGATGCGAAGTTTATACAAGAACTTCAAGTGGTGCCTAACGCGAGTTGCCTATATCACTATTCTTGATAATGATGGAGCTGTCGCCCAAGCCAAGGAGCCGAGGGCTCACCACAACACCAAGCATATAGAGAGAAAGTACCACATCGTTCGAGAGATGGTGGAAAAAGGATATGTTTCATTGGAAAGAGTAGACTCAGAAGACAATGTCTCCGACCACGACTAAGCCATTATCTCAGCCGTCTTGGAAAGACATCGAAGAACATGGGTATTGGATATCATGATGTGTGGCATTGAGTGCAAGTGGGAGAATGTTAGGAATATGCCCTCGAATGCCACTCGGGGATGAGAGAGTAGGGGCATTGTACTTGTAATTATGGAATAAATAATAAAAGGCAATTCGATTCATTCACTGGTTATTGTATTTCAATTGCAGTCTTGAATTGTTAAACATTGAAGTGAAGTCCATTAAAATAAAAGAACATTCCATTCTCGTTATGGGATAAGAGAAAATGCACTGGAAGTGTTTAAAGTTTATTTACGAAAATCGTTCGCAAGTCAATAAACTTAAATGGGCATTAAGTTTTAATAAGACTTGTATAACTGATGCTAGTACGTGTGCACGTCTTGATAGCATAGTTATAAAGTATATTGGTGGGACCAGTATACTCGAACACGACTCATACTCGATTCAGTCACACGGTATTCACTCTCGAAGAGTCGATGACGAATCAAAAGGTTGTGATAGTGTATGTGGACCTTTGACTTGAGGATTCGGTAGAAGATGTGCTGTGACGTTTAGTTTGTCATTAGAGTAGTTAGACTCATTTGCTTAATTGCCGAGTCGACCTCGAAGTGCGGACTATACGGGCAGGTAGCGATCTTTACCGTATGCCAAGAAAGGATTTTATCTCTGTTAGTGAGCGGCGTATGTCCTATACGGTTAATGGCAAATAAGATCATGAGTCTTTGGCCAAAGCATTCTAATATAGTCATATTAGATACACTATTAATCAGTCGGTCTTGTTTTGCATTAAAACATTTATAGAGTCTAGTCAATAGTAGGGTTTGACTTTACCGTGACCCGAAGACTTGACCGGGACATCCGATAAAGGGTCTATACGTATATAGTATTCACGACATAATGGTTACGGAATGATCCCTTCATTCGTTCTCGCCGGGGTTTACAAAGGCGGCCCGCTAGCCGGCTAAGTGCCGCCCGCACTCATTGGTTCCTCCCAATGCCTACCGAGACGGACCTACTGAGTCGCGCATCGGGAGCGTTGACGGATAAATGTGAAATTATTATCTCTATATAATTATTAGATATTGGATATCTAATTATGATTTATTAGATAAATCAAAATAGCGGTCTTATGAATTAAAATTAAGTTACCGGGTGATTAATTTAATTCATAAATTATATTTCTTAGAGAAATATATTTGTATTTGATATTATTAATTAATTAGATTAATTAATTAATATAAATACATTGGTGATTAAACGGAGTGTATTTAACGGAGTCGTTTGACGAACGTCCGGTACACGAGCCGAGTGACTCGGCTCGTTTTCTAGGAAACTTCCACCATGGGCCGCCCTCCCTCTCCCCACATCACATGGAATCATTTCCATGCATGTGTATGTGTTAGTTGTATTTTTGTTATTATGTGTTGACATTTTATCTCAATTATATGATTTGTATTATATGTTTGAGATAATATAAAAACAACATATTATAACAACTACTAAACACACACACACTTGAAGAGTGAGAACTTCTTGGAAAATTGAGAGTGAGCTGCCGAGAGCATTAAGTGAGGAAGGGAGAGAATTTTTTTTTTTCCAATTTTCATCTTAGAGGTGAAAGGAATTCAAGAAAAAAATAGAGAGAAAATTCCTACGGTAACTTCCTAGCCGTGTTCTTGGAGAACAAAGTTACGTCGAATTTTCCGGGCAACTTCCGACGCGTGTGAAGTAGAGGCTTCGAATTTTTGGTGCTTGGAACGAAGGGATTTCGTGTTCGAGACGGGATCGTGATCATCGTCTACACTTTACGAAGATTTATTTCAAAGGCTTCAAGGATATGAATCTTTACCTTTGTATTTTTTTTTTCGTATATACGTTACTTGATCGATCCTGTTTGGGATTCATATTTATTTCCGCTGCGTATTTCGTTTTATTTTCGGAATCCCAACAACATCTTCTCCTCTCGACGTTTGGGGGGACCTCATATTTAAGTCATTTCATGCTTAACTATATTCATATTGCTCGCTAAAAAATATTGCTATTATCTTATTTGATCGAGTATATGAGTTAATCGCACTCAAGTTATATACTTTCTCCATCCGACTTGGAGATGATATCTTGATGAGCATATAATTTTTTTATTGGTCGCGAGCAACAATATATAAAATAAATTTTTTATTACTATTTTCTTCAAGTATATATTTATTACTCCCATATCGCTGTCTTTTTTGGATGTATTTGAATTGTACGCGGTAATCCATTTAGCAGATTTTTTTTACAAAAAAGAAAGTGTGTGTTTGAATGAATAAAAATGGACTTGTTAGTCCTTCCATACATAGGATTCCTAATTAAGGTAAGACACCTAATGAGATCCTATTACCTCTATAAGGATCTAGAATCTTCCATCTATGTATTTTCCTACAACTAGTATTAGGCAAGACACCAACAAGGAAAGGATATCACGGAACACTCCCCCTGTGTCGAGCACTAATATAATCATGGTGCATAAGACGTTGCCACGGTAAAAAATATTTCCAAGTCAAACAAAACTCCGTGGAAAAAAAAATGATTTGGTGAGGAAAAAGAGCACAATACACCAACTACAAATGCTAGAATCATGTGGAGTATATTCCCCCTGAAGTATACTCATTCCAATGGGCTATCATCTGTTGAGCTCGAACAATCGACGCATGCTGATGTTCCTCACATGTTTCTCAAATATAGATTTTGGTAGAGACTTAGTGAACAAGTCTGCGATATTCTCATTGGAACTCACTTGTTTCGATATTCAACAAATCTGCTGTAGTTGATTGTAAAAGAACTTCGGCGAAATATGTTTGGTATTGCCACCCTTAATGAAACCTAAATTCATCTGCTCAATGCATGCCGTATTGTCCTCAAAGATGCAAGTAGGGGTCGCTGTGTAATATCCGCAAATTTGATTTCCGGTAATTTTTTTTTTGGCGAGAATCCATTTTGACGACTCTCTTGGGACCGTTTCGTCATTCTGAGAATGATTAATTCTTCACTTTTTGCCATCCGGGATCGTTTCGGTGCCGTTTCGTTGAGTTCCGTGCTTCTTAGCGACTTTTCCGCAATCGAGTTCGATTCTTGCGAATCTCGTTCGAAACTGTTGTTTTGAGTTTCCCGTAAGTCCGTTTAACCTTGTTAGACGTGTTGTGAACTTTGGTTTGATTATTCGATCACGTATCGAGATTTTCGGGCATTTTGGGCCATTTTGTAATTTCCCAAAGTTGTGGGTATCTGTCGTCATACCCATTTCTGAGATGTTCTGTTGATGTCTCTCTTAGTCGTTAGCGCACGCTACGCTTTGCGGCTAGCGCGCGCTAAGGTTCCGTAGTTAGCGCACGCTAAGTGTTGTAGTTAGCGCGCGCTAACGGGTGGTGCAGAAACAGTCCAGAGGCCACTGGACTGGGTTCAGACGTTGATCAGCGCACACTATTTAGTATCATAGCGCGCGCTAGAGTGCGTTGGTAGCGCACGCTAAAGGGAGGATGCGCACGCTACCTGGCAGTTCAGGGCAATCCAGGAGCTACTGGACTGGGTCTCAAGTTCTCGTTAGCGCACGCTAAGACTTGGGGTTAGGGCACGCTAATAGTGTATTTTTTGTCAGGAATTTTGTTCGGTGCCGCAATAGCGCAGGCTAACCTTGATGATTAGCGCACGCTAATTGTGTCCAGTATAAATACTGGACACCAGACTAGAATCTGCATTTTTCTTCATTTTTTCTTCTTCCTCTGCGAGTTTGAGACGTGGCGACTAGGGTTCGCATCTGGGCTGATTTTCTTCCATCCGAAGGTGTTTTGGAGTATCCTAGGCGATTATAACATCATCTAATCCATTGTTCTTCGCCGGATCTAGGTATTTTTCTTGAATCCCTAGAGTTGACTTTTTTGGAGTTTTGTTCCTGATTTCATTTTCCATCCACTTTTGATAAACCGATTGTTGTTTAATGATGTTGTTAAACATATCCTATGGATTGTATATCCATATTTCGGGTTGGAATTACGTTTTCATATTTTGACGGGTCGATTCGTGTTCTTGGCCGTTTGGGGGAAACCCTTGAACTTTCGTCGTTTGTTCTTTGGATTCAGCGACTTTAGGTCGTGCCATGGAATTCATTTTCGTTGTTGTTATTGTTGTTCATAGTTTATTGTCGCGGGTTAGCACTCGGTGTATTCGGCGGGTTCGAAATCAGTTCGTGCCAACCTACTTCGATCGGTTCTTCGCGTTTGTGGTTGTTCGAGGCAAGTACCTTGTCCATACAATTCTTGTTTTATGGATATGATAATTAGTGAACGTCTACTTATGTTTATTTGATCGTTTGAATTTCACTTTCAAAGATTCGGTTAGCCTTGTTAAAGGCCCTCTTTCAAAACGCGTGTGTTTTGTGAACATTGTGTTCGTGGATGGTTACGTGAATTACTATGTGTTGTTACCCAAAATATTATCCGAAGATGATATGCTGGAATGGACGAGTAACAAACAAAATGCGAGAGCACGTCCGTGGGGAAGTAAATAACACAAGATTTGCCGGGGTTGTTAGTCCCGGGCTTGAATGCTCTCGCGAGATGGTATTAATATGAATACTGATGAGTACAAATATTAATGTTAGAGTACAATTACAATGAGTGTAAAGACCCTAGTTATCTTAGATTTGGAGAGCTGAAGATTGCCGGAAGAACCAGAGATGAAGCTCTGTGAGTTCTTGTTACAAAGATAAGAAGTTCTCTCTATTGTTTGCTTTTAGCGTTATCACTGTCACTGTGTTAATGTTGTCACTGTCCTCTTGCCAATGCTGGAGGCCTCCTGTTTATAGGAGAAAGGGTTGTTGGGACGTCCCTCTCAGCCGCGGGCGATCACCGTTTCCTGCATTTGAATATTGCGGGCGATCGTCCTAGCACGTGGGACTGTTTCCTTAAAGTCCGCAACTGTTGCTGGCAGCCAGATGCGCGAACTAATGAGTAGGCGACAGGTGCCTCACGTCGTTGTCTTGGGAGGTCCCACATAGGACCTTTCGGTGGGTCTGACGGTAGGTGAGGCCGTCCTTGTCACTGACAGCTGCTGATGGGCTGGAGTAGGGCCTATTCTTGCGGCGCCTTTTGCAGATCTGCACGTGGGTCTTCACCCGAGGTTCGATCTTCACAGACTTTGACGGGTGTCGGATTCATATGTGGCACGGGACGGTCGTCCCCAGTCGGACATTAGAGGCGATCGCCAGATGCCAAAAGACGATCGACTTGGACGTAGACCACTAGGCGCTTGAGCAGCATCTGCTTTCTTTGGTTGACTCCCGACCATTATGCCGATCGCCATTGAGGCGTATAAATCGCCGCACAATAATTGCCCCCCAGCTTGCTCCGATGTTGAAGACGTGGGGTGAGGTGGCACTGCTGGTGATCACTTGTTTTAGACGAGCGACTCATCTACTGTATGAAGCGGACGATTGTCTCCCGGACGAACTGATTTTGAATTTGGCCAATCTCCTCGAACGTTGGAAAGAGCGGGAAGTGGAGGCGGGCTTTAAAATGTCACTGGGACACGCGTCACGCTCCCATTGGGGGAGTCCGATGGTTTTTGTCAGACTTATCGTCTGGCGTGCCCTCGAAACGACGCGTACGCGGGTTTCGAGGGCTGCATTAAATGCGGGTAACCCGACGGTTGCACATCAGCCCTCCAAATTCCGCTTATTTGCCCAGAGGTCCCTGTTCTCGTCTACAAAAGGGGCTAGGGATACTGGGGTTTAGGTCTTTATGCGCTCTTGCCTTTAGATGAAGATTTAGTCGAAATTTCTTGAAGCTCTGTGCGCTGATCAACGTTCTCTCTTGGTAAGAACAAAAACTTCTCTCCCCCTTTTTCTTTGAACATGTCTGGAGGAGGATCCACCGTGTACGAGGCGGGTAGCACTTCCGCCGCCGCGACTTCGGCTGCCAGGGATGAAACCTCCGCGGATTTTGACGTGGAGACGACCGTTGAGGCCATTCGCGCAGGGATTGCACCCGCGGAGGTTGAAGAGTTTTTCAATGAGGCTGACGCGGCGAGGTCGGCAGCGGCGGTAGATGAGGATGAGGCGGTGAGAATGTATTGGGAGCAGAACAGTGTGTTCGGTCGGGCCTTTTTGGAATTTGTTGAGCTCATGGAGAGGCTGGCCGGACCACGTCCTCAGTTTGATTTTTGCGCATACTTGGTCGCCCACCCCTACGAACCCATGAAGCGGACGTCATTTCGGGCCGCGGACCGCTCCCTGTGGACCCTCGGTCAGATCAGGAGTTCGGCGACTAAGAAGGACTTGAGTCGTTAGAGGGCGGAGTTCCATGTCCCCTCTGATGTCTCACTGTATGTGCCCGTCGAGAACGAGCGCGCTGACCAACCTCCCGAGGGTATGGTCGCCGTTAATGAATTGATCATGTGGGCCGGATTGCGGTTGCCATTGCCGTTCGCCGTGTCATACCTGTTGACCACCTGGAATGTGGTGCCGCTCCAACTGACGCCGAACGCCTGGTTGCAGATCGTCAGTACTTTGACTCTTTTGGGCGGTCACCGACTGTTCCATCTTCCTTCTGCGCTGGAAATGAACTACCTCTTCATGCTGACAGTGCAGAAGGGTTCAGTTGGCGGCTACCACATTCAGGGTCGCATGGGCATGGTGGTCCTCGGGGTGCCGAACAAGGTCCGGGGCGACCTGGCAAAATGGTGTTGGGTCGGCGGAGCATGGAGGTCGGAGGCGAGCGATAAACCAGAGGATGAGTTGGATACCTCCACCGGCTTTCGGGAGAGGAATCCGAGTAAGGGTTTTAACTCTCCCTTTGTTCGGATACACCTTGAACTTGTAATATCCGCAATTTTCGATTTCCGGTAATATTCTTTTTTCTGCGGAAGTCCGTTTTGACGACTCTCTCATGACCGTTTCGTCATTTCGAGAATAATTAATTCTGCACTTTTTGTCATCCGAGTTCGTTTCGGTGTCGTTTTGTTGAGTTTCGTGCTTTTTAGCGACTTTTCCGCACTTGAGCTCGATTCTTGCGAATCTCGTCCGAAACTATTGTTTCGAGTTTCTCGCAAGTTCATTTAATGTTATTATTTGTGTTGCGAGCTTTGGTTCGGTGTTTCGATCACGTGTCGTGATTTTCGGACATTTTGGGCCATTTTTGTAATTTCCCAAAGTTTGGGGTAATTACTTCCGTTGTCGAATTCCGACACTTCGGGTGGTCGGAATCGTGTGTTCTCTTAGCGCTTGGATTCGTCTTTGTGAGTACTTCGTAACCGTATCTTCGATTTTTTACTCAGGTTCGGGTTTCGGGGTCGTCCGGGCCGTCGGAGTGGCCATGGCCGAGTCACGCACGAGGCTGGCTCGCCGAGTTACGGCCGTAAGGTGCGATACGGCCGTAACGTGTGCGGTTACGGCCGTAAGGCGTGATCGGGTACGGCCGTATGGCGCTGGCACTTCGACGAAGGCGATTACGGCCGTAATGTGTGCGAGTTACGGCCGTAAGTGTCCATTTAGTCTGGGAAGATTTTTGACGAATGCGATTACGGCCGTAAGGCCTGCCGAGTACGGCCGTAAGGGACCGAGTTACGGCCGTAAGACACTGCTGGTTACGGCCGTAACCCTGCCGGCTATATATAGCCTGGGCTCGGCCAGACTTCATTTTTTTCTCGTTTTTCCCACTTCCTTCCTCCTCTTCCGCGGTTGGAGACTTATGGATCATGGAGGCATGTTGTCATACATCCAATCCATGAAGTTCTTGAGTTTATAACATCTATCAATCATCCCGTAACCTCCTCCGATCTACCGAATCAAGGTTAGATTTCTTGAAATCTAGTTTTGGGGAATTTGGGTATTTTGGTTGATTTCGTCCGTTTAATCCGATTTAACTTAGGATTATGATGTATTGATGATTATTTAGATGTATTATATCATTTCCCTTGTTATTCCTTGGTTGGATCGTATCGATTCGTTGTTTGGTCGAGTTCTTGATCGACGCCTTGAAGGTGTCCGGTAGAATGTCTTAGAGGGGTTTTCGGACGTTCTACGATTATTCTTCCTCGTATGATCGATGATTTATTGAATTTATGTTGTTAGGGTCGAATTCTTGTGAAGAACTCGAGTCGGAACCCTTCCGTTCATTGTTTTCTTCGGGGTCCGAGCTTCCCGGTCGAACCGTGTTCTTCGGAGCGTTTGGTAGCGGTTATTAAGTCAAGTATCTTATTATACGACTTGTATCTTGTGACTAGTAATTACGTATGATATGTATGACGATTTTGCTTGCCTCCGTAAATATGTTCCGTTTGAGTTGGTTGTGTTTTCCGAAATTTGAAGGCTTGGTGATAATAGCGATATATTGGTATCCGTGTTAGGCGTTGTGCCATTTGTGCAGGATTGCGATGTACATATGAGATGGTTGTACACGTGGTTGTTCAATGTATTGTGTACCGAATGTGTGTTATGTTGGTTAAGAGTCGTTGTGATGATCATGATATTTGTGTTGTTTTGGTTTACATACTTGATTGTACATTTCAGTGTAATGTGGAATGGCTTGACATTTAATGATTATGAATTGTGTCGTGTCGATGTGTGTGTGTTCCGTGTGGTCTGACGAGGCCTCTGGAGTTCGGTACATGATGTGTACGAACAAAGTGTGTGATCCAGGTAGGGTCTGACGAGGCCTCTGGAGTTCGGTACATGATGTGTACGGACAAGGTGTGTGATCCAGGTAGGGTCTGACGAGGCCTCTGGAGTTCGGTACATGATGTGTACGAACGATGTTGTGGCCGGGTAGGGTCCGTTGAGGCCTCCGGAGTTCGGTACATGATGTGTACGAACAGTGTGTGTGGCCGGGTAGGGTCCGTTGAGGCCTCCGGAGTTCGGTACATGATGTGTACGAACAGTGTGTGTGGTCCGGGTAAGGTCCGTCGAGGCCTCCGGAGTTCGGTACATGATGTGTACGAACAATGATCGTGTAGCAGTGATTGTTCGGGTAACATTTTAAATATGGATCTCGGACTCATAATGATATATTATCTAGTGTGCTTTGAAACGGGAATCGGGCTAAGGCCCTAATGTTTACAAAAAGGTTTTGTAATTTGGGACTCAAGGTCCAAAAGAATTTCTGCTTTAAAATTTTCCGAGATGATGTGTTCCTTTTCAAATATCTCTTACTTGAGTTCAAAATTCTAAAACTTCTCGGGAATATTTTGATAATTGATTTCCGTGTTAACTTCGTAGTTGCTATTTGCTTGTTACATTTTGTATGGTTTGATACTTGCACTAGTAAAACAGTGGAGTTTTACTAACCCCCGAGTAATCGGGGGGTGGATGTCTGTTTTGCGTCCAGGTACATGCAGATTCAGGGGAGCAGTCACAGGATTGGCACAAGAGGATGACGAGCTGCGATACTAATCATGAGTCGAGAGTTATTTTGATTTTTGTTGTGTTGTCAGAGTTGATTTCAGTCTTCTGCTGTATTGTATTTAGACCCCTGTGTGGGTAATGTTATTTAAGTCAGTTTTATCGATTGGGTTGTGTGACCTCATCGGTCTGTGTATTCACGTGTAACTGACCATATCGGTCTGTATCATTTTATTGTTTGACCCTGGCTGGGCAATCATTTGGTTGTTTATGGATGTTTAGCCTGGTAGATCCTTGTGGAAAGGGTCTACGGCGTGTAATATTCCCATATGGTTTTGGGGATGTTACATTTATGGTATCGGAGCTTAGGTTGCGGAAACCTAGGCTGTTGGGTCGAGTCGAGTCGTGATTTGTCGAGTAATATGTTGTCTTGTCGTTCGAGTCGTCAGGTGACAAGTTGAGTTGTGCGTAGTCACAACGCGTTGGATATGTTGTCGGATGAGATTAGTATCGTGGGCGACCGTCATCTCCGTGCGGCCTGTGGACGTAAGTCTCCTCTTTTATGCGAAGTACCTGTGTATCATGATTGTATCTAAATGAGTTAATTGCGGTGCATAATTTTATTTGCACGGTGTTGTGAATATAGTTGTATTTAATACGTGTGACATATAATATATGTATAAAACTGGGCCTATTGTTGTTTTACCTTTGAACCACTGTGAGGGGTGGTATAGTGTGAAAATTGAGAACCTTGTTGGGTTTCGAATAAGGTATCGACGATTGAGTTCGTGAGAAACTCCGAGGAACGGTTTTGTTATATGTTTAAACTAGATGATGTGAGACGTATTCAATTGGATTGTGCATGTTGTTGTGGCCCAAAATATCTATCCGAAGATTAAATACTGCTGGAGACGGACAACAAACAACAATTGCGGGAGCACTTCCGAGAGAAGATAAATAAAACAAGATTTGCCGGGTTTGTTAGGCCCGGGCTTGAATGCTCTCGCGAGATGTTATTAATACGAATATTCGTGGATACAAGTATTAATGAGAGAAATCTAAATACAATGAGTGTAAAAAGACTCTGTTAATCCGGCTCTTGAGCGAAGCTTGGTGTTCTTCGTCCCGCCGATAATCTGCTCGAGGAGAAAAGGCCGGGAGAAGTAAGACCGAAAGAAAGCTGTTGCCAAGAGTTGGAGATTTGCCAAGTGCTGTATTTTGCTTCTGTATGGTGTGAAATGCGAGAATGCAGAGAATGTAGAGAGTCTCGACCCTGAATCCAAGTGCAGGCTGCCTTCTTTATATAGGGGTTGAGGTGCCTTGTCCCCTCGTGGGCGATCGCCTTTCGGCCATTAATGTAATGGGGCGATCGTCCTAAAGGTCACGTGGGCTGCCTGCCAAAAGTCTAAAGCTACAGCTGGTGGCCAGCTGTGCGGTCCAATGAGGATCCAGCACGCGTCCGGAAGTACTGTCACAGGAGGTCCCACTTTGTTACTTTCGGCGGACTTTGTCAGGGTAGGTGACAGGCTGTGGTCACCAGTCTTGTCCGTCAGCTCCTTTCGCAGGTTTGGGCCCTGTTGGTAGGTGAGGTAGGTGACAGGTTTGTCAGCGCCTTTTGTGGATCTCCACGTGGGTGTTGTCCTGTGGCTCGGCCTTCGCCGACTGGATGGCCATCGGCTCAGATCGTCATGATGCGGTCGGCAGTGGTCGGTCACCAAGGGTCGATCGGCAGATGCCGAGAGAAGGTCGCCCGATTGTCGGTCGCTAGGAGTAGGTCGCCGAGTACCGAGAGGGGATCGTCCATTAGTAGATTGCCAGGGGTCGGTCGCTGAGTATCGAGAGGCGATCGTATCTGAGTTTGATCGCTTGATACCGGGACTTGTCCTGGGGCCTTCGGTCGGTCGATGCAGCTCGTCAACTGGGCTAAGGCTCGGTCACCAGGTCGCTGATCGGCAGATCTGCCTTGGCCGCTCGGCAGTAAGTCGGTCGCTCGTCCTCCTAGGCGATCGCCGGTCGGAAGGTGTTAATTCTTGACACAACAATTGCCCCCCAGCTTGCTCCTATGTGGAAGACATGGGGCGAGGTGGTTCTTGCTGGTGATCGTGTCTGGATGAGGACGGGCGATCTGAGCTGACTTAGGACTCGGACTTGGGCTAATCATGGTCGATTGGCTTAGCTATCTTTCGGTTTTGTACCTGCAAAAACAACATTGGCCGATCCCCCATGGAAACTAGGTGGTTTCGCTTTGTTTGAGGAATCGTCCACAGTCGCGGAGATCGATGGACCGACTCCATGACCGTGTCTTGGTGCGCGAAGACAATGAGTGTCTCGTGACTCACTTTATTATGAGGGTCCTCTGTTAGGCTGCGCCTCGCCTCATATTTAAACGAAGGGCGTGCGGTCTTGATCTAGAGGAGTCCTTGCGCGGGGCAGCGTCGGATGAATCAACTCCACGCCCGCGGCTTGTTAGCTCTGCTTCCACCTCGGCCAGCCATGGAGATGGCCGACCTCGACGGTGTACGTTGAGACGGGGTTGTGGCATGTGTCCACTGATTAATGTTGGAGAGCCCTCAGACTACGCCGGCCTCGTATTTAAACGAAGGGCGGGCGATCTCGGCCGAAAGGGACCTTGCATGGCCGGCGGCCAGTTCCATCGATTGCCAGGACCTTGGCTTTTTGATGTGCGGTGGAGGCGATATTATGCCTTTTTCCGTCATGTTATATGGTGTACTGTAGTTGGGGATCGTGTCCTACGGGTTGGGGCTGATGTAGAGTGTTGATCGGCGATCGGGCGGAAGATCGCGATCGTCGCTCGGCCGCCGATCGCTTTATTCGTAGGTCGATATTGGCGATCGGGCGGGAGATCGTCCCGGTGCCGATCGCGCTCACTGTGCTAAGAAGAAACCTTTGCACGGCCGTAAAATCTGCGGCTCTAGCCGGAAGGCCGCATAGGTCGTAGGTTGGGTCTTCGTGAGATGCCCGAACATAGGCGAAAAACCCCGAAATCCTCCTAGACCGCCAGAGGGCGGTCTCATCGCTTATGGGCTCGCCATTGAGGATGATTACGTCTACCCGGTCGATGTAGTCCGAGTCGGACTCTTCTTCTCCTCGCTTGATTTGCATCATGCGGAGGGGACCTTCGGGCCGACGACCACGGTGGCGAAGTACTCCGTGAAGACGTGCGCCTGAGTCGTTAAAGGAGCCAATGGACCGAGGTGGCAATGAAGTGTACCACCGGTGGGCGAGGTCGTCCGGCGTCGAGGGAACATTCGGCATCCGGTCGCGTCGGATGCCCCACACCCGGTCATGTAGATGTTGAACTTCCTCGTGTGCACTGGGTCCGATCGCCCTCGTACACGGGTGTTTGCGGGGAGCGATCTTGTGCCGCACGGGGCGAGCTCGATGTCGATCGCGAGCGGCTCGCTGGCCCGGCGATCGTCTTCTTGGCGCCGCCTGGATTCGGAGCGCCTTCATGTCGTCGAGTTGACGTTGCATCGCGGCCATCGCCGTGGCTTGGCCGCTTGCAGATCGGCTTTGGGAGCAGGAGCCGAGGCGATCGTGTACCGATCTCCGGCCTTGCCGCCGGCCTCGGCAATTCGGCGAGGGGGAGCCGACGGCCAGCCGCTTCTCGGGAATAGGGTAGCCGAGCTTCGATGACGGACTCAAACTCCGTCGTCTCGTAGCCGGGCCGGATCGCCCGTGAGCTGTGTCGGGTCACCGCCAGCGATCGAAGACGAGGTGCCTACCGGCGAGCACCTCTTCCCGCGGACGGAGCCTCACAGCGATCGCTCGGCTGAAGCCTTGAGCTTCGCTGACGTCCCGGCGGACGGCCGAGGGGGCGATAGCAGGAGGCGCGTTGAGAGCACTCCGTCGCTCCCGTAGACGGCCAGGGCCCCTTCGATCTGTTCCTTGGTTTGGAACCGATCGAGCGAGAGGCTTGGGCCGCCGCCCAAGGACGGGATCGAGCGTCTCGATCGCGGCGGCTACCTTCCACCATCGGGCCGTGGCTCGACCGGGACGGAACAGGGGTTTGGCTGGTCGGGCGGCTTTCTTCGACGCGGAGGCTAAGACATGACTCGAAGGATTTCTTTGAAGTGCGGTAAGTGTCACTTCAGTATCGCCCGAGAACAGTGAGTGTTCTTCGGGACGGTAGGTATAAAAATCGAGGGTTGGATCCCCTTCCTCTAGCGCCAATTGTTGTTGCCCAAAATATCTATCCGAAGATTAAATATCACTGAGACGGACAACAAACAACAATTGCGGAGCACTTCCGAGAGAAGATAAATAAAACAAGATTTGCCGGGTTTGTTAGGCCCGGGCTTGAATGCTCTCGCGAGATGTTATTAATACGAATATTCGTGGATACAAGTATTAATGAGAGAAATCTAAATACAATGAGTGTAAAAGACTCGTTAATCCGGCTCTTGAGCGAAGCTTGGTGTTCTTCGTCCCGCCGATAATCTGCTCGAGGAGAAAAGGCCGGGAGAAGTAAGACCGAAAGAAAGCTGTTGCCAAGAGTTGGAGATTTGCCAAGTGCTGTATTTTGCTTCTGTATGGTGTGAAATGCGAGAATGCAGAGAATGTAGAGAGTCTCGACCCTGAATCCAAGTGCAGGCTGCCTTCTGTTTATAGGGGTTGAGGTGCCTTGTCCCCTCGTGGGCGATCGCCTTTCGGCCATTAATGTAATGGGGCGATCGTCCTAAAGGTCACGTGGGCCGCTCGCCAAAAGTCTAAAGCTACGGTGGTGGCGGTGTGCGGTCCAATGAGGATCCAAAGACGCGTCCTAAGGCATCACAGAGGTCCCACTTTGTTACTTTCGGCGGACTTTGTCGGGGTAGGTGACAGTGTGGTCACCGTCTTGTCCGTCGGCTCCTTTCGCAGTGCAGGCCTGTTGGTAGGTGAGGTAGGTGACAGGTTTGTCAGCGCCTTTTGTGGATCTCCACGTGGGTGTTGTCCTGTGGCTCGGCCTTGGCCGACTGGATGGCCATCGGCTCAGATCGTCATGATGCGGTCGGCAGTGGTCGGTCACCAAGGGTCGATCGGCAGATGCCGAGAGAAGGTCGCCCGATTGTCGGTCGCTAGGAGTAGGTCGCCGAGTACCGAGAGGGGATCGTCCATTAGTAGATTGCCAAGGGTCGGTCGCCGAGTATCGAGAGGCGATCGTATCTGAGTTTGATCGCTCGATACCGGGACTTGTCCTGGGGCCTTCGGTCGGTCGATGCAGCTCGTCAACTGGGCTAAGGCTCGGTCGCCAGGTCGCTGATCGGCAGATCTGCCTTGGCCGCTCGGCAGTAAGTCGGTCGCTCGTCCTCCTAGGCGATCGCCGGTCGGAAGGTGTTAATTCTTGACACAACACATGTTGGACTGTATTTTTTTTTTCGCTGCGTGATTTCTTTCAAATGGCTTTCGGCCTTTTGCCAATTGAGTTTGATTTCGAAAACCGATTCCTTTAACCGAGTTTTTGGCATTATGGCCTTGAACGTTTTGGCAAAATCCTTGTGACGATACTTAGTATTTTGTAAATGGCTTTTGTGAGTTTTTGAAATATTACCGTCATCGGGCTTTTTAACGTTGTAAATGGTTTTTAGCCTGGTGAGTTCCGGCGCGGGACCCACGACGCTATAATATTTTGCGTAATTACCTAGAGTTTTTGGACATTCTAGCCCATTGAATTATCTTTAAAAACCTTGAGTATCTTAGAAAATAAATTTCTAGACGTACTTTTAAAATGAATTGTTCTCTCGTGGTACATCCAAGGTGCCACAATATGTTTCAAAATTCTTCTACCTCGAGGACCCAAAATGTTTTGAGATATTTTCAATGTTTTATAAACACTTTTACTTAGACCCGAGGGTCGAATATTCTGAAAGTTTTTCACTAAGAGAAGGTGTCCTCATTTTTGTTCAAACGCAAGATGATTTTCAAGGTCTCGAAAATGAGGTTTGTTCAACTTTTGTAAAATGATACTCAAGATCAATCTGGCGTTTCCAATCGCTTTCCAAAAGGTGGTTTTCGTTTTTAAAACCTATCATTCCTGTTTGTAGTCCAGGAATGTGTGTATGATATTCACATTGTTGTTAGAATGTTAGCTCCCGAGTATGATGGAATTGGTGGTGTGAACGTTGAGTCGTTCGCCATGCATATGTTTTGTTAGCCCTTTGTGGGAGGTGTGATGACGATCTTTAATGTTGCCATTTCATGGTGGCTTGCGTGTTATCGCACCTGTGTGAGCTGTTAAAGCTTGGGTTTGTACGTTTGTGTACATGTGTGATTGTTTCATGATGTTTGTAATTATGTGCTGGTTATTGTTCGGAGCGTTGAGGTCGCCGAACGATACCGACATTGCTGTAGTGTTTGTGTGTGTGTATTACTTTACGATGATAATCGTTGTATACGGTATGTGTTATGATTCTTCGTTGTGCGGAGTTGACATCTCCGCTATGTTGTTTTACGATGTTATGCCCCGTTGTATCTAGCATTTGTATTTTCGGTATGCCGAGTCGAGGCGTTTCAACCGTGATGTGCCGGGTCATGTACGTGCAATTTGTCCTTCTCGTCAGTAACACATTTCGAGTGTGGACTCGAGGGACACCGAATTCAGTTTGGCGAATTGGCTACCGAGACTTTCGGAGTCCGCGCTTCAGCACAGATATCAGAATCGGCTTTGAGAGGCCTTTGAAGGATGTTTCTGTCGATTGCCTGTTGTGTCGTCTCCTTGATTTCGTTATTGTGAGTAGCGGGGACGACCTTCTTTTATAAGAGGTCGAATGTAATACCCGTATTGTTTTTGGACTTCTTCATTTCCTCTTTCTCAAGTCTATCGATTCGCTCGTGTTCGTTGATACTGTCTGAACTTGTTCTGTATTTTGGTTTCATCATCCGAACGAGTTGTGACCTTGTTATGGGTCGATCTGGTTACCGCTGTAACTTTTTCGAGTTCGGTTCGATTCTTGTGAACCTTGTTCGGAAGTAGTATCTTTTGATTCTACTAATTCTTTTATTCGAAGTGGATCAGATTTGGAACTTCTGTATTTTCGACTCTGTCGACTCGTTTATGTTCATTGACATTTTGTGAGCTTGTCCTGCCCCTTGCTTTTGTTGATCGAACGAGGGTGGTATTATTTCGGAATTACTCGTTCGTCGTTGTGACTTTTAAATTGTTATTCCCTTTCCGGTGGATCTTATGTGAATGCATATGTTGTTGTTTTTACCGGATCATATATTGTCTCGAGTTGAGATGTGAACCTTGGAGTTGTTGTTTGAATTTTTATTGTTCTTCGTGATTCGAACATGATCGTTCGATTTTTGTTGTCTCGATCTTTGTGGTTCGATCGTTTGATTGTTCGGTTTTTGTTGATCTCGTTTCGTGATTGTTGAGCGTTCAGACTCCTTCCTAATTCCCTTAAGTTCGGGAAATTAGTCTCGTTCTCGATCTTCCAACCCTTGGGCGGTGGAATTCCGTATTTGTTCAGCGATTGACTCGCGTTTTGATTGATGTACCGTTGGCCTGGTCAATCTTATTGATTTTCGTTCGTTGTGTTTTGTGATTGTTCGGATAATTGACTTGACTATATTATCCGCTTGATGACGCTTGTCATCTGTTGGTTTTATTACATTCCTAACGGCGGCGTTGTGTTGGTCGCCGTGGAGCGTGTTTTCACGCCGTATATTCCTTTGCGTTGTTTGTAACATTTCGCCGTTGGGCGTTAGTTACGCGCTTCTTGTGTATCTCGTTGAGTTTTTCCTGGCGGGATATTTCTTCTCCCTACTTGTTTTAAGTTTCGGGACGAAACTTCTTTTAAGGAGGGCAGAATGTAATATCCGCAATTTTCGATTTCCGGTAATTTTCTTTTTTCGGCGGAAGTCCGTTTTGACGACTCGCTCATGACCGTTTCATCATTTCGAGAATGATTAATTCTGCACTTTTTGTCATCCGAGTTCGTTTCGGTGTCGTTTTGTTGAGTTTCGTGCTTTTTAGCGACTTTTCCGCACTTGAGCTCGATTCTTGCGAATCTCGTCCGAAACTGTTGTTTCGAGTTTCTCGCAAGTTCATTTAATGTTATTATTTGTGTTTCGAGCTTTGGTTCGGTGTTTCGATCACGTGTCGTGATTTTCGGACATTTTGGGCTATTTTTGTAATTTCCCAAAGTTTGGGGTAATTACTTCCGTTGTCGAATTCCGACACTTCGGGTGGTCGGAATCGTGTGTTCTCTTAGCGCTTGGATTCGTCTTTGCGAGTACTTCGTAACCGTATCTTCGATTTTTTACTCAGGTTCGGGTTTCGGGGTCGTCCGGGCCGTCGGAGTGGCCACGGCCGAGTCACGGCCGGAAAGGTGGCTGCTCGCCGAGTTACGGCCGTAACGTGCCTTACGGCAACGCAGCTGTTACGGCCGTAAGGCGTGATCGGGTACGGCCGTATGGCGCCCGGCGCTTTCGACGAAGGCGATTCTGGCCGTAATGTGTGCGAGTTACGGCCGTAGTAAGTGTCATTTAGTCTTGCTGGGCAGATTTTTGACGAATGCCGGTTACGGCCGTAAGGCCTGCCGAGTACGGCCGTAAGGGACCGAGTTACGGCCGTAAGACACTGCTGGTTACGGCCGTAACCCTGCCGGCTATATATAGCCTGGGCTCGGCCAGACTTCATTTTTTTCTCGTTTTTCCCACTTCCTTCCTCCTCTTCCGCGGTTGGAGACTTATGGATCATGGAGGCATGTTGTCATACATCCAATCCATGAAGTTCTTGAGTTTATAACATCTATCAATCATCCCGTAACCTCCTCCGATCTACCGAATCAAGGTTAGATTTCTTGAAATCTAGTTTTGGGGAATTTGGGTATTTGGTTGATTTCGTCCGTTTAATCCGATTTAACTTAGGATTATGATGTATTGATGATTATTTAGATGTATTATATCATTTCCCTTGTTATTCCTTGGTTGGATCGTATCGATTCGTTGTTTGGTCGAGTTCTTGATCGACGCCTTGAAGGTGTCCTAGAGAATGTCTTAGAGGGGTTTTGACGTTCTACGATTATTCTTCCTCGTATGATCGATGATTTATTGAATTTATGTTGTTAGGGTCGAATTCTTGTGAAGAACTCGAGTCGGAACCCTTCCGTTCATTGTCTTCTTCGGGGTCCGAGCTTCCCGGTCGAACCGTGTTCTTCGGAGCGTTTGGTAGCGGTTATTAAGGCAAGTATCTTATTATACGACTTGTATCTTGTGACTAGTAATTACGTATGATATGTATGACGATTTTGCTTGCCTCCGTAAATATGTTCCGTTTGAGTTGGTTGTGTTTTCCGAAATTTGAAGGCTTGGTGATAATAGCGATATATTGGTATCCGTGTTAGGCGTTGTGCCATTTGTGCAGGATTGCGATGTACATATGAGATGGTTGTACACGTGGTTGTTCAATGTATTGTGTACCGAATGTGTGTTATGTTGGTTAAGAGTCGTTGTGATGATCATGATATTTGTGTTGTTTTGGTTTACATACTTGATTGTACATTTCAGTGTAATGTGGAATGGCTTGACATTTAATGATTATGAATTGTGTCGTGTCGATGTGTGTGTGTTCCAGGTAGGGTCTGACGAGGCCTCTGGAGTTTGGTACATGATGTGTACGAACAAAGTGTGTGATCCAGGTAGGGTCTGACGAGGCCTCTGGAGTTCGGTACATGATGTGAACGGACAAGGTGTGTGATCCAGGTAGGGTCTGACGAGGCCTCTGTAGTTCGGTACATGATGTGTACGAACGATGTTGTGGCCGGGTAGGGTCCGTTGAGGCCTCCGGAGTTCGGTACATGATGTGTACGAACAGTGTGTGTGGCCGGGTAGGGTCCGTTGAGGCCTCCGGAGTTCGGTACATGATGTGTACGAACAGTGTGTGTGGTCCGGGTAAAGTCCGTCGAGGCCTCCGGAGTTCGGTACATGATGTGTACGAACAATGATCGTGTAGCAGTGATTGTTCGGGTAACATTTTAAATATGGATCTCGGACTCATAATGATATATTATCTAGTGTGCTTTGAAACGAGAATCGGGCTAAGGCCCTAATGTTTACAAAAAGGTTTTGTAATTTGGGACTCAAGGTCCAAAATAATTTCTGCTTTAAAATTTCCCGAGATGATGTGTTCCTTTTCAAATATCTCTTACTTGAGTTCAAAATTCTAAAACTTCTCGGGAATATTTTGATAATTGATTTCCATGTTAAATTCGTAGTTGCTATTTGCTTGTTACATTTCGTATGGTTTGATACTTGCACTAGTAAAACAGTGGAGTTTTACTAACCCCCGAGTAATCGGGGGGTGGATGTCTGTTTTGCGTCCAGGTACATGCAGATTCAGGGGAGCAGTCACAGGCTTGGCACAAGAGGATGACGAGCTGCGATACTAATCATGAGTCGAGAGTTGTTTTGATTTTTGTTATGTTGTCAGAGTTGATTCAGTCTTCCGCTGTATTGTATTTAGACCCCTGTGTGGGTAATGTTATTTAAGTCAGTTTTATCGATTGGGTTGTGTGACCTCATCGGTCTGTGTATTCACGTGTAAGTGACCATATCGGTCTGTATCATTTTATTGTTTGACCCTGGCTGGGCAAGCATTTGGTTGTTTATGGATGTTTAGCCTGGTAGATCCTTGTGGAAAGGGTCTACGGCGTGTAATATTCCCATATGGTTTTGGGGATGTTACAGAACTGATCTAATTTGGTTTTCTTTTAGCAGGCTCCCTTGTTCCAGCGGCCGACGACCTTCCATTTGACTTTTTGATCGTCTGGGAGCGAATCCACGGTCTTCCGGACAATTACATCGACGCTCGCGCGATCAACAACGAAGCTCATTGGTTAGGCGCTCGGTTGTTTCGCTTCTCCCGCCACTTGAAGGTCCCAGGTACAAACGTTTACGATCTCCTTTCTGCTTGACGATCGCCTTTAATTGAAAGAGATGTCTAACCTGGTTGAATGTTTTCTTTGACAGAGATCTACTTCCCCCGCTACTCCGATCCGTCGAGAGAGATTGCAATGTCGAACCCCGGCCTTATGAATCGTCTCCGCCCGTGCCCCTGCAACGTCGACCCGTCCTATCCCCGAGGCGAGACCTCTTATGGTGCCGATCGTCGAGCCGGAGGCTCGGGAAGAGGAGCAGGTTCAGTGCAACCGCAAGAGGCGGAGGCCGGAGGAGCCCTCGCCAACTGTTGCTGCTGAGGCGTCCGTTGTGGTGCCGCCGGTCGCCGCCACTACGCCATTAGTGCTCATAGGCAATGCCTGTTTATTGTTGGAGAAGACACGAAAAGTGTTGCCTTAGGCCAGAGGCAACACCAAACTCTTGTTGCCAATATGGCCGTTGCCTTTGACACCTAAGGCAACACTTTTAGCCTCTACTGCAACAATGAAAAAGAATTGCATTATGCCTATAATGCAACAACATAACCAAGTAAGGCAACAAGAAACGGTGTTGCCTAAGATTTTAAAAAAAAACACGGGGTCCACATGTGCCACGTCATCAGTGAGTCCCACCTTTGTGCCACATCATCAGTGGGGCCCACATTTATGCCACGTCATCAGTGGCTCTACATTTGTGCCATGTCACCAATGGGCCCCACATCTATGCCACATCAGCAATTTTTTTTTTTTTTGATTTTTTAATACTACTTTTATAAAATACAACAGCTAAAGTAAAAGACAACACTTCATACAAATATTTTGACATAACCATTTTATTTTTACATCAACCCATCCAAAATAAACCACGGCAGCCAAAAACCAACAATGCTGCCAATACAAAATACAAAGTCCTAAATTTATACAAAGTAACAAACCATCAATTTAACTTCAAAAGTACCAAAACCAAGCAACACCACCATCTAACTTAAAAAGTACGAAATTACAAACTCTAAATACAAGTGATCGAAATTTATCAGTGTCCGTTTTTTCATTATCAGCAGTTCCTTCAAGCTGCAAAACAAAAAAAAGTATCAAAATGAGTAAAAGTCAGTTTCAGATATCAACAAATGCCTCGATATTTGATGGACACTTATGCATACATTATTTTAAACAAATACTACTATAATTATGAATAAAAAGCCCTAGTTTGACATTACATGAACACTACATCAGTTATCTTCATCATAGAGGTCAAGAAATAAGCAGAATCACCCTTACTTCCATTTTCCTTAAGATCTAAAATCATTTCATGACCAGTTTGTCGCAGAAAAATCTGACCTCTTCAGGACGTTCATTTTCTGTTGGTCTTTCACGATTTCTATGAACGACATTCTTACGATGCTTCAGCTCAGTGTTTATAGGCCCAACCCTGTACGACGTGATGAAAATAAAGACGTTTCTTATTTTTTTTATTCAAGAAACAAGAGCATAAAAATGATGTGCAATATAGATTATTACATGGTAGTACAACCACGAGCACTCCTAAAAGAATAAGAGAATATTTGTCCAATGTCTTTCCAGCGTATCAAATGCCCAGCCTCATCCTGGATACTGCTTGTAATTATAGATTCCATTATGAACTTTGAAATTATTGTTTATCAATTTCATACGTATTGTGACAAGAGTTAAATTATGTTACTTTTCATATTAAAAAATCCTGTTATTAACTAATTAGAGATTCAATACTGAACATTGTATTCACTGTTAATTATTATGACAGAGTTGAATATATTATTTTTCATGCTGAAAAAATTGTTAACTATGTGACTATAGATTCCATAGTGAACACTTTTATTATTGTCACAAACTTGACATAGTTAAATATGTTAATTTCATATTGAGAAAACCCCGTTAGTTAACTACAATGCATGCAACCTATCAGGGGTACAAGTTCTTCAGAAAAATCAAAGAATAGTTTTCCTTACGCAACATTCAAATAATTGAGCATTTTGCATCAATCAATCTAGTTTTAAAATATCCAAAATACGCAACATCATTAACTACAAGCACAAATCTACTTCACAAGTAAATCAACTAAAAGTGTCTCGAGATCATATATAAAGCAAGGAAAAATAGTGTGAAAAACTCACTGCTTTCTTAATGAAAACAGAAGATGCCGCACCTTTCCATTTAGGATCTGTGTCTGGGAAAATCTGCCCAATATCTGGAAGGCCCAGTGCCCCTAATATCGCATCGACTACACAGTGTAGCAACACATCACCTGCACTAGGAGAACCATATCTACCTCAATGACGAACATTAATGCGTTCATTAAGCAAATGAGGACTAGAAATGAGAATTTGACATGCGAATTGAAAATTAACCGTCGGTGTCTTTTGATGTTTAGCAGATCCTTCGTTGTTATATGCTTTGACAGATGTCACCAATGTGTTTGTAATGTCAACAAACTTCCTGGAGTCATAGGCAATCACCATTAATCTATACAAAAAGATTTAGAAGGATGACAAAGCGAAGAATACAGAGCAGTAGCTAACCTGTTTTGTTCCATTATAATCCAATATGTTGATTTACAAATTCCGAGTTGGTTTTCCACGTCTAGTATTCAATTCTATCGAATGTGCAACATTTGAAACAGAGAACATAATATAACCACCAGCAGCAAAATACACTTAGTAATCAATCACATAGGGAAAAAAAGAATTTAATCCTTCAAATCAAATCCAAAATAAAAAGTTCAAAATACCTTTTTAATTGACGGATCGAGCCACTCGTACCAGCGGTCCTTGCACTGTTTGGCCGATTTATGAGAGAACTCATCTTGCAGGCAGACAAACCAGGCTCTAGTTTCCATGGCCAGGCCTGGTGGCAACGATGGTGACTTGGTCGTCGAAGATCAGCAGCGGCGGCTCCTTGAGACCTGCCGAGAGAGTGTGCAGAAGATTAAAGAGCAGAATAGATTAGATAAACGAGCGAATTAGAGCGACTGAAAAATGGAGAAAAGAGTGGAGCAGCCTCTGCTCTGGAGCTCCGGGGGACGACAGAACGACGGCGAAAACTTCAGAAGCAAGGTGACGGCAATGGCTGTCCGTCGCGGCGGCGCCTCCTCAACAGCTTCATGACGGAGCTACGGCAACGACAAGGATTGCGCGGCGAAGTCCCGGGTGACCGAAGTCAAAAGGGCGAGAGAAAGAGATCGAGAACTCAGAGGGGTCGGAGAGGTGAAAGCATCGACAGAAGAAGGAAGGAGAGATTGATCGGCGGCGTGACAGCCGATGAAGGAAGAAGGGAACGACGAGAATTCGAGAGAGAGTTGTCTCTCTGATTTGGGGGCTAGGGTTTCAATGAGGTGTGAATGAGAGAGGGAGTCGAGTGAGGGAGTGGGTTAAGGGTTTAGCTCACGGGTCGGGTTTTCGGGTCTGGACCGAGCTGGGCTAAAGCAAGGCTTGGGCCATAATTTTGATCTTTACTGAAAGAGTTGCTTTTAACTACGATAGCCCTTCCAAAATCGCTATGCAAGAATAAACAAATATTCATAAACTTACGAAAATTAAATAAATATTACTTAAAATACGGAACCTACCACAGCGTTTTCTAAAAACGCTATGTAAGTGTACTCTTACATAGCGCTTCCTAATTAAACGCTAGATAAGTATTTTTACAAAGAATTATATTATTTTCTATAATTTAAAATTTTGAGATTTTAATATTAAATCAATACTGTGTATTTATATTAAATAATTTAAATATATATAAATTATAATTTATATTATATTATATGTCAAACTTTGAAAATAAAACATATATCATAATTTAAATTTCATTATATATATACTGATAATATATTAAACTTTAAAATTATAAAAAATATTTACAATTTTTAATTATAATACTAAAAAATATGATAAGTATTTATATTAAATATAAATAATAAATTAAATTTATCATATGTTAAGAGTAAAAAATTATCAAAATTTAAATTTTATTTCATTGTGTTTGTTTTTTACAATAACTTGAAAAAATTATTAAAAAATTAGATATAATGCAACACCATCACAGGTGTTGCACGTCGCGCAACACTATTTTTATCTTGCAACACCAAATGTATATCTAGTGCAATACTATTTCAGCAGTGTTTCAAAAGATCAAAAGTCAACAATCTATTGAAACGCTTTGGTGGCAACACTAGCTAAAAGCATTGCCTATGAGCACTTCCTATTTCTGCTGTTCCAATGGCGGAGGGGCCTACGCCCTCAGCGGCCTTCCTACAGGCCATGGCGACCGCTGACGCCCAGACTCTGCGGGGCAACCCTTATTTCGGCCGCGACCCCAAGAAGGTCGAAAGGTAAGATTGGTTGATCTTGCTGAGTTAAGTCACTTGTGTAGGGTGCATATTAACTCCTTTGTTCTTTGTTGCAGGGTCCGCCTTGCCGACCCGAACACCTCGCCGATGGTGTTGAACTTCCTGGCGAGCAGGTCTCCCCGCGAGCCTAGCGACGTCCCTCACTATGTCTCCCGAGCTATCTCCTCCCTACCGAAGGCTTGGACGACCAACCTGGATGCGATCGCGCGCCGGCGGTCTGGATATGCAATGCAGACGACTCTTGCCCTGACCCTCCAAGCAGCGACGATGGCCGCTCAAGCTGTAAAAGATTATAAGGGGCGGCCCTCTACTGCTCGCCTCCATTCAGACCTCGAGGCTGCTCGGAACTAGGATGCCAAGTTTGCTGACAGGATCGTGGCCATGGAGAAGGAGTATGCTGAGACGGCCGAGCGAGCTAAACAGGATCTCGACCGCATGAGGCAGGAGCTCGACCGGTCCCGGGCGGCGACCGATCGGATGCGCGACCAGATGACGGAGGCCCGCCAGTTGCATGCGGCCTCGCAGGAGGAGGCGGACGGGCTGAAGGTGGTGGTGGACCGTCTAAATGGCGAGTTGGAGTCGTCGAAGGGGGAGCTATCCGCCAAGGTTGCCGAGCTCAAGGATGCGGACAAAAACATCGCAGGGCTGAAGGAGAAGTTGGAGGCGACCGAAGCCGATCCCTTTCTCAACGTGGAGTATGTCAGCGAGTTTGCCTATTACATGGCTTACGCCGACGCCATCCGTGCTGCCAAGAAGGGAGGGCTCGAGGTCGGCCCTCTGATCGATAACTTAAAAGCCTACGTGCTTGAGCATTCCTTGCAGCCGGCCTTCTTTGTGCCGATCCTTGACCTCACCGACCTCGGGATCGACCTGAGATGGTATCCATCGCCGGACAAACTTGTTCATCCGGAAGCCGGTGAGGAAGCGCACGCCAATACAACTGCTGGTGACGAAGGCCAGGCGGGGGCGGCCTGAGTGAGACCGTTATCATTTTGTTTTTTCCCTTGTGATTTTTCAGTTTTTTCGTGTTTTGCCTTCGGGCGTATGTACAAATGACTTGAATGAAATAAAATACATATTTTGCATCTGATTCCTTGTTTGTACGATCGCCTGTCTGACTGTTTTGCATACGACTTTACACAAGTGTTTGCACAATTGCACCTGATTCCTTACTTGTACGATCGTCTGTCTGAATGTTTCGCATTTTGACTTTACACAAGTGTTTGAGGAGCGGCCGTTGTATGAATAACTCCGAATGTATTGGTATACTTAAAATTCTTACTTGTAAATTTCTGAACAAAACCGATCGTCATATGTGTGTTTGAACAAAGCCGATCGTACATGGTGGTTCCGTCCTCCAGATCGCATGTATGGCTCCGTTTTGTCCCTTCTTTTTGTTTACTTGGTGAAAGTAAGGGAACGAAAATAATTCGTTTAGTGAGCTACCTTTAGTCTGTTTCTTGCGATCTTCAATTTTGTTGATTCCTCGAGGGAGGCCGAACGTCCCGTCCTGGAGAGATTTCGCACAATCGTGGGGTTCGATGGAACCGACCTCTACGACTATGTCTTGTGCGCGAGCGACATTCCGCCTGATGGTTAGCTTCTTGCGACTCATTTAATCTGTAAGGGTCCTCCGTAGGCTACATTTCGCCTCGCAAAGTAGCGATGGGGCAGATGGTCTCTGCCTGGAGGATTCCTTGCATGGGGCATCGTCGGATAAATCGACTTCGCTATCGTGGCTTGTTAGCACTTTTCTGCCTAAGAGGGCATACGTTGTGACGGGGGAAAGGACGCGATTGCTTGCCTAGGTCCATCAGGTTAGATGAAGGATCCGAGGACGGGCGAGCGTGTCCATTGATCTGTTTTGGAGGGTCCTTCGGCTACGCTCGCCTCGCATTTAAATGAAAGGGCGGATGATCTCTGCACAAAGGAACCTTGCATGGACGGGCTATCAGTTCCATCGACTCCCAGAACTATGGCTGCACTTTTCTACCTCGGATCTCCATGTTAGATGACGATCCTCGACGGTATACGTTGTGCTAGGGGGCGATCGCTTGCATAGGTCCATCAGGTTAGATGACGACCTCTTGTAGGGCGAGCGAGTCGTCCTCTTTTTTATTTATTTGTTTTGTGGAGGCGAATCATATAGAGGGGATCGGAAAATCTCATTAAACTCTTTGTACATTGGGTAACTGAATATAGAGTTTTTATTGGTAGTATTTCTTCAAATGTACGGCGTTCCAGGGATATTGGTCCGGAGTGCCGTCTGGGTGTTGGAGTTCGTAGGCTCCTTTGGTCAGCCATTTGGATATCCTGAAGGCCCCCTCCCAATTCAGGCTAAATACTCCCGTGTGAGTCTGGACCTTTTTGAGGACTAGGTCGCCCACTTGGAACCGCATTTCCTTGACCATCGAATTGAAGAATTTTTCGGATTTCCTTTTGTGGATCGTGTTCTTCATTTCCGAGGTCAGTCGTCGTTCTTCGAGCATATCCAAGTCGATCCGTCGGGCTACATCATTGTCCGTCGTCATTTCTTGTTCAGTTCGGTGGCTGAGGACGGCGATCTCTGAAGGGATCACTGCTTCTGTTCTGAAGGCGAGGGCGAACGGGGTTTCACCGGTTGAATTTCGGGTCATCGTTCGGTAGGACCACAAAATATTCGGGAGCTCGCTCTCCCATCGTCATTGTTTGGATTCGAGTCTTGCTTGGATCGTGTGTTTGAGAGTCTTGTTTACAGCCTCTACCTGCCTGTTCGTCTGAGGGTGGTAAGGGGCCGAGAACAACTTTTTAGTTCCCTATTTCAAACAGAATTGCATGACTTCCAAACCGTCGAACTTCTTTCCGTTGTCGGAGAAGATAGCCTGGGGTAGACCGAACCGGCATATGATGCTCTTCCAAATGAACTTGATTACTTGTTCTTGGACGATCTTGTTGAGTGGCTCAGCCTCAGCCCATTTCGTGAAATAATCGACACCCACGATGGCAAATTTACATCCCCCTGGCACCGTCGGCAAGGGACCGATGAGGTTGATGCCCCATTGGGCGAACAGCCATGGAGTGTACATAGAAGTGAGCTGCTCGGGGGAGAGCTTGATGTTCGGGCCCATCACTTGACACCTGTGACAAGATCGGGCGTAGGCGATCGCGTCTTTTTGTAGTGTAGGTCAGAAAAAGCCTTGCCTGGTCGTCTTGTGGATGAGAGCTCGCCCTTCAGCGTGATTTCCGCAGATCTCGTCATGGATTTCGGCTAAAACGAGTCGGCCTTCCTCCGACGTAATGCACTTGAGGAGAGGAAGGCTGATAGCTCACTTGTAAAGCCGGTCGTCCAATAGGGTGTATCTGGTTGCTTGGAGCTGAAGCTGGCGAGCTTTGATACGATCGTCGGGGACCGTTCCGTCCTTCAAGTATTTAATGAACGGAGTCATCCAGTTCTCTTCGGCGATGGAAACTGTGGTGATCAGGATTCTGTCTATCTCCGGCTTTGCTGACTTCGTGATTTGGATGTTAGAGAAGTCTGCCGCCCCATGTGACGATGCGAGTTTGGATAGGGCATCGGCCTGGGAGTTATGCTCTCTCGGGACTTGTTCGATCAGCACTTCTTCAAACTTTGTGCACATTTCAGTGACCAATTCTTGGTATTTGATCATCTGTTCGCCGCATGCCTCATACTCCCCCTTGACTTGGTTCACGACCAAGAGGGAGTCCATGAAGATGTGGAGGCGACGAACGTCCAGGGCGAGTGCTAGATCGAGCCTGCCTACCAAGGCTTCGTACTCAGCTTCATTGTTGGTTGCACGGAACCCGAAACGCACAACATTTGTGAAACTTTGGCCGTCGGGGCTGATGAGGATAATCCTTTCCCCTGATCGCGAGTTGGTCGTCGAGCCATCTACGTACGATTTCCAAGCAGGACGGCCGACCTGGGTTGGACTGGGCGGGAATGTTAATTCCACCACGAAGTCCGCCAGATCTTGGCCTTTGATCGCCATGCGAGGAGCGTACATAACACCGTATTGGGTGATCTCCAGTGACCACTTGAGGAGTCGCCCGTTGGTGTCTGTCCGGTGCAGAACTTGCCTTAAGGGGAGAGTCGTCAGAACCTCCACTTGGTGTTCGAAGAAGTAGGCCCTCAGCTTGCGAACACTCATGACTAATGCGTAGGCGATCTTCTCCAGAGGCGTGTAATGCGTTTCTGCGTCATGGAGCGCTTTACTAATGAATTAGATCGGCAAGTGGGCTTGCCCCTCTGCTCGCACTAATACAGCGCTCAGCGCGACCTCTGAGTCCACCAGGTAAAGGAATAGCTTTTTGCCGGGGATTGGCTTCGCCAGAATTTGGGGATTAGACAGATACTCCTTGATTTTGGCGAACGCCACTTGACTTTCCTTCATCCATGCAAATTTCTTATTCTTTATGGTGGTAAAGAATGGCTTGCTTTTGTCTCCGAGCCGAGAAATGAAATGGTTAAGGGCAGCTAGACAACCTGTGAGGCGTTGCACCTGTTTGACGTTCTGTGGCTCCTGAATGTCGAGGATCGCCTGGATCTTGATGGGGTTCGCTTAGATCCCCCTTTGGCTCACGATGCGCCCCAGGAACTTTCTGGAGGTTACCCGGAAGTTGCATTTCTTGGGGTTCAGTTTCATGTAAAATTTCTCAAGGATGGCGAACGTCTCGGCAAGGTCTTTGGGGTGATCTTCCTTTTTGAGGCTCTTTACCACGATGTCGTCAATGTAAACCTCCATGGTCTTGCCGATCTGGTCGGCGAACATCCCGTTGACTAGTCGTTGGTAGGTCGCCCCCACATTCTTCAGACCGAACGACATTCGGACCCAAAAGTACACGTCTTTTTCTGTGTGGAACGACGTGTGTTTTATGTCTTTCTCCGCCATCGGGATCTGATGGTACCCGGCGAAGGCGTCCATGAACGACATCATTTCGCAACTTGCCGTGCTATCGACCAAGTGGTCAATATGAGGCATCAGAAAGTGGTCTTTCGGACATGCCGCGTTGAGGTCGGTGAAATCGATGCATAACCTTCAGGAGTTGCTCGCTTTTTTGACGAGCACCGCGTTGGCTACCCACTGTGACTCGTCGGTAGCTACTCCGATTAGTTTGTTGTCGAGTAGATTTTTGATTTCTATGTCGAGCGCAGAATACTTCGGACCGAATTTCCTACGTTTCTGGTGAACAGGCTTCCTTGCCGGGTTGATCTTTAGATAGTGGCAATCGTGTTTAGGACTAATGCCGACCATATCTTGATGCGACCAGGCAAAGACTCCGATGTTCTTACATAGTAAACTGATCAGATCGTCTTTCAACTCGAGACCGACGCCTGTGCCAATCTGCACCTCCCTCTCCAGGCGAGCCTGATCTATCATTATACTTTCCAAATCTTTGATGGGGATGGTCGCTTCTCGTTTGGAACGATTTCCGGTCTCGATCCTTGGATCAATGTCTAGGCTTGGCTCGAAACCGATCCTTGGCTCGATGTCATCCGACAATCGATGCGAGGTGCCGTCCTCTGAGTCTGGCTGGTATGAGGTGCTTGGCTCGTCGATCTCCATTGGTTGAATGTCGATCATCTCAATGTTATAAATGGTATGGGAAGCGTTTAAAAGGGAAGTTATGACACAGGAGTAATTCAAACATTTCTTTGCCATTAGCTGGTCTCCTTTTACAGTACCGACCGTCCCATCGGCAGTGGGGAACTTGATACAGTAAAAGAAAGAAGAGGCGACCGCCTCGAAGGTTTCTAGAAAGGGGCGACCTAGGAACCCATTATAGATGCTGGGCCTATCTATGATTACAAAATTGAGGTTCCTAGTGATCCTAACCTTGGGATCGTAATAGCATATTAGCTCGACAGAGAGCTTGATCCTTCCATAGGCTTGGACCGTGTTGTCGCGGAACCCTTTAAGCACGGTATCAAATGGCTTGATGAACTTGATCAGGTTGCCGAGCTGGTCCAGAGCAGATTTGAATATGATATTGCAAAAGCTCCCATTGTCAACCAGCACGCGGTCGACCATTTTCCCAAGGATACATGCAGAGATTACCAATGCATCCTCTTTGGGGCACTGCACTCTCTCCATATCCTCTTTGGATATGGTTGGCTCTTGGGGCACCACGACATGGACCCCGGCGAACGCCCTCAACTCGGCCTTCCAATTTCTATTCGACATGGTGGAAACTGGGGAAAGGCCTTCGAGATTTCCACCTCCCGACTGAAGCATATTGATCCGGCCGCCGGGGTTGATCGGAGGGATTGATTCGTCTGAGTACTCCGGATCGTTTTGCTCGATCCTGGCGACTGTATTGGGAGGGATTCCGCCGTTCTGTCGGTGATCGCGCCCCCCAGTCCTTTCTGCCCGGGGTTCTGGCTTGGTCACCAAATTATCCACCTTGCCTTCCTCGAACAATCTCCAGAGTTGTCTGAGGAGGTCGCGACACTGGATGGTGTTGTGGCCGGTACTTTTGTGGTAGGCACAAAATTTGCTGCGGTCCAGATGACCGTTGTCCCTCATCGGCTTCGACTTGCTAAGCCACTCGCGCCCCTTGATGGCGTTGAAGATATGGGCCGGAGACAGATTGAGGTTGCGGAGGAGGTGAACTTCCACATCCTCGAAGGCCTTGAACTCACCGGGCGGCTTTGCGACCGCCTTTCTGGGCTTGGCGACCGCCTTCTTCGGGATGGAAGATGGCGCCTTCCCTTCTCCGGTAGATCCCTCGCCTAAGCGAAGGGTGAGCATCCTCTGCCTAGCCAGAAAGTCGGTGGCCCTGACGTGGAAGATCGCGTAGGTCGGGGGGATGTCCTTCATGAGGTGCCTGAATATGGGTGAATGGCCATATGATCCCCCGAGGACCGAGTAGAGGGAGAGCTCATCGCTAATGGGCTCGCCGGTGAGGACTATTTCATCCACCCGGTCGATGTAGTCTTCGTCGGGCTTGTCCTTCCCCTGCCTGATCTTCATCATGTGGTGGGGGCCCTCTGGCCGAGCGAATTTAGCGGCGAAATACGACGTGAAGTCGTTCGCCAGCTTCTCAAAACAGTTGATTGAACGCGGTGGCAGTGAGATGTACCATCTATGGGCAAGATCGCCCAATGTTAAGGGGAACATTCGGCACTTCGTTGCGTCCGATGCCCCGCATCCAGTCATGTAGATCCGGAACTTGCTCAAGTGGGTCTCAGGGTCTGATCCCCCCTCATATAAAGGTGTTTGAGGAGGAGCGATCTTCGGTTGTACGGGGGTGAGCTTGATCTAGACCGCGAGCGGATCACTCGGTCCGGCGATCGCTCTCTTGGCGCCTGCCCCAGTTTCTATGAGCGCCTTCATTTCGTCGAGCTGGCGCTGCATTGCGGCCATCGCCGTCGCCTGACAGCTCGCGGATTGGCTCTCGGAGCGGGAGCCGAGGCGATCATGTACCGATCTCCTGGCCCCGTGGTAGGTGACGAGTTCTCTGCCACCGAGCTCAATTCTGGGGCGAGTGGGAGCCCGTTGGCTGGCCTGTCTTCTGGGAGTTGGGTATGCCGAACTCCTAGTGACGGATTCGGACTCCGATGTCTCATGGATGGGGCCTGAATGCCCAGGTCTCCATGAGGGATCACTCCCTAGGCGGCTGAAGATGGAATTGTCCCGCCTTACGAGTGCCTTTTCCTGTGGCTTGGGGCTTTCTGACGATTTCTCGACATAAAGCCCCTTAAGCTTCCGCTTGCCTGCACGGCGGATGGCTGATGGAGTAATGGTGGGTGAGTCGCATGTTTTCCGTCGCTCCCTTAGGATGGCCATGGCCTCCTCGACCTGTTCCGCGGTTTGGAACTGATCGAGTGAGATTCTGGGGCCGTCCCTCGGGGGCGGGAGTGAGACTCTAGCATCGCCGCGGTCGTCTTCCGCCGCAGGTTGGGACTCGGCCTATGCCGGAATAAGGTGTCCGGCAGATCGTAGGGTGGCTCTTTTCGAGGTCGTGGCCGACGTCATGATTCTGAAGGTTTTTCTTTGAAGAACAGTGAGTGTTTCTTCAAGTATATGCCCCGGAGAACAGTGAGTGTTCTTCGAGACGGTCGGAATAAAAAATGAAGGTTAAGATCCCCTTCATTTGGCGCCAATTGTTGTTACCCAAAATATTATCCGGAGATGATATGCTGGAATGGACGAGTAACAAACAAAGTGTGAGAGCACATCCGTGGGGAAGTAAATAACACAAGATTTTCTGGGGTTGTTAGTCCCGGGCTTGAATGCTCTCGCGAGATGGTATTAATATAAATACTGGTGAGTACAAATATTAATGTTAGAGTACAATTACAATGAGTGTAAAGACCCTAGTTATCTTAGCTTTGGAGAGCTGAAGATTGCCGGAAGAACCAGAGATGAAGCTCTGTGAGTTCTTGTTACAAAGATAAGAAGTTCTCTGTATTGTTTACTTTTAGCGTTATCACTGTCACTGTGTTAACGTTGTCACTGTCCTCTTGCCAATGCTGGAGGCCTCCTATTTATAGGAGAAAGGGTTGTTGGGACGTCCCTGTCAGCCGCGGGCGATCGCCATTTCCTGCATTTGAATAAGGCGGGTGATCGTCCTAGCACGTGGGACTGTTTCCTTAAAGTCCGCAACTTCTGCTGGCAGCCAGATGCGCAAACAAATGAGGAGGCGACAGGTGCCTCACGTCGTTGTCTTGGGAGGTCCCACCTAGGACCTTTCGGCGGGTCTGTCGGTAGGTGAGGCCGTCCTTATCACTGAGAGCTGCTGATGGGCTAGAGTAGGGCCTGTTCTTGCGGCGCCTTTTGTGGATCTGCATGTGAGTCTTCACCCGAGATTCGGTCTTCACAGAATTTGACGGGTGTCGGATTCATACGTGGCACGGGACGGTCGTCCCCGGTCAGACATTAGAGGCGATCGCCAGATGCCAAAAGACGATCGCCATGGACGTCGACCGCTAGGCGCTTGCCCAGCATCTGATTTCTTTGGTTGGCTCCCGACCATTATTCCGATCCCCATTGAGGCGTATAAATCACTGCACAACACTATGAATACACTTGGTGTTGTCGTTGTGCTTTGATAATATATATGTATATATATTATCTTATATCGGTGCGTTGTGATTTGACTATTGCGTCGTGCATTGTGTTTGTTGCCATTGAGTGAATTACTTGGATATTATTGATGTGATATGTTATTTGTGTGAATGTGTGGATATGGTTGAAGGTCTACGGTGACACATGGCATGTTATCATGTGGTCAGGATGCAACAAGTTATTGATCCAACCGTGCGAGCCTAAGATAATCTACGGTGACACATGTCTTGTGATCATGTGGCCTCGAGTGGGATTTGTGGCTTCATCCTGGTCATTGGCGATGCACGTGCGTGAGTTGTTTTATGATTGTGTCCAGCTCGGGAGGGTCCTTAGAGGCCTCGAGTGGGATTTGTGGCTTCGTACCGGTCCTAGGCGATACTTGTATGTGATTATGTTGTGTTGATTTTATGTCCGTTGAGGACACTTGATGTGGGCTCTGGCCCTGTGAATTGTTGTTGGTCCTATTTGTGAAAATGAAATCTTTGGGCTGTGACCCCTATTGATTTTGGAAAGCGAAGGATTCAGAAATCCTGAGTTGTTTCTATCAAAACTCCCGATGGCATTTTAAATCACTTTATAAATTGTTTTCCTTGATTTGGGATCTTTTTATTTTGGAAAGCTTTACCTAAACTCTTGCCTCGGGAAGTATTATCGTTATGTTTAAATCTTTGAGGATTCCTAATTATTATTGACCTTGGAACTTGTATTGTATGGCTCGCATTTTTGCACTTTGTACTTGCACTAGCAAAACAGTGGAGTTTTGCTAACCCCCGAGTATTCGGGGGGTGGATGTCTGTCTTTGCATTCAGGTTTTGGGGAGCATAACACAGGGTCGGCATGAAGGATAATGAAAGATGAACGATACTAATCACACAAGGACTCGTTGATGTCGTATTGGTTTAGTTGTATTTTATCTTCCGCTGCAGTATTCTTTCCCCGTTGTATAGGAGTGTGTTGTATTCGACCCCTGCTTGGGCATGTAATGTGTTTGAGTTGTATGTATTTATTGAAAGACTAGATCGGTCTACTGAGTCATTTTAGCCTTAAAGGCATTGTTGAGATGTTCGATGTTGTTACCAGTCTGGTAGATCCTTGAGGAAAGGTTCTACGGCGTGTAATATCCCTGAGCGGATCGGGGGTGTTACATAAATGGTATCGGAGCTTAGGTTGTGGAAACCTAGGCTGTCGGGTTTAGTGGTGTCTGTTGAGTTTTTATCTCGTCAGAATTTATCTGACTGAGTCGTGTCGCGATGCGTCGTCTGAGTTTGTTGGTCGTGATTAGTATCGTGGGGCGATCATCATCTTCGTGCGCCTATGGATGTAAGTCTCCCTTCTTTGTGATTGTGCCTCGTCCGATGCGAGTTACTGATATGATTATGTGTTAAGTGATGGAACCTTTATGCAGATTCTTGGTTTAGTGATGCGTTCGTGTGATTCTCATATTTCGTTTATATGAGGAGTGTTGTCATTATTTATGTCCCTTTGACTGTGGAATTTGACTGTTTATTTTCCGGTAAAAGACACGTGCTGTCTTGATTTTGAGCGAGTTGATGCGTGTGTTGTGGAGTATGTATGTGAATATTGTTACATGTGAGTTTTGAGGCATTCTAGCCTAATAAATTTTCAAAAACCTTGAGTATCTTAGAAAATAAATTTCGAGACGTACCTTTAAAATGAATTATTTTCTCGCGGTACTTTCAAAGTGCTTTCTAGTGCCGCAATATATTTCAAATTATTCCAATTGGGGACCAAAATATTTTGAGATATTTTCAATTATTTAGAAATGCTTTGCTTAGACCCGAGAGTCGAATATTTCCGAAAGGTTTTCACTAAAAGAAGAGTGTCCTCATTTTTGTTCAACGCAAGATGGTTTTCAAAGTCTCGATTATGATGTTTGTTCAATTTTTTGTAATGTGATACTCAAGATCTACTGGTGTTTCCAAATTGTTTTCAAAAGATGGTTTTCATTTTTAAAACCCATCATTTCCTGCTTGTGGTCGGAGAATGTATGTATGATGTTCGAACTTTCGTTAGGGTGTTAATCCCGAATTGTGATTGAATTGGTGGCGTGAGCGTTGAGTCGTTCGCCACGCATTTGTTATGTTAGCCCTCTATGAGAGGTGTGATGTTGATCTTCAATGTTGTCGTTTCGTGGTGATTTGCGTGCTATCGCACCCGTGTGAGCGGTTAGGACTTGAGTTTGTATGATTGTGTACATACGTGGTTGTTGTAACACCCCAAACTAGGCGGATATTACAGTGCCGTGGACCCCCGACTAGGACCCACCAGACGAATGAAAATTAATGAATTAAATAATATAATTGTAGTACCGAACCACATTATATCATCCATCTCTCCGATAAGGAGTTTCATTACGACACACCCAAGAATAGAAAATACATGTATATTTTATATGAAGATAAAATACACAACACTGAATGAAACGGAGTATCCAAATAGAAAAACTGCAGCGGAAAAATAAAATGACAACAACATGAATGACTGAAAGGATTGGGGCCCCCTACTAGTATCACTGAGACTCCTCGCCGTCAGTGTTCTATTCCCGTGCTTTTGCCTTGCCATGACCTGAAAACAATATCCCCAAATGGGCCGCCATACGTAACAACAATCCTCAAGGGTTGAATATACACAATCATGATATATCTTTAGTTATGAAATATCCTTAGTTATGAATTTAAGCTGAAGAGGAGCATCATAGTACGCCCGTAATGTTCTGTCCAAGTGTACAAGACGAGTGCCCGGACACACCAGTCCTTGTACCTAATTAGTCTCACGGAGGTAAACGTTACCGTGTGCACAGTCCAATGTATCGGTGACCCAATACATGACCATCGTGTGCTCGACTAAAAATTCCACACATCCGCACCCGGTCACACAATATGAACCCAGAAGGTCATATGAACGAGAATGACCATAATGAATATCAATGAATAATAATCCGACAAAGTCAAGAATGACTCACCGAGATGAAAATAATAGTGAAGTGAATGATAGCTCAATGAAATGATTGGAACCATCGTTCCTCGTGAATGAAGTGATTATTCGACAATTACAAGTCTCAATACAGTTAATACAATTACGAATGAGTTATGATTATGAATTAACAACAACAAAAGGAATGAATATTCTTTTAACCGAGTAAGAATTAACTTACTCAACACCGGTGACAAATGTCCTTCCACGAACAACGTCCTAAATGAGATGTCGGTCGCTCGAACAACCTTGAATAACACAATTACCAACAATCCGTTCAATCATACGAATCAAACACGGTTATAACTAACTCAAAACGTCGATACGACTAAACCAAACTCATTGGGGCATTATATCAAACACGTTGTGGCCAATCTTCGATTGTTTACACCCAAACCTTCACTATACCATTATCAAAACCCCAAGGAGTGTTCCAAACTAACAAAACATTTTCAATACAATCAATAATCCAATATGAATGTCCAAATTCGTGATTACAACAATAACTAATCGAAAACCCCCAAATCCAACTCAATATTCAAAGTGTTCTTGAATAACCCTTTAATAATCCAATGAATATTCATACACACTCGTAATCATACGTACATCTCTTCATACAACATGATTATAACGTCCAAAACATCATATCTCAACACAAAATCGAAATCCAAGATGTTGAAGAATATTACCTTTGAAGATCCAAACACTTTGATCCGAAGAATACGCGTTAGATCGACTATCCGAGATTCCCAAACGAATGAAGATGATGAAAACCGAACACCCAAGTGATTGATGATGAAAAATCTCTCCCTCAAGCTCTCTCTCGGATATAAGTTGAAGAAAGGATAAAATTAGTAAAAAGTCCCGTCCAAGCCCTTATAAACTGCCGTAAGTTACGGCCGTAACTCGGCCTACTTACAGCCGTAACATCCCAGGTCAACGGCCTTAGGCTGTAGCCAGCCATCTCGTACGGCCGTAACTCGGCTTCGTCCAGAAACTGCCGACAGCCATACGGCCGTACCCGCACCCATCTTACGGGCGTAACTCGCCCTCGTCCAAAACACCTGTCGACAGCCATACGGCCGTACCCGCACACCATACGGGCATAACTCAACCGATACGGCCGTACCCGGCCAAACTTACGGGCATACGACCCCTTCGTCGAAACTGACCAAACACCCTGCCTGCAACGTACGGCCATATCCGGCCAAGCTTTACGGCCGTACCTGCCTCTTCTTACGGCCGTATGCCACAACCCTTACGGCCGTAAGTCCTTCTCGTCTGACAAATCCTAAAAATTACAAACACCCCTTATGTCCGTAGCCTGCCCACCTTACGGTCGTATCTCTCCTTCGGCCAAAGCAACCTTGATCCGATGAAAGCATGTTACGACCGTAATATATGATTAGTTATGGCCGTAACTCGTTGCTGACCAACAAACTCAGACGACGCGTCACGACATGACTCAGTCAGACAAATTCTGACGAGACAAAAACTCAACAGACACCACTAAACCCGACAGCCTAGGTTTCCTCAACCTAATCTCTGATACCATTTATGTAACACCCGCAATCCGCTCAGGGATATTACACGCCGTAGAACCTTTCCTCAAGGATCTACCAGGCTGGTAACAACATCTGCCTTTAAGGCTAAAATGACTCCGTAGACCGATTTGGTCTTTAAATAAATACATACAACTCAATCACAACACATGCCCATGCAGGGGTCGAGTACAGCACACTCCCGTACAATGAGGAAAGGATACTGCAGCGGAAAATAAAATATAACTAAACCAATATGCAATCAACGGGTCCTCGTGTGATTAGTATCGTTCATCTTTCATCATCCTTCATGTCGACCCTGTGCTATGCTCCAAAACCTGAATGCAAAGACAGACATCCACCCCACGAATACTCGGGGGTTAGCAAAACTCCACTGTTTTGCTAGTGCAAGTACAAGTACAAAAATACGAGCCATACAATACAAGTTCCAAGAACAATAATAATCAGGAATCCTCAAAGATTTAAACATAACAAAAAGACTTCCCGAGGCAAGAGTTTAGGTAAAGCTTTCCAAAATAGAAAGATCCCAAGTCGAGGGAAACAATTTATACACCAATTGCACGATTCAATGGTAACGGGAGAAGGAGCATGTGAAAAGGTTTGAAGTTGCTGCGTCAATGCTGCGACTTGGTCCGACAATGTAGAGATCGGATCATTATTCGAGATTTCCATAACTCGCTTTGGGATTAGTCGTTCAGAAGGCCACTGATACGTATTTGCGGCCATAGCTTCCAACAAAGAGTGTGCTTCAGCCACCGTTTTCCTATCAAGGCTCCTCTAGCGGCTGCATCCACAAGAGTGCATGTAGAAGCACTCAATCCGTTGTAAAATGTTTGAATTTGTAGCCAGTCCGGAAGGCCGTGGTGTGGGCATCTCCGTAACAAATCTTTGTACCGCTCGCAAGCTTCGTGAAGAGACTCCATATCAAATTGACCAAAAGTAGTAATTTCATTTCTTAACCTCGCTGTCTTCGAAGGTGGGAAGAATTTAGCAAGGAAGGCTTGCGCTAATTCCGCCCATGTCGTGATAGAGCCCGACGGTAAGGAATTCAACCAAAATTTCGCTTTGTCCCTCAAAGAGAAAGGGAAAAGCCTTAGACGGATGGCATCATCGGTAACACCATTGTTTTTAAAGGTGTCACAAATCTCGAGAAAAGACGCGATATGCGCGTTGGGGTCATCGTTCGGCAGACCTCAAAACTGGCTCGCTTGCACCATCTGAATGATCGCAGGCTTGATTTCGAAATTGTTTGCCTGAATTGCCGGATGCCGAATCCCCGAAAAGTTCGCATTAATTTGAGGCATAGCATAATCGCGGAGTGCTAATGCCGGTTGAGCTTGTTGTACAAGATTATCACCTCCGCGATTTTCGGTATTTTCGGCCATGGTGACTGTGGTTGGTAACTCTCGTTTCTCCTTTTTGTTTCTCCGAAGAGTGCGCTCGAGTTCGGTATCCAAAGGTAGTAGGCCTTCATTACCGAATTTTCTCATGCACTAACCGGAACTCCTGAAAGGAAAAACAAATAAATAAAATTACACAAAAACAAATAAAAAAAATGTTCAAACTAAGACTAGAAATATTGAAATCGATATTAGTAGAATATTCAGTCCCCGGCAACGGCGCCGAAAACTTGTTGCGATATTTCGTTAAACGCAAGTGCACGTTATCGTAGACAAGTAATAAAGTGATGAGTGAGTATCGTTCCCACGAGGACTGAATCACTAAGTACCGATTTATATGTATTCTAATTTTATTTGAACAATCGAAATTTAGGTTGCAATTAATGACTAAAGAAAATCAATAATAAAAAGAAAAACGATCGCTCGAAAAAAGAAAATCAAATGATGAAAAGTCTAGGATTGCGAATCCACCTTGGTTTATCCGAATTTACTCTCGATTATCTGAAGTTAATGATTTCCCCAATTTATTGAAGGCGAAGATTGCTAAAATACTATACCGCCTCTCCCGAGGTCAATAGATTTTTCTAAAGGCGAATAATGCACTCTATCCCTAGGTGAATTAATTCGTCATTAGGCAAAAAGCACAAAATCTTCAAAAGGCCACGTAGTTCCTATGAGTATATTCCTATCTCACAAGATAAAACGGTTCTCACCAATAGTTCCTCACCAACTCTCCTCTCCTGATTCGAGTTGCGTAATTAAAACAATCCAATTATTGGCAAGACAATTGAAAGCATTAAAATCAATCGGGAAAACTCAACAGAAAAAGGGACTTATATAGATAATCAAAAGCAAATCCGTCAAAACTTTGGTTTCATCAAAATCCTAGAACAGGGTTTTAGCCTGACATGCTAAAAGATAAAAATACAGAATTAATGAATGAAAGCATTGAAATCAAATGCAGATGAAGACTCGGATTCCTCCGTTCTTCTGGCTTCCGCCCTCTGCCCTTGGTGTCTTCTGCTTCTTGTGATTGATTCCTCTCCTCCGCGATTCTCCTCTGATTCCAAGATCATCTCCTTATGACCTTAAACCCTTATTTATAATCCTCTTTTTCCTCAAAAACGCGCCTGTGTAATTAGGTCGAGAACAGGCTCCAAAACGGCCCAGAAACGCGGCACTTTCTGTCAAAACCGCCCTGTGGGCCGCGGCTCACTTAATCTGTGCCACGGCTCACGGGGCACAGCGGGATGCCTGGGCGCTGTCTATTCTTCTGGGCCGCGGCTCACTATATCTGCGCGGCTCAGAGTACAGTTTACTCGGGGGGGTCGCTGGTCACCTGCGTGTGCCGCAACCCACTTTGTCTGTGCCGCGGCCCCAGGCCAAATTTCGCCATTTTCGTCCGTTTTTCATCGTTTCGGCTTTCGGACTCCAATTTCCTGCAAAACATAAAATAATAGGGCATTAAAGGCTCATTTATGCAGATTTACTCATGAAAAGAATACAGAATAATGATAAATAAGCATATAAAAATACGCCTAACAAATACGGCTCAACCGGGAAGCTCCAAAACGCTCGATGCTATCGAAAAGGAAGACGACAACGAACGGAAGGGTTCAACACGGTTTCTTCGCAAGAAACTCGACCCTAACATCATATAATTAATAAATCAACGATCATACGAGTAAGAATAATCATAAAACGTCCGAAAATTGCTCTATGACATCTAGCGGACACCTTCAAGGCGTCGATCAAGAACTCGACCAAAACAACGAATCGATACGATCCAACCATGGAATAACAAGATAAATGATATAATACATCGAAATAATCATAAACCCATCACAATCCTAAGTTAAATCGGATTAAACGGACGAAATCAACCAAAATACCCAAATTCCACAAAACTAGATTTTCAAGAAATCTAACCTTGATTCGGTAGATCGGAGGAGGTTATGGGATGATTGATTGATGTTAGAAATTCAAGAACTTCGTGGATTGATAGATAAACAACATCTAATCACGAACTCCAAGCCCCAGCCGCGGAAGGAAATGAGAGGGATGAGAAAACTGGGTGAAAACCTGACTGCAGGGCCTTAAATAGGCTGCCTGCCGGCAGGGTTACGCACGTAACCGGCCAAGGCTTACGTACGTAACCGAGTCACTGCCCCAACTCTACCGGCATCGTTACGTAGGTAACCGGCCAAGGCTTACGTATGTAACCGGCCTTACGTACGTAACTGCCGAGTACTACCGGCCGTAACTCGGCCAGTGCCGGCCTGGGCCCAGACTGCCCGGCCATGACTCGGCCGGGGCCAACTCCGACGGCCCGAACGACCTCAAAACCGAACCTGAATACGAATCGAAGATACGGTTACGAAGTACTCGCAAAGATGAATTCGAGCACAAAGAGAACACACGATTCCGACTACTCGAAGGCTCGAAATTCGACAATGGAAGGTAATTACCCCTAACTTTGGGAAATTACGAAAATGGCCCAAAACGTCCGAAATACACGATACACGATCGAAACACCAAGCCGAAGCTTGCAACATGAGTAATAACCTTAAATGAACTTACGAGAAACTCGAAACAATAGTTTCGGACGAGATTCGCAAGAATCGAACTCAAGTGCGGAAAAACCGCTCAAAAACACGAAACTCAATAAAACAATACCGAAACGAACTCGGATGACAAAAAGTGCAGAATTAATCATTCTTGGAATGACCAAACGGTCATGAGTGAGTCGTCAAAATGGACTTTCGCCGAAAAAAAAGAAATTACCGGAAATCGAAATTACGGGTATTACAAGTTAGGAGATTCTTTTCAAGTAGTATTGCAAGTGGGTTTTTAGCCATTTTAGAGAGATTCAGTTTCGTTTTCTGCAAAGATTTAGACAAGATTAAATTAGTGACTTGTTTAATTATGACCGAGTATAGAATTTAAGGGCTTGTATAATTCTTATCTCGGCTCCCACTAATTTTATCGGAATTATACACTCCAATGTTATAATCCGGAAATCATGATAAGAACGACTTCTTAGTGGTGATCAAGTTCTTTGCAAATTTTAACAGACGTAACCTATCAGGTTTCTTGTCAATTAATTTCTGTAAAGTGGTGTCTAACACCAACCCGTCTAACGGATGATTTGATCTTCTTTTACCCCTAGTCTTCATGCCCTCAACCTATCAGGTTTCTTGGCAGTCGAGACTATCTAGGTTTTTGACCATCAACGTCTATTGGTTTGACTATTGAATCTCACCCGGCAACCTATCAGGTTTATAGGGACGAAATTTATCACCAACTGAAGGCATCTAATGCACTCAAGAATTTTTTAACCTCTACCAAATGTACTACCCCGATAACTCGGAAGCATCACACCAGCTCGGGTATCAATTTTCTACGAGTTTGATGGAGGGTAGGAAACCTCGTAACCATTTTCAAACTTAATCTGTTTGTTGTCTGGAGAATTTCGCGATTAATGTTACACTTTGCACATTAATTCATTTATACGCGTGTTTGTTGGTTTGTCAACCATTCAAAATAAAAAACAGAAAATAGTAATCTAGTTACTATCAACATATAGCTCATAGACCTAATTCCTAAGTATTGGGTCAAGCGAATGACCCAATAAAAAAATACAGTCTTCAATTCTTCGTCTTCTCGGTCGGTTGTCTCCGGTCTTCGTCATAGCCAAAATAATAATTACATCATTGAAAAATTACATCCTATACAAATTTTCTAGTAAAAATAAATAGGCTCACAATGGCCTTTACAACCCAATCGAATCGAACAAATCAAAAAACTAAGTCCACGAGCTATATCACCATCACATAAGGATTCCATACAACATGTAATGGCAACGAAAGTAAACAATTAATTTTAATATAAATTAATCCAATTAATCTATAAAATTAATCTATTCAATTTCTACTATATTAATCCAATTAATATAAAGTGGCATTAAAATTAAATAATCAATTAATATATTAATCCAATCAATATAAAATTAATCTATTTAATTTTAATGGTATTAATCCAATTAATACTAATAATCGTCATTTAAATTCGTTCGAAGTAATCCGGCCAAAATAATATTTTCGTTTAATTTATTTCTCTTAACTAAAAATATTCCAAATATTAATTTAGTCAAATTAAAATCCAATTTAAATTTTAGGAAATAATTACAACGAAATATAAACTTAAAACGGAGTACCGGACAATCCGATTTTAGGCTCAGCCCGCGCCCCGATTCAAAATCGGGCGAAAAACCTGAGGGGTGCCTGGCCGAGCCACTGCTCGGCAGGCTGGCCGAGTCATGGCCGATCACCCTCGGCCGGATCTCGGCAGATTTGACCGAGATATGGCCGAGCATGCTCGGCAGCCTAGGATGCCCTGCCAGCACTACTACCGGCAGCCCCGTTTCTTCGTTTTTCAGACCGTTTCCAAAAACGTGGTGCTACAACGAACAATTTAAAAATCTACGATTATACCAAACATGATTCTAAATCATAAACATCATCCATAAGCATCCAAAATGCACAAATAATCGTATATACGGAAACATTGACCTCGCTCCGATCCACTGTTGGGATTCCGAAAATAAAACGAAATACGCAACAGAAAATAAAACCGAATCCCAAACAGAATCGATCAAGTAACGTATATACGAAAAATAAAAATACGAAGATAAAGATCATACCCTTGAAGCTTTTGAAATAAATCTTCGTAAAAATGATGATGATCACAAACCCCGTCCCGAACACGAAATCCCTTCGTTTCAAGCACCGAAAGTTCGAAGCCTCTACTTCACACACGTCGGAAGTTGCCCGGAAAAATTTCGACGAGACTCCGTTCTCCAAGAACACGGCTAGGGAACTCGTAGGAATTTTTTTCTCTCAATTTTTCTTAACTTTTATAACACCTCTAAGATGAAAATATTGAAAAGAAAAAAATTACTCTCCCTCTCTATAAACCTCACGGCCCAGGCGTTGGCGATTGGATTGATCCTAGCTTCCCAGAGATCGAGACATGTTTGGATTGAGCTTGATGCTGTTGCTGTGGGGACCCTGCTATCATCTGGCCATCGGGGCTATTGGCAGGTTCGTCACACTCTTATGCGTATCCGACACATTCTCAGAGATATTCAGTTCAGAGTCACTCACATTTTCCGGGAGGGCAATGTAACACCCCAATTCACAAATGGGACATTACACACCGTAGAACCCCCGTAAGGTCTACCAGGCTAACTCAAGACACGTAAACCACAATGATATCCCAAATGATGCATTCAATAGTAAATAAGTCCGTGGCCTCGGCCAAAACATTTTAACGGAGTCCATGAAACGTAAGTTAAATACCAATTCATTGCCCACGCAGGGGGCTTAAACCAGGTTTAAAAATAAACAGTCTAACTCCAGTACTCGATAAATGCAATGAAAAATCATAAAAATGCAGACTCGAGCCACATCATCATGCCATCCCATCCTTTGCTTGCGCATCCTGTGCCAGCTCCTCAGCTCGACCAGTACGTGAAATGCATAAGACGCATTTCCCCCATTTAAGGGGTTAGCATTCGAATAGCTAGTGCAAGTACACAATTACACAACATTATATACATACACGATTTAACGCAAACAAACCATTAGGAAAATCATTTTGAACATCAATATTCCGGAATATCACATTTACATCAAAACAGTATATCATCAAGTTTTCCACATCACAAACATCCACGCTCGGTAACTCGCGATCGTACCCATTAGTATCGGCCCCCAGAAGTCCCGTCGAACCGTCCCCAGGTGAGAAACCGCTTCCGCGGCCGTACCCATTAGTGTCGGCCCCCAGAGGTCCCGTCGAACCGTCCCCAGGTGGAAGAACATCAACACACGCACACAAGTCCACTTCCGTGGCCGTACCTATTAGTATCGACCTCCAGAGGCCACATGCCATCCCCAGGTGGAAGAGTAACCAACACAATCATTCAATAATCCAGTTTACATCACTCGCATCAAAACCGTACACACATAATGAAATATAATATATGTACTTGCCTTGAATAAGACGAAACGAAGGAAACGGCGGAGGAATAGGTTTCGGTCCGAAAAATCCTCCCAAATCCATTCCTAACATAATAACGGTATACAACAAGTCTCATTAATGCGGAAAGGTAAGAATTAATCCTAATTCTACCCGTTGGAACAATTTGTCGGTCATGACTTGGGTATCGTCGAATATAAGTGACGAACAATGGAAAACTTGGAGTTTAAAACCACAAATCATCAATAAAAACGAATGATTACAAGTACACGATCGAAGTCTAGCGATAATCCAATGATAATTCAGACTAAAAGAGTCAAATCCCAAGAAATTCCCAAAATTTCCCCAAAATCTCAAAACAAGGGTTTCAGGGATTCTTACCTTGATTCGGATGGTGGAAAGTGTTAGGAACTTGAAGAATTCACGCAAGGAATGCACGGATGGTAGTGGATGATGATATTCAGTTGGAATCGGCCCTAACCCTTGTCTGGAATCGCTCAAAGCCGAGAAGGATAAGAAATGATGGAAAAATGACGAAGTTGACTGCTGCTGTCCTATTTATATTAAACAGGCTTAGCGCACGCTACGCACAAGCATTAGCGTGCGCTAACGGGGTGTGGACGAACAGTCTGCCTACTGTCCTCCAGTTAGCGTACGCAAGCTAACATGATTAGCGTGCGCTAATGCTAGGAATTAGCGTGCGTTAATGCTGAATTAGCGTACGCTACCTGGTCCAGTACAGAAATACTGAACTTATTGTCCAGCCCACTGAAATCGTTAGCGCACACTACGAACCCCAGGTTAGCGTACGCTAACCACACAGTGATAGCGCACGCAAGTAAACCCGGAGTAGCGTGCGCTACTCGAGCGGCGATCGATCGCTCGCCAAGATTCGCCAACATCACAAAAATATCGAAATGCGAAGCAAGACCAGAATCCGGAAACATAAATATGGAATATTTAAGACGACAAAGCTGAGCGTTGAAAGAGAATATAATCCCGATCACCGGAGAGCCCGTAATGTAACAACCAAAGTGAAATTCTTAAACTTATGGAAATTACAAAAATGGCCCAAGTGCCCGAAAATCGCGATACGACGTCGGATTAACAAGCCGAAAGTTTCAACACGACCAACTCAACCATACAAACTTGTGCAAACCAAGAAACAACAAAAACAAACGAGTTTTACGAGAATCGAACGTACATGCGACAAGATATAATTCAAGATGAAATTATGCAAAAACATCCTCGAAACTCGTCCAACGGAAGATCTCCAAGAACTAAAAAATAGGTTCAGAATTTCAAAACAGTAACAAGCGAGTCGTCCGAAACGAACATACACCAAAATTAGAAATTACCAAAAATAGAAGGTACGGATATTACATTCTCTCCCCCTAAAAATAAGTTTTGTCCCGAAACTTACAATGCGAATAACTCGGGATATCTCGACCGCATACTCTCTTCCGTCTCCCATGTGGCTTCCTCGGATCCATGCCTCGACCATTGAACTTTAACTAAAGGAATGGTTTTATGATGAAGTTGCTTCACTCGACGTTCTAAAATCTGAATCGGCCTCTCCTCGATGGTAATGTCGGGTCCCAACTCGATATCTCCAAAATCAATAATATGGCTAGGGTCCGGTACATACTTCCTAAGCTGGGAAACATGAAATACGTTATGAACGTGACTCAAAGACGGCGGCAAGCCTAACCGATAGGCAAGCTCTCCCACTCTCTCTAAAGTCTCAAACGGTCCAATATATCTCGGACTAAGTTTACCCTTCCGGCCGAAGCAGTAAACTCCCCGTGTCGGCGACACCTTAAGCAAAACATGATCTCCCACCTCAAACTCCAACAGCGAGCGACGCGTATCGGCATAAGACTTCTGCCGACTCTGGGCCGTCAACAATCTATCACGAATCAGAGCAATCTTCTCTCTTGTCTCCACTACCATATCGGGCTCGGTACCAATCAGCTCGGACGCATCGTCCCAACACAACAGCGATCTGCACCTCCTCCCATACAACGCCTCAAATGGTGCCATTTTGATCGAGGCGTGCCAACTATTGTTGTACGTGAACTCGATCAACGGCAAGTGCGACTCCCAATCATCCTTCCAATCTAAGGCACAGGCTCTCAACATATCCTCCAACATCTGGATCGTCCGCTCAGACCGTCCGTCAGTCTGAGGGTGGTAAGACGTACTAAGTCTCAACTCAGTCCCCAAAGCTCGATGAACAGCCTGCCAAAAATGTGATACGAACCGGCCATCTCGATCTGAAATAATACTCCTAGGAGTCCCATGCAATCTCACGATCTCTGCTATAAATACTCGTGCCGGCCTCTCTGGCCCCCAAGTGTCCTTAATACCTAGGAAATGAGCTGATTTGGTTAGTCGGTCAACAATAACCCAAATCATGTTCATTCCAGTCCGAGCCCTAGGCATCCCAGTAATGAAATCCATAGAGATATCTTCCCATTTCCATTCCGGAATGGGAAGTGGTCATAGCAACCCCGTGTGCCGCTGATGCTCAATCTTAACCTGCTGACAGGTCAAACACTTCACCACAAACTCGCTAACGTCCGTCTTCAAATTGCTCCACCAATAGTTACTCCTCACATCCTTCTACATTTTGCTTGTACCAGGATGTATGGAATAAGGCGTAGTATGAGCGTCACTCAAAATCTTCTGCCTCAACTCAATGTCATTCGGTACACATAATCTGCCGCGAAATCTCAGAACGCCATCATCCTGAACCACAAATCCAGGGGCTTTCCCCTTCCTCACATCCTCCCTCAACTGGACCAAAAACAGATCATCATACTGCTTCGCCTTGATATCATCAGTCAAGGACGAAGTGTTCTCTAACGCACATAACTGGCCCTGAACTCTCTGAACCCAAATCTCGATATTCTGACAGATGAAATCTCGCTGGATCCTACTCTATGGTGTAAGTACCTCTAACATCTGTAAAGCCATCGGTTTTCGGCTCAACGCATCATCCACTACGTTGGCCTTACCCGGATGATAAAGTATCTCGAGGTCGTAATCTTTAATTAGCTCTAACCACCTACGCTGCCTCATATTCAACTCTTTATGACTGAAGATGTACTTCAGACTCTTGTGGTCCGTAAAAATCTTACACGACGACCCATAGAGATAATTCCTCCATATCTTTAAGGCGAAAACGACCGCAGCTAACTCCAAATAGTGCGTGGGATAATTTACCTCATAAGGTTTCAACTGGAGGGACGCATAAGCAATCTCTCTGTCTCTCTGCATCAAAACACATCCGAGCTCAAGGCCCGAAGCATCACTATACACTACGAAATCCTCGTTCCCCTGAGGCAATGCTAAAATGGGTGCGGTAGTCAAACGTCTCTTTAACTCATCAAAACTATCATGTCTGTCTGCAGTCCACTCGAACTTCTGAGTTTTCTGGAGCAACTGAGTGAGTGGTCTAGCGATCTTAGATAATCCCTCAAAAAATCTACGGTAATAGCCGGCAAGACCCAGAAAACTCCTCACCTCCTTCACATTCTTAGGCGGCTCCCAGGCCATCACTGCCTCTATCTTCTGTGGATCTACCCGAACTCCCTCTGCTGAAATCACATGCCCGAGGAACATCACTTCCTCGAGCCAAAATTCACACTTAGAGAACTTCGCATATAACTGCTCAGCTCTCAAAATGTCTAATACAATCTGGAGATGTAAGGCGTGCTCCTCCCGACTCCGTGAATAGATAAGAATGTCATCGATAAAGACGACTACGAATTTTCCAGATACTCAATAAAAACTTTGTTCATCAACTGCATGAACACTGCTGGGGCATTGGTTAGCCCGAAAGGCATAACCACAAACTCGTAATGGCCATATCTCATCCGGAAGGCAGCTTTCGGTATATCACTGTCCCGAATCCTCAACTGGTAGTAGCCCGATCGCAAATCAATCTTCGAAAAGACTGTCGCCCCTGAAGCTGATCAAACAAGTCTTCGATCCGGGGCAAAGGGTATTTATTTTTGATGGTCAACTTGTTTAATTCTCGATAATCGATGCATAAACGAAGCGATCCATCCTTCTTCTTAACAAAAAGTACAGGCGCACCACAAGGCGATGCGCTCGGTTGAATATACCCTTTTTCCAACAACTCTCCCAATTGCTTCTTCAACTCTAACATCTCCGACGGTGCCATACGGTACGGCGCTCGAGAAATAGGGGCTGCATTCGGCTCAAGATCAATAGGAAACTCCACCTCTCGCTGAGGTGGTAATCCCGGCAAGTCATCCGGGAATACATCGGGATACTCACTAACAACTGAAATCGACGACATGTCAACCCCACCAACCTCCGCCTGCAGAGCGTAACACCAATAGCCAACACAACCCTGGTTCAGAAGTTTCATCACTTTTAAGGCGCTAATCACACTCCCCGATCTCCCCGCCTTACAACCGACGAGAGTATGCTCGGTGCCGTCCTCGGCCACTATCGAGATGGTACGAGTTCGTTAGTTCATGATAGCACTGTGACGATCCAACCAATCGTCCTCGAGGATCAAATCCTCACCCTTAAGGTCTATAACAATGAGATTCGAGGGCCAATCCCGGCTCCCGATCCTCATTGGGCAATCCCTAACTTCTCGTTCCCCAACCATACGATCTCAGCTGGGCGTACCCACTATAAACGGCTCACACTCAAACAAGCAGTCAACACCAATATGACTCACACAATCCGAAGCAATAAAGGAATGAGTAGCACCCGAATCAAAAAGCACTGAAATTGGATGAGTAAGGATCTGAGTGGTACCTGACGCCACTGGAACGTCTGTCTCCTCTGTGCGCCTCATATGATACAATCGGGGGTGAACTGAACCTGAACTCGACGCTGTACGGCGATCCGGCTACCCCCGACCTCTACCGCGGCTCGAACTCTGCGGAACATGAGTAGCTGGAGTGCTGTGATCCCCCTGATCGGCAGTGGTAGTTGGAACTCTAGCGGCCCTGGTGGCCCTCTCACAATGAGCTGCCCGATACCCGGTCTGTCCGCAAGTAAAACAAGCAACTAACGGAAATGGGCAGTCCTTCACAACATGCTCGGGCTGACTGCAATTAAAACAAACTCTCCCGCCAGTCTGTGTTGGGTGAGCAGTTACCCTGAGATCCACCGGCCTGATGAAACGGCCTCTTCCCAGGTGTAGGAGTAGAACGAGACCTCGAAAACTGACCACCCTTACCGGTCGAGAATCCGCCAGTAGTCTTCTGCTTCTTAGCTTCCGATACTGACTCTGATTCTGGGACGGCCATCTCGATCGCTAGAGCGCGATCCTGGTATTCCTTCAAAGTGGCACACATGAGCGGTGCCATACTCTGCTTGATATGCGGCTTCATGCGCATATTGAAGTAACGGATTTTATCAGCCTCCGTCCTCACCTGATCTTTCACAAAACCCAACTGCTGATTGTAAGAGATAATGGCCTGCGAAATCGGCACATCCTGGGGTGTGGCAGTGAAGAACTCCACAATTCTGCGTTCTTTGACTGGCGGCGGACAATATTCTGCTTCCATAGCAGCCCTGAATTCCTCCCAAGTATCCCGACGGTCTCTGGGCGTAACGGCCTCCCACCATTCCGTAGCTTCCTTATCCAGGAGGTACTGGGCAATATGTACCCTCCTGTCTTCGGGACAAGCTACGGCATCAAAGGTCCTGGACAACTGAAAAATCCAATTCTCCCAACCGAGGGAGTCAGAAGATCCAGAGAAACGAGGAGGGTGCATCTTAGTCACCGTCTAAAGCCACTTACTAGCTTCCTCTTCAGGTGTCGGGGGCAGATTCTGGCGTCCACCCTGAGCTATCTGAGCAAGCTGGGCTACTAACTGCTGAAGTACGGCAGTATCCCCGGCGTCGGCATTATTACCCGACGATAGATCCTGACTGACTGACATATCCTGTTGCCCGTCAGAGCTTAGAGGTAGAGTGCTCGGCACTAACTGAGAGGCCGAATCTGCAGAGGACTAAGAAAGCGAAACTTCCTCATTAATAGCACCCTGTCCGCGGCCTCGGCCGCGTCCCCTAGCTGGTCTACCACGACCTCTCAACATACTAAAGAAAAGATAAGAACAAACAAGATCAGATAGGTTCACAGTTTACAAGGTTGGTATCACAATTCACAATCCCAAACAACGCAAAAAAATGAATTTCAGAAAATAAGAGTTCGAGGAGACTTACAGCCACGAGTCGCACGAAAAGACGGTAGCATGATGATATTCGTCTCAACGACTGACTCTAACGACACAACTGAAAAACCCAAAATTAACCGACAACCTTGGTATTCAAAACCTAAGCTCTGATACCATAAATGTAACACTCCAATTCACAAATAGGACATTACACGCCGTAGAACCCCCGTAAGGTCTACCGGGCTAACTCAAGACACGTAAACCACAATGATATCCCAAATGATGCATTCAATAGTAAATAAGGCTGTGGCCTCGGCCAAAACATTTTAACGGAGTCCATGAAACGTAAGTTAAATACCAATTCATTGGCCACGCAGGGGACTTAAACCAGGTTTAAAAATAAACAGTCTAACTCCAGTACTCGATAAATGCAATGACAAAACATAAAAATGCAGACTCGAGCCACATCATCATGCCATCCCATCCTTTGCGTGCGCATCCCGTGCCAGCTCCTCAGCTCGACCAGTACCTGAAATGTATAGGTCGCATTTCCCCCATTTAAGGAGTTAGCATCCGAATAGCTAGTGCATGTATACAATTACACAACATTATATATATACACGATTTAACACAAACAAACCATTAGGAAAATCATTTTGAACATCAATATTCCGGAATATCACATTTACATCAAAACAGTATATCATCAAGTTTTCCACATCACAAACATCCACGCTCGGTAACTCGCGACCGTGCCCATTAGTATCGGCCCCCAGAGGTCCCATCGAACCGTCCCCAGGTGAGAAACCGCTTCCGCGGACGTACCCATTAGTATCGGCCCCCAGAGGTCCCGTCGAACCGTCCCCAGGTGGAAGAACATCAACACACGCACACAAGTCCACTTCCGTGGCCGTACCCATTAGTATCGGCCCCCAGAGGCCACATGCCATCCCCAGGTGGAAGAGTAACCAACACAATCATTCAATAATCCAGTTTAAATCACTCGCATCAAAACCGTACATACATAAGGAAATATAATATATGTACTTGCCTTGAATAAGACAAAACGAAGGAAACGGCGAAGGAATAGGTTTCGGTCCGAACAATCCTCCCAAATCCGTTCCTAACATAATAACGGTATACAATAAGTCTCATTAATGCGGAAAGGTAAGAATTAATCCTAATTCTACCCGTTGGAACAATTTGTCGGTCATGACTTGGGTATCGTCGACTATAAGTGGCGAACAATGGAAAACTTGGAGTTTAAAACCACAAATCATCAATAAAAACGAAGGATTACAAGTACACGATCGAAGTCTAGCGATAATACAATGATAATTCGGACTAAAAGAGTCAAATCCCAAGAAATCCCCAAAATTTCCCCAAAATCTCAAAACAAGGGTTTCAGGGATTCTTACCTTGATTCGGATGGTGGAAAGTGTTAGGAACTTGAAGAATTCACGCAAGGAATGCACGGATGGTAGTGGATGATGATATTCAGTAGGAATCGGCCCTAACCCTTGTCTGGAATCGCTCAAAGCCGAGAAGGATAAGAAATGATGGAAAAATGACGAAGTTGACTGCTGCTGTCCTATTTATATTAAACAGGCTCAGCGCACGCTACGCACAAGCATTAGCGTGCGCTAACGGGGTGTGGACGAACAGTCTGCCTACTGTCCTCCAGTTAGCGTACGCAAGCTAACATGATTAGCGTGGGCTAATGCTAGGAATTAGCATGCGTTAACGCTGAATTAACGTACGCTACCTGGTCTAGTACAGAAATACTGAACCTACTGTCCAGACCGCTGAAATCGTTAGCGCACTCTACGAACCCCAGGTTAGCGTACGCTAACCACACAGTGATAGCGCACGCAAGTAAACCCGGAGTAGCGTGCGCTACTCAGCAAGCGATCAAGATCTTGCTCGATGCATCACGCCAACAAAGACAAAAATGTCGAAATGCGAAGCAAGACCAGAATCCGGAAACATAAACACGGAATATTTAAGACGAAAAAGCTGAGCGTTGAAAGAGAATATAATCCCGATCACCGGAGAGTCCGTAATCTAACAAACAAAGTGAAATTCCCTAAACTTATGGAAATTACAAAAATGGCCCAAGTGCCCGAAAATTGCGATACGACGTCGGATTAACAAGCCGAAAGTTTCAACATGACCAACTCAACCATACAAACTTATGCAAACCAAGAAACAAAGAAAACGAATGAGTTTTAGGAGAATCAAACGTACATGCGACAAGATATAATTCAAGATGAAATTATGCAAAAACATCCTCGAAACTCGTCCAACGGAAGATCTCCAAGAACAAAAAAATAGGTTCAGAATTTCAAAACAGTAACAAGCGAGTCGTCCGAAACGAACATTCACCAAAATTAGAAATTACCAAAAATAGAAGGTACGGATATTACAGACAACAGGCCGGCCGACTTTCTTTCTGAGCTCGACATGTCGTCCCTCGGCATTCAAACTTATACTTACGATACTGCTCCTCCGTTTCTTCTCTCCCTTATACGGATGGATCAGCTTGGTTATCCGTCTTTTAGATTTAGATAGGTTTTTATTTTATTTATTGCTTGCTTGCCTATTGGTCCACACATTAGCCCACAGTTTTAGTGGTGCACCTTGTATTGATCTAGCGGGCCGTAGGCACTTTAGATTTTAGGTTCCGGATTATGGCCCTTTTTTGGTCATAATTCGGAGTTGAGTTATTTTAGTCTACGGGTCCGCACATTAGCCCACAGTTTGTGGTGCACTTTGTATTTCTTTAGCGGGCCATAGATTTCTTCGAAGTTTGGACCCGAATTATGGCCCATTTTGGTCATAATTCGGGGCTGATACTTTGTATTTCTTGATTTCTTCTTATCTACAGGTTGGTGGGTCCGGCCTCAACCCCCCGTCCTCACTGGAAAAAAAAAAACCTCACGGTCAGGCAGCTTCTTTCCAAGAAGATATATATATGTGAGTGTCTAGTTATATCATCTTATGAGTTGGTCTTCTCAATTATACATGTAACAACAATTATATCTTATAATATGTTGAGAAAGAATCTCAATATAATGATTCCACTAAACAACTCAACACATAACATGCACATCAAATCAAGCCATGTGAGGGAGAGGGGGGGTGGCCCATTGGAAATTTCCTAGAAACGAGCCGAGCCACTCGGCTCGTGTACCGGACGTTCGTCAAATGACTCCGTTAAATACACTCCGTTTAATCACCAATTTATTTATATTAATTAATTAATCTAATTAATTAATTATATCAAATACAAATATATTTCTCTAAGAAATATAATTTATGAATTAAATTAATTACCCGACAACTTAATTTTAATTCATAAGACCGCTATTTGATTTATCTAATAAATCATTATTAGATATCCAATATCTAATATCAATAGATAGATAATAAATTCACATTTATACGTCAACGCTCCTGATGCGCGACTCCGTAGGTCCGTTTTAGCCGGCATTGGGAGGAACTAATGAGTGCGGGCAGCACTTAGCCAGCCTAGCAGGCCGCACTGTAAACCCCGACTGAGAACGAATGAAGGGATCATTCCAGAACCATTATGTCGTGAATACCATATACATATAGACCCTTCATCAGATGTCCCGGTCAAGTCTTCGGGTCACGGTAAAGTCAAACACTACTGTTGACTAGACTTTATACATGTGTTAATGCAAATCAAGATCGACTGATTAATAGTGTATCTAATACGACTATATCAGAATGCTTTGGACAAAGACTTATGATCTTATTTGCCATTAACCGTATAGGACATACGCCTGCTCACTAATAGGAGATAGAATCCTTTCTTGGCGTACAGTAAAGACTGCTACCTGCCCGTATAGTCTGCACTTCGAGGTCAACTCAGCAATTAAGCAAATGAGTCTAACTACTCTAATGACAAACTAAACGTCACATGCACATCTTCTACTGAACCCTCAAGTCAAAGGTCCACGTATACTATCACAACCTTTCGATTCATCATCGACTCTCTCAGAGTGAATACCATGTGACTGAATCGAGTATGAGTTGAATTCGAGTATATTGGTCCCACCAATATACATATAACTATGCTATCAAGATGTGCACACGTCCTAGCATCAGTTATACAAGTCTTATTAAAACTTAATGTCCATTTAAGTTTATTGACTTGCGAACCATTTACGTAAATAAACATTAAAAACTTCCAGTGCATTTTCTCTTATCCCATAACGAGAATGGAATGTTCGATTTATTTACATGGACTTCACTTCAATATTTACCAAGTCAAGAATGCAATTGAAATACAATAAATAGTGAATGAATCGTATTGCCTTTTTATTAATTATTTCATAATTACAAGTACAATGCCCCTACTCTCTCATCCCCTGAGTGGCATTCGAGGGCATATTCCTAACACCCCTAACGACGAGAAGTTTGTCTCATCAAAGTGACAGTCTGCAAATCTTGCAGTAAATAGATCTCCTGTCAAAGGTTCCTAGTCGCAGATAATTTTAGGCAACTCATAGCCAACATTTATACCTAATCGTCTTTGCGGATTAATTTTAGTACAACATGAAGGCGTAATTGGCACATAGACTGCACAACCAAAATTGCGTAAGTGTGAAATATCAGGCTCATATCCAGTTACCAATTGGTACACACTAAACGGTTGATTGATAGTGGTTCGGAAGCGAATAAGTATAGCTGCATGCAACATTGCATACCCCAAGCAGAAATTGGCAAGTTGGTGCGCAATACCAATGCTCGGATGATAAGTTGTAAACGCTTAATCCTAGCCTCAGCAAGTCCATTCTGCGAATGAAAGTGGGGGACGGGATGTTTAACTACAATCCCAATCAACATGCAATAGTCGTCAAAAGAGTTTGACATAAACCTCACCCGCGTTGTCTAATCTTAATGATGAGATTAGAAAGTCAGGGTGGTTAGCCCGTAACTTGATAATTTGTGTTAAGAGCTTAGCAAATGCAGCATTTCTTGTGGATAGCAGAGCGACGTGTGACCATCGCGTTGATGCATCTACCAGAACCATAAAATATCTAAATGATCCGCACTCTTGCTGAATAGGTCCACAAATGTTCCCTTGAATTCTATGTAGGAAGCAAATATTTTATGTTGAGTCTTTAGCAAATAATAGAGAAGATATCAACTTTGCTCGTGACCAAGCCATACAAAACGATTTATGGACATTGAAAATTACCACGGAAGCCTCGAGACTTGCAGAAGATGCACCGTCAACCTCATCAGGGCGTGCGATCTTCAATTCCGTGATACGGTATCCGAATCGATCACATCAATGCCGAAGTCTAGCGGTGCTTCCAATCATTTTCTGGACTTGAAAAAACAGATGATCATGTGAGTTTTCCAAAATATGAATCATCATGTCGCGTCTAGGGTGAACAAGTCGGTCATGCCACAATTAGTATTCTTCGGAATCACAAAGTTCATGACTCACACCATAGGATTCAATAATCCTTATTGTAGTTTGGTATAAACCACGACGTCTTCCGCATTCTGCCAGAGTAACACACAAAATTCTATCCCATTCTCACAATGTGTATCAAGGTTATAACCGTTGGCACAGATGTCCCTAAAACCTAGCAAGGTTCGATTTGATCTTGGGCCATAGAGAGCATTTGTGATATTGTTATTTGTACTATTAGGTTAGCAAGAAATGAACAGGTCCCCTCCCTTGAATTACTTGGGAGGGACCAATCATTGTTGTCACTGAGGATATGTATGGCAGAATATCCCTGAATGACTGTCTATTCTGAAAAATAGTGTGGGTTGTTCCAATATCAACAAGGCACTCAATTTCGCCAGAGACATCTACAATAAGACATGCAACTAGATTAGTCTTTGTTGAAAGACATAGCGAAAACTTACTATCTTCGAGTTTAGGGAAATTCGACCAAGTTGGTTAGGATCAAAGTTAGCACAACTGTTGGAAATAATTTTCGTGCAGCCTGACCTTTGTTCACTAAAATAGCATTAATTCCTTTGTTAAGAAGTCTAAGGATGAACGGTCAGTTGTTCTAGAAATTAGATTTCCGTATCTTTCCATCCATAGGCCGTGCACTTTATGGATCCTTAAAATCAGATCGTAGTGCTCGTTTCAAGTTGCTTATTTTGGTATTTTCCTATTTTTGAGTGATGGAACAAGGTTGAAGCCTTTCCAAAGACACTAACATTGATGAAATAATATATAAATGATGGACATAAGTGAATTTAAACGTGTTAAAATATAGTGGGGTGTTCGATTTATATTTCGACTAGTGATCCTTTCGTTAACTCTAACTTGGTAGACTTGCAGAGCAAGTAGAAATGTCGGTATAGCTAAGGCTGTTTAAAAACTACTAATTTTGTTTGAACTTTCATAACATAAACAAATACCAAGGAGGATGCACCTAGTCGTGATCAAAAGTTTTTTTTGATAAAATCCATCCACCCGTGCATCAAATGAACCAAGCAATTCTTACTGAGCAATTATTTTGTAATAAACCAAACCAAACATGCTATTTGAGGGAAAAATAAAATTCATTTTTGCACAATCACCGCAATTAATAGAATTTTATTCATTGTGCTCAACTTTATTACATTCATAGAAAATCCCAAAGTAGTTCTCAAATGAAAAACTAGAAACAAGACAAATCATAAACCAAAGAGTAAAAACTAGTCAAACTACGATAATCTAGTCAAAGTCAGCAACATCCAAATGCTGATCTTTGTCCGCAATGGTGAGAGGAGGGATTTCAACATGGTTCACTTCCATATTCTCATTATCTGTAATATTCGCAATTTAGATTTTCCGGTATTTTGTTTTTGGCGGAAGTCCATCTTAGAGACTCTGTTGTGACCGTTTCCTCATTTTGAGAATATTTAATTCTGAACTTTTTGTCATCCGAGTTCGTTTCGGTATCGTTTTGTTGAGTTCCGTGTTCTTAAACGGCTTTTCCGCACTTGAGTTCGATTCTTGCGAATCTTGTCTGAAAATGTTGTTTCGAGTTTCTCGTAAGTTCATCTAATGTTATTATTCATGTTGCGAGCTTTGGCTTGGTCTTTTGATCGTGTATCGTGTATTTCAGACGTTTTGGGCCATTTTCGTAATTTCCCAAAGTTTGGGATAATTACTTTTCGTTGTCGAATTTCGAGCCTTTGGGTGGTCGGAATTGTGTGTTCTCTTAGCGCTTGGATTCGTCTTTGTGAGTACTTCATAACCGTATCTTTGATTCATATTCAGGTTTGGGTTTCGGCGTCGTCCGGGCCGTCGGAGTGGCCACGGCCGAGTCACGGCTGCAGTTCATGGAGCAGGGCCTGGCCTGGCCGAGTTACGGCCGTAAGGTGCCGGTTACGGCCGTACGTGCTCGGAAGAAATGGCTGGACGATTGCCGGTTACGGCTGTAAGGGCTGTCAGTTACGGCCGTATGGGTGCGAGGCAGTGTTCAGACGAATGCCGGTTACGGCCGTAAAGACCTGTCTGGTACAGCCGTAAGTGCAGAGTTATGGCCGTAAGGCCCTGTCGGTTACGGACGTAAGCGATCGGCAGGCGCTGGGCGGATTTTGACGAATGCCGGTTACGGCCGTAACCCTGTCGGCCATATATAGGCAGTGACCGGCCAGACCTCATTTTTTCATCATTTCTTCACCCAGGTGCGGCTGGCGATGGGATAAATCGGGAAATGGAGTTTTTGGTCGATTCCACTCGATTTCTAAGCGTTTTTGAGGATTCTTGTCGATTATATCAACATCAAATCATTGTTCTTCGTCGGATCGAGGTAATTTCTTGAAATCTCCTAGAATTTGATTTTCGGGATTTCTTCTTGATTTTCATTGTTCGTCCAAATTTGATGAATCGGTTGATGTTAGTAAACATTATTAATCATGTTCTATAGATTGTATATCCATATCTTTGATTCGTTCAACCCGATTGATGATTCTTAGGTTCTTGAGGAACTTTGAACATTTAGTGTTCGATTAAATGTCTCAAAGAGTTTCTTTCGGTCGTTGTGTTGATTTTGATTGATATTATGATATTGAATGAATTGTATTTCATTCAAGGTTGTTCGAGTACTTGTGTTTATCAAAGGACGTCGTTCGTTGTTCGTGGAAGGAATTCATCGCCTTCGGTTGAGGCAAGTTTTATACTTGTACTAGTCAATGAGATTAATGTTATCATATATGTGTATGAATGTGTTGTATCATTCCGAGACTTAGTCTCTTCTTAAGTTCATTTATATTAGGGGATCGTTCGATACGATACTCTCCAGCAATTATGCCAAAAGTTTATTATCATTCATTAATGACCGGTAAGGCATTGAGATATTCGTTGTTAATGTTATTATCGATCACCGGTTCGCGGTATCGATGTATCGGTTGTTGTTGTTAATATTGATGTCGATCTAAGACGTTGTTGTAATCATTGCTATTAATGTTGGCGTCCTGTCATTCATGTTGTATTGGCCGATTGAAGGCATTGTCGTATTCGTTCTCATTTTCGTCGTCGGTAGCCGATTAAAGGTGCCGAGGCATTCATTGTATCATTGTTATCGATTGGCCATTCTAAGGCAATCGAGGAGTTCAATCATTCATTGAATCATTATTACCGATTGGCCATTCTAAGGCAATCGAGGAGTTCAATCATTTATTGTATTATTGTTATCGATTGGCCGTTCTAAGGCAATCGAGGAGTTCAATCATTCATTGTATCATTGCTATCGATTGGCCGTTCTAAGGCAATCGAGGAGTTCAATCATTCATTGCATCATTGTCATCGATTAGCCGTTCTAAGGCAATCGAGGTACTCAATTACTCATTGTATCATTGTTATCGACTGGCCGTTCTAAGGCAATCGAGGTGCTCAATCATTTGTTGTATCATTGTTATCGATTGTCCGTTTTAAGGCAATCAAGGTATTGAATCATCCGTTACATCATTGTTATCGGTTGGCCATTCTAAGGCAATCGAGGTATTGAATTGGGGCTGTCGCAGATAGTTCCCATCTGTTGTGTTATTGTTATCGATTGACCATTCTAAGGTAATAGAGGTATTGAATTGGGACCACCGAGGACGGTGCCCATCCGTGAGTTACTATCATCGTCTTGGCCGACTCAAGGCAACACACTATCTTTCTTGTGAATTCGGTAATCTTCGGATCGTTGCCGTTTGTGATTAATTATGTTTTGGAGGATAGTATCGGCTAGTGCTCATTATGGGTAAGTGTGGGGCTTAAACCTTCGCGGTTGGTTTCCCAACACCTACGACTCAGTAGGTCATGGTCATGTTTATGATCTCATTATGGGTAAGTCTGGGGCTTGAACCTTCGCGGTTGGTTTCCCAGCACCTGCAATTCAGTAGGTCACGGTCATTGGGTGATCTCATTATGGGTAAGCTTGGGGCTTGAACCTTCGCGGTTGGTTTCCCAACACCTACAACTCAGGTGGTCACTGTCATGCTTATGATCTCATTATGGGTAAGTTTGGGGCTTGAACCTTCGCGGTTGGTTCCCCAACACCTACAATTCAGTAGGTCACGACCATTGGATGGTATCATTGTGATACGACTTCGTGCTGTGGCTTCGGCTCTAATTGTGATATGGCTTCGTGCCATGGATTCGGCCCTAATTTTGATATGGCTTTGTGCCGTGGCTTCAGCCCTAATTGTGATACGTCTTCATGCCGTGGCTTCGACCCTAATCGATAACAGCTTCGGGCTGTTTTGGCTTCATGTGATTGTGATATTTGATAGCTTCAGCTGAGTGGCTTTCAGGCCTTTGTGATTGTCTAGGTAATTTCATTGGAGCCTTCAGGCATTGTGATTCATAATTAATTCAGTTCTGGTTTGGTTCATGTCGTGTAATTCATTATGGTACTCTATGATTATGATTCGCCGTTGGGCACTTATGTTCTAACCTGTTGAACAGGTATTAATAGTATGCCGTGGGCATAGTGTTTCACGAATGCTCGGTTCTTACCTTAGTTTGTGAGCATCTCATATTATTATTATTATTATTGTACCGTTTCATTATGCCTTTGGATGCATATCATGTTATACATGTATTTGATGTTCATTATCTGCGGAACATGTTTTCATGTTTTAGGTGCTTGCGAGGAGAGAGTTGAGACACAGGGGCATGATGATGACGACGAGGCATTCGAACGATACTAGTCCGAGTTGTTCATGTTGGTCAGTCAGTTGGAGTGTCCTCTAGGTTGTCAGTCTTTGTCATTATGTATTACCCGAGCAAGGCCCATCATTGTCGTTAAAATTCCTTATCGGAATATTGTGTCGGATATCATGGTAGGGACTGTGATCTCCCTTGTTGATTAATTTTAATGTATTTTAGTCATGTTTTCCTAGTGGATCTCCGTGTATGGGGTCCACGGCACTGTAATAACCCAATGGGATTTGGGGGTGTTACAGAAGATGGTATCAGAGATTTGGGTTGTGAGATACCCTGATATGTGAGTTATGTGGCTCTACCAACGCGGTAGTAGTGGGACTGTCAGGTTATGACAATCTAGCCAGTCGGGTTTTGTGAGTCGTAATATTAGTACGACTGCACGAGTCATTCATTCATCGAGTCGTCGTCAGTGAAGACTAGTATCGTGAGACCTCGAAGCTTCGTATGACCTGTGTAAGGACTCGATCCTCTTTATGTTCATACATTCATTATGTCATTAATTATTCATGGTTTGTTGAAACCTATATGTGATATTATTGTTATGATTGATTCATGACTAATTGTGTTGGAGCACGTTTGACCATGCAAGCGATAAGGATCAACTCATTCATCAGTCAACAATCCTCAATCATCATTTTTATCTTGTCGATCATATTAATTCATTCATCACTCAGTCAGTCTCATTGCTCAGTTAATTCATTCATCACTCAGTCAATCTCATTGTTCAGTTAATTCATTCATCACTCAGTCAATCTCATTGTTCAGGTAATTCATTCATCACTCAGTTAATCTCATTGCTCAGTTAATTCATTTATCACTCAGTCAATCTCATTGTTCAGTTAATTCATTCATCACTCAGACAACCTCGTTCAGTTAATTCATTCATCACTCAGTCAATCTCATTGTTCAATTAATTCATTCATCACTCAGTCAATCTCATTGCTCAGTTAATTCATTCATCACTCAGTCAATCTCATTTCTCAGTTAATTCATTAATCATCCAGTCCATCTCGCGGTTCAGTTGTTGATCTTGTGGATCGAATTTTCAATCCTGTTAACTTGTTCAAGATAATCATTTCAGGAATTTCATCAGATAGTCATGTCACCTCACTTGATCTTTCATGCGACCTTATCATATTCCGGCGTCATGTCGACGATCATTTTATTGCATTATTAATGCATTCATTGTGTTAGAGTGTGTATGCTCATTGTTATCATTCCGTCTCGTAATCATAATGCGATCTTCATACGAGATCTGTAATTATCACGTGACTTTCCTGCCTCGGTATGGAAAGACCTATCAGAGGGACATCGAACTCCGACGTCCAAGAGATCTTTTTATGGTCGTCTTCGTGCTGGGAGAGCATCTTCATCTCAGACGACGAGTTTGACTGTTGTTTGCTTTAACTGTGATACAATAGGATATTCATCACCGGTTTTGAACAAGTTAATTCTTGCTCGGTAATAGGATAATCATTCATTTCATTTGTCGTTCATTCATTCATCTAATTCATTCATCATATATCAATCGTGTTGAGACTTATAATTATTAAACTAATCATTCACTTCACGGGGAACAATGGTTCCAATCATTTCATTTGAGCTACACTCATTACATTATCATTTCACCCCGGTGAGTCATTCTTGATCCTTGTTGGATTTCGATTCATTATCATTCATTGTGATCATTCTTGTTCGTGTGTATCTCGTTGATATTTCCTGGCGGGATATTGCTTCTCCCTACTTGTTTTAAGTTTCGGGACGAAACTTCTTTTAAGGGGGGTAGTATGTAATATCCGCAATTTCGATTTTCCGATAATTTTCTTTTTTTTTTTTGGCGAAAGTCCATCTTAGTGACTCTGTTGTGACCGTTTCGTCATTTCGAGAATATTTAATTCTGCACTTTTTGTCATCCGAGTTCGTTTCAGTATCGTTTTGTTGAGTTCCGTGTTCTTAAACGGCTTTTCCGCACTTGAGTTCGATTCTTGCGAATCTCGTCTGAAACTGTTGTTTCGAGTTTCTCGTAAGTTCATTTAATGTTATTATTCATGTTGCGAGCTTTGGCTTGGTGTTTAGATCGTGTATCGTGTATTTCGGACGTTTTGGGCCATTTTCATAATTTCCCAAAGTTGTCGAATTTCGAGCCTTCGGGTGGTCGGAATCATGTGTTCTCTTAGCGCTTGGATTCGTCTTTGCGAGTACTTCGTAACCGTATCTTCGATTCATATTCAGGTTTGGGTTTCGGCGTCGTCCGGGCCGTCGGAGTGGCCACGGCCGAGTCACGGCCGCACTTCTTGGAGCAGGGCCTGGCCTGGCCGAGTTACGACCGTAAGGTGCCGGTTACGGCCGTACGTGCTCGGCAGACATGGCTGGACGAATGACGGTTACGGCTGTAAGGGTATTGAATTCTGGCCGTACGGGTGCCGTGCGTTGTTCGGACGAATGCGATTCTGGCCGTAAGGACTGTCTGCATGCGGCCGTAAGTGCGAGTTATGGCCGCAAGGCCTGTCGGTTACTGGCCGTAGCGATCGGCGGTATTGGCGATTTTGACGAATGCGGTTCTGGTAGTAACCACCTGCCGGCCATATATAGGCGTGTGGCCAGACCTCATTTTTTCATCATTTCTTCACCCGGGTGCGGCTGGCGACGGGATAAATCGGGAAATGGAGTTTTTAGTCGATTCCACTCGATTTCTAAGCGTTTTTGAGGATTCTTGTCGATTATATCAACATCAAATCATTGTTCTTCGTCGGATCGAGGTAATTTCTTGAAATCTCCTAGAATTTGATTTTCGGGATTTCTTCTTGATTTCCATTGTTCGTCGGAATTTGATGAATCAGTTGATGTTAGTAAACATTATCCCATCGTCCCAGACGGGAATCCAATGAAACGTCCCTTCGCAGACCTACCTTCCAACTTTTACACCTTAGTCTTCTTGACATAGGCAGGACATCCCCAAATCCTAATATGATTAAGACTTGGTTTCCTTCCCTCCCACATATCATGTGGAGTTTTAGGAATGGATTTGGAAGGACATCTGTTCAAGATATACGCGGCAGTCAGGAGTGCATACCCCCACAGGTAAATCGGCAAGTCAGTATAGCCCAGCATGGAACGGACCATGTTCAACAGGGTTCGGTTCCTTCTTTCTGACACACCATTTAACTTAGGAGTACCTGGAGGTGTTAGTTGTGAAACTATTCCATGTTCCTTAAGGAACTCGTCAAACTCCGTACTCATATAATCGCCACCTCGGTCCGACCGAAGTGCTTTGATATGATTACCAAATTGTTTCTCGACTAGGGCCTTGAATTCCTGGAATTTCTCAAAGGCCTCGGATTTATGTTTCATTAAATATACATAACCATACCTAGTATGATCATCTGTAAACGTAATGAAATATTGATATCCGTCACGTGCTGCTTCCAAAGCACCACAAACGTCAGTATGGATTAATCCCAGTTTATCAGCGGCTCCTTCAAAAGTCCCTGTGAAGGGGGACTTAGTCATTTTGCCTTTAAGGCAAGATTCACAAGTAGGAAATGGATCCGATCCCAATGGACCCATAAGTCCATCTTTTTCCATCTTGTAAACCTTGGTCTGACCAACATGACCAAGTCTTAGATGCCATTTCAAAACTTGATTGGTTTCATCCCTACCACATTTTCTAGTCATAGTATTCACAACTACTTTGTTGATGAGATTTGGATGATACAATCCATTCAACAATGTAGCAGTACCCACTAGTTTATTTGTAAAATAAATTTTGCAGGATCCATCACCAATGAAAAATGAAAAGCCTTTTCGGTCCATGACCGGAATGGATACAATGTTTTTGTGCCCCTTGGGCAAAACAAGTACATCTTCTAAAGTCAAAACAAAGCCGGATTCTAAACCCAAAAGAAGTGATCCTATGTCGGTCGCCTCGACACTATGCCCGCTTCCGATTGTGATCATAACTTCTCCAGCTCCAAGCTTCCTACTTTGTTCCAGATCCTGATTCACGGTACAAATATGAGAACTAGCACCAGAATCCAGTATCCAGGAAGTAGAAAATACAAAGAGGTAACAATTTGTTTCCAAAACTAAAAGTTTTGTACCTGAAGTGCCATGAAGAATCGGACAGTCTCTAGCCCAGTGGCCCAGCTCACCGCACTTGAGACAAGCATCCTTCTTCTTCTTGTTCTTCGGAACCATCGGGGCCTTGCCCTTACCCTTAAGGTCCTTAGCTTGTGGTCCAGTTTGCTTCTTGGTCTTTTTCTTGTTGTTCTTAGACTTCCGAGGTCCATAAGAAATCACAAGAGCAGACTCTTTCATCCGCGGAGTCTTCATCTGTGACTGAGCGGTCACAAGTTTGTTCATTAGCCCAGCTAAATTGCATGCAATCTCATTGCAGTTGAAGTTCATAACAAACTGTGAGAAGGAATCAGGGAGAGACTGTAGGATAAGGTCGGTTGGGAGAGAAGTATCCATTTTTAAATCAAGATCCTCCAATCTCTCAATCATGGATATAATTTTGAGGACGTGTTCCCCAACCTTCTCACCTTCCTTCATCCTTGCACCGAACAGTTGCTTGGATATCTCATATCTAGCAGTTCTGCTGTGCTCACCATAAAGTTCGGTTAAGTGAGATAGAATCTGCCTAGCAGAAGTCATTTTCTCATGAGCTCTCTGAAGCTCATTAGACATAGAATCCATCATGTATGCACGGACTTTTACGTCATCCTTAACCCACTTTTCGTGGTTTTCGATCTCTTCCTGATTTGCTCTGGTCCGCACAGGAGGCGCCGGAATGTCCGTCTCTAAGACATATCCCAGTGCCTCTATACAGAGGACTATCATCAGATTGCGGAGCCAATCCACAAAGTTAGGTCCAATCAGGGTGTTCTTTTCGAGCATAATTGCGAGTGGATTCATTGTCGTATTGAGATTTGAGTCTGCATTAAGTACGATAGATTAATTAGTGACTCATTCAATTATGTTATGAGTATAGAATTAAGGTCTTTTCTATTCTTGTTACCCAACTCCCACTATTTTTATCGGAGTAACACACTCCCATGTGAAACCCGGAAGTATCGTCGCTCTACTTCATAGTGGTGATCGAGTTCTTTATAAATCTTAATTGAGGGCAACCGAACAGGTTTCTAGTCTATTAATTTTCATAAAGTGGTGTCCAACACCAACCCATCTAATGGATGATTCAATCTTCTTTTTCCCCTTGTTCACTCCCCTCAACCTATACGGTTTCTATGGTTCGTGAACAAGTTAAGTTTATACCATCGACGCAAATCAGTTTCACAATTGAATCTTATCCGGCAACCTATCAGGTTTCTAGGGATAAAATTTGCTCCAACCGAAGGAATCCAATGCGCTCCCGGTAATTTATCCGTCCTCCCCAAATGACTAACCCGATAACTCGGAAGCATAGCACATCCGGTTTGGATTTCAATTTCCCGAAAACTCGATGGAGGGAAGGAAAACCTTGAAACCTTATAAACTTATTTATTTGTTGTGGGAGAATTATCGCGATTAACGTTACACTTTGCACATTAATCATTTAAGCGCGTTTGTGGCATTCATACAACATGAAACAACCATTCACAACCTAGTTGCTACCAACATGTGGTTCATGGACCGTTCCTAGAAAACAAAAACTCCGTAATCTAATTACAAGTCTTCGTCTTGAATCTTCGTCTTCTCGAAATGGATCTTCCTCCGGTCTTCGTCATTACATATAAATTTTACATCGAAAATTGCATCCTAGATACAAACATTTCTAGTAAAATAAATAGGCTCAAAACGGCCTTTACAACCCAATCGAATAAAACGAACGATTCAAAACTAAGTCCACGAACCACATCCCCGTTCAAAAGCATTCATCCAATAAATACTATATAAATGAAAAGCGTAGAGATACATTGATCCAATCAACAATACGAACCGATCAAATCGATTCACACAATCGGTAATATGATAACATTCAAAATAATTCGGTCGACCATAAATATTCCAATTAATGAAATTTCCATTATCAAATGAAATACCATAAATCATTTTAATCATATTAAATCCAATTTAACATACGGGAGATTAATTTTCAAGAATACACGAAAAAATCAAGCCGGGGCAAAAAAGGGCTGCCTGGCCGAGTCACCCTCGGCAGCTTTCCGGCAGACTGGCCTGGCATGGCCGAGTCACGCTCGGCAGCTGCCGGCCAGGCACGGCCCGTGTCTCCTGACACGGTCGGGTCTCGCGATGGCCTCTGGGATCGCCCGACACGGCCCATGCCACCAGACACGGCCGAGTCACCCTGGCAGCTTCCTGCCCTTTGTCCGAAAAGTCGTCCGACGACGATTCGGAGCTAGATTTTCGACCGAATATCCAATATCTATATTTTTAGACTTTCATATCTTCAATATAAATCATATTTCCCAGAAATTTAAGATTTATATTTAGACATAAACTTACGAAAAATACAATTATTACAAACGAAAAACATATACCACGATTATGACTAAAATGATTCCAAATCATTCACCATCTAATCAAGCATTCCAAATGCTAATATCGTATATACGATCGCAAGACCTACTCTGCGATACCACTGTTGAGATTCGGTGCCTAAAACGAAGGCCCAGCGGAAGCGGTAAAACGAAAATTAATTCGATCCGAATCCCTACGAGGATCGATCGAGCTACGTATATACGAATATATAAACGAAAAGCAAGAGTGGTAAGAAACTAACCCTCGAAGTCCATTGATTAAATGGTAACCTTCTCTTGAGCTATTCCCCAAGCACTTGAACGATCCAACGCCGAAAACACCGCGTCTCTACTTGCCACGCGCCATAGAAACAACCGGAACGACGATCACCTTGCAATCCTCCGAGGATACGACTAGAGCTAAGTGATGAAGCTATATATGTAAAGATTACTACACTCTAAGTGTTTTAATCTTACTCTCTCTATATGATTTTCTCTCAATTTTTCTCCAAGAAAAATGAAGAAGAAATGAATGAAGAAGATGAAGATAATTGAGAAAAATGGTTTCTCTCTCTCTCTCTCTCTCTCTCTCTCTCAATCTCACGTTGAAAGTGGCTTGGAATTCACAAGTGAGAGATGTCTTCATCTTCATTTATTCAACTCTCCACATGCACATCTCATAATTATGAGAATCAAAGCCCCACCACCTCAATGATCAAAACATTAAAGAATGGAACAAGGGTCCATATGAAAGTGGGTGGAAATGAGGGGGGCGGCCTATGTAGAAATCAGAGAAGTTCGGTTCGTTTCGGACTCCCGCGAGTCCAAACAGATAAACTCCGATTCTGTTCCGATGTATTTGTGTCGTTTAATTAATCCAATTAATTAAACATATCAAATACAAAATAACATAATTAATTTCTCCAAGAAATAATTATATTCATGAATTAAATTAATCACCCAGTGAAATATTTAATTCATTAGGCCGTAAATCAATTTATCCAATAAATCGATTTAGACATCCAATGTCCCAAATTAGATATCCAATATCTAATATTCATAATGAGAGAATCAGCTTTATTCATTCCGTCGTCAATCCTATTGCGCGACTCGGTAGGTCCGTCTCAGTCAGCAATGGGAGGAACCAAAGAGTAGTAGCACCACCTAGCCGGCTGGTGGCCTACTGCACTGCCGATCGAGAACGAATGATTGGGATCATTCAAGAACCATGCTGTCGTGAATACCAGTATACGTATAAACCCTTCTTTCAAATGTCCCGATCAAGTTATAGGGTCACGGTCAGTCAAACCCTATCTGTACTTGACGCTATGCATGCGTTAATGCAAATCGAGATCATCGAGCTATCGTGTATCTAATACAACTAGCTCCAATGCTTTGGCCAAAGACTTATGATCTCATCTGCCAATAACCGCATAGGACATATAACCCGCTCACTAACGGGAGAAAGAATTCTATCTTGGTATTCAGTAGGACCTGCTACTTGCCCGTCAAGATGCACGTCGAGGTTGACCCCCGCCTTCCGGTTTACAGGGTCGAACTACTCTAATGAAAATCTTGACGTCACAAGCACATCCCTACTAAATCCTCAAGTCAAAGGTTCACGAATACCTATCACAACCTTTCGATTCTGTCATTGACTGTCCCGGAGTGAAATCCGTGTGACGAATCAAGGGTGAGTCGGTTCGAGTATACCAATCCAATTAGCATACCTATAACATGTGCTCCCACTAACCATTAGTGTTCGACAGACACTCTCCATGTCAAAGAACACGTCATACAAGTCTTCACATAAACTTAACGCCCAGTCAAGTTTCATCGACTTGCGAACGATTAAGTATTTGAGCAATAACCTTTCCAGTGCCGACCCCCTTATCCAATAAGAAGTGGAACGTTTTGCTCTCAAATACACGGACTAGTTTCTATATGTTTATTTATGAGTTAGGAATGCCAGTAACTACCAGTAAATAAAGAAACATTCATTTGCCTTATATAAATGGTTTACATAATTAGAAGTACAATGCCCTCACTCAACAACCTCTGAGTGGCAGGGCATACTCCTAACACATTATCTGGATGACTGACCCCGTGGGGGCGGAACATGTTTTCATGTTTTAGGTGCTTGCGAGGAGAGAGTTGAGACACGGGGGCATGATGATGGCAACGAGGCATTCGAACGATACTAGTCCGAGTTGTTCATGTTGGTCAGTCAGTTGGAGTGTCCCCCAGGTTGTCAGTCTTTGTCATTATGCATTACCCAAGCAAGGCTCAGGGGTGTGGTTGTCTTTTCATTTTGGCCATGTAGGCCCCTCATTGACGTTAAAATTCCTTATCGGAATATTATGTCGGATATCATGGTAGGGACTGTGATCTCCCTTGTTGGTTAATTTTAATGTATTTTAGTCATGATCGCCTGGTGGATCTCTGGGTGTGGGGTCCACAACACTGTAATAACCCAATGGGATTTGGGGGTGTTACATTATCTTCCTCCATGTAATTCGACTCTTGACTCAAGTACTGTTTATACTGCTTGTTGTAGGCCTAGATGTTCTTTGACGACTTGCAATTGCGGTAAATATGCTTCTTTAAACCGCAAGTATAGCAATTCCAGCCTTCCTTTAGAGTGGTCCATTCTCGACGACATGAGCTGGTCCACGTGGTTGGGCTCCACTTGGACCGGCAGCCGAGCCACCTGGCCTCTTCCACTCATTAGAACGATGACCTCGTCTTTTCCATCGTCATGCACCCGTGGTGCTTGCAAAAACTGAGCAGCATTGCCTTTTCTATTTTGTCGTGGTGTCTTCCTGTAGGTAGTCCGATTCACTTTCGAAATCGGCTTCGTACTAGTTGGGCGTGCATTGCTGTTGAGAATGATATTGTAACACCCCCAATCCGCTGAGGGATATTCCACGCCGTAAAACCTTTTCTCAAGGATCTACCAGGCTGGTAACAACATTGAACATCTCAACAATGCCTTTAAGGCTAAAATGACTCCATAAACCGATTTGGTCTTTCAATAAATACATACAACTCAATCACAACACATGCCCATGCATGGGTCGAGTACAACACACTCCCGTACAATGGGGAAAGGATACTGCAGCGGAAAATAAAATACAACTAAAAAAATATGACATCAACGGGTCCTCGTGTGATTAGTATCGTTCATCTTTCATCATCCTTCATGTCGACCCTGTGCTATGCTCCAAAACCTGAATGCAAAGACAGACATCCACCCCCCGAATACTCCGTAGACCGAAATTATTTTCCGAGGATGGTGTACAAATATGTGTAATTGTTCGGTGAATGTGGGACGTTTTGTGATATTTGTTGTTATTCCTTCGTAAGGAGGTTGTGGCGCTTTGGTGTTGTTTGGTATTGGTGATTGCTTGTGATTGTGTAACATTAATTGTGAGTATACGTCGACTGAAGTGGCCATTCTAGCGAAGTACCTAGCATTTGTTGCATATTCTAGTATTCGAATTATGGCTTCCCATGGCATTGTGGATGTTTATGTACGCTCACCTAAGGATGGTCCGACGGGGCCTCTAGGGATACGTATTACCGTATGTATGCGTATCGCGAGCTATGGTTAACCACCTAGGGATGTCCGACGGGGCTCTGCGGGGTGCGACGTCCGTGAGTCTCGTACCAACGGTTAACTTTGAAGTGTTCTGTCAGAGAACTATGATTTTTGGCGCATATTTCGTCTGATTAGAATGGCAGTCCAAATGGTATCGTACTTAGCTGGAATGGCACCAGTAAATGTGTTGTGTGTGATTTCTCCCTTGACTGTGATTTTGGTAAGGGTACGTGAGTTCTGTGGTTGCTCTGTGTATTGTAACTCTGTGGTGTGTTGAGTTGGTCCGTATGGTCAAGTTGCAAGGTTGTGTTCTCTGTTGTCGTTCTGTGAGACCGTCGTCATGGTAATGTTTGACATGGTGTAGTTTATGACGGGTTATTCTTGTGAGTATGTGATGTGAATAAGTTGATTCACGGACCCCCGTGCTTGTGGTTGGAATGTTATGATTGGTTCGTGGACCCCGTATTTTGTTATCGGAATTGTATTTTGAAATAAATGATTTTTGGGCTGTGTCCCTAAATGTTCGAAAGGCTTGAGACTTCTTAAACCCCAAATGTTTTCAAAAACTCCCGAGATCGTAAAATGGTTTTATTCTTATCTTTCGTATTCCAAACTGTTTTGATCAAGTGAATTATCTCGGGAAGTATATTCACGATTTCTATGTTCTTGGAGTATGATATGTATGGCTCGTCCTTGTATTTATACTTGCACTAGCAAAACAGTGGAGTTTTGCTAACCCCCGAGTATTCGGGGGGTGGATGTCTGTTTTGCATCCAAGTACTTGCAGGTTGCTGGGGAGCAATTCACAGGATTGTTACGAAGGATGATGGACGACGGCGATACTAATCACATGAAGACTGGTGTTGAGTATTTGGTGATGTCTTGTTTTGTCCTTCCGTTGTGTTTATTTTCCCTTATGCGGGAACGTTTTAAACCCTGTGTGGGTATGAGTTACGAGAAAGAGTAATGTATGGTTGATGTGTATGTTGTGGTTAAAGACCAAATCGGTCTAATGGTCCGTTAAATTACCCATGTCGGTATGTAGCGTATTGTATTGTATTGTGGTGTTTCTATATTTAGCGTGGTAGATCCTCATGGAGAGGGTCTACGGCACTGTAATATTCCCGAGTGGTTTGGGGGTGTTACAGAATATGGTATCGGAGCTTAGGTTACGGAAACCTAGGCTGTCGGGTCGAGTTTTGTGTTGTCGGGTCTTGTATTGTCTTGTCTTTTCAGATTTTGTCTGACTGAGTCGTGTCGCGACGCATCGTCTGAGGTGCCGGTCGTGATTAGTATCGAGGTGCAGCCATCATCTTTGTGTGACCTGTGGATGTAAGTCTCCCTTCTTGGTGTTTGTGCCTCGTCTGATGCGAGTTACTTGTATGATTATTCATTAAGTGATTGAATCCTTCTGTGGACTTTGATTTCGTGATGTGTGGGTATTTGACTCTCATATTTTATGAGGGGCGGTGTCGCTGCTAATTTATTTACGAATTGTATTTTATCCGCTGCGTGAGTCCTTTAAAAATGACTTTCAGTATTTTGCAAACTGAGTTCTAATTCGTAAGACCGATTCCCTAAATCGAGTTTTGACATTTTGGCCTTGAATGTTTTATGACGGTTTGATAAAGAATTTTTGTGAGTTTTGGGCATTCTGGCCTATTGAATTTTTTTTTGGAAAAGCTTGAGTATTTTAGAAAATTAAATTTCGAGACATACTTTTAAAACGAATTATTTTCTTGTGGTGTTTTCAAGGTGCTTTCTAATGCTGCAATACATTTCAAAATTTTTCCAGTTGAGGACCAAAAATATTTTTAGATATTTTCAAATGCATTCTGAAAGTTTTTCGCTAAAAGAAAGTGTCCTCATTTTTATCAAACGCATGATGGTTTTCAAAGTCTCGACAATAATGTTTGTTCAACTATTTGAAAGGTGATACTCAAGATCAACTAGTGTTTCCAAAATCATTTTTTTTCAAAGGTGGTTTTCATTTTTAAAACCTTTCGTTTCTATTTGCGGTGCGGGAATGTATGTATAATGTTCGCACTTTTGTTAGGGTGTTAACCCCCCGAGTTGTGATTGAATTGGTGGCGTGAGCGTTGAGTCGTTGCCACACATTTGTTACGTTGGCCCTCTGTGAGATGTGTGATGTTGATCTTTAATGTTGTTGTTTCGTGGTGATTTGCGTGCTATCACACCTTTGCGAGCTGTTAGAGCTTGGGTTTATATGATTGTGTACATCTGTGATTGTTTCATGATGTTTTGTGTTTGTGTGCTGGTTATCATTTGGGTCATTGTAGTCGTCGAACGATGCCGTGGTTGTTGTGATTTTAGTATGTGTTGATATGTTATGCTAAATTAGCATCTATGGTTTGTTGCTTTGTGATGTTACATCCCATTATATTTAGCATTTGTATATTCGGTATGCCGAGCCGAGGTGTTTCAACCATATAGTGCCGGGGGCATGTACATACAAATTATCCTTCTCGTCAGTAACGCATTTCAAGTGTGGACTCGAGGGACACAGAATTCAGTTTTGCGAATTGGTTACCGAGACTTCCGGAGTTCGCGCTTAGCACAGATATCAGGATCGGCTCTGAGAGGCCCATGGGAGATGTTTCCGTCGACCGCTTTTGTGTTGCTGCCTTGTTTCCGTTATTATGAGTTGCGGGGACGACATTTCTTTTATAAGAGGTCGAATGTGATACACGTATTGTTTTTGGACTTCTGCATTTCCTCTTTCTCAGGTCTATCGACTCGCTCGTGTTTGTTGATACTTTCTGAACTTGTTCTGTATTTCAGTTTCATCGTTCGAATGAGCTGTGATCTTGTTTTGGATCGATCTGGTATCACTGTAACTTTTCCGAGTTCGGTTCGATTCTTGTGAACCTTGTTCGGAAGTAACATCTTTTGGTTCTACTAATTCTTTTATTCGAAGTGGATCGGATTTTGAACTTCTGTATTTCGACTCTGTCGACTCGTTTATGTTCGTTGACATTTTCTGAGCTTGTCCTACCCCTTGATTTTGTTGATCGAACGAGTGTGGTATTGTTTCGGAATAACTCATTTGTCGTTGTGACTTTCAACTGTTATTCCCTTTCCTGTGGATCTTATGTGAATGCACATCTTGTTGTTTTCACCGAATCATATATTGTCTCGAGTTGAGATGTGAACCTCGGAGTTGTTGTTTGAACCTTATTGTTCTTCGTGATTCGAACATGATTGTTCGATTTTGTTGTCTCGATCGTTTGATTGTTCGGTTTTTGTTGATCTCGTTTCGTGATTGTTGAACGTTCAGACTCCCTCCTAATTTCCTTATGTTTGGGAAATTAGTCTCGTTTTCGACCTTCCAACCCTTGGGCGGTGGAATTCCGTATTTGTTCAGTGATTGGCTCGTGTTTTGATTGATGTACCGTTGGGTCGGTCAATCGTATTGATTGTCGTTCATTGTGTTTTGTGATTATTCGGATAATCGACGTGATTGTATTATCCGTTTGTTGACGCTTGTCACTTGTGGGTTTTACTACGTCTCTACCGTTAGCGTTGTGTTAGTCGTCGTGGAGCGTGTTTTCACGCCGTTTGTCCCTTTGCGTTGCTTGTAACGTTTTGCCACTGGACGTGAGTTACGCGTTTCTTGTGTATCTCGTTGAGTGTTTCCTGGCAGGATATTACTCCTCCCTACTTGTTTTAAGTTTCGGGACGAAACTTCTTTTAAGGAGGGTAGTGTGTAATACCTGTAATTTCGATTTCCGGTAATTTCTTTTTTTCGGAGAGAGTCCATTTTGATGACTCTCTCATGACCGTTTCGTCATTGCGAGAATAATTAATTCTGCACTTTTTGTCATCCGAGTTCGTTTCGGTGTCGTTTTGTTGAGTTCCGTGCTTTTTGGGTGATTTTTCCGCACTTGAGTTCGATTCTTGCGAATCTCGTTCGAAACTGCTGTTTCGAGTTTCCCATAAGTCCGTTTAACTTTGTTAGACGTGTTATGAACTTTGGTTTGGTTATTCGATCACGTATCGTGATTTTCGGGCGTTTTGTGCCATTTTGTAATTTACCCAAAGTTGTGGGTATCCCCATTCGTATTTATTGTTTCGACCCTTTTCATAGTCGCGTGCGATTAAGTGTTGCATGGTGTTTCTTTTTGGATTGATGTTGTTGTCCAAGAGCATTTCGTCGTGTTCGTTTCGTGCGTTTTCGGGAATTCGAGTCGTCGAGTCTTGGCGGCTAAACCTGGCCGCCACGTGCGTGAGGACTGCCAGCGCCTGGCGTGGCGCACGAGCTGCGCGCACGACCCGGTGCTCGTGCGGCCCTGACTGCACACGCACGAGCAAGTGCTCGTGCCCGGTGCTCGTGCGTCCCGGCAGTTGGCTGACAGTGGGCGCGCACGACCAGGTGCACAACCGGCCGCTCGTGCGTGCCTGCTCGTGCGTCGCTGGGCAGTATATATGACCCGACAGACGTGTTCTTCACCCATTTTCTTCCCCCAACTCATATCTTCCGCGGCCAAGGATTGGAGAACACGAAGGCATGGTGTATATCTTCCAATCCACGTCGTTTTTGAGTTCATAGCATCGATTAATCAACCTATAACCTTCTTCGATCCATCGAATCAAGGTATGATTTCCTAAAATCTAGTTTTGGGTATTTTGGTTGATTTCATCCGATTAATCCGTTTTAACATAGGGTTGTGATGGGTTTATGATTATTTAGATGTATTATATCATTTCTCTTGTTATTCCATGGTTGGATCGTATCGATTCGTTGTTTTGGTCGAGTTCTTGATCGACGTCTTGAAGGTGTCCGGTAGAATGTCATAGTCGGGTTTTCGGACGTTCTACGATTATTCTTCCTCGTATGATCGTTGATTTATTAATTATTTGATGTTAGGGTCGAGTTTCTTGCGAAGAAACCGTGTTGAACCCTTCCGTTCATCGTCATCTTCCTTTTCGATAGCATCGAGCGTTTTGGAGCTTCCCGGTTGAGCCGTGTTCGTCGGAATACTTGCGTGCCGATTTCGAGGCAAGTATCTTGCCCATACATTTCGTGTTTCGTAGACGTATTCGTTAGTATTGGAATTAAATTACAATTTGAATGTTTTAATGAACTTTTAAAAAGATCGGTATGTTCTTGATAATTGTTGTCGTTCAAAAGATAACTCGTATGCTTCGTAGATTAATGTGCTTTCGGAATATGTGCGTTAGTTTCATATATTGGAAGATGTTGATCATGTTTAGTAATGTTGGTAGACCGAAATTATTTGCCGAGGATGGTGTACTGATATGTGTAATTGTTCGGTAAATGTGGGACGTATTGTGATATTTGTTCTTATTCCTTCGTAAGGAGGTTGTGGCGCTTGGTGTTGTTTGGTATTGGTAATTGCTTGTGATTGTGGGACATTAATTGTGAGTATATGTCGACTGAAGTGGCCATTCTAGCGAAGTACCTAACATTTGTTGCATATTCTAGTATTCGAATTATGACTTCCCGTGGCGTTGTGGATGTTTATGTACGCTCACCTAGGGATGGTCCGACGGGGCCTCTAGGGATACGTATTGCCGTGTGTGTGCGTATCGCGAGCTATGGTTAACCACCCAGGGATGTCCGACGGGGCTCTGCGGGGTGCGACGGTCGTGAGTCTTGTACCAACGGTTAACTTTGAAGTGTTTTGTTGGAGAACTATGATTTTTGGCGCATATTTCGTCTGATTAGAATGGCAGTCCAAATGGTATCGTACTTAGCTGGAATGGCACCAGTAAATGTGTTGTGTGTGATTTCTCCCTTGACTGTGATTTTGGTAAGGGTACGTGAGTTCTGTGGTTGCTCTGTGTATTGTAACTCTGTGGTGTGTTGAGTTCGACCGTATGGTCAAGTTGCAAGGTTGTGTTCTCTGTTGTCGTTCTGTGAGACCGTCGTCATGGTAATGTTTGACATGGTGTAGTTTATGACGGGTTATTCTTGTGAGTATGTGATGTGAATAATTTGATTCACGGACCCCCGTACTTGTGGTTGGAATGTTATGATTGGTTCGTGGACCCCGTATTTTGTTATCGGAATTGTATTTTGAAATAAATAATTTTTGGGCTGTGTCCCTAAATGTTCGAAAGGCTTGAGACTTCTTAAACCCCAAATGTTTTCAAAAACTCCCGAGATCGTAAAATCGTTTTATTCTTATCTTTCGTATTCCAAACTGTTTTGATCAAGTGAATTATCTCGGGAAGTATATTCACGATTTCTATGTTCTTGGAGTATGATATGTATGGATCGTCCTTGTATTTATACTTGCACTAGCAAAACAGTGGAGTTTTGCTAACCCCCGAGTATTCGGGGGGTGGATGTCTGTTTTGCATCCAAGTACTTGCAGGTTGCTGGGGAGCAATTCACAGGATCGTTACGAAGGATGATGGACGACGGCGATACTAATCACATGAAGACTGGTGTTGAGTATTTGGTGATGTCTTGTTTTGTCCTTCCGTTGTGTTTATTTTCCCTTATGCGGGAACGTTTTAACCCCTGTGTGGGTATGAGTTACGAGAAAGAGTAATGTATGGTTGATGTGTATGTTGTGGTTAAAGACCAAATCGGTCTAATGGTCCGTTAAATTACCCATGTCGGTATGTAGCGTATTGTATTGTATTGTGGTGTTTCTGTATTTAGCGTGGTAGATTCTCATGGAGAGGGTCTACGACACTGTAATATTCCCGAGTGGTTTGGGGGTGTTACAGAATATGGTATCGGAGCTTAGGTTACGGAAACCTAGGCTGTCGAGTCGAGTTTTGTGTTGTCGGGTCTTGTATTGTCTTGTCTTGTCAGATTTTGTCTGACTGAGTCGTGTCGCGACGCATCGTCTGAGGTGTCGGTCATGATTAGTATCGAGGTGCAGCCATCATCTTTGTGTGACCTGTGGATGTAAGTCTCCCTTCTTGGTGTTTGTGCCTCGTCTGATGCGAGTTACTTGTATGATTATTCATTAAGTGATTGAATCCTTCTGTGGACTTTGATTTCGTGATGTGTGGGTATTTTACTCTCATATTTTATGAGGGGCGGTGTCGCTGCTAATGTATTTACGAACTGTATTTTATCCGCTGCGTGAGTCCTTTAAAAATGACTTTCAGTATTTTGCAAACTGAGTTCTAATTCGTAAGACCGATTCCCTAAATCGAGTTTTGACATTTTGGCCTTGAATGTTTTATGACGGTTTGATAAAGAATTTTTGTGAGTTTTGGGCATTCTGGCCTATTGAATTTTTTTTTTGGAAAAGCTTGAGTATCTTAGAAAATTAAATTTCGAGACATACTTTTAAAACGAATAATTTTCTTGTGGTGTTTTCAAGGTGCTTTCTAATGCTGCAATACATTTCAAAAATTTTCCAGTTGAGGACCAAAAATATTTTTAGATATTTTCAAATGCATTCCGAAAGTTTTTCGCTAAAAGAAAGTGTCCTCATTTTTATCAAACGCATGATGGTTTTTAAAGTCTCGACAATAATGTTTGTTCAACTATTTGAAAGGTGATACTCAAGATCAACTAGTGTTTCCAAAATCATTTTTTTTCAAAGGTGGTTTTCATTTTTAAAACCTTTCGTTCCTATTTGCAGTGCGGGAATGTATGTATAATGTTCGCACTTTTGTTAGGGTGTTAACCCCCGAGTTGTGATTGAATTGGTGGCGTGAGCGTTGAGTCGTTGCCACACATTTGTTACGTTGGCCCTCTGTGAGATGTGTGATGTTGATCTTTAATGTTGTTGTTTCGTGGTGATTTGCGTGCTATCGCACCTTTGCGAGCTGTTAGAGCTTGGGTTTATATGATTGTGTACATCTGTGATTGTTTCATGATGTTTTGTGTTTGTGTGCTGGTTATCATTTGGGCCATTGTAATCGTCGAACGATGCCGTGGTTGTTGTGATTTTAGTATGTGTTGATATGTTATGCCAAATTAGCATCTCTGGTTTGTTGCTTTGTGATGTTACATCCCATTATATTTAGCATTTGTAGATTCGGTATGCCGAGCCGAGGTGTTTCAACCATATAGTGCCGGGGGCATGTACATACAAATTATCCTTCTCGTCAGTAACGCATTTCAAGTGTGGACTCGAGGGACACGAGTCGATTTTGCGGGTGGTTACCGAGACTTCGGAGTTCGCGTTGCACAGAGATATCGGGATCGGCTCGAGAGGCCCATGGGAGATGTTTCGTCGACCGCTTGTGTTCTTTGCCTTGTTTCCGTTATTATGAGTTGCGGGGACGACATTTCTTTTATAAGAGGTCGAATGTGATACACGTATTGTTTTTGGACTTCTGCATTTCCTCTTTCTCAGGTCTATCGACTCGCTCGTGTTTGTTGATACTTTCTGAACTTGTTCTGTATTTCAGTTTCATCGTTCGAATGAGCTGTGATCTTGTTTTGGATCGATCTGGTATCACTGTAACTTTTCCGAGTTCGGTTCGATTCTTGTGAACCTTGTTCGGAAGTAACATCTTTTGGTTCTACTAATTCTTTTATTCGAAGTGGATCGGATTTTGAACTTCTGTATTTCGACTCTGTCGACTCGTTTATGTTCATTGACATTTTGTGAGCTTGCCCTACCCCTTGATTTTGTTGATCGAACGAGTGTGGCATTGTTTCGGAATAACTCATTTGTCGTTGTGACTTTCCAATTGTTATTCCCTTTCCTGTGGATCTTATGTGAATGTACATCTTGTTGTTTTCACCGAATCATATATTGTCTCGAGTCGAGATGTGAACCTCGGAGTTGTTGTTTGAACCTTATTGTTCTTCGTGATTCGAACATGATTGTTCGATTTTTGTTGTCTCGATCGTTTGATTGTTCGGTTTTTGTTGATCTCGTTTCGTGATTGTTGAACGTTCAGACTCCCTCCTAATTTCCTTATGTTCGGGAAATTAGTCTCGTTTTCGACCTTCCAACCCTTGGGCGGTGGAATTCCGTATTTGTTCAGTGATTGGCTCGTGTTTTGATTGATGTACCGTTGGGTCGGTCAATCGTATTGATTGTCGTTCGTTGTGTTTTGTGATTATTCGGATAATCGACGTGATTGTATTATCCGTTTGTTGACGCTTGTCACTTGTGGGTTTTACTACGTCTCTACCGTTAGCGTTGTGTTAGTCGTCGTGGAGCATGTTTTCACGCCGTTTGTCCTGTTGCGTTGCTTGTTACGTTTTGCCACTGGACGTGAGTTACGCGTTTCTTGTGTATCTCGTTGAGTGTTTTCTGGCAGGATATTACTCCTCCCTACTTGTTTTAAATTTCGGGACGAAACTTCTTTTAAGGAGGGTAGTGTGTAATACCCGTAATTTCGATTTTCGGTAATTTCTTTTTTTCGGCGAAAGTCCATTTTGATGACTCTCTCATGACCGTTTCGTCATTCCGAGAATGATTAATTCTGTACTTTTTGTCATCCGAGTTCGTTTCGGTGTCGTTTTGTTGAGTTCCGTGCTTTTTGGGCGATTTTTCCGCACTTGAGTTCGATTCTTGTGAATCTCGTTCGAAACTACTATTTCGAGTTTCCCGTAAGTCCGTTTAACTTTGTTAGACGTGTTGTGAACTTTGGTTTGGTTATTCGATCATGTATCGTGATTTTCGGGCGTTTTGGTCCATTTTGTAATTTACCCAAAGTTGTGGGTATCCCCATTCGTATTTATTGTTTCTTCATAGTCGCGTGCGATTAATTGTTGCATGGTGTTTCTTTTTGGATCTATGTTGTTGTCCAAGAGCATTTCGTCGTGTTCGTTTCGTGCGTTTTCGGGAATTCGAGTCGTCGAGTCTTGGCGGCTAAACCGGCCGACCACGTGCGCGAGGACACCGCGCGCCGCAGTGCGCGCGCACGACCCGGTGCTTGTGCGGCCCTGACTGCACACGCACGAGCAAGTGCTCGTGCCCGGTGCTCGTGCGTCCCGGCAGTTGGCTAACAGTGGGCGCGCACGACCAGGCGCACAACCGGCCGCTCGTGCGTGCCTGCTCGTGCGTCGCTGGGCAGTATATATGACCCGGCAGACGTGTTCTTCACCCATTTTCTTCCCCCAACTCATATCTTCCGCGGCCAAGGATTGGAGAACACGAAGGCATGGTGTATATCTTCCAATCCACGTCGTTTTTGAGTTCATAGCATCGATTAATCAACCTATAACCTTCTTCGATCCATCGAATCAAGGTATGATTTCCTAAAATCTAGTTTTGGGTATTTTGGTTGATTTCGTCCGATTAATCCGTTTTAACATAGGGTTGTGATGGGGTTTTGATTATTTAGATGTATTATATCATTTCTCTTGTTATTCCATGGTTGGATCGTATCGATTCATTGGTTTGGTCGAGTTCTTGATCGACGCCTTGAAGGTGTCCGGTAGAATGTCATAGTGGGGTTTTCGGACGTTCTACGATTATTCTTCCTCGTATGATCGTTGATTTATTAATTATTTGATGTTAGGGTCGAGTTTCTTGCGAAGAAACCGTGTTGAACCCTTCCGTTCATCGTCATCTTCCTTTTCGATAGCATCGAGCGTTTTGGAGCTTCCCGGTTGAGCCGTGTTCGTCGGAATACTTGCGTGCCGATTTCGAGGCAAGTATCTTGCCCATACATTTCGTGTTTTGTAGACGTATTCGTTAGTATTGGAATTAAATTACAATTTGAATGTTTTAATGAACTTTTAAAAGGATCGGTATGTTCTTGATAATTGTTGTCGTTCAAAAGATAACTCGTATGCTTCGTAGATTAATGTGCTTTCGGAATATGTGCGTTAGTTTCATATATTGGAAGATGTTGATCATGTTTAGTGATGTTGGTAGACCGAAATTATTTGCCGAGGATGGTGTACTGATATGTGTAATTGTTCGGTGAATGTGGGACGTTTTGTGATATTTGTTCTTATTCCTTCGTAAGGAGGTTGTGGCGCTTGGTGTTGTTTGGTATTGCTAATTGCTTGTGATTGTCTGATATTAATTGTGAGTATACGTCGACTGAAGTGGCCATTCTAGCGAAGTACCTAACATTTGTTGCATATTCTAGTATTCGAATTATGACATCCCGTGGCGTTGTGGATGTTTATGTACGCTCACCTAGGGATGGTCCGACGGGGCCTCTAGGGATACGTATTGCCGTGTGTGCATATCGCGAGCTATGGTTAACCACCCAGGGATGTCCGACGGGGCTCTGCGGGGTGCGACGGTCGTGAGTCTTGTACCAACGGTTAACTTTGAAGTGTTCTGTCGGAGAACTATGATTTTTGGCGCATATTTCGTCTGATTAGAATGGCAGTCCAAATGGTATCGTACTTAGCTGGAATGGCACCAGTAAATTGTGTGTGATTTGTCCCTTGACTGTGATTTTGGTAAGGGTACGCGAGTCCTGTGGTTGCTCTGTGTATTGTAACTCTGTGGTGTGTTGAGTTCGACCGTATGGTCAAGTTGCAAAGTTGTGTTCTCTGTTGTCGTTCTGTGAGACCGTCGTCATGGTAATGTTTGACACGGTGTAGTTTATGACGGGTTATTCTTGTGAGTATGTGATGTGAATAAATTGATTCACGGACCCCCGTGCTTGTGGTTAGAATATTATGATTGGGTCGTGGACCCCGTATTTTGTTATCGGAATCGTATTTTGAAATAAAAGATTTTTGGGCTGTGTCCCTAAATGTTCGAAGGGCTTGAGACTTCTTAAACCCCAAATGTTTTCAAAAACTCCCGAGATCGTAAAATGATTTTATTCTTATCTTTCGTATTCCAAACTGTTTTGATCAAGTGAATTATCTCGGGAAGTATATTCACGATTTCTATGTTCTTGGAGTATGATATGTATGGCTCGTCCTTGTATTTATACTTGCACTAGCAAAACAGTGGAGTTTTGCTAACCCCCGAGTATTCGGGGGGTGGATGTCTGTTTTGCATCCAGGTACTTGCAGGTTGCTGGGGATCAATTCACAGGATCGTTACGAAGGATGATAGACGACGGCGATACTAATCACATGAAGACCGGTGTTGAGTATTTGGTGATGTCTTGTTTTGTCCTTCCGTTGTGTTTATTTTCCCTTATGCGGGAACGTTGATTTATGTTAACCCCTGTGTGGGTATGAGTTACGAGAAAGAGTAATGTATGGTTGATGTGTATGTTGTGGTAAAAGACCAAATCGGTCTAATGGTCCGTTAAATTACCCATGTCGGTATGTAGCGTATTGTATTGTATTGTGGTGTTTCTATATTTAGCCTGGTAGATCCTCATGGAGAGGTTCTACGGTACTGTAATATTCCCGAGTGGTTTGGGGGTGTTACACTAGCCGGACGACAGCGTGCGCCGCGACCGACAGTAGCGTGCGCTACCTGTCGATCCTTCTTGAGTCCAGAACCTCAGATCTGCTCACATCCGTTAGCGTACGCTGGCCAGTCGGCAGCGTGCGCTACACCTGAGTGATTTAAAATGCCATCGGGAGTTTTGATAGAAACAACTCAGGATTTTCGAATCCTTCTCTTTCCAAAATCAACAGGGGTCAAGGTTTCATTTTCACAAATAGAACCAACAACAATTCACAGGGCCAGAGCCCGCCTGAAGTGTCCTCAATGGACATAAAATCAACACAACATAATCACATACAAGCATCGCCTAGGACCGGGACGAAGCCACAAATCCCACTCGAGGCCTCTAAGGACCCTCTCGAGCTGGCCACAATCATAAAACAAATCACGCACACGCATCGCCTAGGACCGGGACGAAGCCACAAATCCCACTCGAGACCTCTAAGGACGCTCCCGAGCTGGCTAGCGAAACAAATCACACACCATATCTCACGGTTGGATCAATCACTTGTTGCATCCTGACCACATGATCACAAGCCATGTGTCACCGTATATTGTATCAGGTTCTCACGGTTAAATCAATCACTTGTTGCATCCTGACCACATGATAACATGCCATGTGTCACCGTAGACCTTCAACCATATCCACACATTCACACAAATAACATATCACATCAATAGTATCCAAGTAATTCACTCAATGGCAACAAACACAATGCACGGTGCAATGGTCAAATCACAACGCACCGATATGAGATAATATATACATATATATTATCAAAGCACAACGACAACACCAAGTGTATTCATAGTAATTCACGTAACCATCCACGAACACAATGTCCACAAAACACACATGTTTTGAAAGAGGGCCTTTAACAAGGCTAACCGAATCTTTGAAAGTGAAATTCAAACGATCAAATAAACGCAAGGAGACGATCATTAATTATCATATCCATAAAACAAGAATTGTATGGACAAGGTACTCGCCTCGAATAACCACAATACGGAGCATCGACCGAAGTGAGGAGACTCGGACCGACTACGAACCCGCCGACTCTGCCGAATGACAACCCGCAACAATAAACTACGAACGACAACAATAACAAAGAAAAATGAATTCCAAAGTTCGACCCAAATCCACTGAATGCAAGGAACAAATGACAAAAGTTCAAGGGTTTCCCTCAAAACGGGCAAGAACATGAATCGACCCGACAAAACATGAAAATGGATTTCCCAACCGAAATATGGATATTCGATTCATAGGATATGTTTATAAACATCATTTTACAATAATCGGTTCATAAAAAACGGATGGAAAACGAAATCAAGAACAAATCCCCCCAAAAAGTCAACTCGAAGGAAATCAAGAAATATACCTTGATTCGACGAAGAACAATGGATTAAATTAATTATACCCATCATGGATTAATCAACAATACGGAATGAATCGGATAAAAACACAAAATCCCCAAAATTTCCCAAAGATAGGGTTCTAGGAAATCTAACCATGATTTGCTGGATCAAAGGATGTTATGGAATGATCAATCAATGATATGAACTCAAGAACTTCGTGGATTCGTTGTTTAACAACATGGCTTCGCCTCCTCCGAAACTCCAGCCGCGGACAGAAAAGAATGGAAATGAAAAAACGAGTGAAAATTCGACTGCTCTGTCACATTTATACTGGGCCGGACTAGCGTGCGCTAGCCTTCCCGGACTAGCGTGTGCTATCGGCCAGTATCGGCCCAGAACCCTCGGTCGGGGCCCGCACGACTCGGCACTGCTGACAAAACCTGTCGACCGAGACCTGCCCGCCCAACCCCGATAGCGTGCACTGCGCGGACGCTAGCGCGCGCTAGCCAACCTGTGCAGAACCCTCTGGACTAAACTGCTCAGCTAGGTAACGTGCGCTAGCCGGTCGACAGCGTGCGCTACACCTGCCGGTTAGCGTGCGCCGTGACCGACAGTAGCGTGCGCTACCTACCGATCCTTCCCGAGTCCAGAACCTCAGATCTGCCCACATCCGATAGCGTACGCTGGCCGGTCGGCAGCGTGCGCTACACCTTCCGAGCTAGCGTGCGCAGTCTGCCGACAGTAGCGCGCGCTACGCCGGTTCCTGCCGCGTCTGCCCGACCGGTGCCCAGCACTCCCGATAGTGCTTGCCGCACCTATCCGGCCACTGCCCAGCCGCCATGACCCGACGATTCAGTTTCAGAAAATGCACGGTACGAACACGACAAAATGCTCGCTGACAACATCATCGACGCGAAATGAAATACCATGCAACAATTAATCACACGCGACCATAAAAAGGGATCAAGACGACAAATACGAATGCGGATACCCACAACTTTGGGTAAATTAGAAAATGGCCCAAAACGCCCGAAAATCCAAATACGTGATCGAATAACCAAACTGAAGTTCACAACAAGTCTAACAAAGTTTAACGGACTTACAAGAAACTCGAAATAGCAGTTTCGAACGAGATTAGCAAGAATCGAACTCGAGTGCAGAGAAGCCGCTAAGAAACACGGAACTCAACCAAACGTCACCTAAACGATCTCGTATGGCAAAAAGTGCAGAATTAATCATTCTCAGAATGACGAAATGGTCCCAAGCGAGTCGTCAAAATGGACTTTCACGAAAAAAGAAAATTACCGGAAATCAAATTTGCGGATATTACATACTACCCTCCTTAAAAGAAGTTTCGTCCCGAAACTTACAACAAGTAGGAAGAAGCAATCTCCCGCCAGGAAAACTCAATGAGAAACACAAAAAATGCGTAACTTTCGACCATTGGCGAAACGTTACAAGCAACGCAAAGGAATATATGGCGTGAAAACGTGCTCCACGACGACCAACACAACGCCACCGGTAGAAACAGAATAAAACCAACAAGTGACAAGCGTCATCAAACAGATAATACAATAAAGTAGATTATCCGAACTATCACAAAACACAAAGCATTCATTACAAGGAAACACGCACTATCAAGAAAACAGAAATAAACACACAAACGATCCACAAGGACAATCACAAACAATTTGGACTACGCGGAAATCCTCGAAACCACACTAGGCATCTCCGTGTCCTTTCGGAGCAGAGACGCAACCTCGATCCCCAAATCTCTCAGTTACCGTCTCGCATTGCACGGCTCGGTGACCCATCTGGCTGTAACACCCCCGAGATATTCAAGGTGTATTACAGCGCCGTGGACCCCTACATGGGACCCACCAGGCTAACACAAGAAAACACCACTCGACTAACCATCTCGGTTAGCAAGAAAACAATTGTTAACAACAAGAACACAAAAAAACACGTCCGGTACAACCGGCATAATAAACGTCAACCGACAAATACAGTAACTTCAACGGAGACCAATCACAATTCGAAAGCAAAAGCCTAAGTACTCGCGAGTACAATCTATAAGTTTACAATTTGTAAGACATCCACATCAAAGAGACAGTAGGAAATAACAAGACTCAATTGCACATGTCAAAAACCTTGGCCGACATCCTCGTACCATTCCAGCGCCCGATCGTCTGACTGAACATAACCTGAAATCCATAACAAGAATTTCCCCAAAACGGGTCCCTAAAGGGGTTAGCAATTACGCTAGTACAAGTATTCAAGGCAAACCAATCGCTTACACATTTCATAGTACATGCACCAATATCATTTCAAAAACCAAAACCAGACATGTCTTTTCTGGAAACAAACAGTCAAACAATTTGCCTTGGGAACAGGGTAATACCATTGATCCCGCCCGAGGCCTCTAAGGACCCTCCCGAGCTGGCCATATCGTAAAACAAAACACGCACATGCATCGCCTTAGGAACAGGGTAATACCATTGATCCCGCCCGAGGCCTCTAAGGACCCTCCCGAGCTGGCTAGCTAAACAAACTCATGAATCCAGGACTCAACCCTTTGGATTCCCTCCGTGATCCCGTCGGACCATCCCGAGGTGAGCAAATCACACACAAAATACATTACCATTCCACGTTAAGCATAAAGGTTTCCAAAAATACTTGCCTTGAATAATTGACGACGCAACGAATGGAAAGGAAAGTCACCGACGAACGCTAGGAACCAACGAAACCGAACCTAACGATTCGAAGAATACAATCACAACCATTTCTAAATGAATACGGAATTGGAATACACCCGAAAACCCGCCTACGATTCATATATATTCGTATATAAACAACAACGAGGGCGGACCACAACCAAACCCTCTCGATTCCGTAAAAACCACGAAATATACCATGAATCCATAGGGAAACTAAGAATACCAACAAGATTAATCATATTCATCATGAATTAATCAACAAAACGGAACGAATCGGACAAAAACGCGAAAACCCCCAAATCTACCCAAAAGTAGGGTTCTAAAGATCTAACCTTGATTCGCTGGATCGAAGGATGTTATAGGATGATTGATCAATGATATAACCTCAAGAACTTCATGGATTTGTTGTTAAACAACATGGCTTCGCCACCTCCGAATCGCCAACCACGGACATAAAAGGAAAGAAGTGAAAAATGACTGAAAATGCGACTGCTCTGTCACATTTATACTGGGCCGGAACTAGCGTGCGCTAGCCTTCCCGGACTAGCGTGCACTATCGGCCAGTATCGGCCCAGTACCCTCGGCCAGGGCCCGCACGACCCGGCACCACCGACCAATCCTGCCGACCGTGACCTGTCCGCCCGACCCCCGCTAGCGTGCGCTACGGCCGGAAGCCTGCGCGCGCTAGCCGACCTGTCCAGTAACCTCTGGACTAAACAACTAGCCCAGGTAACGTACGCTAGTCGGCCGACAGCGTGCCCTACCCCTGCCGGTTAGCGTGCGCCACGACCGAAAGTAGCGTGCGCTACCTGCCGATCCTCCCCGAGTCCAGAACCTCAGAACCTCTCTGCCTTGACCCGATAGCGTGCGTCGGCCGACCGCGTAACGTGCACTACTCCTGCCGGTTAGCGCACGCAGCCTTCCGGCAGTAGCGCGCGCTACGCCGGTTCCTGCCGCGTCATCCCGGCCAGTGCCCACAACCGTCCGGCCAGGACCCGCCACCGTCCGGCCAGCTGCTCAGCCGTCATGATCCGACGACTCGATTTCTGAAAACGTACGGAACGAACACGACGAAAATCTCGCGAACAACATCAACGACCCGAAATGAAAACATAATGCAATAATTAATCATACGCGACCAAGAAAAGGGTCGAGACGACAAATACAGATATGGATACCCGTAACTTTGGGTAAATTACAAAATGGCCCAAAACGCCCGAAAATCACGATACGTGATCGAATAACCAAACCGAAGATCAAAACACGTCTAACAAAGTTAAACGGACTTACGGGAAACTCGAAACAGCAGTTTCGGACGAGATTCGCAAGAATCAAACTCAAGTGCGGAAAAGTCGCTAAAAAGCACGGAACTCAATAAAACAACACCGAAACGAACTCGGATGACAAAAAGTGTAGAATTAATCATTCTCAGAATTACGAAACGGTCATGAACGAGTCGTCAAAATGGACTTCCGCCGAAAAAAAGAAATTACCGGAAATTGAAATTACGGGTATTACACTGGCCACACCCGAAACAATAAACTAACGGTGAACGACGATTCTTCGCGGTACGAGATCAGGCAACAACAGTCAGACAACCCCAATCGAACAACAACGATCGATCAATAACAACTGAACAACAACGATCGAACAACAACGATCAGATAACAATGATCGAACAACAACAGTCGAAAAAAATAACTCCGAAGTTCACAATTCAACTCAAGACATTAAAAGAGCTGGTAGAAACTGGAAGATGTTACTTTCGAACAAGGTTCACAAGACGAACTGAACTCATAAAAGTCACAACGATAAACAGATCGATCCGAAACAAGGTCACAACCCATTCGAATGATGAAACCGAAATACAAAATAAGTTCAGAAAGTATCAACGAACACGAACGAGTTGATAGACTTGAGAAAGAGGAAATGCAGAGGTCCAAAAACAATATGGGTATTACATTCGACCTCTTATAAAAGAAGGTCGTCCCTGCAACTCCCAATAACGGAAACAAGACAACAACACAAAAGCAGTCGACGGAAACATTTCCCATGGGCCTCTTAGAGCCGATCCTGATATATGTACTGAAGTTCATGCCCCGAAGGACTCGGAACCCAACTCGCAAAATTGGATCCTGTGACTATTGGGCCCACACTTAAAATGCGTTACTGACGAGAAGGACAATTGGTACGTGCATGCCCCCGGCACACCACGATTGAAACACCTCGGCTCGGCATACCAAATATACAAATGTTAGATACAATGGAACATAACACCACAAAACAACAAACCGGAGATGACAACTTGGCATAACATATCAACACATACTAAAATCACAACAACCACGTATGTACATAATCATGCAAACTCAAGTTCCAATAACTCACACGGGTGCGATAAGACACAAATCATCGCAAATCGACAATATTCAATACTAACATCTCACCTCTCACAGAGGGCTAATCACAACAAATGCGTGGCAAACGACTCAACGTTCACGCCACCGATTCCATCATACTCGGGAGCTAACATTCTAACGACAATGCGGATATCACATATACATTCCCGGACCGCAAACAGGAATGATAGGTTTTAAAAAAAACGAAAACCACCTTTTGAAAAAAAAATTTGGAAACACTAGTTGATCTTGGGTATCACTTTACAAAAAGTTGAACAAACATCATTGTTGAGACTTTGAAAACCATCTTGCGTTGAACAAAAATGAGGACACTCATCTTTTAGTGAAAAACTTTCGGAAATATTCGACCCTCGGGTCTAAGCAAAGCATTTCTAAATAATTGAAAATATCTCAAAATATTTTGGTCCCCAATTGGAATGATTTGAAATATATTTCGGCACTAGAAAGCACTTTGAAAGTACCGTGAGAAAATAATTCATTTTAATGGTACGTCTCGAAATTTATTTTCTAAGATACTCAAGGTTTTCTAAAATCTATTAGGCTAGAATGCCTAAAAACTCACATGTAACAATATTCACTTACATAAACCACAACACACGCATCAACTCGCTCAGAATCAAGATAGCACATATCTTTTACCGGGAAAAAAATAATCAAATATCACAGTCAAAAGGACATAAATAGCGACAACACTCCTCATATAAACGAAATATGAGAGTCACATAAACGCATCACGAAACCAAGAATCTGCCTAAGGATTCCATCACTTAACACATAATCATACCAATAACTCGTGCCACACGAGGCAAAACAAAAAGGAGGGAGACTTACATCCACAGGTCGCACGAAGATGATGATCGCCCCACGATACTAATCACGACCAACAAACTCAGATGACGCGTCGCGACACGACTCAGTCACGCAAATTCTGACGAGACAAAAACTCAACAAACACCACTAAATCCGACAGCCTAGGTTACAACAACCTAATCTCTGATACCATTTATGTAACACCCCCAATCCGCTCAGGGATATTACACGCCGTAGAACCTTTCCTCAAGGATCTACCAGGCTGGTAACAATATTGAACATCTCAACAATGCCTTTAAGGCTAAAATGACTCCATAGACCGATAAATACATACAACTCAATCACAACACAAGCCCATGCAGGGGTCCAGTACAACACACTCCCGTACAACGGGGAAAGGATACTGCAGCGGAAAATAAAATACAACTAAACCAATATGACATCAACGGGTCCTCGTGTGATTAGTATCGTTCATCTTTCATCATCCTTCATGCCGACCCTGTGCTATGCTCCAAAACCTGAATGCAAAGACAGACATCCACCCCACGAGTACTCGGGGGTTAGCAAAACTCCACTGTTTTGCTAGTGCAAGTACAAGTGAAAAAATATGAGCCATACAATACAAGTTCCAAGAACAATAATAATCAGGAATCCTCAAAGATTTAAACATAACGAAAATACTTCCCGAGGCAAGAGTTTAGGTAAAGCTTTCCAAAATAGAAAGATCCCAAGTCGAGGGAAAAAATTTATAAAGTGATTTAAAATGCCATCGGGAGTTTTGAGAGAAACAACTCAGGATTTTCGAATCCTTTTCTTTCCAAAATCAACAGGGGTGAAGGTTTCATTTTCACAAATAGAACCAACAACAATTCACAGGGCCAGAGCCCGCATCAAGTGTCCTCAATGGACATAAAATCAACACAACATAATCACATACAAGCATCGCCTAGGATCGGGACGAAGCCACAAATCCCACTCGAGGCCTCTAAGGACCCTCCCGAGCTGGCCACAATCATAAAAAAAATCACGCACACGCATCGCCTAGGACCGGGACGAAGCCACAAATCCCACTCGAGGCCTCTAAGGACCCTCCCGAGCTGGCTAGCGAAACAAATCACACACCATATCTCACGGTTGGATCAATCACTTGTTGCATCCTAACCACATGATCACAAGCCATGTGTCACCGTAGATTATCTCAGGTTCTCACAGTTGGATCAATCACTTGTTGCATCCTGACCACATGATAACATGCCATGTGTCACCGTAGACCTTCAACCATATCCACACATTCACACAAATAACATATCACATCAATAGTATCCAAGTAATTCACTCAATGGCAACAAACACAATGCACGACGCAATGGTCAAATCACAACGCACCGATATGAGATAATATATACATATATATTATCAAAGCACAACGACAACACCAGTGTATTCATAGTAATTCATGTAACCATCCACGAACACAATGTCCACAAAACACTCGTGTTTTGAAAGAGGGCCTTTAACAAGGCTAACCGAATCTTTGAAAGTGAAATTCAAATGATCAAATAAACACAAGGAGACAATAACTAATAATCATATCCATAAAACGAGAATTGTATGGACAAGGTACTTGCCTCGAATAACCACAATGCGGAGAATTGATCGAAGTGAGGAGACTCGGACCGACTACGAACCCGCCGACTCCGTCGAACGACAACCCGCAACAATAAACTACGAATGACAACAATAACAACGAAAAATAAATTCCAAAGTACGATCCAAAGCCGCTGAATTCAAGGAACAAACGACAAAAGTTCAAGGGTTTCCCTCAAAATAGCCAAGAACATGAATCGACCCGACAAAATATGAAAATGGAATTCCTAACCGAAATATGGATATTCAATCCATAGGATATGTTTAAAAACATCATTTTACAACAATCGGTTAATCAAAAACGGATGGAAAATGAAATCAAGAACAAATCCCCAAAAAGTCAACTCGAAGGAAATCAAGAAATATGCCTTGATTCGACGAAGAACAATGGATTAAATGATGTTAAACACATAAATAATACTAAGATTAATCATACCCATCATGGATTAATCAACAATATGGAACGAATCGGATAAAAACCCAAAATCCCCAAAATTTCCCAAAGATAGGGTTCTAGGAAATCTAACCATGATTCGCTGGATCAAAAGATGTTATGGAATGATCAATCAATGATATGAACTCAAGAACCTCGTGGATTCGTTGTTTAACATGGCTTCGCCTCCTCCGAAACTCCAGCCGCGGACAGAAAAGAAAGGAAATGAAAAAACGAGTGAAAATGCGACTGCTCTGTCACATTTATACTGGGCCGGACTAGCATGAGCTAGCCTTTCCGGACTAGCGTGCTCTATCAGCCAGTATCGGCCCAGAACCCTCGGTTGGGGCCCGCACGACTCGGCACTGCTGACAAAACCTGCCGACCGAGACCTGCCCGCCCGACCCCGATAGCGTGCGCTGTGCGGACGCTAGCTCGCGCTAGCCAACCTGTCCAGAACCATCAGGACTAAACTGCTCGGCCAGGTAACGTGCGCTAGCCGGCCGACAGCGTGCGCTACACATGCCGTTTAGCGTGCGCTACCTGCAGATCCTTCCCGAGTCCAAAACCTCAGATCTGCCCACATCCGATAGCGTACGCTGGCCGTACGGCAGCGTGCGCTACACCTGCCGAGCTAGCGTCGCGATCTGCCCGGCGATGGCGCGCTATGCGGTTCTGTCGCGTCTGCCCGGCGGTGCCCGGCCTCGACGATTACTGCCGCACCCGTCCAGCCACTGCCCAGCCGCCATGACCCGACGATTCGGTTTTCGAAAACGCACAGAACGAACACGATAAAATTCTCGCGGACAACATCATCGACGCAAAATGAAATACCATGCAATAATTAATCACACGCGACCATGAAAAGGGGTCAAGACGACAAATACGAATGCGGATACCCACAACTTTGGGTAAATTACAAAATAGCCCAAAATGCCCGAAAATCACAATACGTGATCGAATAACCAAACCGAAGTTCACAACACGTCTAACAAAGTTTAACGGGCTTACAGGAAACTTGAAATAGCAGTTTGGAACGAGATTCGCAAGAATCGAACTCAAGTGCAGAAAAGCCGCTAAGAAACACAAAACTCAACAAAACGGCACCGAAATGATCTCGGATGGCAAAAAGTGCAGAATTAATCATTCTCAGAATGACGAAATGGTCCCAAGCGAGTCGTCAAAACGGACTCTCTCCAAAAAAATTGCGAGAAATCAAATTTGCGGATATTACAAATATCGTGGTGCCTTTATTTTTTTACGAGGTGGGAGATAAGGTCACAAAATTTTTAATTCTCCCATCCTCATAGGTAATGCGCAGCTAATGAGCAATCACACTTGCTCCCACGGGAAACATGCTAAGATTCTTTTCGATCAAGTCTTGATCAGACTTCTTGACACCACAAATACCAAGATCAGCCTGGAGATTGAGGACGACTTAATTATAAACCTCCGCATTCACATAATCCAAGAACCGGATTTGCTCCCATTGAAGTTTCAATTCGGGGAAGCGCTGATCATGCACATTATTAAAATGTTGTTCGAGTGTATCCCATAAATCTTTGGAGGTTTGCAAATTCATATAATTTTTCAACAACGGATGTATATATCTACGCAAGTACATCAGTGCATTAGCCTTAGTTTCCTCGCTCGGTTCTTGAGCAGCAGGCTCGTTAGAGGAAAAAATGATGGTAGTAAATCTCTTACCGACGAATGCCTACCGGCGTGGTCAAGTATTTTGAACTCCGGGTGAATATTGGAGCTTTGTGCCATCTACAAGATATAAACAAGAGGAAATTAGTCTTGTTGGATTTTCAGTGACAATGTAAATGGTCACAATCAATGCTATAAAAGCGTGTAACATAACCGTTACTCGATATACTTTTCCTAATTATTGTTAGTAAAGTCGACAAAAACGGCAATGTCAAATCACACCTAGATACGTGGTGTATGCAACAACCACAAGTATCGACTTTTAACAATTCTATGACTCCCCCTGGACCATGACACAGTTTTTTTCGACGCGTAGAGATACAGACTTCTCTCGCAGACTCATCCACCACAAAGTAACGTGGGAGATAAAGAACCCAATAACTCATGTCTCAAAAAAATTCCCGAAAAGAGAGGATTAAAATAGGGACACGTTTAGATAATTACCTCGATTATGAAATTAGGCACGTGATACGGAGCAATATGTGGTGTGTTACGGTTTAGCGATTGGTACTCAATGCGACGACGTGAAACCGGGAGTGCAATTTTGGAGGGTCCATAAAAAGCACAAATTAAATCGGTTTTTGGGTCTTTGGACCAAGACTTTGAACCGGTCGGATCGGTTGGGATGGATTGGGTCGTGGCTTAGGGCAGCAGGGCGACTGGACTGGAGCTGGTCGGATCGGATGGCGGGAGGCGCAGGTCGGCTCAGGAAATCTGGACTTGATCGGGTCGGATGCGAGAGGCAGTGGCCGAGTAGGTCTCGGTATGGACAATCTGGCCTGCACGGGTCAGACACGGGAGGCGGTGCTCGTCTCCGCTCCGTCGGGAAGTGAAGGCGGGAGTCTGGTCGGATCCTGGCTGGGTTGGATCGGCAGATGGTGGCAGAGTGCGGCAGGGGCTGAGCAGGGTCGATCACGACTGGGTCGGATCGGGACGGATGTGGGACTCGTTCGGCACGGACGAATTGGTCGCAGTTAGGTTGTTGTAGGGTCCAAGAAGCAGGTATCGAGGATTGATTGTGGTGGCAGTGTGCGGCAGGGGCCGAGCAGGGTGATCGAGGCTGGGTCGGATCGCTGTGGTGGCAGTGTGCTACACGGGTCGATTAGGATCGATCACTGTTGGACGCGGGACTTGGTCGGCACGGGCGGACTGGTCACAGCTAGGTTGGATTGGCAGGTGGTGGAAAAGTGTGGCAGGGGCCGATCAGGTTCGATCGTGGAAGTGTGCGACAGGGGTCCGGGCGTACGACCACGGCAGTGTGCGACGACGGGCAGAGATGCGACGGTGCATGACGAGCAGGGGGGTCGGAATTCTGTATAAAAAAAATTCGGAGCTACGCGCTGATAGTGTTTCCAGAGAATGTAAAAAAGCTGTAAAGATGAATCAATCAATTGTATTCGTAACACCGATAGAGGGGACCTTTATATAGTCATTACAATGAGCGTCCTTCCATACATAGGATTCCTAGTTAAGGTAAGACAACTATTGGGATACTATTACCTCTAGAAGGATTTAGAATCTTCCATCTATGTATCTTCCTACAACCAGTATTAGGCAAGACACCAACAAATGAAGGATACCCGGAACAAGACTTTATTTATAAGGGTTGACCAGTGTGTTCTTCAATTATTAGGTTTCCTTGCGCATCACCCTACATTTAAGGAGTATATATTTTCAAGATATTCTTCCCTTATTCACAAGGAATCTTGATCGCTTATCATTATTAATTTACCTTTTGAACGTTCTAGAAGTTCCAAATCAAAGTAAGCAATTCACCTATTTATTCAAGCTAAAAGTCTGATGTGCCCATTTCTTAATACGGCTCTTCCTCGATCCAAGTTAAGTTGAAAAAGACCACCCAAACACCCTCTTTGGTATGACAGATGCACTTTGGGCCGATTGAACCAGAACTAAATTTATTTGTTTTAATGCAATTTCAACTAGTCCCTCTACAATGCTCAAGTGAAATTATCAATCACAGTAGAGTAGTATAACAAGTGTGTTGGAAATTTATTCGTAAAACTTGCTGGGCGAAAATAAATTACATCTGGAAACGAAATTACAACTCGAAAAATAGAAATTACAAAACTCGAAACCAAATTGAAATTACAGGAAAAAATAGAAAAAAATCCGTAAACTACTGCCGAGTTGAGGAATCCTCTATCCGCAAGACGAAATACGTCCGGTAGTGCTCTCGGTTCTGACGTATTTTCTCCAAATATAAAATAGCAGCGTCACGGAGGTAGTAGCACCACAAAACCCACGAGCTCCGACGAACTGGAACAAGGTGAGGACGAAGCCGACTATGATACTATGTATGCAGAAACTGTGTATGTCGATTTTTTGCATGTGCTGATGCAATGCCTATTTATAGGCCATCTCACAACTGCAGAGATTTAACACAGCCACTAATGGCTGTCATAATACAGATATTCATGCTGCATCGATACAGGAGTTTCAAATAAAAAGGCAGGAGTTACAAAATTCAAAACCGCCATTTACTCCTCCTCATCACACTTGGGAGGTTACTGTCGTGTTCGGACTGAATTTGAACAATCAGGACGCACCTGGACTGTATTCATCTCCTTGACCGCTCGACGGATGTACCTGTACTTCCTTATATGCACATACGGGCCCAACAAAATTGTTGAGATAGTCCAAAAATTATTTAAGCAAGCCAAGGCCTAGCCCACCAAGCCTACGACCAGGCCTAAAGAACAGCCCAAAGACTGCCCAAAGACCAATTGCCAAGATCTAAGACCAAGTCCAAGGCCAAAGTCTAAGGTCCATGGTCCATGGTCCACCGTCCACGGCATGCGGCACGCGGATCGCGGCCGAGGCCGAGGCAAGGCGGGCGGCGGCGGCGGCCGCGCGTGCATGTGGGCTTTAAGCCCATGACATGTACCATTATTTAATACATGTATAATGACAACTCCTTATATACTTGAACAATGAAAGCTCATTTATCAATGTGGGATGGCTATCCCTCCACAATTAAGTGACAAACTTTAATTCACTATTTATCACTCACTGGGAATTGGTTTAGAGAATATGAATATACCACGATCATCTACTCGAAACGTAGATCGATCCTATGATATTTAATTTTACAAAATTAAATTAAATTTATTAATGATTCCAACAATACACCGCATGAGTGAAAATAGCCCAAATGCAATGAGCAGACACAAGCTCAGTCCTCAAGAGGCGTTAAAGTATACGGATAGGTAGTTCGTGGCTTTGAACCTTCTATAGTTAACATCATAGGATACATAGGCAGATTAGTGGCGTGATACTTTGAACTATTCCCCCAAGGCGTGCACCAGGACAATGGTGCCAACTTGAACACCTCAACCTCATCCGTTCTCACGTTGTGTCCTTTGCGGGCCTTGGACACCCCTTTGGATTCATAAGTATATTTCATGAAGCGGCCCTCACTTCTTACTTATATAGGTGATTCTTTACCAAGTATCTGTTAGGAGTATGCCCTCGAATGCCACTCAGAGGATGTTGAGTGAGGGCATTGTACTTGTTATTAGGTAAATCATCAATATAAGGCAATGGATGTTTCTTTATTTACTGGTAGTTACTGTTAGGATTGTATACTGCAAAGCATACTTTATGCTTGTATTACCTAATTTCCCTGTTACTACCTATGAGAATATTAATTACATTTAATCACATGTTTTGCATATTTATTCATGTTATGGTTATGCAAATGAAATGTCTAATTATTTTATATTGTAGATAATGTGGTGTGTTGGTATCACACGGAAGATCACATTATCGATGCCTTATAAAATAATATAATAGTTCACAATTGTAGTGTATGCTTGATAATAGTTGGTCTTGACTATTAGCATACATTAGCGTATTTGCATACGTTGAGATAGTGTCTTCTGTACTGACTGTAAGAAGAACATAAATCTCGGATAATTATTATTTCTTAATTCTAAGTATATAATATTTAATTGTGTATTTATAATAATTATTGCTTTGATTTACCATAGGTGAGAGTCAAAATGATCGACTCAATAAGCCTCGTATCTTGGGCAATAATATTGTTTATATGACAATTATTATTATTACTAGAAATCGTGTCCCGACTCGTGCGGGTTGATGATGTCCCCTTGAGGAGCTCGATAATGATTATTATATTAAACCCTGCAGGTGGATTTAATTCCGATATAATAATAAGGTTCGAGTGGTACTACTTTTGGATAAGATATTAATTAATTAAAGCTGACAGCAGCTTATAATTAATTAATGGACATTCAATATCTTAAACACGGGAAATAATATATTTAATGAGGAGCCAAATTTTGTAATTTGGGATTTTGGTAGGAAGTGCAATATCAACTTTTTAGTGGACTAAGTTGATATTAATAGATTCATTATATTAGGAAGAGTCCTAATAAGGTAAGATGAATTTATTAAGGAGTCCTTCCATAATCCTCCTTTAGATCCCTGGTAGTAGTCCAAGAGCCTATAAATAGGATATATGGGGTGTTGGCCGATTTTCATCAAAAACTTACACAAGGAATTTTGATTTTTTCTTCTAAGTGTTTAATTGTGGATCTTGACTTGTGTCTTTGATTCCACAATTGAGAGAACACTTTAATTCTTGCTACATATCGGAATTACTTGAAGAAAAGAAAATCGAGAATTGTGAGGCATAGAAATTGACCGATCCATAGGTGTCCAAACAAGATCCGGTAGCTCGTTGCCCACACAACATCCGGTTCAAGGCGGATCATACTCTAGAAGATCTAAAGGTAGAAATACAAGGCGATCAAGACGGAAGTAACCAATACTCTTCAAAAGGTAATATCCTATAATCTTGGATCTAGATTAGGATATTTTAATAATCAACATATTTAATTAATAAATAATAAATAGTATTTAAATTGCTTATTAGTCTTAGTAATTAATTAATTAGCATTCCTAAATAGATCTAATGCTCGTAGATGCGTAAAACGCGATTATCAACTTTCCCAAACTTCGCTTCCGCTGCGTTTTACTTTCCAACAGTTACTGGCATTCCTAACTCGTAAATATACATATAGAAACTAGTCCGTGAATTTGAGAGCAAAACGTTCCACTCCTTATTGGAAAAGGGGGTCGGCACTGGAAAGGTTTATAGCTCAAATACTTAATCGTTCGCAAGTCGATGAAACTTGACTGGGCGTTAAGTTTATGCGAAGACTTGTATGACGTGTTCTTTGACAAGGAGAGTGCCTATCGAACACTAATGGTTAGTGGGAGCACACGTTATAGGTATGCTAATTGGATTAGTATACTCAAACCGACTCACCCTCGATTCGTCACACAGATTTCACTCCGGGACAGTCAATAATGGAATCGAAAGGTTGTGATAGGTATTCGTGAACCTTCGACTTGAGGATTTAGTAGGCATGTGCTTGTGACGTCAAGATTTTCATTAGAGTAGTTCGACCCTATAAACCGGAAGACGGGGGTCAACCTCGACAGGCATCTTGATGGGCAAGTAGCAGGTCCTACTGAATACCAAGATAGAATTCTTTCTCCCGTTAGTGAGCGGGTTATATATCCTATGCGGTTATTGGCAGATGAGATCATAAGTATTTGGCCAAAGCATTGGAGCTAGTTGTATTGGATAACGAGAGCTCGATGATCTCGATTTGCATTAACACATGCATAGCGTCAAGCACAGATAGGGCTTGACTGACCGTGACCCTATAACTTGAACGGGATATTTGAAAGAAGGGTTTATACGTATACTGGTATTCACGACAGAATGGTTCTTGAATGATCCCAATCATTCGTTCTCAGTTGGGGTACAGTGTAGGCCGCCAGGTGTAACACCCCCAAACCACTTGGGAATATTACAGCGCCGCAGACCCTCTCCATGAGGATCTACCAGGCTAAATACGAAATCAATACATCACATTTAATGCCGATATGACTAAATAATGAACCATTAGACCGATTTGGTCTTTTACCACTAACAACACAATAAATATACAAAACTCATACCCATACAGGGGTTGAATTACATCAACGTTCCCATAAAACGGGAAAATTACACAATGGAGAGCCAAACACTGAGACTCTAACAAAATACTCAACAAGTGGACTTCATGTGATTAGTATCGTCGTCTTCCATCATCCTTCGTATCGATCCTATGATTTGCTCCCCAGCAACCTGCAAGTACCAGGATGCAATACAGACATCCACCCCCCGAATAATCGGGGGTTAGCAAAACTCCACTGTTTTGCTAGTACAAGTATAAAAATTATGAATACAAGCCATATGTATCATACTCCAATATCCGATAATTGAAAACATACTCCCCGAGATAAATCATTTAATCAAAACTGCTCGAATCATGACAGGTGGGAATAAACCCAATATGTATTTTACAAGATATCAAAGATCTCGGGAGTTTTGAAAACATTTGGAATATACTAATCCTCAACTTAACAGAACCACATAGGGATACGGTCCAAGGACTTGTTTAAGTTCAAAATACCAATCCCATCACAAAACACGGGGTCCACGACCCGATCATCCTCATCACATACTCGAGTGAAAGTCCAAAAGGTCACACCTGATAAACAACCAAATCACAATGTACGGAGACAATCACCAGGGCCCGCATCCTTATGCCAAAAACCTCACAATCAAGAAACGAATCATATACGACACTTATATTGATGCCACTCTAGCCAAGTACCAAGACCTTACGTACGACATAACTCACACCTAGAATGAAAGTGTTATGATATTCCGGACATATCATAATTATCGAAACAAAAACGTGCCATAGTCATCACAAAACAACCTCCCGAGCTATACTGGCCCTGTACCTCTCAATCAAGATACACACCCCAGAGACACCTCGTCAGGCTATATCCCAACCAAGTGATCCGTAGGGATACGCAGCCTACCAGACCCCAGCGGACTCTCACTAGTTTTACTCGGCTCACACAATCTCAAAAACCACATGGCACAAACAACAATCATCAAAACCGCATTCTCCCGAAGTACATCAAACGTAATTCAAGGTACTTGTTAGAAATGGCCGCTATATCCGACACATACTCACAACCAATACTACACAACAACATATGCTCATCAATAGACCCGCACATCCACACACGTATATTCTTCTTTTAAGAAGACATAACCTTAAATCCACTTTGACACAATCACGCACAACAGTACCACACACAAGGAAGATATTTCCATGTACAAGACTAACACTGTTAGGCGTATTTTTATGCGCTTATTTATCATTATTTTATATCCATTTTGAGCCTAAATCTGCATAAATGAGCTTTAAATGCACTATTCTTTTATGTTTTGCAGGAAATTGGAGTCCTGAAGCTCGAACGACGAAAAACGGGCAAAAACAATAATATTTGGCCAGGGGCCGCGGCACAAGGAGAGTGAGCCGCGGCACACGCACGACACACAAAGGCACCGAGGGAACTGTACTGTGAGCCGCGGCACAAGGAGAGTGAGCCGCGGCCCATGAAGAAAAATGCGCCCAGGTGTGGGGCACTGAGCAGTAGGGGCCGCGGCACAGATTAAGTGAGCCGCGGCCCACGAGGCGGTTTTGATGTGTTGGCCGCGGTTCTGGGCCGTTTTTGGAGCCTGTTCTCGACCTAATCCACGGACGCATTTTGGAGGCTAAGGATGGCTATAAATAAGCATTGAAGGTCAGAAAAAGATCATCATCGGGGATGTTGGCCACTTAAGTATACTGGATACAGTTTGGAAAATAGTTTAAACAACAAACTGTACGGAATCTAAATCTGAGTGCGTAGCGGAAGTCTTGGATACAGTTAGTTGCCGTGGATACAGCAACGAAGTATTTGGTGTATACTTAATATATCACAGTAATTTAAAACAGTAAAAGCTGAAGGTAAATAACACAGTAATTTAAGTGGTTCGAGGTAAACCCCTCTACGTCCACTGGTCCTCCACACAGGAGTAAAAAGTTTATTATAATTACTGCGTACACAACTACGTAATTATAAACAAACCTATCCTTGTATCGTTCACACAGATTGATACAAAGAATGTCACTTTCAACCGTTCACACAGATTGGTTAAAGCTTCCTTCTTGACTAGCTTCTTCACACACAGTTCAAGCTTCGTCCTTATTCGTCCCACACAGTCGAGAATAACTTGTTGAGTTCACCTGAGCTCGGTTTTTACACGAGAGGTAAAAGGTAGGTAACCGAGTAAGAGCAGCTTTGAATATCAAGTTCTTGAGCTGATGATGGCTGTTCTTGATGTTGAGCACCGTATATCTCTTTCGTTCTAAATTGCAGTATGCTTTGGAGATATGTTTGCTCTGATGATAACTTTGATAGCTTGAGTATTAGGTTACTTGGGTAACTGATCTTCAATGTCTTCAAGGATATATATAGTCTCTGAAGAAAGTATCCGTTGAGATGTATCCGTTTTGAATAAGATTTCCTTCAACGATAATATGACATGATCCGGATTTCGCGGGATTCTGAAGATCTGAAGACTGGCAGTATTTAAATACTTTATCCTTGAGTATTTAAATACTTCTTTGTTCAACGGGACTTGACTTGTGTTCTTTCTTGTCCTTTTGTGAACTGTATGGAAGATGACTGTATTTAGGGTGTCGAGACAGTTTCCATACTTGGTCTTTTACAAGTCTTCTTCTTTGTCTTGTGAGCTTTACTTATCTTTGATTCGAGGTAGGTCTTCGATACGAGGATAAAGCCTTGAAGCCTCGATCTGATTTCCTTTCTTGTATTTGGCATATATGTCAAAACCTCTAAATAACATTCGATCTTGGGATTCGAGTATCATTACTGTTTCGATCTGGGGTGTTTGTTTTCCCAACAATTTCCCCCTTTTTGACAATTTGCCAAGACTAACTTACTTAACTCTTGAGTCTTCTTGATGATGCCAAAACCTTCTTTATGAAGCATTTCTTCTTTGATGACTTAAGCGATTTCTTGGTCTTTTGTCAATAGGTCGACTTAGTGACTTAGTCTACAATAATGAAGCGCTCGCAGCACGTTCGATCTGATTAGAGATTTATTACAACTTAAGCTTATGATTGGCGCGAGCACAATCTTACAATGTATTCTAAGTTTACAATCGAAATTATGAGCTGTTCGTAGACTAGCTAAATGCTGACTTATTTTTCAATCAAGTTTATCTAACTTGAGATTCCTATCAAACAATTTTAAGTAATCATACATTAACACAGTAGATTACGAGTTGTAATCTTTCAAGACAAACAAACTATTTTATTGATATTCAAAATGATTGAGTACAAAGTTTGCTGTTTCGAATAGAAGTTACAAAAAAAATAATATACATAAATTTCAGCTCTTTATCTATAATCCGCATGCCTCCATGGTCTTTTTCCGGGTTCATTCTCGGTGCCACGCCACCAGTTTTGAAGAGAATCATTGCCTCGTTCCTGGTAAATCGCTCTTCCTTCATATGAATGATCAAAGGCAAGTATCCAATCTTCTGGATGGGTGACCCGATCTTCTCTTCTATGTTTGGATTTCATTTCGATTTGGAGAGGGAGTTTACCTTCTTCTAGCATCTTCGTAACCTTATCTGCCGCTTCCGCTAACGTTTTATAATTTTTGAAGATGGCGGATTCCCTGACGAGTCTGACAAAATATCTCATCAGTTCATTCTTCCTCCAGTGCTTCACTTCGTCGGCAGTTGGGTTGCGGTTGGTCGGCAGACGAATTTCCGAAGGTCTCTGAATAAGAGTTTGCCAAGGGACATCAGGGTCATGGAATTCTGGTCTGGAGCCTGAAATTTTAAAGTTTTGGGATTGAGGTGCTAGCTTGTTCAATTCGGCGGTGAATCTGTGCAAGCGACCTCAAATTCCCTTTCTTGTTGCGGCCTTATTCTCCTTGCGGCTTCTCGTGCCTCTTCCCCCTTTTTGGCTTCATCAAGACTTTGCGGGAATTCAAGAGCGGCGTCTGTTTGGTCTCGATCTTTGGTTATTCTTTCAACAAGGGAGGAAAGAGTCTGCGACATTTCTTGAATGCATTTGTCGTGAGCACGCAGTTGAGAGCTGTTCTCAATCATTGCACAGGCGGTCTTGGCTTCAGCAATCCTTGTCTTTGTAGCTTCCTCCTTCAGCAGTTGCTCCTGCTTATCTTCCATGATCTTCAAGGCTTGCTTGAAAACTTCTGGCAAGAGAATGAATGCGTCGACAACTCGAGATACTTCGTGTTGAAGAGTGGTCATTTCTTCGACGGCAGAGGTGTGCATCCAATTCAGTGCCTTTTCAACGGAAGATAGAGCATTTACTGCATCTTGGATAAATACAGTCTGAAGGCCAAGAGCTCGCAGGCGCTCTTTTCGTGCAGCTGATATCGGAGAGTCTGGTTGGGCGAAGTCTGCAGCGCCGTTCAATCTTCTTACATTCACGGATGGATGTGAAGTAAGTTGGATATCCTCAGGTTCGGTACCGTCCTCGGATTCCAAGGTTGAAGGGGCGGGAGCAGCTTCCTGTGGTTCGGCGACAGTTGGTTCAGAAGCGTCCTGTGGCGAAGGTTCTTCGGCAGATATGGATGCAGGAGGGACTGAATCCTCCTGTTGGATTTCAGGAATAGCTTCTTCGGTCGCAGCAGGCTCGGGTGCCTGTTCCAAAATTTCTTGAACTTCCTCGACTGGAGGGACTGATTCCTCTTGGTCGGGAATGTTCTCGGGCTGTGGCGAAGGGGGATTAGCTTGGGTAGAAGGCCCTTCGTCTTTTCTGGGTGGAGAGGCATCTCGAGCTTCAGCCTCTTCACGACTCATTCTCAGACCTGCTTGAAGAGCATCGTCGTCGTCGTTTGAGTCATGATCGTCGTCAACTTTTGGATTAATGGGAGAATCCTCTGACTTCTTCTTTCCTTTCCTCCTGGCGTCAGATTTATGCAGTAGGTGGCTTTCAATTAGATCCTTGCAAGAGGCGTTGTCCCATCGAAGCAGGGCCTCAATTTCAGTTGAGTCTGTTACTTCGGAGACGAATCTCTCTTCGTGGCTCCATTCGCTCCAATTGTACAGTGTATCGTACGGAGATAGCCTATAGCCTTTCCATTGCAGAAATCTTTCATACGCGTGTTCAATTTGAACCGAAAGAAGTGTTTGATTTATGATCGAGTCAGGGGAGGGACTTCGAATAACGTCTGGAGACGCTGTTTCGAGGGATTCCTGTACAGGTATGGGATCCTGTACGGAAGATGGACTCCTTGCAGGGGATGGTGCCCCGAAGAATGATAGATCCTGCACGGGTGTGGGATCCCGCAGAGGAGAAGTAGCTTTTGGCTCCGAATGGGCAGCCGACTTGCTAAAGTCTTGAGCGTTGGCAGATGTCTCTATATCCGTCGTAGCTGCCAAAGGCTCGGGATCTACTATCGATGCAGTAGGAGACACCTCTTCCACAGGGGTTGGGCCCTGGGGTTCTTCATCAGTGGGTTGCGCCATGGGCGAGACATCCTCGGAGTGCTTGGCTTTGATTTTTGAGAGCCTCCTGAGTCTCTTCTTGGACTTCTCACCAGCAGAGTGTTTCTTGCTGTGAGATCGCTTTCGCTTATTCTTTGAAGATTCCATTTCTGGGACCTTCACGGTTTCATCTCTTGGGTTGGCATAAATAGGCATGTGCCTGGTTCTCGGATGGTTGCAATGCATTGTGCTCTGGTTATACGCAGTGGGTTTGACACCTCCTAAGTATATCTTCGAGCTATTTTTCTTCAGCATTAAACCAAAGGATTTCTTTTGGGTGGCAGGTTTGCACACCTCTTCTTGAAGACGTTTCAGAATGATTTGGCACCAATTGACCTTTTCACAGGTCAAAATAGCTACCATCATCCTGAACCTTAAGTTCGTGCACATCTCGAGCATATAGGTTCGGTTTTCAATGATCCTGGAGCAAAAGTCATGAAGATAGACAAAATGAAGAAGAAAATTTTTCTTGTGACAAGTAGTTGTCACCATATCAACCACTTTGGACCCTGTAAATAGTCCATAAAACTTGGTAATAAGCTCTTGAGACCCGAACGTCTCAAGTTGGTCCATGGTCAGGCCATCGGCGGGCAGCCTGTAGATTCTCTGGAGTAGATCGCGATTGATGCAGATTTCCACTCCTTGGACTGTTGAAGTGATGTCAGCAACATGTCCTCCCTGGGCTAGTGACAGAAAACGGACGACGGCGTTGAGGTAGAATTCCTCAACCAGATGGGCGTCGTATTTGTCGGCGGTTTTGCTCCCTAAGCGATAGAGACCTTGTTGTTCAAGATGAGTAATGATATACTCCATCGGTTCTGAGTCGTTGGTTTCCGAGAGAATACGCTCGATGATGACAGGTTTGGAGAAGATCCGGCCATCAATGATGTTGGAGGATTTCTTCAGAACAGGGGAAGAAGATTGACTAGCCATTGATGTTTTCTTAAAACAAAGGTGGAAGAAGACAGTCGAAATTCGCAGTGAATATGCAGAAAAATATGTAGGCTGTTTGCTTGAGAACTCTTGTAATTGCAGAAAGCGTAAAGAGTCTCTAATGGCGAATCTGATCCTTTTATACTTGGGCGCGAAATAGGGTTTTGCAGTACGAATGGTCGATTTTAAGGGATGAGAACCGGTTTTGAAATCAACGGTCAAGATGGATTGAGTGTAAGCGTACGCTAATCCATTAAAAGGTTTTAAAATACTGGGTCCCACTTGACATAGGTTGATACCTAAATGCCTAAAACGGCGGTTTAAAAATAATAAACAATTTAAAAACATCGCGGCTTTTGAGATTGATTGTCGGATGTCGTGTAAGGCATTTAATGAACATGACGTTTGACATAAAAACAGGGCACGTGGACAAAAATTATTTTAAAAGGAAATAATATTATATTATATCTTGAATCGAAATCTATAGCATGTCTTGTTCTCCGCGTCGATCTGACGTTCCCCCTTAAAAAGGTACTAATAGGTTTTGAATTCCATACGGCAATATTTGGATTAATCTTTGTATTCATGGGTCCTGATATTCCCCTTAATTATTGCACACACCGGTTGTAGGATTCATATGCGTTAGATTCGCTCTGATCTTGTATTGATGATTAAGGTGTACGAGATAATTAATGTTGAATCTTGTATTCACGGGTCTTCTGACATTCCCCTCAATTGTTGAGTAAAAGCAGAAATTACTTACGAGTGCATTTGTAGTATTCCCATTACATTACGAGCATGTTGAATCTTGCTTTGTGTCGAGAGGCTTGGTGAAGATGTCGGCCAATTTGGATGTCTGTATGAACTTTTTCGGCGAAAATCCTTGTTCTCGACATGATTCTGATAAAATGATGCTTCATGTTGATATGTTTAGTGCGCGAGTGCAAAAGCGAGTTGTGCGTGATTGCAATTTCACTCGTGCTATCACACATGATTGGAGTCTCTCTAGCATCGATTCCATAATCGGCGATTGTTCTTGCATCCAAAGGATCTGCATACGGCGGCTACCAATGACATAGTACTACGATTCAGCCGTGGAAGAGAGTTAGCCAATTGCTTCTTCTTGAACCAAGAAACGAGTCTAGGTCAGAAAGTGACAAGTTCCACTTGTACTCTTCTATATAGCTTGCGACCTCAGAGATCCAGTCGTATCCAACTAAATCGAATCCGCCTTCTTTAGGATACCACGATCCTGCATCATTGTTCCTTTAATGTACTTGAGATTCGTTTATGTATTGAAGTGTGATTCCTTAGGTGCAACTTGGTATCTCGCACACACTCCAACAAAGCTGGATATCGGGCACTGCTAGCCGTTAGGTACGGAGCGAACCAATGAGCTTCTGTAGAGTGATTGGTCAAACGGCTTTCGGCTTCATCGGCACTAATTTGCACGGAAGTGCTCATAGGGGTTGGCGAGGATTTGGAAGTGTTCATTCCAAATTTGTTGAGAAGTTCCTTCTTTGTATTTCTCCTGGTTGATGAATATACCTGTAGGCAACTGCTTTACCTGCAAACCTAGGAAATAACTAAGTTCCCCCATCATACTCATTTCAAATTTACTTTGCATGAGATGTGAGAACCTTTGACATAGAGCAAGGTTAGTTGAACCAAAAATAATATCATCGACATAGATTTGTACCATAAGAAGGTCATCACCTTCCTGTATCTTGAACAAGGTTTTGTCCACAGCACCTTTCTCAAATCCGTTGTTGGTGAGATATTGGGACAGGGTTTCGTACCAGGCTCTAGGGGCTTGTTTAAGTCCGTACATCGCTTTCTTTAGCCTGTAAACTAGATCGATACCGTCTGTGTTGGCAAACCCTGGTGGTTGTTCAACATAAACTTCTTCTGCAAGCTCTCCATTCAGGAAAGCACTCTTGACGTCCATTTGGTATACGATAAAACTCTTATGGGCGGCAAAGGCTAAAAATATCCTAATGGCTTCTAGTCTCGCTACAGGGGCGAAGGTTTCATCATAGTCGATTCCTTCTTCCTGACAATAGCCTTGTGCTACTAGTCTGGATTTGTTCCTTATGATAAGTCCATTTCGATCCTTTTTGTTTCGAAATACCCATTTGGTTCCTATAACCGATTGGTGTGTCGGTCTGGGTACAAGATACCATACATTGTTTTTTTTGAAACCGTTAAGCTCTTCTTCCATAGATGTTATCCAATGAGAGTTGTTAAGAGCGTCTATGTGTAATATCCGCATTTTTCTTCCCCTTGTATTTTTCTTTTTCGGCGTATTTCCGGATAGTAGTGACCCTCGTGTATCTTTCAGTGTAGCTTTTCTATTATCTATGGATTTTATCCCCGTTATTGTTGAGCGGAACCGCCGTTTCGGGGTTGCCGTGGGTCCATTCTATGTTATGATACCCGTTGAGATGTTCCGTTGGATGTTTCGTTCACCTTCCGGTGTTTTGAACCGTTCATATTTCATACCTAGCGTGCGCTATTTTCTCTGCATAACGCGCTAGGGGTCCCTTAGTAGCGCACGCTACGTTTGTTTAAATAGCGCGCTAGTGAGTAGCCACAGGAGTGGCGGTCTTTGTTTTCGGCCTTCTCGACTAGCGTATTAGCGTACGCTACATATGCTAGCGCACGCTAATGTCGAGGGCTAGCGCCGCCTGATGGTGCCGGTAGCGTGCGCTGGCGTGAGTGTCGATCTTGGGCCGGTTTACTCACGAACCGGTCGAGGCCCGGTTAGCGCACGCTACGCTTGTATGGTAGCGCACGCTAACGTATCGTGGGTTACGGGCGACGCCACTGGACTCGGCCGATGTCCGGGTAGCGCACGCTATTGGTCGATAGCGCGCGCTACCGAGAGGTTATTAGCGCACGCTACGTTTCGAGTAGCGCACGCTAACGGCCAAAAGTCTGGCTACTGGACTGGACGCTAACTATTTTGGCCTATAATTTTTCCCCGTTAGCGCACGCTAACCTTGAGGATTAGCGCACGCTAACACTCCCTGGCTATATAAACCAGGGAGTTGACCGAGATAAACACAATTTCTCATTTCTCTCCTTCTTCCGCGGCCGAGCGACTCCAGAGGCGATTTGAGGCGATTTTCTTCTTCCAATCACTTCAGAGATTCTTTTGCTTGAGTTCTTGGTGTAGACTAACATCATCCACTTGTGTTTCTCATCCTAAATCCAAGGTAATCTCTTAGAACCCTACTTTTGGATAATTTGGGGGTTTTGGGATTTTCTTCTGATCCGTTCCGTTTCGTTGATGGATTCATGATGAATATGATTAATCTTGTTGGTATTCTTAGTTTCCCTACGGATTCATGGTATATTTCGTGATTTTTACGGAATCGAGAGGGTTTGGTTGTGGTCCGCCCTCGTTGTTGTTTATATACGAATATACATGAATCGTAGGCGGGTTTTCGGGTGTATTCCAATTCCGTATTCATTTATAAACGGTTGTGATTGTGTTCTTCGAATCGTTAGGTTCGGTTTCATTGGTTCATAGCGTTCGTCGGTGACTTTCCTTTCCGTTCTTCGCGTCGTCATTAATTCAAGGCAAGTATTTTTGGAAACCTTTATGCTTAACGTGGAATGGTAATGTATTTTGTGTGTGATTTGCTCACCTCGTGTTGGTCCGACGGGATCAAGGAGGGAATCCAAAGGTTTGCGTCCCGGATTCATGAGTTTGTTTAGCTAGCCAGTGCGGGAGGGTCCTTAGAGGCCTCGTGCGGGAATTTATGATATGACTCTGTTCCCAAGGCGATGCATGTGCGTGTTTTGTTTTATAATATAGCCAGTGCGGGAGGGTCCTTAGAGGCCTCGTGCGGGAATTTATGATATGACTCTGTTCCCAAGGCAAATTGTTTGACTGTTTATTTCCGGAAAGGACATGTCTAGTTTTGTTTTTTGAAATGATATTGATGCATGTACTATGAAATGTGTAAGCGATTGGTTTGCCTTGATTACTTGTACTAGCGTAATTGCTAACCCCTTTGGGGACCCGTTTCGGGGAAATTCTTGTTATGGATTTCAGGTTATGATTATCCGGACGAGCGGGCACCAGGACGATGCGAGGATGTTGGCTGTGGTCGTTGACATGTGCATTTGGGTCTACTTATTTCCTTTGTCCATTTCGATATGGTTGTTCCCACAGTTTTAAACTTATAGATTGTACTCGCGAGTACTTAGGCTTTTCGTTCCAAACTCCGTATTGTATCGTTTTAAATTGTCACGTTGTTGGTTGATGCTTATTTTGCCGGTTGCTCCGGGCGTATCTTTATATGTCATATTATTTAATTGTGTATCCTCGCTAACCAAGATGGTTAGTCGAGTGGAGTTTTCCTATTATAGCCTGGTGGGCCACATGTAGGGGTCTACGGCGCTGTAACATATTCCGAATATCTCGGGGTGTTACAGAAAATGGTATCGGAGCAACTAGGTTTATGGATACCTAGGCTTGTCGGTTATTTGGGTCTAGTCGTGTTTTGTTTCGCACATTGTCACACCGCTGCCGGCATCTCAGTACTTCCAGTGCTCGTAAGTTTCCTTACCCGATTGTTTGCTTTCACATACTGTATTTCGTTTCTTGAACCGTGGTTATTCTCCCTCTTTTGCTTATCATCGTAGTTTACCTTACTCATCCTCGACATGCTCCTGTTATCTTTTAACACCAGTATGGATGCCGGAGGAAACCGTTGTCGTGGTCGTGGTCGTGGCCGTGGACGCGGCCGAGGACGTGGGGCAGCCGGTGGGGCAGCCACGTCGCACTCTTTAGGAGCCGGCAGTACCGGCGACCGTCACAGTCATGCTTCTTCTCAGGAGCGCGCCGATCTTGGTATTGCGGCTGTCATGCAGCAAATGGTTAACCAGATGGCGGCTATAGCACAGGTGGTTCAAAACCCCGATCAGGCCCATGCTAATCGGGGCGGAGCGGATCGCTGGCTTCAGGATGTCATCAAGATGCATCCTCCTCAGTTTTCGGGAGCTTCGGACCCGATCGGCTGGGAAGGGTGGATCAAAGAGATATCCAAAGTCTTCACTCCTACTAACTGCCCCGAGGACCGTAAGGTCCCTATTGCTCAATACTTTCTCACGGGAGATGCTACAGATTGGTGGGAGGCCGTTGGTCCCAAAGATCACGTTGCTTCGTGGGCCGAATTCCAAGAATTGATGGAGACCGAATATTGTCCATGGCCGGTCAGACAGGCTCGAGTGCATGCTTTCTACGATGCTCAACCTCGGGATATTCCCGTATCCCAAGCTATTGCTGATTTCAACAAAGAGTTGGGTTATGTTAAGACCCAAGTTGTCGCTGAGAGCGACAAAATTTTCTATTTTTACAGGAGGATGAAACTGTCCATTCGGGACTATATGTCTGGGCTCGTATGTACTACCTTGAAGGATTATCAGAGTCGAGCTCTTGCTTATGATATGTCGGTGACGGCTAGCGATTTGGCTCGTGAGAGCAAGAAGCAGAAGTCGGTCGGAAATTTTTCTGGTCCCAAGAGTGGAGGCCAGCAGAAATCTCAAGCTGCAAATATTTCAACGGGCGGTTCGGCTCGTTTCTCTAGGAGCTTTCGGGGTGCCGGCGGAACCTCCGCTCGTGAACCCACATGTTTTAACTGGGGTGTGCAGGGCCATAGGAACCGGCAGTGTTCTCGTCCGAAGTTTACTTGTCACACTTGTGGACAGCTGGGCCACAAGGCCCCTTTTTGTGAGCAGGTCAAACAGCTTCGCGGCGCCCGTTCTTCCCAACCAGTACCGTTGGAGCCGAGTGTGAACGAGGGCTCATTTGATCTGCCGCCTCCACCAAGTGCCGGCCGAGGTAGGGGTCGGGGTCAGCCTGCTAGGGGTGGAGCTTCTTGCGAGCATTTCATCGTTAAACTTCCTAGCGGTGATAGAATCGTCGGTGATCGAGAGGTCCGAGACTGCTCTGTGTTTATTTGTGAGAGAGCTTGGCTCTCTAATCTTATTGTCGTTAATATTGAGGGTGAGGATTTGATTCTCGGGGATGATTGGCTCGAGCGGCATGGTGCAATCATGAACTACCGCACGAGGATCATCACCATGTTAGCCGAGGATGGCACCGAGCACTCCTTCGCGGGGCGAAGGAGGGGAAATCAGAAATACGTCATTAATGCCTTGAAGGCGATGAGTCTCCTACGAAAGGGGTGTACTGGTTATTGGTGCTACGCCTTGAAGGCGGAGAATGGTGGGGTCGAGCTTTCGTCGATTCCAGTCGTTAGTGAGTTTCCTGATGTATTTCCTGACGAGTTGCCAGGGCTGCCACCGGATCGTGAGGTTGAGTTTGTTATAGAATTAGAGCCGGGCGCGGCTCCGATTTCAAAGGCTCCGTATCGCATGGCACCTTCAGAGATGTCAGAGTTGAAGAAGCAATTGAGTGAGCTTCTTGAGTCGGGGTATGTTCGACCGAGTGCCTCGTCTTGGGGCGCACCGGTCCTGTTTGTGCGGAAGAAGGATGGTTCACTACGTTTGTGTATCGACTATCGCGAACTAAACAAGGTAACCATCAAGAACAAGTATCCTTTGCCGAGGATTGATGACTTGTTCGATCAGTTATAGGGAGCTGCGGTATTCTCGAAGATTGATTTGAAATCGGGGTACTATCAGCTTCGGGTGAGAGAGTCCGTGCAGCGGCTTGACTTTTCGGACGAGATACGGACATTATGAATTCGTAGTTATGCCTTTCGGGTTAACTAATGCGCCGGCGGTGTTCATGCAGTTGATGAACAAAGTCTTTATCGAGTATTTGGATAAGTGTGTCGTCGTCTTCATTGACGATGTTCTTATCTATTCGAGGAATGAGGAAGAGCATGCCCATCATCTGCGGATAGTGTTAGACATTTTGAGGACCGAGCAACTCTATGCGAAGTTCTCGAAATGTGAGTTCTGGCTAAAGGAAGTGATGTTTTTGGGTCACGTGATTTCGGTAGAGGAGTCCGTGTGGATCCGCAGAAAATTGAGGCAGTATTGGATTGGGCATCGCCCACAAATGTGAAGGAGGTCCGTAGTTTCTTGGGTTTGGCTGGCTACTACCGTAGGTTCGTCGAGGGTTTCTCAAAACTAGCTCGGCCACTTACACAGTTGCTCCATAAATCCGAGAAGTTCGTCTGGACCGATGAGAGGCAGTCGAGTTTCGAGGAGCTGAAGAAGCGTTTGACTTCAGCCCCGGTTTTGGCGTTGCCATGTGGCAACGAGGGATTCGCCGTTTATAGCGATGCTTCGGGTCAGGGTCTTGGGTGCGTATTGATGCAGCACGGCAAGACCATTGCCTATGCGTCGAGACAGTTGAGACCATATGAGCTTAACTACCCTACTCACGATTTAGAGTTAGCGGCGGTTGTCTTTGCACTCAAGATTTGGCGTCACTATCTTTTCGGCTCTGCATGTCAGATTTTCACCGATCATAAAAGTCTGAAATACATATTTACTCAGCGGGAGTTGAATATGAGGCAGAGGAGATGGTTAGAGCTGATTAAGGATTACGACCTCGAAATCCTTTATCATCCGGGCAAGGCAAACGTCGTGGCCGACGCCTTGAGTCGGAAACCGATTGCGTTGCGAACGCTTGAGGTCCTTACGCACCAGTCTGAGCTTCGGCGGGCTCTGATCGAGTTAGATGTTGAAGTTTTGTTGCCTGGAGCTGTCGGGCAACTTTGTGCTCTAGAGATTTCATCGTCTTTGATCGATGAAATTAAGCTGAAGCAATTAGAGGATCCGATGATTACTCAAATCCGAGAGAACGTTCTTAAGGGAAAATCTACTGGGTTTGTGATTCACGAGGATGGTGTTTTGAGATTCCAGAGTCGGCTTTGTGTGCCGAACGATCCAGAGTTGCGGCAGTATTTTGCATGAGGCCCATTCCACACCTATTCCGTTCATCTGGTTCGAGTAAGATGTACAAGGACCCGAGGAGGAACTTCAGTGGAATGATATGAAGGAGGAGGTCGCACGATTTGTGGCGAGATGTTTGACTTGCCAGTCAAAATCGAACATCGCCGACCATTGAGTTATTGCATCACTTCCCATTCCGAATGGAAATGGGAAGATATATCGATGGATTTTGTTTCGAGTTTGCCGAGATCGAGGTCGGGCATGAATATGGTATGGGTGGTTGTTGATCGTCGACCAAGTCGGCACATTTCCGGGCATCAAGGACACTTGGGGCCGGAGAAATGGCTCGTGTGTTTATCGCGCATTGTGAGACTTCACGGTACTCAAAGTCTATTGTTTCGGATCGTGATGGCCGTTTTGTATCGCACTTTTGGCAGGCGGTGCATAAGGCGTTAGGTACCCGTTTGCATTTGAGTACCTCTTTTCATCCCCAGTCAGATGGACAGTCGGAACGCACTATCCAAACATTCGAGGACATGTTGCGTGCTTGTGCCCTCGATTGGAGTAGCGACTGGGAGGAGCACTTGCCATTGATCGAATTCACGTACAACAATAGTTGTCACGCGTCGATTCGGATGGCACCGTATGAGGCACTTTATGGGCGACGATGTCGATCGCCGATTTGTTGGAACGAGGCGTCCGATTTGGTCGGGACCGAACCGGATGTCATTTTAGAGATGAGACGGAAGATAGAATTAATTCGAGAACGGATGTTGACTGCCCAGAGTCGACAGAAGTCATATGCCGATGTCCGTCGTCGACCTTTAGAATTCGAGGTGGGAGACCACGTTTTGCTGAAGGTGTCGCCGACGAGAGGAGTTTTCCGTTTCGGGAAGAAGGGGAAGTTGAGTCCGAGATTTATTGGACCCTTCGAGATTCTCGAGCGAGTCGGTGGGTTAGCATACCGTTTGGCGTTACCCCCGACCCTGAGTCATGTTTATAACGTCTTTCATGTTTCTCAGCTGAGGAAATATGTCCCGGATCCTAGTCACATCATCGACTATGGGGAGATTGACGTGGCCGAGGATATTACTTTTGAGGAGCGTCCTTTGAAGATTTTGGAGCATCGGGAGAAACGACTGAGGCATAAGACCATCCCTTTGGTCAAGGTGCAGTGGTCGAGACACGGTGTCGAGGAGGCAACTTGGGAAACCGAGGAGAGCATGCGTGCTAGGTACCCTGAGTTGTTTGTTTCTTAAGTTTCGGGACGAAACTTGTTTTTAGAGGGGTAGAATGTAATATCCGCATTTTTCTTCCCCTTGTATTTTTCTTTTTCGGCGTATTTCCCGATAGTAGTGACCCTCGTGTATCTTTCAGTGTATCTTTTCTATTATCTATGGATTTTATCCCCGTTATTGTTGAGCGGAACCGCCGTTTCGGGGTTGCCGTGGGTCCATTCTATGTTATGATACCCGTTGAGATGTTCCGTTGGATGTTTCGTTCACCTTCCGGTGTTTTGAACCGTTCATATTTCATACCTAGCGTATGCTATTTTTTCTGCATAGCGCGCGCTAGGGGTCCCTTAGTAGCGCACGCTACGTTTGTTTAAATGGCGCGCTAGCGAGTAGCCACAGGAGTGGCGGTCTTGTTTTCAAGCCTTCTGGACTAGCGTATTAGCGTACGCTACATATGCTAGCGCACGCTAATGTCGAGGGGCTAGCGCACGCTGATGGTTCCCGGTAGCGTGCGCTAGCGTGAGTGTCCAGTACTGGACAGTTTACTACTGAACCCGGTCAGGCGCCAGTTAGCGCACGCTACGCTTGTATGGTAGCGCACGCTACGCTTGTATGGTAGCGCACGCTAACGGATCAGTTAGCGCACGCTACGCTTGTATGGTAGCGCACGCTAACATATCAGGTGGGTTCTGGGCAGACGCCACTGGACTCGACTGATGTCCGGGTAGCGCACGCTATTGGTCGATAGCGCGCGCTACCGAGAGGTTATTAGCGCACGCTACGTTTCGAGTAGCGCACGCTAACGGCCAAAAGTCCGCTCTTTGGGTGGACGCTAACTATTTTGGCCTGTAATTTTTCCCCGTTAGCGCACGCTAACCTTGAGGATTAGCGCACGCTAACACTCCCTGGCTATATAAACCAGGGAGTTGACCGAGATAAACACAATTTCTCATTTCTCTCCTTCTTCCGCGGCCGAGCGACTCCAGAGGCGATTTTCTTCTTCCAATCACTTCAGAGATTCTTTTGCTTGAGTTCTTGGTGTAGACTAACATCATCCACTTGTGTTTCTCATCCTAAATCCAAGGTAATCTCTTAGAACCCTACTTTTGGATAATTTGGGGGTTTTGAGATTTTCTTCTGATCCGTTCCGTTTCGTTGATGGATTCATGATGAATATGATTAATCTTGTTGGTATTCTTAGTTTCCCTACGGATTCATGGTATATTTCGTGTTTTTTACGGAATCGAGAGGGTTTGGTTGTGGTCCGCCCTAGTTGTTGTTTATATACGAATATACATGAATCGTAGGCGGGTTTTCGGGTGTATTCCAATTCCGTATTCATTTAGAAACGGTTGTGATTGTGTTCTTCGAATCGTTAGGTTCGGTTTCATTGGTTCCTAGCGTTCATCGGTGACTTTCCTTTCCGTTCTTCGCGTCGTCATTAATTCAAGGCAAGTATTTTTGGAAACCTTTATGCTTAACGTGGAATGGTAATGTATTTTGTGTGTGATTTGCTCACCTAGTGTTGGTCCGACGGGATCAAGGAGGGAATCCAAAGGTTTGCGTCCCGGATTCATGAGTTTGTTTAGCTAGCCAGTGCGGGAGGGTCCTTAGAGGTCTCGTGCGGGAATTTATGATATGACTCTGTTCCCAAGGCGATGCATGTGCGTGTTTTGTTTTATAATATAGCTAGTGTGGGAGGGTCCTTAGGGGCCTCGTGCGGGAATTTATGATATGACTCTGTTGCCAAGGCAAATTGTTTGACTGTTTATTTCCGGAAAGGACATGTCTAGTTTTGGTTTTTGAAATGATATTGATGCATGTACTATGAAATGTGTAAGCGATTGGTTTGCCTTGATTACTTGTACTAGCGTAATTGCTAACCCCTTTGGGGACCCGTTTCGGGGAAATTCTTGTTATGGATTTCAGGTTATGATTATCCGGACGAGCGGGCACCAGGACAGTACGAGGATGTTGGTCAGGGTCGTTGACATGTGCATTTGGGTCTACTTATTTCCTTTGTCCATTTCGATATGGTTGTTCCCACAGTTTTAAACTTATAGATTGTACTCGCGAGTACTTAGGCTTTTCGTTCCAAACTCCGTATTGTATCATTTTAAATTGTCACGTTGTTGGTTGATGCTTATTTTGCCGGTTGCTCCGGGCGTATCTTTATATGTCATATTATTTAATTGTGTATCCTCGCTAACCAAGATGGTTAGTCGAGTGGAGTTTTCCTATTATAGCCTGGTGGGCCCCATGTAGGGGTCTATGGCGCTGTAACATATTCCGAATATCTCGGGGTGTTACACTATGGTCGAAACAGGTTCGGACTGGGCTAAGAATACAGCGATAGTGCACATATTGAGTCTCCTAAGTTCGGATTGAGATTTGCATTCAGGAAATTGTGAAACTTCAGCATTAGATTCTTCTTGTGCACAAAGTACATTTCCTTGTGTACTCTGTATTCTCCTACGAGTAGAAACACCTGCATTAATGTTTCCAATGATCAGCTCTTGCGGGTGATCTCTCAACCATCTTCGGTCGGGTTCTAATTCAGGATCCCGTACTGTATCGAAAGTTTCTGTGGGTACAGCTTCAGCTTGTACAGCGTCAGCTTCATCCACATCGATTCTTACAGCTGCGGGGTTGATTTCTAAATCAACTACAGGTTCTATGGGTGTAGGTGGATCCAAGATAGATAGATGGTGAATGTCATGAGTGATATCATCTACTCCTGTAGGGTCCTGGTGTGGTTCGTCGAATACTACATGAACTGATTCCTCGATCGTCAGCTTCCTTTTATTGAAGATTCTGAAAGCTTTGCTGACGGAGGAGTATCCTACGAATATTCCTTCATCTGATTTTTCATCAAAGGTTCTAAGTTGGTCCTTCCCATTGTTCAATACATAACACCTGCATCCAAAAATGTGAAAATACGAAACTAATGGAGTTTTGTTATTCCATACCTTATAAGTCGTTTTGTTGTGGTGTTTGTTGACGATACGGTTTTGAGTGTAGCATTGTGTTGGTTGCTTCACCCGAAGCATTTGTGGCAATTTGCTTGCGGCAATCATTGTCCTTGTTGCTTCTTTCAACGTCCTATTCTTTCGCTCGGCAACACCATTTTGTAGAGGTGTTCGGGCGGCTGAGTATTCGTGTTGTATTCCATTCTCCGAACAGTATTGCTCTATATCGCGGTTAGTAAATACAGTTCCTCTGTCGGAACAAATGCACACGATACTCGATGCTTTTTCATTTTGCAACTTTGTCGAGCTCGGGCACCTTGATGTTGTTTCCTTCTTCTTGCTAAGAAAGATCGTCCAAGCATACCCGGAATAATCATCAACAACAACCATGCAATATTTCTTACCTCCCAAACTTCTGGATCTACGGGACCGTAGAGATCCATGTGTAGCATTTCCAACACTCTTTGGGTTGAAAGGTAGGATTTGCTTTTCGGGTTGACTTGATTTGCTTGCCTTTACGGCATGGTCCATGACGTATTGTTCTTCTTGAATGACACATGTGGCAAACCTCTAACCATACCTGTCTTTAAAGCATGTTGATAGTCTTTAAGTTGACGTGAGACATCCTCTTGTGCCATAGCCACTAAGATCTGCAGTGCCTTTGGCAACAAAACATGGAATTGAGGAGCTCATAGGCTTCGATCTGCAATGTACATATTACCTGATCTGCTTCCTGTAAGCACAACTTCCTTGGTTTGGGTGTTCTTGACTCTACAGCGATCTATATAGAACTTCACCGAGAACTGTTTATCACAGAACTGGCTAATACTAAGTAGATTATACTGTAAGCCTTCAACATATGCAACATCGGTGACCTTGAATTTCCCAACAAGTAGGTTTCCTTTCCCTCTTGTTCTTCCTTTAGACTTATCACCGAAGTGAACTTTCGGACCACGACCTTCTACAAAATCAGATAGCTTGCTCCTATCTCCGGTCATGTGACGAGAGCATCCACTATCAAAGTACCAGGTATCCTCCTCTAGAATGTCCTGTAACAAAGAAATTAGGTAGATTTAGGTCCCCTTTGATTTTTGGGTCCATATATGTTAGTTCCTTTAGGTACCCAAACTTTCTGACAGCAATTGGTTTCTGTAGGATGTACTCGGTGCAGTGTTGCGATATCTACGGGGCATATCCGTAGTTGTTATAATCATGATAATTACTATGCATGTAAAATTCAGGGTTATTATTATTATTCGATGCGAGTGCCGTCTAGGAGGTGGAGCCATTTTCCTAGGCCTAACGGCTTGTGTTGCGGGTCTCCGGTTGGATTCCCAATCCGTTGTTGATACCGAATCGCATCTGCTATCTTGAGGGATAACGGGGCTCCTGTATCCAATACCTAGGCGCACTGTACTGAGGGTACTGCTGTGCGGGCCTTTGGTGGTTGGATACTGCCTTCTTTCTGAATGACTGCCGGCTTTGATGATATGTTTGTGGAGCATGCTGTAGATTACGCCTTCTGAGTGGCTGTCGGTTCCACTGTCTCGAATAGTAGAGTTGTGGGGGCGGAATTGCAGCCTTCGGTTTTCTCGGTACAGCAGGTTCCTTTATGGGACTAGGAGTATCTTCCGATTCTGGAATGTGTTCCACACTCTTGACGAACACAGTACTAGTTTTACCTTTATTCGAACATGAGCTGTATCCTAAGCCACTTTTATCATGAGCATGTTGCCCAGTGCTTAGAATTTCTTCCATTCTTTTGGACGATTTTTCAAAAGAATTCAGAATGGTCTCAAGTTCAGTTTCTCGCTTTTCAAGAGTTGTAATTTTGGTTTGTAGTAGAACCAAATCATTTGTCTTGCTCTCATTATGGGTTTTAACCTCATTTAGTTCATGAGCAAGTTGATGATTGCTCTCCATGAGTTTTTCAAAATCGACTTTGCTTGTTTCATAATCAAGAGACATATTTTCATAGTTTATTTTCAGCAAGTCATTTTCATCTTTCAGCTCTAGTTTTGTTAATTGAAGCTGTATATTCTCAGTTTTTAGAGTCTCATGGGATTTTTGAATGTTTTTGAATTCATTCATCATATTTTCGAAAGTATGAGATGCATTAGATGGAATAGCTGAGGTTGAACTTACCTCATCGTCGCTGTCTTCACCTTCTGGAACATCTTTGGCCATAAAGCACATGTATGCTTTATCATCGAACTCATCGTCAGATGAATCACTTTCAGTGGCCACCTGAAGACATTCTGCTGAGTTGGATGGTGTGGGGGAGGCTTCTGATTCTCCAATCAGGGCCTTGAGCTTGTCTTTCCAAGCACGTCTTCTTTCATCTCTCTCTTGTTGCTCAGCCTCAGGCAATCTTTGGACTTTGGGATGAGGACATTTGTTTGCATAATGGCCTGGTTTCCTGCAGTTATAGCACAGGTTAGCATCACCAGATGATGTTTCGGTACTTACTTTGTTGACAGGTTTGGGCCTGTAGGGAGTCTTTTCAGACTGTTTGATGAACTTTTTGAATTTATGCATTAGAAGCGCCATTTCATCTTAGGACACGATGTCGTCATCACTGTCAGCATTCTTGTGACCGGGTTTCGACGAGCTAGGCATGCTGTGTCGACGGTTCGATACAGCAGCGAGAGCTGTGACCTTTGAAGGAGATTCTTCAGCTTTCTCTCTTCTGTCAATGTCATACTCAAAAGCTTTAAGGTCAGAGAAGAGATCAAAAGTAGATATTTCATTAAGATTACAGGATACATGCATAGCTGTGGTCTTAATGTCCCATCGGGCTGGGAGAGATCTGAAAATTTTTAAGTTCTTCTCCTTTTGGGTGTAAATCTTGCCCAACGCTTCAAGTTCACCAACAATACCAGTAAATCTGAGGTCAAGTTCCTCAAGTGTTTCCGTTGGTTTCATTTCAAAGGATTCAAATTGCTGAGTAAGTTTTGAAATCTTGTTTTCTTTTGAGAGCTCAGTTCCCTCACAAATTAACTTGAGTTTATCCCAGATTTCTTTGGCTGTTTTGCAGCTCTTTACCTTTGAGAACGTGCCTTTGTCAAGAGTGACAAATAACGCGTTCTTAGCCACGTTGTCGATATTGGCTCGCTTCCTTTCATCTGTTGTCCATTGCTCGCGTTCCTTCTCAAGCATTTCAGCATGGGCTTGGCCCTCAATCCTTGCGGCTGGATTGACCTTCATGATCTTGATCGGACCATCCTGTATAACAAAAATCATCTCTTCGTGCATTGCTGCAAGATGAGCTTCCATTCTAATTCTCCAGTCGTCAAATTCGTTAATAGAGAACATAGGGACTTTGTTAATCATAGAAGTATCCATACTGATAATATAGGAAAGAAAGAGACTGTTTTGAAAATAAGTGATTTGAATCTGATTCGGTTAAAAAGAAATAGGACTGATTCTTTTTAGAATCAACCGCTCCGATACCACTTGTTGGCCACTTAAGTATACTGGATACAGTTTGGAAAATAGTTTAAACAACAAACTGTACGGAATCTAAATCTGAGTGCGTAGCGGAAGTCTTGGATACAGTTAGTTGCCGTGGATACAGCAACAAAGTATTTGGTGTATACTTAATATATCACAGTAATTTAAAACAGTAAAAGCTGAAGGTAAATAACACAGTAATTTAAGTGGTTCGAGGTAAACCCCTCTACGTCCACTGGTCCTCCACACAGGAGTAAAAAGTTTATTATAATTACTGCGTACACAACTACGTAATTATAAACAAACCTATCCTTGTATCGTTCACACAGATTGATACAAAGAATGTCACTTTCAACCGTTCACACAGATTGGTTAAAGCTTCCTTCTTGACTAGCTTCTTCACACACAGTTCCAAAGCTTCGTCCTTATTCGTCCCACACAGTCGAACAACTTGTTGAGTTCACACAGAGCTCGGTTTTACACGAGGTAAAAGTAGGTAACCGGGTAAGAACGGACTTTGAATATCAAGTTCTTGAGTGATGATGGTCATTCTTGATGTTGAGCCTTTGTATATCTCTTTCGTTCTAAATTGCAGTATGCTTTGGAGATACGTTTGCTCTGATGATAACTTTGATAGCTTGAGTATTAGGTTACTTGGGTAACTGATCTTCAATGTCTTCAAGGATATATATAGTCTCTGAAGAAAGTATCCGTTGAGATGTATCCGTTTTGAATAAGATTTCCTTCAACGGGAATATGACATGATCCAGATTTAGCGGGATTACAAGATTCGAAGGCGCGTATTTAAATACTTTATCCTTGAGTATTTAAATACTTCTTTGTTCAACGGGACTTGACTTGTGTTCTTTCTTGTCCTTTTGTGAACTGTATGGAAGATGACTGTATTTAGGGTGTCGAGACAGTTTCCATACTTGGTCTTTTACAAGTCTTCTTGCTGTACTGACGAGCTTTACTTATGCTGATTCGAGGCAGGTCTTCGATACAGGATAAAGCCTTGAAGCCTCGATACAGTTTCCTTTACTGTATTTGGCATATATGTCAAAACCTCTAAATAACATTCGATACTGGGATTCGAGTATGCCGGCTGTTTCGATACAGGGTGTTTGTTTTTCCCAACAGGGGAGATCGATCAGGAAGACATCGCGGGACGGGATCGAAGAACACAAGGAGGAGATTTGTGGGCGACGACAAGACCACGGATCCCTTACGGTTTTTCTGAATTTTCCGCATCTTATTTTCTAGATCTGTTTGAGTAGGATTTTTTGATTGTAGCCGATTACATGACGGTTTGATTTATTTATTTCTATTTCAATTCACTCATTATTCGTATTGAATTGGATTCTTCTCACCGTTCTCAATGCTTTCAATTGTCTGGCCAATAGTTGAATTGATTTGAATGTCTTTATGGATTCGGGAGATGAAATTTCGGTATAGTTCTTGTGAGAAAAATCATGATTTTAGTGAGATAGGGATATACTCATAGGAATTGTGAAGCTTGTTTATTGTGGGAATTCATGAACTGTTTTAGCTATTAATTATCTAATTCGAATAGGGATATATCGAGTTAATAATTCTTAGTATTTCCTATCGACCTTGGGAAATGATTTAGAATAAATTAGGAATTTCTGGCTTACAATCAATTGAATAAAAGTGAATTAAATTAAATTAAAATCATTCCTGATTGTTTGAGGTGAAAATCATAAATCCTACACCCTTATTATTATTATTATTATTATTATTATTACTATTATTATTTTCTATTTATTTTTCTGCAATTAGTTTAGAAATAAATTCTTTATAATTGTTCTTCAAATAAAATTTCGAGTCGACTATATTTTGGTACTTAGTGAAATCAGTCTTTGAGGGAACGATATCTTACTTATCACTTTATTACTTGTTGACACCGTGCACTTGCGGCATAGTGTGAGGGATTTCCTCGCACCAAGTTTTTGGCGCCGTTGCCGGGGACTGATTTTTCGCTAATATCATTACCAAGCGACTCTAATTTTAATTTGAAGTTTAGTTTCTATATTTTTTTCCTTTCTTATTTTCTTCATTATGCTTTCCTTTGATTATCGTGACCCTTGGTATTTCATAAATTTTGATGATATTAATAATTTGCCTAATAGGGTCAGTCAGCCCCCTCCCCCAAAACAAAAGACCATGCTTGAACATTGTGTAGACACTCTCAAAAATCCTGATAGTACCCCTCTTGAGCGAGAATGTGCACGTCGTGGTCTTGAGATTCACTATGGTTATTTTCCAGTTCATCGATTTAGTAGTGAAGTTGAGGGGAAGGTTGAAAAGAAAGACATGCTGAGTTTTAGGCTCGATCCCCCAGCACCAGATAATTACATAAAGTGTGATGAGCTTGTAGAAGAAGTTACCATTGATGATGTTTCCAAATAAATTTCATTAATTTGTCATCAAACTTCGACTAATAAGGTGAACACTTTTGTGCCTAAAATTTTATTAACGGTGCCACGCATAATTTTTTCTAAATCCATATTGGGAGAGATTGACCCTATTACTTGTGATTTTGTTGAGGCTGATTCTTTGAGTTCTAATGAGGTTGTTCATGATATGTCTTTATTATTTACCCATTCGAACTCTGCTTATTTTCACATACCTTATCATTATTATATTCTTCCACTATTTTTTGGTTGTCCGCATAATTATTTTTAATCATTATTTTTGGCAACCAGGCATGAACCAAAGCCTCCCTTGTGGAATAAGAGGCTTATAGATTGCAAGAAGGAGGTATTTGGCAATCTCCCTAGAAAGAAGCCACGTTAAATTTTTTTGCCACGTCGTGCTCAAGACGTAAAATAGAGCGCTTGATGGGAGGCAACCCATCATTTTTACTTGCTTTCTAGTTAGTTGTTTTTATTTGATTTTTCGTTAATAATTTTCTTTTTTTCTTTGTTTTGTTATTTCGTTTGGATTCATGTATTCTTGTTGGCCCTTATTTCTCTAATATTTTTTTTAACCCCAATGAGTTATCATCCTTCATATTCTATTCTTTCTTGACTTAATGTCTAAAGTTATTTCATGACTAGAGACTAAGTTTGGGGGTCCCTGGTGATGTTGAGCATTATTTGAAGTATGGATTGACAGACGATTCCACTCAAACATGTGTTGGCGTTCAAGAAGACATTTGGAATAAGATTCACTTTTCCTTATCTCTTTTATTTTCACATGAGTTTTATTGTTGATGATTTTATGTGTAGTGGAATAAACTGAAGCATGCGATATTCTCTTAATTTTTCTTGGTTATATATTGCGATTTCATCATGGCTTTATTGCCCTTGCATGTTGTTGATGGTTTTTGTCAAAAACGTGAACTTTTCGTGAATTTTTCGTGCTTCCGTGTGTAAAACTGATGTTACGATACTGATTTCTCTTTGAAGAAATGGTTGACTTTTGGTTGAATTGCAGTCAGCGATATCTGGTTCCTCTGAGTATTCATTTAGGTCCAAAATTTTTCGTTGTTATAGAAATCTTAGCAGATAAGAAAGGAGACCTACGTGTTTTCAAGTCGCTGTCTATACGTTTGGTTATATTTTTCGCATAGCTAGTCGTCCAGTAACATGAGTCTTGTGGGCACTTAAAGTGAGTTTAGAGTCGGATAGTCTTTCCCAAAAAGTCGAATATTATATGTTCTATGATGGGAAGTCTAGTAACCGGGGGTATTCGCGTGACCCGTTGTTTATTCTCGCGTAAAACGACAACCCTGAATAGACTAATGGTTTAGAGATATCGCATGTGCCGATGATGGGGAGCCTAGTAACCGGGGGTATTCGCGTGACCCGTTGTTTACTCTCACGTAAAACAGCGACCTTGAATCGGACGCGGGAATAGCTATTCGAGTTTTTTCTCCGCTGTGGAGGGGAACTTAGTAACTAGAAGCATCCATGTGCCCCATGAGTGTCTTTTACGTCAAACGGTTCTCCAATACATGAGAATGGAAATCCACCCTAGGGATATCCCGATGAAACATCCCAAGAGCCGGAACCTAGTGGTTAACTCGAATCATTTTATTGATCATATATAAGGGAATGCTGTTCGAGGGTTAATTTTGACGATGAAACTCTTGAAATTTTTGCCACTAGACTGTGGGACTGGGCGACTTGGCTTGTTTATTCTAACCCTTCATATTAGCGGTCGGTTAAATTCATGCTTGTTAATCTTTGAGCTTGATTTTCCTCATGAACGATCGATTAGCACTAAAAATGACTACTTTTTGGAATCAGTGTCCGTGAATGTGACTCATTAATACGGTACTCGTATTATTCTTTGAGATTTTCAGGGTAGTATTCATTAAGTTGAGCACTATATATTTGCACGATCATTCACTATACTTTTTATTTGAAAATTAAATTTTGCTTGAGGACAAGCAAAGGCTCAAGTTTGGGGGTATTTGTTAGGCGTATTTTTATGCGCTTATTTATTATTATTTTATATCTATTTTGAGCCTAAATCTGTATAAATGAGCTTTTAATGCACTATTCTTTTATATTTTGCAGGAAATTGGAGTCCGGAAGCTCGAACGACGAAAAACGGGCAAAAACAACAATATTTGGCCAGGGGCCGCGGCACAAGGGGAGTGAGCCGTGGCACACACACGGCAAACAAAGGCACCGAGCGAACTGTACTATGAGCCGCGACACAAGGAGAGTGAGCCGCGACCCATGAAGAAAAATGTGCCCAGGTGTGGGGCGCTGAGCAGTAGGGGCCGCGGCATAGATTAAGTGAGCCACGGCCCACGAGGCGGGTTTGATGTGTTGGCCACGGTTTTGGGACGTTTTTGGAGCCTGTTCTCGACCTAATCCACGGAAGCGTTTGGAGGCTAAGGACGGCTATAAATAAGCATTGAAGGTCAGAAAAAGATCATCATCGGGAGATCGATCAGGAAGACATCACGGTACGGGATCGAAGAACACAAGGAGGGTATTTGTTGGCGACGACAAGACCACGGATCCCTTACGGTTTTTCTGAATTTTTCGCATCTTATTTTCTAGATCTGTTTGAGTAGGATTTTGATTATAGCCGATTACATGACGGTTTGATTTATTTATTTCTATTTCAATTCACTCATTATTCGTATTGAATTGGATTCTTCTCACCGTTCTCAATGATTTCAATTGTCTGGCCAATAGTTGAATTGATTTGAATGTCTTTATGGATTCGGGAGATGAAATTTAGGCATAGTTCTTGTGAGAAAAATCATGATTTTCGTGAGATAGGGATATACTCATGGGAATTGTGAAGCCTGTTTATTGTGGAAATTCATGAACTGTTTTAGCTATTAATTATCTAATTCGAATAGGGATATATCGAGTTAATAATTCTTAGTATTTCCTATCGACCTTGGGAAAGGCTTTAGAATAAATTAGGAATTCCTGGCTTACAATCAATTGAATAAAGTGAACTGAATTAAATAAAAATCATTCCTGATTGTTTGAGGTGAAAATCATAAATCCTACACCCTTATTATTATTACTATTATTATTTTCTATTTATTTTTCTGCAATTAGTTTAGAAATAAATTCTTTATAATTGTTCTTCAAATAAAATTTCGAGTCGATTATAGTTTGGTACTTAGTGAAATCAGTCCTCGAGGGAACGATATCTTACTTATCACTTTATTACTTGTTGACACCGTACACTTGCGGCATAGTGTGAGGGATTTCCTCGTTGTAGTATAGTGGTGAGTATTCCCGCCTGTCACGCGGGTGACCCGGGTTCGATCCCCGGCAACGGCACCAAAAACTTGGTGCGAGGAAATCCCTCACACTATGCCGCAAGTGCACGGTGTCAACAAGTAATAAAGTGATAAGTAAGATATCGTTACCTCGAGGACTGATTTCACTAAGTACCAAAATATAGTCGACTCGAAATTTTATTTGAAGAACAATTATAAAGAATTTATTTCTAAACTAATTGCAGAAAAATAAATAGAAAATAATAATAGTAATAATAATAAGGGTGTAGGATTTATGATTTTCACTTCAAACAATGAGGAATGATTTTTATTTAATTCAATTCAATTTTATTCAATTGATTGTAAGCCAGGAATTCCTAATTTATTCTAAATCCTTTCCAAAGGTCGATAAGAAATACTAAGAATTATTAACTCGATATATCCCTATTCGAATTAGATAATTAATAGCTAAAACTGTTCATGAATTCCCACAATAAACAAGCTTCACAATTCCCATGAGTATATCCCTATCTCACTAAAATCATGATTTTTCTCACAAGAACTATGCCTAAATTTCATCTCCCGAATCCATAAAGACATTCAAATCAATTCAACTATTGGCCAGACAATTGAAAGCATTGAGAACGGTGAGAAGAATCCAATTCAATACGAATAATGAGTGAATTGAAATAGAAATAAATAAATCAAACCGTCATGTAATCGGCTACAATCAAAATCCTACTCAAACAGATCTAGAAAATAAGATGCGGAAAATTCAGAAAAACCGTAAGGAATCCGTGGTCTTGTCGTCGCCCACAAATATCCTCCTTGTGTTCTTCGATCCCGTCCCGCGATGTCTTCCTACTTTATCTCCCCGATGATGATATTTTTCTGACCTTCAATGCTTATTTATAGCCGTCCTTAGCCTCCAAAACGCGTCCGTGGATTAGGTCAAGAACAGGCTCCAAAAACGGCCCAGAACCACGGCCAACACATCAAAACCGCCTCGTGGGCCGCAGCTCACTTAATCTGTGCCGCGGCCCCTACTGCTCAGCGCCCCACACCTGAGCGCATTTTTCTTCATGGGCCGCGGCTCACTCTCCTTGTGCCGCGGCTCACAGTACAGTTCGCTCGGTGCGTTTGTGTGCCGTGGCTCACTCTCCTTGTGCCGCGGCCCCTAGCCAAATATTGTTGTTTTCGCTCGTTTTTCGTCGTTCGAGCTTCCGGACTCCAATTTCCTGCAAAACATAAAAGAATAGTGCATTAAAAGCTTATTTATGCAGATTTAGGCTCAAAATGGATATAAAATAATGATAAATAAGCGCATAAAAATACGCCTAACAAACACACTTTTTCAAAACAACACATTCGTTCACAAATACACAAGTAGATTTAGAAGGAAACCTTTATCGAGAACATACCGATCCTTTTTAACATTCATTAAACATTCGTATTTCACATAAAATCATTTATCAACAATTGTGCTTACGAAGTACGAAACGTGTGGGCAAGATACTTGCCTTGAATCCGCGAGCGAACAAATACGACGAATCACAAGGCCTCGATGCCACGAACCACCGGACAATGAACGGATGAGGTTGGGCAGCCCTCGAACTTCCAAAACCGACCAAGAACTCGACAACTCCACGAGAACTATGAAAATAACATCACCACGAATCAATAACACTAATCGAAATCCGAAACGACCCTAAAAACAACAAGGATCTAAGCGCTCTCAAAGAAATCAAGAACTATGTTCCGAGTGATATAAAATCATGAATGAGTTCAAAAATCCGAAGATCATGGCCAAGACAACAAGAATTTCACCATCGATTCATCATCCACGGATTAAATCGAAGAACTAAGGAGAAACCCCCAAAATTCAAGAACTAGGGTTCTAAGAAGAGATTACCTTGATTTGGACCAAGAAGACGATTAGATGTTGTTAAACACCTACAAATCCGTTCCAAAATGAAGCTTGATGAATAAGATCACTGAAAATCACTTCTGGAGCTCACTCCCATCGGAAGGGATGAAGAAAAGTGAGAAATGACGAAGTGAAGCCAGTTGTCTAGTATTTATACTGGACAGTCATTAGCGTGCGCTAACCAGACAGCATTAGCGCGCGCTAACGAGGTCAACGCCCAGAATTTACCGAATAACACTGTTAGCGTGCGCTAGCCCCATGAGCGTAGCGTGCGCTAACAAGTCAGGGATCCAGTCCAGTAGCTCCTGGACAGATCTGCACCTACCAGGTAGCGTGCGCTAGAAAGAAGAAATAGCATGCGCTAAGCAGTCGATAGCGTGCGCTAGCTATCGACCTTAGCGTGCGCTAACAAAGCCCCAGTCCCAGTCCAGTATCTCCTGGACTGCCTCTGGACTTCCAGTTAGCGTGCGCTACACATCCGGTAGCGTGCGCTAACCACAACGCAGTAGCGCGCGCTACGCCACAAGCATTAGCGTGCGCTACACCACAAAAACACAATAACTCGCATAGTAATCCGAAACGCTTCCAAATACATGTCCCAACAAGGCACACATAAACATGGCACAAAATTCCAACGATGAGGACAATAACAATCCGATAAAACCCCAAAAACTCAATGAATCTGGAACAAGGATCTCGGGTATTACATTCTACCCGTCTTAAAAGAAGTTTCGGCCCCGAAACTTAGAACACAAAACGATCAGCGCAAACAATCTCCGACAACAAAAATATATCAGAATGATAACAAAATGAAAAACACATGCTAACTGTTGCTGATGACCTGCAACGAATCACATGCAGCACGTGGCTGATAATATCTATATCATTATGCCAGAATGATAACGAAAGCAATGAACAAGATCAATATGGTCGGCCAGCCCAAATAGTATAACAATCAAGACGCGAGCTCAACACTACACAAATACAAAATTCCACGATTCTAGGGTCGGAAGACCAACAATGAAGCTAATTTCCCGAAGTGAAGGAAATTACGACGTGGTTTGAATGTTCAAAAATCACGATATGGAAGTAACAAAATCAGACAACAAATGATCGAACCACAACGATCGAGACAATAACAGTCGAACAGTCAAGTTCGGATCACGACGACCAACAAGAATCAAATAACAATTCCGAGATTCACACCTCGGCTCGAGACAATAGATGATATGGTAAAGCGACAAGATATGCATCCACAAAAATCCACAGGGATGGAATCGTAATCGAACAAAAAGTCACAGCGACAAGCGGATTATTTCGAAAAATTACCACAACTCGTTTGATCAACAAAACAAAGGATAGGGCAAGTTCAGAAAATATCAACGAACACAAATGAGTCGATAGAGTTGAAAACACAAAAGTTCGAAAATCTGATCCACTTCTAATAAAAGAAGTCTATCCCCGAAATTCAAAACAACGAGGCAAGGATATAACACAACATACAACTGGTAGACTACGTTCTCAGGGACTCCTCAGAGTCGGCCCTGATATCAGTGCTCAAGTTCGGGCCTCGGAAGGCTCGGTGCCCAACTCGCAAAACTAAACTCGGTGTCCCTTGAGTCCGTACTTGTAACATGTCACTGGAGGAGAAGGACAATGCGCACAAACATGCCCTGACACATTGCAGTTGAAACACCTCATGGCCTTACCAGGAGGCAATACCGACGATTTGGAACTCTCAGTCCCAAGCATCGAGCGATGGAGCTTCACAGCGGAAAGACTACTATGTTGCAATCCAGAAACACCAACTCCAGTACTAACCACAATATCATCCAGCTTCCTCTGCTTCCCACTCGGATCCAGATGAAATCCAGCTTCCAGAAGTTCTCGGAACTTCGCCCACATGACGACATGATCCCGAGGTTTAACGACTTCCCACCAATGAACAGCATCATCGCTAAGAAGTTACTGAGCAATAGGGACCTTCCGATCTTCAGGGCAATCAATGGCCTCGAATATCTTTTGCAACTGAAGAAGCCAACCATCCCAGCCCAGTGTATCTGTCGCACCAACGAATCGAGGGGGATTCATACAAATTACCTCTCGGAACTAAAGATTTGTCCCGACCTTCTGTATCACATCAGCATTGCGTTGAATCGCCTTGGTCAACTGGGTCATTTGTGCTGCTACTTGTTGCAATACAGTAGCAACATCCATACTAATATCGTTCCCAACAATATTCTCTCGATCCTGTGCCTGATCCCCGTGGTCATCTGTACCACGGTTGCGACCAAGATCTCTGCCCCTCGGCATAGTAATCAAGAAAATTTAACGCAACGAAAGTCACATAATCACACAACAATATTAATGCACACACAAAAAACACTCACAGGTGATCGACTGCAAGGGTTAGACGTAACGGCAAAAATACAGTCTAAAACTTTTGCCCAGCCAGAGAGCACGTTCGACAACAAAATATGGTGTGTGCCGACTGTGCAAGTTTGGCAACACAACCATACTCACCTACCAACGGTGCTAGATCGGAGGTTACAAACAAACAACAGCGTACAAATCCAAATGCCAATGGTTCACATAATTATAACATCACACAATTAACCGTCAGAAGTTAAACAACGTGCCAAACCGAGTCTTCACCTCTCGGTCAAGAGATCTATCTCGATGAGTGCATGCCGAACGACTCAGCATTCAAACCACCACTCTAATGACAACTCGGAGCATTACAGCTGAATAACAACAACATCTTCATCACGTACCTTTTTAACGAAATACATGGAACCAAAAAGTTTAAAAGCGAGAGTCACGTTTCAAGTAAGTTTTTGGTAGACCTCAAATGAGTTTAAAATTAAATTTTTGAAAACTTGCAATATAACAATGGGAATAAAATGTAAGTAGTTTGAATTCTCAAAATGTTTGGCCTCGAGGTCATAATACGAAAATCAAGCTTTTCCTTTCTTGAAAGATGTTCTAAAATAAATTTTACGTGACTCCCCAAGAACATTTAGAACATTTAAAATATCACATTGATGAACTTAGCTAGTGTAACCACACCAAAACATTACTTCTTGTAAAATAATTTATACAAGGATATATATACACATACACCGGCACATTACAAAAAATCAAACAAACATGGAGGACATATTCATGATTCACATTTAAATCCTCAACATAACATAAATATCACACAAGCCCGTGTAATACGAGACACAACATTATAGTGGGGAGACTTACATCCACAGATCGCACGAAGATGATGGTTGCACCTTGATACTAATCACGACAAACCAACTCAGACGACGCGTCGCGACACGACTTAGTCAGACAAAATCTGACAAGACAAGACAAGACAGGACCCGACAACACACAACTCGACCCGACAACCTAGGTTTCTGCAAACCTAAGCTCCGATACCATATTCTGTAACACCCCCAAACCACTTGGGAATATTACAGCGCCGCAGACCCTCTCCATGAGGATCTACCAGGCTAAATACGAAAACAATACATCACATTTAATGCCGATATGGCTAAATAATGAACCAGTAGACCGATTTGGTCTTTTACCACTAACAACATAATAAACATACAAAACTCATACCCATACAGGGGTTGAATTACATCAACATTCCCATAAAACGGGAAAATTACACAATGGAGAGCCAAACACTGAGACTCTAACAAAATACTCAACAACTGGACTTCATGTGATTAGTATCGTCGTCTTCCATCATCCTTCGTATCGATCCTATGATTTGCTCCCCAGCAACCTGCAAGTACCTGGACGCAATACAGACATCCACCCCCCGAATAATCGGGGGTTAGCAAAACTCCAATGTTTTGCTAGTGCAAGTATAAAAATTATGAATACAAGCCATATGTATCATACTCCAATATCCGATAAATGAAAACATACTCCCCGAGATAAATCATTTAATCAAAACTGCTCGTCATGATAGGTAGGAATAAACCCAATATGTATTTTACAAGATATCAAAGATCTCCGGAGTTTTGAAAACATTTGGAATATACGAATCCTCAACTTCACAGAACCACATAGGGATACGGGCCAAGGACTTGTTTAAGTTCAAAATACCAATCCGATCACAAAACACGGGGTCCACGACCCGATCATCCTCATCACATACTCGAGTGAAAGTCCAAAAGGTCACACCCGATAAACAACCAAATCACAATGTACGGAGACAATCACCAGGGCCCGTATCCTTATGCCAAAAACCTCACAATCAAGAAACGAATCATATACGACACTTATATTGATGCAACTATAGCCAAGTACCAAGACCATACATACGACATAACTCACACCGAGAATGGAAGCGTTATGATATTCCAGACATATCATAATTATCGAAACAACAACATGCCATAGTCATCACAAAACAACCTCCCGAGCTATACTGGCCGTGTACCTCTGAAGCAAGATACACACCCCAGAGACACCTCGTCAGGCCCTCCCTGGGGTATAGCCCAACCGAGTGATCCGTAGGGATACGCAGCCTACCGGACCCCAGGGGACCCTCACTGGTTTTACTCGGCTCACACAATCTCAAAAACCACATGGCACAAATCACAATCCTCAAAACCGCATTCTCCCGAAGTACATCAAACGTAATTCAAGGTACTTGTTAGAAATGGCCGCTATATCCGACACATACTCACAACCAATACTACACAACAACATATGCTCATCAATAGACCCACATATCCACACACGTATATTCTTCTTTTAAGAAGACATAACCTTAAGTCCACTTTGACACAATCACGCACAACAGTACCACACACAAGGAAGATATTTCCATGTACAAGACTAACACACATTTTCAAAACAACACATTCGTTCACAAATACACAAATAGATTTAGAAGGAAACCTTTATCGAGAACATATCGATCCTTTTTAACATTCATTAAACATTCGTATTTCACATAATATCATTTATCAACAATTGTGCTTACTAAGTACGAAACGTATGGGCAAGATACTTGCCTCGAATCTACGAGCGAACAAATACTACAAATCATAAGGCCTCGATACCACGAACCACTGGACAACGAAAGGATGAGGCTGGACAGCCCTCGACCTTCCAAAACCGACCAAGAACTCGACAACTCCACGAGAACTACGAAAATAACATCACCACGAATCAGTAAAACTAATCGAAATCTGAAACGACCTTAAAAATAACAAGGATCTAAGCGCTCTCAAAGAAATCAAGAACTATGTTCCGAGTGATATAAAATCATGAATGAGTTCAAAAATCCGAAGATCATGGCCAAGACAACAAGAATTTCACCATCGATTCATCATCCTCGGATTAAATCAAAGAACTGAAGAGAAACCCCCAAAATTCAAGAACTAGGGTTCTAAGAAGAGATTATCTTGATTTGGACCAAGAAGACGATTAGATGTTGTTAAACACCTAAAAATCCGTTCCAAAATGAAGCTTGATGAAGAAGATCGCTGAAAATCACCTCTGGAGCTCACTCCCGTCGGAAGGGATGAAGAAAAGTGAGAAATGACGAAGTGAAGCCTGCTGTCCAGTATTTATACTGGACAGTCATTAGCGTGCCCTAACCAGATGACACATTCTTAGTGTAACTATCGCAAGTGCACGATATCTTATCAAGTAGTAAGTGGACTTTTTGAGTCCGGTTTATCGATCCCACAAGGAAGTTTGGTTATAATTTGAATTATACACTATTAGTCTATTTTTATAGATACTAAGATGAGTGAAACACACAATTAAATAGTTTGGTTTAATAATTGCAAAGATAATGCAATAATAGTTCTAATATTATAAGGAAATAAAAAGATAGCAATAATAATAGATTGATTAACGATAAAATGAAATAGTTGGGATTACAAACTTAGTTCGTCATTAGTTATAGAAGATATATAGGAGATCATAAGATGAATTTACTTATTATGTTGTGTAGATTCGATTTTCCTTAAAAAGACGGTTTCTCTTTCGAACTATAAAACGCCCCTTACATATTGAATCAATCCACTATATTTCTATGTTAATTGGCTTCAATACATAGCATTAGGATTTATGAAAATAACTCAAAGAATCATCTAAGGTCTAGAGGTGTATTTCTATCCCCTAGAACAACTTAGAGTGAAGATCATTTGATCTAATCAAACATATTTTTATTCGAAACATATGAAGACCATTAATATCGTCATTTATTAGCCAAATAAATAAAGATTATTAAAACAATGAAAATCACACACAATAATAAGTAATTCACAACAGATCCTTTGTACAAACATAAATAACATGACTAACCTTGTTTATAATCCCAACTAAAGGTAACTTAGCCCATGAAGGGTTTAATATACATAATACAAGCTTTGGTGGTCATTATTAGTTGAATCAAGAGAAAGAATTGATCCTCACTCCCTTAGTAGATAAAGGAGAAAGAAGCAATAAACTCTCTGAACAACATATGCTATACCACACTCACACAAATCACTCAAGAAAACAAGTGTGTTCTTCACACAAAAAGAAAAGATTACAAAAAGTAGAAAAATATAAGATGAATGATGAACTATGAAGGATCTAAGGGGTCTATTTATACACCTAAAGTCATCTAATAGCTCCAAAACTCCAGCATTATTACAATAGATCGGATCAATGTCAGCCATCCCCTCAATAATACACAAAAAGTATAAAAAATTAGACAAATTTTAACAATCTGTCGAGAGTTACGGCCGTAACATTCTGTAGTTACGGCCGTAACTTGGCTTCGTCAATTTTCTCACTGGTTGCTTTGAGAGTTACGTTTTCAGCCCAGAATTTCTCAGACTTTGCGTTTTTGCCCCAAATCTTCTTCGGATGATAACTTTTAATATATAACTCTGATTTTGAATCCGGAAAGACTGCCGAATTCATCTCGGAAATCCCTACAACATGAATATATCAAAATTCAACAAAGAGAATATTTAATAAACATGTTATTTCTTGAGTAAATCAGTTATTTAATCCGATTAAGACTAGATTTACATCATCATCTGATAAAAATAAAATTATTAAAAACTAATTAATTAAAAGCAAAAAACGAGTAGACTATCTCAATTATGGGTGAATTTTATCGATACAAACCATGTATAAGTGTATAAAACTGACACTTATCACACCTCCAAACTTGAATTCTTGCTAGTCCCGAGCAAGACTCTTTATTATTCATGCTCCAAAAATTAAAATAAGAAAAATTAATACACACATAAATTAAAATATAAAAAGATAAAAGGAGATCAAAATGCCATTAATACACAACAACCAGCTTTATACAGTAGATAGAAATGAATCAAGATTCAAAATAAATCTACTAATGATTTTGAAGTCAAAACACGGTTTTTATTTTGTAATTCCAAATTCAAGGTTTCCCCCCAAAAGGTTGATTATTTCTTTCCTACTCGTGATACACACGACTCTCTTTAATGGTTGCTCTCGCTCACTCGTTTATTTTTTGACTCAATATGAAGAAGAATTTCATTGGCGTCATCAAATATTTTGATTTTTCACGAAATTGAGTGTATTGAAATTCAACCGCTAATTAATTCAAATCTGCTCATAAACTACATCCCTTAGTGATAGCTTTCACACCGTTATTTGCTAACGTGTAGCTCTTTTCACTAACACAATTTCTATCTCATTTTTTTTAAAAAAAAAGGTGATAGCTTTCACACCGTTATTTGCTAACGTGTAGCTCTTTTCACCAATTTTTCTGAGACGGCAGCTACGCACCAACAATGGTTAGTCCTTTATTTTTCGCAAAATTTAAGACCTCCAAAATTAGGCAGCTGTTGCTGCTCAACACTTCTCCTTTTCGTCATTTTTTTTAGGTGATAGCTTTCACACCATTATTTGCTAACGTGTAGCTCTTTTCACCAATGACTCCTTTTTTTAGGGAATAGAATTTATGCAGAAAATCATTTCTTAGTATAAGCATGAAAAATCAAAAACTCCACAAATTAAGTAAATTTCAGTTTTATTTTTCATCAACCGACTGATTCTTCTTTTCTCAAGGTAACGAATGACTCGATTTTATATGATAACTACAAGGCTTGGAAAGATAGATTAAGGCTCAAAAAATTTTGGAATATACAATTTTTTTTACCGGTTAAAACGATTTTAGAATCTTGTATATAGCTAATTTATTGGTGTTATGGCCAGATCTAGAAATTTCAAAAATTAAAATACTATATATATATATATATATACCTAGAAATATATATACACTAAACCTAAAAAAAATTAATGCCAAATAATAAAAACACACCACACACTACAATAATCAAAACAAACCACAATCATAATTAAAACATCATAGTTCAAAAACCAACAAAATAAACACACAAGTATGAAAACACCCCCAAATTTGAAAGTAAAACTCTCCCGAGTTTTTTTAGAATTTAAAAGCAAGTGAGAAAACAGAAAACTCCCTGAAATTTTAGCTTTTTGATCCTCCAGGTGTGTTGTCAGGGATGTTTAGAAAACGGAAAAGCTTTTCAAAGCACTTCTCCATTTCTAATTGTCGGTCTATTATTTCATTCTGATTTCTCAAAATTTCAGCCTGGGATGTTTCTAATCCCCGAACTCTTTCAAGCAAATTCGCCTCAAAAGACGTCAAGTCATCTCCGGCATCCTCCTCGGCCTCATATTCCTCCTCGTGGCTACTATCCTCTTCCGGTTCCAAACGTGCCCGTTTGCTCCTCAACTGAGTACCCAAATCCATTTTTACCCCTCGGCGGATAGCAAATAAACCTCGCAGGTGGCCAATGGAAACCGTCATCAGAGTCGAGGTCGGGTAAGTACTCCCGGCTGCCCACATCCATAAGTGCCAAGCATCATCAATTAGGTCCGCCTGGTTGTATCGGGGTTTGATCATCCCAATACTGTCATGCAGCTCGCTCACTAACGCCCAGCGTAAAACCCTATCATCCGGCACCTCTTCATTAGGTAAGATAGAAATGTCAACCGCGTTAGTACAATTTACCCCCAAATACTTGTTAATGACATCCGGTGAAAAATTAATCGATTTACCATTCAAAGTCGTCTGATGATAAGTAGGCGACCCTACCTGCCCAATGGACTTGTTGAAAGTATTGTAAAAGTTTAGGGTCAAGGTCGGGTTACCATTTGGGAGATCGGGAACGAATTTTTCCCACCCGTTGTCTATGAATTTTTGGATGAACGGGATATTGATAGTATCTCTATCCAAATCGCCAATGAAATCATCAAGTTTGAACAATCTCTCCTTAATGCACTTTGTGTTTTGATTTCTTTGCGGCGGTGCCGGTTCTTGAGACGACGAACCGACCTTTTCTTTTCCTTTTGACGATGTCTTCGGTGCCATCCCTGAAATTAAACAAAATCAACTTCCTTTTCATCACATGACTATAATCATCAAGCAAAACCAACAAAAACATAAAAAAATTCAAAGATTTTCGTTGTGGTATTTTGTCGGACACCTTGAGTTCATAGTTTTTAAACAAGTTTGTTCATTCAAACTCAATTCCACAAAGTCACCACAAATGAATGAATCAAATAACCACACAAATATCAACAATACTAACAACTAACCATGATTCAATCAACCAATCTTACGAAAATAGGAATCGAAAAACAAATATGAAGCGAGAAACTAAAACTAAAACTCAAAAATATAAAAACTGAAACAAGGATTGAAAGAAAACCTGATGATTTATGTGTTAATGTTGATAGGAGAATGGATTGTATTGAAGGATTTTAGTTTTCAGAAAGTAGAGATTGAGAGGGGAATTTTTTTTTTCGCACTGGTGGTTTCTGTCTCTCGTCTGGTTTGTGAATGAGTTGCCCAGTCCGTTTTTTTTTAATACAGATGTGTAGTTACGGCCGTAACATACCCAAGTTACGGCCGTATGATGCATTCGTTTTTTTGAAAGGATTTTAAGGTTATGGCTGTATCTTTCCAGACTTACAGCCGTATCTTTCCAGACTTACGGCTGTATGATTCTTTCGTTTTTCGGACCTTGTTTTAAGATACGGACGTAACATGCAAGAGTTACGGCCGTATAAAGCATTCGTGTTTTTTTTTAGGATTATAAGGTTACGGCCGTAACATTAAGGAGTTACGGCCGTAATGTGCATTCGTTAAAAACATGAAACTATTTACGGCCATATGATTTTGGATACGGCCGTGTATATATATATATATATATATATATATATATATATATAGGGGAGCTTTATTTTCAGAACTCTCTTAAGTGCGAGAACTCCTCTAAACCAATGAGATTTTTTTAAATATTAAAAAATATTATTAATTCAACAGGGTATTATAGTAAAATACAATTTTTATTACGGGAGATAACCCCTACTGATGATAACCCCTACTATAATAGCCCCTACTGATGATAACCCATACTATATATATAACCCCTACTATATAGTAGGGGTTATGATCAGTAGGGGTTGTATGCATTGACATGATGTACATTATGTATTATTAGGAGTACAAAAGGTGGTTCTCGCAGTTCTCGCACTTAACAGAGTTCTGAAAATAAAGTTACACTATATATATATTTATTATTATTTTTTTTTGTTTTTTTTTTAGAAAATTATAATTATTATATGTGTGAGAATAATGGAAGAAAGACTCCCTGGATTTTATGAATGATATGATCCTTGCTCTTGTTATTGAATCTTTCCGTGTTACCCCCAAACTTATTTTGCGAAATAATAGAGATTGGGTTGCCTCCCAATAAGCGCTTTGTTTAACATCCTTAGCTTGACTTCTCGTCAGATTAATTAGGTATTTCCAGCATTATGATTGACTTTGCTGTCGAGAATTCTCCTCCCAGATATGGCTTTAACCGTTGGCCGTTTACTTTGAAACTCCCGTCGGTTGTATTATAAATCTCCACAGCTCCATGAGAAAACACCTCTTTGATTGTGTAAGGGCCCGTCCATCGTGATCGCAGCTTACCCAGAAACAGATGCAGTCATGCATTAAAAAGGAGAACTTGGTCTCATGCTTTAAAATTTCTTCTTAGAATTTTGATGTCATGCCATCTTTTGTTTTTTCTTTGTAGATTTTGGCATTTTCATATGAGTCGAGTCGGATTTCATCCAACTCATTTAACTGCAGCAACCTTTTATTTCCAGCCAACTGTTCGTCAAAGTTTAATTATTTTATAGCCCAAAAGGCTCGATGTTCAAGTTCTACTGGTAGGTGACAGGCTTTTCCAAAAACCAAACGAAATGGAGACATGCCTATCGGTGTCTTATAAGCTGTTCTGTAAGCCCAGAGCGCATCATTCAGCTTTTTCGACCAATCTTTCCGAGATGAGTCGACTGTCATCTCAAGTATATGTTTCAGTTCACGATTGGAAACCTCGACTTGTCCACTGGTTTGTGGGTGATAAGAGGTAGCGACAAGGTGTTTTACTCCGAATTTGGTCAATAGAGCCTTAACCTGGTGATTGCAGAAATGAGATCCGCCATCACTGATAATAACTCTCGGAGTTCCGAAGCGAGTGAATATATTTTTCTTTAGAAAATTTACCACGAACTTAGCTTCGTTTGTTGGTAATGCAACAGTCTCTACCCATTTAGATACGTATTCCACAACTACATTGATGTATTCATTAGAGAACGATGATGGAAAGGGTCCCATGAAATCAATTCCCCAAATGTCGAAGATTTCAACTTCAAGGATGAAATTCATTGGCATTTCATTTCTTTTTGACATATTTCCATTCAATCACTTGGATATTTACCTTATCGACTTCAATTCCATGTTGTGAGATTCTATGGCCAAGTACGATTCCTTCCTGGACCATGAAGTGACATTTCTCCCAATTGAGAACTAGATTTGTGTATTCACATCTTCCAAGACCATGCCTAAGTGATTTAGGCATTTATCAAATGAATCTCCGAAAACCGAGAAATCGTCCATGAAAACTTCAATGAATTTTTCAACCATGTCTGAGAATATTGACATCATGCATCTCTGAAATGTGGCTGGAGTATTACACAATCCGAATGGGATTCTTCTATAGGCAAATGTTCCATAAGGGCATGTGAATGTTGTTTTCTCTTGGTCTTCTGGGGCTATTACGATTTGGTTGTACCCTGAATAGCCGTCAAGAAAACAGTAGTAAGAATGTCCCGCCAATCTATCGAGCATCTGATCAATAAATGGGAGTGGAAAATGATCTTTTCTGGTCGTTTTGTTGAGCTTCCTGTAATCAATGCACATTCTCCATCCTGTGATGGGTCGTGTTGGTATAAGTTCATTGTGCTCGTTCTCTATGATTGTGATTCCACTCTTTTTGGACACCATATGTACACGGCTCACCCGTGGACTATCTGAGATTGGATAAATGACTCCTGCGTCAAGTAATTTAAGAATCTCTGCCTTCATAATTTCCTTCATGTTTGGATTCAAACGTCGTTGATGCTCAATTGAAGGTTTGCATTCATCTTCCATCAAAATTTTGTGAGTGCATATAGAGGGGCTTATTCCTCTAATGTCCGCAATAGTCCATCCAATTGCTCTTTTGTGATTCCTCAATACCCTTAATAATTTCCCTTCTTCAAGTTCGGTCAATATGTTAGATATGATGACCGGAAGTGTAGAGGAAATGCCCAAGTAAGCGTATCTCAAATGTGTGGGTAGAGGTTTGAGATCAAGTATTGGAGCTTCTTGTAAAGAAGGGAGGGGTTTAGCAGAGCTTGTCCCTAATTCTTCAAAATGTGAATGCCTTGTTAAGGGTGGTAGTGCTTCTAGATAGTTAACTGTTTCGGCCAAGTGATATTCTTCTTCCATGTTGGTTAGAGAATTTGCTATACATGTCTCAGGAGGATCTTTAGATAGAATTTTCTCCATAGACTTGTTTACCATGGCTTCAATTGCATATATTCTTAGACAATACTCATATGTGGAGGGTTGATTCAAAGTTTTTTGGACATCAAAGATGACATGTTCGTCTTCCACTCTGAGAATTAGCTTTCCTTCATAGACGTCAATAAGAGCACGTCCGGTTGCGAGAAATGGTCATCCCAAAATAATGGGAATGTCCTGATCTTCTTCCATGTCAAGGATGATAAAATCTGCTGGAAATATGAATTTATCAACCTTGACGAGCACATCTTCTATTATCCCACGTGGATATTTGATTGACCGATCGGCTAATTGTAGTAAAACTGTTGTTGCTTTTGCTTCTCTCAAGTTCAGTTTGTTGAAAATTGACAGGGGAATCAAGTTGATACTTGCCCCTAAATCACAAAGAGCTTTGCCAAAATTCACTTCACCAATTTTACACGGGATTGTGAAAGTTCCCGGATCTTTTAGCTTGAGTGGCAACTTCTTTTGTAGTATTGCACTGCATTTCTCTGTTAACATGACAGTTTCGTATTCTTCAAGCCTTCATTTATTGGAAAGAATATCTTTCATAAATTTGGCATAGCTTGGCATTTGTGCTAGAGCATCGGCAAAAGGAATGTTGATGTGTAGCTTTTTGAAAATTTCCAAGAATTTCCCGAATTGAGCATCGAGCTTGTGATTCTTCAACCGTTGAGGAAATGGGATAGGTGGAACATAAGATTTTGTAGCAACAGGACCTTTTTGAGATGTAGGTCCTGATTCAGATTCTTTTTCTGATTCTTGATTTTGTTTATCTTTTTGTTTTTCCATAGAAATTTCTGGCAGCTGCACTCCACTTCTTGTTGTGATAGCTTGGACATTTTCCCTTGGATTTACCTCAGTATTGCTAGGTAACATGCCATGAGATCTTTCTGAAAGTATTTTGGCCATTTGGCCAACTTGTGTCTCCATATTTTTAATTGAAGCATCATTGCGTTGTTGATACTTCAATTGTTGTTCAGCTAGCTTCGTGGTTGCTTCTTCCCACCCGGGCTTCTTTTCTTGATGCGTTGGATTCAACACATTGTTGTTGTTTGCATAAGAAAAATTTGGATGATTTTTGTACCCTGGATTGTATGTTGGCCCGTAAGATCAGATGCTTGCCTTTGGAAATTCGAGCATACGCCACTTGTTCCAGTGGTGGTGGTGATCGCTCTGTTGCACTAAGGGACAGATAGTGCTGTTGTGAGTTGCTCCACAAATTTCACATGAAAAAGCTGAAACTTGTGGAGTTTGCACCGTCTTCACAGATTGAGGAGTTGAGAAAGACATTTCCTCGACTTTCTTTGATAGAGCTTCTATTTTTGCCAACATAAGTGAATAAGAATACACTTCAAAAACACCATTTAGTTTCTTTTGGATATTTCTGTCTGGCCATCTTGCACTTTGTTCACTTATAACCTCAAAAATATTATAAGCCTCTTTCATAGTTTTGTTGCCAAGTGAGCCATTTGACGATGAATCAACATTGGATCGGCGTGTAGGTAAAATTCCAGAATAGAAGTAATTGACTTGTGCTCCCAAATGTAAATCATGGTTAGGATATTTTTGTAACATATCTTTGTATCTCTTCCATGCTTCGTGGAATCATTCTGAATCTTGTTGACGAAATGTAGATATTTCGTATTTGAGTTTCGCCACTTTTATTGGTGGAAAGTATTTAGTGGTGAATTTTTGGACAAATTCCGGCCAATTTGTTATGCTTCGTGGTGGCAAAGTATCTAGCCACTCTCTTGCTCTGTCCTTCAAAGTGTGCACGAAAAGTCTAATTTTGATCGCCTCGTCATTTACATTTGGATATTTGAAATTTCCACAAATCTCCACAAAATGGTTAATATGGAGATATGGATTCTCGTCGGTTCTTCCATAGAATGAGTTGTTGTTGGAGAAGAGATTGATGACATCTGGGCAAATTTGAAAATTGTCCACTCCAAATAGTGGATAGTGTTGTGTCACGATTTATTCATCCCGACAGGCGATCGACTATAAGGCCGAGCGACCAAGTCAACTCCAGTCAAACTTTGGCTAGCTCGCCTAATCGAAGATATCAGACCACCATCAGGTACCCAGTGATCGACTCCCAAGGCGATCGCCATTTGGCAGCTGGCGACCGACTCTAGTATCCGGCCAAGGACGGTCGACCTACGTCCCGAGCAGTGATGATCGCCCGTCAAAGTCATCGAGGATTGGATCTCAGAACAGCACCCACGTGCAGATCCACAAAAGGCGCTGACAAGATCTTCGCTGACAGGCAAGATCTTTTGCTGACAGACAAGACCTTTGACCACAGCCTGTCACCTACCTCACCTAACGGCAGGCGCGCCGAAAGTTGTCAGTGGGACCGCCCGTGACAGCAACTCAGGACGCGTGTAAGCTCCCCATCGACTGCATAGCTTGATCGCCAAGAACTCCTGCAGACTTTAAGGGAACAAGCCCATGTGCTAAAGGACGATCGCTCGATTATTATAATGCAGTAAAGGCGATCGCGCGGCAGATAAAAAGTCCTATAAATAGAGAGCCTCCTCCTACTGGAAAAAGGTTCCCAACTCATTTGACCTACGGTTCGGAATTCATTCCACCAAAAACAGAAATACAGTAGAACATACATATTATCAAGCTCCCTGCTTTCTCGCCGGAATCCATCTCAAGACTTCTCCCTCCGAATCTCTCGTCCAGAAAACGATCGGCAGAGGCAGCAAGTCTCCGCTAGACAGATTCCAAGAGATTCATAAGCCCAGGAGCCCAAGCATCCAGCTAAATACTCGCCGTGAGAGACGGTCGATCTCTCACCGCCGCGACTGTTCATCTCCTTTGTTACAAGAACTCACAGAGCATCAAATCTGGTTCTTCCGGCAATCTACACGCTCACTAGCTAAGATAACAAGAATCTTTACACTCATTGTAATTGTATTCTTACATTAGTACTTGTATCCCCGAATATTAGTATTAATAATATCTCGCGAGAGCATTCAAGCCCGGGACTAACAACCCCGGCAAATCTTGTGTTATTTATCTTTCTCACGGAAGTGCTCTTGCATTTGTTTGCTATCCATCCATTCCAGCAATATCTATCTCCGGATAATATTTTGGGTAGCAACAATTGGCGCTAGAAGGAGGACATCTAACCCTCAAATTTTTATACCTACCATCCCGAAGAACACTCACTGTTCTCGGGGCATATACTTGAAGTGACACTCACTGCACTTCAAAGAAAACCTTCAGAATCATGACATCCGCCGGTACATCGAAGAAATCCGCTCTCCGAACCGCCAGACACCATATCTCGGTTCAGTCCGAACCCCAGCCAACGACAGGGGGAAGCCGCAACAATGCGAGACTCTCGATCCCGCATCCGAGAGATGGCCCCAACCTCTCACTCGATCAGTTCCAAACCGAGGAACAGATCGAGGAGGCTATGGCCATCCTAGAGGAGCGACGGAGAGCGTGCGCGTCGCCCGCGATAACTCCCTCGATCATCCGCCGCATGGGAAAACGGAAATTCAGCGGGCTACTGAACGAGCGATCGTTAGAAAGCCCCAATTCGCGAGGAAAGTTTCTCGCACGACCGGACGGATCCATATTCAATCGCTTGGGGCATTCTGTTTCCAACCTTGTAAAGACGGAATCCGAATCCGTCACCAGGAGTTCGGCCTACCCACCTCACAGCCGAACGCAGGTCAGCCATCTGATTCCCGCCCCGATCGCCAGGGGATCAGTGCTCAATCGCCTGGGCTCCCGCTCCGAGCGCCGAGCCGCGAGCAGCCAGGCCACGGCGATGGCCGCTATACAACGCCAGCTCGACGAGATGAAAGCACTCTTGGACACTGGGGCAAGCGCCAGCAAAAAGATCGCCGGGCCGACCGAGCCACTCGCGGTCCACATCGAGCTTGCCCCCATACAACCAACGATCGCTCCTCCCAAAACACCTCTATATGAGAGGAGATCGGACCCCGAAACCCACCTGAGTAAATTCCGAATCTACATGACTGGGTGTGGGGCATCTGATGCAACCAAGTGCCGGATCTTCCCGTTAACATTGGGCGAGCTGGCCCATAGGCGGTACGTCTCACTACCACCACGATCAATTACCTCCTTTAAGAAACTGGCGAATGACTTCACGTCATACTTCGCCAGCAAGGTCGCCAGACCAGAAGGCCCCCACCGCGTGATAAAAATCAAGCAGGGGAAGGACGAGTCAGACGCAGATTACATCGACCGGGTAAACGAAATCATCCTCACCGGCGAACCCATCAGTGACGAGCTCGCTCTCTCTTCGGTCATGGGGGGATTCCACGGACACTCTCCCATGTTTAGACATCTCTCCAAGGATATTCCCCCAACTTACGCGATCTTCCGCGCTAAAGCTGCCAACTTTCTGGCGAGGCAAAGGCTATTCACCCTCCACCTAGGCGAGGAAACGCCACCTCCTGTCCAGAAGATAGCGATCGCCAAAGCAAAGAAGGCGATCGCCAAGCCACCCGGAGATCTCAAGGCCTTCGAGGACATGGAAGCCCATCTCCTCCATACGTTCAACCGAACTCCAGCACATATTTTCTATGCCATCAAGGGGCACGAAGAGCTCAAAAAGCCAAAGGCGATAAGGGACCACGGTCACCTGGACAACAATCAATACTGTGCCTACCATAAGAGTCCCGGCCACAGCACCAACCAATGCCGCGACCTCCTCAAATAGCTCTGGAGATTGTTCGAGGAAGGAAAGTTGGACAGCTTATTGGCCTAGCCAAAGCCCTTACCAATCTCTATACACGATCGTCCGAGTCGAACACAAAACAGGCTGGAGAGCTCATACGAGCCGACCCCTGGATCAACCTCGGCGACCGTCTCTACATGCTTTAATCAAGAGAAGGGAACCTCGGAAGTCTCCCCAATCTCCATCCTTATTTAGGAAACTGGAGGACTCGATCGCCATCTACAGTTCACCGTCTAAGATGATGGACTAAGGCACGAGATCGCCTCCCCCGCACAACGTACACCGTCGAAGGTCGGCATCTACATGACGATCCAAGGTGGAAGAGTGCAGCCATGGTCCTGGTGGTCGATGGAACCGACTGCTTAGGCCATGCAAGGTCCCTTTGGGCCAATATCGCCCGCCCTTCGTTTAAATACGAGGCCGGCGTAGTCTGAGGGCCCTCCAAAATTAATCAGTGGACACGATCGCTCGCCCTCAAAGGTTCATCATCTAACATGGTGAACCCGGACAATGCGATGTGCCACAACCCCCGTCTCAACGTACACCGTCGAGGTTCGCCATCTTCATGGTGGGCCGAGGTGGAAGCAGAGCTAAACGAGCCGTGGGCGTGGTGTTGAATCATCCGACGCTGCCCCGCGAAAGGACTCCTCTAGACCGAGACCGCACGCCCTTCGTTTAAATACGAGGCGAGGCGCAGCCTAACATAGGACCCTCATAATAAAGTGAGTCACGAGACACTCAATGTCTTCGCGCATTAAGACATGATCAAGGAGTCGGTCCATCGAACTCCGCGATCGTGCACGGTTCCTCAAAATGGACGACCGTCCCCGAGGATTCGACAAAGTTGAAGACCGCTCACTCAACGAATTATTTTCATCCCCTTACTTCCGCTAAGTGAATAAAAACAAGGGGCAATAAGAGTGCGGACTACCTATACGACGATCGTCGCTATTCAACAACATACGGAGGTCGTCATTTTCAGCAAGTTGTGCAGCGATCGAATTTGTTGTAAAAAGTTATCTTTATGAGTTTATCAATTCATTTGGAGCTACCCTCGCAACGATCTCTCCTCACACATTTGTACAAAGTCAACCAAAGACTCAAAAATAACCATTCATTCAAGTGATAAGTCAGAAATCCAAACGTTCATTTCATTACTTGAAAAATCAGAGTACACGGTCGCCCGGAGGCCTCGATGCTACAAAAGAAAACTACAAAACTACAAGGAAATAAGCTAAAACATCAAAAATGAAGTGCCTCAGGCCCCTGCCTGGCCTTCGCCATCAGCATCCGGCGCGGTCCCCTCATCTTCCGGAGCGTCGGGATGAGCAAGATTGGCCGGAGACGGATACCAGCTCAAATCCACGCCGATGTCCGCAAGGTCCAATATCGGCAAGGAGAAAGCTGAATGGAGAGGATGCTCCAACGCGTACGCCTTGAAGTTCTCGGCAAGAGGCCCGACCTCCAAACCTCCCTTCTTAGCTGCTCGGATCGAGTCGGCGAACGCCAAATAATAGGCGAACTCGCTGACAAAATCCAAGTTTTGAAAGGGGTCAGCCTTGGTCGCCTCAACCTCTCCTTTCAGCTCCGCCATCGCCTGTTGCGACCCCTGGAGCTCAGCCTCCCTCGCAGCAACTTTTTCCCTCGCCTCCGTCAGCTCGCTGGTCAACCGAGCGATCGTCACCTTCGGGAGATCGGCCTAATCCTCAGCAACCTTCTGCGCCTGGACGGCATTCAGCATCTGGTCCCGAAATCGGTCAACCGCCAGATGATATTGCTCAGTTACCTTCTTCTCCAGCTCAAGCTCATGGCTCGCCCGCTTGGCCGCCTCTAGAGAGTCCTTCTCCATCGCCGCGATCTTATCAGCAAACTCGGTGTTCTCTTTCCGAGCCGCCTCGAGATCCGCCTGCAAGCGAATAGTGGAGGGCCGCCCCTCAAACTCCTGAGCAGCCTGGACAGCCATGGTCGCCGTCTGGAGAGAAAGGGCGAGAACAGCCTGCATCGAACCCCCCGATCGCTGACTAGCGATCGCATCCAGATCGGTCGTCCATGCCTTCGGCAGAGCAGAAGCAGCCTTGCTGATGTATGGAGGAATATCGCAGGAATGGCGAGGAGATCGGCTCGATAGGGAATCCACGACCATCGGCGGGCAAGACGGATCTGCGCGACGGATCCTGCATCAAAACAACTAAGTTAATACAACTCCTACGCAGATGCAATTTTCAACACAAAAATGCAATCTACCTCTCAGCCTTCTCGGGGTCCCGACCGAAATACGATTTCCCTCGAGGGGTCTCAGCATTCACGATCGCCATCTCCCGCATAAAAGCCGCAGAGGGCGGCTCACTCTCCGGAGCAACGATGGTGATCGGAGGCGCGGCGATCGTCACTTCATCGCCCGGGGCAGGAACCGAAGTTTCTTCCGGCCTCGGCCTCTTGCGATTCGCTCGAAGCCCCTCCTCCGGAGCTCCCCCCTCAGCCACGACCGGATCCACGCGAGGCTCCGCCTCAGGTACTATTGGCAACGCAACAGGTGGGGCCCGAGACGACCTCTTATGGCGGAGACGGCCTAGAACTCCAGGGTTCGACATGGCGATCTCCGTCGGAGGCTCCAAAAACCGAGGAAAGCGAACCTCTACGGTTAAGACAATCGACCAACAGTTAGATACTGTCCTCAAGTAAGGCGATCGCCTAGAAATTTAAGGTCGCAGAAACTCATACCTGGCACCGAGAGATGTCTCGGGAAACGGAATAGTCGAGCCGACAACCAAAGAATCTCCTTATTGATCCGGTTGGCGTCAAGGTCGTCGTCCGACAAGCTCCTTATCCGCTCCCAGACAACGAGAAAGTCAAAAGGCAGCTCCTCGATCGCCGGAATGTGAAAACCTGCAAAACCGAAATCAAATTAGATCAGTCTAAAACGCATCCGAATGAAGGGAGAGTCTAAACCCTTACCGGGATTCCTCTCCCGAAACTCAGTGGGGATCTCCAGCTCGCCCGAGGGATTGTCGCTCGCAGAAGCCCTCCACTTGCCGGCGACCTAGAACCACTTCGTCTAATCGCCAAGCATCTTATTTGGGACTCCGTGAATTACCCGACCAGATCGGCCCTGAATATGGTAACCGCCGACCAACCCTTTATTAGCCGTCAGTTTGAACAAATGGTTCATCTCCGACGGCGATGTGAGGCGGTATAGGCGGTGACCGCCAAAAAGGGTGAGAGTGCAGTTAATTTGGAGCCAGGTGTTCGGCATCAGCTGAAGTGGCGCCACATTCCAAGCTGCCAACAAATGGGAGACAGCAAAGGATAGAGGGAAGCGCAGCCCGACCTCCATAATCGCCTCATTCACGACGACCATACCCATCGGAGGCTGGTCGTGAAATACCCGGTTGTAATTCATTCATTTTCATTCAGTAATTATCAGTCTGTAATTGTCTCTCAGTAATTCTCACTCGTTAATAATCACTCATCATTCATGATTCATTCATTTGCATTCACTGTTGGCATGTTGTGATCGTATATCAGTTACCGATTGTCATTTCATCTCCGTTTAGAGACCGAGACGGGAGTATTACCATTTTCATTGTGATTGATAACCTTGTACTGGGAGTATCATCTTTGACTTGTGTTAGACTTGTTCATTTTCACATTCGTATGTTATGTCGGATCATTCATCAGTCGTAGCGAGGAATCGGAGTTATCGGATTTTTCAACTTGGCCAGCATCGAGTTACGGCCGTAAGGACTTTGGGTTACGGTCGTAACAAGAATTCGTGTTTTCAGGCCATTTGGACGAAAGGGACTTACGGCCGTAAGGTCTTGTGATACGGCCGTAAGTTGAGCAGGTACGGCCGTAAGGCTGGCCGGTTACGGCCATACGCGTCCAGCAGGCTACCGAGACATTTTTGGCCGAGGGCGAGTTACGGCCGTAAGAAGGGGAGGATACGGCCGTAAGTGGTGTTCGTAAATTTTAGGTGTTGTCGACCAAGGGTGAATTACGGCCGTAAGGGTTGCGGCATACGGCCGTAAGTCGATGAAGGTACGGCCGTAAGTCTTGGCCGGTTACGGCCGTACGCGGCAGGCAAGGTGCCTGGTCGTTTTCGACGAAGAGGGCTTACGCCCGTAAGTTTGGCCGGATACGGCCGTATCATCCGAGTTACGGCCGTAAGGTGTGCGGTTACGGCCGTAAGGGTGTCGGCGGATGTTTTTGACGAAGGCGGGTTACGCCCGTAACTCAGGAGCGGTTACGGCCGTAAGTCTGTCGGCAGGCTTTCGGACGAAGCCGAGTTACGGCCGTATGAGTTGGCCGGTTACGGCCGTAAGGCCGTTGACCTGGGATGTTACGGCCGTAAGAGGGCCGAGTTACGGCCGTAACTTCCGGCAGTATTTAAGGACTTGGCCGGGTCATTTTTCCTCACTTCTTCATTTTTCCATCTTTATCCGAGAGAGAGGGTTGAGGGAGAGATTTTACCATCATCAATCACTTGAGTGTGTAATCTTCATCATCTTCATTCCTTTGGGAAGCTTGGATACTCGTTTTAACTCGTGTTCATCGGATCGAAGTGGTTGGATCTTCAAGAGGTAATTTCTTCAACACCTTGGATTTCGATTTTGTGTTGAGATATGATATTTTGGACGTTATAATCATGTTATATGAAGGGATATGTATATGATTATGAGTTTGTATAAGGATTCATTGGATTATTGAGGGATTATTCAATAACACTTTGAATATCGAGTTGGATTTGGGGATTTTCGATTAATTGTTGTTATAATCACGTTTTTGGATATTCATAACGGATTATTGATCGTATTGGAGATGTTTTGTTGATTTGAAACACTTCTTGGGGATTTGAGGTTGGTATTGTTGAGGTTTAGTTGTAATCAATCGAAGTTGGCCTCAAAGTGTTCGATATAATGCCCCAATGAACTTGGTTTAATCGTATCGACGTTTTGAGTTCGTTATATTCGTGTTTAATTCGTTTATTGATCGGATTGTTGGTAATTGTATTGAATTAAGGTTGTTCGAGCGACCGACACTTCATTTAGGACATTTGTTCGTGGAAGGACTTTCTTCATCGGTATTGGGTAAGTTGATTCTTACTCGGTTAAAAGGATATTCATTCCTTTTGTTGTTGATCATTCATAATCATAACTCATTCATCATTGTATTAATGATATTGAGACTTGTAATTGTCGAATAATCACTTCATTAACAAGGAACGGCGGTTCCAATCATTTCATTGAAACTATCAATCACTTCATTATCACCTTCATCTCGGTAAGTCATTCTTGACGTTGTCAGATTATTATTATTCATTGATATTCATTATGGTCATTCTCGTTCATATGACCTTCTGGGTTCATATTGCATGGCCGGGTGCGGATGTGTGGAATTTTTAGTCAGGCACATGATGGCCATGTATTGGGAGTGATACATTGGACTGTGCACACGGTAACGTTTACCTCCGTGAGACTAATTAGGTACAAGGACGGGTGTGTCCGGTCATCCGTCTTGTACACTTGCACAGAACACTACGGGTGTACTATGGTACTCCTCTTCAACGTAATTCATAATTAAGGATATTTCATAACTCAGTTAATTCATGATTGTGTAATTTCAACCCTTGAGGATTGTTGTTCTGTATAACTGACCCCGTTTGGGGATATTGTTTTTCAGGTCATGGCAAGGCAAAGGCGCAGGGAGCACGATGACGGCGGGAGTCCTGATACTAGAAGGGGGCCCAGCTTCTTTCACCATTTATTCAGTCATTTATGTTTTCTTTATTTATTCCATTGCACATTCCATTCGAATACTCATTTCATTCAAGGTCATGTATTTTATCGTCACATAAGATGCACATGTATTCTATATTATCCTGGTGTGTTGTATGAAACTCCTAATCGGAGTAATTGATGTTATAATGTGGTTCGGTACTACATTTACCTGTAATTCATCCTTTTCATTCGCTCGGTGGGTCCTGATCTGGGGTCTACAGACCGTAATATCCGCCTGGTTTGGGGTGTTACGAGTTGGTATCGGAGCGTGGTTTTGAATACTACCCTCCAAGTCATGTCTCATTTGAAATCATCGTCATCGGACTAGTATCATTGGACTTTCGCGTCACGTGTGACCTGTGCAAATGCCGAGCCAATCAGACCAAGAACTGTAAGATTTCTAACGCCATGGTATAATTTCTGGCAAGAATCATTCATTCATAATTCATCAGTTAACAATCCTCAACTATCATTTTCATTTGACCAGGACGGTCATGTTAACTCGTTAATCACTCAACTCATTTCATTATTCAGTTGTTGATCAGGAAGATCAAATCATCAATTATGTTAACTTGTTCAAGATAATCATGTCACCTCAGTTAATCATTCACGTAATCACTGTGTTAGAGCGCGTATGCTCATTTTCATCATCTCATGTCATAATCATAACGTGATATTCATACGGGTAATATAATCATCATGTGACCTTCTTACTTCAGTATGGAAAGAGCTGGCAGAGGACGAGGAGGACGAGGCCGTGGAGCGGGCCGAATCCCGAGAGCTAGTGTGAATACACGTGCAAACGCGAGGAATAATGCTAATTCATCGAGTAGCGACGCTGCCACTCATTCACCTGGACGCGATCATTCACTAACGGGGAGTCGTACCCGGGACACGGCTCAGTCAGAAGGTGTCCGGGTTGACCCACTCTCTTTTATGCAGGGCATGATGGCCCAAATGACCCAGATGGCACAGCTGATGGAGACGATGCATAACTCCACTACTCAAAACCAACAGGCTCCTCCGCCGCCACCTCAGAGGCAAGAGAGGAATGTGAGCAATATCATCGGCGACATCTCTCGCCAGAGGCCACCGACTTTCGAGGGCTCGTCTGAGCCAGCAGATATTATTCATTGGCTCGAACATTTCGAGAAGTTGTTTGCTATGGTAGAGTGTCCCGAAGGACACAGTTTCTGTTGCAGCTTACTACTTGGGCAAGAGCGCGCATTCTTGGTGGTTATCGTTGAAGCCCACCGAAGGATCATGTACATGGGAGCAGTTCAAAACTCTCATGATGGAGAGGTATTATCCGGCCCCACTCAGAGAGGCCAAGCTGTCAGAGTTACTCACCCCGGACCCCTCATCAGACGAGGATGTTCTCGCCATTGCCGAGAAATTTCAGGAACTTCTTCCGTTCGCCTCATCTATCATTCATTCCGAGCCAGATAAGATTAAGTATTTCATCAAGAGGCTGAAACCCCATATGAGACTACAGTTGCTTAATCATAATTGCACCACGTTGGCTGAATTCATTGAGAAAGCTCTTACCTATGAGCTTACTGCTAAGGAGATTGCTAAGCAGCAACCTTCATCTGCTTGCAAGAAGTCCAAGAACCGTAATCAGTCTGACGGCAGTCAGGCTACTTTCAAGAAACCTCGTGCGGGCTCTGCTTTTTCTGAGCGACCTCCTGTGATGTCTAAACCCGCGGAATCTCAGTCACGAGCGGCCAGCTCGTCCATCACCTGTTATAACTGTGGGGATCATGGTCATGTCAGCACCAAGTGTCCGAGACAGCCTGTCACTTGTCATAACTACGGAATTGTTGGGCATAAGGCCCGTTTTTGCCGTAGGGACTCCAAACCTACTCAGACGTCATCTCAAGCCCCGGCTAGCCACTGCTCGTAATCGTGCCACTCAATCAGCGTCGTTTAAAACGACAGGAGCGACTAACGGTGGAGCCTATATCCAGCAGACGGGAATGTCCGGTGCCGGGACTAGCAAGCCCCGGATTTATGAGATGAAGAAGACCGATAATCCCGAGGCCCGAATGATCTCAGGTACACTCGATATTCTATCTCAACCTATGTGTACCCTTTTTGATACTGGTGCATCGCATTCATTCATTTCCGAGTCATGTTTGAGTAGACTACGTCTGGGTAGTGCTACTAGTTGTGAGCCTTATGTCATTGGCCTACCTGATGATAGACGAATTATCGGTAATCGTGAGATTCAGAATTGTCCGATCTGGGCCATGGTCGTGAATGGCCAGCGGACCTAATCGTAGTAGATTTGCCGAGGGACGACGTCATCTTGGGTATTGATTGGATGGATCGTCATGATGCCATCATTAGTGTCCGTAAGCGTATGATCACTATCATCTCAGACGATGGGGTTGAATGTGTATTTTAGGGAGGTAATCCCGGCTGTTCGGGTAAGGTCATTAATTTTATGAAAGTAGTGCGATTACTCAGTCAGGGATGTGTTGGTTATTGGTGCTACATGACCAAAACTGAGAAGTCATCAGTAATGTTGACGGATATTCCGGTAGTGAGGGAGTATGCCGACGTTTTTCCAGACGAGTTACCTGGTTTGCCTCCACAGAGGGATGTGGAATTCACGATTGAGCTGGAGCACGATGCGTCTCATTATCGAAGGCACCGTGCGGATGGCCCACCGAAATGCAGGAATTATAGAACCAACTTGAGGAGTTGTTCGAGAAGGGTTATATCCGACCGAAAGTCGTCCCCACAGGAGCACCGTGTTGTTTGTCAAGAAGAAGGATGGTTCATTTCGTTTGTGTATTGATTATCGGGAGTTGAGCAGTGACAATCAGGAATAAGTATCCCTTACCCCGTATTGATGATCTTTTAGATCAACTTCAGGGAGCTTCAGTATTTTCCAAGATCGACTTAAGATCTGGATATCACCAGTTGCGGATTCGAGAGTCGGATATCGCGAGGACGGCGTTTCGAACACGCTATGGTCATTATGAGTTCGTAGTTATGCCGTTCGGGCTAACTAATGCACCTGCGGTATTCATGGAATTAATGAATCGGGTTTTCATCGACTTTTTGGATCAGTTTGTTGTTGTCTTCATCGACGATATTTTGATTTATTCTCGTAGCCGAGAGGATCACGAGGTTCATCTTCATCAGGTTCTCGACGTGTTGAGACGAGAGCAACTTTTTGGAAAGTTTTCCAAATGCGAGTTCTGGATGTCCGAAGTGACTTTTCTCGGACATGTAATTTCGTCAGACGGAGTTCGTGTCGACCCTCAGAAGACGGAGGCTATCCGAGACTGGTTACCTCCGAAGAATGTTAAGGAAATCCGAAGTTTTCTCGGATTAGCGGGCTATTATCGGCGATTTGTGGAGGGGTTTTCTAGGATCGCTCAACCCTTGACGAACCTTTTGCGAAAGGATAAGAAATACACGTGGTCCGACGCGTGTCAGCGGAGTTTTGAGGAACTCAAGAGCCGGTTAATGTCAGCACCTGTACTTTGCTTGCCGCAGGGGATAGAGGGATTCGTGGTTTATAGTGATGCATCCGGACAGGGTCTCGGATGTGTACTCATGCAGAATGGGAAGGTTATTGCTTATGCTTCTCGGCAATTGAGACCTTACGAGGTTAGCTATCCGACTCACGACCTGGAGCTAGCAGCCGTGGTGTTCGCGTTGAAGATTTGGCGTCATTATCTTTATGGCGTTACTTGTCAGATATTCACCGATCATAAGAGTTTAAAGTATATATTTACTCAGAAGGAGTTAAATATGCGACAGAGACGGTGGTTGGAATTAATCAAAGATTATGATATCGAGATCCTTTACCACCCGGGCAAGGCGAACGTGGTCGCCGACGCCTTGAGTCGTAAGTCCGTTCAGGAGCAGATGCTTGCTCGTCTAACAGTTCAGAAGGAGCTTTAGCAGGAATTCCTTAGACCCGAGATCGAGGTCTGGCTTTAGCGAGTTCAGGGACAGCTTTGTATGTTAGAGATTTCATCGTCACTTGAGGAGGTAATCAGAGAGAATCAGAGTTCAGACCCTTCATTGTTGCGCATCCGTGAGGATGTGGCTCAGGGGAAAGCCCCTGGATTCGTGGTCCACGAGGATGGACTTTTGAGATTTAAGAATCGGTTGTGCGTACCGGCGAATGACGAGTTGAAAAACTCGATTTTGAAAGAAGCTCATGCTACCCCTTATTCTGTTCATCCGGGGTCTAGCAAGATGTACAAGGACTTGAAACAAAATTACTGGTGGAGTAATATGAAGCGAGAAGTCGCAGAATTTGTTTCGAGATGCTTAACCTGTCAACAAGTTAAGATTGAGCATTAGCGACCGGCGGGTATGCTGAAACCTCTCCCTATTCCAGAGTGGAAGTGGGAAGACATTTCTATGGATTTCATCACGAGTTTGCCGACGAGTCGTTGTGGCATGAATACGATCTGGCTGATTGTGGACCGCTTAACAAAATCAGCTCATTTCCTTGAGATCAAGGATACGTGGGGTCCCGAGAGACTGGCTCAGTTGTTCATCAAGGAGATAGTGAGACTGCACGGTACCCCTAAGAGTATCGTTTCCGATCGTGACGGATGATTTGTGTCTCATTTTTGGAAATCAGTTCATCGTGCTATGGGAACTCAGCTCAATCTCAGTACCGCCTTTCATCCTCAGTCCGACGGACAATCAGAGAGGACTATTCAGACATTAGAGGACATGTTGAGGGCATGCGTCCTCGATTGGAAGGACGATTGGGAAGCCCAACTACCATTGATCGAGTTCACGTATAATAATAGCTGGCATGCTTCCATTAAGATGGCACCTTACGAGGCCTTGTACGGTCGTCGTTGTCGGTCTCCTTTGTGTTGGGATGACTTGTCAGAATCAATCGGCACCGAGCCCGATATGCTTATAGCCGCCCGGGAGAAGGTAGCTTTAATCAAGAGTCGTATGGTGACAGCTCAGAGTTGACAGAAATCATATGAAGATAATCGTCGTCGACCACTAGAGTTCGAGACGGGTGACCACGTTTTGGTCAAGGTATCCCTGAGTCGAGGTATTTTCCGTTTCGGAAAATGGGGGAAGTTGAGTCCGAGATTCATTGGACCGTTTGAAATTTTGGATCGAATAGGCGAGTTAGCTTATCGATTGGCTTTACCTACGGCATTGAGCCGAATTCATAATGTGTTTCACGTCTCTAAATTGCGGAAGTATGTTGCCGACCCGAGCCACATACTTCAGTTTGACGAAATCGAAATCGCGGATGATCATTCATACGAGGAGCGTCCTGTACGAGTGTTGGAGCGGCGAATCAAACAGTTGAGGAACAAGACGATCCCTTTAGTCAAGATTCAGTGGTCCAGACACGGAGTCGAAGAGGCCACTTGGGAAACCGAGGAGAATATGCGGGAGAATTATCCCGAGTTGTTTGACCCTTAGTTTCGGGGATGAAACTCTTTTTAAGGGGGTGAGTATGTAATACCCGGTTGTAATTCATTCATTTTCATTCAGTAATTATCAGTCTGTAATTGTCTCTCAGTAATTCTCACTCGTTAATAATCACTCATCATTCATGATTCATTCATTTGCGTTCACTGTTGGCATGTTGTGATCGTATATCAGTTACCGATTGTCATTTCATCTCCGTTTAGAGACCGAGACGGGAGTATTACCATTTTCATTGTGATTGATAACCTTGTACTGGGAGTATCATCTTTGGCTTGTGTTAGACTTGTTTATTTTCACATTCGTATGTTATGTCGGATCATTCATCTGTCGTAGCGAGGAATCGGAGTTATCGGATTTTTCAACTTGGCCAGCATCGAGTTACGTCCGTAAGGACTTTGGGTTACGGCCGTAACAAGGGTTCGTGTTTTCAGGCCATTTGGACGAAAGGGACTTACGGCCGTAAGGTCTTGTGATACGGCCGTAAGTTGAGCAGGTACGGCCGTAAGGCTGGCCGGTTATGGCCGTACGCGTCCAGCACGCTACCGAGACATTTTTGGCCGAGGGCGAGTTACGGCCGTAAGAAGGGGAGGATACGGCCGTAAGTGGTGTTCGTAAATTTTAGGTGTTGTCGACCAAGGGTGAATTACGGACGTAAGGGTTGCAGCATACGGCCGTAAGTCGAGGAAGGTACGGCTGTAAGGCTTGGCCTGTTACGGCCGTACGCGGCAGGCAAGGTGCCTGGTCGTTTTCGACGAAGAGGGCTTACGCCCGTAAGTTTGGCCGGATACGGCCGTATCATCCGAGTTACGGCCGTAAGGTGTGCGGTTACGGCCGTAAGGGTGTCGGCGGATGTTTTTGACGAAGGCGGGTTACGCCCGTAACTCAGGAGCGGTTACGGCCGTAAGTCTGTCGGCAGGCTTTCGGACGAAGCCGAGTTACGGCCGTATGAGTTGGCGATTCTGGACGTAAGGCCGTTGACACAGGATGTTACGGCCGTAAGAGGGCCGAGTTACGGCCGTAACTTCCGGCAGTATTTAAGGACTTGGCCGGGTCATTTTTCCTCACTTCTTCATTTTTCCATCTTTATCCGAGAGAGAGGGTTGAGGGAGAGATTTTACCATCATCAATCACTTGAGTGTGTAATCTTCATCATCTTCATTCCTTTGGGAAGCTTGGATACTTGTTTTAACTCGTGTTCATCGGATCGAAGTGGTTGGATCTTCAAGAGGTAATTTCTTCAACACCTTGGATTTCGATTTTGTGTTGAGATATGATGTTTTGGACGTTATAATCATGTTATATGAAGGGATATGTATATGATTATGAGTTTGTATAAGGATTCATTGGATTATTGAGGGATTATTCAAGAACACTTTGAATATCGAGTTGGATTTGGGGATTTTCGATTAATTGTTGTTATAATCACGTTTTTGGATATTCATAACAGATTATTGATCGTATTGGAGATGTTTTGTTGATTTGAAACACTTCTTGGGGATTTGAGGTTGGTATTGTTGAGGTTTAGTTGTAATCAATCGAAGTTGGCCTCAAAGTGTTCGATATAATGCCCCAATGAACTTGGTTTAATCGTATCGACGTTTTGAGTTCGTTATATTCGTGTTCAATTCGTTTATTGATCGGAATGTTGGTAATTGTATTGAATTAAGGTTGTTCGAGCGACCGACACTTCATTTAGGACATTTGTTTGTGGAAGGACTTTCTTCATCGGTATTGGGTAAGTTGATTCTTACTCGGTTAAAAGGATATTCATTCCTTTTGTTGTTGATCATTCATAATCATAACTCATTCATCATTGTATTAATGATATTGAGACTTGTAATTGTCGAATAATCACTTCATTAACAAGGAACGGCGGTTCCAATCATTTCATTGAAACTATCAATCACTTCATTATCACCTTCATCTCGATAAGTCATTCTTGACGTTGTCAGATTATTATTATTCATTGATATTCATTATGGTCATTCTCATTCATATGACCTTCTGGGTTCATATTGCGTGGCCGGGTGCGGATGTGTAGAATTTTTAGTCAGGCACATGATGGCCATGTATTGGGAGTGATACATTGGACTGTGCACACGGTAACGTTTACCTCCGTGAGACTAATTAGGTACAAGGACGGGTGTGTCCGGTCATCCGTCTTGTACACTTGCACATAACACTACGGGCGTACTATGGTACTCCTCTTCAGCGTAATTCATAATTAAGGATATTTCATAACTCAGTTAATTCATGATTGTGTAATTTCAACCCTTGAGGATTGTTGTTCTGTATAATCCCGGCCCGTTTGGGGATATTGTTTTTCAGGTCATGGCAAGGCAAAGGCGCAGGGAGAGCACGATGACGGCGGGGAGTCCCAGTGATACTAGAAGGGGGCCCCAGTCCTTTCAGTCATTTATTCAGTCATTTATGTTTTCTTTATTTATTCCGCTGCAGACATTCCATTCGAATACTTATTTCATTCAGTGTCGTGTATTTTATCGTCACATAAGATACACATGTATTCTATATTATCCTGGGTGTGTTGTATGAAACTCCTAATCGGAGTAATTGATGTTATAATGTGGTTCGGTACTACATTTACCCTGTGTAATTCATCCTTTTCATTCGCCTGGTGGGTCCCAGTCGGGGATCCACGGCACTGTAATATCCGCCTAGTTTGGGGTGTTACAGGTCGGCTCGTTCATTCTCCGCCGGCGCGAACATGTCCACATCTGAAGGAACATGGAACCTTGTCCTCCAGACGGCCAGATCTTTCCTGGTCGTCGAACTCCGTATCTGGCCAAGCGACCACAACGATCGCTGCGCAACCCGCATCGCGACCGCTTGGGAAGCACATAGGGGTAGGCGACCGAGTATCCTAAATCGAATCTCGAGTAGACCGGCCAACTTCTCCATTATTTCAGCAAAGGCCTTATAGGCCCGACCGAAAGCGCTATGTTGCTCCCAGTAAGCCCTAATCGCCAGATCTCTCTCAATCTGCGATCGTCTTTCTTCAGCAGCCGCCTCCTTAGAAACATCGGCCTCATTGAATAAAGCCTCGACTTCAGCAGGGTCGATTCCGGCCCGAATAGCTTCAGCCGCCGTCTCCAGGTGGAAGACGGAAGAATATTCTCCCCGGACAGTCGATGTCCCGGAGGCAGAACTGGTACCCGCTCCACGTGATGATGAGGTTCCAGCCATTCTCAGAGACAGATAAGGGGAAAAGGATTTTTCTTACCCGAAAGTGAAATCGAACGACGATCGGCACTAAGATCTTCAGAAAATTCGACAGCAAGTCCTTCTTTCTCCAATAAGTACGCGTGAGTGTGAAACTGCAGCACCGCGCCCCTTTTATAGGAGAAGGCAGGGACTCGTTTGCAATAAGGGAAAACCTCAGGGGTCGGATCTCAAACGACGCATTAATTGACCCCCTCGAGACCCACGTACGCGTCTTTTCAAGGACGCGTCAGCCGAGGAGTCATTAATGACCGTTGGCGTCCTCCAATAGAAGCCCGACACGTGCGCGGAGACTTTTCCACGCCCATTGCTTTTTCCCGCGCAGTTTAGCGGCCAACCAGGTCGTCCAAACTCAGAGTGTATCGGCTCAAAGACGATCACCAGTTCAGTGAAACGCAAAGTCGCTCGTCAAAAGTTCAGCGATCGCAAGAGAGCCACCTCACCCCACGTTTCCAACGTATGAGCGAGCTGGGGGGCAATTGTTGTGTCACGATTTATTCATCCCGATAGGCGATCGACTATAAGGCCGAGTGACCGAGTCAACTCCAGTCAAACTTTGGCTAGCTCGCCTAATCGAAGATATCAGACCACCATCAGGTACCCAGCGATCGACTCCCAAGGCGATCACCATTTGGCAGCTGGCGACCGACTCTAGTATCCGGCCAAGGACGGTCGACCTACGTCCCGAGCAGTGATGATCGCCCGTCAAAGTCATCGAGGATTGGATCTCAGAACAGCACCCACGTGTAGATCCACAAAAGGCGCTGACAAGATCTTCGCTGACAGGCAAGATCTTTTGCTGACAGACAAGACCTTTGACCACAGCCTGTCACCTACCTCACCTACCGGCAGGCGCGCCGAAAGTTGTCGGTGGGACCGCCGTGACAAAGAACTCAGACGCGTGTAAGCTCCCCATCGACTGCATACTGACCGCCAGCAACTCCTGCAGACTTTAAGGGAACAAGCCCATGTGCTAAAGGACGATCGCCCGATTATTATAATGCAGTAAAGGCGATCGCCCGGCAGATAAAAAGTCCTATAAATAGAGAGCCTCCTCCTACTGGAAAAAGGTTCCCAACTCATTTGACCTACGGTTCGTAATTCATTCCACCAACAACAGAAATACAGTAGAACATACATATTATCAAGCTCCCTGCTTTCTCGCCGGAATCCATCTCAAGACTTCTCCCTCCGAATCTCTCGTCCAGAAAACGATCGGCAGAGGCAGCAAGTCTCCACTATACAGATTCCAAGAGATTCATAAGCCCAGGAGCCCAAGCATCCAGCTAAATACTCGCCGTGAGAGACGGTCGATCTCTCACCGCCGCGACTGTTCATCTCCTTTGTTACAAGAACTCACAGAGCATCAAATCTAGTTCTTCCGGCAATCTACACGCTCACTAGCTAAGATAACAAGAATCTTTACACTCATTGTAATTGTATTCTTACATTAGTACTTGTATCCCCGAATATTAGTATTAATAATATCTCGCGAGAGCATTCAAGCCCGGGACTAACAACCCCGGCAAATCTTGTGTTATTTATCTTTCTCACGGAAGTGCTCTTGCATTTGTTTGCTATCCATCCATTCCAGCAATATCTATCTCCGGATAATATTTTGGGTAGAAACAGATAGATTACACTTGATTGAACGCTCAAAGATGGGGGGTTCATGAATTCCCCAAAGAGCATGTTGTCTTCATCTATTTCTGGCACAATAGGATATTGTTGATGTTGAATGTTTTGAACATTAGGTATTCCCCCTACCGGAGGAATTCTTTCGTTATCATTTACTTGGGGGAGACGTGGATTTAGTTCGTCCGCCATTGATGGTGAAGAAATAATGTTTTTCTTTTGTTCTCTTCGCCTCCTTCTGAATGTGGCTTCGATCTCGGGATCTAGTGAAACTAAATCGCGATTGTACGTCCTTCGCATAGACAAGAGAATCTACAACAAAGAAAAAGTTGTATAAAAATAGTTAATAATGTAATTTTTCAAATATAACACGTACTTCCCCGGCAACGGCGCCAAAAACTTGACACGTTCTTAGTGTAACTATCGCAAGTGCACGATATCGTATCAAGTAGTAAGTGGACTTTTTGAGTCTGGTTTATCGATCCCACAAGGAAGTTTGGTTATAATTTGAATTATACACTATTAGTCTATTTTTATAGATATTAAGATGAGTGAAACACACAATTAAAGAGTTTGGTTTAATAATTGCAAAGATAATGCAAAAATAGTTCTAATATTATAAGGAAATAAAAAGATAGCAATAATAATAGATTGATTAACGATAAAATGAAATAGTTGGGATTACAAACTTAGTTCGTCATTAGTTATAGAAGTTGTATAGGAGATCATAAGATGAATTTACTTATTATGTTGTGTAGATTCGATTTTCCTTAAAAAGACGGTTTCTCTTTCGAACTATAAAATGCCCCTTACATATTGAATCAATCCACTATATTTCTATGTTGATTGGCTTCAATACATAGCATTAGGATTTATGAAAATAACTCAAAGAATCATCTAATGTCTAGAGGTATATTTCTATCCCCTAGAACAACTTAGAGTGAAGATCATTTGATCTAATCAAACATATTTTCTTTCGAAACATATGAAGACCATAAATATCGTCATTTATTGGCCAAATAAATAAAGATTGTTAAAACAATGAAAATCACACACAATAATAAGTAATTCACAATAGATCTTTTATACAAACATAAATAACATGACTAACCTTGTTTATAATCCCAACTAAAGTTAACTTAGCCCATGAAGGGTTTAATATACATAATACAAGCTTTGGTGGTCATTATTAGTTGAATCAAGAGAAAGAATTGATCCTTACTCCCTTAGTAGATAAAGGAGAAAGAAGCAATAAACTCTCTGAACAACGTATGCTATACCACACTCACACAAATCACTCAAGAACACAAGTGTGTTCTTCACACAAAAAGAAAAAATTACAAAAAGTGGAAAAATATAAGATGAATGATGAATGATGAAGGATCTAAGGAGTCTATTTATACACCTAAAGTCATCTAATAGCTCCAAAACTCCATCATTATTACAATAGATCGGATCAATGCCAGCCATCCCCTCAATAATACACAAAAAGTATAAAAAATTAGACAAATTTTAACAATCTGTCAAGAGTTACGGCCGTAACATTAAGGAGTTATGGCCGTAACTTGGATGACTTACGACCGTAACATTCTGTAGTTACGGCCATAACTTGGCTTCATCAATTTTCTCACTGGTTGCTTTGAGAGTTACGTTTTCATCCCAGAATTTCTGAGACTTTGCGTTTTTGCCCCAAATCTTCTTCGGATGATAACATTTGATATATAACTCTGATTTTGAATCCGGAAAGACTGCCGAATTCGTCTCGGAAAGCCCTACATCATGAATATATCAAAATTCAACAAAGAGAATATTTAATAAACATGTTATTTCTTGAGTAAATCAGTTATTTAATCCGATTAAGACTACATTTACATCATCATCCGATAAAAATAAAATTATTAAAAACTAATTAATTAAAAGCAAAAAACGAGTAGACTAGCTCAATTATGGGTGAATTTTATCGATACAAACCATGGATAAGTGTATAAAACTGACACTTATGACCAGACAGCATTAGCGCGCGCTAACGAGGTTAACGCCCAGAATTTACCGAATAACATTGTTAGCGTGCGCTAGCCCCATGAGCATAGCGTGCGCTAACGAGTCACGGATCCAGTCCAGTAGCTCCTGGACAGATCTGCACCTACCAGGTAGCGTGCGCTAGAAAGAAGAAATAGCGTGCGCTAAGCAGTCGATAGTGTGTGCTAGCTATCGACCTTAGCGTGCGCTAACAAAGCCCCAGTCCCAGTCCAGTAGCTCCTGGACTACCTCTGGACTGCCAGTAAGCGTGCGCTACCGCTGCCAGTAAGCGTGCGCTACACATACGGTAGCGTGCGCTAACCACAACACAGTAGCGCGCGCTACGCCACAAGCGTTAGCGTACCCTACACCACAAAAACGCAAAAACTCGCATAGTAATCCGAAACGCTTCCAAATACATGTCCCAACAAGGCACACATAAACATGGCACAAAATTTCAATGATGAAGACAATAAAAATCCGATAAAATCCCAAAAACTCAACGAATCTGGAACAAGGATCTCGGGTATTACACCAGGATGGCTAGGTGGTGCTACTACTTTTTGGTTCCTCCCATTGCTGACTGAGACGGACCTACCGAGTCGCGCAATAGGATTGACGATGGAATGTATCAAGCTTATTATCTCATTATGAATATTAGATATTGGATATCTAATTTGGGACATTAGATGTTTAAATCGATTTATTGGATAAATTGATTTACGGCCTAATGAATGAAATAAATTACTGGGTGATTAATTTAATTCATATATATAATTATTTCTTGGAGAAATTAATTATGTTGTTATGTATTTAATGTGATTAATTGATTGGATTAATTAATCGACACAAATACATCGGAACGGAATCGTAGTTTATCTGTTTGGACTAACGGGAGTCCGAAACGGACCGAACTCGTCCGTTTTTGCATAGTAGCCCCCCTTTGTTTCCACTCACTTTCCTCTTGTCTTGTTGCTTTCATTTTATATGAAAGAACATGACATTGTGGGGTTTAAAATCATGTGGCATGATTTGTATTATTAAAGTGAGAGTTGAATAAAGGGAAGAAGACATCTCTCACTTCTCATCTATTCCATTTCCAACGTGAGTTTTGAGAGAGAGAGAAAAAAACTTCTTCATCTTCATCTTCTTCTTTATGTGTTCTTGAGAGTTTTCTTAGAGAAAAATATCAAGAGATAAAATTGAGAGATAGATTATACACTTAGAGTGCTATAATCAAAAAGCTTCATCACTTGATTCTATCCGTAACCTTGGAGGTTAATTGGCTGTTGTCATTCCGGTCGTTTCTCCGGCGCGTGGCAAGTAGAGACGCGGTGCTTTCGACATTGGATCGTTCAAGAGCTTGGAGCGGATTGGATTTGTAGAGATCAATCAAAGTTTGGGGAATAGCTCAAGAGAAGGTTACCATTTAATCAACGGACTTCAAGGGTGAGTTTCTTACAACTCTTGCTTTTCGATCGATCCTCGTAGGGATTCGGATCGAATTAATTTTCGTTTTACCGCTTCCGCTGGGCCTTCGTTTTAGGCACCGAATCTCAACAGTGGTATCGGAGCGTAGGTCTTGCGATCGTATATACGATATTGGCATTTGGAATGCTTGATTAGATGGTGTATGATTTGGATTCATAATCGTATTAATCGTTGATTTTCTATTGTTCATCCAAAAATTATTTTTTTCATGATTTTATGTTACAATATAAATCTGTTTTTATTTTGAAAAACTGATTTAAAGTGTAATATAAAGATTAGAAAATTATTATTTTTGGAATCGGGGCGAAAAACGAGCCCAAAACGTAATCGGACCCGGCACTGGTGGCCGGCGCCGCCATGGCCCGAGGCGCAGACGCGATCTGGACCCGTGATCGCCATGGTCGGCACTGTGTCGGGAATGCTCGGCAGCCTCTCTTGCCTTGCCGACAGTGGTCTCGGTCCTCGCGGTCTGCTCGGCGGCACTTTGGCCGGGCGGTTCTACCGTGTTTTTCGACTCCGTTTTTTATATTTCGTTCGATAATTAATTTCCCACAAATTAAATTGGATTTAATTTGACTAAGATTTAATTATGATAATTTTAATCTTAGGGGAATTAATTTAATGAATTATTTTATCGCCCGGAACAAGTTAATATTCATGGTTGTTTGAATTAATTGGATTAATTCGTTTTGTTATGAATCGATTGGATCGGTTCGTATTTTTTATTGGATCAATGTATCTCTACGCTTTCCATTTATATAGTATTTATTGGATGAATGCTTTTGAATGGGGATGTGGTTCGTGGACTTAGTTTTGAATCGTTCGTTTTATTCGATTGGGTTGTAAAGGCCGTTTTGAGCCTATTTATTTTACTAGAAATGTTTGTATCTAGGATGTAATTTTCAATGTAAAATTTATATGTAATGACGAAGACCGGAGAAATATCCGTTTCGAGAAGACGAAGATTCAAGACGAAGACTTGTAATTAGATTACAGAGTTTTTGTTTTCTAGGAACGGTCCATGAACCACATGTTGGCAGCAACTAGGTTGTGAATGGTTGTTTCATATTGTATGAATGCAACAAACGCGCTAAAATGATTAATGTGCAAAGTGTAACGTTAATCGTGAAAATTCTCCCACAACAAATTATTAAGTTTATAAGGTTTCAAGGTTTTCCTTCCCTCCATCGAGCTTTCGGGAAATTAAAATCCAAACCGGATGTGCTATGCTTCCGAGTTATCGGGGTAGTCGTTCGGCGAGGATGGATAAATTACCGGGAGCACATTGGATGCCTTCGGTTGGAGCAAATTTTATCCCTAGAAACCTGATAGGTTGCCGGAAAAGATTCAATTGTGAAACTGATTTGCGTCGATGGTATAAACTTAACTTGTTCACGAACCATAGAAACCGTTAGGTTGAGGGGAGTGAACAAGGGGAAAAAGAAGATCGAATCATCCATTAGATGGGTTGGTGTTGGACACCACTTTATGAAAATTAATAGACTAGAAACCTGTTCGGTTGCCCTCTATTAAGATTTATAAAGAACTCGATCACCACTATGAAGTAGAGCGACGATACTTCCAGATTTCACATGGGAGTGTGTTATTTCGATAAAAATAGTGGGAGCTGGGTAACAAGAATAAAAAGACCTTAATTCTATACTCAGAACATAATTGAATGAGTCACTAATTAATCTATCGTACTGAATGCAGACTCAAATCTCAATATGACAATGAATCCACTCGTAATTCGACTCGAAAAGAACACCTTAATGGGACCTAACTTTGTGTATTGGCTCCGCAATCTTATGATTGTCCTCAATATAGAGGCACTGGGATACGTCTTGGAGACGGACATTCCGGCGCCTCCTGTGCGGACCCGAGCCAATCAGGAAGAGATTGAAAACCACGAAAAGTGGGTTAAGGATGGCGTGAAAGTCCGTGCTTATATGATGGCTTACATGTCTAATGAGCTTCAGAGAGCTCATGAGAAAATGACTTCTGCTAGGCAGATTCTATCTCACTTAACCGAGCTTTATGGTGAGCACAGCAGAACTGCTAGATATGAGATATCCAAGCAACTGTTCGGTGCAAGGATGAAGGAAGGAGAGAAAGTTGGGGAACACGTCCTCAAAATGATATCCATGATCGAGAGATTGGAGGCTCTTGATTTTAAAATGGATACTTCTCTCCAAACCGACCTTATCCTACAGTCTCTCCCTGAATCCTTCTCACAGTTTGTTATGAACTTCAACTGCAATGAGATTGCATGTAATTTAGCTGGGCTAATGAACAAACTTGTGACCGCTCAGTCTCAGATGAAGACTCCGCGGATGAAGGAGTCTGCTCTTGTGATTTCTTCTGGACCTCGGAGGTCTAAGAATAAGAAGAAAAAGACCAAGAAGCAAACAGGACCATAAGTTAAGAACCTTAAGGGAAAGGGCAAGGACCCGATGGTTCCGAAGAACAAGAAGAAGAAGGATGCTTGTCTCAAGTGCGGTGAGCTGGGCCACTGGGCTAGAGACTGTCCGATTCTTCATGGACTTCAGGTACAAAACTTTTAGTTTTGGAAATAAATTGTTCGCCATCGTATTTTCTACTTCACGGATAATCGGATTAAGTGCTAGTTCTCATATTTGTACCATGAATCAGGATCTGGAACAAAGTAGGAAGCTTGGAGCTGGAGAAGTTATGATCACAGTGGGAAGCGGGCATGGTGTCGATGCGACCGACATAGGATCACTTCTTTTGGGTTTAGAATCCGGCTTTGTTTTGACTTTAGAAGATGTACTTGTTTTGCCCAAGGGGCACAAAAACATTGTATCCATTCCGGTCATGGACCGAAAAGGCTTTTCATTTTTCATTGGTGATGGTTCCTGCAAAATTTATTTTAGAAATAAACTAGTGGGTACTGCTACATTGTTGAATGGATTGCATCATCTAAATCTCAGCAATAAATTAGTTGTGAATACTATTGTCGTTACCCAAAATATTATCCGGAGATAGTATTGCTAGAATGATCGAGTAACAAACAAATGCGATAACACTTCCGTGAGAAAATAAATAACAAAAGATTTGTCGGGGTTGTTAGTCCCGGGCTTGAATGCTCTCGCGAGATGTTATTAATAAATATACTGTGGAGTACAAATATTAATGTTAGAATCTATTACAATGAGTGTAAAGACTTCTAGTTATCTAAGCTGTAGAGCGTGTGGATTGCCGGAAGAACCAAATAGGGAGATCTGTGAGTTCTTGCTTTGGATGTACTGTAAGTGTGTATGAATATTACTATGAATGTGTAAGTAATTGCCAGATGAATTTTCTTTCTCTCTCTGTACGTGTTTCACTTGTATTCACGATAATTCATCTGATTCTGGTCCCGCTGCCATGTTATGAGCCTCCTATTTATAGGAGACAAGGTTGCTGGGACCTCTCCGGCGATCGCGGGCGACCGCCGTTTTCTATATTATAATAAGATGGCCGATCGTCCCGTCACATGGGGTTGTTCCCTTAAAGTCTGGGGCTGCTGCTGGCGGCCAGTTGTGTGAGCCAATGGGAAGCCTGCACGTGTCCTGAGTCGCTGTCTGGGGAGGACCCACTTTGTACCTTTCGGCGGCCCTGTCGGTAGGTGAGGTAGGTGATAGGCTAGGGTCAAAGGTCTTATCTGTCGGCGCCTTTTGCGGATCTGCATGTGGGTCACCGTCCAAGATTCGGTCTTCGACGACTTTGATGGATGTTGGATTTATACGTGGCACGAGACGATCGTCTCCGGTTGGACATCATAGACGATCGCCAGATACCAAAAGATGATCGCCAGATACCAAAAGACGATCTCAAGATACCAAAAGACGATCGCCGGATACCAAAAGACGATCGCCGTGGGTGCCGAACTCCGGGTGTTCGCCCAGAGTATGTCTTCTATGGTTGGCTCTCAGATCATCTTGCCGATCGCCATCGAGGCGTATTAATTGCCGCACAACAATTGCCCCCCACTCGCTTCGATGTTGAAAACACGGGATGAGGTGGCACTGCTGGCGATCACTATTGTTTAGACGATCAGACGATCTAATTTCAAATTTGGACGATCTCCTTTTGTGCTGGTAACAGTGGGAAATGAAGGCGGGCTCGCGAAACGTTGCAAGGACACGCGTCGCGTTACTATTGGGGGATTCCGACGGTTTGTCAGACTTGTCGCCTGGCGTGCCCTCGAAAAGACGCGTATGCGGGATTCGAGGGCTGCATTTATTGTGTCTCCCTCCGACGGTTGCACTTTAGCCCTCGGGATTTCGCCTATTTGCACAGAGACCCCTGCTCCCGCCTATAAAAGGGGCTAGGGCTTCTTCATTTTCACTCTTCACGCACCCTTGTTTTCTAGCCGAGACTCTGCAGAAATTTCCGAAGATCCTTGTGCCGATCGTCCTCCTTTTTTAGGTAAGAACACAAATCTTATCTCCCCCTTTACTTTTTATAACATGTCTGGAGGATCTAAGACCTTCGAGACCGGAAGCACCTCCGCCGCCGCGGCTTCACCGGACCGGGAGGAAATTCCCGTGGGACTCCATATGGAAACGGCCGTTGAGGCTATTCGTGCGGGGATTGCACCCGCAGAACTTGAGGAGCTCTTCAACGAGGCCGAAGTGGCGAGATCTGCGGCGACGGTGGAGTGAGGGCGTTCGCTGGTGGATGAAGATGAACTGGTGCGGTTGTCTTGGGAAAAGGATAGTGTATTCGGCCCCGCCTATATGGATTTTGCTAGTCTCATGGAGGGGATCGCCGGACCCTGTCCAGAATTTGATTTCGGAGCGTATTCTGCCGCTCATCCCTACGAACATGTGAAGCGGACGGCGTTCCGGGCCGCTGACCCATCTCAGTGGACTTTTGGTCAGATCTGGAGTTCGGCGACCCGGAAAGGCTTGAGACGATGGAGGGCGAAATATCACATTCCTTCGGATGTTTCATTGCATGTGCCCTCGGAAAAAGAATGTGCTGATCAACCTCCCGAGGGTCTGGTCGCCGTTAGCAAGATGATTATGGAGGCCGGCCTGCGGTTCCCCTTTCCGTTCGCCGTATCCTATTTGCTGATCGCCTGGAATATGGCGCCGCTCCTACTGACGCCGAACGCCTGGCTACAGATTATCTGTGCTTTGACACTTTTCGGCGGTCACCGGTTGTTCTATCTCCTTTCAGTGATGTAAATGAACTATCTATTCAAACTGGTTGCGCAGAAAGGGTCGTTCGGCGGTAATCACATCCAAGGTCGAATGGGAAGAGTGGTCCTTGGTGTGCCAAACAAGACCCGGGGTGACATGGCAAAATGGTGCTGGGTCGACGGAGCGTGGAGGTCGGCGTCGAGTGATAGGCCGGAGGAAGAGTTGGAGGTTCCCACCAATTTTCGGGAGAGGAATCCGAGTAAGGGTTTTAACTCTCCCTTTGATCGGATGCGTCTTGGACTGATCTAATTTTGTTTCCTTTTTGCAGGATCCTTTGTTCAAGCGATCGGCGATCTCCCCTTTGATTTCTTGATCGTTTGGGAGCGAATTCGTGCCTTGCCAGATTCCTACATAGATGTTCGCTCACTCGGTCACGAACTTCATCGGTTGGGGGCTCGATTGTTTCGCTTCCCACGTCATCTGAAATTTCCAGGTATAAATTTTATTTCTTCTCTTTTGTTTGACGAGCGTCTGATTGAAAGAGGTGTTTAACTTGTCTGAATTTTTTCTTTGGCAGAGATTCATTTTCCCCGCTTCGCCGAGCCACCGCAAGAGATCGCCATGTCTAACCCTGGTCTCATCGTTCGTCTTCACCAGGGGAAGAAGACGGGTCGCGTTCCTGCGACGACGTCTCGCCCCGTCCCTGCGGTGAGTCCCGCTGTGGCACCGATCGTCGAGCCAGAAATTCAGGAGGAGGAACAACTCCAGCGCAACCGCAAGAGGCGGAGGCCGGAGGAGTCCCTGCCGATTAATGAGGCGGACGTGTCTATTTTGGAGCCGCCGGTTGCCGCGGCTCCTATCTCCGCGGTTCCGATGGTGGAGGGATATGGCTCCAGGCCCTTGGCGTCCGGCTCCAGGTCATCGGCCGGCTTCTTGAAAAAGGTGCCGAAGCTGAAACTTCTCGGGGCAAGCCCTATTTTGGCCGCGACCCCGAATTGGTCAACAGGTAAGACCGGATTGATCTTTCCGAGTTAGGCAATTTGAGTAAGGTATATTCTAACTCTTTTGTCTCTTTTGTTTGTGTTGCAGGGTCCGTCTTGCTGATCCGGATGTCTCGCCGATGGTGCTGGATTTCCTAGCGAGCAAGTCTCCGCAGAAGTCCCTAGACGTCCCTACTTACGTCCAGAAGGCCATCACCTCTTTGCCTAAGGCTTGGACGACCGATCTCGATGCAATCGCTCGTCGGCGGTCGGGAGATGCCATGCAGGTGACCATTGCCCTGGCTCTCCAGACGGCGACGATGGCCATCCAAGCTGCCAAGGATTACGAGGGGTGACCCTCTAATGCTCGCCTCCATCAAGATCTCGAGGCAGCTTAGAACCAAAACGTTGATTTTGCTAACCGGATCCAGGCTATGGAGAAGGAGTACTTAGAGACTGCCAAACGAGCTAAGCAGGACATCGACCGGATGAAGCAGGAGCTGAGCCGCTCCAAGGAAGTGTCCGATAGGTTCCGCGACCAGGAGAAAGAAGCTCGCCGGATGCATGTGGCCTCGCACGAGGAGGCGACCGTGCTGAAGGCGACGGTAGATCGGCTCAACAGCGAGCTGGAGAAGGCAAAGGGAGAGCTTGAGAAGGCTAAAGGAGAAATGGCCGCCAAGGTGGTCGAGCTAGCGGAGGCTGAGAAGACGACCACGGAGTTGAGAGGGCAGCTAAAGGCGATCGAGACCGATCCCTACCTCAATGTGGCACTCGTCGGCGAGTTCGCCTATTATGTGGCCTACGCCGACGCTGTCCGAGCCTCCAAAAAGGTAGGGATCGAGATCGGTCCTTTGATGGAGAGCTTCAAGGTCTATGCACTCGAGCACCCTGTAATACCCGGTTGTAATTCAGTCATTATCATTCAGTAATTTCAATCGGTAATTGTCACTATGTAATCTTTCACTTGTTAATAATCATTCATCCGTGTTCACCATTCGGAATAACTTCGAGTTGTGTATCGATATTATTCATTGTTTAAACCTTATTCGGGAATCGAGACAAGAGTATTATCTTGATTGTTGTAATTGATTCATTAGTCGTTGTTGACGTTGGAATTCATGTCATTTCAAATCTCTCCATTGTTCAAATCGTGTTCTTGTTGTACGAACCCTTGTAATCATTACTTGGAATCACCGTTTTGGGGTTTCTGTACTTCCATTTCATGTTATTGGTTCCCAAATATCAATTCTTATTGCCTTTATTCCATTCCCGGGTCATTTTTCATCATTTTAGGACCCAAGAGGGTGTGGGCCGCGACACAAGGAGTGTGAGCCGCGGCACACACATTTTCCAGTTTTTGGCCGGCAGGGCCGCGGCACACCCGTCCGGGCCGCGGCATACTCGTATTGCATTTTCGGCCAAAACCCATCTGTACCTTGTGCCGCGGCACACTCGTCCGTGCCGCGGCACGCTGCCGACCACTGGGGGGCATTTTTGGCCCTGTGCCGCGGCACACTTCGGCCGGGCCGCGGCACACAGGGCAGTCAACTCTATAATTGCGTTTTTGGGCGAGATCAACCCATTTTTCTTCCATTTCTTCACCTTCATCCGAGAGAAAAGGCTTGAGGGAGAGAATTTTCTTCATCTATCACTTGAGTGTTGGATTTTAATCATTTTCATTCGGTTGTGAAGCTCGGATCATCGATCTATCGCGTATTCTTCGGATCATAGTGCTTGGATCTTCAAGAGGTAATTTCTTCAACATCTTGGATTTTGATTTTGTATTGAGATATGATGTTTTGGGTGTTAAGATCATGTTGTATGAAGTGATATACGTATGATTATGGATATGTTTGATTATTCGTTGGATTATTGAAAGATTATTCAAGAACACTTTGAATATTGAGTTGGATTTAGGGGTTTTCGATTAATCGTTGTTGTAATCACGATTTTGGATATTCATAATGGATTATTGATCGTATTGAAGATGTTTTGTTGGTTTAAAACACTTCTTGGGGATTTGATATTGGTATTATTGAGGTTTGGTTGTTAACAATCGAAGTTTGGCTTTAAAGTGTTCGATATAATGCCCCAATGAACTCGGTTTAACCGTATCGATGTGTTGAGTTCGTTATATTCGTGTTTGATTCGTATGTTGAATGGATTGTTGGTAATTGTGTTATTCAAGGTTGTTCGAGCGACCGATATCTCAATTAGGACGTTGTTCGTGGAAGGATAATTGTCACCGGTGTTGTGTAAGTTAATTCTTACTCGGTTAAAAGGATATTCATTCCTTTTGTTGTTGTTCATTCATAATCATAACTCATTCATCATTGTATTAACCGTATTGAGACTTGTAATTGCCAAATAATCATTTCATTCACAAGGAATGACGGTTCCAATCATTTCATTGGGTTATTAATCACTTCACTATTATTTTCATCTCGGTGAGTCATTCTTGACCTTGTCGAATTATTATCCATTGATTTTCATTGTGGTCATTCTCGTTTATATGACCTTCTGGGTTCATATTGCGTGGCCGGGTGCGGATGTTTGGAATTTTTAGTCGGGCACACGATGGCCATGTATTGGGAGTGATACATTGGTTTGTGCACACGGTAACGATTACCTCCGTGAGACTAATTAGGTACAAGTATGGGTGTGTCCGGTCATCCGTCTTGTACACTTGCACAGAACACTACGGGCGTACTATGATACTCCTCTTCAGCGTAATTCATAATTAAGGATATTTCATAACTTGAGATGTATCATGATTGTGTATTTTCAACCCTTGAGGATTGTTGTTCTGTGTAACTGACCCCGTTAGGGGATATTGTTTTTCAGGTCACGGCAAGGCAAAGGCACGGGAAGAGCATGTTGACGACGAAGAGTCCCAGTGATACTAGTAGGGGACCCCAGTCATTCCGGCTATTTCAGTCATTTCAGTCATTTCCGTCATTTGTATTTCCGCTGCAAATTCCATTTGAGATGTTTATTTATTCAGGCTGGTGTATTTTATCTTCATATAAAATATAATAGTATTCTGTATTGTCCTGGTGTATTGTACTTAAGCTCCTCATCGGAGTATTTGGTAATATAATGTGGTTCGGTACTACAATTATATTATTTAATTCATCAGTTTTCATTCGCCTGGTGGGTCGATCGGGGGTCCACGGACCGTAATATCCGCCTAGTTTGGGGTGTTACGAGTTGGTATCGAGCGTGGTTTTGAATACTACCTTCCGAGTCATGTCTCATTTGAAATCATCGTCATCGGACTAGTATCATTGGACTTTCGCGTCACGTGTGACTGTGCGAATGCCGAGCCAATCAGACCGAAAGAACTGTAAGACTTCTAACGCCATGGTATAATTTCTGGCAATAATCATTCATTCATAATTCATCAGTTAACAATCCTCAATCATCATTTTCATTTTTGACCAGGACGGTCATGTTAACACATTAATCACTCACTTCATTTCATTACTCGGTTGTTGATCTGGAAGATCATATCATTAATCTTGTTAACTTTTTCAAGATAATCATTTCAATAATTTCATCAGATAATCATGTCACCTCAGTTAATCATTCATGTAATCACTGTGTTAGAGCGTGTATGCTCATTTTCATCATCTCATGTCATAATCATAAAGTGATATTCATGCGGGAAATATAATCATCATGTGACTTTCCTACTTCAGTATGGAGAGGGCAAGAAGAGTACGTGGAGGACGAGGTCATGGTGCGGGCCGAATCCCGAGAGCTCGTGTGAATACACGTGCGAATGCGAGGAATAATGCTAACTCATCAAGCAGCGACGCTGCTACTCATTCACCTGGACGTGATCATTCACACTATCAGGGAGTCGTACCCGGGACACAGCTCAGTCAGAAGGTGTTCGGGTTGACCCACTCGCTTTTATGCAGGGCATGATGGCCCAAATGACTCAGATGGCACAACTGATGGAGACGATGCATAACTCAGCTAATCAAAATCAACAGGCTCCTCCGCCGCCACCTCAGAGGCAAGAGAGGAATGTGAGCAGTATCATCGGCGACATCTCTCGCCAGAGGCCACCTACTTTTGAAGGCTCATCTGAACCGGCGGACATTGTTCATTAGCTCGAACATTTCGAGAAATTATTTGCTATGGTAGAGTGTCCCGAAGGACACAAAGTTTCAGTTGCGGCTTACTACCTGAGTAAGAGCGCTCATTCTTGGTGGTTATCGTTGAAGCCCACCGAAGGATCATGTACTTGGGATCAGTTCAAGACACTCATGATGGAGAGGTATTATCTGGCCCCACTCAGAGAGGCCAAGCTGTCATAATTACTCACTCCCGACCCCTCAGCAGATGAGGATGTTCTCGCCATTGCCGAGAAATTTCAGGAACTTCTTTCGTTCGCCTCATCTATCATTCATTCCGAGGCGGATAAGATTAAGTATTTCAGCAAGAGGCTGAAACCCCGTATGAGACTACAGTTGCTTAATCATAATTGCACCACGTTGACCGAATTTATTGAGAATGCTCTTACCTATGAGCTTACTGCTAAGGAGATTGCTAAGCAGCAACCTTCATCTGCTAGCAAGAAGTCCAAGAACCATAATCAGTCTGAGGGCAGTCAGGCCACTTACAAGAAACCTCGTGCGGGCTCTACTTTTTCTGAGCGGCCTCCTGTGATGCCAAAACCCGCAGAATCTCATTCACGAGCGGCCAGTTCGGCCATCACCTATTTTAACTGTGGGTATCTTGGTCATGTCAGCACCAAGTGTCCGAGATAGTCTGTCACGTGTCATAATTGCGGAATTGTTGGGCATAAGGCCCGTTTTTTCCGAAGAGACTCAAAGAATACTCCAGCGGCATCTCAGGCCCCGAAGCAGTCAGCCGTTCAGAATCAAGCTACTTAGTCTGCGTCATTCAAGACGACAGGAGCGAATAAAGGTGGAGCCTATAGCCAGCAGACGGGAGTGTCCGGTGCCAGGACTAGCAAGCCCCGGATTTATGAGATGAAGAAGACCGATGATCCAGAGGCCCGAATGATCTCAGGTACACTCGATATTCTATCTCAACCTGTGTGTACCTTTTTGATACTAGTGCATCGCATTCATTCATTTCCGAGTCATGTTTGAGTAGACTACGTCTCGGTAGTGCTACTAGTTGTGAGCCTTATGTCATTGGTCTACCTGATGGTAGACGAATTATCGGAAATCATGAGATTCAGAATTGTCCGATTCAGCTTCATGGTCATGTATGGCCAGCGGACCTAATCGTAGTAGATTTGCCGAGAGACAACGTTATCTTGGGTATTGATTGGATGGATCGTCATGATGCCATCATTAGTGTCCGTAAGCGTATGGTCACTATCATTTTAGACGATGGGGTCGAATGTGTGCTTCAGGGAGGTAATCCCAACTGTTCTGGAAGAGTTATTAATTTGATGAAAGCAGTGAGATTACTCAGTCAGGGGTGTGTTGGTTATTGGTTCTATATGACCAAAACCGAGAAATCATCAGTAATGTTGATGGATATTCCGGTCGTGAGAGAATATGTCGATGTATTTCCAGACGAGTTACCTGGTTTGCCTCCACAGAGAGATGTGGAATTCACGATTGAGTTGGAGCTTGGTACATCTCCAATATCGAAGGCACCGTACCGGATGGCCCCGACCGAAATGCAGGAGTTGAAGAATCAACTTGAGGAATTGTTCGAGAATGGTTATATCCGACCGAGTGCATCCCCGTGGGGAGCACCGGTGTTGTTTGTCAAGAAGAAGGATGGTTCTTTTCGCTTGTGTATTGATTATCGGGAGTTGAACAGGGTGACAATCAAGAATAAGTATCCCTTACCCCGTATTGATGATCTCTTAGATCAACTTCAGGGGGCTTCAATATTTTCCAAGATCGACCTAAGATCTGGATATCATCAGTTGCGAATTCGAGAGTCGGATATCGCTAGGACAGCGTTTCGTACACGCTATGGTCATTATGAGTTCGTAGGTATGCCGTTCGGGCTAACTAATGCACCTGCGGTATTCATGGAGTTAATGAATAGGGTTTTCATCGACTTTTTGGATCAGTTTGTTGTTGTCTTCATCGATGACATTTTGATTTATTCTCGTAACCGAGAGGAACACGAGGTTCATCTTCATCAGGTTCTCGACGTGTTACGACAAGAGCAACTTTATGGAAAGTTTTTTGGATGACCGAAGTAACTTTTCTCGGGTATGTAATTTCATCAGATGGAGTGCGTGTCGATCCTCAGAAGACGGAGGCTATCCAAGATTGGTTACCTCCGAAGAATGTTAGGGAAATCCGAAGCTTTCTCGGATTAGCCGGTTATTATCGGCGGTTTGTGGAAGGATTTTCTAAAATCGCTCAACCCTTGATGAACCTTTTGCGAAAGGATAAGAAATACACATGGTCCGACGCATGTCAACGGAGTTTTGAGGAACTCATGAGCCGGTTAGTTTCAGCACCTGTACTTTCCTTGCCGCAAGGGACTGAAGGATTTGTCGTTTATAGTGATGCGTCCGGACAGGGCCTCGGATGTGTACTCATGCAGAATGGGAAGGTTATTGCCTATGCTTCACGGCAATTGAGACCTTACGAGGTTAATTATCCGACCCACGACCTAGACTTAGCAGCCGTGGTTTTCGCGTTGAAGATTTGGCGTCATTACCTTTATGGCGTCACCGCTCAGATATTCACCGATCATAAGAGTTTAAAGTATATATTTACTCAGAAGGAGTTAAATATGCGACAGAGACGGTGGTTGGAACTAATCAAAGATTATGATATCGAGATCCTTTACCACCCAGGAAAGGCGAATGTTGTCGCCGACGCCTTGAGTCGTAAGTCCGTTCAGGAACAGATGCTTGCTCGTTTAACAGTTCAGAAGGAACTTCAATAGGAATTCCTTAGACCCGAGATCGAGGTCTGGCTTCAGCGAGTACAAGGGCAACTTTTCATGTTGGAGATTTCATCGCCACTTGAGGAGGCAATCAGAGAGAATCAGGGTTCAGACCCAGCATTGTTGCGCATCCGTGAGGATGTGGCTCAGGGGAAAGCCCCTGTATTCGTGGTCCAAGAGGATGGACTTTTGAGATTTAAGAATCGGTTGTGCGTACCGGCGAATGACGAGTTGAAAAACTCAATTTTGAGAGAAGCTCATGCTACCCCTTATTCCGTTCACCCAGGGTCCAGCAAGATGTATAAAGACTTGAAACAAAATTACTGGTGGAGTAATATGAAGCGAGAAGTCACAGAATTTGTTTCGAAATGCTTAACCTGTCAGCAAGTCAAGATAGAACATCAGCGACCGGCAGGTATGCTGAAACCTCTCCCTATTCCAGAATGGAAGTGGGAAGACATTTCTATGGATTTAATCACGAGTTTGCTGATGAGTCGTCGTGGTATGAATACGATCTGGGTGATCGTGGACCACTTAACTAAGTCAGCTCACTTTCTGGAGATTAAGGATACTTGGGGTCCCGAGAGACTTGCCCAGTTATTCATCAAAGAGATAGTGAGATTGCATGGTACTCCTAAGAGTATCGTTTCTGATCGTGACGGGCGATTCGTGTCTCATTTTTGGAAATCAGTTCATCGTGCTATGGGAACTCAGCTTATTCTCAGTACCGCCTTTCATCCTCAGACCGATGGGCAATCAGAGAGGACTATTCAAACATTAGAGGACATGTTGAGGGCATGCGTCCTCGATTGGAAAGACGATTGGGAAGCCCAACAACCATTGATCGAGTTCACGTATAATAATAGTTGGCATGCTTCGATTAAGATGGCACCTTACGAGGCCTTATACGGTCGTCGTTGTCGATCTCCTTTATGTTGGGACGACTTATCAGAGTCAATCGGCACCGAGCCCGATATGCTTATAGCCGCCCGTGAGAAGGTAGCTTTGATCAGGAGTCGTTTGTTGACCGCTCAGAGTCGACTGAAATCTTATGCATACAATCGTCGTCGACCACTAGAGTTCGAGACGGGTGACCACGTTTTGGTCAAGGTATCCCCAAGTCGAGGTATTTTCCATTTCAGAAAACGGGGGAAGTTGAGTACGAGATTTATTGGACCGTTTGAGATTTTGGAACGAGTAGGCGAGCTAGCTTATCGTTTGTCCTTACCTCCAGCGTTAAGCCGAATTCATAATGTGTTTCACGTCTCTCAGCTATGGAAGTATGTTGCCGACCCGAGTCACATACTTCAGTTCGATGAAATCGAGATCGCGGATGATCATTCGTATGAGGAGCGCCCCATACGAGTCTTAGAGCGGCGAATCAAACAGTTGAGAAATAAGGCGATTCCTTTGGTTAAAATTCAGTGGTCTAGACATGGAGTCTAAGAGGCTACTTAGGAAACCGAGGATAGTATGCGGGAGGGTTATCCCGAGATGTTTGACCCTTAGTTTCAGGGACGAAACTCTTTTAAGGGGGGTGTATGTAATACCCGGTTGTAATTCAGTCATTATCATTCAGTAATTTCATTCGGTAATTGTCACTATGTAATCTCTCACTTGTTAATAATCATTCATCCGTGTTCACCATTCGGAATAACTTCGAGTTGTGTATCGATATTGTTCACTGTTTCAACCTTATTCGTGAATCGAGACAAGCGTATTATCTTGATTGTTGTAATTGATTCATTAGTCGTTGCTGACGTTGGAATTCATGTCATTTAAAATCTCTTCATTGTTCAAATCGTGTTCTTGTTGGACGAACCCTTGTAATCATTACTTGGAATCACCGTTTTGGGGTTTCCGTACTTCCATTTCGTGTTATTGGTTCCCAAATATCAATTCCTATTGCCTTTATTCCCTTCCCGGGTCATTTTTCATCATTTTAGGACCCAAGAGAGTGTGAGCCGCGGCACACACATTTTCCAGTTTTTGGCCGAGCACTCTGTACCTTGTGCCGCGGCACATGCCGGCAGGGCTGCGGCACACTACCGAGTCACTACCGCGGCACACCCGTCCCGACCGCGGCACACTCGTATTACATTTTCGGCCAAAACCCGTCTGTACCTTGTGCCGCGGCACACTGCCGAGACACTGCCGCGGCACACTCGTCCGTGCCGCGGCACGCTGCCGACCACTAGGGTGCATTTTTGGCCCTGTCCCGTGGCACACTTCGGCCGGGCCGCGGCACACAGGGCAGTCAACTCTATAATTGCGTTTTTGGGCGAGATCAACCCATTTTTCTTCCATTTCTTCACCTTCATCCGAGAGAAAAGGATTGAGGGAGAGAATTTTCTTCATCTATCACTTGAGTGTTGGATTTTAATCATTTTTATTCGGTTGTGAACCTCGGATCATCGATCTATCGCGTATTCTTCGGATCATAGTGCTTGGATCTTCAAGAGGTAATTTCTTCAACATCTTGGATTTCGATTTTGTATTGAGATATGATGTTTTTGGTGTTAAGATCATGTTCTATGAAGTGATATACGCATGATTATGGATATGTTTGATTATTCGTTGGATTATTGAAGGATTAATCAAGAACACTTTGAATATTGAGTTGGATTTGGGGGTTTTCAATTAATCGTTGTTGTAATCACAATTTTGGATATTCATAATGGATTATTGATCGTATTGAAGATGTTTTGTTGGTTTAAAACACTTCTTGGGGATTTGATATTGGTATTATTGAGGTTTGGTTGTTAGCAATCGAAGTTTGGCTTTAAAGTGTTCGATATAATGCCCCAATAAACTCGGTTTAACCGTATCGATGTGTTGAGTTCGTTATATTCGTGTTTGATTCGTATGTTGAATGGATTGTTGGTAATTGTGTTATTCAAGGTTGTTCGAGCGACCGATATCTCAATTAGGACGTTGTTCGTGGAAGGATAATTGTCACCGGTGATGTGTAAGTTAATTCTTACTCGGTTAAAAGGATATTCATTCCTTTTGTTGTTGTTCATTCATAATCATAACTCATTCATCATTGTATTAACCGTATTGAGACTTGTAATTGCCGAATAATCATTTCATTCACAAGGAACGACGGTTCCAATCATTTCATTGGGTTATCAATCACTTCGCTATTATTTTCATCTCGGTGAGTCATTCTTGACCTTGTCGAATTATTATCCATTGATTTTCATTGTGGTCATTCTCGTTTATATGATCTTCTGGGTTCATATTGCGTGGCCGGGTGCGGATGTGTGGAATTTTTAGTCGGGCACACGATGGCCATGTATTGGGAGTGATACATTGGTTTGTGCACACGGTAACGATTACCTCCGTGAGACTAATTAGGTACAAGGACGGGTGTGTCCGGTCATCCGTCTTGTACACTTGCACAGAACACTAAGGGCGTACTATGATACTCCTCTTCAGCGTAATTCATAATTAAGGATATTTCATAACTTCAGATGTATCATGATTGTGTATTTTCAACCCTTGAGGATTGTTGTTCTGTGTAACTGACCCCATTAGGGGATATTGTTTTTTAGGTCACGGCAAGGCAAAGGCACGGGAAGAGCATGTTGACGGCGAAGAGTCCCAGTGATACTAGTAGGGGGCCCCAGTCATTCCAGCTATTTCAGTCATTTCAGTCATTTCAGTCATTTCCGTCATTTGTATTTCCGCTGCAAATTCCGTTTGAGATGTTTATTTATTGAGGGTGGTGTATTTTATCTTCATATAAAATATACTAGTATTCTGTATTGTCCTGGTGTATTGTACTTAAGCTCCTCATCGGAGTATTTGGTAATATAATGTGGTTCGGTACTACAATTATATTATTTAATTCATCAGTTTTCATTCGCCTGGTGGGTCCCAGTCGGGGGTCTACAGCACTGTAATATCCGCCTAATTTGGGGTGTTACACACCCTTTGCATTCGGAGTTTTCCCTACCGATCCTTGACCTCGTCGACTTGGGGATCGACTTGAGTTGGTATCTTTTTCTGGATTAACTCATTTATCCTGAAGCCGATGGGGGAGCGCGTGCCGATCTGCCACCTGGGAGCGAAGACCAGCCGGAGGGACCCTGAATGATTTCTTTGTATTGCCTTCGGGCTTTGTATTGTACGAACTTCTTGATAATGAATAAAATACTCCCTTTTTGCACCTGATTCTTTTCATGTACGATCGCCGTTGAATGTTTGCATGCGAATTTTTATAAGTATGTGTATGATTGCTTTTGATGTCTTGTTCATCCGACCGATTGTCTGAATGTTTGAATGTATTGACATGTTTGGAAATTCTTACTTGTAAACATTGTTGAACAATTCCGATCGTCCTGCGTGTGTTTGAACGAAGCCGATCGGGTACGGTTCCTTCTTTCCGATCGCATTTAGGATTAGCTCCCCTCCTTTGCCCCCTTGTTTTTGTTTACTTATAGTAAGGGAACAAAAATAGTATATTTGGTGAGCTATCTTCAGTTTTGCCGACTCTGAGGAATCGTGCACGGTCGCGGAGTTCGATGGACCGATCTCCACAATTGTGTCTTTGTGTGGGAGGGATATTCCCGCGACTCACTTTATTGTGAGGGTCCTCCGTTAGGCTGCGCCCGCCTTGTATTTAAACGAAAGGTGGGCGGTCTTGGTCTGGAGGAGTCCTTGCACGGGGCATCGTCGGTTTATTCGACTCCACGTCCATGGCTTGTTAGCACTTTTCTACCTCGGGTCAGCATGTTAGATGGCGACCCTCGACGGTATATATTGTGAAGGGGTAGGGACGCGCTGCCTTGTCCGAGTACATCATGTTAGATGACGTACTTTGAGGGCGTGCGAACGTGTCCACAGATTATTTTGGAGGGTCCTTTGGCTACGCCGGCCTCGTATTTAAACAAAGGGCGGGCGATCTCAGCCCAAAGGAACCTTGCATGGGCGAAGCTGTCGGTTCCATCGACCTTCAGGACCATGGCTGCATTGTTTTTACCTCGGATTGCCATGTTTGAACGACGATACACGACGGTATACGATATGCCTGGTGGGGAGATCGCTAGAATAGATGGGATAGGAAGAAATCTCATTATAGTCCTTGTACATAGGGTAGTAGAAACTGAATACAAATTTTTTAGTGGTAGTATTTCTTCAGATGTACGGCGTTCCAGGGATATTGGTCCGGAGTACCGTCAGGGTGCTCAAGTTCGTAGGCTCCCTTAGTTATCCACTTAGATATCTTGAAGGGCCCCTCCCAGTTCGGACCAAAGAAACCGGTGTGGGTCTGGATCTTTTTGAGGACGATATTGCCCACCTGAAACCTTCTTTCCTTGACCTTCGAATTGAAGAACTTTTCGGATCTCTTTTTGTGGATTGTGTTCTTCATTTCTGAGGTCAGTCGTCGTTCTTTGAGCATGTCGAGGTCGATCCGTTGGGCCACATCATTGTCAGTCGTCATCTCTTGTTCGGTTCGATGGCTGAGGACGGCGATATCCGAGGGGATCACCGCTTCTGTTCCGAAGGCGAGGGCGAATGGGGTTTCGCCGATTGAATTATGGGTCGTCGTTCGATAAGACCACCAAACGTCTGGGAGGTCGCTCGCCCATCGTCCTTGCCTGGACTCAAGTCGCGCTTTGATCGTGTGTTTGAGGATTTTGTTTACGGCTTCTACCTGCCCGTTCGTCTGAGGGTGGTAGGGGGCCGAGAACAATTTTTTGATTCCCCACTTCACGTCGAATTGCATGACTTCTAAACCGTCGAACTTCTTTCCATTATCGGAGATGATGGCCTGGGGCAGACCGAACCGGCATATGATGTTTTTCCAGATGAACTTGATTACTTGCTCTTGGCCGATCTTGTTGAGCGGTTCATCCTCAGCCCATTTAGTGAAATAGTCGACCCCTACGATAGCAAACTTACAGCCCCCTGGCGCCATCGGCAAGGGACCTATAAGGTCGATCCCCCATTGGGCAAAAGGCCATGGGCTGTACATTGAAGTGAGCTGCTCGGGGGAGAGTTTGATGTTTGGTCCCATTACCTGACACCTATGACACGATCTGGCATAAGCGATCACATCCTTCTGAAGTGACGGCCAGAAAAAAACCTTGCCTGGTTGTTTTATGGATGAGAGCTCGCCCGCCAGCATGGTTTCCACAGATCCCGTCATGGATTTCGGCTAAAACGAGCTGACCTTCTTCCGGTGTAATACACTTGAGGAGGGGAAGGCTGAAAGCTCGCTTGTAAATCCGGTCGTCCATTAGGGTGTATCTGGTCGCCCGGAGCTGGAGTTGGCGAGCTTTGATATGGTCGTCGGGGACCATTCCGTCTTTTAAGTATTTGATGAATGGAGTCAACCAGTTCTCCTCGGCAACGGCGACTGTGGCAACCAGGTTTCTGTCGATCGCCGGCCTTGCTGATTTTATGATTTGGATATTAGAGAAATCGGCTGCCCCATCTGATGACGCTAGTTTGGATAGGGCATCGGCCTGGGAGTTGTGCTCTCTCGGGACTTGTTCGATTAGCACTTTCTCAAATTTCATGCACATTTCGGCGACCAGCTCTTGATATTTGACCATATGTTCGCCGCGCGCCTCATATTCTCCCTTGACTTGGTTCACGACCAAGAGGGAGTCCATGAAGATATGGAGGCGACGAACATCCAGGGCGAGGGCTAGATCAAGCCCGCCTACCAAGGCTTCGTATTCGGCTTCATTGTTGGTCGCACGAAAACCGAAACGCATAGCATTTGTGAAACTTTGCCCATGGGGACTGATGAGGACAATCCCTGCCCTTGCTCGCAAGTTGGTCGCCGAGCCATCCACATATAGCTTCTAGACAGGTCGACTGATCTGGGTTGGACTGTGAGGGAATGTTAATTCCACCACGAAGTCTGCCAGAGCTTGGCCTTTGATCGCCGTGCGAGGAGCATATGTGATACCGTATTGGGCGATCTCCAGCGACCACTTGAGGAGTCGCCCGTTGGTGTCTGGCCAGTGTAGAACTTGCCTTAGAGGTAGAGTTGTCAGAACTTCCACTTGATATTCGAAGAAGTAAGCCCTTAGCTTGCAAACACTCATGACTAGAGCGTAGGCGATCTTCTCCAACGGTGTATAACATGTTTCTGCGTCATGGAGCGCTTGACTAACATAGTAGATCGGCAAGTGGACTTGTCCCTCCACTCGCACCAAAACAGCACTCAGTGCGACCTCCGAGGCCGCCAGGTAAAGGAATAGTTTCTCGCCGGGGATCGGCTTTGCCAGGATCTGGGGGTTAGATAGATATTCCTTGATTTTGGCGAACGCTACTTGACTCTTCTTCGTCCATGCGAACTTCTTGTTCTTTATGGTCACGAAGAAAGGCATGCTTTTATCGCCGAGCCGAGATATGAAGCGGTTGAGGGCGGCTAGACAACCTGTGAGTCGTTGCACCTGCTTGACATTCCGTGGCTCCTGCATGTCGAGGATCGCCTGAATCTTGGTGGGGTTCGCCTCGATCCCCATTTGGCTCACGATATGCCCCAGGAATTTCCTGGAGCTCACCCCGAAGTTGCATTTCTTGGGGTTCAGTTTCATGTTGAACTTCTCGAGGATGGCGAATGTTTCGGCGAGGTCATTGAGGTGGTCTTCCTTCTTGAGGCTTTTGACCACGATGTCGTCAATGTAGACCTCCATGGTCTTGCCGATCTGATTGGCGAACATTCCGTTAACTAGACGCTGGTAGGTTTCCCCCGCATTCTTCAAGTCGAACGGCATTCGGACCCAAAAGTATATGTCCTTTTCCATGTGGAAAGATGTGTGCTTTATGTCTTTCTCCGCCATTGGGATTTGATGGTATCCGGCGAAAGCATCCATGAACGACATCCTTTCGCAACCTGCTGTACTAACGACCAAGTGATCAATATAAGGTATCGGAAAGTGATCTTTTGGACAAGCTGCGTTGAGGTCGGTGAAGTCGATGCATAACCTCCAGGAGCCGTTTGGCTTTTTGACAAGCACCGCGTTGGCGACCCATTGTGGTTCGTCTGTAGCTACTCCGATTAATTTGTTGTTGAGTAGCTTTTTGACTTCTACGTCGAGCGTTGTGTACTTCTCAGGACCGAATTTCCTACGTTTCTGGTGAACAGGCTTCCTTGCCGGGTCGATCTTTAGATAGTGGCAAGCGTGTTCAGGATTTATGCCAACCATATCTTGATGCGACCAGTCAAAGCCTCCGATGTTCTTACGTAGTAAATTTATCAGATCATATTTTAATTCACGATCGATGCTTGCGCCGATTTGTACTTCCCGCTCCGGGCGAGCTGGATCTATCGTTATATTTTCCAACTCTTCAACGGGGACGGTCGCTTCTTGTTTAGAACGATTTCCAGACTCGATCCTTGGATTGATGTCAAGACTTGGCTCGAAACCGATCCTTAGCTCGATGTCGTCCGTTGATCGATGTGAGATGGCGTCCTCTAAGTTGGGTTGGTACGATGTGCTTGGCTCGTCGATCTCCATGGGTCGATCGTCGATCGTTTCAATGTTACACATAACATGGGAAGTATTGAAAGTAGTTACGGCATAGGAGTAATTCAAACATCTTTTTGCCATTAGCTGATCTCCTTTTACAGTACCGACCATCCCATCGGTAGTGAGGAATTTGATACAGTAAAAGAAAGACGAGGCAACCGCCTCAAAGGTTTCTAGAAAGGGGCGACCTAGGAACCCATTATAGATGCTGGGCCTATCTATGATTACAAAATTTAGGTTCCTAGTAATCCTAACCTTGGGATCGTAAAAGCATATTAGCTCGATAGAGAGCTTGATCCTTCCGTAGGCTTGGACTGTGCTATCGCCGAACCCTTGGATCACGGTGTCGAATAGCTTGATGAACTTGGTCAAGTTGACGAGATGGTCCAGGGCGGATTTGAATATGATATTGCAGAAACTCCCATTGTCGAACAGCACGCGATCGACCATCTTCCCAAGGATACAAGCAGAGACCACCAATGCATCCTCTTTGGGGCATTGCACTCCCTCCCTGTCCTTGTTGGAGAAGGTGATGAGCGCGTCTTTGGAGATGGTCGGCTCTGGAGGTACCACGACATGGACCCCGGCGAGCGACCTCAGTTCGGCCTTTTGCTTCCTGTTTGACATGGTGGAAATCGGGGAAAGGCCCCCGAGGTTTCCACCTCCTGCTTGAAGCATGTTGATCTGGCCGCCAGGGTTGATCGGAGGGATCGATTCATCAGAGTACTCCGGCTCACGCTCGATCCTGGCGACCGAATTGGGAGGGGTTCTTTCGTTTGGTCGGCGCTCGCGCCCTCCGGTCCTCTCTGTCCTAGGTTCTGGCTTGGTGACCAAGTTGTCCAATTTGCTTTCCTCTAATAGTCGCTAGAGTTGTTTGAGGAGGTCGCGGCATTAGCTGGTATTGTGGTCGGGACTCTTGTGGTAGGCACAGAATTTGCTGCGGTCTAGATGACCGTGGTCCCTTATCGGCTTTAGCTTGGAAAGCCACTCGTGCCCCTTGATTGCGTTGAAGATGTGGGCCAGAGATAAGTTGAGGTTCTGGAGGAGGTGAACCTCAACATCCTCGAAGGCTTTGAATTCTCCAGGCGGTTTTGCGACCGCCTTTCTGGGCTTGGTGACCACCTTCTTCTGGACGTGGGATGGCGCCTTCCCTTCTCCGGTGTAATACCCAGTTGTAATTCAGTTATTATCATTCAGTATTTATCATTCAGTAATTGTCATTCAGTAATTTCACTCATTAATGATCATTTGTCACTCATATTCAATCATGGTATTCATCATTCAGAGTAATTGTATCGTGTATCAATCGTCATTCATCACTAATCTAATTGGAGTTTCGTGTCCTGTTTATCATCATCGTCATTTTCATTGTGGACTGTGCGTGAGGAAGTAGCGCACGCTACGTACTCTTCTTTAGCGCACGCTAATTGAGTATAGGTAGCGCACGCTACCACTCAGCATTAGCGCACGCTAATGTTACCCTGGCTGCAGTCCAGAAGGTACTGGACTGCAGGTGAGTTATTAGTAGCGCACGCTACAAGTGGTAAGTAGCGCGCGCTAGTGGGTTGTAGTAGCGCACGCTAATAATTGCTGTAGCGCGCGCTAAGGACGGGCCAGGTTGAGTCCAGTGGCTACTGGACTGCACTGGATTAATTCATAGCGCACGCTATGAGTGATATTTATCGTACGCAAACGGTGTAGTAGCGCACGCTAAATATTGGTTGTAGCGCACGCTAGAGTCGAATCGAGAGGGAGGACGGTTTACGGATTCCGATCGGGCATCTAATAATTCATTAGCGTACGCTAACCATGGGTATTAACGCACGCTAATGGTATGGTTGTAGCGCACGCTACAAAAGGTACGTAGCGCGCGCTACCGTTTTCGGACAGTGGCTACTGGACTACCCAAATTACCCGTTAGCGCACGCTACGCACAAGGGCTAGCGCACGCTAACCTGGAGTGACTATATATTGGACAGTTAGCCTGAGTTTCGTCATTTCTCATTTCCCTTCGTTTTTGGAGCGACTTCGGGCGATTTCGGGCGACTTGGAATGTTCTCTTGGAGCTGCTATCACCTATCATCATATTCAAGGCTTTGAGTTGGATTATCATCACTTCATCATCTCCTTAACATCAAATCAAAGGTATTAATCTCTTGGATCTAGAATTTCGGATTTTTGGGTTTTTCCTTCCGATTTCTTCGTGTAAGCTTGGATTGTTGTTGGAATACATTAGATATGGATTATCTACCTTGGATAAATGTATTCCTACGGATTTAATGGCTATTTTCGGAATTATTTCAAGAACCCTTAGGGTTGACTTCGGTTAATTTGGGGATTTTCCGATTGTTGTTGTTGTAAACTTGAATTGTGGACTTCTATGAGATTATTGATGTCATTGATAGTGTTTTGCTGGTTTGAATTAATCATTTGAAGTTGGTTCGATAATTTGGGTTTGGTTTTAACCAACGGGAAGGATTTTGTCAACGTTTTCGTTAGAGTACATCTACGAGTTCGGATATTGTTGTATCGACGTTTGAGTCGGTTATGATCGTATTTGATTCGTGTAATGATCGAATATTTGGTATATTGTGTTATTCAAGGTTGTTCGAGCGACCGACATTTCATTTAGGACGTTGTTCGTGGACGGACATTCTTCATCGTTGTTGAGTAAGTTAATTCTTACTCGGTTACAAAGGATACTCATTCCTTTTGTTGTTGATTACTCATAATCATAACTCATTCATCATGGTCATATTGAGACTTGTAATTGTCGAATAATCATTTCATTCACGAGGAACGACGGCTCCAAATCATTTCATTGGGTTATCAATCACGTCACTATTATTTTCATCTCGGTGAGTCATCTTGGCCTTGTCGAATTATTATTCATTGATATTCATTGTGGTCATTCTCGTTCATATGACCTTCTAGGTTCATATTGCGTGGTCGGGTGTGGCTATGTGGAATTTTTAGTCGGGCACACGATGGTCATGTATTGGGTTCACCGATACATTGGACCGTGCACACGGTAACGCTTACCTCCGTGAGACTAATTAGGTACAAGGACGGGTGTGTCCGGTCATTCGTCTTGTACACTTGCACAGAACATTACGGGCGTACTATGATACTCCTCTTCAGCGTAATTTATAACTAAGGATATTTCATAACTTCAGATAATTCATGATTGTGTATTTTCAACCCTTGAGGATTGTTGTTCTGTATAACCGACCCCGTTGGGGGATTTTGTTTTTAGGTCACGGCAAGGCAAAGGCACGGGAAGAGTGTAACACCCCCAAATCCTATTGGGTTATTACAGTGCCGTGGACCCCACGCCAGGAGATCCACCAGGCGAACATGACTAAAAATACATTAATTAACACAACAAGGGAAAATCATAGTCCCTACCATGATATCCGACACAATATTCCGATAAGGAATTTTAACGACAAAAGTAGCCTACATGGCTAAAAATGAAATACAACAACATCCACGAACATCTGTTCGGGTAATACAACACGACAACACTGACAAGACTGGAGTACTCTCCAACCGACTGACCGACAATGAACAACTCGTACTAGTATCGCTTGAATGCCTCGTCGCCATCATCATGCCCCTGTGTCTCAACTCTCTCCTCGCAAGCACCTAAATCATGAAAAACATGTTCCGCCACGGGTCGGTCATCCGTATAATGAACATCAAATACATATATAACATGATATGCATCCAAAGGCAGAATGAAATGGTACAATGATGATAATAATACGAAATGCTCACAAACCAAGGTAAGAACCGAGCATTCGTGCAATACTATGCCCACGGCATACTATTAATACCTCGCTGTGTTAGAACATAAGTGCCCGACGGCGAATCAAAATCACAGAATACCACAATGAATGACAAGACATGAACCAAACCAGGACTAAATTAATTATGAATCACAATGCCCGAAGGCTCCAATGAAATTACCAGGACAATAATAAAGGCCTGAAAGTCATTCAGCGGAAATTAACAAATATCACAAACACCTGAAGTCAAAACAGCCCGAAGCTGTAACAATGAGGGCCGAAGCCACGGCACGAAGCCGTATCACAATGAGGGCCGAAGCCACGGCACGAAGCCGTATCACAATGAGGGCCGAAGCCACGGCATCCAGCCGTATCACAATTAGGGCCGAAGCCACGGCATCCAGCCGTATCACAATTAGGGCCGAAGCCACGGCATCCAGCCGTATCACAATTAGGGCCGAAGCCACGGCATCCAGCCGTATCACAATTAATGATAGTGTGCTGCCTTGAGTCGGCCAACACGATGATAGTAACACACGGATAGACACCGTCCTTGACAGTCCCAAATTAACACCTCGATTGCCTTAGAACGGCCAACCGACAACAATGATGCAGCGGATGATTGAACACTTCGATTTGCCTGAGAACGGCCAATCGATAACAATGATACGATGAATGAGTGAATACCTCGATTGCCTTAGAAAGGTCAATCGATAACAATGATTTAGTGAATGATTGAACATTTCGATTTACCTGAGAACGGCAATTCGATAACAATGATATGAAGGATGCCTCGGCACCTTTAATCGGTTACCGACGACGAAGATGAGAAATGAGTAAGCCAATGCCTTAAATCGGCCTGTACAGTTTTAATGACAATCCGAACAGGAATAACAATGATCTCAACGATATCTTAAATTGACATCTATATTAACAACAATCGATACATCGATACCGCGAACCGGCTATCGACAATGACATTAATAATGAGTATCACAATGCCTTGAATCGGCCGTTAACGAACAACAATAACATTTGGCAAAATTGCCGAAAGGTATCGTATCGAACGATCTCTTGATATCAATGAATTCATGAAGAGACTAAGTCTCGGAATGATACAACACATTCATACACATACATGATGACATTAGCTCATTGACCAAAGACAAGTATAAAACTTGCCTCAAACCGAAGGCGAGAAGGTACTTCCACGATCAACGTCCTTAATGAAATTACCGGCCGCTTGAACAACCTTAAACAACACAAAAACCAACAATTCTCTTAATACATGAATCAAGCATAATCACAACCAACTCAAAAGTCGATACAACAATACTCGAAACTCATTGGGGCATTTAAACAAACGCGTTGTAAACAATCTCCAATTGTTTACAACCAAAACTCATTTACATCCGAAACCAACTCCCAATGAATGATTCAAAACCACAAAAACTCATGAATACTATCAATAATCCAATAGGAATACTTAGAACGATATTTCAACAACATTTAGTCGAAAACCCCCAAAATTCCAAAGTCAACCCGTAAGGGTTCTTGAACAATTCCTCAATTATTCACAAATTCCGAAAATTACACCAATGTATCCGTAGAAATACATGTATCCAAGATAGATAATCCATATCTAACATATTCCAACATAATATCGATTTAACACGAAGAGATCGGAGGCAAAACACCCAAGACTCGAAATTCTAGATCCAAGAATCATTACCTTGATTTGGAGTGATGAAACTGATTTAGATGATGATTAATCCAACTTAGAAGGTTGAAGATGATGCTAGATGATTGTAGCTCGAAAAGACCTTTCTGAATCGCCCGAGCTCGTCCGAAATGATTGAGAAATGAAGAAATGACGAACGTTGGACCAAACTATCCTATATATCGTCCCGGTTTAGCGCGCTAACTCCCGATGTTAGCGTGCGCTAACGCTGTACCGGGTAGTCCAAGACTTCGATCAATCGTTAGCGTGCGCTAAGTACCTTTGGTAGCGTGCGCTAACAGCCTGACCTTAGCGTACGTCAACCTTATGTTAGCGTGCGCTACCTGATAGTTGATATCCAAAATCCTGGAGTCCAAAACCTACTGTCCTCTGTTCTGAGCGCGCTAGCGTGCGCTACTCTGAAGTCTTAGCGTGCGTTACCCGCATAGTTAGCGTACGCTACTTACCACTCGTAGCGTGCGCTACGAATTTCCCAAATCAGCCCAGTACCTTCTGGACTGTCTGCCTCACTTGCGCTAGCGTGCACTAGTACTGAATCATTGCGTGCGTTACATGCACCTCATTAGCGCGCGCTATCTACAATGTGTAGCGTGCGCTACCTCTCAAACTGAAAATCAAAACATAATGATGATGATGACAATAATCTCGGCTCGATCTCAAACAGTGATGATCCCAAAATACGCCGAATGGTGAACATAGTTGACTGAATATGAATGATGAATGATTATTACTGAGTGAAAAATTTCGAGTGACGATTCTTGAATGATAATAAATGAATTCACAACCGGTATTACATACTCCCCTTAAAAAGAGTTTCGTCTCGAAATCGAGGGTAAACAACTCGGGATATGAACTATCCATCACGATGCGAAAACAATAACGCCCAAATAGTCCTCGGGACCAAATCAACCGCAAGCCCAAGTCCCCAAGACTTGACGTCTCGAAACACAGTGAACGATTTCCCAAATTATCACGAAATCTCGAGCACAACGTCGAAGGGATGAACTCCCAACAAATGACCCAGATCTCAAGATTCTCGAGTATGATCATAATAAGATAGATCAACAATAAATGATCCACAGTCACGATACATTATTACTGATAGATTAACACAAATATCCAAAACAAGGTTACACCTCAAATGTACCCAACATCGATATCCTCCCACATCATCGATTTCCTCTATCTCAACGATTTAAGGTATATCCGACGATGAACTCGCCGCTAACTAAGACCTCAGAAGGTCACGAGAATGAAAGTGACAAAAATGAATGATGAATGATAAATGACTACAAATCCGACACGGATTTAGAATGACTCACCAAGGTGAATTACTAATGTCATGAGTGATAGTTCCTGAAGTGATTGCAACCGCCGTTCCTCGTGAATTGAATGATAAATCGACAATTATGAGTCCCCATATGATTGATATATATGATGAATGAATTATATGAATGAATGAACGACAATGAAATGAATGATTATACTATTAACGCACAAGAATTAACTTGTTCAAACCGGTGATGAATGTCCTTACCTCTGGCCCTCGAGGCCTGATAGGGTCCCTTGGATGATGCACGGGCTGGAGTAACGAAGTCTCTCGAGGCCCTCGAGCTCTCTTGAGATTTGCTGGCGCTAGAACCCCTGCAGTATTTCTGCCGTGTCCCCGCCTCCCACACGAAAACAAACAATAGCCGGCACCGTGCACCGGTACTAACGTGACTGCTTGAATCACGATTAAAGCAAACAACAATCGAACTCGTCGCTCGAGAGTAAGATGTTGTTCCAAAGACGAAGACGACTAGAAAACGACCCCTTGGATGGCGGAGCCCGATGTCCCTCCGAACGAGCCGGCATTCTAGTCCTCTTACTCAAGAAATGAAGGATGCTTCGAGTAAGCTCCTTGATCAAAAGATCTGCTCCAAGAGCCTTCCCGATGAACTCACTAAGTGAATTACAATTGTGGTTGAACAATCGCATCCTCAATCGCGGATTTAGCCTCTTGCTAAAATACTTAATTTTATCCGCCTCGGTACGGATAATTGACGAAGCAAATCAAGTAGTCCCCGAAACTTCTCGGCGATGACAATAACACCCTCGTCCCCATCGGGTTCGGGGTTCAAAACATCTGACAACTTAGCTTCACTAAGTGGAGCCGGATAATACCTCTCTAACATGAGAGTCTTGAACTCGCTCCAAATACAATCACGATCGATGGGTTTCACAGAAAGCCACCACGAATAAGCGCCCTTACTCAAGTAATAAGCCGCTACGCCACTTTACTCTCCTCAGGACACCGAACCATGTCGAAGAGTTTATCAAAATGCTCGAGCCAATGAACAATATCACCGGTTCTCGACGAACCTCAAAAGTAGGCGGCATCGACGAGAGATATCGCCAACAACTGATTCACTCCTCCGTCTGTCCATGAAATGGCACTGTATCCTGTTGCGGTGGACCACAACCCATCGAGGTGCATGGTCTCCACTATCCGCGTCATCTCGAGTCATCCGGGCCATCATGCCTGCATAAATATGAATGGATCAACCCGAACACCTTCCGAGTGAGATGCCTCTCGCACGACTCCGACGGTGAATGATTATCTCACGATGAATGAGTAGCCTCATTGCTTGATGAATTAATGATATCCCTCGCGTTCGTGTGGGCATGCACACGAGATCCCGGGTTCCGCCCGCACCGCGCCTCTTCCCCGCGTCCTCCGATGACTCTATCCATACCGAAGTAGGAAAGTCACATGATTATAGATTCCGCATGAATATCGTATTATGATTACGTTACAGAGTGACAACAATGAGCATACACGCTCTAACACAATGAATGCATTAATGATTTAATGAAATGATCGTCGACATTACGTCGAGTATGATAAGACCGTATGAAACATCAAATGAGGTAACATGATTGCACGATGAAATTCCTGAAATCATTACCTTGAACAAGATAACAAGTTTGAAAATTCTAACCTCAAGAACAACAACTGAACCGTCAGATGGGTAGAAAGATTAATGAATTAACAGAATAATGAGATTGATCAATGAGGAATGAATTAAGCGAGCAATGAGATTGACTGAGTGACGAGTGAATTAGCTAAACGATGAGATTAATTGAGTGATGAATGAATTAGGTGAACGATGAGGTTAATTGAGTGATGAACGAAGCAACCGAGTAATTGATATTGATGAATGATGAATGAATTAATCGAGTGATGAATGAGTTAACCGAGTGATGAATTAACTGGGTAATGATATTGGTGAGTGATGAATGAATTATCCGAGTGATGAATCGATGAGTAATGATATTGATGAGTGATGAATGAATTATCCGAGTGATGAATTAGTGAGTAATGATATCGATCGAGTAATGAATGAATTATCCGAGTGATGAATTAGTGAGTAATGATATTGATGAGTAATGAATGAATTATCGAGTGATGAATTGATCGAGTAATGATATTGGTGAGTAATGAATGAATTATCGAGTGATGAATTGGTGAGTAATGATATTGACTGAGTAATGAATGAATTAACATAATCGACAAGATCAGCATGACGATTGAGGATTATTAACCGATGAATGAGTTGATCCTTAATGCTTACACAAGCCACACGTGTCCCAAAACAATTAGTCATGAATCAATCATAACACTAATATCACATATAGGTTTCAACAAGGCACGAACAATTAATGACATGATGAATGTATGAACATAAAGAGAATCGAGTCCTTACACAGGTCATACGAAGCTTCGAGGTCTCGCGATACTAGTCTTCACCGCGACGACTCGATGAATGAATGACTCGTGCGGTCGTACTAATATTACGACTCACAAAACCTGATCGACTAGATTGTCATAACCCGACAATCCCACTACTACCGCGTCGGTAGGACCACATAACTCACATCTCGGGGTATTTCACAACCCAAAGCTCGATACCATTTCGTAACACCCCAAATCCTATTGGGTTATTACGGTGCCGTGGACCCCACGCCAGGAGATCCACCAGCGAACATGACTAAAAATACATTAATTAACACAACAAGGGAAAATCATAGTCCCTACCATGATATCCGACACAATATTCCGATAAGGAATTTTAACGACAAAAGTAGCCTACATGGCTAAAAATGAAATACAACAACATCCACGAACATCATTCGGGTAATACAACACGACAACCTTTGAAAAGACTGGAGTACTCTCCAACCGACCGACAATGAACAACTCGTACTAGTATCGCTTGAATGCCTCGCCGCCATCATCATGCCTGTGTCTCAACTCTCTCCTCAAGCACCTAAAACATGAAAAACATGTTCCGCCCCACGGGGTTAGTCATCCAGATAATGAACATCAAATACATGTATAACATGATATGCATCCAAAGGCGTAATGAAATGGTACAATGATGATAATAATACGAAATGCTCACAAACCAAGGTAAGAACCGAGCATTCGTGCAATACTATGCCCACGGCATACTATTAATACCTGCTCGACAGGTTAGAACATAAGTGCCCGACAATGAATCAAAATCACGAATACCACAATGAATGACAAGACATGAACCAAACCAGACTGAATTAATTATGAATCACAATGCCCGAAGGCTCCAATGAAATTACCAGGACAATAATAAAGGCACGAAAGTCATTCAATGGAAATTAACAAATATCACAAACACTGAAGTCAAAAGCAAGTCAGAATGTAACAATGAGGGCGAAGCCACGCACGGCCGTATCACAATGAGGGCGAAGCCACGGCACGAAGCCGTATCACAATGAGGGCGAAGCCACGGCATCCGGTAGTGTCACAATTAGGGCGAAGCCACGGCATCCACCGTATCACAATTAGGGCGAAGCCACGGCATCGGCCAGTATCACAATTAGGGCGAAGCCACGGCATCGGCCGTATCACAATTAATGATAGTGTCGCCTTGAGTCGGCCAACACGATGATATTAACACACGGATAGACACCGTCCTTGTGATCCCAAATTAACACCTCGATTGCCTTAGAACGGCCAACCGACAACAATGATGCAATGGATGATTGAACACTTGATTTGCACGAGAACGCCAATCGATAACAATGATACGATGAATGAGTGAATACCTCGATTGCTTTAGAAAGGTCAATCGATAACAATGATTTAGTGATTGATTGAACATTTCGATTTACCTGAGAACGGCAATTCGATAACAATGATATGAATGATGCCTCGGCACCTTTAATCGATTCTGAAGCGGCGAAGATGAGAAATGAGTAAGCCAATGCCTTAAATCGGCCTGTACAGTTTTAATGACAATCCGAACAGGAATAACAATGATCTCAACGATATCTTAAATTGACATCTATATTAACAACAACCGATACATCGATACCGCGAACCGGCTATCGACAATGACATTAATAATGAGTATCACAATGCCTTGAATCGGCCGTTAACGAACAACAATAACATTTGGCAAAATTGCCGAAAGGTATCGTATCGGACGATCTCTTGATATCAATGAATTCATGAAGAGACTAAGTCTCGGAATGATACAACACATTCATACACATACATGATGACATTAGCTCATTGACCAGTACAAGTATAAAACTTGCCTCAAACCGAAGGCGAGAAGGTACTTCCACGATCAACGTCCTTAATGAAATTACCGGCCGCTTAAACAACCTTAAACAACACAAAAACCAACAATTCTCTTAATACATGAATCAAGCATAATCACAACCAACTCAAAAGTCGATACAACAATACTCGAAACTCATTGGGGCATTTAAACAAACGCGTTGTAAACAATCTCCAATTGTTTACAACCAAAACTCATTTACATCCAAAACCAACTCCCAATGAATGATTCAAAACCACAAAAACTCATGAATACTATCAATAATCCAATAGGAATACTTAGAACGATATTTCAACAACATTTAGTCGAAAACCCCCAAAATTCCAAAGTCAACCCGTAAGGGTTCTTGAACAATTCCTCAATTATTCACAAATTCCGAAAATTACACCAATGAATCCGTAGAAATACATGTATCCAAGATAGATAATCCATATCTAACATATTCCAACATAATATCGATTTAACACGAAGAGATCGGAGGCAAAACACCCAAGACTCGAAATTCTAGATCCAAGAATCATTACCTTGATTTGGAGTGATGAAACTGATTTAGATGATGATTAATCCAACTTAGAAGGTTGAAGATGATGCTAGATGATTGTAGCTCGAAAAGACCTTTACGAATCGCCCGAGCTCGTCCGAAATGATTGAGAAATGAAGAAATGACGAACGTTGGACCAAAGCATCCTATATATCTTGTCCCGGCTTTAGCGCGCTAACTCCGATGTTAGCGTGCGCTAACGTGTACCGGTAGTCGGTACCCCATCGAATCGTTAGCGTGCGCTAAGTACCTTTGGTAGCGTGCGCTAACGGCTGACCTTAGCGTACGTCAACCTTATGTTAGCGTGCGCTACCCGATAGTTGATATCCAAAATCTCGGAGTCCGTAACCTCATCCTGCATTCGAAGCGCGCTAGCGTGCGCTACTCAAGTCTTAGCGTGTGTTACCCGCATAGTTAGCGACGCTACTTACCACTCGTAGCGTGCGCTACAATTTCCCAAATCAGCCCGGTACCTTACGGGTATGCGCCTCACTTGCGCTAGCGTGCGCTAGTACTGAATCATTGCGTGCGTTACATGCACCTCATTAGCGCGCGCTAACTACAATGTGTAGCGTGCGCTACCTCTCAAACTGAAAATCAAAACATGATGATGATGATGACAATAATCTCGGCTCGATCTCAAACAGTGATGATCCCAAAATACGCCGAATGGTGAACATAGTTGACTGAATATGAATGATGAATGATTATTACTGAGTGAAAAAATTTCTGAGTGACAGTTACTGAATGATAATAAATGAATTCACAACCGGGTATTACAAAGAGCATGTTGACGGCGAGGAGTCCCAGTGATACTAGTAGGGGGCCCCAGTCATTCCGTTTGTTTCAGTCATTTCAGTTATTTCGTTATCTGTATTTTTCGCTGCAAATTCCGTTTGAGATGTTTATTTGTTCAGGGTGGTGTATTTTATCTCCATATAAAATATACTAGTATTCTGTTTTGTCCTGGTGTATTGTACTTAAACTCCTCATCGGAGTACTTGGTAATATAATGTGGTTCGGTACTACAATTATATTATTTTATTCATCATTTTCATTGCCTGGTGGGTCCCAGTCGGGGATTCACGGCACTGTATTATCCGCCTAGTTTGGGGTGTTACAGAGTTGGTATCGGAGCGTGGTTTTGAATACTACCCTCCAAGTCATGTCTCGTTGGAATCATCGTCATCGGACTAGTATCATTGGACTTTCGCGTCACGTGTGACCTGTGCAAATGCCGAGCCAATCAGACCAAGAACTATAAGATTTCTAATGCCATGGTATAATTTCTGGCATTAATCATTCGTTCATAATTCATTAGTCAACAATCCTCAATCATCATTGTCATTTTGACCAGGACGGTCATGTTAACTCGTTAATCACTCAATTCATTTCATTATTCAGTTGTTGATCAGGAAGATCAAATCATTAATCATGTTAATTTGTTCATGATAATCATTTAAATAATTTCATCAGATAATCATGTCACCTCAGTTAATCATTCGTGTAATCACTGTGTTAGAGCGCGAATGCTCATTTTCATCATCTCATGTCACAATCATAACGTGATATTCATGCGGGAAATATAATCATCATGTGACTTTCCTACTTCAGTATGGAGAGGGCAAGAAGAGGACGTGGAGGACGAGGCCGTGGAGCGGGCCGAATCCCGAGAGCTCGTGTGAATACACGTGCAAACGCGAGAAATAATGCTAATTCATCGAGCAGCGATGCTGCCACTCACTCTCCTGGACGCGATCATTCACTATCGGGGAGGCGTACCCGGGACACGGCTCAGTCAGAGGGTGTTCGGGTTGACCCACTCGCTTTTATGCAGGGCATGATGGCCCAAATGACCCAGATGGCACAGCTGATGGAGACGATGCATAACTCCGTCAATCAAAATCATCAGGCTCCTCCGCCGCCACCCCAGAGGCAAGAGAGGAATGTGAGCAATATCATCGGCGACATCTCTCGCCAGAGGCCACCTACTTTTGAGGGCTCGTCTGAGCCGACGGATATTATTCATTGGCTCGAGCATTTCGAGAAGTTGTTTGCTATGGTAGAGTGTCCCGAAGGACACAAAGTTTCTGTTGCGGCTTACTACCTGGGTAAGAGCGCTCATTCTTGGTGGTTGTCGTTGAAGCCCACCGAAGGATCATGTACTTGGGATCAGTTCAAGACTCTCATGATGGAGAGGTATTATCCGGCCCCACTCAGAGAGGCCAAGCTGTCATAATTACTCACACCCGACCCCTCAGCAGACGAGGACGTTCTCGCCATTGCCGAGAAATTTCAGGAACTTTTCCCTTTCACCTCATCCATCATTCATTCAGAGGCGGATAAAATCAAGTATTTCAGCAAGAGGCTGAAACCCCGTATGAGACTTCAGTTGCTTAATTATAATTGCACCACGTTGGCCGAATTCATTGAGAAATCTCTCACTTATGAGCTTACTGCTAAGGAAATTGCTAAGCAGCAACCTTCGTCTGCTAGCAAGAAATCGAAGAATCGTAATCAATCTGAAGGCGGTCAGACAATCTTCAAGAAACCCCGTGCGGGCTCTGCTTTTTCTGAGCGACCTCCTGTGTCGTCTAAACCCTCGGAATCTCAGTCTCGAGTGGCCAGTTCGGCCATCACCTGTTTTAACTGTGGGGATCTTGGTCATCTCACTACCAAGTGTCCGAGACAGACTATCACATGTCATAATTGTGGGATTGCTGGGCATAAGGCCTGGTTTTGCCGTAGGGACTCCAAACCTACTCAGACATCATCTCAGGCCCCTAAGCAGTCAGCCGTTCAGAATCAGGCCACTCAATCAGCGTCGTTTAAAACGACAGGAGCGACTAAAGGTGGAACCTATAGCCAGCAGACGGGAGCGTCCGGTGCCGGGACTAGCAAGCCTCGGATTTATGAGATGAAGAAGACTGATGATCCAGAGGCCCGAATGATTTCAGGTACACTCGATATTCTATCTCAACCTGTGTGTACCAATTTTTATACTGGTGCATCGCATTCATTCATTTCCGAGTCATGTTTGAGTAGACTACATCTGGGTAGTGCTACTAGTTGTGAGCCTTATGTCATTGGCCTACCTGATGGTAGCCGAATTATCGGTAATCGTGAGATTCAGGATTGTCCGATTCAGTTTCATGGTCGTGTATGGCCAGCGGACCTAATCGTAGTAGATTTGCCGAGGGACGACGTCATCTTGGGTATTGATTGGAAGGATCGTCATGATGTCATCATTAGTGTCCGTAAGTGTATGATCACTATCATTTCAGACGATGGGGTTGAATGTGTGTTTCAGGGAGGTAATCCCGGTTGTTCTGGTAAGGTCATTAATTTGATGAAAGCAGTGAGATTACTCAATCAGGGGTGTGTTGGTTATTGGTGCTATATGACCAAAACCGAGAAATCATCAGTAATGTTGACGGACATTCCGGTAGTGAGGGAATATGCCGATGTTTTTCCAGACGAGTTACCTGGTTTGCCTCCACAGAGGGATGTGGAATTCACGATTGAGTTGGAGCCTGGTACGTCCCCGATATCAAAGGCACCGTACCGGATGGCCCCGACCGAAATGCAGGAATTAAAGAACCAACTTGAGGAGTTTTTCGAGAAGGGTTATATTCGACCGAGTGCGTCCCCGTGGGGAGCACCAGTGTTATTTGTCAAGAAGAAGGATGGTTCTTTTCGCTTGTGTGTCGATTATCGGGAGTTGAACAGGGTGACAATCAAGAATAAGTATCCCTTACCCCGTATTGATGATCTCTTAGATCAACTTCAGGGAGCTTCAGTATTTTCCAAGATCGACTTAAGATCTGGATATCATCAGTTGCGGATTCGAGAGTCGGATATCGCGAGGACGGCGTTTCGAACACGCTATGGTCATTATGAGTTTGTGGTTATGCCGTTTGGATTGACTAATGCACCTGCGGTATTCATGGAGTTAATGAATCGGGTTTTCATCGAATTTTTGGACCAGTTTGTTGTTGTCTTCATCGATGACATTTTGATTTATTCTCGTGACCGAGAGGAACACGAGTTTCACCTTCATCAAGTGCTCGACGTGTTGAGACGAGAACAACTTTATGGGAAGTTTTCCAAATGTGAGTTCTGGATGTCCGAAGTGACGTTTCTCGGACACGTAATTTCTTCAGACGGAGTTCGTGTCGATCCTCAGAAGACGGAGGCTATCCGAGATTGGTTACCTCCAAAGAATGTTAAGGAAATCCGAAGTTTTCTCGGATTAGCAGGTTATTATCGGCGCTTCGTAGAGGGATTTTCTAGAATCGCTCAACCCCTGACGAACCTTTTGCGAAAGGATAAGAAATACACGTGGTCCAACGCGTGTCAATGGAGTTTTGAGGAACTCAAGAGCCGGTTAATGTCAGCACCTATACTTTCCTTACCGCAGGGGACGGAAGGATTTGTGGTTTATAGTGATGCGTCCGGACAGGGTCTCGGATGTGTGCTCATGCAGAATGGAAAGGTTATTGCCTATGCTTCACGGCAATTGAGACATTACGAGGTTAATTATCCGACACACGACCTAGAGCTAGCAGCCGTGGTGTTCGCTTTGAAGATTTGGCGTCATTATCTTTATGGCGTTACCTGTCAGATATTCACCGATCATAAGAGTTTAAAGTATATATTTACTCAGAAGGAGTTAAATATGCGACAGAGGCGGTGGTTAGAACTAATCAAAGATTATGATATTGAGATCCTTTACCACCCGGGCAAGGCGAACGTTGTCGCCGACGCCTTGAGTCGTAAGTCCGTTCAGGAGCAGATGCTTGCTCGTTTAACAGTCCAGAAGGAGCTTCAGCAGGAATTCCTTAGACCCGAGATCGAGGTCAGCTTGTGAGTTCGAGGAAAACTTTGTATGTTAGAGATTTCATCATCACTCGAGGAGGCAATCCGAGAGAATCAGAGTTCAGACCCTTCATTGTTGCGCATCCGTGAGGATGTGACTCAGGGGAAAGCCCCTGGATTTGTGGTCCACGAGGATGGACTTTTGAGGTTTAAGAATCGGTTGTGGGTACCGGCGAATGACGAGTTGGAAAACTCTATTTTGAGAGAAGCTCATGCTACCCCTTATTCTGTTCATCCGGGATCCAGCAAGATGTACAAGGACTTGAAACAAAATTACTGGTGGAGTAATATGAAGCGAGAAGTCGCAGAATTTGTTTCGAGATGCTTAACCTGTCAACAAGTCAAGATTGAACATCAGCGGCCGGCGGGTATGCTGAAACCTCTTCCTATTCCCTAATGGAAGTGGGAAGACATTTCTATGGATTTCATCACGAGTTTGCCGATGAGTCGTCGTGGCATGAATACGATCTGGGTGATCGTGGACCGCTTAACTAAATCAGCTCATTTCCTTGAGATCAAGGAGACGTGGGGTCCCGAGAGACTTGCTCAACTGTTCATCAAAGAGATAGTCAGACTGCACGGTACTCCTAAAAGTATCATTTCCGATCGTGACGGACGGTTTGTGTCGCATTTTTGGAAATCGGTTCATCGTGCTATGGGAACCCAGCTTAATCTCAGTACCGTTTTTCATCCTCAGTCCGACGGACAATCAGATAGAACCATTCAGACATTAGAGGACATGTTGAGGGCATGCGTCCTCGATTGGAAAGGCGATTGGGAAGCCCAACTACCATTGATCGAGTTCACGTATAATAATAGTTGGCATGCTTCAACTAAGATGGCACCTTACGAGGCCTTGTATGGTCGTCGTTGTCGATCTCCGTTGTGTTGGGACGACCTATCATAATCAATCGGCACCGAGCCCGATATGCTTATAGCCGCCCGTGAGAAGGTAGCTTTGATCAGGAGTCGTTTGTTGACCGCTCAGAGTCGACAGAAATCATATGCAGATAACTGTCGTCGACCATTAGAGTTCGAGGCAGGTGACCACGTGTTGGTCAAGGTATCCCCGAGTCGTGGTATCTTCCGTTTTGGGAAGAGGGGGAAGTTGAGTCCGAGATTCATTGGACCGTTTGAAATTTTAGATCGAGTAGGCGAGTTGGCTTATCGACTAGCTTTATCTCCGGCGTTGATCCGTATTCATAATGTGTTTCATGTCTCTCAGTTGCGGAAGTATGTTGCTGACCCGAGTCACATACTTCAGTATCGCCGACGATCATTCATATGAGGAGCGTCCTGTAACACCCCAACTAGGCGGATATTACAGTGCCGTGAATCCCCGACTGGGACCCACCAGGCAAATGAAAATGATGAATTAAATAATATAATTGTAGTACCGAACCACATTATATTACCAACTACTCCGATGAGGAGTTTAAGTACAACACACCAGGATAATACCGAATACTAGTGTATTTTATATAAGATAAAATACACCACCCTGAATAAATAAACATTTCAAACGGAATTTGCAGCGGAAAATACCAATGATGAAAAAAGGCGAAAATGATCAAACAAACGGAATGATTGGGGCCCCTACTAGTATCACTGGGACTCGTCGCCGTCAACATGCTCTTCCGTGCCTTTGTCTTGCCATGACACGAAAACAAAATCCCCAACGAGTCGATTACACGAACAACAATCCTCAAGAGTTGAAATTACACAATCATGAATTAGCGAAGTTATGAAATATTCTTAATTATGAATTACGGCTGAAGAGGAGTATCATAGTACGCGTAATGTTCATGCGAGTGTACAACACCCGTCCGTGTACCTAATTAGTCTCACGGTGTAACGCTTTCCCGTGTGCACGGTCTAATGTATCGGTGAACCCAATACATAACCATCGTGTGCCCGACTAAAAATTCCACACAGCCACACCCGGCCACGCAATATGAACCCAGAAGGTCATATGAACGAGAATGACCGTGATGAATATCAATGAATAATAATTAGACAAGGCCAAGATGACTCACCGATATAAAAGCAATAGTGACGTGATTGATAACCCAATGAAATGATTTGGAACCATCGTTCCTTGTGAATGAAATGATTATTCGACAATTACAAGTCTCAAATGATTATTATTATGATGAATGAATTATTATTATGAACAATCAACAACGAAAGGAATGAGTATCCTTTTAACCGAGTAAGATTTAACTTACACAACAACGATGAAGAATGTCCGTCCACGAACAACGTCCTAACCAAGATACCGGTCGCTCGAACAACCTTAATTCAATACAATTACCAACAATCCGATCAATAACGAATTAAACACGAATATAACGAACTCAAGACGTCGATACGATTAAACCAAGTTTATTGGGGCATTATATCGAACACTTTGAGGCCAACTTCGATTGATTACCACTAAACCTCAACAATACCAACTTCAAATCCCCAAGAAGTGTTTCAAATCAACAAAACATCTCTAGTACGATCAATAGTCCGTTATGGATATCCAAAAACGTGATTATAACAAAAATTAATCGAAAATCCCCAAATCCAACTCGATATTCAAAGTGTTCTTGAATAATCCCTCAATAATCCAATGAATCCTTATACAAACTCATAATCATATACATATCCCTTCATATAGCATGATTATAACGTCCAAAACATCATATCTCAACACAAAATCGAAATCCAAGGTGTTGAAGAAATTACCTCTTGTAGATCCAACCACTTCGATCCGATGAACACGAGTTATAACGAGTATCCAAGCTTCCCAAAGGAATGAAGATGATGAAGATTACACACTCAAGTGATTGGTGATGATAAAATCTCTCTCTCAAACCTCTCTCTCGGATGAAGAAGGAAAAATGAAAAAGTGAGGAGAAATGACCCGGCCAACTCCTTAAATACTGCCGGAAGTTACGGCCGTAACTCGGCCCTCTTACGGCCGTAACTTTCCAAGTCAACGGCCTTACGGCCGTAACCGGCCAACTAAATGCGGCGGCCGTAACAAGCCGTCAGAAAGCTCGCCGAAGCAGACTTACGGCCGTAACCGCTCCTGAGTTACGGGCGTAACCCGCCTTCGTCAAAAACATCCGTTGACACCCTTACGGCCGTAACTCGGATGATACGGCCGTATCTGGCCAAACTTACGGGCGTAAGCCCTCTTCGTCGAAAACGACCAGGCACCTTGCCTGCCGCGTACGGCCGTAACCGGCCAAGCCTTACGGCCGTACCTTCCTCGACTTACGGCCGTATGCCGCAACCCTTACGGCCGTAAGTCACCCTTGGTCGACAACACCCAAAATTTACGAACACCACTTACGGCCGTATCTCACCTACCTTACGGCCGTAACTCACCTTCGGCCAAAAATGTCTCGGTAACTGCTTTGGGCAGCGTCTGGCCGTAAGCCGACCTTACGGCCGTACCTGCTCAACTTACGGCCGTACCACAATACCTTACGGCCGTAAGTCCCTTTCGTCCAAATGGCCTGAAAACACGAACCCCTGTTACGGCCGTAACCCAAAGTCCTTACGACCGTAACTCGATGCTGGCCAAGTTGAAAAATCCGATAACTCCGATTCCTCGCTACGACTGATGAATGATCCGACATAACATACGAATGTGAAAATGAACAAGTCTAACACAAGCCACAGATGATGCTCCCAGTATACGACTACCAATCACGATGAAAATAATAATACTCCCGTCGGTCTCTAAACGGAGATGACATGCCGATCGGTAACTGATATACGATTACAACATGCCAACAATGAACACAAATGAATGAATCAAGAATGATGAGTGATTAATAACGAGTTAGAATTACTGAGTGACAATTACAGACTGATAATTACTGAATGAAAATGAATGAATTACAACCGGGTATTACATACTCCCCCCCTTAAAAATAGTTTCGTCCCCAAAACTAAGGGTCAAACAACTCGGGATGACTCTCCCGCATACTCTCTTCGGTTTCCCAAGTGGCCTCTTCGACTCCGTGTCTGGACCACTGAATCTTGACCAAAGGGATCGTCTTGTTCCTCAACTGTTTGATTCGCCGCTCCAACACTCGTACAGGACGCTCCTCGTACGAATGATCATCTGCGATCTCGATTTCGTCAAACTGAAGTATGTGGCTCGGGTCGGCAACATACTTCCGCAACTGAGAGACGTGAAACACATTATGAATTCGGCTCAAAGCCGGAGGTAAAGCCAATCGATAAGCTAACTCGCCTACTCGATCCAAAATTTCAAACGGTCTAATGAATCTCGGACTCAACTTTCCCCTCTTCCCGAAATGGAAGATACCACGACTCGGGGATACCTTGACCAACACATGGTCACCAGCCTCGAACTCTAATGGTCGACGACGGTTATCTGCATATGATTTCTGTCGACTCTGAGCGGTCAACAAACGACTCCTGATCAAATCTACCTTCTCCCGGGCGGCTATAAGCATATCGGGCTCGGTGCCGATTGATTCTGATAAGTCGTCCCAACACAACGGAGATCGACAACGATGACCATACAAGGCCTCGTAAGGTGCCATCTTGATCGAAGCATGCCAACTATTATTATACGTGAACTCGATCAATGGTAGTTGGGCTTCCCAATCGTCTTTCCAATCGAGGACGCATGCCCTCAACATGTCCTCTAATGTCTGAATGGTCCTCTCTGATTGTTCGTCGGACTGAGGATGAAAAGTGGTACTGAGATTAAGCTGAGTTCCCATAGCACGATGAACTGATTTCCAAAAATGCGACACAAACCGTCCGTCACGATCGGAAACGATACTTTTAGGAGTACCGTGCAGTCTGACTATCTCTTTGATGAACAGTTGAGCAAGTCTCTCGGGACCCCACGTCTCCTTGATCTCAAGGAAATGAGCTGATTTAGTTAAGCGGTCCACGATCACCTGCATCGTATTCATGCCCTGACGACTCGTCGGCAATCTCGTGATGAAATCCATAGAAATGTCTTACCACTTCCATTCGGGAATAGGAAGAGGTTTTAGCATACCCGCCGGTCGCTGATGTTCAATCTTAACTTGTTGACAGGTTAAGCATCTTGAAACAAATTCTGCGACTTCTCGCTTCATATTACTCCACCAGTAATTTTGTTTCAAGTCCTTGTACATTTTGCTAGCCCCCGGATGCACAGAATAAGGGGTAGCATGAGCTTCTTTCAAAATCGAGTTTTTCAACTCGTCATTCGCCGGTACGCACAACCGATTCTTAAACCTCAAAAGTCCATCCTCGTGGACCACAAATCCAGGGGCTTTCCCCTGAGTCACATCCTCACGGATGCGCAACAATGAAGGGTCTGAACTCTGATTCTCTCGGATTGCCTCCTCGAGTGACGATGAAATCTCTAACATACAAAGTTGTCCCTGAACTCGCTGAAGCCAGACCTCGATCTCGGGTCTAAGGAATTCCTGCTGAAGCTCCTTCTGAACTGTTAGACGAGCAAGCATCTGCTCCTGAACGGACTTGCGACTCAAGGCGTCGGCGACAACGTTTGCCTTTCCCGGGTGGTAAAGGATCTCGATATCATAATCTTTGATTAATTCCAACCACCGTCTCTGTCGCATATTTAACTCCTTCTGAGTAAATATATACTTTAAACTCTTATGGTCGGTGAATATCTGACAGGTAACGCCATAAAGATAATGATGCCAAATCTTCAAAGCGAACACCACGGCTGCTAGTTCCAGGTCGTGTTTCGGATAATTAACCTCGTAAGGTCTCAATTGCCGTGAAGCATAGGCAATAACCTTTCCATTCTGCATGAGCACACATCCGAGACCCTGTCTGGATGCATCACTATAAACCACAAATCCCTCCATCCCCTGCGGCAAGGAAAGTACAGGTGCTGACATTAACCGGCTCTTGAGTTCCTCAAAACTCTGCTGACACGCGTCGGACCACGTGTATTTCTTATCCTTTCGCAAAAGGTTCGTCAAGGGTTGAGCGATTCTAGAAAATCCTTCCACAAACCGCCGATAATAACCCGCTAATCCGAGAAAACTTCGGATTTCCTTAACGTTCTTCGGAGGTAGCCAATCTCGAATAGCCTCCGTCTTCTGAGGGTCGACACGAACTCCGTCTGATGAAATTACATGTCCGAGAAAAGTCACTTCGGACATCCAGAACTCACATTTGGAAAACTTCCCATAAAGTTGTTCTCGTCTCAACACGTCGATCACTTGATGAAGATGAACCTCGTGATCCTCTCGGCTACGAGAATAAATCAAAATATCGTCGATGAAGACAACAACAAACTGATCCAAAAAGTCGATGAAAACCCGATTCATTAATTCCATGAATACCGCAGGTGCATTAGTTAGCCCGAACGGCATAACTACGAACTCATAATGACCATAGCGTGTTCGAAACGCCATCCTTGCGATATCCGACTCTCGAATCCGCAACTGGTGATATCCAGATCTTAAGTCGATCTTGGAAAATACTGAAGCTCCCTGAAGTTGATCTAAAAGATCATCAATACGGGGTAAGGGATACTTATTCTTGATTGTCACTCTGTTCAACTCCCGATAATCGATACACAAACGAAATGAACCATCCTTCTTCTTGACAAACAACACGGGTGCTCCCCACGGAGACGCACTCGGTCGGATATAACCCTTCTCGAACAACTCCTCAAGTTGGTTCTTTAATTCTGCATTTCGGTCGGGGCCATCCGCACGGTGCCTTTGATATCGGAGACGTGCCGTGCTCCAACTCAATCGTGAATTCCACATCTCTCTGTGGAGGCAAACCGGGTAACTCGTCTGGAAAAACGTCGGCATACTCCTCACTACCGGAATATCCGTCAACAATATCGATGATTTCTCGGTTTTGGTCATATAGCACCAATAACCAACACATCCCCGATCGAGTAATCGTCTTGCTTTCATCAAATTAATGACCTTACGAGCAGTAGGGATTACCTCCTGAAACACACATTCCACCCCATAAATGCGAAATGATAGTGATCATACGCTTACGGACACTAATGATGGCATCATGACGATCCATCCAATCAATACCCAAGATGACGTCGTCCCTCGGCAAATCTACTACGATTAGGTCCGGCCATACACGACCATGGCGAATCGGACAATTCTGAATCTCACGATTACCGATAATTCGTCTACCATCAGGTAGGCCAATGACGTAAGGCTCACAACTAGTAGCACTACCCAGACGTAGTCTACTCAAACATGAATCGGAAATGAATGAATGCGATGCACCAGTATCAAAAAGGGTACACACAGGTTGAGATAGAATATCGAGTGTACCTGAGATCATTCGGGCCTCGGGATCATCGGTCTTCTTCATCTCATAAATCCGGGGCTTGCTAGTCCCGGCACCGGACGCTCCCGTCTGCTGGCTATAAGCTCCCCCTCTAGTCGCTCCTGTCGTTTTAAATGACGCCGATTGAGTGGCCTGATTACGAGCAGTGGTAGCCGGGGCTTGAGATGACGTCTGAGTAGGTTTGGAGTCCCTACGGCAAAAACGGGCCTTATGCCCAGCAATCCCACAATTATGACATGTGATAGTTTGTCGAGGACACTTGGTACTGAGGTGACCAAGCTCCCACGATTAAAGCGGTGATGGCCGGCTGCCACTCGAGACCGAGATTCCGTGGGTTTAGACGACACAGGAGGTCGCTCGGAAAGCGAGAACCCGCACGGGGTTTCTTGAAAGTTGTCGACCGCCTTGGTGATTACGATTCTTCGATTTCTTGCTAGCAGACGAAGGTTCTTTGCTTAGCAATTTCCTTAGCAAGAAGCTCGTAGGTGAGAGCTTTCTCAATGAATTCGCCAACGTGGTGCAATTATGATTAAGCAGCTGAAGCCTCATACGGGGTTTCACCTCTTCTTTGAAATACTTGATCTTATCCGCTTGAATGAATGATGGATGAGGCGAAAGGGAGAAGTTCTGAAATTTCGGCAATGGCGAGAACATCCTCATCTGTTGAGGGTTCGGGGGTGAGCAATTGACGGCTTGGCCTCTCTGAGTGGGGCCGGATAATACCTCTCCATCATGAGAGTCTTGAACTGATCCCAAGTACAAGATCCTTCGGTGGGCTTCAACGACAACCACCAAGAGTGTGCGCTCTTACCCAGGTAGTAAGCCGCAACAGAAACTTTGTGTCCCTCGGGACACTCTACCATAGCAAACAACTTCTCGAAATGCTCGAGCCAATGAATGATATCTGCCGGCTCAGACGAGCCCTCAAAAGTAGGTGGCCTCTGACGAGAGATATCGCCGATGATATTACTCACATTCCTCTCTTGCCTCTGAGGTGGCGGCGGAGGAGCCTGCTGATTCTGATTGACGGAGTTATGCATCGTCTCCATCAACTGAGCCATCTGAGTCATTTGGGCCATCATGACCTGCATAAATGCGAGTGGGTCAACTCGGACACCCTCTGACTGAGCCGTGTCCCGGGTACGACTCCCCGATAATGAATGATCGTGTCCAGGTGAATGAGTGGCAGCGTCGCTGCTCGATGAATTAGCATTATTCCTGGCATTCGCTCGGGTATTCACACGAGCTCTCGGGATTCGGCCCGCTCCACGTCCTCGTCCTCCACGTCCTCTGCCAGCTCTTTCCATACTGAAGTAGGAAAGTCACATGATGATTATATTTCCCGCATGAATATCACGTTATGATTATGATATGGGATGATGAAAATGAGCATACACGGTTAAATACAGCGATTACATGAATGCTTAATTGACGTGACATGATTATCTGATGAAGTTACTGAAATGATTATCTTGAATGAGTTAACAAGGTTAATGATTTGATCTTCCTGATCAACAACTGAATAATGAAATGAATTGACTGATTAATGAGTTAGCCTGACCGTCCCGGTCAAAATGACAATGATGATTGAGGATTGTTAACTGATGAATTATGAATGAATGATTATTGCCAAAAACTACCATGGCATTAGAAATCTTACAGTTCTTGGTCTGATTGGCTCGGCATTTGCACAGGTCACACGTGACGCGAAAGTCCAATGATACTAGTCCGATGACGATGATTTCAAATGAGACATCACTTGGAGGGTAGTATTCAAAACAACGCTCCGATACCAACTCTGTAACACCCCAACTAGGCGGATATTACAGTGCTGTGAATCCCATCGGGACCCACTGAGCAAATGAAAATGATGAATTAAATAATATAATTGTAGTACCGAACCACATTATATTACCAACTACTCCGACGAGGAGTTTAAGTACGACACACCAGGATAATACCGAATACTAGTGTATTTTATATGAAGATAAAATACACCACCCTGAATAAATAAACATTTCAAACGGAATTTGCAGCGGAAAATACCAATGACTGAAAAGACTGAAAATGACTGAAACAAACGGAATGATTGGGGCCCCCTACTAGTATCACTGGGACTCGTCGCCGTCAACATGCTCTTCCCGTGCCTTTTCCTTGCCATGACCTGAAAACAAAATCCCCAGCGAGTCGATTTACGAACAACAATCCTCAAGAGTTGAAATTACACAATCATGAATTAACTGAAGTTATGAAATATTCTTAATTATGAATTACGCTGAAGAGGAGTATCATAGTACGCCCGTAATGTTCTGTGCGAGTGTACAACACCCGTCCGTGTACCTAATTAGTCTCACGGTGTAACGCTTTCCCGTGTGCACAGTCTAATGTATTGGTGAACCCAATACATAACCATCGTGTGCCCGACTAAAAATTCCACACAGCCACACCCGGCCACGCAATATGAACCCAGAAGGTCATATGAACGAGAATGACCGTGATGAATATCAATGAATAATAATTAGACAACGCCAAGATGACTCACCGATATGAAAGCAATAGTGACGTGATTGATAACCTAATGAAATGATTTGGAACCGTCGTTCCTCGTGAATGAAATGATTATTCGACAATTACAAGTCTCAAATGATTATTATTATGATGAATGAATTATGATTATGAACAATCAACAACGAAAGGAATGAGTATCCTTTTAACCGAGTAAGATTTAACTTACACAACAACGATGAAGAATGTCCGTCCACGAACAACGTCCTAACCAAGATACCGGTCGCTCGAACAACCTTAATTCAATACAATTACCAACAATCCGATCAATAACGAATTAAACACGAATATAACGAACTCAAGACGTCGATACGATTAAACCAAGTTCATTGGGGCATTATATCGAACACTTTGAGGCCAACTTCGATTGATTACCACTAAACCTCAACAATACCAACTTCAAATCCCCAAGAAGTGTTTCAAATCAACAAAACATCTCTAGTACGATCAATAGTCCTTATGGATATCCAAAAACGTGATTATAACAACAATTAATCGAAAATCTCCAAATCCAACTCGATATTCAAAGTGTTCTTGAATAATCCCTCAATAATCCAATGAATCCTTATACAAACTCATAATCATATACATATCCCTTCATATAGCATGATTATAACGTCCAAAACATCATATCTCAACACAAAATCGAAATCCAAGGTGTTGAAGAAATTACCTCTTGAAGATCCAACCACTTCGATCTGATGAACACGAGTTATAACGAGTATCCAAGCTTCCCAAAGGAATGACGATGATGAAGATTACACACTCAAGTGATTGGTGATGATAAAATCTCTCTCTCAAACCTCTCTCTCGGATGAAGAAGGAAAAATGAAAAAGTGAGGAGAAATGACCCGGCCAACTCCTTAAATACTGCTGGAAGTTACGGCCGTAACTCGGCCCTCTTACGGCCGTAACTTTCCAAGTCAACGGCCTTACGGCCGTAACCGGCCAACTCGTACGGCCGTAACTCGGCTTCGTCCGAAAGCCTGCCGACAGACTTACGGCCGTAACCGCTCCTGAGTTACGGGCGTAACCCGTCTTCGTCAAAAACATCCGTCGACACCCTTACGGCCATAACCGCACACCTTACGGCCGTAACTCGGATGATACGGCCGTATCCGGCCAAACTTACGGGCATAAGCCCTCTTCGTCGAAAACGACCAGGCACCTTGCCTGCCGCGTACGGCCGTAACCGGCCAAGCCTTACGGCCGTACCTTCCTCGACTTACGGCCGTATGCCGCAACCCTTACGGCCGTAAGTCACCCTTGGTCGACAACACCCAAAATTTACGAACACCACTTACGGCCGTATCTCACCTACCTTACGGCCGTAACTCACCTTCGGCCAAAAATGTTTCGGTAGCCTGCTGGACGCGTACGGCCGTAACCGGCCAGCCTTACGGCCGTACCTGCTCAACTTACGGCCGTACCACAAGACCTTACGGCCGTAAGTCCCTTTCGTCCAAATGGCCTGAAAACACGAACCCTGTTACGGCCGTAACCCAAAGTCCTTACGGCCGTAACTCGATGCTGGCCAAGTTGAAAAATCCGATAACTCCGATTCCTCGCTACGACTGATGAATGATCCGACATAACATACGAATGTGAAAATGAACAAGTCTAACACAAGCCACAGATGATGCTCCCAGTATACGACTACCAATCATGATGAAAATAATAATACTCCCGTCGGTCTCTAAACGGAGATGACATGCCGATCGGTAACTGATATACGATTACAACATGCCAACAATGAACACAAATGAATGAATCAAGAATGATGAGTGATTAATAACGAGTGAGAATTACTGAGTGACAATTACAGACTGATAATTACTGAATGAAAATGAATGAATTACAACCGGGTATTACACGTCCTATGCGAGTTTTAGAGCGGCGAATCAAACAGTTGAGGAATAAGACGATTCCTTTGGTTAAAATTCAGTGGTCTAGACACAGAGTCGAAGAGGCTACTTGGGAAACCGAGGATAGTATGCAGGAGAGTTATCCCGAGTTGTTTGACCCTTAGTTTCGGGGACGAAACTATTTAAGGGGTGGTGTATGTAATACCCGGTTGTAATTCAGTTATTATCATTCAGTATTTATCATTCAGTAATTGTCATTCAGTAATTTCACTCATTAATGATCATTTGTCACTCATATTCAATCATGGTATTCATCATTCAGAGTAATTATATCGTGTATCAATCGTCATTCATCACTAATCTAATTGGAGTTTCGTGACGTGTTTATCATCGTCGTCATTTTCATTGTGGACTGTGTGTGAGGAAGTAGCGCACGCTACGTACTATTTTTTAGCTTACGCTAATTGAGTATAGGTAGCCCACGCTACCACTCAGCATTAGCGCACGCTAATGTTACCCTGGATGCAGTCCAGAAGGTACTGGACTGCAGGTGAGTTATTAGTAGCGCACGCTACAAGTGGTAAGTAGCGCGCGCTAGTGGGTTGTAGTAGCGCACGCTAATAATTGTTGTAGCGCGCGCTGGGGCGGGTCGAGTTGAGTCCGGTGGCTCTTTGGACTGCACTGGATTAATTCATAGCGCACGCTATGAGTGATATTTAGCGTACGCAAACGGTGTAGTAGCGCACGCTAAATATTGGTTGTAGTGCACGCTACCGAGGTCAGATCAGACGACAGACGGTTTCTGGATTCCAGTACTGGGCATCTAATAATTCGTTAGCGTACGCTAACCATGGGTATTAACACACGCTAATGGTATGGTTGTAGCGCACGCTAAAAAAGGTACGTAGCGCGCGCTACCGTTTTCGGACAGTGGGTACTGGACTACCCAAATTACCCGTTAGCGCACGCTACGCACAAGGGCTAGCGCACGCTAACCTGAAGTGACTATATATTGGACAGTTAGCCAGAGTTTCGTCATTTCTCATTTCCCTTCGTTTTTGGAGCGACTTCGGGCGATTTTGGGCGACTTGGAGTGTTCTCTTCGAGATGCTATCACCTATCATCATATTCAAGGGTTTGAGTTGGATTATCATCACTTTATCATCTCCTTAACATCAAATCAAAGGTATTAATCTCTTGGATCTAGAATTTCGGATTTTTGGGTTTTTCCTTCCGATTTCCTCGTGTAAGCTTGGATTGTTGTTGGAATACATTAGATATGGATTATCTACCTTGGATAAATGTATTCCTACGGATTTAATGGCTATTTTCGGAATTATTTCAAGAACCCTTAGGGTTGACTTCAGTTAATTTGGGGATTTTCCGATTGTTGTTGTTGTAAACTTGAATTGTGGACTTCTATGAGATTATTGATGTCATTGATAGTGTTTTGCTGGTTTGAATCAATCATTTGAAGTTGGTTCGATAATTTGGGTTTGGTGTTAACCAACGGGAAGGATTTTCTCAACGTTTTCGTTAGAGTACATCTACAAGTTCGGATATTGTTGTATCGACGTTTGAGTCGGTTATGATCGTATTTGATTCGTGTAATGATCGAATATTTGGTATATTGTGTTATTCAAGGTTGTTCGAGCGACCGACATTTCATTTAGGACGTTGTTCGTGGACGGACATTCTTCATCGTTGTTGAGTAAGTTAATTCTTACTCGGTTACAAAGGATACTCATTCCTTTTGTTGTTGATTACTCATAATCATAACTCATTCATCATGGTATTAATCATATTGAGACTTGTAATTGTCGAATAATCATTTCATTCATGAGGAACGACGGTTCCAAATCATTTCATTGGGTTATCAATCACGTCACTATTATTTTCATCTCGGTGAGTCATCTTGGCCTTGTCGAATTATTATTCATTGATATTCATTGTGGTCATTCTCGTTCATATGACCTTCTGGGTTCATATTGCGTGGCCGGGTGTGGCTGTGTGGAATTTTTAGTCGGGCACACGATGATCATGTATTGGGTTCACCGATACATTGGACCGTGCACACGGTAACGCTTACCTCCGTGAGACTAATTAGGTACAAGGACGGGTGTGTCCGGTCATTCGTCTTGTACACTTGCATAGAACATTACGGGCGTACTATGATACTCCTCTTCAGCGTAATTCATAACTAAGGATATTTCATAACTTCAGATAATTCATGATTGTGTATTTTCAACCCTTGAGGATTGTTGTTCAGATAAGCGACCCGTTGGGGGATTTTGTTTTCAGGTCACGGCAAGGCAAAGGCACGGGAAGAGCATGTTGACGGCGAGGAGTCCCAGTGATACTAGTAGGGGGCCCCAGTCATTCCGTTTGTTTCAGTCATTTCAGTTATTTCGTCATCTGTATTTTCCGCTGCAAATTCCGTTTGAGATGTTTATTTGTTCAGGGTGGTGTATTTTATCTCCATATAAAATATACTAGTATTCTGTTTTGTCCTGGTGTATTGTACTTAAACTCCTCATCGGAGTACTTGGTAATATAATGTGGTTCGGTACTACAATTATATTATTTTATTCATCATTTTCATTGCCTGGTGGGTCCCAGTCGGGGATTCACGGCACTGTAATATCCGCCTAGTTTGGGGTGTTACATCCGGAGGGTCCCTCGCCTAGACGGAGGGAGAGCATCCTCTGCCTGGCCAGGAAATCGGCGGCTCTAACGCGGAAGACCGAGTAGGTCAGGGGGATGTCCTTTGTGAGGTGCCTGAACATGGGTGAGTGGCCGCAGAATACCCCCAGGACTGAGTAGAGAGCGAGATCGTTGCTGATGGGCTCGCCAGTAAGGACTATCTTGTCTACCCGGTCGATGTAATCTTCATCTGACTCATCCTTCCCCTGCCTGATTTTCATCATGCGGTGGGGGCCTTCTCGGCGAGCGACTTTGGCGGCGAAGTACGATGTGAAGTCGTTCGCCAGCTTCTCAAAGCAATTGATTGAGCGAGGTGGTAGTGAGATGTACCACCTGTGGGCGAGGTCGCCCAGAGTTAATGGGAACATTCGACACTTCGTCACATCTGATGCTCCGCATCCGGTCATGTAGATCCGGAATTTGCCTAAGTGGGTCTCCGGATCCGATCTCCCCTCATATAGAGGTGTTTTTGGGGGAGCGATCTTCGATTGAACTGGGGCGAGTTCGATCTGAGTCGCGAGTGGTTCACTTGGCCCAGCGATCGATCTCTTGGCGCCTGCCCTAGTTTCCAGGAGCGCCTTCATCTCGTCGAGCTGGCGCTGCATGGCGGCCATCGCCGTTGCCTGACTGCTCGCCGATTGGCTGCCGGAGCGTGAGCCAAGGCGATCGTGCACTGATCCCCTGGCCCCATGGTGAATGATGAGCTCCCTGCCAGTGGGTTCATTTCTTGGGCGAACGGGGGCCCGCTGACCGGCTTGTCTTCTGGGAGTCGGATATGCCGAACTCCTGGTAATGGATTCGGATACCGATGTCTCCCGACTGGGGCCTGAGTGTCCGGGTCGCCATGAGGGATCGCTCCCTAGGTAGCTGAAGACGGAATCATCCCGCCTTACGAGAGCATTCTCCTGCGGCTCGGGACTTTCCGTCGATTTCTCAACATATATCCCCTTGAGCTTCCGCTTGCCTGCCTAGCGGATGGCTGACGGAGTGATGGTGGGCGAGTCGCATGCCCTCCGTCGCTCCCTGAGGATGGCTATAGCCTCCTCAATCTGTTCCACCGTCTGGAACTGATCGAGTGAGAGGCTAGGACCGTCCCTCGGGGGCGGGAGTGAGAGCCTTGCGTCGCCGTGGTCACCTTCCGCCGTGGGCTGGGATTCGGTCCGGGCTGGAATGAGATTTCCGGCAGATCGCAGGGTGGCTCTCTTGGAGGTCGTTGCAGATGTCATTTTTCTGAAGGCTTTCTTTGAAGAACAGTGAGTGTTTCTTCGTGTATATGTCCGGAGAACAGTGAGTGTTCTTCGAGACGGTAGGAATAAAAATGAAGGTTAGATTTTGCCCTTCCTCTAGCGCCGATTGTTGTTACCCAAAATATTATGCGGAGATAGTATTGCTGGAATGATCGAGTAACAAACAAATGCGAGAACACTTCCGTGAGAAAATAAATAACAAAAGATTTGCCGGGGTTGTTAGTCCCGGGCTTGAATGCTCTCGCGAGATGTTATTAATAAATATACTGTGGAGTACAAATATTAATGTTAGAATCTATTACAATGAGTGTAAAGACTTCTAGTTATCTAAGCTGTAGAGCGTGTAGATTGCCGGAAGAAACAGATAGGGAGATCTGTGAGTTCTTGCTTTGGATGTACTGTAAGTGTGTATGAATATTACTATGAATGTGTAAGTAATTGCCAGATGATTTTTGTTTCTCTCTCTGTACGTGTTTCACTTATATTCACGATAATTCATCTGATTCTAGTCCCGCTGCCGTGTTATAAGCCTCCTATTTATAGGAGACAAGGTTGCTGGGACCTCTCTGCCGATTGCGGACGACCGTCGTTTTCTATATTATAATAAGATGGCCGATCGTCCCGTCACGTAGGTTTGTTCCCTTAAAGACTGGGGCTACTGCTGGTGGCCAGCTGTGTGAGCCAATGGGAAGCCTGCACGCGTCCTGAGTCGCTGTCTGGGGAGGACCCACTTTGTACCTTTCGGCGGCCCTGTCGGTAGGTGAGGGAGGTGACAGGCTGGGGTCAAAGGTCTTATCTGTCGGCGCCTTTTGCGGATCTGCATGTGGGTCACCGTCCAAGATTCGGTCTTCGACGACTTTTACGGATGTTGGATTTATACGTGGCACGAGACGATCGTCTCCGGTTGGACATCATAGACGATCACCAAATACCAAAAGACGATCGCCAGATACCAAAAGACGATCGCCGGATACCAAAATACGATCGCTGTGGATGCCGACCTCCGAGTGCTCGCCCAGAGTATGTCTTCTATGGTTGGCTCTCAGATCATCTTGCCGATCGCCATCGAGGCGTATTAATCGCCGCACAACAACTATGACTAGAAAACGTGGTAGGGATGAAACAAATCAAGTTTTGAAATGGCATCTTAGACTTGGTCATGTTGGTGAGACCAAGGTTTACAAGATGGAAAAAGATGGACTTATGGGTCCATTGGGATCGGATCCCTTTCCTACTTGTGAATCTTGCCTTAAAGGCAAAATGACTAAGTCCCCCTTCACAGGGACTTTTGAAAGAGCCGCTGATAAACTTGGATTAATCCATACCGACGTATGTGGTGCTTTGGAAGCAGCACGTGACGGATATCAATAGTTCATTACGTTTACAGATGATCATACTAGGTATGGTTATGTATACTTAATGAAACATAAATCCGAGGCCTTTGAGAAATTCCAGGAATTCAAGTCCCTAGTCGAGAAACAAACTGGTAACCATATCAAAGCACTTCGGTCGGACCGAGGTGGCAAGTATATGAGTATGGAGTTTGACGAGTTCCTTAAGGAACGTGGAATAGTGTCACAACTAAAACCTCCAGGTACTCCTCAGTTAAATGGTGTGTCAGAAAGAAGGAACCGGACCTTGTTGAACATGGTCCGTTCCATGCTGGGCTATACCGACTTACCAATTTACCTGTGGGGGTATGCACTTCTGACTGCTGCTTACATATTGAACAGATGTCCTTCCAAATCCGTTCCTAAAACTCCACATGAGATGTGGGAGGGCAAGAAACCAAGTCTTAATCACATTAGGATTTGGGGATGTCCCGCCTATGTCAAGAAGACTAAGGTGGAGAAGTTGGAAGCTAGGTCCGCGAAGGGACGTTTCATTGGATTCCCATCTGGGACGATGGGATATCTATTATACATGCTCGAAGATCAAAAGATCCTTGTTGCTTTACAAGCACACTTCTTGGAAGATGAATTCATTGAGGAAGGCGGAGCAGGTAGAAGTATTTCTTTAGAAGAATACAATGAAACTCCTCGGGAGACACCTGTTCAAGAAACTGGAACCTAACCTTCTGAAACGCAAGTACAACCACCTCGTAGGTCTAGTAGGGTGTCTCATTTACCTAAGAGGTATGGGCTTGTGCACTTTGAGGAGCTGGGTCTCCATGAGGTTCCAAGTGATAGCCAAGAGACCGACCCGACGACCTATGACCAAGCGATGGTGGATGTAGACTCCGCGAAATGGCATGAAGGTATGGAAGCTGATATGAAGTTGAGTAGTCCGAATAAAGAAAACGAAGCAAGGATCGACGTATATGGTCTTACAACGCGTCATGCACATACGGCGACATTTTTAGGCGAGAAAACAGACACAAGACGTAAAAGGACCAAGTTGCCGTGCTCGACCATGTCCAACCTGCCGGAAAATGTCCAACCTGCCGGAAATATCACCACTTGCCGAAAAATGCCGAGTACTACCGACCGAACTCGGCTGTGTCGTCCGACACGGCCCGTGCCGAGATGTACCGGATAAGCCAAACCGACTGCCCACAGGACTCGACCGTGTCCCAAGACACGGCCGAGTCGAACTCTTCCGGATAAGCCAAACTGACTGCCCAGACGCCCGACCGTGTTCCAGGACACGGTCGAGTCAATGCCGAACGTCCTTGTCGTGCCACGCAGTCGAGTCACTTTCCGACGTCCTTGTCGCACCGCGACCGTGTCAAACGGACACGGTCGAGTCACTGCCGACCAGATGCGCGCCGCGGCCGTGTCAAGCGACACAGCCCGTGTCCGGCAGCCAGCCAACTTTTTTTATTGCTGATTTTTGTGTGTTTTGTTATTTTCCCTTCCCTCACATGTCATGACTAGACTTGCATGTTATGTGGGGTGGCTTATAATCATTTTGTTGTGTGATTCCCCCTCCCTATCATTTGATTCATTTGTATTTTATTTTGATGTTTTGTTTTTCATTTCAAGATCATGTGATCTTGTTTTTTATTCCTTAGTTATTTAGGAGACTACACACCTATAAGTAGTCTTGGTGTTGCTTGTAAAGATCATATAATGAATTTGAATGTTGTTGTGAAAGAATACACTTTGTATTTCTATCCTTGGTAAATGATTTTTACCGAAACTTGATTTTTATTCGACGCGTTTTCGAGTATTAATCCGATCGATTCTCAATAGGTCTTGAGAAAAAATCACTTTATAGAATTATAGGTATAATTCGATAAACCTTTGTTCTTGTTCGGTCAAATCACTTTGATCGATATTATCACTTTTTCCGATATTACTTCCATTTTCATTTGTTCGAATTTTCATGGTCATATTCGATATTACATCCAAAAATACATCCAAAAACACCATACCCGTAAAAAAAGCCTTCCAATACGATATTCATACACATACTCCGTCCGATACATATTCGTATTCCCGAGCGAATTTGTATCATAAGTGGTATCGGAGCCCAATGTCATCTCCTTAGGCAATTTTATCAACGATTTCTTGTGAAAAACTATCTCCTGACTCTTGTTATGGATTTCTACGATCTCGATTTCTTGATTAAACTCCGTGACGCACTAAAAGGCTTACCGGAGCAACATATGCAAGCAAGATGCAAAGACGACGCCAACGATACTGATTTCTTGGCTAAATTCCGCCGCATACCGGAGTTTCACGGATATAATAATCCAGATGCGTGCATAGATTGCCTCCATGCTTGTAAGGAGCACTCGGACTTCAAGGCTGCCCCGATCAACCGCCGTGTCTCGCTGGTGACAGGGCGCCTCCGCGGTAGCGCCGCCGTCTGGTGGCAAAAACTGAAACAGTCTCGTTCACAACAACGTAAGCCAAAAACCAGAGATTGGCAAAAATTCATAAAACATTTCAACCGAAGGTTCAAATCATACCACCACTCGTTGTTTCCCCACCACCAATCTTCCGACGCCCCGCCACCGACATTCGATCTAAGTTTTCTCCCCATCAAGGAATTCCCAGCAGAATCCTTTTTCGATGAAGACGATGTCCCTACGGTCATTTTTAATGAAGTAGACGAGACAGAGGTTTCAACGGCGCAATACAACGAAGAAGATGAGTGGAGCCGTATTGATGAACTTGGATCTTGCTATTTTTAGCATGGGCCAATTGGTTGTGTTGGCCAAAGTGACCAAAACGGACCAAATTATTTTAATGGTGAGGAGCCTGTTAGTGTCATGAAAATCGGGCCGGATTATGAAGGGCCACCAGTATTTGATACCAAACCAGTTGACGAAGAGGAACCCATAATTGATTACGTGTTTCCCATTTTTGATGGTGCACCTGACGTGAAATCATTAATACTTCCATTTTTGATGTTGTGCCCGACGACGATCCATATCTCGATGAAAGTTGTTTTGAAGATTTTCGTCCAATTAATGATGTAGACTCCAATGAGGTGTTTTCGGTTCTTGATACGGAGCAAGAAGATGTTATGATTCTGGAACATCTGTATCTTGAGGCTTACCAAGATTTTGATATGAAAGTCGGCGACGAAGCATTTTTCCCAGGTCTTGAAGTGGCATCCGATGAAGAGCGACCTATTATTACTGTCGTGCTTCCCATTTCAGATGTCCGGCTATATGATGATTCATATCGTGATATCGGTATTACCTCGCAGAGTAACTATTATTATTTCATTAATAATGATAGTTATTTGTTTGGTGATTCCCTGAGATCCCCTATTACCTACCGTCTCAATATTTTGGGCCATATATGCACTGCGGATATTTTCGAAATCAAGTACGTAGAGGTTTTAGCTATTTCATTTGGAAACGACGGGAGTTCGGAATTGAGGATAATTCCCTTTAAAGGGGGAGGAAATGATACGAAACTGAGTAGTCCGAATAAAGAAAACGAAGCAAGGATCGATGTAAATGGCCTTACAACACGTCATGCACGTACGGCGACATTTTTAGGCGAGAAAACGGACACAAGACGTAAAAGGACCAAGTTGCCGAGCTCGACCGTGTCCAACCTGCCGGAAAATGTCCAACCTGTCGAAAATATCACCACCTGCCGGAAAATGCCGAGCACTACCGACCGAACTCGGCCGTGTCGTCCGACACGGCCCGTGCCGAGATGTACCGGATAAGCCAAATCGACTGCCCATAGGACTCGACCGTGTCCCAAGACACGGCCGAGTCGAACACTTCCGGATAAGCCAGACTGACTGCCCAGACGCCCGACCGTGTTCCAGGACACGGTCAAGTCAATGCCAAACGCCCTTGTCGCGCCGCGCGGTCGAGTCACTATCGGACGTCCTTGTCGCGCGGCGACCGTGTCAAACAGACACGGTCGAGTCACTACCGACCAGATGTGCGCCGCGGCCGTGTCAAGCGACACGGCCCGTGTCCGGAAAGCCAGCCAACTTTTCTTATTGCTGAGTTTTGCGTGTTTTGTTGTTTTCCCTTCCCTCACATGTCATGACTAGACTTGCATGTTATGTGGGGTGGTTTATAATCATTTTGTTGTGTGATTCCCCCTCCCTATCATTTGATTCATTTGTATTTTATTTTGATGTTTTGTTTTTCATTTCAAGATCATGTGATCTTGTTTTTTTATTCCTTAGTTGTTTAGGAGACTACAGACCTATAAGTAGTCTTGGTGTTGCTTGTAAAGATCATATTATGAATTTGATTGTTGTGAAAGAATACACTTTGTATTTCTATCCTTGGTAAATGACTTTTACCGAAACTTGATTTTTATTCGACACGTTTTCGAGTATTAATCCGATTGATTCTCAATAGGTCTTGAGAAGAAATCTTCTTATCGAATTATAGGTCTAATTCGATAAATCCTTATCCTTGTTATTGATCGTTCAAGTCTTCTTGATCGATATTGTTACTTTACCCGATATTTCATCCATATTCATATACTCGACTTACCATACTCGTAAAAAGCCTTCCGCTATCATACACTCATATATACTCCGACCGATACATATTCGTATTCCCAGGCGAATTCGTATCATAAGTGGTATCGGAGCAAGAAGATGTTATGATTCCGGAACATCTATATCTTGAGCCTTACCAAGATTTTGATATGAAAGTCGACGACGAAGCATTTTTCCCAGGTCTTGAAGTGGCATCCGATGAAGAGCGACCTATTATTACTGTCGTGCTTCCCATTTCAGATGTCCGGCTATATGATGATTCATATCGTGATATCGGTATTACCTCACAGAATAATTATTATTATTTCATTAATAATGATAGTTATTTGTTTGGTGATTCTCTGAGATCCCCTATTACCTACCGTCTCAAGATTTTGGGCCATATACGCACTGATGATATTTTTGAAATCAAGTACGTAGAGGTTTTAGCTATTTCATCTGGAAACGACGGGAGTTCGGAATTGAGGACAATTCCCTTTAAAGGGGGAGGAAATGATACGAAATTGAGCAGTCCGAATAAAGAAAACGAAGCAAGGATCGACGTAAATGGCCTTACAACGCTTCATGCACGTACGGCGACATTTTTAGGCGAGAAAACGGACACAAGACGTAAAAGGACCAAGTTGCCGAGCTCGACCATGTCTAACCTATCGGAAAATGTCCAACCTGCCGGAAATATCACCACCTGCCGGAAAATGCCGAGCACTGCCGATCGAACTCGGCCATGTCGTCCGACACGGCCCGTGCCGAGATGTACCGGATAAGCTAAACCGACTGCCCACAGGACTCGACCGTGTCCGAAGACACGGCCGAGTTGAACTCTTCCGGATAAGCCAAACTGACTGCCCAGACGCCCGACCGTGTTCCAGGACACGGTCGAGTCAATGCCGAATATCCTTGTCGCGCCGCGCGGTCGAGTCATTGTCGGACGTCCTTGTTGCGCCGCGACCGTGTCAAACGGACACGGTCGAGTCACTGCCGACCAGATGCGCGCCGCGGCCGTGTCAAGCGACACAGCCCGTGTCCGGCAGCCAGCCAACTTTTTGTATTGCTGATTTTTATGTGTTTTTTTGTTTTTCCTTCCCTCACATGTCATGACTAGACTTGCATGTTATGTGGGGTGGCTTATAATCATTTTTTGTGTGATTCCCCCTCCCTATCATTTGATTCATTTGTATTTTATTTGATGTTTTGTTTTTCATTTCAAGATCATGTGATCTTGTTTTTTATTCCTTAGTTGTTTAGGAGACTACACACCTATAAGTAGTCTTGGTGTTGCTTGTAAAGATCATATAATGAATGTTGTTGTGAAAGAATACACTTTGTATTTCTATCCTTGGTAAATGATTTTTACCGAAACTTTGTTTTTAATCAATGCGTTTTCGAGTATTAATCCAATCGATTCTCAATAGGTCTTGAGAATAAATCACCTTATCGAATTATAGGTCTAATTCGATAAACCTTTGTTCTTGTTCGGTCGAATCACTTTGATCGATATTATCACTTTTTCCGATATTACTTCCATTTTCATTTGTTCGAATTTTCATTGTCATATTCGATATTACATCTAAAAATACATCCAAAAACACCATACCCGTAAAAAAAGCCTTCTGCTACGATATTCATACATATACTCCGACCGATACATATTCGTATTCCTAGGCGAATTCGTATCAGAAACTGAGATAGACTCGATGCATATCAATCAGGTCTGGACTCTAGTAGACCACCCCAAGGGCATAGTGCCTATTGGGAACAAGTGGATCTACAAGAGAAAGACTGATGGTGATGGCAAGGTTGACGCTTATAAGGCCAGGCTTTTGGCAAAGGGTTATACCCAGAAGGAAGGGATCGATTACCACGATACCTTCTCGCCCGTAGCCATGATCAAGTCTATTCGCATGATGCTTGCTATAGCTGCCTACCACGATTATGAGATATGGCAAATGGACGTAAAGACGGCTTTTCTTAATGGATTCCTCGAGGAGGAATCTATATGAAGCAGCCTAAAGGCTTTGTGTCCGAAGTCGATATTCAGAAAGTGTGAAAACTTCAGCGTTCCATTTATGGACTGAAGCAAGTGTCGCGTGGTTGAAACCTTCGTTTTGACGAGGCGGTCAAAGAGTTTGACTTCGTGCAAAATGAAGAGGAACCTTGTTTATACAAGAGGGTTAGTGGGAGCAAGATCGCATTCTTAGTACTATATGTGGATGACATTCTACTAATAGGAAATGATGTGGGAATGCTCAGTTCTGTGAAAGCTTGGCTTTCGAGTAATTTCTCCATGAAAGACTTGGGAGAAGCTACCTATATTCTTGGTATTCGGCTCTACCGGGATATAACGAAGAGAACAATAGGTCTTTCCCAAGCCCTCTATATAGATAAAATCTTAAAGCGATTTAAGATGGATTATTCTAAAAGAGGGTTCCTACCGATGCGACATGGAATAAAACTCTCCTTGAAGATGTGTCCTCAAAGTGAGGAACAACGAAAGGAAATGAGTAACATACCATATGCTTCGGCCGTGGGTAGCCTTATGTATGCTATGTTGTGTACAAGACCTGACATTTCGCATGCTGTAAGCGTGGTGAGTAGGTTTCAGGCAAACCCAGGTAGGGAACATTGGACTGCCGTAAAGAACGTTCTCAAGTACTTGAGAAGGACTAGAGATATGGTTCTGATGTATGGCGGTGGAGAATTGGATGTGGTGGGATATACTGACTAGGACTTTCACGGACTGAAGGACGACTCTATGTCTACTTCTGGCTACATATTTACTCTTAATGGAGGAGCAGTATCTTGACGTAGCGCCAAGCAAAGCGCGACTGCTGATTCCACCTGTCAGGATGAGTATCAAGCAGCCTCGGAGGCTTCCAAGGAAGGGTTCTGGATTAAGAAGATTCTGGGAGAACTTCAAGTGATACCATGTGCTGAGCTGCCTGTTCCACTGTACTGCGACAACGACGGAGCTGTAGCGCAGGCCAAGGAGCCGAGGTTTCACAACAGCACCAAACATATTGAGAGGAAGTATCATCTCGTAAGAGAATTTGTTCGTAAGGGATACATTGTGCTGCACAGAGTAGACTCGGCTGACAACGTCGCCGATCCACTGACCAAGCCACTTTCTCAGACTAGCTTGGAGAATCATCTGGAGAACATGGGTATTAGATACCATAGTGTGTGGCATTGAGTGCAAGTGGGAGATTGTTAGGAGTATGCCCTCGAATGCCAATTAGAGGATGTTGAGTGAGGGCATTGTACTTGTTATTATGTAAATCATCAATATAAGACAATGGATGTTTCTTTATTTACTGGTAGTTACTGGAATTCCTAACTCGTAAATATACATATAGAAACTAGTCCATGTATTTGAGAGCAAAACGTTCCACTCCTTATTGGATAAGGGGGTCGGCACTGGAAAGGTTTATAGCTCAAATACTTAATCGTTCGCAAGTCGATGAAACTTGACTAGCGTTAAGTTTATGTGAAGACTTGTATGACGTGTTCTTTGACAAGGAGAGTGCCTGTCGAACACTAATGGTTAGTGGGAGCATACGTTATAGGTATGCTAATTGGATTAGTATACTCGATTCGTCACATGGATTTCACTCCGGGACAGTCAATGATGGAATCGAAAGGTTGTGATAGGTATTCGTGAACCTTCTACTTGCGGATTTAGTAGGGATGTGCTTGTGACGTCAAGATTTTCATTAGAGTAGTTCGACCCTATAAACCGGAAGGCGGGGGTCAACCTCGACATGCATCTTGATGGGCAAGTAGCAGGTCCTACTGAATACCAGGATAGAATTCTTTATCCCGTTAGTGAGCGGGTTATATGTCCTATGCGGTTATTGGCAGATGAGATCATAAGTCTTTGGCCAAAGCATTGGAGCTAGTTGTATTGGATACACGAGAGCTCGATGATCTCGATTTGCATTAACGCATGCATAGTGTCAAGTATAGATAGGGCTTGACTGACCGTGACCCTATAACTTGAACGGGACATTTGAAAGAAGGGTTTATACGTATACTGGTATTCACGACAGAATGGTTCTTGAATGATCCCAATCATTCGTTCCCAGTTGGGGTACAGTGTAGGCCGCCAGGCTGGCTAGGTGGTGTTACTACTCTTTGGTTCCTCCCATTGTTGACTGAGACGGACCTACCGAGTCGCGCAATAGTATTGACGATGGAATGTATCAAGCTTATTATCTCATTGTGAATATTAGATATTGGATATCTAATTTGGGACATTAGATGTTTAAATCGATTTATTGGATAAATTGATTTACGGCCTAATGAATTAAATAAATTACTGGTGATTAATTTAATTCATAGATATAATTATTTCTTGGAGAAATTAATTATGTTGTTATGTATTTAATGTGATTAATTGATTGGATTAATTAATCGACACAAATACATCGGAACGGAATCGTAGTTTATCTGTTTGGACTCACGGGAGTCCGAAACGACCGAACTCTTCCGTTTTTGCATAGTAGCCGCCCCCCCTTTGTTTCCACTCACTTTCCTCTTGTCTTGTTGTTTTCAGTTTATATGAAAGAACATGACATTGTGGGGTTTAAAATCGTGTGGCATGATTTTTATTATTAAAGTGAGAGTTGAATAAAGGGAAGAAGACATCTCTCACTTCTCATCTATTCCATTTCCAACGTGAGTTTTGAGAGAGAGAGAAAAACTTCTTCATCTTCATCTTCTTCTTTATGTGTTCTTGAGAGTTTTCTTAGAGAAAAATATCAAGAGATAAAATCGAGAGATAGATTATACACTTAGAGTGCTATAATCAAAAAGGTTCATCACTTGATTCTAGCCGTAACCTTGGAGGTTAATCGGGTGTTGTCATTCCGGTCGTTTCTTCGGCGCGTGGCAAGTAGAGACGCGGTGCTTTCGGCATTGGATCGTTCAAGAGCTTGGAGCGGATTGGATTCGTAGAGATCAATCAAAGTTTGGGGAATAGCTCAAGACAAAGGTTACCATTTAATCAACGGACTTCAAGGGTGAATTTCTTACAACTCTTGCTTTTCGTTTTATATTCGTATATACGTAGCTCGATCGATTCTCGTAGGGATTCGGATCGAATTAATTTTCGTTTTACTGCTTCCGCTGGGCCTTCGTTTTAGGCACCGAATCTCAACAGTATCTTGCCATACTCTACCTCCTCGAGGTCATTAGGAATCATTAAAAGTCATAGACTTAACCTCACCACTATACAAGCTTTCAACACTCAATTGCTCTATAGGGAATAAACTTAGATGAGTATTTCACACGAACTCTCATAGCTTAGTTTTCCCAATGAACCAAGTTCTTAGGATCTCCAGTCATCTTGGTTGGTTCACCACTATGATAATTCTCAATTTCTGGATTTTAAACCCATTTCCTCTAGCAATTTATTCATTTGATCATGGTTTAACCCTTTGGTTAGCGGATCCGCTAGATTATCCAATGACCTCATATAGTCAATAGAGATAATCCCACTTTTGATCAAATCTCTCACGGTATTATGGCTTCGACGAATATGTCGAGAATTTTCATTATACATGTTACTTCTTGCCCTACCAATAGCAGCTTGGCTATCGCAGTGAATCGTCACTGTAGGCACTGCATAGAATATCTTCTAAAAAGTTTCTGAGCCACTCGGCTTCTTCACCGGCTTTGTCCAAAGCTATAAATTCCAATTCCATGGTGGATCCGGCTATACATATTTGTTTCGCGGATTTCCACGAGACAACTCCACCCTGAATGGTAAACACGTAACCACTTATAGAAAATGAACTTTTCGTATCAGGTATCCAATTCGCATCACAGTAACCTTCAAGTATTGAATAGTGTAGCCCAAGGTTTTGAGTATATTTTAAGTACTTCAAAACTCTAACAAGAGCTTTCTAATGCTCTTTGCTTGGATAGCTCGTGTAACGACTCAATTTGTTCATAGCGCAAGCCAAGTCTGGTCGAGTGCAATCTGTAAGATACATTAAACACCCAATAACTCGTGCATATTCTTCTTGTGCAAGGAGATCCCCTCGAATTTTGCTCAAGTGAACATTTAACTCTATTGGGGTCTTAGCTGGCAGGCTATCAAAAGCATTAAACTTCTTGAGAACTTTCTCAGCATAGTGAGATTGTGTCAAGATGATTCCATCAGATTTTCTTAAATTTCCATTCCAAGAATTACATCGGCTAGCCCCATGTCTTTCATGTCAATTTATTTTAACATGTTCTTAGTGTCGTTAATCACTTGTATATTGCTGCCCATGATTAACATGTCATCTATATAAATACATACAATAACATAGCCATTATTAGTGTTCTTAATATAAACACATTTATCACACTCATTTATTTTAAAACTATTTGATAACATTACATTATAAAATTTCAAGTGCCACTGTAATGGAGCTTGTTTCAATCCATATAAACACTTAACCAGTTAGCAGACCTTTTTCTCCTGTCCAGTTACTACAAACCCTTCAGGTTGTCCCATATAGATCTCTTCATCCAGATCACCATTCAGATAAGCAGTCTTAACATCTATTTGATGAATCTCAAGATCGTGCAAAGTAGTAATCGCAAGAAGCACTCGAATAGATGTAATCCTCGTTATAGTGAATAGGTATCGAAAAAATCGTACCATTCCTTCTGCTTGAAACCTTTGACTACTAAACGAGCTTTATACTTCTCAATTGACCCATCTGCTTTGTACTTCCTTTTAAGGATCCATTTTCATCCTAAAGGCTTACAAACTTCAGGTAAATCAACCAATACCCAAGTTTGGTTTTGCAAAATTGAGTCAATTTCAATCTGAATATCTTCTTTCCAGAGCAACCCGTCTGCTCTAGCATAATCTACTTTGATCTATGCTGGTTCTTCATCCAACAAGAATGCTATGAAGTTAGGTACAAATGTCTTTGGTGTCCTAACCCTACTACCACGTCTTAATTATACATCTTCCAGATTATATCTTGATCGCTTACTATTGGGCTTCGGTCAGCATCCTGCCTGCATTAGCTTAAAAATGCGCGAGGCGCGGCTTGCGATTCTACCTGTGAGATCTGCACTAGAAAGTGGTTAAATGAATTGATTTGGACTACTCATACCAACAAGATGCATCTTCTTTTCTGTTATCCATCTCATAGAAACTCCAAAGTTAAGCGTGCTTGGCCTGGCGTAGTTATGGGATGGGTGACCCCCTGGGAGGTTTCTCAGGTACGCGTGAGTGAGGACAAAGCGCGCTAGAAAAGACTCGTGTTGGTACAGTGGGGACAGTCTTCATCATTCTGGGGACCAACAATTGGTATCGGAGCAAGTCACGGGTGCGGATTCCCTCGGAGTATCCTAAAATAAGGCTGCCAGAATGTTGGAACTGAGAGGCGGGCATGCAGCAGATATTGCCACTTGGCCGGAACTGAGATGCTGGTGCAGTGGAGGTTGTCAGAGAGGGCTATGTGATCAAATCTAGTATGCTGGAACTGAGATACTGGCGCAGTGGAAGTAAATGAAGGTGGAACATTTGCTGATGTCAAGAGTTGGAGGACTGTGTGAATGAATCTAGCCGCTAGAGGGCTGTGTGATCAAATCTAGTTTGCGGAGATTTCCAGACTATGGGGCTGAAATGCTGGCAGATACTGGGAGGGGGATTGTTTGTAATACCCGCAATTTGCTTTTCCCGGTATTTTCATTTTTGATGTATTTCTCGTTTGTAGCGACCCTCGTATATTTTTTTAGTGTATTTCTCCCGTTATCTTTTGATCTGATTCTCGTAAATCGTTATTCGGAACCGCCGTTTCGGGGTTGCCGCAAGTCCATCTTATGTCCTTATGGACGTTGTGAGCTTTTGCTTGGTGATTCGATGGCGTGTTGTATTATGTTGTCGTATTGTCCCTTAGAGAGCGTCGTGAACTCTTGATGTCTTTCCCTTTTGAGTTGGTTATGTTCTGGATGTTTCGGAGTCGTGTCGGGCTAGATGTTAGCCTTTGGTTCTTGCACTCGGGCAGGCCACATGAGTTGTCGATTGTGTTTGGCGCTCGTGCGGAGCCGAATGCTAGGCAGAGGACTCCAGGGACGCACGAGCAGGAAGCACGAGCTGGTGCTCATGCGCGTCGCTCGTGCGTGTTGGTCAGAAGGTGGGCAGTGGTCTGGCACACGACCAGACGCCCGAGCAATTGGTCGTGCCCGCTGCTCGTGCGCAATCAATGCTCGGAAGTGACTCCCAGGGACGCACGAGCAGGAAGCACGAGCTAGTGCTCGTGCGTGTTGGATAGAAGTCGGGCAGTGGCCTGGCGCATGACCAGATGCACGAGCACTTGGTCGTGCGTGGTGGTCGTGCGTCTCTGAGGTATTTAAGGGGACAGTCGCATTTTTCGGCGTCATTTTTCATCTCTTCTTCTTCTTCTCCGAGGGTTAGGCGACTTAGGCGATTTGGAGGCTGAAGTTTGGATCGTGTATCATCATCCATCCAAGATTTTGAGTTCTAACACAAATTTATCATCATTTAATCATCTTCTACCTCTTGAATCATGGTAAAGTTTCCTTGAACCCTATTCTGGGAAAGATTTGGGTGTTTTCACGTTTTCGTCCGATCCGTTCCGTTTTGTTGGTTAATTCATGATGAATATGGTTAATCTTGTTGGTATTCGTCGTTTTCCTACGGATTCATGGTGTATTTCGTAGTATCTTTCGTTATCGAGAGGGTTTGGTTGTGGTCCGCCCTCGTTGTTGTTTTAGTACGAATATACATGAATCGTAGGCGGGTTTTCGGGTGTATTCCATTTCCGTAATTGTTTAGAAGTGGTTGTGATTATTTTATTCAAATCGTTAGGTTCATTTCCGCCAGTTCCTCGCGGTCGTGTTTGACTCTTCATTTCCGTTCGTGTCGCCGTCTTTTTGATCGAGGCAAGTACACTTATGAACTTACAATCTTAATGAAGTAGTATTGCATGAGAATTTTGTGTGTGTGTGTATGCTCACTACGGGTTAGATCCGACGGGGTCGCGGTAGGGGTCCACGGAGGGGTGGATCCACGGTTAATTATGGTGTATTTCACAAATGTGTTTTGATATTGGCATTTCCGGAAATGTGTGCTTTGGAACTATGTTTTCTTGATTGCATGCATTGACTATGTGTGTAAGATGTAAGTTGTTCATTTGGTTACTTGTACTAGCGTAATTTCTAACCCCTCTGGGGACCCATTTTGGGGAAATTCGTTTTATGAGTTTCAGGTCAGGTTCATCGAGACGAGCGGGTGTTGGACCAGTATGCGGATGATGGCCGTGCGTGATGATTGTGCACGAGTGGTGTCTTATTGTCTTCTATCTTTTTACCTCTTGTGGTTTTTAAACTAATAGAAGTACTCGAGTACTTAAGAGTTCTTGTTCGTCCGGATTGTATTGTTGTCTATTGTGTTTGTGTCGGATGATGGTGTTATGTTTGACCGGTTGAACCGGGTGGATTACTTTTGTTTTGCGTCTTTATGATGAGGTGTTATTTTGTTGTTTCCGCGAGTCGATGAGTTTGATGTTTGTTCAGCCTAGTGGGTCCCATATAGGGATTCACGGCGCTGTAATATACTTCGAATATCTTGGGGGTGTTACAGAAATGGTATAGGAGCTCTAGGTTTATGGATACCTAGGCTTGTCGGTTTATTGGGTCTTCTTGTGTTTCGTTTTGCACATCATCGACACGCTGCCATGATTCTGGTACTACCAGTGTCCGTAAGTTTTTCCTTACTCTGTTCCTTGTTTCCTTGGATCGCACCTTTGATTCTCGATTGTGATTGTTTTTCTTCTTGTACATACCATCGTATGGCCTTTGCTACTTCTTTAACATCAGTATGGATGCTAGAAGAGGCTGTGGTCGTGGTCGTGGCCGTGGATGCGGCTGGGGACGTGGGGCAGCCGGTGGGGCGGCCCCATCGCAGTCTTCGGGAGCCGACAGTACCGGCGACCGTCACAGTCATGCTTCTTCTCAGGAGCGCGCCGACCTTGGTATTGCGGCCGTTATGCAGCAAATGGTGAATCAAATGGCGGCGATAGCTCAGGCGGTTCAGAACTTGGATCCGGCACATGCTAATCGGGGCGGAGGGGATCGATGGCTTCAGGATGTCATCAAGATGCATCCTCCTCAGTTTTCAGGAGTTTCGGACCCGATCGGCTGGGAGGTGTGGATCAAGGAGATATCTAAAGTCTTCACTGCTACCAACTGTCCCGAGGACCGTAAGGTCCCTATTGCCCAGTACTTTCTCACTAGGGATGCTATGGATTGGTGGGAGGCCGTTGGGCCCAAAGACCATGTTGCTTCGTGGGCCGAATTTCAGGAATTGATGGAGACCGAATATTACCCGTGGCCGGTCAGACAGGCTCGAGTACATGCTTTCTATGATGCTCAACCACGGGATATCCCCGTATCTCAAGCTATTGCCGATTTTAACAAGGAGTTGGGTTATGTGAAGACCCAAGTTGTCGAGGAGAGCGACAAAATTTTCCATTTTTCCAGGCGGATGAAATTGTCGATTCGGGACTATATGTCGGGGCTCGTCTGTACTACCTTAAAGGATTATCAAAGTAGGGCCCTTGCTTACGATATGTCGGTTACGGCTAGCGAGGCAACCCGCGAGAGCAAGAAGCTGAAGTCCGTCGGGAATTTTTCTGGCCACAAAGGTGGGGGTCAGCAGAAATTCCAGTCTGCTAACTTTTCCGCTGATGGTGGCCCAGCTCGATCTACTGGGTTTCCCCGTAGGGCTGCCAGTGCCCCTTCTCGGGAGGTGAAGTGTTTTAACTGTGGCCATCAGGGCCACATCAGTCGTAATTGTCTGAACCCTTTGCTGATGTGTAATCAGTGTGGCCAGCCGGGCCACAAGGCTACTTTCTATGCTGAGAGGGAGAGAATCCTTGGTGCCCGGGCTTCCATTCCAGCGCCTAGGGAACCAAGTGTGAATCAAGGACCGTTTGCTTCTCAATCCCCGCCAAGTGCTAGTCGAGGGAGAGGTCGGGGTCAGCCCGCTAAGGGGGGGAGCTTCCAGTGTCGGCTCAGCCCACCCGCGTGTCTATGAGATGCGGAGAGACGATGACCCAGCGGCTACTGTGGCGACAGGTACCGTTCATATTCTTTCTCAACCTGTCAGTGTGCTTTTCGATTCTGGTGCTACGCATTCGTTCATATCTCTGGAGTGTGTGCGCCGTTTGAGTCTCGACTGTTTGATGCCTTGTGAGCCCTTCATCGTTAAGCTTCCTAGCGGTGATAGGATCATTGGTGATCAGGAGGTTCGAGACTGTTCTGTGCTTATTTGAGCGAGGGTTTGGCCCTCTAATCTTATTATTGTGGGTATTGAGGGTGAGGATTTGATTCTCGGGGATGATTGGCTCGAGCGGCATGGTGCAATTATGAACTACCGCACGAGGATCATCACCATGCTAGCCAAAGACGGCACCGAGCACTCTTTCGCCGGGCGAAAGAGGGGAAACCATAAGTTCGTTATTAACGCCTTGAAGGCGATGAGGCTCCTGCGAAAGGGGTGTACTGGTTATTGGTGCTATGTCTTGAAGTCGGAGAGTTGTGGAGTCGAGCTTTCGTCGATTCCAATCATTAGTGAGTTTCCTGATGTATTTCCTGACGAGTTACCGGTATTGCCACCGGATCGTGAGGTCGAGTTTGCTATAGAGTTAGAGCCGGGCGCGGCTCCTATTTCGAAGGCGCCGTATCGCAATGCACCTTCAGAGATGGCCGAGTTGAAGAAGCGGTTGAGTGAACTTCTTGAGTTGGGGTATGTCCGACCGAGGGCCTCGCCTTGGGGTGCACCGGTCCTGTTTGTGCGGAAGAAGGATGGTTCACTGCGTTTGTGTATCGACTATCGCGAACTAAACAATATGACCATCAACAACAAGTATCCTTTGCCGAGGATTGATGACTTGTTCGATCAGTTGTAGGGAGCTGCGGTATTCTCGAAGATTGATTTGAGATCGGGGTACTATCAGCTCCGGGTGAGGGAGTCCGATGTGCCGAAAATAGCTTTTTGGATGAGATATGGACATTATGAGTTTGTAGTTATGCCTTTCGGGTTAACTAATGCGCCGGCGGTGTTCATGCAGTTGATGAACAAAGTCTTTATCGAGTATTTGGATAAGTGTGTCGTTGTCTTCATTGACGATATTCTTATTTACTCGAGGAACTGTAACACCCCAATTCACAACTGGGACATTACACGCCGTAGAACCCTCGTGAGGTCTACCAGGCTAACACATGACATATAAACCACAATGTAATCCCGAATGATGCACTCAAAAGTAAATAAGGCCGTGGCCTCGGCCAAAACATTTTTAACGTAATACATGAACAGAGGTTAAATACCAATTCATTGCCCACGCAGGGGACTTAAACCAAGTTTCAAAATAGACAGTCTAACTTCAATACTCGACAATGCAATGACAAAACATAAAAATGCAGACTCGAGCCACATCATCAAGCCAGCCCATCCTTTGCATGCATGCCCCGTGCTTGCTCCTCAGCCCTCCCGGTACCTGAAATGCATAAGACGCATTTCCCCCATTTAAGGGGTTAGCATTCGAATAGCTAGTGCAAGTACACAATTACACAACATTATATATATATATATATATTTTTTTTAGAAAGGTTTGGTTCAACGGTAGAAATCCTAGTATACAAATCCTAAGTTTACAATGCCCAGGTTCGAACCTGGGGAAACCCAAACACAAGACTCTAAAAGAGACCTTGTGACCAGCTGCTCTAGAGCACACTGGCACACAACATTATATACATACACGATTCAACGCAAACAAATCATTAGGAAAAATCATTTCAAAAATCAATATTCCGGAATATCACATTTACACCAAATCAATATATTATCAAGCTTTCCACATCACAATTATCCACGTTTGGTAACTCGCGACCGTACCCATTAGTATCGGCCCCCAGAGGTCCCGTCGGACCGTCCCCAGGTGAGAAACCACTTCCGCGGCCGTACCCATTAGTATCGGCCCCCAGAGGTCCAATCGAACCGTCCCCAGGTGGAAGAACATCAACGCACGCACCCAAGTCCACTTCCGTGGCCGTACCCATTAGTATCGGCCCCCAGAGGCCTCATGCCATCCCCAGGTGGAAGAGTAACCAATACAATCGTTCAATAAACCAGTTTACATCATTCGCATCAAAACCGTACACACATAATGAAATATAATACATGTACTTGCCTTGGATAATACGACGCGAAGGAAACGACGAAGGAATAGGTTACGGTCCGAACAATCCTCTCAAATCCGACCCTAACACAATAATGATATACAACCAATCTCAACATCATGAATACGAAGAAATTCATCCTATTTCTACCCGTTGGGACAATTCATCGGACACCACGAGCGCATAAGGAAATGAAATCAGTCAACGGTGTAATAACGGGATTTCACGAGTATACTATCAAAATCTAACAACAACATCGGTTAAATCGGATTAAAATACAAGATCATCACCAAACCCTCCCCAAAATCATACTAGGGTTAAATGAGTTCTTACCTCTTGAAGATTCAAGCCCTATAATCCGAAGAACACATGCTAGATCCACAATCCGAGCTACACGATCGAAGGAAGATGAAGAAAAACACAGAATCAAATGGTAGATGGAGAAAAATCCCCCTCTCAACCCTCTCTCTCTCGCGCACGGTGGAAGGAAGGAAGAAATGAACTGCATCCGCTGAAAAGAAACGCTGATATAGCGCTGACCGCATTGTGTGCGGCTCGGCTAAATCAGGCCGCGGCACGGGCCAAAATTGCGCCTGATGATCGGCCGACCGCTCGTTGTGCCGCGGCTCATTCGAAGTGTGCCGCGCCTGCACTCGGCATGTGCCGCGCTGCCGGGATCGCCGCGCACGTGGTACGAGAGGTTTTGGGCCGCAAGTGCCACACGGTGTGCCGCGGCCCGACAAGTGTGCCGCGCACCGACCGGCTGTGTGCCGCGGCGCACAATCCTTGTGCCGCGCACACGGCGATACCGCCGCCAATAATCGGGTAATGTGTGTGCCGCGCCCACACCCTCGGGTCCCAAAATGACGAAAAAATGATCCGGAAAGAGAATAAAAGCAATAGGAATCGATATTTGGGCAACAATAACACGAAATGGAAGTACGGAACCCCAAAACGATCTGAGGTACACAACCAAAGTCGAAACAAGGAACAAATTCCCTAAACTTCTAGGAAATTACAAAAAAAACGGCCCAAACATCCGAAAATCACGATACAACGTCGGATTAACAATCCGAAACTCACAACATGCTCTACTCAATCATACGAACTCATGGAAGTAAGAAAATGACGAAATCGAACGAGTTTAACGAGAATCGAATAAACATGAGACAAAATATAACACAAGATGAAATTACGTAAAAACATCATCGAGACCCGTCTAAGTGGAGAAACTCCAAGAACAAAATAGGTTCAGAATTCCAAAACAGTGCCAAGCGAGTTGTCCGAAACGAATATACACCAAAAATAGAAATCACTAAAAATAGAAAACGCGGATATTACATTATCTCCCCCTAAAAATAAGTTTCGTCCCGAAACTTACAACACGAATAACTCGGGGTATCTCGACCTCATACTCTCCTCCGTTTTCCACATGGCTTCCTCGTATCCATGCCTCAACCACTGCACTTTGACCAAAGGAATGGTTTTGTGCCTGAGTTGCTTCACTCGACGCTCTAAGATCTGTATCGGCCTCTCCTCGAAGGTAATGTCGGGCCCCAACTCGATCTCTCCAAAATCAATAATATGGCTAGGGTCCGATACACACTTCCTAAGCTGGGAAACATGAAATACGTTATGCACGTGGCTTAGGGACGGCGGCAAGCCTAACCGATACGCAAGCTCTCCAACTCTATCTAAAATCTCGAATGGCCCAATAAACCTTGGACTAAGTTTACCCTTCCGACCGAAGCGGTAAACTCCCCGTGTCGGCGACACCTTAAGCAACACATGGTCTCCCACCTCAAACTCCAACGGTCGGTGACGGGTATCGGCATAAGACTTCTATCGACTCTGGGCCGTCAACAATCTATCGCGAATCAGGCCAATCTTCTCTCTCGTCTCAACTATCATGTCGGGCTCGGTACCAATCAGGTCGGACGCATCGTTCCAACACAACGGCGATCTACACCTTCTCCCATATAATGCCTCAAATGGTGCCATTTTAATCGAGGCGTGGCAACTATTGTTGTACGTGAACTCGATTAACGGCAAGTGCGACTCCCAATCATCCTTCCAATCTAAGGCACAGGCTCTCAACATATCCTCTAACGTCTGGATCGTCCGCTCTGACTGTCCGTCAGTCTGAGGGTGGTAAGACGTACTGAGTCTCAACTCAGTCCCCAAAGCTCGATGAACGGCCTGCCAAAAATGTGATATGAATCGGCCATCACGATCCGAAACAATACTCTTAGGGGTCCCATGTAATCTCACGATCTCCGCAATAAACACTCGTGCAAGCCTCTCTGGCCCCCAAGTGTCCTTAATACTTAGAAAATGAGCTGATTTGGTTAGTCGATCGACAACGACCCAAATCATATTCATTCCAGTCCGAGTCTTAGGCATACCGGTAATGAAATCCATAGAAATATCCTCCCATTTCCACTCCGGAATAGGAAGTGGTCGTAATGACCAGCTGGTCGCCGATGCTCGATCTTAACTCGCCGACAGTCGACACCTCGACACAAACTCGCTAACGTCTGTCTTCAAATTACTCCACCAGTAGTTGCTCCTCACATCCTTGTACATTTTACTCGTACCAGGATGTATGGAGTAAGGTGTAGCATGAGCTTCACTCAAGATCTTCTGTCTCAGCTCAACAACACTCGGTACATAAAGTCTGCCGCGAAACCTCAAAACTCCATCATCGTGAACCGCAAATCCAGGGGCTTTCCCCTTCCTCACATCCTCCCTCAGCTGGACTAAAAATGGATCATCATACTGTTTCGCCTTGATATCATCAGTCAAGGACGAAGTGATCTCCAACGCACATAACTGGCCCTGGACTCTCTGAACCCAAACCTCAATATTTTGGCAAATAAAATCTCGCTGGATCCTACTCTGTGGTGTAAGTACCTCTAACATCTGTAATGCCATCGGCTTCCGGCTCAACGCATCAGCCACTACGTTAGCCTTACCCGAATGGTAAAGTATCTCGAGGTCGTAATCTTTAATTAACTCCAACCACCTGCGCTGTCTCATATTCAACTCTTTCTGACAGAAGATATACTTCAGACTCTTGTGGTCCGTAAAAATCTTACAAGACGATCCATAGAGATAATGCCTCCATATCTTTAAGGCAAAAACGACCGTGGCTAACTCCAAATCGTGCGTGGGGTAATTCGCCTCATACGGTTTCAACTGGCGGGACGCATAAGCAATAAATCTATCTCTCTGCATCAAAACGCATCTGAGTCCGAGGCCCGAAGCATCACTGTATACCACGAAATCTTCGTTCCCCTGAGGCAATGCTAACACGGGTGCGGTAGTTAGTCGTCTCTTCAACTCTTCAAAACTACTCTGTCTGACTGCGGTCCACTCGAACTTCTGGGTTTTCTGGAGTAACTGGGTGAGTGGTCTAGCGATCTTAGAAAACCCCTCGACAAATCTACGGTAATAACCCGCAAGCCCCAGAAAACTCCTCACTTCCTTCACATTCTTAGGCGGCTCCCAAGCCAACACTGCCTCTATCTTTTGCGGATCTACCCGAACTCCTTCTGCTGAAATCACATGCCCGAGGAACATCACCTCCTTGAGCCAAAACTCACACTTAGAGAACTTCACATACAACTGCTCCGCTCTCAAGATGTCTAATACAATCCGGAGATGTAAGGCGTGCTCCTCACGACTCTGTGAGTAGATCAGAATGTCATCGATAAAGACGACTACGAATTTATCTAGATACTCAATAAAAACTTTGTTCATTAACTGCATGAACACTGCTGGGGCATTAGTTAGCCCGAAAGGCATAACCACAAACTCGTAATGGCCATATCTCGTCCGAAAGGCAGCTTTCGGTATATCGATGTCCCGAATCCTCAACTGGTAGTAACCCGATCGCAAGTCGATCTTCGAAAAGACCGGCGCCCCCTGAAGCTGATCAAACAAGTCATCGATCCGGGGCAAAGGGTATTTATTTTTGATGGTCAACTTGTTTAATTCTCGATAATCGATGCATAAACGAAGCGAACCATCCTTCTTCTTAACAAAGAGTACGGGCGCACCCCAAGGCGATGCGCTCGGTCGAATATACCCTTTATCTAACAGTTCTCCCAACTGATTCTTCAGCTCTAACATCTCCGACGGTGCCATACGGTACGGTGCTCGAGATATAGGGGCTGCATTCTGTTGTGTCACGATTTATTCATCCCGACAGGCGATCGACTATAAGGCCGAGCGACCAAGTCAACTCCAGTCAAACTTTGGCTAGCTCGCCTAATCGAAGATATCAGACCACCATCAGGTACCCAGCGATCGACTCCCAAGGCGATCGCCATTTGGCGACTGGCGACCGACTCTAGTATCCGGCTAAGGACGGTCGACCTACGTCCCGAGAAGGGATGGTCATCCGTCAAAGTCATCGAGGACTGGATGTCAGAACAGCACCCACGTGCAGATCCACAAAAGGCGCTGACAGAAGATCTTCGCTGACAGACAATACCTTTTGCTGACAGACAAGACCTTTGCCCACAGCCTGTCACCTACCTCACCTACCGGCAGGCGCGCCAAAAGTTGTCAGTGGGACCGCCCGTGACAGCAACTCAGGACGCGTGTAAGCTCCCCATTGGACCGCATACTGATCGCCAAAGAACTCCTGCAGACTTTAAGGGAACAAGCCCATATGCTAAAGGACGATCGCCCGATTATTATAATGCAGAAAAGGTGATCGCCCGGCATACCCAAGTCCTATAAATAGAGAACCTCCTCCTACTGGAAAATGGTTCCCAATTCATTTGACCTACGGTTCGAAATTCATTTCACCAACAACAGAAATACAGTAGAACATACAAGCTCCCTGCTTTCTCGCCGGAATCCATCTCAGGACTTCTCTCTCCGAATCTCTCGCCCAGAAGACGATCGGCAGAGGCAGCAAGTCTCCACTAGACAGATTCCAAGAGATTCATAAGCCCAGGAGCCCAAGCATCCAGCTATATATTCGCCGTGAGAGACTGTCGATCTCTCACCAGCGCGACTGTTCATCTCCCTTGTTACAAGAACTCACAGAGCATCAAATCTGGTTCTTCCGGCAATCTACACGCTCACTAGCTAAGATAACAAGAATCTTTACACTCATTGTAATTGTATTCTTACATTAGTACTTGTATCCCCGAATATTAGTATTAATAATATCTCGCGAGAGCATTCAAGCCCGGGACTAACAACCCCGGCAAATCTTGTGTTATTTATCTTTCTCACGGAAGTGTTCTCGCATTTGTTTGCTATCCCATCCATTCCAGCAATATCTATCTCCGGATAATATTTTGGGTAGCAACAATTGGCGCTAGAACAAGGGGCAATCCAACCCTCAAATTTTTATACCTACCGTCCCAAAGAACACTCACTGTTCTCGGGGCATATACTTGAAGTGACACTCACTGCACTTCAAAGAAAATCTTCAGAATCATGGCCTCCGCCGGTACATCGAAGAAAGCCGCTCTCCGAACCGCTGGACACCATATCCCGGCTCAATCCGAACCCCAGCCGACGACCGGGGGAAGCCGCGGCAACGCGAGACTCTCGATCCGGCACCCGAGAGATGGCCCCAACCTCTCACTCGATCAGTTCCAAACCGAGGAACAGATCGAGGAGGCTATGGCCATCCTAGAGGAGCGACGGAGAGCATGCGCATCGCCTGCGATAACTCCCTCGATCATCCGCCGTATGGGAAAACGGAAATTCAGCGGGCTACTGAACGAGCGATCGTCAGAAAGCCCCAATTCGCGAGGAAAGGCTCTCGCACGACCGGACGGATCCATTTTCAAGCGCTTGGGGCGCGACCCATCCTGGCGACCGGGGCATCCTGTTGCCAACCTTGAAAAGATGGAATCCGAATCCGTCACCAGGAGTTCGACCTACCCACCTCACAGCCGAACACAGGTCAGCCATCTGATTCCCGCCCCGATCGCCAGGGGATCATTACTCAATCGCCTCGGCTCCCGCTCCGAGCGCCGAGCCGCAAGCAATCAGGCCACGGCGATAGCCGCCATACAACGCCAGCTCGACGAGATGAAAGCACTCTTGGACACTGGGGCAAGCACCAACAGAAAGATCACTGGGCCGACCGAGCCACTCGCGGTCCACATCGAGCTGGCCCCCATACAACCAACGATCGCTCCTCCCAAAACACCTCTGTATGAGGGGAGATCGGACCCCGAAACCCACCTGAGTAAATTCCGAATCTACATGACTGGGTGTGGGGCATCTGATGCAACCAAGTGCCGGATCTTCCCGTTAACATTGGGCGAGCTGGCCCATAGGTGGTACGTCTCACTACCACCACGATCAATCACCTCCTTTAAGAAACTGCCGAATGACTTCACGTCATACTTCGCCAGCAAGGTCGCCAAACCAGAAGGCCCCCACTGCGTGATGAAAATCAAGCAGGGGAAAGACGAAACCGACGCCGATTACATTGACCGAGTAGACGAAATCATCCTCACCGGCGAACCCGTCAGTGACGAGCTCGCTCTCTTTTCGGTCATGGGGGGATTCCACGGTCACTCTCCCATGTTTAGACATCTCTCCAAGGATATTCCCCCAACTTACGCGATCTTCCTTGCTAAAGCTGCCAACTTTCTGGCCAGGCAAAGGCTACTCACCCTCCACCTAGGCGAGGGAACGCCACCTCCCATCCAGAAGATAGCGATCGCCAAAGCAAAGAAGGTGATCGCCAAGCCACCCAGAGATCTCAAGGCCTTCGAGGACATGGAAGCCCATCTCCTCCATACGTTCAACCGAACTCCGGCACATATTTTCTATGCCAACAAGGAGCACGAGAAGATCAAAAAGCCAAAGGCGATAAGGGACCACGGTCACCTGGACAACAATCAATATTGTGCCTACCATAAGAGTCCCGGCCACAGCACCAACCAATGCCGCGACCTCCTCAAACAGCTCTGGAGATTGTTCGAGGAGGGCAAGTTGGACAGCTTATTGGCTTAGCCGAAGCCCCTACCAATCTCTACACACGATCGTCCGAGTTGAACACAAAACAGGCTGGAAAGCTCATACGAGCCGACCCCTAGATCAACCTCGGCGACCGTCTCTACATGCTTCAATCAAGAGAAGGAGATCTCGGAAGTCTCCTCGATCTCCCTCCTTATTTAAGAAGCTGGAGGACTCGCTCGCCATCTACAGTTCACCATCTAACATGATGGACTAAGGCACGAGATCGCCTCCCCCGCACAACATACACCGTCGAAGGTCGGCATCTACATGACGATCCAAGGTGGAAGAGTGAAGCCATGGTCCTGGTGGTCGATGGAACCGGCTGCTTAGGCCATGCAAGGTCCCTTCGGGCCAAGATCGCCTGCCCTTCGTTTAAATACGAGGCCGGCGTAGTCTGAGGGCCCTCCAAAATTGATCAGTGGACACGATCGCCCGCCCTCAAAGGTTCATCATTCAACGTGGTGAACCCGGACAATGCGACGTGCCACAACCCCCGTCTCAACGTACACCATCGAGGTTCGCCATATTCATGGTGGGCCGAGGTGGAAGCAGAGCTAAACGAGCCGCGGGCGTGGTGTTGAATCATCCGACGCTGCCCCGCCAAGGACTCCTCTAGACCGAGACCGCACGCCCTTCGTTTAAATACGAGGCGAGGCGCAGCCTAACAGAGGACCCTCATAATAAAGTGAGTCACGAGACACTCAATGTCTTCGCGCATCAAGACATGATCAAGGAGTCGGTCCATCGAACTCCGCGATCGTGCACGGTTCCTCAAGACGGACGACCGTCCCAGAGGATTCGACAAAGTTGAAGACCGCTCACTCAACGAATTATTTTCATCCCCTTACTTCCGCTAAGTGAATAAAAACAAGGGGCAATAAGAGTGCGGACTACCTATACGACGATCGTCGCTATTCAACAACATACGGAGGTCGTCATTTTCAGCAAGTTGTGCAGCGATCGAGTTTGTTGTAAAAGTTATCTTTATGAGTTTATCAATTCATTTGGAACTACCCTCGCAACGATCTCTCCTCACACATTTGTACAAAGTCAAATAAAGACTCAAAAATAACCATTCATTCAAGTAATAAGTCAGAAATTCAAACGTTCATTTCATTACTTGAAAAAATCGGAGTACATGGTCGCCCGAAGGCCCAAATGCTATAAAAGTACAAACTACAAGGAAATAAGCTAAAACATCAAAAATGAAGTGCCTCAGGCCCCTGCCTGGCCTTCGCCATCAGCATCCGGTACGATCCCCTCATCTTCCGGAGCGTCGGGATGAGCAAGATTGGCCGGAGATGGATACCAGCTCAAATCCACCCCGATGTCCGCAAGATCCAAGATCGGCAAGGAGAAAGCTGAATGGAGAGGATGCTCCAACGCATACGCCTTGAAGTTCTCGGCAAGGGGCCCGACCTCCAAACCTCTCTTCTTAGCCGCTCGGATCGAGTCGGCGAATGCCAAATAATAGGCGAACTCGCTGACAAACTCCAAGTTTTGAAAGGGATCGGCCTTGGTCGCCTCTACCTCTCCTTTCAGCTCCGCCATCGCCTGTTGCGACCCCTGGAGCTCGGCCTCCCTCGCAGCAACCTTCTCCTTCGCCTCCGCTAGCTCGCTGGTCAACCGAGCGATCGTCACCTTCTGGCGATCGGCCTCCTCTTCAGCGACCTTCTGCGCCCGGACGGCATTCAGCATTTGGTCCCGAAATCGGTCAACCGCCAAACGAGCCAGCTCGGTTTCCTTCTTCTCCAGCTGAAGCTCATGGCTCGCCCGCTTGGCCGCCTCCAGAGAGTCCTTCTCCATCGCCGCGATCTTATCAGCAAACTCGGCGTTCTCTTTCCGAGCCGCCTCGAGATCCGCCTGCAAGCGAATAATAGAGGGCCGCCCCTCAAACTCCCCGAGCACTGGATGACCATGGTTGCTGCCTGAGAGAAAGGGCGAGAACACCGCATCGAACTCCCGATCGCCGACTAGCGATCGCATCCAGACGGTCGTCCATGCCTTCGGCAGAGCGTATGTACCTTTGCTGACGTATGGAGGAATGTCGCAGGAATGGCGAGGAGATCGGCTCGCTAGGAAATCCACGACCATCGGCGGGCAAGACGGATCTGCGCGACGGATCCTGCATCAAAAAAACTAAGTTAATACAAATCCTACGCAGATGCAATTTTCAACACAAAAATGCAATCTACCTCTCAGCCTTCTCGGGGTCCCGACCGAAATACGGTTTCCCTCGAGGGGTCTCAGCATCCGCGATCGCCATTTCCCGCATAAAAGCCGCAGAGGGCGGCTCATTCTCCGGAGCAACGATGGTGATCGAAGGCGCGGCGATCGGCATTTCATAGCCCGGGGCAGGAACCGAAGTTTCTTCCGGCCTCGGCCTCTTGCGATTCGCTCGAAGCCCCTCCTCCGAAACTCCCTCCTCAGCCACGACCGGCTCCACGCGAGGCTCCGCCTCCGGAACTATTGGCAACGCAACAGGTGGGGCCCGAGACGACCTCTTTTGGCAGAGTCGGCCTAGAACTCCAGGATTCGACATAGCGATCTCCGTCGGGGGCTCCAAAAACCGAGGAAAGCGAACCTCTACAGTTAAGACAATCGACCAACAGTCAGACACTTTCCTCAAGTAAGGCGATCGCCTAGAAATTGAAGGTCGCAGAAACTCATACCTGGCACCGAGAGATATCTCAGGAAGCGGAATAGCCGAGCCGAGAACCAGCGACTCTCCTTATTGATCCAGTTAGCGTCAAGGTCGTCGTCCGACAAGCTCCTTATCCGCTCCCAGACAACCAGGAAGTCAAAAGGCAGCTCCTCGATCGCCGGAATGTGAAAACCTGCAAAACCGAAATCAAATTAGATCAGTCCAAAACGCATCCGAACGAAGGGAGAGTCTAAACCCTTACCGGCATTCCTCTCCCGAAACTTAGTGAGGATCTCCAGCTCGCCCGAAGGATTGTCGCTCGCGGAAGCCCTCTACTTGCCGGCGACCCAGAACCACTTCGTCGGATCGCCCCGCGCCTTATTGGGGACTCCATGAATTACCCGACCAGATCGGCCCTGAATATGGTAACCGCCGACCGACCCTTTCTGAGCCGTCAGCTTGAACAAATGGTTCATCTCCAACGGCAATGGGAGGCGGTACAGGCGGTGACCGCCGAAAAGGGTGAGAGTGCAGATAATTTGGAGCCAGGCGTTCGGCGTCAGCTGAAGTGGCGCCACATTCCAAGCGGCCAGCAGGTGAGAGACAGCAAAGGATAGAGGGAAGCGCAGCCCGACCTCCATAATCGCCTCATTCACGGCGACCATACCCATCGGAGGCTGGTCGGCTCGTTCATTCTCACTGGCGCGAACATGTCCACATCTCAAGGAACATGGAATCTTGTCCTCCAGACGGCCGATCTTTCTGGTCGTCGAACTCCGTATTTGGCCAAGCGACCACAACGATCATCGCACTGCGCGATCGCGACCGCTTGGGAAGCACATAGGGGTAGGCGACCGAGTATCCCCGGAAATCGAATCTCGGAGTAGGACCGGCCAACTTCTCCATTATCTCAGCAAAAGCCTTATAGGCCCGGCCGAAAGCACTATGCTGCTCCCAGTAGGCCCTAATCGCCAGATCTCTCTCAATCTGCGATCGTCTTTATTCAGCAGCCGCCTCCTTAGCAACATCAGCTTCGTTAAATAAAGCCTCGACTTCAGCAGGGTCGATTCCGGCCCGAATAGCTTCAGCGGCCGTCTCCAGGTGGAAGTCGGAAGAAGGTTCTCCTGACCGATGTCCGGTGGCAGAACTGGTACCCACTCCACGTGATGATGAGGTTCCGGCCATTCTCAAAGAAAGATAAGGAGAAAAGGATTTTTCTTACCCGAAGGTGAAATCGAACGACGATCGGCATTAAGATCTTCAGAAAATTCGACAGCAAGTCCTTCTTTCTCCAATAAGTACGCGTGAATATGAAACTGCAACACCGCGCCCTTTTATAGGAGAAGGCAGGGACTCGTTTGCAATAAGGGACAACCTCAGGGGTCAGATCTCACACGACGCATTAATTGACCCCCTCGAGACCCGCGTACGCGTCTTTTCAAGGACGCGCCAGCCGAGGAGTCATTAATGACCGTTGGCATCCTCCAATAGAAGCCCGACACGTGCACGGAGACTTTTCCACACCCATTGCCTTTTCCCGCGCAGTTTAGCGGCCAACCAGGTCGTTCGAACCCAGAGTATATCAGCTCAAAGACGATCGCCAGTTCAATGAAACGCAAAATCGCTCGTCAAAAGTTCAGCGATCGCCAAGAGAGCCACCTCACCCCACGTTTCCAACGTATGAGCGAGCTGGGGGGCAATTGTTGTGTCACGATTTATTCATCCTGACAGGCGATCGACTATAAGGCCGAGCGACCAAGTAAACTCCAGTCAAACTTTGGCTAGCTCGCCTAATCGAAGATATCAGACCACCATCAGGTACCCAGCGATCGACTCCCAAGGCGATCGCCATTTGGCAACTGGAGACCGACTCTAGTATCCGGCTAAGGACGGTCGACCTACGTCCCGAGCAGGGATGGTCATCCGTCAAAGTGATCGAGGACTGGATCTCAGAACAGCACCCACGTGCAGATCCACAAAAGGCGCTGACAGAAGATCTTCGCTGATAGATAATACCTTTTGCTGACAGACAAGACCTTTGCCCACAGCCTGTCACCTACCTCACCTACCGGCAGGCGCGCCGAAAGTTGTCAGTGGGACCGCCCGTGACAGCAACTCAGGACGCGTGTAAGCTCCCCATTGACCGCATACTGATCGCCAAAGAACTCCTGCAGACTTTAAGGGAACAAGCCCATATGCTAAAGGACGATCGCCCGATTATTATAATGCAGAAAAGGCGATCGCCCGGCATACCCAAGTCCTATAAATAGAGAACCTCCTCCTATTGGAAAATGGTTCCCAATTCATTTGACCTACGGTTCGAAATTCATTTCACCAACAACAGAAATACAGTAGAACATACAAGCTCCCTGCTTTCTCGCCGGAATCCATCTCAGGACTTCTCTCTCCGAATGTCTCGCCCAGAAGACGATCGGCAGAGGCAGCAAGTCTCCACTAGACAGATTCCAAGAGATTCATAAGCCCAGGTGTAACACCCCAAACTAGGCGGACAGTGCCGTAGATCCCCAACTGGGACCCACCAGGCAAATGAAAATGAATGAATTACACAAGATAAATGTAGTACCGAACTACATTACAACAATAATTACTCCGATGAGGAGTTTAGTTACAACACACCAGGACAATACCGAATACTAGTGTATTTTATATGAAGATAAAATACACAACACTGAATGAAATGGAGTATTCAAATGAAAGTCTGCAGTGGAAAATAAAGGACAATAACATGAATAACTGAAAGATCGGGGCCCCCTACTAGTATCACTGGGACTCCTCGAGGTCAGCGTGTTCTCCCCGTGCCTTTGCCTTGCCAAGACCTGAAAAACAAAATCTCCAAACGGGGCCAGTTACACAGAACAACAATCCTCAAGGGTTGAAAATACACAATCATGATTCTATCTGAAGTTATGAAATATCCTGTCGAAACATACGCAATCAAACATGCTATATGAATCAACTAACAGTACGGCTCAAAGGAAATGGCGCCACACTACGCCCGGGATGGAAATGTGTCCGAGCACAAGCCACCAACGAGTATTGATCGAATACACGTGTGGTCTTGTACCTAATCAGTCTCACGAAACCATCAATCTCGTGTGCACAGTCCAATGTGAGGCCACCAACCAACACACGACTATAATGTGCCCGACATGAAAATCCTACACATACCAACCGGCACGCCAGTGCGACCCGGAATGCCACGATATAACAAAAGTGACATCGAAAATGAATAATGACTCACCGAGATGGAATGATAGTGAAATAAATGACAGCTCAATGAAATGATTGGAACCGTCGTTCCTTATGACTGAAGTGATTAATTGACAATAACAAGTTTTGATACGGTTAATACAATGATGAATGAATTATGATTATGAACGAACAAAAACAAAAGGGATGAATATCCTTTTAACCGAGTAAGAATTAACTTACACAATACCGGTGACAATTATCCTTCCACGAACAACGTCCTAATTGAGATATCGGTCGCTCGAACAACCTTGAATTATACAATATCCAACAACCCATTCAATATACGAATCAAACACGAATATAATGAACTCAAAACGTCGATACGATTAAACTAAGTTCATTGGGGCATTAAATCGAATACGTTGTGGCCAAACTCCGATTGTTTACAATCAAATCTCAATGAACCACTATCAAATCCCCCAAGAGGTGTTTCAAACCAATAAACATCTTCCAAATGATCAATAATCCGAAATGAATATCCAAAAACGTGATTATAACGACAATTAATCGAAAACCCCCAATTTCAACTCGATAATCAAAGTGTTCTTGAATAATCCCTCAATAATCCAATGAATCCTTATACAAACTCATAATCATATACATATCCCTTCATATAACATGATTATAACGTCCAAAACATCATATCTCAACATAGAATCGAAATCCAAGGTGTTGAAGAAATTACCTCTTGAAGATCCAACCACTTCGATCCAAAGAACACGAGTTTAATCGAGTATCCAAGCTTCCCAAAGGATTGAAGGTAAAGAAAAATACACACTCAAATGATAATTGATGAAGAAATCTCTCCCTCAAGACCCTCTCTCGCGTAAGAAGGTGAAAAAATGAAGAAATGAGCTGAAATGCTCAGAAAACGAAATTATAGGGGTTGGTATGCATCGGACACGGCCCGTGCCGATCGGCACGGTCGCGGCGCGCACTGGCCGGCAGGGACTCGACCGTGTCCTGCTTGACACGGTCGCGGCGCGAAGGGGCCTACCGATAGACCTGTCCGACAGCGACTCGGCATGACTCGACCGTGTCCTGGAACACGGTCGGGCGTCTGGGCAGTCGGTTCTGGCTTATCCGGAAGAGTTTGACTCGGCCGTGCCAGACGACACGGTCGGGTCCTGTGGCAGAGACTTCGGCATTTCCGGACGAGTATAGCACGGGCCGTGTCGGACGACACGGCCGAGTTCGGTCGGCAGTGATCGGCCAATAACTGAAAAATGAGCGGGTGAGCTAAAACGACCATAACTCTCTCGTCCGGACTCCGATTGACTCACCGTTTGAACCATTGGAAAGCTAACTCGATGCTCTATAATATTGCAAAGATTCATAATTTTTGGAGTTACCAAATGTTAATGGTGATCTAACAAAGTAGAACTCATATGTGGAAAGTTGAAACAATGAACAATAACGATACACAACTCGAAGTTTTTCCGAACGGTGAACACGGGTGAAAGAACATGATTGATGAATGATTATAAATGAGTGAAAATCCACTGAGTGACAATCACCGAATGAAATTACTGAATGATAATGACTGAATTACAACCGGGTATTACATACACCCCCCTTAAAAGAGTTTTGTCCCCGAAACTAAGGGTCAAACAACTCGGGATAACTTTTCCGCATACTATCCTCGGTTTCCCAAGTAGCCTCTTCGACTCCGTGTCTGGACCACTGAATCTTGACCAAAGGGATCGTCTTGTTCCTCAACTGTTTGATTCGCCGCTCCAACACTCGTACAGGATGCTCCTCGTACGAATGATCATCCGCGATCTCGATTGCCGAATCAAGTATGTGACTCGGGTCGGCAACATACTTCCGCAACTGAGAGACGTGAAACACATTATGAATTCGGCTCAATGCCGGAGGCAAAGCCAATCGATAAGCTAACTCGCCTACTCGATCCAAAATTTCAAACGATCCAATGAATCTCGGACTCAACTTCCCCCGTTTTCCGAAATGGAAAATACCTCGACTCGGGAATACCTTGACCAAAACGTGGTCACCCGTCTCGAACTCTAGTGGTCGACGACGATTATTTGCATATGATTTCTTTCGACTCTGAGCTGTCAACATACGACTCTTGATCAAAGCTACCTTCTCTCGGGCGGCTATAAGCATATCGGGCTCGGTGCCGATTGATTCTGACAAGTCATCTCAACACAAAGGAGATCGACAACGACGACCGTACAAGGCCTCGTTAGGTGCCATCTTAATCGAAGCATGCCAACTATTATTATACGTGAATTCGATCAATGGTAGTTGGGCTTCCCAATCATCTTTCCAATCGAGGACGCATGCCCTCAACATGTCCTCTAATGTCTGAATAGTTCTCTTTGATTGTCCGTCGGACTGAGGATGAAAGGCAGTACTGAGATTAAGCTGAGTTCCCATAGCACGATGAACTGATTTCCAAAAATGGGATACAAATCGTCCGTCACAATCGGAAACGATACTTTTAGGAATACCGTGTAGTCTCACTATCTCTTTGATGAATAACTGGGCAAGTCTCTCGGGACCCCACGTATCCTTGATCTCAAGGAAATGAGCTGATTTAGTTAAGCGGTCCACAATCACCCAGATCGCATTCATGCCACGACGACTCGTCGGCAAACTCGTGATGAAATCCATAGAAATGTCTTCCCACTTCCACTCCGGAATAGGGAGAGGTTTCAGCATACCCACGGCCGATGTTCAATCTTAACTTGTTGACAGTTAAGCATCTCGAAACAAATTCTGCGACTTCTCGCTTCATATTACTCCACCGGTAATTTTGTTTCAAGTCCTTGTACATCTTCTTGGACCGGATGAACAGAATAAGGGGTAGCATGAGCTTCTCTCAAAATAGAGTTTTTCAACTCGTCATTCGCCGGTACGCACAACCGGTTCTTAAACCTCAAAAGTCCATCCTCGTGGACCACGAATCCAGGGGCTTTCCCCTGAGCCACATCTTCACGGATGCGCAACAATGAAGGGTCTGAACTCTGATTCTCTCTGATTATCTCCTCAAGTGACGATCAAAATCTCTAACATACAAAGCTGTCCCTGAACTCGCTGAAGCCAGACCTCGATCTCGGGTCTAAGGAATTCCTGCCAAGCTCCTTCGAATCAAGTAAACGAGCAAGCATCTGCTCCTGAACGGACTTACGAGTCAAGGCGTCGGCGACAACGTTCGCCTAGCCCGGGTGGTAAAGGATCTTGAATTCAAAATCTTTGATTAGTTCCAACCACCGCCTCTGTCGCATATTTAACTCCTTGTGAGTAAATATATACTTCAACTCTTGTGATTGGTGAAGATCTGACAGGTGATGCCATAAAGGTAACGACACCAAATTTCCAACGCGAAAACTACGGTTGCTAGCTCCGGCCGTGGGTTGGATAATTAACCAGCTAATCCGAGGAAACATCGGATTTACTTAACATCTTTAGGAGGTTGCCAATCTCGGATAGTCTCCGTCTTCTGAGGGTCGACACAAACTCTGTCAGATGAAATTACATGCCCGAGAAAGTCACTTCGGACCTCCAGAACTCACATTTGGAAAACTTTCCATAAAGTTGCTCTCGTCTCAACACGTCGAGAACCCGATGAAGATGAACCTCGTGTTCCTCACGGCTACGAGAATAAATCAAAATGTCGTCGATGAAGACAACAACAAACTGATCCAAAAAGTCGATGAAAACCCGATTCATTAATTCCATGAATACCGCAGGTGCAATAGTTAGCCCGAACGGCATAACTACGAACTCATAATGACCATAGCGTGTACGAAACGCTGTCCTCGCGATATCCGACTCTCGAATCCACAACTGGTGATATCCAGATCTTAAGTCGATCCTGGAAAATACTGAGGCTACCTGAAGTTGATCTAAAAGATCATCAATACGGGGTAAAGGATACTTATTCTTGATCGTCACCCGGTTCAATTCCCGGTAATCAATACACAAACGGAACGAACCATCCTTCTTCTTTACAAACAGCACTGGTGCTCCCCACGGGGACGCACTCGGTCGGATATAACCTTTCTCGAACTACTCCTCAAGTTGAATCTTCAACTCCTGCATTCTGGTCGGGGCCATCCGATACGGTGCCTTCGATAAAGGGGACGTACCGGCTCCAACTCACTCCTGAATTCCCCTACTCTATGTGAAGGCAACCAGATAACTCGTCTGGAAATACATCGTCAATCGATGACAATGATACCACGAATGATTGAACATTTCGATTGCCCTAGAATGGTCAATCGATAAAAAGAGATACCAATAATGATTGAACAACTCGATTGCCTTAGAAAGGCCAATCGATGAAGATGATACAATGAATGTTTGAATAACTCGATTGCCTTTGAAAGGCCAATCGATGAAAATGATACAATGAATGATTGAATGACTCGATTGTCTTAGAAAGGCCAATCGATGGAAATGATGCAATGAATGATTGAATAACTCGATTGCCCTAGAAAGGCCAATCGATGAAAATGATACAATGAATGATCAATAACTCGATTGCCTTAGAAAGGCCAATCGATGGAAATGATACAAGGAATGATTGAATAACTCGATTGCCTTAGAAAGGCCAATCGATGAAAATGATACAATGAATGATCAATAGTTTGATTGCGGAATTTCTCTCGCTTTCGTCATAATAATACTTCTTCCGAACAACGGGATTACTTCAAGCACACATTCGACAACCAACGACGGAAAGATAGCGACCAAATGCTAACAAACACTGAGGATAGTATCAAGACGATCAAACCAACTAATACCGAAAATTACATCGTCTTAAGATAAATTCACCACGATTAGATCCATCAACCAATCGCGGTCATTAAGCTTAATTCGGTATGAGTCCGAAAATTCTTCCATCGTCGTAGACCGATGGTATGAGGTCCACAAGCAATAGGACTATCCCGAAATAAGTCTATTCAAGCATGATTCGAAAATGAATGAATGCGGTGTACCAAAGATCAAAAGGTACACACAAGTTGAAATAAATTACGAGTATACCGAAATCATTCGGACTACCGGATCGCCGATCCTCCTCATCATATGAATCTGGGACTTGCCGGTCCCCGAACCGACGCTCTCGTCGATAAATACGAGCTCCAACTCTATTTGCTTCCATTGTCTTAAACGACGATGACAAAGCACTGATTCAAACGCCGGTTGCTTGGGCTCGAGATACCACGAGCCGACTTGGAGTCCTTTCGCAAAACGGGCCATATGCCCAAAATTCCCACAATTATAGCACGTGATAGACGGTTTCGTACACTCAGCTGAAATGACCCGCTGCCCACAATTGAAACAGTGATGGCCGATCCGCCGCCGGGAATGAGATCCCGCACGATTATGCGCCGTATGAGGTCGCCGTAAACGATAGGACTCACACGAGGCTTCTTGAAGGTTGATCGACCGCCTTCGGATTGATTACGCTTCGTTGATTTCTTGCCGACAAATGAAGGTTGTTGTTCAAGACTTTCCTTAGCAATGCTCATACGGGAGAGTTCTCTCGATTAATCCGGTCAGTGGCGCAATGATGATTGAGCAACCGCACATGGGTAATCATGGCTCGCATAAAAGTGAGTGGATCAACCCGAACATCTTCTCGATCGAGCCGAGTCTGGGCACGATTTCCGGCATGAGTGATTATTTCTCGGGTTTCATCCGCACCGCCCTCTCCCCGTGCATCTCTCGATGCCTCTCTCCATACTGAAGTAGGAAGGTCGCATAATGATTATATTACCCGCATGATTAGCACGTTAGGATTATGTCATGAGATGATGAAAATGAGTATACATGCTCTAACTTAGTGATTATATGAATGATTTACTGAAGTTACATGATTATCTGATGAAATTCTTGAAATGATTATCTTGAATAACTTAACAAGATTGATAATATGATCATCCAGATTGACAACTGAGTAATGAAATGAATTGAGTAATTAATGAGTTAACATGATCGTCCTAATCACAATGAATGATGATGTTTGAGGATTGTTAATTGATGAATGATGAATGAATGACTATTGCCAGAAATTATACCATGGCGTTAGAAATCTTACAGTTCTTCCGGTCTGATTGGCTCGGCATTTGCACAGGTCACACGTGACGTGAAAGTCCAATGATACTAGTCTGATGACGATGATTTCAAATGAGACATGACTCGGAAGGTAGTATTCAAAACCACGCTCCGATACCAACTCTGTAACACCCCAAACTAGGCGGATATTACAGTGCCGTAGATCCCCAACTGGGACCCACCAGGCAAATGAAAATGAATGAATTACACAAGATAAATGTAGTACCGAACTACATTACAACAATAATTACTCCGATGAGGAGTTTAGTTACAACACACCAGGACAATACTGAATACTAGTGTATTTTATATGAAGATAAAATACACAACACTGAATGAAACGGAGTATTCAAATGAAAGTCTGCAGCGGAAAATAAAGGACAATAACATGAATAATCGAAAGATCGGGGCCCCTACTAGTATCACTGACTCCTCGACGCAACGTGTTCTCCCGTGCCTTTGCCTTGCCAAGACTGAAAAACAAAATCCCCAAACGGGCCGGCCATACGTAACAACAATCCTCAAGGGTTGAAAATACACAATCATGATTATATCTGAAGTTATGAAATATCCTGTCGAAACATGCGCAATCAAACATGCTATATGAATCAACTAACAGTACGGCCCAAAGGAAATGGCGCCACACTACGCCCGGGATGGAAATGTGTTCGAGCACAAGCCACCAACGAGTATCGATCAAATACACGTGTGGTCTTGTACCTAATCAGTCTCACGAAACCATCAATCTCGTGTGCACAGTCCAATGTGAGGCCACCAACCAACACACGACTATAATGTGCCCGACATGAAAATCCTACACATACCAACCGGCACGCCAGTGCAACCCGGAATGCCACGATATAACAAAAGTGACATCGAAAATGAATAATGACTCACCGAGATGGAATGATAGTGAAATAAATGACAGCTCAATGAAATGATTGGAACCGTCGTTCCTTATGACTGAAGTGATTAATTGACAATAACAAGTTTTTATACGGTTAATACAATGATGAATGAATTATGATTATGAATGAACAACAACAAAAGGGATGAATATCCTTTTAACTGAGTAAGAATTAACTTACACAATACCGGTGACAATTATCCTTCCACGAACAACGTCCTAATTGAGATATCGGTCGCTCGAACAACCTTGAATTATACAATATCCAACAACCCATTCAATATACGAATCAAACACGAATATAACGAACTCAAAACGTCGATACGATTAAACTAAGTTCATTGGGGCATTAAATCGAATACGTTGTGGCCAAACTCCGATTGTTTACAATCAAATCTCAATGAACCACTATCAAATCCCCCAAGAGGTGTTTCAAACCAATAAACATCTTCCAAATGATCAATAATCCGAAATGAATATCCGAAAACATGATTATAACGACAATTAATCGAAAACCCCCAATTTCAACTCGATAATCAAAGTGTTCTTGAATAATCCCTCAATAATCCAATGAATCCTTATACAAACTCATAATCATATACATATCCCTTCATATAACATGATTATAACGTCCAAAACATCATATCTCAACATAGAATCGAAATCCAAGGTGTTGAAGAAATTACCTCTTGAAGATCCAACCACTTCGATCCGAAGAACACGAGTTTAATCGAGTATCCAATCTTCCCAAAGGATTGAAGGTAAAGAAAAATACACACTCAAATGATAATTGATGAAGAAATCTCTCCCTCAAGACCCTCTCTCGCGTAAGAAGGTGAAAAAATGAAGAAATGAGCTGAAATGCTAAAAAAAAAACGAAATTATAGGGGTTGGTATGCAGCCGGACACGGCCGTGCCCGATCGGCACGGTCGCGGCCTTGGCGGCAGCGAGGACTCGACCGTGTCTCGCTTGACATGGTCGCGGCGCGAGGGCCTACCGATAGACTGTCCGACAAATGACTCGGCATGACTCGGCCGTGTCACGGAACACGGTCGGGCGTCTGGGCGATCGGTTCGCTTATCCGGAAGAGTTTGACTCGGCCGTGCTGGGCGACACGGTCGGGTCTGTGGCGAGACTTCGGCATTTCGGACGAGTACAAAGACGCGGGCCGTGTCGGACGACACGGCCGAGTTGTCAGCGATGATCGACCAATAATTGAAAAATGAGCGGGTGAGCTAAAACGACCATAACTCTCTCGTCCGGACTCCGATTGACTCACCGTTTGAACCATTGGAAAGCTAACTCGATGATCTATAATATTGCAAAGATTCAGAATTTTTGGAGTTACCAAAAGTTAATGGTGATCTAACAAAGTCGAACTCATATGTGGAAAGTTGAAACAATGAACAATAACGATACACAACTCGAAGTTTTTCCGAACGGTGAACACGGGTGAAAGAACATGATTGATGAATGATTATAAATGAGTGAAAATCCACTGAGTGACAATCACCAAATGAAATTACTGAATGATAATGACTGAATTACAACCGGGTATTACACCAGGAGCCCAAGCATCCAGCTATATATTCACCGTGAGAGACTGTCGATCTCTCACCACCGCGACTGTTCATCTCCCTTGTTACAAGAACTCACAGAGCATCAAATCTGGTTCTTCCGGCAATCTACACGCTCACTAGCTAAGATAACAAGAATCTTTACACTCATTGTAATTGTATTCTTACATTAGTACTTGTATCCCCGAATATTAGTATTAATAATATCTCGCGAGAGCATTCAAGCCCGGGACTAACAACCCCGGCAAATCTTGTGTTATTTATCTTTCTCACGGAAGTGTTCTCGCATTTGTTTGCTATCCCATCCATTCCAGCAATATCTATCTCCGGATAATATTTTGGGTAGCAACACATTCGGCTCAAGATCGATAGGAAACTCCACCTCTCGCTGTGGTGGTAATCCCGGCAAGTCGTCTGGGAATACATCGGGATACTCACTAACAACTGGAATTGACGACATGTCAACCCCGCCATCCTCCGCCTGCAGAGCGTAACACCAAAAGATGACACAACCCTGGTTCAGAAGTTTCATCGCCTTCAAGGCGCTAATCACACTCCCCGATCTACCCGGCTTACAACCGACGAGGGTATGCTCGGTGCCATCCTCGGCCACTATTGAGATGGTACGAGTCCGATAGTTCATGATAGCACCGTGACGATCCAGCCAATCGTCCCCGAGAATCAAATTCTCACCCTTAAGGTCTATAACGATGAGATTCGAGGGCCAATCTCGGCTCCCGATCCTCACTGGGCAATCCCTAACTTCCCGGTCCCCAACCATACGATCCCCGCTAGGCGTACCCACCACACACGGTTCACACTCAAACAAGCAGTTAAAGCCAATACGATTCACACAATCCGAAGCAATAAAGGAGTGGGTAGCACCCGAATCAAAAAGCACTAAAACTGGTTGAGAAAGGATCTGAGTGGTACCTGACGCCACCAGAACGTCCGCCTCCTCTGTGCGCCTCATCTGATACAATCGGGGGTGAACTGAACCCGAACTCGACGCTGTACGGCGATCCGGCTGACCCCGACCCCTACCACGGCCCGAACTCTGCGGAACATGAGTAGCTGGAGAGCTGTGATCCCTCTGATCGGCAGTGGTAGTCGGAACTCTAGCGGCCCTGGTGGCCCTCTCACAATGAGCTGCCCGATGCCCGGTCTGTCCGCAAGTAAAGCAAGCAACTAACGGAAATGGGCAATCCTTCATAACGTGCTCGGGCTGACTGCAATTGAAACAAACTCTCCCGCCAGGTGCCACAAACTGGACCGGACGGTTACCCTGGGATCCACCGGCCTGATGAAATGGCCTCATCCATGGTGTAGGAGCAGAACGAGACCTCGAAAACTGTCTACCTTTACCGGCCGAGAACCCAACGGTAGTCTTCGGCTTCTTAGCTTCCGAAACCGACTCTGATTCCGGGACAGCCATCTCGATCGCCAGAGCGCGATCCTGGTATTCCTTCAAAGTGGCACACATGAGCGGTGCCAAACTCTGCCTGATATGCGGCTTCATGCGCATATTGAAGTAACGGATTTTATCAGCCTCCATTCTCACTTGATCTCTTATGAAACCCAACTGCTGATTGTAACAAATGATGGCCTGTGAAATAGGCACATCCTGAGGTATAGCGGTGAAGAATTCCACAATTCTGCGCTCCTTGACTGGCGGCGGACAATACTCTGCTTCCATAGCAGCCTTGAATTCCTCCCAAGTAGCTCGACGGTCTCTGGGCACAACGGCCTCCCACCATTCCGCAGCTTCCTTATCCAGGAGGTACTGGGCGATATGCACTCTCCTGTCTTCAGGACAAGCTACGGCATCAAAGGTCCTCCGAGGGAGTCAGAAGCTCCGTAGAAACGAGGAGGGTGCATCTTAGTCACCGTCTGAAGCCATTTACTAGCCTCCTCTTCAGGTGTCGGGGGCGGATTTTGGCGTCCGCCCTGAGCTATCTGAGCAAGTTGAGCTACCAACTGCTGAAGTACGGCAGTAGCCCCGGCGTCGGCATTATTACCCGACGGCACTGAGTGAGAGGCTGAGTCCGCAGAGGACTGAGAAAGTGAGCCCTCTTCATTATCAGCACCCCGACCACGGCCTCGACCGCTGCACTTAGCCGGGTCTACCACGACGACCTCTCAACATACTAGAGGAAGAATGAAAAGGACAAAATCAGAAAGATTCACAATTGACAAAGTTGGTATCACAATTCACAATCCCGAACAACGCAAGAAAACGAATTACAGGAATATAAGAGTTCGAGGAGACTTACAGCCACGGGTCGCACGAAAAGACGGTAGCATGATGATATTAGGCTCAACGACTGACTATAAACGACGCCACTAACAGACCCAAAATTAACCGACAGCCTAGGTATTCAAAACCTAAGCTCTGATACCATAAATGTAACACCCCAATTCACAACTGGGACATTACACGCCGTAGAACCCTCATGAGGTCTACCAGGCTAACACATGACATATAAACCCCAATGTAATCCCGAATGATGCACTCAAAAGTAAATAAGGGCGTGGCCTCGGCCAAAACATTTTTAACGTAATACATGAACAGAGGTTAAATACCAATTCATTGCCCACGCAGGGGACTTAAACCAAGTTTCAAAATAGACAGTCTAACTTCAATACTCGACAATGCAATGACAAAACATAAAAATGCAGACTCGAGCCACATCATCAAGCCAGCCCATGCATGCCCCGTGCTTGCTCCTCAGCCCTCCCGGTACCTAAAATGCATAAGACGCATTTCCCCCATTTAAGGGGTTAGCATTCGAATAGCTAGTACAAGTACACAATTACACAACATTATATACATACACGATTCAACGCAAACAAATCATTAGGAAAAATCATTTCAAAAATCAATATTCCGGAATATCACATTTACACCAAATCAATATATTATCAAGTTTTCCACATCACAATTATCCACGTTTGGTAACTCGCGACCGTACCCATTAGTATCGGCCCCCAGAGGTCCCGTCGGACCGTCCCCAGGTGAGAAACCACTTCCGTGGCCGTACCCATTAGTATCGGCCCCCATAGGTCCCCTCGAACCGTCCCCAGGTGGAAGAACATCAACGCACGCACCCAAGTCCACTTCCGTGGCCGTACCCATTAGTATCGGCCCCCAGAGGCCTCATGCCATCCCCAGGTGGAAGAGTAACCAATACAATCATTCAATAAACCAGTTTACATCATTCGCATCAAAGCCGTACACACATAATGAAATATAATACATGTACTTGCCTTGGATAATACGACGTGAAGGAAACGACGAAGGAATAGGTTACAGTCCGAACAATCCTCTCAAATCCGACCCTAACACAATAATGATATACAACCAATCTCAACATCATGAATACGAAGAAATTCATCCTAGTTCTACCCGTTGGGACAATTCATCGGACACCACGAGCGCATAAGGAAATGAAATCGGTCAACGGTGTAATAACGGGATTTCATCCCAACCAATAACAAGAAAACCAAGGGTCACGAGTATACTATCAAAATCTAACAACAACATCGGTTTAATCGGATTAAAATACAAGATCATCACCAAACCCTCCCCAAAATCATACTAGGGTTAAAGGAGTTCTTACCTCTTGAAGATTCAAGCCCTATAATCGGAAGAACACGTGCTAGATCCACAATCCGAGCTACACAATCGAAGGAAGATGAAGAAAAACACACAATCAAATGGTAGATGGAGAAAAATACCCCTCTCAACCCTCTCTCTCTCGCGTACGGTGGAAGGAAGGAAGAAATGAACTGCATCCGCTGAAAAGAAACGCTGATATAGCGCTGACCGCATTGTGTGCCGCGGCTCAGCTAAACTGTGCCGCGGCACAGGGCCAAAAATTGCGCCCAGTGATCGGTTGACCGCTCGTTGTGCCGCGGCTCATTCGAAGTGTGCCGCGGCCCAGACTCGGCATGTGCCGCGGCCCTGCCGGACTGTGCCGCGGCACGCGGTACAGTAGGTTTTGGCCGGCAAGTGCCACACGGGTGTGCCGCGGCCCGGACAAGTGTGCCGCGGCACTGACTCGGCTGTGTGCCGCGGCGCACAATCCTTGTGCCGCGGCACACGGTACAGTCTGCTCGGCCAACAACTGGGTAATGTGTGTGCCGCGGCGCACAATCCTTGTGCCGCGGCCCACACCCCCCCTCGGGTCCCAAAATGACGAAAAAATGATCCGGAAAGAGAATAAAAGCAATAGGAATCGATATTTGGGCAACAATAACACGAAATGGAAGTACGGAACCCCAAAACGATCTGAGGTACACAACCAAAGTCGAAACAAGGAACAAATTCCCTAAACTTCTAGGAAATTACAAAAAAACGGCCCAAACATCCGAAAATCACGATACAACGTCGGATTAACAATCCGAAACTCACAACATGCTCTACTCAATCATAGAGGTGCCCAACCATGGGTCCGGGTCCGGGTCGGACCCGCCGGGTCGCCGGGTCGGCAGGACAGGACCCGGACCCCACCCGTACATATGAAATGTACGGGTTGGCGGGTCGACAGGTCGGCCACGGGTCCGGGTCCGGGTTCGACCCGCCGGGTCACGGGTCAACCCGTCTCTATTTTTTTTTTCTTTTTTTTTTTAAAATGTATATAAAACTTTTATTTGTTATCATTTTATACACGAAAAATAACTATAAGCGAAAAAGGAAATCATTTGAAAAAATTAGCTTGTATTTAATTTTAAGTTTTTACTTAAAATTAAATTTCCTACGTATCCCCGTGAGGAATCAAAGCTCCACGTAGTTCTTTTACATGAGAAGAGTTAAAAAAATGGGCTTGTATTTAATTTTAAGTTTTCACTTAAAATTAAATTGCCTACGTATCCTCGTGAGGAATCAAAGCCCTACGTAGTTCTTTACTTACCTGACTTACCTTACTTACCTTTAGTCGAAGTCGATGTCGTCGTCTTGATCATCGGTTTGACTCATTTGACTAGACTCTCCTTCGGTAGTGCCTTCTTGATAGGCATCTTGGTCCGCTAATAGGTCATCCCATTTATTTTCTTGATCTCGTAACTCGGCTTTTGTTGCGTCTTTAAGTATCATTTGAGCCTCGAGATTTTTTGGCGTCATTCGGGATCTCCGCTCGTCCAACATATAGCCTCCTTCACTAAAAGCACTCTCAACGGGGACTGTGGATGCGGGCACTGCAAGAATTTCTTGTGCCATAATGGAAAGTATGGGAAATTCGGTTCCCCTTCTTTTCCACCAATCCAACAGATCAAAGGTACCTGCATTGTCATCCTCCGGCACAAAACTAGTTGCATAATATCTACTAAGGTCATTTCTTTGACCGACGTTACTACCACCCCTATTTCTTGCTATATTATAGAGTTGTTGTTGAAATGGGTTAGTGAGAGTTCTGTCGAATTCCATGTTAAATGCATTTGTAGTCTTAGTTCTTGTTTTTTGAGTTTGAATCTTATCACCATATTTAGAAGAATATTCAGAAAAAACAGTTTCTAAACTATTTTTCAAATCAATTTTTACTTGTTCAACGTCAGGAATATTTTCAAATAAAGTTTGACTTTCAACACTATCCATAATATTAGGAAAACCCAAATTTTTAAGAATATTATAATATATTTCAAGTAATTGTTCTACTTGAGCTAAATTCAAATCGGGAGATAAAACAGCACTAATCAAGAAAACATCATGAATACGATTAAAGTATTTTAGCCATTTTAAACACATATTGTAAATAGCATTCGATAATCTTTCGGATTTACTACAAGCATCCATTTCAGATACAATAAAACTACAATGAAATAAAACTTTAGGAGAAGTGGGATAATAACAACCACTTAAATCTTTAGTTGCATTTTCAAAAACCCTTAATAGTTTTATTAAATCTTTAGTTTCATCCCAATACGTTGGTAATAAATAAAATCCTTCTACGTGAAAATACGTATCAAAAAATTCACACAATAATTATTTATATTCATTATTTGAATTTAACATCTCATAAGTTGAGTTCCATCTATGTTTTACGTCTGGAGTAAAAAATTTGGGTTGCATTTGTTTTGACTTTAAAAATTTTACCCATTGTCTAGCTAACTTAGTGCGATTATGTAAAAACAAGACACATTTTCTAATTGGTTCTATTGCCTCATCTACAAATTTTAATGCATCTTGTACACATAAATTTAAAATATGACATATACATCTAGTATGAAATAATCGACCCGCTAAAACAGGATTGCAAGCTTGTATTAATGCTGGTACACTTGCAGTATTAGAACTAGCATTATCAAAACTAATTGTGAAAATTTTATCTTTTAAGCAATAAAAAGTTAAAATTTTAATAATTGCTCTAGCTATATTATCTGCACTATGTGTACAATTAAATTTTTTAAACGCAAGTAATCTTTTGTTTAAGTTCCAATTTTCATCAATCCAGTGTATAGTTATTCCCATATAATCATTTTTTTTTAAAATCTGCCCAAGTATCTGCAGCTAAAGAAACTCTATGATTTATAGATCTAAAATAAGCTCGTAGTGCAAGTTTATGTTGTTTGGCTAAGTATACTACTTGTCTAGTCATTGTGGTACGTGGAATTCTTTTAATAGCAGGATTATAGGCATTTTGCATCATGTATTCCCAACCCGTACTATCCGCAAAATTAAAAGGTAAAGATTCTTGTGCACATAATTTTGCCATTTGTTCTCTAGCAATTTTTTCTTTATATTTATAAAGTTGAGATTCAGACATACCTTGATTGTCGTCTGGACCGGCTCCAGTAGAAGGTTGGAAGTTGAGTTGACTTTGTGACTTTTGTTCTCCGTGGACCGAGGCATGGTTATTCTCAAAATGCCTTTTAAAATTTCCATATCCATCCCCGGCTTTATACGGATACTCTTTCGAGCAGTAGTTGCAAGATACCTTCATCGAACCATCCAACATTTTTTCCTTGTTAAAGTGTTTTGAAAAAGTACGGATCTTGGTCTCCTTTCTCGCAACAAAGGTGCTTGTTTCTTGCTTTAGTTTTCTTGCTTCCTCTGCCTTTCACATTTTCTTACTCCTTGGACGATAACTCCTCAACATAAGGAGGTTCTTTTTCAGCTTGGCTTGCCGCAGGACGCTTCGACTTTGATTTTTGCGTCGGAGTTGGTACGCCATGAAGAGTGCGCTCGAATGTTGCATATGTTTGATTTAACATAGCTTCATCGATTTCATGGTCCATTTCTTCGTCGATGTTTTGCAGTTGTTGACGATTCGGGACACGTCGAAATCCCCGGAGATCAACTTCTTCTTCACTGGTAGTTGTTGTACTACCGTAATAGATATTTTCATGTATAGCATCATATTCAGGTTCTTGACTTTCATTTTCAAAACCGGGTGGAGTTTGGTTTTGGGGCTCCCGAATAATTATTCCAGATGGTTTCTTCGATTTGCCCCAAAGACCCATTCGCTCGAACTTGGACATTTTGGATTTTTTGGGAGATGTAGCAATATCCTTTCCTTTGTCAGAACTCGACATAATGATAAAATGCGAAAAAAAAAGAGAGATTAAGTAGTATAGCAATTAGCAATGAGAGTTTGAGAGATAGATAGTATTGAAGGTGTCGAAAAATTGTGTTGGGGAGGGGGGTATTTATAGATAGGAAATTTTTTTTTTTTTAAAATCGGACTAGCCGTTAGACCCGCCGGGTCACGGGTCCGACCCGCCGGGTCCAACGGCCATTTTTTGATTTTTTTTTTTTTATATTTCCGCCGGGTCGACGGGTTGGGAGAAGCTCGACCCGGACCCCACCCGTGTATACCATGAGTCCGGGTCGGCGGGTCGCACGGGTCGGTCGGGTTCGGGTCTTGCACGGGTCAGTCGGGTCCGGGTCGGCGGGTCGACCCGACGGGTTGGGTCATTTTGGGCACCTCTACTCAATCATACGAACTCATGGAAGTAAGAAAATGACGAAATCGAACGAGTTTAACGAGAATCGAATACACATGAGACAAAATATAACACAAGAGAAAATTACGTAAAAACATCATCGAGACCCGTCTAAGCGGAGAAACTCCAAGAACAAAATAGGTTCAGAATTCCAAAATAGTGCCAAGCGAGTTGTCCGAAACGAATATACACCAAAAATAGAAATCACTAAAAATAGAAAACGCGGATATTATAGGAACGAGGAAGAGCATGCCCATCATTTGCGAGCAGTGTTAGACATTTTGAGGACCGAGCAACTCTATGCGAAGTTCTCGAAATGTGAGTTCTGGCTGAAGGAAGTGATGTTTCTAGGTCACGTGATTTCAGCCGAAGGAGTTCGTGTAGATCCGCAGAAGATTGAGGCAGTGTTGGATTGGGCACCGCCCAAGAATGTGAAGGAGATCCATTGTTTCTTGGGTCTGGCCGGCTACTACTGTAGGTTCGTCGAGAGGTTCTCGAAACTGGCTCGACCACTTACACGGTTGCTGCAGAAATCCGAGAAGTTCATCTGGAATGACGAGAGGCAGTCGAGTTTTGAGGAGCTGAAGAGGCGTTTGACTTCAGCCCCAATTTTGGCGTTGCCGTGTGGCAACGGGGGTTTTGCTGTTTATAGTGATGCTTCGAGTCAGGGTCTTGGGTGCGTATTGATGCAGCACGGCAAGACCATCGCATATGCGTCGAGACAGTTGAGGCTGTATGAGCTTAACTACCCTACTCATGATTTGGAGTTAGCGGCAGTCGTTTTTGCGCTCAAGATTTGGTGTCACTATCTTTTCGGCTCTTCATGTCAGATTTTTACCGATCAAAAAAGTCTGAAATACATATTTACTCAACGGGAGTTGAATATGAGGCAGAGGAGGTGGTTAGAGCTGATTACGGATTATGACCTCGAAATCCTTTATCATCGGGCAAGGCGAACGTCGTGGCCGACGCCTTGAGTCGGAAACCGGTTGCGTTGCGAACGCTTGAGATCCATACGTCTCAGTCTGAGCTTCGACGGGCTTTGATCGAGTTAGATGTTGAGGTTTTGTTGCCTGGAGCTGTCGGGCAACTTTGTGCTTTAGAGATTTCGTCGTCTTTGATCGATGAAATTAAGCTGAAGTAGTTAGAGGATCCGATGATTACTCAAATCCAAGAGAACGTTCTTAAGGTAAAGTCTCCTGGGTTTGTGATTCACGAGGATGGTGTTTTGAGATTCCAGAGTCGGCTTTGTGTACCGAACGACTCAGAGTTGAGACAGAGTATTTTGCGTGAGGCCCATGCTACACCTTACTCCGTTCATCCTGGTGCGAGTAAGATGTACAAGGACCTGAGAAGAAATTTCTGGTGGAATGATATGAAGGAGGAGGTCGCGCAGTTTGTAGAGAGATGTTTGACTTGTCAGCAGGTCAAAGTCGAGCATCAGCGACCGGCCAGTTTATTGCAGTCACTTCCCATTCCAGAATGGAAATGGGAAGATATATCGATGGATTTCATTACGAGTTTGCCGAGATCGAGGTCAGGCATGAATATGATATGGGTGATTATCGATCGTCTGACCAAGTCGGCACATTTTGTGGGCATCAAGGACACTTGGGGCCCGGAGAAGTTGGCTCGTGTGTTTATCGCGCAGATCATGAGGCTTCATGGTACTCTTAAGTCTATTGTTTTGGACCGTGATGGCCGTTTTGTATCGCACTTTTGGCAAGCGGTGCATAAGGCATTGGGTACTCGGTTGCGTTTGAGTACCTCCTTTCATCCTCAATCCGATGGCAGTCAGAACGCACTATCCAGACATTTGAGGATATGTTGCGTGCGTGTGCTCTCGATTGGAGTAGTGACTGGGAGGAGCCATTGTCATTGATCGAATTCACGTGCAACAATAGTTGGCATGCGTCGATTCGGATGGCACCGTACGAGGCACTTTATGGACGGCGTTTTCGATCGCTGATTTGTTGGAATGAGGCGTCCGATTTGGTCAGGACCGAACCGGATATCATTTTAGAGACGAGACGGAAGGTAGAAGTGATTCGGGAATGGATGTTGACTGCTCATAGTTGACAGAAGTCATATGCCGATATCCGTCGTCGACCTTTGGAATTCGAGGTGGGAGACCACGTTTTGATAAAGGTGTCGCCGACGATAGGAGTTTTCCGTTTCGGGAAAAAAGGGGAAGTTGAATCCGAGATTTATTGGACCCTTCGAGATTCTCAAGCGAGTCGGTGAGTTGGCATACCGTTTGGTGTTACCCCCGGCCCTGAGTCATATTCATAGCATTTTTCATGTTTCCCAGCTGAGGAAATATGTCCCAGATCCTAGTCACGTCATCGATTATGGTGAGATTGATGTCGCCGAGGATATTACTTTTGAGGAGCGTACTTTGAAGATTCTTGAGCATCGTGAGAAGTGACTGAGGCATAAGACCATTCCTTTGGTCAAGGTGTAGTGGTCGAGGCATGATGTCGAGAAGGCAACTTGGGAAACCGAGGGTAGCATACGTGCTAGGTACCCCGAGTTGTTTGTTTCTTAAGTTTCGGGACGAAACTTATTTTTAGAGGGGTAGAATGTAATACCCGCATTTTTCTTTTCCCGGTATTTTCATTTTTGATGTATTTCTCGTTTGTAGCGACCCTCGTATATTTTTTTAGTGTATTTCTCCCATCATCTATTGATCTGATTCTCGTAAATCGTTATTCAGAACCGCCGTTTCGGGGTTGCCGCAAGTCCATCTTATGTCCTTATGGACGTTGTGAGCTTTTGCTTGGTGATTCGATGGGGTGTTGTATTATGTTGTCGTATTGTCCTTTAGAGAGCGTCGTGAACTCTTGATGTCTTTCCCTTTTGAGTTGGTTACGTTCTGGATGTTTCGGAGTCGTGTCGGGCTAGATGTTAGCCTTTGGTTATTGCACTCGGGCAGGCCACACGAGTTGTCGATTGTGTTTGGCGCTCGTGCGGAGCCGAATGCTAGGCATAGGACTCCAGGGACGCACGAGCAGGAAGCACGAGCTGGTGCTCATGCGCGTCGCTCGTACGTGTTGGTCAGAAGCTGGGCAGTGGCCTGGCGCATGACCAGACGCCCGAGCAATTGGTCGTGTCCGCTGCTCGTGCGCAATCAATGCTCGGAAGTGACTCCCAGGGACGCACGAGCAGGAAGCACGAGCTAGTGCTCGTGCGCTGTGCTCGTGCGTGTTGGACAGAATTCAGGCAGTGTCCTGGCGCACGACCAGACGCACGAGCACTTGGTCGTGCGTCTCTGAGGTATTTAAGGGGACAGTCGCGTTTTTCAACGTCATTTTTCATCTCTTCTTCTTCTTCTCCGAGGGTTAGGCGACTTAGGCGATTTGGAGGCTGAAGTTTGGATCGTGTATCATCATCCATCCAAGATTTTGAGTTCTAACACAAAGTTATCATCATTTAATCATCTTCTACCTCTTGAATCAAGGTAAAATTTCCTAGAACCCTATTTTGGGAAAGATTTGGGGGTTTTCACGTTTTCGTCCGATTCGTTCCGTTTTGTTGGTTAATTCATGATGAATATGGTTAATCTTGTTGGTATTCTTCGTTTTCCTACTGATTCATGGTGTATTTTGTAGTATCTTTCGTTATCGAGAGGGTTTGGTTTTGGTCCGCCCTTGTTGTTGTTTTAGTATGAATATACATGAATCGTAGGCGTGTTTTCCGGTGTATTCCATTTCCGTAATCGTTTAGAAGTGGCTGTGATTGTGTTATTCAAATCGTTAGGTTCATTTCCGACAGTTCCTCGCGGTCGTGTTTGACTCTTCATTTCCGTTCGTGGCGCCGTCTTTTTTATCGAGGCAAGTACACTTATGAACTTACAATCTTAACGAAGTAGTATTGCATGAGAGTTTTGTGTGTGTGTGTATGCTCACTACGGGTTAGATCTGATGGGGTCTCAGTAGGGGTCCACGGAGGGGTGGATCCGCGAGCTTGCTTTTAATCACTATGGGTTAGATCCGACGGGGTCTCGGTAGGGGTCCACAGAGGGGTGGATTCACGGTTAATTGTGGTGTATTTCACATATGTGTTTTGATATTGGCATTTCCGGAATGTGTGCTTTGGAACTATGTTTTCTTGATTGCATGCATTAACTATATGTGTAAGATGTAAGTTGTTCATTTGGTTACTTGTACTAGCGTAATTGCTAACCCTCTAGGGACCCGTTTTGGGGAAATTCGTTTTATGAATTTCAGGTCAGGTTCATCGAGACGAGCGGGTGCTGGACCAGTATGCGGATGATGGCCGTGCGTGATGATTGTGCACGAGTGGTGTCTTATTGTCTTCTATCTTTTTACCTCTTGTGGTTTTTAAACTAATAGAAGTACTCGAGTACTTAAGAGTTCTTGTTCGTCCAGATTATATTGTTGTCTATTGTGTTTGTGTCGGATGATGGTGTTTTGTTTGACCGGTTGAACCGGGTGGATTATTTTTGTTTTGCGTCTTTATGATGAGGTGTTATTTTGTTGTTTCCGCGAGTCGATGAGTTTGATGTTTGTTCAGCCTGGTGGGTCCCATATAGGGATTCACGGTGCTGTAATATACCTCGAATATCTTAGGGGTGTTACATTATTGGGCTTCGGTCAGCATCCTGCCTGCATTAGCCTAAAAATGTGCGAGCGCGGCTTGCGATTCGACCTGTGAGATCTGCACTAGAAAGTGGTTAAATGAATTGATTTGGACTACTCATACCAATAAGATGCATCTTCTTTTCTGGTATCCATCTCATAGAAACTCCAAAGTTAAGCGTGCTTGGCCTGGAGTAGTTATGGGATGGGTGACCCATTGGGAAGTTTCTCAGGTACGCGTGAGTGAGGACAAAACGCGCTAGAAAAGACTCGTGTTGGTACAGTGGGGACAGTCTTCATCATTCTGGGGACCAACACTTACGTAACTTCGGATCTACATCTTCAGATTTTGAACTTGTTGTTTCATCTTCAACTCTATTGCTAGAATTGTTCTCAACTTTATCATTATCCTTACAAGGATATATGTTTTCAAAGAATATAGCATTCCTTGACTCAATTGTTGTTCCCACAGTCATATCGGGTACTTCTGACATGTGGATAACAAACCAATAAGCGCTGCTGTTCAGTGTCTACCCAATAAAGATACAATCGACCGTTTTAGGACCAATTTTAACTTGAGGCGCCTCAACCTTCTCCAAACACCCCCACACTTTGAGGTATTTGTATGATGGGTTTCTACCTTTTCACAACTCACAAGGAGTAACATCCTTATCTTTGCGTAGAATCTTGTTCAATATGTAGTTGGCTGTCAAGACAACTTCCCCCCACATGTTCTGGGGCAACCCTGAACTAATTAATAAGGCATTCATCATATCTTTAAGTGTTCGATTCTTACGTTCAGCAACGCCATTAGATTGTGGTGCATATGGAGCGGTTATTCGATGAATTATACCACTCTCATTGCATGATTCCTCAAACAGGGCTACATGTTCGGCTCCTCTATCGCTTCGAACCATCTTAATACGACAAGCTATTTGAGTCTCGGCTTCATTCTTGAAGTTATTAAAGGCTTCAATAGCCTCATCTTTACTTCTCAAAAGATAAAGATAACAATATCTTGTGCAGTCATCGATAAAAGTGATAAAGTACTTCTTACCACCTCTAGTTTGTACAAACTTTAAATCACACATGTCTGTGTGAATTAATTCAAGAGGTTTTGTGTTTTGTTTTACCGAATGAGACGGTAGCTTCGTCATTTTTGCCTCAACACAAATCTCACATTTTTTTTGATTATTGACATAATTTATTTTCAGTACATATAAGTTTACTAATCTTTTTTTATAGCATTTAGATTCACATGACCTAATATACAATGCCATAAATCTGAACACTCGGTCAAGTGAGAGGAATCAGTAGCATTTTCATTAGCATTAATAGGCTTGATTACACGGCGCATAGCCAAAACATTAAGTTTAAAGAGTCCCTCCGTGAGGTAACCCTTACCAAGAAACCTATCAAACTTCTTTAGGATAACCCTATCTGACTCAAACACTAGTTTAAACCCCTTACTAACTAGTATAGAGCCCGAGATCAAGTTCTTCCGGATGTCAGGAACATGAAGCACATTTTTCAAGGTGAGTGTTTGTCTGGACGTTAGCTTGAGAGCCACTTCTCCAACTCCGACAATCTTAGATGAAGCTGGATTCCCCATGTTGAGCTTCCTCCCCTCAACAGCTTGATAGGTCTTAAAGTGGCTCCTATCTGCACAAATGTGGGCGATCGCACTGGTGTCGATGTACCAACCACATTGGTTCTGTGATATTTAATTTTACAAAATAAAATAAAATTAAATTCATTAACGATTCCAACAAAGTGTCAAAGACCAGACCCTTGTGCCTCAATGAGTAGCCTAGAAGCATGATATCGGGATTGCCAAAAATCCTAATTACTATCATTACGCTTGCATGGGAAATTAGTCCATCTGTCACGCCAAGATGGTCTGTCATTTCACATTTTGGCAGAAGTTATTCCCATTAACATGCGACACTTTCCATCCTCTATAATTTCCTTTTAATTTATGCATTTGCACCATACAGCATTATTGGCCCAATAAACGGCCCACTTATCTTACTCATTTCCCTCGGTCCATGACCCAACCCTGTCAGCCCACCCTCCCTCGGTCCATGACCCAACCCTGTCAGACCACCCTCATCAAATCCCTGATGGACACTTACTGTTAGATTTCTGAGCTCTCATCTGGACAGTCCCTTTTAATGCTTAGGGTTTCTTACCCTCATTTTTTTCCTGTCATCGCCTCCCGTGTGCTACTTTTTCTCTTCTCCTTATCCTTCCCTTTTGCCCGTTGCAGGTTCTTCGGCGGTGTGATTCCTTAGGGAGTTTATGTGAATCAAAAAGCAGTCAGTCAACGAAAGAATTATGCATTTTTGTGGCACCAATAACAAAATCACGAGCAAAAGCGATAAATAATTCATTAACAGTGCTCGTGCAAAATTATTTCAATCAGATCGATGATCATCAATATAATAATATTTTTGTTTGCGTCATTGAAGTCGTCACATGTTAGATCAAAAGTGTTGATGTCTTCATTCAAAGTGATAAGCCTCATTCGATCGGCAAGTCTGCCTTGGTCTATTTGACTCTGGTTCGGTCGCCCGGTCTTTGTGCCGATCGTCTGTTGAGGTGTATAAATCTCGACACAACAATTGACCCCCAGCTTGCTCCGATGTTTGAAGACATGGGGTGAGGTGGTTCCACTGGCGCTCGTTTAGGATAAAGATGGGCGATCCGTTGAGCGGACTTTGGTCTCGGATTTGGGCGACCTGAGCGTTTGGCGAGCTATCTTCGGTCTTGTTCTTTTGATTTTCAATTTTGCAGATCCCTCGTGGAAAGCCGATTGTTTCGACCTTGAGGAACCGTGCACGGTCGCGGAGTTTGATGGACCGACCTCCATGACCGTGTCTTGTGCGTGAGGGACATTCCACCTGTAGGTTTGTCTCGCGACTCACTTTATTGTGAGGGTCCTCTGACACGCTTTTTGTGTAACTATCGCAAGTGCACGATATCGTATCAAGTAGTAAAGTGGACTTTTTGAGTCCGGTTTATCGATCCCACAAGGAAGTTATGTTATAATTTGAATTATACACTATTAGTCTATTTTTATAGATACTTAAGATGAGTGAAACACACAATTAAAAAGTTTGGTTTAATAATTGCAAAGAAATTGCAATAATAGTTCTAATATTATAAGGAAATAAAAAGATAGCAATAATAATAGATTGATTATCGATAAAATGAAATAGTTGGGATTACAAACTTAGTTCGTCATTAGTTATAAAAGATGTATTGGAGATCATAAGATGAATTTACTTATTATGTTGTGTAGATTCGATTTTCCTTATAAAGACGGTTTCTCTTTCGAACTATAAAACGTCCCTTACATATTGAATCAATCCACTATATTTCTATGTTGATTGGCTTCAATACATAGCATTAGGATTTGTGAGAATAACTCAATGAATCATCTAAGGACTAGGGGTATATTTCTATCCCCTAGAACAACTTAGAGTGAAGATCATTTGATCTAATCAAACATATTTTCTTTCGAAACATATGAAGATCATAAATATCTTCATTAATTGGCCAAATAAATAAAGATTGTTAAAACAATGAAAACAACACACAATAATAAGTAATTCATAATATATCTTTATACAAACATAAATAACATGACTAACCTTGTTTATAATCCCAACTTAAGAAACTTAGCCCATAAAGGGTCTATTACACATATTACAAGCTTTGGTGGTCATGTTTAGTTGAATCAAGAGAAAGAATTGATCCTAACTCCCTTAGTAGATAAAGGAGATAGAAACAATAAACTCTCTGAACAACATATGTTGTACCACACTAACAAAGATCACTCAAGAACACAAGTGTGTTCTTCACACAAAAAGAAAAGTTTACAAGAAAATGGAAAATTATAAGATGAATGGTGAATGATGAAGGATCTAAGGGGTCTATTTATACACCTAAAGTCATCTAATAGCTCCAAAACTACAAAGATTATTACATTATATCGGATCAATGCCACCATCCCCTCAATAATACACAAAAGTATAAAAATTAGACAAATCATAGCAATCTGTCAAGAGTTACGGTCGTAACATTCGTGAGTTACGGCCAGAATCGAGTGACTTACGGCCGTAACTCCCGAATGTTACGGCCGTAACGTGGCTTCGTAAATTTGCTCATTTGAAGCTTTGATAGTTACGCCAAGAATTCCTCGGACTTTGCGTTTTTGCCCTGCATCTTCTTCGGATGATAACTTTTGATATATAACTCGATTTTGAATCCGGAAAGATCGCCGAATTCGTATCGGAAAGCCCTACAACATGAATATATCAAAATTCAATAAATAGAATATTTATTAAACATGTTGTTTCTTGAGTAATTCATTATTTAATCCGATCATCATCCGATAAAAATAAAATTATTAAAACTAATAAATTAAAAGCAAAAACGAGTAGACTAGCTCAATTATGGGTAAATTTTATCGATAAACTATGGATAAGTGTACAAATCGACACTTATCACACCCCAAACTTGAATTCTTGCTAGTCGAGCAAGACTCTTTATTATTCACACTCCAAAATAAAAATAAAAATAAAAAAAAAAAAAAAGAAAATTAAAACACACAAAAAATAAAAAATAAAAAGAGAAAAGGAGAACAAAATGAAATTAATAAACAACAACCACTTTATACGGTAGATAGAAATGAATCAAGATTCAAAATAAATCTACTAATATTTTTGAAGTTAAAACACGGTTTTTATTTTGTAATTCCAAAATGTAAGGTTTCCCCCCAAAAGGTTGATTATTTATTTCCCACTCGTGATACACACGACTCCCTTTAATGGTTGCTCTCGATCACTCGTTTATTTTTCGACTCAATATGAAGAAGAATTTCATTGGCGTCATCAAATATTGTGATTTTTACAAAATTGAGTGTATTGAAATTCAGCTGCTAATTAATTCAAATCTGCTCATAAACTACATCCCTTTTAGTGATAGCTTTCACACCGTTATTTGCTAACGTGTAGCTCTTTTCACTAACACAATTTCTATCTCATTTTTTTCGTAAAAAGGTGATAGCTTTCACACCGCTATTTGCTAACGTGTAGCTCTTTTCACCAATTTTTCCCGAGACGGCAGCTACGCACCAACAATGGTTAGTCCTTTATTTTTCGCAAAATTTAAGACTTCCAAAATTAGGCAAAATTCTGTCGCTCAACACTTCTCCTTTTCGTCTTTTTTTTTTTTAGGTGATAGCTTTCTCAACGTTATTTGCTATCGTGTAGCTGTTTTATCCAATGACTACTTTTTTAGGGAATAGAATTTTTGAGAAAATCATTTTTTAGTTAAGCATGAAAAATCAAAACTCCACAAATTAAGTAAATTTCGTTTTATTTCTCATCAACCAATTGATTCTTCTTTTCTCAAGGTAACGAATGACTCGATTTTATATGATAATTACAAGGCTTGGAAAGAGAGATTAAGGCTCAAAAAAAAAATTTTGGAATATACAAATTTTTTACCGGTTAAAACGATTTTAGAAGTTTGTATATAGCTAATTTATGGTGTTATGGCCAGATCTAAAAATCTCAAAAATCAAAATACTATAGATATATATAAATATATATATATATATAAAAAAAAATTAAGGCAAATAACCAAATCAATCAAACCACACCAAAATTATTAAACAAACCACACCAAAATACTAAAACAAACCACCCCCAAACTTGAAATTAAAACTGTCCTCAGTTTAAAAATAAAATAAAAATCAATGCGTAAAAGGTAATACTCCTGTTAAAAAGTTGATGTCTGAGCCTAACGCCTTTTAGAATCTGCAAGAGAATAAATATACGAGGCACACACAAAAGAAAATAAAATATACTCGTAAGTATAACATAATTTTTTAGATGCGCATCAAGAAAGTCCGAAGAGTCGCCTTACGCTGCCATCAAAGTTTTTATAAAAGCAAAACACGAAATAAAAATTACAGCAATACATAAATCGCGAATAGATGCGCGTCAAGAGATCAAGAAGAAACTCCTTAAGCCGCCATCATTTAGCACGATCATTACACACATGAAAGTAAAAATACAAGAGGTCCGTCATGGGTTATCAAAGGGAGAGGAATGAATCTACTTTTCGTTTTCTCACGGTAAAATCTTCTACCTGCATAATTTTAGCTAGAGTGGATCTCGGTTGAGGAACAAATTCATTGAGTTTTTCGATTAGTTCTTCTGGTGTTGTTGCAACGACTATGATTCGTTTTGCACGCTCGGAAATAAATCCCTTTTCAGCAGAGTAGTCGATGAAAGACAGTAAACCATCAAAGAAACCATTGACATTAAGCACTCCTATTGGTTTTTGATGAACATTTAGCTGGGCTCTGGTAACCACATGAAAAAGTTCCTCAAGGGTGCCAAAACCACCGGGAAGGGCGATAAAGGCGCCAGAATTATTTATCATGTGAGTTATGCGATCTTGCATATTCACAGATCTAAACTCATCTCCAATAGTTGACCCGGTAATTTTACTTTCAGCCAGAGGTTTTGGGATTACTCCCAACACTCTTACTCCTTCCATATAGGCAGAAGCAGCAGCTCGCCCCATTAATCCTAGACTTCCTCCTCCGTAAACTACATGAATGCATTTTTCTCCTAAGGTACGACCCAAGTTGTGGGCTGCTTCAGTGAAGCATGCCTCTTTTCCAGAACTAGATCCACCAAAAATGCAGACTGTGTAAAATTTTTTTGTTGAAGATGATGACTCCATTTTTGAAAAGAAAAAAATTTTTTTAGAGAGAAACAGAGAAAAGTGCAAGTTTGAGGGATGAATGAAAGAAACCAGTAGAAAGTTTATTTATAGAAGAAAAAGAAGGTAAAAATTGTTTAACAAGTTTGTGATTGCGTTTGATTGTGCTTCAACTACTCAATAGAATAATGAAAGCTTTTATCGCGTATCACATTTTTTATTCAGAAAATCTCACCACACGACAAAAATAAAATATACTTGCGCGTATGTACAGTAGTTGTGATTGTGGCTCACATCTTCCTCTGATTTTACGTTCAGAAACGGCCTAAACGCCTTCTATGAGTCGGGGAGAAGCTTCCCATCCAATTTTCTTACAAATTGGCAAACAGGGTCTTTTAACGTCAGATTCCCAAGACGTTGTTCATATTCTGGTTTGAATTTATTCCACAAACATTGAATTAAGTAAAACACAATTACACTAGGATGAGTGTCAACACAAATTTCGATGTTATCTAAATTATCCTTATTACCATCATTAATGAACCGAATTTTATCTTCTCTGCTTTGTAGATGGAATTCCTAAAGATCGACATTTTGCATTACGCCCATCTAGCACATTTATAGCAAACGGCTAGAATCTTTGCTCGTCGCTTTCTTGGCATATGAACTTTTCCAAGCCACGGTAAAATCTAGTTGGTGTTTCGTGAATTCACCTTCTATTCTTACTTTGGCTTCGATAATGAATCTTATGTCAAAAGGTATGCTTTTATTCGTAAGCAACCTCATCCTTTCAAGCCTTGTCTTATAAATTTTTAAAAGTGCATTTTTGCTTAGAAAGGGAAATCTTTTTCAATTTTAAACAATGTTTCATCCATGATAAAAAAACAAAAATAAAAAGACAATGAAAATAATTAAAAAAATATATACAAATATCGGTTGTTGTGGGAAATCAAAATCCGACTTTAATAGTCACGGAGTACCGTTATCCGCCACTTGACCGACAAACACAATTTAGTACTAAGTTACAACGTCGAGAAATTTGTACCTACAAAAATAGTTTATAATGTAAGATTTCAAATATAACTTATACTTCCCAAGAACGGCGCCAAAACTTGACACGCTTTTGTGTAACTATCGCAAGTGCACGATATCGTATCAAGTAGTAAAGTGGACTTTTGAGTCCGGTTTATCGATCCCACAAGGAAGTTATGTTATAATTTGAATTATACACTATTAGTCTATTTTTATAGATACTTAAGATGAGTGAAACACACAATTAAAAAGTTTGGTTTAATAATTGCAAAGAAATTGCAATAATAGTTCTAATATTATAAGGAAATAAAAAGATAGCAATAATAATAGATTGATTATCGATAAAATGAAATAGTTGGGATTACAAACTTAGTTCGTCATTAGTTATAAAAGATGTATTGGAGATCATAAGATGAATTTACTTATTATGTTGTGTAGATTCGATTTTCCTTATAAAGACGGTTTCTCTTTCGAACTATAAACGTCCCTTACATATTGAATCAATCCACTATATTTCTATGTTGATTGGCTTCAATACATAGCATTAGGATTTGTGAAAATAACTCAATGAATCATCTAAGGACTAGGGGTATATTTCTATCCCCTAGAACAACTTAGAGTGAAGATCATTTGATCTAATCAAACATATTTTCTTTCAAACATATTAAGATCATAAATATCTTCATTAATTGGCCAAATAAATAAAGATTGTTAAAACAATGAAAATCACACACAATAATAAGTAATTCATAATATATCTTTATACAAACATAAATAACATGACTAACCTTGTTTATAATCCCAACTTAAGAAACTTAGCCCATAAAGGGTTTATTACACATATTACAAGATTTGGTGGTCATGTTTAGTTGAATCAAGAGAAAGAATTGATCCTAACTCCCTTAGTAGATAAAGGAGATAGAAACAATAAACTCTCTCGAACAACATATGTTGTACCACACTAACAAAGATCACTCAAGAACACAAGTGTGTTCTTCACACAAAAAGAAAAGTTTACAAGAAAATGGAAAATTATAAGATGAATGGTGAATGATGAAGGATCTAAGGGGTCTATTTATACACCTAAAGTCATCTAATAGCTCCAAAACTACAGCATTATTACATTATATCGGATCAATGCCACCATCCCTCAATAATACACAAAAGTATAAAAATTAGACAAATCATAGCAATGTCAAGAGTTACGGCCGTAACATTCGGGAGTTACGGCCGTAATCGAGGTGACTTACGGCCGTAAATGCCTGATTGTTACGGCCGTAAAGTGGCTTCGTAAATTTGCTCTTTTGAAGCTTTGATAGTTACGTTTTCAGCCCGAATTCCTCGAGACTTTGCGTTTTGCCCGGATCTTCTTCGGATGATAACTTTTGATATATAACTCGATTTTGAATCCGGAAAAGACCGCCGAATTCAGTATCGGAAAGCCCTACAACATGAATATATCAAAATTCAATAAATAGAATATTTATTAAACATGTTGTTTCTTGAGTAATTCAGTTATTTAATCCGATCATCATCCGATAAAAATAAAATTATTAAAACTAATAAATTAAAAGCAAAAAACGAGTAGACTAGCTCAATTATGGGTAAATTTTATCGATACAAACTATGGATAAGTGTACAAAACTGACACTTATCATCCTCCGTTAGGCTACGCCCACCTCGTATTTAAATGAAGGGCGAGCGGTCTTGGTCTGGAGGAGTCCTTGCACGGGGCGTCGTCGGATTAATCGACTCCACGACCGCGGCTTGTTAGCACTTTTCTACCTCGGATCATCATGCTAGATGGCGGTCCTCGACGGTATACATTGTGACGGGGGTAGGGACGCGTCACATTGTCCGGGTCTACCAAGTTTAGATGATGAACCTTTGAGGGCGGGCGAGCGTGTTCACAGATTTGTTTGGAGGGTCCTTCGGCTACGCCCGCCTCGTATTTAAACGAAGGGCGAGCGATCGCAGCCTAAAGGAACCTTGCATGGACGAAGCTGTCGGTTCTATCGACCTCCAGGACCATGAATGCACTCTTCTACCTCGGATCGTCATGTTAGATGGCGGTACTCGACGGTATACGTTGTGCTGAGGGAGGCGATCTCATGCCTAGGTCCATCATGTTGGATGAAGAACTTTAGATGGCGAGCGAGTCCTCCATTTTTTAGAGACATTGCTTTGGGCAGTGGCCTTTCGTTTGACATGGTGGAAACTGGGGAAATACCTCCGAAGTTTCCAACTCTTGATTGAAGCATAAAGATCTAGCCGCCTGGGTTGATCGGGAGGATCGACTCATATGAATCCTCTGGCTTGCCATGTTTGATTCTGGCGATCGGAATGGGAGACTGGCGATCGTCGTTCTGACGCCGATCGCGACACTTGATCCTTTCCGCTCGGGGCTCCGGCTAAGTTATCAGACTGTCCAGCTTGCCCTCTTTGAACAATATCCAGAGTTGTCTGAGGAGATCGCGGCACTGATCGGTGTTGTGGCCCGGACTCTTGTGGTAAGCACAAAATTTTTGCGGTCCAGATGACCGTGGTCCCTTACTGCTTTCGGCTTGCTTAGCCGCTCACGCCCCTGGATGGCGTAGAAAATATGAGCCGGAGATAGATTGAGGTTGTGGTAGATATGGGCTTCCACATCCTCGAAGGTCCTGAAATCACCGGGTGGCTTGGCGACCGCCTTGTTGGACTTGGCGATCGCCGTCTTTGCCCCCTCGTCTTGGCGAAAGGCGAGCAACCTCCGCCTGGCCAAAAAGTCTGCGGCTTTGGCGCGGAAGATTGCGTAGGTGGGGGGGATGTCCTTCGTAAGGTGCCTGAACATAGGCGAAAGACCATTGAATTCCCCTAAGACCGAGGTGAGGGCGATCTCGTCGCTTACGGGCTCCCCGTTGACGATTATCTCATCCACCCGGTCGATGTAGTCTTCGTCGGACTCCTCTTCCCCCTGCCTGATTTTCATCATGTGGTGGGGACCTTCTGGTCGAGCGACCTTGGCGGAAAAGTATGATGTGAAGTCGCTCGCCAGTTGTTCAAAAGAACTGATTCATCGTGGTGGCAGTGAGATGTACCACTTATGTGCCAGTTCGCCCAAAGTTAATGGGAACATTCGGCATCTGGTCGCGTCTGATGCCCCACACCCGGTCATGTAGATCTGGAACATGCTCAGGTGAGTCTCGGGGTCCGATCTCCCCTCGTACAAAGGTGTTTGAGGAGGGGTGATCCTTGGCTGCACGGGGCCGAGTTCGATTTGGACCGCGAGCGGCTCACTTGGCCCGACGATCTTTCTCTTGGCGCCTACCCCAGTTTCTAGGAGCACCTTCATGCCATCGAGCTGGTGTTGCATTGCGGCCATCGCCATAGCTTGGCCGCTCGTGGTTTGGCTCTCAGAGTGCGAGCCGAGGCGATCGTGCACCGATCTCCTGGCTCCGCGGTAGGCGATGAGGTCATCATCGCCGATCTTGATTTTTCGGCGAGTAGGAGCCTGATGGCTGGCCTGCCTTCTAGGAGTCGGGTATGCCGAACTCATGGTGATGGATTCGGGCTCCGTAGTCTCATGGATTGGGCTAAAATGCCCCGGCCGCCATGATGGGTCACTTCCAAGCCGGCTGAAGACAGAACTATCCTGCCTCGCGAGTGCCTTTTCTTGCGACTTGCGTCTTTCTGTCGATCGCTCGACATATAGCCCCTTGAGTTTTTGCTTGCACGCGTGCGGACGGCCGATGGGGTAATAGCAGGCGCATCGCATGATCTCCATCGCTCCCGTAGGATGGCCATGGCCCCCTCGATCTATTCCGCGGTTTGGAACTGATCGAGCGAGAGGCTAGGGCCGTCCCTCGGGGGCGGGATAGAGAGTCTTGCGCCGCCACAGCTACCCTCCGTCGTAGGTTGGGGCTCAGATTGAGCCGGAATGAGACGTCCGGCGGATCGGAGAGTGGCTCTCTTCGATGGGGTGGTAGACGTCATTATTTTGAAGGCTTTTTCTTTGAAGAACAGTGAGTGTTTCTTCAAGTATATGCCCCGAAGAACAGTGAGTGTTCTTCGAGACGGTCGGAATGAAAATGAAGGTTAAGATATCCCTTCCTCTAGCGCCAATTGTTGTTACCCAAAATCGGAAGGGATTGCTGGAATGGATGAGTAACAAATAAATGCTAGAGCACGTCCGTGGGGATATAAATAATACAAGATTTGCCGGGTTTGTTAGGCCCGGGCTTGAATGCTCTCACGAGATGTTATTAATACGAATACATTAGAGTACAAATATTAATGTTTAGAGTACAATTACAATGAGTGTAAAAGACCCTAGTTATCTAAGTCTTGAGTGCTGCTCCGTGAGTTCTTGAACTGCAGGGAGTTCTTGCTTCTGCCGACCATCTTTTGGTTATGAGGTTCTGAGAGAGAAAAAACCGAGATAAAAGCAGCCAGAAAAGCAGACCCATTTCCAAGTGCAGGAAGCCTTCTATTTATAGGAGGAGCTGGGATGTCTTAACCCTGACGGGCGATCGCCTTTCCTGTATTATAATAAGGGGGCGATCGTCTTTAGCATATGGGCTGATTGCTTTAAAGTGCGTGGCTGCTGCTGGCAGCCAGCTGTGCGAACCAATGAGAGGACAAAATGCGTCTCTTGTCGCTGTCTCGGGAGGTCCCACCTTGGACCTTTCGGCGGGTCTGTCGGTAGATGAGAAGATGGTGACAGGCTGGGGTCAAAGGGCTTTATCCTACGGCGCCTTTTCCGGATCTTCACGTGGGTCTCTATCCCGAGTTTCGGCCTCATAAACTTGGCAGATGTTGGCTTCACGTGGCATGAGGCGGTCGTCCCTGATCGGGAACTCGGAACAACCGCTAGTTGCCGGGAGGCGATCGCCTTGGCAGTCGATCGCTCGGCGCTGGGTCCTGTTCTGGGTCATTCGATCGGCAAGTCTGTCTTGGTCTATTTGACTCTGGTTGGGTCGCCCGGTGTTTGTGCCGATCGCCTGTTGAGGTATTTAAATCTCGACATAACAATACACATAAGCTATTATAGAAAGTTTGAATTTGTAGCCAGTCAGGGAGTCCATGATGAGGACACTTCCTCATAAGATCCTTATACCGTTCCCTAGCCTCATGGAGTGACTCCCCTTCAAACTGCCTGAAAGTAGTAATTTCATTCCTTAGCCTTGCGGTTTTGGCAGGCGGAAAGAATTTGGCTAGGAAAGCTTGTGCTAATTGAGCCCATGTCGTGATAGAACCCGGCGGAAGAGAATTTACCCAAATTTTTACTTTATCCCGGAGAGAGAATGGGAAAATCCACAAACAAATGGCATGATCGGTAACTCCACTAGTTTTGAAAGTATCACAAATTTCAAGAAAAGCAGAGATGTGCGCATTAGGATCATCATCTGCCAATCCAAAAAACTGACTACCTTGGACCATTTGGATGACAGCCGGTTTAATCTCAAAAGTATTTGCTTGGATAGTTGGGCGCGTGATCCCAGGATGATTGGCATTTATTTGAGGAAGAGCGTAATCACGAAGAGCCAAAGATGGCAGAGTGGCATCATCGTTATTCGGATCAATATTATGCTCCATAGTGATTGGAATTGGAATTATGCGTTTTCCTTCGCGGAATTTCCTAAAGGTGCGTTCTACTTCGGGATCAAAAGGAAGTAAGCCTTTTGTTCCAAGTTTTCTCATACACTAACGAATTTTCTGCAAGGAAAACAAATGAAACCAAATCTACACAAAAATAAAATAATGTTCAAATTAAGACTAAAAATACTGAAATTGATATTAGTAAAGCAATCAGTCCCCGGCAACGGCGCCAAAAACTTGTTATGTATTTTAGTGAACGCAAGTGCACGTTGTCGTAAACAAGTAATAAAGTGATGAGAAAGATATCGTTCCCTCGAGGACTGGTGTACTAAGTACCAATTTATTTGTATTTCTAATTTTATTCAAACGATCGAATTTTGTGGTTGAAGAATTATGAAAAACTAAATAAAGTTATAAACTAATAACAACTAATAAAATCGATAGTTCGAATAAAAAAGATCAAATAAGAGAAGAATCTAGGATTGAGAATCCGCCTCGATTAATTCGAATTACTCTTGATTTAAATAAATTAAGTAATTTCCCAATTTATTGAAGCCGAAGATTTCTAAGATACTCTAATGCCTCTCCCGAGGTCAGTAGAATTTTCTAAGGTGAATAAATCACTCTATTCCTAGGTGAATTAATTCAACAATAGGCAAAAAGTACAAAATCTTTAGACGGGCCACGTAATTCCTATGAGTATATTCCTATCTCACAAGATAAAACGTTTCTCACCAATTTTACCTACTAACTCTCCTCTCCCGATTCGAGTTGCGTAATCAAAACAATTCAATCATAGGCCACATAATTGAACGCATTAAGAACAATTGGGGAAATCTCAATAGAAAAGGGAAATATATTAATAATGCAAAATCAAAAGTTAATCCGTCAAAATCTTGATTTCATCACAATCTTAGAAAAGGGTTCTAGCCCGACATGCTAGAAAATAATACACAAAGAATTAAAGAAAGCATAAGAAAAATCAAACACAGTTTAGACTTGAATTGCGTCGTTCTCTGGCTTCTGCTCTCTGCTCCTAGGTATTTTCTCCTTCTGTTTGATGATCATATCTTCTGACCTTCAATGCCTATTTATAACGCTTCTTCCGCCTCCAAAACATGTCCGAAAATTAGGTCAAAACGTCCTCTGAAACAGCCTAAAACGCGGGCTGGGCGTCTGAATTTCGCGCGGCGGGCTGCGGCCCGGCTTTAGTGTGTCGCGGCCCCTGTCCTCACCCGCCAGGCCTGGGCGCTCGTCTTCCTTATGGGCCGCGGCTCAGAGATTGCGTGCCATGTCCCCCGGTACAGTTTGTACCGGGTCCTTCTGGGCGCCTCCTGTGCCGCGGCCCAGCGTCTGTGTGCCGCGGTCCCCGACCAAAAAATGTCGTTTTGGCCCGTTTTTTTTCGTTCAAGCTCTCGGACTCGAATTTCCTTCAAAACATATAAAGATAATGCATTAAAAACTCATTTACGCAGATTTAAACTAAAAGTGGGTATAAAATAATGAGAATTAAGTGCATAAAAATACATCTAACAGGTCCTCCACACAGGGGTAAAATATTTATTAAAATCACGGCGTACACAACTTATGTAACTTTAACTAAATGCGTCGTTGTATCATTCACACATATTGATACAACCGATAGTAGCTTGGGCTGTTCACAGATATTGGCTTGGCTTCTTTGACTTGCTTCTTCTCACATAGATTGAAGCTTTGTCCTGGATGCTATTCATCCTACACAGGTTAGAGATAGCACAGTTTAGTCCACATAGGGCTAAGTTAAACTCAACGAAAGGTTTGGTATGACAGGACCAAATAGCAGTTGTATGTTTGATGAGCGTTCACTATAAGTGTGTTGTGCGGCGATTAAAACGCCTCTATAGGCGATCGTCATCACGATCAGATAAACCAACCATGGAAGACATACTCTGGACAAACTCCTAGAGTTCGGCATAATACGGCGACCGTCTTTTGGTACCCAGCGATCGTCTTCTAATATCTGACGATCGTCTTTAATGAGCGAACCAGAGGCGATTATCTCGTGCCACGTATGGATCCAGCATCCGTCAAAGTCGTCGAAGACCGAATCTTAGGCAGTGGCCCACGTGCGGATCTTCAAAGGATACGGACAGATGGGATCTTTGGCTGCGGTGGCCCACGTGAGGATCTTCAAAGGATACCGACAGATAGGATCTTTGACCCCAGCCTGTCACCTGCCACACCTACCGACAAAGCCGCCGAAAGGTACAAAGTGGGTCCTCCCCAGACAGCTGCCCAGGACGCGTGTTGGCTTCCCATTGGGTCGCACAGCTGGCGCCAGCAGCAGCCCCAGACTTTAAGGGAACAGCCCCACGTGATGGGACGATCGGCCACCTTATTATAATATAAAAAACGTCGGTCGCCCGCGATCGCCTGAGGGCCCCCAACTACCTAGTCCCCTATAAATAGAGAGCTCACGGCAGCAGCAAAGGGGATGCGAAATTACTACGAATTCTGTGCAAAATACATACCAAAGAGAGAATCAAAGGCTCTTTTAGCAACCACTAATACATTCATAGTGATATTCATACACATTCATCATATATCTCAAACAAGAACTCACAGATATATCTATCTGGTTCTTCCGGCAATCTACGCGCTCTAAAGCCTAGATAACTAGAAGTCTTTACACTCCTTGTAGTAGATTCTAACATTAATATTTGTACTCGACAGTATATTTATTAATAACATCTCGCGAGAGCATTCAAGCCCGGGATTAACAACCCCGGCAAATCTTGTGTTATCTTTTTTCTCACGGAAGTGTTCTCGCATTTGTTTGTTACTCGATCATTCCAGCAATACTATCTCCGGATAATATTTTGGGTAACAACAATTGGCGCTAGAAGGAGGGCATCTAAACCTTCACTTTTATCCCTACCGTCTCGAAGAACACTCACTGTTCTCCGGACATATACTTGAAGAAACACTCACTGTTCTTCAATAGAAAAACCTTCAGAAAATGACATCGGCAACGACCTCCAAGAGAGCCACCCTGAGATCTGCCGGAAATCTCGTTCCAGCCCGGACCGAATCCCAGCCCACGGCGGAAGGCGACCGTGGCGACGCTAGGCTCTCACTCCCGCCCCCGAGGGACGACTCTAGCCTCTCACTCGATCGGTTCCAGACCACGGAACAGATTGAGGAGGCTATAGCCATCCTCAGGGAGCGACAGAGGGCCAATGATTCGCACACCATCACTCCGTCAACCATCCGCCGGGCAAGCAAACGGAAGCTCAAGGGGATCTATGTCGAGAAATCGACATAGAGCCCCGGGCCACAGGAGAAGGCTCTCGTAAGGCGGGACGATTCCGTCTTCAGCCGCCTGGGGAGCGATCCCTCATGGCGACCCGGGTACTCAGGCCCCAGCCGGGAGACATCGGTATCCGAATCCTTTACCAGGAGTTCGGCCTATCCGACTCCCAAGAGGCAGGCCAGTCAACGAGCCACTGCTCGCCCGAGGAAAGAACCCACTGGCAGGGAACTCGTCATTCACCACGGGGCTAGGTATCGGTATACGATCGCCTTGGTTCGCGCTCTGAGAGCCAATCGGCGAGCAGTCAGGCAACGGCGATAGCCGCCATACAACGCCAGCTCGACGAGGTGAAGGCGCTCTTGGGAAGTGGGGCAGGCACCGGGAGATCAATCACTGGATCAAGCGAACCACTCGCGACTCAGATCGAGCTCGCCCCAGTCCAACCAACGATCAATCCTCCACAGACACCTCTATATGAGGGAAGATCGGATCCGGAAACCCACTTGAGCAAATTCCGGATCTACATGACAGGATGTGGAGCATCAGATGCGACGAAATGTCGAATGTTCCCACTAACTCTGGGCGACCTCGCCCACAGGTGGTACGTCTCACTACCACCTCGCTCAATCAACTGCTTTGAGAAGCTGGCGAAAGACTTCACGACGTACTTCGCTGCCAAAGTCACTCGCCCTGAAGGCCCCCATCGCATGATGAAAATCAAGCAGGGGAAGGACGAGTCAGACGAAGATTACATCGATCGGGTAGACGAAATAGTCCTCACCGGCGAGCCCATCAGCGACGAGCTCGCTCTCAACTCAGTTATGAGCGGATTCCACGGACGTTCGCCCATGTTCAGACACCTCACATAAGATATCCCCCCGACCTACTCGATCTTCCGCAGCAAAGCCGCCGGTTTCCTGGCCAGACAGAGGATGCTCTCACTCCGCTTAGAAGAGGGACCATCCGAAGAAGGAAAATCACCTTCCCATTTCCAGAAGAAGGCGGTCGCCAAGCCCAGAAAGGCGATCGCCAAGCCGCCTGGCGAGTTCAAAGCCTTCGAGGATGTAGAGGTCCACCTTCTCCACAACCTCAACTTATCTCCGGCCCACATCTTCAACGCGATCAAGGGTCGCGAGTGGCTTTCCAAACCAAAGCCGATAAGGGACCACGGTCAACTAGACCGTAGCAAATTCTGTGCCTATCATAAGAGTCCCGGCCACAACACTAGCCAATGCCGCGACCTCCTCAGACAGCTCTGGCCACTGTTTGAGGAAGGCAAACTGGACAACTTGGTCACCAAGCCAGAGCCAAGGACGGAAAGGACCGGAGGGCGCGAGCGCCGACAACACGAGAGAACTCCTCCCAATCCGGTCGCCAGGATCGAGCATGAGCCGGAGTACTCTGATGAATCGGTCCCACCGATCAACTCTGGCGGTCGGATCAACATGCTTCAAGCAGGAGGTGGAAACCTCGGGGGTCTTTCCCCGGTTTCCACCATGTCGAACAGGAAGCGAAAGGCCGAGCTGAGGGCATTCGCCGGGGTCCACGTCGTGGTACCTCCGGAGCCAACCATCTCTAAAGACGCACTCATCACCCTCTCCAACAAATACAGGGAGGGAGTGCAATGCCCCAAAGAGGATGCACTGGTGATCTCCGCCTGTATCCTTGGGAAGATGGTCGATCGCGTGCTGGTCGACAACGGGAGTTTCTGCAACATCATATTCAAATCCGCCCCTAGACCAACTCGGCAACTTGATCAAATTCATCAAGCCTTTCGACACCGTGCTCCAAGGGTTCGGCGACAACACTGTCCAAGCCTACGGGAGGATCAAGCTCTCCGTTGAGCTAGTATGCTTTTATGATCCCAAGGTTAGGATTACTAGGAACCTAAGCTTTATAATCATAGATAGTCCCAGCATCTATAATGGGTTCCTAGGTCGCCCCTTTATGGAAACCTTTGAGGCAGTCGCCTCATCTTTCTTTTACTGTATCAAATTCCCCACTGCCGATGGGACGGTCGGTACTGTAAAAGGAGATCAGCTAATGGCAAAAAGATGTTTGAATTACTCCTATGTTGTTACTTCTTTCTATACTTCCCATACTATATGTAACATTGAAGCGATCGACGATCAACCCATGGAGATCGACGAGCCAGACACATCGTACCAACCCAACTCAGGGGACGCCATCACTCATCAATTGACGGACGACATCGAGCCTAGGATCGGTTTCGAGCCAAGTCTCGACATCGATCCAAGGACCGAGTCTGGAGATCGCACCAAACGAGAGGCGACCATCCCTGTCGAAGAGTTGGAGAGCATTACGATGGATCCGGATCATCCAGAACGGGAAGTGCAGATCGGCGCGAGCATCGACCACGAATTAAAGGGGGATCTGATCAACTTGCTACGTAGGAACATCGGAGTCTTTGCCTGGTCGCATCAAGATATGGTTGGCATAAGTCCCGAACACGCTTGCCATTATCTGAAGATCGATTGGGCGATGAAGCCTGTTCACCAGAAGCGAAGGAAGTTCGGTCCCAAGAAATACGCGACGCTCGACATAGAAGTCCAGAAGTTACTCAACAACAAATTGATCGGAGTAGCCACAGACGAACCACAATGGGTCGCCATCGCGGTGCTCGTCAAAAAGCCAACTGGCTCCTGGAGATTGTGCATTGACTTCACCGACCTCAACGCGGCATGTCCAAAAGATCACTTCCCGATGCCTCATATTGATCACTTGGTCGATAGTACGGCAGGTTGTGAAATGATGTCGTTTATGGATGCCTTCGCCGGGTATCATCAAATCCCAATGGCGGAGGAAGACATAAAACACACATCTTTCCACACAGAAAAAGACATATACTTTTGGGTCAGAATGCCGTTCGGCTTGAAAAACGTAGGGGTGACCTACCAGCGATTGGTCAACAGAATGTTCGCTGATCAGATCGGCAAGACCATGGAGGTCTACATTGACGATATCGTAGTCAAAAGCCTCAAGAAGGAAGATCACCTCAACGATCTCGCCGAGACATTCGCCATCCTTGAGAAGTTCAACATGAAACTGAACCCCAAGAAATGCAACTTCGGGGTGGGCTCCGGGAAATTCCTGGGGCACATAGTGAGCCAAAGGGGGATCGAGGCGAACCCCACCAAGATACAGGCGATCCTTGACATGCAGGAACCGCGAAACATCAAGCAAGTGCAACGCCTCACAGGTTGTCTAGCCGCCCTCAACCGTTTCATATCACGGCTCGGCCATAAAAGCAAGCCTTTATTCACGACCATCAAGAACAAGAAGTTCGCATGGACGAAGGAAAGCCATATAGCATTCGCCAAAATAAAGGAATATCTATCTAACCCCCAGATCCTGGCAAAGCCGATTCCCGGTGAAAAACTATTCCTTTACCTAGCAGCCTCGGAGGTCGCACTAAGTGCCGTTCTGGTGCGAGCGGAGGGACAAGCTCACTTGCCCATCTACTATGTTAGCCAGGCGCTCCACGACGCTGAGACACGTTATACACCATTGGAGTAGATCGCCTACGCCCTTTTCATGAGTGTTCGTAAGCTGAGGGCTTATTTCTTTGATCACCAAGTGGAAGTCCTAACAACTCTACCTCTAAGACAAGTCTTGCACTGACCGGACACCAACGGGCGTCTCCTCAAGTGGTCGCTGGAGATCGCCCAATATGGTATCACTTACGCTCCTCGCACGGCGATCAAGGGCCAAGCTCTGGCGGACTTCGTGGTGGAATTAACGTTCCCTCACAGTCCAACCCAGGTCGCCCGACCTGCCTGGAAGTTATACGTGGATGGCTCAGCAACCAATTCGAGAGCAGGGGCAGGGATTGTCCTCATCAGCCCCGACGGTCAGAGTTTCAGAAATACTGTGCGTTTCGGTTTTCGTGCGACCAACAATGAAGCCGAATACGAAGCTTTGGTAGGTGGGCTCGATCTAGCCCTCGCCTTAGATGTTCGTCGCCTTCATATCTTCATGGACTCCCTCTTGGTCGTAAACCAAGTCAAGGGAGAATATGAGGCGCGCGGCGAACAGATGGTCAAATACCAAGAGCTGGTCTCCGAAATGTGCATAAAATTTGAAGAAGTACTAATCGAACAAGTCCCGAGAGAGCACAACTCCCAGGCCGATGCTCTTTCCAAGCTAGCATCATCGGATGGAGCAGCCGACTTCTCCAATATCCAAATCACAAAGTCAGCTAGGCCGGCGATCGATAGAAGCCTGGTTACCACGGTCGCCATCGCCGAGGAGAACTGGATGACTCCGTTCATCAAATACTTAAAGGACAGAACGGTCCCTGACGACCGTATTAAAGCTCGCCAACTCCAGCTTCGCACGACCAGATATACCCTATTGGACGACCGGCTTTACAAGCGAGCCTTCAGCCTTCCCCTCCTCAAGTGTATTACACCGGAGGAAGGTCGGCTCGTTTTAGCTGAGATCCATGACGGGATTTATGGAAACCATGCGGGCGGGCGAGCCCTCATCCATAAGACAACCAGACAAGGGTTTTTCTGGCCATCACTTCGGAAAGATGCGATCGCCTATGCCAGATCGTGCCATAGGTGTCAGATAATGGGCCCCAACATTAAACTATCACCCGAACATCTCACCTCCATGTATAGCCCCTGGCCATTTGCGCAATAGGGCATCGACCTTATAGGTCCCTTGCCGACGGCTCCAGGGGGCTGTAAGTTCGCCATCGTAGGGGTCGACTATTTCACCAAATGGGCTGAGGCCGAGCCGCTCAACAAGATCGGCCAAGAGCAAGTGATCAAGTTTATATTGAAAAACATCGTATGCCGATTCGGTCTGCCCCAGGCCATCATCTCCGATAACGGAAAACAGTTCGACGGCTTAGAAGTCATGCAATTCTGTGGAAAGTGGGGAATCAAAAGGTTATTCTCAGCGCCCTATCACCCTCAGACGAACGGGCAGGTAGAGGCAGTGAATAAGATCCTCAAACACACGATTAAAGCGCGACTCGAATCCAGGCAAGGACGATGGGCGAGCGAGCTCCCAGACGTTTTGTGGTCCTACCGAACGATGACCCGCAATTCAACCGGCGAAACCCCATTCGCCCTTACCTTCGGAACAGAAGCGGTGATTCCTTCAGAGATCGCCGTCCTCAGCCATCGAACCAAACAGGAGATGACGACCGACAACGATATGGCCCGACGAATCGACCTAGACATGCTCGAAGAACGACGTCTGACCTCAGAAATGAAGAACACAATCCACAAAAGGAGAGCCGAGAAGTTCTTCAATTCAAAGGTCAAAGAAAGAAGGTTTCAAGTGGGCGATCTCGTCCTTAAGAAGATCCAAACCCACACAGGCGTTTTTGGTCCGAACTGGGATGGACCTTTCAGAGTATCCAGATGGCTAACTAAAGGAGCCTACGAGCTAGAACATCCTGACGGTACTCCGGATCAATACCCCTGGAACGCCGTGCATCTGAAAAAATACTACCAGTGATAACTTTGTATTCAATTTCAATGATGTACAAGGAATATAATGAGATTTTTTCCTATCCCATCTAGTCTAGCGATCGCCCCACCAGGCATATCGCATACCGCCGACGATCGCTAGTCACGACGATCCTAGGTAAAATTAATGCAGCCATGGTCCTGGAGGTCGATGGAACCGACAGCTTCGCCCATGCAAGGTTCTTTTGGGCTGAGATCGCCCGACCTTCATTTAAACACGAGGTCGGCGTAGCCGAAGTACCCTCCAAAATAATCAGAAGGCACGATCGCACGTCCTCAAGGTACATCATCTAACATGGTGAACCCGGACAATGCGACGTGCCACTACCCCCGTCTCAACGTACACCATCGAGGGTCGCCATCTTCATGGCGGGCCGAGGTAGAAGCAGAGCTGACAAGCCGCGGACGTGGAGTCGAATAAGCCGACGACGCCCCGCGCAAGGACTCCTCCGGACCAAGATCGCCCGCCTTTCGTTTTAAAACAAGGCAGGCGTAGCCTAACGGAGGACCCTCACAAAAAGTGAGTCGCAGGATACACAATATCCCTCGCACACAAAGACACGATTGGGGAGGTCGGTCCATCGAACACCCCAACCACACATGACTCTTCAGAATCGGCAAAATGAAGATAGCTCGCCAGACAAGCTAGTTTTTGTTTCCTTACTTACAATAAGTGAACAAAAACAAGGGGGCAGGGATAGATCTAGCTAATATCAAAATACGATCGAACAAAGAGGAACCACACTCGATCGGATTCACTCAAAAACATGCAGGGCGATCGGGGTCGTCCGACAAAAATTACAAGTAAGAATTCCGATTCAAAACATGTCAATGCTTTCAACACTCAAACAATCGGTCGGATGAACAAAACGTCGAAAGCAATCATACACGTACTTGTAAAAATTGCGCGCAAACAGTCAAAGGCGATCGCATGTAAAGAGACAGTATGAAAAAAGGAGCATTTTATTCATAACACAAGCTTCATACATTACGAGGCTCGAAGGCATTACAAAAAGTACAAGTTACGGAGGAAAAACAAAAATGCCTCTCAAGGCCCCGCCTGCTGGTCTTCGCCCTCGGGTTGCGGATCGGCTTGGGCTCCCCCATCGGCTTCGGGATGAATGAGTTTGCCGGTATACCAACTCAAGTCGATCCCGAAGTCGACAAAGTCGAGGATCGGCAAGGAGAATTCTGGATGCAGAGGATGCTCGAGGACATAGGATTTGAAGCTCTCCATCAAGGGACCGATCTCGACCCCTGCCCTTTTAGCGGCTCGAACAGCGTCAGCATAGGCCAAGTAATAAGCGAACTCGCCGACGTGCTCGACGTTAAGGTAGGGATCGACCTCGATCGCCTTCAGCTGTCCCTTCAAATCCGCCGCCGTCTTCTCGACCTCCGCCAGCTCGACCGCCTTGGCAACATTCTCGCCCCTGGCCTTCTCCAGCTCTTTCTTCGCCGCCTCCAGCTCACCGCTGAGCCGATCCACCATCGCCTTCAGCCCGGCCGCCTCCTCCTGCGAAGCCACGAGCTTCTGGCGGGTTTTCTTCTCCTTATCACGGGACCGATCGGTAGCCTCCTTAGAGCGGCTCAGCTCCTACTTCAATCGATCCACGTCCTGCTTAGCCCTTTTGGCCGTCTCCTCATACTCTTTCTCCATAGACCGGATCCGGTGGGCATCCTCGATATTTTTGTTCCGGGCGGCCTCGAGGTCGCGATGGAGATGAGCAGTAGAGGGTCGCCCCTCAAAATCCCTAGCATCTTGGACGGCCATCGTCGCCGTCTGAAGAGCCAGGGCAACGGTCGCCTGCATGGCGTCTCCAGATCGCCGACGAGCCATCGCATCAAGATCGGTCGTCCAAGCCTTGGGCAGAGAGGTGATAGCCTGGCGAACGTAAGCAGGGACTTCGAGAGACTGTTACGGAGCCAAGCTCGACAGAAAGTCCAGCACCATGGGAGCAATGTCCGGGTCGGCGAGACGAACCCTGCAGCGCAAACCAAGGAAACCAAGGAGTTAGCCCATACCATGCTCAGAATGCCTAACTCAGAAAATTTTGACCCTTTCTTACCTATTGACCAGCTCGGGATCGCGTCCGAAATAAGGCTTGCCCCGGGAGGTTTCCGCCTCGGCGATCGCCACCTTCTTCGCCGAGCTGCCAGGTGACCGGGGGCCGGGAACCGTGGGCTTAGGGCCTGATCGCTCCATCATCGGGATGGCAAAGATAGGAGCCGCAGCGACCGGAGGCTCAAGAATTGATACCTCCGCCTCAGAAATCGACGGGGACTCCTCTGACCTTCGCCTCTTGCGGCGCTGAAGATGTTCCTCGCCCTGAACCACCGGCTCGGCGACTGGCGCCTCGGAGGGCCTCGTCACCAGAGCAGGGCGAGACGTCGTCGCAGGAACGCGACCAGTCTGCTTGCCCAAGTGAAGGCCACCAAGAACTCCCGGGTTTGACATGACTATCTCTGGCGGTGGTTCGGCAAATCGGGGAAAATAAACCTCTGTCAAAGAAGAGATACAAACAAGTTAGACAAAACAAAACGACCTCCTGGAGACGATCGTCAAGCAAGGGAGCACCACTTAAACTTATACCTGGAACTTTCAAGTGACGGGGGTAGCAGAACAATCGAGCCCCCAACCGATGAGCTTCAGTACCAAGTGATCGAACGTCAATAAAGGAGTTCGGCAAGGCACGGATCCGCTCCCAAACGATCAAGAAATCGAATGGAAGGTCGCCGATCGCTGGAACGAGAGGTCCTGCAAAAAGAAAATAAAATTAGATCAGTCCAAGACAAGCTCAATCAAGGGGAGAGTTAAAATCCTTACTCGGATTCCTCTCCCGGAAAGTGGTGGGGATCTCCAACTCCTCATTCGGCCTGTCACCCGACGCCGATCTCCCCGCCGCTCCGACTCAACACCATTTAGCCAGGTCACCCCTGGTCTTATTCGGCACACCGAGGACCACTCTCCCCATTCGGCCTTGGATATGGTTACCGCCGATCGACCCCTTCTGCGCGGTCAATTTAAACAGATAATTCATCTCCAGCACGGAAAGGAGGCGGAACAACCGGTGACCGCCAAACAGTGTCAGCGTGCAGATAATCTGTAGCCAAGCGTTCGGCGTCAGCTGAAGAGGCGCCAAATTCCAGGCGATCAGCAAGTAGGAGACGGCAAATGGAAGAGGAAATCGCAGACCGGCCTCCATAATCAACCCGTTGACGGCAACCATGCCCTCAGGCGGTTGATCGGCACGTTCATTCTCCGAAGGCACGTGCAAGAAAATGTCAGAGGGGATGTGATATTTGGCCCTCCAACGGCTCAGGTCTTTCTCGGTCGCCGTACTCCGGATTTTACCGAGAGTCCACGGAGACGGGACGGCGGCCTGAAAAACCGTCCGCTTCACATGTTCGTAAGGGTGAGCGGCGGAGTAGGCCTCGAAGTCGAATTCCGGACAGGGTCCGGCGATCGCTTCCACCATCCGAGCAAAAGCCACATAGGCAGGGCCAAAGCTACTCTCTCGTTCCCAGGCCTCCCGCACCAAATCATCCTCATCCACCGGCGAGCCCCCCTGCTCCGCCGTCGCCGCCGTCCTCGCCACCACGGCCTCGTTGAAAAGTTCTCCGAGTTCTGCGGGTGCAATCCCCGCTCGAATAGCTTCAACGGCCGTCTCTATATCCACTCCAACAAGAATCTCCTCCCGTTTAGGCGACGCTGCGGCAGCGGAAGAACTTCCGGTCTCAAAGATTTTGGATCCTCCCGACATATTAGAAAGTAAAGAGAGGGAGAAGGTTAATTTTTTTTACCTAGAGAAAAGAAGGAAGTCGGCGCAAGAAGCTCCTGAGTTTTTTGCAGAAATTCGGCTAGGGATGCAAGGACGCGTAAAAAATGAAGGAGAAGAAGCCCTGCCCTTTTTATAGATGGAGACGAGGGTCTGAATGCAAATAGGAGAAACCTCGAGGGCTGGATCGCAACCGTCACGTGGGCACGCATTAAAAAATGCCCTCGAATCCCGCGTACGCGTCTTTTCGAGGGCACGCCAGCCGACAAATCTGACAAACCGTCGGACTCCCCCAATAGCGGCGCGACGCGTGTCCCTGTCACTTTAAAAGCCCGCCTTCATTTCCCGCCGCCCGGATTTGAATTCAAATCGGCTGATCGGCTAAACATTGGCGATCGCCAACAGTGCCACCTCACCCCGTGTTTTCAACATCGAGGCGAGCCGGGGGGTAATTGTTGTGCGGCGATTAAAACGCCTCTATAGGCGATCGTCATCACGATCAGATAAACCAACCATGGAAGACATACTCTGGACAAACTCCTAGAGTTCGGCATAATACGGCGACCGTCTTTTGGTACCCAGCGATCGTCTTCTAATATCTGACGATCGTCTTTAATGAGCGAACCAGAGGCGATCATCTCGTGCCACGTATGGATCCGGCATCCGTCAAAATCGTCGAAGACCGAATCTTGGGCAGTTGCCCACGTGCGGATCTTCAAAGGATATGGACAGATGGGATCTTTGGCCGCGGTAGCCCACGTGAGGATCTTCAAAGGATACCGACAGATAGGATCTTTGACCCCAGCCTGTCACCTGCCACACCTACCAACAAAGCCGCCGAAAGGTACAAAGTGGGTCCTCCCCATACAGCTTCCCAGGACGCGTGTTGGCTTCCCATTGGGTCGCACAGCTGGCGCCAGCAGCAGCCCCAGACTTTAAGGGAACAGCCCCACGTGACGGGACGATCGGCCACCTTATTATAATATAAAAAACGGCGGTCGCCCACGATCGCCTGAGGGCCCCCAACTACCTAGTCCCCTATAAATAGATAGCTCACGGCAGCAGCAAAGGGGACGCGAAATTACTACGAATTCTGTGCAAAATACATACCAAAGAGAGAATCAAAGGCTCTTTTGGCAACCACTAATACATTCATAGTGATATTCATACACATTCATCATATATCCCAAACAAGAACTCACAAATATATCTATCTGGTTCTTCCGGCAATCTACGCGCTCTAAAGCCTAGATAACTAGAAGTCTTTACACTCCTTGTAGTAGATTCTAACATTAATATTTGTACTCGACAGTATATTTATTAATAACATCTCGCGAGAGCATTCAAGCCCGGGATTAACAACCCCGGCAAATCTTGTGTTATCTTTTTTCTCACGGAAGTGTTCTCGCATTTGTTTGTTACTCGATCATTCCAGCAATACTATCTCCGGATAATATTTTGGGTAACAACAATTGGCGCTAGAAGGAGGGCATCTAAACCTTCACTTTTATCCCTACCGTCTCGAAGAACACTCACTGTTCTCCGGACATATACTTGAAGAAACACTCACTGTTCTTCAATAGAAAAACCTTCAGAAAATGACATCGGCAACGACCTCCAAGAGAGCCATCCTGAGATCTGCCAGAAATCTCGTTCCGGCCGGGACCGAATCCCAACCCACGGCGGAAGGCGACCGTGGCGACGCTAGGCTCTCACTCCCGCCCCCGAGGGACGACTCTAGCCTCTCACTCGATCGGTTCCAGACCACGGAACAGATTGAGGAGGCTATAGCCATCCTCAGGGAGCGACAGAGGGCCAATGATTCGCACACCATCACTCCGTCAACCATCCACCGGGCAAGCAACCGGAAGCTCAAGGGGATCTATGTCGAGAAATCGACAGAGAGCCTCGGGCCACAGGAGAAGGCTCTCGTAAGGCGGGACGATTCCGTCTTCAGCCGCCTGGGAAGCGATCCCTCATGGCGACCCGGGCACTCAGGCCCCAGCCGGGAGACATCGGTATCCGAATCCTTTACCAGGAGTTCGGCCTATCCGACTCCCAAGAGGCAGGCCAGTCAACGAGCCCCTGCTCGCCCGAGGAAAGAACCCACTCGCAGGGAACTCGTCATTCACCACGGGGCTAGGGGATCGGTATACGATCGACTTGGTTCGCGCTCTGAGAGCCAATCGGCGAGCAGTCAGGCAACGGCGATAGCCGCCATACAACGCCAGCTCGACGAAGTGAATGCGCTCCTGGGAAGTGGGGCAGGCGCCAGGAGATCAATCACTGGATCAAGCGAACCACTCGCGACTCAGATCGAGCTCGCCCCAGTCCAACCAACGATCAATCCTCCACAGACACCTCTATATGAGGGAAGATCGGATCCGGAAACCCACTTGAGCAAATTCCGGATCTGCATGACAGGATGTGGAGCATCAGATGCGACGAAATGTCGAATGTTCCCACTAACTCTGGGCGACCTCGCCCACAGGTGGTACGTCTCACTACCACCTCGCTCAATCAACTGCTTTGAGAAGCTGGCGAAAGACTTCACGACGTACTTCGCCGCCAAAGTCGCTCGCCCTGAAGGCCCCCATCACATGATGAAAATCAAGCAGGGGAAGGACGAGTCAGACGAAGATTACATCGATCGGGTAGACGAAATAGTCCTCACCGGCGAGCCCATCAGAGACGAGCTCACTCTCAACTCAGTTATGAGCGGATTCCACGGACGTTCGCCCATGTTCAGACACCTCACAAAAGATATCCCCCCGACCTACTCGATCTTCCGCAGCAAAGCCGCCAGTTTCCTGGCCAGACAGAGGATGCTCTCACTCCGCTTAGAAGAGGGACCATCCGAAGAAGTAAAAACACCTTCCCATGTCCAGAAGAAGGCGGTCGCCAAGCCCAGAAAGGCGATCGCCAAGCCGCCTGGCGAGTTCAAAGCCTTCGAGGATGTAGAGGTCCACCTTCTCCACAACCTCAACTTATCTCCGGCCCACATCTTCAACGCGATCAAGGGTCGCGAGTGGCTTTCCAAACCAAAGCCGATAAGGGACCACTGTCACCTAGACCGTAGCAAAATCTGTGCCTATCATAAGAGTCCCGGCCACAACACTAGCCAATGCCGCGACCTCCTCAGACAGCTCTAGCGACTGTTTGAGGAAGGACGGAAAGGAAAGGACCGGAGGGCGCGAGCGCCGACAACACGAGAACTCCTCCCAATCCGGTCGCCAGGATCGAGCATGAGCCGGAGTACTCTGATGAATCGGTTCCACCGATCAACTCTGGCGGTCGGATCAACATGCTTCAAGCAGGAGGTGGAAACCTCGGGGGTCTTTCCCCGGTTTCCACCATGTCGAACAGGAAGCGAAAGGCCGAGCTGAGGGCATTCGCCGGGGTCCACGTCGTGGTACCTCCGGAGCCAACCATCTCTAAAGACGCACTCATCACCTTCTCCAACAAAGACAGGGAGGGAGTGCAATGCCCCAAAGAGGATACACTGGTGATCTCCGCCTGTATCCTTGGGAAGACGGTCGATCGCGTGCTGGTCGACAATGGGAGTTTCTGCAACATCATATTCAAATCCGCCCCTAGACCAACTCGGCAACTTGATCAAATTCATCAAGCCTTTCGACACCGTGCTCCAAGGGTTCGGCGACAACACTGTCCAAGCCTACGGGAGGATCAAGTTCTCCGTTGAGCTAGTATGCTTTTATGATCCCAAGGTTAGGATTACTAGGAACCTAAGCTTTGTAATCATAGATAGGCCCAGCATCTATAATGGGTTCCTAGGTCGCCCCTTTTTGGAAACCTTTGAGGCGGTCGCCTCATCTTTCTTTTACTGTATCAAATTCCCCACATCTGATGGGACGGTCGGTACTGTAAAAGGAGATTAGCTAATGGCAAAAAGATGTTTGAATTACTTCTATGTTGTTACTTCTTTCTATACTTCCCATACTATATGTAACATTGAAGCGATCGACGATCAAACCATGGAGATCGACGAGCCAGACACATCGTACCAACCCGACTCAGGGGACGCCATCTCTCATCAATTGACGGACGACATCGAGCCTAGGATCGGTTTCGAGCCAAGTCTCGACATCGATCCAAGGACCGAGTCCGGAGATCGCACCAAACGAGAGGCGACCGTCCCTATCGAAGAGTTGGAGAGCATTACGATGGATCCGGATCATCCAGAACGGGAAGTGCAGATCGGCGCGAGCATCGACCACGAATTAAAAGGGGATCTGATCAACTTGCTACGTAGGAACATCGGAGTCTTTGCCTGGTCACATCAAGATATGGTTGGCATAAGTCCCGAACACGCTTGCCATTATCTGAAGATCGACCGGGCGATGAAGCCTGTTCACCAGAAGCGAAGGAAGTCCGGTCCCGAGAAATACGCGGCGCTCGACATAGAAGTCCAGAAGTTACTCAACAACAAATTGATCGGAGTAGCCACAGACGAACCACAATGGGTCGCCAATGCGGTGCTCGTCAAAAAGCCAACTGGATCCTCGAGATTGTGCATTGACTTCACCGACCTCAACGCAGCATGTCCAAAAGATCACTTCCCGATGCCTCATATTGATCACTTGGTCGATAGTATGGCAGGTTGCGAAATGATGTCGTTTATGGATGCCTTCGCCGGGTATCATCAAATCCCAATGGCGGAGGAAGACATAAAACACACATCTTTCCACACAGAAAAAGACATATACTTTTGGGTCAGAATGCCGTTCGGCTTTAAAAACGCAGGGGCGACCTACCAGCGATTGGTCAACAGAATGTTCGCCGATCAGATCGGCAAGACCATGGAGGTCTACATTGACGATATCGTAGTCAAAAGCCTCAAGAAGGAAGATCACCTCAACGATCTCGCCGAGACGTTCGCCATCCTTGAGAAGTTCAACATGAAGCTGAACCCCAAGAAATGCAACTTCGGGGTGGGCTCCGGGAAGTTCCTGGGGCACATAGTGAGCCAAAGGGGGATCGAGGCGAACCCCACCAAGATACAGGCGATCCTTGACATGCAGGAACCGCGAAACATCAAGCAAGTGCAACGCCTCACAGGTTGTCTAGCCGCCCTCAACCGTTCCATATCACGGCTCGGCGATAAAAGCAAGCCTTTCTTCGCGACCATCAAGAACAAGAAGTTCGCATGGATGAAGGAAAGCCAGATCGCATTTGCCAAAATAAAGGAATATCTATCTAACCCCCAGATCCTGGCAAAGCCGATCCCCGGTGAAAAACTATTCCTTTACCTAGCAGCCTCGGAGGTCGCACTAAGTGCCGTTCTGGTGCGAGCGGAGGGACAAGCTCACTTGCCCATCTACTATGTTAGCCAGGCGCTCCACGACGCTGAGACACGTTATACACCATTGGAGAAGATCGCCTACGCCCTTGTCATGAGTGTTCGTAAGCTGAGGGCTTATTTCTTCGATCACCAAGTGGAAGTCCTAACAACTCTACCTCTAAGACAAGTCCTGCACCGACCGGACACCAATGGGCGACTCCTCAAGTGGTCGCTGGAGATCGCCCAATATGGTATCACTTACGCTCCTCGCACGACGATCAAGGGCCAAGCTCTGGCGGACTTCGTGGTGGAATTAACGTTCCCTCACAGTCCAACCCAGGTCGGCCGACCTGCCTGGAAGTTATACGTGGATGGCTCAGCAACCAATTCGAGAGCAGGGGCAGGGATTGTCCTCATCAGCCCCGACGGTCAGAGTTTCACAAATACTATGCATTTCGGTTTTCGTGCGACCAACAATGAAGCCGAATACGAAGCTTTGGTAGGCGGGCTCGATCTAGCCCTCGCCTTAGATGTTCGTCGCCTTCATATCTTCATGGACTCCCTCTTGGTCATAAACCAAGTCAAGGGAGAATATGATGCGCGCGGCGAACAGATGGTCAAATACCAAGAGCTGGTCGCCGAAATGTGCACAAAATTTGAAGAAGTACTAATCGAACAAGTCCCGAGAGAGCACAACTCCCAGGCCGATGCTCTTTCCAAGCTAGCATCATCGGATGGAGCAGCCGACTTCTCCAATATCCAAATCACAAAGTCAGCTAGGCCGGCGATCGATAGAAGCCTGGTTACCACGGTCGCCATCGCCGAGGAGAACTGGATGACTCCGTTCATCAAATACTTAAAGGACGGAACGGTCCCTGACGACCGTGTTAAAGCTCGCCAACTCCAGCTTCGCGCGACCAGATATACCCTATTGGACGACCGACTTTACAAGCGAGCCTTCAGCCTTCCCCTCCTCAAGTGTATTACACTGGAGGAAGGTCGGCTCGTTTTAGCTGAGATCCATGATGGGATTTGTGGAAACCATGCGGGCGGGCGAGCCCTCATCCATAAGACAACCAAACAAGGGTTTTTCTGGCCATGACTTCGGAAAGATGCGATCGCCTATGCCAGATCGTGCCATAGGTGGCAGATAATGGGCCCCAACATTAAACTATCACCCGAACAGCTCACCTCCATGTATAGCCCCTGTCCATTTGCACAATAGGGCATCGACCTTATAGGTCCCTTGCCGATGGCTCCAGGGGGCTGTAAGTTCGCCATCGTAGGGGTCGACTATTTCACCAAATGGGCTGAGGCCGAGCCGCTCAACAAGATCGGCCAAGAGCAAGTGATCAAGTTTATATGGAAAAACATCGTATCCCGATTCGGTCTGCCCCAGGCCATCATCTCTGATAACGGAAAACAGTTCGACGGCTTAGAAGTCATGCAATTCTGTGGAAAGTTGGGAATCAAAAGGTTATTCTCAGTGCCCTATCACCCTCAGACGAACGGGCAGGTAGAGGCGGTGAATAAGATCCTCAAACACACGATTAAAGCGCGACTCGAATCCAGGCAAGGACGATGGGCGAGCGATCTCCCGGACGTTTTGTGGTCCTACCGAACGACGACCCGCAATTCAACCGGCGAAGCCCCATTCGCCCTTGCCTTCGGAACAGAAGCGGTGATTCCTTCAGAGATCGCTGTCCTCAGCCATCGAACCAAACAGGAGATGACGACCGACAACGATATGGCCCGACGAATCGACCTAGACATGCTCGAAGAATGATGGCTGACCTCAGAAATGAAGAACACAATCCACAAAAGGAGAGCCGAGAAGTTCTTCAATTCAAAGGTCAAAGAAAGAAGGTTTCAAGTGGGCGATCTCGTCCTTAAGAAGATCCAAACCCACACAGGCGTTTTCGGTCCGAACTGGGAGGGACCTTTCAGAGTATCCAGATGGCTAACTAAAGGAGCCTACGAGCTAGAACATCCTGACGGTACTCCGGATCAATACCCCTGGAACGCCGTGCATCTGAAAAAATACTACCAGTGATAATTTTGTATTCAATTTCAATGATGTACAAGGAATATAATGAGATTTTTTCCTATCCCATCTATTCTAGCGATCGCCCCACCAGGCATATCGCATACCGCCGACGATCGCTGGTCACGACGATCCTAGGTAAAATTAATGCAGCCGTGGTCCTGGAGGTCGATGGAACCGACAGCTTCGCCCATGCAAGGTTCTTTTGGGCTGAGATCGCCCGTCCTTCATTTAAATACGAGGCCGGCGTAGCCGAAGGACCCTCCAAAATAATCAGAAGGCACGATCGCACGTCCTCAAGGTACATCATCTAACATGGTGAACCCGGACAATGCGACGTGCCACTACCCCCGTCTCAACGTACACCATCGAGGGTCGCCATCTTCATGGCGGGCCGAGGTGGAAGCAGAGCTGACAAGCCGCGGACGTTGAGTCGAATAAGCCGACGACGCCCCGCGCAAGGACTCCTCCGCACCAAGATCGCCTGCCTTTCGTTTTAAAACAAGGCAGGCGTAGCCTAACGGAGGACCCTCACAAAAAGTGAGTCGCGGGATACACAATATCCCTCGCACACAAAGACACGATTGGGGAGGTCGGTCCATCGAACACCCCGACCACACATGACTCTTCAGAATCGGCAAAATGAAGATAGCTCGCCAAACAAACTAGTTTTTGTTTCCTTACTTACAATAAGTGAACAAAAACAAGGGGGCAGGGATAGATCGAGCTAATATCAAAATACGATCGAACAAAGAGGAACCACACTCGATCGGCTTCGCTCAAAAACATGCAGGGCGATCGGGGTCGTCCGACAAAAATTACAAGTAAGAATTCCGATTCAAAAGATGTCAATGCTTTCAACACTCAAACAATCGGTCGGATGAACAAAACGTCGAAAGCAATCATACACGTACTTGTAAAAATTGCGCGCAAACAGTCAAAGGCGATCGCATGTAAAGAGACAGTATGAAAAAAGGAGCATTTTATTCATAACACAAGCTTCATACATTACGAGGCTCGAAGGCATTACAAAAAGTACAAGTTACGGAGGAAAAACAAAAATGCCTCTCAAGGCCCCGCCTACTGGTCTTCGCCCTCGGGTTGCGGATCGGCTTGGGCTCCCCCATCGGCTTCGGGATGAATGAGTTTGCCGGTATACCAACTCAAGTCGATCCCGAAGTCGACAAAGTCAAGGATCGGCAAGGAGAATTCTGGATGCAGAGGATGCTCGAGGACATAGGATTTGAAGCTCTCCATCAGGGGACCGATCTCGACCCCTGCCCTTTTAGCGGCTCGAACAGCGTCAGCATAGGCCAAGTTATAAGCGAACTCACCGACGTGCTCGACGTTAAGGTAGGGATCGACCTCGATCGCCTTCAGCTGCCCCTTCAAATCCGCCGCCGTCTTCTCGACCTCCGCCAGCTCGACCGCCTTGGCAGCATTCTCGCCCCTGGCCTTCTCCAGCTCTTTCTTCGCCGCCTCCAGCTCACCGCTGAGCCGATCCACCATCGCCTTCAGCCCGGCCGCCTCCTCCTGCGAAGCCACGAGCTTCTGGCGGGTTTCCTTCTCCTTATCACGGGACCGATCGGCAGCCTCCTTAGAGCGGCTCAGCTCCTGCTTCAATCGATCCACGTCCTGCTTAGCCCTTTTGGCCGTCTCCTCATACTCTTTCTCCATAGACCGGATCCGGTGGGCATCCTCGATATTTTTGTTCTGGGCGGCCTCGAGGTCGCGATGGAGATGAGTAGTGGAGGGTTGCCCCTCAAAATCCCTAGCATCTTGGACGGCCATCGTCGCCGTCTGAAGAGCCAGGGCAACGGTCGCCTGCATGGCGTCTCCAGATCGCCGACGAGCGATCGCATCAAGATCGGTCGTCCAAGCCTTGGGCAGAGAGGTGATAGCCTGGCGAACGTAAGCAGGGACTTCGAGAGACTGTTGCGGAGCCTTGCTCGACAGAAAGTCCAGCACCATGGGAGCAACGTCCGGGTCGGCGAGACGAACCCTGCAGCGCAAACCAAGGAAACCAAGGAGTTAGCCCATACCATGCTCAGAATGCCTAACTCAGAAAATTTTGACCCTTTCTTACCTATTGACCAGCTCGGGATCGCGTCCGAAATAAGGCTTGCCCCGGGAGGTTTCCGCCTCGACGATCGCCACCTTCTTCGCCGAGCTGCCAGATGACCGGGGGCCGGGGACCGTGGGCCTAGGGCCTGATCGCTCCATCATCGGGATGGCAGAGATAGGAGCCGCAGCGACCGGAGGCTCAAGAATTGATACCTCCTCCTCAGAAATCGACGGGGACTCCTCCGACCTTCGCCTCTTGCGGCGCTGAAGTTGTTCCTCGCCCTGAACCACCGGCTCGGCGACTGGCGCCTCGGCGGGCCTCGTCACCGGAGCAGGGCGAGACGTCGTCGCAGGAACGCGACCAGTCTACTTGCCCAAGTGAAGGCGACCAAGAACTCCCGGGTTTGACATGACTATCTCTGGCGGTGGTTCGGCAAATCGAGGAAAATAAACCTCTGTCAAAGAAGAGATACAAACAAGTTAGACAAAACAAAACGAACTCCTGGAGACGATCGTCAAGCAAGGGAGCACCACTTAAACTTATACCTGGAACTTTCAAGTGACGGGGGTAGCAGAACAATCGAGCCCCCAACCGATGAGCTTCGGTACCAAGTGATCGAACGTCAATAAAGGAGTTCGGCAAGGCACGGATCCGCTCCCAAACGATCAAGAAATCGAATGGAAGGTCGCCGATCGCTGGAACGAGAGGTCCTGCAAAAAGAAAACAAAATTAGATCAGTCCAAGACAAGCTCAATCAAGGGGAGAGTTAAAATCCTTACTCGGATTCCTCTCCCGGAAAGTGGTGGGGATATCCAACTCCTCATTCGGCCTGTCACCCGACGCCGATCGCCACGCCCCGCCGACTCAACACCATTTAGCCAGGTCACCCCTGGTCTTATTCGGCACACCGAGGACCACTCTCCCCCTTCGGCCTTGGATATGGTTACCGCCGATCGACCCCTTCTGCGCGGTCAATTTAAACAGATAATTCATCTCCAGCGCGGAAAGGAGGCAGAACAACCGGTGACCGCCAAACAGTGTCAGCGTGCGAATGTCTGTGAGCGTTCGGCGTCAGCTGAAGAGGCGCCAAATTCCAGGCGATCATCAAGTAGGAGACGGCAAATGGAAGAGGAAATCGCAGACCGGCCTCCATAATCAACCCATTGACGGCAACCATGCCCTCAGGCGGTTGATCGGCACGTTCATTCTCCGAAGGCACGTGCAAGAAAACGTCAGAGGAGATGTGATATTTGGCCCTCCAACGGCTCAGGTCTTTCTCGGTCGCTGTACTCCAAATTTTACCGAGAGTACACGGAGACGGGACGGCGGCCTGAAAAACCGTCCGCTTCACATGTTCGTAAGGGTGAGCGGCGGAGTAGGCCTCGAAGTCGAATTCCGGACAGGGTCCAGCGATCGCTTCCACCATCCGAGCAAAAGCCACATAGGCAGGGCCAAAGGTACTCTCTCGTTCCCAGGCCTCCCGCACCAAATCATCCTCATCCACCGGCGAGCCCCCCTCTTCCGCCGTCGCCGCCGTCCTCGCCACCACGGCCTCGTTGAAAAGTTCTCCGAGTTCTGCGGGTGCAATCCCCGCTCGAATAGCTTCAACGGCCGTCTCCATATCCACTCCAACAGGAATCTCCTCCCGTTCAGGCGACGCTGCGGCAGCGGAAGAACTTCCGGTCTCAAAGGTTTTGGATCCTCCCGACATATTAGAAAGTAAAGAGAGAGAGAAGGTTAATTTTTCTTACCTAGAGAAAAGAAGGAAGTCGGCGCAAGAAGCTCCTGAGTTTTTTGCAGAAATTCGGCTAGGGATGCAAGGACGCGTAAAAAATGAAGGAGAAGAAGCCCTGCCCTTTTTATAGATGGAGACGAGGGTCTGAATGCAAATAGGAGAAACCTCGAGGGCTGGATCGCAACCGTCACGTGGGGACGCATTAAAAAATGCCCTCGGATCCCGCGTACGCGTCTTTTCGAGGGCACGCCAGCCGACAAATCTGACAAACCGTCGGACTCCCCCAACAGCGGCGCGACGCGTGTCCCTGTCACTTTAAAAGCCCGCCTTCATTTCCCGCCGCCCGGATTTGAATTCAGATCGGCTGATCGGCTAAACATTGGCGATCGCCAACAGTGCCACCTCACCCCGTGATTTCAACATCGAGGCGAGCCGGGGGGCAATTGTTGTGCGGCGATTAAAACGCCTCTATAGGCGATCGTCATCACGATCAGATAAACCAACCATGGAAGACATACTCTGGACAAACTCCTAGAGTTCGGCATAATACAGCGACCGTCTTTTGGTACCCAGCGATCGTCTTCTAATATCTGACGATCGTCTTTAATGAGCGAACCAGAGGCGATCATCTCGTGCCACGTATGGATCCAGCATCCGTCAAAGTCGTCGAAGACCAAATCTTGGGCAGTGGCCCACGTGCGGATCTTCAAAGGATACGGACAGATGGGATCTTTGGCCGCGGTGGCCCACATGAGGATCTTCAAAGGATACCGATAGATAGGATCTTTGACCCCAGCATGTCACCTGCCACACCTACCGATAAAGCCGCCGAAAGGTACAAAGTGGGTCCTCCCCAGACAGCTGCCCAGGACGCGTGTTGGCTTCCCATTGGGTCGCACAGCTGGCGCCAGCAGCAGCCCCAGACTTTAAGGGAACAGCCCCACGTGACGGGACGATCGGCCACCTTATTATAATATAAAAAACAGCGGTCGCCCGCGATCGCCTGAGGGCCCCCAGCTACCTAGTCCCCTATAAATAGAGATCTCACGGCAGCAGCAAAGGGGACGCGAAATTACTATGAATTCTGTGCAAAATACATACCAAAGAGAGAATCAAAGGCTCTTTTGGCAACCACTAATACATTCATAGTGATATTCATACACATTCATCATATATCCCAAACAAGAACTCACAGATATATCTATCTGGTTCTTCCGGCAATCTACGCGCTCTAAAGCCTAGATAACTAGAAGTCTTTACACTCCTTGTAGTAGATTCTAACATTAATATTTGTACTCGACATTATATTTATTAATAACATCTCGCGAGAGCATTCAAGCCCGGGATTAACAACCTTGTCAAATCTTGTGTTATCTTTTTTCTCACGGAAGTGTTCTTGCATTTGTTTGTTACTCGATCATTCCAGCAATACTATCTCCGGATAATATTTTGGGTAACAACAAAGTGTGTTGTATGCGTTGAGGACTTTGTATATTTCTTTCTCTTGATGAAGTTTTATGCTCAAGGAATACTGCTCTTGTAAGTTTGATGTTCAGATTACCATAGTGTTAACTCGTCAGATGTATTTCGCAAAGTGAGTAATGTCCTCTTGTTTGAGGATATTTATAACCTTGGAAATAGATTCGTTATAAATGTAGTCGTTGGCCGGTTGGTGAGATTGAGACTGCTTTGATTGGCGGTTTCAGTATGTCTGAATTAAAGTCGATTCGCATTGAATGCTTCAGACATTCTTTTTTACTAGCATTAAATGCTCTTCAGATTGTAGTCTCTTCGGCCGCATTAAATGTTGTCCCATCAACATTAAATACTACTTTAACCGTGAATAATTTGTGAATAAACAATATTTGCTTTCACAACGGCTTACAATTTCTTCAGTCCTGTTAGATATGTGTCTTACTTTTACGAAGTAAAACACCTACAGCATGTTTGTTGTATCTAACACTTTCATCTTTTGCTGTATCTTGATGATTACGCTGTACGAAAGGGCTCTTGACTTCACTGTAAGATCTTTCACATAAATGAGAAAATGCGGCTGAAAAATGATTTAGACAAACTCAACCAAGATACAACCAACCTTAAAACCAACCAGGCTGAAGCTGAAAGCAATATGGCCATAGTTGAGGGAAACATGATAATAACTTTAAATAATAAAAGATCAGGTGCACTCGCTCATATTAAGGTTGAGTTTACAAAGCTCAAATATATAAATGATGCTTAAACTAAGGAAATAACATCTCTTAAAGCATAAAAAACTATAGAGGAATTATGTATTAATCAAAGACCCATATATCTAAAATAAGGTCTTAATATGATCCAAATGCTGATGCCATTTTAAAAACTACATTTGTTAAAGGAGAAGCAAGTATACAACCAACTGAACTGGATAATCAAAACAGGCAGCCGCCCAGTCAAAAGGCTCAGCAAAGCCCAAGACAGGCTACGCAGCAACCAGGATAGTTTAGGTATCAGCCAAGATAGTCTAGGGGGTAGCGAGGACAATTCAGGCCTCATTGAGACAAAGAACTAGAAAATGGCCAAATCAAAGTCAACAGTTGAGACATCATTCACAAAATTAATACAATCAAAATGTTGGGAGAAATTCTCCTCGTGTTTTGATAATTGTCTTATACAGCAAGATCTTCTAAGTAAAAATATCGGTCTAAGTATGGAAGCTGTTAGGAGAACATCATATTGCCTATCCATATTCTCAGCTATCACAACTAAGTGTGTTGTTTTTAGTGTTTCAAAATCTTTTATCATTTGATATCGAGATCTATGTAAATCAAGATCTTCAGATATTCTGAGCTGAAACGTTCTGAAGGTTTGGGTTTAGATGTTACCTCTTCATCAACAATATTGGCCATCGGGCAGTTGTAGTCATCATCATCCTCTCCAGATATGGATCCACCGCTTGATTCCATATTCTCTGGAGCCTGATCTTCTCCAATCAGAGCTTTTCTTTTATCTTTCTTCTCATCCATGTATTTATTTTCTTCTCTTTCTTTAGGTCATGGCAGTCATATTGAATATGACATGTCTTGTGATAGTTATATCATTCCACCTTCTAGTTCTTGGCTGTTTGATTTCTCTAGGGATTCTCCTTGTATTGTACTTCGAGTAATTCTTTATAAAATTACTGAATCTCGGCGTGATGAATGTCATTTTTTCCTTTAAGATTCATAGTACTTGGTATGACATTAGCTTGGTTCTTAGCTGAAGACTCAATTGCAAAGGCAATTCCCTTCTTAGCTGGCTCACTAGAGAGGAGCTTGGGAGTTCGAATTCAAATGCCTTGAGGTCTGAGAATATTTCTTGGATCTTTATCTTATTAATATCCTTTTATTCCCTCATGGCTTCAGCCTTCATACTCCATTCTGAGGTAAGAGACCTTAAGAATTTCAGATCCATCTCTTGGTTGTCATAGGTCTTCCCGAGAGAGTTGATTTCATTTATGATCTCTGTGTATCTGGTATCCACATAAGCAGCTTTTGGAATTCAGATGTATCTCCTACCAATTAATCTCGTATTTATACCGTCGGAAAGCTAAGAGAAAGTCCTAACATTTATCATGACTTCAAAATTGGATATTTGTAGCGGTGAAAATACGGTATAGATGAAAGCAAGCATTGGAACTTTCAGATACAATACACCTTCGTACTTTAGGAGGCAGTACTACAATCATTTAGAAGACATCAATATTAAAATTGGAAGTTTAGGAGCCTTTATGCCTCTAAAACGACAACATCATTTTTTTTTTAACTTTGACTTCTTATTTTCAAAACTTGAGTCTTGGTCTTTGATTTTTGTCCCCCTAAAAATGTGTTGACTCCTTAAAATATGAGTTGATTAGTCATTGATCAGACTTTAAGAGCTTTGAATATTGAATTTATAATTTCTTAGTCTTCATAAGTTTTATTTTATATTTTTATATTGTAATAGTTGTAGGAATTTTGGCTATAAATAGCCCTCATTTTTATCTGTAAGAACACCTTGAAATTTATTAAAATTGTGAGTGTTTGTGTTAACAAACTTTTTTCTCTCTTTGTTGAGTGTGTCTTCAAAATATAAATCGTAATTTTAATTAAATTATCGAGGCGTTAGAAACCTCGTGTCGTGTTTGAATCGCACCTTCCGGTTTGCTACGGCGCGTCACGTAGAGGGCTTGAAGTAAAACAACCATTTGCTTAATATTGGAACGATCTTGGGAACTAATATCATACTAGTGATAGCGGTTACCACGTCACGTCGTGTGGGGGTCGCATCAGTTGGCTTCAGAGCTTGGTTTTTCCATTACTAATTGGTTCATCTATTTTTCTTCATTTTCATAATCTTCTTATCTTACCATCCTATTATTTCTTTCTATCTTCTAAACCTTCCGTCTTCTTAATATATATATATATATATATAAAATCACGACTGTCGGTTCTACCATCACAGTGATCACAAAAAAAATATAATATTTGATATAAATCATCAAGTGTAAGCCAAGGGAATTATAATCCTTAGCCTTTGGGCGTTTGGTTAATTAAGCTTGTGTGGTTGAATATCTTAAAAAAGTATACAAAAAATATACAAAAAAAGAAGGGTATACAAAAACAAAGAGTATACAAAAAAAATAAAATAATACTTATATATATATATATATATATATATATATATATATATATATAAAACAAATGTCGTTTCTACAACCACAATAAAGTATAAAAATAAATATAAAGTTGGAGCGCATATTACCGCCCCTGTAAAATTAAAACTTATCCCGATACTCGTATATATAATCACCTTATGAGTTGTGAGACATTTATATAAATCCGAGTGATAAAAGACAAGAACCATGCAAAAAAGATCTAAAACAGTGATACACGAGCATTGAGTGATCGAGCGATACACATGAGGATCTTATGAGGATTAATTTGTGTGTGTGTGTCACCAAAAAGGACAAAAAAGGCCAAAAAAAAAAGAGCCAAAAAATAGGCAAAAAGAAAAAGACAAAAAAAGGCAAAAAAAAAAGAGCAAAAAAAAAAAACGCAAAAGAAGAGCAACAAAAGAAAAGCAAAAAAAAATGTCGAATACCGATACTGATAAAAATGAGGGAAACGAAGCTCTTCAAAACATCCAAGAAATGCTCACCAATTAATTACAATACAAGAGAGCCAAGAAGAAGGGATAAGGAATTTACAAAAAAAATAAAGAGGACGAGCACCACCGTAGAAGAAGGAATCCGAGTCCCATCTCATATACAGAGTACGAGGACGAAACATTCTCCGAGGACGAAACTTGCCAAAATCGAGGAGGACGTGATCGAGGAGGTCGGAGAGAACAAGGTAGACGGTATGAAAGGAAAGGACAAAACGAGGAAGATCGGAGTATGGGAAATATAAAAATGAAAATCCCAGCCTTCAAAGGACGGAGCAATCCGGACACATACCTTGACTGGGAGAGGAAGTTGGAAACTATATTCGACTGCCACAACTATGCCAGTACTAAGAAAATGAGGTTAGCAATAACCAAATTTTCTGAATATTCCAGCATTTGGTGGGACCAACTTGTGAAGGATAGAAGGAGGAATGGAGAGAGCCCAATTAATAGTTGGGAGGAATTGAAGATTGTAATGCGTAGAGGATTTGTTCCCAATTATTATCATAAGGAATTATTTTCTCGTCTCCAATCTTTAAAACAAGGTACAGGGAGCATCTAAGATTTCCGAGAGGAAATGGAGATGTTAATGATCCGGGCTGATGTGATGGAGTCGAGGGAGGCCACAATGGCGAGATTTCTACATGGCATGAGGGCGGAAATCTCTAAAGATGTTGATAAACAACATTATGTTGAGTTCGAGGACATGGTATATGCAGCAATCAAAATTGAGAGGAACTTGCGAAGGGGAGGCAACTATACTTACTCCACGGTGTACACAACTCCTTGGAAGCCTCAAATAGGAAATCGAAATGTACATAAGGGCAGTTTTGATAGAAGCACCGTGAAGGGGAAGTTTGATGTGGGGAGTCCTAGTCGAACAAAACCCAAAGTCAAATCTACATCTGTAGAAAACACAAACACGAGAAACAGGGACGTCAAGTGTTTCGGATGCCACGACTGAGGAAACATTGCATCCCAATGCATTAATAGACGAGCAATGATACTTAGGTAGGACGGAGAATATGAAACAGATAATGAAGAGGAGGAAGAAGGGAAAGAACAAAGTGATGAAGGAAAGCTATAATTCACTCTCGCGCTTGTCATTAGGAGGGTGTTGAATGTGAAGGCAAAGGAGGAAGAGAGCAATGAACAGCGAAAAAATTATTTTCAAACTAGATGTTTTGTGAAAAATAAAAATGTAGTGTGATCATTGATAACGGAAGTTGTAATAGTGTGGCTTGTTCGATGCTAATCGAGAGGTTAGAATTACCAACAAGGCGACATCCTAATCCTTACTTAATTTCTAAATGATTGTGTAGAGGTTCGGGTGAATAAAAAGGTACTCATAACCATCACAATTAGAAATACCATGATGATATCCTATATGATGTTGTACCAATGCACGCTTGTCACATTTTATTGGCTAGATCATGGCACTACGATCAAGATGCCCAACTTAGCGGGAGGAAAAATCGTTACTCATTTGGGAAATATGAGAGAAAAATCACATTAGTTCCCATGACGAAAATACAAGTCCATGAAGATCAAATTCGACTCGAAAAAGAAATTAAAGAAAAAGAAAAAAAGAAAAAGAAAAAAAAAACAAAAACAAAAAGAAAAAGAAAAAGAAAAAGAAAAAACAAAAACAAAAGAAAAGAAAAAAGAAAAAGAAAAAGAAAAGAAAGAAAAAGAAAAAAATGAAAAATCAAAAAAATATTTATTTATAAGTACAAAAGAAATCGTTAAAGAAGTTGAGGAGGGGCAACCACATACTTACTTCTTACCAAATGGATTTGCACTCTTGACGATGAAAAAACCGAAATGTTCTGAGTACTGTAAAAATTCTATTGTAGGACTTCAATGATGCTTTTTTGAACGAGCTACCACCCGGCTTGCCACCAAAAAGAGAGATCGAGCACCAAATCGACTTTGTGCCAGGAGCCATCATTAGAAACCGACCGGCATACCGAAGTAATCCTGAAGAAACTAAGGAGATTCAGCGGCAAGTCGGGAGTTATTAAGTATTGGGTACATCCGAGAAAGTTGAGTCCTTGTTCCGTTCTGGTAGTTGTCGTACCAATGAACGATGGGACTTGGAGAATATGCACTGATTGCCGAGCGGTGAACAATATCACGATAAAGTATCGACATCTAATTTCAAGGTTAGATTATATGTTGGACGGATTACATGGTTCGCGTGTGTTTAGTAAAATTGATTTAATGAAAGGTTATCACCAAATTCGTATGAAAGAAGGGGATGAATGGAAAATGGCCGTTAAAACTAAATACGGGTTATATGAATGGCTGGTAATGCCTTTTGGTCTTACAAATGCATCGAGCACGTTTATGCGGCTATATGAATCATGTTTTGCATGCTTATATTGAAAAATTTGTTGTTGTGTACTTTGATGATATTCTCATTTATAGCAAGAGTATAGACGAACACGTTGAACATTTAAGATTGGTTTTAATTACCTTGAGAAAGGAACAATTATATGCTAGTCTTAAGAAATGTACTTTTTGCATGAGTGATGTTATATTTCATGGCTATATCGTTAGTATTGACGGCGTAAAAGTTGATGAAGAAAAGATAAGGGTGTTATGAATATTTATTAGATTTTGATGTTGTCATCCCTGTATTTGTTTATTTAAATGTATGCTTTAAATAATTGGCAAATTGTAAAGAAGAACCAAATGAGTATCTTCTATAGGCCAGATTATGTATAGTTGAATACTTGGCAATATGTAAAGAAGAACCAAATGAGTATCTTTTATAGGCCATATAGGTTGGGCTAAAATCGCCTAAGTATAAATCGCAGACAAGTTCATATCAGAGAAGTTTCGGTCAAACAGATACACCAGAGACGTTTTACTAAGCACTACAGAAAGTCGAGTTGCAGACAAGAGTAAATCAGAGAATTCTTGGTCAACTCAACTGTTCAGAGAAGGTTGACCACAGATGGCTTATCGTCAGACAACATTCTGCAGAAGCGATTTATCAGAGAAGTCCTGGTCAACTCATTTATCAGAGAAGTTTGACTAGACTGCAGTCAAGTGATCAGACGGAGTCCAAGTCATCTGAAGTTTGACCATCAGATCAGATAATTTCATTAGGTCAGAAGACTTCAGACAGGTCGTCAGTTCAAAGAAGATTCATCGGGACATTAGAGAAGTTATCTCAGAGAAGTCATCAGAGAAGTCCGACATCAGAGAAGGTTGACTGCACGTCAGACAGATTGACCAAAAAGAGATAAGATAAGTTCTGTCAAAGTAATCAACCAAGTAATACAGTCCACGTCGGCATGCGTTGAAAAGTCAATAATCACGGAAAGTCACATGCGGGTGATAAGAGAGAGGCTGGAGAGATTCCCGGAAAGCAATGAATTAAATAATTCACCGAGACCCATCTCTGAAGACTTTAAGCATATTATAATCAAAAGATTCGGCGCTACAATGTAAAAGTCTTCACAATGGTCGGAAATGGATTAAAATAATGGAATCCAGCCTTGCAATGTTCGGAAATAAAAACAAAGAAGTCTATTTCTCCAACAGACGGATTTGTTACAGGAATTGCAATGGCTATGAAGAGAAAGCTCAAAGGACCGACATCTATAAATACCTGAAGATTTGAATTGAGCAAAGCATGATGCGAACAACACTTATAAGCGATCAAAGCAATCAAAGCAAACAAAACGAACTATAGCATCGCGAAGAGCAAGCGTCAAAAGTTCTTATTTGAAGTAGCTCTTAGTTGGAGAAGACAACCCACCCGTGTCTTAAAACCTGAGTTTGGGGTACTTCACTGGTTGAAGTGTGCGTGACTGATAGGCATCCGAGGATTTGAAATCAAGAGGTGCTAGCCAGTCAAGGAGTTGCAATGACAAGATTTCCACTGGTTGGAAGTTGTTGTAGCTAGGAAGAATCACTGTAATATTTATCACTGGTTGAGAATTATAGTGGATTCATCTCCAACTGGTTTGGAGAAAAGTGGATTAGCAGAGGATTACCCCACCTCTGAAACCACTATAACTGCCTGTGTGTTTTACTATTTTATCATCATACTTACCTGTTGCATACATATTCATTGTTCCATTGTTTAAGTTTTCTAGATTCGTCATCAGCTGACTTCCGCACATATATTATCTACAGACGACTCTAAGTCATCTATACCCATCAGATGAGAAACTCATTTCGTGAAAAAAGAGTTTCAATAAGTCTATTCACCCCCCTTCTAGACTTATTCCTGGCGACTTGTGACCTACAAGTGGTATCAAAGCGGTTGGTTCAATTTTTCAGAACCAGATTCATATATCGAGTATATATATAATGGAACATATGTATTCTAGACTTCCCGCTTTTTCAATAGATGACTATGACTTATGGAAGATAAGAATGCATGCACATTTATCATCTGTCCACAATGACATGTAGAGTATATTTGAAGAAGGTCCCTTCATCTATATGAAAGACAATACAGATGAGAATATTGCAGCTGGAAAGCCCAAACAGATTCCCAAGACCAGATCAGATATGACTTCCGAAGAAAGGGAGATGGCAAACCTTGACAATCGAGCCAGAAATATCTTATATCAAACCTTTGATCAAGCCACCATGACAAAAATCAAACATTGCAGAAATGCCAAAGAAACATGGTATACATTAGCAGCAATGTATGAAGAAACAGAGCTGATCAGAGAGAGCGAGGAATCAACAAGCGGATTCCTATATGATGATGATGAAGAAATAATCAACTGTCTTATGGCCAATCTTGACAATGGAGAGGTATCATCTAAACCTCAATCTCCAGGAAGTTTTAGTTCAGATTTCTCTGAAGATATAGATCTACACAAATCTGTAAACCAACTTTTAAAAGATTTTGAAATTCTTAAAACAGCACACCTAGCTGCTACAACTGAAAATACCCAACTGAAAAATGATGAAATTCAGCTGCAAAATAATTTTGACAAACTCAGCCAGGATTCAGAAAATTTCAAAACCAGTCAGGCTGAAACCATCTGTAATCGTTCATTGTATTAATACAAATCGATTTTCGTCATTACGGGGCCTATTGTAAGGAGTCCATCTTCCGTACTGAAAATTGACAAACTTTGCCTATTGTAATCGTTCATTGTATTAATACAAATCGATTTTCGTCTTCAATTTTGCTGTGCCACTAAAACGCCTCAGCGTGATTGCGCCGCATTAGCACCAACGCTCGAACGAGTTAGGCGGACGTAGTCGGGTAAATTGACTACTAGCCGCACGGTGCGCGTACATTATATACAAACTATAAGCGCCCCGTGACACACAGAGTGTGCCGCGGCCCTGCCGGCATGTGCCGCGGCCCACGGTACGGCCTGCTCGGCCAGAAGCTGCCGAGCACTACCGGCCGTGACTCGGCCAGAAGCTGCCGAGCACTACCGGCCTGGGCCCAGATTGCCCGGCCATGACTCGGCCGGGGCCAACTCCGACGGCCCGAACGACCCCGAAACCCGAACCTGAATACGAATCGATGATACGGTTACGACATACTCGCAAATACAAATCTAAGAGCTAAGAGAACACACAATTCCGACCACCCGAAGGCTCGGAATTCGACAACGGAAGTAATTACCCAAAACTTTGGGAAATTACGAAAATGACCCAAAACGTCCGAAAATCACGATACGCGATCGAAACACCAAACCAAAGTTCGCAACATGAATAATAACATTAAATGAACTTACGAGAAACTCGAAACAACAGTTTTGGACGAGATTCGCAAGAATCGAACTCAAGTGCGGAAAAGTCGCTAAAAAGCTCGGAACTCAACAAAACGATACTGTAACGAACTCGGATGACAAAAAGTGCAGAATTAATCATTCTCGAAATGACGAAACGGTTATGAGCGAGTCATCAAAACGGACTCCGGCCGAAAAAAGAAATTTACCGAAAATCGAAAATTGCGGATATTACATTCTACCCTCCTTAAAAGAAGTTTCGTCTTGAAACTTAAAACAAGTAGGGGAAAGCAATATACCCACCAGGAAAACTCGACGAGATACACAAAAACAGAAAACTCGCGCCCAACGGTGAAACGCTGCAAGAAACGCAAAGGAATATACGGCGTGAAAACACACTCCACGACGACCAACACAACGTCGCCGCTAGGGATATAATAAAACCAACAAGTGACAAGTGTCATCAAATGGATAATACAATCAAGTCAATTATCCGACAATAACAAAACACAACGAACGAAAATCAATATGATTGACCAACCCAACGGTACATCAATCAAAACGCGAGCCAACCGCTGAACAAATACGGAATTCCACCGCCCAAGGGTTGGAAGATCGAAAACGAGACTAATTTCCCGAACTGAAGGGAATTACGAAGGAGCCTGAACGTTCACCAATCACGGAACGAGAACAAAAACCGAACAAACAAACGACTGAGACAACAAAAATCAAACAATCATGTCCGAAACACGAAGGATAATAAAATTCAAACAACAACTCCCAGGATGATCTGGTGAGAACAACAAGACATGCATTCCCATAAGATCCACAGGAAAGGGAATAGCGATTGAAAAGTTACAACGACAAACGAGTTATTCCGAAACAATACCACACTCGTTCGATCAACAAAAGCAAGGGGCAGGACAAGCTCAGAAATGCCAACAAACATAATGAGTCGACAAAGTCGGAAACACAAAAGTTCCAAATCCGATCCACTTCGAAAAAAAAGAACTAATAGAACCAAATGATGTCGCTCCCGAACAAGGTTCACAAGAATCGAACTGAACCCGAAAAAGTCACAGCAATAACCAGATAGACCCACAACAAGATCACAGCTCAATCAGACGATGAAACCGAAATACAGACCAAGTTCATAAAATATCAACGAACATGAGCGAATCGATAGACTGGAGAAAGATAAAATACAAAAGTCAAAATAGTACGAGTATTACCTCCGATCTCGTCCACGAAATTCACAAAAACGGGAGCAAGGTAACAAGATATTAAACAACCGACACATAACGGAACCATCAACGATGCACATGGTCATACCAAACCAAGCTCTAACAGCTCGCACATACGCGACAACACGGGAATCACCACGAGGCGACAACATTCAACACCAACATCCCGCCTCTCACAGGGGGCTAACACAACAAATGTGTGGAAAGCGACTCAACGCTCACACCGCCAATTCGATCATACTCAGGAGTAAACATCATAATGACAACGCGAACATCATACATACATACCCAGCCCTCAAACGGGAATGGATAGGTTTAAAAAAAAACGAAAACCTCATTTTGAAAATAATTTAGAAGAACACCGGTTGATCTTGAGTATCACCTTTCAAAAAGTACAAACGTGAAACATTGTTATCGAGACTTTGGAGAACCATTTCGCATTTGATAAAAATGAGGACACTTACTCTTAGTGGAAACTTTCAGAAATTCGACCCTCGGGTCTAAATAAAGGTGTTTCTAAAACATTGAAAATATCTCAAAACATTTTGGTCCTCGAGGCAGAAAAATTTTTGAAATATATTGTGGCACCTTGGATGTACCACAAGAAAATAACTCATTTGAAAAAAATATGTCTCGAAATTTATTTTTCTAAGATACTGAAGGTTTTCAAAAATCCAATAGGCCAGAATGCCCAAAACTCACGCATATCGACGTTCACTAAAACACCTCCTAGTACACGCATCAAAACGTTTAAAATCAAGACAATACATGTCTTTAAACGGTAATAAACGATAAAATACCACAGTCGAAGACCGCCTAGGATTCAGAACAAAACCACTGACCCCATTCGAGGTCTCTAAGGACCCTCTCGTACTGACTAGTGAACAAGTCGTATGCGTATAAGCACAAAGCTTCCACAAGAGAACTTGTAAAACGAGCAAATCGATTCGAAAATCATCAGTAACGGGCAAAAACAATAGTAAAAAGACATCAGCAGCGACGACACTCCTCGTATAAACCAAATACGAGAGTCGACTAAATACATATCGTGAAATCAAAATCCACAGAAGGATTTCATCACTTAACAAATAATCACAAAAATAGCTCGTGTCACATGAGGCACAACACAAAGAAGGGAGACTTACTTCCACAGGTCGCACGAAGATGATGATCACCCCACGATACTAATCACGACCAACAAACTCAAACGACGCATCGCGACACGACTCAGTCAGATAAAATCCGACGAAACAAGACTCAAACAACATGACTTGACCCGACAGCCTAGGTTTCCTCAACCTAAGCTCCGATACCATTTATGTAACACCCCCAATCCGCTCAGGACTATTACACGCCGTAGAACCTTTCCTCAAGGATCTACCAGGCTGGCAACAATATATAACAACTCAACCATGCCTTTAAGGCTAAAATGACTCAGTAGACCGATTTGGTCTGTCAATAAATACATACAACTCAAATACAAATCATGCCCACGCAGGGGTCAAAATACAACCACACCCGTACAACGGGAAAAGTATGGCAGCGGAAAATAAAGTACAACTGAACCAATAAACAATATACGGTTCCTCATGTGATTAGTATCGATCATCTTTCATCATCCTTCGTGCCGACCCTGTGTTATGCTCCAAAACCTGAATGCAAAAATAGACATCCACCCCCCGAATACTCGGGGGTTAGCAAAACTCCACTATTTTGCTAGTGCAGGAACAAAGTGCAAATACGAGCCATACAATTCACATTCCATGAATAACAATAACCAGGAATCCTCAAAGATCCAAACGAAACGAAAAGTACTTCCCAAGGCAAGAGTTTGAGAAAACCTTTCAAAATCGAAATATCATAAATCAATGGAAATAATTTATAAAACGGTTTAGAATGCCATCGAGAGTTTTAATAGAAAACAATTTAGGATTATCAAATCCTACTTTTCAAAATCCAAAAGACAAAAGGGGTCACCACCCCAAAGGTTTACTTTCTGAAAAATGACATTTACCAAACCGTTGGGATTTTAGCCCCAAATCCGTAAAATGACTTTTATAAAACCATTGGGATTTTAGCCCCAAATCTCATCAACTCACAGTACACAAGAACGATCACAAGGTTCGTCTCCCAACATCAAAATCCACAAATAAAGGATTTAACATAAACAACAAAATACCCTAGTGCCGTCCTAGCCAAGTAAGCCAAACGAACAATTACCTCTTACACTCTTAGTCGATGCATGCAATCATGAAAACATAGTTCCAAAGCACTCATTTCCGGAAATGCAATAATCAAATCACATTTGTAAAATGCACCACAATTAACCGTGGATCCACCCCTCCGTGGACCCCTACTGAGACCCCGTCGGATCTAACCCATAGTGGTTAAAAGCAAGCTCGCGGATCCACCCCTCCGTGGACCCCTACCGAGACCCCGTCGGATCTAACCCATAGTGAGCATACACACACAAACACGTTACTCATGCAATACTAATATGCTAAGAATGTAAGTTCATCAAGAATACTTACTAGAGATGGCCACTAATCCGACACCATTATCAAACTCTTCAAAACACAATAACAAGATTAAATACGGAATACGCGATTCCATAACTCAAAGCCTTCAACGTTCAAAATGACCAAATCATAATCAATTCCCAAACACACCGTTCACAAAACACACGCGTTTTGAAAGAAAGCCTTTAACGAGGCCAAACCGAAATCTTTTGAAACTTCATTTCAAATAACCAAACAAACACATCAAGACGATCACCGATCATCATATCCATAAAATAAGAAAAGTATGGGCAAGGTACTTGCCTCGAAATTGGCACGCAAGTATTCCGACGAACACGGCTCAACCGGAAAGCTTCGAAACTCCCGATGCTATCGAAAAGGAAGACGACGATGAACGGAAGGGTTCAACACGGTTTCTTCGCAAGAAACACAAACCTAACATCATACAATTAATAAATCAACGATCATACGATTAAGAATAATCGTAGAATGCCAGAAAACCCCTCTATGACATTCTACCAGACACCTTCAAGGCATCGATCAAGAACTCGACCAAAACAACGAATCGATATGATCCAACCATGGAATAACAAGGTAAATGATATAATACATCTAAATAATCATCAATCCATCATAATCCTAAGTTAAAACGGATTAATCGTACGAAAACAACCAAAACACCCAAATTCCACAAAACTAGATTTCTAGGAAATCTGACCTGATTCGGCAGATCGGAGGGTGTTATAGGATGGATGATTGATGATATGAACTCCAAAACTCCATGGATTGATTGTCCAACAACATCTCTCCATGATTAACCAAGCTCCAGCCGCGGAAGGGAAGAAAACGAGTGAGAAAAATGGCCAAAAACCCGTCTGCAGGGCCATAAATAGCCGCATACAAGGTGCCGCGCACAGCCCAAAAATGGCTCCGGTGGTCGGCGGTGTCTGGCCGGGCCAGGCCGCGGCACCCGCATGATCGGATTGGCCGAAAATGCCACAGAGTGTGCCGCGGCCTGCGGCATGTGCCGCGCCCACGTGACGGCCTCGCCGGCTGGAGCCGCCGAGCACTACCGGGCCGTGACTCGGCCAAGGCTACTGGGCCCAGATTGCCGGCCATGACTCGCCGGCCAACTCCGACGGCCCGAACGACCGAAACCCGAACACGAATACGAATCGATGATACGGTTACGACGTACTCGCAAAGACAAATCTAAGAGCTAAGAGAACACACAATTCCGACCACCAAGGCTCTAATTCGACAACTAAGTAATTACCCAAAACTTTGGGAAATTACGAAAATGGCCCAAAACGTCCGAAAATCACGATACGCGATCGAAACACCAAACCAAAGTTCGCAACATGAATAATAACATTAAATGAACTTACGAGAAACTCGAAACAACAGTTTCGGACGAGATTCGCAAGAATCGAACTCAAGTGCGGAAAGTCGCTAAAAAGCTCGGAACTCAACAAAACGATACCGAAACGAACTCGGATGACAAAAAGTGCAGAATTAATCATTCTCGAAATGACGAAACGGTCATGAGTGAGTCGTCAAAACGGACTCCGACCGAAAAAAGAAATTTACCGAAAATCGAAAATTGCGGATATTACATTCTACCCTCCTTAAAAGAAGTTTCGTCCTGAAACTTAAAACAAGTAGGGGGAAGCAATATACCCGCCAGGAAAACTCGACGAGATACACAATAACAGAAAACTCGCGCCCAACGGAGAAACGCTGCAAGAAACGCAAAGGAATATTTGGCGTGAAAACACACTCCACGACGACCAACACAACGTCGCCGCTAGGGATATAATAAAACCAACAAGTGACAAGCGTCATCAAATGGATAGTACAATCAAGTCAATTATCCGACAATCACAAAACACAACGAACGAAAATCAATATGATTGACCAACCCAACGGTACATCAATCAAAACGCGAGCCAACCGCTAAACAAATACGGAATTCCACCGCCCAGGGTTGGAAGATCGAAAACGAGACTAATTTCCCGAACTGAAGGGAATTACGAAGGAGCCTGAACGTTCACCAATCACGGAACGAGAACAAAAACTGAACAAACAAATGACCGAGACAACAAAAATCGAACAATCATGTCCGAAACACGAAGGATAATAAAATTCAAACAACAACTCCCAGGATGATCTGGTGAGAACAACAAGACATGCATTCCCATAAGATCCACAGGAAAGGCAATAGCGATTGAAAAGTTACAACTACAAACGAGTTATTCCGAAACAATACCACACTCGTTCGATCAACAAAAGCAAGGGGCAGGACAAGCTCAGAAATGCCAACAAACATAAAAGTCGGAAACACAAAAGTTCCAAATCCGATCCACTTCGAAAAAAAAGAACTAATAGAACCAAATGATGTCGCTCCCGAACAAGGTTCACAAGAATCGAACCGAACCCGAAAAAGTCACAGCAATAACCAGATCGACCCACAACAAGATCACAGCTCAATCGGACGATGAAACCGAAATACAGACCAAGTTCATAAAATATCAACGAACATGAGCGAATCGATAGACTGGAGAAAGAGAAAATACAGAAGTGAAAATAGTACGAGTATTACCTCCGATCTCGTCCACGAAATTCACAAAAATGGGAGCAAGGTAACAAGACATTAAACAACTGACACATAACCGAACCATCAAATATGCACACGGTCATACCAAACCAAGCTCTAACAGCTCGCACATACGCGACAACGCGGGAATCACCACGAGGCGACAACATTCAACACCAACATCTCGCCTCTCACATGGGGCTAACACAACAAATGTGTGGAAAGCGACTCAACGCTCACACCGCCAATTCGATCATACTCGGGAGTAAACATCATAATGACAACGCGAACATCATACATACATACCCAGCCCTCAAACGGGAATGGATAGGTTTTAAAAAAAACTAAAACCTCATTTTGAAAATAATTTAGAAGAACAACGGTTGATCTTGAGTATCACCTTTCAAAAAGTACAAACGTGAAACATTGTTATCGAGACTTTGGCGAACCATTTCGCATTTGATAAAAATGAGGACACTTACTCTTAGTGGAAACTTTCAGAAATTCGACCCTCGGGTCTAAATAAAAGTGTTTCTAAAACATTGAAAATATCTCAAAACATTTTGGTCCTCGAGGCAGAAATTTTTTTGAAATATATTGTGGCACCTTGGATGTACCACAAGAAAATAACTCATTTGAAAAAAATATGTCTCGAAATTTATTTTTCTAAGATACTCAAGGTTTTCAAAAATCCAATAGGCCAGAATGCCGAAAACTCACGCATATCGACGTTCACTAAAACAACTCCTAGTACATGCATCAAAATGTTTAAAATCAAGACAATACATGTCTTTAAACGAAAATAAACGATAAAATACCACAGTCGAAGTCAGATAAAAATAGCTCGTGTCACACGAGGCACAACACAAAGAAGGGAGACTTACTTCCACAGGTCGCACGAAGATGATGATCACCCCACGATACTAATCACGACCAACAAACTCAAACGACGCGTCGCGACACGACTCAGTCAGATAAAATCCGACGAAACAAGACTCAAACAACACGACTTGACCTGACAGCCTAGGTTTCCTCAACCTAAGCTCCGATACCATTTATGTAACACCCCCAATCCGCTCAGGGATATTACACGCCGTAGAACCTTTCCTCAAGGATCTACCAAGCTGGTAACAACATATAACAACTCAACCATGCCTTTAAGGCTAAAATGACTCAGTAGACCGATATGGTTTGTCAATAAATACATACAACTCAAATACAAATCATGCCCACGCAGGGGTCAAAATACAACCACACCCGTACAACGGGAAAAGTATGGCAGCGGAAAATAAAGTACAACTGAACCAATAAACAATATACGGTTCCTCATGTGATTAGTATCGATCATCTTTCATCATCCTTCGTGCCGACCCTGTGTTATGCTCCAAAACCTGAATGCAAAAATAGACATCCACCCCCCGAATACTCGGGGGTTAGCAAAACTCCACTGTTTTGCTAGTGCAAGAACAAAGTGCAAATACGAGCCATACAATTCACATTCCACGAATAACAATAACCAGGAATCCTCAAAGATCCAAACGAAAAGAAAAGTACTTCCCGAGGCAAGAGTTTGAGAAAACCTTTCAAAATCGAAATATCATAAATCAATGGAAATAATTTATAAAACGGTTTAGAATGTCATCGAGAGTTTTAATAGAAAACAATTTAGGATTATCAAATCCTACTTTTCAAAATCCAAAAGACAAAAGGGGTCACCGCCCCAAAGGTTTACTTTCTGAAAAATGACATTTATCAAATCGTTGGGATTTTAGCCCCAAATCCGTAAAATGACTTTTACAAAACCATTGGGATTTTAGCCCCAAATCTCATCAACTCACAGTACACAAGAACGACCACAAGGTTCGTCTCCCAACATCAAAATCCACAAATAAAGGATTTAACACAAACAACAAAATACCCTAGTGCCATCCTAGCCAAGTAAGCCAAACGAACAATTACCTCTTACACACTTAGTCGATGCATGCAATCATGAAAACATAGTTCCAAAGCACTCATTTCCGGAAATGCAATAATCAAATCACATTTGTAAAATGCACCATAATTAACCGTGGATCCACCCCTCCGTGGACCCCTACTGAGACCCCATCGGATCTAACCCATAGTGGTTAAAAGCAAGCTCGCGGATACACCCCTCCGTGGACCCCTACCGAGACCCCGTCGGATCTAACCCATAGTGAGCATACACACACACACATTACTCATGCAATACTAATATGCTAAGAATGTAAGTTCATCAAGAATACTTACTAGAGATGGCCACTAATCCGACACCATTATCAAACTCTTCAAAACACAATAACAAGATTAAATACGGAATACACGATTCCATAACTCAAAGCCTTCAACGTTCAAAATGACCAAATCATAATCAATTCCCAAACACACCGTGTTGTATCAAGATTTATCCATCCCGACAGGCGATCGACTATAAGGCCGAGCGACCAAGTCAACACCAGTCAAACTATGGCTAGCTCGCCTAATCGAAGATATCAGACCACCATCAGGTACCTAGCGATCGACTCCCAAGGCGATCGCCCTTTGGCATCTGGCGATCGACTCTAGTGTCCGGCTAAGGACGGTCGACCTACGCCCCGAGCAGAGATGATCGCCCGTCAAAGTCATCGAGGACTGGATCTCAGAACAGCACCCACGTGCAGATCCACAAAAGGCGCTGACAGACAAGATCTTCACTGACAGACAAGATCTTTTGCTGACAGACAAGACCTTTGACCACAGCCTGTCACCTACCTCACCTACCGGCAGGCGCGCCGAAAGTTGTCAGTGGGACCACCCGTGACAAAGAACTCAAGACGCTGCGGGCTTCTCATCGACTGCGGTTGATCGCCAAAGAACTCCTGCAGACTTTAAGGAGACAAGCCCATGTGCTAAAAGACGATCGCCCGATTATTATAATACAGAAAAGGCGATCGCCCGGCATATCCAAGTCCTATAAATAGAGAGCCTCCTCCTACTGGAAAAAGGTTCGGAATTCATTTCACCAACAGTTGAGAACTCGTTCACTTACGTTCCAAAAGGTTCAGAACTCATTTACTTACGTTCACAACTCATTCACCTACATTCCGGATTCATTCACGGAAATACGATAGAACATACATACCATCAAGCCCCCTGCTTTCTCGCCGGAATCCATCTCAGGACTTCTCTCTCCGAATCTCTCGTCCAGAAGACGATCGGCAGAGGCAGCAAGTCTCCACTAGACAGATTCCAAGAGATTCATAAGCCCAGGAGCCCAAGCATCCAGCTAAATACTCGCCGTGAGAGACTGTCGATCTCTCACCGCCGCGACTGTTCATCTCCTTTGTTACAAGAACTCAGAGAGCATCAAATCTGGTTCTTCCGGCAATCTACACGCTCACTAGCTAAGATAACAAGAATCTTTACACTCATTGTAATCGTATTCTTACATTAGTACTTGTATCCATGAATATTAGTATTAATAATATCTCGCGAGAGCATTCAAGCCCGGGACTAACAACCCCGGCAAATCTTGTGTTATTTATCTTTCTCATGGAAGTGCTCTTGCATTTGTTTGCTATCCATCCATTCCAGCAATATCTATCTCCGGATAATATTTTGGGTAGCAACAATTGGCGCTAGAGGAATGGGATCTAACCCTCAAAATTTCATTCCTATCGTCCCGAAGAACACTCACTGTTCTCGGGGCATATACTTGAAGTGACACTCACTGCACTTCAAAGAAAACCTTTTGAATCATGACATCCGCCAGTACATCGAAGAAAGCCACTCTCCGAACCGCCGGACACCATATCCCGGCTCAATCCGAACCCCAGCCGACGACCGGGGGAAGCCGCGGCAACGCGAGACTCTCGATCCCGCACCTGAGGGATGACCACAACCTCTCACTCGACCAGTTCCCAACCGAGGAACAAATCGAGGAGGCTATGGCCATCCTAGAGGAGCGACGGAGAGCATGCGCGTCGCCCGCAATAACTCCTCGATCATCCGCCGCATGGGAAAATGGAAATTCAACGGGATACTGGACGAGTGATCGTCAGAAAGCCCCAATTCGCGAGGAAAGGCTCTCGCATGACCGGACGGATCCATATTCAATCGCTTGGGGCGCGACCCATCCTGGCGACCGGGGCATTCAGTTTCCAACCACGAAAAGACGGAATCTGAATCCGTCACCAGGAGTTCGGCCTACCCACCTCACAACCGAACGCAGGTCAGCCATCTGACTCCCGCCCCGATCGCCAGGGAATCAGTACTCAATCGCCTTGGCTCCCGCTCCGAGCGCCGAACCGCTAGCAGTCAGGCCACGGCGATGGCCGCCATACAACACCAGCTCGACGAGATGAAGGCACTCTTGGACACTGGGGCAAGCGCCAGTAAAAAGATCACCGGGCCGACCGATCCACTCGCGGTCCACATCGAGCTTGCCCCCATACAACCCACAATCGCTCCTCCCAAAACACCCCTGTATGAGGGAAGATCGGACCCCGAAACCCACCTGAGTAAATTCCGAATCTACATGACTGGGTGTGGGGCATCTGATGCAACCAAGTGCCGGATCTTCCCATTAACATTGGGCGAGCTGGCCCATAGGTGGTACGTCTCACTACCACCACGATCAATCACCTCCTTTAAGAAACTGGCGAATGACTTCACGTCATACTTCGCCAGCAAGGTCGCCAGACCAGAAGGCCCCCACCGCGTGATGAAAATCAAGCAGGGGAAAGACGAAACTGACGCAGATTACATTGACCGAGTAGACGAAATCATCCTCACCGGTGAACCCGTCAGTGACGAGCTCGCTCTCTTTTCGGTCATGGGGGGATTCCACGGTCGCTCTCCCATGTTTAGACATCTCTCCAAGGATATTCCCCCAACTTACGCGATCTTCCGCGCTAAAGATGCCAACTTTCTAACCAGGCAAAGGCTACTCACCCTCCACCTAGGCGAGGAAACGCCACCTCCTGTCCAGAAGATAGCGATCGCCAAAGCAAAGAAGGCGATCGCCAAGCCACCCGGAGATCTCAAGGCTTTCGAGGACATGGAAGCCCATATCCTCCATACGTTCAACCGAACTCCGGCACATATTTTCTATGCCATCAAGGGGCACGAAAAGCTCAAAAAGCCAAAGGCGATAAGGGACCACGGTCACCTGGACAACAATCAATATTGTGCCTACCATAAGAGTCCCGGCCACAGCACCGACCAATGCCGCGACCTCCTCAAACATCTCTGGAGATTGTTCGAGGAAGGCAAGTTAGACAGCTTATTGGTTTAGCCAAAGCCCCTACCAATCTCTATACACGATCGTACGAGTCGAACACAAAACAGGCTGGAAAGCTCATACGAGCCGACCCCTGGATCAACCTCGGCGACCGTCTCTACATGCTTCAATCAAGGGAAGGGAACCTCGGAAGTTTCTCCCCGATCTCCCTCCTCGTATATGAAACTGGAGGACTCACTCGCCATCTACAGTTCACCATCTAACGTGATGGACTAAGGCACGAGATCGCCTCCCCCGCACAACGTACACCGTCGAAGGTCGGCATCTACATGACGATCCAAGGTGGAAGAGTGTAGCCATGGTCCTGGTGGTCGATGGAACCGACTGCTTAGTGTTGGAAAGTAAAACGCAGCGGAAGCGAAGTTTGGGCAAATATGATTATAGCGTTTTACGCATCTACGAGCATTAGATCTATTTAGGCATGCTAATTAATTAATTACTAAGACTAACAAGCAATTTAAATATTATTTATTATTTATTAATTAAATATGTTGATTAATTAAAATATCCTAATCTAGATCCAAGATCATAGGATATTACCTTTTGAAGCGGTTGGTTATTTCCTTCTTGATCGCCTTGTATTTCTACCTTCAGATCTTCTAGAGTATGATCCGCCTTGAACCGGACGTTGTGTGGGCAACGAGCTACCGGAACTTTCTTGGACACCTTATGGATCGGCCGAATCTACCTTGCCTCACAACTCTCGATTTTATTTTCTTCAAGTAATTCCGATATGTAGCAAGAATTAAAGTGTTATCTCTATTGTGGAATCAAAGACACAAGTCAAGATCCACAATTAAACACTTAGAAGAAAAATCGAAATTTTTTGTGCAAGTTAAAGCATAAAATCGGCCAACACCATAATGTCCTATTTATAGGCTCTTGGACTACTACTAGGGATCTAAAGGAGGATTATGGAAGGACTCCCAATTAATTCATCTTACCTTATTAGGACTCTTCCTAATATATGATGAATCAATTAATATCAACTTAGTCCACTAAAAAGTTGATATTGCACTTCCTACCAAAATCCCAAATTACGAAATTGGGCTCCTTATTAAATATATTATTTCCCGTGTTTAAGATATTGAATGTCCATTAATTAATTATAAGCTACTGACAGCTTTAATTAATTAATATCTTATCCAAGAGTAGTACCACTCGAACCTTATTATTATATCGGAATTAAATCCACCTGCAGGGTTTAATATAATAATCATTATCGAGCTCCTCAAGGGACATCATCAACCCGCACGAGTCGGGACACGATTTCTAGTAATAATAATAATTGTCGTATAAACAATATTATTGCCCAAGATACGAGGCTTATTGAGTCGATCATTTTGACTCTCACCTATGGTAAATCAAAGCAATAATTATTATAAATACACAATTAAATATTATATACTTAGAATTAAGAAATAATAATTATCCGAGATTTACGTTCTTCTTACGGTCGATCTGAAGACACTATCTCACCTCGATCCTGTTCAACGTATGCAAATACGCTAATGTATGCTAATAGTCAAGACCAACTATACTCAAGCATACACTACAACCCTTTATATAATTTGTCTAATAATTATATAGGTTGTGAACTATTATATTATTTTATAAGGCACCGATAATGTGATCTTCCGTGTGACACCAACACACCACATTATCTACAATATAAAATAATTAGACATTTCATTTGCATAACCATAACGTGAATTAATATGCAAAACATGTGATTAAATATAATTAATATCCTCATAGGTAGTAATAGGGAATTTAGGTAATACAAGCATAAAGTATGCTTTGCGGTATACAATCCTAACAATCTCCCACTTATACTCAAAGCATGCTTTTAAGTATACTACTCTATTACATAGTCTCTCATTTCTCCCACTTATACTCAAAGCAATGCTGCCATACACCGTAATCCCATTCCTTCCACATGCCTTTCAAAAACTTTTGAAGGTAGGCCTTTCGTGAAAGGGTCAGCAAGATTATCTTCCGATGACCACGGCTACAACTACGTCTCCTTCCTTTACGAAGTGTCGTATGATGTGGTACTTGCGGTTGATATGTTTACTTGCTCGATGGGCTCGTGGTTCCCTCGAATTTGCGACTGCACCAGTATTATCACAATAGAGTGTAATACCCTTTGGCAAATTGGGAATCACATCTAAGTCCTGCAGGAAGTACTTGAGCCACACTGCCTCCTTGGCTGCCACGTACTCGGCTTCCATGGTAGAGTCCGAGATGCATTTCTGCTTCACACTCCTCCAACTAATGGCTCCACCTCCCAGGCTAAACACATAACCCGAAGTAGACTTGGACTTTTCTTTGTCCGATGAAAAATCTGAGTCAGTGTAACCCACCGGAAACAGGTTGTCTGATTGATATACAAGCATGTACTCCCTAGTCCTTCTCAGGTACTTGAGTATGTGCTTGACAGCAATCCAGTGTCACAGTCTGGGTTCGACTGATATCTAGCAGCCATGCCCACGGCATGACAGATATCTGGTCTAGTGCAAAGCATAGCATACATGAGACTTCCCACCGCGGATGCATAAGGAACCATCTTCATGTCATCTATCTCCTTTTGTGTCTTAGGACACATGTTCTTAGATAGTTGAATTCCCTGTCTGTAAGGTAGAAAACCTTTCTTGGAATTCTCCATGCTAAAACGCTTCACCTTTGTATCGATATAGGATGCAGGATAAGCACAACATCCTCTTCTTCCGATCACGAAAGATCCCGATTCCAAGGATGTGTCCCGCTTCTCCTAGATCCTTCATATCGAATCGCTCAGTGACCATACCGCACGTCCGACAATTCCTTCACGTTGTTTCCAATCGAAGGATATCGTCCACATACTGATACAAGAAACACAAACAAGATTCCATCGCATTTATTATAAACACAACTCTCACTCGGACATTGGGCGAATCCATATGTTGGACTACTTCGTCAAACGAGTGTTCCAAGATCTAGATGCTTGCTTAAGTCCATAAATGGATTTCTTAAGTTTGCACACCAAGTGCTCTTCTCCTTTAGCAATGAATCCCTCTGCTTGGCGCATATAGATTTCCTTGTCTAGACTCCCATTCAAGAATGCAGTCTTGACATCCATCTGCCAAATCTCCAGATCCAAATGCGCAGCTATAGCTAAAAGAATCCGGATTGACTTAAGCATGGCTACCGGCGAAAAGGTTTCATCATAATCGATACCCTCTTTCTGAGTGTAACCTTTTGCAACAAGCCTCGCTTTGAAAGTTTCAACCTTCCCGTCACGTCCTTTCTTTCGCTTGTAGACCCATTTACTCCCAATGGCTTGTACACCATCAGGTAGCTCTACTAGCTCCCACACTTGATTGGAATCCATAGATCCCATTTCTGATTCCATTGCTTCTTGCCAGGAGTCTGCATCTTTATCTTGGATTGCCTCCTTATAGGTACAGGGAACCGATTCATCTTAAATGCAGGATTGAGTCCGAAGACTTTCCCACGCCTATGAATTGTTCGGGTGACGAACAACCCTCCCACTACGACGAGGTAAATCCCGAGTTGGTGTAAAAGTTTCAGAATCGATACGTGGTGCAGTGTTAGTTGGCGCTTGTACGATTGGTATAGACGGAGTCTCGCCCCTCAGCTCTTCCAGAATTATTTCACTCATGGGCTTGTGACTAATCATATAATCCTCTTCCAGAAATCGGGCATTGGTGCTAACAATGACCTTCTGATCCTGGGGACTATAGAACAAGCCACCTTTCGTTCCCTTAGGATATCCCACAAACACTCGTACTTCTGTACGAGATGCCAACTTATCAGCTTCCTTATTCAGCACATGTGCTGGAGTACCCCAAATCCGAACATGTCCTAGACTGGGCTTACGCCCACTCCACAGTTCTGTGGGTGTTTTTGGAACTGATTTCGAAGGCACCAAGTTTAGAATGTACGCCGCTGTTTCTAAGGCGTATCCCCAAAACGAAATAGGTAAATCTGAGTAACTCATCATTGATCTAACCATTTCCAAAAGAGTCCTATTCCTTCTTTCAGCAACACCATTTTGTTGTGGAGTTCAAGTAGCGTTGAGCTGGGACGAAATCCCCTCATTTGCCAAGAAATCTAAAAACTCTCCACTAAGGTATTCGCCACCACGATCAGATCGTAGTGACTTGATACTCTTCCCATGACGCTTCTCCGTTTCAGCCTTGAAGTCTCTGAACTTGTCAAAAGCTTCAGACTTACGTCGCATCAAAAAGATGTATCCATATCTCGAATAATCATCTATGAACGTGATGAAATATTGGAAACCTCCTAGCACGGATATTCATTGGACCACATACATCCGTATGAACCAATTCTAACACATCCCGAGCACGGTTTCCCTTGGTTTTAAAAACCCTTTTGGTCATCTTACCTTCCAGACGGGATTCACAAATTGGAAATGACTCAACTTGGAGATCATCCATGGGCCATCATCTACCAATCTTTGAATCCTTCTAAGGTTTACATGTCCTAACCGTAAATGCCACAGATATGTTTGGTTTATGCTTGAAGGTTCTTTTCTCTTTTAGGTTTAGACAAAGAGTTAAGTGATTTATACATAGGAGTTTGTGCGGCATTAACAATATATAGTCCATCATTAAAAGTACCTCTGCAAATATATTCACCGCTTCTTTTCTTAATAATGGCATCATCATCAAAAGAAATGAATAACCATCGCATTTTAATTTAGAAACTGAAATTAAATTCATTCTAAAATCAGGTACTAATAATACATTATTCAGAACTAATAATTTATCATTAATCTTCAACCGCACGACTCCCCTTGCAATGACCATAAGCACGGAATAATCGCCTGATTGATGGTAATCTCGCCCGCACTAAGCCGCTTGGTTACTGAAAACCATGCGAGTCAAAGCAAACATGATCAGTGGAGCTGAATCAACTATCCACGAAGTGGAAGAACAAGCTGCCAATCCTGTTTTGACTACTAGTGCACGAGACATACCTTTCTTAAGAGCGGGGATCCGCTTTAAAATGTCCTTTCGACCGCACTTGTAGCACTTTCCCTTTGGCTTTTGTTCGCCTCGGGGTGAGGAGCCTTGCTTTTCACCTTGAGGGCTGCCACTTGCTTCCGGCCGACTGCTTCTTCTTCTTTCCCCATTTGGGTTTGGAGGAAGTCACTGCTGTTGCAAGAATTTGATGATAACCTTGTTTGAAGAGACCTTACAGATGAAGCTCTGTCGAAGTTCCGCCAAACTATATGTCCTACGGTTCATATTGTAGTTGAGGCGAACCGCTCAAAGCTTCTAGGTAAGCCGCCTAAGATAATATCGACTGCGTTTCCGCATCGATAGTAGCCCCCAATATGCTCGGTTCGTTCAAATGAGACATCATTTTTAGAACATGATCCCTCATGGAGTCCCTTCGACATTTGGGTTGTCATCAATACCCTCATAGCATTTTGTCTAGCCGCCCGGTTCGATGACCAAACATCTCGGTGAGTCTTTTCATCATTTCCGCGGCCGAACCCATCGTCTCGATGCCGATGCCGCAATACATTTGTCGGTGAAGCCAAAATGTAACAATGAGCCATCTCATCAGACTTTTTCCATTTAGAATTCCGCCAACTCTTCGGGAGTGGCATCCGGTTCACAGTTCTAGAGGGCTCTCCTCGATTAAGACAAACTTATGCCCCTCGTGATCAGGACAATGTCAAGATTTCTTTTCCAATCGGCAAAGTTAGTGCCATCTAGTTTATTTTCTTTGAGAATAACTAGTGGATTGAAAGACATCGAGAATAAAATTAAAACATTCATCACATAATGCATAGCAAAATATATCGAAAAACCTCAAAAACACAATATATATGCTAGCAACCAACACCTCAAAAATCCGCACATGCAAGCCACGATCGTGTGGACGTTTACACATACATTTTTCAAGTAGAGTTTACGTCTTTAATTTTACTATCTAGTCAAATTACGTTATGACAAGTAAAATTAATAGTTGGTTCCTCTTGGCCATGTATTAATTAACATAGACTCGATGGGGAGCTTATTAATTAATACACCTAAGTGAACACCATAATTTAACATCCTTAAAATATTATCTTTTAAATAATAGTCCTACGAGATGGAGAGGTCCTATCATAAAAAGTAATATTTACCTTATGTTATCATTTTGAAATTTAAAACTAGTGAACCTATAATTAGCACATCCGATATGGAGGAAGACTCTAATGTCAACGCGCATGCTAATTACTTCACAATTTAAATTAATTATGGAGGCCAATTTGATTTTAATTAAAATAAAAATCAATTTAATCACTTAGTTATTTTAGCCTTAAGGTTTTTAATTTTCTCGTCCTAACATGCAAGGAAACATATCACGCATACATCCATACATGCCATACATCAAAACAATAAAACCAAAAATAAAGCATGGATAATTAATTATCCAATTATCATGGTCTTCTTCCTTGAGTTGAATCCGAGAAAATCTTGGCTCGATCTCTCCCATTTGAATCAAGCATCTCGTCGCTTCTCCCGTAGGGTCGTGGATTTTCAAAATATTAAAATTTTACTTTTATGCAAAATTAATTACAAAAAAAAATTTAATTTTAAATCCCGACTTCCAATGACGCAACGAGCAATGGCAGCGGACGGACCAAAATCGACGACCGGCCCGAACCAAATAACCGGCCGGACAGTGTGCCGCAGCGGCTTCGGCCGCTGCTTTCGGCGAGCACCCTCTTCTTGCTCAGCGGCCACTGCTGTATCGGCGGCTCGCCAGCGATCCAGCGATCCGGTTACGCTCTATTTCTTCGTGATCCGTCTTTTCGAATTCGATTACAATTTTATACGAAATAAAATACATCGAAATTACATCAAGATTACACGAAAAATAAAACCACCTAGAACTACCCGCGGATTTTCTCACGGGAAAAACCATTACATGCCTCAAAACGGGCCAAACCAACAATTGCATAATTAATAAAAATAAATAAATAAATGCACCATTCATATAAACCATGATAATTGGATCATATCACTGCAAGAACACATCTAGCAAAATATTCCAACATCAAAATATATGAATATTTAAATTGCTATCAATTAATCACTAAAATTAATTAAAATAGCAAAAGCCTAAAAATCCGGCTCCGATACCAATTGTTGGAAAGTAAAACGCAGCGGAAGCGAAGTTTGGGCAAATATGATTATAGCGTTTTACGCATCTACGAGCATTAGATCTATTTAGGCATGCTAATTAATTAATTACTAAGACTAACAAGCAATTTAAATATTATTTATTATTTATTAATTAAATATGTTGATTAATTAAAATATCCTAATCTAGATCCAAGATCATAGGATATTACCTTTTGAAGCGGTTGGTTATTTCCTTCTTGATCGCCTTGTATTTCTACCTTCAGATCTTCTAGAGTATGATCCGCCTTAAACCGGACGTTGTGTGGGCAACGAGCTACCGGAACTTGCTTGGACACCTTATGGATCGGCCGAATCTACCTTGCCTCACAACTCTCGATTTTATTTTCTTCAAGTAATTCCGATATGTAGCAAGAATTAAAGTGTTATCTCAATTGTGGAATCAAAGACACAAGTCAAGATCCACAATTAAACACTTAGAAGAAAAATCGAAATTTTTTGTGCAAGTTAAAGCATAAAATCGGCCAACACCATAATGTCCTATTTATAGGCTCTTGGACTACTACTAGGGATCTAAAGGAGGATTATGGAAGGACTCCCAATTAATTCATCTTACCTTATTAGGACTCTTCCTAATATATGATGAATCAATTAATATCAACTTAGTCCACTAAAAAGTTGATATTGCACTTCCTACCAAAATCCCAAATTACGAAATTGGGCTCCTTATTAAATATATTATTTCCGTGTTTAAGATATCGAATGTCCATTAATTAATTATAAGCTACCGATGACTTTAATTAATTAATATCTTATCCAAGAGTAGTACCACTCGAACCTTATTATTATATCGGAATTAAATCCACTGCAGGTTTAATATAATAATCATTATCGAGCTCCTCAAGGGGACATCATCAACCCGCACGAGTCGGGACACGATTTCTAGTAATAATAATAATTGTCGTATAAACAATATTATTGCCCAAGATACGAGGCTTATTGAGTCGATCATTTTGACTCTCACCTATGGTAAATCAAAGCAATAATTATTATAAATACACAATTAAATATTATATACTTAGAATTAAGAAATAATAATTATCCGAGATTTACGTTCTTCTTACAGTCAATACAGAAGACACTATCTCACCTCGATCCTGTTCAACGTATGCAAATACGCTAATGTATGCTAATAGTCAAGACCAACTATACTCAAGCATACACTACAACCCTTTATATAATTTGTCTAATAATTATATAGGTTGTGAACTATTATATTATTTTATAAGGCACCGATAATGTGATCTTCCGTGTGACACCAACACACCACATTATCTACAATATAAAATAATTAGACATTTCATTTGCATAACCATAACGTGAATTAATATGCAAAACATGTGATTAAATATAATTAATATCCTCATAGGTAGTAATAGGGAATTTAGGTAATACAAGCATAAAGTATGCTTTGCAGTATACAATCCTAACACTTAGGCCATGCAAGGTCTCTTTGGGCCAAGATCGCCTGCCCTTCTTTTAAATACGAGGCCGGCGTAGTCTGAGGGCCCTCCAAAATTAATCAGTAGACACGATCGCTCGCCCTCAAAGGTTCATCATTTAACGTGGTGAACCCGGACAATGCGACGTGCCACAACCCCCGTCTCAACGTACACCGTCGAGGTTCGCCATCTTCATGGTGGGCCGAGGTGGAAGCAGAGCTAAACAAGCCATGGGCGTGGAGTTGAATCATACGACGCTGCCCCGCGCAAGGACTCCTCTAGACCGAGACCGCACGCCCTTCGTTTAAATACGAGACAAGGCGCAGCCTAACAGAGGACCCTCATAATAAAGTGAGTCACGAGACACTCAATGTCTTCGCGCATCAAGACATGATCAAGGAGTCGGTCCATCGAACTCCGCGATCGTGCACGGTTCCTCAAGACGGACGACCGTCCTCGAGGATTCGACAAAGTTGAAGACCGCTCACTCAACGAATTATTTTCATCCCCTTACTTCCACTAAGTGAATAAAAACAAGGGGGAAGAGTGCGGACTACCTATATGACGATCGTCCCTATTCAACCACATACGGAGGTCGTCAATTTTCAGATGTTGTGCAGTGATCGAATTTGTTGTAAAAGTTATCCTTGTGAGTTTGTCAATTTATTTGGAACTACCCTCGCAACGATCTCTCCTCACACATTTGTACAAAGTCAAACAAAGACTCAAAAATAACAATCATTCAAGTAATCGAAGATAATCAAACATTCAGTTCATTGCTTGAAAAGATCAGAGTACATGGTCGCCCGAAGACCTAAATGCTACAAAAGAAAGCTACAAAACTACAAGGAAATAAGCTAAAACATCAAAAATGAAGTGCCTCAGGCCCCTGCCTGGCCTTCTCCATCAGCATCCGGTGTGGTCCCCTCATCTTCCGGAGCGTCGGGATGAGCAAGACTGGCCGGAGACGGATACCAGCTCAAATCCACGCCGATGTCCGCAAGATCCAAGATCGGCAAGGAGAAAGCTGGATGGAGAGGATGCTCCAACGCATATGCCTTGAAGTTCTCAGCAAGAGGTCCGACCTCCAAACCTCCCTTCTTAGCTGCTCGGATCGAGTCAGCGAATGCCAAATAATAGGCGAACTCGCTCACAAACTCCAAGTTTTGAAAGGGATCAGCCCTGGTCGCCTCTACCTCTCCTTTCAGCTCCGCCATCGCCTGTTGCGACCCCTGGAGCTCGGCTTCCCTCGCAGCAACCTTCTCTTTCGACTCCGCCAGCTCGCTGGTCAACCGAGCGATTGTCACCTTCTGGCGATCGGCCTCATCCTCAGCAACCTTCTGCGCCCGGACGACATTCAGCATCTGGTCCCGAAATCGGTCAACCACCAGACGAGACAACTCGGTTTCCTTCTTCGCCAGCTCAAGCTCGTGGCTCGCCCGCTTGGCCGCCTCCAGAGAGTCCTTCTCCATCGCCACGATCTTATCAGCAAACTCGGCGTTCTCTTTCCGAGCCGCCTCGAGATCCGCCTGCAGGCGAATAGTGGAAGGTCGCCCCTCGAACTCCTGAGCAGCCTGGACAGCCATGGTCGTCGTCTGGAGAGAAAGGGCAAGAGCAGCCTGCATCGAACTCCCCGATTGCTGATGAGCGATCGCATCCAGATCGGTCGTCCAGGCCTTCGGTAGAGCAGAAGCGGCCTTGCTAACGTATGGAGGGATGTCGCAGGACTGGCGAGGAGATCGACTCGCTAGGAAATCCACGACCATCGGCGGGCAAGATGGATCTGTGCGACGGACCCTACATCAATACAACAAAGTTAATACAACTCCTACGCAATTGCAAGTTTCAACACAAAAACGCAATCTACCTCTCAGCCTTCTCGGGGTCCCGACCGAAATACGGTTTCCCTCGAGGGGTCTCAGCATCCGCGATCGCCATCTCCCGCATAAAAGCCGCAGAGGGCGGCTCATTCTCTGGAGCGACAATGGTGATCGGAGGCGCGGCGATCGTCACTTCATTGCCAGGGGCAGGAACCGAAGTTTCTTCCGGCCTCGGCCTTTTACGATTCATTCGAAGCCCCTCCTCCGGAACTCCCTCCTCAGCCACGACCGGCTCCACGCGAGGTTCCGCCTCCGGAACTATTGGCAGCGCAACAGGTGGGACCCGAGACGATTTCTTGTGGCGGAGATGGCCTAGAACTCCAGGATTCGACATGGCGATCTCCGGCGAGGGCTCCAAAAAGCGAGAAAAGCGAACCTCTGCAGTTAAGACGATCGATCAACAGTCAGATACTGTCCTCAAGTAAGGCGATCGCCTAAAAATTGAAGGTCGCAGAAACTCATACCTGGTGCCGAGAGATGTCTCGGGAAACGGAATAGCCGAGCCGACAACCAACGACTCTCCTTATTGATCCGGTTGGCGTCAAGGTCGTCGTCAGACAAGCTCCTTATCCGCTCCCAGACAACCAGGAAGTCGAAAGGCAGCTCCTCGACCGCCGGAATGTGAAAACCTGCAAAACCGAAATCAAACTAGATCAGTCCAAAACGCATCCGAACGAAGGGAGAGTCTAAACCCTTACCGGGATTCCTCTCCCGAAACTCAGTAGGGACCTCCAGCTCGCCCGAAGGATTGTCGCTCGCAGAAGCCCTCCACTTGCCGGCGACCCAGAACCACTTCGTCTGATCGCCCCGCATCTTATTCGGGACTCCGTGAATTACCCGACCAGATCGGCCCTGAATATGGTAACCGCCGACCGACCCTTTCTGAGCCGTCAGCTTGAACAAATGATTCATCTCCAACGGCGATGGGAGGCGGTACAGGCGGTGACCGCCGAAAAGAGTGAGAGTGCATATAATTTGGAGCCAAGCGTTCGGCGTCAGCTGAAGTGGCACCACGTTCCAAGCGGCCAGTAGGTGGGAGACAGCAAAGGATAGAGGGAAGCGCAGCCCGGCCTCCATAATCGCCTCATTCACGGCGACCATACCCATCGTAGGCTGATCGGCTCGCTCATTCTCCGCCGGCGCGAACATGTCCACATCTGAAGGAACATGGAACCTTGTCCTCCAGACGGCCAGATCCTTCCTGGTCGTCGAACTCCGTATTTGGCCAAGCGACCACAAGGATCGCTGCGCAACCCGGTACTGTGACCGTTTGGGAAGCTGATAAGGGTAGGCGACCGAGTATCCCCGGAAATTGAATCTCGGAGTCGGACCGGCCAACTTCTCAATCATCTCAGCAAAAGCCTTATAGGCCCGGCCGAAAGCACTATGCTGCTCCCAGTAGGCCCTAATCGCCAGATCTCTCTCTATCTGCGATCGTCTTTCTTCAGGAGCCGCCTCCTTAGCAACATCGGATTCATTAAATAAAGCCTCGACTTCAGCAGGGTCGATTCCGGCCCGAATAGCCTCTGCGGCCGTCTCCAGGTGGAAGTCGGAAGAATGTCCTCCCCGGATAGTCGATGTCCCGGCAGCGGAACTGGTACCCACTCCATGTGATGATGACGTGCCGGCCATTCTCAAAGACAGAAAAGGAGAAAATGATTTTTCTTACCCGAAGGTTAAATCGAACGACGATCGGCACTAAGATCTTCAGAAAAATCTTCAGCAAGTCCTTCTTTCTCCAGTAAATGCGCGTGAGGACGAAGACTGCAGCACCGCGCCCTTTTATAGGAGAAGTCAGGGACTCGTTTGCAATAAGGGAAAATATCAGGGTCGGATCTCAAACGACGCATTAATTGACTCCCTCGAGACCCGCGTACGCGTCTTTTCAAGGACGCGTCAGCCGAGGAGTCATTAATGACCGTTGGTATCCTCCAATAGAAGCCCGACACGTGCGTGGAGACTTTTCAACGCCCATTGCTTTTTCACGCGCAGTTTAGCGGCTAACCAAGTCGTCCGAACTCAGGATATATCAGCTCAAAGACGATCGCCAGTTCATTTAAACACAGAGTCGCTCGTCAAAAGTTCAGCGATCGCCAAGAGAACCACCTCACCCCACGTTTCCATCATAGGAGCGAGCTGGGGGGCAATTGTTGTATCAAGATTTATCCATCCCGACAGGCGATCAACTATAAGGCCGAGCGACCAAGTCAACACCAGTCAAACTATGGCTAGCTCGCCTAATCGAAGATATCAGACCACCATCAGGTACCTAGCGATCGACTCCTAAGGCGATCGCCCTTTGGCATCTGGCGATCGACTCTAGTGTCCGGCTAAGGACGGTCGACCTACGCCCCGAGCAGAGATGATCGCTCGTCAAAGTCATCGAGGACTGGATCTCAGAACAGCACCCACGTGCAGATCCACAAAAGGCGCTGACAGACAAGATCTTCACTGACAGACAAGATCTTTTGCTGACAGACAAGACCTTTGACCACAGCCTGTCACCTACCTCACCTACCGGCAGGCGCGCCGAAAGTTATCAGTGGGACCACCCGTGACAGCAACTCAGGATACGTGCAGGCTTCTCATTGGACCGCGCGGTTGACTGCCAGCAACTCCTGCAGACTTTAAGGAGACAAGCCCATGTGCTAAAAGACGATCGCCCGATTATTATAATACAGAAAAGGCGATCGCCCGGCATATCCAAGTCTTATAAATAGAGAGCCTCCTCCTACTGGAAAAAGGTTCAGAATTCATTTCACCAACAGTTGAGAACTCGTTCACTTACGTTCCGAAAGGTTCAGAACTCATTTACTTATGTTCACAACTCATTCACCTACATTCCGGATTCATTCACGGAAATACGATAGAACATACATACCATCAAGCCCCCTGCTTTCTCGTCGGAATCCATCTCAGGACTTCTCTCTCCGAATCTCTCGTCCAGAAGACGATCGGCAGAGGCAGCAAGTCTCCACTAGACAGATTCCAAGAGATTCATAAGCCCAGGAGCCCAAGCATCCAGCTAAATACTCGCCGTAAGAGACTGTCGATCTCTCACCGCCGCGACTGTTCATCTCCTTTGTTACAAGAACTCACAGAGCATCAAATCTGGTTCTTCCGGCAATCTACACGCTCACTACCTAAGATAACAAGAATCTTTACACTCATTGTAATCGTATTCTTACATTAGTACTTGTATCCCTGAATATTAGTATTAATAATATCTCGCGAGAGCATTCAAGCCCGGGACTAACAACCCCGGCAAATCTTGTGTTATTTATCTTTCTCAAGGAAGTGCTCTTGCATTTGTTTGCTATCCATCCATTCCAGCAATATCTATCTCCGGTTAATATTTTGGGTAGCAACACACCTTTCACAAAACAGACGCGTTTTGAAAGAAAGCCTTTAACGAGGCCAAACCGAAATCTTTTGAAACTTCATTTCAAATAACCAAACAAACACACCAAGACGATCACCGATCATCATATACATAAAATAAGAAAAGTATGGGCAAGGTACTTGCCTCGAAATTGGCACGCAAGTATTCCGACGAACACGGCTCAACCGAAAAGCTTCGAAACTCCCGATGCTATCGAAAAGGAAGACGACGATGAACGGAAGGGTTCAACACGGTTTCTTCGCAAGAAACACGACCCTAACATCATACAATTAATAAATCAATGATCATACGATGAAGAATAATCGTAGAACGCCCGAAAACCCCTCTATGACATTCTACCGGACACCTTCAAAGCGTCGATCAAGAACTCGACCAAAACAACGAATCGATACGATCCAACCATGGAATAACAAGGTAAATGATATAATACATCTAAATAATCATCAATCCATCATAATCCTAAGTTAAAACGGATTAATCGGACGAAAACGAGTGAGAAAAATGGCCAAAACCCGTCATAGGCCATAAATAGCCGCACAGCAGCCGCTGCCTGGGAGTGTGCCGCGGCACAGCCCAAAAATGGCTCCCGGTGGTCGGAGTGTGCCGCGTCCCGCCGTGTGTTGCGGCACAGTGCATCGGTTTCGCGAAAAATGCCACAGAGTGTGCCGCGCCCTCACGGCATGTGCCGCGACTCCCAGATGGCCTTCTCGGCGAGGAGCCGCCGAGCACTACCGGCCGTGACTCGGTCGAAGCCGCGAGCACTACCGGCCGTGACTCGGCCGGCCTGGGCCCAGATTGCCCGGCCATGACTCGGCCGGGGCCAACTCCGACGGCCCGAACGACCCAGAAACCCGAACCTGAATACGAATCGATGATACGGTTACGACGTACTCGCAAAGACGAATCTAAGAGCTAAGAGAACACACAATTCCGACCACCCGAAGGCTCGGAATTCGACAACGGAAGTAATTACCCAAAACTTTGGAAAATTACGAAAATGGCCCAAAACGTCCGAAAATCACGATACGCGATCGAAACACCAAACCAAAGTTCGCAACATGAATAATAACATTAAATGAACTTACGAGAAACTCGAAACAACTGTTTCGGACGAGATTCGCAAGAATCGAACTTAAGTGTGGAAAAGTCGCTAAAAAGCTCGGAACTCAACAAAACGCTACCGAAACGAACTCGGATGACAAAAAGTGCAGAATTAATCATTCTCGAAATGACGAAACAGTCATGAGAGAGTCGTCAAAACGGACTCCGGCCAAAAAATTTTTTTTACCGAAAATCGAAAATTGCGGATATTACACAGTTTATCTCCTAATTTAAACAGTTTAGTTGGCCTATAATCTTTAAACCATATCACATAGTATTCAATCTCATATTTGTCGTAATCCTTATTGTATTATTGATCCTTGTCTGTTTAAGTATTGGATAGATACCCAACAAGCACACTCTACGTCTGGCATATCTAGACCATCCTATGTTCCTCAACTGCCATTATCTTCTTATAAAATCATTTCTTTATTATTTTTTTCATGATTTGTGTTGTGTCGAGAATTACACTCTCCGACCGGCGATCGCCTCGGAGATCGGGCGACGAAGCACCGCTGAAAGCTGAGGCGTAATCGGCCGACCACGACCAGCGGCTTAGCCTTAGCCCCGCAGTAAGATGTATCGGCCAACCAAGGTCCCGGACAAGTCCGGTGCCGATCGATCGACATCAAATACGATCGTCTCTCGGACTCGTGATCGACTCGGCGACCGACAAGCGGACGATCATCTCGACCGCCGACCGACCCTTGGTGACCGACCGACGCCGACTCGCCGATCGGGCCGATGACGACCTCGGTGACCGGCTAGAGACGACCGCATCATGCCGATAGTCACCCGGTCGGCAAAGGCCGAGCCTCGTGATGCACACCACGTGCAAGAGTTCGGACAAGATCCGCAATTCACGGATCATTGACCACACTGTCACAAGATCCGTCCCACCACCGACAAGCCCGCCGAAAGTTGTCGGTAGGGACCGCATGTGACGGTGACTGACGCGTGGCCGGCTCCTCATTGACCGCCAGTGCTGCCACCGTAGCCTTGGACTTTAGGCAGATCGCCAAAGATCTTCTCGACTTTAGCCCGACAAATGGGTGATCGCCCCATTATAATATTGGCCTACAGACGATCGCCCCATTATTATAATGGCCTAAGGCGATCTCCCGCCGAAGACAAGACTCGGCCGCCTCTATATATACAAGGCTCCCAAAGACTTGTCCAGTGGACCGAGATTCGACTCTAAAACACCCCGCACTCGGATTTTTACTCAAGGAACAAGCATTCTCTCGCATTCCCACGAGATTCCTCACAAGACTTGGCTATCTCCAACTCTTGGCAATGCTATCATTCGGTACTTACTTCTCCGGCCTCTCTCATCAAGGCATTTATCGGTGGATGAAGAACACCGAGCTTCGCTCAAGAGCCGGATTAACAGAGTCTTTTTACACTCATTGTATTTAGATTTCTCTCATTAATACTTGTATCCACGAATATTTGTATTAATAACATCTCGCGAGAGCATTCAAGCCCGGGCCTGACAAATACGGCAAATCTTGTTTATTCATTTTCTCTCGGAAGTGCTCCCGCAAATTGTTGTTTGTTGTCCGTCTTCCCGCAGTATTATGTTGGAAAGTAAAACGCAGCGGAAGCGAAGTTTGGGAAAATATGATTATAGCGTTTTACGCATCTACGAGCATTAGATCTATTTAGGCATGCTAATTAATTAATTACTAAGACTAACAAGCAATTTAAATATTATTTATTATTTATTAATTAAATATGTTGATTAATTAAAATATCCTAATCTAGATCCAAGATCATAGGATATTACCTTTTGAAGCGGTTGGTTATTTCCTTCTTGATCGCCTTGTATCTCTACCTTCAGATCTTCTAGAGTATGATCCGCCTTGAAACGGACGTTGTGTGGGCAACGAGCTACCGGAACTTGCTTGGACACCTTATGGGATCGGCCGAAACAACTTGTCTCACAACTCTCGATTTTATTTTCTTCAAGTAATTCCGATATGTAGCAAGAATTAAAGTGTTATCTCAATTGTGGAATCAAAGACACAAGTCACGATCCACAATTAAACACTTAGAAGAAAAATCGAAATTTCTTGTGCAAGTATGAGCATAAAATCGGCCAACCTCCCATGAGTCCTATTTATAGGCTCTTGGACTACTACTAGGGATCTAAAGGAGGATTATGGAAGGACTCCCAATTAATTCACCTTACCTTATTAGGACTCTTCCTAATATATGATGAATCAATTAATATCAACTTAGTCCACTAAAAAGTTGATATTGCACTTCCTACCAAAATCCCAAATTACGAAATTGGGCTCCTTATTAAATATATTATTTCCCGTGTTTAAGATATCGAATGTCCATTAATTAATTATAAGCTACTGACAGCTTAAATTAATTAATATCTTATCCAAGAGTAGTACCACTCGAACCTTATTATTATATCGAATTAAATCCACTGCAGGTTTAATATAATAATCATTATCGAGCTCCTCAAGGGGACATCATCAACCCGCACGAGTCGGGACACGATTTCTAATAATAATAATAATTGTCGTATAAACAATATTATTGCCCAAGATACGAGGCTTATTGAGTCGATCATTTTGACTCTCACCTATGGTAAATCAAAGCAATAATTATTATAAATACACAATTAAATATTATATACTTAGAATTAAGAAATAATAATTATCCGAGATTTACGTTCTTCTTACAGTCAGTACAGAAGACACTATCTCACCTCGATCCTATTCAACGTATGCAAATACGCTAATGTATGCTAATAGTCAAGACCAACTATTCTCAAGCATACACTACAACCCTTTATATAATTTGTCTAATAATTATATAGGTTGTGAACTATTATATTATTTTATAAGGCACCGATAATGTGATCTTCCGTGTGACACCAACACACCACATTATCTACAATATAAAATAATTAGACATTTCATTTGCATAACCATAACGTGAATTAATATGCAAAACATGTGATTAAATATAATTAATATTCTCATAGGTAGTAATAGGGAAATTAGGTAATACAAGCATAAAGTATGCTTTGCAGTATACAATCCTAACAATCTCCCACTTATACTCAAAGCATGCTTTTAAGTATACTACTCTATTACATAGTCTCTCATTTCTCCCACTTATACTCAAAGCAATGCTGCCATACACCGTAATCCCATTCCTTCCACATGCCTTTCAAAACTTTTGAAGGTAGGCCTTCGTGAAAGGGTCGCAAGATTATCTTCCGATGCAACCTCGGCTACAACTACGTCTCCTTCCTTTACGAAGTGTCGTATGATGTGGTACTTGCGGTTGATATGTTTACTTGCCCGATGGGCTCGTGGTTCCTCGAATTTGCGATCGCACCAAGATATCACAATAGAGTGTAATACCCTCTCGGCAAATCGGGAATCACATCTAAGTCCTCAGAAGTACTTGAGCCACACCGCCTCCTTGGATGCCTCGAGGCCGCCACGTACTCGGCTTCCATGGTAGAGTCCGAGATGCATTTCCGCTTCACACTCCTCCAACTAATGGCTCCACCTCCCGTGCTAAACACATAACCCGAAGTAGACTTGGACTTTTCTTTGTCCGATGAAAATCTCGAGTCGTTGTAACCCACCTAAACAGTCGTCCGATTGATATACAAGCATGTACTCCTAGTCCTTCTCGTGTACTTGAGTATGTGCTTGACAAAGAATCCAGTTGTCCTCGGTCTCGGGTTCGATTGATATCTAGCAGCCATGCCGACGGCATGACAGATATCCGTCTAGTGCAAAGCATAGCATACATGAGACTTCCCACACAGATGCATAAGGGACCATCTTCATGTCATCTATCTCCTTTTGTGTCTTAGGACACATGTTCTTAGATAGTTGAATTCCATGTCCTGTAAGGTAGAAAACCTTTCTTGGAATTCTCCATGCTAAACCGCTTCAAAGATCAGACGATATAGGATGCAGGATAAGCACAACATCCTCTTCTTCCGATCACGAAAGATCCCGATTCCAAGGATGTGTCTCGCTTCTCCTAGATCCTTCATATAGAATCGCCAGATAGCCATACCAGACGTCCGACAATTCCTTCATGTTGTTTCCAATCGAAGGATATCGTCTACATACAAGACAAGAAACACCAACACGTTTCCATCGCATTTCTTATACACACAACTCTCACTCGGACATTGACGAATCCATATGACTAGACTACTTCACAAAACGAGTGTTCCAAGATCTAGATGCTTGCTTAAGTCCATAAATGGATTTCTTAAGTTTGCACACCAAGTGCTCTTCTCCTTTAGCAATGAATCCCTCGCTTGGCGCATATAGATTTCCTTGTCTAGACTCCCATTCAAGAATGCGCCTTGACATCCATCTCCAAATCTCCAGATCCAAATGCGCAGCTATAGCTAAAAGAACTGGATTGACTTAAGCATGGCTACCGAAAAGGTTTCATCATAATCGATACCCTCTTTCGAGTGTAACCTTTTGCAACAAGCCTCGCTTTGAAGGTTTCAACCTTCCCGTCACGCCCTTTCTTTCGCTTGTAGACCCATTTACTCCCAATGGCTTGTACACCATCGTGTAGCTCTACTAGCTCCCACACTTGATTGGAATCCATAGATCCCATTTCGATTCCATTGCTTCTTGCCAGAGTCGCATCTTTATCTTGGATTGCCTCCTTATAGGTCCAGGAGCCGATTCATCTTCGTCTGGGATTGAGTCCGAAGACTTTCCTACGCCTATGAATCGCTCGGCCGACGAACAACCCTCCCACTACGACGAGGCAAATCCCGAGTTGGTGTAAAAGTTTTAATCGATACGTGGTGCGGTGTTAGTTGGCGCCAGACGATTGGTATAGTCGGAATCTCGCCTCGGCTCTTCCAATTATTTCGCTCATGGGCTTGTGACTAATCATATAATCCTCTTCCGTAAATCGGGCATTGGTGCTAACAATGACCTTCCGATCTCGGGACTATAGAACAAGCCACCCTTCGCTCCTTAGGATATCCCACAAACACTGTGATTGCATACGAGATGCCAACTTATCGCCTTCCTTATTCAGCACATGTGCCGGAGTACCCCAAATCCGAACATGTCCTAGATCGGGCTTACGCCACTCCACGCCTGTGGGTGTTTTTGAATCGATTTCAAGGCACTGGTTTAGAATGTACGCCGCTGCTTCTAAGGCGTATCCCCAAAACGAAATAGGTAAATCAATAACTCATCATTGATCTAACCATTTCCAAAAGAGTCCTATTCCTTCTTTCACCACACCATTTTGTTGTGGAGTTCCGGCGGTGAGTCGGGATGGAATCCTCATTCGCCAAGAAATCCAAAACTCTCCACTAAGGTATTCGCCACCACGATCAGATCGTAGTGACTTGATACTCTTCCCATGACGCTTCTCCGTTTCAGCCTTGAAGTCTCGAACTTGTCAAAAGCTTCAGACTTACGCCGCATCAAAAAGATGTATCCATATCTCGAATAATCATCTATGAACGTGATGAAATATTCGAAACCTCCCTAGCCTCGGATATTCATTGGACCACATATATCCGTATGAACCAATTCTAACACATCCCGAGCACGGTTTCCTTGGTTTTAAAAACCCTTTGGTCATCTTACCTTCCAGCATGGATTCACAAATTGGAAATGACTCAACTTGGAGATCATCCAATGGGCCATCATCTACCAATCTTTGAATCCTTCTAAGATTTACATGTCCTAACCGTAAATGCCACGTATATGTTTGGTTTATGCTTGAAGGTTCTTTTCTCTTTTAGGTTTAGACAAAGAGTTAAGTGATTTATGCATAGGAGTTTGTGCAAGATTAACAATATATAGTCCATCGTTAAAAGTACCTCGCAAATATATTCACCGCTTCTTTTCTTAATAATGGCATCATCATCAAAAGAAATCGAATAACCATCGCATTTTAATTTAGAAACCGAAATTAAATTCATTCTAAAATCGTACTAATAATACATTATTCGTAACTAATAATCTATCATTAATCTTCAACCGCACGACTCCCACCGCAACAGCCATAAGCCCGGAATAATCGCCTGATTGATGGTAATCTCGCCCGCACTAAGCCGCTTGGTTACCCGAAAACCATGCGAGTCAAAGCAAACATGATCGGTGGAGCTCGAATCAACTATCCACGATGTGGAAGAACAAGCCGCCAAACATGTTTTGACTACTAGTGCACGAGACATACCTTTCTTAAGAGCAGGGCGATCCGCTTTAAAATATCCTTTCGACCGCACTTGTAGCACTTTCCCTTTGGCTTTTGTTCGCCTCGGGGTGAGGAGCCTTGCTTTTCACCTTGAGGGCTGCCACTTGCTTCAGCCAACCTCGCTTCTTCTTCTTTCCCCATTTGGGTTTGGAAGAAGTAGCACCGCTGCCGCAAGAATCGATGATAACCTTGTTTGAAGAGACCTTTCAGCAGATCGAAGCTCTGTAAGTTCCGCCAAACTATATGTCCTACGGTTCATATTGTAGTTAAGGCGAAACCGCTCAAAGCTTCTAGGTAAGTCGCCTAAGATAATATCGACTGCGCTTCCGCATCGATAGTAGCCCCCAATATGCTCGGGCCTGTTCAAATGAGACATCATTTTTAGAACATGATCCTCATCGGAGTCCCTTCAGACATTTGGGTTGTCATCAATACCCTCATAGCATTTTGTCTAGCCGCCTGGTTCGATGACCAAACATCTCGGTGAGACTTTTCATCATTTCCGCGGCCGAACCCATCGTCTGATGCTGATGCTGCAATACATTTGTCAGTGAAGCCAAAATGTAACAGCGAGCCATCTCATCAGACTTTTTCCATTTCCGGAATTCCGCCAACTCTTCGGGAGTGGCATCCGGTTATGGTTCTAGAGGGCTCTCCTCGATTAAGACAAACTTATGCCCCTCAGCAGTCAGGACAATGTCAAGATTTCTTTTCCAATCGACAAAGTTAGTGCCATCTAGTTTATTTTCTTTGAGAATAACAACTAGTGGATTGAAAGACATCTGAGAATAAAAATTAAAAACATCCATCACATAATGCATAGCAAAATATATCGAAAAACCTCAAAAAACACAATATATATGCTAGCAACCAACACCTCAAAAAATCCGCACATGCAAGCCACGATCGTGTGGACGTTTACACATACATTTTTTCAAGTAGAGTTTTACGTCTTTAATTTTACTATCTAGTCAAATTACGTTATGACAAGTAAAATTAATAGTTGGTTCCTCTTGGTCATGTATTAATTAACATAGACTCCGATGGGGAGCTTATTAATTAATACACCTAAGTGAACACCATAATTTAACATCCTTAAAATATTATCTTTTAAATAATAGTCCTACAGATGGAGAGGTCCTATCATAAAAAGTAATATTTAACTTATGTTATCGTTTTGAAATTTAAAACTAGTGAACCTATAATTAGCACATCCGATATGGAGGAAGACTCTAATGTCAACGCGCATGCTAATTACTTCACAATTTAAATTAATTATGGAGGCCAATTTGATTTTAATTAAAATAAAAATCAATTTAATCACTTAGTTATTTTAGCCTTAAGGTTTTTAATTTTCTCATCCTAACATGCAAGGAAACATATCACGCATACATCCATACATGCCATACATCAAAACAATAAAAACCAAAATAAAGCATGGATAATTAAATTTATCCAATTATCATGGTCTTCTTCCTTGAGTTGAATCCGAGAAAATCTTCGACTCGATCTCTCCCAATGAAGCAAGCATCTCGTCGCTTCTCCCGGCCGGGCCGTAGATTTTCAAAATTAAAATTTTACTTTTATGCAAAATTAATTACATAAAAATTTAATTTTAAATCCCGACTTCCCACGGACGCAACGAACGGCGTAAAACGGACCGACCGAATCGATTTACCGGCCCGAACCACAACTGCCCGGATTGCCGCTACAAGACGGCCGCGCTGCAGCTGGCCGCCGGCAGTACTTCGGCACCTATTGGCTTGGCCGCGGCTCGCCAAAGATCCGGCATCCCAGCTTCCGCTCTATTTCTTCGTGATCCGTTTTTTCCGAATTCGATTACAATTTTATACGAAATAAAATACATCGAAATTACATCAAGATTACACGAAAAATAAAACCACCTAGAACTACCCGCGGATTTTCTCACGGGAAAAACCATTACATGCCTCAAAAAACGGGCCAAACCAACAATTGCATAATTCATAAAATAAATAAATAAATGCACCATTCGTATAAACCATGATAATTGGATCATATCGCCTGCAAGAACACATCTAGCAAAATATTCCAACATCAAAATATATGAATATTTAAATTGCTATCAATTAATCACTAAAATTAATTAAAATAGCAAAAGCCTAAAAATCCGTCTCTGATACCAATTGTAGGAAAGTAAAACGCAGCGGAAGCGAAGTTTGGGAAAATATGATTATAGCGTTTTACGCATCTACGAGCATTAGATCTATTTAGGCATGCTAATTAATTAATTACTAAGACTAACAAGCAATTTAAATATTATTTATTATTTATTAATTAAATATGTTGATTAATTAAAATATCCTAATCTAGATCCAAGATCATAGGATATTACCTTTTGAAGTGGTTGGTTATTTCCTTCTTGATCGCCTTGTATCTCTACCTTCAGATCTTCTAGAGTATGATCCGCCTTGAAACGGACGTTGTGTGGGCAACGAGCTACCGGAACTTGCTTGGACACCTTATGGGATCGGCCGAAACAACTTGTCTCACAACTCTCGATTTTATTTTCTTCAAGTAATTCCGATATGTAGCAAGAATTAAAGTGTTATCTCAATTGTGGAATCAAAGACACAAGTCAAGATCCACAATTAAACACTTAGAAGAAAAATCGAAATTTCTTGTGCAAGTATGAGCATAAAATCGGCCAACCTCCCATGAGTCCTATTTATAGGCTCTTGGACTACTACTAGGGATCTAAAGGAGGATTATGGAAGGACTCCCAATTAATTCACCTTACCTTATTAGGACTCTTCCTAATATATGATGAATCAATTAATATCAACTTAGTCCACTAAAAAGTTGATATTGCACTTCCTACCAAAATCCCAAATTACGAAATTGGGCTCCTTATTAAATATATTATTTCCGTGTTTAAGATATCGAATGTCCATTAATTAATTATAAGCTACCGATGACTTTAATTAATTAATATCTTATCCAAGAGTAGTACCACTCGAACCTTATTATTATATCGGAATTAAATCCACCTCAGGTTTAATATAATAATCATTATCGAGCTCCTCAAGGGGACATCATCAACCCGCACGAGTCGGGACACGATTTCTAGTAATAATAATAATTGTCGTATAAACAATATTATTGCCCAAGATACGAGGCTTATTGAGTCGATCATTTTGACTCTCACCTATGGTAAATCAAAGCAATAATTATTATAAATACACAATTAAATATTATATACTTAGAATTAAGAAATAATAATTATCCGAGATTTACGTTCTTCTTACAACAAGATCTAAGACACTATCTCACCTCGATCCTGTTCAACGTATGCAAATACGCTAATGTATGCTAATAGTCAAGACCAACTATTCTCAAGCATACACTACAACCCTTTATATAATTTGTCTAATAATTATATAGGTTGTGAACTATTATATTATTTTATAAGGCACCGATAATGTGATCTTCCGTGTGACACCAACACACCACATTATCTACAATATAAAATAATTAGACATTTCATTTGCATAACCATAACGTGAATTAATATGCAAAACATGTGATTAAATATAATTAATATTCTCATAGGTAGTAATAGGGAAATTAGGTAATACAAGCATAAAGTATGCTTTGCAGTATACAATCCTAACATATTAATCTTCGGATAAATATTTTGGGCAACAACAATTGGCGCTAGAGGAAGGGGATCTAACCCTCAAATTTTTATTCCTACCGTCCCGAAGAACACTCACTGTTCTCGGGGCATATACTTGAAGTGACACTCACTGCGCTTCAAAGAAATCTTTCAGAAATCATGTCTTCCGCCTCCGCGTCGAAGAAAGCCACGCCGCCCGGCCGACGCCTGCCTGGCCCTGGGCCCGAGCCACAGCCGATGGTGGAAGGTAGCCGCCGCGGTCAGAGACGCTCGATCCCGTCCCTGGACGGCGGCCCAAGCCTCTCGCTCGATCAGCTCCGAACCAAGGAACAGATCGACGAGGTCATGGCCGTCCTACAGGAGCGACGGAGTGCTCTCGACGCGCCTCCTGCTATCACCCCCTCAGCCGTCCGCCGGAAGTCCAAGCGGAAGCTCAAGGCGTTACTGGCCGAGCGATCGCCAGGAGGCTCTCGTCCGCAAGAAGAGGCGCTCGCCAGCCGGGGCACCTCTGTCTTCGATCGCCTGGGCAGTGACCCGACCTGGCGACCGGGGCAGTCCGGCCCCAGCTACGTGACGACGGAGTTTGAGTCCATCACCAGGAGATCGGCCTACCCGACTCCCAGAAGGAAGCCCAGCCGTCTGGCTCCCCCACGCCAAATAGCCGAGGTCGGCAGCAGCGGAGTCCGGAGATCGGTGCACGATAGCCTCGGCTCCCGCTCCCAAAGCCGATCAGCGAGCGGCCGAGCCACGGCGATTGCCGCTTTGCAACGTCAACTCGACGATATGAAGGCGCTCCTGGAATCTAGGGCAGGCGCCAAGAAGACGATCGCCGAGCCAAGCGAGCCGCTCGCGATCGACATCGAGCTCGCCCCTGTGCAGCATAAGATCGCTCCCCCTCAAACACCCTTGTACGAGGGGCGATCGGACCCCCAAACACACCTGAGGAAGTTCAACATTTACATGACCGGGTGTGGGGCATCAGACGCGACCAGGTGCCGAATGTTCCCTCTGACGCTGGACGACCTCGCCCACAGGTGGTACGCCTCATTGCCGCCTCGGTCCATCGGCTCGTTTAACCAGCTGGCGCACGTCTTCACGGAGTACTTCGCCACCAGAGTCGTCCGGCCAGAAGGTCCCCTTCGCATGATGCAAATTAAGCAGGGAGAAGAAGAGTCCGACTCGGACTACATCGACCAGGTAGACGTGATCATCCTCAACGGCGAGCCCGTAAGCGATGAGACCGCCCTCTACGCGGTCCTAGGAGGATTTCAGGGTTTTTCGCCTATGTTCAGGCATCTCACGAAAAACCAACCTATGACCTACGCAGCCTTCCGGGCTAGAGCCGCAGATTTTCTGGCCAGGCAGAGGTTTCTTCTTAGCCTGTGAGCAGCACGATCGGCGCCCGGACGACGATCTCCCGCCCGATCGCCGATATCGACCTACGAATAAAGCGATCGACAGTCGAGTGACGTTCGACAGTCTTCCGGCCCGATCGCCGATCATCACGCTACATCACCAAAACCCGGAGGACACGATCGCCATCTACAGTCCAACATCTAACATAACTGACTAAGGCATAAGATCACCTCCACCGCACATCATAAAGCCATGGTCCTGGTAGTCGATGGAACCGGCTTCTTCGGCCATGCAAGGTCCCTTTCGGCCGAGATCGCCCGCCCTTCGTTTAAATACGAGGCCGGCGTAGTCTGAGGGCTTTCCAAAATAAATCAGTGGACACGATCGCCCGCCCTCAAGGATCATCATCTAACTTGGTGAACCCGGACAAAGCGACACGTGCCACTACCCCCGTCTCAACGTACATCGTCGAGGTTCGTCATCTCCATGGCGGGACGAGGTGGAAGCAGAGCTAACAAGCCACGGGCGTGGAGTCGATTCATCCGACGCTGCCCCGCGCAAGGACTCCTCTAGACCGAGACCGCACGCCCTTCGTTTAAATACGAGGCGAGGCGCAGCCTAACAGAGGACCCTCATAATAAAGTGAGTCACGAGACACTCAATGTCTTCGCGCATCAAGACACGGTCATGGAGTCGGTCCATCGATTTCCGCGACTGTGCACGATTCCTCAAACAAGCAAAACCATCAAGTTTCCGAGGGGGATCGGCCAATGTTGTTTTTTGCAGGTACAAGACCGAAGGATAGCTAGCCAATCGACCATGATAGCCCAAGTCCGAATCCTAAGTCAGCTCAGCAAGATCGCCCGTCCTCATCCTACACGATCGCCAGCAAGAACAACCTCACCCCATGTCTTCAACATAGGAGCAAGCTGGGGGGCAATTGTTGTGTCGAGAATTACACTCTCCGACTGGCGATCGCCTCGGAGATCGGGCGACCTAGCCACTACCGAGGAGCCGAGGCAGAACTGCCGACCAGCGACCAGGCGGCCTAGCCTTAGCCCCGCAGGCAAGAAGTATCGGCCAACCGAAGGTCCCAGGACAAGTCCCGGTGCCGAGCGATCGACATCAAATACGATCGTCTCTCGGTACTCGGTGACTGACTCCTGGCGACCGACAAGCGGACGATCATCTCTCGGCACCTGCCGACCGACCCTTGGTGACCGACCGACGCCGATCCTCAGCGACTGGCCGATGACGACCCTCAGTGACCAGCTAGAGACGACCGCATCATGCCGATAATCACCCAGTCGGCAAAGGCCGAGCCTCAGGACAGACACCACGTGCAAGAGCCGGGACAAGATCCGCAATTCACGGATCATTGACTACAACCTGTCAGCATCCGTCCACCAGCCGACAAGCCCGCCGAAAGTTGTTAGTAGGACCGCATGTGACAGTGACTCCAGACGCGTGCTGGCTCCTCATTGGACCGCCCAGCTGGCTGCCGGCTGTAGCCTTGGACTTTAGGCAGACCGCCAGCATCTTCTTTGGACTTTAGCCCGATAGCCCGGGCGATCGCCCCATTATAATATTGGCCGGAAGACGATCGCCCCATTATTATAATGGCCGGAAGGCGATCGCCCGCCAGAAGACAAGACTCGGCTGCCTCTATATATACAAGGCTCCCAGCACTTGTCCACGGACCGAGATTCTGACTCTAAAAACACCCTGCACTCGGATTTTTACTCAAGGAACAAGCATTCTCTGCATTCCCACGAGATTCCTCACAGCACTTGGCTATCTCCAACTCTTGGCAACAGCTATCATTCGGTACTTACTTCTCCCGGCCTCTCTCATCATGCAGACGATCGGCAGGGACGAAGAACACCGAGCTTCGCTTAAGATCCGGATTAACAGAGTCTTTTTACACTCATTGTATTTAGATTTCTCTCATTAATACTTGTATCCACGAATATTTGTATTAATAACATCTCGCGAGAGCATTCAAGCCCGGGCCTAACAAATCCGGCAAATCGTGTTTATTCATTTTCTCTCGGAAGTGCTCCCGCAAATTGTTGTTTATTGTCCGTCTTCCAGCAGTATTAATCTTCGGATAAATATTTTGGGCAACAACAATTGGCGCTAGAGGAAGGGGATCTAACCCTCAAATTTTTATTCCTACCGTCCCGAAGAACACTCACTGTTCTCGGGGCATATACTTGAAGTGACACTCACTGCGCTTCAAAGAAATCTTTCAGAAATCATGTCTTTCGCCTCCGCGTCGAAGAAAGCCACTGGCCAGCCGGCCAGACGCCTCGTTCCATCCCAGTCCGAGCCACAGCCGATGCTGGAAGGTAGCCGCCGCGGTCAGAGACGCTCGATCCCGTCCCTGGACGGCGGCCCAAGCCTCTCGCTCGATCAGCTCCGAACCAAGGAACATATCGATGAGGTCATGGCCGTCCTACAGGAGCGACGGAGTGCTCTCGACGCGCCTCCTGCTATCACCCCCTCAGCCTTCCGCCGGAAGTCCAAGCGGAAGCTCAAGGCGCTACTGGCCGAGCGATCGCCAGGAGGCTCTCGTCCGCAAGAAGAGGCGCTCGCCAGCCGGGGCACCTCTGTCTTCGATCGCCTGGGCAGTGACCCGACCTGGCGACCGGGGCAGTCCGGCCCCAGCTACGAGACGATGGAGTTTGAGTCCGTCACCAGGAGCTCGGCCTACCCGACTCCCAGAAGGCAGCCCAGCCGTCTGGCTCCCCCACGCCAAATAGCCGAGGTCGGCAGCAGCGGAGTCTGGAGATCGGTGCACGATCGCCTCAGCTCCCGCTCCCAAATCCGATCAGCGAGCGGCCGAGCCATGGCGATTGCCGCTTTGCAACGTCAACTCGACGATATGAAGGCGCTCCTGGAATCTAGGGCAGGCTCCAAGAAGACGATCGCCGAGCCAAGCGAGCCGCTCGCGATCGACATCGAGCTCGCCCCAGTGCAGCATAAGATCGCTCCCCCTCAAACACCCTTGTACAAGGGGCGATCGGACCCCCAAACACACCTTAGGAAGTTCAACATTTACATGACCGGGTGTGGGGAATCAGACGCGACCAGGTGCCGAATGTTCCCTCTGACGCTAGACGACCTCGCCCACAGGTGGTACACCTCATTGCCGCCTCGGTCCATCAGCTCGTTTAACCAGCTGGCGCACGTCTTCACGGAGTACTTCGCCACCAGAGTCGTCCGGCCAGAAGGTCCCCTTCCCATGATGCAAATCAAGCAGGGAGAAGAAGAGTCCGACTCGGACTACATCGACCGGGTAGACGTGATCATCCTCAACGGCGAGCCTGTAAGCGATCAGACCGCCCTCTACGCGGTCCTAGGAGGATTTCAGGGTTTTTCGCCTATGTTGAGGCATCTCACGAAAAACCAACCTACGACCTACGCAACCTTCCGAGCTAGAGCCCCAGATTTTCTGGCCAGGCAGAGGTTTCTTCTTAGCATGTGAGCAGCGCGATCGGCGCCCGGACGACGATCTCCCGCCCGATCGCCGATATAGACCTACGAATAAAGCGATCGGCAGTCGAGTGACGATCGATAGTCTTCTGGCCCGATCTCCGATCATCACGCTACATCACCAAAACCCGGAGGACACTATCGCCATCTACAGTCCAGCATCTAACATAACGGACTAAGGCATAAGATCGCCTCCACCGCACATCATAAAGCCATAGTCCTGGTAGTCGATGGAACCGGCTGCTTCGGCCATGCAAGGTCCCTTTCGGCCGAAATCGCCCGCCCTTCGTTTAAATACGAGGCCGGCGTAGTCTGAGGGCTCTCCAAAATAAATCAGTGGACACGATCGCCCGCCCTCAAGGATCATCATCTAACTTGGTGAACCCGGACAAAGCGACACCTGCCACTACCCCCGTCTCAACGTACACCGTCGAGGTTCGTCATCTCCATGGCGGGCCGAGGTGGAAGCAGAGCTAACAAGCCGCGGGCGTGGAGTCGATTCATCCGACGCTGCCCCGCGCAAGGACTCCTCTAGACCGAGACCGCACGCCCTTCGTTTAAATACGAGGCGAGGCGCAGCCTAACAGAGGACCCTCATAATAAAGTGAGTCACGAGACACTCAATGTCTTCGCGCATCAAGACACGGTCATGGAGTCGGTCCATCGATTTCCGCGACTGTGCACGATTCCTCAAACACGCGAAACCATCAAGTTTCCGAGGGGGATCGGCCAATGTTGTTTTTTGTAGGTACAAGACCGAAAGATAGCTAGCCAATCGACCATGATAGCCCAAGTCCGAATCCTAAGTCAGCTCAGCAAGATCGCCCGTCCTCATCCTACACGATCGCCAGCAAGAACCACCTCACCCCATGTCTTCAACATAGGAGCAAGCTGGGGGGCAATTGTTGTGTCGAGAATTACACTCTCCGACCGGCGATCGCCTCGGAGATCGGGCAACCTAGCCACTGCCGAGCAGCCGAGGCAGAACTGCCGACCAGCGACCAGGCGACCTAGCCTTAGCCCCGCAGGCAAGAAGTATCGGCCAACCGAAGGTCCCAGGACAAGTCCCGGTGCCGAGCGATCGACATCAAATACGATCGTCTCTCGGTACTCGGTGATCGACTCCTGGCGACCGACAAGCGGACGATCATCTCTCGGCACCTGCCGACCGACCCTTGGTGACCGACCGACACCGACCCTCAGCGACTGGCCGATGACGACCCTCAGTGACCAGCTAGAGACGACCGCATCATGCCGATAGTCACCCAATCGGCAAAGTCCGAGCCTCAGGACAGACACCACGTGCAAGAGCCGGGACAAGATCTGCAATTCACGGATCATTGACCACAGCCTGTCAGCATCCGTCCACCAGCCGACAAGCCCGCCGAAAGTTGTTAGTAGGACCGCATGTGACAGTGACTCCGGACGCGTGCTGGCTCCTCATTGGACCGCCCAGCTGGATGCTAGCTGTAGCCTTGGACTTTAGGCAGACTGCCAGCATCTTCCTTGGACTTTAGCCCGACAGCCCGGGTAATCGCCCCATTATAATATTGGCCGGCAGACGATCGCCCCATTATTATAATGGCCGGAAGGCGATCGCCCTCCAGAAGACAAGACTCGGCTGCCTCTATATATACAAGGCTCCCAGCACTTGTCCAGGGACCGAGATTCTGACTCTAAAAACACCCTGCACTCGGATTTTTACTCAAGGAACAAGCATTCTCTGCATTCCCACGAGATTCCTCACAGCACTTGGCTATCTCCAACTCTTGGCAACAGCTATCATTCGGTACTTACTTCTCCCGGCCTCTCTCATCATGCAGACGATCGGCAGGGACGAAGAAGACCGACCTTCGCTCAAGAGCCGGATTAACAGAGTCTTTTTACACTCATTGTATTTAGATTTCTCTCATTAATACTTGTATCCACGAATATTTGTATTAATAACATATCGCGAGAGCATTCAAGCCCGGGCCTAACAAACCCGGCAAATCTTGTTTATTCATTTTCTCTCGGAAGTGCTCCCGCAAATTGTTGTTTGTTGTCCGTCTTCCAGCAGTATTATTCTTCGGATAAATATTTTGGGCAACAACAATTGGCGCTAGAGGAAGGGGATCTAACCCTCAAATTTTTATTCCTACCGTCCCGAAGAACACTCACTGTTCTCGGGGCATATACTTGAAGTGACACTCACTGCGCTTCAAAGAAATCTTTCAGAAATGATGTCTTCCGCCTCCGCGTCGAAGAAAGCCATCGCCGCCAAGCGACGCCTGCTCGCCCTGGGCCCGAGCCACAGCCAATGGTGGAAGGTAGCCGCCGCGGTCAGAGACGCTCGATCCCATCCCTGGACGGCGGCCCAAGCCTCTCGCTCGATCAGCTCCGAACCAAGGAACAGATCGACGAGGTTGAGGCCGTCCTATAGGAGAGACGGAGTGCTCTCGACGCACCTCCTGCTATCACCCCCTCAGCCGTCCGCCGGAAGTCCAAGCGGAAGCTCAAGGCGTTACTGGCCGAGCGATCGCCAGGAGGCTCTCGTCCGCAAGAAGAGGCGCTCGCCAGCCGGGGCACCTCTGTCTTCGATCGCCTGCGCAGTGACCCGACCTGGCGACCGGGGCAGTACGGCCCCAGCTACGAGACGACGGAGTTTGAGTCCGTCACCAGGAGCTCGGCCTACCCGACTCCCAGAAGGCAGCCCAGCCGTCTGGCTCCCCCACGCCAAATAGCCGAGGTCGGCAGCAGCAGAGTCCGGAGATCGGTGCACTATCGCCTCGGCTCTCGCTCCCAAAGCCGATCAGCGAGCGGACGAGCCACGGCGATTGCCGCTTTGCAACGTCAACTAGATTATATGAAGGCGCTCCTGGAATCTAGGGCAGGCGCCAAGAAGATGATCGCCGAGCCAAGTGAGCCGCTCGCGATCGACATCGAGCTTGCCCCTGTGCAGCATAAGATCGCTCCCCCTCAAACACCCTTGTACGAGGGGCGATCGGACCCCCAAACACACCTGAGGAAGTTCAACATTTACATGACCGGGTGTGGGGCATCAGACGCAACCAGTTGCCGAATGTTCCCTCTGACGCTGGACGACCTCGCCCACAGGTGGTACGCCTCATTGCCGCCTCGGTCCATCGGCTCGTTTAACCAGCTGGCGCACGTCTTCACGGAGTACTTCGCCACCAGAGTCGTCCGGCCAGAAGGTCCCCTTCGCATGATGCAAATCAAGCAGGGAGAAGAAGAGTCTGACTCGGACTACATCGACCGGGTAGACGTGATCATCCTCAACGGCGAGCCCGTAAGCAATGAGACCGCCCTCTACGCGGTCCTATGAGGATTTCAGGGTTTTTCGCCTATGTTCAGGCATCTCACGAAAAACCAACCTACGACCTACGCAGCCTTCCGGGCTAGAGCCCCAGATTTTCTGGCCAGGCAGAGGTTTCTTCTTAGCCTGTGAGCAGCGCGATCGGCGCCCAGACGACGATCTCCCGCCCGATCGCCGATATCGACCTACGAATAAAGCGATCGGCAGTCGAGTGACGATCGACAGTCTTCCGGCCCGATCGCCGATCATCACGCTACATCACCAAAACCCGGAGGACACGATCTCCATCTACAGTTCAGCATCTAACATAACGGACTAAGGCATAAGATCGCCTCCACCGCACATCATAAATCCATGGTCCTGGTAGTCGATGGAACCGGCTGCTTCGGCCATGCAAGGTCCCTTTCGGCCGAGATCGCCCGCCCTTCGTTTAAATACGAGGCCGGCATAGTCTGAGGGCTCTCCAAAATAAATCAGTGGACACGATCGCCCGCTCTCAAGGATCATCATCTAACTTGGTGAACCCGGACAAAGCGACACGTGCCACTACCCCCGTCTCAACATACACCGTCGAGGTTCGTCATCTCCATGGCGGGCCGAGGTGGAAGCAGAGCTAACAATCCGTGGGCGTGGAGTCGATTCATCCGACGCTGCCCCGCGCAAGGACTCCTCTAGACCGACACCGCACGCCCTTCGTTTAAATACGAGGCGAGGCGCAGCCTAACAGAGGACCCTTAATGTCTTCGCGCATCAAGACACTCAATGTCTTGATGCATCAATACGAGGCGAGGCGCAGCCTAACAGAGGACCCTCAAAGTGAGTCACGAGACACTCAATGTCTTCGCGCATCAAGACACGGTCATGGAGTCGGTCCATCGATTTCCGCGACTGTGCACGATTCCTCAAACAAGCGAAACCATCAAGTTTCCGAGGGGGATCGGCCAATGTTGTTTTTTGCAGGTACAAGACCGAAAGATAGCTAGCCAATCGACCATGATAGCCCAAGTCCGAATCCTAAGTCAGCTCAGCAAGATCGCCCGTCCTCATCCTACACGATCGCCAGCAAGAACCACCTCACCCCATGTCTTCAACATAGGAGCAAGCCGGGGGGCAATTGTTGTGTCGAGAATTACACTCTCTGACAGGCGATCGCCTCGGAGATCGGGCGACCTAGCCACTGCCGAGGAGCCGAGGCAGAACTGTCGACCAGTGACCAGGCGGCCTAGCCTTAGCCCTGCAGGCAAGAAGTATCGGCCAACCAAAGGTCCCAGGACAAGTCCCGGTGCCGAGCGATCGACATCAAATACAATCGTCTCTCGGTACTCGGTGACCGACTCCTGGCGACCGACAAGCGGACGAACATCTCTCGGCACCTGCCGACCGACCCTTGGTGACCGACCGATGCTGACCCTCAGCCACTGGCCAATGACGACCCTCAGTGACCAGCTAGAGACGACCGCATCATGCCGATAGTCACCCAATCGGCAAAGTCCGAGACTCAGGACAGACACCACGTGCAAGAGCCGGGACAAGATCCGCAATTCACGGATCATTGACCACAGCCTGTCAGCATCCGTCCACCAGCCGACAAGCCCGCCGAAAGTTGTTAGTAGGACCGCATGTGACAGTGACTCCGGACGCGTGCTGGCTCCTCATTGGACCGCCCAGCTGGCTGCCGGATGTAGCCTTGGACTTTAGGCAGACTGCCAGCATCTTCCTTGGACTTTAGCCCGACAGCCGGGGTGATCGCCCCATTATAATATTGGCCGGCAGACGATTGCCCCATTATTATAATGGCCGGAAGGCGATCGCCCGCCAGAAGACAAGACTCGGCTGCCTCTATATATACAAGGCTCCCAGCACTTGTCCAGGGACCGAGATTCTGACTCTAAAAACACCCTGCACTCGGATTATTAATCAAGGAACAAGCATTCTCTGCATTCCCACGAGATTCCTCACAGCACTTGGCTATCTCCAACTCTTGGCAACAGCTATCATTCGGTACTTACTTCTCCCGGCCTCTCTCATCATGCAGAAGATCGGCAGGGACGAAGAACACCGACCTTCGCTCAAGAGCCGGATTAACAGAGTCTTTTTACACTCATTGTATTTAGATTTCTCTCATTAATACTTGTATCCACGAATATTTGTATTAATAACATCTCGCGAGAGCATTCAAGCCCGGGCCTAACAAACCCGGCAAATCTTGTTTATTCATTTTCTCTCGGAAGTGCTCCCGCAAATTGTTGTTTGTTGTCCGTCTTCCAGCAGTATTATTCTTTGAATAAATATTTTGGGCAACAACAATTGGCGCTAGAGGAAGGAGATCTAACCCTCAAATTTTTATTCCTACCATCCCGAAGAACACTCACTGTTCTCGGGGCATATACTTGAAGTGACACTCACTGCGCTTCAAAGAAATCTTTCAGAAATCATGTCTTCCGCCTCCGTCCGAAGAAAGCCATCGCCGGCCGCGACGCCTGCTCGTCCTGGCCCGAGCCACAGCCGATGGTGGAAGGTAGCCGCCGCGGTCAGAGACGCTCGATCCCGTTCCTGGACGGCGGCCCAAGCCTCTCGCTCGATCAGCTCCGAACCAAGGAACAGAATGACGAGGTCGTGGCCGTCATATAGGAGCGACGGAGTGATCTCGACGCATCTCCTGCTATCACCCCCTCAGCCGTCCGCCGGAAGTCCAAGCGGAAGCTCAAGGCGCATCGCCGAGCGACGCTGTGAGGCTCTCGCTCGCAAGAAGAGGCGCTCGCCATCCGGGGCACCTCTGTCTTCGATCGCCTGGGCAGTGACCCGACCTGGCGACCGGGGCAGTCCGGCCCCAGCTACGAGACGACGGAGTTTGAGTCCGTCACCAGGAGCTCGGCCTACCCGACTCCCAGAAGGCAGCCCAGCCGTATGGCTCCCCCACGCCAAATAGCCGAGGTCGGCAGCAGCGGAGTCCGGAGATCGGTGCACTATCGCCTCGGCTCTCGCTCCCAAAGCCGATCAGCGAGTGGCCGAGCCACGGCGATTGCCGCTTTGCAACGTCAACTCGACGATATGAAGGCGCTCCTGGAATCTAGGGCAGGCGCCAAGAAGATGATCGCCGAGCCAAGCGAGCCGCTCGCGATCGACATCGAGCTTGCCCCTGTGCAGCATAAGATCGCTCCCCCTCAAACACCCTTGTACGAGGGGCGATCGGACCCCCAAACACACCTGAGGAAGTTCAACATTTACATGACCGGGTGTGGGGCATCAGACGCGAACAGGTGCCGAATGTTCCCTCTGACGCTGGACGACCTCGCCCACAGGTGGTACGCCACATTGCCGCCTCGGTCCATCGGCTCGTTTAACCAGCTGGCGCACGTCTTCACGGAGTACTTCGCCACCAGAGTCGTCCGGCCAGAAGGTCCCCTTCGCATGATGCAAATCAAGCAGGGAGAAGAAGAGTCCGACTCAGACTACATCGACCGGGTAGACGTGATCATCCTCAATGGCGAGCCCGTAAGCAATGAGACCGCCCTCTACGCGGTCCTATGAGGATTTCAGGGTTTTTCGCCTATGTTCAGGCATCTCACGAAAAACCAACCTACGACCTACGCAGCCTTCCGGGCTAGAGCCCCGTGATTTTCCGCCAGCAGAGGTTTCTTCTTAGCCTGTGAGCAGCGCGATCGGCGCCCAGACGACGATCTCCCGCCCGATCGCCGATATCGACCTACGAATAAAGCGATCGGCAGTCGAGTGACGATCGACAGTCTTCCGGCCCGATCGCCGATCATCACGCTACATCACCAAAACCCGGAGGACACGATCGCCATCTACAGTCCAGCATCTAACATAACGGACTAAGGCATAAGATCGCCTCCACCGCACATCATAAAGCCATGGTCCTGGTAGTCGATGGAAACGGCTGCTTCGGCCATGCAAGGTCCCTTTCGGCCGAGATCGCCCGCCCTTCGTTTAAATACGAGGCCAGCGTAGTCTGAGGGCTCTCCAAAATAAATCAGTGGACACGATCGCCCGCTCTCAAGGATCATCATCTAACTTGGTGAACCCGGACAAAGCGACACGTGCCACTACCCCCGTCTCAACATACACCGTCGAGGTTCGTCATCTCCATGGCGGGCCGAGGTGGATGCAGAGCTAACAAGCCGCGGGCGTGGAGTCGATTCATCCGACGCTGCCCCGCGCAAGGACTCCTCTAGACCGAGACCGCACGCCCTTCGTTTAAATACGAGGCGAGGCGCAGCCTAACAGAGGACCCTCATAATAAAGTGAGTTACGAGACACTCAATGTCTTCGCGCATCAAGACACGGTCATGGAGTCGGTCCATCGATTTCCGCGACTGTGCACGATTCCTCAAACAAGCGAAACCATCAAGTTTCCGAGGGGGATCGGCCAATGTTGTTTTTTGCAGGTACAAGACCGAAAGATAGCTAGCCAATCGACTATGATAGCCCAACTCCGAATCCTAAGTCAGCTCAGCAAGATCTCCCGTCCTCATCCTACACGATCGCCAGCAAGAACCACCTCACCCCATGTCTTCAACATAGGAGCAAGCCGGGGGGCAATTGTTGTGTCGAGAATTACACTCTCCGACCGGCGATCGCCTCGGAGATCGGGCGACCTAGACACTGCCGAGCAGCCGAGGAAGAACTGCCGACCAGTGACCAGGCGGCCTAGCCTTAGCCCCGCAGGCAAGAAGTATCGGCCAACCGAAGGTCCCAGGACAAGTCCCGGTGCCGAGCGATCGACATCAAATACGATCGTCTCTCGGTACTCGGTGACCGACTCCTGGCGACCGACAAGTGGACGATCATCTCTCGGCACCTGCCGACCGACCCTTGGTGACCGACCGATGCCGACCTTCAGTGACTGGCCGATGACGACCCTCAGTGACCAGCTAGAGACGACCGCATCATGCCGATAGTCACCCAGTCGGCAAAGGCCGAGCCTCAGGACAGACACCACGTGCAAGAGCCGGGACAAGATCCGCAATTCACGTATCATTGACCACAGCCTGTCAGCATCCGTCCACCAGCCGACAAGCCCGTCGAAAGTTGTCAGTGGGACTGCATGTGACAGTGACTCCAGACGCGTGCTGGCTCGTCATTGGACCGCCCAGCTGGCTGCCGGCTGTAGCCTTGGACTTTAGGCAGACTGCCAGCATCTTCCTTGGACTTTAGACCGACAGCCCGGGTGATCGCCCCATTATAATATTGGCCGGCAGACGATCGCCCCATTATTATAATGGCCGGAAGGCGATCGCCCACCAGAAGACAAGACTCGGCTGCCTCTATATATACAAGGCTCCCAGCACTTGTCCAGGGACCGAGATTCTGACTCTAAAAACACCCTGCACTCGGATTTTTACTCAAGGAACAAGCATTCTCTGCATTCCCACGAGATTCCTCACAGCACTTGGCTATCTCCAACTCTTGGCAACAGCTATCATTCGGTACTTACTTCTCCCGGCCTCTCTCATCAAGCAGACGATCGGCAGGGACGAAGAACACCGAGCTTCGCTCAAGAGCCGGATTAACAAAGTCTTTTTACACTCATTGTATTTAGATTTCTCTCATTAATACTTGTATCCACGAATATTTGTATTAATAACATCTCGCGAGAGCATTCAAGCTCGGGCCTAACAAACCCGGCAAATCTTGTTTATTCATTTTCTCTCGGAAGTGCTCCCGCAAATTGTTGTTTGTTGTCCGTCTTCCAGCAGTATTAATCTTCGGATAAATATTTTGGGCAACAACAATTTGGCAAACCAAAATTTTAAATCCTTAAAGTAGCTCTTCATCTTGTCAGTTTTACTCATCGAATCCACCCTGAGCAGTTATTTTCTATACCTTCATTCCTAATGGGCACACACCTAACTTAACTTAATTCAATCTTTCTCTATGCAATCTATTTAATATTCAGTTTTTTTTTGTTTACTTGTCTTACAATCTTCAATTTCTGTATTTTTCTATGACGATTGCGGAAGCGCTTATATTAGTTCAAAGAAGTGTAGATCCAAAATGTTGGCTACTAAGTATACAGAATACAGCTTGGAAAAGTGTTAGTACAACAAGTTGTACGTTTTTCAAATAAGAGTGCGTAGCGGAAGTTCGTTTAAGTGAGTTGCTGTAAATACAGCAACCAGGTTTTCTCCTGGTAGCTTGGTGCGTATAGGGTATGCAATGTATACTTATAAATAATCACTGTAATGAGAAACAATAAATGTAGAAGGTAAATAACACAGTATTAAAAGTGGTTCGAGGTAAACCCCTCTACATCCACTGATCCTCCACACATGAGTAAAATGTTTATAATCACTATGTATACAACTACGTGACTATAATCAAACCTATCCTTGTATCGTTCACACAGACTGATACAAAGACTGTCGCTTTCAATCGTTCACACAGATTGGTTGATGGCGTATCTTGAATTGCTTCTTCTCACACAGATTGAAGCTTCATCCTATTCGTCCCACATAGGTCAGAATAACTTTCTTAGACCACACAGGGCTAAGTTTTACTCAAAGGTAAAATTGGTAATGTAACAGGTTCAGAACAGCAGCTTGAACACGATGATCTTGAGCTGATGATGTGCTATTCTTGGTGGCTGAGTATATTTCTTCTCTTCAGATGTAGATAGATACTTGAAGAAATATACTTGTTCTTGTAAGCTTTGATTTGAAGATAATGAATATTCGGTCGTTCAACTTCGTGTTGCATTCGTGTGTTCGTTATTTTTGTGGTCTGCAATGTCCTCTTGCATGGACTATTTATAACCTTGGAATAGATCTGTTATACATATGTTTGTTGGCTGGGTTGGTGAGCTGGGATCCATTCTGATTGGTTGATTGACTTTCAAAAACAAGATTCGGATTTTGCTCCTTGTCTGAAGATCCTTGTCGGTTGGTATTTAAATACTTTATCTAGTCAGTGTTTAAATACTTCTTTCAAATGACGTTCTGACTTTAGCGTATAAAGTAGATTCCTTCTCAACGGTCTTCAGTCCTGTTGGATAAGTGTTGATTTATCCTAACACTCAGCCTGTATGCTGTATCCAGCATAGTACATCTTATTGCTGTTGGCTGTAGACTTCAACGCCGTAGGCTATCTTCCATGATGTATGGCAGGCGCTGTATGAAGATACAAGACAGCTTCCATACTTAGCGGTATATCGAGTCCTTCGCTGTATGATGGCAAATATTCGAGATAGCTTGCTGTATGTTGACTAGAAGACTTGCTGTATGATGGCAGTGCGGAGTTTGCTGCTAAGTTCAATGTAAAGATGATCCTCCATGCTAGCTCCTGTAATGAGTGTCTCCAAGGCCTCTTATCAGGATCATTTTCGGTTCCTCTCCACCAGTGCTCTAATGAATACTTGCCTCGATCTAGATAGATCGCTCTTCCTTCAGCCGATTGGTCGAAGGTAAGAGTCCAGTCTTCTTGGGTGAGTAATCTGATCTCCCTTCCAATGCCTTGATTTCATTGAGATTTGCAATGGGAGCACTCCTATTTCCAGTATCTTTGCAAATTCGTCTGCAGCCTCCGCCAATGTCTTGCATTTGTTGAAGATGGCGGATTCCCTGATGAGCTTGACAAAGTAGCTCATCAGTTCATTCTTCCTCCATTGCTTCACTTCATCAGCTATAGGCTAATGGTTGGCGGGCAAACAAATCTCCGATGGCTTCTGCACATTATTCTTCCAAGGAAAGTTGGGGTCGTGGAACTCTGGGCGTGAACCAGTTACCCTATATCTTTGTGCAGGTGCGGCCAAACGGTTGATTGTAGCAGTGACGCTGTCTTCGAAGGCAACATAAAATTCTCTCTCTCTCTCTCTCTCTCTCTCTCTCTCTCTCTCTCTCCTCCATTGCCTAGCAGCCTCTCTGGACTCTTCCCCCTTTTTGGCTTCATCAAGATAGGAGACCTTGGCATCAATGTGTTTATGTTGTCCTGTTTGGTCTCTATGCTTGAGATTTTGGCCACCAGGGAACTGAGCAGCACATACATGTCATTGATCTTTTGGTCATGTCCTGTGAGCCTGGAGTTAGTTTCCTGTACGGCGGCGACAGTCTTGCTTTCGCAAATGCGGAGCTTTGCCTGTTCTTCTTTGAGAATCTGTTCCTGGCGCTTTTGAAGTTGTGAGAGAGCGTGCTTCAATGCACTCGGCAGAATGCAAAAAGCTTCTTCAACCTTCGTAATTTCTCGGTTCAGGCCAGTCATCTCATCGATGGCAGTCTCATGCAGCCAATCGAGCCATTTGCCAACATTGTACAGGGCGTCTACAGCATCCTGTAGAAACACTATTTGACGACTGATTGCTTGCAATTGCTCGATATTTGCTTCTGTATGGGGAGAGTTGAGGCGCACTAGTTTCTCTTCTTCAGTTCCATTGAGCTGGCGCAAGACTACATGGTTGTGCGGCTCTTGTGGTCTATCCTCGGGTAGAAAACCGTCATCGGGTTCCACAGATGGAGGCGATGCAGGGGCATCAGGTCCGGGCATGGATGTAGGTTGTTCAGCCAATTCGGAGTCGAAGACCGGGGGAATTAACTCTACCTATTCCGGTTGTGCTTCTATAGACAGGGGTACAGTAGGGACTGATTCCTCCTACTGTCTCTCAGCATCCGCCTGCTCCGGCAGAGGGTCTGATTCCTCGTGCGGGACGGCACGGGCTTCTTCTTGTTCGGCGACAAGCTCGGGTGCCTATTCAGAAATTGTCGCTTCTTCAGGGACAGGAGGGACTGATTCCTCCTGGTCTTGGGCAGCTACCTATTTATGGGGAGGGGACTGCTGTCAGTTTGAGGTCCCCTAACCCTGTTGGTTCTGCATTCGAGATAATTCCTGTTCTCTAGCTTCCTCGCGACTCATTCTCAGACCTGCCTGAAAGGCATCGTCGTTGTCTGAGTCGTGGTCGGATTTGGGACTAATGGAAACAATGTCTTCGGACTTGGATTTTCCTTTCAATCGGGCTTGCTCTTTTACCCTAAAGTAGCTCTTGATCAGCTCTTGGCAAAAGATGTTGTCCCATTGAATAAGGACTTCGATATTCTGGGAATCGGTCATCTCCCGAACAAATTTTTATTCTTCTTTCCAACCCTCCGAATTATACATAATGTCATAAGGTGCGACCCTGTATGACTTTCATTGGACTAACCTTTTAAATTCTTGCTCAATTTGCACTTGAAGGAGGGTTTCCGTAATGATAGCAGAGGGGGAGGGGCTCCGTACAGTACGTGGGTCTACTGTAGGAATGGGATCCGCGACAGGTGTGAGAGCCTATTTTGGAGATGGATCCCGAATAGGGGTTGGTACCCTGATGGGATAAGGATCCTTTAAGGGTGTGGGATCCCTTATAGGAGATGTGGCTTTGGGCTCCGAAGGGGCAGCCGACTCGCCAGAGCCTTATAAGTTGGCAAATAGTTGTCTATCCGTAATTGCTGCCAAAGGCTCGGGATCTACCCTGTGTGATATAATGGGTTGCGCCGATGATGGGGCATCCACAGAGATTGCTGTAATCTCTATAGCCTTAGCTTTGGAAATCTTCCTTGGCTTCTTTTTCGGCTTCTCGACAGCAAGAGGAGTTTTGCTGTGAGATGATCTTTTTCTCTTCTTTGATTTCTCCTCACTCCTGGATTTCTGAGTGACCTCCCATGGGTCGGCAGATACGGGCATGTTACCTCCAGAAGGTCTATTTGCGATCAGCCCATATTTGTTGTAAGCATAGGGCTTACTTCCACCGATGTATTTCCCGAGGCCAAACTTCTTTGCACTCCGCGATTGAGGAACATGGCACATGGTCAGAATATTGTTCAGGATGAGGCCAAATGACTTTTTCTGAGTCGCAGGCTTGGAGGCCTCTTCCTGTAATCTCTTCAACACTACTTAGCACCAGTTAACTTTCTCACCAGACATGATGGCGACCATCATTCTGAAGCGCAAGTTAGTGAACATTTCAAAGGCGCCTATCCTGTTCTCAATGATGCGGCAGAAATCGTGAGTAGACGAATAGCAAACAAAATCTCTTTTTGTGGCAAGATGGATGGACAGCCTTGTCCGAACCATCACCTATAAAGTATCCCCAATAGGTAGTAAGAAGATCTTGTGACCCAAAAGTCTCAAGTTCTTCCATTTTTAGACCATTATTAGGCAGCCTGAAAAGGTTTTCTAGAAGTTCACGGTTGATACAGATCTCAACACCGCGAACGGTAGCAGAAATGTAAGCAACGTCTCCTCTTTTTTTCAGAGAGAAGAATCTGACAGAGACGTCGAGATAAAACTCTTCGACAATCCTTTCATCATAAAGCTCAGCGTGTTGACTCCCAAGGCGATAGATGCCTTGTTGCTTGATCCTGGCGACAACAAGCTCCATGGCGCTGACGTCATCAGATTCTGTCTGAACTCTTTCCGTGACAACCTTCCTGGCGAAGATTCGCCAGTCAATGATTGAATCTCTCTTATTGAGGGATTGAGATGATGTCTGTGAAGGGGTGAGTGAAGAACACAAAGAAATAATATACTGAAGTGCAGAAAATTATGTAGGATGTTTGCTCGAAGACTCGTTTAATTTTGCAAAAAGCGTAAAGAGTCGAAGAGAGCATGTAACAGTCCTTTTATAGTGGACAGGGAAGAATAGGGTTTACAAACAGTGAACGGTCAGATTTAAGGGTTGGGAACTGTCGTTTAAATGAACGAACAGGATGAATCGAGCATAGCTAGTACATTTTATCCATCTGATTTTGAAATGATAACCAGGACACAAGTCTAGGTCCAAGAAAGTGACAAGTACCGCTTCTACTCTTCCCATATAGCTTGCAATCTCCAAGATCAGAGTCGCTGTAGCCAACCAAATCGAACCCACCTTCCTTAGGATACCACAATCCTGCATCGACTATTCCTTTGACGTACTTTAGGATTCGTTTGGTTGTTGTGAAGTGTGATTCTTTAGGTGCTACTTGATACCGAGCACACACTCCTACAGCAAACTGGATATCGGGTCTGCTAGTTGTTAGGTACAGGAGTGAGCATATTAGCTTCCTATGGAGTGACTAATTAACCGGCTTTCTAGCTTCATCAGCATTAATTTGCACGAAAGTGCTCATGGGGGTTGATGAAGATTTGGAGTTATTCATTCCAAACTTGTTAAGAATCTCCTTGTTGTACTTCTCTTGGTTGATAAAGATTCCTGTAGGCAACTGCTTTACCTGCAATCCTAGGAAATAACTAAGTCCCCCGTCATACTCATTTCAAATTTACTTTGCATGAGATGACAGAACCTTTGACATAAAGCAAGGTTAGTGGAACCAAATATAATATCATATACGTATATTTGAACCATCAGGAGGTCATCACCTTCCTGTATCTTAAATAGAGTCTTGTCCATGGCACTTTTCTCGAATCCATTATTAGTAAGGTACAGGGACAGGGTTTCATACCATGTTACAGAGCTTTCCGTACCCTGTATACAAGGTCTCCGCCTTCTGTGTTGACAAACCCTGGTGGTTGTTCAACACAGACTTCTTTGGCGAGGTCTCCATTCAGGAATGCACTCTTGACGTCCATTTGATATACAGTAAAGCTCTTATGGGCAGCAAAGGCAAAGAAAATCCTAATGGCTTCTAGTCTGGATACAGGTGCAAATGTTTCATCGTAGTATATGCCTTCTTCCTATCTGTATCTTTGTGTGACTAGACGGGATTTGTTCCTGATAACAAGTCCATTTTCATCCTTGTTGTTTCTAAATACCCATTTAGTTCCAATTACAGCTTGATGCTCAGGTCTAGGTACTAGATACCATACGTTGTTTCTTTCGAAACCATTAAGCTCTTCTTCCATAGATGTGATCCAGTGAGAATTGTATAGAGCTTCTTTGGAAGAAACAGGTTCGGATTGAGCTAAAAATACAGTTAGAGTGCACATATTAAATCTTCTAAGTTCTGCTTGAGATTTCCATACAAGAAATGAAGACTTCTCAGATTCAGGTTCTTCTTACACGCACAGTACATTTCCTTGTGTACTCTGTATTCTTCTACGGGTAGATACTCCAGCATCAATGTTTCCTATGATCAACTCCTGTGGGTGATATCTCAACCCTCTTCTGTCGGGATCTAGTTCGGCGTCCCATACTGTATCTTGAGTTGCTGTAGTTTCAGCTTCAGCTTGTACAACATCAGCTTCAACTACCTCTGTTCTTACAGCAGCGTGATTGATTTCTAAGTCAACGACAGGCTCAATTGGAGTTGGAGGGTCATTAATAGAGAGTTGTTGGATATTCTGACTAAGATCTTCTACTCCTGTAGGGTCATGGTAAGGTTCGTCGAACATTACATGTACTGATTCCTCGACTGTCAGCTTCCATTTGTTAAAGATCCTGAAGGCTTTGGTGACAGAGGAATATCCTACAAATATCCATCCGACTTCTCATTGAAGGTTCTAAGTTGATGATTCCCATTGTTCAAAACATAACACCTGCATCCGAATATGTGAAAGTATGAAACTAATGGAGTTTTGTTGTTCCATACCTCATATGCTATTTTGTTGTGATGTTTGTTGATGATACAACGGTTTTGCATGTAGCATGCTGTATTTGTTGCTTCACCCCAGAATCTTTGCGGCAACTTGCTTGCGGAAATCATGGTCCTTGTTGCTTCTTTGAGTGTCCTGTTCTTTCGCTCGACAACACCATTTTGTTGAGGTGTTCGGATAGTTGAGTATTCGTATTGTATGCCATTGTCCGAACAGTATTGCTCTATAAAGCGGTTAATGAATTCAGTACCCCTGTCGGAACGAATGGACACGATACTCAACTCTTTTTCATTATGAAGCTTTCTCAGGTGCTCGAGCAGCATTGATGTGGTTTCCTTCTTCTTGCTCAGGAAGATTGTTCAAGCATACCTGGAATAATCATCAACAATAACAAGACAGTATTTCTTACCTCCCAAACTTACCGGGTCTACAGGTCCATAGAGATCCATGTGTAACATTTCTAGAACTCTGTTAGTGGACAGGTAGGATTTGCTTTTCAGGGTGGTCTTGATTTGTTTGCCTTTCTGACAAGGTCCACAGACGCTGTCTTTTTCGAATGACACATCAGGCAAACCTCTAACCATTCCCTTTCTAGCGATCTTGTTGATCGTCTTGAAGTTGATGTGAGACATCCTCTTGTGCCATAGCCAGCTTAAATCTGCAGTGCCTTTGGTAACAAAATAAAGAATTGTGGAGGTCGTAGGCATCTAGTCAGTAATATACATGTTACCTGATCTGCTTCCTGTGAGCACTACTTCTTTGGTCAGAATGTTTTTGACTCTACAGTGATCTATATAGAATTTCATCGAGAAATGTTTGTCACATAACTGGCTAATACTAAGTAGAGTACACTGTAAGCCTTCAACATATGCAACATCGGTGACTTTGAATTTTCCTACAAGTAGGGTTCCCTTCCCTCTTGTTCTTCCTTTGGATTTATCACCGAAGCGCACTTTTGGACCGCGACCTTTTACATAATCTGACAGCTTGCTTCTATCTCCTGTCATGTGCTGAGAACATCCGCAGCCGAAGTACCAGATGTCCTTCTCTTTGATGTCCTGTAAGCAAATAAATTAAGTGGATTTAGGTCCCCTTTGTATGTTGGGTCCATGGATGTTAGTGCCTTTAGGTTCCCAGATTTGCCTGACAACAATTGGCTTTATGTAGGTTACTTTAGGTCCGTTCTTGCGATGTCTACGTGGGGCAGGCACGTAGTCGCTGTAACCTTGATAATTATTATGCATGAAAAATTCATGGTTATTATTATTAATCCAGTACGAATGCCGTCTTGGAGGTGGAGCCATTTTCTTTGGCCTTACATCTTGCCTCCTAGGTCTCTAGTTGGATTTCAAAAGCTGTTGCTGATATTATGCGACGAGACTCCTGTATCCAGTATCTAGGTGCGCTGTACTGTTGGAAGTACTGCTGTGCGGGCCTTTGATATTTGGGTACAACCTTCTTTTCTGAACGGATGTTGGCGCTTTTGATATGCTCGGGGAGCATGCTGTAGGTTATGCCTTTCAGGTCTGGGTGGCTGAGGATTCCGATGTCTGTGATATGACTTTGGTGGCGGAATGGCACCCTTTGCTGTACGCGGTGCAACAGGTACCTTTATAGGACTTGGGGGATCCTCAAGTACAGGAATTGGTTCCACACCCCTGACGAACACAGTACTAGTTTTCCCTTTATTGTCAAATGAGTTGTATCCTAAGCCACTCTTATCATGAGCATGTTGCCCAGTGCTTAGAATTTCTTCCATCATTTTAGATGATTTCTCGAAAGATTTTAGAATGGTCTCTAGTTCTCCTTCTCGTTTATCGAGAATTTTTACTTTGGCTTCGAGCAGAATGAAATCATTTGTCTTGCTCTCACTATGAGATTTGGTCTCATTTAGTTTGTGAGCAAGTTGCTGATTTCTCTCCATGAGTTTTTCAACTGTGATCTTGCTGTTTCGCAATCGATGGACATATTTTCGTAATTATTTCTTAGCAAGTCATTTTCATCTTTCAGCTCTAACTTAGAAATTTCGAGCTGTATGATTTCTCGTTTTAATGTCTCATGGGCCTTTTGAATGTTTTTAAATTCATTCATCATATTTTCTAGACTATGAGATGTATTAATGGGAATATTATATGTTGAGTTTACCTCATCATCGCTATCTTCATCGTCTTCAATATATCTAGCCATAAAGCACATGTATGCTTTATCTTCGAGCTCATCATTAGACGAGTCACTGTCAGTAACTACCTGAGGACATTCCTCGGTCTTGGTTTGAGCGGGCGAGGCTTCTGATTCGCCGATCAGGGCCTTGAGCTTGTTCTTCAAATCACGCCTCCTTTCGTCCTTTTCTTATTGCTCAGCTTCTGACAACTTATGGACTTTAGTATGCGGACACTTATTCGCATAATGTCCTGGTTTCCTACAATTATAACATAAATTAAAATCACCAGATGGAGAAGATTCAAAACTTACCTTGTGAAAAGACTTGGGCCTGTATGCAGTCTTTCCAGACTGTTTGATGAATTTCTTGAATTTGTGCATGAGCAGGGCCATTTCATCTTGTGATAGGATATCATCGTCACTGTCAGCATTCTTGTAGGCAGATTTTGATATGCTGGGCATGCTGTGTCTCTTGTTAGATACAGTGGGTAACGCTGTAGTCCTAGCAGGTGACTCTTCGGTCTTCTCTCTCCTGTCAATGTCGTACTCGAAAGCTTTTAGGTTAGATAAGAGGTCAAAAGTAGAAATGTCATTGAAATTACATGACACACTGTGGTTTTTATGTCCCATCGGGCAGGGAGAGAACTGAAAATTTTTAAGTTCTCATTTTGGGTATAAACTTTGCCCAATGCTTCAAGTTCACAGACAATGCCAGTGAATCTGAGGTCAACTTCCTCAAGAGTTTCAGATGGTTTCATTTCAACTGATTTAAATGTTGGGATTCGGTGCCTAAAACGAAGGCCCAACAGAAGCGGTAAAACGAAAATTAATTCGATATGAATCCCTACGAGGATCGATCGAGCTACGTATATACGAAAATATAAACGAAAGGCAAGAGTCGTAACAAACTAACCCTCGAAGTCCGTTGATTAAATGGTAACCTTCTCTTGAGCTATTCCCCAAGCTTTAGTTTGATCTCTACGAGTTTAATCCACTCCAAGCCCTTGAACGATCCAACGCCGAAAGCACCGCGTCTCTACTTGCCACGCGCCGGAGAAACAACCGGAACTACGATCACCTTGCTATCCTCCGAGGATACGGCTAGAGCTAAGTGATGAAGCTTCCAATATGAAATTATAACACTCTAAGTGTATAACTCACAATCTCTCTTTTATGTCTTGATGTTTTCTCCAAGAAAAAACCTAGAACTTGTGATGAAGATGAAGAAGAAAAGGAAGACTATATGAGAAAACAATTCTCTCTCTTCAACTCTCACAACTCACGTAGGAAGCTAATAATGTAGGAGTAAGAGTTAGTCTACTCCCTTTTATTCTTCATTCAACAACTCATCAAATCACTTTTATAATAAAAGAGATTCCATGTCCCCTATTGATAAACATTTCATGATATTAAATCATGAAGTCTTCCACCACATTAGGTGGAAGACAAAGAGGGGGCGGCCATCTAGAAGGGTAGGAAAAATTTGGTCCGTTTCAGACTCCCGAGAGTCCAAACAGATAAACTCTGATTCCGTTCCGATGTATTTATATCAATTGATTAATCCAATTAATTAATCATATCAAATACATAATAACATAATTAATTTCTCCAAGAAATAATTATATTCATGAATTAAATTAATCACCCAGTAATTTATTTAATTCATTAGGCCGTAAATCAATTTATCCAATAAATCGATTTAGACATCCAATGTCCCATAGATATCCAATATCTAATATTCATAATGAGAGATTAAGCTCGATTCATTTCGTCGTCAATCCTTATGCGCGACTCGGTAGGTCCGTCTCAGTCAGCAATGGGAGGAACCAAAGAGTAGTAGCACCACCTAGCCAGCCTAGTGGCCTACACTGTAACGAATGATTGGGATCATTCAAGAACCATTCTGTCGTGAATACCAGTAAACGTATAAACCCTTCTTTAAAATGTCCCTGATCAAGTTATAGGGTCACGGTCAGTCAAACCCTATCTGTACTTGATGCTATGCATGCGTTAATGCAAATCGAGATCATCGAGCTGTCGTGTATCTAATGCAACTAGCTCCAATGCTTTGGCCAAAGACTTATGGTCTCATCTGCCAATAATCGCATAGGACATATAACCCGCTCACTAACGGGAGAAAGAATTCTATCTTGGTATTCAGTAGGACCTACTACTTGCCCGTCAAGATGCACGTCGAGGTTGACCCCCGCCTTCCGGTTTATAGGGTCGAACTACTTTAATGAAAATCTTGACGTCACAAGTACATCCCTACTAAATCCTCAAGTCGAAGGTTCACGAATACCTATCACAACCTTTCGATTCCATCATTGACTGTCCCGGAGTGAAATCCGTATGATGAATCGAGGGTGAGTCGGTTCGAGTATACTAATCCAATTAGCATACCTATAACGTGTGCTCCCACTAACCATTAGTGTTCTACGGGCACTCTCCATGTCAAAGAACACGTCATACAAGTCTTCACATAAACTTAATGCCCAGTCAAGTTTCATCGACTTGCGAACGATTAAGTATTTGAGCTATAACCTTTCCAGTGCCGACCCCCTTATCCAACAAGGAGTGGAACGTTTTGCTCTCAAATACACGGACTAGTTTCTATCTGTTTATTTACGAGTTAGGAATGCCAGTAACTATCAGTAAATAAAGAAACATTCATTTGCCTTATATAGATGGTTTACATAATTACAAGTACAATTCCCTCACTCAACAACCTCTGAGTGGCATTCGAGGGCATACTCCTAACAATCTCCCACTTGCACTCAATGCCACACACTATGGTATCTAATACCTATGTTCTCCAGATGACGCTCCAAGCTAGTCTGAGAAAGTGGCTTGGTCAGTGGATCGGCGACGTTGTCGGCCGAGTCTACTCTGTGCAGCACAATGTATCCCTTGCGAAAAAATTCTCTTACGAGATTATACTTCCTCTCAATATGTTTGGTGCTGTTGTGAAACCTCGGCTCCTTGGCCTGCGCTACAGCTCCGTCGTTGTCGCGATGCATGCGAACAGTAACTCAAAGACATGGTATCACTTGAAGTTCTCCCAGAAACTTCTTAATCCATAACCCTTCCTTGGAAGCCTCCGAGGCTGCTTGATACTCAGCCTGACAGGTGGAATTAGCAATCACGCTTTGCTTGGCACTACACCAAGATACTGCTCCTCCATTATGAGTAAATATGTAGCCAGAAGTGGACATCGAGTCGTCCTTTAGTCCTTGGAAGTCCAAATCAGTGAATCCCACCTCATCCAATTCTCCACCGCCATATATCAGAACCATATCTCTATTCCTTCTTAAGTACTTTAGAATGTTCTTTACGGCAGTCCAATGTTCCCTACCTGGGTTTGCCTGAAACCTACTCACCATGCTTACAACATGCGCTATGTCAGGTCTTGTACACAACATAGCATACATAAGGCTACCCACGTCCGAAGCATATGGTATATTACTCATTTCCTTGCGTTATTCCTCACTTTGAGGACACATCTTCAAGGTGAGTTTTATTCCATGTCGCATCGGTAGGAACCCTCTTTTAGAATCATCCATCTTAAATCGCTTTAAGATTTTATCTATATAGAGGGCTTGGTAAAGACCTATTGTTCTCTTCGCTCTATCCCGGTAGAGTCGAATACCAAGAATATTGGTAGCTTCTCCCAAGTCTTTTATGGAGAAATTACTCGAAAGTGTAGATCCCAAATGTTGGCTACTAAGTATACAGAATACAGCTTGGAAAAGTGTTAGTACAACAAGCTGTACGTTTTTCAAATAAGAGTGCGTAGCGGAAGTTTGTTTAAGTGAGTTGCTGTAAATACAGCAACCAGGTTTTCTCCTGGTAGCTTGGTGCGTATAGGGTATGCAATGTATACTTATAAATAATCACTGTAATGAGAAACAATAAATGTAGAAGGTAAATAACACAGTATTAAAAGTGGTTCGAGGTAAACCCCTCTACATCCACTGATCATCCACACATGAGTAAAATGTTTATAATCACTACGTATACAACTACGTGACTATAATCAAACTTATCCTTGTATCGTTCACACAGACTGATACAAAGACTGTCGCTTTAAATCGTTTACACAGATTGGTTGATGGCGTATCTTGACTTGCTTCTTCTCACACAGATTGAAGCTTCATCCTATTCGTCCCACATAGGTCAGAATAACTTTCTTAGACCACACAGGGCTAAGTTTTACTCAAAGGTAAAATTGGTAATGTAACAGGTTCAGAACAGCAGCTTGAACACGATGATCTTGAGCTGATGATGTGCTATTCTTGGTGGCTGAGTATATTTCTTCTCTTCAGATGTAGATAGATACTTGAAGAAATATACTTGCTCTTGTAAGCTTTGATTTGAAGATAATGAATATTCAGTCGTTCAACTTCGTGTTCAATTCGTGTGTTCGTTATTTTTGTGGTCTGCAATGTCCTCTTGCATGGACTATTTATAACCTTGGAATAGATCTGTTATAAATATGTTTGTTGGCTGGGTTGGTGAGCTGGGATCCATTCTGATTGGTTGATTGACTTTCAAAAACAAGATTCGGATTTTGCTCCTTGTCTGAAGATCCTTGTCGGTTGGTATTTAAATACTTTATCTAGTCAGTGTTTAAATACTTCTTTCAAATGGCGTTCTGACTTTAGCGTATAAAGTAGATTCCTTCTCAACGGTCTTCAGTCCTGTTGGATAAGTGTTGATTTATCCTAACACTCAGCCTGTATGTTGTATCCAGCAAGTACATCTTATTGCTGTTGGCTGTAGGCTTCAACGCTGTAGGCTATCTTTCATGCTGTATGGCAGGCGCTGTATGAAGATACAAGACAGCTTCCATACGTAGCAGTATATCGAGTCCTTCGTTGTATGATGGCAAATATTCGAGATAGCTTGCTGTATGTTGACTAGAAGACTTCTTGTATGATGGCAGTGCGGAGTTTGCTGCTATGTTCAATGTAAAGATGATCCTCCATGCTAGCTCCTGTAATGAGTGTCTCCAAGGCCTCTTATCAGGATCATTTTCGGTTCCTCTCCACCAGTGCTCTAATGAATACTTGCCTCGATCTAGATAGATCGCTCTTCCTTCAGCCGATTGGTCGAAGGTAAGAGTCCAGTCTTCTTGGGTGAGTAATCTGATCTCCCTTCCAATGCCTTGATTTCATTGAGATTTGCAATGGGAGCACTCCTATTTCCAGTATCTTTGCAAATTCGTCTGCAGCCTCCGCCAATGTCTTGCATTTGTTGAAGATGGCGGATTCCCTGTTGAGCTTGACAAATTACCTCATCAGTTCATTCTTCCTCCATTGCTTCACTTCATCAGCTGTAGGCTAATGGTTGGCGGGCAAACAAATCTCCGATGGCTTCTGCACATTATTCTTCCAAGGAAAGTTGGGGTCGTGGAACTCTGGGCGTGAACCAGTTACCCTGTATCTTTGTGCAGGTGCGGCCAAACGGTTGATTGCAGCAGTGACGCTGTCTTCTAAGACAACATAAAATTCTTTCTCTCTCTCTGCCTCTCTCTCTCTCTCTATCTCTCTCCCTCTCTCTCTCTATCCTCCATTGCCTAGCAGTCTCTCTGGACTCTTCCCCCTTTTGGCTTCATCAAGATAGGAGACCTTGGCATCAATGTGTTTGTGTTGTCCTGTTTGGTATCTATGCTTGAGATTTTGGCCACCAGGGAACTGAGCAGCACATACATGTCATTGATCTTTTGGTCATGTCCTGTGATCCTGGAGTTAGTTTCCTGTAGGGCGGCGACAGTCTTGCTTTCGCAAATGCGGAGCTTTGCCTGTTCTTCTTTGAGAATCTGTTCCTGGCGCTTTTGAAGTTGTGAGAGAGCTTGCTTCAATGCACTCGGCAGAATGCAAAAAGCTTCTTCAACCTTCGTAATTTCTCGCTTCAGGCCAGTCATCTCATCGATGGCAGTCTCATGCAGCCAATCGAGCCATTTGCCAACATTGTACAGGGCGTCTACAGCATCCTGTAGAAACACTATTTGACGACTGATTGCTTGCAATTGCTCGATCTTTGCTTCTGTATGGGAAGAGTTGAGGCGCGCTAGTTTCTCTTCTTCAGTTCCATTGAGCTGACGCAAGACTACATGGTTGTGCGGCTGTTGTGGTCTATCCTCGGGTAGAAAACTGTCATCGGGTTCCACATATGGAGGTGATGCAGGGGCATCAGGTCCGGGCATGGCTGTAGGTTGCTCAGCCTGTTCGGAGTCGGAGACCGGGGGAATTAACTCTACCTATTCCGGTTGCGCTTCTGTAGACAGGGGTACAGTAGGGACTGATTCCTCTGACTGTCTCTCAGCATCCGCCTGCTCCGACAGAGGGACTGATTCCTCGTGCGGGATGGCACGGGCTTCTTCTTGTTCGGCGACAAGCTCGGGTGCCTATTCAGAAACTGTCGCTTCTTCAGGGACAGGAGGGACTGATTCCTCCTGGTCTTGGGCAGCTACCTATTTATGGGGAGGGGACTGCTGTCAGTTTGAGGTCCCCTAACCCTGTTGGTTCTGCATTCGAGATAATTCCTGTTCTCTAGCTTCCTCGCGACTCATTCTCAGACCTGCCTGAAAGGCATCGTCGTCGTCTGAGTCGTGGTCGGATTTGGGACTAATGGGAACAATGTCTTCGGACTTGGATTTTCCTTTCAATCGGGCTTGCTCTTTTACCCTAAAGTAGCTCTTGATCAGCTCTTGGCAAAAGCTGTTGTCCCATTGAATAAGGACTTCGATATTCTGGGAATCGGTCACCTCCAGAACAAATTTTTATTCTTCTTTCCAACCCTCCGAATTATACATAATGTCATAAGGTGCGACCCTGTATGACTTTCATTGCACTAACCTTTTAAATTCTTGCTCAATTTGCACTTGAAGGAGGGTTTCCGTAATGATAGCAGAGGGGGAGGGGCTCCGTACAATACGTGGGTCTACTGTAGGAATGGGATCCGCGACAGGTGTGAGAGCCTGTTTTGGATATGGATCCCGAATAGGGGTTGGTACCCTGATGGGATAAGGATCCTTTAAGGGTGTGGAATCCCTTATAGGAGATGTGGCTTTGGGCTCCGAAGGGGCAGCCGACTCGCCAGAGCCTTATAAGTTGGCAAATAGTTGTCTATTCGTCATTGCCGCCAAAGGCTCGGGATCTACCCTGTGTGATACAACGGGTTGCGCCGATGATGGGGCATCCACAGAGATTGCTGTAATCTCTATAGCCTTATCTTTGGAAATCTTCCTCGGCTTCTTTTTCGGCTTCTCGACAGCAAGAGGAGTTTTGCTGTGAGATGATCTTTTTCTCTTCTTTGATTTCTCCTCACTCCCGGAATTCTGAGTGACCTCCCATGGGTCGGCAGATACGGGCATGTTACGTCCAAAAGGTCTATTTGCGATCAGCCCATATTTGTTGTAAGCATAGGGCTTACTTCCACCGATGTATTTCCCGAGGCCAAACTTCTTTGCACTCCGCGATTGAGGAACATGGCACATGGTCAGAATATTGTTCAGGATGAGGCCAAATGACTTTTTCTGAGTCGCAGGCTTGGAGGCCTCTAACTGTAATCTCTTCAACACTACTTAGCACCAGTTAACTTTCTCAGCAGACATGATGGCGACCATCATTCTGAAGCGCAAGTTAGTGAATATTTCAAAGGCGCCTGTCCTGTTCTCAATGATGCGGCAGAAATCGTGAGTAGACGAATGGCAAACAAATCTCTTTTTGTGGCAGGATGGATGGACAGCCTTGTCCGAACCATCACCTATAAAGTATCCCCAATAGGTAGTAAGAAGATCTTGTGACCCAAAAGTCTCAAGTTCTTCCATTTTTAGACCATTATTAGGCAGCCTGAAAAGGTTTTCTAGAAGTTCACGGTTGATACAGATCTCAACACTGCGAACGGTAGCAGAAATGTAAGCAACGTATCCTCCTTTTTTCAGAGAGAAGAATCTGACAGAGGCGTCGAGATAAAACTCTTCGACAATCCTTTCATCATAAAGCTCAGCGTGTTGACTCCCAAGGCGATAGATGCCTTGTTGCTTGATCCTGGCGACAACAAGCTCCATGGCGCTGACGTCATCAAATTCTGTCTGAACTCTTTCCGTGACAACCTTCCTGGCGAAGATTCACCAGTCAATGATTGAATCTCTCTTATTGAGGGATTGAGATGATGTCTGTGAAAGGGTGAGTGAAGAACACAAAGAAATAATGTACTGAAGTGCAGAAAATTATGTAGGCTTTTTGCTCAAAGACTCGTTTAATTTTGCAAAAAGCGTAAAGAGTCGAAGAGAGCATGTAACAGTCCTTTTATAGTGGACAGGGAAGATTAGGGTTTACAAACAGTGAACGGTCAGATTTAAGGGTTGGGAATTGTCGTTTAAATGAACGAACAGGATGAATCGAGCATAACTAGTACATTTTATCCATCTGATTTTGAAATGATAACCGGTCCCATTTCAGAATTTTCGACTTCCCCTTATTGCCCGAAATGGTAGTTTTAAATAATTAATTAATTGAAAACTCGCGGTGTTTGAGATAATATAGTCCATATGTCATGTAAAGCATTAAATGCAAAGACGTTTGAATTTTAAAACAGGGCACGTGGACTCAAAACTGTTTTAAAATGAATAAAATATTAATATAATATTAATTGATGTCCCATAGTATGTACTGTATCCGCGAAAATACAATGTTCCTTAAAATGTACATACGTGATTCAATTCTTACAGCAATTTTTGGATTTATACTGTATTCATGGGTCATACTGTATTCCCCCTTAATTAATGCACACATCAGCTGTAGGAAGATTTCATGTCTTCGTAGTCCTACAGTGCTGTCTGACTGTCTGAGTGTATAGTTAATTAATGGTGGATACTGTATTCTTGGGTCTTACAACATTCCCCCTCAATTGATGAGTAAAAGCATAAAAACTTACAGGGAGTCTCGCTATAGCATTCCAAATTCTTGTCGAAGCATGCAAAATCTGGCTGTGCTGAGAGGCTTGGTAAAGTTGTCAGCTAACTGAATATCTGTATGAACTTTCTCAAGCCGGACATCCTTGTTCTCAACATGATTCCGAATGAAGTGATGCTTCATATGAATCAACATAGTATGCGAGTGCAATACAGGATTGTGCGTTATTGCAATAGCACTCGTGCTACCACACATAATTGGTGTTTCCTTGGCAATGATTCCATAGTCTGAACGCTATTGTTGCATCCAAAGGATCTGCATACAGCAACTACCAGTAGCATAGTATTCTGATTCAGCTATGGAAAGCAAGTTTGCCAATTGTTTCTTGCTGAACCAGGACACAAGTCTAGGTCCAAGAAAGTGACAAGTACCGCTTCTACTCTTCCCATCTAGCTTGCAATCTCCAAGATCAGAGTCACTGTAGCCAACCAAATCGAACCCACCTTCCTTAGGATACCACAATCCTGCATCGACTATTCCTTTGACGTACTTTAGATTCGTTTGGTTGTTGTGAAGTGTGATTATTTAGGTGCTACTTGATACCGAGCACACACTCCTACAGCAAACTGGATATCGGGTCTGCTAGTTGTTAGGTACAGGAGTGAGCCTATTAGCTTCCTATGGAGTGACTGATTAACCAGCTTTCTAGCTTCATCAGCATTAATTTGCACGAAAGTGCTCATGGGGGTTGATGAAGATTTGGAGTTATTCATTCCAAACTTGTTAAGAAGCTCCTTGTTGTACTTCTCTTGGTTGATAAAGATTCCTGTAGGCAACTGCTTTACCTGCAATCCTAGGAAATAACTAAGTCCCCCATCATACTCATTTCAAATTTACTTTGCATGAGATGACAGAACCTTTGACATAAAACAAGGTTAGTGGAACCAAATATAATATCATATACGTATATTTGAACCATCAGGAGGTCATCACCTTCCTGTATCTTAAACAGAGTCTTGTCCATGGAACTTTTCTCGAATCCATTATTAGTAAGGTACAGGGACAGGGTTTCATACCATGCTATAGAGCTTTCCGTAGCCTGTATACAAGGTCTCTGCCTTCTGTGTTGACAAACCCTGGTGGTTGTTCAACACAGACTTCTTTCGCGAGGTCTCCATTCAGGAATGCGCTCTTGACGTCCATTTGATATACAGTAAAGCTCCTATGGGCAGCAAAGGCTAAGAAAATCCTAATGGCTTCTAGTATGGCTACAGGGGCAAATGTTTCATCGTAGTATATGCCTTCTTCCTATCTGTATCCTTGTGCGACTAGATGGGATTTGTTCCTGATAACAAGTCCATTGTCATCCTTGTTGTTTCTAAATACCCATTTAGTTCCAATTACAGCTTGATGCTCAGGTCTGGGTACTAGATACCATACGTTGTTTCTTTCGAAACCATTAAGCTCTTCTTCCATATATATGATCCTGTGAGAATTGTATAGAGCTTCTTTGGAAGAAACAGGTTCGGATTGAGCTAAAAATACAGTTAGAGTGCACATATTAAATCTTCTAAGTTTTGCTTGAGATTTCCATACAAGAAATGAAGACTTCTCAGATTCAGGTTCTTCTTGCATGCACAGTACATTTCCTTGTGTACTCTGTATTCTTCTACGGGTAGATACTCCAGCATCAATGTTTCCTATGATCAACTCCTGTGGGTGATATCTCAACCATCTTCTGTGGGATCTAGTTCGGCGTCCCGTACTGTGTCTTGAGTTGTTGTAGTTTCAGCTTCAGCTTATACAACACCTCTGTTCTTACAGCAGCGTGATTGATTTCTAAGTCAACGACAGGCTCAATTGGAGTTGGAGGGTCATTAATGGAGAGTTGTTGGATATTCTGACTAAGATCTTCTACTCCTGTAGGGTCATTGTGAGGTTCGTCGAACATTACATGTACTAATTCCTCGACTGTCAGCTTCCATTTGTTAAAGATCCTGAAGGCTTTGCTGACAGAGGAATATCCTACAAATATCCATCCGACTTCTCATTGAAGGTTCTAAGTTGATCATTCCCGTTGTTCAAAACATAACACCTGCATCCGAATATGTGAAAGTATGAAACTAATGGAGTTTTGTTGTTCCATACCTCATATGCTGTTTTGTTGTGATGTTTATTGATGATACAACGGTTTTGCATGTAGCATGCTGTATTTGTAGCTTCACCCCAGAATCTTTGCGGCAACTTGCTTGCGGCAATCATGGTCCTTGTTGCTTCTTTGAGCATCCTGTTCTTTCGCTCGGCAACACCATTTTGTTGAGGTGTTCGGATAGTTGAGTATTCATGTTGTATCCCATTGTCCGAACAGTATTGCTCTATAAAGCGGTTAGTGAATTCAGTACCCCTGTCGGAACGAATGGACACGATACTCAACCCTTTCTCATTCTGAAGCTTTCTCAGGTGCTCGAGCAGCATTGATGTGGTTTCCTTCTTCTTGCTCAGGAATATTGTCCAAGCATACCTCGAATAATCATCAACAATAACAAGACATTATTTCTTACCTCCCAAACTTACCGAGTCTACAGGTCCGTAGAGATCCACGTGTAACATTTCTAGAACACTGTTAGTGGACAGGTAGGATTTGCTTTTCAGGGTGGTCTTGATTTGTTTGCCTTTCTAACAAGGTCCACAGACGCTGTCTTTTTGGAATGACACATCAGGAAAACCTCTAACCATTCCCTGTCTAGCGATCTTGTTGATCGTCTTGAAGTTGATGTGAGATATCCTCTTGTGCCATAGCCAGCTTAGATCTGTAGTGCCTTTGGCAACAAAATAAAGAATTGTGGAGGTCGTAGGCATCTAGTCAGTAATATACATGTTACCTGATCTGCTTCCTGTGAGCACTACTTCTTTGGTCATAATGTTTTTGACTTCTACAGTGATCTATATAGAATTTCATCGAGAACTGTTTGTCACAGAACTGGTTAATACTAAGTAGAGTACACTGTAAGCCTTCAACATACGCAACATCGGTGACTTTGAATTTTCCTGCAAGTAGGGTTCCCTTCCCTCTTGTTCTTCCTTTGGATTTATCACCGAAGCACACTTTTGGACCGTGACCTTCTACATAATCTGACAGCTTGCTTCTATCTCCTATCATGTGCTGAGAACATCCGCAGCCGAAGTACCAGATGTCCTTCTCTTTGATGTCCTGTAAGTAAAGAAATTAAGTGGATTTAGGTCCCCTTTGTATCTTGGGTCCATAGATGTTAGTGCCTTTAGGTACCCAGATTTGCCTGACAACAATTGGCCTTATGTAGGTTACTTTAGGTCCATTGTTGCGATGTCTACGTGGGGCAGGCACGTAGTTGCTGTAACCTTGATAATTATTATGCATGTAAAATTCAGGGTTATTATTATTAATCCAGTACGAATGCCGTCTTGGAGGTGGAGCCATTTTCTTTGGCCTTACAGCTTGCCTCCTGGGTCCCTAGTTGGATTTCTAAAGTTGTTGCTGAAATTATGCGGCGACCTGCTCTCTCGATGGATAACGAGACTCTTGTATCCAGTATCTAGACGCGCTGTACTATTGGAAGTACTGCTGTGCGGGTCTTTGATATTTGGGTACAACCTTCTTTCTGAACGGCTGTTGGCGCTTTTGATATGCTCGGGGAGCATGCTGTAGGTTATGCCTTTCAGGTCTGGGTGGCTGAGGATTCCGATGTCTGTGATATGACTTTGGTGGCGGAATGGCACCCTTTGCTGTACGCGGTGCAACAGGTACATTTATAGGACTTGGGGGATCCTCAGGTACAGGAATGGGTTCCACACCCCTGACGAACACAGTACTAGTTTTCCCTTTATTGGCGAATGAGTTGTATCCTAAGCCACGCTTATCATGAACATGTTGCCCAGTGCTTAGAATTTCTTCCATCATTTTAGATGATTTCTCGAAAGATTTTAGAATGGTCTCTAGTTCTCCTTCTCGTTTATCGAGAATTATTACTTTGGCTTCGAGCAGAACGAAATCATTTGTCTTGCTCTCACTATGAGATTTGGTCTCATTTAGTTCGTGAGCAAGTTGATGATTTCTCTCCATGAGTTTTTCAACTGTGATCTTGCTGTTTCGCAATCAATGGACATATTTTCGTAATTGTTTCTTAGCAAGTTGTTTTCATCTTTCAGCTCTAAGTTAGAAATTTCGAGCTGTATGTTTTCTCGTTTTAATGTCTCATGGGCCTTTTGAATGTTTTTAAATTCATTCATCATATTTTCTATAGTGTGAGATGTATTAATGGGAATATTATATGTTGAGTTTACCTCATCATCGCTATCTTCATCGTCTTCAATATCTCTAGCCATAAAGCACATGTATGCTTTATCTTCGAGATCATCATTAGACGAGTCACTGTCAGTAACTTCCTGAAGACATTCCTCGGTCTTGGTTTGAGCGGGCGAGGCTTCTGATTCGCCGATCAGGGCCTTGAGCTTGTTCTTCCAATCACGCCTCCTTTCGTCCTTTTCTTATTGCTCATCTTGCGACAACTTTTGGACTTTAGGATGCGGACACTTATTCACATAATGTCCTGGTTTCCTACAATTATAACATAGATTAAAATCACCAGATGGAGAAGATTCAAAACTTACCTTGTGAAAAGACTTGGGCCTGTATGCAGTCTTTCCAGACTATTTGATGAATTTCTTGAATTTGTGCATGAGCAGCGCCATTTCATCTTGTGACAGGATATCATCGTCACTGTCAGCATTCTTGTAGGCAGATTTTGATATGCTGGGCATGCTGTGTCTCTTGTTAGATACAGTAGCTAACGCTGTAGTCCTAGCAGGTGACTCTTCGGCCTTCTCTCTCCTGTCAATGTCGTACTCGAAAGCTTTTAGGTCAGAGAATAGGTCAAAAGTATAAATGTCATCGAAATTACATGACACACTGTGGTTTTTATGTCCCATCGGGCAGGGAGAGAACTGAAAATTTTTAAGTTCTCCTTTTGGGTATAAACTTTGCCCAATGCTTCAAGTTCACCGACAATGCCAGTGAATCTGAGGTCAAGTTCCTCAAGAGTTTCAGATGGTTTCATTTCAGCTGATTTAAATGTTGGGATTCGGTGCCTAAAATGAAGGCCCAGCGGAAGCGGTAAAATGAAAATTAATTCGATCTGAATCCCTATGAGGATCGATCGAGCTACGTATATATGAAAATATAAACGAAAGGCAAGAGTCGTAACAAACTAACCCTCGAAGTCCGTTGATTAAATGGTAACCTTCTCTTGAGCTATTCCCCAAGCTTTAGTTTGATCTCTACGAGTTTAATCCTCTCCAATCCCTTGAATGATCCAACGCCGAAAGCACCGCGTCTCTACTTGCCACGCGCCGGAGAAACGACCGAAACGACGATCACCTTGCTATCCTCCGAGGATACGGCTAGAGCTAAGTGATGAAGCTTCCAATATGAAATTATAAAACTCTAAGTGTATAACTCACAATCTCTCTTTTATGTCTTGATGTTTTCTCCAAGAAAAAACCAAGAACTTGCGATGAAGATGAAGAAGAAAAGGAAGACTATAAGAGAAAACAATTCTCTCTCTTCAACTCTCACAACTCACGTAGGAAGCTAATAATGTAGGTGTTGGGATTCGGTGCCTAAAACGAAGGCCCTGCGGAAGCGATAAAACGAAAATTAATTCGATCTGAATCCCTACGAGGATCGATCGAGCTACGTATATACGAATATATATAAACGAAAAGCAAGAGTCGTAAGAAACTAACCCTCGAAGTCCGTTGATTAAATGGTAACCTTCTCTTGAGCTATTCCCCAAGCTCTTGAACGATCCAACGCCGAAAGCACCGCGTCTCTACTTGCCACGTGCCGTAGAAACAACCGGAACGACGATCACCTTGCTATCCTCCGAGGATACGGCTAGAGCTAAGTGATGAAGCTATATATGTAAAGATTACTACACTCTAAGTTTTTTAATCTTACTCTCTCTATATGATTTTCTCTCAATTTTTCTCCAAGAAAATGAAGAAGAAAATGAATGAAGAAGATGAAGATAATTGAGAAAATGGTTTTTCTCTCTCTCTCTCTCTCAATCTCACTCACGTAGGAAGCAAAAGTTGCTTGGAATGAATTAGTGAGAGATGTCTTCATCTTCATTTATTCAACTCTCCACATGCACATCTCATAATTATGAGAATCAGAGCCCCACCACCTCAATGATCAAGCATTAAAGAATAGAACATGGGTCCATATGAAAGTGGGTGGAAGTGTGGGGTTTGGCCCATGTAGAAATCGGACAAGTTCGGTTCGTTTCGGACTCCCGCGAGTCCAAACAAATAAACTCCGATTCCGTATCGATGTATTTATATCGATTAATTAATCCAATTAATTAAACATATCAAATACATTATAACATAATTAATTTCTCCAAGAAATAATTATATCCATGAATTAAATTAATCACCCAGTGATATATTTAATTCATTAGTCCGTAAATCAATTTATCCAATAAATCGATTTAGACATCTAATGTCCTAAATTTAGATATCCAATATCTAATATTCATAATGAGAGAATTAGCTTGATTCATTCCGTCGTCAATCCTAATGCACGACTCGGTAGGTCCGTCTCAGTCAGCAATGGTAGGAACCAAAGAGTACTAGCACCACCTAGCCAGCCTGGTGGCCTACACTGTACCCCGACTGAGAACAAATGATTGGGATCATTCAAGAACCATTATGTCGTGAATACCAGTATACGTATAAACCCTTCTTTCAAATATCCCGATCAAGTTATAGGGTCACGGTCAGTCAAACCCTATCTGTACTTGACGCTATGCATGCATTAATGCAAATCGAGATCATCGAGCTCTCGTGTATCTAATACAGCTAGCTCCAATGCTTTGGCCAAAGACTTATGATCTCATCTGCCAATAACCGCATAGGACATATAACCCGTTCACTAACAGGAGAAAGAATTCTATCTTGGTATTCAGTAGGACCTGCTACTTACCGTCAAGATGCACGCCGAGGTTGACCCCGCCTTCCGGTTTACAGGTCGAACTACTCTAATGAAAATCTTGACGTCACAAGCACATCCCTACTAAATCCTCAAGTCGAAGGTTCACGAATACCTATCACAACCGCTCGATTCCGTCATTGATGTCCTGCAGTGAAATCCGTGTGACGAATCGAGGGTGAGTCGGTTCGAGTATACTAATCTAATTAGCATACCTATAACGTGTGCTCCCACTAACCATTAGTGTTCGACAGGCACTCTCCATGTCAAAGAACACGTCATACAAGTCTTTACATAAACTTAACGCCTACCATGTTTCATCGACTTGCGAACGATTAAGTATTTGAGCTATAAACCTTTCCGGGCCGACCCCCTTATCCAATAAGGAGTGGAACGTTTTGCTCTCAAATACACGGACTAGTTTCTATATGTTTATTTACGAGTTAGGAATGCCAAGAACTACCAAGAAATAAAGAAACATTCATTTGCCTTATATAAATGGTTTACATAATTACAAGTAAAATGCCCTCACTCAACAACCTCAGAGTGGCATTAGAGGGCATACTCCTAACAATCTCCCACTTGCAATCAATGCCACACACTATGGTATCTAATACCCATGTTCTCCAGATGACGCTCCAAGCTAGTCCGAGATAGTGGCTTGGTCGGTGGATCGGCGACGTTGTCGGCCGAGTCTACTCTATGCAAGACAATGTATCCCTTGCGAACAAATTCTCTTACGAGATGATACTTCCTCTCAATATGTTTGGTCCGTTGTGAAACCTCGGCTCCTTGGCACGTGCTACTGACTCCGTCGTTGTCGCAGATGCAGTAGACAAAGCGGCTCAAGACATGGTATCATTTGAAGTTCTCCTAGAAACTTCTTAATCCGTAACCCTTCCTTGGAAGCCTCCGATCGCTTGATACTCACCGACAGTGGAATCGGTCGCGCTTTGCTTGGCACTACGCCAAGATACTGCTCCTCCATTAAGAGTAAATATGTAGCCAGAAGTGGACATCGAGTCGTCCTTCAGTCCTTGGAAGTCCGAATCAGTGAATCCCACCACATCCAATTCTCCACCGCCATACATCAGAACCATATCTCTAGTCCTTCTTAAGTACTTGAGAACGTTCTTTACGGTAGTCCAATGTTCCCTACCTGGGTTTGCCTGAAACCTACTCACCACGCTTACAGCATACGCGATGTCAGGTCTTGTACACAACATAGCATACATAAGGCTACCCACGGCCAAAGCATATGGTATATTACTCATTTCCTTTCGTTGTTCCTCACTTTGAGGACACATCTTAAAGGTGAGTTTTATTCCATGTTGCATCGGTAGGAACCCTCTTTTAGAATCATCCATCTTAAATTACTTTAAGATCTTATCTATATAGAGGGCTTGGGAAAGGCCTATTGTTCTCTTCGCTCTATCCCGGTAGAGTCGAATTCCAAGAATATAGGTTGCTTCTCCCAAGTCTTTCATGGAGAAATTACTCGAAAGCCAAGCTTTTACAGAACTGAGCATTCCCACATCATTTCCTATTAGTAGAATATCATCCACATATAGTACTAAGAATGCGATCTTGCTCCCACTAACCTTCTTGTATACACAAGGTTCCTCTTCATTTTGTACGAAGTCAAACTCTTTGACCGCCTCGTCAAAACGAAGGTTCCAACTACGCGACGCTTGCTTCAGTCCATAAATGGAACGCTGAAGCTTGCACACTTTCTGAATATCGACTTGGGACACAAATCCTTTAGGCTGCTCCATATAGATTTCCTCCTCGAGGAATCCATTAAGGAAAGCCGTCTTTACGTCCATTTGCCATATCTCATAATCGTGGTAGGCAGCTATAGCAAGCATCATGCGAATAGACTTGATCATGGCTACGGGCGAGAAGGTATCGTGGTAATCGATCCCTTCCTTTTGGGTATAACCCTTTGCCACAAGCCTGGCCTTATAGGCGTCAACCTTGCCATCACCATCAGTCTTTCTCTTGTAGATCCACTTGTTCCCAATAGGCACTATGCCCTTGGGGCGGTCTACTAGAGTCCAGACCTGATTGACATGCATCGAGTCTATCTCAGCTTCCATAGCTTCACGCCATTTCGCGGAGTCTACATCCACCATCGCTTGGTCATAGGTTGTTGGGTCGGTCTCTTGGCTATCACTTGGAACCTCATGGAGACCCAGCTCCTCGAAGTGCACAAGCCCATACCTCTCAGGTAAATAAGACACCTTACTAGACCTACGAGGTGGTTGTACTTGTGTTTCAGAAAGTTCGGTTCCAGTTTCTTGCACAGGTGTCTCCCGAGGAGTTTCATTGTATTCTTCTAAAGAAATACTTCTACCTGCTCCGCCTTCCTGAATGAACTCATCTTCCAGGAAGTGTGCTTTTAAAGCAACAATGATCCTTCGATCTTCGGGCATGTAGAATAGATATCCCATTGTCCCAGACGGGAATCCAATGAAACGTCCCTTCGCAGACCTAGCTTCCAACTTTTCCACCTTAGTCTTCTTGACATAGGCGGGACATCCCCAAATCCTAATATGATTAAGACTTGGTTTCCTTCCTTCCCATATCTCATGTGGAGTTTTAGGAACGGATTTAGAAGGACATCTGTTCAAGATATACGCGGCAGTCAGGAGTGCATACCCCCACAGGTAAATTGGCAAGTCAAGATAGCCCGGATGGAACGGACCATGTTCAACAGTGGTCCGGTTCCTTATTTCGACACACCATTTAACCGAGGAGTACTGGAGGTGTTAGTTGTGAAACAATTCCATGTTCCTTAAGGAACTCGTCAAACTTCGTACTCATATACTCGCCACCTCGGTCCGACCGAAGTGCTTTGATATGATTACCAGTTTGTTTCTCGACTAGGGCCTTGAATTCCTGGAATTTCTCAAAGGCCTCGGATTTATGTTTCATTAAGTATACATAACCATACCTAGTATGATCATCTGTAAACGTAATGAAATATTGATATCTGTCACGTGCTGCTTCCAAAGCACCACAAACGTCAGTATGGATTAATCCCGATTTATCGGGGCTCTTTCAAAAGTCCCTGTGAAGGGGGACTTAGTCATTTTGCCTTTAAGGCAAGATTCACAAGTAGGAAATGGATCCGATCCCAATGGACCCATAAGTCCATCTTTTTCCATCTTGTAGACCTTGGTCTGACCAACATGACCAAGTCTTAGATGCCATTTCAAAACTTGATTAGTTTCATCCCTACCACGTTTACTAGTCATAGTATTCACAACTACTTTGTTGCTGAGATTTAGATGATACAATCCATTCAACAATGTAGCAGTACCCACTAGTTTATTTCTAAAATAAATTTTGCAGGAACCATCACCAATGAAAAATGAAAAGCCTTTTCGGTCCATGACTGGAATGGATACAATGTTTTTGTGCCCCTTGGGCAAAACAAGTACATCTTCTAAAGTCAAAACAAAGCCGGATTCTAAACCCAAAAGAAGTGATCCTATGTCGGTTGCCTCGACACTATGCCCACTACCGACTGTGATCATGACTTCTCCAGCTCCAAGATTCCTACTTTGTTCCAGATCCTGATTCACGGTACAAATATGAGAACTAGCACCAGAATCCAGTATCCAGGAAGTAGAAAATACAGTAGCAGAACAATTTGTTTCCAAAACTAAAAGTTCTGTACCTGAAGTGCCATGAAGAATCGGACAGTCTCTAGCCCAGTGGCCCAGCTCACCGCACTTGAGACAAGCATCCTTCTTCTTCTTGTTCTTCGGAACCATCGGGGCCTTGCCCTTTCCCTTAAGGTCCTTAGCTTGCGGTCCAGTCCGCTTCTTGGTGTTTTTCTTCTTATTCTTAGACTTCCGAAGTCCAGAAGAAATCACAAGTGTAGACTCCTTCATCCGCGGGGTCTTCATCTGAGACTGAGCGGTCACCAGTTTGTTCATTAGCCCAGCTAAGTTACATGCAATCTCATTGCAGTTAAAGTTCATAACAAACTATGAGAAGGAATCAGGGAGAGACTGTAGGATAAGGTCGGTTTGGAGAGAAGTATCCATTTTAAAATCAAGAGCCTCCAATCTCTCGATCATGGATATCATTTTAAGGACGTGTTCCCCAACCTTCTCACCTTCCTTCATCCTTGCACCGAGCGATTGCTTGGATATCTCATATCTAGCGATTCTGTGTGCTCACCATAAAGTTCGGTTAAGTGAGATAGAATCGCCAGCGAAGTCATTTTCTCATGAGCTCTCTGAAGCTCATTAGACATGGAAGCCATCATATAAGCACGGACTTTCACGTCATCCTTAACCCACTTTTCGTGGTTTTCAATCTCTTCCTGATTGGCTCGGGTCCGCACAGGAGGCGCCGGAATGTCCGTCTCTAAGATGTATCCCAGTGCCTCTATACTGAGGACAATCATCAGATTGCGGAGCCAATCCACAAAGTTAGGTCCCATTAAGGTGTTCTTTTCGAGTAGAATTGCGAGTGGATTCATTGTCATATTGAGATTTGTCTGCATTAAGTATAACAGATTAATTAGTGACTTGTTATATTATGATCTGAGTATAGAATTAAGGTCCTTACTATTCTTGTTACACAGCTCCCACTATTTTATCGGAATAACACACTCCCATGTGAAATCCGGAAGTATCGTCGCTCTACTTCATAGTGATGATCGAGTTCTTTATAAATCTTAATAGAGGGCAACCGAACAGGTTTCTAGTCTATTAATTTTCATAAAGTGGTGTCCAACACCAACCCATCTAATGGATGATTCGATCTTCTTTTTCCCCTTGTTCACTCCCCTCAACCTATACGGTTTCTATGGTTCGTGAACAAGTTAAGTTTATACCATCGACGCAAATCAGTTTCACAATTGAATCTTATCCGGCAACCTATCAGGTTTCTAGGGATAAAATTTGCTCCAACCGAAGGCATCCAATGCGCTCCCGGTAATTTATCCGTCCTCCCCGAACGACTACCCCGATAACTCGGAAGCATAGCACATCCGGTTTGGATTTCAATTTCCCGAAAACTCGATGGAGGGAAGGAAAACCTTGAAACCTTATAAACATTATTATTTGTTGTGGGAGAATTATCGCGATTAACGTTACACTTTGCACATTAATCGTTTAAGCGCGTTTGTGGCATTCATACAATATGAAACAACCATTCACAACCTAGTTGCTACCAACATGTGGTTCATGGACCGTTCCTAGAAAACAAAAACTCCGTAATCTAATTACAAGTCTTCGTCTTGAATCTTCGTCTTCTCGAAATGGATCTTCCTCCGGTCTTCGTCATTGCATATAAATTTTACATCAAAAATTGCATCCTAGATACAAACATTTCTAGTAAAATAAATAGGCTCAAAACGGCCTTTACAACCCAATCGAATAAAACGAACGATTCAAAAACTAAGTCCACAAACCACATCCCCATTCAAAAGCATTCATCCAATAAATACTAAATAAATGGAAAGCGTAGAGATACATTGATCCAATCAACAATACGAACCGATCCAATCGATTCACACAATCGGTAATATGATAACGTTCAAAATAATTCGGTCGACCTGAAATATTCCAATTAATCAAATTTCCTTATAAAATGAAATACCATAAATCATTTTAATCATATTAAATCCAATTTAACATGAGGGAGATTAATTTTCAAGAATACACGAAAAATCGAGCCGGGCGAAAATGGCTGCCATGGCGAGTCACTGTCGGCATCTTTCCTACAGACTAGTTCGGCATGGCCGAGTCACGCTGGCGGCTCTGGTCGGGCACGGCCCGTGTCTCGACACGGTCGGAGTGCTGACGATGGCCTGGGACTACGGACACGGCTGAGTCACCCCTGGCGACTTCACGCCCTTTGTCCGAAAAATCGTCCGACGACGATTCGGAGCTCGATTTTCGACCGGATATCCAATATCAATATTTTTCAACATTCATATCTTCAATATAAATCATATTTCCAAGAAATTAAGATTTATATTTAGACATAAACTTACGAAAAATAAAACTACAACAAACGTAAAAATATATACCACGATTATGACTAAAATGATTCCAAATCATTCACCATCTAATCAAGCATTCCAAATGCCAATATCGTATATACGATCGCAAGACCTACGCTCCGATACCACTGTTGGGATTCGGTGCCTAAAACGAAGGCCCAGCGGAAGCGGTAAAACGAAAATTAATTCGATCCGAATCCCTACGAGGATCGATCGAGCTACGTATATACGAATATATATAAACGAAAAGCAAGAGTCGTAAGAAACTAACCCTCGAAGTCCGTTGATTAAATGGTAACCTTCTCTTGAGCTATTCCCCAAGCTCTTGAACGATCTAACGCCGAAAGCACCGCGTCTCTACTTGCCACGCGCCGGAGAAACAACCGGAACGACGATCACCTTGCTATCCTCCGAGGATACGGCTAGAGCTAAGTGATGAAGCTATATATGTAAAGATTACTACACTCTAAGTCTTTTAATCTTACTCTCTCTATATGATTTTCTCTCAATTTTTCTCCAAGAAAATGAAGAAGAAAATGAATGAAGAAGATGAAGATAATTGAGAAAATGGTTTTTCTCTCTCTCTCTCAATCTCACTCACGTAGGAAGCAAAAGTTGCTTGGAATGAATTAGTGAGAGATGTCTTCATCTTCATTTATTCAACTCTCCACATGCACATCTCATAATTATGCGAATCAAAGCCCCATCACCTCAATGATCAAGCATTAAAGAATGGAACATGGGTCCATATGAAAGTGGGTGGAAGTGTGGGGTTTGGCCCATGTAGAAATCGGACAAGTTCGATTCGTTTCGGACTCCCGCGAGTCCAAACAGATAAACTCCGATTCCGTATCGATGTATTTATATCGATTAATTAATCCAATTAATTAAACATATCAAATACATTATAACATAATTAATTTCTCCAAGAAATAATTATATCCATGAATTAAATTAATCACCCAGTGATATATTTAATTCATTAGGCCGTAAATCAATTTATCCAATAAATAGATTTAGACATCTAATGTCCTAAATTTAGATATCCAATATCTAATATTCATAATGAGAGAATTAGCTTGATTCATTCCGTCGTCAATCCTAATGCGCGACTCGGTAGGTCCGTCTCAGTCAGCAATGGGAGGAACCAAAGAGTAGTAGCACCACCCAGCCAGCCTGGTGGCCTACAATGTACCCCGACTGAGAACGAATGATTGGGATCATTCAAGAACCATTCTGTCGTGAATACCAGTATACGTATAAACCCTTCTTTCAAATATCCCGATCAAGTTATAGGGTCACGGTCAGTGAAACCCTATCTGTACTTGACGCTATGCATGCGTTAATGCAAATCGAGATCATCGAGCTCTCGTGTATCTAATACAGCTAGCTCCAATGCTTTGGCCAAAGACTTATGATCTCATCTGCCAATAACCGCATAGGACATATAACCCGTTCACTAACAGGAGAAAGAATTCTATCTTGGTATTCAGTAGGCCGTGCTACTTGCCCGTCAAGAGGCACGTCGAGTTGACCCCGCCTTAGGTTTACGGTCGAACTACTCTAATGAAAATCTTGACGTCACAAGCACATCCCTACTAAATCCTCAAGTCGAAGGTTCACGAATACCTATCACAACCTTTCGATTCCGTCATTGACTGTCCCGGAGTGAAATCCGTGTGACGAATCGAGGGTGAGTCGGTTCGAGTATACTAATCTAATTAGCATACCTATAACGTGTGCTCCCACTAACCATTAGTGTTCGACAGGAACTCTCCATGTCAAAGAACACGTCATACAAGTCTTTACATAAACTTAATGCCCAGTCATGTTTCATCGACTTGCGAACGATTAAGTATTTGAGCTATAAACCTTTCCAGTGCCGACCCCCTTATCCGATAAGGAGTGGAACGTTTTGCTCTCAAATACACGGACTAGTTTCTATATGTTTATTTACGAGTTAGGAATGCCAGTAACTACCAGTAAATAAAGAAACATTCATTTGCGTTATATAAATGGTTTACATAATTACAAGTACAATGCCCTCACTCAACAACCTCTGAGTGGCATTCGAGGGCATACTCCTAACAGTAGGAGGAAAAGTTAGTCTACTCCCTTTTATTCTTCATTCAACAACTCATCAAATCACTTTTATAATTGAAAGAGATTCCATGTCCCCTATTGATAAACATTTCATGATATTAAATCATGAAGTCTTCCCCCACATTAGGTGGAAGACAAAGTGGGGGCGGCCATCTAGAAGGGTAGGAAAAATTCGGTCCGTTTCGGACTCCCAAGAGTCCAAACAGATAAACTCCGATTCCGTTCCGATATATTTATATCAATTAATTAATCCAATTAATTAATCATATCAAATACATAATAACATAATTAATTTCCCGAGAAATAATTATATTCATGAATTAAATTAATCACCCAGTAATTTATTTAATTCATTAGGCCATAAATCAATTTATCCAATAAATCGATTTAGACATCCAATGTCCCAAATTAGATATCCAATATCTAATATTCATAATGAGAGATTAAGCTCGATTCATTCCGTCGTCAATCCTAATGCGCGACTCGGTAGGTCCGTCTCAGTCAGCAATGGGAGGAACCAAAGAGTAGTAGCACCACCTAGCCAGCCTAGTGGCCTACACTATAACGAATGATTGGGATCATTCAAGAACCATTCTGTCGTGAATACCAGTAAACATATAAACCCTTCTTTCAAATGTCCCTGATCAAGTTATAGGGTCACGGTCAGTCTGTAATACCCGAGATTTCTGTTATGTAATTGGAACTTGCGATATTGTAATGATTGTACTTTTGTCTGAATACTATTCTCCGTATTTCATAATCCGATGTCGTCGAGCATATAATTTTGTGTATGTGATTTAAAAGGTTGAAATTTTGTGCATGTAGCGCACGCTACAGGCTAAGGGTAGCGTACGCTAGCATGGTTTCATAGCGCACGCTACAGAGTGTAATTAGCGCACGCTATGCGTGGTCAGATTGATTGAGACATGCGGTAGGTGAGATCTGGCCGGGGGACCCCCTGTCGGATCGTGTCGGATGTACCTGGACGGCTTTCGGGAAAAGCCGAGTCAACGCCTTAGCGCACGCTACAGGTATATGCGTAGCGCATGCTAAGTGCCGAGTACAGTTTAGACTATGAGCCGTTAGCGCACGCTACGAACAGGGTATAGCGCGCGCTAATAGCCATTTATTATAAATAGGACAACATCCTATTCGTGATTTCAGTCCTTTCTTCCCCCATAACCCGAACTCTTGCACTTGAAACATAACTCCACTCGTCCTAAACACTTCGTATCAACCACCTAGTTCGAGATTGAAGATCTTATATCATTGGAGATTGGTGTTCAAGCCTTCGGTGTTGGATTGCTTCATTTTCATCCGTGTTCTTCACTACTTTGAGGTAGGTGATTCTTCACCAATGATTAATAAGGTTCCTAAGGAAGTTTGAATCATGTTTGGATAGCAAGTATTTCGTTTTTATCGGTCATCGCATGTTAGAAGGATACTTTTGACGTATTGGTACTATATATCGAATGAACCTTTGAACCATCTTATTATAAGGACTCCTAAGCATGTTTAAATCGATTTATGATCAAGTAATCAGATTATTACCCAGTTGATACGTTGTATACGTTGGAATCATGTGTTTTGGAACGTAAGACGATGGAACTTAGATTATTTCCTGAAGATCGTAGATGGATTATGATATTAAGATGACTACCCGTATATTGGTATTTCATAATCATAAATCTTCCAGAAACCTTATTAGCATGATTTGCCCGAGGATAACTTGTATTATCACGGTAGGATTCATGAGTTCTTCACCATTCAACCCAGTTTCGGCTTGCAGTATTTCTGCCATGCAATTTTAGCGCACGCTAACACGTGTGAGTTAACGTGCGCTATCGGGTCGATCGCCCAAACGTCGTGGCGTGCGTTATGAGGCCAGCCGAGTCGGCTGCGGCCGTGGCTAGCGACGCTAGTCTTATATGATTGCGCTAACGATCCGTCTTAGCGCACGTTACGTAGAAATACGTAGCGCGCGCTAAGCAATCCAGCGACTTGTTTAGCTTGAGCTTTTCGCCGTAGGCCGAATTGTTAGGCCATTGTTCGACTTGAGATGATTTGTATATCGTTCCTTTTGTTAAGGTTCGAGCTTGTTACGTTGATCGGAGGAGGCGGCCTTCGAGTGCGTCGAGAGCTTTGAAGTGTATCGTTCTTGCCATCTTCGAGGCAAGTATCGTGATATGTTAAAATCGGTATTCTTGGAGTATGCGTATGATTATGCATGTTGTTGAACATGATATTTACTTCGTTGATTTGTCATGATATTCGTTATATAGTGTTTATATGTTCATGTTGATGAACGTAATGATTTGGCATATGTGTATGCATGAGTTGTGTTTGTATACGTTGTACGATCTATGCTGAGGGCGCTGGATCGGATGTCCACCTCGTGTTGGTCCGACGGGATCATCTTGGGATCTAGGATGAGGGCGCTGGATCATTGGACGGGTTATTTCCACCTCGTGTTGGTCCGACGGGATCATCTTGGGATCTATGCTGAGGGCGCTGGATCATTGGAATACCCATGCTGTGTAATGGAATCTTGTAGATTCGCATTGTCGGATTCCGGTAGCGGAAGTCCGTGTGGTGTATCTGGTTATGTATTGTTGATGCATATTCGAATTGTTTAACATGATACTTGTACTAGCATCGTTTTGCTAACCCCTTCGGGGGTGGACATTTGTTTTGATGTTCAGGTAGCCGAGGAGCAGGGAAACAGCCACAGGACCGACGTGACGACGAAGGGGTTCAGTGATGTTTATTGTTATTGGAGATTTGTTGTCTTGGTTTGGTTTCTGTACTCGAGTACGCGTGTCCTTTTAATATTAATTCGATATGGTTGTATTAATTACCCGTTGAACCAGTTGTACGTTTTCATGAACTCGAATTTTCGCAGTGTTGATGTCTTATATTTACTTTTCTTTTTAATTAGCCTTGTAAATCCCTACTAAAAGGGTTTACGGCGCTGTAATTATTCCGAATATCTCGGGGTGTTACAGAATATGGTATCGGAGCTAAGATTCATGGATATCTTGGCAGTCGGGTTTTAGTTGGGTTTGTTTACGTTGTTTGATTTACGAGTCGTTTGTAACATCACTGTTCAGCCGAAGTCGTCATGTGGACCGTGGCTGTAAGTCTCTTAATCTCTTATACTACCGTTTTACTTAATTACTGTTTTGTGAGTATTGACGGACTTTATTTCAAAAAATTTGTTCTGGATATTGAGAAATTGCGTTTACAGTATGTTGAGAGGAGGACGTGGACGCGGACGCGGTCGTGGACGCGGACGTGGTAACGTGAGACATGAGGATTTCGCAACTACCCCAGAAATATCGGCTAGTCGAACCGATTCCCATTCTGGAGGGCAGCAAGGATCAGCGAATGATGACGCAAATCCTAACATGCCAGGAGTGCTTCAACAGGTGGTGGCGCAAATAAATCAGTTCGCCTGTGTCGTTGATCGCATGCGAGGCAATGATGGGACAGCGGCACCACGAGGATAACCGGGAGACAGATGGCTTGCGGAAGTGGTTAAATTGCACCCGCCAAAATTTGTGGATCTGTGAGACACTTACTTGGGATCACCGGCTCAAGGAGTTGGAAAAGATATTCGTGGGTCTTAACTGTCCCAGGACCGGAAGGTTCCTATTGCCCGATTTTCCGATTGGGAGGCCTTTGATTGGTGGGAGGCTATTCGACCCGAGAATCATAATGCGGATTGACGGAATTCAAACAAATGATGGAAGCATGATTGTCCTCGTCGATTAGAGAGGCGAAGATCCGAGAGTTTTTCTCACCACGAGTTGGAGGCATCTGTGACAGATGTAATTAAAACTTTCAATCATCAGCTGACTTGTGTGCGACACTTGGTCAGAACGGAGGCAGAAAAGATTTTTCATTTTGATATGTGGATGAAGCCGGAGATTCAGCAGTACATGTCCGGATTCGAGTGTACTACGTTGCGACAGTACCAAGACAAAGCGCTGGCCTACGACATGAAGGAGGCGGCGGTGGAAAAATCAGTAGAGGCAAAGAAGCAGAAGGTGACCGGCAGCTTTGCAGAAAACAAGAGTGGTGGGGCCCGCAAGGGCCAGTCTTCCTTTTATTCGGCTAGAAAACCTCCACATCCTTCTAGAGGCGGAAAGAAGTTCCGGACAGCATCAGCAGTTTCGGACGCATCAAAGAAATGCTACAATTGTGGTCGAGCAGGGCATGTTCGACGTGATTTCCCCGCATCTTCTGTGACTTGTTACGATTGTGGGCAAGAAGGGCACCGTGCGGCCTTCTGTGGAGCCGCTGCTAGATCTTTTGGTACCCGCACTCCGGCAGTTCCCAAGGAGATAAGTGTGAACCAGACACGCAGAGTGGATTTCAGCAGTAACGCTGGAAGAGAGAGACATCCATCCGGGTCCGTTCCTCCGCTGTCACGAAATGAGGAGATCGGCGGCGAGAACTGCTGTTGCATCAGTGCGATTCAGATCCTTTTGCAACCAGTTAGTGTCTTGTTCGATTCGGGAGCTACGCATTCTTTTATATCTTTGAACTGTGTTAATCGTTTGAACATCTCGTGCTTGTATAATTGTGAACCTTATGTTGTGGGATTACCGAGCGGAGAGAAAATTGTGGGAACACTTGAAGCTAGGGATTTCCCAGTATCTATAGAAGGGAGAGATTGGCCATCGAATCTTATTGTAGTTGACATATGCGGTGACGATTTAATTCTCGGAGATGATTGGCTCAACCGTTATGGAGCTGTGCTTAATTACCGAGAGAGAGTCATTTCCATCATTGCTGATGACGGATCTGAACACTTATTCCGAGGATGGAGACCGGGAAGCTCGGGGAAATTGATCAAGGCAATGAAAGTCAGTGAAATTATCAAGCGGGGATGTCACGGACTTTGGTGCTATGCCATGAGGAAAGAGGAAGGAATAGAGCTCTCGTCTATTTCGATTGTGAATGAGTTCTCGATGTATTTCCTGACGAGCTACCAGGGTTACCCCCGCAAAGAGAAGTGGAATTCACCATCGAATTAGAGCCTGGAGCAAACCCTATTTCCAGGGCACCATACCGTATGGCGCCAACCGAGATGTATGAACTCAAGAAGCAACTGGAGGAATTGTTACAGAAGGGATATATTCAACCTAGCGTTTCTCCTTGGGGAGCGCCCGTTCTCTTTGTCCGGAAGAAAGACGGATCCCTCCGACTGTGTATTGATTACAGGGAGCTTAACAAGATGACGATCAAGAATAAGTATCCTATACCTCGGATCGACGACTTGTTTGATCAACTGCAAGGGGCGAGGGTATTCTCGAAGATTGACTTGCGATCAGGATACCACCAATTGAGAATTAAGGAATCGGACATACCGAAATCTGCTTTCAGATCCCGGTACGGGCATTATGAATTTGTAGTGATGCCATTCGGACTTACCAATGCTCATGCGGTATTCATGCAATTGATGAATCGGGTATTCTTGGAATAGTTGGATAAATTTGTGGTCGTTTTCATTGACGACATTTTGATATATTCGAAGGACGCAGAGGAGCATGCTGATCATTTACGTGTGGTTTTGAGCATCTTGAGAAAGGAACAGCTGTATGCTAAGCTTTCTAAATGCGAATTCTGGCTTAAGGAAGTAACCTTCCTTGGGCACGTGATATCATCCGACGGAGTTCAAGTGGACCCGAAGAAAGTCGAAGCAATCTTGGAATGGGAAGCCCCTAAGAACGTGAAAGAAGTCCGAAGCTTCTTAGGACTTGCTGGATATTATCGCCGCTTTGTAGAGGGATTTTCCAAAATTGCTCGTCCGCTCACCCAGCTGTTACAGAAAACTCAAAAGTTCGCGTGGAATGAGAAGTGCCAGGCTAGTTTTGACGAACTTAAAAAGAGACTGACGACAGCACCTATATTAGCGCTTCCAGAGGGAACTGACGGATTTATGGTGTACAGCGACGCTTCAAATCAGGGTTTGGGTTGTGTGTTGATGCAAAAGGATAAAGTGATTGCTTATGCTTCTCGGCAATTAAAATCGTACGAAGTTAATTATCCGACTCATGATCTGGAGCTCGCAGCTGTGGTCTTTGCCTTGAAAATTTGGCGACATTATCTGTACGGCACTCATTGTCAGATGTTTACAGATCATAAGAGCCTCAAATACATTTTCAGTCAGAAAGAATTAAACATGAGGCAGAGAAGGTGGCTGGAATTGATCAAGGATTACGACTTGGAGATTCTCTATCATCCGGGGAAAGCAAATGTAGTAGCCGATGCGTTGAGCCGTAAACCTGTTTCTCTTCGAGTGTTGGAAGCTCTTACGCCCCAGACCAGCATTCAACGAGAACTGATCCGCGAAGGGATTGAAGTATGGGCACCAGGAATCCAAGGGCGACTTTATGTGATGGAGCTGACTTCATCACTAGTTGAGAAGATCAAGTCCAAGCAGTTGGACGATTCTCTGATCCTTCGATTATGTGATGAAGTAAAGAAAGGAAAGGCCCCAGGATTCGTGATACAAGATGATGGAGTTCTGAGATTTCAAAGTCGACTTTGCGTTCCCGATGATGATGATTTGCGACGGACTATTCTGAAAGAAGCTCATAGCGCGCCCTATTCTATTCACCCGGCGTGATAAGATGTATAAGGATCTAAAACAAAACTTCTGGTGGGGGAATATGAAGAAGGACGTAGCAGAGTACGTTTCGAAGTGTTTGACTTGTCAGCAGGTCAAGATTGAGCATCAGCGACCTGCCGGGATGTTAAAGCCGCTTCCGATCCCTGAATGGAAGTGGTAGGACATCTCGATGGATTTCATCACCAGTATGCCAAGGACTAGAACAGGAATGAACATGATTTGGGTTATAGTTGATCGAATAACCAAGTCGGCTCATTTCCTAGGGATCAAAGACACTTGGGGACCCGAGAGATTGGCACGAGTATTTGTTGCGGAGATAGTCAGATTGCATGGGACGCCGAAGACCATTATTTCGGATCGAGATGGTCGTTTCGTGTCGCACTTCTGGAAAGCAGTTCACAAGGCTTTGGGGACTGAGCTCAACTTTAGCACAGCTTATCATCCCCAAACAGATGGTCAGTCTGAAAGAACTATTCAAACTGTAGAAGACATGCTTAGAGCCTGTGCGTTGGATTGGTCAACTGATTGGGAAGTTCACTTGCCCTTGATCGAATTCACTTACAATAATAGTTGGCATGCTTCTATTAGAATGGCACCATTTGAAGCTTTGTACGGGAGGAGATGCCGATCACCCCTGTGTTGGGATGATTCTTCGGATTTGATCGGGACGGAACCGGAATTGATTATTCAGACTCAAGAGAAGATAGCTGTGATACGAGAGAGACCGCTGATGGCCCAGTCGATGTAAGTCTTATGCAGATGTAGGTCGTCGCCCTCTAGAGTTCGACGCTGGGGACCACGTACTATTGAAGGTGTCTCCTACACGAGGGATTTTCCGTTTTGGGAGAAGAGGTAAGTTTAGTCCGAGATATATCGGACCATTTGAGATCCTAGAGAGAGTTGGGGATTTAGCGTACAGGTTGGCCTTACCGCCATCGCTGAGTCATGTTCACAATGTGTTTCACGTATCCCAATCGCGGAAGTATGTACGGACCCCGATCCACGTCATTGATCTCGACGAGATCGAGATAGCTAATGATGGCACCTTCGAAGAGACCAATCAAGATACTTGAGAGCCGGATCAAACAATTGAGGAATAAACCAATACATTTGGTTAAAGTACAATGGTCACGACATGGAGTCGAAGAGGCCACTTGGGAAACGGAGGACGGTATGAAGGCTAAATATCCGGAGTTGTTTTCATCCTAAGTTTCGGACGAAACTTCTTTTTAGGGAGGAAGGATGTAATACCGAGATTTACGTTATGTAATTGGAACTTGCGATATTGTAATGATTGTACTTTTGTCCGAATACTATTCTCCGTATTTCATAATCCGATGTCGTCGAGCATATAATTTCGTGTATGTGATTTAAAAGGTTGAAATTTTGTGCATGTAGCGCACGCTACAGGCTAAGGTAGCGACGCTAGCATGGTTTCATAGCGCACGCTACGAGTGTAATTAGCGCACGCTATGCGTGGTCGATTGATTGAGACATGCGGTAGGTGAGATCGGCCGGGACCCCTGTCGGATCGTGTCGGATGTACCTGGACGGCTTTCGGGAAAAGCCGAGTCAACGCCTTAGCGCACGCTACAGGTATATGCGTAGCGCACGCTAAGTGCCGAGTACAGTTTAGACTATGAGCCGTTAGCGCACGCTACGAACAGGGTATAGCGCGCGCTAATAGCCATTTATTATAAATAGGACAACATCCTATTCGTGATTTCAGTCCTTTCTTCCCCCATAACCCGAACTCTTGCACTTGAAACATAACTCCACTCGTCCTAAACACTTCGTATCAACCTCCTAGTTCGAGATTGAAGATCTTATATCATTGGAGATTGGTGTTCAAGCCTTCGGTGTTGGATTGCTTCATTTTCATCCGTGTTCTTCACTACTTTGAGGTAGGTGATTCTTCACCAATGATTAATAAGGTTCCTAAGGAAGTTTGAGTCATGTTTGGATAGCAAGTATTTCGTTTTTATCGGTCATCGCATGTTAGAAGGATACTTTTGACGTATCGGTACTATATATCGAATGAACCTTTGAACCATCTTATTATAAGGACTCCTAAGCATGTTTAAATCGATTTATGATCAAGTAATCGGATTATTACCCAGTTGATACGTTGTATACGTTGGAATCATGTGTTTTGGAACGTAAGACGATGGAACTTAGATTATTTCCTGAAGATCGTAGATGGATTATGATATTAAGATGACTACCCGTATATTGGTATTTCATAATCATAAATCTTCCAGAAACCTTATTAGCATGATTTGCCCGAGGATAACTTGTATTATCACGGTAGGATTCATGAGTTCTTCACCATTCAACCCAATTTCGGCTTGCAGTATTTCTGCCATGCAATTTTAGCGCACGCTAACACGTGTGAGTTAACGTGCGCTATCGGGGTCAGTTAACGCCCGGCGTCGTAGTGTACGCGTTATGAGGCGGTAAGTCGATGCCGGACCGTGGCTAGCGACGCTAGTCTTATACGATAGCGTACGCTAACGGTCCGTCTTAGCGCCGCGTTACGTAGAGCGTGGCGCGCTAAGCAATCCAGCGACTTGTTTAGTTTGAGCTTTTCGGCCGTAGGCCGAATTGTTAGGCCATTGTTCGACTTGAGATGATTTGTATATCGTTCCTTTTGTTAAGGTTCGAGCTTGTTACGTTGATCGGAGGAGGCGGCCTTCGAGTGCGTCGAGAGCTTTGAAGTGTATCGTTCCTGCCATCTTCGAGGCAAGTATCGTGATATGTTAAAATCGGTATTCTTGGAGTATGCGTATGATTATGCATGTTGTTGAACATGATATTTACTTCGTTGATTTGTCATGATATTCGTTATATAGTGTTTATATGTTCATGTTGATGAACGTAATGATTTGGCATATGTGTATGCATGAGTTGTGTTTGTATACGTTGTACGATCTATGCTGAGGGCGCTGGATCGGATGTCCACCTCGTGTTGGTCCGACGGGATCATCTTGGGATCTAGGCTGAGGGCGCTGGATCATTGGACGGGTTATTTCCACCTCGTGTTGGTCCGACGGGATCATCTTGGGATCTATGCTGAGGGCGCTGGATCATTGGAATACCCATGCTGTGTAATGGAATCTTGTAGATTCGCATTGTCGGATTCCGGTAGCGGAAGTCCGTGTGGTGTATCTGGTTATGTATTGTTGATGCATATTCGAATTGTTTAACATGATACTTGTACTAGCATCGTTTTGCTAACCCCTTCGGGGGTGGACATTTGTTTTGATGTTCAGGTAGCCGAGGAGCAGGGAAACAGCCACAGGACCGACGTGACGACGAAGGGGTTCAGTAATGTTTATTGTTATTGGAGATTTGTTGTCTTGGTTTGGTTTCTGTACTCGAGTACGCGTGTCCTTTTAATCTTAATTCGATATGGTTGTATTAATTACCCGTTGAACCAGTTGTACGTTTTCATGAACTCGAATTTTCGCAGTGTTGATGTCTTATATTTACTTTTCTTTTTAATTAGCCTTGTAAATCCCTACTAAAAGGGTTTACGGCGCTGTAATTATTCCAAATATCTCGGGGTGTTACACAGTCAAACACTATCTGTACTTGATGCTATGCATGCGTTAATGCAAATCGAGATCATCGAGCTGTCGTGTATCTAATACAACTAGCTCCAATGCTTTGGCCAAAGACTTATGGTCTCATCTGCCAATAATCTCATAGGACATATAACCCGCTCACTAACGGGAGAAAGAATTCTATCTTGGTATTCAGTAGGACCTACTACTTGCCCGTCAAGATGCACGTCGAGGTTGACCCCCGCCTTCCGGTTTACAGGGTCGAACTACTCTAATGAAAATCTTGACGTCACAAGCACATCCCTACTAAATCCTCAAGTCGAAGGTTCACGAATACCTATCACAACCTTTCGATTCCATCATTGACTGTCCTGGAGTGAAATCCTTGTGATGAATCGAGGGTGAGTCGGTTCGAGTATACTAATCCAATTAGCATACTTATAACATGTGCTCCCACTAACCACTAGTGTTCGACAGGCACTCTCCATGTCAAAGAACACGTCATACAAGTCTTCACATAAACTTAACGCCCAATCAAGTTTCATCGACTTGCGAACGATTAAGTATTTGCGCTATAACCTTTCCAATGCCGACCCCTTATCCAATAAGGAGTGGAACGTTTTGCTCTCAAATACACGGACTAGTTTCTATATGTTTATTTACGAGTTAGGAATGCCAGTAACTACCAGTAAATAAAGAAACATTCATTTGCCTTATATAGATGGTTTACATAATTACAAGTACAATGCCCTCACTCAAGAACCTCTGAGTGGCATTCGAGGGCATACTCCTAACAATCTCCCACTTGCACTCAATGCCACACTATGGTATCTAATACCCATGTTCTCCAGATGACGCTCCAAGCTAGTCTGAGAAAGTGGCTTGGTCAGTGGATCGGCGATGTTGTCGGCCGAGTCTACTCTGTGCAGCACAATGTATTCCTTGCGAATAAATTCTCTTATGAGATGATACTTCCTCTCAATATGTTTGGTGCTGTTGTGAAACCTCGGCTCCTTGGCCTGCGCTACAGCTCCGTCATTGTTGCAGTACAGCGGAACAGGCAGCTCAGCACATGGTATCACTTGAAGTTCTCCCAGAAACTTCTTAATCCAGAACCCTTCCTTGGAAGCCTCCGAGGCTGCTTGATACTCAGCCTGACAGGTGGAATCAGCAATCGCGCTTTGCTTGGAACTACGCCAAGATACTGCTTCTCCATTAAGAGTAAATATGTAGCCAGAAGTGGACATCGAGTCGTCCTTCAGTCCTTGGAAGTCCAAATCAGTGAATCCCACCACATCCAATTCTCCACCGCCATATATCAGAACCATATCTCTAGTCCTTCTCAAGTACTTGAGAACGTTCTTTACGGCAGTCCAATGTTCCCTACCTGGGTTTGCCTGAAACCTACTCACCACGCTTACCGCATGCGAAATGTCAGGTCTTGTACACAACATAGCATACATAAGGCTACCCACGGCCGAAGCATATGGTATGTTACTCATTTCCTTTCGTTGTTCCTCACTTTGAGGACACATCTTCAAGGAGAGTTTTATTCCATGTCGCATCGGTAGGAACCCTCTTTTAGAATAATCCATCTTAAATCGCTTTAAGATTTTATCTATATAGAGGGCTTGGGAAAGACCTATTGTTCTCTTCGTTATATCCCGGTAGAGCCGAATACCAAGAATATAGGTAGCTTCTCCCAAGTCTTTCATGGAGAAATTACTCGAAAGCCAAGCTTTCACAGAACTGAGCATTCCCACATCATTTCCTATTAGTAGAATGTCATCCACATATAGTACTAAGAATTCGATCTTGCTCCCACTAACCCTCTTGTATACACAAGGTTCCTCCTCATTTTGCACGACATCAAACTCTTTGATTTCCTCGTCAAAACGAAGGTTCCAACTACGCGACGCTTGCTTCAGTCCATAAATGGAACGCTGAAGCTTGCACACTTTCTGAATATCGACTTCGGACACAAAACCTTTAGGCTGCTCCATATAGATTTCCTCCTCGAGGAATCCATTAAGGAAAGCCATCTTTACGTCCATTTGCCATATCTCATAATTGTGGTAGGAAGCTAAAGCAAGCATCATGCGAATAGACTTGATCATGGCTACGGGCGAGAAGGTATCATGGTAATCGATCCCTTCCTTCTGGGTATAACCCTTTGCCACAAGCCTGGCCTTATCGGCGTCAACCTTGCTATCACCATCAGTCTTTCTCTTGTAGATCCACTTGTTCCCAATAGGCACTATGCCCTTGGGGCGGTCTACTAGAGTCCAGACCTGATTGACATGCATCGAGTCTATCTCAGCTTCCATAGCTTCCCGCCATTTCGCGGAGTCTACATCCACCATCGCTTGGTCATAGGTCGTCGGATCGGTCTCTTGGCTATCACTTGGAACCTCATGGAGACCCAGCTCCTCCAAGTGCACAAGCCCATACCTCTCAGGTAAATGAGACACCCTACTAGACCTACGAGGTGGTTGTACTTGTGTTTCAGAAGGTTCGGTTCCAGTTTTTTGCACAGGTGTCTCCTGATGAGTTCCATTATATTCTTCTAAAGTAATACTTCTACCTGCTCCGCCTTCCTGAATGAACTCATCTTCCAGGAAGTGTGCTTGTAAAGCAACAACGATCTTTCGATCTTTGGGCATGTAGAATAGATATCCCATCGTCCCAGACGAGAATCCAATGAAACGTCCCTTCGCGGACCTAGCTTCCAACTTCTCCACCTTAGTCTTCTTGACATATGCGGGACATCCCCAAATCCTAATATGATTAAGACTTGGTTTCCTGCCCTCCCACATCTCATGTGGAGTTTTAGGAACGGATTTGGAAGGACATCTGTTCAAGATGTAAGCGGCAGTCAGGAGTGCATACCCCCACAGGTAAATCAGTAAGTCAGTATAGCCCAGCATGGAACGGACCATGTTCAACAAGGTCCGGTTCCTTCTTTCTGACACACCATTTAACTGAGTACCTGGAGGTGTTAGTTGTGAAACTATTCCATGTTCCTTAAGGAACTCGTCAAACTTCATACTCATATACTCGCCACCTCGATCTGACCGAAGTGCTTTGATATGATTACCAGTTTGTTTCTTGACTAGGGCCTTGAATTCCTGGAATTTCTCAAAGGCCTCGGATTTATGTTTCATTAAGTATACATAACCATACCTAGTATGATCATCTGTAAACGTAATGAAATATTGATATCCGTCACGTGCTGCTTCCAAAGCACCACATACATCGGTATGTATTAATCCCAGTTTATCATCGGCTCCTTCAAAAGTCCCTGTGAAGGGGGACTTAGTCCTTTTGCCTTTGAGGGATCCGATACCAATGGACCAATAAGTCCATCCTTTTCCATCTTGTAAACCTTGGTCTGACCAACATGACCAAGTCTAAGATGCCATTTCAAAACTTGATTGGTTTCATCCCTACCACGTTTTCTAGTCATAGTATTCACAACTACTTTGTTGCTGAGATTTATATGATACAATCCATTTAACAATGTAGCAGTACCCACTAGTTTATTTCTGGAATAAATTTTGCAGGAACCATCACCAATGAAAAATGAAAAGCCTTTTCGGTCCATGATCGGAATGGATACAATGTTTTTGTGCCCCTTGGGCAAAACCAATACATCTTCTAAAGTCAAAACAATGCCAGATTCTAAACCCAAAAGAAGTGATCCTATGTCGGTCGCCTCGGCACTATGCCCGCTTCCAACTGTGATCATAACTTCTCCAGGTCCAAGCTTCCTACTTTGTTCCATATCCTGATTCACGGTACAAATATGAGAACTAGCACCAGAATCCAGTATCCAGGAAGTAGAAAATACAGTAGCAGAACAATTTGTTTCCAAAACTAAAAGTTACGTACGAAGTGCCATGAAGAATCGGACAGTCTCTAGCCCAGTGGCCCAGCTCACCGCACTTGAGACAAGCATCCTTCTTCTTCTTGTTCTTTGGAACCATCGGGGCCTTGCCCTTTCCCTTAAGGTCCTTAGCTTGCGGTCCAGTCCGCTTCTTGGTCTTTTTCTTCTTATTCTTAGACTTCCGAAGTCCAGAAGAAATCACAAGGGCAGACTCCTTCATTTGCGGAGTCTTCATATAAGACTGAGCGGTCACCAGTTTGTTCATTAGCCCAGCTAAGTTACATGCAATCTCATTGCAGTTAAAGTTCATAACAAACTGTGAGAAGGAATCAGGGAGAGACTGTAGGATAAGGTCGTTTTGGAGAGAAGTATCCATTTTAAAATCAAGAGCATCCAATCTCTCAATCTTGGATATCATTTTGAGGACGTGTTCCCCAACCTTCTCACCTTTCTTCATTCTTGCACCAAACAGTTGCTTGGATATCTCATATCTAGCAGTTCTGCTGTGCTCACCATAAAGCTCGGTTAAGTGAGATATAATCTGCCTAGCAGAAGTCATTTTCTCATGAGCTCTCTGAAGCTCATGGACATGGAAGTCATCATATAAGCACGGACTTTCACGTCATCCTTAACCCACTTTTCGTGGTTTTCAATCTCTTCATGATTGGCTCGGGTCCGCACAGGAGCCAATCCACAAAGTTAGGTCCCATTAAGGTGTTCTTTTCGAGCAGAATTGCGAGTGGATTCATTGTCATATTGAGATTTGAGTCTGCATTAAGTACGATAGTTTAATTAGTGACTCATTCAATTATGTTCTGAGTATAGAATTAAGGTCTTTTCTATTCTTGTTACCCAGCTCCCACTATTTTTATCAGAATAACACACTCCGATGTGAAATCCGGAAGTATCGTTGCTCTACTTCATAGTGGTGATCGAGTTCTTTATAAATCTTAATAGAGGGCAACCGAACAGGTTTCTAGTCTATTAATTTTCATAAAGTGGTGTCCAACACCAACCCATCTAATGGATGATTCGATCTTGTTTTTCCCCTTGTTGACTCCCCTCAACCTATACGGTTTCTATGGTTCGTGAACAAGTTAAGTTTATACCATCGACGCAAAATCAGTTTCACAATTGAATCTTATCCGGCAACCTATCAGGTTTCTAGGGATAAAATTTGCTCCAACCGAAGGCATCCAATGCGCTCCCGGTAATTTATCCGTCCTCCCGAATGACTACCCCGATAACTCGGAAGCATAGCACATCCGGTTTGGATTTCAATTTCCCGAAAACTCGATGGAGGGAAGGAAAACCTTGAAACATTATAAACTTAATAATTTGTCGTGGGAGAATTTTCGCGATCAACGTTACACTTTGCACATTAATCATATTAGCGCGTTTGTGGTATTCATACAATATGAAAAAATCATTCACAACCTAGTTGCTACCAACATGTGGTTCATGGACCGTTCCTAGAAAACAAAAACTCCGTAATCTAATTACAAGTCTTCGTCTTGAATCATCGTCTTCTCGAAATGGATCTTCCTCCGGTCTTCGTCATTACATATAAATTTTACATTGAAAATTGCATCCTAGATACAAATATTTCTAGTAAAATAAATAGGCCCAAAACGGCCTTTACAACCCAATCGAATAAAACCGAACGATTCAAAAACTAGGTCCATGAACCACATCACCATTCAAAAATAATGCATCCAACACATTAAATAAATGGCATTCATAATGAATCTGAATATTGATACAATCAATATAAAATAATCCATCCAAAACGAATTAATCCAATTAATTCAAACAACCGTCAATTTTAACTTGTTCCGGACGAGAAAATATTTCATTAAATTAATTCCCCTAAGAATAAAATTACCATAATTAAATCTTAGTCAAATTAAATACAATTTAATTTGTGGGAAATTAATTATCGAACGAAATATAAAAAACGGAGTCGGAAAACACGGCGGGCCAAGCAGGACAACGCCTGAAGTGCCGTGCGAGGCGGCCTGAAGTGCCGAGAACGGCCGGATGCCCGCCACGTGACTCGCTCCTGTTTCCAGATCAGCGGTCCATACAGGTAGACCGCGAGGCGGTGCCTGGCGGCTCAGTGCCAAGGTCCGTTTACGTTTTCGGCTCGTTTTTTGCCCCGATTCCCAAAATAATATTTTTCTACTCTTTATATTACTCATTTAAATCAGTTTCTCAAAAGAAAAATAGATTTATATTGTAACATAAAATCATGAAAAATTAATTTTTAGATGAACAATAGAAAATCAACGATTAATACGATTATGATTCCAAATCATACACCATCTAATCAAGCATTCCAAATGCTAATATCATATATACGATCGCAAGACCTACTCTACGATACCCTTTGTTGGGATTCGGTGCCTAAAGCGAAGGCCAGTGAGCGGTAAAACGAAAATTAATTCGATCTGAATCCCTACGAGGATCGATCGAGCTACGTATATACGAAAATATAAACGAAAGGCAAGAGTCGTAAGAAACTAACCCTCGAAGTCCGTTGATTAAATGGTAACCTTCGCTTGAGCTATTCCCCAAGCTTTAGTTTGATCTCTACGAGTTCAATCCGCTCCAAGCCCTTGAACGATCCAACGCCGAAAGCACCGCGTCTCTACTTGTCACGCGCCGGAGAAACGAACCGAACAACGATCACCTCGCTCTCCTCCGAGGATACGGCTAGAGCTAAGTGATGAAGCTTCCAATATGAAATTATAACACTCTAAGTGTATAACTCACAATCTCTCTTTTATGCCTTGATGTTTTCTCCAAGAAAAAACCAAGAACTTGTGATGAAGATGAAGAAGAAAAGGAAGACTATATAAGAAAACAATTCTCTCTCTTCAACTCTCACAACTCACGAAGGAAGCTAATAATGTAGGAGGAAGAGTTAGTCTATTCCCTTTTATTCTTCATTCAACAACTCATCAAATCACTTTTATAATAAAAGAGATTCCATGTCCCCTATTGATAAACATTTCATGATAATAAATCATGAAGTCATCCACCACATTAGGTGGAAGACAAAGAGGGGGCGGCCATCTAGAAGGGTAGGAAAAATTCGGTCCGTTTCGGACTCCCGGGAGTCCAAACAGATAAACTCCGATTCCGTTCCGATGTATTTATATCAATTAATTAATCTAATTAATTAATCATATCAAATACATAATAACATAATTAATTTCTCCAAGAAATAATTATATTCATGAATTAAATTAATCACCCGGTAATTTATTTAATCCATTAGGCCGTAAATCAATTTATCCAATAAATCGATTTAGACATCCAATGTCCCAAATTAGATATCCAATATCTAATATTCATAATGAGATATTAAGCTCGATTCATTCCGTCGTAAATCCTAATGCGCAACTCGGTAGGACCGTCTCAGTCAGCAATGGGAGGAACCAAAGAGTAGTAGCACCGCCTAGCCAGCCTGGTGGCCTACACTGTACCCCGACTGAGAACGAATGATTGGGATCATTCAAGAACCATTCTGTCGTGAATACCCGTAAACATATAAACCTTTCTTTCAAATGTCCCTGATCAAGTTATAGGGTCACGGTCAGTCAAACCCTATCTGTACTTGATGCTATGCATGCGTTAATGCAAATCGAGATCATCGAGCTGTCGTGTATCTAATACAACTAGCTCCAATGCTTTGGCCAAAGACTTATGGTCTCATCTGCCAATAACTGCATAGGACATATAACCCGCTCACTAATGGGAAAAGGAATTCTATCTTGGTATTCAGTAGGACCTGCTACTTGCCCGTCAAGATGCACGTCGAGGTTGACCCCCGTCTTCCGGTTTACAAGGTCAAACTACTCTAATGAAAATCTTGACGTCACAAGCACATTCCTACTAAATCCTCAAGTCGAAGGTTCACGAATACCTATCACAACCTTTCGATTCTGTCATTGACTGTCCTGGAGTGAAATCCGTGTGACGAATCGAGGGTGAGTAGGTTTGAGTATACTAATCCAATTAGCATACCTATAACGTGTGCTCCCACTAACCACTAGTGTTCGACAGGCACTCTCCATGTCAAAGAATACGTCATACAAGTCTTCACATAAACTTAACGCCCAGTCAAGTTTCATCGACTTGCGAACGATTAAGTATTTGAGCTATAACCTTTCCAGTGCCGACCCCCTTATCCAATAAGGAGTGGAACGTTTTGCTCTCAAATACACGGACTAGTTTCTATATGTTTATTTACGAGTTAGGAATGCCAGTAACTACCAGTAAATAAAGAAACATTCATTTGCCTTATATAAATGGTTTACATAATTACAAGTACAATGCCCTCACTCAACAACCTCTGACTGGCATTCGAGGGCATACTCCTAACATTAAATTGCTGAGTGAGTTTTGAAATTTTATTTTCTTTTGGTAGCTTAGTTCCCTCATAAATCATCTTGAGTTTATCCCAGATTTCGTTGGCTGTCGTATAGCTCTTCACCTTTAAGAATGTGCTTTTGTCGAGAGTGACAAATAGCACATTCTTAGCTACGTTGTCGAGGTTGGCACGCTTCCGGTGATCAGTTGTCCACTACTCGCGCTCTTTCTTGAGCATCTCGGCATGAGCTTGGCCTTCAATCCTTGGAGCAGGATTAACCTTCATAATCTTTATGGGGCCATCTTGAATGACAAAAATCATTTATTCGTGTATGGCTGCAAGATGAGCCTCCATCCTAATTCTCCAATCATCAAATTCATTAATAGAAAACATAGGAACCTTATTTATCAGTGAGGTATCCATGAGTTAGAATAGGAAAGATACGACTGTTTTGAAAAGAATATGTGATTTTGGATCTGAGTCGGTTAAAGATACAACTGATTCTTTTTAGAATCAACCACTCCGATACCGCTTGTTGGCCACTAAGTATACAGAATACAGCTTCGAAAAGTGTTAGTACAACAAGCTGTACATTTTTCAAATAAGAGTGCGTAGCGGAAGTTCGTTTAAGTGAGTTGCTGTAAATACAGCAACTAGGTTTTCTCCTGGTAGCTTGGTGCGTACAAGGTATGTAATGTATAATTATAAATAATCACAGTAATGAGAAACAGTAAATGAAGAAGGTAAATAACACAGTATTAAAAGTGGTTCGAGGTAAACCCCTCTATGTCCACTGGTCCTCCACACATGAGTAAAATATTTATTATAATCATTACGTACACAACTACGTGACTATAATCAAACCTATCCTCCTATCGTTCACACAGATTGATACAAAGACTGTCGCTTTCAACCGTTCACATAGATTGGTTGATGGTGTCTCTTGACTTGCTTCTTCTCACATAGATTGTAGCTTCGTCCTATTCGTCCCACACAGGTCAGAATAAATTTCTTAGACCACATAGGGCTAAGTTTTACTCAAAGGTAAAATTGGTAAAGTAATAGGTTTAGAACAACAACTTGAACACAATGATTTTGAGCTGATGATGTGCTGTTCTTGGTGGCTGAGTATATTTCTTCTCTTCAGATGTAGATAGATACTTTAATAAATATACTTGCTCTTGTAAGCTTTGATTTGATGATAATGAATATTCAGTCGTTCGACTTCATGTTGCGTTCGTGTGTTTGTTATTTTCATGGTCTGCAATGTCCTCTTGCATGGACTATTTATAACCTTAGAATAGATCCATCATAAATATGTCCGTTGGCTGGGTTGGTGAGCTGAGATCCATTCCGATTGGTTGATTGACTTTCAAAAACAAGATCCGGATTTTGCTCATTGTCTGAAGATCCTTGTTGGTTGGTATTTAAATACTTTATCCAGTCAGTATTTAAATACTTCTTTCAAATAGCATTCTGACTTTAGCGTATAAAGTATATTCCTTCTCAAAGGTCTTCAGTCCTATTGGATAAGTGTTGATTTATCCTAACACTCAGCCTGTATGCTGTATCCAGCATAGTACGTCTTACTGCTGTTAGCTGTAGACTTCAACGCTGTAGGCTATCTTCCATGCTGTATGGCAGGCGCTGTATGAAGATACAAGACAGCTTCCATACTTAGCGGTATATCGAGTCCTTCGCTGTATGATGGCAAATATTCGAGATAGCTTGCTGCATGTTGACTAGAAGACTTGCTATATGATGGCAGTGCGGAGTTTGTTGTATGTTGGCACTTATCAAAACAAGGTACATGATTATTTATACCAACACCAATTTTTTGTCGTTAGTTATTCTTAAGTTTAGGAAACGTATGCCTCGTCATTTCAGAGATTTTCCAGGCCATGTTCTGGTCATGTTAGCGATATCAGAGATGAGGCACTATATATATTGGGAAAATCTCAAAGATCTTCCTAACTTGCGTACATAAGGTGTGTATTGCGCATGTAAGGTGTACATTGCATATGCTATGGACGTCACAGTAGCTTCATATTTTTCTATGTTGAGGTCTGCGTATGCTAGTAAGAGGGAATTGCAAACGTAAAGATGTTGAGTATATTAACCAGGGGGTAATATATGTAACAAGCTTGCAAGACACGATAAATAAACAAGAAGACCTAGTGAATGCAGACGAAGAAATAGGGAAGGCAATAACATATACAAGTAGAAAGGTTAGAGGTTTCACAAGATTAGTAAAGCTACATAGAGATTTTGAAGATTCTGACGAGAAACGTGTAGTAGACTTTGATGAGTTGGATAGAGTTACTGGGAAATATAGATCAGAGTTTGATAGTTAATTAGGTGACTTGGTATACAAGATGTTGGACTTAGGCATATGAAATGGAAGATGGTGACAACATAGGTGAATGATAAGTTATGGGAGCAAGTAACGGTATGCATCTCCTGATTTTCATATGCAATGTTAATTTTATCTTTATTTTTCATTTCCACTGGGTATGAACTTGAACTAACATTCCATTAAGATGGATCGAGGTGGAAATTCATAATGTCTCATCTTGGTTATCATTTGTGTAATTTTTGAAGAAAATAATATGCAAAGTATACACTGCTCAATATGGGTAAATCTGTGAAAGTGAAAGTTGTTCCAATCTAATATCGAGCATGTGTGGATCAAGAACACCTGGATGATTTCGTAAAATGGATACCTTCAGATGAATTTGACGTTACACAGTACATACTGTTATATTCATCAATTCTTGTTTATTTTCTATCTAAAATATTGATGAAATTGTTTTTATTTTGCAAGTGTATGTCCAAAGCGGCAAAAGAAGCGCATGCAAAGTCCAAGTACCCACATCAGTTGGGATGATCAGGCTACTCGGGACTAAGAAAAAATAGTAAGTGCGTTGTTTCAGTATACACTATGGTTATGTTTGTGCACACCCCAAATATTTTTATGTGGCAGCAGCAAAGTACTTGATATATTTATAGGCCACTTGAAATTGGAAGATATATAAAAAAATCGTATTGTATTGAGTATGTGTAATTACAGTATAAATGCAACAATTAACATCATAAGCACTAATAGTAGCTTGGTCATATTTGTATTTAAATGTACATAACTATATGTATTTGATATTTACTAGGTCAAAGATAAAGCACTTCTCGAGGATGTACTTCCTTCGTGTACTACTACACAAAAGGATTTAATAACGGCCATAAAACATCATTAAAATGTATCCATGACGTTTTTGAACCGTCATCAATTTGGGGTAGATGAGAATGAAAGGAACTGGCTGGGGAATCCAAATCGATGAAATAGATAGGACGTTGGCGCTGAAGCCTTCCGTGCTTCCTAACAATATGAGTCATATTTAGATGTTGCAGATACTAAATATTACACTGGTCACTGAATGAAGTAAAAGATCAGTGCAAGAAACTCAAACCAAACTCAACATGTTCGTGTTTTTCTTGAATATGAGAAACTTAGATTTTCTTTCTACAAGAAACTCTGCCACGAGAAATTATGCACTGTGAGTGGATTTCAGTAAATTAGGGTTCATGTGCAAATTTTATAATTAGGGTTCATGTGAAAAATTGATTAGAAATATAAGATAGAAATGTTTCACATGAAAAATAAATAATTTATAAACATTTCAATCAAACATACATGAGGCAGACTTAGGCATGGGTAATCAGATTATAAACCATAATCTAATTGCACAGCTACACTTGAAATGACAAATAAAGAAAGTTGGATAACTCACGGTGGATGTTGCGGCGACAATATGAATCTCACGTGAAAAGTCGATGGATGCTGATTTGAACCCGATGTCCATGGTCGCGGCTCTGAAGCAAACGTCTATGGATGTTGGTGAGACCGTGAAATTGGGAGACAACGATGAGGAGAAGTGATAGAGAGAGAGAGAGAGAGAAGTGAGAAATTGGGAGAGAGGAAAAGAAAGGACTGGTGAGACCGTGCAATTGGGAGACGGCGAGGAGAAGTGAGAGAGAGGGAGAGAGCGGCTAGGGTTTCAGAAAGGGAGAGAAGGAAAACAAAATGAGTGGGAGGAGAGGAAGTCATACGGAAAATTTTCTAAGGGACTAATTTGGGATCAAACTTTTAATGATAGTAATAAATTGTCATTAGCGATAAACTATTTCATGACACTTTAAAACTGTCATCGAAAACTATCACATGATATTTTTTAAAATGTCATGCTACATGTAAATCATGACATTTTAAAAGTGTTATTGATAAACAAATATAACAGGAAAAAAACATCATGAATCTCGAAGAAACCATGATGTTCACAAAATGTCATATGGTTGTTCCATATTTTACATCCATGATGTTTACTGCTAGAAACGTCATGGAAATACGTTACAATGATGTTTTTGGCAAAACGTCATAAAATTTCTGTCATTAAAGGTCATATTTGTAGTAGTGGTAGTCCTTCATCTGGAGGAAGCCATATGAAAGCAAAGACGGAGTTTAAAAAGATGATGATCTTATGGCTCTTGTAAAGAAAATTATAAGAGCTCATCTATGTATTTTGTTGGAAGGCATTCTATTGTGTACTTACATACTCTCCATTTATGTTTGTTATAGACTGAACATGAGAAGGAGATTGAAGATGGATGTATAAAGCCTGATCATGGCACTGATGCGCTCAAACTTGTATTTAGAAAAGAGCATGGTGGGCGTGTAAGAGGTACTGGCAGGGGCGCCACTCCAACCAAATACTGGCACGTTCCTGAACAGAGAAGATCGTCAAAAGAATGCATTGCAGCTGTATAATGAAAGACGCGAACGTGAGTTGAAGAATGTAGAAGTTAAGGATTTGATGACAAAGATGGAAGAACAAGGTCAACAATTAAATTCAATATTAGCTCATCTGGCAAGGAATAGGATTACCACCTATATGAGCATCTGAAAAAAGTGTACCACATCTGCAACATACTACAAATACCAGTTCTGATGGATAGGTAAGAAAAAATCTACACTCCCCCTAGTTTGTATACACGTCGTTTTGGAGTATTGTAATTTCTAAGATATAATGTTCAATTGCACTCTTCAGGATTGTTTGAATAGTGATTTTCCATCTTCACAAGGACTCCTGCAACTAACAACCACTCTAATGGATTCATGCAAGGCCGTACTATTAATAAATTTCCAAAAAGAGTTCAGCTATCAGCTAGACGTTTACACCTGGATCTTGGCAGGTCTCTCTGTAGGCTATCAATTCAAAGGAATTTAAGACTTTGGTATGCACAGTAGTTTCTTTGGTACTATGACATCTTTGCTTAATTGGATCATGAATAACATTAGATCTTATACTGTGTGTGAAAATGGAATGAAATGGTGCACATTGTTTGGGATTAACTGCTGGTACTTGTCGAAGAAAAGATGTGGGTTTGTCTTTCAGAAGGAGCGTTTGTCCCTGATTTCAGCGATTGAGAAAACTAAACGGCTTGCTACATACACCGAGACTACTACGATTTTATTTCAACGGGGAAATAGAGGCACTCGGCCGAGTAGGGTGGTGCAGTGGAGCATGCCTCTCGCCGGGAACTGGAAGCTGAACACCAACGCTTCCCTCCATGGTGGTGCGACACATGCTTTTGGAGGAGGTCTCGTGAAAGACAACCTGGGCACGTGGAGGAGTGGTTTTGTGGTTAATATTGGAGCTTGTTCAATCTTGCAAGCTGAGGTATGGTGTGTGTTTTGTGGCATTAAGCACGCGCAATCGTTGGGCATCACTCGTTTGCTGGTTGAGTGTGATAATTTGGTTGCAGCGGAAATGATTAGAGGGAACTTTGTTATCACTGCTCTTTGCCGAGGTTTGATAAGAAGGATTCAGGAGGAAATGGAGAAATTTGAGTTTACTGAAGTTTGTGACATCCACCGGGAATCCAGTTTTGCCGCAGACTTCTTATCACATCATGCGTGTAATATCTGCATTTTTTCTCTTCCCGGTATTTCATTTTTGGGTGTATTTTTCTTTTTAGCAACTCGTTTGTAACCATATTGATATTTCGAGAATATTTAATATTAAACTTTTTGTCATCCGAGCTTGTTTCGGACTTGTTTTACCCAATTCCGTGTTTAATGTCTTTCTGTCGCTTTTTCGTTCGATTCTTGTAACCGTTGTTCGGAACCACTGTTTCGGGGTTGCCGCAGGTCCGTCTCATATTGTTATGCATGTGGTGAGCTTTCGTTTGTTGTTCCAATCTTGTATCGTATGTTCTGGATGTTTTGGGCCATTTTGTAATTTCCCAAAGTTTTGGGGTGATTACTAACATTGTGGTTTTTCGTGCCCTCGGGTAGTCGGAATTGTGTTTTCTTTTAGCGCTTGGTTGTGACTCGACCTTGTTGTTCGTGTGTCTCCTTCGGTTCGTTGTTTGGTGTCGGATGCACGTTGTTTTCATCCGAGATGGAATTCGCTGTTTTCCATCTCTGTGTGCTGCCTATGCTTCTGTCTGCACTCGATAGCGCATGCTACTATTGTTGTGTAGCGCACGCTATCGTTGTTTTGTAGCGCATGCTACGACCGTTTAGTAGCGCACGCTAACGGCTCGAGCACAGCAGTGACAGTGAGTTATTTCTGTTCTCTGCTCTCTGGACGAGCAGTTTAGCGCACGCTAAGAATGTATTCTAGCGCAAGCTATGGTCTAGGCTTAGCGCATGCTGGTGTCCAGTAGCGCACGCTAACCTGGCAGTCCAGAACTGGGCAGAATATTTCTGGACTCGGCCTGGTGTTCAGGTAGCGCACGCTATTTCCTGGTAGCGCACGATAACGGGCCAGAACCGTAGGTTCTGGACTAGGTTTTGACCGGATTCACCATTTCTTTCTCATTTCATCTTCTCTCCACGGCCAACGACTCCAAGGGCGATTTTGAGCGATTTCTTCTTCTAACCACTTCTGAGATCATTTTCCTTGAGTTCTTGGTGTGAATTAACAACATCTACTTGTGTTCTTCATCCTAAATCTAAGGTATTCTCCTAGAACCCTATTTTTGGGAAATTTGGGGTTTTTTGAATTTTTGTCCGATTCGTTCCGTATTGTTGATTAATCCATGACGCATATGAATAATCTTAGTAGTATTCATGTGTTTCCTACAAAATTTGGGTGAACTTCGATGTGTTCTTGAAATCGAGAGGGTTTGGAGTTGTTGTCCGCCCTCATCGATTTTGTCGTATGAAATTACATGAATCGTAGGTGGGTTTCGGGGCATTTTCTGTTATCGTTGTTTTGTCGAGTTGTTGTAATCAGGTTTGACGAATCGTCTAGGTTCGGTGTTCGGTTTCTCGCAACCGCAGTCGTAATCTTTCCCGTTCTCGTCGTCATTTAATCGAGGCAAGTACCCTTAATGAACTTACATGCTTAACATGGTAGTATTGCATGAGTAACGTGTGTGTGTGTGTGTGTTTGTTCACTACGGGTTAGATCCGACGGGGTATCGGTAGGGGTCTACAAAGGCATGGATCCGCAAGCTTGCTTTTAACCACTACGGGTTAGATCCGACGGGGTCTCGGTAGGGTTCCACAGATGCGTGGGTCCGCGGTTAATTGTGGTGTATTTTACAAATGTGTTTTAGATTATGGCGTTTCCGGAAATGTATGTTTCGAACTGATGTTTTCTCATTTGCATGCTTTGACTATATGTGTAACGTGTAAGTTGTTCATTGGTTACTTGTACTAGCGTAATTGCTAACCCCTTTGGGGACCAATTTTGGGGAAATTCTTGTTATGAATTTCAGGTCATGTTCAGCCGGACGAGCGGGCGCTGGGACAGTACGAGGATGCTGGCCACGGTTGTTGACATGTGCATTTGGGTTTCCTTTTTTCTATTGTCCTTTTTGAATTGGTTGTTTTTCTCAATTGCAAACTTATAGATAGTAATCGCAAGTACTTAGGCCTTTTTCTCGGATTGTGGTTTGTACCTTAAATGTTATTTATAAATGTCGTTGATGTTGGTTCCGCCGGTTATACCGGGAATTCTATTTTATCTTCGTCTAGGTGATGTGTGTTTTTCTCGCTAACCGAGATGGTTAAACGAGTGGTATTTCTTATATAGCCTGGTGGGTCCCAGAAAATGGTATCGGAGCAACTAGGTTTATGGATACCTAGGCTTGTCGGTTAATTGGGTCTAGTTGTGTTTTATTTTGCACATTGCACCCTGCTACCATCATCTCGGACTTCCAGTGCTCGTAAGTTTTCCTTACTCGATTACCTGTTTCTTTATATCCTACTTCTGATTCTTGAATTGTGGCTGATTTTCCTGTCGTACTTACTATCGCATTGCAATTTCTACCTCTTATCTTCAGTATGGATGCTGGGAGAGTCCGAGGTAGAGGTTCGCGGCTGTGGTCATACAATTCTGGGGCTGGTAGCACTGATGGTCATTAGAGCCATAGTGCTACTCATGAGGGCGCAGTCGGTGGTGGCACCGATCTTGGTGTTGCAGCTGTGATACAACAAATGGTGAACCAAATGGCTGCGATAGCTCAGGCAGTTCAGAACCTGACTCCGGCCCATGCTACTCAGGGCGGAGCAGATCATTGGCTTCAGAATGTCATCAAGATGCATCCTCCTCAGTTTTCGGGGGCTTCAGACCCGATTGGCTAGGAGGGGTGGATCAAGGAGATATCCAAGGTCTTTGTTGCCACCAACTGGCCTGAGGATCAGATGGTCCCTATTGCCCGATACTTTCTCACTGGGGACGCTACTGACTGGTGGGAGGCTGTTGAGCCTAAGGACCATGTTGCTTCATGGGTCGAGTTCAAGGACCTGATGGAGACCGAATATTGCATGTGGCCAGTTAAGCAGGCTCGAGTCCATGCTTTTTACAATGCTCAGCCTCGGGATATTCCTGTTTCTCAGGCTATTGCTGATTACAACCGGGAGTTGGGTTTCGTGAAGACCCAAGTTAGAGAGGAGAGCGACAAGATTTTCCACTTTTCCAGATGGATGAAACTGAAGATTCATGATTACATGTCTGGGCTCGCCTACACCACCTTGAAGGATTATCAGAGTAGACCTCTTGCATACGACATGTCCTTGACTGCTAGTGAGGCGGTTCGTCAGAACAAGAAAGAAGTCTGCCGGAAATTTTTCGGGCCATAAGTGGGGAGGTCAGCAGAAAACTCAGTCTGCTAACTTTTATGCTGATGGTGGTCCAGCTCGTTCTACTGGGGGTTTCCGCGGGGCTACCAGTGCTCCTTCCCGTGATGTGAAGTGTTTTAACTGTGGCCGACCAGGCCACATCAGTCGAGCTTGTCCTAGACCTTTGCGGACGTGTAATCAGTGTGGCCAGTCGGGCCACAAGGCTACTTTCTGTGCTGATAGAGAGAAAATTCTTGGTGCCCAGGCTTCCTTCCCAGTGCCTAGGGAACCAAGTCTGAATCACGGGTGGTTTGCTTCTCAGTCTCCGCCGAGTGCCAGTCGAGGGAGAGGTCAGAGTCAGCTCGCTAGAGGGGGAGCTTCTAGTGTCGGCTCCGCTCATCCGCGAGTTTATGAGATGAGGAGGGCCGATGATCCAGCAGCCACAGTGGCCAAATGTACCGTTCATATCGAGTCTCATCCTGTCAGCATGTTTTTTGATTGGGGTGTTACGCATTCATTCATCTCTCTGGAGTGTGTGCGCCATTTGAGTCTCGACTGTTTGACGCCTTATGAGCCTTTCATCGTTAAGCTTCCTAGCGGTGATATGATCGTTGGTAATGAGGAGGTCCAAGACCGTTCTGTGTTTATTTGTGAGAGGACTTGGCTCTCTAAACTTATTGTTGTGTGTATTGAGGGTAATGATTTGATTCTCGGGGATGATTGGCGCGAGCGGCATGGTGCAGTCATGAACTACCACACGGGGATCATCACCATGTTAGCCGAGGACGGCACCGAGCACCCTTTCGCGGGGCGAAAGAGGGGAAACCAGAAGTTCGTGATTAACGCCTTGAAGGCGATGAGACTCCTGCGGAAGGGGTGTACTGGTTATTGGTGCTATGTCTTGAAGGCAGGGGATGGTGGAGTCGAGTTTTCATCGATTCCAGTCGTTAGTGAGTTCCCTTATGTCTTTCCTGGCGAGTTACCGGGGTTGGCATCGGACCGTGAGGTTGAGTTCGCTATCGAATTAGAGCCGGGTGCGGCTCCGATTTTGAAGGCGCCATATCGCATGGCACCTTCAGAGATGGCTGTGTTGAAGAAGCAGTTGAGTGAGCTTCTTGAGTCAGGGTATGTTCGACCGAGCGCTTCATCTTGAGGCTCATCGGTTCTGTTTGTGCAGAAGAAGGATGGTTCACTGCGTTTATGTATCAACTACCGCGAGCTAAACAAGGTGACAATCAAGAACAAGTATCCCTTGTCGAGGATCGATGACTTGTTTGATCAGTTTCAGGGAGCTGCGGTATTCTCAAAGACCGATTTGAGATTGGGGTACTATCATCTTTGGGTGAAGGAGTCCGATATCCCGAAAATAGCTTTTTGGACGAGATACGGACATTATGAGTTTGTGTTTATGCCCTTTGGGCTAACCAACACATCGGCAGTGTTGACGCAGTTGATGAACAAAGTTTTCATAAAGTATTTGGATAGGTGTGTCGTCGTCTTCATTAACGATATCCTTATATATTCGAGGAACGAGGAGGAGAATGCGCATCATCTACGTGTGGTGTTAGACATTTTGAGGACCGAGCGACTCTATGCGAAGTTCTCGAAATGTGAGTTCTGGATGAAGGAGGTGATGTTTTTGGGTCACGTGATTTCAGCCGAGGGGGTCCGTGTGGATCCACAGAAGATTGAGGCAGTGTTGGATTGGGCGCCGCTTAAGAATGTGAAGGAGGTTCGTAGTTTCTTGGGTTTGATGGGCTACTATCGTAGGTTCGTCGAGGGGTTTACGAAACTGGGTTGGCCACTTGCACAGTTGCTTCAGAAATCTGAGAAGTTCGTCTGGAATGATGGAAGACAGTCGAGTTTTGAGGAGCTGGAGAGGCATTTGACTTCAGCTCCGATTTTAGTGTTGTCGTGTGGCAACGAGGGTTTTGCTGTTTATAGTGATGCTTCGAGTCAGGGTCTCGGGTGTGTATTGATGCAGCACGGCAAGACTATTGCATATGCGTCGAGGCAGTTGAGGCCGTACGAGCTCAATTACCCTACTCACGATTTAGAGTTAGCGGCATTTGTCTTTGCACTCAAGATTTGGCGTCACTATCTTTTTTGGCTCTGCATGTCAGATTTTTACCGATCATAAAAGTCTTAAGTACATATTCACTCAACGGCAGTTGAATATGAGGCAGAGGAGGTGGTTGGAGTTGATTAAGGATTATGACCTCGAGATCCTTTATCATCCGGGCAAGGCGAACGTCGTGGTGGATGCCTTGAGTTGGAGACCGGTTGCGTTGCAGGCGCTTGAGATACTTACGTCTCAATCTGAGCTTCATTGGGATTTGATCGAGTTGAGTGTTGAGATTTTGTTGCCAGGAGATATCGGGCAACTTTGCACTTTGGATATTTCGTCGTCGTTGATCGATGAAATTAAGCTAAAGCAATTGGAGGTTCCGATGATTACTCAAATCCAAGAGAATTTTCTTAAGGGTAAGTCTCCCGGGTTTGTGATTCATGAGAATGGTGTGTTGAGATTCGAGAGTCGGCTTTGTGTACCGAATGACTTGGAATTAAGGCAGAGTATTTTGCGAGAGTCCCATGGTACGCCTTACTCAGTTCATCCTGGTTCGAGTAAGATGTACAAGGAACTAAGGATGAAATTTTGGTGGAATGACATGAAGGAGGAGGTCGCGCGGTTTGTAGCGAGATGTTTGACTTGTCAACAGGCGAAAATCGAGCATTGGCGACCAACCGTGTTATTGCAGTCGCTTCCCGTTCCATAATGGAAATGGGAAGATAGTTCGATGGACTTCATCACGATTTTGCCGAGATCGAGATCGGGCATGAATATGGTTTGGGTGATTGTGGACCATCTGACCAAGTCGGCACATTTTTTGGGCATCAAGGATACTTGGGGTCCGGAGAAATTGGCTCGTGTGTTTATTGCGCAGATTGTGAGGCTTCACGGTACTCCGAAGTCTATTATTTCGGATTGTGATGGCCATTTTGTATCGCACTTTTGGCAGGCGGTACATAAGGCGTTGGGCACTCATTTGCGTTGGAGTACTTCTTTTCATCCTCAGTCAGATGGGCAGTTGGAACGCACTATCCAGACATTTGAGGATATGTTGCGTGCTTGTGCTCTCGATTGTAGCAGTTACTGGGAGGAGCATTTGCCATTGATCGAATTCACATACAACAATAGTTGGCATGCATTGATTCGAATGGCACCATATGAGGCACTTTATGGGTGGCGATGTCGATCGCCGATTTGTTGGAACGACGCATCCGATTTGGTTGGGACCGAATCGAATATCGCTATGGAGATGAGGCGGAAGGTGGAATTGATTCGGGAGAGGATGTTGATTGCTCAGAGTCGACAGAAGTTATATGTCAATGTTTGTCATCGACCTTTGGAATTCGAGGTGGGAGACCACGTTTTTCTAAAGGTGTCGCCGACGAGGGGAGTTTTTCGCTTCGGGAAGAAGGAAAAGTTGAGCCCGAGATTTATTGGGCCCTTTGAGATTCTAGAGAGAGTCGGTGAGTTGGCATACCGTTTGGCGTTGCCTCCGGCCTTGAGTCATGTTCATAGCGTTTTCCATGTTTCCCAGCTGAGGAAATATGGTCCGGATCCTATTCACGTCATCGACTATGGTGAGATTGATGTCGCCGAGGATATTACCTTCGAGGAGTGCCTCTTGAAGATTTTGGAGCACCGTGAGAAGCGACTGAGGCATAAGACCATCCCTTTGGTTAAGGTGCGGTGGTCGAGGCATGGTGACGAGGAGGCAACCTGGGAAACCGAGGATAGCATGCGTGCTAAGTACCCCGAGTTGTTTGTTTCTTAAGTTTCGGGACGAAACTTATTTTTAGAGGGGTAAAATGTAATATCTGCATTTTTTCTCTTCCCATATTTTCATTTTTAGGTGTATTTTTCATTTTTAGTAACTCGTTTGTAACCGTATTGATATTTTGAGAATATTTAATATTGGACTTTTTGTCATCCGAGCTTGTTTCGGACTTGTTTTACCCAATTCCGTGTTTAATGTCTTTTTGTCACTTTTTCGTTCGCTTCTTGTAATCGTTGTTCGAAACCGCTGTTTCGGGGTTGCTGCAGGTCAGTCTCATATTGTTATGCATGTGGTGAGCTTTCGTTTGTTGTTCCAATCTTGTATCGTGTGTTCCGGATGTTTTGGGCCATTTTGTAATTTCCCAAAGTTTTGGGGTGATTACTAACATTGTGGTTTTCTGTGCCCTCGGGTAGTCGGAATTATGTTTTCTTTTAGCGCTTTGGTTATGACTTGACCTTTTTGTTCGTATGTCTCCTTCAGTTTGTTGTTTGGTGTCGGATATGCTAACTTTTATCGTTAGCGTACGCTACGTCTCTCTGGTTATAAAAATCAGAGAGTTGACCAGATTCACCATTTCTTTCTCATTTCATCTTCTCTCCGCGACCGACGACTCCAAGGGCGATTTGGGGCGATTTCTTTTTCCAACCACTTCTGAGATCATTTTGCTTGCGTTCTTGGTGTGAATTAACAACATGTACTTGTGTTCTTCATCCTAAATCTAAGGTATTCTCCTAGAACCCTATTTTTGGGAATTTGGGGGTTTTTTGAATTTTCGTCCGATTCGTTCCGTATTGTTGATTAATCCATGACGTATATGATTAATCTTAGTAGTATTCATGTGTTTCCTACGAAAGTTTGGTGAACTTCGGTGTGTTCTTGAGATCGAGAGGGTTTGGGGTTGTTGTACGCCCTTGTCGATTTTATCGTATGAAATTACATGAATCGTAGGTGGGTTTCCGGGCGTTTTCCGTTATCGTTGTTTTGTCGAGTTGTTGTAATCGTGTTTGACGAATCATCTAGGTTTGGTGTTCGGTTTCTCACAACCGCGGTCGTAATCTTTCCCGTTCTCGTCGTCGTTTAATCGAGGCAATTACCCTTAATGAACTTACATGCTTAACATGGTAGTATTGCATGAGTAACATGTTTGTGTGTATGCTCACTACGGGTTAGATCCGACGGAGTCTCGGTAGGGGTCCACAGAGGCGTGGATCCGAGAGCTTGCATTTAACCACTACGGGTTAGATCTGACGGGGTCTCGGTAGGGGTCCACAGAGGCGTGAATTAGTGGTTAATTGTGGTGCATTTTACAAATGTGTTTTCGATTATGGAATTTCCGGAAATGTGTGTTTCGAACTGATGTTTTCTCATTTGCATGCTTTGACTATGTGTGTAATGTGTAAGTTGTTCATTGGTTACTTGTACTAGCGTAATTGCTAACCCCTTTGGGGACCCGCTTCGGGGAAATTCTTGTTATGAATTTCAGGTCATCTTCAGCCGGACGAGCTGTTGGGATTCGGTGCCTAAATCGAAGGCCCAGCGGAAGCGGTAAAAACAAAAATAAATTCGATCTGAATCCCTACGAGGATCGCTCGAGCTACGTATATATGAATATACAAACGAAAACACAAGAGATATAGAAACTCACCCTTGTAGTCCGTTGATTAAATGGATTCCTTCTCTTGAGCTATTCCCCAAGCTTTAAACGAATTCTCTACGATCCAAAGCGCTCCAAGCACTCGAATGATCCAACGTCGAAAATACAATGCCTCTACTTGCCATGCGTCGGACAAACGAATGGGAGGATGATCACCTTGCTATCCTCCAAGGATACGGCTAGAGATAAGTGATGAAGCTATTTGATTATAACACTCTAAGTGTATAATCTATATCTCTCAATTTATCTTGAATTTTTCTCTAAGAAAACTCAAGAACAATGTAATGAACAAGAAGAATACTTAAAGAAATATTTTCTCTCTCTCTTTTGCTCAAAACCGTAAGTCTTGGTGTAGTTGGCAAAATGAGATAGTCTTCCTCTTTTATTCCACTCTAATCACCAACCTTGAGATATCACTTGGATATCTTGGCCCCTCATATCTTGATTTTCCATTATTAAAATGGTGACCAAAGACCAAGAGGGAGTTGGTGAGGGGGGCGACCATCTAGAAGGAGTCGGGCGAGTTTGGTGCGTTTTGGACTCCCGTGAGTCTAAACAGATAAATTCCGATTCCGTCGCGATGTATTTATATCTATAAATTAATCTAATTAATCATTCATATCAAATACATAATAATATAATTAATTTCTCCAAGAAATAATTATATTCATGAATTAAACCACCCGGTAATTTATTTAATTCATTAGGCCATAAATTAATTTATCCAATAAATCAATTTAGACATCCAATGTCCCAGTAAATAAGATATCCAATATCTAATATTCATAATGAGAGAATAAGCTCGATTCATTCCGTCGTCAATCCTATTGCGCGACTCGGTAGGTCCGTCTCAGTCAGTAATGGGAGGAAACAAAGAGTAGTAGCACCACCTAGCCACCCTGGCGGCCTACGCTGTACCCCAATTGAGAACGAATGATTGGGATCATTCAAGAACCATTCTGTTGTGAATACCAGTATACGTATAAACCCTTCTTTCAAATGTCCCGATCAAGTTATAGGGTCACGATCAGTCAAACCCTATCTGTACTTGATGCTATGCATGCATTAAATACAAATCGAGATCATCGAGCTCTCGTGTATCCAATACAACTAGCTCCAATGCTTTGGCCAAAGACTTATGATCTCATATGCCAATAACCGTATAGGACATATAACCCGCTCACTAATGGGAGATAGAATTCTATCTTGATATTCAGTAGGACCTGCTACTTGCCCGTCAAGATGCACATCGAGGTTGACCCCCACCTTCCGGTTTTCTGGGTCGAACAACTCTAATGAAAATCTTAACGTCACAAGCACATCCGTACTAAATCCTCAAGTCGAAGGTTCACGAATACCTATCACAACCTTTCGATTCCATCATTGGCTGTCCTGGAGTGAAATCCGTGTGACGAATCGAGGGTGAGTTAGCTCGAGTATACTAATCCAATTAGCATACCTATAACGTGTGCTCTGTTAAGAGTATGCCCTCGAATGCCACTCAGAGGATGTTGAGTTAGGGCATTGTACTTGTTATTATGTAAATCATCAATATAAGGCAATGAATGGTTCTTTATTTACTGGTAGTTATTGGCATTCCTAACTCGTAAATATACATATAGAAACTAGTCCGTGTATTTGAGAGCAAAACGTTCCACTCCTTATTGGATAAGGGGGTCGGCACTGGAAAGGTTTATAGCTCAAATACGTAATCGTTCGCAAGTCGATGAAAATTGACTGGGCGTTAAGTTTATGTGAAGACTTGTATGACGTGTTATTTGACAAGGAGAGTGCCTGTCGAACAATAATGGTTAGTGGGAGCACACATTATAGGTATGCTAATTGGATTAGTATACTCGAACCGACTCACCCTCGATTCGTCACACGGATTTCACTCCGGGACAGTCAATGATGGAATCGAAAGGTTGTGATAGGTATTCGTGAACTTTCGACATGAGTATTTAGTAGGGATGTGCTTGTGACGTCAAGATTTTCATTAGAGTAGTTCGACCCTATAAACCGGAAGGCGGGGGTCAACCTCGACCTGCATCTTGATGGGCAAGTAGCAGGTCCTACTGAATACCAAGATAGAATTCTTTCTCCTGTTAGTGAACGGGATATATGTCCTATGCTGTTATTAGCAGATGATATCATAAGTCTTTGGCCAAAGCAATGGAGCTAGCTGTATTAGATACACGAGAGCTCGATGATCTCGATTTGCATTAACGCATGCATAGCGTGAAGTACAGATAGGGTTTGACTGACCGTGACCCTATAACTTGAACGGGACATTTGAAAGAAGGGTTTGCACGTATACTGGTATTCACAATAGAATGGTTCTTGAATGATCCCAATCATTCGTTCTCAGATGGGGTACATTGTAGGCCGCCAGGCTGGCTAGGTGGTGCTACTACTCTTTGGTTCCTCCCATTGCTGACTGAGACGGACCTACCGAGTCGCGCAATAGGATGGACGATGGAATGTATCAATCTTATTATCTCATTATGAATATTAGATATTGGATATCTAATTTGGGACATTAGATGTTTAAATCGATTTATTGGATAAATTGATTTACGGCCTAATGAATTAAATAAATTACTAGGTGATTAATTTAATTCATAGATATAATTATTTCTTGGAGAAATTAATTATGTTGTTATCTATTTAATGTGATTAATTGATTGGATTAATTAATCGACACAAATACATCGGAACGAAATAGGAGTTTATCTGTTTGGACTCACGGGAGTCCGAAATGAACCGAACTCATCCCGGCTCCTTCTAGATGGCCGCCCCATTTTCCCTCTTCTTTCCTTTGGTCATAGTCTCCACCTTAATTGGTGGATGACTTGAAGTATCAAGGGAACAAGATCTTTTAATTAATTCATTTAATTATTTGGTCTTGATTTGGGAGGATTTTATGGAGAATAAAATGAAGACTCTCATCACTTGTTTTGAAAGCCTTCCAACGTGAGGAGAGAGAGAGAGAGAGAGAGAGAGAGAGAGAGAGAGAGAGAGAGAGAGAGAGAGAGAGATAGACTTTGAGTTTAACACTCATCTTCATCTTCTTCATTCACTTCTTCTTCATTTTTCTTGGAGAAAAATTGAGAGAAAATATTGAGAGAGTAAGATTAAAACACTTAGAGTGTAATAATCTTAACATACAAAGCTTCATCACTTGATTCTAGCCGTAACCTTAGAGGTTAATCGGGTGTTGTCATTCCGGTCATTTCTTCGGCGCGTGACAAGTAGAGGCGCGGTATTTCGGCGTTGGATTGTTCAAGTGCTTGGAGTGCTTCGTTCGTAGAGAATTCAAGTAAAGATTGGGGAATATCTCAAGAGAAGGATTCCATCTAGTCAACGGACTACAACGGTGAGTTTCTATATCTCTTGTTGAATTCGTTTATATATATTTGTATATACGTAGCTCGATCGATCCTCGTAAGGATTCGGATCGAATTAATTTTCATTTTACCGCTTCCGCTGGGCCTTCGTTTTAGGAACCGGATCCCAACATGCTCCCACTAACCATCAGTGTTCGACAGGCACTCTCCATGTCAAAGAACACGTCATACAAGATTTCACATAAACTTAACGCCCAGTCAAGTTTCATCGACTTGCGAATGATTAAGTATTTGAGCTATAAACCTTTCCAGTGCCGACCCCCTTATCCAATAAAGAGTGGAATGTTTTGCTCTCAAATACACGGACTAGTTTGTATATGTATATTTACGAGTTAGGAATGCCAGTAATTACCAGTAAATAAAGAAACATACATTGCCTTATATTAATGATTTACATAATAACAAGTACAATGCCCTCACTCAACATCCTTTGAGTGGCATTCGAGGGCATACTCCTAACACGAGCGGGCGCTGGGACAGTACGAGGATGCTGGCCAGGGTTGTTGACATGTGCATTTGGGTTTCCTTGTTTCTGTTGTCCTTTTTGAATTGGTTGTTTTTCTCAATTGCAAACTTATAGATAGTACTCGCGAGTACTTAGGCCTTTTTCTCGAATTGTGGTTTGTACCTTAAATGTTATTTATAAATGTCGTTGATGTTGGTTCCGCCAGTTATACCGGGCGTTCTATTTTTATCTTCGTCTTGGTGATGTGTGTTTTTATCGCTAATCGAGATGGTTAAATGAGTGGTATTTCTTATTTAGCCTGGTGGGTCCCATGTAGGGGTCCACGGCGCTGTAATATACCCTGAATATCTCGGGGGTGTTACAATGCGTACACCTACCCTCGAGGATTTCACATTCTCTCACGACCACTTGAGGAGCTTAAACTCTGGATCTCTCATGAATTGTTAGTATTTCGTACAGTAGGTAGTTTTTATTCGTAATGGGCTCCGCCGCCTTTTCCACAAAAAAAAGGAATTTAAGACTAAGACATCTCAAGTATCGCCAAATGAGGCCTAATAGTATGTTTTTTAGGTATATGAAATTATTCTATTCTAGATTTAAACTTTATGATGTTCATGCACCATATATTTGCAGACCAGAAAATGTAGACTCGCACATCCAGATCCAAGAAACATAGTAGCACATGACACTATCTACTAATCAGAAAAGCAGGTGGTGCATGGAGTCCCACTTAAGGATGATTGCTACAGAGTTCGAATTGTTGATTTAAAAAAGTCGGCTGCCTTTTAACCCATCCAAGTTGGTGAACACAAAATAGTAGGGGATGCTCATCGTAGCTTCGTCGCTTGGACAAAAAGACCTTGTGATCCCTGGCTTGAAGGTTATTTGCTTATCTATTTTACTCTATATATCACTAACGGTTAATTATCTGCAAGAGTATAGTTGTTTGCTAGATATGGATATTAATTTTGTTCTATACGCGGATGAAGACTATGATCTTGTTGATATTTGTGTTATCATACATCTCTCTTGCTTTTTAGATTCCTTCTTCGAGATTTAATTTGTTTTTAGGCTATTGTACTGCCTACTGGTGTGCCGTCATCATCATATCTTCTGTAGGAAATCTTACGAAAAATGCTTCTGGGAGTTTGATGTCATGTTAGATTTTCAAGAGATAGTGGTTATGGAGGCTGCATGTTAAAATCTATAATCATCTGCAGAAGTGAGAATTTTTATTTCCTTTCGCTATGTGATGTGGTGAACGAGTCACTATGCTTCTTGGGAGATTATGATCGTGTCTCCAAGCTCAAAACTTAATGGCTTTATTTATGTCTTTTCTTAAAACTTTTTTAATAAGCCCATCCGTCTATTGGACCTTTATGAGCTTTTGAGAACTATTTATATGTGCTATTAGGTTATTATTAGGGTCGTTGATTTTTTATTGGAATTAAGACTTTGAGAGTCGTCTAGTATCAATTGTATTAAGATGTTCATCTCTCCTTCATGTTTACGCTTTCTGTACGTCAGTTGGTATCACGAGTCCGGTCCGATGCCTCCTCGTCGCCAGCCCCCAGTTGATGCCGCCCAAGCAGCCACACGGTGCGATGCTGACGTCGTGGATTCGGACCGTCAAATCACTATGCTCGTGGTCGGATTAGAGGAACTCTGCTTCGTGGTTGCCACTGCCCTTCCGAACGCCCGACACGACCATCGATCCATTCCCGATCATCCAGCCCCTGCACGCCGCCGGCCTGACGCCCCCCGTGCACGTCCAGATTTCAATGATTATGACAATGACGATGAGGAGACAGTTGATGAAAGCCCGTTTGCCCTATTAGCTCGTGCACCACCACAGGTTGGCTAAATAGATGACCGGCGATGGGAGTCTGGGTTCAAGCTTGAAATACAAGAGTTCACCAGAAGTCTTGACCCTTGTGAGTTTCTTGACTGGATAAATACGGTGGAGGATTTAATGGATTTCAAATCCATCCCCGACAACAAACGTGTTGCCCTGGTTGCAACCCATTTTCCACGGCCGTGCTTCGTCTTGGTGGCAGCAGATCAAGACTGCTCGCATCCACCTTGGCAAGCCTCGCATAACCATATGGAGCAAATTTCGAAAACACTTGGAGCGAGAGTTCCTTTCATATAATTTTGAGGGCACCTTTTTCAGCGTTTTCATGCACTACGTAAAGGTTCCCGTTCGGTCGACGTCTACACCGATGAGTCCTACCGATACCTATCTCGCTTAGATATATGAGACGCCACTATGCAGTTGGTCTCTCATTGTATCAGAGGCTTGAAGCAGTCCCTACAGGACACACTTACTATGCTCGCACTAGCGACGGTCTCCGAAGCTCACCAACGAGCAATCCTCCTGGAACAGCAACCGATACGGCAATGCACCAACCGCCAACTATACCTACGCCAACTACGGCCCATCTTCAGTCTGCTCCACCTCCATCGGTGAGTGACGGTAGCTCGTCATCAACTTCGGATGTACGCTACATTGCATGCGGCGAGGTAGGGCATCGTCGGGCGTCTTGCCATCGAGCCCATCAGCGCTCTTTGTTTATGAGTGAGAAACTCATCCGTATGATGCACCACCTGTGTTCGATGAGTACACTTCGAATACTTTGCCGTAGGAGCACGTGAACGGTGTTGTTGGATCGTTATTGGTGATACGTCGTTCTTTTCTATCATATAAGGAGCTTGTGGCGTCATAGGCCCTTCATCACCATATCTTCGAGTCGACATACATTATCGAGGGTAAGGTGTGCCGTTTTTATTATTGATTTCCTGTGAAAATGTGATGTCTGCTGATGTTGTTGCTAAAGTGAATTTACATACCGAGTTTCTTTATACACTTGCTTGGATCCAACGTGGTAATTCGATGGCTGTCGATTGTCAATTCAGTGTTAATTTTTTAGTTGGGTCTAAGTATCGAGATACAATTTGGTGTGATGTGGTTCCGATGGATGCTTGTCATTTGCTTTTGGGTAGCCCGTGGGAGTTTGATAGGTCTGTCATACATGATGGTCGTCAGAATACATACAGTTTCCTATTTGATGGGTCCAAGATAATGCTGCATCGCTCGATGCCTAAGACACCCCTCCTATTGATAATATTTTGTTGCTATCTCGTTATGAGTTTTTGCATGAGATGGAGTTGGGTCATTTTGTAGTTTTATTATTGGGTGTTGACCGTGCTGATCCTGTTTCGGATGTAGCGCCCGCGAATCGCGTACTTTTGGGTGATTATGTTGATGTTTTTCCTGCTGAGTTACCTCCGGATTTGCCACCACTATGGGATATACAACATCACATTGATTTAGTGTTGGGAGCTTCTCTTCCGAACCAGCCTCACTACCGTATGAACCCTGTTAAACATGAGGAGTTATGACGGCAGGTGGAGGAGCTGTTAGAGAATGGTTTGATTAGACAGAGTTTTAGCCCTTATATTGTTCCTGCCCTTCTCATTCCCAAGAAAGATTCTTCCTGGAGAATGTGTGTTGACAGTAGGGCTATCAATAAGGTTACTGTCCGGTATCGATTTCCTATACCCCGCCTGGATGATTTAATCGACCAGCTCAGTGGTGCTATGGTGTTCAGTAAGCTGGATCTGCGCAGTGGATACCATCAGATTCGTATCTGGTGATGAGTGGAAAACAGCCTTTAACACCCGTGAAGGCCTGTTTGAATGGTTGATGATGCCTTTTGGCCTCTCCAATGCTCCGAGCACGTTCATACGCATTATGAACCAGTCATTCCGCTCCTTTATTTGTACTTGTCTCATCGTCAACTTTGATGATATCCTGATATACAGTTATTCGTTTGATGAGCATCTTAGTCATTTACATGCCATCATCACTATGAGAGACGAGAAATTCTATGCATCTCCACAGAAGTGTATTTTTGGGGTGCATTCAGTCTCACCGTAGTCCCCCTTTTTCCAATCTCCTGGTGTTATTCTGGGTATATTATCTCGGCAGAGGGGATTCGAGTGGACGACTCAAAGATTTCTACGATTAGAGATTGTCCCTCCTCAACTACAGTTATAGAGGCCCAGAGTTTTCATGGCCTTGCTTCTTCCTACCGACGTTTCATTGCTCACTTCAATGCCATTATGGCACTAGTGACGGACTGTATTGGCACAAAACCTTTCCTTTGGACACTCGCGGCAGAAAGTTCTTTTCAAGATATCAAACACCGACTTATCTCAGCATCGGTTCTGTTACTTCCTGATTTCGAGTAGCCCTTCGAGTTGTCTTGTAATGCGTCGAAGGCAGGCATTGGTGTGGTTTTGGGTCGGGGTGGCACCATGTGGCCTTCTTTAGTGAGAAAAGCTCCGGTCCTTGTAGTCGCTACAACACTTACGACGTGGAGTTCTATGCATTGGTTCGAGTTGTTCGTCATTCACGACATTATATTTTTCACATAGAATTTGTCCTTTTCTCTGATCATGAGGCCTTACGTCACTTGGCTACAGAGGACAACCTTTCTGCTCGTCATGCCTCTTGGGCTACTTTTCTCCAATAGTTCACTTTTTTTTGAAGCATCGATCGGGACTGTCGAACAGGGTGGTGGATGCTTTGAGTTGTCGTGCACTGGTGATTTCTGACCTACGTGTCATAGTTTCAGGCATTGAGCTTCTACCCGAGTCTTATGCAGATGATCGCTTCTTCAGCCTCATTTGTCTCGGATTCATTTGAGTGATTCCTCGAATTTTGTCTTACTCGATCGACGCCTCTTCAAAGGTACCCGTCTTTGTATTCCTGACACTAGTCTCCGCCTCTGCCTGATTTTTGAGATACACAGTGCTGGTCATATGGGTCATGACATATCTATTAAACTCGTACAACGCTCTTACTTTTGGCCTACTATCTGACAGGATGTCACCAGGTATGTCCTTTGATGTCGTGTTTGTCAGGTTTCGAAAGGCACGTCGACCAACATGGGACTTTACCGACCTCTACCTACACCCAATGCTCCTTAGATTTCTATTAGCATGGACTTTGTCCTGGGTTTGCCTCGCACTCATCGTGGAAGTGATTCCATCTTTTTCGTGGTGGACCGTTTTTCGAAGATGGTTCACTTTATTCCATGGAAGAAGATAACTGATGCCGTGCATGTGGAAAAATTATTTTTTCCTGAGGTGTATCGTCTTCATGGGTTGCCTTCTTCCATCGTCTCCGATCGTGATACGTGATTTTTGAGTTTTTTGGAAGAGTTTATGGCGTATGGAACACACCCGTCCTGATTTCAGTAGTGCATCTCACCCACAGACAGATGGCCAGACGTAGGGTTGTAAATCGTTCTTTGGGTAACTTACTCAGATGCTTGGTGGGAGAGCATTTGCGGTCATGGGATACCCAGGTGAGTCAGATGGAATTTGCTCATAATTTGGTTGTGAACCGGAGTACGGGCTTTGCCCATTTTCAGATTGTTTATACATCGATTCCTCAGAGACCTTCGGATTTGATTGAACTACCATCGGCGATTAAGGAGGATACCCGTGGATTGGGCTAAGAATACAGGAATGGTGCACATATTAAGTCTTCTAAGCTCGGATAGAGATTTTCATTCAGGAAATGGAGATATCTCTGACTCGGGTCTTCTTGTGCACATAGTACATTTCCTTGTGTACTCTGTATTCTCCTACGGGTAGAAACACCAGCATCAATCTTTCCAATTATCAACTCTTGTGGGTGATCTCTCAACCATCTTCTGTCGGGTTCTAATTCGGGGTCCCGTACTATATCTTGAGTTGCTGTAGTTTCGGCTTCATCTTGTACAGCATCGTCTTCATCTACGTCAGTTCTTACAGCTGTGGGGTTGATTTATAGGTCAACGACAGGTTCGATAGGAGTTGGTGGATCTATGATGGAAAGTTGTTGGATGTTCTAAAAAAGGTCTTCTACTCCTGTAGGATCATGGTGAGGTTCATCGAACACTACATGAACTGATTCCTCAATTGTTAGCTTCCTTTTATTGAAGATCATGTAAGCTTTGCTAACAGAGGAATATCCTTCAAATATCCCTTCATCCGATTTCTCATCGAAGGTTCTAAGCTGATCCTTACCGTTGTTCAAAACGTACATCTACATCCAAAAATGTGAAAGTACGAAACTAACAGAGTTTTGTTGTTCCAAAATATTATCCGGAGATAGATATTGCTGGATGAGTGGATAGCAAACAAATGCGAGAACACTTCCGTGAGAAAAGTAAATAACATAAGGTTTGCCGGGGTTGTTAGTACCGGGCTTGAATGCTCTCGCGAGCTGTTATTAATACAAATATTCGGGGATACAAGTATTAATGTAAGAATACAATTACAATGAGTGTAAAGATTCTTGTTATCTTAGCTAGTGAGCGTGTAGATTGCCGGAAGAACCAGATATGATGCTCTGTGAGTTCTTGTAACAACGTAGATGAGCTGAGACGGCGGTGAGAGATCGACAGTCTCTCATGGCGTGTATTAGCTATATCTTTAAGCTCCTGGACTTGTATGTCTCTTGGAATCTGCACTGTGGAGACTTCTTGCCTCTGCCGACCGTCTTCTGGATGAGAGGTTCTGAGAGGGAAATCCTGAGGTAGATTTAGGAGAGAAAGCTGGGATCTTGATGGTATGTATGTTCTTCTGTATTTCCGTGAATGAATTCAGAATATAGGTGAACGAATTGGGAACCTTTTTCCAGTAGGAGGAGGTTCTCTATTTATAGGACTTGGATATGCCGGGTGATCGCCTCAACTGTATTATAATAAGCGGGCGATCTTCTTTTAGAACATGGGCTTGTCCCCTTAAAGTCTGTAGGAGTTGCTGGCAGTCAGTCGCGCGGTCCAATGAGAAGCCTGCACGTGTCTGAGTCGCTGTCACGGGTGGTCCCACCTTGTGCCTTTCGGCGGGCTTGTCGGTAGGTAAATCCGCCCTTGTCAGAGACAGTTGTTGGTGGTCAATGATCCATGAAATGCGGATCTTGTCTTGAATCTGCACATGGGCGCTGCTTTGGGATCTATTCTTCGTGGACTTTGACAGACGATGGTCCCAGCTCGTGGTGTAGGACGATAGTCCTTAGCCGAGCACTAGAGTCGATCGCCAGGTGCCAAAGGGTGATCGCCTTGAGAGTCGATCGCTAGGTACTTGATGGTGGTCTGGTATCATCGCTTAGGCAAGCTCGCCGTAGCTTGATTGGTTGTGGACTCGGTCGCTCGGCCTTGTAGTCGATCGCTTGTCTAGGTGAATAAATCTCGATACAACAATTGCCCCCCAGCTCGCTCCTATGTTGGAAACGTGGGGTGAGGTGGTTCTGCTGGCGAGCGCTGAACTTTCGACGAGCGACTCTGCATTTCACTGAACTGGCGATCGCTGAACTTTCGACGAGTGACTCTGCGTTTCACTGAACTGGCGATCGTCTTTGAGCTGATTGATTCTAAATTTGGACGATCTGGTAGGTTGCTGAAAATAGCGGGAAACGGCAGCGGATGCGGAAAGGTCTTTGGGACACGTGTTGAATTCCTGTTGGGGGAGACCTACGGTCATTTATGACTCCTCGACTGACGCGTCCTTGAAAATATGCGTACGCGGGTTTCAAGGGGGTCAATAAATGCGACGGTTGCACTTCAGCCCCTCAGACTCTCCTTAATTGCTTATAAGTCCCTGCCATCTCCTATAAAAAGGGCAGGGTGGCTGTGTTCATTCTTACGCACATTTACTGGAGAAAGAAGGATTTGCTGAAGATTTTTCTGAAGATCTTATTGCCGATCGTCGGCCGATTTCATCTTGGGTAAGAACACACTTCTCTTTTCCTCATCTTGAATTCAAGAATGTCTGGAACATCTTCTTCACATGGAGTGGGCACTTTCTCCGCCGCTGGGACTTCTGATGTCCGGGGAGGATCCTCCGCTGAGTTCCATCTGGAGACGGCCGCTGAGGCTATTCAGGCCGGAATTGACCCTGCGGAGGTCGAGGCGCTGTTCAACGAGGCTGACGTGGCTAAGGAGGCGGCCGTCGAACATAGGCGCTCTCAGATGGAGAAAGATCTTGCGTCGTGGCCTATCGGGAGCGACAAAGGTTTGGCCAGGCATATGTGGCATTTGCTGATATAATGGAGAGGTTGGCCGGCCCGTCTCCAAGATTTGACTTTCGGGAGTATTCGATCGCTCACCCTTATCAACCTCCCAAGCGACCGCTATTTCGGGCTGCTCAGCGATCTCTGTGGTCGCTTGGCCAAATCAGGAGTTCGGCGACCAGGAAGGATCTGGCCGTCTGGAGGACGAGGTTTCATATCCCTTCAGACGTGGATCTCTTTGTGCCGGCCGAGAATGAGAGAGCCGATCAACCTCCGGAGGGGATGGTCGCTGTGAACGAAGCGATCATGGAGGCAGGGTTGCGATTTCCTTTGTCGTTCGCTGTCTCCCATATGTTGGCTGCCTGGAACGTGGCGCCTCTCCACCTGACGCCAAATGCTTGGCTCTAGATAATTTGTACCCTCACCTTGTTCGGCAGTCACCGACTGTACCGCCTCCCTTCGCCGTCGGAGATGAACCACCTGTTCAAGCTGACGGTTCAGAAAGGGTCGGTCGGAGGCTATCATATACAAGGCCGATCCGGTCGGGTGATCCGTGGAGTCCCGAACAAGGCGCGGGGCGATCCGACGAAGTGGTTCTGGTTCGTCGGTGCCTGGAAAGCCTCAGCGAGCGACAATCCCACTGGCGAGCTGGAGATTCCCACTGGTTTTAGGGAGAGAAATCCCGGTAAGGGTTCAGACTCTCCCTTAGTTCGGATATGTTCTGAACTGATCTAATTTGATTTTGTTTTTGCAGGTTTCCACATTCCGGCGATCGAGGAGTTGTCTTTTGCTTTCCTGGTCGTCTGGGAGTGGATACGAAGTTTGTCGGACGACGACCTGAATGCTAGCCGGATCAATAAGCAGAGTCGCTGGTTGTCCGCTCGCCTGTTCCGTTTTCCGAGACATCCCTCGGTCTCAGGTACGAATTTCTACGATCTCCATTTGCTGGGCGATCGTCCTTTTGGAGGAATATGACTAACTGTGGCTCGATTGTTCTCATTTGTAGAGGTTCGTTTTCCTTGCTTTTTGGAGCCCCCATCGGAGATTGCTATGTCGAACCCTGGAGTTCTGGGTCGTCTCCGCCAGACGAAATCGGCTCCTCCTGTGGCGTTACCTATCATCCCGGTGGTGGAGCCTCTCGTGGAGCCGATCGTTGATGAGGAGGAAGTTCGGGAGGAGGGGCTTCGGACGAATCGCAAACGGCAGAGGTTGGGAGAAACTCCAGTTTCTACCCCTGCCAGCGAGGTGCCGACCGCCGCGCCTCCGATCACCGTGGTTCCTCCGGAGAGTGAGCCTACTCCCTCCGCGGCTTTCCTACGGGATATGGCGATCGCCGAAGCTGAGACCCCTCGCGGGAAGCCATACTTCGGTCGCGATCCAGAGAGCCGAGAGGTAAGCTTTGCTTGCTGAGTTGAATTTTTTCATTTGCGTGGGAGATGTGCTAATTTTGTTGTTTTGATGCAAGATCCGTAGCACTGATCCGTCTTGTCCGCCGATGGTGCGGGATTTCCTGGCGAGCCGATCTCCTCGCCAATCCTGTGATCTCTCGTTGTACGTCAACCGGGATGTCTCTGCTTTACCGAAGGCCTGGATGACCGATCTGGATGCGATCGCTCGTCAGCGATCTGGGAGTACAATGCAGGCTGCTTTCGCCCTTTCTCTCCAGGCGGCGACCATGGCTGCCCAGGCTATGCAGGAGTATGAGGGGCGTCCTTCCACTACTCGCCTGCAGGCGGATCTCGAGGCGGCTCGGAAAGAGAACGCCGAGTTCGCCGACAAGATCGTGGCAATGGAGATGGATTCCCTGGCCGCAGCTAATCGGGCGAGCCAAGAACTTGAGCTGGCGAGAAAGGATGCTGAGCTATCCCGGGTGACGGTCGATCGCTTTCGGGATCGGATGATAAATGCCATCCAGGCGCAGAAGGCCGCTGAGACAGAGGCCGATCGTCTGAAGGTGACGATCACTTGGTTGACTAGCGAGCTGGCAGAATCGCGGGAAAAGACGGCTGCAAGGGAGGCCGAGCTCCAAGGCGCACAGTAGGCGATGGTGGAGCTGAAAGGGGAGGTAGAGGCGACCAAGGCCGATCCCTTTCAAAACATGGAGTTTGTCAACGAGTTCGCCTATTATATGGCGTTCACCGACTCGATCCGGGCTGCTAAGAAGGGAGGTTTGGAGGTTGGCCCTCTTGCTGAGAACTTCAAGGCGTACGCGTTGGAGCATCCTCTCCATTCCGCTTTCTCCTTGCCGATCTTGGATCTCGTGGATATCGGCGTGGACTTGAGCTGGTATCCGATTACGGCCAATCTTGTTCATCCCGACGCTCCGGAAGATGGGGAGGCCGCTCCGGAGGCTAAAGGCGAAGGCCAGGCAGGGGCCTGAGGCACTTCATTTTTTTTTGTTTGTTTTATCTTATTGCCTTGTAATTCGTAGCTTTCTTTTTGTAGCATTTAGGCCTTCGGGCTACCATGTATTCTGATCTTTCAAGTAATGAAATGAACATTTGATTCTCTGATTTTTCACTTGAATGTTTGCTATTTTTGAGTCTTTTGCTTGACTTTGTACAAATGTGTGAGGAGAGATCGTTGCAAGTGTAGGTCTACGTGAATTGAAAAACTCATATAGATAACTTTTACAACAAATTCGATTGCTGCACGAACATCTGAATAATTGCCGATCTCCGTATGTGATTGGATAGGGACGATCGTCGTATAGGTAGTCCGCGCTCTTCCCCCTTGTTTTTGTTCACTTTGTGAGAGTAAGGGGGATGAAAATAATTCGTTGAGTGAGCGGTCTTCAACTTTGTCGAATCCTCGAGGATGGTCGTCCATCTTGAGGAACCGTGCATAGTCGCGGAGTTCGATGGAACGACTCCATGACCATGTCTTGTGCGCGAGCGACATTGTCTGTCTCGTGACTCATTTTATTCTGAGGGTCCTCCGTTAGGCTGCGCCTCGCCTCGTATTTAAACGAAGGGCGTGCGGTCTTGGTCTGGAGGAGTCCTTGCGCGGGGCGTCGTCGGATTAATCAACTCCACTTCCGTGGCTTGTTAGCTCTGATTCCACCTCGGCCCGCCATGAAGATGACGACCCTCGACGGTGTATGTTGAGATGGGGGTAGTGACGCGTCGCATTGTCCGGGTTCACCACATTAAATGATGAACCTTTGAGGGCGGGCGATCGTGTCCACTGATTAGTTTTGGAGGGCCCTCAGACTACGCCGGCCTCGTATTTAAACAAAGGGTGGGCGATCTTGGCCCAAAGGGACCTTGCATGGCCTAAGCAGTCGGTTCCATCGACCACCAGGACCATGGCTGCACTCTTCCACTTCAGATCGTCATATTAAATGCCGACCTTCGACGGTGTACGTTGTGCGGTGGAGGCGATCTCGTGCCGTAGTCCACCATGTTAGATGATGAACTGTAGATGGCGAACGAGTCCTCCGGTTTTGATGATGTTGCTAGATACCGGCGATCGGGCTGGAAGACTGGAGATCGTCGTTCGGGCGCCGATCGCGCTGCTCATAGGCTAAGAAGAAACCTTTGCCTGGCCAGAAAGTTTGCGGCCTTAGCACGGAAAATTGCGTAGGTCGTGGGTTGGTCCTTCGTAAGATGCCTGAACATAGGCGAAAGACCATGGAATCCTCCTAGGACCGAGTATAGGGCGATCTCATCGCTTACGGGCTCACCGTTGAGGATGATCTCGTCTACCCAATCGATGTAGTCTGAGTCGGACTCTTCTTCCCCTTGCCTGATCTACATCATGCGATGGGGACCTTCTGGCCGAGCGACCTTGGTGGTGAAGTATGTTGTGAAGTCGTTCGCCAGTTGATTAAAGGAACCGATTGATCGAGGCGGCAATGAGGTGTACCACCTGTGGGCAAGGTCGTGCAGCGTTAGAGGGAACATTCGGCACCTGGTCGCGTCTGATGCCCCACACCCGGTCATGTAGATGTGGAACTTGTTCAGGTGAGTTTCAGGGTCTGATCTCCCCTCGTACAGAGGTGTTTGCGGAGGAGCGATCTTATGCTGTACGGGGGCGAGCTCGATGTGGACCGCAAGCGGCTCGCTCGGCCCGACAACCTTGCTCTTGGTGCCTGCCCCAGATTCCAGGAGCGCCTTTATGTCGTCGAGCTGGAGTTGCATCGCGGCCATCGTTGTAGCTTGGTCGCTCGTGGATCGGCTTTTGGAGCGGGAGCCGAGGCGATCGTGTACCGATCTCCTGACTCCGCTGCTGCCGACCTCGGCTTTTTGGCGAGGGGGAGCCAGATGGCTTGCCTGCCTTCTGGGAGTTGGATACGCCGAACTCCTGGTGACGGACTCGAGCTCCGTCGTCTCGTGGCTGTGGCAGGACTGCCCCGGTTGCCAAGATGGGTCGCTGCCTAGACGATCGAAAATAGAGGTTCCCCGGCTGGCGAGCGCCTCTTCTTGCGAATGGGAGCCTCCTGGTGATCGCTTGGTCAGTAACGCCTTGTACTTCCATTTGGTCATGCGGCGGATGGCCGAGGGGGTGATAGCGGGCGGCACGTCGAGAGCACTCCGTCGCTCCTGTAGGATGGCCATGGCCTCCTTGATCTGTTCCGCGGTTTGGAACTGATCGAGCGAGAGGCTTGGGCCGTCCTTCAGGGGCGGGATCGAGAGTCTCGGACCGCGGCGGCTACCCTCCGCCATCGGATGTGGCTCGGACTGAGATGGAAGGAGGCGTCTGGTGGATTGTCCAGCGGCTTTCTTCGATGCGGAGGCGGAAGACATGATTCTAAAAGCTTTCTCTGAAGAACAGTGAGTGTTTCTTCAGGTATATGCCCCGGAGAACAGTGAGTGTTCTTCGAGGCAGTAGGAATAAAAATGAGGGTAAATGCCCTTCCTCTAGCGCCAATTGTTGCTACCCAAAATATTATCTGGAGATAGATATTGCTGGATGGGTGGATAGCAAACAAATGCGAGAACACTTCCGTGAGAAAAGTAAATAATACAAGGTTTGTCGGGGTTGTTAGTCCCGGGCTTGAATGCTCTCGCGAGATATTATTAATACAAATATTCGGGGATACAAGTATTAATGTAAGAATACAATTACAATGAGTGTAAAGATTCTTGTTATCTTAGCTAGTGAGCGTGTAGATTGCCGGAAGAACCAGATATGATGCTCTGTGAGTTCTTCTAACAACGTAGATGAGCTGAGACGGCGGTGAGAGATCGGCAGTCTCTCACGGCGTGTATTAGCTGTATGTTTAAGCTCCTGGACTTGTATGTCTCTTGGAATCTGCATTGTGGAGACTTCTTGCCTCTGCCGACCGTCTTCTGGATGAGAGGTTCTGAGAGAGAAATCCTGAGGTAGATTCAGGAGAGAAAGCTGGGAGCTTGATGGTATGTATGTTCTTCTGTATTTCCGTGAATGAATTCGGAATATAAGTGAACGAATTGGGAACCTTTTTCCAGTAGGAGGAGGTTCTCTATTTATAGGACTTGGATATGTCGGGCAATCGCATCAGCTGTATTATAATAAGCGGGCGATCGTCTTTTAGTACATGGGCTTGTCCCCTTAAAGTCTGTAAGAGTTGCTGGCAGTCAGTCGCGCGGTCCAATGAGAAGCCTGCATGCGTCTGAGTCGCTGTCACGGGCGGTCCCACCTTGTGCCTTTCGGCGGGCTTGTCGGTTGGTAAAGCCGACCTTGTCAGAGACAGCTATTGGTGGTCAATGATCCATGAAATGCGGATCTTGTCTTGGATCTGCACATGGGCACTGCTTTGAGATTTATTCTTCATGGACTTTGACGGACGATGGTCCCAGCTCGTGGTGCAGGACGATCGTCCTTAGTCGGGCACTAGAGTCGATCGCGAGGTGCCAAAGGGCGATCGCCTTGGGAGTCGATCGCTAGGTACTTGATGGTGGTCTGGTATCATCGCTTAGGCGAGCTCGCCGTAGCTTGATTGGTTGTGGACTCGGTCGCTCGGCCTTGTAGTCGATCGCTTGTCTAGGTGAATAAATCTCGATACAACACATACCTCATATGCTGTTTTGTTATGATACTTGTTGACGATACAACGGTTTTGTGTATAACACGCTGTATTGCTGGCTTTGCCCCAGAAACGATGTGGCAACTTGCTTGCGGCACTCATTGTCCTTGTTGCTTCCTTCAGCGTCCTGTTCTTTCGCTCGGCAACACCGTTTTTTTGAGGTGTACGGGCAGCTGAGTATTCATGCTGTATCCCATTTTCCGAACAGTATTGCTCAACGAAGCTGTTAGTGAATTTTTTACCTCTGTCGGAACGAATGGACACGATACTCGACCCTTTTTCATTTTGAAGCTTTCTCAGGTGCTCGTGCAGCTTTGATGTTGATTACTTCTTCTTGCTTAGGAAAATTGTCCAAGCATACCTGGAATAATCATCAACAATAACGAGATAGTATTTCTTACCTCCCAAACTTACCGGGTCTACAGGACCATAGAGATCCATATGTAGCATTTCCAAAACTCAGTGGGTGGAAAGGTAGGATTTGTTTTTCAGAGTGGTCTTGATTTGCTTGCCTTTCTGACAGGGTCCACATACGTTGTCTTTTTGGAATGAAACGTTTGGCAATCCTCTAACCATTCCCTATCTGGAGAGTTTGTTGATAGTCTTGAAGTTGATGTGTGACATCCTCTTGTGCCATAGCCAGCATTGATCTGCAGTGCCTTTGGCAACAAAATAAGGAATTGTGGAGCTTGTAGGCATCCAGTCAGCAATATACATATTACCTAATCTGCTTCCTGTGAGCACAACTTCTTTGGTCAGGATGTACTTGACTCTACAGTGATCTATGTAGAACTTCACCGAGAACTGTTTGTCACAGAACTGGCTAATACTAAGTAGATTGTACTGTAAGCCTTCAACGTAAGCTACATCGGTGACTTTGAATTTTCCTACAAGTAGGGTTCCCTTCCCTCTTGTTCTTCCTATAGATTTATCACCGAAGCGCACTTTTGGACCGCGACCTTCTACGAAATCTGATAACTTGCTTTTATCTCCTGTCATGTGCCGGGAACATCCATTGTCGAAGTACCAGATGTCCTTCTCTAAAATGTCCTGTAGCAAACAAATTAGGTAGATTTAGGTCCCCTTTGATTGTTGGGTCCATGGATGTTAGTGCCTTTAGGTACCCAGATTTTCCTGACAGCAATAGGTTTACTTTAGGATGGTTTAGGTCCATAATTACAATTTCTACGTTGGGCATATACGTAGTTGCTATAATCGTGATAATTATTATGCATGTAAAATTCAGGGTTATTATTAGTCCAGTACGAATGCCGTCTTGGAGGTGGAGCCATCTTCTTTGGCCTAATAGCTTGCCTTCTGGGTCTCTAGTTAGATTCCCAACGCTGTTGTTGATACTGTGCGGAAACTTGCTGTCGCGATGAATGACGAGGCTCCTGTATCCAATATCTAGGCATTCTGTACTGAAAGTACTGCCGTGTGGGCCTTTAATATTTGGATACAGCCTTCCTTCTGAACGGCTGTTGGCGCTGCTGATATGCTCGGGGAGCATGCTATTGGATACGCCTTACAGGTGTGAATGGCTGGTGATTCCGCTGTCTGGAATATGATTGAGATGGCGGAATGGCAGCTTTTGCTGTTCGCGGTGCAACGGGTTCCTTCACATGACTTGGAACTTTTTCCGATACAGGAATGGGTTCCACACCCCTGACGAACACAGTACTAGTTTTCCCTTTATTGGAAAATGAGCTGTATCCTAAGCCACTTTTATCATGAGCATGTTGACAAGTGCTTAGAATTTCTTCCATTCTTTGGATGATTTCTTGAAAGATTTCAGAATGGTCTCAAGTTCTCCTTCTTGTTTTTTTGAGAGTTTTTACTTTGGCTTGAAGCAGAACAAAATCATTTGTATTGCTTTCACTATGAGATTTAGTAACACTTAGTTCATGAGCAAGTTGATGATTGCTCCCCATGAGTTATTCATACTCGACTTTGTTGTTTTCACAATCAATAGACATATTTTCATAATTTACTTTCAGCAAGTCGTTTTCTTCTTTCAGCTCTAAGTTAGAAAGTTGGAGCTGTATATTTTCATTTTTCAATGTCTCATGGGCCATTTGAATGGTCTTAAACTCATTCATCATGTTCGCAAAAGTATGAGATGCATTGGAGGGAATAGCTGAAGTTGAGATTACCTCATCATCGCTATCTTCATCTTCCGGAATGTCCTTGTCCGTAAAGCATATATAGGCATTCTTCGGATTTTGATGGTGTGGGGCGGCTTCTGATTCGCCAATCAGGGCCTTGAGCTTGTTTTTTCAAGCACGTCTTCTTTCATCCTTTTCTTGTTGCTCGGCTTCCGGCGACCTTTAAACTTTGGGATGAGGACATTTATTTGCATAATGCCCTGATTTCCTGAAATTATAACACAGGTTAGCATCACCAGAGGAAGTTTCAGTACTTACTTTGTGTACAGGCTTGGGCCTGTATGGAGTCTTTCCTGACTGCTTGATAAACTTCTTGAACTTATGCATGAGGAGCGCCATTTCGTCTTGCGATAGGATATTGTCGTCGCTGTCAGCATTCTTATAAATGGGCTTTGATGAGCTCGACATGCTGTGTCTTCGGTTGGATACAGCGGCTAAGGCTGTAGTCCTGGCAGGAGATTCTTCAGCTTTCTCTCTCCTGTCTATATCGTACTCAAATACTTTGAGGTCAGAAAAGAGATCAAAAGTAGATATTTCACTAAGATTGCACGACACACACATAGCTGTGGTCTTAATGTCCCATCGGGCAGGAAGTGATCTGAAAATTTTTAGGTTTTTCTCCCTTTGGGTATAAATCTTGCCTAATGCTTCAAGTTCACCAACAATGCCAGTGAATCTGAGGTCAAGTTCCTCAAGTATTTCAGTTGGTTTCATTTCAAAAGATTCAAATAGCTGAGTTAATTTTGAAATATTGTTTTCTTTTGAGAGCTTAGTTCCCTCACAAATTAACTTGAGTTTATCCCAGATATCCTTGGCTGATTTACAGATCTTTACCTTAGAGAATGTGCCTTTGTCAAGAGTGACAAATAGCGCATTCTTCGCGACATTGTCGAGGTTAGCGCGCTTTCTTTCGTCAGAAGTCCATTGTCGTGCTCTTTTTAAAGCATCTCTGCATGAGCCTGGCCTTCAATCCTTGGGGCCGGATTTACCTTCATAATCTTTATCGGGCCATCTTGTATGACAAAAATCATCTCTTCGTGCATTGCTGCAAGATGAGCCTCCATCCTAATTCTCCAATCATCAAATTCGTTAATAGAAAACATAGGAACTTTATTGATCAATAATGAATCCATATAAGAGTGTAGGGAAGAAAAAGACTGTTTTACAAAAATAAGTGATTTAAGGATCTGATTCAATCAAAAATACGACTGATTCTTTTTAGAATCAACCGCTCCGATACCACTTACTGGCCACTAAGTATACAGGATACAGCTTGGAAAGTGTTTTAAACAACAAACTGTACGATTTTCAAATCTAAGTGCTTAGTGGAAGTCTTGTGAAAGTGAGTTGCTGTAAATACAGCAACTAGATATGATGTGTATACTTAAAAATAATCACAAATATTAAAACTGTAAATGCATAAGGTAACTGACGCGGTAATTAAAGTGGTTCGAGGTAAACTCCTCTACGTCCACTGGTCCTCAACACAGGAGTGAAAATGTTTATTATAAATACTACGTACACAACTACGTATTTATAATCAAACCAAATTAGTATATCGTTCACACAGATTGATATAATGATCTTAGCCTTCAACCGTTCACACAGATTGGTTTAAGCTATCAATTGACTGGCTTCTTCACACACAGCCAAAGCTTCGTCTCTTCAATGCAAGTCCGTCACACACAGTTCAGGAATAGCAAGGTTTCTCAGTCCACACAGGGCTGATGGTTTTTGTTCAAGGGTAGAACAATAATTGAACAACACCTTTAACTTTCTGAGCTTTTAGCTGATGATGTGTTGTTCACAGTTTTGAGCACTTGTATCACTCTTCTTTCAGAAGAGCAGTATGCTTTGTAAGATATGTTTGCTCAGATGTATATGATGATAACTTCATTGTAGTAGCTTTCGTCGGTGTCAGAGTGTGTAAGTCATTTGATCTTCAAACTCTGGAGATATATATAGCCTTCTTGAAGATATCCGTTGAGATAGATCCGTTGAGTAGGATTCTGTTCCAACGGGATGATGTGTTTGAATAAAACACTATCCGGATTTTGAGCTAGATTGAAGATCTCTAACGACTTGATATTTAAATACTTTATCTTTTAGTATTTAAATATAACTTCTTAAACGGGACTTTGACTTTAGCGAATAACAAAGATTCCTTCTTGTCCTGTTTGGATGCTGTATGGAATGATAGCTGTATTGTCGATTCGAGACAGCTTTCATACTTAGTCTTATGAGATTCTTTTGTTGTACGATAGATTCATTGTATGCTGGGGCTACGAGAAGTCTTCGATACAGGATGATACCTTTGATCGTCTTTTCAATACAGCTGCTTGTTGTATGCTGGATTAGCATGTTGTCAAAACATTCTGTCAAAACTTTCGATACAGGGAATGCTTATCCCAACAATTTCGATACACGGATTGTTATCTTAACAATTTCCCCCTTTTTGATAATTTCCCAAGTCCTTCCAAGTCTTCCTTTTAAAACCTTATGATGTTATCTAAACATCCTTGATGATGCCAAAACTTTGACACTTAGCATCTTGAAGGAGGGCGGACTTCTTGGTCTTCTGTTCGAATGTTCTGGCCTTTAGCAATTAGCCTAATACTAAGAACTGCTAGCACGCAAGTTCAGCTTTTATCAAAAGAGTGATACATGATTAAACTTATGATTGGCGCAAATCCCACTCGATGCCTCTAAGGACCCTCCCGAGTTGGCCAAATTCATAAAACAAATCACGCACATACATCGCCTAGGACCGGGACGAAGCTACAAATCCCACTCGAGGCCTCTAAGGACCCTCCCGAGCTGGCTAGCTAAACAAATCACACACCATATCTCACGGTTGGATCAATCACTTGTTGCATCCTGACCACACCATCACAAGCCATGTGTCACCGTAGATTAACTCAGGCTCTCACGGTTGGATCAATCACTTGTTGCATCCTGACCACATGATCACGTGCCATGTGTCACCGTAGACCTTCAACTATATCCATATATTCACACAAATAACATATCACATCAATAATATCCAAGAAATTCACTCAATGGCAACAAACACAATGCACGACGCAATGGACAAATCACAATGCACCGATATGAGATAATATATACATATATGTTCTCAAACCACAACGACAACACCAAGTGTATTCATAGTAATTCACGTAACCATCCACGCACACAATGTCCCCAAAACACACGCGTTTTGAAAGAGGGCCTTCAACACCAAGTGTATTCTATAGCATGACCCAAATCCGCTGAATTCAAAGAACAAACGACGAAAGTTCAAGGGTTTCCCCCAAAACGGCCAAGAACGCGAATCGACCGACCAAAACATGAAAACGGAATTCCAAACTGAAATATGGATATACAATCCATAAGATATGTTTAACAACATCATTAAACAACAATCAGTCTATCAAAACCGAAAGGAAAACGAAATCAAGAACAAATCCCCAAAAAAGTCAACTTTAGGGATCCAGGAAAAATACCTTGATTCGGTGAAGAACAATGGATTAGATGATGTTATAATCACCTAGGATACTCCAAAACAACTCGTAATGGAAGAAAATTAACCCAGGTAGCGAAACCTAGTCGCCACGTCTCGAACCCGCGGAGGAAGAAGAAGAAAATGAAGAAAATGCAAATTAATGACTGTTGTCCAGTTTATATACTGGACAGCTTAGCGTGCGCTAATCCTACCTGATTAGCGTGCGCTATCGAAGCATCAGAACAAAACATTCTGCCAACATGTACAGTTAGCGCGCGCTAGCTACAAAAATTAACGTGCGCTAACGAGGCCCCAGACCCAGTCCAGTAGCTCCGGGACTGCCCTGAACTACCGGGTAGCGTGCGCTATCCTCCCCCCAGCGTGAGCTACCAATGCACCCTAGGGCGCGTTATGTTACAACATGGCGTGCGCTAACCAACGTTCTAACCCAGTCCAGTAGTCTCTGGACTGTTTCTGCACCACCCATTAGCGTGCGCTAACAACCTCACCATAGCGCGCGCTAACCAGTAGGTGTAGTGTGCGCTATCGACTCAAAAGGACAGCCACAGTGCTCTCAAAGCCGATTACAACAACGGATTCCTCCGATCGGAACACCAAGTTCAAGATACGCACGGAAAGCTCCTGAATAAGATCATACTAAGAGCTTGAGTTACAATCGAACTCACACGCGACCATAAAAAGGGTCGAGACAACAAATACGTATACAGATACCCACCACTTTGGGAAATTACAAAATGGCCCAAAACACCCGAAAATCATGATATGTGATCGAATAACCAAACCGAAGTTCACATCACGTCTAACCAAGTTAAACGGGCTTACGGGAAACTCAAAAAAATAGTTTCGGATGAGATTCGTCAGATTCAAACTCAAGTGCGGAAAAGTCGCTAAAAAGCATGGAACTCGGCAAAACGACACCGAAATGAATCGGACGTCGAAAAGTGCAGAATTAAACATTCCCAGAATGACGAAACGGTCACAATTGAGTCGCCAAAACGGACTACCGCCGAAAAAAAGAAAATTACCGAAAATCAAAAATTGCGGATATTACATTCTACCCTCCTTAAAAGAAGTTTCGTCCCGAAACTTAAAATAAGTGGGGAGGAGCAACATCCTGCCAGGAAACACTCAAAGAGAAACACAAGAAACGCGTAACTTTCGCCCATCGGCGAAACGTTACAAGCACGCAAAGGAGCATGAAAACGCTCTCCACGACGACCAACACAACGTCACCGGTAAAAACATAATAAAACCCACAAGTGACAAGCGTCATCAAACAGGTAATACAATCAAGTAAATTATCTGAACAACCACAAGACACTAAGCACCTATTACAAGGAAACACGCACAATCAAGAAAACAGAAATAAACAAACAAACGATCCACAAGGACAAACACAAACAATTCGGACTACGCCGAAATCCTCAAAACCACACTAGGCATTCCGTGTCCTTTCGGAGCTGAGACGCAACCTCGATCCCCGAATCTCTCAGCTACCGTCTTGCAATGTATGGCGCGGTGACCCACCTGGACACACTCGAAACAGTCGACTAACGGTGAACGACAATTCTTCGCAGTATGGCCCGCTCGACTACAGTTATAACATATCTTCGAGTTGTTCACATAACTCACTGCAGGGGTACTACTCCCCTGATCACGCGATCGAGGAATCACCTTAGGAGGACAAAACGAAATCCCCAACTTAGGGGGCCCACTCCCCTGATTTCCTAAAGAGTCCCCAACAGTTTTCTGTTTCTTCGACGCGGACATAATCTCGGCCGGCAATCTGGATAGCTCATAGGCCAACGCCCTATTCTGATAATCTCTCAAGGAAGTACAAGCGAGACCTGCCATGTACTGACGAATCTCCGGATTCATCCGCCTACTAAAATGACAAATCTTGTCCTCCTCTGTCCTTACTTGATTCTGCACATAGCCGAGCTGTTTGCTAAAATCAATAATAGCTTGAGACAGCGGTACATCCTGCGGTTTCGTCGAAATTTCTGATTTCTGATCGGATCTGGACAAAACTCATCTCTCATGAATCTCTGGAACTCTGCCCATGTAACAACACGATCTTGAGGCTTAACAGCCTCCCACCAGCTAGCGGCATCCTTGTCGAAAAGATATTGAGCAAACGGGACCTTACGTTCTTCTGGACAATCAACTACCTCGAATATCTTTTCCAACTGGAAAAGCCAACCATCCCAGCCTAATGCATCTGCAGCACCAGCGAAACGAGGGGGGTTCATACAAACCACTTCTCGAAGCCACTGATTTGCACCAGTGTTCTGGGTCACATCTGTAACACGCTGAACTGCCTAAGTCAACTGAATCATCTGTGTGGCTACCTGCTGTAAAATAGTAGCGACACTGATACCGGCATCATCACCGGCAGCATGATATCGACCACGTGTCTGATTGCCACGACCACGACCTCGGCCCCTCGGCATACTGAATAAGTAATCACTCAGCACAACAGAAAAATCATAACACATACCACATACAACGATTTCCATCGTAAAGCAACGCGCATACTAAAATCATAGCAACGACGGTATCGTTTAACGATCTCAACGGCCCGAAAGATAACCAGCACATAATCACAAAACATCATGGAAACAATCACACATATACACGAACGCACCAACCCAAGCTTCAACAGATCACACTCATGCGACAACACACAAATCACCACGAGGCGACAAACAGTAAATACCAGTTCACACCTCTCACAAAGGGCTAGTATAAGAATTGCGTGGCAACGCCTCAACGTTCATGCCACCAATTCGATCATACTCGGGAGCTAACATCATAACGACAATGCGAACATCATACATACATCCCCAGACCGCAAACAGGAATTGATAGGTTTAAAAAAAAAACCACCTTTTTAAAACAATTTGGAAACACCAGTTGATCTTGAGTATCACATTTTCAAAAAGTTGTACAAACACCATTATCGAGACTTTGAAAACCATCTTGCATTTGATAAAATGAGGACACTTTCCTTTAAATTGAAACTTTCAGAAATATTCGACCCTTGGGTGTAAGCAACAGCGTTTCTAAAAATAATTGAAAATATCTCAAAATATTTTGGTCCCCAACTGGAATAATTTGAAATATATTGCGGCACTAGGAAACACTTTGAAAGTACCGCGAGAAAATAATTCATTTTAAAGGTACGTCTCGAAATTTATTTTCTAAGATACTCAAGGTTTTCGAAAATCTATTAGGCTAGAATGCCTAAAAAGTCACATGTAACAATGTTCACTTACATACAATCATAATACACGCATCAACTCGCTTGAAATCAAGACAGCACATGTCTTTTACGGGAAAACAAACAGTCAAATATCACAGTCAAAACGACATAAATAATGACAACACTCCTCATATAAACGAAATATGAGAATCACACGAACGCATCACGAAACCAAGAATCTACATGAAGGTTCCATCACTTAACAAATAATCAAACAAATAGCTCGTGTCACACGAGGCACAATACAAAGAAGGGAGACTTACGGCCATAAGTCGCACGAAGATGATGATCGCCCCACGATACTAATCATGACCAACAAACTCAGACGACGCGTCGCGACACAACTCAGTCAGACAAAATCCGACGAGAAAAAACTCAACAAACACAACTGACCCGACAGCCTAGGTTTCCACAATCTAATCTCCGATACCATTTATGTAACACCCCCAATCCGCTCAGGGATATTACACGCCGTAAAACCTTTCCTCAAGGATCTACCAAGCTGGTAACAACGTTAAACATCTCGACAATGCCTTTAAAGCTAAAATGACTTAGTAGACCGATTTAGTCTTTCAATAAATACATACAACTCAATCACGACACATGCCCATGCAGGGGTCGAGTACAACACACTCCCGTACAATGGGGAAAGAATACTGCAGCGGAAAATAAAATACAACTAAACCAATACGACATCAGCGGGTCCTCATGTGATTAGTATCGTTCATCTTTCATCATCCCTCATGCCGACCCTGTGCTATGCTCCAAAACCTGAATGCAAAACAGGCATCCACCCCCCGAATACTCGGGGGTTAGCAAAACTCCACTGTTTTCCTAGTGCAAGTACAAAGTGCAGAAATATGAGCCATACAATACAAGTTCCAAGGACAATAATAACCAGGAATCCTCAAAGATTTAAACATAACGAAAATACTTCCTGAGGCAAGAGTTTAGGTACAGCTTTCCAAAATCGAAAGATCCCAAGTCGAGGGAAACAATTTATAAAGTGATTTTAAATGCCATCGGGAGTTTTGATAGAAACAACTCAGGATTTTCGAATCCTTCTCTTTCCAAAATCAACAGGGGTCACAGCCCAAAGGTTTCATTTTCACAAATAGAACCAACAACAATTCACAGGGCCAGAGCCCACATCAAGGGTCCTCAACGGACATAAAATCAGCACAACATAATCACATACAAGCATCGCCTAGGACCGGGACGAAGCCACAAATCCCACTCGAGGCCTCTAAGGACCCTCCCGAGCTGGCCACAATCATAAAACAAATCATGCACATGCATCGCCTAGGACCGGGATGAAGCTACAAATCCCACTCCAGGCCTCTAAGGACCCTCCCGAGCTGGTTAGCGAAACAAATCACACACCATATCTCACGGTTGGATCAATCACTTGTTGCATCCTGACCACACGATCACAAGCCATGTGTCACCATAGATTAACTCAGGCTCTCATGGTTGGACCAATCACTTGTTGCATCGTGACCACATGATCACGTGCCATGTGTCACCGTAAACCTTCAACCATATTCACACATTCACACAAATAACATATCACATCAATAATATCCAAGAAATTCACTCAATGGCAACAAACACAATGCACGACGCAATGGTCAAATCACAACGCACCGATATGAGATAACATATATATATATATATATTATCAAAGCACAACGACAACACCAAGTGTATTCATAGTAATTCACGTAACCATCCACGAACACAATGTCCACAAAACACACGCGTTTTGAAAGAGGGTCTTTAACAAGGCTAACCGAATCTTTGAAAGTGAAATTCAAACGATCAAATAAACACAAGGAGACGATCACTAATTATCATATCCATAAAACAAGAATTGTATGGACAAGGTACTTGCCTCGAACAACCACCAACGCGAAGAACCGATCGAAGTAGGTTGGCACGAACCAACTACGAACCCGCCGACTCCACCGAGCGCCCATGACAATAAACTAGGAAAAACAACAACAACAACAACAACAACAACAACAAAGAAAATGAATTCTATAGAACGACCCAAAACCACTGAATTCAAAGAACAAACGACGAAAGTTCAAGGGTTTCCCCCAAAACGGCCAAGAACGAGAATCGACCGACCAAAACATGAAAACGGAATTCCAAACTGAAATATGGATATAAAATCCATAGGATATGTTTAACAACATCATTAAACAACAATCGGTCTATCAAAACCGAAAGGAAAATGAAATCCAGAACAAATCTCCCAAAAAGTCAACTCTAGAGATCCAAGAAAAATACCTTGATTCGGTGAAGAACAATGGATTAGATGATGTTATAATCACCTAGGATACTCCAAAACACCTTGGAATGGAAGAAAACTAACCCAGGTAGCGAACCCTAGTCGCCATGTCTCGAACCCGTGGAGGAAGAAGAAGAAAATGAAGAAAATGCAGATTAATCACTGCTGTCCAGTTTATATACTGGACAGCTTAGCGTGCGCTAATCCTACCTGATTAGCGTGCGCTATCGAAGCATCATAACAAAACGTTCTGCCAACATGTACAGTTAGCGTGCGGTAGCTACAAAAATTTGCGTGTGCTAACGAGGCCTCAGACCCAGTCCAGTAGCTCCTGGACTACCCTGAACTATCGGGTAGTGTGCGCTATCCTCCCCCCAGCGTGCACTACCAATGCACCCTAGCACGCGTTATGTTATAACATAGCATGCGCTAACCAACGTTCTAACCCAGTCCAATAGTCTCTGGACTGTTTCTGCACCACCTGTTAGCGTGCGCTACCAAACCTGTAGCGTGCGCTAACAACCGCACCATAGCGCGCGCTAACCAATAGATGTAGCCTGCGCTATCGACGCAAAAGGACAGCCACAGTGCTCTCAAAGCCGATTACAACAACGGATTCCTCCGATCGGAACACCAAATTCAAGATACGCACGGAAAGCTCCAGAATAAGATCATACTAAGAGCTTGAGTTACAATCAAACTCACATGCGACCATAAAAAGGGTCGAGACAACAAATACGTATACGGATACCCACCACTTTGGGAAATTACAAAATGGCCCAGAATACCCGAAAATCACGATACTTGATCGAATAACCAAACCGAAGTTCACATCACGTCTAACCAAGTTAAACGGACTTACGGGAAACTCAAAACAATAGTTTCGAATGAGATTCGTAAGAATCAAACTCAAGTGCGAAAAAGTCGCTAAAAAGCACGGAACTCGGCAAAACGACACCGAAATGAACTCGGACGTCGAAAAGTGCAGAATTAAACATTCTAAGAATGACGAAACGGTCACAAGTCAGTCGTCAAAATAGACTCCCGCCGAAAAAAAGAAAATTACCGAAAATCGAAAATTGCGGATATTACATTCTACCCTCCTTAAAAGAAGTTTCGTCCCGAAACTTAAAATAAGTAGGGAGGAGCAACATCTTGCCAGGAAACACTCAACGAGAAACACAAGAAACGCGTAATTTTCGCCCATCGACAAAACATTACAAGCACACAAAGAAATATACGGCGTGAAAACGCGCTCCACGACGACCAACACGTCATCGGTAGAAACACTAATACAATCAAGTCAATTATCCGAACAACCACAAAACACTAAGAACCTATTACAAGAAAACACGCACAATCAAGAAAACAGAAATAAACATACAAACGATCCACAAGTTCAAACACAAACAATTCGGACTACGCCGAAATCCTCAAAACCACACTAGGAATCTCCGTGTCCTTTCAGAGCAGAGATGCAACCTCGATCCCCGAATCTCTCAGCTACCGTCTCTCAATGTACGTCTCAGGGACCCACCTGGCCACACTCGAAACAGTCGACTAATGGTGAACGACAATTCTTCGCAGTATGGCCCACTCGACTACAGTTATAACATATCTTCGAGCTGTTCACATAACTCACTGCAGGGGGCCCACTCCCCTGATTTCCTGAAGAGTCCCCAATGGTTTTCTGTTTCTTCGACGCGGACATAATCTCGGTCGGCAATCTGGATAGCTCATAGGCCAATGCCCTATTCTGATAATCTCTCAAGGAAGTACAAGCGAGACCTGCCATATAATGACGAATCTCCAGCTTCATCCGCCTACTAAAATGACAAATCTTGTCCTCCTCTGTCCTTACTTGATTCTGCACATAGCCGAGGTGTTTGCTAAAATCAATAATAGCTTGAGACAGCGGTACATCCTGCGGTTTCGCCGAAAAAAATTTATTAATATTCTGAATTCTGATCGGCTCCGGACAAAACTCATCTCTCGTGAATCTCTGGAACTCTGCCCATGTAACAGCACGATCTTGAGGCTCAACAGCCTCCCACCAGCTAGCGGCATCATTGTCGAAAAGATACTGAGCTACCGGGACCTTACGTTCTTCTGGACAAACAACTACCTCGAATATCTTTTCCAACTGGAAAAGCCAACCATCCCAGCCTAATACATTTGCAGCACTAGCGAAATGAGGGGGGTTCATACGAACCACTTCTCGAAGCCATTGATTTGCACCAGTGTTCTGGGTCACATCTGTAACACGCTGAACTGCCTGAGTCAACTGAGTCATCCGTGTGGCTACCTATTGTAAAATAGTAGCGACACCGATACCGGCATCATCACCGGCAGCATGATCTCGACCACGCGTCTGATTGCCACGACCACGACCTCGGCCCCTCGGCATACTGAATAAGTAATCACTCAGCACAACAGAAAAATCATAACACATACCACATACAACTATTTCCATCATAAAGCAACACGCATACTAAAATCATAGCAACGACGGTATCGTTCAGCGATCTCAACGGCCCAAATGATAACCAGCACATAATCACAAAACATCATGGAAACAATCACACATATACACGAACGCACCAACCAAAGCTTCAACAGCTCACACTCGTGCGACAACACGCAAATCACCACGAGGCGACAAACAGTAAATACCAGTTCACACCTCTCACAGAGGGCTAGTATAAGAATTGCGTGGCAACGCCTCAATGTTCATGCCACCAATTCGACCATACTCGGGAGCTAACATCATAACGACAATGCGAACATCATACATACATCCCCAGACCGCAAACGGGAATTGATATGTTTAAAAAAAACGAAAACCACCTTTTTAAAACAATTTGGAAACACCAGTTGATCTTGAGTATCACATTTTCAAAAAGTTGTACAAACACCATTATCGAGACTTTGAAAACCATCTTGCATTTGATAAAACGAGGACACTTTCCTTTAAATTGAAACTTTCAGAAATGTTCGACCCTTGGGTCTAAGCAACTGCGTTTCTAAAAATAAATGAAAATATCTCAAAATATTTTGGTCCCCAACTGAAATAATTTGAAATATATTGCGGCACTAGAAAACACTTTGAAAGTACCGCAAGAAAATAATTCATTTTAAAGGTACATCTCGAAATTTATTTTCTAAGATACTCAAGGTTTCCGAAAATCTATTAAGCTAGAATGCCTAAAAACTCACATGTAACAATGTTTACTTACATACAATCATAATACACGCATCAACTCGCTTGAAATCAAGACAGCACATGTCTTTTACCAGAAAACAAACAGTCAAATATCACAGTCAAAAGGACAAAAATAATGACAACACTCCTCATATAAACGAAATATGAGAATCACACGAACGCATCACGAAACCAAGAATCTACATGAAGGTTCCATCACTTAACAAATAATCAAACAAATAGCTCGTGTCACACGAGGCACAATACAAAGAAGGGAGACTTACAGCCACAGGTCGCACGAAGATGATGATCGCCCCACGATACTAATCACGACCAACAAACTCAAACAATGTATCGCGACACAACTCAGTCAGACAAAATCCGACGAGACAAAACTCAACAAACACAACTGACCCGACAACCTAGGTTTCCACAACCTAATCTCCGATACCATTTATGTAACACCCCCAATCCGCTCAGGGATATTACACGCCGTATAACCTTTCCTCAAGGATCTACCAGGCTGGTAACAACGTTAAACATCTCGACAATGCCTTTAAAGCTAAAATGACTTAGTAGACCGATTTAGTCTTTCAATAAATATATACAACTCAATCACGACACATGCCCACGCAAGGGTCGAGTACAACACACTCCCGTACAACGGGGAAAGAATACTACAGCGGAAAATAAAATACAACTAAACCAATACGACATCAGCGGGTCCTCGTGTGATTAGTATCGTTCATCTTTCATCGACCAGTGGGTCCTCGTGTGATTTAAACGTAATGAAAATACTTCCTGAGGCAAGAGTTTAGATACAGCTTTCCAAAATCGAAAGATCCCAAGTCGAGGGAAATAATTTATAAAGTTATTTTAAATGCCATCGGGAGTTTTGATAGAAACAACTCAGGATTTTCGAATCCTTCTCTTTCCAAAATCAACAGGGGTCACAGCCCAAAGGTTTGATTTTCACAAATAAAATCAACAACAATTCGCAGTGCCAGAGCCCACATCAAGGGTCCTCAACGGACATAAAATCAGCACAACATAATCACATACAAGCATCGCCTAGGACCGGGACAAAGCCACAAATCCCACTCGAGGCCTCTAAGGACCCTCCAGAGCTGGCCACAATCATAAAATAAATCACGCACATGCATCGCCTAGGACCGGGACGAAGCCACAAATCCCACTCGAGGCCTCTAAGGACCCTCCCGAGCTGGCTAGCTAAACAAATCACACACCATATCTCACAGTTGGATCAATCACTTGTTGCATCCTGACCACACGATCACAAGCCATGTGTCACCGTAGATTAACTCAGGCTCTCACGGTTGGATCAATCACTTGTTGCATCCGGACCACATGATCACGTGCCATGTGTCACCGTATACCTTCAACCATATCCACACATTCACACACATAACATATCACATCAATAATATCCAAGAAATTCACTCAATGGCAACAAACACAATGCACGACGCAATGGTCAAATCACAATGCACCGATATGAGATAATATATACATATATATTATCAAAGAACAATGACAACACCAAGTGTATTCATAGTAATTCACGTAACCATCCACGAACACAATGTCCACAAAACACACGCGTTTTGAAAGAGGGTCTTTAACAAGGCTAACCGAATCTTTGAAAGTAAAATTCAAACGATCTAATAAACACAAGGAGATGATCAGTAATTATCATATCCGTAAAACAAAAATTGTATGGACAAGGTACTTGCCTCGAACAACCACCAACGCGAAGAACCGATCGAAGTAGGTTGGCACGAACTGACTACGAACCCGCCGACTCCACCGAGCACTAACCCGCGACAATAAACTACGAACAACAACATCAACAATGAAAATGAATTCTATAGCACGACCCAAAGCCGCTGAATTCAAAGAACAAACGACGAAAGTTCAAGGGTTTTCCCGAAAACGGCCAAAAATGCGAATCGACCGACCAAAACATGAAAATGGAATTCCAAACTGAAATATGGATATACAATCCATAGGATATCTTTAACAACATCATTAAACAACAATTGGTCTATCAAAACCGAAAGGAAAACGAAATCAAGAACAAATCCCCCAAAAAGTCAACTCTAGGGATCCAAGAAAAATACCTTGATTTGGTGAAGAACAATGGATTAGATGATGTTATAATCACCTAGGATACTCCAAAACACCTTGGAATGGAAGAAAATTAACCCAGGTAGCCAACCCTAGTCGCCACGTCTTGAACCCGTGGAGGAAGAAGAAGAAAATGAAGAAAATGCAAATTAATGACTACTGTCCAGTTTATATACTGGACAGCTTAGCATGCTCTAATCCTACCTGATTAGCGTGCGCTATCGAAGCATCAAAACAAAATGTTCTGCCAACATGTACAGTTAGTGCGCGCTAGCTACAAAAATTAGCGTGCGCTAACGAGGCCCCAGACTCAGTCCAGTAGCTCTTGGACTGCCCTGAACTACCGGGTAGCGTGCGCTATCCTCCCCCCAGTGTGCACTACCAATGCACCCTAGCGCGCGTTATGTTACCACATAGCATGCGCTAACCAACGTTCTAACCCAGTCCAGTAGTCTATGGACTGTTTCTGCACCACCCGTTAGCGTGCGCTACCAAACCTGTAGCGTGCGCTAACAACCGCACCATAGCGCGTGCTAACCAATAGGTGTAGCGTGCGCTATCGACTCAAAAGGACACCCACAGTGCTCTCAAAGCCGATTACAACAACGGATTCCTCTGATCGGAACACCAAGTTCAAGATACGCACGGAAAGCTCCAGAATAAGATCATACTAAGAGCTTGAGTTACAATCAAACTCACACGCGACCAAAAAAAGGGTCGAGACAACAAATACGTATATGGATACCCACCACTTTGGGAAATTACAAAATGTCCCAAAACACCCAAAAATCACGATACGTGATCGAATAACTAAACCGAAGTTCACATCACGTCTAACCAAGTTAAATGGACTTACGGGAAACTCAAAACAATAGTTTCGGATGAGATTCGTAAGAATCAAACTCAAGTGCGGAAAAGTCGCTAAAAAGCATGGAACTCGGCAAAACGACACCGAAACGAACTCGAACATCGAAAAGTGCATAATTAAACATTCTCAGAATGATGAAACGGTCACAGGTGAGTCATCAAAAAGGACTCCCGCCGAAAAAAAGAAAATTACTGAAAATTGAAAATTGCGGATATTACATATCCTAACGTTCGGCGTTGAAATACGGGTTATATCAGCAGTGATGGAGTCTTCAAAAGGAGCTAACATTTCCTTCTCTTGCTCCAGCCTTGTTCTCCTAGCAGCTTCCCTCGATTCTTCCCCCTTTTTGGCGTCATCAAAGTATGACACCTTCTCATCAAGGCGTTCCAGGATTTGCAAAGCAGCATCCTGTTTCGTCTCAATATTTGTCATTTTCTCGACAAGGGAGGAGAGCAGCTGCGACATATCTTGAATTTTCTTGTTGTGGGCTCAAAGTTAGGAAATGGTTTCAATCATAGCTGATGCTGTCTTGGCCTCGAACACGCGTAGCTTTGATTGTTCTTCTCTCAGGATCTGCTCCTGTTTTTCATGCAATTGACTAAGGGCCTGCTTGAAGACGTGTGGCAGGATAGTGAAGGCTTCTTCCACTCGGTAGACTTCGTGCTTTAGTCCTGTCATCTCTTCAACGGCAGATGTGTGTACCCAATCAAGAGCTTTTTCCACAGAATACAGGGCGTTACGGCGTCCTGGATGAAAACAGTTTGGAGGCCAAGAGCATGTAATCGATCTTTTCTTGTGGCAGTCCTAGGAGAATCTGGCTGGGCGAAATCGTCAACTCCGTTCAACCCTATCAAATTCACATTGGGGCATGAATTGAGTTGGACGTCCTCAGGTATTATACTGTCGTCGGATTCCAAAGCGGTTGAGGGTGCGGGGGTATCAGATTCGGGCTCAGCGACAGGGGGTGCTGCATCCTCCTGTGCTAGGATGGTTCTGAAGACAAGGATATAGGAGGGACTGATTGCTCCTGCTGTCTCTCAGCTTCCGCCTGCTCCGGCAGAGGGATTGATTCCTCGTGCGGGATGGCGTTGGATTCTTCTTCTGCTTGGGAGGCGACAGGCTCGGGTGCCTGTTGCGAAATCGATTGTTCCTCCGCGACATAAGGTACTGAATCCTCATTGTCGGGAACAGCATCTTGTTGATGGGGAGGTGATTAGTGTTGACTAGAAGTGCCTGCACCCATCTGAAATTCAGATTCCTCGCGACTCTTTCTTAGACCAGCCTGTAGTGTGTTGTCATCATCGTCCGAGTGGGGATCTAATTTTGGACTTTCGGGAAATTCCACGGACTTAGCTTTTCCTTTCTCTCGTGCTTCGGCTTTTTCAAATAGATGGCTCTTAATAAGCTCTTTAACGCAAAGGTTGTCCCATTGGGTCAGGACAGCAACATCTTGAGTGCCCGTCACTTCCAAAACAAATCTCTCTTTGTTGCTCCATTCGCTCCAGTTATACAGGTTGCCGTACGGAGCAAGTCTGTAGTTCTTCCATTGGACAAACCGTTCATAAGCCTGTTCGATTTGCACAGAAAGTAGGGTTTTGGTAATAATTGTGTCCGGGGAGGGGCTGCGTACAGCGCCTGAGTCCGCTGTAGGCATGGGTTCCTCTACAGGTGTGGGATCCTGTATTGGAGAGGTATCCCTTATAGGGGTTGGTACCCTGATGGGAGATGGATCCTTAACGGGTGTAGAATCCCGCATAGGAGAAGTAGATTTTGGCTCCAAAGTGGCAGCCGACTCGCCAGAGTCTTCTATGTTGGCAGATGTCTGAGCATCCGTCATAGCCGCCAAAGGCTCGGAATCTACTGTATCGACAGTAGCAGGCATATCTTCCATAAGGGTTGGGCCTTGGGGGATTTGTTCAGTGGGTTGAGCCACGGGAGAACCATCCTTGGAGGTTTTTGTAGCCTTAACTTTTGAAAGCCTCCTTAGCTTCCTTTTCGGCTTCTCAACAGCAACTAGAGTTTTGCTGTGAGATCTTTTTCTCTTCCTTGAAATCTCCTCGCTCTGAGACTTCGAAAATACATCCCTTGGGTCGGCAGAAAGTGGCAATTTGCGAATGTAAGGCCTGTTTGCAATAAGGGGTCCTTTCTTGAAGATGGTGGGTCTGATGCTTCCCTTATAAATGCGAGAAGTGATCTTCTTTGCTTTTTCATCTTGCGAAATACCGATAATGAGTCCATTTCTATCCTTCTTGTTTCTAAATACCCATTTGGTTCCAATTACTGATTGATGCGTAGCTCTGGGTACAAGATACCATACGTTGTTTCTTTTGAAACCGTTAAGCTCTTCTTCCAAAGATGAGATCCAATGAGAGTTGTTGAGAGCTTCTTTGGTAGAAATAGCGTAGACTTGATATAGGCCCTTATGTACACTCATCGTGCTACCTATGATCAGTTGTTGGCCTCTACAGCGGCTTAGAAAGAAGTAGCAGATATGGGATGGAGACATTTGGAATTCAAGCCGGGATACTTTGTGTGGTCAGTTCTCACTCGTGACCGATACCCTGCACACGAGTATAACAAGCTTGCGTATAAGAAGATTGGACCTTTGGAGGTTATAGCAAAGATCAACCCAAATGCTTACGTGAAGCACCTCATACCTTATCCGGGTGATAATGATGATGCCGTGATGACGAGTACAGTTCGAGGGCGAACCTTTTGTTGGCCGGGGAGAATGATGTGGTGAACGAGTCACCATGCTTCTTGGGAGATTATGATCGTGTCTTCAAGCACAAGACTTAATGGCTTTATTTATGTCTTTTCTTAAAACTCTTTTAATAAACCCGTCCGTCTATTGGACTTTTATGGGCCTTTGAGAACTATTTATATGTGGTATTAGGTTATTATTAGGGTTGTTGATTTTTTATTGGAATTAAAACAATGAGAGCCATCTAGTATATGTAGTATCAAGACGTTCTTCTCTCCTTCGTGTTTACGCTTTCGCTACGTCACTATATATGTTGATCCAATTCTCTCCTCCTATTCTTATTTCTGACATTTTGATTTGCTCGTGAGTTTGATGTTAAGTTGGTTTCGTAAAATTTTGATTATTAACCACTCTATGTTCCTGTTCCTTCTTTTTTTTCTACTATTTAAGGTGTCTATTTCCGATGTATCGTTTTCCGTGATCGTGATAAAATGCTTGTGCTCGTCAGCATCAGCAAATATCTCCCTTCCGATTTGAATGTTCGTGCCTCATAAAGTATCTATTGCGAAAATCTCACCATAAATAACTGCATTTCTGAAGTGCTCTTTCATTGAATAGGATGAATGTCCTTGTGAACTTTGCTTTGACATGCTGCCTATATTTGACTGATCTCTTGCCCATCTGCTAAATTCGTTTCGAAATTATATGCCTATTCATTTCCCAATTTGAGTTCTACTCTAAATAAGTAGAAGGTGTGAAGATTTAATTGTTCTCGGTTGATCGGTTTCCTCTATTAGAAGGACTTTTATTTTAATAACGCAATCAAACTCGCTAAAGTCGTCTATTTCAATGCTATTTTGAAGTCCTAAATGTAGTAGTTAAGTATTCTTTCTCTTGCAACACGAAAATCATCTTATCTCGTCTCAAGATGAGTATAGTTGATAGAATAGAAACAGTAGTTATTCTATATATTTATCTCTACTAGTAAGTCTTTAAGTTTTCAAGTGTAGCTGGTTAATTCCCATCCTATAGCCTTTTTATGCTATTCATGATCATGAAGTTCTGCCTATAGTGTTTTGTAGTGTTACACTTGATTAGTCTAGTCCTCTCTCCCTTTATCTGGTTTTCCTACATGAAACTTCCTCCTGGGACGAATGAAAGGGTGTTTTGTAGTTTTAGGAGCAGTTATAATGGAAGCCCTCTGTTTAAAAACCAAACCTCAGCATGTCTAAGGGAATAGAGGTCATTTTATATTTTTTACTTGTTACAATATTTGTACGTATTCTTTTGAGGCATTGCTCAGTTCGACATACTGTTTGAACAATTTCTATTGCAAGTACCGCAACTAATTCGTGATTAACATAATGAGAAACAAAAGTCTAAGAAGATGAAGAGGAATTACACAATTGTTAACGAGATAGGCCGAAGCATACGAGGAGCAAAAGTGATATTTTAGAGAATTAGTGGTGGTAGGTTTATCACTAGTGTTATTTTACAATATTCATAGGTCTATCATTGATTATTAATATTAGTTTAAGATTTCATATGGGATTGTTATTTTATTTTTTTTATTTTTCAGTATTTTTCCCCTATGATTTGTCAATTTAATAAATAGAATATGATCATCCACTTCTGTTATTTTATGTGGCTACGAGGTAATTAATAGCCACATTTTTAACTTTAATGTGACCATATGTCATGTATTTGCCATATTTAATATGGAATTTGTGTAGCCATAGCTAGTTTATGACTAGAGTTTTAGTTATTTCGTGTTACTAAGGTATACTCAATAGCCAAAGTTGTAACAATTTGGCATACCCATGTAACATACATTAGCCACGATTCTTATTATTTTGTGTGGCCAAAAGGTATAACCATAAGTTATGGTTTTTAAGAGTTAAGTATTATACATGTTATGCATTTGCCATTGTTACTAAATAATCTGTGTGGCCATAAGTAGTTTGTGTCCACGATTTATTTATCCCGTGTGACCAAAAGATTATCAATAGTAATGGCTTTTTTACAATTTAGCGCAACCTGATGTCATTTATTTGCACGGTTAATATAAAATTTGCATGGCCTTAAGTTCTCTATGGCCACAGTTAATATCAAATTTGCATGATGATAAGTAGTTTATGGCTACGATTTTAATTATTTCATGTGTCCAAAATTTAACCAATAGCCATGGTATTGAAAACTTGGCATGAACGAATACCATCATTTGCCACGATTAATATGAAATTTGTGTTGCAATAACTACTTATTGCCATAAAAATTCCGTATTAACTGTGGTAAATGAATGACATTTGATCATGCTAAATTGTTAAAACCATTGCTATTGGTTACCTTTTGGTATCACGGTATGACCAGAACTGCGGCCATAAACTACATACGAACAAGAGATTACCAATAGTCACGGTTCTAATAATTCAACGTAACCATGTCATGAAATGGACACGGTTAATATAAACTTATATAGATATAAGTAGTCTATGACCACGATATCTTTATTTCGTGTAACTAAAAGGTAACTAATAGTTACTTTTTTAACAATTAAGCCCAATCATATGTATGAAATGGCCACGGTTAATATAATATTTGTGTGATTATAAGTAGTTTATGGCCACATTCTACTTATTTTATGTGGCCAAAAGGTAACTAATAACTATGACCCTGACTAATTTGCGATACCATATGCCATGAATTAGCCATGGAAAATATAAAATATTTTTGGTTTGGAATGTACTGGGGGCAGAGCTATGTCTCATGTCGGATACAACGTCCAGTGTTGTAGTCTTGGCAGGGGACTCTTCAGCCTTTTCTCTCATGTCAATGTCATACTCAAAAGCTTTTGAGGTCAGAGAAGAGGTCAAACGTAGATATATCATTAAGATTGCAAGACACACGTATAGATGTGGTCTTAATATCCCAACGGGCAGGGATTGATCTAAAGATTTTTAGATTTTTCCCCTTTTGGGCGTACAGTTTGCCCAAAGCTTCAAGTTCACCGACAATGCTAGTGAATCTGAGGTGAAGTTCCTCAAGTATTTCAGTAGTGTTGGGATAACAATCCCTGTATCGAAATTATTGGGATAAGCAATCCCTGTATCGAAAGTTTTCACAGAATGTTTTGACAACATGCCAATCCAGCATACAGCAAGCAGCTGTATCGAAAAGCCGATCAAAGGTATCATCCTGTATCAAAGACTTCTCGTAGCCCCAGCATACAGTGAATCTATCATACAGCAAAGGAATCTCATAAGACTAAGTATGGAAGCTATCTCAAATCGACAATATAGCTATCATTCCATACAGCATCCAAACAGGACAAGAAGGAATCTTTGTTATTCGCTACAGTCAAAGTCCCATTTAAGAAGATATAATTAAATACTAAAAGATAAAGTATTTAAATATCAAGTCGTTAGAGATCTTCAATCTAGCACAAAATTTGGATCGTGTTTTATTCAAACACATCATCCCGTTGGAACGGAATCTTGCTCAACGGATCTATCTCAACAGATATATTCAAGAAGGCTATATATATCTCCAGAGTTTGAAGATCAAATGACTTACACACTCTGACACTGACAAAAGATACTACAACGAAGTTATCATCATATATATCTGAGCAAACATATCTTACAAAGCATACTGCTATTCTGAAAGAAGAGATATATAAGTGCTCAAAGTTGTGAACAACACATCATCAGCTAAAAGCTCATCAAGTCAAAGATGTTGTTCAATTATTATTCTACCCTTGAACAAAACCCATTAGCCATGTGTGGACTGAAAAACCTTGCTATTCCTGAACTGTATGTGACGGACTTGCATTGAAGAGATGAAGCTTCAGAACTGTGTGTGAAGAAGCCAGTTAAGTGATAGCTTAAACTAATCTGTGTGAACGGTTGAAGGCTAAGATCATTATATCAATCTGTGTGAACGATATACTGATTATGTTTGATTATAAATACGTAGTTGTGTATGTAGTATTTATAATAAATATTTTCACTCCTGTGTGGAGGACCAGTGGACGTAGAGAGGTTTACCTCGAACCACTTTAATTACCGTGTCAATTACCTTCTGCATTTACTGTTTTAATATTTGTGATTATTTTTAAGTATACACTTCATATCTAGTTGTTATATTTACAACAACTCACTTTAACAAGACTTCCGCTACGCACTCAGATTTGAAAACCGTACAGCTTGTTGTTTAAAACGCTTTTCAAGCTGTATCCTGTATACTTAGTGGCCAACAAGTAGATTTCATTTCAAAAAGTTCAAACTGTTGAGTGAGTTTTAAACTTTTTTTGTGAGTGCTCAATTCCATCACAAATCTACTTGAGTTTTTCCCAGATTTCTTTAGCTGTCTTACAGCTCTATACCTTTGAGAATGTGCCTTCGTCGAGAGGGACAAATAGCGCATTCTTAGCAATGTTATCCAGATTTGTAGGCTTGTGTTCTTCAGTCGTCCACTATTCCCTTTCTTTCTGAACCATTTCTGCATGAGGTTAGCCTTCTATCCTCGCAGCCGAGTTGACCTTCATAATTTTGATATGTCCATCCTGATTTTTTAGTTATCAAACTCATTAATAAAAAATATAGGAACTTTGTTGGTCATTTATGTATACATGACAATAATTGTAAAACCCCCAAGATGATCAGGGCATATTACAGCGTCGTGGACCCACACATTGGAATCCACCAGGTTAATGTACCAACATGACATTCGACAAAGACAAACATCATTAACACACAGACAATTTCTCAATCCACGACATTCAAAACAAAATACCGAAATTGACCATACAATTCGACATTAAATCCACTCCCAAAATGGGTACACAATATTAATAAATTTAAGAAAGAAGTACTCGAGTACTTAAGCAAATGACATAATAAACAAACTCCAGAACAAAACACCAATGGACAACCACTAAATAGAATCACGCTTGCCCATCATCCTCGTACGGCTCGCATGCTCGTATGCTACCATGACCTGTACTTGAAATACAAAAGTAATTCCCCCATTTAAGGGGTTAACGACAATTGCTGGTGCAAGTACAATCCATTTGAACTACCATTCTAATCAGATGAAATATGCGCCAAAAATCATTTTAGAAATCATTTATATTCCGGAATATTTACGGTGTACAAGCACAAAATACATTTCTCCAACAAAACAATTCAATGTTAACCGTTGATATGAGACTCACGGCCACCGTACCCCGCAGAGCCCCGTCGGACATCCCTGGGTGGTTAACCATAGTTTGTGATACGCACACTCACGGCAATACGTATCCCTAGAGGCCCCGTCGGACCGTCCCTAGGTGAACATACACATATCCATCCATACAACCACGAAAAGCCATAATTCAAATACTAGAATGCGTAAACAAAGGTAAAGTACTTGCCTTTGAGACATCTTCGAAGAATCGGGAATGAAAAACGACTACGAACGATCCGGATGGAAAATGACGGTTCCTAAACGAAGGATTAACATAACTCAGTCCTAACGGAGAACAATAATCGAATGGAAAACATCCACAACCCCGATTAAAGCTATGGCAATATACGTTCAATTGATACGGCGAGGGTTTACGCAAAATCTCCCCGAATCAATAATTCACATATTAAACTCGATGAAATCGGATTGGGAATCACCCAATAACAACAATTGGTAAGGAATAATACAACATACTTGAACAATCCGAGATTAGTCAAGCAAAACCCGAAAAACTCCCAATATTGACAAGTTAGGGTTCTAGACGAAAATACCTTGAATTCGTTCGGAGGAAGATGATTACGTTGATGACGATATGATAGCACGACCCTACGGTGATGGAAAATGATGAACACACGGATCAAAAGTGGTAGAAATCTCCCCTGGAGGATTATTGGTGTCGCCCGGCGAAAGAAAGACGAAGAGAAGATGAGAAATGAGGTTCTAGCCTCTGCCCGCTGTCTTAAAACAGCAGGTTGTTATGGCCGTAATAAGGGCTGCCTTATGGCCGTAACAAGGCCAACATTACGGCTGTAATGAATGGGGTGTTACGACCGTAACACCCTACTGGACAGCAGTCTAAGAAGCTGCTGTCCGAACTGTCCCGGACGACTCCGAAACTCGGACCTGATATCGAACCAAAAATATGGTTACGAAGTATTCTCGATGACGAATCTAAGCGTTAAAAGGAAACACAATTCCGATTCCCCGAACGTTCAGAATTCGACGACGAAAGTAAATTTCCCTTAAGTTTAAGGAAAGTACAAAACAGCCCAAACGCTCGAAAATCACAATACGACGTCGAATTAACAAACCGAAAGTCACAACACGAACAACTCAACCATACGAACTCATCTAAACAAATAAACAATGAAAACGAATAAGGTTTACGAGAATCGAACGTAAATACGACAAAACACAACATAGAATGGATTTATGTAACAACATCTCCGAAACTCGCCCAAATGGAAAGACTCCAAGAATAAAGTAGATTCAAAATATCGAAACAGTTACAAGAAAGTCGATAAAAATAGACATATACCAAAAATGGAAACTGCTAAAAATGGAAAGGTACGGATATTACATTCTCCCCCTCTAAAAAGAATTTTCATCCCGAAACTTAAGAATCAAAAAGCTCGGGGTTCCTCGAACGCATATCCTCCTCCAACTCCCACGTTGCCTCTTCTACTCCGTGCTTCGACCATTGCTCTTTAACCAAAGGAATGGTTTTGTGCCTTAATTGTTTGTCTCGACGCTCCAAAATCCTGATGGGCCTCTCCTCAAACGTAACGTCCTCCTCGATCTCCACGTCCCAGAAATCAATAACATGGGATGGGTCCGGAACATACTTCCTGAGCTGAGAGACGTGAAATACACTATGCACATGACTCAATGACGGAGGCAAGGCCAAACGGTAACTCGCCGACTCTCTCCAATATCTCGAAAGGTCCAATATACCTCAGGCTGAGCTTCCCCTTTTTCCCAAAATGGAAAACTCCCTTCGATGGAGACACTCTCAACAGAACATGATCTCCCACCTCAAACTCCAAAGGTCGAAGCCTAACATCGGCATAAGACATTTGTCGACTCTGGGCTGCGAACATTCTCTTTCTAATCAACTCAACTTTCTCCCCCGTCTCTAACACAAGATCCGGCTCGGTGCCAACTAGATCGGATGGCTCATCCCAACATATCGGTGATCGGCAATGTCGACCATAAAGCTACGGTGCCATCTTAATCGACGCGTGCCAGCTATAATTATAAGTAAACTCGATCAAAGCCAGGTGCTCCTCCCAGTCACTACTCCAGTCTAACGCACACGCGCGTAACATATCCTCGAACGTCTGAATGGTACGCTCGGACTGACCATCGGTCTGAGGATGGAAAGATGTACTCAAACACAACCGTGTCCCCAATACCTTATGTACCGCCTACCAGAACTGCGATACAAACCGGCCATCTCTATCCGAAATAATAGTCTTCGGTGTACCATGAAGTCTCACTATCTGCGCGATGAAAATACGAGCCAATTTTTCTAAACCCTAAGTATCCTTGATGCCCAGAAAATGTGCCGACTTATTCAGTCGGTCCACGATCACCCACATCATATTCATTCCGGTCTTCGTCCTCGGCAAATTCGTGACAAAATCCATGGAGATATCTTCCCACTTTCATTCCAGAACGGGGAGTGGTTTCAACAATCCGGCTAGCCGCTGATGCTCGATTTTGACTTGTTGACAAGTCAAACACTTAGCAACAAACTCAACTACGTCATTCTTCATGTCATTCCACCAGAAATTCTTCCTCAAATCTTTATACATTTTACTCGAGCCTGGATGGACTGAGTAAGGTGACGCGTGAGCCTCTCGCATAATACTCTGTCTCAATTCCAAGTCGTTTGGAACACAAAGCCGACCTCGGAATCTCAACACACCATCCTCATGTATCACGAATCCCGGGGCTTTCCCCTTCCCTACATTCTCTCGAAGATGAATAAACATCGGGCCTTCCAACTGTCCCGATTTAATGTCGTCGACTAGAGACGAAAAAATCTCAATAGTACGCAACTGCCTGGAACTCTCTGGTAGTACAATCTCAACGCTCAACCTCATCAACTCTCGCTGGAGTCCTTCCTGGGCCGTATGTAACTCAAGCGCCCGAAGCAATACCGATTTCCGGCTCAAGGCATCTGCCACCATATTTGCCTTGCCCGGATGGTAAAGGATATCGAGGTCGAAATCCTTAGTCAACTCCAACCATCTCCGCTGCCTCATGTTTAGATCTTTCTGCGTGAAGATGTGCTTCATACTCTTGTGATCGGTGAAAATCTGACACGACGAACCATACAAGTAGTGATACCAGATCTTCAATGCGAACACAACTGCGGCCAATTCAAGATCGTGGGTAGGGTAATTCAACTCGTATGGTTTCAACTAACGGGAAGCATAGACAATTGTCTTCCCGTGCTGCATGAGTACACATCCGAGCCCTTGGCCCGAAGCATCACTAAAAACTGATAAACCCTCATTACCACTCGGTAAAGCCAAAACGGGGGTGGTCGTCAACCGCTTCTTCAACTCCTCGAAACTCTTCTGTCTCTCGTCGGTCCACACAAACTTCTCTGACTTCTTTAACAACTGAGTCAAGGTCGAGCGAGCTTAGAGAACCCCTCGACAAATCTACGATAATACCCGGCCAAACCCAGAAAACTACGGACCTCCTTCACATTTTTGGGAGGCGCCCAATCCAACACTGCCTCTATCTTATATGGGTCCACATGAACACCCTCGGCCGAGATCACGTGTCCGAGAAACATAACCTCCTGCAAGGAAAACTCACACTTTGAGAACTTCGCAAAAAGATGCTGAGTTCTCAAGATTCCTAGCACGATATGCAAATGACGTTCATGCTCCTCCTCGTTCCTCGAGTAAATCAGGATATCGTCGATAAAAACAACTACACACTTATCGAGGTATTCGATAAAGACTTTGTTCATAAGCTGCATGAACACATTTGGGGCGTTGGTTAGCCCAAAAGGCATAACCACAAACTCATAATGACTGTATCTTATCCGAAATGCCGTCTTCGGAATGTCGGAATCCTTCACTCGGAGCTGATAATACCCCGATCTCAAATCAATCTTCGAAAATACGGTTGCCCCTTGCAATTGGTCAAACAAGTCATCAATCCTCGGGAGCGGGTACTTATTTTTGATAGTCACCTTGTTCAACTCTCCATAGTCGATACATAGACGAAGTGACCCATCCTTCTTCTTTACAAATAGGACCGATGCGCCCCAAGGCGAAGCGCTCGGTCGAATATACCCCATATCTAGCAACTCTCCCAACTATTTCTTCAACTCAAGCATCTCGTCAGGCGCCATACGGTATGGCGTCTTAGAAATCGGTGCTGCACCCGGCTCTAAATCAACAGTAAACTCAACCTATCGGTCTGGCGGAAAACCCGACAACTCGTCTGGAAAGACGACAGGATACTCACACACTAACGGAATAGACGAGATCTCGACTCCCCCTTCTTCCGATCTCAAAGCATAGCACCAATAACCCGTGCAACCTCCTTGATGAAGTATCACCACTTTCAAAGTGCTGATCAGGAATCTCTCGCTACTCCGCTTACGCCCCACAAAAGAATGCTCGGTACCGTCAGAGGCTAACATCGAAATAGTTCTCATTCTATAATTCATGATCGCCCCATGACGGTCCATCTAATCCTCACCAAGAATCAGATCCTCGTCTTTAATATCTACCGCAATCAGATTTGAAGGCCAATCCCTCCCTGCGATACTCACCAGAAAATCTCTAATCTCATGATCCCCCACGATATTATCCCCACTAGGCAGTTTAACAACAAATGCTTCACACGCAACTAGGCAATCAACATGCAGACGGCGCACACATTCCATAGATATGAAAGAATGCGTAGCACCAGAATCGAATATCACGGAAAAAGGATGATCAAGGATGTGAACGGTACCTGTAGCCACCGTCGCATCGGGATCTCCAGCTCGTCTCATCTCATACACATGGGGCGGAACAGACCCCACACTAGAAGCTCCCCCTCTAGAAGGCTGCCTATGTCCTCGGCCTCTACCAAAACTCTGTTGTGGCTGAGAAGCTATTGGTGCCAGATTAACGCTCGGTTCTCCCGCAGCTGGGGCTGATATCTGAGTAAGTGGTGCCCTAACTACATCCGTACAATACTTAGCACGATGTCGCATCTGACTGCAAGCAAGTCACTGAATCGGGGGCCTATCACACTCACTCATCATGTGGCCGGGACGGCTACAGTTAAAGCAGGTAGGACCACGAACGGAACCAGTGGGGGCAGACTTAGAACCATTTCCTCGCCCAAATGACGGGGACTGATTCCTGAAGACTCGCGAACCAGACTGATCCTTCGGATACCCGCCAGACTTGGATCCCGAAAACTGACCGGAGGTCTTCTATTTCTTTCCCTCGGTTGCCGTCTCTGTCGCATAAAATGACATCTCATAAGCCATTGCCTTGTTTTGATAATCTTTCAGAGTTGTACATCCAAGACCAGACATGTAATGATGGACCCTCGGATTCATCTGCATGTAAAAGTGGTGGATCTTGTCTAACTCATCTCGGATCTGGTTTCTCACATAATGAAGTTGTTGGTTGTATTCCTTGATTGCCTGCGAAATCGGAACATCCTGGGGCTTAGCCTCAAAGAAGGCTCGGATCCTCCCCTCTTTAACTGGCCACGGACAAAATTCGTCCTCCATCAGCTCTCGGAACTCTGCCCATGTGGCTGCCCGGTCACGCGGTTTCACCGCTTGCCACCACGTTGCCGCCTCCTTGGCGAGGAAGTACTGAGCGATGGATACCTTCCTCTCCTCAAAGCAGTTAGCCACCTCGAACACTTTCTCCATCTCAAATAACCAACTCTCCCAACCGGAAGGGTCGGAAGCACCATCAAACTGCGGAGGACGCATACGAATCACGTCCTGAAGTAGCTTATCATTTCCGGATCCAATAGGTGGAACCGGGTTGGCATTTGCTTGGCCGACCAAGACGGCCTGAGTCAGTAGCGTCATCTGGTTCGCTACTTGCTGTAAAATATTTGCCACCCCGATATTCTCATGAGCATTGTCGGAGCTAGCAGACTGATCCTGCTGGCCTCCGAAACTAGGTGGAACACTGTTCGACAAGGAAGGAATCGCCGAATCAGTTCCTGAGTTATCGGACATGGCCGCCCCACCGGCTGCGCCACGTCCCCTACCGCGTCCGCGACCGTGTCCGCATCCTCTACCAGCAGGAATTCTGAAGAAGTAACGGGTGAGTACAATTCAAACGCAAAACACAACAAGATACCAAGAAAGGAACATAACAGAACAACGTAACGAGTCAAGTTAGGAAAAACTTACGAGCACCGACGTACTGAGATGATGGCGTAGCAGTGATACTGTTCAAAAATGACACTCAACTAGACCCAAATAACCGACAGCCTATGTATCCATAAACCTTGCTCTGATACCATATTCTGTAACGCCCCCAAGACGGTCAGGGCATATTACAGCATCGTGGACCCCACACATTGGAATCCACCAGGCTAACGTACCAACACGACATTCAACAAAGACAAACATCATTAACACACAGGCAATTTCTCAATCCACGACATTCAAAACAAAAGACCGAAATTGACCATACAATTTGACATTAAATCCACTCCCAAAACGGGTAAACAATATTAATAAATTTAATAAAGAAGTTCTCGAGTACTTAAGAAAATTACATAATAAACAAACTCCAGAACAAAACACCAACGGACAACCACTAAACAGAATCACGCTTGCCCATCATCCTCGTATGACTCACATGCTCATTTGCTTCCATAACCTGTACCTGAAATACAAAATTATTTCCCCCATTTAAGGGGCTAGCGACAACTGCTAGTGCAAATACAATCCATTTGAACTACCATTCTAATCAGATGAAATATGCGCCAAAAATCATTTTATAAATCATTTATGTTCCGGAATATTTACGGTGCACAAGCACAAAACACATTTCTCCAACAAAACAATTCAAAGTTAACCGTTGGTACGAGACTCACGTCCACCGTACCCCGGAGAGCCCCATCGGATATCCCTGGGTGGTTAACCATAGTTTGTGATACGCACACTCATGGCAATACGTATCCCTAGAGGCCCTGTCGGACCGTCCCTAGGTGAACATACACATCTATCCATACAACCATGAAAAGCCATAATTCAAATACTAGAACACGTAAACAAATGTAAAGTAACTTGCCTTTGAGACATCTTCGAAGAATCAGGAATGAATAACGACTATAAACGATCTGGATGGAAAACGACGGTTCCTAAACAAAGGATTAACATAACTCAGTCCTAATGGACAACAATAATCGAATGGAAAACGCCCACAACCCCGATTACAAGCTATGACAATATACGTTCAATTGATACAGGCGAGGGTTTATGCAAAATCTCCCCGAATCGACGTGGATTAAAATTGATGAAATCGGATTAGGAATCACCCAATAATGACAATTGGTAAGGAATAATACAAAATACTTGAACAATTCGAGATTAGTCAAGCAAAACCCGAAAAAACCCCAAAATTGACAATTTAAGGTTCTAGACGAAAATACCTTGAATTTGGACAGAGGAAGATGATTACATTGATGACGATATGATAGCACGACCCTACGGTGATGGAAAATGAAGAATACACGGATCGAAAGTGGTAGAAATTGCCCCTGGAAGATTACTGGTGTCGCCCGACGAAAGAAAGATGAAGAGAAGATGAGAAATGAGGTTCTGACCTCTGCCCACTGTCTTAAAACAGTGGGCTGTTATGGCTGTAACATGGGCTGACTTACGGCCATAACAAGGCCAACATTATGGCCGTAATGAATGGGGTGTTACGGCCGTAACACCCTACTGGACAGTAGTCTAAGAAGCTGCTGTCCGAACTGTCCCCGACGACTTTGAAACTCGGACCTGCTATCGAACCAAAAATATGGTTACGAAGTATTATCGATGACGAATCTAAGTGTTAAAAGGAAACACAATTCCTATTCCCCGAAATTTCGGAATTCGACGACGAAAGTAAATTTCCCTTAAGTTTAAGGAAATTACAAAACGGCCCAAACGCTCGAAAATCACAATACGACATCGGATTAACATACCGAAAGTCACAACACGAACAACTCAACCATACGAACTCATGTAAACAAAGAAACAACGAAAATGAACAAGTTTTACGAGAATCGAACGTAAATACGACAAAACACAACATAGAATGGATTTATGTGACAACATCTCCGAAACTCGCCCAAATGGAAAAACTCCAAGAATAAAGTAGATTCAAAATGTCGAAACGGTTACAAGCAAGTCAATAAATATAGACATACACCAAAAATGGAAACTACTAAAAATGGAAAGGTACGGATATTACAATAATATGGGATGAATGATAAATATATGAAACTGCAGTTTCAAGAGCTAGTGATTTGGATCTGATTCAGGTTAAGAACCGACTGATTCTTTATAGAATCAATCGCTCAGATACCACTTGTTGGCAATGGTAAACTTAACTTACAGCTTAGAAGGGGGTTGAATAAGTTGTACTCTTTTTTGAAGTTTGTTATGCATAGTGAAAGTCTTAAACTAAGTTGTTGTACAGTCTTATGTAGTTTGGTGCTTACAGGGTTTTCAAAGTAAGTATACAGTAAATCACAGGCAGTTAGAAAATAGTAAATACATGAAGTAATAACACACAGGTGTAATATGGTTCGAGGTAAATTCCTTTATGTCCACAGGTTCTCCACATAGGAGTAAATAATTTATTAAAATTACGGCGTACACAACTGTATGATTTTAACTAAACCGTTCGCTGTATCGTTCATACAGATTGATACACATGGATGTAGCTTGAGCTCTTCATACATATTGGTTGTATACTTCTTAGACTTTGCTTCTTCTCACAGAGATTAAAGCTTCCTCTTTGAACTCTCTTCGTCCCACATAGGTCATAATAGTTCAACTTAGTCCACACAGGGCTAATGATATCAACAATAAGGTTTTGAATCACACGAATCAGAACATCAGCTATAGGCTATGAAAGTCTTGGTTGTAGTGTGTTATTCTCAGTTAAGGACTTAGTATTTATTCACTCAAGATTATACATTATATACTTGAAGAAATAGATCGCTCTTAGATAATGAATTCTTGACCAATCAATAGTCTTTCTATGTCCTCTTGCTTGGGCTATTTATAATCTTGGAAATAGATCTGTTATAAATGTAGTAGTTGGCCGATTGGTGAGATGTGGGCAAATTGGATTAGCGGCTTGCAGAATATTTGAATTAAAGATATCAACATTTAACTCGGACATTCTTTTTGAACCGTATTAAATGCTCTTTATCCATAGTTTTTTCGGGCGCATGCTCCTTTGAAACTGTGAATACTTTGTGAATAAAGAAGGATTATCTCACAACGATTAAAAAGACTAAGTCTAAATCCTGTTGAATTGTATTTTAATTTTTCTAAGTTAAATACCTACAGCTTTCTTGTTGTGGCCAACAGTCCTTTTGTTGTACGCTGGAGTCTTCATTTGGCTGTAGGAGATGTCTTTTAGGCGTTATATGAAGTTTACTGTAGAGACAGGCTGTAGGATGAATATTTATCAAAACACTTGGGGTGATATTTTTCCCAACAATAAAGAAGCGTCTGCTATAGCTGAATTAGCTTGTTGTATCTATCAACAAAAACTGTGTTGACGAGTATCGATGTAGGGTTTTGAATGACTGGTTGATCAGCTATACATTATTCTTGACCTTCACTCAGTATCAGGGGCGGATCTAGGATTTTAAAATAGGGTGTTCCTTTTTCTTCAAAGATCTAATTGTGGAAAAAAATTCTAACTGTGTTCTTTGGGGGTCGAACCTATGACTTGTATAATATTTGGGTATATTACCACTAAGGCCAAGATGCTTGGGTGTTCCTGGGAATACCAGGAACACCCTTTAAATCCGCCCCCGCTCGGTATGTCCCTCTCATAATAACCAAACACGTCGTCAATCAACCTCCTTGTGCGATCATCGGATGTGCTACCACTATACTGTCCATGATCATGTTGATAGTGAATTTGATCTTTCATCATGGTAAATTCAACATGTGTATTTATACCCGTTCTTTTTCAAGTGTGAAATGATACATATTGCTGCGACATTTATATTTATCGCATGGACGGTAATGTATTCTACTATTAGTATCATGCTCTTCACAAATCAAATAAACTCTTTCATTCCACGTATGACTCTTGGATCCCATTTTTAGATCAATCCAACTTCTATCCATCCTAAAACATAAATAACAACAATATTATACAATCTTATATATATTTATATATATATATATATATCCCATAATTAATCATCATCTCAATAAACATAATATAACCATTACAATCCTTTCAATGAACAATTTCATATATATATATATATATATATATATATATATGTGTGTGTGTGTGTGTATATATCACTACCAATATTTATACTTTAGCCGATAGCAAAAAGTCATTGGCTAAAGTAAAAAACTGTCGAATAAAGTGGCCAGTTGTCGGCTAAAAGTCGATCGGCCGAGGTCGGTCGGCTAAACTTTAGCCGACGATAGATATAGAAGGTCGTTGGCTAAAGTTCAACTTTAGCCGGCGGCCAGTATGTTGTCGGCTAAAGTATTACATATTTTAGCCAACGACTTATTTGTTGTCGGCTAAATGTCTAACTTTTAGCCGACGACGAAAAGGTTGTCGGCTAAAGTCTTTTTTATTTTTTTAAATATAAACTTTAGCCGACAGTTTATGCAAATATCGCTGGCTAAAGTCTATTAAAAAAATATATTCATATTTTGGTATTCCCAAACCTGTGCAGATAACCTGTTATTCCAAACATACAATACACCACCGTACTTCACAATCAACAAACATCAATGTACGAAAAACATAATTTATACACCAACAGTATAAAAATCACACATATCAACATGTCATGTAGCAACATCAACAAAATCACTATAAACACCAACGTTAAGAAACAGGAGTCTAAATAAAAAAATATTTAGCATTAATAATATGTTTATATAGCAGAAGAACTACTACAATGATAACTAAAATCTTCAAAGATCCATCAAATTCTTAAAGATAGAAGAAGGATTACTACCGTCTTGCATGTCGTCGTCCCGAGGCTGTGAAGAAGAGGGGGTGTTTGTGAATCAAAGAATTGAGGTGGTGGTGGTACCGGATTCCCGACTGAGCCACGATCTGACTCAATGACATCATATACTGCATCATGGCTTGTAGAACCTTCCTTTGTTCCTCTTGAAATTTCTGGAACTGGTCTTGAGACTTCCTTTGCTCCTCAGCTCGGAGCTCCCTCTCGATCCTGAATTGCTCCTGCATAAAGGCCTTTTGAGTGTCGCCCATTTGATTATGCTGAAACCCTGTAGTATTCTTCAATAATTGGTTGCCTTCATCTCCCATCATCGGTGCCCGGTAATGACTCCCTTTAGGAGGGTAAATGTTAGCCCACACCCATGGCCTAGTGTAGGGATCAGCCTGATCGATCTCTCGGCGTGATAACTCGAGACCAGTCTCATCCAAATCCGGATGCTCCTCCCTCGCCATCTCTGTCAACATACTCTCAGACTCCTCAGTCACTCTCTCCTAATTAAGTGGGAACAAAAAAAGTAACCGAATATTAATAAAGTTCAGAGCTAAAGACTGATAACAATATTAGAATGATTAGGATACATTTACAACTTACAAGTCTCTCTGGATAGTTCGGATATGCCTTCTGAGTCACGTAGACAAAGGCATTCGCCACATTTTCATCAGAAGTGGCCTCGTGCGAAACTCTCGCTAACGGCCGCGAACCTAAGCTGTGGTGCTCCGACAAACCCTTACGGTTAGCATGTTGGTTGAACTGCTCGCCTACACATAGAAACATGTAATTTTCATTTAACAAGGAACAAAATTACCACAAGTAAGTTTCATATACGTTGCATATCATTCAACAACAATAACATTAAGACAATATTTAGAGCTCGATTACATACAATATAGTCTGAGTCGCTAAAATGTGCACATAGCCACCTCCACTCATACTCCCGATACTTGAACTCCTCGGGAGTAGCCTTGCGGGAATTACCCCAAGCTGACCAAAACATGTGTATCTCATTTTTCCAAGATTTGTACCTATAACAAATATTTACAAATAATAATCAAACATTAGTCAAATATATTTGTAAAGTATTTTGTAAATTCTATGTATTTATTTACTGTGATTTTGTGTTTTTGTTTTATTCTTATTAATAATGTTATTTGTTTATTATGTTATTCATAAATAATCAGTTGTGTGTACTGTTGGAACATTTTGTTCCATACATATATTAATAATATTTTGATGATTAAAGTTGATAAACAAATCAAAACAACAAAGAGACGAAGCAAAACATCGAAGGAAACGAAGTGCAAAAAGCTGAAAAAACACAAGACTAACGTACGTAAAGGAGGAAAAATAACGTACGTAAAATAAGGCAATTAACATAAGTAAGAGATGCATGTTAACGTATGTAAGGTGTTCAAACGAGAAGAACGTTGGGAAGAGTCAAAGTCAGAAAAGCAACAACGGATATATGACGTCAGCAATGACGTAATGTTAACGTACGTAATGCATGATTGGCTAATGTACGTAAGGAAAGAAACGAATGTTACTGGACTGAAACTGGTACGTGCTAACGTACGTAATCTATGTTTGTTAACGTACGTAACGATGTTAGCGTACGTAACGAAAGGAAGATAGCGGTCGTAATCTATGCATAGGGAGCTAACGGCTGGTTAAGCCTTTGAAGCCTATAAATACCATATCTTTGGTATTCATCCACACAACAACTTCAAGCAAGAGATACATTGATCACTTATTCATATTGATATTATTTTTGTTGTAATATTGAGCTTATATTGTTAGTTTGAGTGTTTATACATTCAACATTTTACACGAGAGGTAAAAGAAAATATATGATTGAATTCAGTGTTATTAAGATCAAAAATCCGGCATTATTAGAATCGCAATCGCTATCTTCGTGAGGTTTATCTAGTACCGATAGAAAGCTAGAGAGGTTGATTCCTTGTTCAATAAAAAAGAAAAACGGTTTAACTTGGACCGCCTCAAAGACAAGTACGAGTGGTTTATCACGGACCAATAGAAGACGTGATTGTAAACGGTTATCCCTCGACCGATAGAAGAGAGGTGCACAGGTTTTATCTTGAACCTATAGAAAAAGATACCGAGAGAGGACGTATGCTCGTTTATAGCCGAACCTCTATAAATCCGTGCGTCATTTAATTTCCGCAATTTATTTTACGCTTCCGCAACACGGCGCATATTCCGATCTTGAACCAACATGTACAGTTGTTATTATGTAGTTGAATGTTAAGATTTAAGTTTAGTGATTATGTTAAATGTCATTTTATATTTGTTGTTTGTATATGATTAAATAATGTTAATGTTAATGTGTTAGTTTTATTATTTTTATGTATAATTAATATTATAATATTTTATGTAATTCTAAAGTGTATGTTATAATACTCATAATTACAAGTAAATTAGAATGTTTACCATGTTTAAATTTATCAATCAAATTACCTTATATGTTTACAAGTTGTGAGTTTTATATTACAAAGTATTTTATATTAATAAATAAATTATTAAAACATTTGACAAATATATATTTTTAACAATAACTAAAATAATGTAAAAATTTCTCGAATAATTACTCAACTACATATTGTGAAAATTACTTACTTGATTGTTTGCACCTCATCGCACCAAGTATGCAATAGGAAAGAGGAACATCAAACCAAACCTACAATTAGCATATAATATATATTACTAAATTTTTCTGAATTTAAATACACAAAACAGCTTTGGGAATTGAGATAAACTTATTGACATAGCATTATTCAATGCATCCTTCACACATTGTGGCACATCCTTCCACTCAGCCCATAGTACCGGAATCCTATCGCGTATCACAAACCCAACATTATAACAATATGCCGTACAAGCATCTGAAGCCAAAATGGGTCATCCACACTTTTCATCTACTGCTATCTTGTGACGGCCATTTTTTGAAACATATGCATCAAGTGCTAGACCCTTCGATGGGCCATGAGTCTTCTTCTTCTTTTTCGGTTCGGCTTCAGTACGACCCTCCTCATTCTCAAGCTCCGCAAGCGCCGCGTACAACTTCGTCTTAGATATCGGACATGTCCGCCAAATTATTTTTTCAGGCCACGCCTGGAACACATACGCCTCCGTTGGGTTAACTAAGCTATATGGCCGGCGGACTCCTTTCTCACTGACCCCTGGAATCGACGGTACCGTAGGGGACATAAATAGAGTAGACGGCGGACCGAAAGGCACCTCGGATGATGTGCTCGGTGTAGCTCGGACGCTCCCAGATGTAGGAGGGGAGGGAATGCGGTGTATAGGAGGCATACGAGGTTGGGTAGTCTCAACAGCAGTGGGGGTCGTCCTCGATCTCGGAGTCTGATACGATAAGCGCCTCACAATAGTGTGTGCGTCATCCGCCGGATACAGGTTTCCACTCTTAAACTTCAGTCCACTACTCACTACTAGCTCACGTATGCGAGGGTTACTCATCCAAATACATACTCACAGGATCCGCACGATTGGAACCTGTACAAATTCAAAAACTATCACATTAACTAAACTCACACACACCAATATACACACTAGATACCCCATTAAAAAGTACCCATATATACTATACAATTATAATTTGTTAAATAGCATGCCGCTCTAAATCTCTTGTTTTATTATTATTGTTTCCAATTTATATTTCAACGGAGGATTATATTGTGTGGATGACACAAACATGTTTGTAAAAATAGAATTATAGTAGGATCTGATTCCTTTTCGTTCAGTACATTATTGGGCAATTAGCCATTAACCACTTCAATTTATGTAGGACTGGGCAACTGTAGGATCCATTATCCATTAACCACTTCAATTATCCATTATCCATTATCCATTATTGGGCAACTGTAGGATCCAATTTCTCGTTCAGTTCACAAACATATTTTCTATCTACTTATTAAGATTTTCTTTAAATTTCATCAAGACAACTTAAGCCACTACTAACAAGGCAACTTCTGTAGGAATTCCCTCAACAAGTTTGTTTTCTATCTTGATGAATGCTACACCCACAAGTAAACTTCCAAATTTATTTGTGGGTGTAGCATTCCTCTTCTATCTTTACCTAACTTGTTAATCCAACAAATAATGTTTTGCTATTTGAGTTTAGCTAATTTTTTGCAATTTTTTTCTTCAACATTTATATTAGATGGGCAAAGGAAACCCAACAAAATAATATAGATCCCTAATTTCAGATTTCACAACCACTAATATAGATCCCTAATTTCAGATTTCAGAACCACAAAACTGACGGAAGAAGAAAAACAGAAATCAAAATAGATAATTCTTCTACCAACCCAACAATCACTTAGAATATGAAAAAACAGAAATCAAAACTGACCTACGGCAGACGACGACCTACGGCGGACGACGGAAGGCGGCGGACGACGGAAGGCGGTAGACGTATGGGACGAGGGTTCCAGGCGGCGGAAGACCGGGACGAGGGCTCCAGAATTAAAATAGATAATTCTTTTATCTCTTGCTCGGACGGACGGATGGGCTGAAGATCGGGCGGCGGAAGGCGGAAGGCAATCGGCGGACAGAGGGAACGAGGGTTCAGAAAGGAGGAATTAAACTGAAGAAAGGAAAAGTCAACACCAGTCCTGTTTTTATTTTTTATATATAAGGGTACTATAGCCAGCGATAAAGGTCGTCGCCGGCTAAACTATAAAACGAACTTTAGCCGACGATAAATTCACAAAATAAAAAAAACATGCTCAGTGGCAGCCAAGATTCGAATCTGGGCCATTTGTATAGATTATATGGCATTTTGCCACTGAGTCGTGTTTATCATTCATTCATTTAAACAGAGTTTTTATATTTATACGTATACTGATATTTTAAATTCTTTGAATTTAATTATAAATAATATATTTATATATATATATATAATGATTATATATTTGTGTCCTTTTATACAATTTTATATAATAATATTTGATATATTTATACAGTTTTTAGATAATCATATTTTATATATTTAAATTTAATTATAAATATATTTAATAAAAATTAAGATAAATACTTTAGCTGATAGCTGTCGTCGGCTAAAGCCTACTCGGCCGTGTCAAATATGACACGACCGTGTCCGCAGACAGGGGACTTCCGTGTGTTCTATACAAGTGCGACCCGACCGTGTCGAACGACACGGGTGTTACTTTAGCCGACGACCGTTTTGCTGTCGGTCGGGACTTTAACCGATGGTTGTCATCGCCTATACTTAACCCTCCCCCAAAAAAATGTGACCCAGTGGCTGCCGGGGTTCGAACCCGGGCCATTTGTATAAGTGATATGGCATTTTGCCACCGGGTCATGTTTATCCTTCGTATATTTTGACACAGTTTTTATATTTATACAGGTTTTACATAATAATTTTTTATATATTTATACATTTTTTTATATATTAATATTTTATATATTCAAATTTAATTATAAATAATTATATATATATAATATGATTATATATCTATATATTGATTTATACATTTTTATATAATAATATTTTATATATTTATACTTGTTTTTTATATAATAATATTTTATATATTTGAATTAAATTATATATATATACAAAATATTTTATATTTGAAAAAATCATCAATGGGACAATGAATATAATAAAATTTTAAAAAAACATGTAATAATATCACTTTTTCGATTCGTTCGAGCGGCACACAACAATGAATATCTAAGGAACTTTTACAAATGATATGTCCTTCTAAGGTTCGTAGTCAGAATCGCCACTTGAGTCTGTCTCTATGTCGAAGTTGATAATTGGCAGCATATGTCTGAACTCTTCTTCATCATCTTCATCATAGTCTGCACGTAATTCATCTGTACCTACATCTATGAAACCACGTTCTTCACCATGTTGTCAAACCACTCGACCTTCTATAACATTATTCAGTAGTTTTGTGGAGGATGGTAGAATATTAGTTGTATCCGGATCTTGATATGCCTCATTGTCATCCTTATCGAAAGCTTGTCCAAGTGTAGCCGCACTATATATATTTCTCGTAGTCACATGATTTACGATCTTTCATGCTCTTTTTTTACCAAGTCATCCAAGTAGTAAACTGGTTTAGCAGATGTTGCAAAAACAAAATGATCACCTTCGTACCAACTTGTAGAAGTATCAACAGATAATAGTCCATAATTATCCTCCCTTTCGATTTGAGGATTTATATCAACCCCCTACACTTGAACAAGTAAACTGTCAAGCCTTCTCCATAAATTAGTTCCATTACTTCGAGAAGAGCACCATAATATCCACCGTCAATCATAACCTCAGAATTTTGACACCTCCTTATTTGATCTCTATCGATACATACAAATGTCACAATATTTACCTTCGCCATTGGATAAACTCTAGATATAATAGGCTTCACCGAAAGAAGCATCAACTCACGTGACCACATCGGGTGGCCATAACTTTGTATGTGCGTTATCTGGATATTAATTAAGGTGAATACATAATTAAGTAAATTATGTAAGCAAATTAAGTAAACAGTAATTAAACACTTACACATTGTCCGAATTAATCAATAAATGTTTCATTGTGGAATCTAATATCTCCATTCACAGCATCACACGAAAGATGAATGTATTTCCAATATTGAACTTCTAGACAATTAAGCAATATCCACCAATTTGCAATTCCTACCTCGTAAGGTTGTAAATGACTGTCAGGTAATCTTCCTTGTGTTGGAATATAAAACGCAGCGGAAGCAAGTTGGTGGAAATTATTTTAAGAAATGTTTTATAAACTAACCAACATAAAAACCGAATCTATTTAGACTTGTCAATTAATTAGCTAAACATATCAATAAACAACTAAATACACATATTTACGCATGAGAGTCGGTAATTTATACCTTTTGACGCGAAGTGGTAGAAGATCTCTTTTGGTCGATTTGTCTCCTCTTCGTATTCCTCTCCGATCTTCTTGTATTTCTACCTCAAGATCTTCTAGAGTATATCCCGCCTACGTCCGGATGTCGTGTAGGCAACAATCTACCGGATCAAACTTGGACAGCAAGGAGTCGGCCGAAATCTTTTCTCAAGAAACTCACGATTTTTGTTCTTTCTATTTTTCTTGAATATTTTTAGTATTTTAGAAAAATATTGTGTTAACTAAATTGTGGAATTCAAGACACAAGTCAAGATCCACAATTAAACACATACACAAAAAATCGATTTTCTTGGGCACTTGGAAGTATGAAAATCGGCCAAGACATGTACTCCTTTTATAGGTGTTTTGGGTTACTCTAGGGACCTTAAGGAGGATATGGTAAGGACTCTTAATAGATGTTATCTTCCTATATTAGAACTCTTCCTAATATAATGACTCTATTAAATATCAACTTAGTCCACTAATAAGTTAATATTGCACTTCCTACCAAAATCCCAAATTACGAAATTGGGCTCCTTTTTGAATTAATTATTTCCCGTGTTTAAGATATTCCATGTCCATTAATTAATTTAACCTACTGACAACTTTTAATTAATTAATATATTATACATGAGTATACCACTCGACCTTTATTATTATATCGGAAAATTAATTCCACCTGCATGGTTTAATATAATAATCCTTTCGAGTGCCTCAAGAGACATGATCAACCCGACTGGTCGGGACACGATTTCTAGGTATAATATTAATTATCATATAAATAATAATATTGCCCAAAATATCGAGCATATTGAGTCAATCATTGTGGCTCTCACCCATGATAAATTAAAGCAATAAATATTAAATATATATAATTAAATATTAATCACTAAAATTAAGAAATAATAATTGTCCAAGATGTACGTTCTTCTTATAGTCAGTACAGAAGAATCTATCTCACCTCGATCCTGTTCAACGTATAACGAATACGCTAATATATGCTAATGGTCAAGACCAACCAATCTCAAGCATATACTACAACCTCTCACATAACAGTCTAATGTTATATAGGTTGTGAACTAATTATTACTATATAAAGAACTGATAATCTGATCTTCTATGTGACACTACACACTATATTATCTACAATATAAAGTAATTAGACAACATTTGCATAACCATAGCGTGAATAAATATGCAAAATATGTGATAAATGAATTAAATATTCTCATAGATAAAGACCGGGAAATTAGGTAATACAAGAATAAAGTATGCTTTGACGTATACAACCCTAACACCTTGAACTTCGACTTCGTTGGTGATGATGGAGAGATTAAATTGCACTCGAATGGTTGACATAGGCTCGGGTGTGGGATCCACTGCGCCCAAATAGAACTTGGTATATGTTACACACTCCCATGCAAGATATGATTCGGCTATACATCCTTCAGGTGTAGACTTATTAGTCAAAGAGTCCTTGTACTCACCAAGTTGCCTTTCTATTGGAAAAATCCACATGTAGTGGACTGGGCCTATTAGTAAAAGTTGGTGAGGGAGATGGATCATGAGGTGAGGCATGAGATCAAAAAAATTCGGTGGGAAGATCCTCTCGAATTTGCATAAGATATAAATAATCTCCTTTTGCATGAGCCGGAGATTTGACTTCCTTACTTCTCTAGTGCATAACTTTGAAAGAACCTCGATAATGATACATGGGGCTCGACCACCTGTTTGGACAAGTATGGTCGAATAAATAAAGGAAACAAGCATTGTAAGTGTTCGGAATATGCCCTTGAATGCCACTTAGAGGATGAGAGAGTGAGAGCATTTGTATTGTAATTATGAATATTTAATAAGGCAATTATTATTTCTATATTATTGTACATCACTGGCATTGTGATTTGGTATATTGAATAATAGTCTTTGCATTTGAGAGCAAACATTCTACTCCTTATAGAGATAAGGATATAGGCACTGGAAGTGTTTAGAGCTCGAATGCTTAACTAGTTCGCAAGTCGATAAAACTTAATTGGGCATTAAGTTTCGCAAAGATTTGTATAACGTGTTTTTTGAAATGTAGAGTGCCTGTCTTCACTAAGAGTTAGTGGGAGCACACATTATAGGTATGCTAATGAGATTAGTATACTCGAACATGACTCACCTCGATTCGGTCACATGGATATCACTCAGGGTTTGTCAATCACTGAATCGAAAGGTTGTGATAGGTATATGTGGATCTTTGACTTGAGGTTTCAGTAGGACATATGCTTGTGACATTAAGTTAGTCATTAGAGTAGTTTGATCCAATCGCCAGTAGGTGGTGTCAACCTCAAAATGCAACGTAGTGGGCAAGTAGCAGTCTCTACTGAATACCAAGATAGAATTATTTCTCCTGTAAGTGAGCAGGTAAATGTCCTATGCGGTTAATGGCATTTGATACACGAGAGCTCTATGATCTCGGTTTGCATTAATAGAAAGCATATAGTCAAGTTACAGCAGGGTTTGACTTTACCGTGACCCTAATACTTGACCGGGACATATGATTGAAGGGTTTATACATATACGACATTCACGACATAATGGTTTTGGAATGATCCAATCATTCGTTCTTAGTTGGGTTACGGTACGAAGCACTAGACTGGCTAAGTGTTACCCGTACTCCTTGGTTCCTCCCATTACTGATTAAGATGGACCTACAGAGTCGCGCGCAAGTATATTTTATGGATAAATATGTATTTACTATCTCTTCATTAATATTGGATATTAGATATCTAATTTGATTTATTTGATAAATCATGCGGTCTAGTGAATTAAAATTAATTACCGGGTGATTAATTTAATTCATAAATAATTGTTTCTTGGAAATAAATTATTATAATTTTGTACACTTGAGATAAAATGAAGTGTACTTAACGCACTAGACACGCGAACGTCCGGTGCACGAATCAAGTGGCTCGGTTCGTTTTTTTTCACCAACCATAGTGGGCCGCCATCATATTTCCTCCTCACCTTCCTTGTTGCTTCATTTTCATGTGGGGTGTGATTAGTTTTACATAATGAAATGAGGACAAATGGATGAGATTCCATATCTCATCATTTTGGTCTGTTTTGTTATATAAAATGATTAAGTCTTTCATTTGATGAATCACTTGAAGTCATACACATAAAATAGCACAATACCAGCCGTGCGGTATATTTGAGGTGAGAGAGAAATTATTTTCTTCATCTTGTTCATCTTTGAGAGAAAGTAAAGGAAGAAGAGAAGAGAAGAAAAATATTGTGTCGATTCCAAGCCTTGCTCTTTGAGAATGAATTTACATACTATTTTTCCGATCAATATCCATCGCGTGATACGAGAGACACTCGGTAATTTCGGTGTTTTGATCATTCATCAAGGAAGAACGAATTGGATTCGTGTTCGTGTTGGTGATCGGAAAAGCTTGGATCGATTTTTCTTCAAGAAGATATTATCAAAGGTCTACGAGGGTATGACTTCTAAATTTTATGTTCGTCTATTTATATTCGTTTATACGATGCCTGATCCATCCGTTTTTGGGGATTGGTTTTATCCAGTTGGACCGGTTTATTTTCTGCTGCATATCTCGATTTTGATCATCGAATCCCAACAGTGGCATCGGAGCGAGGTCTATGTGATCATATATTTGATATTATCATTTGGAATGCTTGGTTATTTTTTTATGATTTGGAATCATAATTATTTAATTGTTAATATTTAATTGTTAATCTAAAAATTATTTTTCATGATTTTATGTTACAATATAAATCTATTTTTCTTTTGAAAAACTGATTTAAATGTGTAATATAAAAATTAAAAAAATATTATTTTTAGATTCGGACGAAAACGAGCGAGAAAAATGGCTTGACCGGCGGCTTCTGGGCGCTGAGATCGCCAAAGAAGTCGTCGCGCCGAGAGGGGCGGCGCCAAAGACTGGTCAACCCACGGCCGGCATGGGCTTGGCCCGGGCCTTGTGTTTTCCGACCTGTTTTTATATTTCGTTCGGTAAATTAATTTTGCACAAATTAAATTGAATTTAATTTCACTAAAATATAATTATGGTAATTTTATTTTTAAGGAAATTAATTTAATGAAATATTTATTTTGTCCAGAAAAATTAAAATTAACGATTACGTGAATTAATTGGATTAATTCTAATTATTGAATTAATTTTTATTGATTAGATCAATATTTAGATTAATCATTGTTACCATTTATTTAATGTGATTGTCATTAATTTTGAATGGGGATGTAGTTTATGGACCTATTTTGAATCGTTTGTTTTGTTCGATTGGGTTTTAAAGGCCGTTTTGAGCCTATTTATTTTACTAGAAAATTTATATATGATACAATTTTTTAAATGTAAAATTTATACGTAATGACGAAGACCAGAGGAATATCCGTTCGAAAAGACGAAGATTCAAGACCGAAGACATCTAATTAGATTACGATGTTTTTGTTCTAATAACGGTCCATGAACTGCATGTTGTTAGTTTTAGGTTGTGTATGTTTTCATATTGTATGACAAACAAACAAACAAATCGATAAATCACGCTTATAAACGGATTAATGTGCAAAGTGTAACATATAATCGCGTTAATACTTCCACTTATAAACACTAAGTTATAAAGGTTACGAGGTTTCCTACCCTCCGTCAAACTCATGTAAAATTGAAATCTAAACCGGAATATTATTCTTCCGAGTATGTCGGGGTAATATTTTTGGGGAAGGTTGATAAATTCCTAGAGTGCATTAGATGCCTTTGGTTATGACAAATCAAACCCCTAGAAACCGTATGGGTTGCCAGGTAGTGACAAATCAAACCCCTAGATGCCTTTGTAAAGAACTCGATCACCACTATGAAGTCAACCGTGACTTCCGGATTTCACATGGGAGTGTGTAAATACCGATAAAAATAGTGGAGGCAAGTTATGAATAAAGAAAGTCCTTAAATTCTTTACTCGGATAATAATTAAACAATCACTAACAAATCTTAAATTATTCTCTACAGTTAAAAAAAACTCTCAATATTACAATGAACCCATTCGATATACTACTTGAAAAGAACGTCCTGACTGGTCCGAACTATGTGGACTGGCTTCGGAATTTGAGGATTGTCCTCACTATGGAAATGCTGGGATAAGTCTTGGAGGCAGACATCCCAATGGCTCCTGCAAGAACCCGAGCCAATCAGGAAGATGTCGATGCCCATGAGAAATGGGTAAAAGTCGACATAAGAGTGTGGGGGTACATGCTAGGCTCAATGACTAATGAGCTTCAACGTGCCCATGAAAAGATGACGTCTTCGAGAGCCATCTTAGCGCGGCTGGCTGAGCTCTATGGAGAGCATAGTCGAACTGCTCGATATGAGATATCAAAGCAATTTCGGTGCCAGGATGAAGAAAGGATAGAGGGTTGGGGGCCATTTTCTCAAGATAATCTCGATGATTGAGAGATTGGAAGTTCTTGATTTTCAGGTGCATGCATCTCTCCAAACTCACCTTATCCTGCAGTCACTTTCTGACTGCTTTTCCCAATTTGTCATGAACTTCAACTGCAATGAGATTGCATGTAACTTAGCGGAGCTAATGAACAAACTGATGACTTCCCAGTCTCTGATGAAGATAAAGGGAAAGAAAGTTGCACTTGTGATTTCTTCTGGGACTTAGAAGTCCAAGAATAAGAAAAAAAAGAACAAAGAGCAGTTAGGTCTAATAGCCAAGATCGATAAGGGAAAAGGCAAGGCCCCAATGGTTCAAAAGAGCAAGGGGACCAATAAAATGGATGTATGCCTCAAGTGCGGTGAGCTAGGCCACTGGAAGATGTATTGTCCAAAGATTGACAGTAATGCGCCTTCAGGTATGGAACTACTGGTTTTGGAAATAAATTGTTATGTCACTGTATATTCTACTTCTTGGATACTTGATGTCGGTGTGAGTTCTCACATTTGTACACATGAATCATGATCTGGAACGAAGTAGGAAGTTGGATTCAGGGGAGGTGATGGTCACCGTCGGAAGTGGACATAGTGTCGAGGCTTCTGATATTGGATCCCTTATGTTGAATTTAGAATCTGGTTTTAGTCTTACTTTAGATGATGTATTTGTTTTGCCCAAGGGGCATAAGAATATTGTATCAATTCCGGTCATGGACCGAAAGGGATTTCATTTCTTTATTGTAAATGGGTCATGTCGTATTTATTTCAGAAATAAATTGGTTGGTACTGCTGCATTATTAAATAGTTTATCCCATTTGAATCTAAAGAATAAAACAATTGTGAACACTATAACTAGGAAGCGTAGTAGGGATGAAACAAATCAAGCACTTAAGTGGCATCTTAGACTTGGTCACATTGGTTAGACCAAGGTTCATAAAATGGAGAAAGATAGGCTTACGGTTCCATTGGGATCAGATCCCTATCCAACGTGTGAATCTTGCCTTCAAGGCAAAATGACTAAGTTACCCTTCGTAGGGACTTTTGAAAGAGCTGCTGAAAAACTTGGATTGATCCATACCGACATTTGTGGCCCATCTAAAGTGGCACAAGATGGCTTTCAGTATTTCATCACATTCACTGATGACCATACTAGGTATGGGTTCGTGTACTTAATGAAACATAAGTCTGAAGCTTTTGATAAATTCAAGGAATTTAAAACCCTAGTTGAAAATCAAACAGGTAACTGTGTTAAGACTTTTCGGTCAGACCGAGGTGGTGAGTTCATGAGTAACGAGTTTGATGAGTTCTTAAACGAACTAGAAATAGTGTCACAATTCACTCCTCTAGCTACTCCACAATTAAATGGTGTGTTAGAATGAAGGAACCGAAACTTGTTGGACATGGTTCGCTCCACGCTTAATTATACTGATCTACCAATTTATCTGTGGGGAGACGTGCTCCTTACTGATGCGCATATCTTGAACAAATGTCCTTCCAAATCTGTTCCTAAGACTCCACATGATATGTGGAGAGTTAGGAAACTAAGTCTTAATCACATTAGCATTTGGGGATGCCCTGCTTACGTCAAGAAGACTAAAGTAGAGAAATTGGAAGCTAGGTATGTTAAAGGTCATTTCATAGGATATCCAGGGGATCCCATGGGATATCTATTCCACATATACGAAGATCATAGGATCATCGTTGCTATACAAGCACACTTTCTGGAAGATCAATTTATTCAGAAAGGAGGCGCAGGTAGAAATATTTCTTTGGAAGAAATAAAAGAAACACCAAATGAGACACCTGTGCAAGATATTAGAACCGAACCTTCTGAAATACAAACACAACCTCACAAGTCTCGTAGAATTTCTAAATTATTTGAGAGGTATGGCTATCTGCATCAAGAGGAACTTGGTGTCCATAAGATGACAGAAAGTAGTCAAGAGAATGATCCTTCTACATACGACCAAGCGATGGTAGATGTTGACCCGCCAAGTGGCAAGAAGCTATGGAAGCTGAGATAGACTCAATGCATGCTAATCAGGTCTGGACTTTAGTAGATCGTCCTAAAGGCATAGTGCCTATTGGAAACAAATGGATCTATAAAACAAAGACTGATAGAGATGGCAAAGTTGATACCTATAAGGCCAGGCTTGTGGCAAAGGGTTATTCCCAAAGAGAAGGAATCGATTACTTTGAGACCTTCTCGCCTGTAGCTATGATTAAGTCTATTCGCATGATGCTTGCCATAGAAGCCCACTTGGATTATGAAATATGGCAAATGGATGTGAAAACGACATTCCTAAATGGATTCCTCGACGAGGAGATTTACATGGAACAGCGTAAGGGATTCATATCTCAAACCAATATTCATAAAGTATGTAAACTTCAGCATGCCATTTATGGACTGAAGAAAGCTTCGCGGAGTTGGAATCTTCGTTTTAACGAGACAGTCAAAGAGTTTGATTTTGTCCAAAATGAAGAGTAGCCCTGTATTTACAAGAAGGTTAGAGGGAGCAAAATTGCATTCTTAATACTATATGTAGATGACATCTACTTATAGAAAACAATGTAGGAATGCTCAGTTCTGTGAAAGCTTGGCTTTCTAAAGATTTCTCAATGAAAAACTTGGGAGAAGCAACCTATATTCTGGGTATTCGCCTCTACCGGGATAGAGCGAAAAGAAAGTTAGGTCTTTCCCAAGCCCTCTATATAGAAAAGATACTCAAGCAATTTAGGATAGAAGATTCTAAAAGAGGGTTCCTTCCTATGCAACATGGTGCAATACTTTCCTTAGAGATGTGTCCTCAAAGTGAGGAAGACAGAAAGGAAATGAGTAAGGTGCCATATGCTTCGGCAGTAGGTAGCCTCATGTACGATATGATTTGCACTAGACCGGACATTGCCTATGCTCTGAGCGTAGTAAGTCGGTTTCAGTCAAATCCAGGGCACGAACATCGGACTGCTGTAAAGAACATTCTTAAGTACCTAAGGAGGACTAAAGACTTGGTTCTTACATACGGGGGTGGAGAACTTAGAGTGATGGGTTATATAGACTCAGATTCTTCGGGGGACATGGATGCTCAGATATCCACATTAGGGTATATCTTTACTCTGAATGGTGGGGCAGTTTCTTGGAGAAGTGCCAAGCAAAGTTCGACTGCTATCTCTACATGTCAAGACGAATATCAGACAGCCACAGAGGCTGTTAAAGAAGCTTTTTGGATTAAGAAGTTCACTGAGGAACTTCAAGTGGTTCCTAATGCGGAGAAGCCCGTGACGCTGTATTGTGACAACGACGGAGCTGTTGCACAGGCTAAGGAGTCTTGTGCTCACCACAATACCAAACATATTGCGAGAAAATATCATTTTGTTAGAGAAATGGTTCAGGAAGGGAATGTTATACTGCAGAGAATAAACACAACAAATAACATTGCTGATCCGCTTACCAAGCCACTATCTCAGAAGGTCTTAGAGAGACATCTGAAGAGTATGGGTATTAGATACCATAGTTTGTGGCGTTGAGTGTAATTGGGAGATTGTTAGGAATATGCTCTCGAATGCCACTTAGAGGATGAGAAAGTGAGAGCATTTGTATTGTAATTATGAATATTTAATAAAGCAATTATTATTTCTATATTATTATATATCACTGGCATTGTGATTTGGTATATAGAATAATAGTACTTGCATTTGAGAGCTAACAGTATACTCCTTATGGAGATAAGGAGATAGACACTAGAAGTGTTTAGAGCTCGAATGCTTAACTAGTTCGCAATTCAATAACACTTAATTGGGCATTAAGTTTAGCCAAGATTTGTATAACGTGTACTTTGACATATAGAGTGCCTGTCTTCACTAAGAGTTAGTGGGAGCACATGTTATAGGTATGCTAATGAGATTATTATACTCGAACACGACTCACCTCGATTCGGTCACATGGATATCACTCAGGGTTTGTCAATGACTGAATCGAAAGGTTGTGATAGGTATACATGGACCTTTCACTTGAGGTTTCAGTAGGAGATGTGCTTGTGACATTAAGTTAGTCATTAGAGTAGTTCGATCTAATTGCCGGTAGGTGGGGTCAACTCGAAATGCAACTTAATGGGCAAGTAGCAGTCTCTACTGAATACCAAGATAGAATTCTTTCTCCTGTAAGTGAGAAGGTAAATGTCCTATGCGGTTAATGGCAAATGAGATCATAAGTCTTTGGCCAAAACATTTAGAGCTAGTTGTATTTGATACACGAGAGCTCGATGATCTCGGTTTGTATTAACAGAAAGCATAGAGTCAAGTTACATTAGGTTTTGACTTTACCGTGACTCTAATACTTGACCGAGATATATGATTGAAGGGTTTATACGTATATGGCATTCACGACATAATGGTTTTGGAATGATCCGATCATTCGTTCTTAGTTGGGTTACGGTATGAAGCACTAGACTGGCTAAGTGTTACCCGCACTCCTTGGTTCCTCCCATTGCCGACTAAGACGGACCTATAGAGTCGCGCACAAGGATATTTGATGGATAAATATGTATTTACTATCTCTTCATTAATATTGGATATTAGATATCAAATTTGATTTATTTGATAAATCATGCGGTCTAGTGAATTGAAATTAATTACCGGGTGATTAATCTAATTTATAAATAATTATTTCTTGGAAATAAATTATTATAATTTATTATTTGATAAAATTAATTAATTGTATTAATTAATAAAGTATAAATACATTTGAGATAAAATGAAGTGTACTTAACGGACTAGACACGAGAACGTCCGGTCCACGAACTGAGTGGTTCAGTTCGTTTTTTTCACCAACCATAGTGGGCCGCCCCTATATTTCCTCCTCACCTTCCATGTTGCTTCATTTTCATGTGGGGTGTGATTAGTTTTATATAAGAAACGAGGGCAAATGGATAAGATTTCATTTCTCATCATTTTGGTCTCTTTTGTTATATGAAATGATTAAGTATTTCATTTGATGAATCACTTGGAGTCACACACATAAAATAGCAGAAGACAGCCGTGAGGTATATTTGAGGTGATAGAGAAATTAGTTTCTTTATCTTGTTCATCTTTGAGAGAAAGAAAAGAAAGAAGAGAAGAGAAGAAAAATATTGTGTCAATTCATAGCTGTGTTCTTTGAAAACGAATTGACATACTATTTTTCTGATCAATATCCATCGCGTGATAACGTAGAGACACTCGGCAATTTCGGTGCTTTGATCATTCATCAAGGAAGAACGAATTAGATTCGTGTTCGTGTTGGTGATCGGAAAAAGCTTGGATCAGATTTTTCTTCAAGAAGATATTATCAAAGGTCTATGAGGTTATGACTTCTAAATTTTATCTTCGTCTATTTATATTCGTTTCGATACCTGATTGATCCATTTTTGGGGTTTGGTCTTATCCGATTTGACCGGTTTTTCCGATGCGTATCTCGATTTTAATCACCGAATCCCAACAGTAAGAAGATATGGCAATCATGGCTCTTCAGTCCAGTTAACTTGTTCTTCTTGAAGTTAACACACCTCCCTATATTTCCAGCATATCTTGTGGGATACCTAGCAGCCTTCATCCACGAAAAAATCTCAGCCTTTTGCTCAGGGGTGACGGTGTAAGCAGCTTTCGGCATTTTATGTTTCCCCTTCCCTTCCTTCAACCATAAATGTTTTCTAATATTCATTTCTTTTAAACCAATGCGTGCCTTAGGGCCGTCTTTAATCTTCTCTTCCCAACATAAAACTGTACCGACAACACTTTCACAAACCTTTTTTTTTCTATGTGCACACATCTAGGTAGTTCCTAATCAACAACTTACTCCAATAAGGTAGATCCCAGAAAAGACTTTTGTGGGATCAGTACTTATACCTGTCTGGTCTTTCAGGAGTTGCCGCTACTATATCAGGATGGTTGCTCAACTGCCCATAATTATACTCATTCAGCACGGCCAAAATTTCCTCACCAGTCCATACAACATCAAGTGTAAAACAGTACAAATCACCGCGACATTTACATTTATTGTATGGACAGTAATGAGTTATACTATCACTATCATGCTCCTTTCACAAATCGAATAAACCCTCGCATTCCATCTATGACCCTTGGATCCCATTTTTGTAGACCAATCCAACTTTTATCCATCCTATAACAAAAATAACAATAATAGTACACAATCATAATTCGTATTTATCAAGAACATACAAAAATTACTACTACAATCATCATAGCTCGAATTCAAGATGTCAAATCCACACACACACACACACACACACACACACACACACACACACACACACACATATATATATATATATATATATGAAAAAGATCATATGAAAATTAATTACCTTGTGAAATTTAGAAACTTTTGTAGGTCGTTGATATTAGTGATCTAACAGCTGTAGATGAGTACAATTATATGCATTTATATATTATTTTTATTGCATTATTTATTGCATATACTAGCGACCGACTTGATGCAACAAATAATAACAAATATGCAATGAAATTACTTAATAATGCAATTGGTTTCTAGATTTCACCATTAAGGGTGTTTCCACCATAGTCAATCCCTATATATATATATATATATATATATATATATGTGTGTGTGTGTGTGTGTGTGTGTGTGTGTGTGTGTTATACATACACCAAGAAATTTTCAAGAAAACGAACTAATTCTTAAAGATGTTCATAATCATCAAAATAGAGTATTACATGCATAATATAATCATAATTGATATTAAAATTCAATAAACATACCTTCAATATGATTTCTTGAATGATCAAACCAGAAAAAATTGTTGTTTTTCGTTTTCTTCTTTTGTAATTTCTGAATGTGTTGTATATTGTGTCTTGAAGTGTTAGATGGTGATTTATACTGCACAAAAAAAACATGTAAGACTTTAGCCTACGACAAGCCGTAGGCTAAAGTGGACGTATCGTCGGCTAAAGTTTCGTCGTCGTCGGCTCAATTACAAAACTTTAGCCAACGACTTGCTTGACTTTAGCCGACGACAACAAGCATAGTCGTCGGCTAAAACTTCTTAGCCGACATTATAGACGTCGTCGGCTAAACCTTCGAACTTTAGTCGACGACTTCCGCCGGCCGTCGGCCGTTCTCTGGCTAGTCGTCGGCTAAAGTGTTATTTTTGGTAGTGTATATGGATAATGTGAACAATTGAAGTCAAAGTTTAATATGTATATCTTAAAGTATAATTTTTTGAATGATCAATCCAAATAAAATTATTGTTTCGCGTGTTCTTGTTGTGTATTTTTTGAGTTTGTTGTAAATAGCATGTTTTGAAGTATGAGATGATGATATTCTGCCTAAAAAAAGATGGAGGACTTTATAGCCGACGACAAAAAGCAAAGTCGTCAGCTAAACTACTTTAGCCGACGAGATTGAAGCCGTCGGCCAAAAGACCGACCATTAACCGACGACTCCGGCCGGCTACCGGGCATTCGCTGGCCGGTTATTGGCCAAAGTACTTTTTTTGATAGTGTGTCGTGACAGATAATTTGCTTGAACATGTGCGGTAGGGGTGGACTCGGTTCCATTCGGTTCGGTTTTTGACCGAAACCGAGAGTCGAACCAAATATTCGGTTTCGGTTTGGTTCGGTTCTTTTTGAAGTTCGATTCGGTTAAGATCGGTTTTATAAATATTCGGTTCGGTTTCGATTTGGTTTGATGTTTTTTCGGTTCTTCACAATATAAATTCAAATATTATATGCAATAGAATAAGTTATATATAACAATGCTCAACAAGAGTTATATATATATATATATATATATATATATATATATATGTTCATGATAAAAGATAAAGAATTTCCAAATATCTCAAAATATATAACAATCGTAAACCACGAAATTTCATTCTCTCAACCTAAATTAATTGAATCACAAATTCATGAGCATATTATCGGTCCTTCTTGGACCCATGAGGGTCTTACAAAAGGAAAGCGAATTATACTAAAATTCGAAACACACCAAAATCACAAAAACAAGGTCATAATTTGACTTCGGTCCATTTCGGTCCGGTTCGGTTCCGCTCTACCCCGAACCGAGAACCGAACCAAATTAGTTCGGTTCGGTTCTGTTTTTTTGTTTTTCGGTTCGGTCTTCTTCGGTTTCGGTTTTTCGGTTATTTTTTCGGGTTTTTTCGGTTCGGTTTTGAATTTTCGGTTCCGAAATGCCACCCCTAATGTGCGGGATGTTCTAGAGGGTTCAATCGGCTTGACGGGTGTTTGGACATTTTACACGAACGCTGATTCTACTTTTCCAATAAAGTGGAACTGTTGAACACTTACGGACTCTTGATTTTTAATAACCCGTTTAGTTTAGGATTGTAAACTATCAAAAAAAGAAAAATTATAGAACAAGAATAAAAAGAACAGAATAAAAGAAGAAAGCAGATGAGCAATCTGAATCTGATGCTTTGAGGAGTGTGTCTTCGTAATTTCTCTATTGGAATGAGAGTAAAGAAAGAAAAGGCTGTTAGTGACAAACCCAAATAAATGGATTTATTTACACGTGTCAATTTATTCATTCATATATATATACAATCTGAATCTGATGCTTTGAGGAGTGTGTCTTCGTAATTTCTCTATTCGAATGAGAGTAAAGAAAGAAAAGGCTGTTAGTGACAAACCCAAATAAATGGATTTATTTACACGTGTCAATTTATTCATTCATATATATATATATGGGCATATCGGTGTTAGCAGATATGACTTTGCTTTGGTTTGCGGGATAGGAATGAAGCAGGAAATGGTATATTGGATTTCGCATTAGCTCATGACTTGGGTATTATGAACACTTGGTTCGAGAAAAGGGACTCTCATTTGGTGACATATAGAAATGGAGGTAATGCAAGTCATATTGATTTCTTTTTAGTAAGGAATGTTTGGAGGAAAATTTTTACTAATTGCAAGGTGATACCCGGTGAGAGTGCTGCAACGCAGCATAGGGTTGTGGTACTTGACTTTCGAGGTAAGAGGCACTTAAGAAAGAGTAGACCACAAGTTGACCCTCGAATTAAGTGGTGGAAGCTCCAAGGGGAGAGTCGACATACTTTTGTGGCTAAAATTGCTGATAGTGGTATTTGGTCTGATTGCACGGAGATGGATATAGATTCGATGTGGAACTTGTTGGAGCATAACATAAAGGAAGTTGCAAAAGAAGTCCTAGGAGAATCTAAAGGAAACAGACCATCAAGTAAGGACACATCTTGATAGAATGATGAATTTAAGCAAGCGATAAAGACCAAACATGAATGTTATAAGGTATTGGGTAAATGCTCGAGCGATGAGAATTATGAGAAGTACAAGAAAGCTCGAACAGAAGCTAAAAAGGCAGTGAGAAACGCCCGATCAAAGGTCAATCAAGAATTATATGCAAGATTAGATACAAAAGAAGGAGAAAAAGATATCTATAAACTTGCTCGAATGAGAGAGAAGAAGACGCGAGATATTGGAAAAGTTAAATGTGTAAATGATACTGACCAAAAAGTTTTGGTTCAAGATAAAGAGATAAAAGAGAGATGAAGGTCATACTTTGATACCCTATTCAATGGCCATCAAGAACAAGATATTGGGAATTTAAGCATCCCCTCAAGTATGGTTAACCGAGAGTTTAAGAGGAGAATGCAAAAGGGTGAAGTGACAATTGCATCGAAAAAGATGGGGTCAAAGAAAGCAGAAGGACCAGATGGTATACCTATTGAAGTTTGGAGGTGTTTGGGGGAGAGAGGGATTGAATGGGTAATTATGCTTTTCAATAAGATTTGGAGAAGCAATAAGATGCCATCAGCATGGAGGAAAAGTATTCTCGTCCCTTTGTATAAGAACAAAGGTGATGTTCTTATACCATGAAGTATTCTCGTCCCTTTGTTTTAATTATCGCGGAATTGAACTAATGAGTCATACCATGAAGTTGTGGGAACGAGTGATTGAACAAAGGATCAGAAAATGTGTGAAGATAACAGAAAATCAGTTTGGACTTATGCCTGGAAGATCGACCATGGAAGCAATTTATCTTATCCGGCAGTTGATGGAACATTATCGATATAAAAAGAAAGATCTACATATGTTTTTTATTGATTTATAGAAGGCATATGATAAAGTACCAAGAGAAGTACTTTGGTGGGTCTTAGCAAAGAAGGGTGTATCGCGGATATATATTGACATTATAAAGGACATGTATGAGGGAGCTAGTACAAGTGTACGTACTAATGTTGGGAGGACAGAAGAATTCCCTATTGCGATTGGGGTTCATCAAGGATCTGCTCTTAGTCCTTTTCTCTTTGCCATAGTCATAGACGAATTGACAAGAGAAATTCAAAATGACGTTCCATGGTGTATGATGTTCGCAGATGATATTGTGTTGATTGATGAAACGAAGGTTGGAGTGCAACAGAAATTGGAACTTTGGAGGAATACTTTGGAAGCTCGAGGCTTTAGGCTGAGCAGAAGTAAGACTGAATATATGGAGTCTATGTTTAGCGAAAACAGTGATAGAGAGGCGGGGATGATCACATTTGATGGGAAAGTTGTTCATGGATCCACTTTCTTTCGGTATCTCGGATCTATTATCCAAAAGGATGGAGAGCTAGATGGCGATATGACTCACATAATAAAGGTCGGGTGGTTGAAGTGGAAGAGTGCCACAGAGGTTTTATGTGATCCTGACATGCCTCATAGATTAAAGGGTAAATTTTACCGCATGGCAATTAGGCCTGCGCTGTTATATGGCTCCGAGTGTTATGCTGTAAAACAGTGTCACGTTTAAAAGATGAATGTGGCGGATATGCGTATGCTACGATTGATATGTGGTCATACAAAAAAGGATCGGCTCAGAAATGAGGTGATTAGAGAGAAGGTAAGAGTTGTGGCTATAGAAGACAAGATGATGGAGAATCGATTACGATGGTTTGGTCATGTTAGAAGAAGACCTGTTGATGCCCTAGTGAGGAGGCTAGAAAGTTGGGGAACAAGTAATGTTGTGAAAGGTAGAGGAAGACCCAAGAAAACTTGGATAAAGATGATTGAAAATGATATGCAGTTTCTTGTAATTGGAGAAAGTATGGCGATAGGGAGGCAATGTGGCGAGAAAGAATACGGATGGTGGATGGAATCTGATTCTTTTTTTTTTCCTGTATTTTTATTCATATTTTATTTTATTCCATGTTATCTGTTAATTTATTTTTCAGGATTTTTCATTTATTTTTCATTCATTCTTTTTTTTATTTGCTTTTTTCTCTACTTTTTTCTCTACTTTTTCCCCTCTTTTTCTCCTTTTATGTTATTTATGTAATGATCACTGACGGTTTCAAAGTTTGATTCATGTTAGCCGATCCCAAATTATTTTGGGACTAAGGCTTAGATGTTGTTGTTGTTGTTGTTGTTGTGTGTATATATATATATATATATATATAACAATTTCCTTTTTCGTCCGTCCGCAACCTATGTGCAATGTTTATTTTTGGCAATTTTTTTAACCATAAGTGGGCCCATTACTCTACTCATAACACATCCTACTAACTAAGTCAACTGAAATATTAAAACCAGTGCCGGTAAAACAATGCACATGGTTGACGGACGGAGGGAGTATATATATATATAGAAAATTGATCATATGAAAACTAATTATCTTGTGAAATCTAGAAACTTTTGTAGGCCGTTGATATTAGTGATCTAACAGCTGTAGATGAGTAGAATTATATGCATTTATGTATTTTTTTTATTGCATATACTAGCGACCAGCTTGATGCAACAAATAATAACAAATATGCAATGAAATTACTTAATAATGCAATTGGTTTCTAGATTTCACCATTAAAGGAATTTCCACCATAGTCAATCCCTATATATATATATATATATATATATATATATATATATATATATATATATATATAGTGGTGCGTTCTATTCAGTACTAATATTAAATGCAGTACTTTACAGTACTAATTTATGCATAATTTTTGTACTAATTATGCATGAAATATATGCATTTTGTGCATCAAAATTTCAATGCATTAAAATATGCAATATATGCATCAAAATATCGATGCATTAAAATATTAGATTATATGCATCAAATATATTACATATTTTAATGCATTAAAATTTTGATACACGAAATGCATATATTTCATGCATAATTAGTACAAAACTCATGCATAAATTAGTACTGTAAAATATATATATATATATATATATATATATATATATATATATATTCAACCACCGTTTACTTCTTCAGACGCTTCTTCCATCACGAGGAGAACCATTTCCCAAGATAACTCCACAAACTTGAGCAGAGTTTGTGTTTAGGATCTTTCAGAATAACGCAATTGACCTTCATCCCTTTGTGCTTGGCACACCGCTTTCTTCCATCAACAGGTGGCTTAGTGCAAATGGATTTGTGGCCTGTGGCTACACCACAAATGCGCATGCTGTGTTGGTTCGAATCACGTAGAATTTGTCTGAAAGTCCTGCTCGAAAAGCCTTTGCTGTCCGAACCCGTGGTAGCTGAATGGTTCGGTTTCTGCGAGATAAATGGATCACAAGTTTTGATGTTTACAAGTGAAAATCTTGACTTTGATTCGAGCTTTCTGTGGATATCATCAGGCCGGCGATCTCCATTGCTTCTTTTGTTCCATGCATAGTCATTTTTCCTAAGCGCCTCCTCCTCAAATTCCCCCGCGGCCTCCTTGCTTCTCATCTGTCAAATATTTCGAGGAAATGTGTACGTAGTGCGTATCCGAAGAAAAACCAGAAGAACACCAAACTGCTAAGTAAAAAGGAAGTGATAATCGGAGGTGGGACTACTCACGAGTGCGTATCTATAGAAAATTGTATATCCTTTTGAAAACGTGTCCGAAAATAATCCAGAGGAAGAAACATAAGTACTATTGCAACTCGGAGAGTTGGTTAAAAATCGGTTCTCTAAATGTGCGCCGTTGCGCATATACTGCTGTAGTCTTGATCTAAGATTTTGAGTTTGTCCGACATAAGCAACGACCACATGAGAGCCCGACCTAATTTTAGTAGGGGTCTTTCTTCCGGGTTGTATCTTGGCTATACCGATCTCGTATATGGCTGGACAAGGAGTATTTGGGAGGTATTGTGTCATGCAACTGTCTGTTCCTCTTTTTCCCATTAGATATTTTTCCCAATCACCTGGTCCTGCTAGAATCTAGAGCGAGTGATGATGCATTAGCAAAAAAACGAAAACAGTAATATTGACAGAACAAAATGCTATTCACTAATTACTAACAATTAATAACTGTACAGTACAATCTTACTAAATGCTATCAATCCATTTTCTTTTTTGGTTCTCATTGTATCATGGAGTATTTTTTTTTTTTTTTTGCATATAATAATTACGAAATACTCCCTCCGTCCAGTTTTTAAAGTCCCATTTGCTCTCAAATATTTGTCCATAATTTAAAGTCCCACTCTACTTTTTGTACCATATTACCCTCTTTTCTTTATTTAATTACTACCTTTTCACTAATGGACCCACTACTTTTTTCTCCAAACCACTACCTTTTTCTTTAAACCACTAACTTTTTCTTCCAAACCACTAACTTTTTCTTCCAACCACTAACTTTTTCTTCCACCCACTTTACCTTTATCGTTTTTTCTTAACCTCCGCGCCCAACATCAAATGGGACTTTAAAAAGTGGACGGAGGGAGTAGTTATTTTCGATTTGAAGAAGCGGGACCATTTCATCCAAAGAGACCCTTATTATTATAAATAAAATGCTCCATTCGGCTTACTTCAAGTGCGTATTTTCACAATATGATTTGTTCCAATAGAATAGAGTTCTTTCGTAATATATATTAAAATTTATATAATATTCTTTAAAATTAAAGTTTTTTGTTATATAAATTATAATATTAGTTAATTTCAAAGTTTTCTAAAATTAACTGAAAATAGATGGTTTAAAAGACTTGTACTTTCATTAAGATGTCTAAAGTTTAACAAGAAAAAGATACTTTGACGAATGTAGTCTCTTCAAGTGTATATATAGTGTAAATATTTACCAATCGTTTCGATTGAATGAAAATAATAAATAAAAAAAAATGGATATTGATATCTGGTTTTCTTAGAGGCAGACAAAATGGAAAACTTCCTGAATAGAACAGTTATTTTGAGAGATGGAGAGAGAGAGAGAGAGAGAGAGAGAGAGAGAGTAGCAAACCTTCCATGAAGAGAAAGCATAGTCGAAGTTTGTATGCGGGATATCTTCTCTCTTAATCCTTCCCGTGACCGGAGCTCTTATTGTCCGCCAGCCGACTGTAAATTTAGGCGCTATATGTAGGGACGCGACAAGGCTGCTACTTGCATGAGATTTGGCGCCTGAAAAGGCAATCTTAAATAGTTGCACATACTCCAAGAGAATCGTAATCATCGGAATCATTTTGGCTTATGTGTTATGATGATGCACGGCAGATAATTCTGCAAATATCTCAATTTGGCCCAAAAAAGAGCAGAATGGAGAAATTATTCAAGAAATGTCACAAGAAACAGATAAATTAGCGTGAACGGCGACAGCATATGATTAGTTAAGGTAGAAGTAAGAACCCAAAAAAAGAAGGAAAAAAACTGGAAGTTTAATGTGCATGAAAATACAAGGGACATAAGAAAATGATTGGTGAATGCAAGGAAGACAAACATTTCATTGAGCAGTTGGAAGCGGTTAGGATCCTTTTATGGTTTTCAGAGACAACCATTCAAAAGGGAGAGATTGTGGCGGGGGCGGTTGTACTTTTGTTTCAAAAAAAACCGATCATTAAAAAATTACCCCCCCCCCCCCCCCCCACAAAAAAAAAAAAAAGAGGAAGCATCTCATGCAAGTCCAGTCTAATATGCGGTTTTTGTTTCAGACTAGTTTGGCCCCTTCCGATCCATAGATTTATGTGCATGAGAAAATCATCAAAGATTGAGTCGTATAGTTTCTTTAGAAATAATTAAATTATAGTAATTGCTAATGTTTTAGAAGAAAAATATTTTGAATATCTATAATATAAAGAAATCGATGTTTTTTTGATAGTTAAACCTGAAAAGACTGATTTATTCATCTCTTCTTCTTCTCTTCTCTTAATACTTAATAGTAATATAAAAAAATATTGAACAACAATAAATAAAGATTAAAACATACCTTTAAAATGTTAAATTAAATTAAAGTGAATTAATTTTCCAAATTTTTTTATGGGGATCTCCGACGGACCTCCGGCCGACCATATTTTCCGGCAGAAAAGTCGACAGACCTCAGGCCGCCGGCGGCCGACGGACCTCCAGCGATAGGCTATTTTTTATTATTTTTTTATTTTTTTAATACGCTAGGCCGTCAGACTGCTTTCCGCCAGCCGACGGATCTCCGGTAATCGACCATTTTTTTATTTTATTTTATTATTAGGAACCAACATATTTTTGTTTTTTAGCAAGTAGTTTTGTAATTTTAATTATTTTAATTCAATTATATCATCGTCATTGTGCTATTATGGCACATGTAATCTCTAGTCTATAATATAAAGGACAACAGTATGTTGTGTCGAGATTTATACACCTCAACAGGCGATCGGCACAGATATCGGGCGACCGAACCCAGAGTCAAATAGACAAAGGCAGACTTGCCGATCGAAGGACCCAGAACAGGACCCAGTGCCGAGCGATCGACTGCCAAGGCGATCGTCTCCCGACAACTAGCGATCGTCCCAAAATGCCCGATCATGGACGACCGCCTCTTGCCACGAGAAGTCAACATCCGTCAAGACTGCGAAGGCCGAAACTCGGGATAGAGACCCACGTGCAGATCCGGAAAAGGCGCTGCAGGATAAGGCCATTTGACCCCAGCCTGTCACCATCTTCTCACCTACCGACAGACCCGCCGAAAGGGCCAAGGAGGGACCTCCCGAGACAGCGACAGGAGATGCGTGTTATACTCTCATTGGTTCGCACAGCTGGCTGCCAGCAGCAGCCGCGGACTTTAAGGCAACCAGCTCATGTGCTAAAAGACGATCGCCCCCTTATTATAATACAGGAAATGCGATCGCCCGTCAGGAAAAGACATCCCAGCTCCTCCTATAAATAGAAGGCTTCCTGCACTTGGAAATCTCTCTGCTTTTCTTTGGACTTTGGCTACTTTTCTCTCGTTTTTTTCTCTCTTGGAACCTCTTAACCAAAAGACGGTCGGCAGAAACGAGAACTCCCTACAGTTCAAGAACTCAAAGAGCTGCACTCAAGAGCTAAGATAACTAGGGTCTTTACACTCATTGTAATTGTACTCTAACATTAATATTTGTACTCCTAAGTATTCGTATTAATAATATCTCGCGAGAGCATTCAAGCCCGGGACTAACAACCCTGGCAAATCTTGTGTTATTTACGTTTGTAATATCCGAAATTTCTACTACTATTGTTTAATGTTATTTTATCCGAGTTATGTTGTACAGCGTGGAATCTGTACAATATGGATAAAATAAACGAAGGACTGAGATGTCAGTATTGGTATAATTGTCGTATTTGGTCGGCAATTGTAATTGAGGATATAATGTGTTGAGTATATGTATTCAGTATGCCGTATATTCGTATTCTGTATGTTGAGACGTTGGACAAGAGTAGCAGAAAATGGCTAAGTGTAACATTATTAGCGCACGCTAATATACGTGCCTAGCGCACGCTATCGTTCTGGTTTAGCGCACGCTAGAGGCAAAAGATAACGCACGCTAGTACAGACCAGATCAGAAGGAATCTATGTGTGGACCCGGTCACTTTCGGCGCATGTGCTGACAAGTCAACGGATGTTTGTTGTTAAGGATTACCACACGCTAAGGTATATTGATAGCGCACACTAATCAGAACGGACCAAAGAAATCTTGGCTGTGTCATGTTACTTTCGGCATGTGGGGACACGGGGGTAGATGCAGACTGTAGCAAGTCAACTATGAGTAGCGCACGCTACGATGGAAGGTTTGCGTACGCTAAATACAGGCCTTTACGTACGCTATTGCATGGGCATTGCGTACATAAATCATTTCATACAGTAAGGCAGTAGCCTCTGGACTTCGATAGCGCACGCTAATAAAGAATGTGTTGTGTCAAGATTTATCCATCCCGACAGGCGATCGACTATAAGGCCGAGCGACCAAGTCAACACCATCCAAACTATGGCTAGCTCGCCTAATCAAAGATATCAGACCACCATCTGGTACCTAGCGATCGACTCCCAAGGCGATCGCCCTTAGGCATCTGGCGATCGACTCTAGTGTCCGACTAAGGACGGTCGACCTACGCCCCGAGCAGAGATGATCGCCCGTCAAAGTCATCGAGGACTGGATCTCAGAACAGCACCCACGTGCAGATCCACAAAAGGCACTGACAAGATCTTCGCTGACAGATAAGATCTTTTGCTGACAGACAAGACCTTTGACCACAGCCTGTCACCTACCTCACCTACCGGCATGCGCGCCGAAAGTTGTCAGTGGGACCACCCGTGACAGCAACTCAGGACGCGTGTAGGCGTCTCATTGGACCGCGCGGTTGACTGCCAGCAACTCCTGCAGACTTTAAGGAGACAAGCCCATGTGCTAAAACACGATCGCCCGATTATTATAATACAGAAAAGGCGATTGCCCGGCGTATCCAAGTCCTATAAATAGAGAACCTCCTCCTACTGGAAAAAGGTTCGGAATTCATTTCACCAACAATGTAAATACTGAGGAACATACATACCATCAAGCTCCTGCTTTCTCATGGAATCCATCTCAGGACTTCTCTCTCCGAATCTCTCGTCCAGAAGACGATCGGCAGAGACAGCAAGTCTCCACTAGACAGATTCCAAGAGATTCATAAGCCCAGGAGCCCAAGCATCCAGCTAAATACTCGCCGTGAGAGACTGTCGATCTCTCACCGCCGCGACTGTTCATCTCCTTTGTTACAAGAACTCACAGAGCATCAAATCTGGTTCTTCCGGCAATCTACACGCTCACTAGCTAAGATAACAAGAATCTTTACACTCATTGTAATTGTATTCTTACATTAGTACTTATATCCCCGAATATTAGTATTAATAATATCTCGCGAGAGCATTCAAGCCCGAGACTAACAACCCCGGCAAATCTTGTGTTATTTATCTTTCTCACGGAAGTGCTCTTGCATTTGTTTGCTATCCATCCATTCCAGCAATATCTATCTCCGGATAATATTTTGGGTAGCAACAATTGGCGCTAGAAGGAGGGCATCTAACCCTCAAATTTTTATACCTACCGTCCCGAAGAACACTCACTGTTCCCGGGGCATATACTTGAAGTGACACTCACTGCACTTCAAAGAAAACCTTCAGAATCATGACATCCGCCGGTACATCGAAGAAAGCCGCTCTCCGAACCGCCGGACACCATATCCCGGTTCAGTCCGAACCCCAGCCAACGACAGGGGGAAGCCGCAGCAACGCGAGACTCTCGATCCCGCATCCGAGAGATGGCCCCAACCTCTCACTCGATCAGTTCCAAACCGAGGAACAGATCGAGGAGGCTATGGCCATCCTAGAGGAGCGACGGAGAGCATGCGCGTCGCCCGCGATAACTCCCTCGATCGTCCGCCGCATGGGAAAACGGAAATTCAACGGGCTACGGACCGAGCGATCGTCAGAAAGCCCTAATTTGCGAGGAAAGGCTCTCGCGCGACCGTACGGATCCATATTCAATCGCTTGGGGCGAGACCCATCCTGGCGGCCGGGGCATTCTGTTTCCAACCGCGAAAAGACGGAATCCGAATCCGTCACCAGGAGTTCGGCCTACCCACCTCACAGCCGAATGCAGGTCAGCCATCTGACTCCCGTCCCGATCGCCAGGGGATCAGTACTCAGACGCCTCGGCTCCCAAAACACCTCTGTATGAGGGGAAATCGGACCCCGAAACCCACCTGAGTAAATTCCGAATCTACATGACTGGGTGTGGGGCATCTGATGCAACCAAGTGCCGATCTTCCCGTTAACATTGGGCGAGCTGGCCCATAGGTGGTACGTCTCACTACCACCACGATCAATCACCTCCTTTAAGAAACTGGCGAATGACTTCACGTCATACTTCGCCAGCAAGGTCGCCAGACCAGAAGGCTCCCACCGCGTGATGAAAATCAAGCAGGGGAAAGACGAAACCGACGCAGATTACATTGACCGAGTAGACGAAATCATCCTCACCGGTGAACCCGTCAGTGACGAGCTCGCTCTCTATTCGGTCATGGGGGGATTCTACGGTCATTCTCCCATGTTTAGACATCTCTCCAAGGATATTCCCCCAACTTACGCGATCTTCCGCGCTAAAGCTGCCAACTTTCTGGCCAGGCAAAGGCTACTCACCCTCCACCTAGGCGAGGAAACGCCACCTCCTGTCCAGAAGATAGCGATCGCCAAAGCAAAGAAAGCAATCGCCAAGCCACCCGGAGATCTCAAGGCCTTCGAGAACATGGAAGCCCATCTCCTCCACACGTTCAACCGAACTCCGGCACATATTTTCTATGCCATCAAGGGGCACGAAGAGCTGAAAAAGCCAAAAGCGATAAGGGACCACGGTCATCTGGACAACAATCAATATTGTGCCTACCATAAGAGTCCCGGCCACAGCACCAACCAATGCCGCGACCTCCTCAAACAGCTCTGGAGATTGTTCAAGGAAGGCAAGTTGGACAGCTTATTGGTTTAGCCAGAGCCCCTACCAACCTCTATACACGATCGTCCGAGTCGAACACAAAACAGGCTGGGAAGCTCATACGAGCCGACCCCTGGATCAACCTCGGCGACCGTCTCTACATGCTTCAATCAAGACAAAGGGGACCTCAGAAGTCTCCTCGATCTCCCTCCTTATTTAAGAAACTGGAGGACTCGCTCGCCATCTACAGTTCACCATCTAACATGATGGACTAAGGCACGAGATCGCCTCCCCCGCACAACGTACACCGTCGAAGGTCGGCATCTACATGACGATCCAAGGTGGAAGAGTGCAGCCATGGTCCTGGTGGTCGATGGAACCGACTGCTTAGGCCATGCAAGGTCCCTTTGGGCCAAGATCGCCCGCCCTTCGTTTAAATACGAGGCCGGCGTAGTCTGAGGGCCCTCCAAAGTTAATCAGTGGACATGATCGCTCGCCCTCAAAGGTTCATCATCTAACATGGTGAACCCGGACAATGCGACGTGCCACAACCCCCATCTCAACGTACACCGTCGAGGTTCGCCATCTTCATGGTGGGCCGAGGTGGAAGCAGAGCTAAACAAGCCGCGGGCGTGGAGTTGAATCATCCGACGCTGCCCCGCGCAAGGACTCCTCTAGACCGAGACCACACACCCTTCGTTTAAATACGAGGCGAGGCGCAGCCTAACAGAGGACCCTCATAATAAAGTGAGTCACGAGACACTCAATGTCTTCGCGCATCAAGACATGATCAAGGAGTCGGTCCATCGAACCCCGCGATCGTGCACGGTTCCTCAAGACGAACGACCGTCCTTGAGGATTCGACAAAGTTAAAGACCGCTCACTCAACGAATTATTTTCATCCCCTTACATCCGCTAAGTGAATAAAAATAAGGGGCAATAAGAGTGCGGACTACCTATACGACGATCGTCCCTATTCAACAACATACGAAGATCGTCATTTTTTCAGAAATTTGTTGTAAAAGTTATCTTTATGAGTTTATCAATTCATTTGGAACTACCCTCGCAACGATCTCTCCTCACACATTTGTACAATGTCAAACAAAGACTCAAAAATAACAATCATTCAAGTGATAAGTCAAAAATTCAGTTCATTTCATTACTTGAAAAGACCAGAGTACATGGTCGCCCGAAGGCCTAAATGCTACAAAAGAAAGCTACAAAAATACAAGGAAATAAGCTAAAACATCAAAAATGAAGTGCCTCAGGCCCCTGTAGGGCTGTTAGCGGTCTGAGTGAACCCGAAACCCGGTCATGAACCGGACCGAAATATCCGGGACCGAAACTCACCCGAAAACTAACGAGTTCGAATTCGAGTTCTAAACATTGAACCGAAACCGATAAGACCCGGACCGATAAAACCGAAAAGAAACCCGGTAATAAATTTAAAAAAGGTTTATATGTATTTTATAATTTATATATTTTATACATATATTATTAATACATTTTGCGTGTTTAAAACACAAATAACATGCTGGTCAAGTAGTTAAGACGTTGTACCTTTGAACAAAAGGTCTGGAGTTCGAATCATGTAACCCCCATTTATGTGATTTATTTTGCTGCTCTTCCATTATTTTCCTAGTAAATATCCATCCCACATAGGGTTGTTAGCGGTCCGAGTGAACCCGAAACCCGGTCATGAACCAGACCGAAATACCTGGGACTGAAACTCACCCGAAAACTAACGAGTTCGGATTCGAGTTCTAAACATTGAACCGGAACCCGTATCGATCCGGACCGGATCTACCCGGTAACCTATCGGACCGGATCCGGATCTAGAGAAAACCGGTCCGAACCGGTCCGATAACAGCTCTAGGCCCCTGCCTGGCCTTCGCCATCAGCATACGGTGCAGTCCCCTCATCTTCCGGAGCGTTGGGATGTGCAAGATTGGCTGGAGTCGGATACCAGCTCAAATCCACACCGATGTCCGCAAGATCCAAGATCGGCAAGGAGAAAGCTGAATGGAGAGGATGCTCCAATACGTACGCCTTGAAGTTCTCGGCAAGAGGCCCGACCTCCAAACCTCCCTTCTTAGCTGCTCGGATCGAGTCGGCGAACGCCAAATAATAGGCGAACTCGCTGACAAACTCCAAGTTTTGAAAGGGGTCAGCCTTGGTCGCCTCTACCTCTCCTTTCAGCTCCGCCATCACCTGTTGCGACCCCTGGAGCTCGGCCTCCCTCGCAGCAACCTTCTCCTTCGCCTCCGCCAGCTCGCTGGTCAACCGAGCGATCGTCACCTTCTGGCGATCGGCCTCCTCTTCAGCAACCTTCTGCGCCCGGACGGCATTCAGCATCTGGTCCCGAAATCGGTCAACCGCCAAACGAGACAGCTCGGTTTCCTTCTTCGCCAGCTCAAGCTCGTGGCTCGCCCGCTTGGCCGCCTCCAGAGAGTCCTTCTCTATTGCCACGATCTTATCACCAAACTCGGCGTTCTCTTTCCGAGCCGCCTCGAGATCTGCCTGCAGGCGAATAGTGGAGGGCCGCCGCTCAAACTCCTGAGCAGCCTGGACAGCCATGGTCGCCATCTGGAGAGAAAGGGCGAGAACAGCCTGCATCGAACTCCCCGCTCGCTGACGAGCGATCGCATCCAGATCGGTCGTCCAGGCCTTCGGCAGAGCAGAAGCAGCCTTGCTGACGTATGGAGGAATGTCGCAAGACTGGCGAGGAGATCGGCTCGCTAGGAAATCCACGACCATCGGCGGGCAAGACGGATCTGTGCGACGGATCCTACATCAAAACAACGAAGTTAGCAAAACTCCTACGCAATTGCAAGTTTCAACACAAAAACGCAATCTACCTCTCAGCCTTCTCGGGGTCCCGACCGAAATACGGTTTCCCTCGAGGAGTCTCAGCGTCCGCGATCGCCATCTCCCGCATGAAAGCCGCAGAGGGCGGCTCATTCTCCGGAGCGACAATGGTGATCGGGGGCGCGGCGATCGGCACTTCATTGCCGGGGGCAGGAACCGAAGTTTCTTCCGGCCTCGGCCTCTTTCGATTCGCTCGAAGCCCCTCCTCCGGAACTCCCTCCTCATCCACGACCGTCTCCACGCGGGGCTCCGCCTCCGGAACTATTGGCAGCGCAACAGGTGGGGCCCGAGACGATTTCTTGTGGCGGAGACGGCCTAGAACTCCAGGATTCGACATGGCGATCTCCGACAGGGGCTCCAAAAAGCGAGGAAAGCGAACCTCTATAGTTAAGACAATCGACCAACAGTCAGACACTTTCCTCAAGTAAGGCGATCGCCTAGAAAGTGAAGGTCGCAGAAACTCATACCTGGTACCGAGAGATGTCTCGGGAAGTGGAATAGCCGAGCCGACAACCAGCGACTCTCCTTATTGATCCGGTTGGCGTCAAGGTCGTCGTCCGACAAGCTCCTTATCCGCTCCCAGACAACCAGGAAGTCAAAAGGCATCTCCTCGACTGCCGGAATGTGAAAACCTGCAAAACCAAAATCAAATTAGATCAGTCCAAAACGCATCCGAACGAAGGGAGAGTCTAAACCCTTACCGGGATTCCTCTCCCGAAACTCAGTAGGGATCTCCAGCTCGCCCGTAGAATTGTCGCTCGCGGAATCCCTCCACTTGCCGGCGACCCAGAACCACTTCGTCTGAACGCCCCGTATCTTATTCGGGACTCCATGAATTACCCGGACGGATCGGCCTTGAATATGGTAACCGCCGACCGACCCTTTCTGAGCCGTCAGTATGAACAAATGGTTCATCTCCAATGGCGATGGGAGGCGGTAAAGGCGGTGACCGCCAAAAAGAGTGAGAGTGCAGATGATTTGGAGCCAGGCGTTCGGCGTCAGCTGAAGTGGCGCCACATTCCAAGCGGCCAGCAGATGGGAGACGGCAAAAGATAGAGGGAAGCGCAGCCCGGCCTCCATAATCGCCTCATTCACGACGACCATACCCATCGGAGGCTGATCGGCTCGCTCATTCTCCGCCGGCGCGAACATGTCCACATCTGAAGGAACATGGAACCTTGTCCTCCAGACGGCCAGATCTTTCCTGGTCGTCGAACTCCGTATTTGGCCAAGCGACCACAAGGATCGCTGCGCAACCCGGTACTGCGACCGTTTGGGAAGCTGATAAGGGTAGGCGACCGAGTATCCCCAGAAATCAAATCTCGGAGTCGGACCGGCCAACTTCTCCATTATTTCAGCAAAAGCCTTATAGGCCCGGCCGAAAGCACTATCCTGCTCCCAGTAGGCCCTAATCGCCAGATCTCTCTCTATCTGCGATCGTCTTTCTTCAGCAGCCGCCTCCTTAGCAACGTCGGCTTCGTTAAATAAAGCCTCGACTTCAGCAGGGTCGATTCCGGCCCGAATGGCTTCAGCGGCCGTCTCCAGGTGGAAGTCGGAAGAAGGTTCTCCCCGGACAGTCGATGTCCCGGCGGCAGAACTGGTACCCACTCCACGTGATGATGAGGTTTCGGCCATTCTCAAAGACAGAAAAGGAGAAAAGGATTTTTCTAACTCGAAGGTGAAATCGAACGACGATCGGCACTAAGATCTTCAGAAAAATCTTTAGCAAGTCCTTCTTTCTCCAGTAAGTGCGCGTGAGTATGAAACTGCAGCACTACGCCCTTTTATAGGAGAAGGCAGGGACTCGTTTGCAATTAGGGAAAAACTCAGGGATCGGATCTCAAACGACGCATTTATTGACTCCCTCGAGACCCGCGTACGCGTCTTTTCAAGGACGCGTCAGCCGAGGAGTCATTAATGACCGTTGACATCCTCCAATAGAAGCCCGACATGTGCGCGGAGACTTTTCCATGCCCATTGCCATTTCCCGCGCAGTTTAGCGGCCCACCAGGTCGTCCGAACCCAGAGTATATCAGCTCAAAGACGATCGCCAGTTCAATGAAACGCAAAGTCGCTCGTCAAAAGTTCAGCGATCGCCAAGGGAACCACCTCACCCCACGTTTCCAACGTATGAGCGAGCTGGGGGGCAATTGTTGTGTCAAGATTTATCCATCCCGACAGGCGATCGACTATAAGGCCGAGCGACCATGTCAACACCAGCCAAACTATGGCTAGCTCGCCTAATCAAAGATATCAGACCACCATCAGGTACCTAGCGATCGACTCCCAAGGCGATCGCCCTTCGGCATCTGGCGATCGACTCTAGTGTCCGACTAAAGACGGTCGACCTACGTCCCGAGCAGAGATGATCGCCCGTAAAAGTCATCGAGGACTGGATCTCAGAACAGCACCCACGTGCAGATCCACAAAAGGCGCTGACAAGATCTTCGGTGACAGATAAGATCTTTTGCTGACAGACAAGACCTTTGACCACAGCCTGTCACCTACCTCACCTACCGGCATGCGCGCCGAAAGTTGTCAGTGGGACCACCCGTGACAGCAATTCAGGACGCGTGTAGGCGTCTCATTGGACCGCGCGGTTGACTGCCAGCAACTCCTGCAGAGTTTAAGGAGACAAGCCCATGTGCTAAAAGACGATCGCCCGATTATTATAATACAGAAAAGGCGATCGCCCGGCGTATCCAAGTCCTATAAATAGAGAACCTCCTCCTACTGGAAAAAGGTTCGGAATTCATTTCACCAACAACAGAAATACAGTAGAACATACATACCATCAAGCTCCCTGCTTTCTCGCCGGAATCCATCTCAGGACTTCTCTCTCCGAATCTCTCGTCCAGAAGACGATCGGCAGAGGCAGCAAGTCTCCACTAGACAGATTCCAAGAGATTCATAAGCCCAGGAGCCCAAGCATCCAGCTAAATACTCGCCGTGAGAGACTGTCGATCTCTCACCGCCGCGACTGTTCATCTCCTTTGTTACAAGAACTCACAGAGCATCAAATCTGGTTCTTCCGGCAATCTACACGCTCACTAGCTAAGATAACAAGAACCTTTACACTCATTGTAATTGTTTTCTTACATTAGTACTTGTATCCCCGAATATTAGTATTAATAATATCTCGCGAGAGCATTCAAGCCCGGGACTAACAACCCCGGCAAATCTTGTGTTATTTATCTTTCTCACGGAAGTGCTCTTGCATTTGTTTGCTATCCATCCATTCCAGCAATATCTATCTTCGGATAATATTTTGGGTAGAAACAGAATGTTAGCGCATGCTAAACTGGTAACCAACGTTAAATGAAGAGGTTAGCGTACATTAATAATGTACAATGTATATATATGAGTAGTTGGCTGTCATTCCTCATTTCGTCCATTCTCTTCTTGCAACTGATAGAGAGAATCTTGGGAGGACATTTGGAGTTCCTAAACACTGAGGGATGATCCTCTTTAACAAGATTAAAGATGGAAATCATGGATTAAAGCTTTGTTCTTCAAATCATTGGCGATTCTTGGAAATGGATTCAAACTTGGGAATCAATTCATTCATTCAAAAAGGTTGAGATGATTGATTGGTGATTAGAACCATGCTTTGCGGTCGTGTTCGAGAATGTTCGTGAATTGTATTGATCCGGACCAAGGGACTTGTAGATGACGGCAATGGAATTGGTAACAGATTCATCGGTATCGAGGCAAGTTATTACTTGCTCAGTTTATAATATTTAATGAATAGTTTCAGTTTCATTCATTTATAATTCGTATAGCAATGTTTATAAATCGTAATCACAGGAGATTTGGGATTATAGGTTGTATTTGAGTTTTGGGAATTTAAATCATAATGTATATGATTTGCAATTGTCGTTGGTATACTTGTTATCGAGGATACATCATGGTATCGATGAAACGTGAATTATCTACCGTCCGTGATATTTTGGATTGGTGAATATTCAGAATAATGGTTGGTGATGGTTTAGATATCGAGATTGCTCTCGAAATACTCGGAGCAAGTATTTTAATCATTTTTGTCATTTGTGTCGATCATGTTGTGATACATTCGTGTATCTTTGTTGTCATGCATTGTGTACTATTGTCTTGTGAAGTCATGCATTGTTGTCGTATGTCCACCATGCGTTGGTCCGACGGGATCATCATGGGAATCTATAGCTGTGTGCGCTGGATCGCTGGACAGGTAATGCCACCATGCGTTGGTCCGACGGGATCATCATGGGAATCTATAGTTTGTGTCTTATTTGGATCGTTGGATTACCATGTGTTGTTGTTGTGCATATGTATATTATGGGCTTGCCATAAGTATACATTGTCGTTTTTGTTGTGATCATAATGACGTTGTCATATGAGTATGCATTTGTAGGTCTTGTGTTAGGACCATGTCCGTATGTTGTGTTGATCTGATCTCGGATTAGACTGACGTGGTGGTAATGGTATTTCGTATCTTGAGGTATGTTCCGTATTTCCTTGATACTTGTCTTTGATGGACAATCGATTATCGTATTGGAATTGTCGACGTTATCCGATGGATTGAATTGGCCAGAGTTAGTATAATTTCCGTTTCGCGAGTTATGATAATGTTTTGAGAACCTTGGGTATTGTTGAGATACCATACATATATTTTGGTATTATCTTATTGTGTTGTTAAGGATATGAATCGTGGATTTTCGTAATGTTACGACGGTAAGATTACATTGGTCGTATTCTTACTTAGTATTTCCATTGATATGTAATTATTGACGTGATGTGATGGTTATCATTGTTGGATATTATGGCTGAACCCGTCGTGGGCTTTCTTTTTAGGTTCTTAGATTATCAAGCTTGTAGCAGTCGTGAATAGATGAGCTTCCCGGAGGATACTGGCTAGGACATGTATTTGTGTATTGAGTCTGATCAGTTGTTGTATTCTGCTGCTAGAGTATTTTAATTGTTTATCTATATCCGCTGCGTGAGTATTTTTAAATGGCCTTTTGGTATCTGGTAACTTAGGTTACTTTGGAAATCGTTTTCTAAATTTGTTCTGTCGGTGCGTGTAAGCGATAGCTTAACATATGTTTTTAAACTGTTGAGTTTTGGCATTTCGGGCCTTGTGGTTTCAAATGAGATTTTTACGACTGTTTTGTTAAACGGGTTTTGTAAAGTTTTCGAATGCTTTTAAAGGATGTACCGTCGTTAGCCTCTTGGGTGTTTGTTAACATTTGCGAAAATATCCTTCAGCCTTGTAGGTTCCATCTCGGGGCCCACGACACTGTAATATTCCCGGTCGGCTCTCGGGTGTTACAGAATATGGTATCGGAGCTTAGGTTGAGAAAACCTAGGCAGTCGGGTCGAGTTGGGTCGTGCTTTTGTCGTGTCATTTGAGTTGTTGATTGACAAATAGTAGAGCCGTGGGTTTATGTTGTTCACTCGGGCTTGTGGATTATGTGGTTTACCAGTGTGGTACTGGGTTGTTGTAAACTTTTCTAAATGGTGTTAACGTGTTTCTTCAGATAAAGCTGTGTTACGTTCTCGAGTTGAACTGTGTTTGCAAAATGTGTGTTTTGAAAATATCTGTGTCGAGTATTTTCTTGAGTCGAGACATGTGCCAGTATCACGGGGAATCGTCGGCTTCACAATCTGTAAGTATTTGGATTTTTGAATTTCATCGAGATTTATTGCCGTTCTAAGTTGATATGCCTTGAGATTCAGCAGAATATTCTGCATTACAGTATAAGGTGACAGAGTTGGGACAGGATTGATGATCTTGAGAAGTTATGATTTTGGAAATCAATATGTCGGTTAAATATTGGAAACGGAGTTGTGCATTTGGGAGGAATGTTGGGAATGGTTGAGAAGAACATGTAGTCATGTTAATTCATTTTGAGATATATGAACTGTTTTTGAGCATTTGAAAATGATACTTTTCAAAATGAATGTTTTACGGATGTTTTACCGTAAATGATTTTTGGGCTGAGACCCAATAGATTTTTGAAATAGTTTTATAACTCAGGACTTGGGGTCCGAAAAAGAGTTTCCTAATTTTTAAACTTCTTGTAATGCGGAACGAGATACGGGCTGAGACCCTAATGTTTCAAAAGGCTTTTCTATTTTTCTTAAAACTCCCGAGATTTGTAAAACACTTTATCAATCGTTTATCTACTTTATCACTACCTTCCGGGGTTTTGATTTATTGGTTCAAATGAAACCTCTCGGGAAGTCTTTCGCTGTGTTGATTTGTTTCAATGCATTGTCATAGCATAATTGAGGTGATCCAGGATGGAAAATGGTTGATGTTGCGAGTCATATGTGGAAAAAGAGTTTTTAGTCGGAATTTATATATTGAAATTTTGGAACTCTATCGTGTGGTTTTCCGATGGAATATCAGTGGATATTGGTGACGAACCGAATTGGTATACAGTAGTATGGATGTAGTCCAGTATTTGCATAGTTTTTAAACTTCAAAATCGTGTGGATTCGAAGGAAACTGTTATCGAATACTTGGCATTAGCGAGCCAATTTAATTTTTCGAAAATTGATTCAGTGGTCTTACCAAAATTTATGCTATGAGCTTTGAAATTTTTGAAAGAACTTTCGAAAATTTGTCTTCTTGACGAGACTTTATGATTTCAAACTGGTTTTGAAAATATGATCGATATACATACGCATTTAGTGTATAATGCATATCATGGTGAAGTTCTGAGTGTGACTCACGAACTGGATAAGACATCAGTATGGTACGAGGAAAAGAGATTCGAACTTCAGTATAGTAGTTTGGTTATCCAGGGATGATCGGTTGAATTATCGGATAAGAGAAATATGTTGCGTGTTGTAGATTCATGCACATAATATTATTTTGGAAACTTAGGATTTTGTGAAACCGGAACATATGTACTATGTGATTCCATTGGTATGGTAGTAGCGCGATTTTACCATAATGATTTTTGAATGATTTCTTTGTAAGTGTAGAATTGGGGATGGTGACCCCATGCTAGTTGCTTTGGATATTGAGTGGTCATTCCCACTCCACATATGATTGGATATGTTCGTCAGTTTGTGATTGGTTGTTCGTATGCCGAGGAGTATGTTCACCAGTCGGGTATGTTTATTGAGATCCACTGTATGTGATTGGTGTGTCGTTTTGTGAACTTTTTTCGCTCATATATCGGTTTCTGTGGTTCTGTGTTGATCGTGTTGGAGTTTACCGTGTGAAGGTATTCTCGATTTTCGTTGATCATTCGTTTGTCATATTGGAGTTTATCATGATGATGATATTCTCGATTGTGTTTTGACCTATGGTAGGTCATATTGGAGGTTATCACGTTGATGATATTCTCAGTTGTGTTTTGACCTTTGGATGGTCGTATTAGAGTTTATCATGTCGATTATATTCTCGGTTAATTTATTGGTTGATCATTGCTAGTGATCATCTGAGTGTTCAGATTTTGTATCGATATTTCGGGATTCGTTGCCATTGTGTTGGGTAGTTATTTCACAGATGTATCGTGTATTATTGATTTGTATCAGGATTTGGACTTGATTGTGTAATTAGGCAGACATGATTTGAAACGAATAGATTATTTCATCCGAAGATGATATATTTTTGTTGAGACTCATGGAATTGTGATCGTAAGCGTGTTGAAGCTTTACAGTGAAGTCACTTGCTAGTATCTCAGGAGATCATCGACTTGGCGCATATGTAAGTATGCTATTTTGGTTATTCGGTAATAATGATGATTGATCGTTGTCGTGATGGTTTCGGGATATTTTGGTTGAACGGTTTGTTTGTTTTCTATGACGGATTGCAAGTTTCGAGGACGAAACTTATTTTAAGTGGTGTAGTATGTAATATCCGAAATTTCTACTACTATTGTTTAATGTTATTTTATCTGAGTTATGTTGTACAGCGTGGAATCTGTACAGAATGGATAAAATAAACGAAGGACGGAGATGTCAGTATTGGTATATTTGTCGTATTTGATCGGCAATTGTAATTGATGATATAATGTGTTGAGTATATGTATTCAGTATGCCATATGTTCATATTCTGTATGTTGAGACGTTGGACAAGAGTAGCTGAAAATGACTAAGTGTAACATTATTAGCGCATGCTAATATACGTGCCTAGCGCATGCTATCGTTCTGGCTTAGCGCATGCTAGAGGAAAAAGATAACGCACGCTAGTACAGACCAGATCAGAAGGAATCTATGTGTGGACCCGGTCACTTTCGGCGCATGTGCCGACAAGTCAACGGATGTTTGTTGTTAAGGATTACCGCATGCTAAGGTATATTGATAGCGCACGTTAATCAGAACGGACCAAAGGAATCTTGTCTATGTCAGGTTACTTTCGGCATGTGGGGACACGGGGGTAGGTGCAGACTATAGCAAGTCAACTATGAGTAGCGCACGCTACGATGGAAGGTTTGCGTATGCTAAATACAGGCCTTTACGTACGCTATTACATGGGCATTACGTACGTAAATCATTTCATACGGTAAGGTAGTAGCCTCTGGACTTCGATAGCGCATGCTAACAAAGAATGTTAGCGCACGCTAAACTGGTAACCTACGTTAAATGAAGAGGTTAGCGTACGTTAATAATGTACAATGTATATATATGAGTAGTTGGCTTTCATTCCTCATGTCGTCCATTCTCTTCTTACAACTGATAGATAGAACCTTGGGAGGACATTTGGAGTTCCTAAACACTGAGGGATGATCCTCTTTAACAAGATTAAAGATGGAAATCATGGATTAAAGATTTGTTCTTCAAATCATTGGCGATTCTTGGAAACGGATTCAACCTTGGGAATCAATCCATTCATTCAAAAAGGTTGAGATTATTGATTGGTGATTAGAACCATGCTTTGCGGTCGTGTTCGAGAATGTTCGTGAATTGCACTGATCAGGGCCAAGGGACTTGTAGATGATGGCAATGGAATTGGTAACGGCTTCATCGGTATCGAGGCACGTTATTACTTGCTCAGTTTATAATATTTAATGAATGGTTTCAGTTTCATTAGTTTATAATTCGTATAGCAATGTTTATAAATCGTAATCACAGGAGATTTGGGATTATAGGTTGTATTCGAGTTTTGGGAATTTAAATCATGATGTATATGATTTACAATTGTCGTTGGTATACTTGTTATCGAGGATACATCATGGTATTGATGAAAACGTGAATTATCTACCGTCCGTGATGTTTTGGATTGGTGAATATTCAGAATAATGGTTGGTGATGGTTTAGATATCGAGATTGCTCTCGAAAGACTCGGAGCAAGAATTTTAATCATTTCTGTCATTTGTGTCGATCATGTTGTGATACATTCGTGTATCTTTGTTATCATGCATTGTGTACTATTGTCTTTTGCAGTCGTGCATTGTTGTCGTATGTCCACCATGCGTTGGTCCGACGGGATCATCATGGGAATCTATAGCTGTGTGCGCTGGATCGCTGGACAGGTAATGCCACCATGCGTTGGTCCGACGAGATCATCATGGGAATCTATAGCTGTGTGCGTTGGATCGTTGGATTACCATGTGTTGTTGTTGTGCATATGTATATTATGGGCTTGCCATAAGTATACATTGTCGTTTTTGTTGTGATCATATTGACGTTGTCATATGAGTATGCATTTGTAGGTCTTGTGTTAGGACCATGTCCGTAGGTTGTGTTGATCTAATCTCGGATTAGACTGACATAATGGTAATGGTATTTCGTATCTTGAGGTATGTTCCGTATTTCTTTGATACTTGTCTTTGATGGACAATCGATTATCGTATTGGAATTGTCGACGTTATCCGATGGATTGAATTGTCCAGAGTTGGTATAATTTCCGTTTCGCGAGTTATGATAATGTTTTGAGAACCTTGGGTATTGTTGAGATACTGTATAGATATTTCGGTATTATCTTATTGTGTTGTTAAGGATACGAATCGTGGATTTTCGTAAAGTTACGACGGTAAGATTACTTTGGTCGTATTCTTACTTTAGTATTTCCATTGATATGTAATTATTGACGTGATGTGATGGTTATCATTGTTGGATATTATGGCTGAACCCGTCGTGGGCTTTCTTTTTAGGTTCTTAGATTATCAAGCTTGTAGCGGTCGTGAAGAGATGAGCTTCCCGGAGGATACTGGCTAGGACATGTATTTGTGTATTGAGTATGATCTGTTGTTGTATTCTGCCGCTAGAGTATTTTAATGTTTATCTTTATCTGCTGCGTGAGTATTTTTAAATGGCCTTTTGGTTTCTGGTAACTTAGGTTACTTTGGCAATCGTTTTCTAAATTTGTTCTGTCGGTGCGTGTAAGCGATAGCTTAACATATGTTTTTAAACTGTTGAGTTTTGGCATTTCGGGCCTTGTGGTATCAAATGAGATTTTTACGACGGTTTTGTTAAATGGGTTTTGTAAAGTTTTCGAATGTTTTTAAAGGATGTACCGTCGTTAGCCTCTTGGGCGTTTGTTAACATTTGCGAAAATATCCTTCAGCCTTGTTGGTTCCATCTCGGGGCCCACGGCGCTGTAATATTCCCGGTCAGCTCTGGGGGTGTTACAACTTTCCTCACGGACGTGCTCTCGCATTTGTTTGTTACTCGACCATTCCAGCAATATCATCTCCGGATAATATTTTGGGTAACAACAATTAGTGCTAGAAGGAGGGGTATCTTAACCTTCATTTTCATTCCTTCCGTCTCGAAGAACACTTACTGTTTTCCGGGGCATATACTTGAAGAAACACTCACTGTTCTTCAAAGAAAAGCCTTCACAATAATGACGTCCGCCACCTCATCGAAGAGAGCCACTCTTAGAACCGCCGGACATCATATTCCGGCTCAATCCGAGCCCCAACCTACGGTGGAGGGTAGCCACGGCGGCGCGACACTCTCGATCCTGCCCCTGAGGGACGGCCCTAGCCTCTCGCTCGATCAGTTCCAAACAGCGGAACAAATCGAGGGAGGCCATGGCCATCCTGCGGGAGTGACGGAGAGCATGTGGTACGCCCGCAATTACCCCATCAGCCATCCGCCGCGCGGGCAAACGGAAGCTCAAGGGGTTACTTGTCGAGCGATCATCAGGAAGCCCCGATTCTCGAGCAGAAGCACTCGCGAGGCGGGACAGTTCTGTTTTCAGCCGCCTAGGAATCGACCCATCATGGTGACCGGGGCATTCTGGTCCCAGCCATGAGACGACGGAGCCCGAATCCATCACCAGGATTTCAGCTTACCCAACTCCCAGAAGGCAGACCAGCCATCTGGCTCCTCCTCGCGGAAGAACCAAGATCGGCGGCGACGACATCATCGCCTACCCCAGAGCCAGGAGATCAGTACACGATCGCCTCGGCTCCCGCTCTGAGAGCCAAACCATGAACGACCAAGCTACGGCGATGGCCGCTATGCAGCGCTAGCTCGACGAGATGAAGGCACTCCTAGAAACTGGGGCAGGCGCCAAGAGAAAGATTGCTGGGCCGAGCGAGCCGCTCGCGGCCCAGATCGAACTTGCCCCCGTGCAGCCAAGTATCGCTCCTCCTCAAACTCCTTTGTATGAAGGGAGGTCGGACCCCGAGACTCACCTGAGCAAGTTCCGGATCTACATGACCGGATGCGAGGCATCAGACGTGACCAGGTGCCGAATGTTCCCGTTGACATTGGGCGATCTAGACCGTAGGTGGTACACCTCACTGCCACCGTGATCTATCAGTTCCTTTGAATAACTGGCGAGCGACTTCACATCGTACTTCGCCGCCAAGGTCGCTCGACCAGAAAGTCCCCACCGCATGATGAAAATCAGGCATGGGGAAGACGAATCCGATGCAGATTACATCGACCGAGTAGATAAAATAGTCCTCACCGGTGAGCCCATCAGCGACGATCTCGGTCTCTACTCGGTCCTGGGGGGATTCTATTGTCATTCACCCATGTTTAGACACCTCACAAAGGACATCCCCCCGACCTATGCGATCTTCCGCGTTAAGGCTGCCGACTTTCTGGCCAGGCACAGGATGCTCACCCTCCTCCTAGGCGAGGGGAAGCCACCTCCCGTCCGAAAGACGGCGATCGTCAAAACCAACAAGACGGTCGCCAAGCCACACGGTGATCCCAATGCCTTAGAGGATGTGGAAGCCCATCTCCTCCACAAGTTCAACCGAACTCCGGCCCACATTTTTTATGCCATCACAGGGCGCGAACCGCTAAACAAGCCTAAGGCAATAAAGGACAACGGTCATCTGGACCACAATAAATATTGTGCTTACCACAAGAGTCCCGGCCACAGCACCAACCAATGCCGCGAACTCCTCAGACAACTCTGGAGATTGTTCGAGGAGGGCAAGTTGGACAGTTTATTGGCTTAGCCGGAGCCCCATCGATCTCCCGATGCGGACGCCAGAGTCGAATGCGAACAGGCCAGAAAGCTCATACGAGCCGACCCCTCGATCAACCTCGGCGACCGGATCTATATGCTTCAATCAAGAGAAGGGAACTTCAGAAGTCTCTCCCCGATTCCCGCCTCATCAAACCAAAGGCTATTGCCTGAGCAAACACTTCGAAAAATTGAGGACTCGCTCGCCATCTAAAGTTCATCATATAACATGATGGACGTAGGCACGAGATCGCCTCCCTCAGCACAACGTATACCGTCGAGGATCGCCATCTAACATGACGATCCGAGGTAGAAGAGTGCAGCCATGGTCCTAGAAGTCGATGGAACCGACAGCTTCGTCCATGCAATGTTCCTTTGGGCCGCGATCGCTCGCCCTTTGTTTAAATACGAGGCGGGCGTAGCCGAAGGACCCCCCAAACAAATCTGTGGACACGTTCGCCTGACCTCAAAGGTTCATCATCTAACATGGTGGACTTATACAATGCGACGCGTCCCTACCCGTCTCACAACGTATACCGTCGAGGATTGCCATCTAGCATGACAATCCGAGGTAGAAAAGTGCTAACAAGCCGTAGATGTGGAGTCGATTAATCCGACGACGCCACGCGCAAGGACTCTTCCAGACCAAGACCGCTCGCTCTTCGTTTAAATACGAGGCGGGCGCAGCCTAACGGAGGACCCTCACAATAAAGTGAGTCGCGAGACAAACCTACAGGTGGAATGTCGCTCGCGCGAAAGACACGGTCATGGAGGTCGGTCCATCGAACTCCGCGACCGTGCATGGTTCCTCAAGGCCGAAGCAATCAGCTTTCCACGAGGGATCTGCAAAATTGAAAATTACAAGAACAAGACCGAAGATAGCTCGCCAAACAATTAGGTCGCCCGTCATTATCTTAAAACGATCGCCACTGGAACCACCTCACCCAATGTCTTCAACATCGGAGCAAGCTGGGGGGCAATTGTTGTGTCGAGATTTATACACCTCAACAGGCGATCATCATAGATATCGGGCGACCGAACCCAGAGTCAAATAGACCAAGGTAGACTTGCCAATCGAAGGACCCAGAACATGACCCAGCGCCGAGCGATCGACTGCCAAGACGATCGTCTACCGGCAACTAGCGATCGTCCCAAAATGCCCAATCATGGACGACCGCCTCTTGCCACGAGAAGTCAACATCCGTCAAGACTGCGAAGGCCAAAACTCGGGATAGAGACCCACGTGCAGATCCGGAAAATACGCTGCAGGATAAGGCCCTTTGACCCGAGCCTGTCACCATCTTCTCACCTACCGACAGACCCGCCGAAAGGGCCAAGGTGGGATCTCCCGAGACAGCGACATGAGATGCGTGTTATACTCTCATTGGTTTGCACATCTGGCTGCCAACAGCAGCCGCGGACTTTAAGGCAACCAGTCCATGTGCTAAAAGACGATCGCCCCTTATTATAATACAGGAAAGGCGATCGCCCATCAGTAAAAGACATCCCAACTCCTCCTATAAATAGAAGGCTTCCTGCACTTGGAAATCTCTCTGCTTTTCTCTGGACTCTGGCTACTTTTCTGGCTGCTTTTCTCTCGGTTTTTTCTCTCTCGGAACCTCTTAACCAAAAGATGGTCGACAGAAACGAGAACTCCCTGCAGTTCAAGAACTCACAGAGCTGCACTCAAGAGCTAAGATAACTAGGGTCTTTACACTCATTGTAATTGTACTCTAAAATTAATATTTGTACTCCCAAGTATTCGTATTAATAATATCTCGCGAGAGCATTCAAGCCCAGGACTAACAACCCCGGCAAATCTTGTGTTATTTACTTTCTTCACGGACGTGCTCTCGCATTTGTTTGTTACTCGACCATTCCAGCAATATCATCTCCGGATAATATTTTGGGTAACAACACAGTACTTTTCAGTGGGTCACCGCTTGTGGTCATCCATTTTTTTTAATGCCAGGTCGCCGACCTATTTCCCAGCGGGCCATCGGACCTCCAATGACCGACCAAATTTTTTTTTACGCCATGCCGATGGCATGCTTTCTGGTCAGCCACCACCGACCGCCGCCCAACTTTTTCTTTTTCTTTTCTTTCTTTTTTTTTACGCAGGCCTGCCGACCTGCTTTTCGACGGGCCGCCGCTGGTGGCCGCTCAATTTTTTTTAAAGCTAGGCCAGTCAACCTACTATTCGGTGGTTCTTAATTTTTTTTCTTTTTTTAGGGCAGGCTCGTTGGCTGCCGATAGAATTTTGGGAACTAATATATTTTTATTTTTTATCAAGTAGTGTGGTAATTTAATTATTTTAATTCAATTATATCATGGTCACCGTGCCATAATGGAATGGGTAATCTCTAGTCTATAATATAAAGGACAACATATTTTTTGGGATCATCGTAGTCAGCACCGAAAAAGACTATTATACCCTCCCCCTCTTCTTCCCTTCCTTTTGTGATGGATTTAACAATAATAATAATAATAATATCATCAAATGTTCAACAACAATAAATTTTAAAAAGTACCCCAAGAATATTAAATTAAATTAAATGGAGAATTAATTTTCAAAATAAAAAAAAATCTTTTTTTACAAGGATCTCCGATGGACCTCCGACCGACCAGTTTTTCCGGCAGGATCTCCGCCGGTCGCCGGCAGACCTCCAGCGACCAGTCATTTTTTTTTCTTTTTGGTTCACCAATCGCCAGGCCTATTTTTCGGCAGGCCACCGGACCTCCAATGGCCGACCAACTTTTTATTTTTATGCCAGGCCGCTGGCCTGCTTTCTGGTTTGTCACCATCGACGACTGGCTAATTTTTTCTTTTCTTTTATGCCAGACCGACTGACCTGCTTTCGGCAGGCCGGTGGCCGGTCAATTTTTTAAGCTAGGCCCTTCAACCTACTTTCCATCGGTCCTTAATTTTTTTTTATTTTTTTACGGTAGGCCCATCGGCCACAAATAGAATTTTGAAAACCAACATTTTTTTAAACAAGTATTCTAGTAATTCAATTATTTTAATTCAATTATATCACCGTCACCATGCCATTTTGGCACAGGTAATCTCTAGTCTATAATATAAAGGACAACTGTTTTTTGGTCGTTGTAGTCCACAGTGAAAAAGACTATTGTGCCCCTCATCTCTCCTTTACTTCTTTTTGTGTTGAATTTAATAATAATATAAAATATTCAACAACAATAAATTTTAAAAATACTCTTAAAATAATAAAATAAATTAAAGGAGTAACTAATCATACAAAAAATCTTTTTTCGGGGATTGCCTACCTGCTTTCCTCCGGCGACCGGCCATTTTCTTCTTAACGCTAGGCTGCCGACCTGCTTTCCAATGGGCTACTGCCGGCGGACCTCCAGTGGTCGGCCATTTCTTTTTTTTCAAACACCAGGCCGCCAGCCTGCTTTCCGATGGTCCGCCGCCGGCGGCCAGCGGACATATGACAACCAGTCAATTTTTTTTGTTCTTTATTTATAACGCTAAGCCGGACGACCTTCTTTCCGGCGGGCCACCACTGGCGGCCGACCAATTATTCTTTCTTTATTTTTTCACGCCAGGCCATTGGCCTGCTTTTCGGCGGACCTCCGGCAATCAGCCAATTTTTTTCTTTTTATTTTTACGCTAGGCTGCCGGACAATTTTGCGATCGGGCCACCACCAGACCTCGTGGTTGGACAGTTTTTTTTATCGTTAGACCGTCGACTGCCGGCGGACCTCCGGCGATAGGCCAATTCATTTTTTGTTTGAATACGGCAGGCCGTCGGCCTGCTTTCCTACAGGCCACCCTCGACGGCCGACGGACCTCCGGTGATTGGCAAGTTTTTTATTTTTTTACTCCAGGCCGCCAGCCTGCTTTCTGGCGGGGCAGTCGGCGGACCTCTAGCGACCAACTAGTTTTTTTTTTATTATTTTTGCTTTTTTTTACACCAGGCCGCCTCCTACTTTCTGGAGGACCTCTGGTGATCGATCAATTTTTTTTATAACGCCAAACCATCGATCGACGGACCTCTGACAATGGCTAATTTTTTTTTACAGCCTCCGAGATTCGAATAGATGTAGACGACCAAATCGAATCCCCATTTCTTACCAAAATCCTATTTTGATTGTTCCTTTAATATACTTAAGGATTCATTTGGTTGTGGTTAAGTGTGACTCTTTAGGTGCAACTTGATATCGTATGCACCCCTACAACAAATTGGATATCGAGCCTGTTGGCTGTTAGGTTCAGAAAAGAGTCGATAAACTTCTTGTAGAGTGATTGATCAACTGACTTTCCAACTTCTTCAGCACTTATCTGTGTGGAAGTGCTCATGGAAATTGATGAGGACTTTGAGGAGTTCATTCCGAACTTGTTGAGCAACCCATTACTGTATCTCTCGTGGTTGATAAATATACCTGTAGGCAATTGTTTTACCTGCAAACCTAGAAAATAACTAAGTTCTCCCATTATACTCATTTCAAATTTACTTTGCATGAGATGAGAGAACTTCTTACACAAATCTTTTTTAGTAGAACTGAAAATAATATCATCGACATATATTTGAACCATAAGAGGTAGTCACCTTCCTGTATTTTGAAGAGTGTTTTGTCGAGAGCACCTTTCTCAAAATCACTATTGATGAGATACAGTGATAAGGTCTCGTATTAGACTCTTGGAGCCTGCTTAAGTCTATATAATGATATTCTAAGCCTGTAGACCAGATCTCCTTTTTCAGTGCTTGCAAACGCTGGGGGTTGATCAACATATACCTCTTAAGCTAGATCTCCATTCAAGCATGCACTCTTAACCTTCATTTGATATGCAATGAAGTTTTTGTAAGCTGCAGATGCTAGGAAGATCCTGATAGCTTCTATCTGGCTACAGGCAAATGTTTTAACATGATCGATACCCTCCTTTTATCTGTAGCCTTGGGCAACTAGTCGGGACTTGTTTCTTATAACTAGTCCATTCTCATATTTCTTGTTCCTAAATACCCATTTTATGCATATGGCAGCTTGATGGGTTGGTCAAGGAACCAATTCACAAATATTAATTCTTTTGAAACCATTAAGCTCTTCTTCCGTAGAAGTAATCCAATGAGAATTATTGAGAGCTTCATTTGTGAAAATAGGTTCAGATGGAGCCAGGGATACAATTATTATACACATGGCAAGTTTATGTAGCTCAGCTATACACTTTCATACAGGAAATTAGGTCATGTTAGATTCTGACTATGTTTCCTCCTGTGCACACAGGATATTTCCTTGTATACTTTGTATTCTCCATCTGGTTGTAACTCCAGCATCAATATCACCAACCACCACTTCATGTGGGTGATCTTTTAACCACCTCTTGTCAGGTTCTAATTCTGTATTTGTTGTTATATTTTGTTGGACTGTAGGCTCAGCCTCCACTTCATATATTCTTATAGCTGCGGGATTAATTTCCAATAGGTGATAGGTTTCCCCGGGAATGTAGAATTTCTTTAATGGTTAAGGTTTGAACTGCCTGGGTTAAACCATATATTTTTGTAGGATCACAATAAGGTTCATCAAACACAACATGAATTGATTCCTCGATGTTCAGTTTCTTCTTGTTGAAGATCTTATAGGCTTTGCTGACATTAGAATATCCGATGAATATTCCTTCATCAGACTTCTCATTAAAGGTCTCGAGCTTCTCCTTCCCATTATTGAGAACATAACATCCACAACCAAAAATATGAAATACACAACTATAGGTGTTCTGTAATTCTATACCTCATAGGCGATGTTGTTGTGGTGTTTGTTATACAACAATGGTTTTTTGTATAGCATCTTATATTTGTTGCTTCACCCCATAAAGGTTGTGGCAACTTACTTTCAGCAAACATCATTCTGGTTGCCTCCTTCAACATTTTGTTCTTTCGCTAGCCAACACCATTTTTCTATGGGGTTCGGACTGCTGAATATTCATGCTCTATGCCATTGTCCGCACAATATTGATCTACAATGCGATTTGTGAATTTTGTTTCTCTATTTTAGCAAATGGATACAATGCTTAACCCTTTCTCATTTTGTAGCTTATTTAGGTTTTCGGGCAGTTTTGTGGTTGTCTCGTTATTATTTTTCAAGAATTTGGTCCAGGTGTAACTGGAGAAATCATACACAATAATGAGACAATATTTCTTACCTCCCAGGGTGATAATATCCACAGGGACATATAAGTCCACATGCAATAAGTCCAAGACCCGGTGGGTTGAGAGATATGATTTGCTCTTCAGGGATGTCTTGACATGCTTGCTTTTGTTACATGATCCACATACACTATTCTTATGAAATGGCATATCTGAAAAGCCTCTAACCATTCCCTTTCATGCCAGCTTATTAATGGTCTTGAAGTTGATGTGAGACATCATTTTATGCTATAACCAGCTTTGATCTATTGTGCCTTTGGAAATAAAACAAGGTATTACAATACCTGGAGGATCCAATCAGTGACATACATGTTACTTGGTATGGATCCTATAATGACAACTTATTTGGTCTTGATGTCCTTCACCCTACAGTTTTCTTGAAAGAATTTAACCGAGAACTGTTTGTCAAAGAAGTGGCTAACACTTAAAAGGTTGCACGTCCTTCAACATAGGCTACATCGGTGACTTCAAATTTTCCCACAAGTAGAGTTATTTTCCATGTTATTCGACTTTTAAATTTGTCACTGAATCGAACCTTCTATATAATTGGTCAATTTATTGAAATCTCATGTCATGAGTCGAGAGTATCCGATGTAGCAGATGTCCTCATCCTTGATATCCTATCAACAAATTTAAGTAGATTTAGATACCAATTCTTTGGTGGGTCCTTGGTTAGTGGTGCCTTTAGTTACCCAGACTTGCCTCACAGTTGGTTTACTGTAGGTGTTTTTGGGTCCTGTCTTGCGAGGTCTACATGGGGCAGACATGTATTCGCTGTACGCATGATAATTATACATGTAATTTTTGGAGTTATGGTTCCTGTAAAGTTGTTGTCTATGGGGAGGAACCATTTTTATTTGCCTTCTTGATTGCCTCCTGGGTCTCCAGTTGGATTCCAACATTTTCTGTTGATAATATTGTGCGGTAGCTTGCTTGCGGGAAAGACGCTTGGGTTCTTGTACCTAGTATTGAGGAGCTGTGTGCCTCGACGAATTTCTCCATTGTCGAGGTACAACCTTCCTCTGTTGCTGTTTGCGATGCTATTGGTATGCTTGAGGAGCATATTGTTGATGTTGGGCACCGCTACAGGTTTGTAGGTCTATGATATTCGATGCTTATGATATTAGCATGGAGGCATAGTAGCCTCTGTTTGCTGCATTGAATGCACAATTGTGGCCAAATAACTTTTTCTACAGGAACATAACTTGGAATCTCCTCGGTCTTGGAGCTTGGAATTGGTTCAACCCCTTTGACAAATACAGTATCGGATTTTCCACTTGAGTTAGAGAACGAGCTCTATCATGGGCTACATTTATTATGAGCATGTTGGCCAGTGCTTAGGATATCTTCTATCCTCCTATAGGATTTCTCAAACGACTTGGGAACACTCTCGAGTGCTCCTTATCTCTTGTCAAGAAGCTGTATGTTGGCTTCCAACAGAGCATAATCATTTGTCTTTGGTAATCATGAAATTTTACCTCATTCACTTAATCCACAAGTTGACGATTACATTCCATGATTTTTTCATGTTCGACTTTACTACTATTGCAATCAAAAGATATATTTTCAAAATTAACTTTGAGCAAGTCATTTTAATCCTTCAACTCTAAGTTGGAAAGTGAGAATTGTAGATTTTCTTGTTTCAAACTCTCATGGGCTTGTTAAATGGTTCTAAACTCATTCATCATATTTTTTAAAGTATGAGATGTATTAATGGGATTATTAGCATTTGAAGAGGTTGAACTTACCACTTCATCACTGTCGTCATCCTCATCTTCATTGCCCATCATACACATATAGGCCTTGTCTTGGATTTCATCATCAGAAGCTGACAGCCTGTAGACATTCCTCTATCTTGCTTGTTGTATGTGGTTCATCTGATTCCTCAATCAACACCTTCAGTTTACTTCATTATAGTCGTCACTTATCATCCCTTTCTTATTACTCGGATTCTGAAAGACTTTTCACCTTGGGATGTGGATATCTATTTGCATAGTATCCTGCTTTCCTGCAGTTGTAATACATGTTAGAGTCTCCTGTAGAAGGTGACTCAGTATTCACCCTGTTTGAAGGTTCTGGCCTGTAAGGAGCCTTTCTGGACTTCTTAATGAAGTTCCGGAACTTTTACATGAGCAATGCCATGTCATCTTGCGACAACACATCATCGTCACCATCATCTCCAACAGCTTTGTGAGTATTAGGGGTAGAGCTTTGTCTTTTGTTACATACAGCTGTAAGAGCTATAGAACAAGTCGAAGGTGGATATGCGATTAAGATTACAAGACACACGCATAGTTGCGGTCTTATTATCTCATCGAGAAGGGATCTAAATATATTGAGGGTTTTCTCATTTTGGGAGTACACTTTGCGCCGCGCTTCAAGTCCACCGACAATGCAAGTGAATCTGAGGGCAATATCCTCAAGAGTTTCTGAAGTTTTCATTTCAAAGGACTCAATTTTTCGAGTCAGTTTAGAAACTTTATTTTCTTTCAAGAGCTCAATGCCCTCACATATCATCTTGAGTTTATCCCAGATAGCTTTGTCTATCTTATAACCTTTTACCTTTGAGAATATATCTTGAACAAGAGTGACAAATGGCACATTCTTAGCTACATTATCCATATTGCTCGCTTTCATTCATCAGTAGTCCACTGATCATGCGACTTCACCATCATCTCTTCATGGGGTTGGCTTCTATTCTGGCCGCTCGATTAACCTTCACTATGGTGATAGGTCCTTCATGTTTCATGAAGAGCATCTCTTCGTGCATGGTAGCAAGATGTGCTCCATTATAATTCTCCAGTCATCAACTTCATTAATTAAAAATAATGGAACTTTGTTAATCATAGAAGAAGCCATGTAGAAAGATAAGAGATGATTTTGGAAGACAAAAATATGTAGTTCTAAAAGCTAGTAATTATAAATCTGGTTTAGGTTAAAAATTGATTGATTCTTTGTAGAACCGACCGCTCCAATACCATTTATTGGTTATAATATACTTAAATAACATCTTATAGACGGGAGGTGAATAAGTTATTCTCTTTTTCGAAGTTAAAGGCGTAGAATACTATAAGCAAGTTGTTGTAACTAGAACAACTGAGTGTTCTCCTGTAGGCTTGGGGATGACAGGGTTTTATAGAGTAAATATACTAAAAATCACATGCAGTAAGCAGGAAGTAAACAAAGCAACTAAGGACATAATATGTAATATGGTTCGAGTCAATGTCCACTACGTCCACAGATTCTCCACATATGAGGGATGTTTATTAAAATCAAGGCGTACACAACTACATGATTTTAACTAAACAAGTCATAGTATCTTTCACACAGATTTATACACCTGACTGTAGCTGAAATCGTTCACACAGATTGATTGTTGGCTTCATGAACTCTGACTTCTTCTCACATAGATTGAAGCTTCGTTCTTCTGAACTCGCTTTGTCCCATAAAGGTCGGAATAGTTCACTTTCTTAGTCCACACAAGGCTAATCTTCTCAATGTCAATTATGGATAGTACAAATATTCGAACAACAAATGTAGGCGTTTAAATTCCGTGTTGTAATTTGTTGTTCATTTGGTTGAGGGAAAACTGTCTCTTCGATAAGAAATAGTGTTCTAGGCTTGATGATAGTGTTTGCTCTTTTTGATATTATGATATTGTAAGATTAGTTGTTCAATCAGTAAGTTAGTAAGTCCCCAAGATTAGGCTATTTATAACCTCGTAAATAGATCCATTATAAATGTAGTTGTTGGCCAGTTGGTGAGATGTGGACACTTAAGGTTGGCGGCTGATGAATATTTGAATTAAAGTGTCAGCATTGAATGCTTCAGATATTCTTTTGGCCATCACTAAATGTTCTTCATCCGACAGTCTTTGGCCGCATGAAATGTTGTCTCCATCAGAAATAAATGCACTTTTAAAATCGTGAATATCTTGTGAATGAAGACTGACTTATCTCTCAATGGTTTGAAGTCCAAGTATCTTTCTATTGGGTATTGCACATTATTTTTTTTAGGTAAAGTGCATACAACATTTATGTTGTAGCCAACTAGGTCTCATAAGCTGTAATCTGCTTTCTTCAATATGTTATAGGATATAGGTTTGAGCTGTATGAAGAAGGTTGTATAATGATAGTTGTATTTGCTGTATTTTCAAAACAGACAAGAATTTCCCAACAAAGACACTTAGTAGAGTAAAGAGGGTTGGAGAGTATGCAACATAACCAAGACTCTGCCCCTAGTCTTGGAGCGCGCCAACCCACCCTGTTGGAACATTTTGTTCCATATATGTATTAATAATGTTTTGATGATTAAGTTGTTATACAAAACAAAACAACAAAAAGACGAAGCAAAGTATTGAAGAAAACAAAGTCGCAAAAAGGTGTTCTGAACATGCATAACGTACACAATGATATGAGCATAACAACAGTAATGTGAATGTCTTAACATACGCAACAGATGAATATTAACGTACGTAATCAAGTGTTCGGTGTTCAAACAAGAAGAACGTTGGAAGAGTCAAAGTCAGAGGCAACGGATATATGACGTCAGCAATGACGTATTCTTAACGTATGTAATGGGTGTTGGCTAACGTATGTAATGTTCAAAACGAAGGCTACTGGACTAAAACTGGTACGTGCTAACATACCGTAACGAAGTCAATATAACGTACATAACAAATGTAGCGTACGTAATGTGAAGAAGATAACGGCTGTAATGGAGTGTCAGGAGGCTAACGGCTAGTTGAGGCTTTGGAGCCTATAAATACCATTCCTATGGTATTGTTTCACTACAACAACTTCAAGCAAATATCTCATTGATCAGATATTCATATTGATATTATTGTTGTTGTGATATTGAGCTTATATTGTTAGTTTGAGTGTTTATACATTCAACATATACACGAGAGGTAAAAGAAAAGATACGATTAGATTCGGTGTTATTAGGATCAAGGATCCGGCATTATTAGAATCGCAATCGCTATCTTAGTGAGGTTTATCTAATACCCATAGAAAGCTAGAGTGGTTGATTCCTTGTCCAATAGAAAAGGAAAACGGTTTAACTTGGACCGACACAAAGACAAGTACGAGTGGTTTATCACGGACCAATAGAAGACGTGATTGTAACGGTTATCCCTCGACCGATAGAAGAGAGGTGCAGAGGTTTTTATCTTGAACCTATAGAAAAAGATACCGAGAGAGGACGTAGGCTCGTTTATAGCCGAACCTCTAGAAATCTGTGTGTCGTTTATTTTTTGCACATTTAATTTACGCTTCCGCAACACGGCGCATATTCCGATCTTGCTCCAACAATTGGTATCGGAGCAGTACCTCCAATACATGGCTTAACATCCGAGGAGTCGATCCAAATGGCATTTTAATTTGCTCCAGTCGAAGGCCTTGCTCTTAACCGACCACCATTTTTTGATGGCTCAAATTATATGACGTGGAAGAAAAAGATGTCGATCTTCATTCGTGCTTATGATATTGATATTTGTAAGATCATTTGTCTTGGCCCGAAAATTCCAATCAAATCTGACGGATCTCTTAAGAGTTTCGAAGAATATAATGACGATGATTGGAAGAATGACCATCTAAATTGTAAGGCTAATCAACTTCTATATTGTGCCTTAAATCCAGAAGAGGTCAATCGTATCTCGTCGTGTGAAAGTGCTAAAGAAATATGGAAAATCCTTGAAATCACACACGAAGGGAAAACTCAAGTCAAGGGGACAAAGATCAATATGCTTCTCCATGACTACGAGCTATTCATGATGAAAGGTGACGAGTCCATCACCAACATGCACGACCGATTTTCGGTCATCACCAATGGACTAGTTTCGTTCGGTAAACCATTATCTAGTAGTGAAAAAGTCAAGAAAAATTTACGATCACTACCTAGAGAATGGGATGGCACCGTGACTGCGATCATGGAATCTAAAGATCTCAATACGCTTGATTTTAGCATATTCGTTGGTTCACTAATTAATTATGAGATAGTGTTAAAATCACGAAGTGTCAAGCTAAAGCCGAAGGAACGATCAATAGCCATGAAGGCTAAGATGTCAAAGAGAGAAGAAATTTCAGTGGATGATAGCAACGAAGAATCGGCATATTATGCCAAGAATATTAATAAGTTCCAACACTTATTAAACCGGAGAAAGAAGGACATCCAAACGAGCGAATCTAAGAAATTCAACAATAATTGTCGATTATGTGGTAAACCGGGCCACTTTTCTAATAATTACTGAGCTAAACCCAAGAAGGAAGATCTCGTTGCAACATGGAGCGATGAAGACGAAGATGATGAATTTATCAATCAAAATAATCTCGCTCTCATGGCTCGAAGTTCATTCGACGATAGCGATGTCGGAAACCAAGTAAGTAATTCTTACGACGAACTTTTTGAAGCATTTGAATTATTACATACGGATTATCAAAGTGCTTTATCCGAAATTAAATACCTTCAATTTAAAAATAAATCATTGGAAAATGAGAATTCTAAAATTCTTGAAAAGGGAAAGTTTATCGAGATCGATCATTCAAAATGCCTTGAAAACGAAAATACTTTAAAGAATGACCTTGTTAAAATGCAAACCGAGCTCAAAAATCTAATGAAGTAATTTTCTCTCGGAAACGAGAAATTTGAAAATATGCTCTCGGTTCAAAAATATACTATAAATAAACATGGGTTGGGACTCACACCTCGTTCTAAAAATGAATATTTGTAATTTTTGCAGGTAAATCCCATTGACGAAGTGTTGTTTTGTAATCATCAAAAGGGGTAGATTGTTGGAACATTTATTCCATACATGTATTAATAATGTTTTGATGATTAAGTTGTTACACAAAACAAAACAACAAAAAGACGAATCAAAGCATCGAAAAAAACGAAGTCGCAAAAAGGTGTTCTGAACATGCATAACGTACGCAATGATATGAGCATAACGTCCGTAATGTGAATGTCTTAACATATGTAACAGATGAATATTAACGTACGTAATCAAGTGTTCGGTGTTCAAACAAGAAGAACGTTGGAAGAGTCAAAGTCAGAGGCAACGGATATATGACGTCAGCAATGATGTATTCTTAACGTATGTAATGGGTGTTGGCTAATGTACGTAATGTTCAAAACGAAGGCCACTGGACTAAAATTGGTACGTGCTAACGTACCGTAACGAAGTCAATATAACGTACATAACAAATGTAGCGTACGTAATGTGAAGAAGATAACGGCCATAATTTGGTCTCTACACATATACATATATTTGTAATTTTTGCAGGTAAATCCCATTGACGAAGTGTTGTTTTGTAATCATCAAAATGGGAAGATTGTTGGAACATTTTGTTCCATACATGTATTAATAATGTTTTGGGCTTGGATCGTTGGCCATGGGCCTTGAATCTTGGATCTTGAATCTTGGTTCTTGGTTCTTGGTTCTTGGTCTTTGTTCTTGTCAATTGGACTTTGGCGGTCTTAGGGAGACTTGGTTGACATGGGTTTGACCCAGGTATTATTTTTGTTACCCAACAGAATAAAAACAACAGAGTTTTTGTTCTGGTATCAGTAGTTCCACTGGTCCAGAAGAGTTCTCCTCTGGTTTTCTGGTTTGCTTCTCCTGAAAGTGTACCTCTTCTGTTTATTTATTGTAAATGGAAATTTCAGTGGTTACAAAACACTAACTGTGTGCCTTAAGTGTTTCTTAACGCGACATTTTTCTGGTCATTAAACCACATTAAAATCTGTTATTGATGCCCATATTTGATTCTCTGCATGATGAAAATGCCTAGACGGGGCCACTGGGATCGGGCCAATTCGATCTGGCCCAACCCAATTTTCCCAAGCACGCAAGCCACCCAGGCCAGCCCCGCATTGGCCCGAAGCCCAGCCCACCGAGACCCTGTTGTCCCGGTCCCAAACTACCCATCCCAAGCCCAGCTCGGACCGGTCCAGCCCACAGTCCGGACTGGCCTAGCCCACAATCCGGATTGCCCAGCCCATATCCTACCTGAACGTAGACCAGCCCGCCCTAGACCACATCATCCAAGCCCCAAGTTTGAATTTAAATAATGTATGATTTACAAATTAAGTCCAATTTCAATTTTTCTTCCCATATATTCGCCCCATTTAGTTTAATGTTAACAAGTTTTTTTTTTAAATTCAGAACAGATTTTATAATTCAAAATAGGTTTGTTTAAATTGATTCTTTAATTTCATTTTAGCATATTTTTTTTAAATTCAAAACAGATTATTTAAATTGATTTCTTAATTAATGTTACCATTTTTTTTAAAAAAAATTAAAATAGATTTTTAAAATTCATTTGAGTAAATTAGAATCTGAAGGAGAACATAATCACTTCCACCAATCATCACTAGACCAGTTTATGGATTGAAGCAATCTAGAAGGATGTGGTCGACTAGAAAGAGCAAACACTTCGTTTTCGGCTAGAAGTTTAAAACATATTTTTCTTAAAATGCAAACCATCCCCTGCCTGGACAACGACCAGTCAGGATTGGTCATGGGCCGGTAAGCTCAGTCCGGCCCGCTCAAGCCCAGCCCAAGGCCGGCCTGGCCCATCATGTGGTCATCCCTAAAAATACTTACATATAGGAGATCGTGGTAGGCTGCATAGAAAGTACAATAATAATTAGGCATAACCTCATGCATAAAGTATTTTGCTCAGTTCTCTGTACTTGTTCCAGTTCACCGGAACTTTGATTCTTCTATGCTATAGTAATCGAAGATATTGGCCATTTTAACTCTGGGGACAATGTTAGGAACCGAGTAATTACACGTGTACAACAATAATATTCGAAAATTTAACTTGAACAACGAACAGATTAACAAGTATTACAACAAAATTGAAGTAACTAATTTTAATAACATTGATCGTCCGAAGCTAGAGCTTCCTCCCGCAAGACGAGAATACGCCCCGGTAGTGTTCATGGTAAGGCGGCTCGTCCCCAAAGGTTAAAATGATATGAATGTCTCGACAGTAGTAGCACCGCAAAACTGAACCGAGCACTGGCGAATTGGACTGGAACGAGGACTGAACTTGATGATATGAGAATGCAGAATACTTTCAAAGTATGTCTACTACAATGAACGAATGCTCCTATGTATAGGCTCTCAAACCATGTGAAGGGACTCATCGCCATAAAAGCCATTCATGAAGGAGCCATGAAGGCTGTCCATTTCAGACGCCCAAAGGGCTCGATCGGATGAAGAGACTTGGAGCATTTACTAGTGAGCTCATGAGTCATGGGCAAGATCAAAAGATTAATGTACTTGTGGATTTGGTCCAAAAGATAAGGCCCAAACACCAGCCCAAAGCACCAATTGCCAAGATCCAAGTCGTGGTCCTGGTCTCGGGCTCGACCCGACCCGACCCGTCCCGTACGGACGGACGGACAGCGCCGGCGGCGGCGGTGTGTGTGTGTGTGTGTGTGTGTGTGTGTGTGTGTGTGTGTGTGTGTGTGTGTGTGTGTGAGGACACCATACACACACCCAACTTGTTACTATGCCCATATAGACAAAGACTTTAAATACAAGTCAAAACATCCATATATACAATCAATGTGAGACAACTAATATTTATATAACATAACATGTTAGTTTTTATACCAACATCCAACCTTTGGCATACAATATCTCACTCATCGGGAATCAATTTAGAGATATTAAATATACCAAGTTCATCTACTCATGACGTAGATTAATATTCAATAAATATTTTAATTAAATAATAAATATTTAATTAACAATATTTATCCTTAATAAATGGTTAAATACTAAACCATTTCCAACAATCCCCCACATGAGTGAGAATGCCAATGCAAAATGAATGCAAATGCAAAGTTCAGTTCTCAAGAGATCATATTTCATTTGGCTAGGTGGCTTGTGACCTTGAACCTATCCATAGTCAACATCATCGAATATACCGGTGGCATAGTGGTCATGAAAGCCTTGAACTAGTCCTCCATAGTGTATGCCGAGATAATATTAACATAATATTATCTCAGTTCCATCCATTCTAATGTTTTGTGTCCTTTTCGGCCTTGAACACCCCTTTGGATTCATAAGTGTATCAATTGAAGCGGCCCTCACTTCACACTTATATAGGTGATTCTTATTTCCAAGTATCCTACTATACTTGACCTCTTCAAGGTAACCAAGAATCATTAAGAATCATAAGACTTAACCTCACCACATGTAGGTAAACAAACACTCACTGTTCGCAGAGAATAGGTATTTGAGTGTTTAACACACGAATTATTATAACTTCATTATCCATTGAACCAAGCTCTTGGGATCCTCCAATCTACAAGGTTGGGTTTCCGCTATAATCATCCTTAAGATGTCGATTTAACACCCATTCCCTCTAACAGTTTATACATTTGATCTCGATTAATACTCTTCGTCCGCGGATCTGCCAAATTATCTATTGACCTTACATAGTCAATTGAGATAATCCCACTCAAGATCAAATGTCTCACGGTGTTATGTTGTCGATGAATTTGTCGAGACTTATTATTATAAAACATATTTTGTGCCCGTCCAATAGCAGCTTGGCTATCACAGTGTATCAACACAGACGACATAGGTCTCGTCCAACATGGAATATCCTTGAGGAAATTCTTAAGCCATTCAGCTTATTCACCAGCTTTATCCATCGGATGTCTCAAAGGCAAGCATGTGTTTATGATTGTACGTTCTCGACTTTGAAAGTGAGGTATATGAATTGTATGATTGTATATAGTCACTCTGGGAGGGTCCGACGAGGCCTCAGAGGGTTCCATTTCCGTTGGTGTGGTTCCACGAATATTTTAGGGTTAACCACTCTGGGAGAGTTTGATGGGGCCTCAGAGGGTTCTGTTGCCGTTGGTGCGGTTCCATGGTTAATCATATATGTATCGGAACGAGATGTTATGAGATTTAGTTATTCTGTAATACTAGTCTTGAGTTTGATGAAATGAGAATTACGTTTACTTTATGGTCGAGAAGTATTGTGTTTCATATTCGATATACTTGTACTGACTATTCGACGGCTAACCCCTTTTGGGGGAAATACCTTTCATGTATTTCAGGATACAGAAGAGGGAAAAGGCGTGTACCAGGTCGGCATGAAGATGATGGGCAAGAGTGATGCTGTGTCCTGTCTCTGTTTGTATTTTGTACTTTATCCATTCGGTATTGTTGTACTCGTAATGGTTATGAACACTCGAGTAGCGTTTCAGATGCTCTTGAAGTTTTGGCCTGTGTTGCCTTGGGTTTTAATTCACGATGTATTGTATTCTTGTCGAATTGATTATTACCTTGGTGTCATTTCTATTGCCTTCTATTGGATTATGTTTAGACTCTTTTTGGGTCGAAGCCCATGTTTCTGTGTATGTATAGCCTTGTGGATCCCATGGAGGGTCTCACAGCACTGTAATATACCCTGAATAACGTGGGGGTGTTACAGATTAATACTTGATAGTTTTTCTAAGTATCGAATATTCCTTGTTGTCCATACTCAGCTGACTAACATGGCTTGTCCATACCCAGCTGACTAACTCAGCTGTTTCTTCATAGCTGGTGATACCCGGCTATTAACTTAGCTGTGTCTACCTCTGCTAGGGTTACCCGGCTGTCCGTACTTAGCTGATTCTGTACTTAGCTATATGAACCCGGCTGATCAATACTTAGCTGTGTGAACCTGGCTGATCAATACTTAGCTTAAAATTTAAAGACTTATAGAAGATGCTCATTTGGTTCTTCTTTGCAATGTCAAGTATTTAGACCATACATTTCAATTAAACTTTACATAGATGACATCATCAAAATCTTAAATGTATTCCTAAGAAATTCCCCATATTTTGATGTGGCAAAACTTAATATTTGTTTCAAATGTAAAAATCATCACACGCAGCCAAAGTTGCAAAATAATAAAAACTCAGCTAAATGATTAAAATAGGACCTCAAATTTAGCAATTTTAGCACTTGAGGACCTAAATTTCCGAAAGTATCAAACTGGGACCTAATCTTTGATCCGTTAGACTATGTTAAGACCTCCGTTAACTTTTATCCGTTAAGTACTAATGGGGTGTTGTTGGCAATTAAGTGACATGTGACAGTTGTTTAATAGCTGGTCAATGTATGATGTGTCACCGATCATCTTTTCTCGTGAAGTTAACTTTTCCGGTCATGTTCTCTGGCAAACTTTACGGCAAACATTATTTTTTCTGGCCATTGTATTTTGGTAAAATTGAGTTGAATTTCCGAGCTTTTCCACGACGAGCTTTGGACACGCACGACAGCGGACAAGCCAGCCCAGTTTTGAGCAGAGGCACCAGAGTTTCTTGTTTAATACTTTCAGCATTTTTTTCTTGCGGTAGAATTTGCAGCTTTAATTTTTTTTTGATGAGAGTGAGATTATGTTACGGGGTCAACGCCATTTTTGTAGCATGAAACGCGAATGATTATCAGAAGACATAGGAGAGTACAGAGATTTTTTTTCAGTCTAGAGAGAGAAGTTCGGTTGAAGTTGGGATCTTTTTTTCAGGAGGTTGGAAATATGAAGGCTTCTTGAATGAAGAGTACGGGTGCGGGCCGGGTGACTTTTTTGGTAGGTCAATGGGATTTCTAGGAAATCTCATTAATTGAAAAAATACAAATGAAAATGGCTGGAAAAATTATGTTTTCTATAAAGTTTGTCCGAGAAGATGACAGGAAAAGTCAATTTCATCGGAGAAGATGACCGGTGACACATCATATATTGACTAATCAATAAACATCTGCCACATGTCACTTAACGACCAACTAAGCACTCTGTTAGTATTTAAGGGACAAAAATTAACGGAGGTCCTAACATAATCTAACGGATCAAACATTAAGTCCCAATTTGATACTATCAAAAATTTGTCCTTAAATGCTAAAATTGGTAAACATGAGGTCTTATTTTAGTCATTTATCCTTGTTTGAGAGAATTAGAGATTGTCATTCAAGTCGACTGTATATACCATTTATCAGTTAAGTACCTTACAGTTCTTGAGAATTAAAAAAAACATAAACTGAATAATTACAAGTATGCTAAAATAAGTAAGTCAGCTCCTTCCACGACTTCTTCCTCTTTCTCTGATCCCGTCTGGAGGGAGTAACTTTAAAGGTTTAGCCCCTATGGTTTTTTCCGCCACTAGAATCAACCCATATTTCTTTTTTTACAACTTGGGTGGGAAATGCTTCAGCTTCAACAGAGACATATTTATTTTCAATGCAGATTTTCTTTATTTCATCCTGAAGGGCATTGTCATCCAGTTTTCCTTCTTTATCTATAGGAGCTTCTTGGGGTCTGAATGAAGGGATCATTAGATATGCATTAAAGTGCTTTGCAGCATACTTCATTAGAATGATCCACAAGTTTAGCCAATTTTGCTCCATGAAGTCTATGAATATTTGTTGTGGGGTACTTTGGGGATCTTGTAGAATTTCCCGTAGATAGAACTTTTCAATGAACTGCTTCTTGGCAGTACCCCATATTTCACGGGCTTCTTCAGAATAGAAATTGTAATATCCGTATTCTCTTTTCTAGTATTTTCCTTTTTTTTTGGAACAAAGTAACTTCTTATTATCCAAAAACAATGGTTACAAAACCGATCCAACAAGGATCCAGGCATAGCCAGTCGACCTAGCAATAACAAGCTCAAACTTGTCTAAACCAGTAGTTAAAAAGGAAACAAGCTATATATCAAACCTATTCCAAAAGGCCTCCAATTTTCTATCTAGCTAGACGGGGATGAGGCTCAATTATGTCGCTCATACGCTGGAAGAAGGTATTCCTACTGCTTGCTTAGATTTGAATGATATTGAAAAGGAAGCTGCGAAATGGAAATTTGCGATCATTTTATACGTTTTTTGGGACTCGCCAACCATTTCCTATGTGAATACTTAATTATGAAGCAATGTATGATTGAGAATAATCCAGAGATATTCTATCATGCTGAAAGGTTTCTTTAAAAGACTCATGAAAATCAAACGGGACATCTTTCATGAGCAAATTGCACAATGGCTTTGTGATCTTTGAAAATTCTTTAATAAAACGGCGGTAAAAATCGGCGTGTCCCAAAAAACTCCTCACCCCCTTTACAGAAGTAGGCGGAGGCATCTTCCCAATTATTTTAATTTTAGCACGGTCGACTTCAATCCCATGGGCAGATATGCGATGGCCTAGTACAATGCTCTCTTGGACTATAAAATGGCACTTCTCCCAATTCAACACCAGATTTGTTTCTTCGCATCTTTTTAGGACTTTCTGCAAATTTTTCAAACATAAATCAAACAAATCACCGAAAACAGAAAAATCGTCCATAAAAATTTCAATACAATGCTCTACCATGTCAGAAAAAATAGCCATCATACACCTTTGAAAAGTGGCCGGCACATTACATAAACCAAAAGGCATGCGCCTATAAGGAAAATGCCGTAAGGACATGTAAATGTCGTCTTTTCTTGGTCTTCTGGAGCTATATAAATCTGATTATACCCAGAATAACCATCAAGAAAACAGTAAAAATCATGTCCGGCTAATCTATCCAACATTTGATCAATAAACGGTAAAGGAAAGTGGTCTTTTCTAGTGGCTTTATTTAATTTTCTATAATCTATGCACATACGCCACCCCATAACAATTCTAGTGGGAATTCATTCATTATTATCATTTTGAATAACCGTTATCCCACCCTTCTTTGACACAACTTGAACCGGACTTACCCACTTGCTATCAGAAATAGGAAAGATCATACCTGCGCCGAGGAGTTTTAAAATCTCGACTTTTACCACCTCTTTCATATTTGGATCTAAATGACGTTGATGCTCCACAGAGGGTTTCTAGTCTTCCTCCATCAAAATCCTATGCATACAAATGGACGGGCTGATTCCCTTGATATCCACAATAGACCATCCAAGGGCAGATTTGTACTCTCTCAATACTCTCAATCATTTCTCCTCTTGATCACCTGCCAAAGTGGCAGAAAGAATGACAGGCAGGGAATCATCGGGCCCCAAAAATGCATATTTGAAATGATTCGGTAGCTGCTTGAGCTCTAGCTTTGGGGGCTTCTCAATTTATGGGACAGGTTGAGTTGGTGAACTTCCGAGCTCCTCACATGGTCTACGAGTGAAAAATGGTGGTGACGCATCCATGTGTCGTAGATAGGCTACATGCTCTGAATTCAACTCAGTAGCGGACCCGACTAAAACGGACTCCAGTAGATCTGATGGATAGCTCTCTCGAAAATCTCTTATTACACACGAATCAATGACATCAATTTGAAAGCAATTCTCAACATCACTAGGATGTTTCATAGATCGAAATATATTAAATGTAACTTGCTCCTCTTAAACTCGTAAAGTGAGTTTCCCTTTCTCCACATCAATGAGAGTTCGGCCAGTTACTAAAAATGGTCTTCCCAAGATAATTGGGATATCATGGTCCTCCTCCATATCAAGTACAATAAAATCAGCAGGAAAGATGAATTTATCGACCTTGACCAGGACGTCTTCTATTACCCCCCCTCAGATACTTGATGGATCTGTCAGCTAGTTGCAAAGAAACTGTAGTCGGCTTGGCCTCCTCAATACCTAGCTTCTTAAAAATGGAAAGGAGCATAAGATTAATGTTGGCTCCGAGATCACATAAGGCACAATCAAAGGACGAGTTTCCAATAGTGCATAGTATAGTGAAACTTCCCGGATCCCTCAATTTAGGCAGGAGATGTTTCTATAAAATGGCGATGCACTCTTCAGTCAATGCCACTGTCTCATACTCTTCGAGCTTCCTTTTGTTAGATAAGATCTACTTCATAAACTTCACATAGCTCGGCATTTGTTCTAAGGCGTCGGCAAATGGAATATTTATATGTAATTTCTTGAAGACGTCAAGAAACTTGGAGAATTGCCTGTCCAATTTTTGCTTTTTTGGCATTGTGGGAATGGGATTGGTGGTGTAGGATAAGTGGTCGAGACTACTTTTGACTTGGGTTCGTCGTCCTTCATTTTCTCAACGGGGCTACTCTTTTCCTTGCTACTCTTGGGCTGCTCGTGTAGCTCCTTTCTACTTCGTAGCTCGATAGCTTGCACATTTTCCTTGGGGTTCATCTCGGTAGCGCTTGGTAATACACCTTGAGGTCGAGACGATAATAAATTTGTGATCTTCCCCATTTGGAATTCCAAGTTCCGAATAGAAGCGGAATGATTTTGTAGAGTAGCCTCCGTGCGAGTCATGAATTGGCTCGTGTTAGCCGCCATTTGAGCAAGAGCAACTTCCAAAGAGACTTTTGGTGGTTGAGGGGGCTGCTGTGTGTAATATCTGGAATTTCCACTACTGTTGTTTAAGATTATTTTATCCGAGTTATGTTGTACAGCGTGGAATCTGTACAGTATGGGTAAAATAATTGAAGGACCAAGACATCTGTATTGGTATAATTGTCGTACTTGGTCGACAATTGGATATAAGAAGTATATGTATTCAGTATGCCGTATGTTCGTATTCTGTATGTTGAGACGATTGGACAAGAATAGCTGAAAATGGCTAAGTGTAACATTATTAGCGCACGCTAATAATCAGGAGTAGCGCACGCTATCATGCAGGTTTAGCGCACGCTACGGATATAAGATAACGCACGCTAATGCAGTCAGATCGGAAGGAATCTGTGTGTGGACCAGGCCACTTTCGGCGCATGTTCTGATAAGTCAACGGATGTTGTAATGTAGTGTTAGCGCACGCTAATGCATGTTGATTAGCGCACGCTAACTGTATATCGGACAAAAAGGAATCTTATCCTCGTCAGCACTTTCGGCATGTGGACCAGTCTTCGGAGCATACAGACAAACGAGTCAACTATGAGTAGCGCACGCTAAGGTAAGACACTTGTGTACGCTAAATAGAGGCATTTACGTACGCTATTGCATGGGCATTGCATACTTAAATCACTTCATGCAGTAAGACAGTTGCCTCTGGACTGCGATAGCGCACGCTAACAAAGGTCAGTTAGCGCACGCTAAACATAAGGTTTAGCGCACGCTAGTAATGTATTCTATATAAGGGACAAACGGATATTATGAAGCATTTCGTCCATTCTTTCACCTTCAGACGATATAGAGAGGTCTTAGAGAGAAGTTGAGGTCCCAAACACTTGAGTTGATCATTCCTAACAACATTTGAAACTTGGAAGTGATTGAAAACGGATTCAACCTTGGGATTCAATCCATTCCTTCAAAGAGGTAATTACTCTTCATCTTTGGATTTCATTTTGGATTGAATGTTGATGTTCTTGAGTTGATGATTATTACATAAACAAGTTGATAAGCATGATTATGAGATGGATTACCAGATTATGATGATGTTATTGTTAACATGAAGATATTGATATGATTCTTGTGGTTTGAATAGTGTTGTTCGTTTTCTTGAGATAAGTGGATTAATCCTTCTCCTCAGTTTCGGATGTTGTTGTTATTGTTGATGATTACTCCCTGTAATGATAGATTATGAAAGTGTTGTTAGGTTTTTAATGTTTCATGATGTTGATATTGAGGAAAATGATATATGGATATAGAACTTGGATTATAAGTTGGATGATTGTTTATATGTTAAAGGATATCGGATTTCGTTGTTTTGATAGCTTTGAACATGATTCAGAATCACTTGGTGTTCTTGAAATCGCCATAAGTTGATCGATTCAAAAACATGCATCTGACGGCATTAGCGCACGCTACGTTCGCCTAGCGCGCGCTAACGGGAGCAACTTAGCGCACGCTACGTTAGGTGATTAACGTGCGCTAAGAAGGCAGAAAGTGCAGTATTTTCGTGTTGTGGTTGTAAATTCGTGCTGGTTTGAGTAGGATTGATCCGACTAGTGTTTAATCGAGATATTGTCGAGCCGTTGGGTTTGTAAATTGGTTTTATCGATTGTGAATTGTTGTCAAACTTGTTGTCTATCGATTACTGTAATAGGTTGAGAATATTGATCAGTGATTACAACCGTGTGTTGCGGTCGAGCTCGAGAATGTTCGTTGATTGCTTTGGTCGAGACCGAGGAACTTGTAGTTGACGGCAATGGATTTGGTAACAACTTCCTCGTCATTGTATCGGTATCGAAGTAAGTTATTACTTACTCAGTTTATAGTATTTAATGAATGGTTTCCGTTTCATTCGTTTATAATTCGTATAACAATGTTTATAATCGTAATCACAGGAGACTTGAGATTATAAATCATATTCGAGTTTTGGGAATCTAAATCATAATGTATATGATTTGCTTTTGTTATTGGTATACTTGTATATCGAGGATATATCGTGATAAAAATGGAGATATGAATTATCTGCAATCCGTGATACTTTGGACCGTCGAGTATTGAGGATAATGGTTCGTGGTGGTTTAGGCATTGAGATCGTTCTTGAAGGACTCGGGGCAAGTACTCTAATCATTTTTATCATTTGAGTCGATCATGTTGTGATACATTCGTGTATCGTTGTTGTCATGCATTTGTGCACTGTTGTTGTCGTGTATTGTGCACTGTTGTTTTGTGCAGTTGTGCATTGTTGTCATATGTCCACCATGCGTTGGTCCGACGGGATCATCATGGGAATCTATAGCTGTGTTCGCTGGATCACTGGACAGGTAATGCCACCATGCGTTGGTCCGATGGGATCATCATGGGAATCTATAGCTGTGTGCGCTGGATCGTTGGATTACCATATGTTGTTGTTATTGTGCATATGTATATTATGGGTGGCCATAAGTATACATTGTCGTTATTGTTGTGATCATATTGACGTTGTTATATGAGTATGCATTTGTAGGTCTTGTGTTAGGACCATGTTCGTATGTTGTGTTGATCTGATCTCGGATTAGACTGACGTGATGGTAATGGTATTTCGTATCTTGAGGTATGTTCCGTATTTCCTTGGTACTTGTCTTTGATGGACAATCGATTATCGTATTGGAATTGTCGATGTTATCCGATGGATTGAATTGGGCAGAGTTGGTATAATTTCCGTATCGCGAGTTATGATAATGTTTTGAGAACCTTGAGTATTGTTGAGATACCATACAGATATTTCGGTATTATTTTAATGTGTTGTTAAGGATACGAATCGTGGATTCTCGTAAAGTTACGATGGTAAGATTACATTGTCGTATTCATACTTAGTATTTCCATTGATATGTAATTATTGATGAGATGTGATGGTTATCATTGTTGGATATTATGGCTGACCCCGTCGTGGGCTTTCTTTTTAGGTTCTTGGATTATCAAGCTTGTAGCGGTCATGGAGAGATGAACTTCCCGGAGGATACTGGCAAGGGCATGTATTTGTGTTTTGAGTTTCTGATCAGTTGTTGTATTCCGCTGCTAGAGTATTTTAATTGTTTGTCTTTATCCGCTGCGTGAGTATTTTTAAATGACCTTTTTGGTATCTGGTAACTTAGGTTACTTTGGCAATCATTTTATAAATCTATTACGTAGATGCGTGTAGCGGCGACTTAACGTATGTGTTTTTAAACTGTTGAGTTTTGGCATTTTGGGCCTTGTGGTTTCAAATGAGTTTTTACGACGGTTTGATAAACGAGTTTTATAAATCTTCGAATGTTTTTAATAGATAATACCGTCGTTAGCCTCTTGGGCGTTTGTAAATATTTGCGAAAATTTCCTTCAGCCTTGTGGGTTCCATCTCGGGGCCCACGGCGCTGTAATATTCCCGTTCGGATCTGGGGGTGTTACAGAATATGGTATCGGAGCTTAGGTTTAGAAAACCTAGGCAGTCGGGTCGAGTTGGGTCGTGTTTCTGTCGCGTCATTTGAGTTGTCGATTGAAAAATATTGGAGCCGTGAGTTTTGTTGTTCACTCGGGCTTATGCGTTGTGCGATTTGCCAGTGTAGTACTGGTCTGGTTATAAACTTTTCCAAAGAGTATTAACGTGTTTCTTCGGATAGAGATGTGTTGTTTCTCGAGTTGAACTGAGTTTGCAAAAAGTGTGTTTTGAAAATATCTGTGTCGAGTATTTTCTTGAGTCGAGACATGTGCCAGTATCACGGGGAATCGTCGGCTTCACGATCTGTAAGTATTGGATTTTTGAATTGCATTGAGATTTATTGTCGTTCTAAGTTGATATGTTCTGAGGTTCAGAAAGATATTATGCGTTACAGTATAAGATGACAGAGTTGGGACATGATTGATGATCTTGAGAAGTTATGATTTTGGAAATCAATATGTCGATTAAGTTTTGGAACGGAGTTTTGCATTTGAGAGAAATATTGTGGATTGTTCAGGAGAACATGTAATCATGTTAGTTCATCTTGAGATATATGAACTGTTTTTGAGCATTTGAAAATGATACTTTTCAAAATGAATGTTTTACATATGTTTTACCGTAAACGATTTTTGGGCCGAGACCCAATAGATTTTTGAAATTGTTTTATAACTCAGGACTTGGGGTCCGAAAAAGAGTTTCCTACTTTTTAAACTTCTTGTAATATGGAACGAGATACGAGCTGAGACCCTAATATTTCAAAAGACTTTTCTGTTTTCTTAAGAACTCCCGAGACTTGTAAAACACTTTATCAATCGTTTATCTATGTCGTTCCTGCCTTTCGGGGTTCTAGATTACATGTTCAAAAGAAACTTCTCGGGAAGTCTTTCGCTGTGTTGATTTATTTCAATGCATTGTCATAGCATAATTGAGGTGATCCAGGATGGAAAATGATTGACGTTGCGAGTCATATGTGGAAAAGGAGTTTTTGTCGAAGTTTATACATTGAGATTTTGGATTCTATCGTGTAGTTTTCTGATGGAATATCAGTGGGATTTGTGACGAGCCGGATTGGTATATAGGAGTACGGATGTGGTCAATCATTTGCATAATTTTCATTTTAAAACTTTGAAATCGTGTGGATTCGAAGGAAATTGTTGTCAAATACTTGGCACCAGCGAGCCAGTTTATTTTTCGAGAATTGATTTGGTGGTCTTACCAAAATTTATGTTTTGAGTTTTGAAATTTTTGAAAGAACTTTCGAAAATTTGTCGCCTTGACAAGATTATATGATTTCAAACTGGTTTTGAAAATGTGATTGATGTACATACGCATTTAATGCATAATGCATATCCTGGTGAAGTTCTGAATGAGATTCACGAACTGGATAAGACATCAGTATGGTACGAGGAAAAGAGATTCGAACTTTAGTATGGCAGTTTGATTATCCGGTGATGATTGGTTGAGTTATCGGATAAGAGAAATATGTTGCGTGTTGTAGATTCATGCACATAATATTATTTTGGAAACTTGGGATATTGTGAAACCGGAACATATGTGCTATGTGATTCCATTGGTGCGGTAGTAGCGTAATTTTAACATAGTGATCTTTGATTGATTTCTTTGTAAGTGTAAATTTGGGGATGGTGACCCCATGCTGGTTGTTTTGGATATTGAGTGGTCGTTCCCACTCCTTGTATGAATTGGTATGTTCGTCGATTTGCGATTCGTTGTTGGTATGCTGAGGGGAATGTTCACCAGTTGGTTGTGTTTAGTTGAGATCCACTGTATGTCATTGGTGTGTCGTTTTGAGAACTCTATATCGGTTTCCGTGGTTCTGTGTTGACCGTGTTGGAGTTTATCATGGTGATGATATTCTCGATTGCGTTTCGACCTTTGGATTGTCATATTAGAGTTCATCATGTCAATGATATTCTCGATTAATTTATGAGTTGATCATTGCTGGTGATCATCTGAGCGTTCAGATTTTGTGTTGATATTTCGGGATTCGTTGCCATTGTGTTGGGCAGTTGTTTCACAGATGTATCGTGTATTATGGATTTGTATCAGGATTTGGACTTGATTGTGTAATCAAGCAGACAGGATTTGAAATGGATTGATTATTTCTTCCGAAGATGTTATATTTTTGTTGAGATCCATGGAATTGTGATCGTAAGCGTGTTGAAGCTTTACAGTAAAGTCACTTGCTAGCATCTCAGGAGAGCGTCGACTTGGCGCATATGTAAGTATGCTATTTTGGTTATTCGGTAATAATGATGATTGATCGTTGTCGTGATGGTTTCGGGATATTTTGGTTGAACGATTTGTTTGTTTTTATGACGGATTGCAAGTTTCGAGGACGAAACTTATTTTAAGTGGTGTAGTATGTAATATCCGGAATTTCCCTCTCGTTGTTTAAGATTATTTTATCCGAGTTATGTTGTATGCAGCGTGGAATGCATGCAGTATGGGTAAAATAATTGAAGGACCAAGACATCTGTATTGGTATAATTGTCGTACTTGATCGACAATTGGATGTAAGAAGTATATGTATTCAGTATGCCGTATGTTCGTATTCTATATGTTGAGACGATTGGACAAGAATAGCTGAAAATGGCTAAGTGTAACATTATTAGCGCACGCTAATAATCAGGAGTAGCGCACGCTATCATGCAGGTTTAGTGCACGCTACGGATATAAGATAACGCACGCTAATGCAGTCAGATCGGAAGGAATCTGCGTGTGGACCAGGCCACTTTCGGCGCACGTTCTGATAAGTCAACGGATGTTGTAATGTAGTGCTAGCGCACGCTAATGCATGTTGATTAGCGCACGCTAACTGTATATCGGACAAAAAGGAATTTTATCCTCGTCAGCACTTTCGGCATGTGGACCAGTCTTCGGAGCATACAGACAAACGAGTCAACTATGAGTAGCGCACGCTAAGGTAAGACACTTGCGTACGTTAAATAGAGGCATTTACGTACGCTATTGCATGGGCATTGCGTACGTAAATCACTTCATGCAGTAAGACACTTGCCTCTGGACTGCGATAGCGCACGCTAACAAAGGTCAGTTAGCGCACGCTAAACATAAGGTTTAGCGCACGCTAGTAATGTATTCTATATAAGGGACAAACGGGTATTATGAATCATTTCGTCCATTCTTTCACCTTCAGACGATAGAGAGAGGTCTTAGAGAGAAGTTGAGGTCCCAAACACTTGAGTTGATCATTCCTAACAACATTTGAAACTTGGAAGTGCTTGAAAATGGATTCAACCTTGGGATTCAATCCATTCCTTCAAAGAGGTAATTACTCTTCATCTTTGGATTTCATTTTGGATTGAATGTTGATGTTCTTGCGTTGATGATTATTACATAAACAAGTTGATAATCATGATTATGAGATGGATTACCGGATTATGATGATGTTATTGTTGACATGAAGATATTGATATGATTCTTGTGGTTTGAATAGTGTTGTTTGTTTTCTTGAGATAAGTGGATTAATCCTTCTCCTCAGTTTCGGATGTTGATGTTATTGTCGATGATTACTCCCTGTAATGATAGATTATGAAAGTGTTGTTACGTTCTTAATGTTTCATGATGTTGATATTGAGGAAGATGATATATGGATATAGAACTTGGATTATAAGTTGGATGATTGCTTATATGTTAAAGGATATCGGATTTCGTTGTTTTAATAGCTTTGAACATGATTCAGAATCACTTGGTTTTCTTGTATCTGAAAAACATGCATCTGTATAGCATTAGCGCATGCTACGTTTACTGCCTAGCGCGCGCTAACAGGAGCAACTTAGCGCACGCTACGTTAGGTGATTAACGTGCGCTAAGAAGGCAGAAAGTGCAGTATTTTCGTGTTGTGGTTGTAAATTCGTGCTGGTTTGAGTAGGATTGATCCGACTAGTGTTTAATTGAGATATTGTCGAGCCGTTGGGTTTGTAAATTGGTTTTATCGATTGTTAATTGTTGTCGAACTTGTTGTCTATCGATTACTGTAATAGGTTGAGAATATTGATCAGTGATTACAACCGTGTGTTGCGGTCGAGCTCGAGAATGTTCGTTGATTGCTTTGGTCGGGACCGAGGAACTTGTAGTTGACGGCAATGGATTTGGTAACAGCTTCCTCGTCATTGTATCGGTATCGAAGTAAGTTATTACTTACTCAGTTTATAGTATTTAATGAATGGTTTCCGTTTCATTCGTTTATAATTCGTATAACAATTTTTATAATCGTAATCACAGGGGACTTGAGATTATAAATCATATTCGAGTTTTGGGAATCTAAATCATAATGTATATGATTTGCTTTTGTTATTGGTATACTTGTATATCGAGGATATATCGTGATAAAAATGGAGATATGAATTATCTGCAATCCGTGATACTTTGGACCGTCGAGTATTGAGGATAATGGTTCGTGGTGGTTTAGGCATTGAGATCGTTCTTGAAGGACTCGGGGCAAGTACTCTAATCATTTTTGTCATTTGAGTCGATCATGTTGTGATACATTCGTGTATCGTTGTTGTCATGCATTTGTGCATTGTTGTTGTCGTGTATTGTGCACTGTTGTTTTGTGAAGTTGTGCATTGTTGTCATATGTCCACCATGCGTTGGTCCGACGGGATCATCATGGGAATCTATAGCTGTGTGTGATGGATCGGCCGAGGTAATGCCACCATGCGTTGGTGCGATGGGATCATCATGGGAATCTATAAATGTATGCTACTGGATCGTTGGATTACCATATGTTGTTGTTATTGTGCATATGTATATTATGGGTGGCCATAAGTATACATTGTCGTTATTGTTGTGATCATATTGACGTTGTCATATGAGTATGCATTTGTAGGTCTTGTGTTAGGACCATGTCCGTATGTTGTGTTGATCTGATCTCGGATTAGACTGACGTGATGGTAATGGTATTTCGTATCTTGAGGTATGTTCCGTATTTCCTTGGTACTTGTCTTTGATGGACAATCGATTATCGTATTGGAATTGTCGATGTTATCCGATGGATTGATTTGGCTAGAGTTGGTATAATTTCCGTATCGCGAGTTATGATAATGTTTTGAGAATCTTGAGTATTGTTGAGATACCGTACAGATATTTCGGTATTATTTTAATGTGTTGTTATGGATACGAATCGTGGATTCTCGTAAAGTTACGACGGTAAGATTACATTGGTCGTATTCTTACTTAGTATTTCCATTGATATGTAATTATTGATGAGATGTGATGGTTATCATTGTTGGATATTATGGCTGACCCCGTCGTGGGCTTTCTTTTTAGGTTCTTGGATTATCAAGCTTGTAGCGGTCGTGGAGAGATGAACTTCCCGGAGGATACTGGCAAGGGCATGTATTTGTGTTTTGAGTTTCTGATCAGTTGTTGTATTCCGCTGCTAGAGTATTTTAATTGTTTGTCTTTATCCGCTGCGTGAGTATTTTTAAATGACCTTTTTGGTATCTGGTAACTTAGGTTACTTTGGCAATCATTTTCTAAATCTATTCTGTCGGTACGTGTAAGCGATAGCTTAACGTATGTGTTTTTAAACTGTTGAGTTTTGGCATATTGGGCCTTGTGGTTTCAAATGAGTTTTTACGATGGTTTGATAAACGAGTTTTATAAATCTTCGAATGTTTTTAATAGATAATACCGTCGTTAGCCTCTTGGGCATTTGTAAATGTTTGCGAAAATTTCCTTCAGCCTTATGGGTTCCATCTCGGGGCCCACGGCGCAGTAATATTCCCGTTCGGATCTGGGGGTGTTACACTGTGGGGGCTTAGTGAATTGAGCTTGTTGTGGAATTAATTGGATTAATTCTAATAGGTGGATTAATTTTATATTGATTGGATCAATATTTAGATTAATTATTTTTAGCCATTTATTTTAATGTAATGGTTGTATTATTATTTGAATGGTGATGCAGTTCATGGACTTAAGTTTATTGAATCTTTATTCGATGAGGTTGTAATGGCCATTTTGAGCTGATTTTTTTTAGGTAAATTTGTATAGGATGCAAATTTTATAAATGTAAAAAATTAGCTATGACAAAGAGCCGAGGACGAAGCGCCATAAAGACGAAGATTCAAGACTTGTAATTAGATTACTTGTATTTTTATCGAGTCGATTAAGACTCGGTACTTAGGAATGGTCCATGAACTGCATGTTGTTAGTTTTAGGCTGTGTATGTTTTCATATTGTATGACAAACAAACAAACTGACAAACCGCTTATAAACGGATTAATGTGCAAAAGGGATAATATAATCGCGTTAAACTCCCACTTACAAACACTAAGTTATAAAGGTTACGAGGTTTCCTACCCTCCATCAAACTGCTGAAGGGTTGTGCCATATACTGGTGTTATGCAATGAAGAAAGACGAAGGAAGAGTAGAGGTTTCATCTATTCCTGTTGTAAACGAATTTCTGGATGTTTTCCCTGATCAATTACCTGATTACCTCCACAACGAGATGTAGAGTTTACCATCAACTTAGAACCGGGAGCCACACCTATTTCCAGGACATCATATCGAATGGCACCCACCGAGATGTATAAGTTAAAGAGGCAACTTGAAGAGATGTTGGACAAAGGTTATATCTAGCTAAGCGTTTCCCCTTGGGGTGCACCAGTTCTATTTGTTCGAAAGAACGATGGATCACTTCGGTTGTGCATTGACTATCGGGAGCTAAACAAAGTGAGGATCAAGAATAAATACCCGTTGCCTCGGATTGATGATTTATTTTACCAATTACAAGGAGCGAAAGTATTCTCGAAGATCGATTTGGGAATTGGAAAAAGTGTTTGCAGGAATCAACTGCCCGAATGACCGAAAAGTCCCCTTCGCCCAATATTTTCGGACAAGAGAAGCGTCTGAGTGGTGGGAGGCCATCCGACCTGCTGACCATGATGCCGATTAGGGAAAATTCTAGCTAATGGTGGAAGATTAGTATTTCCCTCGTCCAATCAGGGAGGCTAAAGTTCGAGAATTTTTCTCTGGAGCAGCCTCTAGACCTACTCGTGTATCAAGTGATTAAGATCTTTAATCATCAATTGGCATTTGTTCTACACCTAGTCAGAACCGATGCAGAAAAAAATGTTCCATTTTGACATGAAGATGAAACCGGGATTTGAATGAACCACCCTTCGTCAGTATCAGGATAAAGCCCTGACATATGAAATGAAAGAAACAGAGCTGGAGAAATTTTCTGAGTCCAAAAAGCAGAATGTCTCTGGTGGTTTTCCAGAGCACAAGAATAGTGGGGCCAATAAATCCCAATCATCTTTTCACTCATCCAGGAGGCGCCCCCGCATCCATCCAGGGGTGAAAGGAGTTCCATATCAGCATCAAAAGTTACAGATGCACAAGGAATTGTTTTAAATGTAACACCCCCAGATATTCAGGATTATTACAGCGCCGTAAATCCTTGATGTAAGGATTTACTAGGCTAAGAATATAAAAACAACATTATTAAATACCAATCATAGAAATAATTATTACATCACGAGTTTAAAACATACAAATCCATCTACATCCGAATACAAACTTCAAAGTCGAAAAAACAACAGCGTACTCGAGTACTTTATTAAAACAAAACAAACATTTGACAAATCATTCCGGCCGTATGTTACATGTATTTTTGTGTGCTTAATTATCATTATTTTATCTCCATTTTGTGTTTAAATATACATAAATGAGCTTTTAATGCATTATGTTTATATGTTTTGAAGGAAATTAGAGTCCGGAAGCTTGAACAAAGAAAAACGGACCAAAACGACATTTTTTAGTCAAGGGCCGCATCGCATCGAGCCACAGCCGCGGCACAGACACTGCTCCAAGCTAACCGGTACAAACTGTACCGGGGGCCGCGGCATGCTCATCCTGAGCATTGGCCCGTAAGGAAAAAAAGTGCCTAGGCCTGGCAGCACACGGACAAGGGCCGCAGCACACTAAAGCCGAGCTGCGGCCCGCGGCGCGGGTTCTTTGAGTTCAGCCCGCGTTTTTTGGCTGTTCTACAGGTCGTTTTCGACCTAATTCTCGGACACGTTTTGGAGGCGGAAGGAAAGTTATAAAAAGGCATTGAAGGTCAGAAAATATCATCATCGAAGAGGAGAAGAAGATACCTAGCAGCAGAAAGGAAAAGCGAGCAGAAGAAGCCAGTCTTCAATTGTGTTTGATTTTCTTTCTTATGTTTAATTTGAATATTTGTATATTGTTTTCTAGCATGTCGGCCTAGACCCCTTTTTCTAGGATTGTGATGAAATCGAGATTTTGACGGATTAACTCTTGATTTTACTTTATTAATATATTTCCCTTTTCTATTGAGTTTTTCCCCAATTGTTCTTAATGCTTTCAATTATGTGGCCTATGATTGAATTGTTTTAATTGCGTAACTCGAATTGGGAGAGAAGAGTTAGTAGGAAAAGTTGGTGAGAACCGTTTTGTCTTGTGAGATAGGAATATACTCACAAGAATTACGTAGCTAGTTTGAATATTTTAGACTTTTTGGCTATTGTTGAATTAACTCACCTAGGAATAGAGTGATTTATTCACCTTAGAAAATTCTACTGTCCGCGGGAGAGGCATTAGGATATTTCATCAAACACTTTGTGTGCGTCAACTTAAATGAAGAACAAGAGTAATCATTGGTGAATTCAATCCCCAACAACAAACAAAAGCACAGGAGTTCATGACAAATTAACGAAACACAATCAATCGATAATCTCAACATATTCCGATAAAAATCTTGGTAGAACTTTAGGACATAAAAACAAATTTATTAATGAATTAATAACATTACCCTACTTCTCAATCCATGTTGCAATTAAGCTTAAGGAATAAGGATTACCTTGTGTTGGATTGAAGAGGATGAGAAGAAGAAGAAATTCGAATGGAGACCTACAGCGCCGCACGGAGGAGGAAGGAATTTGTGAAGTGTACCTTTTATTTCGGCCGATTGAATTCTGAGCAGCCCAGCCCTTTTTAAATTCTTGACAGGGGTCGCGGCACGTAGAAAGTGAGCCGCGTCCCACAGTACAGTTTGTTTTGGGCGATGGGGAGTCTCGCAGTGTGCCGCGGCTCATTGCACGGGTGTCGCGGCTCCTAGGGTTAGTGTGCCGCGGCTCAGCACCTTCGTGCCGCGGCATAGAGTACAGGTTCCTGGGCGCATTTCTGGGTCTTCGGCGTACTGCGGCCTGTCTTCATCGTGCCGCGACTCTTGGGGCGAGTGTGCCGCGGCTTAGAACTCTTGTGCCGCGGCACAGAGTACAGTAAGTTTTCCAGAATTTTAGACTTGCGTGTGCCGCGGCCCTAACCTTAAAATTTCTCCTGGACGGTTCCTGCATAGAATTTTCAAATGAAAACACCTGGAACATGAGAGATAAGCATAGCAAAGCCAAAAACGGCAAAAAATTGACTCCTAAAATGAAGGGAAATAGCAAAAAAAGCTAAAATCTATACTAATACTCGGGTTGCCTCCTGAGAAGCGCTAAGTTTATAGTCTTTAGCCGAACCTTTTGAAAATCAATTTGCTTTTCGCAAACACCATTTGGACTCCGCACCGTCCATCGAACCATTAATATGTGTTTTAAAATTTTGACCATTAGTTTTTAATAGTTCAATTTTTGGTTTGGACATCCAGAGTTCTTTGCGAAAAGACTTGAACAATAGTAACTTCCCAAAACACCCAAATTGCACATGACTTGGCACCCGTTTCACTTCCGGCTTAGTTTTCTTTTCCACGGACGGATTTTTGACGGCATGAGAAATTTTTAATGGTGGATGAACGGATGATGACGATGACATGTCCAAATGCCTAAGATATGCGACTCGTTCTACATTTTTCTTAGATGTCGGAGCAACTACATCAGATTCTGAACATTTCAATTGACAACTTTCCCGGTGTGTGTCTTTCACAAAAATATCAGAGCTTTCAATTTGTGAACACTTCTCGACACTGCTTGGACACGGGAGAGCTCGAAACACTTTGAATGTGACTTGCTCATCTTGAACCCGAAGCTTCAATTCACCCTCCTGAACATCAATAAGAGTCCTACCCGTGGCTAAAAACGGTCTACCCAAAATAATCGGAATCTCATGATCCTCTTCCATATCAAGCATGATTAAATCAGCGGGGAAAATGAATTTATCAACCCTGACCAGGACATCTTCTATTACCCCTCTCGGATACTTGATGGATCTATCGGCTAGTTGCAAAGAGACCGTAGTAGGCTTGGCCTCACCAATTCCTAGTTTCTTGAAAATAGAAAGAGGCATAAGATTTATACTGGCACCGAGATCACATAACGCTCTATCAAAAGACAGGTTTCCAATAGTGCACAGTATAGTGAAGCTTCCTGGATCCTTCAATTTTGGCGGGAGCTTTTTCTGAAAGATAGCGCTGCACTCTTCAGTCAGTGCCACAGTTTCATATTCTTCGAGCTTCCTTTTATTAGATAAAATCTCCTTCATAAACTTCACATAGCTCGGCATTTGTTCTCAGGCGTCGGCAAATGGAATATTGATATGTAATTTCTTGAAAACATCAAGAAACTTGGAGAATTGCTTGTCTAACTTTTGCTTTTGCAGTCGCTGAGGATACGAGGTGGGTGGCACATAGGCTATCGGATTGTCTGGAAACAATTTCAAGTTTTTAGAAAATTGTGATTCTCCTAATGCCGAATTTTTCTTCTCCTCATCTTCACCTCTCACTTTGTTTTTCCCGGGTTGCTCACACATTTCCCTCCCACTTCTCAAGCCAATGGCATTAATACTCTCTCTGGGGTTCGTCTCAGTTGTACTTGGCAAAGTGCCCTGAGGTCGGGCTGTTAACAAATTTGCTATTTGACCCATTTGGACTTCCAAATTGCGAATAAAAGTGGAATGATTCTGTAGAGTAATTTACGTGCGGGTCATGAATTGACTCGTGTTAGCCACCAATTGAGCAATCGCATCTTCTACAGAAACCTTCGGTGGTTGAGGGGGCTGCTATGGTGGCTGAGTGAATTGAGCTTGCAGAGGTTTATTTAAAGCTTTCCCGTTTCTCCACGAAAGATTTGGATGATTTCGCCACCCTTGGTTGTAAGTGTTGGAATACGGGTTGTTCTGGCGATTTCCATTTCTCACAAATTGAGCTTGTTCCATCTAAGATTCCTCGAAAGGATTTCCGACTTGGCATTCAACACTAGGATGAGACCCGTTTCACCAATTACATGATTCCGTGGTAACAGTAGAAGGAGCATGCGATAAAACTTAAAGTTGTTGAGTCAAGGCCGCAACTTGGGCCGATAGCATAGATATTGGATCATTGTCGGAAACTCCCATAACTCGTTTCAGATTCAGACGCTCAGAAGGCCACTGATACGCATTTGCCGCCATATCTTCTAGTAAAGAATGGTCTTCAGCCATCGTCTTGCCCATTAAAGCGCCTCCAGCGGCTGCATCAACAAGAGTGCGTGCAGAAGCACTCAGTCCGTTATAGAATGTCTGAATCTGCAGCCAATCCGGTAGACCATGGTGTGGACATCTCCTTAGTAAATCCTTGTATCACTCCTATTCTTCATGAAGTGATTCCATCTTAAATTGCCTGAAAGTCGTTATTTCATTCATATGTCTCGCTATCTTCGCAGGCGGAAAGAACTTAGCCAGAAAAGCTTGTGCTGATTCCGCCCAAGTCGTGATAGAGCCCGGCGGGAGTGAATTCAACCAAAACTTGGCTTTGTCCCTCGGAGAGAATGGGAAAAGCCATAGACGAATGGCGTCATCAGAAACTCCATTATTTTTTAATGTGTCGCATATCTCGAGAAAGGATGCAATGTGAGCATTAGGATCATCATTCGCTAGTCTGCAAAATTGGATCGCTTGCATCATTTGGGTGATAGCCGGCTTAATCTCGAAATTGTTCGCTTGAATGGTTGGACGCCGAATCCCTGAAAAATTCGCGTTAATTTGTGGAAGCGCATAATCACGGAGCGCCAATGCCGGTTGAGCTTGCTGAATAGGATTGTCGATCCCTTGATTTTCGGTGTTTTCAGCCATGGTATCCGTAGTTGACAACTCACGCCTTTCCTTCCTGTTTTTCCGCAAGGTGCGCTCGAGTTCGGTATCCAAAGGGAGTAGACCTTCGTCACCAAATTTTCTCATGTACTAAACGAAACTCCTGAAAGGAAAAATAAAAACAAATTTACACAAAAATAAAATAATGTTCAAATTAAGATTAAAAATACAGAAATTGATATTAGTAAAACAATCAGTCCCCGGCAACGGCACCAAAAACTTGTTACGTATTTTTATGAACGCAAGTGCACGTTGTCGTAATCCAGTAATAAAGTGATGAGAAAGATATCGTTCCCTCGAGGACTGGCGTACTAATTACCAATTTATTTGTATTCAAGTTTTATTTGAACGATCGAATTTTTTGGTTGAAGAATTATTAGAAACCAAATAACGCAATAAACTAAAAACAACTAATAAAATCAATAGTCTGATGAAAGGAGATCAAATAAGAGAAGAATCTAGGATTGAGAATCCGCCTCGATTAATCCGGATTAATCTTGATTAATATAAATTAAGTAATTTCCCAATTTATTGACAACGAAGATTCTAAGATAATCGGCCAAAATAAAAGGGCTGGGCTGCTCAGAATTCAATCGGCCGAAATAAAAGGTACACTTCACAAAGTCCTTCCTCCTCTGCGCGGCGCTGTAGGTCTCCATTAGAATTTCTGCTTCTTCTCATCCTCTTCAATCCAACACAAGGTAATCCTTATTCCTTAAGCTTAATTGCAACATGGATTGAGAAGTAGGGTAATATTCTTCATTCATTAATAAATTTGTTTTTATGTCTTAAAGTTCTACCAAGATTTTTATCGGAATATGTTGAGATTATCGATTGATTGATTGTGTTTCGTTAATTTGTCATGAACTCCTGCGATTTTGTTTGTTGTTGGGGATTGAATTCACCAATGATTACTCTTGTTCTTCATTTAAGTTGACGCACGCAAAGTATTTGATGAAATACCCCAATGAAAATTTTTGATCTAAACATCTCCAATTTGTCTGCAACGAATACGATTATCGGAATAATATATACCCCCAGCCCTTACGTCAAGTATGAGTTAAAATTTCACATCATATCCCTCATACGGAAGTGCGAGTCTTTGATGCTACATTCGTTTCCTGCACGTTATAAGTTGAGATTGGTGAATTGTTATTTAAAGTCGTCTAAACTATCCTGCATTTATTTTTCAGGACTTCGCTATGGCTCAGAAGAGAAAGTTGAGCACAATGACTAGGACTCGATCATCCCCCACAAGAGGGGAAACCTCGCAAAACCGGGCGGAAGGGCAATCCCACCAATTTTCCGACCCCGAAATCCATCGAATTTTTAACGAGAGAATCCGTCCTTGACCTATAATTCCTGAGCGAGGATTCACTCCTGCCCCCCAAGACGGCGAGCTTTTAACGATGATTACTGAAATGTGATGGACTCGATTCGCTGCACAACCCGAGCCGGCAGTAATTTCTATCGTCTAAGAATTCTACGCCAGCGCGTTATTACGGCATATCTAGGCAGGGCAGATGATGGGACAACAGGATATATGTACTAAGGTCGTCGTCTGTGTCTAGACAGTGGACTTCTCGGCAGCTGTGATTCGGAGCTTATACGAGCTTCCCGCAGTTGACGAATCGGCATACACGCAGATAGTGAGTAGCCTCTCGAGGGAAGCTTTGCTATAGGCGCTTGCTCAGCCGGATTCCATTTGGGAAACGCACGTCCCGGGGTCCACATCCTTCTTCTTCAAGAGTTCTCGTCTCAGTCGGCTCGGGCGAGCTTGGATTTATTTTCTCTGCTCGCGAGTCGACCCGACTTCGCAGATCCGCTCTGTCCTGTTTCCTCGTGCCAGACTGTTATATGCTATCATGGACCGATTTCGATTTGATTTGGCCCCACGGATGGTTCGGTCTATTCTCCAGTGCATCCAAAGATGGTCCAAGACGGGGCTGAAACATCCTTCTTTCATTTGTGCCTTATGCCGCCAGTCGGGCGTGACTTGGTCAGATGACGAGTCGACACTTGCACCCCAGGGTCCGATCGATCATCGCATTATCTCTCACTTCGACCAGTGGGGTGGCGCGTGGGCACATCCGCAGGGATGAGTATTTCTTCTAGATGAGCTGCATGAGCACTCCCCCGAGCCACTTCTTCTGATGCATGAGCCGGTGGCTGATATTGAGGATCAGACCGAGTCCACCCCACCGCGAGCGAGAGATCACGTCCTTCAGGCGACGTTTGACGGCTTGAGGAAGGAGATGCGAGCAGAGAGAGATAGCGTCCTCGCAGACGTTCGAGAGGAGATGTATGAGCAGGTCTGCTAGGCCAATAGGCGTGCGGAGAGGCGCTTAGCTGCGAGAGACGCCTACCATCGGGACTACTTAGCTGTTTGGACGGACCACATCCTTCGCCCGGACGGACCTTTCATTCCTCCAGTTAGGCCACCTACACCACCCTCTTTGCCGGACGATGCCGATGCCAGTGCCTGTATCTTAGGGGAGTACTTGACCTTTCTCTTACTGCATATTATTATTATTTGTTGTCCATTGAGGTCAATATACATCTCAAGTTTGGGGGGGGGGGGTACTTTTTAGTTGTTATTTATTTTTCGTTGTTATTGATTCTAGCCTTGCTTGTTTTCTATGATATTCTGGACTTTGTTTGCATTAGTGAATATTTCGTCCAGCCTTGTGTAAGACTGATTATATGATATTTATTTCTTTTTGAAGAAATGGATGAGTATTGGTTGAGTTCGCATTATGCGGTTTTTGTTTCCCTCGAGTATTCATTCTGGTCTAATTTTTTTGCATCATTGTGGTAGTCTTGGCATATAAGAAATGAGACATATGTGTTTGTAGTGTCTGCATTACATGAGCCGTCGTCTATACGTTTGGTTACGCTTTTCACTTAGCTAGTCGTCCACTAACATTAGTCTTGTTGGCATTAATTTAAGTACCTAAGTTTAAGCATTGAGTCGGATAGTTTTTCCCAAAAAAATTGAGAAATTATACATGTTCTATGGTGGGAAGTCTAGTAACCGGGGGTATTCACATGACCCATTGTTTACTCTCGCATAAAACGACAACCCTGAATAGACTAATGGTTCAGAAAAAATCGCATCTCCGATTATAGGAAGCCAAGTAACTGGGGGTATTCACGTGACCCGTTGTTTACTATCGCGTAAAACAGCAACCTTGAATCGGACGTGCGGGAATAGCTATTCAAGTTTTTTCTCCGCTGTAGATGGAGACTTAGTAACTAGAAGCATTCATGAGCCCCATGAGTGTCTTTTATGTCAAACGGTTCCTCAATACATGAGAATGGAAATCCACCCTAGGGTTATTCCATGAAACATACCAGGAGTCGAAACCTAGTGGTTAACTTAAATCATTATAATGATTATATATAAGGGAGTGTTGTCCGAGGAATATTATGAGATTCTTGTATTTTTGCCACAAGACTGTGGGACTGGGCGAGTTGGCTTGTTATACTTTCAACATTCATATTGGCGGTCGGCACAATTCACGTTTGTTAATCTTTGAGCCTTGGTTTTCTTCATGAGCTATTGATTTACACTAGAAATGTTTACCTTGTGGAATCATTGTCCGTACTGTGACTCACTGGTACGACATCCGTATTATCCTTTGAGATTTTCAGGATAGTACTAATTAGTTGAGCACTATGGATTTACACGATTGCCCATGATACTTGTCGTCTTATTTGAAATTGATTTTTGCTTGAGGACAAACAAAGGCTTAAGTTTGGGGGTATTTATTACATGTATTTGTGTGCACTTAATTATCATTATTTTATCTCCATTTTGTGTTTAAATCTGCATAAATGAGCTTTTAATGCATTATGTTTATATGTTTTGAAGGAAATTAGAGTCCGGAAGCTTGAATGAAGAAAAACGGGCCAAAACGACATTTTTTAGTCAAGAGTCGCGTTGCATCGAGCCAGAGCCGCGGCACAGACACTTCTCCAAGCTAACCGGTACAAACTCTACTGGGGGCCGCGGCACGCTCATCCTGAGCCGCGTCTCTTAAGGAAAAAAAGCGCCCAGGCCTAGCAGCACACGGACAAGGGCCGTGGCACACTAAAGCTGAGCCGCAGCCCGCGGCGCAAGTTCTTTGAGTTCAGCCCGCGTTTTTTGGCTGTTCTGAAGTCTGTTTTCAACCTAATTCTTGGAAATTTATAAAAAGGCATTGATGGTCAGAAAATATCATCATCGAAGAGGAGGAGAAGATACCTAGCAGCAGAAAGCAAAAGCCAGATAGCAGAAGAAGCCATTCTTCAATTGTGTTTGATTTTCTTTCTTATGTTTAAGTTGAATATTTGTATATTGTTTTCTAGCATGTCGGGCTAGACCCCTTTTTATAGGATTGTGATGAAATAGAGATTTTGACGAATTAACTCTTGATTTTACATTATTAATATATTTCCCTTTTCTATTGAGTTTTTCCCCCATTGTTCTTAATGCTTTCAATTATGTGGCATGTGATTGAATTGTTTTAATTGCGTAACTCGAATCGGGAGAGGAGAGTTAGTAGGAGAAATTGGTGAGAACCATTTTGTCTTGTGAGATAGGAATATACTCACAAGAATTACGTAGCTCGTTTGAAGATTTTAGACTTTTTGGCTATTGTTGAATTAACTCACCTAGGAATAGAGTGATTTATTCACCTTAGAAAATTCTACTGTCCTCGGGAGAGGCATTAGATTATCTTAGAATCTTCGCTGTCAATACATTGGGAAATTACATAATCTATATTAATCAAGATTAATCCGGATTAATCTAGGCGGATTCTCAATCCTAGATTCTTCTCTTATTTGATCTCCTTTCATCAGACTATTGACTTTATTAGTTGTTTTTAGTTTATTGCTTTATTTGGTTTCTAATAATTCTTCAACCACAAAATTCGATCGTTCAAATAAAACTAGAATACAAATAAATTGGTAATTAGCACGTCAGTCCTCGAGGGAACGATATCTTTCTCATCACTTTATTACTTGATTACGACAACGTGCACTTGCATTCACAAAAATACGTAACACCGTAACATCACTCTGCACCCTCGCCGTCATGCAGCTCTAGTGGTTGTTTTCCCACGCTCCTGGATACTGAACATAAAACAAATGTTCACCCCCGAAGGGGTTAGCACAACGATGCTAGTACAAGTACGATAATTATACAACAATGATTTATTCAGTAATCCCTGAATAATAACGTCAATAATATCAACAATAATCACAACAAGTCTCTCTAATGAGAAATAGTAACAATGTACAACACAACATGTCAATCCCAACATATTCGTGGTATTCCAACGATCCAGCGCACACAGCTATAGATTCCCATGATGATCCCGTCGGACCAACGCAAGGTGGAAATGCCTGTCCAACGATCCAGCGCACACAGCTATATATTCCCATGACGATCCCGTCGGACCAACGCATGGTGGAGAAAACAATCGCAACACAAATGCACGACACACAACAATATAACCGACATTAATACAAATAAATATAATTTAAGTACTTGCCTTAGAAAAGTGGCAAGATATAAATACTTCAACGACTCCAACAAACTCGAAGGTTACCCCTTCAATCAACTATTCGTAAAGCTCGAACCTTACACAAAAGGAAATAGTGACAACTCAACTTTACATAACAAGGCTATCACATGATCATGCTAAACGTTTTAAATGGTGACCGAACTAATTATTATTACATGGTCGATTCTTGGTTAACTTCTTAAAGAACACTACGTCGAACAAGTACCATGCTACGTATGAAACGAAAGATTACAACGAGGATAACATGATGATGCATACGGATTTTCAGCATCTTCAAAACGTCTCAAACCATAATTCAATTCTGCCCAATGATTCTAAATGCAAGCAATGGTTATGTAAACGAATTCATAACAAGGTGAGTACGTTCAACCGAGTTCTAAGTTAACGCCACTTATGATTCTCGTTCTTTCTGCAAGTAGATTCATCTTATCCAAGTTCTACGTTCACCACGATTGTTACAACAAGATCATAACGTTCTAACCATTCATATTGAAGTTTATCAATCCGAATAATCCTTACAAACCCCGGATTATACTTAAGGAATAATCCCTACGTTCAACATCTCGGATTCACCTAGTCTAGGTGATAACATACTCATTTCGTTCATCATAACAATCATCACAAAATCATCACAAAGCAGGTCATAATCTGCAACAAATTACGTCCTTACGATAGGGATCATCAAGGCTTAACTATCGCCAATGAAAAACCCAAGTTCATCCAATTTAATTCTCCAAAACATGTTGGATTCAAAAAGTTCATAACAAGCTCAATAACTTCAGTAATCTACTCATGAACATTCCTAAGAACATGAATTCCAGACAATTAGAGTATCACATACCTTACTACGGAAGGAAACGATGAAACACTTGACGGAATCCAATACCGGGTGCTAGAACACCAATCCAAGATGCTTCCCAATTTCAACAACTGAGTAGAGATGTTAAAATGAGGTTTATGTCGCGGGAGGGCTCTCTGGGTTTGCAGAAATCGGACAAGGAACAAAGGGAAATGATTGTAAAATGAAATGGGGTGGTGTCCTATATATAAGGTTCTGAACTTTACGTACGTTATCCTCAAAGCATTACGTACGTTATCGTTTTAACGTATGCTATTTGCTATTTTTTACGTACGTTAACGTCTGGAAGTAGCTCACTGTCCCATTTCTGGCCTCTCTTATGTACGTTAACAAATACCTTTACGTACATAATCTAATCAACTGACATACGTTATCGGCCATATATAGCAGACGTTAAGTCTCGTTGACTTGCTTTATCAAAAATCTGTCCAAGTTCACGCAGGGAATCTCTATCTGATCATGTCCCCAACTGGCCCATGTGCTGTAACACCCCTGATATATTCAGGAATATTACAGCACCGGATCATGTCCCCAACTGGCCCACGAGTGCGTGTGTATGTTTTGTGAATGTGTTTGCTCACCTCAGGAGTGATACCACTGTTTTTGTACAAATAGAAAAAACATATTTATAAGTTAACAAAATAATGTTCAGATAGGAGAATGTTCAAAAGATTTATAACAAGAGAATGTTCAGATTTATTAGCAGTGTAGGATTTTGTTGTAAATCTGTTTTTTTCTCAGATTTAAATGTACAAATAGATGTTTGTTAATCACCTCTTCTAGTTTTACATGACATCTAGGTTGTTTAGTGAAGGTTTGAGGTGGATTAACTTGATCTTCTCTTTGAACATTATGTTATAATATGTTAGTAGACAAATGCTGGTGTTTTCTTTCAACATGGCCATTCTGTTGTGGAGCAGCAGTGCAAGAGGTATGATGAATAATACCTAAAGTCTTAAAATGTGTTTTGAGATCAGCATTGGTAAATTCGGTACCATTTTCTGACCTTACTATTTTAACAGATTTTTGAAATTGAGTAACAACATAAGATAAGAAATTTTTAATGAGTAAAGGGACTTGATATTTATGAGTGACTAGGAACACCCAAGTAGCTTCGGAATAGTCATCAACTATAGTTAGAAAATAGTTGTAGTTATTGTGAGTAACTTTTGTATAAGGTCCCCACACATCTAGATGAATTAGATCAAACACACTAGTGCTAATGTGAGAGCTAGTAGGAAAAGGTGATCTGTGTTGCTTTGAATATTGACAAACATCACAATCATTAAAGGTAGGATTATGAGAAGGAACAGCAGAGATTTTATTAAACACTGAAAGAGATGGATGACCTAATATATTATGCCAAATTATAGCAGACTTAATAGAGTTTTCAACAGTACAATGAAAACTAGTGTGAGGTACATAAGAAGTACGCTTGATTTGATCTATAGACATACTAGTACTATGAGAATCTTGGAAAAAATTTGGAACATGAAGTTTGTAGAGACCATCCTGTAGTTTACTAATCTCTCTCTCTCTCTCTCTCTCTCTCTCTCTCTCTCTCATTCTTCAAGGTAAGGTCTTGTAATACACAAGTAGTAGGAGAAAAAATAACATAAACAACTAGAGATGAGTGTGACAGTAATATGTTGATAGAAATAAGATTGCAATTAAAGGCTGGTACACAAAGTACTTCATTAAGAGTTATGTCTCTAGTTAAATAAAGACTGTCAATGAGTAATAAAGGTAGTTTTACCATCTGGCAAGAAGAGATCAGCTGTTAATGGTTGCAAATCATATAAGAGATATTTATGACTGGTAATGTGATTAGTAGCCCCTGAATCCAAAATTCATGTATGATCAGATGAGTTATCAGATAACAAGACAGAGTGAACAAAAATAATTGAACATGAATACTCAGAACTAATAGTACCAGTCATCTGAGAAGTAGGTGATGATAAATTTCAGTTATTGCTATGCCTAATGGTGTCTTGTATCATTTTAAAAAGATGCATACATTGAGCATCTTAGAACACCATGGAGTCTTTGAAAGATGTATCCATTTGAGAGTGAGAATTACTTGCACTAGCAGAAGAAATTGCAGAAACTTGAGCTGCAGATTTTGTCACACTTCCAGTAGAAGATAGTTTCTTTGGATTGGGTTTAGGCTTTCCATGAAGCCTATGCCAATCAGGATATCCATGTAGACAAAAGCATTTGTCTCTAATATGACCAGAATTCTGACAGTAGTCACAAAATACACCAATTGCACCACTTAATTGCTTCTTTTGAGAAGTAGTTGTGGTGCCAGAATTCTTAAAATTTGACAGATTGTTGTACTTTACATTCATAGCCATGCTATCAGATATGGAAGAGCTGGAGAATTTTCCAAATTTTCTCTGAGATTCTTCTTATAAGAGTAATGAAAAAGCTTGAGTGATAGTAGGTTGCATCATCAATAATTGTCCTCTACCAGCAGTATATTGATCATGTAGTCGCATTAGAAATTTACTTAATTTGATCATTTCCTCATATTTCTCAATCTTTTGAGCATTGCGACAAGTACAATTTCTAGTTACACAAGTACACTTAGGCATATGGTTTAGATTGTCAATTTCAGCTAAGAGTGTTCTGAACTTAGTCAAGTAAGAAGTAATACTCATGGTACCCTGACTCATACAGCCTAGTTCCTTTCTCAATTGGAAAACCCTAAGCATGTTAGACTAAGATATACTACTACAAAAAGAGCATTTATTGACACTTAGTTTCTCATATTTATTACTAGTACATCTCTTTTGTAGTTTTCATTAAGTTTACAAATGCTCAATTCTTTCTGTTGACAATCTTATTTTTGTGAATTTGAAATGAAAGTTCAAGGGAATCGATAACTACAGCATGAAAGATCTTTCGGAACTACGTGATCGATGGGCTACATATGTTGCCAAGTTAATTACAGCTTACAATCGTGAGGTAATTTTAATATGAGTAATTTATATACAAAATTCTTCTGAATATCTATGGATCATTAGTTAGATATAGTATGTTAATTGATTCTTTACACTTGTACAGGTGAGAAAAACTTGAAGTTGTTGAACATGTAGGTGGGACAAATTGATGTTGCTGATGTTTGAAGTTGTTAGATATGTTATGTAAATTCATTGTTGAAACTTGGTTGAAGTGTTTTGTTAGTAGTTTAATTTTCTTTATCTACATTTTTTTTTACGAAAGAAAAAGAGATGTTTGGTAGTATTCTCTTAGTATTCTGATGGCTGAAATGCCTTGGTCTTAGTATTCTGATGGCTGAAAGTGTGTGTGTTATGTGCAGGTCTGGTAATGTATTTATAAGAATGTTAAGAGTGAATTCTGGTTGCCTTGTCTTCAAACACATAGAATGCTGCTGCTGCTGTGTATTTATAGTATTCTGGTTTTGTCCTAGGGGATGAATGCTGCTGCTGCTGTGGCACTGTTCTAATGTTGCTGTAGTGTTGTGCTCTTTCTTAGATTATGAGTTGTACTGATGTGCTCTTTTACTGCTGTGCTAATGTGAATTCTTATATTCTAATGTGAATTCTTAGATTTTGAGTTGTAGTGATGTACTGATGTGCTCTTTTGCTATGATTCTGTAGTGCTTTGATTTCGTTCTAAAAGTATTTTAATAATATTTTTAGTTTTGTATTCTCTGCTCTTTTTTTCGAGACTAAAACGTGATCGACTGATGTTGATTATTCAATTTAACAATGTAGCGCTTTGATTTCGTTCTAGTAGTAGTTTAATAAGATTTTTAGTTGTGTATTTTGTGCTCTTTTTTTCGTTTTATTTTTAGTTTTGTATTCTCTGCTCTTTTTTTCTGTTTGACAATTTTAATTTATGGTAATTTTTTTCATGTAATTAAATAAAAAAATGTAGTTAAGATAAAAATAGAATTGAGATCAAATAGATTTTTTTTCACAAATCTGAACATATAGTGACACTAAAATAGTGTCAATAATTATTTTTACTGACACTTTATATTAGTGTCAGTAATGCTAAAGCCAGAATATACTGACACTAATGTTTAGTGTCAGTAATATTAGTTTCAGTAAATACTGACACTAATGTTTAGTGTAAGTAAAAATAATTACTGACACTTTTTTAGTGTCAATAAAAATAATTAGCGACACTTTTTTAGTGTCAGTATTTACTAACACTTGTATTACTGACACTAAAAATTAGTGTCAGTATTTTCTGGCTTTAGCATTACTGACACAATTATAAAGTGTCAGTAAAAATAATTACTGACACTATTTTAGTGTCAGTAAAGGGGATATTTGTACTAGTGATGCTAAACGTTCCAAATGGTGACCGAACTAATTATTATTACATGATCGATTCTTGGTTAACTTCTTAAAGAACATTATGTCGAACGAATACCATGCTATATACGAAACGAAAGATCATAACGAGGATAACATGATGATGTATATAGATTTTCAGCATCTTCAAAATGTCCCAAACCATAATTCAGTTCTGCCCAATGATTCTAAATGCAAGCAACGGTTATCTAAACGAATTCATAACAAGGTGAGTACGTTCAACCGAATTCTAAGTTAACCCCACTTATTATTCTCGTTCTTTCTGCAAGTAGAATCATCTTATCCAAGTTCTACGTTCACCATGATTGTTACAACTACGTCCTTACGATATGCATCATCATGGCTTAACTATCACCAATGAAAAACCCAAGTTCATCCAATTTAATTCTCCAAAACATGTTGTTCGATTCAAAAAGTTCATAACAAGCTCAATAACCTCAGTAATCTACTAATGAACATTCCTAAGAACATGAATTCCAAATGGTTAGAGTATCACATACTTTACTACGGAAGGAAACGATGAAAAACTTGGCAGAATCCAACACTGGGAGCTAGAACACCAATCCAAGATGCTTCCCAACTTCAACAACTGAGTAGAGATGTTAAAACGAGGTTTATGTCGCGGGAGGGCCTCTGGGTTTTCCGAAATTGGATAAGGAACGAAGGGAAACGATTGTAAAATAAAATGGGGTGGTGTCCTATATATATAAGGTTCTGAACTATACGTACGATATCTTCAAAGCACTACGTACGTTATCGTTTTAACGTACGCTATTTGCTATTCTTTACGTACGTTAACGTCTGGAAGTATCTCACTGTTCCATTTCTGTCCTCTCTTACATACGTTAACAAATACATTTACGTATGTAATCTGATCAACATAGCGTACATTATCAGCTATATATAGCGTACATTAAGTCTCGTTGACTTGCTTTATCAAAAAGCCATCCAGGTTCACGCGGGAAATCTCTATCTGATCATGTCCCCAACTGGCCCATGTGCTATAACACCCCTGATATATTCAGGAATATTACAGCGCCGTAAATCCTTTACATAAGGATTTACAAGGCTGAAGAATCGAACTGACCTTAACAGGTACAAGTAACTAGAATAAGATACAACAGTTATGACAATACTGAAGATACAATTGTTCAACAGCAACTTATTAATACATCACCAAATTCAAATTCATCACAAACGACTACGTACTCAAGTACTTATTAAAATAACCAACAAATAACAGTCAAATACACCCGGACGGAACATCACCCTACACCCTTGTCGTCATGCAGCTCCAGTGGTTGTTTTCCCGCTCTCCTGGATCCTGAACATAAACAAAATGTTCACCCCCGAAGGGGTTAGCACAACGATTCTAGTACAAGTACCACAACATATTATTCAACGTCACACGCAGAATAACAATAACGTAAATGATAAAATGTTAAACGAGTCTCCTCCTGCGAGAAACTCAAACATAACATACACAAATGATAATCACAACATGATATCATAACATACACATGGTAATTACAATGATCCAGCTTTCACTACCTAGAACCCACGATGATCCCGTCAGACCAACCCGTGGTGGAAAAACCCGTCCGGTGATCCAGCGCACGCTAGCATAGATCCTCTGATGATCCCATCGGACCAACACGAGGTGGACATACAACAACGACATACATGCATGACAATATGTATAACATCAATACGTAAAACAAATAAGGTACTTGCCTCGATTCGAAGACAAGAACAATACTTCCACGAAAATGAACACTCGAAGGTCGTCCCCCTCAATCAATCACATAACAAGCTCAAACCTTAACAAAAGAAATAATATAGGGTTTATCTCACATCGTACGAATGTCTAACAATTCGATTTACGGCCAAAAACTCATAAAATGTAATCTGCTTGAACTTCTTAGCGCACGCTAAATACTCTGTGTAGCGTGCGTTAAGTCTGCTCGATAGCGCACGCAAACAACAAAGCCTAGCATACGCTAACTATGCATGGTCAGTACTTCACTGATCAGCTGACTGACTCGTCTGATGGCCTAGCGTACGTTACGTACCAAACGTAGCGTACGCTAACTCGTGCTCGATAGCGCACGTTAATCTACATAGCTTAGCGTGCGCTATCTGTGCATGGCAGTTTACTACTGGGCAGTAGACGGACCTCAACATGATTAAACCAAATGAAATCCTCAGTGTTAGTTCATGTTACCTCCATGAATATCATGTTCATATGGCTATGAATGATCTTACGGATAACAACAACTTCGGATTCAAGGATGTGTATACTATTATGAAACCATCTTCCATTTCGACTACAATCTTCATACGACAATTCGAAAGGCTTAACGGTTGATATCGACACCTTTATATCAATCAAAATTATCATACTATAGTTGTTTAACATTCCATCTATACTAATCCTCCCATGATCAATCCCTTAGATCCATCTAACAATAATGATGTTAAAGTCAAGTTCATGATTGCTATGAAGTCATCTACTAGATTTGGATTACCAATGATAGAAGCTTCCTCTACTTGTTCATTATAATAAGATTCGAATCATGATGTTCATAATCAAGGTACTTGAGGCATAACCATCTCTATATTCCAAACATGATGCATGTTGAATAATTTACTAATGAAAATCAATATCTTGTTAACATGATCATCTAATTCTTTAGAATCCAACTCTAAGTCTGGAGATAGGTTGAACATACCTTAATATGACGAAAATCACTGAACCGTAAGGTAGAATCCGACTCCGGTTGGTTGTATGCCACTCCAAGGTGCTACTCCACTTCAATGATCACTCACAAGTAATATCCGATATTCAAGGATCGAGGAGATGTTTTCTAAATGTGTTAGAAGGGAAATTCTTGCTCTTTGGTCTCTCAAGAATGAAGTATAAACGAAGGAAATGGGAATAAAAATGGAGTGCTGACCCATATATAAACTTTCTGCACAAAGCAGATTAGCGCACGCTACTAAGCATTCCTTAGCGCGCGCTAATAAGAGTTGACTTCAAAACTGTCCAGGTTCGTCCGCGGGAATCTTATCCGGACCCATGTCCCGGCTGGCGCATGTGTTAGCCGCCCAGCTCAATAATTGAGTACTTAGCGCACGCAACTTCTACATACGTAGCGTGCGCTAGTATTAGCTCGATAGCGCGCGTTAAGCTACATTCTTAGCGTGCGCTATCACGAGTTTGCATGAGAAATTTTGCATGTTGTTATACTTATGTACAAAGATATCAATGCAAGAAATATCATACTCCAATCATCAAGATCACAATTCCGAATAATACAGGGTTCGAATACAGGTAAAATACACAGTAATAAATCCGGATATTACATACTCTCCTACTAAAAAGGAGTTTCATCCCGAAACTCAAGACGAAAATAACTCGGGATATTTGGACTTCATGACATCTTCCGTTTCCCATGTGGCTTCTTCCACTCCATGGCGTGACCACTGAACTTTGACCAAAATGATGGATTTGTTTCTCAACTGTTTAACTCAACTCTCGAGTATCTTGACCGGTCTTTCTTCAAATGTCCCATCTTGAGCGACTTCAATCTCGCCGAAATCAATGACATGACTAGGATCTGGTATATACCTCCGTAAGTGGGATACGTGGAACACGTTATGAACATGTCACAATGACAGCGGCAATGCCAATCTGTATGCCAACTCTCCAACTCTCTCAAGGATCTCAAATGGTCCGATATAACTCAGACTCAGCTTTCCTTTCCTTCCGAAACGAAAGATTCCCCGAGTAGGAGAAACCTACAAAAGTACGTGGTCTCCAGTACTGAACTCCAATGGGCGACGACGTACGTCTGCGTAAGATTTATGGAGACTCTGGGCGGTCAACAGCCTTTCACGAATCAAGGCTATCTTCTCTCGAGTCTGCACGATCAAATCTGGTTCTGTTCCGATCAAGTCTGATGAATCGTCCCAGCATAGCATCCTCCCGTATAATGCCTCGAATGGTGCTATCTTAATGGAAGCATGCCAACTATTGTTGTAGGTAAATTCAATCAATGGTAGATGAACTTCCCAATCGTTTGACCAATCTAAGGCACAAGCCCTCAGCATATCCTCCACCGTTTGAATGGTCCTCTCGGATTGTCCGTCAGTCTGCGGGTGATAAGTCAGATCAAGTTCAATTCGGTCCCCAAGGCTTTATGAACTGCTTTCCAAAAGTGAGACACAAAACGGCCGTCTCGATCAGAAATAATGGTCTTCGGCATACCATGCAATCGAACTATCTCCGATATAAATACTCGTGCCAACCTCTCTGGTCCCCACGTGTCCTTAATGCCTAGAAAATGAGCTGATTTGGTTAAATGATCAACTATCACCCAAATCATATTCATTCCTATCTTGGTTCTCGGCATACTGGTGATAAAGTCCATCGATATGTCCTCCCACTTCCATTCAGGGATCGGGAGCGGCTTCAACATTCCGGCAGGCCGTTGATGCCCGATCTTAACCTGCTGACAAGTTAAGCATTTCGAAACATAGTCCGCTACATCTTTCTTCATGTTGCCCCACCAGAAATTCTGCTTCAAGTCCTTATACATTTTACTGGTGCCCGGGTGGATAGAATAGGGCGAACTGTGAGCTTCCTTCATAATCATCTGTTTCAGAACATCGACATCGGGAACGCAGAGTCGGTTCTGGAATCTCAAAACTCCATCATCATGAATTAGGAATCCGGGGGCCTTCCCCTTGATCACTTCATCACGTAACCGAATCATCAGAGGATCATCTGCCTGTCTAGATTTGATTTCTTCGGTTAGTGATGAAGTTATTTCCATCATGCACAGTTGTCCTTGGACTCTTTGTAACCACACTTCAATTCCTTCTCGAATCATCTCTCGTTGAAGGCTAAGTTGGGAGGTCAGAGTCTCCAGCATCTGAATAGAAACAGGCTTGCGGCTGAGTGCATCGGCCACTACGTTCACTTTGCCTGGATGATACAAAATCTCCAGGTCATAGTCCTTGATCAGCTCTAACCATCTTCTTTGCCGCATGTTCAACTCTTTCTGACTGAAGATGTATTTGAGACTCTTGTGCTCCGTAAAGATCTGACAGTGAGTCCCGTACAGATAATGCCTCCAGATTTTCAAAGCAAAAACTACTGTTGCTAGCTCCAAATCATGTGTTGGGTAATTCACTTCATAAGGTTTCAGCTGTCGTGAAGCATAAGCGATCACCTTGTCATTCTGCATCAATACGCATCCGAGTCCTTGGTTCGAAGCATCACTGTAAACTATGAATCCTCCAGTCCCCTGTGGAAGTGATAGAATCGGTGTCATCATCAATCTCTTCTTTAATTCATTAAAACTAGTCTGACACGACTCGTTCCACTCAAACTTTTGGGTTTTCTGCAGGAGTCGAGTAAGTGGGCGGGAGATTTTGGAAAACCCTTCCACGAACCGACGATAATACCGAACAAGTCCTAAGAAACTTCGGACTTCTTTCACGTTCTTTGGAGGTTTCCAATCCATAATTGCTTCGATTTTCTGAGGGTCAACTCGGACTCCTTTAGATGATACCACATGGCCGAGGAATATTACTTCCTTCAGCCAAAATTCACACTTAGAGAGTTTGGCGTACAATTGCTCGTTTCTCAAAAGTTCCAATACAATCCGCAAATGCTGAGCATGCTCTTCCGGGCTCTTAGAATACACTAGAATGTCATCAATGAACACGACCACAAATTTATCCAAATATTCGATGAACACTCGGTTCATCAATTGCATGAATACAGCAGGTGCGTTAGTGAGACCAAACGGCATCACTACAAACTCATAGTGTCCGTAGCGAGTTCTGAATGCTGATTTTGGAATATCAGATTCCTTAATCCTCAGCTGATGATACCCTGATCTCAGATCGATTTTAGAAAATACTATTGCCCCTTGTAACTGGTCAAACAGATCATCAATCCGTGGCAACGGATACTTGTTCTTAATCGTCATCTTGTTCAGCTCTCGATAGTCAATACACAGTTGAAGCGATCCATCCTTCTTTCGGACAAAAAGAACTGGCGCTCTCTAAGGTGAAACGCTTGGCTGGATATAGCCTTTGTCCAGTAACTCCTCCAGTTGCTTCTTCAGTTCGTACATCTCGGTCGGTGCCATGCGATACGGCGCCTTAGAAATTGGTGTAGCTCCGGGTTCCAGCTCAATGGTAAATTCTACATCCCTTCGTGGAGGTAGTCCAAGTAACTCGTCAGGAAATACATCTGGAAATTCGTTCACAACAGGAATGGATGAAAGTTCTACAATTTCGTCTTCTTTCTTCATTGCATAGCACCAATATCCCAGATACTGTTTCAACAATTTGATGACTTTCATCGCCTTGATCAATTTTCCCGAGATTCCGGTTTCCATCCTCAAAGCAATTTCGGAACCATCGTCAGCGATCAGCGAGATATTCCTCCTTCGGTAGTTTACAATTGCTCCATATCGATTAAGCCAATCGTCTCCGAGTATCAGGTCGTCTCCTTGCATTTCTATCATGATCAAATTTGAGAGCCACTCTCTGCCTCTAAATGTTACAGGGAAATCCCTAGTTTCTAAATTCCCGACAATCCTCTCTCCACTCAGTAAACCAACAACATAAGGTTCACAAGTATGAAAACCAGAAATATTCAAACGATTTACACAAGATAAAGATATAAAAGAGTGCGTAGCTCCTGTATCGAATAAAACGCTAACTGGATGGAAAAAGATCTGGACAGTACCTGATGCGACAGCAGCATCCTGATCGTCTGTCCTCCTCATCTCGTACATACGTGGGGGAGTAGATCCAGCACTCGATGTCCCCTTTCGGTCCCACTGTCCTCTGCCTCGCCCGCGGCCAAAATTCTGAGGCATCTGAACACTCTGCTGTGTCTGTTGGATACTGGCTTCCTTCTGGACCGGCTATGGGGTACGGGCTCTAAAAGACTTTGCAGCCTCTTCACAGAACACTGCTCGATGTCCCTCTCGTCCACAATCAAAACAAGTCACGGCAGGTAGGGGGCAATTCCGTCGATAGTGCCCCGTCTGGGCGCAGTTAAAGCATTTCCTGATAACATCAGTAATAGTTGATGTCGCTCCGAAGTTCTTTCCGCTCTTAACTGGGTGCGGAGGTTTCTTGAAAGAGTGAAAGGATGACTGGGCCTTACGGGCCCCGCTGTTCTTGTGCTCTGTAAAAGTACCAAAGACTTTCTGTTTCTTGGATTCCGAAAATTTCTCCATAGCTGCTTCCTTGATCTCATACGCCAACGCCTTATCCTGGTATTGACGGAGTGTGGTACATTCAAAACTGGACATGTACCTCTGGATTTCTGGTTTCATCCTCATATCGAAATGGATCATCATTTCTGCATCTGTTCTGACCAGATGTCGAACAAATGCCAGTTGTTGGTTAAACATCTTAATTGCCTACGATACCGGAACATCTGAAGGCTGAGCGGAGAAAAACTCCCGAACCTTGGCTTCCCTCACAGGACGTGGGCAGTACTGAGCTTCCATCATCAATTTAAACTCTGTCCAATTAGCATCATGGTCTATAGGCCGGATGGCTTCCCACCATTCGGACGCTTCCCCTATCGGAAAGTATTGAGCGATAGAGGCTCTCTGGTCGTCTGGGCAGTTAATTCCGGCAAAAAATTTCTCCAGTTCCTTCAACCAATGATCCCAGGTGGGAGTCTCAGAAATACCGTCGAATTTGGGTGGTTGCATCTTCGCCACTTCTTGCTGTTAGGCGTATTTTTATACGCTTATTTATCATTATTTTATATTATATTGGAGAGTGAATTTGCTTAAATGAATTTTTAATGCCTTAATTTTGTATGTTTGTCAGGAAATTGAAGTCCGGAAGCTAAAACGAGGCGAAACGGGCGAAAACGGCAAATTTTCGCTGTGAGCCGCGGCACAAGGAAGCAGGGCCACGGCACAGGAAGGCAACCAGCGGGCACAAAGTAGATCAGTACTGGCCGCAAAGATTGTGTGAGCCGCGGCACAGATGAATCAAATGGCGCCCAGGCATCCAGCTGAAGGCCGTGTGCCGCGGCACAGATTTAGTGAGCCGCGGCACACTAGGCGGTTTTTGTGTCCTCCGCGCGGATTTGGGCCGTTTCGAAGCCATTTCTCGACCTACTCACACGGACGCGATTTGGAGACGGTGCAAAGCTATAAATAAGGGTTTAAGACCCTAATTAATCATCTTTGGATCTGGGGAATTAGAAAATCTTGGAGAGGCGGCAGAAGAGGAAGAGAAGCAGAAGACTTCAAGAGTAGAGGGCGGAAGCCGAAGAACGGAGGAATCCGAGCTTCATCTGCGTTTGATTTTAATGCTTTCATTCATTTATTCTGTATTTTCATTTATTAGTATGTCAGGCTAAAACCCTAATCTAGGATTTTGATGAAACTTACGTTTTGACGGATTTGCCTGAGATTATCTAGTTAATTACCTTTTTGTTGAGTTTTCCCAATCGTGTTTAATGCTTTCAATTATCTGGCCAATAGTTGTATTGATTTAATCATTCAATTCGAATTGGGAGAGGAGAATTGGTGAGGAACTATTGGTGAGGACCATTTTATTCTGTGAGATAGGAATATACTCATAGGAACTACGTGGCCTTTTGGAGATTTTATGCTTTTTGCCTATTGACGAATTAATTCACCTAGGGATAGAGTGCGTTATTCGCCTTTAGAAAAATCTATTGACCTCAGGAGAGGCGGTAGAATATATTAGCAATCTTCGCCTTCAATAAATTGGGAAAATTATTTACTTCAGATAATCGAGAGTAAATTCAGATAAACCGAGGTGGATTCAGAATCCTAGACTTATTCATCATTTGATTTTCTTTCTTCAAGCGGTCATTTTCTACTGTTTAGTCTTTTAATAATTCTTTTAGTAATTAATTACAAAACCCAAGTTCGGTTGTTCGAATAAAACTGGAATACATAAAAATCGGTAGTTAGTGATTCAGTCCTCGTGGGAACGATACTCACTCATCACTTTATTACTTGTAAACGATAACGTGCACTTGCGTGTAAGAAATATCGCAACAAGTTTTTGGCGCCGTTGCCGGGGACTGAAATTTTGCTAATATCGATTTCAGTATTTCTAGTCTTAGTTTGAACGTTTTTATTTACTTATTTTTGTGTATTTAATTTTAATTATTTATTTGTTTTTCCTTTCAGGATCTTTCGCGTAGTGCATGAGAAAACTCGGTGACAAAGGCCTACTACCTTTGAATACCGAACTCGAGCGCACTCTTAGGAGAAAGAAGAAGGAGAAACGAGAGATACCGACAACGGTCAACATGGCCGAAAATATCGAAATTCAAGGAGGAGATAACCATGTGCAGCAAGTTCAACCGGCACTAGCTCTTCGAGATTATGCTATGCCGCAGATTAATGCTAATTTTTCGGGAATTCGGTGCCCCACTATCCAGGCGAACAACTTCGAGATCAAGCCTGCGATCATTCAGATGGTGCAGGCTAGCCAGTTTTGTGGATTACCGAATGACGACCCAGACACTCATATTGCTTCTTTTCTTGAAATTTGTGACACGTTCAAGAACAATGGTGTCACCGACGATGCTATCCGATTACGGCTTTTCCCTTTCTCTTTGAGGGATAAAGCGAAATTTTGGCTGAATTATTTACCGCCGGGGTCGATCACAACATGGGCAGAGTTAGCGCAATCCTTCCTTGCTAAATTTTTCCCACCTTCTAAGACGGCGAGATTGAGAAACGAGATCACCACCTTCGGTCAGTATGATATGGAATCGCTCCACAAGGCATGGGAGCGATATAAAGATTTGTTATGGAGATGCCCACATCACGGCCTTCCAGACTGGCTTCAAATTCAGACGTTCTACAATGGTTTGAGTGCCTCTACACGCACTCTCGTGGATGCAGCCGCCGGTGGGGCTTTGATGGGAAAGACTATGGCCGAGGCACATTCGTTGTTGGAATCTATGGCCGCAAATGCATATCAATGGCCATATGAAAGATTGACGCCGAAGCGAGTTATGGAAGTTTCTAGTAATGATCCAATATCCACATTGTCAGCTCAAGTCGCAGCATTAACGCAGCAGCTCCAAGGACTTTCGCATGCTCCTTCCCCCGTTACCATTGAGACTTGCAATTGGTGTAACGAATCTCACCCTAGCGCGGAATGTCAAGTCGGAAATCCGTTCGAGCAGCCCCAATTTGAACAAGCTCAGTTTGTAGGAAACGGAAACCGGCAAAATAATCCGTACTCCAACACGTATAATCCTGGGTGGCGTGATCATCCCAACTTTTCGTGGAGAAACGGACAGAACTCAAACCAGCCCCCGTTTGCTCAGAACCAACAGCAGCCCCCTCCTGCTCCAAAAGTTTCTCTCGAGGAAGCAATTGAGAAATTGGCAGCGAATACGAGTCAGTTCATGACCCGTACTGAAGCGACATTGCAGAATCATTCTGCTTCCATTCGCAACTTGGAAGTCCAGCTGGGCTAAATTGGTAATGTGTTGACAGCCCGCCCGGAGGGAGCATTGCCAAGCACGACCGAGACAAATCCTAGAGAAAGTCTAAATGCGATCAGTTTGAGAAGCGGGAAGGAGGTGTGTGACCAGCCCGAGAGGTGTGAAAAGAGGAGTAAAATTGAGGAGAAGAATAATTTAGCGACAGAGGAGTCACAGGATTGGAGACCTTCGATAACGTTTCCGGATAACCCGAAGGCATATGTGCCCCCCGTCCCGTTTCCACAGAGACTACAGTAGAAAAAGGCGGACAAACAATTCTCTAAGTTCCTTGACGTGTTCAAAAAGCTTCATATTAACATTCCATTTGCCGACGCATTGGAACAAATGCCGATCTACGTTAAATTTATGAAAGAGATATTGTCGAAGAAAAAAAAACTCGAGGAGTTTGAAACTGTCGCCTTGACGGAGGAATGCAGCGCGATTCTTCAAAAGAAGCTTCCACCAAAGTTGAAAGATCTGGGAAGTTTCAACATACCATGCACCATGGGGAATCTTTCTTTTAATAAGGCATTGTGCGATCTCGGTGCTAGTATTAACCTCATGCCTCTGTCTATTTTCAAAAAGCTTGGAATTGGAGAAGCAAAGCCGATGACGGTCTCCTTGCAATTAGCAGATCGATCCATTAAGTATCTGAGGGGAGTGATTGAGGATGTGCTAGTAAAAGTGGATAAATTTATCTTCCCAGCGGATTTTATTGTTCTCGACATGGAGGAAGACGAAGATATCCCGATTATCTTGGGACGACCATTTTTAGCGACCGGCAAAACTTTTATAGATGTGGAAAAGGGAGAATTAACTCTGCGGGTCCAAGACGAGCATGTTACGTTCCAAGTATTCAAATCCTTTTCATGGCCGGGAGGTGTTGATAAAAGCTCACAAAGTGAAAGTGTGGAGGCCGTTGCAAAAGAGAAACACCGAAGACATCGTCGGTCGAAAGACTCATTTTCAGATGGTCCGACTTCTGAGAAAGATGTAGAAAGAGTAGCATTTCTCAAGCATGTGAACATGCAATCATGGCCATCTGATCAGCCACACTCGGAAAAGTCCACTGCAGTCTTAAGTGCGTTCGTGAAAGTGGGGAATAAGCCGGAAGCCCAGCGGACGTCTAGTCATGAGAAAAACGGGTGTTTCGGAAAGTTATTCGCGTCAAAACCTTTCCGCAAACAACATTCAATGTCTGAACCGAAAATCGAATCGTTAACGACCGATGGTCATAATTTTAAAACCATATTAACGGTTCGATGAACGGGGCGGAGATCAAATGGAGTTTGCGAAAAGCAAACTGATTTTTAAATAGGTCCGGTTGAAGACTATAAACTTAGCGCTTCTCGGGAGGCAACCCGAGTTCGTAGTTGTAGATTTTTGCGTTTCTATATTTTTCGTGCATTTTTTATTTTTATTTTTCATCATTTTGTGCTTTAATTTGCTTCTACCTCTCGCTTTTAACGTGTTCTTCTCAAAATTCTGTGCAGAAAAGTCCCAGGGGGGAAAATTAATACTGAGCCGCGGCACACCTAAGCCCTGCGCCGCGGCACACGAGAGCTAAGCCGCGGCCCACAACAAAACGAACGAGCAGTTAAAAAGGGACTGTACGCGGTGCCGCGGCTCACTTGAGCTGTGCCGCGGCACACTATGCGGAACTCGAACAGCCAGGTACCTTATAACCCGAATTCGGCCGGCCATTCCAGGTACGCTTCCTTACTACTTTCCCTCTCCCTTGCGCGCGCGATCGGCCGAGAAGCTCCCTTCTTCTTCGCGTTTTCTTCTAGCGATTTTTCTTGCACTTTTCACAAACCAAGCAAGGTATGTTCAAGTCTCTATTCTCTACTTGTTCTATGAATTTAAATTTGAAGTTGTTTTATGCATTTGAGGATTGAATATATTTATTTTCCTTCAAAAGTTCTATAATGGTTTAGGGGATAACATGATGGTTTTTGATCGAATTTTCATGGTTATTTTGGAATATGAATGAATTGAGTGTGTAGTTTTGATGGTGAATGATGCGTGTTGTTGTTCTTGGGGATTGAATCGAGCTATTGCCATGTTTGTTCTTCAAGTAAACTCTTGCCCTTAAGGTGTTCGATGAAATGTATAAATGAAAAATTTTCTTTTTTAAAGCAATCTTTTAAATCTTTGTGCAACGTATTCGTTCTGAAATTACAGCAAGCCCAACCCTTACATCCAGTTTAAACGTTAAAGTCCAATTTCATTTTTTCTCACGGATGTGCTATCTTGTTAAATTCTTGATTTACGGCTGGATATCTTTGGCCAAGTAATGATTAGTTTTGTTATTGTTTGCGTAAATAAACTCTGGTGTTAATTCTTTTTCAGGGATCACTATGGCTAGGACTAAAAAGTTGAACAAGAGGGCCAGGACCCAGTCATCCCCCACTCGAGGGGAAACCTCTCGTAGCCGCGCCGAGTCTGAGGGGCACCAGTTTTCTGACCCTGAAATCCACAAAATCTTCAATGAGAAGATTCGGCCGCGACCTCTTATTCCAGAGAGGGGATTTACTCCAGCCCCCCAAGACGGGGAACTGCCTTTGATGATAGACGAGATGGGGTGGGCCCGATTTGCTGCACCCCCCGAGCCAGCGGTGATTTCGATAGTGCAGGAGTTCTATGCCAGCGCGCTATTGAAGCATATTCGAGCAGGCCATATGTTGCAACAGTCAGACACTCGGACTCAGGTCGATGTCCGAGGTGTTACAGTTGATTTTTCCACAGCTGCTATTCGGAGGTTGTTTGGGCTTCCGGTGGTAGATGAGACGGCCTATGACCGAGTTATGACTAGCCTCACGAAGGAGGCTTTGCTCGAGACTATTGCACAGCCCGACTCCGACTGGGAGAAGCGCGCACCGGGTTCTTCCACTTTCCATTTCAAGAGCTCGCGCCTCAGTCGGCTCGGGCGTGCCTGGCTATATTTTATTTGCGCCCGTATAGACCCCACATCTCAGATTCGCACTGTCTTTCTCTCCCGCGCCCGGACACTATATGCTATCACATCCGGGCTGTGGTTCGATGTGGCTGTAACACCCCCAAGTTATTCGGGGTATATTACAGCGCCGTGAGCCCCACCATGGGACCCACAAGGCTAAACAGACGCGGAACTATAAAACTTGACCGAGAAGGTCTACATACAATGGAAAGAAAGACAATACAAATGGTATTCAAAACCATTAACAATGAAACCATATACATCACTGCACAAATCAATACCTCGGCAACACAGGCCGGAACATCAAGGAAACTGAAATACAATACTCGAGTATTTAAAATCCATTCCAGTACAACAAGACTGAATGGAGGAATACAAAAAGATAACCGGAGACAAGACACAGTATCACACTTGCCCATCATCTTCATGCCGACCCGATACCCGCCTGTCCGTTCTCCTGGAACCTGAAATACATGAAACGTATTTCCCCCATAAAGGGGTTAGCCGTCGAATAGCTAGTGCAAGTATATCAATATGAAACACAATACTCCTCGACAATAAAGTAAATGTAGCCGTCAATTCATCAATTCAAGACTAGTATTCCAGAATAACTAAAATCTCATAGTGCCACATCAAGACGTATGTGAATGTAGAAACGGTTCGTTCATATCATACGCCGATACGTATGTGAATGCCGTAGAAACGGTTCGTTCATATCATACGCCGATACATGTATGAATGCCGTAGAAACGGTTCGTTCATTACATGCCATTAATACATATATGAATGCCATAGAAACGGTTCGTTCATAATATGCCATCAATATATCTATGAATGCCGTAAAAACGGTTCGTTCTTATCATACCATCAATACTTCTTACTTTCAAAGTCGAGAACGTACAATCATAAATGTATACTTGCCTTGAATAGTCGACGACGCAACGAACGGAAAGGAAAGTCACCGCCGAATGCTAGGAACCATCGAAACCGAACCTAACGATTCGAAGAATACAATCACAACCAATTCTAAACGAATACGGAATTAGAATACACCCGGAAACCCACCTACGATTCATGTATATTCGTATAAAAACGACAACGAGGGTGGACCACAACCAAACCCTCTCGATTCCGTAAAAATCACGAAATATACCATGAATCCATAGGGAAACTAAGAATACCAACAAGATTAATCATATTCATCATGAATTAATCAACAAAACGGAATGAATCGGATTTAAAACGCGAAAACCCCCAAATTCCCGAAATTAGGGTTCTAAGGAAGATTACCTTGATTCGCTGGATCAAAGGATGATAACGGATGATTGATTGATGATATAACCTCAAGAACTTCATGGATTTGTTGTTAAACAATATGGCTTCAAGCTTCCCACGACCACCTCTGCGGAAGAGAAAGGAAAAGTTGAGAAAAATGGCCAAAAACCCGTGTGCAGGGCCATAAATAGGTTGCACAGTTTGCCGCGGCCCAGCGGGAGTGTGCCGCGGCACAGGCCCAAAAATGGCTCCCAGTGGTCGGCAGTGTGCCGCGGCCTGGCCGGCGTGTGCCGCGGCACCCGGTACAGTCGGTTTGGCCGAAAAATGCCACAGAGTGTGCCGCGGCCCTGCCAGCATGTGCCGCGGCCCACGGACTGCTCGGCCAGAAACTGCCGAGCACTGCCGGCCGTGACTCGGCCAGAAGCTGCCGAGCACTACCGGTCGTGACTCGGCCAGTGCCGGCCTGGGCCCAGGTTGCCCGGCCATGACTCGGCCGGGGCCAACTCCGACGGCCCGAACGACCCCAAAACCCGAACCTGAATACGAATCGATGATACGGTTACGACGTACTCGCAAAGACGAATCTAAGAGCTAAGAGAACACACACCGACCACCAAGGCTCGGAATTCAACAACTAAGTAATTACGCAAAACTTTGGGAAATTACGAAAATGGCCCAAAACGTCCGAAAATCACGATACGCGATCGAAACACCAAACCAAAGCTCGCAACATGAATAATAACATTAAATGAACTTACGAAACTTGAAACAACAGCTTTGACGAGATTGAAAGAATCGAACTCAAGTGCGGAAAAGTCGCTAAAAAGCTCGGAACTCAAAGAAACGATACCAAACGAACTCGGATGACAAAAAGTGCGAATTAATCATTCTCGAAATGACGAAGCGGTCATGAGCGAGTCGTCAAACGGACCTCCGCCGAAAATAAAAATTACCGGAATCGAAATTGCGGATATTACATTCTACCCTCCTAAAAGAAGTTTCGTCCCAAACTTAAAACAACTAGGGAGAAGAAACATCCCGCCAGAAAACTCAACGAGATACACAAGAACCGAAAACTTACGCCAACAAATAAACGTTACAAGCAACACAACAATACGTTACCGAAGATAATCCAAGCCAACGCAAGTAAATACGAATCACAATGTCCAAGGCTCCAATAGAAATACCAATACATCGCAATGGCTTGAAAGCCCTCAACCGGCCGTATATGACGATGGCACAAAGCCAATGACCCCAAAGCCGTAAATCATCACAATACAGATCTCAAAGAAGCAAACCTGACTGTCGGACATACCCCTCGGCGTATGAACAACCAGTCGCAAATCGTCGGACATATCCAATACAACATGGACTACGAACGACCAAGCAATAAGGCTCAAGAGGGAACATCACAGTACGCCCGATCCGGAAATGTGTCCGTGCACATGTCCACCCCGCATACGGAATCCATAATATACGTGTGACAATGTACATAATTAGCCTCACGAACTACGTCTCGTGAGCACGGTCCAATGCGGAAACATCCACGCATGACCATCGTGTGCCCGGCTAAAAATCCTACACATAACCAATCGGCACGCAGATATGTTTCCAGATATGCCACGATACAACATGACCGCGAAACTCAAAGGATAACATATCCAATACGAATCTCGCGACTCACCAAGTGAACGATGATGCACGAATAATGAAAGATCGACACGACCAACAATATCCAACATAACCATCTTGGGATCAAAATCCCTAAGGACCGATTAACACAGCAATAACCACAACACCACAATTTGGGAAATCCTCCACCCTCAACGATCACAAAATTACCGAGTTTTGCTGGCCCAACATAGGCGATGACATCGGATGCATCGTCCCAACATAGGGGAGACGTGCACTTTCTACCATACAAGGCCTCAAAGGGGGCCATGCCTATGCTTGCATGCCAACTGTTGTTGTACGAAAATTCCGCTAAGCAGAGGTGTTTAGCCCAGTCCTTGCCCCAATCGAGTACACATGCTCTCAACATATCTTCCAGGGTCTGTATGGTGCGTTCTGTTTGTCCATCCGTTTGAGGGTGATAGGCAGTGCTGAAATGCAGTTGAGTACCCATGGCCTGGTGGACAGCCTTCCAGAAGTGGGACACATATCTAGTGTCTGTATCCGAAATAATCCCCGAGGGAACGCCATGTAATCTCACGATTTCCCGAACAAAGATGGTAGCCACTGCCTGCTCCGATGGCCTCCTGAATTGGAATGAAGTGTGCCGACTTTGTCAGTCGGTCTACAATAACCCATATCGTGTCCTTCCCCCCCGCCGTCACTGGTAACTTGGTGACAAAGTCCATTGATATGCTCTCCCATTTCCATTCCGGAATGGGTAAGGGCTGCATGATTCCGGCCGGTCTACGGTGTTCAATCTTCACCTGTTGACATATCATACATCGAGCGACAAACCTTGCTACCTCTCGCTTCATATTCTTCCACCAGAAACGCTTTCGCAGGTCTTTGTACATTTTGCTCGCCCCGGGATGTATCGAATAGGGAGTAGAATGAGCTTCCTTGAGTATCGTTTGCTTAAGCTCGTCATTAGGTGGAATGCAAATCCTGTTCTTGAATCTAACTAAGCCCCCTTGGATCCTGTAGTCTGAAATAACTCCCCCTTCGGCTTTTGCACCGATCGCACGAAGTTCTGGATCCTCCATCTGTGCTAGACGTATCTCGTCCAGCAGAGACGAGTGAATATCAATCGAGCACAACTGTCCCTGGCGGTGTTGTATCCACACTTCAATGTCATTTCTCCTGAGATCTTGCTGCAACTCCAGCTGTACTGTCAAACCAGATAGTGTCACCTCCTGCGCAGTTTTCCGACTCAGTGCGTCTGCTACAACGTTGGCCTTTCCAGGGTGATATAGAATCTCTACATCGTAATCCTTGATTAACTCCAGCCAATGCCTCTGTCTCATATTTAACTCTTTCTGCGTGAAAATATACTTTAAACTCTTGTGGTCCGTAAAGATCTTACAGGTAACCCCATATAGGTAATGTCTCCAAATCTTAAGAGCGTGGACCACTGCAGCTAGTTCTAAGTTGTGTGTCGGGTAGTTCACCTCATAAGGTTTAAGTTGTCGAGAGGCGTAAGCGATAACCCTGTCATTTTTCATGAACACACATCCTAGCCCGTGCTTAGACGCATCGATGCATATTACGAATCCCTCCGTACCCTGCGGTAGTACCAACACTGGGGCAGTAGTAAGCTTCCTTTTTAGCTTGTCGAAACTATCCTGACAATCTGTTGTCCAGACAAACTTGGTGTTCTTCCTAAGCAGATTTGTTAATGGCTGAGCGACACAGGAGAAGGCCTCGACGAACCGTCGATAATATCCCGCCAACCCCAGGAAACTCCTCACCTCTTTGACGTTTCTAGGTGGTTCCCAATTCATAACTCTCTCGATCTTCTGGGGGTCAACTTTAATGCCTCCAGCTGAAATCACATGCCCCAAAAAGGTTACCTATGGCATCCAGAACTCGCATTTAGAAAGTTTAGTATACATTTGATGTTGCCTTAAAACGCTCAACACCTGCCTCAAGTGTTCCTCATGCTCCCATCGGCTTCGGGAATAAATTAAAATATCGTCAATGAAAACCACCACACATTTATCGAGAAACTCTGTCAGAACCCTGTTCATCAATTCCATAAAAACGGCTGGAGTATTAGTCAGGCCAAACGACACCACCATGTACTCGTAGTGCCCATATCTCGATCGAAATGCGGTCTTAGGAATATCCTCCTCTCGAATTCTCAATTGGTGATATCCCGAACGTAAGTCGATCTTTGAAAACACAGTTGCCCCTTGCAGTTGGTCCAGTAAATCATCAATCCTTGGAAGTGGGTAACGGTTCTTAATAGTGACCTTATTAAGTTCCCTGTAATCGATACACAGGCGCAGAGAGCGGTCCTTTTTCTTCACAAAAAGAACTGGCGCACCCCATGGCGAAGTACTTGGACGAATGAGCCCCTTCCTTAGCAATTCTTCGAGTTGTGACTTTAGTTCCTTCATTTCGGCTGGTGCCATCCTGTATGGCGCCTTGGAGATAGGCGTCGTTCCTGGCTCAAGTTCGATTGAGAGATCGACCTCTCTTTGTGGTGGCAATCCAGGTAGTTCGTCGGGGAATATGTCCAGAAATTCATTCACTACAGGAATGTTAGCAACCGACAATTGTGATGTGCCCTCCTGAAGAATATAGCACCAGTAATACGCTCCTCGATCATCATGAGATGCTACTGCTGAAAGGAGACTGAGGGACCCTTTAGTACTGAAGTGTTCTCGACCTCTAATTGTGTGAGTGGCACTGTCATGGGTCGTAATAGAAACGGTCAGGTGATAGGTATCCAATACCATCTTGTGCATCGTCATCCAGTCCATACCTAAAATCACATCTTCGTTTTGGAGTGGAAAGACCATGAGATTGGCTGACCAGCCCAGATTATTGATACGAATCGGACAGTTTCGAACTTCCAAGTTACCCTCCACCCTGCTACCCTCGGGTAGTTTAACAGTAAAGGACTCACAGGGTACACAAGGGAGATGCAAACGGTTAACACATTCTACGGATATAAACGAGTGGGTGGCTCCAGTATCAAACAGTACATGAACAGGCTGAGATTTAATAAGGAGTGTACCTGAGATAGCAGGAGTAGTCTGGTCGTCAGTAGCCCTTAGTTTGAACACGCGGGACGGCAGTGTCCCCAAGGAGGGTACAGTACCTCCCCCGCGACCACGTCCTCTTCCGACACCGTGTAGAGGAGATTGGTGAGGTGGAGATCGGTAGTCGGACATGGCAGACGCTCTGGATGTCTGTACCGAGCCTTGTTGACTCTGAGGAGCTGGGTTTAGTGTAGGTTTGATCCGAGAACAGTAGCGAGACATGTGCCCACCCTTCCGCATGAAAAGCACTTTGTCGATGCTTTACGACACTGACTCATGGTATGCCCTGCTATGCCACAATTGAAACAGCTACGGCGAGAAGGCCCGTCAGATGTTCCTTTCTGTTGGGACGAAGCTGCTGATTTGGAGGGGAACCCAATTCCCAAATTCACTCTGCTGGTGCTCCTGACCGATTTGTCTTATGCTTCTTTTGGTTGTGCCCGGCATCCGAACTGACAACCGTACTGGCGTATGCTGTGACCACGTCCTCATATGCCCTCAACGTGGTGCAATGAAACCCCACCGCGTAGCGTTGAACATCCTCTGGCAACCGTTGAGCAAGGTGACAAATTCGCTGGTCTTCGGATGGAACCATCTATGCGACATAGCTTAGCTCTGTAACACCCCGAGATATTCGGAATAATTACAGCGCCGTAAACCCTTTAAGTAAGGATTTACAAGGCTAATTTAAAAGAAGTGTAAATATAAGACATCAATACTGCGGAAATTCAAGTTTACAAAACCATTCAACTGGTTCAACAAGTAATTAATACAACCATATCGAAATGATATTATTAAGACACGCGTACTCGAGTATTGAAATCAAACCAAGAAAACAAATCACCAACAACAAACAAACATCACTGAACCCCTTCGTCATCACGTCGGTACTGTGGCTGTTTCCCTGCTCCTCGACTACCTGAACATCAAAACAAATGTCCACCCCCGAAGGGGTTAGCAAAACGATGCTAGTACAAGTATCATTTAAACGAATCAAATATGCATCAACAATACATAACAAGATACACCACACGGACTTCCGCTACCGGAATCCGATAATGCGAATCCACAAGATTCCATTAACACAGTAAGGGTATTCCAATGATCCAGCGCCCTCAGCATAGATCCCAAGATGATCCCGTCGGACCAACACGAGGTGTAAATAACTCGTCCAATGATCCAACGCCCTCAGCCTAGATCCCAAGATGATCCCGTCGGACCAACACGAGGTGGACATCCGATCCAGCGCCCTCAGCATAGATCGTACAACATACACAAACATGACTCATGCATACACATATGCCAAATCATTATGTTCATCAACATGAACATACAAACACTAGATAACGAATATCATGACAATTCAACAAAAATAATTTCCATGTTCAACAACATGAATAAACCACAAACATGTTCAAAATACCAATTTTTAACACATTACGATACTTGCCTCGAAGATGGCAAGAACGAAATACTTCAATGATCTCAACACACTCGAAGGCCGCCTCCTTCGATCAACGTAGCAAGCTCGAACCTTAACAAAAGAAATGATATACAAATCATCTCAAGTCGAACGATTGCCTAACAATTCGATATACGGCCCAAAAGCTCAAAATATGCAATCTGCCTGAACCACTTAGCATACGCTACGTACTCTATGTAGCGTGCGCTAAGCCTGCCTGTTAGCGTACGCTATCGTATAAGCCTAGCGTACGTTAGCCACGGATCGTGAGCTTCTCTCGATCGGACTGACTCGGCTGATATCATAACATACGTTACGTACCACACGTAGCGTGCGTTAACTTATCCCCGATAGCGCACGTTAACTAACATATGTTAGCGTGCGCTAACCGTGCATGCCAGATTACTACTGGTAGAAAACTGGATCTAATGGTGATGAACTCATAAATTCTATGGTGATAATACAAGTCATCCCCGAGCATATCATGCTAATAAGGTTTGTGAAAGTTCTATACGTACTAAATGACTATGAGATTCAAAGATACGTATAATCATTACTACACTATCATTCATCTTGATCTTCAAGGAAATATTCTAAGTTCCGTTCGTCCTACGTTCCAAAACGCATGATTCCAATGTGTAAAACGTAACAACTAGGTAATATCCGTCTACTGATCACAAATTGGTTTGAATCTGCTTAGGAGTCCATAAACTAAAAAGGTTTAAGGGTTCATACGATGAATAAGTGCCGAAACGTCGAAAATATCCTTCTAACACATGATGATCGATTTTGAACGAAATAACTGACTATACAAACATGATCAAATCGTCCTTTAGAACACTACTAATATTGGTGAAGAATCACCTACCTCAAAGTAGTGAAGAACAAGGAGAAAATCGAAGCAATCCAACGTCGAAGGCTCGAACACCAATCCTCAATGATCTACAATCTTCAATCACGAGCTAGGATATTGATATGAGGTGTTTAGGATGTAGGAAGTTATACTCTAAGTATAAGAATTCGGATGTGGGAAAAGAAAGGACTGAAAATACGAAAAGGATGCTGTCCTATTTATAGGAAATGGTTATTAGCGCGCGCTAGTTCCTGCTCGTAGCATGCGCTAACGGCTACTGACTTTACTGTACTCGGCACTTAGCGCGCGCTATGCACATGCCTGTAGCGTGCGCTAAGGCGTTGACTTGGCTTTTCCCGAAAGCCGTCCAGGTTCATCCCGACACAATCCGACCAAGATCCCCGGCCTGATCTCACCTACCACACGTCTCAATCAAATTGACCACGCATAGAGTGCGCTAATGTTCCTCTGTAGCGTGCGCTATGGATCCATGTTAGCGTACGCTACACATAGCCGATAGAGTGCGCTACATGCGCAGAATTACAATTTTTAAATCACATACACGAAATCATTCGCTCAACAACATCGGATTATGAAATACGGAGAAAATACTCAGATCAAAGTGCACAATTACAATGTTACAAGTTCCAAATACATATCAGAAATCTCGGGTATTACATCCTTCCTCCCTAAAAAGAAGTTTCGTCCCGAAACTTAAGATGAAAACAACTCTGGATATCTAGCCTTCATACTGTCCTCCGTTTCCCAAGTGGCTTCTTAGACTCCGTGTCGTGACCATTGTACTTTAACCAAGTATATTGGTTTATTCCTCAATTGTTTGATCCGACACTCAAGTATCTTGATTGGTCTCTCTTCGAAGGTGCCATCATTAGCTATCTCGATCTCGTCGAAATCAATGACGTGACTGGGGTCCGGTACATACTTCCGCAGTTGGGATACGTGAAACACATTGTGAACGTGACTCAGCGATGGCGGTAAGGCCAATCTGTATACTAAATCTCCAACTCTCTCGAGGATCTCGAATGGTCCGATATATCTCGGACTTAGCTTACCTCTCCTCCCAAAACGGAAAATCCCTCGTGTAGGAGACACCTTCAATAGTACATGTTCCCCAATGTCGAACTCTAGAGGACGATGACGTACGTCTGCGTAAGACTTTTGTCGACTCTGGGTAGTCAACAGTCTTTCTCGAATCAAAGCTATCTTCTCTTGAGTCTGAATTATCAATTCCGGTTCCGTCCCGATCAAATCCGAAGAATCATCCCAACACAGGGGTGATCGGCATCTTCTCCCGTACAATGCTTCAAATGGTGCCATCTTAATACAAGCATGCCAACTATTATTGTAAGTGAATTCGATCAAGGGCAAGTGAACTTCCCAATCAGTTGACCAAACCAGCGCACAAGCTCTAAGCATGTCTTCTACTGTTTGAATAGTCCTTTCGGACTGACCGTCCGTTTGGGGATGATAAGCCGTACTAAAGTTGAGCTCAGTCCCCAAAGCCCTGTGAACTGCTTTCCAGAAGTGCGACACAAAGCGACCATCTCGATCCGAAATAACGGTCTTCGGCGTCCCATGCAATCTGACTATCTCCGCAATAAATACTCGCGCCAATCTCTCGGGTCCCCATGTATCATTAATTCCTAGGAAATGAGCCGAGTTGGTTAGTCGATCAACTATAATCCAAATCATGTTCATTCCCGTTCTAGTCCTTGGCATACTGGTGATGAAATCCATCGAGATGTCCTTCCACTTCTATTCAGGGATCGGAAGCGGCTTTAACATTCCGGAAGGTCGCTGATGTTCAATCTTAACTTGCTGACAAGTCAAGCACCTCGAAACGTGCTCTGCTATGTCCTTCTTCATATTTCCCCACCAGAAGTTTTGTTTTAAATCCTGATACATCTTACTGTTGCCCGGGTGAATAGAATAGGGTGCACTGTGAGCTTCCTTCAGAATAGTCCGTCTCAACTCATCATCACCGGGAACACAAAGTCGACTCTGAAATCTCAGAACTCCATCATCTTGTATCACGAATCCTGGGGTTTTTCCTTTCTTTACTTCATCACATAATCGAAGGATCATAGAATCGTCCAACTGCTTAGACTTGATCTCCTCGACTAGTGATGAAGTCAGTTCCATCACATATAGTTGCCCTTGAATTCCTGGTGCCCATACTTCAATCCCTTCGCGGATCAGTTCTCGTTGAATGCCGGTTTGGAACGTAAGAGCTTCCAACACTCGAAGAGAAACAGGTTTACGGCTCAATGCATCGGCTAGTACGTTTGCTTTCCCCGGATGATAGAGAATCTCCAAGTCGTAATCCTTGATCAATTCCAGCCACCTTCTCTGCCTCATGTTTAATTCTTTATGACTGAAAATGTACTTGAGGCTCTTATGATCGGTAAAGATCTGACAATGAGTGCCGTACAAATAATGTCTCCAAATTTTCAAGGCAAAGACTATAGCTGCTAACTCCAGATCATGAGTCGGGTAATTTACTTCGTACGGTTTCAACTGCCGAGCGGCATAGGCAATTACCTTATCCTCTTGCATCAACACACATCCCAGACCCTCATTTGAAGCGTCGCTGTAAACCATGAATCCATCAGTTCCATCTGGCAATGCTAAAATAGGTGCTGTCGTCAGTCTCTTCTTAAGTTCATCAAAACCAGCCTGGCATTTCTCATCCCACTTAAACTTTTGAGTTTTCTGTAACAGCTGAGTGAGCGGACGAGAGATCTTGGAAAATCCCTCTACAAAGCGACGATAATATCCAGCAAGTCCTAGGAAACTCTGGACTTCTTTCACATTATTAGGAGCTTCCCATTCCAAGATTGCTTCGACTTTCTTCGGGTCCACCTGAACTCCGTTAGCTGATATCACATGTCCGAGGAAAGTTATCTCCCTGAGCCAGAACTCGCATTTTGAAAGCTTTGCATACAGATGTTCCTTCCTCAAGGTGCTCAAAACCACACGTAAATGTTCGGCATGCTCCTCTGCGTCCCTCGAATATATCAAGATGTCATCAATGAAGACGATCACAAATTTATCCAAGTATTCCAAGAATACCCGATTCATCAATTGCATGAATACCGCAGGAGCATTGGTAAGTCCAAATGGCATTACTACAAATTCATAATGCCTGCATCGGATCCAAAGCGATTTTGGTATATCCGATTCCTTAATTCTCAACTGGTGGTATCCTGATCGCAAGTCAATCTTCGAGAATACCCTTGCCCCTTGCAGTTGATCAAACAAGTCGTCGATCCGAGGTATAGGGTACTTATTCTTGATCGTCATCTTGTTGAGCTCCCTGTAATCAATACACAGTCGGAGGGATCCGTCTTTCTTCCGGACAAAGAGAACGGGCGCTCCCCAAGGAGAAACGCTAGGTTGAATATAGCCCTTCTGTAACAATTCCTCCAGTTGCTTCTTGAGTTCATACATCTCGGTTGGCGCCATGCGGTATGGTGCTCTGGAAATAGGAGCTGCTCCAGGCTCTAATTCGATAGTGAATTCCACTTCTCTCTGCGGAGGTAACCCAGGTAGTTCGTCAGGAAATATATCTGAGAACTCATTCACAACTGAAATAGACGAGAGCTCTACTCGTTCCTCTTTCCTCATGGCATAGCACCAAAGTCCGTGACATCCCTGCTTCAGTAATTTCACGGCTTTCATTGCTTTGATCAATATTCCCGAGCTTCCTGGTCTCCATCCTCGGAATAAGTGTTCAGATCTGTCATCAGCAATGATAGAAATGACTCTCTCTCGGTAATTCAGAATGGCTCCATAACGGTTGAGCCAATCGTCTCCGAGAGTTAAGTCGTCACCGTAGATGTCAACTACAATAAGATTTCGATGGCCAATCTCTCCCTCCTATAGACACTGGAAAATCTCTAGCCTCTAGGGTTCCCGAAATTCTCTCTCCACTCGGCAAACCCACAACATATGGTTCACAATCAAATAAGCACGAGATTTTTAAACGATTTACACAGTTTAATGATACGAAAGAATGTGTAGCTCCGGAATCGAATAAAACACTAACTGGTTGCAAAAGGATCTGAATCGTACCTGATGCAACAACAGTGTTCTGATCGTCAGATTTCCTCATCTCGTACAGGCGCGGAGGAACGGACCCAGCACTGGATGTCTCTCTCTTCCCAACGTTCTGCTGCTGAAATCCACTCTGCTGCGTCTGGTTCACACTTGTCTCCTTCGGAACTGGCGCTGGAGTGCGAGTACCAAAAGATCTAGTAGCAACTCTACAGAAAGCCGCACGGTGCCCTTCTTGTCCACAATCGTAGCAAGTCACAGAAGATGCGGGGCAGTCACGTCGAATATGCCCTGCTCGACCACAATTGTAGCATTTCTTTGATGCGTCCGCAACTACTGATGTAGTCCGGAACTTCTTCCCACCTCTAGAAGGATGTGGAGGTTTCCTAGCCGAATAAAAGGAAGACTGGACCTTGCGGGGCCCACCGCTCTTGTTTTCTGAGAAGTTGCCGGTCACCTTCTGCTTCTTTGCCTTTCATGTCATAGGCCAGTGCTTTGTCTTGATACTGTCGCAATGTAGTACACTCGAACCCGGACATGTACTGCTGAATCTCCGGCTTAATCCGCATATCGAAATGAAAAATCTTTTCTGCCTCTGTTCTGACCAAGTGTCGCACACAGGTCAGCTGATGATTAAAAATTTTGATTACATCTGTCACAGATGCTTCCGAACTCTGTGGTGAGAAAAACTCTCGGATCTTTGCCTCTCTAACTGGACGAGGACAATACTGTGCTTCCATCATTAGTTTGAATTCCGTCTAATCCGCATTATGATTCTCGGGTCGGATAGCTTCCCACCAATCAAAGGCCTCCCCAGTCAGAAAATACTGGGCAATGGGAACCTTCCGGTCCTCGGGACAGTTAAGACCCACGAATATCTTCTCTAACTCCTTAAGCCAGTGATCCCAAGTAAGTGCCTCAGCAGATCCGTCAAATTTTGGCGGGTGCAATTTGACCACCTCAGCAAGCCATCTGTCTCCCCGGTTATCCTCGTGGTGCTGTTGTCCCATCGCCGTCTGCATGCGGTCGACTACCTGGGCGAACTGGTTTATCTGCGCCACGACCTGTTGAAGTACTCCCGGCATGTTAGGATTTGCGTCGTCATTCGCTGATCCTTGCTGCCCTCCAGAATGGGAATCGGTTCGACTAGCTGATAATTCCGGGGTAGTTGTGGAATCCTCCTGTCTCATGTTACCCCGTCCGCGTCCACGTCTTCCTCTCAACATACTGTAAACACAATTCCTCAATATCCAGGACAAAGTTTTCGAAATAAAGCCCGTCAATACTCACAAAACAGTAATTAAGTAAAACGGTAGTATAAGAGATTAGGAGACTTACAACCACGGTCCGCATGACGACTTTGGCTGAACAGTGATGTTACGAACGACCCGTAAATCAAATAATGTAAACAGACCCAACTAAAACCCGACTGCCAAGATATCCATGAATCTTAGCTCTGATACCATATTCTGTAACACCCCGAGATATTGGGAATAATCACAGCGCCGTAAACCCTTTAAGTAAGGATTTACAAGGCTAATTTAAAAGAAGTGTAAATATAAGACATCAATACTGCGGAAATTCAAGTTTACAAAACCATTCAACTGGTTCAACAAGTAATTAATACAACCATATCGAAATGATATTATTAAGACACGCGTACTCGAGTACTGAAATCAAACCAAGAAAACAAATCACCAACAACAAACAAACATCACTGAACCCCTTCGTCATCACGTCGGTACTGTGGCTGTTTCCCTGCTCCTCGGCTACCTGAACATCAAAACAAATGTCCACCCCCGAAGGGGTTAGCAAAACGATGCTAGTACAAGTATCATTTAAACGAATCAAATATGCATCAACAATACATAACAAGATACACCACACGGACTTCCGCTACTGGAATCCGATAATGCGAATCCACAAGATTCCATTAACACAGCAAGGGTATTCCAATGATCCAGCGCCCTCAGAATAGATCCCAAGATGATCCCGTCGGACCAACACGAGGTGGAAATAACCCGTCCAATGATCCAGCGCCCTCAGCCTAGATCCCAAGATGATCCCGTCGGACCAACACGAGGTGGACATCCGATCCAGCGCCCTCAGCATAGATCGTACAACATACACAAACACGACTCATGCATACACCTATGCCAAATCATTATGTTCATCAACATGAACATACAAACACTAGATAACGAATATCATGACAATTCAACAAAAATAATTTCCATGTTCAACAACATGAATAAACCACAAACATGTTCAAAATACCAATTTTTAACACATTACGATACTTGCCTCGAAGATGGCAAGAACGAAATACTTCAATGATCTCAACACACTCGAAGGCCGCCTCCTTCGATCAACGTAGCAAGCTCGAACCTTAACAAAAGAAATGATATACAAATCATCTCAAGTCGAACGATTGCCTAACAATTCGATCTACGGCCCAAAAGCTTAAAATATGCAATCTGCCTGAACCACATAGCGTACGATACGTACTCTATGTAGCGTGCGCTAAGCCTGCCTGTTAGCGTACGCTATCGTATAAGCCTAGCGTATGCTAGCCACGGACTGACAGTTCTCTCTGATCAGCCGACTGACTCGACTGATATCATAACGTACGTTACGTACCACACGTAGCGTGCGTTAACTTATCCCCGATAGCGCACGTTAACTAACGTATGTTAGCGTGCGCTAACCGTGCATGGCAGATTACTACTGGTAGAAAACTGGATCTAATGGTGATGAACTCATGAATTCTATGGTGATAATACAAGTCATCCCCGAGCATATCATGCTAATAAGGTTTGTGAAAGTTCTATACGTACTAAATGACTATGAGATTCAAAGATACGTATAATCATTACTACACTATCATTCATCTTGATCTTCAAGGAAATATTCTAAGTTCCGTTCGTCCTACGTTCCAAAACGCATGATTCCAATGTGTAAAACGTAACAACTAGGTAATATCCATCTACTGATCACAAATTGGTTTGAAGCTGCTTAGGAGTTCATAAACTAAAAAGGTTCAATGGTTCATACGATGAATAAGTGCCGAAACGTCGAAAATATCCTTCTAACACATGATGATCGATTTTGAACGAAATAACTGACTATACAAACATGATCAAATCGTCCTTTAGAACACTACTAATATTAGTGAAGAATCACCTACCTCAAAGTAGTGAAGAACAAGGAGAAAATCGAAGCAATCCAACATCGAAGGCTCGAACACCAATCCTCAATGATCTACAATCTTCAATCACGAGCTAGGATGTTGATATGAGGTGTTTAGGATGTAGGAAGTTATACTCTAAGTATAAGAATTCGGATGTGGGAAAAGAAAGGACTGAAAATACGAAAAGGATGTTGTCCTACTTATAGGAAATGGTTATTAGCGCGCGCTAGTCCCTGCTCGTAGCGTGCGCTAACGGATACTGACTTTACTGTACTCAGCACTTAGCGCGCGCTATGCACATGCCTGTAGCGTGTGCTAAGGCGTTGACTTGGCTTTTCCCGAAAGCCGTCCAGGTTCATCCCGACACAATCCGACCAAGATCCCCGGCCTGATCTCACCTACCACACGTCTCAATCAAATTGACCACGCATAGCGTGCGCTAATGTTCCTCTGTAGCGTGCGCTATGGATCCATGTTAGCGTACGCTACACATAGCCGATAGCGCGCGCTACATGCGCAGAATTACAATTTTTAAATCACATACACGAAATCATACGCTCAACAACATCGGATTATGAAATACGGAGAAAATACTCAGATCAAAGTGCACAATTACAATGTTACAAGTTCCAAATACATATCAGAAATCTCGGGTATTACAAGCTCGGTCCTGTATGCCCGAATGATTTCTGGAACTGGCAAATTCTGAGGCCCTGCGCTGAAGAAACTCCGTGCTCGTGCAGTTTGAACTGATCGGGGACAGTACTCATCTCTCAATAGTTTGGAAAACTCGGGCCATCCGACTATTCTGTCCTCTGGCTTATAGGTCCTCCACCATCGGGCTGCGGTGTCACGGAGCTGGTTGATCCCGAGTGGCACTTTTCGGTTTCCTGGGCAGCCGATCACCTCGAAGGCAGTCTCCATCTCCGAGATCCAATCGTCCACGTGCTTATCCCCTGACCCATCAAATAATGGCGGTCTGGCCTTCAGCATTTCTCCCAGCCAGCGGTCCTTCCCGGTGTTCTCTTCTATGTTAATGACTGGTACTTGTTCTGCCCGGTTGACCTGAGCGATTCCCATAGCAATGGCCTGGGCGAGAGTCTGAACAAAGGCTCGATCAAATCCCCTGTTGTTCTGGTTTTCCGCTTCCTGTTCGTTCTGATTAACAGGCGGTAGTTGATTTCCGGCTGGATTAGTTTCTCCGGTGTTTCTGTCTTCCTGCTGGTTCATAGCGGAACCTTGTGCGTCATTTACGTTTCTTCTAGCTCCTCGACGTGCCATTGGTGATGTTCGTTCAATCTAACAGGTTAGTTTAATGCAAAGGTTCTCTGAGTTCTTACTGAATCCAAACATCATACTCGATCTTTAAGAATTTACGTGTATTTTACCTCGACATCCCTCGAGGAGTTACGGTCGTCAGAAGTGTTGGATTTTGAAGGCAAAACGTTTTCAAAATGGAAGTAATTACCCCGAACCTGAATACGAATCGATGATACGGTTACGACGTACTCGCAAAGACGAATCTAAGAGCTAAGAGAACACACAATTCCGACCACCTGAAGGCTCGAAATTCAACAATGGAAGTAATTACCCAAAACTTTGGGAAATTACGAAAATGGCCCAAAACGTCCGAAAATCACGATACGCGATCGAAACACCAAACCAAAGCTCGCAACATGAATAATAACATTAAATGAACTTACGAGAAACTCGAAACAACATTTTCGGACGAGATTCGCAAGAATCGAACTCAAGTGCGGAAAAGTCGCTAAAAAGCTCGAAACTCAACAAAACGATACCGAAACGAACTCGGATGACAAAAAGTGCAGAATTAATCATTCTCAAAATGACGAAATGGTCATGAGCGAGTCGTCAAAACGGACCTCCACCGGAAAAATAAAAATTACCGGAAATCGAAATTGCGGATATTACAGTGGCCCCTCTCTTGGTCCGTTCTATATTCCAGTGCATTCAGGGAGGAGCAAATACGAGGTTGAAGCACCCCTCTCTTATCTGTGCTCTGTGCCGGCAGTCGGGGCTGACGTGGTCAGACGACGAGCCGATGCTGGCTCCCCAGGCCCCGATCGACCACCGCATCATCTCACATTTTGACCAGTGGGGAGGAGCGCCGGTGCACGCTCGGGGGAGAGGATTTTTGCTGGATGAGGCCCACGAGGGGTCCCCCGAGCCTCTTTTGCTGACACATGGATATGCCGGTCCGCCGCCCGACTGTAACGCCCCCAAAATGAACCGGGACGCCACAGTGCCGTAGATCCCATGAGGGACCCACAAGGCAAGTTTTTGAAAATATTTTATTAAAAGTAGTAATATTCGGAAGTAATTAAGAAAGTATTCGTACTACCCAAAGTACAAAAGCAAATAGTGTCCGTACATACGGTTATTACACAACGTGGAATGTTCAAATTGATTTAAGAAATTAACAGGCCTTCTTCCAACACAGCTCATGCCTGGCCGTAACCTTCGGGGGTGTCCTGCACAAATTCAACAAATTTACCTGGCACGACATGTCGTGCCAATAACCTAGGTCAGAAACAATCCAAACCAAACTCAAAGGTAAAATCTAAAAATTTCAAGGAATAAAGTTATCACCGAATGTTCCATGTTATTCCTTTTATCAGCACATAAACTCCCAAGGTCGCAACCAAGGGTCACAGAAGTATCTACACAGGAATACTCCGAACGTGGGTACCATTCAGGTTTTATCCCGCAACACGGTCCAACAAGAAAACTCCCAAGGCCGCAGCCAAGGGTCACGGTAGTATCTACTCGGGAATACTCCGGACAAGATAATCATAAGAGCACCATTCCACAATAGTAACATTTACTATGTCTAAAATTATAAGACGTAAAGTCTGAGCAAGATTCACTTTCCTCAAATCCGACGAGAGTTATTTCTTGACAAGGCATCGGCTTGAACGATCGCACTTAGAAATCCGACCTATTACCTGTTTGTCGATTAACATCTTATGATAACAATGATGATCAACGACGTTCCTCCCCCTCCCGCCTGTTAGAACCCTATCCTAGTTGCTTATGATGCGGAATCGAATTTCTCCGTTTTTAGCCATAATGCGTGCCATTAATTTCTTAGGTTCGGCAACATTCTTTATAAGTTATCCTTCCGCTAAACAATAGTGTTCTAACACAACATTCCTAGTTAATTATAACCAACAATCACCAAGATTTCATCGTTGTCTTAATATGCAAGTCTAGAAGGATTAATCCATCATCTCAACACGTTTCGGTATCTATTCGGCTAGAAATTGTTGGTAAGTTCATCAAGGATTCATTAACGGTTTTATTCAACATGATAATACGGTTATACATGAAATCCTTCAAGATGATTCCAAGAAGTTGGTGATTAGCAATATGATTATGAGTTCTACCATTATTCATTCCAATTTCTAGCTTTGATGGATATCGATTAACAATTACGATAGTTATATACCGGTTCGATTATTACTGAGGGTTCTAAGCTACCCAAGGCATCCGAGGTTTACTATAACTTACTAAACAATACTGAAATGAGTTCAAGGTTGGATAAACTTACCTTTACTGACAGAAGATGATGAAGAACGACGGTGGACGAAGGAGAACGAGAGGATAACACCTTCAAGACCTTCCCCGAAGCTTGATTAACGTACTCTAATAGGATAGCACTTGAATTGGGAGGTTAGAATTGGTTCAAGGATGGTGGAGAGCATTGTACAAGGAAGAAGAATGAATTTTGGGATGGAAGAAATGAAAGGCAAAGTGTTCTTTTATAAACTCAGATTTCCCTTACGTACGTTATGCCTGACGGTTTACGTACGTAAGAGACTTTACGTACGTTATGGCAAAATATTAACGTTCGTAAGGAACTCGCTGGAACGATTTACACACATCGTTACGTACGTAACGAAAGCGGGTTAACATACGTAACACCTCGTTGACTGGCCTGTCGCAATCACGCCGAAAGTTGGTCGGCATGCGTACTACCTGACGAAGATTCATGTCCGAAGACCGAAGACCGATGTTACGTACGTAAGGGCCGATATTTAACATACGTAATGACTCAGATATAGCGTGCGTAATGACTCGGAGTATAACGTACGTAAAGGACAGTTTTGTTTGCTAAATTATTATCACATTAATTTCTCATGACACGACTCCCTCTCCATGTCGTCTGGAAATCTCTCGGGGAACAAGACGTTGGACACCATCATATTCGCACCGATAATTGCCTAACGACATCGAGGTATGTCACTGAAAGTTCGTCAATCATCATACCATCACAATACACGAATAACAGATGCGAACAATACAGTACAACCATATTATACAAAATATGTTTTATTGCAATGGAGTACATTTATTTATCAAACAGAAGAAATGGACGTGAGCGCCCAAAGTGAAAAAGCATGTAATACTGGTGGTATCACACCGACATAGAGAGATTGCAGGAGATGTTTGACGGGCTGAGGGAGGATCTGAGGAGAGAGAGAGAGAGGAGCTGATAGAGGAGACGAGGAGAGAGATAGAGGATATGAGAGATGAGATGAGGAGAGAGAGGGAGAGTATGCTGGCTGCCATGCGAGAGGAGCAGCGGACGGAGCGAGCGAGCGTTATTGCTGTCGTCAGAGCTGAGATGCGAGAGCAGGCCCGACGGGCCAACCGACGAGAGGCGAGGCGTCTGGCAGCGAGGGACGCCTACCATCAGGAGCACCTTGCCGCTTGGACGGCCCATATCATGCATCCAGACGGGCCATTTATTGCACCCGCCCGGCCAGCCACACCACCCTCCTCACCGGATGATGCCGGCACCAGCTCGTGAGAGGACTGGAGGGGAGTACTTGACCTTTTAATTTTATTGCATATCATATTTTGTCCATTGAGGTCAATGTACGTCCTAAGTTTGGGGGGGGTTTACTTTCTGTTGCTACATTTATTGTTGTACTTTATTTCGTTGCACTTTTTCATTACTTTGCGTTAATTTTTTTTTCGATAGCCTTGCTTGTTTTGATTTGACTCTATTCGTGAATTTTTCGTGCTTCTATTTGTGTGATACTGATGTTACGACACTGTTTTTCTCTCTGAAGAAACGGTCGAGTTTTAGTCGAGTTGCCGTCAGTGATTTCTGTTTCTGCTTAGTATTCATTTAGGTCCGAAATTTTCGGTTAAGAGAGGTCTTGGCGGATAAGAGAGGATACGTTTTAAAATCACCGTCGATACGTTTGGTTACATTTTTCGGTTAGTTAGTCGTCCAGTCACATTAGTCGTGTTGGCACTTAGATTGAGTTTAAAGTCGGTCAGTTTTCCCCAAAAAGTCGAGATATTTTTGTTCTATGAAGGGAAGTCTAGTAACCGGGGGTATTCACGTGACCCGTTGTTTACTCTCGCGTAAAACGACGACCCTGATTAGACTAGTGATTTAGAGATTTCACATGTGCCAATGATAGGGAGCCTAGTAACCGGGGGTATTCATGTGACATGTTGTTTACTCTCGTGTAAAACAGCGACCTTGATTCGGACATGCGGGAATTATATATTCGAGTTGTTTCACCGCTGTAGAAGGGAACTTAGTAACTAGAAGCATCCATGTGCCCCATGAGTGTCTTTTACGTCAAACGGTTTCCCAAGACATGAGAATGGAAGTTCCACCCTAGGATTATCCCGATGAAACATTCCGAGATCCGAACCTAGTGGTCAACTCGAATCAATTTCTTGAGCATATATATATAAGGGAATACTGTCCGAGGATTATTTTTATGAAACTCGTGAAAATTTTTGCCATTAGACTGTGGAACGGGGCGAACTAGCTTGTTTATTTTAACCTTTCAAATTGACGGTCGATTTGATTCACGTTTGTTAATCTTTGAGCTGGATTTTTTTCATGAACGAGTAATTAGGACTGAACTTGGTTACTTTGTAGAATCAGTGTTCTGAGTGTAGCTCGCTATTATGACACTCGTAATATTCAGAGAAAATTTCAAGATAGTATTGATTAGGTAGAGCACTACGAGTTGCACGATTATTCACGACATTCTTTTGTTGAAATTAATTCTTTTTGCTTGAGGACAAGCAAAGGTTTAAGTTTGGGGGTATTTGTTAGGCGTATTTTTATACGCTTATTTATCATTATTTTGTATTATTTTGGAGAGTGAATTTGCTTAAATGAATTTTTAATGCCTTAATTTTGTATGTTTGTCAGGAAATTGAAGTCCGAAAGCTAAAACGAGGCGAAACGGGCGAAAACGGCAAATTTTGGCTGTGAGCCGCGGCACAAGGAAGCAGGGCCGCGGCACAGGAAGGCAACCAGCGGACACAAAGTAAACTGTACTCTGTGCCGCAGCACAGTTCAGGTGAGCCGCGGCACAGATGAATCAAATGGCGCCCAGGCATCCAGCTGAAGGCCGTGTGCCGCGGCACAGATTTAGTGAGCCGCGGCACACTAGGCGGTTTTTGTGTCCTCCGCGCGGATTTGGGCCGTTTCGAAGCCAGTTCTCGACCTACTCACACGGACGCGATTTGGAGACGGTGCAAAGCTATAAATAAGGGTTTAAGACCCTAATTAATCATCTTTGGATCTGGGGAATTAGAAAATCTTGGAGAGGCGGCAGAAGAGGAAGAGAAGCAGAAGACTTCAAGAGCAGAGGGCAGAAGCCGAAGAACGGAGGAATCCGAGCTTCATCTGCGTTTGATTTTAATGCTTTCATTCATTTATTTTGTATTTTCATTTATTAGTATGTCAGGCTAAAACTCTAATCTAGGATTTTGATGAAACTTACGTTTTGACGGATTTGCTTGAGATTATCTAGTTAATTACCTTTTTGTTGAGTTTTCCCAATCGTGTTTAATGCTTTCAATTATCTGGCCAATAGTTGTATTGATTTAATCATTCAATTCGAATCGGGAGAGGAGAATTGGTGAGGAACTATTGGTGAGGACCGTTTTATTTTGTGAGATAGGAATATACTCATAGGAACTACGTGGCCTTTTGGAGATTTTATGCTTTTTGCCTATTGACGAATTAATTCACCTAGGGATAGAGTGCGTTATTCGCCTTTAGAAAAATCTATTGACCTCGGGAGAGGCGGTAGAATATATTAGCAATCTCCGCCTTCAATAAATTGGGAAAATTATTTACTTCAGATAATCGAGAGTAAATTCAGATAAACCGAGGTGGATTCAGAATCCTAGACTTATTCATCATTTGATTTTCTTTCTTCAAGCGATCATTTTCTACTGTTTAGTCTTTTAATAATTCTTTTAGTAATTAATTACAAAACCCAAGTTCGATTTTTCGAATAAAACTGGAATACATAAAAATCGGTAGTTAGTGATTCAGTCCTCGTGGGAACGATACTCACTCATCACTTTATTACTTGTAAACGATAACGTGCACTTGCGTGTAAGAAATATCGCAACACTTGCAGCCACCGGTCACCTCGATTCCCCATGTCTGGGATCCCTTGCTGTCTCTCTCTCCCTGCTGTAGTCCCACCGCCACTTGCATCTGGTCCACGACTTGGGCGAACTGAGTCATCTGGTTCACCACTTGACGAAGGATCTATGGTACAGCAGGTTCTGGTTCGTTATTAATATATTGTTTCGGCTCGTCTGAGCTATGACTGGCCTGATTAGAAGGCGATGCTTCCCTTTCAGCATTTCTTCGTCTGCGTCCACGACCGCGACCACGTCCACGTCTGCCTCTCAACATACTGTAAGCATAAATACTCAATATACAAGAATCAATATCGTTCGAATGTTCAAGTACAAGGAAATATAACATGCAAAAGACGAGATAGAGTTTAGGAACTTACAACCACCGCCCGCACGAAGACGTAGGCAGTACAGTGATGTTATTCGCGGACGGTTACTTCAAAAGACATAAATGACCCCTATTCTAACCCAACGGCCAAGATATCCATAATCTTAGCTCCGATACCATATTCTGTAATACCCCCGATATATTCAGGAATATTACAGCGCCGTAAATCCTTTACATAAGGATTTACAAGGCTGAAGAATCGAACTGACCTTAACAGGTACAAGTAACTGGAATAAGATACAACAGTTATGACAATACTGAAGATACAATTGTTCAATAGCAACTTATTAATACATCACCAAATTCAAATTCATCACAAACGACTACGTACTCGAGTACTTATTGAAATAACAAACAAATAACAGTCAAATACACCCAGCCGGAACATCACTCTGCACCCTCGTCGTCATGCAGCTCCAGTGGTTGTTTTCCCGCTCTACTGGATCCTGAACATAAACAAAATGTTCACCCCCGAAGGGGTTAGCACAACGATGCTAGTACAAGTACCACAACATATTATTCAACGTCACACGCAGAATAACAATAACGTAAATGATAAAATGTTAAACGAGTCTCCTCCTGCGAGAAACTCAAACATAACATACACAACTGATAATCACAACATGATATCATAACATACACATGGTAATTCCGACGATCCAGCGTTCACTGCCTAGAACCCACGATGATCCCGTCAGACCAACCCATGGTGGAAAAACCCGTCCGATGATCCAGCGCACGCTAGCATAGATCCCCCGATGATCCCGTCGGACCAACACGAGGTGGACATACAACAACGACATACATGCATGACAATATGTATAACATCAATACATAAAACAAATAAGGTACTTGCCTCGATTCGAAGACAAGAACAATACTTCCACGAAAACGAACACTCGAAGGTCGTCCCCCTCAATCAATCACGTAACAAGCTCAAACCTTTACAAAAGAAATAATATAGGGTTTATCTCACATCGTACGAATGTCTAACAATTCGATTTACGGCCAAAAACTCATAAAATGTAATCTGCCTGAACTTCTTAGCTCACGCTAAATACTCTGTGTAGCGTGCGTTAAGTCTGCTCGATAGCGCACGCAAACAACAAAGCCTAGCGTATGCTAACTATGCATGGTCAGTACTTCACTGATCAGCTGACTGACTCGTCTGATGGCCTAGCGTACGTTACGTACCAAACGTAGCGTACGCTAACTCGTGCTCGATAGCACACGTTAATCTACATAGCTTAGTGTGCGCTATCTATGCATGGCAGTTTACTACTGGGCAGTAGACGGACCTCAACATGATTAAACAAAATGAAATCCTCAGTGTTAGTTCATGTTACCTCCATGAATATCATGTTCATATGGCTATGAATGATCTTATGGATAACAACAACTTCGGATTCAAGGATATGTATACTATTATGAAACCATCTTCCATTTCGACTACAATCTTCATACGACAATTCGAAAGGCTTAACGGTTGATATCGACACCTTTATATCAATCAAAATTATCATACTGTAGTTGTTTAACATTCCATCTATACTAGATAAATCCTTCCATGATCAATCCCTTAGATCCATCTAACAATAATGATGTTAAAGTCAAGTCCATGATTGCTATGAAGTCATCTACTAGATTTGGATTACCAATGATAGAAGCTTCCTCTACTTGTTCATTGTAATAAGATTCGAATCATGATGTTCATAATCAAGGTACTTGAGGCATAACCATCTCTATATTCCAAACATGATGCATGTTGAATAATTTATTAATGAAAATCAATATCTTGTTAACATGATCATCTAATTCTTTAGAATCCAACTCTAAGTCTGGAGATAGGTTGAACATACCTTAATATGACGAAAATCACTGAACCGTAAGGTAGAATCCGACTCCGGTTGGTTGTATGCCACTCCAAGGTGCTACTCCACTTCAATGATCACTCACAAGTAATATCCAATATTCAAGGATCGAGAAGATGTTTTCTAAATGTGTTAGAAGGGAAATTCTTGCTCTTTGGTCTCTCAAGAATGAAGTATAGACGAAGGACATGGGAATAAAAATGGAGTGCTGACCCATATATAAACTTTCTACACAAAGCAGATTAGCGCACGCTACTAAGCATTCCTTAGCGCGCGCTAATAAGAGTTGACTTCAAAACTGTCCAGGTTCGTCCGCAGGAATCTTATCCGGACCCATGTCCCGGCTGGCGCATGTGTTAGCCACCCAGCTCAATAATTGAGTACTTAGCGCACGCAACTTCTACATACGTAGCGTGCGCTAGGAGTAGCTCGATAGCGCGCGTTAAGCTACATTCTTAGCGTGCGCTATCACGAGTTTGCATGAGAAATTTTGCATGTTGTTATGCTTATGTACAAAGATATCAATGCAAGAAATATCATACTCCAATCATCAAGATCACAATTCCGAATAATACAGGGTTCGAATACAGGTAAAATACATAGTAATAAATCCGGATATTACATGTGCTAAGCAGACCTCTCCCTCGTTGACTGCCTTACATACTCTACTCTTCCTCTATAGCGTACGCTATCCACAGCTCATAACGTACGTTAAGCTAACCTGCTAGCTTACGTTATGACATAGTTGCATGCATGAATTTGAAAAACCTTCCTAATATGATCATGAATGTTGGAATACTGACACGTCTTTAGTGTAACTATCGCAAGTGCACGATATCGTATCAAGTAGTAAGTAGACTTTTTGAGTCCGGTTTATCGATCCCACGAGGAAGTTAGGTTATATATTGAATTATACACTATTTAACTATTTGTTATAAACACACAATTTAAGAGTTTGCTATGACAATTGTAAAGAAAATGCAATAATAGTTCTAATATTCAAGAAAATAAAAGATTGCACTAATAATAGAATAATAAAAGATAAATGAAATAGTTGGGATTACAAACTTAGTTCATCATTAGTTATAGAAGATGTATAGAATATCATAAGATGAATTTACTTATTATGTTGTGTAGATTCGATTTTCCTTAAAAAGACGGTTTCTCTTTCGAACTATGAAACGCCCCTTATATATTGAATCAATCCACTATATATTCCTATGGTGATTGGCTTCAATACATAGCATTAGGTTTTATAAAAATAACTCAAAGAACCATCTAAAGTCTAGAGGTATATTTCTATCCCCTAGAACAACTTAGATTGAAGATCATTTGATCTAATCAAACATATTTTCTTTCGAAACATATGAAGACCATAAATATCGTCATTTATTGGCCAAATAAATAAAGATTGTTAAAACAATGAAAATCACGCACAATAATAAGTAATTCATAATAGATCTTTATACAAACTTAAATAACATGACTAACCTTGTTTATAATCTCAACTAAGGTAACTTAGCCCATGAAGGGTTTAATAAACATATTATAAGCTTGAGTGGTCATAATTAGTTAAAAAGGAGAAAGAATTGATCCTAACTCCCTTAGTAGATAAAGGAGAAAGAAGAAATAAACTCCCTTAACAACATATGCTATACCACTATTGCACAAATCACTCAAGAACACAAGTGTGTTGATCACACAAAAAGAAAATATTACAAAAAGTGGAAAAATATAAGATGAATCATGAATGATGATGGATGTAAGGGGTCTATTCATACACCTAAAGTCATCTAATAGCTCCAAAACTCCAGCATTATTACAATAGATCGGATCAATGCCAGCCATCCCCTCAATAATACACCAAAAGTATAAAAAATTAGACAAATGATTACAATCTGTCAAGAGTTACGGCCGTAACATTTAGGAGTTACGGCCGTAACTAGGATGGCTTACGGCCGTAACATTCAGTAGTTACGGCCGTAACATGACTTCATAAATTTGCATTTTGTGAGTTACGCTCGTACACGCCCGTATGGAGTTTCAGACTTCATTTTTAGCCCAGAATTTCTTAGACTTTGCGTTTTTGCCCCAAGTCTTCTTCGGATGATAACTTTTGATATATAACTCTGATTTTGAATCCGGAAAGACTGCCGAACTCGTCTCGGAAATCCCTACAACATGAATACATAAAAATTCAACAAAGAGAATATTTTATAAACATGTTATTTCTTGAGTAAATCAGTAATTCAATCCGTTTAAGACTAGATTTACATCTTCATCCGATAAAAAATAAAATTATTAAAAAACTAATTAATTAAAAGCAGAAACGAGTAGACTAGCTTAATTATGGGTGAAATTTATCGATACAAATCATGGATAAGTGTATAAAACTGACACTTATCACACCCCCAAACTTGAATTCTTGCTAGTCCCGAGCAAGACTCTTTATTATTCACGCTCCAAAAAAAATAAAAATAAGACAAAAATAAGAAAAATAATACACACATAAATTAAAATATAAAAAGAGAAAAGGAGATCAAAATGCCATTAATACACAACAACCAGCTTTATACAGTAGATAGAAATGAATCAAGATTCAAAATAAATCTACTAATGATTTTGAAGTTAAAACACGGTTTTATTTTGTAACTCAAAATGCAAGGTTTCCCCCCAAAAGGTTGATTATTTCTTTCCCACTCGTGATACACACGACTTCCTTTAATAGTTGCTCTTGATCACTCGTTTATTTTCGACTCAATATGAAGAAGAATTTCATCGGCGTCATCAAATATTGTGATTGTTCACGAAATTGAGTGTATTGAAATTCAGCCGCTAATTAATTCAAATCTGCTTATAAACTACATCCCTTTTAGTGATAGCTTTCACACCGTTATTTGCTAACGTGTAGCTCTTTTCACCAACACAATTTCTATTTTTTTTTAGGTGATAGCTTTCACACCGTTATTTGCTAACGTGTAGCTCTTTTCACCAACACAATTTTTTTCATCTCTCCTTTTTTTTAGGTGATAGCTTTCACACCGTTATTTGCTAACGTGTAGCTCTTTTCACCAACAACCTCTTTTTCCATCTCTCTTTTTTTAGGTGATAGCTTTCACACCGTTATTTGCTAACGTGTAGCTCTTTTCACCAACAACCTCTTTTTTTAGGGAATAGAATTTTTGCAGAAAATTATTTATTAGTTAAGCATGAAAAATCAAAACTCCACAAATTAAGTAAATTTCAGTTTTATTTTTCATCAACCGACTGATTCTTCTTTTCTCAAGGTAACGAATGACTCGATTTTAAATGATAACTACAAGGCTTGGAAAGAGAGATTAAGGATCAAAAAATTTTGGAATATACAATTTTTTTACTGGTTAAAACGATTTTAGAAGCTTGTATATAGCTAACTTATTGGTGTTATGGCCGGATCTAGAAATCTCATAAATCAAAATACTATATATATATATATATATATATACTAAAAAAAATTAAGGCAAATAACCAAAATATCAACACACCAAAATAATTAAAACATACCACCCCCAAACTTGAAAATAAAACTGTCCTCAGTTTTTATAAAAAAAATAAAAATAGAAAAAATAAAATAAATAAAAAATAAAATAAAAAGCAATGGAGAAAAGCAGAATACTCCCTGTTATGAAAGCTGATGCTTGAGCTAACGCCTTTTAGAATCTGCAAGAGAATAAATATACGAGGCACACAACAAAAGAAAATAAAATATACTCAGAAGTATAACACAATTTTTAAGATGCGCTTCAAGAAAGTCCGAAGAGCCGCCTTACGCTGCCATCAATGCTTTTATAAAAAAAACAAATAAAAATTACGGCAATAAAATAACAATACATAAATCGCGAATAGATACGCGTCAAGAGATCAAGAAGAAACTCCTTAAGCTGCCATCATTTAGCACGATTTTTTTACACACGACAGAAAGTAAAAATACAAGAGGTCCGACATGGGTTATCAAAGGGAGAGGAATGAATCCACTTTTCATTTTCTCACGGTAAAATCTTCCATCCAGACAATTTTAGCTAGAGCTGGATCTGGTTGAGGAACAAATTCAATGAGTTTTTTGATTAGTTCTTCTGGTGTTGTTGCAACGACTATGATTCGTTTAGCACGCTCGGAAATAAAAACCTTTTCAGCAGAGTAGTCGATGAAAGATAGTAAACCATCAAAGAAACCATTGACATTAAGCAGACCTATTGGTTTTTGATGAATATTTAGTTGGGCTCTGGTAACCACATGAAAAAGTTCCTCAAGAGTGCCAAAACCACCGGGAAGGGTGATAAAGGCGCTAGAATTATTTATCATGTGAGTTATGCGATCTTGCATATTTACAGATCTAAACTCATCTCCAATAGTTGCCCCGGTGATTTTACTTTCAGCCAGAGGTTTTGGAATTATTCCCAACACTCTTACTCCTTCCATATAGGCAGAAGCAGCAGCTCGTCCCATTAATCCTAGACTTTCTCCTCCGTAAACTACACGAATGCATTTTTCTCCTAAGGTACGACCCAAATTGTGGGCTGCTTAAGTAAACCATGCCTCTTTTCCATAACTAGCTCCACCAAAAATGCAGACTGTGCTAAATTTTTTTGTTGAAGATGATGACTCCATTTTAGAAAAGTAATTTATTTGAGAGAAAAAGAAGAAAAGTACAAGTTTGAGGGATGAATAAAAGAAATAAGCACAATATTTATTTATAGAAGAAAAATGAGGTAAAATTGTCTAACAAGTTTGTGATTGCGTTGATTGCGCTTCAACTACTCAATAGAATAATGAATGCATTTATTGCATATCACTCCCTTTTTTTTATTCAGAAAATCTCACCTTACGACAAAAATAAAAGATACTTACGTGTATGTACAGTAGTTGTGATTGTGGCTCACATCTTCCTCTGATTTTACGTTCAGAAACGGCCTAAACGCCTTCTATGAGTCGGGGAGAAGCTTCCCATCCAATTTTCTTATAAATTGGCAAACATGGTCTTTTAACGTCCGATTCCCAGGACGTTGTTCATATTCTGGTTTGAATTTATTCCACAAACATCGAATTCTGTAATGTACGAGTCCACTAGGATGCGTGTCAAGAGAAATTTCGATACCATCTAAATTCTCTTTATTCAGACCATCCTTAATGAATTGAATTTTATCTTCTCTGTTTGTAGATGGAATTCCTAAAGATCGACATTTTAAATTACAGTTCCATCTAGCACATTTATAGCAAACGACTATCATCTTTGCTCGTCGTTTCTTGGCATATGAACTTTTTCCAAGCTCTGGTAAAAATCTAGTCGGTATTTCTGTGAATTCACCTGCTATTCTTACTTTGGCTTCAATTATGAATCTAATATCAAAAGGTATACTTTTATTCATAAGCAACCTCATCCTTTCAATTCTTGCTTTGTAGATTTTAAAAATTACTTTTTTGCTCAGAAAGGGAAATATTTTTTCAATATTATTCAAAGTTTCATCCATAAAAAAAAAAGAAAAAGGATCAAATATCTACAAATATCAGTTGTTGTGGGAAACTGAAAAATCCGACTTTAATAGTCACGGAGTACCGTTATCCGCCACTTAACCGGACAGACACAATTGAGTACTAAGTTACAATGTCGAGAAATTGTATCTATAACAATAGTTAACAAGGTAAGATTTCAAAATAAAACTTATACTTCTCCGGTAACGGCGCCAAAAACTTGATACGTCTTTAGTGTAACTATCGCAAGTGCACGATATCGTATCAAGTAGTAAGTGGAATTTTTGAGTCTGGTTTATCGATCCCACGAGGAAGTTAGGTTATATATTGAATTATACACTATTTAACTATTTGTTATAGAGATATATATGATTGAAAAAGACAATTTAAGAGTTTGCTATGACAATTGTAAAGAAAATGCAATAATAGTTCTAATATTCAAGGAAATAAAAGATTGCACTAATAATAAATTAATAAAAGATAAATGAAATAGTTGGGATTACAAACTTAGTTCATTATTAGTTATAGAAGATGTATAGGAGATCATAAGATGAATTTACTTATTATGTTGTGTAGATAAGATTTTCCTTAAAAAGACGGTTTCTCTTTCGAACTATAAAACGCCCCTTATATATTGAATCAATCCACTATATTTCTATGTTGATTGGCTTCAATACATAGCATTAGGTTTTATGAAAATAACTCAAAGAACCATCTAAAGTCTAGAGGTATATTTCTATCCCCTAGAACAACTTAGAGTGACGATCATTTGATCTAATCAAACATATTTTCTTGCGAAACATATGAAGACCATAAATATCGTCATTTATTGGCCAAATAAATAAAGATTGTTAAAATAATGAAAATCACACACAATAATAAGTAATTAATAATAGATCTTTATACAAACTTAAATAACATGACTAACCTTGTTTAAAATCCCAACTAAGGTAACTTAGCCCACGAAGGGTCTAATAAACATAATATATGCTTGAGTGGTCATAATTAGTTGAAAAAGAGAAGAATTTATCCTAACTCCCTTAGTAGATAAAGGAGAAAGAAGCAATAAACTCCCTTAACAACATATGTTATACCACTATTACACAAATCACTCAAGAACACAAGTGTGTTCTGTAACAGCCCAAAAACAGTGGCTATTACAGTGCCGTGGACCCCTACTGAGACCCACCAGGCTATATCACAATATACCTTTAAAATCTGACAATGTGGCACCATACCACAACATTTATAAAAACCCCGGTGTGGAGTATGAGTTATTCATATCTTTAAACACGGGCAAACAAACACAGGATCCAAATTCGGTACAGACCATATGACGATGGACAGTACCTAACAAATCTTAGTACATTCATCTGACACAACATAAAAATGAAAGTCACAATAAAGTATAACCGAACAACCAAAAGACTCGGGCCCCCCGAAATAGCATACATCAGAATCCTCCGTCGCCATTGTGCTCCTCCTGTGCCTTGCCCTTTCCTCGCCCTGAAATACAAGTATTTCGCCCCAAACCACAGGGTCAGCTATACATGATAATAATTCTCATGACATTATACAATTCATATATACTGATCTCAAAGAAATCCACCGACTACTGAATATACCCCGAAGGCGTATAAACAATCAGACCCAACTGTCGAACATAACCAAATATACGAACGACCATATACTATGGCTCAAGACGGACGTCACAGTACGCCCGATCCGGAAATGTGTCCCTGCACATGTCCACCCCGTATACGGAATCCAGAATATACGTGGGACGATGTACCTGTAATACCCCGATTTTTCGGATATATTTTTCGTTTATATATTGGATATCGTGGATGGTTAATTATGCTCGAGGACGTTGTGAACGTTTGATAATGTTATTGAATTGAGTATATGTATTGATTTTGCCGTATGTTCGTATTCGGTATGTCGTGACTTTGGACAGGAATTGCTGAAATTGGCTAAGTATGGAATTGTTACGTACGTTAACAAGGTGAGCTTACGTACGTAATATTAGCATGGTTACGTACGTTAAGGCTAAGGTATTACGTACGTAACGAAGGCATCAGACAGGACCGAGTCCCGCCGACAAAGTGACCACGTGTCGGCAACTTTCGGCGGAGGATGTTGACAGGTGAGTCAACGTACGTGTTACGTACGTTATACAGGATGTGTTACGTACGTAACACGACCATTGTACTGTAGCAAGTCAACTGGTATATTACGTACGTTATATGGCATGGGTTACTTACGTAAAGAAGTTCACGTTTAGTACGTACGCTAACCAGGACAAGATAGCGTACGTAAGAGGTGTTACGTACGTTAACTTAGGAATGTTACGTACGTAACGAGCGGGGAGTTTATATAAGGATTGGCCGTCATTTCATTTCACTTCAGCTTTTCACTTCGTTTTTCTCACCTTCAACCCTTATAGATGGGTTCTTAATCCTTCTAAGTCGATCATGAGCTTAAAAACATGGAATTGGAGATCGGGATATGTAGATATTGATGATTCTTGAAATTATTCATGGTTCTTGGATTTTAGTTCAATTGTTCCTCTTCTTGATTCGTCCATACAAGGTAATTTTCGTATTCCTTTGATAGTTGGTAGTTCTTAATGGATGATTACATGTGAGGAACATGTTGGACAATCATGTTATAATATTATATGTTGATTATGATTGTGGGATCATAGAGTTCTTGATGTTCTTGAGGCCATATGATGACTATGATGATTTGATGATTCGTTTAACCGATTTAAGACGGTATTCTAAATCATAGTGATGATAGTGGTTGATTTAGATGAGATGAATCTTGATATGAGGTTGAATTCCGGATTGAATATGTTATGATCATTGTTACCAAGTTGGTTCGATTATTGATATGATTATTGTTCTAGGTTGATTAACCAATAGGTATAATCGTTTTGCCGCGGTGAAAAGCCGTAGATTCCGTCGATCTGGGTCAAGAGCTCGTAGACGAGGGCGATGAGTTCGATGTTGGTTTTGTCGTGTTGGTATCCAGGCAAGTGTTTACTTGTTCGGTTGTAATGTTTTGATGAGTAATTCCATTTACATTTCATAAGTATTTTATGTTGTATTGCATATTGACGAATGTTCAGTGATGTTCTAAAAGGATTAGAATGCACAGTTGATGATTGTTGAGATACTTGGACAATCTTGGGAAGATTGTAGTATTCGGATATTGTTGATGTCATTTTGGATATTCTTGGTCTATGGTATACATTTTGGAAGGAAGTCCGGATAGAGGTATGTTTTGTGGTAATCGTACATAGAATATTGTGTACGGGAAGGTATTCGGTATTGAGGTATTATGTGGTATTATCGTGATATTGGGATTTTGATGAGAATCGTTGGATTACCGGAAGTGGTAAGGTTATCGTTGAGGTTATTATTCTCATGATGCATGGCATGTGAATATTTATGTTTATGTACTTGTGGTTATTTTTCGGGCATTATTGCTGACCCCGTTGTGGGACTTGTTTTTCAGGTATTGAGAACTTTGATGGTAGCGGTCGTGAAGCGAGGATTCCGGACGATACTGGCTATGGCATATTGTTGGGGAATCGTGTATTTTGTTTGTGTATATCATTATTGATATATATGTATATTGGACTGTATTTCTATCCGCTGCGTGAGTTCTTTCAAATGGATTTCGGCTTTATGCCAACTGAGTTTGATTTCGAAAACCGATTCCCTTAACCGAGTTTTTGGCCTTGATTATCTTGACGGTGGTTGGTGTTTTCAAATGATTTTGTGAGTTTTGGAAAATACTACCGTCATCGGCCTTTTTGGGCATTTTTGTAATTGGTTTTTAGCCTGGTGGGTTCCGGCGCAGGGCCCACGGCGTGTAATACTCCCGTATGGTTTTGTGGGTGTTACAGTACCTAATTAGCCTCACGAACTACATCTCGTGTGCACGATCTAAATGCGGAAAACATCCACGCATGATCATCAAGTGCCCGGCTAAAAATCCTACACATAACCAATCGGCGCGCAGATATGACTCCAGAGATGTCACGATACAACATGACAACGAAACTCAACGAATTACACTTTTACCAAGGAATCGAACAACTCACCGAAGTGTCAACAAAGCTCAAAAGGACTAACGGTAACAAGGACGGTAATTTCGGGTGTATCATCCCCAACACCATGACAATTACGATCAAGGGTATCACCATATCACGAATCATAGATTATCAGAACATTTCATACACACGAAACGCATAATAATCACAAGAATTCAACCATCACTATAACCAAGCAAGATAACTTGCCTCAATTCCGTAGACGAATAATCCTTCTTTGAATGGTCAAACGAACGGTATCCTCGTCTAACAATACTCACGTGAACAAGCACCTTGAATGAAATGTAATTCATTCAACAACACATTTGTATGATAATGGTATTATTACATAAATAATATTCGAAATTTTACTTGAATAAATCAATCATCCTATTGATCATTTTAATGTTTTTATTACAAATCATTGTATGTTTATCATGTTCGTTCACATATTCTAACCTTAATGTTAAATACTTGATGTCTAGTTTATCATCAATGTAATATCGTGAAAATATCTTTTCAAATCATCGACACTTCCGATTACGATATAAGTTTGTGTTTAATTACGTTCTTCATTATTTTACCAACGATTACATTCAAAACTTGATTACTATATGAAACATAAGTTTAAGTTTTTAGTGAATTAAGAACATCATCTTAATTTACGTTTCTTAATACGCCCGGATTAATGAAATGGAATTCGGCTACTCATCTACCGCATTTGTATCATCATATTCAACACAATCCTCTTAAGAACATTATCAATCTATTAATGTAGTGATTAACACCCTTTAATGAAATCGATAAATTCGAACATATGAAGATTACAACTTCCTTCTATCAACATTCATTGTTTTACTTTGAAGAATTTATTAAAAGCCTAGTTATATCATTGGATACTTGAAATTTTTGAAGTAACTTCATCCATCTAACAAAGATCATCTACAAAGGGTTAACATAATCTTTCCAACAATTTCATTACAAAGGTTTTAGAGGCCAAAAATCATGGTTCCATACTACCTTCAAGAATCAATAGAATGTTCAAGACAAATTTAACATTTCTCACTTTTAATCATTAAGGATGTCATCCCTAACATGTTCCTAGTGTTGAGACTATAATTAACTTCCGATTATCATGTTATACATCAGGTTGTTAAGTATATCATTATCAACACAATCATATTATGAAGTTCTTTACAACAAGAAGTAACACTAATACCTTCAATGTTAATCTTCACTTAGTTTGAGCATGATTCAATTAACTTATCATGTTTGCACTAGTTTAAACTAACATTATGTGAAGTATTTATCTACTAACATCATCATAAGCATGGAATTGATATGAGTTAAAGAAATACCAACCTTAAAATGAAGAACAACACCAACACTTCAAGGGATACACTTCAATCTCTAGCTCTCCAAGTCACCAATCAAGAGTTGAAGCTCCAACACAAGTTAGGAAGGCTTAGAAATGAAGTTGGAGGGGAAAAGAATCGTTCCTCAGTTGGGAGGTTGAAAAGGGTCGAGTAGGAAGTGAATGGCAAGTCATACATTTATAATCTGAACTTGACATTACGTACGTTAACGAACGTGGTTAACGTACGTTATAGCCTTTACGTACGTAATCTTGTGATCATTACGTACGTAACCAATTTCATCAAATCTCACTGCCTCAAAACACGCAATTGCTACGCACGTAACTATGTAGCTATTACGCACGTAATAGCCGTTGACTTGCCGCGATCGACTCCCGACCACCTACCGCCGCCCCACTACCGAAAGGCGGACTGCTGGAGGATCTTCCGCATTACGTACGTTAACGTATTGATGTTACGTACGTAAGGCGACCTACATAGCGTACGCTATGAAGACAGGTTAACGTACGTTAAGTACTATAACAAGCATAAATGGAATTTCTCCCAATATCACCCAACAACTAATATAGTATGAATGACCATGAATCCAACTTAACATAATTCGTCGATACTTGCTACAATATCACAGATATGGTGCGAAAACACTTAACTTAAATCATGAAATACAATATTAAAGGCGAGGGTATTACATGTTCATCATACAAAAAGAAAATATTACAAAAAGTAGAAAAATATAAGATGAATCATGAATGATGATGGATGTAAGGGGTCTATTTATACACCTAAAGTCATCTAATAGCTCCAAAACTCCAGCATTATTACAATAGATTGGATCAATGCCAGTCATCCCCTCAATAATATACCAAAAGTATAAAAAATTAGACAAATGATTACAATCTGTCAAGAGTTACGGCCGTAACATTTAGGAGTTACGGCCGTAACTAGGATGGCTTACGGCCGTAACATTCAGTAGTTATGGCCGTAACATGGCTTCGTAAATTTGCATTTTGTGAGTTACGCCCGTACACGCCCGTATGGAGTTTCAGACTTCATTTTCAGCCCAGAATTTCTTAGACTTTGCGTTTTTGCCCCAAGTCTTCTTCGGATGATAACTTTTGATATTTAACTCTGATTTTGAATCCGGAAAGACTGCCAAACTCGTCTCGGAAAGCCTTACAACATGAATGCATAAAAATTCAACAAAGAGAATATTTTATAAACATGTTTTTTCTTGAATAAATCAGTAATTCAATCCGTTTAACACTAGATTTACATCTTCATCCGATAAAAAATAAAATTATTAAAAACTAATTAATTAAAAGCAGAAACGAGTAGACTAGCTTAATTATGGGTGAAATTTATCGATACAAATCATGGATAAGTGTATAAAACTGACACTTATCAAATACGAATACGAGAAAAATCACACTTCGATTATTGATACCACAATATCGAATATTACAAGGTTCAAATACATATGAAAATACTCAACAATTATCCAGATATTACATTAACTGTGGCCGATCAGGACATTTGCGCGTGACTGTGTTGGGTTTTACATTTATCTAATACAAGAAATATGAGCAAAAATACAGCGGAATAAAACACAAAAAACCCAAGAAGAGGATCTTCATGCAGTAATTTAATTGATTTAATAAAGTGTTCGTCGAATTATCTTAATCCGAAGAACATATCTAACTCCAGACCAGAAGCTGATAAAAATCGTCTTCCTCTTTCGGTGATCTACAAACGAACAATTTTCACAAGCCGGATTGCTAGATCCTTACGGATAATGTTGATAAAAAGTACAATAGATCATTCCATACTAGAAGGATTGTGCTGTTGATCAAAATCAACTAAGGGAAGAAGACATGATGGCTGAACGGGCTCCTTGGACAGAAGAATTTCGGTCGATTTGAGGAGAGGGAAGGGGGGCGGTTTTACTTACACAATTAGGGTTGTGTAATCTTAATCTTATAACAACTCCTTACCTAAGACTCTTTATTTATACTAAGTAAACCCTAGAGTTATATTATAGGTTACTTATTATTTAATCCTCTAATAAATATAATATCCAATATTATATTTATCTTTCCCAGTTGATATAATTAACTAATATAATATATAATATCAAATATTATACATTACGCATTATATATTTTTTAATAAATATAATATCCAATATTATATCTATAAATTATTCTTCTTGTCATTAATTGTCATTTGTGTGACCCAGAAGGCTTATATTATGTTGGCAATCGTTTAGTACCTTATTAAATGATAAATCATAAGCAGCCTCTAGAAAGACATTATGACTATCCAAATAATATAAGTTTATAGTCCATTAAACTATTTAACGTGTCAAATCCCTTTGTCGCACGATATCATACTTGAACTACGTCATGAATCCTGTCATACTTATTATGTTCAAATGCTTTCTCGATCTTAGGTAGACTAATTGAATCAAATGACTCTTCATTTGAGAATGGCCATGCATTTGCTTCAGTCCTACTTATCAAGGGGCCCAGCAGATATCTCTCTCCCTAAAGAGAGGGATAAATCCTTATCTTGATTATTTATTGTCCTCTACATGACTCCCACTAATCCCGATTGCTAACTTTTATGATCACCATGTTTCAGATGACGTTGGATTACGTCAAGGCATAATAATTATTATGTTGGACTCTATGATAGTCTCAGGTTCAAGGATTTATTAACATACTGTTATATTGAGATTCACTTATGATATATCCATGCAGTGACCTCAATGCGGGTCTGTCCTGTATTGCATTCTCCAACCAATACTCATAAGTTTGATCCGTACCATACGCATAACCATCCAATGATTATCAATCAAACTTACACTAGTATATTAATCAATTGAGTCTCCACTCAACGTGATTGGACCAGGGACATAAATAATCTTATTATTCGTGAATAACTATTATTCGATTATAATAATATTAAAACATGCATACATTATAATAATCAACGAGAAACAACTTTATTTAAATGTGACAATTGCAAAACTAGGCACATCGAATGTTCTAGGGAACTATTCCCAAAAATCTCCCACTTGCGCTAGGACCATTCATTCATGACTTTTAGTCCTATCGTTCTAGCATGCTCTTCATACTTTCCTTGTGAGAGAGGCCTGGTAAGTGAATCAGCAACATTCTCTTCCGTTGCTACTTTACGTATACTGAGTATGTGTTTGGATCTCTAGTCGGACCTTGACTCTTTAGCTCACGCAATAGCACTAATAAACACTTATAGGGCTTAAAAGATCCACATATTCTCCTCGGCCGCATCAGATGCTGCCAGGTACTCAGCTAGATTTATAGAATCTATGAGTGTGCTTTACTTGGAACGTTTCCAACTCACAGCACCTCCATATTAAACAAAACACAAAACCATCTGCGATCTTAAATCGTCTCTATCGGTTTCGAAAATTGCAACAGTGTAACCATTTACATCCCGCTCATCTCCCCACTACTACAAAACAGGGCTTTAACAGTAGTTCTGGAGCCATTTTAACAGCGGTTCCAGAACCGCTGTTAAAGGTGACAATTTTAAATTTAACAGAGATTGTATTAATAACCAATGTTAATTTAACAATGATTATTAATACAAACCGCTGTTAATATAACAACGGTTATTTATATAAACCGCTGTTAAAAGGACATCTAAGATTGGTTGTTTAGAAAAACTGTTGATAATGTTCTACATAAACTAACAGCGGTTTTTGACGAAACCGCTGTTAAATTTCCTTTTAACAGCGATTTTTATTAATAACCGCTCTTAAATTTTGTAGAAAATTAATAGCGATTTATATTACAACCACTGTTAAATGTTCTTTTAACAGCGGTTTTTTACAAAAACCGCTGTTAAATTTACAGTGTAATTCAACAGTGGTTTTTTTAAATAACCAACCTGCTACAGAATATAATTTCAGCAGTACAAAACCTCAATAATTCCATAATACAATTATCATCAATTCACCAATACAACAACACAACTTTCATCCATCCATCAAATACAATAATGCAAAATATTTCATTACAACTATCTATACAAGTGAATACAGATACAATGACGTTCCATCCGATTCAAAATAAATACAACAACACAATTCATGAACTAACCGAACAAAACAATGAATAATTCTTACAAAATCAAATATCAAAAATCTACACATATAAACGGTTCCTAACCTCCAAAAATTGTTTTGCCCCTTCGGTTCGGATTTCATGAATTCTATCCATAGGAAGTGCTGCAACATCAGCAAACATCCGCACATATAAACATATAAATAAACAAACTCATTAATTTAAATGATTAAAACACTTTTAAAATGAAATAATTTAAAAAAACTGAAATTAATTTAAAAAACTGAAATTAATTTAAAAAATTTAAAAAACTGAAATGAATTTGAACTGAAATAAAAGTTTATCACCTCCATCCATCCATCGATAATACGAGCTCGGACAATGGTCAACATCCAGTGCATGACGTGATACCCACACCCCAACCTCCATTTTGCTTATTACACTAAAAGGAATATGAAGCTCAATTGTATAAATATATATAGCTAATATATATCTATATATATGTGACTAAATGTATTACTTACTTTGGGATATATCCAAGTAATCGTCTGTTTAGATTTACTTATGCATACCCCCATCACCTTAAATGCGGTCATGACACTGTTCGAAAGAAGTACTAATGTATTATGAAATTAAAATAATATTTTTCCAAGTAAATGCTACAAATTAAAACTTATTTCTGGACTATGGCCTTAATGCGAGACTGGCCTTATGGTGTAGTGAGTAAAACCACATAACAACCCCTTTAGCAGAGATAATGACCAAAAGTTGCCAATGCTCACTACATTAACAAACATATTACAAGCGGGTAGGAGGGATTATTTAATTTTTCATATCAAACCAATCTAAACACAGCCACTTACATAATTATTAATATAAAAATCTACAAAGACATGAAAGAAATATTAAGACTTTTAGAGAAAAAAGAGGGTAGGGAGACGGATCTTAGATCTTTTCAAAATCAATTTATAAAAAAAGGAGAAAATATGCAAATATAACATAGATGCAATTTATAAATCTATACTTACGCATGATGGTAAGCTTCGAGGTATATCTATTTTTTTGCATCCGACATACGCGGAGAGATATATTCGGAGGTCTCCTCTCCCTTATTTCCCATATTTTGTACGGATTGATGATCAAAATATCCATATAAAACTTCGTCCATCGTGCCCACATTCAATTTCGATAAATACTTAATTTGTTAAACACAAAATTAATATATAATTTAGGGTCCAAACTATGAATTTTTGATAAATATACATGAATATGCATAGAATTACTTACAAAGTCCAAAAATGTAGACCGATAAACTAAGCCACTTCTTGCCTTGAACGATCTCCAAAAGATCACTCTAACTTGTGTACAAGGGAACGTCAGCACCACCACAGACAAAGAAAGTTGTATCCCATGGCACTTGTTGTTAGGAATATGCCCTCGAATGCCACTTAGAGGATGAGAAAGTGAGAGCATTGTATTGTAATTATGAATATTAAATTAAATAAGGCATAAATTATTTCTATATTATTGTATATCACAGGTATTGTGATTTGGTATAACAATAGTCCTTGCATTTGAGAACAAATATTCCACTCCTTATGGAGATAAGGAGATAGGCATTGGAAGTGTTTAGGGCTCGAATGCTTAACTGGTTCGCAAGTAGATAAAACTTAATTAGGCAGTAAGTTTAGACAAGACTTGGATAACGTGTACTTTGACATATAGAGTGTCTATCTTCACTAAGGGTTACTAGGAGCACACATTATAAGTATGCTAATAGAATTAGTATACTCGAACACGACTCACCTCGATTCGGTTCACATGGATATCACTCATGGATTGTCAATGACTGAATCGAAAAGTTGTGATAGGTATACGTGGACTTTTGACTTGAGGTTTCAGTAGGAGATGTGCTTGTGACATTAAGTTAGTCATTAGAGTAGTTCGATCCAATTGCCGGTTGGTGGAGTCAACCTTGAAATGCAACTTAGTGGGCAAGTAGCAGTCTCTACTGAATACCAAGATAGGATTCTTTCTTTTGTTGGTGAGCAGGTAAATGTCCTATGCGGTTAATGAGAAATGAGATCATAAGTCTTTGTCCAAAGCAGTTAAGCTAGTTGTATTTGATACACAAGAGCTCTGTGATCTCGGTTTGCATTAACAAAATGCATAGAGTCAAGTTACAATAGGGTTTGACTTTACCGTAACCCTAATACTTGACCGGGACATATGATTGAAGGGTTTATACGTATACAGTATTCACGACATAATGGTTTTGGAATGATCCGACCATTCGTTCTAAGTTAGGTACGGTACGGAGCACTTGACTGGCTAAGTGTTACCCGCACTCCTTGGTTTCTCCCATTGCTGACTAAGACGGATCTATGGAGTTGCGCACAATAATATTTGATGGATAAAATATGTATTTACTATCTCTTCATTAATATTGAAAATTAGATATCTAATTTGATTTGTTTGATAAATCATGCGGTCTAGCGAATTGAAATTAATTACTGGGTGATTAATTTAATTCATGAGTGATTATTTTTTGGAAATATATTATTATAATTTTCTATTTGATAAAGTTAATTAACTGATTAAGTATATATATATTTGAGATAAAATGAATTGTACTTAATGGACTAGACAGCGAACGTAGGGTACACGAACTGAGTGGCTCGGCTCATTTTTCTCACCAACCCAAAGTGGGACGCCCCCTCTCTCCCTCCTCAACTTCCATGTGCCTTATCGGTGTTGTCTTCATGTGTAGTGGGGTGCGGTGGAACATGCCTCACTTGGTGACAAAATGAAGATAAGATGTAATCTTATCTATATATATATATATATCATTATCAAGTGAGATGTGCTTGAACAAGTTGAAAAACACACACACTTGCAATCAATTCCAAACGTGAGTGTTTGAGGGAGAAGAGAAAATTTCCGTTCTTGTTTTCTTGTTCATCTTGGAGCGAGAAAAGGAAGAAGAGAAGAGAAGAAAAATATTGTATCGATTCCTAGACTTGTTCTTTGAGAACGAATTGATATATTATTTTTACGATCCATATCCGACGCATGATAACATAGAGACACTCGGTATTTACGGTGTTTTGATCATTCATCAAGCTACAACAAATTGAATTCGTGTTCGTGTTGGTGACCGGAAACGATCAAAGCTTGGCTAGGGAATTTTTCTTCAAGAAGATATTATCAAAGGTCTACGAGGGTATGATCTCTTAATTTTATATTCGTCATTTTATATTCATTTATATGATGCTTGATCGGTTTGGTTTTATCCGGTTGGACCAGTTTATCTTCCGCTGCGTATTTCGATTTATCACCGAACCCAATACTTGTAACGGCTCACTAAAAAGAGTCGTTGCAACACTAAATAACTCTGATGGTGTCATCTCTATGACTCGACCCGTCATCTTGACGAGCATGTTTCTTAGGTCGCTCAGATTGCTCAACATCCTGTATCAAATAGAAGAGTGTAAAAACCAACTATATCCGGAGTATCTTTTATTTAGATTTAATATTAACAAAAAACACAAAAGAAATATACCTTGATAAAGTCGGCAACGATAAGATTCTTTGGCCATGCAGTGAAGATACCTAGAGCTTTCCTCACTAAGCTTACCTCTTCAATTAGTATAGGGACTTTGGCACTGTCATCTACGGCCTCCTCAACTACTACCTTAACCAAATGAGCTGGTAAACAATGTAGGGTAGAATCTCCATGATGAACTCGACTAATAGCAACTAGACGAGGAGGATGCTCATCCGCATAAAATTCAAATTGACCAATGTCCCCAGACGGAGTCTTCCCTCCTGAAGGGCCAGAAATTGTAATATCCGCATTTTTCTTCCCCTTGTATTTCTCTTTATCGGCGTATTTCCCGATAGTAGTGACCCTTGTGTATCTTTCAGTGTATCTTTTCTATTATCTATGGGTTTTATCCCCGTTATTGTTGAGCGGAACCGTCGTTTCGGGGTTGCCGTGGGTCCATTCTATGTTATGTTAACCGTTGAGATGTTCATTGATGTTTCGTTCACCTTCCTGTTTTGGGAACCGCTCATATTTCATACCTAGCGCACGCTATTTTTCTCGCATAGCGCGCTAGGGGTTCTTAGTAGCGCACGCCACGTTTGCTCCGTAGCGCGCATCGAGTAGCCCCGGAGTGGCGGTGTTGTTTTTCCGCCTATCGGACTAGCGTATTAGCGCACGCTACATATGCTAGCGCACGCTAACGCCGAGGGGCTAGCGCACGCCGATGATGCCGTAGCGTGCGCTAGCGTGAGTGTCGATCGATTCCACTACCGAACCCGTTCAGGTGCCGGTTAGCGCACGCTACGCTTGTATGGTAGCGCACGCTAACGGATCGAGATAGCGCACGCTACGCTTGTATGGTAGCGCACGCTAACGTATCGTGGGTTCGGCGCTTGCCACCGGACTCGGCTGATGTTCGTAGCGCACGCTATTGGTCGATAGCGCGCTACCGAGAGGTTATTAGCGCACGCTACTCATGTATGGTAGCGCACGCTAACGGCCAAAAACCGGTTACCGGATCGGGACGCTAACGATAAGATTTGTAATCTTATCCCGTTAGCGCACGCTAATCTTGAGGCTTTAGCGTGCGCTAACACTCCCGGCTATATAAACCAGGAAGTTGACCGAGATGAACACCATTTCTCATTTCTTTCCTTCTTCCGCGGCCGAGCGACCCTGAGGCGATTTGAGGCGATTTTCTCCTTCCAATCACTTCGAGATTCTTTTGCTTGAGTTCTTGGTGTAGACTAACATCATCCACTTGTGTTTCTCATCCTAAATCCAAGGTAATCTCTTAGAACCCTACTTTTGGATAATTTGGGGTTTTGGGATTTTCTTCCGATCCGCTCCGCTTTTGTTGATGGATTCATGATGAATATGATTAATCTTGTTGGTATTCTTAGTTTCTACGGATTCATGGTATATTTCGTGATTTTTACGGAATCGATAGGGTTTGGTTGTGGTCCGCCCTCGTTGTTGTTTTTATACGAATATACATGAATCGTAGGCGGGTTTTCGGGTGTATTCCAATTCCGTATTCATTTAGAAACGGTTGTGATTGTGTTCTTCGAATCGTTAGGTTCGGTTTCATTGGTTCCTAGCGGTTGTCGGTGACTTTCCTTTCCGTTCTTCACGTCGTCAATAATTCGAGGCAAGTATTTTTGGAAACCTTTAAGCTTAACATGAAATGGTGATGTATATTACTTGTGTGTAACTCACCTCGTGTTGGCCCGACGGGGTCAAGGAGGGAAATCTATGCTGCCGCCCTGGATTTCACGAGTTTGTTTAGCTAGCCAGTGCGGGAGGGTCCTTAGAGGCCTCGTGCGGGAATCTATGATATTACTCTGTTCCCAAGGCGATGCATGTGCGTGTTTTGTTTTGTAATGTAGCCAGTGCGGGAGGGTCCTTAGAGGCCTCGTGCGGGAATCTATGATATTACTCTGTTCCCAAGGTGATGCATGTGCGTGTTTTGTTTTGTAATGTAGCCAGTGCGGGAGGGTCCTTAGAGGCCTCGTGCGGGAATCTATGATATTACTCTGTTCCCAAGGCAAATTATTTGACTGTTTGTTTCCGGAAAAGACATGTCTTGTTTTGGTTTTCGAAATGATTTTGGTGCATGTACTATGAAATGTGTAAGCGATTGGTTTGCCTTGAATACTTGTACTAGCGTAATTGCTAACCCCTTTGGGGACCCGTTGTCGGGGAAATTCTTGTTATGGATTTCGTGTTATGATTATCCGGACAAGCGAGCACCGTGACGAGACGAGGATGTTGGCTGTGGTCGTTGACATGTGCATTTGGGGTCTACTTATTTCCTTTGTCCATTTCGATATGGTTGTTCCCACGCTTTAAACTTATAGATTGTACTCGCGAGTACTTAGGCTCTTTGTTTCAAACTCCGTATTGTATTGTTTTTAAACCTGTCTCGTTGTTGGTTGATGCTTATTTTGCCGGTTGCTCGGCGTATCTTTATATGTCATATTATTTAATTGTGTATCCTCGCTAACCAAGATGGTTAGTCGAGTAGAGTTTTTCTATTGTAGCACGGTAGGTCCCATGTAGGGGTCTACACACAGTAACGTATTCCGAATATCTCGGGGTGTTACGTAAAATGGTATCGAGCTCTAGGTTTATGGATACCTAGGCTTGTAGGTTACTTGGGTCTAGTCGTGTTTTGTTTTGCACATTGTCACACCGCCGGCATCTCAAGATTTCCGGTGCTCGTAAGTTTCCTTACCCGATTGTTTGCTTTCACATACCGTATTTCGTTTCTTGAACCGTGGTTATTCTCCCTCTTTTGCTTATCATCGTAGTTTTTCTTACTCATCCTCGATATGCTCTGTTATCTTTTAACACCGGATGGATGCCGAGGAAACCGTGGTCGTGGTCGTGGCCGTGGACGCGCCGAGGACGTGGGGCGGCCGGTGGGCAGCCACGTCGCACTCTTCAGAGCCGGCGATCGCGACTGGCCGTCACGATCATGCTTCTTCTCGGAGCGCGCCGATCTCGGTATTGTCGCTGTCATGCAGCAAATGGTTAACCAGATGGCGGCTATAGCACAGGTGGTTCAGAACCCCGATCAGGCCCATGCTAATCGGGGCGGAGCGGATCGCTGGCTTCAGGATGTCATCAAGATGCATCCTCCTCAGTTTTCGAGAGCTTCGGACCCGATCGGCTGGGAAGGGTGGATCAAGGAGATATCCAAAGTCTTCACTGCTACTAATTGCCCCGAGGACCGTAGGGTCCCTATTGCTCAATACTTTCTCACGAGAGATGCTACAGATTGGTGGGAGGCCGTTGGTCCCAAAGATCACGTTGCTTCATGGGCCGAATTCCAAGAATTGATGGAGACCGAGTATTGTCCGTGGCCGGTCAGACAGGCTCGAGTGCATGCTTTCTACGATGCTCAACCTCGGGATATTCCCGTATCCCAAGCTATTGCTGATTTCAACAAAGAGTTGGGTTATGTGAAGACCCAAGTTGTCGCAGAGAGCGATAAAATTTTCCATTTTTCCAGGAGGATGAAGCTGCCCATTCGGGACTATATGTCTGGGCTCGTCTGTACTACCTTGAAGGATTATCAGAGTCGAGCCCTTGCTTATGATATGTCGGTGACGGCTAGCGATTTGGCTCGTGAGAGCAAGAAGCGAAGTCGGTCGGAAATTTTTCGGTCCTAAGAGTGGAGGCCGGCAGAAATCTCAAGCCGCAAATATTTCAACGGGCGGTTCGGCTCGTTTTTCCGGGAGTTTTCGGGGTGCCGCGGAACCTCCGCTCGTGAACCCACATGTTTTAACTGTGGTGTGCGGTGGCCATAGGAACCGGCAGTGTTCTCGTCCAAGTTTACTTGTCACACTTGTGGACACCGGGCCACAAGGCCCCTTTTGCGAGCAGATCAAGCGGCTTCGTGGCGCCTGTTCTTCCCAATCCGCACTGTTAGAGCCGAGTGTGAACCAGTGGCTCATTTGCTCGCCGCCTCCACCGAGTGCCGGCCGAGGTAAGGGTCGGGGTCAGCCCGCTAGGGGTGGAGCTTCCATGTCGGCTCGCTCACCACGTATCTATGAGATGAGGAGGGCCGATGATCCAGCAGCCTACCGTGGCGAGTGTACCGTTCACATTCATTTCCATCCCGTCTGTGCTTTTCGATTCGGTGCTACGCATTCATTCATTTCTCTAGAGTGTGTACGCCGTTAAGTCTCATTGCTTGTCACCTTGCGAGCCTTTCATCGTTAAACTTCCTAGCGGTGATAGAATTGTCGGTGATCGAGAGGTCCGAGATCGCTCGTGTTTATTTGTGAGAGAGCTTGGCTCTCTAATCTTATTGTCGTTAATATCGAGGGTGAGGATTTGATTCTCGGGGATGATTGGCTCGAGCGGCATGGCGCAATCATGAACTACCGCACGAGAATCATCACTATGTTAGCCGAGGACGGCACCGAGCACTCTTTTGCGGGGCGAAAGAGGGGAAACCAGAAATTCGTCATTAATGCCTTGAAGGCGATGAGTCTCCTGCGAAAGGGGTGTACTGGATATTGGTGTTACGCCTTGAAGGCGGAGGATGGTGGAGTCGAGCTTTCGTCGATTCCAGTCGTTAATGAGTTTCCTGATGTATTTCCTGACGAATTACCGAGATTGCCACCGGATCGTAAGGTTGAGTTTGCTATAGAGTTAGAGCCGGGCGCGGCTCCTATTTCGAAGGCGCCCTATCGCATGGCACCTTCAGAGATGTCCGAGTTGAAGAAGCAGTTGAGTGAGCTTCTTGAGTCGGGGTATGTTCGACCAAGTGCCTCACCTTGGGGCGCACCGGTCCTGTTTGTGCGGAAGAAGGATGGTTCACTACGTTTGTGTATCGACTATCGCGAACTCAACAAGGTGACCATCAAGAACAAGTATCCTTTGCCGAGAATCGATGACTTGTTTGACCAGTTGCAGGGAGCTGCGGTATTCTCGAAAATTGATTTGAAATCGGGGTACTATCAGCTTCGGGTGAGAGAGTCCGACGTGCCGAAAACAGCTTTTCGGACGAGATACGGACATTATGAATTCGTAGTTATGCCTTTCGGGTTAACTAATGCGCCGGCGGTGTTCATGCAGTTGATGAACAAAGTCTTTATCGAGTATTTGGATAAGTGTGTCGTCGTCTTCATTGACGATATTCTTATCTATTCGAGGAATGAGGAAGAGCATGCCCATCATTTGCGGATAGTGTTAGACATTTTGAGGACCGAGCAACTCTATGCGAAGTTCTCGAAATGTGAGTTCTGGCTGAAGGAAGTGATGTTTTTGGGTCACGTGATTTCACCAAGGGGTTCGTGTGGATCCGCAGAAAATTGAGGCAGATTGGATTGGGCATCGCCACAAATGTGAAGGAGGTCCGTAGTTTCTTGGGTTTGGTGGCTACTACCGTAGGTTCGCCGAGGGTTTCTCAAAACTAGCTCGGCCACTTACTCGATTGCTCCATAAATCCGAGAAGTTCGTCTGACCGATGAGAGGCCGAGTTTCGAGGAGCTGAAGAAGCGTTTGACTTCAGCCCGGTCTTGGCGTTGCCATGGGGCAACGAGGATTCGCCGTTTATAGCGATGCTTCGGTCGTGGTCTTGGGTGCGTATTGATGCAAAGACGGCAAGACCATTGCCTATGCGTCGAGACGCTTAAGGTCGTATGAACTTAACTACCCTACTCACGATTTGGAATTAGCGGCGGTAGTCTTTGCACTCAAGATTTGGCGTCACTATCTTTTCGGCTCTACATGTCGATTTTTACCGATCATAAAAGTCCAAAATACATATTTACTCACGGGAGTTGAATATGAGGCAGAGGAGGTGGTTAGAGCCGATTAAGGATTATGACCTTGAAATCCTTTATCATCCAGCAAAGCGAACGTCGTGGCCGACGCCTTGAGTCGAAACCGATTGCGTTGCGTAACGCTTGAGGTCCTTACGCCTCCTCGAACTCCGCGGGCTCGATCGAGTTAGATGTTGAAGTTTTGTTGCACTGGAGTCCGGGCAACTGTGTGCTCAAGAGATTTCAACGTCTTTGATCGATGAATTTAAGCTGAAGCAATTAGAGGATCCGAAGATTGCTCAAATCCGAGAGAACAAACTTAAGGGAAAGTCTCCTGGGTTTGTGATACACGAGGATGGCGTTTTGAGATTCCAGAGTCGGCTTTGTGTGCAGAAAGATCCAGAGTTGAGACAGAGTATTTTGCATGAGGCCCATTCCACACCCTAATACGTTCATCCAGGTTCGAGTAAGATGTACAAGGACAGGAGGAGGAACTTAAGGTGGAATGATATGAAGGAGGAGGTCGCACGGTTTGTGGCGAGATGCTTGACTTGCCGGCAGGTCAAAATCGAACATCGGCGACCGTGGATTATTGCGATCACTTCCCATTCCAGAATGGAAATGGGAAGATATATCGATGGATTTTGTTACGAGTTTGCCGAGATCGAGGTCGGGCATGAATATGGTATGGGTGGTTGTTGACCGTCTGACCAAGTCGGCACATTTTCTGGGCATCAAGGACACTTGGGCCCCGGAGAAATTGGCTCGTGTGTTTATCGCGCAGATTGTGAGACTTCACGGTACTCCGAAGTCTATTGTTTCGGATCGTGATGGCCGTTTTGTATCGCACTTTTGGCAGGCGGTGCATAAGGCATTAGGTACCCGTTTGCATTTGAGTACCTCTTTTCATCCCCAGTCAGATGGACAGACGGAGCGCACTATCCAAACATTCGAGGACATGTTGCGTGCTTGTGCCCTCGATTGGAGTAGCGACTGGGAGGAGCACTTGCCATTGATCGAATTCACGTACAACAATAGTTGGCACGCGTCGATTCGGATGGCACCGTATGAGGCACTATATGGGCGGCTGTTGGGATTCGGTGCCTAAAACGAAGGCCCAGCGGAAGCGGTAAAACGAAAATTAATTCGATCCGAATCCCTACGAGAATCGATCGAGCTACGTATATACGAATATATAAACGAATAGCAAGAGTCGTAAGAAACTAACCCTCGAAGTCCGTTGATTAAATGGAAACCTTCTCTTGAGCTATTCCCCAAGCTTTAGTTTGATCTCTACGTGTTCAATCCGCTCCAAGCCCTTGAACGATCCAACGCCGAAAACACCGCGTCTCTACTTGCCACGCGCCGGAAAAACGACCGGAACAACAACACTTGATTAACCTCTAAGGTTACGGCTAGAATCAAGTGGTGAAGCTTTTGTTATTACACTCTAAGTGTATAATATATCTCTCTTAATGTATCTTGAATTTTCTCCAAGAAAACCCAAGAATAAAAGTGAAGAAGAAGATGAAGATGAAGACTAAGAAAAATAATTTTCTCTCTCACTCCTTCAAAGCTCACTACTGAATTCATTCATTGCAAGTGAGAGTTTGTCTCCACTTATATTCTTATTCAACTCCCATGATCTCCTACTTTAGACAATATCACCAAGGTGTGATATTTGTCCCCTTGTCTTGGTCACTAGTCCACCATCCTAGAAAGTGTAGACCAAGACAAAGTAAGGGAGTAGGTGATGGGGTGGCCATCTAGAAGGAATCGATGAGTTCGATTCGCTTCGGACTCCGTGAGTCCAAACAGATAAACTCCTATTCCGTTCCGATGTATTTGTGTCGATTAATTAATCCAATCAATTAATCACATTAAATACATAATAATATAATTAATTTCTCCAAGAAATAATTATATTCACGAATTAAATTAATCACCCAAGAATTTATTTAATCCATTAGGCCGTAAATCAATTTATCCAATAAATCGATTTAGACATCCAATGTCCCAAATTAGATATCCAATATCTAATATTTATAATGAGAGATTAAGCTCGATTCTTTCCGTAGCCATTCCTAATGAGAGTCTCTGTAGGTCCGTCTCGACAAAGAATGGGAGGAACCAAAGAGTAGTAGCACCACCTAGCCACTGGCGGCCTACACCGCACTTAATCGAGAACGAATGATTGGGATCATTCAAGAACCATTCTGTCGTGAATACCAAGAAACGTATAAACCCTTCTTTCAAATGTCCCGATCAAGTTTTAGTGGTCACGGGCCACCAAACCCTATCTGTACTTGACGCTATGCATGCGTTAATGCAAATCGAGATCATCGAAATGCCGTGGTATCTAATACAATGGCTCCAATGCTTTGGCCAAAGACTTATGATCTCATCTCGCCAATAACCGCATAGGACATATAACCCGCTCACTAACGGGAGAAAGAATTCTATCTTGGTATTCGCAGGACTCGCTACTTGCCTGGCCAAGATGCACGTCGAGGTTGACCCCGCCTTCCGGTTTACGGTCGAACTACTCTAATGAAAATCTTGACGTCACAAGCACATCCCTACTAAATCCTCAAGTCGAAGGTTCACGAATACCTATCACAACCTTTCGATTCCGTCATTGATCGTCCTGAGTGAAATCCATGTGACGAATCGAGGGTGAGTTTGCCCGAGTATACTAATCTAATTAGCATACCTATAACGTGTGCTCCCACTAACTATTAGTGTTCGAGGCACTCTCCATGTCAAAGAACACGTCATACAAGTCTTTACATAAACTTAACGCCTACCAAGTTTCATCGACTTGCGAACGATTAAGTATTTGAGCTATAAACCTTTCCAAAGGCCGACCCCCTTATCCAATAAGGAGTGGAACGTTTTGCTCTCAAATACACGGACTAGTTTCTATATGTTTATTTACGAGTTAGGAATGCCAAGAACTACCAGAAATAAAGAAACAATCATTTGCCTTATATAAATGGTTTACATAATTACAAGTACAATGCCCTCACTCAACAACCTCTCGAGTGGCATTCGAGGGCATACTCCTAACAATCTCCCACTTGCACTCAATGCCACACACTATGGTATCTAATACCCATGTTCTCCAGATGACGCTCCAAGCTAGTCCGAGATAGTGGCTTGTCAGTGGATCGGCGACGTTGTCGGCCGAGTCTACTCTATGCAAAGACAATGTATCCCTTGCGAACAAATTCTCTTACGAGATGATACTTCCTCTCAATATGTTTGGTGTCGTTGTGAAACCTCGGCCTTGGCTCGCGCTACTCCGTCGTTGTCGCAAAGACAAATGAACAGCAAACAAAGACATGGTATCACTTGAAGTTCTCCTAAACTTCTTAATCCGTAACCCTTCCTTGAAGCCTCCGAGGCCGCTTGATACTCACCTGAGTGGAATCAAGTGGGCGCTTTGCTTGGCACTACGCCAAGATATCGCTCCTCCATTAAGAGTAAATATGTAGCAGTGGACATCGAGTCGTCCTTCGCCTCCTTGGAAGTCCGAATCGGTGAATCCCACCACATCCAATTCTCCACCACCATACATCGTAACCATATCTCTAGTCCTTCTCAAGTACTTGAGAACGTTCTTTACGGCAGTCAATGTTCCCTACCCGGGTTTGCTCGAAACCTACTCACCACGCTTACAAAGATGCGCAATGTCGGTCTTGTACACAACATAGCATACATAAGGCTACCCACGGCCGAAGCATATGGTATATTACTCATTTCCTTTCGTTGTTCCTCATTTTGAGGACACATCTTCAAGGTGAGTTTTATTCCATGTCGCATCGGTAGGAACCCTCTTTTAGAATCATCCATCTTAAATCGCTTTAAGATTTTATCTATATAGAGGGCTTGGGAAAGACCTATTGTTCTCTTCGCTCTATCCCGGTAGAGTCGAATACCAAGAATATAGGTAGCTTCTCCCAAGTCTTTCATGGAGAAATTACTCAAAGCCAAGCTACGTAACCGAGCATTCCCACATCATTTCCTATTAGTAGAATGTCATCTACATATAGTACTAAGAATGCGATCTTGCTCCCACTAACCCTCTTGTATACACAAGGTTCCTCTTCATTTTGCACGAAGTCAAACTCTTTGATCGCCTCGTCAAAACGAAGATTCCAACTACGCGACGCTTGCTTCATCCATAAATGGAACGTCAAGCTTGCACACTTTCCGAATATCGACTTCGGATACAAAGCCTTTAGCCGCTCCATATAGATTTCCTCCTCGAGGAATCCATTAAGGAAAGCCGTCTTTACGTCCATTTGCCATATCTCATAATCGTGGTAGGCACTATAGCAAGCATCATGCGAATAGACTTGATCATGGCTACGGCAGAAGGTATCGTGGTAATCGATTCCTTCCTTCAGGTATAACCCTTTGCCACTAGCCCGGCCTTATAGGCGTCAACCTTGCCATCACCATCGGTCTTTCTCTTGTAGATCCACTTGTTCCCAATAGGCACTATGCCCTTGGGGCGGTCTACTAGAGTCCGCACTGATTGACATGCATCGAGTCTATCTCGGCTTCCATAGCTTCACGCCATTTCGCGAGTCTACATCCACCATCGCTTGGTCATAGGTCGTCGGGTCGGTCTCTTGGCTATCACTTGGAACCTCATGGAGACCTAGCTCCTCCAAGTGCACAAGCCCATACCTCTCCGGTAAATGAGACACCCTACTAGACCTACGAGGTGGTTGTACTTGTGTTTGAAAGTTCGGTTCCAGCTTTCTTGCACAGTGTCTCTCGAGGAGTTTCATTGTATTCTTCTAAAGAAATACTTCTACCCGCTCCGCCTTCCCGAATGAACTCATCTTCCAGAAGTGTGCTTGTAAAGCAACAATGATCCTTCGATCTTCGGGCATGTAGAATAGATATCCCATCGTCCCATACGGAATCCAATGAAACGTCCCTTCGCACCTAGCTTCCAACTTTTCCACCTTAGTCTTCTTGACATAGGCGACATCCCCAAATCCTAATATGATTAAGACTTGGTTTCCTTCCTCCCACATCTCATGTGGAGTTTTAGGAACGGATTTGGAAGGACATCTATTCAAGATATACGCGGCAACAGAGTGCATACCCCACAGTAAATCGGCAAGTCAAGATAGCCCGGCGTGGAACGGACCATGTTCAACAGTGGTCCGGTTCCTTCTTTCCGACACACCATTTAACCGAGGAGTACTGGAGGTGTTAGTTGTGAAACTATTCCATGTTCCTTAAGGAACTCGTCAAACTCCGTACTCATATACTCGCCACCTCGGTCCGACCAAGTGCTTTGATATGATTACAGCTTTGTTTCTCGACTAGGGCCTTGAATTCTGGAATTTCTCAAAGGCCTCGGATTTATGTTTCATTAAGTATAAATAACCATACCTAGTATGATCATATGTAAACGTAATGAGATATTTATATAAGTCACGTTCTGATTCTAAAGCACCACATACGTCGGTATGGATTAATCACAGTTTATCAGCGGCTCTTTCAAAAGTCCCTGTGAAGGGGGACTTAGTCATTTTGCCTTTAAGGCAAGATTCACAAGTAGGAAAGGGATCCGATCCCAATGGACCCATAAGTCCATCTTTTTCCATCTTGTAAACCTTGGTCTGACCAACATGACCAAGTCTAAGATGCCATTTCAAAACTTGATTGGTTTCATCCCTACCACGTTTTCTAGTCATAGTATTCACAACTACTTTGTTCTTTGAGATTTAGATGATACAATCCATTCAACAATGTAGCGATCACTAGTTTATTTCTAAAATAAATTTTGCAGAACCATCACCAATGAAAAATGAAAAGCCTTTTCGGTCCATGACCGAATGGATACAATGTTTTGTGCCCCTTGGGCAAAACAAGTACATCTTCTAAAGTCAAAACAAAGCCGGATTCTAAACCCAAAAGAAGTGATCCTATGTCGGTCGCCTCGACACTATGCCCGCTTCCGACCGTGATCATAACTTCTCCACCTCCAAGCTTCCTACTTTGTTCCGCATCCCGATTCACGGTACAAATATGAGAACTAGCACGAGAATCTAGTATCCAGAAGTAGAAAATACAAGAGCGAACAATTTGTTTCCAAAACTAAAAGTTCTCAGACCAAGTGCCATGAAGAATCGGACAGTCTCTAGCCCAGTGGCCCACCACCGCACTTGAGACAAGTATCCTTTTTCTTCTTGTTCTTCGGAACCATTGGGGCCTTGCCCTTACCCTTAAGGTCCTTAGCTTGTGGTCCACCGCTTCTTGGTCTTTTTCTTCTTATTCTCAGACCTCCGAGATCCGGAAGAAATCACAAGAGCAGACTCCTTCATCCGCGGAGTCTTCATCTGAGACTGAGCGGTCACAAGTTTGTTCATTAGCCCAGCTAAATTACATGCAATCTCATTGCAGTTGAAGTTCATAACAAAGAGTGATAAGGTATCTGGGAGAGACTGTAGGATATGGTCTATTTGAAGAGTAGTTTACATGTTAAAAACTAGAGCCACGTATCTCTAGATCATGGATATCATTTTTAGTATGTGTTCCCAACCTTCTCACCTTCCTTCATCCTTGCACCGAACAGTTTCTTGGATATCTCATATCTAGCGATTCATTGTGCTCACCATAAAGCTCGGTTAAGTGAGATAGAATCGCCAGCGAAGTCATTTTCTCATGAGCTCTCAAGCTCATTAGACATGGAAGCCATCATATAAGCACGGACTTTCACGTCATCCTTAACCCACTTTTCGTGGTTTTCAATCTCTTCTGATTGGCTCGAGTCCGCATAGAGGCGCCGAATGTCCGTCTCCAAGACGTATCCCAGTGCCTCTATACCGAGGACAATCATCGGACATGGAGCCAATCCACAAAGTTAGGTCCCATTAAGGTGTTCTTTTCGAGTAGAATTGCGAGTGGATTCATTGTCATATTGAGTTATGTCTCGCATTAAGTATAACAGATTAATTAGTGACTTGTTATATTATGATCCGAGTATAGAATTAAGGTCCTTTCTATTCTTGTTACCCAGCTCCCACTATTTTTATCGGAATAACACACTCCCATGTGAAATCCGGAAGTATCGTCGCTCTACTTCATAGTGGTGATCGAGTTCTTTATAAATCTTAATAGAGGGCAACCGAACAGGTTTCTAGTCTATTAATTTTCATAAAGTGGTGTCCAACACCAACCCATCTAATGGATGATTCGATCTTCTTTTTCCCCTTGTTCACTCCCCTCAACCTATACGGTTTCTATGGTTCGTGAACAAGTTAAGTTTATACCATCGACGCAAATCGGTTTCACAATCAATCTTATCCGCAACCTATCGGGTTTCTAGGGATAAAATTTGCTCCAACCGAAGGCATCCAATGCGCTCCCTAATTTATCCGTCCTCCCGAACGACTACCCCGATAACTCGAAGCATAGCACATCCGGTTTGATTTCAATTTCCGAAAACTCGATGGAGGGAAGGAAAACCTTGAAACCTTATAAACTTAATTATTTGTTGTGGGAGAATTATCGCGATTAACGTTACACTTTGCACATTAATCGTTTAAGCGCGTTTGTGGCATTCATACAATATGAAACAACCAATCACAACCTAGTTGCTACCAACATGTGGTTCATGGACCGTTCCTAGAAAACAAAAACTCCGTAATCTAATTACAAGTGTTCGTCTTGAATCTTCGTCTTCTCGAAATGGATCTTCCTCCGGTCTTCGTCATTACATATAAATTTTACATTGAAAATTGCATCCTAGATACAAATTTTTCTAGTAAAATAAATAGGCTCAAACGTCCTTTACAACCCAATCGAATAAAACGAACGATTCAAAACTAAGTCCACGAACCACATCCCCATTCAAAAGCATTCATTCAATAAATACTATATAAATGGAAAGCGTAGAGATACATTGATCCAATCAACAATACGAACCGATCCAATCGATTCACACAATCGGTAATGTAATAACGTTCAAAATAATTCGGTCGACCATAAATATTCCAATTAATCAAATTTCCCTTATAAAATGAAATACCATAAATCATTTTAATCATATTAAATCCAATTTAACATGCGGGAGATTAATTTTTAAGAATACACTAAAAATCGAGGGTGAAAACGGCCAAAGATGACCGAGTCACCTCGGCGACTCACCGGCGCCACGCCAGCTTGGCCGAGTCACGCCGAAGATGCCGCCAGACACGACCGAGTCACCCAGACACGGCCGGGTCGCTCAGCTGACTTGGCAGATCGCTGACACGACCGTGTCACCCAGACACGGCCGAGTCACTTCGGCCAGACACGCCCGTGTCTCCCGACACGGCCGGGTTCTGTGCAAGGCTCGCCACATCGCGGGACACGACCGTGTCACCCAGACACGGCCGAGTCATCCTTGGCCAAAATACCCTTTTTGTCCAAAAATCGTCCGACGACGATTCGGGGCTAGATTTTCGACCGGATATCCAATATCAATATTTTCCGACTTTCATATCTTCAATATAAATCATATTTCCCGAAATTTAAGATTTATATTTAGACATAAACTTACGAAAAATACAATTATTACGAACGAAAAACATATACCACGATTATGACTAAAATGATTCCAAATCATTCACCATTTAATCGAGCATTCCAAATGCCAATATCGTATATACGATCGCAAGACCTACGCTCCGATACCCTTTGTGATTCGGTGCCTAAAACGAAGGCCCAGCGGAAGCGGTAAAACGAAAATTAATTCGATCCGAATCCCTACGAGAATCGATCGAGCTACGTATATACGAATATATAAACGAATAGCAAGAGTCGTAAGAAACTAACCCTCGAAGTCCGTTGATTAAATGGAAACCTTCTCTTGAGCTATTCCCCAAGCTTTAGTTTGATCTCTACGTGTTCAATCCGCTCCAAGCCCTTGAACGATCCAACGCCGAAAACACCGCGTCTCTACTTGCCACGCGCCGGAAAAACGACCGGAACAACAACACTTGATTAACCTCTAAGGTTACGGCTAGAATCAAGTGGTGAAGCTTTTGTTATTACACTCTAAGTGTATAATATATCTCTCTTAATGTATCTTGAATTTTCTCCAAGAAAACCCAAGAATAAAAGTGAAGAAGAAGATGAAGATGAAGACTAAGAAAAATAATTTTCTCTCTCACTCCTTCAAAGCTCACGGCTGGAATTCATTCATTGCAAGTGAGAGTTTGTCTCCACTTATATTCTTATTCAACTCCCATGATCTCCTACTTTAGACAATATCACCAAGGTGTGATATTTGTCCCCTTGTCTTGGTCACTAGTCCACCATCCTAGAAAGTGTAGACCAAGAAAAAGTAAGGGAGTAGGTGATGGGGTGGCCATCTAGAAGGAATCAGATGAGTTCGATTCGTTTCGACTCCGTGAGTCCAAACAGATAAACTCCTATTCCGCTCCGATGTATTTGTGTCGATTAATTAATCCAATCAATTAATCACATTAAATACATAATAATATAATTAATTTCTCCAAGAAATAATTATATTCACGAATTAAATTAATCACCCAAGAATTTATTTAATCCATTAGGCCGTAAATCAATTTATCCAATAAATCGATTTAGACATCCAATGTCCCAAATTAGATATCCAATATCTAATATTTATAATGAGAGATTAAGCTCGATTCATTCGTCGTCAATCCTAATGCGCGACTCGGTAGGTCCGTCTCGACAAGAATGGGAGGAACCAAAGAGTAGTAGCACCACCTAGCCACTGGCGGCCTACACCGCACTTAATCGAGAACGAATGATTGGGATCATTCAAGAACCATTCTGCCGTGAATACCAAGAACGTATAAACCCTTCTTTCAAATGTCCCGATCAAGTTTTAGGGTCACGGTCGACCAAACCCTATCTCGTACTTGACGCTATGCATGCGTTAATGCAAATCGAGATCATCGAGCCGCCGTGTATCTAATACAATCGGCTCCAATGCTTTGGCCAAAGACTTATGATCTCATCCGCCAATAACCGCATAGGACATATAACCCGCTCACTAACGGGAGAAAGAATTCTATCTTGGTATTCGCAGGACTCGCTACTTGCCGTCAAGATGCACGTCGAGGTTGACCCCGCCTTTCTAAGGTGGTCGAACTACTCTAATGAAAATCTTGACGTCACAAGCACATCCCTACTAAATCCTCAAGTCGAAGGTTCACGAATACCTATCACAACCTTTCGATTCCGTCATTGATCGTCCTGAGTGAAATCCATGTGACGAATCGAGGGTGAGTCGGTTCGAGTATACTAATCTAATTAGCATACCTATAACGTGTGCTCCCACTAACTATTAGTGTTCGACAGGCACTCTCCATGTCAAAGAACACGTCATACAAGTCTTTACATAAACTTAACGCCCAGTCAAGTTTCATCGACTTGCGAACGATTAAGTATTTGAGCTATAAACCTTTCCAGTGCCGACCCCCTTATCCAATAAGGAGTGGAACGTTTTGCTCTCAAATACACGGACTAGTTTATATATGTTTATTTACGAGTTAGGAATGCCAGTAACTACCAGTAAATAAAGAAACAATCATTTGCCTTATATAAATGGTTTACATAATTACAAGTACAATGCCCTCACTCAACAACCTCTGAGTGGCATTCGAGGGCATACTCCTAACAGCGGCGATGTCGATCGCCGATTTGTTGGAATGAGGCGTCCGATTTGGTCGGGACCGAACCGGATGTCGTTTTAGAGACGAGACGGAAGATAGAATTAATTCGAGAACGGATGTTGACCGCCCAGAGTCGACAGAAGTCATATGCCGATGTCCGTCGTCGACCTTTAGAATTCGAGGTGGGAGACCACGTTTTGCTGAAGGTTTCACCGACGAGAGGAGTTTTCCGTTTCGGGAAGAAGGGGAAGTTGAGTCCGAGATTTATTGGACCCTTCGAGATCCTTGAGCGAGTCGGTGGGTTAGCATACCGGTTGGCGTTACCCCCGGCCCTGAGTCATGTTCATAACGTTTTTCATGTTTCCCACCGAGAAATATGTCCGGATCCTAGTCACATCATCGACTATGGGGAGATTGACGTTGCCGAGGACATTACTTTTGAGGAACGCCCCTTGAAGATTTTAGAGCATCGGGAGAAACGGCTGAGGCATAAGACCATCCCTTTGGTCAAGGTGCAGTGGTCGAGACATGGTATCGAGGAGGCAACGTGGGAGACCGAGGATAGTATGCGTGCTAGGTACCCTGAGTTGTTTGTTTCTTAAGTTTCGGGACGAAACTTGTTTTTAGAGGGGTAGAATGTAATATCCGCATTTTTCTTCCCCTTGTATTTCTCTTTATCGGCGTATTTCCCGATAGTAGTGACCCTTGTGTATCTTTCAGTGTATCTTTTCTATTATCTATGGGTTTTATCCCCGTTATTGTTGAGCAGAACCGCCGTTTCGGGGTTGCCGTGGGTCCATTCTATGTTATGTTAACCGTTGAGATGTTCCGTTGGATGTTTCGTTCACCTTCCGGTGTTTTGGGAACCGTTCATATTTCATACCTAGCGCACGCTATTTTTCTGCATAGCGCGCGCTAGGGGTTCCTTAGTAGCGCATGCTACGTTTGCTCCGTAGCGCGCGCTATCGAGTAGCCCTGGGAGTGGCAGTGTTGTTTTTCCAGCCTTCTGGACTAGCGTATTAGCGTACGCTACATATGCTAGCGCACGCTAACGTCGAGGGGCTAGCGCACGCTGATGATGCCCGGTAGCGTGCGCTAGCGTGAGTGTCCAGTACTGGACAGTTCACTACTGAACCCGTTTAGGTGCCAGTTAGCGCACGCTACGCTTGTATGGTAGCGCACGCTAACGGATCAGATAGCGCACGCTACGCTTGTATGGTAGCGCACGCTAACGTATCGTGGGTTCTCGCGCTTGCCACCGACTCGGCTGATGTTCGAGTAGCGCACGCTATTGGTCGATAGCGCCGCTACCGAGAGGTTATTAGCGCACGCTACTCATGTATGGTAGCGCACGCTAACGGCCAAAACCCGTTACCGGATGGGACGCTAACGATAAGATTTGTAATCTTATCCCGTTAGCGCACGCTAATCTTGAGGCTTTAGCGTGCGCTAACACTCCTCGGCTATATAAACCAGGGAGTTGACCGAGATGAACACCATTTCTCATTTCTTTCCTTCTTCCGCGGCCGAGCGACCCCAGAGGCGATTTGAGGCGATTTTCTCCTTCCAATCACTTCAGAGATTCTTTTGCTTGAGTTCTTGGTGTAGACTAACATCATCCACTTGTGTTTCTCATCCTAAATCCAAGGTAATCTCTTAGAACCCTACTTTTGGATAATTTGGGGGTTTTGGGATTTTCTTCCGATCCGTTCCGTTTTGTTGATGGATTCATGATGAATATGATTAATCTTGTTGGTATTCTTAGTTTCCCTACGGATTCATGGTATATTTCATGATTTTTACGGAATCGATAGGGTTTGGTTGTGGTCCGCCCTCATTGTTGTTTTTATACGAATATACATGAATCGTAGGCGGGTTTTCGGTGTATTCCAATTCCGTATTCATTTAGAAACGGTTGTGATTGTGTTCTTCGAATCGTTAGGTTCGGTTTCGTTGGTTCCTAGCGGTTGTCGGTGACTTTCCTTTCCGTTCTTCACGTCGTCAATAATTCGAGGCAAGTATTTTTGGAAACCTTTAAGCTTAACATGAAATGGTGATGTATATTACTTGTGTGTAACTCACCTCGTGTTGACTGACGGTCAAGGAGGGAAATCTATGCCGCGCCCGGATTTCACGAGTTTGTTTAGCTAGCCGGCGGGAGGGTCCTTAGAGGCCTCGTGCGGGAATCTATGATATTACTCTGTTCCCAAGGCGATGCATGTGCGTGTTTTGTTTTGTAATGTAGCCAGTGCGGGAGGGTCCTTAGAGGCCTCGTGCGGGAATCTATGATATTACTCTGTTCCCAAGGCGATGCATGTGCGTGTTTTGTTTTGTAATGTAGCCAGTGCGGGAGGGTCCTTAGAGGCCTCGTGCGGGAATCTATGATGTTACTCTGTTCCCAAGGCAAATTATTTGACTGTTTGTTTCCGGAAAAGACATGTCTTGTTTTGGTTTTCGAAATGATTTTGGTGCATGTACTATGAAATGTGTAAGCGATTGGTTTGCCTTGAATACTTGTACTAGCGTAATTGCTAACCCCTTTGGGGACCCGTTGTCGGGGAAATTCTTGTTATGGATTTCAGGTTATGATTATCCGGACAAGCGAGCACCGATGACTGAGGATGTTGGCTGTGGTCGTTGACATGTGCATTTGGGGTCTACTTATTTCCTTTGTCCATTTCGATATGGTTGTTCCCACAGTTTTAAACTTATAGATTGTACTCGCGAGTACTTAGGCTCTTTGTTTCAAACTCCGTATTGTATTGTTTTTAAACTGTCTCGTTGTTGGTTGATGCTTATTTTGCCGGTTGCTCCGGGCGTATCTTTATATGTCATATTATTTAATTGTGTATCCTCGCTAACCAAGATGGTTAGTCGAGTAGAGTTTTTCTATTGTAGCCTGGTAGGTCCCATGTAGGGGTCTACGGCGCTGTAACGTATTCCGAATATCTCGGGGTGTTACAGAAAAAGCATTGGCACAACTCCTCTTCGTACTGACACGGGTAACATGATCATCAGTTGTACTTAGATCGACGTGGGGCTGCTCGGAATGAGCACCCAAAGACTCCAATGTTTAGCCGAATGCTTTCATCAAACTTTGTATGACATCATATGTGATCTTCTTCGTTAGTTCCTCCAATACACTTTCATTTATTGAAGATGCAGATCGACGTGAAGATGGTCCAAAATAATCTCAAACGCCTACACTAAATCCAATGCCACGAACCCGGCTTGGGTGGTCCGGTCTCCCAATAGCCTCAGCCAATATATCATGTCGTACCTCAGAAATGAAGCTACCCTGTGTACACTGCTCCTCCAACTCACCCTACAAAAGAAAGATTTTTCGTAAGTGAAAACAAAAGTGAAACACATAAATAACTGTTAATGTTTTTTTCGTAAGGATAGAAAAAAATAACTTTGTTTCATAAGTGAAACATAAAAGTGAACTTTGAAGTTTTAATCATAATTTGAACACAACCTTTAAATATTTGCAATTAAATATTATGCTTTTTATTTTGAAAGTTTGGAATTTAATTGCAAAACAAAAATTACCGGAATAGATTTTTGTAAAGATAAGAAAAGTAAGTGTATTTAATTTTAAATACATTGTCAAATATTAAATGATATTTTCAACTTACGATCTTAGTAACAATCTCTCGTGCATCATCTGATGACACTCCCCCAAATCTTTTTGGCGACCAAGCTTCCACTGCTGATGACGTGAAGGAGGAGATTGAGGATCAATAATAACATCTTCTCTAGGTTTTGATGTTTCTTCTTTATACTCCTTCATCTTCCTCTACATCTCCCGTACGTCACAAAATCATATCCTCCTCGAGCCATAGTATGGGGAGCATTGTTCAGTTTTGCTATCTCTTGTTTCTTAATTCTCTTTTCCTGAAAATAAATATTTGCAAGGAATCGAAATAATATGTAGGAAAATGAGAATCATAAACACTAATGAAATAGAAAAAGTCTTTTGAATATAGATTTAGCTCCCAAGTAGGGTCCTCACGAGTATTTTAGAATTCTTTCCAGTCATCCTCTGAAATACCATACTTCTCACAAGGAGACAACTCTTTCGATGGACTATATGTATACGCACCAGTCAAATCAATCTTAAATTGACTCCACATCATGCCTATAAACTGCAACGTCTTCTTGCGAAATTGGCCAGTATTGCTAATTTGACTGACATCAAAGTTGGCCTACATTGACAATTCAAATTGAAACGTTATCGATAATACAAATTTTAAATTATTTATATTAATTTCTATTTTTTATAAAATAATTTTCTTAAATTAATATTTTTTCATAAATTTCAGTTTTATAAAATAATTTTCAGAGTATTTAAATTAATTTCTATTTTTAAATTATTTAAATTAATTTCAGTTTTTGTTAAATAATTTACTTAAATTAATGTTTTTTCCTAAATTCCAGTTTTATTCCAATTTATTTAAATGTAATTCAATTTTTTAAATTATTTAAATTAATTTCAGTTTTATAAAGTAATTTACTTAAATTAATATTTTTTCATAAATTTTAGTTTTATTCCAGATTATTTAAATTGGATTCAGTTTTTAAAATTATTTAAATTAATTTTAGTTCTTATAAAATACACTTAACTTAATATTTTTTTCCTAAATTTCAATTTTATTCCAGATTATTTAAATTTAATTCAGTTTATAAATTATTTAAATTAATTTCAACTTTTATAAAATAATTTACATAAATTAATGTTTTCCATAAATTTTAGTTTTATTCCACATTATTTAAATTTAATTCAATTTTTTAAATTATTTAAATTAATTTCAGTTTTTTAAATTATATTAACACAAAGTGAAACACATAAATTAAGCACAAAAGTAGTGCACCTACCAATAAATCCCGCCAAAAGATTTCCTTATCCGGCTTGTCGGGTACATAATTCCATCTATCGTATAGTATGGAAACATGATCTTTCGCAAGCTTACCCAAATAAGTACTTAATTTGGTTTTGTGTCCGTACTTAATTTCCCCCTGACTAGATCGATGTCAAGATGTAGCTTTTTTCCATCTACATGCCGTTTGGACATACTTCTACATCACGTAGGATTTCTCGATGTAGAAGTAGTCTGCATATAAGGAGAAGCAGCGGAATGAGGAGGAGAATGACGGGGAGTACGAGGAGAATGAGAAGGAGAACGAGGAGGATACCGAGGAGAAGCCATGTGCTTGCATAAACAATAAAATATTGTCAAACACAACATAAACCAAGAGAATGGAAGTTACACAGTTCAGACTTGTTCTTATTTTTTTATCTATTGATAATGATCTACACATACAAGTTATAACTATATATATTGTATGGGTTCTATAAATAAATTATAAATTATATGTTTGGTATATGACTATATGTTTGGTATTCTACACATGCTTTTTGCTGACGACAGTTAGTGGCGGAGTCGAGGAGGGAGGTGAACTCGAAGTTGGAGCTTTGGAGGTCTAAGTTAGAATCCCAGGGCTTGCGTGTGAGCCGTTCTAAGACCGAGTATCTCTGGTGTAACTTTAGTGGTGACGCCAACGAGGAAGATGTAATACCCAAGATTTCTGATATGTATTTGGAACTTGTGATATTGTAATTGTTGTACTTTAATCTTAGTATTATTCTCCGTATCTCATAATCCGGTGTTGTTGAGCGTATAATTTCATGAATGTGATAAAAATGGTGATTCTGCGCATGTAGCGCACGCTATCGACTATGTGTAGCGTACGCTAAGTTGGACCCATAGCGCACGCTGTGCATGACCTTAGCGCGCGCTATACGTAGTCAGCATGATTGAGACGTGTGGTAGGTGAGATCAGGCCGGGGATCTTGGTCGGATTGTGTCGGGATGAACCTGGACGGCTTTCGGGAAAAGCCAAGTCAACGCCTTAGCGCACGCTACTGACATGAGAATAGCGCACGCTAAGTGCTGAGTCTGATGAAGTCGATGGCCGTTAGCGCACGCTACGAGCATGGACTAGCGCGCGCTAATAACCATTTCCTATAAATAGAGATGACATCCTTTTCGTATTTTCAGTCCTTTCTTCTCCCACATCCAAATTCTTATACTTAGAGTATTACTCTCTGCATCCTAAACACTTCATATCAGCATCCTAGCTCGTGTTGAAGATTGTAGATCATTGAGGATTGGTGTTCAAGCCTTCAACGTTGGATTGCTTCGATTTCCTCCTTGTTCTTCACTACTTTGAGGTAGGTGATTCTTCACCAATACTAGTAGTGTTCTAAGGGACGTTTGATCATGTTTTGCTAGTCAGTTATTTCGTTTATAATCGATCATCATGTGTTAGAAGGATATTTTCGACGTTTCGGCACTTATTCATCGTATGAACCTTTGAACCTTTTTAGTATATGGACTCCTAAGCATTTTATGTATCTTCAACCGATCATGACCAGTATATGGAGATTACCTAGTTCGTATGTTTTACGTTAAGAATCATACGTTTTGGGACATATAATGGATTGAACTCAGGATATCCCTTGAAGATCTAAGATGAACTATGGTGTTGTGATGATTATACGTATCTTTGTATCTCATAGTCATTTAGTACGTATAGAACTTTCACAAACCTTATTAGCATGATATGCTCGGGGATGACTTGTATTATCACCATAGAATTCATGAGTTCATCACCATTAGATCGATTTTCTACCGGTAATGTGTCGCCATGCACGGTTAGCGCACGCTAGCATACGTAAGTTAACGTGCGCTATCGGGGATAAGTTAACGCACGCTACGTTTAGTACGTAACGTACGTTATGATATCAGCCGAGTCAGTCGGCTGATCAGAGAGAATTGTCAGTCCATGGCTAGCATACGCTAGGCTTAGACGATAGCATACGCTAACAGGCAGGCTTAGCGCACGTTACGTAGAGTACGTAACGTACGCTAAGTGGTTCAGGCAGATTGTATATTTTGAACTTTTGGCCGTAGACCGAATTGCTAGGCAATCGTTCGACTTGAGATGATTTGTATATCATTTCTTTTGTTAAGGTTCGAGCTTGCTACGTTGATCGAAGGAGGCGGCCTTCGAGTGTGTTGAGATCATTGAAGTGTTTCGTTCTTGCCATCTTCGAGGCAAGTATCGTAATATGTTAATATTGGTATTTTGAGCATGCGTGTGATTATTCATGTTGTTGAACATGAGATTTATTTCGTTGAATTGTCATGATATTCGTTATCTAAGTGTTTGTATGTTCATGTTGATGGACATGGCGATTTGGCATATATGTATGCATGAGTTATGTTTGTGTTTGTTGTGCGATCTATGCTGAGGGCGCTGGATCGGATGTCCACCTCGTGTTGGTCCGACGGGATCATCTTGGGATCTAGGCTGAGGGCGCTGGATCATTGGACGGGTTATTTCCACCTCGTGTTGGTCCGACGGGATCATCTTGGGATCTATGCTGAGGGCGCTGGATCATTGGAATACCCATGCTGTGTTAATGGAATCTTGTGGATTCGCATTATCGGATTCCGGTAGCGGAAGTCCGTGTGGTGTATCTTGTTATGTATTGTTGATGCATATTTGATTCGTTTAAATGATACTTGTACTAGCATCGTTTTGCTAACCCCTTCGGGGGTGGACATTTGTTTTGATGTTCAGGTAGCCGAGGAGCAGGAAGCGACCTGATGCCGACGTGACGACGAAGGGGTTCAATGATGTTTGTTTGTTGTTGGTGATTTGTTTTCTTGGTTTGATTTCAGTACTCGAGTACGCGTGTCTTATTAATATCATTTCGAAATGGTTGTATTAATTACTCGTTGAACCAGTTGTACGATTTTGTAAACTTGAATTTCCGCAGTATTGATGTCTTATATTTACATTTCTTTTAAATTAGCCTTGTAAATCCTTACTTAAGGGGTTTACGGCGCTGTAATTATTCCGAATATCTCGGGGTGTTACAGAATATGGTATCAGAGCTAAGATTCATGGATATCTTGGCAGTCGGGTTTTAAGTTGGGTCTGTTTACATTATTGATTTACGAGTCGTTCGTAACATCACATTCACCAAAAGTCGTGTGGACCGTGGTTGTAAGTCTCCTAATCTCTTATACTACCGTTTTACTTAATTCTTGTTTTGTGAGTATTGACGGGCTTTATTTCAAAACGTTGTCCTGGATATTGAGGAATTGTGTTTACGATGTTGAGAGGAGGACGTGGGCGCGGGCCGGTCGTGGGCCTTGAGACGGGGTAACATGAGACATGAGGATTCCGCAACTACCCTGCACTATCGGCTAGTCGAACCGATTTCCATTACGGAGGCGGCAAGGATCGGCGAATGACGACGCAAATCCTAACATGCCGGGAGTGCTTCAACAGTGGTGGCGCAGATAAACCAGATTCGCGGGTAGTCGACCGCATGCAGACGGCGATGGGACAGCGGCACCACGAGGATAACAGGGAGACAGATGGCTTCTTGAGGTGGTCAAATTGCACCCGCCAAAATTTGACGGATCTGCCGAGGCACTTACTTGGGATCATTGGCTTAAGGAGTTAGAGAAGATATTCGCGGGTCTTAAGCGTCCCGAGGACCTAAGGTTCCTATTGCCCGGTATTTTCTGAGGGAGGCCTTTGGCGGTGGGAAGCTATTCGACCCGAGGATCATAATGCGGATCGGACGGAATTCAAACTAATGATGGAAGCACATGATTGTCCTCGTCGATTAGAGAGGCAAAGATCCGAGAGTTTTTCTCACCACAGAGTTGGAAGCATCTGTGATGATGTAATCAAAACTTTTAATCATCACCGACTTGTGTGCGACACTTGGTCAGAACGGAGGCAAAAAAGATTTTTCATTTCGATATGCGGATGAAGCCGGAGATTCAGCAGTACATGTCCGGGTTCGAGTGTACTACGTTGCGACAGTATCAAGACAAAGCGCTGGCCTACGACATGAAAGAGGCGGCGGTGGAGAAATCAGTGGAGGCAAAGAAGCAGAAAGTGACCGGCAGCTTCTCAGAAAACAAGAGCGGTGGGCCCCGCAAGGGCCAGTCTTCCTTTTATCCGGCTAGGAAACCTCCACATCCTTCCAGAGGCGGAAAGAAGTTCCGGACTACGTCAGCAGTTTCGGACGCATCAAAGAAATGCTACAATTATGGTCGAGCAGGGCATATTCGACGTGACTGCCCCGCATCTTCTGTGACTTGCTACGATTGTGGACAAGAAGGGCACTGTGCGGCTTTCTGTGGAGTTGCTACTAGATCTTTTGGTACACGCACTCCAGCGCCGATTAGAAGGAGATAAGTGTGAACCAGACGCAACAGAGTGGATTTCAGCAGAGAATATTGGGAAGAGAGAGACATCCGATCTTTGGGTCCGTTCCTCCGCGCTTTGTACGAGATGAGGAAATCCGGCGATCGAACTGCTTGTTGCATCAGTACGATTCGGATCCTTTTGCAACCGATTAGTGTTTTATTCGATTCCGAGCTACACATTCTTTCGTATCATTGAAGCTGTAAATCGCTTAAAAATCTCGTGCTTATTTGATTGTGAACCATATGTTGTGGGTTTGCCGAGTGGAGAGAGAATTGTGGGAACCCTAGAGGCTAGAGATTTTCCGGTGTCTATAGGAGGGAGAGATTGGCCATCGAATCTTATCGTAGTTGACATCTACGGTGACGATTTAATTCTCGGAGACGATTGGCTCAACCGTTATGGAGCTATTCGAATTACCGAGAGAGAGTCATTTCTATCATTGCCGATGACGGATCGAACACTTATTCCGAGGATGGAGACCGGGAAGCTCGGGAAAATTGATCAAAACAATGAAAGCCGTGAAATTATCAAGCAAGGATGTCATGGACTTTGGTGTTATGCCATGAGGAAAGAGGAAGGAGTAGAGCTCGTCTATTTCGATTGTGAATGAGTTCTCGAGATGTATTTCTGACGAACTACAGGTTACCTCCGCAGAGAAGTGGAATTCACTATCGAATTAGAGCCTGGAGCAGCTCCTATTTCCAGCACCATACCGCATGGCGCCAACCGAGATGTATGAACTCAAGAAGCAAGCTGGAGGAATTGTTCTGAAGGGCTATATTCAACCTAGCGTTTCTCCTTGGGAGCGCCTGTTCTCTTTGTCCGGAAGAAAGACGGATCCCTCCGATTGTGTATTTATTACAGGGGAGCTCAACAAGATGACGATCAAGAATAAGTATCCTATACCTAGGATCGACGACTTGTTTGATCAGCGCAAGGGCAAGGGTATTCTCGAAGATTGACTTGCGATCGAGGATACCATCGATTGAGGATTAAGGAATCGGATATACCAAAGTGCTTTCGGGTCCGTGCAGGGCATTATGAATTCGTAGTGATGCCGTTTGGACTTACCAATGCTCCTGCGGTATTCATGCAATTGATGAATCGGGTATTCTTGGAATACTTGGATAAATTTGTGGTCGTCTTCATTGATGACATCTTGATATATTCGAAGGACGCAGAGGAGCATGCCGAACATTTGCGTGTGGTTTTGAGCACCTTGAGGAAGGAACAGCTGTATGCAAAGCTTTCAAAATGCGAGTTCTGGCTTAGGGAAGTAACTTTCCTTGGGCATGTGATATCAGCTGACGGAGTTCAGGTGGACCCGAAGAAAGTCGAAGCAATCTTGGAATGGGAAGCTCCTAATAACGTGAAAGAAGTCCGGAGTTTCTTAGGACTTGCTGGATATTATTGCCGCTTTGTAGAGGGATTTTCCAAAATTGCTCGTCCGCTCACTCAGCTGTTACAGAAAACTCAAAAGTTCACGTGGGATGAGAAATGCCAGGTCGGTTTTGATGAACTTAAGAAGAGACTAACGACAGCACCTATATTAGCATTACCAGAGGGAACGGATGGATTTATGGTGTACAGCGACGCTTCAAATCAGGGTCTGGGATGTGTGTTGATGCAAAGAGATAAGGTGATTGCCTATGCTTCTCGGCAGTTGAAACCATACGAGGTTAATTACCCGACTCATGATCTGGAGCTAGCAGCTGTAGTCTTTGCATTGAAAATTTGGAGACATTATTTGTACGGCACTCATTGTCAGATCTTCACCGATCATAAGAGCCTCAAGTACATTTTCAGTCAGAAAGAATTAAACATGAGGCAGAGAAGGTGGCTGGAATTGATCAAGGATTACGACTTGGAGATTCTCTATCATCCGGGGAAAGCAAACGTAGTAGCCGATGCTTTGAGCCGTAAACCTGTTTCTCTTCGAGTGTTGGAAGCACTTACATCCCAAACCAGCATTCAACGGGAACTGATCCGCGAAGGGATTGAAGTATGGGCACCAGGAATCCAAGGACAACTATATGTGATGGAACTGACTTCATCACTAGTCGAGGAGATCAAATCTAAGCAGTTGGACGATTCTCTGACCCTTCGATTATGTGATGAAGTAAAGAAGGGAAAAGCCCCAGGATTCGTGATACAAGATGATGGAGTTCTGAGATTTCAGAGTCGACTTTGCGTTCCCGATGATGATTTGAGACGGACTATTCTGAAGGAAGCTCACAGCGCGCCCTATTCTATTCACCCGGGCAGCAGTAAGATGTATAAGGATTTAAAACAAAACTTCTGGTGGGGGAATATGAAGAAGGACGTAGCAGAGTACGTTTCGAGATGCTTGACTTGTCAGCAAGTTAAGATTGAACATCAGCGACCTGCCAGAATGTTAAAGCCGTTTCCGATCCCTGAATGGAAGTGGGAGGACATCTCGATGGATTTCATCACCAGTATGCCAAGGACTAGAACGGGAATGAACATGATTTGGGTTATAGTTGATCGACTAACCAAGTCAGCTCATTTCCTAAGAATTAAAGATACATGAGGACTCGAGAGATTGGCGCGAGTGTTTATTGCGGAGATAGTCAGATTGCATGGGACGCCGAAGACCATTATTTCGGATCGAGATGGTCGCTTCGTGTCACGTTTCTGGAAGGCAGTTCACAGGGCTTTGGGGACTGAGCTCCACTTTAGCACAGCTTATCATCCCCAAACGGACGGTCAGTCCGAAAGGACTATACAAACCGTAGAAGACATGCTTAGAGCTTGTGCATTGGATTGGTCAACTGATTGGGAAGTTCACTTGCCCTTAATCGAGTTCACCTCTAATAATAGTTGGCATGCTTCTATTAAGATGGCACCATTTGAAGCTTTGTACGGGAGAAGATGCCGATCACCCTTGTGCTGGAATGATTCTTCGGACTTGATCGGGACGGAACCGGAATTGATAGTTCAGACTCAAGAGAAGATAACTTTGATTCGAGAAAGACTGTTGACTGCCCAGAGTCGACAAAAGTCTTACGCAGACGTACGTCGTCGTCCTCTAGAGTTCGACGTTGGGGAACATGTACTATTGAAGGTGTCTCCTACACGAGGGATTTTCCATTTTGGGAGGAAAGGCAAGCTTAGCCCAAGATATATCGGACCATTCGAGATCCTCGAGAGAGTTGGAGATTTAGCATACAGGTTGGCCTTACCGCCATTGTTGAGTCACGTTCACAATGTGTTTCACGTATCCCAATTGCGGAAGTATGTACCGGACCCCAGTCACGTCATTGATTTCGACGAGATCGAGATAGCTAATGATGACACCTTCGAAGAGAGACCAATCAAGATACTTGAGAGTCGGATCAAACAGTTGAGGAATAAACCAATACACTTGGTTAAAGTACAATGGTCATGACACGGAGTTGAAGAGGCCACTTGGGAAACGGAGGACAGTATGAAGACTAGATATCCGGAGTTGTTTTCATCTTAAGTTTCGGGACGAAACTTCTTTTTAGGGAGGAAGGATGTAATACCCGAGATTTCTGATATGTATTTGGAACTTGTGATATTGTAATTGTTGTACTTTAATCTGAGTATTATTCTCCGTATCTCATAATCTGGTGTTGTTGAGCGTATAATTTCATGAATGTGATAAAAATGGTGATTCTGCGCATGTAGCGCACGCTATCGACTATGTGTAGCGTACGCTAAGTTGGACCCATAGCGCACGCTGTGCATGACCTTAGCGCGCGCTATACGTAGTCAGCATGATTGAGACGTGTGGTAGGTGAGATCAGGCCGGGGATCTTGGTCGGATTGTGTCGGGATGAACTCGACGGCTTTCGAAAAGCCAAGTCAACGCCTTTAGCGCACGCCATCGACATGAGAATAGCGCACGCTAAGTGCCGAGTACGATGAAGTCGAAGCCGTTAGCGCACGCTACGAGCATGGACTAGCGCGCGCTAATAACCATTTCCTATAAATAGACAAAGATCTTTTCGTATTTTCGGTCCTTTCTTATCCCACATCCGAATTCTTATACTTAGAGTATTACTCGCATCCTAAACACTTCATATCAGCATCCTAGCTCGTGTTGAAGATTGTAGATCATTGAGGATTGGTGTTCAAGCCTTCGACGTTGGATTGCTTCGATTTCCTCCTTGTTCTTCACTACTTTGAGGTAGGTGATTCTTCACCAATACTAGTAGTGTTCTAAGGGACGTTTGATCATGTTTTGCTAGTCAGTTATTTCGTTTATAATCGATCATCATGTGTTAGAAGGATATTTTCGACGTTTCGGCACTTATTCATCGTATGAACCTTTGAACCTTTTTAGTATATGGACTCCTAAGCATTTTATGTATCTTCAACCGATCATGACCAGTATATGGAGATTACCTAGTTCGTATGTTTTACGTTAAGAATCATACGTTTTGGGACATATAATGGATTGAACTCAGGATATCCCTTGAAGATCTAAGATGAACTATGGTGTTGTGATGATTATACGTATCTTTGTATCTCATAGTCATTTAGTACGTATAGAACTTTCACAAACCTTATGCATGATATGCTCGGGGATGACTTGTATTATCACCATAGAATTCATGAGTTCATCACCATTAGATCCAGTTTTCTACCAGTAGTAATCTGCCATGCACGGTTAGCGCACGCTAACATACGTAAGTTAACGTGCGCTATCGGGGATAAGTTAACGCACGCTACGTTTAGTACGTAACGTACGTTATGATATCACCAGCCGCCACTACCGATCGAGAGAATCGCTACCCATGGCTAGCGTACGCTAGGCTTAGACGATAGCGTACGCTAACAGGCAGGCTTAGCGCACGTTACGTAGAGTACGTAGCGTACGCTAAGTGGTTCAGGCAGATTGTATATTTTCAACTTTTGGCCGTAGACTGAATTGCTAGGCAATCGTTCGACTTGAGATGATTTGTATATCATTTATTTTGTTAAGGTTCGAGCTTGCTACGTTGATCGAAGGAGGCGGCCTTCGAGTGTGTTGAGATCATTGAAGTGTTTCGTTCTTGCCATCTTCGAGGCAAGTATCGTAATATGTTAATATTGGTATTTTGAGCATGCGTGTGATTATTCATGTTGTTGAACATGAGATTTATTTCGTTGAATTGTCATGATATTCGTTATCTAAGTGTTTGTATGTTCATGTTGATGGACATGGCGATTTGGCATATATGTATGCATGAGTTATGTTTGTGTTTGTTGTGCGATCTATGCTGAGGGCGCTGGATCGGATGTCCACCTCGTGTTGGTCCGACGGGATCATCTTGGGATCTAGGCTGAGGGCGTTGGATCATTGGACGGGTTATTTCCACCTCGTGTTGGTCCGACGGGATCATCTTGGGATCTATGCTGAGGGCGCTGGATCATTGGAATATCCATGCTGTGTTAATGGAATCTTGTGGATTCGCATTATCGAATTCTGGTAGCGGAAGTTCGTGTGGTGTATCTTGTTATGTATTGTTGATGCATATTTGATTCGTTTAAATGATACTTGTACTAGCATCGTTTTGCTAATTCTTCGGGGTGGACATTTGTTTTGATGTTCGGGTAGCCGAGGAGCAGGAAACAACACAGATGACGTGACGACGAAGGGGTTCAGTGATGTTTGTTTGTTGTTGGTGATTTATTTTCTTGGTTTGATTTCAGTACTCGAGTACGCGTGTCTTATTAATATCATTTCGAAATGGTTGTATTAATTACTCGTTGAACCAGTTGTACAATTTTGTAAACTTGAATTTCCGCAATATTGATGTCTTATATTTACATTTCTTTTAAATTAGCCTTGTATATCCTTACTTAAAGGGTTTACGGCGCTGTAATTATTCCGAATATCTCGGGGTGTTACAGAAGATGTAGAGGTAATGATTGCGGATCAGATCGTACCCCGTACGGATAAGTTCAAGTATTTGGGTTCGATCATTCAGAAGGAAGGTGAGTGTGAAGATGATGTCACTCATCGCATCAAGGTGGGGTGGCTAAGGTGGAGAGCAGCGATAGGGGTCCTGTGGGACAAGAAAATCCCTCTAAAGTTGAAGGGTAAATTCTATAGAGCGGCAATCCGACCTATAATGTTGTATAGCTCCGAATGTTGGGCGATGAAGAAATCGCTTGAAGCGGCTGAAATGAGAATGTTACGCTGGTCGTGAGGTCGCACAATGTTAGATAGAATCTCGAACGGGGTCTTCAGGAACGCGCTAAAAGTGGCGCCCATTTCAGCGAAAGTTAGGGAAGGGAGATTGAGATGGTTTGGCCACATCCGCAGGAGGCAGGCATCTGCTCCGGTGAGGAGGGTCGAGAGTTTATTGGTTGTCGGGGAGAGAAGGAGAGGCAGACCGAGGAGGACGTGGAGGAGCAACTGAGATTAGATTTGAAGGCCTTAAACCTTTCCGAGACCATGACGGTTGATAGGTGCGCTTGGAGGCACCAGATCAGAGTTGTGGATTCTTTAGTTGGGAGTGGTGCTGTAGTTGAGAGCCTCATGGTTGGGTTGTCTCGGTTAGCTTTGACCTAGAGCTTTGCATTTTTACTTTTATTGTATATTTTATCCTTTTGCCTTTTGCGTGTGGTGTATTTTTGACAGGAAGCTGTGTGCGGAGTCAACCTCTCTTTGGGTTGAGCAGCGTTCATCGGGAGTGAAGTAGCCAAATCCCTCTTAGGTAAGTCCCATGTGGATTAAGCCATGGGCTCAGGTATGGTATTGAGCTTTTTCGAATCATATGCTGCCCTTTGTATTTTTCACACAATATTTTGTTGTGCACTAAGCCGGGGGTCTTCACGGAAATAACCTCCCTACCGTAATAAGTAGGGGCATGGTCTGCGTACATCTTACCCTCCCCAGACCCTGCTCTGAGCGGGATATACTGGGTATGTTTGGTTTGGTTTTTTATTATATGTCTGTATCAATATATTATAACACACATTTATATATATATTCTGGTTGGGCAGCGTTCATCGGGAGTGAAGTAGCCAAATCTCTCTTAGGTAAGTCCCATGTAGATTAAGCCATGGGCTCAGGTATGGTATTGAGCTTTTTCGAATCATATGCTGCCCTTTGTATTTTTCACACAATATTTTGTTGTGCACTAAGCTGAGGGTCTTCACGGAAACAACATCCCTACCGTAATAAGTAAGGGCATGATCTGCGTACATCTTACCCTCCCCAGACCCTGCTCTGAGCGGGATATACTGGGTATGTTTGGTTTGGTTTTTTATTATATGTCTGTATCAATATATTATGATATATATATATATATATATATATATCAATACTGCATAAATTGCCTAATACCTTTTTGCCTAAATTGACACTTATTATGACTTAACATCTAATGGCCTAAATTTTGACTACTAAGTACTAAATCTATTGATATATAAGTAAACACCTACTCACTTTGTAAAAGGAAAATAATTTAATTCGGTTAAACTTAGAATGAGAACAAAAATGGCATATCACTAGTACAATAAAGTTGATAGACTTCAGATATTCACTGATGTCTATTTTTCTATTTTGAAGTAATAAGTGTACTTTTTTACTTTGCTGAAAAATCGAAGTGTATAGCTTATATGTACCGAAGTCTATCACAACTTTATTTGACAAACCGGGCCGGGCTTTTTAAATCACTAGAGTAAAAACATCTTTACTACTTCAGTTATTTATTTATTTTTCGATGGAAAACAGATACTTTATTCTTTGTTTGTGCAAAATTTACTTAAGTAAAAAGAGTTCTTTGACTTAGTTCTCTTTTATCATATTCGAAGTTAAAAAGGTACTTCATTCTTTGTTAGTGTAATATATACTGAAGTAAAAAATGCTTATATTACTTCGTTTAATATATCGTTTTGAAGTCAATTCCCTATCAAACAAGTAATAACCGTACAATAATAATAACTATACTTTCATAAACATATTCACCCCATATATACCGACCTTCTACAACGTTTGTTAGGTTAGACTTACACCCAAATCTACCATGCACACCAGTCACCATAAAAAAATAACATGTTTGTTTAAACTACAACAATACGTAAACTAAAATGAAAATGTTTGTGAACTTTCACTGACAAAAACCTCTAGAGAATCTGGCAGTACCACTTCAAATTAAGTGAGAGTAGATGCACTGACTCCACTCATCTAGAATTTCATCATATTGTGCTTGAGTGTAATATTTATCCTTCAGTGGTCCACCAACATACTGCAATAAGAGACCAAGCACAATAAATATACTGGATTACTAAACACCGCCCTAAATTACTAGACACCGTCCTATAATATTACCTTTTTGCCCTTAATTCATATTAAGCAGATTTATAATCCTAATTTCTTAATACTTTTCTCTCTCGACCTATTGTAAAGACCCCACCAGCCGCAGCCGCACCGCCGCCACACCACCGCCGCACAGCCGCTGTCTGCCACCGCACCGCCACCGTCCGCCGCCATGACCGGAAAAGGAAAAGCTCCGATAACCAATTTTTTTCGTTTTACTGGTACTTTGTCCGCGACCGCCGTGTCGGAATGCACGACAGAGGCCGCAGCCGATATTTTGTCACAGGCGTCCGACGATGACGCTTGGCCATGGCACAGGCGTCCGCCGATTCCGCCTGTCCATGGCGCAGCGCCTGTGGCGACGCGCATCGGTGGTGCAGACGTTCAAGTCGACGTCCCAGAGCCGTACAGACGTCCCAGACGGACGTCCTAGCCGTGAATAGGCGTCGGGACGGACGCTTGAACCATGGTTGTGGCGTCTGCACTGACGCCTGCTTGTTCAGCGTCTGGCCGGGCCGACGCCCAATCATTTTTTCGGAAAAAAATAAAATTTTCAATTAATAATTAATAATGTGTATTGTTTGTATGATTATTACTTATTAGTTGTATTGTTTACTAAATGCAGATGAGGGGAGGAGCGGGCAAATCTATGCCGCTAGTCACAGAGTTGATGGGTTCTGGAGCGCGTCACACCAGAGCTCGTGGTGTTGATGCTTCTGTTCGTAGACAGCGGTTACAGCTCAATAGCTTTGTCTTTCCTTTATTCTTGTACGACAAAATGATCAACTCGAAACCAATTTGAAGAGCAATTTTTTTCGCCCAACCAATCGCATCACAATCACTAGCGAATATTTCGTCATTAACGAAATAACCACTATAATCAACGCCGTCACCTTCAAATTCTTCTAATATGACCTGAAATTTTTAATTGACAGAATATTAATAATAATACCAATAATATTATTATTAAAATTTAAAATCATGCATAAAAGCGTCCAGGCGTCCAAAAATTACGCCTGGACCATGGCTGAGGCGTCTGGCATGGACACCTGGCCACAGTACAGGCGTCTGAATCGGACGCCTATCCATGGCACAGGCGTCTAAATCGGACGTCCAGACCATGGTTCAAGCGTTTGGTTTAGACGCCTAGACCTAGGATGAAGCGTCCGTAGCAGACGCCTGTACCATGGTCTAGGCGGAATCTGTGGACGCCTGTACCATGGAACAGGCGAAATATTCATACACCTGCGTCATTTCTCCGAAAAATTACCTCCATATGTGAATTCTAGTCCATTTTCGTAGTTGTCGATGATATTGACGATATATATTTGATTGTGTGTTCTGTAGAATAAATGAAAAATTGTTACTAGATTTAGTAATGAAAAACTTGTGTGTTGATGTGTTGGGTAGAAATAATGAAAGATTGTCAAATGGACAAAAAAGTAATATTATAGGGCGGTGTCTAGTAATTTAGGGCGGTGTTTAGTAATACCCTAAATATAAGCCAATCAAGTAGGATTAAATGAGGCAAGGTGAATGACAATAAGGGCATCCATGAGATAAGAAACTCACCATCTTCTCCAAATCTGGGTCAGCACTCTCAATAATCTCCTTCATGTGTCGACATACACAAAACCCACACTCAAGTGTCTCAGGTCGTTGTTTTAGATTGCCCTAATTTTCAGAAGATAATAAATAGTTAGAAACCATTTAACTGTATATTAAATGTATAACAGTAATATGCTTTCACATACCGTGAGTTGTTTAAAGGTGGACACCATATTTTTTCCCTTGTATGCATTAAACGCTCGCACAGCACTACATTGCAAAAAGAACATATAAATTATTTTAGAATGTTAATTAATTCTGTCAACTTCCAAACAAGCTAAGCAACTTAAAAGGAAACTAAATAGTTACCTGATCACGATACTTTTCCAATTATCGTACAGAGTCCTATTGCCCATGGAATCCAGAAAATACACCTTGTCTTTAGTGTCATTGATAACAGTCAGGATCCAATGCCCGCTGCAGAATTGATGAGTTAATAATCAAATATAATATGGTGTAATCCAACAAGATGGACATTCATTATTACCCGGTGTTGAATGGAATGAGGAAGAAGATGTCCACTAGAGAGTCAGTCAAAAACTGGGGCACAGGAATAAGAATCCATTGCAGAATTACCATAAGCACACCAGCACTTTTATGTACAAGTTTATGCAACTTGTTCCCATATATATTACTATTACTATATAGATACAGACTGATACTATGGACTACATACCAATCGGTGGTTAAAACGATTCCTCACAGTTGTGCATTTACTTCTCACGACGGAACATACTGAGATAATCAACACGGATTCATCTGAAAATTTAAGGAACCGTCACCTGGCTTTGAGTATGGAGCACACATTAAAATCATGTCAAGATCATGAAAGGAAAGCCAACATGACTTAGTTTCATGATAACAATAATTCCGATGGATTGCCTCTATCAAGACACCACCAAGAACTAATTGACATTTATGCCTAAAGAAAGTGAACCTAAAACCATTCTACTTTTTCATGCGAGAAGATAAGGTAGCTTATTGAGATGCTATTTTTGAGTAGCATGTCAATAAGTTGGCTTATAAGCCAACTTAAAAGCTATTTTATGACGTATTAAACGAGACATTCTAAATAAACTCAAACATAAGCTAGCTTATTTCTCCCAAACACACACTTAATATCATGCTTGAGATTGCTAACAAGTGTTGCATCAAATGACAACTCAAACTCGCAGGAAATATCAATCAATATTACCTCATCACACGATGGACCCATAAAAAAAAAAAGACCGCTCCGCACCTCCAGAACTGTGCTCTCAACTCATAGCCGAACTACAAATCGCCATTTTCCCCATGCACTCATCAACCACGCCATAATCCAAACTAAGCTCTCTCATCGGCAGAATATTCTCCATAGCAAACAACATCAGATGAGGAAAAGATATATTGTTGTGGTCAAACAACACAAGCTGCACAAAAACGTTCGGGATCAAACTATGACTGATATAGCAAGCCAAATTCCTCATTCCTGACACATCCATAGCGAAATCCAAAGGAGGAACCAACGGATAAGTCGGGGGAAACATAGTCCGAGAATATTCGCGACAGATCACCCCATGCTTTCCATCTTTCCCCAAAACGACTTGGGTAGATTAAATTATCGCTGTTCATAGTAAATATCTGCACCTGCTCACGGGTGAGCACAACTCCCGCATACTCACAAATGAAAGATCCCGCCTGTATCAAATCCAAAGACCTCACTCCCCAACCCGTCTCCCTAGACCTAAACACTTCAAATCTATGCGTCACACCCTTTTGAGTCACACGGTTCCGACAAGTGGGCGGGCAACGACAATGAGGCCCACACTCGAAAACTAAAGGTTTCCCCCTAAAAAGAATCCCATTCACATCGTAAGCAAATCCGCCGCCATTTCTCATCGTGTTAATTTTTTTCATAGAGAGTAAACATTATTTGATTAGAGTTGTTTGTTTCATATATACATTAGCAGAGAAGGTAATTTCCAGAAGCATTTAATTACAGGCAACAATCATTAATATATATTATTGGAGGTCGATATGATACAATTGCAGGAAAATCCAAGCAATTTCAAGAACTATTTAAGTGTAAAGATCAAACCTGAAACTCAATAGGCGTTAATGTTCTGCCTGAAGTAGACAAATCATCACACTGTCCATTAAAATTACAAAGATAAGCATATTACAGATGTAAATTTTGCAGCAGTAGTGACAATGGGTACTTGAGTAGTCTACAGTAAATCTACCAGGCCAACTGATTTGGTTCTTTGATATATGAGAGAAATTTCCAAATCTGTTTTCTAACAAACTATCACGTTACTAATATAGGGTCATTGTCTCACTTATTCTATTCAATTTAAGAGCAACTTGCTTTTCTTATTGTTTTCAATAATTCAAATAATAATAGAATCAACGTATAGACACATAAACTGGATGAAACATCAAAAGAACCATCTATTATGGAAATAAAGCAGATGACCTAACGTTAAAGTTATAACCATATAAGCATTTATATGTGATCTTTTCTCAATAAAAAGTTGCATAAATATCTAGTTCTCGCCATCTTAAGCAGCAAATTTGTTTCTTTTCTGCATGATAGTCTAGCTATCATACAGCACCACCCAGTTTTAAAAACAGCAGGGGAATTTATAAATAGAAAAAAAAAGGAAGGTGAAAAAAGTAGTAAGAAAATATAACAAACAACTTGAAGTCGTAATAATTACTATACTGCAACTCCCCCTGCCTGAGTGAGATTCTCGCATAACAAACATGTATGGAACCCTATGCTAAAATATACCGAACTCTATGAGTAGAGTGTTGCCTTCAAACTGCAAGTCCCAACTAAGATACCTTTTCACAAGCATGGATGATCCAGACAAAAACATACATTGAACTATGAAATAAAGCACAATCTACATAATCATATAGCCAAAAAGTTTAGAAGAATGTTTTCTAGAAACTACAAAGCAAGTCCCAGAGGGGCGTTGCATCCTTGTCTGGCTAACATATTAGTATGACTACATATATATATACTAGTCATAAAATTTTATTATGATAATGGGACTAAATATTTCACCCAGGTTCCTTTTAAATGCATTAATACTGGTTGTAAAAAGTATCATGGTTTTTGCACACTTCTTTTCTATAATATCACATCCCTGCAAGTACATATACAAAGCCACAGCTTATTCAGACAAACCTGTATATAAGGAAAATAGATGTCCTTCAATTTGCATCTAAGAAGATCTAATCCAAACTTTTCATTTTCAACTCAGAGATTTCTACCTGTAAAGTTGTTCAGCAGAAACAGCCATAAAATCAGACAAAATTGTACATGACATATGAACTTTTATTAACATAATATTTACCATGAATTGAAAACACGCGCAGCGAGCCGAACAGCATCCGGGTTTTCCTTATCAAGTCGCGGAAGTAGCGCTCGTCGTCGGCCTTGAGATCCGTGACCCGGACGAGCTCTGAGGAGCGGGTTTGGTATTTGCGGCCCCCAGGTGGCGAGACAACGACGACGTTGGATAATTGGGTTTCCGGGTCGGGGACTGGGACAATGGCCCGTGAATTCGGGTCGGAATCGGGTAGAGTGGCGGCGTCTTCCAATTTATGGGCCAAGGTGGAGCGGAATAGCTCGGAGAGGCGGTAGAATTCGGAGCATACGTCGGTTGCGGAGGAAGAGTGGCTGGGGCGGTGGCAGGGGATACGCCGGACAAATGGGGAAATGGCTCCGGCGCCGGCGGTGGTTCGTCTAAGGGTTCGAGTTTTGGTTCAATTTTTGGGATAATAAGGATGGGGGAGGTGGGTGGGTGTCGGTATAGGTTCAGGTCTAGAAATGGTATCGTAGAATTGGATTCCATTTCTTCCGGTTCTTTTCCTTCTTTTTTTTTTTCTTTTTTTTTTTTATAACTAGGTGATCCGAGTTTAGCCGGACTAATCCTAGTCCCACAATGAACCCACTCCTAATCCATTGAGAGAAGTAAATTGCGAGTCGCTCGAGCAATTTCAGGGTTCCCAATGCCTTTTCTGTACACTTCTGCGCGCGAGAAGCGTGGCGATTAACGGCGCTCGGGTTCGCCAAAGTTCTCGGGAGAAACGTGACGATTAGTCAAGACTCTCGGGTTAAAGCAGGAAATACTCACATGCCGCTGACGCGAGATTAAACATTGATTAGCGGTCATTCAATTTGCAGGAGCTAGAGAATCATAAAGAGAAAAACTCCTCTTTCACTCCTTGGTGAATTGAGCAAAGGCACTCTCAAAGGTGTCTTTAAGGCGGAGTGTCCTGCAGGTGGACCACCAACCAATTCCCTTTTTTTTGTTTTATTTTGCTTGATTTTTTTTTCTTTTTTTAGTTAAGGAATGAAGATTTTTGAGTGCGTGTGGTTAGACGTGCCCATCGCCAGATCCGGATCGGACACGCCGGGTCGATAGGCCAGGACCCGGACCCCACCCATACATGTGAAATGTACGGGTTAGCGGGTCGACAATTGGCCACGCAGTCGAGTCCGACCACTTGATCACGGTCCGACCCGTCTTAATTTTTTTTAGAAGTATATAAAAAAATTTATTTATTATCATTTTATACACGAAAAATAACTATAAGTGAACACGGAAATCATTTGAAAAAATGAGCTTGTATTTAATTTTAAGTTTTTACTTAAAATTAAATTGCCTACGTATACTCGTGAGAAATCAAAACTCCACGTAGTTCTTTTACTTGAGAAGAGTTAAAAAAAATGGGCTTGTATTTAATCGATTTCATGGTCCATTTCTTCGTCAATGTTTTGCAGTTGTTGATGATTCGGGATACGTCGAAATCCCCGGGGGTCAACTTCTTCTTCATTGGTAGTTGTTGTACTACCGTAATAGATACTTTCATGTATAGAATCATATTCAGGTTCTTGAATTTCATTTTCAAAATCGGGTGGAGTTTGATTTTGGGGCTCCCGAATAATTATCCCAGATGGTTTTTTCGATTTGCCCCAAAGACCCATTCGCTCGAACTTGGACATTTTGGATTTTTGGGAGACGCATCAAAGAGAGAGATTAATTGGTATAGCAATTTGCAATGGAAATTTGAGAGATAGATTATATTGAAGGTGTGAAGAAAATGTGTTGGATTGGGAAGTATTTATAGATAGATTTTTTTTTTTAAATTTGAACTAGCCGTTAGACCCGCCGGGTCCAACGGCCATATTTTCGAATTCTTTTTTTTAGTTCCGACGGGTCGGACCTGGCGGGTCGGCGGGTTTTGAAATGTAAGACCCGGACCCCACCCGTATATACCACGGGTCCGGGTCGACGGGTCCGATGGGTCAGCCGGGTCCGGGTCGGCGGGTCGACCCGGCGAGTTGGGTCGTTTTGGGCACCTCTACGTGCGGTGTGTGTGTGGGGCCAAGGTTGGGTAAATATGGAGGAAAAGACAGAATAGCCAAGCAGAGATGCTGAAGTATAAATTTCTGGGGTATATTTTGGGTGGGTTTTTTTTTCAAAGCCCGCCACTTGGCTTTCACTTCAGTTTTAGTGGGATATTTTTTTTAGAAAATTTTTGCCGTTGTTTTCACTTCATTAATTAATAATTTACTGACGTGTATCTTACTTAAAGATCCCGCCCAAACTCTGTGTTTATTTTGGCGAAGTGTATGCACTCTATTAATTCACTACTGCCAAACATGAAGTTAGTGCGATATTATGACTTCAATTTCTATAATTAATGAAGTAAGTGCTACCGAAGTCTATTAATAAAATTCTACTAGTGTATATCTATGCAAAACTTAGATGTAGTTATTCATGTACCTGATTTTTAATTATTTTTTAAGATAACAAAGTTCTCCCATAAACCTTCATCATGATCATTTCGAATGGCATGTATGTCGTCAGCTTCATTTTCTTCAACGATAGTGGGTATCCGTGTTGACAAAGGAATAAACTTATAATTGTCAAACGTTTAGTTTCATTGATATCCACACTTATACCTGAATAACCATGGACAACCTTTCATTACATGGATCATTGACATATAATACTTGTTTGGCTTGGTGCGCCATGATAAAAGGCTCGTCTATGTAAGCTACCTTGTGAAAATCTACCAATGTAAATCCCAATTCATCGATTTCCGCACCCGTATTATTATCATCCCACTTACACTTAAACACGGGCACTCTAAACATAACATAATCAAGTTCCCAGATCTCTTTTGTAACTCCATAGTAACTCGTTGATGCCAAAACTGGGTTCTTGCCTTTGAGCTTAAAAACTGCATAGACTCGGTTTGAAGAGTAACTCCAATATTTTGAACCGTACTCTTGTCATATTGTGACTTTGTATAGAATGAGTACTTATTGATATCGTATCCGCTCCAAGTTATGACATCATATTTGGGTCCGTAAGGTAGCCATTGCAATGTTTCAGATGCACTTCTAGAAACTTGTTCCTTAAACCATCTCAAGAAAATCTTATTATGTTCAATCAACAATCATTTTTTGCTCATTCGAGGATTTTTATCTTCAAATGATTCTTGTGAGCTGGCAAGTAGGGAAGAACATCATCAATGTTATTTAAAAGGTACAAATGTGCATGAAGCACCTCATCTCGACTCTTGGTTAAAACTTTAACACCCCGTGTACCCTTTCCTCTAATTCTATCCTCATGTCGAGATTTATGAAGCCCTACATATTCCACTCGTGACATGAAATCTGTGCAAAACTCGATAGCTTCTTCTGCAATGTACCTCTCCACAAGAGATGCTTCCGGACGAGATGGGTTTTGGTATACCCTTTAAAATCTTCATGTATCGCTCAATGGGGTACATCCATCTCAAATAAACAGGGCCACACTCTTCAATCTCTCTAACTATATGGACAAATAAGTGAACCATGATATTAAAAAAAAGAAAGAGGAAAATACATCTCCAATTGGCATAAGATAACAACAACCTCATATTTTCACTCATCCAAAACCAGAGGATCTATCACTTTGCTACATATAGCACTGAAAAAAAGCACAAGCAAGTTATAACATTCTTCACTTTACTAGGCAAGATGTCATGTATAGCTACTGCTAGAAGTTGTTGCATCAAGGCGTGAGAGTCATGGGACTTTGAGTCAACCAGTTTAAGATTTTTCAGTGATACAAGACTCTTAATATTTGAAGAGTAACTTTCTCGCACTTTAATGTCTTGTAAACATTTACAAAAGCTGATTTTCTCCCTTTTTGATAAAGTATAACATGCTGGGGGGAGATAAGTTCATTTACCAACTGATTGCGGATGCAGCCGAGGACGTGTACCCATTTCCTACAAGTCTAGACGAGCCTGGACACCATCTTTTGTTTGGTCTTTAATATTCAGAAGTGTGCCGATCACACTATCGCACACATTTTTCTCGACATGCATATTATCTATGCAATGTCTAACATCTAGATTGCTCTAGTATGGAAGATAAAAAAATATGGACCTCTTCTTCCATATGTTTGTCGCAACAGACTTTTTTTGTAGTTTTCCCAAATATAGTATTGATATTCTTAACGCAATCGTAAACTTGCTCACCTGTTAATGGTGTGGGTGCAAATCCCTCTTCCTGCTATCCATTAAAAGCTTTTCTCAATCTACGATATAGGTGATGGCGATTGAGAGACCTCCGATGTTAAGTGTAAACTGTTTTTATCCCGTGTTTCAACTGAACATAGCTTGTGTTTTATTCACATATAGGACATGAATGATGCCCCTTCACACTATACTCGCTCAAGTTTCCATATGCCGGAAAGTCATTAATGGTACAAAATAATATTGCACGTAGCTCGAAACTTTGCTGGCGGTACCCATCGAACACATCAACCCCTTTGTCCCACATCATTCTCAATCAACGGACTTAGATAAAAATATATGTCATTTCCTGGTTGTTTTGGGCCTGAAATTATCATTGATAACATAACATATTTCTGCTTCATACATAATCAATGAGGTAAATTATAGATCACAAGTAGGACATGCCATGATCTATGCTTAGTGCTTAAATTACCAAACGGATTCACCCCATCTGTGGCAAGTCCAAGCCTAAGGTTTCTTGCCTCACGCCCAAAATCTGGAAATAAATGATCTATTTTCTTCCATTGTGCAGAATCAACAGGATGACGAATTAGTCCATCGCATTTTCTCCCATTTGCGTGCCATGTGAGGTTCTTTGCGTCATCCTTAGTAGCAAACAATCGCTTGAACCTTGAAATAATTAGAAGATACCATAACACCTTCGCTGCAGGCCCTCATTGTGTGCTCTGTCCATCACTAGAATCATCATGCTTCACTTTGTAGCGTGATGCCCCACATCTAGAACACTTATGCAATAATTCAAACTTTTTTCAGTACAATATGCAATCATTAGGGCAGATGTGTATTTTCTTATACTCCAAACCCATCAGACACAAAACATTCTTTGCCTCATAAGTACGGTTAGGCAATTTATTACCTTTTGGAAGCATCTCCTGTATCAACTCGAGCAATTCGGTGAAACTTTTACCACTCCACCCATTTTTTGCTTTCACATTAACCAACTTTAACATGGCAGACAAGCGTGTAAAAGTTTCACACCCCAAATATAAAGGAGTCTCTGAATCACTTTTCTACGCATCATAAACATGCGCTTGTCGGAATGATTCTTCTCCAACATCACGAATCATGTCTTCAAATTAATCACCATTTATATATACGTGTGTGTCTTCAGTTGGAATGTCTACTAGTTCGCCATGCCATATCCATATCTTATGACTTATAGTTCGTATTTATTCCCTCACAAATAAGATGCTCATGAATTGTGTCAGCTTCTTGCCATATCCCATTCATACACTTGACAGAAGGGCAAAACTATCTTTCATCGGGTTCCAGGCGATTTTGTCGGACGAACTCAAGAAATTGTTCAATTCCACTATCATACTCATCACTGCTACGACTTAATTCATCCAACTTCGATCCATTTTTCTTCTTCTCTGTTGTACACATAGTGAAATTCAATTTGGAATTCCTTTAGCTATAACCAACCACATTTAGTGTTATTTTAATCTTCTATAAAAAACGTACAAATGTTATTGCTATTAATATACTATGTCATCTTATTATTTTATAAAGACTGTCACCTTTTTCTGCACTAACTATTGGGAGAAGATCCTTAAAACGAAAGTTAACATCTATCCCAAAGGGAGAAGATCCTTAAGAAGTTAACCACATCTATCCCAACGTAATTCATGTTTCAAAAGGCAACAGACAGAAACTGAAAGACAAAAAGGAAGTTGTTTTAACCACATCGATATACATCTAGTGTTACTCATTACCTTACCAAGCAATCACGCTAACCTTATCAACCCTATAGTAGATATACCTTTAGGTCAGAACATACCTTTAACTCATATAATATTTTCTTATAATTTAACATCTTACTAATTTTCTCCATGGCAAAAAATCCGTTGTTAATTAACAGTGGTTTTTATAAAAGACCCGCTGTTAACTTTTAGTTTCCTTTTTTCAAGGAAGACTTATCATCGGTTGTTATGATAACTGCTGTTAAGGTTTCTATTTAATCACAGTTTCTGATAACCGATGTTAAAATGCTACTTTAACAGTAGTTTTTCAAATAACCGCTGTTAATCTTTTACACAAAATTTATAGGTTATCCCACCACGTCATTTTAACAGTGGTTAAATTTTGTGTAATATTCAAACAACATCCCAACCAAGTCTTGACTGTCTTGAAGGTGGGTATGTCATTTCCAATGAGTAATATGTCATCTATATATAAGACTAGGAAGACAACTTTGCTCCCACTAACCTTCTTGTACATACATGGTTTATCTTTATTTTGAATGAACCCAAACTCTTTGATAGTTTCAAAACGAAGATTCCAGCTTCGAGAAGCCAGCTTCAACCCATAAATGGATCTTTAAAGCTTTAACCTTTTTAGAATTTTCTGGATGAACAAAACCCTCAGCTTGTGTCATGTACACATCCTCGAGTAAGTTTCCATTAAGAAACGCTGTTTTGATATCCATTTGCCATATCTCATAATCATAGTATGCGTCAATAACAAATAAAATTCTAATTAATTTAAGCATGACTAATAGCGAAAATTTCTCATCATAGTTAACACCTTGAGTCTGTCTATAACCTTTTGCAACTAGTCTAGATTTATGGGCTTGCAGATTGTTGTCCATGTCTTTCTTTTTTTTAAGACCCATTTGCACCCAATGGTTTTAACACTCTCAGGTGGATCTATCAAGTTCCAAACTTGATTGTCGTACATGGACTGCATCTCTGACTTCATGGCTTCTAGTCATTCCTCAGACTCTGGTCCTGAAGCAGGTTCTGTATAGGTACTAGGCTCATCATATATGAGTGATGCATCATTATTCTCCGTTACGAGATACCAATATATCTCAGGTTCATGTCGCTCCCTATCAGATCTGCAGGGAACTTGTGTACTTTGAACTGGCTCCTCAACTAATTGTTGAGCCTTCAGTTTTCATCAGCGAAGTAATATATTCTTGTGGCTCTTCAGTTTCCGCGAGTATTACCTTTCTCCAACTATATCTTTCAGAAACAAATTCCCTTTCTAAGAAGACAGCATTTCGAGCAACGAACACTTTGTTCTCTACGGGTTTATAAAGTAGTATCCTTTGGTTTCCTTAGGACATCCTACAAATAAACATCTTTGAGATCTGGTGTAATACCCGGTTGTAATTCACTCATTATCATTCAGTAATTGCCACTCAGTAATTTTCACTCATTAATAATCATTCATCATTCATATTCAATCATTGTATTCACCGTTCAGAGTAATTTGTATCGTGTATCAGTTATTATTCGTCTTTCTACCTGGTTGGAGGATCAAGCCGTGTTTATCATTATTGTCATTTTCATAGTAGGCTGTGTGTGAGGAGTAGAGCATGCTACGTATTCTCTTTAGCACGAGCTAATTGAGTACGAGTAGCGCACACTATCTCTCAGCATTAGCGCATGCTAATGTGGTTCAGGCAGACAGTCCAGAAGGCACTGGACTGCAGTTGAGTTGTAGTAGCACACGCTACGAATGGTAAGTAGCGCGCGCTAGTAGTTTGGGGTAGCACACGCTATGCAATCGGTGTAGCGCGTGCTAAGGTCGATCAGGCAGAGTCCAGCGGATACTGGACTGAATTAGAATAATTTATAACATACGCTATGAGTAGATATTAGCGTACGTTAATGGTATAGTAGCACACGCTGAGTTATGGGTGTAGCGCGTGCTATCGCGAACAGGTCAGAGGACAGAAGGTTCTGGACTTCAGTACTGGGCATCAGATGTTCAGTTAGCGCACGCTAACATTTTGAGTTAACACACGCTATCGGGGAGGCATTAGCGCATGCTACCAAGTTCGTAGCATATGTTAACGAGGTAGTCAGAGTTCACTGGACTGTCTGGTTTACCGGCTAGTGCACGCTAAATATCAGGTCATAGCGTGCGCTAATCTGGGAATAGTATAAATTGGACAGTCCAGTCCAGTTTCGTCATTTTCATTTATCAATTCGTTTTTGGGCGATTCAGGGCAATTTCGGGCCATTCGGAAGAATCTCTTCGAGCTGCACTCACCTATCATCATCTTCAAGTTTCTGAGTTGGATTAATCATCATTTCATCCTATCCGATACATCAAATCAAGGTAAATGATTCTTGAATCTAGAATTTCGGATTTTGAATGTTTTCCTCCCGATCTCTTCGTGTAAGCTTGCTATTACGTTGGAATATTTTAGATATGGATTATCTACCTTGGATAAATGTATTCTTACGAATTTATTGGCGTATATTTCGGATTTCATTAATGTTGGGGTTTGATTCAAGAACACTTTAGAGTTGACTTTGATATTTTTGGGGATTTCCGATTATAGTTGTCGTAACCTTGAGTTGTGGATTCTCATTAGATTATTGATATCATTGAAGGTGTTTTATTGGATTGAACTATTCATTTTGGAGTTTGGTTCCGATATAATTGGAGTTGATTATAATCAAAGGGTAAATGTTTGCTAAGTGTTTGTCATAATACCCCAATGAGTTTGGATATTGTTGTATCGACTTTTGAAGTGGGTTGTGATCACATTTGAATCGTTTATTAAGAGGATTATTGGTAATTGTGTTATTCAAGGTTGTTCGAGCGACCGACATCTCTTTTAGGACGTTTGTTCGAGGAAGGACTTTCTTCACCATTGTTGAGTAAGTAAATTCTTACTCGGTTAAAGGAATATTCATTCCTTACATTGTTGTTCATTCATACATGTAATTCACTCATAATATATAATTCATGTTGAGACTTGTAATCATCAACTAATCATGTAACTCACGAGGAACGACGGTTCCAAATTATTTTCATTGAAGCTATCACTCGTTGTATCATTATGTCATCTCGGTGAGTCATTCTTTATCCTTATCGGATTTTATTCATTACCTCTCATCTTGGTCGCTTTTGTTTTTGTGACCTTCCGGGATTGTGTTTCGTGGCCGGGTGGCGTATGTGTGGTATTTTTAGTCGGGCACACTATGGTCATGTGTATATGCGGGACTCCGGACATATTTGGACTGTGCACACGGTAAAGTACCTCCGTGAGACTAATTAGGCCAAGTTACGGCGGGGCTCCGGACACTCGGCTACTTGTGCACTCACACATTCCATTCGGGCGTACTGTGATACTCATCATTCAACTATAATACTTAATTCATTCATGTGATTGTTGTATATTGTTCAAATTCTTGAGGATTGTTGTTCTGTGTAACTGACTCCGTTGGGGATATTGTTTTTAGGTCATGGCAAGGCAAATGCACGGGAATGGAACGTTGATGGCGAGGAGTCCCAGTGATACTAGTAGGGGCCCCCAGTCTCTTCATTTCATTCACATTTTCTTGTTATGTATTTTCCGCTGCACTTCCTTTTGGATTGTCATTTGTTCAGTGATGTATATTTTATCTTCATATAAAATATACATGTATTCAGTGTTTCCCTGGGTGTGTTGTACTTGAAACTCCTTATCGGAGTAATTGATAATGTAATGTGGTTCGATACTACATTTGTATTGTGCAATTCTTTAATTTTTGTTCGCCTGGTGGGTCCCAGTCGGGGGTCCACGACACTGTAATATCCACCTAGTTTGGGGTGTTACAGAGTTGGTATCGGAGAGTGGTTTTGAATACTACCTCCCGAGTCATGTCTCATTTGAAATCATCGTCATCAGACTAGTATCATTGGACTTTCGCGTCACGTGTGACCTGTGCAAATGCTAAGCCCCTCAGACCGAAAGAACTGTAAGATTTCTAACTCCATGGTATAATTTCTGGCAATAAGAATCACTCTTCCATCATTCATCAGTCAACAATCCTCAATCATCATTTCATTTGATCATGTCGATCATGTTAACTCATTAATCATTCAGTTCAGTTCATCACTCATTTGTTGATCTTGAGGATCGTTTCATTAATCTTGTCAACTTGTTCAAGTTAATCATTTCAAAATTTCATCAGATAATCATGTCACTTCAGGTGATCCTTCATACGATCATTGTGTTAGAGCGCGTATGCTCATTGTTATCATTTCATAACTTCATCATAATGCTGTATTCATGCGAGATCTATAACTATCATGTGACTTTCCTACTTTAGTATGGAGAGAGCTGGCAGAGGACGTGGGGGAAGAGGCCGCGGTGTGGGCCGAGACCCGAGAGCTCGTGTGAATACACGCGCGAACGCAAGGAATAATGCAAATTCGTCGAGCAGCGACACTGCCACTCATTCACCCGGAAATGATCATTCACTGTCAGGGAGTCGTACCCGGGACACAGCTCAATCAAAAGGTGTTCGGGTTGATCCTCTTGATTTTATGCAGGGCATGATGGCCCAAATGACTCAGATAGCACGCCTGATGGAGACGATGCAGAACTCAACGGCTCAGAATCAACAGGCTCCTCCTCCGCCGCCTCAAAGGCAAGAGAGGAATGTGAGCAGCAGCATCAACGACATTTCTCGCCAGAGGCCGCCTACCTTTGAGGGCTCATCTGAGCCGGCAGACATTATTCACTGGCTGGAGCATTTCGAGAAACTGTTTGCTATGGTGGAGTGTCCCGAAGGACACAAAGTTTCAGTCGCGTCTTACTATCTGGGTAAGAGCGCTCACTCATGATGGCTATCTCTGAAGCCCACCGACGAAGCTTGTACGTGGGACCAGTTCAAAACTCTTATGATGGAGAGGTATTATCCGGCCCCACTCAGAGAGGCCAAGTTATGAGAATTGCTCACTCCCGACCTTTCAGTGGACGATGATGTTCTCGCCATCGCCGAGAAATTTCAGGAACTTCTTCCTTTCGCTTCATCTATTATTCACCACGAGACGGATAAAATCAAGTATTTCAGTAAGAGGTTGAAACCTCATAAGAGGCTTCAATTGCTTAATCATCATTGCACCACTTTGGCCGAATTTATCGAGAAATCTCTTGCTTATGAGCTTACTGCTAAGGAGATTTCTAAGAATCAGACTTCATTTTCCGGCAAGAAATCGAAGAAGCGTAATCAGTCTGAAGACAATCAGACCACTTTCAAGAAGCCTCGTACGGGCTCTACTTTTTCAGAGCGACCTCCTACGACGCCTAAGCCTGCGGAATCTCAGTCCCGAGCGGTCAGCTCGGCCATCACCTGTTACAACTGTGGTGAACAGGTCCATTACAGCACGAATTGTCTGAGGCAGACGGTCACATGTAATAAATGTGGGATTGCTGGGCATAGGGCCCGTTTCTGTCGAGGAGACTCCAGACCTACGCCGGCGACATCTCAGGCCCCAAAACAGTCAGCTATTCAGAATCAGGCTACTCATTCAGCGTCGTTTAAAACGACAGGAGCAAACAAAGACGGAGCCAAAAGCTATCAGATGGGAGCGTCCGGTTCAGGGGCCGGCAAGCCTCGAATTTATGAGATGAAGACCGACGATCCGGAGGCCCGGATGATCTCAGGTACACTCAAAAGTCTATCTCAACTTGTGTGTACCCTTTTTGATACTGGTGCATCACATTCATTCATTTCTGAGTCATGCTTGAGTAGACTTCATCTGGATAGTGTTACTAGTTGTGAACCTTTTATCATTGGTCTACCTGACGGTAGAAGAATTATCGGGGATCGTGAGATTGAGAATTGTTTGATTCAGCTTAATGGCCGTGTTTGGTTGGCAAACCTGATCGTAGTAGATCTACCGAGAGACGATGTTATCTTGGGTATTGATTGGATGGATCATCACGATGCCATCATTAATGTCCGCAAGCGTATGGTCACTATCATTTCAGACGATGGAGTTGAATGTGTATTCTAGAGAGGTAATCCTAGCTGTTCCGGTAATGTCATTAATTTGATGAAATCTGTGAAATTACTCAATCAGGGGTGTGTCGGTTATTGGTGTTATACGACCAAGACCGAGAAATCATCAATCATGTTGACGGATATTCAGGTAGTGAGAGAATATGCCGATGTATTTCCAGACGAGTTACTTGGTTTGCCTCCACAGAGGGATGTGGAATTCACGATTGAGTTGGAGCCTGGTACGTCTCCAATATCTAAGGCATCGGATGGCCCCGACCGAAATGCAAGAACTAAAGAATCAATTGGAGGATTTGACCGAGAAAGGTTATATCCGACCGAGTGCGTCCCCATGGGGAGCACCTGTGTTATTTGTCAATAAGAATGATGGTTCGTTTCGCTTATGTATTGATTACCGGGAATTTAACAGGGTGACAATCAAGAATAAATATACCCTACCCCGCATCGATGATCTTTTGGATCAACTTCAGGGAGCTTCAGTATTTTCCAATATCGATTTAAGATCTGGGTACCACCAGTTGCGAATTTGAGAGTCGGATATCGCAAGAACGGCGTTTTGAACACGCTATGGACACTACGAGTTTGTAGTGATGCCGTTTGGGTTAACTAATGCACCTACGGTATTCATGGAATTAATGAATTGAGTTTTCATAAACTATTTGGATCAATTCGTGGTTGTCTTCATTGATGACATTTTGATTTATTCTCGTGACCGAGAGGAGCACGAATTTCACCTTGATTAGGTTCTCGACGTGTTGAGACGAGAGCAACTTTATGGAAAGTTTTTCATATGTGAATTCTAGATGTCCGAGGTGACGTTTCTCGGACATGTAATTTCAGCCGACGGAGTATGTGTCGACCCTCAGAAGACGGAGGCTATCCAAGATTGGCAACCTCCGAAGAATGTTAAGGAAATCCGAAGCTTTCACATATTAGCTGGATATTACCGGCGATTTGTAGAGGGATTTTCTAATCTCAACCCATGACGAACTTTTTGCGGAAGGACAAGAAATACACGTGGACTGACGCGTGTCAGCGGAGTTTTGAGGAACTTAAGTGCCGTTTAATTTCAGCGCCTGTCCTTTCCTTACCGCAATGGATGGAGGGATTCGTAGTTTATAGTGACGCGTCCGGTCAGGGTCTCGGATGTGTATTAATGCAAAAAGGGAAGGTGATTGCTTATGCCTCACGGCAGCTGAGGCCTTATGAGGTCAACTACCCAACCCACGACCTGGAACTAGCAGCCGTGGTATTCGCATTGAAGATTTGGCGTCATTATCTTTATGTCGTCACTTGTCAGATTTTCACTGATCATAAGAGCTTGAAATACATATTTACTCAGAAGGAGTTAAATATGCGTCAGAGACGGTGCTTAGAACTGATTAAGGACTATGATATTAAGATACTATACCACCCGGGCAAGGCGAACGTTGTCGTCGACGCCTTGAGTCGTAAGTCCATTCAGGAGCAAATGCTTGCTCGTTTGACTGTTCAGAAGGAACTTCAACTGGAATTCCTAAGATCCGAGGTCGAGATTTGGTTACAACAAGTACATGGGCAACTTTGTACGTTAGAGATTTCATCGCCACTTGAGAAGGCGATTAGAGTGAATCAGGGTTCAGATCCATTTTTGTCGCGCATTCGAGATGATGTGACTTAGGGGAAAGCCCCTGGATTTGTGGTCTACGAGGATGGACTTTTGCTATTTAAGAACCAGTTATGCGTTCTGGCGAATGACGAGTTGAAAAACTCGATTTTGAGAGAAGCTCATGCTACCCCTTATTCTATTCATTCGGGGTCTAACAAGATGTACAAGGACTTAAAACAGAATTACTGGTGGAGTAATATGAAGCGAGAAGTCGCAGAATTTGTTTCAAGATGTTTAACCTGTCAGCAAGTCAAGATAGAACATCAGCAACCGACGGGTATGCTGAAACCGCTCCCTATTCCAGAGTGGAAATGGGAAGATATTTCTATGGACTTCATCACGAGTTTGCCGATGAGTCGTCGTGGCATGAATACAATTTGGGTAATTGTGGACCGTTTAACTAAGTCAGCTCATTTCCTTGAGATTAAGGATACGTGGGGTCCCGAGAGACTTGCCCAGTTGTTCATCAAAGAGATAGTGAGATTGCACAGTACTCCTAAGAGTATCGTTTCTGATCGTGACGGGCGATGCATGTCGCATTTTTGGAAATCAGTTCATCGTGCAATGGGAATTCAGCTTAATCTCAGCACAACTTTTTATCCTCAGTCCGATGGACAATCAGAGAGGACTATTCAGACGTTGGAGGACATGTTGAGAGCATGCGTCCTCGATTGGAAAGATGATTGGGAAGCCCAACTACCATTGATCGAGTTCACGTACAATAATAGTTGGCATGCTTCGATTAAGATGGCACCTTACGAGGCCTTGTACGGTCGTCGTTGTCAATCTCCTTTGTGTTGGGATGACTTATCAGAATCAATCGGCACCGAGCCCGATATGCTTATAGCCGCCCGTGAGAAGGTAGCTTTGATCATAAGTTGTTTGTTGACCGCTCAGAGTCGACAGAAATCATATGCAAATAATCGTCGTCGACGGCAGGTGACCACGTTTTGGTCAAGGTATCCCCGAGTCGAGGTATCTTCCATTTCGAGAAGCGGGGAAAGTTGAGTCCAAGATTTGTTGGACCATTTGAGATTTTGGATCGAGTAGGCAGTCTGGCTTATCGATAGGCTTTACCTCCAGCGTTGAGCCGAATTCATAATGTGTTTTACGTATCTCAGCTACGGAAGTATGTTGCTGACCCGAGTCACATACTTCAGTTCCACGAAATCGGGATCGCCGATGATCGTTCGTATGAGGAGCGTCCTATACGAGTCTTAAAGCGGCGTGTCAAACAATTGAGGAACAAGACGATTCCTTTGGTCAAGATTCAGTGGTCTAGACATGGAGTCGAAGAGGCTACTTGGGAGACCGAGGATAGTATGCAGGAGAGTTATCCCGAGTTATTTGACCCTTAGTTTAGGGGACAAAACTCTTTTTAAGGGGGGCGTATGTAATACCCGGTTGTAATTCACTCATTATCATTCAGTAATTATCATTCAGTAATTGCCACTCAGTAATTTTCACTCATTAATAATCATTCATCATTCATATTCAATCATTGTATTCTCCGTTCAGATTAATTTGTATCGTGTATCAGTTATTATTCGTCTTTCTACCTGGTTGGAGGATCAAGCCGTGTTTATAGTGGGCTGTGTGTGAGGAGTAGCGCACGCTACGTATTCTCTTTAACGCGCGCTAATTGAGTACGAGTAGTGCACGCTACCTCTCAGCATTAGCGCACGCTAATGTGGTTCAGGCAGACAGTCCAGAAGGCACTGGACTGCAGTTGAGTTGTAGTAGCGCACGCTACAAATGGTAAGTAGCGCGCGCTAGTAGTTTCAGGTAGCGCACGTTATGCAATTGGTGTAGCGCATGCTAAGGTCGATCAAGCATAGTCCAGTGGTTACTGGACTGAATTAGAATAATTCATAACGCACGCTATGAGTAGATATTAGCGTACGCTAATGGTATAGTAGCGCACGCTGAGTTATGGGTGTAGCGTGCGCTATCGCGAACAGGTCATAGGACAGAAGTTTCTGGACTTCAGTACTGGGCATCACATATTCAGTTAGCGCACGCTAACATTTTGAGTTAACGCACGCTATCGGGGAGGCGTTAGCGCACGCTACCAAGTTCGTAGTGTACGTTAACGAGGCAGTCAGAGTTCACTGGACTATCCGGTTTACCCGCTAGCGAACACTAAATATCAGGTCATAGCGTACGCTAATCTGGGAACAGTATAAATCGGACAGTCCAGTCCAGTTTCGTCATTTTCATTTCTCACTTCGTTTTTGGGCGATTCCGGGCGATTTCGGGAGATTTGGAAGAATCTCTTCGAGCTGCACTCACCTATCATCATTTAAGTTTCTGAGTTGGATTAATCATCATTTCATCCTATCCGATACATCAAATCAAGGTAAATAATTCTTGAATCTAGAATTTCGGATTTTGAATGTTTTCCTCCCGATTTCTTCGTGTAATCTTGCTATTAAGTTGGAATATGTTAGATATGGATTATCTACCTTGGATAAATATATTCCTCCGAATTTATTGGCATATATTTCGGATTTCATGAATGTTGGGGTTTGATTCAAGAACACATTAGATTTAACTTTGATATTTTTGGGGATTTCCGATTATAGTTGTCATAACCTTGAGTTGTAGATTTCCATTGGATTATTGATGTCGTTGAAGGTGTTTTATTGGATTGAACTACTCATTTTGGAGTTTGGTTCCGATATAATTGGAGTTGATTATAATCAAAGGGTAAATGTTTGCTAAGTGTTTGTCATAATGCCCCAATGAGTTTGGATATTGTTGTATCGACTTTTGAAGTGGGTTGTGATCACATTTGAATCGTTTATTAAGCGGATTATTGGTAATTGTGTTATTCAAGGTTGTTCGAGCGACCGACATCTCTTTTAGGATGTTTGTTCGAGGAAAGACTTTTTTCACCGGTGTTGAGTAAGTAAATTCTTACTCGGTTAAAGGAATATTCATTCCTTACGTTGTTGTTCATTCATACATGTAATTCACTCATAATATATCATTCATGTCGAGACTTGTAATCATCAACTAATCATGTAATTCACGAGGAATGACGGTTCCAAATTATTTTCATTGAAGCTATCACTCGTTGTATCATTATGTCATCTCGGTGAGTAATTCTTTATCCTTATCGAATTTTATTCATTACCTCTCATCTTGGTCGCTTTTGTTTTTTTTGACCTTCCGGGATTGTGATTCGTGGCCGGGTGGCGTATGTGTGGAATTTTTAGTCGGGCACACTATGGTCATGTGTATATGCGGGACTCCGGACACACTTGGACTGTGCACACGGTAAAGTAGCTCTGTGAGACAAATTAGGCCAAGTTGTGGGTGTATATGCGGGGCTCCAGACACTCGGCTACTTGTGCACTCACACATTCCATTCATGTGATTGTTGCATATTGTTCAACTCTTGAGGATTGTTGTTCTGTGTAACTGACCCCATTGGAGATATTGTTTTTAGGTCATGGCAAGGCAAAAGCACGGGAAAAGAATGTTGATGGCGAGGAGTCCCAGTGATACTAGTAGGGGCCCCCAATCTCTTCATTTCATTCACATTTTCTTGTTATGTATTTTCCGCTGCACTTCCTTTTGGATTGTCATTTGTTTAGTGATGTATATTTTATCTTCATATAAAATATACATGTATTCAGTGTTTCCCTGGGTGTGTTGTACTTGAAACTCCTTATCGGAGTAATTGATAATGGAATGTGGTTCAGTACTACATTTGTATTGTGCAATTCATTAATTTTCGTTCGCCTGGTGGGTCCCAGTCGGGGGTCCACAGCACTGTAATATCCGCCTAGTTTGGAGTGTTACATCTGGCCGCCAATTTTTCAAACACTTGGCATCTTATGAACACTTCTCAACCCCAGATTTTTTGAAAAGACAAGTTTCGTCTCTTACCAGTCCATTTGTCAAATGGTGTCTTTTCAACTACCTTAGATGGAATATAGTTAAGGGTGAATGCTGCCGTTTCTAAGGCGTGGCCTCAAAATAATAATGGAAGCTCCGTTCGACTCACCATAGATCGAACTATATCTAATAAAGTTTGATTCCTCCTCTCGGACATGCTGTTATGTTGACGTGTTCCATTAGGGGTAAGTTGTGAAACAATTCCACATCTCCTAAGATGATTATCGAATTTTTGGCTCAAGTGTTGAGCATAGGTTTCTTGGTTATAATGTTATAGACTTCCAAAATATTGGAATCATCTAGATCAATATTGTAAAGGCCAGTATATAACTTTGCAGTACCATAAAGCAAATCGTCAAAGAAAATATGGATAATATTATTCTTAATAATAAAACTGTAACCTTCACAATCTAATTTAGAAACTGAAATAATGTTCTTATTCATAGAAGGAACATAATAGAAATTGTTCAAAACTAACAAAATCCTATTGGGTAAAAAACTAGATCATAAGTTCCAACAACTAGTGCAGCAACTCTTGCTCTATTGCCGACTCTTAGATCCACTTCCCCTTTATTCAGCTCTCTACTGCTTCTCATCCATGCACATTTGTACAAATGTGAGTTCCACAGCCAATATCCAATACTAAGGAGTTATACGTCTTATCTATTTCAAGTAAACCTTGCAATTTCTCTTCCAGTATCCTGGTTTATTGTAATGATGGCAATTTCCATCTTTGGGAGCTTTTGTCTTGAAAATCGGCTTAGTTGGGTCTTTAGATTTGGCAATGTTTGCTTTAATTTTACCATTGCCTTTATTCTTAAAGAACTTTCCTTTGCTGACCATCAACGCATGACTTAGTTTCTTCTTAATGTTTTTCTCAGTCGTTTTAAGCATCCCATGCAGCTCAGCGATGGACTTCTCAATCTCATTCATATTATAGTTCATAATAAACTGACTGAAACTATCGGGTAATGAGTTTAGGATCATATCCGTGGAGTGGTCCTTAGAAAGTGGAAAACCAAGCCTATGAAGATGATCAATGTATCATTTCATCTTTAGCACATGAGCGCTGACAGATGTCCCCCCAACCATCTTGCAGCATACAAGGCTTGGAAGGTCTCAATATCTCTTGCCTAGCATGCTTTGAGAAAGTGTCTTTGAGGTGAGCATTAATCTCATAAGCTTCCATTTCGTCCAGATTCTTCTGAAGTTCTGGACAAATGGTAGCCAACATATGATCACTGACATCAATGGAATCGTCACAATATTTCTTTCATTTGTCTATGTTGCTTTGTTAGCATTGTCAGTAGGCTCATCGGGATTTTTTTCATCAAGAACGTACAACTTTATTTATTGCTTGAGAACTATTCTCAAGCTCCGGATCCAATGCAGATAGTTGTTGCCATTTTTTTTAAGCTTGTCCTTCTCAAGGACGGATCGCAGTGAAATGGTAGATGTGTTGTTTGATGCCATTCCACTATCTATAAAATTCAATATGCTAAGTATTAATTCACATTTCGATTTCTCGAAAAATACTTCCACTAAAACAAAATACCCTCAATTTTAAAACATGTATAATTTTAGTGGGCTACGACCCCATTTTGCACAATTCTAAACTCAGCTTTGGCATGACACTGAGAATTGAGCTACTTTAGGTCGATAACTCATTATCGATTATATCATATGTAACTCTTAGATTATACTTATGGGATTTGACATTTTATGCCCAAGCAGGTTGTGATCCCATCTTATGCCTTAAGGTTCAAAACTATTCTGAATTCTTAGTTCATTAAAACATGTAGGTATCACCATTACCTTGTAACACACCCAAGTTATTCAGGGAATATTACAGCGCCGTAATCCCCTCCATGGGACCCACAAGGCTAAACATACGCGGAACTATAGATTTTGACCGAGAAGGTCTACATACAGTGGAATGAAGAATAATACAAATGATATTCAAAACATAACCAATGCATCCAAAGACATCACAGCACAAATCAATACCTCGGCAAACACAGGCCGGAACATCAAGGAAGATGGAAAACAATACTCGAGTATTTAATAACCATTCCAGTACAACAACACTGAATGGAAAACTCAAAACATAACCGGAGGAAAGACACAGTATCACACTTGCCCACCATCTTCATGCCGACCCGATACCGGCCTGTCCGCTCTCCTAGAACCTGAAATACATAAAAAGTATTTCCCCCATAAAGGGGTTAGCCGTCGAATAGCTAGTGCAAGTATATTAAGTATGAAACACAATACTTCTCGACAATAAAGTAAATGTAACCGTCAATTCATCAATTCAAGACTAGTATTCCGGAATAACTAAATCTCATAGCACCGCATCAATACATACATGATCAACCGTGGAACCGCACCAGAGGCTACGAAACCCTCAGAGGACCCGTCGGCCCGTCCCGGAGTGGTTAATTCATATTATCCATGGAATCGCACCAGAGGCTACGAAACCCTCAGAGGACCCGTCGGCCTGTCCCGGAGTGGATATAAATAATTATGCCAAACATATATCTTACTTTCAAAGTCGAGAACGTATAATCATAAATATATACTTGCCTTTGAGACATCGAGAAAACGAACGGAAAAATGGTATGAGTTCGGTAGGTCCAAGAACGCGCTTCCAGCACCTAAACGATTCGCAAGAAATATGATAATCAAATATCCATACTCAAATTATACGAAGAAATTCCCGAAACCCGTCTACGATTCATGAAAATACACGGATAAACAAGTAGAGGTTGGAAAAATCGCCCAGACTCCCACAAGTCCGAAAACGGCACAATCCAATCCGTAAAATCGTAGGAAAAACATGCATACGGTATAGATACATCATAATCTAAAGGTTCTCAAGCTTCAAATCGGATAAATCGGACGAATCTACGAAAACCCCCAAAATCCAACACAATATTCAAAGTATTCTTGAATAATCCTTCAATAATCCAATGAATAATCAAACATGCCCATAATCATGCGTATATCACTTCATACACCATGATCTTAACATCCAAAACATCATTACTCAATACAAAATCGAAATCCAAGATGTTGAAGAAATTACCTCTTGAAGATCCAAGCACTATGATCCGAAGAATACGCGTTAGATCGACTATCCGGGCTTCACGATCGAAAGGAAATGAAGAAAATCAAACCCTTAAGTGATGGATGATGCAAAGTTTCTCTACTCAAGCTCTCTCTCTCGTATATGTTGAAGAAGAAGGAAGAAATGAGCTGATCTCGCTCAAAAAAACGTAATTATACAGTTGACTGCATTGTGTGCCGCGGCTCAGCCGAAGTGTGCCGGGGCACAGGCCCAAAAACTGCTCCTAGGGCTCGGCAGTGTGCCGCAGCCCGGCCGACGTGTGCCGCGGCACAAGGTACAGACGGTTTGGCCGAAAAATGCAACACGAGTGTGCCGCGGCACAAGGTACAAGCTGCTCGGCCAGGTCTAGAAAATGTGTGTGCCGCGGCGCACACTCCTTGTGCCGCGGCCCACACCCCCCTCGGTTCCTAAAATGAAGAAAAATGACCCGGAAAGAGAATAAAAGCAATAGGACTCAATACCTAGGAAATAATAACACGAAATGGAAGTACGGAAACCCCAAAACGGTGGTTCCAAGCAATGATTACAAGGTTTCGCCCAACAAAACACAATTTGAACAGTGAGGATATTTGAAATGACATGAATTTCAACCAGGTATTACATTCTCCCCCTCTAAAAAGAAGTTTCATCCCGAAACTTAAGAAATAAATAGTTCGGGGTATTCCACCCGCATCTTCTCTTCCGTATCCCAAGTCGCCTCCTCGACTCCATGCCTCGACCATTGCACTTTAACCAGTGGAATGGTCTTATGCCGAAGTTGTTTCTCGCGACGCTCAAGGATCTTCACGGGTTTCTCCGGAAAGGTAATATCCTCGGCTACGTCAATCTCACTGTAGTCGATAATGTGGCTCGGATCCGGTACGTACTTTCTCAACTGAGACACATGAAAAACACTGTGGACGTGACTCAAAGCTGGAGGCAACGCCAAGCGATAAGCTAAATCTCCAACTCTGTCCAAAATCTCGAAGGGTCTGATATACCTTGGACTAAGTTTCCCCTTTTTCCCGAAGCGGAAAACTCCTCTGGTCGGCGACACCTTGAGCAAGACATGATCCCCCACCTCAAACTCCAAGGGTCGACGACGAGTATCAGCATAAGATTTCTGACGACTCTGGGCAGCCAGCAATCGGTCCTGGATAATAAAAATCTTTTCCTTAGTCTCCATCAACATATCCAGTTCCGTCCCAACTAGCTCAAAAGCCTCGTCCCAACATAATGGCGACCTACATCGCCTACTATAGAGTGCCTCGAAGGGTGCCATTTTGATCGACGCATGCCAACTATTATTGTAAGCAAACTCGATCAACGGTAAGTGAAGCTCCCAATCATTACTCCAATCTAAGGCACAAGACCGCAACATATCATCCAACGTCTGAATCGTCCTCTCTGTCTGACCGTGTGACTGAGGATGAAAGGAAGTGCTCAATCTTAACTCCGTACCCAGAGCTTGATGAACGGCCTGCCAAAAATGCGATACGAAATAGCCGTCTCGATCAGAAACAATGGTCTTGGGGGCACCGTGTAACCTCACGATCTCAGCAATAAAGGTTCGAGCTAGTCTATCCAGTCCCCAAGTATCCTTAATACCCAAGAAGTGTGCAGACTTGGTCAACCGATCGACAACTACCCAAATCATATTCATTCTGGCCCGAGTTCTTGGCATGCCAGTGATGAAATCCATAGAGATGTCTTCCCACTTCCACTCGGGAATGGGAAGCGGTTTCAACAACCCCGCTGGTCGTTGATGTTCGATCTTGACTTGTTGACACGTCAAGCACCGTAGTAAAAACTCCGTAACATCCTTCTTCATGTTATTCCACCAAAAATTGCGCTTCAAATCTTTGTACATCTTACTCGTCCCGGGGTGGATTGAGTAAGGCGTAGCATGAGCTTCTCGGAGAATTCTCTGCCTCAACTCTAAATCGTTCGGAACACAAAGCACATACGAAATCTCGTAATACTATCCTCGTGAACCATAAAGCCAGGAGCTTTTCCTTTAACTACATCTTCCTTCAGTTGAGAAATCATCGGGTCACTCCACTGCTTCCCTTTGATGTCATCAACCAAGGACGAAGTAATTTCGAGAGTACACAACTGTCCCTGTATTCGCTGAAGCCAAACTTCTATCCCTTGCTCCATTAAATCCTGACAAATTTTTGTCCGCAATGTAAGAACCTCGAGCATTTGAAGAGATGCCGATTTGCGGCTCAAAGCATCCGCAACGACATTGGCTTTTCCGGGGCGGTAAAGAATTTCCAAATCATAATCCTTTATCGACTCTAACCAACGTCTCTGTCTCATATTCAGCTCCTTCTGACTGAAAATATACTTCAGGCTCTTGTGATCGGTATAAATCCGACACGGTGAACCATACAAATAATGCCGCCAAATCTTGAGTGCGAAGACAATTGCGGCCAACTCTAAATCGTGAGTAGGATAATTCATCTCATAAGGCTTTAATTGTCGTGACGCAAAAGCTATCGTCTTATCATGCTGCATAAGTACACAGCCCAGGCCTTGACCCGAAGCGTCACTATAAACTGCAAAGCCCTCGCTACCATGCGGTAAAGTTAAAATCGGTGCTGAAGTCAATCGTCTCTTCAGTTCATCGAAGCTCTGTTGTCTCTCATCCGTCCAAATAAACTTTTCGGTCTTCTGGAGTAATTTCGGAAGCGGCCGAGCGAGTTTTGAGAACCCCTCGACAAACCGACGGTAATACCCAGCAAGTCCCAAAAAGCTACGAACTTCCTTAACATTTTTAGGCGGTGCCCAATCTAGCACTGCCTCAATCTTCTGCGGGTCTACACAAACCCCTTCGGCCGAAATCACATGGCCGAGAAACATAACTTCTTCCAACCAAAACTCACATTTCGAGAATTTTGCATAGAGGTGCTCGGTTCCCAAAATGTCCAAAATCAAACGCAAGTGTCGGGCATGTTCCTCCTTATCTCGAGAATAGATCAAGATGTCGTCAATAAAGACGACTACACACCTGTCGAGCTACTCGATGAATATCTTATTCATTAATTGCATGAATACTGCCGGTGCATTTGTCAACCCAAAAGGCATAACTACAAATTCATAATGCCCATATCTCGTCCGAAACGCCGTCTTCGGAACGTCAGACTCCCTCACCCTGAGTTGATAATACCCGGATCTTAAATCAATCTCCGAGAAAACCGCAGCCCCTTGCAATTGATCAAATAAATCGTCTATACGAGGCAAAGGATATTTGTTCTTGATGGTTACTTTGTTCAGATCACGGTAGTCGATGCACAAACGTAGTGAACCATCCCTCTTCCTCACGAAAAGAACAGGCGCGCCCCAAGACGAAGCGCTCGGTCTGATGTACCCTTTTTCCAGAAGTTCTCCCAACTGAGTCTTCAATTCCTGCATCTCGGAAGGTGCCATCTGATAAGGTGCTTTAGAAATCGGAGCCGCATCTGGCTCTAAGTCTACGGTAAATTCTATCTCTCGATCTGGCGGTAATCCCGGGAGGTCATCCGGAAAAACATCGGGATACTAATTAACAACCGGAATCGAAGAGAAATCGACTTCATTTCCCTCCATTTTCAAGGCATAACACCAATAGCCCATACAACCTTTATTCAAAAGTTTTACGGCCTTCATGGCACTGATAAGTAACTTGGATTGGCCCGACTTACATCCCAAAAATGAGTACTCAGATCCATCTTTAGTCATCATGGTGATAACCTTGGTACGGTAATTCATAATCGCTTGGTGACTATCAAGCCAATCATCGCCGAGGATCACATCCTCGCCTTCCATATCAACTACAATCAGATTCGACAACCATTCCATACCGGATATAATCACCGGAAAATCTCTAATCTCCCGGTTCCCCACAATTCTATCCCCGCTAGGCAGTTTCACAATGAAGGGATTGCAAGCAGTCAAACAAGTTATATTCAAACGGCGTACACACTCCAAAGAAATAAAAGAATGTGTAGCACCTGTATCAAAAAGTACACGGACTGGATAAGATAAAATATGAATGGTACCTAAAGCCACTGCCGCGTCGGGTTCGTCTGTTCGACGCATCTCATAAACCCGTGGCTGTACCGAACCGACGCTAGAGTTCCCCCTCCGGTTCGACCCGTCCCGGCCCCTGCCGAAATTCTGCTGAGGTTGACCAAAAGATTGTCGTTGATTCATACTTTGATCAAGTGGTGCTGGGGCAGAAGCCCGAGTGTCCAAAGTCTGATTCGGCTCGGAACAATAAGCCGCTCTATGTCCCATCTGTCCGCGCGTGTGACACTTCAATGGTGGAAAGTGGCATTCCAAATTAACGTGGCCTGAACGGCCACAATTATAGTAAGTCACCGTGCGATTTATGGTACCCAGAGTAGGACGGTAACCCCTATTTCATTTATTAGAACGGGATGACTGTCCGGCAGAACGGTTAGTCGTCTGTGGCCTCTGAAAGTTGCCACTCTTGGAGTTAGAAAAATTTCCCGCGACTTTCTGCTTCTTCGGTTCTTCAACGGTATTGTTGTCGGGGCTCAACATATCATGGGCTAAAGCTCTGTCCTGATACTCTTTCAGTGTGGTACAAGCAAATCCGGCCATGTACCGTCGGAAGTCCAAATTCATCCGCATATCAAAATAACGGATCTTATCACACTCGTTACGCACTTGATCCTTTACATGGATCAATTGTTGGTTGTACTCCACGATCGCCTGCGAAACGGGAATATCTTGTGGTTTAGCCTCGAAAAAGGCTCGGATTCGGCCCTCTCGCACCGGCCAAGGACAAAACTCGGCCTCCAAAAGCTCCTTAAATTCATCCCACGTGGCAATATGATCCTGTGAACATTTATTTCGACGTATCACAAGTCCTAACCGAGTCATTTTTGTCAGTTACATTCTAGTAGTCATTTACTACTAATAATATTAATAATGTATTTTATTTCATTTAATCTCATTTCATTACCGAGTGAGTAATTGTTGTACAATTACTTTCACTTCACGTACAAGTCAACTTCATGTAATATCATTTAATAAGATCAGATATTTTCATGATATATCTTACGTTCTAAACCCGAGTCAATTTCTCAAGTTAATTTTGGAACATTTAATATTAGTCATTTTTTGATAATTAAAGGTATTATTATTAATAATAATATTTATAATAGGAACCATATTAATATTAACGGTATTAATATTTTTACCAGTATCATTTCTATATCATCATTTATATTACTCTCGATATTATTATTAGTATCGATGTTATTAATATTATTACTACTGTTATTATTAATTTTATCATTATTGTTATTATTATTATTATTATTATTATTATTATTATTATCAATGGCCCAAACACATTGTAATGACCCAAAATAATATTAAAGCCCAGAATAATTAAACTAACCCTAATTCTAATAAAGTATAAATACACACATTACTGTACAACACTACTGTACTATTTGTTTCTCTGCCTAGAAGTCATCGGCCGACCTGTGCATAGTTCTCCTCTAATATTCGAGCAAAGGTAATCCCTATATCTTTCGCTTTACATCATCTTCAGAGCAAATACATATTGTTAGTTGTACGATTCCTCCTATTTGTCACCATCACGAATTCATATTAGATATAAAACCTGTTTCTAGTTCCAAATTCAGATCCTATGAACCAAAACTGACTAAAACTCAGGCCAGAGCCTTATTCTTTATGCCCAAAATCAAATCCCAATCTCATAACAATTGTAATCTCATTTCTTCGGCATTCTTGATCAATTTTTTTTTGCTCGAACCTGAAACCACAGTGAAGCATCGACCACCGGCAAGAAACCATATGCAGATCTCATTACCCTAAGATTCAGATTTGCTCAGCCATCTCTTTATATTTAGACAGAAAATCATTCGAACCCCGAACACATGGAAACCAGCTCCTCAGGCGAACCATGGCTGCCATGAGCAGTCCGAATCATTCATCCTGATTCTTCAGATTCCAATTTCAGAGTCTTAAAATCGAGCCCATGATTGAAACTTCATTTTTGGCCCGAATTTCTGAATCATCCCCCTTTCGAACCTAGATACGACTGAGTCAGGCACCACAATTCCATTGCACACCCCGCCCGAAATCTGACTGATGTAGACAGACATAATCGCCGATTGTCGCCGTGGCCTGTGTGTTTGCGTGTGTAAAATTTTCTCTGTGTAAATTACTGGGTGTGTGTGTGTTTCGGAAAAAATTTTCTCATGGCCGAGAAGAAGAAATTTGGAGAAGGAGGGAGGGAGAGAGAGAGAGAGAGAGAGAACAGAGGGAGAGGTGAGAAATCATAGAGAGAGAGAGAGATATGAGATGTATCGGCAGGCAAGAAGGTGAGGATGAGAATTAATCGGCTGACACCTTGTTGATAGGGTATTTATACCCCCTGATTTCCTAGGGTTATTCAATTCTAGCCCTAGCTTTCCATCCTCTACAAATTAACCCCAGCCTATTTATAATTATTCGATTTAGTCCTCACAATTTCCAACAACTTTCAATTCAGCCCCAGCCAGTATAATTAATTCGATTTTAACCCAGTCAGCTTTTCAACTCCTATAATTTGACCCCAGTCAATTTTAGAACCTTCACTTCCAGTCCTATTTTGACCCAAATATTAAAATGTTGACTTCCAATTAATATTAAAAATTAATCTGAAATTATGCATAAGTATTTTAATTTTCAGTCATTAATAATGTTAACTCTTCAGTTAATATTAATTAGCAATTTTAATTTATTTTCAGTTATTATATAGTGATATTCGTATACTTTCATTTATTATATAAATAATAAATTATAAGGATTTTAATTAATATTATTATTATTATTATTATTATTATTATTATTATTATTATTATATGTAGACTTTGTCAAGGATTTACGGGCTTAGGACTATGAGTCGAGCATCTTCATTTCAAGTCAGACATCATCATTTATTCAGGTGGGAATTTTCACTATCACTTTAATTGCTTTAATTGGACTGCATATGTGATATTCAATTCATGTTTATAAATTATGATACATGTCGTAAATGAAGCTCACCTATATTCGTGTAAGAGGTTATCTTAAGATTCATGCTGTGTGGGGACACCTGCACAACCCAGTATTCACATACGTGCTCCATTCATGTTATATGTGGCATTGTGTGTATGTTTCATATTGTGTGGGGACACCTGCTCAACCCAATATTCACATACGTGCTTGATTCATGTATATGTGGTATTGCGTGTATGTTTCATGTTGTTGCGGGGGCACCTGCGCAACCTTAATATTCGTGTTATGCGTGCTCGATTCATGATGTACGTAATATTGTGAGTATGCATTCATGTTGAGGAAAGATATGATAGTTTATTCATATTATGTTTTCCATGAGATTGTATATTACTGTTGTGATACCCGAGATTCTCGGTTCCGGTCATTTTTGAATTTTGCCGGTTGTGCCGGTCATTTTGTTATGTGGACGATTTCTTGGTCCGGCATGATAGACCGGGTCGTGATATTCGTCGGGTACGACTTTTCATTTCGTAAGTCGAGCTAATCGTATGTCCTGTTTTGTTATTATTCGTCTTCTTGCGGATAGTTGTTGTGGTCCTATCGTAATTTTCGGTTCGTATCGAAGTCGTTTTGAAACCGGAGGTTTCTGGCCGGACCTGTACGAAACGGTGGTGAAAACAGCGCTACCGAGCGCCGTGTCCTGTGCCGGGTCGGCCAGGACTAGCAGGCCTGCCGAGACACAGCCGAGAACCCGCGCAAGTTTTGCGCCGGGTGATGCGCCGTGTCAGACACGGCCGAGACATATGCGAAGACGTCTTGCGCCGGGTGCTGCGCCGTGTCGGTCAGGTCGCGCACTGACCCGCAACCCGGCGGAAGACATGGCGCTGGTCTGGGCTATTTGTTGCGCCGTGTCCGGCAGGGGTATATATATGGTAGGACAGTCGGGTTTACACCCATTTTTCCATTCCCTATCTTCCCTTTCCGCGGCTGGAGCTTGGAGGGCACGAGGAGATGTTGTTCCACTGTAAATACACGAAATTCCTGAGTCCATAACATCGATTAATCATTCCATAACTTGATCCGATCGATCGAATCAAGGCAAGTTTTCCTAAAATCCTACTTTTGGGTAAATTTGGGGTTTTACTTGATTTTGTCCGTTTAATCTGAAATAACTTAGAATAGTGATGGATTGATGATTGTTATGTTGTATTATATCGAATTCCTTGTTATTCCACGGTAGGATTGCCGAAGATTCGTCGTTTTATTGAGTTTCTTATCGACGCCTTGAAGGTGTCCGATAAAATGTCACAAAGGGGATTCGGGCGTTCTTCGATCGTTAATTTATTGATGGTATGATGTTAGGGTTAAGTTCCTTGCGAAGAACTCGAGTCAGAACTCTTCCGTTCGTCGTTTTCTTTAAGTTTTCCGATCGAAGGGGTATTCATTGTCTTCGCCGGAGAATTGTAGGTGTTCGAGGTTTCCCGGTTGAGCCGTGTTCTTCGGAGTGTCCGGTATCGATTGTCGAGTCAAGTATCTTGCCCATACATTACGTGTTTTGTGGATATAATGGTTGCTAATTGTCGATATGTGCTAAATAAATATTTATAACCATTTTTCAAAAGAATCGGTATATTTACCATCATGGTTTTCGTAAAGGTGACCCATGTGTGTCGGGTGTAATATCCGCAATTTCCGATTTTTCGGTAAATTTCTTTTTCAGCCGGAGTCCGTTTTGACGACTCGCTCATGACCGTTTCGTCATTTCGAGAATGATTAATTCTGGAATTTTTGTCATCCGTGTAATACATTTTGTAATTCATTCGTTTTCATTCAGTAATTATCAGTCTGTAATTGTCACTCAGTGTATTTTCACTCAATTATAATCATTCATCAATCATGTTCATTCACCGTGTTCACCGTTCGGAAAAACTTCGAGTTGTGTATCATTATTGTTCATTGTTTCAACTTTCCTCTTATGAGTTCGACTTTGTTAGATCACCATTAATTTTTGGTAACTCCAAAAATTCTAAATCTTTGCAATATTATAGAGCATCGAATTAGCTTTCCAATGGTTCAAACGGTGAGTCAATGGTCGGACGAGAGAGTTATGGTCGTTTTAGCTCACCCGCTCGTTATTGGCGATCACTACCGGCCGAACTCGTGTGTCGTCCGACACGGCCGTGCCGTGCTCGTCCCGGATAAGCCGGAAGTCTCGCCTCAGGACCCGGCCGTGTCGTGCAGCACGGCCGAGCCGAACTCTTCGGATAAGCGGAGCGGCGCGCAGGCCCGCCGTGTTCCAGGACACGGTCGAGTCAATGCCGAGCGCCGCGGACAGGTCACTATCGGTAGGCCCCTCAGCGGCGCGACCGTGTCTAGCAGGACACGTCGAGTCCCTGCCGGCCAGCTGCGCGCCACGACCGTGTCAGACGGACACGGTCGAGTCTGTCAGCCTGGCAGCGTTTTTCTTCAGCCATTTTCTCATTCTTTTCTTCTCTTCCGCGGCTGTAGCTTGGTAAATCATGGAGAGATGTTGTTGGACAATCAATCCATGAAGTTTTGGAGTTCATATCATCAATCATCCATCCTATAACACCCTCCGATCTACCGAATCAGGTCAGATTTTCTAGAAATCTAGTTTTGGGGGTTTTAGTTGATTTTGTCCGATTTGATCGTTTTAACTCATATTTCTGATGGATAATTGTAGATTAAGTAGTATTCTATCATTTTCATCATCTTTCCACGGTTTTACCATTTCCGATTCGTCGTTTATATGAACTTTCGTTTGACGCCTTCAAGGTGTCCGGGAAAATGCCGCAGAGAGAAAATTGGTCGTTTTGCGATGTTTTCCTCGTGTGATTTGTTGTTTATTTGATGATAGGATACTAGGGACGAATTCCCCACAAAAATCTAGTGTTGAGCCTTTCCGATCGCCGTTTTCATTGGAGTTCCGGATTTCTCCAATCAACCGCATTTTCTGAAGTATTCGTGAGAGATTTCCAAGGCAAGTACCTTGATATACGAATTGTAACTGCATGAAATCATTGTTATCGAAGTGTATGAGTTTATACGGATGTATATATGTGTATATATATATATATATGTATGTGTATATATATATATGTGTGTTTATATATAGTTATATGTTAAATATATGTATGTATATACGTATATTGATATATATGCTTATGTCGGTGATCGACGAGTGTTGAATGCTAATACTAGTTGACGTACTCAACTTGGTTTGATGGACGAACTATAGTTATTCATATAATATTGTAAGGTTATATCTATATCTATATATCTATATATATAAATATATATATTCGGTTGAGTCGCAATATAGAGACATATGTGCGGTGTTGATTGAGTTTGATTGATAACGTGCGTGTTATTATTTATTTGTGTGGTTATGGACTGGCGGAGAAATTGTGTGACTTGATGTACCGAGTTTGAAAATTGTTGTGACGTTTGTCCGTGTGCTTGATGTTTGAAACAATGTGGATACTTGTTGTGAGAAACGTCATATCCGGGAACCTCTGAGGGCGGGGCGTGCACTCCGGCACAGTGTCTGTTGCAATGTGCGGCTCTATATGGGTGGTGAACGCCGGTGTTACATAATGCGTGTGTCAAGGGGCGGCTCTTGCGGGAGTGATCGCCGGCGCAGTGACATGTTCAAGGAGCGGCCAACATAGTGGAGTGAACGCCGGTGCACAGGTGTGCAGTGGAGGCGCCTGGCAGGCTTATTGGTTACGGGTATTTGAGTGATAGCTAAGACCTCGTTACCGAACGGTTTTCGTATCTCAAATTCTTTCAACTCACTTTTAAGTGTTTGTCTTGATACAGACCGCAATTCGTGCTTTTGAAAGTTTGTTTCAACTTGTTTTTGAAGCGTTGGTATCAGGGTTAATTAACCAAGGAGGTTTGACGAAATCTCCGAGGGTTAATTAATCGGGGGTCTTGAGCAGGATATGTCGAATGAGAGCTTGTGCCTTCGATTGTATTGTGGTGCTATTCTGTGATTTGGGTCGAGGACCCTGTAAAATGTTGAGATGATTGATCTCGTGATGATGTTATTTGGATTGGTTTGAGAACCCCGTGAGATGTTGTAATGATTTCGTTTGTGACAGTGTTCTATAAATTGGGTCGAGGACCCGAGAGCTTTTGAAATTATTTTCTAAAGGTATTCCCATTCAATTTCCAAAATCCTAAGACGGCCCGAGTCATTAATAATATTTTTAAACTATCTTATCAAAATACTTTTCCTTTTATAAAAATGGATTTTCGAACTTAATCTTTTGACTCCTTGGGCTCGTCCAGTTTGATTAGCGTTATGTTCCATATAGAGAATATAACTATGTGATTATTTTTCACCTTGTGTATACGAGTGCTATACTGTGTTGACTTTGGGAATGTATGGTTTGTGTTAAGGCTTCACGATGGTTGAATTTTGTGTTGTTATTGTTCGTATATCTTGTATATTATGTACTTGCACTAGCAAAATTCCGGTTGCTAACCTCGAGTTTTCGGGGTGGGTGCTGTTATGCGCTCAGTTTTGGCAGCTCGGGAGCAGTCACGGGATTAGCTTGGAAGGAGATGGAAGACGACGATGCTAATCACACAAGAGTCAGAGTCTTTTGCATTTATTCCATCGGGGTCGGTATTTTCCATTTGGTTGAGTACTCACCCTTGCACGAGTGTAGGTTTTCCTTTATTAAATGGAGTTGTCATCCCTTTTTGTGTGAAAGTTTATTCTTTGTCATGGAGATATTAAATTTATTAGTTTCTGAATTGTTTAATGACCTTGTCGGTCTGCGTTGTATTTAGATTGACCCCGGTCGGTCGATCATTGTGTAGTCTAGTGGAGTTTAGCCTGGTAGATCCTTGTGAGAAGGGCCTACGGCGTGTAACATTTCCGGACGTATTCTGGGGGTGTTACATCGGGAATTAATATGCTTAGTTGAATATGTGTGCTAGTGTCGAGTATAGGATCACCTTACTTTCGTGTGATGTCATTATGTATGATTATGTCGTCGGTAAATGTAAAGTGTAATTCTTTTGTGAAATTATGTGCTTGGAGTCACGTGGTTATGGATGAATATGTAAGTTTGTGTGATATTGGTTGTGTCGTTCGGTGCTGTTGAGATCTTGTGCTTCCTTGTGAATTGTTATAGTTCTGAGTCGTAAGTACGTGTTGGATAATATGGCCATTCTAGCAAGGTACCTCGACTATATATATTTTGTGTGTTTGACCTTTTAGAGTTGTGGTTTTGTAATCCGTGAGTTGTTCTTCCACCCGGGGATGGCATGTGTGGCCTCTGGGGGCCGATACTAATGGATACGGCCACAGAAGTGGACTTGGGTGCGTGTGTTGATGTTCTTCCACTTGGGGACGGTTCGACGGGACCTCTGGGGGCCGATACTAATGGGTACGGCCGCGGAACTGGTTTTCCACCCGGGGGACGGTCCGACGGGGCCTCTGGGGGATGATGCTAATGGGTACGGCCACGGGTTACCAGGTGTGGTTTTTAGTGATGTTGATGTTGATGTTTTGATGACTATTGTGATATGTCCGGAGTATCACAATGCTTTATGCTCGGGGTCGAGATACATTATATATCGAGTCTTGGTGTTTGGCTAGAATGGCATAAGAATAATGTGTTATGTGTAATGTGTCCTTGTAAGTGAATTGCAGTGGATGATCGGGTCGTAGGCCCTGTGTTTTGTGATCGAAATGGTTGGGCCGTGGACCCCGTGTTTTGTTAACGAATTTGTATTTTGGAAAATGAACTTTGGGGTTGTGACCCTAAGTGGCTTTCGAGGAATTAAGAACTTTTTAATTTCTGATGTTTTCAAAACTCCCGAGATTTGGAAGTGTTTTCAAAGTGATTACGTGTTTCGTTTCTAGTCTCAAGACTTGAACTATTTTAACTAAATATCATATCTCGAGAAGTCTTTCGTTGTATTCTCGGAATGTGTTGTGTATGGCTCGTATTTGCACTAGCGAAACAGTGGAGTTTTGCTAACCCCCGAGTAATCGGGGGGTGGATATCTGTATTGTGTCCAGGTACATGTAGGTTTTCGGGATCAAGACACAGGATCGGTACGAGGGATGATGAAATACGAATGATACTAATCACACGAAGGCCAGTTTTGGGTTCAGTTAGTCGGAGTCCATTATATTGTCTTTTTCGCTGCCGTATTGTCAATGTTTTGAAGTATTTTACCCTTGCGTGGGTATGAGTCTGGATAGGGTTATGTATTTTTGATTTTTAAGACAGTTATAAAAGACCCAATTGGTCTAATGGTTCGTGATTATGCCATGTCGGCATGTAATATATTATGTTGTTTCGATGTTTAGCCTGGTGGATCCTCACGGAGAGGGTATGCGGCGTGTAATATTCCCGGTTAGATTCTAGGGGTGTTACATTTATGGTATCGGAGCTTAGGTTGCGTAAACCTAGACTGTCGGGTCCAGTCGTGTATTGTTGGGTCTTGTCTTGTCAGATTGAGTCTGACTGATGTCGTGTCGCGACGCGTTATTTGGAATGTCGGCCGTGATTAGTATCAGGGTGCAGCCATCATCTTCGTGCGATCTGTGGATGTAAGTCTCCCTACTACATGTTGTACCACGGGCTATTCGATCCTGTGTGATTCTGTGTTATGTAATAGTATTTGAAGGTGCATCGTGAGTAAGTGACATATATTTGATGATTCCCATTTTATGCTAGAATGAAGAATGATATTGCTAAATGTATCCTTGTATGAACTGTTTTTCTTGCAAGAGTAACAATCTTGGAATTTTTAGTTTCGAAGGCTTCCGGGAAGCCACGTAAATTTTTAAAATGTTTTCCAAGGGAGGAAAATTTTTGATTTTTGTATGATGACCTCAAGGTCGAAATTTTTGAGACTTCAACTGCCGATATTTCATTTTCATCTCAAACTATAAGTTTTCAAAACACGAGTTTTTAACTCAAATGAGGTCTTCAAAATATACTCAAAATGTGACTCTCGTTTGTAACTTTTCGATTTCATGGATGTTAGTCAGAAGATGTGTATTGATGATGTTATCGCTGTTTGGACGATGGTGCCCAGTTTTATAACTAAGATGGTTGTGTGAACGCCGAGTCATTCGGTATGTGCACGTTGAGATAAACCTCCATGCTGAGAGGAGAAATTCCAGTTTTGAATGACAATTGCCTTTTGATGGTTACTCATGAGGTGTTATAATTATGTGAATCGATGGCTTCGAGATTCGAATGTTGTTGTTTATTTGTGACCTTAGATTCTAGTAATGTCATATATCTATTCGCAATCATGTTGCTGAAATAGAACAGTTAGCGCATGCTAAGTGTGAGGCTAGCGCGCGCTAATGAAGCATGGGTAGCGCACGCTAAATATTTGTTGTAGCGCGAATTAGTTAGCCTGGACAGAGGCTGGAGAACCATATTTCTTTAACTGTTAGGCCTAACCTTGGCAGTCGATCACTTGTAACTGTATTCTACTTGTGTTGCCTAGTGATGACAACTGTTTTGTGTGAACATGTATATGACTTTTCGTTGCGCTAAGTGATAATTGATTTTGTTCAGTAATTTGATAAATTATGTCCGCCGTGTGTGTGTTCGAAAATGTTTTTCCTAAAACTTTCATAAGTTTGTGCAAGTTGCGATAGAATCAATTTTTGAAACTAATTTGACGTTGCGATTAAGTCGGCGGCTTCGTATGAACTTTGGAAATTGTTTGAAATTTGCGAGCCGGCCTAGGATTCTCAAATAAAACCTCGACGGTATTTGAAAGAGTTGTTTTAAAGTACATTGAACATTTTGTAAAATATTACCGTCGTTGATGTTTGTGTAGTGTTGGGAGAATTTTTGAAAATGATTTTTACATATTGTTGTATTTTCAAATAATTCGAGTAAATGATTTTCAAAAATCTTTCACATCATAAAAATATTTTATTTCAAAAATCAATATGATTTTTATTTTCAAAAATATATAGTGAAAGATGAAAAATCTCACTCGATGTAAAGTTCAAACTCGGATTTAGAAATGTTAGAGTATGTAAGAATGGTTTGATGATCTTGCATGGTTAACTTGTTGGTTGTTAATGGTGATGATGACGCGTAGAGGCATGATAATTTTGATAACGCCGACTACAAGGAATTATTATTTTTGCAAATGATTTCAAATGACACGGTTAAAGTATGTTGTTTGCAAGTTTTGATGAAACAACCCGAGGTACCAAAAGTACTTTTAAAATTTATTTTGATTATCATACAAATCCAAGGATTTTCAAAAGATTTCCTTTAAAAGGATACCTCATGGATTTTATTATCGAGTTGTTATTGGTACCTTATGTGATATGTCATGCTAAGTTGGTACTTTAGCATATTGTTTTTGCGAAGTGGTGCAATCGTATTGAGTGAGAATCCGCTTAGTATGCCGAGGGACAGAGGACACGGCCATGACCGCGGTACAGTTGGCTATGGAGATTAGATACGAGACCAAGAGGATATAGCCGGGAAGGTTGCTACTCCAGCTCTTCATTCTCGTTGTTTAGGTTTCAGGGACGAAACCTCTTTTAAAGGTGATATGATGTAATACCCACATTTTTTTCTTTTTCTCGCTTCCGTTTCGTTCGATCGCATCAACTCGATTATGTTAGTTTATGCTTCTGACCTTGTATTGTTTCTCACCTTTGTCATTCGAGCGAGTTCTGATATTGTTCCAAATTAATGTTTATATTATTGTGATCCTTCCAAGTTCGGATCGATTTCTTATGAACCGTGTTCGAAATTAACACCTCGTGATTCCTACAAGTTTATTGATGTCTTGATTTGAGGTGTGAACTTCATAGTTGATCGTTGTTTTTTGATCATTGCTATTTGCTCGTCATTGTACAATCATTATTGTTTGATCTTGTAATCGTGATTATTGGAAATTTGGGCCATTTCGTAATTTCCGTAAGTGTTGGGAAATTGTCTTCGCATTTGGTCTTCCAAATCTTTGAGTTACTGGAATTTCATACCTTTCAGCGTTGGAATCATGATTTGATTTTTCTTGTATTGCTCGGTTTTATCAACCGCAGCGATTCATGCTCGTTGCTTTTCATAAGCATTCTTGCGTATTGAATCGGTCCGCAGTAGCTCTGTACTGCATGGAGCTCTTATGCGCTGTCAGTACCAGATAACGTGTGTTATCTAGTGTCGCCTTTCTTTTGTTTTAAGTTTCGTGACGAAACATATTTTTAGTAGGGTAGAATGTGATACCCGAGATTCTCGGTTCCGGTCATTTTTGAATTTTTCCGGTTGTGCCGGTCATTTTGTTCTGTGGATGATTTCTTGGTCCGGCATGATAGACCGGGTCGTGATATTCGTCGGGTACGACTTTTCATTTCGTAAGTCGAGCTAATCTTATGTCCTGTTTTGTTATTATTCGTCTTTTTCCGGATAGTTGTTGTGGTCCTATCGTAATTTTCAGTTCGTATCGAAGTCGTTTTGCAACCGGAGGTTTCTGGCCGGACCTGTACGAAACGACGGTGAAAATGGCGCTGCCGAGCACCGTGTCCTGCGCCGGGTCGGCCAGGACTAGCAGGCCTGCCGAGACACGACCGAGAACCCGCACAAGTTTTGCGCCGTGTCAGACACGGCCGAGACATACGCGAAGGCATCTTGCGTCGGGTGCTGCGCTGTGTCGGTAAGGTCACGCACTGACCCGCAACCCGGCGGAAGACACGTCACTGGTCTGGGCCGTTTGCTGCGCCGTGTCCGGCAGGGGTATATATATGGCAGAACAGTCGGCTTTACACCCATTTTTACATTCCCTGTCTTCCCTTTCCGCGGTTGGAGCTTGGAGGGCACGAGGAGATGTTGTTCCACTATAAATACACGAAATTCCTGAGTCCATAACATCGATTAATCATTCCATAACTTGCTCTGATCGATCGAATCAAGGCAAGTTTTCCTAAAATCCTACTTTTGGGTAAATTTGGGGTTTTACTTGATTTTGTCCGTTTAATCCGAAATAACTTAGAATAATGATGGATTGATGATTGTTATGTTGTATTATATCGAATTCCTTGTTATTCCACCGTAGGATTGCCGAGGATTCGTCGTTTTATTGAGTTTCTTATTGACGCCTTGAAGGTGTCCGATAAAATATCACAAAGGGGATTCGGGCGTTCTTCGATTATTTTTCCTCGTTCGATCGTTAGTTTATTGATGGTATGATGTTAGGTTTAAGTTCTTTGCGAATAGCTCGAGTCGTAACTCTTTCGTTCGCCGTTTTCTTCAAGTTTTCCGATCGAGGGGGTATTCATTGTCTTCGCCAGAGAATTGTAGGTGTTCGAGGTTTCCCGGTTGAGTCGTGTTCTTCGGAGTGTCCAGTATCGATTGTCGAGGCAAGTATCTTGCCCATACATTACGCGTTTTGTGGATATAATGGTTGCTAATTGTCGATATGTGCTAAATAAATATTTATAACCATTTTTAAAAAGAATCGGTATATTTACCATCATGGTTTTCATAAAGGTGACCCGTGTGTGTCGGGAATTAGTATGCTTAGTTGAATATATGTGCTAGTGTCGAGTATAGGATCACCTTACTTTCGTGTGATGTCATTATGTGTGATTATGTCGTCGGTAAATGTAAAATGTAATTCTTTTTGTCAAATTATGTGCTAGGAGTCACGTGGTTATGGATGAATATGTGAGTTTGTGTGATATTGGTTGAGTCGTTTGGTGCTGTTGAGATCTTGTGCTTCCTTGAAAATTGTTATAGTTCTGGGTTGTAAGTACGTATTGGATAATATGGCCATTCTAGCAAAGTACCTCAGCTATATATATTTTGTGTGTTTGACCTTTGAGAGTTGTGGTTTTATAATCTGTGAGTTGTTCTTCCACCCGGGGATGGCATGTGTGGCCTCTGAGGGCCGATACTAATGGGTAGGGCTGAGCACAAATGGTTCGGACCCGGTTTTTACCCAAACCCGGACCAAACCCGGACCGGACCCGAACTGGACCTGTTAATTAGGTTCGGGTCCCGGGTCTGCATTTTGCCTAAAATCGGGTTCCGGTCCGGACCGGGTCAAAACCCGGAAAATCCGGGTCTAGCCCGGAACGACCCGGTAAAAATAAAAATACAAAAAAAATATTTTTTATTGTAATTTACCCTCGGTGCTGATGAAATAATGATGATTAATGGCTCGACTATGATTGCACATTATTCTAATTAAGTTTATTTATACTAAAACATTATTGAACTTGGGAGTTTGATGACTAAATGAAGATATTAAGATTGATAATTGTATTTTATGGGAGTATGTAAAGAAGAAAGCATTTTATATGTAATAAAAGGACACTTAATATGCAAAAAAAATTTTTTTTTTACAAAATCGGGCTAGCCCGGACCGACCCGGTTTTACCGGGTCCGGACCGGGTTGGCACAGTTCTGAACAGGTCTGGGCTTTGGGTCAATAAAGTCCGACCATTTATAATCCGGGCCATTCCGGACCGGGTCGGCCGGGACCGGGTCAGACCCGGTGCTCAGCCCTACTAATGGGTACGGCCACGGAAGTGTAACACCCCCAAGACATTCAGGGCATATTACAGCGCCGTGGACCACACACTATAGAATCCACCAGGCTAACGTACCAACAAAACATTCGACAATGACAAACAATCATCAATAAAATGACAATTTAAATAAGAGACTACAACCCAACAAATAGAATCCAACATCAATCCATTTCCCAAAACGGGAACACAACATTAACAATTTTGAAAGGAAGTACTCGAGTACTTAAACCAGTTTTACAATACAAAAATCCCAAAACAAGATATCAATAATAACCGACAGACAGAACACCAATAATCGACTACTGGACAATATCATGCTTGCCCATCATCCTCATATGGCTCAAGTGCTCGTTTGTCCCCACGATCGATACCTGAAATACAAAAAGTATTTCCCCCATTTAAGGGGTTAGCGACAACTGCTAGTGCAAGTACAATCCATTTGAACTACATTCTAATCAGATGAATATATACGCCAAAAATCATTTTAGAAAACATTTTATATTCTGGAATATTTACAACGTACAATTACAAAACACATTATCTCCAACAAATCACAATTCAAAGTTAACCGTTGGTACGAGACTCACGGCCACCGTACCCCGCAGAGCCCCGTCGTACATCCCTGGGTGGCTAACCACAGTTCGCGATATGCACACTTACGGCACTACGTATCCCTAGAGGTCCCGTCGGACCATCCCTAGGTGAACATACACATGTCCATCCACAACAACCACAATACAGCCATAATTCAAATACTAGAACATGTAAACAAATGTAAAGTACTTGCCTTTGAGATATTCTTGAAGAAACGGAAGTGAAATATGACTACGAACGGTCCGGGTGGAAAACGACGGTTCCTAAACGAAGGATCGACATAGTTCAGTTCCAACGGACAACAATAATCGATTGAAATACACCCATAACCCCGATTACAACTACGATCATGAACGATCAATCGATACGGGCGAGGGTTTATGCAAAATCTCCCCGTATCAACAATTCACGGATTAATTCGAGGAAAACGGATTGAGAATCACTCAATAACAACAATCGTAAGAAATTTCGTAACGTAATCGATCAATTCGGAACTAATCCCTAGAATCCCAAAAAACCCCCAAAATTGACAAGTTAGGGTTCTAGATGAAAATACCTTGAATTGGAGTGAAGGAGATGGGTTGAGATGATGATGTGTTATGCCCGAGACACAAGAATCGGACTGGAAGGGAACTCCACTGATTACTCTCCACAATCTGCTCTGAATCGCCAAAATCGCCCGTAGGAAGGGAAGGAAAGAAAAAGAATGAAAAATAATGCTGAATCTGAACTGCCGCTGATCTAAATAAATGTGAAGTTAGCGCACGCTAACTATCATATATAGCGCGCGCTAACGGGGCTGAAACCGGTCCAGTAGCTACTGCTACCACTCGTTAGCGCACGCTAACAATAGTGAGTTAGCGTACGCTAACTGCACATCGGTAGCGCACGCAAGGTGACAGGAGTAGCGTGCGCTACCTACACAGCAGTTCAGTACTGCTGCCACATCAGCAGTACGCTGCTGTCGAAGGTACAATACTCGAAATGCACGACAAGGCCAGAATCCAGAAACATAAACACGAATCATACAAGATGACGGAGTTAAGCGCTGAAAGAAAAATACAATTCCGACCACCGGAGGGTCCGTAATGCGACAACGAAAACGAGATTCCCTAAACTATTAGGAAATTCCAAAAATGGCCCAAGTGTCCGAAAATCACGAAACGACGTCGGATTTACAAACCGAAAGTCTCAACACGACCAACTCAATCATACGAACTTGTACAAACCAAGAAACAACGAAAACGAACGAGTTTTACGAGAATCGAATGTTCATACGGCAAAACATGTCATAAAATGAAATTACGTGAAAACATCATCAAAACTCGTCCAAATGGAAAAACTCCAAGAACAAAGTAGATTCAAAATGTCGAAACGGTTACAAGCGAGTCGATAAAATAGACATACACCAAAAATGGAAACTGCTAAAAATGGAAAGTTACGGATATTACATTCTCCCCCTCTAAAATAAAGTTTCGTCCCGAAACTTAAGAATCAAAAAGTTCGGGATGCCTCGAATGCATATCCTCCTATAACTCCCACGTCGCTTCTTCTAGTCCGTGCCTCGACCATTGCACCTTAACCAAAGGAATGGTTTTGTGCCTTAACTGCTTGTCTCGACGCTCCAAAATTCTGACGGGCCTCTCCTCAAACGTAACATCTTTCTCGATTTCCACGTCTCCAAAATCAATAATGTGGGACGGGTCCGGAACGTACTTCCTCAACTGGGAAATGTGAAATACGCTATGCACATGACTCAGCGATGGAGGTAAAGCCAAACGGTATGCCAACTCACCGACTCTCTCCAATATCTCGAAAGGCCCAATATATCTCGGGCAGAGCTTCCCGTTTTTCCCAAAACGGAAAACTCCTTTCGTCGGACACACTCTCAACAGAACATGATCTCCCACCTCAAACTCCAAAGGTCGACGCCTAACATCCGCATAAGACTTTTGTCGACTCTGAGCAGCCAACATCCTCTTTCTAATCAACTCAACTTTCTCCCTCGTTTCTAACATGAGGTCCGGCTCGGTGCCAACCAAATCGGACGGCATATCCCAACATATCGGTGATCGGCAATGTCGGCCATAAAGTGCTCCATATGGTGCCATCTTAATCGATGCGTGCCAGCTATTATTATAAGTAAACTCAATCAAGGCCAGATGTTCCTCCCAGTCACTACTCCAGTCTAACGCACACGCACGCAACAAATCCTCGAACGTCTGGATGGTACGTTCCGACTGCCCATCGGTCTGCGGATGGAACGAAGTGCTCAAACGTAACTGTGTCCCCAATGCCTTATGTACCGCCTGCCAAAAATCCGATACAAATCGGCCATCTCTGTCTGAAATAATGGTCCTCGGTGTACCATGAAGTCTCACTATCTGCGCGATAAAAATACGAGCCAACTTTTCTGGACCCCAAGTATCCTTGATGCCCAGAAAATGCGCCGACTTAGTCAGTCGGTCTACAATCACCCACACCATATTCATACCAGTCTTCGTCCTCGGCAAACCTGTGACAAAATCCATAGAGATATCCTCCCACTTCCACTCCGGGACGGGAAGTGGTTTCAACAACCCGGCTGGCCATTGATGCTCAATCTTGACTTGCTGACAAGTTAAACACTTAGCTACAAACTGAACTACCTTCTTCTTCATGTCATTCCACCAGAAATTCTTTCTTAAATCCTTATACATTTTACTTGAGCCTGGATGGACTGAGTAAGGTGACGCATGAGCCTCTCGCATAATACTCTGTCTCAATTCCGAGTCGTTCGGAACACATAACCGACCTCGGAATCTCAACACACCGTCCTCATAAATAACGAATCCCCGGGCTTTTCACTTCCCTACACTCTCTCGAAGCTGAATAAACATCGGGTCCTCCAACTGTCCCGATTTAATGTCATCGACCAGAGATGAAGAAATCTCAACAATACGCAACTACCCGGAATTCTCAGGCCGTACAATCTCAACACTCAACCTCATCAACTCCTGCTCAAGCTCCGGCTGAGACGTAAGTAACTCAAGCGCCCGAAGCGATACCGATTTCCGGCTCAAGGCATCTGCTACCACATTAGCCTTGCCCGGATGATAAAGGATCTCAAGATCGTAGTCCTTAATCAACTCCAACCATCTCCTATGTCTCATATTAAGCTCTTTCTGCGTAAAACTGTACTTCAGGCTCTTGTGATCGGTGAAAATCTGACACGACGAGCCATACAAGTAATGACGCCAGATCTTCAATGCAAATACGACTGCAGCCAACTCAAGATCGTGCGTAGGGTAATTCAACTCGTATGGTTTCAGCTGATGGGAAGCATAGGCAGTCGTCCTCCCGTGCTGCATAAGTACACATCCGAGCCCTTGGCCCGAAGCATCACTGAAAACCGAGAAACCCTCATTACCACTCGGCAAAGCCAAAACAGGAGCGGTCGTCAACCGTTCCTTCAACTCCTCGAAACTCTTCTGTCTCTCATCGGTCCACACAAATTTCTCCGACTTCTGTAACAACTGAGTCAGCGGTCGAGCGAGCTTAGAGAACCCCTCGACGAATCTACGGTAATACCCCGCCAAACCCAGAAAACTGCGGACTTCCTTCACTTTCTTGGGCGGCATCCAATCCAACACTGCCTCTACCTTATGTGGGTCCACACGATCACCCTCGGCCGAGATCACATGACCGAGAAACATAACCTCCCGTAACCAAAACTCACACTTTGAGAACTTCGCAAAAAGATGCTGAGTTCTCAAAATATCTAACACGATATGCAAATGACGGGCGTGCTCCTCCTCGCTCCTCGAGTAAATCAGGATATCATCGATAAAAACGACTACACACTTATCGAGGTACTCGATAAAGATTTTGTTCATAAGCTGCATGAACACGGCTGGTGCATTGGTTAGCCCAAAAGGCATAACCACAAACTCGTAGTGGCTGTATCTCGTCCGAAAGGCCGTCTTCGGAATGTCGGTATCCTTCACTCAGAGCTGATAATACCCCGATCTCAAATCAATCTTTAAAAACATGGTTGCCCCTTGCAACTGATCAAACAAGTCATCAATCCTCGGGAGCGGATACTTGTTTTTTATGGTCACTTTGTTCAATTCTCGGTAGTCGATACATAAACGAAGTGACCCATCTTTCTTCTTTACAAATAGGACCGGTGCGCCCCAAGGCGAAGAGCTCGGTCGAATATATCCCATGTCTAGCAACTCTCGCAACTGTTTCTTCAGCTCCAGCATCTCGGCGGGCGCCATACAGTATGGCATCTTAGAGATCGGTGCTGCACCCGACTCTAAATCGACGGTAAACTCAACTTCTCGGTCCAATGGCAAACCCGGCAACTCGTCTGGAAAGACATCAGGATACTCACACACTACCGGAATAGACGAAAGCTCGACTCTCCCTTCTTCCGATCTCAAAGCGTAACACCAATAGCCCGTGCAACCTCCCCGAAGAAGCCTCACCACCCTCAAGGCGCTGATCAAGGGTCTCTGGCTACTCCGCTTACGCCCCACGAAAGAATGCTCGGTACCGTCAGAGGCTAACATCGAAACAGTCCTCGTTCTATAATTCATGATCGCCCCATGACGGTCCAGCCAATCCTCACCAAGAATCAAATCCTCATCTTTAATATCTACCGCGATCAGATTAGAAGGCCAAACCCTCCCCGCGATACTCACAGAAAAATCTCTAATCTCACGATCCCCCACGATGCTATCCCCACTAGGAATTTTAATAACAAAAGGCTCACAAGCAACTAGGCAATCAACATGCAGACGACGCACACAATCCATAGATATAAAAGAATGCGTAGCACCAGAATCAAACAATACGGAAACAGGATGATCAAGGATGTGGACGGTACCTGTAGCCACCGTCGCGTCAGGGTGTCCTTCTCATCTCATCTCATACACTCGGGGCGGAACGGACCCCACACTAGAAGCTCCCCCTCTAGAAGGCTGCCCACGTCCTCGACCTCTACCAAAACTCTGCTGCGGCTGAGGAACTGTCGGTGCCTAATTCACACTTGGCTCTCCCGCAGCTGGGGATGATATCTGAGTAATTGGAGCCCGAGCTGCATCCGTACAAAACTTAGCACGATGACCCATCCGACCACAAGCAAGACACTGAATCGGAGGCCTATCACACTCACTCATCATATGGCCCGGACGACTACAGTTGAAGCACGTAGGACCACGGACGGAACCAGCAGGAGCAAACCTAGAACCGTTTCCTCGCCCAACTGATGGCGACTGACTCCTGAAGACTCGCGAACCAGACTGAGCCTTCGGATACCCTCCTGACTTGCCTCCCGAAAATTGACCGGAGGTCTTCTTCTTCTTTCCTTCGGTTGTCGTCTCTGTCGCAGAAAACGACATCTCATAAGCCATCGCTTTATTCTGATACTCTTTCAAAGTCGTGCAGCCCAGACCAGCCATGTAGTGGCGCACCCTCGGTTTCATCCGCATATCAAAGTGACGGATCTTATCAAGCGCATCTCAGACCTGGTTTCTCACATAATGCAGCTGTTGATTGTAGTCTTTGATAGCATGAGAAATAGGAACATCTTGGGGCTTAGCCTCAAAGAAGGCTCGGATCCTCCCCTCTTTCACTGGCCATGGATAGAATTCATCTTCCATCAGATCCCGAAACTCTGCCCACATGGCTGCCCGGTCGCGCGGTTTCACCGCTTGCCACCACATTGCTGCTCCTTGGCGAGGAAGTACTGAGCAATGGGTACTTTCCTCTCCTCAGAACAATTAGCAGCCTCAAATACTTTCTCCATCTCGAATAGCCAATTCTCCCAACCAGAGGGGTCGGAAGTACCATCAAATTGCGGAGGACGCATACGAATCACGTCCTGAAGTAAGTTATCATTGTTGTATCCCGTAGGCGGAACCGGGTTGGCATTAGCTTGGCCGACTAGAACGGCCTGAGTCAGTAGCGTCATCTGGTTCGCTACTTGTTGCAAAATGTTGGCCACTCCAACATTCTCATGTGCATTACCGGAGCTAGCAGACTGGTCTTGCTGACCTTCGGACCTAGGGGGAACACTGTTCGACAAAGAAGGCATCGCCGAATCAGTTCCCGAGTGATCGGACATGGCCGCCCCACCGGCTGCGCCACGTCCCCTACCGCGTCCGCATCCTCTACCAGCAGGAATTCTGAAGAAGTAACGGGTAAGTACAATTCAAACGCAAAACGTAACAAGATACTAAGACAGGAATAGAACAGAACGGTGAAACGAGTCAAGTTAGGAAAAACTTACGAGCACCGGCGTACTGAGATGATGGCATAGCAGTGATACTGTCCCAAAAACGACACTTGACTAGACCCAAACAACCGACAGCCTAGGTATCCATAAACCTAAGCTCCGATACCATATTCTGTAACACCCCCAAGACATTCAGGGCATATTATAGCGCCGTGGACCACACACTGTGGAATCCACCAGGCTAACGTACCGACAAAACATTCGACAATGACAAACAATCATCAATAAAACGACAATTTAAATAAGAGACTACAACCCGACAAATAGAATCCAACATCAATCCATTTCCCAAAACGGGAACACAACATTAACAATTTGAAAGGAAGTACTCGAGTACTTAAACCAGTTTTACAATACAGAAATCCAAAAATAAGATATCAATAATAACCGACAGACAGAACACCAATAATCGACTACTGGATAGTATCATGCTTGCTCATCATCCTCACATGGCTCAAGTGCTCGTTTGTCCCCACGATCAATACCTAAAATACAAAAAGTATTTCCCCCATTTAAGGGGTTAGCGACAACTGCTAGTGCAAGTACAATACATTTGAACTACATTCTAATCAGATGAATATATGCGCCAAAAATCATTTTAGAAAACATTTTATATTCCGGAATATTTACAACGTACAATCACAAAACACATTATCTCCAACAAATCACAATTCAAAGTTAACCGTCGGTACGAGACTCACGGCCATTGTACCCCGCAGATCCCCGTCGGACATCCCTGGGTGGCTAACCACAGTTTGCGATACGCACACTCACGGCACTACGTATCCCTAGAGGTCCCGTCGGACCGTCCCTAGGTGAACATACACATGTCCATCCACAACAACCACAATACAGCCATAATTCAAATACTAGAACATGTAAACAAATGTAAAGTACTTGCCTTTGAGACATTCTTGAAGAAACGGAAGTGAAATATGACTACGAACGGTCCGGGTGGAAAACGACGGTTCCTAAACGAAGGATCGACATAGTTCAGTTCCAACGGACAACAATAATCGATTGAAATACACCCATAACCCCGATTGCAACTACGATCATGAACGATCAATCGATACGGGCGAGGGTTTATGCAAAATCTCCCCGTATCAACAATTCACGGATTAATTCGAGGAAAATGGATTGAGAATCACTCAATAACAACAACCGGTAAGAAATTTCGTAACTTAATCGAACAATTCAGAACTAATCCCTAGAATCCCAAAAAACCCCCAAAATTGACAAGTTAGGGTTCTAGATGAAAATACCTTGAATTGGAATGAAGGAGATGGGTTTAGATGATGATGTGTTATGCCCGAGACACAAGAATCAGAATGGAAGGGAACTCCACTGATTACTCTCCACAATCTGCTCTGAATCGCCAAAATCGCCCGTAGGAAGGGAAGGAAAGAAAAAGAATGAAAAATAATCTTGAATCGAGCGCTGATCTAAATAAATGTGAAGTTAGCGCACGCTAACTATCATATATAGCGCGCGCTAACGGGGCTGAAACCGGTCCAGTAGCTACTGCTACCACTCGTTATCGCACGCTAACAATAGTGAGTTAGCGTACGCTAACTGCACATCGATAGCGCACGCAAGGTGACAGGAGTAGCGTGTGCTACCTACACAGCAGTTCAGTACTGCTGCCACATCAGCGATTGATCGGGCCGCCACATCGCGATGCAGCTGCGCCGAAGGTACAATACTCGAAACGCACGACAAGGCCAGAATCCAGAAATATAAACACGAAGCATACAAGACGACGGAGTTAAGCGCTGAAAGAAAAATACAATTCCGACCACTGGAGGGTCCGTAATGCGACAACGAAAACGAGATTCCCTAAACTATTAGGAAATTACAAAAATGGGCCAAGTGTCCGAAAATCACGAAACGACGTCGGATTTACAAACCGAAAGTCTCAACACGACCAAATCAATCATACGAACTTGTACAAACCAAGAAACAATGAAAACGAACGAGTTTTACGAGAATCGAATGTTCATACGGCAAAACATGTCATAAAATGAAATTACGTGAAAACATCATCAAAACTCGTCCAAATGGAAAAACTCCAAGAACAAAGTAGATTCAAAATGTCGAAACGGTTACAAAAGAGTCAATAAAAATAGACATACACCAAAAATGGAAACTGCTAAAAATGGAAAGTTACGGATATTACATTCTCCCCCTCTAAAGTAAAGTTTCGTCCTGAAACTTAAGAATCAAAAAGTTCGGGATGCCTCGAACACGTATCCTCCTCTAACTCCCACGTCGATTCTTCTACTCTGTGCCTCGACCATTGCACCTTAACCAAAGGAATGGTTTTGTGCCTTAACTGCTTGTCTCGACGCTCCAAAATTCTGGCGGGCCTCTCCTCAAACGTAACATCTTTCTCGATTTCCACGTCTCCAAAATCAATAATGTGGGACGGGTCCGGAACGTACTTCCTCAACTGGGAAATGTGAAATACGCTATGCACATGACTCAGCGACCTAGGTAAAGCCAAACGGTATGCCAACTCACCGACTCTCTCCAATATCTCGAAAGGCCCAATATATCTCGGGCTGAGCTTCCCCTTTTTCCCAAAACGGAAAACTCCTTTCGTCGGACACACTCTCAACAGAACATGATCTCCCACCTCAAACTCCAAAGGTCGACGCCTAACATCCGCATAAAACTTTTGTCGACTCTGAGCAGCCAACATTCTCTTTCTAATCAACTCAACTTTCTCCCTCATTTCTAACATGAGGTCCGGCTCGGTGCCAACCAAATCGGATGGCTCATCCCAACATATCGGTGATCGGCAACGTCGGCCATAAAGTGCTTCATACGGTGCCATCTTAATCGATGCGTGCCAGCTATTATTATAAGTAAACTCAATCAAGGCCAGATGTTCCTCCCAGTCACTACTCCAGTCTAACGCACACGCACGCAACAAATCCTCGAACGTTTGGATGGTACGTTCGGACTGCCCATCGATGCAGGGATGGGCAAGTGCTCAAACGTAACTGTGTCCCTAATGCCTTATGTACCGCCTGCCAAAAATGCGATACAAATAGGCCATCTCTGTCTGAAATAATGGTCCTCGGTGTACCATGAAGTCTCACTATCTGCGCGATAAAAATACGAGCCAACTTTTCTGGACCCCAAGTATCCTTGATGCCTAGAAAATGCGCCGACTTAGTCAGTCGGTCTACAATCACCCACACCATATTCATACCAGTCTTCGTCCTCGGCAAACCCGTGACAAAATCCATAGAGATATCCTCCCACTTCCACTCCGGGACGGGAAGTGGTTTCAACAACCCGGCTGGCCGTTGATGCTCAATCTTGACTTGCTGACAAGTCAAACACTTAGCCACAAACTGAACTACCTCCTTCTTCATGTCGTTCCACCAGAAATTCTTTCTTAAATCCTTATACATTTTACTCGAGCCTGGATGGACTGAGTAAGGTGACGCATGAGCCTCTCGCATAATACTCTGTCTCAATTCCGAGTCGTTCGGAACACACAACCGACCTCGGAATCGCAACACACCGTCCTCATAAATAATGAATCCTGGGGCTTTCCCCTTCCCTACACTTTCTCGAAGCTGAATAAACATCTGGTCCTCCAACTGTCCCGATTTAATGTCATCGACCAGAGATGAAGAAATCTAAAGAGTACGCAACTGCCCGGAATTCTCAGGCCGTACAATCTCAACACTCAACCTCATCAACTCCTGCTGAAGCTCCGGTTGAGCCGTAAGTAACTCAAGCGCCCGAAGCGATACCGATTTCTGGCTCAAGGCATTTGCTAACACATTAGCCTTGCCCGGATGATAAAGGATCTCAAGATCGTAGTCCTTAATTAACTCCAACCATCTCCTATGTCTCATATTAAGCTCTTTTTGCGTAAAACTGTACTTCAGGCTCTTGTGATCGGTGAAAATCTGACACGACGAGCCGTACAAGTAATGACGCCAGATCTTCAACGCAAATACGACTGCGGCCAACTCAAGATCGTGCGTAGGGTAATTCAACTCGTACGGTTTCAGCTGACGGGAAGCATATGCAATCGTCCTCCCGTGCTGCATAAGTACACATTCGAGCCCTTGGCCCGAAGCATCACTGAAAACCGAGAAACCCTCATTACCACTCGGCAAAGCCAAAACAGGAGCGGTCGTCAACCGTTCCTTCAACTCCTCGAAACTCTTCTGTCTCTCGTCAGTCCACACAAATTTCTCCGACTTCTGTAATAGCTGAGTCAGCGGTCGAGCGAGCTTAGAGAACCCCTCGACGAATCTACGGTAATACCCGGCCAAAACCAGAAAACTGCGGACTTCCTTCACGTTCTTGGGCGGCGCCCAATCCAACACTGCCTCTACCTTATGTGGGTCCACACGAACACCCTCGGCCGAGATCACATGACCGAGAAACATAACCTTCCGTAACCAAAACTCACACTTTGAGAACTTCGCAAAAAGATGCTGAGTTCTCAAAATATCTAACACGATATGCAAATGACGGGCGTGCTCCTCCTCGCTCCTCGAGTAAATCAGGATGTCGTCGATAAAAACAACTACACACTTATCGAGGTACTCGATAAAGACTTTGTTCATAAGCTGCATGAACACGGCTGGTGCATTGGTTAGCCCAAAAGGTATAACCACAAACTCGTAGTGACCGTATCTCGTCCGAAAGGCCGTCTTCGGAATGTCGGTATCCTTCACTCAGAGCTGATAATACCCCGATCTCAAATCAATCTTTGAAAACATGGTTGCCCCTTGCAACTGATCAAACAAGTCATCAATCCGCGGGAGCGGATACATGTTTTTGATGGTCACTTTGTTCAATTCTCGGTATTCGATACATAAACGAAGTGACCCATCTTTCTTCTTTACAAATAGGATCGGTGCGCCCCAAGGCGAAGCGCTCGGTCGAATATATCCCATGTCTAGCAACTCTCCCAACTGTTTCTTCAGCTCCAGCATCTCGGCGGGCGCCATACGGTATGGCGTCTTAGAGATCGGTGCTGCACCCAGCTCTAAATCGACGGTAAACTCAACTTCTCGGTCCGACGGCAAACCCGGCAACTCGTCTGGAAAGACATCAGGATACTCACACACTACCGGAATAGACGAAAGCTCGACTCTCCCTTCTTCCGATCTCAAAGCGTAACACCAATAGCCCATGCAACCTCCCCGAAGAAGCCTCATCGCCCTCAAGGCGCTGATCAAGGGTCTCTGGCTACTCCGCTTACGCCCCACGAAAGAATGCTCGGTACCGTCAGAGGCTAACATCGAAACAATCCTCGTTCTATAATTCATGATCGCCCCATGACGGTCCAGCCAATCCTCACCAAGAATCAGATCCTCATCTTTAATATCTACCGCGATCAGATTAGAAGGCCAAACCCTCCCCGCGATACTCACAGAAAAATCTCTAATCTCACGATCCCCCACGATGCTATCCCCACTAGGAAGTTTAATAACAAAAGGCTCACAAGCAACTAGGCAATCAACATGCAGACGACGCACACAATCCATAGATATAAAAGAATGCGTAGCACCAGAATCGAACAATACGGAAACAGGATGATCAAGGATGTGGACGGTACCTATAGCCACCGTCGCGTCAGGGTCTCCTGCTCATCTCATCTCATACACTCGGGGCGGAACCGACCCCACACTAGAAGCTCCCCCTCTAGAAGGCTGCCCACATCCTCGACCTCTACCAAAACTCTGCTGCGGCTGAGGAACTGTCGGTGCCTGATTCACACTTGGCTCTCCCGCAGCTGGGGCTGATATCTGAGTAACTGGAGCCCGAGCTGCATCCTTACAAAACTTAGCCCGATGACCCATCCGACCACAAGCAATACATTGAATCGGAGGCCTATCAGACTCACTCATCATGTGGCCCGGACGACTACAGTTGAAGCACGTAGGACCACGGACGGAACCAGCAGGAGCAGACCTAGAACTGTTTCCTCGCCCAACTGATGGCGACTGACTCCCAAAGACTCGCGAACTAGACTGAGCCTTCGGATACCCTCCTGACTTGCCTCCCGAAAATTGACCGGAGGTCTTCTGCTTCTTTCCTTCGGTTGTCGTCTCTGTCGCAGAAAACGACATCTCATAAGCCATCGCTTTATTCTGATACTCTTTCAAAGTCGTGCAACCCAAACCAGCCATGTAGTGGTGCACCCTCGGTTTCATCCGCATATCAAAGTGACGGATCTTATCAAGCTCATCTTGGACCTGGTTTCTCACATAATGCAGCTGTTGATTGTAGTCTTTGATAGCTTGAGAAATAGGAACATCTTGGGGCTTAGCCTCAAAGAAGGCTCGGATCCTCCCCTCTTTCACTGGCCATGGACAGAATTCATCTTCCATCAGATCCCGAAACTCTGCCCACGTGGTCGCTTTGGCCGCGCGGTTTCACCGCTTGCCACCACGTTGCTGCCTCCTTGGCGAGGAATTACTGAGCAATGGGTACTTTCCTCTCCTCAGAACAATTAGCAGCCTCAAATACTTTGTCCATCTCAAATAGCCAATTCTCCCAACCAGAGGGTCGGAAGTACCATCAAACTGCGGAGGACGCATACGAATCACGTCCTGAAGTAACTTATCATTGCTGGATCCCGTAGGCGGAACCGGGTTGGCATTAGCTTGGCCGACTAGAACGGCCTGAGTCAGTAGCGTCATCTGGTTCGCTACTTGTTGCAAAATGTTGGCCACTCCAACATTCTCATGTGCATTACCGGAGCTAGCAGACTGGTCTTGCTGACCTTCAGACCTAGGGGGAACACTGTTCGACAAAGAAGGCATCGCCGAATCAGTTCCCGAGTGATCGGACATGGCCGCCCCACCGGCTGCGCCACGTCCCCTACCGCGTCTGCGTCCTCTACCAGCAGGAATTCTGAAGAAGTAACGGGTAGGTACAATTCAAACGCAAAATGTAACAAGATACTAAGACAAGAATAGAACAGAACGGTGAAACGAGTCAAGTTAGGAAAAACTTACGAGCACCGGCGTACTGAGATGATGGCATAGCAGTGATACTGTCCCAAAAACGACACTTGACTAGACCCAAACAACCGACAGCCTAGGTATCCATAAACCTAAGTTCCGATACCATATTCTGTAACACCCCCAAGACATTCAGGGCATATTATAGCGCCGTGGACCACACACTGTGGAATCCACCAGGCTAACGTACCAACAAAACATTCGACAATGACAAACAATCATCAACAAAACGACAATTTAAATAAGAGACTACAACCCGACAAATAGAATCCAACATCAATCCATTTCCCAAAACGGGAACACAACATTAACAATTTTGAAACGAAGTACTTGAGTACTTAAACCAGTTTTACAATACAGAAATCCCAAAACAAGATATCAATAATAACCGACAGACAGAACACCAATAATCGACTACTGGACAGTATCATGCTTGCCCATCATCCTCACATGGCTCAAGTGCTCGTTTGTCCCCACGATCGATACCTAAAATACAAAAAGTATTTCCCCCATTTAAGGGGTTAGCGACAACTGCTAGTGCAAGTACAATACATTTGAACTACATTCTAATCAGATGAATACATGCGCCAAAAATCATTTTAGAAAACATTTTATATTCCGGAATATTTACAACGTACAATCACAAAACACATTATCTCCAACAAATCACAATTCAAAGTTAACCGTCGGTACGAGACTCACGGCCACCGTACCCCGCAGAGCCCCGTCGGACATCCATGGGTGGCTAACCACAGTTCGCGATACGCACACTCACGGCACTACGTATCCCTAGAGGTCCTGTCGGACCGTCCCTAGGTGAACATACACATGTCCATCCACAACAACCACAATACAGCCATAATTCAAATACTAGAACATGTAAACAAATGTAAAGTACTTGCCTTTGAGACATTCTTGAAGAAACGGAAGTGAAATATGACTACGAACGGTCCGGGTGGAAAACGACGGTTCCTAAACGAAGGATCGACATAGTTCAGTTCCAACGGACAACAATAATCGATTGAAATACACCCATAACCCCGATTACAACTACAATCATAAACGCTCAATCGATACGGGCGAGGGTTTATGCAAAATCTCCCCGTATCAACAATTCACGGATTAATTCGAGGAAAACGGATTGAGAATCACTCAATAACAACAACCGGTAAGAAATTTCGTAACGTAACCGAACAATTCAGAACTAATCCCTAGAATCCCGAAAAACCCCCAAAATTGACAAGTTAGGGTTATAGATGAAAATACCTTGAATTGGAGTGAAGGAGATGGGTTTAGATGATGATGTGTTATGCCCGAGACACAAGAATCGGACTGGAAGGGAACTCCACTGATTACTCTCCACAATCTGCTCTGAATCGCCAAAATCGCCCGTAGGAAGGGAAGGAAAGAAAAAGAATGAAAAATAATGCTGAATCTGAACTGCCGCTGATCTAAATAAATGTGAAGTTAGCGCACGGTAATTATCATATATAGCGCGCTAACGGGGCTGAAACCGGTCCAGTAGCTACTGCTACCACTCGTTAGCGCACGCTAACAATAGTGAGTTAGCGTACGCTAACTGCACATCGGTAGCGCACGCAAGGTGACAGGAGTAGCGTGCGCTACCTACACAGCAGTTCAGTACTGATGCCACATCAGCAGTACGCTGCTGTCGAAGGTACAATACTCGAAACGCACGACAAGGCCAGAATCCAGAAACATAAACACGAAGCATACAAGACGACGGAGTTAAGCGCTGAAAGTACAATTCCGACCACCGGAGGGTCTGTAATGCGACAACGAAAACGAGATTCTCTAAATTATTAGGAAATTATAAAAATGGCCCAAGTGTCCGAAAATCAAGAAACGACGTCGGATTTACAAACCGAAAGTCTCAACACGACCAAATCAATCATACGAACTTGTACAAACCAAGAAACAACGAAAACGAACGAGTTTTATGAGAATCGAATGTTCATATGGCAAAACATGTCATAAAATGAAATTACATGAAAACATCATCAAAACTCGTCCAAATGGAAAAACTCCAAGAACAAAGTAGATTCAAAATGTCGAAACGGTTACAAGAGAGTCAATAAAAATAGACATACACCAAAAATGGAAACTGCTAAAAATGGAAAGTTGCGGATATTACATTCTCCCCCTCTAAAATAAAGTTTCGTCCCGAAACTTAAGAATCAAAAAGTTCGGGATGCCTCGAACGCATATCCTCCTCTAACTCCCACGTCGCTTCTTCTACTCAGTGCCTCGACCATTGCACCTTAACCAAAGGAATGATTTTGTGCCTTAACTGCTTGTCTCGACGCTCCAAAATTCTGACGGGCCTCTCCTCAAACGTAACATCTTTCTCGATTTCCACGTCTCCAAAATCAATAATGTGGGACGGGTCCGGAACGTACTTCCTCAACTGGGAAATGTGAAATACGCTATGCACATGACTCAGCGACGGAGGTAAAGCCAAACGGTATGCCAACTCACCGACTCTCTCCAATATCTCGAAAGGCCCAATATATCTCGGGTTGAGCTTCCCCTTTTTTCCCAAAACGGAAAACTCCTTTCGTCGGACACACTCTCAACAGAACATGATCTCCCACCTCAAACTCTAAAGGTCGACGCCTAACATCCGCATAAGACTTTTGTCGACTCTGAGCAGCCAACATCCTCTTTCTAATCAACTCAACTTTCTCCCTCATTTCTAACATGAGGTCCGGCTCGGTGCCAACCAAATCGGACGGCTCATCCCAACATATCGGTGATCGGCAACGTCGGCCATAAAGTGCCTCATACGGTGCCATCTTAATCGATGCGTGCCAGCTATTATTATAAGTAAACTCAATCAAGGCCACATGTTCCTCCCAGTCACTACTCCAGTCTAACGCACACGCACGCAACAAATCCTCGAACGTCTGGATGGTATGTTCGGACTGCCCATCGGTCTAGGGATGGAACGAAGTGCTCAAACGTAACTGTGTCCCCAATCCCTTATGTACCGCCTGCCAAAAATGCGATACAAATCGGCCATTTCTATCTGAAATAATGGTCCTCGGTGTACCATGAAGTCTCACTATCTGCGCGATAAAAATACGAGCCAACTTTTCTGGACCCCAAGTATCCTTGATGCCCAGAAAATGCGCCAACTTAGTCAGTCGGTCTACAATCACCCACACCATATTCATACCAGTCTTCGTCCTCGGCAAACCTGTGACAAAATCCATAGAGATATCCTCCCACTTCCACTCCAAGACGGGAAGTGGTTTCAACAACCCGACTGGCCGTTGATGCTCAATCTTGACTTGCTGACAAGTCAAACACTTAGCCACAAACTGAACTACCTCCTTCTTCATGTCGTTCCACCATAAATTCTTTCTTAAATCCGTATACATTTTACTCGAGCCTGGATGGACTGAGTAAGGTGACGCATGAGCCTCTCGCATAATACTCTGTCTCAATTCTGAGTCGTTCGGAACACACAACCGACATCAGAATCTCAACACACCGTCCTCATAAATAACGAATCCTGGGGCTTTCCCCTTCCCTACACTCTCTCAAAGCTGAATAAAGATCGAGTCTTCCAACTGTCCCGATTTAATGTCATCGACCAGAGATGAAGAAATCTCAAGAGTACGCAACTGCCCGGAATTCTTAGGCCGTACAATCTCAACACTCAACCTCATCAACTCCTCCTGAAGATCCGGCTGAGCCGTAAGTAACTCAAGCGCCCGAAGCGATACCGATTTCCGGCTCATGGCATTTGCTACCACATTAGCCTTGCCCGGATGATAAAGGATCTCAAGATCGTAGTCCTTAATCAACTCCAACCATCTCCTCTGTCTCATATTAAGCTCTTTCTGCGTAAAAATGTACTTCAGGCTCTTGTGATCGGTGAAAATCTGACACGACGAGCCATACAAGTAATGACGCCAGATCTTCAACGCAAATACGACTGCGGCCAACTCAAGATCGTGCCTAGGGTAATTCAACTTGTACGGTTTCAGCTGACGGGAAGCATAGGCAATCGTCCTCCCGTGCTGCATAAGTACACATCCGAGCCCTTGGCCCGAAGCATCACTGAAAACTGAGAAACCCTCATTACCACTCAGCAAAGCCAAAACAGGAGCGGTCGTCAACCGTTCCTTCAACTCCTTGAAACTCTTCTGTCTCTCGTCGGTCCACACAAATTTCTCCGACTTCTGTAACAACTGAGTCAGCGGTCGAGCGAGCTTAGAGAACCCCTTGACGAATCTACGGTAATACCCGGCCAAACCCAGAAAATTGCGGACTTCCTTCATGTTCTTGGACGGCGCCCAATCCAACACTGCCTCTACCTTGTGTGGGTCCACACGAACACCCTCGGCCGAGATCACATGACCGAGAAACATAACCTCCCGTAACCAAAACTCACACTTTGAGAACTTCGCAAAAAGATGCTGAGTTCTCAAAATATCTAACACGATATGCAAATGACGGGCGTGCTCCTCCTCACTCCTCGAGTAAATCAGGATGTCGTCGATAAAAACAACTACATACTTATCGAGGTACTCGATATAGACTTTGTTCATAAGCTGCATGAACACGGCTGGTGCATTGTTTAGCCCAAAAGGCCACAAACTCGTAGTGACCGTATCTCGTCCGAAAGGCCATCTTCGGAATGTCGGTATCCTTCACTCAGAGCTGATAATACCCCGATCTCAAATCAATCTTTGAAAACACGGTTGCCCCTTGCAACTGATCAAACAAGTCATCAATCCTCGGGAGCGGATACTTGTTTTTGATGGTAACTTTGTTCAATTCTCGGTAGTCGATACATAAACGAAGTGACCCATCCTTCTTCTTTACAAATATGACCGGTGCGCCCCAAGGCGAAGCGCTCGGTCGAATATATCCCATGTCTAGCAACTCTCCCAACTGTTTCTTCAGCTCCAGCATCTCGTCGGGCGCCATACGGTATGGCGTCTTATAGATCGATGCTGCAACCGGCTCTAAATCGACGGTAAACTCAACTTCTCGGTTTGGTGGCAAACCCGGCAACTTGTCTGGAAAGACATCAGGATACTCACACACTACCGGAATAGACGAAAGCTCGACTCTCCCTTCTTCTGATCTCAAAGCGTAACACCAATAGCCTGTGCAACCTCCCCGAAGAAGCCTCACCGCCATCAAGGCGCTGATCAAGGGTCTCTGGCTACTCCGCTTACGCCCCACGAAAGAATGCTCGGTACCGTCAGAGGCTAACATCGAAACAGTCCTCGTTCTATAATTCATGATCGCCCCATGATGGTCCAGCCAATCCTCACCAAGAATAAAATACTCATCTTTAATATCTACCGCGATCAGATTAGAAGGCCAAACCCTCCCCGCGATACTCACAGTAAAATCTCTAATCTCACGATCCCCCACGATGCTATCCCCACTAGGAAGTTTAATAATAAAAGGCTCACAAGCAACTAGGCAATCAACATGCAGACGACGCACACAATCGATAGATATAAAAGAATGTGTAGCACCAGAATCGAACAATACGGAAACAGGATGATCAAGGATGTGGATGGTACGTGTAGCCACCGTCGCGTCAGGGTCTCCTGCTCGTCTCATTTCATACACTCGGGGCGGAACCGACCCCGCACTAGAAGCTCCCCCTCTAGAAGGCTGCCCACGTCCTCGACCTCTACCAAAACTCTGCTGTGGCTAAGGAACTGTCGGTGCCTGATTCACACTCGGCTCTCCCGCAGCTCGGGCTGATATCTGAGTAACTAGAGCCCGAGCTGCATCTGTACAAAACTTAGCACGATGACCCATACGACCACAAGCAAGACACTGAATCGGAGGCCTAATACACTCACTCATCATGTGGCCCAGACGACTACAATTGAAGCACGTAGGACCACGGACGGAACCAGCAGGAGCAGACCTAGAACCGTTTCCTCGCCCAACTGATGGCGACTGACTCCTGAAGACTCGCGAACCAGACTGAGCCTTTGGATACCCTCCTGACTTGCCTCCCGAAAATTGACCGGAGGTCTTCTGCTTCTTTCCTTCGGTTGCCGTCTCTGTCGCAGAAAACGATATCTCGTAACCAATCGCTTTATTCTGATACTCTTTCAAAGTCGTGCACCCCAGACCAGCCATGTAGTGGCGCACCCTCGGTTTCATCCGCATATCAAAGTGACGGATATTATCAAGCTCATCTCGGACCTGGTTTCTCACATAATGCAGCTGTTGATTGTAGTCTTTGATAGCTTGAGAAATAGGAACATCTTGGGGCTTAGCCTCAAAGAAGGCTCAGATCCCGAAACTCTGCCCACGTGGCTGCCCGGTCGCACGGTTTCACTGCTTGCCACCACGTTGCTGCCTCCTTGGCGAGGAAGTACTGAGCAATGGGTACTTTCCTCTCCTCAGAACAATTAGCAGCCTCAAATACTTTCTCCATATCGAATAGCCAATTCTCCCAACTAGAGGGGTCGGAAGTACCATCAAACTGCGGAGGACGCATACGAATCACGTCCTGAAGTAACTTCTCATTGCCGGATCCCGTAGGCGGAACCGGGTTGGCATTAGCTTGGCCGACTAGAACGGCCTGAGTCAGTAGCGTCATCTGGTTCGCTACTTGTTGCAAAATGTTGGCCACTCCAACATTCTCATGTGCATTACCGGAGCTAGCAGACTGGTCTTGCTGACCTTCGGAACTAGGGGGAACACTGTTCGACAAAGAAGGCATCGCCGAATCAGTTCCCGAGTGATCGGACATGGCCGCCCCACCGGCTGCACCACATACCCTACCGCGTCCGCGACCACGTCCGCGTCCTCTACCAGCAAGAATTCTGAAGAAGTAATGAGTAAGTACAATTCAAACGCAAAACGTTACAAGATACTAAGACAGGAATAGAACAGAACGGTGAAACGAGTCAAGTTAGGAAAAACTTACGAGCACCGATGTACTGAGATGATGGCATAGCAGTGATACTGTCCCAAAAACGACACTTGACTAGACCCAAACAACCGACAGTCTAGGTATCCATAAACCTAAGCTCCGATACCATATTCTGTAACACCCCCAAGACATTCAGGGCATATTACAGCGTCGTGGACCACACACTGTGGAATCCACCAGGCTAACGTACCAACAAAATATTCGACAATGACAAACAATCATCAATAAAACAACAATTTAAATAAGAGACTACAACCCGACAAATAGAATCCAACATCAATCCATTTCCCAAAACGGGAACACAACATTAATAATTTTGAAAGGAAGTACTCGAGTACTTAAACCAGTTTTACAATACAGAAACCAAAACAAGATATCAATAATAACCGACAGACAAAACACCAATAATCGTCTACTGGACAGTATCATGCTTGCCCATCATCCTCATACGGCTCAAGTGCTTGTTTGTCCCCACGATCGATACCTGAAATACAAAAAGTATTTCCCCCATTTAAGGGGTTAACGACAACTGCTAGTGCAAGTACAATCCATTTGAACTACATTCTAATCAGATGAATATATGCGCCAAAAATCATTTTAGAAAACATTTTATATTCCGGAATATTTACAACGTACAATCACAAAACACATTATCTCCAACAAATCACAATTCAAAGTTAACCGTCGGTACGAGACTCACGGCCACCGTACCCCGCAGAGCCCCGTCGGACATCCCTGGGTGGCTAACCACAGTTCGCGATACGCACACTCACGGCACTACGTATCCCTAGAGATCCCGTCGGACCGTCCCTAGGTGAACATACACATGTCCATCCCCAACAACCACAATACAGCCATAATTCAAATACTAGAACATGTAAACAAATGTAAAGTACTTGCCTTTGAGACATTCTTGAAGAAACGGAAGTGAAATATGACTACGAACGGTCCGGGTGGAAAACGACGGTTCCTAAACGAAGGATCGACATAGTTCAGTTCCAACGGACAACAATAATCGATTGAAATACACCCATAACCCTAATTACAACTACGATCATGAACGATCAATCGATACGGGCGAGGGTTTATGCAAAATCTCCCCGTATCAACAATTCATGGATTAATTCGAGGAAAACGGATTGAGAATCACTCAATAACAACAACCGGTAAGAAATGTCGTAACGTAATCGAACAATTCGGAACTAATCCCTAGAATCCCAAAAAACCCCCAAAATTGACAAGTTAGGGTTCTAGATGAAAATACCTTGAATTGGAATGAAGGAGATGGGTTTAGATGATGATGTGTTATGCCCGAGACACAAGAATCGAACTGGAAGGGAACTCCACTGATTACTCTCCACAATCTGCTCTGAATCGCCAAAATCGCCCGTAGGAAGGGAAGGAAAGAAAAAGAATGAAAAATAATGCTGAATCTGAACTGCCGCTGATCTAAATAAATGTGAAGTTAGCACACGCTAACTATCATATATAGCGCGCGCTAACGGGGCTGAAACCGGTCCAGTAGCTACTGCTACCACTCGTTAGCATACGCTAACAATAGTGAGTTAGTGTACGCTAACTGCACATCGGTAGCGCACGCAAGGTGACAGGAGTAGCGTGCGCTACCTACAGCGCTTCAAGATCGCCGCCACATCGCCAGACGGCCGAAGGTACAAGATCAAACGCACGACAAGGCCAGAATCCAGAAACATAAACACGAAGCATACAAGACGACGGAGTTAAGCGCTGAAAAAAAATACAATTCTGACCACCGGAGGGTCCGTAATGCGACAACGAAAACGAGATTCCCTAAACTATTAAGAAATTACAAAAATGGCCTAAGTGTCTGAAAATCACGAAACGACGTCGGATTTACAAACCGAAAGTCTCAACACGACCAACTTAATCATACGAACTTGTACAAACCAAGAAACAACGAAAACGAACGAGTTTTACGAGAATCGAATGTTCATACGGCAAAACATGTCATAAAATGAAATTACGTGAAAACATCATCAAAACTCGTCCAAATGGAAAAACTCCAAGAACAAAGTAGATTCAAAATGTCAAAATGGTTACAAGCGAGTCGATAATAAACATACACCAAAAATGGGAACTGCTAAAAATGGAAAGTTACGGATATTACAGGAAGTGGACTTGGGTGCGTGTGTTGATGTTCTTCCACCTGGGACGGTTCGACGGGACCTATGGGGGCCGATACCAATGGGTACGGCCGCGGAAGTGGTTTCCCACCCGGGGACGGTCCGACGGGGCCTCTGGGGGCCAATAGTAATGGGTACGGCCACGGGTTACCAGGTGTGGTTTTTGGGGATGTTGATGTTGATGTTTTGATGACTATTGTGATATGTCCGGAGTATCACAATGCTTTATGCTTGGGGTCGAGATACATTTGTTAGGAATACTTGTTAGATTTTGATGATGTCATAAAACCAAATGTTTATTACTTGGCAAAATGTAAGGAAGAACCAAATGAGTATCTTCCATAGGCCAAATATGTTAAGTATATAACTTGGCAAAATGTAAAGAAGAACCAAATGAGTATCTTCTGTAGGCCAAAATTAGTTAGGCTGAAAATAGGTTAAGTACTAAGTACAGCTTAGTCCATCAGAGAGGAACAGCCGAGTCTAGTTAGAGTAGCTCTGGTCAACAAAATTTATCAGAGAAGTTTGACCAGACTGCAGCCGAGGTACCTCAGGGAAGTCACCTGACCAGATAAATCACAAACAGGGAACAGCTGAGAGGACCTGTCTGCAGAGATGTTAGCTGCATATCAGCCTACTCAAAGGCAGCCAAGTACTCCAAGTCCACGTCAGCATGCGTTGAAAAGTCAAGTATTACGGAAAGCTCACATGCAACGTGAAGAGACAAATTGGAGTGATTCCCGCAAGAGATATGATTTAAATAAATCATCCAGACCCACCTTGAAGACTTTAAACATTTTATATTCAAAAGATTCGGCGCTCACATGCAGAAGTCTTCACAACGGTCGGAAAATAAAATTAAATAATGGGAATCCAGCCTTGCAATGTTCAGAAAGATTAAACAATGAAGTCTCCCTCCAACGGACGGATTTGTTCAAAAGAATTGCAACGGCTACAAGGAAAAAGCTCAGAGATCGTGATCTATATATATATCCGAAGATTTGAAACTGAGCAACTACCAGTGCGAACATACATTCAAGCGATCAAAGCAATCAAGCAATCTAAAGCAATCAATAGCATCGTGAGAAGAGCAGATCTAAAAGTTCATACTTAAGGAAGCTCTTAAGTTGGAGAAGACAAAAACTCTTGTCTATAATCTTGAGTACGGGATACTTCACTGGTTGAAGTAAGAGACTGTAAAGGCATCCGAGGATCGAGGATCAAGTGGTGCAAGGCAGTCAAGTGTGTACAACGACACGGATTTCCACTGGTTGGAAGCTGTTGTAGTGTAGTTTGAATCACTGTAATATTTATCACTGGTTGAAAATTATAGTGAATTCATCTCCAAGTGGTTTGGAGAAAAGTGGATTAGTAGAGGATTACCCCACCTCTGAGACCACTATAATTGCCTGTGTTATTCTTGTTTTATCGCATCATACTTTAACTGCTGCATACATTGTTAAGTGTTTCATTAAGTTGATTTCTATTCGTCATCAGCTGACTTCCGCACATATCCAAGAACAAACGACTCCAAGTCATTTGTTTAACTATCAGCTGAAGAAACTCACTCTTCGTGAAAAAGAGTTCAAGAGTTTCAACAAGTCTATTCACCCCCCCTCTAGACTTGTTCCTGGACGACTTGTGACCTACAAGTGGTATCGGAGCGGTTGGTTCATTTATTTCACGAACCAGATCTATATCAGATATATATATATATATATATATATATATCTTTATTCTCACTTTATAATGGAACACATGCACACTAGACTCCCTGTGTTTTCAGTTGACGAGTATGATCTGTGGAAGATAAGGATGCAGGCACACTTATCTTCAATTCATGACGACATGTGGTGCATCATTGAAGACGGTCCATTCATCTTTGAGAAGGACAACACAGCAGAGGAGATCGCAGCAGGGAGGCCAGAAAAGATTCCTAAGAAGAGGACGGAGCTGACTCCCGAAGAAAGAAAGCTGGCCAATCTTGATAACCGGGCCAGAGATGTGTTATATCAAACTCTTGACAAATCCACCATGGTCAAGATCAAGAACTGTAAGAATGCCAAAGAAATTTGGGACACATTAGCTCTAATGTGTGAAGGAACGGAGCTGATCAAGGAAAACAAGCTGTCAATTGCTATCCAAAAATTTGACAACTTTAAAATGAAGAATGGTGAATCCATAGATCAAGTGGACACAAGGTTCACTGAAATTATTAATGAAATCAACTCCCTAGGCAAAACCTATGGCAACAGGGAAATGGCACTAAAGGTCCTCAGATCTCTCAACCCCGAATGGAGCATGAAGGCCGTAGCTATGAGAGAGTCCAAGGACCTGAATAAAATAAAGATTCAGGAGCTGTTCTATGATCTGAAGGCTTATGAGTTCGAACTTCCAAGTTCATCCTCAACTGAGCCTGCAGAGAAGGGAATCGCATTTGCAGCCGAGTCCCCTGCCAAGAGCCTATCTGATGTGAAACCTCCAAATCCACTAGATTTTGAGGAAGAAATGGCTTTCATAATGCAAAGGTTCAGCAATTTCAGAAAGAACTACTCCAAGTATAAGAAAAACTATAAGGAGAATCCAAGAAGGAACCAGAAGGCTGGAAGCTGGAAAGTAGAATGCTATAACTGTCACAAAATAGGACACATCCAAATGGATTATCCCGAGCTCAAGAAGGACGAAACCAAGAAGGAGGTGGGCAGAAAGGAAGATAGAAGAAAGGCCCTCATCGGAGAAGACCAGGAGCATGTCGAATCAAGCAGCGGTTTCTTTTCTGATGAATACGAGGAGTATGATTGCCTGATGGCAAACCTAGCTGATGAAGAGGTAACTTCTAAACCCATCGGTTCAAATAATAGCTCAGCCATGTCACAAGATATGGATCTACATGAATCAGTAAATCAGTTATTTAAAGATTTTGAAACACTCAAATCTGCACACTAAGCTGTATCAGCAGAGAAGACTCAGCTGCAAGATGAGAATAGGCAGCTGAAAAATGATTTCGAAAAACTCAGCCTAGATCTGAATAAGGTTGAGACAACTACAGTTGACTTTAAATACCAGGCAAATGTCAATACAGCTGAGATAGATCGGCAAACCATTTTACTTAAAGAAAAATCAGCTGCACTTACTCATGCCAAAGCTGAGTTTGCTAAGCTGGCTCAGATAAATAAAACTCACGCGTAGGAAATAACCTCCCTGAAGGCGTCTTCAACTCTGGGAGAATTGTGTACTTATAAAAGGTCACTATATACCAAATCAGGCCTTGGATATGATTCTCACACTCCCTCTAGTTCTGAAACCAAGTTTATCAAGGGAGAAACAATAGTCTAGATCACTGAGCACGTATATAAACCGATATTCAAAAACAGCAACAAATTAAGTCAAACGTCTCAGCCGCAAATCGAGTTACACTGCATACCCACCTAGACATGCGACTAGGCAATGGCCCAGGCAAAAGCAGCAGCCCACACAACACGCCAACTATTACCAACAACTCCCCAAAAATAGATTTCATAATGGGAGGGGCAGATGGAAACCTCAAGGTTATCCTAATTACCAAAGTGAACAAGTGTGGAGACCACAAAGATTTAATAAATGGTCTCAGCCTAGATTTAGAAATGGCCCACACTATCAAAATTTTGAGGAATATCCGGTATACAATCCAACCAGGAGATTCAGACCTCGACCACAGACACATTATAAGGGTTATAATAATAATAATAACAATTTCTATAATCCAAGGAGGAATCAATTCTCCAGGAAACCAACTAACCCCAAAGGACCCACACAAATTTGGGTACCTAAATCTCTGCTTGTTTAATTGCAGAAAAGGTGGAAGGACTACAACCACATCTCCTCAAGCCCAAATTTTGGAGGTGAAGAATGGTTTGTAGACTGGATGCTCGAGGCATATGACCGGAACAAGAAGATGCCGACCAAATACATCAAAGAAAGAGGTCCCGATGTAACCTTTGGAGATAGCTCTAGAGGATGCACAAAAGGCTTTGGAGAGCTACACCGAGGAAACATTGTCATATCCAAAGTCCATTATGTCAAAGGGCTCAAGTACAACCTCCCGAGCATAAGCCGCCTGTGACGAGAAGAATCTAGTAGTCTTCACCATCTTTAAGTGTATGGTGATAGACATCTTATCTGGAGAAATAAAGCTACAAGGATTCAGAAGAAGAGATGTCTACATGATTGATTGGAACACAGGAACACCTAACTCCTGTTTTCTATCCAAGACAGTAGCTGAGAATGGATGGATGTGGCACAAAAGACTATTTCACCTAAACTTCAAAGCCATCAACAAGATTAGCTCTCAGAAGCTGGTCAGAGGACTTCCAAATGAAGCATTCAAGAAGGAAGCACTCTGTGATGCATGTCAGAAGGGAAAGCAGACCAAGGCATCGTTCAAGCCAGTTCAGCCTACAACGCTCACAACAAGGATCTTAGATCTACTCCACATGGATCTATTTGGTCCTATCAAGCCAAGGACTTTGAGCGGCCGAAAACATGCCCTTGTAGTAGTAGATGATTATTCAAGGTACACTTGGATCATTTTCCTATACAAGAAAAGTGAAACCCTGACCAAGTTACTCCGAGGCCGAGAAGGATCCAGAATGAGAAATCCCTCTCCATAATCAAGATCAGATCAGATAGAGGAGGAGAGTTTCTCAACAAGGCGATAACTGATTACAGCGATCAGAATGGGATCCAGCATGAGCTCTCTGCAGCTAGGACACCCCAGCAGAATGGTGTTGCTGAAAGAAGGAACAGAACCCTGAAGGAAGCAGCAAGGTCCATGATTGCGAATGACCTACCAAAAGGTTCGGGTCAAGTCATAACACACACTGTCACACCTGCACAAGCAGTATGATAGTAGGGAGACATGGCAAAACTCCCTATGAGGTTTGGAATAATAGAACCCCTACTGTTGCTTACTTTCATGTCTTTGGTTGTAAGTGTTTCATCCACAACAACGGTAAAACACAGCTAAATGCCTTTGATGCTAAAACTGATGACGGTCTCTTTATGGGATATTCCCAAAGAAGCAAGGCATATAGAGTTTTTAATAAAAGAACCTTAGTTGTGGAGGAAACACCCCATGTTGTTTTTGATGAATCTACCGTTGAGTACAGGAAACAAGTTGAGCTAATTGAGAACAAGCTCAAATCAGCAACCCTTGAAGAAGTCATTATACAGGACACTGGAATGGTGGACTCACTGCAGACTGGCCTGATGACCCAACCGCAGTGCCGAAGACCCAATCGCAGATCGACAGATCACCAAACCTATCCGATCCAGCTTGTCAAGAAGACCAAATGAGTCGACAAAGACTCATCTGCAGATCGTAACCAAGCCGCAGATGACAAGGCGGTAGCTGATCCATTCTGCACTGTAACCCAAATTGATGCAGATAACCACTAGGGCAATCCAACAGGGGGAACAAACCCAGAAGAGGACGATATCCCCAAATGGCTCAAGGATCACCCAATTCAGCAAATTATCGGAAAGTTGACTGATGGAGTCAAGACGAGACAGTAAACCCTACCAGCAGGAATGGCGATGTTCTCATGTTTTATGTCACAAATTGAACCCAAGACTACAGAACAAGCCTTGGAAGATTATTCATGGATCAATGCCATGCAAGAGGAATTAGAGCAGATGGAAAGAAACAAAGTTTGGGAACTAACAGACAGACCTGATCACAAGAAAGTTATTGGCACCAAATGGGTGTATAAAAACAAGAGTGATGAAGACGGAGCTGTTGTTAGGAATAAAGCCAGGCTCGTAGCAAAAGGTTATGCACAGTGTGAGGGAATAGATTTTGATGAAACCTATGCACCTGTTGCAAGATTAGAGGCCATCAGACTATTCCTCGCATATGCTGCATTCAAAGACTTTGAAGTCTACCAGATGGATGTAAAAAGTGCTTTTCTGAACGGAATCCTAGAAGAAGAAGTCTATGTAGAGCAACCCCCAGGTTTTGTCAAATGAGACAAAGTCTATAAGCTGTTGAAGGCTCTGTATGGACTCAAGCAAGCACCAAGAGCGTGGTATGAAACACTGTCTGTGTTTCTTGAGAAAAATGGATTTTGCAAAGGGAAAGTGGACAAGACCCTATTCAGAGTGGAGCACGAAGGCCACCTATTAATAGTCCAGATTTATGTGGATGACATCATATTCGGGTCAACCAAATCCAGAGCTATGCGAGAAATTCTCCAACCTCATGCAAGGAGAATTTGAGATGAGTATGATGGGAAAGCTTAACTTCTTTCTCGGATTACAAGTTAAGCAGATGGAAAAAGGAATTTTCATCAACCAAGCAAAGTATACCAGAGATCTTATCAAGAGATATGGAATGGAATCAGCCAAACCCGCAAGAATTCCAATGAGCACAAGTACTCACTGGATGCGCATTTAGGGTGCATATCAGTGGACTCAACCCACTACAGAGGACTCATTGGATCTCTTCTGTACCTCACTGCAAGCAGGCCAGACATATCATATGCAGTTGGAGTTTGTGCAAGATTCCAATCCAAGCCGAAGCAATCACACCTAGATGCAGCCAAGAGAATAATTAAGTATCTAAAGTCTACAATTAATGTTGGACTATGGTATCCCAAGGATGACAACTTCGAGCTATCAGGATACTCAGATGCCGATTTCGCAGGATGCAAAATCAACAGGAAGAGCACTAGTGGAACGTGTCAATTCCTAGGAACCAGACTGATATCCTGGTTTAGCAAGAAGCAGGTTTCTAGTTCTATCTCCACTACAGTCGAATACCTAGTCGGGTAGTCACAGTGCATGATTCTATGGATCAGACAACAGTTAAGGGACTATAATATCATTGCCAACGAAGTCCCAATCTGGTGTGACAACAATAGTGCTATTGCAATAACCAACAATCCGGTTTTGCATTCAAGGACGAAGCACATTGACGTTAAGCACCATTTCATTAGAGACCATGTGCTTAATAAAAGGGTTAGAGTTGAAAGAGTCAGCACAGACTACCAAATAGCTGACATCTTCACTAAACCCTTGCCAGAAGAAAGATTCCTAGAGCTGAGCAGAGACCTTGGATTACTAGATTGGGAATCTAGTAATGAAGCAAGTTAAAGGAAGGATGGACCCCAGGATCAGCCTAGCTGATGCAGGCAAGAAGTCAACTCACCTGTTGCAGAGTGGTCAACATTCAACAAAACAGACCAGCTAAGTTCTCTAAACTGACCTCTGAATTTTTAATTATTATCTGCCACATTTATAATATTAATTTTGGCTAACGAATGACATTTAAATATACATTTTTATAAGCCAAGTGGCAATTTTAATACACGCGTCAAACGCCTATTAAATCAACCTCCACGGTGGCCAATCAGAATCAACCGTCGAATTTTAAATTGGGCCACCGATTCAAATTTGAAATTCAAAAGAATATCAAAAGGCGTACCACCGTTCAAATATATAATAAACTAATACAAACGTCTTTTCATCTTCTTTATAAGGAAAGAAGACCTTTCACTTTACTCTTTATGCTTACAGAAACCCTAGATATTTCAGAGCAAAAATATACACTAAAATCCTCTATTTGCAGAAATGGCATCTTTCGAAGGAGTGAACTTGAAGGCGGTGAAAGACCAGGTCATTTTCTCGATGGTTGTCGACTTTGAAGGTTTACTAGAAGCCAATCTGGAGGACTACGACATGTTCAATCTGATTCGGGCAATGAAGCTTAACGGAATCTACCCTTTTCTCGACATCAACCCGCAACACATGTTCAAAGAGGATGTCGTCGAGTTCTATCGCAAAGCCTATCTGATTCAAGACGGGATTCATAGACACGGCGGAGTACTCACAAAGATAGATCGAGAGACGATTCGTTCTGCCTTCGGGATGAAGCACCGTGGTTTAGCGGTCGAAGCTCTCAAGCAATCCGCCGCCGAAACCTGGAAAAAGATTAAGGTCGAAAATATCCCGGAAAAATTGAAATTCACAGCCAAAAGGAATGAACTAAAAAGGATTTACCGTGTTGCGTTGGACATTACCAACAAGATAATAATGGGGATGGCGGGCAGTTATGATCAACTGTCGTCGTCGAAGTTTATGGTGTTGGGAGCTTTGACTCAGGAAGAAGAAGTCGATTGGGCAGACTACATCTTCAGGCAACTCGTGCGCGAGGTGAACAAGGTCGAGTGGCTTGACGATGAGAAGAAGTTCAAGACAAAGCTAGCATTCGGAACGCATCTCAGTTGGTTTTTGGAGAAGACCGGAGTGGCAAAGGGAAACACTGACCCCTTCCACCCCAATAAAAGGCTTGGTCATATGGACCATGAGAACAAGAAATTCGGAGGCACTGGGAAAGCAGCTCAGTTGTTGAAGGAGCTGCCGGACTCAAGAACATACCCAAGATACTACTCATCAGGAGAGTCGGACAGACCTGCAGCTGATATCCCAACTGCAGTCGAGTCCGACACCGAGTCCGACGATACACCCATTGCAGTCAGATTCAAGAGACGGGGACCAGCCCCTGAAGGACCCTCTACTCTGCAGTCATCACCGGAACCCTCTCCTAAGAGGCCAAGGAAACTGCAGTTTAGCGAGGGAGAGCAGTCTGATCACCTTGCCAGCCCCTCAGTCCGATCACCAATCCATCCGGAAGACCTGCCTGCACCAGACACCCTTGAAACTCGGATTGTACCTGTTCTCACCCCCCAGTCTACATATCCGAAGAAGAAGAAGCAGGTCTCATAATCTCTATTCCTGAAGCTGATTATACTTTTAACCTGTTAGAAAATAATACTTTCAACCTTTCTATTGAACAACTCCAGCTTGTTAAGCCACAAGCAGTAAAACACTCTTTTGTACATATTTTTGAAGAGTGGAAATTTTTCAAAACTATGACTTTTACAAATCTTCAAACATACATTGCAACTAGTGGTTGGGAATATCCCCAAGCCACTGAGGAGGTTTTGATTGAATTTTGCAAAGAATCAGACTTAGCTTTAATCCTCCAGGATAAATGGTTCATGTCCCATTTTAAAACAAACATGGACCACTTTATCCATTCTATCATGCTCAGCATTTTTGATGGCATTTTTGGAGAGGAGGAGGAGGAGGAAGTTAAAAAGGAGATTAGGATTGAAGAAGTAGATGGAGATAATGAAATTATTGATTTGGTGGTTGAAGAAGAAGAAGAAGAAGAGAGAAAAACAGAAGAAAATATCCCAGTTGAAAAACAGCCAGAAGAAATTGAGAAGACAGAAGAATTGGCTGATGAAGGAGATGAAGAAGAAGGAGAAGAGGTAGATCAAGAAAAAGATGAAGAAGAAAAGGAGGATGAGGATGATGAAGGAGAAAAGAAGGAGCAGGATGATGATAAGGATGATGATGATGATGATAATGATGATGGGGGAGATGCAGGAGCAGCAAAAGAAAATGAAAAAGAAAAAGATGAGGAAGAAGGAAAAGAAAAAGAAGAAGAAGAGAAAGAGGAAGAGAGAGAAGCAGAAAAGGAGCCAGAACCAGAGCCGGAGCCAGAGCCTATTCACGAAGCTGCAGATAGGACTGAGGTACCTGCCAGGTACACCAGCCTAGACGCAGAGCTGGCTGAAGACTCCAGGTCAGGGACCCCGGAGAAAACCCCCTCTGACCTACCAGCTGCAGACAGGAGCCTGCAGTCTAGTGGTTCCGTTGCAGAAGGCTCAGGAGAGCACTCTCCATCAGCTCAGATATCCCCTACCATGACTGAGCTGATCAGGCAAATCGTCAAAGATACTATTGGAGAGCTGCTATCATCTCAGGTCACTCCTGACCTTCAGTCAATAAATGCCAAGATAGACACCCTTCTACAGAGAGAGATTCCTCAGCCCCCTCCCCCTACCAACAACAGAATGCCATTTGGCATGTCTGATTGGATGAGCAAAATGGAGCAGCAATTAACTATCCTTGTTGATGCTGGCAAAAAGGGGGAAGAAAGAGTTCAGGGGGAAGAGAGAGAAATAAGAAGCAAGAAGAAGCAGGATGTCCTTCAAATTGAAGGACCCTCAAGTCTGAAGAGAAAGGAAGCCGTGGATCCAGATGACCAGGCTGTCCAGCCTGAAGGAAAGAGAAGAAGGACTAGAGGTGGCTTTGGACCTACTCTAGAATGGGAAGGGAAGGAGCTGTGGTATGTTGAGGACTTTATTCCATTTGAAGCTCTTGAGATGTGGGGATCTGCAAAGAAGAGGTTCATCAAAGACTATTACATCTGGGAACTACTCCAGGATGATAAACTCTCCCCACAGGAAATTTTCATAAACTTCATGGAAGAAATCCATCCGAAGCTTTGGGCTATTCTGAAGAAGCATGCTAAAGATCAAAATGCTTATCCTATGATTCCCTCATTCAGAGCAGAGGAAGCACCAACCCGTCTGGACGGTGAACTTAATGAGTTAGCACTTCAAAGAGAAATCAAGCAATTGTGTCTTGAGAACAGATTCACATCCCAGCAAGAACAAGACTTCGCAGCACTTGTTGTGAAGAGAAAATATGGTCTTGCTCCAGTCAAGATAAGACCAATTGGAGCCAAACCCTTCAAACCTGCCAAGCAGCCTATTCGAAGAGGCAGAGGAAGAGGTAGATGACTTTTAGTTATTTATTTTACTTGTCATGTTTTATGTACTTAAAACTTTCTTGTAAAATTTCAATAATAAACAAGTCAGAAAATTTTAAAAACAGTCTGTTGAATGACAATTTCCAGTTGTCTCAATATTAGACTGATTTCAGTTTGTGTCGTGCACTTAAGTGCAGACTTGGTCATTTGATTTCTTACTTAGTTTTGCCATCATCAAAATAGGGGGAATTTGTTAGGCATACTTGTTAGATTTTGATGATGTCATAAAACCAAATGTTTATTACTTGGCAAAATGTAAGGAAGAACCAAATGAGTATCTTCCATAGGCCAAATATGTTAAGTATATAACTTGGCAAAATGTAAAGAAGAACCAAATGAGTATCTTCTGTAGGCCAAAATTAGTTAGGCTGAAAATAGGTTAAGTACTAAGTACAGCTTAGTCCATCAGAGAGGAACAGCCGAGTCCAGTCAGAGTAGCTCTGGTCAACAAAATTTATCAGAGAAGTTTGACCAGACTGCAGCCGAGGTACCTCAGGGAAGTCACCTGATCAGATAAGTCACAAACAGTGAACAACCGAGAGGACCTGTCTGCAGAGATGTTAGCTGCATATCAGCCTACTCAAAGGCAGCCAAGTACTCCAAGTCCACGTCAGCATGCGTTGAAAAGTCAAGTATTATGGAAAGCTCACATGCAACGTGAAGAGACAAATTGGAGTGATTCCCGCAAGAGATATGATTTAAATAAATCATCCAGACCCACCTTGAAGACTTTAAACATTTTATATTCAAAAGATTCGGCGCTCACATGCAGAAGTCTTCACAACGGTCGGAAAATTAAATTAAATAATGGGAATCCAGCCTTGCAACGTTCAGAAAGATTAAACAATGAAGTCTCCCTCCAATGGACGGATTTGTTCAAAAGAATTGCAACGGCTACAAGGAAAAAGCTCAGAGATCGTGATCTATATATATCTGAAGATTTGAAACTGAGCAACTACCGGTGCGAACATACATTCAAGCGATCAAAGCAATCAAGCAATCTAAAGCAATCAATAGCATCGTGAGAAGAGCAGATCTAAAAGTTCATACTTAAGGAAGCTCTTAAGTTGGAGAAGACAAAAACTCTTGTCTATAATCTTGAGTACGGGGTACTTCACTAGTTGAAGTAAGAGACTGTAAAGGCATCCGAGGATCGAGGATCAAGTGGTGCAAGGCAGTCAAGTGTGTACAACGGCACGGATTTCCACTGGTTGGAAGCTGTTGTAGTGTAGTTTGAATCACTGTAATATTTATCACTGGTTGAAAATTATAGTGAATTCATCTCCAAGTGGTTTGGAGAAAAGTGGATTAGTAGAGGATTACCCCACCTCTGAGACCACTATAATTGCCTGAGTTATTTACTGTTTTACTGCATCATACTTTAACTGCTGCATACATTGTTAAGTGTTTCATTAAGTTGATTTCTATTCGTCATCAGCTGACTTCCGCACATATCCAAGAACAAACGACTCCAAGTCATTTGTTTAACTATCAGCTGAAGAAACTCACTCTTCGTGAAAAAGAGTTCAAGAGTTTCAACAAGTCTATTCACCCCCCCTCTAGACTTGTTCCTGGACGACTTGTGACCTACAACATTATATATCGAGTCTTGGTGTTTGGCTAGAATGGCATAAGAATAACGTGTTATGTGTAATGTGTCCTTTGTTAGGCGTATTTTTATACGCTTATTTATCATTATTTTATATTCATTTGAAGTGGAAATCTACATAAATGAGCTTTTAACGCACTATTCTTTTATGTTTTGCAGGAAATTGGAGTCCGGAAGCTCGAACGACAAAAAACGGGCGAAAACGGCAATTTTTGGCCTGGGGCCGCGGCACAAGGAAAGCGAGCCGCGGCACACGCAGGTGACCAGCAAGCGCTGAACCAACTGTACCGGGGGCCGTGGCACGTTGATGTTGATCCGCGGCCCGTGAAGAAAAACGCGCGCCCAAGTATAGGCGCTGAAGGTTAGGGGCCGCGGCACACACTTACTGAGCCGCGGCCCACGGGGCGGTTTTGATGTGTTGGCCGCGGTTCTGGGCCGTTTTTGGAGCCTGTTCCCAACCTAATCCACGGACGCGTTTTGGAGGCTGAAGAAAGTTATAAATAAGCATTGAAGGTCATATCATCGGGGGGATTATCATCGAGGAGAAGAAGAAGCAGAAAACACCAAGGAGCAGAGAGCGGAAGCCAGAAGAACGGAGGAATCCGAGCTCTTCAACTGCGTTTGATCTTTATGCTTTCTTTAATTATTTTTGTATTTTTATTTTCTAGCATGTCAGGCTAAAACCCTGTTCTAGGATTTTGATGAAACCGAGGTTTTGATGAATTAACTTTTGATTAACAATTCAATTCCCTTTTCTATTGAGTTTTCCCCAATTGTTCTTAATGCTTTCAATTGTGTGGCCTATAATTGAATTGTTTTGTTTACGCAACTCAAATCGGGAGAGGAGAGTTGGTAGGATAAATTGGTGAGAACCGTTTTATCTTGTGAGATAAGAATATACTCATAGGAATTACGTGGCCTGTCTGAAGATTCCGTGCTTTTTGCCTATTGTCGAATTAATCCACCTAGGAATAGAGTGTGTTATTCGCCTTAGAAAAATCTATTGCCCTCGGGAGAGGCGGTAGAGTATTTTAGCAACCTTTGCCTTCAATGAATTGGGAAATAATTAAATTCATATAATCGAGAGTAATTCGGATAAACCGAGGTGGATTCACAATCCTAGATTTATTCCTTATTTGATTTTCTTTCTTAAAGCAATCGTTTTTATTATTTATTCTTTATTAATTTTCTTTAATTATTACTTGCATCAAAAGTTCAATAGTTCAAATAACATTAGAATACTCATAAATCGGTAGTTAGTAAGTCAGTCCTCGTGGGAACGATATCTTACTTATCACTTTATTGCTTGTTTACGATAACGTGCACTTGCGTTCACCGAATCTCGCAACAAGTTTTTGGCGCTGTTGCTGGGGACTGATTATTTCACTAATATCGATTTCAGTATTTGTAGTCTTAGTTTGAACAATTTTTTTTATTTTTGTGTAATTTGTATTATTTGTTTTTCCTTTCAGGAATTTCTCGTTAGTGCATGAGAAAATTCGGTAACGAAAGCCTACTACCTTTGGATACCGAACTCGAGCGCACTCTTCGGAAAAGCAAGAAGGAGAAACGTGAGCTACCGACTACAGGCACCATGGCCGATAACACGGGAAATCACGAAGCAGACAACCCCATTCAGCAAGCTCAACCGGCATTAGCACTCCGTGATTATGCTATGCCACAAATCAATGCGAACTTTTCGGGAATTCGGCGTCCAACCATCCAAGCGAACAACTTCAAAATCAATCCGGCTATTATTCAGATGGTGCAAGCAAGCCAATTTTGTGGATTGGCGAACGATGACCCCAACACACACATCGCTTCTTTTCTCGAGATTTGTGACACCTTCAAAAATAACGGTGTTACCGATGATGCCATTCGTCTGCGGCTTTTCCCTTTCTCTCTAAGGGACAAAGCAAAATTTTGGTTGAATTCGTTACCGCTGGGATCTATCACGACTTGGGCGGAATTAGCGCAAGCCTTCCTGGCTAAGTTCTTCCCACCATCAAAGACGGCGAGGCTTAGGAACGAGATAACCACCTTCGGGCAATTTGATATGGAGTCGCTTCATGAAGCTTGGGAGCAATACAAGGATTTTCTAAGGAGATGCCCACACCATGGCCTACCGGATTGGCTACAAATTCAAACATTTTATAACGGATTGAGTGCTTCTACACGCACTCTTGTTGATGCAGCCGCTGGAGGAGCATTAATGGGAAAAACGATGGCCGAAGCCCACTCTCTATTGGAGGCGATGGCTGAAAATGCTTATCAGTGTCCTTCTGAACGAGTGATCCCGAAGCGAGTAATGGAAATCTCCAATAATGATCCAATATCTGCACTATCGGCTCAAGTCGCCGCCTTGACTCAGCAACTTCAAGCCTTTTCACATGCTCCTTCCCCCGTCACCACTGAATCATGCAATTGGTCCAACGGATCTCATCCTAGCATGGAATGCCAAGTTGGAAATCCTTTCGAGCAAAACCCGATGGAACAAGCTCAGTTCGTGGGGAACGGGAATCGGCAAAATAATCCATATTCCAACACATATAATCAGGGGTGGGGAAATCACCCAAATTTTTCATGGAAGAACGGACAAAACTTAAACCAACCTCAGTTTGCTCAACACCAATAGCAACCTCCTCCCGCTCCAAAGATCTCTCTAGAGGAAGCAATTGCGAAATTAGCAGCAAATACGAGTCAGTCCATGACCCATACGGAAGCAACCTTGCAAAACCATTCAACTTCTATTCGCAACTTGGAAGTCCAATTGGGCCAGATAGCAAATGTGTTAACAGCCCGCCTGGAGGGTACCTTGCCAAGTACGACTGAGACGAACCCCAGAGAGAGTATTAATGCCATTAGTTTGAGAAGCGGGAAGGAAGTGTGTGACCAACCCGAGAGGAACAATAAAAGAAGTGAGGGTGAGGAGAAGAAAAGTTTGGCGACTGAGGAATCACAAAATTCTAAACCCTCGAAACTGTTTCCTGACAATCCAAAGGCATATGTACCACCCATCCCGTTTCCACAGCGTTTGCAAAAGCAAAAACTTGACAAACAATTCTCCAAGTTTCTTGACGTCTTCAAGAAACTACATATCAACATTCCATTTGCTGATGCCTTAGAACAAATGCCGAGCTATGTGAAGTTCATGAAAGAGATCTTATCTAACAAAAGAAAGCTCGAGGAATATGAGACAGTGGCATTGACGGAAGAGTGCAGCGCCATCTTGCAGAAAAAGCTCCCGCCAAAGTTGAAGGATCCAGGAAGTTTTAATATACCGTGCACTATAGGAAATCTGTCTTTTGATAGAGCGTTGTGTGATCTCGGGGCCAGCATTAATCCTATGCCCCTTTCCGTATTTAAGAAGCTAGGCATTGGGGAGGCCAAGCCGACGACAATCTCGCTGCAATTAGCCGACCGATCTATCAAGTACCCGAGGGGGATAATAGAAGATGTTTTAGTCAATGTAGATAAATTCATCTTTCCGGCTAATTTCATTGTGCTCGATATGGAGGAGGACCAAGACATCCCAATTATTTTGGGAAGACCATTCTTAGCTACCGGTCGAACTCTCATTGACGTGGAAAAAGGGAAACTCACTATGCGGGTTCAAGATGAGCAAGTCACTTTCCAAGTGTTTCGATCCTTTCCGTGTCCAAGTAGTGTCGAGAAGAGTTCACAAATTGAAAGTGTATATATCTTGGCGAAAGACGCAGACCGGGAGAGTTGTTGGTCGAAGTGTTCAGAATCCGTTTCAGCTGCCCCAACGTCTAATAAAAATTAAGAGCGAATCATGTATCTTAAGCAGTCAAATATGTCATCTACAACATCCGTTCATCCACCATCGATAAAATCTCATGCTGTCATAAGTTCGCCCGTGGAGTTGAAAATTAAGCCGAAGGTCAAACGAGTACCAAGTCAACTGCAAAAAGGGTGCTTTGGATGGTTGCTTTTGTTAAAGCCATTTCGCAAAGAACATTGGATTTCCAAACCAAAAGTCGAACGGTTGAAATTTAATGGTCAACAATTTAAATCACGTAATAACGGTTCGATGGACTGTGCGGAATACAAATGGTCTTTGCGAAATGCGAACTGATTTTCAAAAAGTCCGGCTGAAGACTATAAACTTAGCGCTTCTCGGGAGGCAACCCGAGTATTAGTTGTAACTTTTATTTTTTTTCAGTGTTTTCATGCATTTTAGAGTCTTTATTTTCGTCATTTTTGCTTTGATTTGCTTATCTCTCACGTTCTTGATCTGTTCCTTTGAAAATTATGTGCAGAAATCACCCCAGGGGAAGAAATCAGCAATGGGCCGCGACACAAGGATAGTGAATCGCGGCACACACAAGTCGAAAAAAGGGGGCTAAACTTCATGTACTCTGTGCCGCGGCACGACCTTACTGAGCCGCGGCACACCCTGTCCCTGAGCCGCGGCACATATACACTGAGCCGCGGCACGCTAAATGTCCAAGAAATACCCAGGTACCTGTACTCCATGCCGCGGCACGGACCAAATGAGCCGCGGCACACTAACATGATGAGCCGCGGCACAAGGCGAAAGAACAAACAACGCCCATGAGGCTGTACTCTGGGCCGCGGCTCACTTAAGTTGTGCCGCGGCCCCTGTTCAGAAGATGAACAACCCAGGTCTTCTTTATAACCCGATCGGCCGACACACCAGGTAAATTCCCTTCATCTCTACGCACAGCGATCGGCCGAACCCTTCCCAATTTTTATTCTTCTTGCATCCTTCAATCCAAGCAAGGTAATTCTCAATCCTTATTGCTACATGGTTTGAAGTGAGGTGGTGATCTTCATCCAATCTTGAATATGTTGTTAGTTTTTCAAAGTTCTATCAAAATTTGAGTTGGGATATGAAATTTTTGATTGAATTATCGATGGTATTTGTTGATCATGTATGAAATTTTGATGTTAATTGTCGCTTTGTCATGACTGTCGCTTGATATTGCTATTGTTGGGAATTGGATTAAACCATTACAATGCTTGTTCTTCATTTGAACTCATGCAGTCAAGGTGTTTGATGAAATGCATAAATGAAAATTCTTTTTAGCCAACGTTTTGAAACTATGTGCAACGAATTTGTTTATGGATTTGCAGCGTACCCCAACCCTTACGTCAAGTTTAAATGTGAAAGCTCAATTTTAATTTTCTCTCATGACGGTGCAAGCTCGTTCAACTCTTTATTCACGTTTTTTGCATATCTTTAGTCAAGTGGTGTTGCTTTTCTTATAGCTTAAGTAATTTCCGGTGTTTATCTTTTCAGGAACTCGCCATGGCTAGAAAGAGGAAGGTTAGCACAAGGGCTAGGACGCAATCGTCCCCCACAAGAGGGGAAACTTCACAAAGCCGAGCCGAGTTTGAGTCGCACCAATTCTCCGACCCAGAAATTCATAAAATATTCAATGAAAAGATCCGTCCTCGACCATTGATTTCGGAGCGTGGATTCACTCCTGCCCCCCAGGACGGTGAGCTTCTGACAATGATTGACGAGATAGGGTGGGCTCGTTTCGCTGCGCCTCCCGAGCCAGCTGTGATCTCGATCGTACAGGAGTTTTATGCTAGCGCTCTGTTAAAGCATATTCGGGCAGGGCAGATGATACCGCAGTTTGATACTCGGACTCAGGTCGTCGTCCGAGGCATTACCGTAGATTTTTCAGTGGCGCCATTCGGAGATTATTCGAGCTACCTGTGGTGGATGATACGGCGTATACACGAGCTATGAGTGGCCTCACGAGGGAGGCCGTGCTCGAGGCACTCACACAGCCCGGATCCATCTGGGAGACTCACGCCCCGGGTTCTTCGGCCTTCTACTTTAAGATCTCGCACCTCAGTCGGCTCGGGCGAGCCTGGTTGTACTTCCTCTGCGCACGTGTTGATCCTACCTCTCAGATTCGCTCAGTTTTACTCTCTCGTGCCCGTACATTATATGCTATCACTTCCGTGGTCAGATTCGATGTGGCCCCTCTTCTGGTCCGATCTATCCTTCAGTGCATTCAAGGAGGGGCCAAGACGGGGCTGAAGCACCCCTCTCTCATCTGCGCTCTATGCCGCCAGTCGGGCATGACTTGGTCGGATGATGAGCCGATGCTAGCCCCCTAGGGTCCGATTGATCATCTCATCATTTCCTACTTTGACCAGTGGGGTCGAGCGCCGGCACACGCTCAGGGACAAGGATTTCTTCCTGACGAGGCACATGAGCAGTCCCCCGAGCCTCTTCTTCTCACACATGGGCAGGCGGAGTCCAGCCCGCCGCCCGATAGAGAGAACCTTCAGGCGATGTTCGACGGCCTGAGAGAGGAGATGAGGAGAGAGAGAGAGAGAGAGAGAGAGAGAGAGTCACCTAGCAGTTTGGAGAGAGGAGATGCGGACGGAGAGAGAGAGCCTCCTCGCTGCTGTTTGGGAGGAGATGAGGGAGCAGGCCCGCCGGGCCAACCGATGTGAGGAGAGGCGCCTGGCGGCGAGAGATTCTTACCATCGGGACTACCTTTCTGCATGGACGATCCATATTCTGCACCCGGACGGGCCATTCATTCCACCAGTTAGGCCAGCCACACCACCCTCCTTGTCGGACGAGGTCGGCACCAGTTCATGAGCGGACATTAGGGGAGTACTTGACCTTGTCTCTTATTGCATATTACTATTTTTGTCCATTGAGGTCAATGTACATCCTAAGTTTGGGGGGGTTTACTTTCAGTTGCTTTTTACTTATTCGTTGGCATTTTTCGTTATTTTTGACGCTAGCCTTGCTTGTCGTGATATTATATGCATTCGTGAACTTTTTGTGCTTCTTTGTGTAAAACTGATGTTATGATAATGATTTCTCTTGGAAGAAACGGTTGAGTCTTAGTCGAGTTGCAGTCAGTGATATCTGTTTCCGTTGAGTTTGCATTTAGGTCTGATACTTTTCGTGATTGTAGAAATTTTAGCGTATAAAAAGGAGACATACGTGTTTTCAAATCGCCGTCTATATGTTTGGTTACACTTTTCGCGTAGCTAGTCGTCCAGTAACATGAGTCGTGTTGGCACTTAATTTGAGTCTAGAGTCAGACAGTCTTTCCCAAAAAGTCGAGTTATTATTTGTTCTATGATGGGAAGTCTAGTAACCGGGGGTATTCGCGTGACCCGTTGTTTACTCTCGCGTAAAACGACAACCCTGATTGGACTAGTGGTTTAGAGATATCGCACGTTCCGATGATGGGGAGCCTAGTAACCGGGGGTATTCGCGTGACCCGTTGTTTACTCTCGCGTAAAACAGCGACCTTGAATCGGACATGCGAGAATAGCTATTCGAGTTTTTCTCCACTGTGGAGGGGAACTTAGTAACTAGAAGCATCCATGTGCCCCATGAGTGTCTTTTACGTCAAATGGTTCCCCAATACATGAGAATGGAAATCCACCCTAGGGTTATCCCGATGAAACATCCTGAGAGCCGGAACCTAGTGGTTAACTCGAATCATTTTATTGATCATATATAAGGGAATGCTGTCCGAGGGTTAATTTTGATGATGAGACTCTTGAAATTTTTGCCACTAGACTGTGGGACTGGGCGAGTTGGCTTGTTTATCTTAACCCTTCATATTGGCGGTCGGTTAAATTCACGCTTGTTAATCTTTGAGCTTGATTTTCTTCATGAACGATTGATTAGCACTGAAAATGGTTACTTTGTGGAATCAGTGTCCTGGAGGTGACTCACTATTACGATACTTGTATTACTCTGTGAGATTTTCAGGGTAGTATTGATTAAGTTGAGCACTATGGATTTGCACGATTATTCACGATACTTTTTGTTTGAAATTAATTTTTTGCTTGAGGACAAGCAAAGGCTCAAGTTTGGGGGTATTTGTTAGGCGTATTTTTATGCGCTTATTTATCATTATTTTATATTCATTTGATGTGTAAATCTGCATAAATGAGCTTTTAATGCACTATTCTTTTATGTTTTGCAGGAAATTGGAGTCCGGAAGCTCGAACGACGAAAAACGGGCGAAAACGGCAATTTTTGGCCTGGGGCCGCGGCACAAGGAAAGCGAGCCGCGGCACACGCAGGTGACCAGCAAGCGCTGAACCAACTGTACCGGGGGCCGCGGCACGTTGATGCTGAGCCGCGGCCCATGAAGAAAAACGCGCGCCCAGGTATAGGCGCTGAAGGCTAGGGGCCGCGGCACACACTTACTGAGCCGCGGCCCACGGGGCGGTTTTGATGTGTTGGCCGCGGTTCTGGGCCGTTTTTGGAGCGTGTTCCCAACCTAATCCACAGACGCATTTTGGAGGCTGAAGAAAGTTATAAATAAGCATTGAAGGTCATATCATCGGGGGGATCATCATCGAGGAGAAGAAGAAGCAGAAAACACCAAGGAGCAGAGAGCGGAAGCCAGAAGAACGGAGGAATCCGAGCTCTTCAACTGCGTTTGATCTTTATGCTTTCTTTAATTATTTTTGTATTTTTATTTTCTAGCATGTCAGGCTAAAATCCTGTTCTAGGATTTTGATGAAACCGAGGTTTTGATGAATTAACTTTTGATTATCAATTCAATTCCCTTTTCTATTGAGTTTTCTCCAATTGTTCTTAATGCTTTCAATTGTGTGGCCTATAATTGAATTGTTTTGTTTACGCAACTCAAATCGGGAGAGGAGAGTTGGTAGGATAAATTGGTGAGAACCGTTTTATCTTGTGAGATAGGAATATACTCATAGGAATTACGTAGCTTGTCTGAAGATTCTGTGTTTTTTTTCCTATTGTCGAATTAATCCACTTAGGAATAGAGTGTGTTATTCGCCTTAGAAAAATCTATTGACCTCGGGAGAGGCGGTAGAGTATTTTAGCAACCTTCGCCTTCAATGAATTGGGAAATCATTAAATTCATATAATCGAGAGTAATTCGGATAAACCAAGGTAGATTCACAATCCTATATTTATTCCTTATTTGATTTTCTTTCTTAAAGCAATCGTTTATTATTTATTCTTTATTAATTTTCTTTAATTATTACTTGCATCAAAAGTTCGATAGTTCAGATAACATTAGAATACTCATAAATTGGTAGTTAGTAAGTCAGTCCTCGTGGGAACGATATCTTACTTATCACTTTATTACTTGTTTACGATAACGTGCACTTGCATTCACCGAATCTCGCAACATCCTTGTAAGTGAATTGCAGTGGATGATCGGGTCGTAGGCCCTGTGTTTTGTGATCGAAATAATTGGGCCGTGGACCCCGTATTTTGTTAACGGATTTGTATTTTGGAAAATGAACTTTGGGGTTGTGACCCTAAGTGGCTTTCGAGGAATTAAGAACTTTTCAATTTCTGATGTTTTCAAAACACTCGAGATTTGGAAGTGTTTTCAAAGTGCTTACTTGTTTCGTTTCTAGTCTCAAGACTTGAACTATTTTAACTAAATTTCATATCTCGGGAAGTCTTTCGTTGTATTCTCGGAATGTGTTGTGTATGGCTCGTATTTGCACTTTATACTTGCACTAGCGAAACAGTGGAGTTTTGCTAACCCCCGAGTAATTGTGGGGTGGATATCTGTATTTTGTTCAGGTACATGCAGGTTTTTGGGAGCAAGACACAGGATCAGTACGAGGGATGATGAAAGACGAATGATACTAATCACATGAAGGCCAGTTTTGGGTTCAGTTAGTCAGAGTCCATTGTATTATCTTTTTCGCTGCCGTATTGTCTATGTTTTGAAGTATTTTACCCTTGCGTGGGTATGAGTCTGGATAGGGTTATGTATTTTTGATTTTTAAGACAGTGATAAAAGACCAAATCAGTCTAATGGTTCGTGATTATGCCATGTCGGCATGTAATGTATTATGTTGTTTCGATGTTTAACCTGGTGGATCCTCACAGAGAGGGTCTGCGGCATGTAATATTCCAGGTTATATTCTGGGGGTGTTACATTTATGGTATCGGAGCTTAGGTTGCGGAAACCTAGGCTGTCGGGTCCAGTCGTGTATTGTTGGGTCTTGTCTTGTCAGATTGAGTCTGACTGATGTCGTGTCGCGACGCGTCGTTTAGAATGTCGTGTCGCGACGCGTCGTTTAGAATGTCGGCCGTGATTAGTATCAGGGTGCAGCCATCATCTTCGTGTGATCTATGGATGTAAGTCTCCCTACTACATGTTGTACCACGAGCTATTCGAGCCTGTGTGATTCTGTGTTATGTAATAGTATTTGATGGTGCATCGTGAGTAAGTGACATATATTTGATGATTCCCGTTTTATGCTAGAATGAAGAATGATATTGCTAAATGTATCCTTGTATGAACTGTTTTTCTTGCAAGAGTAACAATCTTGGAATTTTTAGTTTCGAAGGCTTCCGGGGAGCCACGTAAATTTTTAAAATGTTCTCCAAGGGAGGAAAATTTTTGATTTTTGTATGATGACCTCAAGGTCAAAATTTTTGAGACTTCAACTACCGATATTTCATTTTCATCTCAAACTATAAGTTTTCAAAACACGAGTTTTTAACTCAAATGAGGTCTTCAAAATATACTCAATACGTGACTCTCGTTTGTAACTTTTCGATTTCATGGATGTTAGTTAGAAGATGTGTATTGATGATGTTATCGCCGTTTGGACGATGGTGCCCGGTTTTATAACTAAGATGGTTGTGTGAACACCGAGTCATTCGGTATGTGCACGTTGAGATAACCCTCCATGCTGAGAGGAGAAATTTCAGTTTTGAATGACAATTGCCTTTTGATGGTTACTCATGAGGTGTTATAATTATGTGAATCGATGGCTTCGAGATTCGAATGTTGTTGTTGTTTATTTGTGACCTTCGATTCTAGTAATGTCATATTTATATTCGCAATCATGTTGATGAAACAGAACAGTTAGCGCACGCTAAGTGTGAGGCTAGCGCGCGCTAATGCAGCATGGGTAGCGCACGCTAAATATTTGTTGTAGCGCGCGTTAGTTAGCCTGGACAAAGGCTAGAGAACCATATTTCTTTAACTGTTAGGCCTAACCTTGGCATTCGATCTCCTATAACTGTATTCTACTTGTGTTGCCTAGTTATGACAACTGTTTTGTGTGAACATGTGTATGACTTTTCGTTGCGCTAAGTGATAACTGATTTTGTTCAGTAATTTGATAAATTATGTCCGCTGTGTGTGTGTTCGAAAATGTTTTTCCTAAAACTTTCATAAGTTTGTGCAAGTTGCGATAGAATCAATTTTTGAAACTAATTTGACGTTTCGATTAAGTCGGCGGCTTCGTATGAACTTGGGAAATTGTTTGAAATTTGCGATCCGGCCTATGATTCTCAAATAAAACCTCGACGGTATTTGAAAGAGTTGTTTTAAAGTACATTGAACATTTTGTAAAATATTACCGTCGTTGATGTTTGTGTAGTGTTGGGAGAATTTTTGAAAATGATTTTTATGTATTGTTGTATTTTCAAATAATTCGAGTAAATGATTTTCAAAAATCTTTCACATCATAAAAATATTTTATTTCAAAAATCAATATGATTTTTATTTTCAAAAATATATAGTGAAAGATGAAAAATCTCACTCGATATAAAGTTCAAACTCGGATTTAGAAATGTTAGAGTATGTAAGAATGGTTTGATGATCTTGCATGGTTAACTTGTTGGTTGTTAACGGTGATGATGATGCGTAGAGGCATGATAATTTTGACAACTCCGGCTACAAGAAATTATTATTTTTGCAAATGATTTCAAATGACACGGTTAAAGTATGTTGTTTGCAAGTTTTGATGAAACAACCCGAGGTACCAAAAGTACTTTTAAAATTTATTTTGATTAGCATACAAATCCAAAGATTTTCAAAAGATTTCCTTTAAAAGGATACCTCATGAATTTTATTATCGAGTTGTTATTGGTTACCTTATGTGATATGTCATGCTAAGTTGGTACTTTAGCATATTGTTTTTGCGAAGTGGTGCAATTGTATTGAGTGAGAATCCACTTAGTATGCCGAGGGACAGAGGACGCGGCCGTGACCGCGGTACAGTTGGTTATGGAGATTAGATGCGAGACCAAGAGGATATGGCCGGGAAGGTTGCTACTCCAGCCCTTCATTCTCGTTGTTTAGGTTTCGGGGACGAAACCTCTTTTAAAGGTGATATGATGTAATACCCACATTTTTTTCTTTTTCTCGCTTCCGTTTCGTTTGATCGCATCGACTCGATTGTGTTAGTTGATGCTTCTGACCTTGTATTATTTCTCACCTTTGTCATTCGAGCGAGTTCTGATATTGTTCCAAATTGATGTGTATATTATTATGATCCTTCCAAGTTCGGATCGATTTCTTATGAACCGTGTTCGAAATTAACACCTCGTGATTCCTACAAGTTTATTGATGTCTTGATTTGAGGTGTGAACTTCATAGTTGATCGTTGTTGTTCGATCATTGCTATTTGCTCGTCGTTGTACAATCATTATTGTTTGATCTCGTAATTGTGATTATTGAACATCTGGGCCATTTCGTAATTTCCATAAGTGTTGGGAAATTGTCTTCGCATTTGGTCTTCCAAATCTTTGAGTTACTGGAATTTCATACCTTTCAACGTTGGAATCATGATTTGATTTTTCTTGTATTGCTCGGTTTTATCAACCCCAGCGATTCATGCTCGTTACTTTTCGTAAGCATTCTTGCGTATTGAATCGGTCCGCAGTAACTCTGTACTGCATGGAGCTCTTATGCGCTGTCAGTATCAGATAACGTGTGTTATCTAGTGTCGCCTTTCTTTTGTTTTAAGTTTCGGGACGAAACTTATTTTTAGTAGGGTAGAATGTGATACCCGAGATTCCCGGTTTCGGTCATTTTTTAATTTTGCCGGTTGTGCCAGTCATTTTGTTCTGTGGACGATTTCTTGGTCCGGCATGATAGACCGGGTCGTGATATTCGTCGGGTACGACTTTTCATTTCGTAAGTCGAGCTATTCGTATGTCCTGTTTTGTTATTATTCGTCTTCTTTCGGATAGTTGTTGTGGTCTTATCGTAATTTTCGGTTCGTATCGAAGTCGTTTTGCAACCGGAGGTTTCTGGCCGGACCTGTACGAAACGGCGGTGAAAATGGTGCTGCCGAGCGCCGTGTCCTGCGCCGGGTCGGCCAGGACTAGCAGGCCTACCGAGACACGGCCGAGAACCCACGCAAGTTTTGCGCCGGGTGATGCGCCGTGTCGGACACGGCCGAGATATACGCGCAGGCGTCTTGCGTCGGGTGCTGCGCCGTGTCGGTCAGGTCACACACTGACCCGCAACCTGGCGGATGACACGGCACTGGTCTGGGCCGTTTGCTGCGCCGTGTCCGGCAGGGGTATATATATGGCAGGACAGTCGGGTTTACACCCATTTTTCCATTCCCTATCTTCCCTTTCCGCGGCTGGAGCTTGGAGGGCACGAGGAGATGTTGTTCCACTGTAAATACATGAAATTCCTGAGTCCATGACATCGATTAATCATTCCATAACTTGCTCCGATCGATCGAATCAAGGCAAGTTTTCCTAAAATCCTACTTTTGGGTAAATTTGGGGTTTTACTTGATTTTGTCCGTTTAATCCGAAATAACTTAGAATAGTAATGGATTAATGATTGTTATGTTGTATTATATCGAATTCCTTGTTATTCCACGGTAATAATGCCGAGGATTCGTCGTTTTATTGAGTTTCTTATCGACGCCTTGAAGGTGTCCGATAAAATGTCACAAAGGGGATTCGGGCGTTCTTCGATTATTTTTCCTCGTTCGATCGTTAATTTATTGATGGTATGATGTTAGGGTTAAGTTCCTTGCGAAGAACTCGAGTCGCAACTCTTCCGTTCGTCATTTTCTTCAAGTTTTCCGATCGAGGGGGTATTCATTGTCTTCGCCGGAGAATTGTAGGTGTTCGAGGTTTCCCGGCTGAGCCGTGTTCTTCGGAGTGTCCGGTATCGATTGTTGAGGCAAGTATATTGCCCATACATTACGTGTTTTGTGGATATAATGGTTGCTAATTGTCGATATGTGCTAAATAAATATTTATAACTATTTTTCAAAAGAATCGGTATATTTACCATCATGGTTTTCGTAAAGGTGACCCGCGTGTGTCGGGAATTAATATGCTTAGTTGAATATGTGTGCTAGTGTCGAGTATAGGATCACCTTACTTTCGTGTGATGTCATTATGTATGATTATGTCGTCGGTAAATGTAAAGTGTAATTCTTTTGTCAAATTATGTGCTTGGAGTCACGTGGTTATGGATGAATATGTGAGTTTGTGTAATATTGGTTGTGTCGTTCGGTGCTGTTGAGATCTTGTGCTTCCTTGTGAATTGTTATAGTTCTGGGTCGTAAGTACGTGTTGGATAATATGGCCATTCTAGCAAGGTACCTCGACTATATATATTTTGTGTGTTTGACCTTTGAGAGTTGTGGTTTTGTAATCTGTGAGTTGTTCTTCCACCCGGGGATGGCATATGTGGCCTCTGGGGGCCGATACTAATGGGTACGGCCACGGAAGTGGACTTGGGTGCGTGTGTTGATGTTCTTCCACTTGGGGACGGTTCGACGGGACCTCTGGGGGCCGATACTAATGGGTACGGCCGCGGAAGTGGTTTCTCACCCGGGGACGGTCCGACGGGGCCTCTGAGGGCCGATACTAATGGGTACGGCCACGGGTTACCAGGTGTGGTTTTTGGTGATGTTGATGTTGATGTTTTGATGACTATTATGATATGTCCGGAGTATCACAATGCTTTATGCTCGGGGTCGAGATACATTATATATCGAGTCTTGGTGTTTGGCTAGAATGGCATAAGAATAACGTGTTACGTGTAATGTGTCCTTGTAAGTGAATTGCAGTGGATGATCGGGTCTTAGGCCCTGTGTTTTGTGATCGAAATGGTTGGGCCGTGGACCCCGTGTTTTTTTAACGGATTTGTATTTTGGAAAATGAACTTTGGGGTTGTGACCCTAAGTGGCTTTCGAGGAATTAAGAACTTTTCAATTTCTGATGTTTTCAAAACTCCCGAGATTTGGAAGTGTTTTAAAAGTGCTTACTTGTTTCGTTTCTAGTCTCAGGACTTGAACTATTTTAACTAAATATCATATCTCGGGAAGTCTTTCGTTGTATTCTCGGAATGTGTTGTGTATGGCTCGTATTTTCACTTTATACTTGCACTAGCGAAACAGTGGAGTTTTGCTAACCCCCGAGTAATCGGGGGGTGGATATCTGTATTGTGTCCAGGTACATGCAAGTTTTCGGGAGCAAGACACAGGATCGGTACGAGGGATGATGAAAGACGAATGATACTAATCACACGAAGGCCAATTTTGGGTTCAGTTAGTCGGAGTCCATTGTATTGTCTTTTTCGCTGCCGTATTGTCTATGTTTTGAAGTATTTTACCCTTGCGTGGGTATGAGTCTGGATAGGGTTATGTATTTTTTATTTTTAAGATAGTGATAAAAGACCCAATCGGTCTAATGGTTCGTGATTATGCCATGTCGGCATGTAATGTATTATGTTGTTTCGATGTTTAGCCTGGTGGATCCTCACGGAGAGGGTCTGCGGCGTGTAATATTCCCGGTTAGATTCTGGGGGTGTTACAACTGTGATCAGTGAGATTTCCACGAGCTGAAGGAAGCTCACTCCCACCTTTATTGATCCCGCGGGTTGAACCGAGCCGGTTGGACGAAGGAGCGAGCCGAGGGAGCATATGAAAAAGAATTTATTAAATGTTGTTTTCTTTATGTCAACTGTTTTGAAACTTTTGGGGGAAACTTGGATTTGAAATTTATAACTTATGATTTATTCTTCCGCCGCAAATTTTACTCCATATTTATTATGAAATGTTACCTTATTTAAAGGTATTTATTTTCACGACATTGTAGCGACTCGACTTTGTAGGCGAGAATTTTTATATTCTCAAGAAAATTATTTTTCTCAAAATTTACCTTTTATTTATTTTTCCCCATTATTTACCCTAGAAAGTTGGGGTATTACATAGTGGTATCAGAGTGAGGTTTTACCTTTCTGTAGACTCGCTAGAATGTAAAAGTATCTATGATCTCAGCTTCGCCACTTCGTTACTCCGTCTGAGGTACCAAATTTCAGTCATTATTCATGCATATGTCATTTCAATTTATTTACATAATTATTTATGCATGTACGAACTGTTAGTATGGACAAACCTAGAATGACGCCACGTAAGAAGGTCCCAACTACTTTTGACTCGCGTCTTCTAGCGCATAAAGACTGGTGGGACGACCCTAGTCTACCAGAAAATGCGCCACACTATGTCATTAATAGGCTGAATAAGTGGCTAAAATCTGGGAAACAAGGTTCCGTCACTCGCCAGCTAGAACACCTGATGGAGAAATTATCCGAAGACTGGAGTTGCTGCATCTTCCGGCTTTGGAAAAAGGCCATCAAGAGATCGCTTGAAGAGCGAGAGGCTGCGGATGATTTCCATTTTGTCGCTGGACGCCTATTGGATTTGTATGCTCGAGAGGAGATTCCAGCTGCAAATTGGGATACCAACTCTACGGACGAGGAAGACTCAGAGGAGGATCCCGAAAAAGATTCAGAAGAAGACCCAGATAAGGATCCGAAGAAGATCCAGAAGAAGATCCAGAGGAAGATCCAGAAGAAGTTCCCAATGAAAGCTCAAGGATGGACCTTGCCGAAAATATGAAGGACGTGTTGATGGAAGATATTGAGTCTGAAGATGAAGTTATTTCATTGATTGAGCCGCGACCCCCTATTTCTGTTATAGAGATTATTAGCAGTGATGGGGGGAGTAGTGCGTGTAGACTCGATAACTAACAAGGTGAAGATAGAGATTAACGAACATAACTTCTTAGCCAACTTGCACATAGTTGAACTCGGTGATTTTGATGTATTTTGGGTATGGATTGGTTGGACAAGCATAGAGCTATAGTTGAATGCTCCGAAATAAGAGTAACTTTATGTCCGTCTGTTGATGTCAAGACCGTATTCGAGGGAGTTAGACACAGCAGTACCCCGAAGGTGATTTCAGCCATGAAAGCTGTGAAAATGTTGAAGAAGTGAAGTTGCCAAGGATTCTTGGTGAACGTGATGGGGAAAACAACTTCGGAGAAGACGGTAACTGATGTACCTATCATCAAAGAGTATCCAGATGTCTTTCCCGAAGACTTTCCCGGAGTTCCACCGAATTGCCAAGTTGAGTTCTCGATTGATCTAGTGCCATGAGCGGCACCAATATCAAAGGCTCCCTATAGGATGGCGCCTAAGTAATTGCAAGAATTGAAGGTACAACTCCAGGAAATTCTCGACTCTGGATTCATCCGACCGAGTGTTTCGCCATGGGGTGCGCCAGTGCTCTTCGTGAAGAAAAAGGACGGAAGTTTGAGGATGTGCATTGACTATCATGAACTTAATCGACTCACGATAAAGAATAAATATCCACTTCCTAGAATAGAGGACCTATTCGATCAACTTGGAGGATCGGGAGTGTTTTCGAAGATAGATTTGAGATCCGGATATCACCATCTAAGGATAAGTGTGATGATATCCTGAAGACCACATTTCGAACTCGTTATGGGCACTATGAATTTATAGTGATGCCATTTGGTTTGACTAATGCGCCAGCGGTATTCATGGACCTCATGAACCGTGTATTTCAACCTTATTTGGATAAGTTTGTCATTGTGTTCATAGATGACATACTTGTATATTCAAAGACCAAGGTTGAACATGAGCAGCATCTTAGAACAGTATTGGGCATACTGCACAAGTAGAAGTTATATGCGACAACAAGTGTGAATTTTGGCTTAACTGAGTTACATGTTTCGGACATGTGGTCACTTCTAAAGGAATTGAGGTTGACCCGATTAAGGTAGATGCAGTCAATGATTGGAAAGTACCGAGTAATGCGAACGAAGTTCGAAGCTTCTTGGGATTAGCCGGTTATTATCGAAGATTTATCGAGGGATTTTTGAAGATTGCTGCACCTATGACTAGATTGACTCGAGAGGGAGAAGCTTTCTTATGGAATGAGAAATGCGAAAGGAGTTTCCAAGAACTTAAGCAAAGGTTGATTGCTGCACCAGTTTTGATCTGACGAAAGAATTTGTCATCTACAGTGATGCATCCAAGCAAGGCTTGGGATGTGTATTAATGCAAGAGGGCAAGGTAGTTGCCTATTCTTCGAGACAGTTGAAACCGCATGAGCTGAACTACCCTAGTCATGATTTGGAATTAGCAGCGGTAGTTCATGCCTTGAAGATTTGGAGACACTAGCATTATGGAGGTAAGTGTGAAATTTATACAGACCACAAAAGTCTGAAATATATTTTCACATAGAAGGAATTGAATATGAGGCAACGCAGATGGCTTGAGTTGGTCAAAGACTACGATTGTACAATTCATTACCACACTGGTAAAGCAAACGTAGTTGCTGATGCACTAAGCCGTAAGGCAAGAGGAGACCTAACTTGTTTGTTGACCAAGGAGGAAAGCTTGGTCAAGGAATTTGAGAGGATGAACCTTGAGATGGCAACACCATCGAATCCAGTTGAGTCATTATTGGCTAGTTTGGTGGTACAACCAACCTTGAGGGAACAAATCAAAGAAGGTCAAGGACAGGATGACTTCTTGGTCAAGATGAAAGAACGTACTCTTTCAGGTGAGGATAAGGGATTTAGTGTGTCCGATGATGGCACAATGTACTATGAAGGGAGGATCTGTGTGCCCAATGTTGTCAAGTTGAGAGAAGCGATATTGAAGGAGGCACATAGTACTCCGTATACAGCACACCCGGGGAGTACAAAGATGTATCAAGATCTTAAGGGGACATTTTGGTGGGAAGGTTTGAAAAGAGATGTGACAGACTTTGTCAGAAAGTGTATAGTTTGTCACCAAGTGAAGGCAGAACACCAACGCCCCTTTGGATTACTTAAATCACTTCATATTCCAGAATGGAAATGGGAACACATTATGATGGACTTTGTGGTAGGTTTGCCTCGAACGGAAAGAGGAAATCACGCTATTTGGGTTGTTGTCAACCGACTCACAAAGTCAGCTCATTTTATACACCTAAAGTCATCTAATAGCTCCAAAACTCCAGCATTATTGCAATAGATCGGATCAATGCCATCCATCCCCTCAATAATACACCAAAAGTATAAAAAATTAGACAAATGATTACAATCTGTCAAGAGTTACGGTCGTAACATTTAGGAGTTACGGCCGTAACTAGGATGGCTTACGGCCGTAACATTCAGTAGTTACGGCCATAACATGGCTTTGTAAATTTGCATTTTGTGAGTTACGCACGTACACGCCCGTATGGAGTTTCAGACTTCATTTTTAGCCCAGAATTTCTTAGACTTTGCGTTTTTGCCCCAAGTCTTCTTTGGATGATAACTTTTGATATATAACTCTGATTTTGAATCCGGAAAGACTGCCGAACTCGTCTCGGAAAGCCATACAACATGAATACATAAAAATTCAACAAAGAGAATATTTTATAAACATGTTATTTCTTGAGTAAATCAGTAATTCAATCCGTTTAAGACTAGATTTACATCTTCATCCGATAAAAATTAAAATTATTAAAAAACTAATTAATTAAAAGCAGAAACGAGTAGACTAGCTTAATTATGAGTGAAATTTATCGATACAAACCATGGATAAGTGTATAAAACTGACACTTCTCACACCCCCAAACTTGAATTCTTGCTAGTCCCGAGCAAGACTCTTTATTATTCACGCTCCAAAAAAAATAAAAATAAGACAAAAATAAGAAAAATAATACACACATAAATTAAAATATAAAAAGAGAAAAGGAGATCAAAATTCCATTAATGCACAACAACCAGCTTTATACAGTAGATAGAAATGAATCAAGATTCAAAATAAATCTACTAATGATTTAGAAGTTAAAACACGGTTTTATTTTGTAATTCCAAAATGCAAGGTTTCCCCCCCAAAGGTTGATTATTTCTTTCCCACTCGTGATACACACGACTTCCTTTAATGGTTGCTCTTGATCACTCGTTTATTTTCGACTCAATATGAAGAAGAATTTCATCGGCATCATCAAATATTGTGATTGTTCACGAAATTGAGTGTATTGAAATTCAGTCGCTAATTAATTCAAATCTGCTTATAAACTACATCCATTTTAGTGATAGCTTTCACACCGTTATTTGCTAACGTGTAGCTCTTTTCACCAACACAATTTCCATTTTTTTTTAGGTGATAGCTTTCACACCGTTATTTGCTAACGTGTAGCTCTTTTCACCAACACAATTTTTTTCATCTCTCCTTTTTTTTTAGGTGATAGCTTTCACACCGTTATTTGCTAACGTGTAGCTCTTTTCACCAACAACCTCTTTTTCCATCTCTTTTTTTTAGGTGATAGCTTTCACACCGTTATTTGCTAACGTGTAGCTCTTTTCATCAACAACCTCATTTTTTAGGGAATAGAATTTTTGCAGAAAATCATTTATTAGTTAAGCATGAAAAATCAAAACTCCACAAATTAAGTAAATTTCAGTTTTATTTTTCATCAACCGACTGATTCTTCTTTTCTCAAGGTAACGAATGACTCGATTTTAAATGATAACTACAAGGCTTGGAAAGAGAGATTAAGGATCAAAAATTTTTAGAATATACAATTTTTTTACTGGTCAAAATGATTTTAGAAGCTTGTATATAGCTAACTTATTGGTGTTATGGCCAGATCTAGAAATCTCATAAATCAAAATACTATATATATATATATATATACTAAAAAAAATTAAGGCAAATAACCAAAATACCAACACACCAAAATAATTAAAACATACCGCCCCCAAACTTGAAAATAAAACTGTTCTCAGTTTTTATAAAAAAAATAAAAATAGAAAAAATAAAATAAATAAAAAATAAAATAAAAAGCAATGGAGAAAAGCAGAATACTCCCTGTTATGAAAGCTGATGCTTGAGCTAACGCCTTTTAGAATCTGCAAGAGAATAAATATATGAGGCACACAACAAAAGAAAATAAAATATACTCGGAAGTATAACACAATTTTTAAGATGCGCTTCAAGAAAGTCCGAAGAGTCGCCTTACGCTGCCATCAATGCTTTTATAAAAAAACAAATAAAAATTACAGCAATAAAATAACAATACATAAATCGGGAATAGATACGCGTCAAGAGATCAAGAAGAAACTCCTTAAGCTGCCATCATTTAGCACGATTTTTTACACACGACAGAAAGTAAAAATACAAGAGGTCCGACATGGGTTATCAAAGGGAGAGGAATGAATCCACTTTTCATTTTCTCACGGTAAAATCTTCCATCCAGACAATTTTGGCTAGAGATGGATCTGGTTGAGGAACAAATTCAATGAGTTTTTTGATTAGTTCTTCTGATGTTGTTGCAACGACTATGATTCGTTTAGCACGCTCGGAAATAAAAACCTTTTCAGCAGAGTAGTCGATAAAAGATAGTAAACCATCAAAGAAACCATTGACATTAAGCAGACCTATTGGTTTTTGATGAACATTTAGTTGGGCTCTGGTAACCACATGAAAAAGTTCCTCAAGAGTGCCAAAACCACCGGGAAGGGTGATAAAGGCGCCAGAATTATTTATCATGTGAGTTATGCGATATTGCATATTTACAGATCTAAACTCATCTCCAATAGTTGCCCCGGTGATTTTACTTTCAGCCAGAGGTTTTGGAATTATTCCCAACACTCTTACTCCTTCCATATAGGCAGAAGCAGCAGCTCGTCCCATTAATCCTAGACTTCCTCCTCCGTAAACTACACGAATGCATTTTTCTCCTAAGGTACGACCCAAATTGTGGGCTGCTTCAGTAAAGCATGCCTCTTTTCCATAACTAGCTCCACCAAAAATGCAGACTGTGCTAAATTTTTTTGTTGAAGATGATGACTCCATTTTAGAAAAGAAATTTATTTGAAAGAAAAAGAAGAAAAGTACAAGTTTGAGGGATGAATAAAAGAAACAAGCACAACGTTTATTTATAGAAGAAAAATGAGGTAAAATTGTTTAACAAGTTTGTGATTGCGTTGATTGCGCTTCAACTACTCAATAGAATAATGAATGCATTTATTGCATATCACTCCCTTTTTTTTATTCAGAAAATCTCACCTTACGAAAAAAATAAAAGATACTTACGTGTATGTACAGTAGTTGTGATTGTGGCTCACATCTTCCTCTGATTTTATGTTCAGAAACGGCCTAAACGCCTTCTATGAGTCGGGGAGAAGCTTCCCATCCAATTTTCTTACAAATTAGCAAACAGGGTCTTTTAACGTCAGATTCCCAGGACGTTGTTCATATTCTGGTTTGAATTTATTCCACAAACATCGAATTCTGTAATGTACGAGTCCACTAGGATGCGTGTCAAGAGAAATTTTGATATCATCTAAATTCTCTTTATTCAGATCATCCTTAATGAATTGAATTTTATCTTCTCTATTTGTAGATGGAATTTCTAAAGATCGACATTTTAAATTACAGTTCCATCTAGCACATTTATAGCAAACAACTATCATCTTTGCTCGTCGTTTCTTGGCATATGAACTTTTTCCAAGCCCTGGTAAAAATCTAGTCGGTATTTCTGTGAATTCACCTGCTATTCTTACTTTGGCTTCAATTATGAATCTAATATCAAAAGGTATGCTTTTATTCATAAGCAACCTCATCCTTTCAATTCTTGCTTTGTAGATTTTTAAAATTACTTTTTTGCTAAGAAAGGGAAATATTTTTTTCAATATTATTCAAAGTTTCATCCATGACAAAAAAAAATGAAAAGGGATAAAATATCTACAAATATCAGTTGTTGTGAGAAACTGAAAAATCCGACTTTAATAGTCATGGAGTACCGTTATCCGCCACTTGACCGGACAGACACAATTGAGTACTAAGTTACAATGTCGAGAAATTGTATCTATAACAATAGTTTACAATGTAAGATTTCAAAATAAAACTTATACTTCTCCGGCAACGGCGCCAAAAACTTGACACGTCTTTAGTGTAACTATCGCAAGTGCACAATATCGTATCAAGTAGTAAGTGGACTTTTTGAGTCCGATTTATCGATCCCACGAGGAAGTTATGTTATATATTGAATTATACACTATTTAACTATTTGTTATAGAGATATATATGATTGAAAAACACAATTTAAGAGTTTGCTATGACAATTGTAAAGAAAATACAATAATAGTTCTAATATTCAAGGAAATAAAAGATTGCACTAATAATACATTAATAAAAGATAAATGAAACAGTTGGGATTACAAACTTAGTTCATCATTAGTTATAGAAGATGTATAGGAGATCATAAGATGAATTTACTTATTATGTTGTGTAGATTCGATTTTCCTTAAAAAGACGGTTTCTCTTTCGAACTATAAAACGCCCCTTATATATTGAATCAATCCACTATATTTCTATGTTGATTGGCTTCAATACATAGCATTAGGTTTTATGAAAATAACTGAAAGAACCATCTAAAGTCTAGAGGTATATTTCTATCCCCTAGAATAACTTAGAGTGAAGATCATTTGATCTAATCAAACATATTTTCTTTCGAAATATATGAAGACCATAAATATCGTCATTTATTGGCCAAATAAATAAAGATTGTTAAAACAATGAAAATCACACACAATAATAAGTAATTCATAATAGATCTTTATACAAACTTAAATAACATGACTAACCTTGTTTAAAATCCCAACTAAGGTAACTTAGCCCATGAAGGGTTTAATAAACATAATATAAGCTTGAGTGGTCATAATTAGTTGAAAAAGAGAAAGAATTTATCCTAACTCCCTTAGTAGATAAAGGAGAAAGAAGCAATAAACTCCCTTAACAACATATGCTATACCACTATTACACAAATCGCTCAAGAACACAAGTGTGTTCATCACACAAAAAGAAAATATTACAAAAAGTGGAAAAATATAAGATGAATCATGAATGATGATGGATGTAAGGGGTCTATTTATACACCTAAAGTCATCTAATAGCTCCAAAACTCCAGCATTATTACAATAGATCAGATCAACGCCAGCCATCCCCTCAATAATACACCAAAAGTATAAAAAATTAGACAAATGATTACAATCTGTCAAGAGTTACGGCCGTAACATTTAGGAGTTACGGCCGTAACTAGGATGGCTTACTAGTAACATTGATGAGTTACGGCCGTAACATGGCTTCGTAAATTTGCATTTTGTGAGTTACGCCCGTACACGCCCGTATGGAGTTTCAGACTTCATTTTCAGCCCAGAATTTCTTAGACTTTGCTTTTTTGCCCCAAGTCTTCTTCGGATGATAACTTTTGATATTTAATTCTGATTTTGAATCCGGAAAGACTGCCGAACTCGTCTCGGAAAGCCCTACAACATGAATGCATAAAAATTTAACAAAGAGAATATTTTATAAACATGTTATTTCTTGAATAAATCTGTAATTCAATCCGTTTAAGACTAGATTTACATCTTCATCCGATAAAAAATAAAATTATTAAAAACTAATTAATTAAAAGCAGAAACGAGTAGACTAGCTTAATTATGGGTGAAATTTATCGATACAAATCATGGATAAGTGTATAAAACTGACACTTATCAAATACGAATACGAGAAAAATCACACTTTGATTATTGATACCACAATATCGAATATTACAAGGTTCAAATACATATGAAAATACTCAACAATTATCCAGATATTACATTAACTGTGGCCGATCAGGACATTTGCACGTGACTGTGTTGGGTTTTACATTTATCTAATACAAGAAATATGAGCAAAAATACAGCGGAATAAAACACAAAAAAACCCAAGAAGAGGATCTTCATGCAGTAATTTAATTGATTTAATAAAGTGTTCGTCGAATTATCTTAATCTGAAGAACATATCTAAATCCAGACCAGAAGCTGATAAAAGTCGTCTTCCTCTTTCGGTGATCTACAAACGAACAATTTTCACAAGCCGGATTGCTAGATCCTTACGGATAATATTTATAAAAAGTACAATAGATCATTCCTTACTAGAAGGATTTTGCTGTTGATCAAAATCAACTAAGGGAAGAAGACATGATAGCTGAACGGGACTCCTTGGACAGAAGAATTTCGGTCGATTTGAGGAGAGGGAAGGGGGCGGTTTTACTTACACAATTAGGGTTGTGTAATCTTAATCTTATAACAACTCCATACATAAGACTCTTTATTTATACTAAGTAAACCCTAGAGTTATATTATATGTTACTTATTATTTAATCCTCTAATAAATATAATATACAATATTATATTTATCTTTCCCAGATGATATAATTAACTAATATAATATATAATATCAAATATTATACATTACTCATTATATATTTTTTTAATAAATATAATACTCAATATTATATCTATAAATTATTCTTGCTTGTCATTAATTGTCATTTGTGTGACCCAGAAGGCTTATATTATGTTGGCAATCGTTTAGTACCTTATTAAATGATAAATCATAAGCGGCCTCTAGAAAGACATTATGACTATCCAAATAATATAAGTTTATAGTCCATTAAACTATTTAACGTGTCAAATCCCTTTGTCGCACGATATCATACTTGAATTAAGTCATGAATACTGTCATACTTATTATGTTCAAATGCTTTCTCGATCTTAGGTAGACTGATTGAATCAAATGACTCTTCATTTGAGAATGGCCATGCATTTCCTTCAGTCCTACTTATCAAGGGGCCCAACAGATATCGCTCTCCCTAAAGAGAGGGACAAATCCTTATCTTGATTATTTATTGTCCTCTACATGACTCCCACTAATCCCGATCGCTAACTTTTATGATCACCATGTTTCAGATGACGTTGGATTACGTCAAGGCATAACAATTATTATGTTGGACTCTATGATAGTCTCAGGTTCAAGGATTTATTAACATACTGTTATATTGAGATTCACTTATGATATATCCATGCAGTGACCTCAATGCGGGTCTGTCCTGTATTGCATTCTCCAACCAATACTCATAAGTTTGATCTGTACCATACGCATAACCATCCAATGATTATCAATCAAACTTACACTAGTATATTAATCAATTGAGTCTCCACTCAAAGTGATTGGACCAGGGACATAAATAATCTTATTATTCGTGAATAACTATTATTCGATTATAATAATAATAAAACATGCATACATTATAATAATCAACGAGAAACAACTTTATTTAAATGTGACAATTGCAAAACTAGGCACATCGAATGTTCTAGGGCACTATTCCCAAAAATCTCCCACTTGCACTAGGACCATTCATTCATGACTTTTAGTCATATCGGTCTAGCATGCTCTTCATACTTTCCTTGTGAGAGAGGCCTGGTAAGTGTATCAGCAACATTCTCTTCCGTTGCTACTTTACATATACTGAGTATGTGTTTGGATCTCTAGTCGGACCTTGACTCTTTAGCTCACGCAATAGCACTAATAAACACTTATAGGGCTTAAAAGATCCACATATTCTCCTCGGCCGCATCAGATGCTGCCAGGTACTCAGCTAGATTTATAGAATCTATGAGTGTGCTTTACTTGGAACGTTTCCAACTCATAGCACCTCCATTTTAAACAAAACACAAAACCATATGCGATCTTAAATTGTATCTATCGGTTTCGAAAATTGCAACAGTGTAACCATTTACATCCCGCTCATCTCCCCACTACTACAAAACAGGGCTTTAACAGCAGTTCTGGAGCCATTTTAACAGCGGTTCTAGAACCGCTGTTAAAGGTGCCGATTTTAAATTTAACAGAGATTGTATTAATAACCGATGTTAATTTAACAATGATTATTAATACAAACCGCTGTTAATCTAACAACGGTTATTTATATAAACCGCTGTTAAAAGGACATCTAAGATTGGTTGTTTAGAAAAACTGTTGATAATGTTCTACATAAACTAACAGCAGTTTTTGACGAAACCGCTGTTAAATTTCCTTTTAACAGTGGTTTTTATTAATAACCGCTCTTAAATTTTGTAGAAAATTAATAGCGATTTATATTACAACCACTGTTAAATGTTCTTTTAACAGCGATTTTTTTACAAAAAACCGCTGTTAAATTTACAACGTAATTTAACAGTGGTTTTTTTAAATAACCAACCTGCTACATAATAAAATTTCAGCAGTACAAAACCTCAATAATTCCAGAATGCAATTATCATCAATTCACCAATACAACAACACAACTTTCATCCATCCATCAAATACAATAATGCAAAATATTTCATTACAACTATCTATACAAGTGAATACAGATACAATGACGTTCCATCCAATTCAAAATAAATACAACAACACAATTCATGAACTAACCGAACAAGGCAATAAATAATTCTTACAAAATCAAATATCAAAAATCTACACATATAAACGATTCCTAACCTCCAAAAATTATTTTGCCCCTTCGGTTCGGATTTCATGAATTCTATCCATAGGAAGTGCTGCAACATCAGCAAACAACCGCACATATAAACATATAAATAAACAAACTCATTAATTTAAATGATTAAAACACTTTTAAAATGAAATAATTTAAAAACTGAAATTAATTTAAAATACTGAAATTAATTTAAAAAATTAAAAAAAATGAAATGAATTTGAACTGAAATAAAAGTTTATCACCTCCATCCATCCATCGATAATACGAGCTCGGACAATGGTCAACATCCAGTGCATGACGTAATACCCACACCCCAACCTCCATTTTGCTTATTACACTAAAAGGAATATGAAACTCAATTGTATAAATATATATAGCTAATATATACCTATATATATATGTGACTAAATGTATTACTTACTTTGGGATATATCCAAGTAATCGTCTGTTTGGATTTACTTATGCATACCCCCATCACCTTAAACGCGGTCATGACACTGTTCGAAAAAAGTACTAATGTATTATGAAATTAAAATAATATTTTTCCAAGTAAATGCTACAAATTAAAACTTATTTCTGGACTATGGCCTTAATGCGAGACTGGCCTTATGGTGTAGTGAGTAAAACCACACAAAAACCCCTTTAGCAGAGATAATGAGCAAAAGTTGCCAATGCTCCCTACATTAACAAACATATTACAAGCGGGTAGGAGGGATTATTTAATTTTTCATATCAAACCAATCTAAACACAGCCACTTACATAATTATTAATATAAAAATCTACAAAGACATGAAAGAAATATTAAGACTTTTAGAGAAAAAAGAGGGTAGGGAGACGGATCTTAGATCTTTTCAAAATCAATTTATAAAAAAAGGAGAAAATATGCAAATATAACATAGATGCAATTTATAAATCTATACTTACGCATGATGGTAAGCTTCAAGGTATATCTATTTTTTTGCATCCGACATACGTGAAGAGATATATTCGGAGGTCTCCTCTCCCTTATTTCCCATATTTTGTACGGATTGAGGATCAAAATATCCATATAAAACTTCGTCCATCGTGCCCACATTCAATTTCGATAAATACTTAATTTGTTAAACACAAAATTAATATATAATTTAGGGTCCAAACTATGAATTTTTGATAAATATACATGAATATGCATAGAATTACTTACAAAGTCCAAAAATATAGACCGATAAGCTAAGCCACTTCTTGCCTTGAACGATCTCCAAAAGATCACTGTAACTTGTGTACAAGGAAACGTCAGCACCACCACAGCCAAAGAAAGTTGTATCCCATGGCACTTGTTGTTAGGAATATGCCCTCGAATGCCACTTAGAGGATGAGAAAGTGAGAGCATTGTATTGTAATTATGAATATTAAATTAAATAAGGCATAAATTATTTCTATATTATTGTATATCACAGGTATTGTGATTTGGTATAACAATAGTCCTTGCATTTGAGAACAAACATTCCACTCCTTATGGAGATAAGGAGATAGGCATTGGAAGTGTTTAGGGCTCGAATGCTTAACTGGTTTGCAAGTCGGTAAAACTTAATTAGGCAGTAAGTTTAGACAAGACTTGGATAACGTGTACTTTGACATATAGTGTCTGTCTTCACTAAGGGTTACTGGGAGCACACATTATAGGTATGCTAATAGAATTAGTATACTCGAACACGACTCACCTCGATTCGGTTCACATGGATATCACTCATGGATTGTCAATGACTGAATCGAAAAGTTGTGATAGGTATACGTGGACTTTTGACTTGAGGTTTCAGTAGGAGATGTGCTTGTGACATTAAGTTAGTCATTAGAGTAGTTCGATCCAATCGCCGGTTGGTGGAGTCTGTAACACCCCCAGATTTAACCGAAAATATTACAGCGCCGTGGGCCCCGAGATGGAACCCACAAGGCTAAAAGAAATTTTTTTGCAAACATTTACAAATGCCCATGAGGCCAACAACGGTACTATCTTTAAAATGTTCGAAGATTTAATAAAATCTATTTATCAAAACTGTCGTAAAAACTCATTTGGAATCACAAGGCCAAACGGCCGACACTCAAAAGTTTAGAAAACGATTTCCAAAGTAACCTCAGTTACCAGATACCAAAAGAGCATTTCAAAATACTCACGCAACGGAAAAAGACCAACATAAAGATACTCTAGCAGCAGAAAACAAGAACCAATCAGAAACTCAATGCACAAAACATGTCCTAGCCAGTATCCTCCGGGAAGCTCATCTCTTCACGACCGCTACAAGCTCGATACTCCAAGAACCTAAAAAGAAATCCCACGACGGGGGTCAGCCATAATATCCAACAATGATAACCGTCACATCACACTAATAATAACATACCAATGAGAATACAACATAAGAATACGACCAACGTAATCTTACCGTCATAACTTTACTTACTCAACTAATTCTCATCAGAATAACCATTATCACAGTTCGCATCTTGAACTCGATTAACCAATAACCTCAAACATAATATCTGTATTGTACCTCAAACAATACTAAAGATTCTCAAACTATCATCACCAACTCGCGATACGGAAATGTACCAGTTCTGATCAATACGATCCATCGAATAACATCATCAAATTCCAAGACGATAACTGATTGTCCATCAAAGACAAATAAAGGAAATACGGAACATACCTCGAGATATGAAATGCCATGACAATCATATCAGTCTAATCCGAGATCAGATCAATGCAATATGGACACGGTCCTAACACAAGACCTACAAATGCATACTCATATGACCACGTCAATATGCTCAAAACAATATCAACAATGTATACTCAATGGAAATCCCATGACCCAGCGCCCTCAGCATAGGTCCCAAGATGATCCTACAAGATCAACACGAGGTGGATAACCAACAATATACATATGCAAAACAACACAACACTGGGTAATCCAACGATCCAGCGCCCTCAGCATAGATCCCAAGATGATCCCGTCGGACCAACACGAGGTGGAAAAACCCGTCCAATGATCCAGCGCCCTCAGCATAGATCCCAAGATGATCCCGTCGGACCAACACGAGGTGGACATCGATCAGCGCCCTCAGAATAGATCACACGATCCCATTGGATCAACACAACACAAACAACACAATTATGCATACAGATATGCAAATCAAAATGTTCATCAACATGAACCATGCAACATGAACGACAATATGACAAATCAACTAAGACGACCTCATGTTCGACAACATGAATGACAATATGCATGATCAAATCACTAACACTAACTGAATCGATATAAGATACTTTCCCCGAGTCCTTCGGGAGAAATCTCGATATCAAACCATCACCGACGATTATCCACAATGCTCGACGATCCAAACGTACAATGAACTATAGATACTCATATCCTTGTCTTTACCATAATGTAACCTCGATACCCGAACATACCAATAACTGAGATAAAGCATATACATTATGATTTACCTCCCAGAATCAAAAGAACGATATGCGATCCGAATACCCAGAGTTCGCAATAATAATAATCGCTATATGCATTATAAACGAAATGAAACTGAAACCATTCATTAAATATTATAGCTGAGCAAGTAATAACTTGCCTCGATACCGATACCACGAAGTTGCTGCCGAACACATTGCCTTTGTCTACGAGCTCCTCAACCCCGATCAAAAGCAATACAATGGACATACTCGAACACGACCGCAATATCCGGTTATAATCACCGATCAATAATCTCAACCTATCGAAGAAATCAAATAACACATATCCGATAACAATCAACAACCGACAAAACTAACCAACCGAACTCAACGGTTCAACACAACCTCGAATAAACACAGTCAGAACCAACCAAGTCAAACCATCACGAATTCATAATCAAAACACAAAAATACTGCATTGTCTGCCTACTTAGCGCACATTAAACGCATAACGTAGCGTGCGCTAAGTTGTCCCGTTAGCGTGCGCTAGCCAGTAAGCTTAGCGTGCGCTAATGCTGTACAGTGGCATGCATTCCAAATATCGACTCACATCTTGCGACTACGAATCCGAATGAAGGGAGACATAAATCTTCATATCTCTTGAAGATAAACGACCCCATAATTATCACGATGATCATGTCAATGTCCATATATCAATAACAACCTCAATAATCAAACCGACTCAATAACAAGGATCATATCATGCTAAATCTGGAATTCAACCTAGTATCATGATTCATCTCATCTAAATCGACCAATATAATTTCCAAGATTCAGAAATCCCTCTTAGATCGGGTTAAATGAATCAACATCCTTACAGTATGAAGAATCTTAACTAACATCCGAAACTCTTATCAAAATTTCATTGAATCTCATATAACATCATCATATGATTATCCAACATGCTCCTTACATGAAATCATCCAAGAAAAACGAACCATTAACAAAGGAATACGAAGATTACCTGGTTTAGACGAACCAAAAAGAAGAACACAATAACTCCATCCAAAGAATCATGAACAACTTGAAGAACAAGGCTTGAATCCAAGCTCTCATCTAATGTTGTTAAAGATTATCATTATACAGTGTTTGGGAACCTCAAATATATCCCAACTCTCTCTCTCTCGACTGAAAGAAGAAAAAATGACGAAATGCTTCTCATCACCCTTCTGTCCCCTTTTATAATATTCATTATTAGCGTGCGCTAACATTTCATGTTTAGCGTGCGCTACCGCCTTAGCGTGCGCTAACTGACTTTGTTAGCGTGCGCTATCGAAGCCCAGAGGCTACTGCCTCGCTTCGTAAACTAGCTTACGTACTTAATGCCCATGCATTAACGTACGTAAAACATCCTGCTTAGCGTACGCAAGTCATTTACCTTTGCGTGCGCTATCCGAAGTTGACTTGCTACAGTACACACCTACCACTCGTGCCCCCACATGCCGAAAGCATCTGCGATTATCGGGATTCCTTTGACCGATCTGGAATTAGCGTGCGCTAACCATACGGTTTAGCGTGCGCTAGCCCTACATGACAAACACCTGCTGACCTTATCTGGACACGCGTCGCAAGTGGCCGGGTCCACCCGCCGAAAGCTAAGATTCTATTATTGGCGATCTGATGTTAGCGTGCGCTAACCAACATACGTTAGCGTGCGCCAACTGAATATAAAAATCAACCTGGGCCTACCTGTCGGCCACCTTTCGGAACTAACCCAGCAAGTCGTTACGTACGTTAGGGGTCCTCCTTAGCGTACGTAACCGAACCTCTTAGAGTACGCTATCAATACTTCGTAGCGTGCGCTACCTGTACCCAGTAGCGTGCGCTAATGAACACTTAGCCATTTTCCGCAATTTCTGTTCAACATCTTGACGTACCAAAAACGAACATAAGACACACTGAACACAAACACTGAATCCAATAATATTCTTATACGATATTCTCTATATCGAAAGTACGATAACCTGATACACGATATCCTCAAATGTAGCGTCGACGGATACGACAATTATACCGATATCGACATCTCGGTCCTTTATTTATTTTATCCCTCTGCATGCATTCCACGCTGTACAATATAACTTGGATAAAATAATATCAAACAACAGTAGTAGAAATTTCGGATATTACATTCTACACCACTTAAAATAAGTTTTGTCCTCGAAACTTGCAATCCGTCATAAAACAAACAAACATACCTTTCAAAACAAAATATCCCAAACCCATCACGACAACGATCAATTATCGTCATCACCGAATAACCAAACGAGCATACTTACAAATACGCAGGTCAAAGATCTCCTGAGATACTAGCAAGCGATCTCACTGTACAATCTCAATACGCTTACGATCACAATTCCCTGAGTCTCAACAAAATATATCATCTTCGGATGAAACAATCTGCCCGAATGAAATCCTGTATGCCTGATTACATAATCAAGTCCCAATTCCGATAAGACGAATAATACACAATACATCTTCAAAACAACTGCCCAAAACGACACGAATCCCGAAACATCAACACAAAATCCGAACGCTCAGATGATCACCAACAATGATCAACAATCAACCGAATTTATCATCGACATGATAAATTCCAATATGACCAACCAGAGGTCAAAACACAATCGAGAATATCATCAACGTGATAAACTCCAATATTACCAACGATCGATCAATGAAAATCGAGAATACCTTCACACGGTAAACTTCAACACGATCAACACAGAACCACAGAAATAGATATACGAAAGAATAACATTCTCAAAACGACAAATCAATCACGTACAGTAGATCTCAATAAACATACCCAATTGGCGAACATTTCCCTCGGCATACGGACAACGAATCGCAAATTGACGAACATACCAATTCATACAAGGAGTGGGAACGACCACTCAATATCCAAAACAACCAGCATGGGGTCACCATCCCCAAATTTACACTTACAAAGAAATCATTCAAAGATCACTATGGTAAGATTGCGCTACTACCGCACCAATGGACTCACATAGCACATACGTCCCGGTTTTACAAAGTCCAAAGTTCCAAAATTACATCCTGCACATGAATCTACAACACGCAGTATATTTCTCTTATCTGATCAATCAACCGATCATCCTTGCATAACCAATCTACCATACTAAACTTCGAATCTCTTTTATCACACAAGATTCTGCTGTGCACTAAGCTGGGGGTCTTCACGGAAACAGCCTCCCTACCGTAATAAGTAGGGGCATGGTCTGCGTACATCTTACCCTCCCCAGACCCTGCTCTGAGCGGGATATACTGGGTTTGTTTGGTTTGGTTTGGTTTGGTTTACCACGAAATCAATTTTAAAATTTAAATCGACTCGCTGGTGCCAAGTTCTCGATAAAAATTCTTTTCGAATACACACGATTAAATAAAATGGAATTTATGCAAATGCTTGTGCATATCCATACTCCTGTATACCACTTCGGCTCATCACCAATATCCACTGATATTCCATCAGAAAACCACACGATGAAATTCCAAAATCTCAATATATAGACTCTGATAAAAACTCCTCATCCACATACTACTCGCAATGTCAATCCTTAATCCATCCTGGATCACCTCAAATATGATATGACAAAACATTGAAACAAATCAACAAATCAAACACAGCGAAAGACTTCCCGAGAAGTTCCATTTGAACAAGTAAACCAAAACCCCGAAAGGCAGGAACGAAACAGATAAACGATTGACAAAGTGTTTTACAAATCTCGGGAGTTTTAGAAAACAAGAAAAAGCCTTTTGAAACATTAGGGTCTCAGCCCGTATCTCGTTCCGCATTACAAGAAGTTTAAAAAGTAGAAAACTCTTTACGGACCCCAAGTCCTGAGTTATAAAACTATTTTAAAATCGATTGGGTCTCGGCCCAAAATCATTTTCCGTAAAACATCCGTAAAATATTCATTTTGAAAGGTATCATTTTCAGATGATCAAAAGCAGTTCATATATCTCAAAATGAATTAACATGCTACATGTTCTTCTCAACCATGCACAATATTTCTCCCCAAATGCACAATTCCGTTCCAAAATCTAACCAACATACTGATTTCCAAAATCATAGTTTCTCAAGATCATCAATCCTATCCCACTCTGACATCTCATACTGTAACGCATGATATCTGCTGAATCTCAAAACATATCAACTTAGAACGGCAATAAATCCCAATGAAATTCAAAAATTCAAATACTTACAGATCGTGAAGCCGATGATTCCCCGTGATACTGGCACATGTCTCGACTCTAGAAAATACTCGACATGGATATTTTCAAAACACACGTTTGCCAAATCAGTTCGACTCAAGAACACAATACATCTCATTCCAGAGAATCTCGTTAACACCATTTGGAAAAGTTATAACAAGCCCAGTACGATACTGGCAAATCCGATAACGCACAAGCCTGAGTGAACAACAAAGACTCACGGCTCTAATATTTGTCAATCGACAACTCGAATGACGCAATAAAAACACGACCCAACTCGACCCAAATGCCTAGGTTTTCTCAACCTAAGCTCTGATACCATAATCTGTAACACCCCCAGATTTAACCGGAAATATTACAGCGCCGTGGGCCCCGAGATGGAACCCACAAGGCTAAAAGAAATTTTTTTGCAAACATTTACAAATGCCCATGAGGCCAACAACGGTACTATCTTTAAAATGTTCAAAGATTTAATAAAATCTATTTATCAAAACTGTCGTAAAAACTCATTTGGAATCACAAGGCCAAACGGCCGACACTCAAAAGTTTAGAAAACGATTTCCAAAGTAACCTCAGTTACCAGATACCAAAAGAGCATTTCAAAATACTCACGCAACGGAAAAAGACCAACATAAAGATACTCTAGCAGCGGAAAACAAGAACCAATCAGAAACTCAATGCACAAAACATGTCCTAGCCAGTATCCTCCGGGAAGCTCATCTATTCACGACCGCTACAAGCTCGATACTCCAAGAACCTAAAAAGAAATCCCACGACGGGGGTCAGCCATAATATCCAACAATGATAACCGTCACATCACACTAATAATAACATACCAATGAGAATACAACATAAGAATACGACCAACGTAATCTTACCGTCATAACTTTACTTACTCAACTAATTCTCATCAGAATAACCATTATCACAGTTCGCATCTTGAACTCGATTAACCAATAACCTCAAACATAATATCTGTATTGTACCTCAAACAATACTAAAGATTCTCAAACTATCATCACCAACTCGCGATACGGAAATGTACCAGTTCTGATCAATGCGATCCATCGAATAACATCATCAAATTCCAAGACGATAACTGATTGTCCATCAAAGACAAATAAAGGAAATACAGAACATACCTCGAGATATGAAATGCCATGACAATCATATCAGTCTAATCCGAGATCAGATCAATGCAATATGGACACGGTCCTAACACAAGACCTACAAATGCATACTCATATGACCACGTCAATATGCTCAAAACAATATCAACAATGTATACTCAATGGAAATCCCATGACCCAGCGCCCTCAGCATAGGTCCCAAGATGATCCTACAAGATCAACACGAGGTGGATAACCAACAATATACATATGCAAAACAACACAACACTGGGTAATCCAACGATCCAGCGCCCTCAGCATAGATCCTAAGATGATCCCGTCGGACCAACACGAGGTGGAAAAACCCGTCCAATGATCCAGCGCCCTCAGCATAGATCCCAAGATGATCCCGTCGGACCAACACGAGGTGGACATCTGATCCAGCGCCCTCAGCATAGATCACACGATCCCATTGGATCAACACAACACAAACAACACAATTATGCATACAGATATGCAAATCAAAATGTTCATCAACATGAACCATGCAACATGAACGACAATATGACAAATCAACTAAGACGACCTCATGTTCGACAACATGAATGACAATATGCATGATCAAATCACTAACACTAACTGAATCGATATAAGATACTTTCCCCGAGTCCTTCGGGAGAAATCTCGATATCAAACCATCACCGACGATTATCCGCAATGCTCGACGATCCAAACGTACAATGAACTATAGATACTCATATCCTTGTCTTTACCATAATGTAACCTCGATACCCGAACATACCAATAACTGAGATAAAGCATATACATTATGATTTACCTCCCAGAATCGAAAGAACGATATGCGATCCGAATACCCAGAGTTCGCAATAATAATCATCGCTATATGCATTATAAACGAAATGAAACTGAAACCATTCATTAAATATTATAGCTGAGCAAGTAATAACTTGCCTCGATACCGATACCACGAAGCTGCTGCCGAACACATTGCCTTTGTCTACGAGCTCCTCAACCCCGATCAAAAGCAATACAATGGACATACTCGAACACGACCGCAATATCCGGTTATAATCACCGATCAATAATCTCAACCTATCGAAGAAATCAAATAACACATATCCGATAACAATCAACAACCGACAAAACTAACCAACCGAACTCAACGGTTCAACACAACCTCGAATAAACACAGTCAGAACCAACCAAGTCAAACCATCACGAATTCATAATCAAAACACAAAAATACTGCATTGTCTGCCTACTTAGCGCACGTTAAACGCATAACATAGCGTGCGCTAAGTTGTCCCGTTAGCGTGCGCTAGCCAGTAAGCTTAGCGTGCGCTAATGCTGTACAGTGGCATGCATTCCAAATATCGACTCACATCTTGCGACTACGAATCCGAATGAATGGAGACATAAATCTTCATATCTCTTGAAGATAAACGACCCCATAATTATCACGATGATCATGTCAATGTCCATATATCAATAACAACCTCAATAATCAAACCGACTCGATAACAAGGATCATATCATGCTAAATCTGGAATTCAACCTAGTATCATGATTCATCTCATCTAAATCGACCAATATAATTTCCAAGATTCAGAAATCCCTCTTAGATCGGGTTAAATGAATCAACATCCTTACTGATGAAGAATCTTAACTAACATCCGAAACTCTTATCAAAATTTCATTGAATCTCATATAACATCATCATATGATTATCCAACATGCTCCTTACATGAAATCATCCAAGAAAAACGAACCATTAACAAAGGAATACGAAGATTACCTGGTTTAGACGAACCAAAAAGAAGAACACAATAACTCCATCCAAAGAATCATGAACAACTTGAAGAACAAGGCTTGAATCCAAGCTCTCATCTAATGTTGTTAAAGATTATCATTATACAGTGTTTGGGAACCTCAAATATATCCCAACTCTCTCTCTCTCGACTGAAAGAAGAAAAAATGACGAAATGCTTCTCATCACCCTTCTGTCCCCTTTTATAATATTCATTATTAGCGTGCGCTAACATTTCATGTTTAGCGTGCGCTACCGCCTTAGCGTGCGCTAACTGACTTTGTTAGCGTGCGCTATCGAAGCCCAGAGGCTACTGCCTCGCTTCGTAAACTAGCTTACGTACTTAATGACCATGCATTAACGTACGTAAAACATCCTGCTTAGCGTACGCAAGTCATTTACCTTTGCGTGCGCTATCCGAAGTTGACTTGCTACAGTACACACCTACCACTCGTGCCCCCACATGCCGAAAGCATCTGCGATTATCGGGATTCCTTTGACCGATCTGGAATTAGCGTGCGCTAACCATACGGTTTAGCGTGCGCTAGCCCTACATGACAAACACCTGCTGACCTTATCTGGACACGCGTCGCAAGTGGCCGGGTCCACCCGCCGAAAGCTAAGATTCCATTATTGGCGATCTGATGTTAGCGTGCGCTAACCAACATACGTTAGCGTGCGCCAACTGAATATAAAAATCAACCTGGGCCTACTTGTCGGCCACCTTTCGGAACTAACCCAGCAAGTCGTTACGTACGTTAGGGGTCCTCCTTAGCGTACGTAACCAAACCTCTTAGAGTACGCTATCAATACTTCGTAGCGTGCGCTACCTGTACCCAGTAGCGTGCGCTAATGAACACTTAGCCATTTTCCGCAATTTCTGTTCAACATCTTGACGTACCAAAAACGAACATAAGACACACTGAACACAAACACTGAATCCAATAATATTCTTATACGATATTCTCTATATCGAAAGTACGATAACCTGATACACGATATCCTCAAATGTAACTGTCGACCAGATACGACAATTATACCGATACTGACATCTCAGTCCTTTATTTATTTTATTCCTACTGTACAGATTCCACGCTGTACAATATAACTTGGATAAAATAATATCAAACAACAGTAGTAGAAATTTCGGATATTACAGAGTCAACCTCAAAATGCAACTTAGTGGGTAAGTAGCAGTCTCTACTGAATACCAAGATAGGATTCTTTCTTTTGTTGGTGAGCAGGTAAATGTCCTATGCGGTTAATGACAAATGAGATCATAAGTCTTTGTCCAAAGCAGTTAAGCTAGTTGTATTTGATACACAAGAGCTCTGTGATCTCGGTTTGCATTAACAAAATGCATAGAGTCAAGTTACAATAGGGTTTGACTTTACCGTAACCCTAATACTTGACCGGGACATATGATTGAAGGGTTTATACGTATACAGTATTCACGACATAATGGTTTTGGAATGATCCGACCATTCGTTCTAAGTTAGGTACGGTACGGAGCACTTGACTGGCTAAGTGTTACCCGCACTCCTTGGTTTCTCCCATTCTCGACTAAGACGGATCTATGGAGTTGCGCACATAATATTTGATGGATAAAATATGTATTTACTATCTCTTCATTAATATTGAAAATTAGATATCTAATTTGATTTGTTTGATAAATCATGCGGTCTAGCGAATTGAAATTAATTACTGGGTGATTAATTTAATTCATGAGTAATTATTTTTTGGAAATATATTATTATAATTTTCTATTTGATAAAGTTAATTAACTGATTAAGTATAAATATATTTGAGATAAAATGAATTGTACTTAACGGACTAGACAGCGAACGTCGGGTACACGAACCGAGTGGCTCGGCTCATTTTTCTCACCAACCCAAAGTGGGACGCCCCCTCTCTCCCTCCTCAACTTTCATGTGCCTTATCGGTGTTGTCTTCATGTGTAGTGGGGTGCGGTGGAACATGCCTCACTTGGTGACAAAATGAAGATAAGATGTAATCTTATATATATATATATATATATATATATATATATATATCATTATCAAGTGAGATGTGCTTGAACAAGTTGAAAAACACACACACTTGCAATCAATTCCAGACGTGAGTGTTTGAGGGAGAAGAGAAAATTTTCGTTCTTGTTTTCTTGTTCATCTTGGCGCGAGAAAAGGAAGAAGAGAAGAGAAGAAAAATACTGTATCGATTCCTAGACTTGTTCTTTGAGAACGAATTGATATATTATTTTTACGATCCATATCCGACGCATGATAACATAGAGACACTCGGTATTTATGGTGTTTTGATCATTCATCAAGCTACAACAAATTGAATTCGTGTTCGTGTTGGTGACCGAAAACGATCAAAGCTTGGCTAGGGAATTTTTCTTCAAGAAGATATTATCAAAGGTCTACGAGGGTATGATCTCTTAATTTTATATTCGTCATTTTATATTCATTTATATGATGCTTGATGTAATATCCGAGATTTTTATTCTGATTAATTTGAAGTATTTTATTTTAGACCGGAAATTTCTCGGTTTTCGAGCGTTGGTATTATTTTTCTCGACAATCGATTTTGTGTTTATGGCCATATGTGGTGATTTGTTGTATATTATTTACATTTCGGATCCATGTTGTTGTCCGCGAGCGTTTCGTCGTGTTCGTTCCGTGCGTTTTTAAGAATCGAGTCGTCAGGCCACGGCAGCCGGGCGCTGGCCGGACGGTTGCGGGAGGAACCGGCAAGGTTGCTGGGCTCTGGCCGGACGGGCGCGATAGGGACCGGCATAGCGACGCCATCGCCGGAGGTCGCGCGCTAACCGGCAATCGTAGCGCACGCTATGCGGCACCAGGCCGCACGCTACTGGGCCGGGCGTGAGGCCTGAGGTTACGGACGTCAGAGAGTTGGCCGTGAGCGCACGCTACGGCCGGTCGCTGCGCGCGCTAACCGGCAGACGTAGCGCACGCTGCTCGGCATCTAGCGCGCGCTACCTGGGCGAGGGATCAGTCCAGGAGCCTCTGGACTGGACCATGGTCGGCCCGCTAGCGCACACTGCCGGCACGCTAGCGCACGCTAGGGCGGTCTGCCTATATAATTGACCGAGCACTCTGTTTCAACGCATTTTTTCATTTCAATCTTTTCTTTCCGCGGCCGGAGGTTTTGAGATCAAGGAGGCATGTTATTGAAGAACAAATCCACGAAGATCCTGAGTCCATATCATTGATCGATCAATCCATAACATCCTTCAATCGACCGAATCAAGGTTAGTTTTTCCTAAAATCCAAACTTTAGGAAATTTGGGGATCTTGATAGATTTCATTCGTTCGAGCCATATGAACTTAAATTACTGATGGATAATTGTAGATTAAGTTGTATTCTATCATTTTCATCATCTTTCCATGGTTTTACCATTTCCGATTCGTCGATTATATGAACTTCCGTTTGACGCCTTCAAGGTGTCCGGGGAAATGCCGCAGTGAGGAATTTGGTCGTGTTGTGATGTTTTTACTCGCGTGATTGATTGTTTATTCGATGATAGGATATTAGGGACGATTTCCCTACAAAAATCTGGTGTTGAGCCCTTCCGATCGTTGTTTTCGTTGGAGTTCCGGATTTTGCCAACCGACCGTACTTTCGGAGTATCCGCGAGAGATTACCAAGGCAAGTACCTTGATATACGAATTGTAACTCCGTGAAATCATTGTTGTCGAATTGTATGAATTTATACGGATATATAAATGTGTGTATATATATATATATGTGTATGTATATATATATATATATATCTAGTTTTACATATGTATATATATATTTATATGTTAAATATATGTATGTATATACACATATTGATATAAGCGCCTATATTGGTGAATGACGAGTGATGAATACTAACACTAGATGACGTACTCGACTTGGATTGATGGGTAAACTATATTTATTCTTATAATATAGTAAGGTTATATATATATATATATATATATATATATTCGGTTGGGTCGCAATATAGGGATATATGTGCGGTGTTGGTTGGTTATGCTTGAAGGCTTATTGTGATTGAGTTTGATTGATAACGTGCGTGTTATTGTTTATTTGTGTGGTTATGGACTGGCGGAGAAAATTGTGTAACTTGATGTACCGAGTTGATAATTGTGGTGACGTTTGTCTGTGTGCTTGATGTTTGAAACAATGTGGATACTTGTTGTGAGAAACGTCATATCCGGGAACCTCTGAGGGCGGGGCGTGCACTCCGGCCTGGTGTACGCTGCAATGTGCGGCTCCATATGGGTGGTGAACGCCGGTGTTACATAATGCGTGTGTCAAGGGGCGGCTCTTGCGGGAGTGATCGCCGGCGCAGTGACATGTTCAAGGAGCGGCCAACATAGTGGAGTGAACGCCGGTACACAGGTGCGCAAGTGTAATATCCGCAAATTCGATTTCCGGTAATTTTCATTTTCCGGCGGAGGTCCGTTTCGACAACTCGCTTGTCGCTGTTTTGGAATTGTGAACCTATTTTGTTCTTGGAGTTTCTCCGCTTAGACGGGTCTCGATGATGTTTTTACGTAATTTCATCTTGTGTTATATTTTGTCTCATGTGTATTTGTCTCTCGTTAAACTCATTCGATTTCGTCATTTTCTTACTTCCGTGAGTTCGTATGATTGAGTAGAGCATGTTGTGAGTTTCGGATTGTTAATCCGACGTTGTATCGTGATTTTCGGATGTTTGGGCCGTTTGTGTAATTTCCTAGAAGTTTAGGGAATTTGTCCCTTGTTCGACTTTGGTTGTGCACCTCAGATGGGGTTCCGTACTTCCATTTCGTGTTATTGTTGCCCAAATATCGATTCCTATTGCTTTTATTCTCTTTCCGGATCATTTTTCGTCATTTTTGGGACCCGAGGGGGGTGTGGGCCGCGGCACAAGGATTGTGCGCCGCGGCGCACACATTACCCAGTTGTTGGCCAAGCAGGCTGTACCGTGTGCCGCGGCACAAGGTTTGTGAGCCGCGGCACACTTGTCCGGGCCGCGGCACACCCGTGTGGCACCTGCCGGTTAAAACCTCCTGTACCGCGTGCCCCGGCACAGTCCGGCAGTGCCGCGGCACATGCCGAGTCTGAGCCGCGGCACACTCCGAATGAGCCGCGGCACAACGAGCGGTCAGCCGACCACTGGGCACAATTTTTGGCTCTGTGCCGCGGCACAGTTTAGCTGAGCCGCGGCACACAACGCGGTCAGCGCTATATCTGCTTCTTATTCAGCGAGAATCACTCATTTCCTCCCTTTTCTTCAACCGTGCGAGAGAGAGAGAGTCTTGAGAGGGAGAGTTTCTCCATCTATCACTTAGTTGTGTAGATTTCTTCATCCCTTTTCGATCGGGTGGCTCGGATTGCGGATCTAACACGTGGTTTTCGGATTTGAGTGCTTGATTCTTCAAGAGGTAAGCACTCCTTTGACCCTAGTATGATTTTGGGGAGGGTTTGGTGGTAATCTTATGTTTTAATCCGAATTAGCCGATGTTGTTGTTAGATTTGATAGTATACTCGTGACCCTTGGTTTTCTTGTTTTTGATTGGGATGAAATCCCGTTGTTCTACCATTGACCGATTTCATTTCCTTATGCACTCTTGGTGTCCGATGAATTGTCCCAACGGGTAGAACTAGGAGGAATTTCTTCGTATTCATGATGTGAGATTGATTGTATATCATTGTTGTGTTAGGGCCGGATTTGAGGGGATTGTTCGGACCTAAACCTATTCCTTCATCGTCTCCTTTGCGTCGTATTACCAAGGCAAGTACCTCGATATACGAATTGTAACTGCGTAAAATCGTTGTTGTTGAAGTGTATGAGTTTATACGGATGTATATATGTGTATATATATATGTATATGTATGTGTATATATATGTATTATATATATTTATATGTTAAAAATAAGTATGTATATACGTATATTGATATACATGCTTATTTCGGTGATCGACGAGTGATGAATGCTAACACTAGTTGACGTACTCAACTTGGATTGAGGGATGAACTATAGTCATTCATATAATATAGTAAGGTTATATATATATCTATGTGCGGTATTGATTGGTTATGCTTGAACGCTTATTGTGATTGAGTTGATTAATAACGTGCGTGTTCCTGTCTACTTGTGTGGTTATGGACTGGTGGAGAAATTGTGTGACTTGATGTACCGAGTTGAAAATTGTTGTGACATTTGTTCATGTGCTGGATGTTTGTGATAATGTGGATACGTGTTGTGAGAAACGTCGTATCCGGGAACCTCTGAGGGCGGGGCGTGCACTCCGGCACAGTGTATCCGCAATGTGCGGCTCCATATGGGTGGTGAACGCCGATGTCACCTAATGCGCGTGCAAAGGGCGGCTCTTGCGGGAGTGACGCCGGTGCGGTGACATGTTCAAGGAGCGGCCAACATGATGGAAGTGAACGCCGGTACACAGGTGCGCAAGGGAGGCGCCTGGCAGGCTTATTGGTTACGGGTATTTGAGTGATAGCTAAGACCCTGTTACCGAACGATGTTCGTATCTCAAATTCTTTCAACTCACTTTTAATGTTTGTCTTGATACAGACCGCAATCCGTGTTTTTGAAAGCTTGTTTCAAATTGTTTTTAAAGCGTTGGTATCAGGGTTAGTTAACCACGGAGGTTTGACGAAATCTCCGAGGGTTAATTAATCGGGGGTCTTGAGCAGGATATGTCGAATGAGAGTTCTGTACCTTTGATTGTATTGTGGTGCTATTCTGTGTATTGGGTCGAGGACCCTGTGGAATGTTGAGATGATTGGTTTCGTGATGATGTTATTTGGAATGGGTTGAGAACCCTGTGAGATGTTGTAATGATTTCGTTTGTGACGGTGTTCTATAAATTGGGTCGAGAACCCTAAATAAGTTGACTTGGTTTTTGTGTAATCGTTTTCCATACGTTGGGTCAAGGACCCGAGAGTTTTGAAATTATTTCCAAAAGTATTCCCATTCGATTTTAAAAACCCCTAAACGGCCCGAGTCAATAATAATGATTGCAAACTATCTTATCAAAATACTTTTCCTTTTACAAAAGGGATCTTCCTGACTCCTTGGGCTCGTTTAAAATTTCATGAATGTTATTTTCCATAAGGAGAATATGACTATGTGATTACCTTTCACCTCGTGTATGCGAGTGTTATTCTGTGCTGACTGTGGGAATGTATGGTTTGTGTTAAGGCTTCACGGCGGTTGAATTTTGTGTTGTTACTGTTCGTATATCTTGTATATTATGTACTTGCACTAGCAAAATTCCAGTTTGCTAACCCCCGAGTTTTCGGGGGTGGGTGCATTATGCGCTAGTTTTGGCGGCTCGGGAGCAGTCACGGGATTGGCTTGGAAGGAGACGGAAGACGACGATGCTAATCACACCAGAGTCAGAGTCTTTTCTTTTGTATCATTTTGGTCGGTATTTCTCTGTCGTTCGAGTATTCACCCTTGCATGGGTGTAATTATCATTTATTAAATTGAGTTGTCATTCGTTTCTGTGTTCAAGTTTATTGTTGTCATTGTAATATGAATGTCGTTAGTTTCTGAATTGGTTTATGACCTTGTCGGTCTGCTTTGTATTAAATTTTGACCCCGGTCGGTCAATCTTTGAGTAGTCTTTTGGAGTTTAGCCTGGTGGATCCTTGTGATAAGGGTCTACGGCGTGTGACATTCCCGGTCGTATTCTGGGGGTGTTACATTTATGGTATCAGAGCTTAGATTTGCGAAAAACCTAGGCCGTTGGGTCAAGTCCATGTCTTGTGTAAGTCGCGCGTATCAGAATTGTGATTAGTATCGTGGTTCTGACATCATCTTCCGGCAATCCATGATGGTAAGCCTCCCGATCGTAAGTCCCCTTATATACGTATTTGATTACATGGTGATAATATGCTTAATGTGAACTAGGAATTGGGACTTGTTGATGATATTATCGTTTTAGGATATAACATGCGTATGTGGTCCGAGTATAAATGGTTATGTAGTATGCTTCAGAAGTCAAGTATAATTATCCGTTTCAGCACTTTATTAGAATAAATTTATGAATGATAATTTTATCCGTTGCGTGAGTATTTTGAGATGACTTTTGTTATCTTGCAAACCGAGTTTTGATATTTTGGTCTTGCATATTTTGATAGTATTCTTGTGACGGTATTTGATATTTCATAAATGACTTTTCTGAGTATTTGAGAATATTACCGACTTCGGCCTTTTTGGCATTGTGATCATTTTTTTTTAAGGAATTTTAGCCTGGTGGGTTCGGCCTGGGCCACGGTCTTTATAGTATCTCGAATATTTTAAAGCAATGCTTTGAAATTTTCTAACATTGTGTAAAGCCATGATTTAATACCGTCATGTTAAATGGTCACGTATCTCGGTGGAGAATTCTTTCGAATAAACATTTTTGAAGAAGAGGAAAGATTTTCAAAATTTTGATATTTGGGACTCAACATTTTCGAAATATTTCAAATTAGTTACGAATTAATTTTCGATTTCTTTTTTTCCTTTTATTCATCACTCGTAAATAATTTTTAGAGTCATTATGTAAACTTCCTCTTCCGAAATAAAAGACAGTGTTTACAAGTCTTGGGCGCAACGTGACTAGCCCCTTTTTCAAAAATTTGTTTTCATTAAGTGCATACATATAATGATCGTCCTCGTCGAGGAACTCGAACTTGACTTCATAAAACTTTATGCTTTACGATATTACCGTTATTCTATAGATGTTAACTAAACCTTGCGTTGATAAGGGTGGTATCTTATCGATTATTTGATAATCTGAATGGTACTATCGTATTAGTATGTCGAGCATTGGCGGACGTAAGTGTGATGACGGAAGAGAAAACGACAAGGTGGTTCGTCGACAACTATCCATGCTACGGTGAGGAGTATCGAGATCAAACGATATCCTATGAAATCTCCTCGATGTCGAGCCCACGAGCGAAGCAAAGAGACCGAGGGTATCGGGAAAATTTACAGGCGGTGAGGAGACTAAGGCTCCCAAGCCCTTACGTTGTTCGAAAGCGTCATCTTCGCGGTCGGGAGTGAACGCTGGAAATCCCAAACCAGCATCGGTGACTCGCGGTAAGAAGAGAAGATGTTTCAACTGTAACTGTCAGGGACATGTTCGTGCAAATTGTCCCTCTCCACTCTTGACTTGTTACCGGTGTGGGTGTGAAGGTCATCGGGAGAAACACTGTGAGACAGTTTCCGAATTGGCAAAGAATGCCGCCCTGAGAGAGAGCAGAGCTAGTGACTGGAGAATGTCCCGAAACCCTATGTTTCCTTCTGAAGAGCCTAACATGGGAGGATGAATATTTTGCAATATGTCCTAATTGTTGCTGTTTTGAACAATCGTGACTTTGATCGTTCTTCATTTCATTGCTCTATATTTCCAACTCTTGTTGTTCTAAGTTTGGGATCGAAATACCTTTTAGTATGGGGAAGTGTATTACCCGTACTTTCCTTGGTATTTTCGGCATTGTATGATTTTTCATTGTTGGTAACTCAATTATGATCCTCTCGACGATTTTAAACTATCTTGTTCTACTTAGCCTGCCGTCCTCCGAACGAATTTCGGAGCTGTTTTGTTAAAACTCGTGAATTATTGTGGTCTTTCCATATCTGAACATAATTCTTGCAAATTTTGTTCGGAACTATTATTCCCACGCATGCAATTGACACTTCCGAATGTGTTATGAACTTGGATTGTGGTTGGTTGAGCTCGAAACATGATTTTCAGGACGTCTGAACTATTTTGTGATTTTCTTAACTCGGGGAGCTTTGGTATCCAAATTCATACCCCTTCACCTCAACTCATCGTGTTCCCATACATTTTTATCGCCTCGACTCACGTACCATATGCTCGCTAGGTCAGTTCATCGTATTTCTGGAACCTTGCATTCGCCCTTTGCTCGTGATGATTTGGGGCTGAGCAAGTAGTTATTTCCTTGATTGTTCCGCCGCTCTCTATTTTAAGTTTCGGGACGAAACTTCTTTTAAGGAGGGTAGAATGTAATATCCGCAAATTCGATTTCCGGTAATTTTCATTTTCCGGCGGAGGTCCGTTTCGACAACTCGCTTGTCGCTGTTTTGGAATTCTAAACCTATTTTGTTCTTGGAGTTTCTCCGCTTAGACGGGTCTCGATGATGTTTTTACGTAATTTCATCTTGTGTTATATTTTGTCTCATGTGTATTTGTCTCTCGTTAAACTCGTTCGATTTCGTCATTTTCTTACTTCCATGAGTTCGTATGATTGAGTAGAGCATGTTGTGAGTTTCGGATTGTTAATCCGACGTTGTATCGTGATTTTCGGATGTTTGGGCCGTTTGTGTAATTTCCTAGAAGTTTAGGGAATTTGTCCCTTGTTCGACTTTAGTTGTGCACCTCAGATCTTTTTGGGGTTCCGTACTTCCATTTCGTGTTATTGTTGCCCAAATATCGATTCCTATTGCTTTTATTCTCTTTCCGGATCATTTTTCGTCATTTTGGGACCCGAGGGGGTGTGGGCGCGGCACAAGGATTGTGCGCGCGGCACACATTACCCGATTGTTGGCCAGCGGTGTCACCGTGTGCCGCGGCACAAGGTTTGTGAGCCGCGGCACACAGTGAGTCGGTGCCGCGGCACACTTGTCCGGCCGCGGCACACCCGTGTGCTTTGCGGTTAAAACCTCTGTCTGCGCGTGCCCCGGCCGATCCGGCGATGCCGCGGCACATGCAGTCCGAGCCGCGGCACACTCCGAATGAGTGCGGCACAACGAGCGGTCAGCCGACCACTGGGCACAATTTTTGGCTCTGTGCCGCGGCACAGTTTAGCTGAGCCGCGGCACACAACGCGGTCAGCGCTATATCTGCTTCTTATTCAGCGAGAATCACTCATTTCCTCCCCTTTCTTCAACCGTGCGAGAGAGAGAGAGTCTTGAGAGGGAGAGTTTCTCCATCTATCACTTAGTTGTGTAGATTTCTTCATCCCTTTTCGATCGGGTGGCTCGGATTGCGGATCTAACACGTGGTTTTCGGATTTGAGTGCTTGATTCTTCAAGAGGTAAGCACTCCTTTGACCCTAGTATGATTTTGGGGAGGGTTTGGTGGTAATCTTATGTTTTAATCCGAATTAGCCGATGTTGTTGTTAGATTTGATAGTATACTCGTGACCCTTGGTTTTCTTGTTTTTGATTGGGATGAAATCCCGTTGTTCTACCATTGACCGATTTCATTTCCTTATGCACTCTTGGTGTCCGATGAATTGTCCCAACGGGTAGAACTAGGAGGAATTTCTTCGTATTCATGATGTGAGATTGATTGTATATCATTGTTGTGTTAGGGCCGGATTTGAGGGGATTGTTCGGACCTAAACCTATTCCTTCATCGTCTCCTTTGCGTCGTATTACCAAGGCAAGTACCTCGATATACGAATTGTAACTGCGTGAAATCGTTGCTGTTGAAGTGTATGAGTTTATACAGATGTATATATGTGTATATATATGTATATGTATGTGTATATATATATATGTATTATATATATATTTATATGTTAAAAATAAGTATGTATATACGTATATTGATATACATGCTTATGTCGGTGATCGACAAGTGATGAATGCTAACACTAGTTGACGTACTCAACTTGGATTGAGGGATGAACTATAGTCATTCATATAATATAGTAAGGTTATATATATATATCTATGTGCGGTATTGATTGGTTATGCTTGAACGCTTATTGTGATTGAGTTGATTAATAACGTGCGTGTTCCTGTCTACTTGTGTGGTTATGGACTGGCGGAGAAATTGTGTGACTTGATGTACCGAGTTGAAAATTGTTGTGACATTTGTTCATGTGTTGGATGTTTGTGATAATGTGGATACGTGTTGTGAGAAACGTCGTATCCGGGAACCTCTGAGGGCGGGGCGTGCACTCCGGCCTGGTGTATGCTGCAATGTGCGGCTCCATATGGGTGGTGAACGCCGATGTCACCTAATGCGCGTGCAAAGGGCGGCTCTTGCGGGAGTGACGCCGGTGCGGTGACATGTTCAAGGAGCGGCCAACATGATGGAAGTGAACGCCGGTACACAGGTGCGCAAGGGAGGCGCCTGGCAGGCTTATTGGTTACGGGTATTTGAGTGATAGCTAAGACCCCGTTACCGAACGATGTTCGTATCTCAAATTCTTTCAACTCACTTTTAATGTTTGTCTTGATACAGACCGCAATCCGTGTTTTTGAAAGCTTGTTTCAAATTGTTTTTAAAGCGTTGGTATGGGGGTTGGTTGGCCCCGGAGGTTTGACGAAATCTCAGGGTTAATTAATCGGGGTCTTGAGCGGGATATGTCGAATGAGAGTTACGTACCTTTGATTGTATTGTGGTGCTATTCTGTGTATTGGGTCGAGGACCCCGTGGAATGTTGAGATGATTGGTTTCGTGATGATGTTATTTGGAATGGGTTGAGAACCCTGTGAGATGTTGTAATGATTTCGTTTGTGACGGTGTTCTATAAATTGGGTCGAGAACCCCAAATAAGTTGACTTGGTTTTTGTGTAATCGTTTTCCATACGTTGGGTCAAGGACCCGAGAGTTTTTGAAATTATTTCCAAAAGTATTCCCATTCGATTTTAAAAACCCCTAAACGGCCCGAGTCAATAATAATGATTGCAAACTATCTTATCAAAATACTTTTCCTTTTACAAAAGGGATCTTCCTGACTCCTTGGGCTCGTTTAAAATTTCATGAATGTTATTTTCCGTAAGGAGAATATGACTATGTGATTACCTTTCACCTCGTGTATGCGAGTGTTATTCTGTGCTGACTGTGGGAATGTATGGTTTGTGTTAAGGCTTCACGGAGGTTGAATTTTGTGTTGTTACTGTTCGTATATCTTGTATATTATGTACTTGCACTAGCAAAATTCCAGTTTGCTAACCCCCGAGTTTTCGGGGGGTGGGTGCCTGTTATGCGCTCAGGTTTTGGCAGCTCGGGAGCAGTCACGGGATTGGCTTGGAAGGAGACGGAAGACGACGATGCTAATCACACCAGAGTCAGAGTCTTTTCTTTTGTATCATTTTGGTCGGTATTTCTCTGTCGTTCGAGTATTCACCCTTGCATGGGTGTAATTATCATTTATTAAATTGAGTTGTCATTCGTTTCTGTGTTCAAGTTTATTGTTGTCATTGTAATATGAATGTCGTTAGTTTCTGAATTGGTTTATGACCTTGTCGGTCTGCTTTGTATTAAATTTTGACCCCGGTCGGTCAATCTTTGAGTAGTCTTTTGGAGTTTAGCCTGGTGGATCCTTGTGATAAGGGTCTACGGCGTGTGACATTCCCGGTCGTATTCTGGGGGTGTTACAGCAAGGGAGGCGCCTGGCAGGCTTATTGGTTTCGGGTATTTGAGTGATAGCTAAGACCCCGTTACCGAACGATGTTCGTATCTAAAATCTTTCAAACTCTCTCTTAAACGTTTGTCTTGATATAGACCGCGATTCGCGTTTTTGAAAAGTTTGTTTCAACTTGTTTTTAAAGCGTTGGTATCAGGGTTAATTAACCAAGGAGGTTTGACGAAATCTCCGAGGGTTAATTAATCGGGGGTCTTGAGCAGGATATGTCGAATGAGAGATTGTGTAATATCCGCAATTTCGGATTTCCGGTAATTTTATTTTTTCGGCGGAAGTCCGTTTCGACGACTCGTTTGGGACCGTCTCATCATTCTGAGAATGATTAATTCTGCACTTTTTGTCATCCGAGTTCGTTTCGGTATCGTTTTGCTGAGTTCCGAGCTTTTTAACGACTTTTCCGCACTTGAGTTTGATTCTTGCGAATCTCGTCCGAAACTGTTGTTTCGAGTTTCTCGTAAGTTCATTTAATGTTATTATTCATGTTGCGAGCTTTGGTTTGGTGTTTCGATCGCGTATCGTGATTTTCGGACGTTTTGGGCCATTTTCGTAATTTCCCAAAGTTTTGGGTAATTACTTTCCGTTGTCGAATTCGAGCCTTCGGTGGTCGGAATCAGGTGTTCTCTCGGTATTCGGATTCGTATTTATGAGTACTTCGTAACCGTGCTTTCGGTTTACGTTCGTGTCCGAGTTTGGGATTTTGGACCGTCGGATCGACCGAGTCATGGTGGCCGGACACATGCGAAACGGCCTGGAAAAGGCGCCGCCTTGGCCGTGTCTTGCGCCGGGTCGGCCAGGACCAGCAGCCTGCCGAGACACGACCGAGACACCCGGCGTTGGTCCTGGCGTTGCTTCTGCGCCGTGTCGGCAGGGCTATAAATATGGCGAAGCGATCGGGTTTTCTTCATTTTTCTCACTCGTTTCTTCCTCTTCCCATTTGGAACTTTGATGATCATGGAGGGATGTTGTTAGGGGTTAAATCCATGAAGTTTTGAAGTTCATAACATCGATTAATCCTTCCATAACTTGCTCGATCGAGAATCAAGGCAAGTTTTCTTAAAATATAGTTTTGGGGATTTTGTTCGATTTGTCCGTTTAATCCGTTTTAACTCAGAATATTGATGGATTGATGATTTTTAAGCTATATTATATCTAGTTCCTTGTTATTCCACGGTTGGATTTCCACGGATTTGTCGTTTTATTGAGTATTTTATCGACGCCTTGAAGGTGTTCGATAAAATGTCACAAAGAGAATTCGAGCGTTCTACGATTATTCTTCCTCGTATGATCGATGATTTATTGATTATATGTTGTTAGGGTCGAATTCTTGTGAAGAACTCGAGTCGGAACCCTTCCGTTCGTTGTCTCCTTCGGGGTCCGAGCTTCCCGATCGAACCGTGTTCTTCGGAGCGTTTGGTAGCGGTTATTAAGGCAAGTATCTTATTATACGACTTGTATCTTGTGACTAGTAATTACGTATGATATGTATGATGATTTTGCTTGCCTCCGTAAATATGTTCCATTTGAGTTGGTTGTGTTTTCCGAAATTTGAAGGCTTTGTGATAATAGTGATATATTGGTATCCGTGTTAGGCGTTGTGCCATTTGTGCAGGATTGTGATGTACATATGAGATGGTTGTACACGTGGTTGTTCAATGTATTGTGTACCGAATGTGTGTTATGTTGGTTAAGAGTCGTTGTGATGATCATGATATTTGTGTTGTTTTGGTTTACATACTTGATTGTACATTTCATTGTAATGTGGAATGGCTTGACATTTAATGATTATGAATTGTGTCGTGTCGATGTGTGTGTGTTCCAGGTAGGGTCTGACGAGGCCTCAGGAGTTCGGTACATGATGTGTACGAACAAAGTGTGTGATCCAGGTAGGGTCTGACGAGGCCTCTGGAGTCCGGTACATGACGTGTACGGACAAGTTGTGTGATCCAGGTAGGGTCTGACGAGGCCTCTGGAGTTCGGTACATGATGTGTACGAACGATGTTGTGGCCGGGTAGGGTCCGTTGTGGCCTCCGGAGTTCGGTACATGATGTGTACGAACAGTGTGTGTGGCCGGGTAGGGTCCGTTGAGGCCTCCGGAGTTCGGTACATGATGTGTACGAACAGTGTGTGTGGTCCGGGTAAGGTCCGTCGAGGCCTCCGGAGTTCGGTACATGATGTGTATGAACAATGATCGTGTAGCAGTGATTGTTCGGGTAACATTTTAAATATGGATCTCGGACTCATAATGATATATTATTTAGTATGCTTTGAAACGAGAATCGGGATAAGGCCCTAATGTTTACGAAAAGGTTTTGTAAATTGGGACTCGTGGTCCAAAAGAATTTCTGCTTTAAAAATCCCCGAGATGATGTGTTCCTTTTCAAATATCTCTTATTTGAGTTCGAAATTCTAAAACTTCTCGAGAACATTTTGATAATTGATTTCCGTATTAAATTCGTAGTTGCTATTTGCTTGTTACATTTCGTATGGTTTGATACATGCACTAGTAAAAATTCGGGGTCCGAGCTTCCCGGTCGAACCGTGTTCTTCGGAGCGTTTGGTAGCGGTTATTAAGGCAAGTATCTTACTATACGACTTGTATCTTGCGACTAGTAATTACGTATGATATGTATGATGATTTTGCTTGCCTTCATAATTATGTTCCGTTTGAGTTGGTTGTGTTTTCCGTAATTTGAAGGCTTTGTGATAATAATGTTATATTAGTATACGTGTTAGGCGTTGTGCCATTTGTGAAGGATTGCGACGTACATATGGGATGGTTGTACACTCGGTTGTGCAATGTATTGTGTACCGAACGTGTGTTATGCTGGTTATGTGTCGTTGATTGACGATAGTTGTTGCGAGTGTTGAGATTGTGTTATGTGCGTGGGACGTACGATTTTGTGGCGATCAATGTGATTGATTAATTATGCTCATTGTTGTACGTAATGTGGAATGGCTTGATATTTGATGATTATGAGTTGTGTCGTGTCGATGTGTGTGTGTTCCAGGTAAGGTCTGACGAGGCCTCTGGAGTTCGGTACATGATGTGTACGAACAAGGTGTGTAATCCAGGTAGGGTCTGACGAGGCCTCTGGAGTTCGGTACATGATGTGTACGAACAAGGTGTGTAATCCAGGTAGGGTCTGACGAGCCCTCTGGAGTTCGGTACATGATGTGTACGAACAAGGTGTGTGATCCAGGTAGGGTCTGACGAGGCCTCTGGAGTTCGGTACATGATGTGTACGAACGATGTTGTGGCCGGGTAGGGTCCGTTGAGGCCTCCGGAGTTCGGTACATGATGTGTACGAATAGTGTGTGTGGTCCGGGTAAGGTCCGTCGAGGCCTCCGGAGTTCGGTACATGATGTGTACGAACAATGATCGTGTAGCAGTGATTGTTCGGGTAACATTTTAAATATGGATCTCGGACTCATAATGATATATTATTTAGTATGCTTTGAAACGAGAATCGGGCTAAGGCCCTAATGTTTACGAAAAGGTTTTATAAATTGGGACTCGAGGTCCAAAAGAATTTCTGCTTTAAAAATCCCCGAGATGATGTGATCCTTTTCAAATATCTCTTACTTGAGTTCGAAATTCTAAAACTTCTAGAACATTTTGATAATTGATTTACGTATTAAATTCGTAGTTGCTATTTGCTTGTTACATTTCGTATGGTTTGATACTTGCACTAGTAAAACGGTGGAGTTTTACTAACCCCAGTGTCGGGGTGGATGTCTGCTTTGCGTCCAGGTACATGCAGATTCAGGGGAGCAACACAGGATTGGCACAAGAGGATGACGAGTGCGATACTAATCATGAGTCGAGAGTTGTCTTGATTTTTGTTGTGTTGTCGAGTTGATTTCGGTCTTATTTGTATTGTATTTCGACCCCTGTGTGGGTAATGTTATTTAAGTCGGTTTATCGATTGGGTTATGTGACCTCATCGGTCTGTGTATTCACGTGTAAGTGACCATATCGATTTGTATCATTTTATTGTTTGACCCTGGCTGGGCAAGCATTTGGTTGTTTATGGATGTTTAGCCTGGTAGATCCTTGTGGAAAGGGTCTACGGCATGTAATATTCCCATATGGTTTTGGGGGTGTTACATTTATTCAGTTTTGCGAATTGGCTATTGAGACTTTCGGAGTTCGCGCTTCAGCACAGATATCAGGATCAACTCTGAGAGACCCATGGGAGATTTTCCTGTCGGATGCTTTTTGTGTTTTTACCTTGTTTCCGTTGTTGTGAGTTGCGGGGACGACATTTCTTTTATAAGAGGTCGGATGTAATACCCGTACTATATTTGACTTCTGCAGTTTCTCCTTCTAAATTCTATCGACTTGCACGTGTTCGTCGATACTTTTTGAACTTGTTTGATGTCTCAGTTGTCATCATTCGAACTGGTTGTGACCTTGTTTTAGATCGACCTGTTTGTCGTCGTGACCTTTCCGAGTTCGGTTCGATTCTTGTGAGCCTTGTTTGTAAGTAACATCTTTCACTTTCTACCAGTTCTTTTAATGTCTGGAGTTGAAGTGGGGACTTCGGAGTCATTGTTCGACTGTTGTCATTCGATCATTGTTATTTGATCATTGTTGTTCGATCATTGTTATTTGATCGTTGTTGTTCGATCGTTATTGTTCGAACGGGGTTGTCTGAGTGTTGTTGCCTGATCTCGTACTGCGAAGAATTGTCGTTCACCGTTAGTCAACTGTTTCGAGTGTGGCCAAGTGGGTCACCGAGCGGTGCATTGTGAGACCGTTGCCATGATGTTCGGGAATTGGGTTTTCGTTCCTACTCGGGGAGTGCCTGGTGGTGTCCCGTGATGTAGTTGTGTATTGTACTTCGTGCTGTAATTCGTGTAGAAATTGATATTTGTTGCGTGGACTTTTTGGTTTTGTTTGTATTCTACCATGATGTTTTATTTTAAGTTTCGGGACAAAACTTATTTTTAAATTGGATAGAATGTAATGTCCGGTATTCTCATTTTCCGTTATCTTGAATTGTTTGTGTTTTGACGTCGGATATTTTCTTATTGATGAGAATCGGAATGATTTCTATCGTGATACTCTATTTGTTTCTATCGCATAGCCGTTTTAGTCGGGTGCAACTTGTTGTAGCGTACGTTTCTTCGATTAAATGTGTGCATGTGATGTGGTATGTGATGCGTCGTTAATTGCTCGTTGTTGTTTGAAACATAGTCGGTGGCGTTGCGTTAGTCGTCGTGGGGCGTGTTTTTGCGCCGTATAATCCCTTGCGTTGCTTGTAACGTTTCGCCGTTGGACACGAATTTTTTTCGGTTCTTCTGTATCTCGTTGAGTTTTCCTGGCGGGATATTGCTTCTCCCTACTTGATTTAAGTTTCGGGACGAAACTTCTTTTAAGGAGGGTAGAATGTAATATCCGCAATTTGAATTCCGGTAATTTTATTTTTAGCGGAAGTCCGTTCGACAACTCGTTTGGGACCGTCTCATCATTATGAGAATGATTAATTCTGCACTTTTGTCATCCGAGTTCGTTTCGGTATCGTTTCTTTGAGTTCCGAGCTTTTAACGACTTTTCCGCACTTGAGTTCGATTCTTGCGAATCTCGTCCAAAGCTGTTGTTTCGAGTTTCTCGTAAGTTCATTTAATGTTATTATTCATGTTGCGAGCTTTGGTTTGGTGTTTCGATCGCGTATCGTGATTTTGGACGTTTTGGGCCATTTCGTAATTTCCCAAAGTTTTGGGTAATTACTTTCCGTTGTCAATTTCGAGCCTTCGGGTGGTCGGAATCAGGTGTTCTCTCGGTATTCGGATTCGTATTTACGAGTACTTCGTAACCGTGCTTTCGGTTTACGTTCGTGTCCGAGTTTGGGATTTTTCGGACCGTCGGATCGACCGAGTCATGGTGGCCGGACTGTGCGAAACGGCCTCGAAACGGCGCTGCCAGCCGCCCGTGTCTTGCGCCGGGTCGGCCAGGACCAGCAGCTGCCGAGACACGACCGAGACACCCGGCGTTGGTCCTGGCCGTTCTTTGCGCCGTGTGTCCAGTGGCTATAAATATGGCAAGCGAAATCGGTTTTTCTTCATTTTCTCACTCGTTTCTTCCTCTTCCCATTTGGAACTTTGATGATCATGGAGGGATGTTGTTAGGGGTTAAATCCATGAAGTTTTGAAGTTCATAACATCGATTAATCCTTCCATAACTTGCTCGATCGTAGAATCAAGGCAAGTTTTCTTAAAATATAGTTTTGGGGATTTTGTTCGATTTGTCCGTTTAATCCGTTTTAACTCAGAATATTGATGGATTGATGATTTTTAAGCTATATTATATCTAGTTCCTTGTTATTCCACGGTTGGATTGCCACGGATTTGTCGTTTTATTGAGTATTTTATCGACGCCTTGAAGGTGTTCGATAAAATGTCACAAAGAGAATTCGAGCGTTCTACGATTATTCTTCCTCGTATGATCGATGATTTATTGATTATATGTTGTTAGGGTCGAATTCTTGTGAAGAACTCGAGTCGGAACCCTTCCGTTCGTTGTCTCCTTCGGTCCGAGCTTCCCGATCGAACCGTGTTCTTCGGAGCGTTTGGTAGCGGTTATTAAGGCAAGTATCTTATTATACGACTTGTATCTTGTGACTAGTAATTACGTATGATATGTATGATGATTTTGCTTGCCTCCGTAAATATGTTCCATTTGAGTTGGTTGTGTTTTCCGAAATTTGAAGGCTTTGTGATAATAGTGATATATTGGTATCCGTGTTAGGCGTTGTGCCATTTGTGCAGGATTGTGATGTACATATGAGATGGTTGTACACGTGGTTGTTCAATGTATTGTGTACCGAATGTGTGTTATGTTGGTTAAGAGTCGTTGTGATGATCATGATATTTGTGTTGTTTTGGTTTACATACTTGATTGTACATTTCATTGTAATGTGGAATGGCTTGACATTTAATGATTATGAATTGTGTCGTGTCGATGTGTGTGTGTTCCAGGTAGGGTCTGACGAGGCCTCTGGAGTTCGGTACATGATGTGTACGAACAAAGTGTGTGATACAGGTAGGGTCAGCGAGGCCTGCGGAGTCCGGTACATGACGTGTACGGACAAGTTGTGTGATCCAGGTAGGGTCTGACGAGGCCTCTGGAGTTCGGTACATGATGTGTACGAACGATGTTGTGGCCGGGTAGGGTCCGTTGTGGCCTCCGGAGTTCGGTACATGATGTGTACGAACAGTGTGTGTGGCCGGGTAGGGTCCGTTGAGGCCTCCGGAGTTCGGTACATGATGTGTACGAACAGTGTGTGTGGTCCGGGTAAGGTCCGTCGAGGCCTCCGGAGTTCGGTACATGATGTGTATGAACAATGATCGTGTAGCAGTGATTGTTCGTGTAACATTTTAAATATGGATCTCGGACTCATAATGATATATTATTTAGTATGCTTTGAAACGAGAATCGGGATAAGGCCCTAATGTTTACGAAAAGGTTTTGTAAATTGGGACTCGTGGTCCAAAAGAATTTCTACTTTAAAAATCCCCGAGATGATGTGTTCCTTTTCAAATATCTCTTATTTGAGTTCGAAATTCTAAAACTTCTCGAGAACATTTTGATAATTGATTTCCATATTAAATTCGTAGTTGCTATTTGCTTGTTACATTTCGTATGGTTTGATACATGCACTAGTAAAATTCGGGGTCCGAGCTTCCCGGTCGAACCGTGTTCTTCGGAGCGTTTGGTAGCGGTTATTAAGGCAAGTATCTTACTATACGACTTGTATCTTGCGACTAGTAATTACGTATGATATGTATGATGATTTTGCTTGCCTTCATAATTATGTTCCGTTTGAGTTGGTTGTGTTTTCCGTAATTTGAAGGCTTTGTGATAATAATGTTATATTAGTATACGTGTTAGGCGTTGTGCCATTTGTGAAGGATTGCGACGTACATATGGGATGGTTGTACACTCGGTTGTGCAATGTATTGTGTACCGAACGTGTGTTATGCTGGTTATGTGTCGTTGATTGACGATAGTTGTTGCGAGTGTTGAGATTGTGTTATGTGCGTGGGACGTACGATTTTGTGGCGATCAATGTGATTGATTAATTATGCTCATTGTTGTACGTAATGTGGAATGGCTTGATATTTGATGATTATGAGTTGTGTCGTGTCGATGTGTGTGTGTTCCAGGTAAGGTCTGACGAGGCCTCTGGAGTTCGGTACATGATGTGTACGAACAAGGTGTGTAATCCAGGTAGGGTCTGACGAGGCCTCTGGAGTTCGGTACATGATGTGTACGAACAAGGTGTGTAATCCAGGTAGGGTCTCACGAGCCCTCTGGAGTTCGGTACATGATGTGTACGAACAAGGTGTGTGATCCAGGTAGGGTCTGACGAGGCCTCTGGAGTTCGGTACATGATGTGTACGAACGATGTTGTGGCCGGGTAGGGTCCGTTGAGGCCTCCGGAGTTCGGTACATGATGTGTACGAACAGTGTGTGTGGTCCGGGTAAGGTCCGTCGAGGCCTCCGGAGTTCGGTACATGATGTGTACGAACAATGATCGTGTAGCAGTGATTGTTCGGGTAACATTTTAAATATGGATCTCGGACTCATAATGATATATTATTTAGTATGCTTTGAAACGAGAATCGGGCTAAGGCCCTAATGTTTACGAAAAGGTTTTATAAATTGGGACTCGAGGTCCAAAAGAATTTACCTTTAAAAATCCCGAGATGATGTGATCCTTTTCAAATATCTCTTACTTGAGTTCGAAATTCTAAAACTTCTCGGGAACATTTTGATAATTGATTTACGTATTAAATTCGTAGTTGCTATTTGCTTGTTACATTTCGTATGGTTTGATACTTGCACTAGTAAAACAGTGGAGTTTTACTAACCCCCGAGTAATCGGTGTAACACCCCAAACTAGGCGGATATTACAGTGCCGTAGATCCCCAACTGGGACCCACCAGGCAAATGGAAATGAATGAATTACACAAGATAAATGTAGTACCGAACTACATTACAACAATAATTACTCCGATGAGGAGTTTAGTTACAACACACCAGGACAATACCGAATACTAGTGTATTTTATATGAAGATAAAATACACAACACTGAATGAAACGGAGTATTCAAATGAAAGTCTCATAGAAAAAAATAAAGGACAATAACATGAATAATCGAAAGATCGGGGCCCCTACTAGTATCACTAGGACTCCTCGACATCAACATGCTATTCCGTGCGTTTGCCTTGCCATGACACGAAAAACAAAATCCCCGGGGTCGGTTAAATGAACAACAATCCTCAAGGGTTGAAAATACACAAACATGATTTAACTGAAGTTATGAAATATCCTTAATTATGAATTACGCTGAAGAGGAGTATCATAGTACGCCCGTAGTGTTCTGTGCAAGTGTACAAGACGGATGACCGGACACACCCGTCCTTGTACCTAATTAGTCTCACGGAGGTAATCGTTATCGTGTGCACAGTCCAATGTATCACTCCCAATACATGGCCATCACGTGCCCGACTAAAAATTCCACACATCCGCACCCGGCCACGCAATATGAACCCAGAAGGTCATATGAACAAGAATGACCATAATGAATATCAATGAATAATAATAATCCGACAAAGTCAAGAATGACTCACCGATACGAAAGTGATAATGAAGTGATTGATAGTTTTCAATGAAATGATTAGAACCGCCGTTCCTCGCTAATGAAATGATTATCCGACAATTACAAGTCTCAAAATGATTAATACAATGATGAATGAATTATGATTATGAATGATCAACAACAAAAGGAATGAATGTCCTTTTAACCGAGTAAGAATCAACTTACACAACAACGATGAAGAATGTCCGTCCACGAACAACGTCCTAATTGAGATATCGGTCGCTCGAACAACCTTAAATAATACAATTACCAACAATCCGTTCAATATACGAATCAAACACGAATATAACGAACTCAAAACGTCGATACGACTAAACCAAGTCCATAGAGGCATTAAATCAAACACGTAGTATCCAAACTCCGATTGTTTACAATCAAACCTCGATATACCAATATCAAATCCCCCAAGAAGTGTTTCAAACCAACAAAACAACTCCAATACGATCAATAATCCGTTATGAATATCCAAAACTGTGATTAAAACATCAATTAGTCGAAAATCCCCAATTCCAACTCGATATTCAAGGTGTTCTTGAATAATCCCTCAATAATCCAATGAATCCTTATACAAACTCATAATCATATACATATCCCTTCATATATCATGATTATAACGTCCAAAACATCCTATTTCAACACAAAATCGAAGTCCAAAGTGTTGAAGGAATTACCTCTTGATGATCCAAGTGCTTTAATCCGAAGAATACGCGTTAGATTGATTATCCGGGCTTCACGATCGAAAGGAGATGAAGAAAATCAAACACCCAAATGATTTGTGAAGGAAAAACCCTCCCTCAAGCTTCCTCTCTCGGTTGCAAGTGAAAAAAATGGGAAAGGAATGGAAGAAATGCTGAGAAAGACGAATTTAAGGGAGTTGACTGCCTGCCGGACACGGCCTGGCCCGATCGGCACGGTCGTGTCGCGCAGTGGCGGCGGTGCAGCGATGACTCGACCGTGTCTGCCCGACACGGTCGCGGCGCGAGGGCCTCCGTGATGACCCGTCCGTGGCGACTTCGGCATGACTCGGCCGTGCGAGGCGACACGGTCGGGCGTCTTTGGCGATCGGTTCGCTTATCCGTAAGGGTTCGACTCGGCCGTGCTGCACGACACGGTCGGGTCTGAGGCGAACACTTGGCATCTTCCGGACGAGTACGTCACGGGCCGTGTCGGACGACACGGCCGGTCGTTCGGCGATGATCGCCAATCTTGAAAAATGAGCGGTTGAGCTAAAGCGACCATAACTCTCTCGTCCAGGACTCGATTGACTCACCGTTTGAACCATTGGAAAGCTAACTCGATGCTCTATAATATTGCAAGATTTAGAATTTTGGAGTTACCAAAAATTAATGGTGATCTAACAAAGTCGAACTCATATGAGGAAAGTTGAAACAATGAACAATAACGATACACCACTCGAAGTTTCTCCGAGCGGTGAACACGGTGAGCGAATATGATTGATGAATGATTATAAATGAGTGAAAATCCACTGAATGACAATCACCGAATGAAATTCTTGAATGATAATGATGAATTACAACCGGGTATTACATACACCCCTTAAAAGAGTTTCGTCCCGAAACTAAGGGTCAAACAACTCGGGATAACACTCCCGCATATTCTCCTCGGTTTCCCAAGTGGCCTCTTCGACTCCGTGTCTAGACCACTGAATCTTGACCAAAGGGATCGTCTTATTCCTCAAGCTGTTTGATTCGCGCTCTAAAACTCGCACAGACGCTCCTCATATGAATGATCGTCGGCGATCTCGATCTCATCGAATCAAGTATGTGACTCGGAGTGCAACATACTTCCGCAACTGAGAGACATGAAACACATTATGAATTCGGCTCAACGCCGGAGGTAAAGCCAAACGATAAGCTAACTCGCCCACTCGATCCAAAATCTCAAACGGTCCAATGAATCTCGGACTTAACTTCCCCCTCTTCCCGAAACGGAAGATACCACGACTCGGGGATACCTTGACCAACACGTGGTCACTGTCTCGAACTCTAATGGTCGGCGGCGGTTATCTCGCATATGATTTACGCCGACTCGGCGGTCAACAAATGATTCCCGATCAAAGTTACCTTTTCACGGGCGGCTATAAGCATATCGGGCTCGGTGCCGATTGATTCTGATAAGTCGTCCCAACACAACGGAGATCGACAATGACGACCATACAAGGCCTCGTAAGGTGCCATCTTGATCGAAGCATGCCAACTATTATTATACGTGAACTCGATCAATGGTAGTTGGGCTTCCCAATCGTCTTTCCAATCGAGGACGCATGCCCTCAACATGTCCTCTAAAGTCTGAATAGTCCTCTCGATTGTCCGTCGATTTGAGGATGAAAGGCGATCGAGATTAAGCTGAGTTCCCATAGCACGATGAACTGATTTCCAAAAATGTGACACAAACCGTCTGTCACGATCGGAAACGATACTCTTAGGAGTACCGTGCAGTCTCACTATCTCTTTGATGAAAAGTTGGGCAAGTCTCTCGGGACCCCACGTATCCTTGATCTCAAGGAAATGAGCTGATTTAGTTAAGCGGTCCACGATCACCCAGATCGTATTCATGCCACGACGACTCTTCGGCAAACTCGTGATGAAATCCATAGAAATGTTTTCCCACTTCCATTCGGGAATAGGAAGAGGTTTCAGCATACCCGCCGGTCGCTGATGTTCAATCTTAACTTGTTGACAGGTTAAGCATCTCGAAACAAATTCTGCGACTTCTCGCTTCATATTACTCCACCAGTAATTTTGTTTCAAGTCCTTGTACATCTTGCTAGACCCGGATGCACGAGAATAAGGGTAGCATGAGCTTCTTTCAAAATCGAGTTTTCAACTCGTCATTCGCAGTACACACAACCGATTCTTAAACCTCAAAAGTCCATCCTCGTGGACCACAAATCCAGGGCTTTCCTGAGCCACATCCTCACGGATGCGTAACAATGATGGGTCCGAACCCGATTCTCTCGAATTGTCTCCTCTAGTGACGATGAAATCTCTAACATACAAAGGCCCTTTGAACTCGCCGAAGCCAAACCTCGATCTCGGGTCTAAGGAATTCCCGAAGCTCCTTCGAATCGTTAAGCGGGCAAGCATCCGCTCTGACGGACTTACGACTCAAGGCGTCGGCGGCAGCGTTCGCCTTGCCCGGTGGTAAAGGATTTCGATATCATAATCTTTGAGTAGTTCCAACCACCGTCAAGCCGCATATTTAACTCCTTGCGAGTAAATATATACTTCAACTCTTGTGATTGGTGAAGATCGGCGGTGATGCCATAAAGGTAACGACGCCAAATTTCCAACGCGAAAACCACGGTTGCTAGCTCCGTCCGTGGGTTGGATAATTAACCAGTTAATCCGAGGAAACATCAGATTTAATTAATATCTTTCGGAGGTTGCCAATCTCGGATAGTCTCCGACTTCTGAGGGTCGACACGAACTCTGTCAGATGAAATTACATGTCCGAGAAAGTCACTTCGGACCTCCAGAACTCATATTTGGAAAGCTTTCCATAAAGTTGCTCTCGTCTCAACACGTCGAAAACCTGATGAAGATGAACCTCGTATTCCTCTCGGCTACGAGAATAAATCAAAATGTCTTCGATGAAGACAACAACAAACTGATCCCAAAAAAATCGATGAAAACCCGATTCATTACCCCCATGAATACCACAGGTGTAATAGTTAGCCCGAACGGCATAACTACGAACTCATAATGACCATAGCGTGTATGAAACGCTATCGTCGCGATATCAGACTCTCGAATCCGCAACTGGTGATATCCAGTTCTCAAGTCGATCTGGAAAATCGAGGCTCCACGAAGTTGATCTAAAAGATCATCAATACGGGGTAAAGGATACTACTCTTGATCATCACCCTGTTCAACTCCTGGTAATCGATACACAAGCGAAAAGAACTATCATTCTTCTTGACAAACAGCACTGGTGCTCCCCACGGGGACGTACTCGGTTGGATATAACCTTTCTCGAACAATTCCTCAAGTTGATTCTTCAACTCTCGCATTTCGGTCGGGGCCATCCGATACGGTGCCTTCGATAAATGGGACGTACCGGCTCTCACTCACTCCTGAATTCCCCTACTCTATGTGAAGGCAACTAGATAATTCGTCTGGAAATACATCGTCAATCGATGACAATGATACCACGAATGATTGAACATTTCGATTGCCCTAGAATGGTCAATCGATAAAAAGAGATACCAATAATGATTGAACAACTCGATTGCCTTAGAAAGGCCAATCGATGAAGATGATACAATGAATGTTTGAATAACTCGATTGCCTTTGAAAGGACAATCGATGAAAATAATACAATGAATGATTGAATAACTCGATTGCCTTAGAAAGGCCAATCGATGAAAATGATACAATGAATGATTGAATGACTCGATTGTCTTAGAAAAGCCAATCGATGGAAATGATACAAGGAATGATTGAATGACTCGATTGTCTAAAAAAAACCAATCGATGGAAATGATACAAGGAATGATTGCATAACTCGATTGCCTTAGAAAGGCCAATCGATGAAAATGATACACTGAATGATTGGATAGTTCGATTGCGGAATTTCTCTGCTTCCGCCATAATAGAAATTCTACTGGAACAACGGGGATTACTTCCCTGAAGCACACATTCGACAACTAACGACGGAAAGATAGCGACCAAACGCTAACAAACACTGAGGATAGTATCGAGACGATCAAACCAATTAATACCGAAAATTACATCGTCCTAGGATAAATTCACCACGATTAGATCCATCAACCAATCGCGGTCATTAAGTAGGACTATCCCGAAATAAGTTTATTCAAGCATGATTCGAAAATGAATGAATGCGGTGTACCAGCATCAAAAGGTACACACAAGTTGAAATAAAATTACAAGTATACCTGAAATCATTCGGGCCACCGGATCATCGATCCTCCTCATCATATGAATCTGGGACATGCCGTCCCCCGAACCGGACGCTCCCGTATGATAAATACGAGCTCCAACTCCATTTGCTTCCATTATCTTAAACGACGATGACAAAGCGATCGATTAAAGCGCTGGTTGCTTGGGGCACGAGATGCCGTCGGGTGACTTGGAGTCCCTTCGGCAAAACGGGCCCTATGCCCGGCAATTCCTGATTATGGCACGTGACAGTCCGCTTGGACATTTGGTGCTGAAATGACCACTGTTCTTCACGGTTGAAACAGTGTGGCTGACGGCCGCTCGGGGCGAGATCCCGCACAACTATGCACCGTAGGAGTCGCTCGAAATGATAGGACTCACGAGGCTTCTTGAAGGTTATTGACCGCCTTCGGATTGATTACGCCGTTGATTTCTTGTGACAAATGAAGGTTGTTGTTCAGCACTTTCCTTAGCGGTGGCTCATACGGGAGGGTTCTCTCGATTAATCCGGTCAGTGGCGCAATGATGATTGAGCAAGCACATGGGTCATCATGGCTGCATAAAAGTGAGTGGATCAACCCGAACATCTTACGATCGAGCCGAGTCTGGGCACGATTTCTCGGCGCCAGTGATTATTTCTCGGGTTTCGGTTCGCCGCACTGCCTCTCCCGTGTATCCTGACAGACTCTCCCCATCTTGAAGTAGGAAGGTCGCATAATGATTATATTTCCCGCATGATTATCACGTTATGATTATGCCATGAGATGATGAAAATGAGTATACATGCTCTAATTTAGTGATTATATGAATGATTTCTTGAAGTTACATGATTATACGATGAAATTCTTGAAATGATTATCTTGAATAACTTAACAAGATTGATAATATGATCATCAGTTGACCTTGAGTAATGAAATGAATTGAGTAATTAATGAGTTAACATGATCGTCACGATCATTAGCGAGTATTGGAATGAATTAAGTGATTAATGAGTTAATATGATCGTCCTGATCATTAACTGAGTATTGGAATGAATTAAGTGATTAATGAGTTAATATGATCGTCCTGATCATAATGAATGATGATGTTTGAGGATTGTTAAATGATGAATGATGAATGAATGACTATTGCCAGAAATTATACCATGGCGTTAGAAATCTTACAGTTCTTCCGGTCTGATTGGCTCGGCATTTGCACAGGTCACACGTGACGCGAAAGTCCAATGATACTAGTCTGATGACGATGATTTCAAATAAGACATGACTCGGAAGGTAGTATTCAAAACCACGCTCCGATACCAACTCTGTAACACCCCAAACTAGGCGGATATTACAGTGCCGTAGATCCCCAACTGGGACCCACCAGGCAAATGGAAATGAATGAATTACACAAGATAAATGTAGTACCGAACTACATTACAACAATAATTACTCCGATGAGGAGTTTAGTTACAACACACCAGGACAATACCGAATACTAGTGTATTTTATATGAAGATAAAATACACAACACTGAATGAAACGGAGTATTCAAATGAAAGTCTGCAGCGGAAAAATAAAGGACAATAACATGAATAATCTGAAGATCGGGGCCCCCTACTAGTATCACTAGGACTCCTCGACATCAACATGCTATTCCCGTGCGTTTGCCTTGCCATGACACGAAAAACAAAATCCCTGGCCGGTCGATTAAATGAACAACAATCCTCAAGGGTTGAAAATACACAAACATGATTTAGCGAAGTTATGAAATATCCTTAATTATGAATTACGGCGAAGAGGAGTATCATAGTACGCCCGTAGTGTTCTGCAAGTGTACAAGACGGATGACCGGACACACCGTCCTTGTACCTAATTAGTCTCACGGAGGTAATCGTTACCGTGTGCACGATCTATGTATCACTCCCAATACATGGCCATCACGTGCCCGACTAAAAATTCCACACATCCGCACCCGGCCACGCAATATGAACCCAGAAGGTCATATGAACAAGAATGACCATAATGAATATCAATGAATAATAATAATCCGACAAAGTCAAGAATGACTCACCGATACGAAAGTGATAATGAAGTGATTGATAGTTTTCAATGAAATGATTGGAACCGCCGTTCCTCGCTAATGAAATGATTATCCGACAATTACAAGTCTCAAAATGATTAATACAATGATGAATGAATTATGATTATGAATGATCAACAACAAAAGGAATGAATGTCCTTTTAACCGAGTAAGAATCAACTTACACAACAACGATGAAGAATGTCCGTCCACGAACAACGTCCTAATTGAGATATCGGTCGCTCGAACAACCTTAAATAATACAATTACCAACAATCCGTTCAATATACGAATCAAACACGAATATAACGAACTCAAAACGTCGATACGACTAAACCAAGTCCATAGAGGCATTAAATCAAACACGTAGTATCCAACTCCGATTGTTTACAATCAAACCTCGATATACCAATATCAAATCCCCCAAGAAGTGTCTCAAACCAACAAAACAACTCCAATACGATCAATAATCCGTTATGAATATCCAAAAATGTGATTAAAACATCAATTAGTCGAAAATCCCCAATTCCAACTCGATATTCAAGGTGTTCTTGAATAATCCCTCAATAATCCAATGAATCCTTATACAAACTCATAATCATATACATATCCCTTCATATATCATGATTATAACGTCCAAAACATCCTATTTCAACACAAAATCGAAGTCCAAAGTGTTGAAGGAATTACCTCTTGATGATCCAAGTGCTTTAATCCGAAGAATACGCGTTAGATTGATTATCCGGGCTTCACGATCGAAAGGAGATGAAGAAAATCAAACACCCAAATGATTTGTGAAGGAAAAACCCTCCCTCAAGCTTCCTCTCTCGGTTGCAAGTGAAAAAAATGGGAAAGGAATGGAAGAAGATCTTTGAAAAAAGCGAATTTAAGGAGTTGGTGCTGCGGACACGGCCGTGCCCGATCGGCACGCGGTCGTGTCGCGCGGTGGCCGACACTGGCGGCGATGACTCGGCCGTGTCACCGCCCGGACACGGTCGCGGCGCGAAGGCCTCCCGATGACCCGTCAAGCGGCGACTTCGGCATGACTCGGCCGTGCCGGGCGACACGGTCGGGCGTCTTTGGCGATCGGTTACAGCTTATCCGGAAGGGTTCGACTCGGCCGTGCGAGCGACACGGTCGGGTCTCGAGGCGTACACTGCCGGCATATTCCGGACGAAATGCAGCACGGGCCGTGTCGGACGACACGGCCGAGTTCGTTCGGCGTTGATCGCCAATCTTGAAAAATGAGCGGTTGAGCTAAAACGACCATAACTCTCTCGTCCGGACTCCGATTGACTCACCGTTTGAACCATTGGAAAGCTAACTCGATGCTCTATAATATTGCAAAGATTTAGAATTTTTGGAGTTACCAAAAATTAATGGTGATCTAACAAAGTCGAACTCATATGAGGAAAGTTGAAACAATGAACAATAACGATACACCACTCGAAGTTTCTCCGAACGGTGAACACGGTGAACGAATATGATTGATGAATGATTATAAATGAGTGAAAATCCACTGAATGACAATTACCGAATGAAATTACTGAATGATAATGACTGAATTACAACCGGGTATTACAATCGGGGGGTGGATGTCTGTTTTGCGTCCAGGTACATGCAGATTCAGGGGAGCAGTCACAGGATTGGCACAAGAGGATGACGAGCTGCGATACTAATCATGAGTCGAGAGTTGTCTTGATTTTTGTTGTGTTGTCAGAGTTGATTTCAGTCTTCCGCTGTATTGTATTTCGACCCCTGTGTGGGTAATGTTATTTAAGTCAGTTTTATCGATTGGGTTATGTGACCTCATCGGTCTGTGTATTCACGTGTAAGTGACCATATCGATTTGTATCATTTTATTGTTTGACCCTGGCTGGGCAAGCATTTGGTTGTTTATGGATGTTTAGCCTGGTAGATCCTTGTGGAAAGGGTCTACGGCGTGTAATATTCCCATATGGTTTTGGGGGTGTTACATTTATTCAGTTTTGCGAATTGGCTATTGAGACTTTCGGAGTTCGCGCTTCAGCACAGATATCAGGATCAACTCTGAGAGACCCATGGGAGATTTTCCTGTCGGATGCTTTTTGTGTTTTTACCTTGTTTCCGTTGTTGTGAGTTGCGGGGACGACATTTCTTTTATAAGAGGTCGGATGTAATACCCGTACTATATTTGACTTCTGCAGTTTCTCCTTCTAAATTCTATTGACTTGCACGTGTTCGTCGATACTTTTTGAACTTGTTTGATGTCTCAGTTGTCATCATTCGAATCGGTTGTGACCTTGTTTTAGATCGACTGTTTGTCGTCGTGACCTTCCGAGTTCGGTTCGATTCTTGTGAGCCTTGTTTGTAAGTAACATCTTTCACTTTCTACCAGTTCTTTTAATGTGCGGAGTTGAAGTGGGGACTTGAGTCATTGTTATTGTTGTCATTAGATCATTGTTATAAGATCATTGTAGTTCTAACATAGATATTAGAACGTTGATTTTCGATCGTTATTGTTAGAACGCGGTTGTCGAGTGTTGTTGCACGATCTCGTCTGCGAAGAATTGTCGTTCACCGTTAGTCAAGCTGTTTGAGTGTGGCCAAGTGGGTCACCGAGCGGTGCATTGTGAGACCGTTGCCATGATGTTCGGGGTGGGTTTTCGTTCCTACTCGGGGAGTGCCTGGTGGTGTCCCGTGATGTAGTTGTGTATTGTACTTCGTGCTGTAATTCGTGTAGAAATTGATATTTGTTGCGTGGACTTTTTGGTTTTGTTTGTATTCTACCATGATGTTTTATTTTAAGTTTCGGGACGAAACTTATTTTTAAATTGGATAGAATGTAATGTCCGGTATTCTCATTTTCCGTTATCTTGAATTGTTTGTGTTTTGACGTCGGATATTTTCTTATTGATGAGAATCGGAATGATTTCTATCGTGATACTCTATTTGTTTCTATCGCATAGCCGTTTTAGTCGGGTGCAACTTGTTGTAGCGTACGTTTCTTCGATTAAATGTGTGCATGTGATGTGGTATGTGATGCGTCGTTAATTGCTCGTTGTTGTTTGAAACATAGTCGGTGGCGTTGCGTTAGTCGTCGTGGGGCGTGTTTTTGCGCCGTATATTCCCTTGCGTTGCTTGTAACGTTTCGCCGTTGGACACGAATTTTTTTCGGTTCTTCTGTATCTCGTTGAGTTTTCCTGGCGGGATATTGCTTCTCCCTACTTGATTTAAGTTTCGGGACGAAACTTCTTTTAAGGAGGGTAGAATGTAATATCCGCAATTTCGGATTTCCGGTAATTTTATTTTTTCGGCGGAAGTCCGTTTCGACAACTCGTTTGGGACCGTCTCATCATTATGAGAATGATTAATTCTGCACTTTTTGTCATCCGAGTTCGTTTCGGTATCGTTTTGCTGAGTTCCGAGCTTTTTAACGACTTTTCCGCACTTGAGTTCGATTCTTGCGAATCTCGTCCGAAACTGTTGTTTCGAGTTTCTCGTAAGTTCATTTAATGTTATTATTCATGTTGCGAGCTTTGGTTTGGTGTTTCGATCGCGTATCGTGATTTTCGGACGTTTTGGGCCATTTTCGTAATTTCCCAAAGTTTTGGGTAATTACTTTCCGTTGTCGAATTTCGAGCCTTCGGGTGGTCGGAATCAGGTGTTCTCTCAGTATTCGGATTCGTATTTACGAGTACTTCGTAACCGTGCTTTCGGTTTACGTTCAGGTCTGAGTTTCGGGATTTTTCGGACCGTCGGATCGACCGAGTCATGGCTGGCCGGACCTGTGCGAAACGGCCCTGGAAACGGCGCTGCCCAGCGCCGTGTCTTGCGCCGGGTCGGCCAGGACCAGCAGCCTGCCGAGACACGGCCGAGACACCCGGCGCTGGTCTGGGCCGTTTGCTGCGCCGTGTCCGGCAGGGCTATAAATATGGCAGAGCAGTCGGGTTTTTCTTCATTTTTCTCACTCGTTTCTTCCTCTTCCCCGGCTGGAACTTTGATGATAATGGAGGGATGTTGTTAGGGGTTAAATCCATGAAGTTTTGAAGTTCATAACATCTATTAATCCTTCCATAACTTGCTCCGATCGACCGAATCAAGGCAAGTTTTCTTAAAATATAGTTTTGGGGATTTTGTTCGATTTGTCCGTTTAATCCGTTTTAACTCAGAATATTGATGGATTGATGATTTTTAAGCTATATTATATCTAGTTCCTTGTTATTCCACGGTTAGATTGCCACGGATTTGTCGTTTTATTGAGTATTTTATCGACGCCTTGAAGGTGTTCGATAAAATGTCACAAAGAAAATTCGAGCGTTCTACGATTATTCTTCCTCGTATGATCAATGATTTATTGATTATATGTTGTTAGGGTCGAATTCTTGTGAAGAACTCGAGTCGGAACCCTTCCGTTCGTTGTCTCCTTCGGGGTCCGAGCTTCCCGATCGAACCGTGTTCTTCGGAGCGTTTGGTAGCGGTTATTATGGCAAGTATCTTATTATAGGACTTGTATCTTGTGACTAGTAATTACGTATGATATGTATGATGATTTTGCTTGCCTCCGTAAATATGTTCCGTTTGAGTTGGTTGTGTTTTCCGAAATTTGAAGGCTTTGTGATAATAGTGATATATTGGTATCCGTGTTAGGCGTTGTGCCATTTGTGCAGGATTGCGATGTACGTATGAGATGGTTGTACACGTGGTTGTTCAATGTATTGTGTACCGAATGTGTGTTATGTTGGTTAAGAGTCGTTGTGATGATCATGATATTTGTGTTGTTTTGGTTTACATACTTGATTGTACATTTCATTGTAATGTGGAATGGCTTGACATTTAATGATTATGAATTGTGTCGTGTCGATGTGTGTGTGTTCCAGGTAGGGTCCAGCGAGGCCTGCGGAGTTCGGTACATGATGTGTACGAACAAAGTGTGTGATCCGGTAGGGTCGACGAGGCCTCTGGTCGGTACATGACGTGTACGGACAAGTTGTGTGATCCGGTAGGGTGCAGCGAGGCCTCTGGAGTTCGGTACATGATGTGTACGAACGATGTTGTGGCCGGGTAGGGTCCGTTGAGGCCTCCGGAGTTCGGTACATGATGTGTACGAACAGTGTGTGTGGCCGGGTTGTAATATCCGGGGATAATTTTTTTTTCGTGTTACTGTTGAGTTGTACGTATTCATTTGGAATTGTACAAGTGTTGTTGTTTTGGACTGATACAATGTATATTGTATTGGAATATTTCGGGATCGAAATATTATACTTGTCGTCGGGTTAGTTTCGTCGTTTGAATGTTGGTTGGAGAGTTTGGATTTTTGGCTAAGTACACTAGCCTTAACGTACGCTATATGTGTAGATTTACGTACGTTAAGGGTTGGGTATTACGTACGTTATGCCTGTAAGGTTACGTACGTAAGGCTTGGTAGGTGGCAGGAACCTTCCTCGTAGTCGCTTTCGGCCGGTGGGTCCCGAGCATCTTCCGATCGGATCTCACTATTGCAGTCAACGGACCCTTACGTACGTTAAGAGGTGAGCTTTACGTACGTAATGTAGGTCTTGTTAACGTACGTAATAAGTTCTTGTTTACGACGTTAAGGCCTTCGTATTTTAGTCGATTAGTTACGGATTTTTCATTAAATGCGTTAATGTCTTAGTATAGCGTCGTAATGCCTCTTACGACGTTAACCATAAGTGTATAACGTGCGTAGCAATTGGTCGATCTATTTATCTTGGTTTCGTCTTTCATTTCCTCACGAACCAAAACACATTTCCTCTCCCTAGAATCGTCCATTTGGACTTGTTATTAATGTTTAGCCTCTTCCAACTCGATCTTGATCATCCTAGCTTGGATTGAAGCTTGAAGTTGGAAGCTTGTTGATGCTCCTTTGGTGTTTGGAGGCTTCTTCTTGTTCTTCTTTGGTAAGTTCCCTCAATCTCTTGTTCTTCTAGTGATTTTCGAGTTGTTGTTGTTGTTGTTTTCTTCGGGTATTGTTTGATTCATGGAGTATATCATGATTCTTCGTGGTTTTGATAAACTTTTGATGAAGAACATGTTGATATAGCTTGAGTATGATTATGTTCTTGATGTTTTAGATTGTTGGGAGGTTTTTAATCATGTCTAGGAAAGATTATGTTAAGATTGTTATATGATTAACATAGTCTTGAGATGATTATTATTGTTGGTGGTGTTCTTGTAAGATTTTAACCATTTTAGTAAGGATTTATGATGATCCAGGGGGTGATTATCATAATTTGAAAATGGTTGAGTGAACCTTGTGGTTTAATCCGAATTCATGATGCATTGATGAAGGATTTTGTTCAAACATCATGGTTATTGAATTGATGATGTTCTTGGGGTGATAATGATAATATTGATAATATTATCATTGTAAGAGGATCAATTTGATGATATTGGTGATATTATCACTTTGAGATGTTTGTTTTGATGATTGTTCTTAAATGAATCTTGTTGAATGGATTTCACAAGTGTTAAGAACGTGATGATCATGTTAATTGATCATCGAGGTGTTGGAGGATGTTAGAATTCATAGTTGAGAACTATGATGTTCGTTCGTGTGGTGTGATCGATTCGTGTTTGAATCGGGCTTTGTCCTTGTTGTTGTTTTCTATTGATTTTGTGTTTTTGAATGAATCGTTTTCATTCAAGGTTGTTCGAGTGTTTGTCACCGTCGGGAGGCGCCGTTAAATCGTTTCATGCCGGGGCGTTGATCGTGGAAGGACTTTCTCGCCTTGATTTGAGGCAAGTTTTATACTTGTCTTGGTCAATGAGATTAATGTTATCATATATGTGTATGAATGTGTTGTATCATTTCGAGACATAGTCTCTTCGTGATTTATTGATATTTGGGGATTGTTTGATACAATACCCTTCGGTGATTTTACCGATTGTGATTGTTATTCGTTAACGGCGGTTTAAGGCATTGAGATTCTTGTTGTCGATAGCGGTTCGCGGTATCGATGTATCGATTATTATTGTTGACGCTAATGTCGTTACGAGGCATCGTTGAATCGTTATTATCAATTGGAACTATTACTATGATGTTGCATTGGCGATTGAAGGCGTTTGATATATTCGTTTTCATATACATTTCGGTGGTCGGTTTAGAGCAGCGGGATATCTACTCTACCGTATCATTGGTTATCGATTAACCGTTCTGAGGTAATCGATGTATTTAATTGGGATTATCGAAGATAATTCCCATCCGTTGTATCATTGATTATCGATTAACCGTTCTGAGGTAATCGATGTATTTAATTGGGATTATCGAAGATAATTCCCATCCGTTGTATCATTGATTATCCGTTCTGAGGTAATCGATGTATTTAATTGGGATTATCGAAGATAATTCCCATCCGTTGTATCATTGGTTATCGGTTGACCGTTCTAAGGCAATCGACATATTTAATTGGGATTATCGAAGATAATTCCCATCCGTTGTATCATCGTTATCGATTGACCGTTCTAAAGGTAATCGATGTATTGAATTGGGACTGTCAAGGATAGTTTCCATCCATTGAGTTGTTGTGATCGATTGGCCATTCCAAGGCAGTTGAGGTATTTGAATTGGGACCGCCGTGGACGGAGCCCATCCGTGAGTTATTGTTGTCGTGTTGGCCGACCCAAGGCAGCACGCTATTATCCTTGTGAATTTGGTAATCTTGGGATTGTTACTGTTGTGATTAATTATGTTTTGGAGACTAGTCTCGGCTAGTGCTCGATGGGTAAGCTTGGGGCTTGAACCTTCGCGGTTGGTTTCCTAACACCTACAGTTCAGTAGGTCACGGTCACTGGGTGATCTCATTATGGGTAAGTCTGGGGCTTGAACCTTCGCGGTTGGTTTCCCAGCACCTGCAATTCAGCAGGTCACGGTCATTGGATGACCTCATTGTGATACGGCTTCGTGCCGTGGCTTCGGCCCTCATTGTGATACGGCTTCGTGCCGTGGCTTCGGCCCTCATTGTGATACGGCCGTGGCGTGGCCGGCCCTCATTGTGATACGGCTTCGTGCCGTGGCTTCGGCCCTCATTGTGATACGGCTTCGTGCCGTGGCCGGCCCTCATTGTGATACGGCTTCGTGCGTGGCCCGGCCCTCATTATTCTGACTTGGGCTGTTTTGGCTTCGGGCCATTGTGGTGATTAGCGGCTTGGTGAGTGACATTCGGTATTATGATGATAAACGGCCGGGATGTTCGGCATTAAGGCCATTGTGATGTATCGGTATTCTGTCGGAGCCTTCGGGCATTGTGATTCGTATCTATTTCGGTGTTTGGCTTGGGTTACCTTCGGGTGATGTATTGTTGCGTTACGTATTGACGATTCGCCGTTGGGCACTTGTGTTCTAACTGTTGAGCGGTATTGATCGGATGCCGTGGGCATAGTATTCCTAGATTGCTCGTTTCTTACTTTGGTTTGTGAGAATCTCGTATTACCATTACTATACTATTTCATTCTGCCCTTTTGATGCATATCATGTTGTACATATATTTGATAATCATTATCTGGATGACTGACCCCGTGGGGGCGGAACATGTTTTCATGTTTTAGGTGTTTGCGAGGAGAGAGTTGAGACACAGGGGCATGACGGTGGCGACGAGGCATTCAAGCGATACTAGTCCGAGATGTTTTGGTGTTCATGTCGGTCAGGCAGTTGGAGTACTCCAGTCTTGTCAGTTATTGTCATTTTATATTATCCGAGCAAGGCTCGTGGATGTCGTTGTATTTTATTTGGGTCATGTAGGCCCACTGTTGTCATTGAAATTCCATATCGGAATATTATGTTGGATGTCAGTGTAGGGATTGTGATTCCCCTTTTAGTCAGTTAGTTGTATTTTTGGTCGTGTTAGCCTGGTGGATCTCCTGGTGTGGGGTCCACGGCGCTGTAATAACCCAATAGGATTTGGGGGTATTACAGAAGATGGTATCAGAGAATTGGGTTGTGAGATACCCTGATAAGTGAGTTTTGTGGTTCTACCGACGCGGTAGTAGTGAACTGTCAGGTTATGACAATCTGGACAGTCGGGTTTTGTGAGTCGTGGTAATTGGACGACTGTATGAGTCATTCTTTCATCGAGTCGTCATCGGTGAAGACTAGTATCGCAAGACCTCGAAGCTTCGTATGACCTGTGTAAGGACTCGATTCTCTTGTATGTTCATACATTCATTATGCCATTGATTATACATGTTTTGTTGAAATCTGTAGGTAACATTTGTGTTACGATTCATCCATGATTATTTGTTTTGGGAGAGTGTGGGCTCAGTATTGGCTATAATTAGCATGTTTGAGGTGACTATTTATCTGTTGAGTATGTATATTCATGTTTGGCTAATGACTTGGCATTGTGGATTGGCCGTTGAGGCATATTTGAGCTTTGTTCATTATCGAACGTTATTCTTTCAGTATGGAAAGAGGAATCCGAGGACGTAGCAGAGGGGGTAAAGGCTGCAGAGCAGGCCGATACCCAGAACCTCATGTTTATACGCGTACGGGTGCCGATATGGATCAGAATTCAGCCGGAGATGTGACTTATGCGACCGGTTCCCCTTCGGAACGTCATACTCGAGTCGATCAGACTGAGAGTGACCACATCGACCCTTACTTGCTCATGAGGGGCATGATGACCCAGATGACTCAGATGACACAGATAATGGAAACCATACAGACCTCAGTGGTACGTGGTCCACCGCAGCAGGGATCCCATGTGCCGTTTTATGGACAGTCCAGGAGAGTGAGTCAGATTATCGGCGACATCTCTCGTCAGAGGCCGCCTATTTTTGAGGGTTCGTCGGAACCAGCTGATATTGTTCATTGGCTTGAACATTTTGATAAACTCTTCGACATGGTTCAGTGTCCGGAAGAGAGTAAGGTGGCAGTAGCGGCTTACTATTTGAGTAAAGGCGCTTATTCTTGGTGGCTTTCTGTGAAACCCACCGATCGTGATTGTGCTTGGAGCGAGTTTAAGACTCTCATGTTAGAGAGATATTATCCGGCTCCACTTCGTGAAGCCAAGTTGTCAGAGGTTTTGAACCCCGAATCCGTCGAGGATGAGGGTGTTATTGTTATTGCGGAGAAGTTTCAGGGACTCCTTGATTTGCTTCATCATTATCCGTACCGAGGCGGATAAGATCAAGTATTTTAGCAAGAGGTGAACCCGCGATTGAGGATGCGATTGTTCAACCATAATTGCAATTCACTTGGTGAATTCATCGAGAAGGCTCTTGGAGCAGAGCTTTTGATCAAGGAGCTTGCTCGGAAGAACCCTTCAGTTTCTTCCGGTGAGAGGACTAGGATGCCGGTTCGTTCAGAAGGACATCGGGATCCGACGTCCAAGAGGTCGTCTTTTAGTCGTCTTCGTGCTGGGAAATCATCTTCTTCTCGGCGAGTTCGACCGTTGTTTGCTTTAATTGTGATTCGGGGCACGTTAGCACCCGTTATCTTATGCCCGACTATTGTTTGTTTTCTGTGTGGGAATCCAGGACACCTTCAGAAATACTGCAGGAGTTCTAGTGCCAGTAGATCTCAAGGAAGCTCAGAGGCCTCGAGAGATTTTGTTGCTTCAGTCCGTACTCCATCCAAGGGGTCATATCGGGCTTCGGGAGCCAGAGGTATGGACACTCGAGGAGGAGCGGCGAGCTCAGATTTGGGTCTTCCTCGAGTCGATGAGATCGATGAGTTCGATGACCCGGAGGGTGTTGATTTTGGATACATTTGAGATGTGGCCTTGATTTGTATTTTCCTTGTTTTTCGGACTGATGTTTTGACTCAGTCTATATTGTAGTATTGTGGTTGTGAACCATTTATTATTGATCTATCTTGTTATGATAGCTTTTGAGAATCTTGAGATTTGAGGTCGTGTGATGTGTTTTTCCTTCCTTTTTGGTGTTATACCCGAGATTTTGTAATAATCTGGGTAATTGTTCATTTCAATCCGAGACGCCGAGTCGTGAGGACTTGGCTGTGCAGTTGATATGGTCCCGAGGACCACATATGCGTTGTTATTTTCCTTTTGTGGCATGAGTCAGTGTTTGCTTGAGCGTTTAATGCCGATGAGAACTGGGGAGTGTACACCGATGATTGTAGACATGTATAATCGGCGGCATCCGCGGGGTGTGTACGCCGGTGTTACGAGTCTTGCGGGTGGTGCGACTTCCTGACTGGTCTCTGACGGAGGAGTTATGATTCGATTGATCTCGCACTTGATTGAGTATTTTATCCCTTGTTTTTCGACGAGGAGACGCAAGAAACCCGTGGGGTTGGCCCGATTACTCAGGCGAAGTGGTTCGCAGTGAGGAGTATTCCTGGAGATGTTGTTTTCTTATCCTGATGGATAGTTCGTGCCCCGTGTTTTTTCACCCTGAGTTTCGGGGACGAAACTCTTTTTAAGGGGGGAGTATGTAATATCCGGGGATAATTTTTTTTTCGTGTTACTGTTGAGTTGTACGTATTCATTTGGAATTATACAAGTGTTGTTGTTTTGGACTGATACAATGTATATTGTATTGGAATATTTCGGGATCGAAATATTATACTTGTCGTCGGGTTAGTTTCGTCGTTTGAATGTTGGTTGGAGAGTTTGGATTTTTGGCTAAGTACACTAGCCTTAACGTACGCTATATGTGTAGATTTACGTACGTTAAGGGTTGGGTATTACGTACGTTATGCCTGTAAGGTTACGTACGTAAGGCTTGGTAGGTGGCAGGAACCTTCCTCGTAGTCGCTTTCGGCCGGTGGGTCCCGAGCATCTTCCGATCGGATCTCACTATTGCAGTCAACGGACCCTTACGTACGTTAAGAGGTGAGCTTTACGTACGTAATGTAGGTCTTGTTAATGTACGTAATAAGTTCTTGTTTACGTACGTTAAGGCCTTCGTATTTTAGTCCAGTTAGTTCTGGATTTTTCATTACGTACGTTAATGTCTTAGTATAGCGTACGTAATGCCTCTTACGTACGTTAACCATAAGTGTATAACGACGTAGCAGATTGGTCGATCTATTTATCTTGGTTTCGTCTTTCATTTCCTCACGAACCAAAACACATTTCCTCTCCCTATAATCGTCCATTTGGACTTGTTATTAATGTTTAGCCTCTTCCAACTCGATCTTGATCATCCTAGCTTGGATTGAAGCTTGAAGTTGGAAGCTTGTTGATGCTCCTTTGGTGTTTGGAGGCTTCTTCTTGTTCTTCTTTGGTAAGTTCCCTCAATCTCTTGTTCTTCTAGTGATTTTCGAGTTGTTGTTGTTGTTTTCTTCGGGTATTGTTTGATTCATGGAGTATATCATGATTCTTCGTGGTTTTGATAAACTTTTGATGAAGAACATGTTGGTATAGCTTGAGTATGATTATGTTCTTGATGTTTTAGATTGTTGGGAGGTTTTTAATCATGTCTAGGAAAGATTATGTTAAGATTGTTATATGATTAACATAGTCTTGAGATGATTATTATTGTTGGTGGTGTTCTTGTAAGATTTTAACCATTTTAGTAAGGATTTATGATGATCCAGGGGGTGATTATCATAATTTGAAAATGGTTGAGTGAACCTTGTGGTTTAATCCGAATTCATGATGCATTGATGAAGGATTTTGTTCAAACATCATGGTTATTGAATTGATGATGTTCTTGGGGTGATAATGATAATATTGATAATATTATCATTGTAAGAGGATCAATTTGATGATATTGGTGATATTATCACTTTGAGATGTTTGTTTTGATGATTGTTCTTAAATGAATCTTGTTGAATGGATTTCACAAGTGTTAAGAACGTGATGATCATGTTAATTGATCATCGAGGTGTTGGAGGATGTTAGAATTCATAGTTGAGAACTATGATGTTCGTTCGTGTGGTGTGATCGATTCGTGTTTGAATCGGGCTTTGTCCTTGTCGTTGTTTTCTATTGATTTTGTGTTTTTGAATGAATCGTTTTCATTCAAGGTTGTTCGAGTGTTTGTCACCGTCGGGAGGCGCCGTTCGTCGTTTCATGCCAGGACGTTGATCGTGGAAGGACTTTCTCGCCTTCAGTTTGAGGCAAGTTTTATACTTGTACTGGTCAATGAGATTAATGTTATCATATATGTGTATGAATGTGTTGTATCATTTCGAGACATAGTCTCTTCGTGATTTATTGATATTTGGGGATTGTTTGATACAATACCCTTCGGTGATTTTACGATTGTGATTGTTATTCGTTAACGGCCGGTTTAAGGCATTGAGATTCTTGTTGTCGATAGCCGGTTCGCGGTATCGATGTATCGATTATTATTGTTGACGCTAATGTCGTTCTGAGGCATCGTTGAATCGTTATTATCGAATTGGAACTATTACTATGATGTTGCATTGGCCGATTGAAGGCGTTTGATATATTCGTTTTCATATCTGTTTCGGTGGTCGGTTTAGAACGCCGGGATATCTACTCTACCGTATCATTGGTTATCGATTAACCGTTCTGAGGTAATCGATGTATTTAATTGGGATTATCGAAGATAATTCCCATCCGTTGTATCATTGATTATCGATTAACCGTTCTGAGGTAATCGATGTATTTAATTGGGATTATCAAAGATAATTCCCATCCGTTGTATCATTGATTATCCGTTCTGAGGTAATCGATGTATTTAATTGGGATTATCGAAGATAATTCCCATCCGTTGTATCATTGGTTATCGGTTGACCGTTCTAAGGCAATCGACATATTTAATTGGGATTATCGAAGATAATTCTCATCCGTTGTATCATCGTTATCGATTGACCGTTCTAAAGGTAATCGATGTATTGAATTGGGACTGTCAAGGATAGTTTCCATCCGTTGAGTTGTTGTGATCGATTGGCCATTCCAAGGCAGTTGAGGTATTTGAATTGGGACCGCCGTGGACGGAGCCCATCCGTGAGTTATTGTTGTCGTGTTGGCCGACCCAAGGCAGCACGCTATTATCCTTGTGAATTTGGTAATCTTGGGATTGTTACTGTTGTGATTAATTATGTTTTGGAGACTAGTCTCGGCTAGTGCTCGATGGGTAAGCTTGGGGCTTGAACCTTCGCGGTTGGTTTCCCAACACCTACGATTCGATGAGTCACGGTCCTTTGGGTGATCTCATTATGGGTAAGTGCGGGGCTTGAACCTTCGCGGTTGGTTTCCCGGCTGCAATTCAGTCACGGTCATTGGATGACCTCATTGTGATCTGACTTCTTGCCGTGGCCCGGCCCTCATTGTGATACGGCTTCGTGCGTGGCCCGGCCCTCATTGTGATACGGCTTCGTGCGTGGCCGCCCTCATTGTTCTGACTTAATTTGTTTGGCTTCGGGCCATTGTGGTGATTGACGGCTTGGTGAGTGACATTCAGGGTATTATGATGATAAACAGCTTCGGGATGTTCGGCTGTTAAGGCCATTGTGATGTATCGGTATTCCTGTCGGAGCCTTCGGGCATTGTGATTCGTATCTATTTCAGTGTTTGGCTTGGGTTACCTTCGGGTGATGTATTGTTGCGTTCTGTATTGACGATTCGTCGTTGGGCACTTGTGTTCTAACCTGTTGAGCAGGTATTGATCGGATGCCGTGGGCATAGTATTCCACGAATGCTCGTTTCTTACTTTGGTTTGTGAGCATCTCGTATTACCATTACTATACTATTTCATTCGGCCCTTTTGATGCATATCATGTTGTACATATATTTGATAATCATTATATGGATGACTGACCCCGTGGGGGCGGAACATGTTTTCATGTTTTAGGTGTTTGCGAGGAGAGAGTTGAGACACAGGGGCATGACGGTGGCGACGAGGCATTCAAGCGATACTAGTCCGAGATGTTTTGGTGTTCATGTCGGTCAGGCAGTTGGAGTACTCCAGTCTTGTCAGTTATTGTCATTTTATATTATCCGAGCAAGGCTCGTGGATGTCGTTGTATTTTATTTGGGTCATGTAGGTCCACGGCGCTGTAATAACCCAATAGGATTTGGGGGTGTTACACGGGTAGGGTCCGTTGAGGCCTCCGGAGTTCGGTACATGATGTGTACGAACAGTGTGTGTGGTCCGGGTAAGGTCCGTCGAGGCCTCCGGAGTTCGGTACATGATGTGTATGAACAATGATCGTGTAGCAGTGATTGTTCGGGTAACATTTTAAATATGGATCTCGGACTCATAATGATATATTATTTAGTATGCTTTGAAACGAGAATCGGGCTAAGGCCCTAATGTTTACGAAAAGGTTTTGTAAATTGGGAGTCGAGGTCCAAAAGAATTTCTGCTTTAAAAATCCCCGAGATGATGTGTTCCTTTTCAAATATCTCTTATTTGAGTTCGAAATTCTAAAACTTCTCGGGAACATTTTGATAATTGATTTCCGTATTAAATTCGTAGTTGCTATTTGCTTGTTACATTTCGTATGGTTTGATACATGCACTAGTAAAACAGTGGAGTTTTACTAACCCCCGAGTATTCGGGGGGTGGATGTCTGTTTTGCGTCCAGGTACATGCAGATTCAGGGGAGAAGTCACAGGATTGGCACAAGAGGATGACGAGCTGCGATACTAATCAAGAGTCGAGAGTTGGTAGAGTTTGGTTGTATTGTTAGAGTTCATTCAGTCTTCCGCTGTATTGTGTTTCGACCCCTGTGTGGGTAATGTTGTTAGTCGATTACATTGATAGAGTTGTGTGACCTCATCGGTCTGTGTGTTTATGTGTAAGTGACCTTAACGGTCTGTATTATTATATTGTTTGACCCTGGTCGGGCAAGCATTTGGTTGTTTATGGACGTTTAGCCTGGTAGATCCTTGCGGAAAGGGTTTACGGCGTGTAATATTCCCTGAGCGGATTGGGGGTGTTACAGATTGTGCCTTTGATTGTATTGTGGTGCTATTCTGTGTATTGGGTCGAGGGCCCTGTGAAACGTTGAGATGATTGATCTCGTGATGATGTTAATTGGATGGGGTTGAGAACCCCGTGAGATGTTGTAATGATTTCGTTTGTGCCTGTGTTCTATAAATTGGATTGAGGATCCTGAATAATGTTGACATATTTTCGTGCAATCATTCTCCATATCTTGGGTCGAGAACCCGAGAGCTCTTGAAATTATTTTCTAAAAGCATCCCCATTCGATTTTTGTTTAAAAACCCAAGACGACCCGAGTCATTAATAATGTTTTCAAACTATCTTATCAAAATACTTTTCCCTTATAAGAATAGATTTACAAAGTAAATCTTTTGACTCCTTGGGCTCGTTTAAAGTTTAATTAGTGTTATGTTCCATATAGAGAATATGACTATGTGATTATTGTTCACCTTGTGTATACGAATGCTATACTGTGTAGACTTTGGGAATGTATGGTTTGTGTTAAGACTTCACGATGGTTGAATTTTGTGTTGTTACTGTTCGTATATCTTGTATATTATGTACTTGCACTAGCAAAATTCCAGTTTGCTAACCCCGAGTTTTCGGGGGGTGGGTGCCTGTTATGCGCTCAGGTTTTGGCAGCTCGGGAGCAGTCACGGGATTGGCTTGGAAGAAGATGGAAGACGACGATGCTAATCACACGAGAGTCAGAGTCTTTCCTTTTGTTTTCACTTTGGTCGGCATCCCCCTTTTTGGTCGAGTATTCACCCTTGCGTGGGTGTAGTTTTCATTTATTAAATTCAGTTGTCATTTTTTTCTATATTGCAGTTTATTCTTGTCATTGTAAGGTGAGTTTCTTTAGTTCTGAATTGTTTAATGACCTTGTCGGTTCGCTTTGTAATTAGATTGACCCCGGTCGGTTAATCATTTAAGTAGTCTATTGGAGTGTAGCCTGGTAGATCCTTGTGAGAAGGGTCTACGGCGTGTGATATTCCCGGACGTATTCTGGGGATGTTACACTTGATCGATCCGATTTTTGCGGTTTGGTTTTATCCGGTTGGACCAGTTTATCTTCCGCTGCGTATTTCGATTTATCACCGAACCCAACACTTGTAACGGCTCACTAAAAAGAGTCGTTGCAACACTAAATAACTCTCTGATGGTGTCATCTCTATGACTCGACCCGTCATCTTGACGAGCATGTTTCTTCGGTCGCTCAGATTGCTCAATATCCTGTTTCAAATAGAAGAGTGTAAAAACCAACTATAACCGGAGTATCTTTTATTTAGATTTAATATTAAAAAAAAAAACACAAAAGAAATATACCTTGATAAAGTCGGCAACGATAAGATTCTTTGGCCATGCAGTGAAGATACCTAGAGCTTTCCTCACTAAGCTTACCTCTTCAATTGGTATAGGGACTTTGGCACTGCCATCTACGGTCTCCTCAACTACTACCTTAACCAAATGAGCTGGTAAACAATGTAGGGTAGAATCTCCATGATGAACTCGACTAATAGCAACTAGACGAGGAGGATGCTCATCCGCATAAAATTCAAATTGACCAATGTCCCCAGACGGAGTCTTCCCTCCTGAAGGGCCAGAAATAGCATTGGCACAACTCCCCTTCGTACTGACACGGGTAACATGATCATCAGTTGTACTTAGATCGACGTGGGGCTGCTCGGAATGAGCACCCAAAGACTCCAATGTTTAGCCGAATGCTTTCATCAAACTTTGTATGACATCATATGTGATCTTCTTCGTTAGTTCCTCCAACACACTTTCATTTATTGAAGATGCAGATCGACGTAAAGATGGTCCAAAATAATCTCGAACGCCTACACTAAATCCAATGCCACGAACACGGCTTGGGTGGTCCGGTCTCCCAATAGCCTCAGCCAATATATCATGTCGTACCTCAGAAATGAAGCTACCCTGTGTACACTGCTCCTCCAACTCACCCTACAAAAGAAAGATTTTTCGTAAGTGAAAACAAAAGTGAAACACATAAATGAACTGTTAATGTTTTTTTCGTAAGGATAGAAAAAAATAACTTTGTTTCATAAGTGAAACATAAAAATGAACTTTGAAGTTTTAATCATAATTCGAACACAACCTTTAAATATTTGCAATTAAATATTATGATTTTTATTTTGAAAGTTTGGAATTTAATTGCAAAACAAAAATTACCGGAATAGATTTTTGTAAAGATAAGAAAAGTAAGTGTATTTAATTTTAAATACATTGTCAAATATTAAATGATATTTTCAACAAACGATCTTAGTAACAATCTCTCGTGCATCATCTGATGACACTCCCCCAAATCTTTTTGGCGATCAAGCTTCCACCGCTGATGACGTGAAGGAGGAGATTGAGGATCAATAATAACATCTTCTCTATCATTCATCTTCCTCTACATCTCCCGTACTTCCACAAAATCATATCCTACTCGAGCCATAGTATGGGGAGCATTGTTCAGTTTTGCTATCTCTTGTTTCTTAATTCTCTTTTACTGCAAATAAATATTTGCAAGGAATCGAAATAATATGTAAGAAAATGAGAATCATAAACACTAATGAAATAGAAAAAGTCTTTTGAATATAGATTTAGCTCCCAAGTAGGGTCCTCATGAGTATTTTAGAATTCTTTCCAGTCATCTTCTGAAATACCATACTTCTCACAAGGAGACAACTCTTTCGATGGACTATATGTATACGCACCGGTCAAATCAATCTTAAATTGACTCCACATCATGCCTATAAACTGCAACGTCTTCTTGCGAAATTGGCCAGTATTGCTAATTTGACTGACATCAAAGTTGGCCTACATTGACAATTCAAATTGAAACGTTATCGATAATACAAATTTTAAATTATTTATATTAATTTCTATTTTTTATAAAATAATTTTCTTAAATTAATATTTTTTCATAAATTTCAGTTTTATAAAATAATTTTCAGAGTATTTAAATTAATGTTTGTTTTTAAATTATTTAAATTAATTTCAGTTTTTGTTAAATAATTTACTTAAATTAATGTTTTTTCCTAAATTCCAGTTTTATTCCAAATTATTTAAATGTAATTCAATTTTTTAAATTATTTAAATTAATTTTAGTTTTATAAAGTAATTTACTTAAATTAATATTTTTTCATAAATTTTAGTTTTATTCCAGATTATTTAAATTGGATTCAGTTTTTAAAATTATTTAAATTAATTTCAGTTCTTATAAAATACACTTAACTTAATATTTTTTCCTAAATTTCAATTTTATTCCAGATTATTTAAATTTAATTCAGTTTATAAATTATTTAAATTAATTTCAACTTTTATAAAATAATTTACATAAATTAATGTTTTCCATAAATTTTAGTTTTATTCCAGAATATTTAAATTTAATTCAATTTTTTAAATTATTTAAATTAATTTCAGTTTTTTAAATTATATTAACACAAAGTGAAACACATAAATTAAGCACAAAAGTAGTGCACCTACCAATAAATCCTGTCAAAAGATTTCCTTATCCGGCTTGTCGGGTACATAATTCCATCTATCGTATAGTATGGAAACATGATCTTTTGCAAGCTTACCCAAATAAGTACTTAATTTGGTTTTGTGTCCGTACTTAATTTCCCCCTGACTAGATCGATGTCAAGATGTAGCTTTTTCCCATCTACATGCCGTTTGGACATACTTCTACATCACGTAGGATTTCTCGATGTAGAAGTAGTCTGCATATAAGGAGAAGCAGCGGAATGAGGAGGAGAATGACGAGGAGTACGAGGGGAATGAGAAGGAAAAGGAGGAGGATACCGAGAAGAAGCCATGTGCCTGCATAAACAATAAAATATTGTCAAACACAACATAAACCAAGAGAATGGAAGTTACACAGTTCACACTTGTTCTTATTTTTTTTATCTATTGATAATGATCTACACATACAAGTTATAACTATATATATTGTATGGGTTCTATAAATAAATTATAAATTATATGTTTGGTATATGACTATATGTTTGGTATTCTACACATGCTTTTTGCTGACGACAGTTAGTGGCGGAGTCGAGGAGGGAGGTGAACTCGAAGTTGGAGCTTTGGAGGTCTAAGTTAGAATCCCAGGGCTTGCGTGTGAGTCATTCTAAGACCGAGTATCTCTGGTGTAACTTTAGTGGTGACGCCAACGAGGAAGATGTAGAGGTAATGATTGCGGATCAGATCGTACCCCGTACGGATAAGTTCAAGTATTTGGGTTCGATCATTTAGAAGGAAGGTGAGTGTGAAGATGATGTCACTCATCGCATCAAGGTGGGGTGGCTAAGGTGGAGAGCAGCGATAGGGGTCCTGTGCGACAAGAAAATCCCTCTAAAGTTGAAGGGTAAATTCTATAGAGCGGCAATCCAACCTGCAATGTTGTATGGCTCCGAATGTTGGGCGATGAAGAAGTCGCTTGAAGCGGCTGAAATGAGAATGTTACGCTGGTCGTGTGGTCGCACAATGTTAGATAGAATCTCGAATGGGGTCTTCAGGAACGCGCTAAAAGTGGCGCCCATTTCAGCGAAAGTTAGGGAAGGGAGATTGAGATGGTTTGGCCACATCCGCAGGAGGCAGGCATCTGCTCCGGTGAGGAGTAGGGCTGTTATTGGGCTGGTAGATCCGAGAACTGGACCGAGATCCGGACCGAAAAACCGGGACCGATCCGGACCGATAAGCTTATCGGTCCGGGAATGAATACCAATTTTTTACCCGGTATCCGATAGGACCCGGACCGGTAACCCGGTAATAAAACACTATAAAAACGCGAGAATAGGGTTTTCTGCGTTCATTTCTTTCTTCTCCTGTTTGAGAAGTCCGTCGTCGCTCTCAGTCTCTCATCTCTGCCTCTCTCTCTCGTCTTTCACTCTCCATCCTTTTTTTCTCTTTGATTTTACAGAACCTCAAGCTAACCTGAGGATTTTAATCCTTGAATCCATAAACAAGAAGGCCGATTCAGTGTTTTTTCATCTCGATCTTCAACCGATTTCAACATATTCAAGTTCCACATATAAAATCTTGTGAGTATTTAAGCGATTTCTTGTGAGTATTTGAGCGATTTTTTTGTGAGTATTTTTTTGTTAATGGCTTCATTATGTTATTCATCGGGGTTTCGAATTAGGGTTTCCAATTTTCGGTTTTTTATCTTATTGGGTTTTCAAATTAGGGATTTTGTAGTTAGGGTTTCAAATTAGGGGTTTTCTACGATTTCCAATTTTGGTTTTATCTTATTTGGGATTTTTAATTAGGGTTTTTATCTTATTTGGGTATTTTGAATAATAACAGTGGCTTCTTTTTTTTAACATTGCCTACTTTTGAAACAGTGGCTTCTTTTGAAACAATGTTAAAATAGGTTTTATATGTGGTTTCAATTAGTTGTTTTCAAATTATTTGTAATTTACTTGTTATTTTTAACTTGTATATGAGATGTCTTATCAGGATTCTTGTTGTAGTCCAATGATGAATGATGAATTCGATATTGATGTGGATGATGATGAGGTCAGAGGAGGGATTGAGATTGGATAACTGTTGGACATCAATGATAATAGTCAAACTAAAGGGTCAACCGCTGATGGTCAAGCCGCAGCTTTGGATGACCCTGTCAGGAGAACAAGATCAAAGAAATCTATTGTCCATACTGAGATGGAAGTAATTACTCTTCCAGATGGAAAAAAGAAATGGAAGTGCAAATGGTGTGGTGCTCTTTATACTTTTGATCTTGTGCATGGCAGTACATCCAATGCTAGGAAGCACTTGAAATCCTGTGTTCAAAGAAAACTGAAACTAGATCCATCGAAAAACTCGGCTCTCAATCAAGGTTAAAGACTGATCATTTACTAGTGATAGTGATAATCCTTCTCTTGTTGCTTGGAAATATGATCATGCTAAGGTTAAGGTCCTACACCGCCACATGGTATTAGGACATGAATTTCCTTTTCGATGATGGAGGGTGTTATTGTCAATAGATTTTTGAGGAAATTAATCCTCAATATAAAGGATTACTAGGCATGCGGTGAAAGCAGTGCCAAAAATATTACAATGATGAGAAGAATAAGATGAAAGCGTAATGTCTAAGATTAATAAAATAGGGTTAACCACGACTTGTGGTGGTCAAGTGATCGAGAATTGGTTACATGGTATGTGAGCCATTTCATTGACTCTAAATGGCAACTACATAAAAGAGTTTTGTCTTTTTGTAATGTCCCACCACCTCATAGTGGTGAGGTTCTTGCTAGGAGTTGTTGAGGGTTATGGATGATGGAAAATTAGAGAAAAGGTTGTGTCAATAATGATTGACAATGCATCAAATGATGCTTGCATAAATAGGTTAAAGCATGATTTTAGGCATAGAGGAAAATTGCCTCTAGATGGCCAAATATTTCATGTTAGATGTTGTGCACATATCTTGAATTTCTTTGGTTCGGGATGGACTTGATATTATGAGGCCAATAGTTGATACTATCGGGCGGGGTGAAATATCTCACAGGTTACGGAGCTAGATGCAAAGATTTTGCTAAAATTGTGAAGGAGTTGGGAATGGTGGTAAAATGCAAGTGTTGGATACCAAAACAAGGTGGAACTCAACACACAAAATGTTGAGTCTTTATTTCTATAAAGATGTATGGCGGATATCTTTGAAGAAAATGGGGCATTTATACACTATTTGCTGATGAAGTAGATTGGGAGATGATTTACGATATTTGCACCTTCTTGCAAGTTTTTGTTGATGTTACAAATATAATAAGTGGCGGTTCTTATCCACATGCAATCTGTTCTTGGTGAGCTCTTTAGAGTTAAAGTTTTGTTGGACAAACATTACGAGGCTTGAAAGACACACCTTGATTTTGTTGCTAAAATGAAGGAGAAATATGACAAATCTGGAGCCAAAGCAATTTATTAATTTCAATTGGTGCGATTCTTGATCCTAGTAAGCGTCTGAATCGATACTACACTGTTATCTTGTTGTTGCCTATCTTGTTGCCAATCTTGTTCCCTCTCTTTTGCCCATGGTGATACTGAACTGATACAGAACAGATACTACACTATGATCTGGTTGTTTTTTATCGTGTTGCCTTCAAAGCGATACAATGTAGCGATACTACAATCGATATCTAATCGATACTACACTTTTATCTTCTTGTTGCCTATCTTGTTACCTATCTTTTGTCAATGTTTATACTAAATCGTCTGTAATCGATATTACACTTTTATCTTGTTGCCTTCAAAACTGATACTACACTTTGATACAGAACTGATACTACACTGATACAAAACTGATACAGAAGTGATACTTGTAATATCCGCAATTTCGAATTTCGGTAATTTTCTTTTTTTTCGGAGGAAGTCCGTTTTGACGACTCGCTCATGACCGTTTCGTCATTTCGAAAATGATTAATTCTGCACTTTTTGTCATCCGAGTTCGTTTCGGTATCGTTTTGTTGAGTTCCGAGCTTTTTAGCGACTTTTCCGCACTTGAGTTCGATTCTTGCGAATCTCGTCCGAAACTGTTGTTTCGAGTTTCTCGTAAGTTCATTTAATGTTATTATTCATGTTGCGAGCTTTGGTTTAGTGTTTCGATCGCGTATCGTGATTTTCGGACGTTTTGGGCCATTTTCGTAATTTCCCAAAGTTTTGGGTAATTACTTCCGTTGTTGAATTCCGAGCCTTCGGGTGGTCGGAATTGTGTGTTCTCTTAGCTCTTAGATTCGTCTTTGCGAGTACGTCGTAACCGTATCATCGATTCGTATTCGTGTTCGGATTTGGGTCGTTCGGGCCGTCGGAGTTGGCCGGCCGAGTCATGGCCGGGCAACACAGGCCTGAGCCGGCAGCCGAGTCACGGCCGGTAGTGCTCGGCAGCTTCTGGCCGAGTCACGGCCGCGTGTCCAGCGATTCTGGCCGAGCGATCTGAGCCGCGGCACACGCTGGCGGGCAGCGGCACAATCTGTGGCATTTTCTCGGGCCAGTGTGCACGGGTGCGCGGCACACTCCGGCGAGCCGCGGCTGCTTGCCGACCAGGGAGGCATTTTTGGGCTTTGTCCGCGGCACACTCATTGAGCCGCGGCACACTGTGCAGTCTATTTATGGCCCTGCAGACGTTTTCTTCAGCCATTTTCACTCGGTTTTCTTCTCTTCCGCGGTTGGAGCTTGGTAAATCATGGAGAGATGTTGTTGGACAATCAATCCATGAAGTTTTGGAGTTCATATCATCAATCATCCATCCTATAACACCCTCCGATCTACCGAATCAGGTCAGATTTCCTAGAAATCTAGTTTTGGGGAATTTGGGTGTTTTGGTTGTTTTCGTCCGATTAATCCGATTTAACTTAGGATTATGATGGATTGATGATTAATTAGATGTATTATATCATTTCCCTTGTTATTCCATGGTTGGATCGTATCGATTCGTTGTTTTGGTCAAGTTCTTGATCGACGCCTTGAAGGTGTCCGGTAAAATGTCATAGAGGGGTTTTCGGGCGTTCTACGATTATTCTTCACTGTATGATCGTTGATTTATTAATTGTATGATGTTATGGTCGTGTTTCTTGCGAAGAAACCGTGTTGAACCCTTCCGTTCATCGTCGTCTTCCTTTTCGATAGCATCGGGCGTTTCGAAGCTTTCCGGTTGAGCCGTGTTCGTCGGAATACTTGCGTGCCAATTTCGAGGCAAGTACCTTGCCCATACTTTTCTTATTTTGTGGATATGATGATCGGTGATCGTCTTGGTGTGTTTGTTTGGTTGTTTGAAATGAAGTTTCAAAAGATTTCGGTTTGGCCTCGTTAAAGGCTTTCTTTCAAACGCGTGTGTTTGTGAACGGTGTTTTGAGAATTGATTATGATTTGGTTATTTTGAACGTTGAAGGCTTTTATGATGATACTCCTATTGTTTAAGTTATGGAATCGTGTATTCCGTATTTAATCTTGTTATTGTATTTTTGAAGAGTTTAATAATGGTGTCGAGTTAATGGCCATCTCTAGTGAGTATTCTTAATGAACTTACATTCTTAGCATGTTAGTATTGCATGAGTAACGTGTGTGTGTGTATGCTCACTGCGGGTTAGATCCGACGGGATCTCGGTAGGGATCCACGAAGCTGTGGGTCCGCGGTTAATTGTGGTGCATTTTACAAATGTGATTCGATATTGGCATTTCCGGAAATGAGTGCTTTTGAATGGTTTTCATGATTGCATGCATTGACTAAGTGTGTAAGAGGTAAGTTGTTCGTTTGGCCTACTTGGCTAGGATGGCTCTAGAGTATTTTGTTGTTTGTTTTAAATCCTTTATTTTTAGATTTTGATGTTGGGAGACGAACCTTGTGGTCGTTCTTGTGTACTGTGAGTTGATGAGATTTGGGTCTAAAATCCCAACATTTTTGTAAAAGTCATTTTACGGATTTGGGGCTAAAATCCCAACGGTTTGGTAAAGGTCGTTTTTCGGAAAGTAAACCTTTGGGGCGGTGACCCCTTTCGTATTTTGGGTTTTTGAAAAGTAGGATTTGATAATCCTAAATCATTTTCTATTAAAACTCCCGATGGTATTTCAAATCATTTTATAGATTGTTTCCCTTGATATTTTGATCTTGAAATTTTGGGAAGTCTTTACTCAAACTCTCACCTCGGGAAGTGTTCATCTTGTTGTATTTGAATCTTTGAGGATTCCGAATTATTATCGTTCGTGGAATGTGAATTGTATGGCTCGTATTTGCACTTTGTTCTTGCACTAGCAAAACAGTGGAGTTTTGCTAACCCCAGTATTCGGGGTGGATGTCTATTTTGCATTCGGGTTTTGGAGCATAACACAGGGTCGGCACGAAGGATGATGAAAGATGAACGATACTAATCACACGAGGACCCGTTGATGTCGTATTGGTCTAGTTGTATTTTCTTTTCATTGCAGTATCTTTTCCCCGTTGTACGGGAGTTTATTGTACTTTGACCCCTGCGTGGGTATATGTTGTAATTGAGTTGTATATTTTCATTGAAAGACCAAATCGGTCTCTCGAGTCATTTAGCCTTGAAGGCATTGTCGAGATGTTAAATGTTGTTACCAGCCTGGTAGATCTTCGAGGAGAGGGTCTACGGCGTGTAATATCCCTGAGTGGATTGGGGGTGTTACATAAATGGTATCGGAGCTTAGGTTGTGGAAACCTAGGCTGTCGGGTCAGTGGTGTCTATTGAGTTTTGTCTCGTCGGATTTAGTCTGACTGAGTCGTGTCGCGACGCGTCGTTTGAGTTTGTTGGTCGTGATTAGTATCGTGGGCCGATCATCATCTTCGTGCGACCTGTGGAAGTAAGTCTCCCTTCTTTGTGTTGTGCCTCGTGTGACAAGAGCTATTTTTTTATGATTATTTGTTAAGTGATGGAATCCTTATGTGGATTTTGATTTCACGATATGTATTTAGTCGACTCTCGTATTTGATTTATACGAGGAGTGTCGTTGCTTGTGATGTCTTTTTATTGTTGTTTTTGTCCGTTACCGATGATTTTCGAATCAATTTGCACGTCTTACAAGTTCTCTTGTGGAAGCTTTGTGCTTATACACGTACGACTTGTTCACTAGTCAGTACGGAAGGGTCCTTAGAGACCTCGAATGGGGTCAGTGGTTTTGTTCTGAATCCTAGGCGGTCTTCGACTGTGGTATTTTATCGTTTGTTTCCGTTTAAAGACATGTATTGTCTTGATTTTAAACGTTTTGATGCGTGTACTAGGAGTTGTTTTAGTGAACGTCGATATGCGTGAGTTTTGGGCATTCTGGCCTATTGGATTTTTGAAAACCTTGAGTGTCTTAAAAAAAAAAAAAAAAAAAATCGAGACATATTTTTCAAATGAGTTATTTTCTTGTGGTACATCCAAGGTGCCACAATATATTTCAAAATTTTTCTACCTCGAGGACCAAAATGTTTTGAGATATTTTCAATGTTTTAGAAACACTTTTATTTAGACCCAAGGGTCGAATATTTTGAAAGTTTTCACTAAGAGAAAGTGGCCTCATTTTTATCAAATGCGAAATGGTTCTCCAAAGTCTCGATAACGATGTTCCACGTTTGTACTTTTTGAAAGGTGATACTCAAGATCAACCGGTGTTCTTCTAAATTATTTTCAAAATGAGATTTTCGTTTTTAAAACCTATCCATTCCCATTTGAAGGCTGGGTATGTATGGGTGATGTTCGCGTTGTCATTTTGATGTTTGCTCCCGAGTATGATCGAATTGGCGGTGTGAGCGTTGAGTCGTTTTCCACACATTTGTTGTGTTAGCCCCCTGTGAGAGGCGGGATGTTGGTGTTGAACATTGTCGCCTCGTGGTGATTTCTGCGTTGTCGCGCATGTGCGAACTGTTAGAGCTTGGTTTGGTATGACCGTGTGCATCGGTGATGGTTCCGTTATGTGTCGGTTGTTTAATCTCTTGTTACCTTGCTCTCGTTTTTGTGAATTTCGTGGACGAGGTCGGAGGTAATACCCATACTATTTTGACTTCGGTATTTTCTCTTTCTCCAGTCTATCGATTCGCTCATGTTCGTTGATACTTTATGAACGTGTTCTGTATTTCGATTTCATCGTCTGAACGAACTGTGATCTTGTTGTGGGTCGATCTGGTTATTGCTGTGACTTTTTCGAGTTCGGTTCGATTCTTGTGAACCTTGTTCGGAAGTGACATCATTTGGGTCTATTAGTTCTTTTATTCAAAGTGGATCGGATTTTCAACTCCTGTGTTTTCGACTCTGTCGACTCGTTTGTGTTCGTTCACATTTTTGAGCTTGTCCTGCCCCTTGCTTTTGTTGATCGAACGAGTGTGGTATTGTTTCGGAATAACTCATTTGTCGTTGTGACTTTTTAATTGCTATTCCCTTTCCTGTGGATCTTATGTGAATGCACATCCTGTTGTTTTCACCGGATCATATATTGTCTCGAGTCGAGATGTGAACCTTGGAGTTGTTGTTTGAGTTTTAATTATCCTTCGTGTTTCGGACATGATTGTCCGATTTTTGTTGTCTCGATCGCTTGTTTGTTCGGTTTTTGTTCTCGTTTTGTTATTGTTGAGCGTTCAGGCTCCTTCCTAATTCCCTTAAGTTCGGGAAATTAGTCTCGTTTTCGATCTTCCAACCCTTGGGCGGTGGGATTCCATATTTGTTCAGCGGTTGGCTCGCTTTTTGATTGATGTACCGTTGGGTTGGTCAATCATATTGATTTTCGTTCGTTGTGTTTTGTGATTGTCGGATAATTGACTTGATCGTATTATCCATTTGATGACGCTTGTCACTTGTTGGTTTTATTCTATCCCTAACGGCGACGTTGTGTTGGTCGTCGTGGAGCGTGTTTTCACGCCGTATGTCTCTTTGTGTTTCTTGCAGCATTTCGCCGTTGGGCGCGAGTTTTCTGTTTTTGTGTATCTCGTCGAGTTTTCCTGGCGGGTATATTGCTCCCCCCTACTTGTTTTAAGTTTCAGGACGAAACTTCTTTTAGAAAGGGTAGAATGTAATATCATGATTTGAATTCGGTAATTTTCTTTTTTCGGAGGAAGTCCGTTTTGACGACTCGCTCATGACCGTTTCGTCATTTCGAGAATGATTAATTCTGCACTTTTTGTCATCCGAGTTCGTTTCGGTATCGTTTTGTTGAGTTCCGAGCTTTTTAGCGACTTTTCCGCACTTGAGTTCGATTCTTGCGAATCTCGTCAGCTGTTGTTTGAGTTTCTCGTAAGTTCATTTAATGTTATTATTCATGTTGCGAGCTTTGGTTTGGTGTTTCGATCGCGTATCGTGATTTTCGGACGTTTTGGGCCATTTTCGTAATTTCCCAAAGTTTTGGGTAATTACTTCCGTTGTTGAATTCGAGCCTTGGGTGGTGGATTGTGTGTTCTCTTAGCTCTTAGATTCGTCTTTGCGAGTACGTCGTAACCGTATCATCGATTCGTATTCGGGTTCGGATTTGGGGTCGTTCGGGCCGTCGGAGTTGGCCGGCCGAGTCATGGCCGGCAACAGGCCCAGGCCTTGGCGAGTCACGGCCGGTAGTGCTCGGCGGCTCACGGCCGAGTCACGGCGGCGGTGTCAGCGATTCTGGCCGCGATCTGGCCGCGGCACACGGCGCGAGGCAGCGGCACTGTCTGTGGCATTTTCTCGGCCAAACCGATCTGGGTGCCGCGGCACACTCCCGGCCGAGCCATGCTTGCCGACCACCGGGAGGCATTTTGGGCTGTGCGCGGCACACTCCCGTGAGCCGCGGCACCTGTGCGATCTATTTATGGCCCCGCAGACGTTTTCTTCAGCCATTTTCACTCGGTTTTCTTCTCTTCCGCGGTTGGAGCTTGGTAAATCATGGAGAGATGTTGTTGGACAATCAATCCATGAAGTTTTGGAGTTCATATCATCAATCATCCATCCTATAACACCCTCCGATCTACCGAATCAGGTCGATTTCCTAGAAATCTAGTTTTGGGGAATTTGGGTGTTTTGGTTGTTTTCGTCCGATTAATCCGATTTAACTTAGGATTATGATGGATTGATGATTAATTAGATGTATTATATCATTTCCCTTGTTATTCCATGGTTGGATCGTATCGATTCGTTGTTTTGGTCAAGTTCTTGATCGACGCCTTGAAGGTGTCCGGTAAAATGTCATAGAGGGGTTTTCGGGCGTTCTACGATTATTCTTCACCGTATGATCGTTGATTTATTAATTGTATGATGTTAGGGTCGTGTTTCTTGCGAAGAAACCGTGTTGAACCCTTCCGTTCATCGTCGTCTTCCTTTTCGATAGCATCGGGCGTTTCGAAGCTTTCCGGTTGAGCCGTGTTCGTCGGAATACTTGCGTGCCAATTTCGAGGCAAGTACCTTGCCCATACTTTTCTTATTTTGTGGATATGATGATCGGTGATCGTCTTGGTGTGTTTGTTTGGTTGTTTGAAATGAAGTTTCAAAGATTTGATTTGGCCTCGTTAAAGGCTTTCTTTCAAACGCGTGTGTTTGTGAACGGTGTTTTGAGAATTGATTATGATTTGGTTATTTTGAACGTTGAAGGCTTTTATGATGATACTCCTATTGTTTAAGTTATGGAATCGTGTATTCCGTATTTAATCTTGTTATTGTATTTTTGAAGAGTTTAATAATGGTGTCGAGTTAATGGCCATCTCTAGTGAGTATTCTTAATGAACTTACATTCTTAGCATGTTAGTATTGCATGAGTAACGTGTGTGTGTGTATGCTCACTGCGGGTTAGATCCGACGGGGTCTCGGTAGGGCTCCACGAAGGCGTGGAACCGCGAGCTTGCTTTAACCAGCTGCGGGTTAGATCCGACGAGGTCTCGGTAGGGATCCACGAAGGCGTGGGTCGCGGTTAATTGTGGTGCATTTTACAAATGTGATTCGATATTGGCATTTCCGGAAATGAGTGCTTTTGAATGGTTTTCATGATTGCATGCATTGACTAAGTGTGTAAGAGGTAAGTTGTTCGTTTGGCCTACTTGGCTAGGATGGCTCTAGAGTATTTTGTTGTTTGTTTTAAATCCTTTATTTTTAGATTTTGATGTTGGGAGACGAACCTTGTGGTCGTTCTTGTGTACTGTGAGTTGATGAGATTTGGGGCTAAAATCCCAACATTTTTGTAAAAGTCATTTTACGGATTTGGGGCTAAAATCCCAACGGTTTGGTAAAGGTCGTTTTTCGGAAAGTAAACCTTTGGGGCGGTGACCCCTTTCGTATTTTGGGTTTTTGAAAAGTAGGATTTGATAATCCTAAATCATTTTCTATTAAAACTCCCGATGGTATTTCAAATCATTTTATAGATTGTTTCCCTTGATATTTTGATCTTGAAATTTTGGGAAGTCTTTACTCAAACTCTCACCTCGGGAAGTGTTCATCTTGTTGTATTTGAATCTTTGAGGATTCTGAATTATTATAGTTCGTGGAAATTGAATTGTATTGCTCGTATTTGCACTTTGTTCTTGCACTAGCAAAACGGTGGAGTTTGCTAACCCCAGTATTCGGGGTGGATGTCTATTTTTGCATTCAGGTTTTGGAGCATAACACAGGGTCGGCACGAAGGATGATGAAAGATGAACGATACTAATCACACGAGGACCCGTTGATGTCGTATTGGTCTAGTTGTATTTTCTTTTCCGCTGCAGTATCTTTTCCCCGTTGTACGGGAGTTTATTGTACTTTGACCCCTGCGTGGGTATATGTTGTAATTGAGTTGTATATTTTCATTGAAAGACCAAATCGGTCTACTGAGTCATTTAGCCTTGAAGGCATTGTCGAGATGTTAAATGTTGTTACCAGCCTGGTAGATCTTCGAGGAGAGGGTCTACGGCGTGTAATATCCCTGAGTGGATTGGGGGTGTTACATAAATGGTATCGGAGCTTAGGTTGTGGAAACCTAGGCTGTCGGGTCAGTGGTGTCTATTGAGTTTTGTCTCGTCGGATTTAGTCTGACTGAGTCGTGTCGCGACGCGTCGTTTGAGTTTGTTGGTCGTGATTAGTATCGTGGGCCGATCATCATCTTCGTGCGACCTGTGGAAGTAAGTCTCCCTTCTTTGTGTTGTGCCTCGTGTGACACGAGCTATTTTTTTTATGATTATTTGTTAAGTGATGGAATCCTTATGTGGATTTTGATTTCACGATATGTATTTAGTCGACTCTCGTATTTGATTTATACGAGGAGTGTCGTTGCTTGTGATGTCTTTTTATTGTTGTTTTTGTCCGTTACCGATGATTTTCGAATCAATTTGCACGTCTTACAAGTTCTCTTGTGGAAGCTTTGTGCTTATACGCGTACGACTTGTTCACTAGTCAGTACGGAAGGGTCCTTAGAGACCTCGAATGGGGTCAGTGGTTTTGTTCTGAATCCTGGGCGGTCTTCGACTGTGGTATTTTATCGTTTGTTTCCGTTTAAAGACATGTATTGTCTTGATTTTAAACGTTTTGATGCGTGTACTAGGAGTTGTTTTAGTGAACGTCGATATGCGTGAGTTTTGGGCATTCTGGCCTATTGGATTTTTGAAAACCTTGAGTGTCTTAAAAAAAAAAAAAAAAAAAATCGAGACATATTTTTCAAATGAGTTATTTTCTTGTGGTACATCCAAGGTGCCACAATATATTTCAAAAATTTTCTACCTCGAGGACCAAAATGTTTTGAGATATTTTCAATGTTTTAGAAACACTTTTATTTAGACCCAAGGGTCGAATATTTTGAAAGTTTTCACTAAGAGAAAGTGGCCTCATTTTTATCAAATGCGAAATGGTTCTCCAAAGTCTCGATAACGATGTTCCACGTTTGTACTTTTTGAAAGGTGATACTCAAGATCAACCGGTGTTCTTCTAAATTATTTTCAAAATGAGATTTTCGTTTTTAAAACCTATCCATTCCCGTTTGAAGGCTGGGTATGTATGGGTGATGTTCGCGTTGTCATTTTGATGTTTGCTCCCGAGTATGATCGAATTGGCGGTGTGAGCGTTGAGTCGTTTTCCACACATTTGTTGTGTTAGCCCCCTGTGAGAGGCGGGATGTTGGTGTTGAACATTGTCGCCACGTGGTGATTTCTGCGTTGTCGCGCATGTGCGAACTATTAGAGCTTGGTTTGGTATGACCGTGTGCATCGGTGATGGTTCCGTTATGTGTCGGTTGTTTAATCTCTTGTTACCTTGCTCTCGTTTTTGTGAATTTCGTGGACGAGGTCGGAGGTAATACCCATACTATTTTGACTTCGGTATTTTCTCTTTCTCCAGTCTATCGATTCGCTCATGTTCGTTGATACTTTATGAACGTGTTCTCTATTTCGATTTCATCGTCTGAACGAACTGTGATCTTGTTGTGGGTCGATCTGGTTATTGCTGTGACTTTTTCGAGTTCGGTTCGATTCTTGTGAACCTTGTTCGGAAGTGACATCATTTGGGTCTATTAGTTCTTTTATTCAAAGTGGATCGGATTTGCAACTCCTGTGTTTTCGACTCTGTCGACTCGTTTGTGTTCGTTGACATTTTTGAGCTTGTCCTGCCCCTTGCTTTTGTTGATCGAACGAGTGTGGTATTGTTTCGGAATAACTCATTTGTCGTTGTGACTTTTTAATTGCTATTCCCTTTCCTGTGGATCTTATGTGAATGCACATCCTGTTGTTTTCACCGGATCATATATTGTCTCGAGTCGAGATGTGAACCTTGGAGTTGTTGTTTGAGTTTTAATTATCCTTCGTGTTTCGGACATGATTGTCCGATTTTTGTTGTCTCGATCGCTTGTTTGTTCGGTTTTTGTTCTCGTTTTGTTATTGTTGAGCGTTCAGGCTCCTTCCTAATTCCCTTAAGTTCGGGAAATTAGTCTCGTTTTCGATCTTCCAACCCTTGGGCGGTGGGATTCCATATTTGTTCAGCGGTTGGCTCGCTTTTTGATTGATGTACCGTTGGGTTGGTCAATCATATTGATTTTCGTTCGTTGTGTTTTGTGATTGTCGGATAATTGACTTGATCGTATTATCCATTTGATGACGCTTGTCACTTGTTGGTTTTATTCTATCCCTAACGGCGACGTTGTGTTGGTCGTCGTGGAGCGTGTTTTCACGCCGTATGTCTCTTTGTGTTTCTTGCAGCATTTCGCCGTTGGGCGCGAGTTTTCTGTTTTTGTGTATCTCGTCGAGTTTTCCTGGCGGGTATATTGCTCCCCCCTACTTGTTTTAAGTTTCGGGACGAAACTTCTTTTAAGAAGGGTAGAATGTAATATCCGCAATTTCGAATTTCGGTAATTTTCTTTTTTTCGGAGGAAGTCCGTTTTGACGACTCGCTCATGACCGTTTCGTCATTTCGAGAATGATTAATTCTGCACTTTTTGTCATCCGAGTTCGTTTCGGTATCGTTTTGTTGAGTTCCGAGCTTTTTAGCGACTTTTCCGCACTTGAGTTCGATTCTTGCGAATCTCGTCCGAAACTGTTGTTTCGAGTTTCTCGTAAGTTCATTTAATGTTATTATTCATGTTGCGAGCTTTGGTTTGGTGTTTCGATCGCGTATCGTGATTTTCGGACGTTTTGGGCCATTTTCGTAATTTCCCAAAGTTTTGGGTAATTACTTCCGTTGTTGAATTCCGAGCCTTCGGGTGGTCGGGTGTGTGTTCTCTTAGCTCTTAGATTCGTCTTTGCGATGCGTAAATGTAGTATCATCGATTCGTATTCGAGTTCGGATTTCGGGGTCGTTCGGGCCGTCGGAGTTGGCCGGCGAGTCATGGCCAACAGCTGGGCCAGGCCGGCAGCGAGTCACGGCCGGTAGTGCTCGCGGCTTCTGCCGAGTCACGGCCAGCGATGTCAGCGATTCTGGCCGCGATCTGGCCGAGGCACACGGCGGGCAGCGGCCTGTCTGTGGCATTTTCTCGGCCAACCGATCACGGTGCCGCGGCACACTCCGGCCGAGCCGCGGCACACTTCCGACCACCGGGAGGCATTTTGGGCTTTGTGACACACTCCCGAGCCGCGACACCTTTGTGCGATCTATTTATGGCCCCGCAGACGTTTTCTTGACCATTTTCACTCGGTTTTCTTCTCTTGCGGTTGGAGCTTGGTAAATCATGGAGAGATGTTGTTGGACAATCAATCCATGAAGTTTTGGAGTTCATATCATCAATCATCCATCCTATAACACCCTCCGATCTACCGAATCAGGTCAGATTTCCTAGAAATCTAGTTTTGGGGAATTTGGGTGTTTTGGTTGTTTTCGTCCGATTAATCCGATTTAACTTAGGATTATGATGGATTGATGATTAATTAGATGTATTATATCATTTCCCTTGTTATTCCATGGTTGGATCGTATCGATTCGTTGTTTTGGTCAAGTTCTTGATCGACGCCTTGAAGGTGTCCGGTAAAATGTCATAGAGGGGTTTTCGGGCGTTCTACGATTATTCTTCACCGTATGATCGTTGATTTATTAATTGTATGATGTTAGGGTCGTGTTTCTTGCGAAGAAACCGTGTTGAACCCTTCCGTTCATCGTCGTCTTCCTTTTCGATAGCATCGGGCGTTTCGAAGCTTTCCGCTGAGCCGTGTTCGTCGGAATACTTGCGTGCCAATTTGAGGCAAGTACCTTGCCCATACTTTTCTTATTTTGTGGATATGATGATCGGTGATCGTCTTGGTGTGTTTGTTTGGTTGTTTGAAATGAAGTTTCAAAGATTTGATTTGGCCTCGTTAAAGGCTTTCTTTCAAACGCGTGTGTTTGTGAACGGTGTTTTGAGAATTGATTATGATTTGGTTATTTTGAACGTTGAAGGCTTTTATGATGATACTCCTATTGTTTAAGTTATGGAATCGTGTATTCCGTATTTAATCTTGTTATTGTATTTTTGAAGAGTTTAATAATGGTGTCGAGTTAATGTCCATCTCTAGTGAGTATTCTTAATGAACTTACATTCTTAGCATGTTAGTATTGCATGAGTAACGTGTGTGTGTGTATGCTCACTGCGGGTTAGATCCGACGGGGTCTCGGTAGGGCTCCACGAAGCTGTGGAACCGCGAGCTTGCTTTTAACCACTGCGGGTTAGATCCGACGGGGTCTCGGTAGGGATCCACGAAGCTGTGGGTCCGCGGTTAATTGTGGTGCATTTTACAAATGTGATTCGATATTGGCATTTCCGGAAATGAGTGCTTTTGAATGGTTTTCATGATTGCATGCATTGACTAAGTGTGTAAGAGGTAAGTTGTTCGTTTGGCCTACTTGGCTAGGATGGCTCTAGAGTATTTTGTTGTTTGTTTTAAATCCTTTATTTGTAGATTTTGATGTTGGGAGACGAACCTTGTGGTCGTTCTTGTGTACTGTGAGTTGATGAGATTTGGGGCTAAAATCCCAATATTTTTGTAAAAGTCATTTTACGGATTTGGAGCTAAAATCCCAACGGTTTGGTAAAGGTCGTTTTTCGGAAAGTAAACCTTTGGGGCGGTGACCCCTTTCGTATTTTGGGTTTTTGAAAAGTAGGATTTGATAATCCTAAATCATTTTCTATTAAAACTCCCGATGGTATTTCAAATCATTTTATAGATTGTTTCCCTTGATATTTTGATCTTGAAATTTTGGGAAGTCTTTACTCAAACTCTCACCTCGGGAAGTGTTCATCTTGTTGTATTTGAATCTTTGAGGATTCCGAATTATTATCGTTCGTGGAATGTGAATTGTATGGCTCGTATTTGCACTTTGTTCTTGCACTAGCAAAACGGTGGAGTTTGCTAACCCAGAGTATTCGGGGTGGATGTCTATTTTGCATTCGGGTTTTGGAGCATAACACGAGTCGGCACGAAGGATGATGAAAGATGAACGATACTAATCACACGAGGACCGTTGATGTCGTATTGGTCTAGTTGTATTTTCTTTTCATTGTGATATCTTTTCCCCGTTGTACGGGAGTTTATTGTACTTTGACCCCTGCGTGGGTATATGTTGTAATTGAGTTGTATATTTTCATTGAAAGACCAAATCGGTCTACTGAGTCATTTAGCCTTGAAGGCATTGTCGAGATGTTAAATGTTGTTACCAGCCTGATAGATCTTCGAGGAGAGGGTCTACGGCGTGTAATATCCCTGAGTGGATTGGGGGTTTTACAATACTACACTTTGATCTTTTATTTGTCTATGTTGCCTATCTTGTTACCTATCTTTTGTCCATGTTGATACTAAACTGATATAGAACTGATACTACACTTTTATCTTGTTGTTGACTATCTTGTTGCCTTCAAAACTGATACAAAACTGATACAGAAGTGATACTACACTTTGATCTTTTATTTGTCTATGTTGCCTATCTTGTTACCTATCTTTTGTCCATGTTGATACTAAAGCGTCTGAATCGATACTACACTTTTATCTTGTTGCCTTCAAAGCGATACTACACTCGATCTGAGCGATACTACACCGATATAAAAATGCCCACTTGCTCGTGATGAAACTGCTCGAGGCGGCTCTTAATCCTATCTTGTTGGTTGTTTCCTATCTTGATGCCTTGTTGCCTATCTTGGTGCCTTTAGGTACAAAATGTTTTTCATTACTTGGGTGTTTGGTTTCTTGCATCCAACAAGTAATAAGGTGCAAATCTTGAGAAAGAGAAGTTGAAAACTTGTATGAATTATTTAAGTTGTATGAAGAAGCATACAAGAAAAAGATCAATCCCATGATAAAAACAAAGATGTTGGGTGTAGTACAAGTTACGGTTTGGGAAAGAGAAGCTTTGAGGTCGTTCTTGAGAGTGTTGATGTGGTTCATACTTCTAAATCGATCTTGATATGTATTTGTGCGAACCCTGAAAGAGTACAAAATGGTGGAAAACATTTTGATGTTCTTCAATGGTGGAAGGCAAATGAAGCAAAATATCCAGTGTTAAGCATAATGGCAAAGATATACTATCAATTCCAATTACTACGTTGCTTCGAGGCAACTTTTAGTCTGGATCCAGAATTATTGATGCAAAAAGAGCCTCAATGAGAACTGATACAGTTGAGATGCTTCTATGTGGTAGTGATTGGATTAAAGAATATTATGGGATTAGAAAGGGTTCATCAAGAAGCATTGTAAGTAAATTATCCTATTTTTTTTTGTCTTCTTTTTATCCTTTTTTAACATTGCCTACTTTTACTTTTAATGTAGCTTGAAGAAGAAGAAGATGAACCAATTATGCAATATGACTTTGGTGAGGTTGATTTGGGAGGAGCTAAGAATTCAACCACCTCTTGAAAAGAATCACTGAATCAGTCCTGTACTTGTTGCCTTAATTGCCTAATTGTTTTGCTTGATCGTATGGCCAGCCTATGATGAACATGTTCTAAGGCTAATGATGTATTATTTTAGTCTCCTTAACTGAAGTTTGATTCAGGACTGGTGTGGTGTTTGTATTTTGAATTTGATGAATGGTGTTTGTTTTCCTAAATGGTGTTTGATTCAAGACTGGTGTTTGTATTTTGAATTTCATGAATGTCTCTTAACATGCAGTTTATATTTTTGCTCGTATTTTGATGAAGTTGTATATTTGAATGCACTATATATTTTTGCTCGTATATTTTATTGTGAAAAGAATGATTTCGCGTTATCGGTTCTTCAATTGAATCAATTCGGATCAGTATCATATGAAACGGTAATCGGGACATCCGGTCCGGATTGGTCCGAGTACCCGATAAAATTAACGGACCGGTCCGGATATCCGATAAGCTTACCGGATCGGTTCTCGGGAACAATATCGGATCCGTTAAGCTTATCGGACCGGTTCCTGATTACCCGATAAGCTTATCGGTCGGATACCGGGTAGGCCAAGAACCGGACCGATCCGGACCGATAACAGCCCTAGTGAGGAGGGTCGAGAGTTTATTGGTTGTCGGGGAGAGGAGGAGAGGCAGAACGAGGAGGACGTGGAGGAGCAGCTGAGATTAGATTTGAAGGCCTTAAACCTTTCCGAGACCATGACGGTTGATAGGTGCGCTTGGAGGCGCCAGATCAGAGTTGTGGATTCTTTAGTTGGGAGTGGTGCTGTAGTTGAGAGCCTCATGGTTGGGTTGTCTCAGTTAGCTTTGACCTAGAGCTTTGCATTTTTACTTTTATTGTATATTTTATCCTTTTGCCTTTTGCGTGTGGTGTATTTGACAGAAAGCTGTGCGCGGAGTCAACCTCTCTTCTGGTTGAGCAGCGTTCATCGGGAGTGAAGTAGCCAAATCACTCTTAGGTAAGTCCCATGTGGATTAAGCCATGGGCACAGGTATGGTATTGAGCTTTTTCGAATCATATGCTGCCCTTTGTATTTTTCACACAATATTTTGTTGTCTTATTTAAGTGAAGTCTTGGAAACAACCTCCCTACCGTAATAAGTAGGGGCATGGTCTGCGTACATCTTACCCTCCCCAGACCCTGCTCTGAGCGGGATATACTGGGTATGTTTGGTTTGATTTTTTTATTATATGTCTGTATCAATATATTATGACACACACACACACACACACACACATATATATATATATATATATTATCAATAATGCATAAATTGCCTAATACCTTTTTGCCTAAATTGACACTTATTATGACTTAACATCTAATGGCCTAAATTTTGACTACTAAGTACTAAATCTATTGATTTGTAAGTAAACACATACTCACTTTGTAAGAGGAGAATAATTTAATTCGATTAAACTTAGAATGAGAACAAAAATGGCATATCACTAGTACAATAAAGTTGATAGACTTCAAATATTCACTGAAGTCTATTTTTCTATTTACCAAAGTCTAGGCGTGTGAAGTAATAGGTGTACTTTTTTACTTCGCTGAAAAATCGAAGTGTATAGCTTATATGTACCAAAGTCTATCACAACTTTATTTGACAAACCAGGCCGGGCTTTTTAAATCACTAGAGTAAAAACGTCTTTACTACTTCAGTTATTTATTTATTTTTCGATGGAAAACAGATACTTTATTCTTTGTTTGTGCAAAATTTACTGAAGTAAAAAGAGTTCTTTGACTTAGTTCTCTTTTATCATATTCGAAGTTAAAAAGGTACTACATTCTTTGTTAGTGTAATATATACTGAAGTAAAAAATGCTTATATTACTTCGTTTAATATATCGTTTTGAAGTCAATTCCCTATCAAACATGTAATAACCGTACAATAATAATAACCATACTTTCATAAACATATTCACCCTATATATACCGACCTTCTACAACGTTTGTTAGGTTAGACTTACACCCAAATCTACCATGCAGACCAGTCACCACAAAAATATAACATGTTTGTTTAAACTACAACGATACGTAAACTAAAATGAAAATGTTTGTGAACTTTCACTGACAAAAACCTCTAGAGAATCTGGCAGTACCACTTCAAATTAAGTGAGAGTAGATGCACTGACTCCACTCATCTAGAACTTCATCATATTGTGCTTGAGTGTAATATTTATCCTTCAGTGGTCCACCAACATACTACAATAAGAGACCAAGCACAATAAATATACTGGATTACTAAACACCGCCCTAAATTACTAGACATCGCCCTATAATATTACTTTTTTGCCCTTAATTCATATTAAGCAGATTTATAATCCTAATTTCTTAATACTTTTCTCTCTCAACCTATTGTAAAGACCCCACCGGCATGCCCTTACCGCATCACACCACCGTCGCCTGACCATGCTGCCGCACCGCCACCGTCCGCCGCCATGACCGGAAAAGAAAAAGCTCCGGTAACCAATTTTTTTCGTTTTACTGGTACTTTGTCCGCGGCCGCCGTGTCGGAATGCACGACAGAGGTCGCGACCGATATTTTGTCACAGGCATCCGACGATGACGCTTGGCCATAGCACATGCGTCCGCCGGTTCCGCCTGTCCATGGCGCAGGCGTCCAGGGCGGACGCGCATCCAGTGGTGCAGACGTTCAAGTCAGACGTCCAGACCGTACACAGGCGTCCAGATCGGACGCCTAGCCACTGGAATAGGCGTCTGGGACGGAAGCTTGAACCATGGTTGTACCGTCCAGACCAGACGCCCCTGCCTTGGTTCAGGCGTCCTGGCCGGACGCCCCAGTCATTTTTTCGGAAAAAAATAAAATTTTCAATTAATAATTAATAATGTGTATTGTTTGTATGATTATTACTTATTAGTTGTATTGTTTACTAAATGCAGATGAGAGGAGCGGGCAAATCTATGCCGCTAGTCACAGAGTTGATGGGTTCTGGAGCGCGTCACACCAGAGCTCGTGGTGTTGATGCTTCTGTTCGTAGACAGCGGTTACAGCTCAATAGCTTTGTCTTTCCTTTATTCTTGTACGACGAAATGATCAACTCGAAACCAATTTGAAGAGCAATTTTTTTCGCCCAACCAATCGCATCACAATCACTAGCGAATATTTCGTCATTAACGAAATAACCACTATAACCAACGTCGTCACCTTCAAATTCTTCTAATATAACCTGAAATTTTTAATTGACAAAATATTAATAATAATACCAATAATATTATTAAAATTTAAAATCATGCAAAAAAAGCGTCCAGGCGTCCAAAAATTACGCCTGGACCATGGCTGACGTCGCATGGGCCTTTGGCCCTGTCTGACGTCTGAATCGGACGCCTATCCATGGCACAGGCGTCTAAATCGAACGTCCAGACCATGGTTCAGGCGTTTGGTTTAGACGCCTAAACCTAGGATGAAGCGTCCGTAGCAGACGCCTGTACCATGGTCTAGGCGGAATCTGTGGACGCCTGTACCATGGAACAGGCGAAATATTCATACGCCTGCGTCATTTTCTCAGAAAAATTACCTCCAGATGTGAATTCTGGTCCATTTCGTAGAATAAATGAAAAATTGTTTCTAGATTTAGTAATGAAAAACTTGTGTGTTGGTGTATTGGGTAGAAATAATGAAAGATTGTCAAATGGACAAAAAGGTAATAGTATAGGGCGGTGTCTAGTAATTTAGGGCGGTGTTTAGTAATACCCTAAATATAAGCCAATCAAGTAGGATTAAATGAGGCAAGGTGAATGACAATAAGGGCATCCATGAGATAAGAAACTCACCATCTTCTCCAAATCTGGGTCAGCACTCTCAATAATCTCCATGTATCGACAGACACAAAACCCACACTCAAGTGTCTCAGGTTGTTGTTTTAGATTGCCCTAATTTTCAGAAGATAATAAATAGTTAGAAACCATTTAATTATATATTAAATGTATAACACTAATATGCTTTCACATACCGTGAGTTGTTTAAAGGTGGGCACCATCTTTTTTCCCTTGTATGCATTAAACGCTCGCACAACACTACATTGCAAAAAGAACATATAAATTATTTTAGAATGTTAATTAATTCTGTCAACTTCCAAACAAGCTAAGCAACTTAAAAGGAAACTAAGTAGTTACCTGATCACGATACTTTTCCAATTATCGTACCGAGTCCTATTGCCCATGGAATCCAGAAAATACACCTTGTCTTTAGTGTCATTGATAACAGTCAGGATCCAATGCCCGCTGCAGAATTGATGAGTTAATAATCAAATATAATATGGTGTAATCCAACAAGATGGACATTCATTATTACCCGATGTTGAATGGAATGAGGAAGATGTTGTCCACTGGAGAGTCAGTCAAAAACTGGGGCACAGGAATAAGAATCCATTGCAGAATTACCATAAGCACACCAGCACTTTTATGTACAAGTTTATGCAACTTGTTCCCATATATATTACTGTTACTATATAGATACAGACTGATACTATAGACTACATACCAATCGGTGGTTAAAACGATTCCTCACAGTTGTGCATTTACTTCTCACGACGGAACATACTGAGATAATCAACACGGATTCATCTGAAAATTTAAGGAACCGTCACCTGGCTTTGAGTATGGAGCACACATTAAAATCATGTCAAGATCATGAAAGGAAAGCCAACATGACTTAGTTTCATGATAACGATAATTCCGATGGATTGCCTCTATCAAGACACCACCAAGAACTAATTGACATTTATGCTTAAAGAAAGTGAACCTAAAACCATTCTACTTTTTCATGCGAGAAGATAAGGTAGCTTATTGAGATGCTATTTTTGAGTAGCATGTCAATAAGTTGGCTTATAAGCCAACTTAAAAGCTATTTTATGACGTATTAAACGAGACATTCTAAATAAACTCAAACATAAGCTAGCTTATTTCTCCCAAACACACACTTAATATCATGCTTGAGATTGCTAACAAGTGTTGCATCAAATGACAACTCAAACTCGCAGGAAATATCAATCAATATTACCTCATCACACGATGGACCCAGAAAAAAAAAAAAAGACCGCTCCGCACCTCCAAAACTGTGCTCTCAACTCATAGCCGAACTACAAATCGCCATTTTCCCCATGCACTCATCAACCACACCATAATCCAAACCAAGCTCTCTCATCGGCAGAATATTCTCCATAGCAAACAACATCAGATGAGGAAAAGATATATTGTTGTGGTCAAACAACACAAGCTGCACAAAAACGTTCGGGATCAAACTATGACTCATATAGCAAGCCAAATTCCTCATTCCTGACACATCCATAGCGAAATCCAAAGGAGGAACCAACGGATAAGTCGGGGGAAACATAGTCCGAGAATATTCGCGACAGATCACCCCATGCTTTCCATCTTTCCCCAAAACGACTTGGGTAGATTAAATTATCGCTGTTCATCGTAAATATGTGCACCTGCTCACGGGTGAGCACAACTCCCGCATACTCACAAATGAAAGATCCCGCCTGTATCAAATCCAAAGACCTCACTCCCCAACCCGTCTCCCTAGACCTAAACACTTCAAATCTATGCCTCACACCCTTTTGAGTCACACGGTTCCGACAAGTGGGCGGGCAACGACAATGAGGCCCACACTCGAAAACTAAAGGTTTCCCCCTAAAAAGAATCCCATTCACATCGTAAGCAAATCCGCCGCCATTTCTCATCGTGTTAATTTTTTTCGTAGAGAGTAAACATTATTTGATTAGAGTTGTTTGTTTCATATATACATTAGCAGAGAAGGTAATTTCCAGAAGCATTTAATTACAGGCAACAATCATTAATATATATTATTGGAGGTCGATATGATACAATTGCAGGAAAATCCAAGCAATTTCAAGAACTATTTAAGTGTAAAAATCAAACCTGAAACTCAATAGGCGTTAATGTTCTGCCTGAAGTAGACAAATCATCACACTGTCCATTAAAATTACAAAAGATAAGCATATTACAGATGTAAATTTTGCAGCAGTAGTGACAATGGGTACTTGAGTAGTCTACAGTAAATCTACCAGGCCAACTGATTTGGTTCTTTGATATATGAGAGAAATTTCCAAATCTGTTTTCTAACAAACTATCACGTTACTAATATAGGGTCATTGTCTCACTTATTCTATTCAATTTAAGAGCAACTTGCTTTTCTTATTGTTTTCAATCATTCAAATAATAATAGAATCAACGTATAGACACATAAACTGGATGAAACATCAAAAGAACCATCTATTATGGAAATAAAGCAGATGACCTAACGTTAAAGTTATAACCATATAAGCATTTATATGTGATCTTTTTCTCGCCATCTTAAGCAGCAAATTTGTTTCTTTTCTGCATGATAGTCTAGCTATCATACAGCACCACCCAGTTTTAAAAACAGCAGGGGAATTTATAAATAGAAAAAAAAAGGAAGGTGAAAAAAGTAGTAAGAAAATATAAGAAACAACTTGAAGTCGTAATAATTACTATACTGCAACTCCCCCTGCGTGAGTGAGATTCTCGCATAACAAACATGTATGGAACCCTATGCTAAAATATACCAAACTCCATAGTTGTTAAAGGCGAAAGGCGCACCAAGGCGATTCGGGCTCCCATCGCCTGAGGCGCAAGGCGAGGCGCGCGCCTGAGAGATGTGAGGCGCATAAAAACTAAAAAATAAATTAAACTGAATTATAAAATTTATAAGAACATAGTCACAAGAAAATATAACTATCCATAAAAAACTTGATAATTAATAAAATTGAAGCGTCAATACAACCAAATAACTTTTAAAATATTCTGAAAAATAAAGAAAAAAAAACAAAAAAGAAGTCCTACTGCCGAGGCGCGCCTGAGGCGCACCGAGGCGCACCGAGGCGCACCAAGGCGCGCGCCTGGCTGAGGTCGCCCGCCTGGAGGCTTAAAAGGCGACCAGCCTTTTTTTATGCGCGCCTTGCGCCTGAGGCGCGCCTGAGGCGCGCCTTTAACAACTATGCCGAACTCTATGAGTAGAGTGTTGCCTTCAAACTGCAAGTCCCAACTAAGATACCTTTTCACAAGCATGGACGATCCAGACAAAAACATACATTGAACTATGAAATAAAGCACAATCTACACAATCATATAGCCAAAAAGTTTAGAAGAATGTTTTCTAGAAACTACAAAGCAAGTCCCAGAGGCGCCTTGCATCCTTGTCTGGCTAACATATTAGTATGACTACATATATATACTAGTCATAAAATTTTATTATGATAATGGGACTAAAGATTTCACCCAGGTTCCTTTTAAATGCATTAATACTGGTTGTAAAAAGTATCATGGTTTTTGCACACTTCTTTTCTATAATATCACATCCCTGCAAGTACATATACAAAGCCACAGCTTATTCAGACAAACCTGTATATAAGGAAAATAGATGTCCTTCAATTTGCATCTAAGAAGATCTAATCCAAACTTTTCATTTTCAACTCAGAGATTTCTACCTGTAAAGTTGTTCAGCAGAAACAGCCATAAAATAAGACAAAATTGTACATGACACATGAACTTTTATTAACATAATATTTACCATGAATTGAAAACAAGCGCAGCGAGCCGAACAGCATCCGGGTTTTCCTTATCAAGTCGCGGAAGTAGCGCTCGTCGTCGGCCTTGAGATCCGTGACCCGGACGAGCTCTGAGGAGCGGGTTTGGTATTTGCGGCCCCCAGGTGGCGAGACAACGACGACGTTGGATAATTGGGTTTCCGGGTCGGGGACTGGGACAATGGCCCGTGAATTCGGGTCGGAATCGGGTAGAGTGGCGGCGTCTTCCAATTTATGGGCCAAGGTGGAGCGGAATAGCTCGGAGAGGCGGTAGAATTCGGAGCATACGTCGGTTGCGGAGGAAGAGTGGCTGGGGCGGTGGCAGGGGAGACGCCGGACAAATGGGGAAATGGCTCCGGCGCCGGCGGTGGTTCGTCTAAGGGTTCGAGTTTTGGTTCAATTTTTGGGATAATAAGGATGGGGGAGGTGGGTGGGTCTCGGTATAGGTTCAGGTCTAGAAATGGTATCGTAGAATTGGATTCCATTTCTTCCTGTTCTTTTCCTTCTTTTTTTTTTTCTTTTTTTTTCTTTTTGATAACTAGGTGATCAAGGGTTTAGTCGGTTAATCCTGGTCACGTAACCCACTCTGTCATCCATTGAGAGAAGTAAATTGCAAGTCGCTCAAGCAATTCTAGGGTTCCCAATGCCTTTCTGTACACTGCTGAGAAGCGCTTAAGCGGTTAGCGCCGGGTTCCAAAGACAGTTCTGGGAGAATGCAGCTGATTAGTCAAGCCTCGGGTTCCCAGGAAATACTCCCACTGCCGGCAGCTTGAGATTAAACAATGATTAGCGGTCGCTCGGGCTAGCCCCGGGGAGCTAGAGGATCATAAAGAGAAAAAACATCCTCTTTCACCTCCTTGGTGGGAATTGAACCCAAGACCTCTCAAAAGGTGTCTTTAAGGGTAGGTGTCCTACCAGTGGACCACCAACCAATTCCCTTTTTTTTGTTTTATTTTGCTTGAATTTTTTTTCTTTTTTTAGTTAAGGAATGAAGATTTTTGAGTGCGTGTGGTTAGACGTGCCCATCGCCAGATCCGGATCGGACACGCCGGGTCACCGGGTCGATAGGCCAGGACCTGGACCCCACCCATACATGTGAAATGTACGGGTTGGCGGGTCGACGGGTCGGCCACGGGTCCGGGTCCGACCCGCCGGATCACGGGTCCGACCCGTCTTAATTTTTTTTAGAAGTATATAAATTTTTTTATTTATTATCATTTTATACACGAAAAATAACTATAAGTGAACACGGAAATCATTTGAAAAAATGAGATTGTATTTAATTTTAAGTTTTACTTAAAATTAAATTGTCTACGTATACTCGTGAGAAATCAAAGCTCAACGTAGTTCTTTTACTTGAGAAGAGTTAAAAAAAATGGGCTTGTATTTAATTGATTTCATGGTCCATTTCTTCGTCAATGTTTTGCAGTTGTTGACGATTCGGGATACGTCGAAATCCCCGGGGGTCAACTTCTTCTTCATTGGTAGTTGTTGTACTACCGTAATAGATACTTTCATGTATAGTTTCATATTCAGGTTCTTGAATTTCATTTTCAAAATAGGGTGGAGTTTGATTTTGGGGCTCCCGAATAATTATCCCAGATGGTTTCTTCGATATGCCCCAAAGACCCATTCGCTCGAACTTGGACATTTTGGATTTTTGGGAGACGCATCAATACTCTTTCCCTTGTCAGAACTCGACATAATGATTAAATACGAAAAAAAGAGAGATTAATTGGTATAGCAATTTGCAATGGAAATTTGAGAGATAGATTATATTGAAGGTGTGAAGAAAATGTGTTGGGTTGGGAATTATTTATAGATAGATTTTTTTTTTAAATTTGAACTAGTCATTAGACCCGCCGGGTCACGGGTCCAACGGCCATATTTTCGAATTCTTTTTTTTTAGTTCCGACGGGTCGGACCTGGCGGGTCGGTGGGTTTTGAAATGTAAGACCCGGACCCCACCCGTATATACAACGAGTCCGGGTCGACGGGTCCGATGGGTCAGCCGGGTCCGGGTCCTGCACGTGTCATCTGGGTCCGGGTCGGCGGGTCGACCCGGCGGGTTGGCTCGTTTTGGGCACCTCTACGTGCGATGTGTGTGTGGGGCCAAGGTTGGGTGAATATGGAGGAAAAGACAGAATAGCCAAGCAGAGATGCTGAAGTATAAATTTCTGGGGTATACTTTGGGTGGTTTTTTTTTTCAAAGCCCGCCACTTGGCTTTCACTTCAGTTTTAGTGGGATATTTTTTTTAGAAATTTTTTGCCGTTGTTTTCACTTCATTAATTGATAATTTACTGACGTGTATCTTACTTAAAGATGCCGCCCAAACTCTGTGTTTATTTTGGCGAAGTGCATGCACTCTATTAATTCACTACTGCCAAACGTGAAGTTGGTGCGATATTATGACTTCAATTTCTATAATTAATGAAGTAAGTGATACCGAAGTCTATTAATAAAATTCTACTAGTGTATATCTATGCAAAACTTAGATGTAGTTATTCATGTACCTGATTTTTAATTATCTTTTGAGATAACAAAGTTCTCCCATAAACCTTCATCATGATCATTTCGTATGGCATGTATGTCGTCAACTTCATTTTCTTCAACGATAGTGGGTATCCGTGTTGACAAAGGAATAAACTTATAATTGTCAAACGTTTAGTTTCATTGATATCCACACTTATACCTGGAATAACCATGGACAACCTTTCATTACATGGATCATTGACATAGAATACTTGTTTGGCTTGGTGCGCCATAATAAAAGGCTCGTCTATGTAAGCTACCTTGTGAAAATCTACCAATGTAAATCCCAATTCATCAATTTCCGCACCCGTATTATTATCATCCCACTTACACTTAAACACGGGCACTCTAAACATAACATAATCAAGTTCCCAGATCTCTTTTGTAACTCCATAGTAACTCGTTGATGCCAAAACTGGGTTCTTGCCTTTGAGCTTAAAAAGTGCATAGACTCGGTTTGAAGAGTAACTCCAATATTTTGAACCGTACTCTTGTCATATTGTGACTTTGTATAGAATGAGTACTTATTGATATCGTATCCGCTCCAAGTTATGACATCAGATTTGGGTCCGTAAGGTAGCCATTGCAATGTTTCAGATGCACTGCCAGAAACTTGTTCCTTAAACCATCTCAAGAAAATCTTATTATGTTCAATCAACAACCATTTTTCGCTCATTCGAGGATTTTTATCTTCAAATGATTCTTGTGAGCTGGCAAGTAGGGAAGAACATTATCAGTGTTATTTAAAATGTACAAATGTGCATAAAGCACCTCATCTCGACTCTTGGTTAAAACTTTAACACCCCATTTACCCTTCCTCTAATTCTATCCTCATGTCAAGATTTATGAAGCCCTACATATACCACTCGTGACATGTAATCTGTGCAAAACTCGATAGCTTCTTCTGCAATGTACCTCTCCACAATAGATGCTTCCGGACGAGATGGGTTTTGGTATACCCTTTTAAAATCTTCATGTATCGCTCAATGGGGTACATCCATCTCAAATAAACAGGGCCACACTCTTCAATCTCCCTAACTATATGGACAAATAAGTGAACCATGAAATTAAAAAAAGAAAGAGGAAAATACATCTCCAATTGGCATAAGATAACAACAACCTCATTTTTTCACTCATCCAAAATCAGAGGATCTATCACTTTGCTACATATAGCATTGAAAAAAAGCACAAGCGAGTTATAACATTCTTCACTTTACTAGGCAAGATGTCATGTATAGCTACTGCTAGAAGTTGTTGCATCAAGGCGTGAGAGTCATGGGACTTTGAGTAAACCAGTTTAAGATTTTTCAGTGATACAAGACTCTTAATATTTGAAGAGTAACTTTCTCGCACTTTAATGTCTTGTAAACATTTACAAAAGCTGATTTTCTCCCTTTTTGATAAAGTATAACATGCTGGGGGGAGATAAGTTAATTTACCAACTGATTGCGGATGCAGCCGAGGACGTGTACCCATTTCCTACAAGTCTAGACGAGCCTGGACACCATCTTTTGTTTGGTCTTTAATATTCAGAAGTGTGCCGATCACACTATCGCACACATTTTTCTCGACATGCATAGTATCTATGCAATGTCTAACATCTAGATTGCTCTAGTATGGAAGATCAAAAAATATGGACCTCTTCTTCCATATGTTTGTCGCAACAGACTTTTTTTGTAGTTTTCCCAAATATAGTATTGATATTCTTAACGCAATCGTAAACTTGCTCACCTGTTAATGGTGTGGGTGCAAATCCCTCTTCCTGCTATCCATTAAAAGCTTTTCTCTATCTACGATATGGGTGATGGCGATTGAGAGACCTCCGATGTTAAGTGTAAACTGTTTTTATCCCGTGTTTCAACTGAACATAGCTTGTGTTTTATTCACATATAGGACATGAATGATGCCCCTTCACACTATACTCGCTCAAGTTTCCATATGCCGGAAAGTCATTAATGGTACAAAATAATATTGCACGTAGCTCGAAACTTTGCTGGCGGTACCCATCAAACACATCAACCCTTTTGTCCCACATCATTCTTAAATCATCAATCAACGGACTTAGATAAAAATATATGTCATTTCCTGGCTGTTTTGGGCCTGAAATCATCATTGATAACATAACATATTTCCGCTTCATACATAATCAATGAGGTAAATTATAGATCACAAGTAGGACATGCCATGATCTATGCTTAGTGCTTAAATTACCAAACGGATTCACCCCATCTGTGGCAAGTCCAAGCCTAAGGTTTCTTTCCTCACGCCCAAAATCTGGAAATAAATGATCTATTTTCTTCCATTGTGCAGAATCAACAGGATGACGAATTAGCTAGTCGCATTTTCTCCCATTTGCGTGCCATGTGAGGTTCTTTGCGTCATCCTTAGTAGCAAACAATCACTTGAACCTTGAAATAATTAGAAGATACCATAATACCTTCGCTGCAGGCCCTCATTGTGTGCTCTGTCCATCACTAGAATCATCATGCTTCACTTTGTAGCGTGTTGCCCCACATCTAGAACACTTATGCAATAATTCAAACTTTTTTCAGTACAATATGCAATCATTAGGGCAGATGTGTATTTTATTATACTCCAAACCCATCAGACACAAAACATTCTTTGCCTCATAAGTACGGTTAGGCAATTTATTACCTTTTGGAAGCATCTCCTGTATAAACTCGAGCAATTCGGTGAAACTTTTACCACTCCACCTATTTTTTGCTTTCACATTAACCAACTTTAACACGGCAGACAAGCGTGTAAAAGTTTCAGACCCCGAATATAAAGGAGTCTCTGAATCACTTTTCTACGCATCATAAACATGCGCTTGTCGGAATGATTCTTCTCCAACATCACGAATCATGTCTTCAAATTAATCACCATTTATATATACGTGTGTGTCTTCAGTTGGAATGTCTACTAGTTCGCCATGCCATATCCATATCTTATAGTTCGTATTTATTCCCTCACAAATAAGATGCTCATGAATTGTGTCAGCTTCTTGTCGTCTCCCATTCATACACTTGACAGAAGGGCAAAACTATCTTTGATCGGGTTCCAGGCGATTTTGTCGGACGAACTCAAGAAATTGTTCAATTCCATTATCATACTCATCACTGCTATGACTTAATTCATCCAACTTCGATCCATTTTTCTTCTTCTCTGTTGTACACATAGTGAAATTCAATTTGCAATTCCTTTAGCTATAACCAACCACATTTAGTGTTATTTTAATCTTTTATAAAAAAACGTACAAATGTTATTGCTATTAATATACTATGTCATCTTATTATTTTATAAGAACTGTCACCTTTTTCTGCACTAACTATTGGGAGAAGATCCTTAAAACGAAAGTTAACATCTATCCCAAAGGGAGAAGATCCTTAAGAAGTTAAACACATCTATCCCAACGTAATTCATGTTTCAAAAGGCAACAGACAGAAACTGAAAGACAAAAAAGAAGTTGTTTTAACCACATCGATATACAGCTAGTGTTACTCATTACCTTACCAAGCAATCACGCTAACCTTATCAGCCCTATAGTAGATATACATTTAGGTCAGAACATACCTTTAACTCATATAATATTTTCTTAGAATTTAACATCTTACTAATTTTCTCCATGGAAAAAAATCCGTTGTTAATTAATAGTGGTTTTTATAAAAGATCCGCTGTTAACTTTTAGTTTCCTTTTTTCAAGGAAGACTTATCATCGGTTGTCATGATAACTGCTGTTAAGGTTTCTATTTAACAACAGTTTCTGATAACCGATGTTAAAATGCTACTTTAACAGTAGTTTTTCAAATAACCGCTGTTAATATTTTACACAAAATTTATAGGTTATCCCACCACGTCATTTTAACAGTGGTTAAATTTTGTGTAATATTCAAACAACATCCCAACCAAGTCTTGACTGTCTTGAAGGTGGGTATGTCATTTCCAATGAGTAATATGTCATCTATATATAAGACTAGAAAGACAACTTTGCTCCCACTAACCTTCTTGTACATACATGGTTTATCTTTATTTTGAATGAACCCAAACTCTTTGATAGTTTCAAAATGAAGATTCCAGCTTCGAGAAGCCAGCTTCAACCCATAAATGGATATTTAAAGCTTTAACCTTTTTAGAATTTTCTGGATGAACAAAACCCTCAGCTTGTGTCATGTACACATCTTCGAGTAAGTTTCCATTAAGAAACGCTGTTTTGATATCCATTTGCCATATCTCATAATCATAGTATGCGTCAATAACAAATAAAATTCTAATTAATTTAAGCATGACTAATAGCGAAAATTTCTCATCATAGTTAACACCTTGAGTCTGTCTATAACCTTTTGCAACTAGTCTAGATTTATGGGCATGCAAATTGTTGTCCATGTCTTTCTTTTTTTTAAGACCCATTTGCACCCAATGGTTTTAACACTCTCAGGTGGATCTATCAAGTTCCAAACTTGATTGTCGTACATGGACTGCATCTCTGACTTCATGGCTTCTAGTCATTCCTCAGACTCTGGTCCTGAAGCAGGTTCTGTATAGGTACTAGGCTCATCATATATGAACGATGCATCATTATTCTCCGTTACGAGATACCAATATATCTCAGGTTCATGTCGCTCCCTATCAGATCTGCGGGGAACTTGTGTACTTTGAACTGGCCCCTCAACTAATTGTTGAGCCTTCAGTTTTCATCGGCGAAGTAATATATTCTTGTGGCTCTTCAGTTTCCTCGAGTATTACCTTTCTCCAACTGTATCTTTCGGAAACAAATTCCCTTTCTAAGAAGACAGCATTTCGAGCAACGAACACTTTGTTCTCTGCGGGTTTATAAAGTAGTATCCTTTGGTTTCCTTAGGACATCCTACAAATAAACATCTTTCAGATCTGGTGTAATACCCGGTTGTAATTCACTCATTATCATTCAGTAATTGCCACTCAGTAATTTTCACTCATTAATAATCATTCATCATTCATATTCAATCATTGTATTCACCGTTCAGAGTAATTTGTATCGTGTATCAGTTATTATTCGTCTTTCTACCTGGTTAGAGGATCAATCCGTGTTTATCATCATTGTCATTTTCATAGTAGGCTGTGTGTGAGGAGTAGAGCATGCTATGTATCCTCTTTAGCGCGATCTAATTGAGTACGAGTAGCGCACACTACCTCTCAGCATTAGCGCATGCTAATGTGGTTCAGGCAGACAGTCCAGAAGGTACTGGACTGCAATTGAGTTGTAGTAGCACATGCTACGAATGGTAAGTAGCACGCACTAGTAGTTTGGGGTAGCGCACGCTATGCAATCGGTGTAGCGCGCGCTAAGGTCGATCAGGCAGATCCCAGTGGGTACTGGACTGAATTAGAATAATTCATAATGTACGCTATGAGTAGATATTAGCGTACGCTAATGGTATAGTAGCGCACGCTGAGTTATGGGTGTAGCGCACGCTATCGCGAACAGGTCAGAGGACAGAAGGTTCTGGACTTCAGTACTGGGCATCAGATGTTCAGTTAGCGCACACTAACATTTTGAGTTAATGCACGCTATCGGGGAGGCATTAGCGCATGCTACCAAGTTCGTAGCGTACGTTAACGAGGTAGTCAGAGTTCACTGGACTGTCTGGTTTACCGGCTAGCGCACGCTAAATATCAGGTCATAGCGTGCGCTAATCTGGGAACATTATAAATTGGACAGTCCAGTCCAGTTTCGTCATTTTCATTTCTCAGTTCGTTTTTGGGCGATTCAGGGCGATTTCGGGCGATTTGGAAGAATCTCTTCGAGCTGCACTCACCTATCATCATATTCAAGTTTCTGAGTTGGATTAATCATCATTTCATCATATCCGATACATCAAATCAAGGTAAATGATTCTTGAATCTAGAATTTCAGATTTTGAATGTTTTCCTCCCGATCTCTTCGTGTAAGCTTGCTATTACGTTGGAATATGTTAGATATGGATTATCTACCTTGGATAAATGTATTCTTACGAATTTATTTGTGTATATTTCGGATTTCATTAATGTTGGGGTTTTATTCAAGAACACTTTAGAGTTGACTTTGATATTTTTGGGGATTTCCGATTATAGTTGTCGTAACCTTGAGTTGTGGATTCCCATTAGATTATTGATATCATTGAAGGTGTTTTATTGGATTGAACTACTCATTTTGGAGTTTGGTTCCGATATAATTGGAGTTGATTATAATCAAAGGGTAAATGTTTGCTAAGTGTTTGTCATAATACCCCAATGAGTTTGGATATTGTTGTATCAACTTTTGAAGTGGGTTGTGATCACATTTGAATCGTTTATTAAGAGGATTATTGGTAATTGTGTTATTCAAGGTTATTCGAGCGACCGACATCTCTTTTAGGACGTTTGTTCGAGGAAGGACTTTCTTCACCGTTGTTGAGTAAGTAAATTCTTACTCGGTTAAAGGAATATTCATTCCTTACATTGTTGTTCATTCATACATGTAATTCACTCATAATATATAATTCATGTTGAGACTTGTAATCATCAACTAATCATGTAACTCACGAGGAACGACGGTTCCAAATTATTTTCATTGAAGCTATCACTCGTTGTATCATTATGTCATCTCGGTGAGTCGTTCTTTATCCTTATCGGATTTTATTCATTACCTCTCATCTTGGTCGCTTTTGTTTTTGTGACCTTCCGGGATTGTGTTTCGTGTCCGGGTGACGTATGTGTGGTATTTTTAGTCGGGCACACTATGGTCATGTGTATATGCGGGACTCCGGACACATTTGGACTGTGCACACGGTAAAGTACCTCCGTGAGACTAATTAGGCCAAGTTACGGCGGGGCTCCGGACACTCGGCTACTTGTGCAGTCACACATTCCATTCGGGCATACTGTGATACTCATCATTAAACTCTAATACTTAATTCATTCATGTGATTGTTGTATATTGTTCAAATTCTTGAGGATTGTTGTTTTGTGTAACTGACCCCGTTGGGGATATTGTTTTTAGATCATGGCAAGGCAAAAGCACGGGAATGGAACGTTGATGGCGAGGAGTCCCAGTGATACTAGTAGGGGCCCCCAATCTCTTCATTTCATTCACATTTTCTTGTTATGTATTTTCCGCTGCACTTCCTTTTGGATTGTCATTTGTTCAGTGATGTATATTTTATCTTCATATAAAATATACATGTATTCAGTGTTTCCCTGGGTGTGTTGTACTTGAAACTCCTTATCGGAGTAATTGATAATGTAATGTGGTTCTATACTACATTTGTATTGTGCAATTCATTAATTTTCATTCGCCTGGTGGGTCCCAGTCGGGGGTCCACGGCACTGTAATATCCACCTAGTTTGGGGTGTTACAGAGTTGGTATCGGGGAGTGGTTTTGAATACTATCTCCCGAGTCATGTCTCATTTGAAATCATCGTCATCAGACTAGTATCATTGGACTTTCGCGTCACGTGTGACCTGTGCAAATGCCAAGCCCCTCAGACCGAAAGAACTGTAAGATTTCTAACTCCGTGGTATAATATCTGGCAATAATAATCACTCTTCCATCATTCATCAGTCAACAATCCTCAATCATCATTTCATTTGATCATGTCGATCATGTTAACTCATTAATCATTCAGTTCAGTTCATCACTCATTTGTTGATCTTGAGGATCGTTTCATTAATCTTGTCAACTTGTTCAAGTTAATCATTTCAAAATTTAATCAGATAATCATGTCACTTCAGGTGATCCTTCATACGATCATTGTGTTAGAGCGCGTATGCTCATTGTTATCATTTCATAACTTCATCATAATGCTGTATTCATGAGAGGTCTATAACTATCATGTGACTTTCCTACTTTAGTATGGAGAGAGCTGGCAGAGGACGTGGGGGAAGAGGCCACGGTGTGGGACGAAACCCGAGATCTCGTGTGAATACACGCGCGAATGCAAGGAATAATGCAAATTCGTTGAGCAGCGACGCTGCCACTCATTCACCCGGAAATGATCATTCACTGTCAGGGAGTCGTACCCGGGACACAGCTCAATCAAAAGGTGTTCGGGCCCAAATGGCTCAGATGGCACGTCTGATGGAGACGATGCAGAACTCAACGGCTCAGAATCAACAGGCTCCTCCGCCGCCGCCTCAAAGGCAAGAGAGGAATGTGAGCAGCAGCATCAACGACATTTCTCACCAGAGGCCGTCTACCATCGAGGGATCATCTGAGCCGGCGGACATTATTCACTGGCTGGAGCATTTCGAGAAACTGTTTGCTATGGTGGAGTGTCTCGAAGGACATAAAGTTTCAGTCGCGGTTTACTATCTGGGTAAGAGCGCTCACTCATGGTGGCTATCTCTGAAGCCCACCGACGAAGCTTGTACGTGGGACCAGTTCAAAACTCTTATGATGGAGAGGTATTATCTGGCCCCACTCAGAGAGGCCAAGTTATCAGAATTGCTCACTCCCGACCTTTCAGCGGACGATGATGTTCTCGCCATCGCCGAGAAATTTCAGGAACTTCTTCCTTTCGCCTCATCTATTATTCACCACGAGACGGATAAAATCAAGTATTTCAGTAAGAGGTTGAAACCTCATAAGAGGCTTCAATTGCTTAATCATCATTGCACCACTTTGGCCGAATTTATCGAGAAATCTCTTGCTTATGAGCTTACTGCTAAGGAGATTTCTAAGAATCAGACTTCATCTTCTGGCAAGAAATCGAAGAAGCGTAATCAGTCTGAAGACAATCAGACCACTTTCAAGAAGCCTCGTACGGGCTCTACTTTTTCAGAGCGACCTCCTACGATGCCTAAGCCTGCGGAATCTTAGTCCCGAGCGGCTAGCTCGGCCATCACCTGTTACAACTGTGGTGAACAGGTCCATTACAGCACGAAATGTCTGAGGCAGACGGTCACATGTAATAACTGTGGGATTGCTGGGCATAGGGACCATTTCTGCCGAGGAGACTCCAGAGCTACGCCGGCGACATCTCAGGCCCCAAAATAGTCAGCTATTCAGAATCAGGCTACTCATTCAGTGTCGTTTATAACGACAGGAGCAAACAAAGGCGGAGCCAAAAGGTATCAGACGGGAGCGTCCGGTTCAGGGGCCGGCAAGCCTCGAATTTATGAGATGAAGACCGACGATCCGGAGGCCCGGATGATCTCAGGTACACTCGAAATTCTATCTCAACTTGTGTGTACCTTTTTTGATACTGGTGCATCGCATTCATTCATTTCTGAGTCATGCTTGAGTAGACTTCATCTGGATAGTGTTACTAGTTGTGAACCTTCTATCATTGGTCTACCTGACGGTAGAAGAATTATCGGGGATCATGAGATTGAGAATTGTCTGATTCAGCTTAATGGCCGTGTTTGGTTGGCAAACCTGATCGTAGTAGATCTACCGAGAGATGATGTTATCTTGGGTATTGATTGGATGGATCATCACGATGCCATCATTAATGTCCGCAAGCGTATGGTCACTATCATTTCAGACGATGGAGTTGAATGTGTATTCTAGAGAGGTAATCCTAGCTGTTCCGGTAATGTCATTAATTTGATGAAATCTGTGAAATTACTCAATCAGGGGTGTGTCGGTTATTGGTGTTATATGACCAAGACCGAGAAATCATCAATCATGTTGACGGATATTCAGGTAGTGAGAGAATATGCCGATGTATTTCCAGACGAGTTACCTGGTTTGCCTCCACAGAGGGATGTGGAATTCACGATTGAGTTGGAGCCTGGTACGTCTCCAATATCGAAGGCATCGGATGGCCCCGACCGAAATGCAAGAACTGAAGAATCAATTGGAGGATTTGACCAAGAAAGGTTATATCCAACCGAGTGCGTCCCCATGGGGAGCACCTGTGTTATTTGTGAATAAGAATGATGGTTCGTTTCGCTTATGTAATGATTACCGGGAATTTAACAGGGTGACGATCAAGAATAAATATCCCCTACCCCGCATCGATGATCTTTTGGATCAACTTCAGGGAGCTTCAGTATTTTCCAGTATCGATTTAAGATCTAGGTACCACCAGTTGCGAACTCGAGAGTCGGATATCGCAAGAACGGCGTTTTGAATACGCTATGGACACTACGAGTTTATAGTGATGCCGTTTGGGTTAACTAATGCACCTGCAGTATTCATGGAATTAATGAATTGAGTTTTCATAAACTATTTGGATCAGTTCGTGGTTGTCTTCATTGATGACATTTTGATTTATTCTCGTGACCGAGAGGAGCACGAATTTCACCTTCATCAGGTTCTCGACGTGTTGAGAGGAGAGCAACTTTATGGAAAGTTTTCCATATGTGAATTCTGGATGTCCGAGGTGACGTTTCTCGGACATGTAATTTCAGCCGACGGAGTACGTGTCGACCCTCAGAAGACGGAGGCTATCGGAGATTGGCAACCTTCGAAGAATGTTAAGGAAATCCGAAGCTTTCACAGATTAGCAGGATATTACCGGCGATTTGTAGAGGGATTTTATAATCTCAACCCATGACGAACTTTTTGCGGAAGGACAAGAAATACACGTGGACTGACGCATGTCAGCGGAGTTTTGAGGAAATTAAGTGCCGTTTAATTTCAGTGCCTGTCCTTTCCTTACCGCAATGGATGGAGGGATTCATAGTTTATAGTGACGCATCCGGGCAGGGTCTCGGAAGTGTATTAATGCAGAAAGGGAAGGTGATTGCTTATGCCTCACGGCAGCTGAGGCCTTATGAGGTCAACTACCCAACCCACGACCTGGAACTAGCGGCCGTGGTATTCGCATTGAAGATTTGGCGTCATTATCTTTATGGCGTCACCTGTCAGATTTTCACCGATCATAAGAGCTTGAAATACATATTTACTCAGAAGGAGTTAAATATGCGTCAAAGACGGTGGTTAGAACTGATTAAGGACTATGATATTAAGATACTATACCACCCGGGCAAGGCGAACGTTGTCGTCGACGCCTTGAGTCGTAAGTCCATTCAGGATCAAATGCTTGCTCGTTTGACTGTTCAGAAGGAACTTCAACTGGAATTCCTAAGATCCGAGGTCGAGATTTGGTTACAACAAGTACATGGGCAACTTTGTACGTTAGAGATTTCATCGCCACTTGAGGAGGCGATTAGAGTGAATCAGGGTTCAGATCCATTTTTGTCGCGCATTCGAGATGATGTGACTTAGGGGGAAGCCCCTGGATTTGTGGTCTACGAGGATGGACTTTTGCTATTTAAGAACCGGTTATGCGTTCTGGCGAATGACGAGTTGAAAAACTTGATTTTGAGAGAAGCTCATGCTACCCTTAATCCATTCATTCGGGGTCTAACAAGATGTACAAGGACTTAAAACAGAATTACTGGTGGAGTAATATGAAGCGAGAAGTCGCAGAATTTGTTTCAAGATGTTTAACCTGTCAGCAAGTCAATATAGAACATCAGCAACCGACGGGTATGCTGAAACCGCTCCCTATTCCAGAGTGGAAATGGGAAGATATTTCTATGGACTTCATCACGAGTTTGCCGATGAGTCGTCGTGGCATGAATACAATTTGGGTAATTGTGGACCATTTAACTAAGTCAGCTCATTTCCTTGAGATTAAGGATACGTGGGGTCCCGATAGACTTGTCCAGTTGTTCATCAAAGAGATAGTGAGATTACACAGTACTCCTAAGAGTATCGTTTCTGATCGTGACGGGCGATGCGTGTTGCATTTTTGGAAATCAGTTCATCGTGCCATGGGAATTCAGCTTAATCTCAGCATAGCTTTTTATCCTCAGTCCGATGGACAATCAGAGAGGACTATTCAGACGTTGGAGGACATGTTGAGAGCATGCGTCCTCGATTGGAAAGATGATTGGGAAGCCCAACTACCATTGATCGAGTTCACGTACAATAATAGTTGGCATGCTTTGATTAAGATGGCACCTTACGAGGCCTTGTACGGTCGTCGTTGTCGATCTCCTTTGTGTTGGGATGACTTATCAGAATCAATCGGCACCGAGCCCGATATGCTTATAGCCGCCCGTGAGAAGGTAGCTTTGATCATAAGTTGTTTGTTGACCGCGACAGAAATCATATGCAAATAATTGTTGTCGACGGCAGGTGACCACGTTTTGGTCCAGGTATCCCCGAGTCGAGGTATCTTCCATTTCGGGAAGCGGGGAAAGTTGAGTCCGAGATTTGTTGGACCATTTGAGATTTTGGATTGAGTAGGCAGTCTGGCTTATCGATTGGCTTTACCTCCGGCGTTGAGCCGAATTCATAATGTATTTCACGTATCTCAGCTACGGAAGTATGTTGCTGACCCGAGTCACATACTTCAGTTCCACGAAATTGAGATCGCCGATGATCATTCGTATGAGGAGCGTCCTATACGAGTCTTAGAGTGGCGTATCAAACAATTGAGGAACAAGACGATTCCTTTGGTCAAGATTCATTGGTCTAGACACGGAGTCGAAGAGGCTACTTGGGAGACCGAGGATAATATGCAGGAGAGTTATCCCGAGTTATTTGACCCTTAGTTTAGGGGACGAAACTCTTTTTAAGGGGGGAGTATGTAATACCCGGTTGTAGTTCACTCATTATCATTCAGTAATTATCATTCAGTAATTGCCACCCAGTAATTTTCACTCATTAATAATCATTCATCATTCATATTCAATCATTGTATTCTCCGTTCAGAGTAATTTGTATCGTGTATCAGTTATTATTCGTCTTTCTACCTGGTTGGAGGATCAAGCCGTGTTTATCATCATTGTCATATTCGTAGTGGGCTGTGTGTGAGGAGTAGCGCATGCTACGTATTCTCTTTAGCGTGCGCTAATTGAGTACGAGTAGTGCACGCTACCTCTCAGCATTAGCGCACGCTAATGTGGTTCAGGCAGACAGTCCAGAAAGCACTGGGCTGCAGTTGAGTTGTAGTAGCGCACGCTACGAATGGTAAGTAGCGCGCGCTAGTAGTTTCGGGTAGCGCACGCTATGCAATTGGTGTAGCGCATGCTAAGGTCGATCAAGCAGAGTCCAGTTGGTACTGGACTGAATTAGAATAATTCATAACGCACGCTATGAGTAGATATTAGCGTACGCTAATGGTATAGTAGCGCACGCTGAGTTATGGGTGTAGCGCGCACTATCGCGAACAGGTCAGAGGACAGAAGGTTCTGGACTTCAGTACTGGGCATCAGATGTTCAGTTAGCGCACGCTAACAGTTTGAGTTAACGCACACTATCGGGGAGGCGTTAGCGCACGCTACCAAGTTCGTAGTGTACGTTAACGAGGTAGTCATAGTTCACTGGACTATCCGGTTTACCCACTAGCGGACGCTAAATATCATGTCATAGCGTGCGCTAATCTGGGAACAGTATAAATCGGACAGTCGAGTCCAGTTTTGTCATTTTCATTTCTCACTTCGTTTTTGGGCGATTCCGGGCGATTTCGGGCGATTTGGAAGAATCTCTTCGAGCTGTACTCACCTATCATCATCTTTAAGTTTCTGAGTTGGATTAATCATCATTTCATCCTATCCGATACATCAAATCAAGGTAAATAATTCTTGAATCTAGAATTTCGGATTTTAAATATTTTCCTCCCGATTTCTTCGTGTAAGCTTGCTATTAAGTTGGAATATGTTAGATATGGATTATCTACCTTGGATAAATATATTCCTACGAATTTATTGGCGTATATTTCGGATTTCATGAATGTTGGGGTTTGATTCAAGAACACTTTAGATTTGACTTTGATATTTTTGGGGATTTCCGATTATAGTTGTCATAACCTTGAGTTGTGGATTTCCATTGGATTATTGATGTCGTTGAAGGTGTTTTATTGGATTGAACTACTCATTTTGGAGTTTGGTTCCGATACAATTGGAGTTGATTATAATCAAAGGGTAAATGTTTGCTAAGTGTTTGTCATAATGCCCCAATGAGTTTGGATATTGTTGTATCGACTTTTGAAGTGGGTTGTGATCACATTTGAATCGTTTATTAAGTGGATTATTGGTAATTGTGTTATTCAAGGTTGTTCGAGCGACCGACATCTCTTTTAGGACGTTTGTTCGAGGAAAGACTTTCTTCACCGGTGTTGAGTAAGTAAATTCTTACTCGGTTAAAGGAATATTCATTCCTTACGTTGTTGTTCATTCATACATGTAATTCACTCATAATATATCATTCATGTCGAGACTTGTAATCATCAACTAATCATGTAATTCACGAGGAATGACGGTTCCAAATTATTTTCATTGAAGCTATCACTCGTTGTATCATTATGTCATCTCGGTGAGTAATTCTTTATCCTTATCGGATTTTATTCATTACCTCTCATCTTGGTCGCTTTTGTTTTTTTGACCTTCCGGGATTGTGATTCGTGTCCGGGTGGCGTATGTGTGGAATTTTTAGTCGGGCACTCTATGGTCATGTGTATATGCGGGACTCCGGACACATTTGGACTGTGCACACGGTAAAGTACCTCCGTGAGACTAATTAGGCCAAGTTGCGGGTGTATATGCGGGGCTCCGGACACTCGGCTACTTGTGCACTCACACATTCCATTCATGTGATTGTTGCATATTGTTCAACTCTTGAGGATTGTTGTTCTGTGTAACTGACCCCGTTGGAGATATTGTTTTTAGGTCATGGCAAGGCAAAAGCACGGGAAAAGAACGTTGATGGCGAGGAGTCCCAGTGATACTAGTAGGGGCCCCCAGTCTCTTCATTTCATTCACATTTTCTTGTTATGTATTTTCCACTGCACTTCCTTTTGGATTGTCATTTGTTCAGTGATGTATATTTTATCTTCATATAAAATATACATGTATTCAGTGTTTCCCTGGGTGTGTTGTACTTGAAACTCCTTATCGGAGTAATTGATAATGGAATGTGGTTCGGTACTACATTTGTATTGTGCAATTCATTAATTTTCGTTTGCCTGGTGGGTCCCAGTCAGGGGTCCACGACACTGTAATATCCACCTAGTTTGGAGTGTTACATCTGGCCGCCAATTTTTCAAACACTTGGCATCTTATGAACACTTCTCAACCCCAGATTTTTTGAAAAGACAAGTTTCGTCTCTTACCAGTCCATTTGTCAAATGGTGTCTTTTCAACTACCTTAGATGGAATATAGTTAAGGGTGAATGCTGCCGTTTCTAAGGCGTGGCCTCAAAATAATAATGGAAACTCTGTTCAACTCACCATGGATCGAACTATATCTAATAAAGTTTTATTCTCCTCTCGGACATGCTGTTATGTTGACGTGTTCCATGAGGGGTAAGTTGTGAAACAATTCCACATCTCCTAAGATGATTATCGAATTTTTGGCTCAAGTGTTGAGCATAGGTTTCTTGGTTATAATGTTATAGACTTCCAAAATATTGGAATCATCTAGATCAATATTGTAAAGGCCAGTATATAACTTTGCAGTACCATAAAGCAAATCGTCAAAGAAAATATGGATAATATTATTCTTAATAATAAAACTGTAACCTTCACAATCTAATTTAGAAACTGAAATAATGTTCTTATTCATAGAAGGAACATAATAGAAATTGTTCAAAACTAACAAAAGCCCATTGGGTAAAAAACTAGATCATAAGTTCTAACAGCTAGTGCAACAACTCTTGCTCTATTACCGACTCTTAGATCCACTTCCCCTTTATTCAGCTCTCTACTGCTTCTCAACCATGCAAATTTGTACAAATGTGAGTTCCACATCCAATATCCAATACTCAGGAGTTATACGTCTTATCTATTTCAAGTAAACCTTGCAATTTCTCTTCCAGTATCATGGTTTATTGCAATGATGGCAATTTCCATCTTTGGGAGCTTTTGTCTTGAAAATCGGCTTAGTTGGGTCTTTAGATTTGGCAATATTTGCTTTAATTTTACCATTGCCTTTATTCTTAAAGAACTTTCCTTTGCTGACCATAAGCACATGGCTTAGTTTCTTCTTAATGTTTTTCTCAGTCGTTTTAAGCATCCCATGCAGCTCACCGATGGACTTCTCAATCTCATTCATATTATAGTTCATAATAAACTGACTGAAACTATCGGGTAATGAGTTTAGGATCATATCCGTGGAGTGGTCCTTAGAAAGTGGAAAACCAAGCCTATGAAGATGATCAATGTATCCTTTCATCTTGAGCACATGAGCGCTGACACATGTCCCCCCAACCATCTTGCAAGCATACAAGGCTTGAAAGGTCTCAATATCTCTTGCCTAGCATGCTTTGAGAAAGTGTCTTTGAGGTGAGCATTACTCTCATTAGCTTCCATTTCGTCCAGATTCTTCTGAAGTTCTGGACAAATGGTAGCCAACATATGATCACTGACATCAATGGAATCGTCACAATGTTTCTTTCATTTGTCTATGTTGCTTTGTTAGCATTGTTTGTAGGCTCATCGGGAATTTTTCATCAAGAACGTACAACTTTATTTATTGCTTGAGAACTATTCTCAAGCTCCGGATCCAATGCAGATAGTTGTTGCCATTTTTTTTAAGCTTGTCCTTCTCAAGGACGGATCGCAGTGAAATGGTAGATGTGTTGTTTGATGCCATTCCACTATCTATAAAATTCAATATGCTAAGTATTAATTCACATTTCGATTTCTCGAAAAATACTCCCACTAAAACAAAATACCCTCAATTTTAAAACATGTGTAATTTTAGTGGGCTAAGACCCCATTTTGCACAATTCTAAACTCGCTTTGGCATGACGCTGAGAATTGAGCTACTTTAGGTGGATAACTCATTATCGATTATATCATATGTAACTCTTAGATTATACTTATGGGATTTGACATTTTATGCCCAAGCAGGTTGTGATCCCATCTTATGCCTTAAGGTTCAAAACTATTCTGAATTCTTAGTTCATTAAAATATGTAGGTATCACCATTACCTATCATACCATACTAAGATAACCCAAGCACTCAGCTTTGGCATGGCCTACTCAAGCTAATCGAAGTCTTGATAGGTATTTTAATTGAACGACATTAAAATTTTAATGAGGGATTTTATCCTATGTTTCATGTCTATATTGGTTAACATACATCGCATCACATACATGCATAAATTTAAACATACATAGCATCACACGACATAATAAAGTATAAGACCATGTATATCATGACCATAATCCTAACATGATTTTCAAGAGCCAACGTGAAAATCACAAAAGTCCATCTAAAGGGTATAATTGGTCTTCATTGATCTTCCAACTCCTTGGAACGTCATACGCGACCAATTGGCTCCTTGAATCCATCCTTTATCTCGTTCTTGTCTTCATTAAATAAATGAAAAACTGTACTACAGTAGTAAAGGAAATTACAATAGGGCAAATGACACACTGGCCGTAAATTATAAGAATAATTTAATAGACAACCCCGCAGGCCGTAGAAAACACTTATAATTAAACGACACGCAGGCCGTTGAAACCAACCCAATAATAAATTGAAACATCCAATCACATTGATCAATTTATGGTTATGCCATACACCAAATATTTACAACAATTAATTTTCATATAATTAATAAACACAAATTATGAATCTGCCTGACGGTCAGACATAAGAATAAATTCCATCTTAAAATCAACAAACATGAATAGTAGCCTAGATGGCCGCGCTGTGCCGCCCCACACACAGTCTCGCGGGTTCGAGCCACCAACTAAACAACATTTTTAGCAACATTTATTTGGAACTTTCAAACAGTTTGTACCGGTTAAATAGAACTCGGTGAACAAAATTACCAAACAGGCGCCGCAGCCCAGATGGTGAGACGCGGCCCTGGCGCCCGGACACATTGGGATCGAATCCCACCAACAGCATAATGTTTTCACGAACTTACTGTGTCCCACATGTTTTGGTCCGTAATTCGCAGCCCGAACCAGCCCGACCCGATTCGCCGACCCGCCAGAAACAGATATTTTCCAGAACAGTTCTCGATAGAAAAATCGTAAAAACAGTCCAGAAAATTGATTTTAATGGTTTGATTTAATTAAATTAAATCAAAAAATATTTACAAAATCTCTATTTTATAAATATATCGAGAACACAATTTATATATTCAAAATATATAATCATGAACTATATAAATAATTAAATTACTTTCAAGTTGTCTCCGACACCACTGTTAGGTTTTACATGTATTTGATACAAGAAATTTGAGCAAAAACGCAGCGGAATAAAAACGGAAAACCTAAGAAGAGGATTTTCATGCAGTAATTTAATTGATTTAATAATGTGTTCATCGAATTACCTTAATCCGAAGAACAGATCTAAATCCAGGCTAGAAGCTGATAAAAATTGTCTTCCTCTTTCGGTGATCCATACATGAACAATTTGCACAAGACGGAATGCTATATCCTTACGAATAATACTGATAAATAGTACAACAGATAATTCCTACTATAAGGATTGTACTGTTGATCAAAATCAACTAAGGGAAGAAGACAGTATGGCCGAACCGGACTCCTTAGATAGAAGAATTTCTGCCGATTTGAGGAGAGGGGAGGGAGACGGTTTTTACTTACACAATTAGAGTTGTGTAATCTTAATCTTATAACAACTCCTTGTTTAAGACCCTTTATTTATACTAAGTAAATCCTAGAGTTGAAACTCTAGTATTTGCTTAGTTACCCCTTAACTTATTAAAAAACACAATATATATAATATCTTATATTATATATTACTTATTATTTAATCGTCCAATTATATCCAATATTATTTTATATTTCTCAGTTAATATAAGTAAATAATATAATATATAATATTATATATTAAATGATAAATCACAAGCGGTCTCTAGCAAGACAGTATGACTACCTAAATAATATAAGTTTATAGTCTATTAAACCATTTCACGTGTTAAATCCCTTTGTCGCGCGATATCATATTTGAACTAATTCATAAATACTGTCATACTTATTATGTTCAAATGCTTTCTTGATCTTAAGTAGACTGATTGAATCAAATGACTCTCCATTTGAGAATGGCCATGCATTTCCTTCAATCCTACTTATCGAGGGACCCAAAAGATATCTCTCTTCCTAAATAGAGGGACAAATTCCCATCTTGATTACTAATTCCCTCCACATGACTCCTACTAATCCCGATCGCTAACCTTTATGATCACCATGTTTCAGATGACGTTTAATTATGTCAAGGCATAGCAGTTATCATGTTGGACTCTGATAATCTTAGGCTCATGGATTTTTGACATACTGTTATATTGAGATTCACTTATGACATACCCATGCAGTGATCTCAATGCGGGTCTGTCCAGTACTGCGTTCTCCAACCAATACCCATAGTTTGATCCGTACCATACGCATAATCAATCAATGATTATCAATCAAATTTATACTAGTATATTGATCACTTGAGTCTCCACTCAACGTGATTGGACCACGGACATATGAATAATCTTATTGTTCATGAATAACTATTATTCAATTATTATAATGTTCAAATATGCACACATTACAATAATTAACGAGAAACAACTTTATTTAAATGTGGCAATTACAAATCTAGGCACATCGAATGTCCTAAGGCACTATTACAAAGAATTTCTCACTTGCACTAGGACCATTCATTAATGACTTTTAGTCCTATGGATCTCGCATGCTCTCCATTCTTTCCTTGTTAGAGAAGCTTGGTAAGTGAATCAGCAACATTCTCTTCCGTTGCTACTTTATATTATGTATTTATATCTCTAATCGGACCTTGACTCTTTAGCTCACACAATAGCACAAGTAAATACTTATAGGACCTAAATGATCCACATATTCTCCTCGACTGCATCCGACGCTGGCAGGTACACAACTTGAGTTATAGAATCTATGAGTGTGCTTTACTTGGAACATTTCCAACTCACATCACCTCCATTTTAAACAAAACACAAAACAATATGCGATCTTAAATCGTCTCTATCAGTTTCGAAACTTACATCTGCGTAAGCATTTACATCCAGCTCGTCTCCCGCACATCTATAAATTAGGAACGCATCCTTAGTTCTTCTTAAGTACTTTAGGATGGTCTTCACTACTGTCCAATAACTTTCACTTGGATTTGATGGTATCGAATCATCATGCTAAGGGCAAACGATACATCTATTCGAGTAAAAATCATGACATACATGATCGATCCAATAGCCAAAGCATATAAAATCTTGCTCACGTGGGATCGCTCATCAAGAGTCGAAGGGCTCTGAGTCGTACTCAGATGAATGCCATGTGACATTGGCAGGAATCCTCTCTTGGAGTTCGGCATATTCAATCTCTTCAATATTTTGTTAATATAGGTAATCTGACTCAGACCAATCATTTTCTTTGATCTATCTCTATAGAATTTTATCCCAAGAATATAAACAGCTTCTCCTAAGTCTTTCATGGAGAAACAACTTCCTAACCAAGCCTTGACTGTCTGCAAGGTGGGTATATCATTTCCAATGAGTAATATGTCATCTACATATAAGACTAGGAAGATAACTACGCTCCCACTAACCTTCTTGTACATAAATAGTTCATCTTCATTTTGAATGAACCTAATCTCGTTGACATTTTCATCGAAATGAAGATTCCAGCTCCGAGAAGCCTGCTTCAACCCATAAATGGATCTTTGAAGCTTGCAAACCTTTTTAGAATTCTCTTGATGAACAAAACCATTAGGTTGTGTCATGTACACATCCTCGAGTAAGTTTCCATTAAGAAACGCTGTTTTGACATCCATTTGCCATATCTCTTATCATATTATGCGGCAATAGCAAATAAAAATCTACTTGATTTAAGCATGAATACTGGCGAAAAGGTCTCATTATAGTCAACACCATGAGTCTGTCTGTAACCTTTTGCAACTAGTCTAGTTTTATAGGCTTGGAGATTGTCGTCCATATTTTTCTTCTTTTTGAAGACCTATTTGCACCCAGTGGTTTTAACACCCTCAGCTGGATCTATCAAGTTCCAAACTTAATTGTCGTACATGGACTGCATCGCTGACTTCATGGCCTCTAGCCATTCCTCAAACTCTAGTCCTGAAGCAGCTTCTGTATAGGTACTAGGCTCATCATCCATGAGCGATGCGTCATCATCCTCTGTTATGAGATACCCATATATCTTAGGTTCATGTCGCACCCTATCAGATCTGCAAGGAACTTGTGTACTTTGAACTGTCTCCTCAACTAATTGTTGAGCCTGTTCAGTTTCTATTGGCGAAGCAATGTCTTTTTGTGGTTCTCGAGTTTCCTTGAGTATTACTTTTCTCCCGCTGTCTCTTTTGGAAACAAATTCCCTTCCTAAGAAGACAGCATTTCGAGCAACAAACACTTTGTTCTCTACGGGTTTATAAAAGTAGTATCCTTTGGCTTCCTTAGGATATCCCACAAATACACATCTTTCAGATCTGGCCACCAATTTGTCAAACACTTGGCATCTTATGAACGCTTAACAACCCCAGATTTTTAGAAAAGACAAGTTTGGTCTCATAACAGTCCATTTCTCAAATGGTGTCTTTTCAACTACTTTAGATGGAACACGGTTAAGGGTGAATGCTGCTGTTTCTAAGGCGCCAAAATGATAATAGCAGCTCCATTCGACTCATCATGGATCGAACCATATCTAATAAATTTCGATTCATCCTCTCGAACACGCCGTTTTGTTGACGTGTTCCAGGAGGAGTAAGTTAAAACAATTCTGCAACTCCTAAGATGATTATCGAATTCTTGGCTCAAGTATTAAGGTTAGTTTCATGGTTGCAATGTTATATACTTCCAATTATTGGACTCATCTAGATCAATATTGTAAAGTCCTGTATATAACTTTGCAGTACCATAAAGCATGTTATCAAAAAAAATACGAATAATCTTATTCTTAATAAGAAAACTGTAACCTTCACAATCTAATGTAGAAACTGAAATAATATTCCTATTCATAGCAGGAACATAATAACAATTGTTCAAAACTTACCAAATCCCATTGGGTAAAAATTAGATCATAAGTTCCAACGGCTAGTTCAGCAACTCTTGCTCCATTGCCGACTCTTAGATCCATTTCCCCTTTCTTCAACTCTCTATTGCTTCTCAACCCCTGCACATTTGTATAAATGTGAGATCCACATCCAGTATCTAATACTTAGGAGCTAGAAGTAGATAAGTTAACTTCTATAACAATATACCTGTGGTAGTCTCACTACCCTTGGTACGTTTTAGCTCGTCCAAGTAAACCTTGCAATTTCTCTTCCAGTGTCCTGGTTTATTGTAATGATAGAAATTTCCATCTTTGGGAGCTTTTGTCTTAAAAATCGGCTTAGTTGGGTCTGTAGGTCACAAGGCGTCAGGTATAAGTCTAGAGGGTGGGGGGGGGGGGGGTGAATAGACTTATAAAATCTTTTCCAAATAAATGTTTAGAAAAACATGGCTGTTTTAAATGCAGCTAAGGTTACTCGTTTGATAATAGTGCAGTATCTTTTGTCAGCAGTAAAATAGTTTTGTTGAATGACAGCTGACTTTATATGCAACCGTTAAGTATGATTTTAAAGACAGTAAATCACACAACACTTTATAGTGGTTTCAGAGGTGGGGTAATCCTCTACTAGTCCACATATCTCCAAACCAGATAGAGATAAATTCACTATAACTTTCAACCAGTGAAATTAATGTTATAATGAATTCTATTACAACAGCTTCCAACCAGTGGAAACCCATGGCCGTTGCAAATCCTACCCTTGGTTGCTTAACACCTCTTGATCGAAAACCCATGGATGCCTCAACAACTCGCAAGCTGCCTATCACCTTCCAATCACGAACCCGTGGATGTTGTACAACCTCACACTTTCAAGAACGTTGTTCAAGAAAGTACCCATTACTCAAACCTAAAGACAAGAGTGTTGTCTTCTCCAACTTTAAGATCTTCTAAGTATTAGCTTTATGATCTTGCTCTTCACGATGCTATAGATTTGCTTTGTGTTTTCTTTGATTGCTTTGATTGCCTGTAAGTATTGTTCGCATTGTACTTCTGCTCAAGCTTTCTTCAGATATTTATAGTACGATCTTTGAGCTCTACATAGCCATTGCATCTTGTAACAAATATGTCCGTTGGAGAGTGGACTTCATTGTTTATCTTTTCATATCTTTGCAACGCTTTGTCTCTTTCTTAAAATCTGACCATTTGAAGATGTATGTTACCGCTGTGCCGCTATTCTTTGATTACTATAATTAGAAAGTCTTCAAGGCGCGAATCTCGATGAATATTCTATTCCTTAAATTCGGGAATCAATCATTTTATCTCTTTGACTTATACGTCTACGTGTGTTTTTCCGTCATTGTTGACTTTTCAACGTTTGCTGACGTGGACACTTGATATCAAAACTTGGCTGATATTTTGTTTGTGATAAAACTCGCTGATATTTCTCTTGGTCAAAACTGACTGATAAGTTCGTCAAACATGGCTGATGTTCTGCCTGGACAAAGGCTGGCTGATATCTGGTCTTAAAATTTTACTGCTCTTTCCCTTGGTTAACCTCAACTGATATTATGCTTTGACCAAAACCAGGATGATATTTTGGTTGATTTGTACTTAGACAAAATTATCTTCAGAGATACTCAGTTGTACTTTTGACTTGATCAAACCCGGCTGATATTTTCCTTTGACCGAAACCCGACTGATGTTTTATCGGTCAAACCCGGATGATAACTTGTGTTGACCAAAACCTCCGCTGATAATATGCCTATTATATACTTAGCCAAATTTCTACTTGATCAACATGGTCAATACTTAGCCTAATCTTTTAAAGGCCTATAGAAGATACTCATTTGGTTCTTCTTTATAAATGCCAAGTACATACATTTGAAGTAATCTTTGAATGCAGGTATGACATCATCAAAATCTTAAAATTGTATTCCTAACAAATTTCCCCTATTTTGATGATGGCAAAAATTAATGATCAAATGTAATAAAATCATCACACAGACAAGTAAAATACTGAAATGTAAAGACTTAGTCTGTTTGAGACAACTAGTGGTTGTCATTCAAGTCGACTGTAATAACCTTTCATTATTTGAGATTACAGTACATTCCTTAATGAAAGATTATAAAAAAGTACAAGTAAAGATTACAAGTGATTGACAGAAAAAAACTTAAGTTCTCCTCTTCCTCTTCCTCTTCCTATGTTCCTTGTTGGAGGGTGAGACTTCAACGGCTTCACTCCAATAGGACTTTGAACCATACTTCTTCTTGACTATGGTGGATGTAAGTCTTTGATCTTCAGGGGATGTATACTTGTTCTTCATGCACAGGTTCTTTATCTCCCTTTGAAGTGATTCATCATCCAACTTTCCATTTATGTCAATTGGAGGATCCCGTGGTCTGAAATTATGGATTCTAGGATAAGCATTGAAGGTTTCTTCAGCAACCCTTTTCAGAATTTCCCACAGGTTTGGCCAGTTCATCTCAATGTAGTCAATGAAGATTTGTTGAGGAGTGCAGTCATGGTCTTGGAGAATTTCCCAAAGATAATATTTTTCAATGAATTGTTTCTTGGCAATCCCCTATTTATTTCCAGCTTCCTCTGGAATAAACTCCTGAACGTAGTATAGCTCTTTGCCTTCCCAGCTCATAGGCACATCTGGTTCTTGCCTGGGTCTTTTCTTCTTAGCTGCAGGTGCTTCTGATGGTGCAACTGTACTTTTTCTCTTTAAGGAACTTGAAGTTCCAGCTCCAGGAAAATGGTTGATATGAGGTGCAGGTGAGCTTTTGGGACTAAGGATAATGCCTCTTGCTTCCATTTGGATCTCATTTCTTCCCCCTTTTTTCCAGCATCATGATTTGTGCCACCTCCTCCTCCACCTTTTGCATGAAATCTTGCATGCCAAGTGGCATCCTTGAAGATGTTGGTTGTGGAAAGAGTTCTTTCTTGTTCAGCAGTGCGTCCATTTAGGTATTCAGGGACAGCAGATGAGGTTCTACACTTGTTGCCAGAAGCTTTGCAACAGTTTCTTCTATCATGGTTCAGATCATCTCATTGAAATTAGGGGGTAGCTGATATTCAGGCACCTCTGCCTGAGGAATGTCTTTAGTTGTGTCTTCTTGTGCATCTAACTTATGAGCAATGGATTTTCCAGTGGAGATTCTTCTGTCAGCTGACTTTGTTGGAATATTTTATTCCACACATTCAATTTAGAGGTTTTGATGATAAGTTGGTAAACAAAAACAACAACAATGAATCAAGAAGAAGTCGAAGATGCACGAGCTGGACAGAAGAACATTGAATTAAAGCAAAAACACATATAACATACGCTATGTAACAAGGCTAACATAAGCAACAAAGACCTAGATGAAGTCAACCAAGAAAGACACGCTTAACGCATGCTATTGTGCAAGGTTAACACACGCTATGCATGGAGCTTAACGTATGTAATATAGAACACTTAATGTACGCTATGCAAAGTGAATTTCTAATTCAAATGAAATTAATCCATTGGATTGATTGTAGATAGTCAAAAAGCATGCAACAGACGCTATGAGGTGTTGTTAACGAATGCTATGAGCTAGACAGAAGAACATTAAATTGAAGCAAAAACACAAAAAACGTACACTATGCAACAAGGCTAACATACGCAACGAAGACCCAGCTGAAGTCAGTCAAGAACGACATGCTTAACGCACGCTATGGTGCAAGGTTAACGCACGCTATACATGGAGCTTAATATATGTAATATAGAACACTTAACGTACGCTATGCAAAGTGAATTTCGAATTCAAATGAAATTAATCCGTTGGATTGATTCTAGATAGTTAACAAACTCTATGAGGTGTTGTTAACGTACGCTAAATCATGTGACGTCATGGAGTAGGTCATCATATCAACGGCTACCTGAGGTTGATATAACGTACGCTACGATGAATGTTAATGTACGCTACGTAAGAGACAGAAGCTTCTTGACTGAAATGAACAGTAGATAACTTGCGCTACATGGATGTGTTACATACATTAAATAGCATTACGTACGCTATGAAGGAAGCATAACGTACGCTAAAGCAAAACAGGAACCAACGGCAATTTTGGCTCTCAAGCCTATAAATACCAAAGCATTTGGTATTATTTTAAACAAATTCAAGCAAAGTAATCATACATCATATATTGTTATATTTGTAATATCCGGGGGTAAATTTTTTTTTTTCTTCGTGTAACTGCTGAGTTATACGTATTCATTTAGAATTGTACAAGTGTCGTGGTATTGGACTAATACAATGTATATTGTATTGAGATATTTCGGGATCGAAATATTTATACTTGTCGTCGGGTTGGTTTCGTCATTTGGATGTTGGTTGGAGAGGTTTGGATTTTTGGCTAAGTATACTAGCCATAACGTATGTTACATATGTATCGTTACGTACGCTACAGGCTGAGCATTACGTACGTTAAGCCTTCAGTGTTACGTACGTAATGAGTGGTCAGCAGTAGGAACCTTCCTCGTGGTCAACTTTTGGGGCGAGGGTATCTTAGGAGGATCATTTATATATATATATATATATATATATATTATCATATCCCTTCTCTCACCCTCTCACGTTCTTATCTCTTTCTCTCTCTCTCTCTCGTCCCTTCTTTCCATCTCTCTCGTTTTTTTCCCGACGAGCTGGAGCTAAAAGATCGACAGCCGACTTCTTCTTAGTCTCCGGCGACAGACTAGATTTCATATCGGATGTGTTCCGGTGAGCTAAATGGTTGACGACTGGAATTACCGCGAAAGTCAACGGGATGGGCTAACATCTCCGGCGACAACTGAAGCTCAACGACGGTATGGTGGCTCGTGACTGGAGCAGCGACGGCCTGGTCGGAATTTTCGGATGGGATGGTCAGGCCTTTTTCTGGCAAGATGGAGCTCAGGCGCCGGGTGTTCTTCATGGTCTCCGGCCATGGATGCGGCTCCATAGATTTCAGCGACCGTAGATGGTTTCTGACCGGAACGGATGGCGGAACGGAGGCACGGCAAAACTTCCAGCGAGGAGTTGCAGGCGGAGATGGAGTTGGGTGAAAACCGGCCATGGACGGAAATGGGTTGGAGTTGGACGAGGTCCGACGGGTCAGATTGTCGGCGACCGAGTTCTAGTGTTGCGACAGGGGAGTTGTTTTTCTGACCGTGCGTGGGTTGCTTGGGCGAACGGTGTTCTTCTATAGGTAAGAATGTGTGTGTGCAGGTATATATATATATATATATATATATATATATATATTGTGTACAGTGTGTGTGTCTTGTGTGTGTATATATATATATATATATATATTGTGTATAGTGTGTGTGTGCTTCGTACAGTGTGTGTGTGTCATGTATATATATATATATATATATGCATGCGTGTACACAAATAGATATGTGTGTGTGCTATGTAATATCCGGAATTTCTACTACTATTGTTTAATGTTATTTTATCCGAGTTATGTTGTACAGCATGGAATCTGTACAGTATGGATAAAATAATTGAAGGACTGAGACATCTGTATTAGTATAATTGTCGTATTTGGTCGACAATTGTATTTGAGAATATTGTTGGAAGGAGTATATGTATTCAGTATTTCGTATATTCGTATTCTGTATGTTGAGACATTGGATAAGAATAGTTGAGAATGGCTAAGTATAGCCATATTAGCGCATGCTAATAATCAAGTATAGCGCACGCTATCGTGCAGGTTTAGCGCACGTTATAGGTAAAGTATAGCGCACGTTAGTGTAAATCAGATCAGAAGGAATCTACGTGTGGACCCGGCCACTTTTGGCGCATGTGCCGACAAGGTCAACAGATGTTTGTTGTGAAGGATTAGCGCACGCTAATGTATATGGTTAGCGCATGCTAATCAGATCGGTCCAAAGGAATCTTGGCTTTGTCAGGTTACTTTCGGCATGTGGGGGCACGAGCATCTTCGGGGTAGATGCAGACTATAGCAAGTCAACTATGATTAGCGCACGCTATGGATGAACACTTGCGTATGCTAAATGGAGGCACTTACGTACGCTATTGCATAGGCATAACGTACGCAAGTCATTATACGAAATAAGTCAGTAGTCTCTGGACTACGATAGCGCACGCTAACAAAGACAGCTAGCGCACGCTAGAGCTGTAACGTACGTTAAATGAAGATGTTAGCGTACGTTAGTAATGTATAGTATATATATAAGTGCAGTTGGCCATTATTCGTCATTTCCGTCCATTTCTTCATGTGAACCGATAGAGAGAGGTCTTAGAGAGAAGTTGAGGTTCCAAACACTTGAGTTGATCATTCCTAACAACATTTGAAGCTTGGAAGTGATTGAAAACGGATTCAACCTTGGGATTCAATCCATTCCTTCAAAGAGGTAATTACTCTTCACTTTGGGATTTCATTTTGGATTGTATATGATGTTCTTGAGTTGATTATCGTCATGTTTATGAGTTGATGAGTATGGTTATGAGATGGATTACTGAGTTATGTTGATAATATGGTTGATATGCGAATATTGATATGATTCGTGTGGTTTTGAACGGTGTTGTTTTTCTTCAAGAGATATGTTGGTTAATATCTCCCTTCATTTCGGGTTTTTAATGTTGTTGTTATTGTTTACTTCGTATGATGATGAACATGCAAGTGATTATGATTCTTGGTGTATATGATATGATTAAGAAGACTATATGTTGAAATGTTAGTGGAAATAAGATTTTTACACTTGTTTGGAAAGTAATGTGTATAAGGTTCGACTTTGGAAAATCCCCACTGATTCTTGAAAACTCCAAAAATTCTGAAACATAACAGTATAAATATCATCGAGTTAGCTTTCTAATGGTTCAAACGGTGAGTTAATCGGAGTCCGGATGAGTGAGTTATGCTCAAAATGGAAAAAACTATCTTATCGTATTGCAGGAGCAGTAGCGCACGCTATTGATGAAGTTAGCGTACGCTAACATGCCTGGGCGTATAAAAATGTAAAGCAGTCGGGAATTTCATTTCCCAACCCATCCTACACGATCCCCTTTCGTCCCAAATCACCCAAACTCGGTTTTTAACCCCTAAACCTTAGCTTTTGAGTTGGTTTATCAAGTGATAACATCTAGGAAAGCTTGGAACAAGGATTATAACATCATTATTGATTCTTTCGCCGGATTGAAGGTAATTGGCTTGAACTCTAATATTTTGGGATGTTTGAGATTCTTGATATATTTTGGTGGTTTAGTTCGTATCGATGGCTAGAATCATATAATGTTGAAGGATATATATGTTTGTGATTATGTTCTTCGTGTTCTTGATGTGGTTGGTGTTTGTTGATTGATGATTCGAATATACCTTTGAATTCCGCCTTCAAGGTGTTTGATTGAAGTTTTGAAATAGAAATTGATTGGAATATTTCGGTTAAGTTTGTATACTCACCTTATTGAATCGATATGTGGGCTTTGTGGAATCATGGGAATGAATTCGTAATTGTTTGAGTTAGATTGTTCGGACTTGTGTTTAATCGAGATATTTTGGACTCGTTGGGTTTGTGGATTAGTATATTGATTGTTGATTGTTATCGAATGTGTGTTAAATCGATTAGTGTAATAGGTTGAGATTATTGATCGATGTTTAGAACCATGCTTTGCGGTCGTATTCAAGAATGTTCGTAGATTGCTTTGATCAGGGCCGATGGACATGTAGATGATGGCAAGGAATTGGTAACGGCTTCATTGGTATCGAGGCAAGTTATTACTTGCTCAGTTTATAATATTTAATGAATGGTTTCAGTTTCATTCGTTTATAATTCGTATAGTAATGTTTATAAATCGTAATCACAGGAGATTTGAGATTATAGGTTGTATTTGAGTTTTGGGAATTAAATCATAATGTATATGATTTACATTCTTGTTGGCATACTTGGTATCGAGGATACATCATGGTATAGACAAAGGCGTGAATTATTTACCATCCATGACATTTCAGATCGTCGAATATTCAGAATAATGGTTCGTGATGGTCTGGACATCGAGATTGCTCTCGAAAGACTCGGGGCAAGTACTCTAATCATTTTTGTCATTTCATGTCGATCATGTTGTGATACATGCGTGTATCGTTGTTGTCATGCATTGTGTATCATTGTTATATGCATTTGTGCATTGTTGTTGTATGTCCACCTCGAGTTGGTCCGACGGGATCATTGGGGGATCTATGCTAGCGTGCGCTGGATCAACGGACAGGTTTTCCACCTCGGGTTGGTCTGACGGGATCATCGGGGGATCTAAGCAGTGAACGCTGAATCATCGGATTGCCATGTATTGTTATTGTGCATATGTATATTATGGGTTTGCCATAAGTATACATTATCATTATTGTTGTGATCATATGACAACGTCAATATGAGTATGCATTTGTAGGTCTTGTGTTTTGAGTTCTGATCAGTTGTTGTATTCCGCTGCTGGAGTATTTTAATTGTTTGTCTTTATCCGCTGCGTGAGTATTTTTAAATGGCCTTTTGGTATCCGGTAACTTAGGTTACTTTGGCAATCATTTTCAAAATCTATTCTGTCGGTACGTGTAAGCGATAGACTAACGTATGTTTTTAAATTGTTGAGTTTTGGCATTTCGGGCCTTGTGGTTTCAAATGAGATTTTACGACGGTTTTGATAAACGAGTTTTATAAAGTCTTCCAATGTTTGAAATAGATAATACCGTCGTTTGCCTCTTGGACATTTGTATATGTTTGCGAAAATTTTCCTTCAGCCTTGTGGGTTTCATCTCGGGGCCCACGGCGCTGTAATACTCCTGGATGGCTGTGGGGGTGTTACATGCTGTATGTATATTATATATATATGTGTGTATACGGGTAAATACGAGTATAGTATGTGTTCGCGTTGGAATCGGAGTTATCTATTATGTTGTTTTCGGTCAATATCGTGTTATCGAATGAATTGTATTTCATTCAAGGTTGTTCGAGTGCTTGTGATTGTCGGAGGATGCTGTTGATCGATTCGTGGTAGGACGTTGATCGTGGGAGGACTTTTTCGCCTTCGGTTTGAGGCAAGTTTTATACTTGTACTAGTCAATGAGATTAATGTTATCATGTATGTGTATGAATGTGTGTATCATTTCGAGACTTGGTCTCTTTATGATTTTATTGATATCAGGGGATTGTTTGATACGACACCCTTCGGCAAATTATGCTAAATATTATTGTTGTTCGTAAATAACCAGTTCAAGGCATTGCGATACTTGTTGGTAATATTGTTGTCGATAGCCGATTCGCGGTATCGATGTATCGATTGTTATTGTTGACTTATGTTCCATTGAGATATTGTTGTGATCGTCATTATTGATATCGATGTTTTTCTATTGATATTGTATTGGCCGATTGAAGGCATTGACGTATTCGATTATCATCTTCGTTATCGGTAACCGATTAAAGGTGCCGAGACATCCGTTGTATTGTTGTTATCAATTGGCCGTTCTAAGGCAATTGATGTATTGAATTGGGACTGTCGAAGACATTTCCCATCCGTTGAGTTATTATCGATTGACCGTTCTAAAGGTAATCGATGTATTGAATTGGGACTGTCAAAGACATTTCCCATCCGTTGAGTTGTTATCGATTGACCATTCTAATGGTAATCGATGTATTGAATTGGGGCTGTCGGAAACATTTCCCATCCGTTATATCGTTATCGATTGGCCATTATAAGGCAATCAAGGTATTGAATTAGGATCACCGAGGACGGTGCCCATCCGTGAGTTATTATTGTCGTGTTGGCCGATTCAAGGCAACACACCATCGTTCTTGTGAACACGGTAATTTTGTGATCGTTGAGGGTCGATGATTCCCAGATTGTTGTGTTGTGATTGTTGTTCGTGTTAATCGGTCCTTAGGGATTGTGATCCCAGGATGGTTGTTTGAATATTGTTGGTCGTGTCGATCTGTCATTATTTGTGTGTCACCGTTCACTTTGGTGAGTCGTATGATCCGTATTGGATGTGTTATCGTTTGAGTTCGTTGTCATGTTTCATCATGACATATCTGGAATCACGATGGTCATGCGTGGATGTTTCCGCATTGGACCGTGCACACGAGACATAGTTCGTGAGGCTAATTAGGTACATTGTCCCACATATATTCTGAATTCCGTATACGGGGTGGACATGTGCACGGACACATTTCTGGATCGGGCATACTGTGATGTCCCTCTTGAGCCTTATTGTTTTGGTTGTTCATAGTCCATGTTGTATTGGATATGTCCGACGATTTATGACTGGTTGTACATACGCCGAGGGGTATGTTCGACAGTCGGGTTTGTTTCTTTGAGATATGTATTGTGATGATTTACAGCTTCGAGTTGTTCGGATTTCAGGCCATTATGATATAGAGCTTAGGATGAGGGCTTTCAGGCCATTGTGATGTATCGGTATTTCCGTTGGAGCCTTCGGGCATTTTGATTTCGTATTTATTTCAGCATTGGTTTGGTTTACCTTCGGGTAATGTATTGTTGTGTTCTATATTGATGAATCGCCGTTGGGCACTTATGTTCTAACCTATTGATCAGGTATTGATCGTATGTCGTGGGCATAGTGTTTCACGAATGCTCGATTCTTACTTTGGTTTGTGAGCATCTCGTACTACCATTGTTGTACTGTTCATTCTGCCTTTGGATGCATATCATGTTGTACATGTATTTGATATTCATTATCTGGATGACTGACCCCGTGGGGGCAGAACATGTTTTCATGTTTTTGGTGCTTGTGAGGAGAGAGTTGAGACACAGGGGCATGGAGATGGCGATGAGGCATTCGAGCGATACTAGTCCGAGATGTTTTGGTGTTGAATGTCAGTCAGACAGTTTGGACTACTCCAGTTTTGTTCAGTCGTTGTCATTTTGTATTATGCGAGCAAGGCTCGTGGATGTTGTTGTATTTTATTTTGGCCATGTAGGCCCACTGTTGTAGATAAAATTCCATATCGGAATATTAGGTTAGATGTCAGTGTAGGGATTGTGATTTCCCTTTTTTTTGGTCAGTTTGTTGTATTTTAGTCATGTCCGCCTGGTAGATCTCCTGGTGTGGGGTCCACGGCACTGTAATGACCCAATGGGAGTTGGGAGTGTCACAGAAGATGGTATTAGAGAATTGGGTTGTGAGATACCCTGACTTGTGTGTTATGTGGTTCTACCAAGGCGTAGTAGCGGGGCTGTCATGTTATGACAATCTGGATAGTCGGGTTTTGTGAGTCGTGATAGTTGGACGACTGTACGTGGCATTCTTTCATCGATTCGTCGTCAGTGAAGACTAGTATCGCAAGACCTCGAAGCTTTGTATGACCTGTGTAAGGACTCTATTCTCTTTTATGTGCATACATTCAATATTTCATTGATTAAACATGTTTTGTTGACACTTGTATATGACAATCAGGTGTAATTGATTTATGATTATTTGTTTTGGAGCGTGTGGGCTCTGTGTTGAGTATGTATACTCGTGTTTTGCATTGACCTAGCATTCTGGCCGTTGAGGCGTATTTGAGCTGTGGTCATGATTGAATGTTATTCTTTCAGTCTGGAAAGAGGACGTGACATAGGGGGTAGAGGCCGCAGAGTGGGCCGAAACCCGAAACCTCGTACCAATACTTTGGTGGCTAAGGAATCATTTTCGGAGTCGTGCTTGAGAACCCACCTATCGTGATTGTGCTTGGAGTGAGTTTAAGACTCTCATTTTAGAGAGGTATTATCCGGCTCCACTTCGTGAAGCCAAGTTGTCGGAGGCTTTGAAACCTGAATCCATCAAGGACGAGGGTGTTATTGTTATTGCTGAGAAGTTTCAGGGACTTCTTTAGTTTGCTTCGTCTGTTATCCGTAGTGAAGCGGATAAGATCAAGTATTTTAGCAAGAGGCTGAACCCGCGGTTGAGGATGCAGTTGTTCAATCACAATTGTAGTTCACTTGGCGAATTCATCGAGAAGGCTCTTAGAGCAGAGCTTTTGATCAAGGATCTTGCTCGGAAGAACTCTTCAGTTTCTTCTGGTGAGAGGACTAGGATGTCGGTTCGTTCAGAGGGACATCAGGCTCCGACGTCCAAGAGGTTATTTTCTAGTTGGCTTCGTGCTGGGAAAACATCTTCTTCTCAGGCGATGAGTTTGACTGTTGTTTGTTTTAACTGTGATTCAACGGGGCATGTTAGTACTCGATGTCCAGTGCCAGCTATTATTTATTTTCTGTGTGGGAGGCAGGGACACCTTCAGAAATACTGCAGGAGTTCTAGTACAAGTAGATCTCGGGAGAGCTCACGGGCCTCCAAAGATTTTGTTGCTTCAGTCTGTACTTCATCCAAGGGGTCATATCGGGCTTCGGGAGCCAAAGGTATGGACAACCGAGGAGGGGCGGCAAGTTTAGATTTGGGTCTTCCTAGAGTCGATGAGATCGAGGATGTCGATGATCTGGAGGATATCAATGCTGGGTATATTTGAGATGTAACCTTGATTTGTATTTTCCTTGTTTTTTCGGATTGATGTTTGACTCGGTCTGTATTTTAGTATTGTGGTTGCGAACCATTTGTTGTTGATCTATCTTGAAATAATGGTATCTGAGAATCTCGAGACTTGAGCTTTTGATGTTATTTTATTTCCTTTTTGGTCCTGTACCCGAGATTTTTGTGATGATATGGGTCATCGTTCAATGTGATTAGAGACGTCAAGTCGTGAGGACTTGGGCGTGCGATTGATATGGTCCCAAGGACTAATTGTGCGTTGTTATATTTTTTTGTGGCGCGAATCAGTGATTGCATGGGCGTCCAATGCTGATGAGAATGAGGAAGTGTACACCGATGGTTGTAGGCATGTACAATGAGTGGCTCCCTCAGGATGTGTACGCCGGTGCTACTAGTCATGCGGTTAGTACGACTTCCTGGCTGGTCTCTAGCGGGGGAGTCATGATTCGACTAATCTCGCACTTGGTTTTGTGTTTTTATCTCTTGGTTTTCGCCGTGTTCGGGCAGAAGAGACGCGGGGACCCGTAGGGTTGGCCCTATTACTCAGGCGAAGTGGTTCGCAGTGAGGAGTATTCCAGGAGATGTTGTTTTCTTATCCTGATGGATAGTTCGTACCCCGAGTTGTGCACCCTGAGTTTCGGGGACGAAACTCTTTTTAAGGGGGGGAGTATGTAATATCCGGACGAAACTCTTTTCTTTTCTTCGTGTTACTGTTGAGTTGTACGTATTTATTTGGAATTGTACAAGTGTCGTGGTATTGGACTAATACAATGTATATTATATTGAGATATTTTGGGATCGAAATATTTATACTTGTCGTCGGGTTGGTTTCGTCATTTGGATGTTGGTTGAGGTTTGGATTTTTGGCTAAGTATACTAGCCATAACGTACGTTACATATGTATCGTTACGTATGCTACGGGCTGAGCATTACGTACGTTAAGCCTTCAGTGTTACGTACGTAATGAGTGGTCAGCAGTAGGAACCTTCCTCGTGGTCAACTTTTGGGGCGAGGGTATCTTTGGGGGACCATTTATATATATATATATATATTATCACCCTCTCACGTTCTTATCTCTCTCTCTCTCTCTCGTCCCTTCTCTCCATCTCTCTCATTTTCTCTCTCTCATCCCTTCTCTCCATCTCTCTCGTTTTTTTTTTCCGACGAGGTGGAGCTAAAGGATCGGCAGCCGACTTCTTCTTAGTCTCCGGCGACGGACTGGATTTCATATCGGATGTGTTCCAGCGAGCTAAATGGTTGACGACCGGAGTTACCGCGAAAGTCAACGGGATGGGCTGACATCTCCGGCGACAACTGAAGCTCGACGGCGGTATGGTGGCTCGTGACTGGAGCAGCGACGGCCTGGTCAGAATTTTCGGATGGGACGGTCAGGCCTTTTTCTGGCAAGATGGATCTCAGGCGCCGGGTGTTCTTCATGGTCTCTGGCCATGGACGTGGCTCTATAGATTCCAGCGACCAGAGATGGGTTCTGACCGGAACGAACGACGGAACGGAGGCGCGGCAAAACTTCCGGCGAGGAGTTGTAGGCGGAGATGGAGTTGGGTGAAAACCGGCCATGGACGGAAATGGGTTGGAGTTGGACGAGGTCCGGAGGGTCAGATTACCAGCGACCGAGTTCCAGTTTTGTGACAGGGGAGTTGTTTTTCTGACCGGATTCCGGCGTGGGTTGCCCGGCCGAACGGTGTTCTTCTGTAGGTAAGAATGTGTGTGCAGGTATATATATATATATATATATTATGTACCGTATGTGTGTCTTGTGTGTGTGTATATATATATATATATATATATATATATATGTGTGTGTGTGTGTGTGTGTGTGTGCATGCGTGTACACAAATAGATATGTGTGTGTGCTGTATGTATATTATATATATATGTGTGTATACGGGTAAATACGAGTATAGTATGTGTTCGTGATGGAATCGGAGTTATCTATTATGTTGTTTTCGGTCGATATCGTGTTATCAAATGAATTGTATTTCATTCAAGGCTGTTCGAGTGCTTGTGATTGTCGGAGGATGCCGTTGATCGATTCGTGGTAGGATATTGATCGCGGGAGGACTTTCTCGCCTTCGGTTTGAGGCAAGTTTTATACTTGTACTAGTCAATGAGATTAATGTTATCATGTATGTGTATGAATGTGTGTATCATTTTGAGACTTGGTCTCTTTATGATTTTATTGATATCAGGGGATTGTTTGATACGACACACTTCGGCAAATTATGCTAAATATTATTGTTGTTCGTAAATAGCCGGTTCAAGGCATTGTGATACTTGTTGGTAATATTGTTGTCGATAGCCGATCCGCGGTATCGACATATCGATTGTTATTGTTGACTTATGTTCCATTGAGATATTGTTGTGATCGTCATTATTGATATCGATGTTTTTCTATTGATATTGTATTGGCCGATTGAAGGCATTGACGTATTTGATTATCATCTTCATTATCGGTAACTGATTAAAGGTGCCGAGACATCCGTTGTATTGTTGTTATCAATTGGCCGTTCTAAGGCAATTGATGTATTGAATTGGGACTGTCGAAGACATTTCCCATCCGTTGAGTTGTTATCGATTGACCGTTCTAAAGGTAATCGATATTTTGAATTGGGACTGTCGAAGACATTTCCCATCCGTTGAGTTGTTATCGATTGACCGTTCTAAGGGTAATTGATGTATTGAATTGGGACTATCGGAAACATTTCCCATCCGTTATATCGTTATCGATTGGCCATTACAAGGCAATCGAGTATTGAATTGGGATCGCCGAGGACGGTGCCCATCCGTGAGTTATTATTGTCGTGTTGGCCGATTCAAGGCAGCACACCATCGTTCTTGTGAACTCGATAATTTTGTTCTCGTTGAGGGTTGATGATTCTCGAATTGTTGTGTTGTGATTTTTGTTCGTGTTAATCGGTCCTTAGGTATTGTGATCCCATGATGGTTGTTTGAATATTATTGGTCGTGTCGATCTGTCATTAATATTCGTGTGTCACCGTTCACTTTGGTGACTCGTATGATCCGTATTGGATGTGTTATCCTTTGAGTTTCGTTGTCATGTTGCATCGCGACATATCTGGAATCATATCTGCGTGCCATTTGGTTATGTGTAGGATTTTTAGCCAGGCACAAGATGGTCATGCCTGGATGTTTCCGCATTGGACCGTGCACACGAGACATAGTTCGTGAGGCTAATTAGGTACATTGTCCCACGTATATTCTGGATTCCGTATACAGGGTGGACATGTGCACGGACACAGTTTCCGGATTGGGCGTACTGTGATGTCCCTCTTGAGCCTTATTGTTTTGGTCGTTCATAGTCTATGTTGTATTGGATATGTCCGACGATTTTTGACTGGTTGTGCATACGCCGAGGGGTATGTTCGACAGTCGGGTTTGTTTCTTTGAGATCTATATTGTGATGATTTACAGCTTCGGTCTATTCGGCTTTCAGGCCATTATGATATACAGCTTCGGCTGAGGGCTTTCAGGATATTGTGATGTATCGGTATTTCCATTGGAGCCTTGGGGCATTGTGATTTCGTATTTATTTCAGCGTTGGTTTGGTTTACCTTCGGGTAATGTATTGTTGTGTTGTATATTGATGATTCGCCGTTGGGCACTTATGTTCTAACCTATTGAGCAGGTATTGATCGTATGCCGTGGGCATAGTGTTTCATGAATGCTCGATTCTTACTTTGGTTTGTGAGCATCTCGTACTACCATTGTTGTACTGTTCATTCTGCCTTTGGATGCATATCATGTTGTACATGTGTTTGATATTCATTATCTGGATGACTGACCCCGTGGGGGCGGAACATGTTTTCATATTTTAGGTGCTTGCGAGGAGAGAGTTGAGACACAGGGGCATGACGATGGCGACGAGGCATTCGAGCGATACTAGCCGAGATGTTTTGGTGTTCATGTCGGTCAGACAGTTTGGAGTACTCCAGTTTTGTTCAGTTGTTGTCATTTTGTATTATCCGAGCAAGGCTCGTGGATGTTGTTGTATTTTATTTTGGCCATGTAGGCCCACTGTTGTAGATGAAATTCCATATCAGAATATTAGGTTAGATGTCAGTGTAGGGATTGTGATTTCCCTTTTTTTTGGTCAGTTTGTTGTATTTTAGTCTGCCTGTTGGATCTCTTGGTGTGGGGTCCACGGCACTGTAATGACCCAATGAGAGTTGGGGGTGTTACAATATTCATTATTGTTGTTGTAATCGAGCTTAATTGATAAGAGTTCGAGTGTTTAATTCACTCAATCAAACACGAGACAAAAGAAAAGATTATAGATTTGATTCGGTGTTATTAGAATCGTGGATGCGGCATTGTTAGAATCATAGTATAAATCCAAGTGAGGTTTTTCTTGTACCGATAGAAAGCTAGAAAGGTTGATTCCTTATCCGATAGAAAAGGAAAACGGTTTATCTTGGACCGACATAAAGACAAGATTTTAACGGTTTATCTTTGTAATACCCGCCATTTTTATAATGCAATATTATTATTTTATAATAATATTATAATGCATTTCATGTTATTTAATTCAATTTATAGGATCATGAACATTTATTTCGACGTATCACAAGTCCTAGCCGAGTCATTTTTGTCAGTTACATTCTAGTAGTCATTTACTACTAATAATATTAATAATGCATTTTATTTCATTTAATCTCATTTCATTACCGAGTGAGTAATTGTTGTACAATTACTTTCACTACACGTACAAGTCAACTTCATGTAATATCATTTAATAAGATCAGATATTTTCATGATATATCTTACGTTCTAAACCCAAGTCAATTTCTCAAGTTAATTTTGGAACATTTAATATTAGTCATTTTTTGATAATTAAAGGTATTATTATTAATAATAATAATAATATCTATAATAGGAACCATATTAATATTAACGGTATTAATATTTTTACCAGTATCATTTCTATATCATCATTTATATTACTCTCGATATTATTATTAGTATCGATGTTATTAATATTATTACTACTGTTATTATTAATTTTATCATTATTGTTATTATTATTAGTATTATTAGTATTATTATTATTATTATTATTATTATTATCAATGGCCCAAACACATTGTAATGACCCAAAATAATATTAAAGCCCAGAATAATTAAACTAACCCTAATTCTAATAAAGTATAAATACACACATTACTGTACAACACTACTGTACTATTTGTTTCTCTGCCTAGAAGTCATCGCCCCTGTGCATAGTTCTCCTCTAATATTCCAGCAAAGGTAATCCCTATATCTTTCGCTTTACATCGTCTTCAGAGCAAATACATATTGTTAGTTGTACGATTCCTCCTATTTATCACCATCACGAATTCATATTAGATATAAAACCCTGTTTCTAGTTCCAAATTCAGATCCTATGAACCAAAACTCACTAAAACTCAGGCCAGTGCCTTATTCTTTACGCCCAAAATCAAATCCCAATCCCATAACAATTGTAATCTCATTTCTTCGGCATTCTTGATCAATTTTTTTTTGCTCGAACCTGAAACCACAGTGAAGCATCGACCACCGATAGGAAACCATATGCAGATCTCATTACCCCAAGATTCAGATTTGCTCAGCCATCTCTTTATATTTAGACAGAAAATCATTCGAACCCCGAACACATGGAAGCCAGCTCCTCAGGCGAACCATGGCTGCCATGAGCAGTCCGAATCATTCATCCTGATTCTTCAGATTCCAATTTCAGAGTCTTAAAATCGAGCCCACGATTGAAACTTCATTTTTGGCCCGAATCTCTGAATCATCCCCCTTTCGAACCTAGATACGACTGAGTCAGGCACCACAATTCCCTTGCACACCCCGCCCGAAATCTGACTGATGTAGCCAGACATAATCGCCGATTGTCGCCGTGGCCTGTGTGTGTAAAATTTTCTCTGTGTAAATTACTGGGTGTGTGTGTGTTTCGAAAAAAAATTTCTCATGGACGAGAAGAAGAAATTTGGAGAAGGAGGGAGAGAGAGAGAGAGAGAGAGAGAGAGAGAGAGAGAGAGAGAATAGAGGGAGAGGTGAGAAATCATAGAGAGAGAGATGAGATGTATCGGCAGGCAAGAAGGTGAGGATGAGAATTAATCGGCCGACACCTTGTTGATAGGGTATTTATACCCCCTGATTTCCTAGGGTTATTCAATTCTAGCCCCAGCTTTCCATCCTCTACAAATTAACCCCAGCCCATTTATAATTATTTGATTTAGTCCTCACAATTTCCACCAACTTTCAATTCAGCCCCAGCCAGTATAATTAATTCGATTTTAACCCAGTCAGCTTTTCAACTCCTATAATTTGACCCCAGTCAATTTTATAACCTTCACTTCTAGTCCTATTTTGACCCAAACATTAAAATGTTGACTTCCAATTAATATTAAAAATTAATATGAAATTATGCATAAGTATTTTAATTTTCAGTCATTAATAATGTTAACTCTTCAGTTAATATTAATTAGCAATTATAATTTATTTTCAGTTATTATATAGTGATATTCTTATCCTTTCATTTATTATATAAATAATAAATTATAAGGATTTTAATTATTATTATTATTATTATTATTATTATTATTATTATTATTATTATTATTATTATATGTAGACTTTGTCAAGGATTTACGGGCTTAGGACTGTGAGTCGAGCATCTTCATTTCAAGTCAGACATCATCATTTATTCAGGTGGGAATTTTCACTATCACTTTAATTGCTTTAATTGGACTGCATATGTGATATTCAATTCATGTTTATTAATTATGATACATGTCGTAAATCAGGCTCACCTATATTCGTGTAAGAGGTTATCTTAAGATTCATGCTGTGTGGGGACACCTGCACAACCCAGTATTCACATACGTGCTCGATTCATGTTATATGTGGCATTGCGTGTATGTTTCATGTTGTGTGGGGACACCTGCTCAACCCAATATTCACATACGTGCTTGATTCATGTATATGTGGTATTGCGTGTATGATTCATGTTGTTGCGGGGGCACCTGCGCAACCTCAATATTCGTGTTATGCATGCTCGATTCATGATGTACGTAATATTGTGAGTATGCATTCATGTTGAGGAAAGATATGATAGTTTATTCATGTTATGTTTTCCATGAGATTGTATATTACTGTTGTGATACCCGAGATTCTTGGTTCCAGTCATTTTTGAATTTTGCCGGTTGTGCCGGTCATTTTGTTCTGTGGACGATTTCTTGGTCCGACATGATAGACCGGGTCGTGATATTCGTCGGGTACGACTTTTCATTTCGTAAGTCGAGCTAATCGTATGTCCTGTTTTGTTATTATTTGTCTTCTTGCGGATAGTTGTTGTGGTCCTATCGTAATTTTTGGTTCGTATCGAAGTCATTTTGCAACCGGAGGTTTCTGGACGGACACATGTCGGCGGCGGTGGCAGGCCGAAGCGCCGTGTCTGCGCAAGGTCGGCCAGGCTAGCGAGCTGCCGAGATACGGCCGAGAACCCGCGCAAGTTTTGCGCCGGGTGATGCGCCATGTCGGACACGGCCGAGACATACGCGAAGACGTCTTGCGCCGGGTGCTGCACCGTGTCGGTCAGGTCGCGCACTGACCCGCAACCCGGCGGAAGACATGGCGCTGGTCTGGGCCGTTTGCTGTGCCTGTCCAGCAGGGGTATATATATGGTAGGATAGTCGGGTTTACACCCATTTTTCCATTCTCTATCTTCCCTTTCCGTGGATAGAGCTTGGAGGGCACGAGGAGATGTTATTCCACTGTAAATACACGAAATTCCTGAGTCCATAACATCGATTAATCATTCCATAACTTGCTCCGATCGATCGAATCAAGGCAAGTTTTCCTAAAATCCTACTTTTGGGTAAATTTGGGGTTTTACTTGATTTTGTCCGTTTAATCCGAAATAACTTAGAATAGTGATGGATTGATGATTTTTATGTTGTATTATATCGAATTCCTTGTTATTCCACGGTAGGATTGCCGAGGATTCGTCGTTTTATTGAGTTTCTTATCGACGCCTTGAAGGTGTCCGATAAAATGTCACAAAAGGGATTCGGGCATTCTTCGATTATTTTTCTTTGTTCGATCGTTAATTTATTGATGGTATGATGTTAGGGTTAAGTTCCTTGTGAAGAACTCGAGTCGGAACTCTTCCGTTTGTCGTTTTCTTCAAGTTTTCCGATCGAGGGGGTATTCATTGTCTTCGCCGGAGAATTGTAGGTGTTCGAGGTTTCCCGGTTGAGCCGTGTTCTTCGGAGTGTCCGATATCGATTGTCGAGGCAAGTATCTTGCCCATACAGTACGTGTTTTGTGGATATAATGGTTGCTAATTGTCGATATGTGCTAAATAAATATTTATAACCATTTTTCAAAAGAATCGGTATATTTACCATCATGGTTTTCGTAAAGGTGACCCATGTGTGTCGGGAATTAATATACTTAGTTGAATATGTGTGCTAGTGTCGAGTATAGGATCACCTTACTTTCTTGTGATGTCATTATGTATGATTATGTCTTCGGTAAATATAAAGTGTAATTCTTTTGTGAAATTATGTGCTTGGAGTCACGTGATTATGGATGAATATGTGAGTTTGTGTGATATTGGTTGTGTCGTTCGGTGCTATTGAGATCTTGTGCTTCCTTGTGAATTGTTATAGTTCTGGGTCGTAAGTACGTGTTGGATAATATGGCCATTCTAGCAAGGTACCTCGACTATATATATTTTGTGTGTTTGACCTTTGAGAGTTGTGGTTTTGTAATCTGTGAGTTGTTCTTCCACCCGGGGATGGCATGTGTGGCCTCTGGGGGCCGATACTAATGGGTACGGCCACGGAAGTGGACTTGGGTGCGTGTGTTGATGTTCTTCCACTTGGGGACGGTTCGACGGGACCTCTGGGGGCCGATACTAATGGGTACGGCCGCGGAACTGGTTTCGCACCCGGGGGACGGTCCGACGGGGCCTCCGGGGGACGATACTAATGGGTACGGCCACGGGTTACCAGGTGTAGTTTTTGGTGATGTTGATGTTGATGTTTTGATGACTATTGTGTTATGTTCGGAGTATCACAATGCTTTATGTTCGGGGTCGAGATACATTATATATCGAGTCTTGGTGTTTGGCTAGAATGGCATAAGAATAATGTGTTATGTGTAATGTGTCCTTGTAAGTGAATTGCAGTGGATGATCGGGTCGTAGGCCCTGTGTTTTGTGATCGAAATGGTTGGGCCTTGGACCCCGTGTTTTGTTAACGGATTTGTATTTTAGAAAATGAACTTTGGGGTTGTGACCCTAAGTGGCTTTCGAGGAATTAAGAACTTTTTAATTTCTGATGTTTTCAAAACTCCCGAGATTTGGAAGTGTTTTCAAAGTGCTTACTTGTTTCGTTTCTAGTCTCAAGACTTGAACTATTTTAACTAAATATCATATCTCGGGAAGTCTTTCGTTGTATTCTCGGAATGTGTTGTGTATGGCTCGTATTTGCACTTTATACTTGCACTAGAGAAACAGTGGAGTTTTGCTAACCCCCGAGTAATCGGGGGGTGGATATCTGTATTGTGTCCAGGTACATGTAGGTTTTCGGGAGCAAGACACAGTATCGGTACGAGGGATGATGAAAGACGAATGATACTAATCACACGAAGGCCAGTTTTGGGTTCAGTTAGTCGGAGTCCATTATATTGTCTTTTTCGTGTTGACACAAAATGTATTTTGATGATGGTTACATACAAAACATTTAATTGGATCTATCTCAGCTCGATAATATTTTGAAGGAACAAATATGGCTAACGCACGCTACGTATCATATCGTAGCGCACGCTATCGGGACATGCTTACACAGTCCAGTCAAGTCAGCTGCAGCCTACTCAAGTCGCCTGATCGATAGCGCACGCAAGCTATTCAAAGATAGCGCACGCTAAGAACCTACAGTTAGCGCACGCTATACATCAATTATAACGCACGCTATCGTAAGTCTCCAGAAAGCAGTGAAGTCGGAAACTGGACGTTGCGCACGCTATTCATATATTCTTACGTACGCTAAAGTGAAGACATAGCGCACGTTACTTCTCATATCTAGCGCACGCTACCAAAATTATGGTTTGTAGTCCAGTAGCTACTGGACTCATTTAAATCAAGGCTTTTACGTCGCTACACAAGGTAACGTCGTTATTGAAATAACTCGATGGCGCACGCTAATGGAATGGTGTTAGCGCACGCTAAATGGAATCTGCGATTCTGGTTTGAAATTCAACCGTTGGAAGCAAGAGTCAATGCAGATCCGGAAAATCTGGAAATATTGGATTTAATTAATGCTAGCGCACGCTATGCATATCTGATAGCGCACGCTAATCATGAATTTAGCCGTTGGAAAAAGAGTCGTTGGAGAGAAAATCGGATATTGTCAAAGTCAAGATCGAAGACTAGTTGACCAAGACGTTAGCGCACGCTACCATGTCATTACTAGCGCACGCTAGTCATAGTATTTTACCGTTGCAACAGTGTTTGTGACCGTTCAGTGATTTCAAGTCAAAATCCGCTAACGCACGCTACAAGGATCTATTAGCGCACGCTAATAGTATATTTTTCAGAATTTGAAGGCTGTCTCACACCTATAAATACCGAAGGACTTGGGTATCAAACACACAACTTCAAGCATTCAAGCATACAAGCATACAAGCAATCAAAGCACTCTTGAGCTCAGATTTACATACTTTATTGCATTACAAGTTGTGAGAAAAGAAAGATACAAGAGCGATTTCAATTGTAATATCCATTATTCTTTGTATTCTTTCATTTGGTTGTAAGTGTTGCATCACTTACACTTGAGCGAAAAAGAAACGAATCAAGAGTCACTAATCCGGTGTTATTAGGATCTTTGATCCGGCATTGTTAGGATTATACTCCCATATTCGTATAGTGAGGATTATCTAGTTCCTATAGAACACTAGATAAACAATTATTCATATTGAGGGAAAGGTTGAGCTTGGACCGATAGAAGACAAGCGGATTGTAACGGTTGTGAACTCGGACCGATAGAAGACGAGTTAAGGTTGTGGTTTTTCTTAAGCCAATAGAAAAGGAAAGTTGGAGAGAGGACGTAGGCAAGTTGCCGAACCTCTATAAATTCCTGTGTCTTTAAATTCCGCACTATTTTCTTTTTACTCGCAAGAAATTTTGGTATTCCGCATCACCACTATTCAACCCCCCTTATAGTGGTGAATTTATCTCTTCAGTTGGTATCAGAGCGGGTCTCTTTTTAAAGGTTTAACCACCTAAGAGAAAAAGATCCGCAAATGGCACTTCTAGGCCAAATTGAAGGAAATGCTCTCAACCGTCCTCCTTTCTTCGACGGTTCCAATTTCATGACGTGGAAAAAGAAGATGGCGATCTTCGTTCAAGCCTACGATATTGAAATCTGGAAAGTTATTGCTATCGGTCCTAAACTTGCTAAGAAAGAAGATGGATCGTTGAAAAAGATCGAAGAATTCAACGATGAGGATTGGAGAAACACGCATGTGAACTCTCGAGCCACTCAACTCCTCTATTGCGCTCTCAATCCCGAAGAACTTAATAGGATATCGTCCTATGAAAGTGCAAAAGAAATTTGGGAAATTCTCGAAGTCACTCACGAGGGAACCACCCAAGTCAAGGAGACCAAAATTAATATGTTACTCCATGACTACGAATTATTTTCCATGAAAGACGAGGAAACGATCACAAATATGTTGGATCGATTTTCGGCTATAACAAACGGTCTTGCATCTTTCGGAAAGCCTATATCGAGCAGCGACAAAGCTAAGAAAATTCTTCGATCGTTGCCCCGAGAATGGGATGCCACGGTCACCGCGATCATGGAATCCAAGGATCTCAACAAGCTCGAATTTAGTGCCCTCATCGGGTCACTCATCAACTATGAGATCGTTCTCAAGTCTAGAGGCACAAAACCAAAGCCTCGGGAAAGAGTAGTCGCATTGATGTGGACAGCGACGTTGAGGAAGATGTTGCCGAAGATGAAGACGAGGAACTCGCTCTTTATGCCAAAAACTTTAGAAGGTACAAAAACCTAATTCAAAAGAGGCGAAGTTTTCTTGGTCGGGATGGCAAACCGGAGCAAAAGAAAAGTGGCTACACTCCTATCAAGAAGTTCGACAATAATTGTCGAAAATGTGGACAAGCCGGTCATTATGCCAAAGAATGCCGAGGATCCTCTTCAAAACCGCAAATGGAAAGATTCAAAAAGAAGGAGGTTCTAATCGCTTCTTGGAGTGATGACGAGGAGGAGATTGAAAGATCTCTAGACGCAAACCTTGCATTCATGGCCCTCGACTCCGAAAGCAATATCGAGGTACCGGCACCAAGGAAAAACAAGTGGTACATTGATAGCGGATGCTCAAGGCACATGTGCGGCTCCGAGGATTTATTTGAGGACCTCGAATATCAAGATCAAGGACATGTGACCTTTGGAGACAATCAAAAGGGAAAAATCAAAGGAATCGGCAAAGTCGGTAAGGAACCTTCTCCTTCTATCAACAAGGTACTATTTGTTGAAGGTTTGCATCATAATCTCCTTAGCGTTTCGCAACTTTGTGACGAAGGTTTTAAAATACTATTTGAGCAAACGCATTGCACGGCATTTAGAAATAATAAAATTGCATTCATTGGTTTGAGATGTGGAAACATCTATATTGTTGATCTTAATGATAAGAGTTCATTCAATGAAAAATGCCTTATTACCTTGGATGACAATGCATATTTATGGCATCGAAAATTGGGGCATACTTCTCTACCTATTATTTCTATCCTATCTAGACACGACCTTGTTCGTGGATTGCCCAAACTCAAATTTGATAGAAAACATTTGTGTGAATCATGCATTAAAGGGAAACATACTCGAGAATCGTTTAAACCAAAATTCGAGGTTTCCACTAGCGAGTTCTTGAGCTCGTGCATATGGATTTGATTGGACCATCTAGACATGTTAGTTTAAATGGTAAACTTTATACTTTGGTTATTGTTGATGATTTCTCTCGATTTACTTGGGTTAGATTTTTAGCTCATAAAGATGATGCATTTTCCGAGTTTTCTAAATGGTGTCGTTTGGTATCAAACGAGAAAAACCTCTCCATAATTTCTATTAAATGCGACCACGGAGGTGAATTTGATTGCACCCCGTTTGAACTTTTATGTGATAAATACGGTATTAATCAAAATTTTTCGGCTCCTAGAACGCCTCAACAAAATGGAGTTGTTGAAAGGAAAAATCGATCTTTGGAAGAAATGTCGAGAACAATGCTTAATGAATACTCTCTTCCACGATACTTTTGGGCCGAAGCAATTTTTACGGCATGTTATGTGATTAACCGAGTTCACGTCCGTAGAACTCATCTTAAAACTCCTTATGAATTATGGAAGGGCAAAAAGCCCAATATTGCTTACTTTCATCCCTTTGGTTGCAATGTATTTATTTTGAACAATGGCAAGGATAACTTGGGCAAGTTTGATGCCAAATCCGACCCCGGAATATTTCTTGGTTATTGTACGAATAGCAAAGCATATCGTGTGTATAATATTAGAACAAATAAAGTTGAAGAGTCCATACACGTTAAATTCAATGATATGATCTCACCCCCGAGAAAGGTAGAATATTTTGATGATGCAGGTACCTTTCCGGATCCCTCACCCGAAGTGAAGAAAATTTCAGAAATCGAAACTAACACAATCGTTGATTTACCGAAAGATTGGAGGCACATCAAGGACCACCTGAAGGATCTCGTGATCGGAAACATTGAAGACGGTGTTCAAACCCGAAGGAGGACCACCGAATTTATGGCTCATTGTGCTTTTGTATCCGAAATAGTTCCCAAGAATATATCCGAAGCTCTCGATGATGAAAGTTGGGTGATGGCAATGCAAGAGGAGCTTGTGCAATTCAAGCACAATAATGTATGGAATTTAGTTCCCGCACCTAAAGATAAAACAATTATCGGAACTAAATGGGTGCATAAAATCAAGAGTGACGAAGACGGCTATCCTATTCGAAATAAATCTCGTTTGGTCGCTCAAGGATATAATCAAGAAGAAGGTCTTGATTACGAAGAAAGTTTTGCTCCCGTAGCTCGACTCGAAGCCATTCGCTTGCTTTGTGCATTTGCCGCTCATAAGAAGATCAAACTATTTCAAATGGATGTCAAAAGTGCATTCTTGAATGGTTTCATTCAAGAAGAAGTCTACGTCAAGCAACCTCCCAGTTTTGAAGACCATCATTTTCCGGATCATGTCTACAAGCTCAACAAGGCACTCTACGGGTTGAAGCAAGCACCCCGAGCATGGTATGATCGTTTAAGTCAATTTTTAATTACAAATAATTATAAAAGAGGCAAAGTCGATAATACCTTGTTTGTTAAAATACTAAATGATGATATACTAGTTTGCCAAATTTACGTTGATGACATTGTTTTTGGAGCTACTAATGAATCCTTGTGCCAAGATTTTTCTAATCTTATGAAAGGAGAATTCGAAATGAGTATGATGGGAGAATTAACGTTCTTCCTCGGGCTTCAAATCAAACAATGCGAAGATGGAATTTTTATCCATCAAACGAAGTACTCAAACGACCTCCTCAAGAAATTCAATATGGAAAATAGCAAGGTGATATCTACACCAATGTCGTCCTCATTAAAGCTTGAGAAAGATGAAAATGGCAAATCCGTAGATCAAAAATTATATCGAGGTATGATCGGATCTTTGCTATATTTGACTGCATCTAGGCGATATAATATTTGCTACATGTCGATGTGCTCGATTCCAAGCTAATCCCAAGGAATCACATTTAATTGCTTGTAAACGTATTTTTCGCTATTTAAAAGGAACTATTGGACTAGGTCTATGGTATCCTTCTTGCTTGGACTTTAATTTAATTGCCTATAGTGACGCCGATTTAGTGGATGCAAAATTGATAAAAAGAGTACTAGTGGTACATGTCATTTTGTTGGATCTGTTTAATATCTTGGGGAAGTAAAAGCAAACCGGCGTAGCATTGTCTCTGTGAGGCCGAATATGTCATTGCAGGGAGCGCCTGTGCTCAAGTGCTATGGATTAAAAATCAACTACGCGACTACGGCATTCATTTTGAAAATACCCCTATCTTATGTGATAACACTAGTGCTATTAATTTGAGCAAAAATCCTGTTTTGCACAGTAGAACCAAGCATATTGATATTAGACATCACTTTTTACGTGATCATGTTCAAAAGAAAGACATCTGTTTAATTTTTGTCGGGACGAAGGATCAACTTGCTGACATCTTTACAAAACCTCTTCCCGAAGAATCTTTTAACTCCATTCGTTTGCAACTTGGCATGGGACATATAGACAACTTTTGAAATAAGATTCTACTCAAAACATCAAATTCTTGATTCAGATCACTCGCTAGCGCGCGCTAGCTTCATATTCTTAATGCGCGCTAAAATTTTATTTCGATAGCGTACGCTAAACCATTCCTTCTTGCGTACGCTAATTAAAGTTTTTTTGGTTATTCAGTGGACAGTCCAGTAAGTCCTATTTTTTCGCCTAACGTACGCTAATCCTTTAAATCCTAGCGTACGCTAACTTAAACTCCGCCGACTATATATATGCCGTACAACCCTAAATCACAACCCATTCCTTAACGCACGCAATCGACCTCCCTCTTGCAAAAACCCTAGACAGACATCCGATCTAATCTGCGAGATTCTCCCTCAAAATCTTCGATTCCTTTCGTTTTTCCATCAAAATGTCGAGCAAGAATCGCACCGCTATGGGAAAACAATACAACAATTTGAAGCGTCCTCTAAACGCCCAATTTGATGCGGACCGGTTCGTCTCCGCCACTGCCTCGAGAGTGTTCTTTGACATACTCCCTCAAGAACACATCACGAATTGCTACTTCTTCAATCTCCTAAGTCTCGAACGGGTAAACGTTAACATCTCCAATTTCTTCTCATCACTCAGTATTTCTCGTTTCGTTGAGTGCAAAAACCCCGTCTTCCCTGAACTTGTCCGAGAGTTCTATGCTAATCTTCATGTGGGCGAAAATGAAGGGTCTTCAGCCCTTGTGTTAGAAAGTCTTGTCGGAGGTACTCGGGTCAAAGTTTCTTCCGATGTCTTGTTTCAAATTTTTGGTTTGCCCAGAGATGGTTTCATTTGCACTGGAAAATCATTGGTCGACGATAATGAAATTGGTGAAATTGACGTGAAAGAGTTTCTGAGCTCGAAGGCCGTTATCGACATAACGGATGATTTTTTTGAAAACAATGACTTCGGAATCAATATTCGTTTGCTTTTGGTAGCCCTCACAAAATGTCTTATGCCAAAGGCCAATTCGCAGCACAAACTAGTCGGCGTGGACAAGCAAGTGGTGTACCGCGTTCTAAATGACGATAAGGTTGATTTCTCCGACATCATCATTAGTTGGATGAAGGTGAAAGGAGATTTGTTTCGGTCGAAAAATTACGCCACCCGTTCTCGCAAGGCTGGAATGCCTTATGGCTCAATCTTGTCGGCTATTTTCAGCTTTCACCAAGTAGACTTGTCGAAGGACAAGGCAGTCCCCGTCTCCCTCGGGCATGAGATCTCGGACGCGTCACTTAAAGCTATGCACTACGTCCGTACGATCAACAGAGGATGGATTCTCTTTCCGTACCTACGCAATGATGACCAAGTAGAGAAAGGGTCACGGATGCCCTCTGCCGAAGAAATGATCACTCGTCGGGGACCTCACACCCTTCGAGAAATGCAGACTGGGGAATTCGTAAGGAAACCAACATCGAAAGGAAAACGCCCGATGCGAAATGTGGTGACGGAGGAAGAAGAGAGCGATCTCTGTGCTCGGATGCGGGGCATTGAGACTTCACACGCTGAGATACGAGAGGATTTTCGGGCTCTGCGTTCGGAAGTCCGGGAAGTACGTTCAGAAGTCCGGGAAGTTCGTGGGCTGTTATCCGAGTTTATTCGCTTCACACACCCCTCGTTCCCTTTCCCTTCGACCTCCTCCGATCCTTAGATTTGATGATCTTTGATGCTTGTTGTAGAATCTTCTTTTTCGAATAATCTATATGTCGTTTGTCATGAAAAACTCGTTGTATTCACTGCATTTAATATTAATGAAATTCGCATTTCTTAATTTGGCGTTTGTTATGTACAAGTATTTGCTATTTACACGTATTGCTATTGGTGTTTACAAGTATTGTTGGATTAATCTTGACTAAAGGCACTCTCAGTTAATATCTATTAATAATGCAACAATTCAGGGGGAGTTCCTTTTTGTTTATGTCAAAAAGGGGGAGAACACTCCAAAAACGAAACTTTACTAATATATCGAACAAGTTTACCTTGATTCGAATTTTTCAAAAATGTTTTTGCAGGTATTAATTAAATGTTTTGACATCATCAAAAAGGGGGAGATTGTTGACACAAAATGTATTTTGATGATGGTTACATGCAAAACATTTAATTGGATCTATCTCAGCTCGATAATATTTTGAAGGAACAAATATGGCTAACGCACGCTACGTATCATATCGTAGCGCACGCTATCGGGACATGCTTACACAGTCCAGTCAAGTTAGCTGCAGCCTACTCAAGTCGCCTGATCGATAGCGCACGCAAGCTATTCAAAGATAGCGCACGCTAAGAACCTACAGTTAGCGCACGCTATACATCAATTATAACGCACGCTATAGCAAGTCTCCAGAAAGCAGTGAAGTCGGAGACTGGACGTTGCGCACGCTATTCATATATTCTTACGTACGCTAAAGTGAAGACATAGCGCACGTTACTTCTCATATCTAGCGCACGCTACCAAAATTATGGTTTGTAGTCCAGTAGCTACTGGACTCATTTCGTCAAGGCTTTTACGTACGCTACACAAGGTAACGTACGTTATTGAAATAACTCAGTAGCGCACGCTAAAGGAAAGGTGTTAGCGCACGCTAAATGGAATCTGCAGTTTACCGTTTGAAATTCAACCGTTGGAAGCAAGAGTCAATGCAGATCCGGAAAATCTGGAAATATTGGATTTAATTAATGCTAGCGCACGCTATGCATATCTGATAGCGCACGCTAATCATGAATTTAGCCGTTGGAAAAAGAGTCGTTGGAGAGAAAATCGGATATTGTCAAAGTCAAGATCGAAGACTAGTTGACCAAGACGTTAGCGCACGCTACCATGTCATTACTAGCGCACGCTAGTCATAGTATTTTACCGTTGCAACAGTGTTTGTGACCGTTCAGTGATTTCAAGTCAAAATCCGCTAACGCACGCTACAAGGATCTATTAGCGCACGCTAATAGTATATTTTCAGAATTTGAAGGTCAGTCTCACACCTATAAATACCCGAAGGACTTGGGTATCAAACACACAACTTCAAGCATTCAAGCATACAAGCATACAAGCAATCAAAGCACTCTTGAGCTCAGATTTACATACTTTATTGCATTACAAGTTGTGAGAAAAGAAAGATACAAGAGCGATTTCAATTGTAATATCCATTATTCTTTGTATTCTTTCATTTGGTTGTAAGTGTAGCATCACTTACACTTGAGCGAAAAAGAAACGAATCAAGAGTCACTAATCCGGTGTTATTAGGATCTTTGATCCGGCATTGTTAGGATTATACTCCCATATTCGTATAGTGAGGATTATCTAGTTCCTATAGAACACTAGATAAACAATTATTCATATTGAGGGAAAGGTTGAGCTTGGACCGATAGAAGACAAGCGGATTGTAACGGTTGTGAACTCGGACCGATAGAAGACGAGTTAAGGTTGTGGTTTTTCTTAAGCCAATAGAAAAAGAAAGTCGGAGAGAGGACGTAGGCAAGTTGCCGAACCTCTATAAATTCCTGTGTCTTTAAATTCCGCACTATTTTCTTTTTACTCGCAAGAAATTTTGGTATTCCGCATCACCACTATTCAACCCCCCTTCTAGTGGTGAATTTATCTCTTCATTTCGCTGCCGTATTATCTAAGTTTTGAAGTATTTTACCCTTGCGTGGGTATGAGTCTGGATAGGGTTATGTATTTTTGATTTTTAAGACAGTGATAAAAGACCCAATTGGTCTAATGGTTCGTGATTATGCCATGTCGGCATGTAATGTATTATGTTGTTTCGATGTTTAGCCTGGTGGATCCTCACAGAGAGGGTCTGCGGCGTGTAATATTCCCGGTTAGATTCTGGGGGTGTTACATTTATGGTATCGAAGCGTAGGTTGTGGAAACCTAGACTGTCGGGTCCAGTCGTATATTGTTGGGTCTTGTCTTGTCAGATTGAGTCTGACTGATGTCGTGTCGCGACGCGTCATTTGGAATGTCGGTCGTGATTAGTATCAGGGTGCAGCCATCATCTTCGTGCGATCTGTGGATGTAAGTCTCCCTACTACATGTTGTACCACGAGCTATTCGAGCCTGTGTGATTTTGTGTTATGTAATAGTATTTGAAGGTGCATCGTGAGTAAGTGACATATATTTGATGATTCCCATTTTATGCTAGAATGAAGAATGATATTGCTAAATGTATCCTTGTATGAACTGTTTTTCTTGCAAGAGTAACAATCTTGGAATTTTTAGTTTCGAAGGCTTCCGGGGAGCCACGTAAATTTTTAAAATGTTCTCCAAGGGAGGAAATTTTTTGATTTTTGTATGATGACCTCAAGGTCAAAATTTTTGAGACTTCAACTGCCGATATTTCATTTTCATCTCAAACTATAAGTTTTCAAAACACGAGTTTTTAACTCAAATAAGGTCTTCAAAATATACTCAAGACGTGACTCTTGTTTGTAACTTTTCGATTTCATGGATGTTAGTCAGAAGATGTGTATTGATGATGTTATCGTCGTTTGGACGATGGTGCCCAGTTTTATAACTAAGATGGTTGTGTGAACGCCGAGTCATTCGGTATGTGCACGTTGAGATAACCCTCCATGCTGAGAGGAGAAATTCCAGTTTTGAATGACAATTGCCTTTTGATGGTTACTCATGAGGTGTTATAATTATGTGAATCGATGGCTTCGAGATTCGAATGTTGTTTTTGTTTATTTGTGACCTTCGATTCTAGTAATGTCATATATCTATTCGCAATCATGTTGCTGAAATAGAACAGTTAGCGCACGCTAAGTGTGAGGTTAGCGCGCGCTAATGCAGCATGGGTAGAACACGCTAAATATTTGTTGTAGCGCGCGTTACTTAGCCTGGACAGAGGCTAGAGAACCATATTTCTTTAACTGTTAGGCCTAACCTTGGTAGTCGATCACCTGTAACTGTATTCTACTTGTGTTGCCTAGTGATGACAATTGTTTTGTGTGAACATGTATATGACTTTTCGTTGCGCTAAGTGATAATTGATTTTGTTCAGTAATTTGATAAATTATGTCCGCCGTCTGTGTGTTCGAAAATGTTTTTCCTAAAACTTTCATAAGTTTGTGCAAGTTGCGATAGAATCAATTTTTGAAACTAATTTGACGTTGCGATTAAGTCGGCAGCTTCATATGAAATTTGGAAATTGTTTGAAATTTGCGAGCCGGCCTAGGATTCTCAAATGAAACCTCGACGATATTTGAAAGAGTTGTTTTAAAGTACATTGAACATTTTGTAAAATATTACCGTCGTTGATGTTTGTGTAGTGTTGGGAGAATTTTCGAAAATGATTTTTACGTATTGTTGTATTTTCAAATAATTCGAGTAATGATTTTCAAAAATCTTTCACATCATAAAATATTTTATTTCAAAAATCAATATGATTTTATTTTCAAAAATATATAGTGAAAGATGAAAAATCTCACTCGATGTACAGTTCAAACTCGGATTTAGAAATATTAGAGTATGTAAGAATGGTTTGATGATCTTGCATGGTTAACTTGTTGGTTGTTAATGGTGATGATGATGCGTAGAGGCATGATAATTTTGATAACGCCTACTACAAGGAATTATTATTTTTGCAAATGATTTCAAATGACACGGTTAAAGTATGTTGTTTGCAAGTTTTGATGAAACAACCCGAGGTACCAAAAGTACTTTTAAAATTTATTTTGATTATCATACAAATCCAAGGATTTTCAAAAGATTTCCTCTAAAAGGATACCTCATGGATTTTATTATCGAGTTGTTATTGGTTACCTTATGTGATATGTCATGCTAAGTTGGTACTTTAGCATATTGTTTTTGCGAAGTGGTGCAATCGTATTGAGTGAGAATCCACTTAGTATGCCGAGGGACAGAGGATGCGGCCGTGACCGCGGTACAGTTGGCTATGGAGATTAGATCCGAGACCAAGAGGATATGGCCGGGAAGGTTGCTACTCCAGCACTTCATTCTCGTTGTTTAGGTTTCGGGGACGAAACCTCTTTTAAAGGTGATATGATGTAATACCCACATTTTTTTTCTTTTTCTCGCTTCCGTTTCGTTCGATCGCATCGACTCGATTGTGTTAGTTGATGCTTCTGACCTTGTATTGTTTCTCACCTTTGTCATTCGAGCGAGTTCTGATATTGTTCCAAATTGATGTGTATATTATTGTGATCCTTCCAAGTTCGGATCGATTTCTTGTGAACCGTGTTCGAAATTAACACCTCGTGATTCCTACAAGTTTATTGATGTCTTGATTTGAGGTGTGAACTTCATAGTTGATCGTTGTTGTTTGATCATTGCTATTTGCTCGTCGTTGTACAATCATTATTGTTTGATCTCGTAATCGTGATTATTGAACATCTGGGCCATTTCGTAATTTCCATAAGTGTTGGGAAATTGTCTTCGCATTTGGTCTTCCAAATCTTTGAGTTACGGGAATTTCATACCTTTCAGCGTTGGAATCATGATTTGATTTTTCTTGTATTGCTCGGTTTTATCAACCACAGCGATTCATGCTCGTTGCTTTTCATAAGCATTCTTGCGTATTGAATCGGTCCGCAGTAGCTCTGTACTGCATGGAGCTCTTATGCGCTGTCAGTACCAGATAACGTGTGTTATATAGTGTCTTTCTTTTGTTTTAAGTTTCGGGACGAAACTTATTTTTAGTAGGGTAGAATGTGATAACCGAGATTCTCGGTTCCGGTCATTTTTGAATTTTGCTGGTTGTGCCGGTCATTTTGTTCTGTGGACGATTTCTTGGTCCGGCATGATAGACCGTGTCGTGATATTCGTCGGGTACGACTTTTCATTTCGTAAGTCGAGCTAATCTTATGTCCTGTTTTGTTATTATTCGTCTTCTTCCGGATAGTTGTTGTGGTCCTATCGTAATTTTCGGTTCGTATCGAAGTTGTTTTGCAACGGGAGGTTTCTGGCCGGACCTGTACGAAACGATGGTGAAAACGGCGCTGCCGAGCACCGTGTCCTGCGCCGGGTCGTCCAGGACTAGCAGGCCTGCCGAGACACGGCCGAGAACCCGCGCAAGTTTTGCGCCGGGTGATGTGCCGTGTCGGACACGGCAGAGACATACGCGAAGGCGTCTTGCGCCGGGTGCTGCGCCGTTTCGGTCAGGTCACGCACTGACCCGCAACCCGGCGGAAGACACGGCGCTGGTCTGGGCCGTTTGCTGCGCCGTGTCCGGCAGGGGTATATATATGGTAGGACAGTCGGGTTTACACCCATTTTTACATTCCCTATCTTCCCTTTCCACGGTTGGAGCTTGGAGGGCACGAGGAGATGTTGTTCCACTGTAAATACACGAAATTCCTGAGTCCATAACATCAATTAATAATTCCGTAACTTGCTCTGATCGATCGAATCAAGGCAAGTTTTCCTAAAATCCTACTTTTGGGTAAATTTGGGGTTTTACTTGATTTTGTCCGTTTAATCCGAAATAGCTTAGAATAGTGATGGATTGATGATTGTTATGTTGTATTATATCAAATTCCTTGTTATTCCACCGTAGGATTGCCGAGGATTCGTCGTTTTATTGAGTTTCTTATTGACGCCTTGAAGGTGTCCGATAAAATGTCACAAAAGGGATTCGGGCGTTCTTCGATTATTTTTCCTCGTTCGATCGTTATTTTACTGATGGTATGATTTTAGGGTTAAGTTCTTTGCGAAGAAATCGAGTCGGAACTCTTCCATTCGCCGTTTTCTTCAAGTTTTCCGATCGAGGGGGTATTCATTGTCTTCGCCGGAGAATTGTAGGTGTTCGAGGTTTCCCGGTTGAGCCGTGTTCTTCGGAGTGTCCAGTATCGATTGTCGAGGCAAGTATCTTGCCCATACATTACGTGTTTTGTGGATATAATGGTTGCTAATTGTCGATATGTGCTAAATAAATATTTATAACTATTTTTAAAAAGAATCGGTATATTTACCATCATGGTTTTCGTAAAGGTGACCCGTGTGTGTCGGGAATTAATATGCTTAGTTGAATATGTGTGCTAGTGTCGAGTATAGGATCACCTTACTTTCGTGTGATGTCATTATGTATGATTATGTCGTCGGTAAATGTAAAGTGTAATTCTTTTGTCAAATTATGTGCTAGGAGTCACGTGGTTATGGATGAATATGTGAGTTTGTGTGATATTGGTTGTGTCGTTTGGTGCTGTTGAGATCTTGTGCTTCCTTGAAAATTGTTATAGTTTTGGGTCGTAAGTATGTGTTGGATAATATGGCCATTCTAGCAAAGTACCTCGGCTATATATATTTTGTGTGTTTGACCTTTGAGAGTTGTGGTTTTATAATCTGTGAGTTGTTCTTCCACCCGGGAATGGCATGTGTGGCCTCTGAGGGCCGATACTAATTGGTAGGGCTGAGCACAAATGGTCCGGACCCGGTTTTTACCCGGACCCGGACCGGACCTGTTAATTAGGTTCGTGTCCCGGGTCTGCATTTTGCCTAAAATCGGGTTCCGGGCCGGACCGGGTCAAAACCCAGAAAATCCGGGTCTAGCCCGGAACGACCCGGTAAAAATAAAAATACAAAAAAATATATTTTTTATTGTAATTTACCCTCGGTGCTGATGAAATAATGATGATTAATGGCTCGACTATGATTGCACATTATTCTAATTAAGTTTATTTATACTAAAATATTATTGAACTTGGGAGTTTGATGACTAAATGAAGATATTAAGATTGATAATTGCATTTTATGGGAGTATGTAAAGAAGAAAGCATTTTATATGTAATAAAAGGACACTTAATATGCAAAATTTTTTTTTTTTTTTTTTACAAAATCGGGCTAGCCGAGGACCGGCCAGTTTCCGGTCGGGCCGGGTTGGCCGTTCAACAGTCCGAGCTTTGGGTCGATAAATTCCGACCATTTATAATCCGGGCCATTCCGGACCGGGTCGGTCGGGACCGGGTCAGACCCGGTGCTCAGCCCTACTAATGGGTACGGCCACGGAAGTGTAACACCCCCAAGACATTCAGGGCATATTACAGCGCCGTGGACCACACACTGTGGAATCCACCAGGCTAACGTACCAACAAAACATTCGACAATGACAAACAATCATCAATAAAACGACAATTTAAATAAGAGACTACAACCCGACAAATAGAATCCAACATCAATCCATTTCCCAAAACAGGAACACAACATTAACAATTTTGAAAAGAAGTACTCGAGTACTTAAACCAGTTTTACAATACAGAAATCCCAAAACAAGATATCAATAATAACCGACAGACAGAACACCAATAATCGACTACTAGACAGTATCATGCTTGCCAATCATCCTCATACGGCTCAAGTGCTCGTTTGTCCCCACGATCGATACCTGAAATACAAAAAGTATTTCCCACATTTAAGGGGTTAGCGACAACTGCTAGTGCAAGTACAATCCATTTGAACTACATTCTAATCAGATGAATATATGCGCCAAAAATCATTTTAGAAAACATTTTATATTCCGGAATATTTACAACGTACAATCACAAAACACATTATCTCCAACAAATCACAATTCAAAGTTAACCGTCGGTACGAGACTCACGGCCACCGTACCCCGCAGAGCCCCGTCGGACATCCCTGGGTGGCTAACCACAGTTCGCGATACGCACACTCACGGCACTACGTATCCCTAGAGGTCCCGTCGGACCGTCCCTAGGTGAACATACACATGTCCATCCACAACAACCACAATACAGCCATAATTCAAATACTAGAACATGTAAACAAATGTAAAGTACTTGCCTTTAAGACATTCTTGAAGAAACGGAAGTGAAATATGACTACGAACGGTCCGGGTGGAAAACGACGGTTCCTAAACGAAGGATCGACATAGTTCAGTTCCAACGGACAATAATAATCGATTGAAATACACCCATAACCCCGATTATAACTACGATCATGAACTATCAATCGATACGGGCGAGGGTTTATGCAAAATCTCCCCGTATCAACAATTCACGGATTAATTCGAGGAAAACAGATTGAGAATCACTCATTAACAACAACCGGTAAGAAATTTCGTAGCGTAATCGAACAATTCAGAACTAATCCCTAAAATCCCGAAAGACCCCCAAAATTGACAAGTTAGGGTTCTAGATGAAAATACCTTGAATTGGAGTGAAGGAGATGGGTTTAGATGATGATGTGTTATGCCCGAGACACAAGAATCGGACTGGAAGGGAACTCCACTGATTACTCTCCACAATCTGCTCTGAATCGCCAAAATCGCCCGTAGGAAGGGAAGGAAAGAAAAAGAATGAAAAATAATGATGAATCTGAACTGCCGCTGATCTAAATAAATGTGAAGTTAGCGCACACTAACTATCATATATAGCGCGCGCTAACGGGGCTGAAACCGGTCCAGTAGCTACTGCTACCACTCGTTAGCGCACGCTAACAATAGTGAGTTAGCATACGCTAACTGCACATTGGTAGCGCACGCAAGGTGACAGGAGTAGCGTGCGCTACCTACACAGCCGATTGATGCTCGCCACATCAGCAGTACGCTACTGTCGAAGGTACAATACTCGAAACGCACGACAAGGCCAGAATCCAGAAACATAAACACGAAGCATACAAGACGACGGAGTTAAGCGCTGAAAGAAAAATATAATTCCGACCACCAGAGGGTCCGTAATGCGACAACGAAAACGAGATTCCCTAAACTATTAGGAAATTACAAAAATGGCCCAAGTGTCCGAAAATCACAAAACGACGTCGAATTTACAAACCGAAAGTCTCAACACGACCAACCCAATCATACGAACTTGTACAAACCAAGAAACAATGAAAACGAACGAGTTTTACGAGAATCGAACGTTCATACGGCAAAACATGTCATAAAATGAAATTACGTGAAAACATCATCAAAACTCGCCCAAATGAAAAAACTCCAAGAACAAAGTAGATTCAAAATGTCGAAACGGTTACAAGTGAGACGATAAAAATAGACATACACCAAAAATGGAAACTGCTAAAAATGGAAAGTTAAGGATATTACATTCTCCCCCTCTAAAATAAAGTTTCGTCCCGAAACTTAAGAATTAAAAAGTTCAGAATGCCTCGAATGCATATCCTCCTATAACTCCCACGTTGCTTCTTCTACTCCGTGCCTCGACCATTGCACCTTAACCAAAGGAATGGTTTTGTGCCTTAACTGCTTGTCTCGACGCTCCAAAATTCTGACGGGCCTCTCCTCAAACGTAACATCTTTCTCGATTTCCACGTCTCCAAAATCAATAATGTGGGATGGGTCCGGAGCGCACTTCCTCAACTGGGAAATGTGAAATACGCTATGCACATGACTCAGCGATGGAGGTAAAGCCAAACGGTATGCCAACTCACCGACTCTCTCCAATATCTCGAAAGGCCCAATATATCTCGGGCTGAGCTTCCCCTTTTTCCCAAAACGGAAAACTCCTTTCGTCGGAGACACTCTCAACAGAACATGATCTCCCACCTCAAACTCCAAAGGTCGACACCTAACATCCGCATAAGACTTTTGTCGACTCTGAGCAGCCAACATTATCTTTCTAATCAACTCAACTTTCTCCCTCATTTCTAACATGAGGTCCGGCTCGGTGCCAACCAAATCGGATGGCTTATCCCAGCATATCGGTGATCGGCAACGTCGGCCATAAAGTGCCTCATACGGTGCCATTTTAATCGATGTGTGCCAGCTATTATTATAAGTAAACTCAATCAAGGCCAGATGTTCCTCCCAGTCACTACTCCAGTCTAATGCACACGCGCGCAACAAATCCTCGAACGTCTGGATGGTACGTTTGGACTGTCCATCGGTATGGGGATGGAACGAAGTGCTCAAACGTAACTGTGTCCCCAATGCCTTATGTACCGCCTGCCAAAAATGCGATACAAATAGGCCATCTCTATCTGAAATAATGGTCCTCGGTGTACCATGAAGTCTCACTATCTGCGCGATAAAAATACGAGCCAATTTTTCTGGACCCCAAGTATCCTTGATGCCCAGAAAATGCGCCGACTTAGTCAGTCGGTCTACAATCACCCACACCATATTCATACCAGTCTTCGTCCTCGGCAAACCCGTGACAAAATCCATAGAGATATCCTCCCACTTCCACTCCGGGACGGGAAGTGGTTTCAACAACCCGGCTGGCCATTGATGCTCAATCTTGACTTGCTGACAAGTCAAACACTTAGCCACAAACTGAACTACCTCCTTCTTCATGTCGTTCCACCAGAAATTCTTTCTTAAATCCTTATACATTTTACTTGAGCCTGGATGGACTGAGTAAGGTGACGCATGAGCCTCTCGCATAATACCCTGTCTCAATTCTGAGTCGTTCGGAATACACAACCGACCTCGGAATCTCAACACACCGTCCTCATAAATAACGAATCCCGGGGCTTTCCCCTTCCCTACACTCTCTCGAAGCTGAATAAACATCGGGTCCTCCAACTGTCCCGATTTAATGTCATCGACCAGAGATGAAGAAATCTCAAGAGTACGCAACTGCCTGGAATTCTCAGGCCGTACAATCTCAACACTCAACCTCATCAACTCCTGCTGAAGCTCCGGCTGAGCTGTAAGTAACTCAAGCGCCCAAAGCGATACCGATTTCCGGCTCAAGGCATCTGCTACCACATTAGCCTTGCCCGGATGATAAAGGATCTCAAGATCGTAGTCCTTAATCAACTCCAACCATCTCCTCTGTCTCATATTAAGCTCTTTTTGCGTAAAAATGTACTTCAGGCTCTTGTGATGGGTGAAAATCTGACACGACGAGCCATACAAGTAATGACGCCAGATCTTCAACGCAAATACGACTGCGGACAACTCAAGATCGTGCGTAGGGTAATTCAACTCGTACGGGTTCAGCTGACAGGAAGCATAGGCAATCGTACTCCCGTGCTGCATAAGTACACATCCGAGCCCTTGGCCCGAAGCATCACTGAAAACCGAGAAACCCTCATTACCACTCGGCAAAGCTAAAACAGGAGCGGTCGTCAACCGTTCCTTCAACTCCTCGAAACTCTTCTGTCTCTTGTCGGTCCACATAAATTTCTCCGACTTCTGTAACAACTGAGTCAGCGGTCGAGCGAGCTTAGAGAACCCCTCGACGAATCTACGGTAATACCCGGCCAAATCCAGAAAACTGCGGACTTCCTTCACGTTATTGGGCGGTGCCCAATCCAACACTGCCTCTACCTTATGTGGGTCCACACGAACACCCTCGGCCGAGATCACATGACCGAGAAACATAACCTCCCGTAACCAAAACTCACACTTTGAGAACTTCGCAAAAAGATGCTGAGTTCTCAAAATATCTAACACGATATGCAAATGATGGGCGTGCTCCTCCTCGCTCCTCGAGTAAATCAGGATGTCGTCGATAAAAACGACTACACACTTATCGATGTACTCGATAAAGACTTTGTTCATAAGCTGCATGAACGCGGCTGGTGCATTGGTTAGCCCAAAAGGCATAACCACAAACTAGTAGTGACCGTATCTCGTCCGAAAGGCCGTCTTCGGAATGTCGGTATCCTTCACTCAGAGCTGATAATACCCCGATCTCAAATCAATCTTCAAAAACACGGTTGCCCCTTGCAACTGATCAAACAAGTCATCAATCCTCGGGAGCGGATACTTGTTTTTGTTGGTCACTTTGTTCAACTCTTGGTAGTCGATACATAAACGAAGCGACCCATCCTTCTTCTTTACAAATAGGACTGGTGCGCCCCAAGGCAAAGCGCTCGGTCGAATATATCCCATGTCTAGCAACTCTCCCAACTGTTTCTTCAGCTCTAGCATCTCGGCGGGCGCCATATGGTATGGCGTCTTAGAGATCGGTGCTGCACCCGGCTCTAAATCGACGGTAAACTCAACTTCTCGGTCCGGCGGCAAACCCGGCAACTCATCTGGAAAGAGATCAGAATACTCACACACTACCGAAATAGACGAAAGCTCGACTCTCCCTTCTTACGATCTCAAAGCGTAACACCAATAGTCCGTGCAACCTCCCCGAAGAAGCCTCACCGCCTTCAAGGCGCTGATCAAGGGTCTCTGGCTACTCCGCTTACGCCCCACGAAAGAATGCTCGGTACCGTCAGAGGCTAACATCGAAACAGTCCTCGTTCTATAATTCATGATCGCCCCATGACGGTCCAGCCAATCCTCACCAAGAATCAAATCCTTATCTTTAATATCTACCGCGATCAGATTAGAAGGCCAAACCCTCCCCGCGATACTCACAGAAAAATCTCTAATCTCACGATCCCCCACGATGCTATCCCCACTAGGAAGTTTAATAACAAAAGGCTCACAAGCAACTAGGCAATCAACATGCAGACGACGCACACAATCCATAGATATAAAAGAATGCGTAGCACCAGAATCGAACAATACGGAAACAGGATGATCAAGGATGTGGACGGTACCTGTAGCCACCGTCGCGTCAGGGTCTCCTGCTCGTCTCATCTCATACACCCGGGGCGGAACCGACCCCGCACTAGAAGCTCCCCCTCTAGAAGGCTGCCCACGTCCTAGACCTCTACCAAAACTCTGCTGCGGCTGAGGAACTGTCGGTGCCTGATTCACACTCGGCTCTCCACTTGGGGGCTGATATCCAGAACTTGGAGCCCGAGCTGCATCCGTACAAAACTAAGCATGATGACCCATCCGACCACAAGCAATACACTGAATCGGAGGCCTATCACACTCACTCATCATGTGGCCCGGACGACTACAGTTGAAGCACGTAGGACCACGGACGGAACCAGCAGGAGCAGACCTAGAACCGTTTCCTCGCCCAACTGATGGCGACTGACTCCCGAAGACTCGCGAACCAGACTGAGCCTTCGGATACCCTCCTGACTTGCCTCCCGAAAATTGACCGGAGGTCTTCTGCTTCTTTCCTTCAGTTGCCGTCTCTGTCGCAGAAAATGACATCTCGTAAGCCATTGATTTATTCTGATACTCTTTCAAAGTCGTGCACCCCAGACCAGCCATGTAGTGGCGCACCCTCGGTTTCATCCGCATATCAAAGTGACGGATCTTATTAAGCTCATCTCGGACCTGGTTTCTCACATAATGCAGCTGTTGATTGTAGTCTTTGATAGCTTGAGAAATAGGAAAATCTTAGGGCTTAGCCTCAAAGAAGGCTCGGATCCTCCCCTCTTTCACTGGCCATGGACAGAATTCATCTTCCATCAGATCCCGAAACTCTGCCCACGTGGCGCTTGATCAGCAGTTTCACCGTAGCCACCACGTTCTTTGCCTCTTTGGCGAGGAAGTACTGAGCAATGGGTACTTTCTTCTCCTCAGAACAATTAGCATCCTCAAATACTTTCTCCATCTCGAATAGCCAATTCTCCCAACCAGAGGGGTCGGAAGTACCATCAAACTGCGGAGGACGCATACGAATCACGTCCTGAAGTAACTTATCATTCCCGGATCCCGTAGGCGGAACCGTGTTGGCATTAGCTTGGCCGACTAGAACGGCCTAAGTGAGTAGCGTCATCTGGTTCGCTACTTGTTGCAAAATATTGGCCACTCCAACATTCTCATGTGCATTACCGGAGCTAGCAGACTGGTCCTGCTGACCTTCGGAACTAGGGGGAACACTATTCGACAAAGAAGGCATCGCCGAATCAGTTCCCGAGTGATCGGACATGGCCGCCCCACCGACTGCGCCACATCCCCTACCGCGTCCGCGACCGCGTCCGCGACCGCGTCCGCGTCCTCTACCAGCAGGAATTCTGAAGAAGTAACAGGTAAGTACAATTCAAACGCAAAACGTAACAAGATACTAAGACAGGAATAGAACAAAACGGTGAAACGAGTCAAGTTAGGAAAAACTTACGAGCACCGGCGTACTGAGATGATGGCATAGCAGTGATACTGTCCCAAAAACGACACTTGACTAGACCCAAACAACTGACAGCTTAGGTATCCATAAACCTAAGCTCCGATACCATATTCTGTAACACCCCCAAGACATTAAGGGCATATTACAGCGCCGTGGACTACACACTGTGGAATCCACCAGGCTAACGTACCAACAAAACATTCGACAATGACAAACAATCATCAATAAAATGACAATTTAAATAAGAGACTACAACCCGACAAATAGAATCCAACATCAATCCATTTCCCAAAATGGGAACACAACATTAACAATTTTGAAAGGAAGTACTCGAGTACTTAAACCAGTTTTACAATACAGAAATCCCAAAACAAGATATCAATAATAACCGACAGACAGAACACCAATAATCGACTACTGTATAGTATCATGCTTGCCCATCATCCTCATACGGCTCAAGTGCTCGTTTGTCCCCACGATCGATACCTGAAATACAAAAAGTATTTCCCCCATTTAAGGGGTTAGCGACAACTGCTAGTGCAAGTATAATCCATTTGAACTACATTCTAATCAGATGAATATATGCGCCAAAAATAATTTTAGAAAACATATTATATTCCGGAATATTTACAACGTACAATCACAAAACACATTATCTCCAACAAATCGCAATTCAAAGTTAACCGTCGGTACGAGACTCACGGCCACCGTACCTCGCAGAGCCCCGTCGGACATCCCTGGGTGGCTAACCACAGTTCGCGATACGAACACTCACGGCACTACGTATCCCTAGAGGTCCCGTCGGACCGTCCCTAGGTGAACATACACATGTCCATCCACAACAACCACAATACAGCCATAATTCAAATACTAGAACATGTAAACTGTAATACCCGTAATTTCGATTTTTCGGTAATTTTATTTTTTTTGGCGGAAGTCTGTTTTGACGACTCGCTCATGACCGTATCGTCATTCTGAGAATATTTAATTCTGCACTTTTTGTCATCCGAGTTCGTTTCGGTATCGTTTTGTTGAGTTCCGTGTTCTTAAACGGCTTTTCCGCACTCGAGTTCGATTCTTGCGAATCTCGTCAAGCTGTTGTTTGAGTTTCTCGTAAGTTCATTTAATGTTATTATTCATGTTGTGAGCTTTGGCTTGGTGTTTCGATCGTGTATCGTGTATTTCGGACGTTTTGGGCCATTTTCGTAATTTCCCAAAGTTTGGGGTAATTACTTTCCGTTGTCGAATTTCGAGCCTTCGGGTGGTCGGAATCGTGTATTCTCTTAAGGCTTGGATTCGTCTTTGCGAGTACGTCGTAACCATATCTTCGATTCGTATTGAGTTCGGGTTTGGGGTCGTCGGGCCGTCGGAGTGGCCACGGCCGGGCCGGCCGGGCTGGCGAGTTACGGCCGTAAGGTGCGATTCTGGCCGTCGTGCTCAGCGGCATGGCACAGCGAATGCGATTCTGGCCGTAAGGGCGAGATTCTGGCCGTCACGGGTGCTGTGCGGACTTCACGGCGAATGCGATTCTGGCCGTAAGGACTGCCGATTCTGGCCAGTAAGTGCGAGTTACGGCCGTAAGGCCCTATCGATTCTGGCCGTAGCGGTCATTTGTGGCCAGGCGAGTTTTGACGAATGCCGGTTACGGCCGTAAGGCCCTGCCGGTTACGGCCGTAACCTGTCGGCCATATATAGGCAGTGACCGGCCCAGACTTCATTTTTATCACATTTCTTCACCCGGGTGCGGCTGGCGACGGGGAAAATCGGGAAATGGAGTTTTTGGTCGATTCCACTCGATTTCTAAGCGTTTTTGAGGATCCTATTCGATTATATCATCATCAAATCATTGTTCTTCGTCGGATCGAGGTAATTTCTTGAAATCTCCTAGGATTGGATTTTTCGAGATTTGTTCTTGATTTTCGATTCTAGTCCGATTTTGATGAATCGGTTGATGTTAGTAAACATTATTAATCGTGTTCTATGGATTGTATATCCATATTTTCGATTCATTCAACCCGATTGATGATTTTTAGGCTCTTGAGGAACTTTGAACATTTAGTGTTCGATCAAATGCCTCAAAGAGTTTCTTTCGGTCGTTATGTTGATTTCGATTGATATTGTGTTATTGAACGAATTGTATTTCATTCAAGGTGGTTCGAGAACTTGTGTTTATCGGAGGACGCCGTTCGTTGTTCGTGGAAGGAATTCATCGCCTTCGGTTGAGGCAAGTTTTATACTCGTACTAGTCAATGAGCTAATGTCATCATGTATGTGTATAGATGTGTTGTATCATTCCGAGACTTAGTCTCTTCATGAATTCATTGATATCAAGAGATCGTTCGATACGATACCTTGGCAATTTTGCCAAATGTCATTGTTGTTCGTTAGCGGATTCAAGGCATTGTAATACTCATTATTAATGTCATTGTCGATAGCCGGTTCGCGGTATCGATGTATCGATTGTTGTTCATATAGATGTCAATCTAAAACATCGTTGAAATCATTGTTATTCCTGTTGGGGTTGTCATTAAAACTGTATTGGCCGATTAAAGGCATTAGCGTATTCATTTCTCATCTTCGACGTCGGTAACCGATTAAAGGTGCCGAGGTATCCTTCATATCATTGTTATCGATTGGCCGTTCTCAGGCAAATCAAAATGTTCAATCATTCACTATATCATTATTATCGATTGACCTTTCTAAGGCAATCGAGATATTCAATCATTCATCATATTACTCTTATCGATTTGCCGTTCTAAGGTAATCGAAACACTCAATCATTCATGGAATCATCCGCTGCATCATTGTTATCGTATTGGCCGACTCAAGGTAGCACACTATCAATCTCACGAATTCGGTAATCTACGAATCGTTGTCATTTGTGATTTATTATATTTTTGGAGGCTAGTCTCGGCTAGTGCTTATTATGGGTAAGCTTGGGGCTTGAACCTTCGCGGTTGGCTTCCCAACACCTACAACTTAGTAGGTCACGGTCGTGTTTATGATCTTATGGGTAAGCTTGGGGCTTGAACCTTCGCGGTTGGCTTCCCAACACCTACAACTTAGTAGGTCACGGTCGTGTTTATGATCTTATGGGTAAGCTTGGGGCTTGAACCTTCGCGGTTGGCTTCCCAACACCTACAACTTAGTAGGTCACGGTCGTGTTTATGATCTTATGGGTAAGCTTGGGGCTTGAACCTTCGCGGTTGGCTTCCCAACACCTACAACTTAGTAGGTCACGGTCGCGTTTATGACCTTATGGGTAAGTTTGGGGCTTGAACCTTCGCGGTTGGCTTCCCAACACCTACAACTCAGTAGGTCATGGTCGTGGTTTTGACCTTATTAGCCCTCATTAACTATAGCTTCGGGCTGTTTTGACTTCAGGTGTTTGTGATATTTGTTAATTTCCGCTGAACGACTTTCAGGCCTTTCGTAATGTTTTGGTATTTTTCATTGGAGCCTTCGGACATTATGATTCATATTTAATTCAGTTCTGGTGTGGTTCATGCCGTGTAATTCATTGTGGTATTCTGTGATTATAATTCGCCGTTGGGCACTTATGTTCTAATCATCGAGCAATTATTAATAGTATGCCGTGGGCATAGTATTTCACGAATGCTCGATTCTTACATTGGTTTGTGAGCATCTCGTATTATTATCATTGTACCGTTTCATTACGCCTTTGGATGCATATCATGTTATACATGTATTTGATATTCATTATCTGGATGGCCCGACCCGTGGGCGGAACATGTTTTCATGTTTTAGGTGCTTGCGAGGAGAGAGTTGAGACACGGGGCATGATGATGGCGACGAGGCATTCGGGCGATACTAGTCCGAGTTGTTCATTGTTGGTCAGTCAGTTGGAGTGTACTCCAGTCTTGTCAGTTGTTGTCGTGTTGTATTACCCGAGCAGATGCTCGTGAATGTTGTATTTTTACCCTTGGCCATGTAGGCCCATCGTTGTCGTTGAAATTCCTTATCGGAATATTGTGTCGGATATCATGGTAGGGACTATGATTTTCCATTGTTGTTTAATTTAATGTATTTTAGTCATGTCCTTTGGTGGATCTCCTGGCGTGGGGTCCACGGCACTGTAATAACCCAATAGGATTTGGGGGTGTTACAGAAATGGTATCAGAGCTTTGGGTTGTGGAATACCCTGAGATGTGAGTTATGTGGTCCTACCGACGCGGTAGTAGTGGGATTGTCAGGTTATGACAATCTAGTCAGTCAGGTTTTGTGAGTTGTAATATTAGTGCGACTGCACGAGTCATTCATTCATCGAGTCGTCGTCAGTGAAGACTATTATCGCGAGTCCTCGAAGCTTCGTATGACCTGTGTAAGGACTCGATTCTCTTTATGTTCATACATTCATCATGTCATTAATTATTCATGTTTTGTTGAAACATATATGTGATATTAGCGTTATGATTGATTCATGACTAATTGTTTTGGAGCACGTGTGACTTGTGTAAGCATTAACGATCAACTCATTCATCAGTTAATAATCCTCAATCATCATTCTGATCTTGTCGATCATGTTAATTCATTCATCACTCAGTCAATATCATTACTCAGTCAATATCATTCATCACTCAGTTAATTCATTCATCACTCGGTTAATTCATTCATCACCCAGTCAATATCATTCATCACTCAGTTAATTCATTCATCACTCAGTTAATTCCTTCATCACTTAGTCAATCTCATTGTTCATATTAATTCATTAATCACTCAGTCAATCTCATTGTTCCGTCAATTCATTCATTACTCAGTCAATCTCATTGCTCAGTTAATTCATTCATCACTTAGTGAATCTCATTGTTCAGTTAATTCATTCATCACTCAGTCAATCTCATTGTTCAGTCAATTCGTTCATCACTCAGTCAATCTCATTGTTCAGTTAATTAATTCATCACTCAGTCAATATCATTCATCACTCAGTTAATTCATTCACCACTCAGTTAATTCATTCATCACTCAGTCAATATCATTACTCAGTTAATTCATTCATCACTTAGATAATTCATTCATCACTCGGTCAATTTCGTTACTCGATTAATTCATTCATCACTCGATTAATTCATTCATCACTCGATTAATCTCATCGTTATTTAATTCATTCATCACTCAGTTAATCTCATCGTTCAGTTAATTCATTCATCACTCAGTCAATCTCATCGTTCAGTTAATTCATTCATCACTCAGTCAATATCATTACTCAGTTAATTCATTCATCACTTAGATAATTCATTCATCACTCGGTCAATTTCGTTACTCAGTTAATTCATTCATCACTCAGTTAATTCATTCATCACTCAGTTAATCTCATCGTTCAGTTAATTCATTCATCACTCAGTCAATCTCATCGTTCGATTAATTCATTCATCACTCACCAATCTCATCGTTCGATAATTCATTCATCACTCGCTAATCTCATCGTTGATTAATTCATTCATCACTCACCAATCTCATCGTTCGATTAATTCATTCATCACTCACCAATCTCATTGTTGATTAATTCATTCACTCGATCAATCTCATTGCTCAATTAATTCATTCATCACTCGCCTATCTAATTGTTCGATTAATTCATTAATCATCCATCCATCTCACGGTTCAATTGTTGATCTTGTGGATCGAATTTTCAACCTTGTTAACTTGTTCAAGGTAATCATTTCAGAATTTCATCGATAATCATGTTACCTCATTTGATCTTTCATGCGATCTTATCATATTCCGGCGTCATGTCGACGATCATTTCATTGCATTATTAATGCATTCATTGTGTTAGAGCGTGTATGCTCATTCTTATCATTCCGTCTCATAATCATAATGCGATCTTCATACGAGATCTGTAATTATCACGTGACTTTCCTGCCTCGGTATGGAAAGAGGCATTAGAGGACATCGGACTCACGTCCAAGAGATTGTTTTCTAGTCGTCTTCGTCTGTGAGAGCATCTTCATCTCGCACGATGAGTTCGACCGTTGTTTGCTTTAATCGTGATCATCAGGTTTTGAGCAAGTTAATTCTTGCTCGGTAAGAGGATAATCATTCATTTCATCGTCGTTCATTCATTCATATAATTCACTCATCGTATATTAAACACGTTGAGATTTATAATTATCAAACTAATCATTCAATTCACGGGGAACTATGGTTCCAATCATTTCATTTGAGCTGTCACTCGTTACGTTATCATTTCACAACGGTGAGTCATTCTTGATCCTTGTTGGATTTCGATTCATTATCATTCATTGTGATCATTCTTGTTCGTGTGTATCTCGTCAATTTTTCCTGGCGGGATATTGCTTCTCCCTACTTGTTTTAAGTTTCGGGACGAAACTTCTTTTAAGGGGGGTAGTATGTAATACCCGTAATTTCGATTTTTCGGTAATTTTATTTTTTTTGGCGGAAGTCTGTTTTGACGACTCGCTCATGACCGTATCGTCATTCTGAGAATATTTAATTCTGCACTTTTTGTCATCCGAGTTCGTTTCGGTATCGTTTTGTTGAGTTCCGTGTTCTTAAACGGCTTTTCCGCACTCGAGTTCGATTCTTGCGAATCTCGTCCGAAACTGTTGTTTCGAGTTTCTCGTAAGTTCATTTAATGTTATTATTCATGTTGTGAGCTTTGGCTTGGTGTTTCGATCGTGTATCGTGTATTTCGGACGTTTTGGGCCATTTTCGTAATTTCCCAAAGTTTGGGGTAATTACTTTCCGTTGTCGAATTTCGAGCCTTCGGGTGGTCGGAATCGTGTATTCTCTTAAGGCTTGGATTCGTCTTTGCGAGTACGTCGTAACCATATCTTCGATTCGTATTCAGGTTCGGGTTCGGTCGTCGGGCCGTCGGAGTGGCCAGCCGAGGCCGGGCCGCTCTGGCCGAGTTACGGCCGTAAGGTGCTTACGGCCGACGTGCTGGCGGGCATGGCATGCCGAATGCGGCCGTAAGGGCCGAGAGTTACGGCCAGACGGTGCTGCGGCTTCTCGACGAATGCGATTCTGGCCGTAAGGACTGCCGATTCTGGCCGTAAGTGCGAGTTACGGCCGTAAGGCCCTCGCTTACGGCCGTAAGCGGTCGGCCAAGGCGAAGTTTTGACGAATGCGTTACGGCCGTAAGGCCTGCCGGTTACGGCCGTAACTGTCGGCCATATATAGGCGTGACCGGCCAGACTTCATTTTATCACATTTCTTCACCAAGTGCGGTGGCGTGGGAAAATCGGGAAATGGAGTTTTTGGTCGATTCCACTCGATTTCTAAGCGTTTTTGAGGATCCTATTCGATTATATCATCATCAAATCATTGTTCTTCGTCGGATCGAGGTAATTTCTTGAAATCTCCTAGGATTGGATTTTTCGAGATTTGTTCTTGATTTTCGATTCTAGTCCGATTTTGATGAATCGGTTGATGTTAGTAAACATTATTAATCGTGTTCTATGGATTGTATATCCATATTTTCGATTCATTCAACCCGATTGATGATTTTTAGGCTCTTGAGGAACTTTGAACATTTAGTGTTCGATCAAATGCCTCAAAGAGTTTATTTCGGTCGTTATGTTGATTTCGATTGATATTGTGTTATTGAACGAATTGTATTTCATTCAAGGTGGTTCGAGAACTTGTGTTTATCGGAGGACGCCGTTCGTTGTTCGTGGAAGGAATTCATCGCCTTCGGTTGAGGCAAGTTTTATACTCGTACTAGTCAATGAGCTAATGTCATCATGTATGTGTATAGATGTGTTGTATCATTCCGAGACTTAGTCTCTTCATGAATTCATTGATATCAAGAGATCGTTCGATACGATACCTTCCGGCAATTTTGCCAAATGTCATTGTTGTTCGTTAACGGCCGATTCAAGGCATTGTAATACTCATTATTAATGTCATTGTCGATAGCCGGTTCGCGGTATCGATGTATCGATTGTTGTTCATATAGATGTCAATCTAAAACATCGTTGAAATCATTGTTATTCCTGTTGGGGTTGTCATTAAAGCGTATTGGCGATTAAAGGCATTAGCGTATTCATTTCTCATCTTCGACGTCAGAACCGATTAAAGGTGCCGAGGTATCCTTCATATCATTGTTATCGATTGGCCGTTCTCAGGCAAATCAAAATGTTCAATCATTCACTATATCATTATTATCGATTGACCTTTCTAAGGCAATCGAGATATTCAATCATTCATCATATTACTCTTATCGATTTGCCGTTCTAAGGTAATCGAAACACTAAATCATTCATGGAATCATCCGCTGCATCATTGTTATCGTATTGGCCGACTCAAGGTAGCACACTATCAATCTCACGAATTCGGTAATCTACGAATCGTTGTCATTTGTGATTTATTATATTTTTGGAGGCTAGTCTCGGCTAGTGCTTATTATGGGTAAGCTTGGGGCTTGAACCTTCGCGGTTGGCTTCCCAACACCTACAACTTAGTAGGTCACGGTCGTGTTTATGATCTTATGGGTAAGCTTGGGGCTTGAACCTTCGCGGTTGGCTTCCCAACACCTACAACTTAGTAGGTCACGGTCGTGTTTATGATCTTATGGGTAAGCTTGGGGCTTGAACCTTCGCGGTTGGCTTCCCAACACCTACAACTTAGTAGGTCACGGTCGTGTTTATGATCTTATGGGTAAGCTTGGGGCTTGAACCTTCGCGGTTGGCTTCCCAACACCTACAACTTAATAGGTCACGGTCGCGTTTATGACCTTATGGGTAAGTTTGGGGCTTGAACCTTCGCGGTTGGCTTCCCAACACCTACAACTCAGTAGGTCACGGTCGTGGTTATGACCTTATTAGCCCTCATTAACTATAGCTTCGGGCTGTTTTGACTTTAGGTGTTTGTGATATTTGTTAATTTCCATTGAGCGACTTTCGTGCCTTTCGTAATGTTTTGGTATTTTTCATTGGAGCCTTCGGACATTATGATTCATATTTAATTCAGTTACGGTGTGGTTCATGCCGTAATTCATTGTGGTATTCTCGTGATTATAATTCGCCGTTGGGCACTTATGTTCTAATCATTTAACAATGTATTAATAGTATGCCGTGGGCATAGTATTTCACGAATGCTCGATTCTTACATTGGTTTGTGAGCATCTCGTATTATTATCATTGTACCGTTTCATTCTGCCTTTGGATGCATATCATGTTATACATGTTTTTGATATTCATTATCTGGATGGTGACCGTGGGGGCGGAACATGTTTTCATGTTTTAGGTGCTTGCGAGGAGAGAGTTGAGACACAGGGGCATGATGATGGCGACGAGGCATTCGAGCGATACTAGTCCGAGTTGTTCATTGTTGGTCAGTCAGTTGGAGTGTACTCCAGTCTTGTCAGTTGTTGTCGTGTTGTATTACCCGAGCAGATGCTCGTGAATGTTGTATTTTTACCCTTGGCCATGTAGGCCCATCGTTGTCGTTGAAATTCCTTATCGGAATATTGTGTCGGATATCATGGTAGGGACTATGATTTTCCATTGTTGTTTAATTTAATGTATTTTAGTCATGTCCGCCTGGTGGATCTCCTGGCGTGGGGTCCACGGCACTGTAATAACCCAATAGGATTTGGGGGTGTTACATAAACAAATGTAAAATACTTGCCTTTGAGACATTCTTGAAGAAACGGAAGTGAAATATGACTACGAACGGTCCGGGTGAAAAACGACGGTTCCTAATCAAAGGATCGACATAGTTCAGTTCCAACGGACAACAATAATTGATTGAAATACACCCATAACCCCGATTACAACTACGATCATGAACGATCAATCGATACGGGCGAGGGTTTATGCAAAATCTCCCCGTATCAATAATTCACGGATTAATTCGACGAAAACGGATTGAGAATCACTCAATAACAACAACCGGTAAGAAATTTCGTAACGTAATCGAACAATTCAGAACTAATCCCTAGAATCCCGAAAACCCCCCAAAATTAACAAGTTAGGGTTCTAGATGAAAATACCTTGAATTGGAGTGAAGGAGATGGGTTTAGATGATGATGTGTTATGCCCGAGACACAAGAATCGGACTGGAAGGGAACTCCACTGATTACTCTCCACAATCTGCTCTGAATCGCCAAAATCGCCCGTAGGAAGGGAAGGAAAGAAAAAGAATGAAAAATAATGATGAATCTGAACTGCCGCTGATCTAAATAAATGTGAAGTTAGCGCACGCTAACTATCATATATAGCGCGCGCTAACGGGGCTGAAACCGGTCCAGTAGCTACTGCTACCACTCGTTAGCGCATGCTAACAATAGTGAGTTAGCGTACGCTAACTGCACATCGGTAGCGCACGCAAGGTGACAGGAGTAGCGTGCGTTACCTACACAGCAGTTCAGTACTGCTGCCACATCAGCAGTACGCTGCTGTCGAAGGTACAATACTCGAAACGCACGACAAGACCAGAGTCCAGAAACATAAACACGAAGCATACAAGACGACGGAGTTAAGCGCTGAAAGAAAAATACAATTCCAACCACCGGAGGGTCCGTAATGCGACAACGAAAACGAGATTCCCTAAACTATTAGGAAATTACAAAAATGGCCCAAGTGTCCGAAAATCACGAAACGACGTTGGATTTACAAACCGAAAGTCTCAACACGACCAACTCAATCATACGAACTTGTACAAACCAAGAAACAACAAAAACAAACGAGTTTTAGGAGAATCGAATGTTCATACGGCAAAACATGTCATAAAATGAAATTACGTGAAAACATCATCAAAACTCGTCCAAATGGAAAAACTCCAAGAACAAAGTAGATTCAAAATGTCGAAACGGTTACAAGCGAGTCGTTAAAATAGACATACACCAAAAATGGAAACTGCTAAAAATGGAAAGTTACGGATATTACAGGAAGTGGACTTGGGTGCGTGTGTTGATGTTCTTCCACCTAGGGACGGTTCGACGGGACCTCTGGGGGCCGATACTAATGGGTACGGCCGCGGAAGTGGTTTCCCACCCGGGGACGGTCCGACGGGGCCTCTGAGGGCCGATACTAATGCGTATGGCCACGGGTTACCAGGTGTGCTTTTTGGTGATGTTGATGTTGATGTTGATGTTTTGATGACTATTGTGATATGTCCGGAGTATCACAATGCTTTATGCTCGGGGTCGAGATACATTATATATCGAGTCTTGGTGTTTGGCTAGAATGGCATAAGAATAACGTGTTATGTGTAATGTGTCCTCGTAAGTGAATTGCAGTGGATGATCGGGTCGTAGGCCCTGTGTTTTGTGATCGAAATGGTTGGGCCGTGGACCCCGTGTTTTGTTAACGGATTTGTATTTTGGAAAATAAACTTTGGGGTTGTTACCCTAAGTGGCTTTCGAGGAATTAAGAACTTTTCAATTTCTGATGTTTTCAAAACTCCCGAGATTTGGAAGTGTTTTCAAAGTGCTTACTTGTTTCTTTTCTAGTCTCAAGACTTGAACTATTTTAACTAAATATCATATCTCGGGAAGTCTTTCGTTGTATTCTCGGAATGTGTTGTGTATGGCCGGTATTTTCACTGTATACTTGCACTAGCGAAACAGTGGAGTTTTGCTAACCCCCGAGTAATCGGGGGGTGGATATCTGTATTGTGTCTAGGTACATGCAAGTTTTCGGGAGCAAGACACAAGATCGGTACGAGGGATGATGAAAGACGAATGATACTAATCACACGAAGGCCAGTTTCGGGTTCAGTTAGTCGGAGTCCATTGTATTGTCTTTTTCGCTGCCGTATTGTCTATGTTTTAAAGTATTTTACCCTTGCGTGGGTATGAGTCTGGATAGGGTTATGTATTTTTGACTTTTAAGACAGTGATAAAAGACCCAATCGGTCTAATGGTTCGTGATTATGCCATGTCGGCATGTAATGTATTATGTTGTTTCGATGTTTAGCCTGGTGGATCCTCACGGAGAGGGTCTGCGGCGTGTAATATTCCCGGTTAGATTCTGGGGGTGTTACAACTGTGATCAGTGAGATTTCCACGAGCTGAAGGAAGCTCACTCCCACCTTTATTGATCCCGCAGGTTGAACCAAGCCGGTTGGACGAAGGAGCGAGCCGAGGGAGCATATGAAAAAGAATTTATTAAATGTTGTTTTCTTTATGTCAACTGTTTTGAAACATTTTGGGGAAACTTGGATTTTAAATTTATAAATTATGATTTATTCTTCCGCCGCAAATTTTACTCCGTATTTATTATGAAATGTTACCTTATTTAAAGGTATTTATTTTCACGACATTGTAGCGACTCGACTTTGTAGGCGAGAATTTTTATATTCTCAAGAAAATTATTTTTCTCAAAATTTACCTTTTATTTATTTTTCCCCATTATTTACCCTAGAAAGTTGGGGCGTTACATAGTGGTATCAGAGCGAGGTTTTACCTTTCTGTAGACTCGCTAGAATGTAAAAGTATCATATGATCTCAGCTTCGCCACTTCGTTACTCCGTCTGAGGTACCAAATTTCAGTCATTATTCATGCATATGTCATTTCATTTTATTTACATAATTATTTATGCATGTATGAAATGTTAGTATGGACAAACCTAGAATGACGCCACGTAATAAGGTCCCAACTACTTTTGACTCGCGTCTTCTAGCGCGTAAAGACTAGTGGGACGACCTTAGTCTACCAGAAAATGCGCCACACTATGTCATTAATAGGCTGAATAAGTGGCTAAAATCTGGGAAACAAGGTTCCGTCACTCGCCAACTAGAACACCTGATGGAGAAATTATCCGAAGACTGGAGTTGCTGCATCTTCCGGATTTGGAAAAAGGCCATCAAGAGATCGCTTGAAGAGCGAGAGGCTGCGGATGATTTCCATTTTGTCGCTGGACGCCTATTAGATTTGTATGCTCGAGAGGAGATTCCAGCTGCAAATTGGGATACCAACTCTACGGACGAGGAAGACTCAGAGGAGGATCCCGAAAAAGATCGAGAAGAAGACCCAGAGGAGGATCCCGAAGAAGATCCAGAAGAAGATCCAGAGGAAGATCCAGAAGAAGTTCCTAATGAAAGCTCAAGAATGGACCTCGCCGAAAATATGAAGGACGTGTTGATGGAAGATATTGAGTCTGAAGATGAAGTTATTTCATGGATTGAGCCGCGACCCCCTATTTCTGTTATAGAGATTATTAGCAGTGACGGGGGGAGTAGTGCGTGTAGACTCGATAACTAACAAGGTGAAGATAGAGATTAACGAACATAACTTCTTAGCCAACTTGCACATAGTTGAACTCGGTGATTTTGATGTATTTTGGGTATGGATTGGTTGGACAAGCATAGAGCTGTAGTTGAATGCTCTGAAATAAGAGTAACTTTATGTCCGTCTGTTGATGTCAAGACCGTATTCGAGGGAGTTAGACACAGCAGTACCCCGAAGGTGATTTCAGCCATGAAAGCTGTGAAAATGTTGAAGAAGCGAAGTTGCCAAGGATTCTTGGTGAACGTGATGGGGAAAACAACTTCGGAGAAGACGGTAGCTGATGTACCTATCATCAAAGAGTATCCAGATGTCTTTCCCAGAGTTCCACCGAATCGCCAAGTTGAGTTCTCGATTGATCTAGTGCCATGAACGGCACCAATATCAAAGGCTCTCTATAGGATGACGCCTAAGGAATTGCAAGAATTAAAGGTACAACTCCAGGAAATGCTCGACTCTGGATTCATCCGACCGAGTGTTTCGCCATGGGGTGCGCCAGTGCTCTTCGTGAAGAAAAAGGACGGAAGTTTGAGGATATGCATTGACTATCGTGAACTTAATCGACTCACGATAAAGAATAAATATCCACTTCCTAGAATATAGGACCTATTCGATCAACTTGGAGGATCGGGAGTGTTTTCGAAGATAGATTTGAGATCCGGATATCACCAGCTAAGGATTAAGTGTGATGATATCTTGAAGACCGCATTTCGAACTCGTTATGGACACTATGGATTTATATTGATGCCATTTGGTTTGACTAATGCGCCAGCGGTATTCATGGACCTCATGAACCGTGTATTTCAACCTTATTTGGATAAGTTTGTCATTGTGTTCATAGATGACATACTTGTATATTCAAAGACCAAGGTTGAACATGAGCAGCATCTTAGAACAGTATTGGGCATACTGCACAAGTAGAAGTTATATGCGAAGTTCAACAATTGTGAATTTTGGCTTAACCGAGTTGCATTTTTCGGACATGTGGTCACTTTTAAAGGAATTGAGGTTGACCCGATTAAGGTAGAAGCAGTCAATGATTGGAAAGTATCGAGTAATGCGAATGAAGTTCGAAGCTTCTTGGGATTAACCGGTTATTATCAAAGATTTATCGAGGGATTTTTGAAGATTGCTGCACCTATGACTATATTGACTCGAGAGGGAGAAGCTTTCTTATAGAATGAGAAATGCGAAAGGAGTTTCCAAGAACTTAAGCAAAGGTTGACTGCTGCACCAGTTTTGATCCGACGAAAGAATTTGTCATCTACAGTGATGCATCCAAGCAAGGCTTGGGATGTGTATTAATGCAAGAGGGCAAGGTAGTTTCCTATTCTTCGAGACAGTTGAAACCGCATGAGCTGAACTACCCTAGTCATGATTTGGAATTAGCAGCGGTAGTTCATGCCTTGAAGATTTGGAGACACTACCTTTATGGAGGTAAGTGTGAAATTTATACAGACCACAAAAGTCTGAAATATATTTTCACATAGAAGGAATTGAATATGAGGCAACGCAGATGGCTTGAGTTGGTCAAAGACTACAATTGTACAATTCATTACCACACTGGTAAAGCAAACATAGTTGCTGATGCACTAATCCGTAAGGCAAGATGATACCTAACTTGTTTGTTGACCAATGAGGAAAGCTTGGTTAAGGAATTTGCGAGGATGAACCTTGAGATGGCTACACCATCGAATCCAGTTGAGTCATTATTGGCTAGTTTGGTGGTACAACCAACCTTGAGGGAACAAATCAAATAAGGTCAAGGACAGGATGACTTCTTGGTCAAGATGAAAGAACGTACTCTTTCAGGTGAGGATAAGGGATTTGGTTTGTCCGATGATGGCACAATGTACTATGAAGGGAGGATCTGTGTGCCCAATGTTGTCAAGTTGAGAGAAGCGATATTGAAGGAGGCACATAGTACTCCGTATACAGCACACCCGGGGAGTACAAAGATGTATCAAGATCTTAAGGGGACATTTTGGTGGGAAGGTTTGAAAAGAGATGTGGCAGACTTTGTCAGAAAGTGTATAGTTTGTCACCAAGTGAAGGCAGAACACCAACGCCCCTTTGGATTACTTAAATCACTTCATATTCCAGAATGGAAATGGGAACACATTATGATGGACTTTATGGTAGGTTTGCCTCGAACGGAAAGAGAAAATCACGCTATTTGGGTTGTTGTCGACCGACTCACAAAGTCAGCTCATTTTATCCCAGTTAAGATGAACTTTCAAATGGATCAGTATGCTCAACTTTATATCAGGGAGATTATTAAATTACATGGAGTGCCAGTCTCTATAGTATCCGACAGCGATACTCATTTCACATTGCGTTTTTGGGAGAGTTTGCAAGAAGCCTTGGGAACGCAGTTGAATTTTAGTACGGCCTATCATCCTCAGACTGATGGTCAGTCCGAGAGGACCATCCAGATCCTTGAGGATATGTTGTGAGCATGTGTGCTAGATATGGGAAATAATTGGGAACGACTGTTGCCTTTGGTAGAATTTGCTTACAACAATAGTTACCAGTCGACGATCGGTATGGCACCATATGAAGCCCTATATGGTAGGAAGTGTCGATCACCACTGTATTGGGATGAGGTAGGTGAAAGGAGAATTTTGGGTCCCGAGATGATCGAACAGACAGTTGGCATGGTGGATAAGATTCGTGAGAGGATCAAGACAGCACAGGATCGTCAATCTTACGCCGACAAGCGTAGGAAGGATCTCGAATTCTGTGTTGGCGACACGGTATTCCTAAAGGTATCCCCTACCAAGGGAATTGTTCGTTTTGGTCCGAGGAGCAAGTTGAGACCGAGATACATTGGACCGTTCGAAATTCTCGAGCGGATTGGAGAGTTAGCTTACCGTTTGGCTTTACCCCAGAACTTTCTGCTGTGCACAACATTTTCCACCTATCATTGTTGAGAAAGTATGTGCACAATCCCGGCCACATTATCAACTATACCACTGTGGAGATGAACAAAGACCTTACCTATGAAGAACAACCAGAACTGATTCTCGACCGATCAGTCCAGCAATTGAGGAACAAAGAGAAGGTGTTTTTCAAGATCCAATGGCGTAGTAAGGATGAAGCTACTTGGGAGCGCGAAGAAGAACTTCAAGCTCGTTATCCGAATTTCTTCAATCTAAGTATATCATTTATTTTCGAGGACGAAAATTTTTCTTAGAGGGGTATGATGTAATACCCGCCATTTTTATAATATAATATTATTATTTTATAATAATATTATAATGCATTTCATGTTATTTAATTCAGTTAAAGGATCATGAATATTTATTTCGACGTATCACAAGTCCTGGCTGAGTCATTTTTGTCAGTTACATTCTAGTAGTCATTTACTACTAATAATATTAGTAATGCATTTTATTTCATTTAATCTCATTTCATTACCGAGTGAGTAATTGTTGTACAATTACTTTCACTACACGTACAAGTCAACTTCATGTAATATCATTTAATAAGATCAGATATTTTCATGATATATCTTACGTTCTAAACCCGAGTCAATTTCTCAAGTTAATTTTAGAACATTTAATATTAGTCATTTTTTGATAATTAAAGGTATTATTATTATTAATAATATTTATAATAGGAACCATATTAATATTAACGGTATTAATATTTTTACCAGTAACATTTCTATATCATCATATATATTACTCTCGATATTATTATTAGTATCGATGTTATTAATATTATTACTACTATTATTATTATTATTAATTTTATCATTATTGTTATTATTATTATTATTATTAGTATTATTATTATTATCAATGGCCCAAACACATTGTAATGACCCAAAATAATATTAAAGCCCAGAATAATTAACCTAACCCTAATTCTAATAAAGTATAAATACACACATTACTGTACAACACTACTGTACTATTTGTTTCTCTGCCTAGAAGTCATCGACTGACCTGTGCATAGTTTTCCTCCAATATTCCAGCAAAGGTAATCCCTATATCTTTCACTTTACATCATCTTCAGAGCAAATACATATTGTTAGTTGTACGATTCATCCTATTTGTCACCATCACGAATTCATATTAGATATAAAACCCTGTTTCTAGTTCCAAATTCAGATCATATGAACCAAAACTGACTAAAACTCAGGCCAGAGCCTTATTCTTTACGCCCAAAATCAAATCCCAATCCCATAACAATTGTAATCTCATTTCTTCGGCATTCTTGATCAATTTTTTTTGCTCGAACCTGAAACCACAGTGAAGCATCGACCACCGACAGGAAACCATATGCAGATCTCATTACCCCAAGATTCAGATTTGCTCAGCCATCTCTTTATATTTGGATAGAAAATCATTCGAACCCCGAACACATGGAAACCAGCTCCTCAGGCGAACCATGGCTACCATGAGCAGTCCGAATCATTCATCCCGATTCTTCAGATTCCAATTTCAGTGTCTTAAAAACGAGCCCAGGATTGAAACTTCATTTTTGGCCCGAATCTCTGAATCATTCCCCTTTCAAACCTAGATACGACTGAGTCAGGCACCACAATTCCATTGCAAACCCCGCCTGAAATCTGACTGATGTAGCCAGACATAATCGCCGATTGTCGCCGTGGCCTGTGTGTGTACGTGTGTAAAATTTCCTCTGCGTAAATTACTGTGTGTGTGTGTGTGTGTTTCGGAAAAAATTTTCTCATGGCCGAGAAGAAGAAATTTGGAGAAGGATGGAGAGAGAGAGAGAGAGAACAGATGGAGAGGTGAGAAATCATAGAGAGAGAGAGAGAGAGAGAGAGATGAGATGTATCGGTAGGCAAGAAGGTGAGGATGAGAATTAATCGGCCGACACCTTGTTGATAGGGTATTTATACCCCCTGATTTCCTAGGGTTATTTAATTCTAGCCCCCAGCTTTCCATCCTCTACAAATTAACCCCAGCCTATTTATAATTATTCGATTTAGTCCTCACAATTTCCAACAACTTTCAATTCAGCCCCAGCCAGTATAATTAATTCGATTTTAACCCAGTCAGCTTTTCAGCCCCTACAATTTGACCCCAGTAAATTTTACAACCTTCACTTCCAGTCTTATTTTGACCCAAACATTAAAATATTGACTTCTAATTAATATTAAAAATTAATCTGAAATTATGCATAAGTATTTTAATTTTCAGTCATTAATAATGTTAACTCTTCGGTTAATATTAATTAGCAATTATAATTTATTTTCAGTTATTATATAGTGATATTCGTATTCTTTCATTCATTATATAAATAATAAATTGTAAGGATTTTAATTATTATTATTATTATATGTAGACTTTGTCAAGGATTTACGGGCTTAGGACTATGAGTCAAGCATCTTCATTTCAAGTCAGACATCATCATTTATTGAGGTGGAAATTTTCACTATCACTTTAATTGCTTTAATTAGACTGCATATGTGATATTCAATTCATGTTTATAAATTATGATACACGTCGTAAATCAGGCTCACCTGTATTCGTGTAAGAGGTTATCTTAAGATTCATGTTATGTGGGGACACCTGCACAACCCAGTATTCACATACGTGCTCGATTTATGTTATATGTGGTATTGCGTGTATGTTTCATGTTGTGTGGGATCACCTGCTCAGCCCAATATTCACATACGTGCTTGATTCATGTATATATGGTATTGCATGTATGTTTCATGTTGTTGCGGGGGCACCTGCCCAACCTCAATATTCGTGTTATGCGTGCTCGATTCATGATGTACGTAATATTGTGAGTATGCATTCATGTTGAGGAAAGATATGATAGTTTATTCGTGTTATGTTTTCCATGAGATTGTATATTACTGTGATCAGTGAGATTTCCACGAGCTGAAGGAACCTCACCCCCACCTTTATTGATCCCGCAGGTTGAACCGAGCCAGATGGACGAAGGAGTGAGCCGAGGGAGCATATGAAAAAGAATTTATTAAATGTTGTTTTCTTTATGTCAACTGTTTTGACACTTTTTGGGGAAACATGGATTTGAAATTTATAAATTTTGATTTATTCTTCCGCCGCAAATTTTACTCCGTATTTATTATGAAATGTTACCTTATTTAAAGGTATTTATTTTCACGACATTGTAGCGACTCGACTTTGTAGGCGAGAATTTTTATATTCTCAAGAAAATTATTTTTCTCAAAATTTACCTTTTATTTATTTTTCCACATTATTTACCTTAGAAAGTCGGGGCATTACAATCTTGGACCGATAGAAGACAAGATTGTAAGAGTTTACCTCGAACTGATAGAAGAAAAGGCGGAAAGTTTTATCTTAAGCCTATAGAAAATGATACGGAGAGAGGATGTAGGCTCATTTCCGAACCTCTATATATCGCTGTGTCATTTACATTCCGCACTTAATCGCTTCCGCAATCGCAAAAGAATTATATATTCTTAACCGCACTATTCAACCCCCCTTCTAATGGCAGTACCAACCCAACAGACTTTTGATCAGAGGGGGTTTTTACAGACTGTTCCCCCTGCTTCCCTAATTTCTCAGCTTGTGAGGGCTTAGTTGAGCTGGAAGCTTGATCATGTGCATCCTGATCATGATCTTCATCTTCTTTCTTTTCATCACTTCGTTCTTGTCCTCCTCCTTCATTCTCTTCTTCTTTTTCTTTTTCTACTTCTTCATTTTGTTCCTCCTTTTTTTTTTCTACTTCTTCATTTTCTCCTTCTCTGACCTCATCCTTCTCCTTTTGTTCTTCTCCTCCCACAATATTTTCTTCATCATCAAATGATTTCCCCTGTGTTTCCCCTTCCATGATGTCAAATATGAATTGATTCATATTCTATTTGAAGTTGGATATGAACCAGTTCTCATCCAGAAGCAAGCTCATGTCAGACTCATGGCAGAACACTTTGATGAGGTGTTCTATTTCTATGTGGTAGTCCCATCCACTTTTCTCTACCAACTCCTTTAGCTCAAAGAAGCTAAGATTCTTCAAACCTTTCCATTCTTTGTAGATATTTACAAAGGAAAACCTAAGTGCTTCTTTTCTTACCATTTTCAATTGTACCTTAGTAAGATTCAGAGGGTTTTTCACCTTGAGGTGAAAGAGTATCTAGCATTATGTTCCTCAAGGAGTTCTTCAGCTTCTTCTTCTTCTTCAGCGACACTTGGGAGTGTCAGGAGTGGAACAGTAGAGAGAAGCTTTTCAGCATGACCTTCTTCTGGTTGAGCTGCGGGTGTTATAAGTGGAGGTGCAGCTAGGCTGGTGCTAGCTTCCTGCATCTCCTCCAAGAACTCAGATGAGTAGTCCACCAGTCCCTTCTGTCTCTTGGGAGATGATTCTGGAGATGATGTGATGGAACAAATTCTTCTTTCTCAGGTGACTTCCTTCTTTTTAAAAGCTTGGAGAGGGGAATGTTGTCACTGTCTGCACTTTCTTCAGGTGCAGTTGCAGGAGCAGGTGAGGTGTCTTCATCTACATCTAACTTTTCTGATGGGATGTTAGCTGCAGTTACTTCAGCTATGGTTGGAGCAGGCGGAATCTCAACTGTGGTTTTCTCAGCTGCAGTTGGGATTTCAGTTGTGGTTTTCTCAGCTGCAACTGATTCAACTTCTTCTTTTCCGAGTCCGTTGATGCTTTGTATGAGGATTTTCTAGTCTCCATCCTCTCTAGTAATTCTAAAGCTTTAGGGTGGTTGTCTGCATACTTCCCCATGGCAGCTTAGTCCATGTGACCAAGTCTCTTGCTGCTATGAAAGTTCTCTGCCTTTCCTCTAGCTTTTCCCATAAACTCCAGAATCCAACTGATTTGAATTCCAAAAGCCAGTTTGTGAACAAATTTCTTGTTTTCCGTATCCCAGCTTACTTTGTTCACCTCTCTGACTAATTGCCTGTAGATGTAATCAGTCCAATTAATCATATGGTTTTGAATCATGGCGCCCATGAAGATGTAATTTGAGGAAGACAACTGGTCAAAGATTCCTTCCATGAATATCACGATTTTGTTGGTGATGTCTAGCATGTATCTGAATTCCTTTTGGAGATCTGACTTCGAAGCAGTAAACTTTATCTTCATCAGCTGATCAGACATCTTTATCTACTGCCAAATGTTCACTGGGTTCTACCTTAGAGCTTTGATTGCTATGCCATGATTCTCCATTTTGAAGGCATTTGTGATAGTCTGTTGAGTTATGAAAATAGGTTCTCCAAAAATCGAACTTCCGATGCCCCTCTCGGTAACTTGGGCCTCCTTGTAGAAGCAGATGACAACCTCTTTGAACAGCTGTGAAGGACTGATGTCCAGAAAGTGATATATTCCATTCTTCTTCATCCCTCGGATCAGGTGCGCCATTAACACAAAGTTATTAGATTCCAGTAGTCTGACAAAATCCATGATGATACTGAATATTATTTTCTCTTTCACCATCCTCATGTTGATATCCTTGAAGTAAGTTGTTGGATCCATTTCTGCAAATTTTTCGAAGATATTTAGTGCAGTGAAATTCTAGGTTTGCTTTTATGGAAAGACTAGGGTGTTTTTGCTTAAAGGTTGAAGACGATAGGGTTTTTGAGGAATTTCAGTCGTCTTAAATAGTTACTCTGAGAGTCGGTTTTGAAAATTATTGATTAAATAAAGAAGTGGGGGTTCGTGTGACATGATTGGTCAGCGTGATGTAGACGTGGAGTTATTGTGATCATGTATTTTAACCACATGTAATAATGAAAAATGAAAGGAAATTAAAAACTTAGCTGGTTGCCTTTTTGACTTCTGATCAGCTGCAATTTCAATTCCTTGCTTCCTGTGTAAAATCTTAGCTGTGATTCAGATCAACTAACTTTTTGTATCATGGCTGTGGTCCTGATCAGGTAGCTTTCCTCGTATGTGCTTCTGATCAGGTAGCACTTCTGATCAGGTAGATTTCCTCGCCTGGTTCTGATCAGGTGACTTTCCTCGTCTGGTTCTGATCAGGTGACTTTTCTCGGCTGCTTCTGATCATGTGGCTTTCCTCGTCTGTGCTTCGGATCAGCTAACATTCTTTATCTTTATATTTTCAGCTAGGCACTAGATTCCTAGTCTAGAAGTCCAAGATCCCTGCTTAGTTCGAGAAACCTTTCTTCTGGTAAAGGTTTTGTGAATATATCAGCAATTTGATACTCTATGCTGACTCTTTCCACCCTTACTCTTTTGTTGAGCACATGGTCTCTGGTGAAGTGATGCTTGACATCTATGTGCTTTTTTCTCGAATGTAAGATTGGATTATTTGTTACAGAAATTGCTCTATTATTGTCACACCAAATAGGGACTTCATTTGAAATGATGTTGTAGTCCCTTAGCTGTTGTATGATCCATAGAATTTGGGCACAACATCTACTTGCAGCTAGGTATTCTGACTCAATTGTGGTTATTGAGTTGGACACCTGCTTCTTACTGAACCAAGATATTAGTTTGGTTCCAAGAAATTGACACGTTCTACTGGTGCTTTTCCTGTTGATTTTGCATCCCACAATGTCAGCATCAGAATGACCTGATAGTTCAAGTTATCATCTTTTGGATACCATAATCCAACATTGGTTGTAGATTTTAGGTATTTGATTATCCTTTTTGCTGCTTCCTGATGAGACTACTTTGACTTGGACAGGAATCTTGCACACACTCCTACTGCATCTGAAATTTCAGGCTTGCTTGTAGTGAGATATAGTAATGATCCAGTCCTGTATAATGTGTTGGATCCACTGGAATGCCTCAATCATATGAATCAATATGTAGAGATGTACTCATTGGTACTCTTAGGGGTTTGGCTGACTCCATGCCAAATCTTTTGATCAGCTCCCTTGTGTATTTTGCTTAGTTGATGAATATTCCAGTGTCAACTTTTTTGATTTGCAAGCCAAGAAAGAAGTTCAGTTTACCCATCATGCTCATCTCAAATTCTCCTTGCATGAGATTTGAGAATATTTCACATATCTCAGGGATTCTTGAGCCAAATATGATGTCATCCACATAGACTTGAACTAGTAGTATGTAGTCTTCATGTTCAATTCTGAATAGTGTTTTGTCCACCTTTCCCTTGAAGAATCCATTCTTCTCAAGAAATATGGACAGAGTCTCATACATCTTGGTGCCTGTTTGAGTCCATAAAGAGCTTTCAGAAGCTTGTATACCTTGTCTCCTTTGACAATTCCAGGGGGTTGCTCAACATCGACTTCTTCTTCTAGTACTCCATTGAGAAATGCACTTTTTACGTCCATTGGTAAACTTCAAAATCTTTGAAGGATTCATATGCAAGGAATAGTCTGATTGCTTCTAGTTTTGCTACTCATGCATATGTTTCCTCAAAATATATTCCTTCACATTGAGCATATCCTTTTGCAACCAATCTGGCATTATTCCTAACAACAGCTCCATTTTCATCTCACTTGTTTTTATAAACCCATTTGATGCCAATGACTTTCTTGTGATTTGCCCTATCTGCTAGTTCCCAAACATTGTTCCTCTCCACTTGGTTCAACTCTTCTTACAGTTCAATCCCCCACGTGTAGTCATCCAGGGCTTGTTATGTTATTTTAGGATCCATTTGGGACATGAAGCAAGAGAACATTTCCATTCCTGATGGTTCTCTTGATTTTATGGTTTTGACTCCATCAGTTAGGTTCCCAATGATTTGTTTAATGGGGTGATCTTTTAGCCATTTGTGAGCATCATCTTCATCTTCTGCTTTTGGTTGAGGGTCTTCATTATTCATTCCCCCCGTTGAGTTGCTTTGGAGGACTGTGTTTGTATCTACATCAGATCGGTTTTGACAATCTGCAGCTGCATCTGGTTCAGATATGATTTGGTCAGCTTCAGTCATAACGGGATCAGTTGTGGTAGGATAAGCTATGGTTGGATCAACTACATTTGTAGATCCTGCTAATCTCCAGTTGGGTCTTCATCAGCTGTGTCCATCATTCTTGTGTCATTGATGATGATTTCTTATAGGGAGGTGGCTTTGAGCTTTTTTTCAATTTGTCCCACCTGTTTTCTGTACTCAACAGTAGATTCATCAAAGACAACATGAGGTGTTTCTTCCAAGACTAATGTTCTTTTATTAAAGACTCTATATGCCTTGCTTATCGTGAGTATCCCATAAAGAGACCATCATCAGTTTTTGCATCAAAGGCATTTAGTTGGGTTTTGCCATTGTTGTGGATGACAAACTTACAACCAAAGATATGAAAATATGAGAGAGTTGGTATTCCGCCATTCCAAACCTCATAGGGAGTTACTGTCTCCCTACTATCATATTTCTATTATGAGTATGACATGCTGTGTTGACAGCTCAGCCCAGAACCTTTTTGGAAGATCAGTCTCAGCAATTATTGTCCTGGCTGCTTACTTGAGGGTTCTGTTCCTTCTTTCAGCTACACCATTTTATTGAGTTGTTCTTGCAGTTGATACTTCATGTTGAATCCCATTTTTATCACAATACTCAATTATGGATTTGTTGAGAAATTCTCCTCCTCTGTCTGATCTGATCTTTATGATTGATAAGGATTTCTCATTTTGAATTTTTCTTAGATCAGGTAACTTGGTTAGAGTTTCACTCTTCTTGTAGAGAAACACTATCCAAGTGTATCTTGGGTAGTCATCCCAACTACTAAGGCATGCTTTCTTCCACTCAGAGTTCTTCGCTTGATGGGACCAAATAAATCCATGTGAAGTAGGTCCAAAATTCTGTGGGTAAGAGTGGTAGTTGAATTGATTTGAAAGACGCTTTTATTTGCTTTCCCTTCTGTCATACATCACATAGAGCTTCCTTCTTGGATACTTCTTCAGGAAGCCCTCTGACCAACTTCTATGAGCTTATCTTCTTAAGAGCTTTGAAGTTCAGATGACAGTCTCTTGTGCCAGAGCCATCCATTTTCAGCTATTGTTCTGGATATGAAATAGGTACTGGGAGTGCCTGTATTCCAATCTATCCTGTAGACATCCCTTCTTATGTAGCCTTGTAGTTTCACTTCTCCGGATAAGATATCAATTACCATGCATTTCCAAATAGTGAAAACTACTAGGTTCTTTCCATCACAGAACTGGCTTATGCTCAACAGGTTGTATTTGAGTCCTTTGACATACTGCACTTTTGACAAGATAATGTTCCCTCTGTGCAGCTGCCCATAACCTTTTGTTTCTCCACAAGAGCTATCTCCAAAGGTTACATCTGGACCTCTTTCTTTGATGTAGTTTGTCAGAACTTTCTTGTTTCCTGTCATGTGTCTTGAGCATCCTGCGTCCATAAACCATTCTTCACCTCCTACTCTTGAATTTGAGGTGACTTGATAGTAGTCCTTCCATCTTTTCTGCAATCAGACAAACAGAGATTTAGGTACCCAAATTTGAGTGAGTCATTTAGGGTTAGTGGATTTCCTGGAGAATTGATTTTTCCTGGTGTTTTGAAAATGGTGTTGGTTATTTCTATAAGGTGCATATTGTCTTGGTATATATCCTTGATTTGGGTTGTATATAGGATATGACTGATAATGGTTTTGATGTGGGCCATTCCTAAATATTGGCTGAGATTAGTTATTAAAGTTTTGAGGTCTCCACACCTGGTAATTTTGAAAATCTGGATCACCTTAAGGTTTACATTTACCTCTCCCATTGTGAAATCTACTTTGTGGGAGTCTTTGGTAATAAGGAGAATAATGTTTTGACTACAACACCCCCAAATCTTATTGGGTTATTACAGCGCCGTGGACCCCACACCAGGAGATCCACCAGGCTAACACGACCAAAAATACAACTAACTGACCAAAAGGGGAGTCACAATCCCTACACTGACATCCAACATAATATTCCGATATGGAATTTCAATGACAACAGTGGGCCTACATGGCCCAAATACAATACAACGACATCCACGAGCCTTGCTCGGATAATATAAAATGACAATAACTGACAAGACTGGAGTACTCCAACTGCCTGACCGACATGAACACCAAAACATCTCGGACTAGTATCGCTTGAATGCCTCGTCGCCACCGTCATGCCCCTGTGTCTCAACTCTCTCCTCGCAAACACCTAAAACATGAAAACATGTTCCGCCACGGGTCGGGTCATCCAGATAATGATTATCAAATATATGTACAACATGATATGCATCAAAAGGGCAGAATGAAATAGTATAGTAATGGTAATACGAGATGCTCACAAACCAAAGTAAGAAACGAGCATTCGTGGAATACTATGCCCACGGCATCCGATCAATACCTGCTCAACAGGTTAGAACACAAGTGCCCAACGGCGAATCATCAATACAGAACGCAACAATACATCACCCGAAGGTAACCCAAGCCAAACACTGGAATAGATACGAATCACAATGCCCGAAGGCTCCGACAGGAATACCGATACATCACAATGGCCTTAACAGCCGAACATCCCGAAGCTGTTTATCATCATAATACCCTGAATGTCACTTCACCAAGCCGCTAATCACCACAATGGCCCGAAGCCAAAATTTCAAGTCAGATCAATGAGGGCCGAAGCCACGCACGAAGCCGTATCACAATGAGGGCCGGCCACGCACGGGCCGTATCACAATGAGGGCCGAAGCCACGGCACGGCCGTATCACAATGAGGGCCGGGCCACGCACGGCCGTATCACAATGAGGGCCGGGCCACGCACGAAGCCGTATCACAATGAGGGCCGAAGCCACGCACGGCCGTATCACAATGAGGTCACCAAAGGATCGTGACTCCATCGAATCGTAGGTGTTGGGAAACCAACCGCGAAGGTTCAAGCCCCAAGCTTACCCATCGAGCACTAGCCGAGACTAGTCTCCAAAACATAATTAATCACAACAAGAATAATCCCAAGATTACCAAATTCACAAGGATAATAGCGTACGCTGGTCGGCCAATACGACAACAATAACTCACGGATGGGCTCCGTCCACGGCGGTCCCAATTCAGATACCTCGACTGCCTTGGAATGGCCAATCGATCACAACAACTCAACGGATGGAAACTATCCTTGACAGTCCCAATTCAATACATCGATTACCTTTAGAATGGTCAATCGATAACGATGATACAACGGATGGGAATTATCTTCGATAATCCCAATTAAATATGTCGATTGCCTTAGAACGGTCAACCGATAACCAATGATACAACGGATGGGAATTATCTTCGATAATCCCAATTAAATACATCGATTACCTCGTAACGGTTAATCGATAATCAATGATATTAACGGATGGGAATTATCTTGATAATCCCGATTAAATACATCGATTACCTCGAGCGGTTAATCGATAATCAATGATACAGCGGATGGGAATTATCTTGATAATCCCAATTAAATACATCGATTAGCTCGAGCGGTTAATCGATAATCAATGATACACGGATGGGAATTATCTTGATAATCCCAATTAAATACATCGATTACCTCGTAACGGTTAATCGATAATCAATGATACAACGGATGGGAATTATCTTGATAATCCCAATTAAATACATCGATTACCTCGTAACGTTAATCGATAACCAATGATACGGTAGAGTAGATATCCCGCGTTTCTAAACCGACCACCAAATGTATATGAAAACGAATATATCAAACGCCTTCAATCGCCAATGCAACATCATAGTAATAGTTCCAATTCGATAATAACGATTCAACGATGCCTCGGAACGACATTAGCGTCAACAATAATAATCGATACATCGATACCGCGAACCGGCTATCGACAACAAGAATCTCAATGCCTTAAACCGGCCGTTAACGAATAACAATCACAACTGGTAAAATCACCGAAGGGTATTGTATCAAACAATCCCCAAATATCAATAAATCACGAAGAGACTATGTCTCGAAATGATACAACACATTCATACACATATATGATAACATTAATCTCATTGACCAAGACAAGTATAAAACTTGCCTCAAATCAAGGCGAGAAAGTCCTTCCACGATCAACGCCCCGGCATGAAACGATTTAACGGCGCCTCCGACGGTGACAAACACTCGAACAACCTTGAATGAAAACGATTCATTCAAAAACACAAAATCAATAGAAAACAACGACAAGGACAAAGCCCGATTCAAACACGAATCGATCACACCACACGAACGAACATCATAGTTCTCAACTATGAATTCTAACATCCTCCAACACCTCGATGATCAATTAACATGATCATCACGTTCTTAACACTTGTGAAATCCATTCAACAAGATTCATTTAAGAACAATCATCAAAACAAACATCTCAAAGTGATAATATCACCAATATCATCAAATTGATCCTCTTACAATGATAATATTATCAATATTATCATTATCACCCCAAGAACATCATCAATTCAATAACCATGATGTTTGAAACAAAATCCTTCATCAATGCATCATGAATTCGGATTAAACCACAAGGTTCACTCAACCAATTTCAAATTATGATAATCACCTCCTGGATCATCATAAATCCTTACTAAAATGGTTAAAATCTTACAAGAACACCACCAACAATAATAATCATCTCAAGACTATGTTAATCATATAACAATCTTAACATAATCTTTCCCAGACATGATTAAAAACCTCCCAACAATCTAAAACATCAAGAACATAATCATACTCAAGCTATACCAACATGTTCTTCATCAAAAGTTTATCAAAACCACGAAGAATCATGATATACTCCATGAATCAAACAATACCCGAAGAAAACAACAACAACAACTCGAAAATCACTAGAAGAACAAGAGATTGAGGGAACTTACCAAAGAAGAACAAGAAGAAGCCTCCAAACACCAAAGGAGCATCAACAAGCTTCCAACTTCAAGCTTCAATCCAAGCTAGGATGATCAAGATCGAGTTGGAAGAGGATAAACATTAATAACAAGTCCAAATGGACGATTCTAGGGAGAGGAAATGTGTTTTGGTTCGTGAGGAAATGAAAGACGAAACCAAGATAAATAGAGTGACCAATTCGTTACGTACGTTATACACTTATGGTTAACGTACGTAAGAGGCATTATGTACGCTATACCAAGACATTAACGTACGTAATGAAAAATCCAGAACTAACTGGACTAAAACACGAAGGCCTTAACGTACGTAAACAAGAACTTATTACGTACGTTAACAAGACCTACATTACGTACGTAAAGCTCACCTCTTAACGTACGTAAGGGTCCGTTGACTGCAATAGTGAGATCCGATCGGAAGATGCTCGGGACCCACCGGCCGAAAGCGACTACGAGGAAGGTTCATGCCACCTACCAAGCCTTACGTACGTAACCTTACAGGCATAACGTACGTAATACTCAACCCTTAACGTACGTATATCAACACATATAGCGTACGTTAAGGCTAGTGTACTTAGCCAAAAATCCAAACTCTCCAACCAACATTCAAACGACGAAACTAACCCGACGACAAGTATAATATTTCGATCCCGAAATAGTCCAATACAATATACATTGTATCAGTCCAAAACAACAACACTTGTACAATTCCAAATGAATACGTACAACTCAACAGTAACACGAAAAAAAAAAAATTATCCCCGGATATTACATACTCCCCCCTTAAAAAGAGTTTCGTCCCCGAAACTCAGGGTGCAAAAACACGGGGCACGAACTATCCATCAGGATAAGAAAACAACATCTCCAGGAATACTCCTCACTGCGAACCACTTCGCCTGAGTAATCAGGCCAACCCCACGGGTTCCCGCGTCTCCTCATCGAAAAACAAGGGATAAAATACTCAATCAAGTGCGAGATCAATCGAATCATAACTCCTCCGTCAGAGACCAGCCAGGAAGTCGCACCACCCGCAAGACTCGTAACACCGGCGTACACACCCCGCGGATGCCGCCGATTATACATGTCTACAATCATCGGTGTACACTCCCCAGTTCTCATCGGCATTAAACGCTCAAGCAAACACTGACTCATGCCACAAAAGGAAAATAACAACGCATATGTGGTCCTCGGGACCATATCAACTGCACACCCAAGTCCTCACGACTCGGCGTCTCAGATTGAAATGAACAATTACCTAGATTATTACAAAATCTCGGGTATAACACCAAAAAGGAAGGAAAACACATCACACGACCTCAAATCTCAAGATTCTCAAAAGCTATCATAACAAGATAGATCAATAATAAATGGTTCACAACCACAATACTACAATACAGACTGAGTCAAAACATCAGTCCGAAAAACAAGGAAAATACAAATCAAGGCCACATCTCAAATGTATCCAAAATCAACACCCTCCGGGTCATCGAACTCATCGATCTCATCGACTCGAGGAAAACCCAAGTCTGAGCTCGCCGCTCCTCCTCGAGTGTCCATACCTCTGGCCCCCGAAGCCCGATATGACCCCTTGGATGGAGTACGGACTGAAGCAACAAAATCTCTCGAGGCCCGTGAGCTTCCTTGAGATCTACTGGCACTAGAACTCCTGCAGTATTTCTGAAGGTGTCCCGGCTTCCCACACAGAAAACAAACAATAGCTGGCACAAGCATAACGGGTGCTAACGTGCCCCGAATCACAATTAAAGCAAACAACAAATAACTCGTCACGGGAGAAGAAGATGATTTCAAAGACAAAGACGACTAGAAGACGACCTCTTGGACGTGGGAGCCCGATGTCCTTCTGAACGAACCGCATCCTAGTCCTCTCACCTAAGAAATCAAGGGTTCTTCCGAGCAAGCTCCTTGATCAAAAGCTCGCTCCAAGAGCCTTCTCGATGAATTCACCAAGTGAATTGCAATTATGGTTGAACAATCGCATCCTCAATCGCGGGTTCAGCCTCTTGCTAAAATACTTGATCTTATCCGCCTCAAGACGGATAATGATGAAGCAAATCAAGGAGTCCCGAAACTTCTCCGCAATAACAATAACACCCTCATCCTCGACGATTCGGGGTTCAAAACCTCGACAACTTGGCTTCACGAAGTGGAGCCGGATAATATCTCTCTAACATGAGAGTCTTAAACTCGCTCCAAGCACAATCACGATCGGTGGGTTTCAAGAAAGCCACCAAGAATAAGCGCTTTACTCAAATAGTAAGCCGCCATCGCCACCTTACTCTCTTAGGACACCGAACCATGTCGAAGAGTTTATCAAAATGTTCAAGCCAATGAACAATATCACCGGTTCCGACGAACCTCAAAATAGGCGGCCTCGACGAGAGATGTCGCCGATAACTGACTCACTCTCTCGACTGCCCATAAAACGGCACATGGGATCCTGCTGCGGTGGACCACGTACCACCGAGGTCTCGTATGGTTTCCATTATCTGTGTCATTCGAGTCATCCGGGTCATCATGCCCCTCATGAGCAAGTAAGGTCGATGTGGTCACTCTCGGTCTGATTGACTCCTCGAGTATGACGTTAGAAGGGGAACCGTCGCATAAGTCACATCTCCGGCTGAATTCGATCCATATCGGCACCCGTACGCGTATAAACATGAGGTTCTGGGTATCGGCCTGCTCTGCAGCCTTTACCCCCTCTGCTACGTCCTCGGATTCCTCTTTCCATACTGAAAGAATAACGTTCGATCATGAACAAAGCTCAAATATGTCTCAACGGCCAATCCACAATGCCAAGTCATTAGCCAAACATGAATATACATACTCAACAGATAAATAGTCACCTCAAACATGCTAATTATAGTCAATACTGAGCCCACACGCTCCCAAAACAAATAATCATGAATGAATCGTAACACAAATGTTACCTACAGATTTCAACAAAACATGTATAATCAATGGCATAATGAATGTATGAACATACAAGAGAATCGAGTCCTTACACAGGTCATACGAAGCTTCGAGGTCTTGCGATACTAGTCTTCACTGACGACGACTCGATGAAAGAATGACTCATACATTCGTTCAACTACCACGACTCACAAATCCCGACTGTCCAGATTGTCATAACCTGACAGTTCACTACTACCGCGTCGGTAGAACCACATAACTCACTTATCAGGGTATCTCACAACCCAATTCTCTGATACCATCTTCGTAACACCCCAAATCCTATTGGGTTATTACAGCGCCGTGGACCCCACACCAGGAGATCCACCAGGCTAACACGACCAAAAATACAACTAATCGACCAAAAGGGGAGTCACAATCCCTACACCGACATCCATATAATATTCCGATATGGAATTTCAATGACAACGGTGGGCCTACATGGCCCAAATACAATACAACGACATCCACGAGCCTTGCTCGGATAATATAAAATGACAATAATCGACAAGACCGGAGTACTCCAACCGCCCGACCGACATGAACACCAAAACATCTCGGACTAGTATCGCTTGAATGCCTCGTCGCCACCGTCATGCCCCTGTGTCTCAACTCTCTCCTCGCAAACACCTAAAACATGAAAACATGTTCCGCCCCCACGGGGTCAGTTATCCAGATAATGATTATCAAATATATGTACAACATGATATGCATCAAAAGGGCAGAATGAAATAGTATAGTAATGGTAATACGAGATGCTCACAAACCAAAGTAAGAAACGAGCATTCGTGGAATACTATGCCCACGGCATCCGATCAATACCTGCTCAACAGGTTAGAACACAAGTGCCCAACGGCGAATCATCAATACAGAACGCAACAATACATCACCCGAAGGTAACCCAAGCCAAACACTGGAATAGATACGAATCACAATGCCCGAAGGCTCCGACAGGAATACCGATACATCACAATGGCCTTAACAGCCGAACATCCCAAGCCGTTATCATCATAATACCCAGAATGTCACTCACCAAGCCGCTAATCACCACAATGGCCCGAAGCCAAACAGCCCAAGTCAGTATCAATGAGGGCGAAGCCACGGCACAAAGCCGTATCACAATGAGGGCGAAGCCACGGCACGAGGCCGTATCACAATGAGGGCCGAAGCCACGGCACGAAGCCGTATCACAATGAGGGCCGAAGCCACGGCACGAAGCCGTATCACAATGAGGGCCGAAGCCACGGCACGAAGCCGTATCACAATGAGGGCCGAAGCCACGGCACGAAGCCGTATCACAATGAGGGCCGGGCCATGGCACGGCCGTATCACAATGAGGGCCGGGCCACGGCACGAAGCCGTATCACAATGAGGGCCGGCCACGGCACGAAGCCGTATCACAATGAGGTCACCTGGATCGTGACTCATCGAATCGTAGGTGTTGGGAAACCAACCGCGAAGGTTCAAGCCCCAAGCTTACCCATCGAGCACTAGCCGAGACTAGTCTCCAAAACATAATTAATCACAACAGTAACAATCCCAAGATTACCAAATTCACAAGGATAATAGCGTGCTGCCTTGGGTCGGCCAATACGACAACAATAACTCACGGATGGGCTCCGTCCACGGCGGTCCCAATTCAGATACCTCGACTGCCTTGGAATGGCCAATCGATCACAACAACTCAACGGATGGAAACTATCCTTGACAGTCCCAATTCAATACATCGATTACCTTTAGAACGGTCAATCGATAACGATGATACAACGGATGGGAATTATCTTCGATAATCCCAATTAAATATGTCGATTGCCTTAGAACGGTCAACCGATAACCAATGATACAACGGATGGGAATTATCTTCGATAATCCCAATTAAATACATCGATTACCTCAGAACGGTTAATCAATAATCAATGATACAACGGATGGGAATTATCTTCGATAATCCCAATTAAATACATCGATTACCTCAGAACGGTTAATCGATAATCAATGATACAACGGATGGGAATTATCTTCGATAATCCCAATTAAATACATCGATTACCTCAGAACGGTTAATCGATAATCAATGATACAACGGATGGGAATTATCTTGATAATCCCAATTAAATACATCGATTACCTCGTAACGGTTAATCGATAACCAATGATACGAGAGTAGATATCCCGCGTTCTAAACCGACCACCGAAATGTATATGAAAACGAATATATCAAACGCCTTCAATCGCCAATGCAACATCATAGTAATAGTTCCACCGATAATAACGATTCAACGATGCCTCGTAACGACATTAGCGTCAACAATAAAAATCGATACAACGAAACCGCGAACCGGCTATCGACAACAAGAATCTCATTGCCTTATACCGGCCGTTTACGAATAACTATCACACATGGTAAAATCACCGAAGGGTATTGTATCAAACAATCCCCAAATATCAATAAATCACGAAGAGACTATGTCTCGAAATGATACAACACATTCATACACATATATGATAACATTAATCTCATTGACCAGTACAAGTATAAAACTTGCCTCAAATTGAAGGCGAGAAAGTCCTTCCACGATCAACGTCCTGGCATGAAACGACGAACGGCGCCTCCCGACGGTGACAAACACTCGAACAACCTTGAATGAAAACGATTCATTCAAAAACACAAAATCAATAGAAAACAACGACAAGGACAAAGCCCGATTCAAACACGAATCGATCACACCACACGAACGAACATCATAGTTCTCAACTATGAATTCTAACATCCTCCAACACCTCGATGATCAATTAACATGATCATCACGTTCTTAACACTTGTGAAATCCATTCAACAAGATTCATTTAAGAACAATCATCAAAACAAACATCTCAAAGTGATAATATCACCAATATCATCAAATTGATCCTCTTACAATGATAATATTATCAATATTATCATTATCACCCCAAGAACATCATCAATTCAATAACCATGATGTTTGAAACAAAATCCTTCATCAATGCATCATGAATTCGGATTAAACCACAAGGTTCACTCAACCAATTTCAAATTAAGATAATCACATAATGGATAAACATAAAACCTTACTAAAATGGTTAAAATCTTACAAGAACACCACCAACAATAATAATCATCTCAAGACTATGTTAATCATATAACAATCTTAACATAATCTTTCCTAGACATGATTAAAAACCTCCCAACAATCTAAAACATCAAGAACATAATCATACTCAAGCTATACCAACATGTTCTTCATCAAAAGTTTATCAAAACCACGAAGAATCATGATATACTCCATGAATCAAACAATACCCGAAGAAAACAACAACAACAACTCGAAAATCACTAGAAGAACAAGAGATTGAGGGAACTTACCAAAGAAGAACAAGAAGAAGCCTCCAAACACCAAAGGAGCATCAACAAGCTTCCAACTTCAAGCTTCAATCCAAGATAGGATGATCAAGATCGAGTTGGAAGAGGCTAAACATTAATAACAAGTCCAAATGGACGATTCTAGGGAGAGGAAATGTGTTTTGGTTCGTGAGGAAATGAAAGACGAAACCAAGATAAATAGACTGACCAATTCGTTACGTACGTTATACACTTATGGTTAACGTACGTAAGAGGCATTACGTACGCTATACCAAGACATTAATGTACGTAATGAAAAATCCAGAACTAACTGGACTAAAACACGAAGGCCTTAACGTACGTAAACAAGAACTTATTACGTACGTTAACAAGACCTACATTACATACGTAAAGCTCACCTCTTAACGTACGTAAGGGTCCGTTGACTGCAATAGTGAGATCCGATCGGAAGATGCTTGGGATCCACCGGCCGAAAGCGACTACGAGGAAGGTTCCAGCCACCTACCAAGCCTTACGTACGTAACCTTACAGGCATAACGTACGTAATACTCAACCCTTAACGTACGTAAATCTACACATATAGCGTACGTTAAGGCTAGTGTACTTAGCCAAAAATCCAAACTCTCCAACCAACATTCAAACGACGAAACTAACCCGATGACAAGTATAATATTTCGATCCCGAAATAGTCCAATACAATATACATTGTATCAGTCCAAAACAACAACACTTGTACAATTCTAAATGAATACGTACAACTCAACAGTAACACGAAAAAAAAAAATTATCCCCGGATATTACATTGACTGTTGACGCTGTTTTGGCCATTGCCTAATCTTTTGTCTAGGTGGCTGCCTTGTAAACCTCGGTTTCTGCCTATACTGTCGACTGGGCTGCTGCCTCTTTTTAAGTATAGGATTGTTTGTAGGCTCAACAGTCTAGACAAGTGTTTCTCCCTTGATGAAAGTGGTTTTTGAAATTGAGGGAGTATTTGGGTCATATCCAAGGCCTGATTTTAAATAAAGTGGTCTCTGGTTTATACACAAACCATCTAAGGTTATAGATGCTTTTAAAGATGTTATTTATTTATCTTCTTTATTGGTCAACTGTGTCAGTTTAGAAAACTCAATTTTGATATGAGAAAGCGCAGCTGATTTTTCACTGTTTAAAGTAGTCAGCCTCTTAATCTCATCGTGATAATTTCAGCTGAGTTTTTCAAATCTTTATCAGTCTGTTTTTCAAACTCAGATCTGATGTTTACTGTCTCTAGACTGAGTTTGTCCAAATCATTTTTCAGCTGCCTATTCTCATCTCTCAGCTGTGTATTCTCAACTGTCACAGTCAGATGTGCAGTGTTTAATGTTTCAAAATCTTTTAAAAGCTGATTTACATATTTATGAAGATCAATATCTTCAGACATGTCTGAGCTGACATATCCTGATGTTTGAGGTTTAGATTTTACCTCATGATCAGCTAGGTTAGCCATCACGCAGTTGTAGTTATCATCATCATCTGAAAAGAATCCACTGCTTGTTTCTACTCTCTTAAATTTGATCCTTACCAATAAGAGCTTTTCTCTTGGCTTCCTTTCTGCCCATGTCCTTCTTATCTTCATCTTTCTTGAGACCAGGGCAATCAAACTGCCTGATGTTTGAGGTTTAGATTTTACCTCTTCATTAGCTAGGTTGGCCATCAAGCAGTTGTAGTTGTCATCATCATCTGAAAAGAATCCATTGCTTGATTCTACTCTCTCTTGGATTTGATCCTCACCAATGAGAGCTTTTCTCTTGTCTTCATTTCTGCCCATGTCCTTTTTATCTTCATTTTTATTGAGATTAGGGCAATCAAACTGGATATGTCATGTCTTATGACAGTTGTAGCATTCTACTTTCCAGTGTCCAGCTTTTTGGTTCCTCATTGGGTTCTCCTTGTAGTTCTTTTTATATTTTGAGTAATTCTTCCTGAAGTTGCTGAACCTTTGCATGATGAATGCCATTTCTTCCTCAAAGTTTAGAGGACTGGGTGGATTAATTTTAGCGTGGCATTTTACAGGTGACTCTGCTGCAAAATCTATTCATTTTTCAGCTGGCTCACTAGATGATGAGCAGGGCAGCTCGAACTCAAATGCCATGAGGTCTGAGAATATTTCTTGGATCTTTATCTTGTTGAGATACTTGGATTCCGTCATGGCAACGACCTTCATGCTACATTCTAGGGTAAGAGATCTTAGTACTTTTGAAGTCATCTCTCGATTGCCATAGGTTTTACCAAGAAAACTTATTTCATTGATGATCTTGGTGAATCTGGTATCCACTTTATCAATTGTCTCTCAATTCTTCATTTTGAAGTTTTCAAACTTTTGGGTAGGAATTGACAACTTATTTTCTTTGGTTAGCACGGTTCCCTCACACATTACAGCTAATGTGTCCCATATTTCTTTGGCATTTTTGCAATTCTTTATCTTCACCATGGTGGCTTTATCAAGAGTCTGATACAAGATATCTCTGGCCCGGTTGACAAGGTTTTCCAGCTTTCTTTCTTCTGTGGTCATATCTATTCTTCTTTTGGGAATATGCTTTGGTTTCCCTGCTGCAATTTCCTCATCCATATTGTCCTTCAGGAAGGTTAAGGGTCTGTACTCGATTATACACCACATATCATCATGAATGGATGATATATATGCCTGCATTCTTATTTTCCATAGGTCATATTCATTAATAGAGAAGACAGGTAAGATTGCATGTGTTGCATATGTTTCATTTTAATGAGATATTTAAATATAGACTCAAGTATATAGATCTGGTTCGGTAAAACTGAACCAACCTCTCCGATACCAGTTGTAGGTCACAAGGCGTCAGGTATAATTCGGGGGGGGGGGGGGGGGGGGGGTGAACAGACTTATAAAATCTTTTTCGAATAACTGTTTAGAAAAACACGGCTGTAGTAAATGCAGCTAAGGTAACTCGTCTAATAATAGTGCAGTAACTTTTGTCAGTTGTAAAATGGTTTTGTGGAATGACAGCTAACTTTGTATGCAACAGTTAATATGAATGCAACAGTTAAGTATGATGTTAAAGACAGTAAATCACACATCATTTTATAGTGGTTTTGAGAGGTGGGTAATCCTCTACTAGTCCACTTCTCTCCAAACCAGTTGGAGATAAATTTACTATAACTTTCAACTAGTGAAATTAATGTTACAATGAATTCTGTTACAACAGCTTCCAACCAGTGGAAACACGTGGCCGTTGCACTCCCTTCCCTTGGTTGCTTAACACATCTTGATCGAAAACCCATGGATGTCTCAACAACTCACAAGCTGCCTATCACCTTTCAATCAAGAACCCGTGGATGTTGCACAACTTCACACTTTCAAGAATCTTATTCAAGAAAGTACCCCTTACTCGATATTAAAGACAAGAGTGTTGTCTTCTCCAACTTTAAGAGCTTCTCAGTATTAGCTTTAAGATCTTATTCTTCACGATGTTATAGATTTGCTTTGTGTTTACTTTGATTGCATTGATTGCTTGTAAGTATTGTTTGCATCGTACTTCTGTTCAAGCTTTCTTCCGATATTTATATTACGATCTTTGAGCTCTTTATAACCATTGCATCTTGTAACAAATTTGTCCGTTCGAGAGTGGACTTCATTGTTTATCTTTTCATCTCTTTGCTGTAATACCCGAGATTTCTGATATGTATTTGGAACTTGTGATATTGTAATTGTTGCATTTTGATCTGAGTATTATTCTCCGTATTTCATAATCCGGTGTTGTTGAGCGCATGATTTCATGAATGTGATTTAAATTGTGATTCTGCGCAAGTAGCGCACGCTATCGTCTAAGTGTAGCATACGCTAATTTGGATCCGTAGTGCACGCTGTGCTTGAACATTAGCGCACGCTATACGTAGTCAGCATGATTGCGACAGGGTGGTAGGTGAGATCGGCTGAGGCTTTCGGTCGGATCATGTCGGGATGAACCTGGACGGCTTTCGAAAAAAGCCAAGTCAACGCGGTAGCGGACGCTAATGATATATTGATAGCGCACGCTAAACGCTGAGTACAGTGAAGTCAGTAAGCTTCGTATGGCCGTTAGCGCACGCTAGGGATAGGGACTAGCGCGCGCTAATAACCATTTCCTATATATAGGACAGCATACTTTTTCATTATTCAGATATTTCCATTTCCCTAATCCGAATTTTTGAGCTCAGAGAGTTACTTCCTCCCTCCTCAAACCTCTCATATCATCCTCCTAGCTCGAGTTTGAAGATTGTAGATCATTGAGGATTGGTGTTCAAGCTCTATGTGTTGGATTTTCTTCAAGTTCCTTCATGTTCATCGCTACTTTGAGGTAGGTGATTCTTCACCAATATTAGTAGTATTCTGAAGGACGTTTTGATCATGTTTTGGGATTACATAGTCAGTTAAATTCATAAGTAGTCGAACATCATGTGTTAGAAGGATATTTTCGATGTTTCGGTACTTATTCATCGTTTAAACCATTGAACCTTTTAGTGTTTGAACTCTTAGCATATTCTGAAGCTTCAAACCGATTTGTGACCAGTATATGGAGATTTTCAAAGTTCTTATGTCTTTACATAAAGGAATCATACGTTTTGGGACATGTAATGGATTGAACTTAGGATATTCCTTGAAAATCAAGATGAATAATGGTGTTGTGATGATTATGCGTGACCTTGTATCTCGTAGTCGTTTAAATCCGTAAAGATCTTTCGCAAACCATATGAGCATGATATTCACGGAGATGACATGTATTAGCACTGACGATTTCATGAGTTTCTTCACCATTAGATTAAGCTTCCTGCCCAGTAGTAAACTGCCATGCACGGGTAGCGCACGCTAAGATGTGTATATTAACGTACGCTATCGGGAATGAGTTAACGTACGCTACGTTTGGTACGTAACGTACGTTATGTCATCAGCCGAGTCAGTAGGCTGATCAGAGAGAACTGTCAGTACATGGCTAGCGTACGCTAGACTTGGTCAGCTGCGTACGTTAACAGGCAGGCTTAGCGCACGTTACGTAGAGTACGTAGCGTACGCTAAGTGGTTCAGGCAGATTGCATATTTAGAGCTTTTGGCCGTAGACCAAATTGATAGGCATTCGTTAGACTTGAGATGAATTCTATATCATTTCTTTTGTTAAGGTTCGAGCTTGCTACGTTGATCGAAGGAGGTGGCCTTCGAGTGTGTTGAGATCATTAGAGTGTTTCGTTCTTGCCATCTTCGAGGCAAGTATCGTAATGTGTTAATATTGGTATTTTTGAGCATGCATGTGGTTTATTCATGTTGTTGAACATGGGATTTATTTCGTTGAATTCGTTATCTAGTGTTTGTATGTTCATGTTGATGGACATAGCGATTTGGCATATATGTATGCATGAGTTGTATTTATGTATGTTGTACGATCTATGCTGAGGGCGCTGGATCGGATGTCCACCTCGTGTTGGTCCGACGGGATCATCTTGGGATCTAGGCTGAGGGCGCTGGATCATTGGACGGGTTATTTCCACCTCGTGTTGGTCCGACGGGATCATCTTGGGATCTATGCTGAGGGCGCTGGATCATTGGAATACCCTTGCTGTGTTAATGGAATCTTTTGGATTCGCATTGTCGGATTCCGGTAGCGGAAGTCCGTGTGGTGTATCTTGTTATGTATTTTTGATGCATATTCGATTTGTTTAAATGATACTTGCACTAGCATCGTTTTGCTAACCCCTTCGGGGGTGGACATTTGTTTTGATGTTCAGGTAGCCGAGGAGCAGGGAAACAGCCACAGTACCGATGTGACGACGAAGGGGTTCAGTGATGTTTGTTGTTGTTTGTGATTTGTCTTCTTGGTTTAATTTCAGTACTCGAGTACGTGTGTCTAATTAATATCATTTCGATATGGTTGTATTAATTAACTCCTTGAACCAGTTGGAACCGGTTTTTTAAACTTGAATTTCCGTGGTATTGATGTTTTATATTTATATTTCTTTTATTTAGCCTTGTAAATCCTTACTTAAAGGGTTTACGGTGCTGTAATTATTCCGAATATCTCGGGGTGTTACATTTGCAACACTTTGTCTCTTTCTTCAAATCTGACCGTTTGAAGATGTATGTTGCTGTTGCGCTGCTATTCTTTGATTACTATAACTAGAAAGTATTTAGGGCGTGAATCTCAATGAATATTCTATTCCTTAAATTTCGGGAGTCAATCACTTTGTCTCTTTGGATTTTACGTCTGCGTGTCTTTTGCCGTCATTGTTGACTTTTCAACATTTACTGACGTGGACAGTTGATATCAAAACTTGGCTGATATTTCGTCTGTTATAAAATTCAGCTGATATTTCTCTTGGTCAAACCTGGCTGATATGTTGGTCAAACCTGACTGATTTTCTGCCTGGACAACGGCTGGATGATATCTGGTCTTGAAAGTTGGCTGCTATTTCCCGTGGTCAACCTCAACTGATATTATGCTTTGACCAAAACCTGGCTGATATTTTGGCTGATTTGTAGCCAAAATTGTCTTCTGAGATACTCAGTTGTACTTCTGACTTGGTCAAACCCGACTGATATTTCCCATTGACCAAAACCCGACTGATGTTTTATTGGTCAAACCTGGCTGATATCTTGCGTTGACCAAAACCTCGGCTGATAATATGTCTGTTCTATGCTTAGCCAAATTTCTACTTGATCACATGATCAATACTTGGCCTAATATTTTAAAGGCTGATAGAAGATACTCATTTGGTTCTTCTTTACAAATGCCAAGTACATACATTTGAAGTAATCTTTGAATACAGGTATGACATCATCAAAATCTTGAAATTTTATTCCTAACAGGGTCTTTAGCTTTGGCAACGTTTGATTTACTTTTACCCTTGCCTTTGTTCTTGAAGAACTTCCCTTTGCTGACCATCAACACGTGGCTTGATTTCTTCTTAATGTTTTTCTCAGCCGTTGTAAGCATCGGATGCAGCTCAGCAGTGGACTTCTCCATCTCATTCATATTATAGTTCATAATGAACTGATCAAAACTATCGGGTAATGAGTTTAGGATCACATCCGTGGGGTGCTCATTAGAAAGTGGAAAACCAAGCCTATCAAGATTATCAATGTATCATTTCGTCTTGAGCACATGAGGCTGACAGATGTCCCCTCAACCATCTTGTAAGCATACAAGACTTGAAAGGTCTCATATCTCTGTTGTCTGGCGTGCTTTGAGAAAGTGTCTTTGAGGTGAGCATTAAGCTCATAAGTTTCCATTTCTTCCAGATTCTTCTGAAGTTCTAGACAAATGTTAGCTAACATAAGACAACTGACATCAATAGAATCAGCACAATGTTTCTTCCATTTATCTTTGTTGCTTTGTTAGCATTATCGGCAGGCTCTTCAGGAATTTCTTGCTCAAGAACGTACAACTTTCTTTCTTGCTTGAGAACTATTCTCAAGCTCTGGATCCAATACAGATAGTTGCTTCCTTTTTCTTTGAACTTGTCCTTCTCAAGGACGGATCACAGTGAAATAGTAGATGTGTTTTTTGATGCCGTTTTATTATCTACAAAATTTAATATGCAAAGTATTTAGTCACATTTAAATTTCTCAGAAAATACTCCCATTAAAATAAAATACCCTCAATTTTACAATATTTATAATTTTAGTGGGCTAAGACCCCATTTTGTACAATTTCAAACTCAGGTTTAGCATGATGCCTAGAATTAAGCTATTATAGATAGATAACTCTTTATCGATTACATCATATGTAACTCTTAGATTATACTTATGGGGTTTGAGGAGAGGGGAGGGGGCCGATTTTTACTTACACAATTAGGGTTGTGTAATTTAATCCTATAACAACTCCTTGTCTAAGACCCTTTATTTTTACTAAGTAAACTCTAGAGTTAAAACTCTAGTATTTGCTTAGTTACCCCTTAACTTATTAAATAATACATATATATAATATCTTATATTATATATATTGCTTATTATTTAATCCTCTAACAAATATAATATCCAGTATTATATTTATCTTTCACAGTTGAGATAATTAGATAATATAATATATAATATAAAATATTATACATTACTCATTATTTAATTTCTTTAATAAATATAATATCCAATATTATATATATTAATTATTCTGCTTGTCTTTAATTGTCATTGTGTTGGCAATAATTTAATACCGTATCGAGGGCCCCAGCAGATATCTCTCTCCTTAAAGAGAGGGGCAAATCCCTATCTTAATTACTCATTGCCCTCTCCATGACTCCAATTAATCTCGCTCCCTAACCTTTATGATCACCATGTTTCAGATGACGTTAGATTACGTCAAGGCATAACGTTATCATGTTGGACTCTATGATAATTTCAAGTTCAAGGATTTATTGACATAATGTTATATTGAGATTCACTTATAATATATCTATGCAGTGATCTTAATGCGGGTCTTTCCAGTATTGCGTTCTGCAACCAATACCCATTAGTTTGATCTGTACCATACGCATAACTATTCAATAATTTTCAATCAAACTTATACTAGTATATTAATCACTTGAGTCTCCACTCAACGAGATTGGACCATTGACATATGAATAATCTTATTATTCATGAATAACTATTATTCGATTATTATAAGATTAAAACATGCACACATTATAATAATCAACGATAAACAACTTTATTTAAATGTGACAATTATAAATATAGACACATCAAATGCCCTAGGGCACTATTCCCAACAGACTGATCATTTCCTTCCGTGATGTGTTTTGAATATGGACAAAGACACCGTGCGATGCTTTGCGGAGATATTGCCAGATCTTTTAGATCTCATACTTCACAGCAGGCGTAGAAAGAAGCAAATGTCAATCAAAATCAGTATAGTGGTCAGCCACACCAGAACTTTGGTCGAGGGAGAGGTAGAGGTCAGTATGATAAGAAGGAAGCATCGAGTGCTGGATCCGTTCCTCCGTGCCTTTATGAGATGAGGAGGACAGATGATCAGAGTAGGCAGTTTCATCATGTACGGTTCAGATCCTTTCGCAACCAAATAGTGTTTTGTTCGATCCAGAAGCTACACATTCTTTTATATCACTATCTTGTGTAAATCATTTGAAAATTTCTTGTTTTCATAAATGTGAGCCTTATATTATTGGTTTACCATGTTGGGTTGGTACCACCACTAGAAGGGGGTTTAGATAGTGCGGTTAAGAATATAAAATTCTTTTGCGATTGCGGAAGCGATTAAGTGCGGAATGTAAATGACACAGCGATATATAGAGGTTCGGCCAAATATGCCTACATACTCTCTTCGTATCTTTTTCTAAAGGGTTAAGATACCTTTCCGCCTTGTCTTCTATCGGTCCGTGGTAAAATGTTACAGTCTTGTCTTTATGTCAGTCCAAGATAAATCGTTTTTCTTTTCTATCGGAGATGGAATCAACCTTTATAGCTTTCTATCGTTACTAGAAAAACATCACTTGGATTTATATTATGATTCTAACAATGCCGGATCCTTGATCCTAATAACACCGAATCAAAACTATAATCCCTTCTTTACTCTCGTGTATTGGTTGAGTGTATTGAACTCTCGAACTCTAACAAATAAGCTCGATTACAACAACAATAATGAAGATAATGATATCTGAAGTATATAAGCTTTGCTTGAAGTTGTTGTAAGGTGAATACCATATGAAGTGGTATTTATAGGCTTCAAAGCCTAAACTATCTGTTGGTCATTGCCTCCTCTATTACATACGCTATACTTATCTGTAGCGTACGTTAAATACTTTAGCATACGTTAGCTTGTACTGGTTGCGTATGTTATGTGATGTCCAGTTCATTCTAGCAACTTCTATCTCCTCCATAGCGTACATTAGGTTTACTGTAGCGTACGTTAATGTCTCCATATAGCGGACGTTAAATTCTTCCGTTAGCGTACATTATAGTCATATATCCGTTGTATGCTTTTTGAGCTTCTAGAATCCAACAGATTGATTTATTTGAATTCGTAATTCAACTTTCACTGCGTACGTTATCTCATATATCTTGCATACGTTAATCGTAGAACATTTTGTATGTTGGTCTTTCACCATAGCGTACGTTGTCCATGTTGTATCTTTAGTTGGGTTTACATAGCGTACGTTAACCTTGTTGCATAGAGTACATATTATGTGATTTTGCCCCAGTTCAATGTTTTTCTGTCCAGCTCGTGCATCTTCGACTTCTTATTGATTAATTGTTGTTTTTCTTTGTTTAGCAACTTATCATCAAAACCTCTAAATTGAATGTGTGGAATAAAATATTCCAACATACCAAGCGGGGAAAGCATTATGGAAAATTTAGAAGCTAGAAATTATCATGTATCAATCGAAGGCAAGAATTGGCCTGCAAATCTGATTGTGGTAGATATTCGAGGAGATGACCTGATTCCCAAAGACAATTGGCTTAACCGTTACAGAGCTAGTATGAACTACTGGAATAGAAATATTTTGATGGTAGCTGAGGATGGTTTTGAATATTTATTCGAAGGATGGAGACCAGGGAGCTCAGGGAAAGTGATTAAAGAAATGAAGGCTATCAAACTACTAAAACAGGGTTTTCCAGGATACTGGTGTTATGCAATGAAGAAAGACAAAGGAAGAGTAGAACTTTCATCCATTCTTGTTGTAAACGAATTTTTGGATGTTTTTCCTGATGAATTACAAGATTACCTCCACAACCAGATGTAGAGTTTACCACCGCGTTAGAACTGGTAGCCACACATATTTCGGAGGTGCCAATCAAATGGCACCCACCGAGATGTATGAGTTAAAGAAGCAACTTGAAGAGTTGTTGGACAAAGGTTATATCCAGCCAAGCGTTCCCCTTAGGGTAGACTGTTCTATTTGTTCAAAAGAAATATGGATCACTGCGGTTGTGCATTGACTATCGAGAGCTAAACAAAGTAACAATCAAGAATAAGTACCTATTGCCTCGAATTGATGATTTGTTTGACCAGTTGCAAGGAGAGACAGTGTTCTCGAATATCGATTTGAGATCTGGATACCATGAATTGAGGATTAAAGAATCCGATGTTCCTAAGTCAGCATTTAGAAGATGCTACAGGCACTATGAATTTGTGTAATGACATTCGATCTCACCAATGCGCCTGCTGTGTTTATGCAGTTAATGAATCGAGTATTCATAGAGTACTTAGATATATTCGTAGTATTTTTCATATACGACATCTTGATCTACTGTAGAAGTGTAGATGAGCATGCGGAACATTTGCGAATTGTTTTGAACATCTTAAGGAACGATCAGTTGTATGCAAAGCTTTCTAAATGTGAATTTTGGTTAAAGGAAGTAATGTTCCTTGGTCATGTAGTATCAACAGGAGTCCGAGTAGATCCCCAGAAATTCGAGGCAATCGTAGAATGGGAGTCTCATAAGAATATGAAAGAGGTCAGAAGTTTCTTAGGACTTGCTGGGTACTATTGTCGGTTTGTGAGGGGTTTTCCAAAATCACCCGTCCACTTACTCAATTATTACGGAAAACCCAAAAGTTTGAATGGAATGAGAAGCGTTAAGTTAGTTTTGACGAACTCAAGAAGTGGCTGACAACGACTTCAATATTAACACTACCACAAGGAACTGAAGCATTCATGTTTACGGTGATGCTTTAAATCAGGGTCTAGGTTGCTTACTAATGCAGAATGATAGGGTAATCAATTATGCTTCACGGTAGTTGAAACAATATAAAGTCAATAATCCAATGCATGATTTGGAGTTAGCAGCTGTTGTTCTAGCCCTGGAAATATGGCGACAATATTTATATGGAGATCTTCACAGATCATAAGAGTATTAAATACATTTCTAGTCACAAAGAGTTAAACATGCGACAGAGGAGATGGATGGAATTGATTAAAGACTATGACTTGGAAATTCTTTATCATCCAGGCAAAGAAAACATGGTAGCTGACGCACTGAGTAGCAAACTTGTTTCTATTCGAGTGCTGGAGATGCTCACGACCCAGTCCAGAATTCGACAAGAGTTGGTTCGTGGAGAAATTGAAGTACGGTTAAAAAGAGCTCAAGGGCAACTATGTCTGATGGAACTAACTTCATCATTGACTGAAAAAATCAAATCCAAGCAATTAGATGAGCATCTGATGATTTGGTTACATGACGAGATGAGCAAGGGAAAGGCTCCAGGCTTTGTAATCCATGAAGATGGAGTTTTGATATTTCAAAATCGACTTTGTGTCCCGGATGATGATGTTCTGAAGCAAATTATCATAAAAGAGTCCCATAGTACACCTTATTCAATTCATCCAAGCACCAATAATATGTATATGTTAGGAATATGCCCTCGAATGCCACTCTGAGAATGAGAGAGTGAGAGCACTGTATTGTAATTATGAATATTTATTAAATAAGGCATTTTATTATTAATATATAACTGTATATCACTGGCATCGTGATTTGGTATATAAAATTATAGTCCTTGCATTCGAGAGCAAACATTTCACTCCTTATGGAGATAAGGAAATAGGCACTGTAAGGGTTTAGGGCTCGAATTCTTAATTGGTTCGCAAGTCGATAAACTTAACTGGGCAGTAAGTCTAGACAAGGCTTGTATAACATGTACTCTGATATCTAGAGTGTCTGTCTTCATAAAGGACTAGTGGGAGCACACATTATAGGTATACTAATGGGATTAGTATACTCGAACATGACTCACCTCGATTCGGTCATATTGATCACTCAGGTATTGTCAATGACTGGATCGAAAAGTTGTGATAGGTATACGTGGACCTTTAATTTGAGGTTTCAGTAGGAGATGTGCTTGCGACATTAAGTTAGTCATTAGAGTAGTTCGATCCAATCAGTAGGTGGGGTCAACCTCGGAATGCAACTTAGTGGGAAAGTAGCAGTATCTACTGAATATCAAGATATGATTCTTTCTCCTGTAAGTGAGTAGGTAAATGTCCTATGCAGTTAATGGAAAATGAGATCATAAGTCTTTGGCCAAAGCAGTTAGAGCTAGTTGTATTTGATACACGAGAGCTCGGTGATCCCGGTTGGCATTAATAAATGCATAGAGTCAAGTTACAATAGGGTTTGACTTTACCGTGACCCTAATACTTGATCGGGATATTTGATTGAAGGGTTTATACGTATATGGTATTCACGACATAATGGTTTCGGAATGATCCTATCATTCTTCTGAGTTAGGTTATAGTGTGGACCACGGGACTGGCTAACTGGTTCTAACACTCATTGGATCCTCCTAATGCTAACCAAGACGAACCTACAGAGTTGCGGCACAGTAATTGACGATGGATTATATTTAGCTTATTCTCTCTTGGTGAATATTGTACATTGGATGTCTAATTTAACTTATTTGATAAATTAAATCGGTCTCGTGAACTAAATAATTGCTGGGAAATTAATTTGTTCATATTAATTTATTCTTAATATAATTAATTAATTAAATTAATTAATTGTATTAATATTTAAACATACTAAGGTTTATATATCGGACTAGTTACATGATGGTTCGTTTCACAGACCGAAACAAACCAACTTCAAAATATTCATGTAGGCCGCCACCCCACATTTGTCACTTTGTGACTTATTATTTCATTTTGTCATGGCATGAGATGTGATGAATGTTCGATGATATTATGTGGGGACATTAATTATACATGGTGAATAATTAATAGTTTTTAGTTTTTGGCATAATGTGTGGTGTGATGTGTTTTATATTATAAAAACATCATCTTCATTCAACGGTGGCCCTGGCTGTGAGTTGAAGAGAGATAGGGAGAGAATTTTTCTTATTTCATGCACTTGTATTTTAAGTGTATTTTGAGAGAAAAATAATATTTATAAAATACTTAGAGTATTTATAAAATAAATACAAGCTAATTCTATCATCTTCTACCGTATACTTAGAGCATAAATTGATAGAAATATTTTCCGGTCATCTTCTGATGCGTGATATGTAGACGCACGGTGCGTTCAGTGCTCGAGAATTTTCAAAAGCTCGTTCGATTAGATTCGTGTTCGTGTTGGGAATCAAGAAGATATTTTTAAAAATCTACGAGGGTATGACTTCTTAATTTTATCTTCGTCAATTTATATTTGTTTATACGGTGCTTGATCGGTCCGTTTTTAGGGTTTGGTTTTTATCTGGTTAGATCGGTTTATTTTCGCTGCATAACTCGATTTTAATTACCGAATCCCAACAGTGGTATCGAAGAGAGGTCTATGCGATCATATATTTGAAATGTTTGGTCGTATGTTTTTATGATTTAGAATCATAATTATTTTAATTGTTAATGTTTAATTATTCATCTAAAATTTATTTTTTCATGATTTTATATTATTATATAGATCTATTTTTCTATTAAAAAACTGATTTATATGTGTAATATAAAAACTGGATTACTAAACACCGCCCTAAATTACTAGTCACCGCCCTATAATATTACATTTTTGCCTTTAATTCATATTCAGCAGATTTGTAATCCTACCTTCTCACTACTCTTCTCTCTCGACCTACTCTAAAGAAACCGCCAGCCGCTGCCGCACAGCCTCTGCACAGTCGCCGCACCGCCGCCATCTGCCGCCATGACTGGAAAAGGAAAAGCTCCGGTAAATATATTTTTTTTTTGGGTTTCTGCTACTTTGGCCGCCGGCCGCCGTGTCGGAGTGCACAACGGAGGTGGCGGTCGATTTTTTGTAACAAGCATCTCTGATGACGCCTGTCCATGGCACAGGCGTCCGCCGATCCCGCTTGTCCATGGCGCAGGCGTCCAGAGAAGACGCCCTGACCTTAGTATAGACGTCCAGGTCGGACGTCTGAAACCATATACAGGCGTCCAGATCGGACGCCTATGCGCTGGAATAGGCGTCTGCATCGGACGCCCTAACCACGGTCCTGACGTCCACGTCTTAAAAAGCATATCACTAGTATTAATAAATTTGTTCATACCGGATGAAGAGGCATTGTGGACTGATGCAGAAGAGCTACGGCCACGACCACTGGATGACTGGGAACGGCCACGACCCCTTTGGCTATACTCCCAACCACTAGGATCGCGTTGTAATACCCGTAATTTCGATTTCTGGTAATTTCTTTTTTTATAGAAAGTCTATTTTGATGACTCACTCATGACCGTTTCGTCATTCCGAGAATGATTAATTCGGCACTTTTTGTCATCCGAGCTCGTTTCGGTGTCGTTTTGTTGAGTTCCGTGCTTTTTAGCGGTTTTTCCGCACTTGAGTTCGATTCTTGGGAATCTCGTCCGAAACTATTGTTTCGACTTTCTCGTAAGTTCATTTAATATTATTATTCATGTTGCAAGCTTCGGCTTGCTGTTTCGATCATGTATCGTGTATTTCGGACGTTTTGAGCCATTTTCGTAATTTCCCAAAGTTTGGGGTAATTACTTTCCGTTGTCGAATTTCGAGCCTTCGGGTGGTCGGAATCGTGTGTTCTCTTAGTGCTCGAGTTCGTCTTTGCGAGTACTTCGTAACTGTATTTTCGATTCGTATTCAGGTTCGGGTTTCGGGGTCGTTCGGGCCCAGGGCGGCACTGGCCGAGTTACGGCCGGTAGTGATCGGCGATTCGTCGTAAGGCGATTTACGTCGTAAGGCCACTGGCCGATTACGTCGTAACGGGCCGGCATTTTTGGGCAATGACTTCGGTTACGTCGTAAGGCCTCGGCGATTCGTGCGTAACGGGCGGCGATTTGGGGCAGTGACTCGGTTACGTACGTAAGCCTTGGCCGGTTACGTACGTAACCCGGCCGGCAGATAGCCTATATAAGGCCCTGCACACGGGTTTTTGGCCATTTTTCTCAATCTTTCCTTTCTATTCCGCGGATGTGGTCTTGGGAATCTTGAAGCCATGTTGTTTAACAACAAATCCATAAAGTTCTTGAGTTTATAACATCAATCAATCATCCTATAACATCCTTCGATCCAGTGAATCAAGGTTAGATCTTTAGAACCCTACTTTTGGGTAGATTTGGGGGTTTTCGCATTTTTGTCCGATTCGTTCCGTTTTGTTGATTAATTCATGATGAATATGATTAATCTTGTTGGTATTCTTAGTTTCCCTATGGATTCATGGTATATTTTGTGGTTTTTACGGAATCGAGAGGGTTTGGTTGTGGTCCGCCCTCGTTGTTGTTTATATACGAATATACATGAATCGTATGCGGGTTTTCGAGTGTGTTCCAATTCCGTATTCATATAGAAATGGTTGTGATTGTATTCTTAGAATCGTTAGGTTCGGTTTCGTTGGTTCCTAGCGTTCGTTGGTGACTTTCCTTTCCGTTCGTTGCGTCGTCAATTATTCAAGGCAAGTATTTTTGGAAACCTTTATGCTTAACGTGAAATGGTAATATATATTGTGTGTGCTTTGATCACCTCGGGAGGGTCCGACAGGGTCTCGAGGGAATCTATGGCTTTGTCCTGGATTCATGAGTTTGTTTCGCTAGCCAGCTCGGGAGGGTCCTTAGAGGCCTCGAGTGGGATTCATGGCTTCGTCCCGGTCCTAGGTGACGTGTGGTGCTTGTTTTTTTTATGAATGTGGCCAGCTCGGGAGGGTCCTTAGAGGCCTCGAGTGGGATTTGTGGCTTCATCCCGGTCCTAGGCAAATGTGATTGACTGTTTATTTCCGGAAAAGACATGTCTGGTTTTGGTTTTTGAAATGATATTGGTGCATGTACTATGAAATGTGTAAGCGATTGGTTTGCCTTGAATACTTGTACTAGCGTAATTGCTAACCCCTTTGGGGACCCATTTTGGGGAAATTCTTGTTATGGATTTCAGGTTATGTTCAGTCAGACGATCGGGCGCTGGGATGGTACGAGGATGTCGGCCAAGGTTGTTGACATGTGCAATTGAGTCTTGTTATTTCTGACTGTCTCTTTTGATGTGGATGTTTTCCAAATTGTAAACTTATAGATTGTACTCGCGAGTACTTAGGCTTTTCCTTTCGGATTGTGATTGGTCTTCGTTGGAGTTACTGTATTTTTCGGTTGATGTTTATTATGCCGGTCGTACCGGACGTGTCGTTTTATGTTCTTGTTGTTAACAATTGTTTCCTTGCTAACCGAGACAGTTAGTCGAGTGGTGTTTTGTTGTGTTAGCCTGGTGGGTCCCATGTAGGGGTCCACGGCGCTGTAATACACCTCGAATATCTTGGGGGTGTTACAGAAAATGGTATCAGAGATCTAGGTTTATGGATACCTAGGCTTGTCGGTTATTTGGGTCTAGTTGTGTTTTGTTTTGCACATTGGCACACCGATGCCGGCGTCTCAGTACATCCAGTGCTCGTAAGTTTTCCTTACTCGATTCTCTTGTTTTCTCGTATTGTATTTTCACTTCTTGAACTGTGATTGTCTCTCTCGTACTTATCGTCGAGTTGTTTTTTTTTGATCCATCCGGTTCGTGTACTTTTGAATCTAGTATTGCGCAGTCCTTTATCTCTCTGGAGTATGTGCGCCGTTCTGGGCTTGACCGTTTGTCGTTTTGCGAGCCTTCCATCGCTAAACTTCCTAGCATTGGTGGGATCGTTGGTGATCGAAAGATCCGAGATTTGCTCTGTGGTATATTGTGAGAGGGCTTGACTCTCTAGTCTTTTGTTGTATGATGGAATCTGTGTTTGGTAATTGCGATATACTAAATGTATGTTGAGCCAAATGTACTGATGGTTTGGACACCGAAGGGTGCAGTATGATGTAGAAGTTTTGAACATTGAAATGTTCTGGGAAAGGTATTGATGGCAGAGTTTGTTGAGAAACTCACATAGCTGGTTTCGACATATGTCCAAATCGGTGATCTTTGGTTACGCTGTTAAACTTGAAGAGATAGTTTGACATATGCTTGAAATTAGTATTTCCGAGTTGCGCTTGTTGAACTTGTGATTTTTGAATGCCGTATATGCATGTGTTCGGAAATTGTTAGTACTTGGCTAATTATTTACAACCAATGTATTTCTATTAATAATAATACATGCGGCGTGCATGCTTGAAAATTTCTTAGACTTGATCGTATTGTGGGTTTTTGAAAAGTGACATGAATTTGGGCGAGCCAGCCTTGTATTTTCAAATAAAACCTTGTGTCGGTATTTAAAAGTCGTGTTTAATAGTGTTTAGGACATTTTATAAAATGCTACCGCTGTTAAGCCCTTGTCGTATTTGAAAGGGTCTTGAAAACGATTTTTAACTTATCGGTTTTATTTTCGAATAACTAGAGTATACGATTTTTAAAAAAATCAGATTAGCTTGGGGAAACCTAGGCTGTCGAGTCAAGTTGTGTTTGTTGAGTTTTGTCTCGTCGGATTTTGTCTGACTTAGTCGCTTCGCGACGCGTCGTTTGAGATCAGTGGTCGTGATTAGTATCGAGGGGCGGTCGTCACTTACGTGTGACCTATGGATGTAAAACTCCCTTCCTTGTGTTGTGCCTCGTGTGACACGAGTTATTTGTATGATTAGTCGTTAAATGATGGAATCTTTCTGTGGATTTTGATTTCACGATATGTGTTTATTAGACTCTTGTATTTGGTTTATACGAGGAGTGTCGTCGCTGCTGATGTATTTTCGAACCGCATTTTATCCGCGACGTGAGTTCTTTCAAACGGCTTTCGGTATTTTGCAAACTGAGTTTTATTTCGTAAAACCGATTCCCTAAATCAAGTTTTGGCATTTGGGCCTTGAACATTTTATGACGCTTTGACAAATGAGTTTGTGAGTTTTGGAAAATATTACCGTCATTGGTCTTTTTAGCATTTTCGAAATGACGTGGGAAATCGTGCTCAGCCTGATAAATCCTTGTGAGAAGGGTTTACGGCATGTAATTTTTTTGATATGTTCTGTTGCTGTCTCTGTGAGTCATTAGAGCACGCTATGCTTTGCGGCTAGCGCACGCGAGAGTGCGTTGGTAGAACGCTAAGGGGAGGATAGCGCACGCTACCTAGTAGTTCAGGGCAGTCCAGGATCTACTGGACTGGGTCTGAAGTTCTCGTTAGCGCACGCTAACACTTGGGGTTGGCGCACGCTAACAGTGTATTTTTGGTCAGGTTTTGTTTGGTGCCGTGATAGCGCACGCTAACCTTAATGATTAGCGCACGCTAATTGTGTCCAGTATAAATACTGGACACCAGTGTAGAAGTTGCATTTTTCTTCATTTCTTCTTCTTCCTCCATGAGTTTGAGACGTAGCGACTAGGGTTCGCATCTGGGCTGATTTTTCTTCCATCCAAAGGTGTTTTGGAGTATCCTAGATGATTTTTAACATCATCTAATCCATTGTTCTTCGCCGAATCTAGGTATTTTTCTTGAATCCCTAGAGTTGATTTTTTTTGGAGTTTTGTTCTTGGTGTCGTTTTCCATCCGGTTTTGATAAATCGATTGTTGTTTTAACGATGTTGTTAAACATATCCTAGGGATTGGATATCACTGTCATGATTTTGAACTATTTGATGCGTGTGATATGATGGGTTTAAGTGAATGTGGATACGTGCGAATTTTGGACATTTTGGCCTATTGTATTTCTGAAAAACCTTGAGTATCTTAGGAAATAAACCTCGATACGTACTTTTAAAATGAATTATTTTCTCACTGTGTTCTCAAGATGCCTACTAGCGCCACGCTATGTTTCAAAATTATTCTACTTTGAGGATCAAAATATTTTGAGATATTTCTAATGATTTAGAAACGCATTCGCTTAGAACCGAAGGTCGAATATTGCTGAAAAGTTTTAATTTAAAGAAAGGTGTCTTCATTTTTTTTATCAAACGCAAGATGATTTTTTTTAAAGTCTCGATGACGATGTTTGTACTACTTTTTGATATATGATACTCAAGATCAACTGGTGCTTGCAAATTATTTTCAAAAGGTGGTTTTCGTTTTCAAAACCTATTATTCCTGTTTGCAGACCGGAAATGCATGTATGGTTTTCGAACTTTCGTTACGGTGTTAACCCCGGTTTGTGATTAAATTAGTGGTGTGAACGTTGAGTCGTTCGTCCCACGTTTGTTGTGTTAGCCCCATGTGAGAGGCGGGATGTTGGTGTTGAATATTGTCGCCCCGTAGTGATTTCTGCGTTATCGCTTTTGACGAACTGTTAGAGCTTGTTTGGTACGACCGTGTGTATCGGTGATTATTCCATTATGTGTCGGTTGTTTAATGTCTTGTTACCTTGCTCCCATTTTTGTGAATTTCGTGGATGAGGTCGGAGGTAATACCCGTACTATTTTGACTTCTATATTTTCTCTTTCTCCAGTCTATCGATTCGCTCATGTTCGTTGATACTTTATGAAGTTGTTCTGTATTTCGGTTTCATCGTCCGAACGAGCTGTGATCTTGTTGTGGGTCGATCTGGTTATCGCTGTGACTTTTCCGAATTCGGTTCGATTCTTGTGAACCTTGTTCGAAAGTAACATCTTTTGGTTCTACTAGTTCTTTTATTCGAAGTGGATCGGATTTTGGACTTCTGTATTTTCGACTCTATCGACTCGTTTATGCTCGTTAACATTTTCTGAACTTTCCCTATCCCTTGCTTTTGTTGATCGAACGAGTGTGGTATTGTTTCGGAATAACTCGTTTGTCGTTGTGACTTTTCTATTGCTATTCCCTTTCCTGTGGATCTTATATGAATGCACAACCTGTTGTTTTCACCGGATCATATATTGTCTCGAGTCGAGATGTGAACCTTGGAGTTGTTGTTTGAATTTTATTATCCTTCGTATTTCGGACATGATTGTTTGATTTTTGTTGTCTCGATCGTTTGTTTGTTCGGTTTTTGTTCACGTTTCGTGATTGTTGAGCGTCCAGGCTCCTTCCTAATTCCCTTAAGTTCGGGAAATTATGTAACACCCCCAAGTTATTCAGGGATATTACAGCGCCGTAAGCCCCGCCGTGGGACCCACAAGGCTAAACATACGCGGAACCATAAAGTTTGACCGATAAGGTCTCCACACAATGGAATGAAAAACGATACAAAGGTATTCGAAATATAACCAATGTATTCACAAACATCACAACTCAATTCAATACTTCGGCAAACACAGGCCGGAACATCAAGGAAAAAGGAAAAACAATACTCGAGTATTCAATAGCCAATCCAGTACAACAACGCTGAACGGGAAACTCCAAAGAAATGAAACTGGAAGAAAGACACAGTATCACACTTGCCCACCATCTTTATGCCGACCCGATACCTGCCCGTCCGCTCTCCTGGAACCTGAAATACATGAAACGTATTTCCCCCATGAAGGGGTTAGCCGTCGAATAGCTAGTGCAAGTATAACAGTATGAAACATAATACTTCTCGACAATAAAGTAAATGTGATCCGTCAATTCATCAATATCCGTCAATTCATCAATTTAAGACTAGTATTCCGGAATGACTAAAATCTCAAGACGTATGTGAATGCCGTAAAAACGGTTCGTTCATATCATACGCCGTTACATGTAGGAATGCCGTCAAAACGGTTCGTTCATTACATGCCAATATTATTTCATATGAATGCCGTAGAAATGGTTCGTTCATATCAACCATGGAATCGCACCAGAGGCTACGAAACCCTCAGAGGACCATAGTCCCATCCCGGAGTGGCTAGAAATAATCATACAATCAATATTTCATACTTTCAAAGTCGAGAACGTACAATCATAAATGTATACTTGCCTTTGAGACATCGAGAAATCGAACGGAGGAAAAGTATGAGTTCGGTAGGTCCGAGAACGCGCTTCCGGCACCTAAACGATTCGCAAGGAATATGATAATCAATTATCCGTATTCAAATTACACGAAGAAACCCCCGAAACCCGTCTACGATACATCAAAATATACGGATAATCAACTAGAGGTTGGAAAAATCGTCCAAATCTCACAAGTCCGAAAACGACATAATCTAACCCGTAAAATCGGAAGAAAACACTCATACGGTATTGATATATATCAAAATCTCAAGGTTCTCAAGCTTCAATCGGACAAAACGGACGAATCTACGAAAACCCCCAAAAACCTACACAAATTCGAAGTGTTCTTGAATAATCTTTCAAAAATCCGATGAATACCCAATCATGTCCATCATCACGCATATATCACACCATACACCATGATTTTATCATCCAAAACGTCAATACCCACACAAAATCGAGAAGTCAAAATGTCGAAGAAATTACCTCTTGAATATCCAAGCTCTATGATCCAAGGAATATGCGTTAGATCGACTACCCGGGCTTCCCAACCTATTGGAAGTGGTAAATCTTCAACACCCAAGTGATAGCTATGAAAAGAGCTCCTCCCTCAACTCTCTCTCTCTCGCGATGGAAGAAGAAATGGAGAAAGAATGGCTGAAATCTCGCTTAAAAAGCCGAATTATGCAGTTGACCGCATTGTATGCCGCGGCTCAGCATAGGTGTGCCGTGGCACAGGCCTAAAAATTGTTCCCAGGTTTCGGCAGTGTGCCGCGGCTCAGCTCAGGTGTGCCGCGGCACCGGGTACAGCCTGCTCGGCCAAATATAGGAAATGTGTGTGCCGCGGCGCACACTCCTTGTGCCGCGGCTCACACTCCCTTCGGGTCCTAAAATGATGGAAAATGACCCGGAAAGAGAATAAGAGTAATAGGATTCAATGTCCGGGCAACAATAACACGAAAATAAAAGTACGGAACCCCAAAACGGTGGTTCCAAGCAATGATTACAAGAGTTCGTTCAATAAATCACGATCCGAAGAATATGAAAGGTTTGAAATGACATGACTTTCGACCGGGTATTACATTCTCCCCCTCTAAAAAGAAGTTTCGTCCCGAAACTTAAGGAATAAATAGTTCGGGATATTCCACCCGCATCTTTTCTTCCATCTCCCAAGTCGCCTCCTCGACTCCATGCCTCGACCATTGCACTTTAACCAGTGGAATTGTCTTATGCCGAAGTTGCTTCTCACGGCGCTCAAGGATCTTCACGGGTTTCTCCGGAAAGGTAATATCCTCGGCTACGTCAATCTCACTGTAGTCGATAATGTGGCTCGGATCCGGTACGTACTTCCTCAACTGGGACACATGAAAAACACTATGGACATGACTCAAAGCCGGAGGCAACGCCAAGCGATAAGCTAAGTCTCCAACTCTGTCCAAAATCTCGAAAGGTCCGATATACCTCGGACTGAGTTTTCCCTTTTTACCGAAGCGGAAAACTCCTCTGGTCGGCGATACTTTGAGCAAGACGTGATCCCCCACTTCAAACTCCAAGGGTCGACGACGAGTATCGGCGTAAGATTTCTGAAGACTCGGGCGATCGATGTCGATCTCGGATGATAGAAATCTTTTCCTTGGTTTCCAACAACATATCTGGTTCCGTCCCAACTAGCTCAGAAGCCTCGTCCCAACATAATGGCGACCTACATCGCCTACCATAGAGAGCCTCGAAGGGTGCCATTTTGATCGACGCATGCCAACTATTATTGTAAGCAAACTCGATCAACGGCAAGTGAAGCTCCCAATCATTACTCCAGTCTAAGGCACAAGCTCGCAACATATCCTCCAACGTCTGAATCGTCCTCTCTGTCTGACCGTCCGACTGAGGATGAAAGGAGGTGCTCAATCTCAACTCGGTACCCAAAGCCTGATGTACGGCCTGCCAAAAATGCGATACGAAACGGCCGTCTCGATCAGAAACAATGGTCTTGGGGGTACCGTGTAACCTCACGATTTCAGCGATAAAGGTTCGAGCCAATCTATCCGGTCCCCAAGTATCCTTAATACCCAAAAAGTGTGCAGACTTGGTCAATCGATCGACAATTACCCAAATCATATTCATTCCAGTCCGAGTTCTCGGCATGCCAGTGATAAAATCCATTGAGATATCTTCCCACTTCCACTCGGGAATGGGAAGTGGTTTCAACAATCCCGCTGGTCGTTGATGTTTGATCTTGACTTGTTGACACGTCAAGCACCGTAATACAAACTCCGTAACATCCTTCTTCATGTTATTCCACCAAAAATTTCGCTTCAAGTCTTTGTACATCTTACTCGTCCCGGGGTGGATTGAGTAAGGCGTAGCATGGGCTTCTCGGAGGATTCTCTATCTCAACTCTAAATCGTTCGGAACGCAAAGTCTGCCCTGAAATCTCAGAATACTATCCTCATGTACCATAAAGCCAGGAGCTTTTCCTTTAATCACATCTTCCTTCAGTTGAGAAATCATCGGGTCACTCCACTGCTTCCCTTTGATGTCGTCAATTAAGGACGAAGTAATTTCGAGAGTACACAACTGTCCCTGTACTCGTTGAAGCCAAATTTCTATCCCTTACTCAATTAGATCTTGACGAATTTTCGTCTGGGACGTAAGAACCTCAAGCACTTGAAGAGATGCTGATTTGCGGCTCAAAGCATCCGCAACGACATTGGCTTTACCGGGGTGGTAAAGAATCTCCAAATCATAATCCTTTATCAATTCTAACCACCGTCTCTGCCTCATATTTAGCTCCTTCTGACTGAAAATATATTTCAGGCTCTTGTGATCGGTATAAATCCGACATGGTGAACCGTACAAATAATGCCGCCAAATCTTGAGTGCGAAGACAATTGCGGCCAATTCCAAATCGTGAGTAGGATAATTCATCTCATAAGGCTTTAATTGTCGAGACGCAAAAGCTATCGTCTTATCATGCTGCATAAGCACACAGCCCAGGCCTTGACCCGAAGCGTCACTGTAAACTGCAAAGCCTTCGCTACCATGTGGTAAAGTCAAAATCGGCGCTGAAGTCAATCGTTTCTTTAATTCATCGAAGCTCTGCTGTCTCTCATCCGTCCAAACAAACTTTTCGGTCTTCTGGAGTAATTTCGTAAGCGGTCGACCGAGTTTCGAGAACCCCTCGACAAACCGACGGTAATACCCAGCAAGGCCCAAAAAGCTACGAACCTCTTTAACATTTTTAGGCGGTGCCCAATTTAGCACTGCCTCGATATTTTGCGGGTCTACACGAACCCCTTCGGCCGAAATCACATGGCCGAGAAACATAACTTCTTCCAACCAAAACTCACATTTCGAGAATTTCGCATAGAGGTGCTCGGTTCTCAAAATGTCTAAGACCAAACGCAAATGCCGGGCATGTTCCTCCTTATTTCGAGAATAGATTAAGATGTCGTCAATAAAGACGACTACACACCTGTCGAGGTACTCGATGAATATTTTATTCATTAACTGCATGAATACTGCCGGCGCATTCGTCAACCCAAAAGGCATAACTACAAATTCGTAATGCCCATATCTCGTCCGAAACGCCGTCTTCGGAACGTCGGACTCCCTCACCCTGAGTTGATAATATCCGGATCTTAAATCAATCTTCGAGAAAACCGCAGCTCCTTGCAATTGATCAAATAGATCGTCTATACGAGGCAAAGGATATTTATTCTTGATGGTTACTTTATTCAGCTCACGGTAGTCAATGCACAAACGTAGTGAACCATCCTTCTTCCTGACGAAAAGAACGGGCGCGCCCCAAGGCGAAGCGCTCGGTCTGATGTACCCTTTTTCCAAAAGTTCTCCCAACTAAGTCTTCAATTCCTGCATCTCGGAAGGTGCCATCCGATAAGGTGCTTTAGAAATTGGGGCCGCATCCGACTCTAAATCCACGGAAAAATCTATCTCTCGATCTGGCGGTAATCCCGGGAGGTCATCCGGAAAAACATCGGGATATTCATTAACAACCGGAATCGAAGAGAAATCGATTTCAATTCCTTTCGTTTTCAATGCCTAACACCAATAGCCCGCACAACCTTTATTCAAAAGTTTTACGGCCTTCATGGAACTGATAAGTAACTTGGATTGGCCCAACTTATGCCCCAAAAACGAGTACTCAGATCCGTCTTTAGTCATCATAGTGATAACTTTGGTACGGTAATTTATAATCGCTTGGTGATTATTAAGCCAATCCTCGCCGAGGATTACGTCCTCGCCTTCCATATCAACTACAATTAAATTTGATAACCACTCCATACCGGATATAACCACCGGAAATTCTCTAATCTCCTGATTCCCCACAATCCTATCCCCGCTAGGCAGTCTCACGATAAAGGGATCGCAAGTAGATAAACAAGTTATATTCAAACGGCGTACACACTCCAAAGAAATAAAAGAATGTGTAGCGCCCGAATCAAAAAGTACACGGACTGGACAGGATAGAATATGGATGGTACCTGAAGCCACTGCCGCGTCGGGCTCGTCTGTTCGACGCATCTCATAAACTCGTGGTTGTACTGAACCGACGCTAGAGTTCCCCCCTCCAGCGTTCTGACCCCGTCCCCGGCCAAAATTCTGCTGAGGTTGACCAGCTGGGGCAGAAGCCCGTGTGTCCAAAGTCTGATTCGGCTCGGAACAATAAGTCGCTCTATGTCCCATCTGTCCGCACGTGTGACACTTCAACGGTGGAAAGTGGCATTCCACATTAATGTGGCCTGAACGGCCACAATTATAGCAAGTCACCGCGCGATTTGAGGTTCCCGAAGTGGGACGGTAACTCCTCCTCCCTTTACTAGAACGTGACGACTGTCCGGTAAAACGGTTAGTCGTCTGTGACTTCTGAAAGTTGCCACCCTTAGAGCCAGAAAAATTTCCCCCGACTTTCTGCTTCTTCGGTTCTTCAACGGTATCTTTGTCGGGGCTCAACATATCATGGGCTAAAGCTCTGTCCTGATACTCTTTCAGTGTGGTACAAGCAAATCCGGCCATGTACCGTCGTAAGTCCAAATTCATCCGCATATCAAAATAACGGATCTTATCACGCTCGTTACGTACTTGATCCTTCACATGGATTAATTGTTGGTTATACTCCACAATCGCCTGTGAAACGGAAATATCTTGTGGTTTAGCCTCGAAGAAGGCTCGGATTCGGCTCTCTCGTACCGGCCAAGGACAAAACTCGGCCTCCAAGAGCTCCTTAAATTCATCCCACGAGGCGATACGATCTTGTGGCTTGATGACCTTCCACCAAGTAGCGGCCTCCTTAGTGAGGAAATACTGAGCAATCGGTACTTTCCTCACCTCGGGCAATCAGCGCCTCGAAAATCTTCTCCACTCGCCAACCAATCCTCCCGGCTAGCAGTGGCACCGCCAAACTGTGGAGGGTGCATACGGATTACATTCTGAAGCAGGGCATCCGTGTTTGGGTGCGGGTTATTCAGCTGAACAGTTTGGGCCAAAATAGTCATCTGAGTAGCCAATTGTTGAAGTGCATTCGCCACTCCAACGTCTACGTTGTTCCCCTGACCATCTGACTGGTCGTGTTGACTCTCGGTATCGGGATGCACCGAGTTCGACAAACTGGGGTTGGTCGACCCCGCAACTGAACTGATGGAAACGGCCGCGCCACGACCTCTTCCTCGCCCACGGCCACGACCACGGCCACGGCCCCTACCAGCTGACATACTGAAGAACACACAAGATACGTAAGCACAATTCAATCACGCATCAACAAAGTGTCTGATTCTCAAGAATACCGATAAAAGGAAGCAAAACGAATAAGGAAACACCAGAAGAGTGAGAGGTCTTACAAGTACCAGTCGCACTGTGATGATGGCAGAGTAGTGATACTGTGGACAATTAACGACTCGATCGACCCAAAAGACCGACAGCCTAGGTATCCATAGACCTAAGCTCTGATACCATATTCTGTAACACCCCCAAGTTATTGAGGGATATTACAGCGCCGTAAGCCCCGCCGTGGGACCCACAAGGCTAAACATACGCGGAACCATAAATTTTGACCGATAAGGTCTCCACACAATGGAATGAAAAACGATACAAAGGTATTCGAAATATAACCAATGTATTCACAAACATCACAACTCAATTCAATACTTCGGCAAACACAGGCCGGAACATCAAGGAAAAAGGAAAAACAATACTCGAGTATTCAATAGCCAATCCAGTACAACAACGCTGAACGGGAAACTCCAAAGAAATGAAACTGGAAGAAAGACACAGTATCACACTTGCCCACCATCTTTATGCCGACCCGATACCTGCCCGTCCGCTCTCCTGGAACCTGAAATACATGAAACGTATTTCCCCCATGAAGGGGTTAGCCGTCGAATAGCTAGTGCAAGTATAACAGTATGAAACATAATACTTCTCGACAATAAAGTAAATGTGATCCGTCAATTCATCAATATCCGTCAATTCATCAATTTAAGACTAGTATTCCGGAATGACTAAAATCTCAAGACGTATGTGAATGCCGTAAAAACGGTTCGTTCATATCATACGCCGTTACATGTAGGAATGCCGTCAAAACGGTTCGTTCATTACATGCCAATATTATTTCATATGAATGCCGTAGAAACGGTTCGTTCATATCAACCATGGAATCGCACCAGAGGCTACGAAACCCTCAGAGGACCATAGGCCCGTCCCGGAGTGGCTAGAAATAATCATACAATCAATATTTCATACTTTCAAAGTTGAGAACGTACAATCATAAATGTATACTTGCCTTTGAGACATCGAGAAATCGAACGGAGGAAAAGTATGAGTTCGGTAGGTCCGAGAATGCGCTTCCGGCACCTAAACGATTCGCAAGGAATATGATAATCAATTATCCGTATTCAAATTACACGAAGAAACCCCCGAAACCCGTCTACGATACATCAAAATATACGGATAATCAACTAGAGGTTGGAAAAATCGTCCAAATCTCACAAGTCCGAAAACGACATAATCTAACCCGTAAAATCGGAAGAAAACACTCATACGGTATATATATATATCAAAATCTCAAGGTTCTCAAGCTTCAATCGGACAAAACGGACGAATCTACGAAAACCCCCAAAAACCAACACAAATTCAAAGTGTTCTTGAGTAATCTTTCAAAAATCCGATGAATACCCAATCATGTCCATCATCACGCATATATTACACCATACACCATGATTTTATCATCCAAAACGTCAAAACCCACACGAAATCGAGAAGTCAAGATGTCGAAGGAATTACCTCTTGAATATCCAAGCTCTATGATCCAAGGAATATGCGTTAGATCGACTACCCGGGCTTCCCAACCGATTGGAAGTGGTAAATCTTCAACACCCAAGTGATAGCTATGAAAAGAGCTCCTCCATCAACTCTCTCTCTCGCGATGGAAGAAGAAATGGAGAAAGAATGGCTGAAATCTCGCTTAAAAAGCCGAATTATGCAGTTGACCGCATTGTATGCCGCGGCTCAGCATAGGTGTGCCGTGGCACAGGCCTAAAAATTGTTCCCAGGTTTCGGCAGTGTGCCGCGGCTCAGCTCAGTGTGCCGCGCACTGCTGACTGCTCGGCCAAATATAGGAAATGTGTGTGCCGCGGCGCACACTCCTTGTGCCGCGGCTCACACTCCCTTCGGGTCCTAAAATGATGGAAAATGACCCGGAAAGAGAATAAGAGTAATAGGATTCAATGTCCGGGCAACAATAACACGAAAATAAAAGTACGGAACCCCAAAACGGTGGTTCCAAGCAATGATTACAAGAGTTCGTTCAATAAATCACGATCCGAAGAATATGAAAGGTTTGAAATGACATGACTTTCGACCGGGTATTACAAATTAGTCTCTTTTTCGATCTTCCAACCCTTGAGCGGTGGAATTCTGTATTTGTTCAGTGATTGGCTCGCGTTTTGATTGATGTACCGTTGGGTTGGTCAATCGTATTGATTTTCGTTCGTTGTGTTTTGTGATTGTTCGGATAATTGACTTGATTGTATTATCCATTTGATGACGCTTGTCACTTGTTGGTTTTATTGTGTCTCTATCGGTGGCGCTGTGTTGGTCGTCGTGGAGCGTGTTTTCACGTCGTATGTCTCTTTGCGTTTCTTGCAACATTTCGCCGTCGGGCGTGAGTTTTCGGTTTTTTTGTATCTCGTCGAGTTTTCCTGGCGGGGATATTGCTTCTCCCTACTTTTTTTAAGTTTCGGGACGAAACTTCTTTTAATGAGGGTAGAATGTAATACCCGTAATTTCGATTTCCGGTAATTTCTTTTTTCGGAGAAAGTTGGTTTTGACGTCTCACTCATGACCGTTTCATCATTCCAAGAATGATTAATTCTACATTTTTTGTCATCCGAGCTCGTTTCGGTGTCGTTTTGTTGAGTTCCGTGCTTTTTAGCGGTTTTTCCGCACTTGAGTTCGATTCTTGCGAATCTCATCCGAAACTATTGTTTTGACTTTCTCGTAAGTTCATTTAATGTTATTATTCATGTTGCAAGCTTCGGCTTGGTGTTTCGATCATGTATCGTGTATTTCGGACGTTTTGGGCCATTTTCGTAATTTCCCAAAGTTTGGGGTAATTACTTTCCGTTGTCGAATTTCGAGCCTTCGGGTGGTCGGAATCGTGTGTTCTCTTAGTTCTCGAGTTCGTATTTGTGAGTACTTTGTAACCGTATCTTCGATTCATATTCAGGTTCGGGTTTCGGGGTCGTTCGGGCCGTCGTTCGGGCCGGGCAGCCAGCGGCGAGTTCGGCCGGTAGTGATCGGCGATTACGTCGTAAGGCCGATTCGTGACGTAAGGCCTGGCGGTTACGCACGTAACGGGCGGCGATTTGGGCGATGACTTCGGTTACGTCGTAAGGCCACGGCCGATTACGCACGTAACGGGCCAGCATTTTGGGGCGATGACTCGATTGAACTCGCGTAGACGTGACGGCTATATAAGGCCCTGCACACGGGTTTTTGGCCATTTTTCTCAATCTTTCCTTTCTCTTCCGCGGATGTGGTCTTGGGAATCTTGAAGCCATGTTGTTTAACAACAAATCCATGAAGTTCTTGAGGTTATAACATCAATCAATCATCCTATAACATCCTTCGATCCAGCGAATCAAGGTTAGATCTTTAGAACCCTACTTTTGGGTAGATTTGGGGTTTTTGCGTTTTTGTCCGATTCGTTCCGTTTTGTTGATTAATTCATGATGAATATGATTAATCTTGTTGGTATTCTTAGTTTCCCTATGGATTCATGGTATATTTCGTGGTTTTTACGGAATCGAGAGGGTTTGGTTGTGGTCCACCCTCGTTGTTTTTTATATACGAATATACATGAATCGTAGGCGGGTTTTCGGGTGTATTCCAATTCCGTATTCATTTAGAAATGGTTGTGATTGTATTCTTCGAATCGTTAGGTTCGGTTTCGTTGGTTCCTAGCGTTCGTTGGTGACTTTCCTTTCCATTCGTTGCGTCGTCAATTATTCAAGGCAAGTATTTTTGGAAACCTTTATGCTTAACGTGAAATGGTAATGTATATTGTGTGTGCTTTGCTCACCTCGGGAGGGTCCGACGGGGCCTCGAGGGAATCTATGGCTTCGTCGTGGATTCATGAGTTTGTTTCGCTAGCCAGCTCGGGAGGGTCCTTAGAGGCCTCGAGTGGGATTCGTGGCTTCATCCCGGTCCTAGGTGACGTGTGGTGCTTGGTTTGTTTTATGAATGTGGCCAGCTCGGGAGGGTCCTTAGAGGCCTCGAGTGGGATTTGTGGCTTCGTCCCGGTCCTAGGCAAATGTGATTGACTGTTTATTTCCAGAAAAGACATGTCTGGTTTTGGTTTTTGAAATGTAAGCGATTGGTTTGCCTTGAAAAGTGTACTAGAGTAATTGCTAACCCCTTTGGGGACCCGTTTTGGGGAAATTCTTGTTATGGATTTCAGGTTATGTTCAGTCAGACGATCGGGCGCTGGGATGGTACGAGGATGTCGGCCAAGGTTGTTGACATGTGCAATTGAGTCTTGTTATTTCCTACTGTCTCTTTTGATGTGGATGTTTTCCAAATTGTAAACTTATAGATTGTACTCGCGAGTACTTAGGCTTTTCCTTTCGGATTGTGATTGGTCTTCGTTGGAGTTACTGTATTTGTCAGTTGATGTTTATTATGCCGGTCGTACCAGACGTGTCGTTTTATGTTCTTGTTGTTAACAATTGTTTCCTTGCTAACCGAGACGGTTAGTCGAGTGGTGTTTTGTTGTGTTAGCCTGGTGGGTCCCATGTAGGGGTCCACGGCGCTGTAATACACCTCGAATATCTTGGGGGTGTTACACGCGTCTAGTCGATGAACTTCCTCTTGGTCGACCCTTAACTGCCGTATTCATTTGTGGTTCAACGTAATGTATTTAATCAGGGTGAAGATGATCGTGGATAATAAGTGATACGTTACGGACAACTGCAGGATCGCTCTGTCTGACCTCATCGGCAAGGGCTTGGAAGTATCGTTGGTCCTCTGATTCAGCACCGGTAGAAGGATCGACAAATTCGGTCCTGTCCACACCATCACTAATAATAAGTGTTTGCCAAAATATGTGAAGACGATTAACACTACATGGGGTCCGCGATTCCATAACTCTCTTGAGCTCACACGCACAAGGAATCTGATGGGTGGTTTGGAGTGCACAACCGCAACGATGGTACACTTGATCACTTAATTCTCTCATACATGTCAATTCATTCGACAGTAATTGCAGACAATGATGGGAAACACGACAGCGCAAGTAGTTGAATGGAAAACCAGAGTACACCACACCTATACGACACCTAGACTGTTCAAGTGTGTATCTGATCTGCGTTAGTTGTGATTCAATATCCTGGTTCACTTTGGTCCAGACGGTATCGAGGGCTCCGGTGGAAGAGTTAAGCTATTGCTTTAACTCGGCATGTGCACTCGCTACTCTACAAGTGGTTGTGTTTCCAAAATGAAGCACTTTATTCGTCCATGCAACAACGAACATCTCCTTGTATTTTAGCCATGTAGCCTCAACGTAGGATATCACCTTAGGATTCCATCTCCATGTATCCTTCATGAGTTGCACCGCTTGATCGTATTCCTCTTCGGTCGCCGCTTCCATGATTTTCTTCCATTTCCCATTTTTTAACTTTTGGCCCATTTCTTTATCTTTTCCACAAATTCTGTAGACCTTGTCTTCAACATCCTTATTAATATGCCATGTACAAAGCAAGTGGGCACTCTGTGGAAATATCTCTCCAATAGGACGCATCAATCTCAACTCGCGATCCATAACAATAGCCGTCGGATGAACATCAAACCCAAGCAAAATTTTCAACTTCTCCAACACCCAGGCATAGCTCGATTCGGTCTCATCTTTCATAATTGCATAGGCGATTAGGAAGTTCTTGTTACATGTAGTCATCCCAACTATTTCGTGGAATGGCATCTTATACTTATTCGTTTTGTAGGTAGAATCCATGCCAATGAACTATCTGTAGGTCCGGATTAAGTTGATTGATGTTAGATGTGCCATGAACAGGTGGGTAACAGTATTTGTATCCGGGTCGGCCTGCATCCAATGTACGTAGTTATTCATCACAGCCAAATGGTGAAACTGACAGACGACATCTCTCTCTTCAAAATCATGCTTCCTCAAGTGGTCTCTATATTTATACATATGTCATCTAGTCGGTTTGTCCTCGGGAAATTCACTCTAAATGGCCTCCAAGATGGCACACGGCTTGGCTTGAGCAGCACTCATCTCACGAACAACTTGTTTGGCCAATTTACTCAGTCCACTCATTTGACGATGCCCCTCCGGATATACAATAAATGAGTGATTATGCATACCCTTACTCCCAGACATCGGTCTGATTATCCAACCACTCAAGTCATGCAATTGTTCGGCCTTTATCTGAAATGTACACTTGCATTCTTTCGTCTTTGTGTCCTTTCGTGCAGTGACATCCAAATCTCTTAATACCCCTCTGTACCGTTCACCACGGTTACATCTCAATAGCTTTGTCTTTCCTTTATTCTTGTACGACGAAATGATCAACTTGAAACCAATTTGAAGAGCAATTTTTTTGCCCAACCAATCGCATCACAATCACTATCGAATATTTCGTCATTGACGAAATAACCACTATAATCAATGCCGTCACTTTCAAATTCTTCCAATATAACCTGAAATTTTTAATTGACAGAATGTTAATAATAATACCAATAATATTATTATTAAAATTTAAAATCATGCAAAAAAGCGACCAGGCGTCCAGAATTTGCGCCTGGACCATGGCAGAGGCGTCTGGCATGGACGCCTGGCCACGGAGGCGTCTGAATCGGATGCCCAGACCATGGTACAGGCGTCTGCATCGGACGCCAAAACCATGTTACCAAAATCTTACTCAGCCATTTGAAATTGAATGAAGATCGGACCTGACCCGCTCGGACCCGCCTGACCCGCCTACCCAAACCTGACCCGCCTGATCCCGGACGTGACCCGCCTGAGTCCTGACCTGACCATTTTAGATTTTTTATTTTTAATTTAACAACGCCAAAAATGGTGTCGGTAAATAGAGGCGTCAGTAAAAAATTACTGTCGAGCATTTTTCCAATGGTGGTTTGCCATCGGTAATGGCGTCGGTAAATCAATTACCGACGGCATTTTCTATTTTACCAACGGCCTTTGGCTTCGGTAAAAAATGTTTTTTTGTAGTGTCATCACAGCCTTCTATCATGAGACAGATATGAGTTTATTGCTGGATGAGAACTGGTTCATTTCACAATTTAAGCAAAATATGGACCAGTTCATACTTAATGTTATGGAAGGTATAGCACAAGGAAAAGCATTTGATGATGAATCTGAGAAAGAAAAGGAAGAAAAGAAAGAAGAAGAAGAAGAAGAATAAAGAATGAGGAGTAATAGCTGAAAAAGAGAAAGAAGTTGAAAAAGAAAAGAAAGAAGTAGAAAATAAAGAAGAGGAGGAAGAGAAGGAAGAAAAAGAAGAAGTTGAAAAGGATGAAGAAAGGAAGGATAAAGAAGGGAAGGATAATGAAGATAAAGATGCACCTGATCGACCTCTAGCTCAGCTCAGCCGTCACAAGCTGGAAGGCAAAAAAGTCAAGGGGAACAGTCTGGGAAAAACCCATCTGATCAGAAGTCATCTGCTCAAAGGGTACCTGAAAAATCCAAATCACATACAGCGGAAGACACAGCTGAAACTACCCCATAAGCAACTATAGTTCAAATACCATCCAACATCACTGAGCTGATCAGATCAATGGTGGAAGAAACTGTTGCTAAACTCCTGGCAACCGAAGTTAAACCTCAACTGATGTCCCTCAACACCGAGATGGACTCATTGCTCAATAAGAAAGATGCCTTACCTCCACCACTTTCTGTCATAATGCCATTGGGCATGCAAGATTTCATGTCCAGAGTGGAGGAGCAGCTAGCAGAGATTCTTGATGCTGGCCTAAAGGGGGAAGAGATGAGAAAGGGGGAAGAGATGAGATCTAAGAGAAGGCAGGAGGCACTATCTTTGGTCCCTAGAAGTTCAGCCACACCACCTCAAACCATTCATTACCCTAAGGCAGGAACTTAAAGTTCCCTGAAAAGGAAAGATATAGCTGCACCATCAGAAAAACCAGCAGCTAAAAGGAAGAGAACCAGGCATAAAGGACATCAACCACTTCAGTGGGAAGGAAAAGAGTTGTACTATATGGAAGAATTCCTGCCTGCAGAAGCTGTACCTATGTGGGGAACAACAAGGAAACAATTTATAGAAAAATACTACTTATGGGAAATCATTCAAAATCCTGAGAGTTCCCCTCAACAAATTTCCATTTACTTCATGGAGCTCAACTGGCCTAATCTATGGGAAATTTTGAAGAAGTATGCTAGGAAACACTTCAATGCATATCCAATGATCCCAGATTTTAGAGCTGAAGAAGCACCTACACTAATGAATGGAGAACTGGATGAGATGGACCTCCCAAAGTAGACCAGACAAGTTTGCACTGAGAACAAGTACACCTCACCTGAAGAACAAGAGTTTGCTTCTTCAGAAGTCAAAAAGAAATATGGGCTTATACCAGCTTCAAAGAGGCCAATAGGAGCAAAACCGATGAGGTCTCTCCCTCCAGGAAAGATCAAAGGAAGAGGAAGAAGAAGAGGAAGATAATAGTTTTTTTCTTTTTTGTTATCAATCACTTACTTGTAATTTTACATGTACTTTTTCATTTTACTTGTAATTTTTTCATTTCAGTTGTAAAAGACTGTACTGTAATCTTGAATATCATAAAGTTTATAACATTCGACTTGAATGGCAACCACTAATTGTCTCAAACAGACTAAGTCTTTACATTACATTACTTTACTTAAATGCATTTAATTACATTTGATCATTAAGTTTTGCCATCATCAAAATAGGGGGAATTTGTTAGGAATACTATTTTATATTTTGATGATGTTATCCCTGTATTCATGATTACTTCAAATGTATGTACTTAGCATTATAAAGAAGAACCAAATGAGTATCTTCTAAAAGCTTTAAAAGAATTAGGTTAAGTATTAATCAGGTTGATCAAGTAGAAATTCGGCTAAGTATAGAATAAGCAATATCAGCTGAGGGTTTGGTCAATGAAAGATAATGGATAGGTTTGACTACAGGCGAGTTTATTATCAGCCGTGCTTTCAGACAAAGGAAATATCAGGCGAGTTTTACCCCAACTGAAGGCAGACGAGTTTTTATCAGGCGAATATCACTCAAAGGAAATATCAGCTGAGCTTGACCAAGACATAATATCAGGCGAGATTTTATCAGATGAGGTTCGGTCAAAGGATGATATCAGCTGAGGGTTGACCAAGGGAATATCAACCAACTTTCTAAAGATAAGATATCAGACATCTTTTATCCAGGCGGAACACTAGCTAGGTTTGACCAATATATCAGGCAGGTTTGACCAAGGCAACATCAGATGAGCTTTTATCAGATGATATATCAGCCAAGATTTGGATATCAACTGTCCACGTCAACAAGCATTGAAAAGTCAACAATAACGGCTAGACTCATGCAGAGATAAAGCGAAGGGACAAAGTTAAGGAATATTTTTTTCCTAGAGATTCGAGTCCTGAAGACTTTTTAATTATAGTAATCAAGAAAAGCGGCGCAACGTGACAATACAAATTCAAACGGTCAGATTTGAAGAAAGAGGCAAAGCTTGCAAAGAGATGAATAGATAAACAATGAAGTCCATTCTCCAACAGACAGAATTGTTACAACATGCAACGGCTATGAAGAAGCTCAAGATCGTACTATAAATATCTGATGAAAGATTGAGGAGAAATACGATGCGAACAATACTTACAAGCGAACAAAGCAATCAAAGAAAATATATAGCATCGTAAAGAGCTACTTTCTAAAGTCATATACAGAGAAGCTCTTAAGTTGGAGAAGACAACACTCTTGTCTTAAAGCTTGAGTAAGGGGTACTTCTTTTAACGAGTTTCTTAGAAGTTCAAGGTTGTAAACGCATCCACAGGTTCTTGATTGGAAGGTGATAGATAGCTTTGTTGAGGCATCCACGGGTTTTCGATCAAGAGGTGATAGGCAGCTAAAGAGGGAGTGCAACAACCACGGGTTTCCACTGGTTGGAAGCTGTTGTAACTGAGAATTCATTGTAACAATCACTGGTTGAACTTTATAGTAAAATTATCTCCAACTGGTTTAGAGAGAAGTGGATTAGTAGAGGATTACCCCACCTCTGAAACCATTATAAGTGATTAGTGTGATTTATTGCTTTATCATCATACTTAACTGATGCATACATATTTAATTTTCCATTTTATAGGCAGCCGTTCTTCCGCAATATAGTTTACAACTGACAAGGTTACCTGATCATACGAGTAATCTTACATGATCTTACTATAGCTGTGATCTCTACACAGTTGAATTTAGTAAAAGTTTTTAAACAGTCAATTCACCCCCTAGACTATCCTCTGAGTATCTGTGACCTACAGTCCCCAACTTTTTCTCCTTCCTTCATTCGAGCACTAAAAAACTGTTTTGATATCTCATACTGAGCAATTTAGCTGTGCTCCCCATTAAGTTCAGTCAGATGTGCCAGAATCGCCCTTGAAGAGGGCATTTTCTCTGGGTCCTCCAAAGCTCATTGTTCATAGAGGCCATCATGAAATCACGGCCCTTGACATCACCTTTGACCCATTTCTCATGGGCATTAACTTCTTCCTGATTTTCCCTGGTCCTTGCAGGAGCCGGTGGGATGTCCGCCTCTAATATGTATCCCAGCGTCTCCATACTGAGGACTATAGTCAGATTCTAGATCCAGTTTACAAAGTTGGGTCTAGTTAGAGTATTCTTTTCAAGTAGAATTGCAAGTGGGTTAATTGTCATTTTGAGAGATGTTTGTTAATTGCAGAGAATAATTTAAGATTTGTTAGTGATTTATTTAATTATCATCCGAGTAACGAATTTAAGGACTTTATTTATTCATAACTCGGCTCCCACTATTTTCTCGGTATTTACACACTCCCATGTGAAATCCGAAAGTCACGGTTGACTTCATAGTGGTGATCGAGTTTTTTACAAAGTTTAATCGAGGGCAACCCATACGGTTTCTATTTAATCATTGTTTATAAAATGGTATCTAACACCAACCCATCTAATGGATGATTCGCTCTTCTTTTACCCCTAGTTCACTTGCCCTCAACCCATTCGGTTTCTATCGCTCACTGAATAATCTAAGTTTAAACCGCCAACTCCTACTAATATGACAATTGAATATCTCCCGGCAACCCATACGGTTTCTAGGGGTTTGATTTGTCACAACCAAAAGCATCTAATGCACTCTAAGAATTTATCAACCTTCCCCAAAAATATTACCCCGACATACTCGGAAGAATAATATTTCGGTTTAGATTTTCCATGAGCTTGACAGAGGGTAGGAAACCTCGTTACCTGTATAACATAGTGTTTGTAAGTGGAGTTTAATGCGATTATATGTTATACTTGCATATTAATCCATTTATAAGCGCAGTTTGTTGGTTTGTTGTTTGTCATACAATATGAAAACATACACAACCTAAATCTAACAACATACAGTTCATCAACCGTTCCTAAGTACCAAGTCATCATCAACTCGATAAAAATACAAGTAATATAATTACAAGTCTTAAGTCTTCGTCTTCATGGCCGCTTGTCCTTGGCTCTTCGTCATAGCTAATTTATTATATTTATAGAACTTGCATCCCATACAAATTTACAAAAAAATATTGACTCAAAACGGCCATTACAACCCCCATCGAATAAAGATTTAAAAAACTAAGTCCATAACCTACATCACCATTCAAATAATAATGCACCAATCACATTAAAATTAATGGCATAAATGTAAATCTGAATATTGATCCAATCAATATAAAATTCATCCATCCATAATAATTAATCCAATTAATTCACACAACCGTTAATTTTAAGATCTGGGCAAAAACAAATATCTCACTAACTTAATTCCCTTAAGAATAAAATTACCATAATTACATCTTAGTCAAATTAAATCCAATTTAATCTGTATGAAATTAATTGACCAAAGAAAATATAAAAATGGTGTCGAAAAAGCTTAAAGACCGCAGTCCAAAGGGCTTGGACCGGGGTCCCTCACAATATCGGACCATGGTCTCAAAGTCCCGGACCACAGGACAGGCGCCGGTAGCCTCCCGGCAGCCCCGAGCTGCCGGGTCCGGTCAATTTTCCGTCTCGTCTTTTCGTCCTGAATTAAAAAATATATTTTTTTAATTTGTATATTATACATTTAAATCAGTTTTTCAAAAGACAATAGATTTATATTGTAACATAAAATCATGAAAAATAATTTTTAGATCAACAATTAAACATTAACAATTAAAACAATTATGATTCTAAATCATAAAAAAAGTAACCAAACATTCCAAATGCTATCGAATATACGAGCACATAAACTTGGTTCTCATACCACTGTTGGGATTCGGTGATTAAAAACGAGTTACGCAGCGGAAAATAAATTGGTCCAACCGGATAAAACTAAAACCCAAAAATGGATCGATCAAGTATCGTATAAACGAATATAAAACGATGAAATTAAGAGATCATACCCTCGTAGGCCTTTTTCTTCTCTTCTCTTCTTCCTTTTCTTTCTCTCAAAAGATGAACAAGAAAATGAAAATAAATTTTCTCCTCTCCTCTATTCTTTGGTTCGGCTGAGATGTTGTCTTAGGGTGGTGGTGGTGTATTGTTTGATGTTATTTTATAACATGATGTGAAAAGATTTCAAGATAACAATCTTGATCTCTTTTGTAACCATGTGAAAAAAATAAATCAAAACACACCTCAGACCATGTCATAACAATCAAAGAAATCACATGGCAGGTGGGAGGAGATGAGGGGGCGGCCCACTTGGTTTTAGGTGAGAAAACAAGTTGAGTCACTCGGTTCGTGTATCGGACATTCACGTATCTAGTCCGTTAAGTACACTTTATTTTATCTCAAATGTATTTATACTTAATAATTAATCCAATTAATTAATTTTATCAAATACAAAATAATAATAATATATTTCTAAGAAATAATTATTTATGAATTAAATTAATCACCCAATAATTAATTTCAACCCACACGACCACTATGATTTATCAAATAAATCAAATTAGATATCCAATATCCAATATTAAAGAGATAATAAATATATATTTTATCTATCAAATATCTTTATGCGCGACTCCATAGGTCCTCTTTAGTCGGCAATGGGAGGAACCAATGAGTACGGGTTACACTTAGGCACTCTAGTGCTCCGTACTGTAACACAACTAAGAACGAATAATAAGAAAATTCTAAAACCATTATGTCGTGAATATTGTATATGTATAAACCCTTCAATCATATGTACCGGTCATGTATTAGGGTCACGGTAAACTTAAACCCTATTGTAACTTAACTATATGCATTTGTTAATGCAAACCAAGATCACCGAGCTCTCGTGTATCAAATACAACTGAATGTAACTGCTTTGGCCAAAGACTTATGATCACATTTGCTATTAACCGCATAAGACATTTACCTGCTCACTTATAGGCGAAAGAATTCTATGTTGGTATTCAGTAGATACTGCTACTTGCCCACTGTTGCATTTCGAGGTTGACCCCGCCAACCGGTGATTGGATCGAACCAATCTAATGACTAACTTAATGTTACAAGTACATCTCCTACTGAGACCTCAAGTCAAAGGTCCACATATACCTGTCACAGCCTTCCGATTCAGTCATTGACAATTCCTGAGTGATATCCATGTGATCAAATCGAGGTGAGTCGTGTTTGAGTATACTAATCCCATTAGCATACCTATAACATGTGCTCCCACTAATCCTTAGTGAAGATAGACACTCTATATGTAAGAGTACACATTATACAAGCCTTGTCTAAACTTACTGCCAAGTTAAGTTTTATCGACTTGCGAACCTATTAAGCATTCGAACCCTAAACACTTCCAGTGCCTATCTCCTTATCTCCATAAGGAGTGGATGTCTGTTCTCAAATGCAAGGACTATTATTTTATATACCAAATCACAATGCATGTGATATACAATAATATAGAAATAATAAATGCCTTATTTAATATTCATAATTACAATATAATGCTCTCAGTCTTTTATCCCAGAGTGGCATTCGAGTGCATATTCATAACAGCAACAATAGTTGTTAGAGTATGGAAGAAAGGCTACAGAGACATCAATCATATGCGACAACACGAGTGCAATAGCAACCTCATATTATGTATTGCACTCGACAACAAAGCACGTCAATATTAATTATCACTTCACTTGAGATCCCATGCTGAATAAAATATAAAAATTGAGAAGGTCCATACCAATCTCCAAGCAGCAGACATCTTCACCAAGCCACTTAGTGAAGCAAGATTCTGTTGGCTTAGATATGAGTTAGGGCTCCTACAACTCTAAAAGTCTTGTAAGTAATTTCCATGTAAGTTGACTTAGCAACTAAGGGGGGACATTGTAGGACCCATGAGTACAATAATCCATGCTTAATATTGTACAAACAACAAGTAGGAAGGAATGTTGTAGAATGCCAAGAATAAATCGACCCAACCTATAGTTGTAAGGTGCATCAACTAAGGGGAAATAATGTAGGACCCATACATACAGTATGATCAATTACTTGATGTGAGAATTAAATCATATATGTACCATTCAAGTGGAAATATTGTATAAACTAGACATACAACAAGTATGCATCATAGAGCTTAATGATATACATATTAATAGTTTGATCTTTGTCTCCATTTAAAGTCAATCTCAAACACTTTGCAAACCATGTGCCTCTTACTTATTTAAAAACCATTTGAGCCATGTGCTCTCGAAGTGACAGTTTGAAGGTATTACCTCATAGTTTGAATTTAAATCAACATTCATGCTTTGGAGGCTGAACATATCAGACATGGGACACCCATTAAATGCAATGTAGATGGATTTAACGATCCATTACCCATGTCCAAATTCATCTCCACCATCCATTTAAAAACAATTGTCGTCTCTTAAATTTGGCCATCTAAATTGAACTGCCTCCTACACTCATATAAACTCAGTCATAGAGACCTAATCCTTTTTACTACCCAAAGCAATAAAAAAGAGGATACATCATACAGAATGAATAATTTCTAACTGTCTCTCAAACTCCAACATTGTAACACCCCCAGATTTAACCGGAAATATTACAGCGCCGTGGGCCCCGAGATGGAACCCACAAGGCTAAAAGAATTTTTCGCAAATATTTACAAATGCCCATGAGGCCAACAACAGTACTATCTTTAAAAATGCACAAAGGTTTATAAAATCCATTTAACAAAAACCGTCGTAAAAACTCATTTGAAATCGCAAGGCCAAACAGCCGACACACAAAAGTTTAGAAAACAATTTCCAAAGTAATCTCAGTTACCAGATACCGAAAGAGCACTTTAAAATACTCACGCAGTGGAAAAAGACCAACCATAAAGATACTCTAGCAGCGGAATACAAGAACCAATCAAGAAACTCAAAGCACAAAACACGTCCTAGCCAGTATCCTCCAGGAAACTCATCTCTTCACGACCGCTACAAAAGAATGATAACCTAAAAAGAAATCCCACAACGCGGTCAGCCATAATATCCAACAATGATAACTGTCACAATACATTAATAATTAAATACCAATGAGAATACAACATAAGAATACGACCAACGTAATCTTACCGTCATAACTCATCTTACTCGAGTAATTCTCATCAGAATAATCATTATCAAAGTTCGCATCTCGGACTCGATTAACCAATAAACTCGAACATAATATCTGTATTATACCTCAAACAATACTCAAGATTCTCAAACTATCATCATCAACTCACGATACGGAAATATACCATTTCTGACCAATACGAACCATCGAATAACATCATCAAATCCCAAGACGATAACCGATTGTCCATCAAAGACAAATACCAAGGAAATACGGAACATACCTCGAGATATGATGTGCCACGACAATCATATCAGTCTAATCCGAGATCAGATCAATGCAATACGGACACGGTCCTAACGCAAGACCTACAAATGCATACTCATATGACCACGTCAATATGCTCACAACAATAACAATGATGTATACTCAATGGAAATCCGACGATCCAGCGCCCTCAGCATAGATCCCCTTGATGATCCTATCAGATCATCATAAGATGGATAACCAACAATACACATGTGAATAACAACACATGATAAAGTCAATGATGCAAATTCACAAGATTTCATCAACACAATTGTAATACCCGTAATTTCGATTTCCGGTAATTTCTTTTTTTTTTTTCAGCAGAAGTCCATTTTGATGACCCTCTCATGACCGTTTCGTCATTCTGAGAATGATTAATTCTACACTTTTTGTCATCTGAGTTCGTTTCAGTGTTGTTCTGTTGAATTCCGTGTTCTTTAGCGACTTTTCCACGTATGAGTTCGACTTTGTTAGATCGCCATTAATTTTTGGAAACTCCAAAAATTCTGAATCTTTGCAATATTATAAATCATCGAGTTAGCTTTCCAATGGTTCAAACGATGAGTCAATCGGAGTCCGGACGAGGGAGTTATGGTCGAAATAGCTAAGTCACTCTCATTCCCAGTTTTTGGCCGAGCACTCTGTACCTTGTGCCGCGGCACATGCCGGCAGGGCCGCGGCACACTGCCAAGTCACTGCCGGCAGATTTGGCCCTGTGCTGCGGCACACTCCCGCTGGGCCGCGGCACACTGTGCAGCCTATTTAAGGCTCTGCAGACGGGTTTTTGGCCATTTTTCTCCTTCTTCTCCTTCTCTTCCGCGGCTGAGGGTGTGCTTATCATGGACCATGTTATTTAACAACAAATCCACAAAGTTCTTGAGTTCATAACATCAATCAATCATCCTATATCATCCTTTGATCCAGCGAATCAAGGTAATCTTTCTTAGAACCCTAGTTTCTTGAATTTTGGGGTTTTTGCGTTTTTGTCCAATTCGTTCCGTATTATTGATTAATTCATGATGGGTATGATTAATATTGGTAGTATTCTTGTGTTTAACATCATTTAATCCATTGTTCTTCGTCGAATCGAAGTATATTTCTTGATTTCCTTCAAATCGACTTTTTGGGGGATTTGTTCTCGATCTCATTTTTCATCCGTTTTTGATGGATCGATTTTGGTTAAATGATGTTGTTAAACACATTCTACGGATTGTATATCCATATTTCAACTTGGAATTCCGTTTTCATTTTTGTCGGGACGAATCGTGTTCTTGGCCGTTTTGGGGGAAATCCTTGAACTTTCGTCATTTGTTCTTTGAATTCAGTGGCTTTGGGTCGTATTTTGGAATTCATTTTCGTTGTTATTGTCTTCGCTCGTAGTTCATTATTGCGAGTTGGCGATCGGTGGAGTCGGCGGGTTCGTAGTCGGTTCGTGTCAACCTACTATGGTCGATTCTCCGTGTTGTTCTTATTCGAGGCAAGTACCTTGTCCATACTTTTCTTGTTTTGTGGATATGATAATTGGTGATCGTATTGGTATGTTTGTTGATTGTTTGAAATGAGTTTTCAAAATATTTGGTTAGCCTTGTTAAAGGCCCTCTTTCAAAACCGTGTGTGTTTTGTGATTGGTGTGTTTCGTGAACGAGTATGTGAATCTTATGGATATGTTTGGTGTTGATGTTGCGCGTGATAATGCGTGTGTGCATATATTATCTCTTTTCGGTGCGTTATGGTTTGACGTGGTGTTTTGCTAAGTGTTTGATGCTTCTTGGTGAATTGTTTGGATATCCTTGATATGTTGCTTGTGCATGATTACTTCGCTCACCGTGGGTTGGTTCGACGGGGCCACGACGGGAATTCCAATGGGTTGCGCCCTGGATTCACGAGTGGTGAATGTATTTTACTCACCTCGGGGGGTCCGACGGGATCACAGAGGGAATTCCAATGGGTTGAGTCCGGGATTCACGAGTAAAAACTTCACAGGTTGGTGTTTATTTAGTGAACGTGTTTTTCTCACCTCGGGGGGTCCGACGGGATCACGGAGGGAATTCCAATGGGTTGAGTCCGGGATTCACGAGTAAAACCTTCACCGGTTGGTGTTTATTTAGTGAACGTATTTTACCCACCTTGGGTAGGTTCGACGGGGCCTCGAAGGGAATTCCAATTGGTTGAGTCCGGGATTCACGAGTAAAAACTTCACGAGTTGGTATTGATTTTTATGTCCGTCGAGGACACGTGACTTGGGTTTTGGGCCCTGTGAACTGTTGTCAGTTTTCTATTTGCGAAAACAAAACCTTTGGGCTGTGCCCCTGTTGATTTTGGAAAGATAAGGATTTGATAATCCTAAATTGTTTCTATTAAAACTCTCGATGGCATTTTAAACAATTTCATAAATTATTTCCCCTTAATTGTGGTCTTTCGGTTTCGGAATCTTTTACCCAAACTCTTGCCTCGGGAAGTACTTTTCATTACTTTTGGATTTTTGAGGATTCCTGGTTATTGCTATTCGTGGAATGTGAATTGTATGGCTCGTATTTGCACTTTGTTCTTGCACTAGCAAAACAGTGGAGTTTTGCTAACCCCCGAGTATTCGGGATGTGGATGTCTGTTTTTGCATTCAGGTTTGGGAGCATAACACAGGGTCGGCACGAAGGATGATGAAAGATGAACGATACTAATCACACGAGGACCCGTTGATGTCGTATTGGTCTAGTTGTATTTTCTTTTTACCGCAAGATCTTTTCCCGTTATGCGGGAGTTTATTGTATTTCGACCCCTGCGTGGGCTGGTATTGTAATCGAGTTGTATGCTTTATTGAAAGGCCAAATCGGTCTACTGAGTCATTTTAGCCTTAAAGGCATTGTCGATATGTTTAATGATGTTACTATCCTGGTAGATCCTTGAGGAAAGGTTCTACGGCGTGTAATATCCCTGAGCGGATTGGGGGTGTTACATAAATGGTATCGGAGCTTAGGTTGTGGAAACCTAGGCTGTCGGGTCAGTGGTGTCTATTGAGTTTTTGTCTCGTCGGATTTTGTCTGACTAAGTCGTGTCGCGACGCGTCGTCTGAGTTTATTGGTCGTGATTAGTATCGTGGGCGATCATCATCTTCGTGCGACTTGTGGATGTAAGTCTCCCTTCTTTGTGTTGTGCCTCGTGTGACACGAGCTATTTTTATGACTATTTGTTAAGTGACGGAATCCTCTTATGGATTTTGATTTCTTGATACGTGACTATTTAACTCTCATATTTCGTTCATGTGAGGAGTAGTGTTGCTGGATTGTGCATGTTGAACTGTATTTATTTTATCCGCTGCGTGAGTTTTTTTTTTTCAAATGGCTTTCGGCTTTATGCCAGTTGAGTTTGATTTCGAAAACCGATTCCATTAACTGAGTTTTTGGCATTATGGCCTTGATCATTTTGGCGACATTCTTATGACGGTATTAGTATTTTGTAAATGGCTTTTGTGAGTTTTTGAAATATTACCGTCATCAGCCTTTTTGGCGTTTTTGTAAATATTTTTTAGCCTGGTAGGTTCTGGCGTGGGACCCACGGCGTTATAACATTCCATGTAATTACCTGAAATTTTTGGGCATTCTAGCCCATTGAATTATCCTTGAAAAACTTGAGTATCTTAGAAAATAAATTTCGAGACGTACTTTTAAAATGAATTATTTTCTCGCGGTACTTTCAAGGTGCTTTCTAGTGCCGCAATATGTCTCAAAATTATTCCACTTGAGGACCAAAATATTTTGAGATATTTTCAATTATTTTTAGAAATGCAGTTGCTTACGTGGTCGTGATTAGTATCGAGGGGCGTGATTATCCTTCGTATTTCGGACATGATTGTTCGATTTTTGTTGTCTCGATCGTTTGTTTGTTCGGTTTTTGTTCTCGTTTCGTGATTGTTGAGCGTCCAGGCTCCATCCTAATTCCCTTAAGTTCGGGAAATTAGTCTCGTTTTCGATCTTCCAACCCTTGAGCGGTGGAATTCCGTATTTGTTCAGCGATTGGCTCGCGTTTTGATTGATGTACCGTTGGGTTGGTCAATCGTATTGATTTTCGTTCGTTGTGTTTTGTGATTGTTCGGATAATTGACTTGATTGTATTATCCATTTGATGACGCTTGTCACTTGTTGGTTTTATTGTGTCTCTATCGGTGGCGCTGTGTTGGTCATCGTGGAGCGTGTTTTCACGTCGTATGTCTCTTTGTGTTTCTTGCAACGTTTCGCCGTCGGGCGTGAGTTTTCGGTTTTTGTGTATCTCGTCGAGTTTTCCTGGCGGGGATATTGCTTCTCCCTACCTTTTTTAAGTTTCGGGACGAAACTTCTTTTAAGGAGGGTAGAATGTAATACCCGTAATTTTGATTTCCGGTAATTTCTTTTTTTCGGAGAAAGTCCGTTTTGACGACTCACTCATGACCTTTTCATCATTCCGAGAATGATTAATTCTGCACCTTTGGTCATCCGAGCTCGTTTCGGTGTCGTTTTGTTGAGTTCCGTGCTTTTTAGCGGTTTTTCTGCACTTGAGTTCGATTCTTGCGAATCTCGTCCGAAACTGTTGTTTCGACTTTCTCGTAAGTTCATTTAATGTTATTATTCATGTTGCAAGCTTCGGCTTGGTGTTTGGATCATGTATCGTGTATTTCGGACGTTTTGGGCTATTTTCGTAATTTCCCAAAGTTTGGGGTAATTACTTTCCGTTGTCGAATTTTGAGCCTTCGGGTGGTCGGAATCGTGTGTTCTCTTAGTGCTCGAGTTCGTCTTTGTGAGTACTTCGTAACCGTATCTTCGATTCGTATTTAGGTTCGGGTTTCGGGGTCGTTCGGGCCTAGGCCGGCACTGGCCGAGTTACGGCCGGTAGTGATCGGCAGTTACGTACGTAAGGCCGGTTACGTACGTAAGGCCCTGGCCGGTTACGTACGTAACGGGCCGGCAGTTTTGGGGCAGTGACTCGGTTACGTACGTAAGGCCCTGGCCGGTTACGTACGTAACGGGCCGGCAGTTTTGGGGCAGTGACTCGGTTACGTACGTAAGCCTTGGCCGGTTACGTACGTAACCCGGCCGGCAGACAACCTATATAAGGCCCTGCACACGGGTTTTTTTGCCATTTTTCTCAATCTTTCCTTTCTCTTCCGCGGATGTGGTCTTGGGAATCTTAAAGCCATGTTGTTTAACAACAAATCCATGAAGTTCTTGAGGTTATAACATCAATCAATCATCCTATAACATCCTTCGATCCATCGAATCAAGGTTAGATCTTTAGAACCCTACTTTTGGGTAGATTTGGCGGTTTTCGCGTTTTTGTCCGATTCGTTCCGTTTTGTTGATTAATTCATGATGAATATGATTAATCTTGTTGGTATTCTTAGTTTCCCTACGGATTCATGGTATATTTCGTGGTTTTTACGGAATCGAGAGGGTTTGGTTGTGGTCCGCCCTCGTTGTTGTTTATATACGAATATACATGAATCGTAGGTGGGTTTTCGGGTGTATTCCAATTCCGTATTCATTTAGAAATGGTTGTGATTGTATTCTTCGAATCGTTTGGTTCGGTTTCGTTGGTTCCTAGCGTTCGTTGGTGACTTTCCTTTCCATTCGTTGCGTCGTCAATTATTCAAGGCAAGTATTTTTGGAAACTTTTATGCTTAACGTGAAATGGTAATGTATATTGTGTGTGCTTTGCTCACCTCGGGAGGGTCCGATGGGGCCTCGAGGGAATCTATGGCTTCATCCTGGATTCATGAGTTTGTTTCGCTAGCCAGCTCGGGAGGGTCCTTAGAGGCCTCGAGTGGGATTCGTGGCTTCATCCCGGTCCTAGGTGACGTGTGGTGCTTGGTTTGTTTTATGAATGTGGCCAGCTCGGGAGGGTCCTTAGAGGCCTCGAGTGGGATTTGTAGCTTCGTCCCGGTCCTAGGCAAATGTGATTGACTGTTTATTTCCAGAAAAGACATGTCTGGTTTTGGTTTTTGAAATGTAAGTGATTGGTTTGCCTTGAATACTTGTACTATGGTAATTGCTAACCCCTTTGGGGACCCGTTTTAGGGAAATTCTTGTTATGGATTTCAGGTTATGTTCAGTCAGACGATCGGGCGTTGGGATGGTACGAGGATGTCGGCCAAGGTTGTTGACATGTGCAATTGAGTCTTGTTATTTCCTACTGTCTCTTTTGATGTGGATGTTTTCCAAATTGTAAACTTATAGATTGTACTCGCGAGTACTTAGGCTTTTCCTTTCGGATTGTGATTGGTCTTCGTTGGAGTTACTGTATTTGTCGGTTGATGTTTATTATGCCAGTCGTACCGGACGTGTCGTTTTATGTTCTTGTTGTTAACAATTGTTTCCTTGCTAACCGAGACGGTTAGTCGAGTGGTGTTTTGTTGTGTTAGCCTGGTGGGTCCCATGTAGGGGTCCACGGCGCTGTAATACACCTTGAATATCTTGGGGGTGTTACACGCGTCTAGTCGATGAACTTCCTCTTGGTCGACCCTTATCTTTCGTATTCATTTATGGTTCAACGTAATGTGTTTGATCAGGATGAAGATAATCGTGGATAATAAGTGATACATTACGGACAACTGCAGGATCGCTCTGTCTGACCTCATCGGCAAGGGCTTGGAAGTACCGTTGGTCCTCCGATTCAGCACCGGTAGAAGGATCGACAAATTCGGTCCTGTCCACACCATCACTAATAATAAGTGTTTGCCAAAATATGTGAAGACGATTAACATTACATGGGGTCCGCGATTCCATAACTCTCTTGAGCTAACACGCACAAGGAATCTGATGGGTGGTTTGGAGTGCACAACCGCAACGATGGTACACTTGATCACTTAATTCTCTCATACGTGTCAATTCATTCGACAGTAATTGTAGACAATGATGGGAAACACGACAGCGCAAGTAGTTGAATGGAAAACCAGAGTACACCACACCTGTACGACACCTAGACTGTTCAAGTGTGTATCTGATCTGCGTTAATTGTGATTCAATCTCCTGGTTCACTTTGGTCCAGACGGTATCGAGGGCTCCGGTGGAAGAGTGGTTGTGTTTCCAAAATGAAGCACTTTATTCGTCCATGCAACAACGAACATCTCCTTGTATTTTAGCCATGTAGCCTCAACGTAGGATATCACCTTAGGATTCCATATCCATGTATCCTTCATGAGTTGCACCGCTTGATCGTATTCCTCTTCGGTCGCCGCTTCCATGATTTTCTTCCATTTCTCATTTTTTAACTTTTGGCCCATTTCTTTATCTTTTCCATAAATTCTGTAGACCTTGTCTTCAACATCCTTATTAATATGCCATGTACAAAGCAAGTGGGCACTCTGTGGAAATATCTCTCCAATAGGACGCATCAATCCCAACTCGCGATCCATAACAATAGCCGTCGGATGAACATCAAACCCAAGCAAAATTTTCAACTTCTCCAACACCCAGGCATAGCTCGATTCGGTCTCATCTTTCATAATTGCATAGGCGATTAGGAAGTTCTTGTTACATGTAGTCATCCCGACTATCTCGGGGAATGGCATCTTATACTTATTCGTTTTGTAGGTAGAATCCGTGCCAATGAACTATCTGTAGGTCCGGATTAAGTTGATTGATGTTAGATGTGCCATGAACAGGTGGGTAACAGTATTTGTATCCGGGTCGGCCTGCATCCAATGTACGTAGTTATTCGTCACAGCCAAATGGTGAAACTGACCGACGACATCTCTTTCTTCAAAATCATGCTTCCTCAAGTGGTCTCTATAGTTATAGATATGTCATCTAGTCGGTTTGTCCTCGGGAAATTCACTCTAAATAGCCTCCAAGATGGCACACGGCTTGGCTTGAGCAGCACTCATCTCACGAACAACTTGTTTGGCTAATTTACTGAGTCCATTCATTTGACGATGCCCCTCCGGATATACAATAAATGAGTGATTGTGCATACCCTTACTCCCACACATCGGTATGATTATCCAACCACTCAAGTCATGCAATTGTTCGGCCTTTATCTGAAATGTACACTTGCATTCTTTCGTCTTTGTGTCCTTTCATGCAGTGACATCCAAATCTCTTAATACCCCTCTGTACCATTCACCACGGTTACATCTCAATAGCTTTGTCTATCCTTTATTCTTGTACGACGAAATGATCAACTTGAAACCAATTTGAAGAGCAATTTTTTTGCCCAACCAATCGCATCACAATCACTATCGAATATTTCGTCATTGACAAAATAACCACTATAATCAATGCCGTCACTTTCAAATTCTTCCAATATAACCTGAAATTTTTAATTGACAGAATGTTAATAATAATACCAATAATATTATTATTAAAATTTAAAATCATGCAAAAAAGCGACCAGGCGTCCAGAAATTGCGCCTGGACCATGACAGAGGCATCTGGCATGGACGCCTGGCCACGGAGGCGTCTGAATCGGACGCCCAGACCATGGTACAGGCGTCTGCATCGGACGCCAAAACCATGTTACCAAAATCTTACTCAGCCATTTGAAATTGAATGAAGATCGGACCTGACCCGCCTGAGCTCGGACCTGACCCACCCGGACCCGCCTGACCCGCCTACCCGAACCTGACCCGCTTGATCCCGGACGTGACCCGCCTGAGTCCTGACCTGACCATTTTAGATTTTTTATTTAATTTAACAATGCCAAAAATGGTGTCGGTAAATAGAGGCATCGGTAAAAAATTACTGTCGAGCATTTTTCCAATGGTGGTTTGCCATCGGTAATGGCGTCGGTAAATCAATTACCGACGGCATTTTCTATTTTACCAACGGCCTTTGGCGTCGGTAAAAAATGTTTTTTTGTAGTGTCATCCAGCCTTCTATCATGAGACAGATATGAGTTTATTGCTGGATGAGAACTGGTTCATTTCACAATTTAAGCAAAATATGGACCAGTTCATACGTAATGTTATGGAAGGTATAGCACAAGGAAAAGCATTTGATGATGAATCTGAGAAAGAAAAGGAAGAAAAGAAAGAAGAAGAAGAAGAAGAAAGAATGAGGAGTAATAGCTGAAAAAGAGAAAGAAGTTGAAAAAGAAAAGAAAGAAGTAGAAAATAAAGAAGAGGAGGAAGAGAAGGAAGAAAAAGAAGAAGTTGAAAAGGATGAAGAAATGAAGGATAAAGAAGGGAAGGATAATGAAGATAAAGATGCACCTGATCGACCTCTAGCTCAGCTCAGCCCTCACAAGCTGAGAAGTCTGAAAGGCAAAAAAGTCAAGGGGAACAGTCTGGGAAAAACCCCTCTGATCAGAAGTCATCTGCTCAAAGGGTACCTGAAAAATCCAAATCACATACAGCAGAAGACACAGCTGAAACTACCCCATAAGCAACTATAGTTCAACTACCATCCAACATCACTGAGCTGATCAGATCAATGGTGGAAGAAACTGTTGCTAAGCTCCTGGCAACCGAAGTTAAACCTCAACTGATGTCCCTCAACACCGAGATGGACTCATTGCTCAATAAGAAAGATGCCTTACCTCCACCACTTTCTGTCATAATGCCATTGGGCATGCAAGATTTCATGTCCAGAGTGGAGGAGCAGCTAGCACAGATTCTTGATGCTGGCCTAAAGGGGTAAGAGATGAGAAAGGGGGAAGAGATGAGATCTAAGAGAAGGCAGGAGGCACTATCTTTGTTCCCTAGAAGTTCATCCACACCACCTCAAACCATTCATTACCCTGAGGCAGGAACTTAAAGTTCCCTAAAAAGGAAAGATATAGCTGCACCATCAGAAAAACCAGCAGCTAAAAGGAAGAGAACCAGGCATAAAGGACATCAACCACTTCAGTGGAAAGGAAAAGAGTAGTACTATGTGGAAGAATTCCTGCCTGCAGAAGCTGTACCTATGTGGGGAACAGCAAGGAAACAATTTATAGAAAAATACTACTTATGGGAAATCATTCAAGATCCTGAGAGTTCCCCTCAACAAATTTCCATTGACTTCATGGAGCTCAACTGGCCTAATCTATGGGAAATTTTGAAGAAGTATGCTAGGAAACACTTCAATGCATATCCAATGATCCCAGATTTTAGAGCTGAAGAAGCACCTACACTAATGAATGGAGAACTAGATGAGATGGACCTCCCAAAGGAGACCAGACAAGTTTGCACTGAGAACAAGTACACCTCACCTGAAGAACAAGAGTTTGCTTCTTCAGTAGTAAAAAAGAAATATGGGCTTATACCAGCTTCAAAGAGGCCAATAGGAGCAAAACCGATGAGGTCTCTCCCTCCAGGAAAGATCAAAGGAAGAGGAAGAAGAAGAGGAAGATAATAGTTTTTTTCTTTTTTGTTATCAATCACTTACTTGTAATTTTACATGTACTTTTTCATTTTACTTGTAATTTTTTCATTTCAGTTGTAAAAGGCATCTTGTAATCTTGAATATCATAAAGTTTATAACATTCGACTTGAATGGCAACCACTAATTGTCTCAAACAGACTAAGTCTTTACATTACATTACTTTACTTAAATGCATTTAATTACATTTGATCATTAAGTTTTTCCATCATCAAAATAGGCGGAATTTGTTAGGAATACTATTTTATATTTTGATGATGTTATCCCTGTATTCATGATTACTTCAAATGTATGTACTTAGCATTATAAAGAAGAACCAAATGAGTATCTTCTAAAAGCTTTAAAAGAATTAGGTTAAGTATTAATCAGGTTGATCAAGTAGAAATTCGGCTAAGTATAGAATAAGCAATATCAGCTGAGGGTTTGGTCAATGCAAGATAATGGATAGGTTTGACCGCAGGCGAGTTTATTATCAGCCGTGCTTTCAGACAAAGGAAATATCAGGCGAGTTTTACCCCAACTGAAGGCAGATGAGTTTTTATCAGGCGAGTATCAGTCAAAGGAAATATCAGCTGAGCTTGACCAAGACATAATATCAGGCGAGATTTTATCAGATGAGGTTTGGTCAAAGGATGATATCAGCTGAGGGTTGACCAAGGGAATATCAGCCAACTTTCTAAAGATAAGATATCAGACAGCTTTTATCCAGGTGTAACACCAGCCAGGTTTGACCAATATATCAGGCAGGTTTGACCAAGGCAACATCAGATGAGCTTTTATCAGATGATATATCAGCCAAGATCACGTCAACCAGCATTGAAAAGTCAACAATAACGGCTAGACTCATGCAGAGATAAAGCGAAGGGACAAAGTGATTGATCCCGAAATTTAAGGAATATTTTATTCCTAGAGATTCGCGTCCTGAAGACTTTTTAATTATAGTAATCAAGAAAAGCGGCGCAACGTGACAATACATCTTCAAACGGTCAGATTTGAAGAAAGAGGCAAAGCTTGCAAAGAGATGAACAGATAAACAATGAAGTCCATTCTCCAACGGACAGAATTGTTACAACATGCAACGACTATGAAGAAGCTCAAGATCGTACTATAAATATCTGATGAAAGATTGAGGAGAAATACGATGCGAACAATACTTACAAGCGAACAAAGCAATCAAAGTAAATATATAGCATCGTAAAGAGCTACTTTCTAAAGTCATATACAGAGAAGCTCTTAAGTTGGAGAAGACAACACTCTTGTCTTAAAGCTTGAGTAAGGGGTACTTCTTTTAACGAGTTTCTTAGAAGTTCAAGGTTGTAAACGCATCCACAGGTTCTTGATTGGAAGGTGATAGATAGCTTTGTTGAGGCATCCACAGGTTTTCGATCAAGAGGTTATAGGCAGCTAAAGAGGGAGTGCAACAACCACGGGTTTCCACTGGATGGAAGCTGTTGTAACTGAGAATTCATTGTAACAATCACTGGTTGAACTTTATAGTGAAATTATCTCCAACTGGTTTGGAGAGAAGTGGATTAGTAGAGGATTACCCCACCTCTGAAACCATTATAAGTGATTAGTGTGATTTATTGCTTTATCATCATACTTAACTGATGCATACATATTTAATTTTCCATTTTATAGTCAGCCGTTCTTCCGCAATATAGTTTACAACTGACAAGGTTACCTGATCATACGAGTAATCTTACATGATCTTACTATAGCTGTGATCTCTACACAGTTGAATTTAGTAAAAGTTTTTAAACAGTCTATTCACCCCCTAGACTATCCTCTGAGTATCTGTGACCTACAGTCCCCAACTTTTTCTCCTTCCTTCATTCGAGCACTAAAAAACTGTTTCGATATCTCATACTGAGCAATTTAGCTGTGCTCCCCAAAAAGTTCAGTCAGATGTGCCAGAATCGCCCTTGAAGAGGGCATTTTCTCTGGGTCCTCCAAAGCTCATTGTTCATAGAGGCCATCATGAAATCACGGCCCTTGACATCACCTTTGACCCATTTCTCATGGGCATTAACTTCTTCTTGATTTTCCCTGGTCCTTGCAGGAGCCGGTGGGATGTCCGCCTCTAATATGTATCTCAGCGTCTCCATACTGAGGACTATAGTCAGATTGTAGATCCAGTTTACAAAGTTGGGTCCAGTTAGAGTATTCTTTTCAAGTAGAATTGCAAGTGGGTTAATTGTCATTTTGAGAGATGTTTGTTAATTGCAGAGAATAATTTTAGATTTGTTAGTGATTTATTTAATTATGATCCGAGTAACGAATTTAAGGACTTTATTTATTCATAACTCGGCTCCCACTATTTTCTCGGTATTTACACACTCCCATGTGAAATCCGAAAGTCACGGTTGACTTCATAGTGGTGATCGAGTTTTTTACAAAGTTTAATCGAGGGCAACCCATACGGTTTCTATTTAATCATTGTTTATAAAATGGTATCTAACACCAACCTATCTAATGGATGATTCGCTCTTCTTTTACCCCCAGTTCACTTACCCTCAACCCATTCGGTTTCTATGGCTCACTGAATAATCTAAGTTTAAACTGCCAACTCCTACTAATATGACAATTGAATATCTCCCGGCAACCCATACGGTTTCTAGGGGTTTGATTTGTCACAACCAAAAGCATCTAATGCACTCTAAGAATTTATCAACCTTCCCCAAAAATATTACCCCGACATACTCGGAAGAATAATATTTCGGTTTAGATTTTCCATGAGCTTGACAGAGGGTAGGAAACCTCGTTACCTATATAACATAGTGTTTGTAAGTGGAGTTTAACGCGATTATATGTTATACTTGCATATTAATCCATTTATAAGCGCAGTTTGTCGGTTTGTTGTTTGTCATACAATATGAAAACATACACAACCTAAATCTAACAACATGCAGTTCATCAACCGTTCCTAAGTACCGAGTCATCATCAACTCGATAAAAATACAAGTAATCTAATTACAAGTCTTAAGTCTTCGTCTTCATGGCCGCTTGTCCTTCGCTCTTCGTCATAGCTAATTTATTATATTTATAGAACTTGCATCCCATACAAATTTACAAAAAAATATTGGCTCAAAACGGCCATTACAACCCCCATCGAATAAAGATTTAAAAACTAAGTCCATGACCTACATCACCATTCAAATAATAATGCAACAATCACATTAAAATTAATGGCATAAATGATAAATCTGAATATTGATCCAATCAATATAAAATTCATCCATCCATAAGAATTAATCCAATTAATTCACACAACCGTTAATTTTAAGATCTGGGCAAAAACAATATCTCACTAACTTAATTCCCTTAAGAATAAAATTACCATAATTACATCTTAGTCAAATTAAATCCAATTTAATTTGCATGAAATTAATTGACCAAAGAAAATATAAAAACGGTGTCGAAAAAGCTTACAGACCGCAGTCCGAAGGGCTTGGACCGGGGTCCCTCACAATATCGGACCATGGTCTCACAGTCTCGGACCACAGGACAGGCGCTGGTAGCCTCCCGGCAGCCCCGAGCTGCCGGATCCGGTCAATTTTCCGGCTCGTCTTTTCGTCCTGAATTCAAAAATATATTTTTCTAATTTTTATATTATACATTTAAATCAGTTTTTCAAAATACAGTAGATTTATATTGTAACATAAAATCATGAAAAATAATTTTTAGATCAACAATTAAACATTAACAATTATGATTCTAAATCATAAAAAAAGAAACCAAAAATTCCAAATGCTATCGAATATACGAGCACATAAACTTGGCTCTCATACCACTGTTGGGATTCGGTGATTAAAAACGAGTTACGCAGCGGAAAATAAATTGGTCCAACCGGATAAAACTAAAACCCAAAAATGGATCGATCAAGTATCGTATAAACGAATATAAAACGATGAAATTAAGAGATCATACCCTCGTAGGCCTTTGATAATATCTTATTGAAGGAAAAATTCTCGAGCCAATCTTTGATTGTTTCCCGTCACCAACACGAACACGAATCTGATTCGTTTAGCTTGATGAATGATCAAATATCGAATATGCCGAGTTTCTCTATGTTATCATGAGTCGGATATTGATCTGAAAAATTATATATCAGTTCGTTCTCGAAGAACACAACTAGGAATTGATATAGTATTTTTCTTCTCTTCTCTTCTTCCTTTTCTTTCTCTCAAAAGATGAACAAGAAAATGAAAATAAATTTTCTCCTCTCCTCTATTCCTTGGTTCGGCTGAGATGTTGTCTTAGGGTGGTGGTGGTGTATTGTTTGATGTTATTTTATAACATGATGTGAAAAGATTTCAAGATAACAATCTTGATCTCTTTTGTAACAATGTGAAAAAAATAAATCAAAACACACCCCACACCATGTCATAACAATCAAAGAAATCACATGGCAGGTTGGAGGAGATGAGGGGGCGGCCCACTTGGTTATAGGTGAGAAAACAAGTTGAGTTACTCGGTTCGTGTATCGGACATTCATGTATCTAGTCCGTTAAGTACACTTCATTTTATCTCAAATGTATTTATACTTAATAATTAATCCAATTAATTAATTTTATCAAATACAAAATAATAATAATATATTTCTAAGAAATAATTATTTATGAATTAAATTAATCACCCAATAATTAATTTCAACCCACATGACCACTATGATTTATCAAATAAATCAAATTAGATATCCAATATCCAATATTAAAGAGATAATAAATATATATTGTATCTATCAAATATCTTTATGCGCGACTCCATAGGTCCTCTTTAGTCGGCAATGGGAGGAACCAATGAGTACGGGTTACACTTAGGCACTCTAGTGCTCCGTACTGTAACACAACTAAGAACGAATGATAAGAAAATTCTAAAACCATTATGTCGTGAATATTGTATATGTATAAACCCTTCAATCATATGTACCGGTCAAGTATTAGGGTCACGGTAAAGTTAAACCCTATTGCAACTTGACTATATGCATTTGTTAATGCAAACCAAGATCACCGAGCTCTCGTGTATCAAACACAACTGAATGTAACTGCTTTGGCCAAAGACTTATGATCACATTTGCTATTAACCGCATAAGACATTTACCTGCTCACTTATAGGCGAAAGAATTCTATCTTGGTATTCAGTAGATACTGCTACTTGCCCACTGTTGCATTTCGAGGTTGACCCCGCCAACCGGTGATTGGATCGAACCAATCTAATGACTAACTTAATGTTACAAGTACATCTCCTACTGAGACCTCAAGTCAAAGGTCCACATATACCTGTCACAACCTTCCGATTCAGTCATTGACAATTCCTGAGTGATATCCATGTGATCAAATCGAGGTGAGTCGTGTTCGAGTATACTAATCCCATTAGCATACCTATAACATGTGCTCGCACTAATCCTTAGTGAAGATAGACACTCTATATGTAAGAGTACACATTATACAAGCCTTGTCTAAACTTACTGCCAAGTTAAATTTTATCGACTTGCGAACCTATTAAGCATTCGAACCCTAAACACTTCCAGTGCCTATCTCCTTATCTCCATAAGGAGTGGATGTCTGTTCTCAAATGCAAGGACTATTATTTTATATACCAAATCACAATGCATGTGATATACAATAATATAGAAATAATAAATGCCTTATTTAATATTCATAATTACAATACAATGCTCTCAGTCTTTTATCCCGGAGTGGCATTCGAGTGCATATTCATAACAGCAACAATAGTTGTTGGAGTATGGAAGAAAGGCTACAGAGACATCAATCATATGCGACAACACGAGTGCAATAGCAACCTCATATTATGTATTGCACTCGACAACAAAGCACGCCAATATTAATTATCACTTCACTTGAGATCCCATGCTGAATAAAATATAAAAATTGAGAAGGTCCATACCAATCTCCAAGCAGCAGACATCTCCACCAAGCCACTTAGTGAAGCAAGATTCTGTTGGCTTAGATATGAGTTAGGGCTCCTACAACTCTAAAAGTCTTGTAAGTAATTTCCATGTAAGTTGACTCAGCAACTAAGGGGGGACATTGTAGGACCCATGAGTACAATAATCCATGCTTAATATTGTACAAACAACAAGTAGGAAGGAATGTTGTAGAATGCCAAGAATAAATCGACCCAACCTACAGTTGTAAGGTGCATCAACTAAGGGGAATAATATAGGACCCATACATACAGTATGATCAATTACTTGATGTGAGAATTAAATCATATATGTACCATTCAAGGGGAAATATTGTATAAACTAGACATACAACAAGTATGCATCATAGAGCTTAAATGATATACATATTAATAGTTTGATCTTTGTCTCCATTTAAAGTCAATCTCAAACACTTTGCAAACCATGTGCCTCTTACTTATTTAAAAACCATTTGAGCCATGTGCTCTCGAAGTGACAGTTTGAAGGTATTACCTCATAGTTTGAATTTAAATCAACATTCATGCTTTGGAGGCTGAACATATCAGACATGGGACACCCATTAAATGCAATGTAGGTGGATTTAATGATCCATTACCCATGTCCAAATTCAGCTCCACCATCCATTTAAAAACAATTGTCGTCTCTTAAATTTGGCCATCTAAATTGAACTGCCTCCTACACTCATATAAACTCAGTCATAGAGACCTAATCCTTTTTACTGCCCAAAGCAATAGAAAAGAGGATACATCATACGGAATGAATAATTTCTAACTGTCTCTCAAACTCCAACATTGTAACACCCCCAGATTTAACCGGAAATATTACAGCACCGTGAGGCTAAAATATTACATCAACCCACAAGGCTAAAAGAATTTTTCGCAAACATTTACAAATGCCCATGAGGCCAACAACAGTACTATCTTTAAAAATGCACAAAGGTTTATAAAATCCATTTAACAAAAACCGTCGTAAAAACTCATTTGAAATCGCAAGGCCAAACAGCCGACACACAAAAGTTTAGAAAACGATTTCCAAAGTAATCTCAGTTACCAGATACCGAAAGAGCACTTCAAAATACTCACGCAGTGGAAAAAGACCAACCATAAAGATACTCTAGCAGCGGAATACAAGAACCAATCAAGAAACTCAAAGCACAAAACACGTCCTAGCCAGTATCCTCCGGGAAGCTCATCTCTTCACGACCGCTACAAGCTCGATACTCCAAGAACCTAAAAACAAATCCCACGACGGGGTCAGCCATAATATCCAACAATTATAACCGTCACAATACATTAATAATTACATACCAATGAGAATACAACATAAGAATACGACCAACGTAATCTTACCGTCATAACTTTACTTACTCGAGTAATTCTCATCCGAATAATCATTATCAAAGTTCGCATCTCGGACTCGATTAACCAATAAACTCGAACATAATATATGTATTGTACCTCAAACAATACTCAAGATTCTCAAACTATCATCATCAACTCACGATATGGAAATATACCATTTCTGACCAATACGAACCATCGAATAACATCATCAAATCCCAAGACGATAACCGATTGTCCATCAAAGACAAATACCAAGGAAATACGGAACATACCTCGAGATATGATGTGCCACGACAATCATATCAGTCTAATCCGAGATCAGATCAATGCAATACGGACACGGTCCTAACGCAAGACCTACAAATGCATACTCATATGACCACGTCAATATGCTCACAACAATAACAATGATGTATACTCAATGGAAATCCGACGATCCAGCGCCCTCAGCATAGATCCCCTTGATGATCCTATCAGATCATCATAAGATGGATAACCAACAATACACATGTGAATAACAACACATGATAAAGTCAATGATGCAAATTCACAAGATTTCATCAACACAATTGTAATACCCGAAATTTTGATTTCCGGTAATTTCTTTTTTTTCGGCAGAAGTCCATTTTGATTACCAGCTCATGACCGTTTCGTCATTCTGAGAATGATTAATTCTACACTTTTTGTCATCTGAGTTCGTTTCGGTGTCGTTCTGTTGAATTCCGTGTTCTTTAGCGACTTTTCCACGTATGAGTTCGACTTTGTTAGATCGCCATTAAGTTTTGGAAACTCCAAAAATTCTGAATCTTTGCAATATTATAAATCATCGAGTTAGCTTTCCAATGGTTCAAACGGTGAGTCAATCGGAGTCCGGACGAGGGAGTTATGGTCGAAATAGCTAAGTCACTCTCATTCCCGATTTTTGCCGAGCACTCGTACCTTGTGCCGCGCACATGCCGGGCAGACCGCGGCACACCGCCGAGTCACCGCCGGCAGATTTGGCCTCGTGCCGCGCACACTCCCGCTGGGCCGCGGCACACCGTGGCACTTATTTAAGGCCCTGCAGACGGGTTTTTGGCCATTTTTCTCCTTCTTCTCCTTCTCTTCCGCGGCTGAGGGTGTGCTTATCATGGAGCCATGTTGTTTAACAAAAAATCCACGAAGTTCTTGAGTTCATAACATTAATCAATCATCCTACATCATCCTTTGATCCAGCGAATCAAGGTAATCTTTCTTAGAACCCTAGTTTTTTGAATTTTGGGGTTTTTGCATTTTTGTCCGATTCGTTCCGTATTATTGATTAATTCATGATGGGTATGATTAATCTTGGTAGTATTCTTATGTTTAACATCATTTAATCCATTGTTCTTCGTCGAATCGAAGTATATTTCTTGATTTCCTTCAAATCGACTTTTTGGGGGATTTGTTCTCGATCTCATTTTTCATCCCTTTTTGATGGATCGATTGTGGTTAAATGATGTTGTTAAACACATTCTATAGATTGTATATCCATATTTCAACTTGGAATTCCGTTTTCGTGTTTTGTCGGGACGAATCGTGTTCTTGGCCGTTTTGGGGGAAATCCTTGAACTTTCGTCATTTGTTCTTTGAATTCAGCGGCTTTGGGTCGTACTTTGGAATTCATTTTTGTTGTTATTGTCTTCGTTCGTAGTTCATTATTGCGAGTTGGCGATCGGTGGAGTCGGCGAGTTCGTAGTCGGTTCGTGTCAACCTACTTCGGTCGATTCTCCGTGTTGTTCTTATTCGAGGCAAGTACCTTGTCCATACTTTTCTTGTTTTGTGGATATGATAATTGGTGATCATCTTGGTATGTTTGTTGATTGTTTGAAATGAGTTTTCAAAAGATTTGGTTAGCCTTGTTAAAGGCCCTCTTTCAAAACCGTGTATGTTTTGTGATTGGTGTGTTTCGTGAACGAGTATGTGAATCTTATGGATATGTTTGGTGTTGATGTTGCGCTTGATAATGCGTGTGTGCATATATTATCTCTTTTCGGTGCGTTATGGTTTGACGTGGTGTTTTGCTAAGTGTTTGATGCTTCTTGGTGAATTGTTTGGATATCCTTGATATGTTGCTTGTGCATGATTACTTCGCTCACCGTGGGTTGGTTCGATGGGGCCACGACGGGAATTCCAACGGGTTGCGCCCTGGATTCACGAGTGGTGAATGTATTTTACTCACCTCGGGGGGTCCGACGGGATCACGGAGGGAATTCCAATGGGTTGAGTCTGGGATTCACGAGTAAAAACTTCACAGGTTGGTGTTTATTTAGTGAACGTGTTTTTCTCACCTCGGGGGGTCCGACGGGATTATGGAGGGAATTCCAATGGGTTGAGTCCGGGATTCACGAGTAAAACCTTCACCGGTTGGTGTTTATTTAGTGAACGTATTTTACCTACCTTGGGTAGGTTCGACGGGGCCTCGAAGGGAATTCCAATGGGTTGAGTCCGGGATTCACGAGTAAAAACTTCACGAGTTGGTATTGATTTATGTCCGTTGAGGACACGTGACTTGGGTTTTGGGCCCTGTGATCTGTTGTCAGTTTTCTATTTGCGAAAACAAAACCTTTGGGTTGTGCCCCTATTGATTTTGGAAAGATAAGGATTTGATAATCCTAAATTGTTTCTATTAAAACTCTCGATGGCATTTTAAACTGTTTCATAAATTATTTCCCCTTAATTGTGGTCTTTCGGTTTCAGAATGTTTTACCCAAACTCTTGCCTCGGGAAGTACTTTTCGTTACTTTTGGATTTTTGAGGATTCCTGGTTATTGCTATTCGTGGAATGTGAATTGTATGGCTCGTATTTGCACTTTGTTCTTGCTCTAGCAAAACAGTGGAGTTTTGCTAACCCCCGAGTATTCGGGATGTGGATGTCTGTTTTTGCATTCAGGTTTGGGAGCATAACACAGGGTCGGCACAAAGGATGATGAAAGATGAACGATACTAATCACACGAGGACCCGTTGATGTTGTATTGGTCTAGTTGTATTTTCTTTTCCGCTACAGTATCTTTTCCCCGTTGTACGGGAGTTTATTGTATTTCGACCCCTGCGTGGGCTGGTATTGTAATCGAGTTGTATGCTTTATTGAAAGGCCAAATCGGTCTACTGAGTCATTTTAGCCTTAAAGGCATTGTCGATATGTTTAATGATGTTACTAGCCTGGTAGATCCTTGAGGAAAGGTTCTACGTAATATCCCTGAGCAGATTGGGGGTGTTACATAAATGGTATCGGAGCTTAGGTTGTGGAAACCTAGGCTGTCGGGTCAGTGGTGTCTGTTGAGTTTTTGTCTCATCGGATTTTGTCTGACTAAGTCGTGTCGCGACGCGTCGTCTGAGTTTGTTGGTCGTGATTAGTATCGTGGGCGATCATCATCTTCGTGCGACTTGTGGATGTAAGTCTCCCTTCTTTGTGTTGTGTCTCGTGTGACACGAGCTATTTTTATGACTATTTGTTAAGTGACGGAATCCTCTTATGGATTTTGATTTCTTGATACGTGACTATTTGACTCTCATATTTCGTTCATGTGAGGAGTAGTTGTAATATCCAGATTTATTACTGTGTATTTTACCTGTATTCGAACCCTGTATTATTCGGATCTGTGGTTTTGATTATTGGAGTATGATATTTCTTGCATTGGCACCCTTGTACTTAAGTATAACAACATGCAAATTTTCTCATGCAAACTCTTGATAGCGCACGCTAAGAATGTAGCTTAACGCGCGCTATCGGCTATTACTAGCGCACGCTACGTATGTAGGAGTTGCGTGCGCTAGACATTGAATTATTGAGGTAGGTGGCTAGCACATGTGCCAGCCGGGACATGGGTCCGGGTAAGATTCCCGCGGACGAACCTGGACAGTTTTGGAGTCAACTCTTATTAGCGCGCGCTAAGGAATGCTTAGTAGCGTGCGCTAATTAACTAAAGTGCAGAATATTATAAATGAGACAACCACCCGGACTGAGTTATGTTAATCCTTCGTTTAGGAACCGTCGTTTTCCACCTGAACCGTTCGTAGTCGTTTTTCATTCCCGATTCTTCAAAGATGTCTCAAAGGCAAGTACTTTACATTTGTTTACACGTTCTAGTATTTGAATTATGGCCTTTCGTGGTTGTGTGGATGTATATATGTATGTTCACCTAGGGATTGGTCCGACGGGGCCTTTAGGGATACGTTGCCGTGAGTTTCGTATCGCGAACTATGGTTAACCACCAAGGGATGTCCGACGGAGCTCTACGGGGTGCGGTGGCTGTGAGTCTCGTACCAATGTTAACTTTGAAATGTTTTGTTGGAGAAATGTGTTTTGTGCTTGTGCACCGTAAAATATTCCGGAATATAAATGATTTCTAAAATAATTTTTGACGCATATTTTCATCTGAATAGAATGGTAGTTCAAATGGATTGTACTTGCACTAGCAGTTGCCGCTAACCCCTTAAACGGGGGAAATACTTTTTGTATTTCGGGTACAGGTCTTGGAGACAAGCGAGCATACGAGCCGTATGAGAAGGATGGGCAGACATGATACTGTTCAGTAGTCATTTGTTGGTGTTCTGTCATGTCGTTTGTTTATTGGTGTCATGTTTTGGGATTTCTGTATTATGAAATTGGTTTAAGTACTCGAGTACTTCCTTTTTGAATTTTTTAATGTTGTGTTCCCGTTTTGGGAAATGGATTTGATGTCAGATTGTATTTGTCGGATTTTAGTCTTTTATTTGAATGTCGTGGTTTGATAAATTGTTCGATTATTAGTGATGTATGTCCTTGTTGTTTGTCGGGTCGGTTTGTTAGCTAGGTGGATCCCAAAGTGTGGGGTCCACGGCGCTGTAATACGCCCTGAACGTCTTTGGGGTGTTACAGGGTTGCACTAGGAGTCCTAACCCTAATCCTCCTTAAGATTCCTAGAGTAGTCCAAAGCCTATAATAGGATTTAGGGGGGTTGGCCGTGCATCATCACATAACACAAGGGTTTTGATTTTTCTTCTAAGTGTTTAATTATGGATCTTGACTTGTGTCTTTGATTCCACAATTGAGATAACACTTTAATTCTTGCTACAAATCGGAATTACTTGAAGAAAAAGAAAAAATTGAGAGTTGTGAGGAACATAATTTCGGACGATCCCTCATTGAAGTCCAAGCAAGATTCGGTAGCTTGTTGCCCACACAATGTTCGGATTAAGGCGAGAATTATACTCTAGAAGATTTTGAGGAAGAAATCAAGATAGCAACCACTCGGCCTCAAAAGGTAAATATCCTATGATCTTTTAATCTAGATTAGGATATTGGTTTTACCAACAAGATTATTCAATAAATAATAAATAATATCTAAACTCCGTATTAATCTTAGTAGTTAATCAATTAGCATGCCTAAAAAGGTTTTGTACTTGTGGATGCGTAAAATACTTTTATCAAATTTTCCCCAACTTTGCTTCCGCTGCGTTTTATTTTCAACAATCGGTATCAGAGCCATATTTAGGGCTTTGCTATTTTAATTAATTTTGGTGATTAATTGATAGCAATTTAAATTTTCATGTAATTTGATATTGGAATATTTTGGTAGATGTGTTATTGGAGGGAATATGATCCAATTATCATGGTTATGTGAATGGTTAATTTATTATTTTTTATGAAATTGTTGGTTTGGCCCGATTTTGAGGCATGTAAAGGTTTTCCCATGAGAAAATCCACGGGTAGATCTAGGATCTTAATTTTCGTGTAATTTTGCTGGAATTCGATGTTTTTTCTATAAAATTGTAATCGAATTTGGAGAAGATAAAATCACGAAGATGTAGAGTAGAACCGGGACACCTGCAGCTGACCAAAGAAGACGCGGCGCGCGAGCAGCACCGACCTGCACGGGGCCGCGGCGGCATGTTTCACCCGGTTCGCGGTTCGGCCTGCCGCCCAGCTTTTGATCCGATGCTTTCACCGCCATTCATTGCGTCTGCTGGAGAGTCGTGATTTTATAATTGATTTTTTCATGTAATTAATTTAGCATAAAGTGAAAATTTTAATTTTGGAAATCCACGGCACGACCGTGTAGGAGTGACGAGATGCTTGATCCAGTGGAAGATATCGTGTTGAAGATTTTATCGGATTTAATTCGGGGACGAAGACCATGATAATTGGATAATTTTATAATCCATGCTTTTATTTTGGTTTTTTACTATTTTGATGTATGGATTATGCGTGATATATTTTCTTGCATACTAGGATGAGAACAATTAAAACCTTAACGCTAAAATAACTAAGTGATTAAATTGATTATTTTGTTTTAAAATAAAATTAAACTGGTCTCCATAATTAATTTAAATTGTAAAGTAATTAGCATACACATTGACGTTAGGGTCTTCCTCCATATCAGATGTGCTAATTATAGGTTCACTGGTTTCAAATTTCATATGATAACAAAAGGCAAATATTATTTTTATGATAGGACCTCTCCATCCGTAGTACTATTATTTATAAGATAATATTTTAAGGTTGTTAAATTATGGTGTTCACTTTGGTGTATTAATTAATAAGCTCCCCATCGGAGTCTATGTTAATTAATAGATGGCCAAGAGAAACCAACTATTAATGTTACTTGTCATAACGTAAATTGACTAGATAGTAATATTAAAGACGTAAACTATACTTGAAAAATGTGTGTGTAAATATCCAAACGATCGTGGCTTGCATGTGTGGTTTCTTCGAGGTGTTGGTTGCTAGCATATATAATGTGTTTTGAGGTTTTTCAATATTTTTTCTATGTATTATGTGATGAATGTTTTAATTTTATCTCAGATGTATTTGAATCCACTTGCTGTAATTCTCAATGAAAACAAACTTGATGGCACTAACTTTGCTGATTGGAAACATAGTCTAAATATTGTCTTGACTGTTGAAGAACACAAGTTTGTTGTAACTGAGGAATGCCCATTCGAACCAGATGCAGATTCGACACCTGATGAGGTGAAAGAATACTACAAATGGAATATATCCGATGAGATGGCTCACTGTTACATCTTGGCTTCTTTAGCAAATGTATTGCAGCATCAACATCAGAGTATGGGCACAACCGTGGAAATGATGAAAAATCTTGGCGAAATGTTTGGTCATCAAAACCGGGCGGATAGGCAAAATGCTATGAGGGTCTTGATGACGACCCAAATGCCTAAAGGAACCTCAGTAATGGATCATGTTCGAAAGATGATTTCTCATCTAAACGAACTTGATAACTTAGGGGCTACTATCGATGTGTAAATGCAGGTCTATATCACCCTAGGCAGCTTACCTAGGAGCTGTGAGCAGTTTCGCCTAAACTAAAATATGAATCATAGGAAGTATACCTTGGCGGAATTGCTGACAGAGCTTCAAGCTGCGGAAGGACTCTTCAGATAGGGGTATCAAGTTCTTGTAGCAACTGTTGTTTCAACTTCTAAACCTAAATAGGGAAAGAAGAAGAAACAAGTGGGCCAGAAGCAAGTGGCAACTCTCAAGGTAAAGACCATGGCTCCTCATCCTGAGGCGAACAAAAAGCTAAAGGGAAAGTGCTACAAGTGCGGTCAGAAAAGACATTTAAAAGTGGACTGCTCTTACGAATAGTATGTATCGGGCACTAGTAGTCAAAACATATTTGGCAGCTTGTTGTACCACTTCATGGATAGTAGTTCAGGCTCCACTGATCATGTTTGCTTTGACTCGCATGGTTTTCAGGAAACCAAGCAACTTATGCGGGCGAGATCACCATCAACTAGGGTGATTATTCCAGGTTTATGATTGTAACTGTGGGCGTCGTGCATTCAAAGATTAGTGATAAAATATTAGTACTTAATAATGTATTACTGGTACCCGATTTTAGAATGAATTTAAATTTAGTTTCTAAATTGAGTTGTGATGGTTATTCAGTTTCTTTTGATGGTGATGCTACTATTAGAAGAAATGGTGATTATGTTTGCAAAGGTATCTATATTGATGGACTGTATGTCATTAATATTGCATAAACTCCTATGTATAAACATACATCGCTTAACTCTTTGTCTAAACCTAAAAAGATAAAAGAACCTTCAAGCATAAACCAAACATATCTATGGCATCTACGGTTAGGTCATGTAAACCTTAGAATAATTCAAAGATTTGTAAATGATGGCCCATTGGATGACCTCCAAGTTGAGTCATTTCCAATTTGTGAATCTTGCCTGGAATGTAAAATGTCCAAAATGGTTGTCAAAACCAAGGGAAACCGTGCTCAGAACGTGTTAGAATTGGTTCATACGGGTGTATGTGGTCCAACGAACATCCGGGCTAGGGGTGGTTCCGAATACTTCATCACATTTATAGATGATTATTCGAGATATGGATACATCTATTTGATGCGACGTAAGTCTAAAGCCTTTAACAAGTTCAGAGAATTCAAGGCTGAAATGGAGAAGCGTCATAGAAGATCGTGGTGGCGAATACCTTAGCAGAGAGTTTTTGGATTTCTTGGCAAATGAGGGGATTTCATCTCATCTCAATGCACCAGGAACTCCACAACAAAATGATGTTGCTGAGAGAAGGAACGTAACTCTTTTAGAAATATTAGGTCAATGATGAGTTACTCAGATTTACCTATTTCATTTTGGGGGTACGCCTTGGAAACAACAGCCTACATTCTAAACTTGGTGCCTTCAAAACCAGTTCCAAAACACCCACAGAACTATGGAGTGGGCGAAAACCCAGTCTAGGACATGTTCGGACTTGGGGTGATCTAGCACATATGCTGAATAAGGATGCTCATATGTTGGCATCTCGTACAGAGGTACGAGTGTTTGTAGTATACCCTAAGGGAACGGAGGGTGTCTTGTTCTATAGTTCCCATGATCAGAAGGTCATTGTTAGCACGAGTTCTCGATTCCTTGAAGAGGATTATGTGATTAGTCACAAGCCCATGACTGAAATAATTCTGGAAGAGTTAATGGGCGAGACTTTGTCTATACCAATCATACAAGCACCAACTAACACTGCACCACGTATCGATTTTGAGACTTTTACATCGACTCAGGATTTGCCTCATTGTAGTGGGAGGGTTGTTCGTCAACTGTAATGATTCATAGGCATGGGACAGTCTTCGGACTCAATCTCAGGCAAAAATGAATACGATCCCTAGACTTACAAGTAGGCAATCCAAGATAAAAATGATGACTCTTGGCAAATAACAATAAAATTAGAAAAAGGATCTATGAATTCCAATCAAGTCTGGGAGCTAGTAGAACTACCTGATAGGGTAAAAGCCATTCAGAGTAGGTGGGCTAGAAGCAAAATAAAGGAGGTGACGGGAAGATTGAAACCTTCAAAGCAAGGCTTGTAGCGAAAGATTACACTCCAATAGAGGGCATCGATTATGATGAAAACTTTTCACTGGTAATCATGGTTAAGTCAATCCAGATTCTTCTAGATATAGCTGCGCATTTGGATCTGGAGATTTGGCAAATGGATGTCAAGACTGTATTCATGAATGGAAGTTTAGACAAGGAAATCTACATGAGCCAACCAAAAGGATTCATTGCTGAAGGAGAAGAGCACTTAGTGGCAAGCTTAAGAGATCCATTTATGGACTTAAGCAAGCATCTAGAGCTTGTAACACTTGATTTGATAAGGTTGTCCAGTCATATGGATTCGTCCGATGTCCGAGTGAGAGTTGTGTGTATAAGAAATGCGATGGAAATGTGTTGGTATTTCTTGTACTATACGTAGCTGATATCCTTCTGATTGGAAACAACGTGAAGGAGTTGTCGGACATACGAGTATGACTGTCTGAGAAGTTTGATATGAAGAATTTGGGAGAATCAGCGCACATCCTTGGGATCAGGATCTTTTGTGATCTGAAGAAAAAGGATGTTGTGCTTATCTCAAGCATCCTATATCGATACAGTGCTAAAGCGGTTTAGCATGGAGAATTCCAAGAAAGATTTTCTACCTTAGAGACATGGAATTCGACTATCTAAGGATATGTGTCCTAAGACACAAAGGAAGATAGATGACATGAAGCTAATCCCTTATGCATCAACGGTGGGAAGCCTCGTGTATGCTATAATTTGCACTAGACCAGATAACTATCATGCCATAGGCATAGCTGCTAGATATCAGTCGAACCTAGGACCTGGACACTGGATTGATGTCAAGCACACACTCAAGTACCTGAGAAGGACTAGGGAGTACATGCTAGTATATTAATCAGACGACCTATGTCCAGTGGGTTATACTAACTCAGATTTTTCATCGGACAAAGAAAAGTCCAAGTCTACTTCAGGTTCTGTGTTTACTCTGGGAGGTGGAGCCATTAGGTGGAGGAGTGTGAAGCAAAAATTCATCTCGGAGTCTATCATGGAAACCGAGTACGTGGCAGCCTCTGAGGCATCCAAAGAGCCAGTATGGATCAAGTACTTCCTACAGGACTTAGATGTGATTCCCAAATTGCCAAAGGGTATTACACTTTACTGTGATAATACCGGTGCAGTCGCAAATTTGAGAGAACCAGGAGCCCTTAAGGTAAGTAACATATCAACCGAAAGTACCACATCATACGAAACTTCGTAAAGGAATGAGATGTAGTTCTAGCTAGGGTTGCACTAGAAGATGATATAGCCGATCCTTTCACGAAAGGCGTACCCTCAAAGGTTTTTGAAAGGCATGTGGAAGGAATGGGATTACGGTGTATGGAAGCATTGCTTTGAGTATAAGTGGGAAATATGATAGACTGTGTAATAGAGTAGTATACTTAAAAGCATGCTTTGAGTATAAGTGAGAGATTGTTAGAGTTGTATACTGCAAAACATATTTTATGCTAGTATTACCTTATTTCTCTGTAACTACATATGAGAATATTAATTACATTTAATCACATGTTTTGCATATGTATTGACGTTATGGTTATGCAAATTTAATGTCTAATTATTTTATATTGTAGATAATATTGTGCGTTGGTGTCATACGGAAGATCACATTATCAGTGCCTTATTAAATAATATAATAGTTCACAACCTATATAATTAGTAGACAAATTATATGAGAGGTTGTTATGTATGCTTGAGATTAGTTGATCTTGACTATTGGCATGCATTAGCGTGTTTGCATACTTTGAACTAGATCGCAGTGAGATAGTGTCTTCTGTAGAAGAACGTAAATCTCGAATAATTATTATTTCTTAATTCTAAGTATATAATATTTAATTATATTTTATAATATTTATTGCTTTGATTTACCATGGGTGAGAGTCACAGTGATTGACTCACTATGCTTCCTATCTTGGGCAATAATAATATGATAACTAGAAATCATGTCTCGACTCGTGCGAGTTGATGATGTTCCCTTAAGGAGCTCTATAATGATTATTATATTAAACCCTGCAGGTGGATTTAATTCTGATATAATAATAAGGTTCGAGTGGTACTATCTTGGATAAGAAATTAATTAATTAAAGTGTCAGTAGCTTATATCTTAATCACGGGAAATAATATACTTAAATAGCGTGCCCGATTCCGTAAATTGGGATTTGAGTTGGAAGTGTAATATTAATTCTTTAATGGGTTGAATTGATATTAGTGAACTTAACCATATTTGGAAGGGCTTAATATGGAAGGTTGGGTTGCACTAGGCATCCTAACCTTAATCCTCCTTAAGATTACTAGAGTAGTCTAAAGCCAAATGAGGGGGGGCGGTTTAGCCGTGCATCATCACATAACACTAGGGTTTTGATTTTTTTTCTTCTAAGTGTTTAATTGTGGATCTGGACTTGTGTCTTTGATTCCATAATTTAGATAACACTTTAATTCTTTCTACAAATCGGAATTACTTGAAGAAAAAGAAATATCGAGAGTTGTAAGGAACATAATTTTGGCCGATCCCTCATTGAAGTCCAAGCAAGATTCAGTAGCTTGTTGCCCACATAATGTTCGGATTAAGGCGAGAATCATACTCTAGAATATTTTGAGGAAGAGATCAAGATAGCAACCACTATGCCTCAAAAGCTAAATATCCTATGATCCTTTAATCTAGATTAGGATATTGGTTTTACCAATAAGATTTATTCGATAAATAATAAATAAGATCTAAACTCCTTATTAATCTTAGTAGTTAATTGATAAGTGTCAGTTTTATACACTTACCCGTGATTAGTATTGATATATTTCACCCACAATTATGAGCTAGTCTACTCGTTTTTGCTTTAAATTAATTAGTTTTTAATAATATTATTTTTATAGGATGAAGATGTAAATTTAGCCTTAATCGGATTGAATTACTGATTTACTCAAGAAATAACATGTTTATAAAATATTCTCTATATTGAGTTTTTATGTATTCATGTTGTAGAGATTTTTGATACGAGTTCAACAGTCTTTCCAGATTTAAAATCAGAGTTATATATCAAAAGTTATCATCCGGAGAAGATTTGGGGCGAAAACGCAAGAGTCTAAGAAATTCTGGGCTGAAAATGAAGTCTGAATCTCCATACGAGCGTACAAATAAAGTTACGGCTATAACTCACACAGAAACTAATGTGCAAAAAGCCGAAGCCATGTTACGGCCGTAACACCTGAAAGTTACGGCCGTAAGTCCTCTATGTTACGGCCGTAACATCTGAAAGTCACTGCCGTAACTCTTGACAGATGTATGATCATTTTTAAATCTTTTATACTTTTGGTCTATTATTGAGGGGATGGCTGGCCTTGTTCCGATCTAATGTAATAATGTTGGATTTTTGGGGCTATTAGATGACTTTAGGTGTATACATAGACTCCTTAGATCCATCATTCATGATCATTCATCTTATATTTTTCTTACTTTGTAATACTTTTCTTTATGTGAAGAACACACTTGTGTTCTTGAGAGTGTATGTAATAGTGGTTTAGCTTATGTTGTTGAGGGAGTTTATTGCTTCTTTCTCCTTTATCTACTAAGAGAGTTAGTATCAATTCTTTCCCTTTTTCAACTAATAATGACCACTCAGGCTTGTAAAATGTTGAATAAACCCTTCATGGGCTAAGTTATCCTTAGTTGGGATTATAAACAAGGTTTGTCATGTTATTTAAGTTTGTATAAAGATCTATTATGGATTACTTATTAATGTGTGTGATTTTCATTGTTTTACCAATCTTTATTTATTTGGCCAATAAATGACAATATTTATGGTTTTCATATGTATCGAAAGAAAATATGTTGATTAGATCAAATGATCTTCACTCTAAGTTGTTCTAGGGGATAGAAATATACCTCCAGACCTTAGATGATTCCTTGAGTTATTTTCATAAAACCTAATGCTATGTATTGAAGCCAATCAATATAGAAATATAGTGGATTCATTCAATATATAAGGGGCGTTTTGACATTCGAAAGAGGAACCATCTTTATAAGGAAAATCGAATCTACACAACATTATAAGTGAATACATCTTATGATCTCTTATACATCTTCTATAACTAATGATGAACTAAGTTTGTAATTCCAACTATTTTATTTTTACCTTTTATTAATCTATTATTAGTGCAATCTTTCATTTCCTTAAATTTTAGAACTATTATTGCATTTTCCTTGCAATTGTCAAACCAAAAATTTTTAAATTGTGTGTTTCGCTCATCTAGATCTCTATAACAAATAGATAAGTAGTGTATAATTCAATATATAACCTAACTTCCTCGTGGGATCGATAAACCGGACTCAAAAAGTCCACTTACTACTTGATACGATATCGTGCACTTGCGATAGTTACACAAAAGACGTGTCAATAATTAATTAGCATGCTTAAATAGGTTTTGTACTCGTGGATGCGTAAAACACTTTTATTAAATTTTCCCCAACTTTGCTTCTACTGCGTTGTATTTTCAACAATCGGTATCGGAGCTATATTTTAGGGGTTTGCTATTTTAATTAATCTTGGTGATTAATTGATAGCAATTTAAATTTTCATGTAATTTGATATTGGAATATTTTGCTAGATGTGTTCTTGGAGGGAATATGATCCAATTATCATGGTTATACGAATGGTTAATTTATTATTTTTTATGCAATTGTTGGTTTGGCCCGATTTTGAGGCATGTAATGGTTTTTACCGTGAGAAAATCCACGGGTAGATCTATGTAGTACCCGGTTGTAATTCAGTCATTATCATTCAGTAATTTTCATTCAATAATGTTCACTTGTTAATAATCATTCATCATCCACATTCATTCATTCGTGTTCACCGTTCGGAATAACTTCGAGTCGTGTATGGATATCGTCCATTGTTTCAACCTTGGTTGGAAATCGAGACACGAATATTATCTTGATTATTTTAATTGATTCATTAGTCGATGTTGACATTGGAGTTCATGTCATTTCAAATCTCCTCATTGTTCAAAACGTACTATTGTTGGGCGAACCCTTGTAATCATTGCTTGGAACCACCGTTTTGGGGTTTCCGCTCTTCCATTTCGTGTTATTATTTCCCAAATATTGAATCTTATTGCTTTTATTCTCTTTCCGGGTTGTTTTTCATCATTTTAGGACCTGAGGGGTGTGAGCCGCAGCACAAGGGAGTGTGCGCCGCGGCACACACATGTTGCAGAATTCTGGCCGACCCTTCTGTACCGGGGGCCGCGGCTCCTGCCGGCAGGGCCGCGGCACGCTGCCGAGCCACTGGGCAGATTTCTGGCCCTGTGCCGCGGCAAACTCGGCCGAGCCGCGGCACACTGCCGAATGCTGGGGGCAGATTGTGGCCCTGTGCCGCGGCACACTCGGCCGGGCCGCGGCACACAGTGCAGACTTCATTATAATTGCGTTTTGTTGAGGAGAACAAGCTCTTTTCTTCATTTCACTTCTTCCTCTCTTTCTTGGGGCGATTTTGGGGTGTTTTAACATCATCAAAACTCAGAGATTTTCATCTTCTTCAAGTTGTAGTGTGGATCAACAACATATTTGTGGATTCTTCATCCTAATCTAAGGTAACTTCTTCAACCCTTGAATTCGATTTTGAGTTGGAGCATGATGTTTTGGATGGTATAATCATGAATTGTGATGGATATACGTATGATTATGAGTTTTTACGAGTTATCATCGGATTGTTGGAAGTTTTTCTGAATAACACTTTGGAGGTTGACTTGGAGTGGGGTTTTGCAATTTAATGTTATCGTAAACTCGATTTGAGTATTTTGTTTGAATTATCAATTGTATTGATGGTGTTTTGGTGGTTTGGATCATTCAATAGAAGTTGGTTTTCGATACAAATGGGATTAGTTGTTTGGAATGGGAGTTTGTTTTCAAGGTGTTTGTCGAAATGCCTCAATGAGTTTGGATTTATTGTATCGACATCTTGAGTTGGTTATGATCGCTTTTGGTTCGTATATTAAGCGAGTTGTTGATAATTGTGTTATTCAAGGTTGTTCGAGCGACCGGTAGTTTCCCTTAGGATGTTGTTCGAGAGAGGACGTATCATCACCGGTGTTAATGTAAGTTAATTCTTACTCGGTTAAAAGGATATTCTTTCGTTTTTGTTGTTGTTCATTCATAATCATAACTCATTCATAATGTATTAACCATATTGAGACATGTAATTGTCGAATAATCACTTCATTCACGAGGAACGACGGTTCCAATCATTTCATTGAGCTATCATTCACTTCACTATTAATTCATCTCGGTGAGTCATTCTTGACTTTGTCGTATTATTATTCATTGATATTCATCATGGTCATTCTCGTTCATATGACCTTCTGGGTTCATATTGCGTGGCCGGGTGGTGATGTGTGGGATTTTTAGTTGGGCACATGATGGTCATGTGTTCGGGTTTACCGACACAATGGAGTGTGCACACGGTAACGTACCTCCGTGAGACTAATTAGGTACAAGGACAGGTGTGTCCGGTCACTCGTCTTGTGCACATGCACATACCATTACGGGCGTACTACGATGCCCCTCTTCAGCTTAAATTCATAACTAAAGGATATTTCATAATTGAGATATATCATGATTGTGTATATTCAACCCTTGAGGATTGTTGTTCGTAAATCCCGGCCGTTGGGGGATATTGTTTTCAGGTCATGGCAAGGCAAAAGCACGGGAAGAGAACGTTGACGGCGAGGAGTCCCAGTGATACTAGTAGGGGGCCCCAGTCCTTTCAGTCATTCTTGTTTCTCTTCATTTGTATTTCCGCTGCAAATTCCGTTTGGGATATTTATTTATTCAGGGTGGTGTATTTTATCTTCATATAAAATATACTAGTATTCTGTATTGTCCTGGTGTATTGTACTTAAGCTCCTCATCAGAGTATTTGATAATATAATGTAGTTCGGTACTACAATTATATTATTTAATGTATTAATTTTCATTCACCTGGTGGGTCCCAGTTGGGATTTCACGGCACTGTAATAGCCACTTAGTTTGGGGTGTTACAATCTAGGATCTTAATTTTCGTGTAATTTTGCTGGAATTCGATGTTTTTTTTCTATAAAATTGTAATTGAATTTGGAGAAGACAAAATCACGAATTTGGAGCAGAATTGGGACACCCATTGCGGCAAAGAAGACGCAGTCGCCGAGCAGCCACGGACCGCACGGGCTGGGGGCATGGCGGCTTCTTCCGGCCCGGTTCGCCGGTTCGGGTCGGGTCGTCCAGTTTTCGATCCTGTCTGTTTCACCGCCATTCATTGCGTCTGCTGGAGAGTCGTGATTTTAAAATTGAATTTTTTTCATGTAATTAATTTTCATAAAGTAAAGATTTTAATTTTGGATCACGGAACGACCGTGGAGGAGTGATGAGATGCTTAATACAGTGGGAGATATCGTGTCGAAGATTTTATCGAATTTAATTCGGGGACGAAGACCATGATAATTGGATAATTTTATAATCCATGCTTTTATTTTGGTTTTTACTGTTTTGATGTATGGATTATGCGTGATATGTTTCCTTGCATGCTAGGATGAGAACATTAAAAGCCTTAACGCTAAAATAACTCAGTGTTATATTGATTTATTTGTTTTAAAATAAAATTAAATTGGTCTTCATAATTAATTTAAATTGTGAAGTAATTAACATGCACATTGACGTTAGGGTCTTCCTCCATATCAGATGTGCTAATTATATGTTCACTGGTTTCAAATTTCAAATGATAACAAAAGGTATATATTATTTTTATGATAGGCCCTCTCCATTTGTAGGACTATTATTTATAAGATAATATTTTAAGGTTGTTAAATTATGGTGTTCACTTAGGTGTATTAATTAATAAGCTCCCCATCGGAGTCTATATTAACTAATAGATGGCCAAGAGAAACCAACTATTAATGTTACTTGTCATAACGTAAATTGACTAGATAGTAATATTAAAGACGTAAAACTATACTTGAAAAATGTGTGTGTAAATGTCCAAACGATCGTGGCTTGCATGTGCGGTTTCTTCGAGGTGTTTGTTGCTAGCATATATATATTGTGTTTTGAGGTTTTTCAATATTTTTTCTATGCATTATGTGATGAATGTTTTAATTTTATCTCACATGTCTTTCAATCCACTTGCGGTAATTCTCAATGAAAACAAACTTGATGGCACTAACTTTGCTGATTGTAAACTTAATCTAAATATTGTCTTGACTGTTGAAGAACACAAGTTTGTTGTAATTGAGGAATGCCCATTCGAACCATATGCAGATTCAAAACCTGATGAGGTGAACGAATACCACAAATGTAATAAATCTGATGAGATGTCTCACTGTTACATCGTGGCTTCTTTAGCAAATGTATTGCAGCATCAACATTAAAGTATGGGTACGGTCGTGGAAATGATGAAAATCTCGGCGAAATGTTTGGTCATCAGAACCGGGCGGATAGGCAAAATGCTATGAGGGTCTTAATGACGACCCAAATGCCTAAAGGAACCTCGGTAATGGATCATGTTCGAAAGATGATTTCTCAGCCAAACAAACCTGATATATTAGGGGCTACTATCAATGTGGAAACGCAGGTCGATATCACCCTAGGCAGCGTACCTAGGAGCTGTGAGCAGTTCCGCCTAAACTAAAATATAGGGGTGTGCAAAAAAACTGATTAAACCGAAAAACCACACCGCACCGTAAAAACCGTACCGAAAAAATCGATAAACCGCTTAAACCGACATACATGGTTTTTATTTTTTATAAAACCGAAACTTCGGTAACGGTATGGTATTTGACTTAAATACCGGGAAAAAAAAACCGTACCGTACCGTTATTTATCTTAAATATTTTTATGATAATATATCATATATATATAGTAGTTACAAACTCATATGAATATAGAAGTATAGCAAATTTATTGAAGTTCAAGACACTTGTTTGTCTTTTTTTTTTCATTTTTATCCTCCAAAATAATTGGATGAAAACTTGAACATTAAATTAGTTACTATCTTAAGGTTGGTGTGATTTTTTTGGTTTAGTTATTCATTTGGATCAGCTATTTATGGTACCTTGTTGAATTAATTTATTCGAGTATTGTTGTATTATTAATGCTGTCAAGTATCAAGTAGAAAAACCAAAAAAATACCGTACCGATATAAACCAAACCGAAATACCGAACTATCAAACTGCAAAAAACCGTATGTATATGGTATTAAATCATAACAAACCGAATATATTTGGTACGGTATCGGTTTTACCCTAAAACCGTACCATACCGTACCATGCACACCCCTACTAAAATATGAATCATAGGGAGTATACCTTGGCGGAATTGCTGACAAAGCTTCAAGCTGCTGAAGGACTCTTTAGATAGGGGTATCAAGTTCTTGCGGCAACTGTTGTTTCAACTTCTAAACCTAAATGGGGAAAGAAGAAGAAACAAGTGGGCCAGAAGCAAGTGGCAACCTTCAAGGTAAAGACCAAGGGTCCTCATCCTGAGGCGAACAAAAAGCTAAAGAGAAAGTGCTACAAGTGCGGTCAGAAAAGACATTTAAAAGCGGACTGCTCTTACGAATGGTATGTCTCATTCACTAGTAGTCAAAACATATTTGACAGCTTGTTGTACCACTTCGTGGATAGTAGTTCAGGCTCCACTGATCATGTTTGCTTTGACTCGCATGGTGTTCTGGTAACCAAGCAACTTAGTGCGGGCGAGATCTGTAACACCCCCAGAATACGACCGGGAAGGTCACATGCCGTAGACCTTTCTCACAAGGATTTACTAGGCTAAACTTAAAAAGACTACTCAATGATTGACCGACTGAGGTCAAGTATTTACAAGACAGACCGACAAGGTCATAGAACAATTCAAAAACCAACGTAATTTACAACTCAATGATAATAATGAACTTGAACACGGAAAGAAATGACAACTTGATTTAATGAATGAAAACTACACCCGTCCAAGGGTAAATACTCGACCAAAATAGAGAATACCGACTAAGTTGAAACAAAAGGAAGGACTCCAACTCCTGTGTGATTAGCATCATCGTTCTCCATCTCTTTCCAAGCCAATCTTGTGACTGCTCCTGAGCTGCAAAACCTGAGCGCAATAACAGGCACCCAACCCTCGAAAACTCGGGGGTTAGCAAACTGAAATTTTGCTAGTGCAAGTACATAACATACAAGATATACGAAAAATATCAACACGAAAACTCAACAACCGCGAAGCCTTAACATGCTCCACACATTCACATAACCAGTACAGAAGAGTATTCATTTACACAAGGGAAAGATATTCATACCATTAATTTCGTTTACGGAACATAGCACCAATGAAACTTCAAACGAGCCCAATGAGTCATAAGATCTAGTTTGAAAACCTCCTTTTTAAAAGGAAAATATTTTAATAAGATAGTTTTGAAAACATTATTGTTGACGCGAGATATCTTGGGGTTTTGAAAATCTAATGGCAATACTTTTAGAAAATAACTTCAAGAGTCCTCGGGTCCTCAACCCAGCATGTGCAAAACAATCTTACAAGAAAATCAATTCAACGTTATTTGGGGTCCTCGACCCAAACCCAATTAATCATTACAACATCTCACGGGGTTCTCGACCTAATCCCAATTAATATCATCACGAGATCAATCATCCCAACATGCACGGGGTTCTCGACCCAGTCCCAAATAATATCATCACGAGATCAATCAAAGACACAAACTCTCATTCGACAAATCCTGCTCAACCGTTCGGGAATATTACAGTGCCGCAGACTCTCTCCATGAGGATCTACCAGGCTAAATACAGAAAACACAACAACACAATACATGCCGACATGGCTAAATAACGAACCATTAGACCGATTTGGTCTTTTACCACAACATATACATCAACCATACAATAATATTTCTCGCAACTCATACCCACGCAGGAGCTAACATAAACCAACATTCCCGTAAACGGGAATAATAGACACAACAGAAGGACAAAATAACAAGACATCGCTAAAATACTCAACACCGGTCTTGTTGTGATTAGTATCTTCGTCTTCCATCATCCTTCATAACGATCCTGTGAATTGCTCCCCAGCAACCTGCAAATACCTGGACGCAATACAGACATACACCTCCCGAATACTCGGGGGTTAGCCAAACTCCACTGTTTTGCTAGTGCAAGTATAAATACAAAGGCAAGCCATACATATCATACTCCAAGAACATAGAAATCGTGAATATACTTCCCGAGATAATTCACTTGATCAAAATAGTTTGAATTATGAAAGATGGGAATAAAACTATTTTGCATCTTACAAAACATTTTGCGATCTCGGGAGTTTTGAAAGCATTTGGGTTTAAGAATTTTCAAGCCTTCCGAAACACTTAGGGACACAGCCCAAAAATCATTTATTTCAAAATACGATTCTGATAACAAAACGGGGTCCACGACCCAATCATAACATTCCAACCACAAGCACGGGGGTCCGTGAATCAACTTATTCACATCACATACTCACAAGAATAACCCGACATAAACTACACCGTGTCAAACATTACCATGACAACAGTCTCACAGAACGACAACAGAGAGCACAACTTTGCAACTTGACCATACGGTCGAACTCAACACGCCACAGAGCTACAATACACGGAGCAACCACAGGACTCACGTACCCTTACCAATTTATCATAGTCAAGGGACAAATCACACTCAACACATACACATATCACCCACAACGCCACGGGAAGCCATAATTCGAATACTAGAATATGCATACAAATGCTAGGTACTTCGCTAGAATGGACACTTTAGTCGACGTATACTCACAACTAATGTCACACAACCACAAACAAATACCAATACCAAACAACACCAAGCGTCACAATCTCCGTACGAAGGAATAACAACTAATACCACACAACGTCAGATATTCACCGAATAATTACACATATAAATACACAATCCTCGGCAAATAATTACGGTCTACTAAATTCACTAAATATGTTTAACATCTTCCAACATACGAAACTAACTCACATATTCCGAAAGCATATTAATCCCCGAAGCATACGAGTTATCTATTGAAAGATAACAATTATCGAGAACATACCGATCTTTTTAAAAGTTCATTAAAACATTCGGATTGCACATAAAACATTTATCAATGATTCCATCTACGAAACATGAAAAGTATGGGCAAGATACTTGCCTCGATACCACGAGCAACGGGAAACAACGAATGGATACGGTCGGTTAGCATTCGAACCTCCAAAAATGACCAAGACTTCGACAACTTCACGAACGCTATGGAAATAACATCACCACGCATAAATAACGCTAAACGGAATTCGAATCAACCGGAAAAACGACAAGAATCCAAGGGTTCTTCAAGGAAATTAGAAATCAAGTTCCGGGTGGTAAAAATCAATATCCGGCCAAGACAATAAGAATACCATAACCAATTCATCCAAATCTGAAAAATCAATGAATCACGAAGAAAACCCCCAAAAATCATACAAGTAGGGTTCTAAGCAAGGAAATACCTTGATTTGACGAAGAACACGGATGAGACGTTGTTCTAATCAACAAAGGCCTTCCAAAAAGCCTTGGAGATGAGTAGAATCGGCCAAAAACTCCTCCTACCGACTGCTCCCGTCCAGTAGCCATCACAAGAATGAAAAACAAGGAAGAAATGAAGTGAAATGAATTCTGGCCGAGTCAGGCCTATATATGGCCGAACACGTTACGGCCGTAACCGCCAGGGCCTTATGGCCATAACCCAGTCAACGCGCATAGCGTGCGCAATCGTCGATAGGTTGCGTGTGCAACGATCGCACGTTACGTCCGTAATCGGCATAGCCTTACGGCCGTAACCGAACTCCCAGTGGCCACTACATGCATTCTGCCGAGACATTACAGACGTAACTGGCCAGCGCTGGCAGCCATAACAAGCCTTACGGCCGTAACCTGGTAGACCTTACGGCCGTAACTGAGTCCTCCCAGGCCAGTCTGTTCGGCAGCCTTACGGCCGTAATCGGCCAGGCCTTATGGCCGTAGTCGGCCCAGCTTGCCCTTCGACTTCCCGGTTCGATACTCGACGACGTCTCGATCATGCGAACGCACCGGCTAAGATCCAAACAAATAAAGAACAATCTACGAAGCTCAACGTACCACAATACAAACATGCGATTCTCCAAGACGCGGACGACAACAGTCCGTTCGACCGAAGAAAGTCAACGAAATCGGAATAAAGATCTCGGGTATTACATTCTACCCCTCTTAAAAGAAATTTCATCCCCGAAACTTGAAACATTGAACGAACAACGCAACACAAACTCAGATAACACACGATATCCGTTGCCGACAATAACAAAACACAACGAACGAAAATCAATACGGTTGAATAACTCAACAGTACATCAATCAAAACACGAGCTATTCGGTGAACAAATACGAAATTCCACAGCCCAAGGGTTGGAAGATCGGAAACAAAACTAATTTCCCGAACTTAAGGAAATTACGAAGGAGTCTGAACGCTTAACAATCACGAAACGAGATCAACAAAAATCGAACAATCAAACGATTGAATTACAACAAACGAGACAATAACTGTCGATTAATCATGTTCGAATCACGACGAACAATAATACTCAAACAACAACCCCAAAGTTCACACCTCAACTCGAGATAATATACGATCCGGTAAAAACAACAAGATGTGCATTCACATAAGATTCACAGGAGCAAAACCGAATTCGGAAAAAGTCACAACGACAATTGGATTAACCCAAAACAATACCGCAACTTGTTCGAACAACAAAAAGTGAAGACTAGAAAAATTCCAGAAAATATGACGAATGCAAACGAGTCGATAGAGTCGAATAAAACGAAAGCGAAAAATATGGGTATTACACCATATCACCTTTAAAAGAGGTTTCTTCCCCGAAACCTAAACAACGAGAACGAAGTGCTAAAATAGCAACCTTCCCGAAAATCTTCTCTTGGTCCCGCATCTAATCTCCATGACTGCCTGTACCGTGGTCACGACCGCGCCCTTTGCCCCTCGGCATATTTAGCAGATACTCTCTCAATACAATGGTACAACATCGCAAAATAATGTACCAAATTACCAACTCGACTCGACATATCACATAAGACAACTAATGGCAACTCGATAAGAAGATCCACGAGGTATCCTTTTAAATGATGTCATTTGGAAATTCTTGGATTTGCATGATTATTCCAAATAAAACTTTGAAAGTATTTTGGTACCTCGGTTTGAAATTAACTTTGTCAAAACTTATGAATTTTAATTTTTCACAACTTGCTCAAGTTTATAAAATTTTCAGAGAAGCATTTTCGAACACACACACAACAGACATAATTTACCACTTTATCAAAATACGATCTATTACCATCAAATCCAATCACACTTCAACATCATCTGTCCACATAATTACAGTATCACACAAGCGACCGTCAAAAGATAATTAACATCTAAAACTGAAATCCTACCTCTCAGTAATGAGGACTCTCACAACAAGTGCATTGAGGACGGCTTAACGTTCACACCACCAACTTACTCACAATTTTGAGCATTATTGATCAAATAATAATGCCAACATCACTACATACCTCCGAACCGAAAGTCATGAAATCAAAAAGTCGAAAGCAAGAGCCACTTTCGAGTAAATTTTTGGTAGACCTCCTTTGAGTTTTTAAAATCAAATTTTGAAAACTTGCAAGGCAAGATTAAAATACAATATTAGTTAAGCTCTAAAAAAATTCTGGTCTCGAGGTCATCATACGAAATCAAAAATTTTCCTTTCTTGAAGGATGTTTAAAAATAAAATTTACGTGACTCTTCAAAAATAATTAAACTTTGAAATATCACATTGACAAACTTTCCTTGAGGGATCACACCAAGCCATTACTTCAATGAAACGATTCACACAATATATACACACATTTATACACCGGTATCACTTTTCATTGTAGCACAATACGAGAATCAAACAAGTATGGAGTACGTATTCACAAGACACATTTAAACTCCACATAATAACATATAATCACACAAGCTCGTATAACACGAGACGCAACAAAGTAGGGAGACTTACATCCACAGATCGCACGAAGATGATGTCTGCACCTCGATACTTATCACGACCGACACCTCAGACCACGCGTCGCGACACGACTCAGTCAGACAAAATCTGACAAGACAAGACAAGACAAGACCCGACAACACACAACTTGACCCGACAGCCTAGGTTTCCGCAACCTAAGCTATGATACCATATTCTGTAACACCCCCGAACTGTTCGGGATTATTACAGCGCCGCAGACCCTCTATGTGAGGATCTACCAGGCTAAATACAGAAAACACAACACAATACATGCCGACATGGCTAAATAACGAACCATTAGACCGATTTGGTCTTTTACCACAACCATACAATACTCTTTCTCGCAAATCATACCCACGCAGTGGATAACATAAACCAACATATTCCCATAAAACGGGAATAATAGACACAACGGAAGGACAAAACAACAAGACATCGCCAAAATACACAACACCGGTCTTCATGTGATTAGTATCGTCGTCTTCCATCATCCTTCATAACGATCCTGTGAATTGCTCCCCAGCAACCTGCAAATACCTGGACGTAATACAGACATCCACCCCCTGAATACTCGGGGGTTAGCAAAACTCCACTGTTTTGCTAGTGCAAGTATAAATACAAAGGTAAGCCATACATATCATACTCCAAGAACATAGAAATCGTGAATATACTTCCCGAGATACTTCACTTGATCAAAACAGTTTGAATTATGAAAGATAGGAATAAAACCATTTTGCATCTTACAAAACATTTTACGATCTCGGGAGTTTTGAAAGCATTTGGGGTTTAAGAATTTTCAAGCCTTCCGAAACACTTAGGGACACAGCCCAAAAATCATTTATTTCAAAATACGATTCCGATAACAAAATACGGGGTCCACGACCCAATCATAACATTCCAACCACAAGCACGGGGGTCCGTGAATCAACTTATTCACATCATATACTCACAAGAATAACCCGACATAAACTACACCGTGTCAAACATTACCATGACAACATTCTCATAGAACGACAACAGAGAGCACAACTTTGCAACTTGACCATACAGTCGAATTCAACACGCGAAAGAGCTACAATACATGGAGCAACCACAGGACTCACGTACCCTTGCCAATTTATCATAGTCAAGGGACAAATCACACACAACACATTTACTGGTGCCATTCCAGCCAAGTACGATACCATTTGGACTGCCATTCTAATCAGACGAAATATGCGCCAAAAATCACAGTTCTCCAACAACACATTTCAAAGTTAACCTTGGTACGAGACTCTCGGCCACCGTACCCCGCAGAGCCCCGTTGGACATCCCTGGGTGGTTAACCATAGTTCGCGATACGAAACTCACGGCAACATATCCCTAGAGGCCCCTTCGGACCAATCCCTAGGTGAAGCCATAATTCGAATACTAGAATATGCATACAAATGCTAGGTACTTCGCTAGAATGGCCACTTTAGTCGACGTACACTCACAACTAATGTCACACAACAACAAACAAATACCAATACCAAACAAAACCAAGCGTCACAACCTCCTTACGAAGGAATAACAACTAATACCACACAACGTCACATATTCACCGAACAATTACACATATCAATACACAATCCTCGGCAAATAATTATGGTCTACTAAATTCACTAAATATGTTTAACGTCTTCCAACATACGAAACTAACGCACATATTCCTAAAGCACATTAATCCCCGAAGCATACGAGTTATCTATTCAAAGAAAACAATTATCGAGAACATACCGATCTTTTTAAAAGTTCATTAAAACATTCGGATTGCACATAAAACATTTATCAATGATTCCGTCTACGAAACCTGAAAAGTATGGGCAAGATACTTGCCTCGATACCACGAGCAACGGGAAACAACGAACGAATACGGTCGGTTATCCTTCGAACCTCCAAAAACGACCAAGACTTCGACAACTTCACGAAAGCTATGGAAATAACATCACCACACATAAATAATGCTAAACGGAATTCAAATCAACCGGAAAAATGACAAGAATCCAAGGGTTCTTCAATAAAATTAGAAATCAAGTTCCGGGTGGTAAAATCGATAAACGAGTTACAAAATCCGAAGATTACGGCCAAGACAACAAGAATACCATAACCAATTCATAAAAATCGTACAAATCAATGAATCACGAAGAAAACCCCCAAAAATCATACAAGTAGGGTTCTAAGCAAGGAAATACCTTGATTTGACGAAGAACACGGATTAGACGTTGTTCTAATCAACAAAGGCCTTCCAAAAAGCCTTGGAGATGAGTAGAATCGGCCAAGAACTCCTCCTACCGACCGCTCCTGTCCAGCAGCCGTCACAAGAGTGAAAAATGAGGAAGAAATGAAGTGAAATGAATTCTGGCCGAGTCAGGCCTATATATGGCCGGACACGTTACGGCCGTAACCGGCAGGGCCTTACAGCCATAACCCAGTCAACGCGCATAGCGTGCGCAATCGTCGACAGGTTGCATGCGCAATCGGCATAGCCTTAGGCCATAACCGAACTCCCAGTGGCCACTGCCTTCATTCTGCCGAGACATTACGGACGTAACCAGCCAGCGCTAGCAGTCGTAACAAGCCTTACGGCCATAACCCGGTAGACCTTACGGCCGTAACCGAGTCCTCGTAGGTCAGTCTGTTCGGAAGCCTTACGGCCGTAATCGGCCTAGCCTTACGGCCGTAGTCGGCCCAGCCTGCCCTCCGACTGCCCGGTTCGATACTCGACGATGTCTCGATCATGCGAACGCACCGGCTAAGATCCAAAATAATAACGAACAGTCTACGAAACTCAACGTACCATAATACAAGCATGCGATTCTCCAAGACGCAGACGACAACAGTCCGTTCGACCGAAGAAAGTCAACGAAATCGGAATAAAGATCTTGGGTATTACAAATTAACCCTGATACCAATGCATGTGGATACGAATACGGAAACGATCATACTTCGATTATTGATAGCACAAATTGGAGTAATACAGGGTTCAAATACGGATGAAAATACCCAATAATTTATCTGGATATTACATACTCTCCCTCTAAAAAGAAGTTTCATCCCGAAACTTAAAGTAGAGTGGTGGAACAACCAAGGAAAAATAACTACTTGCTCAGCCCCAAAACATCACGAGCAATGCGCCAATGCAAGGTCCTAGAAATACAATGATCGGACCTAGCAAGTATCTGGTACATGAATTGAGGCGATAAATTACATGTGAACATGAGAAGTTCAGGTGGAGAAGTAAAGGCTCCAATATTTAAGGAAAATCACAAATGGCTCACATGTCTTGAAATCATGTGTCGAGCTCAATCAACCGCATTCAAGTTCATAACACTTTGGAAATGTTAAATGCACGAGTGGGAACAAATAATTTCGAACAAAATTTTGCAAGGATCACGTTCAGATGTGGATAAACCACAATAATTCTCAGAGTCTAACAAAACAGCTCTGAAGTTCGTTCGAATGACGGTAGGCTAAGTAGAACATGGTAATTTAAAATCCAGAGGATCACAGATGAATCATCAACAATGAAAGTCACCCAACACCAAAAATACTAAGAAGAGTACGGGTAATACGTTCCCCCATACTAAGAAGACATTTTGGCCCCAAAACTTAAAACAACAGGAGTTGGAAACGAAAGGCAATGAAATGAAAAAATGATCAAAGTCACGATTGTTGGAAACAGCAACGACTAGGGCATAATACAAAATCTTCATTCGCCTATGTTAGGCTCTTCAGCAGGAGACATAAGGTTTTAGGACATTCCCCGTCCACTTGCACTGCTCACCAACAGGGTAGCATTCTTTGCCAATTCGGAAATTGTCTCACAATGTTTCTCCTAATGGCCTTCACACCCGCACCGGTAACAAGTCAAGAGTGGGGAGGGACAATTTACACGAATATGTCCCGGACGGATGCAGTTGAAGCACACTCTCTTCTTACCGGGTGTCACCGATGCTGGCTTGGGATTCCCAGCGCTCACTCCCGACCGCGAAGACAACGTGTTCGAATGACGTGGGGGTTTAGGAATCTTAGTCTCTTTACCACCCAAATTTTTTCCAGATGTCATCGGTCTTTTCTCTCCGCTCGTTGGATCGGTCACTGAAGAGGTTTCATAGGATATAGTCTGATCTTGATACTCCTTCACCGTAACATTAATCGTCGTGGTACGAACCACCTCACCGCTTCCGCTTCCATTATCACGTTTATGTCCGCCAAGGCTCGTCATGCTAATGCAGATAGTACCGTTTATCGTTATCAAATAGTCAGTAGTACGGTATACCACAATTATCAACACAAGGTTTAATTAGCATCCATAGAATAACGGTAGTATCATAAAGCACGAAATTTTCTAAAGTCAATTTCCAGTCCTTCAACTAGGACGTTCATTATGCGTATGCTTTTAATGAAAACAAATTTTTCAAAACATAGGCCGAGTCACGTTGTGCTCAAAACTTGTAAATACTGTCCTTTATTTTAGAAGAGGAAGTTTATACAATGACTCTAAAAATTTATTCGAGTAATGCATACAAGAAAATTGAAAATCGAATTGTAACTAATTTGAAATATTTCAAAGGTGTTAATTTTGAAATACTATAATTGAAAATCTTTCCTCTTCTACCAAAATGTTTAATCGAAAGGATTTGTCACCAAAATACGTGACTATCTGACATGACTACATTAAATAATGGGTTTTACAATGTTAGGAAAATTTCAAAACACCACTTTAAAATGTTCGTGATTCAGCTCGGGAATATTACACGCCGTGTATTCCGTGCCGGAACCCACCAGGCTAAAAACCGTTTACAAAACCATTTCAAAATACGCCGAAGGCCGATGACGGTAGTATTTTCCAAAACTCACAAAATCATTTGTAAAATATCAAATACCCTCATAAAAATACCGTCAAAACGTGCAAGACAAATGCCAAAATTCAGTTTAGGGAATCTGTTTCATAAAATAACAATTCAGTTTGCAAGATACCAAGTCATTTCAAAATACTCACGCAGCGGATAAAATTAATACTCAAAGATTTAATCTACTGAAATGCAGAAACCGATAAATATTTTCGACTTCCGAAGCATACTATGTAACCATTCTCACTCAGACCGTATACGCAGGTAACAATATAATCACCAACAAGTTTCAACCCTTAGTTCAAATTAAGCACAAAATAATCAAATACGTATACAAGGGGACTTACAATTCGGGAGGCTTACCATCACGGATTGCTTGAAGATGATGTTGGAACCATGATATTAATCACAACTCTGACGCGCGCGACTTACACAAGACGTGGACTTGACCCAACAGCCTAGGTTTTCGCAAACCTAAGCTCCGATACCATATTTGTAACACCCCCAGGATACGTCCGGGAATGTCACATGCCATAGACCCTTCTCACAAGGATCTACCAGGCTAAACTTCAAAAGACTAATCAATGATTGACCGATCGCGGTCAAGTATTTACAGGACATATCGACAAGGACATAGAACAATTCAAAAACCAACGTAATTTACAACTCAATAATAATAATGAACTTGAACACGGAAAGAAATGACAACTTGATTTAATGAATGAAAACAACACCCGTCCAAGGGTGAATACTTGACCAAAAGAGAAAATACCAACTAAGATCAAACAAAAGGTAGGACTCTAACTCCTGTGTCATTAGCATCATTGTTCTTCATATCCTTCCAAGCCAATCCTGTGACTGCTACCGAGCTGCAAAACTTGAGCGCAATAACAGGCACCCACCCCCCGAAAACTCGGGGGTTAACAAACTAGAATTTTGCTAGTGCAAGTACATAACATACAAGATATACGAAAAATATCAACACGAAAACTCAACAGCCGCGAAGCCTTAACATGCTCCACACATTCACATAACCAGTACAGAAGAGTATTCATTTAAACAAGGGAAAGATATTCATACCATTAATTTCATTTACGGAACATAGCACCAATGAAACTTCAAACGAGCCCAATGAGTCAGAAGATCTAGTTTGAAAACCTCCTTTTTAAATGGAAAATATTTTAATAAGATAGTTTTGAAAATATTATTGTTGACTCGAGCTATCTTGGGGTTTTGAAAATCGAACGAGAATACTTTTAGAAAATAACTTCAAGAGTCCTCGGGTCCTCAACCCAGCATGTGCAAAACAATCTTACAAGAAAATCAATTCAACGTTATTCGGGGTCCTCGACCCAATTTATAGAACACTGTCCCAAGCGAATCATTACAACATGTCACGGGGTTCTCGACCCAATCCCAAATAATATCATCACAAGATCCATCATCTCAACATTCACGGGGTTCTCGACCTAGTCCCAAATAATATCATCACGAGATCAATCAAAGACACAAACTCTCATTCGCCAAATCCTGCTCAAGACCCTTGATTAATTAACCCTCGGAAATCTCGTCAAATATGTAATACCCTCACCTTTACTATTGTATTTTCTGATTTAAAACCAAGTATTTTCGCACCATATCTGTATTGTTGTAGCAAGTATATCGACGAATTATGTTAAGTTGGAATCATGGTCATTCATACTATATTAATTGTTGGGTGATGTTGGGAGAATTCCATTTATGCTTGTTATAGAACTTAATGTACGTTAACCTATCTTCTTAACGTACGCTATGTACATAGCCTTACGTACGTAACATTCATATGTTAACATACGTAATGCGAGAGATCCATCGACAGCCCGCCTTTCGGCGGGTGGGACCGAACGGGGGTAGGTGGTCGGGAGTCGATCGCGACAGCCAAGTCAACGGCTATTACGTACGTAATAGTTATATATTTACGTACGTAACGATTTGCGTGTTTTAAGTCAGAAAGATCTGATGAAATTGATTACGTACGTAATGTTCATGAGATTACGTATGTAAGGGCTTTAACGTACGTTAACCCCCTCTCTTTAACGTACGTAATGCTGAGTTCAGGTTATAAAAATATGACTTGCCTTTCATTTCCTGCTCGAGCCTTTCAACCTCCCCACTGAGAAAACGATTCCCTTCCCTGCCAACTTCATTTCTAGCCCTTCTAACTTGTGTTGGAGCTTCAGCACTTGGTTTGTGACTTGGAGATTAGGAGATTGAAGTGTGTCCCTTGAAGCGTTGGTGTTGCTCTTCATTTTGAGGTTGGTCTTTCTTTAACTCATATTAAATCTATGCTTATGATGATGTTAGTATATAAACACTTCACATAATGTTAGTTTAAGCTAGTATAAACTTGATAAGTTGATTAAATCATGCTCAAACTAAGTGAAGATCAACATTTAGGGGTATTAGTATTACTTCTTGATGTATAATAACTTCATAATATGGTTGTGTTGATAATGACAGATAAAACCTAATTTATAACATGATAATCGGAAGTTGAATTATAGTCTCAACACTAGGAACATGTTAGGGATGAAATCCTTAATGATTAGAGGGGAGAGATACTAATCCTGTCTTGAACATTCAATTGATTCTTGAAGGTAATATGGAACCATAATTTTGGCCTCTAAAACCAATACCTTCGTAATAAATTGTTGGAAGAATTATGTTAACCCTTTGAAGATAATTTTCACAAGATGGGATGAAGTTACATTTAGAATTCCAAGTATCCAATGATATAACTAGGCTTTTAATAATTCTTCAAAAGTAAAACAATAGATTTTGATAGAAGGAAGTTGTAATCTTCATATGTTCAAGTTAATCGATTTCGTTGATAACTTAAAAGTGTGTTAATCACTATATTAATATGTTGATAATGTTCTTAAGAGGATTGTAGTGAATATAGTGATACAAATGCGGTAGATGAGTAGCCGAATTCCATTTCATTAATTTGTGTGTATTAGGAGACGTAAATTAAGATGATGTTCTTAGTTCACTAAAAACTTGAACTTATGCTTTCATATAGGAATCAGTTTTAATGTAATTGTTGGTAAAATAATGAAGAACGTAATTAAACACAAACTTATATCGTAATCGGAAGTGCCGATGATTTGAAAAGATGTTTTCACAATGTTATATTGGTAATAATTTGGACTTCAAGTATTTGACATTAATGTTAGAATATGTGAATGAACATGATAAACATATGATGATTTGTAATTGGAACATTAAAGTGATCAATAGGATAATTGATTTATTCAAGTAAATTTACGAATATTGTTTATGTAAGGATACCGTTATCGTACGAATGTGTTGTTGAATGAATTACATTTCATTCAAGGTTGCTTGTTCACGTGAGTATTGTTAGACGGGGATACCGTTCGTTTGACCATTCAAAGAAGGATTATTCATCTACGGAATTGAGGCAAGTTATCTTGCTTGGTTATAATGATGGTTGAATTCTTGTGATTATTATGCATTTCGTGTGTATGAAATGTTCTGATAATCTATGATTTGTGATATGGTGATGCCCTTGATCGTATTATCATGGTGTTGGGATGATATACCCGAAATTACCGTTCTTGTTACCGTTGGTCCTTTTGAGCTTTGTTGACACTTCGGTGAGTCATTCGATTCCTTGATAAAGGTGTAATTCGTTGAGTTTCGTTGTCATGTTGTATCGTGACATCTCTGGAGTCATATCTGCGTGCCGATTTGTTATGTGTAGGATTTTTAGCCGGGCACTTGATGATCATGTGTGGATGTTTTCCGCATTTAGATCGTGCACACGAGACGTAGTTCATGAGGCTAATTAGGTACATCGTCCCACGTATATTCTGGATTCCGTATACGGGGTGGGCATGTGCACGGACACATTTCCGGATCGGGCGCACTGTGACGCCCATCTTGAGCCATATTATATGGTCTTTCATATATTTGGTTATGTTCGACAGTTGGGACTGACTGTTTATACGCCTGCGGGGTATATTCAGTAGTCGATTGTTTTCTTTGAAATCCGTATATATATGAATTGTATAATGTTATGAGAATTATTATCATGTATAGCTGATCCTGTGGTTGGGGCGAAATACTTGTATTTTAGGGTGAGGAAAGGGCAAGGCACAGGAGGAGCACAATGGCGACGAAGGGTTTTGAAGGATGCTATTTCGGGGGGCCCGAGTCTTTTGATGTTCGGTTATGTTTTATTGTGATTTTCATTTTACTTTGTGTCGGATGAACGTACTATAATCTGTTAGGTATTGCCCATCGTCATATGGTCTGTACCGAATTTGGATCCTGTGTACGTTTGCTCGTATTAAAGACATGTATAACTTATACTCCACATTGGGGTTTTGATAAATATGGTGGTACGGTGCCACGTTGTCAGGTTGTAAGTGTATATCGTGATATCGCCTGGTGGGTCCCGGTAGGGGTCCACGGCACTGTAATAGCCACCGTTCTTGGGCTGTTACAAAAGATGGTATCAGAGAGTGTGTTTTTATTTTGAGTCATTGTAGAATCGAAATAGCATCAAGAAACCTTCGTGCCACGTGTAACCTGTGCAAGCGCCTGACCCGTCGAATACGGTATGTTCTCATGAGCCACAATTTGATTACTGGCATGATATTGATGACGTATTAGTCTCCTTACTTATCTTGGCATCTTGCTAGCATGAGGTAAAATTCATCTGTTTGAGGAAAACCTAAATTAATTATGTGATTGCAATTGTTTCGACTTGATGTTGATATGATATTGAGTGTGTAACACCTGCGGTGCTAGTGATTCTTTACGAACTGCTTTGTTGGATATGAAATTCCCTATCGCCATTAACTTAGCATGAATTTTTATTGATAACTTGAACTATACTTGTGACTTGATTCTTTCAGTATGGAAAGGAATCTGAGAGGTCGTGGCAGAGGGGGACGAGGCTGCGGAAGATGCCGAATCCCGATACCACGAGCCAACAGACGCGCAAATGTGGAACAAAGTTCCACAGGCAGTGATTCGCCTTCTAGGGACCAATCACACCACACTGGAGAAAATGCACGTGTCGATCCTTACACTGTGATGCAGGGCATGATGGCCCAGATGACCCAAATGGGTCAGCTGATGGAAGCTATGCAGAGGAATACTACTGGTCAACAGCAGGGGCAACAGCCTCCGCCTATGGTGCATGGCTAGATCGTGAGCCAGATTATTAGCGACATATCACGACAGCGACCTCCGACTTTTGAAGGCTCATCTGAGCCTGCTGAGATTGTACACTGGATAGAGCATTTCGAGAAACTGTTCGAGATGGTGGAGTGCCCATAGGAAAATCGAGTTGATGTGGCAGCCTACTACCTTAGTAAGAGTGCCCATACTTGGTGGATTTCTGTGAGGCCTGCCGATGGCGCGAGTACTTGGGAGGAATTCAAGAATCTGATGCTAGATCATTACTATCCTGCACCCCTCCGTGAAGCCAAACTTTCCGAATTACTGAACCCCGATCCATCGGAAGATGAGGATGTGTTAGCGATTGCTGAAAAATTCCAAGCACTTCTCCCTTTTGCTACGTCAGTTGTCCGTTCGGAAGCTGATAAGATCAAATATTTCCTCAAGAGGCTTAAACCCCGAATGAGGATGTAACTACTCAATCACCACTGTATGACCCTACCGGAGTTTATTGAGAAGGCTTTGGAGTATGAACTTACTGCGAAGGAGATTTCCAAGAAGCAGCCTCAGTTTTCCATCAAGAGATCCAGAACTGGACCAGTGAGACAAGAATCGGGATGTTTAAGAAGCCCCAGCCTGTACCAAATCCTTCTGAACGGCCACCTATGGCACCGAAACCGACAGGAACGCACTCTCGGGCAATCAGCTCACCTGTCGTGTGTTATAACTATGGGGACCAGGGGCATATCAGTTCCAAGTGTCCGAAGCCGGCCGTTGCCTGTCACACTTGCGGGAAGAACGGTCATCGTGATCGGTATTGAAGGGTTGGACTCGGGCGTGCTCCAGTAGCATCTCTTGCTCCAGTACAGTCTTCTGTTCAGTAACGTGCTCCTCCGTCTGCTTCTTACCAGACTATCGGGGCAAATAAAGGGATGGGCGTGGAAATCAAGCTGGTACCCCTGCTTCCGGGGTTGCAAAACCCAGAGTCTACGAGATAAAGAAAGCCGATGATCCCGAAGCCAGCATGATTGCAGGTACTCTCGAGATCCACTCTCAGCCCGTTTGTGTTCTTTTTGATACTGGTGCGTCACACTCCTTTTTGTCTACTTCTTGTTTGAGTCATTTGCAATTGAATCATGTTACCGATTGTGAACCTTATGTAATTGGTCTACCCGATGGTAGAAGAATTATTGGGAGTCGTGAAGTACAGAACTATCCGATTCGCTTGAACAACCGTGAGTGGTTGTCCAACTTGATTGTGGTTGATTTACCTAAAGATGATGTAATCTTGGGTATTGACTGGATGGATCGTCACGATGCCGTGCTTGACGTCCGTAAGCGAATGGTGACCGTCACATCTGATGATAGCGTCGAGTGTATTTTTCAGGGTGATAATCCCAATCATTCTGGGAGAGTCATCAGCGCTATGAAGGCTGTGAGATTACTAAACCAGGGATGCATTGGTTATTGGTGTTACATGACCAAGACAACTGACCGACCAGTCGAATTGGTTTATATTCCGGTAGTTCGAAACTATCCAGATGTATTTCTAGAAGAGCTTCCAGGACTACCCCCACGGCGAAGGTAGAATTCACCATTGAGTTGGAGCCAGGGACGTCCCCGCTTTCGAAAGCACCATATCGTATGGCCCCGACTGAGATGCAGGAGTTGAAAAGACAACTTAAGGAGTTAACTGAGAAAGGATATGTTCGACCCAGTGCATCCCCTTGGGGAGCGCCGGTGTTATTCGTACGGAAGAAGGACGGATCGCTGCGTTTGTGTATTGATTACCGCGAGCTGAACAAAGTAACAATTAAGAACAAATATCCTTTACCTCGCATCGATGATCTATTGGATCAGCTCCAGGGAGCCGCTGTATTTTCCAAGATCGACTTGAGATCCAGGTACCACCAATTGCGGATTCGAGAGTCTAACGTCCCGAAGACAGCTTTTCGCACTCGCTATGGGCATTATGAGTTCGTTGTCATGCCATTCGGACTGACTAATGCACCTACAGTATTCATGGAATTGATGAATCGGGTTTTTATTAATTTTATCGATCATTTTGTAGTCGTTTTTATTGACGACATCCTGATCTACTCTCGTGATCATGAGGAGCATGAGTGTCACCTCCGCCAGGTTCTCGATGCATTAAGGCGAGAACAACTCTATGGGAAATTTTCTAAGTGTGACTTCTGGATGTCTGAAGTTATTTTTCTGGGACATGTAATATCATCAAGTGAGAGTAGACCCACAGAAGACAGAAGCTATCCGAGACTGGCTACCTCCGAATAACGTGAAGGAAGATCGTAGTTTTTTGGGTCTAGCAGGCTATTACAGACGATTCGTGGAAGGATTTTCCAAAATTGCTCAACCGATGACTAATCCGTTGAGGAAAGATAAGAAGTACTTGTGGTCGGAAGCATGTCAGCAAAGTTTTGATGAACTCAAAAGTCGATTAATTTCAGTACCTGTTTTGGTTCTACCTAAAGGAACGGAAGGATTCGTGGTACATAGCGATGCATCGAGACAGGGCCTTGGCTGCGTATTAATGCAAGATGGAAAAGTGATCGCCAATGCATCCAGACAGTTGCGTTCTTACGAGGTCAACTACCCGACTCATGATTTGGAGTTAGCAGCCGTAGTGTTTGTTTTAAAAATATGGCGCCACTATTTGTATGGAGTTACCTGCCGGATTTTTACGGACCACAAGAGCCTGAAGTATATTTTTACCCAAAAGGAGTTGAATATGAGACAAAGGAGGTGGTTAGAGCTAATCAAAGACTATGATATCGAGATCCTTTATCATCCAGGCAAGGCAAATGTGGTTGCCGATGCCTTGAGCTGCAAGACGGTGCAGGAGCAGATACTGGCTCGTTTGACCACCCAGAGGGAGTTGCAATTAGAGTTCATGAGACCAGAGATTGAGGTCTGGTTACAACGCATTCAGGGACAACTGTGCACGCTTGAGATTTCATCATCCCTTGATGAGATGGTCACAACAAAACAGATGACAGACACATTCTTATCCAGAATTCGAGGAGAAATCGATCAGGGGAAGGCCCCTAGATTTGTGGTTCACGAGGATGGACTGATACGCTTTAAAAACCGAGTATGTGTACCAGCAGACGAAGAGTTGAGGAATACTACTCTGAAGGAGGATCATGATACCCCGTATTCCATACATCCGGGATCGAACAAAATGTATAGGGATTTGAAGCCGTATTATTAGTGGGGTAACATGAAATGGGAGGTTGCCGAATTCGTTTCGAAATGTTTGACCTGTCAGCAGGTCAAGATTGAGCATCAACGACCAGCTGGCATGATGAAACCGCTTCCAATTCCCGAGTGGAAGTGGGAAGACATATCGATGGATTTTATTACTAGCTTGCCGATGAGTCGTCGAGGCATGAATACGATTTGGGTGATTGTGGATCGATTGACTAAATCAGCCCACTTCTTGGAGATCAAGGATACGTGGGGCCCTGAGATGTTGGCCCAGTTATTCATCAAAGAGATTGTGAGACTGCATGGTACCCCTAAGAGTATTGTATCAAATCGTGACGGACGGTTCGTGTCGCACTTCTGGAAGGTGGTTCATCATGCGGTGGGTACACAGTTGAACTTCAGTACGACTTTTCATCCTCAGACCGACGGTCAGTCTGAGAGGACTATTCAAACCCTAGAGGATATGTTGAGGGCATGTACTCTCGATTGGAAGCCCGACTGGGAAGCCCAACTACCGTTGGTAGAATTCACATATAATAACTGCTGGCACGCCTCGATCATGATGGCACCTTATGAGGCATTGTATGGTCGTCGTTGTAGGTCCCATTTGTGTTGGGACGATTTGTCTGAATCTATTAGTACGGAACCTGATATGTTATTGGCAGCCCGCGAGAAGATTTCCCTGATCAAGAGTCATCTATTAACGGCCCAAAGCCGCCAGAAATCATATGCAGATAATCGTCGACGACCACTCGAGTTTGAGGTTGGTGACCATGTACTAGTCAAAGTATCTCCTACTCGAGGTGTTTTCCGATTCGGGAAGAGAGGCAAGTTGAGCCCAAGGTATTTGGGTCCGTTTTAAATCCTGGAATGAGTAGGCGACCTAGCCTATCGTTTAGCATTACCACCAGCTTTGAGCCGGATTCACAATGTATTCCATGTATCTCAGTTGAGGAAGTATGTTGCTGACCCAAGCCACATTATTCAATTCGACGATGTCGAAACAGCCGACGACCATTCGTATGAAGAACGGCCTGTGCAGATACTTGAGAGAAGAATCAAACAACTGAGGAACAAGGCGATTCCCTTATTAAAAATTTAGTGGTCGAGACATGGAGTCGAGGAATCTACGTGTGAGGCTGAAGATAGCATGCGAGAGAAATACCCCGAGATGTTTACCCCTTAGTTTCAAGGACGAAACTTCTTTTAAGGGGGGGAGTATGTAATACCCTCGCCTTTACTATTGTATTTTCTGATTTAAAACCAAGTATTTTCGCACCATATCTGTATTGTTGTAGCAAGTATATCGACGAATTATGTTAAGTTGGAATCATGGTCATTCATACTATATTAATTGTTGGGTGATATTGGGAGAATTCCATTTATGCTTGTTATAGAACTTAACGTACATTAACCTTTCATCTTAACGTATGCTATGTACGTAGGCTTACGTACGTAACATTCATATGTTAACGTACGTAATGCGAGAGATCCATCGATATCCCGCCTTTCGGCGGGTGGGACCGAACGGGGGTAGGTGGTCGGGAGTCGATCGCGACAGCCAAGTCAACGGCTATTATGTACGTAATAGTTATATATTTACGTACGTAACGATTTGCGTGTTTTAAGTCAGAAAGATCTGATGAAATTGATTACGTACGTAATGTTCATGAGATTACGTACGTAAGGGCTTTAACGTACGTTAAACCCCTCTCTTTAACGTACGTAATGCTCAGTTCAGGTTATAAAAATATGACTTGCCTTTCATTTCCTGCTCGACCCTTTCAACCTCCCCACTGAGAAAACGATTCCCTTCCCTGTCAACTTCATTTCTAGCCCTTCTAACTTGTGTTGGAGCTTCAGCACTTGGTTTGTGACTTGGAGATTACGAGATTGAAGTGTGTCCCTTGAAGTGTTGGTGTTGTTCTTCATTTTGAGGTTGGTCTTTCTTTAACTCATATTAAATCTATGCTTATGATGATGTTAGTATATAAACACTTCACATAATGTTAGTTTAAGCTAGTATAAACTTGATAAGTTGAATAAATCATGCTCAAACTAAGTGAAGATCAACATTTAGGGGTATTAGTATTACTTCTTGATGTATAATAACTTCATAATATGGTTGTGTTGATAATGACAGATAAAACCTGATTTATAACATGATAATCGGAAGTTGAATTATAGTCTCAACACTAGGAACATGTTAGGGATGAAATCCTTAATGATTAGAGGGAGAGAGATACTAATCTTGTCTTGAACATTCAATTGATTCTTGAAGGTAATATGGAACCATAATTTTGGCCTCTAAAACCAATACCTTCATAATAAATTGTTGGAAGAATTATGTTAACCCTTTGAAGATAATTTTCACAAGATGGGATGAAGTTACATTTAGAATTCCAAGTATCCAATGATATAACTAGGCTTTTAATAATTCTTCAAAAGTAAAACAATAGATTTTGATAGAAGGAAGTTGTAATCTTCATATGTTCAAGTTAATCGATTTCGTTGATAACTTAAAAGTGTGTTAATCACTATATTAATATGTTGATAATGTTCTTAAGAGGATTGTAGTGAATATAGTGATACAAATGCGGTAGATGAGTAGCCGAATTCCATTTCATTAATTTGTGTGTATTAGGAGACGTAAATTAAGATGATGTTCTTAGTTCACTAAAAACTTGAACTTATGTTTTCATACAGGAATCAGTTTTAATGTAATTGTTGGTAAAATAATGAAGAACGTAATTAAACACAAACTTATATCGTAATCGGAAGTGCTGATGATTTGAAAAGATGTTTTCACAATGTTATATTGGTAATAATTTGGACTTCAAGTATTTGACATTATTGTTAGAATATGTGAATGAACATGATAAACATATGATGATTTGTAATTGGAACATTAAAGTGATCAATAGGATAATTGATTTATTCAAGTAAATTTACGAATATTGTTTATGTAAGGATACCGTTATCGTACGAATGTGTTGTTGAATGAATTACATTTCATTCAAGGTTGCTTGTTCACGTGAGTATTGTTAGACGGGGATACCGTTCGTTTGACCATTCAAAGAAGGATTATTCATCTACGGAATTGAGGCAAGTTATCTTGCTTGGTTATAATGATGGTTGAATTCTTGTGATTATTATGCATTTTGTGTGTATGAAATGTTCTGATAATCTATGATTCGTGATATGGTGATGCCCTTGATCGTATTATCATGGTGTTGGGATGATATACCCGAAATTACCGTTCTTGTTACCGTTGGTCCTTTTGAGCTTTGTTGACACTTCGGTGAGTCATTCGATTCCTTGATAAAGGTGTAATTCGTTGAGTTTCGTTGTCATGTTGTATCGTGACATCTCTGGAGTCATATCTGCGTGCCGATTTGTTATGTGTAGGATTTTTAGCCGGGCACTTGATGATCATGTGTGGATGTTTTCCGCATTTAGATCGTGCACACGAGACGTAGTTCGTGAGGCTAATTAGGTACATCGTCCCACGTATATTCTGGATTCCGTATACGGGGTGGACATGTGCACGGACACATTTCCGGATCGGGCGCACTGCGACGTCCGTCTTGAGCCATATTATATGGTCTTTCGTATATTTATTTATGTTCGACAGTTGGGACTGACTGTTTATACGCCTGCGGGGTATATTCAATAGTCGATTGTTTTCTTTGAAATCCTTATATATATGAATTGTATAATGTCATGAGAATTATTATCATGTATAGCTGACCCTGTGGTTGGGGCGAAATACTTGTATTTCAGGGCGAGGAAAGGGCAAGGCACAGGAGGAGCACAATGGCGACGGAGGGTTTTGAAGGATGCTATTTCAGGGCCCCCGAATCTTTTGATGTTCGGTTATGTTTTATTGTGATTTTTATTTTACTTTTTGTCGGATGAATGTACTATAATCTGTTAGGTATTGCCCATCGTCATATGGTGTGTACCGAATTTGGATCCTGTGTACGTTTGCTCGTATTAAAGACATGTATAACTTATACTCCACATCGGGGTTTTGATAAATATGGTGGTACGGTGCCACGTTGTCAGGTTGTAAGTGTATATCGTGATATCGCCTGGTGGGTCTCGGTAGCGGTCCACGGCACTGTAATAGCCACCGTTCTTGGGCTGTTACAAAATATCCTTGGTTAATTAACCCTCAGACCAATGTTTAGAACAAGTTGAAACAAACTTTCAGAAAACACGAACCGCGGTCTATATCAAGACCAACATTTAAAAGTGAGTTGAAAGAAACTTGAATTTCGAAAATCGTTTGGTATCGTTTCTTAGCTGTCACTCGAATATCCGTTACCAATAAGCCTGCCAGGCGCCTCCCTTGCACACCTGTGTACCGGCGTTCACTCCACTATATTGGCCGCCCATTGCACATGTCACCGCGCCGGCGTTCACTCCCATAGGAGCCGCCCCTTGCTCGCGCATTAGGCAACACCGGTGTTCACCAATCATATGGAGCCGCTCATTGCAGTATACACCAGGCCGGAGTACACGCCCCGCCCTCAGAGCCACCCAGATATGACGTCTCTCATAACAAGTATTCACGTTGTTACAAATATCAAGCATACAGTCAATCGTTGCAACAATTATCAAATCAATTTATCAATTCACACAATTTATTCGCCAGTCCATAACCACGCAAAATGAAGAACAACTCGCACGTTATTCATCAAGACTTAACACATTAAGCCTTCAACACTACCAATCAACACTACACATATATCCTTATACCGTAACTCAACCGAAAATACAAAACTTACGATATTACCTCTATGAATATGATTCGTACTTTAATCCAAGTTGAGTACGTCGACTAGCATTGGTATTAATCACCCAACATTCATCTCTCTCTCTCTCTCTCTCTCTCTCTCTATATATATATATATATATATATATATATATATATATATATATATATATATATGGTGCGTTCTATGCAGTACCAATATTAGATGCAGTACTTTACAGTACTAATTTATGCATGAGTTTTGTACTAGTTATGCATGAAATATATGCATTTCGTGCATCAAAATTTCAATGCATTAAAATATGCAATATATGCATCAAAATATCGATGCATTAAAATATTTCATGCATAATTAGTACAAAACTCATGCATAAATTAGTACTGTAAAGTACTGCATCTAATATTGGTACTGCATAGAACACGCCCCTATATATATATATATATATATACACACGTATGTCCACATACATACATATATTTACAATATAATATATGCATATATACGTAACACGATTCATACACTTCAGCAACAATGAATTCACGTAGTTATAATTCATATCTCAAGGTACTTGACTTGGTAATCTCTCGCGAATACGCCGGAAATACGGTTGATTGGAATAATCCGGAACTCTAATGAAAACGACAATCGGAAAGACCTAACACTGGATTTTCATACGAAATTCGTCCCTAATATCCTATCATTAAGTAAACAATCAATCACATGAGGAAAAACATAGAAAGACAACCGAATCTTAACTGTTCTCTTCATAACGTACGTTACACACCTACGTAACCTACGTTACGTCTGCACGTTAGCGTACGTAAGCTACAAACTAAGCGCACGCTAAGCATGCATTTGACAGTTTCTACTCAGCTCAGATGACTGTCTAGCCTGAGGGTATAACGTACGTAATGCATAGTGCTAGGATGAGAACATTAAAAGCCTTAACGCTAAAATAACTGAGTGTTAGATTGATTTATTTTTTTTAAATAAAATTAAATTGGTCTTCATAATTAATTAAAATTGTGAAGTAATTAGCATGCACATTGACATTAGGGTCTTCCTCCATATCAGATGTGCTAATTATAGGTTCACTGGTTTCAAATTTCAAATGATAACAAAAGGTAAATATTATTTTTATTATAGGACCTCTCCATCTATAGAACTATTATTTATAAGATAATATTTTAAGGTTGATAAATTATGGCGTTCACTTAGGTGTATTAATTAATAAGCTCCCCAACGGAGTCTATATTAATTAATAGATGGCCAACAGAAACCAACTATTAATGTTAATTGTCATAACGTAAATTGACTAGATAGTATTATTAAAGACGTAAAACTATACTTGAAAAATGTGTGTGTAAACATCCAAACGATCGTTGCTTGCATGCGCGGTTTCTTCAAGGTGTTGGTTGCTAGCATATATATTGTGTTTTGAGGTTTTTCAATATTTTTTCTATGCATTATGTGATGAATGTTTTAATTTTATCTCACATGTCTTTCAATCCACTTGCGGTAATTCTCAATGAAAACAAACTTGATGGCACTAACTTTGCTGATTGTAAACATAATCTAAATATTGTCTTGACTGTTGAAGAACACAAGTTTGTTGTAATTGAGGAACACCCATTCGAACCAGATGCAGATTCAACAAATGATGAGGTGAAAGAATACCACAAATGTAATAAATCTGATGAGATGGCTCACTGTTACATCTTGGCTTCTTTAGCAAATGTATTGCAGCATCAATATTAGAGTATGGGTACGACCGTGGAAATGATGAAAAATCTCGACGAAATGTTTGGTCATCAGAACCGAGCGGATAGGCAAAATGCTATGAGGGTCTTGATGACGACCCAAATGCCTAAAGGAACCTCGGTAATGGATCATGTTCGAAAGATGATTTCTCATCTAAACGAACCTGATATATTAGGGGCTACTATCGATGTGGAAACGCAGGTCCATATCACTCTAGGCAGCTTACCTAGAGCTGTGAGTAGTTCCGCCTAAACTAAAATATGAATCGTAGGGAGTATACCTTGGCGGAATTGCTGACAGAGCTTCAAGCTGCGGAAGGACTCTTTAGATAGGGGTATCAAGTTCTTGCAGCAACTGTTGTTTCAACTTCTAAACCTAAATGGGGAAAGAAGAAGAAACAAGTGAGCCAGAAGCAAGTGGCAACTCTCAAGGTAAAGACCAAGGGTCCTCATCCTGAGGCGAACAAAAAGCTAAAGAGAAAGTGCTACAAGTGCGGTCAGAAAAGACATTTAAAAGCGGACTGCTCTTACGAATGGTATGTCTCATGCACTAGTAGTCAAAACATATTTGGCAGCTTGTTGTACCACTTTGTGGATAGTAGTTCAGGCTCCATTGATCATGTTTGCTTTGACTCACATGGTTTTCAGGTAACCAAGCAACTTAGTGCGGGCGAGATCTGTAACACCCCCAAAATACGACCGGGAATGTCACATGCCGTATACCTTTCTCACAAGGATCTACCAGGCTAAACTCAAAAAGACTACTCAATGATTGACCGACTGAGGTCAAGTATTTACAAGACAGGCCGACAAGGTCATAGAACAACTCAAAAACCAACGTAATTTACAACTCAATGATAATAATGAACTTGAACACGGAAAGAAATGACAACTTGAATTAGTGAATGAAAACTACACCCGTCCAATGGTGAATACTCGACCAAAAGAGAAAATACCGACTAAGATGAAACAAAAGGAAGGACTCTAACTCCTGTGTGATTAGCATCATTGTTCTCCATCTCCTTCCAAGCCAATCCTGTAACTGCTCCTGAGCTGCAAAACCTGAGCGCAATAACAGGCACCCACCCCCCGGAAACTCAGGGGTTAGAAAACTGGAATTTTGCTAGTTCAAGTACATAACATACAAGATATACGAAAAATATCAACACGAAAACTCAACAGCCTCGAAGCCTTAACATGCTCCACACATTCACATAACCAGTACTTTAGAGTATTCATTTACACAAGGGAAAGATATTCATACCATTAATTTCGTTTACGGAACATAGCACCAATGAAACTTCAAACGAGCCCAATGAATCAGAAGATCTAGTTTGAAAACCTCCTTTTTAAAAGGAAAAATATTTTAATAAGATAGTTTTGAATACATTATTTTTGACGCGAGCTATCTTGGGGTTTTGAAAATCGAATGGGAATACTTTTAGAAAATAACTTCAAGAGTCCTCGGGTCCTCAACCCAGCATGTGCAAAACAATGTTACAAGAAAATCAATTCAACATTATTTAGGGTCCTCGACCCAATTTATAGAACACTGTCACAAGCGAATCATTACAACATCTCACGGGGTTCTCGACCCAATCTCAAATAATATCATGATGAGATCAATCATCTCAACATTCCCGGGGTTCTCGACCCAGTCCCAAATAATATCATCACGAGGTCAATCAAAGACACAAACTCTCATTCGACAAATCTTGCTCAAGACCCTTGATTAATTAACCCTCGGAAATCTCGTCAAATATCCTTGGTTAATTAACCCTGATACCAATGTTTAGAACAAGTTGAAACAAACTTTCAGAAAACACGAACCGCGGTCTATATCAAGACCAACAATTAAAAGTGAGTTGAAAGGAACTTGAATTTCGAAAATCGTTTGGTATCGGTTCTTAGCTGTCACTCAAATATTTGTTACCAATAAGCCTGCCAGGCGCCTCCCTTGCACAACTGTGTACCGGCGTTCACTCCACTATATTGGCCGCCCATTGCAAATGTCACCACACCGGCGTTCACTCCCACAGGAGTCGCCCCTTGCTCGCGCATTAGGTAACACCGGTGTTCACCAATCATATGGATCCGCTCATTGCAGCATACACCAGGCCAGAGTAAACGCCCCGCCCTCAGAGTCACCCGGATATGACGTCTCTCATAACAAGTATTCACGTTGTTAAAAATATCAAGCACACAGTCAATCGTTGCAACAATTATGAAATCAATTCATCAATTCAGACAATTTATTCGCCAGTCCATAACTACGCAATATGAACAAAAACTCGCACGTTATTCATCAAGAATTAACACATTAAGCCTTCAACACTACCAATCAACACTACACATATATCCTTATACCGTAACTCAACCGAAAATAAAAAACTTACCATATTACCTCTATGAATATGATTCGTACTTTAATCCAAGTTGAGTACGTCGACTAGCATTTGTATTAATCACCCAACATTCATCTCCATATATATATATATATACATATATATATATATATATATATATATATATATATATATATATAGACGTATGTCTCATAGATAGGCGGGGATGATCACATTTGATGGGAATGTTGTTCATGGATCCACTTTCTTTCAGTATCTTGGATCTATTATCTAAAAGGATGGAGAGCTAGATGGCGATGTGGCTCACAGAATAAAGGCAGGGTGGTTGAAGTGGAAGAGTGCCACAAGGGTTTTATGTGATCCTGACATGCCTCATAGATTAAAGGGTAAATTTTACCGCATGGCAATTAGGCCTGCGCTGTTATATGGCACCGAGTGTTGGGCTATAAAATAGTGTCACGTTCAAAAGATGAATGTGGCAGAGATGCGTATGCTACGATGGATGTGTGGTCATACAAAAAAGGATCGGCTCAGAAATGAGGTGATTAGACAGAAGATAAGAGTTGCGTCTATAGAAGACAAGATGATGGAGAATCGATTACGATGGTTTGGTCATGTGAGAAGAAGACCTGTTGATGCCCCAGTGAGGAGGCTAGAAAGTTGGGGAACAAGTAATGTTGTGAAAGTTAGAGGAAGACCCAATAAAACTTGGATAAAGGTGATTGAAAATGATATGCGGTTTCTTGGAATTGGAGAAAGTATGGCGATGGAGAGGCAAATGTGGAGGGAAAGAATACGGATGGTGGATGGAATCTGATTCTTTTTTTTAATCTGTATTTTTATTTCTATTTTCTTTTATTCCATGTTATCTTTTAATTTATATTTCAGGATTTTTCATTTTTTCTTTTTTTTTTCCTTTTTTTTTTAACATTCATTTTCTTTTTTTTTTATTTTATTTCTTATCTACTTTTTTCCCTCTTTTTCCTTTTATATTATTTATGTAACGATTATTGACGGTTTCAAAGCTTGATTCATGTTAGCCGACCCCAAATCATTTTGCGACTAAGGCTTAGATGTTGTTGTTGTTGTATATATATACGTATGTCTACATACATACATATATTTACAAAATAATATATACATATATTCGTAACATGATTCATACACTTCAGCAACAATGAATTCACATGGTTATAATTCATATCTCAAGGTACTTGACTTGGTAATCTCTCGCGAATACTCCGGAAATACTCCGAGACAATAGCTAGCATCCAACTCCAATTGTTTCAGTGCCAATCCAAGATGTTTCTTAACTTCAATGATCGAGTATATGTAATCTATAGGTGTTTTAGATGGCTGGAGACTCTCTAGATGTAATACCCGGTTGTAATTCATTCATTATCATTCAGTAATTATCAGTCAGTAATGGTCATTCAGTAATTTTCACTCATTCATCATTCATGATTCATTCATTTGTATTCATCATTGGCATTTTGTAACCGTGTATCAGTTACCGATCGTCATTCATCTCCGATTGAGAGTCGAGATGAGAGTATTATCATAATCATCATGAATATAGTCTTGTGTTGGAAGTATCATCTATCACGTGTTATTGGACTTAATTACATTCATACAAGTATTGTACGTCGGATCATTCACTGGTTGTAGCGAGTAGACGGAGTTGTCGGATTTTTGTGACTTCCAGCAGCGAGTTACGGTCGTAACTAGTCAGGCATTACGGCCGTAACATGCATTCGTTGGATCAAGGTGGTTTTGGACGAAGGTGAGTTACCGCCGTAAGGATTGTCGGATATGGCCGTAACATGCGTTCGTTGTTTTCAGGACAATTCGGACGAACAGGACTTACGGCCGTAAGGGTTGCGGCATACGGCCGTAAGATGAGGCTGGTACGGCCGTAAGTCTTGGCCGGTTACGGCCGTACGATGTAGGCAGGGTGCCCAGGCAGTTTCGACGTAGGCTTCATATGCCCGTAAGTTTCGCCGGGTATGGCCGTATCGGTCGAGTTACGCCCGTAAGGCGCGTGCGGATACGGCCGTATGACTGTCGGCATGTGTTTGGACAAGGGCGAGTTACGCCCATATGAGGTGTCCGGTTACGGCCATAAGGCCGTTGACTTGGATGTTACGGCCGTAAGTAGGCCGAGTTACGACCGTAACGTTCGGCAGTTTATATAGGACTTGGACGGGGCTTTGAGCTCATTTTCTCATTTCTTCACCTTGTATCCGAGAGAGAGATTGAGGGATAGATTTTTCATCATCAATCACTTGGGTGTTCGGTTTTCATCATCTTCATTTGGTTGTGAAGCTTTGATAGTCGATCTAACGCGTGTTCATCGAATCAAAGTGTTTGGATCTTCAAGGTAACATTATTCAAACATCTTGGATTTTGATTTTGTGTTGAGATATGATGTTTTGGACGCTATAATCATGTTGTATGAAGAGATATACGTATGATTATGAGTGTGTTTGAATATTCATTGGATTATTGAAGGGTTATTCAAGAACACTTTGAATATTGAGTTGGATATGGGGGTTCTCGATTAGTTGTTGTTGTAATCACGAATTTGGATATTCATATTCGATTATTGATTGTGTTGGAGATGTTTTATTGGTTTGGAACGCCCCTTGGGGATTTGATATTGGTATAGTTAAGAATTGGTTGTAAACAATCGAAGATTGGTCAAAACGTGTTTGATATAATGCCCCAATGAGCTTGGTTTAGTCGTATCGACGTTCTGAATTAGTTATAATCGTGCTTGATTCGTATGTTGAACGGATTGTTGGTAATTGTGTTATTCAAGGTTGTTCGAGCGACCGACATCTCATTTAGGACGTTTGTTCGTGGAAGGACATTCTTTATCGGTGTTGAGTAAGTTAATTCTTACTCGGTTAGAAGGATATTCATTCCTTTTTGTTGTTGTTCATTCATAATCCTAACTCATTCATAATGTATTAACCATATTGAGACTTGTAATTGCCGAATAATCACTTCATTCACGAGGAACGACGGTTCCAATAATTTCATTGAGATATCATTCACTTCACTATTAATTCATCTCGGTGAGTCATTCTTGGCTTTGTCGGATTATTATTCACTGATATTCATCATGGTCATTCTCATTCATATGACCTTCTGGGTTCATATTGCGTGGCCGGGTGGTGATGTGTGGGATTTTTAGTCGGGCACATGATGGTCATGTGTTCGGGTTCACCGACACAATGGACTGTGCACACGGTAACGTACCTCCGTGAGACTAATTAGGTACAAGGATGGGTGTGTCCGGTCACTCGTCTTGTGCACATCCATATACCATTACGGGCGTACTATGATGCCCTTCTTCAGCTTAAATTCATAACTAAAGGATATTTCATAATTGAGATATATCATGATTATGTATATTCAACCCTTGAGGATAGTTGTTTTGTGTAACTGACTCCATTGGGGGATATTGTTTTCAAGTCATGGCAAGGCAAAAGCACGGGAAGAGAACGTTGACGGCGAGGAGTCCCAGTGATACTAGTAGGGGGCCGAGTCCTTTCAGTCATTTTTGTTTCTCTTCATTTGTATTTCCGCTGCAAATTCCGTTTGGGATGTTTATTTATTCAGGGTGTTGTATTTTATCTTCATATAAAATATACTGGTATTCTGTATTGTCCTGGTGTATTGTACTTAAGCTCCTCATCGGAGTATTTGGTAATATAATGTGGTTCGGTACTACAATTATATTATTTAATTCATTGATTTTCATTCGCCTGGTGGGTCCCAGTTGGGGTTCCACGGCACTGTAATAGCCGCCTAGTTTGGGGTGTTACACTAGAAATGAAGGAAAACGAAGTACAAGTGAAAGGGACGAAGTGAAATGAAATGGGGTGTTGCCCATATATATAATGTCTTGAGCTTTACGTACGTTAGCCTTAGCACTTTACGTACGTATTCGACTTAGCGCATTCTACCATTCGTCCTTAGCGTACGCTATCGTTCAGTGGCAGCTTACTGTCTCATTCTGTACTCGCTTATGTACGTTACACCCTCAAGTTACGTACGTAAGCAACACACATTAGCATACGCTAGTTACATACCTTAGTGTACGTTAACACCCCTTGACCCCAAAACTGTCCAGGTTCATCCGCGGGAATCTTTCCGAGCCCACCACCAGCCGTCCATTTGCTAGCCAGCCTGTTCAATCATTGACTTCCTTACGTACGCTATGCATAGCTCGTAGCGTATGCTATCTATAGCTAGTAATGTACATTACGCTTACCTGGTAGCGCGTTACGACCTAGCAAGTATCTGGTACGTGAATTGAGGTGATAAATTACATGTGAACATGAGAAGTTGAGGTGGAGAAGTAAAATCTCCAAGAGTTAAGGAAAATCACAAACGTCTCAGATGTCCTAAAATCATGTGTCGAGCTCGATCAACCGCATTCAAGTTCATGACACTTTGGAAATGTTAAATGCCCGAGTGGGAACAAATAGTTTCCAACAAAATTTTGCAAGGATCACATTCAGGTGTGGATAAACCACAATAATTCTTAGATTCTAACAAAATGGCTCTGAAGTTCGTTCGAATGACGGTAAGCTAAGTAGAACATGGTAATTTAAAATTGTGCAGAGGATCACAGATGAATCGTCAACAATGAAAGTCGCCCAACACCAAAAATACTAAGAAGAGTACGGGTAATATGTTCCCCCATACTAAGAAGACATTTTGGCCCCGAAACTTAAAACAACAAGAGTTGGAAACGAAAGGCAATGAAATGAAAAACGATCAAAGTCACGATTGTTGGAAACAGCAACGAATAGGACATAGTACAAAATCTTCATTCGCCTATGTTAGGCTCTTCAGCAGGAGACATAAGGTTTTGGGACATTCCCCGTCCACTTGCACTGCTCACCAACAGGGTAGCATTCTTTGCCAATTCGGAAATTGTCTCACAATGTTTCTCCCGATGGCCTTCACACCCGCACCGGTAACAAGTCAAGAGTGGGGAGGGATAGTTTACACGAATATGTCCCGGATGGTTGCAGTTGAAGCACACTCTCTTCTTACCGGGAGTCACCGATGCTGGCTTGGGATTCCCAGCGCTCACTCCCAACCGCGAAGACAACGTGTTCGAACGACGTGGGGGTTTAGGAATCTTAGTCTCTACACCGCCCAAATTTTTTCTAGATGTCCTCGGTCTCTTCTCTCTGCTCGTTGGCTCGGTCACTGAGGAGGTTTCATAGGATATCATCTGATCTTGGTACTCCTTCACCGTAACATGAATCGTTGTCGTACAAACCACCTCACTGCTTCCGCTTCCATTATCACGTTTATGTCCGCCAAGGCTCGTCATGCTAATGCAGATAGTACCGCTTATCGTTATCAAATAGTCGGTCGTACGGTATACCACAATTATCAACACAAGGTTTAATTAGCATCCATAGAATAACGGTAATATCATAAAGCACGAAATTTTCTGAAGTCAATTTCCAGTCCTTCAACTAGGACGATCATTATGCGTATGCTTTTAATGAAAACAAATTTTTGAAACATACGCCGAGTCACGTTGCGCACAAAACATGTAAATACCGTCCTTTATTTTAGAAGAGGAAGTTTATACAACGACTCTAAAAATTTATTTCGAGTAATGCGTACAAGAAAATTGAAAATCGAATTGTAACTAATTTGAAATATTTCAAAGGTGTTAAGTTTCGAATACTACAATTGAAAATCTTTCCTCTTCTACCAAAATGTTTAATCGAAAGGATTTTTCACCAAAATACGTGACTATCTGACATGACTACATTAAATCATGGGTTTTACAATGTTAGGAAAATTTCAAAACACCACTTTAAAATGTTCGTGATTCGGCCCGGGAATATTACACGCCGTGGATTCCGTGCCAGAACCCACCAGGCTAAAAACCGTTTACAAAACCATTTCAAAATACGCTAAAGGCCGATGACGGTAGTATTTTCCAAAACTCACAAAATCATTTGTAAAATATCAAATACCGTCATAAAAATACCGTCAAAACATGCAAGACCAAAATGCCCAAATTCGTTTTAGGGAATCGGTTTTATAAAATAACAATTCAGTTTGCAAGATACCGAGTCATTTCAAAATACTCATGCAGCGGATAAAATTAATACTCAAAGATTTAATCTACTAAAATGCAGAAACCGATAAATATGTTCGACTTTCGAAGCATACTATGTAACCATTCTCACTCGGACCGTATACGCAGGTATAATCACCAATAAGTTTTAACCTTTAGTTCACATTAAGCACAAAATAATCAAATATGTATACAAGGGGACTTATGATTCGGGAGGCTTACCATCACGGATTGCTTGAAGATGATGTTGGAACCATGATACTAATCACAACTCTGACGCTCGCGACTTACACAAGACGTGGACTTGACCCAACAGCCTAGGTTTTTCGCAAACCTAAGCTCCGATACCATATCTGTAACACCCCCAGAATATGACCGGGAATGTCACATGCCATAGACCCTTCTCACAAGGATCTACCAGGCTAAACTTCAAAAGACTACTCAATGATTGACCGACCGAGGTCAAGTATTTACAAGACAAACCGACAAGGTGATAGAACAATTCAAAAACCAACATAATTTACAACTCAATGATAATAATGACCTTGAACACGGAAAGAAATGACAACTTGATTTAATGAATGAAAACTAAGTCTTAGATGTTGTTTTTGTTGTTGTATATATATACATATGTCTACATACATACACATATTAACATTATAATATATACATATATTCGTAACATTATTCATACACTTCAGCAACAATGAATTCACGTAGTTATAAAGGTACTTGACTTGGTAATCTCTCGCGAATACTCCGGAAATACGGTTGATTGGAACAATCCGGAACTCTAATGAAAACGCCAATCGGAAAGAGCTAACACTAGATTATCGTAGGGAATTCGTCCCTAATATCCTATCATTAAGTAAACAATAAATCACACGAGGAAAAACATAGAAAGATGACCGAATCCTAATTGTACTCTTCATAACGTACGTTACACACCTACGTAATGTACGTTACGTCTGCACGTTAGCGTACGTAAGCTACAAAGCTTAGCGCATGCTAAGCATGCATTTGACAGTTTCTACTCAGCTCAGATGAGTGCCTAGCCTGAGGGTATAACGTATGTAATGCATAGTGCTTAACGTACGTTATACTCACACATATAATACTCATGTGAATCTGAATGATCCTATGGTGTTGATGTCTTCGAATTCCACGTTAAACATGCCATCATAAAACTTACTCCAATCTCGATTATAAATATTGAAAGGTAGTTCGAAAAATCTGAGGTTGTTATCAATACCAAGTCTACGATCATTATGGAAACACCATTCAATACGGGTTTATTAATCTCAGAAAACTACCCTTACTTGTTCATCATAACAAGATTCGAACTATAATGTTCTTAACTCGGGTAACTAAAGCATGAACATTCCAACTTCCCAAAGCATGATGTTCGGTTAACAGTCATCTATGAAGCTTAATAATCTCGGTAGTATGTTCATAACATCCTTAAGAACACGATTTTAAGGTTGGAGGTAGCATTAACACACCTTAATATTAAGGAAACGCCGACAATAGGTAGCATCCAACTCCGATTGTTTGAGTGCCAATCCAAGATGTTTCTTAACTTCAATGATCGAGTATATGTAATCTATAGGTGTTTTAGATGGCTGGAGACTCTCTAGAAATGAAGGAAAACGAAGTACAAGTGAAAGGGACGAAGTGAAATGAAATGGGGTGTTGTCCATAAATATAATGTCTTGAGCTTTACGCATGTTAGCCTTAACGCTTTACGTACGTAATCGACTTAGCGCACGCTACCATTCGTCCTTAGCGTACGCTATCGTTCAGTGGCAGCTTACTGTCTCATTCTATACTCGCTTACGTACGTTACACCCTCAAGTTACGTACGTAAGCAACACACATTAGCGTACGCTAGTTACATACCTTAGCGTACGTTAACACCCGTTGACCCCAAAACTGTCCAGGTTCATCCGTGGGAATATTTTCCAAGACTGCCACCAGCCGTCCATATGCTAGCCAGCCTGTTCAATCATTGAATTCCTTACGTATGCTATGCATAGCTCGTAGCGTATGCTATCTATAGCTAGTAACGTACGTTACACTTACCTGTTAGCGTACGTTATGACGTAATTGTATGTGAAGGATTAAAAGTTGATATTACCATGCATGTGGATACGAATACGGAAACGATCATACGTCGATTATTGATAGCACAAATTTGAGTAATACGGGGTTCAAATGCAGACGAAAATACCCAACAATTTATTCGGATATTACAAGATCACCATCAACTAAGGTGATTATTCCAGGCTTATGGTTGTAGATGTGGGTGTCGTGCAGTCAAAGATTAATGATAAAAAATTAGTACTTAATAATGTATTACTGGTACCCGATTTTAGAATGAATTTAATTTCAGTTTCTAAATTGAGTTGTGATGGTTATTCAGTTTCTTTTGATGGTGATGCTACTATTAGAAGAAACAGTGAATATATTTGCAAAGGTATCTATATTGATGGACTGTATGTCATTAATATTACATAAACTCCCATTTATAAACACCGCTTAACTCTTGTCTAAACCTAAAAAGAGAAAAGAACCTTCAAGCATAAACCAAACATATCTATGGCATCTACAGTTAGGTCATGTAAACCTTAGAATAATTCAAAGATTTGTAGATGATGGCCCATTGGATGACCTCCAAGTTGAGTCATTTCCAATTTGTGAATCTTGCCTGGAATGTAAAATGACCAAAATGGATGTCAAAACTAAGGGAAACCATGCTCAGAACTTGTTAGAATTGGTTCATACGGGTGTATGTGGTCCAACGAACATCCGGGCTAGGGGTGGTTCTGAATACTTCATCACATTTATAGATGATTACTCGAGATATGGATACATCTAGTTGATGCGACGTAAGTCTGAGCCTTTAACAAGTTCAGAGATTTCAAGGCTGAAACGGAGAAGCGTCATAGAAGATCGTGGTGGCGAATACCTTAGCGGAGAGTTTTTGGATTTCTTGGCAAATGAGGGGATTTCATCTCAGCTCACTGCACCGGGAACTCCACAACAAAATGGTGTTGCTGAGAGAAGGAGCATAACTCTTTTAGAAATTATTAGGTCAATGATGAGTTACTCAGATTTACCTATTTTGTTTTGGGAGTATGCCATGGAAACATCGGCGTACATTCTAAACTTAGTTACTTCAAAACCAGTTCCAAAACACCCACAGAACTATGGAGTGGGCGAAAACCCAGTCTAGGAGATGTTCGGACTTGGGGTGATCTAGCATATATGCTGAATAAGGATGTTGATAAGTTGGCATCTCGTACAGAGGTACGAGTGTTTGTAGTATACCCTAAGGGAACGAAGGGTGGCTTGTTCTATAGTCCCCATGATCAGAAGGTCATTGTTAGCACCCGTTCCCGATTCCTGGAAGAGGATTATGTGATTAGTACAAGCCCATGAGTGAAATAATTCTGGAATAGTTGATGGGCGAGACTTTGTCTGTTCCAATCATACAAGCACCAACTAACACTACACCACGTATCGATTTTGAGACTTTTACACCGACTCAGGATTTGCCTCATCGTAGTGGGAGGGTTGTTCGTCAACCGTAATGATTCATAGGCGTGGGATAGTATTTAGACTCAATCTCAGGCAAAAATGAATCAGATCCCTAGACTTACAAGGAGGCAATCCAAGATAAAAATGATGACTCTTGGCAAGTAGCAATAGAATCAGAAATGGGATCTATGGATTGCAATCAAGTTTGGGAGCTAGCAGAACTACTTGATGGGGGTAAAAGCCATTCGGAGTAAATGGGTCTAGAAGCAAAAGAAAGGACGTGACGGGAAGATTGAAACCTTCAAAACAAGGCTTGTAGCGAAAGATTACACTCCAATAGAGGGCATCGACTACGATGAAACCTTTTTGCTGGTAATAATGGTTAAGTCAATCCAGATTCTTCTAGATATAGTTGCGCATTTAGATCAGGAGATTTGGCAAATAGATGTCAATAATGTATTCTTGAATGGAAGTTTATACAAGGAAATCTACATGAGCCAACCAGATGGATTCATTGCTGAAGGAGAAGAGCACTTAGTGGCAAGATTAATAGATCTATTTATGGACTTAAGCAATCATCTAGATCTTGTAACACTCGATTTGACGAGGTTGTCCAGTCATATGGATTCGTCCGATGTCTGAGTGAGAGTTGTGTGTATAATAAATGCGATGGAAATGTGTTGGTGTTTCTTGTACTATACATAGATGATATCCTTCTGATTGGAAACAACGTGAAGGAGTTTTCGGATATACGGGTATAGCTATCTGAGCAGTTTGATATGAATAATTTGGGAGAATCAGGGCACATCCTTGGGATCAGGATCTTTTGTGATCGGAAGAAAAGGATGTTGTGCTTATCTTAGGCATCCTATATCGATACAGTGCTAAAGCGGTTTAGCATCGAGAATTCCAAGAAAGGTTTTCTACCTTACAAACATGGAATTCAACTATCTAAGGATATGGGTCCTAAGACACAAAAGAAGATAGATTACATGAAGCTGATCCCTTATGCATTAGTTATGGGAAGCCTCATGTATGATATGCTTTGTACTAGACAGGATATCTATCATTCCATAGGTATGGATGCTAGATATCAGTCGAACCCATGACCTGGATAATGGATTGCTGTCAAGCACATACTCAAGTACCTGATAAGGACTAGGGAGTACATGCTAGTATATCAATCAGACGACATATGTCCAGTGGGTTATACTGACTCAGATTTTTCATGGGACAAAGAAAAGTCCAAGTCTACTTCAGGTTATGTGTTTACTTTGGGAGATGGAGCCATTAGGTGGAGGAGTGTGAAGCAAAAATACATCTCGGACTCTATCATGGAAACCGAGTACGTGGCAGCCTCTGAGGCAGCCAAAAAGGCGGTATGGCTCAAGTACTTCCTACAGGACTTAGATGTGATTCCCAATTTGCCAAAGGGTATTACACTTTACTGTGATAATACTGGTGCAGTCGCAAATTTGAGAGAATCGCGAGCCCGTAAGGCAAGTAAACATATCAACCGCAAGTACCACATCATACAACACTTCGTAAAAGAATGAGATGTAGTTCTAGTCAGGGTTGCACTGGAAGATAATATTGCCGATCCTTTCACGAAAGGCGTACCCTCAAAGGTTTTTGAAAGGCATGTGGAAGGAATGGGATTACGGTGTATGGCAGGATTGCTTTGAGTATAAGTGGGAAATATGATAGACTGTGTAATAGAGTAGTATACTGAAAAGCATGCTTTGAGTATAAGTGGGAGATTGTTAGAGTTGTATACTGCAAAAACATACTTTATGCTTGTATTACCTTATTTCTCTGTAACTACATACATATGAGAATATTAATTACATTTAATCACATGTTTTGCATATGTATTCACGTTATCGTTATGCAAATATAATGTCTAATTATTTTATATTGTAGATAATGTTGTGTGTTGGTGTCACACAGAAGATCACATTATTGGTGCCTTATAAAATAATATAATAGTTCACAACCTATATAATTACTAGACAAATTATATGAGAGGTTGTAATGTATGCTTGAGATTAGTTGGTCTTGACTATTAGCATGCATTAGCGTGTTTGCATACTTTGAACTGGATCGCAGTGAGATAGTGTCTTCTGTAGAAGAAGGTAAATCTCGAATAATTATTATTTCTTAATTCTAAGTATATAATATTTAGTTATCTTTTTATAATATTTATTGCTTTGATTTACCATGGGTGATAGTCACAGTGATTGACTCAATATGCTTCGTATCTTGGGCAATAAAATTATTTATATGAAAATTAATATGATAACTAGAAATCATGTCTCAACTCGTGCGGGTTGATGACGTTCCCTTGAGGAGCTCGATAATGATTATTATATTAAACCCTGCAGGTGGATTTAATTCCGATATAATAATAAGGTTCGAGTGGTACTATCTTGGATAAGAAATTAATTAATTAAAGCTGTCACTAGCTTATATTAATTAATGGGCATTCGATATCTTAGTCACAGGAAATAATATATTTAAATAGGAAGTCCGATTCCGTAAATTGGTTTTTGAGTTGGAAGTGCAATATTAATTCTTTAAGGGGTTGAATTGATATTAGTGAACTCAACCATATTAGATATGACTTAATATGGAAGGTTGGGTTGCACTAGGCATCCTAACCCTAATCCTCCTTAAGATTACTAGAGTAGTCTAAAGCCAAATGAGGGGGGGCGGTTCAGCCGTGCCTCATCACATAACACAAGGGTTTTGATTTTTTCTTCTAAGTGTTTAATTATGGATCTTGACTTGTGTCTTTGATTCCACAATTTAGATAACACTTTAATTCTTTCTACAAACCGGAATTACTTGAAGAAAAAGAAAAATCGAGAGTTGTGAGGAACATAATTTCAGCCGATCCCTCATTTAAGTCCAAGCAAGATTCGGTAGCTTGTTGCCCACACAATGTTCGGATTAAGGCGAGAATCATACTCTAGAAGATTTTTAGGAAGATATCAATATAGCAACCACTATGTGTAATATCCGGGGGTAATTTTTTTTTTTTGTGATACTGTTGAGTTGTACGTATTCATTTGGAACTGTACAAGTATTGTTGTTTTGGACTGATACAATGAATATTGTATTGGAATATTTCGGGATCGAAATTTTTATACATGTCGTTGGGTTGGTTTCGTCGTTTGAATGTTGGTTGGAGAGTTTGGATTTTTGGCTAAGTTCATAGCCTTAGCATACGCTACGGGTGTAGCATTACGAATGCTAGCGTGTTGCCATTACGTACGTTATGCCTGTAAGGTTACGTACGTAATGCTTGGTAGGTGGTAGGAACCTTCCTTGTAGTCAACTTTCGGCCGGTGGGTCCCGAGCATCTTCCGATCGGATCTCACTATTGCAGTCAACGGACCCTTACGTATGTTAAGAGGTGAACTGTACGTACGTAATGCAGGTAGCTTGTTAACGTACGTAATATATTCTTGTTTACGTACGGTAAGGCCTTCGTATTTTAGTACAGTTAGTTCTGTATTTACATTACGTACGTTAATGTCATAACATAGCGTACGTAATGCCTCTTAGGTACGTTAACCTTAGTGTATAACGTACGTAATGAGTTTGTCAGTCTATTTATCTTGGTTTCGTATTTCATTTCTTCACGAACCAAAGCACATTTTCTCTCCCTAGAATCATCCGTTTGGACTTGTTATTAATGTTTAGCCTCTTCCAACTCGATCTCGATCATCCTAGCTTGGATTGAAGCTTGGAGTTGGAATCTTGTTGGTGCTCCTTTGGTGTTTGGAGGCTTCTTCATGTTCTTCTTTGGTAAGTTCCCTCAATCTCTTGTTCTTCAAGCGATTTTCGAGTTTTTGTTGTTGTTTTCTTCGGGTATTGTTTGATTAATGGACTATATCATGATTCTTCATGGTTTTGATAAACTTTTGATGAAGAACAAGATGGTATTGCTTGAGTTAGATTATGTTCTTGATGTTTTAGATTGTTTGGAGGTTTTAATCATATATAGGAAGGATTATGTTAAGATTGTTATATGATTAACGTAGTCTTGAGATGATTATTGTTGTTGGTGGTGTTCTTGAAAGATTATAACCATTTTAGTAAGGATTTATGATCATTTAAGGGGTGATTATCATAATTTGGAAATGGTTGAGTGAATCTTGTTGTTCAATCCGAATTCATGAGGTTATGTTGAAGGATTTTTGTTTAGACATCATGTTTGTTGGAATGATGATGTTCTTGAGGTGATTGTGATGATGTTCATGATATTATCATTGTAAGAGAACCAATTTGATGATGATAGTGATATTGTCATTTTGGAGATGTCGTTTTGATGTTGTTCTTAAGTGATTCTTGTTGAATTATTTTCACAAGTGTTAAGAACACTTGATCATGTCAATTCTGAGGTGTTGGAGATGTTAGGATTCATAGTTGAGAACTATTATATTCGTTGGTAGAGTTTAACCGATTCGGAGTTGAACCGGGTTTGTCCTTGGTGTTGTTTTCTATTGATTTTGTGTTATTGAATGAATCGATTTTCATTCAAGGTTGTTCGAGTGTTTGTGATCATCGGTAGGCGCCATTTGTCGTTTTGTGCCAGGACGTTGATCGTGGAAGGACTTGCTCGCCTTCAGTTTGAGGCAAGTTTTATTCTTGTACTGGTCAATGAGATTAGTGTTATCATATATGTGTATGAATGTGTTGTATCATTTCGAGACATAGTCTCTTCGAGATTTATTGATATTTGGGGATTGTTTGATGCAATGCCCTTCGGTGATTATGCCAGATGTGAATGTTATTCGTTAACATCCGGTTTAAGGCATTGAGATTCTTGTTGTCGATAGCCGGTTCACGGTATCGATGTATCGATTATTATTTTTGACGTTAATGTCGTCTTGAGGCATCGTTGGATCGTTGTTAATGAATTGGTATTGTTGCTAATAATGTTGTACTGGTTGATTGAGAGGCGTTTGATATATTTGTTTATCATCTCTGTTTCGGTGGCCGGTTTAAGGCGCCGGGACATCTATTCTAAACGTATCATTGTGTATCGATTGACCGTTCTAAGGTAATCGATGTATTTAATTGGGATTATCGAAGATAATTCCCATCCGTTGTATCATTTGTTATTGACTAACTGTTCTAAGGTAATCAATGTATTTAATTGGGATTATCGAAGATAATTTCCATCCGTTGTGTCATCGTTATCGATTGACCGCTCTAAGGTATTCGACATACTGAATTGGGATTAGTGAGACATTTCCCATCCGTTGTATCGTTGTTATCGATCGACTGTTCTAAGGTAATCGATGTATTGAATTGGGACTGTCAAGGATAGTTCCATCCGTTGAGTTGTTATGATCGATTGGCCATTCCAAGGCAGTCGAGGTATTTGAATTGTGACCGCCGTGGACGGTGCCCATCCGTGAGTTATTGTTTTCGTGTTAGCCCACTCAAGGCAGCACGCTATTATCCATGTGAATTTGGTAATCTTGGGATCGTTACTGTTGTGATTAATTGTGTTTTGGAGGCTAGTCTCGGCTAGTACTCGATGGGTAAGCTTGGGGCTTGAACCTTCGCGGTTGGTTTCCCAACACCTACAGTTCAGTAGGTCACGGTCATGTTAATGATCTCATTATGGGTAAGCTTGGGGCTTGAACCTTCGCGGTTGGTTTCCCAACACCTCTGATTCGATGAGTCACGATCATGTTAATGATCTCATTATGGGTAAGCTTGGGGCTTGAACCTTCGCGGTTGGTTTCCCAACACCTACAGTTCAGTAGGTCACGGTCACTGGGTGATCTCATTATGGGTAAGTCTCGGTCTTGAACCTTCGTGGTTGGTTTCCCAGCACCTGCAATTCAGCAGGTCACAGTCATTGGATGATATCATTGTGATACGACTTCGTGTCGTGGCTTTGGCCCTCATTGATACAGCTTCGGGCTATTCGGCGTTCAGGCCATTGTGATATACAGCTTCGGCTAAGGGGCTTTCAGGCCATTGTGATGTATCGGTATATCTGTTGGAGCCTTCGGGCATTATGATTCGTATCTAATTCAGTGTTGGTTTGGTTTACCTTCGGGTAATTTCACTGTGGTGTTCTATGTTGATGATTCGCCGTTGGGCACTTGTGTTCTAACCTGTTGAGCAGGTACCGATCGCATGCCGTGCGCATAGTATTTCACGAATGCTCGATTCTTACCTTGGTTTGTGAGCATCTCGTACTACCGTTGTTGTACTGTTTATTCTGTCTTTGGATGCATATCATGTTGTACATGTATTTTGATATTCATTATCTGGATGACTGACCCCGTGGGGGAGGAACATGTTTTCATGTTTTAGGTGTTTGCGAGGAGAGAGTTGAGACACAGGGGCATGACGATGGCGACGAGGCATCGAGCGATACTAGTCCGAGATGTTTTGGTGTTCATGTCAGTCAGACAGTTTGGAGTACTCCAGTTTTGTCAGTTACTATCATTTTATATTATCCGAGCAAGGCTCGTGGATGTCGTTGTATTTTATTTAGGCCATGTAGGCCCACTGTTGTCATTGAAATTCCATATCGGAATATTATGTTGGATGTCAGTGCAGGGATTGTGATTTCCCTTTTGGTCAGTTAGTTATATTTTTGGTCGTGTCAGCCTGGTGGATCTCCTGGTGTGGGGTCCACGACACTGTAATGACCCAATGGGATTGGGGGTGTTACAGAAGATGGTATCAGAGAATTGGGTTGTGACATACCCTGATATGTGAATTATGTGGCTCTACCGACGCGGTAGTAGTGAACTATCAGGTTATGACGATCTGGACAGTCGGGTTTTGTGAGTCGTGGTAGTTGGACGACTGTATGAGTCATTTTTTCATCGAGTCGTCATCAGTTAAGACTAGTATCGCAAGACCTCGAAGCTTCGTATGACCTGTGTAAGGGCTCGATTCTCTTTTATGTTCATACATTCATTATGCCATTGATTATACATGTTTTGTTGAAACCTGTATGTAACATTTGTGTTACGATTCATTCATGATTATTTGTTTTGGAACGTGTGGGCTCAGTATTGGCTATAATTAGCATGTTTGAGGTGATTATTTATCTGTTGAGTATGTATACTCGTGTTTGGATATTGACTTAGCATTCTGATTTGGCCGTTGAGGCGTATTTGAGCCTTGTTCATGATCGAGCGTTATTCTTTCAGTATGGAAATAGGAATCCGAGGACGTGGCAGAGGGGGTAGAGGCTGCAGAGCAGGCCGAAACCCAGAACATCATGTTTATACGCGTACGGATGCCGAGATGGATCAGAATTCGGCCGGAGATGTGACTTATGCGACCGTTTCCCCTTCGGAACGTCATACTCGAGGAGTCGATCAGACTGACATCGACCCTTTCTTGCTTAAGAGGGGCATGATAACCCAGATGACTCAGATGACGCAGATAATGGAAACCATGCAGACCTCAATGATTCGTGGTACACAACAACAGAGACTCCAGGTGCCATTTTCTGGACAGTCCGGGAGAGTGAGTCAGATTATCGGCGACATCTCTCGTCAGAGGCCACCTATCTTTGAGGGTTCTTCAGAACCAGCTGATATTGTTAATTGGCTTGAACATTTTGATAAACTCTTCGACATGGTTCAGTGTCCGGAAGAGAGTAAAGTGGCAGTAGCGGCTTACTATTCGAAGGCGCTTATTCTTGGTGGGTTTCTGTGAAGCCCACCGATCGTGATTGTGTTTGGAGTGAGTTCAAGACTCTCATGTTAGAGAGGTATTATCCAGCTCCACTTCGTGAAGCCAAGCTGTCAGAGGTTTTGAACCCCAAATCCATCGAGGACGAGGGTGTTATTGTTATCGCTAAGAGGTTTCAAGGACTTCTTCAGTTTGCTTCTTCTGTTATCCGTACTGAGGCGGATAAGATTAAGTATTTTAGCAAGAGGCTAAACCCGCTGTTGAGGATGCAGTTGTTCAACCATAATTGTAACTCACTTGGCGAATTCATCGAGAAGGCTCTTGGAGCAGAGCTTTTGATCAAGGAGCTTGCTTGGAAGAACATTTCAGTTACTTCCGGTGAAAGGACTAGGATGCCGGTTCGTTCAGAGGGACATCGGGCTCCGACGTCCAAGAGGTCATCTTCTAGTCGTCTTCATGCTGGGAAACCATCTTCTTCTCAGGCGACGGGTTCGATCGTTGTTTGCATTAACTGTGATACAATAGGACATCGCAGTACTCGGTGCTCGATGCACTCTATTACTTGTTTTCTGAGTGGGAGGCAGGGACACCTTCAGAAATACTGCAGGGGTTCTAGTGCCAGTAGATCTCAAGGGAGCTCACGGGCCGCGATTGATTTTGTTGCTTCAGTCCGTACTCCATCTAAGGGGTCATATCGGGCTTTGGGAGCCAGAGGTATGGACACTCGAGGAGGAGCGGCGAGCTAAGATTTGGGTCTTCCTTGAGTTGATGAGATCGAGGAGTTCGATGACCTGGAGGGTGTTGATGTTGGATACATTTGAGATGTAACCTTGATTTGTCTTTCCTTTATTTTTCGGACTGATGTTTGACTCGGTCTGTATTTTAGTATTGTGGTTGCGAATCATTTATGGTTGATCTATCTTGTAATGATTGTATCTGAGAATCTTGAGATTTGAGATCGTGTGATGTGTTTTTCCTTCCTTTTGGTGTTGTACTCGAGATTTTGTAATAATCTGGGTAATTGTTCATTTCAATTCGAGACGCCGAGTCGTGAGAACTTGGGTGTGCGGTTGATATGGTCCTGAGGACTATATGTGCGTTGTTATTTTCCTTTTGTGGCATGAGTCAGTGTTTGCTTGAGCGTTCAATGCCGATGAGAACGGGGGAGTGTACACCGTTGATTGTAGACATGTATAATGGGCGTCACCCGTGGGGTGTGTATGCCGGTGTAACGAGTCTTGCGGGTGGTGCGACTTCCTGGCTGGTCTCTGATGGAGGAGTCATGATTCGATTGATCTCGCACTTGGTTGAGTGTTCTTATCACTTGTTTTTCGTCGTGTTCGGGCACAGGAGATGCGGGAACCCGTGGGGTTGGCCCGACTTCTCAGACGGAGTTGTTCGTATTGAGGAATATTCCTGGAGATGTTGTTTTCTCATCCTGATGGATAGTTCGTACCCCGAGTTGTGCACCCTGAGTTTCGGGGACGAAACTCTTTTTAAGGGGGGGAGTATGTAATATCCGGGGGTAATTTTTTTTTTTGTATGATACTGTTGAGTTGTACGTATTCATTTGGAATTGTACTAGTATTGTTGTTTTGGACTGATACAATGAATATTGTATTGGAATATTTTGGGATCGAAATATTTATACTTGTCGTCGGGTTGGTTTCGTCGTTTGAATGTTTGTTGGAGAGTTTAGATTTTTGGCTAAGTTCATAGCCTTAGCGTACGCTACGGGTGTAGCATTACGTACGCTAGCGTGTTGCCATTACGTACGTTATGCCTGCAAGGTTACGTACGTAATGCTTGGTAGGTGGTAGGAACCTTCCTTATAGTCAACTTTCGGCCGGTGGGTCCCGAGCATCTTCCGATCGGATCTCACTATTGCAGTCAACGGACCCTTACGTACGGCAAGAGGTGAACTCTACGTACGTAATGCAGGTAGCTTGTTAACGAACGTAATATATTCTTGTTTATGTACGTTAAGGCCTTCGTATTTTAGTACAGTTAGTTCTGTATTTACATTACGTACGTTAATGTCATAACATAGCGTACATAATGCCTCTTACGTACGTTAACCTTAGTGTATAACGTACGTAATGAGTTTGTCAGTCTATTTATCTTGGTTTTGCATTTCATTTCCTCACGAACCAAAGCACATTTTCTCTCCCTAGAATCGTCTGTTTGGACTTGTTATTGATCTTTAGCCTCTTCCAACTCGATCTCGATCATCCTAGCTTGGATTGAATCTTGAAGTTGGAAGCTTGCTGGTGCTCCTTTGGTGTTTGGAGGCTTCTTCATGTTCTTCTTTGGTAAGTTCCCTCAATCTCTTGTTCTTTAAGCGATTTTCGAGTTTTTGTTTTTGTTTTCTTCGGGTATTGTTTGATTAATGGAGTATATCATGATTATTCATGGTTTTGATAAACTTTTGATGAAGAACATGATGGTATTGCTTGAGTTGGATTATGTTCTTGATGTTTTAGATTGTTTGGAGGTTTTAATCATGTCTAGGAAGGATTATGTTAAGATTGTTATATGATTAACGTAGTCTTGAGATGATTATTGTTGTTGGTGGTGTTCTTGAAAGATTATAACTATTTTAGTAAGGATTTATGATAATTTAAGGGGTGATTATCATAATTTGGAAATGGTTAAGTGAATCTTGTTGTTCAATCCGAATTCATGAGGTTATGATGAAGGATTTTTGTTTAGACATCATATTTGTTGGAATGATGATGTTCTTGAGGTGATTGTGATGATGTTCATGATATTATCATTGTAGGAGAAATAATTTGATGATGATAGTGATATTGTCATTTTGGAGATGTTGTTTTGATGTTGTTCTTAAGTGATTCTTGTTAAATTATTTTCACAAGTGTTAAGAACACTTGATCATGTCAATTCTGAGGTGTTGGAGATGTTAGGATTCATAGTTGAGAACTATGATATTCGTTGGTAGAGTTTAACCGATTCGGGGTTGAATCGGGTTTGTCCTTGGTGTTGTTTTCTATTGATTTTGTGTTATTGAATGAATCGTTTTTCATTCAAGGTTGTTCGAGTATTTGTGATCATCGGTAGGAGCCGTTCGTCGTTTCGTGCCAGGACGTTGATCGTGGAAGGACTTGCTCGCCTTCGGTTTGAGGCAAGTTTTATACTTGTACTGGTCAATGAGATTAATGTTATCATATATGTGTATGAATGTGTTGTATCATTTCGAGACATACTCTCTTCGTGATTTATTGATATTTGGGGATTGTTTGATGCAATACCCTTCGGTCATTATGCCGGATGTGATTGTTATTCGTTAACGGCCGGTTTAAGGCATTGAGATTCTTGTCATCGATAGCCGGTTCGCGGTATCGATGTATCGATTATTATTTTTGACGTTAATGTCGTCTTGAGGCATCGTTGGATCGTTGTTAACAAATTGATATTGTTGCTAATAATGTTGTACTGGTCGATTGAGAGGTGTTTGATATATTAGTTTATCATCTCTGTTTAGGTGGCCGGTTTAAGGCGCCGGGACATCTATTCTAAACGTATCATTGTGTATCGATTGACCATTCTAAGGTAATCGATGTATTTAATTGGAATTATCGAAGATAATTCTATCCGTTGTGTCATTGGTTATCAATTAACCGTTCTAAGGTAATCAATGTATTTAATTGGGATTATCGAAGATAATTCCCATCCGTTGTGTCATCGTTATCGATTGACCGCTCTAAGGTAATCGACGTATTGAATTGGGATTAGTGAGACATTTCCCATCTGTTGTATCGTTGTTATCGATCGACCGTTCTAAGTTAATCGATGTATTAAATTGGGACTGTCAAGAATAATTCCATCCGTTGAGTTGTTGTGATCGATTGGCCATTACAAGGCAGTCGAGGTATTTGAATTGTGACCGCCGTGGATGGTGCCCATCCATGAGTTATTGTTGTCGTGTTGGGCGACTCAAGGCAGCATGCTATTATCCTTGTGAATTTGGTAATCTTGGGATCGTTACTGTTGTGATTAATTATGTTTTGGAGGCTGGTCTCGGCTAGTACTCGATGGGTAAGCTTGGGGCTTGAACCTTCGCAGTTGGTTTCCCAACACCTACAGTTCAGTAGGTAACGGTCATGTTAATGATCTCATTATGGGTAAGCTTGGGGCTTGAACCTTCGCGGTTGGTTTCCCAACACCTACAGTTCAGTAGGTCACGATCATGTTAATGATCTCATTATAGATAAGCTTGGGGCTTGAACCTTCGCGGTTGGTTTCCCAACACCTACAGTTCAGTAGGTCACGGTCATGTTAATGATCTCATTATGGGTAAGTCTGGGGCTTGAACCTTCGCAGTTTGTTTCCCAGCACCTGCAATTCAGCAGGTCCCGGTCATTAAATGATCTCTTTGTGATACGACTTCGTTCCGTGGCTTCGGCCCTCATTGATACAGCTTCGGGCTGTTCGGCTTTCAGGCCATTGTGATATACAGCTTCGGCTGAGGGGCTTTCAGGCCATTATGATGTATCGGTATATCTGTTGGAGCCTTTGGAATTATGGTTCGTATCTATTTCAGTGTTTGTTTGGTGTACCTTCGGGTAATTTCACTGTGGTGTTCTATGTTGATGATTCGCCGTTGGGTACTTGTGTTCTAACCTATTGAGCAGGTACCGATCGTATGCCTTGGGCATAATATTTAACGAATGCTCGATTCTTACGTTGGTTTGTGAGAATCTCGTACTACCGTTGTTGTACTGTTTATTCTGCCTTTGGATGCATATCATGTTGTACATGTATTTTGATATTCTTTATCTGGATGACTGACCCCGTGGGGGCGGAACATGTTTTCATATTTTAGGTGTTTGCGAGGAGAGAGTTGAGACACTGGGGTATGACTATGGCGACGAGGCATTCGAGCGACACTAGTCCGAGATGTTTTGGTGTTCATGTCAGTCAGACAGTTTGGAGTACTCCAGTTTTGTTAGTTACTGTCATTTTGTATTATCCGAGCAAGGCTCGTGGTTGTCATTGTATTTTATTTAGGCCATGTACGCCCACTGTTGTCATTGAAATTCCATATCGGAATATTATGTTGGATGTCAGTGCAGGGATTGTGATTTCCCTTTTGGTCAGTTAGTTGTATTTTTGGTCGTGTCAGCCTGGTGGATCTCCTGTTGTGGGGTCCATGGCACTGTAATGACCCAATGGGATTTGGGGGTGTTACACTATGCCTCAAAAGCTAAATACCCTATGATCTTTTAATCTAGATTAGGATATTGGTTTTACCAACAAGATTATTCAATAAATAATAAATAATATCTAAACTCCTTATTAATCTTAGTAGTTAATTGATAAGTGTCAGTTTTATATACTTATCCGTGATTAGTATTGATATATTTTACCCATAATTACGAGCTAGTCTACTCGTTTTTGCTTTAAATTAATTAGTTTTAATAATTTTATTTTTATAGGATGAAGATGTAAATTTAGCCTTAATCGGATTGAATTACTGATTTACTCAAGAAATAACTTGTTTATAAAATATTCTCTATATTGAGATTTTATCTATTCATGTTGTAGAGATTTTTGAGCCGAGTTTGGTAGTCTTTCCGGATTCAAAATCAGAGTTATATATCAAAATATCACCCGAAGAAGATTTGGGGCGAAAACGCAAGAGTCTAAGAAATTCAGGGTTGAAAATGAAGTCTGAAACTCCATACGGGCGTACAAATAAAGTTACGACCGTAACTCACACAGAAACTAATGTGCAAAAAGCCGAAGCCATGTTACGGCTGTAACATCTGAAAGTTACGGCCGTAAGTCCTCTATGTTACGGCCGTAACATCTGAAAGTCACAGGCGTAACTCTTGACAGATGTATGATCATTTATAAATTTTTACTTTTGGTCTATTATTGAGGGGATGGCTGGCCTTGATCCGATCTAATGTAATAATGCTAGAGTTTTAAAGCTATTAGATGACTTTAAGTGTATACATAAACCTCTTAGATCCATCATTCATGATCATTCATCTTATATTTTTCCTACATTGTAATATTTTTCTTTGTGTGAAGAACACACTTCTGTTCTTGAGAGTGTATGTTATAGTGGTTTAGCTTATATTGTTGATGGATTTTATTGCTTATTTCTCCTTTATCTACTAAGGGAGTTAGTATTAATTCTGTCCCTTTTTCAACTAATAATGACCATTCAAGCTTGTAATATGTTGAATAAATCCTTCATGGGCTAAGTTATCCTTAGTTGGGATTATAAACAAGGTTTGTCATGTTATTTAAGTTTGTATAAATATCTATTATGGATTACTTATTATTGTGTATTATTTTCATTGTTTTACGAATCTTTATTTATTTGGCCAATAAATGACGATATTTATGGTTTTCATATGTTTCGAAAGAAAATATGTTGATTAGATCAAATGATCTTCACTCAAAGTTGTTCTAGGGGATAGAAATATACCTCCAGACCTTAGATGATTCTTTGAGTTATTTGCATAAAACCTAATGATATGTATTGAAGCCAATCAACATAGAAATATAGTGGATTGATTCAAAATATAAGGGGCATTTTGACATTCGAAAGAGGACCCGTCTTTTTAAGGAAAATTGAATCTACACAACATTATAAGTAAATACATATTATGATATCCTATACATCTTCTATAACTAATGATGAACTAAGTTTGGAATCCCAACTATTTTATTTTTACCTTTTATTAATCTATTATTAGTGCAATCTTTCATTTCCTTAAATTTTCGAACTATTATTGCATTTTCCTTGCAATTGTCAAACCAAACTTTTAAATTGCGTGTTTCGCTCATGTAAATCTCTATAACAAATAGATAAATAGTGTATAATTCAATATATATAACCTAACTTCCTCGTGGGATCAATAAACCGGACTCAAAAAGTCCACTTACTACTTGATAGAATATCGTGCACTTGCGATAGTTACACAAAAGACGTGTTATTAATTAATTAGCATGCTTAAATAGGTTTTGTACTCGTGGATGCATAAAACACTTTTATCAAATTTTCCACAACTTTGCTTCCGCTGCGTTTTATTTTCAACAATCGGTATCGGAGCCATATTTTAGGGTTTCCTCTTTTAATTAATTTTGGTGATTAATTGATAGCAATTTAAATTTTCATGTAATTTGATATTGGAATATTTTGCTGGATGTGTTCTTGGAGGTAATATGATCCAATTATCATGGTTATATGAATGGTTAATTTAGTATTTTTTATGCAATTGTTGGTTTGGCCCGATTTTGAGGCCTGTAATGGTTTTTACCATGAGAAAATCCACGGGTAGATCTAGGATCTTAATTTTCGTGTAATTTTGCTGGAATTCGATGTTTTTTCTATAAAATTGTAATCGAATTTGGAGAAGACAAAATCACAAAGATGTAGAGCAGAACCAGGACACCGCTGCAGCCGAGCAGCAGCACGCGGGCGCTGCCGAGCAGCGTCGGACCTGCTACCGGGGTCGCGAGCAGCCTGTTCCGGCCCAGTTCTCCGGTTCGGGTCGAGTCGTCCAGTTTTTGATCCTGCCTGTTTCACCGCCATTCATTGCGTCTGTTGGAGAGTCGTGATTTTAAAATTGAATTTTTTTCATGTAATTAATTTTGCATAAAGTGAAAATTTTAATTTTGGAACACGGCACGGCCGTGGAGGAGTGACGAGATGCTTGATCCAGTGGGAGATATCGTGTCGAAGATTTTATCGGATTTAATTCAGTGATGAAGACCATGATAATTGGATAATTTTATAATCCATGCTTTTATTTTGGTTTTTACCGTTTTGATGTATGGATTATGCGTGATATATTTTCTTACATGCTAGGATGAGAACATTAAAAACATTAATGCTAAAATAACTAAGTGTTAAATTGATTTATTTGTTTTAAAATAAAATTAAATTCGTCTCCATAATTAATTTAAAATATGAAGTAATTAGCATGCACATTGACGTTAGGGTCTTCCTCCATAACAGATGTGCTAATTATAGGTTCAGTGGTTTCAAATTTCAAATGATAATAAAAGGTAAATATTATTTTTATGATAGGACCTCTCCATCTGTAGGACTATTATTTATAAGATAATATTTTAAGGTTGTTAAATTATGGTGTTTACTTATGTGTATTAATTAATAAGCTCTCAATCGGAGTTTATGTTAATTAATAGATGGCCAAGAGAAACCAACTATTAATGTTAGTTGTCATAACGTAAATTGACTAGATAGTAATATTAAAGAAATAAACTATACTTGAAAAATGTGTGTGTAAACGTCCAAATGATCATGGCTTGCATGTGCGGTTTCTTCGAGGCGTTGGTTGCTAGCATATATATTGTGTTTTGAGGTTCTTCAATATTTTTTTGCTATGCATTATGTGATAAATATTTTAATTTTATCTCACATGTCTTTCAATCCACTTGTGGTAATTCTCAATGAAAACAAACCTGATGGCACTAACTTTACTGATTGGAAACATAATCTAAATATTGTCTTGACTATTAAAGAACACAAGTTTGTTGTAACTGAGGAATGCCCATTCGAACCAGATGCAGATTCGACATCTGATGAGGTGAAAGAATACCACAAATGGAATAAATCCGATGAGATGGATCACTGTTACATCTTGGCTTCTTTAGCAAATGTATTGCAACATCAACATTAGAGTATGGGCACGGCTGTGGAAATGATGAAAAATCTTGGCGAAATGTTTGGTCATCAGAACCGGGCGGATAGGCAAAATGCTATGAGGGTCTTGATGATGACCCAAATGCCTAAAGGAACCTCGGTAATGGATCATGTTCGAAAGATGATTTCTCATCTAAACGAACTTGATATCTAAGGGGCTACTATCGATGTGGAAATGGAGGTCGATATCACCCTAGGCAGCTTACCTAGAAGATGTGAGCAGTTCCGCCTAAACTAAAATATGAATCATAGGGAGTATACCTTGGCGGAATTGCTGACAGAGCTTCAAGCTGCGGAAGGACTCTTCAGATAGGGGTATCAAGTTCTTGTGGCAACTGTTGTTTCAACTTCTAAACCTAAATGGGGAAAGAAGAAGAAACAAGTGGGCCAGAAGCAAGTGGCAACTCTCAAGGTAAAGACAAGGGTCCTCATCCTGAGGCGAACAAAAAGTTAAAGGGAAAGTGCTACAAGTGCGGTCAGAAAAGACATTTAAAAGCGGACTGCTCTTACGAATGGTATGTCTCGTACTATAACCAGTTATTTTGGTTTTTTACTAGCGGCTTTAATTATAATTTCAGTTTTATTTATTGGTCTGAATAAAATACGACTTATTTAAAATTTCTCTACTTGAAAGAAACAATTCAGAAAAGAAATCCTTCTGTTGTCAATTATTGATCATTGAGATTTATGTCATTTTTTATTAACCTCTTCCTTTCTTTAATCCATAGGAGGTTAATTTATAATTACTGTGCAAGTGACTGAATCTATTTTAGTTTAATTCGATCTACGATGAAAAAATCACTCTCTGTAGGATTTGAACCTACGACATCGGGTTTTGGAGACCCACGTTCTACCGAACTGAACTAAGAGCGATTTTTTATCCGAATAGAAAAGACTAGAAAAGGGGGATTCTTTTTCTAACACTAATTCATTTTATTTTTATATGCTCTATAGTTAGATTCATAAAAATGACTGATTCCGCGCAACTTGAATCGATCTCAATTGATTCCTCGTTACTGTCAAAAAGGGCATTGGGGATGACAGGATTTGAACCTGTGACATTTTGTACCCAAAACAAATGCACTACCTATAACACCCCCGATATATTCAGGAATATTACAGCGGCGTAAATCCTTTACATAAGGATTTACAAGGCTGAAGAATTGAACAGACATTAAAAGGTACTAACGAATGGAAATAACGGAATTAAGATACAACAGTTCTTACCAAATACTGAAAGTACAATTGTTCAACAGGAACTCATTAATACATCACCAAATTCAAATCCATCACAAATGACTTCGTACTCGAGTGCTTATTGAAATAACGAATAAACAACAGATAAATAAACCCGGACGGAACATCACTCTGCACCCTCGTCGTCATGCAGCTCCAGTGGTTGTTTTCCCGCTCTCCTGGATCCTGAACATAAACAAAATGTTCACCCCCGAAGGGATTAGCACAACGATGCTAGTACAAGTACCACAACATATTATTCATATCTCATGAAGAATAATAACGTAAACGACAAAAATACCAACGAGTCTTCTCCTACGAGTAACTCATAAATGACATACACAACTGATAATCACAACACGATATCATAACATACACATGGTAATTCCGTCGATCCAGCATTCACTGCCTAGAACCCACGATGATCCCGTCAGACCAACCCGTGGTGGAAAAACCCGTCCGATGATCCAGCGCACGCTAGCATAGATCCCCCGATGATCCCGTCGGACCAACACGAGGTGGACATACAACAACGACATACATGCACAACAATATGTATAACATCAATACATAAAACAATTAAAGTACTTGCCTCGATTTGAAGACAAGAACAACACTTCCACGAAAATGAACACTCGAAGGTCGTCCTCCTCAATCAATCACGTAACGAGATCAAACCTTAACAAAAGAAATGATATAGGATTTATCTCACGTCGTACGAATGTTTAACAATTCGATTTACGGCCAAAAGTTCATAAAATGTAATCTGCCTGAACTGCTTAGTGCACGCTAAGTACTCTGCGTATCGTGCGTTAAGTCTGCTCGATAGCGCACGCAAACAACAAAGCCTAGCGTACGCTAACTATATATGGTCAGTACTTCACTGATCAGTCGACTGAATCATCTGATGGCCTAGCGTACGTTACATACCAAACGTAGCGTACGCTAACTCGTGCTCGATAGCGCACGTTAATCTTCATAGCTTAGCGTGCGCTATCTATGCATGGCGCTTCTTCTTTGGGCGATGCTTATTCTCATCATGATCAAAACACTGAATTCTTCCGTGATAATTCATGTTACCTCCATGAATATAATGTACATACGTTTATGAATGATCTTACGGATAGCAACAACTTCGGATTCAAGGATATGCATACCATATAAAACCATATTCCATTTCGACTACAATTCTTCATATGACGATTCGAAAAGCTTAACGGTTGATATCAACACCTTATATCCATCGAAATCATCATGCTGTAGTTGTTTAACATTCCATCTATACTAGATAAATCCTTCCATGATCAATCCCTTAGATTCATCTAACAATAATGATGTTAAAGTCAAGTCCATGATTATTATGAAATCATCTACTAGATTCGGATTACCAATGATAGAAGCTTCCTTTACTTGTTCAATGTAATAAGATTCGAATCATGATGATCATAATTAAGGTACTTAAGGCTTATTCATCTCAATATTCCAAACATGATGTACTTTAGATAATTCATCTATGAAAATCAATATCTCGTTAACATGATCATCCCATTCTTTAGAATCCAACTCTAGGTCTGGAGATAGATTGAACATACCTTAATATGATGAAAATCACTAAACCGTAAGGTAGAATCCGACTCCGGTTGGTTGTATGCCACTCCAAGGTGCTATTCCACTTCAATGATTACTCCCAAGTGATAACCAATATATTAACATCAACAAGATGTGTTCTAAGTGTATAGAAGTATTATTACAGCTCTCTGGCCTCTCAAGAATGAAGAATGGACGAGTAAAATGTAAGCCAAAACGGGTTGTTGTCCCATTTATAATATTATGCATTTTAACAAGTTAGCGCACGCTACTAAGCTTTCCTTAGCGTGCGCTAATAAAAGTTGACTTCAGAACTGTCCAGGTTCATCCGCGGGAATCTTATCCGGACCCATGTCCCGGCTGGCGCATGTGCTAGACGTCCCGCTCAATAATCTAGTTCTTAGCGCACGCAACTCATATGTTCATAGCGTGCACTAGTAATAGCCCGATAGCGCGCGTTAAGCTACATTCTTAGCGTGCGCTATCACGAGTTTGCATGAGAAATTTTGCATGTTTCTAAACTTATGTACAATGATATCAATGCAAGAAATATCATACCCCAATAATCAAAACCACAAATCCGAATAATATAGGGTTTGAATACAGATGAAATACACCGTAATAAATCCGGATATTACATACTCTCCTACTAAAAACGAGTTTCGTCCCGAAACTCAAGACGAAAATAACTCGGGATATCTAGACTTCATATTAGCTTCCGTTTCCCAGGTGGCTTCTTCCATTCCATGACGTGACCATTGAACTTTGACCAAAACGATTGGTTTGTTCCTCAGCTGCTTAACTCGACTCTCGAGTATCTTGACCGGTCTTTCTTCAAACGTCCCATCCTGCGTGACTTCGATCTCGCCGAAATCTATGATATGACTGGGATCTGGTATATACAACCGTAGCTGGGATACATGGAACACGTTATGAACATGGCACAATGACGGCGGCAATGCCAATCTGTATGCCAACTCTCCAACTCTCTCGAGGATTTCAAATGGTCCGATATATCTCAGACTCAGTTTTCCTTTCCTTCCGAAACGAAAGATTCCCCGAGTAGGAGAAACCTTCAAAAGTACATGGTCTCCAGTATTGAACTCTAATGGGCGACGGCGTACGTCCGCGTAAGATTTCTGGCGACTTTGGGCGGTCAACAGCATTTCACGAATCAAGGCTATCTTCTCTCGAGTCTGCACGATCAACTCTGGTTCTGTTCCGATCAAGTCCGATGAATCGTCCCAGCATAGGGGCGATCTGCATCTCCTTCCATATAATGCCTCAAACGGTGCCATCTTAATGGAAGCATGCCAACTATTGTTGTAGGTAAATTCAATCAACGGTAGATGAACTTCCCAATCGTTTGACCAATCTAAGGCACAGGCCCTTAGCATGTCTTCCACCATTTGTATAGTCCTCTCAGATTGTCCGTCAGTCTGCGGATGGTAAGCTGTGCTGAAGTTCAATTCGATTCCCAAGGCCTTATGAACTGCTTTCCAGAAGTGAGACACAAAACGACCGTCTCGATCAGAAACAATGGTCTTCGGCGTACCATGCAATCGAACTATCTCCGAAATAAATACTCGTGCCAACCTCTCTGGTCCCCACGTGTCCTTAATGCCTAGAAAATGAGCTGATTTGGTTAAACGATCAACTATCACCCAAATCATGTTCATTCTTGTCCTGGTTCTCGGCATATTAGTGATAAAATCCATCGATATGTCCTCCCACTTCCATTTAGGAATTGGGAGCAGCTTCAACATTCCAGCAGGCCGCTGATGCTAGATCTTAACCTGCTGACAAGTCAAGCATTTCGAAACATAGTCTGCTACATCTTTCTTCATGTTGCCCCACCAGAAATTCTGCTTCAAGTCCTTATACATCTTACTGGTGCCTGGGTGGATAGAATAGGGCGAACTGTGAGCTTCCTTCATAATCGTCTGTTTCAGAACATCATCATCGGGAACGCAGAGTCGGTTCTGAAATCTCAATACTCCATCATCATGAATTATGAATCCAGGGGCCCTTCCTTTGATCACTTCATCACGTAACCGAATCATCAGAGGATCATATGCCTGTCTAGATTTGATTTCTTCGGTTAATGATGAAGTTATCTCCATCACGCATAGTTGTCCTTGGACTCTTTGTAACCACACTTCAATTCCTTCTCGAATCATCTCCCATTGAAGGCTAAGTTGGGAGGTCAGCATCTCCAGCATCTGAATAGAAACAGGCTTGCGGCTGAGTGCATCGGCCACTACATTTGCTTTGCCTGGATGATACAAAATCTCCAAGTCATAGTCCTTAATTAGTTCTAACCATCTTCTTTGCTGCATGTTCAATTCTTTCTGACTGAAGATGTATTTGAGACTCTTGTGATCCGTAAAGATCTGACAGTCAGTCCCGTACAGATAATGCCTCCAGATCTTCAAAGCAAAATCTACTGCTGCTAACTCCAAATCATGTGTTGGGTAATTCATTTCATAAGGTTTTAGCTGTCGCGATGCATAAGTGATCACCTTATCATTCTGCATCAATACGCATCCGAGCCCTTGGTTCGAAGCATCACTGTAAACTATAAATCCTCCAGTTCCCTGTGGAAGTGATAGAATCGGTGCCGTCGTCAATCTCTTCTTTAATTCATCAAAGCTATCCTGACACAACTCATTCCACTCAAACTTTTGAGTTTTCTGCAGGAGTCGAGTAAGTGGGCGGGAGATTTTAGAAAACCCTTCCACGAATCGACGATAATATCAAGCAAGTCCTAAGAAGCTTCGGACTTCTTTCACATTCTTTGGAGGCTTCCAATCCATAATTGCTTCGATCTTCTAAGGATCTACTCGGACTCCTTCAGCTGACACCATATGGCCGATGAACATTACTTCTTTTAGCCAGAATTTGTAATATCCGGTATTTTTCTTTCCCTTGTATTTCACTTTTGGTATATTTCTCGGTCATAGTGACCCTCATGTATCTTTCAGTATGCCCTTCCTGTCAATTGTTGAATTGTATTCTCGTTATTGTTCGTTGTTTCAATTTTCCTCACATGAGTTCGACTTCGTTAGATCACCATTAATTTTTGGTGACTCCAAAAATTATAAATCTTTGCAATATTATAGAACATCGAGTTAGCTTTCCAATGGTTCAAACGGTGAGTCAATCGGAGTCCGGACGAGAGAGTTATGGTCGTTTCAGTTTTTGGCCGGGCACTTCCAGGAGCCTTTCGGCCGATAGGGGGGGTCGATAGACCCTACTGCCGGCATTCTGTATGGGTATCGGTTGGGCCTATCGGCCGATAGGCTGGCCGATATGTAAATTTCTTCACCTTCGAACTTCCAGGAGCCTTTCGGCCGATAAGGGGGGTCGATAGACCCTACTGCCGGCATTCCGTATGGCTATCGGTGAACCTATCGGCCGATAGGCGGCCGATAGGTTCTGCGTTACCCTATAAATGTGTTGTCTTGAGCGATCAGCTCATTTTTCTTCCCCATTTTACACAGCATCGCGAGAGAGAGATATAGAGGGAGAGAGAGTTCTTCATCCGGGGGTCGATTTTCATCATTTCTTTTCGGTTGTGAGGCTCGGATAATCAATCTAACGCGTGTTCTACGGATCTTGACACTTGAATCACTCAAGGTAATATCTCTTGAAACCCTACCTTTTTGGATAATTGGGGATTTTGGGGTTTTGTCCGATTCTTTCCGTTTCGTTGATGGATTCATGATGAATATGATTATTCTTGTTGGTATTCTTAGTTTCCCTACGGATTCATGGTATATTTCGTGATTTTTACGGAATCGAGAGGGTTCGGTTGTGGTCCGCCCTCGTTGTTGTTTGTATACGAATATACATGAATCGTAGGCGGGTTTCCGGAGTATTCCATTTCCATAATCGTTTAGAAGTGGTTGTGATTGTGCTATTCAAATCGTTAGGTTCATTTCCGCGGTCCCTTGCGGTCGTGTTAAACTCTTCCGTTACGTTCGTGTTATCATCTATTTAATCGAGGCAATTATTTTTGTAAAACTTTATTATTAACGTGATATAGTAATGTATATTTTTTGTGATTGCTAACCTCGGGAGGTCCGACGGGATCACGGAGGGAATCCAATGGTATAGCCACAGATTCACGAGTTTGTTTCGCTAGCCAGCTCGGGAGGGTCCTTAGGGATCACGGAGCGGGATCAATGGTATAGCCCTGTTCCCAAGGCGATGAGTGTGCGTGGTTAGTTGTTTAATGTGGCCGGCTCGGGAGGGTCCTTAGGGATCACGGAGCGGGATCAATGGTATAGCCCTGTTCCCACGGCAAATTGTTTGACTGTTTATTTCCGGAAAGGACATGTCTAGTTTTGGTTTTAGAAAATGATATTGGCGCATGTACTATGAAATGTGTAAGCGATTGGTTTGCCTTGATTACTTGTACTAGCGTAATTGCTAACCCCTCTGGGGACCCGTTTTGGGGAAATTCGTTTTATGAATTTCAGTCGGAGTTCATCGGGAGCGGGCGCTGGACCAGAACACGGATGATGGCCATGCGTGATGATTGTGCATAGGAGAAGTCTTAATGTCCTTTTGTCTTTTCATCTTTTATGGCTTTCGAACTAATAACTGTACTCGAGTACTTAAGAGTTCTTGTTCGTCCAGATTGTATTGTTGTGTTTATGTTGTGTTGGATGATGATGTTATATTGACCGGTTGAACCGGGTGGATTGTTACATTTTGCGTCTTTATGACGTGGTGTTATTTTATCGTTCTGTGAGTCGTTGTGTATGATCTTTGTTCGGCTGGTGGGTCCCATATAGGGATTCACGGCGCGATGTATACCTCGGATATCTGGGGGTGTTACGAGAAAATGGTATCGGAGCTCTAGGTTTATGGATACCTAGGCTTGTTGGTTTATTGGGTCTTGTGGTGTTTGGTCTTGCACATCATCGTCACGCGCCATGATTAGAATACTACCAGTGTCCGTAAGTTTTCCTTCCTCTGTTCATTATTTCCTTGTATCGTACCTTTGATTCTCGACTTGTAATTGTTCTTCTCTCGTACTTACCCTCGTATGGCTTTTGCTACTTGTTTAACTCCGGCATGGATGCCGGAAGAGGTCGTGGTCGCGGTCGTGGTCATGGACGCGGCCGGGGCGTGGGGGCGGCCGGTGGGCGGCCACGTCACGCGATCTTCGAGGCCGGCGATCGGCGTCCGTCATAGCCATGCTTCTTCTCATTAGCTTGCCGATATTTGTATCGCGGACGTATTGCAGCAAATGGTAAACCAGATGGCGGCTATAGCTCAGGTGGTCAGAACCCCAACCAGGCCCATGCTAATCGGGGCGGAGCGGATCGGCAGCCGGGATGTCATCAAGATGCATCCTCCCGGTTCGGGAGCTTCGGACCCGATCGGGCCGGGAAGGGTGGATCAAGGAGATATCCAAAGTATTCACCGCTACCAATCTGTCCGAGGACCGTAAAGTCCCTATTGCTCAATATTTTCTCACCGGGACGCTACGGACCGGTGGGAGGCCGTTGGGCCCAAAGACCATGCCGCTTCGTGGTGAGTTTCAAGAGTTGATGGAGACCGAATATTGTCCATGGCCGGTCGACAGGCTCGAGTGCATGCTTTCTACGATGCTCAACCTCGGGATATTCCCGTATCCCAAGCTATTGCTGATTTCAACAAAGAGTTGGGTTATGTGAAGACCCAAGTTGTCGCAGAGCGACAAAATTTTCCATTTTCCAGGGAGGATGAAGCCGCCCATTCGGGACTATATGTCAGGCTCGTCTGTACTACCCTGAAGGATTATCAGAGTCGAGCCCTTGCTTATGATATGTCAGTGACGGCGAGTGATTTGGCTCGTGAGAGCAAGAAGCAGAAGTCGGTCGGAAACTTTTCTGGTCCCAAGAGTGGAGGCCAGCAGAAATCTCGAGCTGCGAATATTTCTACGGGCGGTTCGGCTCGTTTCTCTGGGAGCTTTCGGGGTGCCGCTGGGACCCCCGCTCGTGAGCTTACATGCTTTAACTGCGGCCTTTCGGGTCATAAGAATCGGGACTGTCCTCGTCCGCCTTTAACTTGTCATACTTGTGGTCAGTCGGGCCACAAGGCTTCTTTTTGTGATCAGCTCAGACAGCTTCGCGGTGCCCGTTCTTCTCACCCAGCACCTATGGAGCCGAGTGTGAACCAGGGCTCATTTGCTCCGCCGCCTCCACCGAGTGCCGGCCGAGGTAGGGGTCGGGGTCAGCCCGCTAGGGGTGGAGTTTCCAGTGTCGGCTCTGCTCAGCCACGTATCTATGAGATGAGGAGAGCTGATGATCCAGCAGCTACTGTGGCGACAGGTACCGTTCATATCCATTCTCATCCTGTCAGTGTGCTTTTTGATTCGGGTGCTACGCATTCATTCATTTCTCTAGAGTGTGTACGCCGTTTGAGTCTCGACTGCTTGTCACCTTGTGAGCCTTTCATCGTTAAACTTCCTAGCGGTGATAGAATTGTCGGTGATCGGGAAGTCCGGGACTGTTCTGTGATTATTTGTGAGAGGGCTTGGCTCTCTAATCTTATTGTTGTGGGTATCGAGGGCGAGGATTTAATTCTCGGGAATGATTGGCTCGAGCGGCATGGTGCAATCATGAACTACCGCACGAGGATCATTACCATGTTAGCCGAGGGCGGCACTGAACACTCTTTCGCGGGGCGAAAGAGAAACCAGAAGCTTGTTATTAACGCCTTGAAGGCGGTGAAATTCCTGCGAAAAGGATGTACTGGTTATTGGTGCTACGCCTTGAAGGCGGAGAATGGTGGAGTCGAGTTTTCATCGATTCAGATCGTTAGTGAGTTCCCGATGTATTTCTGACGAGTTGCGGGATTGCCGCCGGATCGTGAGGTTGAGTTTACTATAGAGTTAGAGCCGGGCGCGGCTCCGATTTCGAAGGCGCCGTATCGCATGGCACCTTCAGAGATGGCCGAGTTGAAGAAACAGTTGAGTGAACTTCTTGAGTCGGGGTATGTTCGACCGAGCGCCTCGCCTTGGGGCGCACCGGTCTTGTTTGTGCGTAAGAAGGATGGTTCACTACGTTTGTGTATCGACTATCGTGAACTGAACAAGGTGACCATCAAGAACAAGTATCCTTTTCCGAGAATTGACGACTTGTTCGACCAGTTGCAGGGAGCTGCGGTATTCTCGAAGATTGATTTAAAATCGTGGTACTATCGGCTCCGAGTGAGAGAGTCCGACGTGCGAAAACGGCTTTTCGGACGAGATACGGACATTATGAGTTTGTAGTTATGCCTTTCGGGTTAACTAACGCGCCGGCGGTGTTCATGCGATTGATGAACAAAGTCTTTATCGAGTATTTGGATAAGTGTGTCGTCGTCTTCATTGACGATATTCTTATTTATTCGAGGAACGAGGAAGAGCATGCCCATCATTTGCGGATAGTGTTAGACATTTTGAGGGCCGAGCAACTCTATGCGAAGTTCTCGAAATGTGAGTTCGCTTAAGGAAGTGATGTTTTTGGGTCACGTGATTTCGGTAGGGGGTTCGTGTAGATCCGCATGAAAATTGAGGCGGTGTTGGATTGGGCATCGCCACAAATGTGAAGGAGGTCCGTAGTTTCTTGGGTTTGGTGGCTACTACCGTAGGTTCGCCGAGGGTTTCTCAAAACTAGCTCGACCACTTACCTGATTGCTCCGTAAATCCGAGAAGTTAAATGCGGACCGATGAGAGGCGATCGAGTTTTGAGGAGTCAAGAAGCGTTTGACTTCAGCCCGGTTTTGGCATTGCCACGTGGCAACGAGGTTTTGCCGTTTTTAGCGATGCTTGGTCGTGGTCTTGGGTGCGTATTGATGCGGACGGCAAGACCATTGCCTATGCGTCGAGACAGATTGAGGCCGTATGAGCTTAACTACCCTACTCACGATTTGGAGTTAGCGGCGGTGGTCTTTGCACTCAAGATTTGGCGTCACTATCTTTTCGGCTCTGCATGTCGATTTTTACCGATCATAAAGTCTCAAGTACATATTTACTCGTGAGAGAGTTGAATATGAGGCAGAGGAGGTGGTTAGAGTTGATTAAGGATTATGACCTCGAAATCCTTTATCATCCGGTAAGGCGAATGTCGTGGCCGACGCCTTGAGTCGGAAACCGATTGCGTTGCGAACGCTTGAGGTCCTTACGCCTCGATCCGAGCTTCGGCGGGCCTTGATCGGGTTAGATGTTGAGGTTTCTTTGCTGGATCTGTCGGGCAACTTTGTGCCTTAGAAATTTCGTCGTCTTTGATCGATGAAATTAAATCAAGCAATTAGAGGATCCGATGATTACTCAAATCCGAGAGAACGTTCTTAAAGGAAAGTCTCCGGGTTTGTGATTCACGAGGATGGCGTTTTGAGATTCAGTCGGCTTTGTGTGCCGAACGACTCGAGTTGAGGCGAGTATTTTACGAGGCCCATGCTACACCTTATTCCGTTCATCCTGATGCAGTAAGATGTACAAGGACACGAGGAGGAACTTCGGTGGAATGATATGAAGGAGGAAGTCGCACGGTTTGTGGCGAGATGTTTGACTTGCCGAGTGTCAAAATCGAGCATCGGCGACCATTTGAGTTATTGCGGTCACTTCCCGTTCGAATGGAAATGGGAAGATATATCGATGGATTTCGTTACGAGTTTGCCGAGATCGAGGTCGGGCATGAATATGGTATGGGTGATTGTTGATCGCTGACCAAGTCGGCACATTTTACGGGCATCAAGGACACTTGGGGCCCGGAGAAGTTAGCTCGTGTGTTTATTGCGCAGATCGTGAGACTTCACGGTACTCAAGTCTATTGTTTCGGATCGTGACGGCCGTTTTGTATCGCACTTGGCGGGCGGTGCATAAGGCGTTAGGTACCGGTTGCGTTTGAGTACCTCTTTTCATCCCGATCGGATGGGCGGTCGGAGCACTATCCGGACATTCGAGGACATGTTGCGTGCTTGTGCCCTCGATTGGAGTAGTATTTGGGAGGAGCATTTGCCATTGATCGAATTCACGTACAACAATAGTTGGCACGCGTCAATTCGGATGGCACCGTATGAGGCACTTTATGGGCGGCGATGTCGATCGCCGATTTGTTGGAATGAGGCGTCCGATTTAGTCGGGACCGAGCCGGATGTCGTTTTAGAGACGAGGCGGAAGATAGAGTTAATTCGAGAACGGATGTTGGCGCCGAGTCGATGAAGTCATATGCGGCGTTAAATCGCCGACCTTTGGAATTCAGGGTGGGAGACCACGTTTTGCTAAAGGTGTCGCCGACGAAGGGAGTTTTCGTTTTGGGAAGAAAGGTAAGTGAGCCCGAGATTTATTGGACCCTTTGAGATTCTCGAGCGAGTCGGTGAATTAGCGTACCGTTTGGCGTTACCTCCAGCCTTGAGTCATGTTCATAGCATTTTTCATGTTTCCCGATTGAGGAAATATGTTCGGATCCTAGTCACGTCATCGATTATGGCGAGGTTGATATTGCCGAAGATATTACTTTTGAGGAGCGTCCTTTGAAGATTTTGGAGCATCGTGAGAAACGATCGAGGCATAAGACCATCCCTTTGGTCAAAGTTCGGTGGTCGAGACACGGTGTCGAGGAGGCAACTTGGGAAACCGAGGATAGCATGCGTGCTAGGTACCGAGTTGTTTGTTTCTTAAGTTTGGGACGAAACTTATTTTTAGAGGGGTAGAATGTAATATCCGGTATTTTCTTTCCCTTGTATTTCACTTTTGGTATATTTCTCGGTCATAGTGACCCTCATGTATCTTTCAAGATGCCCTTCACATCAATTGTTGAATTGTATTCTCATTATTGTTCGTTGTTTCAATTTTCCTCACCTGAGTTCGACTTCGTTAGATCACCATTAATTTTTGGTGACTCCAAAAATTATAAATCTTTGCAATATTATAGAACATCGAGTTAGCTTTCCAATGGTTCAAACGGTGAGTCAATCGGAGTCCGGACGAGAGAGTTATGGTCGTTTGATTTTGGCGGGCACTTCGGGAGCCTTTCGGCCGATAGAAGTCGATAGACCTACCGCGGCATTCCGTATGGGTATCGGTTGGGCTATCGGCCGATAGGCTGGCCGATATGTAAATTTCTTCACCTTGAACTTCCGGTAGCCTTTGGCCGATAAGGGGGTCGATAGACCCTCTGCGGCATTCCGTATGGCTATCGGTGGGCTTTATCGGCCGATAGGCGGCCGATAGGTTCTTTGCGTTACCCTATAAATGTGTTGTCTTGAGCGATCAGCTCATTTTTCTTCCCCATTTTACACAAAGATCGCGAGAGAGAGATATAGAGGGAGAGAGAGTTCTTCATCCGGGGTCGATTTTCATCATTTCTTTTCGGTTGTGAGGCTCGGATAATCAATCTAACGCGTGTTCTACGGATCTTGACACTTGAATCACTCAAGGTAATATCTCTTGAAACCCTACCTTTTTGGATAATTGGGGATTTTGGGGTTTTGTCCGATTCTTTCCGTTTCGTTGATGGATTCATGATGAATATGATTATTCTTGTTGGTATTCTTAGTTTCCCTACGGATTCATGGTATATTTCGTGATTTTTACGGAATCGAGAGGGTTCGGTTGTGGTCCGCCCTCGTTGTTGTTTGTATACGAATATACATGAATCGTAGGCGGGTTTCCGGAGTATTCAATTTACATAATAGTTTAGAAGTGTTTGTGATTATTCTATTCAAATCGTTAGTTTCATTTCCGACGGTCCCTTGCGGTCGTGTTCAACTCTTCCGTTCCGTTCGTGTTATCATCTATTTAATCGAGGCAAGTATTTTTGGAAACCTTTATGCTTAACGTGAAATAGTAATGTATATTGTGTGTGATTGCTCACCTCGGGAGGGTCCGACGGGATCACGGAGGGAATCCAATGGTATAGCCCTGGATTCACGAGTTTGTTTCGCTAGCCAGCTCGGGAGGGTCCTTAGGGATCACGGAGCGGGATCAATGGTATAGCCCTGTTCCCAAGGCGATGCGTGTGCGTGGTTTGTTTTATAATATGGCCAGCTCGGGAGGGTCCTTAGGGATCACGGAGCGGGATCAATGGTATAGCCCTGTTCCCACGGCAAATTGTTTGACTGTTTATTTCCGGAAAGGACATGTCTAGTTTTGGTTTTAGAAAATGATATTGGCGCATGTACTATGAAATGTGTAAGCGATTGGTTTGCCTTGATTACTTGTACTAGCGTAATTGCTAACCCCTCTGGGGACCCGTTTTGGGGAAATTCGTTTTATGAATTTCAGGTCAGGTTCATCGGGACGAGCGGGCGGACTTGGACGATTACGGATGATGGCCATGCGTGATGATTGTGCATAGGAGAAGTCTTAATGTCTTTTTGTCTTTTCATCTTTCATGGCTTTCGAACTAATAACTGTACTCGAGTACTCAAGAGTTCTTGTTCGTCCAGATTGTATTGTTGTGTTTATGTTGTGTTGGATGATGATGTTATATTGACCGGTTGAACCGGGTGGATTGTTCTGTTTTGCGTCTTTATGACGTGGTGTTATTTTATCGTTCCTGTGAGTCGTTGTGTATGATGCTGTTCAGCCTGGTGGGTCCCATATAGGGATTCACGGCGCTGTAATATACCTCGGATATCCTGGGGGTGTTACAGAATTCACACTTAGAAAGTTTGGCGTACAATTGCTCGTTTCTCAAAAGTTCCAATACAATCCACAAATGTTCCGCATGTTCTTCCGGACTCTTAGAATACACCAGAATGTCATCAATGAACACGACCACAAATTTATCCAAAAATTCAATGAACACTCTGTTTATCAATTGCATAAATACAGCAGGTGCGTTAGTGAGACCAAACGGCATCACCACAAACTCATAATGTCCGTAGCGAGTTCTGAATGCTGATTTCAGAACATCAGATTCTTTAATCCTTAGTTGATGATATCTTGATCTCAGATTGATTTTAGAAAATATTGTTGCCCCTTGCAACTGGTCAAACAGATCATCAATCCGTGGCAACGGATATTTGTTCTTAATCGTCATCTTGTTCAGCTATCGTTAGTCAATACACAGTCGGAGCGATCCATCCTTCTTTCGGACAAAAAGAACTGGCGCTCCCCAGGGTGAAACGCTTGGCTGAATATATCCCTTGTCTAGTAACTCCTCCAGCTGCTTCTTCAGTTCGTACATCTCAGTAGGCGCCATATGATACGGCGCCTTAGAAATTGGTGTAGCTCCGGGTTCTAGCTCAATGGTAAATTCCACATCCCTTCGTGGAGGTATTCCAGGTAGCTCGTCAGGAAATACATCTGGAAATTCGCTCACAACAGAAATGGATGAAAGTTCCACAATTTCGTCTTCTTTCTTCATTGCATAACACCAGTACCCGATACAGCCATGTTTCAACAATCTGACAGCTTTCATCGCTTTGATCAATTTTCCTGAGCTGCCTGGTTTCCATCCCTCAAACAGAATTTCGGAACCATCATCAGCGATCAGCGAGATATTCCTCCTTCGGTAGTTCACAATTGCTCCATATCGATTAAGCCAATCGTCTCCGAGCATCAGGTCGTCTCCTTGCATTTCTATCACGATCAGATTTGAGAGCCACTCTCTGCCTCCAAATGATATAGGGAAATTTCTAGTTTCTAAGTTTCCGACAATCCTCTCTCCACTCGGTAAACCAACAACATAAGGTTCACAAGTATGAAAACTGGAAATATTCAAACGATTTACACAAGACAAAGATATAAAAGAATGCGTAGCTCCTGTATCGAATAAAACGCTAATCGGCCGGGAAGGATCTGGATAGTACACGATGCGGCAAAGAAGCATCTGATCGTCTCTGTCCTCCTCATCTAAATGCATGACATGGGGAGCAGATCCGGCACTCGATGTCCCCTTTCGGTCCCATTGTCCTCTGCCTCGTCCGCAGCCAAAATTCGAGGCATCTGAATACTTTGCTGCGTCTGTTGAATCTTGGCTTCCTTACGGGTGGGCGTGGCGTACGGGCTCTAAAAGATTTTGCAGCCTCTTCACAAAACACTGCCCGATGTCCCTCTCGTACACAATCAAAACAAGTCACGGCATGAAGGGGGCAATTCCGTCGATAGTGCCCCGTCTAGGCGCAGTTAAAGCATTTCCTGATAACATCAGTAATAGTCGATGTCGCTCCGAAGTTCTTTCCACTCCTAACTGGGTGCGGAGGTTTCTTGAAAGAGTGAAAGAATGACTGGGCCATACGGGCCCCGCTGTTCTTGTGCTCTGTAAATGTACCAGAGACTTTTTGTTTCTTGGATTCCGAAAATTCCTCCATGGCTGCTTCCTTGATCTCATATGCCAACGCCTTATCCTGGTATTGACGGAGTGTGGTACATTCAAATCCGGACATGTACCTTTGGATTTCTGGTTTCATTCTCATATCGAAAGGGATCATCATTTCTGCATCTGTTTTGACCAGATGTCGAACAAATGCCAGCTGTTGGTTAAACGTCTTAATCGTCTGGGATACTGGCACATCAGAAGGCTGAGCGGAGAAAAACTCCCGAACTTTGGCTTCCCTCACAGGACGAGGGCAATACTGAGCTTCCATCATCAATCTAAACTCTGTCCAATCAGTATCATGGTCTACAGGCCGGATGGCTTCCCACCATTCGGATGCTTCCCCTATCAGAAAGTATTGCGCGATAGAGGCCCTCCGGTCGTCTGGGCAGTTAATTCCGACAAAGATTTTCTCCAGTTCTTTGAACCAATGATCCCAGGTGGGAGTCTCAGAAATACCGTCAAATTTGGGTGGTTGCATCTTCGCCACCTCTTGCAGCCACCGGTCACCTCGATTACCCATGTCTGGGATCCCTTCCTGTCTCTCTCCCTGCTGTAGTCCCATCGCCACTTGCATTTGGTCCACGACTTGGGCGAACTGAGTCATCTGGTTCACCACTTGACGAAGGATCTCTGGTACAGTAGGATCTGGTTCGTTATTAATAGATTGTTGCAGCTCGCCTGAGCTATGACTGGCCTGGTTAGAAGGCGACGCTTCCCTTTCAGCATTCCTCCGTCCGCGTCCATGACCGCGACCACGTCCACATCCGCCTATCAACATACTGTAAGCATAAATACTCAATATACAGGAAACAGCATCGTTCTAATATTCGAGTATAAAGAGACACAACATGTAAAAAACGAGATAGAGTTTAGGAACTTACAACCACCGTTCGCATGAAGACGTAGGTAGTGCAGTGATGTCATTCACGGCCGGTTACCTCAAAAGATATAAATGACCCCTATTTTAACCCAACGGCCAAGATATCCATAATCTTAGCTCCGATACCATATTCTGTAACACCCCCGATATATTCAGGAATATTACATCGCCGTAAATCCTTTACATAAGTATTTACAAGGCTGAAGAATTGAACAGACATTAAAAGGTACTAACGAATGGAAATAACAGAATTAAGATACAACAGTTCTTACCAAATACTGAAAGTACAATTGTTCAACAGGAACTCATTAATACATCACCAAATTCAAATCCATCACAAATGACTTCGTACTTGAGTACTTATTGAAATAACGAATAAACAACAGATAAATAAACCCGGCCGGAACATCACTCTGCACCCTCGTCGTCATGCAGCTCCAGTGGTTGTTTTCCCGCTCTCCTGGATCCTGAACATAAACAAAATGTTCACCCCCGAAGGGGTTAGCACAACGATGCTAGTACAAGTACCACAACATATTATTCATATCTCATGAAGAATAATAACGTAAACGACAAAAATACGAATGAGTCTTCTTCTACGAGAAACTCATAAATGACATACACAACTGATAATCACAACACGATATCATAACATACACATGGTAATTCCGTCGATCCAGCGTTCACTGCCTAGAACCCATGATAATCCCGTCAGACCAACCCGTGGTGGAAAAACCCGTCCGATGATCCAGCGCACGCTAGCATAGATCCCCCGATGATCCCATCGGACCAACATGAGGTGGACATACAACAACGACATACATGCACGACAATATGTATAACATCAATACATAAAACAATTAAAGTACTTGCCTCGATTTGAAGACAAGAACAACACTTCCACGAAAATGAACACTCGAAGGTCGTCCTCCTCAATCAATCACGTAACGAGATCAACCCTTAACAAAAGAAATGATATAGGATTTATCTCACGTCGTACGAATGTTTAAAAATTCGATTTACGGCCAAAAGTTCATAAAATGTAATCTGCCTGAACTGCTTAGCGCACGCTAAGTACTCTTCGTAGCGTGCGTTAAGTCTGCTCGATAGCGCACACAAACAACAAAGCCTAGCGTACGCTAACTATGTATGGTCAGTACTTCACTGATCAGTCGACTGACTCGTCTGTTGGCCTAGTGTATGTTATGTACCAAACGTAGCGTACGCTAACTCGTGCTCGATAGCGCACGTTAATCTTCATAGCTTAGCGTGCGCTATCTATGCATGGCAGTTTACTGCTGGGCCGTAAACTGTTCTCATCATGATCAAAACAATGAATTCTTCCGTGATAATTCATGTTACCTCCATGAATATAATGTACATACGTTTATGAATGATCTTACGGATAGCAACAACTTCGGATTCAAGGATATGCATACCATATAAAACCATATTCCATTTCGACTACAATTCTTCATATGACGATTCGAAAAGCTTAACGGTTGATATCAACACCTTATATCCATCGAAATCATCATGCTGTAGTTGTTTAACATTCCATCTATACTAGATAAATCCTTCCATGATCAATCCCTTAGATTCATCTAACAATAATGATGTTAAAGTCAAGTCCATGATTATTATGAAGTCATCTACTAGATTCGGATTACCAATGATAGAAGCTTCCTTTACTTGTTCAATGTAATAAGATTCGAATCATGATGATCATAATCAAGGTACTTAAGGCTTATTCATCTCAATATTCCGAACATGATGTACTTTGGATAATTCATCTATGAAAATCAATATCTCGTTAACATGATCATCCCATTCTTTAGAATCGAACTCTAGGTCTGGAGATAGATTGAACATACCTTAATATGATGAAAATCACTTAACCGTAAGGTAGAATCCGACTCCGGTTAGTTGTATGCCACTCCAAGGTGCTATTCCACTTCAATGATTACTCCCAAGTGATAACCAATATATTAACATCAACAAGATGTGTTCCAAGTGTATAGAAGTATTATTACAGCTCTCTGGCCTCTCAAGAATGAAGAATGGACGAGTAAAATGTAAGCCAAAACGGGTTGTTGTCCCATTTATAATATTCTGCATTTTAACAAGTTAGCGCACGCTACTAAGCTTTCCTTAGCATGCGCTAATAAAAGTTGACTTCAGAACTGTCCAGGTTCATCCGCGGGAATCTTATCCGGACCTATGTCCCGGCTGGCGCATGTGCTATCCGTCCCGCTCAATAATCGAGTTATTAGCGCATGAAACTCATATATTCATAGCGTGCGCTAGTAATAGCCCGATAGCGCGCGTTAAGCTACATTCTTAGCGTGCGCTATCACGAGTTTGCATGAGAAATTTTGATGTTTCTAAACTTATGTACAATGATATCAATGCAAGAAATATCATACCCCAATAATCAAAACAACAAATCCGAATAATACAGGGTTTGAATACAGATGAAATACACTGTAATAAATCCGGATATTACACTACCAAGTGTAGGTCACAAGTCGTCCAGGAACAAGTCTAGAGGGGGGGGGGGGGTGAATAGACTTGTTGAAACTCTTAAACTCTTTTTCTCAAAGAGTGAGTTTCTTCAGCTGATAGGTAAACAAATGACTTGGAGTCGTTTGTTCTTAATATGTGCGGAAGTCAGCTGATGACGAATACAAAACAACTAATGAAACACTTAATGATGAATGCAGCAGTTAAAGTATGATGCTATAAAACAGTAAAGTACGCAGGCAATTATAGTGGTCTCAGAGGTGGGGTAATCCTCTACTAATCCACTTTTCTCCAAACCAGTTGGAGATGAATTCACTATAATTCTCAACCAGTGATAAATATTACAGTGTTTCAAACAAACTACAGTAGCTTCCAACCAGTGGAAATCTGTGCCGTTGCAACACACTTGACTGCCTTGCACCTCTTGATCCTCGATCCTTGGATGCCTTTACAGTCTCTTAACTTCAACCAGTGAAGTACCCCGAACTCAGGATTATAGACAAGAGTTTTTGTCTTCTCCAACTAAGAGCTTCTTCAAGTATGAACTTTTTAGAACCGCTCTTTTCACGATGCTGTATTTCGCTTTTAGATTGCTTGAAAGCTTTGATCGCTTGAAAGTATGTTCGCACCGTTTAATTGTTGTATTGTGTGTATCTGCTCAGCTTCAAATCTTCGGATATATAGGTCACGATCTCTGAGCTTTTCCTTCATAGCCGTTGCAAATCTTTTCAACAAATCCGTCCGTTGGAGAGGTAGACTTCATTGTTTTCTTTCTGAATATTGCAAGGCTGGATTCCCATTATTTTAATCTATCTTCCGACCGTTGTGAAGACTTCTACATGTGATGCGCCGAATCTTTTGAATATAATACGATTAAAGTCTTCAAGGTGGGTCTGGATAGACTTTTTAGTTCATATCTTTATCGGGAATCACTCCAATTTGTCTCTTCACGTTGCATGTGACTTTCCGTAATATTTGACTTTTCAATGCATGCTGAGATGGACTTGGAGTACTTGGCTGATCTCGACTAGGCTGATGTGCAGTTAACTTCTCTGCAGTCTGGATCTCTCTGATGTTCACTGTTTAGGACTTGACTGATCATGTGACTTGTCTGAAGTATCTTGACTGCAGTCTGGTAAAACATCCCTGATAAATTTTTGTTGACCAGAACTACTCTGACTTGACTCAGCTGTACCTCTCTGATGAACTTAGCTGATCTTCAGTACTTAGCCGATTTTTAGCCTAACTTATTTTTTGCCTATAGAAGATACTCATTTGGTTCTTCTTTACATTTGCCAAGTTTTACACTTAACATATTTGGCCTATGGAAGATACTCATTTGGTTCTTCCTTACATTTTTGCCAAGTAATAAACATTTGAATTTATACAGATGACATCATCAAAATCTAACAAGTATTCCTAACAAATTCCCCCTATTTTGATGATGGCAAAACTTAAGGAAATATTCAAATGAACTAGTTTGCACTTGAGTGCAAGACACAAACTAAAATCAGTCTTATTTTTGAGACAACTAGAAATTGTCATTCAAAAGACTGTATATATTAATTTTCTGTTGATTAAAAGTACATGGCTTGAATAGAATAAATATTGAAAAATTAATCAATTACAAAAATTACAATTGCATCCAAAAACTATCTGCCCCTTCCTCTACGAACAGTTTGCTTGGGAGGTCTAAATAGTTTTGCACCGATTGGTCTACTTTTGATGGGTGCAAGACCATATTTCCTCCTTATGACTAGGGCAGCAAAGTCTTGGTCTTCTTTTGAAGAGAACTTTTGCTCTTCACATAGCTTTCTAATTTCTTCTTGAAGCTCTAGCTCGTCAAGCTCATTATCCAAATGGGTCGGCGCTTCCACTGCTCTGAATGGAGGAATCATAGGATAGGCATTCCATTTGGCTGCATATTTAAGCAAGATCTTCCACAGAGTAGGCCATCTAGCATCCATGTAGTTGATGAATGACTATTGGGGCGAGCATTGTTTATCTAGAAGAATCTCCCAGAGGTAGAACTGCTCTGTGAATTATTTCTTGGCATCCGCCCAATTGTTCATGAATTCTGGTGGTAAGAATTCTTCAACATATCACAACTGTTTGCCTTCCCATTCGAATCTTTGTTCATCTTTCTCTCTTGTTCTTCTCTTCTTTTCCATGTTGCTTCTCTCTGCATCGCTCTTCAGTTAGGTGAGGCAGATATCTCCTTTCTTTTCAGACTTGATGGTCCTCCTTCAATTTGGAGAATATCTTGCCTCTTCTTTGATCTTAGCTCTTTCCTTATTTCTCCTTGAGTACTTCCTTCCCCCTGGATCCTATCTTCCCCCTTTTGGCCAGCATCAACTAAAGTAGTCAACTGCTGCTCTATTCTGCTCATCCAGTCAGCCATGCCAAACGGCATTCTGTTGTTGGTAGGGGGAGGAGGCTGAGGTACTTCCCTCTGCAGCAAAGTGTCAATCTTTGCATTGATGGATTGAAGGTTAGGAGTGACCTGAGATGCCAGCAGCTCTCCAATGGTATCCTTCACTATCTGCCTTATCAGCTCCGTCACCGTAGGTGAGATCTGGGCTGGTGGAGAGTGCTCGCCTGAGCCTTCTGCAATTGAACCACTGGACTGCAGGCTCCTATATGTAGCCAGTATTCCAGATGGGGTCTTTTATGGGGTCCCTGATCTGGAGTCCTCAGCCAATTCTGCATCTAGGCTGGTATACCGGGCAGGCGCCCCAGTTCTATCTGTAGCCTCTTGTATTGGCTCTTTCTCTGGCTCCTTTTCCTTCTCCTCTTCTTCTTTTTCTTTTTCTCTTTCTTCATCTTTTTCTTCTTTATCAATATTTTCTTTTTCTTTCTCAGCTCATTGATCTCCTCCTTCATCTTTATCATTATCCTCATCATCATCATTATTATCATCTGCTTTCCCATCCTTTTCTCCTTCATCCTCATCATCTTTTTCACCTTCATCATTATCCTTCTCTCCTTCATCATCTTCCTGTTCTACTTCTTCCCCTTCTTCTTCTTCTTCTTCATCAATCAACTCTTCTGTTTTCTCCACTTCTTCTGATTGTTTTTCAACTAAAATGTTTTCTTCTTTTCTCTCTATCTGCTCTTCTTCTTCGTCGTCTAAAACAATAACTTCTTATTCTCCATCTACCTCTTCAATTCTAATTTCTCTCTCTTCTTCTTCCTCTTCTTCTTGTCCAAATGAACCATCAAAAATACTAAACATAATGGAATGGATGAATTTGTCCATGTTGGTTTTAAAATGAGACATGAACCAATTATCCTGGAGGATTAACACTATGTCTGATTCTTTACAAAAATAAATCAGTACCTCCTCTGTGGCTTGGGGATATTCCTAACCACTGGTTTCAATGTAAGACTGAAGTTTTTAAATGAAAGTGATTTGAAAAACTTCCACTCTTCAAAAATATTGACAAAAGAGTGTTTTAAGGCTTGTTGTTTAACAAGCTGTAATTGTTCAATGGACAGGTTGAAAACATTATTTTCCAGCAGGTTAAATGTGTAATTGGCTTCAGGGATTGAGATGATTAAACCTGCTTCTTCTTCCTCTGGAATGTATGCTGGGGTGAGGACAGCCACAATCTGAGTTTCCAGGCTGCCTGGGGCAGGCTGGTCTTCCAGGTGAGTAGGTGACCTGGCTGCAGGGCTGGCATGATGATCTGACTGCTCTTCCTCACTAAACTGCAGTCCCTTGGGCCTCTTGGGAGAGAGTTCTGGAGATGACTGCATGATGGATGGCTCTCCAGGGGCTGGTCCCCTTCTCTTAAATCAGACAGCTATTGGAGTGTTGTCTGACTCGGAGTCTAACTCGACTGCAGTTGGGTTGTCGGCTGCAGGTCGGTCCGACTCGCCTCATGAATGATATCTGGGGTAGGTCCTTGTGTCAGGCAGCTCCTTCAACATCTGAGCTGCTCTTCTGTTGTTCCCTAACCTCCTCAAAGTTTCTTGGTCCAGATGACCAAGTCTCTTGTTGATATGGAAGGGGTCAGTACTTCCCTTCGCCATACCTGTCTTCTCAAGGATCCAACTCAGCTGCGTTTCAAACGCCGGCTTGGATCTGAATCTTTTTTCATCAGAATGCCATTCGGCTTTGTTGACTTCTCGAACAAGCTACCTAAAGATATAGTCAGCCCAATCAATTTCCTCATCTTGAATCAGTGCTCCCAGCACCATGAACTTCGCCGACGACAGTTGGTCGTAACTGCCGGCCATACCCATAATGATCTTGTTGGTTATATCCAACGCATATCGATAGACCTTCTTAATCTCGCTCCTTTTAGCAGTAAGTTTCAGCTTCGTCGGTTGGTCAATCGCCTTGATTTTCTTCCAGGTTTTGGCTACTGACTGTTTGAGAGCTTCGACAGCTATGCCGCGGTGTTTCATACCAAAAACTGTACGAATCGACTCCCGCGATATGTCGACTTCTCTTTCACAAATAGTGCTCCAAATTCCATCCTGAATCAAATGGGCCTCGCGGTAGAACGCGATAACATCTTCCTTCTACAAATGTTGGGGATTGATATCTAGAAATGGGTAGATCCCATTTAGCTTCATCGATCGGATTAGGTCAAGCACGTCGTAATTCTCCAGATTTGCTTCCAATAAGCCTTCGAAATCAATGACCAGGGAGAAGATAATCTGGTCCTTGACTACCTTCAGGTTGACGCCTTCAAAATACGATTCCATTTCTGCAAACAAAGGATTTTTAGTGTATTTGGAGTTCAAGAATTTTTGCTCTGTAAATCTAGGGTTTCTGGTAAGCGTAAAAGGTAAACTGAAGAGGTTTTCGTCCTTAAAAAGAAGATGAAAAGACGTTTGGATTAAATTAATATTTCTTTTGAAACGGTGGTACGCCTTTTGAGATTCTATTTAAATTTTAAATTTGAAACGGTGGTCCAGGTGTAGTTTTTAAAATTTGACGGTTGGTTTTAATTGGCCACCATGGAGGTCTATTTATCAAGTGATTGCCACGTGTATTTAAAATGCCACTCGTGGATCAAAAATTAATATATTTAAATGCCACTTGTGGACCAAAATTAATATAATATTATTATACATATATCAAATAATAATTAAATATTCAGAGGTCGGTTGAGTTTAGAAAACTTAGCTGGTTTGACTGTTGACTGTTGACCGCTCTGCATCAGGTGAGTTGACTTCATGGACTTCTCGCCTGAGATTCTGATCAGCTAGGCTCCTTTGTCCGCCCTTCGTCCTCTTGTCTACATCAGCTAGGATCTGATTTCTTTAATCAGTTGGGTTATTCCTTCCTCTGAGATGCTTCAGCTTGCTTCTGTACTAGATTCCCAATCTAGTAGACCAAGATCTCTCCTCAGCTCCAAAAACCTTTCTTCTGGCAAAGGTTTGGTAAAGATGTCAGCTATTTGGTAGTCTGTGCTGACTCTTTCAACTCTAACTCTTTTGTTAAGTACATGGTCTCTGATGAAGTGGTGCTTAACATCAATGGGCTTCGTCCTCGAATGCAAAACCAGATTTTTGGTTATTGCAATAGCACTATTGTTATCACACCAGATAGGAACTTCATTGGCAATGATATTGTAGTCCCTCAGCTGTTGTCTGATCCATAAAATCTGAGCACAACAGCTTCCTGCAGCTAGGTATTCTGACTCTGTGGTAGAGATAGAGTTAGAAACCTACTTCTTGCTAAACCAGGATATCAGTCTGGTTCCTAGGAATTGGCACGTTCCACTAGTGCTTTTCCTATTGATTTTGCATCCTGCGAAATCTGCATCTGAATATCCCGACAGCTCGAAGTTGTCATCCTTGGGATACCATAGTCCAAAGTTGACTGTAGACTTAAGGTATTTTATTATCCTCTTGGCTGCATCTAGGTGTGATTGCTTTGTCTTGGACTGGAATCGCGCACAAACTCCTACGACATAGAATATGTCTGGCCTGCTTGCAGTGAGGTAAAGCAATGATCCAATGAGTCCTCTATAGTGGGTTGAGTCCACTGATATGCCTCCCTCATCTGCATCTAGGTGATTACTTATGCTCATAGGGATTCTTGCTGGCTTGGCTGATTCCATTCCAAATCTCTTGATCAGATCTTTGGTATACTTATCTTGGTTGATGAAAATTCCATTTTCCATCTGCTTAACTTGTAGTCCGAGAAAGAAGTTAAGCTTTCCCATCATACTCATCTCAAATTCTCCTTGCATGAGGTTGGAGAATTTCTCACATAGCTATGGATTGGTTGAGCCAAATATGATGTCATCCACATATATCTGGACTATTAATATGTGGCCTTCGTGCTCTACTCTGAATAGGGTCTTATCCATCTTTCCTTTGCAAAAACCATTCTTCTCAAGAAACACAGATAGTGTTTCATACCACGCTCTTGGTGCTTGCTTAAGTCCATAGAGAGCCTTCAATAGCTTGTAGACTTTGTCTTCTATGACAAAACCTGGGGGTTTCTCTACATAGACTTCTTCTTCTAGTATGCCATTTAGAAAAGCACTCTTTACATCGATTTGATAGACTTCAAAATTTTTGAATGCAGCATATGCGAGGAATAATCTGATAGCCTCTAATCTTGCAATGGGTGCATAGTTTTCATCAAAATCTATTCCTTCACACTGTGCATACCCTTTTGCAACGAGTCTGGCTTTATTCCTAACACCAAGCTGCGCCACATCCCTTCAATTGGTCTACATTGTCATCGTAGAGAATTCCTGTCTTGTTTTCCATATTCCTATTTCCTCCATTGATAAACACAATTTATGTCCGTTTCGTCTCTTTTATTTAACATATTTTTTATTTAACATATAATTTAACATATATAATAATAAAACTAAAAGACTTAATGAATTTTTTTTTGAAATGATACAAGAGGATGCATTTTTTTTATTTTAATACTCTGTTTCGGATTGAAATAGAGTTTCAAAATTATTATTTTACTTATAATTTTAGTATTATTATCCCTTTGATTATTATTTAATTGATTTTTACCTTTTATTGTTGGATTTCAAGTTAGTAACTGCTATTTTTCCTCTCTTTTTAATCGTTTCGAATCAAAATATAAGAGTTGCATAAATAAAAAATTCAAGGGAGGTTCATGGCAAGATGAAATATGCGCGAGTAAGAGTGATTTTAGAATGTACTAATTTGTAATACCTCCGGTATTCCATGCTTGATTACTTTGTACTGTATGAATGTTTGGTAATATGACGTCATTTCTATTTATGTATTCCATTGGGTGCTATATAATTGTACAATGTGAACGAAACGAGGGTGACACACCTTGATGCCGTGAGACGATCGTCGGTGCGAATATGACCGTGGCCAACGTCTTGTTCCCCGATAATTGTTGACGAGCGGAAGGGATGGTCACCCGAGATGGTTAGAATGTGTTTGAGGCTAAAATTTCTGTCTAACGTACGCTATAACCCATGCCTAACGTACGCTAAATTTCAATGGTTACGTACGTTAAGGCAGCCATATTACGTACGTAACGGGTGGGTCGGTCTCCCGACCAGAATCTTTCTTTTGACACGGACAGGGCTACTTTCGGCGGGCTAGATGACAAACGAGTCAACTGTTTGTTACGTACGTAATGTCCCAAAATTAACGTACGTAACACTTGGGAACATTTCGGGCGCTTAGTTCTTTACGACGTTGTCATCGCCTTTACGCACGTAATACACCTTACGACGTAACACTCTTATCGTTAACGACGTTATCAAAATCGATTTTATAAAATGATAACTCCCTTCTTCATTTGCACGACCCAACACCACAAAACTACCACCCTTGGAGAAATTCCTAGCCCTATACCCGGTTCTTAAGCCTTAAACACTTGAATTAACATTAAGGAGGTGGATTCTTGAGCTCCGGCGAAGATTATCCAAGTCGTTCAAGTCACTTCTCGTTCTCCTCGTAGTTCTTGCGAATCCGTCAACTATCTTCACTATTTTCTTCCAAAAAGGTAAGCCACCAATCCCTGGAGTTATATCTTCGATGTTTTCTTAGTTAATACTTGTTATATTGCGGGTATGGGTTAGATTTTGCTAAACTTCGTAGACAATCTTGTCGGATGAAATTGTAGTAACGAGAAATTCCGTTTCTTATATGTTTCATTTCATGCAAACGAAATTTCACTTCAAATCATCACTAGGAATGTAAAATTTGACGAATCAATTGTGGGGAAATTCGTAGTAAACCGTCACCGTATGTTCCATTGTTCGTAGTCACCCTCACCTTGTGATTTTTGACACTTAGCAAACTAAGGAAGTAATTCGATAGTATAATTAATATTGGTTGTTAAACCACTGGAGTTATTGTGCAATAAAATCCGTCGATTGTAGTATTCGGAATATAGAATTGTATTAGAAAGCATAAGATTCGATTTCGCCATAATAATTCGTTGACAACCGAAGAATGGTAGGATTACCTTCTTGAGTAAATCGATATACCTAATGTTAACTATAAGATTGAACGAGATAAACGACACTTGAAAACTTGGAAACGATACTCATACCGACAATTAAAACTACACTAGGAATCCGGTTAGGAAAGGGAGACTAGTTTTATTCATTATGATCCGTACGAAGTGTTAATCGGATGTCTCGTGGCTAGGTTAAGCTCGGCGGGCGTGGGGACTTCGTTATCATAAAGCACCTACTATCGGATCACAGGCAAGTGAAATCTTGCTCGTGAATTTCTAATATCAATGTTATACCGTATGTGTGTACGTGCCATTTTGATAAAAACCGACGTTGTCTTTCTCTAAAGATGTTATAAATGGGCCGATGTGTTGGGGATAAAACCTGTATGGTACCCGTGTGGAAATGTGTTAGGGGGTAAGACCCGAATTGGGCACCTATGTTCCGGGGTATTCCCGTGTGGATACTTCCGTGACCCTTGGTTGCGACCTTGGGGGTTATATGATAAAGAGGGAGACACGTCGGTTGAATGATGAAATATTCCTTGTGATTGCTAGGTACGGTGATTGTAAAAATGTCGCATATTGTTGTTAGTATTTGTTATTTGATATGCATTCTCTGACCCTGGCAACCTGGTATGACTCGTCATACCAGGTAAAATTGTTCATCATGTGCAGGACATTCCCGAGGGGTCCGGTCAGACTTGAGCGGTGTTGGAATTATCTCTAGCCATTGCTTAAATTGAAATAAATTATTTTCTTTGGAAAAACATTTGTTGTGTAATAATTATCCGAATTACATTTTTCCTTAAATCTTTCGTTTCTTGTCATGTAACCCTTGAATTTAAGGTTTTATCACGATTTTCTTAAAATGTCTATTTTTCTAACTAGCCTTGTGGGTCCCACGTGGGATTCACGACACTGTAATACCTCGGGATATTTTGGGGGTGTTACAGAAAATGGTATCAGAGCGAAACTCCTGGTTTGAATAAACTTTTTCCTATTTCTTTTTCAAAGTCCAACACCCCAAGCGATCGAAGCTCCTCATGGGAATGCAAGTAAGTGATATGTGTGTGTTTTTATTTTGTGCAACATTTAATTATAAACCATGCGTGGAACTGGCTTTAGATTAATACCGTTAGTGATGGCACGCCGAGGAGCTAGAAGGGTGGTGAATGACGCTCAGGGTTCCGCCGCGAACCACAATGAGGACGGGAACACTGCCGAGACCCATCCTGCTGGGCCGGCCCGCCACCAGTTAATCAAAATGATCAGGAGGCGGAACGCCAGAACAACAACCCGGGAGGCATGGATCCAACTTTTGTTCAGGTCCTTGCTCAGGCTATCGCCATGGGAATTGCTCAGGTCAATCAGGCGGAACGGATACCGGTCATCAATGTGGAAGAAAACGCAGGAAGGGATCGATGGTTGGGAGAGATGCTGAAGGCTAGGCCTCCATTATTTGACGGGACAGGAGAGAAACACGTGACGATCGGATTTATGAAATGGAGACCGCCTTCGAAGTAATCGGATGCCCAGAAAACAGAAAGGTGCCGCTCGGAATTAATCAACTTCGTGACATTGCTGCACGATGGTGGAGGACTTACAGGCCAGAGGACCGAGTGGTCGGGTGGACCGAATTTGCCCGACTACTACGGAGCGAGTACTGTCCCAGATCAGCCCGAACCGCTCGCGCACGAGACTTTTTCAGTGCCGGCCCGCAGAACATGCCAGTACCAGAGATCATTCGGGCCTACCGAACCGAGCTAAGTTACATCTCCCAGATGGTTCCATCAGAAGATCAACGAATATGCCATCTCGCACAGAGGTTACCGGAGGATGTACAACGCTATGCCGCCGGATTTCACTGCACTACCCTGAGAGCATACGAGGACGTAGTCACAGCATATGCCGGTACAGTTGTTAATACCGACATCGGGCATAACTCGAAGAAGCAGAAGACATCAGTTCAGCCTGGGAGCAACAACAAAACGAACTCGGGGCCCGCATCTTCTTTCAAGTCGGCGGTTTCGTACCAACAGAAGGGTGTATCTGATCGGCCTTACCGTAGGGACTGTTTCAATTGTGGCATGACCGGGCATACTAAGGATCGGTGTCAGAAGACGGCTACCAAATGTTTCACTTGCGGAAAGAGTGGACACATGTCTCGTTATTGCTGGCGGGCCAATTCCACTCAGAGCCCAGCTTCGCAACCAAGTCAACAAGGCTCTGTGCAATCCCCTAAGACGCCTGCTGTTTCCAGCTACCGAGCTCCATTCCACCAGAACCAACCACCACTGCACGGTGCCGGACGAGGCCGTGGGCGCGGCGGAGGTACCTCGTCCTTCTCTGAGTCAGTGCCGTCTCGTGTATTTGAGCTGAGGGCTACGGATGGTCAGCCTGCGCCAGCTATTTCAGGTACTCTTCTTGTTAACTCTCAGCCAGTGCATGTACTATTTGATACCGGAGCCACCCATTCGTTTATATCTGTGGAATGTGTTGAACGCTTAAATCTTGTTTGTGTACCTTGTGATCCCTTTACCGTAAAACTACCCGAGGGTAGTAGATTAAGCGGCGATCAAAAGGTTCGAGACTGTCGGATCTGCATCAACGATCACAGCTGGACCGCTAATCTTATGGTCTTCCCGCTCCATAATGAAGATATCATATTAGGTATGGGTGGATGCCATTGAGTAACGATCTTGGATACCTACCACCGACTATCTCCATTTCGGCTCATGATGGTACCACACATGTCATCGTGACGTGAACATTTTAGTACAAAAGGCTCTCTCAAGATTATCGCATCGAAGCCTCCTGCACTCTCGAAATGAATACTACCGGTGTTATGTTCTTCGAGAGGACACTTCACAACTTGCAATCACAAACATCCGGTGGTGAATGAGTTTCAGACGTTTTTCCCGATGAACTACTGTGGTCGCCACCGCACCGAGAAGTTGACCTTGCCATTGAACTCGAACCGGGAACGAGACCTATTTCCAAAGCTCCTTACAGAATGGCACCGGCCGAGATGAAGGAATTAAAGATACAGCTCGAAAATCTGTTGGAGAAAGGGCTGATCCGCCCAAGCACCTCGCCGTGGGGGGCGCCGGTACTTTTCGTTAAGAAGAAAGATAACTCTCTACGCTTGTGCATCGACTACAGGGAGCTGAATAAGGTTACTATCAAGAATCGTTATCCGCTACCAAGGATTGACGACCTCTTGGATCAGTTACAAGGGGCAGTCGTGTTTTCAAAGATCGATTTACGGTCCGGATATCACCAATTGAGAATTCGGGAGGAAGATATACCCAAGACTGCATTTCGGTCGAGGTATGGGCATTACGAATACATCGTGGTATCATTCGGGTTGACTAATGCCCCACTGCTTTCATGGAACTGATGAATAGAGTTTTGATTGATTTCCTCGATAAATGCGTGGTGGTTTTTATCGACGACATCCTGATATATTCTCGAAGCCGACAGGAACACGAGGAACATTTGAGGCAAGTGCTGGGCGTGTTAAGACAACACCAACTTTATGCGAAACTGTCCAAGTGCGAATTCTGGATGCCGGAGGTAAATTTTCTCGGACATGTTGTTTCGGCAGAAGGTGTCAAGGTCGACCCACAAAAGATCGAGACAATAACAAGTTGGGAACCACCGAAGAATGTCAAGGAGGTTAGGAGCTTCCTAGGATTGGCGGGATACTATCGAAGATTCGTCGAGGCTTTTTCCTGTATCGCCCGACCGTTAACGAACCTACTGAGAAAGAGAACCAAATTTGTATGGACTGCAGACTGCCAGAAGAGCTTCGACGAGCTCAAGAGTAGGTTAACTCATCGCCCAAGATTACTAGTGTTACCACAAGGTACAGAAGGATTCATTATATACACGGATGCATCCAAGCATGGACTAGGATGTGTCTTCATGCAGAATGGCAGAGTCGTTGCGTACGCATCCCGACAACTGAAGCCGTACGAAGTAAATTACCCGACACATGACTTGGAGCTAGCCGCGGTGGTACATGCCCTCAAGATTTGGAGGCACTATCTTTACGGAGTTACTTGCAAAGTTTTCACGGATCATAAGAGTTTGAAATATATCTTCACGCAAAGAGAACTAAACATGAGACAGAGGCGTTGGTTGGAGCTAATCAAGGACTACGATGTGGAAATTTCCTATCATCCCGGAAAAGCCAACGTGGTAGCTGATGCTCTTAGTCGGAAAACTACACAAGAGGTGATGGTATACAGCATAACAGTTCAGCCCGAACTACAGCAAGAGATCAGGAGAAGCAACACCGAAGTATGGGTACAACGTAGGCAAGGACGATTATTCTCAATCAATATACTTTCGTCCTTACTAGACGAGATACACCTAGCACAGATGGAAGATCCTGAATTACGTGCGATTGGTGAAAGAATCGAGAAAGGGGATGTTTCCGACTATAAGATTCAGGGTGATCTGGTGAGGTTCAAGAATAGGATATGTATTCCACCGAATGACGGACTGAAGCAAACTATATTTAAGGAGGCGCACTCCACCCCTTATTCTATTCACCCCGGAGCAAGCAAGATGTACAAGGATCTAAGACAGAGATTTTGGTGGAAAAACATGAAGTGGGAGGTTGCTAGGTTCGTCGCCCGATGTATGACATGCCAGCATGTGAAGATCGAACACCGCAGACCAGCTGGAATTATGCAACCCCTACCCATCCCGGAGTGGAAATGGGAGAGCATATCAATGGACTTTGTCACTAAGCTACCTACGGCGGTGGGAGGAAAGGATACGATTTGGGTCATTGTTGATCGATTGACAAAGTCAGCACATTTCATTCCTATTCAAGAGACAACCGGGACAGAGCAGCTGGCTGTCATTTTCATCAGAGAAATCGTAAGGCTACATGGTGTTCCCTCGTCCATCATTTCGGATAGGGACACCAGATATGTGTCTCGTTTTTGGAAAGCCGTCCATAAAGCTATGGGGACACAGATACACTTTAGCACGGCTTATCATCCTCAGACAGATGGACAGACCGAGCGGACGATTCAAACCTTGGAAGATATGTTGAGGGCGTGCGTGCTCGATTGGGGAAAGGATTGGGCTAGACATTTGGGGTTGGTGGAGTTCTCGTACAACAACAGCTGGCATGCAAGCATAGGTATGGCACCGTTTGAGGCCCTGTATGGGCGAAGATGCAAGTCACCATTATGCTGGGATGATGCCTCTGACACCGCGGTTACCGAGTTGGATCTTATCCAGGAGTCCATTAAGAAGATCTCTATAGTTCGGAAACACATGCTGGCCGCACAGAGCCGGCAGAAATCTTATGCCGAAAACCGACAGCGACCGTTAGAATTTACGGTCGGGGATCATGTTTGGGTCAAGGTATCACCTATGCGAGGCATTCGGCGTTTCGGCCAGAAGGGCAAGTTAAGCCCGAGATTTATAGGTCCGTTTGAGATATTGGACCGGGTAGGAAAACTCGCGTATCGATTAGCTCTACCGCCGCATCTGGATGGAGTGCATAATGTTTTTCACGTCTCCCAGTTAAGGAAGTATGTCTATGACCCGAGCCACAAGCTCAATTTCGAAGAAGTGGAAATTTCCGATGACGCTACCTTTAGGGAGATACCGATCGCCATTCTGGATCGGCGTGTGAAGATGTTAAGAAATAAAGCCATACCCCTCGTGAAGATTCAGTGGTCGCACCACGGCACGGAAGAGGCGACTTGGGAAATGGAGTCGAGCATGAAGGAGAGTCATCCCGAGTTATTTTCTTAAGTTTCGGGACGAAACTATTTTAACAGGGGTGATATGTAATACCTCCGGTATTCCATGCTTGATTACTTTTTACTGTATGAATGTTTGGTAATATGACGTCATTTCTATTTATGTATTCCATTGGGTGCTATATAATTGTACAATGTGAACGAAACGAGGGTGACACACCTTGATGCCGTGAGACGATCGTCGGTGCGAATATGACGATGGTCAACGTCTTGTTCCCCGATAATTGTTGACGAGCGGAAGGGATGGTCACCCGAGATGGTTAGAATGTGTTTGAGGCTAAAATTTCTGTCTAACGTATGCTATAACCCATGCCTAACGTACGCTAAATTTCAATGGTTACGTACGTTAAGGCAGCCATATTACGTACGTAACGGGTGGGTCGGTCTCCCGACCAGAATCTTTCTTTTGACACGGACAGGGCTACTTTCGGCGGGCTAGATGACAAACGAGTCAACTGTTTCTTACGTACGTAATGTCCCAAAATTAACGTACGTAACACTTGGGCACATTTCGGGCAGTTAGTTCTTTACGTACGTTGTCATCGCACTATTACGTACGTAATACACCTTACGTACGTAACACTCTTATCGTTAACGTACGTTATCAAAATCCAGTTTTATAAAATGATAACTCCCTTCTTCATTTGCACGACCCAACACCACAAAACTACCACCCTTGGAGAAATTCCTAGCCCTATACCCGGTTCTTAAGCCTTAAACACTTGAATTAACATTAAGGAGGTGGATTCTTGAGCTCCGGCGAAGATTATCCAAGTCGTTCAAGTCACTTCTCGTTCTCCTCGTAGTTCTTGCGAATCCGTCAACTATCTTCACTATTTTCTTCCAAAAGGGTAAGCCACCAATCCCTGGAGTTATATATTCGATGTTTTCTTAGTTAATACTTGTTATATTGCGGGTATGGGTTAGATTTTGCTAAACTTCGTAGACAATCTTGTCGGATGAAATTGTAGTAACGAGAAATTCCGTTTCTTATATGTTTCGTTTCATGCAAACGAAATTTCACTTCAAATCATCACTAGGAATGTAAAATTTGACGAATCAATTGTGGGGAAATTCGTAGTAAACCGTCACCGTATGTTCCATTGTTCGTAGTCACCCTCACCTTGTGATTTTTGACACTTAGCAAACAAAGGAAGTAATTCGATAGTATAATTAATATTGGTTGTTAAACCACCGGAGTTATTGTGCAATAAAATCCGTCGATTGTAGTATTCGGAATATAGAATTGTATTAGAAAGCATAAGATTCGATTTCGCCATAATAATTCATTGACAACCGAAGAATGGTAGGATTACCTTCTTGAGTAAATCGATATACCTAATGTTAACTATAAGATTGAACGAGATAAACGACACTTGAAAACTTGGAAACGATACTCATACCGACAATTAAAACTACACTAGGAATCCGGTTAGGAAAGGGAGACTAGTTTTATTCATTATGATCCGTACGAAGTGTTAATCGGATGTCTCGTGGCTAGGTTAAGCTCGAGCGGGCGTGGGGACTTCGTTATCATAAAGCACCTACTATCGGATCACAGGCAAGTGAAATCTTGCTCGTGAATTTCTAATATCAATGTTATACCGTATGTGTGTACGTGCCATTTTGATAAAACCGACGTTGTCTTTCTCTAAAGATGTTATAAATGGGCCGATGTGTTGGGGATAAAACTGTATGGTACCCGTGTGGAAATGTGTTAGGGGGTAAGACCCGAATTGGGCACCTATGTTCCGGGGTATTCTCGTGTGGATACTTCCGTGACCCTTGGTTGCGACCTTGGGGGTTATATGATAAAGAGGGAGACACGTCGGTTGAATGATGAAATATTCCTTGTGATTGCTAGGTACGGTGATTGTAAAAATGTCGCATATTGTTGTTAGTAGTTGTTATTTGATATGCATTCTCTGACCCTGGCAACCTGGTATGACTCGTCATACCAGGTAAAATTGTTCATCATGTGCAGGACATTCCCGAGGGGTCCGGTCAGACTTGAGCGGTGTTGGAATTATCTCTAGCCATTGCTTAAATTGAAATAAATTATTTTCTTTGGAAAAACATTTGTTGTGTAATAATTATCCGAATTACATTTTTCCTTAAATCTTTCGTTTCTTGTCATGTAACCCTTGAATTTAAGGTTTTATCACGATTTTCTTAAAATGTCTATTTTTCTAACTAGCCTTGTGGGTCCCATGTGGGATTCACGGCACTGTAATACCTCGGGATATTATGGGGGTGTTACATAATTGTATTCGAAATAGTGTTAAAAAGTACCTCCAGGCATTTCGAGATATATTACTCAAAAGAATCGACACAATACACCTAATCGATTAGAATTGAAAAAATTATGTCCCTATTGTTACAAACATATGATTCATAGGGAAATAAATAAATAAATAGATCGAATCAAGTATGTATTATCCCTTAAAGAGGAAAAATTACATTATTTATATAGAACATATTTTATTTAAATAAAAAATTAAATAAAAAAGAAGTTTATTGGACGTTAAGATGACAATTAATAAATAGAATTTTAGGAATAAGAAATAAACTAAACAAACCATGGATAAACCCAAGCGATCTGTTCTTAAATCCAAGTGATCTTTTCTTAAATCCAAGCGATCTTTTCGTAGGCGATTGCCCCCAATTCAATCAGGGGATCGAATTGATTATAGAAACATGAGTTTAATTAGTTGATTTATTAGTCAACACGGAAAAATATTATCTAGACGAATGAATAGATTAACCTTGAAACAACAACGATTAATTACTATTGCTATAAAACAAGCTCGTATTTTATCTTTGTTACCTTTTATCAATAATGATAAAAAAATTTGAAAGAACCAAGTCGACTACCAGAGCTGCGGGTCTTAGAACCAGAAATAAATAAGCTTATTCTTTGTTCTCTTAAATTCAAAATTCCAATGCGAACTCAAACATGAATTGGTGTTTTGTTCTATAAATCCGAGAATCTATATTTTATTATCATGTCGTAAGAAAAAATGAATAGAATTTTTTTTTTTATTGAACATGTTCATTCATTTGGATTACTTTAACGTATTTTTCTCATAGTAATTTCGACCCCACCTTTCCGGAGTTTATTCTCCGGGGAATTCTATTTAAGTTATTCTGGTGTATTCTTTCCGATTTGTTTCTTGTCTGATTTTGTTGAAAATCATATAAAGACAATTCCTATTTGATATAGCTATTTGGGCTAATATTTTACGATTAAGAAACAACTGTCTTTTGTATAGATCATATATTAATTTACTATAACTACTGGATACTTCCCTTTTTCGAATTACTGCGTTGATCCGAGCGATCCACAAACGATGAAAATTTCTCTTTTGCTTATCCCTATCTTGATGAGCTGAAAAAAAAAGCTTTTATGTTTTGTTGAGTAATAGTTCGAGTAAGTCTTGAATGGGCCCCTCGACAACTTGATGAAAATAAACGCATTTTTGTTCTACGTCTCCGGGCTATATATCCACGTTTAATCCTGGTCATTGAATAAATATAACTTTGATGAATAACTAATTTATTTCTTTTATGTCAGTTATCCCCTTCCCCATTAATAATCAAACGGATTTTTCCAATATATAAAATATAAATTCCAATGGCTTTGGCTATTATAACCTTCCCGACCACGATTTTTAGCTATTTTTTTATTTTATTGTGAAATACAATAAAATAAAAAAATTTAATGAATAAAGAAATAGTGGGTTCCGTCGTTTCTATGGTTACTTATTAAACGGTGAGGTCTTCTCTATACACCAGAGCTTTTAACTTTATTTAATCAATGTTTTTGGTAACTTGTATAGTTCAGACCACATTCTTTAGCTCTACTCAGAAATTATCTAGTACATAGGTCTTTCACAATGAGACCTACCTATACAGTAACGATATTTAATTCTAAAAGTTAGCTGGATAGCTGACCCTCGTAGTTCGTTTTATATTTTTGAATTGAATTTTAATAAAATTCCGTCCGCTTAATGGATAACTATATTGCTACCAATAGAGAATTACTTATCAGTTTAAGATTGGATTTGCACGAATGGAAACCATAAACTTTAACCACAATCTAGATCGATTTACTTATATTTTTAAATAGTAAATGGAATTCTTTCTTCCATTATATCCTATTACCGGGTATTGATCATTCATACTGGAAAGAGGTTTTATTGCTTTTTTTGCGCCAGGCTCATGATCCAAATGAGTCGCACATACAACCTAGTATATCTTCCTCGACGCTAAGGACATTCCCCCAGGGCGGGGGATTTTTTGACATTTCGAACTGGCTGTCTTGTATTTCTAATAAGTTGTTTAATAGTTGGCATGTTAAATAATATACGTAAAGGACTGGTTTAGATTGATCCTAACCGAATGATTGTTAATTTTTTTATTATTTAATAGATTCCGAGTTTACTATTTAATAGATATAGTAAACTCGGAGATAAACTCTCAAATCATAGATTTTACTCACTTCCATTTTATTCATCAAAATTATCAAATTCTCTTTTTTCTATTTCTTCATCAAAATAATGAGATCTCATTATTTCCCTCACATTACATCCTATCTGATCAATAATTCCATAAGCATAAGCTTCTGTTCCTGTCATAAGAGTGTTATTTTTCATGTCTTCCTTTATAATCTCTATCGGTTATTTATATACAATAATCATATTGTTGTGGGTATAGTTTAGTGGTAAAATTGTGATTTGTTGCTTTAATCTTTTAATAATTAAAGAGTCTTTCGGTTTTATTCATATTCCGACCAAAAACTTTATTTCTAAAGTGGATTAAATTCTTTACCCCTCAATGATAAATTCGATAAATAAAATACACATTCTTGTAATTTGTATACACGAGTTACTTATAAAACTCAAAGTTGAATTATAAAATTACGAAACAGAATTTCTGAATTGGACCCAGATTTCCAATTAAATAAGTATTGAGTAAAGAATCCATGGTGGAAAATAAAAATACAATCTCTAATCATAACTAAATTTTCTATTTTTATTTAGAACTATAAGAAAAAATAAAATAAAAAACTTGAAGCAAAATAGCTATTCAACGGTGACTTTGGTTTACTAGAGACACTAGCATATTGTTTTAGCTCGGTAGAAAAACAAAACTTTTACTTAGGATTCTCTCAAATAGAAATAAAGAATGAAGTAACTAGAAAGATTGTTAGAATCAGGGCATAGTTGATCCATGATTTATGTTTCATCTTTCGTTTCCTTTTCATTAGTTTCGAGAAATCTATTGATCAATTCCTATTCTTTCTTTTTCTCGTGATTCTTTTCCCATCGAGATGTACAGATCCTGTTCATGGATTAACAAAAATGTGCAATATTTGGCAGCTTGTTCTACTACTTCGTGGATAGTAGTTCAGGCTCCACTGATCATGTTTACTTTTACTCGCATGGTTTTCAGGTAACCAAGCAACTTAGTGCAGGCGAGATCTGTAACACCCCCGATATATTCAGGAATATTACAGCGCCGTAAATCTTTTACATAAGAATTTACAAGGCCGAATAAATTAAAAGACAATAACAGATACTAAATCATGTAATCACTGAAATAAAATACGACAGTTCTGGTTCAATACCGAGAATGAAAATATCCAAATGAAGAATATTAATACATCACTGAAATACAAAAATCACAAATTATGACGTACTCGAGTAATTATTAAAAATAACCAAAAACAGACAATAAACCCGGTCGGAACATCACTCTGTACCCTCGTCATCATGTAGCTCCAGCGGTTGTTTCCCCGCTCTCCTAGATCCTGAACATAAACAAATGTTCACCCCCGAAGGGGTTAGCACAACGATGCTAGTACAAGTACAATAATCACACAACAGTGATGTAATCAACAATCATCATAACAAGTTTCTCCAACGAGAAATAACAACAACACTTATCACATCATAACATTCTCAACATACTGATGGTATTCCAACGATCAAGCGCACACAGCTATAGATTCCCATGATGATCCCGTCGGACCAACGCATGGTGGAACTACCTGTCCAACGATCCAGCGCACACAGCTATAGATTCCCATGATGATTCCCGTCGGATCAACGCATGGTGGACATATAATCACAACATATGTACATAATACAATCACAATATTACTGACATGATATAAACAACTCTAATTAAAGTACTTGCCTCGGTTCGATGACAAGAATAAAGCTTCCACGAATATCAAAATACTCGAAGGTCATCCCCTTCGATCAATCACGTTGCTAAGCTCGAACCTTAACAAAAGAAATGATATAAAATTCATCTCAAGACGAACGAACATCTAACAATCCAAATTACGGCCGCAAGTTCATAAAACGTAATTTGCCTGACTTGCTTAATGCACGCTATGTATCCTATGTAGCGTACGTTAGGGATACTCATTAGCGCACGTAAACAACAAAGTATAGCGTACGCTATATAAGTATCGGCAGTCCCTCTCTGATCAGCCGACTCACTTCTGTGATGATTTTAACATACATTACGTACCAAACGTTGCATACGTTAACTAAGCCCGATAGCGTACGTTAATCTACATAGCTTAGCGTACGCTAAGCGTGCATGGCCGTTTCACTTCTGGGCAGATGACTGTTCTAATGGTGATGAAACTTACGAACTTCTCAGTGATTTACGTACATTACTCGTCTACATATCATAAACTTATGAATAAACTTACGGATTCAATCATCTTTGAATTCAAGGAAATGAATATCATCACAACTCTTATATTCAATCTCGATTATCATTCTCATTTGAAGTTCGGTGATCTCAGGTTGATGCACTAGATTCCATTGCCATTTATCACATTCAGACTTCATCTTAAAGGTGAAGTAACGATCCCAATGAAAAGATACAACCTAAGATGATTCTTTCTTAAGTCCTTATAACAAAAGTGATATCAACTCCAAGTTTACGATCAATATGGCAACATTAATCATACAGATAATCAACCTCAGAATATTCCTCTCATCATTTGACATACTAGGATTCCAACTACGATGTTTTCAACGACGATATCATAAGCATAATCATTCTGACTTCTAAACATGATGTTTGTTTGAATAATTCATCAATAGAACTCAATATCTTGGTAGCATGATAATCTTATTCTCAAGAACACGAATCTAAGGCTGGATAGAATTAACATACCTTAAGATGAAGGAAACACCGAGTCATAAAGGTAGAATCCAACTTCGGTTGTTTGAATGTAAATCCAAGGTGCTTCTCCACTTCAACGATCAATCACAATTGACATCCAATCTCCAATGATCGAGTAGAGGTGGTGTTTGTGTGTTTAAGGAATATATGAGGCTCTCTGGTCTCTCAAGAACGGAGGACAAGTGAAGAGAATGTAAACCAAGTAAAATGGGGTGCTGTCCCTTTATAACATTTCTGTTATGTTATTTAGCGCACGCTATCACAGTATCCTTAGCACACGCTAACAAGCGTTGACTCCAAATCTGTCCAGGTTCGCCCGCGGGAATCTTATCCGGACTCATGTCCGACTGGCGCATGTGCTAGCCGCTTACCTCAATAATTGACTGCCTAACGCATGCCATCCTTCATTCGTAGCGTGCGCTAGTTTTAGCAGATAACGCACGTTAAGCTACATTCTTAGCGTGCGTTATCACGAGTTTGCATGAAAAAATTTGCATGTTGCTATACTCATGTACAAAGATACAAATGTGAGAAATATCATACTCCAATTATCGATATCATGATTCCGAATAATACATGGCTCAAATACAAATGAAATACTCAATAATAAATCCGGATATTACATACTCTCCAACTAAAAAGAAGTTTCATCCCAAAACTCAAGACGAAAATAACTCCGGATATCTGGACTTCATGCTATCTTCTGTTTCCCAAGTGGCTTCTTCCACTCCGTGGCGTGACCACTAAACTTTGACCAAAGCGATTGGTTTGTTCCTCAACTGCTTAACTCGACTCTCGAGTATCCTGACCGGTCTTTCTTCAAACGTTCCATCTTGAGCGACTTCGATATCGCCGAAATCAATGACATGACTAGGATCCGGTATATATCTCCGTAACTGGGATATGTAGAACACATTATGAACATGGCTCAATGACGGCGGTAATGCCAATCTGTATGCCAACTCGCCAACTCTCTCGAGGATCTCGAATGGTCCGATATATCTTGGAATCAGCTTTCCTTTTCTCCCAAAACAAAAGATTCCCCGAGTAGGAGAAACTTTTATAAGTACGTGATCTCCAATACTAAACTCTAATAGACGACGACGTACATCTGCATAAGATTTCTGTCGACTCTGGGCGGTCAACAACCTTTCACGAATCAAGGCTATCTTGTCTCGTGTCTGTACGATCAACTCCGGTTCTGTCCCGATCAAGTCTGATGAATCGTCCCAACATAGGGGCGATCTGCATCTCCTCCCGTATAGTGCCTCAAACAGTGCCATCTTAATGGAAGCATGCCAACTATTGTTGTAAGTGAATTCAATCAACGATTGATGAACTTCCCAATCAGTTGACCAATCTAAGGCACATGCCCTCAGCATGTCTTCCACCGTTTAAATAGTCCTCTCGGATTGTCCGTCTGTCTGCGAGTGATAAGATGTGCTGAAGTTCAATTCGGTCCCCAAGGCCTTATGAACTGCTTTTCAAAAACGAGACACAAAACGGCCGTCTCGATCAGAAATAATGGTCTTCGGCGTACCATGCAATCGAACTATCTCTGAAATAAATACTTTTGCTAACCTCTCGGGTCCCCAAGTGTCCTTAATGCCTAGAAAATGAGCCGATTTGGTTAGACGATCAACTATCACCCAAATCATGTTCATTCATGTCTTGGTTCTCGGCATACTAGTGATAAAGTCCATCGATATGCCCTCCCACTTCCACTCAGGAATCGAGAGCGGCTTCAGCATTCCGGCAGGTCGTTGATGCTCGATCTTAAGCTGCTGACAAGTCAAACATTTCGAAACATAATCCGCTACATCTTTCTTCATGTTCCCCACCAAAAATTCTGCTTCAAGTCCTTGCACATCTTACTGGTGCCCGGGTGGATAGAATAGGGCGAGTTGTGAGCTTCCTTCATAATCATCTGTTTCAGAACATCGACATCGGGAACGCAAAGTCGGTTCTGAAATCTCAAAACTCCATCATCATGAATTACGAATCCGGGGGCCTTTCCCTTGATCACTTCATCACGTAACCGATTATCAGAGGATCATCTGGTTGCTTAGATTTGATTTCCTCGGTTAACGATGAAGTTATTTCCATCATGCACAGTTGTCCTTGGACTCTTTGTAACCATACTTCAATTCCTTCTCGATTCATCTCTCGTTGAATGCTGAGCTAGGAGGTCAGAGTCTCCAGCATCTGGATAGAAACAGTCTTGCGGCTAAGTGCATTGGCCACTACATTTGCTTTGCCTGGATGATAAAGAATCTCCAAGTCATTGTCCTTAATAAGTTCCAGCCATCTCCTTTGCCGCATGTTCAACTCTTTCTGACTAAAGATGTATTTGAGACTCTTGTGATCCGTAAAGATCTGACAGTGAGTTCCGTGAAGGTAATGTCTCCAGATTTTCAAAGCAAAAACTACTGCTGCTAGCTCCAAATCATGCGTTGGGTAATTCACTTCATAAGGTTTCAGCTGTCGTGATGCATAAGCGATCACCTTATCATTCTGCATCAATACGCATCTGAATCCTTGGTTCGAAGCATCACTGTAAACTATGAATCCTCTAGTTCCCTGTGGAAGTGTTAAAATCGGTGGTGTCATCAATCTCCTCTTCAATTCATCAAAGCTTTTCAACTTTTGAGTTTTCTGCAGAAGTCGAGTAAGTGGGCGGGAAATTTTGGAAAACCCTTCCACGAACCGACGATAATACCCAGTAAGTCCTAAGAAACTCCGGACTTCTTTCACGTTCTTTGGAGGCTTCCAATCCATAACCGCTTCGATCTTATGAGGATCTACTCGGACTCCTTCAGATGATACCACATGGCCGAGGAACATCACCTCCTTTAGCCAGAATTCACACTTAGAAAGTTTGGCATACAATTGTTCATTTCTCAACAGGTCTAACACAATCCGTAAATGCTGTGCATGCTCTTCCAGGCTCTTAGAATACACCAAAATGTCATCAATGAACACAACCACAAATTTATCCAAATACTCGATGAACACTCAGTTCATCAATTGCATGAATACAACAGGTGCGTTAGTGAGACCAAATGGCATCACTACAAACTCATAGTGTCCGTAGTGAGTTCTGAATGCTGATTTCGGAACATCAGGTTCCTTAATCCTCAGCTGATGATATCCTGATCTCAGATCGATTTTATAAAACATTGTTGCTCCTTGTAACTGGTCAAACAAATCATCAATTTGTGGCAACGGATACTTGTTCTTAATCGTCATTTTGTTCATCTCTCGATAGTCAATACACAGTCGAAGCGATCCATCCTTCTTACGGACAAAAAGAACTGGTGCTCCCCAGGACGAAACGCTTGGCTGGATATAGCCTTTGTCCAGTAACTCCTCCAGTTGCTTTTTCAACTCGTACATCTCAGTAGGTGCCATACGATACGGCGCCTTAGAAATTGGTGTAGCTCCGGGTTCCAGCTCGATGGCGAATTCTACATCCCGTCGTGGAGGTAATCCAGGTAACTCGTCAGGAAATACATCTAGAAATTCGTTCACAACAGGAATGGATGAAAGTTCCACAATTTCGTCTCCTTTCTGCATTGCATAGCACCAGTATCTGGTACAGCCCTGCTTCAACAATTTAACAGCTTCCATTGCCTTGATCATCTTCCCTGAGCTTCCTGGTTTCCATCCTTCAAACAGTATTTCGGAACCATCGTCAGTGATCAGCGAGATATTCCTCTTTCGGTAGTTTGTGATAGCTCCATATCGATTAATCCAATCAGCTCCGAGTATCAAGTCGTCTCCTTGCATTTCTATCACAATCATATTTGAGAGCCACTATCTGCTTCCAAATGATACAGGGAAATCTCTAGTTTCTAAGTTTCCAACAATCCTCTCTCTACTCAGTAAACCCACAACATAAGGTTCACAATTATGAAAAACAGAAATATTCAAACGATTTACACAAGAGAGGGATATAAATGAATGCGTAGCTCCTGTATCGAATAAAATGCTAACTGGATGGGAAAGGATCTGAACAGTACCTGATGTGACAGCAGCATCCTGATCGTCTGTTCTCCTCATCTCGTACAGACGTGGGGGAGAAGATCCAGTAGTCGATGTACTCTTTCGGTCCCACTGTTCTCCGCCTCGTCCGCGGCCAAAATTCTGAGGCATCTGAACACTTTGCTGCATCTGTTGGATATTGTCTTCTCTCTGAGCTGGCTGTGTTGTACGGGTTCCATTGAACTTGGTGGAATCATTGCTAAACATCGCATGGTGCCCTTCCTGTCCGCAATCAAAACATGTAACTGTAGTACGCAAACAATCACGCCAAAGGTGGCCTGTGCGACCAGAGTTAAAGCACCTCCTAGCTGTATCCGTCGTGGATGACACTGCTCTGAAATTCTTTATGCTCTTAGATGGGTGCAGAGGTTTCTTGAAAGAATGAAAGGATGACTGGGCCTTGCGGGGCTCACTACTCTTGTCCTCCGAGAAACTACAAGAGACTTTCTGCTTCTTGGACTCTGCCAACTTCTCCATTGCTGCTTCCTTGATTACATATGCCAACGCTCTATCCTGGTATTGACGGAGAGTGGTACATTCAAAACCGGACATGTACCTCTGTATTTCTGGTTTCATTCTCATATCAAAATAGATCATCATTTACGCATACATTACGACCGGATGTCGAACAAATGCCATTCTTGGTTAAACATCTTAATTATGCAGGATACGGGTTCATCGGCGGTATGCGGAGAAAAATTCCCGAACTTTGGCTTCCCTCACAGGACGAGGGCAGTACTGAGCTTCCATCATCAATTTAAATTTTGTCCAGTCAGCATCATGATCTGCAGGCCGGATGGCTTCCCACCACTCGGATGCTTCCCTTATCAAAAAGTACTGAGCAATAGAGGCTCTTCGGTCGTCTGGACAATTAATTATGGAAAAACTTTTGTCCAATTCCTTCAACCAATGGTCCCTTGTGGGAGTCTCAGAAAAGCCGTCGAATTTAGGTGGTTGCATCTTCGCCACCTCTTGCAGCCATCGGTCACCTCGATTTCCCATGTCTGGGATACCCTGTTGTCGATCTCCCTGTTGTAACCCTACTGCCACCTGCATTCGGTCCACGACCTGGGCGAACTGAGTGATATGGTTCACCACCTGACGAAGAATCTCGGGTACAGCAGGTTCTGGTTCATTATTAATGGATCTCTATGGCTCGCCTGAGCTGTGACTGGCCTGATTAGAAGGCGAAACTTCTCGTTCGGCATTCCTTCATCCGCATCCGCGACCACGACCACGTCCACGTACACCTCTCAACATACTGTAAGAATAAATACTTAATATACAGGAAACAATATCGTTCTAATGTTCTAGTATAAAGAGATACAACATGTAAAGAACGAGATAGAGTTTAGGAACTTATAACCACCACTCGCATGAAGACATAGGCAGTACAGTGATGTTATTCGCGGCCGGTTACCTCAAAAGATATATATGATCCCAATTTTAACCCAATGGCCAAGATATCCATAATGTTAGCTCTGATACCATATTCTGTAACACCCCCGATATATTCAGGAATATTACAACGCCGTAAATCCTTTACATAAGAATTTACAAGGCTGAATAAATGAAAAGACAATAACAGATACTAAATCATGAAATCACTGAAATAAAATACGACAGTTCTGGTTCAATACCGTGAATGCAAATATCCAAATGAAGAATATTAATACATCACTGAAATACAAACATCACAAATTATGATGTACTCGAGTACTCTTTAAAAATAACCAACAACAGACAATAAACCCAGCCGGAACATCACTCTGCACCCTCGTCGTCATGCAGCTCCAATGGTTGTTTCCCCGCTCTCCTGGATCCGGAACATAACAAATGTTCACCCCCGAAGGGGTTAGCAAAACGATGCTAGTACAAGTACAATAATCACACAACAGTGATGTAATCAACAATCATCATAACAAGTTTCTCCAACGAGAAATAACAACAACACTTATCACATCATAATAGTCTCAACATACTGATGGTATTCCAAAGATCCAGCGCACACAGCTATAGATTCCCATGATGATCCCGTCAGACCAACGCATGGTGGAACTTCCTGTCCACTGATCCAGCGCACACAACTATAGATTCCCATGATGATTCCCGTCGGATCAACGCATGGTGGACATATAATCACAACACATGTACATAATATAATCACAATATTACTAACATGATATAAACAACTCTAATTAAAGTACTTGCCTCGGTTCGATGACAAGAATAAAGCTTCCACGAATATCAAAATACTCGAAGGTCATCGCCTTCGGTCAATCACATTGCTAAGCTCGAACCTTAACAAAAGAAATAATATAGAATTCATCTCAAGTCGAACGAACATCTAACAATCCAAATTACGTTCGTAAGTTCATAAAACGTAATTTGCCTGGCTTGCTTAACGCACGCTATGTATCCTATGTAGTATACGTTAGTGTAACACCCCGAGATATTCGGAATGATTACAGCGCCGTAAACCCTTTAGATAAGGATTTACAAGGCTAATTTTAAAAGAAGTATAAAAATAAACCAATCGAACAACTGGAATTCAAATACAGATTTGAATCAAACGATCAACTGTGTTAACTTATACATCCATATCGAAAGGACTTTATTAATACAGACGTACTCGAGTACTAAACGAACCAAGAAGACCAATCTCAATAACAATAACACCAATCACATCACTGAGCCATTTCATCGTCCTGTCGGTACTGTGGTTGCCTCCCCGCTCCTCGGGTACCTGAACATCAAAACAATGTCCACCCCCGAAGGGGTTAGCAAAACAATGCTAGTACAAGTATCATCATACAATAAATCATCAATGCATCATAAAACATGCAAAACGGACTTCCGCCACCGGAATCCAACGATGTGAATCCTCACGATTCCATCAACACAATACATGGTAATCCAGCGATCCAGCGCCCTCAGCATAGATCCCCATGATGATCCCGTCGGACCAACGCATGGTGGAAAACCCGTCCAGCGATCCAGCGCCCTCAGCATAGATCCCCATGATGATCCCGTCGGACCAACGCATGGTGGACATTCGATCCAGCGCCCTCAGCATAGATCCTCATGACCCCCTCGGATCATTTATACCATAATCAATCAATTATGCATACATATATGCATTTCAATATGTTCATCAATACGAACAAACAACAACGAATATCACGAGAATTTCCAGAAATACATCTCATATTCAACATTATGAACGATACCACAAGCATGATAAATCAAACTCGACATATCATACTTGCCTCGAAAATGGCAAGGACGAAACACTTCAATGTTCTCGACACACTCGAAGGTCGCCTCCTTCGATCAACGTAACAAGCTCGAACCTTAACAAAAGAAACGATATACAAATCATCTCAAGTCAAACGATGGCCTAACAATTCAGTCTACGGCCGAAAAGCTCAAAATAATCAATCTGCCTGGACTGCTTAGCGTGCGCTACGTACTCTACGTAGCGTGCGCTAAGCAGGTCTGTTAGCGTACGCTATCGTGTAAGACTAGCGTGCGCTAGTTACGAACTGACTGTATGAACCGGTCGATACATAACGTACGCTACGTACGTTTTGTACGTTAACTGAACCCCGATAGCGCACGTTAACTCACATACGTTAGCGTGCGCTAATCTTGCATGGCAGAATACTGCAAACCGAAAACTGGGTTGAAGGGTGAAGAACTCATGAATTCTACCGTGATAATACAAGTTATCCTCGGGCATATCATGCTAAAAAGGTTGTGGATGTTTTAAGATTATGAAATACAAATATACGGATAGTCATCTCAAAATCATAATCCATCTACGATCTTCAAGAAATAATCTAAGTTCCGACCGTCTTACGTTCCAAAACACATGATTCCAACGTGTACAACGTAGCAACTGGGTAATATCCGATTACTGATCATAAATCGATTTGAACATGCTTAGGAGTCCTTATAATAAGATGGTTCAAAGGTTCATACGATAAATAGTGCCGATACGTCAAAAGTATCCTTCTAACATGTGATGGCCGATTATAAACGAAATACTTGTTATCCAAACATGATTCAAACTTCCTTAGGAACATTACTAATCATTGGTGAAGAATCACCTACCTTAAAGTAGTGAAGAACACGGAGGAAAATGAAGCAATCCAACACCGAAGGCTTGAACACCAATCTCCAAAGATATACGATCTTCAATCTCGAACTAGGAGGTTGATACGAAGTGTTTAGGATGAAGGGAGTTATGTTCTAAGTGTAAGAGTTCGGGTTATGGGAGGAGAAGAACTGAAATCACGAATAGGATGCTGTCCTATTTATAATAAGTGGCTATTAGCGCGCGCTAGTCCCTGCTCGTAGCGTGCGCTAACGGCTGTCTTACTTGACTGAAGTCAGCACTTAGCGTGCGCTATTCACATGTCTGTAGCGTGCGCTAAGGCGTTGACTTGGCTCTTCCCGAAAGCCGTCCAGGTTCATTCGACACAATCCGACAAGGGTCCCCCGGCCAGATCTCACCTACCGCACGTCTCAATCAAATTGACCACGCATAGCGTGCGCTAATGACACTCTGTAGCGTGCGCTATGAATCCATGTTAGCGTACGCTACCCGTAGCCTGTAGTGTGCGCTACAAGCACAGAATTTCAATCTTTAAATCACATACACGAAATTATACGCTCGACAACAAAGGATTATGAAATACGGAGAATAGTACTCAGACAAAAGTACAATCATTACAATATCATAACAGAAATCTCGGGTATTACATCCTTCCACCCTAAAAAGAAGTTTCGTCCCGAAACTTAGGATGAAAACAACTCCGGATATTTAGCCTTCATACCGTCTCCCGTTTCCCAAGTGGCCTCTTCGACTCCATGTCGTGACCATTGTACTTTAACCAAATGTATTGGTTTATTCCTCAATTGTTTGATCCGGCTCTCAAGTATCTTGATTGGTCTCTCTTCGAAGGTACCATCATTAGCTATCTCGATCTCGTCGAAATCAATGACGTGACTGGGTCCGGTACATACTTCCGTAGTTGGGATACGTGAAACACATTGTGAACATGACTCAGCGATGGCGGTAAGGCCAACCTGTATGCCAAATCCCCAACTCTCTCTAGGATCTCAAATGGTCCGATATATCTCGGACTTAGCTTACCTCTTCTCCCAAAACGGAAAATCCCTCGTGTAGGAGACACCTTCAATAGTACGTGGTCCCCGGCGTCGAACTCTAGAGGCGGCAGCGTACATCTACATAAGACTTCGCCGACTGCAGGGCGATCAACAGTCTCTCTCGAATCAAAGCTATCTTCTCTTGAGTCTGAATAATCAATTCCGGTTCCGTCTCGATCAAATCCGAAGAATCATCCCAACTCAGGGGTGATCGGCATCTTCTCCCGTATAAAGCTTCAAATGGTGCCATCTTAATTGAAGCATGCCAACTATTATTGTAGGTGAATTCAACTAATGGCAGATGAACTTCCCAATCAGTTGACCAATCCAAAGCACAGGCTCTAAGCATGTCTTCTACAGTTTGAATAGTCCTTTTGGACTGACCGTCCGTTTGGGGATGATAAGCTGTGCTAAAGTTGAGCTCAGTCCCCAAAGCCTTGTGAACTGCTTTCCAGAAGTGCGACACGAAACGACCATCTCGATCTGAAATAATGGTCTTCGGCGTCCCGTGCAATCTGACTATCTCCGCAATAAATATTCGTGCCAATCTCTCGGGTCCCCATGTATCTTTAATTCCCAGGAAATGAGCCGACTTGGTTAATCGATCAACTACAACCCAAATCATGTTCATTCCCGTTCTAGCCCTTGGCATACTAGTGATGAAATCCATCGAGATATCTTCCCACTTCCATTCAGGGATCGGAAGCGGCTTTACCATTCCGGCAGGTCGTTGATGTTCAATCTTAACCTGCTGACAAGTCAAACACTTCGAAACGTAGTCTGCTACGTCCTTCTTCATATTCCCCCACCAGAAGTTTTGCTTTAAATCTTTATACATCTTACTACTGCCTGGGTGAATAGAATAGGGCGCGCTATGAGCTTCCTTTAAAATTGTCCGTCTCAAATCATCATCCTCGGGAACGCAAAGTCGACTCTGAAATCTCAGAACTCCATCGTCTTGTATCACGAATCCTGGGGCTTTTCCTTTCTTTACTTCGTCATATAATCGAAGAATCAGTGAATCGTTCAGTTGTTTAGACTTGATCTCCTCGACTAATGATGAAGTCAGTTCCATCACATAAAGTTGTCCTTGGATTCCTGGTGCCCATACTTCAATCCCCTCGCGGATCAGTTCTCGCTGAATACTGGTTTGGGACGTAAGTGCTTCCAACACTCGAAGAGAAACAGGTTTACGGCTCAAAGCATCAGCTACTACGTTTGATTTCCCCGGATGATAGAGAATCTCCAAGTCGTAATCCTTGATCAATTCCAGCCACCTTCTCTGCCTCATGTTTAATTCTTTCTGACTGAAGATGTACTTGAGGCTCTTATGATCTGTAAAGATCTGACAATGAGTGCCGTACAAATAATGTTGCCAAATTTTCAAGGCAAAAACCACAGCTGCTAGCTCCAGATCATGAGTCGGGTAATTAACCTCATACGGTTTCAATTGCCGAGAAGCATAAGCAATCACTTTATCCTTCTGCATCAATACACAACCCAGACCCTGATTCGAAGCGTCGCTGTATACCAAAAATCCGTCAGTTCCCTCTGGCAGCGCTAATATAGGTGCTGTCGTCAGCCTCCTCTTAAGTTCGTCAAAACTAGCCTTGCACTTCTCGTTCCACGTGAACTTTTGAGTTTTCTGTAATAGCTGAGTGAGCGGACGAGCAATTTTGGAAAATCCCTCTACAAAGCGGCGATAATATCCAGCAAGTCCTAAGAAGCTTCGGACTTCTTTCACGTTTTTAGGAGCTTCCCAGTCCAAGATTGCCTCGACTTTCTTCGGGTCCACCTGAACTCCATCGGCTGATATCACATGCCCAAGGAAGGTTACTTCCTTAAGCCAGAACTCGCATTTTGAAAATTTTGCATATAGCTGTTCCTTCCTCAAGGTGCTTAAAACCACACGTAAATGTTCAGCATGTTCCTCTGCGTCCCTCGAATATATCAGGATGTCGTCAATGAAGACGACCACAAATTTATCCAAGTATTCCAAGAATACCCGATTCATCAATTGCATGAATACCGCAGGAGCATTGGTAAGTCCAAATGGCATTAATACAAATTCATAATGCCCGTACCGGGATCTGAAAGCAGATTTCGGTATATCCGACTCTTTAATTCTCAACTGGTGGTATCCTGATCGCAAGTCAATCTTCGAGAATACCCTTGCCCCTTGCAGTTGATCAAACAAGTCATCGATCCGAGGTATAGGATACTTGTTCTTGATTGTCATCTTATTGAGTTCCCTGTAATCAATACACAGTCGGAGGGATCCGTCTTTCTTCTGGACAAAGAGAACGGGCGCTCCCCAAGGAGAAACGCTCGGTTGAATATAACCCTTCTGCAACAATTCCTCCAGTTGTTTCTTGAGTTCATACATCTCGGTTGGCGCCATGCGGTATGGTGCTCTATAAATAGGAGCTGCTCCAGGCTCTAGTTCGATAGTGAATTCTACTCCCCTCTGCGGAGGTAACCCAGGTAGTTCGTCAGGAAATACATCTGAGAACTCATTCACAACTGAAATAGACGAGAGCTCTACTCCTTCCTCTTTCTTCATGGCATAGCACCAAAGTCCGTGACATCCCTGCTTCAGTAATTTCACGGCTTTCATTGCTTTGATCAGTTTTCCCGAGCTTCCCGGTCTCCATCCTCGGAATAAGTGTTCAGATCCGTCATCAGCAATGATGGAAATGACTCTCTCTCGGTAATTCAGCATAGCTCCATAACGGTTGAGCCAATCATCTCCGAGAATTAAATCGTCACCGCAGATGTCAACTACAATAAGATTTGATGGCCAATCTCCTCCTTCTATGGATACGGGGAAATCCCTAGCTTCTAGTGTTCCCACAATTTTCTCTCCGCTTGGTAATCCCACAACATAAGGTTCACAATCATATAAGCACGAGATTTTCAAACAATTAACACAGTTCAAAGATATAAAAGAATGCGTAGCTCCCGAGTCGAACAAGACACTAACTGGTTGCAAAAGGATCTGAATCGTACCTGATGCAACAGATGTGTTCTGATCATCAGATTTTCTCATTTAAATGCAGGCGTGGAGGAGCAGGACCCGACCTTTGGATGCCTCTCTCTTCCCAGCGTTCTGCTGCTGAAATCCACTTTGCTGCGTCTGGTTCACACTCGTCTCCTTCGGGACTGGAGCTGGAGTGCGAGTACCAAAAGATCGGGTCGCATTCCCACAAAATGTTGCGCGATGTCCTTCCTGTCCACACTCGAAACAGGTCACAGCAGGCGCGAAACAATCACGTCGAACATGTCCCGCCTTGCCACAGTTGTAACACTTCTTTCCTGCGTCTGAAACAGTCGGTGCTGCCCGGAACTTCTTTCCTCCTCGAGAAGGATGCGGAGGTCTCCTGGATGAGTGAAAAGAGGACTGACCCCGGTGGGGCCCGCTATTCTTATTCTCCGTGAAGTTGCCAGACACCTTCTGTTTCTTTGCTTCCGTCGATTTCTCTACTGCTGCTTCCTTCATATCGTAGGCCAACGCCTTGTCCTGATACTGCCTCAAGGTGGTACAATCAAATCCGGACATATATTGCTGAATTTCCGGCTTCATTCGCATGTCAAAATGGAAAATCCTTTCCGCCTCGGTCCTGACCAGGTGGCGCACATAAGTCAGCTGGTGATTAAAAGTCTTAATCACGTCCGTCACAGATGCTTCCGAATTTTGTGGTGAGAAAAACTCCCGAACTCGGGCCTCTCTAACTGGGCGAGGACAATACTGTGCCTCCATCATCAATTTGAATTCTGTCCAGTCAACATTATGCTCCTCCGGTCGAATGGCCTCCCACCAGTCGAAAGCCTCCCCGGTCAAAAGATACTGGGCGACCGGAACCTTCCTATCGTTGGGACAGTTAATCCCCGCAAAAATCTTTTCTAGTTCCTTTAGCCAATGATCCCACGAAAGCGTTTCAGCGGAACCGTCAAATTTCGGAGGATGCAATTTGACACCTCGGTAAGCCATTTATCTCCCCGATTATCCGCGTTATGCTGCTGTCCCATCGCCGTCTGCATGCGATCCACAACTTGAGCAAACTGGTTTATCTGGGCAACCACCTGCTGAAGCACTCCCGGCACGTTAGGATCTGCATTATTATTTGCCGATCCTTGCTGTCCCCCGGAATGTGAATCCGTTTGACTAGCGGCTATCTCTGGAGTAGATACCGACTCTTCTTGCCTCGCATTTCCACGTCCGCGTCCGCGTCCACGACCTCCTCTCAACATACTATAAACATAAATACTCAATATCCAGGGCAAACGTTCTAAAAGTACATCCATCAATGTTCACAAATCATGAATAAAATAGAACGGTCGTATTTGAGATTAGGAAACTTACAACCACGGTCCACACGACGATGCTGGCTCAGCAGTGATGTTACGAACGACCAATAATCAAATAACGTAAACAGACCCAACTAACCCGACTGCCAAGATATCCATAATCTTAGCTCCGATACCATATTCTGTATCACCCCGAGATATTCGGAATGATTACAGCGCCGTAAACCCTTTAGATAAGGATTTACAAGGCTAATTTTAAAAGAAGTATAAAAATAAACCAATCGAACAACTGGAATTCAAATACAGATTTGAATCAAACGATCAACTGTGTTAACTTATACAACCATATCGAAAGGACTTTATTAATACAGACGTACTCGAGTACTAAACGAACCAAGAAGACCAATCTCAATAACAATAACACCAATCACATCACTGAGCCATTTCATCGTCCTGTCGGTACAGTGGTTGCCTCCCCGCTCCTCGGCTACCTGAACATCAAAACAATGTCCACCCCCGAAGGGGTTAGCAAAACAATGCTAGTACAAGTATCATCATACAATAAATCATCAATGCATCATAAAACATGCAAAACGGACTTCCGCCACCGGAATCCAACGATGCGAATCCTCACGATTCCATCAACACAATACATGGTAATCCAGCGATCCAGCGCCCTCAGCATAGATCCCCATGATGATCCCGTCGGACTAACGCATGGTGGAAAACCCGTCCAGCGGTCCAGCGCCCTCAGCATAGATCCCCATGATGATCCCGTCGGACCAACGCATGGTGGACATTCGATCCAGCGCCCTCAGCATAGATCCTCATGACCCCCTCGGATCATTTATACCATAATCAATCAATTATGCATACATATATGCATTTCAATATGTTCATCAATACGAACAAACAACAACGAATATCACGAGAATTTCTAGAAATACATCTCATATTCAACATTATGAACGATACCACAAGCATGATAAATCAAACTCGACACATGATACTTGCCTCGAAAATGGCAAGGACGAAACACTTCAATGTTCTCGACACACTCGAAGGTCGCCTCCTTCGATCAACGTAACAAGCTCGAACCTTAACAAAAGGAACGATATACAAATCATCTCAAGTCAAACGATGGCCTAACAATTCGGTCTACGGCCGAAAAGCTCAAAATAATCAATCTGCCTGGACTGCTTAGCGTGCGCTACGTACTCTACGTAGCGTGCGCTAAGCAGGTCTGTTAGCGTACGCTATCGTGTAAGACTAGTGTGCGCTAGTTACGAACTGACTGTATGAACCGGCCGATACATAACGTACGCTACGTACGTTTTGTCGATCGCGAACCCGATAGCGCACGTTAACTCACATACGTTAGCGTGCGCTAATCTTGCATGGCAGAATACTGCAAACCGAAAACTGGGTTGAAGGGTGAAGAACTCATGAATTCTACCGTGATAATACAAGTTATCCTCGGGCATATCATGCTAAAAAGGTTGTGGAAGTTTTAGGATTATGAAATAAAAATATACGGATAGTCATCTCAAAATCATAATCCATCTACGATCTTCAAGAAATAATCTAAGTTCCGATCGTCTTACGTTCCAAAACACATGATTCCAACGTGTACAACGTAGCAACTGGGTAATATCCGATTACTGATCATAAATCGATTTGAACATGCTTAGGAGTCCTTATAATAAGATGGTTCAAAGGTTCATACGATAAATAGTGCCGATACGTCAAAAGTATCCTTCTAACATGTGATGGCCGATTATAAACGAAATACTTGTTATCCAAACATGATTCAAACTTCCTTAGGAACATTACTAATCATTAGTGAAGAATCACCTACCTCAAAGTAGTGAATAACACGGAGGAAAATGAAGCAATCCAACACCGAAGGCTTGAACACCAATCTCCAAAGATATACGATCTTCAATCTCGAACTAGGAGGTTGATACGAAGTGTTTAGGATGAAGGGAGTTATGTTCTAAGTGTAAGAGTTCGGGTTATGGGAGGAGAAGAACTGAAATCACGAATAGGATGCTGTCCTATTTATAATAAATGGCTATTAGCGCGCGCTAGTCCCTGCTCGTAGCGTGCGCTAATGGCTGTCTTACTTGACTAAAGTCGGCACTTAGCGTGCGCTATTCACATGTCTGTAGCGTGCGCTAAGGCGTTGACTTGGCTCTTCCTGAAAGCCGTCCAGGTTCATTCGACACAATCCGACAAGGGTCCCCCGGCCAGATCTCACCTACCGCACGTCTCAATCAAATTGACCACGCATAGTGTGCGCTAATGACACTATGTAGCGTGCGCTATGAATCCATGTTAGCGTACGCTACCCGTAGCCTGTAGCGTGCGCTACAAGCACATAATTTAAATCTTTAAATCACATACACAAAATTATACGCTCGACAACAAAGGATTATGAAATACGGAGAATAGTACTCAGACAAAAGTACAATCATTACAATATCATAACAGAAATCTCGGGTATTACAGTTAGGGCTACTCGTTAGCACACGTAAACAACAAAGTCTAGCGTATGCTATATAAGTATCGGTAGTCCCTCTCTGATCAGCCGACTGACTTCTCTGGTGATTTTAAAGTACGTTACGTACCAAACGTTGCGTACGTTAACTAAGACCGATAGTGTACGTTAATCTACATAGCTTAGCATACGCTAAGCGTGCATGGCAGTTTCACTTCTGGGCAGATGACTGTTCTAACGGTGATGAAACTTACGAACTCCTCAGTGATTTACGTACGTTACTTGTCTACATATCATAAACTTATGAATAATCTTACGAATTCAATCATCTTTGAATTAAAGGAAATGAATATCATCACAACTCTTATATTTAATCTCGATTATCATTCTCATTTGAAGTTCGGTGATCTCAGGTTGATGCACTAGATTCCATTACCATTTATCACATTCAGACTTTATCTTAAATGTGAACTAACGATCCCAATGAAAAGATACAACCTAAGATGATTCTTTCTTAAGTCCTTATAACAAAAGTGATATCAACTCCAAGTTTACGATCAATATGGAAACGTTAATCATACGGATAATCAACCTCAGAATATTCCTCTTATCATTTGACGTACTAGGATTCCAACTACAATGTTTTCAACGACGATATCATAAGCATAATCATTCCGACTTCTAAACATGATGTTTGTTTGAATAATTTATCAATGGAACTCAATATCTTGGTAGCATGATCATCTTATTCTCAAGAACATGAATCTAAGGCTGGATATAATTAGCATACCTTAAGATGAAGAAAACACCGAGTCAAAAAGGTAGAATCCAACTCCAGTTGTTTGAATGTCAATCCAAGGTGCTTCTACACTTCAACGACCAATCACAATTGACATCCAATCTCCAATGATCGAGTAGAGGTGGTCTATGTGTGTTTAAGGAAGATATGAGGCTCTCTGGTCTCTCAAGAACGAAGGACAAGTGAAGAGAATGTAAACCAAGTAAAATGGGGTGCTGTCCCTTTATAACATTTCTGTTCGTATGTTATTTAGCGCACGCTATCACAATATCCTTAGCGCACGCTAACAAGCGTTGACTCCAAATCTGTCCAGGTTTGTCTGCGGGAATCTTATCCGGACCCATGTCCGGCTGGCACATGTGCTAGCCGCCTACCTCAATAATTGACTGCCTAATGCACGCAATCCTTCATTCATAGCGTGCGCTAGTTTTAGCCGATAATGCACGTTAAGCTACATTCTTAGCGTGCGTTATCACGAGTTTGCATGAGAAAATTTGCATGTTGCTATACTCATGTACAAAGATACAAATGTGAGAAATATCATACTCTAATTATCGAATATCACGATTCCGAATAATACATGGCTCAAATACAAATGAAATACTCAATAATAAATCCGGATATTACAAGATCACCATCAACTAGGGTGATTATTCCAGGCTTATGGTTGTAGCAGTGGGTGTCGTGCAGTTAAACATTAGTGATTATTCCGGGCTTATTAGTACTTAATAATGTATTATTAGTACCCAATTTTAGAATGAATTTAATTTCAGTTTCTAAATTGAGTTGTGATGGTTATTCAGTCTCTTTTGATGGTGATGCTACTATTAGAAGAATCGGTGAATATGTTTGCAAAGGTATCTATATTGATGGACTGTATGTCATTAATATTGCATAAACTCCCATGTAGAAACATACATCACTTAACTCTTTGTCTAAACCTAAAAAGAGAAAGGAACCTTCAAGCATAAACCAAATATATCTATGGCATCTACGGTTAGTTCATGTAAACCTTAGAATAATTCAAAGATTTGTAGATGATGGCCCATTGGATGACCTCCAAGTTGAGTCATTTCCAATTTGTGAATCTTGCCTGGAATGTAAAATGACCAAAATGGTTTTCAAAACCAAGGAAAACCGTGCTCATAATGTGTTAGAATTGATTCATACGGGTGTATGTGATCCAACGAACATCCAGGCTAGGGGTGGTTCCAAATACTTCATCATATTTGTAGAAGATTATTTGAGATATGGATACATCTATTTGATGAGATGTAAGTCTGAAGCCTTTAACAAGTTCAGATATTTCAAGGCTGAAACAGAGAAACGTCATAGAAGATCGTGGTGGCGAATACCTTAGCAGAGAGGTTTTGGATTTCTTGGCAAATTAGGGGATTTCATCTCAGCTCACTGCACCAGGAACTCCACAACAAAATGGTGTTGCTGAGAGAAGGAACATAACTCTTTTAGAAATTATTAGGTCAATGATGAGTTACTCAGATTTACCTATTTCGTTTTGGGGGTATGCCTTGGAAACAGCGGCATACATTCTAAACTTGGTACCTTCAAAACCAGTTCCAAAACACCCACAGAACTACGGAGTGGGCGAAAACCCAGTTTAGGACATGTTTGGACTTGGGGTTATCTAACACATATGCTGAATAAGGATGCTGATAAGTTGGCATCTCGTACAGATATGAGTGTTTGTAGTATACCCTAAGGGAACAAAGGGTGGCTTGTTTTATAGTCCCTAGGATCAGAAGGTCATTGTTAGCACCAGTTCCCGATTCCTGGAAGAGGATTATGTGATTAGTCACAAGCCTATGAGTGAAATAATTCTGGAATAGTTGAGGGGCGAGACTTTGTCTATACCAATCATACAAGCACCAACTAACACTACACGTAATGCTTTTAAGACTTTTACACCGACTCAGGATTTGCCTCATCGTAGTGGGAGGGTTGTGTAATACCCAAGATTCTAATGTGTATTTTGAACATTGTGGCCTTGTATATGTTGTATTTGATCTGAGTATTATCCAGCATATTTCATGATTTGGTGTTGCTGAGCATATGATTTCATGAATGTGTTCAAAATTTGTAATTTTTGCACTAGTAGCGCACGCTAACCACTAGGCGTAGCGTACGCTAATTGAGTTTCATAGCGCACGCTGTGTATGAACCTTAGCGCGCGCTATACGTAGTCAACTTAATTATGACAGGGTGGTAGGTGAGATCAGCCACGGATCTTGGTCGGAACATGTTGGGATGTATCTGGACGGCTTTTGGAAAAGTCGAGTCAACGGTGCTTAGCGCACGCTAATGTTATGAGGCTAGTGCACGCTAAGTCTATTACAGTGAGGTCAGTGAAATTTCGTTCAGTCATTAGCGCATGCTAAAAATAGTTGTTAGCGTATGCTAATCGTTGATTTTAGCGCACGTAAGGCTGTTTAGCATACGCTATGCCGAGACCCGTCAGAGACAGTAGACTGATAGCCCGTTAGCGGACGCTAATTTGGGAGAGTAGCGCGCGCTAATAATCCTTTTCTATAAATAGGACAACACCCATCTTCATTTTCCAGTTTTCACCACTTTGCATACTAGATTTTTGGAACTTTGAGAGTCACTCCCTCCATCCAAATCCTGGATACCAGCCTCCTACATCACCATTGTAGACAAAGGAGCTTTGAGGATTGGTGTTCTAGCTCTTGGACGTGGAGTTCATAAAGATATTTCAACCTTTCTTTCCGAATAAGGTATGTTATGGTTTGCCAAGCCGAAACTTACGTTCTCAGCTATATTTTGAGCCTGCTTCGGAAATCCTTAGGCTAGGTAATGATCTTATGAATCCAGCAACATATTTTTTGAAGATTGAAACCCAATTATACCTTGTTTTTCTTTCATTACTTAGAGTGTTGATCTAGACTCGGTGGATAAAAACCTTAGGATGTAGTATCCTTAATTCGTTGGAATCATGAGCATGATTTTAGTTAGATTCTATGAATTCCTTTGATGTTCCACTGGTGAAATTCATGTTTGCTAGGGGTATTTGTTTTGACATTATTCTTCATGTTCTTGAGGATGATAAATCGTCCATGTCATTGAACTCAACCCGGATCACAGTAGTATCGTTTTCCTTGCGTAATATTTGGGCATGTTTGCCATCTTGAGTAACATTTGTGGTAAAATCGTAATAGCCGAACATATGAGAATTTGGAATTGAATCCCATATTTAAACCCGAAATCTTTAATATTTTGTATATCCTTGAACCCTTAAAGATCGGCACTTCACCTTCGAAATGATCATTCAACTCACATGAAGTGTATCATCATTTCCGGTTCAGCTTTCATCTAGTATACTAACCACGAACCGGCCTTACGTCACTATTTCACGATTCTAATATAAGTTATTCGGTGATCGTACGTTAGTTTTGAGTAGAATGTTGAGTTCCTTGTTATCTCTTTTGATCAAGGTCCGAACCTTGCATAGTGATCGATCAAGCGACGGCGGCCTGCGGACGTGTGACATTCGTGGGAGTATTTAGTCCATGCCATCTTTGAGGCAAGTATCGTATATTGAGTTTGGTTTATATTGGAACTTTGATCATGCATACGGTTTGTATATATTGTCGAGTATGAGATTATTTTCTTTGATTTTTCGTGGTATTCGTAATTAATTGTTCGTGTTGATGAACATATTAAATTGCATATGTGTATGCATGATTGCATGGTTTATATAGTAAATGATCCCAGGGGGTCATGAGGATCTATGCTAAGGGCGCTGGATCGAATTTCCACCATGCGTTGGTCCGACGGGATTATCATGGGGATCTATGCTGAGGGCGCTGGATCATTGGACGGGTTTTCCACCATGCGTTGGTCCGACGGGATCATCATGGGGATCTATGCTGAGGGCGATGGATCGTTGGATTACCCTGTATTGTGTTGATGGAATCGTGAGGATTCGCATCGTTGGATTCCAGTGACGGAAGTCCTTTTTGCATGTTTTATGATGCATTGATGATTTATGTATTATGATACTTGTACTAACATCGTTTTGCTAAGCAGTTGAAACATATTCTGGCTAACAGGTGCCAATCAATCCAAGATCAATAAAAATACAAGTATATTCCATATGAATATGGATATACCAAAACAAATATAGATACATAATAGTACAAATGCAGCGAAAATGAATAATATAATTGGGAACAAGAAGACTCACGCCCTTGACTAGTATCCTTAAGATTCTTCAGTGTCAACCTGATCTTCCTGTGCTTTAGCCTTCCCTCGACCTAAAGTATGATAAAATACATTGCGCCCAAAACTATAGGGCCAGTTACACAAGATAATAAATCTCAATATGTCGAACATACGCGATCACGCATGTTGTATGAACCATCAAAATCATTATTTAAACCTGAAGTATACATAATCACACATGCCATATAATCCCAGCATGATTATAACCTCAAATCATCGAACATATGCAATCAAATATGTTGGATGAGTCGACCAGATTATAACCCCAATAGTTGAAAACACAGTTGAAAACATGCACGACCAAACATGTTGTATGTATCAACCAAGTTTACGGCTCATAGGATAGACGCCACACTATGCCACATATGGAAATTTGTCATTGCACATATCACCAACGTATGCAGAATCATGATAACAAACGTGTGATAATGTAGCTAGTCATTTTTATGAGCAATTCCCACCCGTGTGCACAGTCCAATGTGAGGCCAACTATCAGCACATAACTATATGTGCCCGACACGAAAATCCTACTCATACCAATCCGCACGCCAGTACGACTCCGAAATGCCATGATAACAAAAATGACAAGAAAAATTCAACGGGGACCAACAATCCCAACAAGGAATAGATAGACTAACCCGAAGTGAAATACGAATCCAACAAGGATCAAAACAACTCACTATAGCAACAACAACCTGGAACCATTGTTCCTCAACTAAATGATCGATACGATCAACCAGATTATCAATATGAACTAAAATTCACAAAGCATAAACATACATGATATGTACAACATATAAAAGACATATTATCATCATAACCAAGCAAGAATTAACTGCCTCAATACCAAAGACGAAAAATGCTTATGCACAATAAAAATGCCCTCTAACGAAACTAACAAAAGAGCGAATGAACTCAGTCAATCACACGAAGAACCTTGAATGAAATACAATTCATTCAATATCAAGAATTCTGCAATATCAATATCGAATTCAATGCATTAGATATATTTGAATCAAGTGATCGATCAAATTACTCTAACATATATCATAGTCTTAAACTATGAACTCCAACATCCCCAATTCATCTACATGATTGAATTAGCATGATAATAATTGTTCTCAATACTTGTGACAATCAATTTCTACAAGGATCACCAAGAACAATTCATTATATAATCATCAAATTATAATAATATCATTTTATAGTATCATAACTATCTCAAAACATCACCAACACCTCAACATAATGTCTTATACTCAACAATCATCAATTCAACAAGAATTTTGGATTCATCACAAGATTAACTTAATTATTTCGAAGTTATGATAATTACTTCATAAACTTATTATAATCTTTCATGAAAATGATTATAGTCTTCCAAGAACTTCATAAATATCAATACTCACTTCAAAACCTTATTAATAATCCAACAAGCTTAACATAACTTTTACCTTGATGACACTTTAGTATTTATTCCGTATTTCTTAATTTAGCCTTGTAAATTCTTATACAAATGATTTACGGCGCTGTAATTATTCCGAATATATCGGGGTGTTACAGAATATGGTATCAGAGTTAAGATTCATGGATATCTTAGCAGTCGGGTTAGTTGGGTCTGTTTATGTTATTTGATTTAAGGGTCGTTTGTAACATCACTGCTCAGCCAGCATCGTCGTGAGGACCGTGGTTGTAAGTCTCCTAATCTCAAATACTATGGTTTTATTTAATTCCTGTTTTGTGAATATTGACGGACTTCCTTTTAGAAATTTTGCCCTGGATATTGAATATTTGTGTTTATAGTATGTTGAGGGGAGGTCGTGGATGCAGATGTGGTCGTGGACACGGACGTGGTAATGCAAAACAGGAGGATTCGGCGTCTACCCCAGAATTATCGGCTAGTCGAACCGATTCCCATTCTGGAGGGCAGCAGGGATCAGCAAATAATAACGCAAATCCTAATATGCCGGGAGTGCTTCAACAGGTGGTTGCTCAGATAAACCAGTTTGCTCAGGTAGTTGACCTCATGCAGACGGCGATGGGACAACAACACAACGAGGATAATCGTGGAGACAAATGGCTTACTGAGGTGGTCAAATTACACCCTCCAAAATTTAACGGTTCTGTTGAGGCTCTTACTTGGGATCACTGGCTGAAGGAGTTAGAGAAGATCTTTGAAGGGATTAATTGTCCCGACGACAGAAAAGTTCTGATCGCCCAGTATCTCCTGACTGGGGAGGCTTTCGACTGGTGGGAGGCCATTTGACCTGAGGATCATAATGCTGACTGGACGTAATTCAAATTAATGATGGAAGCACAATATTATCCTCGCCCAGTTAGAGAGGCCCGAGTCCGATAGTTTTTCTCACCACAAAATTTAGAGGCATCTGTGACAGACGTGATTAAGACTTTTAATCACCAGTTGACCTATGTGCGCCACTTGTTCAGGACTGAGGCAGAGAGGATTTTCCATTTTGACATGCGGGTGAAGCCGGAGATTCAGCAATATATGTCCGGATTTGAATGTACCACCTTGCGACAGTATCAGGACAAAGCACTGGCCTACGATATGAAAGAGACGGAAGTAGAGAAATCAACGGAAGCAAAGAAGTAGAAAGTGTCTGGCAACTTCACGGAGAACAAGAGTAGTGGGCCCCGGCCCCGCAAGGGCCAGTACTCATTTCATTCATCCAGGAGACCTCCGTATCCTTATCGAGGTGGAAAGAAGTTCCGGGCAGCACCAACAGCTTCAGACGCAGCGAGGAAATGTTATAACTGTGGCAAAACAGGGCATGTGTTGACGTGATTATTACGCACCTGCTGTGACCTGCTTCGAGTGTGGACAGGGAGGACATCGCGCAACGTTTTGTGGAAATACGACTCGATCTTTTGGTACTCGCACTCCTGCACCGGTTCCGAAGGATACAAGTGTGAACCAAACACAGTAGAGTGGTTTCCAGCAGCAGAATGTTGGGAAAAGAGAGGCGTCCAGTGCTGGGTCCGTTCCTCCGTGCATTTATGAGATGAGAAAGTCAGATGATCAGAACACGGCTGTTGCATCAGGTACGATTCAGATCCTTTTGCAACCAGTTAGTGTCTTATTCGATTCAGGAGCTACGCATTCTTTCATATCTTTGAACTGTGTTAATCGTTTGAAAATATCGTGTTTGTATGATTGTGAACCTTATGTTGTGGGATTACCGAGCGGAGAGAAAATTATGGGAACCCTATAAACTAGAGATTTTCCAGTGACTATAAGAGGGAGAGATTGGCCATCAAATCTTATTGTAGTCGACATCCATGGTGACGATTTAATTCTCGGAGATGATTGGCTCAACCATTATGGAGCTATTTTGAATTACCAAAAGAGAGTCATTTCTATCATTGCTGATGACGGATCTGAACATTTATTTAAGGGATGGAGACCAGGAAGCTCAGGAAAATTGATCAAAGCCATGAAAGCAGTTAAATTGCTAAAGCAGGGTTGTTACGGATTTTGGTGTTATGCCATGAAGAAAGAAGAAGGAGTCGAGCTCGCATCTATTCCAGTGGTAAACGAATTCTCAGACGTATTCCCTGACGAACTACCCGGGTTACCTCCGCGGAGAGAAGTAGAGTTTAATATCGAATTGGAGCGTGGAGCTGCACCTATTTCTAGAGCACCATACCGTATGGCGCGAACCGGGATGTATGAACTAAAGAAACAGCTTGAGGAATTATTGCAGAAGGTTTACATTCAACCTAGCGTCTCTCCTTGGGGAGCACCCATTCTCTTTGTCCAGAAGAAAGATGGATCCCTCCGATTATGTATTGATTACGCGGAGCTAAACAAGGTGACGATCAAGAACAAGTATCTTATACCTCGGATCGACGACTTGTTTGATCAACTGCAAGGGGCAAAGGTATTCTCAAAGATTGACTTGCGATCAGGATACCATCAGTTGAGAATTAAGGAATCGTACATACCGAAATCTGCTTTCAGATCCCGGTACGGGCACTATGAATTCGTGGTGATGCCATTTGGACTCACCAATGCTCCTGCGGTATTTATGCAATTGATGGATCGAGTATTCTTAGAATACTTGGATAAATTTGTGGTAGTCTTCATTGATGACATATTGATCTATTTGAAAGACACAGAGGAACATGAAGGGCATTTGCGTATCGTTTTGAGCACTTTGAGAAAGGAACAGCTTTATGCGAAACTTTCTAGAATTCTGGCTTAAAGAGGTGACCTTCCTTGGGCATGTAATATCAGCTGACGAAGTTCAGGTGGACCCGAAGAAAGTCGAGGCAATCTTGGAATGGGAATCTCCTAATAATGTGAAAGAAGTCCAGAGTTTCTTAGGACTTGCTGGATATTATCACCGTTTTGTAGAAGGATTTTCCAAAATTGCTGGTCCACTTACTCAGCTGTTATAGAAGACCCAAAAATTCGTGTGGAATGAGAAATGCCAGGCGGGTTTTGATGAACTTAAGAGAAGACCGACGACAGCGCCTATACTAGCATTACCAGATGGAATTGACGGATTCTTGGTATACAGCGACGCTTCAAATAAGGGTCTGGGATGTGTATTGAATCAAAAGGATAGGGTGATTGCCTATGCCTCTCGACAGTTGAAACCATACGAAGTTAATTACCCAACTCATGATGTGGAGTTAGTAGCTATAGTCTTTGCTCTAAAAATTTGGCGACATTATTTATACGGCACTCATTGTCAGATCTTTACAGATCATAAAAGCCTCAAGTATATTTTCAGTCAGAAGGAATTAAACATGAGACAGAGAAGGTGGCTGGAATTGATCAAGGATTACGATATGGAAATCCTCTATCATCTAGGCAAAGCAAATGTGGTAGCTGATGCACTGAGCCATAAACCTATTTCTCTTCGAGTGTTGGAAGCACTTACGTCCCAAAGCAGCATTCAATAAGAACTAATTCGTGAAGGAATCGAAGTGTGGTCGCAAGGAGTCCAAGGGCAACTATGTGTGATGGAATTAACTTCGTCGTTGGTTGAAGAAATCAAATCTAAGCAGTTTGATGATTCTCTGATTCTTCGATTATGTGACGAAGTGAACAAAGGAAAGGCCCCAGGATTCGTGATACAGGATGATGGAGCTCTGATATTTCAGAGTCGACTTTGCGTTCCTGATGATGATGATTTGAGACAGACAATTCTGAAGGAAGCTCACAGCGCGCCCTATGCTATTCACCCGGGTAGCAGTAAGATGTATAAGGATCTAAAACAAAACTTCTGGTGGGGAAATATGAAGAATGATGTAGCAGAATACGTTTCGAAGTGTTTGACTTGTCAGCAGGTTAGGATTGAACATCAGCGACCTGCTGGAATGTTGAAACCACTTCCGATCCCTGAGTGGAAGTGGGAGGATATATCGATGGATTTCATCACCAATATGCCAAGGACCAAGACGGGAATGAACATGATTTGGGTTATAGTTGATCGACTAACCAAGTCGGCTCATTTCCTAGGAATTAAAGACATGTGGGGACCCGAGAAATTGGAATGAGTATTTATTTCAGAGATAGTCCGATTGCATGGTACACCGAAGACCATTATTTCGGATCGAGATGGTCGTTTCGTGTCACACTTTTGGAAGGCAGTTTACAGGGCTTTGGGAACCGAGCTGAACTTTAGCACGGCTTATCATCCTCAGACGGACGGTCAGTCCGAAAGGACTATTCAGAAAGTAGAAGACATGCTTAGAGCTTGTGCCTTAGACTGGTCAACCGACTGGGAGGTTCATTTGCCCTTGATTGAATTCACCTACAACAATAGTTGGCATGCTTCTATTAAGATGGAACCATTTGAAGCGTTGTGCGGAAGAAGATGTAGATCGCCCCTGTGTTGGGATGATTCTTCTGACTTGATTGGGACGCAACCAGAGTTGATAATTCAGACTCAAGAGAAGGTAGCTCTAATTCGGGAACGACTGTTGACTGCCCAGACTCGACAGAAGTCTTATGCAGATGTGCACCGTCGCCCGTTGGTGTTTGAGATTGGGGATCATGTACTATTGAAGGTTTCCCCTACCCGGGGAATTTTCTGATTTGGGAGGGAAGGAAAACTGAGTCCGAGATATATCGGGCCATTCGAGATCCTTGAAAGGGTTGGGGATTTAGCATACAGGTTGGCCTTACCGCCATCGCTGAGTCACATTCACAATGTGTTCCACGTATCCCAATTACGGAAGTATGTACCAGATCCCAGTCATATCATTAATTTTGGCGAGATCGAGATAGCTAATAATGGCTCGTTCGAAGATAGACCAATCAAAAAACTTGAGAGTAGGATCAAACAATTGAGGAATAAACCAATATCCTTGGTTAAAATACAATGGTCACGACACGGAGTTGAAGAGGCCACTTGGGAAACGGAGACAGTATGAAGACTAGATATCCAGAGTTATTTTCATCTTATGTTTCGGGACGAAACTTCTATTTGGGGAGAGAGGATGTAATACCCGAGATTCTAATGTGTATTTTGAACATTGTGACCTTTTATATGTTGTATTTGATTTGAGTATTATCCAGCGTATTTCATGATCCAGTGTTGCTGAGCATATGATTTCATGAATGTGTTCAAAATTTGTAATTTTTGCAATAGTAGCGCACGCTAACCACTAGGCGTAGCGTACGCTAATTGGGTTTCGTAGCGAACGTTGTGTATGAACCTTACCGTGCGCTATACGTAGTTAACTTGATTATGACAGGGTGGTAGGTGAGATCAGCTGTGGATCTTAGTCGGAACATGTCGGGATGCATCTGGACGGCTTTTGGAAAAGTCGAGTCAATGGTGCTTAGTGCACGCTAATGTTATGAGGCTAGCGCACGCTAAGTCTAGTACAGTGAGGTCAGTGAACTTTTGTTCAGTCGTTAGCGCACGCTAAAAATAGTTGTTAGCATACGCTAATCGTTGATTTTAGCGCACGTAAGGCTGTTTAGCGTACGCTATGCCGAGACCCGTCAGAGAAAGTAGACTTATAGCCCGTTAGCGCACGCTAATTTGGGAGAGTAGCGTGCTCTAATAATCCTTTTCTATAAATAGGACATCACCCATCTTCATTTTTCCGTTTTCACCACTTTGCATACTCGATTTTTGGGACTTTGAGAGTCACTCCATCCATCCAAATCCTGCATACCAGCCTCCTACATCACCATTGTAGACAAAGGAGCTTTGAGGATTGGTGTTCTAGCTATTGGACGTGGAGTTCATCAAGATATTTCAAACTTTCTTTCCAAATAAGGTATGTTATGGTTTGCCAAGCTGAAAGTTACGTTCTCAGCTATATTTTGAGCCTGATTCAGAAATCCTTAGGCTAGCTAATGATCTTATGAATCCAGCAACATATTTTTGAAGAGTGAAACCCAATTATACCTTGTTTTTCTTTCATTACTTAGAGTGTTGATCTAGCCTCGGTGGATAAAAACCTTAGGATGTAGTATCCTTAATTCGTTGGAATCATGAGCATGATTTTAGTTAGATTCTATGAATTCCTTTGATGTTCCACCGATGAAATTCATGTTTGCTAGGGGTATTTGTTTTGACATTATTCTTCATGTTCTTGAGGATGATAAATCGGCCATGTCATTGAACTCAACCGGATCACCGTAGTATCATTTTCCTTGCGTAATAGTTGGGCATGTTTGCCATCTTGAGTAACATTTATGTTAAAATCGTAATAGCCAAACATATGAGAATTTGGAATTGAATCCCATATTTAAACCCGAAATCTTTAATATCTTGTATATCCTTGAACCCTTAAACATCGACTTCACCTCCGAAATGATCATTCAACTCACATGAAGTGTATCATCATTTCCGGTTCAGCTTTCATCTAGTATACTAACCACGAACCGGCCTTACTTCACTATTTCACGATTCTAATTAAGTTATTCCGTGATCATACGTTAGTTTTGAGTAGAATGTTGAGTTCCTTGTTATCTCTTTTGATCAAGGTCCAAACCTTACATAGTGATCGATCAAGCGACGGCGGCCTGCGGACGTGTGACATTCGTGGGAGTATTTAGTCCATGCCATCTTTGAGGCAAGTATCGTATATTGAGTTTGGTTTATATTGGAACTTTGATCATGCATACGGTTTGTTTATATTGTCGAGTATGAGATTATTTTCTTTGATTTTTCGTGGTATTCGTAATTAATTGTTCGTGATGAACATATTGAATTGCATATGTGTATGCATGATTGCATGGTTTATATAGTAAATGATCCCATGGGGTCATGAGGATCTATGCTAAGGGCGCTGGATCGAATTTCCACCATGCGTTGGTCCGACGGGATTATCATGGGGATCTATGCTGAGGGCGCTGGATCATTGAACGGGTTTTCCACCATGCGTCGGTCCGATGGGATCATCATGGGGATCTATGCTGAGGGCGTTGGATCGTTGGATTACCCTGTATTGTGTTGATGGAATCGTGAGGATTCGCATCGTTGGATTCCGGTGATGGAAGTCCTTTTTGCATGTTTTATGATGCATTGATGATTTACGTATTATGATACTTGTACTAACATCGTTTTTCTAACCCCTTCGGGGGTGGACATTTGTTTTGATGTTTAGGTAGTCGAGGAGCGGGGAAGCATCCACAGTACCGACATGACTATGAAGTGGCTCAGTGATGTGGATTATGTTATTTTGTTTTATGGTTATTTTCTAGTACTCGAGTACGCACATGTTGTTTATGAATTTGGGAATGTTTTGTAATAATGGACTCTTTTGAATTGTCGAACGGGTTTGAACTTCTTTTACTTTGATGACACTTTAGTATTTATTCCGTATTTCTCAATTTAGCCTTGTAAATTCTTATACAAAGGATTTACGGCGCTGTAATTATTTCGAATATATCGGGGTGTTACAGGTTGTTCGTCAACCGTAACGATTCATAGGCGTGGGATAGTATTCGGACTCAATCTCAGGCAAAAATGAATCAGATCCCTCGACTTACAAGGAGGAAATCCAAGATAAAAATGATGACTTTTTTCAAGTAGCAATAGAATCATAAATCAGATCTATGGATTTCAATCAAGTCTGGGAGCTAGTAGAAATACCTGATGGGATAAAAGCCATTCGGAGTAAGTGGGTCTAGAAGCAAAAGAAAGGAGGTGATGGAAAGATTGAAACCTTCAAATCAAGGCTTGTAGCGAAAGATTACACTCCAATACAGGGCATCGATTACGATGAAATCTTTTTGTTGGTAATCATGGTTAAGTCAATCCGGATTCTTCTAGATATAGCAGCGCATTTAGATCTGGAGATTTCGCAAATGGATGTCAAGACTGTATTCTTGAATGGAAGTTTATACAAGGAAATCTACATGAGCCAACCAGAAGGATTCATTGCTGAAGGAGAAGAGCACTTATTGTCAAGCTTAAGAGATCCATTTATGGACTTAAGTGAGCATCTAGATCTTGTAACACTCGATTTGATGAGGTTGTCCAGTCATATAGATTCGTTCGATGTCCGAGTGAGAGTTGTGTGTATAAGAAATACAATTGGAAATGTGTTGGTGTTTCTTGTACTATACGTAGATGATATCCTTCTGATTGGAAACAACGTGAAGGAGATGTTGGACATACGGGTATGGCTGTCTGATCAGTTTGATATGAAGAATTTGGGAGAATCAGGGCACATCCTTGGGATCAGGATCTTTTGTGATCAGAAGAAAATGATGTTGTGCTTATCTCAGGCATCCTATATCGATACAGTGCTAAATCGATTTAGCATGGAGAATTCCAAGAAAGGTTTTATAACTTACAGACATAGAATTCAACTATCTAAGGATATGTGTTCTAAGACACAAAAGAAGATAGATGACATGAAGCTGATCCCTTATGCGTCAGCTGTGGGAAGCCTCATGTATACTATGCTTTGCACTAGACGATATGTCTATCATGCTATAGGCATGGCTGCTATATATCAGTCAAACCCAGGACCTGGACACTGCATTGATGTCAAGCACATACTCAAGTACCTGAGAAGGACTAGGGAGTACATGCTAGTATATCAATTAGACGACCTATGTCCAGTGGGTTATACTGACTCATATTTTTCATCGCACAAATAAAATTCTAAGTCTACTTCAGGTTATGTGTTTACTCTGGGAGGTGGAGCCATTAGGTGGAGTAGTGTGAAGCAAAAATGCATCTCGAACTCTCTCATGGAAACTGAGTATGTGGCAGCCTCTGAGGCATCCAAAGAGGCGGTATGGGTCAAGTACTTCCTACAGGACTTAGATGTGATTCCCAATTTGCCAAAGGGTATTACACTTTACTGTGATAATACCGGTGCAGTCGCAAATTTAAGGGAACCACGAGCCCGTAAGGCAAGTAAACATATCAACTACAAGTACCACATCATATGACACTTCGTAAAGGAATGAGATTTAGTTCTATCCAGGGTTGCACTGGAAGATAATCTTGTCGATCCTTTCACGAAAGGCGTACCCTCAAAGGCTTTTGAAAGGCATGTGGAAGGAATGGGATTACGGTGTATGACAGCATTGTTTTGAGTATAAGTGGGAAATATGATAGACTGTGTAATAGAGTAGTATGCTTAAAAGCATGCTTTGAGTATAAGTGGGAGATTGTTAGGGTTGTATACTGCAAAACATACTTTATGCTTGTATTATCTTATTTCCATGTAACTACCTATGAGAATATTAATTACATTTAATCACATGTTTTGCATATGTATTCACGTTATGGTTATGCAAATATAATGTCTAATTATTTTATATTATAGATAATGTTGTGTGTTGGTGTCACACGGAAGATCACATTATCGGTGCCTTATAAACTAATATAATAGTTCTCAACCTATATAATTACTAGACAAATTATATGAAAGGTTGTAATGTATGCTTGAGATTAGTTGGTCTTGACTATTAGCATGAGTTTGCGTATTTGCATATTTTGAACTGGATCGCAATGAGATAGTGTCTTCTATAGAAGAACGTAAATCTCGAATAATTATTATTTCTTAATTCTAAGTATATAATATTTAATTATGTTTTTATAATATTTATTGCTTTGATTTACCATGGGTGATATTCATAGTGATTGACTCAATATGCTTCGTATCTTGGGCAATAATATTATCTATATGAAAATTAATATGATAACTAGAAATCATGTCTTGACTCGCATGGGTTGATGATGTTCCCTTGAGGAGCTCGATAATGATTATTATATTAAACCCTGCAGGTGGATTTAATTCCTATATAATAATAAGGTTCGAGTGGTACTATCTTGGATAAGAAATTAATTAATTAATTAATTAAAGCTGTCAGTATCTTACATTAATTAATGGACATTCGATATCTTAATTAGAGGAAATAATATATTAAATAGGGAGCCCGATTCCGTAAATTGGGATTTGAGTTGCAAGTGCAATATTAATTCTTTAATGAGTTGAATTGATATTAGTGAACTCAACCATATTAGGAAGGACTTAATATGGAAGGTTGGGTTGCACTAGGCATCCTAACCCTAATCCTTCTTAAGATTCCTAGAGTAGTCTAGAGCCAAATGGGGGGGGGGGGGGGTTCAGCCGTACATCATCACATAACACAAGGGTTTTGATTTTTTCTTCTAAGTGTTTAATTGTGGATCTTGACTTGTGTATTTGATTCCACAATTTTGATAACACTTTAATTCTTGCTACAAATCAGAGTTACTTGAAGAAAAAGAATAATCGAGAGTTGTGATCATAGTTTCGGTAGATCCCTCATTGAAGTCCAAGCAAGATTCTATAGCTCGTTGCCCACACAACGTCCGGATTGAAGCATGATTATACTCTAGAAGATTTTGAGGAAGAGATCAAGATAGCAACCACTACGCTTCAAAAGTTAAGTATCCTATGACCTTTTGATCTAGATTAGGATATTGTTTTTACCAGCAAGATTATTCAATAAATAATAAATAATATTTAAACTGCTTATTAATCTTAGTAGTTAATTAATTAGCACTAACTATGTTTTGTGCTTGTGGATGCATAAAACCCTTCTATCAAAATTTCCGCAATTTCGCTTCCGCTGCGTTTTATTTCCAACAGTTAGTTCCATCACACATAATTGCCTTTGAACTCTTTGTAACCATTGTTGGGATAAACATTCATGTTTTTATAATTGCCAACATACAGCAAAGATGTCTTAAAGAAGTCGGAATGCCGCTAAGTATGGAAGCTGTAAGGATTCTCCATACAGACCGCCCATACATCGAAGAGGTCTTCTACAAAGCATCCGGCAGAGTCTGCCTCATACAGCAAATGAACTTATTGTGTTGGATATAGCATACAGCCTGAAGGTATTTTATCTTGGAAAAGTAAAACACATCCAATAGCACTGATCATAAAAAGCTTTTAACCGTTGTGACATAAACATTGTTTATTCATAATATATTCACGGTTAAAGTAGCATTTATTGCTGATAGGACAGCATATAATGTAGCCGGAGAGAGACAAGTCTGGACGCTCTGAGGAGCATTTAATGCAAAGATAGAAAGGATGTCTGAAGCATTAAATGCGATCTGATTTAATTCAAACATTTAGCAGCCGCCAATTAAGACACAGACGTTATCATCTCACCAACCAACAATGACTACATTTATAACCGATACAATTCCAAGGCTATAAATAGCCCCAAGCAATAGGACTTCAAAACACGAAAAGCTATTCATTATCACTCATATTCTAACAAGATTACTCTGACAATTTAGATATTCAAGAACAATATATTTTGTGAGCATACTAATCCCTGAACGCAAACACACAACATACAACAAACGTTCATCAAAGATAAAGCTCCTATTTGAGATTTGTTCTTCCCTTACCGTTGAGATTATCATTAGCCCTGTGTGGACTAAGGATCCTTGCGTATTCCGACTTGTGTAGGAAGAATAGCATTGAAGACGAAGCTTTGATCTATGTGAGAAGAAGCAAGTCGAAAGAGCTCAAGCCAATATGTGTGAACATCCCAAAGCTACAATCCCTGTATCAATCTGCGTATACAGAGATAGGTTTAATTAAAGTCATGTAGTTGTGTACGTGGTGATTTTAATAAACTCTTTAATCCTGTGTGAAGGACCAGTGGAGGTAGAGGGGTTTACCTCGAACCACTTTAATATGTGTGTTATATACATTCTGTCTTTACTGTTTTCATTCTATTGTAATTTATAAGTATACATTGTAAAACCCTGTACGCATCAAGCAAACAGGAGATCACCCAGTTGTATTTACAGCAATCACGCTACAGACTTTCGCTACGCAATTAACTTCGAAAATCGCACAGCTTATTGTACCCTTACTTTCTAAATTGTTTATTGTATTCTCAGTGACCAACAAGTGGTATCGGAGTGGTTGAATCAGTCGATTTTTAACTGAATCAGATCCCCTAATCACTAGTTTTTGAAAACTTCGTTTTAGACTTCCATCATTCCATGTATAAAATGGACTCATCTATGATAAACAAGGTTCTAATATTTTTTATTAATGAGTTTGATGACTGGAGAATCGGTATGGAAGCCCATCTCGAAGCCATGCACGAGGAAATGATTTATGTTATCCAGGAAGGACCTATCAAAATTTTGAAGGTCAATACAGCCCCAAGGATGGAAAGAGCAACCTTATGCTGAGATACTCGAGAAATAGCGCGATCAGTGGACCACTAATGAGCGCAAGCGAGCCAATCTGGACAGAGTCGCGAAGAATGCGCTATTTGTGACTCTTTACAAAGGCACATTCTCAAAGGTAAAAGTCTATAAGACAGCTAAGGAAATCTGGGAAAAACTCAAGCTGATTTGTGAGGGTACTGAGCTCTCAAAAGAAAATAAAATTTCCAAACTTACTCAGCAGTTCGAATCCTTTGAAATGAAATCTTCCGAAACTCTTGAGGAGCTTGACCTCGCATTTACTGACATTGTTGGTGAACTTGAAGCATTGGGTGAAGTGTATACCTAAAAGGAGAAAAATTTAAAAATCTTTATATAACTATCTGCCCGATGGGACATTAAGATTACAGCTATGAGTGTATCCTGTAATCTTAATGATATTTATACATTTGACCTCTTCTGTGACCTCAAAGCCTTTGAATATGATATTGACAGGAGAGAAAAGGCTGAATAGTCACATGCCAAGACTACAGCACTAGCCACTGTATCTAATAGGAGACACAGTTCTGCACCTAGCACATCCAAATCCGCACACAAGACCGTTGACAATGATGATAACATCCTGTCATAAGATGAAATGGCTCTGTTTATGCACAAGTTAAAAAAGTTTATCTAACAGTCTGGAAAGACTCCATACAGGCCTAAGCATTTTCACAAGGTAAGTTCTGAATCTCTCGCCTCTGGTGATTCTAACCTATGATATAACTGTAGGAGACCCGGACATTATGCAAATAAGTGTCCACATCCGAAAGTGCAAAACTTGCCAGAAGCTGAGCAACAAGAAAAGGACGAAAGAAGGCGCGTCTGGAAAAACAAGCTCAAAGCCCTGATTGGTGAATCAGAAGACTCGCACGCATCGAACAAGACCGAGGAGTGCCTTCAGGTAATCACTGACAGTCAAAGAGAAAGCATATATGATGGCCAAAGAAATACAGGATGATGAGGATAGCAATGATGAAGTAAGTTCAAATACATCTATTCTGTAAATGCATCATGTACCTTCGAAAACATGTTGAATGAATTCAAAAGGACCATGAGACTTTAAAATTAGAAAACATACAGCTCAAAATTTCAAACATAGAGCTAAAAGTTGAAAATGACTTGCTGAAAAACAACTATGAAAATATGTTTATTGATTGCGAAAACAGCAAGGTCACACTTGAAAAACTCATGAAAAGCAATCATCAACTTGCCCATGATATAAATGAGACTAAGTCTCATAATGAGAGCAAGACAAATGATTTTGCTTTACTCAAAGCTAAAGTTAAAATTCTCGAGAAGCGAGAAGGAGAATTAGGGACCATCATGAAATCATTCGAGAAATCATCCAAACAGATGGAAAAAATTCTAAGAACTGGGCATCATGCTCATGATAAAAGTGGCTTAGGGTATAACTCATTCTCCAATAAGGGAAAATCTAGTACGGTATTCGTCAGGGTTGTGGAACCCATTCCCGTTCCCAAAGAGACTCCAAGTCCCGAAAAAGCTACAGCTGCCCTTCGCACAACAAAGGCTGTGATTCCACCACCAAATTCATATAACAGACAGCGGAAGCCTCAGCCTCCCAAACCTGTAAGGCGCAATAAACAGCATGCTCCCAGAGCATATCAAAAGCGCCAGCAGCCATCTAGACAGAAGGATGTATCTAAATATCAAAGAAAAACACCACAGTACTATCAATAGTACAATATGCCTAGATATTAGATACAGGAGCTCTGTTATCCATCGAGAAAGCAGGTCGCCGTGCAGCATCAACAACACCTCTGGTAATCTAACTGGAGACCCAGAAGACAAGTTGTAAGATCTAAGAAAATGGCTCCACCTCCTAGACGACAATCATACTGGAATAATAACCCTATATTTTGCATACATGATAATCAAAGTTACAGTGACTATGTGCATGCCCCACATAGACACCGCAAAACTGGACCAAAAGTAACCCACAACAAACCTATTATTATCAGGCAAATTAAGGTACCAAAAGGTACTAACACATATGGACCTAACAATCAAAGGGGACCTAAATCTACTTAAATTATGTGCTTATAGGATATCAAATAGAAGGACATCTGGTACTTTGACAGCGGATGTTCACGGAACATGACAGGAGATATAAGCAAACTATCAGATTATGTAGAAGGTCGCGGTCCAAAGATGCGCTTCGGTGACAAGTCTAAAGGAAGAACAAGAGGGAAGGGAACCCTGCTTGTAGGAAAGTTCAAAGTCACTGACATAGCCTATGTGGAAGGCCTACAATACAATCTACTTAGTATTAGCCAGTTATGTGATAAACAGTTCTTGGTAAAATTCTATATAGACCACTATAGAGTGAAGGACATCAAGACCAAAGAAATCATCCTCACAGGAAGCAGGTCAGGTCAAAGCTCACGAGCTCCACTGTTCCTTGTTTTGTTGTCAAAGGCACTGCAGATCAAAGCTGGCTATGGCACAAGAGGATGTCACAGATCAACTTCAAGAAGATCAACAAACTTGCTAGACAGGGAATTATTAGAGGTTTGCCCAATGTGTCATTCCATAAAGACATCGTCTGTGGACCCTGTCAGAAAGGCAAACAAGTCAAAACTACCCTTAAAAGCAAATCACACCTGTCCACCCACATGGTTTTGGATATGCTACATATGGACCTCTACGGTCCTGTAGACCCTATAAGTTTGGGAGGTAAGAAATACTATCTCCTTATTGTTGATGATTTTTCCAGGTATGCTTGGACAAACTTTCTTAGCAAGAAGAAAGAAACCACAACGAAGTTTCCTGAGCACCTGAGAAAGCTTTAGAATGAGAAAGGGTTGAGGATCGTGTCCATTCGTTCCGACAGAGGTACTGAATTCAAAAACCACTTTATAGAGCAATACTATTAGGAAAATGGAATACAACACGAATACTCAGCAGCCCGGACTCCTCAGCAAAATGGTGTTGCCGAGCGAAAGAATAGAACACTCAAAGAATCCACAAGAACCATGACTGCTGCTAGAAATATAACGGTTCTGGGGAGAAGCAACCAATGTAGCGTGATATACACAAAACCGCTATATGATCAACAAGCTTCACAACAAAACAGTATATGAGGTATGGAATAATAAAACTCCATTAGTTTCATACTTTCATATCTTTGGATGCAGTTGTTACATCCTGAATAATTGGAAAGATCAACTCAAGTCATTCGACGAAAAGTCGGATGAAAGGATATTTGTAGGATACTCCTCTGTCAGCAAAGCTTTCAGAGGCTTTAACGAAAAGAAGCTGACGATAGAGGAATCTATTCACGTAGTGTTCGATGAACCACACTTTGATTCTACTGGAGTAGAAGACTTAACCCAGAATATCCGAACACTCTCCATTAATGACCCTCAAACTCCTATAGAGCCTATCGTAGACTTAGATATTATTCCCACAGCTGTAAGATCAGAAGTAGTCGAAGCCGATGATATAAAAGCTAAAGCTGAAACTAGAGCACCACAAGATACAGTATGGGATGTCGAACTAGAACCTAACAGGAGATGGTTGAGAAATCAGCCACATGATTTAATTATAGGAGATATTAACGCTGGTGTATCTACCCGAAGAAGAATACAGAGTACACAAGGAACTGTACTGTGTGCGCAAGAAGATACTACTCTGAGAAATCTCCATTTCCTATATGGAAATCTAAAGCTGAACTTCGGAGATTATCTATGTGCACCTTAGCTGTATTCTTGGCTCATTCTGAACCTGTTTCAACCAATGAAGTTTTGAGTAATTCCCACTGGATAACTTCTTTGGAAGAAGAGCTTAATGGTTTTGAAAGAAAAAACATATGGTATCTAGTACCCAGGCCAGAACATCAAGCTATAACTGGAACCAAATGGGTATTTAGAAACAAGAAGGATGAGAATGGACTTGTTATTAGAAATAAATTCCGTCTAATCGCACAAGGCTACAGACAGGAAGAAGGCATAGATTACGATGAGACATTTGTCCCTGTAGCCAGACTAGAAACCATCAGGATATTCCTAGCTTTTGCCGCCCATAAGAGCTTTGTAGTATATCAAATGGACGTTAAGAGCGCATTCCTAAATGGAGACCTCGCCGAAGAAGTCTATGTTGAACAATCACCAGGATTTGTCAACACTGAAGGCGGAGACCTAGTATACAAGGACCGAAAAGCACTATATGGACTTAAGCAAACACCTAGAGCTTGGTATGAAACCTTGTCACTGTACCTTACTAATAATGGGTTTGAGAAAGGTGTTGTGGACAAAACCCTATTTAAAATATAAGAAGGAGATGATCTGTTGATGGTACAAATATATGTCGATGATATCATATTTGGTTCTACTAACCTTGCTTTATGTCAAATATTCTCACATCTCATGCAAAGTAAATTTGAAATGAGTATGATGGGAGAATTTAGTTATTTCCTAGGATTACAAGTAAAGCAATTACATACAAGAATCTTCATCGACCAGGAGAAATACAGTAAGGAGCTACTCAACAAGTTTGGAATGAATAACTCCAAATCCTCATCAACCCCCATGAGAACTTCCATACAAATTAGTGCTGACGAAGCTGGAAAGCTGGTTGATCAATCACTCTACACGAATCTTATTGTCTCACTCATGTACCTAACAGCTAGTAGGCCTGATATCCAGTTTGCTGTAGGAATGTGTGCTCGGTAGCAAGTAGCAACTAAGGGGTCACATTTCACAACAGCCAAATGAATCCTTAAGTACGTGAAAGGAATAGTTGATGTAGTATTGTGGTATCCTAAGGAAGGAGGATTCGATTTGGTTGGCTACAGTGACTCGGATCTCGGAGGCTGTAAGTTGGATAGGAAGAGTACAAGCGGTACTCGTCACCTTCTTGGACCTAGACTTGTGTCATGGTTCAGTAAGAAGCAATTGGCCAAATCGCTTTTTATAGATGAGTCGGAATACTATGCTGCTGGCAGTTGCTATATGCCGATTCTATGGATGCAACTGCAGTTATAAGATTATGGAATTAGTGCCAGAGAGACGTCAATCATGTGCAATAGCACGAGTGCAATTGCAATAACGCAAAAGCCTGTATTGCACTCGCGGACTAAGCATATTGATATGAATCATCACTTCATCAGGAATCATGTTGAGAATAAGGATGTTCGGATCGAGAAGATTCATACATACTAATGAGCCGATTTTTGATCGTCTCATTATATTCTATTGAGTCGTGCTTTTGTTTGTTAAGTGTTTTTGTGCTTTTTAGGCTTGGTATATTGTGTTTTGATTTTGTAGGTAGACGAACGAAGTTTGTGGTGAAATATGTGCTTTTATGGCCAATATTGGAGTTTGTGATGATCAAGAGCAAGTCGGGAGCAAGAACAGAGCTTAAACGATGAACAATGAATCAATGTCAGTCGTATTTATTAATTTCCAGATTCTTTACTTCGACTTAAGATGTTCTCTCTATGGATTCCATGTGAAATCAGCTTCACAACGGTATATTATATGCTAAATTCCGAAGCGGATTGAGGGAGATATGGCTTCTAGACCACGGCCTCACAGTCCGGATCGCATCAGGACCGCTGTCCGAATCTTGGACTACATCAGGACCGCGATCCCAAATTCAGACCGCACGGAAGTTGTTTTGTCAAAACACCCGGATCGCAATCCCAGACACTCGGATCGCGATCCACCCTTGTTGTGCAGAAAACGCGTTTTCTGCATTTTTTGTGATTTTTTATGGGTATAAAAGGGAAAACATAACTTGAAGAGAGCCGAAAACTCGAGAGAAACACTCTTGGAACTCAGTTTTCATCTTTGTTTTGGTATTCTAAATATCTAGAGATACATTTATGAGTGATATTCATAATTTGTAAGAAGATTTTGTCAGTTTTTGAAGGAAGAACATCAAACCTTCCTCGGGGATTCGATTTTGTTTTTGCAAGGGAAGATTTCTAACATGTTTTATTCTGTGATTTTTGCTATTATTGTTGAAATGATCATGATTATCTAATCTTATCATATGGATGTTTAGATTGAACCACATACATGTTGTTACTTGTTAGCTTTGATTGATTTTCTAGGTAAGAGTTTAGGATTGTTCCTCTTTCTTTGTTCTTCATAATTTATCGGTGTTCTTGATGATATTGTGCATGAATATTGTTTATATGCAAGAGAACTTATGATTTAGATCATCAAACCTATTTCATAATTGTTATTATTGTCATAATAGAGTGTTTTTGTCGGTGTTCGCCATCAAACGACCGGATAGAAGTGATTGTGAATGTTCTAAACCTTTTCCGCGATCTTTTAGCGAATTATCCATCAAAGGTATTTAGCTAGTCGATTGTTAGTAGGATTCATCCCCATAAAAGGAGTTTCTCTTGTTTTTGAAAAGAACTATTTTAGAATTTGCCGCCATCAAACGGAATTCTTTTAATTGTGAGCAATTGGTGATTTCAAACCTTAAATTCTTTGAGTATCGAAACTAATGATTGATAATGTGTGTGTCGGTGATTCTAAACTCACATACAATTCTCATAATAGTAATCTCTAGATAATCCTTGCCATTAATTCGTTCATTTCGGATTTATTTAATTTTCTACACTCATGTTCTTGATCATACCTCAATCAGATTTTTCATTGTGATTTGATTTATGTTGCTCTCTTTGTTCTAATTCGACTATTTGCCAAACAAAATTGAACTTCAAACCGTTTCCAACTCCTTGTGAGATCCACCTCGGAGTTACTTTCTGCTACCTACAAAAGCGATTCGTACACTTGCGATTTTATAATTTTTTCATCAAGTTTTTGGCGCCATTGCCATGGAGTTGACGTTTAATTTTTAGTTTTGTTTAAATATTAGTTGAATTATTTATTTTCCATGTTTTTGGCCTGTATTTATTATTTATTTATTTCCGCTTTATTTATTTTCTTTGTTTTAATTATTTCCATATCCTTTATTCTCTAAAAATTTTGTTCTAGCTCTTTGATATTGCAGCGCTCGGTAGAAGATCGTTGGGAATCCGCTTCTACCATTGATCGACAAATGCTATACAGTTGGAACAAACCCATGAAGAGTAACATGTTGCAAGATGGACTATGAGAGGAATTACATTTATCGGGATTGTGGAATGAGTTATTGTGATCAGAATTTCAAGGAATTTGAACATCAACGAAAAAAAGTTTGCTATGCATATGGAATGAACGGGCACATAGCTAATGTATGCCCATATAGCTATGAGTGCGAGCAAGAACCGGAGTAATCTTATTGGGCTATGGGGCATAATTAAGAAACGCCTGAATGGGAAGATCGGAGGAATGACTACTGGAATGATTATAGAAACCCTCCTCCACCAAACGAGTATCATCCGGCACTGAGAAACCACCTAAACTATTCATGGAAGAACAACAACCCGATCCCCTACAATGTCGACACACCGATCTACTATAATAGAAACTCTGACTTTCAAAGCGAACTTGTGAAGGAACAAAGCACGATTTCTCTTGAACAAAGCTTGGCTTCATTCATCCAAGATAGTAAATCAAGTCGAGAGGAAGCCGATAAGATGATCAACTCGGTTGAAACCTCAGTGAAGAACACAGAGATCTACTTGGAGTAAATAGCGGCATATGTACAAGAACTTGAGAAAGAAGAATTGCCGAGTCAATCGGAGAAATCTATGGCAATTGAAGACGATGAGTCGAACGATGAAGAAATCCGAGCAACTTCTACTCAACTTACGAGACTCTAATTCCTTGGAAGAAATCTAAAGATCCAATCGAGAAGCCAATTGAAGAGAATAAGAGCGAGCCACTCGAATCAATGCATCAAAAGAAGGACCTAGATAGCTTTGACATGGAAGTTCTTTTCGTGGAGAAGGAAGTTTCCACTGCGAACTTAGGAGCGAGTATTAATTTAATGCAAAAACCAATATACTCGCAACTAAGTTTTGGGGAGGTGATAGCCCCGATGGATTTCATGATACCAAACATAGAAGAAACATCACCAACAAAAATCACGTCACTTATTCTTCAAGGAAGATATTTCATGGTGAAAATCATAATGAAAATTGAAATTGTGACAAAAGCGCTCACAATGAAAATCCGTGGAACCACTATCCATATCCTGACGAAGGAAAACGAGCGAAAAAGGACGAGCTATGTGGATGGACCTGACACGTTTTCATTTAATCCAGGATAGAAGAAGCTGAAGAGTCGAGATAAAGACTATAAAAAAGCGCTGCTTGGGAGGCAACCCAAGGGAGTTTTAAAATTCTAATAGCTTTTATTATTATTATTATTATTATTATTATTATTATTATTATTATTATTATTATTATTATTATTATTATTATTATTGTTATTATTATTTCTTTTATTTATTTTTGTCTGTGGTGTTTGTAGGAAATCTAAAATGGAGGTATTTATAAGAGGAAGAAGCCTAACCTATTGAAAGTTGAGACCCGAGTACAAAAGCATGGTGCCCGCGATCAAAAACCACACTTCTTAATCCGGTAGTTATTTCCTTTCTTTTTAATTTGCATTTTAGCATCTTTCCCAACTTCTTTCTTTTTGCTTGAGAACAAGCAAAGGTTTAGTTTTGGGGGGTGAACTTCATTGAGTTTCATTTGTTCTTAGTTTGCGTGATTTATTTTTCTTTTTTTTTTTGGTTTCTTTTCTTCATTTTATCTAGCGTGATGTAATAGTTGGATTGTAATAACCTTGTTAACTCTGGGGTATATGGATGATTAATTGTGTTTGTACTTGACTTGTGGAGTTTTATAAATCTAATTAATTGCTTGACCTTGCGTGTGAATGTATAGTTTTGGTTACTTGATTTGAGGTGTAAGGAATGAGTTGGTAGTTCAAAAGCCGTGAGTTCTTGTGCCTAATCGAACCGTTTACTTTTAGCGGTAAAATTCTTTCATGTGTGATTTCTCTTCATATTGTTTGTATTCTTTAGAACTTGCATGATTCTGTCGGATGATGTGTTGATAATTACATACACGAGAAATGACTAGGGCTGCCCATTCCTTGTCTTGAACCTACTTATCTAAAAATACCCACCATTTCATATCAATATCTCTTGCTAGCCTCGTTGATCCTTTAGCCGTATTTTTGTTTGAAAAACCCGCATCTGTTTTTCTTAGGCTCACTCCTCTCCTCCCCCTTCTTTTCTAGCCCAATATTATTAATATTTTTTTTTTATTTTTTGTGTGGGGCTCATTATTTTTAGGGGAACGGGAGAGAAGATTTATGCCTCTATACACCATAAACTTTGCACACCCTCAATTTTCAAATATATCCTCTCATGATCTTACGAGGACCAACACTTGGGTAAGTTATGGCTTTTGGATATGGAGCTATAAGAAAAGGCAAAGTCGTTGGGTTGTAAGAACTAGGCCAATATCAAAAGAATTATGCTTAACATGACCTAGAATTGAAAAAAAAGTATATATATACGGGAGAATTGAAGTAGAGTGATCGATCTTGATTTACGTGTTTATTTCATATATGTGAGGATTGTATATGCTCTACTTGGACTAAACTTGTAAGTACTAGCCAAATTTTTCCAACCTGAGCCACAACCCCGTTACAACCAAAAGTAAGACCCTATAACTTGTGTTTTGTGAATATTGATGTGTTTGATGAAGAGAAGAAGTGCAAGCATATAGTAGAACTTTCCATTCGAATCGAGTTGAGAGTATTGACCTATCTAAACACTTGAGAGATGAGTGAATCGATAAAATCCTGTTAGGGACTACTAAGACTTGTTTTCTTGCATGTTCGATTAAGTGCCATTGTTGTCCATTCATTTGTGAGTTTACGCTTCCATGACGAAATATGAGACTTTACGATACTTTTACATTCCTGGTTGATTGTATGTATACCTGATGATTAACTTGATTATTCAATCCTCCTTATTTTCTGTCATGTGTTTTATTTATTTTTGCTTGGGGACAAGCAAAGGTTTAGGTTTGGGGGGATTTGATGAGTCGATTTTTGATCGTCTCATTCTATTCTATTGAGTCGTGCTTTTGTTTGTTTTTAAGTGTTTTTGTGCTTTTTACGCTTCGTATGTTGTGTTTTTGTTTTGTAGGTAGCCGAACAAAGATTGTGGTGAAAGAGGTGCTTTTATGGCCAATATTAAAGTTTATGACGTTCAAGAGCAAGTCGGGAGCAAGAACAGAGCTTAAAAGATGAAGAATGAAGCAATGTCCATCGAATTTCCTAATTTCCAGATTCATTACTTGATGTGTTCTCTCTATGTATGGATTCCTCGTGAAATTATCTTCGCAACGGTATATTATATGCTAAATTCCGAGGTGGATTGAGGGAGATATGACTTCTAGACCACGGCCTCGCAGTCCGTATCGCATCAAGACCGCGGTCCAAATCTTGGAGCGCATCAGGACCGCGATCCCAAATTCAGACCGCACGGCAACTATTTTTCCAAAACACCCGGATCGCAATCCCATACACCTGGACCACGATCCACCCCTGTTGTGCAGAAAACACGTTTTCTGCATTTTTTGTGATTTTTGACGGGTATATAAGGGAAAACCCTAGACATAACTTGAATAGAGCCGAAAAATTCGAGAAAAGCACTTTTGGAACTCAGTTTTCATCTTTGTTTTGGTATTCTAAACATCTAGACATACATTTGTGAGTGATATTTATAATTTGTAAGAAGATTTTGTGAGTTTTTGAAGGAAGAACATCAAACCTTCCTCGGGGATTCAGTTTCGTTTTTGCAAGGGAAGACTTCTACCATGTTTTATTCTATGATTTTTGCTATTATTGTTGAAATGATCATGAGTAGCTAATCTTATCATATGGGTGTTTAGATTGAACCACACACATGTTGTTAGTTGTTAACTTTGATTGATTTTCTAGGTAAGAGTTTGTGATTGTTATTTTTTTCTTTGTTCTTCATAATTTATCGGTGTTCTTGATGATATTGTGCACGAATATTGTTTAGATGTAAGAGAACTTATGGTTTAGATCATCAAACCTATTTCATAGTTGTTATTATTTTCATAATCGAGGGTTTTTGTCGGTGTTCGCCATCATACGACCCGATAGAAGTGATTGTGAATGTTCTAAACCTTTTTTCGTGATCTTTTAGCAAATTACCCCATCGAAGGTATTTAGTTACTCGATTGTTAGTAGGGATTCATCCCCATTAAAGTAGTTTCTCTTGTTTTTGAAAAGAAGTATCACGATTTTTAGAATTTACCGCCACCAAATGGATTTCTTTTAATTGTGAGCAATCGGCGATTCCAACCTTAAATTCTTTGAGTATCGAAGCTAATGATTGATAACGTGTATGTCGGTGGTTCTAAACTCCCACACAATTCTCATAATAGTAATCTAGAGATAATCCTTACCATTAATTCATTCATTTCGGATTTATTTAATTTTCTACACTCGTGTTCTTGATCATACCTCAATCGGATTTTTCATTGTGATTTGATTTATGTTGCTCTCTTTGTTCTAATTCGACTATTTGCCAAACAAAATTGAACTTCAAACCGTTTCCATCTACTTGTGAGATTGTTACTTGCCGCTACCTACAAAAGCGATTTGTACACTTGCGAGTTTATAATTTGTTCATCACAGACATTCAGTTGGCCGACATCTTTACAAAACCTCTCAGCACAACCAGATTCTGTATGCTTCGTCAAGAATTGGGATTGTTACAGCCTGACTCCCTGTAAGTTTTTACATTTTTTACTCATCAATTGAGGGGGAATGATATAAGACCCAAGAATACCATATCCACTTTATTTAACTGTAGACTCAGAACAAGTCAAATAGTACTGTAGGACATAGAAGGCATGAAATCTTCCTACCGCTGACGTGTGCATTAATTTAAAGGGAAATACAGTACGACCCTTGAATACAGTATTAGTCCAAATATTGGTGTAAAAATTGTATTCAGTATATACCTTTTAAAGGGGGAATGCTGTAGTAATTCGCGGACACAACGCATACACTGTAGGATGTCAATTAATATTATATTACAACTCTATTCGTACTAAAAATGTTTTAAGTCCACGTGCCCTGTTTACATTTCAAACGTTTTATCCTTTAATGTCTTAAAGACACCTGGACTTTAATGCCTCAAATACCGTGATTTTTAATAAATTAAACCGTCGTTCCGTGCAAAAGGGGAGACGAACTGTCAGAAGTGGTACCGGCTATCATTTCAAATGGATAAGACGTACAATCTACTCTGAATCCATCTTGTACGTTCATTTAAAAAGACGGTTCTCATCCCCTCAATCTAACCATTCACTGTTTAAAACCCTAAACTTCCCTGCACCCTATAAAATGACTGTATTTTGCTCCCTTATACTCTTTACGCTTTCTGCAAATTTAAACGAGTCTCAAGCAAAATAGTCCACATACTTCCAATTTTATGTGATATGTCCCCGTTTCTTCACTCTTTTCTACAAGAATGTCGACTTCCCAGACTTCTTCCCTTTCCATGAATAAAAGAGAATCTATCATCGAAGGACGCATCTTCTCCAGGTCCGTGTTGATGGAGAGAATCCATCTCGAAGGAGAAGACTTCGTAGGAATGGTGGTGGTTGTTTCAGATGTGAAACAGAAAGGGGTGTACCGCCTTGCCATCCACCACACCGAGTTGTGCGATGAATACATTATAGAAGAATTCTATTTGGATGCCTCGTTTAAATATTCGTCTAAGAGAAAATGAGGAGAAATTGCTGAAATCCCTGTAACTGTTCAAGGGATTAATGTCTTTGTGAACAAAGATATGTTGGAGAAAATATACAAGCTGTCGTTTGATGGCCTGAAAATGGAAGAGCTTGAGACCTTTGGGTCTGGGAGTCTTCTATCTGCCTATTAGAAGATGTTCACTGGCGATGAGGATGCGGAGAATGAGCACCCCTGATGCCACAAGAAGAATTTCTATCTGCCCTACGTGTACCTTCACGATTTCTGCTGTCGGATAGTTGAAAACTGAATAGGAGCTTTCGATATTTGCACCAACCTATGCTTCAGAATGATGGTCGCCATCATGTCTGGTGAAAAGGTCAACTGGTGTCAAATTCTGCTGAAAAGGATACAGGAGGAGGCTGCCAAACCCGAAACTGCGAAGAAATCATTTAACCTCATCCTAAATCATATCCTTACTCTCTGCGGAGTCAAACAATCTACCGATGCCAAGAAGATTGGCCCCAGAAAATTCATTGGTGGAATGAAAGCCACTATATTCAACAAATCACCCTTGATTGCTAAACGTCCGCAACCTCATAGCATGCCAATCTCAAATGATTCGAGAGACGTCACTGTGAGAATCTCGACCGAGGAAAACAAAAGGAAGGGAAGTGTTTGACAGTCAGTGACCTCATGCTGTAGAGAAGAAGAAGAAGACAATCGGTCACTGTAGATGTTCATACTGCTGCTGATGAATCAATCCCATAGGGCGCAACCCCTATAGAAGAAACAGTTGCTGCAAAAATAGCAGATCCCGAGCCTGTGGCGGCTATGACACATGATCAACTGTTTGCCAAACTAGAAGATTCCAGTGAGTCGGCTGCCCCTTCGGAGCCAGAAGCCGCTACTCCTAACAGGGTACCCACCCCTGTATGGAGCCCCTCTCCCAACAGGGTAGCATCCCCTGTTCGGTATCCCTCTCTGAAAGAGTCTCCCATACATGTTGTGTATCCCATTCGAACGGTAGACCCAACTACTATACGGAGTCCCCCCCTCTGAAATAATAAATAATACTCTCCTCCAAGTACAAAGCGTATGAACGCTTTAAAATCTGGAAGTCCTATAGGGTCGCCCCTTACGACACCCTGTAACACTGGGTCGACTGGGAGTATGAGGAATTATATGCTCTGGAGGTCACGAACACCCAGAAACTCGAGGTCCTGATCCCCTCGGAGGATCACTTTTTCCAGGAGCTAATATCTGACTATTTCAAGGCAAAAGATAAGGCTAGACTGAAAGGAAAGTTAGAGTCCGGTGACAAAGATCCATCTACCAGCCACCACTCCGACCCTGACTCGGATGTTGACGACGATGCCCTATAGGCCGGTCTGAGGAGCAACCCTGAAGAGGCCAGGGAACGCGAGATGGCCAATCACTAAAACCAACAGGGTCAGGGGACATCTAACAGTCCCCTCCCCCGCAACAACAAGCTGCTCACGACCAACAACAGGAGGAATCAGTCCCTCCTGTCACCACTGAAGAGCAAGCTACTCCCCAACAGAACGCCCAGCCTATCCCGCAACCAAAAGAAGCTGCCCATGCTATCCGCCAAGAGGATTCAGTCCCTCTTTCGGATCAGGTGGAAGCTGAGAGTCGTTAGGAGGATTCAGTCGCTTTTGTACTTCCGACTATAGACGAACAATCCCATCAGGAGGAATCGGTCCCTCTTGTATCCTAGAATGACTTTGCAGCACCTACTTCCGAAGCCCCTGCTTCTGAAGATCATGCTCCAGATGCTCCTGTATCTCCCACCTCTGTTAACTCCAAATTAGTTCTCGATAATGGTTTCTTACCAGAAGACAGACCACAACGCCCTCATCATCATGTGGTTCTCCGTCAACTTGAAAAGCCCGAGGATTCCAAGATTGCACACCCCGGCTCCTCGCGCACAGAAGCCCGCATCGAGCAACTCCAAGCCTTTGGTCGATAGACAGTGTTCCTGCAAGACGCAGTAAAGGCACTGTATGACATCAGAAAGGAACTCGATTGGATGAGAGAAACTGCCCAGGATGATCTCCCCAAACTGAAATCTGCAATCAACGATGTTGAGGACGCGTTCCGCCTAATGCCTAATGCATTGTGGCAAGCGCTAAATGAACTCAAGCAGCATTAGGAGAAAATCCTAAGGCAAGAACAGGAAATGCTAAGGATTGCCGTAGCCAAAAAGGTTGCTGCCCTTCAACAGACCGGAACCAGACTGACTGAGCATGATCACAAAATAGACGACATGTCTCTGGTGCTTGGTACTCTGGTTGAGAAAGTCAATAATCTGACGACCAACTAGGACGAGTCCATGAATCTCCTACAGGAGATTCATTCAAAGGTATCAGATATTGATGATGACAAAAAGGAGGAATAAGCCAGAGAGGCTAGCCGGAGTTGGAGATTAGAGAGAGAAAGAGAGAGAGATGGAAGCAATGCTGGAAGAAAGTGTTGCCGCTGCTATTGGTAGACTGGCCTCACCCGGGTCCAGTCAAGCTTCAAGAGGATACTGGGTATCTGGCTCTCGACCTGAGTTCCAGGATCCTGACATCCCCTGAAAGAATAATGTGTGAAAGCCTGCCAAGATTTGCTGCCCACTTACCGACAGCCTTCAGGCGATCATCTGAATAATTGGAAGAAAAATGAACTTATGATATACTTCTATAAGCTCATCTGGGAGTCTTTCCTTATCAAACGATTCAAGATGCTGCAGGATGCCGCAAATGAATTCTTGAGGCTGTAAGCATAAGGAAAGCTCCCTCTGCAAATGCTGATGAAGTCAAGGCACCATAAGGGTGAACGGCTCACCCACCCGGAAGGCTGGATACTCGCGTTCGATAAATCCCATGAAGGAAGGAGTATCTACAGGGATCGAGGCGATGACTCCCTAGTTAACTGGTGGAAAGGGACCGCGAATGATCCTGACCGCAGACCGTGGAGACATTCTCGGCATAGGAGCTAACCTATTTGCTTTTTTGTTGTATCTGTAAGCTTACCATCGCAGTATATATTTGTTTAGCTTTTATCTTCTGAAGAACTTGTAATTTTCCCATTCATATCAATAAAGTTTGTTTTTCTTGAGATATTACAGCTCGTAATATGTGCTTACTATTTTTACTGTTTGATTACGTAATTTTGCTATATTTAAACAAGATAAAAGTTATTAAGTCACAAAGCTGTAAATAGCCCCAAGAAAGAGGACTTCAAAACACGAAAAGCTATTCATTATCACGCATATTCTGACAAGATTACTCTGACAATCTAGATATTCAAGTGCAGTATATAACATGAGCATACAACAGTATCCAAGTGAAGAAATATACTAAGTCCTCAACGCAAACATCACAGCATACAGCAAACGTTCATCAAAGATAAAGCTGTTGTTTGAGATTTGTTCTACCCTTACTGTTGAGATTATCATTAGCCCTATGTGGACTAAGGATCCTCGCGTATTCCAACCTATGTGAGAAGAATAGCATTAAAGTCGAAGCTTTGATCTGTGTGAGAAGAAGTAAGTCAAAAGAGCTCAAGCCAATATGTGTGAACGGCCCAAAGCTACAGTCCCCATATCAATCTATATGAATGATACAGAGACATGTTTAGTTAAAGTCACGTACTTGTGTACGTAGCGATTTTAATAAACTCTTTACTCCTGTGTGGAGGACCAATAGACGTGGAGGGGTTTACCTCGAACCACTTTAAAATGTGTGTAATCTACATCCTGTCTTTACTGTTTTCATTCTATTGTGATTTAAAAGTATCCATTGTAAAACCCTGTACGCATCAAGTAAATAGGAGATCACCCAGTTGCTGTATTTATAGAAACTCATCCTACAGACTTCCGCTATGCAATTAACTTCGAAAATCATACAGCTTATTGTAACCTTACTTTCGAAGCTATTTACTGTATACTTAGTGACTAACAACCATACTTCAATTTCTCCATGAATCAACTCTTGCCAAATTCTCAGCTGAGTTATTAGGGTCTCCAGCATTTGAATAGACACAAGTTTGCAGTTGAACGCGTTAGATACCACATTTGCTTTACGTGTGTGCAACACCCCCAACCCAATTGGGAATATTACAGTTCCGCAGACCCTCTCTGTGAGGATCTACCAGGCTAAATACAGAAAAAAAACGCAACAACACGATACATGCCGACATGGCTAATAACGAACCATTAGACCGATTTGGTCTTTTGCCACAATACACACATCAATCATACGTAACTCTTTCTCAAAACTCATAGCCACGCAGGGGTTGGAATACATCAACATTCCCATAAGACGGGCGAACAACACAACAAAGAGACAAACAACAAGACTCTACCAAAATACTCAACGACTGGTCATCATGTGATTAGTATCGTCATCTTCCATCATCCTTCGTACAGATCCTGTGATTCGCTCCCCAGCAACCTGCAAGTACCTGGACGCGATACAGACATCCACCCCCCGATTACTCGGGGGTTAGCAAAACTCCACTGTTTTGCTAATGCAAGTATAAAATATAAACACAGGACATACACAACATACTCCAAGCACCTAATAATCGTGAACCCCGAGATAAATTACTTGATCAAAACAGTTCAATCATGAAAGGTAGGGATAAACCCAATATACATCTTACAAAACATTTTACGGTCTCGGGAGTTTTGAAAACATTTGGGATTTAAGAATTCTCAAGACTTTCGAAACCACTTAGGGACACTGCCCAAAGATCATTTTTCCAAAATACAATCCTGATAACAAACACGGGGTCCACGACCCAATCATCCATAACAACATATTTCCAAGGTTTATTCGCGTCCCGTGCTAACAAGCTACGAACCTCAGATACTCCCGCAGAACATACCCGAGTGAATAACCCAATGGGTAACCATAACAAATCACATTTCCCCGTGACAACAGTCACATAACCATAACCATACATACGTTCATAGTTATCCCGACATCGCACTAGCAACCTACGAACCTCGGAGCCTCCACGAGACATACCCGATTGGAAAACCTATGACACATACACCACACAACCAAACCACAACCACAAGTTATCCCGGCATCGCGCTAACAATCTACGAACCTCGGAGTCCCCGTAAGACATACGCATATTGAATAACCCCACAAGTTATCCCGGCATTGGGCTAGAAAGCCACGAACCTCGAAGTCCCCGCAAGACATACCCAATTGGATAACCTTACGGTCACGCCCGACCCATACTAACAAGGACGGATCCCGGAGATTCAACAAATATTACCCGGTGGCACATCACTTACAACAATCATACAACAACAAGCAAATACCATAACCAAACAACACTAAGCATCGCAATCTCCTTACGAAGGAGTAACACTAATGTCACACCACGCCACATATTCACCAAATGAATACACGCATCAATACACAATCATCAACCCGTGGAAAAGGTCCACTATAATCACCTAATATAGTCACAATCACACAACACTAATACACATATACAGGAAAGCACATTTATTCCCAAATGCTAGAGTTATGTTTTGAAAAACAACATTTATCGAGAATATACCGATCCTTTTGAAAGTTCATTAAAATCATTCCAATCACAAACATAGTCAATTACCGACTATTACAACTACGGAACATGAGGTGTATAGGCAAGATACTTGCCTTGAGTATTTCGACGATTAAATGAGGTTGGTAAAACTCGGGCAGGAGCTATCAATCCCCAATTTATGAACCTAAAGTGACCAATATAGCAAGAATCGTATCAGGGCTACTGATTCAAATCACAATAACACGTAGAATTCGAATCCATACTCTAAGGGGAATTTTATCGAACACCTAGCGGGCATTTTGAGTATAAGAAATGATATAGTTGAAGAATTCGATCTCTACCCCGCTTGAATCGATGAAAACCACTCAAGAACATCTAAGAACCCAAGAACACCTAAGAATCATCCTAGAAACAAGAACTAATAAGAATCTTTTGAAAGAACTTGAAGTACTTCAAACCACATACCTTGATTCAACCAAGAAATGGATGATTCTTCAAGAACAACCTTGATATCTTGATTCTATAATGTTAGGAACATGTTTATGGCTTGATTTCGGAGTTCAAGATGGAGGATTTTAGGTGGAGAATGAAGAAAACTCGAAGGAATGCCCTAGAACACTTCAGAAATGAGAGAGAGAGGGATATTTATACTCATCCGGACGAATTTTAAGAATTCCAGCATTTTTCGGTCGTGTCACATGATGCGGTCGGGTCATGGGTCATGTCACCTGTCCATAAAGTTTTTGCTTTCTAAAATAGTACGACACGGCCCGTGTCAAATGACACGGCCCGTGTCACTGTACTAGGATGAAAGTGTAGTCCACTATTTTGACCATAACTTCTTCGTCCGGACTCCGATCGACGCGCTGTTTAAACCATTGGAAAGCTAACTCAATTCTCTACAATTCTGTAAAATGCTAGAATTTTTGGATTTTTCTGGAATTTATGGTGAATGTACAAAGTCGAACCTAAATGTGGAAATTGCGAAATAGTATGCCGTTTAATCCAAAGAAATATCAAAACTCACTTGTATGACAAAAAGTGCTGAACAAACATGTCCAAAATGTGTCAATGAACACAACCGAGTCACTAGAATCGAAAAAAATATAAAAATAAAAAATATGGGTATTACAGTCTACCCACCTTAAAAGAAGTTTCGTCCCCGAAACATAAAACATAAAACAATCGACGCAAGACAATCTCAGATAACACATGTTATCGGCTGCTGACAACCCACAACGAAATACATGTTGTACGTGACTGCTACCATACATATCGCTACACCGTAACGAACAAAAATCAATATAGTCGATCAGCACAGCAATCAAAACACGAGTTTATCGCTGAACAAATACGAAATTCCCACAACCCAAAGGTTTGGAAGATCGAATATGAGGACAATTTCCTGAACTTAAGGAAATTACGAAGTGATCCGAATGCTAAAAAAATCACGAAACCAAATCAAATGATAACAATCAGATAATAACGATCGAGCAACGATCGAGCAACAACAGTCGAACGACAATGATTGAACGCTAACATCAAATCGGCCACAATCGAACAACTATGATCGAACAAAAACAATAACAACAATTGAACAACAAATCCGAAGTTCACACCCTAACTCAAGGCAATAAAAGAACTTGTAGGGACTACGAGGTGTTAATTCCACACAAGGTTTACAGGAAATCGAACCGAACTTGGAAAGGTCACAATGATAAACAGATCAGTCTAGAACAATATCAAAACTCGCTCGAATGACAAAGACGAAAAACAGAACATGGTCAGAAGTATCAACGAACACAAATGAGTCGATAGAGTCGAACAATACGGAAGCAAAAACAAAAATATGGGTATTACACCATATCACCTTTAAAAGAGGTTTCGTCCCCGAAGCCTAAACAACGAGAACGGAGTGCTAGAATAGCAACCTTCCCGGCAATATTCTCTTGGTCCCGCATCTGCTCTCCATGACCATATGTACCGCGGTCACGACCGCGTCCTCTGCCCCTCGGCATACTATGCAGATACTCACTCAATACGATGGCACAACATATCGACATAAGGTAACTAATAACAACACGATAAGAGTGCCTACTCTAGATAATTACACGAATATAAAATTTATAATTTGCGATACTCGAAACTTGCTATCATAACCAGCCATTTAAATAATCATATCAACAAAAGTCTTATGACCCATACCGGTTCAAACACGGCCATAATAACTATACACCAATATAATTAACCATTTATAACGTTCTTATCAAATCCCCACGAGGTATCCATTTAGATAATATCATTTGAAAACCTTTAGAATTCATATATATTTTTTCCGAAATATAATTTGAAAATATTTTTGATACCTCGGGCGGTTGTTTTATCAAAACTTGTAAACAAAAGACTTTAACCGTCTCATTTTGAAATTATTTGCAAAATTGCAACCGGCATTATCAAAATCACCATGCCACTATGCATCATCATCACCGTTAATAACAAACAATGTAACCATGCAAGATCATTAAACCATTCGTACATGCACTAAATATTTCCACCAATTAACAATCATTTTGGAGTGATTCAAGATCAGCGTACGATAACTGGTTCAGTACAGAAAAGTTTTCCAAATCCGAGTTTGAAGTTTAAATCGAGTACGATTTTTCATCTTTCACAATATATTTTTGAAACTTAAAATCGTATTGGATTTTGAAATATAGAAATTTTTATGGTGTGAGAGATTTTTTTTTTGAAAATCATGTACTCGAATTATTTGAAAATAAAACAATACGTTATAAAAATCATTTTTCGAAAATCCTCTCAACACTACATAAAAATCAACGGCGGTAACATTTTACAAAATGTCCAAAGGTACTTTAAAACAACTCTTTCAATACCGTCTGAGCTCCATTAGAAAATTCAAGGCCGGCTCCCTAATTTCAAACGATTTTAAAAATACACACGAAGCCGATGAATCGCACCGTTAAAATATTTGTGAAAATTGATTTTCCACAACTTGCTCAAGTTTATGAAATTTTTAGGAAAGCATTTTCGAACACACACACACACACAACAGACATAATTTATCAATTCATCAAACACAATCTATTACCATCAAATCCAATCACACGTCAACACCATCTATCCACATAATTACAGTATCACACAAGCAACCGTCAAAAGATAATTAACATCTAAAACTGAAATTCTACCTCTTAGTAATGAGGACTCTCACAACAAGTGCATCCAGAACGACTTAACGTTCACACCACCAACTTAATCAAAATTTTGAGCATTATTGCCCAAACAATAATGTCATCATCACTACATACCTCTGAACGGACAATCATGAAATCAAAAAGTTGAAAGCGAGAGTCACATTTTGAGTAAATTTTGTAGACCTCGTTTGAGTTTAAAAAAATTGCGTTTTGAAAAGAACGACTATAATCCAGGATGTAACTGAAATGTCATTTTGTTTGAATTCTCAAAAAAATTCGGTCTTGAGGTCATCATACGAAAATCAAACTTTTTCCTTCCTTGGAGTATGTTTTAAAATAAAATTTACGTGAGTTTCCAAAATATTTAAAGCTTTAAAATATCACATTGATAAACTTTCTTTGCGTAACCACACCAAAAACATTACTCCTGTAAAATTATTTATACAAAGATATACATATATATATATATATATATATATATATATATATATATACTGGCATCACTCTTTAGTGCACTACAAGAATCAGACAAGCATAGGTCACGTATTCACAATTCACATTTAAACACCACTTCACAATATAGAATCACACAAACTCGTATAACATAAGGCACAATATAGAAGAGAGACTTACATCCAAAGGTCACACGAAGATGATGGCCGCACCTTAATACTAATCATGACCGACATTCTAGATGACGCATCGCGACACGACTCAGTCAGACACAATCCGCCAGGACAAGACTCAACAATACACGACATGACCCGACAGCCAAGGTTTCCACAACCTAAGCTCCGATACCATATTTTGTAATACCCCCAAACCAATTGGGAATATTACAGCGCCGCAGACCCTCTCCGTGAGGATCTACCAGGCTAAATATAGAAAAATAACACAACAACACGATACATGCCAATATGGCTAATAACGAACCATTAGACCGATTTGGTCTTTTGCTACAACACACACATCAAACATACGTAACTCTTTCTCACAACTCATAGCCACGCAGGGGTTGGAATACATCAACATTCCCATAAGACGGGCGAACAACACAACAGAGAGACAAACAACAAGAATCTACCAAAATACTCAACGACTGGTCTTCATGTGATTAGTATCGTCATCTTCCATCATTCTACGTACCGATCCTGTGATTCGCTCCCCAGCAACCTGCAAGTACCTGGACGCAATACAGACATCCACCCCCGATTATTCGGGGGTTAGCAAAACTCCACTGTTTTGCTAGTGCAAGTATAAAATATAAATACAGGACATACACAACATACTCCAACCACCTAATAATCGTGAACCCCGAGATAAATTACTTGATCAAAACAGTTCAATCATGAAAGGTATAGATAAACCCAATATACACCTTACAAAACTTTTTACGGTCTCGGGAGTTTTGAAAACATTTGGAATCTAAGAATTCTCAAGACTTTCGAAACCACTTAGGGACACGGCCCAAAGATCATTTTTCCAAATTACAATCCCGATAACAAAACACGGGGTCCACGACCCAATCATACCATTCCGATAACAAAACACGTGGTCCACGACCCAATCATCCATAACAACATATTCCGAAGGGTTATTCACGTCCCGTGCTAACAAGCCATGAACCTCGGATACTCCCGCAGAACATACCCGAGTGAATATCCCAATGGGAAACCATACCAAATCACATCTCCCCATAACAACAGTCAAATAACCATAACCATACATACGTTCATAGTTATCCCGGCATCGCACTATCAAGCTACAAACCTCGGAGCCTCCACGAGTCATATACGATTCGATAACCTATGACACATACACCACACAACCAAACCACAACCATAAATTATCCCGGCATCGCGCTAACAAGCTACGAACCTCGGAGTCCCCGCAAGACATACCTAGATTGGATAACCCCACAAGTTATACCGGCATTGGGTTATCAAGCCACGAACCTCGGAGTCCTTGCAAGACATACCCGATTGGATAACCCTACGGTCACGCCCGACCCATACTAACAAGGATGGATCCCAGAGATTCGACAAATCTTACCCGATGGCACATCACTTACAACAATCATACAACAACAAGCAAATACCATTACCAAACAACGCTAAGCATCAAAATCTGTTTACGAAGGAGTAACACTAATGTCACACCACGCCACATATTGACCAAACGAATACACGCATACACAATCATCAACCCGTGGAAAAGGTCCACTATAATCACCTAATACAATCACAATCACACAACACTAATACACATATACAGGAAGCACATTTATTCCCAAACGCTTGAGTTATCTTTTGAAAAACAACATTTATCGAGAATATACCGATCCTTTTGGAAGTTCATTAAAATCATTCCAATCACACATATAGTCAATTACCGACTATTACGAGTATGAAACATGAAGTGTATAGGAAAGATACTTGCCTTGAGTATTTCGACGATTAAATGAGGTTGGTAAAACTTGGGCAGGATCTATCAATCCCCAATCTCCGAACCTAAAGTGACAAATATAGCAAGACTCGTATCAGGACTACTGATTCAAATCACAATAACACGTAGAATTCGAATCCATTCTCTAAGGGGAATTTTATCGAACACCTAGCGGGCATTTTGAGTATAAGAAATGATATAGTTGAAGAATTCGATATATACCCTGCTAGAATCGATGAAAACCACTCAAGAACATCTATGAAACCAAGAACACCTAAGAATCATCCTAGAAACAATAAGTAATAAGAATCTTTTGAAAGAACTTGAAGTACTTCAAACCACATACCTTGATTCAACCAAGAAATGGATGATTCTTTAAGAAAAACCTTGATATCTTGATTCTATAATGTTAGGAACATGTTTATGGCTTGATTTTGGAGTTCAAGATGGAGGATTTTAGGTGGAGAATGAAGAAAACTCGAAGGAATGCCCTAGAACACTTCAGAAATGAGAGAGGGGGCTATTTATACTCATCCAGACGAATTTTCAGAATTCCAGCACTTTCCGGTCATGTCAAATGATGCAGTCGGGTCATGGGTCGTGTCACCTATCCAGAAAGTTTTTGTTTTCTAAAATAGTACGACACGGCCCGTGTCAAATGACACGGCCCGTGTCATTGTACCAGGTTGAAAGTGTAGTGCGCTATTTCGACCATAACTCCTTCGTCCGGACTCCGATTGACTCGACGTTTGAACCATTGGAATGCTAACTAAATTCTCAACAATGCTGTAAAATGTTAGAGTTTATGGATTTTTCTGGAATTTATGGTGAATATAAAAAGTCGAACCTAAATATGGAAAGGTCGAAATAGTATGCCGTTTATTCCGAAGAAATATCAAAACTCACTTGTATGACAAAACGTGCTCAACAAACATGTCCAAAATGTTTTAATGAACACAAGCAAGTCACTGGAATCGAAAAAAATATAAAAATGAAAAATATGGGTATTACAGTGGGTGTAAAGAATATCCAAGTCATAAACCTTAATTAATTCCATGCACCTCCTCTGCGCATGTTTAACTCTTTCTGACTGAAAATATATTTAAGACTATTATGATTTGTGAAGATATGACATTGAGTTTCATCAAATAGTGTCGCCATATTTTCAGTGCAAAAACAACAATGGCTAACTCCAAATCTTGTGTTGGATAATTGACCTCATACGGTTTCGACTGCCGTGAAGCATAGGCGATTACCTTATCATTCTACATTTGCCCGCATTACAAACCCTGATTCGAAGCATCACTGTAAGCTATAAATCCTTTAGTTCCCTGTGGTATTGATAATATCAGAGTCGTTGTCAGTCTCTTCTTAAGTTCATCAAAACTAACCTGTCACTCCTCATTCCAATCAAACTTTTGGGTTTTCTGCAATAATTGAGTAACTGGGTGAGTAATTTTGGAAAACCCTTCCATGAGCTGATGATAGCAGGTGTATTGGTTAGATTGAATGTCATTACAGCATATTTATAGTGCCTATATCAAGATCTAAATGCTGACATTGGAATGTAGGAATCTGTAATTCTCAATTGATGGTATCCCGATCTCAAATCGATCTTCGAGAATACCATCGCTCCTTGTAACTGGTCGAACAAGTCATCAATACGAGGCAACAGGTACTTATTCTTGACCCTCATTTTGTTTAGCTTTTGATTGTCAATGCACAACCAAAGTGACCAGTCCTTCTTTCGAATGAATAGAACTGGCACTCTCGGGGGGAAATACTTGATTGAATATGACCCTTGTCCAGCAACTCTTCAAGTTGTTTCCTTAACTCATACATCTCAGTGGGTGCCATTTGATGTGGCGTCTTGGAAATAGGTGTGGCTCCTGGTTCTAACTCGATGGTAAACTCTACATCTCGTCGTGGAGTTAATCCAGGTAATTCCTCAGGGAATCAATCCGGAAACTCTTTCACAACGATAATAGGTGAAAGTTTTACTCCTCCTTTTTACTTCTTAATTGCATAACACCAATACCCCACACAATCCTGTTTCAGCAGTTTGATTGCTTTCATTAATTTATCACTTTCTATGAGCTTCCTAGTCTCTATCCTTCGAATCAATATTCAGATCCGTCCTCAGTGATCTTAGAAATATTTCTCTTCCAGTAGTTCATAATAGCTCCATAACAGTTAATCCAATCATCTCCGAGAATCAGATAATTTCATTGGATATCTACCACAATAATATTTGAAGGACAAATTCCGCCTCCTATAGATATGGGATCATTTTTAGCTTTTAAATTTCCCACAATCTTTTCCCTACTTGGTAAACCTACAATATGAGGCTCATATTCATGGAAACTAAAGATTTCAAACTATTTACACAAGATAGTGATATAAAGGATTGTGTAGCTCCTGAATCAAACAAAACACTAATGGGTTGCGAAAGGATTTGAACCATACCTGATGCAACATCCATACTCTAATCATCTGTATTTCTCATATCATAAAGGCATGGGGGTACGAGCCCAACACTCAATGATTCCTTCTTTCCGTATTGACCTCTACCCCTCCCTCGACCAGAGATCTGATGTAGTTGACCACTCTGTTGAGTTTGGTTAACACTTGTTTCTTTCTAGGCCTGCGCTGAAGTATTACCTCCAAAAGATCTAGAAACATCTCCACAAAATATCGCAGGATGTCCTTCTTGTCCACATTCAAACACGTCACAGAATGAAATGAGCAATCATATCGGAAATGCCCTAATCGGCCACAGTTAAAACATTTCCTTGTTGCAACTGTAACTATTGATGCTGATCTGGAACTCTTTCCACCTCTGGAAGGATGTGTAGGCCTCCGGGATAAGTGAAAAGATGATTAGGCTAATGGCCCCCACTATTCTTGTGTTCATACAAAACACCAGAGAGTTTCTGCTTCTTGGACTCAGAAAGTTTTTCCACTTCCATGTCTTTCATATCATACGTGAGGTCTTTATCTTGATACAGACGAAGAGTGGGGTATTCAAATACTGACATGTATCACTGTATCTCCAGCTTCATTCTCATGTCAAAATGGAACATTTTTTATGCATTGGTTATGGACAGGTGTCGAACGAATACCAGTTGATGATTAAAGGTCTTAATCACTTAAGCCACGAGTAAGTCCAGCGGTCGCGTGGAGAAGAATTCTCGAACTTTAGCCTCCCAATAGGACGAGGGCAATATTGAGCTTCCATCATTAACTTGAATTCTCCCAAATCGGCATCATGGTCAGCAGGTCGGATGGCCTCTCATCACTCAGATGCTTCCTCGGTCAAAAAATATTAGGCGATGGGGACTTTTCGGTCATTCAGACAGTTGATTCCCAAAAATACTTTCTCCAATTCCCTTAGCCAGAGATCCCATGTCGGTACCTCAGAAAATTCACCGAATTTTGGTGGGTGCACCTTAACCACTTCTTGTAGCCACTTATCTCATGATAACCCAAGTTTTGAACGCCTTGATATCCTTCTCCCGATTATAGACCTATCACCACTTGCATCTGGTCCACCACTTGAGCAAATTGGGTCATCTGGGTGACCACTTGACGAAGCATGTTGGGAACATCAGGATTATCGTTTGCCTCCACATTTCATTCTCGATCATTGTTGACAGACTCCTGTTGATTAGCCTGATTCGACATAGAACCAGAGACAGAGGGTGAAGCTTCCCTTCCGGCATTACCGCATCCACGTCTACAACCACGACCACATCCTCGACCTCCCATCAACATACTGAAAGCACATACACTCAATATACGAGGAACGAAATCATTCTAGACTTTGGTAATTCGCAAAAAGTATAATATTATAATATTAATTGAGAGTTTAGGAAACTTACAACCATGATTCACATGAAGACGTTGGCGGTACAATGATGTTACTTGCGACCAATTAACCAATGGACACAACCGGACCCAACTTAACCCGACTGCAAAGATATCCATAAATCTTACTCCGATAACATATTCTGTAAACACCCTGAGATATTCAGGGTTATTACAGCACCGTAAACCCTTTTTATAATGATTTACTAGGCTAATAAGTAAAACAAACACATTATTTAGATTGCAACAATGGAGTAATTATTACAAACTGAGTTTATTTATTCTTGGGAATAATTCGCCCTGTGTTTTGATAATCGCCTCATACAGAAGTCAGCATTTCAGTCGAAGTATAGAAGCTGTTAGGAAACTTCATACAACCTATCTATCTTGCAAAAGATATTCTAGCATATTTAGAAGTCCTTTCCTACAGCGTATTCATCAATATACAGAAGAGATAAATGAAGTTGGATACAACAAACATGTCGATGTTTTACTTAGGAAAAGTAAAACACATATAGGACTGAAGAAAACTTTAAACCGTTGTGAAAGAAACATTGTTTATTCACAAAGTATTCCCGATTAAATTAGCATGTAATGCTGATAGGACATCATTTAATATGGCTAAAAGAGACTACACTCTGAACAGTCTGAAGAGCATTTAATGCTCGTCAAAAAGAATGTCTGAAGCATTAAACGAGAATCGCCTTAATTCAAACATTCTGAAGCTGCCAATAAGAGCAGTATCAATCTCGCAAACCGGCCAACGGCTACATTTATAATGGATCTATTTCCAAAGTTATAAATAGCCCCAAGCAAGAGGACATTGCTCACTTGAAAAATATTACTTCACGAAATACATATGACGCATTAGCTCTGACAATATGAATAATTAAGCTTACAAAGAGCAGTATATTTCCTTGAGAATACAACTTCATCAAGAGAAGAAATATATAGAGTCCTCAACATAATTAACACACCTTACAGCGAACGCGCATAAAGCGTACATCTACTGTTTGATCTTATTCGACCAAACCTTACGTTGAGTTTAACTTAGCCCTGTGTGGACTAAGCCTTGCTAGTTCTGACCTGTGTGGGATGAATAGCATTGAATATGATGCTTTGATCTGTGTGAGAAGAAGCAAGTCGAATAAGCCAAGCCAATCTGTGTGAACGGCCAAAACTGATGTCGGCTATATCAATCTATGTGAACGATACAACGATGCGTTTAGTTAAAGTCACATAGTTGTGTATGCCGTGATTTTAATAAACATCTTACTCCTGTGTGGAGGACCAATGGACATAGAGAGGTTTACCTCGAACCACTTAAATCTGTGTGTATTTACGTTATGTGATTTATTATTTTCATATCTGCCTGTCTGATTTAAGTATACACATTATAAAAACCCTGTATTCACCAAGCAAACAGGAGCGTACTTAGTTGCTATTTTACAGCAAGTTAATATCAGACTTCAGCTACACAAATAACTTTGAAAAAGATACAACTTATTCAACTCCCCTTCTACGTTGTTTATTGTGTATTGAGTGGCCAACAAGTGGTATCAAAGCAGTTGATTCTATAAAGAATCGGTCGATTTTAGCTGAATCAGATTCACAAAAATCACTAACTTTTGAAAAACTTATTTTCATATTTTCATCATTTATCTTACTTATATCATGGAGACCTCGATGCATCAATAAAGTCCCTTTGTTTGCCATTAACGAATTTGATGATTAGAGAATTAGGATGGAAGCTCATCTTGCAGCAATACACGAAGAGATGATCTTCGTCATCCAGGAAGGACCAATCAAGATAATGAAGGTCAATACAGCCGCAAGAATTGATGGACAGCCTTATGCGGAGATGCTCGAGAAGGATCACAAGCAGTGTACAATAGACAATCACAAGCGTGCGAACCTAGACAATGTTGCAAAGAATGCGCTATTTGTCACTCTCGACAAAGGTACATTCTCTTAGGTAAAAAGCTGTAAAACAGCCAAAGAAATCTGGGAGAGACTCAAGCTTATTTTTGAGGGAACTGCGCTCTCGAAAGAAAACAAAATTTCCAAACTAATTTATCAATTCGAATCTTCTGAAATGAATCTTCCGAGATGCTTGAGGAGCTTGACCTCAGATTTACCGGCATTGTCGGTGAACTTAAAGCATTGGGTAAATGGTATACCCCAAAGGAGAAAATTTGATAATATTTAGATCACTCCCTGCCCAATGGGACATTAAGACCAGATCCATGCGCGTGTCCTGTAACTTAAATGATATTTCCACTTTTGATCTCTTTTATGACCTAAAGGCTTTTGAGTATGATATAGACAGGAGAGAGAAATCCGAAGAGTCACCTGCCAAGAATACAACACTGATTGCTGTATCTGACAAGAGACATAGTTCCGCCCCCAGCATATCTAAATCAGCATGCAAGTCAACAGACAACAACGATGACATCTTGTCGCAAGATGAAATGGACCTGCTCATGCATAAATTCCGGAAGTTCATCAAGCAGTCGGGAAAGGCCCCACACAGACTCAATCCATATAACAAGGTGAGTTCTGAATCACCTTCGCTGGAGATTCCAACTTGTGTTACAACTTTAGGAAACCAGGATGTTATGCGAATAAATGTCCTCATCCCAAAGTACAAAAGTTGCCCGAAGCTGAGCAATAAGAAAAGAATGATAAAAGGAGCATATGGCGTAACAAGCTCAAGGCCCTGATTGGAGAATCAGAAGCCTCGCCCGCATCTACCAAGACCGAAGAGCGCCTACAGGTAATCACTGACAGTGACTCCTCCGACGATGAAATAGAGGATAAAGCATATATGTGCTTTATGGATAAAGAGGTAGAGGATGATGATGACAACGATGATGAGGTAAGCTCAACCTCAACTATTCCTATCAATGTATCGCATATGTTTGAAAATATGATGAATGAGTTTAAAACCATTCAAAAAGCCCATGAGATGCTCAAACAGGAAAACATACAGCTCGACATTTCAATCTTAGAGCTGAAAGATGAAAATGATTCACTAAAGAATAATTGTGAAAATATGTCTTTAGATTGTGAAAACAGCAAAATTACTCAAGAAAACCTTATGGCAAGCAATCATCGACTTGCAACAAAACTAAATGAGGTAAAATCTCATAATAATTGAAAGACAAATGATTATGCTTTGTTAGAAACAAAAATTCAAATTCTCGAAAAATGACAAGGAGAACTTGAGACCATCATTAAATCATTTGAAAAATCATCTAGAAGGATGGAAGACATTGGTAGCATGCCCACGATAAACGTGGCTTAGGATATGACTCGTTCTCCCACAAGAGAAAGTCTAGTATGGTGTTTGTCAAGGGACTGGAACCTATTCCTGAACCCGAAGAGGCTCCGAGTCCCGTAAAGGTCACAACTGCCCCACCTCAGACAGCAAAGGCTGTGATTCCGCCCCCAAGTTCCTATCATAAGCAGTGGAAATCCCAGCCTCGCAGACCTATAAGACGCAATGTAAATCACTAACAGTATGCTCCCCGAGGATACCATCAGCGTCAGTAACCAGCCAGAAAGAAGGCCGTATCTAAGTATCAAAGGTATGCACCATAGTACTATCAAAAATACAGTGCACCTAGATACTGGGTACAGGAACCCCAGTATCCATCCAGGAAGCAGGCTGCCGCGCAGTTTCATCATCAACAAACCTCGGAACCCAAGAGTGAGCATTTTTTCTTTGAGGCTCCAACTGGAAACCTAGAAGACAAGCATTGAGGCCAAAAAAAAAATAGTTCCCCTTCGAGACGACAACCGTACTAGAACCAAAACCCTAGATTTTACCTTTATAATAATCAGGATTACAAAGACTACATGTATGCCCCAGGTAAATATCACAGAACAGGACGAAAAGTAACCTACAGCAAACCAATTGCTGTCAGGCAAATTTGGATACCAAAAGGCACTAACAACTATCGACCCAAAAATCAAAGGGGACCTAAATCTACCTAATTTCATTGATTACAGGACATCAAGGAGAAGGACATCTGGTACTTCGACAGCGGATGTTCTCGGCACATGACATGAGATATCAGCAAGCTGTCATATTAGGTAGAAGGTCGTGGTCCAAAGGCGCGATTCGATGACAAATCTAAAGGGAGAACAAGATGAAAGGAATCCTGCTTATAGGAAAGTTTAAATTCACCGAAGTAGCCTATGTTGAAGGATTACAATATAATCTACTTAGTATTATCCAGTTGTGACAAACAGTTCTCGGTCACACCCTATGTAGATCACTGTAGGGTGAATGACATCAAGACCAAGCAAGCCATCCTTATAGGAAATCGGCCAGGTAACATGTATATTGCTGACTGGAAGCCCACAAGCTTCCTTATTCCATGTTTTGTTTCCAAAGGTACTACGAATCAAAGCTGGCTATGGCACGAAAGGATGTCTCATATCAACTTCAAGACCATCAACAAGCTCGATGGACAGGGAATTATCAGAGGCTTGCCCGATGTGTCATTTCATAAAAAAAACGTCCGTGGACCCTGTTAGAAAGGCGAGCATGTTAAGACCACCCTGAAAAACAAGTCATATCTTTCCATCCATAGGGTATGAATTTTCTACATATGGACCTCTACGGCCCTGTAGACCCTGTAAGTTTGGGAGGTAAGAAATACTATCTCATTATTGTTGATGATTTTTCAAGGTATGCTTGAACAATCTTCCTGAACAGAAGGAAAGATACCATCTCAAAGTTGCTAGATCACCTGAAAAAAGCTGCAGAATGAGAAAGGGTTGAGTATTGTATCCATTCATTTCGACAGAGGCATATAATTCACAAATCGCTTTAAAGAGCAATATTGTGCGAACAATGGTATACAACACGAATACTCAGTAGCCCAGACTCCTCAATAGAATGGTGTTGCCAAGCATAAGAACCGGGCGCTGAAAGAAGAAACAAGGACCATATTATTCGCAAGCGAGTTGCCATAGTGTTTTTGAGGAGAAACAACAAATACAGCGTGCTATACACAAAAATATTGTGCATCAACAAGCATCACAAAAAATAGCATATGAGGTATGAAATAATAAATCTCCAATGGTTGCATACTTTCACATTTTTGGATGCAGGTGTTACGTGCTAAACAATGTGAAGGATCAACTGAAGACATTCGATGAAAAGTCGGATGAGGGTATTTTCATTGGATACTCCTCTGTCAGCTAAGCTTTCAGGATATTTAATAAACAAAAGCTGACAATAGAGGAATCCGTCCATGTAGTATTTGATGAACCCCATTGTGGCCCTACAAGAGTAAAAGACATAACCCAAAGCATTTAGACACTTTATATTGATAATACCCAAACTCCAATAGAACTAGTCGTGGACCTAAAAACTAATCCCGCCACTGTAGGAACAGAAGCAGTTGAAGCTGATGCTGTACAAGCTGAAGTTGAGGCTACTGTTCAATTAAATACAGCACGGGATGCCAAACTATAACGTGACAGGAGGTGGCTAAGAGATCAGCCCCAGGATTTAATAATTGGAGATATTGATGCCGGAGTAACCACACATAGGAAAATACATAGTACACAAGGTACTGTACTTTGTGCATAGGAAGAGACAGATTATGAGAAGTCTCAATTCCCTATATGGAAATATCAATCCGAACTTAGGAGACTCGCTATGTGCACCCTAGCTGTATTCTTATCCCAGTCCAAACCTGTTTCAACCAATGAAGCTGTGAATAATTCTCACTGGATCACTTCGATAGAAGCAGAGCTCAATGGTTTTGAATGGAATAATGTTTGGTACCTAGTTCCTAGGCCAACACATCAATCAGTCATAGGAACCAAATGGGTATTCAGAAACAAAAAGAATGAAAATGGACTTGTGATCAGGAACAAATCCAGACTAGTAGCCTAAGGATACAGGCAGGAAGAATGAATCGACTCTGATGAAACCTTTGCACCCGTAACCTGACTATAATCCATAAGGATATTCCTCGCATTCGCCGCTCACAAGAACTTTAGTGTATATCAAATGGATGTTAAGAGTGTATTCCTGAATGGATACCTTGCTAAAGAAGTCTATGTTGAACAACCACTATGTTTGTCAACACTGAAGGCGGAGACCTTGTATATAGGATAATAAAAGAACTGTGTGGACTCTAGCAAGCACCTAGAGCCTGGTATGAAATCCTGTCACTGTATCTGATCAAAAATGGATTTGAGAAAAGTGTTGTCGACAAAACCCTCTTTAATATATAGGATGGTGACGATCTACTTATGGTTCAAATATATGTCGATGATATCATATTTGGTTCAATTAACCTTGATTTATGTCAGAGGTTCTCTCATCTCATGCAAAGTAAATTTGAAATGAGTATGATGGGAGAACTTGGTTATTTTCTAGGATTGCAGGTGAAACAACTACCTACAGGTATATTTATCAACCAAAACAAATACAGCAAGGAGCTGCTCATAAATTTGGAATGAATATCTCCAATTGATCATCCACCACCATGAGCACTTTCACACAGATAAGTGCTGACAAAGCTGGTAAGCCGGTTGATCAATCACTCTACAGGAAGATAATAGGCTTACTCCTGCACCTAACAGCCAGTAGGCCTGATATCCAGTTTGCTGTAGGAGTGTGTGCTCAGTACCAGGTTGCACCTAAAGAGTCACACTTCACCACAACCAAACGAATCCTTAAGTACTTAAAAGAAACGATCGATGTAGGATGTGGTATCCTAAGGAAGGAGGATTCGATTTGGTAGGTTACAGCAACTCGGATCTCGGAAGCTGTAAGCTGGATAGGAAGAGTACATGCGGCATTTGTCACTTCCTTGGACCCAGACTTGTGTCATGGTTCAGTAAGAAACAATTGGCCAACACACTTTCTACAGTTGAGTCGGAATATTATGCTTCTGGAAGTTGCAACAGCAGTTACAAGATTATGGTATCCATGCCAGAGAGACACCAATCATGTGCGATAGCATGGGTGCAATTGCAATCACGCACAACCCTGTATTGTACTCGCGAACTAAGCATATTGATATAAAGCATCATTTCATCAGGAATCATGTTGAGAATAAATATGTTAGGATCGAGATTCATACAGAAATCCAGTTAGCCGACATATTTACAAAACTTCTCAGCACCACCAGATTCTCCATACTTCGCCAAGAATTAGGAATGCTACAACCAGACTCCCTGTAAGTTATTACATTTTACTCGTCAATTGAGGGGGAATGTTGTAAGACCCATAAATACAGTATCCACTTTAATTAATTGCACACTCAGAAACTCCAACTTGTATCTTTACTATAGGAAGAAGAAGGCATATAACCTTCCTACAGATGATGTGTACATTAATTAAAGGAGGAATTCAATATGACCTAAGAATATAGTATTAATCCAAAATTGCTGTAAGAATTGAATCTTGTATGTACCTTTTAAGGGGAACGCTATATTTTTGCGGATACAACACATACACTATAGGATATCAATTAATATTATAATCATATCGAAATTCATACTTATACGTACATGCATTGTGTGAATTTAAAATGATTTATCTTTCAATACTGAAGAGACACCTGGACTTTAATACCTTAAAAATCGCGATTTCAAAATTCAAACTATCGTTTTGTGCAATAGTGGAAGACGAACTGTGTCAGAAGTGGGACCGCTCATTAATTTCGAAAATGGCGATTAGACTTACAAGTTACATCTGAATCCATCCTGTACATTCATTTAAGATACAGTCCCCATCCCTTAAATATAACCATTCACTGTATACCTAGTCTTCCCTGCACCCTGTAAAATGGCAAGTATGTTGATATGCAGATTCTTTACGCTTTGTGCATATTATTGCGCCTACAGCACATAGACTACATACTTTCTAGCTATATACTTACGTCTTTTTCAATCTATTTCTATAAAAATGTCTTCTTCCCAAACTCCATCTTTCTAAACTAAGAAGAAGGACTTAATCATCGATGGAAGAATCTTTGCACGCTCAATTTTGCAGGAGCGTATAGTTTCTGGGGATGAAGATGTGGCTGGGATGAACCTTGTGGTATACCGTGTGAGGTAAACCAGACTCTACCGTTTGGGTAGCCTTCATCTGGAAAGCTATGGTGAGTAGATTGTTGAAGAGTTCTTTGTTGACGCCGAGTTTCAATATGCATCTTGCAAGAAGGGTTCTGAAGTCACTACCATCGTAAGCACCGTCCAAGATGAAGATATAACCGTAAACCGGAAACTCCTTGAATGTTTGTATAGACTCCCCTCTGATGGACTGACATTGGAGGAGCTGGAGTCGTATGGATATGAGGAGCTTTTGAAGACTTATTGGGATTTGTTCACTGGGAACTCCCAACATTCTCAAGTTCATTTGTCTTGTCACAAGAAGAACTTCCCCCTGTCCTATCTTTATTTTCATGATTTATGCTGCAGGGTGGTTGAGAACAGAACTGGTGCATTCGAGATGTGCACAAGCCTTCGTTTCAGGATGATGGTGGCCATCAAAGGTGAACTGGTGCCAGATCATCTTGAAATGGCTTCAGGAGGAAGCATCAAAGCCTGACTCTGCCACAAAATATTTTGGCCTCGTATTGAACGACATCCTGACTAGTTGTGGCATACAGCAGTCAGCAAATGCCAAGAAGATTCTTGCCGGGAAGTTCGTTGGTGGCGAAGCCATCAGTGTTCAACAAGGAGTCATTTCTCGCCAACAGGACCAATCCCTTCTCCCTCCCAAAATCCAGAGATCACAGGGATATTACTGACCTTCCATCCAACTCCAAATCCGTTGATAGCAAGAATAAGGATGTCAGCAACAGATGAAGCGTTAAGAAGAAGCAGAAAACCAAGATATCTGCGAAGCCGAAATCTGTTTCTACAGCAAACCCAATGGCTACAGCGGCCACTGAGGCAATCCTGCATGTATCTGCCGAAGTAGAAATCCCACAGGTCACAACCCCTAAGGAAGGAACTATGGATGCTCCCACAGCAGATCCTAAGCCCATTGAGGCTCGTATGACCATACGTTCATGAAGATAGAAGGAAATGGTGAATCAGATGCCCCTTTGGAGTCAACAAGCACCACTCCAAACAGGGCACCCACCCCTATATGGAGTCCCTCTCCCAACAGGGCATCCCCCCTGTTAGTGATCCCAATTCTCCACAGGTTCCATCACCTATCGAGAATCTCAACCGAACAGCAGAACCCACTACTGTTCGGAGTCCCTGCACGACTGATATCATAAATAACACTATCATTCACCTCCTGATAGAGGAAGTCTTCGAGCACTTCAAAGTATGGAAATCATACATGGTCTCCCCCTACGACACCCTGTACAACTGGGAGGACTGGAAGGAAGAAGAGTTGTTCGCTTTGGAAGTGACGGACTTTCAAAACGTCGAAGTCCTGATCCAGTGGGATGACCACCTCTGCCAAGAACTTATATCTTCACACTTTCTGGCAAAGGAGAAGACAAGACTGAAAGGGAAATCTCCTTCCACTGACAAGACCAAGAGCCCGAGTCACCACTCCGACTCTAACAAAGACGATGATGACCTTCAGACAGGTCTGAGGCTGAGCCGTGAGGAGGCTCATGAGAATGAATTTGCTTAGTCCAAGGTTATAAATGGCCAAGGAACGTCTTCCGAGCATCCCCCATCAGCACCCAGCCAGGAGGATTCAGTCCCTCCGCCAGAAGCTGATGTGACCCGCGACATCCGACAAGAGGAATCAGTCTCTCTTAAGGAACAGACGATTGTTGAGATCCAACAGGAGGACCCAGTCCTTCCTGTACTGCAGTCTACCGAATCCGAATAGAGACAGGAGGAATCAGTCCCCTCTGTCTCTCCATTGACTCAAGCAGAACCATCTGAGGTTCCGGTTTTGCAAACTACACCCACTCATATCCAACCAAGATCACCATCTGGATCGGACGAAGATCTCCTTTATGCTGATGACGCGCCCCAAAGGCCCCATCATAATGTAGTGCTCAAATATCTTGGAGAATCTTCAAACTCCAAACTCGCGCACCCCAACTCTCTACACATAGAGGCATGCATAGAACAACTTGAAGCCATCGGTCGCTAAACTGTCTTCTTACAGGATGTCGTCAAGGCCCTATACAATGTCGTGAAGGAACTCGACTGGATAAAGGAAATTGTTCAGTACGAGCTCCCAAAGCGGCAGAGGGCCATTACGGACGTGGAAGAGGCTTTCCGCCTCATGCCCACAACATTATGGCAAGCCCCCAACCTAATGAAGCAGCATCAGGAGCGAATTCTGAAACAGGAGCAAGAGAAGTTATGTGTCATTGAGGCCAAGACTGTTGACGCCCTTGAATTAACAGGATCCAAGCTCAGTGCACATGATCAAAATATGGATGACCTGACTGCAGTGGTTGCGACCCTGATAGAATGTGTCACTGATCTTAAGGACAGGCCGAATCAATAGTGTAACAACCCCGTCCGAGGTCGGAATTGTTATAGCGCCGTGGGTAAGAACGATTCGAATGGTTTCGAACAGGTGGATTAAATTGTAATTTATACATAAAGCACGATCAAATACTTGCTTAGCGACTTTAGGGACAAGAACATTTCGAACGGTTTGTAATTAAGATTCAAAACTCTTAAATTTCCGACCTACAATGAGGAAATCATGATAATCGGCATCAGGGGTATTCATTCTAATTGAAATAACACCGAAACCCCTAATAAAATCTCTTAGAGAACTTTTATCGGACACTTCATGGACGGTATCCGATTACGGTGATTCGAGAAAGATTTAATTTCCATTCTGCTATAATCCATAAGAAAAGCCCTAGGATACTTGATATATAACTATTTACGAAGTCTGAACAATAATTCATCATTAATATAGAAAAATATGTTTATGATTCAGGGCCAGATTACCTCCAATCCAGCGAAAACCGCTGAAATCGGCTGAAGAGGACTAGCTAATTTGATTCTCGGGCGTTGATTATGCTTTTATACTGCTCGAAACTGGGTCGGAATGGAATTCCAAAGTGAGGATTGAAGCCCTCTGTTCTTCACGGCTGAAATGCCATGAAAATGGCTGAAAAACGAGTTTCTAACACAAAAAAGAAGCATCTAGGTCGGTTTAAGGGCAAAGTGGTAATTTGCCTCGCGGGAGAATGATACTCTTGTCTTATTTCTATCATAACTTGTTCATATAGATTGACTCGTTGTCTGTTCCATTGGAAAGCTAACTCAATAATATACAATTTCAGTAAATTATTATAATTTTTGGATTTTTCCTGAATTTATAGTGACTGATCAAAGTTAGTCCTCGCGCACAGTGCCTTCCAGATAGGTCCATGCTCGTTTTTATTGACACCCTTGTGGTACTCCATTTATATTTTGAATGGTCCAATCATATAATACTCGAAACAAGAATGTAAATCTCCAGGCCGATTAAAAGATCCAGCCACAGTTCGATCGGCGAGTCTATAATGTTCCTCGAAACATCGAGAAACAATGAAAAGGTCATTGAGATGTTGAAGTGAATTCTTAAGGTCTCATAATAAACTTTAAAATATTCTAACGAGTACGATTGAACCTGAAATTATTAAGATGACCCATAATGATATTGCAGATCGGGTTTACATCAGCAGTCAGAATTAAAATATAGAAAAATACATGGGTAAGTAAAAGTAATATATATGGGATTATGAGTTTTGCAACGAGAATAGTGCCAATCAATCACTAATCTCGAGATAACATATAGGAGGTCGTATAATCGATACGTGTCGATATTCAGAATCCCGAGAATTCAACGATAAGTTAATAATGAAGAATGGCAACAGTTATGAGTTCAACAAAACGACAATATAATTCATAAAACGGGTAATTAATTAGAAGTTATTTATGGGTAAAAATCTGGGGTCTCACACCCTCTTCCCTAAAAAAAAGTTTCATCCCAAAACTTAGACATAATTGGCTCAGTGCAGCATTGTAACACCCCCAAAATCTCTCGAGGTATTACAGTGCCGTGAATCCCATTTGGGACCCACAAGGCTAGTTAGAAAAATAGGCAATTTAAGAAAATCGCTATAAAACATTAAGTTCAAGGTTTACATAACATGAGCCGAAAGATTTTAAGGAAAAATGTAATTCGAAGTCCAATTATTACACAACAAAGGTTTTTCAAAAGAAAACAAATTTATTTCAATTTAAGCAGCGACTAGAGAGAATTCCAACACCGCTCAACTCTGACCGGACCCCTCGGGAATGTCCTGCACATGATGAACAATTTTACCTGGTATGACGAATCATACCAGGTAACCAGGGTCAGAGAATGCATACCAATTAATAGCTACTAACAACGATATACGCCATTTTTATAATCACAGTATCTAGTAATTAACAGGGAATATTTCATCATTCAATCGACGTTCTCTCTCTCTTTTATCACATAAGCCCCAAGGTCGCAACCAAGGGTCACGGAAGTATCCACTCGGGAATACCCCAGAACGTAGGCGCCCAATTCGGGTCTTACCCCCTAACACATTTCCACACGGGTACCATACAGGTTTTATCCCCAACACATCGGCCCATTTATAACATATTTTTAGAGAAAGACAAACGTCGGCATTCATCAAAATGGCACATACGCACATACGGTATAACATTAATATTAGAAAATTCTCTAGCAAGATTTCACTTGCCTGTGATCCGATAGTAGGTGCTTTGCGATAAACGGAGTCCCCACGCCCGCTCGAGCTTAACCTAACCACGTAATATCTAATTAACACCTCGTGCGGATCATGATGAATAAAACTAGTCTCCCTTTCCTAATCGGATTCCTAGCGTAGTTTTAATTGTCGATATTAGTATCGTTTCTAAGTTCGTAAGTATTGTGTACCATTATTCCGTTCAATTCTACAGTTAATATTAGATATATATCGATTTGCTCAACAAGATTATCCCTATCATTTTTCGGTTGTCGACAAATGATCATAGCATAATCGAATCTCATGCTTTCTATTTCTATTCTATATTCTGAATACTACGATCGACGGATTCTATTACACAATAACTTTGGTGGTTCGATATCCAATACTGATTATACTATCGAATTGTTTTCCTTAGTTCACTAAGTGTTAAAAATGACAAGGTAAGGGTGGGTACAACAATGGAATAAACAGTGACGGATTACTACGAATTATCCTACAATTGATTAGTCAAATTTTGCATTCCTAGTGATGATTTGAAATGAAATTTCGTATGATAGATATGATTTGCATGAAATGAAACATATGAGAAACGATAACTCCGGTCACTATAATTCCATTCGAAAGGTTGTCTACGAAGGATGGCAAAATCTAGCCAATACCCGCAATTTAATAAATATATATAAGAGAACATCGAAGATATAACTCCAGGGATTGGTGGCTTACCTTATTGGAAGAACAATAATGAAGAGAGTTGGCGAATCCACAAGAACTACGAGGAGAAATGAGAAGTGACTTGAACAACTTGGATAATCTTCATCGGAGCTCAAGAAACCACTTCCTCAGTGTTAATTCAAGTATAAAAGAGGCTAAGAACCGAGTATAAGGCTAGGATGCTCTCAAAGGGTGTTATCTTGTAGTGTTGGGTCGTGCAAATGAAGAAGGGAATTGTCATTTTATAAAACTTGGTTTTGCTAACGTACGTTAATGATAATGGTGTTACGTACGTAAGGCTTATTACGTACGTAACAGTGTAATGACAACGTACGTAAAGACCTCCACTGCCCGAAATGTGCCTAAGTGTTACGTACGTTAAATTTGGGACATAACGTACGTTACGAAGAGTTGACTCGTTTGTCCTCTAGCCCGCCGAAAGTAGCTCCGTCCTTGTCAAAAGAAAGATTCTGGTCGGACGATTGACTCACCTGTTACGTACGTAATATAGCTTCCTTAACGTACGTAACAATCGAAGTATAGCGTACGTTAGGCATAAGTTGTAGCGCGCGTTAGACAAAACTCTAACGCGCGTTAGACATAAACTCTAGCGTGCGTTAGACATAAACTCTTTAGCCACATATCACATTCTAACCATCTCGGGGTGACCATCCTTTCCACTCGTCAACAATTATCAGGGAACAAGACGTTGGCCACCGTCATATTCGCACCGACGATCATCCCACGGTGTCAAGGCGTGTCACCTCCGTTTCATTTAAATCGCACAATCATATAGCACTTAATGGAATACATAAATAGAAATGACGTCACATTACAAAAATTCACACAGTACAAAGTAATCAAGCATGAAATACTGGAGGTATTACACATCACCCCCTTAAAAATAGTTTCATCACGAAACTTAAGAAAATAACTCAGGATGACTCTCTTTCATGCTCGACTCGGTTTCCCAAGTCGCTTCTTCCGTGCCGTGGTGCGACCACTGAATCTTCACGAGGGGTATGGCTTTATTTCTTAACATCTTCACACGCCGATCCAAAATGGCGATCGGTACCTCTCTAAAGGTAGCGTCATCGGAAATTTCCACTTCTTCGAAATTGAGCTTGTGACTCGGGTCATAGACATATTTCCTTAATAGGGAGACGTGAAAGACGTTATGCACTCCATCCAGATACGGCGGTAGAGCTAATCGATACGCGAGCTTCCCTACCCGGTCCAATATCTCAAACGGACCTATAAATCTCGGGCTTAACTTTCCCTTCTGGCCGAAAAGCCGGATACCCCGCATAGGTGATACATTGACCCAAACATGATCCCCGACCGTAAACTCTAACGGTCGCTGTCGGTTTTCAACATAAGATTTCTGCCGGCTCTGTGCGGCTAGCATGTGCTTTCGAACGGTAGAGATCTTCTTAATGGATTCCTGGATAAGATCTAACTCGGTAACCGCTGTGTCGGAGGCATCATCCCAGCATAACGGCGACTTGAATCTTCACCCATACAGGGCCTCAAACGGTGCCATGCCTATACTTACATGCCAGCTGTTGTTGTACGAGAACTCCACCAATCCCAAATGTCTAGCCCAATCCTTACCCCAATCGAGCACACATGCCCTCAACATATCTTCCAAGGTTTGAATTGTATGCTCGGTCTGTCCATCTGTCTGAGGGTGATAAGTCGTGCTAAAGTGTATTTGGGTCCCCATAGCTTTATGGACGGCTTTCCAAAAACGAGGCACATATCTGGTATCCCTATCCGAAATGATGGATGAGGGAACGCCATGTCACCTTACGATCTCTCTGATGAAAATGATGGCCAGTTGCTCTGTCCCGGTTGTCTCCTGAATAGAAATGAAATGTGCCGATTTTGTCAATCGATCAACAATGACCCAAATTGTATCCTTTCCTCCCACTGCCGTAGGTATCTCAGTGACAAAATCCATTGATATGCTCTCCCACTTCCACTCCGGGATGGGTAGGGGTTGCATAATTCTGGCTGGTCTGCGGTGTTCAATCTTTACTTGCTGGCACGTCATACATCGGGGGACGAACCTAGAAACTTCCCATTTCATAGTCTTCCACCAAAAACTCTGTCGCAAATCCTTGTACATCTTGCTTGCTCCGGGGTGAATAGAATAGGGAGTGGAGTGCGCCTCCTTCAGTATAGTTTGCTTCAGCCCGTCATTCGGTGGAATACAGATCCTGTTCTTGAACCTCACCAAATCACCCTGAATCTTATAATCGGAAACATCTCCTTCCTCGATTCTTGCACCAATCGCATGTAATTCAGGATCTTCTATCTGTGCTAGACGTATCTCGTCTAGTAAGGACGAAAGTATGTTGATTGAGCATAATTGTCCTTGCCTCCGTTGTATCCATACTTCGGTGTTGCTTCTCCTGATGTCTTCTCAGCTTTGGGCTGAATTTATCTTTGGATACCATTACCTCTTGTGTAGTTTTCCGACTAAGAGCATCGGCTACCACATTGGCTTTTCCAGGATGATAAGAGATTTCCACATCGTAGTCCTTGATTAGCTCCAACCAACGCCTGTGTCTCATGTTTAATTCTCTCTGAGTGAAGATATATTTCAAACTCTTATGATCCGTGAAAACATTACAAGTAACTCCGTAGAGATAGTGCCTCCAAATCTTGAGGGCATGCACCACTGCGGCTAGCTCCAAGTCATGCGTCGGGTAATTTACTTTGTACGGCTTAAGTTGTCAGGATGCGTACGCAACGACTCTGACATTCTGCATGAAAACACACCCTAGTCTGTGCTTGGATGCATCCGTGTATATAATGAATCCTTCTGTATCCTGTGGTAACACTAGTACTGGTGCAGTAGTTAGCCTACTCTTGAGCTCGTCAAATCTCTTCTGGCAGTCTGCAGTCCATACAAATTTGGTGCTCTTCCTCAGTAGGTTCGTTAATGGTCGGGCGATACAGGAAAAAGCCTCGACGAATCTTCGATAGTAATCCGCCAGTCCTAGGAAACTCCTAACCTTCTTGACGTTCTTCGGCGGTTCCCAACTCATTATTGTCTCGATCTTTTGTGGGTCGACCTTGACACCTTCTGCCGAGACATGTCCGAGAAAAATTACCTCCGGCATCTAGAATTCGCACTTGGACAATTTCGCATAAAGTTGGCGTTGCCTTAACACGCTCAGCACTTGCCTCAAATGTTCCTCGTGTTCCTGTAGGCTTCGAGAATATATCAGGATGTCGTCGATAAAAACCACCACGCATTTATCGAGGAAATCAATCAAAACTCTATTCATCAGTTCCATGAAAACGGCTGGGGCATTAGTCAACCATAATGATACCACGATATACTCGTAATGCCCATACCTCGACCGAAATGCAGTCTTGGGTATATCTTCCTCCTGAATCCTCAATTGGTGATATCCGGACCGTAAATCGATCTTTGAAAACACGACTGCCCCTTGTAATTGATCCAAGAGGTCATCAATTCTTGGTAGTGGATAACGATTCTTGATAGTAACCTTATTCAGCTCCCTGTAGTCGATGCACAAGCGTAGAGAGTTGTCTTTCTTCTTGACGAAAAGTACCGGCGCGCCCCACGGTGAGGTGCTCGGGCGGATCAACCCTTTCTCCAGTAGGTCTTCGAGCTGTATCTTTAATTCCTTCATCTCGGCCGGTGCCATCCTGTAAGGAGCTTTGAAAATAGGTCTCGTCCCCGGCTTGAGTTCAATGGAAAGGTCAACTTCTCGGTGCGGTGGCAGCCCTGGTAGTTCATTGGGAAAAACGTCTGGAAACTCATTCACCACCGGAATGTTTGTGATTGTAAGTTGTGAAGTATCCTCTCGAAGAACATAACTCCAATTGTACTCACTTCGAGGGCTGCAGGAGGCTTCTGATGCGATAATACTGAGAGACCCTTTCGTACTAAAGAGTTCACATCCGCTGATGACATGGGTGGTACCGTCATGCGCCGAAATGGAACTAGTCAAGTCGTAGGTATCCAAGATCGTTCTGTGCAATGGCATCCAGTCCATACCTAATATGATATCTTCATTCTGGAGCGGAAAGACCATAAGATTAGTGGTCTAACTATGATTCTCGATGCAGATCCGACAGTCTCGAACCTTTTGATCGCCGCCTAGTCTACTACCCTCGGGTAGTTTAACAGTAAAGGGCTCACAAGGTACACAAACAAGATTTAAGCGTTCAACCCATTCCACAGATATAAACGACTGGGTGGCTCCGGTATCAAATAGTACATGCACTGGCTGAGAGTTAACAAGAAGAGTACCTGAGATAGCTGGCGTAGACTGACCATCCGTAGCCCTCATCTCAAATACACGGGACGGCACTGACTCTGAAAGGGACGAAGTACCTCCGCTGCGCCCACGGCCTCGTCCGGCACCGTGTAGCAGTGGTTGATTCTGGTGGGATGGAGCTCGGTAGTTGGAAACAGCAGGCGTCCTGGGGGATTGCACAGAGCCTTGTTGACTTGGTTGGGAAGCTGGGTTCTGAGTGGAATTGGCCCGCCAGCAGTAACGAGACATGTGCCCACTCTTTCTGCAAGTGAAACATTTGGTAGCCATCTTCTGACACCGATCCTTAGTATGCCCGGTCATGCCACAATTGAAACAGTCCCTACGATAAGGCCGATCAGATACACCCTTCTGTTGGTACGAAACCGCCGACTTAAAAGAAGATGCGGGCCCCAAATTCGCCTTGTTGTTGCTCCCAGGCTGAACTGATGTCTTCTGCTTCTTCGAGTTATGCCCGGTGTCGGTATTAACAACTATACTGGCATATGCTGTGACTACGTCTTCGTATGCCCTCAGGGTCGTGCAGTGAAATCCGGCGGCATAGCGTTGTGCATCCTCCGGCAACCTCTGTGCAAGGTGGCATATTCGTTGATCTTCTGATGGAACCATCTGGGAGATGTAACTTAGTTCGGTTCGGTAGGCCCGAATGATCTCTGGTACTGGCATGTTCTGAGGTCCGGCACTGAAAAAGTCTCGTGCGCAAGCAGTTCGAGCTGATCTGGGACAGTACTCGCTCCGTAGTAGTTGGGCAAATTTGGTCCACCCGACCACTCGGTCCTCTGGCTTGTAAGTCCTCCACCAACGTGCAGCAGTGTCACGGAGTTGATTAATCCCAAGCGGCACCTTCCAGTTCTCTGGGCATCCGATCACTTCGAAGGCAGTCTCTATTTCAGAAATCCAGTCGTCCACGTATTTCTCTCCTGTCCCGTCAAATAATGGAGGCCTAGCCTTCAGCATTTCTCCCAACCATTGGTCTCTTCCTGCGTTTTCTTCCACATTGATGACCGGTATCCGTTCCGCCTGGTTGACCTGAGCAATTCCCATGGCGATAGCCTGGGCAAGGGCCTGAACAAAAGCTGGGGCCATGCCCCCCGGGTTGTTATTCTGGCGTTCCGCCTCCTAATCGTTTTGATTAACTGGTGGCGGCTGGCCCCCAACAGGTTGGGTCTCGGCAGTGTTCCCGTCCTCATTGTGGTTCGCGGCGGAACCCTGAGCGTCATTCACCACCCTCCTAGCTCCTCGGCGTGCCATCACTGACGGTATTAATCTAAAGCCAGTCCCATACACAGTTTACAATTAAATGTAGTACATAGACAGAAACACACATATCACTTACTTTGCATTCCCATGAGGAGTTTCGATCGCTTGGAGTGTTGGACTTTGAAAAATTAGGAGAAATTTTATTCAAACCAGGAGGTTCGCTCTGATACCATTTTCTGTAACACCCCCAAAATCTCTCGAGGTATTTCAGTGTCGTGAATCCCACATGGGACCCACAAGGCTAGTTAGAAAAATAGGCAATTTAAGAAAATCGCGATAAAACATTAAGTTCAAGGTTTACATAACCTGAGCCGAAAGATTTTAAGGAAAAATGTAATTCGAAGTCCAATTATTACACAACAAAGGTTTTTCAAAAGAAAACAAATTTATTTCAATTTAAGCAGCGACTAGAGAGAATTCCAACACCGCTCAAGTCTGACCGGACCCCTCGGGAATGTCCTGCACATGATGAACAATTTTACCTGGTACGACGAATCATACTAGGTAACTAGGGTCAGAGAATGCATACCAATTAACATCTACTAACAACGATATACGCCATTTTTACAATCACAGTATCTAGTAATCAACAGGGAATATTTCATCATTCAACCGACGTTATCTCTCTCTTTTATCACATAAGCCCCAAGGTCGCAACCAAGGGTCACGGAAGTATCCACTCGGGAATACCCCAGAACGTAGGCGCCCAATTCGGGTCTTACCCCCTAACACATTTCCACACGGGTACCATACAGGTTTTATCCCCAATATATCGGCCCATTTATAACATATTTTTAGAGAAAGACAAACGTCGGCATTCATCAAAATGGCACATACGCACATACGGTATAACATTAATATTAGAAAATTCTCGAGCAAGATTTCACTTGCCTGTGATCCGATAGTAGGTGCTTTGCGATAAACGGAGTCCCTACGCCTGCTCGAGCTTAACCTAAGCACGTAATATCCAATTAACACCTCATGCGGATCATGATGAATAAAACTAGTCTCCCTTTCCTAATCGGATTCCTAGCGTAGTTTTAATTGTCGATATTAGTATCGTTTCTAAGTTCGTAAGTATTGTGTACCATTATTCCGTTCAATTCTACAGTTAACATTAGATATATATCGATTTGCTCAACAAGATTATCCCTATCATTTTTCGGTTGTCGACAAATGATCATAGCATAATCGAATCTCATGCTTTCTATTTCTATTCTATATTCCGAATACTACGATCGACGGATTCTATTACATAATAACTTTGGTGGTTCGATATCCAATAATGATTATACTATCAAATTGTTTTCCTTAGTTCACTAAGTGTCAAAAATCACAAGGTAAGGGTGGCTACAACAATGGAATAAACGGTGACGGATTACTACGAATTCTCCTACAATTGATTAGTCAAATTTTGCATTCCTAGTGATGATTTGAAATGAAATTTCGTATGATAGATATGATTTGCATGAAACGAAACATATGAGAAACGATAACTCCGGTCATTATAATTCCATTCGAAAGGTTGTCTACGAAGGTTGGCAAAATCTAACCAATACCCGCAATTTAATAAATATATATAAGAGAACATCGAAGATATAACTCCAGGGATTGGTGGCTTACCTTATTGGAATAAGAATAATGAAGAGAGTTGGCGAATCCACAAGAACTACGAGGAGAAACGAGAAGTGACTTGAACATCTTGGATAATCTTCACCGGAGCTCAAGAAACCACTTCCTCAGTGTTAATTCAAGTATAAAAGAGGCTAAGAACCGAGTATAAGGCTAGGATGCTCTCCAAGGGTGTTATCTTGTAGTGTTGGGTCGTGCAAATGAAGAAGGGAATTGTCATTTTGTAAAACTTGGTTTTGCTAACGTACGTTAATGATAATGGTGTTACGTACGTAAGGCTTATTACGTACGTAACAGTGTAATGACAATGTACGTAAAGACCGCCACTGCCCGAAATGTGCCCACGTGTTACGTGCGTTAAATTTGGGACATAACGTACGTTACGAAGAGTTGACTCGTTTGTCCTCTAGCCCGCCGAAAGTAGCTCCGTCCTTGTCAAAAGAAAGATTCTGGTCGGACGATTGACTCACCTGTTACGTACGTAATATAGCTTCCTTAACGTACGTAACAATCGAAGTATAGCGTACATTAGGCATAAGTTGTAGCGCGCGTTAGACAAAACTCTAACGCGCGTTAGACATAAACTCTAGCGTGCGTTAGACATAAACTCTTTAGCCACATATCCCATTCTAACCATCTCGGGGTGACCATCCTTTCCACTCGTCAACAATTATCGGGGAACAAGACGTTGGCCACCGTCATATTCGCACCGATGATCGTCCCACGGTGTCAAGGCGTGTCACCTCCGTTTCATTTAAATCGCACAATTATATAGCACTTAATGGAATACATAAATAGAAATGACGTCACATTACAAAAATTCACACAGTACAAAGTAATCAAGCATGAAATACTGGAGGTATTACAAGCATGAGTTCACACTATCTTTGGTTTCCCATATTGCTTCATTGACCTCAAGACACAACTAAGGGAACCTTATTTTTTTAAATTATTTGACTCGTCGCTCCCCGATCAATACTTCTCGTCTTTGAAATGTATATCATCAGTTACTTTGATTTCTCCAAAGTCGATCACACAACTAGGATTAAAAATGTATTTCTTGAGTTGAAAACACGAGATATGCTATAGATGTGACTGGTGATGACGACAATTCCATACGATGCATCATTTCATCAATTCATTATTAAACCCCAAAGGTCTAGTGTATTCCAGCAAAGTCAGAAAACCTTTAAGTTAAGGGTACTTTCCGTAACACAAAAACATTAGTATAAAAACTTCTGCTGACCCTGCACAGTGTTGATAATTTTTCTTTTTTTTTTGGACTTATGGTGATTTTCCTTCATCGGGATCCGCTTGATGTTCATAAGGTCTAACGACTCATCTTATCATAGTCTGTAACATTCGTCAAGCGTGCTTCAAAATGGTGCCATGACAATTGAACTATTCAACTTGTCGTTGTAGGTGATCTCGACTAACATCAAGTGAGTTCCTCGATTTCTTTTTGATTTAGAGTACTAGTCCCCAATATGTCTTCTGGAGTTCGAACGGTTCACTCTGACTATTTTTCAATCTGGAAATAATACGACAATATGAATTTCATTTCAACACCTAAAGCTTTAAGGATAACTTGCCCACAACCGCAATATGAATGGACTACCCTTGTTTTAAAATGGTTCCCCTGAAAGTACTATATGATATCATAATTTCAGCAATGAATGATTGAGGTAACTACTCTGGCTTCTACGTGTCTATAATTCCCAAAAGTGGGCTGATTTGGTTGATCGATTGCCGATCACCCAAATCTCGTCCACTCTAGTTCCAGTTTGCGACATGCTGGCCACATAATCCATCATATTACCATTTTCACTCCCATTATGGGATGCGAAGTGGTTTTAACATTTTCGCGAATATTTTACAATAGCTGAATAAGGGGCCTCGCGGTTTTCTAAAAGTTCTCGACAAACCAACATTAATAGTCGATAAGGTCTAAGGAACCTCAAACTATTAGAATGTTCTTATGTGGATCTTGGAGAATGTCGCTAGGATCTCTTGAAACTCTCCTCGAATATCTCTAGCTGAACAATACGCTTGAGTAAAGTAACTTCTTTATCCCAAACTGACATTCTTTATTCCAAACCACACAGAAGAGGCTGATTTATAAGGGAAACTCTCACAATCGCAAAGGTCGGACAAGAGGAGTGGAGGAAAAGTAAGAGATGAAAGGGGGCTGCTGTCCTATTTATAGGAATAAACATTTAATGTACGCTATTCCTTATCCCTAGCGTACGCTAATGGGCTTTGTAGTACAATAAATGTACAATGAGTAATTATTCGACAATCAAAAAATAATAATAACTTACGGACTTCCCTTACAAGAAGACCCACAATGCACAAGTCAAAATGACATCCTCAACACATACTCATGGTAATTCGTGATCCAGCATTCACTGTCTAGATATCCTAAGATGATCATGGTGGAAAACCCCGATTTTAGGGTTCTAAGGATTTTTACCTTGATTTGGACATTAGGATGGATTAGATGTTGTGGAATCCTTGTTCTCCAACCGAACATGATGATGTTTGGCAAAGAATCACTTCCAATCGCCTAAAATCATCCCTCCCGAGTTGTTCCCGTCGGAATTGAGTGAGAGGATGAAAAATGACGAAATGGAAGTCAACTGTCCAATATATATCTGCCCAGTCTAGCGTGCGCTACGCTTCCTTCATTAGGGTGCGCTGGCGTGGTCACCGGGTAGTCCAGTGGCTTCTGCCGGCCACGTTAGTGTGCGCTAATCGCCCTTCTCTAGCGTGCGCTAGCCAAAAAGTGGTGTCCAGTACTGGAATCCAGAACCTACTGTCCTCTGCCCTGCTCAAGCCTTAGCGTGCGCTACCGCTATGGCTTACCGTGCGTTATGCGACAGCTTTAGTGTGCGCTAGACGAAGCCTAGCGTACGTTACCTGATAGTCCATAAAACCTGACAACCTCACTGCCTCTGTCGACCAGCCCGTTAGCGTGCGCTATAGACGGATCTTAGCGTACGCTACTAACCACGAATAGCGTGCGCTAACGAACTCCTAGCGAGCGTTAACCGCCAGCCCAGAGAGTAGTCCGAGTTACTGGTTCTGACCTGACTGGTCCCTTAGCGTGCGCTACGACTGAAAGATAGCGTGCGCTAATCAAGCAGAATTAGCCTCCGTTAGACTAGGCCTAGCATGCGCTATTTCTCTGGTCCAGAACACTACCGCGAGGTAGAAACAACACGATCATGACCCAATCAAGATATGAAACTCAATAACAATTTCAGCAACATCACCAAGAGTTTACAGAGCGACAAAATAAGAAGAACGGCAAGGTCAAACAGTCAATAAAAAGTATGGGTATTACACAATGCCACACACTATGGTATCTAATACCCATGTTCTCCAGATGACGCTCCAAGCTAGTCTAAGAAAGTGGCTTGGTCAGTGGATCGGCGATGTTGTCAGCCGAGTCTACTCTGTGCAGCACAATGTATCCCCTGCGAACAAATTCTCTTATGAGATGATACTTCCTCTCAATATGTTTGGTGCTGTTGTGAAACCTCGGCTCCTTGCCTGTACTACAGCTCCATCATTGTCGCAGTACAACGGAACAGGCAGATCAGCACATGGTATCACTTGAAGTTCTCCCAGAAACTTCTTAATCCAGAACCTTCTTAATCCAGAACCCTTTCTTGGAAGCCTCCGAGGCTGCTTGATACTCATCCTGACAGCTGGAATCAGTATTCGCGCTTTGCTTGGCGCTACGCCAAGATACTGCTCCTCCATTAATAGTAAATATATAGCCAGAAGTAGACATCGAGTCGTCCTTCAGTCCTTGGAAGTTCGAATCAGTGAATCCCACCACATACAATTCTCCACCGCCATACATCAGAATGATATCTCTAGTCCTTCTCAAGTACTTGAGAACGTTCATTACGGCAGTCCAATGTTCCCTACCTGGGTTTGCCTGAAACCTACTCACCACGCTTACAGCATGCGCAATGTCAGGTCTCGTACATAACATAGCATACATAAGGCTACCCACGTCCGAAGGATATGGTATGTTACTCATTTCCTTTCGTTGTTCCTCACCTTGAGGACATATCTTCAAGGGGAGTTTTATTCCATGTCGCATCGGTAGGAACCCTCTTCTAGAATCATCCATCTTAAATTGCTTTAAGATTTTATCTATGTAGAGGTCTTGGGAAAGACCTATTGTTCTCTTTGTTCTATCCCGGTAGAGCCGAATACCAAGAATATTGGTAGCTTCTCCCAAGTCTTTCATGGAGAAATTACTCAAAAGCCAAGCTTTCACAGAACTGAGCATTCCCACATCATTTCCTATTTTTAGAATGTCATCCACATATAGTATTAAGAATGCGATCTTGCTCCCACTAACCCTCTTGTATACACAAGGTTCCTCTTCATTTTGCACGAAGTCAAACTCTTTGACCGCCTCGTCAAAACGAAGGTTCCAACTATGCGACGCTTGCTTCAGTCCATAAATGGAACGCTGAAGCTTGCACACTTTCTGAATATCGACTTCAGACACAAAGCCTTTAGGCTGCTTCGTATAGATTTACTCCTCGAGGAATCCATTAAGGAAAGCTGTCTTTACGTCCATTTGCCATATCTCATAATTGTGGTAGGCATCTATAGCAAGCATCATGTGAATAGACTTTATCATGGCTACGGGTGAGAAGGTATCGTGGTAATCGATCCCTTCCTTCTGGTATAACCTTTGCCACAAGCCTGGCCTTATAGGCGTCAACCTTGCCATCACCATCAGTCTTTCTCTTGTAGATCCACTTGTTCCCAATAGGCACTATGCCCTTGGGACGGTCTACTAGAGTCCAGACCGGATTGACATGCATTGAGTCTATCTCATCTTCCATAGCTTGACGCCATTTCGCGGAGTCTACATCCACCATCGCTTTGTCATAGGTCATCGGGTCGGTCTCTTGGCTATCACTTGGAACCTCATGGAGACCCAGCTCCTCTAAGTGCACAATCCCATACCTCTCAGGTAAATGAGATACCCTACTAGACCTACAAGGTGGTTGTACTTGTGTTTCAGAAGGTTCGGTTCCAGTTTCTTGCACAGGTGTCTCCCGAGGAGTTTCATTGTATTCTTCAAAAGAAATACTTCTACCTGCTCTGCCTTCCTAAATGAACTCATCTTCCAGGAAGTGTGCTTGTAAAGCAACAACAATCTTTCGATCTTCAGGCATGTAGAATAGATATCCCATCATCCCAGATGGGAATCCAATGAAATGTTCCTTCGCGGACCTAGCTTCCAACTTCTCCACCTTAGTCTTCTTGACATAGGCGGGACATCCCCAAATCCTAATGTGATTAAGACTTGGTATCCTGCCCTCCCACATCTCATGTGGAGTTTTAGAAACGGATTTGAAAGGACATCTGTTCAAGATGTAAGCATCAGTCAGGAGTGCATAGCCCCACAGGTAAATCGGTAAGTCAGTATAGCCGAGCATGGAACGGACCATGTTCAACAAGGTCTGGTTCCTTCTTTCTAACACACCATTTAACTGAGAAGTACCTGGAGGTGTTAGTTGTGAAACTATTCTATGTTTCTTAAGGAACTCATCAAACTCCGTACTCATATACTCGCCACCTCGATTTGACCGAAGTGCTTTGATATGATTACCAGTTTGTTTCTCGACTAGGGCCTTGAATTCCTGGAGTTTCTCAAAGGCCTCGGATTTATGTTTCATTAAGTATACATAACCATACCTAGTATGATCATCTGTAAACATAATGAAATATTGATATCCGCCACGTGCTGCTTCCAAAGCACCACATACGTCAGTATGGATTAATCCCAGTTTATCAGCGGCTCTTTCAAAAGTCCCTGTGAAGGGGGACTTAGTCATTTTTCCTTTAAGGCAAGATTCACAAGTAGGAAAGGGATCTGATCCCAATGGACCCCTAAGTCCATCTTTTTCCATCTTGTAAACCTTGGTCTGACCAACATGACCGAGTCTAAGATGCCATTTCAAAACTTGATTGGTTTCATCCCTACCACGTTTTCTAGTCATAGTATTCACAACTACTTTGTTGCTGAGATTTAGATGATACAATCAATTCAACAATGTAGTAGTACCCACTAGTTTATTTCTAAAATAAATTTTGTAGGAACCATCACCAATAAAAAATGAAAAGCCTTTTCGGTCCATGACCAGAATGGATAGAATGTTTTTATGCCCCTTGGGCAAATTAAGTACATCTTCTAAAGTCAAAACAAAGCCGGATTCTAAACCCAAAAGAAGTGATCCTATGTCGGTGGCCTCGACACTATGCCCGCTTCCGACTATGATCATAACTTCTCCAGCTCCAAGCTTTCTACTTTGTTCCAGATCCCGATTCATGGTACAAATATGAGAACTAGCACTTAATCCAAGATTCAGGAAGTAGAAAATACGATGAGAACAATTTGTCTCCAAAACTAAAAGTTCTGTACCTGAAGTGCCATGAAGAATCGGACAGTCTCTAGCCCAGTGGCCCAACTCACCGCACTTGAGACAAGCATCCTTCTTCTTCTTGTTCTTCGGAACCATCGGGGCCTTGCCCTTTCCCATAAGGTTCTTAACTTGTGGTCCTATTTGCTTCTTGGTCTTTTTCTTTTTATTCTTAGACCTCCGAGGTCCAGAAGAAATCACAAGAGCAGAATCCTTCATCCGCGGAGTCTTCATCTGAGACTGAGCGGTCAGAAGTTTGTTCATTAGCCCAGATAAATTACATGCAATCTCATTGCAGTTGAAGTTCATAACAAACTGTGAGAAGGATTCAGGGAGAGACTATAGGATAAGGTCAGTTTGGAGAGAAGTATCCATTTTAAAATCAAGAGCCTCCAATCTCTCGATCATGGATATCATTTTGAGGACGTGTTCCCCAACTTTCTCATCTTCCTTCATCCTTGCACCGAACAGTTGCTTGGATATCTCATATCTAGCAGTTCTGCTGTGCTCACCATAAAGCTCGATTAAGTGATATAAAATTTGCCTAGCAGAAGTCATTTTCTCATGAGCTCTCTGAAGCTCATTAGAAATGGAAGCCATCATATAAGCACGGACTTTCACGTCATCCTTAACCCACTTTTCGTGGTTTTCAATCTCTTCTTGATTGGCTCGGGTCCACACAGGAGGTGCCGGAATGTCCGTCTCCAAGACGTATCCCAGTGCATCTATACTTAGGACAATCATTAGATTGCGGAGCCAATCTACAAAGTTAGGTCCCATTAAGGTGTTCTTTTCGAGTAGAATTGGGAGTGGATTCATTGTCATATTGAGGTTTGAGTCTGCATTAAGTACGATAGATTAATTACTGACTCATTCAATTATATTCTGAGTATAGAATTAAGGTCTTTTTATTCTTGTTACCCATCTCCCACTATTTTTATCGAAATAACACACCCCCATGTGTAATCCGGAAGTATCGTCGCTCTACTTCATAGTGGTGATCGAGTTCTTTATAAATCTTAATAGAGGGCAATCGAACAGGTTTCTAGTCTATTAATTTTCATAAAGTGGTGTCCAACACCAACCCATCTAATGGATGATTCGATCTTATTTTTCCCCTTTTTCACTCCCCTCAACCTATATGATTTCTATTGTTCGTGAACAAGTTAAGTTTATACCATCGACGCAAATCAGTTTCACAATTGAATCTTATCCGGCAACCTATCAGGTTTCTAGGGATAAAATTTGCTCCAACCGAAGGCATCCAATGCGCTCCCGGTAATTTATCCATCCTCCCCGAACGACTACCCCGATAACTCGGAAGCATAGCACATCCGGGGTAGATTTCAATTTCCTAAAAGCTCGATGGAGGGAAGGAAAACCTTGAAACCTTATAAACTTAATAATTTGTTGTGGGAGAATTTTCGCGATTAACATTACACTTTGCACATTATTCATTTTAGCGCGTTTGTTGCATTCATACAATATGAAACAACCATTCACAACCTAGTTGCTAACAACATGTGGTTCATGGACCGTTCCTAGAAAACAAAAACTCCGTAATCTAATTACAAGTATTCGTCTTGAATCTTTGTCTTCTCGAAACGGATCTTCCTCCGGTCTTCGTCATTACATATAAATTTTACATCGAAAATTGCATCCTAGATACAAATATTTCTAGTAAAATAAATAGGCTCAAAACGGTCTCTAGAACCCAATCGAATAAAACAAACGATTCAAAACTAAGTCCACGAACCACATCCCCATTCAAAAAGCATTCATCCAATAAATACTAAATAAATGGAAAGCGTAGAGGTACATTGATCCAATCAATAATACGAATCGATCCAATCGATTCAAAACGAATTAATCCAATTAATTCAAACAACCGTCAATTTAACTTGTTCCAGACGTGAAAATATTTCATTAAATTAATTCCCCTAAGAATATAATTACCATAATTAAATCTTACTCAAATTAACGCCCAGTCAAGTTTCATCGACTTGCGAACGATTAAGTATTTGAGCTATAAACCTTTCCAGTGCCGACCCCTTATCCAATAAGGAGTGGAGCGTTTTGCTCTCAAATACACGGACTAGTTTCTATATGTATATTTACGAGTTAGGAATGCCAGTAACTTCCAGTAAATAAAGAAACATTCATTGCCTTATATTAATGATTTACATAATTACAAGTACAATGCCCTCACTCAACATCATATGTGTGGCATTCGAGGGCATACTCCTAACACCCGCGTTCGGGGGTATTCCTGTGTGGATACTCCCGTGACCCTTGGTTACGACCTTGGGGTTTATGTGTTAAAAACAGAAAGACAACGTCGGTCATACTACGAATTATCTTCTATCTGATATGTGGCACAGTGTTGATAAATTGTGTATATCGTTGCAAATTATTGTTATTGAGATTCATTCTCTGACCCCGGTTTTTCTGGCATGATTCGTCATGCCAGGTAAATTTGTTGAATATGTGCAGGACATTCCCGAGGGATCCGGTCAGGCTTGAACGGTGTTGGGATAATGTCTTGCGGCCGCATGATTTAATTTTGATTTTCGAAACTTCCGTTTATGTAATAATCGTGCCTTGAATTATGTTGTTTCAAAAACATTCTGTATTATGTTATGTAACCGCGGACTCATCATTTTATAATAATTTCTTTAAAATATATATAGTCCAAAATAGCCTTAGGGGTCCCGCTCGGGATTCACGGCACTGTAATGCCCCAGGAAATTTTGGGGGTGTTACAGAAAATGGTATTAGAGCGGCCGGATTCTGTTGTAAAATATTTTGAAAAATTCCTCCTTATTTCCGAAGTTTATCCAAGTCCAACACCCCAAGCGACCGTAACTCCTCATGGGAATGCAAAGTAAGTAATGTGTGTGTTTTCTGTTTGGGTACAACATTTAATTTGCAAGAGATAAATGTGTGTTGAATTGGCCCTTAGATTAATATTGTCTATAATGGAATGCCGTGGAGCTAGGAGGATAGTAAAGGAGGATCAGGGTTCCGCCATGAACCAGAACGGGAACAGGAACACTGCCGAGACCGTTCCGGATGGGGACCAGCCGCCACCAATTAATCAAAACGATCAGGAGGTAGAATGCTAGAATAACAACCTTGAGGCATGGACCCGGCCTTTATTCAGGCCCTCGCCCAAGCTATTGCCATGGGAATCGCTCAAGTCAACCAGACATAATGGATACCGGTCATCAATGTGGAGGAGAACGCAGGGGATACTGATGGTTGGGAGAGATGCTGAAGGCCAGGCCGCCATTGTTTGACGGAGTAGGGGAGAAACACGTAGACGACTGGATTTCTGAAATGGAGAATGCTTTTGATGTGATCGGTTGTCCAGAGAACCGGAAGGTTCCACTTGGCATTAATAAGCTCCGCGACACTGTTGCCTGCTGGTGGAGAACTTACAAGCCGGAAAACCAAGTGGTCGGGTGGGCCGAATTTGCCTGGCTACTGCGGAGCGAGTACTGTCCTAGATCATCTCAAACCGCTCGTGCACAAGACTTTTTCAGTGCCAGACCACAGAATTTGCCAGTACCGGAGATCATTCAGGCCTACCGTACCGAGCTAAGTTACATCTCACAGATGGTTCCATCAGAAGATCAATGAATCTATCACCTTGCGTAGAGGTTATCGGAAGATGTACAATGCTATGCCGCCGGATTCCACTGCACGACTCTGAGGGCGTAGAAGACGTAGTCACAGCATATGCCGGTACTTTTGTTAACATTAACACCAGACATAATTCGAAGAAGCAAAAGACATCTAATCAATTAGGGGCAAAAAAAAGACGAACTCGGGGTCCGTATCTTCTTTTAAGTCAGCAGTTTCGTGCCAACAGAAGGGTGCATCTGATCGGCCTTACCATAAAGACTGCTTCAATTATGGCGTACCTGGACATACCAAGGACTGGTGTCATAAGTCGATTACCAAATGCTTCTCTTGCGGAAAGAATGGACACATGTCTCGTTACTGTTGGCAGGCCAACCCTGCACCAAACTCAGCTCCTCATCAGTGTCAACAAGACTATGCAATCCTCCAGGACACCTACCATTTCCAACTACCACCACCTCACGGTGCCGGTCAAGGTCGTGGATGCGGTGGTGGCAATTCATCCTTTTCCGAGTCATTACCGTCCCGTGTATTTGAACTGAGGGCTACGGATGGTCAGTCCGCGCCAGCTATCTCAGGTACACTTCTTGTTAACGCCCAGCCTGTTCATGTACTATTTGATACTGGAGCCACGCATTCATTTATATCTGTGGAATGTGTTGAGCATTTAAATCTTGCTTGTGTGCCTTGTGAATCCTTTACTCTTAAGCTACTCGAGGGTAGTAGAGTAGGCAGAAATCTAGAAGTTCGAGACTGTCAGATTCACATCAATGATCATAGTTGGACTGCAAATCTTATGATTTTCCCGCTTCAGAATGAAGATATCATTTTAGGTATAGACTGGATTCCCTTGCACAGGACGATATTGGATACCTACCACTTGACTATTTCCATCATGGCTTGCGACGGTACCACGCATGTTATCAAAAGTTGAGATCATACGAAAAGGGTCTCTCAGCCGTCTTGCATCCGAAGTATCCTATAACTCTCGAGGAATGTACTATTGATGTTATGTTCTCTAATATAATACATCGCAACTTTCGGTCGTGAACATCCCGGTGGTGAATGAATTCCCAGAAGTCTTTCCCGATGAACTACCAGGGCTGCCGCCGCACCGAGAAGTTGATCTCTCTATTGAACTTGAGCCGGGGATGAGACCTATTTCCAAAGCTCCTTACAGGATGGAATCGTCCGAGATGAAAGAATTGACGATACAGCTTGAAGATCTACTAGAGACAGAAATAATTCGCCCGAGCACCTCGCCGTGGGGCGCGCCGGTACTCTTTGTTAAAAAGAAGGATAACTCTGTACACTTGTGCATTGACTATAGAGAACTAAACAACGTTACTATCAAGAATCGTTATCCACTTCCAAGAATCGATGATCTCCTAGATCAATTATAGAGGTGGTTGTGTTTTCGAAGATCGATCTACGGTTCGGATATCACTAATTGAGAATTCGGGAGGAAGATATACCCAAGACTGCATTTCGACCAAGGTATGGACATTACGAGTATATCGTGGTATCATTCGGTTTGACCAATGGCCTAACCATTTTCATGGAGTTGATGAACAGAGTTTTAATCCATTTCCTCGATAAGTGCGTCGTGGTTTTTATTGTCGACATCCTAATTTATTCTCGAAGCCGACAGGAACACGAAGAACATTTGAGGCAGGTACTGAGCGTGTTGAGGCAACACCATCTTTATGCCAAACTTGCCAAGTGCGAATTCCGGATGCCGGAATTAATTTTCCTCGAAGATGTTGTCTCGGCAGAGGGCGTTAAGGTCGATCCACAAAAGATCGAAACGATAATGAGTTGGAAACCGCCGAAGAACGTCAAGGAGGTAAGGAGTTTTCTAGGATTGGCGGGTTATTATCGAAGGTCCGTTGAGGCTTTTTCCTGTATCGCTAGACCACTAACAAACCAACGGAGGAAAAGTGCCATGTTTGTATAGACTACGGACTGTCAGAAGAGCTTTGACGAACTCAAGAGGAGGTTGACTACTGCCCCAGTGTTAGTGCTACCGCAGGGGCCGGAAGGATTCATTATATATACGAATGCACCTAAGCATGGACTGGGATGTGTCTTCATGCATAACAACAGAGTTATTGCATACGCATCTCGACAACTAAAGTCGTACGAAATAAATTACCCAACGCATGACTTAGAGCTAGCCGCATTGGTACACGCCCTCAAGATTTGGAGGCACTATCTTTACGGAGTTACTTGCAAGATTTTCACGGACCATAAGAGCTTGAAATATATCTTCACCCAGAGGGAATTAAACATGAGACAGAGCTGCTGGTTGGAGCTAATCAAAGACTACGATGTGGAAATCTCATACCACCCCAGGAAGGCCAATGTCGTAGCTGATGCACTTAGTCGGAAAACCACACAAGAAGTAATGTTATCCAACATAACGGTTCAACCCGAACTGCAGCAAGACATTAGGAGAAGCGGTACTGAAGTATGGGTACAATGCAGGCAAGGATAATTGTGCTCAATCCATATACAATGAGATACATCTAGCACAGATGGAGGATCCCGAACTACGTGCAATCGGTACGAGGATCGAGGAAGGAGATGTTTCCAACTATAAGATCTAGGGGGGCTTGGTGAGGTTCAAGAATAGGATCTGCATTTCGCCGAATGACGAGCTGAAGCCAACTATACTGAGCGAAGCACACTCCACTCCCTACTCCATTCATCAAAGAGCGAGCAAAATGTACAATTATTTGCGAAAGAGTTTTTGGTGGAAGAATATGAAGTGGGAAGTGGCTAGATTCATCGCCCGATGTATGACGTGCCAACAAGTAAAAATTGAACACTGCAGCCAGCCGGAATCATGCAATCCTTACCAATTCTGGAGTGGAAATGGGAAAGCATATCAATGGATTTTTTGTTACCAAGTTACCAACGGCGGTGGGGGGAAGGGACACAATGTGGGTTATCATTGATTGGCTAACAAAATCGGCACATTTTATTCCAATTCAGGAAGCAACTGGAACAGAACAGTTAGCCACTATTTTCATCAAGGAGATCGTGAGGCTGCACGGAGTTCCCTCGTCCATCATATCTATAGGGACACCAGGTATGTGTCCCATTTTTGAAAAGACGTTCATAATGCTATGGGGACCCAGTTGCATTTTAGCACAGCCTATCACCCTTAAACGGATGGACAGACCGAGCGCACGATACAAACCTTGGAAGATATGTTGAGGGCATGTGTGCTCGATTGGGGTAAGGATTGGGCTAAGCATCTGGGGTTGGTGGAGTTCTCGTACAACAACAGCTGGCATGCGAGCATAGGCATGGCACCATTTGAGGCCCTGTATGGGCAGAGATGCAAGTCACCATTATGCTGGGATGATGCTTCTGACACCGTGGTTACCGAGTTAGATCTGATCCAGGAATCCATTAAGAAGATCTCTGTTGTTCGAAAACACATGCTAGCAGCACAGAGCCGGTAGAATTCATATGCTGAAAACCGGCAGCGACCGTTGAAATTTGTAGTCAGGGATCACATTTGGGTCAAAGTATCACCTATGCGAGGTATCCGGCGTTTAGGCCAGAAGGGAAAGTTAAGCCCAAGGTTCATAGGCCCGTTCGAGATATTGGACAGGGTTGGAAAGCTTGCATATCGATTAGACCTGCTGCCGTATTTGGATGGAGTGCATAATGTAACACCCCAAACTAGGCGGATATTACAGCGCCGTGAATCCCCGACTGGGACCCACCAGGCGAATGAAAAGGATGAATTACACAAGATAAATGTAGTACCGAACCACATTATATTACCAAGTACTCCGATGAGGAGTTTAAGTACAACACACCAGGACAATACCGAATACTAGTATATTTTATATGAAGATAAAATATACCACCCTGAATAAATAAACATCTCAAACGGAATTTGCAGCGGAAAAATACAAATGACGGAAATGACTGAAATGACTGAAAATGACTGAACCAACGGAATGACTGGGGTCCCCTACTAGTATCACTGGGACTCGTCGCCGTCAACATGCTCTTCCCGTGCCTTTGCCTTGCCGTGACCTGAAAACAAAATCCCCCAATGGGGTCAGTTACACAGAACAACAATCCTCAAGGGTTGAAAATACACAATCATGATATATCTGAAATTATGAATTATTCTGTCAAGACATACGCAATCAAACATGCTATATGAATCGACTAATCAGTACGGCTCAAAGGAATGGCGCCACACTACGCCCGGGATGGAAATGTGTCCGTGCACAAGCCACCAACGATCAAACACGCGTGGTCTTGTACCTAATCAGTCTCACGAGCAATCGACTCGTGTGCACAGTCCAATGTGAGGCCACCAACCAACACACGACTATAACGTGCCCGACATGAAAATCCTACACATACCAACCGGCACGCCAGTATGACCCGGAATGCCACAATATGACAAAAGTGACAATGAAAATGAATAATGACTCACCAAGATTTAATGATGGTGAAATGAATGATAGCTCAATGAAATGATCGGAACCGTCGTTCCTTATGACTGAGGTGATTAATTGACAATGACAAGTTTTGATACGGTTAATACAATGATGAATGAGTTACGATTATGAATGAACAACAACAAAAGGAATGAACATCCTTTTAACCGAGTAAGAATTAACTTACACAATACCGATGATGAATGTCCGTCCACGAACAACGTCCTAACCAAGATACCGGTCGCTCGAACAACCTTAATTCAATACAATTACCAACAATCCAATCAATAACGAATTAAACACGAACATAACGAACTCAAGACGTCGATACGATTAAACCAAGTTCATAGGGGCATTATATCGAACACTTTGAGGCCAACTTTGATTGTATACAACTAAACCTCAATAATATCAACTTCAAATCCCCAAGAAGTGTTTCAAATCAACAAAACATCTCCAATACGATCAATAATCCGTTATGATTATCCGAAAACGTGATTATAACAACAATTAGTTGAAAATCCCCAATTCCAACTCGATTTCCAAAGTGTTCTTGAATAATCCCTCAATAATCCAATGAATCCTTATACAAACTCATAATCATATACATATCCCTTCATATATCATGATTATAACGTCCAAAACATCCTATTTCAACACAAAATCGAAGTCCAAAGAGTTGAAGGAATTACCTCTTGATGATCCAAGTGCTTGATCGAAGAATACGCGTTAGATTGATTATCCGGGCTTCACGATCGAAAGGAGATGAAGAAAATCAAACACCCAAATGATTTGTGAAGGAAAAACCCTCCTCTCAAGCCTTACCTCTCGGTTGAAGGTGAAGAAAATGCGAGAAAATGGGTGAAATGATGAAAAAATGAATTTATAGGGGTTGGCCTGCCGGACACGGCCGTGCGATCGGCACGGTCGTGTCGCGCGGTGGCCGGCCAGTGGCGACAGTGACTCGACCGTGTCCGGATTGACACGGTCGCGGCCGCGGGCCTTCGAAAGCGACCGCCGGCGGCGACTTCGGCATGACTCGGCCGTGTCTGGGACACGGTCGGGCGTGTCGGCGATCGTTCGAGCTTATCCGGAAGAGTATGCGGCCGGGCGTGTCGGGCGACACGGTCGAGCACAGTCGGTAAACGCATTTTCCGACGAGTACGGCACGGGCCGTGTCGGACGACACGGCCGAGTTGGTCGGCGATGATCGCCAAAAGAACGACCATAACTCTCTCGTCAGGACTCCGATTGACTCACCGTTTGAACCATTGGAAAGCTAACTCGATGCTCTATAATATTGCAAAGATTTAGAATTTTTGGAGTTACCAAAAATTAATGGTGATCTAACAAAGTCGAACTCATATGAGGAAAGTTGAAGCGATGAACAATAACGATACTCAACTCGAAGTTTATACGAGCGGTGAACACGGTGAATGAACATGATTGATGAATGATTATAATTGAGTGAAAATACACCGAGTGACAATTACAGGTGATAATTCTTGAATGAAAATGAATGAATTACAACCGGGTATTACATACTCCCCTTAAAAAGAGTTTCGTCCCGAAACTAAGGGTCAAACAACTCGGGATAACTCTCCCGCATAATCTCCTCGGTTTCCCAAGTGGCCTCTTCGACTCCATGTCCGGACCATGAATCTTGACCAAAGGAATCGACTTATTTCTCAAGCTGTTTGATTCGTCGCTCTAAAACTCGTATAGGACGTTCCTCATATGAATGATCGTCGGCGATCTCGATTTCGTCGGCGGAGTATGTGACTCGGGTCGGCAACATACTTCATGGCGAGAGACATGAAACACATTATGAATTCGGCTCGGGCGGAGGTAAAGCCAATCGATAAGCTAACTCGCCTACTCGATCCAAAATTTCAAACGGTCCAATGAATCTCGGACTCAACTTCCCCGTTTTCCGAAGCGGAAAATACCTCGACTCGGGGATACCTTGACCAAGACGTGGTCACCCGTCTCGAACTCTAGTGGTCGGCAGCGATTATACGCATATGATTTCGCCGACTCGAGCATCAACATACGACTCTTGATCAAAGCTACCTTCTCCGGGCGGCTATAAGCATATCGGGTTCGGTGCCGATTGATTCTGACAAGTCATCCCAACACAAGGGAGATCGACAACGACGACCGTACAAGGCCTCGTAAGGTGCCATCTTAATGGAAGCATGCCAACTATTATTATACGTGAACTCGATCAATGGTAGTTGGGCTTCCCAATCGTCCTTCCAATCGAGGACGCATGCCCTCAACATGTCCTCTAATGTCTGTATAGTCCTCTCTGATTGTCCGTCGGACTGAGGATGAAAGGCGGTACTGAGATTGAGCTGAGTTCCCATAGCACGGTGAACTGATTTCCAAAAATGAGATACAAATCGTCCGTCACGATCGGAAACGATACTCTTAGGAGTACCGTGCAGTCTTACTATCTCCTTGATTAATAACTGGGCCAGTCTCTCGGGACCCCACGTATCCTTGATCTCAAGGAAATGAGCTGATTTAGTTAAACGGTCCACAATCACCCAGATCGTATTCATGCCACGACGACTCGTCGGCAAACTCGTGATGAAATCCATAGAAATGTCTTCCCACTTCCACTCTGGAATAGGGAGAGGTTTCAGCATACCCGCCGGTCGCTGATGTTCAATCTTAACTTGTTGACAGGTTAAGCATCTCAAAGCAGTGCGACTTCTCGCTTCATATTACTCCACCGGTAATTGTTTCAAGTCCTTGTACATCTTCTTTGGATCCGGATGAACAGAATAAGGGGTAGCATGAGCTTCTCTCAAAATCGAGTTTTTCAACTCGTCATTCGCGGCACGCACAACCGATTCTTAAATCTCAAAAGTCCATCCTCGTGGACCACGAATCGAGGGCTTTCCCTGAGCCACATCCTCTCGGATGCGTAACAATGATGGGTCCGAACCACGATTCTCTCGGATTGCATCCTCAAGAGATGATGAAATCTCTAACATACAAAGTTGTCCCGAACTCGCTGAAGCTGGACCTCGATCTCGGGTCTAAGGAGTTCCTTTGAAGCTCCTACGAATCGTTAAGCGGGCAAGCATCGCTCCCGAACGGACTTACGACTCAAGGCGTCGGCGACAACGTTCGCCTTGCCCGGGTGGTAGAGGATCTCAATATCATAATCTTTGATTAATTCCAACCACCGTCTCTGACGCATATTTAACTCATACTGAGTAAATATATACTTTAAGCTCTTATGATCGGTGAATATCTGACAGGTGACGCCATAAAGGTAATGACGCCAAATCTTCAAAGCGAACACCACGGCTGCTAGCTCCAGGTCGTGGGTCGGATAATTAACCTCGTAAGGTCTCAATTGCCGTGAAGCATAGGCAATAACCTTCCCGTTCTGCATGAGTACACATCCGAGACCCTGTCCGGACGCATCACTATAAACCACAAATCCCTCCGTCCCCTGCGGCAAGGAAAGTACAGGTGCTGACATTAACCGGCTCTTGAGTTCTTCAAAACTCCGCTGACACGCGTCGGACCACGTGTATTTCTTATCCTTCCGCAAAAGGTTCGTCAATGGTTGAGCAATTTTGGAAAATCCTTCCACAAACCTCCGATAATAACCGGCTAATCCGAGAAAGCTTCGGATTTCCTTAACATTCTTCGGAGGTAACCAATCTCGAATAGCCTCCGTCTTACGAGGGTCGACACGAACTCCGTCGATGAGATTACATGTCCGAGAAAAGTCACTTCGGACATCCGTAACTCACATTTGGAAAACTTCCCATAAAGTTGTTCTCGTCTAAACACGTCGAGCACTTGATGAATGTGAAACTCGTGTTCCTCTCGGTCACGAGAATAAATCAAAATGTCATCGATGAAGACAACAACAAACCGATCCGAAAGTCGATGAAGACCCGATTCATTAACTCCATGAATACCGCAGTGCATTAGTCAATCCGAGCGGCATAACCACAAACTCATAATGACCATAACGTGTTGAAACGCCGTCTAGCGATATCCGACTCTCGAATCCATGAATCGATGATATCCGGATCTTAAGTCGATCTTGGAAAATACGAAGCTCCACGAAGTTGATCCAAAAGGTCATCGATACGGGGTAAGGGATACTTATTCTTGATTGTCACCTTATTCAACTCCGATAATCGATACACAAGCGAAAGGAACCATCTTTCTTTTTGACGGCACTGGTGCTCCCCATGGGGACGCACTCGGTCGGATATAACCTTTCTCGAACAATTCCTCAAGTTGACTCTTCAACTCTCGCATTTCGGTCGGGGCCATTCGGTACGGTGCCTTCGATATCGGGGACGTACCGGGCTCCAACTCAATCGTGAATTCCACATCTCTCTGTGGAGGCAAACCAGGTAACTCGTCTGGAAATACATCGGCATATTCCCTCACCACCGGAATATCCGTTAACATTACTGATGACCTCTCGGTTTTGGCCATAAAGCACCAATAACCGACACATCACGATTGATTAATCTTCGCTTTCGTCAAATTAATGACTTTGCGAGCAGTAGGGATTACCTCCACGAAACACATATTCAACTCCATCGTGCGAAATGATAGTGACCAAACGCTTTCGGACACTAATGATGGCATCATGACGATCCATCCAATCAATACCCAAGATGATGTTGTCCCTCGGTAAATCTACTACAATTAGGTCCGGCCATACACGACCATGGCCCGAATCGGACAATTACGAATCTCACGGTTCTGATAATGCGTCTACCATTAGGTAGGCGATGACATATGGCTCACAACTAGTAGCACTACCCGGCGTAGTCTACTCAAACATGACTCGGAAATGAATGAATGAGATGCACCGGTATCAAAAAGAGTGCACACGGGTTGAGATAGAATATCGAGTGTACACGAGATCATCCGGCCTCGGGATCATCGGTCTTCTTCATCTCATAAATTCGGGGCTTGCCGGCCCCGAACCGGATGCTCCGTCGATAGCTCTTGGCTCGCCTTTAGCTCTGTCGTCTTGAGCAGCCCGAGTGAGTGGCCTGATTACGCACCTGAATGACACAGGGCTTGAGATGGCCGGAGTGGGTTTAGAGTCCCTACGGCAAAAGCGGGCCCTATGCCCGGCAATCCCACGGTTGTGGCACGTGACATCGCCGGGCACTTGGTGCTGAAATGACCTGTTCTTCACGGTTGAAACAAGTGATGGCCGAAGGCCGCTCGCGGCCGAGATTCCGCGGGTTTAGACGCCAGGAGGTCGCTCGAGAAAAAGTAGAGCCCGCCCGCGGTTTCTTGAAAGTGGCACGACTACCGTCGGCCGATTACGGTTCTTGGACTTCTTGCTAGCGGCGAAGGTTCTTTGCTTAGCAATTTCCTTAGCCGTAAGCTCGTAAGTAAGAGCCTTCTCAATGAACTCGGCGAGTGGCACGATTATGATTAAGCAGCGAAGTCTCATACGGGGTTTGACCTCTTCTTTGAAATACTTGATCTTGTCCGCTTAAGTGAATGATAGATGAGGCGACGGAAGAAGTTCTGAAATTTTTCGGCGATGGCGAGAACGTCATCATCCGCCGAAAGGTCGGGAGTGAGTAATTCCGACAACTTGGCCTCCCGAGTGGGGCCGGATAGTACCTCTCCATCATGAGAGTCTTGAATCGATCCCAAGTACATGTTCCGTCTGTGGGTCTCAACGATAACCACCATGAATGAGCGCTCTTACCGAGATAGTAAGCCGCAATCGAAACTTTATGCCCTTCGGGGCAATCCACCATAGCAAACAACTTCTCAAAATGCTCAAGCCGGTGAACAATATCCGCCGGCTCGGATGAGCCCTCAAAAGTAGGTGGTCGCCGGCGAGAAATATCGCCGATGATATTGCTTACACCCCTCTTGCCTGCGAGGCGGCGGCGGAGGAGCTGCTGATTTTGATTGACGGAGTTATGCATCGTCTCCATCAACCGAGCCATCCGGGTCATTTGGGCCATCATGCCACGCATAAATGCGAGTGGGTCGACCGAACACCCTCGACCGAGCCGTGTCCAGTACGACTCCTGACGATGAATGATCGCGTCCGAGGTGAGTGAGTGGCGGCGTCATTGCTCGATGAGTTAGCATTATTCCCGGCATTTGCACGGGTATTCGCACGAGTTCTCGGGATTCGGCCCGCTCACGGCCTCGTCCTCCACGTCCTCTGCCCGGCCCTCTCCATGCGAAGTGGAAAGTCATATGATGATTATATATCTCGCATGAGTATCACATTATGATTACATTATGAAATGAATAAAATGAGCAAACGCCCTCACATACAGCGATTACATCAAAGAATAATCGAAGTGAAATGATTATCTGACAAAATTACTGAAATGATTATCATGAACAATTAAACAAGATTGATGAAATGATCTTCAAGAACAACAACTGAGTAATGAAATGAATTGAGTGAATAATTAGTTACATTATCGACTTGATCACAATTGAAATTGATGAATGAGGATTGTTAACTGATGAATTATGAATGAATGATTAATGCCAGAAATTATACCATGGCATTAGAAATCTTACAGTTCTTGGTCTGATTGGCTCGGCATTTGCACAGGTCACACGTGACGCGAAAGTCCAATGATACTAGTCCGATGACGATGATTTCAAATGAGACATGACTTGGAGGGTAGTATTCAAAACCACGCTCCGATACCAACTCTGTAACACCCCAAACTAGGCGGATATTACAGTGCCGTGAATCCCCGACTGGGACCCACCAGGCGAATGAAAAGGATGAATTACACAAGATAAATGTAGTACCGAACCACATTATATTACCAAGTACTCCGATGAGGAGTTTAAGTACAACACACCAGGACAATACCGAATACTAGTATATTTTATATGAAGATAAAATATACCACCCTGAATAAATAAACATCTCAAACGGAATTTGCAGCGGAAAAATACAAATGACGGAAATGACTGAAATGACTGAAAATGACTGAACCAACGGAATGACTGGGGTCCCCTACTAGTATCACTGGGACTCGTCACCGTCAACATGCTCTTCCCGTGCCTTTGCCTTGCCGTGACCTGAAAACAAAATCCCCCAATGGGGTCAGTTACACAGAACAACAATCCTCAAGGGTTGAAAATACACAATCATGATATATCTGAAATTATGAATTATTCTTTCAAGACATACGCAATCAAACATGAAATATGAATAGACTAATCGATGCGGCTCAAAGGAATGGCGCCACACTACGCCCGGGATGGAAATGTGTCCGTGCACAAGCCACCAACGATCAAACACGCGTGGTCTTGTACCTAATCCGTCTCACGAGCAATCGACTCGTGTGCACAGTCCAATGTGAGGCCACCAACCAACACACGACTATAACGTGCCCGACATGAAAATCCTACACATACCAACCGGCACGCCAGTATGACACGGAATGCCACAATATGACAAAAGTGACAATGAAAATGAATAATGACTCACCAAGATTTAATGATGGTGAAATGAATGATAGCTCAATGAAATGATCGGAACCGTCGTTCCTTATGACTGAGGTGATTAATTGACAATGACAAGTTTTGATACGGTTAATACAATGATGAATGAGTTACGATTATGAATGAACAACAACAAAAGGAATGAACATCCTTTTAACCGAGTAAGAATTAACTTACACAATACCGATGATGAATGTCCGTCCACGAACAACGTCCTAACCAAGATACCGGTCGCTCGAACAACCTTAATTCAATACAATTACCAACAATCCGATCAATAACGAATTAAACACGAACATAACGAACTCAAGTCGTCGATACGATTAAACCAAGTTCATAGGGGCATTATATCGAACACTTTGAGGCCAACTTTGATTGTATACAACTAAACCTCAATAATATCAACTTCAAATCCCCAAGAAGTGTTTCAAATCAACAAAACATCTCCAATACGATCAATAATCCGTTATGATTATCCGAAAACGTGATTATAACAACAATTAGTTGAAAATCCCCAATTCCACTCGATTTCCAAAGTGTTCTTGAATAATCCCTCAATAATCCAATGAATCCTTATACAAACTCATAATCATATACATATCCCTTCATATATCATGATTATAACGTCCAAAACATCCTATTTCAACACAAAATCGAAGTCAAAAGAGTTGAAGGAATTACCTCTTGATGATCCAAGTGCTTCAATCCGAAGAATACGCGTTAGATTGATTATCCGGGCTTCACGATCGAAAGGAGATGAAGAAAATCAAACACCCAAATGATTTGTGAAGGAAAAACCCTCCCTCAAGCCTTACCTCTCGGTTGAAGGTGAAGAAAATGCAGAAAATGGGCTGAAATGATGAAAAAAATGAATTTATAGGGGGGTTGGTGCTGCCGGACACGGCCGTGCCGATCGGCACGGTCGTGTCGCGCACTGGCCGACAGTGGCCGGCGATGACTTCGGCCGTGTCGGATTGACACGGTCGCGGCTGCGAGCCTTCAGCGACCGCGACGGCTGACTTCGGCATGACTCGGCCGTGTCACGGGACACGGTCGGGCGTGTCGGCGATCGTTCGAGCTTATCCGGAAGAGTACGGCACGGGCCGTGTCGGACGACACGGTCGAGCACAGTCGGCGTAAACTCGCATTTTCGGACGAGTGCAGCCGCGGGCGTGTCGGACGACACGGCCGAACCGGTCGGCGATGATCGCCAAAATCAAACGACCATAACTCTCTCGTCCGGACTCCGATTGACTCACCGTTTGAACCATTGGAAAGCTAACTCGATGCTCTATAATATTGCAAAGATTTAGAATTTTTGGAGTTACCAAAAATTAATGGTGATCTAACAAAGTCGAACTCATATGAGGAAAGTTGAAACGATGAACAATAACGATACTCAACTCGAAGTTTATACGAACGGTGAACACGGTGAATGAACATGATTGATGAATGATTATAATTGAGTGAAAATACACTGAGTGACAATTACAGACTGATAATTACTGAATGAAAATGAATGAATTACAACCGGGTATTACACATAACGACTTTCACGTCTCTCAGTTAAGGAAGTATGTCTATGATCCGAGTCACAAACTCAATTTCGAAGAACAGGAAATTTCTGACGACGCTACCTTTAGAGAGGTGCCGATCGCTATCTTGGATCGGCGTATGAAAACGTTGCGAAATAAAGTCATATTCAGTGGTCGCACCACGACATGGAGGAAGCAACTTGGGAGACCGAGTCGAGCCTAAAGGAGAGTCATCCCGAGTTCTTTTCTTAGTTTCGGGATGAAACTATTTTAAGGGGGATGGTATGTAATACCATCGGTATTTCATGCTTTAATTACCTTGTATTATGTGATTTCTTATAATGTGATGTTGCCTTTTTATATTATGTGATTTCATTTAAAGTGCTATTGCGATACAATTGTGTGATGTGAATAGAACGGAGGTGATGTACCTTGACACCGTTGGACAATCGTCGATGCGAATATGACGGTGGCTAATGTCTTGTTCCCCGATGAATTGTTTACGAGCGAAAAGGTGGTCACTCCGAGTTGGTGAAAATGTGATATATGACTAAGGGACTGAGTGACTAACGTAAGCTATATGATATGCATAACGTACGCTAGTTTTGTAACATTACGTATATTAACATTGGTTGGTTACGTACGTAATTCTAGGATTGATATTCCGACCAGAATCTTCCTTTTCACGAGGATCAGGGTACTTTTGGTGGGCTACAAGACAAACGAGTCAACTGCTTGTAACGTGCGCTAATTGCCAAGCTTAGCGTGCGCTATGGTCAGGTGCCTTACGTATGTTATGACACCTTACGTACGTAATAGGTGGGGGCATTCCAGGCACTAGCCTCTGGACGGTCTTTACGCACGTTAACTGGAGTACATTACGTACGTAATACTTTTTACGTACGTAAAGCCTGGAGCTCTAACGTACGTTGACATAATCGAGTGTTATAAATTAACACTTCCTCCTTCATTTCCCTCAACCAAAAATTGAAATGAAGCATCCTTGAAGCCTTTCCCAGCCCTATACACGATTCTTGGAGTCTCAAACACTTGGATTAACATAGAGGAGGGGATTTCTCAAGCTCCGGAGAAGATTATCTAAGTCAATCGATCTACTCTTCATTCCTCCTCGTGGTTCTTCATTGGATTGTGATCATTCCTCATTGTTCTTCCTCTATTAAGGTAAGACTATCAAACCTTGAGGTTATCTCTTCAATGTTGTCATTATGCCTATTGGATTACGGGTATTCGGGTAGTTTTTCTAACTCTCATAGACAATTTCATCGGACGAACTTGTAGTAATCAAAACTATCATTGCACGTATATTTCATTTTCGAACCATTAATTCATGCATCTTGTTGTATTAATTATATGCGAAAATTCGCATCTCAATCAACCTTGGAAATGTAAAACTTGACGAATCAATTGTAGGAGGAATTGCGTAGGAATCCGTCACCGTATGCTAAACTAGTTGTAATACATCTTGATATATGATTATCAACGTTAATTAACTATGAGGAATCAACTCGGTAGTATTACCATCATTGAGAATCGAGCACCGAAATCATTGTGTGAAACAGTAACCCATCGAATGAAGTACTTGGAATAGAGAATTGGATTAGTAGTTATGGAATTCAATTATGCTATAATCGATTCTTGTCAACCGAAATAATGTTAGGGATTATCTTGTACAACAAATTGTTGTAACAATCGCTAATCATAAAAATTGAACGACATAATAATACATATTGCTTGTGAACTTAGAAACACGATACTAGGTTTGGCGAAATCGAACGAAGTTAAGAGTTCGGTTAGGAAAGGGAAGGGGAAACTAGTTTTATTCGTCATTATCCGTATGAGATGTTAATCGGGGATTATGTGATTAGGTTAAACTTGATCGGTCGTGGAAGTCCAAGTTATCGTAAGGCACTTACCGTCGGATTAAAGGCAAGTAAAATCTTGCTCGAGAAATGTACTCTTATTGCAATGTTCATAATACATGAATGTGCCATTGTGTGATGAATGCCGACAATTTTCTTTTTCTAGAAAATATGTTATGAATGGGCCGATGTGTTGGGGATAAAACCTGAATGGTACCTGTGTAAAAATGTGTTGAGGGATAAGACCTAAAAAGGGCACCCACGTTCTGGGGTATTCCTGTGTGGATACTTCCGTGACCCTTGGTTGTGACCTTGGGGTTTATGTGTTAAAAAGAGAAAGACAACGTCGGTCATACTGCGAATTATCTTCTATGTGTTATGTGGCACGGTGTTGATAAATTATGTATATCGTTGCAATTTATTGTTATTGAGATTCATTCTCTGACCCCAGTTTGTCTGGCATGATTCGTCGTGCCAGGTAAATTTGTCGAATATGTGCAGGACATTCCCGAGGGCTCCGGTCAGGCTTGAATGGTGTTGGGATAAAGTTTTGTCGCCGTATGATTTAATTTTGATTTTAGAAACTTCCGTTTATGTAATAATCGTGCCTTGAATTATGTTCTTTCAAAAACATTCCGTCTTATGTAATGTAACCACGGACTCATCGTTTTATAATAATTTCTTTAAAATATCTATTGCCCAAAATAGCTTTGTGGGTCCCGCTCGGGATTCACGGCACTTTAATGCCTCGGGAAATTTTGGGGGTGTTACACTTATGATTCGACCCGTAAGATCTGTACTATAAAATGGTTAAATAAAATGATTTGGACTAGTTAGACGAACAAGATGCATTTTTTTTTTCTGGCAGCCATATCATAGAAACTCCCAAGGTAAGTGTGCTCGGCTTGGGGTAGTTATGGGATGGGTGACCCCCGAGGAAGTTTCTGAGGGTGCGTGTGAGTGAGGACAAAGCTCGCTAGAAAAGACTCATGTTGGTACAAGAGAACAATCTTCATTGTTCCAGAGACCATTAAAGTGGTATCAGAGAAGTTGGTTCTACAAAAATTTAACTGATTTTTAAGCTGAACCAGATCCATGATTACTAGCTTTCGAAAACTGCAGATTTCTCATCTCTTATCTCTGAGCATGGATTCTTCTATGAGCAAATTTCAATATTTTCCATTAACGAATTCGATGATTCGAGAATTAGAATGGAAGGACATCTTGCTGCTATGCACGAAGAGATGCTCTTCGTGATATAGGAAGGACCTATCACCATAGTTTAGGTCAATACAGCCGCAAGGGTAGAAGTCCAACCCCATGCCGAGATGTTGGAGAAGTCGCGAGACCGGTGGACTACTGATGAAAGAAAGCAAGTAAACATATACAATCGAGCCAAGAATACGCTCACTACACCATAGATTGGCTATAGCAACCAGATTTCAAAAATTTCATCAGAAAACGTTGCTATTGATAGACCAACTCGGATATATTGCAATATATTTATAAAGTGTTACAATTGAAGCGAAAAAATTGAAAATAGTGTAAAATTTACATTCCATCGCAATAATTTAAAAATTTGTTGCTGTACATAGCAATTTGGGGTCCAAAGTTTAGGCAGGTACTACAAAAATTGAGCGGGCTTTTGAAAGATTTGGCCGGCTGAATAAAACCAATATTAAAAAAAGCTTAATAATCGCTGCTGGGCGATTTACACACACTAGGTGCGATTTACACATACTAGGGATTTCAACCACTCTTCCTCTTCATGGCGCCCGCCTTGTTACAATAGCTGTACCTGCACATATTGCTTTCGTGTCGGTCGTCGGGCGACGACTTCACCGTGAGTTTGCGGAGTCGGCCAGAGTTCGGCGGCGGTTTCGCCTTTTCTGATTCAACTCGCTGAAGCCAACTCAGTGAGTCCGTTCCGATCTCGTTTTTGCGGGGTCTATCTAGGGTTTCCTCGGCCCTTACCACAATCGATTTCTTAGTATCCGACCCAGTTGGTTGGTTCTCACCCGTCCCAGATCCCACAGCAGTTCGGGTCACTACATCGGGCCCGTATCATTCTCAAGGTAAAGTAAGTTATTAGTGGAACCTTATTTTTATTGAGTTTATACTTCCAAGTTCCAAATCCAGTAATCTGTACATGACAACAGCTTCTAAGAGTGGCCTTCATCTTAAAATTTTGAAGATATTTTAAATGTGATTATACACCAAAGTTGCCATTATGTTTCTTATTATGCTGTTCAATATTCAACCAACATAGCGAATGTGAAACTAAAAGAAGAACACCTTTTCAGGTTGAGCGAGATTCAATGGGCAGCTTTTGCTCTCATTTCTGCTGGGTCCGCTACAGCACAACTTAAATCCAAGTAAGGATGTGAGAGCTTTGACTCGATCCTTTCCATTGAGCTATCTGGTCTAGTACCAAATTTTATTTGCCTTTTAATGTAGGTTAATAATCTACGCTAGCCTCAACATTCCTTATTCAATGGATTGGTTGTATCTGTGTCCTCATGTTTACATGTAACTATCAATGTTGTCATATTTGATGTAGGCTGATGAGATACACACACATATATATTATTTTTCTTTCCAACTTTCTCATTCTGATTTATCTTGGAATGTCAATGTCGTTATGGCATCCTCACCTTTTCTTTTTATTCCTTCTTACTCAGTTCAGATAAAGTGTTGCCGACACCTTTGCAGGGTTGGATGATGGCAATTGTAAGTTGAAACTCAAATCTCTTACATTAATTTTTTTTTCAAGATGTTAATACTGTCTTAGATAGCATTCGCAGGAAAAGTGGAATAGGAAAAGTAAAATCATGATAGCTAATTTTTTTAGAAAAAAAAAATAGAACCATTTAGTACATCACCCATTCTGCAGCCTGGAAACTCTTGGTGGAGTTATGTTTGTTTGTTTATTTGCATCTGCGTGTGTGTGTGTGTGTGTGAGTCGTATCCTCTAACATGCTTGATTAATTTCTGATAAATCATAACATGCTCATATACATCTCAGATACATGCTTATCAATTCGATTCCTCAAACAAAAATCAAGAACACATAGATAATCTAGCTCAAGAATCGAACTAAAAAACTGAACATGCTCGGATATCGCTCAAACTTGGTACACATGTTTAGAATTATCATACGAACAAGTTAATAGTTATTTTAAGGTAAGCTTGTGCATGCATGATATATAAAAGGTAGCTTTTTCAAATTTAACTGAAAAATTTAACTGTAGAAAGTCGAAGCTTTATCATAGATGGGGAAAATTAAAAGGTAACTTTTTTTTCCCCTGGAGTAAATTACCTGGGTTAAATAGTCTTCTCCCTTTCTCAATGAGGAACATACATATGGCATTTATTTTACTGTGGTGGGCCTTGGTGACTTTGATGCAATTTTAGTCTGTTTGCCCATACTTCACCTTATAGAAATTATTAACCGTGCCCTTGTTCTTGTAGTACAACCCTTATTTTTCCTCTGTTTTCTTGCTCTTTTTTTTTCCCCAGTGATTTTGAATCTTGGCTTTCATTATTAAGAGCCCTGGTTCCATGTATTTATGCTAAAGTAAAATGTTATCTTGTAGGGATACTTGATTAGAATCCAACTCTTGACAAGATATTACCCCCCAGGCATTTGCATTCTCCTTTCAAAAGAAATTTTTGAAAACAAGGGCTTGTGTGGTGTTTCAATGATAGGGGATAGTCGATCCATTTTTGGTTTTCCGTAGAATGGATGCCGATATAGGGTGGTCACTAAAGAAAGTGGAAGAGTGTAGGATTTGCCATGATGAAGACGAAGAGTCGAACATGGAGGCGCCCTGTGTTTGTCGTGGGAGCTTGAAGGTTAGTCTTACAATCTTCAAGTATATGTTATGCGGAGCATACTGTATTAACCACATATGTTGTCAAGTTTTACATTCCAACACTTTCGGATGACAAATTTTCAAGAGAAATATTCTTGCAGGTAAAATATACCTTTGCAAGGAAGAAAGCAAGATTCTATGTGCTTGATTAGAATTGAACTTATTTATTTTTATGTTGTTGCCTCATGAAAGCATTCTATTGGAAATAATATTAACTTGATGAACATATCTTTTTAATTTGACCAATATATTCTCTTCTTGTTGTTTTAAGTGTACGAGTTTAGTCAGGGAATCAAATATTTTTTTCTTTTGTATATTTCATAAGTTGAATCTTTTTTTATTTTAATAGTATGCTCACCATAAGTGCGTACAGAGGTGGTGCGATGAGAAAGGCGACATTGTCTGCGAGATTTGTCAACAGGTGTGTTCCCTTTTTCTAAAGTCCGGAAAAACAAAAATTTGCATTTAGCTGCGTTAAATGTCGCCGTGGAAATTGAAATTGATCTAAAAATTGCCTCGCATTGTATAAAAATAGTCCAAAATCTATTTTTAAAGACTCACATGTTGCTTAATCAATCTGTATACAATGTTTATGTGCAGCTTTTTAAACCAGGTTATACAGCACCACCTGGTCTACCTTCACTTTTTCGTTATGGTGGAATCCCGATGAACTTGATGGGAAGTTGGGAGATACCGGGAAGGGACTCGTCTGATCCTCAATTTATAACGAATAGGGATTTACTATATCCCAACTTTGATGACTATTAGGAACAACACACTTCAGGAAGTTTGATGTGCTGTCGTATAGTTGCCATGATTGTACAACTCTGTGTTCTAGTTTTGGTTATTTTTTTTCTCACATTAACTATTAATGAAATACTATTAACTCGAACATTTAAGGTAAGCTTCTGCATGCATGATATGATGTTATAAACAGATTCCCTTGGATATTTATAGTGGTAATATCAGAAAAAAGTTTCATGTATTAGTAACATCCTATAATATCCATCTAGTTACATATATGTAATACATAGGCCCTGAAGCTACCATGCTTTTGTGAAATGATCGTATGCTTTCATGCTTTGATTGCTTAAAATTGAAAACTTAAAATGGTACCCAAGTGGTTTCTTTTGCTTTTTGTTAACATATAACTTTACAATCTTGTGTTTTTCCTTGCCTTTCAAGCATTCAAAGGTAAACACTCCAAGGATGCAGGCAAGAAGATGTTTCAATAGTAACTACCATGGACAAAGAGGACTACTGGTACATCATTAAGAATTTTGGGACATCAACGGGTGCAAACAAATGGAGATTTCTGATGAGGATACAAATGAAGAGAGCAAATATTAACTATGTTTTGGTTTTCAGTTATTAAAGTTATTGTAAAAGAATTGTGTGCTACTACTTCTATTGAGGACGAAGATGAGACGGATGAAGATGGAGATGAAGATGAAGATGAAGATGAAGAGGAAGAGGAATAGGAAGAGGAAGAAGAGCCATGATTCATATTTATATAATGTTTAACTAAGAATTTGGTCTATGTATTACTAAGTTAGATTGTGTCACTTGAACTTAGTTATTTTGCTTCAACTTGGTCATTTTCCTAAACTTACTCTGAGTGAATTTATTGATGATAGAACAACAGTAATATTGCTCGGTTGGATTGATGTTATGATATACCAATCCAAATAAATCTAATGGTCATGCCAGTTTTTTTATTTAGCATTGCAATAGAAGCTTAAATGTTGCCATATATGTCATTTTCATTAATAAAATTAGATTGCATTTGATTTTAAATATGTTGCAATTGGGCATATATATGTTGCCTTGGGGCTGCTTGAGCCCCTGTATTGCAACAATTAACACAAAAAAATTGTTGAAAAAAAATGTTGCCATATGTAGTCCAAGATATTGCAATGGTGTTAAACATGTTGCTATAGCCGTTAAATCATTGCCATATACTATATTTGCAACGATAATATGGCGTTGCAATATGGTACGAAATTCGTTGCCATAAGGGCCCTATGGCAACCAGAGCAAAGTGCACGCTTGATTTTTTCATAATCGTTGCAATAGGCCCTATTGCAATGAATTTAGGGCATATTGCAACGTATTTTACACGTTGCTGTATGCAATCTATGGTGTAGTGACTATTTAGTCACTATTGACAAAGGACATTCTCTAAGGTAAGTGGTTGTAAGACAACCAAAGCTATCTGAGATAAACTCAAGATGAAATGTGAGGTCACTAAGCTCTCTAAAGAAAACAAAATTTCTAAACCCACTCCACAATTGAGTCTTTTGAAATAAGATCTTCCGAAACTCTTGAGGGTCTTGACCTCAATTCATTGCATTGTCAGTGAACTTGAGGCGCTAGACAAAGAGTACTCCCAAAAGGAGAAAAATCTCAAAATATTTAGAACTCGCCCGGCCTACTGGGAAATTAAGACCACGTCAATGCATATGTCTTGTAATCTTAATAAAATATCTACTTTTGATCTCTTCTTTGACCTCAAGGATTTTGAGTATGATATTGACAAGAGAGAGAATGCAGAGGAGTAACCTTCCAAGACTACAGCTCTTGCAGGTGTATCTGAGAGGAGCGAAAACTATGCTCCTAGTACCTCCAAAGCTACAGGACATGATGATGATGTGTTGTTGTAAGACGAGATGGCACTGCTTATGCAGAAGTTCCAAAAATTCATCAAGAAATCTAGAAAGGCTCCCTACAAGCCAAAACCTTCGAACAAGGTGAATTCTGAATCACAATCCACACGAGACTCTAACTTGTGTTACAACTTTAGGAAGCCAGGACAGTATGCAAATACATGTCGTAATCCCAAGGTTCAAAACCTACCAGAAGCTGAACAACAAGAAAGGGATGAGAAGCGAAAAGTATGGAGAAGTAAGTTGAAAGCACTAATTGGGGAATCAGAAGTGATCCATACAACAAGCAAGATGGAGAATTGCCTTCAGGTTGTCATTGATAGCAACTCCTCCTCCTCCGATGATGATGATAGAAGCAACCCCTATGTCTGTATGATAGCCGAAGAAGAAGATGATGACGACAGTAATGATGAGGTAAGCTCAACCTCTTCTAATATTAATCACCATATAAGTATATCTCATACCTCTGAGAAAATGATGAGTGAGTTTAAAACCATTCAACTGTAACACTTCCAAGATATTCAAGGCATATTACAGCACCGAACCCCTCCATAGGATCCACAAGGCTATACATACACGTAACCATGAACTTTGATCGACAAAGTCTTAACATAACCAAACGAAAGACAATAAAAATCAATGTCTAAAGTAATATTCAAGATCGATGGACAAAAGTCAACGGGGATTATACTCATAACAAGAAGGTAGAAACAATAAGAAAAACATCTCGTAGTACTCGAATACTAAAAATCATGCAAGATACAATATCTTAGATGGAAAATATGAATAATACAGACAAGGAAATGTCACAGCATCACTTTTACCCATCATCTTCACGCTGACCCGATACCCGCTCATCTGTTCTTCTGGAACCTGAAATACATGAAACGTATTTCCCCCAAATAGATTTAGCCGTGAAATAGCTAGTGCAAGTATATTGATTGTGAAAAATAATATTTCTAAAACGATAAAGTAAGCGTACCATCATTCAAATTTATACGTGATTAACCGTGGATCGCACCAGAAGCAACGACCCCTCAGAGGCCCCCCGTCGGACTGTCCCGGAGTGGTTAACCCAAAAATGTATGTGGTCCGCACCAAAGGCAGCGAATCCTCAGAGGACCCGTCGACCTGTCCCGGTGTGACATATATTCATATACATCACATACACTTCACCTTCAAGGTCAAGAAAATACAATCATAAATATATACTTGCCTTTGTGACATCACGAAAAGCTACGAAATGACAAATTTCTGCGGTTGAAAGGAGCGAAGATTCCGAACCTAAACAATCCGAGAAATAACTATCAATAATAATAGAAATGAATTTGGAACTGAATTGCACCCGAAACCCCACCTACGATTCGTATAAACAACATTCAATAAGGTAGAGGGCGGACCAGAACCGACCCTCTCGATTCTTACCAAAATACGTAAAGCATACCATGAATTCATAGGGGAAATATTTAATCGGGATAGATAATTCATACTCAACATGATTCTAAGAGTATTACAAGTTAAATCATACAAAATCATGGAAAACCCCCCAAATCCTGAAATTTAGGGTTCTAGGATGATTACCTTGATTTGGAAGGGAAGGATGGACTAGATGTTGTTTAATCTTCATTAGCAACTCAAAAATGGTGATAGATGATGAAGGATTGCACCAAATCCCCTCTAAGTTGCTCCCCTCTTGTTCTCTCATCGGTTAGGGTTGGGAAATGATAAGAAATGCAGAAAAACACTCCTATCCGCGCTTATATACTGAACACAGTTAGCTTGCGCTAACCCTTGTATATAAATCAAAGGGTTCTGCCCTAGAGGTTTCTGCATCAGCTCGTTAATGAGCGCTACTAGCTTCGATAGTGTGCGCTAATGATACATATTAGTGCGCGCTACCTGTTCTCATTAGCGTGCGCTATTTGCTGTTGCACAGTAGCACAACTGTGCAGCCCGAACACGGCCCCGACGATGCAAAAGTCGAAGATTAACAACATCTAATGAAGAGCTTACGAAGATCGATGAAATACGAACTCAAGCGCTAAACAAACCCATGATTATGACCACTTGATGGTACGGAAAAATGAATAAAGAATCATATGCCCAAGACTTTGGGGAATTACAAAACAACCCAAAATGTCCGAAAAACACGATTCAAGATCAAACAATAATACCACAGCTCACAACTCATCTAAAAACATTAAAAGAACATGTGAAAACACCAAAACGACAGTTTTGAACAAGTTTTACAGAAATCGAACCTAAATACGGAAGAAGAAGGTATAGTTACCTTCTTACAGCTAAAGTGTGCATTAATTTAGGGGAAACATAGTAGGACCCAAGAACACAGTATTAATCAACAATTGCTGTAAGAATTGAATCATGTATGTACTTTTTAAGAGGAAATGTTTTACTTTTGTGGATACAGCAAAAATACTGTAGGATATCAATTAATATTTTAATCGTATCCAATTCCATACACTTAACCCTTTCAAAACAAGTTTTAGTCCATGTGCATCATCTGAAGTTAAAACGATTTAACTTTTAATACTGAAACGACATCTGGACTTTAATACCTTGAAACTTGTAATTTTAAAATTTAAACCACTTGAACGTGCAATAGTGGAGGCTGTAATGTGTTGGAGGTGGGATCTGGCAATAAATTTAAAAATTGATGGATTAGATGTACCAGTTACATTAGGAGTCATCCTGTACAATTATTAAAAAATGGTTCTCATCCCTTATGTCTGACCATTCACTATAACCTAGCCTTTTTCTGCACACTATAAAAGGGTCAGTATGCTGATCTACAGACTCTTTATGCTTTCTGCAATTGCAACGAGCCAACAACATACATCCTAAACATTTAGAACTTTTTCTGCAAAGTTTTTACTTTCACTTTTTATTTACTCTTTTGCAAAAATGACTTCTTCGCAAACTTCTTCTCTGTCCTTGTAAAAGAAGGAAACTGTTATTGATGGGAGAATTTTTGCTCGCTCTGTGCTTCAAGAGCGTATTATATCTGAGAACGAGGACATGGCAGGGATAAATCTGGTAATTTTTCGTGTCAAGCAACAAGGACTCTACAGACTGGGTAGCCTTCACCCAGAAAATTACAATGAACAAATCACTGAAGAATTATTTGTGCATATGGTGTTCAACTACGCATCTAATAAGAAGGTTTCTCCATTAACTGCCATTATAAGTACCGCATGGGAGAAGGAGATCTCCATCAATAGGGATCTACTTGAGAAAGTATACAAACTGCGCTATGACGGTCTGAATCTGGAGGAACTAGAAATTTACGATTCTGACAGCATGCTTGAAGCTTACTGGAATCTTTTCACCGGGAACTCCAAAGCTCAGACATCCATCCTTCTTACCACAAGAAAAGTTTCACTCTCCCCGACTTCTATCTACACGAATTCCATTGTTGGGTCGTGGAGAACCGAATTGGAGCCTTCAAAATGTGCACGAAGTTAAGGTTCAGAATGATGGTGGCCATCATGAGCAGGGAGAAGGTGAATTGGCGCTAAGTGATAATGAAGCGACTACAGGAGGAGGGTGCCAAGCCGAAAACAGGAAGGAAGTCCTTCGGCCTGGGGCTAAATCACGTTCTGACTAGATATGGCATCCAACAATCATATGCTGCTAAGAAGATTTTGGTTGGGAAGTTCTTGGGTGGCTCCAAGCCCACCTTATACAACAAAGCCATGCCGATTGCCAATCTGCCCGATCCTTTCTCTATGCCAACATTGAGCAATCCGAGAAACGTTAGCGGTCATTCTTCCAAGGCTAAAGGCGGTGAAGCAATAAAAAGAAGCGGCCTGTTATCAAGAAAAAGGCAATTCCCGACATCTCTTCATCGATTATCGAGAAAAAGAAGAAAAGGCAGAAGATCCAGAAGCCTTCAAAGTCGGAAGCTGTTCCTCTGACACCTCGGCCCGACTACAACGATTCTTGGCGATTCGCATCCGCATCTACTCATGATATCTCACCCATAGGAAGCCACTCTTATGGAAGATACACTAGTTGCTCCCACTACAGATCCTGAGCCTGTTATGGCTACGACGGATGACCATTGGCTTGCAAAGTTGGAGGAAGTAGGTGAATCGACTGTACCTATGGAGCTGACATCCACTTATCCTCATAGGGCCCCTACCCCTGTGAGGATCCCCTCACCCAACAGGGCACCCGACCCTGTCATGGATCCATCTTCTCAATAGGCTCCCATACCTAAAAAGGATCCCAATCGGGCATTAGAACCCTCTAATGTTCGGAGTCCCTCCCCTCAACAATCATCAACCAAAAAGTCCCCCAAGTCTAAATAGATGAAGCATTCAAATGCTTCAAAATATGGAAAAGCGATAGGTTTGCCCCTTACGACACCCTGTACAACTAGGAAGAATATAAGGATGATGAGCTATTTGTGCTGGAGGTTACCACTCACAACGTCGAGGTCCTGATCCTATGGGATGATCCTTTTTGCCAAGAGCTAATCACAAATACTACATGAAAAAGCAGAAGGCCTGACTCAAGGGGAGACAACCATCAAATGATGGAACTCAGAGCTCTAGTCACCATTCCGATTCAAACTCTGATGGGGACAGAGAGGCCCTATAGGCTGGGATACGGATGAACAATGAAGAGGACCTAAAAAGGAATTCATCAAGATGCAGGCTGCCCAGGGCCAGGGGACATCTGAGCAAACTTCTGAGAAACCTAAGTCCCCCACCCCTCAGAATGAAGAAGGCCAGACTAACAACTTACAGGAGGAATCAGTCCCTCTTGTAATGGATGAAATTCTTTCATTTGCCCTGCAGCCGAAGAAAACAACATCCCTTGTCCAGGAGGAAAGAATCCCTCTGACCGACTAGGATGCAACCCACACCATCCGACAGGAGGAACTAGTCCCCCCTAAGGAACAGGTGGAAGCTGAGCCAACAGGAGGGATAAGTCCCTCCTGTTCAACAGGCTACAGACACTCAATAGAGGCAGGAGGAATTTGTCTCTTCTGTCTCCCAAATAGCAGATCAGGCTGAACTGACAGAGGTTCTGGCCTCCGAACAGGTAGTACCTCCTATCCCTACAGGTTTATCTTCGTCCTACCTGATGACAGCCCTAAGAAACTGCAAATTGTCAAGCATGAGCAAGAAATGTTGCGAGTTGTAGAAGCCAAAACAGTCGCCTCCCTTGCGTACACTGGGTCTAAGTTCAATGCCCATGACCAAAATATTAATGACCTGACAGTAGTCACAAGTCTTGTGGACTCGGTGAAAGACATTAAGAACAACCAGACTGAATCTATGGATTTCTTTGGGATATTCAGGGTAAAGTCACGGAGCTTGATAATACCAAAAAGAGGAAAGAGGCTCGGGAAGCTGGAAGGAGGTGGAGATTAAATAGCGAGGAAAATAGAAGCGATACTGGACGACGGTGTTGCTGAATGTTAGGCGTATTTTTATACGCTTATTTATCATTATTTTGTAGTATTTTGGAGAGTGAAATCGTCTAAATGAGATTATAATGCCTTAATTTTGTATGATTGACAGGAAATTGAAGTCCGGAAGCTAAAACGAGGCAAAACGGGCGAAAACGGCAAATCTGGACTCTGAGCCGCGGCACAAGGAAGCTGAGCCGCGGCACAGGAAGACACCAGCCGAAGGCAGAGTAACCTGTACTCTGTGCCGCGGCACAGCCCAGGTGAGCCGCGGCACAGAAGAAATTGATGACGCCCAGGTTTAAAGCTGAAGGCTCTGTGCCGCGGCACAGGTTTAGTGCGCCGCGGCACACTTGGCGGTTTTTGTATGTCCGCGCGGATTTTGGGCCGTTTCGAAGCCAGTTTTCGACCGACTGATACGGACGCGATTTGGAGTTGTGCTGAGCTATAAATAGGGTTTAAGACCCTAATTAAATTATCTTTGGATCTTGGAATCTTTTGGGGAGCTTAAGCTTGGAGACGGCAGAAGAAGAGGGAAGCAGAAGACTTCAAGGGCAGAAGGCGGAAGCTGAAGAACGGAGGAATCCGAGCTTCATCTGCGTTTGAATTTTATGCTTTCATTTATCAATTCTGTATTTTCAATTATTAGTATGTCAGGCTAAAGCCCTAATCTAGGGTTTTGATGAAACCTTTGTTTTGACGAATTGACTGAGATTATCCAATTAATTACCTTTTTATTGAGTTTTCCCAATTGTGTTTAATGCTTGCAATTATCTGTCCAATAGTTGTATTGATTTAATCATTCACTTTGAATCGGGAGAGGAGATTTGGTGAGGAACTATTGGTGAGGACCGTTTTATTCTGTGAGATAGGAATATACTCATAGGAACTACGTGGCCTTTAGGAGATTTTATGCTTTTCGCCTATTGACGAATTAATTCACCTAGGGATAGAGTGCGTTATTCGCCTTTAGATAAATCTATTGACCTCGGGAGAGGCGGTAGAATATATTAGCAATCTCCGCCTTCAATAAATTGGGAAAATTATTTATTACGGATAATCGAGAGTAAATTCAGATAAACTAAGGTGGATTCAGAATCCTAGACTTATTCATCATTTGATTTGTTTTATTCAAGCCATCATTTTATACTAGTCTTTTAGTAATTCTTCTAGTTATTAATTACAAAATCCCAAATTCGATTGTTCAGATAAAATTGGAATACGAAAAAATCGGTAGTTAGAGATTCAGTCCTCGTGGGAACGATACTCTACTTATCACTTTATTACTTGTAAACGATGACGTGCACTTGCGTGTAAAGAATATCGCAACAAGTTTTTGGCGTCGTTGCCGGGGAACTGAAATTTTTCTAATATCGATTTAAGTATTTCCAGTCTTAATTTGAACGTTTTATTTTTATTTTTTTTGTGTTTAATCTCGTTTGTTTGTTTTTCCTTTCAGGACCTTTCGTGTAGTGCATGAGAAAACTCGGTAACGAAGGCCAACTACCTTTGGATACCGAGCTCGAGCGCACTCTAAGAAGGAACAAAAAGGAGAAAAGAGAGTTGCAGACGACGATCAACATGGCCGAGAATAACGAAGTCCAAGGAGGAGATAACCAAGTGCGGCAAGTTCAACCGGAACTAGCTCTTCGAGATTATGCCATGCCGCAGATCAATGCTAATTTTTCGGGAATTCGGCGTCCCACTATCCAAGCTAATAATTTTGAGATCAAGCCTGCTATTATTCAGATGGTGCAGGCGAGCTAATTCTGTGGACTGCCGAATGACGACCCGAATGCCCATATTGCTTCTTTCCTTGAGATATGCGACACGTTCAAGACTAATGGTGTCACCGACGATGCCATCCGGTTGAGGCTTTTCCCTTTCTCTTTGAGGGATAAAGCAAAATTTTGGTTAAATTCCTTACCGCCGGGGTCGATTACAACATGGGAGAGGTTAGCGCAAGCCTTCCTTGCCAAATTCTTCCCACCAGCTAAGACGGCAAGGTTGAGAAACGAAATAACCACCTTTGGTCAGTACGATATGGAATCGCTCCACGAGGCGTGGGAGCGATATAAAGATTTGCTACGAAGATGCCCTCATCACGGCATTCCTGATTGGCTTCAGCTTCATACGTTCTATAATGGTTTGAGTGCTTCTACACGCACCCTCGTGGATGCGGCCTCTGGTGGGGCCTTCATGAGAAAATCTATGGCCGAGGCACACGTGCTTTTGGAAGATATGGCCGCAAACGCATACCAATGGCCATCGGAAAGATTGACACCGAAGAGAGTCATGGAAGTTTCAAGTACTGATCCGATTTCCACTTTGTCGGCTCAAGTCGCCGCTTTGACCCAATAGCTCCAGGCATTTTCGCACGCACCTTCCCCCGTTACCATTGAGACATGTAATTGGTGTAACGGATCACACCCGAGCGCGGAATGTCAAGTTGGAAATCCGTTCGAGCAACATCAGATGGAGCAGGCTCAATTTGTGGGAAATGGGAATCGGCCGAACAACCCGTACTCCAACACTTATAATCCGGGGTGGCGCAATCATCCCAACTTTTCATGGAGAAACGGACAGAACTCACACCAGCCCCCATTCGCCCAGAATCAACAGCAACCCCCTCCCGCTCCCAAAGTGTCTCTCGAGGAAGCACTTGCAAAATTGGCGGCAAATACGAGTCAATTTATGACTCGTACTGAAGCAACATTGCAGAACCATTCCGCATCCATTCGGAATTTGGAGGTCCAGCTGGGCCAAATTGCTAATGTGCTGACAGCTCGTCCGGAGGGAGCATTGTCGAGTACAACAGAGACAAATCCTAGAGAGAGTCTAAACGCAATCAGCTTAAGAAGTGGGAAAGAGGTGCTGGATCAGCCCGAGTGGTGTGAAAAGAAGAAGGAAATTGAGGAAGAGAAGGATTTAAAGCCAGATGAGTCGAAGGATTTGAAGCCGGACAACTCAAAGACATGTGCGTCCCCCGTCCCGTTTCCGCATAGATTACAGCAAAGAAGGGCCGACAAACAATTTTCTAAGTTCCTTGATGTGTTTAAAAAGCTTCACATAAACATTCCGTTCGCCGACGCATTGGAACAGATGCCGAGTTACGTCAAGTTCATGAAAGAGATATTATCGAAGAAAAGAAAGCTTGAGGAGTTTGAAACGGTCGCCTTGACAGAGGAGTGCAGTGCAATTCTTCAAAAGAAGCTCCCACCTAAATTGAAAGATCCGGGAAGCTTCAACATACCGTGCACCATGGGGAATCTTTTGTTTAATAAGGCACTATGCGATCTTGGTGCGAGTATCAACCTCATGCCTCTGTCGATTTTCAAAAAGCTGGATATTGGGAAAGCCAAGCCAACAACAGTCTCCTTACAATTGGCGGATAGATCGATAAAGTATCCGAGGGGAGTGATCGAGGATGTATTAGTTAAGGTTGACAAGTTCATCTTTCCGGCCGATTTCATCGTACTCGACATGGAGGAAGATGAAAATATTCCAATCATCTTGGGACGACCATTTTTAGCGACTGGCCGAACCCTTATAGACGTGGAAAAAGGGGAGTTAACTCTGAGGGTCCAAGACGAGCAAGTTACTTTTCAAGTATTCAAATCGTTTCCATGTCCCGGAAGTATTGATAAAAGGTCACAAAGTGAAAGTATAAATGCCGTTGAAAGAGGAAAGCACCGAAAACATCATCGGTGGGAAAATTCAGATTTTGTGTTAAATGATCCAAGTCTTAAGAAGGATGTAGAACGAGTGGCGTTCCTCGAGCATGAGGAAAAATCTGCTGCAGTCTTGAGTGCGTTTGTGAAGGAGGAGAGTGAGCCGAAAGCCCAGCGGACAATTAGTCATGGAGAAACCGGATGTTTCGGAAAGTTGTTCACGTCGAAACCTTTTCGCAAACAAAATTTGATGACCGAACCGAAAGTCGAATCTCTAACGACCAATGGTCACAATTTTAACAAAAATATGAACGGTTCGATGAACGGGGCGGAAACCAAATGGAGTTTGCGAAAAGCGAACTAACGTTTTCCAATAGGTCCGGATGAAGACTATAAACTTAGCGCTTCTCGGGAGGCAACCCGAGTTCGTAGTTGTAGATTTTTGCATTTCTTTATTTTTCTTGCATTCGTGATTCTTATTTTTCCTTCATTTTTGTGCTTCAATTTGCTTTTGCCTCTCGCTTTTAACGAGTTCTTCTCAAAATTCTGTGCAGGAAAGTCCCAGGGAAGAGACTGAAGTATGAGCCGCGGCACAGGTATTGTGAGCCGCGGCACACATCAATCGTAAGGGGAGGCTAAACCAACTGTACCCTGTGCCGCGGCACGGTATAAATGAGCCGCGGCACACTTGAGCATTGAGCCGCGGCACACGAAATCTGTGCCGCGGCACACGACAAAACGAGAACACAGGTAAAAGGGACTGTATGCAAGCCAGCCGAGAAAAGGTAACCCAACCTGAATACTGGATTCTCGCCTACGATGTCTCCCATGAAGGACGAAACATCTACAGGGACCGAGGGAGAGATTCCCTAATCAACTAGTGGAGAGGAACCGAACGTGATCCCTCTCGCAAGACTTGGAAGCACCAGCATTATAGGGATTAGCTTCTGATAGTTATACTTTTATTTCTCCTACTATATGCTCTCCGATACAGTACTTTCATCTCATTCAGCACTGTAATTTCAAGTATCTATAAAATTTTGCTGTCTTGAAAAATTACAGCTCATAATCTACCGTTATTGTTTTACTGTTTTGATTATGATTAAATATTGAAATATTCAACAATTATAAGAACTTCATAATCCGAAAAGCTGTAAGAACTTGTCTGCCAATAGTTCATAGATTAAGTTGTATTCAATTAAGTTTACATCCTATAAGATTGTGTCTGCGCGCCAATTATAAGTTAAGTTGTATACTTAGTCCTGTAGGATTTTTTAGAACTTGCCTGCGAGCAGTTCAAAATTTTAGACTAAGTCATGATGATCAGATCTTTTGACAAAAGACTTAAGACAGTCTCTCCGTATCAAGGAATTTTTGGCATTATCAAAAAGGGGGAAATTATTTGGAAAAATATCAACAATGTGTTTTGATAATTGCCCCATACAGCATCATTCTTCAAAGTCAGCATTTCGGTCTAAGTAAGGAAGTTATTAGGAAACTTCATATAGCCTGTCCATATAGAGAAATATCTTCCAGCATAGTCAGAAGTCCGTTCCTACATCTTTCATCATTATAGAGCAAGAGATGAAGAAGTTGGAGACAGCAAACATGCTTTTGATGTTTTACTTAGCAAAAGTAAAACACATATCCAACATGACTGAAGAAAAACTTTAAACCGTTGTGAAAGAAACATTGTCTATTCACAATGTATTCACGGTTAAAGTAGCAATTAATGCTGATAGGATAATATTTAATGCGGCTGAAGAGACTACAGTTTGAACAGTCTGAATAGCATTTAATGTTAGTAAAAAAGAATGTCTGAAGCATGAAATACGAATCGCCTTTAATTCAAACATTCTGAATACGCCAATCAAAGCAACTTTAATCTCACCAACCGGCCAACGGCTACATTTATAATGGATCTATTTCCAAGGTTATAAATAGCCACAAACAAGAGGACACTACACACCAGAGACATTATCTCGCGAAATACAACTGACACATTAGCTCTGACAATCTGAATATCAAGCTAACAAAGAGCAGTATATTTCCTTGAGCATACAACATCATCAAGTGAAGAAATATATAGTCCTCAATGCAATCAACACACCTTCATAGCGAACTCTCATCAAAGCATACAGCTGATGGTTGAACCTGTTCTACCCAAACCTTACGTCGAGATCAACTTAGCCCTGTGTGGACTAAGTGTTAGGGTTGTATACTGCAAAGCATACTTTATGCTTGTATTACCTTATTTCTGTAATATCCGCAATTTTCGATTTTCGGTAAATTTCTTTTTTCGGTCGGAGTCCGTTTTGACGACTCGCTCATGACCGTTTCGTCATTATCAGAATGATTAATTCTACAGTTTTTGACATCCGAGTTCGTTTCGGTGTCGTTTTGTTGAGTTCCATGCTTTTTAGCGACTTTTCCGCACTTGAGTTCGATTCTTGCGAATCTCATTCAAAACTGCTGTTTCGAGTTTCTCGTAAGTCCGTTTAACTTTGTTAGACGTGTTGTCAACTTCGGTTTGGTTATTCGATCACGTATCGTGATTTTCGGGCGTTTTGGGCCATTTTGTAATTTACCCAAAGTTACGGGTATCCGTATCTGTAATTGTTGTCTCGATCCGTTTCTTGGTCGCGTATGATTAATTATTGTATCATGTTTTCATTTCGGGTCGTTGATGTTGTCCGCGAACTTTTCGTCGTGTTCGTTCCGTGCGTTTTCGGAAATCGAGTCGTCGAGCCCTAGTGGTCGGGTACTGGCCGGACGGTTGCGGGACTGGCCGGACGCTTGCGGGCACCGGCCGGACAGGTGCAGCAGGAACCGGCGTAGCGCACGCTAGCGCGAGTCGGGTCGACAGGTTTGGTCGGCAGGTTTGGTCAGTGGTGCCGGGTCGTGCGGGCCCTGGCCGAGGGTACTCGGCCGATACCAGCCGATAGCGCACGCTAGTCCGGGAAGGCTAGCGCACGCTAGTTCCGGCCCAGTATAAATGTGACAAAGCAGTCGCATTTTCATTCATTTCTCACTTCATTTCTCTTCTATCCGCGGCTGGCGATTCGAGAGTGGCGAAGCCATGTTGTTTGACAACAAGTCCACTAAGTTCTTGAGTTCATAACATCAATCAATCATCCGTTATCATCCTTTGATCCAGCGAATCAAGGTAATCTTACCTTAGAACCCTAATTTCGTGAATTTGGGGGTTTTTTGCATTTTTGTCCTATTCGTTCCGTGTTGTTGATTAATTCATGATGGGTATGATTAATCTTGGTAGTATTCTTGTGTTTAACATCATTTAATCCATTGTTCTTCGTCGAATCGAAGTATATTTCTTGATTTCCTTCGAATTGACTTTTGGGGGATTTGTTCTCGATCTCGTTTTTCATCCGTTTTTGATGGATCGATTATGGTTAAATGATGTTGTTAAACACATTCTATGGATTGTATATCCATATTTCAACTTGGAATTCCGTTTTCGTGTTTTGTCGGGATGAATCGTGTTCTTGTCCGTTTTGGGGGAAATCCTTGAACTTTCGTCATTTGTTCTTTGAATTCAGCGGCTTTGGGTCGTACTTTGGAATTCATTTTCGTTGTTATTGTTTTCGTTCGTAGTTCATTGTTGTGGATTGTCGTTCGGTGGAGTCGGCGAGTTCGTAGTCGGTTCGTGCAAACCTACTTCGGGCGATTCTCCGCGTTGTGGTTATTCGAGGCAAGTACCTTGCCCATACTTTTCTTATTTTATGGATATGATGATCGGTGATCGTCTTGGTGTGTTTGTTTAGTTGTTTGAAATGAAGTTTCAAAAGATTTTTGGTTTGGCCTCGTTAAAGGCTCTCTTTCAAAATGCGTGTGTGTTTTGTGAACGGTGTGTTTTGGGAATTGATTATGATTTGGTCATTTTGAACGTTGAAGGCTTTGATGATATCCCTGTTGTTTAGAATCGTGTATTCTGTGTTTAATCTTCTTATTGTGTTTTGAAGAGTTTGATAACGGCGTCGAGTAAGTGGCCATCTCTAGTAAGTATTCTTGATGAACTTACATTCTTAGGATATTAGTATTGCATGAGTAACGTATGTGTGTGTATGCTCACTACGGGTTAGATCCGACGGGGTCTCGGTAGGGGTCCACAAGAGACGTGGATCGACGAGCTTGCTTTTAACCACTACGGGTTAGATCCGACGGGGTCTCGGTAGGGGTCCGCAGAGACGTGGATCGACGGTTAATTGTGGTGCATTTTGCAAATGTGATTTGATTATGGCATTTCCGGAAATGAGTGCTTTTGAACGGTTTTCATGATTGCATGCATTGACTAAGTGTGTAAGAGGTAAGTTGTTCGTTTGACCTACTTGTCTAGGATGGCTCTAGAGTATTTTGTTGTTTGTGTTAAATCCTTTAATTGTGGATTTTGATGTTGGAAGACGAACCTTGTGGTCGTTCTTGTGTACTGTGAGTTGATGAGATTTGGGGCTAAAATCCCAATAGTTTTGTAAAAGTCATTTTATGGATTTGGGGCTAAAATCCCAACGGTTTGGTAAATGTCATTCGTGGAATGTGAATTGTATGGCTCGTATTTGCACTTTGTTCTTGCACTAGCAAAATAGTGGAGTTTTGCTAACCCCCGAGTATTCGGGGGGTGGATGTCTGTTTTTGCATTCAAGTTTTGGAGCATAACACAGGGTCGACACGAAGGATGATGAAAGATGATCGATACTAATCACATGAGGAACCATACATCGTGTATTGGTTCAGTTGTACTTTATTTTCATTGCTATATTTTCCGTTATGCGGGTGTGGTTGTGTTTGACCTGCGTGGGCATGAGTTATGTCGAGTTGTATGTTTTTATTGAAAGGCCAAATCGGTCTACTGAGTCATTTTAGCCTTAAAGGCATTGTCGAGATGTTTCATGTTGTTACTAGCCTGGTAGATCCTTGAGGAAAGGTTCTACGGCGTGTAATATCCCTGAGCGGATTGGGGGTGTTACATAAATGGTATCGGAGCTTAGGTTGAGGAAACCTAGGCTGTCGGGTCAAGTCGTGTTGTTTGAGTCTTGTTTCGTCGGATTTTATCTGACTGAGTCGTGTCGCGACGCGTCGTTCGAGTTTGTTGGTCGTGATTAGTATCGTGGGGCGATCATCATCTTCGTGCGACCTGTGGAAGTAAGTCTCCCTTCTTTGTGTTGTGCATCGTGTGACACGAGCTATTTTTATGATTATTTGTTAAGTGGTGTGGAATCCTTATGTGGATTTTGATTTCATGATATGTATTTAGTCGACTCTCGTATTTGATTTATACGAGGAGTGTCATCGCTTGTGATGTCTTTTTATTGTTGTTTTTGTCCGTTGCTGATGATTTTCGAATCGATTTGCACGTTTTACAAGTTCTATTGTAGAAGCTTTGTGCTTATACGCGTTCGACTTGTTCACTAGCCAGGGTGGGAGGGTCCTTAGAGGCCTCAAATGGGGTCAGTGGTTTTGTTCTGAATCCTAGGCGGTCTTCAGCTGTGGTATTTTATCGTTTATTTCCGTTTAAAGACATGTATTGTCTTGATTTTAAACGTTTTGATGCGTGTACTAGGAGTTGTTTTAGTGAACGTCGATATGTGTGAGTTTTGGGCATTCTGGCCTATTGGATTTTTGAAAACCTCGAGTATCTTAGAAAAATAAATTTCGAGACATAATTTTCAAATGAGTTATTTTCTTGTGATACATCCTAGGTGCCACAATATATTTCAAAAAATTTCTACTTCGAGGACCAAAATGCTTTGAGATATTTTCAATGTTTTAGAAACACTTTTATTTAGACTCGAGGGTCGAATATTCTGAAAGTTTTCACTAAGAGAAAGTGTCCTCATTTTTATCAAATGCGAAATGGTTCTCCAATGTCTCGATAACGATGTTTCACGTTTGTATTTTTTTTAAAGGTGATACTCAAGATCAACCGGTGTTCTTCTAAAATTATTTTCAAAATGAGGTTTTCGTTTTTAAAACCTATCCATTCCCATTTGAGGGCTGGGTATGTATGTATGATGTTCGCATTGTCATTTTGATGTTTGCTCCCGAGTATGATCGAGTTGGCGGCGTGAGCGTTGAGTTGTTTTCCACACATTTGTTGTGTTAGCCCTCTGTGAGAGGTGGGATGTTGGTATTGAATGTTGCCATCTCGTGGCGATTTCTGCGTTATCGCGCATGTGCGAGCTGTTAGAGCTTGGTTTGGTATGACCATGTGCATCGGTGATCGTTCCGTTATGTGTCGGTTGTTTAATGTCTTGTTGCCTTGCTCCTGTTTTTGTGAAGTTCGTGAACGAGGTCGGAGGTAATACCCGTACTATTTTGACTTCTGTATTTTCTCTTTCTCCAGTCTATCGATTCGCTCATGTTCGTTGATACTTTATGAACTTGTTCTGTATTTCGGTTTCATCGTCCGAACGAGCTGTGATCTTATTGTGGGTCGATCTGGTTATCGATGTGACTTTTTCCGGTTCAGTTCGATTCGTGTGAACCTTGTACGGGAGTGACATCATTTGGTTCTATTAGTTCTTTTATTCGAAGTGGATCGGATTTGGAACTCTTGTGTTTTCGACTCTGTCGACTCATTTATGTTCGTTGACATTTCTGAGCTTGTCCTGCCCCTTGCTTTTGTTGATCGAACGAGTGTGGTATTGTTTCGGAAGAACTCGTTTGTCATTGTGACTTTTCAATCGCTATTCCCTTTCTTGTGGATCTTATGGGAATGCATGTCTTGTTGTTCTCACCAGATCATCCTGGGAATTGTTGTTTGAATTTTATTATCCTTCGTGTTTCGGACATGATTGTTCGATTTTTGTTGTCTCGATCGTTTGTTTGTTCGGTTTTTGTTCTCGTTTCGTGATTGCTGAGCATTCAGGCTCCTTCCTAATTCCTTTAAGTTCAGGAAATTAGTCTCGTTTTCGATCTTCCAACCCTTGGGCAGTGGAATTCCGTATTTGTTCAGCGATTGGCTCACGTTTTGATTGATGTACCGTTGGGTTGGTAAATTGTATTGATTATCGTTCGTTGTGTTTTGTGATTGTTCTTATAATCGACTCGATTGTATTGTCTATTTGATGACGCTTGTCACTTGTTGGTTTTATTATATCCCTAACGGCGACGTTGTGTTGGTCGTCGTGGAGCGTGTTTTCACACCGTATATTCCGTTGCGTTGTTTGTAACATTTCGCCGTTGGGCGTTAGTTACGCGTTTCTTGCATATCTCGTTGAGTTTTCCTGGCGGGATATTGCTTCTCCCTACTTGTTTTAAGTTTCGGGACGAAACTTCTTTTAAGGAGGGTAGAATGTAATATCCGCAATTTTCGATTTTCGGTAAATTTCTTTTTTTGGTCGGAGTCCGTTTTGACGACTCGCTCATGACCGTTTCGTCATTCTGAGAATGATTAATTCTACACTTTTTGACATTTTCGCTCATGTAATATCGTGATTTTCGGGCGTTTTGGGCCATTTTGTAATTTACCCAAAGTTACGGGTATTCGTATCTGTAATTGTTGTCTCGATCCGTTTCTTGGTCGCGTATGATTAATTATTGTATTATGTTTTCATTTTGGGTCGTTGATGTCGTCCGCGAACTTTTCGTCGTGTTCGTTCCGTGCGTTTTCGGAAATCGAGTCGTCGAGCCCTGGTGGTCGGGTACTGGCCGGACGGTTGCGGGACTGGCCGGACGATTGCGGGCACCGGCCGGACAGGTGCGGTAGGAACCGGCGTAGCGCACGCTAGCAGGAGTCGGGTCGGCAGGTTTGGTCGGCAGGTTTGGTCGGTGGTGCCGGGTCGTGCGGGCCCTGGCCGAGGGTACTCGGCCGATACCGGCCGATAGCGCACGCTAGTCCGGGAAGGCTAGCGCACGCTAGTTCCGGCCCAGTATAAATGTGACAGAGCAGTTTTGATTGATGTACCGTTGGGTTGGTAAATTGTATTGATTATCGTTCGTTGTGTTTTGTGATTGTTCGTATAATCGACTCGATTGTATTGTCTATTTGATGACGCTTGTCACTAGTCGGGCGTTTTGGGCCATTTTGTAATTTACCCAAAGTTACGGGTATTCGTATCTGTAATTGTTGTCTCGATCCGTTTCTTGGTCGCGTATGATTAATTATTGTATTATGTTTTCATTTTGGGTCGTTGATGTCGTCCGCGAACTTTTCGTCGTGTTCGTTCCGTGCGTTTTCGGAAATCGAGTCGTCGAGCCACAGTGGTCGAGTGCTTGGCCGGACGGTTCTGGGGCGGCCGGACGATTGCGGGCACCGGCCGGACAGGTGCGGTAGGAACCGGCGTAGCGCACGCTAGCAGGAGTCGGGTCGGCAGGTTTGGTCGGCAGGTTTGGTCGGTGGTGCCGGGTCGTGCGGGCCCTGGCCGAGGGTACTCGGCCGATACCGGCCGATAGCGCACGCTAGTCCGGGAAGGCTAGCGCACGCTAGTTCCGGCCCAGTATAAATGTGACACAGCAGTCACATTTTCATTCATTTCTCACTTCCTTCCTATTCTATCCGCGGCTGGCGATTCGAGAGTGGCGAAGCCATGTTGTTTGACAACAAATCCACGAAGTTCTTGAGTTCATAACATCAATCAATCATCCGTTATCATCCTTTGATCCAACGAATCAAGGTAATCTTACCTTAGAACCCTAGTTTCGTGAATTTGGGGGGGTTTTGCATTTTTGTCCGATTCGTTCCGTGTTGTTGATTAATTCATGATGGGTATGATTAATCTTGGTAGTATTCTTGTGTTTAACATCATTTAATCCATTGTTCTTCGTTGAATCAAAGTATATTTCTTGATTTCCTTCGAATTGACTTTTGGGGGATTTGTTCTCGATCTCGTTTTTCATCCGTTTTCTATGGATCGATTATTGTTAAATGATGTTGTTAAACACATTCTATGGATTGTATATCCATATTTCAACTTGGAATTCCGTTTTCGTGTTTTGTCGGGACGAATCGTGTTATTGGCCGTTTTGGGGGAAATCCTTGAACTTTCGTCATTTGTTATTTGAATTCAGCGGCTTTGGGTCGTACTTTGGAATTCATTTTCGTTGTTATTGTTTTCGTTAGTAGTTCATTGTTGTGGATTGTCGTTCGGTGGAGTCGGCGAGTTCATAGTCGGTTCGTGCCAACCTACTTCGGCCGATTCTCCGCGTTGTGGTTATTCGAGGCAAGTACCTTGCCCATACTTTTCTTATTTTATGGATATGATGATCGGTGATCGTCTTGGTGTGTTTGTTTGGTTGTTTGAAATGAAGTTTCAAAAGATTTTTGGTTTGGCCCCGTTAAAGGCTCTCTTTCAAAACGCGTGTGTGTTTTGTGAACGGTGTGTTTTGGGAATTGATTATGATTTGGTCATTTTGAACGTTGAAGGCTTTGATGATATCCCTGTTGTTTAAAGTTATGGAATCGTGTATTCCGTGTTTAATCTTGTTATTGTGTTTTGAAGAGTTTGATAACGGTGTCGAGTAAGTGGCCATCTCTAGTAAGTATTCTTGATGAACTTACATTCTTAGCATATTAGTATTGCCTGAGTAATGTGTGTGTGTGTGTGTATGCTCACTACGGGTTAGATCCGACGGGGTCTCGGTAGGGATCCACAAGAGACGTGCATCGACGAGCTTGATTTTAACCACTACGGGTTAGATCCGACGGGGTCTCGGTAGGGGTCCACAGAGACGTGGATCGACGGTTAATTGTGGTGCATTTTGCAAATGTGATTTGATTATGGCATTTCCGAAAATGAGTGCTTTTGAACGGTTTTCATGATTGCATGCATTGACTAAGTGTGTAAGATGTAAGTTGTTCGTTTGGCCTACTTGTCTAGGATGGCTCTAGAGTATTTTGTTGTTTGTGTTAAGTCCTTTAATTGTGGATTTTGACGTTGGAAGACGAACCTTGTGGTCGTTCTTGTGTACTGTGAGTTGATGAGATTTGGGGCTAAAATCCCAATGGTTTTGTAAAAGTCATTTTATAGATTTGGGGCTAAAATCCCAACGGTTTGGTAAATGTCATTTTTTCGGAAAGTAAACCTTTGGGGCGGTGACCCCTTTTGTCTTTTGGATTTTGAAAAGTAGGATTTGATAATCTTAAATTGTTTTCTATTAAAACTCTCGATGGCATTCTAAACCGTTTTATAAATTATTTCCATTGATTTATGATATTTCGATTTTGAAAGGTTTTCTCAAACTCTTGCCTCGGGAAGTACTTTTCGTTTCGTTTGGATCTTTGAGGGTTCCTGGTTATTGTTATTCGTGGAATGTGAATTGTATGGCTCGTATTTGCACTTTGTTCTTGCACTAGCAAAACAGTGGAGTTTTGCTAACCCCCGAGTATTCGGGGGGTAGATGTCTGTTTTTGCATTCAGGTTTTGGAGCATAACACAGGGTCGGCACGAAGGATGATGAAAGATCATCGATACTAATCACATGAGGAACCGTACATCGTGTATTGGTTCAGTTGTACTTTATTTTCCGCTGCTATATTTTTCCCGTTGTACGAGTGTGGTTGTGTTTTGACCCCTGCGTGGGCATGAGTTGTAATCAAGTTGTATGTTTTTATTGAAAGGCCAAATCGTTCTACTGAGTCATTTTAGCCTTAAAGGCATTGTCGAGATGTTTCATGTTGTTACTAGCCTGGTAGATCCTTGAGGAAAGGTTCTACGGCGTGTAATATCCCTGAGCGGATTGGGGGTGTTACATAAATGGTATCGGAGCTTAGGTTGAGGAAACCTAGGCTGTCGGGTCAAGTCGTGTTGTTTGAGTCTTGTTTCGTCGGATTTTATCTGACTGAGTCGTGTCGCGACGCGTCGTTTGAGTTTGTTGGTCGTGATTAGTATCGTGGGGCGATCATCATCTTCGTGCGACCTGTGGAAGTAAGTCTCCCTTCTTTGTGTTGTGCATCGTGTGACACGAGCTATTTTTATGATTATTTGTTAAGTGGTGTGGAATCCTTATGTGGATTTTGATTTCACGATATGTATTTACTCGACTCTCGTATTTGATTTATACGAGGAGTGTCATCGCTTGTGATGTCTTTTTATTGTTGTTTTTGTCCGTTGCTGATGATTTTCGAATCGATTTGCACGTTTTACAAGTTCTATTGTGGAAGCTTTGTGATTATACGCGTTCGACTTGTTCACTAGCCAGGGTGGGAGGGCCCTTAGAGGCCTCAAATGGGGTCAGTGGTTTTGTTCTGAATCCTTGGCGGTCTTCGGCTGTGGTATTTTATCGTTTATTTCCGTTTAAAGACATGTATTGTCTTGATTTTAAACGTTTTGATGCGTGTACTAGGAGTTGTTTTAGTGAACGTCGATATGTGTGAGTTTTGGGCATTCTGGCCTATTGGATTTTTAAAACCTCGAGTATCTTAGAAAAATAAATTTCGAGACATAATTTTCAAATGAGTTATTTTCTTGTGGTACATCCTAGGTGCCACAATATATTTCAAAAAAAATTCTACTTCGAGGACCAAAATGCTTTGACATATTTTCAATGTTTTAGAAACACTTTTATTTAGATCCGAGGGTCGAATATTCTGAAAGTTTTCACTAAGAGAAAGTGTCCTCATTTTTATCAAATGCGAAATGGTTCTCCAATGTCTCGATAACGATGTTTCACGTTTGTATTTTTTTTGAAAGGTGATACTCAAGATCAACCGGTGTTCTTCTAAAATTATTTTCAAAATGAGGTTTTCGTTTTTAAAACCTATCCATTCCCATTTGAAATTTGGTATGTATGTATGATGTTCGCATTGTCATTTTGATGTTTGCTCCCGAGTATGATCGAGTTGGCGGCGTGAGCGTTGAGTTGTTTTCCACACATTTGTTGTGTTAGCCCTCTGTGAGAGGTGGAATGTTGGTATTGAATGTTGCCATCTCGTGGTGATTTCTGCGTTATCGCGCATGTGCGAGCTGTTAGAGCTTGGTTTGGTATGACCATGTGCATCGGTGATCGTTCCGTTATGTGTCGGTTGTTTAATGTCTTGTTACCTTGCTCTTGTTTTTGTGAATTTCGTGAACGAGGTCGGAGGTAATACCCGTACTATTTTGACTTCTGTATTTTCTCTTTTTCCAGTCTATTTTGAACTTGTTCTGTATTTCGGTTTCATCGTCCGAACGAGCTGTGATCTTATTGTGGGTCGATCTGGTTATCGATGTGACTTTTTCCGGTTCAGTTCGATTCGTGTGAACCTTGTACGGGAGTGACATCATTTGGTTCTATTAGTTCTTTTATTCGAAGTGGATCGGATTTGGAACTCTTGTGTTTTCGACTCTGTCAACTCATTTATGTTCGTTGACATTTCTGAGCTTGTCCTGCCCCTTGCTTTTGTTGATCGAATGAGTGTGGTATTGTTTCGGAATAACTCGTTTGTCGTTGTGACTTTTCAATCGCTATTCCCTTTCCTGTGGATCTTATAGGAATGCATGTCTTGTTGTTCTCACCAGATCATCCTGGGAATTGTTGTTTGAATTTTATTATTCTTCGTGTTTCGGACATGATTGTTTGATTTTTGTTGTCTCGATCATTTGATTGTTCGGTTTTTGTTCTCGTTTCGTGATTGGTGAGCATTCAGGCTCCTTCCTAATTCCCTTAAGTTCAGGAAATTAGTCTCGTTTTCGATCTTCCAACCCTTAGGCAGTGGAATTCCGTATTTGTTCAGCGATTGGCTCACGTTTTGATTGATGTACCGTTGGGTTGTTCAATCGTATTGATTATCGTTCGTTGTGTTTTGTGATTGTTCGTATAATCGACTCGATTGTATTGTCTATTTGATGACGCTTGTCACTTGTTGGTTTTATTATATCCCTAACGGCGACGTTGTGTTGGTCGTCGTGGAGCGTGTTTTCACACCGTATATTCCGTTGCGTTGTTTGTAACATTTCGCCGTTGGGCATTAGTTACGCGTTTCTTGCGTATCTCGTTGAGTTTTCCTGGCGGGATATTGCTTCTCCCTACTTGTTTTAAGTTTCGGGACGAAACTTTTAAGGAGGGTAGAATGTAATATCCGCAATTTTCGATTTTCGGTAAATTTCTTTTTTCGGTCGGAGTCCATTTTGACGACTCTCTCATGACCGTTTCGTCATTCTGAGAATGATTAATTCTACACTTTTTGACATCCGAGTTCGTTTCGGTGTCGTTTTGTTGAGTTCCGTGCTTTTTAGCGACTTTTCCGCGCTTGAGTTCGATTCTTGCGAATCTCGTTCGAAACTGCTGTTTCGAGTGTCCCGTAAGTCCGTTTAACTTTGTTAGACGTGTTGTCAACTTCGGTTTGGTTATTCGATCACGTATCGTGATTTTCGGGCGTTTTGGGCCATTTTGTAATTTACCCAAAGTTACGGGTATTCGTATCTGTAATTGTTGTCTCGATCCGTTTCTTGGTCGCGTATGATTAATTATTGTATTATGTTTTCATTTTGGGTCGTTGATGTCGTCCGCGAACTTTTCGTCGTGTTCGTTCCGTGCGTTTTCGGAAATCGAGTCGTCGAGCCACAGTGGTCGCATCTTGGCCGGACGGTTGCGGGGCCGGACGATTGCGGGCACCGGCCGGACAGTGCGGTAGGAACCGGCGTAGCGCACGCCAGCGGAGTCGGTCGGAGTTTGGTCGGCGGAGTTTGGTCGGTGGTGCCGGGTCGTGCGGGCCTGGCCGAGGTACTCGGCCGTCTGGCCGATAAGCGCACGCTAGTCCGGAAGGCTAGCGCACGCTAGTTCCGGCCGATATAAATGTGACAGAGCAGTCACATTTTCATTCATTTCTCACTTCCTTCCTATTCTATCCGCGGCTGGCGATTCGAGAGTGGCGAAGCCATGTTGTTTGACAACAAATCCACGAAGTTCTTGAGTTCATAACATCAATCAATCATCCGTTATCATCCTTTGATCCAACGAATCAAGGTAATCTTACCTTAGAACCCTAATTTCGTGAATTTGGGGGGTTTTTGCATTTTTGTCCGATTCGTTCCGTGTTGTTGATTAATTCATGATGGGTATGATTAATCTTGGTAGTATTCTTGTGTTTAACATCATTTAATCCATTGTTCTTCGTCGAATCAAAGTATATTTCTTGATTTCCTTCGAATTGACTTTTGGGGGATTTGTTCTCGATCTCGTTTTTCATCTGTTTTCTATGGATCGATTATGGTTAAATGATGTTGTTAAACACATTCTATGGATTGTATATCCATATTTCAACTTGGAATTCCGTTTTCGTGTTTTGTCGGGACGAATCGTGTTCTTGGCCGTTTTGGGGGAAATCCTTGAACTTTCGTCATTTGTTCTTTGAATTCAGCGGCTTTGGGTCGTACTTTGGAATTCATTTTCGTTGTTATTGTTTTCGTTCGTAGATCATTGTTGTGGATTGTCGTTCGGTGGAGTCGGCGAGTTCATAGTCGGTTCGTGCCAACCTACTTCGGCCGATTCTCCGCGTTGTGGTTATTCGAGGCAAGTACCTTGCCCATACTTTTCTTATTTTATGGATATGATGATCGTTGATCATCTTGGTGTGTTTGTTTGGTTGTTTGAAATGAAGTTTCAAAATATTTTTGGTTTGGCCCCGTTAAAGGCTCTCTTTCAAAACGCGTGTGTGTTTTGTGAACGGTGTGTTTTGGGAATTGATCATGATTTGGTCATTTTGAACGTTGAAGGCTTTGATGATATCCCTGTTGTTTAAAGTTATGGAATCGTGTATTCCGTGTTTAATCTTGTTATTGTGTTTTGAAGAGTTTGATAACGGTGTCGAGTAAGTGGCCATCTCTAGTAAGTATTCTTGATGAACTTACATTCTTAGCATATTAGTATTGCATGAGTAATGTGTGTGTGTGTGTGTGTATGCTCACTACGGGTTAGATCCGAAGGGGTCTCGGTAGGGGTCCACAAGAGACGTGCATCGACGAGCTTGATTTTAACCACTACGGGTTAGATCCGACGGGGTCTCGGTAGGGGTCCACAGAGACGTGGATCGACGGTTAATTATGGTGCATTTTGCAAATGTGATTTGATTATGGCATTTCCAGAAATGAGTGCTTTTGAACGGTTTTCATGATTGCATGCATTGACTAAGTGTGTAAGAGGTAAGTTGTTCGTTTGGCCTACTTGTCTAGGATGGCTCTACAGTATTTTGTTGTTTGTGTTAAATCCTTTAATTGTGGATTTTGACGTTGGAAGACGAACCTTGTGGTCGTTCTTGTGTACTGTGAGTTGATGAGATTTGGGGCTAAAATCACAATGGTTTTGTAAAAGTCATTTTATGGATTTGGGGCTAAAATCCCAACGGTTTGGTAAATGTCATTTTTTCGGAAAGTAAACCTTTGGGGCGGTGACCCCTTTTGTCTTTTGGATTTTGAAAAGTAGGATTTGATAATCCTAAATTGTTTTCTATTAAAACTCTCGATGGCATTCTAAACCGTTTTATAAATTATTTCCATTGATTTATGATATTTCGATTTTGAAAGGTTTTCTCAAACTCTTGCCTCGGGAAGTACTTTTCGTTTCGTTTGGATCTTTAAGGATTCCTGGTTATTGTTATTCGTGGAATGTGAATTGTATGGCTCGTATTTGCACTTTGTTCTTGCACTAGCAAAACAGTGGAGTTTTGCTAACCCTCGAGTATTCGGGGGGTGGATGTCTGTTTTTGCATTCAGGTTTTGGAGCATAACACAGGGTCGACACGAAGGATGATGAAAGATCATCGATACTAATCACATGAGGAACCGTACATCGTGTATTGGTTCAGTTGTACTTTATTTTCCGCTGCTATATTTTTCACGTTGTACGGGTGTGGTTGTGTTTTGACCCCTGCGTAGGCATGAGTTGTAATCGAGTTGTATGTTTTTATTGAAAGGCCAAATCGGTCTACTGAGTCATTTTAGCCTTAAAGGCATTGTCGAGATGTTTCATGTTGTTACTAGCCTGGTAGATCCTTGAGGAAAGGTTCTACGGCGTGTAATATCCCTGAGCAGATTGGGGGTGTTACATAAATGGTATCGGACCTTAGGTTGAAGAAACCTAGGCTGTCGGGTCAAGTCATGTTGTTTGAGTCTTGTTTCGTCGGATTTTATCTGACTGAGTCGTGTCGCGACGCGTCGTTTGAGTTTGTTGGTCGTGATTAGTATCGTGGGGCGATCATCATCTTCGTGCGACCTGTGGAAGTAAGTCTCCATTCTTTGTGTTGTGCCTCGTGTGACACGAGCTATTTTTATGATTATTCGTTAAGTGGTGGAATCCTTATGTGGATTTTGATTTCACGATATGTATTTAGTCGACTCTCGTATTTGATTTATACGAGGAGTGTCATCGCTTGTGATGTCTTTTTATTGTTGTTTTTGTCCGTTGCTGATGATTTTCGAATCGATTTGCACGTTTTACAAGTTCTATTGTGGAAGCTTTGTGCTTATACGCGTTCGACTTGTTCACTAGCCAGGGCGGGAGGGTCCTTAGAGGCCTCAAATGGGGTCAGTGGTTTTGTTCTGAATCCTAGGCGGTCTTCGGCTGTGGTATTTTATCGTTTATTTATGTTTAAAGACATGTATTGTCTTGATTTTAAATGTTTTGATGTGTGTACTAGGAGTTGTTTTAGTGAACGTCGATATGTGTGAGTTTTGGGCATTCTGGCCTATTGGATTTTTGAAAACCTTGAGTATCTTAGAAAAATAAATTTCGAGACATAATTTTCAAATGAGTTATTTTCTTGTGGTACATCCTAGGTGCCACAATATATTTCAAAAATTTTCTACTTCGAGGACCAAAATGCTTTGAGATATTTTCAATGTTTTAGAAACACTTTTACTTAGACCCGAGGGTCGAATATTCTGAAAGTTTTCACTAAGAGAAAGTGTCCTCATTTTTATCAAATGCGAAATGGTTCTCCAATGTCTCGATAACGATGTTTCACGTTTGTATTTTTTTTGAAAGGTGATACTCAAGATCAACCGGTGTTCTTCTAAAATTATTTTCAAAATGAGGTTTTCGTTTTTAAAACCTATCCATTCCCATTTGAGGGCTGGGTATGTATGTATGATGTTCGCATTGTCATTTTGATGTTTGCTCCCGTGTATGATCGAGTTGGCGGCGTGAGCGTTGAGTTGTTTTCCACACATTTGTTGTGTTAGCCCTCTGTGAGAGGTGAGATGTTGGTATTGAATGTTTCCATCTCGTGGTGATTTCTGTGTTATCGCGCATGTGCGAGCTGTTAGAGCTTGGTTTGGTATGACCGTGTGCATCGGTGATCATTCCGTTATGTGTCGGTTGTTTAATGTCTTGTTACCTTGCTCCTGTTTTTGTGAGTTTCGTGAACGAGGTCGGAGGTAATACCCGTACTCTTTTGACTTCTGTATTTTCTCTTTCTCGAGTCTATCGATTCGCTCATGTTCGTTGATACTTTATGAACTTATTCTGTATTTCGGTTTCATCGTCCGAACGAGCTGTGATCTTATTGTGGGTCGATCTGGTTATCGATGTGACTTTTTCCGGATCAGTTCGATTCTTGTGAACCTTGTACGGGAGTGACATCATCTGGTTCTATTAGTTCTTTTATTCGAAGTGGATCGGATTTGGAACTCTTGTGTTTTCGACTCTGTCGACTCATTTATGTTCGTTGACATTTCTGAGCTTGTCCTGCCCCTTGCTTTTGTTGATCGAACGAGTGTGGTATTATTTCGGAATAACTCGTTTTTCGTTGTGACTTTTCAATCGCTATTCCCTTTCCTGTGGATCTTATGGGAATGAATGTCTTGTTGTTCTCACCAGATCATCCTGGGAATTGTTGTTTGAATTTTATTATCCATCGTGTTTCGGACATGATTGTTCGATTTTTGTTGTCTCGATCGTTTGTTTGTTCGGTTTTTGTTCTCGTTTCGTGATTGTTGATCATTCAGGCTCCTTCCTAGTTCCCTTGAGTTCAGGAAATTAGTCTCGTTTTCGATCTTCCAACCCTTGGGCAGTGGAATTCCGTATTTGTTCAGCGATTGGCTCGCGTTTTGATTGATGTACCGTTGGGTTGGTCAATCTTATTGATTATCGTTCGTTGTGTTTTGTGATTGTTCGTATAATCGACTCGATTGTATTGTCTATTTGATGACGCTTGTCACTTGTTGGTTTTATTATATCCCTAACGGCGACGTTGTGTTGGTCGTCGTGGAGCGTGTTTTCACACCGTATATTCCGTTGCGTTGTTTGTAACGTTTCGCCGTTGGGCGTTAGTTACGCGTTTCTTGCGTATCTCGTTGATTTTTCCTTGTGGGATATTGCTTCTCCCTACTTGTTTTAAGTTTCGGGACGAAACTTCTTTTAAGGAGGGTAGAATGTAATATCCGCAATTTTCGATTTTCGGTAAAAAAAATTTTTCGGTCGGAGTATGTTTTGACAACTCGCTCATGACCTTTTCGTCATTCTGAGAATGATTAATTCTACACTTTTTGACATCCGAGTTCGTTTCGGTGTCGTTTTGTTGAGTTCCATGCTTTTTAGCGACTTTTCCGCGCTTGAGTTCGATTCTTGCGAATCTCATTCAAGCTATTTGTTCGAGTTTCCCGTAAGTCCGTTTAACTTTGTTAGACGTGTTGTCAACTTCGGTTTGGTTATTCGATCACGTATCGTGATTTTCGGGCGTTTTGGGCCATTTTGTAATTTACCCAAAGTTACGGGTATCCGTATTTGTAATTGTTGTCTCGATCCGTTTCTTGGTCGCGTATGATTAATTATTGTATTATGTTTTCATTTCGGGTCGTTGATGTCGTCTGCGAACTTTTCGTCATGTTCGTTCCGTGCGTTTTCGGAAATCGAGTCGTCGAGCCCTGGTGGTCGCATCGGCCGGACGGCCATGGATCGGCCGGACGATTGCGGGCACCGGCCGGACAGGTGCGGCAGGAACCGGCGTAGCGCACGCTAGCGGGAGTTGGGTCGGCAGGTTTGGTCAGTGGTGCCGGGTCGTGCGGGCCCTGGCCGAGGGTACTCGGCCGATACCGGCCGATAGCGCACGCTAGTCCGGGAAGGCTAGCGCACGCTAGTTCCGGCCTAGTATAAATGTGACATAGCAGTCACATTTTCATTCATTTCTCACTTCCTTCCTCTTCTATCCGGGGCTGGCGATTCGAGAGTGGCGAAGCCATGTTGTTTGACAACAAATCCACGAAGTTCTTGAGTTTATAACATCAATCAATCATCCGTTATCATTCTTTGATCCAGCGAATCAAGGTAATCTTACCTTAGAACCCTAATTTCGTGAATTTGGGGGTTTTTTGCATTTTTGTCCGATTCGTTCCGTGTTGTTGATTAATTCATGATGGGTATGATTAATCTTGGTAGTATTCTTGTGTTTAACATCATTTAATCCATTGTTCTTCGTCGAATCGAAGTACATTTCTTGATTTCCTTCGAATTGACTTTTGGGGGATTTGTTCTCGATCTCATTTTTCATCCGTTTTTGATGGATCGATTATGGTTATATGATGTTGTTAAACACATTCTATGGATTGTATATCCATATTTCAACTTGGAATTCCGTTTTCGTGTTTTGTCGGGACGAATCGTGTTCTTGGCCGTTTTGGGGGAAATCCTTGAACTTTCGTCATTTGTTCTTTGAATTCAGCGGCTTTGGGTCGTACTTTGGAATTCATTTTCGTTGTTATTTTTTTCGTTCGTAGTTCATTGTTGTGGATTGTCGTTCGGTGGACTCGGCGAGTTCGTAGTCGGTTCGTGCCAACCTACTTCGGCCGATTCTCCGCGTTGTGGTTATTCGAGGCAAGTACCTTGCCCATACTTTTCTTATTTTATGGATATGATGATCGGTGATCGTCTTGGTGTGTTTGTTTGGTTGTTTGAAATAAAGTTTCAAAAGATTTTTGGTTTGGCCTCGTTAAAGGCTCTCTTTCAAAATGCGTGTGTTTTGTGAACGGTGTGTTTTGGGAATTGATTATGATTTGGTCATTTTGAATGTTGAAGGCTTTGATGATATCCCTGTTGTTTAAAGTTATGGAATCGTGTATTCCGTGTTTAATCTTGTTATTGTGTTTTGAAGAGTTTGATAACGGCGTTGAGTAAGTGGCCATCTCTAGTAAGTATTCTTGATGAACTTACATTCTTAGCATATTAGTATTACATCAGTAACGTGTGTGTGTGTATGCTCACTACGGCTTAGATCCGACGGGGTCTCGGTAGGGGTCCACAAGAGACGTGGATCGACGAGCTTGCTTTTAACCACTACGGGTTAGATCCGACGGGGTTTCGGTAGGGGTCCACAGAGACGTGGAGCGACGGTTAATTGTGGTGCATTTTGCAAATGTGATTTGATTATGGCATTTCCGGAAATGAGTGCTTTTGAACGGTTTTCATGATTGCATGCATTGACTAAGTGTGTAAGAGGTAAGTTGTTCGTTTGGCCTACTTGTCTAGGATGGCTCTAGAGTATTTTGTTGTTTGTGTTAAATCCTTTAATTGTGGATTTTGACATTGGAAGACGAACCTTGTGGTCGTTCTTGTGTACTGTGAGTTGATGAGATTTGGGGCTAAAATCCCAATGGTTTTGTAAAAGTCATTTTATGGATTTGGGGCTAAAATCCCAACGGTTTTGTAAAGGTCATTTTTTCGGAAAGTAAACCTTTGGGGCGGTGACCCCTTTTGTCTTTTGAATTTTGAAAAGTAGGATTTGATAATCCTAAATTGTTTTCTATTAAAACTCTCGATGGCATTCTAAACCGTTTTATAAATTATTTCCATTGATTTATGATATTTCGATTTTGAAAGGTTTTCTCAAACTCTTGCCTCGGGAAGTACTTTTCGTTTCGTTTGGATCTTTGAGGATTCCTGGTTATTGTTATTCGTGGAATGTGAATTGTATGGCTCGTATTTGCACTTTGTTCTTGCACTAGCAAAACAGTGGAGTTTTGCTAACCCCCGAGTATTCGGGGGGTGGATGTCTGTTTTTGCATTCAGGTTTTGGAGCATAACACAGGGTCGGCACGAAGGATGATGAAAGATGATCGATACTAATCACATGAGGAACCGTACATCGTGTATTGGTTCAGTTGTACTTTATTTTCCGCTGCTATATTTTTCCCGTTGTACGGGTGTGGTTTTGTTTTGACCCCTGTGTGGGCATGAGTTGTAATCGAGTTGTATGTTTTTATTGAAAGGCCAAATCGGTCTACTGAGTCATTTTAGCCTTAAAGGCATTGTCGAGATGTTTCATGTTGTTACTAGCCTGGTAGATCCTTGAGGAAAGGTTCTACGGCGTGTAATATCCCTGAGCGGATTGGGGGTGTTACATAAATGGTATCGGAGCTTAGGTTGAGGAAACCTAGGCTGTCGGGTCAAGTCGTATTGTTTGAGTCTTGTTTTGTCTGATTTTATCTGACTGAGTCGTGTCGCGATGCGTCGTTTGAGTTTGTTGGTCGTGATTAGTATCGTGGGTCGATCATCATCTTCGTGCGACCTGTGGAAGTATGTCTCCCTTCTTTGTGTTGTGCCTCGAGTGACACGAGATATTTTTATGAGTATTTGTTAAGTGGTGGAATCCTTATGTGGATTTTGATTTCACTATATGTATTTAGTCGACTCTCGTATTTTATTTATACGAGGAGTGTCATCGCTTGTGATGTCTTTTTATTGTTGTTTTTGTCCGTTGCTGATGATTTTCGAATCGATTTGCACGTTTTACAAGTTCTATTGTGGAAGCTTTGTGCTTATACGCGTTCGACTTGTTCACTAGCCAGGGCGGGAGGGTCCTTAGAGGCCTCAAATGGGGTCGATGGTTTTGTTACGAATCTGGCGGTCTTCTACCGTGGTATTTTATCGTTTATTTCCGTTTAAATATATGTATTGTCTTGATTTTAAACGTTTTGATGCGTGTACTAGGAGTTGTTTTAGTGAACGTCGATATGTGTGAGTTTTGGGCATTCTGGCCTATTGGATTTTTGAAAACCTTGAGTATCTTAGAAAAATAAATTTCGAGACATAATTTTCAAATGAGTTATTTTCTTGTGGTACATCCTAGGTGCCACAATATATTTCAAAAAATTTCTACTTCGAGGACCAAAATGCTTTGAGATATTTTCAATGTTTTAGAAACACTTTTATTTAGACCCGAGGGTTGAATATTCTGAAAGTTTTCACTAAGAGAAAGTGTCCTCATTTTTATCAAATGCGAAATGGTTCTCCAATGTCTCGATAACGATGTTTCACGTTTGTATTTTTTTTGAAAGGTGATACTCAAGATCAACCGGTGTTCTTCTAAAATTATTTTCAAAATGAGGTTTTCGTTTTTAAAACCTATCCATTCCCGTTTGAGGGTTGGGTATGTATGTATGATGTTCGCAATGTCATTTTGATGTTTGCTCCCGAGTATGATCGAGTTGGCGGCGTGAGCGTTGAGTTGTTTTCCACACATTTGTTGTGTTAGCCCTCTGTGAGAGGTGAGATGTTGGTATTGAATGTTTCCATCTCATGGTGATTTCTATGTTATCGCGCATGTGCGATCTGTTAGAGCTTGGTTTGGTATGACCGTGTGCATCGGTGATCATTCCGTTATGTGTCGGTTGTTTATTGTCTTGTTACCTTGCTCCTGTTTTTGTGAACGAGGTCGGAGGTAATACCCGTACTATTTTGACTTCTGAATTTTCTCTTTCTCCAGTCTATCGATTCGATCATGTTCGTTGATACTTTATGAACTTGTTCTGTATTTCGGTTTCATCGTCCGAACGAGCTGTGATCTTGTTGTGGGTCGATCTGGTTATCGATGTGACTTTTTCCGGTTCAGTTCGATTCTTGTGAACCTTGTACGGGAGTGACATCATCTGGTTCTATTAGTTCTTTTATTCGAAGTGGATCAGATTTGGAACTCTTGTGTTTTCGACTCTGTCGACTCATTTATGTTCGTTGACATTTCTGAGCTTGTCCTGCCCCTTGCTTTTGTTGATCGAACGAGTGTGGTATTGTTTCGGAATAACTCGTTTGTCGTTGTGACTTTTCAATCGCTATTCCCTTTCCTGTGGATCTTATGGGAATGCATGTCTTGTTGTTCTCAACAGATCATCCTGGGAATTGTTGTTTGAATTTTATTATCCTTCGTGTTTCGGACATGATTGTTCGATTTTTGTTGTCTCGATCCTTTGTTTGTTCGGTTTTTGTTCTCGTTTCGTGATTGCTGAGCATTCAGGCTCCTTCCTAATTCCTTTAAGTTCAGGAAATTAGTCTCGTTTTCGATCTTCCAACCCTTGGGCAGTGGAATTCCGTATTTGTTCAGCGATTGGCTCACGTTTTGATTGATGTACCGTTGGGTTGGTAAATTGTATTGATTATCGTTCGTTGTGTTTTGTGATTGTTCGTATAATCGACTCGATTGTATTGTCTATTTGATGACGCTTGTCACTTGTTGGTTTTATTATATCCCTAACGGCGACGTTGTGTTGGTCGTCGTGGAGCGTGTTTTCACACCGTATATTCCGTTGCGTTGTTTGTAACGTTTCGCCGTTGGGCGTTAGTTACGCGTTTCTTGCGTATCTCGTTGAGTTTTCCTGGCGGGATATTGCTTCTCCCTACTTGTTTTAAGTTTCGGGACGAAACTTCTTTTAAGGAGGGTAGAATGTAATATCCGCAATTTTCGATTTTCGGTAAATTTCTTTTTTCGGTCGGAGTCCGTTTTGATGACTCGATCATGACCGTTTCGGCATTCTGAGAATGATTAATTCTACACTTTTTGACATCCGAGTTCGTTTCGGTGTCGTTTTGTTGAGTTCCGTGCTTTTTAGCGACTTTTCCGCGCTTGAGTTCGATTCTTGCGAATCTCGTTCGAAACTGCTGTTTCGAGTTTCCCGAAATTCCGTTTAACTTTGTTAGACGTGTTGTCAACTTCGGTTTGGTTACTCGATCACGTATCGTGATTTTCGGGCATTTTGGGCCATTTTGTAATTTACCCAAAGTTACGGGTATCCGTATCTGTAATTGTTGTCTCGATCCGTTTCTTGGTCGCGTATGATTAATTATTGTATTATGTTTTCATTTCGGGTCGTTGGTGTCGTCCGCGAACTTTTCGTCATATTCGTTCCGTGCGTTTTCGGAAATCGAGTCGTCGAGCCACAGTGGTCTGCATCGCCGGACGGTTATGGATCGGGCCGGACGATTGCGGGCACCGACCGGACAGGTGCGGCAGAAACCGGCATAGCACACGCTAGCGGGAGTCGGGTCGGCAGGTTTGGTCGGCAGGTTTGGTCGGTGGTGCCGGGTCGTGCGGGCCCTGGCCGAGGGTACTCGGCCGATACCGGCCGATAGCGCACGCTAGTCCGGGAAGGCTAGCGCACGCTAGTTCCGGCCCAGTATAAATGTGACAGAGCAGTCACATTTTCATTCATTTCTCACTTCCTTCCTCTTCTATCCGCGGTTGGCGATTCGAGAGTGGCGAAGCCATGTTGTTTGACAACAAATACACGAAGTTCTTGAGTTCATAACATCAATCAATCATCCGTTATCATCCTTTGATCCAGCGAATCAAGGTAATCTTACCTTAGAACCCTAATTTCGTGAATTTGGGGGGTTTTTTTGCATTTTTGTCCGATTCGTTCCGTGTTGTTGATTAATTCATGATGGGTATGATTAATCTTGGTAGTATTCTTGTGTTTAACATCATTTAATCCATTGTTCTTCGTCGAATCGAAGTATATTTCTTGATTTCCTTCGAATTGACTTTTGGGGGATTTGTTCTCGATCTCGTTTTTCATCCGTTTTTGATGGATCGATTATGGTTAAATGATGTTGTTAAACACATTCTATGGATTGTATATCCATATTTCAACTTGGAATTCCGTTTTCGTGTTTTGTCGGGACGAATCGTGTTCTTGGCCGTTTTGGGGGAAATCCTTGAACTTTCGTCATTTGTTCTTTGAATTCAGCGGCTTTGGGTCGTACTTTTGAATTCATTTTCGTTGTTATTGTTTTCGTTCGTAGTTCATTGTTGTGGATTGTCGTTCGGTGGGGTCGGCGAGTTCGTAGTCGGTTCGTGCCAACCTACTTCGGCCGATTCTCCGCGTTGTGGTTATTCGAGGCAAGTACCTGGCCCATACTTTTCTTATTTTATGGATATGATGATCGGTGATCGTCTTGGTGTGTTTGTTTGGTTGTTTGAAATGAAGTTTCAAAAGATTTTTGGTTTGGCCTCGTTAAAGGCTCTCTTTCAAAACGCGTTTGTGTTTTGTGAACGGTGTGTTTTGGGAATTGATTATGATTTGGTCATTTTGAACGTTGAAGGCTTTGATTGTAATATCCGCATTTTTCTTTCCCTTGTATTTTCATTTCCGGTGTATTTTTTTTGTAGTAACCCTCGTGTATCTTTCAGTGTATCTTTCCGTCGTCTATTGATCTGATTCTCGTTATTGTCGTGCGGAACCGCCGTTTCGGGGTTGCCGTGGATCCATTTCGTGTTATTGTTTCCCAAATATTGATTCTTATTGCTTTTATTCTCTTCCCGGATCATTTTTCATCATTTTAGGACCCAAATGGGGTGTGGGCCGCGGCACAAGGAGTGTGCGCCGCGGCACACACTTTTTTCCAGTTTTTGGCCGAGCGGACTGTACTGTGTGCCGCGGCACACCCATCCGGGGCCGCGGCACACTGCCGAGTCAGTGCCGCGGCACACCCGTCCGGGCTGCGGCACACTCGTGTGGCATTTTCGGCCAAAACCCGACTGTACCGGGTGCCGCGGCACATGTCAGTTGGGCCGCGGCACACTGCCGAGCCCTGGGAGCAATTTTTTGGCCTGTGCCGCGGCACACTTCAGCTGGGCCGCGGCACACAATGCGGTCAACCCTATAATTGCGTTGTTTTGAGCGAGAGCAACTCATTTCTTCCTTCTTCTTCCATTTACGCGAGAGAGAGAGAGAGAGAGAGAGAGAGAGGGAGAACTTCTCATCATTCATCAATTGGGGGTTGATTTTCATCATTCTCCTTCGGTTGTGGAGCCCGGATAATCAATCTAACGCGTGTTCTACGGATCATAGTACTTGGATCTTCAAAGGTAATATCTCTTGGAACCCTACCTTCTGGATAATTGGGGTTTTTGGGGTTTTTGTCCGATTCTTTCCGTTTTGTTGGTGGATTCTTGATGAATACGATTAATATTGTTAGTATCGTTAACTTTCCTACGGATTCATGGTATATTTTGTGGTTTTTATGGAATCGAGAGGGTTTGGTTGTGGTCCGCCCTCGTTGTTATTTTTGTACGAATATACATGAATCGTAGGCGGGATTTCGGGTGTATTCCATTTCCGTGTTCGTCTAGAGTTGGTTGTAATTATGTTCTTCGAATCGTTAGGTTTGGTTCCGTTGGTTCTTAGCATTCGTCGGTGATTATCCTTTCCGTTCGTTGCGTCATCAATTACTCAAGGCAAGTATTTTTTTTGGAAACCTTTATGCTTAACGTGAAATGGTAATGTATATCGTGTGTGATTGTGCTCACCCCGGGAGGGTCCGACGGGGCCTCGGGGGAATCTATGACTTCACTCTGGATTCATGAGTTTGCTTAGATAGCCAGCCCGGGAGGGTCCTTAGAGTCCTCGGGTGGGATTTGTGGCTTCGTCCCTATCCTAGGCGATGCATGTGCGTGATTTGTTTTATGATACGGCCAGCCCGGGAGGGTCCTTAGAGGCCTCGGGTGGGATTTGTGGCTTCGTCCCGGTCCTAGGCAAATTTGATTGTGACTGTTTATTTCCGGAAAAGACATGTCTGGTTTTGGTTTTTGAAATGATATTGGTGCATGTACTATGAAATGTGTAAGAGATTGGTTTGCCTTGATTACTTGTACTAGCGTAATTGCTAACCCCTTTGGGGACCCGTTTTGGGGAAATTCTTGTTATGGATTTCAGGTTATGACTATCCGGACGAGCGGGCACCGGGACAGTACGAGGATGTTGGCCTGGGTCGTTGACATGTGCATTTGGGTCTTTTTATTTCTTTTGTCCATTTCGATTTGGTTGTTCTCACAATTATAAACTTATAGATTGTACTCGCGAGTACTTAGGTTTTTCATTTCAAACTCCGTCTTGTATTACTTTAAAATTGTTACATTATCGGTTGATGCTTATTTCGCCGGTTGCTCCGGGCGTATCTTTTTATGTCATATCATTTAAATGTGTGTCCTCGCTAACCGAGATGGTTAGTCGAGTGGAGTTTTCTTGTTTGTAGCCTGGTGGGTCCCATGTAGGGGTCTACGGCACTGTAATATACTCTGAATATTTCGGGGTGTTACATTGATGATATCCCTGTTGTTTAAAGTTATGGAATTGTGTATTCCGTGTTTAATCTTGTTATTGTGTTTTGAAGAGTTTGATAACGGCGTCGAGTAAGTGGCCATCTCTAGTAAGTATTCTTGATGAACTTACATTCTTAGCATATTAGTATTGCATCAGTAACGTGTGTGTGTATGCTCACTACGGGTTAGATCCGACGGGGTCTCGGTAGACGTGGATCGACGAGCTTGCTTTTAACCACTACGGGTTAGATCCGATGGGGTCTCGGTAGGGGTCCACAGAGACGTGGATCGACGGTTAATTGTGGTGCATCTTGCAAATGTGATTTGATTATGGCATTTCCGGAAATGAGTGCTTTTGAACGGTTTTCATGATTGCATGCATTGACTAAGTGTGTAAGAGGTAAGTTGTTCGTTTGGCCTACTTGTCTAGGATGGATCTAGAGTATTTTGTTGTTTGTGTTAAATCCTTTAATTGTGGATTTTGACGTTGGAAGACGAACCTTGTGATCGTTCTTGTGTACTGTGAGTTGATGAGATTTGGGGCTAAAATCCCAATGGTTTTATAAACGTCATTTTATGGATTTGGGGCTAAAATCCCAACGGTATGGTAAATGTCATTTTTTTGGAAAGTAAACCTTTGGGGCGGTGACCCCTTTTGTCTTTTGGATTTTGAAAAGTAGGATTTGATAATCCTAAATTGTTTTCTATTAAAACTCTCGATGGCATTCTAAACCGTTTTATAAATTATTTCCATTGATTTATGATATTTAGATTTTGAAAGGTTTTCTCAAACTCTTGCCTCGGGAAGTACTTTTCATTCGTTTAGATCTTTGAGGATTCCTGGTTATTGTTATTCGTGGAATGTGAATTGTATGGCTCGTATTTGCACTTTGTTCTTGCACTAGCAAAACAGTGGAGTTTTGCTAACCCCCGAGTATTCGGGGGGTGGATGTCTGTTTTTGCATTCAGGTTTTGGAGCATAACACAGGGTCGGCACGAAGGATGATGAAAGATGATCGATACTAATCACATGAGGAACCGTACATCGTGTATTGGTTCAGTTGTACTTTATTTGTAACACCCCCAATCCGCTCAGGGATATTACACGTCGTAGAACCTTTCCTCAAGGATCTACCAGGCTAGTAACATCATTAAACATATCGACAATGCCTTTAAGGCTAAAATGGCCCAGTAGACCAATTTGGACTTTCAATAAAGCATACAACTCGATTACAATACCTGCCCACGCAGGGGTCGAAATACAATAAACTCCCGTACAACGGGGAAAAGATACTGCAGCTGAAAAGAAAATACAACTAGACCAATACGACATCAACGGGTCCTCGTGTGATTAGTATCGTTCATCTTTCATCGTCCTTCGTGCCGACCCTATGTTATGCTCCAAAACCTGAATGCAAAAATAGACATCCACCCCCCGAATACTCGGGGGTTAGCAAAACTCCACTGTTTTGCTAGTGCAAATACAAGTGCAAAAATACGAGCCATACAATTCACATTCCACGAATAACAATAACCAGGAATCCTCAAAAATCCAAAAGTAACTAAAAGTACTTCCCGAGGCAAGATTTTGAGTAAAACTTGCCAAATCCGAAAGATCACAAATAACGAGAATGGTTTTGCAAGATCGTTTAAAATACCCTCGGGAGTTTTAAAAGAAAACAAATTAGGATTATCAAATCCATATCTTTCCAAAAATCAACAGGATCACAGCCCAAAGGTTTTGTTTTCGCAAATAGAAAACCGACAACAATTCACAGGGCCAGAGCCCAACATCACGTGTCCTCGATGGACATAAAAATCAACAAAACATAATCGCGCACACGCATCGCCTAGGACCGGGACGAAGCCACAAATCCCACTCGAGGCCTCGAAGGACCCTCCCGAGCTGGCTAGCTAAACAAATCACACACATGCATCGCCTAGGACTGGGACGAAGCCACAAATCCCACTCGAGGCCTCAAAGGACCCTCCTGAGCTAGCTAGCTAAACAAATCACACACATGCATCGCCTAGGACCGGGACGAAGCCATAAATCCCACTCGAGGCCTCGAAGGACCCTCCCGAGCTGGCTAGCTAAACAAATCACACACATGCATCGCCTAGGACTGGGACGAAGCCACAAATCCCACTCGAGGCCTCGAAGGACCCTCCCGAGCTGGCTAGCTAAACAAATCACACACAAATCACAACCATAAGTTATCCCAGCATGGGGCTAACAAGCCACGAACCTCGGAGTCCCCGCAAGACATACCCGATGATAACCCCACTAGTTATCCCGGCATCGGGATAACAAGCCACGAACCTCGGAGTCCCCGCAAGACATACCCGGATTGGATAACCCTACGGTCTCGCCCAACCCATACTAGGAAGTATGTGTAATATCCGGAATTTCTACTGCTGTTGTTTGATATTATTTTATCCGAGATATATTGTACAGCGTGGAATCTGTACAGTATGGATAAAATAAATAAATAAAGGACTGAGATGTCAGTATCGGTATAATTGTCGTATTTGGTCGACAGTTGCATTTGAGGATATGGTGTATCAGGTTATCGTACTTTCGATATAGAGTATATCGTATAAGGATGTTATTGGATTCAGTATATGTATTCAGTAAGTGTATATGTGTCTTCGGTATGTCGAGACAGGCGGTAACAGTTGAAATTGGCTAAGTATAGAATACTTAGCGTACGCTAATGTTGAAGAATTACGTACGCTAAATCACAAGAGTTACGTACGTTATGGCCGAGACATTACGTACGTAACAAGAGGAATCGGACGATTGGGGCTTGTCGGCGGCTTTGGCGCAGATGTGGACAGTGAGTCAGCGGATGGAGTTACGACGTTATATAGGGTGTATTACGTACGTAATACGAGTATAATCATCAGAGCAAGTCAACGCACGTATTACGTGACGCAACGGAATAAGTGTTACGACGTTACGGGCTACCGGGCCGAGTCGTGGCCGAGATGACCTGGATGGCCGAGCATGGCCGGTCGTGATTCGTTGGAATGGCCGAGCATGGTCGGCAGTGACTCGCAGGGGTGGCCGATCACAGTCGGCAGTGGCTCGCTGGGCGTAAGAACTGGCCGATTACGTACGTAAGGTAGTGTCCGGTTACGGCCGTAAGTGCCCGCATGCACGTAGCGCCTTCCGATTACGTAAGGCCGCGAGCGAAATGGACGAAGGTTAGGCCGCGTCGCCACGTATGTAAGGACCCGCCGTTACGCACGTAATCGCCGGCAGTGTCTCGGCCTATAAAGGCCCGACCGAGTCACCCTTGTCATTTTCATTTTTCTTCGTTCCTCTCGCGATTTCTTGACAAAGTTGATGGATTTGAGTAATAACATCATGTAGCAACATGTTTTGGAAGTTGGAATCATGGATTAACATCATCTTCCATCCGGATCGAAGGTAAGAACACCTAAACACTTGGTTTTGGATAGTTTTGGAGTTTCTTGATGATTTGGCCGAATGGATTCGTTTTAACTCAGATTATTGATGGAACCTTGTTGTATTCTTGAGATTATACATTATCCTTGAAGTTTTGTGGAACAAATTCGAGTATTTCTTCGTTAAAATGATTGATTTGGATTATGCCTTCAAAGTGTTCGATGAAATGCCTCAATGAGTAGAACTTGGGAAATTCTACATGTTTTCGTATGAATGGTGATGGAATTGATAGTGTTGTGATTATTCTTGGTCATTATGGGAATTTTGTTAAGGGAAGATAATGAATTGATGATCAAACACCTTGATTATGTCGTTATGATTATGGAATCGTAGTAATCTCGATGTTCTTGATAGTTTGTTGAAATCCATGATGTTATGAGAAGTGTATATGTTGAAGAACATGATTACATACCCCTTGAATTGTGAATAAGGATTGTTTAGATGTTCGAACACATCGGATTATGCCGTTTGGGGACTTTGAATGTGATTTCGGAATAAGTTGTGGAACTCTTGGAATATGATTATCTATAATTAATCGGATTGTCCGGATTGATGATGATAATCGGTAATTGGTTTTATTACGAATATACAAGGAGGAAACTTGTAAGTATTTAAGATTTAATGTGGAATCGTAGTGTTGTCTTGAATTCGTGTTTGATTGGTTTGAGTTGTATTGTTTGGTTTTGTGTATGATTGAGGTATTGTTGAGCCGTTGAGTTTGATTGTTTGGCTATGTCGGTTATTGATCGTTATCGGATTGTATGTTAATCGATTATTTCAATAGGTTGAGATTATTGATCGGTGAGTATAACCGTATGTTGCGGTCATGTTCGAGTATGTTCGTGAATTGCTTTGGTCGGGACCGAGGAGCCCGTAGATGAAGGCATTGTGACTGGTAGCGGCTTCATCATCATCGTATCGGTATCGAGGCAAGTTATTACTTGCTCAGTTTATAACATTTAATGAATGGTTTCAGTTTCATTCGTTTATAATTCGTATAGCAATGTTTATAATCGTAATCACAGGAGATTTGGAATTATAGGTGGTATTCGAGTTTCGGGAATTTAAATCATAATGTATATGATTTACAATTGTCGTTGGTATACTTGTTATCGAGGATACATCATGGTATTGACAAAACGTGAATTATCTACCATTCGTGACATTTTGGATCGTCGAATATTCAGAATAATGGTTCGTGATGGTTTGGACATCGAGATTGCTCTCGAAGGACTCGGAGCAAGTACTCTAATCATTTTTGTCATTTGTGTCGATCATGTCGTGATACATTCGTGTATCGTTGTTGTCATGCATTTGTGCATTGTTGTTGTCGTACATTGTGTACTGTTGTTTTGTGCAGTTGTGCATTGTTGTCATATGTCCACCATGCTTTGATCCGACGGGAATCATCATGGGAATCTATAGCTGTGTGCGCTGGATCGTTGGACAGGTAATGCCACCATGCTTTGGTCCGACGGGATCATCATGGGAATCTATAGCTGTGTGCGCTGGATCGTTGGATTACCATATGTATTGTTGTTGTGCATATGTATATTATGGGTTTGCCATAAGTATACATTGTTGTTATTGTTGTGATCATATTGACGTTGTCATATGAGTATGCATTTGTAGGTCTTGTGTTAGGACCATGTCCGTATGTTGTGTTGATCTGATCTCGGATTAGACTGACGTGATGGTAATGGTATTTCGTATCTCGAGGTATGTTCTATATTTCTTTTGGTATTTGTCCTTGATGGACAATCGGTTATCGTATTGGGATTTGATGATGTTATTTGATGGATCGTACTAGTCAGAACTGGTATATTTCCATATCGGGAGTTGGTTATGACAGATTAAGAATCTTGAGTATTGTTTGAGGTACAATATAGATATTATGTTCGAGTTTATTGGTTAATCGAGTACAGGATGTGAAATGTGATAATGGTTATTCTGATGGGAATTGGTTGAGTAAGCAAAGTTATGGCGGTAAGATTACGTTGGTCGTATTCTTATGTTGTATTCTCATTGGTATGTAATTATTAATGTGATGTGACGGTTATCATTGTTGGATATTATGGCTGACTCCGTCGTGGGCTTTCTTTTTAGGTTCTTGGATTATCAAGCTTGTAGCGGTCGTGGAGAGATGAACTTCCCGGAGGATACTGGCTATGGCATGTATTTGTATATTGAGTTCCCTGAACAGTTTTTGTATTTCCGTTGCTAGAGTATTTTAATTGTTTGTCTTTATCCGCTGCGTGAGTATTTTTAAATGACCTTTCATTTCTGGTAATTTGAGTTACTTTGGAAATCATTTTCTAAACTGTTGAGTTCTGGCGTTTCAGGCCTTGCCCTTTTCAAAACGAGATTTCACGACGGTTTTGATAAATAGATTTTATAAAGTTTTCGAATGTTTTAAAGATAGTACCGTCATTAGCCTCTTGGGCGTTTGTAAATGTTTGCGAAAATTTCTTTTAGCCTTGTGGGTTCCATCTCGGGGCCCACGGCGCTGTAATATTCCCGGTCGGCTCTGGGGGTGTTACAGTATGGATCCCGGAGATTCAACAATCCTACCCGGAGGCACATCACGTATAACAAGCACACAACAATAATCGATTATGAAACGAAACAACATTAAGCATCGCAACCTCCTTTCAAAGGAGTAACAACTAACATCACATCATGTCAAAACCGCAATACACTGCAATGAAGCCACATACGTACACACGCATTATCAAACACCACATCAACTCCAAACATATCCAAAGGATACAGGTAGTCACTTACAACCCACACACTTACAAAACACACGCGTTTTGAAAGAGAGCCTTTAGCAAGGCTAATCGAATCTTTTTAAAATAATTTTCAAATGACCAAACCAACACATTTAGACGATCACCAATTATCATATCCACAAAACAAGAATAATATGGGCAAGGTACTTGCCTTGAACAACCACAACGCGGAGAATCGACCGGAGTAGGTTGGCACGAACCGACTACGAACCCGCCGACTCCACTGAACGCCAACTCGCAACAATCAACTACGAACGAAGACAATAACAACGAAAATGAATTCCAAAGTACGACCCAAAGCCGCTGAATTCAAAGAACGAATGACGAATGTTCAAGCGTTTTCCCCAAAACGGTCAAGAACACGATTCGTCCCGACAAAACACGAAAATGGAATTCCAAGTTGAAATATGGATATACAATCCATAGAATATGTTTAACAACATCATTTAACCATAATCGATCTATCAAAAATGGATGAAAAACAAGATCGAGGACAAATCCCCCAAAAAGTCGATTCGAAGGAAATCAAGAAATACACTTCGATTCGACGAAGAATAATAGATTAAATGATGTTAAACACAATAATACTACCAAGATTAATCATACTCATCATGAATTAATCAACAACAGGGAATGAATCGGACAAAAATGCAAAAAACCCCAAATTCAAGAAACTAGGGTTCTAGGAAAGATTACCTTGATTTGCTGGATCAAAGGACGATATAGGATGATTGATTGATGATATAACCTCAATAACTTCATGTATTTGTTGTTAAACAACATGGCTCCAAGATGAGCATACCCTCAGCCGCGGAAGAGAAGGAGAAGAAGGAGAAAAATGGCCAAAAAAACGACTGCAGGACCTTAAATAGGCTGCACAGTGTGCCGCGGCCCAGCGAGAGTGTGCCGACAGGCCAAAATCGCACCTAGTGATCGGCGGTGCAGCCGCGCCGACATGTGCCGCACAGTGTGCATGCAGTTGGCGAAAAAATGCACGAGTGTGCCGCTGCCCCGCGGCATATGCCGCGGCCACAGACGGCCTACTCGGCGAGAGCCGCGAGCACTATCGGCCAGAACTTGGCGGCTTACTGGGCCTGATTCGGCCATGACTCGGCCGGGGCCAACTCCGACGGCCCGAACGACCCCGAAACCCGAACCTGAATACAAATCGATTATACGGTTACGACGTACTCGCAAAGACGAATCTAAGAGCTAAGAGAACACACAATTCCAACCACCCGAAGGCTCGGAATTCGACAACGGAAGTAATTACCCAAAACTTTGGGAAATTACGAAAATGGCCCAAAACGTCCGAAAATCACGATACGCGATCGAAACACCAAACCAAAGATCGCAACATGAATAATAACATTAAATGAACTTAGGAGAAACTCGAAACAACAGTTGCGGACGAGATTCGCAAGAATCTAACTCAAGTGCGGAAAAGTCGCTAAAAAGCTCGGAACTCAACAAAACGATACCGAAACAAACTCGGATGACAAAAAGTGCAGAATTAATCATTCTCGAAATGACGAAACGGTCATGAGCGAGTCGTCAAAACGGACTCTGGCCGAAAAAAGAAATTTACCGAAAATCGAAAATTGCGGATATTACATTCTACCCTCCTTAAAAGAAGTTTTGTCCCGAAACTTAAAACAAGTAGGGAGAAGCAATATCCCGCCAAGAAAACTCAACGAGATACGCAAGGAAACGCGTAACTTACGCCCATCGGCGAAACTTTACAAGCAACGCAAAGGAATATACGGCGTGAAAACACGCTCCACGACGACCAACACAACGTCGCCGTTAGGGATATAATAAAATCAACAAGTGACAAGCGTCATCAAATGGATAATACAATCAAGTCAATTCTCCGAACAATCACAAAACACAACGAACGAAAATCAATACGATTGACCAACCCAACGGTACATCAATCAAAACGCGAGCCAATCGCTGAACAAATACGGAATTCCACCGCCCAAGGGTTGGAAGATCGAAAACGAGACTAATTTCCCGAACATAAGGAAATTAGGAAGGAGTCTTGAATGCTCAACAATCACGAAACAAGAACAAAAACCGAACAAACAAACGACCGAGACAACAAAAATCGAACAATCATGTCCGAAACACGAAGGACAATAAAATTCAAACAACAACTCCCAGGATTATCTGGTGAGAACAACAAGACATGCATTCCCATAAGATCCACAGGAAAGGGAATAGCGATTGAAAAGTCACAACGACAAACGAGTTATTCCGAAACAATACCACACTCGTTCGATCAACAAAAGCAAGGGATAGTGAATGTTCAGAAAATGTCAACGAACATAAACGAGTCTACAGAGTTAAAAATACAGAAATTCAAAATCTGATCCACGTCGAATATAAGAGTTAATAGAACCAAATGATGTCACTTCCGAACAAGGTTCACAAGAATCGAACCGAACTCGAAAAAGTCACAGCGATAACTAGATCGACCCACAACAAGATCACAGTTCGTTCGGACGATGAAACCGAAATACAGAACAAGTTCATAAGGTATCAACGAACATGAGTGAATCGATAGACTGGAGAAAGAGAAAATACAGAAGTCAAAATAGTACGGGTATTACCCCCGACCTCATCCACGAATTTCACAAAAACAGGAGCAAGGTAACAAGACATTAAACAACCGACAGATAACGGAACATTTACCGATGCCCACGGCCATATCAAACCAAGCTCTAACAGCTCGCACATGCGCGACAATGCAGAAATCACCATGAGGCGACAATATTCAACACCAACATCCCACCTCTCACAGAGGGCTAACACAACAAATATGTGGAAAACGACTCAACGCTCACGCCGCCAATTCGATCATACTTGGGAGCAAACATCATAATGAGAACGCGAACATCATACATACATACCTAGCCCTTAAACGGGAATGGATAGGTTTTAAAAACGAAAACCTCATTTTGAAAATAATTTTAGAAGAACACCGGTTGATCTTGAGTATCACCTTTCAAAAAAAAGTACAAACGTGAGACATCGTTATCGAGACTTTGGAGAACCATTTCACATTAGATAAAAATGAGGACACTTTCTCTTAGTAAAAACTTTCAGAATATTCGACCCTCGGGTCTAAATAAAAGTGTTTCTAAAACATTGAAAATATCTCAAAACATTTTGGTACTCGAGGTAGAATAATTTGGAAACATATTGTGGCACCTTGGATGTACCACGAGAAAATAATTCATTTTAAAAGTACGTCTCGAAATTTATTTTCTAAGATACTCAAGGTTTTCAAAGATAATTCAATGGGCTTGAATGCCCAAAAATTTCAGGTAACTACATAAAACTTTATAGCGTCGTGGGTCCTGCACCGGAACTCACCAGGATAAAAACCATTTACAAAAACGCCAAAAAGGCCAATGACGGTAATATTTCAAAAACTCACAAAAGCCATTTACAAAATACTAAATACCGTCATAAGAATTTCGCCAAAATGATCAAGGCCATAATGCCAAAAACTCGGTTAAGGAAATCGGTTTTCGAAATAAAACTCAGTCGGTAAAATACCGAAAGGCATTACAAAAGAACTCACGCAGCGGATAAAAGAAATACAGTTCAACATGCACAATCCAGCAACACTACTCCTCATATGAACGAAATATTAGAGTCAAATAACCACATACCACAAAATCAAAATCTATAAGAGGATTCCGTCACTGAACAAACAATCATAAAAATAGCTCGTGTCACATGAGGCACAACACAAAGAAGGGAGACTTATAGCCACAGGTCGCACGAAGATGATGATCGCCCCACGATACTAATCACGACCAACAAACTCAGACGACGCGTCGCGACACGACTCAGTCAGACACAATCCGACGAGACAAAACTCAATAGACACCACTGACCCGACAGCCTAGGTTTCCACAACCTAAGCTCTGATACCATTTATGTAACACCCCCAATCCGCTCAGGGATATTACACGCCGTAGAACCTTTCCTCAACGATCTACCAGGCTAGTAACATCATTAAAAATATCGACAATGCCTTTAAGGCTAAAATGACTCAGTAGACCGATTTGGCCTTTCAATAAAGCATACAACTCGATTACAATACCAGCCCACGCAGGGGTCGAAATACAATAAACTCCCGTACAACGGGGAAAAGATACTGCAGCGGAAAAGAAAATACAACTAGACCAATACGATATCAACGGGTCCTCGTGTGATTAGTATCGTTCATCTTTCAACATCCTTCGTGCCGACCCTGTGTTATGCTCCAAAACCTGAATGCAAAAATAGACATCCACCCCCCGAATACTCGGGGGTTAGCAAAACTCCACTGTTTTTCTAGTGCAAATACAAGTGCAAAAATACGAGCCATACAATTCACATTCCGCGAATAACAATAACCAGGAATCCTCAAAAATCCAAAAGTAACTAAAAGTACTTCCCGAGGCAAGATTTTGAGTAAAACTTTCCAAATCCGAAAGATCACAAATAACGAGAATGGTTTGCAAGATGGTTTAAAATACCCTCGGGAGTTTTAATAGAAAACAAATTAGGATTATCAAATCCATATCTTTCCAAAAATCAACAGGGTCACAGCCCAAAGATTTTGTTTTCGCAAATAGAAAACCGACAACAATTCACAGGGCCAGAGCCCAACATCACGTGTCCTCGATGGACATAAAAATCAACAAAACATAATCGCGCACGCGCATCGCCTAGGACCGGGACGAAGCCAAAAATCCCACTCGAGGCCTCGAAGGACCCTCCCGAGCTGGCTAGCTAAACAAATCACACATATGCATCGCCTAGGACCGGGACGAAGCCACAAATCCCACTCGACGCCTCGAAGGACCCTCCCTAGCTGGCTAGCTAAACAAATCATACACATGCATCGCCTAGGACCGGGACGAAGCCACAAATCCCACTTGAGGCCTCGAAGGTCCCTCCCGAGCTGGCTAGCTAAACAAATCACACACAAATCACAACCATAAGTTATCCCGGCATTGCGCTAACAAGCCACGAACCTTGGAGTCCCCGCAAGACATACCCGATGATAACCCCACTAGTTATCCCGGCATCGGGCTAACAAGCCACGAACCTCGGAGTCCCCGCAAGACATACCCGGATTGGAGAACCCTACGGTCTCGCCCGACCCATACTAGCAAGTATGGATCCGGGAGATTCAACAATCCTACCCGGAGGCACATCACGTATAACAAGCACACAACAATAATCGATTATGAAACGAAACAACATTAAGCATCGCAACCTCCTTTCAAAGGAGTAACAACTAACATCACATCATGTCAAAACCGCAATACACTACAATGAAGCCATATACGTACACACGCATTATCAAACACCACATCAACTCCAAACATATTCAAAGGATACACGTAGTCACTTACAACCCACACACTTACAAAACACACGCGTTTTGAAAGAGAGCCTTTAGCAAGGCTAATCGAATCTTTTGAAAATAATTTTCAAATGACCAAACCAACACATTTAGACGATCACCAATTATCATATCCACAAAACAAGAATAGTATGGGCAAGGTACTTGCCTTGAACAACCACAACGCGGAGAATCGACCGGAGTAGGTTGGCACGAACCGACTATGAACCCGCCAACTCCACTGAATGCCAACTCGCAACAATGAACTACGAACGAAGACAATAACAACGAAAATGAATTCCAAAGTACGACCCAAAGCTGCTGAATTCAAAGAACGAACGACGAATGTTCAAGCGTTTTCCCCAAAACGGTCAAGAACATGATTCGTCCCGACAAAACACGAAAATGGAATTCCAAGTTGAAATATGGATATACAATACATAGAATATGTTTAACAACATCATTTAACCATAATCGATCCATCAAAAATGGATGAAAAACGAGATCGAGGACAAATCCCCCAAAAAGTCGATTCGAAGGAAATCAAGAAATATACTTCGATTCGATGAAGAACAATGGATTAAATGATGTTAAACACAATAATACTACCAAGATCAATCATACTCATCATGAATTAATCAACAACACGGAACGAATCGGACAAAAATGCAAAAACCCCCAAATTCAAGAAACTAGGGTTCTAGGAAAGATTACCTTGATTCGCTGGATCAAAGGACGATATAGGATGATTGATTGATGATATAACCTCAATAACTTCATGTATTTGTTGTTAAGCAATATGGATCCATGAGGAGAAGAAGGAGAAAATGGCAAAAAAAACGACTGCAGGACCTTAAATAGGTTGCACGGTGCCGCATGGCCCGGCCAGGAGTGTGCCGCGGCACGAGGCCAAATCGCTTGATGATCGGCAGTGTGCCGCGTCCCCGCCGACATGTGCCGCGGCACCAGGTACAGACGGTTTAGCTGAAAAAAATGCACGAGTGTGCCGCGGCCCTGCCGGCATGTGCCATGGACCACGGTACGGCCTGCTCGGCCAGAAGCTGCCGAGCACTACCGGCCGTAACTCGGCGATCTTGGCACAGGCCAGATTGCCCGGCCATGACTCGGCCGGGGCCAACTCCGACGGCCCGAACGACCCCGAAACCCGAACCTGAATACGAATCGATGATACGGTTACGACGTACTCGCAAAGACGAATCTAAGAGCTAAGAGAACACACAATTCCGACCACCCGAAGGCTCGGAATTCGACAACGAAAGTAATTACCCAAAACTTTGGGAAATTATGAAAATGGCCCAAAACGTCCGAAAATCACGATACGCGATCGAAACACCAAACCAAAGCTCGCAACATGAATAATAACATTAAATGAACTTACGAGAAACTCGAAACAACAGTTTCAGACGAGATTCGCAAGAATCGAACTCAAGTGCGGAAAAGTCGCTAAAAAGCTCAGAACTCCACAAAACGATACCGAAACGAACTCGGATGACAAAAAGTGCAGAATTAATCATCCTCGAAATGACGAAACGGTCATGAGCGAGTCGTCAAAACGGACTCCGGCCGAAAAAAGAAATTTACTGAAAATCGAAAATTGCGGATATTACATTATTTTCCGCTGCTATATTTTTCCCGTTGTACGTGTGTGGTTGTGTTTTGACCCCTGCATGGGCATGAGTTGTAATCGAGTTGTATGTTTTTATTGAAAGGCCAAATCGGTCTACTGAGTGATTTTAGCCTTAAAGGCATTATCGAGATGTTTCATGTTGTTACTAGCCTGGTAGATCCTTGAGGAAAGGTTCTACGGCATGTAATATCCCTGAGCGGATTGGAGGTGTTACATAAATGGTATCGGAGCTTAGGTTGACGAAACCTAGGCTGTCGGGTCAAGTCGTGTTGTTTGAGTCTTGTTTCGTCGGATTTTATCTGACTGAGTCGTGTCGCGACGCGTCGTTTGAGTTTGTTGGTCGTGATTAGTATCGTGGGGCGATCATCATCTTCGTGCGACCTGTGGAAGTAAGTCTCCCTTCTTTGTGTTGTGCCTCGTGTGACACGAGCTATTTTTATGATTATTTGTTAAGTGGTGGAATCCTTATGTGGATTTTGATTTCACGATATATATTTAGTCGACTCTCGTATTTGATTTATACGAGGATTGTCATCGCTTGTGATGTCTTTTTATTGTTGTTTTTGTCCGTTGCTGATGATTTTCGAATCGATTTGCACATTTTACAAGTTCTATTGTGGAAGCTTTGTGCTTATACGCGTTCGACTTGTTCACTAGCCAGGGCGGGAGGGTCCTTAGAGGCCTCAAATGGGGTCAGTAGTTTTGTTCTGAATCCTAGGCGGTCTTCGGCTGTAGTATTTTATCGTTTATTTCCATTTAAAGACATGTATTGTCTTGATTTTAAACGTTTTGATGCGTGTACTAGGAGTTGTTTTAGTGAACGTCGATATGTGTGAGTTTTGGGCATTCTGGCCTATTGGATTTTTGAAAACCTTGAGTATCTTAGAAAAATAAATTTCGAGACATAATTGTCAAATGAGTTATTTTCTTGTGGTACATCCTAGGTGCCACAATATATTTCAAAAATTTTCTACTTCGAGGACCAAAATGCTTTGAGATATTTTCAATGTTTTAGAAACACTTTTATTTAGACCCGAGGGTCGAATATTCTGAAAGTTTTCACTAAGAGAAAGTGTCCTCATTTTTATCAAATGCGAAATGGTTCTCCAATGTCTCGATAACGATGTTTCACGTTTGTATTTTTTTTGAAAGGTGATACTCAAGATCAACCGGTGTTCTTCTAAAATTATTTTCAAAATGAGGTTTTCGTTTTTAAAACCTATCCATTCCCGTTTGAGGGCTGGGTATGTATGTATGATGTTCGCATTGTCATTTTGATGTTTGCTCCCGAGTATGATCGAGTTGGCGGCGTGAGCGTTGAGTTGTTTTCCACACATTTGTTGTGTTAGCCCTCTGTGAGAGGTGGGATGTTGGTATTGAATGTTGCCATCTCGTGATGATTTCTACGTTATCGCGCATGTGCGAGCTGTTAGAACTTGGTTTGGTATAACCGTGTGCATTGGTGATCGTTCCGTTATGTGTCGGTTGTTTAATGACTTGTTACCTTGCTCCTGTTTTTGTAAATTTCGTGAACGAGGTCGGAGGTAATACCCATACTATTTTGACTTCTGTATTTTCTCTTTCTCCAGTCTATTGATTCGCTCATGTTCGTTGATACTTTATGAACTTGTTCTGTATTTCGGTTTCATCGTCCGAACGAGCTGTGATCTTGTTGTGGGTCGATCTGGTTATCGATGTGACTTTTTCCGGTTCAGTTCGATTCTTGTGAACCTTGTACGGGAGTGACATCATCTGGTTCTATTAGTTCTTTTATTCGATGTGGATCGGATTTGGAACTCTTGTGTTTTCGACTCTGTCGACTCATTTATGTTCGTTGACATTTCTGAGCTTGTCCTGCCCCTTGCTTTTGTTGATCGAACGAGTGTCGTATTGTTTCGGAATAACTCATTTGTCGATGTGACTTTTCAATCGCTATTACCTTTCCTGTGGATCTTATGGGAATGCATGTCTTGTTGTTCTCACCAGATCATCCTGGGAATTGTTGTTTGAATTTTATTATCCTTGGTGTTTCGGACATGATTGTTCGATTTTTGTTGTCTCGATCGTTTGTTTGTTCGGTTTTTGTTCTCGTTTCATGATTGTTGAGCATTCAGGCTCCTTCCTAATTCCCTTAAGTTCAGGAAATTAGTCTTGTTTTCGATCTTCCAACCCTTGGGCAGTGGAATTCCGTATTTGTTCAGCGATTGGCTCGTGTTTTGATTGATGTACCGTTGGGTTGGTCAATCGTATTGATTATCGTTCGTTGTGTTTTGTGATTGTTCGTATAATCGAATCGATTGTATTGTCTATTTGATGACGCTTGTCACTTGTTGGTTTTATTATATCCCTAACGGCGACGTTGTGTTGGTCGTCGTGGAGCGTGTTTTCACACCGTATATTCCGTTGCGTTGTTTGTAACGTTTCGCCATTGGGCATTAGTTACGCGTTTCTTGCGTATCTCGTTGAGTTTTCCTGATGGGATATTGCTTCTCCCTACTTGTTTTAAGTTTCGGGACGAAACTTCTTTTAAGGAGGGTAGAATGTAATATCCGCAATTTTCGATTTTCGGTAAATTTCTTTTTCGGTCGGAGTCCATTTTGACAACTCGCACATGACCATTTCATCATTCTGAGAATGATTAATTCTACACTTTTTGACATCCGAGTTCGTTTCGGTGTCGTTTTGTTGAGTTCCGTGCTTTTTAGTGACTTTTCCGCGCTTGAGTTCGATTCTTGCGAATCTCGTTCGAAACTGCTGTTTGGAGTTTCCCGTAAGTCCGTTTAACTTTGTTAGACATGTTGTCAACTTCAGTTTGGTTATTCGATCACGTATCGTGATTTTCGGGCATTTTGGGCCATTTTGTAATTTACCCAAAGTTACGGGTATCCGTATCTGTAATTGTTGTCTCGATCCGTTTCTTGTTCGCGTATGATTAATTATTGTATTATGTTTTAATTTCGGGTCGTTGATGTCGTCCGCGAACTTTTCGTCGTGTTCGTTCCGTGCGTTTTCGGAAATCGAGTCGTCGAGCCCTGGTGGTTGGGTACTGGCCGGACGGTTGCGGGACTGGCCGGACGATTGCGGGCACCGGCCGGACAGGTGCGGCAGGAACCGGCGTAGCGCACGCTAGCAGGAGTCGGGTCGGCAGGTTTGGTCGGTGGTGCCAGGTCGTGCGGGCCCTGGCCGAGGGTACTCGGCCGATACCGGCCGATAACGCACGCTAGTCCGGGAAGGCTAGCGCACGCTAGTTCCGGCCCAGTATAAATGTGACAGAGCAGTCACATTTTCATTCATTTCTCACTTCCTTCCTCTTCTATCCGCGGCTGGCGATTCGAGAGTGGCGAAGCCATGTTGTTTGACAACAAATCCACGAAGTTCTTGAGTTCATAACATCAATCAATCATCCGTTATCATCCTTTCATCCAGCGAATCAAGGTAATCTTACCTTAGAACCCTAATTTCGTGAATTTGGGGGGTTTTTGCATTTTTGTCCGATTCGTTCCATGTTGTTGATTAATTCATGATGGGTATGATTAAACTTGGTAGTATTCTTGTGTTTAACATCATTTAATCCATTGTTCTTCGTCGAATCGAAGTATATTTCTTGATTTCCTTCGAATTGACTTTTGGGGGATTTGTTCTCGATCTCATTTTTCATCCGTTTTTGATGGATCTATTATGGTTAAATGATGTTGTTAAACACATTCTATGGATTGTATATCCATATTTCAACTTGGAATTTCGCTTTCGTGTTTTGTCGGGACGAATCGTGTTCTTGGCCGTTTTGGGGGAAATCCTTGAACTTTCGTCATTTGTTCTTTGAATTCAGCGGCTTTGCGTCGTACTTTGGAATTCATTTTCGTTGTTATTGTTTTCGTTCATAGTTCATTGTTGTGGATTGTCGTTCGGTGAAGTCGGCGAGTTTGTAGTCGGTTCGTGCCAACCTACTTCGGCCAATTCTCCGCGTTGTGGTTATTCGAGGCAAGTACCTTCCCCATACTTTTCTTATTTTATGGATATGATGATTGGTGATCGTCTTGGTGTGTTTGTTTGGTTGTTTGAAATGAAGTTTCAAAAGTTTTTTGGTTTGGCCTCGTTAAAGGCTCTCTTTCAAAACGCGTGTGTGTTTTGTGAACGGTGTGTTTTGGGAATTGATTATGATTTGGTCATTTTGAACGTTGAAGGCTTTGATGATATCCGTGTTGTTTAAACTTATGGAATCGTGTATTCCGTGTTTAATCTTGTTATTGTGTTTTGAAGAGTTTGATAACGGCGTCGAGTAAGTGGCCATCTCTAGTAAGTATTCTTGATGAACTTACATTCTTATCATATTAGTATTGCATGAGTAACGTGTGTGTGTGTATGCTCACTACGGGTTAGATCCGACGGGGTCTCGGTAGGGGTCCACAAGAGACGTGGATCGATGAGCTTGCTTTTAACCACTACGGGTTAGATCCGATGGGGTCTCGGTAGGGGTCCACAGAGACGTGGATCGACGATTAATTGTGGTGCATTTTGCAAATGTGATTTGATTATGGCATTTCCAGAAATGAGTGCTTTTGAACGGTTTTCATGATTGCATGCATTGACTAAGTGTGTAAGAGGTAAGTTGTTCGTTTGGCATACTTGTCTAGGATGGCTCTAGAGTATTTTATTGTTTGTGTTAAATCCTTTAATTGTGGATTTTGATGTTGGAAGACGAACCTTGTGGTCGTTCTTGTGTGCTGTGAGTTGATGAGATTTGGGGCTAAAATCCCAATGGTTTTGTAAAAGTCATTTTATGGATTTGGGGCTAAAATCCCAACGGTTTGGTAAATGTCATTTTTTCGGAAAGTAAACCTTTGGGGCGGTGACCCCTTTTGTCTTTTGGATTTCTAAAAGTAGGATTTGATAATCCTAAATTGTTTTCTATTAAAACTCTCGATGGCATTTTAAACCGTTTTATAAATTATTTCCATTGATTTATGATATTTCGATTTTGAAAGGTTTTCTCAAACTCTTGCCTCGGGAAGTACTTTTCGTTTCTTTTGGATCTTTGAGGATTCCTGGTTATTGTTATTCGTGGAATGTGAATTGTATGGCTCGTATTTGCACTTTGTTCTTGCACTAGCAAAACAGTGGAGTTTTGCTAACCCCCGAGTATTCGGGGGGTGGATGTCTGTTTTGCATTCAGGTTTTGGAGCATAACACAGGGTCGGCACGAAGGATGATGAAAGATGATCGATACTAATCACATGAGGAACCGTACATCGTGTATTGGTTCAGTTGTACTTTATTTTCCGCTGCTATATTTTTCCCGTTGTACGGGTGTGGTTGTGTTTTGACCCCTGCGTGGGCATGAGTTGTAATCGAGTTGTATGTTTTTATTGAAAGGCCAAATCGGTCTACTGAGTCATTTTAGCCTTAAAGGCATTGTCGAGATATTTCATGTTGTTACTACCCTGGTAGATCCTTGAAGAAAGGTTCTACGGCGTGTAATATCCCTGAGCGGATTGGGGGTGTTACAATTTCCTTGTAACTGCCTACAAGGAAATACATTTTACTACGGTTATTTCATACATTTTCCATCGGTTATAGAACTGATGTAAAATGTACCGTCGTAAAATAGGTGTTCAATCTACATCGGTTTAAAAACCGATGTAAAATGTCAAATGTTTACATCGCTTGTATGTTAACCGATGTAAAAAGTGCAGATTTCGTACATTTTACATCGGTTCTGATAGCAACCGATGTAAAAAATGATGTAAAATATTTCATTTTTACATCGATTTTATTATTAACCGATGTAAAATGTCGGTAGAACTACATCGGTTAAAATATAACCGATGTAAAATGTATACATTTTATTTGTTACATCGGTTTTAAACAACCGATGTAAAATGTATATATTATATCGGTTTCAAACAACCGATGTAATTTTTTTTTTATTATTTCACCAGTTTTTTCCGATTCCAGCCTGTATTTTCAAATTCCTGTTTTTAGTAAAACAACTGAAAATCCTAAAGACGTCCAAACGGAAAGTAATCAGCTGTTAAAACAACACATTCCTAAAAGACGTCCTAAAAAGAAGTAACAATGAGTATAACATAAGACAAGGAACCCATTAACATGTTCAACCATACATTCAGAGTTTTTTTATCAAATCACAACATTAATTAACAATCTGACTACCAAAACCTGTTCAACCAATAGGTTTGCTAATATCAACGTGGCCAGATTATTCATTTTTTTTTAACAGCAAAAGCAAAGCTAGGCACCGAGCTTCGGCATGGCCATCGAACTCTTGGCTTGCTCATCTTTAATTCCAATCGACCAGAATCTGGAAGTATGACCGGTCTGAACGAGAGAGAATGTGGACAGATTGGTGTGAAGAGCATACATGGAACATTCGGATGTACCTGCACATGGACATGGGCCTACTTTAGCAGGATCAACTACAACTGACAGCTATATAAGCTCCAGTAAGGTTGCATCATTAATCACAGTCTACAAGAAAGCCCAGACATCATTTCAAAAAAAAAAAAAAAAAGCCAAGACACCTAAAACTCATTCTACACTTTATCATCCCTGCCATTTCCCGCACTTTAAATAAGTATGCCTAAATGTGTGATTGCATGTATATACCGCGCTTAGTCTCTCACTAGTTTTCTTATCCCGTTAGGATCAAATTTCTTTCAACAGACAACTTTTTATCCAGCAGTCACAAAGACCCACACACACCACAAGGGGAAGCAGATTTATCATTTTTGCAACAATAATAGAACTATGGCAAAAATTCATATGAGACTGTCTCACAAAATGCCTAATTTTCAGTTTTTAGTTGTTGTTTTCCAGTTTTTAGGTGTGGTTTCCAATTTTAGTGCTTTTAATTTTTCCTAGGGGTTTTCAGTTTTCTAAAGTTTCTTTTGGTTTTTTTACTTCTCAAATTTTTTTTTCAGTTTTAGGGTTTGATTTTTAATGTTTCAGTAATTTTAGTATAATTGTTCTATACAATCTGTTCGCTTATTGTTTTAAAACATCTGAAAAGCCATATCATCTCTCTAGGCTTTTAAAGAGAAGAGTGTTGGCAAACACTAAAATAAGTCCGATGGTTTGTTGGTTATTTTAGCCATTGTTTGGTTGAAATATCCATTTCAACTTACTTTCATTTCTGGAGGGGTTACATTTCTAGGATCCCAGAAATGTGTTTCTCTACTAAACATGTTTTCAGATTCGAGAAATTATTTATGGGATCCTAAAAATGCTAATAATTTAAGTCAAAGGGTTATAACTCATAATTTACTCAAAACTGCCAAAAAAAAGAAAAAAAAATTGTTTCTTTTTAACAGATGAATGATCATTTTGCTATATTAGCACAAAAAGGTGATTAGCAGGTTTAAGCTGGAAAAAGAGATATTTTTTTTTGATATTAGTGTCTACAAATGTCTGTTATTGCTTTTGCTCCTATTTATTCAGTTAAAATCTAAAAATTTGGGTGAGGTGCTTCTGATCTTGGAAAAGTGTATTCTTGTAAAATAAGATGAAAGTTACTTCTTACATTCTTATCCCTATAATTTTAAATCATAATACAGAAATTGTGCAGTGATTCTCGAACACCCATATCATTATATAGGTTTTCTCTGTCTTTCTACTCACAAAATACTTTTGAAAGTACTTCATAAAACATTTCATATGATAGAATTTTTTTTTGCCTCAACAATACACATCTTCAAAAAAAAAACAGATCAAAATAAAATATTAACAACATTAAATGAACGAAAGAAAAATCGACTCCCCAAAATGTTGAAAAAAGTAGGGAAAGAGAATGAAGATTGGCCAAAACTCACCTTAGATTAACAGACTGTCGAGCTCAACTTCTGGGTGTGCTACCGATGGCAAAGAGAATGGAGATTGGCCGATGGAATCTCTTTGAAAACGGAAGCTCTTGCTGCTGCAAATTCCTAGCCGCTGCTGCAAATTCACAGTGGAGGTTGGTTGACGATGATTCGCAGGGTGAGGGATGGTTCTCTGGTTTTAGGGTTCAGTTTTGCGCAAAATAATTAGAAACTTTTAGTTAATAATAAAAACTGGAATTTTAATACGGTTCTAAGAAACCGTCGTAAAAAACGCTGCTTCTCAATTAGTTTTACGTCGGTTAAAAACAACCGATGTAAAAAGGAAGTACTTTTACATCGGTTTTCCAGAAACCAATGTAAAATTAATTTATATTCAACTTTTACATCAGTTATTTTGATCCGATGTAAATCGGAGTAATTTTACATCGGTTTTCCGACACAACCGATGTAAAATCATCAACATTTTACATCGGTTCACAAGATAACCGATGTGAAAATTCTGAAATTTATTATTTACATCGGTTTTAACTGATAACCGATGTAAAATCGACGCATTTCTTATTTTTACATCGGTTTTTTGTAAACCGATGTAAATTGAGTGTTGTAAAAAGCATATTTTATAGTAGTCTATGAGAATATTAACTACATTTAATCACATTTTTTGCATATTTATTCACGTTATGGTTATGCAAATAAAATATCTAATTATTTTATATTGTAGATAATGTGGTGCGTTGGTGTCACACAGAAGATCATATTATCGGTGCCTTATAAAATAATATAATAGTTCACAACCTATATAATTATTAAACAAATTATATGAAAGGTTGTAGTGTATGCTTGAGATTAGTTGGTCTTGACTATTAGTATGCATTAGCGTATTTGCATACGTTGAGTAGGATCGAAGTGAGATAGTGTCTTCTGTACTGACTGTAACAAGAACATAAATCTCGGATATTGTTTCTTAATTCTAAGTATATAATATTTAATTGTGTATTTATAATACTTATTGCTTTGATTTTCCATTGGTGAGAGTCAAAATGATCGAATCAATAAGCTTAGTATCTTGGGCAATAATATTATTTATATGACAGTTATTATTATTACTAGAAATCGTGTCCCGAATCATGTGGATTGATGATGACCCCTTTAGGAGCTCGATAATGATTAATATATTAAACGGACACTGCAGGTGAATTTAATTCCGATATAATAATAAGGTTCGAGTGGTACTACTCTTGGATAAGATATTAATTAATTAAAGCTGTCAGTAGCTTATAATTAATTAATGGACATTCGATATCTTAAACACGGGAAATGATATATTTAAACAAGGAGCTCGGTTTTTTAAATTGTGATTTGGGTTGGAAGTGCAATATTAATTCTTTAGTGGATTGAATTGATATTAATTGATTCAATATATTAGGAAAGGTCATAATAAGAAAATTTGAGGTCTATTAGGAGTCCTTCCCTAATCCTTCTTAAGATCCTTAGTAGTAGTTCAAGAGCCTATAAATAGGACTTATGGGTTGGCCGATTTTTGTATTATTCATACACAATAAATTTCGATTTTTTCTTCTAAGTGTTTAATTGTGGATCTTGACTTGTGTCTTTGATTCCACAATTGAGATAACACTTTAATTCTTTCTATATATCGGAATTACTTGAAGAAAAGAAAATTGAGAATTGCGAGGGAAAAAATTTCGGCCGATCCATATTGTGTCCAAGCAAGATCCGGTAGCTCGTTGCCCACACAACGTCCGAGTTAATGCGGATCATACTCTATAAGGTCTAAAAATAGAAATACAAGGAGATCAAGAAGCAAATCAACCACTACACTTCAAAGGTAATATCCTATGATCTTTTAGATCTAGATTATGATATTTAATTACCGACATATTTATTTGATAGATGATATATAATATTTAAGTTGCTTATTAATCTTAGTAATTAATTAGCATGCTTAAATATATCTTGTGCTCGTGGATGCGTAAAATGCGTTTATAAACTTTCACCAACTTCGCTTCCGCTGTGTTTTATTTCCAACAGTAAACCATTTCTAGTTCCGACCTGTGTGGGAAGAATATCATTGAAGATGAAGCTTCGATCTGTGTGAGAAGAAGGAAGTCAAAAGAGCCAAGCCAATCTGTGTGAACGACCCAAGCTATTGTCGGTTGTATCAATCTGTGTGAATGATACAGCGACATGTTTTAGTTAAAGTCATATTGTTGTGTACGCCATGATTTTAATAAAACATCTTACTCCTGTGTGGAGGACCAGTGGACGTAGATAGCTTTACCTCGAACCACTTATATCTGTGTGTATTTTACATTATGTACTTTAAATATCTTAAACACCTACCAACACACAGAAAAGATAAGGATTCAAAGAGTACAAACTAATTAACAGGGAATCATTATTGTTGGTCTGGGGTGGCTACTGTGGTGGTCCCGGGAACGTCCTCGTCTAATACTCCTCAAAAGTTGTCATCCGCTTATCCAAGGAATCAAAATTGGCCTTCATCAGGACTTCCAACTCATCAAATCTTCGGTGGATATGGGAAAGTATATTATCAAAAAATGTCAGGGAGCCTTGAAGTAGAAGCACCTCGTGTTCATCGGTAGTGCTCGTAGCTGTTTCCGATGAAGCTGCATCGTCGTCGTCTGCATGGGCATAACTTGATGGTCCAGCTCCTATCGAATCATGCCACGTCGCGTCCAGACAGACCCTGAACGTCAGTTTTCAAACTTTTGAAATGCGCCCTTGTTGCACGTGATTTCAGCTCTCTGTTTGGGCGTAACTCTGTCCACTCATTCGTTGGCCTGCACAAGACTATAAAATGTGCCCCCAAAGCCATAGCTATATGCCCCATTTCAGGTAGAAATCGCTCATGTCGGCTAAGATTCTCCAATGTCAAGAAAAGGAAGCTCGTTGCCCAAATTTGTCCCTTTGCACTCAAACACCATCAGTTGAAGACCTTATCCCGGACGATTTTGTTCGGTTGCTCTTTCCTGAAGATGTTGTCGGCAATAAACTTATGGAGTATTACTGTTAGACCCTTAACATGGGTGACTCGCTGGGCTCGGCAGGCGGTCGAGTCGTTGGGCGGACTGTGCCGACTGGGCGTGGCACGACACTAAGGCACGGGAATGAAAAGTGATTCGGAGGCTTCTTGGCAAGTGTGAGGCTTAGCTAAGACATGGAATCAAGACAATGTCGTGACTTTGAAGTTTTGGGCAGGTTCAAGGCTGGAGGCAGGCGAGTGATTCTTCACCTTTTCAATGGTTACTGCCATCACCAGGCTTTATCCGTCTAAGTTTATTATAGGGGGGAGGTAGTTACTGAGAGCCATGCCCAAGAAGGTGCTCGGCCAAGGACTTGGCAAGGTGCTGGGACTTGCCATGGGATTGGGTCACGGGTCGATCCGGAGGTGAAACCATACCCGGATCGGACCGACCCAATCAGCGAACACTTCGGGTGCGGACAAGGCCTGGGCTATGTGCCTACAGCCGAGAGGGTTCGGCCGTGCTGGGCGGACCTTGTTTGGAAATCGGATAAGTGCACAAGATGTTGGACATTTGTGCACACTTGTGGGAATTGACTCGAACTATGTGGGAACAAGACTTGGGCGCGAGGGACCGCCATATTTGGCGCGCACAAGCTTGACATTGACAGTTCGAGGCAGTTACAAGTCATAGCAGTTGCATGGGGCGGTTATGAGGTAGTTCCAGGCAACAACATGGCGGAACGGTTATGCGAGCGGTTTTGAGAGACGGTTTCAAGAAGGTTCCAAGTCATGTTAGATGTGTGGGGGACACGTCATCATACAGGCAGTTACTTGGTGGGCTGCATGTGCCAGGTGGAGTGCTGGGATCCATCAGGACGGTTACGGGACGGTTTCAGAAGACCTTGTACGTGGCAGTACAAGGCAGAGGCGAGCAAGTTGTGCGGAAACTGCTCGGGACAAGTGGCAGGGACGCATGGTGGTCTTTTGCCACGCGTCGACATGTGGAGTGTCGAGCTGAACCTAGCGGTTGGGGTTGTCAACCGATGTAGTCCTTTGCTTGGGCTATAAATAGGTGCTTTGTACAATTTTGTAGGGAGGAGAGAGATCCGAGAGCTTAGATTGTGAGGATCTTAGTGAGTTGTACAGCGAGGCCTTTTCCTTGTATATTGAGTGTGCAATAATATTCAAGGTTGGGGAATTATCCCCGTAAATTGTGTGTGCCTTTACGTGTTTTGATTGTATTCCGCTGCATACTCCTTCAAACACTAAAGGTGGTCTTGGGCTGTAACTCTGATCGTACTAAACACGAGTGCTGTGAGGCAAACACGAGTGTTTGGTGAGGATCGAAGGCTGACTGGTTGTTGTGTGGACAATCAGTGCCGGCACGGGGTTGAATTTCGGCGAAAAATTCTAGCCCGATTCGGACCCGTGACAATTTGGTATCGGAGCCCCGTTGGTGGGTTCTGAGGGAAAAGTTGATGCGTTATGGCACCTCGAGATGCAAGAGATGCGGATCGCAGAGATGAGTTCGCGTCTTTGGACGAGAGGATTCAAAGGTTGGAGACTTTGATGGGGCAACCTCCACCAGTTCCGGTTGTAGCAGCAGTTTTCGAACGGATCTCAATGCTGGAGACCAATTTCGAAAATCTCCGTGCTATGGCGGAAGTACTCCAGAAATTTGTGGATGAAATCCCTAATTTCGTGGAAGGAAGGCTCGCATCGGTTCAAGAGGATATCAGTTCCATAAGCGAGGCAGTGGATGTCCGACTAGGTGCAGTCAAGGACGAATACAGGTTGTTAAGGATGGCAGTTATTGGCTGTGGGAGCCAAGGGAACTCGTCATCTTCATCTCGGTTCAAGATGCCCGATCCAAAACCATTTGGCGGTGAGAGAAGTGCCAAAGAATTGGAGAACTTCCTTTGGGACATGGAAACTTACTTTCATGCTGCACATGTTCCAAGTGAGGAGAAGGAACATGTGAGGAGAAGGTCTCCATAGCCAGTTTGTACCTTACTGGTGACGCCAAGTTGTGGTGGCGTACGCGTCAGTCGGAAGGCGCAAATGCCGATCGTGAGAAGATTGGTTCATGGGAAATGTTGAAACAGAAACTCAAGGAGCAGTTCCTGCCATGTAACGTATCGTGGGTTGCACGTGAAGCCCTTCATGAGTTGAGACACAAAGGGACTATTCGGGAATATGTGAAACGTTTCAGTACGTTACTGTTGGATGTGAAAGATATGTCGGAAGAAGACAAGGTGTTCAATTTCATGGCTGGATTACAACCTTGGGCACAAACTGAGTTGAGAAGGCAAGGTGTCAAGGATTTGCAATCTGCCATGGCTGCTGCTGATCGATTGATGGACTATCGAGTTGGTGGCCCAGGCCCGGAACAGGGAAAGAAGGGTGCTCGAAAAGGCAAAGGCAAGTTTGATGGTTTTAGAAGTACCAAAGAAGTAACAGTGCAGGCCGAGGGATCGTCTCAGTCCAACAATGCGGACCGAACGAAGAAGGGATGTTACATCTGCAGTGGTGACCATCGAATGAGGGATTGCCCAAAGCGGGGAAGGTTAAACGCTATCTTGTGCGAAGAAAATGGCGACGAGGGTGATGCTGAAACTAGTCGGCTTCGGGTAATGCAGTTAATGCATGAAATGCTGGAAAAGATCCCGAAGAATGATCGTGGCGAGGCAGATATTGTGAAGCCTCCGGCCACTGTGTGGAACTAATGGTGCTCATCGAGCACCATGCCAACGGTGCGATAAATGGTGGCCGAAGGACAAGTCGGTGCGGGTTGATGGCTGATTTGTCCCGGACGATGGAAGATCCTTGCAGATTGTGGTCTGTTCGTGTCAAGAGGGTGATTGATGCGGCTCAAATTTCGGTTTAAGGTGCGAGGTCGGAAAGTCAAGTTGCTTACAGGCATGCAAAGACAACTTGTTGCATTTGGTAGGGATGCTATTCGACGACTTGGATCGATACGTGGTTGAGTAAGGATTTGTTTTCCATACGTTCATATGTTGAATATATTTGTTGGTTCCTACTATGTTTTTCCATTTTTGAACTTGGTGTGCAAAGATGGTAGGATGTGTGTTATGTGTGAAGCATGTCCAGGTCATGTCTAATTTTAATGAAATGATGGTGTGGATGGCGGCTAAGGTCCCGATTTGCTTGTTATTTTCATTCGACTGAGAAGTCCCACGAGTTTCAGTTGGATTGACCATCCGAGCATTGAGAGGATGCTTACAGTTAATGTGTCGTCGGTGTTGTCAAAGGGACGCGTTACTGAAGTTTGCAAAAAATGAGTAAGGAGTTGCAGCCTATTACTCGTTCCAGATAAGTCATTGGTTGTCCGTATCAATGACTTAGTGGCTGGTTTACTTGTATGTAGTTTACTTCAGTTTTTCGTTGTATGACCATTGTAAATATTTGCTAGGTCAAGTTATGTTTGGTTGTTTTCCTAGAAAGCGGAGGATGTCCGCTTTCATATATATGTAATTATGTCGAAGTGGCGTTAAATTAGGCATATTATGTATATATGTAAAATATTAGATGAAAGATGCTGATTCAGTATAGGAGACTTGAATGTTGAGGCTAATTTCAGTCGGTTCGCTGGGATGGTTTGAAGTACGTAGATGTCTTATCATCAGAGGTTTATCGGATGGGGGATCAATTAAAGTGATCCAGCGGACGGGTGAACCAAAGCTACTTTGCAAATGGAAGGCGATCTTTTCTAAGTATCGAACTATGACATGTTTAAGGGCTACGCTTCTAGTCCGACAAGGACCTCGGTTACTTTTAGAGGGGGAGGTTTGTTAGACCCTTAACATGGGTGACTCGCTGGGCTCGGTAGGCGGTCGAGTCGCTGGGCGGACTGTGCCGACTGGGCGTGGCACGACACTAAGGCACGGGAATGAAAAGTGATTCGGAGGCTTCTTGGCGAGTGTGAGGCTTAGCTAAGACGTGGAATCAAGACAATCTCGTGTTACTTTGAAGTTTTGGGCAGGTTCAAGGCTGGAGGCAGGCGAGTGATTCTTCAGCTTTTCAATGGTTACTGCTATCACCAGGCTCTATCCGTCTAAGCCTATTATAGGGGGGAGGTAGTTACTGAGAGCCATGCCCAAGGGGTGACCCAAGGTGCTCGGCCAAGGACTTGGCAAGGTGCTGGGACTTACCATGTGATTGGGTCACGGGTCGATCTGGAGGTGAAACCCGACCCAGATCGGACCGACCCGATCAGCGAACACTTCGGGCGTGGACAAGGCCTGGGTTGTGTGCCTACGGCCGATAGGGTTCGGCCGTGCTGGGCGGACCTTGTTCGGAAATAGGATAAGTGCACAAGATGTTGGACATTTGTGCACACTTGTGGGAATTGACTCGGACTATGTGGGAACAAGACTTGGGTGCGAGGGAATGCCAGATTTGGCACGCACAAGCTTGACATTGACGGTTCTAGGCGGTTACAAGTCATAGCAGTTGCATGAGGCGGTTATGAGGTAGTTCCAGGCAACGTCATGGCGGAACGGTTATGCGAACGGTTTTGAGAGACGGTTGCAAGAACGTTCCAAGTCATGTTAGACGTGCAGGGGACACGTCATCATACAGGCAGTTACTTGGTGGGCTGCATGTGCCAGGTGGAGTGCTGGGATCCATCAGGACGGTTGCGGGATGGTTCCAGAAGACCTTGTACGTGGCAGTACAAGGCAGAGGCGAGCAAGTTGTGTGGAAACTGCTCGGGACAAGTGGCAGGGACGCATGGTGGTCTTTTGCCATGCATCGACACGTGGAGTGTCGAGCTGAACCTAGAGGTTGGGGTTGTCAACCGATGTAGTCCTTTGCTTGGGCTATAAATAGGTGCTTTGTACAATTTTGTAGGGAGGAGAGAGATCCGAGAGCTTAGATCGTGAGGATCTTAGTGAGTTGTACAGCGAGTCCTTTTCCTTGTATATTGAATGTGCAATAATATTCAAGGTTGGGGAATTGTCCCCGTAAATTGTATGTGCCTTTACGTGTTTTGATTGTATTCCGCTGCATACTCCTTCAAACACTAAAGGTGATCTTGGGCTGTAACTCTGATCGTACTAAACACGAGTGCTGTGAGGCAAACACGAGTGTTTGGTGAGGATCGAAGGCTGACTGGTTGTTGTGTGGACAATCAGTGCCGGCACGGGGTTGAATTTCGACGAAAAATTCTAGCCCGATTCAGACCCGTGACAATTACCAACATTGGGTCCTTTATGAGCCCATTTTAGATCCATTTGTCTTCCGGTTATTGAATCCCGACAACTCCTTCCAAAATACCCCGGGATTGAAATCCTTTGGCATCTCCCGTGCGCCCGAAGTAGAGAAACCAAACACTTCATTCATTGTTACGGTACCCTGAGCTCATGACCATTCAAATGACCTGTAGACGCTACCAAAAATTCCTCAAAATGAATCATCGTCACCATCTCTCGTATTAATTCCCGATATGGTTTGGAAGCCATATTGGCATATTTATTCTGACTTGTTTTTTTTCTCACATGCCCTCAAATCACTCCCGGTCCTCCAATTCATCCGACCAATCAAAATCAAGTAGGTGCGGAGGGTTAACTTTTTTCCCGGAGTCTCACGAAACAATGGTTTTCATCAACTGAGAAGATTGAAAATGGGGCCTCAAATTGATCAATGATGTCAAATGGATCTTCCTCCATGTGATAACTTTGAGCTTGTTGCGAATTTCCTTCGGTGGAGTTTGGTAATTTGTTCTCACCATTGACTTGGAGCAGAAATTGTGAAATTTAGTGGAAGACTGATATAGATCGGGAGAGATTGAGCTTTAGGGATTAGGGTTCTCGTGTCGCTGTTCTTCTATGAAGGAAGAAAATTTTGTTAGAAGAGAAACGAAAGAACCCGCTGCTCTTCATATATGTGCCAGAAAAAAAAAAAAAATAAAAGTGAGCGCCGGCACACAGTGAGCGGTTGCTCACTATCTAAGTTTTGCTTTATATAAGTTAAGTGAGTGGTTGCTCATTTTGGCGCCCACCCGTGAGCGAGGGAACTAAGGTTCAAGTGAGCACCGTGTCACGGGATAACTCTTATGTAGTCGATCTCGTGTGCCACTCAGCTCACTTCTCACTAAGTCAGGCTAACTTCACTCCTTACGATTTACTAACGAACTTGGAAAGCAAGAAACTAAGGGTCGAAGACTACAATGTAAGAAGAGGTTTTGTATTAAGAGAACTTCAAAGATTACAAGCACTTCTTGGTTGTCTTTGACACTTCTTGATCACACTTCTTGATGATCTTGGAGCAAATGAGCTCCTCCAATTTATACATCCTCCACCTCCTCTTTTGGAGGGTTCAAGAGAAGTTTACCACTTTTCTCCTATCTCTACATAATAAGAATACACTAGAACTTTCCATACATATCTTTACATTTCAAGATTTATATGATATCTCTAGATTATTCTACAAGTCTTCTAAGCTCCAACCTTTCTTTAAGGTTCTTGACGGTTCTACATTCATCCGGGTGCTCCAGCTCGTTCCAGTTCATCCCGGCCCGCTTCGGCCCATCCCGGCCCGCATCGGCCCGACACAGTCCTCTTGTTTCCGCAACCTTTTGGAGTCTCCCCGAACCTTCTGGGCCATTCTGGTCCACACCTGGCTGCTCTTGGTCGAGTCTTCCCCGCCGAGTGACTCCTCAGCTTTTCAGTATCCACTGCCCCCACAAGGGTATATCCCGCTAAGCCTATTATAGGGGGGAGGGTCTCTCTCGCACCCTGCGCGCATGCCCGCGCACGTCGTTCACGTCCGGCATCCCATGCCCGTGCCCGACATCCTTGCTTGAATCTTGCCTCGCAACCCGACCTCGCCTCGTCATCTTTCCTTATTCCGAGCACTGCTTGCTCGGCCGGCCTTGTGCGCGCTCCATGCGCAGCCGGATAGTCCCGCACATGTCCCGACTGGAATGCCCAAGTGTCCTGAACACTAAGGCATGTTGTCCCTTGGGCGAACCGCCTCCCATAGCAGCGCCCGTGTTCCTTCCACGGCTTCTGCACATGGTTGTCCGTCTGCTTATAAGGCTGAACCTCCATTTCCAGCCCGATGCCCTTCAGGGCGTCTTGCTCATGCTTGATCTTCAGAACCTCGTGCGACCGGACCTGCACGTTTGTCCCGTCGTCAACTTTCTACCGTGACACTCTCCCCCGCCTATTTCGTCGACGTCCCCATCGACGTGGCGGATCATTGGTGAACTGCGGCTTGGCAATATTGGTTTTCTTCATGCCTAAGATGATGCCACAGTTGTCCATTGTCGTTTCCTCGAAGTGTACTGGTTCATGCCCTGCGTCTAGGCCCCGTCGTACATTGCTTGCGACCTTTGTGTTCCGAACGGCTGATTCAATCTTCTGTATTACCTCTGAGGAGACCTCCTTGCTCTTGGCAACATCCTGCGCCTTGGTGTGCTCCATGGTGACCAACTTCGGAAGTCCCTTACTGAGTTACATGGAAGATAGGACTCGAGTCTCTATTTTACTTCTTTCCAAAGGCATGATATGTATCTTCGAACCCTTGGTGATCTGCATGGTTTGGTCTTCAAATGAAAAAGGACGTACCTCGTCCAGGAACTCCATTCCCAACACCATGTGGTACTCGTCCATGGGTACTACCGTCAGATCTATAGTGCCTTTCCATCCTCCTATTTCAATGGGCACTCCCTGAGCAACTCCGAGGATAGGCTGGGACGGAGAGTTTACTGCTTTTACCCAACCTATCTCCTTGGTGTATTGAATATCCATTTTCTTAGCTTCACTTTCAGCAAGGAAGTTGTGAGACGCACCTGTGTCGATCAATGTTCTTATGTGACTTTTGTTAAGCTTGGCATTGACAAACATGAGGCCTCGTCCCTTCTTCTATGCTTATTTACAAGTCTTGGTATCCTCTTTCGCCATGGAGTTAAGGAGTCGCATTGAGCTGATATAAGCTTCTTCCGTTCCTTTCTTCTCTTCCTCAAATACCATTGCGTTGAAGGCCTTCTTCTTAGGGCAGTCCCGAATCAAGTGAGGGCCATCGCATAGATAACACTTGCACTCCCTTGGAGTTCCACCTTCAACCGGCTTTCTCTTGGGATTCGAAGGTCTAGGAGTGGGCTTGTCCTCTCTTGATGGTGGCTTAGGGGTTGGTTTTCTGCTTCGCTAGTCTTTCTAGCAGGTGTGTCCTGACGAAAATCCATGAGATCTTCTGCTACGGCAATTGCTTCATCCACGTCTCGAATGTTCCTTCTCTTGAGCTCATTGTAAGCCCAAGGCTGTAATCCATCTTGGAAGTAGAATAACTTATCCTTCTCTTGTAAGTCGGGTAGTTCAAGCATCAGCGTGGCGAATTCCATCACGTAGTTTCTGATGGAACCCGTGTGTTTCAACTCTCGAAGTTTCTTCATTGCTATTTCTTCAGCATTGTGTGGGCAGAATTGCCTCTTAAGTTGCTTCTTGAATTCTTTCCACGTGTCTATGGTGTAGAGTCCCTTCTCAATATCTCCATGTTTCCGTCTCCACCATAGAGCAGCGTTTTCACTTAGGTAAAGGACGGCAGTGTCTATCTTCGACTTGTCGTCTTTTACCTCGGTCGCATTGAAATAACATTCTATAGACCAAAGAAACTCATCAAGTACTTTAGAGTCACGCTTACCGTGCTTCCGTGCGCGGCATCCTCTTGGTAATGGCTCCTCCGGCAATCGCTGCCTTGCACAAGTTTACTTCAACTTCCAAAGCGCTTGTTTTCTCCCAGAACTCATTCCTTAGGGTGTTGATAAGCCCAAGTACTTCTTCCTTCATGACACCGATGACCTCTTTCAATCCATCGCTCGTATCACTTATCTCTGCAGCGAATTGGTCAATGGTATCCTTCCACTCCAGGGTCTCACCGATGTTAATCTCTACTCTTGTCAGCCTATTGTCGAAGCTGGCCAAGGTATCTACCGAATTATCCCTCTTCTTGGATTTTGCCTTCCTTTCCTTTTCCACTCCTTCTACGAGTGGGGGAATGTTGGCAACTTCACTCTTTCCTTCCGTAACCATAGTCTTTGCTTTCCGCGAACCGGTCTCTGATACCACGTTGTCACGGGATAACTCTTACGTAGTCGATCTCGTGTGCCACTCAGCTCACTTCTAACTAAGTCAGGCTAACTTCACTCCTTACGATTTACTAACGAACTTGGAAAGCAAGAAACTAAGGGTCGAAGACTACAATGTAAGAAGAGGTTTTGTATTAAGAGAACTTCGAAGATTACAAACACTTCTTGGTTGTCTTTGACACTTCTTGATCACACTTCTTGATGATCTTGGAGCAATTGTGCTCATCCTATTTATACATCCTCCACCTTCTCATTTGGAGGGTTCTAGAGAAGTCTACCACTTTTCTCCTATCTCTACATAATAAGAATACACTAGAACTTTCCATACATATCTTTACATTTCAAGATTTATATGATATCTCTAGATTATTCTACAAGTCTTCTAAGCTCCAACCTTTCTTGAAGGTTCTTTAGGGTTCTACATTCATCCGGGTGCTCCAGCTCGTTCTAGTCCATCCCGGCTCGCTTCGGCCCATCCCAGCCCGCATCGGCCCGACACAGTCCTCTTGTTTCCACAACCTTCTGGAGTCTCCCCGAACCTTCTGGGCCATTCTGGTCCACACCTGGCTGCTCTTGGTCGAGTCTTCCCCGCCGAGTGACTCCTCAGCTTTTCAGTATCCACTGCCCTCACAAGTGTATATCCCGCTAAGCCTATTATAGGGGGGAGGGTCTCTCTCGCACCCTGCGCATGCACGCCCGCGCACGTCGGTCGCGTCCGGCATCCCATGCCCGCGCCCGACATCCTTGCTTGAACCTTGCCTCGCAACCCGACCTCGCGTCGTCATCTTTCCTTATTCCGAGCACTGCTTGCTCGGCCGGCCTTGTCCGCGCTCCATGCGCTGCCGGATAGTCCTGCACATGTCCCGACTAGAATGCCCAAGTGTCCTGAACACTAAGGCATGTTGTCCCTTGGGCGAACCGCCTCCCACAGCGGCGCCCGTGTTCCTCCCACGGCTTCTTCACATGGTTGTCCGTCTGCTTATAAGGCTGAACCTACATTTCCAGCTCGATGCCTTTCAGGACGTCTTGCTCGTGCTTGATCTTCAGCACCTTGTGCGACCGGACCTGCACGTCTCTCCCATCGTCAACTTTCTGCCGTGACAACCGACTCACTTTGAGCAGCCACTCACTCCCCCTTTGTTTATGTGAGCATGCTATCACGACCCGATATGTCGTGTCTGTGTCGACCGTTCAAATGAGGTGTGCCTTCTGGTTAGCTTGCCACAAGTGGGGTAAAGGGGGCGACATTAGCGTTAAGGCATTGTTTGCCCATATGCATCGGTTTGGCCGAGTCAGACATGCCAACCCAGTTTAGTCCGGAGAGCTTGTCGCTGGTCGAAGACTTGACTATGAAGGGGATCGTTGCGGGTAGTGCACAACTGGTCGGGGGCTACTGCCGTCTCCCTGATGATCCCATGACAGGGCGAAACTAGTTGGCATGCTATGTGGGATAGGCTGGTCCCGGGGTGTGAGGGGCCCTGGGATGCCGCACGGGCTTCGGAACTCCCGTCCCGTGACAATACGCTCACTCCTAGTCGCTCACTTATGAGCGAGTGAATTGGGGCTCGAGTGAGCGCCGGTTCACCTGCCCTTTTTTTTTAAGAAGTGAAAAGCAGAAAAAATAAAATTAAAATGAACTAAAAGTGAGTTGTGTCCCACGAAGCGCTTGTTTCACATCATTAGCTCGATGAAGTTTCCAATATTTATAGACGGAGTCTTCAAGCATGATGCATTCCACTATGTCTGCCTGTTGCACCCCTACGATGTATGGTTTTACCCGTTCTCCATTCATTTTAAATCACTCACATGTCCGTGGATTCATTAATCTGACCGTCCCGTAAGGATATACTTCTATGATGTCGAACATACCACTCCATCAGGACTTCAACATTCCGAGAAATAGCATCAATTGCGAATTAAATAGCAATGCCTTTATTCCCGTCTCCAAGTGCTTGTGCACATTTTCTTGTCATGCAACTTCTTCACTTTTTCTTTGTAAATCTTGGCGTTGTCATACACTACAAAAAAACTGGTTTTACATCAAAAATTTACCGATGGTTGCTCTGTCGTTGGTAAATACCTAAAATACCGACAAATTACCGACGACATCAATTAACTATATTTACAGATGAATTTAGCAACGGCACATTGTCGGGATGTTGGCGCGAACTTTACCATCAAATTTACCGACGACATTAGAGACGACAGAATTATCGACGACACGGTTGTCGTTGGTAAATAATTTTTCCATATTGTTTATTTAGAATTTACCGATGGAATTACCGACGACGGGAATAATTTTTCTATTTTTTCTATATTTCAGAATTAACCTACGACATTACCGATGACATTTCCCGACAGCTTTACCGATGGCCAGTTGCCGTTGGTAAATTTTGAAACAAATTTATCCCACATCGGAAAAATACCACAATAATCATCAATTTATAAACCAACACCTTGCTGGGTAACATTAAATGAAGACATTGGTCCATACCAACCAACCCGACCTCGAAAGAGACTCGACCCGAGACCTCCGCCGAGCCCCAACCCGACCCGACCCCACCCCCCGGACAAAAAAAAACGAGCTTTAATGTATACAGATTTTACCAACGACACCGTGTCGTCGGTAAATTAGTGTGGCAGCATTTTCTGTCGGAATTTTATTTACCGTCGAAGATTTTACCAACGGAATCATGTCGTCGGTAACGCCGTAGATAACTGCTTTTACCAATGGCATGCCATTTTTGTCATCGGTAATTGCCGTTGGTAAAAATAGATTTTTGTGGTGATACACCTCATTCCAAAGTTTAACTAGTTTAGACAATTGAAGTTGTCATTCCTGCCCAGCCATATGAAGGTCATAATTTATCGCCTTGATTGCCCAATATGCCTTGTGTTCGACCTCAACCAGGAGATGGCATGTCTTCCTCTACACTATCCAGTACGGACTCATTCCGAGTATGCTCTTGTATGTCATCCTATAAGCCCACAACGCAATCCTTTCGTGAAGGTTGCACCGCCTTCTCGAGGATCCCTTGATTTGCTTATTGCTTGTATCAACTTGCCCTGATGTTTGCAGATGGTATAGCGTAGCAACTTTATGCGTGATATCTTTGTAAGTTTCTCAAAAAATTTGGTGCAAAAGTTCTCCCCCGCATCACTAATAATTGCATGTTTCAAGATATTTTCCTGCACAAACTTAATTGCCACATTAGCATCATAAGTCCTTGTGGAAATTGCCTAGACCCACTTGGACACATAATCAACTTCAAGCAAAATACATTCATCCCCAAACAAACTCGAAAAATGACCTATAAAATCAATACCTTAAGAGGTATTTCATTCTTCTACATATGTCTCTTGTTGTGCGGTGATTAATACGCCTCAACGGCGATCGGCACAAGGGCCGAGCGACCAAATTCAGCGTTAAATGAACCAAGGCAGACTTACCAAATGAAGATGTCGGATCGAGTTCGAGTACCTAGCGATCGTCTTACAAGGCGATCGTCTCTAGTTCCCGACCAAGGACCACCGTCTTATACCACATGAAAAGCCGACATTTGTCAAGTCTACGGAGACTGAATCTCGGGAAGAAGGCCCACATGCAGACCCGCAAAAGGCGCAGCGGGAAAAGGCTTTTTGACTCCAGCCCATCACCAGCTGTAAGTGACAAGGACGGTCTCTCACCTACCGACAGACCCGCGAAAGGCGCCCTAGGTGGGACATCCTAGGACTGAGTCTCGAGGCAAGTCTCGGTTTCTCATTGGTTCGCACAGTTGACATCCTGTAGCAGCCGCAGACTTTAAGGAAATCGACCCACGTGCTGGGACGATCGCCCCAGTTGCCCTTAATGGCGCGTCAGAAGCATTAAATTAGCATTTAATGCAGAAAGGCACTCGCCCGTTTTGGGGGATTGAGGCATCCCAACTCCTCTCCTATAAATAGAAGACTTCCAGCATTTGGAAGGGACTTTTGGAATTTTCAGCACTTCATCTTTGTAACAAGAACTCACAGAGCAGTAACTCTGGTTCTTCCGGCAATCATCAGCACTCAAGAGCTGGATAACTAGGGTTATTACACTCATTGTAATCGTACCCTAACATTAATAGTTGTACTCCAAAGCAGTATTATTATTAATAATATCTCGCGAGAGCATTCAAGCCCGGGATTAACAACCCCGGCAAATCTTGTTTTATTTTCATTCTATCGCTCGTGCTCTTGCATTTTGTTTGTTACTCACCCATAGCCATATCCAGCAAATCGTTCCAAATAATAATTTGGGTAACAACAATTAGCGCTAGAAGAATGGGTATCTGAACCCTTATTTTCTCTCCGACCATTTCGAAGAATACTCACTGTTCTCCGGAACATATACTTGAAGAAACACTCATTGTTCTTCAAAGAAAAACCCTCCAGATAATTACGTTTGCCACCACCTCGAAGAGAGCCACCTTACGGTCCGTCGAATGCCTTATTCCGGCCCAAACCGAGTCCCAACTATAATATCCGACGGAAATTCTCGCTTTCTGTTGTAATATTCGGATAATTCAATACTGTTGTAGTCTTGTTGCATTTGTTTAATGTTTATTGATGTTGGAATATATCATAATAGACTTAATAATAACTATCACTCGCACTATGATTGAATTTTAAGCGTTGTATAGATAAGTGCATTTTTGGGCTAGTAATTATGCTCTTTACGTACGCTAACCCTTTAGCTTAATGTACGTTATTGTATGAGAATTACGTACGTAAGGAGGTGCCTTTTACGTATGTAATACTTGTAGGCATATCCGATCTCAACTTTTGGCGTGTGGGGTCGGGCGTGATTCGAATATCTGATCTTTTGGAGGCAACCTAGTTGACCTACATTACGTACGTAAAGCTTCAATCCATAACGTACGTAATGATGTTCGTATTTTAGTCCAGTAGCCTCTGGAATTAGCTTACGTATGTAACACTTTTGGTGTAGCGTACGTAAAGATGCTAACGTACGTTATCCTTTGGTGTATAACGTACGTAACGAACTGTGCTGTTATAAAAAGACAACTTGTGTCTTTCATTTTGCACGTCCAACTTCGATATTTCTCCAGTATAAACATCCACCTGCCTCCCTAGATCACTTTTACCTTCTTTCATGCTCAAATGCTCGAGAAGGAGCATGAGCAATGGACGACCGATGATCGCAAGCGTGCGAACCTCGACAATGTTGCTAAGAATGCGCTGTTTGTCACTCATGACAAAGACACATTCTCGAAGGTAAAGAGCTGTAAGACAGCGAAGGAAATCTGGGAGAAACTCAATATGATTTGCGAAGGAAGCTCTCAAAAGAAAATAAAATTTCAAAACTTACTCAGCAATTTGAATCCTATGAAATGAAATCTTCCGAAATTCTTGAGGAGCTTGACCTCAGATTCACTGGCATTGTCGGTGAACTTGAAGCATTGGGTAAAGTGTATACCCAAAAGGAGAAAAACTTTAAAATCTTTAGATCACTCCCTTCCCGATGGGACAGTAAGACTACAACTACGCGTGTGTCATTTAATCTTAATGATATTTCTACTTTTGACCTATTCTCTGACCTTAAATCTTTCGAGTACGATATTGACAGGAGAGAGAAGGCCGAAGAGTCACTTGCCAAGACTACAAAACTGGATGCTATATCTGACAGGAGACACAGCTCCGAACTTAGCACATCCAAGTCCGCCCACAAGACTGTTGACAGTGATGATGATATCATGTCACAAGATGGAATGGCCCTTCTTACGCAAAAATTCAAGAAGTTCATCAAACAGTCTGGAAAGACTTCCTTCACGCCCAAGCCATTTCACAGGGTAAGTTCTTAATCTTCTCATTCTGGTGATTCTAACTTATGCTACAACTGTAGGAAACCAGGGCACTATGAGAATAAGTGTCCGCACCTAAAAGTGCAAAAGTTACCAGAAGCCCAACAACAAAAAAAGGATGAAAGAAGGCGTGTTTGGAAAACAAGCTTAAGCCTCGCCCGCATCAACCAAAACCAATGAGTGCCTCAGTGTCACGGGGTGCGGCTCACTGAGGTTCAGGCAGACCGAATTCGTGCAGCGGATCACGAATCACCCGTGTGCCTAGGAGACTTCCGAGTCTCCGTCCGGCTACCATCAACAATATTACATATAGTACCAACATTAGAGATATCATGCACTGGTCCATTGTGCTGCGTAAAACACAAAGCACCCGCCTGTCCTTTGCCTCCGACTAACTAAGGGCTGGTATCTCATACCCTTCAAGCTTAACCCGCAATGGCACTCGGCACTAAGGGTCACTCGCATGCCCAAAGTGCAATTCCTCGTGCTCGACACTCACTCGAGACTTCCTAGGTGCAGTACCTTGGCGCCCTTGAGAGTACCTCACCCAAGATGGACAACCTTTTAGACCTTGGCTTAGATTCATGCCATCAATAGATATTTGCCCTCATGATGTTTGGGACTACTTCGCATACCGACATATTACCTTCAATCCGCAATGTGGTGTTGTCTCGCAACCACATGTACAAGCCAACGATCCCCCGCAGCATAGCCGGAACCGATAGCTAATGCTTACGAGTAAGCTCACGAGGCGTATGATTTAGATGAGTGCCTCGATTGCCCAATCGACATAGAGGAAGTGTTATATGGCCGACGCCATCCCTCCGGTCACGCTAGAGCCTCCATGTCAACCTTAATCCCAACGCAGACCACATAGGTCCTACGCCGCCCTAACGATTTCCCACTCGCTCGGGAACTCCTCGCACACTTCAAATGCTTAGAGCTGGCTCCCTAGAGGACCCCCTTAGCTATAGGAAGATTGCACGTTTGGTGCTCGACAGCACAAGGAAGACTGGCCGCTTGCCCACCATTGCCCATCTAAGGATTGCCCCCCCTATAATAGGCTTAGAAAAATAATGCCTTGTAAGAGCACTAGACATTGATCGGCCGAGGAAGCACATCGGCTGTAACTACCTCATCCGAACTCCAAATCTTTATCCTCTTGAACCGTAGAGTAGCTTACGACATTATCTATATGTCCTCAAAGTTTCAGCCCCATACGATACTCGAGGAGTGCGGAATTGCCTCTGCAATATTCTGAAACTACTACAATGCCACTGCATTGCAGCATCTTGATCCTTCGCATTGTTCGCTACTCAAACGGAACCGTCTAGCTGTGAAACTTGGTGGAGACCTTCCAAACACTCCAAGGAACTACCCATTACAAGAATTTCACGAAACTCTTCTCCTAAAGCCCTCTGCTCCCCAACTCAATGTCCTGCTCGCGCACGGACACACTCCGGACGCTGACCACTGTCGCACGTCCCCAACCTTATTCGTGTTGCAGGGCAACTATCCAACATAATCCTTTGCAAGTCCGGGGCAATCCTGGGTACTGCGAATAATATGGAAAGCGCCCTGTGACATCCTCCCCCTCTCGATCTGTTGACGTCCTCGTCAACGCATGCACACACAACCTGCTCTATGTACATGCGCTACCCATCTCATCATGAAAATACTTGGGCAACGAACCCGACACTCTACCTCCATCACCTCAACTCATGTTCTGCAGCACAGCACTCTCAGTTCCATCAAGTGGAACCTGCTTGTAAAGTCGGAGTCCCAACTCGAAGAACGCCTACATGGACACTCGATGATCGCAATTTCCCACCGCTCGCTCGGCAACTCTTGCGCATCGCGCATTCAAACTTATAGGGATGCAGTGCACGGAATCGAAACACTCTCCCTCCACCCGGATGTTGCCTCTCTCTTGGCGCACACCCACTCTAATCTTGGTAGGAATCATTCTCTCCATGCCTCGATATAACCAAAAACCAACTGATGGTGTTAGATTGCCACTCTAGCTCAACTCAAGCTACCCCCTCATTGTCAAGTCCGAGACTAGCGACAAGTTCTCCGAATTAAACCGGGTCGATTTTCCTGAACGTCTGGAGTACATGATACTTATAAGAGTGCTCACTAACACCAAGAACCCATCCAAAGGGTCCTTGCGCTCTGCTCAAATACCACCGTGGTTGCCTTCTCAAAAATCCTTACTAACCATACCCCATAATATGGATTCCGAATTCTATCAAGGACGAGCAAAACCCAATTGAAACTCTGTAATACAAGTGCCCTCTAGCACAAGTCGAAAGAGGCCTGCACGGCTGCTCACTGATCACTAAACTCTCGGCCCTCAGGCCACCGCACTTCTACGGCAAGGAGCTTGAAGGTTGTGTGTGTGATCAACGCACCCTCCCTCGCTCGAAGGTGATGCCTAACTCTCGGCACACCGCGTCACCGGCCTTCAGTCTGGCATGACGAAAACTCGCGGGTTGGTCTCGCTGGTCCTCTGACTTAGACGTAGACACGAACCCAGGCCCTCCGGCCTAACTCGTAACCTGACCAACTGGCCTTATTTCTCAACGCACGATTGTGTACTCCGTACGAGCACACCTCATTCGGCTTGCTCCCATAAGAAATCCTTAGACCAATAGTTCCCATTTATTGACTTCCAAATTACTTCCAAGAACAGTCATCTCAAAATGGCTCACGTGTGTGTCCAGAATGGACACACCTACTCGGTAACCAAGGAGCCCAATGCTCCATATAACTCAGTCCCTTTCAGAAAATCCCTCAACCACAGAGCCCATACTCTAGGCTTTGGAATCCCCTTAAGGAACATCATTCTAGAATCAGCCCATTTCGTCTCGAGAGTCTGGCCCTCCCCCACTCATGTTGGAGGCGAGACCCAAATCACTTGTCCCTCATAGACTGCTGGGACATGCAACACCATACTTGGAGCATGCCCATTCTCATATCTACCCGAATCGAACCAGGAAGACTGAACACTCCACTCTGGCAACTTCCGTGGTGGCTGTGTTACGATTGCACCTCATGTGCGAAAGCGCTTTCCGCATAATAATTGAAATCTCATGTAACCAACGTAACCGATGCACCTTAAGTGCTATGACGCTTGCGCGCACTAAGATTCAGCCCAAGTTTTGCACCTAAACGTGCTGTGGCGGATTCCCGCACTGAAGTTCTCGCACAAATAGGTCTCAAACCGAAATCACCTCTCAATCTGTGGCGCTACGCAAACATGGCTGCAACTTGGCAAACGTGGCTACTGCACACCACCCGGCTCACCGGCATGTCTCCTTCTCGGAGATCAAGATGTCTTATAAGCCTACAAAAATAGGCCAACATAAAGTTTCTGATCAGATTACACCAACACCGTTACTCACGTGTCCGCAATTTACCGATGAGAATGTTCCCCTCACATTAACCAACTACCAATCGTACTCGCATAGAAAAAATATAGTCATCAAACACATCGTAATTCGGTTACTACCATTCGCCAGAGTCACTAATGCCAACAACTTGCACCGAACAAAGCCTTCGAACATCACCGACAGAAACCATACAACCAGGGTACTACTATTCGCCCAATTGCAAAGCCAACTCGAGGTACTACCATTCGCTCAAGTCCCACTGCCAACTTAATTCTCAACTCTGCCACAATACGTAAGAACGCACTGCAAGCACTTCGCTGAAATGCCACTACAATGGCTAATAAGAAAAATTCAGCACAATTTTGGTATTCGGTTCTCAAGGGGAAGCAAGATATTCAACAATGCTCAATGCTCAGCTAAACCTGGATGCGACATTCCAGGCTCCGATACCACTTGTCACGGGGTGCGGATCACTGAGGTTCAGGCCGACCAAATTCGTGCAGCGGATCACGAATCACCCGTGCGCCTAGGAAACTTCCGATTCTCCGTCCAGCTACCATCAACGATATTACATATAGTACCAACATTAGATATATCATGCACTGGTCCATTGTGCTCCGTAAAACGCTAGGCACCCGCCTGTCCTTTGCCTTCGACCAACTAAGGGCTGGTATCTCATACCCTTCAAGCTTAACCCGCAATGGCACTCGGCACTAAGGGTCACTCGCATGCCCGAAGTGCAATTCCTCATTCTCGACACTCACTTGGGACTTCCTAAGTGCAGTACCTTGGCGCCCTTGAGAGTACCTCACCCGAAACGGACAACCTTTTAGACCTTGGCTTAGATTCATGCCATCAACAGATATTTGCCCCTCATGATGTTTGGGAATACTTCACATACCGACATATTACCTTCAATCCGCAATGTGGTGTTGTCTCGCAACCACATGTACAAGCCAATGATCCCCCGCAGCATAGCCAGAACCGATAGCTAATGCTTACGAGTAAGCTCACGAGGCGTATGATTTAGATGAGTGCCTCGATTGCCCAATCGACATAGAGGAAGTGTTATATGGCCGACGGCATCCCTCCAGTGACACTAGAGCCTCCATGCCAACCTTAAGCCCAACGCAGAACACATAGGTCCTACGCCGCCCTAACGATTTCCCACTAGCTCGGGAACTCCTCGCACACTTCGAATGCTTAGAGTTGGCTCCCTAGAGGCCCCATTTACCTCTAGGAAGATTGTACGCTTGGTGCTCGATAGCACGAGGAAGAGTGGTCGCTTGCCCACCATTGCCCATCTAAGGACTGCCCCCCCTATAATAGGCTTAGAAAAATAATTTCTTGTAAGTGCACTAGACATTGATCGGACGAGGAAGCACATCGGGTGTAACTCCCTCATCCGAACTCCAAATCCTTATGCGCTTGAACCGTAGAGTATCCTACGACATTATCTATATCCAACCCTATAGGAAATCTACTTAGGAAGACCTCAAAGTTTCAGCCCCATCCGATACTCGAGGAGTGAGGAATTGCCTCTGCAATATTCTAAAACTACTTCAATGCCACTGCATTGCAGTATCTTGATCCTTCGCATTGTTCGCTACTCAAATGGAACCGTATAGCTGTGAAACTTTGTGGAGACCTTCCCAACACTCCAAGGAACTCCCCATTACAAGAATTTCACGAAACTCTTCTCCTAAAGCCCTCTGCTCCCCGACTCAATGTCCTGCTCGCGCACGGACACACTCCGGACGCCGACCACTGTCGCACGTCCCCAAACTTATTCGTGTTGCAGGGCAACTATCCAACATAATTCTTTGTAAGTCCGGGTCAATCCCGGGTACTCCGAATAATATGGAAAGCACCCTGTGATACTCAGGCAGTCACTGATAGTGACTCATCCGATGATGAGATCGAAGATAAAGCCTATATCTGTTTTATGGCCAAAGAAATACAGGACGACAAAGACAGCGATGATGAGGTGAGCTCAACATTAACTACTCCTATAAATGCATCTCATATCTTTGAAAATATGATGAATGAATTAAAAAACATTCAAAAGGCCCATTAGACTCTGAAACGAGAAAACATACAGCTCGAACTTTCAAACTTAGAGCTGAAAAAAGAAAATGACATGCTGAAAAATAACTATTAAAACATGTCTATTGATTGCGACCACAGCAAGGTCACATTTGAAAAACTGATGGAAAGCAATCATCAACTTGCTAATGATCTGAATGAGACCAAGTTTTATAATAAAAGCAAGACAAATGGTTATGCTTTGCTCGAAGCTAAAGTAAAATCTCTCGAAAAGTGAGAAGGAGAATTAGAGACCATCTTGAAATTATTCGAGAAATTCTCTAAACGGATGGAAGAAATTATAAGCACTGGAAACATGCTCATGATAAAAGTGGCTTAGGATATAACTCATTCTCCAACAAAGGAAAAACTAGTATGGTGTTCGCCAGGAGGTGGAACCCATTCATGTACCTGAAGAGACCCCAAGTCCCGTAAAGGTAACAGTTGCTCCGCGTATAGAAAAGGCTGCTATTCCGCCACCAGGTTCATAACACAGACAGCGAGAACCTCTGCCTCAAAGACCTGTAAGGCGTAACCAACAACATGCTCCCCGAGCATATCAAAAACGCCAACAGCTATTCAGAAAGAAGGCTGTATCTAAATATCAAAGGCTTGCACAGCAGTACTTCCAACAGTACAGTGCTCCTAGATATTGGAACAGAAGCCCCGGTATCCATCCAGAAAGCAAGTCGCCACGCAGTATAATCAACAACTTTGGGAATACAACTGCATACCCAGGAGGCAAGCTGTAAGGCCTAAGAAAATGGCTCCACCTTTGAGCCGGCAATCGTACTAGAATAATAATAACAACCCTCGATTTTACATGCATAATTACCAAGGTTACAGCAACTACGTGCCTGCCCCACGTTGACATCACAAAACTGGACCAAAAGTAACCTACAATAAACCAATTGCTGTTAGGCAAATTTGGGTACCAAGAGGTACTAACATTCATGGACCCAATAATCAAAGGGGGCCTAAATCTACTTAAATTATGTACTTGCAGGATATCAAAGAAGAGGACATCTGGTACTTGGACAATAGATGTTCTCGGCACATGACAGGAGATATCAGCAAGCTATCAGACTATGTAGAAGGTCACGGTCCAAAAGTGCGCTTCGGTGACAAGTCCAAAGGAAGAACAAGAGGGAAGAGAACCCTGTGTAACGACCCCAAATAAACCGGGATGCCACAGTGCCGTAGATCCCATGAGGGACCCACAAGGCAAGTTTTTCGAAAATATTTTCTAAAATAATTTATTCAACTGGTAGTATGCGGAAGTATTTAAGAAAGTATTCGTACAACCCAAAGTACAGAAGAAAATAGTGTCCGTACATATGGTGATTACACAACGTGGAATGTTCAAATTGGTTTAAGAAATTAACAGGCCTTCTTCGAACACAGCTCATGCCTGGCCGTAACCTTCAGGGGTGTCCTGCACAAATTCAACAAATTTACCTGGCACGACATATCGTGCCAGTGGCCTAGGTCAGAAAATCCAAACCAAACTCAAAAATAAAATCTGATAATTTCAAGGAACAAAGTTATCACCGAATATTCAATGTTTTCCCTTTTATCAACACATAAACTCCCAAGGTCGCAACCAAGGGTCACGGAAGTATCTACACAGGAATACTCCAGACGTGGGTACCATTCAGGTTTTATCCCGCAACACGGTTCTACAAGAAAACTCCCAAGGCCGCGGCCAAGGGTCACGGTAGTATCTACTCAGGAATACTCTGGACAAGATAATCGAAAGAGCACCATTCCACAAATAGTAACACTTACTATGTTTTGAAATTATAAGACATAAAGTCTGAGCAAGATTCACTTGCATCAAATCCGACGAGAGTTACTTCTTGACAAGGTAATGGCTTGAACGATCACACTCGGAAGCCCGACCTATTACATGTTTGTCGATTAACATCTTATGGTAACAATGATGATCAACGACGTTTCTCCCCCACCCCCCTGTTAGAACCCTAACCTAGTTGCTTATGATGTCGGGATCGAAATTCTCTATTTTTAACCATAATGCGTGCCATTAAATTCTTAGGTTCGGCAACATTCTTTATAAGTTATCCTTCCATTGAACAATAGTGTTCTAACACAACATTCCTACGTTAATTATGACTAACAACCACCGAGATTTCATCGTTTGTCTTAATATGTAAGTATAGAACAATTAATCTGTCATCTTAACATGTTTCGGTATTTATTCGACTAGAAATTTGTTGGTAAGTTCATCAAGGATTTATTAACGGTTTTATTCAATATGATAATACGGTTATATATGAAATCCTTAAAAAGATGACTCCGAGAAATTGGTGATTAGCAATCTGATTATGAGTTCTCCCATCCGATTACGAGTTTTACTATTATTCATTCCAATTTCTAGCTTTGATGGATATCGATTAACAATTGTGATAGTTATATACCGGTCCGATTATTACTCAGAGTTCTAAACTACCCAAGGCATCCGAAATTTACTATAACTTGCTAAACAACACTGAAATGAGTTCAAGGTTGGATAAACTTACCTTTATTGACAAATGCTGATGAAGAACGACGGTGGACGAAGAAGAACGAGAGGATAACACCATCAAGACCTTCCCCGAAGCTTGATTAATGCACTCTAATAGGATAGCACTAGAATTGGGAGGTTAAAATTGGTTCAAGGATGGTGGAGAGCAGTGTATATGAGAGAAGGATGATTTTTGGGACGGAAGAAATGAAAGGCAAAGTGTTCTTTTATAAACTCAGATTTCCCTTACGTACGTTATGTCTGACGACTTACGTTTGTAAGGGACTTTACGTACGTTATGAAAAAGTATTAACGTACGTAAGGAAACTCACTGGACTAATTTACACACATCGTTACGTGCGTAATGAAAGTAGGTTAACGTACGTAACACTTTGTTGACTTGCCTGTCGCAATCACGCCGAAATTTTGTCGGCATGCGTACTACCCGACGAAGATTCCTGTCCGAAGACCAAAAACCGCTGTTACATACGTTAGTGCCAATCTTTAACGTACGTAATGACTCGGATATAGCGTATGTAATGACTCAGAGGATAACGTACGTAAGGACCAGTTTTGTTTACTAAGTTATTATCACATTAATTTCTTATGACACATGTAACGCCCCAATACTTATTTAAATGCTATTTATTTTGCTAACGATCATGGATTTTGATTTTTTAATATTTACAGGTTGTCCGATACTTGGACCGATACGTTCCTAGCATAAAATGAAGGACTTAAAAGGAAAATATTTCAATATAAATTATAAGGATCATTTTTAGAATTTATGAAAGTGATTTCGAAAAGTTCCGACGATTTTGATACGATAAAATTTTCATTACAGAACACTTATACTGCAAAAATAATATTAAATTATTATTTTAATATTATCGAAAATCTGTTCTGAGCATATCGAATATTTAACTCCGACGAGTCCGGAACAGGTCGGAAAATCGGATTTGGACATCGGGAAGGGGTCGAACCGGCTAAGCCAAGTTGACTGACATTTGCCGGTCACCGCCGGACACGCCGACTGACAACTGCCGGTCACGACCGACAGAAGCTTCTAGGCCACTGTAATATCCGTAATTTCGATTTCCGGTAATTTTCTTTTTTCGGCGTAAGTCCATTTTGACGACTCGCTCATAACCGTTTCGTCATTTCGAGAATGATTAATTCTGCACTTTTTGTCATCCGAGTTCGTTTCGGTATCGTTTTGCTGAGTTCCGAGCTTTTTAGACGTTTTTCCGCACTTGAGTTCGATTCTTGCGAATCTCGTCCGAAACTGTTGTTTCGAGTTTCTCGTAAGTTCATTTAATGTTATTATTCTTGTTGCAAGCTTTGGTTTGGTGTTTCGATCGCGTATCGTGATTTTTGGACGTTTTGGGCCATTTTCGTAATTTCCCAAAGTTTTGGGTAATTACTTCCGTTGTCGGATTCCGAGCCTTCGGGTGGTCGGAATTGTGTGTTCTCTTAGCTCTTAGATTCGTCTTTGCAAGTACGTCGTAACCGTATCATCGATTCGTATTCAGGTTCGGGTTTTGGGGTCGTTCGGGCCGTCGGAGTTGGCCCCGGCCGACATGGTCGGGCAATCTGGGCCCAGGCCGGTGCTGGCCGAGTCACGGACGGTAGTGATCGGCACCCTCTGGCCGAGTCACGGCCGGTAGTGATCGGCAGCTTCCGGTCGGGCAGGCCGTACCGTAGGGCCGCGGCACATGCTGGCAGGGCCGCGACACACTCTGTGGCATTTTTCGGCCAAACCGACTGTACCGGGTGCCGCGGCACATGCCGGCTGAGCCGCGGCACACTGCCGACCACTGAGAGCCATTTTTGGGCCTGTGCCGCGGCACACTCGGCCGGGCAGCGGCTGCGGCTATTTAAGGCCAATGACGTTTTTCTCGCCATTTTTCTCCTTCTTCCACTTCTCTTCCGCGGCTGGAGTTGTTCCTATCATGGAGAGATGTTGTTGGTCCACAAATCCATGAAGTTTTGGAGTTCATATCATCAATCATCCATCCTATAACATCCCTTGATCGAGCGAATCAGGTCAGATTTTCTAGAAATCTAATTTTGGGGATTTTGGGTATTTTGTTCGATTTTGTCCGTTTAATCCGATTTAACTTAAGATTGTGATGGATTGATGATTATTTGGATGTATTGTATCATTTCCCTTGTTAACCCATGGTCGGATCGTATCGATTCGTTATTTTGGTCGAGTTCTTGACCGACGCCTTGAAGGTGTCCGGTATAATGTCATAGAGGGGTTTTCGGGCGTTCTACGATTATTCTTCCTCGTATGATCGATGATTTATTGAATTTATGTTGTTAGGGTCGAATTCTTGTGAAGAACTCGAGTCGGAACCCTTCCGTTCATTGCCTTCTTCGGGGTCCGAGCTTCCCGGTCAAACCGTGTTCTTCGGAGCGTTTGGTAGCGGTTATTAAGGCAAGTATCTTATTATACGACTTGTATCCTACGACTAGTAATTACGTATGATATGTATGACGATTTTTCTTGCTTCCGTAAATATGTTCCGTTTGAGTTGGTTGTGTTTTCCGAAATTTGAAGGCTTTGTGATAATAGTGATATATTGGTATACGTGTTACGCGTTGTGCCATTTGTGCAGGATTGCGATGTACATATGAGATGGTTGTACACGTGGTTGTTCAATGTATTGTGTACCGAATGTGTGTTATGTTGGTTAAGAGTCGTTGTGATGATCATGATATTTGTGTTGTTTTGGTTTACATACTTGATTGTATATTTCAGTGTAATGTTGGCTTGACATTTAATGATTATGAATTGTTTCGTGTCGATGTGTGGGTGTTCCAGGTAGGGTCTGACGAGGCCTCTGGAGTTCGGTACATGATGTGTACGAACAAAGTGTGTGATCCAGGTAGGGTCTGACGAGGCCTCTGGAGTCCGGTACATGACGTGTACGGACAAGGTGTGTGATCCAGGTAGGGTCTGACGAGGCCTCTGGAGTTCGGTACATGATGTGTACGAATGATGTTGTGGCCGGGTAGGGTCCGTTGAGGCCTCCGGAGTTCGGTACATGATGTGTACGAACAGTGTGTGTGGTCCGGGTAAGGTCCGTCGAGGCCTCCGGAGTTCGGTACATGATGTGTACGAACAGTGTGTGTGGTCCGGGTAAGGTCCGTCGAGGCCTCCGGAGTTCGGTACATGATGTGTACGAACAATGATCGTGTAGCAGTGATTGTTAGGGTAACATTTTAAATATGGATCTCGGACTCATAATAATATATTATACAGTATGCTTTGAAACGAGAATCGGGCTAAGGCCCTAATGTTTACGAAAAGGTTTTGTAAATTGGGACTCGAGGTCCAAAAGAATTTCTGCTTTAAAAATCCCCGAGATGATGTGTTCCTTTTCAAATATCTCTTACTTGAGTTCGAAAAACTAAAACTTCTCGGGAACATTTTGATAATTGATTTACGTATTAAATTTGTAGTTGCTATTTGCTTGTTACATTTCGTATGGTTTGATACTTGCACTAGTAAAACAGTGGAGTTTTACTAACCCCCGAGTATTCGGGGGGTGGATGTCTGTTCTGCGTCCAGGTACATGCAGGTTCAGGGGAGCAGTCACAGGATTAGCACAAGGGGATGACGAGCTGCGATACTAATCAAGAGTTGAGAGTTGGTAGAGTTTAGTTGTATCGTTAGAGTTGATTCAGTCTTCCGCTGTATTATATTTCGACCCCTGTGTGGGTAATGTTGTTAGTCAGTCCTGTTGATAGGGTTGTGTGACCTCATCGGTCTGTGTGTTTATGTGTAAGTGACCTTAACGGTCTGTATTATTATATTGTTTGACCCTGGCCGGGCAAGCATTTGGTTGTTTATGGACGCTTAGCCTGGTAGATCCTTGCGGAAAGGGTTTACGGCGTGTAATATTCCCATACGGTTTTGGGGGTGTTACATTTATGGTATCAGAGATTAGGTTGCGGAAACCTAGGCTGTTGGGTCGAGTCGAGTCGTGATTTATCGAGTAATGTGTTGTCTTGTCGTTCGAGTCGTCAGGTGACAAGTTGAGTTGTGCGTAGTCACAACGCGTTGGATATGTTGGCGGATGAGATTAGTATCGTGGGCGACCGTCGTCTCCGTGCGGCATGTGGACGTAAGTCTCCTCTTTTATGCATAATAACTGTGTTCATGATTTCATTTATGTGTGATATTTGTGGTGTATAATTTTATTTACCCGGTGTTGTGTAATGAAGTTGTATTCGATGCTTGGATACGCTGTACGTGTATAGAACTGGATGTATTGATGTTTGGCCCTTGAACCACCACGTGGTTGGTATGGTGTGAAAGTTGTGAACCTTGATGGGTTTTACGGTAGAGTTTGTGAGAAACTCCGATGAATGATTTTGCTGTGTGTTTAAACTTGATGCCATGAGATGTATGTGATGGAATTGGTGACCCTGTTTGCCATTTGGGCATGTGGTTTTAATATCGACTATTTTGGATTGTTGTAATTATACCCGCTACGGGTAGCTTTGAAAACATTTTTCCTTAAAGACTACTGATTTGAGCATTTTTGTGGAAATCAAAATTTTTGGAAAAATCTTGTTTTGCAAAACGACCCTAATTTTAGGAATTTAAATGTTATGTGTTTGTGTGTTGGGGGCTACTGCGACAATTCTGCAGTCCTGCAGCTAGATGTTACGGCCGTAAGATGTTTTCCATTACGGCCGTAAGCTCAGAGTTGTTACGACCGTAAACTGCATGTTGTTACGGCCGTAAACTGTAATACCTGGTTGTAATTCATTCATTTTCATTCAGTAATTATCAGTTTGTAATTGTCACGCAGTGTATTTTCACTCAATTATAATCATTCATCAATCATGTTCATTCACTCGTGTTCACCGTTCATAAAAACTTCGAGTTGTGTATCATTATTGTTCATTGTTTCAACTTTCCTCATATGAGTTCGACTTTGTTAGATCACCATTAATTTTTGGTAACTCCAAAAATTCTAAATCTTTGTAATATTATAGAGCATCGAGTTAGCTTTCCAATGGTTAAAACGGTGAGTTAATCGGAGTCCGGATGAGAGAGTTATGGTCGTTTTAGCTCAACCGCTCACTTTTCAGTTATTGGCCGATCACTGCCGAACGAACTCGGCCGTGTCGTCCGACACGGCCCGTGCCGTACTCGTCCGGAAAATGCCGAAGTGTCTGCCTCAGGACCCGACCGTGTCGTCTGGCACGACCGAGTCGAACCCTTCCGGATAAGCCTGAACCAACTGCCCAGAGGCCCGACCGTGTTCCTGGACACGGTCGAGTCAATGCCGAGCGCCGCGGATGGGTCACTGTCGGTAGGCCCCTTCGCGCCGCGACCGTGTCAAGCAGGACACGGTCGAGTCCCTGCCGGCCAGCTGCGCGCCGCGACCAGAGGTAAATTCTTCAACACTTTGGACTTCGATTTTGTGTTGAGATATGATGTTTTGGACGTTATAATCATGTTATATGAAGGGATATGTATATGATTATGAGTTTGTATAAGGATTCATTGGATTATTGAGGAGTTATTCAAGAACGCCTTGAATATCGAGTTGGAATTGGGGATTTTCGACTAATTGTTGTTATAATCACATTTTTGGATATTCATAACGGATTATTGATCGTATTGGAGATGTTTTGTTGGTTTGAAACACTTCTTGGGGAATTTCGATATTGGTATATCGAAGTTTGATTGTAAACAATCGGAGTTTGGATACAACGTGTTTGATTTAATGCCTCTATGGACTTGGTTTAGTCGTATCGACGTTTTGAGTTCGTTATATTCGTGTTTGATTCGTATATTGAACGGATTGTTGGATATTGTATAATTCAAGGTTGTTCGAGCGACCGATATCTCAATTAGGACGTTGTTCGTGGAAGGATAATTGCCACCGGTATTGGGTAAGTTAATTCTTACTCGGTCAAAAGGATATTCATACCTTTTGTTGTTGATCATTCATAATCATAACTCATTCATCATTGTATTAATCATATTAAAACTTGTTATTGTCAATTAATCACTTGATCATAAGGAGCAGCGGTTCCAATCTTTTCGTTGAGCTATCATTCATTTCATTATTACTCTCATCTCGGTGAGTCATTCTTGACCTTGTCAGATTATTATTTATTCATTGATATTCATTACGGTCATTTTCGTTCATATGACCTTCTGGGTTCATATTGCGTGGCGGGTGTGGTGTGTGGAATTTTTAGTCGGGCACACGATGGTTTATGTATTGGGTTCACCGATACATTAGGCCGTGCCTGCAGAAGCGTTACACCGTGAGACTAATTAGGTACACGGACGGGTGTTGTACACTTGCACAGAACATTACGGCGTACTATGATACTCCTCTTGGCGTAATTCATAACTAAGAATATTTCATAACTTGATTAATCATGATTGTGTATTTTCAACCCTTGAGGATTGTTGTTCTTTATGCTGACCCGTTTGGGGATTTTGTTTTTCAGGTCATGGCAAGGCAAACGCACGGGAATAGCATGTTGATGTCGAGGAGTCCTAGTGATACTAGTAGGGGCCCCCGATCTTTCAGTTATTCATGTTATTGTCCTTTATTTTCCGCTGCAGACTTTCATTTGAATACTCTGTTTCATTCAGTGTTGTGTATTTTATCTTCATATAAAATACACTAGTATTCGGTATTGTCCTGGTGTGTTGTAACAAAACTCCTCATCGGAGTAATTATTGCTGTAATGTAGTTCGGTACTACATTTATCTTGTATAATTCATTCATTTTCATTTGCCTGGTGGGTCCCAGTTGGGGATCTACGGCACTGTAATATCCGCCTAGTTTGGGGTGTTACAGAGTTGGTATCGGAGCGTGGTTTTGAATACTACCTTCCGAGTCATGTCTCATTTGAAATCATCTTCATCAGACTAGTATCATTGGACTTTCGCGTCACGTGTGACCTATGCAAATGCCAAGCCAATCAGACCGGAAGAACTGTAAGATTTCTAACGCCACGGTATAATTTCTGGCAATAGTCATTCATTCATCATTCATCAATTAACAATCCTCAAACATCATCATTCATTGTGATTAGGACGATCATGTTAACTCATTAATCACTTAATTCATTTCATTACTCAGTTAATAATCAGGACGATCATGTTAACTCATTAATTACTCAATTCATTTCATTACTCAGTTGTCAATCTGGATGATCATATTATTAATCTTGTTAAGTTATTCAAGATAATCATTTCAAGAATTTCATCAGATAATCATGTAACTTCAGTAAATCATTCATATAATCACTAAGTTAGAACATGTATACTCATTTTCATCATCTCATGACATAATCATAACGTGCTAATCATGCGGGAAATATAATCATTATGCGACCATCCTACTTCAGTATGGAGAGAACTGTCAGGGGATGCACGGGGAGAGGCCGCGGTGCGGACCGAAACCCGAGAAATAATCACTCGCTGCCGGGAAATCGTGCCCAGGACTCAGCTCGATCGGGAGATGTTCGGGTTGATCCACTCACTTTTATGCAGGCCATGATGACCCATATGCAATTGCTCAATCATCATTACGCCACTCTGGCCGGTTTAATCGAGAGAACTCTCCCGTATGAGCCAGTTGCTAAGGAAATTGCGGAGCAACAACCTTCATCTATCGACAAGAAATCAACGAAGCGTAATCAGTCCGAAGGCGGTCAGTCAACCTTCAAGAAGCCTCGTGTGGGCCCTAGCGTTTCTGAGCGACCTTCTATGGCGCATGATCGTGCGGGATCTGAATCCTGAGCGGCCAGCTCGGCCATCACCTGTTTCAACTGTGCAAAACAAGGTCATTTCAGTACTAAATGTCCGAGGCAGACTGTCATATGCCATAACTGTGGAATTTCGGGGCATAGGGCCCGTTTTTGCCGAAAGGACTCCAAGTCGGCTCCGGCGGCATCTCAGGCCCCGAAGCAACCAGCGTTTCAGAATCAGACTGCTTTGTCATCGTCGCTTAAGACAATGGAAGCAAATAGAGTTGGAACTCGTATTTATCAGACGGGAGCGTCCGGTACGGGGACCGGCAAGTCCCAGATTCATATGATGAGGAGGATCGACGATCCGGTGGCCCGAATGATTTCAGGTATACTCGTAATTTTATTTCAACTTGTGTGTACCTTTTGATGCTGGTACACCGCATTCATTCATTTTCCAATCATGCTTGAATAGACTTATTTCGGGATAGTCCTACTTAATGACCGCGATTGGTTGATGGATCTAATCGTGGTGAATTTATCTTAGGACGATGTAATTTTCGGTATTAGTTGGTTTAACCGTCTTGATACTATCCTCAGTGTTTGTTAGCGTTTGGTCGCTATCTTTCCGTCGTTGGTTGTCGAATGTGTGTTTCAGAGAAGTAATCCCCGTTGTTCCAGAAGAAGTATTATTATGACGAAAGCAGAGAAATTCCGCAATCGAGTCATTCAATCATTCATTGTATCATTTTCATCGATTGGCTTTTCTAAGACAATCGAGTCATTCAATCATTCATTGTATCATTTTCATTGATTGGCCTTTCTAAGGCAATCGAGTTATTCAATCATTCATTGTATCATTTTCATCGATTGGCCTTTCTAGGGCAATCGAGTTATTCAATCATTCATTGTATCATTTCCATCGATTGGCCTTCCTAAGACAATCGAGTTATTCAAACATTCATTGTATCATCTTCATCGATTGGCCTTTCTAAGGCAATCGAGTTGTTCAATCATTATTGGTATCTCTTTTTATCGATTGACCATTCTAGGGCAATCGAAATGTTCAATCATTCGTGGTATCATTGTCATCGATTGACGATGTATTTCCAGACGAGTTATCTGGTTGCCTTCACATAGCGTAAGGGAATTCGGGAGTGAGTTGGAGCCGGTACGTCCCCTTTATCGAAGGCACCGTATCGGATGGCCCCGACCAGAATGCAGGAGTTGAAGATTCAACTTGAGGAATAGTTCGAGGAAGGTCATCTTCGACCGATTGCGTCCCCGTGAGGAGCACCAGTGTGATCTGTCAAGGAGAAGGATGGCTCGTCTCGTGTGTGTATTAATTACCAGGAGTTGAACAGGGTGATGATCAAGAGTAGTATCCTTTACCTCGTATTGATGATCTTTTAGATCAACTTCAGGGAGCTTCAGTATTTTCCAAGATCGACTTAAGATCTGGATATCACCAGTTGCGGATTCGAGAGTCGGATATCGCGAGGACAGCGTTTCGTACACGCTATGGTCATTATGAGTTCGTAGTTATGCCATTCGGGCTAACTATTGCACCTGCGGTATTCATGGAGTTAATGAATCGGGTTTTCATCGACTTTTTGGATCAGTTTGTTGTTGTCTTCATCGACGACATTTTGATTTATTCTCGTAGCCGAGAGGAACACGAGGTTCATCTTCATCAGGTTCTCGACTTGTTGAGACGAGAACAACTTTATGGAAAGTTTTCAAAATGTGAGTTCTGGAGGTCCGAAGTGACTTTCTCGGGCATGTAATTTCATCTGACAGAGTTCGTGTCGACCCTCAGAAGTCGGAGACTATCCGAGATTGGCAATCTCCGAAAGATATTAAGTAAATCCGATGTTTCCTCGGATTAGCTGGTTAATTATCCAACCAACGGCCGGAGCTAGCAACCGTGGTTTTTGCGTTGGAAATTTAGCGTCGTTACCTTTATGGAATCACCTGTCAGATCTTCACCAATCACAAGAGTTGAAGTATATATTTACTCACAAGGAGTTAAATATGCGACAGAGGCGGTGGTTGGAACTAATCAAAGATTTTGATATCGAGATCCTTTACCACCCGGGAAAGGCGAACGTTGTCACCGACGCCTTGAGTCGTAAGTCCGTTTAGGAGTAGATGCTTTCTCATTTAACAGTTCAGAAGGAGCTTCAGCAGGAATTCCTTAGACCCGAGATCGAGGTCTGGCTTCAGCGAGTTCAGGGACAACTTTGTATGTTAGAGATTTCATCGTCACTTGAGGAGGTAATCAGAGAGAATCAGAGTTCAGACCCTTCATTGTTGCGCATCCGAGAGGATGTGGCTCAGGGAAAAGCCCCTGGATTCGTGGTCCACGAGGATGGACTTTTGAGGTTTAAGAACCGGTTGTGTACCGGCGAATGATGAGTTGAAAAAAAAAAACTCTATTTTGAGAGAAGCTCATGCTACCCCTTATTCTGTTCATCCGGGGTCCAGCAAGATGTACAAGAACTTGAAATAAAATTACTGGTAGAGTAATATGAAGCGAGAAGTCGCAGAATTTGTTTCGAGATGCTTAACCTGTCAACAAGTCAAGATGGAACATCAGCGACCGGCGAGTATGCTGATACCGCTCCTTATTCCAGAACGGAAGTGGGAAGACATTTCTATGGATTTCATCACGAGTTTTCCGACGAGTCGTCGTGGCATGAATACGATCTGGGTGATTGTGGACCGCTTAATTAAATCAGCTCATTTTCTTTAGATTAAGGATACTTAGGGTCCCGGGAGACTTGCCCAGTTATTCATCAAGGAGATAGTAAGATTGCACGGTACTCCTAAGAGTATCGTTTCCGATCGTGACGGACGAATTGTATCTCATTGTTGGAAATCATTTCATCGTGCTATGGGAACTCAGCTTAATCTCAGTACTGCCTTTCATTCTCAGTCCGACGGACAATCAGAGAGAACTATTCAGACATTAGAGGACATGTTGAGGGCTTGCGTCCTCGATTGGAAGGACGATTGGGAAGCCCAACTACCACTGATCGAGTTCACATATAATAATAGTTGGCATGCCTCCATTAAAATGGCACCTTACGAGGCCTTGTACGGTCGTCGTTGTCGATCTCCTTTGTGTTGGGATGACTTGTCAGAATCAATCGGCACCGAGCCCGATATGCTTATAGCCGCCCGAGAGAAGGTAGCTTTGATCAAGAGTCATTTGTTGACAGCTCAGAGTCGACAGAAATCATATGCAGATAATCGTCGTCGACCACTAGAGTTCGATATGGGTGACCACGTGTTGGTCAAGGTATCCCCAAGTCGAGGTACTTTCCGTTTCGGAAAACGGGGGAAGTTGAGTCCTAGATTCATTGGACCGTTTGAAATTTTGGATCGAGTAGGCGAGTTAGCTTATCGATTGGCTTTACCTCCGGCTTTGAGCAGTATTCATAATGTGTTTCACGTCTCTCAGTTGCGGAAGTATGTTGCCGACCCGAGTCACATACTTCAGTTCGACGAAATCGAGATCGCAGATGATCATTCGTACGAGGAGCGTCCTGTACGAGTGTTAGAGCGGCGAATCAAACAGTTGAGGAACAAGACGATCCCTTTGGTCAAGATTCAGTGGTCTAGACACGGAGTCGAAGAGGCTACTTGGGAAATCGAGGAGAATATGCGGGAGAGTTATCCCGAGTTGTTTGACCCTTAGTTTCGGGGACGAACTCTTTTTAAGGGGGGGAGTATGTAATACCTGGTTGTAATTCATTCATTTTCATTCAGTAATTATTAGTCTGTAATTGTCACTCAGTGTATTTTCACTCAATTATAATCATTCATCAATCATGTTCATTCACCCGTGTTCACCGTTCATAAAAACTTCGAGTTGTGTATCATTATTGTTCATTGTTTCAACTTTCCTCATATGAGTTCGACTTTGTTAGATCACCATTAATTTTTGGTAACTCCAAAAATTCTAAATCTTTGCAATATTATAGAGCATCGAGTTAGCTTTCCAATGGTTCAAACGGTGAGTCAATCGGAGTCCGGACGAGAGAGTTATGGTCGATTTAGCTCAACCGCTCACTTTTCAGTTATTGGCCGATCACTGCCGAACGAACTCGGTCGTGTCGTCCGACACGGCCCGTGCCGTACTCGTCCGGAAAATGCCGAAGTGTCTGCCTCAGGACCCGACCGTGTCTTCTGGCACGGCCGAGTCGAACCCTTCCGGATAAGCCTGAACCAACTGCCCAGAGGCCCGACCGTGTTCCTGGACACGGTCGAGTCAATGCCGAGCGCCTCGGACGGGTCACTGTCGGTAGGCCCCTTCGCGCCGCGACCGTGTCAAGCAGGACACGGTCGAGTCCCTGCCGGCGAGCTGCGCGCCACGACCGTGTCAGGCGGACACGGTCGAGCCTGTCAACCGAGTCAACCCCTATAAATTGGTTTTTTGAGCATTTCAGCTCATTTTTTCCATCTTCTTCACCTGCAACCGAGAGAGAATAACTTGAGGGAGAGATTTCTTCATCAATTATCATTTGAGTGTGTATTTTTCATCACCTTCAATCATTTGGGAAGCTTGGATAGTCGTTTTTACACGTTTTCATCGGATCGAATTGGTTGGATCTTCAAGAGGTAAATTCTTCAACACTTTGGACTTCGATTTTGTGTTGAGATATGATGTTTTGGACGTTATAATCATGTTATATGAAGGGATATGTATATGATTATGAGTTTGTATAAGGATTCATTGGATTATTGAGGAATTATTCAAGAACACCTTGAATATCGAGTTGGAATTGGGGATTTTCGACTAATTGTTGTTATAATCACATTTTTGGATATTCATAACGGATTATTGATCGTATTGGAGATGTTTTGTTGGTTTGAAACACTTCTTGGGGAATTTTGATATTGGTATATCGAAGTTTGATTGTAAACAATCGGAGTTTGGATACAACGTGTTTGATTTAATGCCTCTATGGACTTGGTTTAGTCGTATCGACGTTTTGAGTTCGTTATATTCGTGTTTGATTCGTATATTGAACGGATTGTTGGATATTGTATAATTCAAGGTTGTTCGAGCGACCGATATCTCAATTAGGACGTTGTTCGTGGAAGGATAATTGCCACCGGTATTGGGTAAGTTAATTCTTACTCGGTCAAAGGGATATTCATACCTTTTGTTGTTGATCATTCATAATCATAACTCATTCATCATTGTATTAATCATATTAAAACTTGTTATTGTCAATTAATCACTTCAGTCATAAGGAACGACGGTTCCAATCTTTTCGTTGAGCTATCATTCATTTCATTATTACTCTCATCTCGGTGAGTCATTCTTGACCTTGTCAGATTATTATTTATTCATTGATATTCATTACGGTCATTTTCGTTCATATGACCTTCTGGGTTCATATTGCGTGGCCGGGTGTGGCTGTGTGGAATTTTTAGTCGGGCACACGATGGTTTATGTATTGGGTTCACCGATACATTAGACCGTGCACACGGGAAAGCGTTACACCGTGAGACTAATTAGGTACACGGACGGGTGTTGTACACTTGCACAGAACATTACGGGCGTACTATGATACTCCTCTTCAGCGTAATTCATAACTAAGAATATTTCATAACTTCAGTTAATCATGATTGTGTATTTTCAACCCTTGAGGATTGTTGTTCTTTGTAATGGCGGCCCGTTTGGGGATTTTGTTTTTCGTGTCATGGCAAGGCAAACGCACGGGAATAGCATGTTGATGTCGAGGAGTCCTAGTGATACTAGTAGGGGGCCCCGATCTTTCAGTTATTCATGTTATTGTCCTTTATTTTCCGCTGCAGACTTTCATTTGAATACTCCGTTTCATTCAGTGTTGTGTATTTTATCTTCATATAAAATACACTAGTATTCGGTATTGTCCTGGTGTGTTGTAACAAAACTCCTCATCGGAGTAATTATTGCTGTAATGTAGTTCGGTACTACATTTATCTTGTATAATTCATTCATTTTCATTTGCCTGGTGGGTCCCAGTTGGGGATCTACGGCACTGTAATATCCACCTAGTTTGGGGTGTTACATACACTTTTGACTGACCCGGTAGAAATTTGTTATTACAGTTGTACCCGTGCCCCATGGTTATTTAATCTCTGTTGATATATCAGTGATGGATGGCGTGGTAACATGTTGTTACCCCGTATAACGCTAGTAAAGGTAATGATATATTATATTGATAAGGTCATTTTGACGACATCGTCTAGCGAAAAGATTGAAGCCTCAATGTGTTGTTTTGCAAATAGCTTCAATCAAAACAGTTTTGATAATGAGATATATGGTTTTAATCAAACGACCGAGGTATTATAAGTGTTTTCAAAAATTTCATTTCACCAATTTTTTTTTTCAAACTTGAGAATTTTAAAATTTTATCATTTGAATAATACCCCGGAAACATTTTTATTTTTGTTGTTAGTGTTTGATCCCTGCGATACGTGTGTGGTTTTGACCGTGTTTGATTTGGAAAAAAATCCAAACCTCTCTGTTGATGTGACTGTGTGGATTATTTTTTTTATGAAGTTCTAAAATTACAGTGTTAGTTCGTGCACTTGTGTGATGACTTGGAGTTGATGTTTTAACGTGCTGCTATTTATTATCTTATCTTGACGTTGTGATACTTGTTTGGATGTGTTATTCTTATTGGTCGTCTGTCCAGTATGCCGAGAGGCCGTGGCCGAGGACGTGGTCGTAGTCGTGGTCGTGATCAGCAGCAATCATCCAGAGGTAATGATGATATTGGCGCCGCCACCATCCTTCGTCAGGTGACTAACCGGTTGGCACTTATGAATCAGACCGTACACAGAGACGGGATTCCGGATGAAGATAACGGAGCTGGTAAGTGGTTACGAGATGTGATGAGAATGCACCCGCCCCGTTTTGTAGGTTCTTCGGACTCGTTAGGCTGGGAGAATTGGCTCTTCCAGTTGGACAGAACATTTGATGCTGTAGCTTGCCCCGATGAGAGAAGAGTGCCTATTGCTCAATACCTACTCGACAGGGAATCTGCAGACTGGTGGGAGGCCGTAGCGCCTAGTGATCGTACCGCTACTTGGACTGAATTCAAAACTGCCATGGAGGCCGAGTATTGTCCGCCACCAGTGAAAGAGCGTAGGATTGTCGAGTTTTTCTCGGCTACGCCCCGAGACGTGTCGATATCCCAGGCGATAGTCGATTATAATCGACAGCTGTGTTATGTTCGGGATCAGGTGAAAAGTGAGGCAGATAAGGTTCGTTATTTCGATATACGTATGAAACCTCAGATTCGGCAGTGTATGGCCCCTTTTATATGTACAACCTTGAAGGACTATCAGGATCGAGCCTTGGCGTTTGAGATGGCTATAATGTCTACCGAGTCCGTGTCGGTAGCGAAAAAGCATAAGATTTTCGATGACGCATCGGGAAGTAAGGGAATTGGGATTCCCACACCTCAACCCTCGTATCAGCCGAGTATGGGACCTTCTCGGTCAGTTAGAGAACCCAAAGGACCCAAGTCGGTGTCTTTGAGTTCTGGTAATGCTCCTAGGTGTTTCAATTGTAACGTTCTAGGCCATGAACGCGCGCATTGTAAGAAACCGCCAGTGACTTGTTATAATTGTGGACACGAGGGGCATCGAGTTCAGTACTGCGAGATTGTTGCCAAGATGATAAGGGACCGGAATTCTATTCCTACTTCCGGAGGGCCCAGTGATGTCTAGTGATGGTGTTTTTGGTACCCGCTACACGGATTGTTTCGCGTGTAGAGATGTTTCTGTGACGCTTTTACATTTGGAACTTGTTGAATGATATTTTGTTTTGTGTAATTCCCATTTAGTTGTTGAACCTACGGAGGCGTGTCAGTGGACCACGAGGTCATGAGCATGGTATTTTATTATGTGTCGTTATATTTTGTTTCGTATCACTGTGATAACCTTAGTTTAAGTTTCGGGGCGAAACTTATTTTTTGTGTGATAGAATCTAATATCCGGTATTCTCATTTTCTGTTATCTTGAAATTATTTGTATTTTGACGTCGGACATTTTCTTGTTGATGAGTATCGGAGTGATTTCTATCGTGTTATTCTATTTGTTTCTTTCGCATAGCCGTTTTAGTCGGGTGCGGATTGTTGTCGCGTGCGTTTCTTTGATTAAATGTGTGCATGTGATGTGGCGTTAATTGCTCGTTATTGTTTTGAATCTTAGTCGGTGGCATTGTGTTGGTCGTCGTGGAGTGTGTTTTCACGCCGTATGTCTTTTGGCGTTTCTTGCAGCGTTTCGCCGTTAGGCGCGAGTTTTCGGTTTTTGTGTATCTCGTCGAGTCTTCCTGACAGTGGATATGCTTCTCCCTACTTGTTTTAAGTTTCGGGACGAAACTTCTTTTAAGGAGGGTAGAATGTAATATCCTTAATTTCGATTTCCGGTAATTTTCTTTTTTCGGCGTAAGTCCGTTTTGACGACTCGCTCATGACCGTTTCGTCATTTCGAGAATGATTAATTCTGCACTTTTTGTCATCCGAGTTCGTTTCGGTATCGTTTTGCTGAGTTTCGAGCTTTTTAGACGCTTTTCCGCACTTGAGTTCGATTCTTGTGAATCTCGTCCGAAACTGTTGTTTCGAGTTTCTCGTAAGTTCATTTAATGTTATTATTCTTGTTGCAAGCTTTGGTTTGGTGTTTCGATCGCGTATCGTGATTTTTGGACGTTTTGGGACATTTTAGTAATTTCCTAAAGTTTTGGGTAATTACTTCCGTTGTCGGATTCCGAGCCTTCGGGTGGTCGGAATTGTGTGTTCTCTTAGCTCTTAGATTCGTCTTTGCGAGTACGTCGTAACCGTATCATCGATTCGTATTCAGGTTCGGGTTTCGGGGTCGTTCGGGCCGTCGGAGTTGGCCCCGGCCGACATGGCCGGGCAATCTGGGCCCAGGCCGGTACTGGCCGAGTCACGGCCGGTAGTGATCGGCAGCTTCTGGCCGAGTCACGGCCGGTAGTGATCGGCAGCTTCCGGCCGAGCAGGCCGTACCGTAGGGCCGCGGCACATGCTGGCAGGGCCGCGGCACACTCTGTGGCATTTTTCGGCCAAACCGACTGTACCGGGTGCCGCGGCACACGCCGGCTGAGCCGCGGCACACTGCCGACCACTGGGAGCCATTTTTGGGCCTGTGCCGCGGCACACTCCCGCTGGGCCGCGGCACACTGTGCAGCCTATTTAAGGCCCAGCAGACGTTTTTCTCGCCATTTTTCTCCTTCTTCCACTTCTCTTCCGCGGCTGGAGTTGTTCCTATCATGGAGAGATGTTGTTGGTAAACAATTCCATGAAGTTTTGGAGTTCATATCATCAATCATACATCCTATAACATCCCTTGATCGAGCGAATCAGGTCAGATTTTCTAGAAATCTAATTTTGGGGATTTTGGGTATTTTGTTCGATTTCGTCCGTTTAATCCGATTTAACTTAAGATTGTGATGGATTGATGATTATTTGGATGTATTGTATCATTTCCCTTGTTAACCCATGGTCGGATCGTATCGATTCGTTATTTTGGTCGAGTTCTTGACCGACGCCTTGAAGGTGTCCGGTATAATGTCATAGAGGGGTATTCGGGCGTTCTACGATTATTCTTCCTCGTATGATCGGTGATTTATTGAATTTATGTTGTTAGGGTCGAATTCTTGTGAAGAACTCGAGCCGGAACCCTTCCGTTCATTGTCTTCTTCGGGGTCCGAGCTTCCCGGTCAAACCGTGTTCTTCGGACCGTTTGGTAGAGGTTATTAAGGCAAGTATCTTATTATACGACTTGTATCCTGCGACTAGTAATTACGTATGATATGTATGACGATTTCGCTTGCCTCCGTAAATATGTTCCGTTTGAGTTGGTTGTGTTTTCCGAAATTTGAAGGCTTTGTGATAATAGTGATATATTGGTATACGTGTTAGGCGTTGTGCCATTTGTGCAGGATTGCGATGTACATATGAGATGGTTGTACACGTGGTTGTTCAGTGTATTGTGTACCGAATGTGTGTTATGTTGGTTAAGAGTCGTTGTGATGATCATGATATTTGTGTTGTTTTGGTTTACATACTTGATTGTACATTTCAGTGTAATGTTGGCTTGACATTTAATGATTATGAATTGTTTCGTGTCGATGTGTGGGTGTTCCTGGTATGGTCCGTCGAGGCCTCCGGAGTTCGGTACATGATGTGTACGAACAAAGTGTGTGATCCGGTAGGGTCCAGCGAGGCCTCGGAGTCCGGTACATGACGTGTACGGACAAGGTGTGTGATCGGTAGGGTCCGACGAGGCCTCCGGAGTTCGGTACATGATGTGTACGAACGATGTTGTGGCCGGGTAGGGTCCGTTGAGGCCTCCGAGTTCGGTACATGATGTGTACGAAAGTGTGTGTGGTCCAGGTAAGGTCCGTCGAGGCCTCCTGAGTTCGGTACATGATGTGTACGAGCGGTTTGTGTGGTCGGGTAAGGTCCGTCGAGGCCTCGGAGTTCGGTACATGATGTGTACGAACAATGATCGTGCATGATTGTTAGGGTAACATTTTAAATATGGATCTCGGACTCATAATAATATATTATACGGTATGCTTTGAAACGAGAATCGGGCTAAGGCCCTAATGTTTACGAAAAGGTTTTGTAAATTGGGACTCGAGGTCCAAAAGAATTTCGCTTTAAAAATCCCGAGATGATGTGTTCCTTTTCAAATATCTCTTACTTGAGTTCGAAATTCTAAAACTTCTGGGAACATTTTGATAATTGATTTACGTATTAAATTCGTAGTTGCTATTTGCTTGTTACATTTCGTATGGTTTGATACTTGCACTAGTAAAACGGTGGAGTTTTACTAACCCCAGTATTCGGGGGTGGATGTCTGCTTCTGCGTCCGGTACATGCGAGTTCGAGGGCGATCACAGGATTAGCACAAGGGGATGACGAGCTGCGATACTAATCAAGAGTTGAGAGTTGGTAGAGTTTAGTTGTATCGTTAGAGTTGATTCAGTCTTCCGCTGTATTGTATTTCGACCCCTGTGTGGGTAATGTTGTTAGTCAGTCCTGTTGATAGGGTTGTGTGACCTCATCGGTCTGTGTGTTTATGTGTAAGTGACCTTAACGGTCTGTATTATTATATTGTTTGACCTTGGCCGGGCAAGCATTTGGTTGTTTATGGACGCTTAGCCTGGTAGATCCTTGCGGAAAGGGTTTACGGCGTGTAATATTCCCATACGGTTTTGGGGGTGTTACATATCCGGGTAAGGCTGTCCAGCTGTCCGGATAAGGTCGGTCACAACCGACAGAACCTTCTCGGCCAGCTGTCCGGATAAGGCCTCCAGTTGTCCGAGTAAGGTTGACTTTCAGCCGAATTTGGACTCCTATAAATATATGTATACGTAGGTTTTTACCAACAAATGATATAACATTTTGAAGATGTGAACCTCTACTTTAAGACGCCCGTGACATATTTCCCTTCCAAAAATTATAAAGGCTTCAAAAAGCCCGATGAAACAGGAAGCTCAAATCTGACAGTTTTTCAAAGGTGTTTGATAAAAGTCCTCAAAGAGATTTCAGATTTTACATCAAGAATTTATGACCGGAAATATGAAAAAGTATTTTCAAGTGCTAGGAGAAGCATATCCGGGATCCAAGAAGGACAACCGAGTCAAATTCAAAGGAAGATATTTCAAGATTTCAGCAAACGAGGTGACGTTATACTGTTTTAATATGTTACGGTCATCGTTGTGTCGTGTAACATGACGACCCGCGAGGGGTCGAAAGAATGAAAGAAAGCCGAGACGAGTCTCACACAAATAAGAATATTTTATGTGCATTACACAACATGATTTTGACGATTTATAAGGATTTAATCTCACTGAGTATGCTCGCGTACTCACACCTCGTCATTTATTTTTTTCAGGCTAAGGAATCGACGAACGGGACAAGCAGAAGATGAATACATACTCCCAACACGATGAAGTTCTAAATAATAAAAGATGTTGTCGCCGTAATTATTATTACTTGTACGAAATACTTGATGTTCTTCAACGAATATAATTTCAACGGACTATGTCCGAATAACTGATTTCCCATGTTTTTGTAAAACTGTACTGATGTTTGAATAAATGAGTTTTATTGAAGATTTACTAACTATAATGCTTCCGCAAATACTCCGAATTTATATAAAAAAAATTTGAGGGAAAATTGAGCTCTGTAACGTTCTTTTAATTAAGAAAGCCACGGCGTTACAGAATGGTATCGGAGCCAAGGCCTCTCTCAGTACGGTGAGATTTGGGGTTAAACCAAGCAGAAGCTGGTGAACATGTGACACCCGGGGCCGACGAGGGCGGGGAGTGATCGCCAGTGCAATAGAAAAGGGCACGGACAATGAGCGGCTCCGAGAAAGGGGAGTGATCGCCGGTGCAATAAGAAAAAGGGCACGGACAATGAGCGGCTCCTGACAAGGCTTCTAGGCGGAGGGGGACATGACTGAATTGAATTCTTACCAGAACGAGAGGTATTCCAAGACTGTATAGGTATGGGACTATACAGTTAAGGAGGTTTAAAAGATTTACTTATACAAAACAAGATATTTAAAAACTTTCTTATTTTTGAAAGTATAACGAATAATTACGGCATGATTATATTTTCAGGAGAATATGTGGTTCATCGCTGCTGCCTAACGTCGACTCTGAGGTAATGTTTTCAAGTATTCACTCTTTTATGAAAACTTAAAAATTATGGTATGAGTATATAATGATTGTTTCGGCAAAAGATTTGAAAGGATATGTGAAAGTATAAATGTTGTCCGAAAGGGACAAAATATGATTTCAAAGAAAGGTTTCAAAGTGATTTTTGCTGACACAATATTTTTAAAGTTATTGATGAAAATACTCATACAAAGTTTGATACAGATTTTCAAAGTTCTTTACGAAGCTCAATTTCGAGGACGAAATTTTTTAAAGGATGGAGGATTGTAACGCCCCAATACTTATTTAAATGCTATTTATTTTGCTAACGATCATGGATTTTGATTTTTTAATATTTACAGGTTGTCCGATACTTGAACCGATACGTTCCTGGCATAAAATGAAGGACTTAAAAGGAAAATATTTCAAAATAAATTATAAGGATCATTTTTAGAATTTATGAAAGTGATTTCGAAAAGTTCCGACGATTTTGATACGATAAAATTTTCATTACAGAACACTTATACTGCAAAAATAATATTAAATTTTTATTTTAATATTATCGAAAATCCGTTCCGAGCATATTGAATATTTAACTCCGACGAGTCCGGAACAGGTCGGAAAATCGAATTTGGACATCGGGAAGGAGTCGAACCGGCTGAGCCAAGTTGACTGACATTTGCCGGTCACCGCCGGACACGCCGACTGACAACTGCCGGTCACGACCGACAGAAGATTCTAGGCCACTATCCGGATAAGGCTGTCCAGCTGTCCGGATAAGGTCGGTCACGACCGACAGAACCTTCTCGGCTAGCTGTCCGGATAAGGCCTCCAGCTGTCCGAGTAAGGTTGACTTTCAGCCGAATTTGGACTCCTATAAATATATGTATACGTACGTATTTACCAACAAATGATATAACATTTTGAAGATGTGAACCTCTACTTTAAGACGCCCGTAACATATTTCCCTTCCAAAAATTATAAAGGCTTCAAAAAGCCTGATGAAACAGGAAGCTCAAATCTGACAGTTTTTCAAAGGTGTTTGATAAAAGTCCTCAAAGAGATTTCAGATTTTACAGCAAGAATTTATGACCGGAAATATGAAAAAGTATTTTCAACTGCTAGGAGAAGCGTATCCGGGATCCAAGAAGGACAACCGAGTCAAATTCAAAGGAAGATATTTCAAGATTTCAGCAAACGAGGTGAGGTTATACTGTTTTAATATGTTACGATCATCGTTGTGTCGTGTAACATGACGACCCGCGAGGGGTCGAAAGAATGAAAGAAAGCCGAGACGAGTCTCACATAGATAAGAATATTTTATGTGCATTACACAACATGATTTTGACGATTTATAAGGGTTTAATCTCACTGAGTATGCTCGCGTACTCACATCTCGTCATTTATTTTTTTTCAGGCTAAGGAATCGACGAACGGGACAAGCAGAAGATGAATACATACTCCCAACACGATGAAGTTCTAAATAATAAAAGATGTTGTCGCCGTAATTATTATTATTTGTACGAAATACATGATGTTCTTCAACGAATATAATTTCAACGGACTATGTCCGAATAATTGATTTCCCATGTTTTTGTAAAACTGTACTGATGTTTGAATAAACGAGTTTTATTGAAGATTTACTGACTATAATGCTTCCGCAAATACTCCGAATTTATATAAAAAAATTTTGAGGAAAAATTGAGCTGTGTAACGTTCTTTTAATTAAGAAAGCCAGGGCGTTACAACACGACTCCCTCTCAATATCATCAGGAAATTCCTCGAGGAACAAGACGTTGGCCACTGTCATATTCGCACCGATAATTACCTAACGACATCAAGGTATGTCATTGAAAGTTCGTCAATCATCACACCATCACAATACACGAATAACAGATGCGAACAATACAGTACAACCATATTATACAAAATATGTTTTATCGCAATGGAGTACATTTATTTATCAAATAGAAGAAATGGACGTGAGCGCCCAATGTGAAGCAACATGTAATACTAGTGGTATTACATACCACCACCCTTAAAATAGTTTCGTCCCGAAACTAAGAAAATAACTCGGGATGATTCTCTCTCATGCTCGCCTCAGTCTCCCAAGTCGCTTCTTCCATGCCGTGGTGCGACCACTGAACTTTAACAAGGGGTATGTCCTTGTTCCTTGGTATCTTTACGCGTCGATCCAAAATCGTTGTTGGGACTTCCCTAAAGGTAGCATCATTGGAAATTCTACTTCCTCGAAGTTGATCTTGTGGCTTGGGTCATACACGTACTTTCTCAGCTGGGAGATGTGGAAGACATTATGCACTCCGTCTAACGATGGTGGCAATGCTAGCCGATAAGCGAGTCTACCGACTCGGTCCAGTATTTCGAACGGGCCAATAAATCTCGGGCTCAGTTTGACCTTCTGGCCAAAGCGTCGAATGCCCCGCATCGGCGATACTTTAACCCAAACATGATCCCCAACTATAAATTCCAACGGTCACTGCCGGTCCGTAGCATAAGACTTTTGGCGGCTCTGTGCTGCCAACATGTGTTTTCGAACAATGGATATCTTCTTAATAGATTCCTGGATTAGATCCAACTCGGTGGCGACGACATCGGATGCATCGTCCCAACATAGGGGAGACTTGCACCTCCTACCATACAAGGCCTCAAAGGGGGCCATGCCTATGCTTGCATGCCAGCTGTTGTTGTACGAAAATTCTGCTAAGCAGAGGTGTTTAGCCCAATCCTTGCCCCAATCGAGTACACATGCTCTCAACATATCTTCCAGGGTCTGTATGGTGCGTTCTGTTTGTCCATCCATTTGAGGGTGATAGGCAGTGCTGAAATGCAGTTGAGTACCCATGGCCTGGTGGACAGCCTTCCAGAAGCGGGACACAAATCTAGTGTCTCTATCCGAAATAATTCCCGAGGGAACGCCACGTAACCTCACGATTTCCCTAACAAAGATGGTGGCCAGCTGTTCTGTTCTGATGGCCTCCTGAATTGGAATGAAATGTGCCAACTTCGTTAGTCGGTCTACAATAACCCATATCGTGTCTTTTCCCCCCGCCGTCACTGGTAACTTGGTGACAATGTCCATTGATATGCTCTCCCATTTCCATTCGGGAATGGGTAGGGGCTGCATGATTCCGGCCGGTCTACGGTGTTCAATCTTCACCGGTTGACATATCATACATCGAGCGACAAACCTTGCTACCTCTTGCTTCATATTCTTCCACCAGAAACTCTTCCGCAGATCTTTGTACATTTTGCTCGCCCCGGGATGTATCGAATAGGAAGTAGAATGAGCTTCCTTGAGTATAGTTTGCTTAATCTCGTCATTAGGTGGAATGCAAATACTGTTCCTGAATCTAACTAAGCCCCCTTGGATCCTATAGTCAGAAATAATTCCCCCTTCGGCCTTTGCGCCGATCGCACGAAGTTCTGGATCCTCCATCTGTGTTAGGCGTATCTCGTCCAGCAAGGATGAGCGAATATCAATCGAGCACAACTGTCCTTGGCGGTGTTGTATCCACACTTCAATGTCATTTCTCCTGAGATCTTTCTGCAATTCCAGCTGTACTGTCAAACTTGATAGTGTCACCTCCTGCGCAGTTTTCCAACTCAGTGCGTCTGCTACGACATTAGCCTTTCCAGGGTGATATAGTATCTCTACATCGTAATCCTTGATTAATTCCAGCCAACGCCTCTGTCTCATATTTAACTCTTTCTGTGTGAAAATATACTTTAAACTCTTGTGGTCCGTAAAGATCTTACAGGTAACCCCATACAGGTAGTGTCTCCAAATCTTAAGAGCGTGGACCACTACAGCTAGTTCCAAGTCATGTGTCGGGTAGTTAACCTCATAAAGTTTAAGTTGTCGAGAGGCGTAAGCGATAACGATGTCATTTTGCATGAACACACATCCAAGCCCATGCTTAGACGCATCGGTGCATATTACGAATCCCTCCGTGCCCTGCGGTAGTACCAACATTGGGGCAGTAGTAAGCTTTCTTTTTAGCTTGTCGAAACTCTCTTGACAATCTGTTGTCCAGACAAACTTGGTGTTCTTCCTAAGCAGATTTTTTAATGGCTGAGCGACACGGGAGAAGGACTCGACAAACCGTCGATAATATCCTGCCAACCCCAGGAAACTCCTCACTTCTTTGACGTTTCTTGGTGGTTCCCAACTCATAACTATCTCGATCTTCTGGAGGTCTACTTTGACACCTTCTGCTGAAATCACATGTCCCAAAAAGGTTACCTCTGGCATCCAGAACTCGCATTTAGAAAGTTTAGCATACAGTTGATGTTGCCTTAAAACGCTCAACACCTACCTCAAGTGTTCCTCATGCTCCCATCGGCTCCAGGAATAAATTAAAATGTCGTCAATAAAAACCACCACACACTTATCGAGAAACTATGTCAGAACCCTGTTCATCAATTCCATAAAAACGGTTGGAGCATTGGTCAAGCCAAACAACACCACCATGTACTCGTAGTGTCCATATCTTGATCGAAATGCGGTCTTAGGAATATCCTCCTCTCGAATTCTCAATTGGTGATGTCCAGAACATAAATCGATCTTTGAAAACACAGTCGCTCCTTGCAGTTGGTTCAGTAAATCATCAATCCTCGGAAGTGGGTAACGGTTCTTAATAGTGACCTTATTTAGTTCTCTGTAATCGATACACATGCGCAGAGAGTTGTTCTTTTTCTTCACAAAAAGAACTGGCGCACCCCATGGCGAAGTACTTGGACGAATGAGCCCCTTCCTTAGCAATTCTTCGAGTTGTAACTTTAGTTCCTTCATTTCGGCTGGTGCCATCCTGTATGGTGCCTTGGAGATAGGCGACGTTCCTGGCTCAAGTTCAACTAAGAGATCGACCTCCCTTCGTGGTGGCAATCCAGGTAGTTCATCGGGAAATTCATCCGGAAATTCGTTCACCACAGGAATGTTAGCAACCGACAGTTGTGACGTGTCCTCCTGAAGAATATAACACCAATAATATGTTCCTCGATCATCATGAGATGCTACTGCTTAAAGGAGACTAATGGACCCTTTAGTACTGAAGTGTTCTCGGCCTCTGAATGTGTGAGTGGCACCATCATGGGTCGTAATGGAAACTGTCAGGTGATAGGTATCCAATACCGTCTTGTGCATCGTCATCCAGTCCATACCCAAAATCACATCTTCGTTTTGGAGTGGAAAGACCATGAGATTGGCTGTCCAGCCCAGATTATTGATACGAATTGGATAGTTTCGAACTTCCAAGTTACCCCCCACCCTGCTACCCTCGGGTAGTTTAACAGTAAAGGACTCACAAGGTACACAAGGGAGATGCAAATGGTTAACACATTCCACGGATATAAACGAGTGGGTTGCTCCAGTATCAAACAGTACATGAACAGGCTGAGATTTAATAAGGAGTGTACCTGAGACAGCAGGTGTAGTCTGGTCATCAATAGCTCGTAGTTCGAACACGCGGGACGGCAGTGTCCCCGAGGAGGGTGCAGTGCCTCCCCCGCGACCACGTCCTCTTCCGGCATCGTGTAGAGGAGCTTGGTGAGGTGGAGATCGATAGTCGGACATGGCGGATGCTCTGGATGTCTGTACCGAGCCTTGCTGACTCTGAGGAGCTGGATTTGGTGTAGGTTTGATCCGTGAGCAGTAGCGAGACATGTTACCACCCTTTTCGCATGAAAAAAACATTGTCGACGCTTTACGACACTGACTCATGGTATGCCCTGCTATGCCATAATTGAAACAGCTACGGCGAGAAGACCCGTCAGATGTTCCTCTCTGTTGGGATGAAGCTGCTGATTTGGAGGGGAATCCAATTCCTGAGTTCACTTTGCTGGTGCTCCCGGACTGATTTGCTGCCTTTTGCTTCTTATGGTTATGCCCGGCATCCGAACTGACAATCGTACCGGCGTATGCTGTGACCACGTCCTCATATGCCCTCAAAGTGGTGCAGTGAAACCCCGCCGCGTAACGTTGAACATCCTCCAGCAACCATTGAGCAAGGTGACAAATTCTCTGGTCTTCGGATGGAACCATCTGTGCGACATAGCTTAGTTCGGTCCTATAAGCTCGAATGATTTCTGGTACTGGCAAATTCTGAGGTCCTGCGCTGAAGAAGCTCCGCGCTCGTGCAGTTTGAACTGATCGGGGACAGTACTCATCTCTCAATAGTTTGGAAAACTCGGGCCATCCGACTAATCTGTCCTACGGATTATAGGTCCTCCACCATCGGGCTGTGGTGTCACGGAGCTGGTTGATCCCGAGTGGTACTTTTTGGTTCCCTGGGCAGCCGATCACCTCGAAGGCAGTCCATCTCCGAGATCCAATCGTCCACATGCTTATCCCCTGATCCGTCGAATAATGGCGGTCTGGCCTTCAACATTTCTCCCAGCCAACGGTCCTTCCCGGTGTTCTCTTCTATGTTAATGACTGGTACTTTTTCTGCCCGGTTGACCTGAGCGATTCCCATAACAATGGCCTGGGCATGATTCTGAACGAAGGCTGGATCAAATCCCCCGTTGTTTTGGTTTCTTGCCTCCTGTTCGTTCTGATTAACGAGCGGTGGTTGATTTCTGGCTGGATTAGTTTCACCGGTGTTCCTGTCTCCCTGTTGGTTCATAGTGGAACCCTGTGCATCAAATACGTTTCTTCTAGCTCCACGACGTGCCATTGGTGATGTTTGTTCGATCTAAAAGGTTAGTTTAATACAAACATTCTATGAGTTCTTACTGAATTCAAACATCATACTTGATTCTTAAGAATTTACGTGCATTTTGCCTCGACATCCCTCGAGGAGTTACGGTCGCCAGAAGTGTTGGATTTTTGAAGGCAAAACGTTTTCAAAATACTTTGATAAAACATTCCACGTGAGTGTTTGTCTCCGATACCATTTTCTGTAACGACCCCAAATAAACCGGGACGCCATGAGGGACCCACAAGGCAAGTTTTTCGAAAATATTTTCTAAAATAATTTATTCAACTAGTAGTATGCGGAAGTATTTAAGAAAGTATTGGTACAACCCAAAGTGCAAAAGAAAATAGTGTCCGTACATACGGTTATTACACAACGTGGAATGTTCAAATTGGTTTAAGAAATTAACAGGCCTTCTTCCAACACAGCTCATGCCTGGCCGTAACCTTCGGGGGTGTGCTGCACAAATTCAACAAATTTACCTGGCACGACATATCGTGCCAGTGGCCTAGGTCAGAAAATCCAAACCAAACTCAAAAATAAAATCTGATAATTTCAAGGAACAAAGTTATCACCGAATATTCAATGTTATCCCTTTTATAAACACATAAACTCCCAAGGTCGCAACCAAGGGTCACGGAAGTATCTACAGAGGAATACTCCGGACGTGGGTACCATTCAGGTTTTATCCTGCAACACGGTTCTACAAGAAAACTCCCAAGGCCGCGGCCAAGGGTCACGGTAGTATCTACTCAGGAATACTCCAGACAAGATAATCGAAAGAGCACCATTCCACAAATAGTAACACTTACTATGTTTTGAAATTATAAGACGTAAAGTCTGAGCAAGATTCACTTGCCTCAAATCCGACGAGAGTTACTTCTTGACAAGGTAACGGCTTGAACGATCACACTCGGAAGCCCGACCTATTACATGTTTGTCGATTAACATCTCATGGTAACAATGATGATAAACGACGTTTCCTCCCCCCCCACCTGTTAGAACCCTAACCTAGTTGCTTATGATGTCGGGATCAAAATTCTCTGTTTTTAACCACAATGCGTGCCATTAAATTCTTAGGTTCGGCAACATTCTTTATAAGTTATCCTTCCGTTGAACAATAGTGTTCTAACATAACATTCCTACGTTAATTATGACTAACAACCACCGAGATTTCATCGTTTGTCTTAATATGTAAGTCTAGAACGATTAATCCATCATCTTAACATGTTTCGGTATTTATTCGACTAGAAATTTGTTGGTAAGTTCATCAAGGATTTATTAACGGTTTTATTCAATATGATAAATACGGTTATACATGAAATCCTTAAAAAGATGACTCCGAGAAATTGGTGATTAGCAATCTGATTATGAGTTCTCCCATCCGATTATGAGTTTTACTATTATTCATTCCAATTTCTAGCTTTGATGGATATCGATTAACAATTGTGATAGTTATATACCGGTCTGATTATTACTGAGAGTTCTAAACTACCCAAGGCATCCGAAATTTACTATAACTTTCTAAACAACACTGAAATGAGTTCAAGGTTGGATAAACTTAACTTTATTGACAAATGATGATGAAGAACGACGGTGGACGAAGAAGAACGAGAGGATAAAACCTTCTAGACCTTCCCCGAAGCTTGATTAACGCACTCTAATAGGATAGCACTAGAATTGGGAGGTTAAAATTGGTTCAATGATGGTGGAGAGCAGTGTATATGAGAGAAGGATGATTTTTGGGACAGAAGAAATGAAAGGCAAAGTGTTCTTTTATAAACTCAGAGTGCCCTTACGTACGTTATGTCTAACGACTTACGTACGTAAGGGACTTTACGTACGTTATGAAAAAGTATTAATGTACGTAAGGAAACTCGCTGGACTAATTTACACACATCATTACGTGCGTAATGAAAGTAGGTTAATGTACGTAACACTTCGTTGACTTGCCTGTCGCAATCACGCCTAAAGTTGGTCGGCATGCGTACTACCCGACGAAGATTCCTGTCCAAATACCGAAGACCGCTGTTACGTACATAAGTGACAATCTTTAACGTACGTAATGACTCGGATATAGCGTATGTAATGACTCGGAGGATAACGTATGTAAGGACCAGTTTTGTTTACTAAGTTATTATCACATTAATTTCTTATGACACGACTCCCTCTCAATATCATCAGGAAATTCATCGGGGAACAAGACGTTGGCCACCGTCATATTCGCACCGATAATTACCTAACGCTATCAAGGTATGTCATTGAAAGTTCGTCAATCAACACACCATCACAATACACGAATAACAGATGCGAACAATACAGTACAACCATATTATACAAAATATGTTTTATCGCAATGGAGTACATTTATTTATCAAATAGAAGAAATGGACGTGAGCGCCCAACGTGAAACAGCATGTAATACTAGTGGTATTACACCTTGCTTGTAGGAAAGTTCAAAGTCACCGACGTAGCTTATGTTGAATGCTTACAGTACAATCTACTTAGTATTATACAGTTCTCTGATAAACAGTTTTCGGCAAAATTCTATATAGATCACGGTAGAGTGAAGAACATCTTGACCAAATAAGTGGTTCTCACAGGAAGTAGGTCGGGTAATATGTATATTGCTGACTGGAAGCCTACGATCTCTACTATTCCTTGTTTTGTTGCTAAAGGCACTGCAGATCAAACTGGCTATGGCACAAGTGGATGTCACACATCAACTTCAAAACGATCAACAAACTCTCCAGACAGGGAATGGTTAGAGGCTTGCCCAATGTGTCATTCCAAAAAGAGAGTGTCCGCGGACCCTGTCAGAAAGGCAAACAAGTAAATTCCACCCTGAAAGGCAAATCATACATGTCCACTCACAGAGTTCTGGATATGCTACATATGGATCTCTACGGTCCTATAGACCCTGTAAGTCTGGGACGTAAGAAACATTGTTTAGTTATTGTTGATGATTACTCCAGGTATGCTTGGACAATCTTTCTAAGCAAGAAGAAAGAAACCATAACAAAGTTGCCTAAGCACCTGAGAAAGCTTCAGAATGAGAAAGGGTTGAGTATCATGTCCATTCATTCCGACAGAGGTACTAAATTCACTAACTGATTTATAGAGCAATACTGTTCGGACAATGGAATACAGCACGAATACTCAGCAACTCGAACTCCTCAACAAAATTGTGTTGCCGAGCGAAATAACAGGACAGTCAAGGAAGCCACAAGAACCATGATCGCCGCAAGAAAGTTACCGCAGCGATTCTGGGGCGAATAAACAAATACAGCGTACTATACACAAAACCCCTGTATTATCAACAAGCATCACAACAAAACAGCCTATGAGGTATGGAATAATAGAACTCCGTTAGTTTCATATTTTCACATCTTTGATCTCGGTGTTATGTTTTGAATAATGGAAAAGATCAACTCAAGACTTTTGATGAGAAGTCGGATGAAGGGATATTTGTAGGATATTCCTATGTTAGCAAGGCTTTCTGAATCTTTAACAAAAGGAAGCTGACAATTGAGGAATCTGTACATGTAGTGTTCGATGAACAGCACCATGATCCTACAGGAGTAGAAGACCTAACCGAGAATATCCAAACACTCTCTATCAATGACCTTCAAGCTCCAACAGAGCCTGTCGTAGATTTAGAGATCAACCCCACAATTGTAAGAACAGAGGTAGTTGAAGCTGATGTTGTACAAGCTGAAGCCAAAACTACAGCACCACAAGATACAGTACAGGACGCCGAACTATAACCTGACAGGAGATTGTTAAAAGATCACCCACAGGAATTAATCATAGGATACATTGATGCTGGTGTATCTATCCGATGAAGAATACAGAGTACCAAGGAACTATATCGTGTGCGCAAGAATGCGAATCTGAGAAATCTCCATTTCCTATATGGAAATCTCAAGATGAACTTAGGAGGCTAGCTATGTGCACCCTAGCTGTATTCTTAGCTCAATCCGAACCTATTTCTACCAATGAAGCTTTGAATAATTCTCACTGGATCACTTCTATGGCAGAAGAGCTAAACGGTTTCGAAAGAAACAATATATGGTATCTAGTACCCAGACATGATCATAAAGTCATAATTGGAACCAAATGGGTATTTAGAAACAAGAAGGATGAGAATGGACTTGTTATTAGGAATAAATCCCGTCTAGTCGCACAAGGCTACAGACAGAAAGAAGGCATAGACTATGATGTAACATTTGTCCTGTAGCCAGATTGGAAGCCATCAGGATATTTCTAGCTTTTTCCGCCCATAAGAGCTTTATAGTATATCAAATGAACATTAAGAGCGCATTCCTGAATGGAGATCTCGCCGAAGAAGTCTATGTTGAACAACCACCATGGTTTGTCAACAGTGAAGGTGGAGACTTAGTATACAGACTATGAAAAGCTATGTATGGGTTTAAGCAAGTACCTAGAGCATGGTATAAACCCTGTCCATGTACCTTACAAATAATGGATTTGAGAAAGGCGCCGTGGACAAGATTTTATTTAAGACACGGGAAGGTGATGACCTATTAATGGTACAAATAAATGTCGATGATATTATATTTGGTTCTACTAACCTTGCTTTATGTCAAAAGTTCTCTCATCTCATGCAAAGTAAATTTGAAATGAGTATGATGGGAGAACTTAGTTATTTCCTAGGATTGCAGGTGAAGCAACTACCTACATGAATCTTTATCAACCGGGAGAATTACAGCAAGGAGCTACTCAACAAGTTTATAATGAACAACTTCAAATCCTCGTTGTAACACCCCCAGAGCCATCCAGGAATTTTACAGTGTCGTGGGACCCGAGACGGAACCCACAAGGCTAAAAGACATTTTCGCAAATATTTACAAATGCTCAAGAGGCTAACGACGGTACTATCTTTTAAAAATATCCGAAGACTATATAAAATCCATTTATCGAAACAGTCCTAAAAACTCATTTGAAAGGATAAGGCCCGAAATGCCAAAATTCAACAGTTTAAAAACATTGTTAAGCTATCGCTTACACATACTGACAAAATAGTTAGAAAACATTTCCAAAGTAACTCAAGTTGTCCAAAACCAAAAGGGCATTTAAGAATACTCACGCAGCGGAAAGGTCAAACAATTAAAAATAGTCTAGCAGCGGAATACAACATACGATCAGAAATACTCGATTCACAAACATATGCCATAGCTGGTATCCTCAGGGAAGCTCATCTCTTCACGACCGCTACAAGCTCGATATCCAAGAACCTAAAAAGAAAGCCCACGACTGGGTCAGCCATAATATCCAACAATGATAACGATCACATCGCGTCAATAATTACATACCAATGAAAATCCTAAGTAAGAATACCGTCGCAACTTTACCAAACTCGTAATAATTCTCATCAAAATAACCATTATCACATTTCACATCTCGTAATCTCGATTAACCAATAAACTCAAACATAATATCCATACGGTACCTCAAGCAATACCCAAGATTCTCAAAACATCATCATAACTTGTAATACGGTAATATACCAGCTCTGACCAATTCGATCCATCGGATAACATCACCAAAATTCTAACACGATAATCGATTATTCATCAAAGACAAATACCAAGGGGAAATCCGGAACATACCTCAAGATATGTAATACCACGACAATCACGTTAGTCTAATTCGAAGTCAGATCAATACAACATACGGACATGGTCCTAACGCAAGACCTACAAATGCATACTCGTATGACAATGCCAATATGCTCACATCAATAAAACCAATGTATACTTATGGAAATCCGATGATCCAGCATACACATCATAGATCCCAAGATGATCCTGAAAGATCAACACGAGGTGGATAACCCATAATATACATATGCACAACAACAACATATGGGTAATCCGATGATCCAGCCTTCACTGTATAGATCCCAAGATGATCCCGTCTGACCAACATGACGTGCAAAAACCGTACACCGATCTAGCACACACATCATAGATACCCAAGATGATCCCATCGGACCAACACGAGGTGGACGTATGACAACGATGCACAAATGCATAATAACAACAATACACAAATGCATGACAACAACAATACACGAATGTATCACAACATGATCGACACAAAATGATAAAAATTATTAGAGGACTTGCCCAGAATCCTTCCAGAGCAATCTTGATGTCTAAACCATCACCAACCATTACCCTTAATATTCGACAGTCCAAAATATCACGGACTGTAGATAATTTATATCTTCGTCTTTACCACAATGTATCCTCGATACCCAAGTATACCAATAACAAAAGTAAATCATATACATTATGATTTAAATTCCCAAAGTCCGAAAACAACGTACAATCCCAAATTTCCAGTGTTCACAGTTATTATCACTGCTATATGAATTATAAACGTATGATACTGAAACCATTAATTAACTATTATAGACTGTGCAAGTAATAACTTGCCTCGATACCGACACAATGATGATGAAGCCATTACCAATTCCATTGCCTTCGTCTACGACCTCCTCGGACCTGATCAAACCAATTTACGAACATTCTCGAACATGTCCTTACCGTAGTGTACGTAATGTAGCGGTTGACTTGCTATAGTGCCATACTTGATTAACGTACGCAATGGCATATCACTAACGTACGTAAGGCTCGAGGTTGACTCGACTGTCCACATCCGTGCCGAAAGCTGCCGACACCAAGCCCATATGCCGACCACAGCTCGGACCTATTCGATTCCCTTCATAACGTACATTATGCACTCAACCTTACGTACGTTAAACCTGCTTCTTTATGTACGCAATCTCCTCTGCTTAGCGTACGCTATTCTTGCACCATTACGTACGTAAGATCCTATGCTTATAGTACGTAGTGGCTTTTATACTTAGCCATTTTTGCTCATGACTATCGCCTCGATATACCGAACACGTACACGCGACGTACTGATTACATACACTCATTCCGATAACATTCTCATATGATAATTCTGATGCACGATACCCTCAAATGCAATCGTCGACCAAGTATGACAATTATACCAATACTCATACAGTATACCCGACATCGAAAGACATATCAAGCATGTAATATCCTAGAATTAAATATAACCTCGATAGATATATTGTTACAGCTGTCACAGTTCCCAAAATTATTCATCCATACTGCATCGGTCCCACTCTGTACAGTACAACTCAGATAAAATAATGCGAAAAATTCATAGCGAAATTCTAGGATATTACAGGACAAGTCTAAGCGCATTAAAAAATTAATATAATTGATAAGTAATAGGTGGAATTCCTAATTTCTAATGGCATATCAAAAAAAAATTCTTGAGTGGGGAGGAGCCCAAGCCCATTAAATAATTAATATATCTGATAAGTGAAGCTTCCTAATTCTTATGGCATCAAAAATATTTTCGTAAAAAATATGGAGGGATGGTTCCGAAAAACAAAGTGACCATCAAGAAAAACATCGGAAGAAGGATGGTTCACTGTGTTTATGTATCAACTATCGCGAGCTAAACAAAGTGACCATCAAGAAAAAGTATCCCTTACCGAGGATTGATGACTTGTTTGATCAGTTGCAGGGAGCTGCGGTATTCTCGAAGATCGACTTGAGATCGGGGTACTATCATCTTTGTGTGAAGGAGTCCGATGTCCCGAAAATAGCTTTTCGGACGAGATACGGACATTATGAGTTTGTGGTTATGCCATTCGGGCTAACTAATGCGCCGGCAGTGTTCATGCAGTTGATGAACATGGTCTTCACCGAATATTTGGATAAGTGTGTTGTCGTCTTCATCGACGATATCCTTATCTATTCGAAGAATGAGGAGGAGCATGCACATCATCAGCGTGTGGTGTTAGGCATTTTGAGGACCGATCAACTCTATGCGAAGTTCTCGAGATGTGAGTTCTGGCTGAAGGAAGTGATGTTTCTAGATCACGTGATATCAGTCGAGGGGGTCCGTGTAGATCCACAGAAGATTGAGGCAGTGCTGGATTGGGCACCGCCTAAGAATGTGAAGGAGGTCCGTAGTTTCTAGGGTTTCTCCAAACTGGCTCGGCCACTTACACAAATGCTTTAGAAATCTGAGAAGTTCGTCTGGAAAGATGAAAGACAGTCGAGTTTTGAGGAGCTGAAGAGGCGTTTGACTTCAGCACCGATTCTAGCATTGCCATGTGGCAACGAGGGTTTTGCTGTTTATAGCGATGCTTCGGGTCAGGGTCTTGGGTGCATGTTGATGCAGCACGACAAGACTATTGTGTATGCGTCGAGACAGTTGAGGCCGTATGAGCTCAACTACCCTACTCACGATTTGGAGCTAGCGGCAGTTGTCTTTGCGCTCAAGATTTGGCGTCATTATCTCTTTGGCTCTGCATATCAGATTTTTACCGATCATAAAAGTCTGAAGTACATACTCACTCAGCGGGAGTTGAATATGAGGCAGAGGATGTGGCTGGAATTGATTAAGGATTATGACCTCGAAATCCTTTATCATCCGGGCAAGGCGAACGTCGTGGCATATGCCTTGAGTCAGAAACTGGTTACGTTGCCAATGCTTGAGATACTTACGTTTCAATCTGGGCTTCAGCGTATGTTGATCAAGTTGGGTGTTGAGATTTTGTTGCCAAGAGCTGTCGGGCAACTTTGATTTTGTCGATGTTGATCGATGAAATTAAACTGAAGCAGTTGGAGGATCCGATGATTACTCAAATACGAGAGAATGTTCTTAAGGGGAAGTCTCCTGGATTTGTAATTCACGAAGATGGTGTGTTGAGATACCAGAGTAGGCTTTGTTTACCGAAAGACTTGGAATTGAGGAAGAGTATTTTGCGTGAGGCCCATGCTACGCCTTACTCGGTTCATCCTGGTTCGAGTAAGATGTACAAGGACCTAAGGAGGAACTTTTGGTGGAACGACATGAAGTATGAGGTCGCACAGTTTGTAGTAAGATGTTTGACTTGTCGGCAGGTTAAAATCGAGCATCAGCGACCAGCCGGGTTGTCGCAGTCGCTTCACGTTCCGGAATGGAAATGGGAAGATATTTTGATGGACTTCGTCACGAGATTTGCCGAGATCGAAGTCTAGTATGAATATGGTTTGGGTGATTGTGGATCGTCTGACCAAGTCGGCACACTTTCTGGGCATCAAGGATACTTGGGGTCTGGAAAAGTTGGCTCGTATATTTATTTCGCAGATTATGAGGCTTCACGGTGCTCCGAAGTCTATTGTTTCGGATCGTTATGGCCATTTTGTATCGCACTTTTAACAGGTGGTACATAAGGCGTTGGGTACTCATTTGCGTCTGAGTACTTATTTTCATCCTCAGACGGATGGGAAGTCGGAGCGCACTATCCAGACATTTTAGGATATGTTGTGTGCTTATGCTCTCGATTGGAGCAGTGATTGGGAGGAGCATTTGCCGTTGATCGAGTTCACGTACAACAATAGATGACACGCGTCGATCAGGATGGCACCGTATGAGAAGCTTTATGGGCGGTGATGTTGATCGCCGATTTGTTGGAACGAGGCATCCGATTTGGTTGGGACCGAACCAGATATCGCCTTCGAGACGAGGAAGAAGGTGGAATTGATTCGGGAAAGGATGTTGACTGCTCAGAGTCGACAGAAATTCTATGCTGATGTACGTCGTTGACCTTTGGAATTCGAGGTGGGAGACCACGTTTTACTAAAGGTGTCGCCGACAAGGAGAGTTTTCCGCTTCGGGAAGAAGGGAAAGTTGAGTCCGAGATTCATTGGGCACTTTGAGATTCTAGAGAGGGTCGGCTGTAACACCCCCGATATATTCGGGAATATTACAGCGCCGTAAATCCTTTACGTAAGGATTTACAAGGCTGAAGAATTGAACATGTATAAAAAGGTACTGACGAATGGAAATAACGGAATTACAGTACATCAATTCTGACCAAATACAGAAACAGTACAATTTGTTCAACAGAACTCAATATTACATCACCAATTCAAATCATCACAAACGACTTCGTACTCGAGTACTTATTGAAATAGCGAATAAACGAAAGACAAATAGACCCGGTCGGGACATCACTCTGCACCCTCGTCGTCATACAGTTCCAGTGGTTGTTTCCCCGCTCTCCTGGATCCTGAACACAAACAAAATGTTCACCCCCGAAGGGGTTAGCACAACGATGCTAGTACAAGTACCACAACATATTATTCATATCTCACGGTGAATAATAATAACGTAAACGACAAAATACCAACGAGTCTTCTCCTACGAGAAACTCAAACATAACATATACAACTGATAATCACAACATGATATCAATACATACACATGGTAATTCCATCGATCCAGCGTTCACTGCCTAGAACCCACGATGATCCCGTCAGACCAACCCGTGGTGGAAAAACCCGTCCGATGCTCCAAATAACGCTAGCATAGATCCCCGATGATCCCGTCGGACCAACATGAGGTGGACACACAATAACGACATACATGCACGACAATATGTATAACAACAATACATAAAACAATTAAGGTACTTGCCTCGATTTGAAGACAATAACAATACTTCCACGAAAATGAACACTCGAAGATCGTCCTCCTCAATCAATCACGTAACCAGACCAAACCTTAACAAAAGAAATGATATAGGATTTATCTCACGTCGTATGAATGTTTAACAATTCGATTAACGGTCAAAAGTTCATAAGCGCAATGCGCCGAATAGCTTAGCGCACGCTAAGTACTGCGTAGCGTGCGTTACATGCATCGTCCAATAGCGCACGCAAACAACAAAGCCTAGCGCACGCTAACGATGCATGGTCGGTACCTCACGGCCGGCCCAATTGACTCGTCGATGGTCTAGCGTGCGTTACGTACCAAACGTAGCGCACGCTAACAATCGCTTCGATAGCGCCGCGTTACCTTGCATAGCATAGCGTGCGCTATCTATGCATGGCGATTTCTTGGTGAGCGATGCTTGTTCTTGCCATGTTTGAAACAACGAAATCTTGCGTGATAATTCATGTTACTTCCATGAATACTATGTCTATACCCTTATGAATGATAATACGGATAAAGACAACTTCGGGTTCAAGGATATGCATACCAATATAAAACCATATTCTTTTCCGACTTCAAATCTTCATACGACAATACGAAAAGCTAAACGGTTGATATCAACACCTCTATATCAGTCCATAATATCCTACTGAAGTTGATAAACGTCCTATATATACTAGATAAATCCTTCCATGATCAAACCTTTAGATTTATCTAACAATAAGGATGTTAACGTCTAGTCCAAGATTACTATGAAATCATCTATTAGATTCGGTTAACCAATGATAGAAGCTTCTCTTCACATATCCAGTGTACTAAGATTCGAATCATGATGATTATAATCAAGGTATTCCAGGCTTATACAACTCACTATTCCAAACATGATATACTTGGATAATTCATCTATGAAAATCCATATCTTGTTAACATGATCATCCAAATCGTTATAATCCAACTCTAAGTCTGGAGATAGATTGAACATACCTTAAAATGACGAAATCACTGAACCGTAAGGTAGAATCCAACTCCGGTTGGTTGTATGCCCTTCCAAGCTGCTATTCCACTTCCATGAACATTCCACGTGGTAACCAATGTATAAACATCAACAATATGTGTTCTAAGTGTATAAGAGTATTTCTACAACTCTCTGAACTCTCAAGATTGAGGAAAGTGCGAAAGAAATGCAAGCCAACACGGTTGATGTCCCATTTATAATTTTCTGCGTTATTGATAAGTTAGCGCACGCTACTAAGAATCCCTTAGCGTGCGCTAATAATGGTTGACTTCAGATTTTGTCCGGGTGCGTCAGCGGGAATCTCATCCGGACCCATGTCCCGGCTGGCGCATGTGTTATCCGTCCCGCTCAATAATTGAGCTCTTAGCGCACGTTACTACTACCTGTGTAGCGTACGCTAATAGTGGCCCGATAGCGCGCGTTAAGATACATTCTTAGCGTGCGCTATCACAAGGTTGTTTGAGCAATTATACATGTTTCTATACTTATGCATAATGATATTAATGCACTAAATATCACACTCCAATAATCAAAATCATCAATCCGAAATAATACATGGTTGAATACAGATGAAATACACTGTAATAAATCCGGATATTACATACTCTCCTACTAAAAAGGAGTTTCGTCCCGAAACTCAAGACGAAAATAACTCGGGATATCTAAACTTCATATCAGCTTCCGTTTCCCAGGTGGCTTCTTCCGTCCCATGACGTGACCACTGAACTTTGACCAAAACGATTGACTTGTTCCTCAGTTGCTTAACTCGACTCTCGAGTATCTTGACTGGTCTTTCTTCAAACGTCCCATCCTGCTCGACTTCGATCTCGCCGAAATCAATGATATGACTGGGATCTGGTATATATCTCCGCAACTGGGATACGTGGAACACGTTATGAACATGACACAATGACGGCGGTAATGCTAATCTGTATGCCAACTCCCCAACTCTCTCGAGGATCTCAAATGGCCCGATATATCTCGGACTCAGCTTTCCTTTCCTTCCGAAACGAAAGATTCCCCGAGTAGGAGAAACTTTCAAAAGTACATGGTCCCCAGTATTGAACTCCAATGGGCGACGACGTACGTCCGCATAGGATTTCTGGCGACTCTGGGCAGTCAACAACCTTTCACGAATCAAGGCTACCTTCTCCCGAGTCTGCTCGATCAACTCTGGTTCTGTTCCGATCAAGTCCGATGAATCGTCCCAACATAAGGGCGATCTGCATCTCCTTCCGTATAATGCCTCAAACGGTGCCATCTTGATAGAAGCATGCCAACTATTGTTGTAGGTAAATTCAATCAACGGTAGATGAACTTCCCAATCGTTTGACCAATCTATGGCACAGGCCCTTAGCATGTCTTCCACCGTTTGTATAGTTCTCTCAGATTGTCCGTCAGTCTGCGGGTGATAAGTCAGATGAAGTTCAATTCGGTCCCCAAGGCCTTATGAATCGCTTTCGAAGTGAGACACAAAACGGCCATCTCGGTCAGAAACAATGGTCTTTGGCGTACCATGCAATCGAACTATCTCCGAAATAAAGACTCGTGCCAACCTCTCTGGTCCCCACGTATCCTTAATGCCTAGAAAATGAGCCGATTTGGTTAAACGATCAACTATCACCCAAATCATGTTCATTCTGTCTGGTTTTCGGCATATTAGTGATAAAGTCCATCGATATGTCCTCCCACTTCCATTCAGGAATCGGGAGCGGCTTCAACATTCCAGCAGGCCGTTGATGCTCGATCTTAACCTGCTGACAAGTCAAGCATTTCGAAACATAGTCCGCTACGTCTTTCTTCATGTTGCTCCACCAGAAGTTCTGCTTCAAGTCCTTATACATTTTACTGGTGCCCGGGTGGATAGAATAGGGCGAACTATGAGCTTCCTTCATAATCGTCTGTTTCAGAACATCAACATCGGGAATGCAGAGTCGGTTCTGAAATCTCAAAACTCCATCGTCATAAATTATGAATCCGGGGGCCTTTCCTTGGATCACTTCATCATGTAACCGAATCATCAGAGGATCATCTACCTGTCTAGATTTGATTTCTTCGGTTAATGACGAAGTTATCTCCATCACGCACAGCTGTCCTTGGACTCTTTGTAACCACACTTCAATCCCTTCACGAATCATCTCTCGTTGAAGGCTAAGTTGGGATGTCGGCGTTTCCAGATCTCGAATAGAGACAGGCTTGCGGCTAAGTGCATCGGCCACTACATTTGCTTTGCCTGGATGATATAAAATCTCCAAGTCATAGTCCTTAATCAGTTCTAACCATCTTCTTTGCCGCATGTTCAACTCTTTCTGACTGAATATATATTTGAGACTCTTATGATCTGTAAAGATCTGACAGTGAGTCCCGTACAGATAATGCCTCCAGATCTTCAAGGCAAAAACCACTGCTGCTAGCTCCAAATCATGTGTCGGGTAATTCACTTCATAAGGTTTTAGTTGTCGCGACGCATAAGCGATCACTTTATCGTTCTGCATCAACACACACCCAAGTCCTTGGTTCGAAGCATCACTGTAAACTATGAATCCCTCAGTTCCCTGCGGAAGTGATAGAATCGGTGCCGTCGTCAATCTCTTCTTCAATTCATCAAAGCTAATCTGACACAATTCATTCCACTCAAACTTTTGAGTTTTCTGAAGGAGTCGAGTAAGTGGGCGGGAGATTTTAGAAAACCCTTCCACGAATCGACGATAGTATCCAGCAAGTCCTAAGAAGCTTCGGACCTCTTTCACGTTCTTTGGAGGCTTCCAATCCAATATTGCCTCGATCTTCTGAGGATCCACTCGGACTCCTCTAGCTGACACCACATGGCCGAGGAACATTACTTCCTTTAGCCAGAATTCACACTTAGAAAGTTTAGCGTACAATTGTTCGTTCCTCAAAAGTCCCAATACAATCCGCAAATGCTGTGCATGTTCTTCAGGACTCTTAGAATATACCAGGATGTCGTCAATAAACACGACCACAAATTTATCCAAAAATTCAATGAACACATGGTTCATCAATTGCATAAATACAGCAGGTGCGTTAGTGAGACCAAACGGCATCACCACAAACTCATAATGCCCGTAGCGAGTTCTGAACGCTGATTTCGGAACATCAGATTCCTTAATCCTCAGCTGATGGTATCCTGATCTCAGATCAATTTTAGAAAATACTGTTGCCCCTTGCAACTGGTCAAATAGATCATCAATCCGTGGCAACGGATACTTGTTCTTAATCGTCATCTTGTTCAGCTCTCGATAGTCAATACACAGTCGGAGCGATCCATCCTTCTTTCGGACGAAAAGAACTGGCGCTCCCCAGGGTGAAACGCTTGGCTGAATATAGCCCTTGTCCAGTAACTCCTCTAACTGCTTCTTCAGTTCGTACATCTCAGTAGGTGCCATACGATACGGCGCCTTAGAAATTGGTGCCGCTCCGGGTTCCAGCTCAATGGTAAATTCCACATTCCTTCGTGGAGGTAGTCCAGGTAACTCGTCAGGAAACACATCTGGAAATTCGTTCACAACAGGAATGGATGAAAGTTCCACAATTTCATCTTCTTTCTTCATCGCGTAACACCAGTACCCGGTACAACCCTGTTTTAACAATTTGACAGCTTTCATTGCCTTGATCAATTTTCCTGAACTTCCTGGTTTCCATCCCTCAAATAGAATCTCGGAACCATCGTCAGCGATCAGCGAGATATTCCTTCTTCGGTAGTTCACAATTGCTCCATATCGATTAAGCCAATCGTCTCCGAGTATTAGGTCATCTCCTTGCATTTCTATCACGATCAGGTTTGAGAGCCACTCTCTGCCCCCAAACGATACAGGGAAATTTCTAGTTTCTAAATTTCCGACAATCCTCTCTCCACTCGGTAAACCAACCACATAAGGTTCACAAGCATGAAAACCGGAAATATTCAAACGATTTACACAAGACAAAGATATGAAAGAATGTGTAGCTCCTGTATCGAATAAAACGCTAACCCGGGAAAGAATGCGGGCGATTACGATGCGGCAAAGACATCACGATCGTCTGTCCTCCTCATCTCGTACAGACGTGGGGAGCAGATCCGGCACTCGATGTCCCCTTTCGGTCCCATTGTCCTCTGCCTCGCCCGCGGCCAAAATTCCGAGGCATCCGAACACTTTCTTTGCGTCGTGGAATCTTGGCCTCCTTCGGGTAGGCTGTGGTGTACGGGCTCTGAAAGACTTTGCAGCCTCTTCACAAAACACCGACCGATGTCCCTCTCGTCCATAATCAAAACAAATCACGGCAGGAAGGGGGCAATTCCGTCGATAGTTCCCCGTCTGGGCGCAGTTAAAGCATTTCCTGGTAACATCAGTAATAGTTGATGTCGCCCCGAAATTCTTTCCGCTCCTAGCTGGGTGCGGAGGTTTCTTAAATGAGTGAAAAGATGACTGGGCCTTACGGGCCCCATTTGTTTGTGCTCTGTGAAAGTACCAGAGACTTTACGTCTCTTGTTTTCCATAAATTTCTCCATGGCCGCTTCCTTGATCTCATATGCCAACGCCTTATCTTGGTATTGGCGGAGTGTGGTACATTCGAATACGGACATGTACCTCACGAACTTACGGTTTCATTCTCATATCGAAATGAATCATCATTTCGCATCTGCTCGACCGGATGTCGAACAAATGCCAGCTGGTTAAACGTCTTGATCGCCTGGGATACTGGCACATCAGAAGGCTGAGCAGAGAAAAACTCCCGAACTTTGGCTTCCCTCACAGGACGAGGGCAATACTGGGCTTCCATCATCAATCTAAACTCTGTCCAATCGGCATTATGGTCTACAGGCCGGATGGCTTCCCACCATTCGGACGCTTCCCCTATCAGAAAATATTGAGCGATAGAGGCTCTCCGGTCGTCAGGGCAGTTAATTCCGGCGAAGATCTTCTCTAGCTCCTTTAACCAATGATCCCAGGTGGGAGTCTCAGAAATACCGTCAAATTTGGGTGGTTGCATCTTCGCTACTTCTTGCAGCCACCGGTCACCTCGATTTCCCATATCTGGGATCCCTTGCTGTCCCTCTCCCTGCTATAGCCCAACCGCCACTTGCATTCGGTCCACGACCTGGGCGAACTGAGTCATCTGGTTCACCACTTGACGAAGGATCTCTGGTACAGCAGGATCTGGTTCATTATTAATAGACTGTTGCGGCTCGCCTGAGCTATGACTAGCCTGGTTAGAAGGCGACGCCTCCCTTTCGGAATTTCTTCGTCCGCGTCCACGACCGCGACCACGTCCACGTCCGCCTCTCAACATACTGTAAGCATACATACTCAATATACAGGAAACAACATCGTTCTATTATTCAAGTATAAAGAGATACAATATGCAAAGAACAAGATAGAGTTTAGGAACTTACAACCACTGTTCGTATGAAAACGTAGGCAGTGCAGTGATGTCATTCACATCCGGTTATCCCAAAAGACATAAATGACCCCTATTTTAACCCAACGGCCAAGATATCCATAATCTTAGCTCCGATACTATATTCTGTAACACCCCCGATATATTCGGGAATATTACAGCGCCGTAAATCCTTTACGTAAGGATTTACAAGGCTGGAGAATTGAACAAGTATAAAAAGGTACTGACGAATGGAAATAACGGAATTACAATACATCAATTCTGACCAAATACAGAAACAGTACAATTTGTTCAACAGAACTCAATATTACATCACCAATTCAAATCATCACAAACGACTTCGTACTCGAGTACTTATTGAAATAGCGAATAAACGAAAGACAAATAGACCCGGTCGGGACATCACTCTGCACCCTCGTCGTCATACAGTTCCAGTGGTTGTTTCCCCGCTCTCCTGGATCCTGAACACAAACAAAATGTTCACCCCCGAAGGGGTTAGCACAACGATGCTAGTACAAGTACCACAACATATTATTCATATCTCACGGTGAATAATAATAACGTAAACGACAAAATACCAACGAGTCTTCTCCTACGAGAAACTCAAACATAACATATACAACTGATAATCACAACATGATATCAATACATACACATGGTAATTCCATCGATCCAGCGTTCCGCCTAGAACCCACGATGATCCCGTCGGACCAACCCGTGGTGGAAAAACCCGTCCGATGATCCGGTATGACGCTAGCATAGATCCCCGATGATCCCGTCGGACCAACACGAGGTGGACACACAATAACGACATACATGCGACAATATGTATAACAACAATACATAAAACAATTAAGGTACTTGCCTCGATTTGAAGACAATAACAATACTTCCACGAAAATGAACACTCGAAGATCGTCCTCCTCAATCAATCACGTAACGAGACCAAACCTTAACAAAAGAAATGATATAGGATTTATCTCACGTCGTATGAATGTTTAACAATTCGATTAACGGTCAAAAGTTCATAAGCGCAATGCCCGAATAGCTTAGCGCACGCTAAGTACTACGTGTAGCGTGCGTTACGTCATCGATAGCGCACGCAAACAACAAAGCCTAGCGCACGCTAACGATGCATGGTCAGTACCTCACTGACCAGCCAATTGACTCGTCTGATGGTCTAGCGTACGTTACGTACCAAACGTAGCGCACGCTAACAACTGCTCGATAGTGCACGTTACCTTGCATAGCATAGCGTGCGCTATCTATGCATGGCAGTTTACTGGTGAGCAGTAAACTGTTCTTGCCATGTTTGAAACAACGAAATCTTGCGTGATAATTCATGTTACTTCCATGAATACTATGTCTATACCCTTATGAATGATAATACGGATAAAGACAACTTCGGGTTCAAGGATATGCATACCAATATAAAACCATATTCTTTTCCGACTTCAAATCTTTATACGACAATACGAAAAGCTAAACGGTTGATATCAACACCTCTATATCAGTCCATAATATCCTACTGAAGTTGATAAACGTCCTATATATACTAGATAAATCCTTCCATGATCAAACCTTTAGATTTATCTAACAATAAGGATGTTAACGTCTAGTCCAAGATTACTATGAAATCATCTATTAGATTCGGTTAACCAATGATAGAAGCTTCTCTTCACATATCCAGTGTACTAAGATTCGAATCATGATGATTATAATCAAGGTATTCCAGGCTTATACAACTCACTATTCCAAACATGATATACTTGGATAATTCATCTATAAAAATCCATATCTTGTTAACATGATCATCCAAATCGTTATAATCCAACTCTAAGTCTGGAGATAGATTGAACATACCTTAAAATGACGAAATCACTGAACCGTAAGGTAGAATCCAACTCCGGTTGGTTGTATGCCCTTCCAAGGTGCTATTCCACTTCCATGAACATTCCACGTGGTAACCAATGTATAAACATCAACAATATGTGTTCTAAGTGTATAAGAGTATTTCTACAACTCTATGAACTCTCAAGATTGAGGAAAGTGCGAAAGAAATGCAAGCCAACACGGTTGATGTCCCATTTATAATTTTCTGCGTTATTGATAAGTTAGCGCACGCTACTAAGCATCCCTTAGCGTGCGCTAATAATGGTTGACTTCAGATTTTGTCCGGGTGCGTCAGCGGGAATCTCATCCGGACCCATGTCCCGGCTGGCGCATGTGTTATCCGTCCCGCTCAATAATTGAGCTCTTAGCGCACGTTACTACTACCTGTGTAGCGTACGCTAATAGTGGCCCGATAGCGCGCGTTAAGATACATTCTTAGCGTGCGCTATCACAAGGTTGTTTGAGCAATTATACATGTTTCTATACTTATGCATAATGATATTAATGCACTAAATATCACACTCCAATAATCAAAATCATCAATCCGAAATAATACATGGTTGAATACAGATGAAATACACTGTAATAAATCCGGATATTACATCGGCGAGTTGGCGTATCGTTTGGCGTTGCCTCCGGCATTGAGTCACATCCATAGCGTCTTCCATGTTTCCCAGCTGAGGAAATATATTCCGGATCCTAGTCATGTCATCGACTATGGTGAGATCGAGATCGCTGAAGATATTACCTTCGAGGAGCGTCCCTTGAAGATTTTGGAGCACCGTGAGAAGCGACTGAGGCATAAGACCATTCCACATTGGTCAAAGTGCAGTGGTCGAGACATGGTGTCGAGAAGGCAACTTGGGAAACCGAGGATAACATGCGTGCTAGATACCTCGAGTTGTTTCTTTCTTAAGTTTCGGTACGAAACTTATTTTTAGAGGGGTAGAATGTAATATCCGTATTTTTCCTTTTTTTGATATTTTTCTTTTTGGCAAATTTTTCGTTTCTAGTGACTCGCTTATAACTGTATGTATATTTTGAGAATATTTAATACTAGACTTTTGGCCATTCGAGCTTGTTTCGGACTTGTTTTACTGAATTCCGCGCTTAATGTCATTTCCGTCGCTATTTGGTTCGATTCTCATAATCGTTGTTCGGAACCACCATTTCGGGGTTTCCGTAAATCCATATTATGTTATTATGCATGTTGTGAGCTTTTGTTTGGTGTTTCGATCGTGTATCGTGTGTTTCGATCGTGTAATTTCCCAAAGTTGTGGGGTAATTACTATCCTTGTTGTTTCCAAACCTTTGAGTAGTCGGAATCTCATCTTCTTTTAACTCTTTAGTTTCTGACTCAAACTCATCGTGAGTGTATCCATTGTTAGTTGGTACACCTTTATATTCTCCGATCGATCTACGTCGAGACGTCATTTGGTGCATATCTGGCCTGCTGCCAGCGGCACGTTACGGCCGTAAGCCAGGACTATTATGGCCGTAATGTTCAATAGTTACGGCCGTATGTTCTTCTTTTTACGGCCATAACCAAACTTCATTTTTTCTAATTTGATCCAGTGGGCAACTTACGGGCGTAATATTCACAAGTTATGGCCATAAGAATTGTTATGGCTATAACCATAGATTTATACGGCTGTAAGTTGGTTTCGTTTATTCATCCAGATCCTTCCCCAGGGCCAGTTACGGCCATAAAGTGTTACACTTACGGCCGTAATGTTCTTGAGTTACGGCCTTATGTGAGTGATGTTACGGCCATAACATCTGTCATTATATAAACTGATAGGGCCGACTTTTTCCTCATTTTTTACTCCTCTCTTCTCTTCGCGTCGGGGGCGATCCTTGGAGCTAGGGTTCATCTGATTTTCAGTAAAACTCCATTGGAGAAGTATATTCAATCATCATAACATCAACCTAACACCAAATCATCCGTTGTTCATCTTTGAATCAAGGTAAAATCTCTTATTTTGGAAAATTTAGGGGTTTTCAATTTAATGTACGATTTGTTCCGTGTTGTTGATTAATCCATGATATATGTGTAATATCCTGAAATTCTACTATGATTGTTTAATGTTATTTTATCATAATTATATCGTACAGTGTTGAATCTGTACATCATGGATAAAATGATTGAAGGACTGAGACATATGTATTTGTAATATTGTCGTACTTGGTCGACAATTGCATTTGAAGATATTGTGTGTCAGGCGTATTGTATGAGAATATTATTGGAAGGAGTATGTTTATTCAACATGTCATGTGTATGTATCTAGTATGTCGAGAAAATGGACGGGAACAATTGGAATTGGCTATGTACAGCCTTATTAACGTACGCTAGCACAATGACTTAGAGCATACTAATGCAGAGAGCTTAGCGCATGCTAAAGATATAGATTAGCGCACGCTAATGGTAGACCGGTCAAAGGAAATCTTGTCTTTATTGGTTACTTTCAGCGTGTAGGACCCAGCCACATTCGGACATGTGCAGATTGTTAGGTCCACGAAGGTTAGCACACGCTATGGTTGAAGATTAGCGCACGCTAATGTTGTATTACTATAGCAAGTCAACGCCTCTATAACATATGCTATGATCTTGGTGTTACGTATGTAAATCATTGTGCGAAGAAAGGCAGTAGCCTCTAAACCTCAATAGTGCACGCTAACAAGGTAAGTTAGCACACGCTAAAGCATGTAACGTATGCTAAATAAAGATGTTAGTGCACGCTAATAATGTAAAGTATATATATGTGCAGTTGGGCATTATTCTTCATTTTCGTCAATTTCTTCCTTTGAACCGATAGAGAGAGTTCTTAGAGAGAGGTTTGAGGTTCCAAACACTTGAGTATAGTAGAGTTGATCGTCCTTAACAACATTGGAGCTCGGAATCTATTGGAATTAGATTCAACCTTGAGAATAAACCCATTTCTTCAAAAAGGTAATTACTCTTCACTTCGGGATTTCATCTTGGATTGAATATTGATGTTCCTGAGTTGATAATCATCGCATGTACGAATTGATATGTATGATTATGAGATGGATTACTGTATTATGATGATGTTGTTTTTGATATATGGATATTGATATGATTCTTGTGGTTTTGAATTGTGTTGTTTATCGTTAAGAGATGTATTGGGTGATCTCTCATTCCAATTTCAGATTTTTGATGTTGTGTTGTGGTTTAGTTCATATAATGATAAATACGAAAGTGATGTTATGATTCTTGGTGTTCTTGGTATATATTAAATCAAAGAGGAATACGTGATAGAATATAAATGGTTTTGGATATACACATAGATTTGAGGATTAGAACCAATATTGTGTTGAATATAGTGGTTGGATTCGTATGTTCTTGATAAGACATGGATTATGATGATGAGATTGAATTTGGAAAGGTTATGATTGATCTTGGAGTATGATTTTCTTAACAATCATATCCGTAATCGCAAGGTGTTTATCGGTACCTATAATACATGCCACTGCATGATGTTAGTGCACGCTAGCTGACTGGCTAACGCACGCTAAATTAGAATATTTAGCGCACGTGAATATTGAGGAATTACGTACGTAAACTATGTTCATTAGCGCACTCTATGTAATGTGACTAGCGTATGCTAAGTCAACAGACAGCATACGTATATCGTAGTTTAGCTATGAGTTCGTAAGTGTTTTGTTCAGATTGTGTTTAATCGAGATATTGTAGAACCGTTGTGTTTGTTGATTGGTTATGTCGGTTGTTGATTGTTATCGGATTATCGTGTATCGATTATTACAATAGGTTGTGATGTTTGATCGTGGATTACGATCGTTGTGTTGCGATTGAGATTGAAGAGATTGTAGATTGCTTTGGTCAGGGCTGAGGAGCTCGTAGACGAAGGCAATGGAATTGGTAACGGCTTCATCATCGTTGTGTCGGTATCGAAGCAATTTATTACTTGCTAAGTTTTTAATATTTAATAAATGGTTTCAGTTTCATTGCGTTTATGATGCATATAGCAATGATTATTATTGTGAACTCTGGAGATTTGGATTGTATGTTATTTTTCCGACTTTTGGGAGTTAAATCATAATGTATATAATTTATATTTGTTATTGGTATATTTGGGTATCGAGGGGTCTTCTCTATGTCTCGATGACTCAATGTATTGATAGTTTGGAACGAGTGAATCGATGCAGTGAATTGATGTATTAGAAGAAGCTCTTTTGCCATTTGATTCAGATGTCGGAGCGAGGGTTGAGAGAAACGAGGAGCCTAGTCAATTTGCCCTTTGCCAATTTTTCTTTTTTAGAAAATATTATAAAACTGAGCCTACTAAAACCACTTTACACATGGGCCTTTGATGCCCTCTTGCACTCTGCTACCCTGGGCGAAGGCCCAGGTTGCCCACTATATGGGCCGGCCCTGCTTTTAGTTTTCTTCATTGCTAGACCTAGGATTCTTTGGAAGGATCTGAAGGGTGAGAAGGCGGAAGAATTCAGGGAGTCTCTAACCCGTGAATGAGGTTTTTTGCGGGGGCGCGATGCTAACCTTATGTGGATCAGCATGGCCAATGCTATTAGGAGTGTGGGCGATAAGGTGGTAAGAGTTTCTTCGGGCAGGTCTAGTGGACCTAGGGAGGCATGGTGGTGGAATGAGGTTCAGAAGAAAGTTAAGGCTAAGCAAGCGCTCTTTAAGGAGATTTTGTCGGTTAGTGCCGGGGAGGAGAGAATCGCGAAGATTGTAGCTTACAAGGTGGCGAAAAGAGAGGCTAAGAAGGCAGTGGCTAAGGCTAAAAGTGAGGCATACGAGGAGATGTATAGGCGCCTAGACACCAAAGAAGGAGCGAATGCTATCTTTAAACTAGCGAAAGCTAGGGAGAGAGGCCGGCGCGACCTGGGTCCCGTTAAGTATATTAAGGATGATCTGGGCCAAGTGTTAGTGAACGATGTTGCTATTAAGGAGAGGTGGAATAGATATTTTTTTGAACTTTTCAATGAAGCAAGGGGAAGCGAATAGGCAGTGGTGCAAGGAGTTAGTCAATCTTCTGCTCGTTCGTTAAGTTCCGGTGAGAGCATCAGTAAGGAGGAAGTAAAGAGTGCCCTAATGAAGATGGGTAGAGCTAAGGCTATAGGGCCGGATCAGATCCCTATTGAGGTGTGGCTTTGTCTGGGGGGAAATAGGAGTTCAGTGGCTAGTAGAGCTGTTCAACATCCTCCTCAGAGATTCCAAGATGCCGATGGAGTGGAGGCGTAGTTTTGTAGTACCATTTTTCAAGAATAAAGATGATGCTCAGATTTGTAGTAACTATCGGGGTATTAAATTCCTCATTCATACTATGAAACTTTGGGAAAGAGTGGTGGAATGCAGGGTCAGAAGAGAAGTTGAGATCTCAGAGAACCAATTTGGCTTCATGCCGGGGAGGTCCATGACTGAGGCCATTCATCTCGTGAGACGCCTTATGGAGAAGTTTAGAGAGCGGCATAAAGACCTCCATATGGTGTTCATTGATCTAGAGATGGCTTATGATAGCATTCCGCGTGATGGTTTTTGGAGGAGCCTAGAAGAAATGAGGGTGTCGTCGCTATTCGTTAGGGTGATCCAAGACATGTACTCCCAAGCTAGGACTTGCGTTAGGACCCCTGTTGGTGACACCATGTATTTCCCGGTTGAGATAGGTCTGCACCCAAGGTCGGTGCTAAGCCCTCTTCTCTTCACTCTAATCCTTGTCATTTCGCGGGGGATACAAGATGGCATCCCGTGGTGCATGATTTTTGCTGACGACATTGTGTTAGTGGCAGAGATGAGGAGGGAGGTGAACTTGAAGTTGGAGTTATAGAGGTCTAAGTTAGAATCTCAGGGCTTGCGTGTGACCCGGTATAAGACCGAGTATCTATGGTGTAACTTTAGTGGTGAGACCAACGAGGAAATAGTAGAGGTAATGATTGCTGATCAGATCGTACCCCATACGGATAAGTTCAAGTATTTGGGTTTGATCATTTAGAAGAAGGTGAGTTTGAAGATGATGTCGCTCATCGTATCAATGTATGGTGGCTTAGGTGAGGGCAGCGTCTGGGTCCTGTGCGACAAGAAAGTCCCTCTAAAGTTGAAGGGTAAATTCTATAGGGCGGCAATCAGACCTGCAATGTTGTATGGCTCCGAATGTTGGGCGATGAAGAAGTCGCTTGAGAGCAAGTTGGAAGTGGCCGAAATGAGAATGTTACGTTGGTCGTGTGGTCGCACAGTATTGGATAGAATCCCGAATGGGGTTTTCAGGAGCGCGCTAGAAGTGGCGCCCATTTCAGCAAAAGTTAGGGAATGGAGATTGGGATGGTTTGGCCACGTCCGCAGGAGGCTCGAACGAATCAAAGGTATGGATATACAATCCATAAAACATGCTTAATAACATCATTTAACACCAATCGATTCATCAAAATCGGATTGAATATGAAATCAAGAACAAATCTCCAAAAAGTCAACTCTAGGGAAATCAAGAAAAATACCTTGATCAGACAAAGAACAATGGATTAGATGATGTTATAATCACCTAGGATGCTCCAAAACATCTTTGAATAGAGTAAAATCGGCCAAGATCACGAACCCTAGTCACCCTTGACTCACACCCGCAGAGAGAAGAGAAAGAAGTGAGAATGAGAAAAATAATCTGTTGTCCAGTTTATTTACTGGACAGCTTAGCGTGCGCTCATCAACCCAGATTAGCGTGCGCTATCAAAGCAACATCTTCCCAAAAGGCATAGTTAGCATGCGCTAATCACGAATATTAGCGTGCATTTATGAATCCCAATTTCAGTCCAGTAGCTTCTGGACTGTCTCAGAACTACCAGTTAGCGTGTGCTACTCTCACCGTAGCGTGGGCCAACTCCTGCACCTTAGCGCGCACTATAGAGCTGCATAGCGTGCGCTGCCGAACTCCTTAGTCAAATGCAGTAGCTTATGGACTATCTCGGCCTATCCAGGTAGCGTGCGATGCGTGCCACAATAACGTACGCTATCACCCGGTATTAGCGCGCGCTACACTACTGAAATTAGCATGCGCTATGCCTACCACAAAGGCATTAGGCCAGTTCCAGAAATTCAACACAACAATGGAACTCCTCGACAGGAAAACGATTATACAACAAGAATGAAATGCTAAAATATACACCAACAATCTGAATTAAACACAAATACGCGACGAAGCGCGGATACACGATCTGTATGACTTACGCAACGACAAGTCGCACACGATGAACAACAAGACACGGTACATCATACCGTACACAACATAGGGAAAATTCTCATATAATCATCAACGAAACAAAATAATCAGGGCATAACAGCCTCCCACCAGTTGGAGGCATCTCTGTCGAGAAGGTACTCAACAATAGGTACTTTCCGTTCTTCGGGGTAATCAACTGCCTCGAATATCTTTCCCATATGAAAAAACCAACCATCCCTGCCCAATGCATCCGCGGCACCAGCGAAACGAGGGGGATTCATATGAACCACTTCTCGTAGCCATTGTTTTGTGACGACATTCTGGATCACATCTGTGTTACGTTGAACCGCCTGGGTCAACTGAGTCATCCGTGTCCCTACTTGTTGCAATATAGTAGCAACACCAATGTCAATGCCATTCTCGGCAATATTCTCTTGGTCCCGCATCCAATATCCTTGACCATCTGTACCGCGGTCACGACCACAACCTCTGCCCCTCGGCATACTGAGAAGATACCCACTCAACACGATGAAACAAAACATCGTAAAACAATATACCAAAGTGCCAACTCAGCACAACATATCAACACAAGGCAACAAATAGCAACACGATAAAAATATCCACTTCGGGTAATTTCACGAATACAAAATTTGCACTATAACAATTGAAACTTACGGTCATAACTTACGGATCGCATGACCATATCAATAGAGAACTAACGACCATTATTGTCAGAATCACGGCCATAATATAACACTAATGGTAGCCACTCATTGTTAACATTCCTTTAAAAACTCCGCGAGGTATCTGTTTAAATAATATCATTTGAAATTCTTTGAATCTGTATGTCAATTTGAAAACCATTCATATTAGTGATACTCACTTCCTCAACCAACAATATCATCTGATGATATTACAGCATCGTGGCCCCGTGCCAGAACCCACAAGGCTAAAAATCATATTCGTAATCATTTCAAATATGCCAAAACTACCGATGACGTTAATATCTTTCAATTACTCAAATACTTTCCAAAACTCCCTTTTCACAACTACCATCATCAAAATCCCAAGTTCAGGGAGAAAATGCCGAAATTCGGCAGTTTTTGAAATATTCGTTAAGTCACCGCTTACATATACCAACAAAATAGGTTAGGGAATCGGTTTTACGAAATAAACTCAGGTTTGAAAAATACCAAAAGGCCATTTTTAAAGTAGACAAGCGGCGGATATAAACATAGTTAAAGATACATTTCAGCAGGAAATAATTAACATCAGACAAAATACTCGATTCCCAAAAATATGCCATAGCCAGTATCATTTGGATAACATCATATAAGCTACAAACATATCAAACCATGCCATCATAACATTTAGGTATACAACCATAATTCTCAAACCAAAATGGTAACACGACAATAATTCAAATCACTCGGCCTCACAAGCAATCGCTTTAGTTTAATCTCTAGCCTCTAACTCTTAAGCGATGATTCCATGTTACGCACACATAGCATCTTAACGTGCGCTAAGTAATTCAATTCAGCCTACAATTCAGCCCAGGTTCATTACGCACGCTAACGATAAGATTAGTGTGCACCAACTGGTTTAATACATGAATTTTTCCAATCCGAATTTAATGTTTAAGTCGAGTAAGATTTTTCATCTTTCGCTATTTATTTTTGAAAATAAAAATCACGTTTTTATTTTGGAATATAAAAGTTTCATGGTGCAAAAGAATTTTAAAATCGTGTATTCGAATTATTTGAAAATATGAACGATACGTTTAAATATCATTTCCGATAATCTTGCCAACGCGACAAAAAAAATCAACGACGGTAACGATTTACAAAAATGTCCAAAATACTTCAAAACATATTTTTTAAATACCGTCATAAGTTTTCATTCGAGAATACAAGATCGGCTCGCCAAATCCAAACAATTTTAAAAATTCACACGAAACCGCCGCTTGACCATGTCTTCAAAACTTTCTAAACTTTTGATTTCCCACAAACATACTCAAGTCTATAAAACTTTCAGAAAAGCATTCTCAAATACGCACGCAGCAGACATGATTACGAACAAAAACACATTTGCAGCAAGTAACAACAATTTGTTAAACACAACCGGTTCTCAAACATATGCCTATACATTGTCCAAGATTATCAATTCATCAAACACCATCTATATGAGTTTCTCAACAAACTATACTGTCGATATATATCTTGGAACACATTAATGCTCAAGGTTTCATATCACTCTACACCACTCGGTGTCCAATCTATCAATATCCAGTTCAATGCACATGTAATATGCCACGAGTGTCTAATACGAATTCCATCTTCGTGACATGCATGTAAACAGAGTCATGAAATGAAGATAACAGATAGAAAAAGGAGACTTACATCCACAAGTCGCACGAAGATGATGGCTGCACCACGATACTAATCACAACCGACAACTCAGACGACACGTCGCGACACGATTCATTCAGACAAAATCCGACAAGACAAGACTCAACAATACTCAACTTGACCCGACAGCCTAGGTTTCCAGAACCTAAGCTCCGATACCATATTGTGTAACACCCCCAACCCGTTCGGGAAAATTACAGCGCCGCAGACCCTCTTAAAGAGGATCTACTAGGCTAGATACCAAAACAAGACATCACATCTCATGTCAGAATGGCTAAATATTGATTCAATAGACCGATATGGTCTTTCATCGATAACATTCAACTTAAACTTCATATACTTCTCTATTACAAAACTCATACCCGCACAGGGGTAAAAAATACAACAACACTCCCATAAGACGGGAGAACATAACAGCGGAAAGTATAATACGATTCGACCAACAAAACCCAATACTGGCCTTCATGTGATTAGTATCATTTATCTTCCCTCATCATTCATACCGATCCCGTGTTTTGCTCCTCAATAGCCTGCACGAACCTGAATGCAATACAGACATCCATCCCCTGATTTCTCGGGGATTAGCAAAATTCCACTATTTTGCTAGTGCAAGTATAAAGTGCAAATACGAGCCATACACAATCATATTATAGGAACATAATAATCTGAGCCAAATGATGGTAAATAACTAAGAGTCACAGATAATCAATGGTAAATAAATGTAATCGTACAATTCAAGATCGGTCCGGACTAACTAAATCTCATATCGTTCCATTTCAATACATATGTGATTAACCATGGAACTACACCGAAGGCAACGGAACCCTCCGAGGACTCGTCAGTCCGTCCCAGAGTGGTTAAACCAAGAATATTCGTGGAACCAAACCAAAGGCAACGGAACCCTCTGAGGACTTGTCAGTCCGTCCCAGAGTGAATATATACAATCAATCATACTCAAGACTAGTATTCCGGAGTAACTAAGTCTCATTGTACGTCATATTTCATTTATATGCGTGGTTAACCATGGAACCGCACCAGAGGCAACGGAACCCTCTAAGGACTCGTCAGTCCATCCCAGAGTGAATATATACAATCGCACTCCACGAGGAGATATATTTCCCAACAATGCCGAATAGTATTACTTCCTTACAAAGGAGTCAACAACATTACAACGCAACATTACGCACTCACCCAACTTATACACATTCCAACATACAACCCTTAACAAGGGAAGAGAGAGAGAGAGAGAACTTTTATAACCACACAATACGAAGACAACATATTCCAATTCACAACCACGATATAGCATATCCATAGCACTCATTCATTCCTAAAACACATAAAGGTATTAGTGAAGGACTCTTTTTGAATATATATATTATTTCTCTTGAAGGTTTATGTTAGAAAATCAAATTTACGCACATAGTCGATTACCAAATCGTTATATCCGTGAAAAAAAAATGTATGGGCAAGATACTTGCCTCGATATCTGCACACAAATTCTCCGAAGAACATGGCTCAACCGAAAAGCCTCGAAAACCGACAATCTCCGTGAGAAAACAACAACGACCCGATTACTACGCATATATAAAACCAAAAGGAACGGGAACGCACCCAACACTCGAAGGGAAACCATTGAGACATTTAATCGAACGTTAAATGTTCACGGTTCCTCAAGTATATTAAATCATCAATCGGGTCGAACGAATCGAAGGTATGGATATAAAATCCATAGAACAAGCTTAACATCAACAGTTAACACCAATCGATTCATCAAAATCGAATTGAATATGAAATCAAGAATAAATCTCCAAAAAGTCAACTCTAGGCAAAACAAGAAAACTACCTTGATCCGTCGAAGAACAATGGATTAGATGATGTTATAATCACCTAGAATGCTCCAAAACACCTTTGAATAGAGTAAAATCGGCCAAGATCACGAACCCTAGTCGCCCTTGACTCACACCCACGGAGAAAATAAATAGTTGTCCAGTTTATATACTGGACATCTTAGCGTGCGCTAATCACCCCAGATTAGTGTGCGCTAACAAATCCCAATTTCAGTCCAGTAGCTTCTGGGCTGTCTCAGAACTACTAGTTAGCATGCGCTACTCTCACCATAGCGTGCGCCAACTGCTCCACCTTAGCGCGCGCTATATAGTTGCATAGTGTGCGCTACCAAACTCCATAGTAGAATGCAGTAGCTTCTGTACTGTCTCGGCCTATCCAGGTAGCGTGCGCTGCGTGCCACAATAACGTGCGCTATCACCTGGTATTAGCGCGTGCTACACTACTGAAATTAGCATGCGCTATGCCTACCACAAAGGCACCAGGGCAATTCCAGAAATTCAACACAAAAACGGAACGCCTCGACAGGACAACGATTATACAACAGGAATGAAACACTAACAGATACACCAACAATTCGAATTAAACACAAATACACGACGAAGTGCTAACACACGATCTGTACGACTTACGCAACGACAAGTCGCACACGACGAACAACATGACACGGTACATCATACCGTACACAACAGAGGGAAAATTCCCAAATAATCATCAATGAAACAAAATAACTACAATCGACAAATAATTTAAAGTAACTGGAAATGGAAATCTCAGGTATTACAATTGGTTCGGCTGTGACCAAACCTCATTTAGTGATGTCACCAGTGTTAGAGTTGTATACTGCAAAGCATACTTTATGTTTGTATTACCTTATTTCCCTGTAACTACCTATGAGAATATTGATTACATTTAATGTAACACCCCCAAATCTCATTGGGTTATTACAGTGCCATAGACCCCACACCCGGAGATCCACCAGGCGAAACATGACTAAATTACATTAAATTAACCAACAAGGAAGATCAAAGTCCTTATCATGATATCTAACACAATATTTCGATAAGGAATTTCAACTACAACGATGGGCCTACATGGGCAAAATAAAAATACAACAACATCCACGAGCATCTGCTCGGGTAATACATATTGACAAAGACTCACAACCTGTAGAACACTCCAACTGACTGACCAACATGAACAACTCGGATTAGTATCGCTCGAATGCCTCGTCGCCATCGTCATGCCCCTGTGTCTCAACTCTCTCCTCGCAAGCACCTAAAACATGAAAACATTTTCTGCCCCCATGGGGTCAGTCACCCAGATAATGAACATCAAATACATGTATAACATGATATGCATCCAAAGGCAGAATGAAACGGTACAATAATGATAATGATACGAGATGCTCACAAACCAATGTAAGAATCGAGCATTCGTGAAACACTATGCCCACGGCATACTATTAATACATGCTCAACCTGTTAGAACATAAGCGCCCAACGGCGAATCATCGATATAGAACACCACAATGAATTACAAGAAGCTGGAACAAACCAAATTGAATTAAATATGAATCACAATGTCCAAAGGCTCCAATGAAATACCAAGACATCACAAAGGTCTGAAAGTCATGCAGCCGAAGCTGTAAATGCACAAAATCACCTGAAAGTTACTCAGTCGAAACTGTAAATCATCATGATGGCCCGAAGCCAAAATAGCCCGAAGCTGTACCAATGAATGCCGAAGCCACGGCACGAAGCCGTATCACAATGAAACCATCAAATGGCCGTGACCTACTGAACTGTAGGTGTTGGGAACCAACCGCGAAGGTTCAAGCCCCAAGCTTACCCATAATGAAATCACCTAGTGACCATGACCTACTGAGTTGTAGGTGTTGGGAACCAACCGCGAAGGTTTAAGGCCCAAACTTACCCATAATGAAATCACTCAGTGGCTGTGACCTACTGAGTTGTAAGTGTTGGGAACCAACCGCGAAGGTTCAAGACCCAAACTTACCCATAATGAGCACTAGCCTAGACTAGCCTCCAAAACACAATTAATCACAAACAGCAACGATCCAAAGATTACCGAATTCACAAGATTGATAGGGTGCTGCCTTGAGTCGGCCAACACCACAGCAATGACTCACGGATGGGCACCGTCCTCGGCCGTCCCAATTCAAGACCTCGATTACCTTAGAATGGCCAATCGATAAAAATGATACAACGGATGGGAACTATCCGTGATAATCCCAATTCAATACCTCGATTGCCTTAGAACGACCAATCGATAACAACGATGCAATGGATGATTCAATACCTCGATTGCCTTAGAACGGCCAACCGATAATAATGATCCCATGAATGATTGAACACTTCTATTGCCTTAGAACAGCCAATCGATAACAATGATATAAAGGATGATTGAGTACCTCGATTGCCTTAGAATGACCAATCGATAATAATGATACAATGAATGTCTCGGCACCTTTAATCAGTTACCGATGACGAAGATGAGAACAAATACGCAAATGCCTTCAATCGTCTGATATAACATGAATGACAGGACGCCAACATTAATAACAATGATTACCGCAATGTCTTAGATCGACATCAATATTAACAACAACAATCGATACATCGATACTGCGAATCGGCTATCGACAATAACATTAACAACCAGTATCCCAATGCCTTGAACTAGCCATTAATGAACAATAATAAACATTTGGCATAATTGCCGAAGAATATTGTATCGAACGATCCCGTAATATCAATGAATTCATGAAGAGACTAAGTCTCGAAATGATACAACACATTCATACACATATATGATAACATTAATATCATTGACTAGTATAAGTATAAAACTTGCCTCAAAACGGAAGCGAGAAAGTCCTTCCACGATCAACGTCCTAAATGGAAATACCGGCCACTCGAACAACCTTGAATAAAACAAGTACCAACAATTCGCTTAGTATATGAATCAAGCATGATCACAACCAACTCAAAAGTCGATACAACTCTACCCAAAATTCATTGGGACATTAAAACAAACACGTTGTAAACAATCTCCTATTGTTTACAACGAATCCCAATTATACCGAAAACCAACCTCCAATGAGTGATTCAATCCAACAAAACATCATTAATACCATAAATAATCCAATAGCAATACTCCATTCAAGATTACGACAACATATAGTCGAAACCCCCAAACTTCCAAAGTCAACACCCAAGGTGTTCTTGAACAAATCCCCAAATGTTAAAAAATTCCGAAAATTACCTCAATGAATCTGTAGAAATACATGTATCCAAGGTATATAATTCATATCTAACATATTCCAACATAATATCAAGCTAAATTGAAGAGATCAGAAGTAAAACACTCAAGTTTCGAAATTCTAGATCCAAGAGATGTTTACCTTGATTTAGTGTGTTAGAAAGGATTGAATGATGATTAATCCGACTTAGAAGCTTGAAAATGATGATAGGTGATTCTAGATCGAAGAACCCTTCACCAAAAGTCCAAAATCGCCCAAAACGGACGGGAGGAGGAAGAGAGAAGTGAAAATGACAAAATTGGACTGAACTGTCCAATTTATACTGATCCCAGTTTAGCGTGTGCTATGTCCTGATATTTAGCGTGCGCTAGCGGGTTACTGGGCAGTACAGTGAGCTCTAACAGCTTCATTAGCATGCGCTACGAAATTGGTAGCATACATTAACGCCTTCCGATAGCATGCGTTAACCCAAAATGTTAGCGTACGCTAAATTATGTTCGATGCCCAGCACCTAGAGTCCAGAACCTACAATCCTCTGCCTTGGTCGCATTAGCGTGCGCTATTCTCATGACTTAGCGTGTGTTACCAGCATAGTTAGCGTACGCTACTTACCACTCGTAGCGTGCGCTACGAATTTCCCAAATCAGCCTAGTACCTTCTGGACTGTCTGCCTCTCTAGCGCTAGCGTGTGCTAATATTGAGGGATAGCATGCGCTACCAGTTAGCGCGCGCTAACAAGAGTACCTAGGGTGTGCTACCTCACACGGGATACCAAAAATGTTGATGATGATGACAAAATTCGCATCTCGATCTCCAACAGTGATGAATGACAAATGATAACTTATACACGATTCCAAAGTACGCCAAACGATGGTCACAACTGAATGAATATGAATGATGAATGGTTATTACTGAGTGAAAAAATTTCTGAGTGACAATTACTGAATGATAATCAATGAATTCACAATCGGGTATTACATACCACCCCCTTAAAAGAGTTTCGTCCCCGAAACTAAGGGTACACAGCTCGGGATATGAACTATCCATCAGGATCTGAAAACAACATCTCCAGGAATACTCCTCAACACGAAACACTCCGTCGGATACCAGCCAGAAAGTCGTACCAACCGCATGATTCGAACACCGGCGTACACATCCCGAGGGAGCCGCTCACTGTACATGTCTACAATCTATCGATGTACACTTCCCCATCCTTATCGGCTTCGAACGTCCACGCAAGCACTGACTTGCGCCTCAAAAGAAAAGCAACAACGCACATATAGTCCTTGGAACCATAACAATCGTACGCCAAAGTTCTCGTGACTTGACGTCTCGAATTACCATGAACAATTACCCAGATTATCACAAACTCTCGAGTACAACACTAAAGGGAAGAAATCCCAACCAATGACCCAAATCTCAATATTCTCAATTATCATAGTTACAAGATAAATCGACAACAGATGGTTCACAACCACAATACTATGATGCTGGATAAGTTAAACAGTAATCCGGAACACAAGTCTACATCTCAAATATACCCAACATCGATATCCTCCAGATCATCGATCCCCTCGATCTCATTGATTCAAGGAAGAACCAAATCTGAACTCACCGCTTAATATGATTCCGGAAGGTCACAAAAATGAGAGTGAGTACGATGAATGATAAATGACTAGAAATCCGACAAGAATCAAGAATGACTCACCGAGGTGAATTAATAACGCAATGATTGATAGCTCAAATGAAGTGATTGGAACCGTTGTTCCTCGTGAATTGAATGATCAGTTTGATAACTACAAGTCTTAACATGATTGATGTATGATGAATGAATTACATGAATGAATGAATGACAACGAAATGAATGATTATCCTATTACTGAGCAAGAATTAACTTGTTCAAAACCGGTGATGAATGTCCTTACCTCTGGCTCTAGAAGCCTGATAGGACCCCTTCGATGATGCATGGGCTGGAGTAACAAAATCCCTCGAGGCTTGTGAGCTCTCTCGAGATCTACCGGCACTAGAACTCCTGCAGTATTTCCGTAGGTGTCCCTGCCTCCCACGCAGAAAAAGCTGAAGGATGCTTCCGAGTAAGCTCCTTGATCAAAAGCTCTACTCCAAGAGCCTTCTCGATGAAATCACTAGGTGAATTACAATTGTGATTGAACAACTGCATCATCAACTGTAGATTTAGCCTCATGCTAAAATATTTGATCTTATCTGCCTTAGTACGGATAACAGACGAAGCAAACTGAAGAATTCTCTGAAAATTCTTAGCAATGACAATAACACCCTCGTCCCCGACGGGTTCGGGGTTCAAAACCTCTGATAACTTGGCGTCACGAAGTGGAGCTGGATAATACCTCTCTAACATGAGAGTCTTGAACTTGCTCCAAAGACAATCACGATCGGTGGGTTTCACAGAAAGACACCAAGTAGTAAGGCGCTACTGCCACTTTACTCGTTTCCGGACACTGAACCATGTCGAAGAGTTTATCACAATGCTCAAGCCAATGAACAATATCAGCTGGTTCTGATTAGCCCTCAAAAGTAGGCGGCCTATGACGAGAGATATTGCCAATAATCTGACTCACTCCTCTAGTCTGTCTAAGAAATGGCACCTGGAATCCCTGCTGCGGTGGACCATGAACCATCGAGGTATGTATGTTCTCCACCATCTGCGTCATCTGAGCCATCTGGGCCATCATGCCCTACATAAATATGAATGGGTCAACCCGAACACCTTCCGAGTGAGCTGCATCTTGGGTACGACTCCCTGACATTGACTGATTATCTGACAGTGAATGAGTAGCATCGCTAACTGTTGAGCCAATGTTATCCCTCGCATTCGCGCGGGTATTCACATGAGGTCCCGGGTTCCGGCCCGCACCGCGGCCTCTTCCCCTGCGTCCTCTGACAGCTCTATCCATACTGAAGTAGGAAAGTCACATGATGATTATAGATCCTGCATGAATATTGCATCACGATCACGTTACTGAATGATAACAATGAGCACACACGCTCTAACACAATGAATGCACTATTAATGTAATAAAATAATCGTCAATATGATGCCGGGATATGATAAGATCGCACGAAAGATCAAGTGAGGTGACCTGATTATCTAATGAAATTCCTGAAATGATTACCTTGAACAAGTTAACATGATTGATAATTCAATCCACAAGATCACAACTGAGCCATGAGATTGACTGAGTGATTAATGAATTAACATGATCGATCAGATCAAAATGACGATTGAGGATTATTGACTGGTGAATGAGTTGATCCTTATCGCTTACACAGGTCACAAGTGCTCTAAAACAATTAGTCATGAATCAATCGTAACATTAATATCACATATATGTTTCAACAAAGCATGTATAATTAATGACATGATGAATGTATGAACATAAATAGAATCGAGTCCTAACACAGGTCATACGAAGCTTCGAGGTCTCGCGATACTAGTCTTCACTGAGGATGACTAGATGAATGAATGACTTATGCAGTCGTACAAATATCACGACTTACAAAACCCGACTGTCCAGATTGTCATAACCTGATAGTCCCACTACTACCGCGTTGGTAGAGCCACATAACTCACATATCAGAATATCTCATAACCCAACGGCTCTGATACCATCTTCTGTAACATCCCCAAATCCCATTGGGTTATTACAATGCCGTGGACCCCACACCCGGAGGTCCACCAGGCGAAACATGACTAAATTACATTAAATTAACCAACAAGGGATATCACAGTCCCTACCATGATATCCGACACAATATTCTGATAAGGAATTTCAACGAAAACGATGGGCCTACATGGCCAAAATAAAAATACAACATCCACGAGCATCTGCTAGGGTAATACATATTGACAAAGACTAACAACCTGGAGAACACTCCAACTGACTGACCAACATGAACAACGCGGACTAGTATCGCTCCAATGCCTCATCGCCATCGTCATGCCCCTGTGTCTCAACTCTCTCCTCGCAAGCACCTAAAACATGAAAACATGTTCCGCCCCCACGGTGTCAGTCATCAAATACATGTATAACATGATATACATCCAAAGGCAGAATGAAACGGTACAATAATGATAATGATACGAGATGCTCACAAACCCATGTAAGAACCGAGCATTCGTGAAACACTATACCCACGGCATACTATTAATACCTGCTCAACCTGTTAGAACATAAGTGCCCAACAATGAATCATCGATATAGAACACCACAACGAATTACACGAAGATGGAACAAACCAAATTGAATTAAATATGAATCACAATGCCCGAAGGCTCCAATGAAATACCAAGACATCACAAAGGTCTGAAAGTCGCGAAGCCGAAACTGTAAATGCACAAAATCACCTGAAAGTTACTCAGCCGAAACTGTAAATCATCCCGATGGCCCGAAGCTATACCAATGAGGGCCGAAGCCACGTCACGAATCCATATCACAATGAGGGCCGAAGCCACGACAAGAAGCCGTATCACATTGAAACTATCCAATGGCCATGACCTACTGAATTGTAGGTGTTGGGAACCAACCGCGAAGGTTCAAGCCCTAAACATACCCATAATGAAGTCACCCAGTGACTGTGACCTACTGAGTTGTAGGTGTTGGGAACCAACCGCGAAGGTTCAAGACCTAAACTTACCCATAATGAAATCACCCAGTGATCGTGACCTACTGAGTTGTAGGTGTTGGGAACCAACCGCGAAGGTTCACCACCCAAACTTACCCATAATGAGCACTAGCCTAGACTATCCTCCAAAACACAATTAATCACAAACGGCAATGATCCAAAGATTACCGAATTCACAAGATTGATAGGGTGCTGCCTTGAGTCGGCCAACACGACGAAAATGACTCACGGATGGGCACCGTCCTCGGCGGTCTCAATTCAATACCAAGATTGCCTTAGAATGGCCAATCGATAAAAATGATACAACGGATGGGAACTATCTGTGATAATCCCAATTCAATACCTCGATTGCCTTAGAACGGACAATCGATAACAACGATGCACTGGATGATTCAATACCTCGGTTGCCTTAGAACGGCCAACCGATAACAATGATCCCATGACTGATTGAACACTTCAACTGCCTTAGAACGGCCAATCGGTTACAATGATACGAAGAGTAATTGAGCACCTCGATTGCCTTAGAACGGCTAATCGATAATAATGATAAAATAAATGCCTTGGCACCTTCAATCGGTTACCAACGACGAAGATGAGAACGAATACGCAAATGCCTTCAATCGTACGATATAACATGAATGACAGGACGCCAACATTAATAACAATGATTACCACAATGTCTTAGATCGACATCAATATTAACAACAACAGTCGATACATCTATACCGTGAACCGACTATTGACAATAACATTAACAACGAGTATCCCAATGTCTTGAACCGGCCATTAATGAACAATAATAAACATTTGGCATAATTTCCGAAGAGTATCGTATCGAACGATCCCCTAATATTAATGAATTCATGAAGAGACTAAGTATTGGAATGATACAACACATTTATACACATATATGATAACATTAATCTTATTGACTAGTACAAGTACAAAACTTGCCTCAAACCGGCGGCGAGAAAGTCCTTCCACGACCAACGTCCTTAGTGGAAATACTGGCCGCTCGAACAACCTTGAATAACACAAGTACCAATAATTCGCTTAGTATACGAATCAAGCATGATCATAACCAACTCAAAAGTCGATACAACACTACCCAAAATTCATTGGGGCATTAAAACAAACACGTTGTATATAATCTCCCATTGTTTACAACTAATCCCTATTATACCGAAAACCAACCTCCAATGAGTGATTCAACCCAAGAAAACATCATTAATACCAACAATAATCTAATAGGAATACTCCATTTGAGATTACGACAACATGTAGTCGAAACCCCCAAACTTCCAAAGTCAACACCCATGGTGTTCTTGAACAAATCCCCAAATGTTCAAAAATTCCGAAAATTACATCAATGAATCCGTATAAATACATGTATCCAAGGTAGATAATCCATATCTAACATATTACAAAATAATATCAAACTAACTTGAAGAGATCGGAAGTAAAACACTCAAGTTCCGAAATTCTAGATCCGAGAGATGTTTACCTTGATTTGGTGTGTTGGAAAGGATTGAATGATGATTAATCCGACTTAGAAACTTGAAAATGATGATAGGTGATTCCAGATCGAAGAACCCTTCACCAAAAGTCCAAAATCGCCCAAACCGACGGGAGAAGGAAGAGAGAAGTGAAAATGACGAAACTGGATTGAACTGTCTAATTTATACTGATACCAGTTTAGCGTGCGCTATGTCATGATATTTAGCGTTCGCTAGCGGGTTACTGGGTAGTCCAGTGAGCTCTGACTTCTTCGTTAGCATTGGCTACGAAGTTGATAGCATACGCTAACGTCTTACGATAGCGTGCATTAACCCAAAATGTTAGCGTACGCTAACTGATGTTCGATACCCAATACCTGGAGTCCAGAACCTATTGTCCTCTGCCTTGGTCGCGTTAGCGTGCGTTATTCTGATGCCTTAGCATGCGTTAGCAGCACAGTTAGCATATGCTACTTACCACTCATAGCATGCGCTAATAATTTCCCAAATCAGCCCAGTACCTTCTGGACTATCTGCCTCTCTAGCGCAGGGTGCGCTAATATTGAGCGATGGCGTGCGCTACCAGTACTCAGTTAGCGTGCGCTAACAAGAGTACCTGGCATGCGCTACCTCACACGGGCTACCAAAAATGTTGATGATGATGACAAAACTCCCGTCTCGATCTCAAACAGTGATGAATGACAAATGATAACTGATACACGATTCCAAAGTACGCCGAACGATGGTCACAACTGAATGAACATGAATGATGAAAGGTTATTACTGGGTGAAAAAATTTCTAAGTGATAATGCTGAATGATAATCAATGAATTCACGACCGGGTATTACATTTAATCACATATTTTGCATATTTATTCACGTTATGGTTATGCAAATGAAATATTTGATTATTTTATATTTTATATAATGTGGTGTGTTGGTGTCACATGGAAGATCACATTATTGGTGCCTTATATAATAATATAATAGTTTACAACCTATATAATTATTAGACAAATTATGTGAAAGGTTGTAGTGTATGCTTGAGATTAGTTGGTCTTGACTATTGACATGCATTAGCGTATTTGCATATGTAGAACGGTATCGAAGTGAGATAGTGTCTTCTGTACTGACTGTAAGAAGAATGTAAATCTCTGATAATTATTATTTCTTAATTCTAACTATATAATTTCAATTGTGTATTTATAATATTTATTGCTCAGATTTACCATGGGTGAGAGTCAAAGTGATTGACTCAACAAGCTTCGTATATTGGACAATAATATTATTTATATGAAAATTATTATTACTAAAAATCGTGTCCCGACTCGTGTGGATTGATGATGTCCCCTGGAGGAGCTCGACAATGATTATTATATTAAACCCTACAGGTGGATTTAATTTCGATATAATAATAATATTCGAGTGGTACTACTCTTAGATAATATATTAATTAATTAAACCTGTCAATAGCTTAAAATTAATTAATGAATATTAAATATCTTAACACAGAAAATAATATATTTAAATAAGGAGCCCGATGTCGTAAATTGGAATTTGGGTAGGAAGTGTGTCACGCCCCCACACCGGGGTTGGACGAGAACGCGACAGTTAACGTAATAAATAACGTTGGTGATAATATATTCCAGTAAAGCATACATATGCAGATCTCAGCCCGGTGAACTAAGATTGGTTATTCTATAGAAAAGAAATATTCAAGAGTACAGCGGAATTATTACATTAAGTGCAAAAGAGTACATCGGAAACCAAAATACATTTTGACACAGGAATAAAAAGAAGCATTAAAGCAGTATCATAATTCCTACATCTTGGCAATACTTTGAGGACGGTCTTCAGTGGTCGTCAGCATCTGTGTCTTCTTCCTCTTGGTTCTCTTTATCTAGTGGGGTTTTAGAAAACCAATTCAAAATGGGGTGAGAATAATGGATTCTCAGTGAGTCGGGGTTTGATATTTAATGATTTTATTATTTAATAAACATTATGTTTCTCCCACTTTTGAAAAATAGTGTTGTTTAAAAACTGGTGCAAGTTTTCAAGAAGAATATTATGAATTATGATATGAATGTATAGTCAATCTCCGTAGATTGCTGTTGAGTATGAAGAATGTACGGCGTCGAGCGCCCAATGAGTATTTAGCTTTGGGAGGCCGTCTACATGACTAATCCCTTAGCCTTATTTTAACGTCTTAGACTGTTATCAGTGTTTGACCTTCGACTATCGCCATGACCTTTGGTTTGATAAAGGTAGCCCTGGGCGTTTGTCGGACCATCACTATAACATTGGTCTTTGAGCTTTATCGCTATCACGCTTGGTGACGTGCTGCCTTATCTCTTATCTGGGCTCGATATGTCCTTAGCTTGGGTCTATGCCCGGATCATATCATAATCGCAACTATAGCCGAATTCTACGACCCGGTCACCTTAGGATCACTCCGTCCTTCGGCTTCAAGGGAATAGGATACGACGGTAGCTTTGCCTAGAACCGCAACCACGTTGCTCGATTCATGACTTGGACTAACTGCCCCTCATGCCTATAAATAGAAAAAGGGACTCTAGAGATACTCGTACGGACTCTAGCGGTGGATCCCGCCCGAAGGTCGTAGCACTTAGCTCCGCACAACACTTACTCCCGATTTCTATTGAATAACAATTATTGTCGTGATTAACAACGATTATGCATATTATAAGATATCAATATGATTATTTGATAGTAAATGGACTTGGATAAACTAGAGGAATTAGTTCAACCGGTTAATGATTAGATTGCTATTGTGCGAGTCTTAGCATAATCTTATAATAAACTCATAAACTTGAATAGTTCGGTACGGAATATTTATACGTCCGAAAATTATCTATTTTATTGTGAAAAGTCCGTTATGATGCGAGGATTGAATGTCAGAAGCTGCATGAAAGTTTTACCTTTCGAAAATTACAATTCTGCCCTTCCGTCTTTTAAGTTCTATCATTATTTTTACTAAAATATTATAAATTTGATTAAGTCGGAACGGTTTGATTGTACGTCCGAAAATTATGAACTTTATAGCGAAAAGTCCGTTATAATATAAGGTTTTGAGATCAGAAGTTGCATGGAGATTTTTCCTTCCAGAAATTACAATTCTTCCCTTTCGAAATTAAAGTACTATTATTATTATTATTTTTTTTATTAAGTTTTGTCTTATAATTTTTGGTTAATTGGTTTGGATTCATTTAAACTCCAAAAATTATGAATCCAGTTGAGATTTGAACCTTATGATTTGTACTTTTAGATTACGTTCAGTTTTAATTTCTATTCTCTTAAAAAATATAATTTCACCCCTTCATTTTGCCTTAATCGGTATTTTAGTATTCTTGTCATATCTTTTTTATTTTTTATCGGATTGACCTCAAACTTTTGGGGTAAGCTATTTATGTTATTATGAGTCCAGAGATTTGAACTTTTCTGGAAATTTATTTTGGAAATAGTAATTTTCTGTAAATTATAGTTTTGACCTCAAATTCTTAAAATTTATATTTTGCCCCGACTTTCTATTTTAATAAATTCCGATTTAGGTGAAATTTTATATAGAATTTATTTTTGATATATTAAGACTTACTTTCCGGATATAAGACCAGAATTATGGAATTTAATAATTTTACCACAAAATTTATCTTAATTAAATTATTTTAGTTATCCTTCGAATTTAGGTTCGAATTATCAAATCTCCCGGTGACTAATTATTCTCTTACCATAGTCCAGTATATACTCATATATTTTTGGGATTTTAATCCCCAAAGGTCAGATTTGTCATATTCAACCAAAATTTTCATCAATGAATTAATTTGCACATATAATCAAAATATGACAAACTAAAATTCAACAAATATCATGATCATTACATGCATGGTAATGAATGTCATTTTAATCAAGTATATATAGATAAAGTTATAATACTTGCATGCACCATATGTATTTAACTTATATTAATTTTGAATAAGAGAAAAGAAAGAAAACAATTTTACCCACCTTAGTTATTGGAGTTGTGTAGGAAATTAGGTATTAGGCTAGTCGAATCAACTCTCCCTTGATCTCTCCTATTTTCGGCCAACATAAACACCATGAGAGTTCATGATAGGACATGGTTTACATTTTTGTATGTATATATGTTAATATATAAAATGATGAACTTACCTTCTTGAGTTTGGGCCTTTGTTCTTCTTCTCTTCTTCTTTCTTTCCCTTCTTTTTTTTTCTTCTTCTTCTTGTTGGATTCTAGTTGAATCAAGGCATGAGAAAAGGAGCACTAGTTACAAGATGATGTCTTGCATGAGGAGGACATGAAGACTCTAGATGTCATCCTCCTCCCACTTGGCCGCCCATTTTGTGTGTCTGTGTGTTGTATATATATTTTTTTGTATTTTAAGTGTGTAGAATATTAATATAATTAGTTGGGTATTTATTTAATTGTAAATGGATTAAGTAGTTGGGATGGACATTCAATCATAATTCCAAGACTTAGGAATTTTATTAGGTTAGGTTTGAGTTCATTAGTGAGTTTATATTAGTAAATGTTGGTACACGTAGCCCATTACGTGAATCAATATTCTACTTTAACTTTCAATTAATTTATTATTTACGAAACAATTAAGTAAAATAAAATGAAACTAGATGTAGATTATATTATATCATAACAAATGTAATTAAAATACATCATGATATAATAAATCATACATGTAGTGAGCTATCGAATTTAGAGGGTTCTACAAAGTGCAATATTAACTCTTTAGTGGACTGAGTTGATATTAGTGAACTCAACCATATTAGGAAAGGGATTACTATGGAAAGTTGGGTTGCACTAGGAGTCCTAACCCTAATCCTCCTTAAGATCCCTAAAGTAGTCCAAAACCTATAAATAGAACATCTAAAGGGGATTTCGGCCGTGACATTATTGAGAGACTTGAGAGATCGATTTTTTTTCTTGTGATTAATTGTGGATCTTGACTTGTGTCTTTGATTCCACAGTTTAGATAACACATCAATTTTGTAAGAGTGTTTACATAATACTAGAAAAAAAACAAAGAAAAATCGAGTGACTCCCAAGAGCAAATAATCGGCCGATTCACTTTTGTCCAAGCAAGATTTGGTAGCTCGTTGCCTACACAATATCCGGATTAAGGCGAGTCATACTCTAGAAGATCTAAAGGTAAAAATACAAGAAGATCGAGGAGCAAGCAACCACTACGCTTCCAAAGGTAAATATCCTATGACCTTTGATCTAGATTAGGATATTTGATTTACCAACACATTTATTTAATATATAATAAATAATATTTAAATTACTTATTAATCTTAGTAGTTAATTAATTAGCTTGCCTGAGTAGGTTTTGTGCTCGCGGATGCGTAAAATGCTTTAATCAAAAAAAATTCCAAGTTCGCTTCTGTTGCGTTTTATTTCAAAAGATTCAGTACTTTCTTCTGTAAAAAATTCTCCTTCACTGCTAATATCTTCCAGGCTATCTCCAACTTGATAATCGGGATGAACGTTTTCGTTGTATGCTATCAAAGTTCTTACAAGGGACCTACGGCCCTGCATAGAATAGAAAACAGTTAAGCGCACCTTATGTGAAAAAATAAGAACAAGAAGAATTAAAAATGCAAAAATAATGAAATATAAAATCACAAGATATAAATGACACGTCTTCAGTGTAACTATCGCAAGTGCATGATATCGTATCAAGTAGTAAGTGGACTTTTTGAGTCCGATTTATCGATCTCACGAGGAAGTTAGGTTATATATTGAATTATACACTATTTAACTATTTGTTATAGAGATTTATATGATTGAAACACACAACTTAAGAGTTTGGTTTGACAATTGCAAAGAAAATGCTATATTAGTTCTAATAATCAAGGAAATGAAAGATTGCACTAATAATAAATTAATAAAAGATAAAATAAAATAGTTGGGATTACAAACTTAGCTCATCATTAGTTATAGAAGATGTATAGGAGATCATAAGGTAAATTTACTTATTATGTTGTGTAGATTCGATTTTCCTTAAAAAGACGGTTCCTCTTTCGAACTATAAAACGCCCCATATATATTGAATCAATCCACTATATTTCTATGTTGATTGGCTTCAATACATAGCATTAGGTTTTATGAAAATAACTCAAAGAATCATCTAAGGTCTAGAGGTATATTTCTATCCCCTAGAACAACTTAGAGTGAAGATCATTTGATCTAATCAAATATATTTTCTTTCGAAACATATGAAGACCATAAATATCGTCATTTATTGGCGAAATAAATAAAGATTGGTAAAACAATGAAAATCACACACAATAATAAGTAATTCATTATAGATCTTTATACAAACATAAATAACATGACTAACCTTGTTTATAATCCCAACTTAAGGAACTTAGCCCATTAAGGGTTTATTCAACATATTACAAGCTTTAATGGTCATTAATAGTTGAAAAAGGGAAAGAATTGATCCTAACTCCCTTAATAGATAAAGGAGAAAGAAACAATAAATTCCCTCAACAACATAAGCTAAACCACCCTTACAAAATTCACTCAAGAACACAAGTGTGTTCTTCACATAAAAAGAAAAAGTATTACAAAGTGAGAAAATAATAAGATGAATATGAATGATGAATAATGATGGATCTAAGGGGTCTATTTATACACCTAAAGTCATCAAATAGCTCCAAAACTCCAGCATTATTACATTAGATCGGATCAATGCTAGCCATCCCCTCAATAATAGACCAAAAGTATAAAAAATTAGACAATGATCAATAATCTGTCAAGAGTTACGGCCGTAACTTGCAGATATTACGGCCGTAACATTGAGTCATACGGCCGTAACTAGAGGTGGCCCATGAACCGAACGTTCGCGAACTGTTCGTGAAAAACCTCGGTCAACGGCGAGTTCGAGTTCGGTTTGACCGAACCGAACATGTTCGCGAATATGTTCGAGTATTTTCGAACCAAATATCGAATATTTTATATTTTGATCGGGTGTTCGCGAACTGTTCGCGAACATTAATATATATATATATATATATATATATATATATATATATATATGATATGGCACGAACAGAAACAATTGAACACAAACGAACCGAATACGAATAATAAAAAATATGTCGAACCGAACTCGAACACTAATTTGTAATGTTCGTCGAACATAAACACGAACCGAACACTTCACGAACCCAACGAACGAACGGTCAATAACACCAAAAGCTCGGTTCGTTCGGTTCGTGTCCACCCCTAGCCGTAACTTTCAGGTGTTACGGCCGTAACATTGCTTCGGCTCTTTGTACACTGGTTGCTTTGTGAGTTACGTTTTCAGCCCAGAATTTCTTAGACTTTGCGTTTTTGCCCCAAATCTTCTTCGGATGATAATTTTTGATATTTAACTCTGATTTTGAATCCAAAAAGACTGCCGAACTCGTCTCGGAAATCTCTACAACATGAATACATAAAAATTTAACAAAGAGAATATTTTATACACATGTTATTTCTTGAGTAAATCAGTAATTCAATCCGATTAAGACTAAATTTACATCTTCATCTGATAAATAATAAAATTATTAAAAGCTAATTAATTCTAAGCAAAAACGAGTAGACCAGCTCAATTATGGGTGAAATATATCGATACAAACCAAGGATAAGTGTATAAAACTGACACTTATCATACCCCCAAACTTGAATTCTTGCTAGTCCCGAGCAAGACTCTTTATTAATCACACTCCAAAAATAAAAATAAGACAAAAATAATAATACATACATAAATTAAGAAAAAAAATATAAAAGGAGAAAAGGAGATCAAAATGCCATTAATACACAACAACCAGCTTTATACAGTAGATAGAAATGAATCAAGATTCAAAATAAATCTAGTAATGATTTTGAAGTTAAAACACGGTTTTATTTTGTAATTCCAAATTCAAGGTTTTCCCCCAAAAGGTTGATTATTTCTTTCCCATTCGTGATACACACGACTCCCTTTAATGGTTGCTCTCAATCACTCGTTTATTTTACAACTCAATATGAAGAAGAATTTCATCGGCGTCATCAAATATTTGATTGTTCACAAAATTGAGTGTATTGAAATTCAGCCGCTAATTAATTCAAATCTGCTCATAAACTACATCCCTTTTAGTGATAGCTTTCACACCGTTATTTGCTAACGTGTAGCTCTTTTCACCAACACAATTTTTATTTTTTTTAGGTGATATCTTTCACACCGTTATTTGCTAACGTGTAGCTCTTTTCACCAACACAATTTCCATTTTTTTTAGGTGATAGCTTTCACACCATTATTTGCTAACGTGTAGCTCTTTTCACCAACATAATTTCCATTTCGTATGAGATTGCAGCTACGCACCAACAATGGTTAGTCCTTTATTTTTTGCAAAATTTTAGGACCCCCAAAATTAGGCAGCTGTTGCTGCTCAACACCTCTCCCTTTTTTTCCAACTAGACTCCTTTCACCAATGACCTTTTTTTAGGGAATAGAATTTTTGCAGAAAATCATTTATTAGTTAAGCATGAAAAATCAAAAACTCCACAAATTAAGTAAATTTCAGTTCTATTTTTCATCAACTGACTGATTCTTCTTTTCTTAAGGAAACGAATGACTCGATTTTATATGATACTACAAGGCTTGGAAAGAGAGATTAAGGCTCAAAATTTTTGGAATATACAATCTTTTTTACCGGTTAAAATGATTTTAGAAGCTTGTATATAGCTAACTTATTGGTGTTATGGCCAGATCTAGAAATCTCCAATATATATAAATATACACTAAAAAAATCAATGCCAAATAATAAAAACACATCACACACTACATATCATTAAACACAATCATACGATTCAAAATAAAATAAACACCACAGTTCAAAAACAAACAAAATAAACACAAAAGTTCCAAAACACCCCCAAACTTTAAAGATAAAACTGTCCCGGGTTTTAGAAATGAAAAGCAAGTGAGAAAAAAAAATATAATACTCCCTGTTATGAAAGTTGATGCTTGAGCTAACGCCTTTTAGAATCTGCAAGAGAATAAATATACGAGGCAAACAACAAAAGAAAATAAAATATACTCGGAAGTATAACACAATTTTAAAGATGCGCTTCCAGAAAGTCCGAAGAGTCGCCTTATGCTGCCATCAATGCTTTTATAAAAAAACAAACAATAAAAATTACAGCAATAAAATAACAATACATAAATCGCGAATAGATGCGCGTCAAGAGATCAAGAAGAAACTCCTTAAGCTGCCATCATTTAGCACGATTTTTTTTACAAACGACAGAAAGTAAAAATACAAGATGTCCGACATGGGTTATCAAAGGGAGAGGAAAGAATCCACTTTTTGTTTTCTCACGGTAACTTCCATCCAGACAATTTTAGCTAGAGCTGGATCTGGTTGAGGAACAAATTCAATGAGTTTTTTGATTAGTTCTTCTGGTGTTGTTGCAACGACTATGATTTGTTTAGCATGCTCGGAAATAAAATCCTTTTCAGCAGAGTAGTTGATGAAAGATAGTAAACCATCAAAGAAACCATTGACATTAAGCAGACCTATTGGTTTTTGATGAACATTTAGCTGGGCTCTGGTAACCACATGAAAAAATTCCTCAAGAGTGCCAAAACCACCGGGAAGGGTGATAAAGGCGCCAGAATTATTTATCATGTGAGTTATGCGATCTTGCATATTTATAGATCTAAAATCATCTCCAATAGTTGCCCGGTAATTTTACTTTCAGCCAGAGGTTTTGGAATTATTCTCAACACTCTTACTCCTTCCATATAGGCAGAAGCAGCAACTCGTCCCATTAATTCTAGACTTCCTCCTCCGTAAACTACATTAATACATTTTTCTCCTAAGGTACGACCCAAGTTGTGGGCTGCTTCAGTAAAGCATGCCTCTTTTCCATAACTAGCTCCACCAAAAATGCAGACTGTGCTAAATTATTTTGTTGAAGATGATGACTCCATTTTTGAAAAGAAATTTATTTGAGAGAAAAAGAGAAAAGTACAAGTTTGAGGCATGAATAAAAGAAACAAGCACAATGTTTATTTATAGAAGAAAAATGAGGTAAAATTGTTTAACAAGTTTGTGATTGCGTTGATTGCGCTTTAACTACTCAATAGAATAATGAATGCATTTATTGCGTATCACCCCTTTTTTTATTTAGAAAATCTCACCTTAAGACAAAAATAAAAGATACTCACGTGTATGTACAATAGTTGTGATTGTGGCTCACGTCTTCCTCTGATTTTACGTTCAGAAACGGCCTAAACGCCTTCTATGAGTCGGGGAGAAGCTTCCCATCCAATTTTCTTACAAATTTGCAAACAAGGTCTTTTAACATCAGATTCCCAAGACGTTGTTCATATTCTGGTTTGAATTTATTCCATAAACATCGAATTCCATAATGTACGAGTCCACTAAAATGCGTGTCAAGAGAAATTTCGATATTATCTAAATTCTCTTCATTCAGACCATCCTTAATGAACTGAATTTTATCTTCTCTGTTTGTAGATGGAATTCCTAAAGATCGACATTTTAAATTACAGTTCTGTTGTGCGGCGATTTATAAGCCTCGATGGCGATCGGCATAATGGTCAAGAGCCAGCCTAAGAAGACAGATGCTGAGCAAGCGCCTAGCGATCGACGTCAGAAGCGATCGTCTATCGGCATCTGGTGATCGCCTATAATGTCCAACTGTAGACGAGCGTCCCGTACCACGTATGAATCCGACATCCGTCAGAGTCGTCGAAGACCGAATCTCGGATGAAGAGCCACATGCAGATCCGCAAAAGGCGCCACAAGATAAGGCCTTTTGACCCCAGCCTGTCACCACCTTCATACCTACCGACAAGCCCACCGAAAGGTACAAAGTGGGTCCTCCATAGACAGCGAATCAGGATGCGTGCGGACTTCTCATTGGCTCGCACATCTGGCTGCCAGCGGCAGCCTCGGACTTTAAGGAAATAGTCCTAGGTGATGAGACGATCGCCCCCCTTATTCTAATATAGAAAACGGCGGTCGCCCGTGACGGACAAAGAGGACCTAGCGACCTCCTCTCCTATAAATAGAAGGTCTCCAGCAGTGGCCAAAGGACGTAAATTCAGTCACACATACTAATAGAGTGAAATCGATTCACGAAAAACAGTACAGAGACAACACAGTGAAACTCATTCACATATACAGAACATAAAAAGCAAGAACTCACTGAGAATCATATCTAGTTCTTCCAGCAATCTTCACGCTCTATAGCTAAGATATGTAGAGTCCTTACACTCATTGTAATTGTACTCTAACATTAATATTTGTAATCCAAAGTATTTGTATTAATAACATCTCGCGAGAGCATTCAAGCCCGGGACTAACAACCCCGGCAAATATTGTGTTATTTACTTTCCCACGGAAGTGTTCTCGCATTTGTTTGTTACTCGACCATTCCAGCAATATCATCTCAATATTTTGGGTAACAACAATTGGCGCTAGAAGAATGGCATCTTAACCTTCAAATTTTATTCTGACCGTCTCGAAGAACACTCACTGTTCTCCGGGGCATATACTTGAAGAAACACTCACTGTTCTTCAAAGAAAAACCTTCAGAAACATGACGTCTGCCACGACCTCTAAAATAGCCACCTTGTGATATGCCGGACATCTTATTCCGGCCCAGACCGAATCCCATCCTACGGCGGAAGGCGACCGCGGCGACGCTAGGCTCTCACTCCCGCCCCCGAGGGACGGCCCTAACCTCTCACTCGACCAGTTCCAAACCGCGGAACAGATTGAGGAGGCTATGGCCATCCTCAGGGAGCGACGGAGGGCATGCGACTCGCCCACCATTACTCCCTCCGCCATCCGCCATAGGGGCAAGCGGAAACTCAAGGGGCTATATGTCGAGAAATTGTCGGAAAGCCCCGAGGCGCAAGAAAAAGCGTTCGTGAGGCGGGACGACTCCGTCTTCAGCCGCCTAGGGAGCGATCCCTCATGGCGACCCGGGAATTCAGGCCCTAAACGGGAAACATCGGAGTCCAAATCAGTCACCAGGAGTTCGGCATACCTGACTCCCAGAAGACAGGCTGGCCAACGAGCTCCCACTCGCCCAAGAATTGAGCTCGGTGGTGGAGAACTCGTCACTTACCATGGGTCCAGGAGATCAGTACATGATCGCCTTGGCTCCCGCTCCGAGAGCCAATCAGCGAGAAGTCAGGCTACGACGATGGTCGCCATGCAGCGCCAGCTCGATGAAATGAAGGCGCTCCTAGAAACTGGGGCAGACGCCAAGAGATCGATCGCTGGACCGAGTGATCCACTCGTGGCCCAGATCGAGCTCGCCCCAGTTCAACCGAGGATCGCTCCCCCTCAAACACCTCTATATGAGGGGAGATCGGATCCTGAGACCCATTTAAGCAAGTTCCGGATTAACATGACCGGATGTGGGGCATCGGACGCGATGAAGTGCCGAATGTTCCTATTGACATTGGGCGATCTCGCCCATAGGTGGTACATCTCACTGCCACCACGCTCGATCAATTGTTTTGAGAATCTGGCGAATGACTTCACGTTGTATTTTGTTGCCAAAGTTGCTCGGCCAGAAGGCCCCCACCGTATGATGAAAATCAGGCAGGGGAAGAATGAGCCCGATGAAGATTACATTGACCGGGTGGCTGAAATAGTCCTCACTGGTGAGCCTATTAGCGACGAGCTCGCTCTCTACTCGGTCCTAGGGGGATTCTATGGCCATTCGCCCATGTTCAGGCACCTTACGAAGGACATCCCCCCAACCTACGCGATCTTCCGCATCAGGGCCGCTGATTTTCTGGCTAGGCAGATGATGCTCACCCTCCGCTTAGGTGAGGGATCTACCGGAGGGAAGGCGCCATCTTCCATCCCGAGAAAGGCGGTCGCCAAGCCCAGAAAGGCGATTGCGAAGCCGCCCGGCGAATTCAAAGCTTTCGAGGATGTGGAGGTTCACCTCCTCCGCAACCTCAACCTATCTCCAGCCCACATTTTCAACGCCATCAAGCGGCGCGAATGGCTTAGCAAACCGAAGCTGGTGAGGGACCATGGTCATCTAGACTTCAGCAAATTTTGTGCCTACCACAAGAGTCCCGGCCACAACACCAGCCAGTGTTGCGACCTCCTCAGACAACTATGGAGACTATTTGAGGAAGGCAAATTGGATAACTTGGTTACCAAGCCAGAGCCTCGAGCAGAGAGGACCGGAGGGCGTGAGCGCCGAAAGAATGATAGAATCCCTCCCAATCCGATCGCCAAAATCGAGCAGAACGAGCTGGAGTACTCTGATGAATCGATCCCTCCGATCAACCCTGGAGGCCGGATCAATATGCTTTAGGCAGGAGGTGGAAACCTCAGAGGCCTTTCCCCGGTTTCTACCATGTCGAACAGAAAGAGGAAGTCCGAATTGAGGGCGTTCGTCGGGGTCCATGTCGTGGTACCCCTAGAGCTGACCATCTCCAAAGACGCGCTCATCACTTTCTCCAACAAGGATAGGGAGGGAGTGCAGTGCCCCAAAGAGGATGCATTGGTAATCTCTGCTTGTATCCTTGGGAAAACGGTCGATCGCGTGCTGGTTGACAATGGGATCTTTTGCAATATCATATTCAAATCTGCTCTTGACCAGCTCAGCAACCAGACCAAATTCATCAAACCATTTGATACCGTGCTTCAAGAGTTCGGCGACAGCACAGTCCAAGCCTACGGAAGGATCAAGCTCTCTGTCGAGCTAATATGTTATTACGATTCCAAGGTTAGGATTACTAGGAACCTAAATTTTGTAATCATAGATAGGCCTAGCATCTATAATGGGTTCCTAGGTTGCCCATTTCTAGAAACCTTCGAGGCGGTCGCCTCTTCTATCTTTTACTGTATCAAATTCCCCACTGCCGATGGGACAGTCGGTACTGTAAAAGGACACCAACTAATGGCTAAGAAATGTTTGAATTACTACTGTGTCGTAACTTCTTTCAACACTTCCCATACTATTTATAACACTGAGTCAATTGACAATCAACCGATGGAGCTCGATGAGCCAAGCACCTCGAACCAGCCCGACTCAGAGGACGGCATCTCACATCGATTGACGGACAACATCGAGCCAAGGATCGGTTTCGAGCCAAGCCTCGACATCGATCCAAGGATCAAGTCCGTAAATCGTTCCAAACGAGAAGCGACCGTCCCCATTGAAGAGTTGTAAAGTATAACGATAGTTTCGGCTCGCCCGGAGCGGAAAGTACAGATTGGCACAAGCGTCGACCTCGAGTTAAAGGAGGATCTGATCAGTTTACTACATAAGAACATCGGAGTCTTTGCCTGGTCGCATCAAGATATGGTCGGCATAAGTCCTAAACACGCTTGCCACTATCTAAAGATCGACCCGGCAAGGAAGCCTGTTCACCAGAAACGTAGAAAATTCGGTCCTGAGAAATACGCAGCGCTCGACATAGAAGTCAAAAAGCTACTCGACAACAAACTAATCTGAGTAGCTACAGACGAGCCACAATGGGTAGCCAACGCGGTGCTCGTCAAAAATCCGAGCAACTTATGGAGGTTATGCATCGACTTCACTGACCTCAACGCAGCATGTCCAAAAGACCACTTTCCGATGCCTCATATTGACCACTTGGTCGATAGCACGACAGGTTGCGAAATGATGTCGTTCATGGATGCCTTCGTCGGATACCATCAGATCCCAATGGCAGAGAAAGACATAAAACACACATCATTTCACAGGGAAAAAGACGTTTACTTTTGGGTCCGAATGCCTTTCGGTCTGAAGAATGCGGGGGCGACCTACCAATGGCTACTCAACGGGATGTTCGCCAACCAGATCGGCAAGACCATGGAGGTCTACATTGACGACATCGTGGTCAAAATCCTCAAAAAGGAAGATCACCCCAATGACCTTGCCGAGACGTTCACCATCCTCGAGAAGTTCAACATGAAATTAAACCCCAAGAAATGCAACTTCGGGGTAAGCTCCGGAAAGTTCCTGGGGCACATCGTGATCCAGATAGGGATCGAGGCAAACCGCACCAAGATCCAGGCAATCCTTGATATGCAGGAGCCACAGAATGTCAAGCAGGTGCAACGCCTCACAGGTTGTCTAGCTGCCCTTAACCGTTTTATCTCCCGTCTCGGAGATAAAAGCAAGCCATTCTTCGCGACCATAAAGAACAAGAAGTTCGTATGGACAAAGGAGAGTCAAATAGCATTCGCCAAAATTAAGAAGTACCTGTCTAACCCCCAGATCTTGGCAAAGCCGATCCCCGGCGAAAAGCTATTCCTTTACCTGGCGGCCTCGGAGGTCGCGCTGAGCGCTGTTTTAGTGCGAGCAGAGGGGCAAGCACACTTACCGATCTACTTCGTTATCCAAGCGTTCCACGACGCGGAAACACGATACACGCCTCTGGAGAAGATCGCCTACGCTCTGGTCATGAGTGTTCGCAAGCTAAGGGCCTACTTCTTCGAACATCAAGTGGAGGTTCTGACGACTCTCCCCTTAAGGCAAGTTCTGTACCAGCCAGACACCAATGGGCAACTCCTAAAGTGGTCACTGGAGATCGCCCAATACGGTATCACGTATGCTCCTCGCACAGCGATCAAAGGCCAATCTATGGCGGACTTCGTGGTGGAATTAACATTCCCTCCCAGTCCGACCCAGGTCGGCCGTCCTGCTTGGAAGTTGTACGTGGATGGCTCAGCAACCAGCTCGCGAGCAGGGGCAGGGATTGTCCTCATCAGCCCCGACGGCCAAAGTTTTACAAATGCAGTGCATTTCGGGTTCCGTGCAACCAACAATGAAGCCGAGTATGAAGCCTTGATAGGCGGGCTCGATCTAGCACTCGCCCTGGATGTTCACCGTCTCCACATTTTCATGGACTCCCTCTCGGTTGTGAACCAAGTCAAGGGAGAATATGAGGCGTGCGGCGAACAAATGATCAAATACCAAGAAATGGTCGCCGAAATGTGCACAAAGTTTGAAGAAGTGCTGATCGAACAAGTCCAAAGAGAGCTCAACTAACAGGCCGATGCCCTATCTAAACTAGCGTCGTCAGATGGGGCGGCCGATTTCGCTAACATCCAAATCACGAAATCAACAAAGCCGGCGATCGACAGAAGCCTGTTTACCACAGCTACCATCGCTGAAGAGAACTGGATGACTCTGTTCATTAAACACTTGAAGGGCCAGGCAGTCCCGGCCGTATCAAAGCTACTTGACTTGACTCCGTGCGACCAGATACATCCTATTGGACGACCAGCTTTACAAGCAAGCTTTCTGCCTTCCTCTCCTCAAGTGCATTATGCCGGAGGAACGCCGGCTCGTTTTAGCCGAGATCCATGATGGGATCTGTGGAAACCATGCTGGCGGGCGAGCTCTCATCCACAAAATGACCAGGCAAGGTTTTTTCTAGCCTACACTACAAAAATATGCGATCGCCTATGCCAGATCGTGTCACAGGTGTCAAATAATGGGCCCAAACATCAAGCTTTCCCCTGAGCAGCTCACCTCTATGTACAGCCCATGGCCGTTCGCCCAATGGGCATTGACCTCATCGGTCCCTTGCCGACGGCGCCAGGGGAATGTAAATTTGCCATCGTGGGGGTCGATTATTTCACAAAATGGGCTGAGGCCGAGCCACTCAATAAGATTGGCCAAGAACAAGTAATCAAGTTCATTTGGGAGAACATCATATGCCAGTTCGGTCTACCCCAGGCTATCATCTCCGACAACGGAAAGCAGTTCGACGGCTTATAAGTCATGCAATTCTGCGAGAAGTAGGGAATCAAAAAGTTGTTCGCGGCCCCCTACCACCCTCAGACGAACTGGCAGGTAGAGGTTGTAAACAAGATCCTCAAACACACGATCAAAGCACGACTCGAATCTAAACAAGGACGATGGGCGAGCGAGCTCCCAGATGTTTTGTGGTCCTACCGAACGATGACCCAAAACTCAACCGGCGAAACCCCGTTCGCTCTCGCCTTCGGAACAGAAGCAGTGATCCCTTCGGAGATCGCCGTCCTCAGCCACCGAACTGAACAAGAGATGACGACGTACAATGATGTGGCCTGACGAATCGAATTGGACATGCTCGAAGAACAGCGACTGACCTCGGAAATGAAGAACACAATCCACAAAAGGTGATCCGAGAAATTCTTTAACTCGAAGGTCAAGGAAAGACGGTTCCAAGTGGGCGACCTAGTCCTCAAAAAGGTCCAGACTCACACAGGAGTCTTTGGCCCGAATTGGGAAGGCCCCTTCAGGATATCTAAGTGGCTAACTAGGGGAGCCTACGAACTCGAACACCCAAACGGCACTCCGGACCAATATCCATAGAACTCCATGCATTTGAAGAAATACTATCAATAAAAATTCTGTATTCAGTTACCCAATGTACGCAGATTTTATTGAGATTCTTCGATCCCCTATATATGATTCGCCTCGATGAAAACAGACAAATAAAAAGAGGACGACTCGCTCGCCCTACAGGAGGTCGTCATCTGACCTGACGGACCTATGCAAGCGATCGCCCCTCCAAGCACAACGTATACCATCGAGGATCGTCATTCAACATGGCGATCCGAGGTAGAAAAGTGCAGCCATGGTCCTGGAGGTCGATGAAACCGACAGCTTCGTCCATGCAAGGTTCCTTTGGGCTGCGATCTCTCGCCTTTCGTTTAAATACGAGGTAGGCGTAGCCGAAGGACCCTCCAAATAAATCTGTGGACACGCTCGCGCGCCCTTAAAGGTACATCATCTAACATGATGGACCCGGACAAGGCGACGCGTCCCTATCCCGTCACAACGTATACCGTCGAGGGTCGCCATTTAACATGGCGATCTGAGGTAGAAAAGTGCTAACACGCCGTGGACATGGAGTCGAATAAACCGACAACGCCCCGTGCAAGGACTCCTCGAGACCAAGACCGCTCGCCTTTCGTTTAAATACAAGGCGGGCGCAGCCTAACGGAGGACCATAACAATAAAGTGAGTCGCGAGATAGACCTACAGATGGAATGTCCCTCGCACACAAAGACACGGTTATGGAGGACGATCCATCAAACTCCGCGACCGTGCATGGTTCCTTAAAGCCGAAATAGTCATCCTCCCTCGAAGGATCGGCAAAACTAAAGATAGCTCACTAAACATACTATTTTCGTTCCCTCACTTACACTAAGTAAACAAAAACAAGGGGCAAAGCGGAGCTATTCCTACATGCGATCGGGAGGAAGGAACCATACACGATCGGCTTTGTTCAGACACACACATGACGGTCGGTTTTGTTCAAGAAATTCACAAGTAATAATTTTCAAGTATACCAATACATTCGGATCTATTCAGACAATTGTGCAAAGTCGAAGTGATGCGGAACATTCATACAGTCGATCATACAAACAAGGCATCAGGTGCGATTGTGCGAACACTTGCATAAATTCATATGTAAACATTCAGAAGAGGTGATCGTACATATAAAGAATCAGATGAAAAAAGAAGTATTTTATTCCATTCAAAATGATTGTACATACAAGCCCGAAGGCAATACAAGGAAAAACTGGAAATTACAAGCAAAGGAAAACAAAACAACTCCAACATCACTCAGGCCACCCCGGACAGGCCTTCGCCTCCAGTAAGAGGATCGGCACGTGCTTCCTCACCGACTTCAGGATAAACAAGTTTATCCAGAAACGGATACCAGCTCAGATCGATCCCTAAGTCGGTGAGGTCGAGGATCGGCAGGGAGAAGTCCGGCTGCAGAGGATGCTCAAGTACATAGGCTTTGAAGGTTTCCATCATAGGACCAACCTCGATCCCTACCTTCTTGGCAGCACGGATAGCGTCGCGTAAGCCATATAGTATGCAAACTCGCCGACGTACTCCACATTATGGTAGGGATCGGTCTCGATCGCCTTTAACTGCTCCTTCAGCCCCGCGTCCGTCTTGTTTGCGTCCGCGAGCTCGGCTACCTTGGCAGCCAGTTCCCCCTTTGTTTTCTCCAGCTCGCCGTTGAGCCGGTCCACTGTCGCCTTCAGCCCAGTCACATCCTCCTGCGAGGCCGCGTGCAACCGGCGAGCATCCGTCATCTGGTAACGGAACCATTCTGCCACCTCCCGGGACGGATCAAGCTCCTGCTTCATCCGGTCAAGGTCTTGTTTGGCTCGCTTGGTTGTCTCCGTGTACTCCTTCTCCATGGCCACTATCTAATTAGCGAACTCGGCATTCTGGTTCCGAGCAGCCTCAAGATCTTGATGGAGGCGAGCAGTAGAGGGTCTCCCTTCATAATCTTTAACAGCATGGGCGGCCATTGTCATCGCTTGGAGAGTCAGGGCGAGTGTCGCCTGCATGGCATATCCAGACCGCCGGCGATCAATCGCATCAAGGTCGGTCGTCCAAGCCTTAGGAAGAGAGGTGATGTCCCGGGAGACGTAGGAAGAAACGTCGATGGATTGGCGCGGGGACTTGCTCGCCAGGAAATCCAACACCATCGGCGAGGTGTTCAGATCGGCAAGACGGACCCTGCAACACAAACAAAAAACGAAGGAGTTAGTATACATCCTACACAAGTAGCCTAACCCAGAAAGATCAAACCAGTCTTACCTCGCGGCCAACTCGGGGTCGCGGCCGAAAAAGGGCTTGCCCCGCGGAGTCTCAGCATCGGCGATCGCCGCAGTCTTCAAGAAGGCCGATGAGGCCGAAGACCCCTCCGCCATTGGGACAGTGGAGATAGGCGGCGCAGCAACCGGCAGCACCATGATGGATGCCTCCGCAGCAGCAGTCGGAAGGGGCTCCTCCGGCCTCCGCCTCTTGCGGTTGCACTGGAGCTGCTCCTCCTCCCAAGCTTCCGGCTCGATGACCGGCACTATAGTAGGTCTCTCCTTGGGGACAAGACGGGACGTCGTTGCAGGGGCACGACCCGCCTTCTGTCCTTGGTGGAGACGACCCAAAAGACCGGGGTTCGACATCAAAATCTCTCTCGGGGGCTCAGAATAATGGGGAAAGTGGATCTCTGTCAAAGAAGAAATTCAGCCAAGTTAGACATCTCTTTCAATCAGATGATCGTCAAGCAGGGAAGAGGAAGTAAAAATTTATACCTGGAACCTTCAGGTGGCGAGGGAAGCGAAACAATCGAGCGCCCAACCATTGAGGTTCGTTGTTGACCGTGCGAGCATCGAGGTAGCTATCCGGCAAACCACGGATCCGCTCCCAGACGATCAAGAAATCAAAAGGAAGGTAGCCGATCACTGGAACAAGGAAGCCTGCAAAAAGAAAACCAAATTAGATCAGTTCAAGATGTATCAGAACAAAGGGAGAGTTAAGACCGTTACTCGGATTCCTCTCCCGAAAACTGGTGGGGATATCCAACTCATCCTCTGGCTTATCGCTCGATGCCGAGCTCCACGCTCCGCCGACCCAGCACCATTTTGACAGGTCGCCCCGAACTTTGTTCGGCACACCAAGGACCACCCTACCCATGAGACCCTGAATGTGGTAGCCGTCGACCGATCCCTTCTGCGCAGTCAGCTTGAAGAGATAGTTCACTTCCAGCGCAGAAGGTAGACGGAACAACCGATGACCGCCAAAAAGTGTCAAGGTGCAAATAATCTGCAGCCAGGCGTTCAGCGTCAACTGTAGCGGCGCCACATTCCAGGCGATCAACAAATATGACACGGCGAACGATAATGGGAACCGCAAACCGGCCTCCTGGATCATTTCATTGACGGCGACCAAACGCTCAGGAGGTTGGTCGGCACGTTCATTCTACAAGGGCACATACAACGATACGTCAGAAGGGATATGGAATTTCGCCCTCCAACGACTCAAGTCTTTCCTGGTCGCCGAACTCCGGATCTTACCGAGGGTCCACGGGGAGTGGTCCGTGGTCCGGAATGACGTCCGCTTCATGGGATCATAAGGGTGGGAAACCGAGTATGCTCTGAAGTCAAACTGAGGACGTGGTCCGGCAATCCCCTCCATAAGACCGGCAAACTCCAAAAAAGCCCGGCCAAACACGCTGTTCTGCTCCCAGTACAGCCTCACCGCTTCATCATCATCCACCGGCGAGCTCCTCTACCCCTCCGTGGGTGTGATTCCCGCACGGATGGCCTCGACGGCCGTATCCATGTGAAGAACCGCGGAAGTTTCTTCCCGGGCAGGCGAAGTCACGGCGGCGAAAGAGCTACCAGCGTCATACGCTTTAGATCCTCCTCCAGACATGTTTCGAAGAGTAAAGGGGGGGAGAGAATTTTTGATTCTTACCTAGAAAGAAAGTTGTTCGGCGCAAGAATCTTTAAAGAAATTCGGCAGAGTCTTCGTCTAAAGGCATGGGCGCATAAAGAGTTGAACTGAAGTGGCCCTAGCCCTTTTATAGACGAGTGCAAGGACCTCTGTGCAAATAGGTGGAATCCCGGGGGCTGAAGTGCAACCGTCGGGAGGGGGACACATTAAATGCATCCCTCGAAACCTGCGTACGCATCGTTTTGAGGGCACGCCAGGCGACGGGTCTGACAAAACCATCGGACTCCTCCAATGGGAGCGCGACGCATGTCCCTGCAACATTTCGAGAGCCCGCCTCCACTTCCCGCTATTTCCAGCGCATAAGGAGATCGTCCGGATTCGAAATCAGTTCGCCCAGGTGACGATCGTCGTCATAAACAGATGAGTCAATCATATAAAACAGGCGATCACCAACAGTGCCACCTCACTCCACGTTTTCAACATCGGAGCGAGCTGGGGGGCAATTGTTGTGCGACAATTTATACGCCTCGATGGCGATCGGCATAATGGTGAAGAGCCAGCCTAAGAAGACAGATGCTGAGCAAGCGCTTAGCGATAGACGTCTGAGACGATCGTCTATCGGCATCTGGCGATCACCTATAATGTCCGACTGTAGATGATCGTCCCGTACCAAATATGAATCCGACATCCGTCAGAGTCGTTAAAGACCGAATCTCGGATGAAGACCATGTGCAGATCCGCAAAAGGCACCACAAGATAAGGCCTTTTGACCCCAGCCTATCACCACCTTCATACCTACCGACAAGCCCGCCGAAACGTACAAAGTGGGTCCTCCCCAGACAGCGACTCAGGACGCGTACGGACTTCTCATTAGCTCGCACATCTGGCTGCCAGCGGCAGCCTTGGACTTTAAGGAAACTGTAATATCCGCAATTTCGATTTCCGGTAATTTTCTTTTTTCTGCGGATGTCAATATTAGCAACTCTATTGTGACCGTTTCGTCATTTTGAGAATGATTAATTCTAAACTTTTTGTCATCCGAGTTCGTTTCGGTGTCGTTTTCTTGAGTTCAGTGTTATTAAACGACTTTTCCAAGTATGAGTTCGACTTTGTTAAATCACCATAAATTCTTGGACAGTCCAAAGATTTTGAATCTTTTCAATATTATAGAGCATCAAGTTAGCTTTCCAATGGTTCAAACAGTGAGTCAATCGGAGTCCGGACGAGAGAGTTATGGTCAAAATAGCTCAGACACTCATTTTCAAGTTTTGGCCGAGCAGCCTGTACCGTGAGCCGCGGCTTATGCCGGCAGGGCCGCGGCACACTGCCGAGTCACTGCCGCGGCACACCTGTACGGGCCGCGGCACACTCATGTTTCAATTATCGGCCAACCCCTATGTACCGTGAGCCGCGGCACATGCCGACAGGGCCGCGGCACACTGCTGAGTCACTACCGCGGCACACTCGTCCGGGCCGCGGCATGCTGCCGATTCGGCCCTGTGCCACTGGGGGCAGATTCGGCCCTGTTCCATGGCACACTTCGGCTGGGCCGCGGCACACAGTGCAGATCAGCCCATTTATGCGGATTTTGTGAGATGAATGCTCATTTCATCTCTTCCTTCATTCCTCCTCCTCTTGGGCGATCTTGTGGGCGATTTTTGGGCGTTTTTGCATCATCAATCCCAGAGAACTTCATATTCTTCAAGTTCTTGGTGTGGATTAATAACACCAACAATTGTTCTTCATCATTAATCCAAGGTAAATTCCTACTTTTGGGTGAATTGGGGGTTTTTGTTCGTTTTGTCCGATTTAACTGTAATAACTTAGATTTGTGATGTATTGATGATTATTTAGATGTATTCTATCAATTCCCTTGTTATTCCATGGTTGGATTGTTTCGATTCGTTGTTTTGGTCGAGTTCTTAGTCAACGCCTTGAAGGTGTCCGACAAAAGGTCTTAGAGGGGGGATTGGGCGTTGTATGATTATTATCCATCGTATGATTGTTGATTTATCATTGGTATGACTTAGGGACGAAATTCTTGTAAAGAACTCGAGTCGGAACCCTTCCGTTCGTTGTCTTCTTCGCGGTCCGAGCTTCCCAGTCGAACCGTGTTCTTCGGAGTATTCGGTAGCGGTTATTAAGGCAAGTATTTTACTATACGAATTGTGTCTTGTGAATAGGGACATCGTGTTATGGTTGTGATGCATTGGTTTACTTTCGTGAATATGTTTCGTATGAATTGATTTTCATGAATGATCGATGGTAGCGATAATACCATCACCTAGTTAACATCGTGGAATTGTGTTGGATGTGCAAATCATCTAAGTTGTGCCGGGCGTGATTGTTCATTGTTGAGTTGTTGTGATGATTATGATATTTGTGTTGTTTTGGTTTACATACTTGATTATGCATTTCGGTGTAATGTGGAATGGCTTGACATTTGATGATTATGAATTGTGTCGTTTCGAGGTGTGTGTGTGTTCCAGGTAGGGTCTGACGAGATCTCTGGAGTTCGGTACATGATGTGTACGAACAAGGTGTGTGATCTAGGTAGGGTCTGACGAGGCCTCTGGAGTTCGGTACATGATGTGTACGAACAAGGTGTGTGATCCAGGTAGGGTCTCACGAGGCCTCTGGGGTTCGGTACATGATGTGTACGAACGATGTATGTGGCCGGGTAAGGTCCGTCGAGGTCTCCGGAGTTCGGTACATGATGTGTACGAATAGAGTGTGTGGTCCGGGTAAGGTCCGTCGAGGCCTCCGGAGTTCGGTACATGATGTGTACGAACAACGGTCGTATAGCAGTGATTGTTTGGATAACATTTTAAATATGGGTCTCGGAATCATAATGATATATTATCTAGTGTGTTTTGAAACGAGAAACGGGCTAAGGCCCTAATGTTTACGAAAAGGTTTTGTAAATTGGGACTCGAGGTCCAATAGGATTTATGCTTTAAAAATCCCCGAGATGATGTGTTCCTTTTCAAATATCTCTTACTTGAGTTCGAAATTCTAAAACTTCTCGGGAACATTTTGATAATTGATTTACGTATTAAATTCGTAGTTTTTATTTACTTGTTGCATTTCGTATCGCATTATACTTGCACTAGTAAAACAGTGGAGTTTTACTAACCCTCGAGTAATCGGGGGGTGGATGTCTGTTCTGCGTCCAGGTACATGCAGGTTCAGGGGATCAGTCATAGAATTGGCACAAGAGGATGACGAGTTGCGATACTAATCCAGAATCGAGAGTTGGTAGAGTTTGGTTGTATTGTTAGAGTTGTTTCAGTCTTCCGCTGTATTGTGTTTCGACCCCTGTGTGGGTAATTTTGTTTAGTCAGTTCTGTTAATGGAGTTGTGTGACCTCATCGGTCTGTGTGTTTATGTGTAAGTTACCTTAACGGTCTATATTATTATGTTGTTTGACCCTGACCGGGCAAGCATTTGGTTGTTTATGGATGTTTAGCCTGGTAGATCCTTGTGGAAAGGGTCTACGGCGTGTAACATTCCCATACGGTTTTGGGGTGTAACATAATGGTATGGGAATGTCTGAGCTATTTTGACCATAACTGGAAAATGAGTGTCTGAGCTATTTTGACCATAACTCTCTCGTCCGGACTCTGATTGACTCACCGTTTGAACCATTGGAAAGCTAACTTGATGCTCTGTAAAATTGAAAAGATTCAAAATCTTTTAAGTTTCCAAGAATTTATGGTGATTTTACAAAGTCGAACTCATACTTGGAAAAGTCGTTTAATAACACTGAACTCAAGAAAACGACACCGAAACGAACTCGGATGACAAAAAGTTTAGAATTAATCATTATCGGAATGACGAAACGGTCACAATAAAGTTTCTAAGATGGACATACGCCAATAAAAGAAAATTACCGGAAATCGAAATCGCGGATATTACATACTACCCTCCTTAAAAGAAGTTTCGTCCCGAAACTTAAAATAAGTCGGGAGAAGCAATTTCCCGCCAGGAAAACTCAACGAGATACACAAGAAACGCGTAACTTACTCCCAATGGCAAAATGTTACAAGCAACGCAAAGGAACATACGGCGTGAAAACACATTCCACGACGACCAACACAATGCCACCGGCTATGATTCAAAACAACAACGAGTAATTAACAACACATCACATGCACACATTTAATCAAAGAAACGCACGCGACAACAAGTTGCACCCGACCACAACGACTATGCGGTAGAAACAAATATAGTATTACGATAGAATTCACTCTGATTCTCGTCAACAAGAAAATGTCCGACGTCAAGACACAAACAATTCAAGATAACAGGAAACGAGAATACCGGATATTACATTCTATCCTATTAAAAATAAGTTTCGTCCCGAAACTTAAATTAAAACATCATGGTAGAATACAAACAAAAACAAAAAGTTCACGCAACAAATATCAATCTCTACACGAATAACAACACAAAGTACGACCCACAACTACATCACTGGACACCACTGGGTCCTCCAGAAGTAGGAACGGGACTCCGGTCCCCTATCATCTTGGCAACAATCTCGCAGTACTGAACTCGATGCCCCTCGCATCCACAATTATAACAAGTCACCGGCGGTTTCTTACAATGCGCGCGTTCATGGCCCATAACGTTACAGTTGAAACACCTAGGAGCATTACCAGAACTCAAAGACACCGGCTCGGGTCTTTTAGATTCTCTAGCTGACCGAGAAGTTCCCATACTCGACTGATACGAGGGTCGAGGTTTAGGAATCCCAATTCCCTCACTTCCCGATGCTTCATCGGAAATCTTCTGCTTCTTCGCTACTGATACAGACTCTGTAGACATCATAGTCATTTCAAATGCTAAGGCTCGATCTTGATAGTCCTTCAGCGTTGTACACATAAAAGGGGCCATACACTGCCGAACTTGAGGTTTCATATGCATATCAAAGTAACGAACCTTATCTGTCTCACTTCGCACTTGATCTCAAACGTAACAAAGTTGTCGATTGTAATCGACTATTTCTTGAGATATCGACACATCTCGGGGCGTAGCCGAGAAAAACTCGACAATTCTACGTTCCTTAACAGGCGGCGGACAATACTCGGCCTCCATAGCAGTCTTGAATTCAGCCCAAGTAGCGGTACGATCACTAGGCGCTACGGCCTCCCACCAGTCTGCAGCTTCCCTGTCGAGCAGGTATTGAGCAATAGGCACTCTTCTCTCATCGGGACAAGCTATGGCATCAAATGTTCTGTCCAACTGGAAGAGCCAGTTCTCCCAACCTAACGAGTCAGAAGAACCTACAAAACGGGGCGGGTGCATTCTCATCACACCTCGTAACCACATACTAGCTCCATTATCCTCATCTGGCATCCTATCCCGGTGCATGGTCTGATTCATATGTGCCAACTGGTCAACCAACTGAGGAAGGATGGTGGCGGCGCCAATGTCAGCATTTTCCCCAGTTGATTGCCTCTGCTCACGCGATTGGTCATCTCGACCACCTGTACTGAGCTCATTGGCACTTGACAACGAGCGAGTCGCCCTCTCATGCACCTGATTCCGACCTCTACCACGACCACGCTCTCGACCTGTACCTCTCAGCATACTAAACGGCCACCGATCAGAACAACAAAATAAATATCACATAATCAACATAGGGCAACAAACAGCAACACAATAAAGTATTCACTCCAAATCATCACACGAGTACTCAGACTAACACTGCAATAATAGACTTAAATTCATAAGTAACTCGTACGGTTACACCAACAGAGGTGCACGACTTTTACCAAAGTAAACACAGTCAAGACCACATACATGTCATTAAAATCAGGCACTTGTCACATTCTTTAAGAATGAAATTTTTCTCGAGGCATTTGTCACATTCTTTGATTAATACTTCGACCATTTAACCAAATCCATGGACCCATTATCAAAACTACTCTGATTTGAAATCACTTGCACAACAATACGTTGAAATATTAAGTCCACTCTATAACCGATGTCAGCAAAATGACCTTATTAATATCTGCCAGCACGCTAATCATTACCATAGATAAGCTATCATGTCCAGGATAACGTCATAGAATAATACAATTAAATTATACTATGCCGTCACAACACTCAAACACAAAACATAAATTTTCCAAAAATCCTTTCGATCGTAATAAAAATGATGGTAGTATTTTGCAATGTCCGAAGTAATTTAAAACACATTTTCCAAATACTGATTGATGATGCTATTTGAAAATACATGACCAACTTGTCACAATTCAACCGATTTCAAAATCCACACAAACCGTTGTTTAACCGTACCATCAAAAAAAAAAATTGATTTCCACAAAAATGCTCAAACCAGTAGAGTCTTTCAGGAAAAACGTTTTCAAACCTACCCACAACAGGCATATTTACAACAATCCAAAATAGTCGAACTTAGAACCACGTGCCCAAACAGCAAATGGGGTCACTAATTCAATCAAATGCATCTCATGGGCATCAAGTTAAACATACAACGAAACCATCTATCTGATTCTCTCACAAACTCTACCGTAGGTACCTTCTTTTTGGAACGATCAAAGTTTACAACTTTCACATTATACCACCCCACACGGTGGTTCAACGTCAATACGTCCAGTTCAATACACATACAGTGTATCACAAGTATCAAATACAAACCCCATTACACAGCACCGTGCAAATAACATCATGCACCACAAATATCACACATATCATGAACACAGATATTATGCATAAAAGAGGAGACTTACTTCTACAGGCTGCACGGAGATGACGGTCGCCCACGATACTAATCTCATCCGACAACATAATCGACACGTTGTGACTACGCACAACTCAGCTTGTCACCCGACATCTCGAATGACAAAACTACACAATACTCGACAAATCACGACTCGACTTGACCTGACAGCCTAGGTTTCCGCAACCTAAGCTCTGATACCATAAATGTAACACCCCCAAAACCGTATGGGAATGTTACACGCCGTAGACCCTTTCCACAAGGATCTACCAGGCTAAACATCCATAAACAACCAAATGCTTGCCCAGCCAGGGTCAAACAACATAATAATACAGACCGTTAAGGTCACTTACATATAAACACACAGACCGATGAGGTCACACAACTCCATTAATAGAACTGACTAAACAACATTACCCACGCCGGGGTCGAAACACAATACAACGGAAGACTGAAACAACTCTAACAATACAACCAAACTCTACCAACTCTAGACTCTTGATTAGTATCGCAGCTCGTCATCCTCTTGTGCCAATCCTATGACTGCTCCCCTGAACCTGCATGTACCTGGACGCAGAACAGACATCCACCCCCCGATTACTCGGGGGTTAGTAAAACTCCACTGTTTTACTAGTGCAAGTATAATACGATACGAAATGCAACAAGTAAATAACAACTACGAATTTAATACATAAATCAATTATCAAAATGATCCCGAGAAGTTTTAGAATTTCGAACTCAAGTAAGAGATATTTGAAAAGGGACACATCATCTCGGGGATTTTTAAAGCAAAAATCCTATTGGACCTCGAGTCCCAATTTACAAAACCTTTTCGTAAACATTAGGGCCTTAGTCCGTTTCTCGTTTCAAAACACACTAGATAATATATCATTATGAGTCCGAGACCCATATTTAAAATGTTATCCAAACAATCACTGCTAGACGACCGTTGTTCGTACACATCATGTACCGAACTCCGGAGGCCTCGACGGACCTTACCCGGACCACACACTCTATTCGTACACATCATGTACCGAACTCCGGAGGCCTCGACGGACCTTACCCGGCCACATACATCGTTCGTACACATCATGTACCGAACCCCAGAGGCCTCGTCAGACCCTACCTGGATCACACACCTTGTTCGTACACATCATGTACCGAACTCCAAAGGCCTCGTCAGACCCTACCTGGATCACACACCTTGTTCATACACATCATGTACCGAACTCCAGAGATTTCGTCAGACCCTACCTGGAACACACACACACCTCGACACGACATAATTCATAATCATCAAATGTCAAGCCACTCCACACTACACCGAAATGCATAATCAAGTATGTAAACCAAAACAACACAAATATCATAATCATCACAACAACTCAACAATGAACAATCACGCCCGGCACAAGTTAGATGATTTGCACATCCAACACAATTCCACGATGTTAACCAGGTGATGGTATTATCGCTACCATCGATCATTCATGAAAATCAATTCATACGAAACATATTCACGAAAGTAAACCAATGCATCACAACCATAACACGACATCCCTATTCACAAGACACAATTCGTATAGTAAAATACTTGCCTTAATAACCGCTACCGAATACTCTGAAGAACACGGTTCGACCGGGAAGCTCGGACCCCAAAGAAGACAACGAACAGAAGGGTTCCGACTCGAGTTCTTAACAAGAATTTCGTCCCTAAGTCATACCAATGATAAATCAACAATCGTACGATGGATAATAATCATACAACGCCCAATCCCCCATCTAAGACCTTTTGTCGGACACCTTCATGGTGTTGACTAAGAACTCGACCAAAAAAACGAATTGAAATGATCCAACCATGGAATAACAAGGGATTTGATAGAATACATCTAAATAATCATCAATACATCACAAATCTAAGTTATTACGGTTAAATCGGACAAAACGAACAAAAACCCCCAATTCACCGAAAAGTAGGAATTTACCTTGGATTAATGATGAAGAACAATTGTTGGTGTTATTAATCCACACCAAGAACTTGAAGAATATGAAGTTCTCTGGGATTGATGATGCAAAAACGCCCAAAAATCGCCCACAAGATCTCCCAAGAGGAGGAGGAATGAAGGAAGAGATGAAATGAGCATTCATCTCACAAAATCCGCATAAATAGGCTGATCTGCACTGTGTGCCGCGGCCCAGCCGAAGTGTGCCGCGGCACAGGGCCGAATATGCCCCCAGTGATCGGCAGCGTGCCGCGGCCCGGACGAGTGTGCCGTGGCAGTGACTCGGCAGTGTGCCGCGGCCCTGCCGGCATGTGTCGCGGCTCACGGTACAGAAGGGTTGGCCGATAATTGAAACATGAGTGTGCCGCGGCCCGGACGGGTGTGCCGCGGCAGTGACTCGGCAATGTGCCGCGGCCCTGCCGGCATGTGCCGCGGCTCACGGTACAGGGTGCTCGGCCAAAACTGGAAAATGAGTGTCTCAGCTATTTCGACCATAACCCTCTCGTACGGACTCCGATTGACTCACCGTTTGAACCATTGGAAATCTAACTTGATGCTATGTAATATTGAAAAGATTCAAAATCTTTGGAGTTTCCCAGAATTTATGGTGATTTTACAAAGTTGAACTCATACTTGGAAAAGTCGTTTAATAACACTGAACTCAAGAAAACGACACCGAAACGAACTCGGATGACAACAAGTTTAGAATTAATCATTCTCGGAATGACGAAACGGTCACAATAGAGTTGCTAAGATGGACATCCACCAAAAAAAAAGAAAATTACCGGAAATCGAAATCGCGGATATTACATACTACCCTCCTTAAAAGAAGTTTCGTCCCGAAACTTAAAATAAGTCGGGAGAAGCAATATCCCGCCAGTAAAACTCAACGAGATACACAAGAAACGCGTAACTTATGCCCAACGGCGAAATGTTACAAGCAACGCAAAGGAACATACGGCGTGAAAATACGTTCCACGACGACCAACACAATGCCACCGGCTATGATTCAAAACAACAACGAGTAATTAACAACACATCACATGCACACATTTAATCAAAGAAACGCACGCGACAACAAGTTGCACCCGACCACAACGACTATGCGGTAGAAACAAATATAGTATTACGATAGAATTCACTCTGATTCTCGTCAACAAGAAAATGTCCGATGTCAAGACACAAACAATTCAAGATAACAGAAAATGAGAATACCCGATATTACAGAAACAGTCCCACATGATGAGACGATCGCCCGCCTTATTCTAATATAGAAAACGGCGGTCGCCCGCGACGGACAAGGAGGACCTATCGACCTCCTCTCCTATAAATAGATGGCCTCCAGTAGTGGCCAAAGGACGGAAATTCAGTCACACATACTGATAGAGTGAAATCGATTCACGAAAAACAGTACAGAGACAACATAGTGAAACTCATTCACGTATACAGAACATAAAAAGCAAGAACTCACAGAGCATCATATCTGGTTCTTTCGGCAATCTTCACGCTCTATAGCTAAGATAACTAGAGTCCTTACACTCATTGTAATTGCACTCTAACATTAATATTTGTACTCCAAAGTATATGTATTAATAACATCTCGCGAGAGCATTTAAGCCCGGGACTAACAACCCCGGCAAATCTTGTGTTATTTACTTTCCCACGGAAGTGTTCTCGCATTTGATTGTGACTCGACCATTCTAGCAATATCATCTCCGGATAATATTTTGCGTAACAACAAGTTCCATCTAGCACATTTATAGTAAACGGCTATTATCTTTGCTCGTCGTTTCTTGGCATATGAACTTTTTCCAAGCCCTAGTAAAAATCTAGTAGGTATTTCTGTGAATTCACCTGCTATTCTGACTTTGGCTTCAATTATGAATCTAATGTCAAAAGGTATGCTTTTATTCATAAGCAACCTCGTCCTTTCAAGTCTTGTCTTGTAAATTTTTAAAATGACATTTTTGCTCAGAAAGGGAAATCTTTTTTCAATCTTATTCAAAGTTTCTTCCATGATAAAAAAAATAAAAATAAAAGAGAAAATATCTACGAATATCAGTTGTTGTGGGAAACTGAAGAATCCGACTTTAATAATCACGGAGTACCGTTATCCGCCACTTGACCGGACAAACACAATTGAGTACTAAGTTACAACGTCGAGAAATTGTATCCTATAACAATAGTTTACAATGTAAGATTTTAAAAATAACACTTATACTTCTCCGGCAACGGCGCCAAAAACTTGACACGTCTTCAGTGTAAATATCGCAAGTGCACGATATCGTATCAAGTAGTAAGTGGACTTTTTGAGTCCGGTTTATCGATCCCACGAGGAAGTTAGGTTATATATTGAATTATACACTATTTAACTATTTGTTATAGGGATTTATATGATTGAAACACACAATTTAAGAGTTTGGTTTGACAATTGCAAAGAAAATGCAATAATAGTTCTAATAATCAAGGAAATTAAAGATTGCACTAATAATAGATTAATAAAAGATAAAATGAAATAGTTGAGATTACAAACTTAGCTCATCATTAGTTATAGAAGATGTATAGGAGATCATAAGATGAATTTACTTATTATGTTGTGTAGATTCGATTTTCGATAATTAAAAAGACGGTTCCTCTTTCGAACTATAAAACGCCCCTTATATATTGAATCAATCCACTATATTTCTATGTTGATTGGCTTCAATACATAGCATTAGGTTTTATGAAAATAACTCAAAGAATCATCTAAGGTCTAGAGGTATATTACTATCCCCTAGAACAACTTAGAGTGAAGATCATTTGATCTAATCAAACATATTTTCTTTCGAAACATATGAAGACCATAAATATCGTCATTTATTGGCCAAATAAATAAAGATTAGTAAAACAATGAAAATCACACAAAGTAATAAGTAATTCATAATAGATCTTTATACAAACTGAAATAACATGACTAACCTTGTTCATAATCCCAACTTAAGGAACTTAGCCCATTAAGGGTTTATTCAACATATTACAAGCTTTAGTGGTCATTAATAGTTGAAAAAGGGAAAGAATTGATCCTAATTCACTTAGTAGATAAAGGAGAAAGAAACAATAAACTCCCTCAACAACATTAGCTAAACCACCCTTACAAAATTCACTCAAGAACACAAGTGTGTTGCTCACACAAAAAGAAAAAGTATTACAAAGTGAGAAAATAATAGGATGAATATGAATGATGAATAATGATGGATCTAAGGGGTCTATTTATACACCTAAAGTCATCTAATAGCTCTAAGACTCCAGCATTATTACATTAGATCGGATCAATGCCAGTCATCCCCTCAATAATAGACCAAAAATATAAAAAATTAGACAATGATCAATAATCTGTCAAGAGTTACGGCCGTAACTTGCAGATGTTACGGCCGTAATATTGCTTCGGCTCTTTGTACACTGGTTGCTTTGTGATTTACGTTTTCAGCCCAGAATTTCTTAGACTTTGCGTTTTTGCCCCAAATCTTCTTCGGATGATAACTTTTGATATTTAACTCTGATTTTGAATCCGGAAAGACTGCCGAACTCACCTCGGAAAGCCCTACAACATGAATACATAAAAATTCAACAAAGAGAATATTTTATGCACATGTTATTTCTTGAGTAAATCAGTAATTCAATCCGATTAAGACTAAATTTACATCTTCAACTGATAAATAGTAAAATTATTAAAAGCTAATTAATTCTAAGCAAAAACGAGTAGACTAGCTCAATTATGGGTGAAATATATCGATACAAACCAAGGATAAGTACTGACACTTATCAATAAACAAAAGTATACAAAAATTATATGTGGCCTAAAACAATCCCTGGCAACGGCGCCAAAATTTGATCGACAGAAACTTATCCTAAAAATAGGAGTTTTTGAGTCGCTCGCAAATATATACGAGGTAGAAGTAGTAGGCGTAAATTCTACCAAGGTCTTTTCTCTCGAGGATTGCTTAACAGGGCATCATATAATATTTTTTTATAGATTGCGAGAAATAAATAGTAAAATATTCTAAAACAGATTTTTGGATTTTTAAGTTAACTAAATTTAATGCAAAGTAAACGGTTTTTATTAAGACTTTTTAATTAGACTATTTTTAGTGAGACTATTTTTAATAAGACTATTTTAAATGAGACTAGTTTTATCTAGACTATTTATAACTAGACTATGTTTATTGAGACTATTTTTATACTAGTGAAAATAAATCGAACTAAAATACGTTAGAACTTGATTTGATAAAATTTAGGGGATTATGGGTTCATTAAATTAGGTTTTAATAAAGTAGATAAATTGATTTACACGGTATAAAAGATAAACGAGTGTTTATCGAGTAATCAACTTTTCACCTCATAACTTTCGTATTCAAAGGCATCTTAATTACTTTAGTAACTTTAAGATGTTGTTAACAAGATAAATACTTGATGATTGAAAAGATATATTTCCAGTTCACTTAACAATCAATTCAGAAGGTTTGTTAGTAGAAATATGATATGATCAATCACTATTTAAACCAATTAATCCCTTTTCGAGATAGTGTAAATCAATCAAAGACTTTATATATAACCTAATAGAAATCCCCCTTCCCTAGGAAAAAAGATTAGCTACTCATCGGTTTATACGTACTATAATTAAAATATAATTGATTAATATACATAATGTATAAAAACTTGTAATAACTTTTGAACTTAATGACAATAGATGAAAACTTAGTTGAATACGATTTATCAAAGTGCAAGAAATGATCTCTGAAATACAACTTCGAACTTGATTACAATAGTTACAAACTATGAAGTAAGATACTAAGTACTTATTGATCATGCACTTTTCAATTACAAAATAAAAAAAAGAACTTCAAACTATCAAAAATAAAATGGATACAAAATTATAATAAAAAGTTCTTTTCTAGGAAGAGATATCTTGCTAAAGAAAGGATATTTCTTAGCAAGAAGAGGAGTGGTTTTTTTCATGGATGAAGGTGTCCATTTATAGGTGATTTTCAAGAATACTATGGATTATTTAATTCAAGAAATGTGTTGTAGTATCTTGATATTTTTCTTTGGTAGTTGATTCACACTTGATCTTCCATGCATATCTTAATTTTCAGATAATTAACCCCCAAATAAAATACATGGTTGTTGGGCTCACAAGATGGTCAAAAATGGAATACTCAGCCAAGGAACTGCCTAAAAACGGCTCTGGAAAATGGCCCATTTTGCGCCGTGTGTATTACCGTGTGAGAAACGGCCTTGATTTGCACCGTGTTGTATCGTCGTGTTTTAGGGTGATTCGGTTATGTCCGGAACACGCGCTGTAATACCTGGATAATTACTGTGTATTTATCTTGTAAGAATCAACTTTGTAATGATATTATTCGGAGGTTGGTTTCCCGTATTTTCGTATCCTTACGTTTTTTTTTGGTATCTACAGTATTCTGCATGCATGTTTCTGCACGTGTTAACGTACGTTATCAGACGTCCATAACGTGCGCTAAAAATGCAGTATTACATACGTTATCTATAGTGGTTAACGTACGTAAGCTTAGTCAACTTGGGATCGGATAAGGGTCGGCGTGTGGGGGGCGAGGGAGGGGCCGGGGAAGATCCTTGTGATTTCCTAATGAACCTGGACATAGGGTTACGTACGCTATGGTGCATGTGTTACGTACGCTAAGGACATGAATATTACGTACGTAAAACCCTTTCGATTACGTACGTAAGGAAATAGCGAAAACAGGCCAGTGAGTTCTGGTGAGACGACTACGTACGCTATAGTTAGGGTATAACGTACGTTAAGCTTATTACGTACGTAAGGTTAATTGCATAACGTACGTAATGTCCAGAATTCTATTTATAGACTTCGACCCTATTTCATTTCTCACCTTTCCTTTGGCCGATTTTTCGTGTTCTGGAGATCTTTCATCACCTCTTATCCTTCCTATCATCTTTTGGGACGATTCTTGGGAAGCATAGGCCTTGAAGATTGGTGTTCAAACTTCCGGTGGTTGAGTTTATTCAAGTTCTTCCTTGTTCATCCATTTGTTGAGGTATGTAATCCTTCACCAACTAATTTAGCATGATCTTAGTAATGTTTTGGACCTGTTTTGAGTAGGCCAAACCAGTTTTTCTTCTTGAGGAGCCTTTCATCATGGTTTAGAAGATATAATTCAATCATTTTCGATTCCTCTTGATTGTAGTAATCATTGAGCAAACCTCTAGTGATTAGACTATTGATTAGTGTATCTTGAGATTTATAAACCAATCATATCTAATTTTCGAAGATTATCTTAGTTCCGGAGAATGTTATGATCGAACATTTCGGTGAAAAATTAATGGATTGAACATAAGGATTTATTCGTAGAAGGAGATGATATTGGAACTAGTCTTTTTGATGATTAATTGAAGTTTGGACATCTTGTTATTATAAAACATGATTAAAATCCTCCTAGGATGAATTCCATGTTATGTAGTAACAATCAACCGAGGGAATTGTGTTAGGACAGCATAGTCCATCGCCATGATAGATGCACCATGCCTTTTTAATATTCACTTGATAATTTCAACGATTATCCGGAACCGTGGGTCATACCGACGTTATTGTTCGATGAATGTTGCTTTCCGGTGAGCCGACCGAGTGAGAACTCTCCGAACGAATTGAAGACTGTTGATAGTAGAAATTCTTGCCGCTATTGTTGAGGCAAGTATCGTATTTTGAAAGTTTGTGAACAATTGATGAATTTGATCATGCATATGGTTCATTCGTATTGTTGATATGAGATTAACATGATAATTGCTATCGATTTAACGTATGTTCATATTGATGAGTATGTCGATTTTCCCGCATATGTATATGCATAGTTGTGTTATGTGTAAGTTGTGATGATCCGAAGGGATCAAGCGATCTATGTTGAGGGCGCTGGATCGGATGTCCACCTCGTGTTGGTCCGACGGGATCATCTTGGGATCTAGGCTGAGGGCGCTGGATCATTGGACGGGTTTTTCCACCTCGTGTTGGTCCGACGGGATCATCTTGGGATTTATGCTGAGGGCGCTGGATCGTTGGAATACCCATGTTGTGTTGATTGAATCTTGTGGATTCGTATTGTTGGATTCCGGTAGCGGAAGTCCATATTGTGTATGATTTTATGCATTGTCGTTGCATATTTGTGTGTTCCGATACTTGTACTAGCATTGTTTGCTAACCCCTTCGGGGGTGGACATTTGTTTTGATGTTCAGGTAGCCTAGGAGCGGGGAAGCAGCCACAGTACCATCATGACGATGATGTGGCCCAGTGATGTTAACTGTTCGTCGTCTTTCTGATTTGTCTTCTTGGTTCATTTTCAGTACTCGAGTACGCGTGTCTTTTTAACTTCATTTCGATATGGTTGTAATAAAGCAGTCAGAACCAATTTGTAATTTGAATTTCGGTGATATTGTTGGTTTATATTCACATTTCTTTTAATCAGCCTTGTAAATCCTTACTTAAAGGGTTTGCGGCGCTGTAATTATTCCGATTATCTCGGGGTGTTACAGAATATGGTATCGGAGCTAAGATTCATGGATATCTTGGCAGTCGGGTTTTAGTTGGGTCTGTTTACGTTATTTGATTTATGGGTCGTTCGTAACATCACTGTTCAGCCAAAGTCGTCATGTGGGCCGTGGTTGTAAGTCTCCTAATCTCTTATACTACCGTTTTACTTAATTTCTGTTTTGTTAGTATTGACGGACTTTATTTTTGAAAGTTTTGTCCTGGATATTGAGAAATTGTGTTTACAGTATGTTGAGAGGAGGACGTGGACGCGGACGCGGTCGTGAACGCGGACGTGGTAACATGAGAAAGGAGGATTCTGCAACTACCCCAGAATTATCGGCTAGTCGAACCGATTCACATTCTGGAGGACAACAGGGATCACCGAATGACGACGCAAATCCTAACATGCCGGGAGTTCTCCAACAGGTGGTGGCTCAGATAAACCAGTTCGCTCAGGTAGTCGACCGCATGCAGACAGCGATGGGGCAGCAACACCACGAGGATAACTGGGGAGACCGATGGCTTGCTGAGGTGGTCAAATTACACCCGCCAAATTTGACGGATCTGCTGAGGCACTTACTTGGGATCATTGGCTAAAAGAGTTAGAGAAGATATTTGCGGGTATTAACTGTCCCGAGGACCGAAAGGTTCCTATTGCCCAGTATTTTCTGACTGGGGAGGCTTTTGAATGGTGGGAGGCTATTCGACCCGAGAAACATAATGCTGACTGGACGGAATTCCAACTAATGATGGAAGCCTAGTATTGTCCCCGTCCGGTTAGAGAGGCAAAAATCCGAGAGTTTTTCTCACCACAGAGTTCGGAAGCATCTGTGACAAATATAATCAAGACTTTTAATCATCAGCTGACTTGTGTGCGACATTTGGTCAGAACGGAGGCAGAAAAGATTTTTCATTTCGATATGTGGATGAAACCGGAGATTCAGCAGTACATGTCCGGATTCGAGTGTACTACGTTGCGGCAGTATCAAGACAAAGCGCTGGCCTACGACATGAAAGAGGCGGAGGTGGAGAAATCGATGGAGGCAAAGAAGCAGAAAGTGTCCGGCAACTTCTCGGAAAACAAGAATGGTGGGCCCCGCAAGGGGCAGTCTTCATTTTATTCATCCAGGAAACCTCCACATCCTTCTCGAGGTGGCAAGAAGTTCCGGACAACATCAGTAGTTTCGGACGCATCAAAGAAATGCTATAATTGTGGTCGAGCAGGTCATGTTCGATGTGATTGCCCCGCATCTTCTGTGACTTGTTTCGATTGTGGGCAAGAAGGGCACCGTGCCGCTTTCTGTGGAGTTGCGACTAGATCATATGGCACTCGCACTACAGCGCCAGTTCCGAAGGAGGTGAGTGTGAACCGAGGCAGAGTGGGTTTGGCGCAGAATGTTGGGAAGAGAGAGACATCCAGTGCTGGGTCCGTTCCTCCGCGCCTATACGAGATGAGGAAATCTGACGATCAGAACACTGCTGTTGCATCAGGTACGATTCAGATCCTTTTGCAACCAGTTAGTGTCTTATTCGATTCAGGAGCTACACATTCTTTCATATCTTTGAACTGTGTTAATCGTTTGAAAATCTCGTGCTTATTTGATTGTGAACCATATGTTGTGGGTTTGCCGAGCGGAGAGAGAATTGTGGGAACCCTAGAAACTAGAGATTTTCCAGTGTCTATAGGAGGGATAAATTGGCCATCAAATCTTATTGTAGTCGACATCCATGGTGACGATTTAATTCTCGGAGACGATTGGCTCAACCGTTATGGAGCTATTTTGAATTATCGAAAACTAGTCATCTCTATCATTGCCGATGACGAATCAGAATATTTATTCAAAGGATGGAGACCAGGAATCTCGGGAAAATTGATCAAAGCTATGAAGGCAGTGAAATTAGTGAAGCAGGGTTGTCACGGATTATGGTGCTATGCCATGAAGAAAGAAGAAGGAGTAGAGCTCTCATCTATTCCAATTGTGAACGAGTTCTCAGATGTATTCCCTAACGAACTACCTGGGTTACCTCCGCAGAGAGAAGTAGAGTTTAACATCGAATTAGAGCCAGGAGCCACTCCTATTTCCAGAGCACCATATCGTATGGCGCCAACCGAGATGTATGAACTAAAGAAGCAACTGGAGGAATAGTTACAGAAGGGTTACATTCAACCTAGCGTTTCTCCTTGGGGAGCACCCGTTCTCTTTGTCCGGAAGAAAGATGGATCCCTCCGATTATGTATTGATTACAGGGAGCTAAACAAGGTGACGATGAAGAACAAGTATCCTATACCTCGGATCGACGACTTGTTTGATCAACTACAGGGGGCCAGAGTATTCTCTAAGATTGACTTGCGATCCGGATATCATCAGCTGAGGATTAAGGGATCGGATATACCGAAATCTGCTTTCAGATCCCGGTATGGGCATTATGAATTTGTAGTGATGCCATTCGGACTTACCAATGCTCCTGCGGTATTTATGCAATTGATGAATCAGGTATTCTTAGAATACTTAGATAAGTTCGTGGTCGTTTTCATTGATGATATCTTGATCTATTCGAAAGACCCCGAGGAACATGCTGAGCATTTGCGTATTGTTCTGAGCACCTTAAGAAATGAACAGTTGTACGCGAAACTGTCTAAATGTGAGTTCTGGCTTAAGGAAGTGACTTTCCTTGGGCATGTGATATCATCTGATGGAGTTCAAGTAGATCCGAAGAAATTCGAGGCAATCTTGGAGTGGGAATCTCCAAATAATGTGAAAGAAGTCCGGAGTTTCTTAGGACTAGCTGGATATTATCGCCGTTTCGTAGTAGGATTTTCCAAAATTACTCGTCCGCTCACTCAACTATTACAGAAAACTCATAAGTTCGAGTGGAATGAGAAATGCCACGCTAGTTTTGATGATCTCAAGAGGAAACTGACGACAGCGCCTATACTAGCGTTACCAGATGGAACTCATGGATTCATGGTATACAGCGATGCTTCAAATCAGGGTCTGGGATGTGTGTTGATGCAAAAGGATAGGGTGATTGCCTATGCCTCTCGACAGTTGAAACTGTACGAAGTTAATTACCCAACTCATGATCTGGAGTTAGCAGTTGTGGTCTTCGCTTTGAAAATTTGGCGACATTATTTATATGGCACTCGTTGTCAGATCTTTACAGATCATAAAAGCCTCAAGTACATTTTCAGTCAGAAAGAATTAAACATCAGACAGAGAAGGTGGCTAGAATTGATCAAGGATTACGACTTGGAAATTCTCTATCACCCGGGTAAAGCAAACGTAGTGGCTGATGCATTGAGCCGAAAACCTGTCTCTCTTCGAGTATTGGAAGCACTTACTTCCCAAACCAGCATTCAACGAGAACTAATCCGTGAAGTGATTGAAGTATGGTCGCCAGGAATCCAAGGGCAACTATATGCGATGGAATTGATTTCGTCACTAGTCGAGGAAATCAAATCTAAGCAGTTGAGCGATTCTCTGATCCTTCGGGTATGTGACGAAGTAAAGAAAGGAAGGGCCCCAGGATTTGTCGTACAAGATGATGGAGTTCTGACATTTCAGAGTCGACTTTGCGTTCCCGATGATGATGTTTTGAGGCAGACAATTCTGAAGGAAGCTCACAGCACACCCTATTCTATTCACCCGGGCAGCAGTAAGATGTACAAGGATCTAAAACAAAACTTCTGGTGGGGAAATATGAAGAAGGACGTAGCAGAATACGTTTCGAAGTGTTTGACTTGTCAGCCAGTTAAGATTGAACATCAGCGACCTTCCGGAATGTTAAAACCGCTTCCGATTCCTGAGTGGAAGTGGGAGGATATCTCGATGGATTTCATCACCAACATGCCAAGGACCAAGACGGGAATGAACATGATTTGGGTGATAGTTGATCGACTAACCAAGTCGGCTCACTTCCTAGGAATTAAGGACACATGGGGACCCGAGAAATTGGCACGAGTATTTATTGCCGAGATAGTAAGATTGCATGGGACGCCGAAGACTATTATTTCAGATCGGGATGGTCGCTTCGTGTCACACTTCTGGAAGGCAGTTCACAGGGCTTTAGGGACTGAGCTAAACTTTAGCACGGCTTATCATCCTCAAACGGACGGTCAGTCCGAAAGGACTATACAAACGGTAGAAGACATGCTTAGAGCTTGTGCCTTGGATTGGTCAACTGATTGGGAAGCTCACTTGCCATTAATTGAATTCACCTACAACAATAGTTGGCATACTTCTATTAAGATGGCACCATTCGAAGCTTTGTACGGGAGAAGATGCCGATCACCTCTATGCTGGGATGATTCTTCGGACTTGATCGGGACAGAACCAGAATTGATAGTCCAGACTCAAGAGAAGATAGCTTTGATTCGGGAAAGACTGTTGACTGCCCAGAGTCGACAGAAGTCTTATGCAGATGTGCGCTGTCGCCCGCTGGAATTCGAGGCCGGGGATCATGTACTATTGAAGGTTTCTCCTACTCGGGGAATCTTCTGTTTTGGGAGGAAAGGTAAGCTAAGTCCGAGATATATCGGGCCATTTGAGATCCTCGATAGAGTTGGGGATTTAGCATACAGGTTGGCCTTACCACCATCGCTGAGTCATGTTCATAATGTTTTTCACGTATCCCAATTACGGAAGTATGTGCCAGATCCCAGTCATGTTATTGATTTCGACGAGATCGAGATAGCTAATGATGGCACCTTCGAGGAGAGACCAATCAAGATACTTGAGAGTCGAGTCAAGCAATTGAGGAATAAACCAATACCTTTGGTTAAAGTTCAGTGGTCCCGGCATGGGGTTGAAGAAGCAACTTGGGAGACGGAAGATAGTATGAAGTTGAGGTACCCGGAATTGTTTGCGATTTAAGTTTCGGGCCGAAACTTCTTTTTAGAGGGGTAGTATGTAATGCCCGGATAATTACTGTGTATTTATCTTGTAAGAATCAACTTTGTAATGATATTATTCGGAGGTTGGTTTCCCGTATTTTCGTATCCTTACGTTTCTTTTTGGTATCTACAGTATTCTGCATGCATGTTTCTACACGTGTTAACGTACGTTATCAGACATCCATAACGTGCGCTAAAAATGCAGTATTACGTACGTTATCTCTAGTGGTTAACGTACGTAAGCTTAGTTAACTTGGGATCGGATAAGGGTCGGCGTGTGGGGGGCGAGGGAGGGGCCGGGGAAGATCCGTGTGATTACGCTATGGTGCATGTGTTACGTACGCTAAGGACATGAATATTACGTACGTAAAACCCTTTCGATTACGTACGTAAGGAAATAGCGAAAACAGGCCAGTGAGTTCTGGTGAGACGACTACGTACGCTATAGTTAGGGTATAACGTACGTTAAGCTTATTACGTACGTAAGGTTAATTTCATACGTAATGTCCAGAATTCTATTTATAGACTTCGACCCTATTTCATTTCTCACCTTTCCTTTGGCCGATTTTTCGTGTTCTGGAGATCTTTCATCACCTCTTATCCTTCCTATCATCTTTTGGGACGATTCTTGGGAAGCATAGGCCTTGTAGATTGGTGTTCAAACTTCCGGTGGTTGAGTTTATTCAAGTTCTTCCTTGTTCATCCATTTGTTGAGGTATGTAATCCTTCACCAACTAATTTAGCATGATCTTAGTAATGTTTTGGACCTGTTTTGAGTAGGCCAAACCAGTTTTTCTTCTTGAGGAGCCTTTCATCATGGTTTAGAAGATATAATTCAATCATTTTCGATTCCTCTTGATTGTAGTAATCATTGAGCAAACCTCTAGTGATTAGACTATTGATTAGTGTATCTTGAGATTTATAAACCAATCATATCTAATTTTGAAGATTATCTTAGTTAGGAGAATGTTATGATCGAACATTTCGGTGAAAAATTAATGGATTGAACATAAGGATTTATTCGTAGAAGGAGATGATATTGGAACTAGTCTTTTTGATGATTAATTGAAGTTTGGACATCTTGTTATTATAAAACATGATTAAAATCCTCCTAGGATGAATTCCATGTTATGTAGTAACAATCAACCGAGGGAATTGTGTTAGGACAGCATAGTCCATCGCCATGATAGATGCACCATGCCTTTCTAATATTCACTTGATAATTTCAACGATTATCCGGAACCGTGGGTCATACCGACGTTATTGTTCGATGAATGTTGCTTTCCGGTGAGCCGACCGAGTGAGAACTCTCCGAACGAATTGAAGACTGTTGATAGTAGAAATTCTTGCCGCCATTGTTGAGGCAAGTATCGTATTTTGAAAGTTTGTGAACAATTGATGAATTTGATCATGCATATGGTTCATTCGTATTGTTGATATGAGATTAACATGATAATTGCTATCGATTTAACGTATGTTCATATTGATGAGTATGTCGATTTTCCCGCATATGTATATGCAAAGTTGTGTTATGTGTAAGTTGTGATGATCCGAAGGGATCAAGCGATCTATGTTGAGGGCGCTGGATCGGATGTCCACCTCGTGTTGGTCCGACGGGATCATCTTGGGATCTAGGCTGAGGGCGCTGGATCATTGGACGGGTTTTTCCACCTCGTGTTGGTCCGACGGGATCATCTTGGGATCTATGCTGAGGGCACTGGATCGTTGGAATACCCATGTTGTGTTGATTGAATCTTGTGGATTCGTATTGTTGGATTCCGGTAGCGGAAGTCCATATTGTGTATGATTTTATGCATTGTCGTTGCATATTTGTGTGTTCCGATACTTGTACTAGCATTGTTTGCTAACCCCTTCGGGGGTGGACATTTGTTTTGATGTTCAGGTAGCCTAGGAGCGGGGAAGCAGCCACAGTACCATCATGACGATGATGTGGCCCAGTGATGTTAACTGTTCGTCGTCTTTGTGATTTGTCTTCTTGGTTCATTTTCAGTACTCGAGTACGCGTGTCTTTTTAACTTCATTTCGATATGGTTGTAATAAAGCAGTCAGAACCAATTTGTAATTTGAATTTCGGTGATATTGTTGGTTTATATTCACATTTCTTTTAATCAGCCTTGTAAATCCTTACTTAAAGGGTTTGCGGCGCTGTAATTATTCCGATTATCTCGGGGTGTTACAGAATATGGTATCGGAGCTAAGATTCATGGATATCTTGGCAGTCGGGTTTTAGTTGGGTCTGTTTACGTTATTTGATTTATGGGTCGTTCGTAACATCACTGTTCAGCCAAAGTCGTCATGTGGGCCGTGGTTGTAAGTCTCCTAATCTCTTACTACCGTTTTACTTAATTTCTGTTTTGTTAGTATTGACGGACTTTATTTTTGAAAGTTTTGTCCTGGATATTGAGAAATTGTGTTTACAGTATGTTGAGAGGAGGACGTGGACGCGGACGCGGTCGTGAACGCGGACGTGGTAACATGAGAAAGGAGGATTCCGCAACTACCCCAGAATTATCGGCTAGTCGAACCGATTCCCATTCTGGAGGACAACAGGGATCACCGAATGACGACGCAAATCCTAACTTGCCGGGAGTTCTCCAACAGGTGGTGGCTCAGATAAACCAGTTCGCTCAGGTAGTCGACCGCATGCAGACAGCGATGGGGCAGCAACACCACGAGGATAACCGGGGAGACCGATGGCTTGCTGAGGTGGTCAAATTACACCCGCCAAAATTTGACGCATCTGCTGAGGCACTTACTTGGGATCATTGGCTAAAAGAGTTAGAGAAGATATTTGAGGGTATTAACTGTCCCGAAGACCGAAAGGTTCCTATTGCCCAGTATTTTCTGACTGGGGAGGCTTTTGAATGGTGGGAGGCTATTCGACCCGAGAATCATAATGCTGACTGGACGGAATTCCAACTAATGATGGAAGCCTAGTATTGTCCCCGTCCGGTTAGAGAGGCAAAAATCCGAGAGTTTTTCTCACCACAGAGTTCGGAAGCATCTGTGACAAATATAATCAAGACTTTTAATCATCAGCTGACTTGTGTGCGACATTTGGTCAGAACGGAGGCAGAAAAGATTTTTCATTTCGATATGTGGATGAAACCGGAGATTCAGCAGTACATGTCCGGATTCGAGTGTACTACGTTGCGGCAGTATCAAGACAAAGCGCTGGCCTACGACATGAAAGAGGCGGCGGTGGAGAAATCGATGGAGGCAAAGAAGCAGAAAGTGTCCGGCAACTTCTCGGAAAACAAGAATGGTGGGCCCATGGCGCAGTCTTCATTTTATTCATCCAGGAAACCTCCACATCCTTCTCGAGGTGGCAAGAAGTTCCGGACAACATCAGTAGTTTCGGACGCATCAAATAAATGCTATAATTGTGGTCGAGCAGGGCATGTTCGATGTGATTGCCCCGCATCTTCTGTGACTTGTTTCGATTGTGGGCAAGAAGGGCACCGTGCCGCTTTCTGTGGAGTTGCGACTAGATCATATGGCACTCGCACTACAGCGCCAGTTCCGAAGGAGGTGAGTGTGAACCAGACGCAGCAGAGTGGGTTTCAGCAGCAGAATGTTGGGAAGAGAGAGACATCCAGTGCTGGGTCCGTTCCTCCGCGCCTATACGAGATGAGGAAATCTGACGATCAGAACACTGCTGTTGCATCAGGTACGATTCAGATCCTTTTGCAACCAGTTAGTGCCTTATTCGATTCAGGAGCTACACATTCTTTTATATCTTTGAACTGTGTTAATCGTTTGAAAATCTCGTGCTTATTTGATTGTGAACCATATGTTGTGGGTTTGCCGAGCGGAGAGAGAATTGTGGGAACCCTAGAAACTAGAGATTTTCCAGTGTCTATAGGAGGGATAAATTGGCCATCAAATCTTATTGTAGTCGACATCCATGGTGACGATTTAATTCTCGGAGACGATTGGCTCAACCGTTATGGAGCTATTTTGAATTATCGAAAACGAGTCATCTCTATCATTGCCGATGACGAATCAGAATATTTATTCAAAGGATGGAGACCAGGAAGCTCGGGAAAATTGATCAAAGCTATGAAGGCAGTGAAATTAGTGAAGCAGGGTTGTCACGGATTATGGTGCTATGCCATGAAGAAAGAAGAAGTAGTAGAGCTCTCATCTATTCCAATTGTGAACGAGTTCTCAGATGTATTCACTAACGAACTACCTGGGTTACCTCCGCAGAGAGAAGTAGAGTTTAACATCGAATTAGAGCCAGGAGCCACTCCTATTTCCAGAGCACCATATCGTATGGCGCCAACCGAGATGTATGAACTAAAGAAGCAGCTGGAGGAATAGTTACAGAAGGGTTACATTCAACCTAGCGTTTCTCCTTGGGGAGCACCCGTTCTCTTTGTCCGGAAGAAAGATGGATCCCTCCGATTATGTATTGATTACAGGGAGCTAAACAAGGTGAAGATGAAGAACAAGTATCCTATACCTCGGATCGACGACTTGTTTGATAAACTACAGGGGGCCAGAGTATTCTCTAAGATTGACTTGCAATCCGGATATCATCAACTGAGGATTAAGGGATCGGATATACCGAAATCTGCTTTCAGATCCCAGTATGGGCTTTATGAATTTGTAGTGATGCCATTCGGACTTAACAATGCTCCTGCGGTATTTATGCAATTGATGAATCAGGTATTCTTAGAATACTTAGATAAGTTCGTGGTCGTTTTCATTGATGATATCTTGATCTATTCGAAAGACCCCGAGGAACATGCTGAGCATTTGCGTATTGTTCTGAGCACCTTAAGAAATGAACAGTTGTACGCGAAACTGTCTAAATGTGAGTTCTGGCTTAAGGAAGTGACTTTCCTTGGGCATGTGATATCATCTGATGGAGTTCAAGTAGATCCGAAGAAATTCGAGGCAATCTTGGAGTGGGAATCTCCAAATAATGTGAAAGAAGTCCGGAGTTTCTTAGGACTAGCTGGATATTATCGCCGTTTCGTAGTAGGATTTTCCAAAATTACTCGTCCGCTCACTCAACTATTACAGAAAACTCATAAGTTCGAGTGGAATGAGAAATGCCAGGCTAGTTTTGATGATCTCAAGAGGAGACTGACGACAGCGCCTATACTAGCGTTACCAGATGGAACTCATCGATTCATGGTATACAGCGATGCTTCAAATCAGGGTCTGGGATGTGTGTTGATGCAAAAGGATAGGGTGATTGCCTATGCCTCTCGACAGTTGAAACTGTACGAAGTTAATTACCCAACTCATGATCTGGAGTTAGCAGTTGTGGTCTTCGCTTTGAAAATTTGGCGACATTATTTATATGGCACTCGTTGTCAGATATTTACAGATCATAAAAGCCTCAAGTACATTTTCAGTCAGAAAGAATTAAACATGAGACAGAGAAGGTGGCTAGAATTGATCAAGGATTACGACTTGGAAATTCTCTATCACCCGGGTAAAGCAAACGTAGTGGCTGATGCATTGAGCCGAAAACCTGTCTCTCTTCGAGTATTGGAAGCACTTACTTCCCAAACCAGCATTCAACGAGAACTGATCCGTGAAGTGATTGAAGTATGGTCGCCAGGAATCCAAGGGCAACTATATGCGATGGAATTGATTTCGTCACTAGTCGAGGAAATATAATCTAAGCAGTTGAGCGATTCTCTGATCCTTCGGGTATGTGATGAAGTAAAGAAAGGAAGGGCCCCAGGATTTGTCGTACAAGATGATGGAGTTCTGAGATTTCAGAGTCGACTTTGCGTTCCCGATGATGATGTTTTGAGGCAGACAATTCTGAAGGAAGCTCACAGCACACCCTATTCTATTCACCCGGGCAGCAGTAAGATGTACAAGGATCTAAAACAAAACTTCTGGTGGGGAAATATGAAGAAGGACGTAGCAGAATACGTTTCGAAGTGTTTGACTTGTCAGCCAGTTAAGATTGAACATCAGCGACCTGCCGGAATGTTAAAACCGCTTCTGATTCCTGAGTGGAAGTGGGAGGATATCTCGATGGATTTCATCACCAACATGCCAAGGACCAAGACGGGAATGAACATGATTTGGGTGATAGTTGATCGAATAACCAAGTCGGCTCACTTCCTAGGAATTAATGACACATGGGGACCCGAGAAATTGGCACGAGTATTTATTGCCGAGATAGTAAGATTGCATGGGACGCCGAAGACTATTATTTCAGATCGGGATGGTCGCTTCGTGTCACACTTCTGGAAGGCAGTTCACAGGGCTTTAGGGACTGAGCTAAACTTTAGCAAGGCTTATCATCCTCAAACGGACGGTCAGTCCGAAAGGACTATACAAACGGTAGAAGACATGCTTAGAGCTTGTGCCTTGGATTGGTCAACTGATTGGGAAGCTCACTTGCCGTTAATTGAATTCACCTACAACAATAGTTGGCATACTTCTATTAAGATGGCACCATTCGAAGCTTTGTACGGGAGAAGATGCCGATCACCTCTATGCTGGGATGATTCTTCGGACTTGATCGGGACGGAACCAGAATTGATAGTCCAGACTCAAGAGAAGATAGCTTTGATTCGGGAAAGACTGTTGACTGCCCAGAGTCGACAGAAGTCTTATGCAGATGTACGCTGTCTCCCGCTGGAATTCGAGGCCGGGGATCATGTACTATTGAAGGTTTCTCCTACTCGGGGAATCTTCTGTTTTGGGAGGAAAGGTAAGCTAAGTCCGAGATATATCGGGCCATTTGAGATCCTCGATAGAGTTGGGGATTTAGCATACAGGTTGGCCTTACCACCATCGCTGAGTCATGTTCATAATGTTTTTCACGTATCCCAATTACGGAAGTATGTGCCAGATCCCAGTCATGTTATTGATTTCGACGAGATCGAGATAGCTAATGATGGCACCTTCGAGGAGAGACCAATCAAGATACTTGAGAGTCGAGTCAAGCAATTGAGGAATAAACCAATACCTTTGGTTAAAGTTCAGTGGTCCCGGCATGGGGTCGAAGAAGCAACTTGGGAGACGGAAGATAGTATGAAGTTGAGGTACCCGGAATTGTTTGCGATTTAAGTTTCGGGCCGAAACTTCTTTTTAGAGGGGTAGTATGTAATGCCCGGATAATTACTGTGTATTTATCTTGTAAGAATCAACTTTGTAATGATATTATTCGGAGGTTGGTTTCCCGTATTTTCGTATCCTTACGTTTCTTTTTGGTATCTACAGTATTCTGCATGCATGTTTCTACACGTGTTAACGTACGTTATCAGACATCCATAACGTGCGCTAAAAATGCAGTATTACGTACGTTATCTCTAGTGGTTAACGTACGTAAGCTTAGTCAACTTGGGATCGGATAAGGGTCGGCGTGTGGGGGTCGAGGGAGGGGCCGGGGAAGATCCGTGTGATTTCCTAATGAACCTGGACATAGGGTTACGTACGCTATGGTGCATGTGTTACGTACGCTAAGGGCATGAATATTACGTACGTAAAACCCTTTCGATTACGTACGTAAGGAAATAGCGAAAACAGGCCAGTGAGTTCTGGTCAGACGACTACGTACGCTATAGTTAGGGTATAACGTACGTTAAGCTTATTACGTACGTAAGGTTAATTTCATAACGTACGTAATGTCCAGAATTCTATTTATAGACTTCGACCCTATTTCATTTCTCACCTTTCCTTTGGCCGATTTTTCGTGTTCTGGAGATCTTTCATCACCTCTTATCCTTCCTATCATCTTTTGGGACGATTCTTGGGAAGCATAGGCCTTGTAGATTGGTGTTCAAACTTCCGGTGGTTGAGTTTATTCAAGTTCTTCCTTGTTCATCCATTTGTTGAGGTATGTAATCCTTCACCAACTAATTTAGCATGATCTTAGTAATGTTTTGGACCTGTTTTGAGTAGGCCAAACCAGTTTTTCTTCTTGAGGAGCCTTTCATCATGGTTTAGAAGATAGAATTCAATCATTTTCGATTCCTCTTGATTGTAGTAATCATTGAGCAAACCTCTAGTGATTAGACTATTGATTAGTGTATCTTGAGATTTATAAACCAATCATATCTAATTTTCGAAGATTATCTTAGTTCCGGAGAATGTTATGATCGAACATTTCGGTGAAAAATTAATGGATTGAACATAAGGATTTATTCGTAGAAGGATATGATATTGGAACTAGTCTTTTTGATGATTCATTGAAGTTTGGACATCTTGTTATTATAAAACATGATTAAAATCCTCCTAGGATGAATTCCATGTTATGTAGTAACATTCAACCGAGGGAATTGTGTTAGGACAGCATAGTCCATCGCCATGATAGATGCACCATGCCTTTTTATGATTCACTTGATAATTTCAACGATTATCCGGAACCGTGGGTCATACCGACGTTATTGTTCGATGAAGGTTTCTTTCCGGTGAGCCGACCGAGTGAGAACTCTCCGAATGGATTGAAGACTGTTGATAGTAGAAATTCTTGCCGCCATTGTTGAGGCAAGTATCGTATTTTGAAAGTTTGTGAACAATTGATGAATTTGATCATGCATATGGTTCATTCGTATTGTTGATATGAGATTAACATGATAATTGCTATCGATTTAACGTACGTTCATATTGATGAGTATGTCGACTTTCCCGCATATGTATATGCATAGTTGTGTTATGTGTAAGTTGTGATGATCCGAAGGGATCAAGCGATCTATGCTGAGGGCGCTGGATCGGATATCCACCTCGTGTTGGTCCGACGGGATCATCTTGGGATCTAGGCTGAGGGCGCTAGATCATTGGACGGGTTTTTCCACCTCGTGTTGGTCCGACGGGATCATCTTGGGATCTATGCTGAGGGCGCTGGATCGTTGGAATACCCATGTTGTGTTGATTGAATCTTGTGGATTCGTATTGTTGGATTCCGGTAGCGGAAGTCCATATTGTGTATGATTTTATGCATTGTCGTTGCATATTTGTGTGTTCCGATACTTGTACTAGCATTGTTTGCTAACCCCTTCGGCGGTGGACATTTGTTTTGATGTTCAGGTAGCCGAGGAGCGGGGAAGCAGCCACAGTACCATCATGACGATGAAGTGGCCCAGTGATGTTAACTGTTCGTCGTCTTTGTGATTTGTCTTCTTGGTTCATTTTCAGTACTCGAGTACGCGTGTCTTTTTAACTTCATTTCGATATGGTTGTAATAAAGCAGTCAGAACCAATTTGTAATTTGAATTTCGGTAATATTGTTGGTTTATATTCACATTTCTTTTAATCAGCCTTGTAAATCCTTACTTAAAGGGTTTGCGGCGCTGTAATTATTCCGATTATCTCGGGGTGTTACACGCGCAAGGACCCAGCGAAAAATGTCGGCCGTGTATGAAATGGCGCAAGACACGGCCCATGTTGCGCCGTGTGAGAAACGGCCTAAGATACGGCTATGATCTGCTTCATTTTTTGGTCATTTTGTAGACTGTCTTTGAAAAATTTCTGATCGTTGATTTGGTTCCGCTTTTCGTCCTTTTTGACGTTTCATTCCAGTAATCTGTAAAATAAAATATTTTTAGCTCATGTTTTGACATATCTTTAAAATAATTATTTTTTATTACAAATCCGTATGATTATTCCAGAAAAAGAGATATTTTGTATATGAATTTTTAGATCAAATATGCACTAATCAATCACATCAAATCGGATCAAGACAAGCCACCCACTACATATAGATCCAAAAGTGTGAAAGATATGATAAGATCACACAATCTGTGAAAAGTTATGGCCATAACATTAGGGAGTTACGACAGTAACATACAAATAATACGACCGTAACATTGACATTCACGGTCGTAACTAAGCTACGACTTCTAATCTTTTGTTTGCTGAGTGTTGTACGGCCGTAAAGATAGTTGTAGAGTCGTAAGGAGTTTTCAGACTTGATTTTTAGCCCAGAATTTCTTTGACTCTTGAGCCCAAACCTTATTCGGATGATAACTCTTGATATGTAACTCTATTTGAGTCCAGAAAGACTGCCGAACTCATCTTGTAATGTTCTATGACATGAATACATAAAAACTCAATAAAGGGAATCTTTTATAAAAAAAGTTATTTCTTGAGTAAATCAATAATTCAATCAGATTGAGGCTAAATTTACATCATCCCATAAAAATAAAATTATTTAAACTAATTAATTAGAAGCAAAACGAGTAGGCTACCTCATAATTATGGGTGAATTATATCAATACTACTCATGGACAAGTGTATAAAACTGACACTTATCATACGACTGTCTTGGGATATCACTAGTTCGAATTCTTTTGTTGGGCATCCTTTGGTCGAGGTTCTTTGATGATCATCTTAAAATCAAATGTAATGCTTTTATGTCTTCTTTATCATCTAGAATTCGGCCTCATATTGATGATTGACTAATAATTCTCATTATATTGTTAGATCTAGTGCTAATATTTCTTTTTGGTTGGATAGTTGGTGTAACACCCCCAACCCATTTGGCAATATTACAGCGCCGCAGACCCTCTTAAAGAGGATCTACTAGGCTAGATACCAAAACAAGATATCACATCTCATGTCAGAATGGCTAAATATTGATTCAATAGACCGACTTAGTCTTTCATCGATAGCATACAAATTAAACTTCATATACATCTCTATTACAAAACTCATACCCGCACAAGGGTAAAAAATACAACAAAACTCCCATAAGATGGGAGAACATTGCAGCGGAATGTAATACCCGCAATTTCGAACTTCGGTAATTTTCTTTTTTTTCGGCGGGAGTCCGTGTTGACGACTCACTCGTGACCGTTTCGTTATTCTGAGAATAATTAATTCTGCACTTTTTGTCGTCCGAGTCATTTCGGTGTCGTTTTGTTGAATTCCATGTTCTTAAGCGGTTTTTCCGCACTTGAGTTCGATTCCTGCGAATCTCGTCCGAAACTGTTGTTTCGAGTTACTCATAAGTTCATTTAATGTTATTATTCATGTTGCAAGCTTTGGCTTTGTGTTTCGATCGTGTATCGTGTATTTCGGACGTTTTGGGCCATTTTCATAATTTCACAAAGTTTGGGGTAATTACTTTCCGTTGTCGAATTTCGAGCCTTCGGGTGGTCGGAATCGTGTGTTCTCTTAGTGCTCGAATTCGTCTTTGTGAGTAATTTGTAACCGTATCTTCGATTCATACTCAGGTTCGGGTTTCGAGGTCGTTCAGGCCGTCGGAGTTGGCCCCGGCCGAGTCATGGCCGGGCAGTCTGGGCCTAGGCCGGCACTAGCCGAGTTACGGCTGGTAGTGCTCGACAGTTACGGCCGTAAAGCTGGTTACGTACGTAAGGCCTTGTCCGGTTACGTACGTAACACTGCCGGTATTTATGGGCAGTGTATCGGCCATGGCCGGTTACATACATAAGCCCTTGGCCGGTTACGTACGTAACTCTGCCGGCAGGCAGCCTATTTAACGCCCTGCAGACGGTTTTCACTATTTTTCTCATTCTTTTCCTTCTCTTCCGCGGCTGGAGGTGTGGTTATCATGGAGAGATGTTGTTAGACAATCAATCCATGAAGTCTTGGAGTTCATATCATCAATCATCCATCCTATAACATCCCTTGATCGAGCGAATCAGGTCAAATTTTCTAGAAATCTAGTTTTGGGGAATTTGGGTGTTTTGGATGTTTTCATCTGTTTAATCCGATTTAACTTAGGATTGTGATGGATTGATGATTATTTAGATGTATTATATCATTTCCCTTGTAACACCCCCAAAACCATATGGGAATATTACACGCCGTAGACCCTTTCCACAAGGATCTACCAGGCTAAACATCCATAAACAACCAAATGCTTGCCCGACCAGGGTCAAACAATAAAATAATACAGACTGTTATGGTCACTTATACGTGAATACACAGACTGATGAGGTCACACAACCCAATCAACAAAACTGACTAAAACGACATTACCCACACACGGGTCGAAATACAATACAGCGGAAGACTGAAATCAACTCTAACAACACAACAAAAATCAAACAACTCTCGACTCATGATTAGTATCGCAGCTCGTCATCCTCTTGTGCCAATCCTGTGACTGCTCTCCTGAATCTGCATATACCTAGATGCAAAACAGACATCCACCCCCCGATTACTCGGGGGTTAGTAAAACTCCACTGTTTTACTAGTGCAAGTATCAAATTATACGAAATGTAACAAGCAAGTAATAGTCGTGAAACAAATATAATAATCAAGTATTAAAATATCCCCGGGAGGTTTTCAAAAGGGAAAATAAGCTATGAAGCATTCGAAAATAAGATTATCATCTCGGGAATTTTTAGAATTTCAAAACCTTTAAGACCTCAAGTCCTGATTCACAAAACCTTTCGAAAGACTTTAGGGCCTTAACCCAAATCTTATTTCATAACTCAACAGTTTACAATACGGGAAACATTTACTCAAGCTTAGGACTCGGTCCAACATTCATTTTCATAAAACTTTTCCTTTCAAAACTTTGATTTGAAAATAAACATGCTCATGACACCGTGATCCACTGTCACGTGTCTCCGTAGGTTCAACAACCCGCACGGACTACACCACGCACAATTAAACAAGCACAATCAATTCCGACACCGTGATCCACTGTCACGTGTCTCCGTAGGTTCAACAACCTGCATGGAAAGAAACAAACACATCAATCACAACAACCAATCCTGACCCCGTGAACCTGTGTCACGTGTCACCGTAGGTTCCGTCGAACCCGCACGGTTGACGCGTCTTGTGTCTGATTCGATGGACCTGTGCCATGAATCATCGTAGGCCTCGTCAGACCCGCACGATTGGACCTCAGCACCACACACTAAGTTCTGATCCCATGGACCTGTGCCATGAATCCTCGTAGGCCCCGTCGAACCCACACGAGTGAACTTAGCGTTCCAGCACACCACATTCACATTCACATTACATACAACAATGAGCACAGTTAATCAATCACGTTGATCACCACAAAATCGTACATCACACGCACATAACACAATCTCAACACTCTCAACAACCATCATCAATGAACGACACACAACCAACATAACACTCGTTCGGTACACAATACATTGCACAACAGCTAACACGTATACCAATATAACACTATTATCACAAAGCCTTCAAATTGCGGAATACACAACCAATTCAAACGGAACATATTTACGAAGGCAAGCAAAATCATTATAAATCTCATACGTGATTATTAGTCGCAAGATACAAGTCGTATAATAAGATACTTGCCTTACTAACCGCTACCGAACGCTCCGAAGAACACGGTTCGACCGGGAAGCTCGGACCCCAAAGAAGGCAACGAACGGAAGAGTTCTGACTCGAGTTCTTCACAAGAATTTCGTTCCTAAGTCACAACGATATCAATTCAATCACAATTCTACGAAAATGTATAGAACTTCCGAAATTCTACCCATTGAAGCATTTTATCGGACACTTTGAGGGCATAGTCCAATTAAATCGTTTAACGGAGAAATACTCGAATTTGTCCCACAAAACTTCAAGGGTTATGAATGATTTCGAGTATATAACCAAGTTCTAACAATAATCTGAACAAAAATGAATCAAATCGGCCAAAAGATCGAGAAACCTCAAAATTTCCCAAAACCAAGGGTTTAGGTGTTCTTACCTTCGATCCGGGCGGAAGATGATGTTAAACACGAATCCAACTTCCAAAATATGTTGCTACATGATGTTCTTACTCAAATCCATCAATCTATGGTGAAAAACCGCGGAAGGAATGAAGAAAAATGAAAAATGCCGGATGTGACTCGGTCCAGGCCTTTAAATAACCGACCCTGGCCGACCGCTTACGTACGTAATCGGCCATGGCCTACGTATGTAATCGGCCATGGCCGAACTCCTGTACTACCCCGCCGACATGTTACGACAGCACGGCACTGTTACGTATGTAATGTGCCTTATGGCCGCACGCCGGCCATTACGGCCACATTACTCGGCAGTGTGCCGGCCAGACTCGGTCGATCCGACGGTCCGAAAAATCCCGAAACTCAGACCTGAACGTAAACCGAAAACACGATTACGAAGTACTCGCAAAGACGAATCCGAACACTAAGAGAACACACGATTCCGACCAACCAAGGGCTCGAAATTCGACAACGGAAGTAATTATCCCAAACTTTGGGAAATTACGAAAATGGCCCAAAACGTCCGAAATACACTATACACGATCGAAATACCAAACCAAAGCTTACAACATGAACAATAACATTAAATGAACTTACGAGAAACTCGAAACAACAGTTTCGGATGAGATTCGTGAGAATCGAACTCAAGTGCGAAAAAGTCATTTAAGAACACGAAACTCAACAAAACGATACCGAAACGAACTCGGATGACAAAAAGGGCAGAATTAAATATTCTCAGAATGACGAAACGGTCATAAGAGAGTCATAGAAACGGACCTCCGCCGAAAATGAAAATCACCGGAAATCAAAATTGTGGATATTATATACTACCCTCCTTAAAAGAAGTTTCGTCCCGAAACTTAAAACAAGTAGGGGGAAGCAATATCCCGACAGGAAAACTCAACGAGATACACAAGAAACGCGTAACTTTCGCCCATTGGCGAAATGTTACAAGCAACACGAAAGAATATACAACGTGAAAACACGCCCCACGACGACCATAACAACGCCACCGGCAATGATTCAAAACAATAATGAGCAATTAACGACGCATCACATACCACATCACATGCACACATTTAATCAAAGAAACGTACGTGACAACAAGTCGCACTCGACTAAAACGACTATGCGATAGAAACAAATAGAGTATCCCGATAGAAATCATTCCGATTCTCATCAACAAGAAAATGTCCGACGTCAAAACACAAATAATTCAAGACAACGGAAAACGAGGGTACCAGATATTACATTCTATCTCACAAAAAAATAAGTTTCGTCCCGAAACTTAAAATAAAACATCAGGGTAGAATACAAACAAAACCAAAAAGTTCACGCAACAAATATCAATCTCTACTCGAATTACAACACAAATACAACACGCAACTACGCTATTGGGCACCACTGAGCTCTCCACGCGTAGGGGCGGGATCCCGGCTCCCGAAAATCTCAACGACGGTCTCGCAGTATACCGCCTGATGTCCCACATGTCCACATTTGAAACAGTTAACTTGCGGCGAGCGACAGTTCTTCTGAGTATGGCCCACACGGCTATAATTGAAACATAACTTCACACCGCTTGTCTTACTCGGCTAGTGAGTAGGATTCTTAGACTGATCAAACGAACGATAAGTGTTCCCATAAGGGCAATACAAGCTAATAGGCTCACGAATCTCACTTCTCTGGCCTCTTGAACAGTTACTCGAGGTCTTCTGCCTCTTGCCTCCTGAGCTACCCTCTGATATGGAAACAGCCATCTCGATGGCTAGAGCTTGGTCCTGATAATCTTTCAAGGTGGTAAACATGAGCGGAGCCATACTCTCACGGATATGGGGTTTCGTGCGCATATTGAAGTATCGGACCTAGTCCGCTTCACTTCTAACTTGATCACGAACATAAGCTAGCTGTAGATTAAAATCGACTATCGCCTGGGATATCGACACATCCTGGGGCATAGCCGAGAAAAACTCAACAATCCTGCGTTCACGAACAGGCAACGAGCAATACTCTGCCTCCATGGCGGTCTTAAACTCAGTCCATGTAGGTGTACGATCTACAGGCACTACAGCCTGCCACCAGTCTGCAGCTTCTTTGTCAAGCAAGTACTGAGCAATGGGTACCCTCTTTTCATCCGGACAAGCTACATCATCAAATGTTCTGTCCAACTGGAAGAGCCAGCCTTCCCAACCTAACGAGTCAGATGAACCCACAAAACGGGGCAGTTGCATCCTCATCACATCTCGTAACCACTTACTAGCCCCGTTATCCCCATCTGGGTTCGCATTCCGATGTACGACCTGATTCATCTGCACTAACTGATCAAACACCTGACAAAGGATGGGGGCGGCGCCAATGTCAACATTAAGGCTAGCTGAATTAGAATGTCCCTGATCTGTACCGAGCTGATTGGTACTCAGCAGGGAGTGAGTCGCCCTCTCACGCTCCTGATTACGACTACCACCACGACCACGGCCTCGGCCTCGACCCCTCAGCATACTGAACGGGCAACCATTCCGAACAACAAAATAAATACCACATAATCAACATAGGGCAACAACCAGTAGCACAATAAAGTATTCACTCCAAGTCATCACACGAGTACACGAACTAACAATGCAATAATAGACTTAAATTCATAAGTAATTCGCACGGTTACACCAACAGAGGTGCCCGACTTTTACCAAAATAAACACGGTCGAGACCACATACATGTCATTGAGACTAGACACTTGTAACATTTTTTTTTAAAATAAAATTTTTCCGAAGTATTTGTTCAAATATTAATATTTTAAAATTTGAGAGTTTCGAAAGATTTTGCTGGGATGAAATTTTGAAAACACTTTGTTTAATACCTCGGTCATTGAAGTGGGGAACGATACCTAACAACGTATCCCGCCACTTGGGCATACAACCCAGATTTTCTAACGAAAATAATAACATAGCAACTCACTGTACGACTTAACCTCAATACATAAACACATAACGTTCTAATTTACGGAAGCCAAAGTTGTTTTGCAAAACAGAAATTTCCCAAAATCCTTTAGTTCATAACCAAAACGACGGTAATATTTTACAATGTCCGAAGTACTTCAAAACACATTTTTCAAATACCGTCTGATGGTGTCATTTGAAAATACAAGGCTCATTTGTCAAAATTTAACAAATTTTAAAAATCCATATAAACCGTGGTTTGACCGCACCACCAAAATATTTTCCAAAAATCAATTTCTACAAAAATTCTCAAACTGTAAAGTCCTTCAGAAAATATTCTCAAACTTACTCATAGCGGACAAAAATTACAACATTCCAAAAACAGTCGAATTTAAAACCACATACTCAAATGGCAACCAAGGTCGCCAATTCAATCAAATGCATCTCGTGGTATCAAGTTTAAACACACAACAAAATCATTCATCGGAGTTTCTCACAAGCTCTACCGTTGATACCTTCACAGAACCCATCAAGGTTTACATCTTCCACACCATACCACCCCACATGGTAGTTCAAAAGTAAAACAACAAAAGGCCCAGCTATACTCATACTATGTGCCACAAGTATTAAATACAACTACATTACACAATACTGTGTAAATAAAATCATGCACCGCAATTAACTCACTAAGATAAAATCGAGATACACAGGTATTATGCATAAAGGAGGAGACTTACATCCACAGGGCGCACGGAGGTGACGGACGCCCACGATACTAATCTCGTCTGACAACATAACCGATACATTGTGACTACGCACAACTCAACTTGTCGCCCGACAACTCGAATGGCAAAACCACACAACACTCGACAAATCTCGACTCAACTTGACCCGACGGCCTAGGTTTCCGCAACCTAAGCTCCGATACCATAAATGTAACACCCACAAAACCATATGGGAATATTACACGCCGTAGACCCTTTCCACAAGGATCTACCAGTCTAAACATCCATAAACAACCAAATGCTTGCCCGACCAGGGTCAAACAATAAAATAATACAGACCGTTATGGTCACTTATACGTGAATACACAGACTGATGAGGTCACACAACCCAATCAAAAAAACTGACTTAAACGACATTACCCACACAGGGGTCGAAATACAATACAGCGGAAGACTGAAATCAACTCTGACAACACAACAAAAATCAAACAACTCTCGACTCATGATTAGTATCGCAGCTCGTCATCCTCTTGTGCCAATCCTGTGACTGCTCCCCTGAATCTGCATGTACCTGGACGCAAAACAGACATCCACCCCCGATTACTCGGGGGTTAGTAAATCTCCACTGTTTTACTAGTGCAAGTATCAAATTATACGAAATGTAACAAGCAAGTAATAGTCGTGAAACAAATATAATAATCAAGTATTAAAATATCCCCGGGAGGTTTTCAAAAGGGAAAATAAGCTATGAAGCATTCGAAAATAAGATTATCATCTCGGGAATTTTTAGAATTTCAAAACCTTTAAGACCTCAAGTCCTGATTCACAAAACCTTTCGAAAGACTTTAGGGCCTTAACCCAAATCTTATTTCATAACTCAACAGTTTACAATACGGGAAACATTTACTCAAGCTTAGGACTCGGTCCAACATTCATTTTCATAAAACTTTTCCTTTCAAAACTTTGATTTGAAAATAAACATGCTCATGACACCGTGATCCACTGTCACGTGTCTCCGTAGGTTCAACAACCCACACGGACTACACCATGCAAATTAAACAAGCATAATCAATTCCGACACCGTGATCCACTGTCACGTGTCTCTGTAGGTTCAACAACCCGCACGGAAAGAAACAAACATATCAATCACAACAACCAGTCCTGATCCCGTGAACCTGTGTCACGTGTCACCGTAGGTTCCGTCGAACCCGCACGGTTGGACGTACTGTGTCCTGATTCGATGGACATGTGCCATGAATCATCGTAGGCCTCGTCAGACCCGCACGATTGGACCTCAGCACCACACACTAAGTTCTGATCCCATGGACCTGTTCCATGAATCCTCGTAGGCCCCGTCGAACCCACACGAATGAACTTAGTGTTCCAGCACACCACATTCACATTCACATTACATACAACAATGAGCACAGTTAATCAATCACGTTGATCACCACAAAATCGTACATCACACGCATATAACACAATCTCAACACTCTCAACAAATATCATCAATCAACGACACACAACCAACATAACACTCATTCGGTACACAATACATTGCACAACAGCTAACACGTATACCAATATAACACTATTATCACAAAGCCTTCAAATTGCGGAATACACAACCAATTCAAATGGAACATATTTACGAAGGCAAGCAAAATCATTATAAATCTCATACGTGATTAGTAGTCGCAAGATACAAGTCGTATAATAAGATACTTACCTTACTAACCGCTACCGAACGCTCCGAAGAACACGGTTCGACCGGGAAGCTCGGACCCCAAAGAAGGCAATGAACGGAAGGGTTCTGACTCAAGTTCTTCACAAGAATTTTGTTCCTAAGTCACAACGATATCAACTCAATCACAATTCTACGAAAACGTATAGAACTTCCCAAGTTCTACCCATTGAAGCATTTTATCGGACACTTTGAAGGCATAGTCCAATTAAATCGTTTAACGGAGAAATACTCGAATTTGTTCCACAAAACTTCAAGGGTTATGAATGATTTCGAGTATACAACCAAGTTCTAACAATAATCTGAACTAAAACGAATCAAATCGGCCAAAACATCGAGAAACCTCAAAATTTCCTAAAACCAAGGGTTTAGGTGTTCTTACCTTCGATCCGGGCGGAAGATGATGTTAAACACGAATCCAACTTTCAAAATATGTTGCTACATGATGTTCTTACTCAAATCCAATAATCTATGGTGAAAAATCGCGGAAGGAATGAAGAAAAATGAAAAATGCCGGATGTGACTCGGTCCAGGCCTTTAAATAGCCGACCCTGGCCGACCGCTTACGTACGTAATCGGCCATGGCCAACGTACGTAATCGGCCATGGCCGAACTCCCTGTACCAATTCTTCCGACATGTTATGTACGTTACCGGCAGGCTATTACGTACGTAACAGGCCTTACGACCGTTACTTCCGGGCCATTACGGTCGTTACTCGGCCAGGTCTGGCCAGCCAGGACTCGGTCGATCCGACGGTCCGAAAAATCTGGAAACTCAGACCTGAACGTAAACCGAAAACACGATTACGAAGTACTCGCAAAGAAGAATCCGAACACTAAGAGAACACATGATTCCGACCACCCGAGGGCTCAAAATTCGACAACGGAAGTAATTACCCCAAACTTTGGGAAATTACGAAAATAGCCCAAAACGTCTGAAATACACTATACATGATCGAAACACCAAACCAAACCTTACAACATGAACAATAACAGTAAATAAACCTACGAGAAACTCGAAACAACATTTTCGGATGAGATTCGCGAGAATCGAACTCAAGTGCGGAAAAGTCGTTTAAGAACACGAAACTCAACAAAACAATACCGAAACGAACTCGGATGACAAAAAGTGCAAAATTAAATATTCTCAGAATGACGAAATGGTCATAAGAGACTCATCGAAACAGACCTCCGCCGAAAAATGAAAATTACCGAAAATCGAAATTGCGGATATTACAATTCCATGGTTGGATTGTATCGATTCGTTGTTTTGGTCGAGTTCTTGATAGATGCCTTGAAGGTGTCCGGTAGAATGTCATAGAGGGGTTTTCTGACGTTCTATGATTATTCTTCCTCGTATGATCGTTGATTTATTAATTATATGATGTTAGGGTCGAGTTTCTTGCGAAGAAACCATGTTGAACCCTTCCATTCGTTGTCGTCTTCCTTTTCGATAGCATCGGGCGTTCCGAAGCTTCCCGGTTGAACTGCTTTCGTTGGAATACTTGCGTGCCGATTTCGAGGCAAGTACCTTGTCCATACATTTCTTGTTTCATAGATATGATGATTGGTGATCGTCTTGGTATGTTTGTTTGTTTGTTTGAAATGAGTTTTCAAAAGATTCGGCTAGCCTCGTTAAAGGCTCACTTTCAAAATGCGTGTGTTTTGTAAATTGTGTGGGTTGTAAGTGACTACGTGATTCCTTTGGATATGTTTAGTGTTGATGTTGCACTTGATAATGCGTGTGTACGTATATTATCTCTTTTCGGTGCGTTATGGTTTGACGTGGTGTTTTGCTAAGTGTTTGATGCCTCTGGGTGAATTGTTTGGATATCCTTGGTGTAATATGCTATTTGTGCATGATCAGGAGGGTCCGACTGGGCCTCGAGTGGGATTCGTGGCTTCGTCCCGGTCCTAGGTGACGTGTTGTGCTTGATTATTTCGCTAGCCAGCTCGGGAGGGTCCGACGGGGTCTCGAGTGAGACTCGTGGATTCGTCCTGGTCCTAGGTGACGTGTTGTGCTTGATTATTTCGCTAGCCAGCTCAGGAGGGTCCGAGGGGGCCTCGAGTGGGATTTGTGGCTTCGTCCCGATCCTAGGCGATACGGGTGCGTGTGTATGTTTTGTGAATGTGTTTGATCAACTCGGGAGGGTTCGACGGGGCCACAGAGGGAGTCCAATGGTATAGCCTTGGATTCACGAGTGAAACTTCACAAGTGCGTGTGTATGTTTTGTGAATGTGTTTGCTCACCTCGGGAGGGTTCGACGGGGCCACAGAGGGAGTCCAATGGTATAGCCCTGGATTCACGAGTGAAACTTCACGAGTGCGTGTGTATGTTTTGTGAATGTGTTTGCTCACCTCAGGAGGAGGAGGGGGTCCATTGGTATAGACCTGGATTCACGAGTGAAACTTCACGGGTGCGGGTGTATTTTATGTCCGTCGAGGACGCATGACGTGGGTTTTTACCTTGTGTATTGTTGTTTGTTTCATTTGTGAAAACAAAACCTTTGGGTCGTGACCCCTGTTGATTTTTTGAAAGATAAGGATTCGGTAAATCCTAAATTGTTTTCTATTAAAACTCTCGATGGCATTTTAAACTGTTTTATAAATTGTTTCCCTTGATTTGTGATCTTTCGGTTTGGAACGTTTCACCCAAACTCTTGCCTCGGGGAGTACTTTTCGTTATGTTTGGATCTTTGAGGATTCCTGATTATTGTTATCTTTGGAACTTGAATTATATGGCTCGTATTTGCACTTGTACTTGCACTAGCAAAATAGTGGAATTTTTCTAACCCCCGAGTAATCGGGGGGTGGATTGTTGGAACAATATCTTTTAGATCATTTTGATGATGTGTTAATAAAACCAAAATTTACTTAAAACATATTTTCTCTTCAGTTAACGTACGTAACACAAACCATGTTAACGTACGTAACATTCACAGTTGTCTGCAAGATTTTTATTACAGTTAACGTACGTAACTCATCTATTATAACGTACGTAACACTCACTGTTTTCGTAAGTTTTTCTGTACAGGTAACGTACGTAACCGGAGTTATCTAACGTACGTAATGGTTGAATTATTCTGACCGTTGGAAAAGCCACTAGCCGTTGCAACAAGTCGTCTCACTCAACGGATCTTTGACCAAAATATTACGTACGTAACCATGAGGTTCATAATGTACGTAACGCACTTTATCATATCTCACTGGACAGTTTCTTCACTTTAGTTACGGGCGCTATTCGGAACATATAACGTACGTAACGTTCATAACGTACGTAACCATCAGCATATAACGTACGTAATCAGTTAAACTGTTCCAACGGGAATATGAGCTCAAGAAGGCTATAAATAGTCAACTTCATGGAGATTGAAGATACACAAGCATTCAGAGCCTACTAGCATACTCAAGCAATATCAAGCAAACATTTTGAGAGATATACTTATTCTAGATTGTGATACGAGAAGATTTGTCCTATAATTTCCAATCTTCATTCTTGTATCAAAGAGCGATATATTGTGAAAGCCGAGTTTCTACTCGCATTTGTTTTGTGAATAGGTTATATTGTACCTAGAAAAACAAGAGTGTTTTTGCGAGGTTGTTCTTGAGCCCGGAAATCAAGAAATTGTAAGAAGTTGGCACTAAACTAGAAAGTGCAATTCTAAGTTCTAAGAAAAGTCCTAGTCGATAAAACTAGGTAGGGGACGTAGGCTTTGTTAGCCGAACCTCTCGAACAAATTCTTGTGTTCTTTTTTTTCCGCATTCTAATTACTCCTATATTTTGCTTCCGCACAAAAAGAGTTCAATACTCTTATCCGCACTATTCAACCCCCCCTTCTAGTGGTGGTACCAATCTAACAATTGGTATCGGAGCGGTCTTTTTATCACCGGATTAACACCCGCTAGAGAAAAGATCCAAAAATGACCTTTATTCACTCCTCCCTTGAAGGCAACGCTCTCAATCACCCACCCTTTTTCGATGGTTCGAACTTTATGACATGGAAAAAGAAGATGTCCATTTTCATCCGAGCTCACGATATTGAAATATGGAAGGTCATTGACCTTGGACCTACCATTCCTAAGAAGATGGATGGCTCTCTCAAAAGTTTCGAAGAGTACGACGATGCCGACTGGAAGAACGATCACTTCAATAGTAAAGCCACTCAACTGCTTTACTGTGCTCTCAATCCAGAAGATCACAATAGAATTTCTTCCTGCGAGACAGCAAAAGAAATCTGGAAAATGTTAGAGATCACCCATGAAGGTACGAGTCAAGTTAAGGAAACCAAAATCAATATGCTTCTTCACGATTATGAACTCTTTACCATGAAAGAAGAAGAAAGCATTACCACTATGCTTGACCGTTTCTCGGCAATCACTAATAGGCTAGCTTCATTCAGGAAACCGATATCAAGTAGAGATAAAGCCAAGAAAATCCTTCGGTCTCTACCTAGAGAATGGGACGCTACTGTTACGGCTATCATGGAGTCGAACGACCTCAATACCATAGAATTCAGCGCTCTCATCGGATCTCTCATCAATTATGAGATTGTCATTAAATCTCGTAGTTCGAAACCCAAACCTATGGAGAGATAAAGGACAATCGCTTTCAAAGCCAAAGAAGAAAGCGATCTAGAAGATGAACCTATCGAAGAAGAGGACGAAGAAACCGCCTTTTATGCCAAAAACATAAAGAAATTCAAAAATCTTCTACAAAGGCGCCGGAGAGATATCAAGCAAGAATCAAGGGATGAATCCAAAAAGACTCACTTCCCTCAAAACAAAAAGTTCGACAACACTTGTCGAAGGTTTGGCGTTCCAGGCCATTTTACAAAAGATTGTCGTGCTGCTGCTCCAATAAGTTCATCAAAACCACCTCATGAAAAGTTCAAAAAGAAGGAAGTTTATGTCGCCACATGGAGCGATGATGAGGAGGATGATGAACCACAAGTCCAAACCAATCTTGCTCTAATGGCCCGCGCATCCGAAGATAGTGACGAAGAAGTCGAGGTTAGTGATTCTCATGAAGAACTACTTGATGCTTTTGAATCCCTAAATAATGAATACGAAAAGGCTTGCAATAGCAATAAAGATTTGAAAAAGAAAATAAAACTCCTTGAAATTGAAAATGCTAAATTATTGAAAAACAAGGAAGTTTCTATTGATCATACAAATTGTTTGGAAACTGAGAAAATTCTGAAAGATGAATTGCACAAAACTCAGAAAGAATTAAAACTTTATGTCAGAAAATTTTCATGTGGTAATGAAAAATTCGAGCAACTATTATTTGGTCAAAAATTTTCCCTTTCAAAACAAGGACTTGGATATAATTCATTTCCAATGAAAAAGTCCTTAGAAATTACCACAAAAGATTCGGACACTTTAAAAATGGGAATTCCATCATGTCCAAAATGTTTAAAACCTGGACATACCGAAACTTACTGTCGTAATTCTAGACGCACTATAAGGGTTAAGCAAATTTGGGTACCAAAAGGGACCATTGTTAAAAATCAAGTTTTTGTATCTAACTCCTCAGGACCCAAATTAGCCTGGGTACCTATAAAACGGAAGAAAATTGTTTTTGTAGGTACAAGCAAGGAAGACAACATTACCAAATAAATGGTATGTTGATAGTGGATGTTCAAATCACATGAGTGGAAATGAACACCTCTTCACGGAGCTGAAAAAGGAAGATCGTGGCTGTGTTACCTTTGGCGATAATAAAAAGGGCCAAATAAAAGGGACAGGTAAAATTGGTAAGAAACCTTTACCTACCATTGAAAATGTTCTATTTGTTGATGGACTTTGCCATAATCTTCTGAGTGTTTCCCAACTTTGTGACACCGGTCTTAAACTGATTTTTGAAATTACCCATTGCACGGCAATGAGAAAAGACCAAATCGTTTTTATTGGATTGCGTTATGGGAATATTTACATTGTCGATCTCCAAGATGAATCTTCCTTCAACGAAAAATGTCTACTTTAAATGCGATGAAAATGCCGTTGTTTGGCACCGAAAATTGGGACATGCCTCTTTACCACTTCTTTCAAAATTGGGCAAAAATGATATTGTTCGTGGTCTACCAAAATTGAATTTTAGAAAAGACCACATTTGTGAGGCCTGTATTAAAGGTAAACATGCAAGAGGCTCATTTAAACCAAAAATGGAAATTTCCACTAGTCGCATTCTAGAATTAATTCATATGGATTTAATTGGTCCGTATCGACATGCCAGTCTAACAGGTAAACTTTATACTTTAGTTATTGTCGATGATTTTTCAAGATTTACTTGGGTAAAATTCTTAGCCAATAAAGATGATGCTTTTAACGAGTTTGTTAAGTGGTGTAAGGTTAGCCAGAAGGAAAAAGAATTACCAGTTATCGCCATTCGAACCGATCATGGTGGAGAATTTGATTCTAATCTCTTTGAAGATTGGTGCGATAAATATGGTATTGGGCACAACTTTTCGGCACCTCGGACACCTCAACAAAATGGAGTTGTCGAGAGGAAGAATCGCTCTCTAGAAGAAATGAGCCGAACAATGCTCAATGAGTATGTTCTTCCTAAATATTTTTGGGCCGAAGCCGTTAACACCGCTTGTTATGTTATTAATCGTGTCCATCTCACGAGAAACAAAATGATGACTCCTTATGGGATTTTTAAAGGTAAAAAGCCCAATTTATCTTATTTTCATCGATTTGGTTGTAAAGTGTTTATTCATAATAATGGTAAGGATAATTTGGGTAAATTCGATTCAAAATCAGATATTGGCATATTTCTTGGTTATTCCACTAATAGTAAAGCGTATCGTGTATTTAATTGTAGAAGAGGTTCGGTAGAAGAATCTATTCATGTAAAATTCGATGATACAGTTTTACCCCCGAGAAAGGTTGTTTTTGATGATGATGCAGGTATGATTCCAGCTAACGAAGTATCCGATGTATCAAAGGAGTTGGAGAAGATCGACGTAAGCTCGGACAAACAGGAGGAAAATACTTACAACCTTCCTAAAGATTGGGCAAATGTGAAAGACCATCCGATGGAACAAATTCTCGGAAAAATCGATGAAGGTGTACGAACTAGGAGAAATGTAAATGATTGTATTAACAATATTGCATTTATTTCTCTTACAGAACCAAAGAATATCGATGAGGCCATAAATGATGAGAATTGGGCTATTGCTATGCAAGAAGAGCTAAACCAATTCGAAAGAAATAATGTTTGGGAATTAGTTCCGGCACCGGTAGACAAATCAATCATTGGTACCAAATGGGTTAATAAAATCAAAACCGATGATGATGGTCTCCCTATTAAAAATAAATCGAGGTTGGTCGCCCAAGGCTATAATCAAGAAGAAGGTTTGGATTATGAAGAAACTTTCGCTCCTGTTGCTCATCTTGAAGCTATTCGTCTTCTCTGTGCCTTTGCCGCATACAAGAAGATCAAACTCCATCAAATGGATGTAAAAAGTGCGTTCCTAAATGGAATCATCCAGGAGGAAGTGTATGTCAGGCAACCGCCGGGTTTTGAAGACTATGATCATCCGGATCATGTGTACAAGCTCCATAAAGCTCTCTATAGATTAAAACAAGCTCCGAGAGCATGGTATGATCGCCTAAGCTCTTTTCTTATCTCAAATGGCTATAAAAGAGGTAATGTTGATAATACTCTATTCATTAAGGTCTTAAGTGATGATATGTTAATTTGTCAAATTTATGTGGACGATATTGTTTTTGGTGCAACTAACGAAACTCTGTCCAAAGAATTTTCAAATCTTATGAAGGGAGAGTTCGAAATGAGCATGATGTGAGAGTTGAAAAACTTTCTCGGACTCCTAATTAGGCAACTCAATGACGGAATATTCATTCACCAATCCAAGTACGTCAATGAGCTTCTAAAGAAATTTAAGATGGAAGATTGCAAAGAAATATCCACTCCTATGTCTTGGGATAAATCGGTTCGTTAGTCTTGCTCGACCAATATATGTGGACTGTGTGAAAGAGTTTTATGCAAAAATTTTTGTCACGTATGATGCCGATGGACTTGCTGTAGTTAACTCTCTTGTGCGTGGTAAACCAATATCCTTTGATGCCGCAAAACTTTCGGAGATTTTTGGTCTCCCTAATGAGGGTTTTCGATGCAAAGGAGAGTTTGCTCCTCCGGATGAAGTCATTGACAACTTCTCCAATGATGAAAGCTATGGTGTTCAGGAGTCCAAAGTCCGTGATTTTTTGTCGGACAAAGCCGTTCTAAATGTTCATTCCGGGCGGTTTGAAAACAATGACTTTGGGATAAACATCCGTTTGCTTCACGATGCTATCACTCGTTGTCTTATGCCTAAAGTTAATGCTCAGCTTCGACTTGTGAATATCGATATGGAGATCACTTATCATGTGTGGAAGGATCACCAAGTCAACTTCGCGTCTATTGTGCTACAATGGTTCGTGGAAAAGGGTCAAATTTTCCACAAAAAGAGCTACGCGAAAGTTGATCGACAGAGGAAATCAGGAATGCCGTTTGGATCAATCTTAACTGAAATTTTTGAGAAAGCAGGAGTTGATTTGTCTGGGGTCCATGGGGTTCCGATTCCTAGGGGGAGCCTCGTCACCGAGGGGACGTTAGGGACAATGAGGTATCTACGCACGATAAATCATGGATGGATATACTTTGCGTATATCAAGGATGATGATCGGCTCATAGATGGGGGTACTCTTCCGAGACCGGAGGAGAGGATCACATCGAGGGGGATCGAGCATACTAGACCTTTTCCTTCATCTCAGCTTGGTTCCTCCCGTCCTCGTCCGGAATCCTCTTCATCCCAGATGGCTTCTCAGATGGATAGGCTCGAGAAAGATATGAGCGACATCAAGATCATGGTCAAGAACATCTGCACGCATTTTGGGATACTGCCGACACCTCCGGATGCGGACCTTGACTAGTCGGGCTATCCTTTCTGATGATGATGTTTCCTGTTTTATTAAAAGACCAAACATTTCACTCTCATGTTTCTGTTTCATCTGTAATAACTATCTCTGTTTTTATGCATCATTTTGGTTAGTCGTTGACTTGGATTCTATTGATTATTATGCGTATCATTGATTTCTCTTGCAGGTTCTCTCAACTTTTTGTTAATGACAAAAAGGGGGAGAATAATATGTATTCGTTGAAATCACCTTTTGAAATAACCCGTGCGCATTTTCAGGGGGAGCATATTAATTTTACAGTGCTCGTGTTCAGGGGGAGCCTTATTAAAATCATGTTTTCAAAAACTCACATATGTAAATTTTGTCATCATCAAAAAGGGGGAGATTGTTGGAACAATATCTTTTAGATCATTTTGATGATGTGTTAATAAAACCAAAATTTACTTAAAACATATTTTCTCTTCAGTTAACGTACGTAACACAAACCATGTTAACGTACGTAACATTCACAGTTGTCTGCAAGATTTTTAGTACAGTTAACGTACGTAACTCATCTATTATAACGTACGTAACACTCACTGTTTTCGTAAGTTTGTCTGTACAGGTAACGTACGTAACCGGAGTTATCTAACATACGTAATGCTTGAATTATTCTGACCGTTGGAAAAGCCACTAGCCATTGCAACAAGTCGTCTCACTCAACGGATCTTTGACCAGAATATTACGTACGTAACCATGAGATTCATAACGTACGTAACGCACTTTATCATATCTCACTGGACAGTTTCTTCACTTTCGTTACGGGCGCTATTCGGAACATATAACGTACGTAACGTTCATAATGTACGTAACCATCAACATATAACGTACGTAATCAGTTAAACTGTTCCAACGGGAATATGAGCTCAAGAAGGCTATAAATAGTCAACTTCATGGAGATTGAAGATACACAAGCATTCAGAGCCTACTAGCATACTCAAGCAATATCAAGCAAACATTTTGAGAGATATACTTATTCTAGATTGTGATACGAGAAGATTTGCCCTATAATTTCCAATCTTCATTCTTGTATCAAAGAGCGATATATTGTGAAAGCCGAGTTTCTACTCGCATTTGTTTTGTGAATAGGTTATCATGTACCCAGAAAAACAAGAGTGTTTTTGTGAGGTTGTTCTTGAGCCCGGAAATCAAGAAATTGTAAGAAGTTGGCACTAAACTAGAAAGTGCAATTCTAAGTTCTAAGAAAAGTCCTAGTCGATAAAACTAGGTAAGGGACGTAGGCTTTGTTAATAGCCGAACCTCTCGAACAAATTCTTGTGTTCTTTCTTTTCCGCATTCTAATTACTCCGATATTTTGCTTCCGCACAAAAAGAGTTCAATACTCTTATCCGCACTATTCAACCCCCCCTTCTAGTGGCGGTACCAATCTAACATGGATGTCTGTATTGTATTCAGGTTTCAGGGAGCGTGGCATAGGGTCGGCATGAAGGATGATGAAAGAGGATCGATACTAATCACATGTGGAACCGTACCTTGTGTATTGGTTCAGTTGTACTTTATTTTCCGCTACAATATTTTTCCCCATTGTACGGGAGTTGTTGTATTTTGACCTCTGCGTGGGCATGAATTGTAATAGAGTTGTATGTTTTTATTGAAAGACCAAATCGGTCTACTGAGTCATTTTAGCCTTAAAGGCATTGTTGAGTTGTTCGATGTTGTTACCAGCCTGGTAGATCCTTGAGGAAAGGTTCTACGGCGTGTAATATCCCTAAGCGGATTGGGGGTGTTACACGGAAATGATAATACAATACGACCAACAAAACTCAATACTGGCCTTCATGTGATTAGTATCATTTGTCTTCCATCATCCTTCGTACCGATCCCGTGTTTTGCTCCTCAAGAGCCTGCACGAACCTGAATGAAATATAGACATCTACCCCCCGATTTTTCGGGGGTTAGCAAAATTCCACTATTTTGCTAGTGCAAGTATAAAGTGCAAATACGAGCCATATACAATCATATTCCAAAAACATAATAATCTGAGCTAAACGATGGTGAATAACTGAGAGTCACATGTAATCAATGGTAAATAAATATAATCGTACAATTCAAGATCAGTATTCCGGACTAATTAAATCTCATAGCCTTCCATTTCAATACATACATGATTAACCATGGAACCGCACCAAAGGCAACATAACCCTCCGAGGACTCGTTAGTCCGTCCTAGAGTGGTTAACCCAAGAATATTCGTGAAACCGCACCAAAGGCAATGGAACCCTCTAAGGACTCGTTAGTCCGTCCCAGAGCGAATATATACAATTAATCAAACTCAAGACTAGTATTCCAGAGTAACTAAGTCTCATTGTACGTCACATTTCATTTATATGTGTGGTTAACCATGGAACCGCACCAGAGGCAACGGAACCCTCTGAGGCCCCATAGGACCCTCCCAGATTGGTTAACCCAAATATATTCATGGAACCGCACCAAACGCAATGGAACTCTCTGAGGACTCATCACGTCCCAAAGTGAATATATACAATCGCACTCCAAGAGGAGATATATTTTCCGAACAATGCCTAATAGTATTACTTCCGTACAAAAGAGACAACAACATTACAATACAACATCACGCACTCACCAAACTTATACACATTCCAACATACAACCCTTAACAAGGGAAGAGAGAGAGATAACTTTTATAACCACGCAATACGAAGACAACGTATTCTAATTCACGACCACGATATAGCATATCCATAGCACTCATTCATTCTTAAAACACATAAAGGTATTAGTGAAGGACTCTTTTTGAATATATATATATTATTTCTCTTGAAGGTTTATGTTAGATAATCAAGCAAACGCACATAGTCGATTACCAAGATACTTGCCTCGATATCTGCACGCAAATTCTCCGAAGAACACGGCCCAAGCGAAAAGCATCAAAAACCTACAATCTCTGTGATAAAACAACGACGACCCAATTACTATGCATATAAAAAACCAAAAGCAATGGGAACGCACCCAACACTCGAAGGGAATGCCATTGAGACATTTAATCGAACGTTAAATGTTCACGGTTCCTCAAGAACACTACAATCATCAATCGGGTCGAACGAATCGAAGGTATGGATATACGATCCATAGAACATGCTTAACAGCATCATTTAACACCAATCGATTCATCAAAATTGAATTGAATATGAAATCAAGAACAAATCTCCATAAAGTCAACTCTAGGGAAATCAAGAAAAATACCTCGTGTAATATCCGGGGGTAAATTTTTTTCGTTGCACTGTTGAGTTGTACGTATTCATTTGGAATTGTACAAATGTTATTGTTTTGGACCAATACAATGTATATTGTAATGGGATATTTCGGGATCGAAATATTTATACTTGTCATCGGTTTGGTTTCGTCGTTTGGATGTTGCTTGAGAGTTTTGAATTTTTGGCTAAGTATACTAGCCTTAACGTACGCTACATATGTAGCATTACGTATGCTATGGGCTGAGTATTACGTATGTTAGACCTGTATGGTTACGTACGTAATGCGTGGTCGGTGGTAGGAACCTTCCTCGATGTCAACTTTCGACTGGTAGGCCAGGAATCTTTCAACCAGATCTCATTATTGCAGTCAACGGATCCTTACGTACGTTAGGCTGTGAGCCTTACATACGTTATCCATGTAGCTAGTTAACGTACATAAATGGTTGTTGTTTACGTACGTTAAGGTCTTCATATTTTTGTTCAGATGGTTCTGGACTAGCATTACATATGTTAATATATGGGTATAACATACGTAATGGCCCTTACGTACGTTAGGTTTGGTGTATAGCGTACGTAATGAACTTGTCAGTCTATTTATTTTGGTTTCCTATTTCATTTCCTCACAAACCAAAATCGAATTTCTCTCCCTAGAACTGTCCCTCTGGACTTGTTCTTGATATTTAGCCCCTTTCATCTTTTTTTTTTATCATAATAACTTGATTTGGAGCTTGGATTTAGAAGTTTGTTGGTGCTCCTTTGGTGTTTGGAGAGTTCTTCTTGTTCTTCATTGGTAAGTTCTTTTAATCTCTTGTTCTTCAAGTGATTTCCGAGTATGATGATGTTGTTGTTGTTGTTGTTTTCTTCGGGTATTGATTGATTGTTAGAGTATATCATGATTCTTGCTGAGTTTTTATAACTTGTGATGAAGAACATGATGATTTTGTCTTGAGGAGGAGTTGTTCTTGATGTTTTAGAATGTTTGGAGGTTATAATCATGTCTAGGGTAGATTAGGTTAAGATTGTTATATGATTAACATAGTCTTGATATGATTGTTGTTGTTGTTTGTGTGTTTGGAGGGGTTATAACCATTTTAGCAAGGAATTATGATGAATTATGTAATGATTATCATAATATTACAATGGTTGATTTAATATTCCGAATTGGTGATGAATTGTCGATTGATTATTGTTTAGACATCATGATTGTTGAGATGATGATGTTCTTGGGGTATTGATGATGATATATTATTATTTTGAGATGTTTGTTTTGATGAATGTTCTTAAATGATTCTTGTTGAATCGATTTCACAAGTGTTAAGAACGTAATGATCATGTTAATCGATTATTGAGGTGTTGGAGGATATTAGAATTCATAGTTGAGAACTATGATATTCGTTGGTGGACTTTAACCGATTCGGGGTTGAATCGGGATTTTTTTGGTGTTGCTTTCCATAGATTTTGTGTTATTGAATGAATCGTATTTCATTCAAGGTTGTTCGAGTGCTTGTGATCATCGGAGGACGCCCGTTGGTGGAGTTTAACCGATTCGGGGTTGAATCGGGATTTTTTTGGTGTTGCTTTCCATAGATTTTGTGTTATTCAATGAATCGTATTTCATTCAAGGTTGTTCGAGTGCTTGTGATCATCGGAGGACGCCGTTCGTCGTTTCGTGGAAGGACGTTGATCGTGGAAGGACTTTCTCGCCTTCGGTTTGAGGCAAGTTTTATACTTGTACTAGTCAATGAGATTAATGTTATCATGTATGTGTATGAATGTGTTGTATCATTTCGAGACTTGGTCTCTCTATGATTTTGTTGATATTAGGGGATTGTTTGATACAACGCCCTTCGGCAAATTATGCCAAATGTTGTATTGTCCGATAAAAGCCGTTTAGGGCTTTGAGATACTCATGGTTGATGTTATTATCGATAGCCAGTTCGCAGTATCGATGTATCGATTGTTGTTGTTGATATTGATGTCGGTTTGAGACGTTGTTGCGATCATTGTTATTAATATTAGTATTTTGCGATTGATGTTGTATTTGTCCGAGTGAAGGCATTGACATGTTCGATTATCATCTCCGTCGTCGGTAACTGATTAAAGGCACCGGGACATCTATTCTAATCGTTTCGTTGTGATCGATTGACCATTCTAAGGCAATCGAAGTACTGAATTGGGATTATCGAAGATAATTCCCATCCGTTGTATCATTGTTATCGATTGACCGTTCTAAGGTAATCGAGCTATTGAATTGGGCTTATCGAAGATAATTCCTATCTGTTGTATCATTGTTATCTATTGACCGTTTTAAGGTAATCGAGGTATTGAATTGGGATTATCGAAGATGATTCCCATCCATTGTGTCGTGTTGTCGATTGACCATTCTAAGGTAATCGGTGTATTGATTTGGGACTGTGGGAGACATTTTCCATCAGTTGATGTCGTTGTGAACGATTGGCCATTACTAAGGCAGTCGAGGTATTTGAATTGCGACCGCCGAGGATGGTGCCCATCCGTGAGTTATTGTTGTCGTGTTGGCCGACTCAAGACAGCACACTATTATTCTTGTAAATTCGATAATCTTGGGATCGTTGCCATTTGTGATTAATTGTGTTTGGAGGCTAGTCACGGCTAGTGCTCGAAGGGTAAGCTTGGGGCTTGAACCTTCATGGTTGGTTTCCCAACACCTACAGTTCAGTAGGTCATGGTCATGTTGATGATCTCATTATGGGTAAGCTTGGGGCTTGAACCTTCACAGTTGGTTTCCCAACACCTACAGTTCAGTAGGTCACGGTCACTGGGTGATCTCATTATAGGTAAGTCTGGGGCTTCAACCTTCACGGTTGGTTTCCCAGCACCTGCAACTCAGCAGGTCACGGTCATTGGATGAGCTCATTGTGATACGACTTCGTACCGTGGCTTCGACCCTCATTGTGATACGGCTTCGTTCCGTGGATTCGACCCTCAGATGTTACAGCTTCGGGCTGTTTTGGCTTCGGTCCACTGTGGTGTTTGACAGTTTCGGCTGAGTGGTTTCAGACCATTATGATATATCGGTAGCTTCGGCTGAGGGGCTTTCAGGATATTATGATGTATTTGTATTTCTGTTGGAGCCTTCGGGCACTTTGATTTGTATCTAATCAACTTTGGTTTGGTTACTTTCGGGTAATTTCACTTTTGTGTTCTATATTGACAATTCGCCGTTGGGCACTTGTGTTCTAACCTGTTGAGCAGGTATTGGTCGTATGATGTGGGCATAGTGTTTCACGAATGCTCAGTTCTTACCTTGGTTTGTGAGCATTTCGTACTATTATTATCATTTTACCTTTTCATTCTGCCTTTGGATGCATATCATGTTATACATGTATTTGATATTCATTATCTGGATGACTGACCCCGTGGGGGCGGAACATGTTTTCATGTTTTAGGTGCTTTCCAGGAGAGAGTTGAGACACTGGGGCATGACAATGGCGATGAGGCATTCGAGCGATACTAGTCCGAGATATTTCAGTGTTCATGTCAGTCAGACAGTCGGAGTACTCCAGTGTTGTTCAATCGTTGTCATTGTGTACTATCCCATCAAGGCTCGTGGATGTTGTTGTATTTTTATTTTGTCCATGTAGGCCCACTTTTGTCGTTGAAATTCCATATCGGAATATTATGTCGGATATCATGATAGGGACTGTGATCCTCACTTTTGGTCAGTTTGTTGTATTTGGTCGTGTTCGCCTTGTGGATCTCCTAGTGTGGGGTTCACGGCACTGTAATGACCCAATGGGATTTGGGGGTGTTACAGAAGATGGTATCAGAGAATTGGGTTGTGAGATATCCTTATATGTGAGTTATGTGGCTCTACCAATGCGGTAGTAGTGGGGCTGTCAGGTTATGACAATCTGGACAGTCGGGTTTTGTGAGTCGTGATAGTTGGACAACGGTATGAGTCATTCTTTCATCGAGTCGTCGTCAGTGAAGACTAGTATCGCAAGACCTCGAAGCTTCGTATGACCTGTGTAAGGACTTGATTCTCTTTTATGTTCATACATTCATTATGTCATTGATTATACATGTTTTGTTGAAAACCTGTATGTAACATTTGTGTTACGATTCATTCATGATTATTTGTTTTGGAGCGTGTGGGCTGAGTATTAACTATAATTAACATGTTTGAGGTGATTGTTTATCTGTTGAGTATGTATACTCGTGTTTGACTATTGACTTAGCATTGTGGATTGGCCGTTGAGGCTTATTTGAGCTTTGTTCATGATCGAATGTTATTCTTTCGGTATGGAAAGAGGAATTTGAGGAAGTGGCATAGGGGGTAAAGGCTGCAGAGCAGGCTCGAACCCAGAACCTCATGTTTATGCATTGTTGTTACCCAAAATATTATCCGGAGATAGTATTGCTGGAATGATCGAGTAACAAACAAATGCGAGAACACTTCCGTGAGAAAATAGATAACACAAGATTTGTCGGGGTTGTTAATCCCGGGCTTGAATGCTCTCGCGAGATGTTATTAATAAATATACTGTCGAGTACAAATATTAATGTTAGAATCTAATACAAGGAGTGTAAAGACTTCTAGTTATCTAGGCTTTAGAGCACGTAGATTGCCGGAAGAACCAGATAGATAAATCTGTGAGTTCTTGCTTGGGATATATGATGAATGTGTATGAATATCACTATGAATGTGTTAGTGGTTGCCAAAAGAGCCTTTGATTCTCTCTTTGGTGTGTATTTTGCACTTAATTCGTAGTAGAATTCGCCCCCTTTTTGGCCGCAGCAGTGAGTCCTCTATTTATAGGGGACAAGGTAGTTGGGATCCCTCAGATCGCCGTTTTCTATATTAAAATAAAACGGCCGATCGTCCCGTCACGTGGGCCTATTCCCTTGAGGTCCGAGGTTGCAGTTGGAGGCCAGCTGGGTGAACCAATGGGAAGCCAGCACGTGTTGCGAGTCGCTGTCCGAGGAGGGCCCACTTCGTACCTTTCGGCGGCCTTGTCGGTAGGTGTGGTAGGTGACAGGCTGGGGTCAATGATCCTATCTGTCAGTGTCCTTTGAAGATCCGCGGGTGGGCCATCGTCCAAGATTCGGTCTTCGACGACTTTGACGGATGCTGGATCCCCACGTGGCATGAGATGATCGCCTCTGGTCCGCTCATTAAAGACGATCGCCAGATATCAAAAGACGATCGCTGGTTACCAAAAGACGATCGCCGCATTATGCCGAACTCTAGGCGCTTGTCCGGAGTATGTCTTTCATGGTTGGCTTTTCTGATCGTGATGCCGATCACCTATCGAGGCGTATTAACCGCCGCACAACAATTGCCCCCCAGCTCGCCTCGATGTTGAAAACACGGGGTGAGGTGGCACTGTTGGCGATCGCCAATGTTTAAAAGATCAGCCGATCTGACTTCAAATATGGACGACCTTCTTTCGCGTCGGGAGCAGCGGGAAAAGAAGGCGGGCTTTCTAACGTGGCAGGGAGTCCGACGGTTTTGTTGGTCTTGTCGGTTGGCATGCCCTTGAAAAGACGCGTCTGCGGGATTCGAGGGCGGCATTTAATGCGTCCCCACGTGACGGTTGCGATCCAGCCCTCGAGGTTTCTCCTATTTGCATTTAGACCCTCGTCTCCATCTATAAAAGGGGCCTGTGCTTCTTCTCTTCATTTTTTTACGCGTCCTTTGTATCCATAGCTGAAATTCTGCAGAAATTTCTGGAGCTTGTTGTGCCGACCGTCTTCCTTTCTTTAGGTAAGAAACCCAATTTTTCTTTCTCCCTTAAATTTTGTGAATATGTCGGGAGGATCTAAGGTCTTCGAGGCCGGAAGCACTTCTGCCGCCGCGGCTTCGCCGGACCGGGAGGGAATTCCTGTGGGAATCCCCGTGGAAATGGCCGTAGAGGCTACTCGTGCGAGGATTGCACCCACAGAGCTTGAGGAGCTTTTCAACGATGCCATAGTGGCGGGATCTGCGGCGGCGGAGGAGCGAGATGCGTCGCCGGTGGAGGAAGACGAACTGATGCGTTTGTCTTGGGAAAAAGATAGCGTCTCCGGCCCCGTCTATACGGCTTTTGCTAAACTTATGGAGGGGATTGTCGGGCCCTGTCCGGAGTTTGATTTCGAGGCTTACTCCGCCGCTCATCCCTACGTACATGTGAAGCGGACGGAGTTTCGGGCTGCTGACCCGTCTCAATGGACTCTTGGTCAGATTCGGAGTTCGGCAACCTGGAAGGACATGACCCGCTGGAGGGTCAAATATCATATCCCCTCTGATGTGTCATTGCACGTGCCCTCCGAGAACGAACGTGCTGACCAGCCTCCCGAGGGTATGGTCGCCATCAACGAAATGACCCTGGCTGCCGGAATGCGGTTTCCCTTGCCGTTCGTCGTTTCGTATCTGCTGATCGCCTGGAATTTGGCGCCTCTTCAGTTGACGCCGAACGCATGGATGCAGATTATCAGCACATTGACATTGTTTGGCGGTCACAGGTTGTTTCGCTTGCCTTCTGCGCTGGAGATGAATTATCGTTTTAAGCTGACTGTGCAGAAGGGATCGATCGGCGGTTACCATATCCAAGGTCGTCAGGGTAGGGTGGTCATTGGGATGCCGAGCAAGGCTCGGGGCGAACTGACAAAGTGGTGCTGGGTTGGTGGTGCATGGAGGTCGGCATCGAGCGAATCGCCGGAGGAGGAGTTGGATATCCGCACCAATTTTCGGGAGAGGAATCCAAGTAAGGGTTTCCATTATCCCTTTATTTGGATACTCCTTGGACTGATCTAATTTATTTCCCTTTTTGCAGGATCCCTTGTTCCATCGATCGACGATCTCTCCTTTGATTTCTCGATCGTCTGGGAGCGGATTCGCGCATTGCCGGATTCCTATAAAGACGTTGATCGATCGACCACGAATCTCATCGGTTGGGAGCTCGACTGTTTCGCTTCCCTCGCCACCTGAAGGCCCCTGGTATGACTTTTCATCCACTCTCTTCTGCGTGGCGATCGTCTCCAAGAGGTCGCCATGTCTAAGTAAGTGTCTAACTTGTTTGAATTTCTTCTTTGGCAGAGATTTATTTTCCCCGTCTCGCCGATCTACCGCAGGAGATTGCCATGTCTAATCCCGGTTTTATCGGTCGCCTTCATCTGGGAAAGAAAACGGGTCGTGTTGCTGCGACGTCGTCTCGCCCTGCCCCTGTGGTGAGGCCCGCTGCGGCATCAGTCGCCGAGCCGGTGGTCCAGGGAGAGGAACAGCTCCAGCGCTGCAAGAGGCGGAGGTCGGAGGAGTCCCCGTCGATCTCTGAGGCGGATGTATCAATTCTCGAGCCTCCGGTCGCTGTGGCTCCTATCTCTGCCATCCCGATGATGGAGCGATCAGGCCCCAAGCCCACGGTCTCCGGCCCCCGGTCATCTGGAAGCTCGGCGAAGAAGGTGGCGATCGCCGATGCGGAAACATCCCGGGGCAAGCCTTATTTCGGACGCGATCCCGAGATGGTCAATAGGTAAGAAAGGGTCAAAATTTTTTGAGTTAGGCATTCTGAGCATGGCATGGGCTAACTCCTTGATTTCCTTGGTTTTCTCTGCAGGGTTCGTCTTGCCGATCCGGACGTTGCTCCCATGGTGCTGGACTTTCTGTCGAGCAAGGCTCTGCAACAGTCTCTCGAAGTCCCTCCTTACGTTCGCCAGGCTATCACCTCTTTGCCCAAGGCTTGGACGACCGATCTTGATGCGATCGCTCGTCGGCGATTTGGAGACGCCATGCAGACGACCGTTGCCCTGGATCTTCAGACGGCGACGATGGTTGTCCAAGCTTCTAGTGATTTTGAGGGGCGACCCTCTACTGCTCATCTCCATCGCGAACTCGAGGCCGCCCGGAACAAAAATATCGAGGATGCCAACGGGATCCGGTCAATGGAGAAGGAGTATGAGGAGACGGCCAAAAGGGCTAAGCAGGACGTGGATCGATTGAAGCAGGAGCTGAGCCGCTCGCCGATCGGTCCCGTGATGAGGAGAAAGAAACCCGCCAGAAGCTCGCGACGTCGCAGGAGGACGCGGCCGGAATGAAGGCGATGGTGGATCGGCTCAGCGGTGAGATGGACGTGGCGAAGAAGGAGCTGGAGAAGGCCCAGGGTGAGAATGCCGCCAAGGTTTTCGAGCTAGCGGAGGCTGAGAAGACGGCCGTGGAGTTGAAGGGCCAACTGAAGGCGATCGAGACCGATCCCTACCAAAATGTGGTGTTCGCCGGCGAGTTCGCCTATTACTTGGTCTATGCAGACGCTGTTCGAGCCGCAAAAAAGGCAGGGGTCGAGATCGGTCCCTTGATGGAGAGCTTCAAATCCTACGCCCTCGCGAATCCTCTGCACCCGGAGTTCTCCTTGCCGATCCTTGACTTTGCCGACTTCAGGATCGACTTGAGTTGGTATACGGGTAAACTCATTCATCCCGAGGCCGAAGCTGATCCGCAACCTGAGGGCGATGGTCAACCGGCGGGGCCTTGAGAGACATTTTGTTTTCCTCTGTAACTTTGTACTTTTGGTTTTCCTTTTGTTATGCCTTCGGGCCCCGTAATGTATGAAATTCGTGTTATGAATAAAATGTTCTTCTTTTCATACTGTCTCTTTATATACGATCGCCCTTTGAATGTTTTTGCGTGCAATTTTTACGAGTACGTGTATGATTGCTCTCGTCGTTTTGCTCATCCGACCGATCGTCTGAGTGTTGAAAGCGTTGACATGTTTTGAATCGGAATTCTTACTTGTAATTTTTGTCGGACGACCCCGATCGCCCTGCATGTTTTTGAGCGAAGCCGATCGAGTGTGGTTCCTCTTTGTTCGATCTTATTTGAGATTAGCTTGACCTATCCCTGCCCCCTTGTTTTTGTTCACTTATTGTAAGTAAGGAAACAAAGACTAGTCTGTCTGGCGAGCTATCTTCATTTTGCCGATTCTGAAGAGTCATGTGTGGTTGGGGTGTTCGATGGACCGATCTCCCCAATCGTGTCTTCGTGTGCGAGGGATATTGTGTATCCCGCGACTCACTTTTTGTGAGGGTCCTCCGTTAGGCTACGCCTGCCTTGTGTTAAAACGAAAGGCGGGCGATCTCGGTCTGGAGGAGTCCTTGCGCGGAGTGTTGTCGGCTTATTCGACACCACGTCCGCGGCTTGTCAGCTCTGCTTCCACCTCGGCCCGCCATGAAGATGGCGATCCTCGACGGTGTACGTTGAGACGAGGGTAACGTCACGTCGCATTGTTCGGGTTCACCATGTTAGATGATGTACCTTGAGGACGTGCGATCGTGCCTACTGATTATTTTGGAGGGTCCTTCGGCTACGCCGGCCTCGTATTTAAACGAAGGGCGGGCGATCTCAGCCCAAAGGAACCTTGCATGGGCGAAGCTGTCGGTTCCATAGACCTCCAGGACCATGGCTGCATTAATTTTACCTAGGATCGTCGTGATCAGCGATCATCGGCGGTATGCGATATGCCTGGTGGGGCGATCGCCAGAATAGATGGGATAGGAAAAAATCTCATTATATTCCTTGTACATCATTGAAATTGAATACAAAATTATCACTGGTAGTATTTTTTCAGATGCACGGCGTTCCAGGGGTATTGGTCCGGAGTACCGTCAGGATGTTCCAGTTTGTAGGCTCCTTTAGTTAGTCATCTGGATACTCTGAAAGGTCCCTCCCAGTTCGGACCAAAAACGCCTGTATGGGTTTGGATGTTCTTAAGGACAAGAACGCCCACTTGCAATCTTCTTTCTTTGATCTTTGAATTGAAGAACTTCTCGGCTCTCCTTTTGTGGATTGTGTTCTTCATTTCTGAGGTCAGCCGTCTTTCTTCGAGCATGTCTAGGTCGATTCGTCGGGCTACATCGTTGTCGGTCGTCATCTCCTGCTTGGTTCGATGGCTGAGGACGGCGATCTCTGAAGGAATCACCGCACATTCGAAGGCAGGGCGAACGGGGTTTCTCCGGTTGAATTGCGGGTCGTCGTTCGGTAGGACCACAAAGCGTCTGGGAGCTCGCCGCCCAACGTCCTTGCACGGATTCGAGTCGCGCTTTAATCGTGTGTTTGAGGATCTTATTCACCGCCTCTACTCGCCCGTTCCGAGGGTGATAGGGCGCGAGAATAACCTTTTGATTCCCCACTTCTCACGAAATTGCATGACTTCTAAACCGTCGAAGCTGTTTTCCGTTGTCGGAGATGATGGCACAGGGCGGACCGAATCGGCATATGACGTTTTTCCATATAAACTTGATCACTTGCTCTTGGACGATCTTGTTGAGCGGTTCGGCCTCAGCCCATTTGGTGAAATAGTCGACCCCAACGATGGCGAACTTACAGCCCCCTGGAGCCGTCGGCAAGGGACCTATAAGGTCGATGCCCCATTGCGCAAATGGCCAAGGGCTATACATGGAGGTGAGCTGTTCGGGTGATAGTTTAATGTTGGGGCCCATTATCTGACACCTATGACACGATCTGGCATAGGCGATCGCATCTTTCCGAAGTGATGGCCAGAAAAACCCTTGTCTGGTTGTCTTATGGATGAGGGCTCGCCCGCCCGCATGGTTTCCACAAATCCCGTCGTGGGTCTCAGCTAAAATGAGCCGACCTTCCTCCGGTGTAATACACATGAGGAGGGGAAGGCTGAAGGCTCGCTTGTAAAGCCGATCGTCCAATAGGGTATATCTGGTCGCACGAAGCTGGAGTTGGCGAGCTTTAACACGGTCGTCAGGGACCGTTCCGTCCTTTAAGTATTTGATGAACGGAGTCATCCAATTCTCCTCGGCGATGGCGACCGTGGTAACCAGATTTCTGTCGATCGCCGGCCTTGCTGACTTTGTGATTTGGATATTGGAGAAGTCGGCTGCCCCATCCGATGATGCTAGCTTGGAAAGAGCATCGGCCTGGGAATTGTGCTCTCTCGGGACTTGTTCGATTAGCACTTCTTCAAATTTTGTGCACATTTCGGCGACCAGCTCTTGGTATTTGACCATCTGTTCGCCGCGCGTCTCATATTCTCCCTTGACTTGGTTCACGACCAAAAGGGTGTCCATGAAGATATGGAGGCGACGAACATCTAGGGCGAGGGCTAGATCGAGTCCACCTACCAAAGCTTCATATTCGGCTTCATTGTTGGTCGCACGAAAACCGAAACGCACAGCATTTGTGAAACTCTGACCGTCGGGGCTGATGAGGACAATCCCTGCCCCTGCTCTGGCATTGGTCGCTGAGCCATCCACGTATAATTTCCAGGCAGGTCGGCCGACCTGGGTCGGACTGTGAGGGAACATTAATTCCACCACGAAGTCCGCCAGAGCTTGGCCTTTGATCGCCGTGCGAGGAGCGTAAGTGATACCGTATTGGGCGATCTCCAGCGACCACTTGAGGAGTCGCCCGTTGGTGTCTGGTCGGTGCAGGTCTTGTCTTAGAGGTAGAGTTGTTAGGACTTCCACTTGGTGATCGAAGAAGTAAGCCCTCAACTTACGTACACTCATGACAAGGGCATAGGCGATCTTCTCCAATGGTGTATAACGTCTCTCAGCGTCGTGGAGCGCCTGGCTAACATAGTAGATCGGCAAGTGGGATTGCCCCTATGCTCGCACCAGAACGGCACTCAGCGCGACCTCTGAGGCCGCTAAGTAAAGGAATAATTTTTCACCGGGGATCGGCTTTGCCATGATCTAGGGGTTAGATAGATATTCCTTTATTTTGGCGAATGCTATCTGGCTTTCTTTCGTCCACGCGAACTTCTTGTTCTTGATGGTCGCGAAGAAAGGCTTGCTTTTATCGCCGAGCCGTGATATGAAACGGTTGAGGGCGGCTAGACAACATGTGAGCCGTTGCACCTGCTTGATGTTTCGCGGTTCCTGCATGCCAAGGATCGCCTTTATCTTGGTGGGGTTCGCCTCGATCTCCCTTTGGCTCACTATGTGCCTTAGGAACTTCCCGGAGCCCACCCCGAAGTTGCATTTCTTGGGGTTCAGCTTCATGTTAAACTTCTCAAGGATGGCGAACGTCTCGGCGAGATCGTTGAGGTGATCTTCCTTCTTGAGGCTTTTGACTACGATATCGTCAATGTAGACCTCCATGGTCTTGCCGATCTGATCGGCGAACATTCTGTTGACTAATCGCTGGTAGGTCGCCCCTGCGTTTTTCAAGCCGAACGGCATTCTGACCCAAAAGTATACGTCTTTTTCTGTGTGGAAAGATGTGTGTTTTATGTCTTCCTCCGCCATTGGGATTTGATGATATCCGTGAAGGCATCCATAAACGACATCATTTCGCAACTTTGCCGTGCTATCGACCGGTGATCAATATGAGGCATCGGGAAGTGATCTTTTGGACATGCGCGTTGAGGTCGGTGAAGTCAATGCATAATATCCAGGAGCGATTGGCTTTTGGCGAGCACCGCGTTGGCGACCCATTGTGGTTAAATGCGTGGCTACTCCGATCAATTTGTTGTTGAGTAACCACGGACTTCTATGTCGGCGCGCGTATTTCTCGGGACCGAACTTCCTTCGCTTCTGGTGAACAGGCTTCATCGTCCGGTCGATCTTCAGATAATGGCAAGCGTGTTCGGGACTTATGCCAACCATATCTTGATGCGACCAGGCAAAGACTCCGATGTTCATACGTAGTAAGTTGATCAGATCTCCCTTTAATTCGTGGTCGATATTTGCGCCGATCTGTACTTCCCGTTCGGAGTGATCCGGATCCATCGTAATGCTTTCCAACTCTTCGACAGGGACGGTCGCCTCTCGTTTGGTACGATCTCCGGACTCGGTCCTTGGATCGATGTCGAGACTTGGCTCGAAACCGATCCTTGGATTGATGTCGTCCGTCAATTGATGAGAGATGGCGTCCCCTGAGTCGGGTTGGTATGATGCGTTAGGCTCGTCGATCTCCATGGGTTGATCGTCGGTCGCTTCAATGTTACATATAGTATGGGAAGTATTGAAAGAAGTAACAACATAGGAGTAATTCAAACATCTCTTTGCCATTAGCTGATCTCCTTTTACAGTACCGACCGTCCCATCGGCAGTGGGAATTTGATACTGATAAAGAAAGATGAGGCGACCGCCTCAAAGGTTTCTAAAAGGGCGACCTAGGAACCCATTATAGATCTTTGGGCCTATCTATGATTACAAAGCTTAGGTTCCTAGTAATCCTAACCTTGGGATCATAAAAGCATACTAGCTCAACGGAGAGCTTGATCCTCCCGTAGGCTTGGACTGTGTTGTCGCCGAACCCTTGGAGCACGGTGTTGAAAGGCTTGATGAATTTGATCAAGTTGCCGAGTTGGTCTAGGGCGGATTTGAATATGATGTTGCAGAAACTCCCGTTGTCGACCAGCACGCGATCGACCGTCTTCCCAAGGATACAGGCGGAGATCACCAGTGCATCCTCTTTGGGGCATTGCAATCCCTCCCTGTCTTTGTTGGAGAAGGTGATGAGTGCGTATTTAGAGATGGTTGGCTCCGGAGGTACCACGACGTGGACCCCGGCGAATGCCCTCAGCTCGGCCTTTCGCTTCCTGTTCGACATGGTGGAAACCGGGGAAAGACCCCCGAGGTTTCTACCTCCTGCTTGAAGCATGTTGATCCGACCGCCAGAGTTGATCGGTGGGACCGAATCATCAGAGTACTCCAGCTCATGCTCGATCCTGGCGACCGGATTGGGAGGAGTTCTCTCGTGTTTTCGGCGTTCGCGCCCTCCGGTCCTTTCCGTCCTTGGCTCCGGCTTGGTGACCAAGTTGTCCAGTTTGCCTTCCTCAAACAGTCGCGGAGTATGCGAGGAGGTCGCGGCATTGGCTAGTGTTGTGGCCGGGACTCTTATGAGAGGCAGAGAATTTGCTACGGTCTAGGTGACCGTGGTCCCTTATTGGCTTTGGCTTGGAAAGACACTCGCGACCCTTGATCGCGTTGAAGATTGTAATACCCGAGATTTCTGTTATGTAATTGGAACTTGTGATATTGTAATGATTGTACTTGATTTGAGTATTATTTTCCGTATTTCATAATCCGATGTTGTCGAGCGTTTAATTCCGTGATTGTGATTTAAAGATTGTAAATCTGCGCATGTAGCGCACGCTATCAGCTACGTTTAGCATGCGCTAACGTGGGTTCATAGCGCGCGCTACCGAGTATCCTTAGCGCACGCTATGCGCGGTCAAATTGATTGAGACGTGCGGTAGGTGAGAGCTGGCCGGGGGACCCCTGTCGGATGGTGTCGGGATGTACCTGGACGGCTTTTGGGGAAAAGCCGAGTCAACGCCTTAGCGCACGCTACAGGTATATGCGTAGCGCACGCTAAGTGCCGAGTCTGATTTAGTCCGGTGAGCCGTTAGCGCACGCTACTGGTGGTCTAGCGCGCTAAGAGCCATTTATTATAAATAGAATGACATCCTATTCGTGATTTCAGTTCTCTCTACTCTCATTACCCGAATTCCTACACGTAAAACATAATTTCCCTCACCCCAAACACTTCATATCAACATCCTGATTCGTGATTGAAGATCGTTCATCATTGGAGATTGTTGTTCAAGCTTTCGGTGTCGGATTGCTTCATTTTTCCTCCGTGTTCTTCACTACTTGAGGTAGGTGATTCTTCACCAATGTTAGTAATGTTCTTAAGGACGTCTGATCATGTTTAGATAGCCAATTATTTCGTTTATGATCGGTCATCACATGTTAGAAGGATACTTTGACGTATCGGCACTATTTATCTTATGAACCTTTGAACCATCTTAGTAGAATGGACTTCTAAGCGTTTTCAAATCAATTTATGATCAGTAATCGGATATTACCCAGTTGCTACGTTGTACACGTTGGAATCATGTGTTTTGGGACTTAGAATAAAATCGGAACTTAGAACATTTCTTGAAGATCTTAGAAAAGATATGATATTGAGATGACTATCCGTATATTTGTATTTCACGATCAAAAATCTTCCTCAAACCTTTTCAGCATGATTTGCCCGAAGATAGCTTGTATTATCACGGTAGAATTCATGAGTTCTTCACCATTCAACCCAGTTTTCGGATTACGTATTACGCCATGCGGTATTAGCGCACGCTAACACGTGTGAGTTAACGTGCGCTATCGGGGTCGAATAACGCCCGGCGTCGTGGCGTACGTTATGAGACGGCCAGTCGGCGCCGGCCGTGGCTAGCGCACGCTAGTCTTACGATAGCGTCGCTAACAAGCTGCTTAGCGCCGCGTTACGTAGAGTACGTAGCGCACGCTAAGCGATCGAGCAGATTGGTTATTTTGAGCCTTTCGGCGTAGACCGAATTGTTAGGCCATCGTTCGACTTGAGATGATTTGTATATCGTTCCTTTTGTTAAGGTTCGAGCTTGTTACGTTGATCGAAGGAGGCGGCCTTCGAGCGTGTCGAGAACATTGAAGTGTTTCGTCCTTGCCATTTTCGAGGCAAGTATCGTATGTCGAGTTCGATTTATCATGCTTGTGGTTTTATTCATATTGTTGAATATGAGATATGTTTCTGAGAATGTTCGTGATATTCGTTGTTGTTTGTTCGTATTGATGAACATATTGAAATGCATATGTGTATGCATAATTGTTTGATTATGGTATAAATGATCTGAGGGGGTCATGAGGATCTATGCTGAGTATTGGATCGAATGTCCACCATGCGTTGGTCCGACGGGATCATCATGGGGATCTATGCTGAGGGCGCTGGATCGCTGGACGGGTTTTCCACCATGCGTTGGTCCGACGGGGTCATCATGGGGATCTATGCTGAGGGCGCTGGATCGTTGGATTACCATATATTGTGTTGATGGGATCGTGAGGATTCGCATCGTTGGATTCCGGTGGCGGAAGTCCGTTTTGCATGTTTTATGATGTATTGATGATTTATTGTATGATGATACTTGTACTAGCATTGTTTTGCTAACCCCTTCGGGGGTGGACATTGTTTTGATGTTCAGGTAGCCGAGGAGCGGGAAAGCCACCACGGTACCGACAGGACGATGAGATGGCTCAGTGATGTGATTGGTGTTATCGTTATTGTGTTTGGTCTTCTTGGTTCGTTTAGTACTCGAGTACGTCTGTTTAAATAAAGTCAATTCGATATGGTTGTATAAGTTAACTTATTTGATTGGTTGAACCAAATCTGTATTTGAACTTCAGTTGTTCGATTGTATTGTTTTTACACTTCTTCTAATAATAGCCTTGTAAATCCTTATCTAAAGGGTTTACGGCGCTGTAATTATTCCGAATATCTCGGGGTGTTACAGAATATGGTATCGGAGCTAAGATTTATGGATATCTTGGCAGTCGGGTTAATTGGGTCTGTTTATGTTATTGATTATTGGTCGTTCGTAACATCACTGCTGAGCCAGCATCGTCAAGTGGACTGTGGCTGTAAGTTTCCTAATCTCGAATACTACTGTTTTATTTAATTTATGTCTTGTAAACATTGATGGATGTACTTTTAGAACGTTTGCCCTGGATATTGAGTATTTATGTTTACAGTATGTTGAGAGGAGGTCGTGGGCGGGCCTTGGTCGTGGACGCGGACGTGGAAATGCGAGGCAAGAAGAGTCGGTATCTACTCACGAGATAGCCGCTAGCCAATGGATTCACATTAGGGGACGGCGAGGATCGGCAAATAATAATGCAGACCCTAATGTGCCGGGAGTACTTCAGCAGGTGGTTGCCCAGATAAACCAGTTTGCTCAAGTTGTGGATCGCATGCAGACGGCGATGGGACAGCAGCATAACGCGGATAATCGGGGAGATAAATGGCTTACCGAGGTGGTCAAATTGCATCCTCCGAAATTTGGCCAGTTCCATTGAGACGCTTTCGTGGGATCATTGGTGAAGGAATTGGAAAAGATTTTTGCGAGGATTAAGCGTCCCAACGATAGGAAGGTTCGGTCGCCCAGTATCTTTTGGCCAGGAGGCTTTCGGCGGTGGGAGGCCATTCGACCGAGAGGAGCACAATGTTGGTGGGCGGAATTCAAAGTGATGATGGAGGCACAGTATTGTCCTCGTCCAGTTAGAGAAGCCCGAATTCGGGAATTTTTCTCACCACAAAATTTGGAAGTATCTGTGACGGACGTGATTAAGACTTTTAATCACCAGCTGACTTATGTGCGCCACTTAGTCAGGACCGAGGCGGAGAAGATTTTTCATTTTGACATGCGAATGAAGCCGGAAATTCAGCAGTATATGTACGGATTTGAATGTGCTACCATGCGACAGTACCAGGACAAGGCGTTGGCCTATGACATGAAAGAGGCTGCAGTAGAGAAATCGACGGAAGCAAAGAAACAGAAGGTGTCTGGCAACTTCACGGAGAATAAGAATAGCGGGCCCCGCCGGGGTCAGTCCTCTTTTCACTCATCCAGGGGACCTCCGCATCCTTCTCGAGGAGGAAAGAAGTTCCGGACAGCACCGACTGTTTCTGACGCAGGAAAGAAGTGTTACAACTGTGGCAAGGCGGGACATGTTCGACGTGATTGTTTCGCGCCTGCTGTGACCTGTTTCGAGTGTGGACAGGAAGGACATCGCGCAACATTTTGTGGGAATGTGACCCGATCTTTTGGTACTCACGCTCCAGCTCCGATCCGAAGGAGACGAGTGTGAACCGACGCGGCAAAGTGGATTTCAGACGAAACGGCTGGGAAGAGAGAGGCATCCATCTTTGGGTCCGTACCTCCACGCTGTACGAAATGAGAAACACGATGATCAAAACACAATTTGTTGCATCAGTGCGATTCGAATCCTTTTGCAACCGATTAGTGTCTTGTTCGATTCGGGAGCTACGCATTCTTTTATATCTTTGAACTGTGTTAATCGTTTGAACATCTCGTGCTTGTATAATTGTGAACCTTATGTTGTGGGATTACCGAGCGGAGAGAAAATTGTGGGAACACTAGAAGCTAGGGATTTCCCAGTATCTATAGAAGGAAGAGAGTGGCCATCGCATCTCATTGTAGTTGACATCTACGGTGACGATTTAATTCTCGGAGATGATTGGCTCAACCGTTATGGAGCGTGTCTGAATTACCGAGAGAGTCATTTCCATCATTGCGATGACGGATCGAACACTTATTAGGATGGAGACAGGAAGCTCGGGAAAATTGATCAAGGCAATGAGAGCCGTGAAATTGCTTGAAACAGGGGATGTCATGGACTTTGGTGTTATGCCATGAGGAAAGAGGAAGGAGTAGAGCTCTCGTCTATTTCAATTGTGAATGAGTTCTCAGATGTATTTCCCGACGAGCTACCAGGGTTACCTCCGCAAAGAGAAGTGGAATTCACCATCGAGTTAGAGCCTGGAGCAGCTCCTATTTCCAGAGCACCATACCGCATGGCGCCAACCGAGATGTATGAACTCAAGAAACAACTGGAGGAATTGTTGCAGAAGGGCTATATTCAACCTAGCGTTTCTCCTTGGGGAGCGCCCGTTCTCTTTGTCCGGAAGAAAGACGGATCCCTCCGACTGTGTATTGATTACAGGGAGCTTAACAAGATGACGATCAAGAATAAGTATCCCATACCTCGGATTGACGACTTGTTTGATCAACTGCAAGGGGCAAGGGTATTCTCGAAGATTGACTTGTGATCAGGATACCATCAGTTGAGAATTAGGGAATCGGATATACCGAAATCTGCTTTCAGATCCCGGTATGGGCATTATGAATTTGTAGTGATGCCATTTGGACTTACCAATGCTCCTGCGGTATTCATGCAATTGATGAATCGGGTATTCTTGGAGTACTTGGATAAATTTGTGGTCGTTTTCATTGACGACATCTTGATATATTCGAGGGACGCGGAGGAGCATGCTGAACATTTACGTGTGGTTTTGAGCATCTTGAGAAAGGAACAGCTGTATGCTAAGCTTTCTAAATGCGAATTTTGGCTTAAGGAAGTAACCTTCCTTGGGCATGTGATATCATCCGACGGAGTTCAGGTGGACCCGAAGAAAGTCGAAGCAATCTTGGAGTGGGAAGCTCCTAAAAACGTGAAGGAAGTCCGAAGCTTCTTAGGACTTGCTGGATATTATCGCCGCTTTATAGAGGGATTTTCCAAAATTGCTCGTCCGCTCACTCAGCTGTTACAGAAAACTCAAAAGTTCACGTGGAATGAGAAATGTCAGGCTGGTTTTGACAAACTTAAGAGGAGACTGACGACGCACCTATATTAGCACCGCCGAGAGGAACCGATGGATTCATGGTATCTGCGATGCTTCAAATCGGGGTTTGGGTTGTGTGTTGATGCGAAGGATAAAGTGATTGCTTATGCTTCTCGGCAATTGAAACCGTACGAAGTTAATTATCCGACTCATGATCTGGAGCTAGCAGTTGTGGTCTTTGCCTTAAAAATCTGGCGACATTATTTGTACGGCACTCATTGTCAGATCTTTACAGATCATAAGAGCCTCAAATACATTTTCAGTCAGAAAGAATTAAACATGAGGCAGAGAAGGTGGCTGGAATTGATCAAGGATTACGACTTGGAGATTCTCTATCATCCGGGGAGAGCAAATGTAGTAGCCGATGCTTTGAGCTGAAAACCCGTTTCTCTTCGAGTGTTGGAAGCACTTACATCCCAAACCAGTATTCAACGGGAACTGATCCGCGAGGGGATTGAAGTATGGGCACCAGGAATCCAAGGACAACTTTATGTGATGGAACTGACTTCATCACTAGTCGAGGAGATCAAGTCTAAACAACTGAACGATTCTCTAATTCTTCGATTATATGACGAAGTCAAGAAAGGAAAAGCCCCAGAATTCGTGATACAAGACGATGGAATTCTGAGATTTTAGAGTCGACTTTGCGTTCCCGAAGACGATGAGTTGAGACGGACAATTTTGAAGGAAGCTCATAGCGCGCCCTATTCTATTCACCCAGGCAGTAGTAAGATGTATAAAGATTTAAAGCAAAACTTCTGGTGGGGGAATATGAAGAAGGACGTAGCGGAGTACGTTTCAAAGTGTTTGACTTGTCAGCAGGTTAAGATTGAACATCAACGACCTGCCGGAATGTTAAGACCGCTTCCGATCCCTGAGTGGAAGTGGGAGGATATCTCGATGGACTTCATTACTAGTATGCCAAGGACTAGAACGGGAATGAACATGATTTGGGTTGTAGTTGATCGACTAACCAAGTCGGCTCATTTCTTGGGAATTAAAGATACATGGGTACCCGAGAGATTGCGAATATTTATTGCGGAGATAGTCGATTGCAGGGGCCGAAGACCATTATTTCGGATCGAGATGGTCGTTTCGTGTCACACTTACGAAAGCGATTCACGGGGCTTTGGGATCGAGCTCAACTTTAGCATGACTTATCATCCCCAAACGGATGGTGATGCGAAAGAACTATACAGACAGTAGAAGACATGCTTAGAACTTGTGCATTAGATTGGTCGACTGATTGGGAAGTTCACTTGCCCTTGATCGAGTTCACCTATAATAACAGTTGGCATGCTTCTATTAAGATGGCCCCATTTGAAGCTTTATACGGGAGAAGATGCCGATCGCCCCTGTGCTGGGATGATTCTTCGGATTTGATTGGGACGGAACCGGAATTGATTATTCAGACTCAAGAGAAGATAGCCTTGATTCGAGAGAGACTGTTGACTGCCCAGAGTCGACAGAAGTCTTATGCCGATGTACGTCGTCGCCCTCTAGAGTTCGACACTGGGGACCACGTACTATTGAAGGTGTCTCCTACACGAGGGATTTTCCGTTTTGGGAGAAGAGGCAAGCTTAGTCCGAGATATATCGGACCATTTGAGATCCTAGAGAGAGTTGGGGATTTAGCATACCGGTTGGCCTTACCGCCATCGCTGAGTCATGTTCACAATGTGTTTCACGTATCCCAACTGCGGAAGTATGTACCAGACCCCAGTCACGTCATTGATTTCGACGAGATCGAGATAGCTAATGATGGCACCTTCGAAGAGAGACCAATCAAGATACTTGAGAGCCGGATCAAACAATTGAGTAATAAACCAATACATTTGGTTAAAGTACAATGGTCACGACATGGAGTCGAAGAGGCCACTTGGGAAACGGAGGACGGTATGAAGGCTAAATATCCGGAGTTGTTTTCATCCTAAGTTTCGGGACGAAACTTCTTTTTAGGGAGGAAGGATGTAATACCCGAGATTTCTGTTATGTAATTGGAACTTGTGATATTGTAATGATTGTACTTGATTTGAGTATTATTTTCCGTATTTCATAATCCGATGTTGTCGAGCGTTTAATTCCGTGATTGTGATTTAAAGATTGTAAATCTGCGCATGTAGCGCACGCTATCAGCTACGTTTAGCGTGCGCTAACGTGGGTTCATAGCGCGCGCTACCGAGTATCCTTAGCGCACGCTATGCGCGGTCAAATTGATTGAGACGTGCGGTAGGTGAGAGCTGGCCGGGGGACCCCTGTCGGATGGTGTCGGGATGTACCTGGACGGCTTTCGGGGAAAAGCCGAGTCAACGCCTTAGCGCACGCTACAGGTATATGCGTAGCGCACGCTAAGTGCCGAGTACAGTTTAGTCCAGTGAGCCGTTAGCGCACGCTACGAGCAGGGTCTAGCGCGCGCTAATAGCCATTTATTATAAATAGGACAGCATCCTATTCGTGATTTCAGTTCTCTCTACTCTCATTACCCGAATTCCTACACGTAAAACATAACTTCCCTCACCCCAAACACTTCATATCAACATCCTGATTCGTGATTGAAGATCGTTCATCATTGGAGATTGTTGTTCAAGCTTTCGGTGTCGGATTGCTTCATTTTCCTCCGTGTTCTTCACTACTTGAGGTAGGTGATTCTTCACCAATGTTAGTAATGTTCTTAAGGACGTCTGATCATGTTTAGATAGCCAATTATTTCGTTTATGATCGGTCATCACATGCTAGAAGGATACTTTGACGTATCGGCACTATTTATCTTATGAACCTTTGAACCATCTTAGTAGAATGGACTTCTAAGCGTTTTCAAATCAATTTATGATCAGTAATCGGATATTACCCAGTTGCTACGTTGTACACGTTGGAATCATGTGCTTTGGGACTTAGAATAAAATCGGAACTTAGAACATTTCTTGAAGATCTTAGAAAAGATATGATATTGAGATGACTATCCGTATATTTGTATTTCACGATCAAAAATCTTCCTCAAACCTTTTTAGCATGATTTGCCCGAAGATAGCTTGTATTATCACGGTAGAATTCATGAGTTCTTCACCATTCAACCCAGTTTTCGGATTACGATTACGCCATGCGGTATTAGCGCACGCTAACACGTGTGAGTTAACGTGCGCTATCGGGTCGAGATAACGCCCAGCGTCGTAGCGTGCGTTATGAGACCACCAGTCGATCGCTGCACCGTGGCTAGCGCACGATAGTCTTACGATAGCGTCGCTAACAAGCTGCTTAGCGCGCCGCGTTACGTAGCGCACGCTAAGCATGATCGAGCAGATTGGTTATTTTTGAGCCTTTCGGCCGTAGACCGAATTGTTAGGCCATCGTTCGACTTGAGATGATTTGTATATCGTTCCTTTTGTTAAGGTTCGAGCTTGTTACGTTGATCGAAGGAGGCGGCCTTCGAGCGTGTCGAGAACATTGAAGTGTTTCGTCCTTGCCATTTTCGAGGCAAGTATCGTATGTCGAGTTCGATTTATCATGCTTGTGGTTTTATTCATATTGTTGAATATGAGATGTGTTTCTGAGAATGTTCGTGATATTCGTTGTTGTTTGTTCGTATTGATGAACATATTGAAATGCATATGTGTATGCATAATTGTTTGATTATGGTATAAATGATCCGAGGGTCATGAGGATCTATCTTGAGGGCGCTGATCGAATGTCCACCATGCGTTGGTCCGACGGGATCATCATGGGGATCTATCTTGAGGCCGGATCGGCTGGACGGGTTTTCCACCATGCGTTGGTCCGACGGGGTCATCATGGGGATCTATCTTTGGCCGGATCGTTGGATTACCATATATTGTGTTGATGGGATCGTGAGGATTCGCATCGTTGGATTCCGGTGGCGGAAGTCTGTTTTGCATGTTTTATGATGTATTGATGATTTATTGTATGATGATACTTGTACTAGCATTGTTTTGCTAACCCCTTCGGGGGTGGACATTGTTTTGATGTTCAGGTAGCCGAGGAGCGGGAAAGCCACCACGGTACCGACAGGACGATGAGATGGCTCAGTGATGTGATTGGTGTTATCGTTATTGTGTTTGGTCTTCTTGGTTCGTTTAGTACTCGAGTACGTCTGTTTAAATAAAGTCAATTCGATATGGTTGTATAAGTTAACTTATTTGATTGGTTGAACCAAATCTGTATTTGAACTTCAGTTGTTCGATTGTATTGTTTTTACACTTCTTCTAATAATAGCCTTGTAAATCCTTATCTAAAGGGTTTACGGCGCTGTAATTATTCCGAATATCTCGGGGTGTTACAAAGATGTGGGCCGGAGATAAGTTGAGGTTGTGAAGAAGGTGGACTTCTACATCCTCGAAGGCTTTGAACTCGCCAGGCGGCTTGGCGATCGCCTTTCTGGGCTTGGCGACCGCCTTATTCTGGACATGGGAAGGTGTTTTTCCTTCTTCGGATGGTCCCTCTTCTAAGCGGAGTGAGAGCATCCTCTGTCTATCCAGGAAACCGGCGGCTTTGCCGCGGAAGATTGAGTAGGTCGGGGGGATATCTTTTGTGAGGTGTCTGAATATGGGCGAACGTCCGTGGAATCCGCTCATAACTGAGTTGAGAGCGATCTCATCGGCCGGGCTCACCGGTGAGGACTATCTCGTCTACCCGGTCGATGTAATCCTCATCCGATTCGTCCTTCCCCGCCCGATTTTCATCATGCGGTGGGGACCTTAGGCGGCGACCTTGGCGGCGAAGTACGACGTGAAGTCGTTCGCCCGGCTTCTCAAAGCAATTGATTGAGCGAGATGGTAGTGAGATGTACCACTGTGGCGAGATAGCCCAGAGTTAACGGAACATACGACATTTCGTCGCATCCAAGCTCCGCATCCGGTCATGTAGATCCAAAATTTGCTTAAGTGGGTTTCGGATCCGATCTCCTCATATAGAGGTGTTTGTGGGGATTGATCGTTGGTTGGGCCAGGCGAGCTCGATCTGAGTCGCGAGTGGTTCGCTTGACCCAACGATCGGTCTCTGGCGCCGCCCCATTTTCCAGGAGCGCCTTCACCTCGTCCGGTGGCGTTGCATGGCGGCGATCGCCGTCGCTCGCTTGCCGACCGGCTCTCGAGCGTGAACCAAGGCGATCGTGTACCGATCCCTAGCCCCGTGGTGAATGACGAGCTCCCTGCCAGTGGGTTCCTTTCTTGGGCGAGCAGGGGCTCGCTGACTGGCCTGTCTCCTGGGAGTTGGGTATGTCGAACTCCTGGTAAAGGATTCGGATTCCAATGTCACCTGGCTGGGGCCTAAGTGCCCGGTTCGCCATGAGGATCGCTCCCGTGCAATCGAAGACGGAATCGTCCCGCCTTACGAGAGCCTTACCTGCGGCTCGGGGCTTTCTGTCGATTTCTCAACATAGATCCCCTTGAGCTTAGTTTGCTTGCCCGGCGGTTAGATGACGGGGTGATGGTGGGCGAATCGCGGGCCCTCTGCCGTTCCTCGAGGATGGCTATAGCCTCCTCAACTGCATTCGATGTCTGGCCCGATCGAGTGAGAGGCTAGAACCGTCCCTCGGGGGCGGGAGTGAGAGCCTAGCATCGCCTCGGTCGCCTTCCGCCGTGGGCTGGGATTCGGTCTGGGCCGGAATGAGATTTCCGGCAGATCTTAGGCAGGCTCTCTTGGAGGTCGTTGCAGATGTCATTTTTTGAAGGTTTTTCTATTGAAGAACAGTGAGTGTTTCTTCAAGTATATGTCCGGAGAACAGTGAGTGTTCTTCGAGACGGTAGGAATAAAAATGAAGGTTTAGATTTGCCCTCTTTCTAGCGCCAATTGTTTTTACCCAAAATATTATCCGGAGATAGTATTGCGGGAATGATCGAGTAACAAACAAATGCGAGAACACTTCCATGAGAAAATAGATAACACAAGATTTGTCGGGGTTGTTAATCCCGGGCTTGAATGCTCTCGCGAGATGTTATTAATAAATATACTGTCGAGTACAAATATTAATGTTAGAATCTAATACAAGGAGTGTAAAGACTTCTAGTTATCTAGGCTTTAGAGCACGTAGATTGCCGGAAGAACCAGATAGATAAATATGTGAGTTCTTGCTTGGGATATATGATGAATGTGTATGAATATCACTATGAATGTGTTAGTGGTTGCCAAAAGAGCCTTTGATTCTCTCTTTGGTGTGTATTTTGCACTTAATTCGTAGTAGAATTCGCCCCCTTTTTGGCCGCAGCAGTGAGTCCTCTATTTACAGGGGACAAGGTAGTTGGGATCCCTCAGGCGATCGCGGGCGATCGCCGTTTTCTATATTAAAATAAAACGGCCGATCGTCCCGTCACGTGGGCCTGTTCCCTTGAGGTCCGAGGTTGCAGTTGGAGGCCAGCTGGGTGAACCAATGGGAAGCCAGCACGTGTTGCGAGTCGCTGTCCGAGGAGGGCCCACTTCGTACCTTTCGGCGGCCTTGTCGGTAGGTGTGGTAGGTGACAGGCTGGGGTCAATGATCCTATCTGTTGGTGTCCTTTGAAGATCCGAGGGTGGGCCATCGTCTAAGATTCGGTCTTCGACGACTTTGACGGATGTTGGATCCCCACGTGGCATGAGATGATCGCCTCTGGTCCGCTCATTAAAGACGATCGCCAGATATCAAAAGACGATCGTTGGTTACCAAAAGACGATCGCCGCATTATGCCGAACTCTAGGCGTTTGTCCGGAGTATGTCTTTCATGGTTGGCTTTTCTGATCGTGATGCCGATCGCCTATCGAGGCGTATTAACCGCCGCACAACATGCATGTGCAGATGCCGATATGGATCAAAATTCGTCTGGAGATGTGACTTATGCGACCGGTTCTCCTTCAGGACGTCATACTCGAGGAGTCGATCAGACTGACATCAACCCTTTCTTGCTTATGAGGGGCATGATGACCCAGATGACCCAGATGACTCAGACGATGGAATTCTGAGATTTTAGAGTCGACTTTGCGTTCCCGAAGACGATGAGTTGAGACGGACAATTTTGAAGGAAGCTCATAGCTGATCGCTTGGATTCGCGTCATAGATGGAAATTTTCAGATTTTGATCGTTAACCCGGAAAGTAAGATCGCCCTCCTGGACGTCTATAAGTGCTCTACCCGTTGCTAGAAACGGTCTCCCAAAGATCAATGGTTGATTTTCGTCCTCGGGCATATCAAGAACTACGAAATCGGCCGGGAAGACCAAGTGTTGGACTCTAACGAGCACATCCTCCACAATTCCCCTCGGATAAGTGATCGACCGGTCCGCCATGAGTAGAGAAATGGTAGTCGGCTTCATCTCCCCAATCTTCAACCTCTTAAAGATGGATAGAGGCATAAGATTGATGCTTGCCCCGAGATCACACAACCCATTACGGAACGTTTGGTCGCCAATCATGCATGTCAAAGTAAACGTCCGGATCCTTCTGCTTGAGTGGGAGCTTGTTTTGAATGATAGCGCTACACTCCTCTGTCATATTTATTGTTTCAAACTTCCTCAATTTCCTCTTGCTTGCCACAGCGTCTTTCAAGAATTTCACGTAGCCTGGCATGTCTCTCAAAGCGTCTAGAAGTGGAATGTTGATATTCACCTTTTGAAACATGTCGATAAATTGTTGGAGCTTTTCATCATATCTCGACTTGGCCAAACGCTGTGGAAATGGAGCTTTTTCCTCAAAATTCTTCACATTCGCATCTCCAGGGGCCTTTCGGCCGATATGTGGGTCGATAGGCTTCACTGCCGGCATCTTTGTATGGGTATCGGCCGAACTGTCGGCCGATAAATGGCCGATAGGTTCTTGTATTCCATCTTCTTTCGTTTTACGCTCCGTTTCTAATACCTCCTCGTTTCAGATTCCTTAACTCCGGCCCCATGATTATTGTACTTTGTCCCACTCCGAAGCTCGATTGCGTTGCATTGTTGAGTCTTCGGGTTGGTCTCAGTCTTGCTCGGAAAATGGCCCGGCTTATGAAATCCGGCAGGCGTTCGCCATTTGACTCATTTGGGTCTCCACCATCGACATCTGCTTTGTCAAGGCTATCACCGAGTTTCCAATAGATGTCACACTATGCTCGAGAGCCCCGAACCTCTTGTCTACTTTATAAATAAACTCTTTTTGACTCGCCTCCAACCGTTCCAACATCTCTTCCATAGGTGTCTTAGCAATCGGCTCTTGAATAACCCCATTTTTCACGTTAAATCCCGGTGGTGGCTGGAGAGCATTGTTCGGATTGGCATAGGAGAAATTAGGGTGGTTTCGATTGTTCGGATAAGAGTTCCCCAATTTCCCCCTTGCCGGAAGTTTCCTCCTTGCATGTAGTTCACATCCTCCTTAACTGCAATCGGCTCGTTTAACTCTTCAAAAACTGAATTGACTCCCAAAGTATTCTTTTTTAGCATCTCAAGCTCTTTTTGTTGTTTTTCAAATTTCGCCTTCAAATCACCGTAGGCGTCCTCGTCACCGGATGGAACCTTTCTTCTGGTCATCTTCCTATCGGTCACCTCCTCATAATCATTGTTTACCGCTAGCTCAATGAGATTTTTGGCCTCTTCATAATCGTTAGCTAGAAATCCCCCTTTCGATGAATAGTCCAACTCTCTTCTAGCCTTCCTCGTCAAACCCCGATAAAACCGAATATAGATCTCCTCTTTGTCAATTCCATGCTGTGGGCATTTGCGAAGTAGCTTCTTGAATCGGATCCATGCCTCGTATAAATATTCATCCTCATATTGCTCGAATTGCAAGATATCGTTGATTTGTTTTTGCACCTTCGAGGGAGGATAGAACTGTGCTAAGAACAACCGGGTCATCTCTCTCCAAGTACCAATTTCCTTCCGATCTAGGCTCTTGTACCAATCTAGCGCATCGTCTTCTAAAGAAAACCGGAATAGGCGGAGCTTAATGACATCTGGAGGCACTCCGTTTTGCTTGATGGTGGCACATATGTCCAAAAACGACTCAAGATGAGCGTTTGGATCTTCATTCACCCCCCCTCCGTATGTTTGAGACTTCTTTGTAGCAATGAGGGACGGCTTAAGCTCGAAATTGTTGGCATCAATCTTTCCCCAACCTCCTTCTTGATAATCGTCCGGCTTAGGTCGAGCGGGCATTCAAAGGATCTTCTCGGGACGAGCGAGTTCTCGTGTTTTGTCATCAATGCCGGCCATGGTTTCAACGAAAGGTATATAAAGAGTCTCTGTTCTCGCTTCTTGCTTCTTCTTCCTCTATGACTTCTCGATTTCCGGATCCATAGGAAATAAGTTCTTTCCTTGGGATCTCGTGATCATGCACCGCCTACAAGGAAAAGAAAACAAGATGTGAGGAAACGAGATCGAAAATTAATAATAAAAGTAAACTACCTAAAGTAACAATCTCTTCTTTTTCGAATTATTCCCTTAAATTTTCTATCAATTCCCGACAACGGCGCCAAAAATTGATCGCTTGGATTCGCGTAGTATGGTTTTCAAATCCGATCAATTTTAAAATTTGTAAAACCTCGGAGTATTTCCAAGGTGTCGAACCCAAGGGAATTGATGTGTCGAAAATAAAGGAATTAACTCTACTCAAAATTCGACTGCTATTTAGGAATCCGAAAATTTGTTTGCTTCTAATTATCTAAATTTAAAAATCGAAAAAATAAAAATATAAATAAAAGATGAAATATCTAAATTAAGCAAATAAAGCAAATTAGCAAGATAAAATCACAAGTCGAAAGGTAATTGATCCTAGGGTAGTATCATCTAATTGAGTTCACACAATTCGTTCACTTGATTCCTTCTCCCCAAATTTTAATTCAATCCTAGAAATAATCACTCGGTCGATCTAGAATTCCTGTCAAGGCAACCTAGAAAGATAGTTAATTAAAACCCTTTTCCCCGCCAGGGCTCAAAGGATTGAAATCACTTAAAAAGCACCAACTTATTTATCTATGATTTATCTTTCTCCGCTAGGTCTCAAGATAAAATCATATTGTGCATCAAGTATTTCCACTAATCAATTACTCCTTACGGACAAAATCAATTAGCTAACATGCATCGATTAAGGGCCCTTTAATCTAACATGAGATTTAACACAACTTGAACACGAGCCTAGGATGAAAGGTCAAAAGGTAATCAAAAGAACATCATGTGAACATCAATTAAAATTACTAACCCTAGAATCAATCAATGAATTAGCCAGACATACTTGAAATTAAACAAGAAATAGATGGAGAATGCATATTATTAATATGAAAAGAGAGATTACAACCCGTTCGTATGAACTCCGAGTCTTCAATAATAATTCTCCTCCAAAAAGTTCTTGAAACAAAGGAATAAATCTTGCTAAAAAGTGTAAAAATCTGCTTAATATGATAAAAGAGTGATAAAGGCTGATGGAATATGATCCAAGATAATGAAACTAGGTCTAAAAACAGGTTTATATAGCCTAAGGGGTTAAAAATCCCGATTAGCCCTAATCTAGGAAATAAATAATATCCAAAAGAGTCAAAATCCGTCCAAAAACGAGAGCCATTTGGAAGCCTGGCTGGCCTATCGGCCGATAAATTTGGCCGATAGGTGGTTCGCCGCTTTCTTCACTCGATAGGCGGAGCTTCTTTCGGACGGCCTATCGGCCGATAAGTGGCCGATAGGGTCTTCTGTTTGGCGCAAAAATCCGTTTCTTCGTCCGTTTGACTCGACTCTCGGTCCTTTGTCTCGTTTTGGGTCCTTTTGGCTCTAAAAACCTGCAAACACACTAAAACCAACCCAAACGCGTAATAAGGCTCGACTAATCATAAATAAGCCAAATACGAGCACATTAATCACGAAACGAGATAAAAACCTAGTATAAAATCCTAGAAATAAGTGGTAAAATTACCACTTATCAATAGCGCGCCCTATTCTATTCACCCAGGCAGTAGTAAGATGTATAAAGATTTAAAGCAAAACTTCTGGTGGGGGAATATGAAGAAGGACGTAGCGGAGTACGTTTCAAAGTGTTTGACTTGTCAGCAGGTTAAGATTGAACATCAACGACTGTAGGAATGTTAAGACCGCTTCCGATCCCTGAGTGGAAGTGGGAGGATATCTCGATGGACTTCATTACTAGTATGCCAAGGACTAGAACGGGAATGAACATGATTTGGGTTGTAGTTGATCGACTAACCAAGTCGGCTCATTTCTTGGGAATTAAAGATACATGGGTACCCGAGAGATTGGCACGAATATTTATTGCGGAGATAGTCAGATTGCACGGGACGCCGAAGACCATTATTTCGGATCGAGATGGTCGTTTCGTGTCACACTTCTGGAAAGCAGTTCACAGGGCTTTGGGATCGAGCTCAACTTTAGCACAGCTTATCATCCCCAAACGGATGGTCAGTCTGAAAGAACTATACAGACAGTAGAAGACATGCTTAGAACTTGTGCATTAGATTGGTCGACTGATTGGGAAGTTCACTTGCCCTTGATCGAGTTCACCTATAATAACAGTTGGCATGCTTCTATTAAGATGGCCCCATTTGAAGCTTTATACGGGAGAAGATGCCGATCGCCCCTGTGCTGGGATGATTCTTCGGATTTGATTGGGACGGAACCGGAATTGATTATTCAGACTCAAGAGAAGATAGCCTTGATTCGAGAGAGACTGTTGACTGCCCAGAGTCGACAGAAGTCTTATGCCGATGTACGTCGTCGCCCTCTAGAGTTCGACGCTGGGGACCACGTACTATTGAAGGTGTCTCCTACACGAGGGATTTTCCGTTTCGGGAGAAGAGGCAAGCTTAGTCCGAGATATATCGGACCATTTGAGATCCTAGAGAGAGTTGGGGATTTAGCATACCGGTTGGCCTTACCGCCATCGCTGAGTCATGTTCACAATGTGTTTCACGTATCCCAACTGCGGAAGTATGTACCAGACCCCAGTCACGTCATTGATTTTGACGAGATCGAGATAGCTAATGATGGCACCTTCGAAGAGAGACCAATCAAGATACTTGAGAGCCGGATCAAACAATTGAGTAATAAACCAATACATTTGGTTAAAGTACAATGGTCACGACATGGAGTCGAAGAGGCCACTTGGGAAACGGAGGACGGTATGAAGGCTAAATATCCGGAGTTGTTTTCATCCTAAGTTTCGGGACGAAACTTCTTTTTAGGGAGGAAGGATGTAATACCCGAGATTTCTGTTATGTAATTGGAACTTGTGATATTGTAATGATTGTACTTGATTTGAGTATTATTTTCCGTATTTCATAATCCGATGTTGTCGAGCGTTTAATTCCGTGATTGTGATTTAAAGATTGTAAATCTGCGCATGTAGCGCACGCTATCAGCTACGTTTAGCGTGCGCTAACGTGGGTTCATAGCGCGCGCTACCGAGTATCCTTAGCGCACGCTATGCGCGGTCAAATTGATTGAGACGTGCGGTAGGTGAGAGCTGGCCGGGGGACCCCTGTCGGATGGTGTCGGGATGTACCTGGACGGCTTTCGGGGAAAAGCCGAGTCAACGCCTTAGCGCACGCTACAGGTATATGCGTAGCGCACGCTAAGTGCCGAGTACAGTTTAGTCCAGTGAGCCGTTAGCGCACGCTACGAGCAGGGTCTAGCGCGCGCTAATAGCCATTTATTATAAATAGGACAGCATCCTATTCGTGATTTCAGTTCTCTCTACTCTCATTACCCGAATTCCTACACGTAAAACATAATTTCCGTCACCCCAAACACTTCATATCAACATCCTGATTCGTGATTGAAGATCGTTCATCATTGGAGATTGTTGTTCAAGCTTTCGGTGTCGGATTGCTTCATTTTTCCTCCGTGTTCTTCACTACTTGAGGTAGGTGATTCTTCACCAATGTTAGTAATGTTCTTAAGGACGTCTGATCATGTTTAGATAGCCAATTATTTCGTTTATGATCGGTCATCACATGCTAGAAGGATACTTTGACGTATCGGCACTATTTATCTTATGAACCTTTGAACCATCTTAGTAGAATGGACTTCTAAGCGTTTTCAAATCAATTTATGATCAGTAATCGGATATTACCCAGTTGCTACGTTGTACACGTTGGAATCATGTGCTTTGGGACTTAGAATAAAATCGGAACTTAGAACATTTCTTGAAGATCTTAGAAAAGATATGATATTGAGATGACTATCCGTATATTTGTATTTCACGATCAAAAATCTTCCTCAAACCTTTTTAGCATGATTTGCCCGAAGATAGCTTGTATTATCACGGTAGAATTCATGAGTTCTTCACCATTCAACCCAGTTTTCGGATTACAGTATTCTGCCATGCAGTATTAGCGCACGCTAACACGTGTGAGTTAACGTGCGCTATCGGGGTCAGATAACGCCCGAAACGTACGTAGCGTACGTTATGAGACCAGCCGAGTCAGACTGCCAGACCGTGGCTAGCGCACGCTAGTCTTACACGATAGCGTACGCTAACAAGCCTGCTTAGCGCACGTTACGTAGAGTACGTAGCGCACGCTAAGCGATCCAGCGATTGGTTATTTTGAGCCTTTCGGCCGTGGGCGAATTGTTAGGCCATCGTTCGACTTGAGATGATTTGTATATCGTTCCTTTTGTTAAGGTTCGAGCTTGTTACGTTGATCGAAGGAGGCGGCCTTCGAGCGTGTCGAGAACATTGAAGTGTTTCGTCCTTGCCATTTTCGAGGCAAGTATCGTATGTCGAGTTCGATTTATCATGCTTGTGGTTTTATTCATATTGTTGAATATGAGATGTGTTTCTGAGAATGTTCGTGATATTCGTTGTTGTTTGTTCGTATTGATGAACATATTGAAATGCATATGTGTATGCATAATTGTTTGATTATGGTATAAATGATCCGAGGGGGTCATGAGGATCTATGCTGAGGGCGCTGGATCGAATGTCCACCATGCGTTGGTCCGACGGGATCATCATGGGGATCTATGCTGAGGGCGCTGGATCGCTGGACGGGTTTTCCACCATGCGTTGGTCCGACGGGGTCATCATGGGGATCTATGCTGAGGGCGCTGGATCGTTGGATTACCATATATTGTGTTGATGGGATCGTGAGGATTCGCATCGTTGGATTCCGGTGGCGGAAGTCTGTTTTGCATGTTTTATGATGTATTGATGATTTATTGTATGATGATACTTGTACTAGCATTGTTTTGCTAACCCCTTCGGGGGTGGACATTGTTTTGATGTTCAGGTAGCCGAGGAGCGGGAAAGCCACCACGGTACCGACAGGACGATGAGATGGCTCAGTGATGTGATTGGTGTTATCGTTATTGTGTTTGGTCTTCTTGGTTCGTTTAGTACTCGAGTACGTCTGTTTAAATAAAGTCAATTCGATATGGTTGTATAAGTTAACTTATTTGATTGGTTGAACCAAATCTGTATTTGAACTTCAGTTGTTCGATTGTATTGTTTTTACACTTCTTCTAATAATAGCCTTGTAAATCCTTATCTAAAGGGTTTACGGCGCTGTAATTATTCCGAATATCTCGGGGTGTTACAAAGATGTGGGCCGGAGATAAGTTGAGGTTGTGAAGAAGGTGGACTTCTACATCCTCGAAGGCTTTGAACTCGCCAGACGGCTTGGCGATCGCCTTTCTGGGCTTGGCGACCGCCTTATTCTGGACATGGGAAGGTGTTTTTCCTTCTTCGGATGGTCCCTCTTCTAAGCGGAGTGAGAGCATCCTCTGTCTAGCCAGGAAACCGGCGGCTTTGCCGCGGAAGATTGAGTAGGTCGGGGGGATATCTTTTGTGAGGTGTCTGAATATGGGCGAACGTCCGTGGAATCCGCTCATAACTGAGTTGAGAGCGATCTCATCGCTGACGGGCTCACCGGTGAGGACTATCTCGTCTACCCGGTCGATGTAATCCTCATCCGATTCGTCCTTCCCCTGCCTGATTTTCATCATGCGGTGGGGACCTTCCGGGCGAGCGACCTTGGCGGCGAAGTACGACGTGAAGTCGTTCGCCAGCTTCTCAAAGCAATTGATTGAGCGAGATGGTAGTGAGATGTACCACCTGTGGGCGAGATAGCCCAGAGTTAACGGGAACATACGACATTTCGTCGCATCTGAAGCTCCGCATCCGGTCATGTAGATCCAAAATTTGCTTAAGTGGGTTTCCGGATCCGATCTCCCCTCATATAGAGGTGTTTGTGGGGGATTGATCGTTGGTTGGACTGGGGCGAGCTCGATCTGAGTCGCGAGTGGTTCGCTTGACCCAACGATCGGTCTCCTGGCGCCTGCCCCATTTTCCAGGAGCGCCTTCACCTCGTCCAGCTGGCGTTGCATGGCGGCGATCGCCGTCGCTTTGGCCCGCTTGCCCGGCTCTCAGAGCGTGAACCAAGGCGATCGTGTACCGATCCCCTAGCCCCGTGGTGAATGACGAGCTCCCTGCCAGTGGGTTCCTTTCTTGGGCGAGCAGGGGCTCGCTGACTGGCCTGTCTCCTGGGAGTTGGGTATGTCGAACTCCTGGTAAAGGATTCGGATTCCAATGTCACCTGGCTGGGGCCTAAGTGCCCGGTTCGCCATGAGGGATCGCTCCCCAGGCAACTGAAGACGGAATCGTCCCGCCTTACGAGAGCCTTACCCTGCGGCTCGGGGCTTTCTGTCGATTTCTCAACATAGATCCCCTTGAGCTTCCGTTTGCTTGCCCGGCGGTTAGATGACGGGGTGATGGTGGGCGAATCGCGGGCCCTCTGCCGTTCCCTGAGGATGGCTATAGCCTCCTCAATCTGTTCCGATGTCTGGAACTGATCGAGTGAGAGGCTAGAACCGTCCCTCGGGGGCGGGAGTGAGAGCCTAGCGTCGCCTCGGTCGCCTTCCGCCGTGGGCTGGGATTCGGTCTGGGCCGGAATGAGATTTCCGGCAGATCTTAGGCTGGCTCTCTTGGAGGTCGTTGCAGATGTCATTTTTTGAAGGTTTTTCTATTGAAGAACAGTGAGTGTTTCTTCAAGTATATGTCCGGAGAACAGTGAGTGTTCTTCGAGACGGTAGGAATAAAAATGAAGGTTTAGATTTGCCCTCTTTCTAGCGCCAATTGTTTTTACCCAAAATATTATCCGGAGATAGTATTGCGGGAATGATCGAGTAACAAACAAATGCGAGAACACTTCCATGAGAAAATAGATAACACAAGATTTGTCGGGGTTGTTAATCCCGGGCTTGAATGCTCTCGCGAGATGTTATTAATAAATATCTTTATCAGTACAAATATTAATGTTAGAATCTAATACAAGGAGTGTAAAGACTTCTAGTTATCTAGGCTTTAGAGCACGTAGATTGCCGGAAGAACCAGATAGATAAATCTGTGAGTTCTTGCTTGGGATATATGATGAATGTGTATGAATATCACTATGAATGTGTTAGTGGTTGCCAAAAGAGCCTTTGATTCTCTCTTTGGTGTGTATTTTGCACTTAATTCGTAGTAGAATTCGCCCCCTTTTTGGCCGCAGCAGTGAGTCCTCTATTTATAGGGGACAAGGTAGTTGGGATCCCTCAGGCGATCGCGGGCGATCGCCGTTTTCTATATTAAAATAAAACGGCCGATCGTCCCGTCACGTGGGCCTGTTCCCTTGAGGTCCGAGGTTGCAGTTGGAGGCCAGCTGGGTGAACCAATGGGAAGCCAGCACGTGTTGCGAGTCGCTGTCCGAGGAGGGCCCACTTCATACCTTTCGGCGGCCTTGTCGGTAGGTGTGGTAGGTGACAGGCTGGGGTCAATGATCCTATCTGTTGGTGTCCTTTGAAGATCCGAGGGTGGGCCATCGTCTAAGATTCGGTCTTCGACGACTTTGACGGATGTTGGATCCCCACGTGGCATGAGATGATCGCCTCTGGTCCGCTCATTAAAGACGATCGCCAGATATCAAAAGACGATCGTTGGTTACCAAAAGACGATCGCCACATTATGCCGAACTCTAGGCGTTTGTCCGGAGTATGTCTTTCATGGTTGGCTTTTCTGATCGTGATGCCGATCGCCTATCGAGGCGTATTAACCGCCGCACAACATGCATGTGCAGATGCCGATATGGATCAAAATTCGTCTGGAGATGTGACTTATGCGACCGGTTCTCCTTCAGGACGTCATACTCGAGGAGTCGATCAGACTGACATCAACCCTTTCTTGCTTATGAGGGGCATGATGACCCAGATGACTCAGATGATGCAGATAATGGAAACTATGCAGACCTCAGTGGTTCGTGGTACACCGCAGCAGGGACTCCAGGTGCCGTTTTATGGACAGGCCGGGAGAGTGAGTCAGATTGTCAGCGATATCTCCCGTCAGAGGCCGCCTATTTTTGAGTGTTCGTCGGAACCAGCTGACATTGTTCATTGGCTTGAGCATTTTGATAAACTCTTCGACATGGTTCAATGTCTGGAAGAGAGTAAGGTGGCAGTAGCGGCTTACTATTTGAGTAAAGGCACTTATTCTTGGTGGCTCTTTGTGAAGCCCACAGATTGTGATCGTGCTTGGAGCGAGTTCAAGACTCTCATGTTAGAGAGGTATTATCCGGCTCAACTTCGTGAAGCTAAGCTTTCAGAGGTTTTGAACCCCGAATCCATCGAGGACGAGGGTGTTATTGTTATCGCTGAGAAGTTTCAAGGACTTCTTCAGTTTGCTTCTTCTGTTATCCGTACTGAGACAGATAAGATAAAGTACTTTAGCAAGAGGCTAAACCCGCAGTTGAGGATGCAGTTGTTAAACCATAATTGTAACTCACTTGGCGAATTCATCGAGAAGGCTCTTGGAGCAGAGGTTTTGATCAAGGAGCTTGCTCCAAAGCACCCTTCAGTTTCTTCTGTAAGAGGACTAGGAGGCCGGTTCGTTCAGAATGACAGCGGGCTCTGACGTCCAAGAGGTCGTCTTCTAGTCATTTTCATATTGGGAAAGCATCTTCTTCTCAGGCGACGGGTTCGACCGTTGTTTGCTTTAACTGTGATACAATAGGACATCGCAGTACCCGGTGCTCGATGTAGACTATTGCTTGTTTTCTGGGTGGGAGGCGGGGACACTTTCAGAAATACTGCAGGAGTTCTAGTACCAGTAGATCTCAAGGGAGCTCACGGGCCTCGAGAGACTTTGTTACTCTAGTCCGCGCTTCATCTAAGGGGTCATATAGAGCTTTGGGAGCCAGAGGTAGGAACAGCTGAGGAGGAGCAGCGAGTTCAGATTTGAGTCTTCCTCGAGTCTATGAGATCGGGGAGATAGATGATCCGGAGGATATCGATGTTGGGTCACTTGAGATGTAGCCTTGATTATTGTATTTTCCTTTCTTTGTCTCGTGTTAATGATGAACTTAATCTGTATTCTAGTATTGTGGTTGTGAACCAATTTTTGTTGATCTATTTTATAATTATTGTCTTTGAGAATATTGAGATTTGAGGTCGTTTGATGCGTTTTTCTTTCCTTTGGGTATTTTACCCGAGATTTGTGATAATATGGGTAATTGTTCATTATGTTTCGAGACGCCAAGTCGTGAGGACGCTGTGATTGATTTGGTCCCGAAGACTATGTCTGTGTTGTTATTATCTTTGCGTGGCGTGAGTCAGTGTTTGCATGGGCGTCTGATGCCGACGAGAATGGGGAAGTGTACATCGATGATTTTAGACATGATCAATGGGCGGCTCCTGCGGGGTGTGTATGCCGGTGTTACGAGTCATGTGGGTGGTACGACTTTCTGGCTGGTCTCTGGTGGAGGAGTCATGATTCGACTGATCTCGCATTGGGTTGAGTGTTTTTATCACTTGGTTTTGTTGACTCAAAAAAGGATTTTGATGATAATTTCATTCAAAACATTTAATTAAATCAATCTCAGCACGCTGCTACATTGAAGGAACAAAATGATGTTAGCGCACGCTATCTATATAAGAGTAGCGCACGCTATCGAAGAATGCATATTCAGCCTAGTCAGTCAGTTGCAGTCCAGTGAAGATACATGATGGATAGCGCACGCAAGTCTTTCAACATTTGCGCACGCTAAATTATTAGAGTTAGCGCACGCTATATAAAAATATTAACGCACGCTATCACATCATTCAGTCAGATGACAGTGAGGTTTGGAAATAAAATGGAAACGGTCCTGTGCACGCTACGAATAATTATTTACGTACGCTAATACAAGGAGTTAGCGCACGTTATTCTACATTACTTGCGCACGCTACCTAATATGGTCAGTAGTCCAGTAGCTACTGGACTCAAAGTAAAAAGGGATTTACGTACGCTACACAGGGTTACGTACGTAACTGAAGAATACATCTAGCGCACGCTACGATATATTATTAGCGCACGCTAAAATCAGCCAACAAGCTTACCGTTGGAATTTCTGCCATTAGAAAGCAAGAGTCAATGAAGATCCGTGAAATATGGAAAAGCTGGAATTAATTAATACTAGCGCACGCTATGCATGTTTGCTAGCGCACGCTAAGTTCAAATTCAGCCATTGGATAAAGAGTCGTTGTGGAGACAAACCAACACGTTCAAGTCAAGATTGAAGACCTATTGACCAGCCGATAACGCACGCTATGAGTACATGACTAGCGCACGCTAGCCATACTATTTTACCGTTGGAACAGTCTTGTGACCGTTCAGGAAAGCCAAGTTAGAATCGACAGCGCACGCTAGAAGACATTATTAGCGCACGCTAATAATACGTTTTTCAGCATTTGAAGAATGGCTCTCACCTATAAATACCCATAGGACTTGGGTATCAAAAACACACAACTTCAAGCATACAAGCATACAAGCATTCTTGAGCTCAAATTGCTACTGATTACTATATTATAAGTTGCGAGAAGGAAAGATGCAAGAGTGATTTTCTTTGTAATATCTATTATACTTTGAATTCTTTCATTTGATTGTAAGTGTTGCATCACGTAAGAGAAACGAATCAAGAGTCACTAATCCGGTGTTATTAGGATCTTTGATCCGGCATTATTAGGATTATACTCCCATATTCGTATAGTGAGGATTATCTAGTTCCTATAAAACACTAGATAAACAAAAGTTTATATTGAGAGAGAGGTTGAGCTTGGACCGATAGAAGACAAGCAGTTGTAATGGTTGTGAACTCGGACCGATCGAAGACGAGTCAAGATTGTGGTTGTTCTTGAGCCAATAGAAAAAGAAAGTCGGAGAGAGGACGTAGGCAAGTTGCCGAACCTCTATAAATCTTTGAGTCTTTAAATTCCGCCCTATCTTTCATTTATTCGCAAGAAATTTCGTTATTCCACATTACCACTATTCAACCCCCCCCCTTCTAGTAGTAAATTTATCTCTTCAGTTGGTATCGGATCGGGTCTCTTTTTAAAGGTTTAACCACCTAAGAGAAAAAGATCCGCAAATGGCACTTCTTGGCCAAATTGAAGGAAATGCTCTCAATCGTCCTCCCTTCTTCGACGGTTCTAATTTCATGACATGGAAAAAGAAAATGGCTATCTTCATTCAAGCCTATGATATTGAAATTTGGAAAGTTATTGTCCTCGGTCCGAAGCTCGCAAATAAGGAGGATGGATCATTAAAAAAGTTCGACGAATTCAATGACGAGGATTGGAGAAACACATACGTCAACTCACGAGCTACTCAACTTCTCTATTGTGCTCTTAATCCCGAAGAACTCAATAGGATATCGTCCTATGAAAGCGCAAAGGAAATTTGGGAAATTCTCGAAGTCACTCATGAGGGAACCACCCAAGTCAAGGAGACCAAAATCAACATGTTACTCCATGACTACGAATTTTTCTCCCTGAAAGACGAGGAAACGATCACAAATATGTTGGATCGATTTTCGGCTATAACCAATGGTCTTGCATCTTTCGGAAAGCCTATATCGAGCAGCGACAAACCCAAGAAAATTCTTCGATCGTTGCCACGAGAATGGGATGCCACGGTCACCGCAATCATGGAGTCCAAAGATCTCAACAAGCTCGAATTTAGTGCCCTCATCGGGTCACTCATCAATTATGAGATCGTTCTCAAGTCTGGAGGCACCAAACCAAAGCCTCGGGAAAGAGTAGTCGCATTCAATGTTGATAGCGACTATGAGGAAGATGTTCCCGAAGATGAAGACGACGAGGAACTTGCTCTCTACGCCAAGAACTTTAGGAGGTATAAAAGCCTAATTCAAAAGAGACGAAGTTTTCTTGGTCGGGATGGTAAGACGGAGCAAAAGAAGAATGGCTATACTCCTATAAAGAAGTTCGACAATAATTGTCAGAAATGTGGTCAAGCCGGTCACTATGCCAAAGAATGCCGAGGATCCTCTTCAAAACCTCAAATGGAAAGATTCAAAAAGAAGGAGGTCTTAATCGCTTCTTGGAGTGATGACGAGGAGGAGATTGAAAGATCTCTAGACGCAAATCTCGCATTCATGGCACTCGACTCCGAAAGTAATATCAAGGTAAGTTCTAAACTCAATGATGACGAATATGACTCTTTTGATTTTTGTGATTCACAAGAAGTTCATCATGATGATGAGTTATTAAGTGCGTTTGAATCCTTGAATACGGAGTATGACGAGATGGTTAAATTAAATATATCTTTAAAGAGAAAAATAAAATCTCTAGAACTCAAAAATTCCTCTCTTTAAATTAAAGGCAAAACTATTGAGATCGACCATACCTTATGCCTTGAAAAGGAAAATGTTTTGAAAATCGAATTGACGAAAACTCAAAAGGAGCTAATATATATTTTGAACAAATTTACTCTCGGAAACGAGAAATTCGAAAGGCTTCTATCAATTCAAAAATCGCCTTTGCTAAAACACGGTCTTGGTTTCGATCCTTTTAAACGGGAACAATCCCTTATCAACCTTGACAAAATAAAGAAAACTGAAACTGAGAACTCAAAAGATTCTTCCAAACGAGTTCATGATGGTAATGTTCATTCAAAGTTGAGAACCATCAAAGTTAAGCAAATATGGGTTCCTAAAGGGACAATTGTTCCAAATGCTATAAGCATAGTTAACTTTGGAGGACCCAAACAGGCTTGGGTACCGAAACAACCGAGAAACTCTATTTTTGTAGGTACCGGCACCAAGGAAAAGCAAGTGGTACATTGATAGCGGATGCTCAAGGCACATGTGCGGCTCCGAGGACTTATTTGAAGACCTCGAATATCAAGAACAAGGACATGTGACCTTTGGGGATAATCAAAAGGGAAAAATCAAAGGCATCGGCAAAGTCGGTAAGAAACATTCTCCCTCTATCAACAAAGTATTGTTTGTTGAAGGTTTGCATCATAATCTTCTTAGCGTTTCGCAACTTTGCGATGAACGTTTTAAAATTCTATTTGAGCAAACGCATTGCACGACATTTAGAAATAATAAAATTGCTTTCATTGGTTTGAGATGTGCAAACATCTATATTGTTGACTTTAATGATAAAAGCTCATTCAATGAAAAGTGTTTTATTACTTTGGATGGTAATGCATATTTATGGCATCGAAAATTGGGGCATACTTCTCTACCTATCATTTCTATTTTATCTAGACACGACCTTGTTCGTGGATTGCCCAAACTCAAGTTTGATAGAAAGCATTTGTGTGAATCATGCATAAAAGGGAAACACACTCGAGAAACTTTTAAACCAAAATTCAAGGTTTCCACTAGTCGAGTTCTTGAACTTGTGCATATGGATTTGATTGGACCATCTAGACATGTTAGTTTAAATGGCAAACTTTACACTTTGGTTATTGTTGATGATTTCTCTCGATTTACTTGGGTTAGATTTTTAGCACATAAGGATGATGCATTTTACGAGTTTTCTAAATGGTGTCGTTTGGTTTCAAATGAGAAAAATCTCTCCATAATTTCTATTCGCACCGATCACGGAGGTGAATTTGATTGCACTCCGTTTGAACTCCTATATGATAAATACGGGATTAATCATAACTTTTCGGACCCTAGAACGCCTCAACAAAATGGAGTTGTTGAAAGGAAAAACCGATCTTTGGAAGAAATGTCAAGGACTATGCTTAATGAATACTCTCTTCCACGATATTTTTGGGCCGAAGCAATCTTTACGGCATGCTATGTGATTAACCGGGTTCATGTTCGTAGAACTCATCTTAAAACCCCGTATGAATTATGGAAGGGCAAAAATCCCAACATAGCTTATTTTCATCCTTTCGGTTGCAACGTATTTATTTTATACAATGGTAAGGATAACTTGGGCAAGTTTGATGCTAAATCCGACTCCGGAATATTTCTTGGTTATTGCACTAATAGCAAAGCATATCGTGTTTATAATATTAGAAAGAATAAAGTTGAAGAGTCTATACATGTTAAATTCAATGATATGATCTCACCCCCGAGAAAGGTAGAATATTTTGATGATGCAGGTACTTTTCCGGATCCCTCACCCGAAGTGAAGAAAATTTCGGAAATCGAAACGAACACAATCGTTGATTTACCAAAAGATTGGAGGCACATCAAAGACCATCCAAAGGATCTCGTGATTGGAAACATTGAAGACGGTGTTCAAACCCGAAGGAGAACCACCGAATTTATGGCTCATTGTGCTTTTGTATCCGAAATAGTTCCCAAGAATATATCCGAAGCTCTCGATGATGAAAGTTGGGTGATGGCAATGCAAGAGGAGCTTGTGCAATTCATGCACAATAATGTATGGAATTAGTTCCCGCTCCTAAAGATAAAACAATTATCGGAACTAAATGGGTGCATAAAATCAAGAGTGACGAAGACGGTTATCCAATTCGAAATAAATCTCGTTTGGTCGCTCAAGGGTATAATCAAGAGGAAGGTCTTGATTATGAAGAAAGTTTTGCTCCCGTGGCTCGACTCGAAGTCATCCGCTTGTTATGTGCATTTGCCGCCCATAAAAAGATCAAACTATTTCAAATGGATGTGAAAAGTGCATTCTTGAATGGTTACATCAAAGAAGAAGTCTACGTCAAGCAACCTCCCGGCTTTGAAGATCATCAATTTCCGGATCACGTCTATAAGCTCAACAAGGCACTCTACAGGTTGAAGCAAGCACCCCGAGCATGGTATGATCGTTTAAGTCAATTTTTAATTGCAAATGATTATAAAAGAGGCAAAGTCGATAATACCTTGTTTGTGAAAATATTGAATGATGATATACTTGTTTGCCAAATCTACGTTGATGACATTGTATTTGGAGCTACTAATGAATCTTTGTGCCAAGATTTCTCTAATCTTATGAAAGGAGAGTTCGAGATGAGTATGATGGGAGAATTAACATTCTTCCTTGGGCTTCAAATCAAGCAATGCGAAGATGGAATCTTTATCCATCAAACGAAGTACTTAAACGACCTACTTAAGAAATTCAAAATGGAAAGTAGCAAGGTGATATCTACTCCAATATCTTCATCATTAAAGCTCGAAAAAGATGAAAATGGCATATCCGTAGATCAAAAATTATATCGAGGTATGATTGGATCTTTATTATATTTGACTGCATCTAGGCCAGACATAATTTTTGCTACATGTTTATGTGCTCGATTCCAAGCTAATCCCAATGAAACACATTTAACTGCTTGCAAACGCATTTTTCGTTACTTGAAAGGAACTATTGGACTAGGTCTATGGTATCCTTCTTGCTTAGATTTTTATTTAATTGCATATAGTGACGCCGATTTCGGCGGATGTAAAATTGACAAAAAAAAGTACTAGTGGTACTTGTCATTTTATTGGATCATGCTTAATATCTTGGGGAAGTAAAAAGCAAACCAGTGTAGCATTGTCTACAGCTGAGGCCGAATATGTTGCTGCATGGAGCGCCTGTGCTCAGGTGTTATGGATTAAAAATCAACTCCGCGACTACGGCATATATTTTGAAAATACCCCTATTCTATGTGATAATACCAGTGCAATAAATCTGAGTAAAAATCCTGTGTTGCATAGTAGAACTAAACATATAGACATTAGACATCATTTTCTACGCGATCATGTTCAGAAAAAGGATATTTGTTTAATTTTTGTCGGGACGAAGGATCAACTTGCTGATATCTTTACAAAACCTCTTCCCGAAGAATCGTTTAATTCTATTCGTTTACAACTTGGTATGGGACATATAGACAATTTTTGAAATAAGATTTCTACTCAAGATATCAATATCCTTGATTCGCTTCATTCGCTAGCGCGCGCTAGCTTCACTTCCTTAATGCGCGCTAATTACTGCTTTCGATAGCGTACGCCAGCCATATATGTCTTGCGTACGCTAACTAAAATCTTTCTTATTCCATATCAGCTACTGGATAGTCCAGTAAGCTTCCCAGTTTTATCTTACGTACGCTAACTTTATGTTCCTAGCGTACGCTAACTAAAAACTCAGTTGACTATACATAGTCCGTATGACCCAGTAACTCTTTCACCCTTTTCTAACGCACGCAAACGCAAGAAAACCCTCTTTCAGAAAAACCCTAGCCGCAAATCCGAATCTTCAAAACTTCCAATTCCTTCACTATGTCTAGCAAGGGACGAAAAACCATGGGGAAAACATACAAACGCCCTCGCGATACTGAATATGACGCAACCCGATTTGTTTCCTACAGCGCATCGAAGGTATTCTTCGATATCCTCCCGCAGGAGAATCTTACCGATTGCTATTTCTTTAATTTCAGCAGTCTTGAATGGGTTCAGGTTAGTATTCATGAGTTCTTTGAAGCATTAGGGATAGCTCGATTTGTTGAATGCAAAGAAATCATATACCCTGCTTGTGTCCGTGAGTTTTATGCAAATTTGCACTTGGGTGAGAGTGATGGTAATGGTGGATTAGTGCTTGGTAGCCTGGTGAATGGAACTGTGGTGAAGATTTCCTCGGAAATACTTCACGAGCTATTTGGTTTATCGAAGGATGGATACGATTGCGTTGGGAAAACTATTGCCGAAGAGTATCTTGTGTCCGAAAGAGATGTTGAAGACTTTTTGTGCTCAAAAATAGTCATCGAAGTTACGGATGAAATTTTCGAGAATAATGATTTCGGTATTCAGATTCGATTGCTGTTGGCTGCCCTAACCAAGTGTTTGATGCCAAAAGTTAATACCCAACACAAACTAGTAGGCGTCGACAAGAATGTGGTGTATCATGTGTTAAAGGATGACAGGGTGAACTTTACCGGTATTGTGCTAAACTGGATGAAGGCAAAAGTGGATTCATTTCGTTCAAAGAATTACATGTCGATGACTCGGAAATCTGGACTTCCTTTTGGCTCTATTCTCACGGTGATTTTCCGGCATTTTCACATTGACTTGTCGAGTGAGGCACCCGTCCCGGTGTCTCGGGGACACGAAATAAGCGACCTAACCCTAAAAGCTATGCATTATGCTGAAACATACAATAGAGGGTGGGTGTTGTTTCCGTACCTCTTGGAAGTTGATCAAGTACCGAAGGGGACGCGAATGCCAACACCGATCGAACGTGTGACGCACCGAGGACCCCATACGCTTAGGGAGATACAAACCAGGGAATTTGTTCGCCATCCGAAGATGAAAGGGAAGCGACCGATGTGAGACGCCGTCACGGAGGACGAAGAAAGCGATCTTTGCGCCCGGATGCAGAGCATCGAGACCTCTCAGTTGGAAATTCGAGAGGATGTTCGGTCTCTTCGCACGGAGGTCGGGTCTCTTCATTCAAAAGTCGGGGAAGTTCGTGGGCTGATCTCCGATTTCATTCGTTACACACATCCGTCGTTCCCATTCCCATCCTCCTCTTCCGATGCAGCACCCTAGAATCTAGGAATTTGATGTTTGATTGTAGAAGCTTAACATTCGAATGGTCTTTATGTTTCATGTCTTGAAATTTTATGTATTGCATTGAACTTTGTTTTAATGATATTTGCATTTCGCTTCATTTGGTATTTGCTGTATTATTGTCTATGTGATTTCATTTTGGTTCATGATATTTGTTAAGAAGGCAACAATTCAGGGGGAGTTTCTTTTTGTTTATGTCCAAAAGGGGGAGAATACTCCAAAAACCGAAACGCACTAATATATCGAACAAGTTACCTTGAATCGAATCATTTAAAATGTTTTTGCAGGTATAAATTAAATGTTTTGACATCATCAAAAAGGGGGAGATTGTTGACTCAAAAAAGGATTTTGATGATAATTTCATTCAAAACATTTAATTAAATCAATCTCAGCACGTTGCTACATTGAAGGAACAAAATGATGTTAGCGCACGCTATCTATACAAGAGTAGCGCACGCTATCGAATAATGCATATTCAGCCTAGTCAGTCAGTTGCAGTCCAGTGAAGATACATGATGGATAGCGCACGCAAGTCTTTCAACATTTGCGCACGCTAAATTATTAGAGTTAGCGCACGCTATATAAAAATATTAACGCACGCTATCGCATCATTCAGTCAGATGATAGTGAGGTTTGGAAAGAAAATGGAAACAGTCTTGCGCACGCTACGAATAATTATTTACGTACGCTAATACAAGGAGTTAGCGCACGTTATTCTACATTACTTGCGCACGCTACCTAATATGGTCAGTAGTCCAGTAGCTACTAGACTCAAAGTAAGAAGGGCTTTATGTACGCTACACAGGGTTACGTACGTAACTGGAGAATACATCTAGCGCACGCTACGATATATTATTAGCGCACGCTAAAATCAGTCAACAAGCTTACCGTTGGAATTTCTGCCGTTAGAAAGCAAGAGTCAATGAAGATCCGTGAAATTTGGAAAAGCTAGAATTAATTAACTAGCGCACGCTATGCATGTTTGCTAGCGCACTCTAAGTTCAAATTCAGCCGTTGGATAAAGAGTCGTTGGGGAGACAAACCAACACGTTCAAATTCAAGATTGAAGACCTATTGACCAGCTGATAACGCATGCTACGAGTACATGACTAGCGCACGCGAGCCATACTATTTTACCGTTGGAACAGTCTTGTGACCGTTCAGGAAAGCCAAGTTAGAATCGACAGCGCACACTAGAAGACATTATTAGCGCACGCTAATAATACGTTTTTCAGCATTTGAAGAATGGCTCTCACCTATAAATACCCATGGGACTTGGGTATCAAAAACACACAACTTCAAGCATACAAGCATACAAGCATTCTTGAGCTCAAATTGCTACTGATTACTATATTATAAGTTGTGAGAAGGAAAGATACAAGAGTGATTTTCTTTGTAATATCTATTATACTTTGAATTCTTTCATTTGATTGTAAGTGTTGCATCACTTATACTTGAGCGTAAGAGAAACGAATCAAGAGTCACTAATTCGGTGTTATTAGGATCTTTGATCCGGCATTATTAGGATTAGACTCCCATATTAGTATAGTGAGGATTATCTAGTTCCTATAGAACACTAGATAAACAAAAGTTTATATTGAGAGAGAGGTTGAGCTTATACCGATAGAAGACAAGCGGTTGTAACGGTTGTGAACTCGGACCGATCGAAGACGAGTTAAGATTGTGGTTGTTCTTGAGCCAATAGAAAAAGAAAGTCGGAGAGAGGACGTAGGCAAGTTTCCGAACCTCTATAAATCTTTGAGTCTTTAAATTCCGCACTATCTTTCATTTATTCGCAAGAAATTTCGTTATTCCACATTACCACTATTCAACCCCCCCTTCTAGTGGTAAATTTATCTCTTCAGGTTTTCGCCATGTTCGGGCAGGGGAGACGCGGGGACCCGAAGTGTTGGCCCAGTTAGTCAGACGGAGTTGTTCGTATTGAGGAATATTCCTGGAGATGTTGTTTTCATATCCTGACGGATAGTTCGTACCCCGAGTTGTGCATCCTGAGTTTCAGGGACGAAACTCTTTTTAAGGGGGGAGTATGTAATATCTGGGGGTAAATATTTTTCATTTCACTGTTGAGTTGTACATATTCATTTGGAATTGTACAAGTGTTGTTTTTTTGGACCATACAATGTATATTGTATTGGGATGTTTCGGATCGAAATATTTATACTTGTCGTCGGTTAGGTTTCGTCGTTTGGATGTTGCTTGGAGAGTTTTGGATTTTTGGCTAAATATATTAGCCTTAACGTACGCTACATGTGTAGCATTACGTACACTATAGGTTGAGTATTACGTACGTTATACTTGTATGGTTACGTATGTAATGCGTGGTCGGTGGGAGGAACCTTTCTCGATGTCAACTTTTGGCTGGTAGGGCCAGGAATCTTTCGATCAGATCTCACTATTGCAGTCAATGGATCCTTACGTACGTTATGTAACACCCCCAAAACCGTATGGGAATATTACACGCCGTAAACCCATTCCGCATGGATCTACCAGGCTAAACGTCCATAAGCAATCAAATGCTTGCCCGGCCAGGGTCAAACAATATAATAATACAGACCGTTAAGGTCACTTACACATAAACACACAGACCGACGAGGTCACACAACTCTATCAACAGGACTGACTAACAACATTACCCGCACAGGGGTCTAAATACAATACATCGGAAGACTAAATCAACTCTAACAATACAACTAAATTCTAACAACTCTCAACTCTTGATTAGTATCGCAGCTCGTCATCCCCTTGTGCTAATCCTGTGACTGCTCCCAGAACTGCATATACGGGCCTTGAGCAGACATCCACCCCCCGAATACTCGGGGGTTAGTAAAACTCCACTGTTTTATTAGTGCAAGTATCAAACCATACGAAATGTAACAAGCAAATAGCAACCTACGAATTTAATACGTAAATCAATTATCAAAATGTTCCCGAGAAGTTTTAGAATTTCGAACTCAAGTAAGAGATATTTGAAAAGGAACACATCATCTCGGGGATATTTAAAGCAGAAATTCTTTTGGACCTCGAGTCCCAATTTACAAAACCTTTTCGTAAACATTAGGGCCTTAGCCCGATTCTCGTTTCAAAGCATACTAAATAATATATCATTATGAGTCCGAGATCCTTATTTAAAATGTTACCCGAACAATCACTGCTACACGATCATTGTTCGTACACATCATGTACCGAACTCCGGAGGCCTCGACGGACCTTACCCGGACCACATACACTGTTCGTACACATCATGTACTGAACTCCGGAGGCCTTAACGGACCCTACCCGGCCACACACATCGTTCGTACACATCATGTACCGAACTCCAGAGGTCTCGTCAGACCCTACCTGGATCACACACCTTGTTCGTACACATTATGTACCGAACTCTAGAGGCCTCGTCAGACCCTACCTGGATCACACACCTTGTTCGTACACATCATGTACCGAACTCCAGAGGCCTCGTCAGACCCTACCTGGATCACACACCTTGTTTGTACACATCATGTACCGAACTCCAGAGGCCTCGTCAGACCCTACCTGGATCACACGCACACACATCGACACGACTCAACTCATAATCATTAAATGTCAAGCCATTCCACATTACACCGAAATGTACAATCAAGTATGTAAACCAAAACAACACAAATATCATGATCATCACAACGACTCTTAAACAACATAACACACATTCGGTACACAGTACATTGCACAACCACGTGTACAACCATCTCATATGTACATCGCAATCCTGCACAAATGGCACAACGCTGAACACGTATACCAATATATGACTATTATCACAAAGCCTTCAAATTTCGGAAAACACAACCAACTCAAACGGAACATACTTACGGAGGAAGGCAAAATCATCATACATATCATACGTAATTACTAGTCGCAAGATACAAGTCGTATAATAAGATACTTGCCTTAATAACCGCTACCAAACGCTCCGAAGAACACGGTTCGACCGGGAAGCTCGGACCCCGAAGAAGACAATGAACGGAAGGGTTCCGACTCGAGTTCTTCACAAGAATTCGACCCTAACAGCATAAATTCAATAAATCATCGATCATACGAGGAAGAATAATCGTAGAACGCCCGAAAACCCCTCTATGACATTTTACCGGACACCTTCAAGGCGTCGGTCAAGAACTAGACCAAAATAACGAATCGATATGATCCAACCATGGGTTAACAAGGGAAATGATACAATACATCCAAATAATCATCAATCCATCACAATCCCAAGTTAAATCGGATTAAACGGACGAAATCGAACAAAATACCCAAAATCCCCAAAATTAGATTTCTAGAAAATCTGACCTGATTCGCTCGATCAAAGGATGTTATAGGATGGATTATTGATGATATGAACTCCAAAACTTCATGGATTTGTTGAGCAACAACATCTCTCCATGATAGGAACAACCCCAGCCGCGGAAGAGAAGTAGAAGAAGGAGAAAAAATGGCGAAAAAACGATTGATGGGCCTTAAATAGGCTGCACAGTGTGCCGCGGCCCAGCGGGAGTGTGCCGCGGCACAGGCCCAAAAATGGCTCCCACTGGTCGGCAGTGTTCCGCGGCCCGGCCGGCATGTGCCGCGGCACGTCTGATCGGTTTGGCGAAAAATGCCACGAGTGTGCCGCGGCCCTGCCGCATGTGCGCGGCCCTACGACACGGCTGCTTTCGGCCGGCTGCCGAGCACTACGGCCGTGACTCGGCCAGGCTGCCGAGCACTACCGGCCGTGACTCGGCGATGCGGCACAGGCCCGGTTGCCGGCCATGTCGGCCGGGGCCAACTCCGACGGCCCGAACGACCCCGAAACCCGAACCTGAAGACGAATCGATGATACGGTTACGACGTACTCGCAAAGAAGAATCTAAGAGCTAAGAGAAGACACAATTCCGACCACCCGAAGGCTCGGAATCCGACAACGGAAGTAATTACCCAAAACTTTGGAAAATTACGAAAATGGCCCAAAACGTCCGAAAATCACGATACGCGATCGAAACACCAAACCAAAGCTTACAACAAGAATAATAACATTAAATGAACTTACGAGAAACTCGAAACAACAGTTTCGGACGAGATTCGCTAGAATCGAACTCAAGTGCGGAAAAGCGTCTAAAAAGCTCAGAACTCAGCAAAATGATACCGAAACGAACTCGGATGACAAAAAGTGCAGAATTAATCATTCTCGAAATGACGAAACGGTCATGAGCGACTCGTCAAAACGGACTTACGCCGAAAAAAGAAAATTACCGGAAATCGAAATTACGGGTATTACATTCTACTCTCCTTAAAAGAAGTTTCGTCCCGAAACTTAAAACAAGTAGGGAGAAGCAATATCCACTGTCAGGAAGACTCGACGAGATACACAAAAACCGAAAACTCGCGCCCAACGGCGAAACGCTGCAAGAAATGCCAAAAGACATACGGCGTGAAAACACGCTCCACGACGACCAACACAATGCCACCGACTAAGATTCAAAACAATAACGAGCAATTAACGTCACATCACATGCACACATTTAATCAAAGAAACGCACGCGACAACAAGCCGCACCCGACTAAAACGGCTATGCGAAAGAAACAAATAGATTAACACGATAGAAATCACTCCGATACTCATCAACAAGAAAATGTCCGACGTCAAAACACAAATAATTTCAAGATAACAGAAAATGAGAATACCGGATATTACATTCTATCACACAAAAAATAAGTTTCGCCCCGAAACTTAAACTAAGGTTATCACAGTGATACGAAACAAAATATAACGACACATAATAAAATACCATGCTCATGACCTCGTGGTCCACTGACACGCCTCCGTAGGTTCAACAACTAAACGGGAACTTACACAAAACAAAATATCATTCCACAAGTTCCAAATGTAAAAGCATCACAGAAACATCTCTACACGCGAAACAATCCATGTAGCGGGTACCAAAAACACCATCACTAGACATCACTGGGCCCTCCGGAAGTAGGAATAGAATTCCGGTCCCTTATCATCTCGGCAACAATCTCGCAGTACTGAACTCGATGCCCCTCGTGTCCACAATTATAACAAGTCACTGGCGGTTTCTAACAATGCGCGCGTTCATGGCCTAGAACGTTACAATTGAAACACCTAGGAGCATTACCAAAACTCAAAGACACCGACTTGGGTCCTTTGGGTTCTCTAACTGACCGAGAAGGTCCCATACTCGGATGATACGAGGGTTGAGGTGTGGGAATACCAATTCCCTTACTTCCCGATGCGTCATCGGAAATCTTCTACTTTTTCGCTACCGACACGGACTCGGTAGACATTACCGCCATCTCAAACGCCAAGGCTCGATCCTGATAGTCCTTCAAGGTTGTACACATAAAAGGAGCCATACACTGCCGAATCTGAGGTTTCATACGCATATCGAAATAACGAACCTTATCTGCCTCACTTTTCACCTGATCCCGAACATAACACAGCTGTCGATTATAATCGACTATCGCCTGGTTTATCGACACGTCTCGGGGCATAGCCGAGAAAAACTCGACAATCCTACGCTCTTTAACAGGCGGCGGACAATACTCGGCCTCCATGGCAGTTTTGAATTCAGTCCAAGTAGCGGTACGATCACTAGGCGCTACGGCCTCCCACCAGTCTGCAGATTCCCTGTCGAGTAGGTATTGAGCAATAGGCACTCTTCTCTCATCGGGGCAAGCTACAGCATCAAATGTTCTGTCCAACTGGAAGAGCCAATTCTCCCAGCCTAACGAGTCCGAAGAACCTACAAAACGGGGCGGGTGCATTCTCATCACATCTCGTAACCACTTACCAGCTCCGTTATCTTCATCCGGAATCCCATCTCGGTGTACGGTCTGATTCATAAGCGCCAACTGGTTAGTCACCTGACGAAGGATGGTGGCGGCGCCAATATCAACATTACCTCTGGATGATTGCTGCTGATCACGACCACCACTACGACCACGTCCTCGGCCACGGCCTCTCGGCATACTGAACGGACGACCAATAAGAATAACACATCCAAACAAATATCACAACGTCAAGATAAGACAATAAATAGCAGCACGTTAAAACATCAACTCCAAGTCATCAGACAAGTGCACGAACTAACACTGTAATTTTAGAACTTCATTAAAAAAAATAATCCACACAGTCACATCAACAGAGATATTTGGATTTTACCAAATCAAACACGGTCAAAACCACACACGTATCGCAGGGATCAAACACTAACAACAAAATAAAATGTTTCCGGGGTATTATTCAAATGATAAAATTTTAAAATTCTCAAGTTTGAAAAAAAAAATTGGTGAAATGAAATTTTTGAAAACACTTATAATACCTCGGTCGTTTAATTAAAACCATGTATCTCATTATCAAAACTGTTTTGATTGAAGCTATTTGCAAAACAACACATTGAGGCTTCAATCTTTTCGCTAGACGATATCGTCAAAATGACCTTATCAATATATCATTATCTTTACTAGCGTTATACGGGGTAACAACATGTTACCACGCCATCCATCACTGATATATCAACAGAGATTAAATAACCATGGGGCACGGGTACAACTGTAATAACAAATTTCTACCGAGTCAGTCAAAAGTTTACGGCCGTAACAACATGCAGTTTACGGTCGTAACAACTCTGAGCTTACGGCCGTAATGGAAAACATCTTACGGCCATAATATCTAGCTGCAGGACTGCAGAATTGTCACAGTAGCCCCCAACACACAAACACATAACATTTAAATTCCGAAAATTAGGGTCGTTTGCAAAACAAGATTTTTCCAAAAATTTTGATTTCCACAAAAATGCTCAAATCAGTAGTCTTTAAGGAAAAACGTTTTCAAAGCTACCTGTAGCGGGTATAATTACAACAATCCAAAATAGTTGATATTAAAACCACGTGCCTAAATGGCAAACAAGGTCGCCAATTCCATCACATACGTCTCATGGCATCAAGTTTAAACACACAGCAAAATCATTCATCGGAGTTTCTCACAAACTCTACCGTAAAACCCATCAAGGTTCACAACTTTCACACCATACCAACCACGTGGTGGTTCAAGGGCCAAACATCAATACATCCAGTTCTATACACGTACAGTGTATCCAAGTATCGAATGCAACTTCATTACACAACACCGTGTAAATAAAATTATGCACCACAAATATCACACATAAATGAAATCATGAACACAGTTATTATGCATAAAAGAGAGGACTTACGTCCACAGGCCGCACGGAGACGACGGTCGCCCACGATACTAATCTCATCCGCCAACATATCCAACGCGTTGTGACTACGCACAACTCAACTTGTCACCTGACGACTCGAACAATAAGACAACACATTACTCGACAAATCACGACTTGACTCGACCCAACAGCCTAGGTTTCCGCAACCGAATCTTTGATACCATAAATGTAACACCCCCAAAACCGTATGGGAATATTACACGCCGTAAGCCCTTTCCGCAAGGATCTACCATGCTAAACGTCCATAAGCAACCAAATGCTTGCCCGGCCAGGGTCAAACAATATAATAATACAGACCGTTAAGGTCACTTACACATAAACACACAGACCGACGAGGTCACACAACTCTATCAACAGGACTGACTAACAACATTACCCGCACAGGGGTCGAAATACAATACAGCGGAAGACTGAATCAACTCTAACAATACAACTAAATTCTACCAACTCTCAACTCTTGATTAGTATCGCAGCTCGTCATCCCCTTGTGCTAATCCTGTGTTGCTCCCCGAACCTGCATGTACCGGCCTTGAGCAGGACATCCACCCCCCGAATACTTAGGGGTTAGTAAAACTCCACTGTTTTACTAGTGCAAGTATCAAACCATAGGAAATGTAACAAGCAAATAGCAACTACGAATTTAAAACGTAAATCAATTATCAAAATGTTCCCGAGAAGTTTTAGAATTTCGAACTCAAGTAAGAGATATTTGAAAAGGAACACATCATCTCGGGGATTTTTAAAGCAGAAATTCTTTTGGACCTCGAGTCCCAATTTACAAAACCTTTTCGTAAACATTAGGGCCTTAGCCCGATTCTCGTTTCATAGCATACTAAATAATATATCATTATGAGTCCGAGATCTATATTTAAAATGTTACCCGAACAATCACTGCTATACGATCATTGTTCGTACACATCATGTACCGAACTCCGGAGTCCTCGACGGACCTTACCCGGACCACATACACTGTTCGTACACATCATGTACCGAACTCCGGAGGCCTCAACGGACCCTACCCGGCCACACACATCGTTCGTACACATCATGTACCGAACTCCAGAGGTCTCGTCAGACCCTACCTGGATCACACACCTTGTTCGTACACATCATGTACCGAACTCGAGAGGCCTCGTCAGACCCTACCTGGATCACACACCTTGTTCGTACACATCATGTACCGAACTCCAGAGGCCTCGTCAGACCCTACCTGGATCACACACCTTGTTCGTACACATCATGTACCGAACTCCAGAGGCCTCGTCAGACCCTACCTGGATCACACGTGTAATATCCGGATTTATTACGATGTATTTCATCTGTATTCAAACCATGTATTATTTGGATTGGTGGGTTTGATTATTGGAGTATGATATTTCGTGCATTGACATCATTGTACATAAGTATAGAAACATGCAAAATTGCTCATGCAACCTCGTGATAGCGCACGCTAAGAATGTATCTTAACGCGCGCTATCGGGCCATTATTAGCGCACGCTATGCAGATAGGAGTAACGTGCGCTAAGGACTCAATTATTGAGCGGGACAGCTAGCACATGCGCCAGCCGGGACATGGGTCCGGATAAGATTCCCGCGGACGCACCCGGACAATTCTGAAGTCAACCATTATTAGCGCACGCTAAGGAATACTTAGTAGCGTGCGCTAACTTGTTAATAATGCAGAATATTATAAATGGGACAACAACCGTTTTAGCTTTCATTTCTTTCGCCATTTCTTCATCCTTGAGAGTTCAGAGAGCTGTAGTAATACTTCTATACACTTAGAACACATCTTGTTGGTGTTTGTACATCGGTTATCACTTGGGAGTAATCATTGAGGAGGAATAACACCGTGGAGTGGCATACAACCAATCGGAGTTGGATTCTACCTTACGGTTCAGTAATTTTCATCATATTAAGGTATGTTCAATCTATCTCAAGACTTATAGTTGGATTCTAACGATTTGGATGATCATATTAACAAGATATGGATTTTCATAGATGAATTATCCAAGTATATCATGTTTGGAATATTGAGATGAATAAGCCTTAAGTACCTTGATTATAATCATCATGATTCGAATCTTATTACACTAAATATGTGAAGAGAAGCTTCTATCATTGGTAATTCGAATCTAGTAGATGACTTCATAATAATTATGGACTTGACTTTAACAATCATTATTGTTGGATAAATCTAAAGGATTGATCATGGAAAGATTGATCTAGTATAGATGGAACGTTTAAACAACTTCAGCATGATAATATTGATTGATATAAGGTGTTAATATCAACCGTTAAGCTTTTCGGATCGTCATATGAAGAATTGTAGTAAAAAATGGAATATGGTTTATATGGTATGCATATCCTTGAATCCAAAGTTGTTATTATCCATAAGATCATTCAGAATCGTATATAAATGATATTCATGGAGGTAACATGAAGTATCACGGAAGATTTCATTGTTTCAATCATGGCGAGGACAGTTTACTGCTTAGCAGTAAACTGCCATGCACAGATAGCACACGCTATGCTTTGATTATTAACGTGCGCTATTGAGCACGAGTTAGCGTACGCTACGTTTGGTACGTAACGTACGCTAGGCCAACAGACGAGTTAGTCGACTGATCAGTGAAGTACTGACCATGCACAGTTAGCGTACGCTAGGCTTTGTTGTTTGCGTGCGCTATCGAGCAGACTTAACGCACGCTACACAGAGTACTTAGCGTGCGCTAAGCAGTCAGGCGGTGCATTTTATGAACTTTTGGCCGTGAATCGAATTGTTAAACATTCATACGACGTGAGATAAATCCTATATCATTTCTTTTGTTAAGGTTGGGTCTCGTTACGTGATTGATTGAGGAGGACGACCTTCGAGTGTCCATTTTCGTGGAAGTATTGTTATTGTCTTCAAATCGAGGCAAGTACTTTATTTGTTTTATGTATTGTTGTTATACATATTGTCGTGTATGTATGTCGTTGTTGTATGTCCACCTCGTGTTGGTCCGACGGGATCATCGGGGGATCTATGCTAGCGTGCGCTGGATCATCGGACGGGTTTTTCCACCACGGGTTGGTCTGACGGGATCATCGTGGGTTCTAGGCAGTGAACGCTGGATCGATGGAATTACCATGTGTATGTTATGATATCATGTTGTGATTATCAGTTGTGTATGTTATGTTTGAGTTTCTCGTAGGAGAAGACTCGTTGGTACTTTGTCGTTTACGTTATAATTCTTCGTGAGATATGAATAATATGTTGTGGTACTTGTACTAGCATCGTTGTGCTTACCCCTTCGGGGGTGAACATTTTGTTTGTGTTCAGGATCCAGGAGAGCAGGGAAACAACCACTGGAACTGTATGACGACGAGGGTGCAGAGTGATGTCCCGACCGGGTTTATTTATCTGTTGTTTATTCGTTATTTCAATAAGTACTCGAGTACGAAGTCATTTGTGATGGATTTGAATTTGGTGATGTATTATTGAGTTCTATTGAACAATTGTACTATTTCTGTATTTGGTCAGAACTGATGTACTGTAATTCCGTTATTTCCATTCGTTAGTACCTTTTTATGCTTGTTCAATTCTTCAGCCTTGTAAATCCTTATGTAAAGGATTTACGGCGCTGTAATATTCCCGAATATATCGGGGGTGTTACAGAATATGGTATCGGAGCTAAGATTATGGATATCTTGGCCGTTGGGTTAAAATAGGGGTCATTTATGTCTTTTGGGGTAACCGGCCATGAATGACATCACTGCACTGCCTACGTCTTCATGCGAACAGTGGTTGTAAGTTCCTAAACTCTATCTTGTTCTTTACATGTTGTGTCTCTTTATACTCGAATATTAGAACGATGTTGTTTCCTGTATATTGAGTATTTATGCTTACAGTATGTTGAGAGGCGGACGTGGACGTGGTCGCGGTCGTGGACGTGGACGGAGAAATTCCGAAAGGGAAGCGTCGCCTTCTAACCAGGCCAGTCATAGCTCAGGCGAGCCGCAAAAATCTATTAATAATGAACCAGATCCTGCTGTACCAGAGATCCTTCGTCAAGTGGTGAACCAGATGACTCAGTTCGCCCAGGTCGTGGACCGAATGCAAGTGGCGGTGGGACTACAGCACGGAGAGAGACAGCAAGGGATCCCAGACATGGGAAATCGAGGTGACCGATGGCTGCAAGAGGTGGCGAAGATGCAACCACCCAAATTCGACGTTATTTCTGAGACTCCCACCTGGGATCATTGGTTGAAGGAGCTGGAGAAAATATTTCCTGGAATTAACTGCCCAGACGACAGAAGAGCCTCTATCGCTCAATATTTTCTGATAGGGGAAGCGTCCGAATGGTGGGAAGCCATCCGGCCTGTAGACCATGAAGCCGATTGGACAGAGTTTAGATTGATGATGGAAGCTCAGTATTGCCCTCGTCCTGTGAGGGAAGCCAAAGTTTGGGAGTTTTTCTCCGCTCAGCCTTCTAATGTGTCAGTATCCCAGGCAATTAAGACGTTTAACCAGCAGCTGGCATTTGAGTCGACATCTGGTCAGAACAGATGCAGAAATGATGATCCATTTCGATATGAGGATGAAACCAGAAGTTCAGAGGTACATGTCCGGATTCGAATGTACCACACTCCGCCAATACCAGGATAAGGCATTGGCATATGAGATCAAGGAAGCAGCCATGGAGAAATTTGCGGAAACCAAGAAACAGAAAGTCTCTGGTACTTTTACAGAGCACAAGAACAGCGGAGCCCGTAAGGCCCAGTCATCCTTTCACTCTTTCAAGAAACCTCCGCACCCAGCTAGGAGCGGAAAGAACTTCGGAGCGACATCAACTATTACTGATGTTACCAGGAAATGCTTTAATCGCTGGGCAGACGGGCACTATCGACGGAATTGCCCCCTTCCTGCCATGACTTGTTTTGATTGTGGACGAGAGGGACATCGGGCGGTGTTTTGTGAAGAGGCTGCAAAGTCTTTTAGAGCCCGTACACCACAGCCAGTCCAGAAGGTGGCCAGTATTCCACAGACGCAGCAAAGTGTTCATATGCCTCAGAATTTTGGCCGCGGGCGAGGCAGAGGACAATGGGACTGAAAGGGGACATCATGTGCCGGATCTGCTCCCCCACGTCTGTACGGGATGAGGAGGACAGAAGATCAGGATGCTGCTGTCGCATCAGGTACTGTCCAGATCCTTTCCCAGCCAGTTAGCGTTTTATTCGATACAGGAGCTACACATTCTTTCATATCTTTGTCTTGTGTAAATCGTTTGAATATTTCCGGTTTTCATGATTGTGAACCTTATGTTGTTGGTTTACCGAGTGGAGAGAGGATTGTCGGAAATTTAGAAACTAGAAATTTCCCTGTATCATTTGGAGGCAGAGAGTGGCTCTCAAATCTGATCGTGATATAAATGCAAGGAGATGACCTGATACTCGGAGACGATTGGCTTAATCGGTATGGAGCAATTGTAAACTACCGAAAGAGGAATATCTCACTGATCGCTGACGATGGTTGCGAAATATTGTTCGAGGGGTGGAAACCAGGAAGCTCAGGGAAGTTGATCAAGGCGATGAAAGCTGTCAAATTGTTGAAACAGGGCTGTACCGGGTACTGGTGTTACGCAATGAAGAAAGAAGACGAAATTGTGGAACTTTCGTCCATTCCTGTTGTGAACGAATTTCCAGATGTATTTCCGACGAGTTACCTGGGCTACCTCCACGAAGGGATGTAGAATTTTATCTTTGAGCTGGAACCCGGAGCTACACCAATTTCCAAGGCGCCGTATCGTATGGCACCTACTAAGATGTATGAATTGAAGAAGCAGCTAGAGGAGTTACTGGATAAGGGCTATATTCAGCCAAGCGTTTCACCCTGGGGAGCGCCAGTTCTTTTTGTCCGAAAGAAGGATGGATCGCTCCGACTGTGTATTGACTATCGAGAGCTGAACAAGTTGACGATTAAGAACAAGTATTCGTTGCCATGGATTGATGATTTGTTTGACCAGTTGCAAGGGGCAACAGTATTTTCTAAGATAGATCTGAGATCAGGATATCATCAATTGAGGATTAAGGAATCTGATGTGCCGAAATCAGCGTTCAGAACTCGCTACGGGCATTATGAGTTTGTAGTGATGCCGTTTGGTCTCACTAACGCACCTGCTGTATTTATGCAATTGATGAACCGTGTGTTCATTGAATTTTTGGACAAATTTGTGGTCGTGTTTATTGATGACATTCTGGTGTATTCTAAGAGTCCGGAAGAACATGCGCAGCATTTGCGGATTGTATTGGAACTTTTGAGAAACGAACAATTGTACGCCAAACTTTCTAAGTGTGAATTCTGGCTAAAGGAAGTAATGTTGCTCGGCCATGTAGTGTCAGCTGAAGGAGTCCGAGTAGATCCTCAGAAGATCGAAGCAATTATGGATTGGGAGCCTCCAAAGAACGTGAAAGAAGTCCGAAGCTTCTTAGGACTTGCTGGATATTATCGTCGATTCGTGGAAGGGTTTTCTAAAATTTCCCGCCCACTTACTCGACTTCTGCAGAAAACTCAAAAGTTTGAGTGGAACGATTCGTGTCAGATTAGTTTTGATGAGTTAAAGAAGAGATTGACGACGGCACCGATTCTATCACTTCCGCAGGGAACTGGAGGATTCATAGTTTACAGTGATGCTTCGAACCAAGGACTTGGGTGCGTGTTGATGCAGAATGATAAGGTGATCGCTTATGCGTCGCGACAACTGAAACCTTATGAAGCGAATTACCCGACACATGATTTGGAGCTACCAGCAGTGGTTTTTGCCTTGAAGATATGGAGGCATTATCTGTACAGCAGTGGTCATTTTCTCATGAGCTCTCTGAAGCTCACTAGACATGGAAGCCATCATATAAGCACGGACTTTCACGTCATCCTTAACCCACTTTTCGTGGTTTTCAATCTCTTCCTGATTGGCTCGGTTCCGCACAGGAGGCGCCGGAATGTCCGTCTCCAAGACGTATCTTAGTGTCTCTATACTGAGGACAATCATCAGATTGCGGAGCCAATCCACAAAGTTAGGTCCCATTAAGGTGTTCTTTTCGAGCAGAATTGCCAGTGGATTCATTGTCATATTGAGATTTGAGTCAGCATTAAGTACGATAGATTAATTAGTGACTCATTCAATTATGTTCTGAGTATAGAATTAAGGTCTTTTCTATTCTTGTTACCCAGCTCCCACTATTTTTATCGGAATAACATACTCCCATGTGATATCCGGAAGTATCGTCGCTCTACTTCATAGTGGTGATCGAGTTCTTTATAAATTTTAATAGAGGGCAACCGAACAGGTTTCTAGTCTATTAATTTTCATAAAGTGGTGTCCAACACCAACCCATCTAATGGATGATTCGATCTTCTTTTTCCCCTTGTTCACTCCCCTCAACCTATACGGTTTCTATGGTTCGTGAACAAGTTAAGTTTATACCATCGACGCAAATGAGTTTCACAATTGAATCTTATCCGGCAACCTATCAGGTTTCCAGGGATAAAATTTGCTCCAACCGAAGGCATCCAATGCGCTCCCGGTAATTTATTCGTCCTCCCCGAACGACTACCCCGATAACTCGGAAGCATAGCACATCCGGTTTGGATTTCAATTTCCCGAAAACTCGATGGAGGGAAGGAAAACCTTGAAACCTTATAAACTTAATTATTTGTTGTGGGAGAATTATCGCGATTAACGTTACACTTTGCACATTAATCGTTTAAGCGCGTTTGTGGCATTCATACAATATGAAACAACCATTCACAACCTAGTTGCTACCAACATGTGGTTCATGGACCATTCCTAGAAAACAAAAACTCCGTAATCTAATTACAAGTCTTCGTCTTGAATCTTCGTCTTCTCGAAATGGATCTTCCTCCGGTCTTCGTCATTATATATAAATTTTACATTGAAAATTGCATCCTAGATACAAACATTTCTAGTAAAATAAATAGGCTCAAAACGGCCTTTACAACCCAATCGAATAAAACGAACGATTCAAAACTAAGTCCACGAACCACATCCCCATTCAAAAAAGACTATATAAATGGAAAGTGTAGAGATACATTGATCCAATCAACAATACGAACCGATCCAATCGATTCACACAATCAGTAATATGATAACGTTCAAAATAATTCGGTCGACCATAAATATTCCAATTAATCAAATTTCCCTTATAAGATGAAATACCATAAATCATTTTAATCATATTAAATCCAATTTAATATGCGGTAGATTAATTTATAAGAATACACGGAAAAATCGAGCCGGGGTGAAAACTGGCCAGCATGACCGAGTCACTCTCGGCAGCCTACCGGCACTCATGCCTGGCATGGCCGAGTCACGCTCGGAAGATGCCGGCCAGGACACGACCGAGTCACCCAGGACACGGTAGGGTCTGCCTGGAAGTGACATGCCACACTGCCGGACACGACCGTGTCACCCAGGACACGGTGGAGTCACTCTCGGCCAGATTACCCTTTTTGTCCAAAAAATTGTCCGACGACGATTCGGGGCTAGATTTTCGACCGGATATCCAATATCAATATTTTCCGACTTTCATATCTTCAATATAAATCATATTTCCCAGAAATTTAAGATTTATATTTAGACATAAACTTACGAAAAATATAACTACAAGGAACGTAAAACATGTACCACGATTATGACAAAAATGTTTCTAAATCATTCACCATCTAATCGAGCATTCCAAATGCCAAATATCGTATATACGATCGCAAGACCTACGCTCCGATACCACTATTGGGATTCGGTGCCTAAAATGAAGGCCCAGCGGAAGCGGTAAAACGAAAATTAATTCGATCTGAATCCCTACGAGGATCGATCGAGCTACGTATATACGAATATCAAAACGAATAACAAGAGATATAGAAACTCACCCTTGTAGTCCGTTGATTAGATGGATAACCTTCTCTTGAGCTATTCCCCAAGCTTTGCTTGATCTCTACGAATCTATTCCGCTTCAAGCCCTTGAACGATCCAACTCTGAAAGCACCGCGTCTCTACTTGCCACGCGCCGAAAAAACGAACGGAATGACAACACTTTGCTATCCTCCGAGGATATGGCTAGAGCTAGGTGATGAAGCTATTGATTTTGATGAATATACTCCAAGTATGTTTATCAAAATTCTCTCAATATTTTTTTCTCAATGTTCTCCAAGAAAAATGAAGAAGAAGTTAGTGAAGAAGATGAAGATGAGTATGAACACCATGAAATGAACTCTAAGTTCTATTCTCTCTCTCCTTCAAACTCACTTCCGTATCACTCCTCCAAGGTGTGAATTATATATGTTATATGATTAAGTCTTCTCAATCACAAGCTTACATATATATTCTTTATTCACCTTCCACCAAACTTATACAACTCATTCACATGAGAGGTATCCCCACCATGTAAATATCATCCATATAAAATGGAAACAAAAGACAAGGGGAAATTAGGTGGAAAAGAGGAGGGTGTCCATGATGAAAAACGGAGGAGTTCGGTTCGTTTCGGACTCCCGAAAGTCCAAACAGATAAACTCCGATTCCGTTTCGATGTATTTATATCGATTAATTAATCCAATTAATTAAACATATCAAATACAAAATAATATAATTAATTTCTCCAAGAAATAATTATATACATGAATTAAATTAATCACCCAGTAATTTATTTAATTCATTAGGCCGTAAATCAATTTATCCAATAAATCAATTTAGACATCTAATGTCCCAAATTTAGATATCCAATATCTAATACACATAATGAGAGAATTAGCTTGATTCATTTCGTCGTCAATCCTAATGCGCGACTCGGTAGGTCCGTCTCAGTCAGCAATGGGAGGAACCAAAGAGTAGTAGCACCACCTAGCCAGCCTGGCGGCCTACACTGCTTCAACTGAGAACGAATGATTGGGATCATTCAAGAACCATTCTGTCGTGAGTACCAGTATACGTATAAACCCTTCTTTCAAATGTCCCGATCAAGTTATAGGGTCACGGTCAGTCAAACCCTATCTGTACTTGACGCTATGCATGCATTAATGCAAATCGAGATCATCGAGCTCTCGTGTATCTAATACAGCTAGCTCCAATGCTTTGGCCAAAGACTTATGATCTCATCTGCCAATAACCGCATAGGACATATAACCCGTTCACTAACAGGAGAAAGAATTCTATCTTGGTATTCAGTAGGACCTGCTACTTGCCCGTTAAGATGCACGTCGAGGTTGACCCCCGCCTTCCGATTTACAGGGTCGAACTACTCTAATGAAAATCTTGATGTCACAAGCACATCCCTACTAAATCCTCAAGTCGAAGGTTCACGAATACCTATCACAACCTTTCGATTCCGTCATTGACTGTCCCGGAGTGAAATCCATGTGACGAATCGAGGGTGAGTCGGTTCGAGTATACTAATCCAATTAGCATACCTATAACGTGTGCTCCCACTAACCATTAGTGTTCGACAGGCACTCTCCATGTCAAAGAACACGTCATACAAGTCTTCACATAAACTTAACACCCAGTCAAGTTTCATCAACTTACGAACGATTAAGTATTTGAGTTATAACCTTTCTAGTGCCGATCCCCTTATCCAATAAGGAGTGGAACGTTTTGCTCTCAAATACACGGACTAGTTTCTATATGTTTATTTACGAGTTAGGAATGCCAGTAACTACCAGTAAATAAAGAAACATTCATTTGCCTTATATAAATGGTTTACATAATTATAAGTACAATGCCCTCACTCAACAACCTCTGAGTGGCATTCGAGGGCATACTCCTAACATGATCTCTCCTCGTACAAAGGTGTTTGTGGAGGAGCGATCTTGTGCTGCACAGGGGCAAGCTCGATGTCGATCGCGAGCAGCTCGCTCGGCTCGGCGATCGTCTTCTTGGCGCCTGCCCCGGATTCCAGGAGCGCCTTCATGTCGTCGACCTGACGTTGCAATGCGGCAATCGTCGTGGCTCGTCCGCTCGCTGATCGGCTTTGGGAGCGGGAGCCGAGGCGATCGTGCACCGATCTCCGGACTCCGCTGCTGCCGACCTCGGCTATTTGGCGTGGGGGAGCCATACGGCTGGGCTGCCTTCTGGGAGTCGGGTAGGCCGAGCTCCTGGTCACGGACTCAAACTCCGTCGTCTCGTGGCTGGGGCCGGATTGCCCCGGTCGCCAGGTCGGGTCACTGCCCAGGCGATCGAAAATAGAGGAGCCCCGGCTGGCGAGCGCCTCTCCTTGCGGACGAGAGCCTCCTGGCGATCGCTCGACCAGTAACGCCTTGAGCTTCCGCTTGGACTTCCGGCGGACGGCCGAGGGGGTGATAGCGGGAGGCGCGTTGAGAGCACTCCGTCGCTCCTGTAGGACGGCCAGGGCCTCTTCGATCTGTTCCTTGGTTCGGAACCGATCGGGCGAGAGGCTTGGGCCGCCGTCCAGGGACGGGATCGAGCGTCTCTGACCGCGGCGGCTACCTTCCACCATCGGCTGTGGCTCGGACTGGGACGGAACGAGGTGTCTGGCCGGCTGGCCAGCGGCTTTCTTCGACGCGGAGGCGGAAGACATGATTTCTGAATGATTTCTTTGAAGCGCAGTGAGTGTCACTTCAAGTATATGCCCCGAGAACAGTGAGTGTTCTTCGAGACGGTAGGTATAAAAATTTGAGGGTTAGATCCCCTTCCTCTAGCGCCAATTGTTGTTGCCCAAAATATTTATCCGAAGATTAATACTGCTGGAAGACGGACAACAAACAACAATTTGCGGGAGCACTTCCGAGAGAATATGAATAAACACTACATTTGCCGGGTTTGTTAGGCCCGGGCTTGAATGCTCTCGCGAGATGTTATTAATACAAATATTCGTGGATACAAATATTAATGTGAGAAATCTAAATAGAATGAGTGTAAAAAGCATCTGTTAATCCGTCTCTTGAGCGAAGCTCGGTGTTCTTCGTCCCCGCCGATCATCTGCTTGATGAGAGAGGCCGGGAGAAGTAAGTACCGAAAGATAGCTGTTGCCAAGAGTTGGAGATAGCCAAGTGCAGGGTGAAATCTCGTGGGAATGCAGAGAATGCTTGTTCAGTGAGTAAAAATCCGAGAGGAATCCGACCGGGGTCCAAGTGCAGGGAGCCTTATATATATAGGGGCAGCCGAGTCTTGTCTTTAGGCGGGCGATCGCCTTCTGGAAATTATAATAATGGGGCGATCGTCTGCCGGCCAATATTATAATGGGGCGATCACACGGGCTGTCGGCCTAAAGTCCAAGTTAGGTGCTGGCAGTCTGCCTAAAGTCCAAGGCTACAGCCGACAGCCAGCTGGGCGGTCCAATGAGGAGCCAGCACGCGTCCGGAGTCACTGTCACATGCGGTCCTACTGACAACTTTCGGCGGGCTTGTCGGCTGGTGGACGGATGCTGACAGGCTGTGGTCAATGATCCGTGAAATGTGGATCTTGTCTCGGCTCTTGCACGTGGGCTCAGTCCTGAGGCTCGGCCTTTGCCGACTGGATGACTATCGGCATGATGCGGTCGTCTCTAGCTGGTCACTGAGGGTCGTTATCGGCCAGTCGCTGAGGGTCATCATCGGCCAGTCGCTGAGGGTCGGCATCGGTCGGTCACCAAGGGTCGGTCGGCAGGTGCCGAGAGATGATCGTCCGCTTGTCGGTCGCCAGGAGTCGGTCGCCGAGTACCGAGTGATGATCGTATTTGATGTCGATCGCTCGGCACCGGGACTTGTCCTGGGACCTTCGATTGGCCGATACATCTTGTCTGCTGGGCTAAGGATTGGTCGTCTGGTCGCTGGTCGGCAGTTCTGCCTCGGCTGCTCGGCAATGGCTAGGTCGCCCGATCTCTGAGGCGATCGCCGGTCGGCGAGTGTAATTCTCGACACAACAGAACAGTGAGTGTTTCTTCAAGTATATCTCCGGAGAACAGTGATGTTCTTCGATACGGTAGGAATAAAAATGAAGGTTTAGATACCCTACTTTTAGCGCTGATTGTTGTTACCTAAAATATTATCCGAAGATAGTATTGCTGGAATGATCGAGTAACAAACAAATGCGAGAACACTTCCGTGAGAAAATAGATAACACAAGATTTGCCGGGGTTGTTAATCCCGGGCTTGAATGTTCTCGCAAGATGTAATTAATAAATATACTGTCGAGTACAAATATTAACGTTAGAATCTATTACAATGAGTGTAAAGACTTCTAGTTATCTAAGCTGTAGAGCGTGTAGATTGCCGGAAGAACCAGATATGTAGATCTGTGAGTTCTTGCTTGGGATGTATGATAAGTGTATATGAATATCACTATGAATGTGTAAGTGATTGCCAGATGAGTCTTTGATTCTCTCTCTGTGTGTATTTTGCACTGTATTCACGGTAAAATCGCCTGATCCCTGGACACTTGTTGTGAACCTCCTATTTATAGGAGACAAAGCTGCTGGGACCTCTTCGGCGATCGCAGGCGACCGCCGTTTTCTATATTATAATAAGATGGCCGATCGTCCCGTCACGTGAGGTTGTTCCCTTAAAGGCTGGGGCTGCTGTTGGCGACCAGCTGTGCGGGCTAATGGGAAGCCTGCACGCGTCCTGAATCGCTGCCCGGGGAGGACCCACTTGGTACCTTTCGGAGGCCCTGTCGGTAGGTGAGGTAGGTGACAGGCTGGGGTCAAATGTCTTATCTGTCGGCACCCTTTGTGGATCTGCACGTGGGCCACCGTCTGAGATTCGGTCTTCGACGACTTTGACGGATGTTGGATCCATACGTGGCACGAGACGATCGTCTCTGGTTCGGACATCAAGACGATCGCCAGATATCAAAAGGCGATCGTCGTGTTCCAAAAAACGATCACCACGTACCAAAAGACGATCGCCGTATGTACCGATCGCTGGGCGTTTGCCTAGAGTATATCTTCTATGGTTGGCTCTCTGATCGTTTAGGCCGATCTCCATTGAGGCGTATTAATCGCCGCACAACAGTATGTTTGTATTATGTATGTCGAGACGTCGGACAGGAACAGTTGGATTTTGGCTAAGTACAGAAGGCCATTACGTACGTTAAGCTCAAGGACTTACGTATGTTAAATTATACGCTTTACGTACGTTATGCATAAGGCATTACGTACGTAACAAGAAGAATCAGACAGGACCAAGTTGTGATCGGATAGTGGGGCCCATGGTCGGCGGCTTTCGGCGCAGATGTGGACAGGTGAGACAACGGATGGATTTATGTACGCTACATAGGGTTTATTACGTACGTAATAATAGTATAATATTGTAGCAAGTCAACGTACGTATTACGTATGCAAAGGATTAAGCGTTACGTACGTTACGGAGCAGCCGTCGAGTCGTGGCCGAGAGGACCTGCAGTGGCCGATCACTGTCGGCAGTGACTCGCTGGATGGCCGAGCATGGCCGGCCGTGACTCGCCGGGGTGGCCGATCACTGTCGGCAGTTACTCGCTTGGTACGGGACTGGCCGATAACGGCCGTAAGGATGTGGACGGGTACGGCCGTAAGGGTTCCGGACGAACTGGGCAGTGAGCAGGCCATGGCCGGTTACGGCCGTAAGCCATGGCCAGTTATGGCCGTAATGTGCCGACAGGACTCGGCCTATTTAAGGCCTGGACCGAGTCATCTTGGGCATTTTTATTTTTCTTCGTTCTTTTCACATTTCTTCACCATAAATTCGTGGATTTGAGTAAGAACATCATGTAGCAACATGTTTTGGAAGTTTTATTCATGGATAACATCATCTTCCACCCGGATCGAAGGTAAGAACACTTAAACTTTTGGTTTTTGGATATTCTTGGAGTTTCTTGATGTTTTGGCCGATTTGATTCGTTTTAACTCGGATTGTGTTGTGTCAAGATTTATTCATCGCGACAGGCGATCGACTATAAGGCCGAGCGACCGAGTCAACACCGGTCAAACTATAGATAGATCGCCTAATCGAAGAGGCCAGCCCACCATCAGGTACCTAGCGATCGACTCCCAAGGCGATCGCCCTTTGGCATCTGGCGATCGACCCTAGTGCACGGCTAAGGACGGTCGACCTACGCCCCGAACAGAGATGATCGCCCGGTAAAGTCATCGAAGACCGGATTTTAGAACAGCACCTACGTGCAGATCCACAAAAGGCGCTGACAGACAAGATCTGTGACCACAGCCTGTCACCTACCTCACGTACCGACAGGGCCACAGATCTACAAAAGGCGCTGGCAGACAAGACCTTTGACCCCAGCCTGTCACCTACCTCACCTACTGACAAGTCCGCCGAAAGTAACGAAGTGGGACCGCCCGTGACAGTGACTCAGGACGCGTGAAGGCTCCCCATTGGACCGTACAGCTGGCTGCCAGCAGCAACCGCGGACTTTAAGGGAACAAGCCCATGTGCTAAAAGACGATCGCCCGATTATTATAATACAGCAAAGGCAATCTCTCGGCATATCCAAGTCCTATAAATAAAGAACCTCCTCCTACTGGAAAAAGGTTCCCAACTCATTCACTTACATTCCGAATTCATTCACGGAAATACAGAAGAACATACATATCATCAAGCTCCTAGCTTTCTCGCCGGAATCTACCTCAGGATTTCTCTCTCACAATCTCTCATCCAGAAGACGATCGACAGAGGCAAGAAGTCTCCACAAGGCAGATTCCCAGAGATTCATAAGCCCAGGAGCTCAAGCATCCAGCTAATTCTCGTTGTGAGTGACTGTCGATCTCTCACCGCCGCGACTGTTCATCTCCTTTGTTACAAGAACTCACAGAGCATCACATCTATTTCTTCCGGCAATCTACACTCTCACTATCTAAGATAACAAGAATCTTTACACTCATTGTAATTGAATTCTTACATTAGTACTTGTATCCCCGAATATTAGTATTAATAATATCTCGCGAGAGCATTCAAGCCCGGGACTAACGACCCCGACAAATCTTGTGTTATTTATCTTTCTCACGGAAGTGTTCTCGCATTTGTTTGCTATCCATCCATTCCAGCAATACCTATCTCCGGATAATATTTTGGGTAGCAACAGATTGTTGATGTAAATTTGTTGTAATCTCATAATCATTCAATACTCTTGAAGTTTTATGGAACAAATTCGAGTATTTCTTCGAATAAACGATTGAATTGGACTATGCCTTCAAAGTGTTCGATAAAATGCCTCAGTGAGTAGAACTTGGGAAAGTCTACACATTTTCGTATGAATGGTGATTGAATTGATATTTTTGTGATGATTCTTGGTAATTATGGGAATTTTGTTAAGGGAAGATAATGAATTGATGATCAAATGCCTTGATTATGTCGTTATAATTATGGAATCGTAGTATTCTCGATGTTCTTGGTAGTTTGTTGCTATTCATGATGTTATGAGAAGTATATATGTTGAAGAACATGATTATATACACCTTGAATTGTGAATAAGGATTGTTTAGATGTTAGAAAACATCGGATTATGTCGTTTGAGGATTTTGAATGTGATTTCGGAATTAGTTGTGTTCTTAAGAACTCTTGGATTATATATGAATTGATGAACATGTTTAAGTGATGTTGGTATTTTGGATATGAATATGGAATATTCATATCTAAAACTAAGTTATGTGTTTTGATACAATATTCGTATAGGAATACGAATATGATTCCGAATTTGATAAGGTTATGATTCACTTTTGAGTTTGAGAATTCATACGTATTGAACAAGTGTTCAAATCGAATAATGGAATTATTTGAAACACTTGTGTTGTTACCCAAAATATTATCCGAAGATGATATTGCTGGAATGATCGAGTAACAAACAAATGCGAGAACACTTCCGTGGGAAAATAAATAACACAAGATTTGCCGGGATTGTTAATCCCGGGCTTGAATGCTCTCGCGAGATGTTATTAATATGTATACTGTGGAGTACAAATATTAATGTTAGAACACTATTACAATGAGTGTAATGATTCTAGTTATCTTAGCTATAGAGCGTAAAGATTGCCGGAAGAACCAGATATGAAGCTCTGTGAGTTCTTGCTTTTGATGTTCAGTGTATGAGAATCTATCTCTCTCTGTATGTTTTTCGCTGTATTCTCAATCCCTTTTAGGCCACTGTTGGAGGCATGCTATTTATAGGAGACAAGGTTGCTGGGTCCTCTCCGGCGATCGTGGGCGACCGCCGTATTCTATATTAGAATAATACGGGCGATCGTCATATCACGTGGGGTTGTTTCCTTAAAGTCCGAGGCTGCTGCTGGCAGCCAGCTGTGCGAGCCAATGGGAAGCCTGCACACGTCCTGAGTCGCTGTCTGGGGAGGACCCACCTTGTACCTTTCGGCGGGCTTGTCGGTAGGTGAAAGGCTGGTGACAGGCTGGGGTCAAAGGCCTTATCTTGCGGCGCCTTTTGTGGATCTGCCCGTGGGTCCATGTCTGAGATTCAGTCTTCGAAGACTTTGATGGGTGTCGGGTTCACATGCAGTATGGGACGATTGTCTACAGTCAGATATCATTGGCGATCGCCAGATGCCTACAGACGATCGCCTTAGACTACGATCTCTAGGTGCTTGCCCAATGTCTGTCTTCTTTGACTGGCTCCTAACCATCATGCCGATCGCCACCAAGGCGTATAAATCGCTGCACAACAATTGCCCCTCAGCTCGCTCCGATGTTGAAAATATGGGGTGAGGTGGCACTGCTGGCGATCACCTGTTTTAGACGATTGGTTTGTCTGCTTATGACAAGGACGATCGTCATCTGGATGTTCTGATTTCGAATCCGGACGATCTCTTTATGCGCTGGAAATAGCGGGAAATGGAGGCGGGCTCTTGAAACGTTGCAGGGACACGCGTCGCGCTATCGTTGGGGGAGTCCGACGGTTTTGTCAGACTTGTCGTCTGGGGTGCCCTTGAAAAGACGCGTACGTGGGTTTCGAGGGATGCATTTAATGTGTCCCCCCCCCCCCCCCCGATGGTTGCACTCCAGCCCTCGGTATTACGCCTATTTGCACAGAGACCCCTGCTCCCGCCAATAAAAGGGGCTAGGGTTACTTCATTTCCACTCTTCACGCACCCTTGCTTTTTAGTCGAGACTCTGCAGAATTTTTTCGAAGATCCTTGCGCCGACCGTCCTTCTTTTTAGGTAAGAACACAAACCTTCTCTCCCCCTTTCTTTTTGAGAACATGTCTGGAGGATCTAAAACATTCGAGGCTGGTAGCACCTCCGCCGCCGCGGCTTCACCTGACCGGGAGGAAACCCCCGTGGGTCTTCATATGGAAACGGCCTTCGAGGCCATTCATGCGGGGATTGCACCCACGGAAATTGAGGAGCTCTTCAATGAGGCCGAAGTGGCGAGATCAGCGGCGGCGGCGGAGCAGGGGGGCTCGCCGGTGGATGAAGATGATATGGTACTGTAACACCCCCAAGTTATTCAGGGAATATTACATCGCCGTAAGCCCCTCCGTGGGACCCACAAGGCTAAACATACGCGGAACTATAGATTTTGACCGAGAAGGTCTAAATACAGTGGAATGAAGAATAATACAAACGGTATTCAAAACATAACCAATGTATCCAAGGACATTACAACACAAATCAATACCTCTGCAAAAACAGGCCGGAACATCAAGGAAAATGGAAAATAATACTCGAGTATTCAATAACCATTCCAGTACAACAACACTGAATGGAAAACTCAAAATATAACCGGAGGAAAGACACAGTATCACACTTTCCCACCATCTTCATGCCGACCCGATACCTGCTTGTCCGCTCTCGTGGAACCTAAAATACATAAAAAGTATTTCCCCCATAAAGGGGTTAGCCGTCGAATAGCTAGTGCAAGTATATCAAGTATGAAACACAATACTCCTCGACAATAAAGTAAATGTAACCGTCAATTCATCAATTCAAGACTAGTATTCCGGAATAACTAAATCTCATGGCATCGCATCAATACTTATATGAATACCGTGGAACCGCACCAGAGGCTACGGAACCCTCAGGGGACCTATCGGCCCACCCCAGAGTGGTTCGTTCATATCATCCGTAGAATCGCACCAGAGGCTACGAAACCCTCAGGGGACCCGTCGGCCCGCCCCAGAGTGGATAGAAATAATCATGCCATTAATATTTCATACTTTCAAAGTCGAGAACGCACATTCATTAATATATACTTGCTTTTGAGACATCGAGCAATCGAACGGAAAAACGGTATGAGTTCGGTAGGTCCAAGATCGCGCTTTCGGCACCTAAACAATTCGCAAGGAATATGATAATCAATTATCCATACTAAAATTACACGAAGAAATTCCCGAAACCCATCTACGATTCATGAAAATACCCGGATAAACAACTAGAGGTTGGAAAATCGCTCAAACTCCCAAAAGTCCGAAAACGGCACAATCAAATCCATAAAATCGTAGGAAAAGCATGCATACGGTATATTTTTTTTTCTTTTCTCGTGTTACTGTTGAATTGTACGTATTCATTTGGAATTGTACAAGTGTTGTTGTTTGGACCGATACAATGTATATTGTATTAGAATATTTCGGGATCGAAATATTTTTACTGGTCGTCGGTTCGGTTTCGTCGATTGTTGTTGCTTGGCGAGTTTGGAATTTTGTCTAAGTTTATAGTCATAAGCGTACGCTACCTGTGTAGCATTACGTACGCTAATTTGTTGCGATTACGTACGTTACGTCCTGAGGTTACGTGCGTAATGCGTGGTCGGCGGTAGGAACCTTCCTCGTAGTCAACTTATACATTATCACCTTCTCATCTACTCACTTCACATGAGTCTCTCTCCCTCTCCTCCCTTTATCCCTCACGATTATATATATATATATATATATATATATATATCAACTCTCACCTTCTTCCGCTCACTTTCTCTCTCTTTTTTTTTCTTTCTTTCTCCCTCTCGTCGTCTCTCTCTCTTGTCTCTCTCTCGCGTTCTCTAGCCCTCCCGTCTTCTCTCCCTCGTTTTTTTTTTCCGGCAAGGTGGAGCTGAAGGATGGCAGCCAGCTTCTTAATTTTCCGGCGATGGACTGGAGTTGACAACCGGAGTTTGCTGACATCTCCGGCGACGACCAGAGCTCGGCGGCGGCAGGTGGCTCGTAACTGGAGCAGCGACGGTCGGTCGGAATTTTCGGATCGGAAGGCATTGCAAATCCGGTCGAGTTGTTCCGGCATTTTTTTTTCTTCTGTCGAGACGGAGCTCAGGCGCCGGTTCTTCATGGTTTCCGGCCATGGACGCGGCTCCATTGATTCCGGCGACCGGAGGTGGTTTTTGTCCGGAACGGACGGCGGAACGGAGGCGCCGCAAACTTCCGGCGAGGAGTTACAGGCGGAGATGGTGAAAACCGGCCATGGACGGAAACGGGCTGGAGTTGGACGAAGTCCGGCGGGTCAGTTTTTTTCCGGCGGCCGAGCTCCAGTAGGAGTTGTTTTCCGACCAGATTCCAGCGAAGCTTGCCCGACCGATCGACTTTTCTGGTAAGTCTTTGTGTTGTGTGCTGTGTTATATATATATATATATATATATATATATATATATTATGTGTACTATTATATATATATATATATATTGTGTGTACTGTGTGTGTTTCGTGTGTGTGTGTGTGTTATATATATATATAGTGTGTAAAGTAGTGTGTGCATGTGGATATATATATATATATATTATGTAAAGTGTGTGTGTGTGTCATGTGGGTATATATATATTGTGGGTTGCATATATGTATATATATATGTGATGTATGTATATTATATATATATGTGTGTATACGGGTAAATACGAGTATAGTATGTGTTCGTATTGGAATCGGAGTTATCTATTATGTTGTTTTCAGTCGATATCGTGTTATCGAATTAATTGTATTTCATTCAAGGTTGTTCGAGTGCTTGTGATTGTCGGAGGACGCCGTTGATCGATTCGTGGTAGGACGTTGATCGTGGAAGGACTTTCTCGCCTTTGGTTTGAGGCAAGTTTTATACTTGTACTAGTCAATGAGATTAATGTTATCATGTATGTGTATGAATGTGTGTATCATTTCGAGACTTGGTCTCTTTATGATTTTGTTGATATCAGGGGATTGTTTGATACGATACCCTTCGGCAAATTATGCCAAATATTATTGTTGTTCGTAAATGGCCGATTTAAGGCATTGCGATACTTGTTGGTAATATATTTGTCGATAGCCGGTTCGCGGTATCGACATATCGATTGTTATTGTTGATTGTTGTTCCTTTGAGATATTGTTGTCGATAGCCGGTTCGCGGCATCGACGTATCGATTGTTATTATTGATTGATGTTCCATCAAGATATTTTTGTGAATCGTCGTTATTGATATCAGTGTTTTTCTATTGATGTCGTTTTGGCCGATTGAAGGCATTGACGTATTCGATTATCATCTTCGTTCTCGGTAACCGATTAAAGGTGCCGAGACATCCGTTGTATAATTGTTATCGGTTAACCGTTCTGAAGGTAATCGATATATTGAATTGGGATTATCAAAGATAATTCCCATCCGTTGTATAATTATTATCGATTGTCCGCTCTAAAGGTAATCGATATATTGAATTGGGATTATCAAAGATAATTCCCATCCGTTGTCAAAAAGATAATTCCCATCCGTTGTATAATTGTTATCGATTGGCCGTTCTACGGTAATCGAAGTATTGAATTGGGACTGTCGAGGATAGTTCCCATCCGTTGAATTATTATTGTCGTGTTGGCCGACTCAAGGCAGCACACTATTATTCTTGTGAACTCGATAATTTTGTAATCGTTGAGGATTGAGGATTCCCGAATTGTTGTGTTGTGATTGTTGCTCGTGTTAATCGGTCCTTAGGGATTTTGATCCCAGGATGGTTGTTTTGAATATCGTTGGTCGTGTCGATCTTTCATTATTCGTGTGTCATCGTTCACTTGGTGAGTCGTATGATCCGTATTGGATGTGTTATCCTTTGAGTTTCGTTGTCATGTTGTGTCGTGACATATCCAGAATCATATCTGCGTTCCGATTGGTTATTGTGTAGGATTTTTAGCCAGGCACACGATGGTCATGCGTGGATGTTTTCGCATTGGACCGTGCACACGAGACGTAGTTAGTGAGGCTAATTAGGTACATTGTCCCACATATATTTTTGGATTCCGTATACGGGGTGGACATGTACACGGACACATTTCCAGATCGGGCGTACTGTGATGTCCATCTTTGAGCCGTACAATTTTTGATAGTTCATATTCCATGTTTGATTGGATGTGTTCGACATTTTGTGATTAAGCGTTCATACGCCAGAGGGGTATGTTCGATAGTCAGGTTTGTTTCTTTGAGATCTGTATTGTGATGATTTACAGCTTCGAGCTGTTCGAATTTCGGGCCATCGTGATATTTTGGCAGCTTCGGGTTGTTCGGCTTTCAGGCCATCGTGATATTTTGGCAGCTTCGGCTGAGGGCTTTCAGGCCATTGTGATGTATCGGTATTTCCGTTGGAGCCTTCGGGCATTGTGATTCTTATTTATTTTAGCGTTGGTTTGATTTACATTCGGGTAATGTATTGTTGTGTTCTATATTGATGATTCGCCGTTGGGCACATATGTTCTAACCTATTGAGCAGATATTGATCGTATGCCGTGGGCATAGTGTTCCACGAATGCTCGATTCTTACTTTGGTTTGTGAGCATCTCGTATTACCATTGTTGTACTGTTCATTCTGCCTTTGGATGCATATCATGTTGTGCATGTATTTGATATTCATTATCTGGATGGCTGACCCCGTGGGGGCGGAACATGTTTTCATGTTTTAGGTGCTTGCGAGGAGAGAGTTGAGACACAGGGGCATGACGATGGCTACGAGGCATTCGAGCGATACTAGTCCGAGATATTTTGGTGTTCATGTTGGTCAGACAGTTGGAGCACTCCATTTTTGTTCAGTCGTTGTCGTTTTGTATTATCCGAGTAAGGCTCGTGGATGTTGTTGTATTTTTATTTTGGCCATGTAGGCCCATTCTTGTCTTTGAAATTCCATATCGGAATAGTATGTCGGACGTCATAGTAGGGTCTGTGATTTCCTATTTTGGTCAGTTTGTTGTATTTTAGTCGTGTTCGCCTGGTGGATCACCTGATGTGGGGTCCACGGCACTGTAATAACCCAATGGGATTTTGGGGTGTTACAGAAGATGGTATCAGAGAATTGGTTTGTGAGATACCCTGATATGTGAGTTATGACAACCTGGGCAGTCGGGTTATGTGAGTCGTGATAGTTGGACGACTGCATGAGTCATTCTTTCATCGAGTCGTCGTCAGTGAAGACTAGTATCGCAAGACCTCGAAGCTTCGTATGACCTGTGTAAGGACTCTATTCTCTTTTATGTGCATACATTCATTATGTCATTGATTAAACATGTTTTGTTGACACTTGTATATGACGATCGGGTGCGATTGATTTATGATTATTTGCTTTGGAGCGTTTGGGCTCTGTATCGGCTATGATTAGCGCGATCGATGTGATCCTTTATCTGTTGAGTATGTATACTCGTGTTTGGCGTTGACCTAGCATTCTGGCCGTTGAGGCATATTTGAGCTGTGGTCATGATTGAACGTTATTCTTTCAGTCGGGAAAGAGGACGTGACAGAGGGGGTAGAGGCCGCAGAGTGGGCCGGAACCCGAAACCTCATACCAATACTTTGGTGGCTGACGAATCATTTTCGGAGTCGTGCTCGAGAACCCACCGATCGTGATTGTGCTTAGAGTGAGTTCAAGACTCTCATGTTAGAGAGGTATTATCCGGCTCCACTTCGTGAAGCCAAGTTGTCGGAGGTTTTGAACCCCGAATCCGTCGAGGACGAGGGTGTTATTGTTATTGCTGAGAAGTTTCAAGGACTTCTTCAGTTTACTTCATTTGTTATCCGTACTGAGGCGGATAAGATCAAGTATTTTAACAAGAGGTTGAAACCGCGGTTGAGGATGCAGTTGTTCAATCACAATTGTAACTCACTTGGCGAATTCATCGAGAAGGCTCTTGGAGCAGAGCTTTCGGTCGAGAAGCTTACTCAGAAGGATCCTTCAGTTTTCTTCTGGTGAGAGGACTAGGATGCCGATTCGTTCAGAGGGACATTGAGCTCCGACGTCCAAGAGGTCACTTCTAGTCGGCTTCGTGCTGGGAAAGCATCTTTTCCTCAGGCGACGAGTTCGACTGCTATTTGTTTTAACTGTGTTTCAGCGGGGCATGTTAGTACTCGATGCACAATTCCAGCTATTATTTATTTTCTGTATGGGAGGCAGGGACACCTACAGAATACTGCATGAGTTCTAGTGCCAGTAGGTCTCGAGAGAGCTCACGGGCCTCGAGAGATTTTGTTACTTCAGTCCGTACTTCATCCAAGGGGTCATATCGGGCTTCGGGAGCCAGAGGTATGGACACCCGAGGGGAAGTAGTGAGTTCAGATTTGGGTCTTCCTCGAGTCGATGAGATCGAGGAGCTCGATGATCTGGAGGATGTTGATTTCGGGTACATTTGAGATGTAACCTTGATTTGTATTTTCCTTGTCTTTCAGATTGATGTTTGACTTGGTCTGTATTTTAGTATCGTGGTTGCGAACCATTTATGGTTGATCTATCTTGTAATCATTGTATCTGAGAATCTTGATGCTTGAGTCATTTGATGTGATTTTATTTCCTTTTGGTCCTGTACCCGAGATTTTTGTGATGATCTGGGTAATTATTCATTGTGATTCAAGACATCAAGTCGTGAGGACTTGGGCGCGCGATTGATATGGTCCCGAGGACTATTCGTGCGTTATTATTTTCTTTTGTGGTGCGAGTCCGTGTTTCCATGGGCGTCCGATGCTGACGAGAACGGGGAAGTGTACACCGATGGTTGTAGGCATGTACAATGAGTGGCTCCCTCGGAATGTGTACGCCGGTTTTACTAGTCATGCGGTTAGTACGACTTCCTGGCTGGTCTCTAGCAGGAGAGGCATGATTCGGCTAATCTCGCATTTGGTTGAGTGTCTTTATCACTTGATTTTTTCGCCTTGTTCAGGCAGAAGAGACGTGGGGACCCGTGGGGTCGGCCCAGTTACTTAGGCAGAATTGCTCGTATTGAGGAGTATTCCTGGAAATGTTGTTTTCTTATCCTGATGGATAGTCCGTGTCCCGACTTGTGCACCCTGAGTTTCGGGGACGAAACTCTTTTTAAGGGGGGGAGTATGTAATATCCGGGGGTAATTTTTTTTCTTTTCTCGTGTTACTATTGAATTGTACGTATTCATTTGGAATTGTACAAGTGTTGTTGTTTGGACCGATACAATGTATATTGTATTAGAATATTTCGGGATCGAAATATTTTCTTGATAAATCGGTTCGGTTTAAATCGATTGTTGTTGCTTGGCGAGTTTGGAATTTTGTCTAAGTTTATAGTCATAAGCGTACGCTACCTGTGTAGCATTACGTACGCTAATTTGTTGCGATTACGTACGTTACGTCCTGAGGTTACGTGCGTAATGCATGGTCGGCGGTAGGAACCTTCCTCGTAGTCAACTTTCGGCTGGTAGGGCCAGGATATCTTTGGGGTATCATTTATATATATATATATATATATATATATATATATATATATATATAAATACATTATCACCTTCTCATCTACTCACTTCACGTGAGTCTCTCTCCCTCTCCTCCCTTTCTCCCTCACGATTATATATATATATATATATATATGTATATATCAACTCTCACCTTCTTCCTCTCACTTTCTCTCTCTTTTTTTTTTCTTTCTTTCTCCCTCTCGTCGTCTCTCTCTCTCGTCTCTCTCTCGCGTTCTCCAGCCCTCCCGTCTTCTCTCCCTCGTTTTTTTTTCTGGCAAGGTGGAGCTGAAGGATGGCAGCCGGCTTCTTCATTTTCTGACGACGGACTGGAGTTGACAACCGGAGTTTGCTGACATCTCCGGCGACGACCAGAGCTCGGCGGTGGCAGGTGGCTCGTGACTGGAGCAGCGACGGCCGTTCGGAATTTCCGGATCGGAAGGCATTGCAAATCCGGTCGAACTGTTTCGGCATTTTTTTTTTCTTCTGTCGAGACGGAGCTCAGGCGCCGGTTCTTCATGGTTTCCGGCCATGGACGCGGCTCCATTGATTCCGGCGACCGGAGGTGGTTTTTGTCCGGAACGGACGGCGGAACGGAGGCGCGGCAAACTTCCGGCGAGGAGTTACAGACGGAGATGGTGAAAACCGGCCATGGACGGAAACGGGCTGGAGTTGGACGAAGTCCGGCGGGTCAGTTTTTTTCCGACGGCCGAGTTCCAGTAGGAGTTGTTTTCCAACGGGATTCCGGCGAAGCTTGCCCGGCCGATCGACTTTTCTGGTAAGTCTTTGTGTTGTGTGCTGTGTTATATATATATATATATATATATATATATATATTATGTGTACTGTTATATATATATTGTGTGTATTGTGTGTGTTTCGTGTGTTATATATATATATATATATAGTGTGTAAAGTAGTGTGTGCATGTGCAGTGGAGGTATATATATATATATATTGACTGAGTGATGAATTAATTAACTGAATAATGAGATTGACTGAGTGATGAATGAATTAACTGAACAATGAGGTTGACTGAGTGATGAATGAATTAACTGAACAATGAGGTTGACTGAGTGATGAATGAATTAACATGATCGACAAGATCAAAATGATGATTGAGGATTATTAACTGATGACTGAGTTGATTCTTAGCACTTACACAGGTCACACGTGCTCCAAAACAATTAGTCATCAATCAATCATAAAACTAATATCACATATAGGTTTCAACAAAGCATGAATAATTAATGACATGATGAATGTATGAACATAAAGAGAATCGAGTCCTTACACGGGTCATACAAAGCTTCGAGGTCTCGCGATACTAGTCTTCACTGACGACGACTCGATGAATGAATGACTCGTGTAGTCGTACTAATATTATGACTCACAAAACCCGACTGACTAGATTGTCATAACCTGACAGTCCCACTACTACCGCATCGGTAGATCCACATAACTCACATATCAGGGTATCTCACAACCCAAAATCTCTGATACCATCTTTTGTAACACCCCCAAATCTTATTGGGTTATTAGTGTGCCGTGGACCCCACGCCAGGAGATCCACCAGGCGAACATGACTAAAATACATTAAATTAAACAATAAGGGAAAATCATAGTCCCTACAATGATATCCGACACAATATTCCGATAAGGAATTTCAACGACAACAATGGGCCTACATGGTGTTGTTTTTGGTCGATATCGTGTTATCGAATGAATTGTATTTCATTCAAGGTTGTTCGAGTGCTTGTGATTGTCGGAGGACGCCGTTGATCGTTTCGTGGTAGGACGTTGATCGTCGAAGGACTTTCTCGCCTTTGGTTTGAGGGAAGTTTTATACTTGTACTAGTCAATGAGATTAATGTTATCATGTATGTGTATGAATGTGTGTATCATTTCGAGACTTGGTTTCTTTATGATTTTGTTGATATCAGGGGATTGTTTGATACGATACCCTTCGGCAAATTATGCCAAATATTATTGTTGTTCGTAAATGGCCGATTTAAGGCATTGCGATACTTGTTGGTAATATATTTGTCGATAGCCGGTTCGCGGTATCGACATATCGATTGTTATTCTTGATTGGTGTTCCTTTGAGATATTGTTGTCGATAGCCGGTTCGCGGCATCGACGTATCGATTGTTATTATTGATTGATGTTCCATCAAGATATTTTTGTGAATCATCGTTATTGATATCAGTGTTTTTCTATTGATGTCGTTTTGGCCGATTGAAGGCATTGACGTATTCGATTATCATCTTCGTTCTCGGTAACCGATTAAAGGTGCCGAGACATCCGTTGTATAATTGTTATCGGTTAACCGTTCTGAAGGTAATCGATATATTGAATTGGGATTATCAAAGATAATTCCCATCCGTTGTATAATTATTATCGATTGTCCACTCTAAAGGTAATCGATATATTGAATTGGGATTATCAAAGATAATTCCCATACGTTGTCAAAACGATAATTCCCATCCGTTGTATAATTGTTATCGATTGGCCGTTCTACGGTAATCGAAGTATTGAATTGGGACTGTCGAGGATAGTTCCCATCCGTTGTATTATTATTGTCGTGTTGGCCGACTCAAGGCAGCACACTATTATTCTTGTGAACTCGGTAATTTTGTAATCGTTGAGGATTGAGGATTCCCGAATTGTTGTGTTGTGATTGTTGCTCGTTTTAATCGGTCCTTAGGGATTTTGATCCCAGGATGGTTGTTTTGAATATCGTTGGTCGTGTCGATCTTTCATTATTCGTGTGTCATCGTTCACTTGGTGAGTCGTATGATCCGTATTGGATGTGTTATCCTTTGAGTTTCGTTGTCATGTTGTGTCGTGACATATCCGGAATCATATCTGCGTTCCGATTGGTTATTGTGTAGGATTTTTAGCCAGGCACACGATGGTCATGCGTGGATGTTTCCGCATTGGACCGTGCACACGAGACGTAGTTCGTGAGGCTAATTAGGTACATTGTCCCACATATATTTTTGGATTCCGTATACGGGGTGGACATGTACACGGACACATTTCCGGATCGGGCGTACTGTGATGTCCATCTTTGAGCCGTACAATTTTTGATCGTTCATAGTCCATGTTTGATTGGATGTGTTCGACATTTTGTGATTAAGCGTTCATACGCCAGAGGGGTATGTTCGATAGTCAGGTTTGTTTCTTTGAGATCTGTATTGTGATGATTTACAGCTTCGGGCTGTTCGACTTTCAGGCCATCGTGATATTTTGGCAGCTTCGGGTTGTTCGGCTTTCAGGCCATCGTGATATTTTGGCAGCTTCGGCTGAGGGCTTTCAGGCCATTATGATGTATCAGTATTTCCGTTGGAGCCTTCGGGCATTGTGATTCTTATTTATTTTAGCGTTGGTTTGATTTACATTCGGGTAATGTATTGTTGTGTTCTATATTGATGATTCGCCGTTGGGCACATATGTTCTAACCTATTGAGCAGATATTGATCGTATGCCATGGGCATAGTGTTCCACGAATGCTCGATTCTTACTTTGGTTTGTGAGCATCTCGTATTACCATTGTTGTACTGTTCATTCTGCCTTTGGATGCATATCATGTTGTGCATGTATTTGATATTCATTATCTGGATGGCTGACCCCGTGGGGGCGGAACATGTTTTCATGTTTTAGGTGCTTGCGAGGAGAGAGTTGAGACACAGGGGCATGACGATGGCTACGAGGCATTCGAGCGATACTAGTCCGAGATATTTTGGTGTTCATGTTGGTCAGACAGTTGGAGCACTCCATTTTTGTTCAGTCATTGTCGTTTTGTATTATCCGAGCAAGGCTCGTGGATGTTGTTGTATTTTTATTTTGGCCATGTAGACCCATTCTTGTCGTTGAAATTCCATATCGGAATAGTATGTCGGACGTCATAGTATGGTCTGTGATTTCCTATTTTGGTCAGTTTGTTGTATTTTAGTTGTGTTCACCTGGTGGATCACCTGATGTGGGGTCCATGGCACTGTAATAACCCAATGGGATTTGGGGGTGTTACACAAATCGCATAAATCGGACGAATCTACAAAAAACCCCAAAATCCAACACAATATTCAAAGTGTTCTTGAATAATCCTTCAATAATCCAATGAATAATCAAACATGCCCATAATCATGCGTATATACTTCATACAACATGCTCTTAACACCCAAAATAGCATCACTCAATACAAAATCGAAATCCAAGATGTTGAAGAAATTACCTCTTGAAGATCCAAGCACTATGATCCGAAGAATACGCGTTAGATCGACTATCCGGGCTTCACGATCAAAAGGAAATGAAGGAATCAAACCCTTAAGTGATGGATGATGAAAAGTTCCTCCCCTCAAGCTCTCTCTCTCGCAGGTAGAAGAAAAAATGGAGAAATGAGCTCAACTCGCTCAGCAAAAGCAATTATAGAGTTGACTGCTCTGTGTGCCGCGGCTCAGCCAAAGTTTGCCGCGGCACAGGCCCAAAAATTGCTCCCAGGGCTCGGCAGTGTGCCGCGGCCCGGCCGACATGTGCCGCGGCACAAGGTACAGACGGGTTTGGCCGAAAAATGCAACAAGAGTGTGCGGCGGACCGGACGGGTGTGCCGCGGTATTGACTCGGCAGTGTGTCGCGGCCCCGCCGGCATGTGCCGCGGCACACAGTACAGGCTGCTCGGCCAAAAACTGGAAAATGTGTGTGCCGAGGCGCACACTCCTTGTGCCGCGGCCCACACCCCCCTTGAGTCTTAAAATGAAGAAAAATGACCCGGGAAGAGAATAAAAGCAATATGACTCAATATCTGGGAAACAATAACACGAAATGGACGTACGGAAACCCCAAAACGGTGGTTCCAAGCAATGATTACAAGGGTTCGCCCAACCAAAACACAATTTGAACAATGAGGAGATTTGAAATGACATGAATTTCAACCGGGTATTACATTCTCCCCTTCTAAAAAGAAGTTTCGTCCCGAAACTTAAGAAATAAATAGTTCGGGGTATTCCACCCGCATCTTCTCTTTCGTCTCCCAAGTCGCCTCCTCGACTCCATGCCTCGACCATTGCACTTTAACCAGTGGAATGGTCTGATGCCAAAGTTGTTTCTCACGACGCTCAAGGATCTTCACGGGTTTCTCTGGAAAGGTAATATCCTCGGCTACGTCAATCTCATTGTAGTCGGTAATGTGGCTCGGATCCGGTACGTACTTTCTCAATTGAGACACATGAAAAACACTATGGACGTGACTCAAAGCTGGAGGTAACGCTAAGCGATAAGCTCAATCTCCAACTCTGTCTAAAATCTTGAAGGGTCCGATATACCTCGGACTAAGTTTCCCCTTTTTCCCGAAGCGGAAAACTCCTCTGGTCGGCGACACCTTGAGCAAGACATGATCTACCACCTCAAACTCCAAGGGTCGACGACGAGTATCAGCATAAGATTTCTGATGACTCTGGGCAGCCAGCAATTGGTCCTGGATAATAAAAATCTTTTCCTTAGTGTCCATTAACATATCCGGTTCCGTCCCAACTAGCTCAGAAGCCTCGTCCCAACATAATAGCGACCTACATCGCCTACCATATAGTGCCTCGAAGGGTGCCATTTTGATCGACGCATGCCAACTATTATTGTAATCAAACTCGATCAACGGTAAGTGAAGCTCCCAATCATTACTCCAATCTAAGGCACAAGCCCGCAACATATCTTCCAACGTCTGAATCGTCCTCTCCGTCTGACCGTCCGACTGAGGATGAAAGGAAGTGCTCAATCTCAACTCAATACCCAGAGCCTGATGAACGGCCTACCAAAAATGCGATTCGAAACGGCCGTCTCGATCAGAAACAATGGTCTTGGGGGCACCGTGTAACCTCACGATCTCAGCAATAAAGGTTCGAGCCAGTCTATCCGGTCCCCAAGTATCCTTAATACCCAAGAAGTGTGCAGACTTGGTCAACCGATCGACAATTACCCAAATCATATTCATTCCGGCCTGAGTTCTTGGCATGCCAGTGATGAAATCCATAGAGATGTCTTCCCACTTCCACTCGGGAATGGGAAGCGGTTTCAACAACCCCGCTGGTTGTTGATGTTCGATCTTGACTTGTTGACACGTCAAGCACCGTAATACAAACTCCGTAACATCCTTCTTCATGTTATTCCACCAAAAATTGCGCTTCAAATCTTTGTACATCTCACTCATCCCGGGGTGGATTGAGTAAGGCGTAGCATGAGCTTCTCGGAGAATTCTCTGCCTCAACTCTAAATCGTTCGGAACACAAAGCCTGCCCTGAAATCTCAGAATACTATCCTCGTGAACCATAAAGCCAGGAGCTTTTCCGTTAATTACATCTTCCTTCAGTTGGGAAATCATCGGGTCACTCCACGGCTTCCCTTTGATATCGTCAACCAAGGACGAAGTAATTTCGAGGGTACACAACTGTCCCTGTACTCGTTGAAGCCAAACTTCTATCCATTGCTCAATTAAATCCTGATGAATTTTCGTTTGAGATGTAAGAACCTCGAGCATTTGAAGAGATGCCGATTTGCGGATCAAAGCATCCGCAACGACATTGGCTTTTCCGGGGTGGTAAAGAATTTCCAAATCATAATCCTTTATCAACTCTGACCAATGTCTCTGTCTCATATTCAGCTCCTTCTGACTGAAAATATACTTCAGGCTCTTGTGATCGGTATAAATCCGACACGGTGAACCATACAAATAATGCCGCCAAATCTTGAGTGCGAAGACAATTGCGGCCAACTCTAAATCGTGAGTAGGATAATTCATCTCATAAGGCTTTAATTGTCGTGACGCAAAAGCTATCGTCTTATCATCTTTGCATAAGTACACGGCCAGTGCCTTGACCCGAAGCTTCCCTATAAACTGCAAAGCCCTCGCTACCATGTGGTAAAGTTAAAATCGGCGCTGAAGTCAATCGTCTCTTCAGTTCATCGAAGCTCTGTTGTCTCTCATCCATCCAAATAAACTTTTTGGTCTTCTGGAGTAATTTCATAAGCGGCCAAGCGAGTTTCGAGAACCCCTCGACAAACCGACGGTAATACCCAGCAAGGCCCAAAAAGCTACGAACTTCCTTAACATTTTTAGGCGGTGCCCAATCTAGCACTGCCTCAATCTTCTGTGGGTGTACACGAACCCCTTCAGCCGAAATCACATGGCCGAGAAACATAACTTCTTCTAACCAAAATTCACATTTCGAGAATTTTTCATAGAGGTGCTCGGTTCTCAAAATGTCCAAAATCAAATGCAATTGTCGGGCATGTTCCTCTTTATCTCGAGAATAGATCAAGATGTCGTCAATAAAGATGACTACACACCTGTCGAGGTATTCGATGAATATCTTATTCATTAACTGCATGAATACTGTCGGCGCATTAGTCAACCCCAAAAGGCATAACCACAAATTCATAATGCCCATATCTCGTCCGAAACACCGTCTTCGGAACGTCGGACTCCCTCACCTGAGTTGATAATACCCGGATCTTAAATCAATCTTCGAGAAAACCGCAGCCCCTTGCAATTGATCAAATAAATCGTCTATACGAGGCAAAGGATATTTGTTCTTAATGGTTACTTTGTTCAGCTCACGGTAGTCGATGCACAAACGTAGTGAACCATCCTTCTTCCTCACGAAAAGAACAGGCGCGCCCCAAGGTGAAGCGCTCGGTCTGATGTACCCTTTTTCCAGAAGTTCTCCCAACTGAGTCTTCACTTCCTTCATCTCGGAAGGTGCCTTCCGATAAGGTGCTTTAGAAATCGGAGCCGCATCTGGATCTAAGTCCACGGTAAATTCTATATCTCGATCTGGCGGTAATCCTGGGAGGTCATCCAGAAAAACATCGGGATACTCATTAACAATCGGAATCGAAGAGAAATCGACTTCATTTACTTCTGTTTTCAAGGCATAACACCAATAGCCCGTACAACCTTTATTCAAAAGTTTTACGGCCTTCATGGCACTGATAAGTAACTTGGATTGGCCCGACTTACGTCCCAAAAATGAGTACTCAGATCCGTCTTTAGTCATCATGGTGATAACCTTGGTACGGTAATTCATAATCGCTTGGTGACTATCAAGCCAATCCTCGCCGAGGATCACGTCCTCGCCTTCCATATCAACTACAATCAGATTCGACAACCATTCCATACCGGATATAATCACCGGAAAATCTCTAATCTCCCGGTTTCCCACAATTCTATCCCTGCTAGGCAGTTTCACGATGAAGGGATTGCAAGCAGTCAAACAAGTTATATTCAAACGGCGTACACACTCCAAAGAAATAAAAGAATGTGTAGCACCCGTATCAAAAAATACACGGACTGGATAAGATAAAATATGAATGGTACCTGAAGCCACTGCCACGTTGGGTTCGTCTGTTCGACGCCTCTCATAAACTTGTATTTATACCGAACCGACGCTAGAGTTTCCCACTCCAGCGTTCTGACCCCGTCCCCGGCCTCTGCCGAAATTCTGTTGAGGTTGACCAAAAGATTTCCGCTGATTTATACCTTGGTCAAGTGGTGTTGGGGCAGAAACCCGAGTGTCCAAAGTCTGATTCGGATCAGAACAATAAGCCGCTCTATGTACCAACTGTCCCCATGTGTGACACTTCAATGGTGGAAAGTTGCATTCCGAATTAACGAGGCCTGGACGGCCACAATTATAGCAAGTCACCGTGCGATTCGTGGTACCCGGAGTAGGACGGTAACCCCTCTTTCCTTTATTAGAACGTGACGACTGTCCGGCAGAACGATTAGTCGTCTGTGACCTTTGAAAGTTGCCACCCGTAGAGCCAAAAAAATTTCCCGTGACTTTCTGCTTCTTCGGTTCTTCAGCGGTATCGTTGTCGGGGTTTAACATATCATGGGCTAAAGCTCTGTCCTGATACTCTTTCAGTGTGGTACAAGCAAATCCGGCCATGTACCGCCGTAAGTCTAAATTCATCCGCATATCAAAATAACGGATCTTATCACGCTCGTTACGCACTTGATCCTTCACATGGATCAATTGTTGGTTGTACTCTATGATCGCCTGCGAAACGGGAATATCTTGTGGTTTAGCCTCGAAAAAGGCTCGGATTCTGCCCTCTCGCACCGGCCAAGGACAAAACTCGGCCTCCAAAAGCTCCTTAAATTCATCCCACGTGGCAATACGATCCTGTGGCTTGATGACCTTCCACCAGGTAGCGGCCTACTTAGTGAGGAAATACTGAGCAATCGGTACTTTCCTCACTTCGGGGCAATCAACCGCCTCGAAAATCTTTTCCAATTCCGCTAGCCAATCTTCCCAGCTTAACGGGTCTGTGGCACCGCCAAACTGTGGAGGGTGCATACGGATTACATTCTGAAGTAAGGCATCCGTGTTTGGGTTCGGATTATTCAGCTGAACGGTTTGGGCTAAAATGGTCATCTGAGTAGCCAATTGTTGAAGTGCATTCGCAACTCCAACGTCCGCGTTGTTCCCCTGGCCGTTCGGTCGTCGTCGACTTTCGGTGTCGATGCACCGAGTTCGACAAGCCGGGGTTGGTCGACCCGCAGAAGGCCCGATGGAAACGGCGTGCCACATTCTCTTCCTCGTCCACGGCCACGACCACGGCCACGGCCCCTACCAGCTGACATACTGAAGAACACATAAGGCACGTAACTACAGTTCAATCGCACGTCATTAAGGTGATCGATTCTCAAGAATACCAATAAAAAGAAGCATAACGAATAAGGAAACACCAAAAGAGTAAGAGGTCTTACAAGTACCGGTCGCACTGTGATGATGGCGGAGTAGTGATACTGTGGACAAATGACGACTCATTCGACCCAAAAGACCGACAGCCTAGGTATCCATAGACCGAAGCTCTGATACCATATTCTGTAACACCCCCAAGTTATTCATGGAATATTACAGCGCTGTAAGCCCCTCCGTGGGACCCACAAGGCTAAACATACGCGGAACTATAGATTTTGACCGAGAAGGTCTAAATACAGTGGAATGAAGAATAATACAAAGGGTATTCAAAACATAACCAATGTATCCAAGGACATCACAACACAAATCAATACCTCGGCAAACACAGGCCGGAACATCAAGGAAAATGGAAAACAATACTCGAGTATTCAATAACCATTCCAGTACAACAACACTGAATGGAAAACTCAAAACATAACTGGAGGAAAGACACAGTATCACACTTGCCCACCATCTTCATGCCGACCCGATACCTGCTTGTTCGCTCTCCTGGAACCTGAAATACATAAAAAGTATTTCCCCCATAAAGGGGTTAGCCGTCGAATAGCTAGTGCAAGTATATCAAGTATGAAACACAATACTCCTCGACAATAAAGTAAATGTAACCGTCAATTCATCAATTCAAGACTAGTATTCCGGAATAACTAAATCTCATGGCATCGCATCAATACGTATATGAATACCGTGGAACCGCACCAGAGGCTACGGAACCCTCAGGGGACCTATCGGCCCGCCCCAGAGTGGTTCGTTCATATCATCCGTGGAATCGCACCAGAGGCTATGAAACCCTCAGGGGACCCGTCGGCCCGACCCAGAGTGGATAGAAATAATCATGCCATTAATATTTCATACTTTCAAAGTCGAGAACGCACATTCATAAATATATACTTGCCTTTGAGACATCGATCAATCGAACGGAAAAACTGTATCAGTTCGGTAGGTCCGAGAACGCGGTTCCAGCACCTAAACGATTCTCAAGGAATATGATAATCAATTATCCATACTCAAATTACACGAAGAAATTCCCGAAACCCGTCTACGATTCATGAAAATACACGGATAAACAACTAGAGGTTGGAAAATTGCTCAAACTCCCAAAAGTCCGAAAACGGCACAATCAAATCCGTAAAATTATAGGAAAAGCATGCATACGGTATAGATACATCATAATCTCAAGGTTCTCAAGCTTCAAATCGGATAAATCGGACGAATCTACGAAAAACCCCAAAATCCAACACAATATTCAAAGTGTTCTTGAATAATCTTTCAATAATCCAATGAATAATCAAACATGCCCATAATCATGCGTATATCACTTCATACAACATGCTCTTAACACCCAAAACATCATTACTCAATACAAAATTGAAATTCAAGATGTTGAAGAAATTACCTCTTGAAGATCCAAGCACTATGATCCGAAGAATACGCGTTAGATCGACTATCCGAGCTTCACGATCGAAAGGAAATGAAGGAAATCAAACCCTTAAGTGATGGATGATGAAAAGTTCCTCCCCTAAAGCTCTCTATCTCGCAGGTAGAAGAAAAAAATGGAGAAATGAGGTGAACTCGCTCAGCAAAAGCAGCAATTATAGAGTTGACTGCTCTGTGTGCCGCGGCTCAGCCGAAGTGTGCCGCGGCACACGCCCAAAAACTACTCCCAGGGCTCGGCAGTGTGCCGCGGCCCGGCCGACATGTGCCGCGGCCCGGACGGGTGTGCCGCGGCAGTGACTCGGCAGTGTGCCGCGGCCCTGCCGGCATGTGCCGCGGCACACAGTACAGGCTGCTCGGCCAAAAACTGGAAAATGTGTGTGCCGCGGCCCACACCCCCTTGGGTCCTAAAATGAAGAAAAATGACCCGGGTAGAGAATAAAAGCAATAGGACTCAATATCTGGGAAACAATAACATGAAATGGAAGTACGGAAACCCCAAAACGGTGGTTCCTAGCAATGATTACAAGGGTTCGCCTAACCAAAACACAATTTGAACAATGAGGAGATTTGAAATGACATGAATTTCAACCGGGTATTACAGGTACGGCTGTCTTGGGAAAAGAATAGTGTATTCGGCCCCGCCTATTTAGATTTTGCTAAGCTTATGGAGGGGATGGCCAGACCATGTCCTGAATTTGATTTCGAAGCGTATTCCGCCACCCACCCCTATGAGCACGTGAAGTGGACGTCATTCCGGGCCGCGCACCATTCTTTTTGGACCCTTGGACAGATCCGGAGTTCGGCGACCAGGAAAGATTTGCTTCGTTGGAGGGAGAAATTCCACATTCCTTCTGATGTTTCATTGCACGTTCCCTCGGAGAACGAACGTGCCGACTAGCCTCCTGAGGGTATGTCGCTGTCAATGAAATGATCCTGGAGGCCGGATTGCGGTTTCCCTTGCCGTTCGCCGTGTCGTATTTGCTTATCGCCTGGAATGTGGCGCCGCTTCAGTTGACGTCGAACGCCTGGCTGCAGATTATCAGCACCTTGACATTGTTCGGCGGTCATCGGCTGTTTCGTTTGCCTTCTGCGCTGGAAATGAACTATCTTTTCAAGCTGACCATGCATAAGGGATCAGTCGGAGGCTACCATATCCAAGGTCGCCTGGGTAGGGTGGTCCTTGGGGTGCCGAACAAGGTTCGGGGCGACCTGACAAAGTGGTGCTGGGTCGGCGGAGCATGGAAGTCGGCATCGAGCGAAAAGCCTGAGGAAGAGTTGGATATCCCCACCAATTTTCGGGAGAGGAATCCGAGTAAGGGTTTCAACTCTCCCTTTCTTTGAATACACCTTGAACTGATCTAATTTGGTTTTCTTTTTGCAGGATCCCTTGTTCCAGCGATCGGTGATCTCCCCTTTGATTTCTTGATCGTCTGGGAGCGAATTCGTACCTTGCCGGACTCCTACATCGACGTTCACTCAGCTGGACACAAACTTCATCGGTTGGGAGATCGACTGTTTTTCTACCCTCGCCACTTGAAGGAACCGGGTATGGATTTTTATTTTCTCTTTCCTGCATGACGATCGTCTGATTGAAGTAGACGTCTAACTTGTCTGAATTTCTTTTTTGATAGAGATTCATTTTCCTCGCTACACCGAGCCACCGCAAGAGATCGCAATGTCGAATCCCAGTCTGTTGGGTCGCCTTCACCAGGGAAAGAAGACGGGCCGTGCCCTTGCGACGACGTCTCGTCCTGTCCCTGCGGTGAGGCCTGCTTCTGTGCCGGTCGTCGAGCCGGAAGTTCAGGAGGGAGAGCAACTCCAACGCAACTGCAAGAGGCGGAGGCCGGAGGAGTCCCTGCCGACTGCTGTGGTAGATGTGTCTATTTTGGAGCCGCCGGTTGCCGCGGCTCCTATCTTAGCTGTTCCGATGGTGGAGGGATCCGGCTCCAGGTCCTCGACCGGCTTCCTGAAAATGGCGGCGATCGCCAAAGCTGAAACTCCTCGGGGCAAACCCTATTTTGGCCGCGACCCCGAGTTGGTCAACAGGTAAGACCGATTTGGCCTTTTCTGAGTTGGGCTTATTTGTTCAAGGCATATGCTGACTCCTTTGTCCCCATTTATTTGCGTTGCAGGATCCGTCTTGCCGATTCGGACATCTCGCCGATGGTGCTGGACTTCTTGGCGAGCAAGTCTCCTCGCCAGTCCCTCGAAGTCCCTGCTTACGTCTCCCGGGCCATCACTTCTCTGCCTAAGGCTTGGACGACCGATCTCGACGCGATTGCACGTCGGTGGTCTAGAGATGCCATGCCGGCGACCATCGCCCTGACTCTTCAGGCGGCGACGATGGTCGTCCAAGCCGCCAAGGATTATGAGGGTTGACCTTCTAATGCTCGCCTCCATCAAGATCTTGAGGCCGCTTAGAGCAAGAACGTCGACTTCGCCAATCGGATAGCGGCCATGGAGAAGGAGCACTTAGAGGCGGCCAAACGAGCCAAGCAGGAACTTGATCGGATGAAGCAGGAGCTTAGTCGGTCCAAGGAAGTGGCCGATCGGTCCCGCGACCAGATAGCGGAAGCTCGCCGGATGCATGCGGCCTCACAGGAGGAGGCGACCGGGCTGAAGGCGACATTGGATCGTCTCAACGGCGAGCTGTAGAAGGCGAAGGGAGAGCTGGAGAAGGCGAAGGGAGATCTGGCCGCCAAGGTGGTCGAGCTTACGGATGCTGAGAAGACGACCGCGGATTTGAAGGGGCAGATAAAGGTGATCGAGATCGATCCCTACCTTAACATGGCATACGTCGGCGAGTTCGCCTACTATATGGCCTATGTTGACACTGTCCGAGCTTGTAAGAAGGTAGGGATCGAGGTCGGTCCTGTGATGGAGTGCTTCAAGGCCTACGCACTCGAGCATCCTTTGCATCCGGAATTTTCCCTGTCGATCCTCGACCTCACCGACTTGGGGATCGACTTGAGTTGGTATCTTTTTCTGGATAAGTTGATTTATCCTGAAGTCGATGAGGGAGCGTGCACCGATCCGCCCGCTGGGGGCGAAGGCCATCCGGGGGGAGCCTGAGTAATTTTTGTCTTCTTTCGCTTGTAATTTTCTGTTTTTCTTTCTTCTACTGCCTTCGGGCCTGAATGTACCAATATTTTCGGATGGAATAAAATACTCCTTTATTGTATCCGATTCTTTATGAGTACGATCGTCTCTGAATGTTTGCAAGTGACTTTATACAAGTGTTTGCATAATTGCACCTGATGTTTTGTTCGCTCGATTGACTGTTTGAATGTTTGAATGGATCCGAATGTATTGGTGTACTCGAAAATTCTTACTTGTAAATTTCTTGAATAGAGCTGATCGTCGTGTGTGTTTTTCAACGAAGCCGATCGTGTATGGTCCTTTCCTTCTGGTCGCATTTAGGAATAGCTCCACTTCTTTGCCCCTTGTTTTTGTTTACTTAGTGTAAGTAAGGGAGCGAAAATAGTATGTCTTGGTGAGCTATCTTCAGTTTTGCCGATCCTTTGAGGGAGGACGACTGTGTGCACGGTCGCTGAGTTTGATGGACCGATCTCCATAACCGTGTCTTTATGTGCGAGGGACTGTCCCGCGACTCACTTTTTTGTTAGGGTCCTCCGTGAGGCTGCGCCTGCCTTGTGTTTAAACGAAAGGCGAGCGGTCTTGGTCTGGAGGAGTCCTTGCACGGGGCGTCGTCGGTTTATTTGACTTCACCTCCATGGCTTGTTGGCACTTTTCAACCTCGGATCGTCATGTTAGATGACGACCCTCGTCGGTATACGTTGTAATGGGGTAGGGACGCGCCGCCTTGTTCGGGTACATCATGTTAGATGATGTACTTTGAGGGCGTGCGAGCGTGTACACGGATTTAATTGGAGGGTCCTTCGGCTACGCTCGCCTAGTATTTAAACGAAGGGCAAGCGATCTCAGCTCAAAGGAACCTTGCATGGCCGAAGATGTTGGTTCCATCGACCTCCAGGACCACGGCTGCACTTTTCTTCCTCGGATCGCCATGTTAGATGACGAACCTCGACGGTATACGTTGTGCTTGGAGGGTCGATCGCTTGCATAGGTCTGTTAAGTTTAGACGATGACCTCTTATAATGCGAGCGAGTCATCCCCTTTTTAGTTGCTCGTTTCCATCGAGGCGAATCATATAAATGGGACATGGAAATCTCATTATACTCTTTGTAAGTTGGGTAACTGATATTGAATACAAAGTTTTCACTGGTAGTATTTCTTTAAATGTATGGTGTTCCAGGGATATTGGTCCGGAGTGCCGTCAGGATGTTCAAGTTCGTAGGCTCCCCTACTTAGCCATTTAGATACCCTGAAGGGGCCTTCCCAATTTGGGCCAAAGACTCCAGTGTGGGTCTGGACCTTTTTGAGGACTAGGTCGCCCACTTGGAAACAACTTTCCTTGACCTTACAATTGAAGAACTTCTCGGATCTCTTTTTATGGATTGTGTTCTTCATTTCCGAGGTCAGTCGCCGTTCTTCGAGCATGTCTAAATCGATTCGTCGGGCCACATCATTGTCCGTCATCATCTCTTGTTCAGTTCGGTGGATGAGGACGGCGATCTCCGAATGGATCACGGCTTCTGTTCCAAAGGCGAGGGCGAATGGGGTTTCGCCGGTTGAGTATCGGGTCGTCGTTCGATATGACCACAAAACATCTGGAAGCTCGCTCGCCCATCGTCCTTGCCTGGATTCGAGTCGTGCTTTGATTGTATGTTTGAGGATCAGTTTCTGACCTCTACTGCCCGTTAAATGCATGGGTGGTAAGGGGCCGAGAACAACTTTTTGATTCCTCACTTCTCGCAGAATTGCATGACTTCCAAACCGTCGAATTGCTTTCCGTTGTCGGAGATCATAGCCTGGGGCAGACCGAATCGACATATGATGTTCTTCCAGATGAACTTGATTACTTGTTCTTGGCCGATCTTGTTGAGTGGCTCGGCCTCGACCCATTTTGTAAAATAATCGACCCCTACGATGGCAAACTTGCAACCCCCAGGTGCCATCGGCAAGGGACCTATGAGGTCGATGCCCCATTGGGCAAATGGCCATGGGCTGTACATTGAGGTGAGCTGCTCGGGGGAGAGCTTGATGTTTGGGCCCATCACTTGACATCTGTGACACGATCTGGCATAGGCGATCGCATCTTTTTGTAGTGTAGGCCAGAAAAACCCTTGCCTGGTCGTCTTGAGGATGAGAGCTCGCCCGCCAGCATGGTTTCCACATATCCCATCATGGATCTCGGCTAAAACGAGCCGACCTTCCTCCGGCGCGATACACTTAAGAAGAGGGAGGCTGAAAGCTCGCTTGTAAAGCCGGTCGTCCAATAGGGTGTATCTGGTCACACGGAGCTTTAGCTGACGAGCTTTGACACGGTCGCCAGGGACCGTTCCGTCCTTTAAGTATTTAATGAACGGAGTCATCCAGTTCTCTTCGGCGATGGTAACTGCGGTTACCAGGTTTCTGTCGATCTCCGGCTTTGCTGATTTTGTGATTTGGATGTTGGAGAAATCGGACACCCCATCTGATGATGCTAGTTTGGATAGGGCATCGGCCTGGGAATTGTGCTCTCTCGGTACTTGTTCGATTAGCACTTCCTCAAATTTCGTGCACATTTCGGCGACCAATTCTTGGTATTTGACCATCTGTTCGCCGCGCACCTCATATTCTCCCTTGACTTGGTTCATGACCAAGAGGGAGTCCATGAATATATGGAGGCGACGAACATCAAGGGCGAGGGCTAGATCGAGCCTGCCTACCAAGGCTTCGTACTCGGCTTCATTGTTGGTCGCACGAAACCCGAAACGCATGGCATTTGTGAAACTTTGTCCGTTGGGGCTAATGAGGACAATCCCTGCCCCTGCTCGTGAGTTGGTCGCCGAGCCATCCACGTACAGCTTCCAGGTAGGGCGGCCAATCTGGGTCGGACTGTGAGGGAATGTTAATTCCACCACGAAGTCTGCCAGAGCCTGGCCTTTGATTGCTGTGCGAGGAGCGTATGTGATACCGTATTGGGTGATCTCCAGTGACCACTTGAGGAGTCGCCCGTTGGTGTCCAGTCGGTGTAGAACTTGCCTTAGAGGGAGAGTTGTCAGAACCTCCACTTGATGTTCGAAGAAGTAGGCTCTTAGCTTGCGAACACTCATGACTAGAGCGTAGGCGATCTTCTCCAGAGGTGTGTATCGCGTTTCCGCGTCGTGGAGCGCTTGACTAACGAAGTAGATCGGCAAGTGGACTTGTCCCTCCGCTCGCACCAAAACAGCAATCAGTGCGACCTCCGAGGCCACCAGGTAAAGGAATAGTTTCTCGTCGGGGATCGGCTTTTCCAAGAATTGGGGGTTAGATAGATACTCCTTGATTTTGGCGAACGCTATTGGACTCTCCTTCGTCCATGCGAACTTCTTGTTCTTTATGGTTGCGAAGAAAGGCTTGCTTTTATCCCCGAGCCGAGATATGAAAGGTAACACCCCCAAAATATCTTGAAGTATTACAGTGCCGTGAATCCCACGTGGGACCCACAAGGCTAGTTAGAAAAATAGGCATTTTAAGAAAATCGCGATAAAACATTAAATTCAAGGTTTACATAACGTGAGTCGAAAGATTTAAGGAAAAATGTAATTTGAAGTCCAATTATTACACAACAAAAGTTTTTCCAAAGAAAACGATTTATTCCAATTTAAGCAGCGGCTATAGATAATTCCAACACCACTCAAGTCTGACTGGACCCTTCGGGAATGTCCTGCACATGATGAACAATTTTACCTGGTACGACGAGTCATACCAGGTAACCAGGGTCAGAGAATGCATACCAAATAACAACTACTAACAACGATATGTGTCATCTTTACAATCACAGTATCTAGTAATCACAGGGAATATTTCATCACTCAACCGACGTTGTCTCCCTCTTTTATCACATAAGCCCCAAGGTCGCAATCAAGGGTCACGGAAGTATCCACACGGGAATACCCCGGAACATAGGCGCCCAATTCGGGTCTTACCCCCTAACACATTTCCACACGGGTACCATACAGGTTTTATCCCCAACACATCGGCCCATTTATAACATCTTTAGAGAAAGACAAACGTTGGCATTTTATCAAAATGGCACGTACGCACATACGGTATAACATTGATATTAGAAAGTTCTCGAGCAAGATTTCACTTGCCTGTGATCCGATAGTAGGTGCTTTATGATAACGGAGTCCCCACGCCCTCTCGAGCTTAACCTAGCCACGAAATATCCGATTAACACCTCGTACGGATTACAATGAATAAAACTAGTCTCCCTTTCCTAATCGGATTCCTAGTGTAGTTTGATCGTCGATATAAGTATCGTTTCTAAGTTTTAACGTATTGCGTACCATTATCCCGTTCAATCCTATAATTAACATTAGGTATATCGATTTACTCAAGAAGATAATCCTATCATTCCTCGGTTGTCAACGAATTATTATGGCGTAATCGAATCTTATGCCTTCTAATTCAATTCTATATTCCGAATACTACAATCGACGGATTCTATTGCACAATAACTTTGGTGGTTTGATACCCAATATTGATTATACTATTGAATTGTTTTCCTTAGTTTGCTCAGTGTCAAAAATCACAAGGTAAGGGTGACTACGAACAATGGAACATACGGTGACGGATTACTACTAATTTTCCCACAATTGATTCGTCAAATTTTACATTCCTATCGATGATTTGAAGTGAAATTTCGTATGATAGATATGATTTGCATGAAACGAAACATATGAGAAGCGATAATTCCGGTTACTACAATTCCATCCGACAAGATTGTCTACAAAGTTTAGCAAAAATCTACCCAGTACCCGCAATCTAATAAGTATAAATAAGAAAGCATCGAAGATATAACTCCAGGGATTGGTGGCTTACCTTATTGGAAGAAGAATAATGAAGATAGTTGACGGATTCACAAGAACTACGAGGGGAACGAGAAGTGACTTGAACGACTTGAATAATCTTCACCGGAGCTCAAGAATCCACCTCCTCAATGTTAATTCAAGTGTATAAGAGGCTTAAGAACCGGGTATAGGGCTAGGAATTTCTCCAAGTGTGATAGTTTGTGATGTTGGGTCGTGCAAATGAAGAAGGGGATTGCCATTTTATAAAACTTGGTTTTGGTAACGTACGTTAAAGATAAGAGTGTTACGTACGTAAGGTGTATTACTTACGTAACAGTGTAATGACAACGTACGTAAAGAACTCACTGCCCGAAATGTGCCCAAGTGTTACGTACGTTAAATTTGGGACATAACGTACGTAACGAATAGTTGACTCGTTTGTCCTCTAGCCCGCCGAAAGTAACTCTGTCCGTGTCAAAAGAAAGGTTCTGGTCGGGAGACCGACCCACCCGTTACGTACGTAATATAGCTACCCTAACGTACGTAACAATCGAAATATAGCGTACGTTAGGCATGAGTTATAGCGCGCGTTAGACGAAACATTAACGTGCGTTAGACATAAACTCTTTAGCCTCATACCACATTCTAACCATCTCGGGGTGACCATCCCTTCCACTCATCAACAATTATCGGGGAACAAGACGTTGGCCACCGTCATATTCGCACCGACGATCGTCCTACGGCGTCAAGGCGTGTCACCCCCGTTTCATTCACATCATACAATTATATAGCACTTAATGGAATACATAAATAGAAATGACGTCACATTACCAAACATTCACACAGTACAAAGTAATCAAGCATGGAATATCGGAGGTCTTACATATCACCCCTCTTAAAAATAGTTTCGTCACGAAACCTAAGAAAATAACTCGGGATGACTCTCCTTCATGCTCGACTCGGTTTCCCAAGTCGCTTCTTCCGTGCCGTGGTGCGACCATTAAATCTTCACGAGGGGTATGGCTTTATTTCTTAACATCTTCACACGCCGATCCAAAATGGCGGTCGGTATCTCTGTAAAGGTAGTGTCATCGGAAATTTCCACTTCTTCGAAATTGAGCTTGTGACTCGGGTCATAGACATACTTCCTTAACTGGGAGACGTGAAAAACGTTATGCACTCCATCCAGATGCGTCGGTAGAGCTAATCGATACGTGAGTTTCCCTACTCAGTCCAATATCTCAAACGGACCTATAAATCTCGGGCTTAACTTGCCCTTCTGGCCGAAATGCCGGATACCTCGCATAGGTGATACTTTGACCCAAACATGATCCCCAACCATAAATTCTAACGGTCGCTGTCGGTTTTCGGCATAAGATTTCTACCGGCTCTGCGCGGCTAGCATGTGTTTTCGAACGATAGAGATCTTCTTAATGGACTCCTGGATAAGATCCAACTCGCTAACCGTGGTGTCGGAGGCATCATCCCAGCATAACGGTGACTTGCATCTTCGCCCATACAGGGCCTCGAATGTGCCATGCCTATGCTTGCATGCCAGCTGTTGTTGTACGAGAACTCCACTAACCCCAAATGTCTAGCCCAATCCTTTCCCCAATCGAGCACGCATGCCCTCAACATATCTTCCAAGGTTTGAATCGTACGCTCGGTCTGTCCATCTGTCTGAGGATGATAAGCCGTGCTAAAGTGTATTTGGGTCCCCATAGCTTTATGGACGGCTTTCCAAAAACGAGACACATATCTGGTGTCCCTATCCGAAATGATGGATGAGGGAACACCATGTAGCCTTACGATCTCTCTGATGAAAATGACGGCCGGTACTTTCTGTCCGGTTGTCTCTTGAATAGGAATGAAATGTGCTGATTTTGTCAATCGATCAACAATGACCCAAATCGTATCCTTTCCTCCCACCGCCGTAGGTAGCTTAGTGACAAAGTCCATTGATATGCTCTCCCATTTCCACTCCGGGATGGGTAGGGGTTGCATAATTCTGGCTGGTCTGCGGTGTTCAATTTTTACTTGTTGGCACGTCATACATCGGGCGACGAACCTAGCAACTTCCCATTTCATATTCTTCCACCAAAAACTTTGTCGCAAATCTTTGTACATCTTGCTTGCTCCGGGGTGAATAGAATAGGGAGTGGAGTGCGCCTCTTTCAGTATAGTTTGCTTCAGCCCGTCATTCGGTGGAATACATATCCTGTTCTTGAACCTCACCAAATCACCCTGAATCTTATAGTCGGAAACATCTCCTTCCTCGATTCTTGCACCAATCGCACGTAATTCCGGATCTTCCATCTGTGCTAGACGTATCTCATCTAGTAAGAACGAAAGTATATTGATTGAGCATAATTGTCCCTGCCTACGTTGTACCCATACTTCGGTGTTGCTTCTCCTGATATCTTGCTGCAGTTTGGGCTGAAATGTTATGCTGGATACCATTACCTCTTGTGTAGTTTTCCGACTAAGAACATCGGCTACCACATTGGCTTTTCCGGGATGATAGGAGATTTCCACATCGTAGTCCTTGATTAGCTCCAACCAACGCCTCTGTCTCATGTTTAATTCTCTCTGCGTGAAGATATATTTCAAACTCTTATGATCCGTGAAAACTTTACAAGTAACTCCGTAGAGATAGTGCCTCCAAATCTTGAGGGCATGCACTACCGCGGCTAGCTCCAAGTCATGTGTCGGGTAATTTACTTCGTACGGCTTCAGTTGTCGGGATGCGTACGCAACGACTCTGCCATTCTGCATGAAGACACACCCTAGTTCATGCTTGGATGCATCCGTATATATAATGAATCCTACATGCCACCTGTGGTAACACTAGTCTTGAGGCGATGGTTAGCTACTCTTGAGCTCGTCGAAGCTCTTACGCGATCTGCAGTCCATACAAATTTGGTGCTCTTTCTCAGTAGGTTCGTTAACGGTCGGGCGATACAGGAAAAAGCCTCGACGAATCTTTGATAGTAACCCGCCAGTCCTAGGAAGCTCCTAACCTCTTTGACATTCTTCGGCGGTTCCCAACTCGTTATTGTCTCGATCTTTTGTGGGTCGACCTTGACACCTTCTGCCGAGACAACATGTCCAAGAAAAATTACCTCCGGCATCCAGAATTCGCACTTGGACAGTTTCTCCTAAAGTTGGTGTTGCCTTAACACGCTCAGCACTTGCCTCAAATGTTCCTCGTGTTCCTATCGGCTTCGAGAATATATCAGGATGTCGTCGATAAAAACCACCACGCATTTATCGAGGAAATCAATCAAAACTCTATTCATCAGTTCCATGAAAATGGCTGGGGCGTTAGTCAACCCGAATGATACCACGATATACTCGTAATGCCCATACCTCGACCGAAATGCAGTCTTGGGTATATCTTCCTCCCGAATCCTCAAATGGTGATATCCGGACCGTAAATCGATCTTTGAAAACACGACTGCCCCTTATGGCCCGATCCAAGAGGTCATCAATTCTTGGTAGTGGATAACGATTCTTGATAGTAACCTTATTCAGCTCCCTGTAGTCGATGCACAAGCGTAGAGAGTTGTCTTTCTTCTTAACGAAAAGTACCGGCGCGCCCCACGGCGAGGTGCTTGGGCGGATAAACCCTTTCTCCAACAGATCTTCGAGCTGTATCTTTAATTCCTTCATCTCGGCCGGTGCCATCCTGTAAGGAGATTTGGAAATAGGTCTCTTCCCCGGCTCGAGTTCAATGGAAAGGTCAACTTCTCGGTGCGGTGGCAGCCCTGGTAGTTCATCAGGAAAAATGTTTGGAAACTCATTCACTACTGGAATGTTTGTGATTGCAAGTTGTGAAGTGTCCTCTCGAAGAACATAACACCAATAGTACTCACTTCGAGAGCTACAGGAGGCTTCTGATGCGATAATGCTGAGAGACTCTTTCGTACTAAAGTGTTCACGTCCGCTGATGACATGTGTGGTACCGTCATGAGCCGAAATGGAAATAGTCAAGTGGTAGGTATCCAAGATCATTTTGTGCAATGGCATCTAGTCCATACCTAATATGATATCTTCATTCTGGAGCGGAAAGACCATAAGATTAGCGGTCCAACTATGATCGTTGATGCTGATCAGACAGTCTCGAACCTTTTGATCGCCGCTTAATCTACTACCCTCGGGTAGTTTAACAGTAAAGGGCTCACAAGGTACACAAACAAGATTTAAGCGTTCAACACATTCCACGGATATAAACGAATGGGTGGCTCCGGTATCAAATAGTACATGCACTGGCTGAGAGTTAACAAGAAGAGTACCTGAGATAGCTGGTGCAGACTAACCATCCGTAGCTCTCAGCTCAAATACACGAGACGGCACTGACTCCGAAAAGGACGAGGTACCTCCGCCGCGCCCACGGCCTCGTCCGGCACCGTGCAGTGGTGGTTAGTTCTGGTGAGATGGAGCTCGGTAGTTGGAAACAACAGGCGTCCTAGGGGATTGCACAGAGCCTTGTTGACTTGGTTGCGAAGCTGGGCTCTGAGTGGAATTGGCCCGCCAGCAGTAACGAGACATGTGTCCACTCTTTCCGCAAGTAAAACATTTGGTAGCCGTCTTCTGACACCGATCCTTAGTATGCCCGGTCATGCCACAATTGAAACAGTCCCTACGATAAGGCCGATAAGATACACCCTTCTGTTGGTACGAAACTGCCGACTTAAAAGAAGATGCGGGCCCCGAATTCGTTTTGTTGTTGCTCCCAGGTTGAACTGATGTCTTCTGCTTCTTCGAGTTATGCCCGATGTCGGTATTAACAACTGTACTGGCATATGTTGTAACTACGTCTTCGTACGCTCTCAGGGTCGTGCAGTGAAATCCGGTGGCATAGCGCTGTACATCCTCCGGTAACCTCTATGCAAGATGGCATATTCGTTGATCTTCTGATGGAACCATCTGGGAGATGTAACTAAGCTCGGTTCGATAGGCCCGAATGATCTCTGGTACTGGCATGTTCTGAGGCCCGGCACTGAAAAAGTCTCGTGCACGAGCGGTTCGGGCTGATCTGGGAAAGTACTCGCTCCGTATTAGTCGGGCAAATTCGGTCCACCCGACCACTCGGTCTTCTGGCCTGTAAGTCCTCCACCAACGTGCAGCAGTGTCACGGAGTTGATTAATTCCGAATGGCACCTTTCTGTTTTCTGGGCATCCGATTACTTCGAAGGCAGTCTCCATTTCAGAAATCCAGTCGTCCACGTGTTTCTCTCCTGTTCCGTCAAATAATTGAGGCCTAGCCTTCAGCATCTCTCCCAACCATCGATCTCTTCGTGCGTTTTCTTCCACATTGATGACCGGTATCCGTTCCGCCTGATTGACCTAGGCAATTCCCATGGCGATAGCCTGGGCAAGGGCCTGAACAAAAGCTGGGTCCATGCCCCCCGGGTTGTTATTCTGGCATTCCACCTCCTGATCGTTTTGATTAACTGGTGGCGGCTGGCCCCCAGCAGGATGGGTCTCGGCAGTGTTCCCGTCCTCATTGTGGTTTGCCGCTGAACCCTGAGCATCAATCACCATCCTCCTAGCTCCTCGGTGTGCCATCACTAACGGTATTAATCTAAAGCCAGTTCCACGCACGATTTACAATTAAATGTTGTACAAAAATAGAAACAAACACATATCACTTACTTGCATTCCCATGAGGAGTTTCGATCTCTTGGGGTGTTGGACTTTGAAAAAAAAATAGGAGAATGTTTATTCAAACCAGGAGTTTCTCTCTGATACCATTTTCTGTAACACCCCTAAACTATCTCGAAGTATTACAGTGCCGTGAATCCACGTGGGACCCACAAGGCTAGTTAGAAAAATAGGCATTTTAAGAAAATTGCGATAAAACATTAAATTCAAGGTTTACATAACGTGAGTCGAAAGATTTAAGGAAAAATGTAATTTGAAGTCCAATTATTACACAACAAAAGTTTTTCCAAAGAAAACGATTTATTCCAATTTAAGCAGCGGCTAGAGATAATTCCAACACCGCTCAAGTCTGACCGGACCCCTCGGGAATGTCCTGCACATGATGAACAATTTTACCTGGTACGACGAGTCATACCAGGTAACCAGGGTCAGAGAATGCATACCAAATAACAACTACTAACAACGATATATGTCATCTTTACAATCACAGTATCTAGTAATCACAGGGAATATTTCATCACTCAACCGACGTTGTCTCCCTCTTTTATCACATAAGCCCCAAGGTCGCAACCAAGGGTCACGGAAGTATCCACATGGGAATACCCCGGAACATAGGCGCCCAATTCGGGTCTTACCTCCTAACACATTTCCACACGGGTACCATACAGGTTTTATCCCCAACACATCGGCCCATTTATAACATCTTTAGAGAAAGACAAACGTCGGCATTTTATCAAAATGGCACGTACGCACATACGGTATAACATTGATATTAGAAAGTTCTCGAGCAAGATTTCACTTGCCTGTGATCCGATAGTAGGTGCTTTATGATAACGGAGTCCCCACGACCGCTCGAGCTTAACCTAGCCACGAAATATCCGATTAACACCTCGTACGGATTACAACGAATAAAACTAGTCTCCCTTTCCTAATCGGATTCCTAGTGTAGTTTGATCGTCGATATAAGTATCGTTTCTAAGTTTTAACGTATTGCGTACCATTATCCCGTTCAATCCTATAATTAACATTAGGTATATCGATTTACTCAAGAAGATAATCCTATCATTCCTCGGTTTTCACGAATTATTATGGCGTTATCGAATCTTATGCCTTCTAATTCAATTCTATATTCCGAATACTACAATCGACGGATTCTATTGCACAATAACTTTGGTGGTTTGATACCCAATATTGATTATACTATTGAATTGTTTTCCTTAGTTTGCTCAGTGTCAAAAATCACAAGGTAAGGGTGACTACGAATAATGGAACATACGGTGACGGATTACTACGAATTTTCCCACAATTGATTCGTCAAATTTTACATTCCTAGCGATGATTTGAAGTGAAATTTCGTATGATAGATATGATTTGCATGAAACGAAACATATGAGAAGCGATAATTCCGGTTACTACAATTCCATCCGACAAGATTGTCTACGAAGTTTAGCAAAAATCTACCCAGTACCCGCAATCTAATAAGTATAAATAAGAAAGCATCGAAGATATAACTCCAGGGATTGGTGGCTTACCTTATTGGAAGAAGAATAATGAAGATAGTTGACGGATTCACAAGAACTACGAGGGGAACAAGAAGTGACTTGAACGACTTAGATAATTTTCACCGGAGCTCAAGAATCCACCTCCTCAATGTTAATTCAAGTGTATAAGAGGCTTAAGAACAGGGTATAGGGCTAGGAATTTCTCCAAGTGTGATAGTTTGTGATGTTGGGTCGTGCAAATGAAGAAGGGGATTGCCATTTTATAAAACTTGGTTTTGGTAACGTACGTTAAAGATAAGAGTGTTACGTACGTAAGGTGTATTATGTACGTAACAGTGTAATGACAACGTACGTAAAGAACTCACTGCCCGAAATGTGCCCAAGTGTTACGTACGTTAAATTTGGGACATAACGTACGTAACGAATAGTTGACTCGTTTGTCCTATAGCCCGCCGAAAGTAACTCTGTCCGTGTCAAAAGAAAGATTTTGGTCGGGAGACCGACCCACCCGTTACGTACGTAATATAGCTACCCTAACGTACGTAACAATCGAAATATAGCGTACGTTAGGCATGAGTTATAGCGCGCGTTAGACGAAACTTTAACGTGCGTTAGACATAAACTCTTTAGCCTCATACCACATTCTAACCATCTCGGGGTGACCATCCCTTCCACTCGTCAACAATTATCGGGGAACAAGACGTTGGCCACCATCATATTCGCACCGACGATCATCCTACGACGTCAAGGCGTGTCACCCCCGTTTCATTCACATCCTACAATTATATAGCACTCAATGGAATACATAAATAAAAATAACGTCACATTACCAAACATTCACACAGTACAAAGTAATCAAGCATGGAATACCGGAGGTATTACATGAAATGGTTGAGGGCAGCCAGACAATCTGTGAGGCGTTGCACCTGCTTGACATTCCGTGGCTCCTGCATGTCGAGGATCGCCTGAATCTTGGTGGGGTTCGCCTCGATCCCCCTTTGGCTCATGATGTGCCCCAGGAATTTTCCGGAGCTCACCCCGAAGTTGCATTTCTTGGGGTTCAGTTTCATGTTGAACTTCTCGAGGATGGCGAATGTCTCGGCAAGGTCATTGAGGTGGTCTTCCTTCTTGAGGCTTTTGACCACGATGTCGTCAATGTAGACCTCCATGGTCTTGCCGATCTGATTGGCGAACATTCCGTTGACAAGTCGCTGGTAGGTTGCCCCTGCGTTCTTCAAGCCGAATGACATTTGGACCCAAAAGTATATGTCTTTCTTGTTGGTTTTTCTATGCATCGAATACAAAATAATCGGAGTAAAATTGCAGCGGAACAATAAACGTGAAAACCCAATTTAGGATCTCATGCAGTAATTTAATTGTTTAATTAAAGAGTTAATCGAATTACCTTAATCCGATTGAACAATTCTAGATCCGGACTAGAAGCAGATGAATATCTCCTTCCTCTTTTGGTGATCCACACACGAACAATTCCACAAGCCGGATTGCTAGATCCTTACGAATAATATTGATAAATAGTACAACACAAGTTCCTTACTAGAAGGATTGTACTATTGATCAAGATCAACTAAGGGAAGAGGGTTAGACGACCGACTTCGTTCTCCTACAGTATGAGGAAGAGGTCGACTTTTCTTCTTCTTGGAGAGGGAGGCGTTTTTTTGATTGAGTTCTTATGACAACTCCTTGTCATGGATCTCTTATTTATACTAAGTAATCCCTAGATTCAATAATCTAGTATTTGCTTAGTTGCCCCTCAACTTATTAAATAATACAATATATATAATATCCAATATTATATATATATTACTTATTATTTAATCTCCTTATTAATATAATATCCAATATTATATTTATTATTCCCAGTTGATATTTATTCCTACTTGTCTATAATTGTCGTACGTGCGACCCAAAAGGCTTATATTATGTTGGCAATTATTTAATACCTTATTAAATAATAAATCATAAGCGGCCTCTAGCAAGACATTATGATTACCCAAATAATATAAGTTAATAGTCCATTAAACCTTTTAACGTTTCAAATTCCTTTGTCACGCGATATCATATTTGAACTAAGTCATGGTGTCTGTCATACTTATTTATGTTCAAATGCTTTCTCGATCTTAAGTAGACTGATTGAATCAAATGACTCCTCATTTGAGCATGGCCATGCATTTCCTTCAGTCCTACTTATCGAGGAGCAATGAATATCTCTCTCACTTAAGAGAGGGACAAATCCCCATCTTGATTATTCATTGCCCTCTACATGACTCCCACTAATCCTGATCGCTAACCTTTATGATCACCATGTTTCAGATGACGTTGGATTACGTCAAGGCATAGCAGTTATCATGTTGGACTCTATGATAATCTCAGGTTCAAGGATTTATTGACATATTGTATTGAGATTCACTTATAACATTTCCATGTAGTGATCTCAATGCGGGTCGGTCCAGTATTAGTTCTCCGACCAATACCCATAAGATTGATCCATACCATATGCATAATCATCCGATGATTATCAATCAAACTTATACTAGTATATTAATAACTTGAGTCTCTACTCAACGCGATTTTACCAGGGACATTTGAATAATCTTATTATTCGTGAATAACTATTATTCGATTATTATAATATTAAAACAAGCACACATTATAATAATCAACGAGAAATAAATGATATCAAATAACTTTATTTAAATGTGACAATTACAAATCTAGGCACATCGAATGTCCTAGGGCACTATTCCAAACAATCTCCCACTTGCACTAGGACCATTCATTCATGACTTTTAGTCATATCGCTCTAGCATGCTTAACATGCTTTCCTTGTGAGAGAGGCTTGGTAAGTGGATCTGCAACATTCTCTTCCGTTGCTACTTTGCATATTATAATATCTCCTCGTCTGATGATCTCTCTGACTAAGTGATATTTTTTGAGTATATGTTTGGAATTATGATGGGACCTAGGCTCTTTAGCTTGTGCAATAGCACCATTATTGTCACAATAAAGGCTTATGGGACCCTGGATGGTTGGCACCACTCCTAGTTCGGTAACGAACTTCTTGATCCATACGGCTTCCTTAGCCGCATCCGATCTGCCAGTACTCGGCTTACATGTGAGAATCAGCAACCGTGCTTTGCTTGGAACTCTTCCAACTCACAGCACCTCCATTCAATACAAACACATAACCAGTTTGCGATTTGAAATCGTCTCTGTCGGTTTAGAAACTTGCATCGGCGTAACCTCTTACAGCCAGCTCGTTTCCCACCCCTCCATAAACTAGGAAATCATCCTTAGTTCTTCTCAAGTACTTTAGGATGGTTTTCACTGCTGTCCAGTGACTTTCACCTGGTTTCGATTGGTATCGACTTGTCATACTAAGAGCAAACGATACATCTGGTCGAGTACAAATCATGGCATACATGATCGATCCAATAGCCGAAGCGTATAGTGTCTTGCTCATACGGGCTCGCTCATCAGGAGTCTTAGGACTCTGAGTCTCACTCAGATGAATGCCATGTGACATTGGCAAGAGTCCTATCTTGGAGTCTTGCATATTGAACCTCTTCAATATTTTATTAATGTATATACTTTGACTCAGACCAATCAATCTCTTTGATCAATCTCTATAGATCTTTATCCCAAGAATGTAAGTAGCTTCTCCTAAGTCTTTCATTGAGAAACAACTTCCCAACCAAGTCTTGACTGTCAGCAAGGTGGGAATGTCATTTCCAATGAGTAATATGTCATCTACATATAAGACTAAGAAAACAACTATTCTCCCACTAACCTTCTTGTACACACAAGGTTCATCTTCATTTTGAATGAACCCAAACTCTTTGTGATTTCATCAAAACGAAGATTCCGACTCAGAAGCCTGCTTCAACCCATAAATGGATCTTTGAAGCTTGCAAACCTTTTTAGAATTTTCTGGATGAACAAAACCTTCAGGTTGTGTCATGTACACATCCTTGAGTAAGTTTCCATTAAGGAATGCTGTTTTGACATCCATTTGCCATATTTCATAATCATAGTATGCAGCAATGGCAAATAAAATTCTAATTGATTTAAGCATGACTACTGGCGAAAAGGTCTCATCATAGTCAACACCATGAATCTGTCTATAACCTTTTCCCACTAGTCTAGATTTATAGGCTTGCAGATTATCATCCATGTCTTTCTTCTTTTTATAGACCCATTTGCACCCAATGGTTTTAACACCCTCAGGTGGATCTATCAAGTTCCAAACTTGATTGTCATACATGGATTGCATCTCAGACTTCATGGCTTCTAGCTATTCCTCGGACTGCAGTCACAGGCGGCTCAGATAGGTACTAGGCTCATCATCTATGAGCGATGCATCATCATCCTCTGTTACGAGATAACCATATCTCTCAGGTTCATGTCGCATCCTATCAGATCTGCGTGGGAATTGTGTACTTTGAATGGGCTCTTCAACTGTTTGTTGAGCTTGTTCGGTTTCCATCGGTGAAGCGATGTCTTCTTGTGGTTCTTGAGTTTCCTCGAGAATTACTCTTCTCCCACTGTCTTTTTTGGAAATAAATTCCCTTTCTAAGAATACAGCATTTCGAGCAACAAACACTTTGTTCTCTGCGGGCTTGTAAAAGTAATATCCTTTAGTTTCCTTAGGATATCCCACAAATAAACATCTTTCAGATCTGGCTGCCAGTTTGTCAAACACTTGGCGCCTTACGCAACCCCAGATCTTTAGAAAAGACAAGTTTGGTCTTTTACCAGTCCATTTCTCAAATGGTGTCTTTTCAACTGCTTTAGATGGAACACGGTTAAGGGTGAATGCTGCTGTTTCTAAGGCGTGGCCCCAAAATGATAATGGAAGCTCTGTTCGACTCATCATGGATCGAATCATATCTATTAAAGTTCGATTCCTCCTCTCGGACACTCCGTTATGCTGAGGTGTGCCGGGAGGAGTAAGTTGCGAAACAATTCCACAACTCCTAAGATGATCATCGAATTCTTGGCTCAAGTATTCCCCACCTCGATTTGATCGAAGGGCTTTAATTGTCTTGCCAAGTTGATTCTGTACTTCATTCTGGAATATTTTGAACATTTCAAAAGATTCATGTTTATACTTCATAAGATAAACATATCCATATCGGCTAAAATCATCGGTGAATGTAATGAAGTATTGGTATCCGCCTCTGGCATGAGTGCTAAGAGGTCCGCATACATCAGTATGTATTAGGCCTAATAGATCACTAGCCCTTTCTCCATGACCGGTGAAAGGATTCTTCGTCATCTTGCCCAATAAACAAGATTCGCATGTCCCATATGATTCATAGTCAAAAGAGTCTAAAAGTCCATCATTATGGAGTTTAGAAATGCGTTTCTCGTTTATGTGACCAAGTCGACAATGCCATAAGTAAGTCGGATTAGAATCATTGAGCTTAGGTTTCTTGGATGCAATGTTATAGACTTCCAAAGTGTCGGACTCATCTATATCAATATTGTAAAGGCCAGTATATAACTTTGCAGTACCATAAAGCAAGTCATCAAAGAAAATACGAATGATCTTATTCTTAATAAGAAAACTGTAACCTTCACAATCCAATGTAGAAACTGAAATAATATTCCTATTCATAACAGGAACATAATAGCAATTGTTCAAAACTAACAAAAGCCCATTGGGCAAAACTAGATCATAAGTTCCTACGGCTAGTGCAGCAACTCTTGCTCCATTGCCGACTCTTAGATCTACTTCCCCTTTCTTGATTCTCTCGCTTCTCAACCCCTGCACATTTGTACAAATGTGAGATCCACATCCAGTATCTAATACCCAGGAGTTAGAGGTAGATAGGTTAACTTCTATAACAAATATACCTGTGGCAGTCTCACTGCCCTTGGTACGCTTTAGCTCTTCCAAGTAAATCTTGCAATTTCTTTTCAGTGTCCTGGTTTATTGCAATGATGGCAATTTCCATCTTTGGGAGCTTTAGCCTTGAAACCCGGCCTAGTCGGGTCTTTAGATTTGGCAACTTTTGCCTTACCCTTGCCCTTGCCTTTGTTCTTAAAGGATTTCCCTTTGCTGACCATCAACACATGGCTTGGTTTCTTCTTAATATTCTACTCAGCCGTTTTAAGCATCCCATGCAGCTCAGCAATGGACTTCTCCATCTCATTTATATTATAGTTCATAATGAACTGACCAAAACTTTCGGGCAATGAGTTTAGGATCACATCCGTGGAGTGCTCCTTAGAAAGTGGAAAACCAAGTCTTTCAAGATGATCAATATATCCTTTCATCTTGAGCACGTGAGCGCTGACAGATGTCCCCTCAGCCATCTTGCAAGCATACAAGGCTTGAAAGGTCTCATACCTCTCTTGCCTAGCATGCTTCGAGAAAGTTTCCTTGAGGTGAGCATTTAGCTCATAAGCTTCCATTTCCTCCAGATTCTTCTGAAGTTCTGGACAAATGGTGGCCAACATAAGACAACCGACATCAATGGAATCATCATAATGTTTCTACCATTTGTCTTTTGTTGCTTTGTTTGCATTGTCAGCTGGCTCATCGGGAATTTCATCCTCAAGAACATACAACTTTCTTTCTTGCTTGAGAACTATTCTCAAGCTCGGATCAATCCAGGATAGTTCTTTGCCGTTTTCTTTGAGCTTGTCCTTCTCAAGGACGGATCGCAGTGAAATGGTGGATGTGTTGTTTGATGCCATTCTACAAAATTCAATATGCAAAATATTTAGTCATATTATTTTATTTCTCGAAAAATACTCCCACTAAAACAAAGTACCCTCAATTTACAACATTTGTAATTTTAGTGGGCTAAGATCCCATTTCGCACAATCCTAAACTCGGCTTTGGCATGACGCCTAGAATTGAACTACTTTAGGTGGATAACTCTTTATCGATTACATCATATGTAACTCTTAGATTATATCATGGGATTTGGCATCGTATGCCCAAGCATGTTATAATCCCATCTTATGCCTTAAGGTTCAAAACTATTTTGATTTCCAAATTCATTAAATGTATTCGTATCACCATTACCTATCCTACCTTACTAAGATAATCCGAGTGCCCAGCTTTGGCATGACCCACTCATGATGATCGAAGTCTTGATAGGTGTTTTTCAAATGAACGGCATTAAAATTTTAATGAGGGATTTTTATCCTATGTTAATGTCTATGTTTGCTAACATACATCTAAACATACATAGCATCACATACATGCATAAATTTAAACATACATCGCATCACATGACAATAAAGCATAGGACCGTGTATATCATGACCATAATCCTAACGTGATTTTCATGAGCCAACATGAAAATCACAAAGGTCATCTAAAGGGTTAAATATGGTCTTCATTGATCTTCCCAACTCCTTGGAACGTCATACGCGATCAATTTGCTCCTCGAGTCCGTCTTTCTCGTCCTTCTTGTCTTCATTACATTAATGAAATTTAATACTACACTAATAAATTAAATTACAAGAAGTGCAAACGACACGCAGACCGTAAAATAATAAATAATTTAAATAGACGACTCGCAGGCCGTAAAACCAATTATAATTAAACGACACGCAGGCCGTAAAACCAACCCATAAGAAATTAAATTATCCAATCACATTGGTCAATTTATGGTCATGCTATACACCACACACATACCATAAATAATTATCAAATAATTAATAAAGCATGTAATATACTAAATAATCAATTTGTCTCACAATCATACAATAAATCAAAACTGTGTCAAAAGTGAACAAATCTGGACTTGGCCGAGATGGTTGTCATTCTGCCCTGGGAACGGGTCCGCCCGGGTTCGAAACCCGGCGGTTGCAGTTGCAACATTTTGCAACAATTATTGCCAAATTTACTTTTATATTAAAAGGGCTTATAAAAAGAACTACTGAAAAATTACCAAAAACAGGATCCAGCCGAGATGGTAAGTGTTGCTAAAGGAAAGCCGAATGGCGCGGGATTGAATCCCAGTTTTTGCGGAATTATTTTTGCAATATTTAAAACAGATTTTTATACCTTTTATAAAACTCCGCGTATTTTTACCAAAACAAAAACGCAGCTCACTTGGTAAGTAGCTAGGCGGTGGCGGACCACTGTGGTTCGAACCCTGGTGATGCAAAATCATTTTGCTAATTTAAAGAGCCCATGAGTCGGCCCGACCCGACCGGACTGACCCGACCCGTCTCGGAACATATACATTCGAGCGATTCTGGAGCGAATTCGCAAAAGCAGATCCAGAAATAAATTTTAACGATCCGATTTAATCAAATTAAACCAGAAAAATTATTTTATAAAATCTATATTTTATAAACATAATCAGGAACATAATTTACACATAAATATGTTCTACACAAATAATTAAATTACATGCAAGTTGGCTCGATACCCTTTGTTGGGTTTTCTATGCATCGAATACAAAATAATCGGAGTAAAATTGCAGCGGAACAATAAACGTGAAAACCCAATTTAGGATCTCATGCAGTAATTTAATTGTTTAATTAAAGAGTTAATCGAATTACCTTAATCCGATTGAACAATTCTAGATCCGGACTAGAAGCAGATGAATATCTCCTTCCTCTTTTGGTGATCCACACACGAACAATTCCACAAGACGGATTGCTAGATCCTTACGAATAATATTGATAAATAGTACAACACAAGTTCCTTACTAGAAGGATTGTACTATTGATCAAGATCAACTAAGGGAAGAGGGTTAGACGACCGACTTCGTTCTCCTACAGTATGAGGAAGAGGTCGACTTTTCTTCTTCTTGGAGAGGGAGGCGTTTTTTTTATTGAGTTCTTATGACAACTCCTTGTCATGGATCTCTTATTTATACTAAGTAATCCCTAGATTCAATAATCTAGTATTTGCTTAGTTGCCCCTCAACTTATTAAATAATACAATATATATAATATCCAATATTATATATATTACTTATTATTTAATCTCATTATAAATATAATATCGATATTATATTTATTATTCCCGATTGATATTTATTCCTACTTGTCTATAATTGTAAATGCGTGCGACCCAAAAGGCTTATATTATGTTGGCAATTATTTAATACCTTATTAAATAATAAATCATAAGCGGCCTCTAGCAAGACATTATGATTACCCAAATAATATAAGTTAATAGTCCATTAAACCTTTTAACGTGTCAAATCCCTTTGTCACGCGATATCATATTTGAACTAAGTCATGGAGTCTGTCATACTTATTTATGTTCAAATGCTTTCTCGATCTTAAGTAGGTGATTGAATCAAATGACTCTTCATTTGAGCATGGCCATGCATTTCCTTGATCCTACTTATCAAGGAGCCCAATGAGATATCTCTCTCACTTAAGAGAGGACAAATCCCCATCTTGATTATTCATTGCCCTCTACATGACTCCCACTAATCCCGATCGCTAACCTTTATGATCACCATGTTTCAGATGACGTTGGATTACGTCAAGGCATAGCAGTTATCATGTTGGACTCTATGATAATCTCAGGTTCAAGGATTTATTGACATACTGTATTGAGATTCACTTATGACGTTTCCATGCAGTGATCTCAATGCGGGTCGGTCCAGTATTAGTTCTCCAACCAATACCCATAAGATTGATCCGTACCATATGCATAATCATCCGATGATTATCAATCAAACTTATACTAGTATATTAATCACTTGAGTCTCTACTCAACGCGATTTTACCAGGGACATTTGAATAATCTTATTATTCGTGAATAACTATTATTCGATTATTATAATATTAAAACATGCACACATTATAATAATCAACGAGAAATAAATGATATCAAATAACTTTATTTAAATGTGACAATTACAAATCTAGGCACATCGAATGTCCTAGGGCACTATTCCCAACATTTCTCTGTGTGGAAAGATGTGTGCTTTATGTCTTTCTCTGCCATTGGGATTTGATGGTATCCGGCGAAGGCATCCATGAACGACATCATTTCGCAACCTGCTGTACTATCTACCAAGTGAGGCATTGGAAAGTGATCTTCTGGACATGCCGCGTTGAGGTCAGTGAAGTCGATACATAACCTCCAGGAGATGTTTGGCTTTTTGACGAGCACCGCGTTGGCGACCTACTGTGGTTTGTCTGTAGCTACTCCGATAAGTTTGTTAGCGAGCAGCTTTTTGACTTCTATGTCGAGTGTTGCGTATTTCTCAGGACCGAAATTCCTTCGTTTCTGGTGAACAGGCATCCTTGCCGGGCCGATCTTGAGATAGTGGCAAGCGTGTTCAGGAATTATGCCAACCATATCTTGATGCGACCAGGAAAAGACTCCAATGTTCTTACGCAGTAAGTTGATAAGATCTTTCTTTAACTCAAGACCAACGCTTGCGCCGATCTGCACTTCCCGCTCCGGGCAAGCCGGATCTATCGTTATACTCTCCAACTCTTCGACGGGGACGGTCGCCTCTCGTTTGGAACGACTTTCGGACTTGATCCTCGGATCGATGTCGAGACTTGGCTTGAAACCGATCCTTGGCTCGATGTCGTCCATTAATCGATGTGAGATGGCGTCCTCTGAGTCGGGTTGGTACGATGTGCTTGGATCATCGATCTCCATGGGTTGATTGTCGATCATTTCAATGTTACACACAGCATGGGAAGTATTGAAAGAAGTTACAACATAGGAGTAATTCAAACATTTCTTTGCCATTAGATGATCTCCTTTTACCATACCGATTGTCCCATCGGTAGTGGGGAATTTGATACAGTAAAAGAAAGAAGAGGCGACCGCCTCAAAGATTTCTAGAAATGGATGACCTAGGAACCCATTATAGATGCTGGGCCTATCTATGATTACAAAATTTAGGTTACTAGTAATCCTAACCTTGGGATCGTAGTAGCATATTAGCTCGACAGAGAGCTTGATCCTAGCATAGGCTTGGACTGTGCTGTCGCCGAACCCTTGGAGCACGGTGTCGAACGACTTGATGAACCTGGTCAGGTTGCCGAGCTGGTCAAGAGCGGATTTAAATATGATATTGCAGATGCTCCCATTGTCAACCAGCACGCGATCGACCATTTTCCAAAGGATACACGCAGAGATCACCAATGCATCCTCTTTGGGGCACTGCACTCCCTCCCTATCCTTGTTGGAGAAAGTGATGAGCGCGTCTTTGGAGATGGTCGGTTCGGGGGGTACCACGACATGGACCCCGGCGAACGCCCTCAGTTCGGCCTTTCGCTTTCTGTTCGACATGGTGGAAACCAGGGAAAGGCCCCCGAGGTTTCCACCTCCTGCCTGGAGCATATTGATCCGGCCGCCAGGGTTGATCGGAGGAATTGATTCGTCGGAATACTCCGGCTCGTTTTGCTCGATCCTGGCGACCGGATTGGGAGGGATTTCATCATTTTGTCGGCGCTCGCGCCCTCCGGTCCTCTCTGTCCGAGGTTCTGGCTTGGTGACCAAGTTGTCCAATTTGCCTTCCTCAAACAGTCGCCAGAGTTGTCTGAGGAGGTCGCGGCACTGGCTGGTGTTGTGGCTGGGACTCTTGTGGTAGGCACAAAATTTGCTGCGGTCCAGATGACCATGGTCCCTTATCGGCTTTGGCTTGTTAAGCCACTCGCACACCTTGATGGCGTTAAAGATGTGGGCCAGAGATAAGTTGAGGTTGCGGAGGAGGTGAACCTCCACATCCTCGAAGGCTTTGAACTCACCAGGCGGTTTTGCGACTGCCTTTCTGGGTTTGGCGACCGCCTTCTTCTGGACGTGGGATGGCGCCTTCCCTTCTCCGGCAGATCCCTCGCCTAAGCGGAGGGTGAGCATCCTCTGCCTGGCCAGGAAATCAGCGTCCCTGACACGGAAGATCGAGTACGTCGGGGGGATGTCCTTTGTGAGGTGCCTGAACATGGGCGAGTGGTCGTAGAATCCCCCTAGGACTGAGTAGAGAGCAAGCTCGTCGCTAATATCCTGGCCGGTAAGGACTATTTCATCCACCCAGTCGATGTAATCTTCATCGGGCTCGTCCTTCCCCTGCCTGATTTTCATCATGCGGTGGGGGCCTTCTGGGCGAGCAACTTTAGCGGCGAAGTACGACGTGAAGTCGTTCGCCAGCTTCTCAAAGCAATTTATTGAGCGAGGTGGTAGTGATATGTACCACCTGTGGGCGAGGTCGCCCAATGTTAATGGAAACATTCGGCACTTCTTCGCATCTGATGCTCCGCATCCGGTCATGTAAATCCGGAATTTGCTCAAATGGGTCTCCGGATCCGATCTCCCCTCATATAGAGGTGTTTGTGGGGGAGCGATCTTCGGTTGAACTGGGGCGAGATCGATCTGGATCGCGAGTGGTTCACTCGGTCCAGCGATCGATCTCTTAGCGCCTGCCCCAGTTTCTAGGAGCGCCTTCATTTCATCGAGTTGGCGCTGTATGGCGGCCATCGCCGTAGCCTGACTGCTCGCTGATTGGCTCCCGGAGCGCGAGCCAAGGCGATTATGCACTGATCCCCTGGCCCCATGGTGGATGATGAGTTCTCCGCCAACGGGCTCAGTCCTCGGGCGAGCGGGGGCCTGATGGCCGGTTTGTCTCCTGGGAGTTGGATATGTCGAGCTCCTAGTAACGGATTCGAACTCCGATGTCTCCCGGCTGGGGCCCAAGTGCCCCGGTCGCCATGAGGGATTGCTCCCTAGGCGGCTGAAGACGGAATCATCCCGCCTTACGAGAGCCTTTTCTAGCGGCTCGGGGCTTTCTGTTGATTTCTCAACATATATCCCCTTGAGCTTCCGCTTTCCTGCTCGGCGGATGGTTGACAAAGTGATGGTGGGCGAGTCGCATGCCCTCCGTCGCTCCCTGAGGATGGCTATAGCCTCCTTAATTTGTTCCGCGGTCTGGAACTGATCGAGTCAGAGGCTAGGACCGTCCCTCAGGGGCGGGAGTGAGAGCCTAGCGTCGCCGCGGCCACCTTCCGCCGTAGGCTGGGATTCGGTCTGGGCCGGAATGAGATTTCCGGCAGATCGCAGGGTGGCTCTTTTGGAAGTCGTGGCAGATGTCATGTTTCTGAAGGCTTTTCTTTGAAGAACAGTGAGTGTTTCTTCAAGTATATGTCCGGAGAACAGTGAGTGTTCTTCGAGACGGTCGGAATAAAAACGGAGGTTCAACCCCTTCTTCGAGCGCCAATTGTTGTTACCCAAAATATTATCCGGAGATGATATTGCTGGAATGATCGAGTAACAAACAAATGCGAGAACACTTCTGTGGGAAAATAAATAAGACAAGATTTGTCGGGGTTGTTAATCCCGGGCTTGAATGCTCTCGTGAGATGTTAATAATATGTATATTGTGGAGTACAAATATTAATGTTAGAACACTATTACAATGAGTGTAATGATTCTAGTTATCTTAGCTATAGAGCGTAAAGATTGTCGGAAGAACCAGATATGAAGCTCTGTGAGTTCTTGCTTTTGATGTTCAGTGTATGAGAATGTATCTCTCTCTGTATGTTTTTCGCTGTATTATCGATCCCTTTTAGGCCACTGTTGGAGGCCTGCTATTTATAGGAGACAAGGTTGCTGGGTCCTCTCCGGCGATCGCGGGTGACCGCCGTATTCTATATTAGAATAATATGGGCAATCGTCCTATCACGTGGTGTTGTTTCCTTGATGTCCGAGGCTGCTGCTGGCAGCCAGCTGTGCAAGCCAATGGGAAGCCTGCATGCATCCTAGAGTCCCTGTCTGGGGAGGACCCACCTTGTACCTTTCGGCGGGCTTGTCGGTAGGTGAAAGGCTGGTGACAGGCTGGGGTTAAAGGCCTTATCTTGAGGCGCCTTTTGTGGATCTGCCCGTGGGTCCACGTCCGAGATTCGGTCTTCGAAGACTTTGATGGGTGTCGGGTTCACATGCAGTATGGGACGATCGTCTACAGTCAGATATCATTGGCGATCGCCAGACGCCTATAGACGATCGCCTTAGACGACGATCGCTAGGTGCTTGCCCAGTGTCTGTCTTCTTTGACTGGCTCCTGACCATCATGCCGATCGCCATCGAGGCATATAAATCGCCGCACAACACCTTGGAATATTGTTATCTATGATGTTGAATTAATCGGATCGTCCGGATTGATGATGATAATCGGTAATTGGTTTTTATAATGATTTTACAAGGAGAAAACTTGTATTTGTATGTAAGATTGAATGTGGAATCGGTAATGCTTAAACACTTGGTTAAATTGATTATTGATATGATTATCGGATTATGAATTGTGTTATGGTTTTAAATTCATGATCGATTGATTTGGTTGTTTGGATTTATGTTTAATCGGGATATAGTGGAACCGTTGGGTTTATTGATTGGTTATATTGATTATTGAGTTGCGACTTGTATCGTGGATATGAGTTCGTATTTGTTTGAGTTGTATTGTTCGGTTTTGTTTATGATCGAGGTTTCATTAAACCGTTGAGTTTGTTGGTTGGGTATGTCGGTTATTGATTTTTATCGAATGTGTGTTAATCAGTTATTCCAATAGGTTGTGATGTTTTGATCGTGGATTATGACCGTTGTGTTGAGGTTGAGGTCGAAGATTTCATAGATTGCTTTTGGTCGGGGCTGAGGAGCTCGTAGACAAAGGCAATGGATATTAGTAACGGCTTTGTGGTATCGGTACCGAGGCAAGTTATACATGTTCAGTTTATAATATTTGATGAATGATTTCGTTTTCATTTCATTTATAATTCATATAGCAATGATATTATAAATATAAATTGTCGGGATGATGGTTTGTATATTGTGCCTTGGTTTGGATTAGATCATAATGTATATGGTTTAAACGTGTTGGTGAATACAGATATGTGAGTTGTATTTGGTCAGTGATATGGAATGTCGGATATCGAGGATGGTTTATCGTGTCGACATTAATGTCGGGACGGTGGTTTGTTGGTATAAATAGACAATACCTATTTCGGGATTATTCGTATAACTGTGTGTTCGTTCAGGGATGTTGGTTCATGGAAAGGATATTGTCTTCGGCTTTGAGGTTAATTTAAGTATTGTTCAGTTACGAGGATTATTATTATGTTGAGTTGTTGTATATGTTGTACAATGATGTTTCGTATATTAGAATTCGTATTGATTATTTCGTTGAGAGATGATGATCCCAGGGCTGATAGTATTGAGATCGTTGATCGTGTTGATCATTTGTCGGGGATGATGATCCCAGGATTGTTGTTTTTGGATATTGATTAGTCGTGTCGACTTTTCTTTGCCATTTTGTCATTGTTCACTTCGGTGAGTCTTTTGATCCTTATTGGATATGTGATTCTTTGAGTTTCGTTGTCATGTTGCATCGTGACATATCTGGAGTCATATCTGCGTGCCGATTGGTTATTGTGTAGGATTTTTAGCCAGGCACATGATGGTTATGCGTGGATGTTTCCGCATTGAACTGTGCACACGAGATGTAGTTCGTGTGGCTAATTAGGTACATGTCCCACGTATATCCTGGATTCCGTATACGGGGTGGACATGTGCACGGACACATTTCCGAATCGGGCGTACTATGACGTCCCTCTTTTGAGCCATATTGTTTAGTCATTCATAGTCCATGTATGATTGGATATGTTCGACGGTTTGTGACTGGTTGTTCATACGCTCGAGGGGTATGTTCGACAGTCAGAGTTATTTCTTTGAGATCCATTGTTGTTGATCATTTGGAGTCTACCTTGTTGAGGGTATTCTCGGTTATTGTTGGTCCTTTGTTCATCATTTGGAGTTTACCTTGTTCAGGGTATTCTCGGTTAGGATTGATCTTTGATGATCGTGTTTAGAGTTTACCTTGTTGAGGGTATTCTCGGTTAATGTTGATCCTCTATTGATCGTATTGGGAGTTATCATGTCGATGATACTCTCGGTTATCGTTGATCCTTTGTTAAGTTGTGTTGGGAGTTGTCATGTCGATGATATTCTCAGTTGATGTATTGGTTGATCATTGTTATTGATCGTATAAGTATTCGGACTGTACGTCGATGTTCAGGATTTGTTATCATTATCATGTGATAGTTGATATACAGATATGTTGTGTATTATTGGTTTATCCAGGTTGAGATTTGATTGCGTAATCCGACGGACAGGATTTGGCACAGATTGGATTATTTCCGCACTTATGAGTTATGATGATGTTTTGAGGATTGTTGGTATTTTTGGAATACAGTACAGATAATTGTTGTTGAGTTCATTTCGTCGTTTGAGAATGCCAAATATAGATTATGGTAAGGATTGATTTATTATGAATTGCCATAGATTGGTAAGGTTATGGCGGTAAGTTTACATTGGTAGTATCCTTACATTATTGTTGGGATAACAAATCCATGTATCGATGCTGCTTGGATAACAAATCCTTGTATCGATCGTATTGTCAGAATGTTTTGACAATATGCCAAATCCTGAATACCGCCTCTAGCTGTATCGAAAATCTGATCAAATATCAAACCTGTATCGAAGACTTCTCGCAGTCCCAACCATAAAATATATTGATCATACAGCAAAGAGTCCCACAAAGCCAAAGTATGGAAGGTGTCTCGAATATCAATACAGTAATACCTTCCATACATCTCTCAACAGGACAAGAAGGAATCTTCAGTATTCACTAGAAGTCAAGTCCCATTGATAAACAAGTATTTAAATACTAAAGGATAAAGTATTTAAATATTGTAAGTCAGAAGATCTTCAAATCCCGCAATATTCGGATCTCAGTCAAAATATCAGTTGTCGCAGAATCTTGCTCAACGGATATATTTCAAACGGATATATTTCAGAGGCTATATATATCTCCAGAGTTTGAAGATCATCAACTACTGAAGTACACGAAAGAACGACTTACAAACAATCAAGCTTACAAGAAATATTCAGAGCAAAACATATCTCCCCAAGATTTCTGCTATTCAGATATAAGAGATATACAGTGCTCAAACCTTGAACAACACATCATCATCTTATAGCCCAGAAAGTCATAGTTGTTGTTCAAACCCTGTTCTATCTTTGAACAAACTCATATCAGCCCTGTGTGGACTGAGTAATCTTTGCTACTCCCGAACTGTGTGTGAAGGACTTGCATCGAAGAAGACGAAGCTTCAGAACTGTGTTTGAAGAAGCCAATCAAAGTGTTTGCTCAAACCAATCTGTGTGAACGGTTGAAATCTACGATCTTTATATCAATCTGTGTGAACGATATATTGATTAAGTGCTGTTATAATTACGTAGTTGTGTACGCAGTAATTATAATAATATTTTTACTCCTGTGTGGAGAACCAGTGGATGTAGAGGGGTTTACCTCGAACCACTTTAAATACTGTGTTATTTACCTTATGCTTTTATTGTTTTATTAAACTGTGATTATTTAACTATACACTGCACATCGAGTTGCTGTATCCACAACAACTTACTGTATTTAAGACTTCCGCTACGAACTCAAATTTAAAAACCGTATAGCTTGTTGTTTAAAACACTTTCCAAGCTGTATCCAGTATACTTAGTGACCAACAAGTGGTATCAGAGCGGTTGATTCTAAAAAGAATCAGTCGTATTTTTAACCGAATCAGATCCAAAATCACTTTTTTTTTAAAACAGTCCTTTTCATTCCTATATTCTCATATGGATACATCAATGATCAACAAAGTTCCTATGTTCTCTATTAATGAATTTAATGATTGGGGAATCAGGATGGAGGCTCATCTTGCAGCAATGCACGAAGAAATCATTTTTGTTATACAGGATGGACCCATTAAGACCATGAAGGTTAATACGTCCGCAAGGATTGAAGGACAAGCCCATACTGAGATGCTCGAGAAGGAGCGTAATCAATGGACCACAGATGAAAGAAAGCACACCAACCTCGACAATGTTGCGAAGAATGCATTGTTTGTCACCCTCGACAAAGGCACATTCTCGAAGGTAAAGAGCTGTAAAATAGCCAAAGATATCTGGGATAAACTCAAGTTGATTTGTGAGGGAACTGAGCTCTCCAAAGAAAATAAAATTTCAAAACTCATTCGGCAATTTGAATCTTTTGAAATGAAACCAACTCAAACACTTGAGGAACTTGACCTCAGATTCACTGGAATTGTTGGTGAACTTGAAGCTTTGGGCAAAATTTATACTCAAAGGGAGAAAAACTTAAAGATTTTCGGATCTCTCCCTGCCCGATGGGACATTAAGACTACAGCTATGCGTGTGTCGTGTAACCTTAGTGAAATATCTACCTTTGATCTCTTTTCTGACCTTAAAGCTTTCGAGAAAGCTGGAGAATCTCCAGCTAGGACTACAGCCTTAGCCGCTGTATCTAACCGTCGACACAGCATGCCCATCCCATCAAATCCAAATTACAAAGATGCTGACAGTGACGACGATATTCTGTCACAAGATGAAATGGCGCTCCTCATGCACAAATTCAAAAAGTTCATCAAACAGTCTGGAAAGACTCCCTACAGGCCCAAGCCTGTTCACAAGGTAAGTACTGAAGCTTCCTCTGGTGACGCTAACCTATGTTATAATTGTAGGAAACCAGGACATTATGCAAACAAATGTCCTCATCCCAAAGTTCAAAGGTTGCCGGAAGCTGAGCAACAAGAGAGGGATGAACGAAGACATGCTTGGAAAAACAAGCTCAAGGCACTGATAGGAGAATCAGAAGCCTCCCCCACACCATCCAAATCCGAAGAATGTCTTTAGGTTGTCACTGAAAGTGACTCATCTGATGATGAGTTCGAAGATAAGGCATATATGTGCTTTATGGCAAAGGACATTCTGGAAGAAGAAGATAGCGATGATGAGGTAAGCTCAACCTCAGCTATTCCAGTAAATGAATCGCATACTTTCGAAAATATGATGAATGAATTTAAAAATATTCAAAAAGCCCACGAGACTTTGAAAAATGAAAACATTCAGCTTCAACTTTCCAACATAGAGCTGAAAGAAGAAAACGACTTGCTAAAGATAAATTATGAAAATATGTCTATTGATTGTGAAAACAGCAAGGTCGAGCATGAAAAACTCGTGGAGAGCAATCATCAACTTGCTCATGAACTAAGTGAGACTAAGTCTCAAAATGGAAGCAAGACAATTGATTTTGTTCTACTTCAATCTAAATTTAATACTCTCGAGAAACGAGAAAGCGAACTTGAGACCATTCTGAAATCTTTCGAGAAATCATCTAAAAGAATGGAAGAAATTCTAAGCACTGGGCAACATGCTCATGATAAAAGTGGCTTAGGATACAACTCATTTTCCAACAAAGGGAAAACTAGTACTGTGTTCGTCAAGAGTGTGGAACATATTCCTGTATCGGAAGATATTCCTAGTCCTGTGAAGGAACCTGCTGCACCGCAAAAAGCAAAGGCTGCGATTCCGCCCCCGCAATCCTATTCAAGACAGCGGAATCATAAGCCATTCCAACCTGTAAGGCGCATGCAACAGCATGCTCCCCGATCATATCAACAACGCCAACAGTCGTTCAGAAAGAAGGTTGTATCCAAATACCAAAGGCCCGCACGGCAGTACTTTTAGTACAGCACGCCTATGTATTGGATATAGGAGCCTCATTGTCCATCGAGACAGCAAGTGTCCGCACAGTATCAACAACAGCACTGGGAATCCAACTGGAGACCCAGAAGGAAAGTTGTAAGGCCAAAGAAAATGGCTCCACCTCCGAGACGGCATACGTACTGGATTAATAATAATACCCTGATTTTTACATGCATAATAATTATTATGGATACAGTAACTACGTACATGCCCCACATAGATACCGCAAGTCTGTACCAAATGTTACCTACAGTAAACCAATTGTTGTCAGGAAAGTTTGGGTACCTAAAGGCACTAACATTCACGGACTCAACAATCAAAGGTGACCTAAATCTACATAATTTATGTGCTACAAGACATTTTGGGGAAGGACATATGGTACTTCAACAACGGATGCTCCCGGCACATGACAGGAGATAGAAGCAAGCTATCAGATTTCGCAGAAGGCCGCGGTCCAAAAGTGTGCTTCGGTGATAAATTTAAAGGAAGAACAAGAGGAAAAGGAAACCTTATTGTCGGAAAATTCAAAGTCACTGATGTAGCTCATGTTAAAGGCTTACAGTAAAATCTACTTAGTATTAGCTAGTTCTGTGACAAATAGTTCTCGGTGAATTTCTATATAGATCACTGTAGAGTCAAGAACATCCTGACGAAAGAAATTGTGCTCATAGGAAGCAGATCAGGTAATATGTATATTGCTGACTGGATGCCTACGAGCTCCACTATTCCTTGTTTAGTTGCCAAAGGCACTGCAGATCTAAGCCGGCTATGGCATAAGAGGATGTCACACGTCAACTTTAAGATGATCAACAAGCTCTCAATATAGGGACTGGTTAGAGGATTGCCGAATGTATCATTCCAAAAAGACAATGTCTGTGGACCATGTCAAAAAGGCAAGCAAATCAAGTCCACCCTGAAGAGCAAATCCTACCTTTCAACCCACAGAGTGTTGGAGATGCTACACATGGATATCTATGATCATGTAGACCCGGTAAGTTTGGGAGGTAAGAAATACTGTCTCGTTGTTGTTGATGATTACTCCAGGTATGCTTGGACAATTTTCCTAAGCAAGAAGAAGGAAACAACATCAAAGCTGACCGAGGTCCTGAGAAAGCTTCAAAATTAAAAGGATCGAGTATCGTGTCCATTCGTTCCGACAGAGGTATAGAATTTACTAATCGCTTTATAGAGCAATACTGATCGGAAAATGGGATACAACACGAATACTCAGCTGCTCGTACACCTCAACAAAATGGTGTTGCCGAGCGAAAGAATAGGACGCTGAAAGAAGCAACAAGGACAATGATTGCCTCAAGCAAGTTGCCATAGCATTTCTGGGGTGAAGCAACCAATACAGCATGCTACACTCAAAACCGCTGTATCGTCAACAAACACCACAACAAAACAGCATACGAGGTATAGAACAACAAAACTCTGTTAGTTTCGTATTTTCACATTTTTGGATGCAGGTGCTATGTGTTGAATAATGGGAAGGATCAACTTAGAACCTTTGATGAGAAGTCAGATGAAGGAATATTTGTAGGATATTCCTCCGTCAGCAAAGCTTACAGGATCTTTAATAAAAGGAAGCTGACGATCGAGGAATCAGTTCATGTAGTGTTCGACGAACCTCACCATGACCCTACAGGAGTAGAAGCTGTTACTCAGAACATCCAACAACTTTCCATCTTAGATCCACCAACTCCCATAGAACCTGTTGTTGACCTAGAAATCAACCCCACAGCTGTAAGAATCTACGTAGATGAAGCCGATGTTGTACAAGCTGAAGCTTAAACTACAGCAACTCAAGATACAGTACGGGACCCCGAATTAGAACCCGACCGAAGATGGTTGAGACATCACCCGCAAGAGCTGATCATTGGAAACATTACTGCTGGTGTTTCTACCCATAGGAGAATACACAGTACACAAGGAAATGTACTGTATGCACAAGAAGAACTAGATACTGAGATATCACCATTCCCTGAATGGAAATCTCAATCCAAGCTTAGAAGACTCAATATGTGCACTATTGCTGTATTTTTAGCCCAGTCCGAACCTGTTTCTACCATAGAAGCTCTTAATAATTCTCATTGGATAACATCTATGGAAGAAAAGCTTAACGGTTTCGAAAGAAACGATGTATGGTATCTTGTACCCAGACCTACGCATCAATCAGTTATTGGAACCAAATGGGTATTTAGAAACAAGAAGGATCGAAGTGGACTAATTATAAGGAATAAATCCAGACTAGTCGCACAAGGATATAGACATTAAGAAGGCATAGACTACGATGAATCTTTTTCCCCTGTAGCCAGACTAGAAGCCATTAGGATATTTTTAGCCTTTGCCGCCCATAAGAGCTTCATTGTATACCAAATGGACGTCAAAAGTGCATTCCTAGATGGAGACCTTGCCGAAGAAGTTTATGTTGAACAACCACCAGGGTTTTCTAGCACAGACGGCATCGATTTAGTATACAGGCTGAGGAAAGCACTGTATAGACTTAAGCAAGCCCCTAGAGCATGGTATGAGACCCTGTCCCAGTATCTAATCGATAATGGATTTGAGAAAGGCGCTATGGACAAAACCTTGTTCAAAATACAGGAAGGTGATGACCTTCTAATGGTTCAAATCTATGTAGATGACATTATATTTGGTTCAACTAACCTTGCTTTATGTCAAAGGTTCTCTTATCTCATGCCAAGTAAATTTGAAATGAGTATGATGGGAGAACTTAGTCATTTCCTAGGTTTGCAGGTACAGCAGTTGCCTACAGGGATTTTCATCAACCAGGAAAAATACAGCAAGGAGCTTCTCAACAAATTTGGGATGAACACTTCCAAATCATCGTCAACCCCCATGAGCACTTCCGTGCAAATTAGTGTTGATGAAGCCGGAAAACCGGTTAACCAAACACTCTACAGGAAGCTTATTGGCTCTCTCCTGTACCTAACGGCTAGCAGGCCCGATGTCCAGTATGCTGTAGGAGTGTGTGCGAGATATCAAGTAGCACCCAAAGAATCACACTTCAATACAGCTAAACGAATCCTGAAGTATATTAAAGGAACAGTCGATGTAGGACTGTGGTATCCTAAAGAAGGCGGATTCGATTTAGTTGGATACAGCGACTCGGATCTCGGAGGCTGCAAGCTAGATAGGAAGAGTACAAGTGGAACTTGTCACTTTCTTGGATCTAGACTTGTTTCTTGGTTCAGTAAGAAGCAATTGGCAAACTCACTTTCGACGGCTGAATCAGAATACTATGCTGCTGGTAGTTGCTGTATGCAGATCATTTGGATGTAGCAACAGTTGTCAGATTATGGGATTGAAGCCAAGGAAAATCCAATCATGTGTGATAGCACGAGTGCAATTGCAATAACGCACAACCCTGTATTGCACTCGTGCACATATCAACATGAAGCATCATTTCATAAGAAATCATGTCGATAACAAGGATGTTCGGCTGGAAAAAATTCATACAGATATTCAGTTGGCCGACATCTTCACCAAGACTCTCGACACAGCAAGATTAAACATGCTTCAACAAGAATTGGGATTGCCACAGCCTGACTCCCTGTAAGTATTTACTGTTTTTACTCAACAATTGAGGGGGAATACTCTAAGACCCAAGAATACAGTATCCACCATTAATTATCTGTACACTCAGAGCCTTCAATACAGCACTGTAGGGAACAAAGTGATATGAATCATCCTACAGCTGACGTGTGCAATAATTAAGGGGGAATACAGTATGACCCATGAATACAACATTAATCCAAAAGTTGCTGTACGAAATTGAAACCTATATGTACCTTTTAAGGGGGAACGCTGTATCATCGCGGATACAGCACATACTATGGAATTTCGATTCATTATATATTATAATATTTCATTTTAAAAACACTTTTTGTCCACATGCCCTGTCTTCATGTCAAACGTCGTTTATATTAAATGCCTTACACGACATCTGGACAATCAAATCTCAAAAGCCGCGATGTTTTCAAATTGTTTTATATTTAATACCGCCGTTTCAGGCATTAAGGGTAATAACAAATGTCAGAAGTGGGACCTGCTCCTATTTTAAAATTCAATGGATAAGTGTACCAGTTACACTCAGTCCATCGTGACCGCTCATTTCAAACACCGGTTCCCATCCCTTAAATCTGACCATTCGTTCTCTGAAAACCCTTCTTCGCCGCCTACTATAAAAGGACTGCAAATGCCATTTGAGACTCTTTACGCCTTCTGCATATTTTAAGGGCACTCAAGCAATTCAGCCTACAAGTTTTTATGTGTTTACTGCATATTCTTCTTGAATCTTTTTCATCTTTTCTTGAGAATCATCAATGGCGTCTACTCAGACATCTTCCACCTCTCTCAAGAAGTCTCTGAACTTCATCGATGGACGGATCTTCTCCAGATATGTTGTGATGGAATGCATTCACGCTGAAAGTGATGACGTCGATGCCATGGAGGTCATCACCACTAGAATCCGTCAACAATGCCTTTAACGCCTTGGGAGCCACACCATCGAGAATTATGACGTTCATCTGGTTGAGGAATTCTACCTCAACGCCGTGGTTCGTTTTCTGCCTCTAGCTCTAGGAAGACATGTTGCTGATATCACAGCAGTCATTCGCGGAGTGGAGATCCGTGTTGACCAAGAGCTTCTCAAAAACATCTTCAGGCTACCCTCTGATGGCGTGACCATGGAATAACTTGAGACCTTTGGGTCTCAAGAGTTGCTGACTCAATACTACGGCTTGTTCACCGGTTTGGCAACGGTGGAAGTGGTTCACACCACATGCCATAAGAATTTTTTGCTTACCGTTTGTTTATTTACATGATTTTTGCTGCCGCATCCTTGATAATCGTACAGGTGCATTTGAGATGTGCACAAATCTCAGATTTAGGATGATGGTCGCCATTATGACCTTCGAGAAGGTCTACTGGTGTCAGGTTATCCTTAAACGTTTGCAGGAAGAGGTGTCCAAACCTGCTACTCAGAAGAAATCGCTTTGTTTATTCTTAAACCATGTTTTGACGAAGTGCGGACTTCAGAAAACCGCAGAAGCAAATAAGATAAGTTCGCGGATATTCTTAGGAGGCGTCAGGCCCACTGCCTTCAATCAGAGCATCCTGATCGCGAACAGGCCTTTTATTCGGAACTTGCCGCTGTCTGAAGATCCGAGGGACGTTTCTTCTAAGTCCCAAAGTGTCGAATCTTTAAAGAAAAGAAAAAGATCTCACAGCAAGACACCAGTTGCTACTGAGAAGCTGAAAAGGAAGCTAAGGAGGCTTACGAAAGCTAAAGCTACAGAACCCTCCGAGGATGCTCCTATCGTGGCGCAACCCACTGATCAACTACCCCAGGGCCCAACCCCTGTGGAAGAGATGCTCGCTACTATATCGACAGTAGATCCCAAGCCCTTGGCAGCAACGATGGATACGAGGAAATCTGCCAACTCAAAAGACTCTGGCGAGTCGGCTGCCTGTTTGGAGCCAACAGCTACCTCTCCTATACGGGATTCCACACCCGTTCAGGATCCACCTTCCTTCGGAGTACAATCCCCTGTAAGGAATCCCTCTCCAATATAGGATCACATACCTGTAGAGGAACCCCTTCCTACAGCAAACCCAGATGTTGTACGGAGTCCCTCCCCGGACACAATAATTTCCAAGACCCTGATTTCCGTGTAGATTGAGCAGTCATTCGAGCGATTTCTCCAATGTAAGAATTTTAGACTTGCTCCGTACGAAACCTTGTACAACTGGAGTGAGTGGTGTAACGAAGAGAAGTTCGTTTTGGAAGTGACGGACACCCAAGAAATTTCTATCCTGATCCAATGGGACAACTTATTCGTCAAGGAGCTAATTGAGAGTCATCTGCTTGATAAGTATGAGGCCAATAGGAAATGAAAAGCTTTGTCAATGGAAACTCCTGACAGTCCAAAATCTAATCCTGATTCCGACGATGATGACGACGCACTCCAAGTTGGTTTGCGGATGAGTCGAGAGGAAGCCCAAGCCAAGAAGGATGAAGGGACATCTGCCCATCAATCGTCCCCTTCGCCACAGCAGACAACGTTCCCGACAATGAGGATTCAGTCCCTCATGTCGAGGAGCAAGAATATGTTTCGCAACAGGCACCCAAGCCTACCGTCGCTGCCGAAGAAGAAGAATCACGCGCCTTCCAGCAAGAGGAATCAGTCCCTCTGCCGGAACAGGCGGACGCTGAGAGACACCAGTAGGATTTGGTCCCTCATGTATCCATGTCTACAGAAACCTCTTCGAAACAGGAGGATGCCGCACCCCCTGCCGCCGAAACCGAAACAGCTGCTCCCGCCCCATCAACCACCTTGGAATCCGACAATGGTACTATACCTGAGGATGTCTAACTCACTTCACGCACTGACGTGAACTTGAGAAGGTTGAATAGAGTAGAGGACTTCGCCCAGCCAGACTCTCCCCGCACTGAAACAAGGAAAGAGCAATTACGTGCTCTTGGCCTTCAAACTGTATTTATTCAGGACACAGTCAATGCTCTACATTCAGTAGAAAAGGCTTTGGATTGGCTTCAAATATCTGCTGTTGAAGAAATGACTGGATTAAAGCATGAAGTCTCTCAAGTAGTCGAAGCCTTCACTGTCTTGCCAGAAGTCTTCAAGCAAGCCCTGAGCAATCTGCAAGAGAAGCAAGAAAGGATCCTGAGAGAAGAGCAATCGAAACTCCACGTATCTGAGGCCAAGACCGCATCTGCTCTAATTGAATTCGGTTCCCAACTGCGAGCTCATGATAGGAATATAAAGGATATGTCGCGGGTGATGTCCTCCCTTCTTGAGAGAATATCAAATATGGAGACGAAATAGGATACCGCTCTTGAGATCCTGGAACGTCTTGATGAAAAGGTATCATACCTTGATGATGCCAAAAGGGGGGAAGAAGCACGGGAAGCCTCTAGGAGAACGCGGTTGGAGCCAGAAAAAGAGTTGTTAGCTCCGTTTGAAGACTCCATCACTGCTGACATAGCCCGTATCTTAACGCCGAACGTGAGGATACAGGGAGATAGACCAAAATTCCAGGATCCCAAGTATCCTTGGAAAAGCCTAGTCCGAAAGCCGCACTCTATTAACCTCCCGGCAGACCGTCAACCTACCGCTGTAGAGATCAAAGACTGGAGGAGAAATGAACTATTAAGATACTTCGTTGTACTTATCAGGGAATCCGCTTTATTCAATAGATGCTAAAAGGTACAGGAAGACGCAGAGGAATTCAAGACGAAGCTGGAAGATGGATCGCTCCCGCTACAGCAGCAGATGAAGTCAAAGCATCGAAAAGGTGACTTGGTGACCCATCCAGAAGACTGGATCCTAGTCTTTGATAAATCTTATGATGGACGTGCAATTTATCAGAATAGAGATAAGGACGCTCATCAGAACTGGTGGCGAAACACCAACAATGACCCTTCCAAGCGACCATGGAGACACTCTGACTTTAGGAGCTAAATACCTTAGTGTATTATTCAATTGTAATTTTACTTTCAAAACAGCAATCTTTGTACTCTATTTCAGTATCAATAAAATTTTTGCCTGTCTTGAAAGATTACAACTCATAATCTACTGTGTTCTTATTTGTTTACAGTCACTTTATTTATTCTTATTGTATTCATATTATGAAATCTATCTCATACATAAGCTGTAACTTGTCTGCGAACAGTTCATAGTTTAATTTGTAAACATCTAGAAAACAATGTAAGATTGTGCCTGTGCGCCAATCATAAGTTTTCAATGTAACTTTCTTTTGATAAAATATGAACTTGCCTGCAAGCAGTTCTTAGTGTTAAAGCCAAATGCTGAAGGCCAGAACATTCGAAAGAAGACCAAGAAGTCTGCCTTACTTCAAACCGCTAAGTGCCAAAGTTTTGGCATCATCAAGGATGTTTGGATAAGTATCAAAAGGTTTTAAAAAGGAAGACATGGAAAGACTTGGCAAATTATCAAAAAGAGGGAAATTGTTGGGATAACAAATCCCTGTATCGATGCTGCTTGGATAACAAATCCATGTATCGAATGTATTGTCAGAATGTTTTGACAATATGCCAAATCCTGAATACCACCTCTAGTTGTATCGAAAAGCTGATCAAATATCAAACCTGTATCGAAGACTTCTCGCAGTCCCAACCATACAATATATTGATCATAAAGCAAAGAGTCCCGCAAAGCCAAAGTATGGAAGGTGTCTCGAATATCAATACAGTAATACCTTCCATACAGCTCCAAACAGGACAAGAAAGAATCTTCAGTATTCGCTAGAAGTCAAGTCCCGTTGATAAAGAAGTATTTAAATACTAAAGGATAAAGTATATAAATACTGTAAGTCAGAGGATCTTCAAATCCTGCAATATCCGGATCTCAGTCAAAATATCAGTTGTCGCAGAATCTTGCTCAACGGATATATTTCAAACGGATATATTTGAGAGGCTATATATATCTCCAGAGTTTGAAGATCATCAACTACTGAACTACACGAAAGAACGACTTACGAACAATCAAGCTTATAAGAAATATTCAGAGCAAAATATATCTCCCCAAGCTTCCTGCTATTTAGATATAAGAGATATATAGTGCTCAAACCTTGAACAACACATCATCAGCTTATAGCCTAGAAAGTCATAGCTGTTGTTCAAACCGTGTTCTATCTTTGAACAAACTCATATCAGCCCTGTGTGGACTGAGGAATCTTTGCTACTCCCGAACTGTGTGAAGGACTTGCATCGAAGAAGACGAAGCTTCAGAACTGTGTGTGAAGAAGCCAGTGAAAGTGTTTGCTCAAACCAATCTGTGTGAACGGTTGAAAGCTAAGATCTTTATATCAATCTGTGTGAATGATATATTAATTAAGTGTTGTTATAATTACGTAGTTGTGTACGCAGTAACTATAATAAACTTTTTACTCATGTGTGGAGGACCAGTGGACGTAGAGAGGTTTACCTCGGACCACTTTAAATACTGTGTTATTTACCGTCTGCTTTTATTGTTTTATTAAACTGTGATTGTTTAAGTATACACTGCACATCGAGTTGATGTATCCATAGCAACTTACTGTATTTAAGACTTCCGCTATGCACTTAGATTTAAAAACCGTACAGCTTGTTGTTTAAAACACTTTCCAAGCTGTATCCAGTTATCTTAGTGACCAACAAGTATTATTACATTGGTATGTAATTATTTATGTTGATGTGATCGATATCATTGTTGAGTATTGTGGCTGACCCCGTCGTGGGCTTTATTTTTAGTAGCGGTCGTGAAGGGGTGAGCTTTCCGGGTGATACTGGTTGTGGATTGTAATTGAGTATTTATTTGTGGTTGTTTTATTTCTGCTGCAAATGTGTATTTTGAACTGTGTTTTATCCGCTGTGTGTGTATTTCAAAATGGCTTTTCGGTATTTTTACCAACTCGTGTGTACTTTCAAAATGGCCTTTTGGCATTTTGCGAACTTGGATTATTTCGTCAAACACTTTTCCCAAATTATTTTATCAGTACGTTTAAGGGGTAGCTTAACGTACACTTTGAACTGTCGAGATTTGGCATTTCGCCTTGTATTTTCAAATGGTATTTTATGATGGTATTTGAGAACTATGATTTTGAAAATATTTGAGTATCTAAAATATTACCGTCATAGGTCTTTTGGCATTTTTAAACATTTTTGAGATGGTTTTTAGCCTGGTGGGTTCCGGCGCGGGACCCACGGTGCTGTAATATCCCGGATGGTTTTGGGGGTGTTACATTGTAACCCTTTTAGTAAGGAATTATGACGAATTATGTAATGATTATCATAATATTACAATTGTTGATTTACTCTTGTGGTTTAATCCGAATTCATGTTGAATTATTGATTAATTATTGTTTAGACATCATGATTGTTGAGATGATGATGTTCTTGGGGTATTGATGATGATATTAGTGATATTATGATTTTGAGATGTTTGTTTTGATGAATGTTCTTAAATGATTCTTGTTGAATCGATTTCACAAGTGTTAAGAACGTAATGATCATGTTAATCGATCATTGAGGTGTTGGAGGATATTAGAATTCACAGTTGAGAACTATGATATTCGTTGGAGTTTAACCGATTCGGGGTTGAATCGGGATTCTTTTGGTGTTACTTTCCATTGATTTTGTGTTATTAAATGAATCGTATTTCATTCAAGGTTGTTTGAGTGCTCGTGATCATCGTAGGACGTCGTTCGTCGTTTCGTGGAAGGACGTTGATCATGGAAGGACTTTCTCGCCTTCGGTTTGAGGCAAGTTTTATACTTGTACTAGTCAATGAGATTAATGTTGTCATGTATGTGTATGAATGTGTTGTATCATTTCGATACTTGGTCTCTCTATGATTTTGTTGATATTAGGGGATTGTTTGATATGATGCCCTTCGGCAAATTATGCCAAATGTTGTATTGTCCAATAAAATCCGTTCAGGGCTTTGAGATACTCGTGGTTGATGTTATTATCGATAGCCGGTTTGCGGTATCGATGTATCTATTATTTTTGTTGATATTGATGTCGTTTTGAGACGTTGTTGCGATCATTGTTATTGATATTGGTATTTTGAGATTGATGCTGTAGTTGGCCGAGTGAAGGCATTCATGTGTTCGATTATCATCTCCGTCGTCGGTAACTGATTAAAGTCACCGGGACATCTATTCTAATCATTTCGTTGTGATCGATTGACCATTCTAAGGCAATCGAGGTATTGAATTAGGATTATCGAAGATAATTCCCATCCGTTGTATCATTGTTATCGATTGACCGTTCTAAGGTAATCGAGGTATTGAATTGGGATTATCGAAGATAATTCCCATCCGTTGTATCATTGTTATCGATTGACCGTTCTAAGGTAATCGAGGTATTGAATTGGGATTATCGAAGATAATTCCCATACATAGTATCATTGTTATCGATTGACCGTTCTAAGGTAGTCGAGGTATTGAATTGGGATTATCGAAGATGATTCCCATCCATTGTGTCGTGTTGTCGATTAACCAATCTAAGGTAATCGGTGTATTGATTTAGGACTGTCGAAGACATTTTCCATCTGTTGATGTCGTTGTAATCGATTGGCCATTCCTAAGGTAGTCGAGGTATTTGAATTGGGACCGCCGAGGATGGTGCCCATCCGTGAGTTATTGTTCTCGTGTTGGCCGACTCAAGGTAGCACACTATTATTCTTGTAAATTCGGTAATCTTGGGATCGTTGCCATTTGTGATTAATTGTGTTTGGAGGCTAGTTGCGGCTAGTGCTTGATGGGTAAGCTTGGGGCTTGAACCTTTGCGGTTGGTTTCCCAACACCTACAGTTCAGCAGGTCACGGTCATGTTGATGATCTCATTATGGGTAAGCTTGGGGATTGAACCTTCGCGGTTGGTTTCCCGACACCTACAGTTCAGTAGGTCACAGTCACTGGGTGATCTCATTATGGGTAAGTCTGGGGCTTGAACCTTCGCGGTTGGTTTCCCAGCACCTGCAATTCAGCAGGTCACGGTCATTGGATGACCTCATTGTGATACAGCTTCGTGCCGTGGCTTTGGCCCTCATTGTGATACGGCTTCACGTCGTGGCTTTGGCCCTCAAATGTTACAGCTACGGGCTGTTTCGGCTTTGGGCCACTGTGGTGTTTGACAGTTTCGGTTGAGTGGTTTTCAGACCATTATGATATTTCGGGAGCTTCGGCCGAGGGTATTTCAGGCCATTGTGATGTATTTGTATTTCTGTTGGAGCCTTCGGGCACTGTGATTTGTATCTAGTCAGTGTTGGTTTGGTTTACTTTTGGGTGATTTCACTGTTGTGTTCTATATTGACGATTCACCGTTGGGCACTTGTGTTCTAACCTGTTGAGCAGGTACTGATCATATGCCGTGGGCATAGTGTTTCACGAATGATCAGTTCTTACCTTGGTTTGTGAGCATTTCGTACTATTATTATCATTGTACCTTTTCATTCCGCCTTTGGATGCATATCATGTTGTACATGTATTTGATATTCATTATCTGGATGACTGACCCCGTGGGGGCAGAACTGTTAGGAGTATGCCCTCGAATGCCACTCAGAGGATGTTGAGTGAGGGCATTGTACTTGTAATTATGTAAATCATTAATATAAGGCAATAGATGTTTCTTTATTTACTGGCAGTTACTGGCATTCATAACTCGTAAATATACATATAGAAACTAGTCCGTGTATTTGAGAGCAAAACGTTTCACTCCTTATTAGATAAGGGGGTCGGCACTGGAAAGTTTTATAGCTCAAATACTTAATCATTCGCAAGTCGATGAAACTTGACTGGGCGTTAAGTTTATGTGAAGACTTGTATGACGTGTTCTTTGACATGGAGAGTGCCTGTCGAACACTAATGGATAGTGGTAGCACACCTTATAGGTATGCTAATTGGATTAGTATACTCGAACCGACTCACCCTCGATTCGTCACACGGACTTCACTCTGGCAGTCAATGACGGAATCAAAAGGTTGTGATAGGTATTCGTGAACCTTCGACTTGAGGATTTAGTAGGGATGTGCTTGTGATGTTAAGAGTTTCATTAGTGTAGTTCGACCCTATAAATCGGGAGGTGGGGGTCAACCTCGACGTGCATCTTAACGGGCAAGTAGCAGGTCCTACTGAATACCAAGATAGAATTCTTTCTCCCGTTAGTGAGCGAGTTATATGTCCTATGCGGTTATTGGCAGATGAGATCATAAGTCTTTGGCCAAAGCATTGGAGCTAGTTGTATTGGATACACGAGAGCTCAATGATCTCTATTTGCATTAACGCATGCAGAGCATCAAGTACAAATAGGTTTTGACTGACCGTGACCCTATAACTTGATCGGGACATTTGAAAGAAGGGTTTATACATTAACTGGTATTCACGACAGAATGGTTCTTCAATAATCCCATCATTCGTTCTTAGTTGGGGTATAGTGTAGGCCGCTAGGCTAGCTAGGTGGTGCTACTACTCTTTGGTTCCTCCCATTGCTGACTGAGACGGACCTACCGAGTCGAGCAATAGGATTGACGACGGAATGAATCGAGCTTTATCTCTCATTATGAATATTAGATATTGGATATCAAATTTGGGATAGTGGATGTCTAAATTGATTTATTGGATAAATTAATTTACGGACTACTGAATTAAATAAATTACCGGGTGATTAATTTAATTCATGAATATAATTATTTCTTGGAGAAATTAATTATGTCATTATATATTTGATATGATTAATTAATTGGATTAACTAATCGGTATAAATACATCGGAATGGAATCGGAGTTTATCTGTTTGGACTCACGGGAGTCCGAAACGGACCGAACTCGTCCGGCTCCTTCTATATGGCCGCCCCCTTTCGAATCACCCCCCATCTTGGTCTTTGTCTCCATTTTATAAATGGAAGACAAATGACTTTAAGAGATTTGGAATCTCTTATTATATGGTAAAGGTGATATGGTATTGGTTTCATTTTGATTCTTGTAGAATAAAAGTGAAGACAACTCTCACTTATATTTCCCATTCCACTAGTGAGAATCAAGAGCTAGAGAGAGAGAAATCATTTTCTCAAGTCTTCACTTTTCTTATTATTATTCTTCATAATTTTCTTAGAGAAATTTTGTGAGGAAATATTGAGAGATATAGATTAAAAACTAGAGTGTTGTAATCTAGATTATCAAGCTCCTACAAACTTGCTCTATCCGTATCCTTGGAGGATAGCAAGGTGTAGTCATCCCGTTTATTTTTCCGGCGCGTGGCAAGTAGAGACGCGGTGCTTTCGGCGCTGGATCGTTCAAGTGCTTGGAGTGCTTTCGGATCGTAGAGAACTCACGTAAACCTTGGGGAATAGCTCAAGAGAAGGATACCATTTAAGCAACGGACTTCAAGGGTGAGTTTCTTACAACTCTTGTTTTTCGTTTATATATTCGTATATACGTAGCTCGATCGATCCTCGTAGGGATTCGGATCGAATTAATTTTCGTTTTACCACTTCCACTGGGCCTTTGTTTTAGGCACCAAATCCCAACAGTGGTATCGGAGATAAGGTCTTGCAATCGTATATACGATATTAGCATTTGGAATGCTTGATTAGATGGTGTATGATTTGGAATCATTTTAGTCATAATCGTGGTATATGTTTTTACGTTCGTTGTAGTTATATTTTTTGAAAGTTTATGTCTAAATATAAATCTTAATTTCTTGGAAATATGATTTATATTGAAGATATGAATGTTGGAGAATATAGATATTGGATATCCGGTCGAAAAACTAGCCCCGAAATGCCGTTGCACGGTCCGGGAGGGGTCCGGAAGCAAGGGGCCGCGTCCCGAGCATTGCGGCCCGCTGGCGAGCAGATCTTGGGGGCCGCGGCCCGAGCTCGAGGGCCGCGGCCCGGGGCTAGGAAGCCCCACGCTTCTTGGTGGCGTTTAGTGATTCGGCCCTTTTCGGATCAGTTTTGGGCTTGTTTGCTTCGTGTATTCCTAAAAATGATTTCCCTCATTTTAAATTGGATTTAATATGATTAAAATGATTTATGGTATTTCATTTTATAAGGGAAAATTGATTTATTGGAATACTTGTGATCGACCGAATTATTTTGAACGTTTTCATATTACCGATTGTGTGAATCGATTAGATCGGTTCGTATTGTTGATTGGATCAATGTATCTCTACGCTTTCTATTTTTTTAATATTTATTGGATGAATGCTTTTGAATGGGGATGTGGTTCGTGGACTTAGTTTTTGATTCGTTCATTTTATTCGATTGGGTTGTAAAGGCCGTTTTGAGCCTATTTATTTTACTAGACAAATTTGTATCTAGGATGCAATTTTGAATGTAAAATTTATATGTAATGACGAAGACCGGAGGAAGATCCGTTTGATAAGACGAAGACTTGTAATTAGATTACGGAGTTTTTGTTTTCTAGGAACGCTCCATGAACCACATGTTGGTAGCAACTAGGTTGTGAATGGTTGTTTTATACTGTATGAATGCCACAAACGCGCTTAAATGATTAATGTGCAAAGTTTAACGTTAATCTCGAAATTCTCCCATGATAAATTATTAAGTTTATAAGGTTTCAAGGTTTTCCTTCCCTCTATTGAGTTTTCGGGAAATTGAAATCCAAACTGGATGTGCTATGCTTCTGAGTTATCGGGGTAGTCGTTCGGGGAGGACGGATAAATTACCGGAAGCACATTGGATGCCTTCGGTTGGAGCAAATTTTATCCCTAGAAACCTGATAGGTTGCTGGATAAGATTCAATTGTGAAAATGATTTGCGTCGATGGTATAAACTTAACTTGTTCACAAACCATAGAAACTGTATAGGTTGAGGGGAGTGAACAAGGGGAAAAAGAAGATCGAATCATCCATTAGATGGGTTGGTGTTGGACACCACTTTATGAAAATTAATAGACTAGAAACCTGTTCGGTTTCCCTCTATTAAGATTTATAAAGAACTCGATCACCACTTTGAAGTAGTGCGACGATACTTCCGGATTTCACATGGGAGTGTGTTGTTCCGATAAAAATAGTGGGAGCTGGGTAACAAGAATAGAAAAGACCTTAATTCTATACTCAGAACATAATTAAACGAGTCACTAATTAATATGTTATACTTAATGCAGACATAACTCTCAATATGACAATGAATCCACTCGCAATTCTACTCGAGAAGAACACCCTAATTGGACCTAACTTTGTGGACTGGCTCCGCAATGTGATGATTGTCCTCAGTAGAGAGGCACTGGGATACGTCTTGGAGACGGACATTCCGGCGCCTCCTATGCGGACCAGAGCCAATCAGGAAGAGATCAAAAACCACAAAAAGTGGGTTAAGAATGAAGTGAAAGTCCGTGCTTATATGATGGCTTCCATGTCTAATGAGCTTCAGAGAGCTCATGAGAAAATGACTTCTGCTAGGCAGATTCTATCTCACTTAACCGAGCTTTATGGTGAGCACATCAGAACTGCTAGATATGAGATATCCAAGCAACTTTTCGGTGAAAGGATGAAGGAAGGTGAGAAGGTTGGGGAACACGTCCTCAAAATGATATGAATGATCGATAGATTGGAGCCTCTTGATTTTAAAATGGATACTTCTCTCCAAAACGACCTTATCCTTCAGTCTCTCCCTGATTCCTTCTCACAGTTTGTTATGAATTTCAACAGCAATGAGATTGCATGTAACTTAGCTGGGCTAATGAATAAACTGGTAGCCGCTCAGTCTCAGATGAAGACTTCGCGGATGAAGGAGTCTGCCCTTGTGATTTCTTCTGGACTTCGGAAGTCTAAGAATAACAAGAAAAAGACCAAGAAGCAGACTGGACCACAAGTTAAGGACCTTAAACGAAAGGGCAAGGCCCCTATGGTTCCAAAAGGCAAGAAGAATAAAGATACTTGTCTCAAGTGCGGTGAGCTGGGCCACTGGGCTAGAGACTGTCCGATTCTTCATGGCACTTCAGGTACAGAACTTTTAGTTTTAGAAACAAATTATTCTGCTACTGTATTTTCTACTTTCTGGATACTGGATTCTGGTGCTAGTTCTCATATTTGTACCCTGAATCAGGATCTGGAACAAAGTAGAAAGCTTGGAGCTGGAGAAGTTATGATCACAGTCGGAAGCGGGCATAGTGTCGAGGCGACCGACATAGGATCACTTCTTTTGGGTTTAGAATCCGGCTTTGTTTTGACTTTAGAAAATGTACTTGTTTTGCCCAAGGGGCACAAAAGCAATGTATCCATTCCGGTCATGGACCGAAAAGGCTTTTCATTTTTCATTGGTGATGGTTCCTGCAAAATTTATTTCATAAATAAACTAGTGGGTACTGCTACATTGTTAAATGGATTGTATCATCTAAATCTCAGCAACAAAGTAGTTGTGAATACAGTGACTAGAAAACGTGGTAGGGATGAAACCAATCAAGTTTTGAAATGGGATCTTAGAATTGGTCATGTTGGTCAGACCAAGGTTTACAAGATGGAAAATGATGGACTTATGGGTCCATTGGGATCGGATCCCTTTCCAACTTGTGAATCTTGCCTTAAAGGCAAAATGACTAAGTCCCCCTTCACAGGGACTTTTGAAAGAGCCGCCGATAAACTAGGATTAACCCATACCGACGTATGTGGTGCTTTGGAAGTAGCACGTGACGGATATCAATATTTCATTGTGTTTATGGATGATCATACTAGGTATGGTTATGTATACTTAATGAAACATAAATCCGACGCCTTTGAGAAATTCCAGGAATTCAAGGCCGTAGTCGAGAAACAAACTGGTAATCATATCAAAGCATTTCGGTCGGACCGAGGTGGCGAGTATATGAGTACGGAGTTTGATGAGTTCCTTAAGGAACATGGAATAGTTTCACAACTAACACCTCCAGGTACTCCTCAGTTAAATGGTTTGTCAGAAAGAAGGAACCGGACCTTGTTGAACATGGTCCGTTCCATGCTGGGCTATACTGACTTACCGATTTACTTGTGGGGGTATGCACTCCTGACTGCCGCTTACATCTTGAACAGATGTCCTTCCAAATCCATTCCTAAAACTCCACATGAGATGTGTGAGGGAAGGAAACCAAGTCTTAATCATATTAGGATTTAGGGATGTCCCGCCTATGTCAAGAAGACTAAGGTGGAGAAGTTGGAAGCTAGGTCCGCGAAGGGACATTTCATTGGATTCCTATCTGGGACGATGGGATATCTATTCTACCTGCCCGAAGATCGAAAGATCGTTGTTGCCTTACAAGCACACTTCCTGGAAGATGAGTTCATTCAGGAAGGCGGAGCAGGTAGAAGTATTTCTTTAGAAGAATACAATGAAACTCCTCAGGAGACACCTGTGCAAGAAAATGGAACCGAACCTTCTGAAAAACAAGTACAACCACCTCGTAGGTCTAGTAGGATGTCACATTTACCTGAGTGGTATGGGCTTGTGCAGTTGGAGGAGCTGGGTCTCCATGAGGTTCTAAGTGATAGCCAAGAGACCGACCCAACGACCTATGACCAAGCGATGGTGGATGTAGACTCTGCGAAATGGCATGAAGCTATGGAAGCTGAGATAGACTCGATGCATGCCAATCAGGTCAGGACTCTAGTAGACCGCCCCAAGGGCATAGTGCCTATTGGGAACAAGTGGATCTACAAGAGAAAGACTGATGGTGATGGCAAGGTTGACGCCTATAAGGCCAGGCTTGTGGCAAAGGGTTATACCCAGAAAGAAGGGATCGATTACCACGATACCTTCTCGCCCGTAGCCATGATCAAGTCTATTCGCACGATGCTTGCTATAGCTGCCTACCACGATTATGAGATATGGCAAATGGACGTAAAAACGGCTTTCCTTAATGGATTCCTTGAGGAGGAAATCTATATGGAGCAGCCTAAAGGCTTTGTGTCCGAAGTAGATATTCAGAAAGTGTGCAAACTTCAGTGTTCCATTTATGGACTGAAGCAAGCGTCACGTAGTGGGAACCTTCGTTTTGACAAGGCAGTCAAAGAGTTTGACTTCGTGCAAAATGAAGAGGAACCTTGTGTGTAAAAGAGGGTTAGTGGGAGCAAGATCGCATTCTTAGTACTATATGTAGATGACATTCTACTAATAAGAAATGATGTGGGAATGCTCAGTTCTGTGACAGCTTGGCTTTCGAGTAATTTCTCTATGAATACTTGGGAGAAGCAACCTATATTCTTGGTATTCGGCTCTACTGGGATAGAGCGAAGAGAACAATAGGTCTTTCCCAAGCCCTATATATAGATAAGATCTTAAAGCGATTTAAGATGGATGATTCTAAAAGAGGGTTCCTACGGATGCGACATGGAATAAAACTCTCCTTGAAGATGTGTCCTCAAAGTGAGGAACAACAAAAGGAAATGAGTAATATACCATATGCTTCGGCCATGGGTAGCCTTATGTATGCTATGTTGTGTACAAGACCTGACATCGTGTATGTTGTAAGCGTTGTGAGTAGGTTTCAGGCAAACCCAGGTAGGGAACATTATACTGCCGTAAAGAACGTTCTCAAGTACTTAAGAAGGACTAGAGATATGGTTCTGATGTATGGCGGTGGAGAATTGGATGTGGTGGGATTGACTGATTCGGACTTCCAAGGACTGAAGGACGACTCGATGTCTAGTTCTGGCTACATATTTACTCTTAATGGAGGAGCAGTATCTTGGCGTAGCGCCAAGCAAAGCACGACTGCTGATTCCACCTGTCAGACTGAGTATCAAGCAGCCTCGGAGGCTTCCAAGGAAGGGTTCTGGATTAAGAAGTTTCTGGGAGAACTTCAAGTGATACCATGTGCTGAGCTGCCTGTTCCGCTGTACTGCGACAACGACGGAGCTGTAGCGCAGTCCAAGGAGCCGAGGTTTCACAACAGCACCAAACATATTGAGAGGAAGTATCATCTCGTAAGGGAATTTGTTCGCAAGGGATACATTGTGCTGCACAGAGTAGACTCGTACGACAACGTCGCCGATCCACTGACCAAGCCACTTTCTCAGACTAGCTTGGAGTGTCATCTGGAGAACATGGGTATTAGATACCATAGTGCGTGGCATTGAGTGCAAGTGGGAGATTGTTAAGAGTTGTCCCTCGAATGCCACTCAGAGGATGTTGAGTGAGGGCATTGTACTTGTAATTATGTAAATTATTAATATAAGGCAATGGATATTTCTTTATTTACTGGCAGTTACTAGCATTCCTAACTCATAAATATACATATAGAAACTAGTCTGTGTATTTGAGAGCAAAACGTTCCACTCCTTATTGGATAAGGGGGTCGGCACTGGAAAGGTTTATAGCTCAAATACTTAATCGTTCGCAAGTCGATGAAACTTGACTGGATGTTAAGTTTATGTGAAGACTTGTATGACGTGTTCTTTGACATGGAGAGTGCCTGTCGAACACTAATGGTTAATGGGAGCACACATTATAGGTATGCTAATTGGATTAGTAATCTCGAACCGACTCACCCTTGATACGTCACACGGACTTCACTCCGGGACAGTCAATGACGGAATCGATAGGTTGTGAAAGGTATTCGTGAACCTTCGACTTGAGGATTTAGTAGGGATGTGCTTGTGACGTTAAGATTTTCATTAGAGTAGTTCGACCCTATAAACCGGGAGGTGGGAGTCAACCTCGATGCGCATCTTAACGGGCAAGTAGCAGGTCCTACTGAATACCAAGGTAGAATTCTCTCTTGTTAGTGAGCGAGTTATATATCCTATGCGGTTATTGGTAGATGAGATCATAAGTCTTTGGCCAAAGCATTGGAGCTAGTTGTATTGGATACACGAGAGCTCAATGATCTCGATTTGCGTTAACGCATGCATAGCATCAAGTACAAATAGGTTTTGACTGACCGTGACCCTATAACTTGATCGGGACATTTGAAATAAGGGTTTATACATTTACTGGTATTTACGACAGAATGGTTCTTGAATGATCCCATCATTCGTTCTCAGTTGGGGTACAGTGTAGGCCGCCAGGTTGGCTAGGTGGTGCTACTACTCTTTGGTTCCTCCCATTGCTGACTGAGACGGACCTACCGAGTCACGCAATAGGATTGACGACGGAATGAATCGAGCTTTATCTCTCATTATGAATATTAGATATTGGATATCAAATTTCGGATATTGGATGTCTAAATTGATTTATTGGATAAATTAATTTACGGCCTAATGGATTAAATAAATTACCGGGTGATTAATTTAATTCATGAATATAATTATCTTGGAGAAATTAATTATGTCATTATGTATTTGATATGATTAATTAATTGGATTAATTAATCGATATAAATACATCGGAACGAAATCGGATTTTATCTGTTTGGACTCACGGGAGTCCAAAACGGACCGAACTCGTCTAGCTCATTCTAGATGGCCGCCCCCTTTCCAATCACCACCATCTTGGTCTTTGTCTCCATTTTATAAATGGAAGACAAATGACTTTAAGAGATTTGGAATCTCTTATTATATGGTAAATGTGATATGGTCTTGGTTTCATTTTGATTCTTGTAGAATAAAAGTGAAGACAACTCTCACTTCTCTTTCCCATTCCACTCGTGAGAATCAAGAGCTAGAGAGAGAGAAATCATTTTCTCAAGTCTTCACTTTTCTTATTATTCTTCTTCATAATTTTCTTAGAGAAATTTTGTGAGGAAATATTGAGAGATATAGATTAAATACTTAGAGTGTTGTAATCTTGATTAGCAAACTCCTACAAACTTGCTCTAGCCGTATCCTTGGAGGATAGCAAGGTGTAGTCATCCCGTTCATTTTTCCGGCGCGTGGCAAGTAGAGATGCGGTGCTTTCAGCGTTGGATCATTCAAGTGCTTGGAGTGCTTTCGGGGATCGTAGAGAACTCAAGTAAAGCTTGGGAAATAGCTCAAGAGAAGGATACCATTTAATCAACGGACTTCAAGGGTGAGTTTCTTACAACTCTTGTTTTTCGTTTATATATTCGTATATATGTAGCTCGATCGATCCTCGTAGGGATTCGGATCGAATTAATTTTCGTTTTATCGCTTCCGCTGGGCCTTCGTTTTAGGCACCGAATCCCAACAGGAACATGTTTTCATGTTTTAGGTGTTTGCGAGGAGAGAGTTGAGACACAGGGGCATGACAATGGCGACGAGGCATTCGAGCGATACTAGTCCGAGATATTTCAGTGTTCATGTCGGTCAGACCGTTGGAGTACTCCAGTGTTATTCAATCGTTGTCATTGTGTACTATCCGAGCAAGGCTCGTGGATGTTGTTGTATTTTTATTTTGGCCATGTAGGCCCACTTTTGTAGTTGAAATTCCATATCGGAATATTATGTCGGATATCATGGTAGGGACTGTGATTTTTTGGCCAGTTTGTTGTATTTGGTCGTATTTAACTGGTGGATCTCCTGGTGTGGGGTCCACGGCACTGTAATAACCCAATGGGATTTGGGGATGTTACACCTTGATCCGACGAAGAACAATTGATTAGATCATGTTATAATCACCTAGGATACTCCAAAACATCTTTGAATAGAGTAAAATCGGCCAAGATCACGAACCCTAGTCACCCTTGGCTCACACCCGTGAAGAGAAGAGAAGGAATTGAGAAAATGAGAAAAATAATCTGTTGTCCAATTTATATACTGGACAGCTTAGCGTGCGCTCATCACCCCAGATTAGCGTGCGCTGTCGAAGCAACGTCTTCCCAAAAGGCATAGTTAACGTGCGCTGATCATGAATATTAGCGTGTGCTAACGAATCCCAATTTCAGTCCAGTAGCTTCTGGGCTATCTCAGAACTACCAGTTAGCGTGTGCTACTCTCACTGTAGCGTGCGTCAACCGCTGCACCTTAGCGTGCGCTATAGAGCTGCATAACATGCGCTGCCGAACTCCCTAGTCGAATGCAGTAGCTTCTGGACTGTCTTGGCCTATCCAGGTAGCGTGCGCTGCGTGCCACAATAACGTGCGCTATCAGCCAGTATTAGCGCGTGCTACACTACTGAAATTAGAATGCGCTATGCCTACCACAAAGGCAGCAGGCCAGTTCCAGAAAATCAACACAACAACGGAACTCCTCGACAGGAAAACGATTACACAACAAGAATGAAACGCTAACAGATATACCAACAATCCGAATTAAACACAAATACGTGACAAAGCGCAAACACACGATCTGTATGACTTATGTAACGACAAGTCGCAACCGACGAACAACACGACACGGTACATCATACCATACACAACATAGGGAAAATTCCCAAATAATCATCAACGAAACAAAATAACCGGTACAACCGACCAATAATTTAAAGTAACTGGAAACGGAAATCTCGGGTATTACATTCTACCCTCCTTAAAAGGAAGTTTCGTCCCCGAAACTTAAAACACGAAAACAAGGCAACAACAAAGCAACAACCGATAGATAACATCTCTCAAGGATTTCAAGGAGCCAATCCTGATATCGATGTTGAAGTCTGGGCCTCAGAAGACTCAGTAACCAACTCGCAAAACTGGATTATGTGCCCCTCGAGCCCACACTTGTAACACGTTTCTGGCGGGGAAGGACAATGTGCACGAACATGACCAGGCACATTACAGTTGAAACATCTCCTGACCTTACCAGGAGTCAACGATGATGACTTAGAACTCTCGGTTCCACTCATCGAGCGATGGAGCTTCACGGCAGAAAGACCTCAGTGTTGTAGTTTAGAAACTCCAACTCCCAAACTGGTAGGAAAATCATCAACCGTCTTCTGCTGCTTCGACTCGGGCACATGCTCAGTCAATGATGAGGCTAGTTCGTAGGCTAATGCTCGATTCTGATATTCTTTCAACGTAGTACAAGTCAATCCCACCATATTATGGCGAATCTCTGGATTCATCCGCATGTCAAAGTGACGGATCTTATCTTCCTCTTTCCTCATTTGATCCCACACATACCTGAGCTGTTTGCTATAATGATGATAGCTTGAGACACCGGTACATCTAGCAGTTTGGCCAAATATAAATCACGAATTCTCTTCTCTCTGATCGGTTTCGGACAAAACTTGACTCCCATTAGCTCATGGAATTCCATCCACGTGATGAAACAATCCCGAGGCTTAATAGCCTCCCACCAGTTGGCAGCATCTCTATCGAGAAGGTATTGAACAATAGGTACTTTCCGTTCTTTGGGGCAATAAACTGCCTCGAATATCTTTCCCATCTAGAAAAACCAACCATCCCAGCCCAATGCATCCGCGGCACCAGCAAAACGAGGGGGATTCATATGAACCACTTCTCGTAGCCATTGTCTTGTGGCGACATTCTGGATCCCATCTGTGTTACGTTGAACCGCCTGGGTCAACTAAGTCATCCGTCTCACTACTTGTTGCAATATCATAGCAACACCAATGTCAATGCCATTCCCGGCAATATTCTCTTGGTCCCGTATCCGATCTTAATGACCATCTATACCACAGCCTCGACCACGAACTCTGCCCCTCGGCATACTAAGCAGATACCCACTCAACATGATGAAACACAACATCGCAAAACAATATACCAAAGTGCCAACTCAGCACAACATATCAACACAAGGCAACAAATAGCAACACGATAAAAATATCCACTCCGGGTAATTTCACGAAGACAAAATTTACACTGTAACAATTGAAACTTACGGTCATAACTCACGGATCGCATGACCATATCAACAGAGAACTAACGACCATTATTGTCACAATCACGGCCATAATATACCACTCATGGTAGCCACTCATTGTTAACATTCCTTTAAAAACTCCATGAGGTATCTGTTTAACTAATATCATTTGAAAGTGTTTGAATCTGTATGTCAATTTGAAAAAAAAAAATTGAAAGCACTTTTGGTACCTCGGGCTATTTTATCAATACTAGAACCACAATTTATAATCGTTTGTTTTGAAAACCTTTGCAAAAACCATAACTTGGAACAACAAGTTTCCTCGAAATCGACATCATCAAGATGACCAGGTTATCACTTATCATCATCTCAAATAACAATACATAAGGTAACAACATGTTACCACACAACATTCATAACAATAACAATACACAAAGTATCGCGTGGCCATGCCCTCTTAGCATCGACCCTCAGAGGTTACACTTAACCGTTTAAATTTGGACAAACCATTCATATTAGTGATACTCACTTCCTCAACCAACAATCTCATCCGATGATATTACAGCATCGTGGCCCCACGCCGGAACCCACAAGGCTAAAAATCATCTTTGTAATCATTTCAAGTATGCCAAAATTGCTGATGACGGTAATATCTTTCAATTACTCAAATACTTTCCAAAACTCCTTATTCACAACTATCATCATCAAAATCCCAAGTTCAGGGAGAAAATGCCGAAATTCTGAATTTTCGAAATGTTCGTTAAGTTACCGCTTACATATAACAACAAAATAGGTTAGGGAATCGGTTTTACGAAATAAACTCATGTTTTCAAAATGCCAAAAAGCCATTTTTTAAGTAGACAAGTAGCGGATATAAACATAGTTAAAGATACATTTCAGCAGGAAATAATTAACAATCAGACAAAATACTCGATTCCCAAAAATATGCCATAGCCAGTATCATTCGGATAACATCATATAAACTACAAACAGATCAAACCATGCCATCATAACATTCAGGTATACAACCATAATTCTCCAACGAGAATGGTAACACGACAATAATTCAAATCACTTGGCCTCACAAGCAATCGATTTAGTTTAATCTCTAGCCTCTAACTCTTAAGCGATGATTCCATGTTACGCACATATAACATCTTAACGTGCGCTAAGTAATTCAATTCAGTCCACAATTCAGCCCAAGTTCATTAACGCACGCTAACGATAAGATTAGTGTGCACCAACAGGTTTAATACAGGAAATTTTTCCAATCTGAATTTAAAGTTTATGTCGAGTAAGATTTTTCATCTTTCGCTATTTATTTTTTAAAGTAAAAATCACGTTTTTATTTTGGAATATAAAAACTTCATGGTGCGAAGGAATTTTAAAATCGTGTATTCGAATTATTTGAAAATAAGAACGATACGTTTAAATATCATTACCGAAAATCTTTCCAACGTGACAAAAAAAATCAACGACGGTAACAGTTTACAAAAATGTCCAAAATACTTCAAAACATATTTTTCAAATACCGTCGTAAGGTTTCACTCGAGAATACAAGATCGGCTCACCAAATCCAAACAATTTTAAAAATTCACACGAAACCGCCGCTTGACCATGTCTTCAAAACTTTCTGAACTTTTGATTTCCCACAAACATACTCAAGTCTATGGAATTTTCAAAAAAGCGTCCTCAAATATGCACGCAGCAGACATGATTACCAACGAAAACACATTTGCAGCAAGTAATAACAATTTTTCAAACACAACCGGTTCTCAAACATATGCCTATACATCGTTCAAGATTATCAATTCATCAAACACCATCTATATGAGTTTCTCAACAAACCGTCGATATATATCCTGGAACACATTAATGCTCAAGGTTTCATATTACTCTACACCACTCGGTGTCCAATCTATCAATATCCAGTTCATTGCACACGTAATATGCCACAACCTAAGCTCCGATACCACACCCCCAACCCGTTTGGGAATATTACAGTGCCGCAGACCCTCTTAAAGAGGATCTACTTGGCTTGATACCAAAACAAGACATCACGTCTCATGTTAGAATGGCTAAATATTGATTCAATAGACCGATCTAGTCTTTCATCGATAACATACAACTTAAACTTCATATACATCTCTATTACAAAACTCATACCCGCACAGGGGTAAAAAATTACAACACTCCCATAAGATAGGAGAAAATTACAGCAGAAAGGATAATATAATTGGACCAACAAAACCCAATACTGGCCTTCATGTGATTAGTATCATTTGTCTTCCATCATCCTTCGTACTGATCCTGTGTTTTGCTCCTCAAGAGCCTGGACGAACCTGAATGCAATACAGACATCCACCCCCTGATTTCTCACGGGTTATCAAAATTCCACTATTTTGCTAGTGCAAGTATAAAGTGCAAATACGGTCCATACACAATCATATTCCAAGAACATAATAATCTGAGCCAAACGATGGTAAATAACTCAGAGTCACATGTAATCAATGGTAAATAAATGTAATCGTACAGTTCAAGATCAGTATTCCGGACTAACTAAATCTCATATCCTTCCATTTCAATACATATGTGATTAACCATGGAACCGCATCAAAGGCAACGGAACCCTCCGAGGACTCGCCAGTCCGTCCCAGAGTGGTTAACCCAAGAATATTCGTGGAACCGCACCTGTAACACCCCCAATCCGCTCAGGGATATTACACGCCGTAGAACCTTTCCTCAAGGATCTTCCAGGCTGGTAACAACATCGAACATCTCAACAATGCCCTTAAGGCTAAAAAGACTCAGTAGACCAATTTGGTCATTCAATAAATACATATAACTCAATCACAACACATGTCCACGTAGGGGTCGAGTACAACACACTCCCGTACAATGGGGAAAGAATATTGCAGCGGAAAATAAAATAAAACTAAATCAATACGACATCAACGGGTCCTCGTGTGATTATTATCATTCATCTTTCATCATCTTTCATGCCGACACTGTGTTATGCTCCAAAACCTGAATGCAATAGAGACATCCACCCCCCGATTTCTCGGGGGTTAGAAAAATTCCACTATTTTGCTCGTGCAAGTATAAGTGCAAAGAAATACGAGCCATACAATACAAGTTCCAAGGACAATAATAACCAGGAATCCTCAAAGATTTAACCATAATGAAAATACTTCCCGAGGCAAGCGTTTAGGTAAAGCTTTCCAAAATCGAAAGATCCCAAGTCAAGGGAAACAATTTATAAAGTGATTTAAAATTCCATTAAGAGTTTTAATAGAAACATCTCAGGATTTTCAAATCTTTCTCTTTCCAAAATCAACAAGGGTCACAGCCCAAAGGTTTTATTTTCACAAATAGAACCAACAACAATTCACAGGGCCAGAGCCCGCATCAAGTGTCCTCAACGGACATAAAATCAACATAACATAATCACATACAAGCATCGCCTAGGATCGGGACGAAGCCACAAATCCCACTCGAGGCCTCTAAGGACCCTCCCGAGCTGGCTAGCGAAACAAATCACACACAAGCATCGCCTAGGACCGGGACGAAGCCACAAATCCCACTCGAGGCCTCTAAGGACCCTCCCAAGCTGGCTAGCGAAACACAAGTCACAACATCTCACGATTGGATCAATCACTTGTTGTATCCTAACCACATGATCACAAGCCATGTGTCACCATAAATTATCTTTGGCGCTCACGGTTGGATCAATCACTTGTTGCATCCTGGCCACATGATCGCATGGCATGTATCACCGTAGTTTTTATTAGGCTCTCACAGTTGGATCAATCGCTTGTTGCATCCTGGCCACATGATCGCATGCCATGTGCCACCGTAGGCCCGCCCACATCCATACATTCACACACAGCATAATACAACACATATATTCAAACAATTCACCCAGAGGCATCAAACACTTAGCAAAACACCACATCAAACCACAACGCACCGAAATGAAATAATATACGTCCACACGCAATACCAAGTGCAACATCAACACCAAACATATCCATATAATTCACATAGTCATTCACTAACCACACCATTCACAAAACACACGCGTTTTGAAAGCAAGCCTTTAACAAGGCTAAACCGAATCTTTTGAAAGTTCAATTCAAACGACCAAACAACCACATTTAGACGATCACTAATTATCGTATCCATAAAACAAGAATTGTATGGACAAGGTACTTGACTCGAAATCGGCACGCAAGTATTCCGACGGACACAGCTCAACCAGGAAGCTTCGAAACGACCGATGCTATCGAAAAGGAAGACGACAACGAATGGAAGGGTTCAACACGGTTTCTTCGCAAGAAACTCGACCCTAACATCATATAATTAATAAATAAACGATCATACATGGAAGAATAATCGTAGAACGTCCGAAAACCCCTCTATGACATTCTACCGGACACCTTCAAGGCGTCGATCAAGAACTCGACCAAAACAACGAATCGATACGATCCAACCATGGAATAACAAGAGCAATGATATAATACATCTAAATAATCATCAATCCATCACAATCCAAAGTTAAATCGGATTAAACGGATGAAAACAACCAAAATACCCAAATTCCCCAAAACTAGGTTTCTAGAAAATCTGACCTGATTCGCTCGATCAAAGGATGTTATAGGATGGATAAATGAGGATATTAAATCCAAGACTTCATGGATTTAACACCTGACAACATCCCTCCATGATCATCAAAGCTACAGCCGCGGAAGAGGATGAAACGAGTGAGAAAAATGATGAAAAAACCGTCTGCTGGGTCTTAAATACACAGCCTCCCGGACGCCTTACGTACGTAATCGGCCATGGCTTACGTACGTAACCGTCCATGGCCGAACTAACTGCCCAGAAATGCTGGAAGTGTTACGTACGTAACCGGCCAAGGCTTACGTACGTAACCGGCCAAGGCTTACGTACGTAATCGGCCTTACGTAAGTAACTGCCGGGCCCTTCCGGCCGTAACTCGGCCAGGGCTGGCCTGGCCCCAACATGCCCGGCCATGACTCGGTCGGGGCCAACTCCGACGACCCGGATGACCCCGAAACCCGAACCTGAATACGAATCGAAGATACGGTTACAAAGTACTTGCAAAGATGAATTCGAGCACTAATAGAACACACGATTCTGACCACCCGAAGGCTCGAAATTCGACAACAGAAAGTAATTACCCCAACTTTAGGAAATTACGAAAATGGCCCAACACGTCCAAAATACACGATACACGATTGAAACACCAAACCAAGGCTCGCAACATGAATAATAACATTAAATGAACATACGAGGAACTCGAAACAACAGTTTCGGACGAGATTCGCAGGAATCGAACTCAAGTACGGAAAAGCCGCTTAAGAACACGAAACTCAACAAAACGATACCGAAATGAACTCGGACGTCAAAAAGTGCGGAATTAAATATTCTCAAAATGACAAAACGGTCATGAGGGAGTAGTCAAAATGGACTTCCGCCAAAAAAAAAAATACCGAAAATCGAAATTGCGGGTACATACTACCCTCCTTAAAAGAAGTTTCGTCCCGAAACTTAAAACAAGTAGGGAGAAGCAATATCCCTGCCAGGAAAACTAGACGAGATACACAAAATCTGAAAACTCGCGTCCAACGGCGAAACGCTACAAGAAACACAAAGAGACATACGGTGTGAAAACACGCTCCACGACGACCATCACAACGTCACAGGTAGATACATAATAAAACCAACGAGTGACAAGCGTCATCAAAACAGATAATAAAATCAAGTCAATTATCTGAACAATCATAAAACACAAAGCACCTATTACAAAGAAACACGCACAGTCGAGAAAACAGAAATAAACACAAAACGATCCACAAGGACAATCACAAACAATTCGGACTACGCCGAAATCCACAAAAAACCCACACTAGGCATCTCCATGTCCTTTTGGAGCAGAGACGCAGCCTCGATCCCCAAATCTCTCCACCACCGTCTCGCAATGCATGGCTCGGTGGCCCACCTGGCCACACTCAAAACAGCTGACTAACGGTGAACGAAAATTCTTCGCGGTATGGCCCGCTCAACTACAGTTATAACATGTCTTCGAGCTGCTCATGTTACTCACTGTAGGGGTACTACTCCTCTGATCACGCGATCGAGAAACCAACTTGGGATGACGATATGAAGTCCCACCTCAGGGGGCCCACTCTCCTGATTTCCTGAAAAGTCCCCAATGGTTTTCTGCTTCTTCGACGCGGACATAATCTCGATCAGCAATCTGGATATCTCATAGGCCAATGCCCTATTCTGATAATCTCTCAAGGAAGTACAAGCGTGACCTGCCATGTACTGACGAATCTCCGGCTTCATCCGCCTACTAAAATGACAAATCTTGTCCTCCTCTGTCCTTACTTGATTCTGCACATAGCCGAGCTATTTGCTAAAATCAATAATAGCCTGAGACAGCGGTACATCATGCGGTTTCACCGAAAATAATTCATTAAGATTCTGATTTCTGATCGGCTTCAGACAAAACTCATCTCTCATGAATCTCTGGAACTCTGCCCATGTAACAACATGGTCTTGAGTCTTAACAGTCTCCCACTAGCTAGAGGCATCCTTGTCGAAAAGATACTGAGCTACCGGGACCTTACGTTCTTCTGGACAATCAACTACCTTGAATATCTTTTCCAACTGGAAAATCCAACCATCCCAGTCTAATGCATCTGCAGCACCAGCGAAATGAGGGGGATTCATACGAACCACTTCTCGAAGCCACTGATTTTCACCAGTGTTCTGGGTCACATCTGTAACACGCTGAACTACCTGAGTCAACTGAGTCATCTGTGTGGCTACCTGCTGTAAAATAGTAGCAACACTAATACCGGCATCATCACCGGCAGCATGATCTCGACCACGCGTCTGATTGCCATGACCACGACCTCGGCCCCTCGGCATACTGAATGTAATCACTCAGCACAACAGAAAAATCATAACACATACCACATACAACGATTTCCATCGTAAAGCAACATGCATACTAAAATCATAGCAACGACGGTATCGTTAAGCTATCTCAACGGCCCGAATGATAACCAGCACATAATCACAAAACATCATGGAATAATCACACATATACATGAAGGTACCAACCTAAGCTTCAACATCTCACACTCGTGTGACAACACGCAAATCATCACGAGGCGACAAATTGTAAATATCAGTCCACACCTCTCACAAAGGGATAGTATAACAACTACGTGGCAATGCCTCGACGCTCACACCACCAATTCAACCACAACTCGGGGTCAACACCCTAACGAAAGTTCGAACATCATACTTACATTTTCGGTCCGCAAACAGGAATGACAGGTGTTAAACGAAAATCACCTTTTGAAAAATGATTGTGGAAACACTAGTTGATCTTGAGTATCACATTTTTAAAAAGTTGTACAAACACCATTATTGAGACTTTGAAAACCATCTTGCATTTGATAAAACGAGGACACTTCCCTTTAAATTGAAACTTTCAGAAATATTCGACCCTTGGGTCTAACCAACTATATTTTTAAAAATAATTGAAAATATCTCATAATATTTTGGTCCCCAACTGGAATAATTTGAAATATATTGCGGCACTAGAAAGCACTTTGAAAGTACCGCGGGAAAATAATTTATTTTAAAGGTACGTCTCGAAATTTATTTTCTAAGATACTCAAGGTTTTCGAAAATCTATTAGGATATAATACCTAAAAACTCACATGTAACAATATTCACTTACATATAATCATAATACACGCATCAACTCGCTCAAAATCAAGACAGCACATGTCTTTTACTAGAAAACAAACAGTCAAATATCACAGTCAAAAGGACATAAATAATGACAACACTCCTCATATAAACGAAATATGAGAATCACACGAACGCATCACGAAACCAAGAATCTAAATGAAGGTTCCATCACTTAACAAATAATCAAAAAAATAGCTCGTGTCACACGAGGCACAATACAAAGAAGGGAGACTTACGGACACAGGTCGCACGAAGATGATGATCATCCCACGGTACTAATCACGACCAACAAACTCAGACGACGCATCGCGACACGACTCAGTCAGATAAATTCTGACGAGACAAGAACTCAACGGACACCACTAAACCCGACAGTCTAGGTTTCCACAACCTAAGCTCCGATACCATTTATGTAACACCCCCAATCTGCTCAGGGATATTACACGCCGTAGAACCTTTCCTCAAGGATCTACCAGGCTGTTAACAACATCGAACATCTTAACAATGCCCTTAAGGCTAAAATGGCTCAGTAGACCGATTTGGTCTTTCAATAAATAGATACAAATAAATCACAACACATGCCCACGTAGGGTTCGAGTACAACACACTCCCGTACAACGGGGAAAGAATACTTCAGCGAAAAATAAAATAAAGCTACACCAATACGACATCAACGGGTCCTCGTGTGATTAGTATCATTCATCTTTCATCATCCTTCATGCTGACCCTGAAACCTGAATGCAATACAGACATCCACCCCCGATTTCTCAAGGGTTAGCAAAATTCCACTATTTTGCTAGTGCAAGTACAAGTGCAAAGAAGTACGAGCCATACAATACAAGTTCCAAGGACAATAATAACCAGGAATCCTTAAAGATTTTAACATAACAAAAATACTTACCGAGGCAAGCGTTTAGGTAAAGCTTTCTAAAATCGAAAGATCCCAAGTCTAGGGAAACAATTTATAAAGTGATTTAAAATGCCATTGGGAGTTTTGATAGAAACATCTCAGGATTTTCGAATCCTTCTCTTTCCAAAATCAACAGGGGTCACAGCCCAAAGGTTTTATTTTCACAAATAGAACCAACAACAATTCACAGGGCCAGAGCCCGCATCAAGTGTCCTCAACGGATATAAAATCAACACAACATAATCACATACAAACATCGCCTTGGACCGTGACGAAGCCACAAATCCCACTCGAGGCCTCTAAGGACCCTCCCGAGCTGGCTAGCAAAACAAATCACACACAGGCATCGCCTAGGACCGGGACGAAGCCACAAATCCCACTCGAGGCCTCTAAGAACCCTCCCGAGCTGGCTAGCGAAACATAAGTCACAACATCTCATGGTTGGATCAATCACTTGTTGCATCCTGACCACATGATCACGAGCCATGTGTCACCGTAGATTATCTTTGGCGCTCACGGTTGGATCAATCACTTGTTGCATCCTGACCACATGATCACATGCCATGTGTCATTGTAGTTTTTATTAGGCTCTCATGGTTGGATCAATCGTTTGTTACATCCTGGCCACATGATCGCATGCCATGTTCCACTGTTGGCCCCGTCCACATCCATACATTCACACACAGCACAATACAACACATATATTCAAACAATTCACCCAGAGGCATCAAACACTTAGCAAAACACCACGTCAAACCACAACGCACCAAAATGAAATAATATACGTCCACACGCAATACCAAGTGCAACATCAACACCAAACATATCCATAGAATTCACATAGTCATTCACGAACCACACCATTCACAAAACACACGCGTTTTGAAAGCAAGCCTTTAACAAGGGTAAACCGAATCTTTTGAAAGTTCAATTCAAACGACCAAACAACCACATTTAGATGATTACTAATTATCGTATCCATAAAACAAGAATTGTATGGACAAGGTACTTGCCTCGAAATTGGCACGCAAGTATTCCGACGAACACGGCTCAACTGGGAAGCTTCGGAATGCCTGATGCTATCGAAAAGGAAGACGACAGTGAATGGAAGGGTTCAACACGGTTTCTTCGCATGAAACTCGACCCTAACATCATATAATTAATAAATCAATGATCATATGAGGAAGAATAATCGTAGAACGTCCGAAAACCCCTCTTTGACATTCTACCGGACACCTTCAAGGCGTCGATCAAGAACTCGACCAAAACAACGAATCGATACGATCCAACCATGAAATAACAAGATAAATGATATAATACATCTAAATAATCATCAATCCATCACAATCCTAAGTTAAATCGTATTAAACGGATGAAAACAACCAAAATACCCAAATTCCCCAAAACTAGGTTTCTAGAAAATCTTACCTGATTCGCTCGATCAAAGGATGTTATGGGATGGATAAATGATGATATGAACTCCAATACTTCATGGATTTAACACCTGACAACATCCCTCCATGATCATCAAAGCTCCATCCGCGGAAGAGGATGAAACGAGTGAGAAAAATGATGAAAAACCCTTCTGTTGGGTCTTAAATACACAGCCTGTCGGACGCCTTACGTACGTAATCGGCCATGGCTTACGTACATAACCGGCCATGGCCGAACTAACTACCCAGAAATGGCGGCAGCATTACGTACGTAACTGGCCAAGGCTTACGTACGTAACTGGCCTTACATACGTAACTGCCAGGGCCTTCCGGCCGTAACTCGGCCAGGGCTGGCCTGGCTCCAACATGCCCGGCCATGACTCGGCTGAGGCCAACTCCGACGGCCCGGACGACCCCGAAACCCAAAACTGAATACGAATCAAAGATACAGTTACGAAGTACTCGCAAAGACGAATTCGAGCACTAAGAGAACACACGATTCCGACCACCCGAAGGCTCGAAATTCGACAACGGAAAGTAATTGCCCCAAACTTTGGGAAATTACGAAAATAGCCCAAAACGTCCGAAATACACGATACACGATCGAAACACCAAACCAAGGCTCGCAACATGAATAATAACATTAAATGAACTTACGAGGAACTCGAAACAACAGTTTCGGATGAGATTCGCAAGAATCAAACTCAAGTACGGAAAAGCCGCTTAATAACACGAAACTCAACAAAACGATACCGAAATGAACTCGGACGTCAAAAAGTGCAGAATTATATATTTTCAAAATGACAAAACGGTCATGTGGGAGTAGTCGAAACGGACTTTTGCCAAAAAACAAAAATTACCGAAAATCGAAATTGCGGGTATTACAGCACCAAAGGCAACGGAACCCTCTAAGGACTCGTCAGTCCATCCCAGAGTGAATATATACAATCAATCAAACTCAAGACTAGTATTCCGGAGTAACTAAGTCTCATTGTACGTCACATTTCATTTATATGCGTGGTTAACCATGGAACCGCACCAGAGGCAACAGAACCCTCTGAGGCCCCGTCGGACCCTCCTAGAGTGGTTAACCCAAATATTTTCCTGGAACCGTACCAAATGCAACGGAAACCTATAAGGACTCGTCAGTCCATCCCAGAGTGAATATATACAATCGCACTCCACGAGGAGATATATTTCCCGAACAATGCCGAATAGTATTACTTCCTTACAAAGGAGTTAACAACATTACAACACAACATTATGCACTCACCACACTTATACACATTCCAACATACAACCCTTAACAAGGGAAGAGCGAGAGAGAACTTTTATAACCACACAATACGAAGACAACGTATTCGAATTCACAACCACGATATAGCATATCCATATCACTCATTCATTCTTAAAACACATAAGATATTAGTAAAGGACTCTTTTTGAATATATATTATTTCTCTTGAAGGTTTATGTTAGATAATCAAGTAAACGCACCTAGTCGATTACCAAATCGTTATATCCATGAAACACAAAATATATGGGCTAGATACATGCCTCGATATCTGCACGCGAATTCTCCGGAGAACACGGCTCAACCGAAAATCCTCGAAAACCTACAATCTCCGCGAGAAAACAACAACGCCCTGATTACTACGCGTATAAAAAACCAAAAGCAACGAGAATGCACCCAACACTCGAAGGGAAAGCCATTGAGACATTTAATCGAATATTAAATGTTCACGGTTCCTCAAGAACACTAAAATCATCAATCGGGTCGAATGAATCGAAGGTATGGATATACAATCCATAGAACATGCTTAACAACCTCATTTAACACCAATCGATTCATCAAAATCGGATTAAATATGAAATCAAGAACAAATCTCCAAAAAGTCAACTCTAGGAAAATCAAGAAAAATACCTTAATCCGACGAAGAACAATGGACTAGATGATGTTATAATCACCTAGGATGCTCCAAAACACCTTTGAATAGAGTAAAATTGGCCAAAATCACAAACCCTAGTCGCCCTTGACTCACACCCGCGGAGAGAAGAGAAAGAAGTGAGAAAATGAGATAAATAATCTGCTGTCCAGTTTATATACTGGACATCTTAGCGTGCGCTAATCACCCCATATTAGCATGCGCTATCGGAGCAACGTCTTCCCAAAAAGCATAGTTAGGGTGCGCTAATCACGAATATTAGCGTGCGCTAACGAATCCCAATTTCAGTCCAGTAGCTTCTGGACTATCTCAGAACTACCAGTTAGCGTGCGCTACTCTCACTGTAGCGTGCGCCAACTGCTGCACCTTAGCGCTCTCTATAGAGCTGCATAGTGTGTGCTGTCGAACTCCCTAGTCGAATGAAGTAGCTTCTGGACTGTCTCGGCCTATCCAGGTAGCGTGCGCTGCATGCCACAATAACGTGCGCTATCACCTGGTATTAGCTTGCGCTACACCACTGAATTTAGTATGCATTATGCCTACCACAAAGGCAGCAGGGCAGTTCCAGAAATTCAACACAACAACGGAACTCCTCGACATGACAACGATTATACAACAAGAATGAAGCGCTAACAGATACACCAACAATCCGAATTGAACAAAAATACGCGACGAAGCGCAAACACACGATCTGTACGAATTACACAATGACAAGTCGCAAACGACGAATAACACGACATGGTACATCATACCGTACACAACATAGGGAAAATTCCCAAATAATCATCAACAAAACAAAATAACCGGTACAACCGACAAATAATTTAAAGTAACTGTAAACGGAAATCTCGTGTATTACAGTTGGTTTGGCTGTGACCAAACCTCATTTAGTGATGTCACCAGTGTTAGGGTTGTATACTGCAAAGCATACTTTATGGTTGTATTACCTTATTTCCCTATAACTACCTATGAGAATATTGATTACATTTAATCACATATTTTGCATATTTATTCACGTTATGGTTATGCAAATGAAATGTTTAATTATTTTATATTATAGATAATGTGGTGTATTGGTATCACATGGAAGATTACATTATTGGTGCCTTATAAAATAATATAATAGTTTACAACCTATATAATTATTAGACAAATTATGTGAAAGGTTGTAGTGTATGCTTGAGATTAGTTGGTCTTGACTATTAGCATGCATTTGCATATATGCATACGTAGAACTGTTTCGAAGTGAGATAGTGTCTTCTGTACTGACTGTAAGAAGAACGTAAATCTCTGATAATTATTATTTCTTAATTCTAAGTATATAATTTTAATTATTTATTGCTTTGATTTACCATGGGTGAGAGTCAAAGTGATTGACTCAATAAGCTTCGTATATTGGGCATAATATTATTTGTATGACAACTATTATTATTACTAAAAAACGTGTCCCGACTCGTGTGGATTGATGATGTCCCCTGGAGGAGCTCGATAATGATTATTATATTAAACCCTGCAGGTGGATTTAATTCTGATATAATAATAATATTCTAGTGGTACTACTCTTGGATAAGTACTAATTAATTAAAGCTGTCAATAGCTTAAAATTAATTAATGGATATTAAATATCCTAAACATAGAAAGTAATATATTTAAATAAGGAGCCCGATGTTGTAAATTGGAATTTGGATAGGAAGTGTAATATTAACTCTTTAGTGGACTGAGTTGATATTAGTGAACTCAACCATATTAGGAAAGGGATTAATATGGAAAGTTGGGTTGCACTAGGAGTCCTAAACCTAATCCTCCTTAAGATCCCTAAAGTAGTCCAAAGTCTATAAATAGGACATCTAAAGGGGATTTCGGCCGTGACATTATTGAGAGACTTGAGAGATCAATTTTTTTCTTGTGTTTAATTGTGGATCTTGACTTTTGTGTTTGATTCCACAATTTAGATAACACATCAATTTTCTAAGAGTGTTTACATAATACTAGAAAAAAATCGAGTGACTCCCAAGAGCAAATAATCGGCCGATCCACTTTTGTCCAAGCAAGATTTGGTAGCTCGTTGCCTACACAACGTCCGGATTAAGGCGGGTCATACTCTAGAAGATTTAAAGGTAGAAATACAAGAAGATCGAGGAGTGAGCAACCACTACGCTTCAAAGGTAAATATCCTATGATCTTTGATCTAGATTAGGATATTTTATTTTACCACACATTTATTTAATAAATAATAAATAATATTTAAATTTCTTATTAATCTTAGTAGTTAATTACTTAGCTTGCCTAAGTAGGTTTTGTGCTCGTGGATGCGTAAAACGCTTCAATCAAAAAAAATTCAAAGTTCGCTTCTACTGCGTTTTATTTCCAACAATTGGTGTCGGAGTCAGGTTTTTAGGCTTTTGCTATTTTAATTAATTTTGGTGATTAATTGATAGCAATTTAAATAGTCATATAATTTTATGTTGGAGTATTTTGCTAGATATGTTCTTGCAGGGAATATGATCCAATTATCATGGTTATGTGAATGGTTTATTTATTTATTTTTATTATTTATGCAATTGTTGGTTTGGCCCGGTTTGGGCATGTAATGTTTTTCCCATGAGAAAATCCGCGGGTAGACCTAGGATCTTATTTTTTTCGTGTAATCTTGCTGTAAATTCGATGTATTTTATTTTGTGTAAAATTGTAATCGAATTCGGAGAAGACGAAGTCACGAAGGAGTAGTGTTGGCCACTAAGTATACAGAATACAGCTTGGAAAAGTATTAGTACAACAAGCTGTACGATTTTCAAATAAGAGTGCGTAGCGGAAGTTTGTTTAAGTGAGTTGCTGTAAATACAGCAACTAGGTTTTCTCCTAGTAGCTTGGTGCGTACAGGGTATGCAATGTATACTTATTAATAATCACAATAATGAAAACAATAGAGGCAGAAGGTAAATAACACAGTATTTAAAGTGGTTTGAGGTAAACCCCTCTACGTCCACTGGTCCTCCACACAGGAGTAAAATGTTTATTATAATCACTACGTACACAACTACGTGACTATAATCAAACCTATCCATGTATCGTTCACACAGATTGATACAAAGACTGTCGCTTCAACCGTTCACACAGATTAATTGATGGCGTCTCTTGACTTGCTTCTTCTCACACAGATTGAAGCTTCGCCCTATTTGTCCCACATAGGTCAGAATAACTTTATCAGTCCACACAGGGCTAAGTTTTACACAAAGGTAAAATGGTAAAGTAACAAGTTTAGAACAGGAGCTTGAACACGATGATCTTTAGCTGGTGATGTGCTGTTCTTGGTGACTGAGTATATTTCTTCTCTACGGATATAGATATATGTTGAAGAAATATACTTTCTCTTGTAAGCTTTGATTTGACGATAATGAATATTCAGTTGTTCGATCTTAGTTGAGATTCTTCAGTATATGACCAGTTGTGTTGTGTAATGTCCTATTGCATGGACTATTTATAACCTTGGAATAGATCCGTTATAAATATGTCCGTTGGATGAGTTGGTGAGCTGAGATCCATTCTGATTAGTTGATTGACTTTCAAGAACTAGATCCGGATTTTCCTCCTTGTCTGAAGATCCTTGTCGGTTGGTATTTAAATACTTTATCCTGTCAGTATTTAAATACCTCTTTCAAATGGCGTTCTGACTTTAGCGTATAAAGTATATTCCTTCTCTACGGTCTTCAGTTCTGTTGGATAAGTGTTTATTATTCTAACACTCAGCATGTATGTTGTATCCAGCATAGTACGTCTTATTGCTGTTAGTTGTAGACTTCAACGCTGTAAGCTATCTCCCATGCTGTATGGCAGGCGCTGTATGGAGTTCCCACACAGTTTCCATACTTAGCGATATTTCGAATCCTTCACTGTATGATGGCAAATATTCTTGAGATAGCTTGCTGTATGTTGGCTAGATAACTTGTTGTATGTTGGCACTTATCAAAACAAGGTACAAGATTGTTTATCCCACCAATTTCCTCCTTTTTGATAATGACAAAACATCTTTATCGATGATGCCAAAACCTCTTTATCGATAATGCCAAAACCTCTTTATCGATAATGTCTTGATCCGGAGAGGCTGACTTCTTGATCTTCTGTCGAATGATCTGGTCATCAGCACTTAAAAATATGAACTACTCGCAGGCAAGTTCTAAGCATTAGGTAAAACATCTACAGGGATGTGTATTACAACATAAGCATATGATTGGCGTGCAGGCACAATCGTACAGCATGATCTATGTTGCATACAACTTAACCTATGAACTGTTCGCAGACAAGTTCTTATAGCTTGATACTTAACAAGTTTCATACTTGTTTTTTGCAGCAATATAAATTGAATTTAAATTCGTAATCAAACAGTAAATATAGATTACGAGCTGTAATCTTTCAAGACAAAGATAGAGTTTTATTGATACCAGCCAAAGATTACAAAGATAAAAGAAATAAAGGTACAAAGATTTTATGCTGCTAAGTTCAATGCTAAAAGGATCCTCCATGCTAGCTCCTGTAATGAGCGTGTCTCCAGGGCCTCTTATCAGGATCATTTTCGGTTCCTCTCCACCAGTGCTCTAATGAATTCTTGCCTTGATCTAGGTAGATCGCTCTTCCTTCAGCCGATTGGTCAAAGGTAAGTATCTAATCTTCAGGGTGAGTAATCTAATCTCCCTTTCGGTGCCTTGATTTCATTGAAATTTGCAATGGGAGCACTCCTCTTTCCAGCATCTTTGCAAATTCGTCTGCAGCCTCCGCCAATGTCTTGCATTTGTTGAAGATGGCGGACTCCCTGATGAGATTGACGAAGTACCTCATTAGTTAGTTCTTCTTCCATTGCTTCACTTCATCAGCTGTAGGCTGACGGTTGGCGGGCAGACTAATCTTCGATGGCTTCTGCACATTATTCTTCTAGGGAAAGCTGGGGTTGTGGAACTACAGGCGAGAACCAGTTACCCTGTAACTTTGTGCAGGTGCAGCCAAACGGTTGATTGCAGCAGTGATGCTGTCTTCTAAGGCAGCATCAAATTCTCTCTCTCTCTCCATCCTCCATTGCCTAGCAGCCTCTCTGGACTCTTCCCCCTTTTGGCTTCATCAAGATATGAGACCTGTCCATCAATGCGTTCCAGGACTTTAATTGTGTTGTTTTGTTTGGTCTCTATACTTGAGATTTTGGCCACCAGGGAACTGAGCACCAAAGACATGTCATCGATCTTATGGTCATGTCCTGTGATCCTAGACCCAGTCTCCTGTAGGGCGGAACAGTCTTGGCTTAGCAAATGCGGAGCTTTGCATGTTCCTCTTTGAGAATTTGTTCCCGACGCTGTTGAAGGTGAGCAAGTGCCTGTCGTAACACACTAGGCACGATGCGGAATGTTTTTTCCACTTGGAGACTTCTCTCCTTAGGCCAGCCATCTCATCAATGGCAGTCTCTCGCATCCAATCGAGCTCCTTGACAACATCATACATGCCTTTACGGCATCCTGTATGAACACAGTTTGGTGGCCAAGTGCTTGCATTCGCTCGATCCGAGCCTGTGTACGGGGTGAGCTAGGTGCTAATTTCTTTTCTTCAGCTCCATTGAGCTGGCGTATGACCACATGGTAGCGCGGCTGTTGTGATCTATCCTCGGGTGGGAAACTGTCATCGAATGCCAAGGATGGAGGTGATGCAGGGGCATTAGGCGCGGGCATGGCTGTTAGTTGTTCAGCACGTCCAGACTCGGCAATAGTGGGGACTCATTCCACCTATTCCGTTTGGGCTTCTGTAGACATGGGTATAGGAGGGACTGATTCCTCCTGCTGTCTCTCAGCATCTGCTTGCTCTGGCAGAGGGACTTATTCCTCGTGCGGGATGGCGCGGGCTACTTCTTCTTGTGGAGCTTCCTATTGCGAAGCTTCATGCTGTGCAGGAGGGACTGATTCCTCCTGTGCATTTTCCTTCGCAGCTTCTCCTTGTTGGGGAGGGGACTGATGTTGGCTGTTGGATGTCCCCTGACCCTGCTGGTCTTTCCTTCTGGAAATATCCTGTTCTCGATCCTCCTCACGACTCATTCTCAGACTTGCCTGAAAGGCATCGTCATCATCATCTGAGTCGGGATCAGATGCTGGGTTGTTGGGAACTGTGTCTTCGAATTTGGACTTCCCCTTCAATCGGGCCTATTCTTTTGCCATATAATAGTTTGAGATCAGCTCTCGGCAAAAGTTGTTATCCCATTGAATCAGGATGTGGATTTATTGAGTGTCCGAGACTTCCAGAGCAAAGGCTTCTTTCTCTTTCCACTCCTCCCAGTTGTACAGAATGTCATAAGGTGCGACCATGTACGACTTCCATTGGACAAACCGTTCAAATGCTTGCTCAATTTGCACTTGAAGGAGGGTGTCCTTGATGATAGTAGAGGGGGAGGGGATCCGTACAGTATGTGGGTCTACGGTAGGAATGGGATCCGCGATAGGTGTGGGAGCCTATTTTGGAGATGGATCCCGAACAAGGGTTGGTACCCTGATGGGAGATGGATCCTGTAGGGGTGTGGGTTCCCATAAAGTAGACGAGGCTCTCGGCTCCGAGTGGACATCCGATTCACCCGTTCCTTCCAATTTGAAAAGTAATTGATCGTCCGTCATAGCCGCCAATGGCTCGGGATCTGTAGTGTGTGCAGCAATTACTTCTTCCGCAGGGGTTGCGCCCTGGGGATGTGATACAGCGGGTTACGCCGATGATGGGGCATCCACATAGATCATTGTAATCTCTGCAGCCTTAGCTTTGGAAATCTTCCTTAGCTTCCTTTTCGGCTTCTCGATAGCAAGAGGGGTTTTGCTGTGAGATGATCTCTTTCTCTTTTTGGATTTCTCCTAACTTCCGGACTTCTGAGTGACATCCCGTGGATTGGCAGATACGGGCATGTAACGCCCAAAAGGTCTGTTTGCGATCATCTCCTCTTTGTTCTAAGCAGAGGGCTTACTTCCACCGATGTATTTCCCGGGGCCAATCATTTTCGCACTTCACAATTGAGGAACATGGCACATGGTCAGAATGTTGTTCAGAAAGACGCCGAATGACTTTTTCTGAGTCGTAGGCTTAGATGCCTCTTCCTGTAATCTCTTCAACACTACTTGGCACCAGCTAACTTTCTCGCCACACATGATGGAGACCATCATTCTGAAGCGCAAGTTTGTGCATATTTCAAAGGCGCATGTCCTGTTCTAAATGACACGGCAGCAGAAATCATGCAAGTAGATGAATGGCAAACAAAATCTCTTTTTGTGGCAAGATGGATGGACAGCCTTGTCCGAACCATCACCAGTAAACAATCCCCAATAAGCAGTAAGAATATATTGTGACCCAAAGGTCTCAAGTTCTTCCATTTTCAGACCATTATTAGGCAGCCTAAAAAGGTTCTCTAGAAGTTCATGGTTGATACAGATCTCAACACCGCAAACGGTAGCAGAAATGTCAGCAACGTCTCCTCTTTTCAGAGAGAAGAATCTGACAGAAGCATCGAGATTGAACTCTTCGACAATCCTTTCATCATAAAGCTCAGCGTGTTGACTCCCAAGGTGGTAGATTCCTTGTTGCTTGATCCTGGCGACAAGAAGCTCCATGGGGCTGATGTCATCAATTTTTGTCTGAACTCTTTCCATGACAACCTTTCTGGCGAAGATTCGCCCTCAATGATTGAGTCCTTCTTCAGGGACAGAGAAGATGTCTGTGAATATGACATTTGATTTCTGAAGAAAAGGGTGAGAGAAGAACACAGAGAAAGAATGCAGTAAAGTGCAGAAAATTATGTAGGTTGTTTGCTCGAAAACTCGTTTAATTTAAACAAAGCGTAAAGAGTCGAAGGGAGCATGTAATAGTCCTTTTATAGTGGGCAGGGAAGATTAGGATTTACAAACAGTGAACGGTCAGATTTAAGGGATGGGAATCGTCTTAAATGAACGAACAGGATGGATCGAGCGTAACTAGTAAATCTTATCCATCCGATTTTGAAAATGACAACGGTCCCACTTCTGACAATCCAACATCCCTTATTGCATGAAATGGCGGTCTGAAATAATTAACAATCGCGGTATTTGAGATAAAGAAGTCCAGATGTCGTGTAAAGCATTAAATTCAAAGTCGTTTAAATTTTAAAACAGGGCACGTGGACTTAAAACTGTTTTAAAATAAATAGAATATTAATATAATATTAATTGATGTCCCATTGTATGTACTGTATCCGCAGAAATACACCGTTCCCCCTTAAAAGGTACATAAGGGTTTCAATTCTTACAGAAATATTTAGATTAATACTGAATTCATGGGTCGTACTATATTCCCCTTTAATTAATGCACACGTCAGTTGTAGGAAGATTTCATGTCTTCTTAGTCCTACAGTGCTATCTGACTATCTAAGTGTATAGTTAATTAACGATGGATATTGTATTCTTGGGTCTTACAGCATTCCCCCTCAATTGATGAGTAAAAGCATAAAAACTTAGAGGGAGTCTAGCTGTAGCATTCCCAATTCTTGTCGAAGCATATAGAATCTGGCTGTACTGAGAGGTTTGGTAAAGATGTCGGATAACTGAATATCTGTTTGAACTTTATCGAGCCGAACATCCTTATTCTCAACATGATTCCGAATGAAGTGATGCTTCATATTAATATGCTTAGTATGCGAGTGCAATACAGGATTGTGCGTTATTGCAATTGCACTCGTGCTATCGCACATAATCGGTGGTTCCTTGGCAATGATTCCATAGTCTGACAGTTGTTGTTGCATCCAAATGATCTGCATACAACAACTACCAGCAGCATATTATTCTGGCTGTGCTAAGAGGTTTGGTAAAGATGTCGGCTAACTGAATATCTGTATGAACTTTCTCGAGCCGAATATCCTTGTTCTCAACATGATTCTAAATGAAGTGATGCTTCATATTAATATGCTTAGTACGCGAGTGCAATACAGGATTGTGCGTTATTGCAATTGCACTCGTGCTACTGCAAATAATTGGTGTTTTCTTGGCAATGATTCCATAGTCTGACAGCTATTGTTGCATCCAAAGGATATGCATACAGCAACTACCAACAGCATAGTATTCTGATTCAGATGTGGAAAGCGAATTTACCAATTGTTTCTTACTGAACCAGGATATAAGTCTAGGTCCAAGAAAGTGACAAGTACCGCTTTTACTCTTCCTCTCTAGCTTGTAGCCTCCGAGATCCGAGTCGCTGTAGCCAACCAAATCGAATCCACCTTCTTTAGGATACCCCTGCATCGACTGTTCCTTTGACGTACTTAAGGATTCGTTTAGATGTTGTGAAGTGTGATTCTTTAAATGCTACTTGATACCGAGCACACACTCCTGCAGCAAACTGGATATCGGGTCTGCTAGCTGTTAGGTACAGGAGTGGACCTATTAGCTTCCTGTAGAGTGATTGATCAACCGGCTTTCCAGCTTCATCAACACTAATTTGCACGGAAGTGCTCATGGGGTTGACGAAGAATTGGAGTTACTCATTCCAAACTTGTTGAGTAGCTCCTTGCTGTACTTTTCCTGGTTGATAAAGATTCCTATAGGCAACTGCTTTACCTGCAATTCTAGGAAATAACTAAGTTGCCCCATCATACTCATTTCAAATTTACTTTGCATGAGATGAGAGAACCTTTGACACAAAGCAAGGTTAGTGGAACCAAATATAATATCATCTATGTATATTTGAACCATAAGGAGGTCATCACCTTCCTGTATCTTAAACAGAGTCTTGTCCATAGCACCTTTCTCGAATCCATTATTGGTTAGGTATAGGGATAGGGTTTCATACCACGCTCTAGGTGCTTGCTTAAGTCCATATAGTGCTTTCCGTAGCCTGTATACTAGGTCTCCGCCTTCTATGTTAACAAACCCTGGTGGTTGTTCAACATAGACTTCTTCAGCGAGGTCTCCATTCAGGAATGCGCTTTTGACGTCCATTTGATATACAATAAAGCTCTTATGGGCGGCAAAGGCTAAGAAAATCCTAATGGCTTCTAGTCTGGTTACAGGAGCAAATGTTTCATCGTAGTCTATGCCTTCTTCCTGTATGTAGCCTTGTGCGACTAGATGGGATTTGTTCCTGATAAGAAGTTCATTCTCATCCTTTTTGTTTCTAAATACCCATTTAGTTCTATTAAGGCTTGATGCTCAGGTCTGAGTACTAGATACCATACGTTGTTTCTTTCAAAACCATTAAGCTCTTCTTCTATAGATGTAACCTAGTGAGAATTGTTTAGAGCTTCTTTGGTAGAAACAGGTTCGGATTGAGCTAAGAATACAGCTAGGGTGCATATATTAAGTCTTCCAAGTTCAGCTTGAGATTTCCATACAGGAAATGCAGATTTCTCAGATTCAGGTTCTTCTTGCGCACATAGTACAGTTCCTTATGTACTCTGTATTCTCCTACGGGTGGATACTCCAGCATCAATGTTTCCTATGATCAACTCATGTGGGTGATCTCTCTACCATCTTTTGTCGGGTTCTAGTTCAGCGTCCCATACTGTATCTTGAGTTGCTGTAGTTTCAGCTTCAGCTTGTACAACATCAGCTTCAACTACCTCTATTCTTATAGCTGCGGGGTTGATTTTTAAGTCAACGACAGGCTCTATTGGAGTTGGAGGGTCATTAATGGAGAGTCGTTGGATATTCTGAGTAAGATCTTCTTAGGGTCATGGTGAGGTTCGTTGAACACTACATGTACCGATTCCTCGACTGTCAGCTTCCGTTTGTTAAAGATCCTGAAAGCTTTGCTGACAGAGGAATATCCTACAAATATCCCTTCATCCGACTTTTCATCGAATGTTCTAAGTTGGTCTTTCCCGTTATTCAGAAAGTAACACCTGCATTCGAATATGTGAAAGTACGAAACTAATGGAGTATTGTTGTTTCATACCTCATATGCTGTTTTGTTGTGATGCTTGTTGATGATACAGCGGTTTTGTGTGTAGCATGCTGTATTTGTTGCTTCGTCCCAGAAATGTTGTGGCAACTTGCTTGCGGTAATCATGGTCCTTGTTGCTTCCTTGAGCATCCTGTTCTTTCGCTTGGCAACACCATTTTGTTGAGGTGTTCGAGCAGCTGAGTATTCGTGTTGTATTCCATTATCCGAACAGTATTAGTCTATAAAGCGGTTAGTGAATTTAGTACCTCTGTCGGAACGAATGGACACGATACTCAACCCTTTCTCATTCTGAAGCTTTCTCAGGTGCTCGGGCAGCTTTGATGTGGTTTCCTTCTTCTTGCTCAGGAACATTGTCCAAGCATACCTGGAATAATCATCAACAATAACGAGACAGTATTTCTTACCTCCCAAACTTACTGGGTCTACAAGACCGTAGAGATCCATGTGTAACATTTCTAGAACTTTGTGAGTGGACAGGTATGATTTGCTTTTCAGGGTGGTTTTAATTTGTTTGCCTTTCTGACAGGGTCCGTAGACGCTGTCTTTTTGGAATGACACATCGGGCAAACCTCTAACCATACCCTGTCTAGCGAGCTTGTTGATCGTCTTGGAGTTGACGTGAGACATCCTCTTGTGCCATAGCCAGCTTAGATCTGCAGTGCCTTTGGCAACAAAACAAGGAATTGTGGAGCTTGTAGGCATCCAGTCAGCAATATATTACCTGATCTGCTTCCTGTGAGCATAACTTCTTTGGTCCGAATATTCTTGACTCTACAGTGATCTATATAGAATTTCACCGAGAACTATTTGTCATAGAACTGACTAATACTAAGTAGATTATACTGTAAGCCTTCAACATAAGCTACATCAGTGACTTTGAATTTTCCTACAAGCAGGGTTCCCTTCCCTCTTGTTTTCCTTTAGATTTATCACCGAAGCGTACTTTTGGACCGTGACCTTCTACATAATCTGACAGCTTGTTTCTATCTCCTGTCATGTGCCTAGAACATCTGTTGTCGAAGTACCAGATGTCCTTCTCTTTGATGTCCTGTAACTGAAGAAATTAAGTAGATTTAGGTCCCCTTTGTATGTTGGGTCCATGGATGTTAGTGCTTTTAGGTACCCAGATTTGCCTGACAGCAATTGGCTTGTTGTAGGTTACTTTAGGTACGTTCTTGCGATGTCTACGTGGGGCAGGCATGTATTCGCTGCAACCTTGATAATTATTATGCATGTAAAATTCAGGGTTATTATTATTAATCCAGCACGAGTGCCGTCTTGGAGGTGGAGCCATTTTCTTCGGCCTTACAGCTTGCCTCCTGGGTCTCCAGTTAGATTCCCAAAGTTGTTGCTGATTTTGTGTGGCGACCTACTTTCTCGATAGATAACGAGGCTCCTGTATCCAGTATCTAGGCACGCTGTACTGTTGGAAGTACTGTTGTGTGGGCCTTTGATATTTGGGTACAACCTTTTTCTGAACGGCTGTTGGCGCTTTTGATATGATCGGGGAGCATTCTGTAGGTAACGCCTTACAGGTCTGGATGGCTGAGGATTCCGCTGTCTGCGATATGACTTTCGTGGCGGAATGGCAGCCTTTGATGTACGCTGACTAGCTGTTGCCTTTGCAGGACTCGGGATTTCTTCTGATACAGGAATGTGTTCCACACCCCTGATGAACACAATACTAGTTTTCCCTTTGTTGGAGAATGAGTTGTATCCTAAGCCACTTTTATCATGAGCATGTTGCCCGGTGCTTAGAATTTCTTCCATCCTTTTAGATGATTTCTCGAAAGATTTCATGATGGTCTCTAGTTCTCCTTCTCGTTTCTTGAGAATTTTTACTTTGGCTTCAAGCAGAACGAAATCATTTGTCTTGCTCTCACTAGCAGACTTGGTCTCATTTAGATCATGAGCAAGTTGATGATTGCTCTCCATGAGGTTTTCCACTGTGAACTTGCTATTTTCACAATCGATCGACATATTTTCGTAATTATTTCTTAGCAAGTCATTTTCATCTTTGAGCTCTAAGTTAGAAATTTTGAGCTGTATGTTTTCTTGTTTTAATGTCTCATGGGCCTTTTGAATGTTTTTAAATTCATTCATCATATTTTCAAAAGTATGAGATGCATTAATAGGAATATTAGATGTTGAGCTTACCTCATCATCGTTATCTTCATCGTCTTCGATATCTTTAGCCATAAAGCACATGTATGCTTTATCTTCGAACTCATCATCGGATGAGTCACTGTCAGTGACTGCCTGAAGACATTTCTCGGTCTTGGTTGGTGAGGGCGAGGCTTCTGACTCACCGATCAGGCCCCTGAGCTTGTTCTTCCAAGCACGCCTCCTTTCGTCATTTTCTTGTTGCTCGACTTCCGACAACTTTTGGACTTTAGGATGAGGACACTTATTCGCATAATATCCCAGTTTCCTACAATTATAACATAGATTATAATCACCAGATGGAGAAGATTCAGAACTTGCCTTGTTAAAATGCTTGGGCCCGTATGCAGTCTTTCCATACTATTGGATGAATTTCTTGAATTTGTGCATGAGCAGGGCCATTTCTGTTAGGAATACTTGTTAGATTTTGATGATGTCATTAATATAAAAATTACTTGGCAAAATATAAGGAAGAACCAAATGAGTATCTTCCATAGGCCAAATTATGTTAAGTGTAAAACTTGGCAAAATGTAAAGAAAAACCAAATGAGTATCTTCTATAGGCCAAAATAAGTTAGGTTAAAAATCGGCTAAGTACTAAAGATCAGCTGAGTTCATCAGAGAGGTACATCCGAGTCATATCAGCGAAGATCTGGTCAACAAAAATTATCAGAGATGTTTGACCAGACTGCAGTCAAGTAACCTCAGACAGGTCATCTGATCAGGCGAGTCCCAAACAATCACCATCAGAGAGGTCCAGACTGCAGAGAAGTTAATTGTACATCAGTCTACCTGTGATCAGCCAAGTACTCCAACTCCACGTCAACATGCGTTGAAAAGTCAAGTATTACGGAAAGTCACATGCAACGTGAAGAGACAAATTGGAGAGATTCCCGCAAAGGATATGAATTAAATAATTCATCCAGACCCACCTTGAAGACTTTAATCCTATTATATTCAAAGGATTCAGCGCCTCACATGCAGAGTCTTCACAACGGTCGGAAGTTAGATTAAAATATGGGAATCCAGCCTTGCAACGTTCAGAAAGAAAACAATGAAGTCTACCTCTCCAACGGACGGATTTGTTGAAAAGATTTGCAACGGCTATGAAGAAAAGCTCAGAGATCGTGACCTATATATATCCAAAGATTTGAAGCTGAGCAAAGACACAACAATTACCGGTGCGAACATACTTTCAAGCAATCAAAGCATACAAACAATCTAAAAGCGAAATACATCATCGTGAAAAGAGCGGTTCTAAAAAGTTCATACTTGAAGAAGCTCATAGTTGGAGAAGACAAAAACTCGTGTCTTTAATCCTGAGTTCGGGGTACTTCACTGGTTGAAGTTCGAGATTGTAAAGGCATCCAAGGATCGAGGATCAAGAGGTGCAAGGCAGTCAAGTGTGTTACAACGGCAAGGATTTCCACCGGTTGGAAGCTGTTGTAATTTGGTTGAATCACTGTAATATTTATCACTGGTTGAAAATTATAGTGAATTCATCTCCAACTGGTTTGGAGAAAAGTGGATTAGTAGAGGATTACCCCACCTCTGAGACCACTATAATTGCCTGCGTACTTTACTGTTTTATAGCATCATACTTTAATTTTTACATTCATTGTTAAGTGTTTCATTAGTTGTTTTGTATTCGTCATCAGCTGACTTCCGCACGTATTAAGAACAAACGACTCCAAGTCATTTGTCTATCTATCAGCTGAAGAAACTTACTCTTTGAGAAAAAGAGTTTAAGAGTTTCAATAAGTCTATTCACCCCCCACCCCCCCACCCCCTCTAGACTTATTCCTGGATGACTTGTGACCTACAAGTGGTATAAGAGAGGTTGGTTCATTTATTTCACGAACCAAATCTATATCTGAGATATATTTTACTCTCATTTTATAATGGAACACATGCACTCTAGACTACCTGTGTTTTCAGTTGACGAGTATGATCTTTGGAAGATAAGGATGCAGGCACACTTATCTTCAATTCATGATGACATGTGGTGCATCATAGAGGACGGTCCATTCATCTTCGAGAAGGACAGAGCTGACTCCCGAAGAAAGAAAGCTGGCCAATCTTGATAACCGGGCCAGAGATGTGCTATATCAAACTCTAGACAAATCCACAATGGTCAAGATCAAGAATTGCAAGAATGCCAAAGAAATCTGGGACACATTAGCCCTAATGTGTGAAGGAACGGAGCTGATCAAAGAAAACAAGTTGTCAATTGCTATTCAAAAATTTGACAACTTCAAAATGAAGAATGGCGAATCTATAGACCAAGTGAACACAAGGTTCAGTGAGATTATCAATGAGATGGCGCTGAAGGTTCGAAGATCTCTCAATACTGAATGGAGCATGAAGGCAGTGGCCACGAGAGAATCCAAGGACCTCAATAAGATAAAGATCCCAGAGCTGTTTTTTGATCTGAAGGCTTATGAGTTCGAGCTTCCGAGTTCATCCTCAACCGAGCCTGCAGAGAAGGGAATAGCCTTTGTAGCCGAGTCCCCCGCCAAGAGCTTATCTGATATAAAGCCTCCAAATCCATTAGATTTTGAGGAACAGATGGCGTTTATAATGCAAAGATTCAGCAACTTCCAGAAAAACTACTCCAAATACAAGAAAAATTATAAGGAGAATCCTAGAAGGAACCAGAAAGCCGGAAGCTGGAAGGTGGAGTGCTACAATTGTCACAAGACAGGACACATCCAAATCGACTATCCTGATCTTAAGAAGGATGAGAGCAAGAAAGAGGTGGGCAGAAAAGAAGAAAGAAGGAAGGCCCTCATCGGAGAAGATCAGGATCATGTAGAATCAAGCAGCGGATTCTTTTCAGATGATGATGAAGAATATGACTGCCTGATGGCCAACTTAGCTGATGAAGAGGTAACATCAAAACCCTCTGGTTCAAATAATAGTTCAGCCATGTCACAAGATATGGATCTGCACGAATCTGTAAATCAGCTATTTAAAGATTTTGAAACACTAAAATCTGCACACCTATCTGTATCAGCCGAGAAAACTCAGCTACAAGATGAGAATACGCAGCTGAAAAATGATTTTGAAAAACTCAGCCTAGAACTGAATACAGTTGAGATAAATGCAGCTAACTTGCAAAACCAGGCTGATGTCAATACAACTGAGATAAATCAACTAACTGTTTTACTTAAAGAAAAATCAGCTGCACTTGCTCATGTCAAAGCCGAATTTACTAAGCTAACTCAGGCAAATAAGACTCAGCCGCAGGAAATAACCTCCCTGAAGGCGTCTTCAACTCTGGATGAATTGTGTACTAATAAAAGGCCACTATATTCTAGATCAGGCCTTGGATATGATCCTCACACTCCCTCTAGTTCCAAAACCACTTTTGTCAAGGGAGAAACAATTGTATCCAATGCTGATCCTACATACAAACTAATATTTAAATATAGGCAACAGCCAAGTCACAAGTCTAGGCTGCAGCCAGGGTTCATAAGGCAGCCACCTAGACAAGCGACTAGGCAATGGCCCAGGCAGAAGCAGCAGCCCAGACAACATGCCCACTATTATCAACAACTCCCTAAAAACAGATTTCAAAATGGGAGGGGCAGATGGAAACCTCAAGGTTATCCTAGTTTCCAAAATGAACAAGTGTGGATACCTCAAAGATTTAATAAATGGTCTCAGCCAAGGTTTAGAAATGGCCCACACTATCAATATTTTGTGGAATATCCAGTATACAATCCCAACAGGAGATACAGACCTCAACCTTACACACCTTATAAGGGTAATAATAATAACAATTTTCACAATCCAAGGAGAAATCAATTCTCCAGGAAACCAGCTAAACCTAGAGGACCCACACAGATATGGGTACCTAAATCTCTGCTTGTTTGATTGCAGAAAAGGTGGAAGGACTACAACCACATCTCCACAAATTCAAACTTTGGAGGTGAAGAATGGTTTGTATATTCTAGATGCTCGAGGCACATGACCGGGAACAAGAAGATGCTGTCCAAATACACCAAAGAAAAGGGTCCTGATGTAACCTTTGGAGATAGCTCTAGAGGACAAACAAAGGGCTTTGTAGAGCTGCACCGAGGAAATATGGTGATATCTAAAGTTCACTATGTCAAAGGGCTCAAGTATAATCTCCTGAGCATAAGCCAGTTTTGCGATGAGAAGAATCTAGTAGTCTTCACCATTTGGAAATGTATGGTGATAGATATCCTATCTGGAGAGGTGAAGCTACAAGGATTCAGAAGGAGAGATGTCTACATGATAGATTGGACACAGGAACACCTAACTCCTGTTTTCTATCTAAGACAGTAGCTGAGAACGGATGGCTGTGGCACAAAAGATTATGTCACCTGAACTTCAAAGCCATCAACAAGATTAGTTCTCAGAAGCTGGTCAGAGGACTCCCAGAGGAAGCATTCAGGAAGGAAGTTCTTTGTGATGCATGTCAGAAAGGGAAGCAGACGAGAGCATCATTCAAGCCAGTCCAGCCTACAACCATCACAACAAGTATCTTAGATCTACTCCACATGGATCTATTTGGTCCTATCAAGCCAAGGACTCTAAGCGGCCGAAAGCATGCACTTGTTGTAGTAGATGATTATTCAAGGTACACTTGGATTATCTTCCTGTATAAGAAGAGTGAAACCTTGACCAAGCTACCTGAGCTGCTGAGAAGGATCGAGAATGAGAAATCCCTATCCATCATCAAGATCAGATCAGATAGAGTAGGAGAGTTTCTCAACAAGGCGATCACTGATTACAGCGATCAGAATGGGATCCACCATGAGCTCTCTGCAGACAGGACCCCCCAGCAGAATGGAGTTGCTGAAAGAAGAAACAAAACCCTGAAGGAAGCAGCAAGGTCCATGATTGCAGAAGCAGACCTCCCCAAGAGGTTCTGGGCTGAAGCTGTCAACACAGCTTGCCATACTCAGAACAGGAGTATGATAGTAGGGAGACATGGTAAAACTCCTTATTAGGTTTGGAATAATAGAACTCCTACGGTTGCTTACGTTCATGTTTTTGGTTGTAAGTGTTTCATCCACAACAACGGTAAAACACAACTAAATGCCTTTGATGCTAAAACTGGTGATGGTCTCTTCATGGGATACTCACAAAGAAGTAAGGCATATAGAGTTTTTAACAAAAGAACCTTAGTTGTGGAGGAAACGCCCCATGTTGTTTTTGATGAATCTACTGTTGAGTACAGGAAGCAAGTTGAGCTAATTGAGAATAAGCTCAAATCAGCAACCCTCGAAGAAGTCATTGTACATGACACTGGAATGGTGGACTCACCTGCAGACCGGTCTGAAGACCCAACTATAGCTGCTGAAGACCCAACTGCAGATCAGACAGGAACACCAAACCTATCTGATCCAGTTGCCGCTGATCAAGACACAGCTGTAGCTGATAAAGACTCATCTGCAGATCAGATCCAACCTGCAGATGACAAGACGGTAGCTGATCCAGCCGCAGACCAAGGAGACCAGATCCCAGCTGATGCAGAAATCCACCAGAGCAATTCAACAGGGGGAACAGACCCAGAAAAAGACGATATCCCCAAGTGGCTCAAAGACCATCCAATCCAGCAAATCATCGGGAAGCTGACTGATGGAGTTAAGACAAGACAGTCAACTCTACCCGCAGGAATGACTATGTTCTCATGCTTCATGTCTCAGATAGAACCAAAGTCAACAAAACAAGCTTTGGAAGATTATTCATGGATCAATGCCATGCAAGAGGAACTGGAGCAGATGGAAAGGAACAAAGTATGGGAACTAACAGACAGACCTGATCACAAGAAGGTTATTGGCACCAAATGGGTGTACAAGAATAAGAGTGACGAAAATGGTGTTGTTGTTAGGAATAAAGCCAGACTTGTTGCAAAAGGTTATGCACAGTGTGAAGGAATAGATTTTGATGAAACCTATGCACCTGTTGCAAGATTAGAGGTCATCAGACTATTCCTCGCATATGCTGCATTCAAAGACTTTGAAGTCTATCAGATGAATGTAAAAAGTGCATTTCTAAATGGCATCCTAGAAGAAGAAGTCTATGTAGAGCAACCCCCAGGTTTTGTCAAAGGAGACAAAGTCTACAAGCTGTTGAAGGCTCTCTATGAGAAGAATGGTTTTTGCAAAGGAAAGGTGGACAAAACCCTATTCAGAGTAGAGCACGAAGGCCACATATTGATAGTTCAGATATATATGGATGACATCATATTTGGCTCAACCAACCCAAAGCTGTGTGAGAAATTCTCAAACCTCATGCAAGGAGAATTTGAGATGAGTATGATGGGAAAGCTTAACTTCTTTCTCGGATTACAAGTTAAGTAGATGGAAAATGGAATTTTCATCAACCAAGCTAAGTATACCAGAGATCTAATCAAGAGATTTGGAATGGAATCAGCCAAATCAGCAAGAATTCCTATGAGCACAAGTACTCACCCAGATGCAGATGAGGGAGGCATATCAGTGGATTCAACCCACTACAGAGGACTCATTTAATCATTGCTATCCTCACTGCAAGCAGGCCAGACATATCCTATGTCGTAGGAGTTTGTGCGCGATTTCAATCTAAGCCTAAGCAGTCGCACCTAGATGCAGCAAAGAGGATAATCAAATACATTAAGTCTACAGTCAATGTTGGACTATGGTATCCTAAGGACGATAACTTTGAGCTGTCAGGATATTCAGATGCAGATTTTGCAGGATGCAAAATTAATAGGAAAAGCACTAGTGGAACGTGCCAATTCCTAGGAACCAGACTGATATCCTGGTTCAGCAAGAAGCAGGTTTCTAACTCTATCTCCACCATAGAGTCAGAATACCTAGGTGCAGGTAGTTGTTGTGCCCAGATCTTATGGATCAGACAACAGCTGAGGGATTATAATATCATTGCCAATGAAGTCCCCATCTGGTGTCACAACAATAGTGCTATTGCAATAACCAACAATCCGGTTTTGCATTCGAGGACCAAGCACATTGATGTTAAGCACCACTTCATCAGAGACCACGTGCTTAACAAGAGAGTTAGAGTTGAAAGAGTCAACACAGACTACCAAATAGCTGACATCTTCACCAAACCTTTGCCAGAAGAAAGGTTTCTGGAGCTGAGCAGAGAACTTGGTCTACTATATTGGGAATCTAGTACAGAAGAAAAAGCAAGCTGAAGCATATCAGAGGAAGGACGGACCCAGCTAATTAAAGGAATCAGATCCTAGCTGATGCAGACAAAAAGGACGAAGGACGGACAAAGGAACCTAGCTGATCAAAATCTCAGGCGAGAAGTCAAAGGAGTCAACTCACCAGATACAGAGCAGTCAACAGTCAACAGTCAAACCAGCTAAGTTTTCTAAACTCAACCGACTTCAAGATATTGTCTGCTGTATGTATAATAATATTATATTAATTTTTGGTTCGCAAGTGACATTTAAATACACGTGGAAATCACTTGATAAATCGACCTCCACGGTGACCAGTTAAAATCTAACCGTCCAACTTTAAAATCAAAACCTGGACCACCGATTAGAATTTGAAATTTAAAAAGAATCTCAAAAGGCGAACCACCGATTCAAAATAAATAATAATTTAATCCCAACATCTTTTCATCTTCTTTATAAGGACGTTCAGTTTACCTTTACGCTCACCAGTCTTTCAAACCCTAGATTTACAGAGCAAAAATCCTTTGAACTCCAAATACACTAAAAATCTCTTATTTGCAGAAATGGAATCTTATCCTGAAGGCGTTAACATGAAAGCGGTCAAAGACCAGATCATCTTTTCTCTGGTCGTTGATTTCGAAGGTCTTTTGGAAGCAAATCTGGAGAACTACGACCTCATTGACCTGATTCGCTCGATGAAACTAAATGGGATCTACCCATTTCTGGATATCAATCCCAAGCATCTATACAAGGAAGACGTCATCGCTTTCTACCGTGAAGCCCATGTGATTGAAGAAGGAATCAGGAGCACAGTCGGCGGAATACAAGTCGACATCTCGCCGGAGACGATTCGTAAAGTTTTTGGTTTGAGGCGCCGTGGCATAGCCGTCGAGGCTCTCAAGCAGTCAGCAGCCGACACCTGGAAGAAGATCAAGGCGGACGATCAGCTGGCTAAGCTGAAGCTCACCGCCAAAAGGAGCGAAATAAAAAAGGTATATCGATATTCGTTGGATATTACCAACAAAATCATTACGGGTATGGCCGGCAGTTAAGACCAAGTGTCATCGGAAAAATTCACAGTGTTGGGAGCACTTATTCAGGACGAGCATATTGATTAGGATGATTACATCTTTAGGCAGTTTGTTCGCGAGGTCAACAAGGCCGAATGGCTGGATGATGAGAAGAAATTTAGATCCAAGTTGGCGTTTGGAACGCAGCTGAGTTGGATATTGGAAAAGATGGGTGTGGTAAAGGGTAATACTGATCCCTTTCACATCAATAAGAGACTTGGTCACCTGGACCAAGAGACATTGAGGAAGTTGGGAGGCAACAGAAGAGCATCCCAAATATTAAAGGATTTGTCTGATACAAGGACTTACCCCAGACCCTCACCAGACGAGTCTGACCAACCTGCAGACGTCAACCCAACTACACCCGAGTCAGACTCAGAGTCAGACAACACACCGATTGCTGTCCGGTTTAAGAGAAGGGGACCAGCCCCTGGCGAGCCATCATTCATACACTCCTCACCGGAACCCTCTCCCAAGAGGCCCAGGCGACTGCAGTTCAGCCAGGAGGAGCAGCCAGAACATTATACCAGTCCTGCAGCCAGGTCGCCTACCCACCTGGAAGACCAGCCTGCTCCGGGCAGCCTGGAAACTCAGATCGTCCCTGTCCTCACTCCAGCATACATTCCAGAGGAGGAAGAAGCAGGTTTAATTATCTCAATCCCTGAAGCAAACTACACCTTTAACCTGCTGGACAACAATCTTTTCAACCTGTCCATAGAGCAATTACAGCTTGTGAAACCACAAGCTCTAAAACACTCTTTTGTTAATATTTCTGAAGAGTGGAAATTTTTTTAATTGCTGTCATTTACTAATCTTCAAACCTATATTGAAACCAGTGGTTGGGAATATCCCCAAGACACAGAGGATGTACTGATACACTTCTGCAAAGTATCAGACATAGTTTTGATCCTCCAGGAGAATTGGTTCATGTCTCATTTCAAAACCAACATGGACCAATTCATCCTTTCTATAATTCACAGTATCTTTGATGGTTCTTTTGGAAAAGAAGATGAGGAGGAAGAAGAAAAAGAAATAAGAATTGAAGAAGTGAATGGAGAAGAAGAAGAAGAGGTCATTTTTATAGATGACGAAGAAGAGGAGCAGGAAGAAAGAGAAGAAGGAGAAAATATTTTAGTTGAAAAACTAACAGAGGAAGAAGCTGAAAAAATAGAGGAATTAGTGGATGAAGGAGAAGAAGAAGGGGAAGAGGTAGAACATGATGATGATGAGAATGATGGAGAAAATGATAAAAATGATAAGAATGATGATGATGATGATGGAGGAGGACAACTTGCTGAAAAAGAAAAAGAGACTGAGAAGGAGAAAGAAAAAGAGAATGGTGATGAAGAAGAAAAGGAGGAAGATAAAGAGAAGAAGTCAGAAAAGGAAGAAGAAGAGAAAGAAAAGGAGCCGGAGAAAGAGCCAAATGCAGGCCGCAGACAAGGTCAGGCGCCGCCTATACCACTGGATGCAGAGTTGGCCGAGACTCCACATCGTGACACTGAAAGACCCCATCTGGAGTGCCAGCTGTAGATAGGAGCTTGCAGTCTAGTGGATCATTTGCAGAAGGCTCAGGCGAGCACTCTCCTCCATCGCAGATCTCACCTGCGGTGACTGACCTAATAAGGCAAATAGTGAAGGATACTATTGGAGAGTTGTTTACATCTCAGGTCACCCCTGATCTCCAATCTATCAATGCCAAGATTGATACTTTGCTGCAGCGGGAAGTCACTCAACCTCCTCCCCTTACAAACAACAGACTGCCATTTGGCATGTCTGACTGGATGCACAGGATGGAGCAGCAGCTGACCACTTTAGTTGATGCTGGCAAAAAGGGGGGAGATAGGATACAGGGGGAAGGCAGCATTCAAGGAGAGATAAGGGAGGAGCTTAGAATGAAGAATAGGCAGGATGTCCAGTTGATCACTGCTGGGACATCCTTAGCTAAAAGGAAGGGAGGAGCTGAACCAGAAGAACAGGCTGATAATCAGCCTGCAGGCAAGGGGAGGAGGACCAGAGGAGGATTTGAGCCTACTCTAGAGTGGGAAGGCAAGGAGTTGTTGTACGTTGAAGAATTTATACCAGAGGAAGCTCTACCCATGTAGGGATCTGCAAAGAAAAAATTCATCAGAGACTACTACATCTGGGAAATACTCCAGGATAATAATCTCTCCCCACAGCAGATCTTCATCAACTTCATGGAAGAAGCTCACCCACAACTCTGGACTATTCTGAAGAAACATGCTGAGGCACACAATGCATATCCCATGATCCCTATGTTCTGTGCCAAAGAACCTCCCACCTTGGTGAAAGGAAATGCTTTAGATGAACTTGCACTCCAGAGAAAAATCAAGAAGCTGTGCCTTGAGAATAAGTTTTCATCTCAAGAAGAGCAAGACTTTGCAGCTCTTGTTGTAAGGAGGAAGTATGGTCTTGCCCCTGTCAAGACAAGACCAATCGGACCTAACCTTTCAGGCCTGCCAAGCAGCCTATCCGAAGAGGCAGAGGCAGAGGCAGATGACTTTTATTTATTTCTGTACTTGTAAAATTTTCTTGTAAATTTCAGACATGTAAATTTATAACAGTCTTTTGAATGACAATTTCCAGTTGTCTCAAAAATTAAACTGATTTTAGTTTGTGTCTTGCACTCAAGTGCAGACTTGTTTATTTGAATATTTCCTTAAAGTTTTGCCATCATCAAAATAGGGGGAATTTGTTAGGAATACTTGTTAGATTTTGATGATGTCATTAATATATAAATTACTTGGCAAAATGTAAGGAAGAACTAAATGAGTATCTTCCATAGGCCAAATTATGTTAAGTGTAAAACTTGGCAAAATGTAAAGAAGAACCAAATGAGTATCTTTTATAGGCCAAAATAAGTTAGGCTAAAAATCAGCTAAGTACAGCTGAGTTCATCAGAGAGGTACAACCGAGTCATATCAGAGAAGATCTCGTCAACAAAAATTATTAGAGATTTTTGACCAGACTGCAGTCAAGTAACCTCATACAGGTCATCTGATCAGGCAAGTCCCAAACAGTCACCATCAGAGAGGTCCAGACTGCAGAGAAGTTAACTGTACATCAGCCTACCTGTGATCAGCCAAGTACTCCAAGTCCACGTCAGCATGCGTTGAAAAGTCAAGTATTACGGAAAGTCACATGCAATGTGAAGAGACAAATTGGAGAGATTCCCGCAAAGGATATGAATTAAATAATTCATCCAGACCCACCTTGAAGACTTTAATCGTATTATATTCAAAAGATTCGGCGCCTCACATGCAGAGTCTTCACAATGTTCGGAAGTTAGATTAAAATATGGGAATCCAGCCTTGCAACGTTCAGAAAGAAAACAATGAAGTCTACCTCTCCAACGGACGGATTTGTTGAAAAGATTTGCAACGGCTATGAAGAAAAGCTCAGAGATCGTGACCTATATATATCCGAAGATTTGAAGCTGAGTAAAGACACAACAATTACCGGTGCGAACATACTTTCAAGCGATCAAAGCATACAAACAATCTAAAAGCGAAATACAGCATCGTGAAAAGAGCGGTTCTAAAAAGTTCATACTTGAAGAAGCTCTTAGTTGGAGAAGAAAAAAACTCGTGTCTTTAATCCTGAGTTCGGGGTACTTCACTAGTTGAAGTTCGAGACTGTAAAGGCATCCAAGGATCGAGGATCAAGAGGTGCAAGGCAGTCAAGTGTGTTACAACGGCAAGGATTTCCACTGGTTGGAAGCTGTTGTAATTTGGTTGAATCACTGTAATATTTATCACTGGTTGAAAATTATAGTGAATTCATCTCCAACTGGTTTGGAGAAAAGTGGATTAGTAGAGGATTACCCCACCTCTGAGACCACTATAATTGCCTGCGTACTTTACTGTTTTATAGCATCATACTTTAACTATTGCATTCATTGTTAAGTGTTTCATTAGTTGTTTTGTATTCGTCATCAGCTGACTTCCGCACGTATTAAGAACAAACGACTCCAAGTCATTTGTCTATCTATCAGCTGAAGAAACTTACTCTTTGAGAAAAAGGGTTTAAGAGTTTCAATAAGTCTATTCACCCCCCACCCCCCCTCTCTAGACTTATTCCTGTACGACTTGTGACCTACAAGTGGTATAAGAGAGGTTGGTTCATTTATTTCATGAACCAGATCTATATCTGAGATATATTTTACTCTCATTTTATAATGGAACACATGCACTCTAGACTACCTGTGTTTTCAGTTGACGAGTATGATCTTTGGAAGATAAGGATGCAGGCACACTTATCTTCAATTCATGATGACATGTGGTGCATCATAGATGACGGTTCATTCATCTTTGAGAAGGACAACACTCCAAAGGAGATCGCAGCAGGGAAGCCAGAGAAGATCCCAAAGAAGAGGACAGAGCTGACTCTCGAAGAAAGAAAGCTGGCCAATCTTGATAACCGGGCCAGAGATGTGCTATATCAAACTCTTGACAAATCCACAATGGTCAAGATCAAGAATTGCAAGAATGCCAAAGAAATCTGGGACACATTAGCCCTAATGTGTGAAGGAACGGAGCTAATCAAAGAAAACAAGTTGTCAATTGTTATTCAAAAATTTGACAACTTCAAAATGAAGAATGGCGAATCTATAGACCAAGTGGACACAAGGTTCACTGAGATTATCAATGAGATCAACTCCCTCGGCAAATCTTATGGCAACAGGGAGATGGCGCTGAAGGTTCTAAGATCTCTCAATCCTGAATGGAGCATGAAGGCAGTGGCCATGAGAGAATCCAAGGACCTCAATAAGATAAAGATCCAAGAGTTGTTTTCTGATCTGAAGGCTTATGAGTTCGAGCTTCTAAGTTCATCCTCAACCGAGCCTGCAGAGAAGGGAATAGCCTTTGCAGCCGAGTCCCCCGCTAAGAGCTTATCTGATATAAAGCCTCCAAATCCATTAGATTTTGAGGAAGAGATGGCGTTTATAATGCAAAGATTCAGCAACTTCCTGAAAAATACTCCAAATACAAGAAAAATTATAAGGAGAATCCCAGAAGGAACTAGAAAGCCGGAAGTTGGAAGGTGGAGTGCTACAATTGTCACAAGACAGGACACATCCAAATCAACTGTCCTGATCTTAAGAAGGACGAGAGCAAGAAAGAGGTGGGCAGAAAAGAAGACAGAAGGAAGGCCCTCATCGGAGAAGATCAGGAGCATGTAGAATCAAGCAGCGGATTCTTTTCAGATGATGATGAAGAATATGACTGCCTGATGGCCAACTTAGCTGATGAAGAGATAACATCAAAACCCTCTGGTTCAAATAATATTTCAGCCATGTCACAAGATATGGATCTGCACGAATCTGTAAATCAGCTATTTAAAGATTTTGAAACACTAAAATCTCCACACCTATCTGTATCAGCTGAGAAAACTCAGCTGCAAGATGAGAATAGGCAGCTAAAAATGATTTTGAAAAACTCAGCCTAGAACTGAATACAGTTCAGATAAATGCGCTAACTTGCAAGACCAGGCTGATGTCAATACAGCTGAGATAAATCGACTAACTGTTTTACATAAAGAAAGATCAGTTGCACTTGCTCATGTCAAAGCCGAATTTACTAAGCTGACTCAGGCAAATAAGACTCAGGCGCAGGAAATAACCTCCCTGAAGGCGTCTTCAACTCTGGACGAATTGTGTACTAATAAAAGGCCACTATATTCCAGATCAGGCCTTGGATATGATCCTCACACTCCCTCTAGTTCCAAAACCACTTTTGTCAAGGGAGAAACAATTGTATCGAATGCTGAGCCTACATACAAACTAATATGTAAATATAGGCAACAGCCAAGTCACAAGTCTAGGCTGCAGCCAGGATTCATAAGGCAGCCACATAGACAAGCGACTAGGCAATGGCCCAGGCAGAAGCAGCAGCCCAGACAACATGCCCACTATTATCAACAACTCCCTAAAAACAGATTTCAAAATGGGAGTGGCATATGGAAACCTCAAGGTTATCCTAGTTTCCAAAATGAACAAGTGTGGAGACCTCAAAGATTTAATAAATGGTCTCAGCCAAGGTTTAGAAATGGCCAACACTATCAATATTTTGAGGAATATCCGGTATACAATCCCAACAGGAGATACATACCTCAACCTTACACACCTTATAAGGGTAATAATAATAACAATTTTCACAATCGAAGGAGAAATCAATTCTCCAGGAAACCAGCTAACCCTAGAGGACCCACACAGATATGGGTACCTAAATCTCTACTTGTTTGATTGCATAAAAGGTGGAAGGACTACAACCACATCTCCACAAATTCAAACTTTGGAGGTGAAGAATGGTTTGTATATTCTGGATGCTCGAGGCACATGACCGGGAACAAGAAGATGCTGTCCAAATACACCAAAGAAAAAGGTCCTGATGTAACCTTTGGAGATAGCTCTAGAGGACAAACAAAAGGCTTTGGAGAGCTGCACCGAGGAAATATTGTGATATCCAAAGTTCACTATGTCAAAGGGCTCAAGTATAATCTCCTGAGCATAAGCCAGTTTTGCGATGAGAAGAATCTAGTAGTCTTCACCATTTGGAAATGTATGGTGATAGATATCCTATATGGAGAGGTGAAGCTACAAGGATTCAGAAGGAGAGATGTCTACATGATAGATTGGAACACGGGAACACCTAAATCCTGTTTTCTATCTAAGACAGTAGCTGAGAACGGATGGCTGTGGCACAAAAGATTATGTCACCTGAACTTCAAAACCATCAACAAGATTAGTTCTCAGAAGCTGGTCAGAGGACTCCCACAGGAAGCATTCAGGAAGGAAGCTCTTTGTGATGCATGTCAGAAAGGGAAGCAGACGAGAGCATCATTCAAGCCAGTCCAGCCTACAACCCTCACAACAAGGATCTTAGATCTACTCCACATGGATCTATTTGGTCCTATCAAGCCAAGGACTCTAAGCGGCCGAAAGCATGCACTTGTTGTAGTAGATGATTATTCAAGGTACACTTGGATTATCTTCCTGTATAAGAAGAGTGAAACCTTGACCAAGCTACCTGAGATGTTGAGAAGGATCGAGAATGAGAAATCCCTATCCATCATCAAGATTAGATCAGATAGAGGAGGAGAGTTTCTCAACAGGGCGATCACTGATTACAGCGATCAGAATGGGATCCAGCATGAGCTCTCTGCGGAGACCCCCAAGAATGGAGTTGCTGAAAGAAGAAACAGAACCCTGAAGGAAGCAGCAAGGTCCATGATTGCAGAAACAGACCTGCCCAAGCGGTTCTGGGCTGAAGCTGTCAACACAGCTTGCCATACTCAGAACAGGAGTATGATAGTAGGGAGACATGGTAAAACTCCCTATTCGGTTAGGAATAATAGAACTCCTACTGTTGCTTACTTTCATGTTTTTGGTTGTAAGTGTTTCATCCACAACAACGGTAAAACATAACTAAATGCCTTTGATGCTAAAACTGGTGATGGTCTCTTCATGGGATACTCACAAAGAAGCAAGGCATATAGAGTTTTTAACAAAAGAACCTTAGTTGTGGAGGAAACACCCCATGTTGTTTTTGAGGAATCTACTGTTGAGTACAGGAAGCAAGTTGAGCTAATTGAGAATAAGCTCAAATCAGCAACCCTCGAAGAAGTCATTGTAAATGACACTGGAATGGTGGACTCACTGCACCCGATCAAGACCCAATCGTAGGCTGCCAAGACCCAACCGCAGATCGACAGAACACCAAACCTCTCGATCCGATTGCCGATGAAGACACAACAGTATGGCGATAAAGATTCATCTGCAGATCAGATCCAACCTGCAGATGACAAGACGGTAGCTGATCCAGCCGCAGACCAAGGAGACCAGATCCCAGCTGATGCAGAAATCCACCAGAGCAATTCAACAGGGGGAACAGACCGAGAAGTAGATGATATCCCCAAGTGGCTCAAAGACCATCCAATCCAGCAAATCATCGGGAAGCTGACTGATGGAGTTAAGGAAAGACAGTCAACTCTACCTGTAGGAATGGCTATGTTCTCATGCTTCATGTCTCATATAGAACCCAAGTCAACAGAACAAGCTATGGAAGATTATTCATGGATCAATGCCATGCAAGAGGAACTGGAGCAGATGGAAAGGAACAAAGTATGGGAACTAACAGACAGACCAGATCACAAGAAGGTTATTGGCACCAAATGGGTGTACAAGAACAAGAGTGATGAAGTCAGAGCTGTTGTTAGGAATAAAGCCAGACTTGTTGCAAAAGGTTATGCACAGTGTGAAGGAATAGATTTTGATGAAACCTATGCACCTGATGCAAGATTAGAGGCCATCAGACTATTCCTCGCATATGCTACATTCAAAGACTTTGAAGTCTATCAGATGGATGTAAAAAGTGCATTTCTAAATGGCATCCTAGAAGAAGAAGTCTATGTAGAGCAACCCGCAGGTTTTGTCAAAGGAGACAAAGTCTACAAGCTGTTGAAGGCTCTCTATGGACTTAAGCAAGCACCAAGAGCATGGTATGAAACACTGTCTGTGTTTCTTGAGAAGAATGGTTTTTGCAAAGGAAAGGTGGACGAAACCCTATTTAGAGTGGAGCACGAAGGCCACATATTGATAGTTCAGATATATGTGGACGACATCATATTTGGCTCAACCAACCCAGAGCTGTGTGAGAAATTCTCAAACCTCATGCAAGGAGAATTTGAGATGAGTATGATGGGAAAGCTTAACTTATTTCTCGGATTACAAGTTAAGCAGATGGAAAATGGAATTTTCATCAACCAAGCTAAGTATACCAGAGATCTAATCAAGAGATTTGGAATGGAATCAGCCAAATCAGCAAGAATTCCTATGAGCACAAGTACTCACCTAGATACAGATGAGGGATTCAACCCACTAGAGAGGACTCATTGGATCATTGCTATACCTCACTGCAAGCAGGCCAGACATATCCTATGCCGTAGGAGTTTTTGCGCGATTCCAATCTAAGCCTAAACAGTCGCACCTAGATGTAGCAAAGAGGATAATCAAATACCTTAAGTCTACAGTCAATGTTGGACTATGGTATCCTAAGGACGATAACTTCGAGCTGTCAGGATATTCAGATGCAGATTTTGCAGGATGCAAAATTAATAGGAAAAGCACTAGTGGAACGTGCCAATTCCTAGGAACCAGACTGATATCCTGGTTCAGCAAGAAGCAGGTTTCTAACTCTATCTCCACCACAGAGTCAGAATACCTAGCTGCAGGTAGTTGTTGTGCCCAGATCTTATGGATCAGACAACAGCTGAGGGATTATAATATCATTGCCAATGAAGTCCCCATCTGGTGTGACAACAATAGTTCTATTGCAATAACCAACAATCCGGTTTTGCATTCGTGGACCAAGCACATTGATGTTAAGCACCACTTCATCAGAGACCACGTGCTTAACAAGAGAGTTAGAGTTGAAAGAGTCAGCATAGACTACCAAATAGCTGACATCTTCACCAAACCTTTGCCAGAAGAAAGGTTTCTGGAGCTGAGCAGAGAACTTGGTCTACTAGATTGGGAATCTAGTACAGAATAAAAAACAAGCTGAAGCATATCAGAGGAAGTACGGACCCAGCTGATTAAAGGAATCAGATCCTAGCTGATGCAGACAAAAAGGACGAAGGACAGACAAAGGAACCTAGCTGATCAGAATCTCATGCGAGAAGTCCAAGGAGTCAACTCACCTAATACAGAGCAGTCAATAGTCAACAGTCAAACCAGCTAAGTTTTTTAAACTCAACCGACTTCTGGATATTGTCTGCTGTATGTATAATAATATTATATTAATTTTTGGTTCGCAAGTGACATTTAAATACACGTGGCAATCACTTGATAAATCGACCTCCACGGTGACCAGTTAAAATCGAACCGTCCAACTTTAAAATCAAAACCTGGACCACCGATTAGAATTTGAAATTTAAAAAGAATCTCAAAAGGCGAACCACCGATTCAAAATAAATAATAATTTAATCCCAACATCTTTTCATCTTCTTTATAAGGACGGAAAACCCTTCACTTTACCTTTACGCTCACCAGTCTTTTAAACCCTAGATTTACAGAGCAAAAATCTTTTGAACTCCAAATACACTAAAAATCTCTTATTTGCAGAAATGGAATCTAATCTTGAAGGCGTTAACATGAAAGCGGTCAAAGACCAGATCATCTTTTCTCTGGTCGTTGATTTCGAAGGTCTTTTGGAAGCAAATCTGGAGAACTACGACGTCCTTGACCTGATTCGCTCGATGAAACTAAATGGGATCTACCCATTTCTGGATATCAATCCCAAACATCTATACAAGGAAGACGTCATCGCTTTCTACCGTGAAGCCCGTGTGATTGAAGAAGGAATCAGGAGCACAGTCGGCGGAATACAAGTCGACATCTCGCCGGAGACGATTCGTAAAGTTTTTGGTTTGAGGTACCGCGGCATAGCCGTCGAGGCTCTCAAGCAGTCAGCAGCCGACACCTGGAAGAAGATCAAGGCGGACGATCAGCCGGCTAAGCTGAAGCTCACCGCTAAAAGGAGCGAAATAAAAAAGGTATATCGATATGCGTTGGATATTACCAACAAAATCATTATGGGTATGGCCGGCAGTTACGACCAACTGTCATCGGCAAAATTCACAGTGCTGGGAGCACTTATTTAGGACGAGCAGATTGATTGGGCTGATTACATCTTTAGGCAGTTTGTTCGCGAGGTCAACAAGGCCGAATGGCTGGATGACGAGAAGAAATTTAGATCCAAGCTGGCGTTTGGAACGCAGCTGAGTTCGATATTGGAAAAGATGGGTGTGGTAAAGGGTAATACTGATCCCTTTCACATCAACAAGAGACTTGGTCACCTGGACCAAGAGACGTTGAGGAAGTTGGGAGGCAACAGAAGAGCATCCCAAATATTAAAGGATTTATCTGATACAAGGACTTACCCCAGACCCTCACCAGACGAGTATGACCAACCTACAGACGTCAACCCAACTATAGCCGATTCAGACTCAGAGTTAGACAACACACCGATTGATGTCCGGTTTAAGAGAAGGGGACCAGCCCCTGGTGAGCCATCATTCATACACTCCTCACCGGAACCCTCTCCCAAGAGGCCCAGGCGACTGCAGTTCAGCCAGGAGGAGCAGCCCGAACATTATACCAGCCCTGCAGCCAGGTCGCCTACCCACCTGGAAGACCAGCCTGCTCCGGGCAGCCTGGAAACTCAGATCGTCCCTGTCCTCACTCCAGCATACATTCCAGAGGAGGAAGAAGTAGGTTTAATTATCTCAATCCCTGAAGCAAACTACACCTTTAACCTGCTGGACAACAATCTTTTCAACCTGTCCATAGAGCAATTATAGCTTGTTAAACCACAAGCTCTAAAACACTCTTTTGTTAATATTTTTGAAGAGTGGAAATTTTTTAAATCGCTGTCATTTACTAATCTTCAAACCTATATTGAAACCAGTGGTTGGGAATATCCCCAAGCCACAGAGGATGTACTGATACACTTCTGTAAAGTATCAGACATAGTTTTGATCCTCCAGGAGAATTTGTTCATGTCTAATTTCAAAACCAACATGGACCAATTCATCCTTTCTATAATGCACAGTATCTTAGATGGTTCTTTTGGAAAAGAAGATGAGGAGGAAGAAGAAAAAGAAATAAGAATTGAAGAAGTGAATGGAGAAGAAGAAGAAGAGGTCATTGTTATAGATGAAGAAGAAGAGGAGCAGGAAGAAAGAGAAGAAGGAGAAAATATTTTAGTTGAAAAACAAACAGAGGAAGAAGTTGAAAAAATAGAGGAATTAGTGGATGAAGGAGAAGAAGAAGGTGAAGAGGTAGAACAGGATGATGATGAGAATGATGGAGAAAATGATAAAAATGATAAGAATGATGATGATGATGATGATGATGATGATGATGGTGATGATGATGATGATGATGATAACGATGAAGGAGGAGGACAACTTGCTAAAAAAGAAAAAGAGACTGAGAAGGAGAAAGAAAAAGAGAATGGTGATGAAGAAGAAAAGGAGGAAGATAAAGAGAAGAAGTCAGAAAAGGAAGAAGAAGAGAAAGAAAAGGAGCCGGAGAAAGAGCCAGAAGCAGAGGCTGCAGACAAGGCTGGGGCGCCTGCCCGGTATACCAGCCTGGACGCAGAGTTGGCTGAGGACTCCAGATCAGGGACACCTGAAAAGACCCTATCTGGAGTGCCAACTGCAGATAGGAGCTTGCAGTCTAGTGGATCATTTGCAGAAGGCTCAGGCGAGCACTCTCCTCCATCGCAGATCTCACCTGCGGTGTTGCTTACATCTCAGGTCACCCCTGATCTCCAATCCATCAATGCCAAGATTGATACTTTGCTGCAGCGGGAAGTCCCTCAACCTCCTCCCCCTACAAACAACAGAATTCCATTTGGCATGTCTGACTGGATGCACAGGATGGAGCAGCAGCTGACCACTTTGGTTGATGCTGGCAAAAAGGGGGAAGATAGGATACAGGGGGAAGGCAGCATTCAAGGAGAGATAAGGGAGAAGCTTAGAACGAAGAAGAGGCAGGATGTCCAGTTGATCACTGCTGGGACATGCTCAGCTAAAAGGAAGGGAGGAGCTGAACCAGAAGAACGGGCTGATAATCAGCCTACATGCAAGAGGAGGAGGACCAGAGGAGGATTTGAGCCTACTCTAGAATGGGAAGGCAAGGAGTTGTGATACGTTGAAGAATTTATACCAGAGGAAGCTCTACCCATGTGGGGATCTACAAAGAAAAAATTAATCAGAGACTACTACATCTGGGAAATACTCCAGGATGATAATCTCTCCCCAGAGCAGATCTTCATCAACTTCATGGAAGAAGCTCACCCACAACTCTGGACTATTCTGAAGAAACATCCTGAGGCACACAATGCATATCCCATGATCCCTATGTTCTGTGCCAAAAAACCTCCCACCTTGGTGAAAGGAAATGCTTTGGATGAACTGGCACTCCAAAGAAAAATCAAGAAGCTGTGTGTTGAGAATAAGTTTTCATCTCAAGAAGAGAAAGAATTTGCAGCTCTTGTCGTAAGGAGGAAGTATGGTCTTGCCCCTGTCAAGACAAGACCAATCGGAGCTAAACCTTTCAGGCCTGCCAAGCAGCCTATCCGAAGAGGCAGGGGCAGAGGCAGATGACTTTTATTTATTTCTGTACTTGTAAAATTTTCTTGTAAATTTCAGACATGTAAATTTTATAACAGTCTTTTGAATGACAATTTCCAGTTGTCTCAAAAATTAGACTGATTTTAGTTTGTGTCTTGCACTCAAGTGCAGACTTGTTTATTTGAATATTTCCTTAAAGTTTTGCCATCATCAAAATAGGGGAAATTTGTTAGGAATACTTGTTAGATTTTGATGATGTCATTAATATAAAAATTACTTGGCAAAATGTAAGGAAGAACCAAATGAGTATCTTCCATAGGCCAAATTATGTTAAGTGTAAAACTTGGCAAAATGTAAAGAAGAACCAAATGAGCATCTTTTATAGGCCAAAATAAGTTAGGATAAAAATCGGCTAAGTACTAAAGATCAGCTGAGTTCATCAGAGAGGTACAGCCAAGTCATATCAGAGAAGATCTGGTCAACAAAAATTATCAGAGATGTTTGACCAGACTGCAGTCAAGTAACCTCAGACAGGTCATCTGATCAGGCAAGTCCCAAACAGTCACCATCAGAGAGGTCCAGACTGCAGAGAAGTTAACTGTACATTAGCCTACTTGTGATCAGCCAAGTACTCCAAGTCCACGTCAGCATGCGTTGAAAAGTCAAGTATTACGGAAAGTCACATGCAACGTGAAGAGACAAATTGGAGAGATCCCGCAAAGGATATGAATTAAATAACTCATCCAAACCCACCTTGAAGACTTTAATCATATTATATTCAAAAGATTCGGAGCCTCACATGCAGAGTCTTCACAACGGTCGGAAGTTAGATTAAAATATGGGAATCCAGCCTTGCAACGTTCAGAAAGAAAACAATAAAGTCTACCTCTCCAATGGACGAATTTGTTGAAAAGATTTGCAACGGCTATGAAGAAAAGCTCAGAGATCGTGACCTATATATATCCGAAGATTTGAAGCTGAGCAAAGACACAACAATTACCGGTGCGAACATACTTTCAAGCGATCAAAGCATACAAACAATCTAAAAGCGAAATACAGCATCGTGAAAAGAGCGGTTCTAAAAAGTTCATACTTGAAGAAGGTCTTAGTTGGAGAAGACAAAAACTCGTGTCTTTAATCTTGAGTTCGGGGTACTTCACTGGTTGAAGTTCGAGACTGTAAAGGCATCCAAGGATCGAGGATCAATAGGTGCAAGGCAGTCAAGTGTGTTACAACGGCAAGGATTTCCACTGGTTGGAAGCTGTTGTAATTTGGTTGAATCACTGTAATATTTATCACTGGTTGAAAATTATAGTGAATTCATCTCCAACTGGTTTGGAGAAAAGTGGATTAGTAGAGGATTACCCCACCTCTGATACCACTATAATTGCCTGCGTACGTTACTGTTTTATAGCATCATACTTTAACTGATGCATTCATTGTTAAGTGTTTCATTAGTTGTTTTGTATTCGTCATCAGCTGACTTCCGCATGTATTAAGAACAAACGACTCCAAGTCACTTGTCTATCTATCAGCTGAAGAAACTTACTCTTTGAGAAAAAGAGTTTAAGAGTTTCAATAAGTCTATTCACCCCCCCCCCCCCTCTAGACTTATTCCTGGACGACTTGTGACCTACAATTTCATCTTGTGGCAGGATATCATCGTCACTGTCAGCATTTTTGTAGGCAGATTTGGATGTGATGGGCATGTTGTGTCTCCTGTTGGATACAACAGCTAACGCTGTAGTCCTAGCAGGTGACTCTTCGGCCTTCTCTCTCTTGTCAATATCATACTAAAAAGCTTTTAGGTCAGAAAAGAGGTCAAAAGTAGAAATGTCATTGAGATTACATGACACACACATAGTTGTGGTTTTGATGTCCCATCAGGCAGGGAGTGATCTAAATATTTTTAGATTTTTCTCCTTTGGGGTATACATTTTTCCCAATGCTTCAAGTCCACCGACAATGCCAGTGAATCTGAGGTCAAGTTCCTCAAGTGTTCAGAGTATTTCATTTCGAAAGATTCAAATTGCTGAGTGAGTTTTGAAATATTATTTTCTTTTGAGAACTCAGTTCCCTCACAAATCATCTTGAGTTTATCCAGGATTTCCTTGGCTTTCTTATAGCTCTTTACCTTTGAGAATGCGCCTTTGTCGAGAGTGACAAATAGCGCATTCTTAGTTGCGTTGTTAAGGTTGGTGCGCTTCCGGTCATCAGTTGTCCACTGCTCGTGCTCTTTCTCGAGCATCTCGGCATGAGATTGGCCTTCAATCCTTGGAGCAGGATTTACCTTCATGATCTTTATGGGGCCATCTTGAATGAGAAAAATCATTTCTTCGTGCATGGCTGCAAGATGTGCTTCCATCCTAATTCTCGAATCATCAAAATCGTTAATAGAAGACATAGGCACCTTATTTATCAATGAGGTATCCATGACTAAGAATAGTAAAGATAAGACTGTTATAAAAAATATGATTTTAGGATCTGATTCAGTTAAAAAAACAACTGATTCTTTAGATAATCAACCTCTCCGATACCACTTGTTGGCCACTAAGTATACAGAATATAGCTTGGAAAAGTATTAGTACAACAAGCTGTATGATTTTCAAATAGGAGTGCGTAGCAGAAGTTTGTTTAAGTGAGTTGCTGTAAATACATCATCTAGGTTTTCTCCTGGTAGCTTGGTGCGTCCAGGGTATGCAATGTATACTTATAAATAATCACAGTAATGAAAACAACAGAGGCATAAGGTAAATAACACAATATTTAAAGTGGTTCGAGGTAAACCTCTCTACGTTCACTGGTCCTCCACACAGGAGCAAAATGTTTATTATAATCACTAGGTACACAACTACGTGACTATAATCAAACCTATCCTTGTATTGTTCACACAGACTGATACAAAGACTGTCGCTTTCAACCATTCATACAGATTGGTTGATGGCGTATCTTGACTTGCTTCTTCTCACACAGATTGAATCTTCGTCCTATTCATCCCACACAGGTCAGAATAACTTTGTCATTCCACACAGGGCTAAGTTTTACACAAAGGTAAAATGGTAAAGTAATAGGTTTAGAACAGCAGCTTGAACACGATGATCTTTAGTTGATGATGTGTTGTTCTTGGTGACTGAGTATATTTCTTCTCCTTGGATATAGATATCTGCTTGAAGAAATATACTTGCTCTTGTAAGCTTTGATTTGACGATAATGAATATTTAGTCGTTCGATCTTAGTTGAGATTCTTCAGTATATGATCAGTTGTGTTGTGTAATGTCCTATTGCATGGACTATTTATAACCTTGGAATAGATCCTTTATAAATATGTCTGTTGGCTAGGTTGGTGAGATGAGATCCATTCTGATTGGTTGATTGACTTTCAAGAACTAGATCTGGATTTTGCTCATTGTCTGAAGATCCTTGTCGGTTGGTATTTAAATACTTTATCTAGTCAGTATTTAAATACTTCTTTCAAACGACGTTCTGACTTTAGTGTATAAAGTAGATTCCTTCTCAACGGTCTTCAGTTCTGTTGGATAAGTGTTTATTATCCTAACACTCAGTCTGTATGCTGTATCGAGCATAGTACGTCTTATTGTTGTTAGCTGTAGACTTCAACGATGTAAGCTATCTCCCATGCTGTATGGCAGGCGCTGTATGGAGTTCCGAGACAGTTTCCATACTTAGCGGTATTTCGAATCCTTTACTGTATGATGGAAAAGATTCTTGAGATAGCTTGATGTATGTTGGCTAGATAACTTACTGTATGTTGGCTAGATAACTTGTGTATGTTGGCACTTATCAAAACAAGGTACAAGATTGTTTATCCCAACAAGTAGAGCAGAACCGGGACTGTTGGACAGCCGCGACCGAATAGCAGCACGTGGGCACTGTCGAGCAGCACACGGCTACCTTTCGAGCAGTGTCGGGCCTGCTTCCGAGGTCCGCGGGAAGCCTATTCTGGGCCGGTTCGGGTCGGGTCGTCCAGGCTTTGGTTTGGTCCGTTTCACCGCCGTTCGTTGCGTCTGCTGGAGAGTCGGGATTTAAAATTGAGTTTTTTTATGTAATTAATTTTGCATAAAAGTGAAACTTTAATTTTGGATATCCACCGTCTGGCCGGGAAGGAGTGACGAGATGCTTGATCCAGTGGGAGAAATCGAGTTGAAGATTTTCTCGGATTCATAAGGCAGCCACCTAGACAAGCGACTAGGCAATGGCTCAGGCAGAAGCAGCAGCCCAAACAACATGCCCACTATTATCAACAACTCCCTAAAACCAGATTTCAAAATGGGAGGGGCAGATAGAAACCTCAAAGTTATCCTAGTTTCCAAAATGAACAAGTGTGGAGACCTCAAAGATTTAATAAATGGTCTCAGCCAAGGTTTAGAAATGGCCCACACTATCAATATTTTGAGGAATATCCGGTATACAATCCCAACAGGAGATACAGACCTCAACCTTACACACCTTATAAGGGTAATAATAATAACAATTTTCACAATCCAAGGAGAAATCAATTCTCCAGGAAACCAGCTAACCCTAGAGGACCCACACAGATATGGGTACCTAAATCTCTGCTTGTTTGATTGCAGAAAAGGTGGAAGGACTACAACCACATCTCCACAAATTCAAACTTTGGAGGTGAAGAATGGTTTGTATATTCTGGATGCTCGAGGCACATGACCGGGAACAAAAAGATGCTGTCCAAATACACCAAAGAAAAAGGTCCTGATGTAACCTTTGGAGATAGCTCTAGAGGACAAACAATGGGCTTTGGAGAGCTGCACCGAGGAAATATTGTGATATCCAAAGTTCACTATGTCAAAGGGCTCAAGTATAATCTCCTGAGCATAAGCCAGTTTTGCGATGAGAAGAATCTAGTAGTCTTCACCATTTGGAAATGTATGGTGATAGATATCCTATCTGGAGAGGTGAAGCTACAAGGATTCAGAAGGAGAGATGTCTACATGATAGATTGGACACAAGAACACCTAACTCCTGTTTTCTATCTAAGACAGTAGCTGAGAATGGATGGCTGTGGCACAAAAGATTATGTCACCTGAACTTCAAAGCCATCAACAAGATTAGTTCTCAGATGCTGGTCAGAGGACTCCCAGAGGAAGCATTCAGGAAGGAAGCTCTTTGTGATGCATGTCAGAAAGGGAAGCAGACGAGAGCATCATTCAAGCCAGTCCAGCCTACAACCCTCACAACAAGGATCTTAGATCTACTCCACATGGATCTATTTGGTCCTATCAAGCCAAGGACTCTAAGCGGCCGAAAGCATGCAGTTGTTGTAGTAGATGATTATTCAAGGTACACTTGGATTATCTTCCTGTATAAGAAGAGTGAAACCTTGACCAAGCTACCTGAGCTGCTGAGAAGGATCGAGAATGAGAAATCCCTATCCATCATCAAAATCAGATCAGATAGAGGAGGAGAGTTTCTCAAAAAGGCGATCACTGATTACAGCGATCAGAATGGGATCCAGCATGAGCTCTCTGCAGCCAGGACCCCCCAGCAGAATGGAGTTGCTGAAAGAAGAAACAGAACCCTGAAGGAAGCAGCAAGGTCCATGATTGAAGAAGCAGACCTGCCCAAGAGGTTCTGGGCTGAAGCTGTCAACACAGCTTGCCATACTCAGAATAGGAGTATGATAGTAGGGAGACATGGTAAAACTCCCTATAAGGTTTGGAATAATAGAACTCCTACTGTTGCTTACTTTCATGTTTTTGGTTGTAAGTGTTTCATCCACAACAACGGTAAAACACAACTAAATGCCTTTGATGCTAAAACTGATGATGGTCTCTTCATGGGATACTCACAAAGAAGCAAGGCATATAGAGTTTTTAACAAAAGAACCTTAGTTGTGGAGGAAACACCCCATGTTTTTTTTGATGAATCTACTGTTGAGTACAGGAAGCAAGTTGAGCTAATTGAGAATAAGCTCAAATTAGCAACCCTCTAAGAAGTCATTGTACATGACACTGGAATGGTGGACTCACCTGCAGACCAGTCTGAAGACCCAACTGTAGCTGCTGAAGACCCAACTGCAGATCAGATAGGAACACCAAACCTATCTGATCCAGTTGCCGCTGATGAAGACACAGTTGTAGCTGATAAAGACTCATCTGCAGATCAGATCCAACCTGCAGATGACAAGACGGTAGCTGATCCAGCCGCAGACCAAGGAGACTAGATCCCAGCTGATGCAGAAATCCACCAGAGCAATTCAACAGGGGGAACAGACCCAGAAAAAGACGATATCCCCAAGTGGCTCAAAGACCATCCAATCCAGCAAATCATCGGGAAGCTGACTGATGGAGTTAAGACGAGACAGTCAACTCTACCCGCAGGAATGGCTATGTTCTCATGCTTCATGTCTCAGATAGAACCCAAGTCAACAGAACAAGCTTTGGAAGATTATTCATGGATCAATGCCATGCAAGAGGAACTGGAGCAGATGGAAAGGAACAAAGTATGGGAACTAACAGACAGACCAGATCACAAGAAGGTTATTGGCACCAAATGGGTGTACAAGAATAAGAGTGACGAAGACGGAGTTGTTGTTAGGAATAAAGCCAGACTTGTTGCAAAAGGTTATGCATAGTTTGAAGGAATAGATTTTGATGAAACCTATGCACCTGTTGCAAGATTAGAGGCCATCAGACTATTCCTCGCATATGCTGCATTCAAAGACTTTGAATTCTATCAGATGGATGTAAAAAGTGCATTTCTAAATGGCATCCTAGAAGAAGAAGTCTATGTAGAGCAACCCCCAGTTTTTGTCAAAGGAGACAAAGTCTACAAGCTGTTGAAGGCTCTCTATGGACTTAAGCAAGAGCATGGTATGAAATATTGTCTGTGTTTCTTGAGAATAATGGTTTTTGCAAAGGAAAGGTGGACAAAACCCTATTCAGAGTGGAGCACGAAGGCCACATATTGATAGTTCAGATATATGTGGATGACATCATATTTGGCTCAACCAACCCAGAGCTGTGTGAGAAATTCTCAAACCTCGTGCAAGGAGAATTTGAGATGAATATGATGGGAAAGCTTAACTTCTTTCTCGGATTACAAGCTAAGCAGATGAAAAATGGAATTTTCATCAACCAAGCTAAGTATACCAGAGATCTAATCAAGAGATTTGGAATGGAATCAGCCAAATCAGCAAGAATTCCTATGAGCACAAGTACTCACCTAGATGCAGATGAGGGAGGCATATCAGTGGATTCAACCCACTACAGAGGACTCATTGGATCATTGCTATCCTCACTGCAAGCAGGCCAGACATATCCTATGACGTAGGAGTTTTTGCGCGATTCCAATCTAAGCCTAAGCAGTCGCACCTAGATGCAGCAAAGAGGATAATCAAATACCTTAAGTCTACAGTCAATGTTGGACTATGGTATCCTAAGGACGATAACTTCGATCTGTCAGGATATTCAGATGCAGATTTTGCAGGATGCAAAATTAATAAGAAAAGCACTAGTGGAACGTTCCAATTCCTAGGAACCAGACTGATATCCTGGTTCAGCAAGAAGCAGGTTTCTAACTCTATCTCCACCACAGAGTCAGAATACCTAGCTGCAGGTAGTTGTTGTGCCTAGATCTTATGGATCAGACAACAGCTGAGGGATTATAATATCATTGCCAATGAAGTCCCCATCTGGTGTGACAACAATAGTGCTATTGCAATAACCAACAATCCGGTTTTGCATTCGAGGACCAAGCACATTGATGTTAAGCACCACTTCATCAGAGACCACGTGCTTAACAAGAGAGTTAGAGTTGAAAGAGTCAGTACAGACTACCAAATAGCTGACATCTTCACCAAACCTTTGCCAGAAGAAAGGTTTCTGGAGCTGAGCAGAGAACTTGGTCTACTAGATTGGGAATCTAGTACAGAAGAAAAAGCAAGCTGAAGCATATCAGAGGAAGGACGGACCCAGCTGATTAAAGGAATCAGATCTTAGTTGATGCAAACAAAAAGGACGAAGGACGGACAAAGGAACCTAGCTGATCAGAATCTCAGGCGAGAAGTCCAAGGAGTCAACTCACCTGATACAGAGCAGTCAACAGTCAAAAGTCAAACCAGCTAAGTTTTCTAAACTTAACCGACTTCTGGATATTGTTTGTTGTATGTATAATAATATTATATTAATTTTTGGTTCGCAAGTGACATTTTAATACACGTGGCAATCACTTGATAAATCGACCTCCACGGTGACCAGTTAAAATCTAACCGTCCAACTTTAAAATCAAAACTTGGACCACCGATTAGAATTTGAAATTTAAAAAGAATCTCAAAAGGCGAACTACCGATTCAAAATAAATAATAATTTAATCCCAACGTCTTTTCATCTTCTTTATAAGGACGGAAAACCCTTCACTTTACCTTTACGCTCACCAGTCTTTTAAACCCTAGATTTACAGAGCAAAAATCCTTTGAACTCCAAATACACTAAAAATCTCTTATTTGCAGAAATGGAATCTAATCTTGAAGGCGTTAACATGAAAGCGGTCAAAGACCAGATCATCTTTTCTCTGGTCGTTGATTTCGAAGGTCTTTTGGAAGCAAATCTGGAGAACTACGACGTCCTTGACCTGATTCGCTCGATGAAACTAAATGGGATCCCATTTCTGGATATCAATCCCAAACATCTATACAAGGAAGACGTCATCGCTTTCTACCATGAAGCCCGTGTGATTGAAGAAGGAATCAGGAGCACAGTCGGCGGAATACAAGTCGACATCTCCCGGAGATGATTCATAAAGTTTTTGGTTTGAGACACCGCGGCATAGCCATTGAGGCTCTCAAGCAGTCAGCAGCCGACACTTGGAAGAAGATCAAGGCGGACGATTAGCCGGCTAAGCTGAAGCTCACCACCAAAAGGAGCGAAATAAAAAAGGTATATCGATATGCGTTGGATATTACCAACAAAATCATTATGGGTATGGCCGGAAGTTACGACCAACTGTCATCGGCAAAATTTACAGTGCTGGGAGCACTTATTCAGGACGAGCAGATTGATTGGGCTGATTACATCTTTAGGCAGTTTGTTTGCGAGGTCAACAAGGCCGAATGGCTGGATGATGAGAAGAAATTTAGATCCAAGCTGGCATTTGGAACGCAGCTGAGTTTGATATTGGAAAAAGATGGGTGTGGTAAAGGGTAATACTGATCCCTTTCACATCAACAAGAGACTTGGTCACCTGGACCAAGAGACGTTGAGGAATTTGGGAGGCAACAGAAGAGCAGCCCAAAATATTAAAAGATTTGTCTGATACAAGGACTTACCCCAGACCCTCACCAGACGAGTCTGACCAACCTGCAGACGTCAACCCAACTGCAGCCGAGTTAGACTCAGAGTCAGACAACACACCGATTGCTGTCCGGTTTAAGAGAAGGGGACCAGCCCCTGGCGAGCCATCATTCATACACTCCTCACCGGAACCCTCTCCCAAGAGGCCCAGGCGACTGCAGTTCAGCCAGGAGGAGGAGCCCGAACATTATACCAGTCCTGCAGCCAGGTCGCCTACCCACCTAGAAGACCAGCCTGCTCCGGGTATCCTTGAAACTCAGATCGTCCCTATCCTCACTCCAGCATACATTCCAGAGGAGGAAGAAGCAGGTTTAATTATCTCAATCCCTGAAGCAAACTACACCTTTAACCTGCTGGACAACAATCTTTTCAACCTGTCCATAGAGCAATTACAGCTTGTTAAACCACAAGCTCTAAAACACTCTTTTGTTAATATTTCTGAAGAGTGGAAATTTTTTAAATTGCTGTCATTTACTAATCTTCAAACCTATATTGAAACCAGTAGTTGGGAATATCCCCAAGCCACAGAGGATGTACTGATACACTTCTGCAAAGTATCAGACATAGTTTTGATCCTCCAGGAGAATTGGTTCATGTCTCATTTCAAAACCAACATGGACCAATTCATCCTTTCTATAATGCACAGTATCTTTGATGGTTCTTTTGGAAAAGAAGATGAGGAGGAAGAAGAAAAAGAAATAAGAATTGAAGAAGTGAATGGAGAAGAAGAAGAAGAAGAAGAGGTCATTGTTATAGATGATGAAGAAGAGGAGCAGGAAGAAAGAGAAGAAGGAGAAAATATTTTAGTTGAAAAACAAACAGAGGAAGAAGTTGAAAAAACAGAGGAATTAGTGGATGAAGGAGAAGAAGAAGGGGAAGAGGTAGAACAGGATGATGATGAGAATGATGGATAAAATGATAAAAATGATAAGAATGATGATGATGATGATGATGATGATGATGATGATGATGATGATGATAAGGATGAAGGAGGAGGACAACTTGCTGAAAAAGAAAAAGAGACTGAGAAGGAGAAAGAAAAAGAGAATGGTGATGAAGAAGAAAAGTAGGAAGATAAAGAGAAGAAGTCAGAAAAGGAAGAAGAAGATAAAGAAAAGGAGCCGTAGAAAGATCCAGAAGCAGAGGCTGCAGACAAGGCTGGGGCGCCTGCCCGGTATACCAGCCTGGACGCAGAGTTGGCTGGGACTCCAGATCAGGGACACTTGAAAAGACCCCATTTGGAGTGCCAGCTGCAGATAGGAGCTTGCAGTCTAGTGGATCATTTGCAGAAGGCTCAGGCGAGCACTCTCCTCCATCGCAGATCTCACCTGCGGTGACTGAGCTAATAAGGCAAATAGTGAAGGATACTATTGGAGAGTTGCTTGCATCTCAGGTCACCCCTGATCTCCAATCTATCAATGCCAAGATTGATACTTTGCTGCAGCGGGAAGTCTCTCAACCTCCTCCCCCTACAAACAACAGACTGCCATTTGGCATGTCTGACTGGATGCACAGGATGGAGCAGCAGCTGACCACTTTGGTCGATGCTGGCAAAAAGGGGGGAGATAGGATACAGGGGGAAGGCAGCATTCAAGGAGAGATAAGGGAGGAGCTTAGAACGAAGAAGAGGCGGGATGTCCAGTTGATCACTGCTGGGACATCCTCAGCTAAAAGGAAGGGAGGAGCTGAACCAGAAGAAGAGGATGATAATCAGCCTGCAGGCAAGAGGAGGAGGACCAAAGGAGGATTTGAGCCTACTCTAGAGTGGGAAGGCAAGGAGTTCTGGTACGTTGAAGAATTTATACCAGAGGAAGCTCTACCCATGTGGGTATCTGCAAAGAAAAAATTCATCAGAGACTACTACATCTGGGAAATACTCCAGGATGATAATCTCTCCCCACAGCAGATCTTCATCAACTTCATTGAAGAAGCTCACCCACAACTCTGGACTATTTTGAAGAAACATGCTGAGACACACAATGCATATCCCATGATCCCTATGTTCTGTGCCAAAGAACCTCCCACCTTGGTGAAAGGAAATGCTTTGGATGAACTTGCACTCCAGAGAAAAATCAAGAAGCTGTGTCTTGGGAATAAGCTTTCATCTCAAGAAGAGCAAGACTTTGCAGCTCTTGTCGTAAGGAGGAAGTATGGTCTTGCCCCTGTCAAGACAAGACCAATCGGAGCTAAACCTTTCAGGCCTTCCAAGCATGGTTCTAAAAAACTCTAGGCGCTAGGCGTTCGGATTGCTAATGCCTAGCGCCCAGAGGATTACTCGGGGATTAATCGGGGATTAATCGGATTAGGCGGATTTATATTTTTATTATTATTTTAATTATTTTTATATGTAAAAAATTATATATATGTAAATAATTAAAAATAATTAAAATTTAATCATTTAAAAGATATATAATCAATTATATATTATATTTAAAATATTGATATAGATATAAGGGAGTCTATAATATCCATAATATCTCAGTTTATGAATTTATAGTACTATTAGAATAAAACAAAAAAAATTAAAAAGTATAACTGCCTAGGCATCCGCCTAATCGTCCACCTAGCTGCGAAATTTAAAATATTGATATAGCTATAAAGTAGTCCATAATACCCAGAGTATCTTAGCTTTGCCTTCATAGGCCCCCGCCAAGCCAGCCTAGACGACTGATTAATCACCCAAACGCCCAGTACAAGCGCCTAGGCCATAACCGGAACGGTAGAGGACCTTCTAGGGATTAATCGGTCTAGGCGGGGATTTTTAGAACACTGATTTTTGTTATTATTTTAATTATTTTTATATATAAAAAATTATATATATGTAAATAATTAAAAATAATAAAATTTAATCATTTAAAAGATATATAATCAATTATATATTATATTTAAAATATTGATATAGATATAAGGGAGTCTATAATATTCATAATATCTCAGTTTAGGAATTTATAGTACTATTAGAATAAAATAAAAAAAATTAAAAAGTATAACCGCCTAGGCATCCGCCTAATCGTCCACCTAGCTACGAAATTTAAAATATTGATATAGCTATAAAGTAGTCCATAGTACCCATAGTATCTTAGCTTGCCTTCATAGGCCCCCGCCCAGCCAGCCTAGACGACTGAAATCACCCAAACGCCCAGTACAAGCGCCTAGGCCATAATCGGAACGGTAGAGGACCTTCTAGGGATTAATCGGAGGATTAATCGGTATAGGCGGGGATTTTTAGAACACTGCTTCCAAGCAGCCTATCCGAAGAGGCAGAGGCAGAGGCAGATGACTTTTATTTATTTTTGTACTTGTAAAATTTTCTTGTAAATTTCAGACATGTAAATTTTATAACAGTCTTTTGAATGACAATTTCCAGTTTTTTAGTTTGTGTCTTGCACTCAAGTGCAGACTTGTTTATTTGAATATTTCCTTAAACTTTTGCCATCATCAAAATAGGGGGAATTTGTTATGAAAACTTGTTAGATTTTGATGATGTCATTAATATAAAAATTACTTGGCAAAATGTAAGGAAGAACCAAATGAGTATCTTCTATATGCCAAATTATGTTAAGTGTAAAACTTGGCAAAATGTAAAGAAGAACCAAATGAGTATCTTCTATAGGCCAAAATAAGTTAGGCTAAAAATCGGCTAAGTACTAAAGATCAGCTGAGTTCATCAGAGAGGTACAGCCGAGTCATATCAGAGAAGATCTGGTCAACAAAAATTATCAGAGATTTTTGACCAGACTGCAGTCAAGTAACCTCAGACAGGTCATCTGATCAGGTGAGTCCCAAACAGTCACCATCAGAGAGGTCGAGACTGCAGAGAAGTTAATTGTACATTAGCCTACTTGTGATCAGCCAAGTACTCCAAGTCCACGTCAGCATGTGTTGAAAAGTCAAGTATTACAGAAAATCACATGCAACATGAAGAGACAAATTGGAGAGATTCCCGCAAAGGATATGAATTAAATAACTCATCCAGACCCACCTTGAAGACTTTAATCGTATTATATTCAAAAGATTCGGTGCCTCACATGCAGAGTCTTCACAACGGTCGGAAGTTAGATTAAAATATGGGAATCCAGCCTTGCAACGTTCAGAAAGAAAACAATGAAGTCTACCTCTCCAACGGACGGATTTGTTGAAAAAATTTGCAACGGCTATGAAGAAAAGCTCAGAGATCATGACCTATATATATATCCGAAGATTTGAAGCTGAGTAAAGACACAACAATTACCGGCGTGAACATACTTTCAAGAGATCAAAGCATACAAACAATCTAAAAGCGAAATACAGCATCGTGAAAAGAACGGTTCTAAAACGTTCATACTTGAAGAAGCTCTTAATTGGAGAAGACAAAAACTCGTGTCTTTAATCTTGAGTTCGGGGTACTTCACTGGTTGAAGTTCGAGACTGTAAAGGCATCCAAGGGTCGAGGATCAAGAGGTGCAAGGCAGTCAAGTGTGTTACAACGGCAAGGATTTCCACTGGTTGGAAGCTGTTGTAATTTGGTTGAATCACTGTAATATTTATCACTGGTTGAAAATTATAGTGAATTCATCTCCAAGTGGTTTGGAGAAAAGTGGATTAGTAGAGGATTACCCTACCTCTGATACCACTATAATTGCCTGCGTACTTTACTGTTTTATAGCATCATACTTTAACTGTTGCATTCATTGTTAAGTGTTTCATTAGTTGTTTTGTATTCGTCATCAGCTGACTTCCGCACTTATTAAGAACAAACGACTCCAAGTCATTTGTCTATCCATCAGCTGAAGAAACTTACTCTTCGAGCATCTCGGCATGAGATTGGCCTTCAATCCTTGGAGCAGGATTTAGCTTCATGATCTTTATGGGGCCATCTTGAATGAGAGAAATCATTTCTTCGTGCATGGCTGCAAGATGTGCTTCCATCCTAATTCTCCAATCATCAAACTCGTTAATAGAATATATAGGCACCTTATTTATCAATGAGGTATCCATGAGTAAGAATAGGAAAGATAAGACTGTTATAAAAAATATGATTTTAGGATCTGATTCAGTTAAAAATACAACTGATTCTTTATAGAATCAACCTCTCCGATACCACTTGTTGGCCACTAAGTATACAGAATATAGCTTGGAAAAGTATTAGTACAACAAGCTATATGATTTTCAAATAGGAGTGCGTAGTGGAAGTTTGTTTAAGTGAGTTGCTGTAAATACAGCATCTAGGTTTTCTCCTGGTAGCTTGGTGCATCCAGGGTATGCAATGTATACTTATAAATAATCACAGTAATGAAAACAACAGAGGCAGAAGGTAAATAACACAATATTTAAAGTGGTTTGAGGTAAACCTCTCTACGTTCACTGGTCCTCCACACAGGAGTAAAATGTTTATTATAATCACTAGGTACACAACTACGTGACTATAATCAAACCTATCCTTGTATCGTTCACACAGACTGATACAAAGACTGTCGCTTTCAACCATTTATACAGATTGGTTGATGGCGTATCTTGACTTGCTTCTTCTCACACAGATTGAATCTTCGTCCTATTCGTCCCACACAGGTCAGAATAACTTTGTCATTCCACACAGGGCTAAGTTTTACACAAAGGTAAAATGGTAAAGTAATAGGTTTAGAACAGCAGCTTGAACACGATGATCTTTAGTTGATGATGTGCTGTTCTTGGTCCGGTTCGCCGGTTCGGGTCGGGTCGTCCAGGCTTTGGTTCGGTCCGTTTCACCGCCGTTCGTTGCGTCTGCTGGAGAGTCGGGATTTAAAATTGAGTTTTTTTATGTAATTAATTTTGCATAAAAGTGAAACTTTAATTTTGGATATCCACCGTCTGGCCGGGAAGGAGTGACGAGATGCTTGATCCAGTGGGAGAAATCGAGTTGAAGATTTTCTCGGATTCAAATCACGGACGAAGACCATGATAATTGGATAATTTAATAATCCATGCTTTATTTTGGTTTTTACTAAGTGATTAAATTGATTTATTTTTTTAAATAAAATCAAATTGGCCTCGATAATTAATTTAAATTGTGAAGTAATTAGCATGCGAGTTGACATTAGGGTGTTCCTCCATATCGGATGTGCTAATTATAGGTTCACTAGTTTTAAATTTCAAATGATAATAAAAGGTAAATATTAATTCTTATGATAGGACCTCTCCATCTATAGGACTATTATTTAAAAGATAATATTTTAAGTTGTTAAATTATGGTATTCACTTAGGTGTATTAAATAATAAGATCCCCATCGGAATCTATTTTAATTAATACATGGCCAAGATAAACCAACTATTAATTTTACTTGTCATAACGTAAATTTACTAGATAGTAAAATTAAAGACGTAAAACTCTACTTGAAAGATGTGTGTGTAAACGTCCACATGATCATGGCTTGCATATACGGATTTTTCGAGATGTTGGTTGCTAGCATATATATTGTGTTTTTGGGGGTTTTCAATATATTTGCTATGCATTATGTGATGAATGTTTTTAATTTTATCTCAGATTTCTTTCAATCCACTTGCTGCAATTCTCAAAGAAAGCAAACTAGATGGCACTAACTTTGCTGATTGGAAATGTATTCTTAATATTGTCCTAATTGTTGAAGAACACAGGTTTGTTCTAACTGAGGAATGCCCATTGGATCCAGATGCGGATTCAACATCCAATGAGGTGAAAGAATTCCGTAAATGGAAGAAATCTGATGAGATGGCTCGCTGCTACATCTTGCCTTCTTTAGCAAATGTATTGCATCATCAGCATCAGAGTATGGCTACGGCCACGGAAATGATGAAAAATATCGGCGAGATGTTTGGTCATCAGAACCGGGCAGCTAGGAAAAATTTAATGAGGGTCTTGATGACGACCTAAATACCTGAAGGAACCCCGGTAAGGGATCATGTTCTAAAGATGATTTCTCATCTAAACGAACTTAATATCTTAGGGTCTACTGTCGATGCGGAAATACAGGTCGATACCATCCTAGGCAGCTTACCTAGGAGCTTTGAGCAGTTCTGCCTAAACTACAATATAAATCTTAGGGAGTATACCTTGGCGGAATTGCTGACAGAGCTTCAAGCTACAGAAGGTCTCTTTAGGCAAGGGTATCAAGTTCTTGCGACTGCTGGTGTATCAATTTCTAAACCCAAGTGGGGAAGGAAGAAACAAGTGGGCCAGAAGCAAGTGGCAACTCTCAAGGTAAAGAGCAAGGCTCCTTAGCCTGAGGCGAACAAAAATCCAAAGGGATAGTGTTACAGATGCGGTCAGAAAGGACATTTTAAAGCAGACTACCCTGTTCTTAAAAAAGGTACGTCTCATGCACTAGTAGCCAAAACATGTTTGGGAGCTTGTTTTTCCACTTCGTGGATAGTTGATTCAGGCTCCACTGATCATGTTTGCTTTGACTTGCATGGTTTTCAGGTAACCAAGCAGCTTAGTGCGGGCGAGATCACCATCAACTGGGGCGATTATTTCAGGCTTATGGTTGTTGCAGTGGGAGTCGTGCAGTTGAAGATTAATGACAAAATATTAGTCCTTAATAATTTATTATTAGTACCAGATTTTAGAATGAATTTAATTTCGGTTTCTAAATTAAAATGTGATGGTTATTCAGTTTCTTTTGATGATGATGTTATCATTAGAAGAAGAAACAGTGAATATATTTGCAAAGATATTTTTACTGATGGACTGTATGTCATTAATACTGCACAAACTCTCTTGTATAAACAGAAATCACTTAACTCTTTGTCTAAATCTAAAAAGAGAAAAGAACCTTCGAGCATAAACTAAACATATCTGTGGCATTTGCAGTTAGGTCATCTAAACCTTAGGAGGATTCAAAGATTGGTAGATAATGGCCCATTGGATGACCTCCAAGTTGATTCATTTCCACTTTGTGAATCATGTCTGGAAGGTAAGATGACCAAAAAGATTTTTAATACCAAGGGAAACCGTGCTCAGAATGTGTTGGAATTGGTTCATACGGATGTATGTGGTCCAATGAACATCCAGGCTAGGGGTGGTTTCGAATACTTCATCACGTTTATAGATGATTATTCGAGATAAGGATACATATATTTGATGCGATGTAAGTCTGAAGCTTTTGACAAGTCCAGAGACTTCAAGGCTGAAATGGAGAAGCGTAATGGGAAGAGTATCAAGTCACTACAATATGATCGTGGTGGCGAATACCTTAGTGGAGAGTTTTTGTATTTCTTGGCAAATGAGGGGATTTCGCCCCAGCTCACGGTGCTAGGAACACAACAACAAAATGGTGTTGCTGAGAGAAGGAACAGAACTCTTTTAGAAATGGTTAGATCAATGATGAGTGATTCAGATTTACCTATTTTGTTTTTGGGATACGCCTTAGAAACAGCGGCATACATTCTAAACCTGTTGCCTTCGAAATCAGTGCCAAAAACACCCACAGAACTGTGGAGTGGGCGAAAGCCCAGTCTAGGACATGTTTGGATTTGGGGTACTCTAGAACATGTACTCTAGCACACAGTTGGCATCTCGTACAGAAGTACGAGTGTTTGTAGGATATCCTAAGGAAACAAAGGGTGGCTTGTTCTATAGTCCTCAGGATCAGAAGGTTATTGTTAGCATCAATGCCCGACTCCTGGAAGAGGATAATATGATTATTCACAAGCCCATGAGCGAAATAATTCTGGAAGAGTTGAGAGGCTAGACTCTGTCTATACCAATCGTACAAGCGCCAACTAACACTGCACGACGTATCAATTTTGAGACTTTTACACCAACTCGAGATCTGCCTCATCGTAATAGGAGGGTTGTTCGTCAACTGAAACGATTCATAGGCGTGGGACAGTCTTCGGACTCAATCCTAGTCAAAGAAGAATCAGATCCCTGGACTTACAAGGAGGCAATTCAAGATAAAGATGTTGACTCCTGGCAAGTAGCAATGGAATCAGACATGGGATCTATGGATTCCAATCAAGTGTGGGAGTTAGTAGAACTACCTGATAAGGTACAAGCCATTGGGAGTAAGTTGGTCTACAAGTGAAAGAAAGGAGGTGACTTGAAGGTTGAAACTTTCAATGTGAGGCTTGTAGCGAAAGGTTACACTCAGAAAGAGGGTATCGATTGTGATGAAACCTTTTCGCCGATAGCCATGCTTAAGTCAATCTGGATTCTTTTAGCTATAGCTGCGCATTTGGACCTAGGGATTTGACAAATGGATGTCAAGACGTTGTATGCAGTCCCTCCCCGGAAACCATTATCAACAAAACTCTTCTCTCTGTGCAGATTGATCATGCTTATAATAAATTCCTTAAATGGAAAAGCTACAGGCTAGCTCCGTATGACACCTTATACAACTGGAGCGAATGGAGCCATGAAGAGAAATTTGTATTGGAAGTGACGGACTCAATAGAGGTTGCAGCCCTGATCCAATGGGACAATCTCTACTGCAAGGAATTGATTGAAAGCCATCTATTGCAAAACTCTGACGCCAGGAGAAAAGGAAAAGATAAGTCCGAGGACTCTCCCCAAGATCCAAATGATGACGATAACTCAGACGATGACGACGATACTTTACAAGCAGGTCTGAGAATGAGTCGTGAAGAGGATCAAGACAGAGATGCCTCTCAAGCCAAGGATGACGAAGGGCCATCAAGTCGAAGTGAGCCCCCTTCGCCACAGCAAGAGAATATTCCTGACAACGAGGAATCAGTCCCTCAAGTCGAGGAAGAAGAAATTGTTTTGGAATAGGCACCCGAGCCGGCTGCTGAAGAAGAAGAAGTTGTTGCTGAGAGACACCCCCTGCCGCTGAACCCGAAAATACTGCTCCCGCCCCATCAACCGTGGAATCCGAGGACGGTAATGTACCTGAGGATGTCCAACTCAATTCACACCCTACCATGAATCTGAGAAGGTTGAATAGATCCGAAGATTTTGCCAAGCCGGATTCTCCAAGCATTGCTGCTAAGAAAGAGCATCTGCGTGCTCTTGGTCTTCAAACTGTCTTCATCCAGGATGCAGTTAATGCCCTGTAATCAGTGGAAAAATCTCTTAATTGGATGCACACTTCTGCTGTCGAAGAGATGACTACATTACAGCATGAAGTCACTCGCGTAGTAAAAGCCTTCACTTTATTGCCAGAAGTCTTCAAGCAAGCCCTGAAGATCATGCAAGAAAAACAAGAGCAACTCCTGAGAGAAGAGGCATCCAAAACGCGCATTTCTGAGGCCAAGACCGCAGCAGCCATGATCAAAACCATTTCTCACTTGAGAGCCCACGTCAAAAGTATCAAAGATATGTCATAGGTGCTTTCCACCCTTGTCGAGAGAATGACAAACATTGAGACGAAATAGGATGCCACACTGGAGATCCTAGGACGTCTTAATGACACCAAAAAGGGGGAAGAAGCAAGAGAAGCTGCAAGGAGAATAAGGTTACAGCACGAAAGGGAATTTAATGCTTCTCAAGACAACATTACCGCTGAATTGAACAAGCTAGTCCCTCCCTCTCAGAGTTTCAAGATTTCAGGCTCCCGACCTGAGTTTCATGATCCAAATGTCCCGTGGCAAAGCTTAATTCAAAGACCTTCTGAAATTTGTCTGCCAACCAACCGCCATCCAACGCCCGAAGAGGTGAAGCAATGGAGGAAGAATGAGCTGATGAGATATTTTGTTAAACTCATCAGGGAATCCGCCATCTTCAAAAGTTATAAGACATTAGCGGAGGCTTAAGACAAATTCAGGAAGATGTTAGAAGAAGGAAAGCTTCCTCTCCAGGTAGATATGAAATCCAAGCATAAAATAGGAGATCGGATCACCCATCCAGAAGACTGGATTTTTGCCTTTGACAGATCCTACGAAGGTAGAGCAATATACCTAGATCGAGGCAACGATTCCCTACAGAACTGGTGGCGTGGAACCGAGAATGATCCAGGTAAAAAGCCATGGAGACACGTGGACTATAGGAGCTGAAATCCTTAGTATATTAGTTTTGTTTGTAATTTTTCTTTCGAAACAGCAAACCTTGTACTCTATTTTTGAATATCAATAAAAATGTTTGCTTGTCTTGAAAGATTACAACTCGTAATCTACTGTGTTGATATATGATTACATAACTTAAATTGTTGAGATAACAATTACAAGTATAGAAACTTGTTTGAAAATTAAGCTGTACGAACTTGTCTACGAACAGTTCATAATTTCAGTTGTATGCATTAACAATACATTGTAAAATTGTGCATGCGCGCCAATCATAAGCTTAAGTTGAAAAAATTCTTAGCTGTATCGAACTCGCCTGCGAGCAGTTCATAAATTAGACTAAGTTGCTGAAAGACAGACCATTTGACAGAAGACCAAGAAATCTGCCAGAAGTCATCAAAGAAGATTATTTCATAAAGAAGGTTTTGGCATCATCAAGAAGACTTGAAAGTTTTAAAGTCTTGGCAAATTGTCAAAAAGGGGGAAATTGTTGGGATAACAAATACCCTGTATCGAAACAGCCAGGATAGTCAATCCCTGTATCGAATTGTGATAATAAAAGGTTTTGACAAAATGCCAATCCTCAATACAGTAAGGAAACGGTATCGAAGAGTTGAAGTGTCAACCTGTATCGAAAGCCTGTCACAGATCCAGCATACAGTGGAACCTTTTTGTACAGCAAAGAAGTCTTATAAAAGACTGAGTATGGAAGCTGTCTCGATTTGTCAATACAGTGATCTTCCATACAGCTCTCAACAAGACAAAGAAGGAATCTTCAGAAGTCAAGTCCCGTTGATAAAGAAGTATTTAAATACAAAAGGATAAAGTATTTAAATACTGTCAGTCAGAAGATCTTCAAATCCTGCTAAATTCGGATCGTGCTTTTTCATCCCATTGGAACGGAATCTTGCTCAACCGATTTATCCCAATGGATACATTTTCCAAAAGACTATATATATCTCCAGTGTTTGAAGACTAAAGACTACTGAACTACTGAACGATCAAGCTTATAAAGAAATACTCAGAGCAAACATATCTCCAAAGCTTACTGCTACTCAGATCTAAGAGATATACAGTGCTCAACATCTTGAACAACACTTCATCAGCTAGAAGCTCATAAAGTCAAAGCTGTTGTTCATACCATGTTCTATCCTTTGAACAAACCCAGATCAGCCCTGTGTGGACTGAGTAATCATGCTACTCCAGAACTGTGTGTGAAGGATTTGCATCGAAGAAGACGAAGCTTCATAACTGTGTGTGAAGAAGCAAGTCAAAGCATTAGCTCAAACCAATCTGTGTGAACGGTTGAAGCTAATATCTTTATATCAATCTGTGTGAATGATATATTGATTGTGTGTTGTTATAATTACATAGTTGTGTACGTAGTAATTATAATAAACTTTTTACTCCTGTGTGGAGGACCAGTGGACGTAGAGGGGTTTACCTCGAACCACTTTAAATATTGTGTTATTTACCTTCTGCCTTACTTGTTTTAATTACTGTGATTATTTAAGTATACACTGCACATCGAGTTGATGTATCCACAGCAACTTACTGTATTTAAGACTTCCGCTACGCACTCAGATTTAAAATCAATACAGCTTGTTGTTTAAACTACTTCCCAAGCTGTATCCAGTATACTTAGTAGCCAACAAGATCCCTGGACCTATAAGGAGGCAATCCAAGATAAAGATGCTAACTCCTGGCAAGTAGCAATGGAATCAGAAATGGGATCTATGGATTCTAATCAAGTGTGGGAGCTAGTAGAGCTACCTGATGGTGTACAAGCTATTGGTAGTAAATGGGTCTACAAGCGAAAGAAAGGACGTGACGGGAAGGTTGAAACCTTCAAAGCGAGGCTTGTTGCAAAAGGTTACACTCAGAAAGAGGGTATCGATTATGATGAAACCTTTTCATCGGTAGCCATGCTTAAGTCAATCCGGATTCTTTTAGCTATAGCTGTATATTTGGATCTGGAGATTTGGCAGATGTATGTCAAGACTGCATTTTTGAATGGGAGTCTAGACAAGGAAATCTATATGCGCCAAGCAGAGGGATTTATTGCTGAAGGAGAAGAGCACTTGGTGTGCAAACTTAAGAAATCCATTTATGGAATTAAGCAAGCATTCAGATCTTGGAACACTCATTTTGACGAAGTTGTCCAGTCATATGGATTCGTCCAATGTCCGAGTGAGAGTTGTGTGTATAAGAAATGCGATGGAAACGTGTTGGTATTTCTTGTACTGTATGTAGACGATATCCTTTTGATTGGAGACAATGTGAAGGAATTGTCGGACGTACGGGTATGGATATCTGAGCAGTTCGATATGAAGGATCTAGGAGAAGCAGGACATATCCTTGGAATCAGGATCTTTCATGATCGGGAGAAAAGGATGTTGTGCTTATCCCAGGCATCCTATATCGATAAGGTGCTGAAGCGGTTTAGCATGGAGAATTCCAAGAAAGGTTTTCTACCTTACAGGCATGGAATTCAACTATCTAAGAACATGTGTCCCAAGACACAAAAGGATATAGATGACATGAAGATGGTCCCTTATGCATCTGCTGTGAGAAGTCTCATGTATGCTATGCTTTGCACTAGACCAGATATCTGTCATGCCGTGGGCATGGCTGCTAGATATCAGTCGAACCCAGGACCAGGACACTGGATTGCTGTCAAGCACATACTCAAGTACCTGAGAAGGACTAGGGAGTACATGCTTGTATATCAATCAGACGACCTGTTTCCGTTGGGTTACACTGACTCGGATTTTTTCATCGGACAAAGATGCCCTAACTCTCTTATCCTCAGAGTGGCATTCGAGGGCATACGCTAACAATCTCCCACTTGCACTCAATGCTACATATTTTGATATCTAATACCCATGTTATCCAGATCTCTCTCAAAACAATATGCAATAGTGGCTTGGTAAGCGTGTCAGCAAGGTTATTTGCTGAGTCTGCCCTCTGCAGTTTAATGTATATATTCTTCACCATCTCTCTGACGATGTGATAATTTCTCTGAATATGCTTGGTCTTATGATGAGACCTATGTTCTTTAGCATGTGCAACAGGTCTTTCATTATCGCAGTAAAGTGGCACTGGAAGCTTTGCGCTTAGCAACTGGTGAGAAGGTTTCCTGATAATCGATTCCTTCTTTTTGGATATAACCCTTAGCCACAAGCCTAGATTTGTAGGCTTCTACCTTGCCACCCCCATCAGTCTTCCTTTTGAAGATCCATTTATTCCCAATGGGCACTATGCCCTCTGGTCGATCTACTAAAGTCCAGACCTGATTAGCACGCATCTAGTCTATCTCTGCTTCTATGGCCTCACGCCAATTCGCGGAATCCTTATCTATCATCGCTTGTTCGTATGTCATAGGATCATTCTCTTGGCTATCATCTGTTTGGTGGAGACCCAGTTCTTCCATATACATGTAACCATACCTCTCAGGTAGTTGCGATATCCTACTCGACCTATACGGTGGTAGTAGTTATGTTTCAGTAGGTTCGGTACTTTCTTCTTGCACAGATGTCTCCTCGGGAGTTTCAATATGTTCTTCCAAATAAACAACCTGCTCCACCTTCCTGAATGAACTCGTCTTCCAGGAAGTGTGCTTGTAAAGCAACGATGATCCTATAATCATCGGGCATGTAGAACAGATAACCCATTGATTCAGATGGGTATCCTATGAAACGTCCTTTGACAAACCTAGCATCCAATTTCTCCACCTTAGTCTTCTTGACATAGGCGGGACATCTCCAAATATTGATATGATTAAGACTTGGTTTCCTACCTCTCCACATCTCATGTGGTGTTGTAGGAACGAACTTGGAAGGAGATCTGTTCAAGATATGCGCGGCAGTAAGTGGTGCATATCCCCATAGATAAATCGGTAAATCAGTATAGTTAAACATGGATCGAACCATTTCCAACAAGGTTCGGTTCCTTCTTTCTGAAACACCATTTAATTGAGGAGTTGCTGGAGGTGTGAATTATGATACTATTCTATGTTCCTTTAAGAACTCACCAAACTCGGTACTCATGTATTTGCCTTCTCGGTATCGAAGTGTTTTAATATGATGACCAGTTTGATTTTCGACTAGAGCCTTAAATTCCTTGAATTTCTCGAAGGCTTCGGATTTGTGCTTCATCAAGTACACAAAACCATACCTAGTATGATCATCAGTGAACGTGACGAAGTACTGATATCCGTCTCGTGCTGCTTCTAAAGTACCACATACATCGGTATGAATCAATCCAAGATTCACAAGTAGGATATGGATCAGATCCCAATGGACCCATGAGTCCATCTTTCTCCATCTTATGAATTTTGGTCTGGACAACGTGACAAAGTCTAAGATGCCACTTTAATGCTTGGTTATTTTATCTCTACCATGCTTTCTAGTCATAGTATTCACATCTATTTTGTTTTGTAGATTTAGATGATAAAGTCCATTCAACAATGTAGCAGAACCAACAAATTTATTTCTAAAATAAATTTTCCAACCGCCATCGCCAATGAAAAAGTGAAAACCTTTCTGGTCCATGGCTGGAATGGATACAATGTTTTTATGGCCATTGAGCAACACCAATACATCATCTAATGTAAAAACAAAACCGGATTCCAAATCCAAAAGAAGTGATCCTATATCAGTAGCCTCGACACTATGTCCGCTTCCGACTGTTATCATCATTTCCCCATCTCTAAGCCGCAAATGTGAGAACTAGCACCTGAATCCAGAATCCATGAAGTAGAATAAACAGTAGCAGAACAATTTGTTTCCAAAACTAAAAGTTCTGTACCTGTAGCATCATCATGCTGAGGACAGTCCTTTCTCCAGTGGCCTAGCACACTGCATAAAAGGCACCTGTCCATTGGCTTAGCCTTACTTGCCTTGAGAACCATTGGGGCCTTGCCCTTTCCATTTCCGACATCATCTTTAGGCCTTAGCTGCTTCTTGTTTTTCTTCTTCTTGTTATTAGACCTCCGAGGCCCAGAAGAGATAACAAGTGCAGCCTCCTTCACCCTCAATGTCTTCATCTGGGACTGAGAGGTTTGTTCATCAATCCTGCCAGATTGCAAACAATCTCATTACAGTTGAAATTCATGACGAACTGTGAGAAGGAGTCAGGTAGATATTGAAGGATGAGATCGTTTTGGAGTGAAACATGCATCCTAAAATCGAGAGCGTCCAATATCTCGATCATAGAGATCATCTTGAGGACATGGTCCCCAACTTTCCCTCCTTCCTTCGTCCGAGCTCCAAACAGTTGCTTGGATATCTCATATCTAGCTGTTCGGCTATGCTCCCCATAGTATTCGGTCATATGAGCCAGTATCTGCCGAGAAGAAGTCATTTTCTCGTGTGCTCTCTGCAGCTCATTAGTCATAGCGCCCATCATAAAGCCACGGACTCTGATATCATCTTTGACCCACTTTTCATGGGTTTCAACCTCTTCTTGATTAGCCCTGGTCCGAGTAGGAACCGGTGGGATATCCGCCTCCAAGACGTATCCCAGCGACTCCATACTGAGAACTATCCTCAGATTTCGGAGCCAGTCGACAAAGTTTGGTCTGGTTAGGTTGTCCTTTTCAAGAAGTATTGCAAATGGATTCATTGTTATTTTTGAGATAGAATTCTACAGAAAGTAAATCAGATTTAATTAGTGTTATGTGAATTATGATCCGAGTAGAATAAAGTACTTTTCTATTCATTACTCGGCTCCCACTAATTTTATCGGAAAAACACACTCCCATGTGAAAAACCGGAAGTCATCATGAGATCGACTTCTTAATAGTGATCAAATTCTTTATGAGATTAATAGAGGGCAACCCATACAGGTTCTCGTCTATTAGCTTCACAAAGTGGTGTCCAACACCAACCTATCTAATTGATGATTTGATCTTTCTTTTACCCCTAGTTCACTTGTCCTCAACTCATACGATTTCTATGGCTCGCTGAACTATCTAAGTTTAAACCATCAACTCCTATCAGTCTGACAATTGAATCTTACCCGGCAACCCATATGGATTCTAGGGATTTGATTTGTCACAACCGAAGGCATCTAATGCACTTTAGGAATTTATCGACCTTCCCCAAAATACTACCCAAACATACTCGGAAGCATAGCATTTCAGTTTAGGTTTCAATCTTCCAAGAGTTTGATGGAGGGTAGGATACCTTGCATCCTTTCCAACTTAGTGTTTGTTAAGTGGGAGTATTTCGCGATTAACATTACACTTTATACATTAATACATTTATCGCGATTTGATATTCATACCTATGAATAAAATAAATAACAACCTAGTTGCTACCAACATGTAGTTCATGGACCTTTCCTAAATATTGGGCCAAGCGAATGACCCAATCAAAATAAGGAAATAAAATAAATCTTGAATCGCCTTCTCCATGATTGATCGTCTCGGGCCACCGTCTTGGAAATACTATCTATTACATTTGAATAATTTGCATACTATACAAATATTCTAGTAAATAAATAAATAGGCTCAAAACTGGCCTCCCCATATGTAACACCCCAAAAAGCGGCTATTACAGTGCCGTGAATCCCACACTAGGACCCACCAGGCGATATTCAAAACAGATTAAACAAATATTATTTGTGATACCGAACCACAATGAATAGTCATTACTCCGATTAGGAGTTTATTAAAATATGGCCAACGGCCTTACAATACACAGGATCCAAAAACAAGTATAAACCATATGGAGATGGAAAATACTTCAAATGTCAAATACAACCAAATAGCAATTTAAATGAAACAGGAAATAACATAACACGGTTTAACATAACCGGACAACAAGAGATGTGGGGGGCCCCGAACTAGTATCCCTCGAACCCTTCGCCGTCGACATGCTCTTCCCGTGCCTTGCCTTTGCCTCGACCTAAGATACAATACAAGTATTTCGCCCAACACAGGGTCAGATATACATGATAATCAATTCTTCTGACATTATATAATTCACATATATAGATTTCAAAGAAATCATTCCGACTATCAACAATACCCCTCAGGCGTATGAAACGATCAGTCACAAGCATCCAATACTATGGACGATTAACAGTATGGCTCAAGATGGACATCACAGTACGCCCGATCCGGAAATGTGTCCGTGTACATGTCCGCCCCGTATACGGAATCCAGAAATATACGTGGGACAATGTACCTAATTAGCCTCACGAAACTACGTCCCGCGTGCACAGTCCAATGAGGAATAATATCCACGCATGACTATATATGTGCCTGGCTAAAAATCCTACACAATGACCAATCGGAACGCAGATATGATTCCGGATATGTCACGATACAACATGACAACGAATTCAACAAATCAAATATCCGATTAAGGATCAAGAAAAACTCACCGAAGTGAAAATAAGGCCAACGAGATCAATGATTCAAAGCAGCGTGCTTGGGAATGCAACCCCATGAAGAAAGCGGAATAACGTCAAGGACAATGTCAAATCACGACAAACATTTCATGAACAATTCATACATATGAAAAATATAACCATCAGAAGAATCTAATCATCATTATAACCAAGCAAGATAACTTGCCTCAAATCCGTAAGCGAAAGATAGTCCTTCTCCAAATGATCAAACGGACGGTATCCTCGGTTAAACACTCAATCGAACAAGCAACCTTGAATGAAACGTAATTCATTCAATAACATATTCACATAATATTAATATCGATTCGTAGGAAACGACGCCCGCAACCTACTCGAATAATTTATTCCACCCTGATGAATACCTTAACGATTAATGAAAGGTTTCAATACAACTAATTCATCTTCCAAAATCGGATTACCATACCAAAAGTGTCCTGTAATTCTCTTGTTATTCCATGAACAAAAACATCTTCAATTTGCCAATAAAATTGGTTTAAATCAAATTCTCATGTTCTACAACATCTACTATTATAAAAGGATAGTCATAATGAATTTGATACTCAATCTACCATGATAGTATCATTCATACACAGCATCATCTACTTAAGAACACTATCTATTTAGCATGATGATGAACCACATTCTAAGTTATCAACACAATAGATTAATGAAAAGTTATTGTTGTAAGATCCTTATCATTCTTCAAAGACTTGTGGCGAACCAATATGATTTGTTAAAGCTTCTAAGATTTACGAACAAGATCATCTAATCTTATCTTTAACATTATCAAGTTCTTCTCAAGGTAAATAAATACCTAAAATGGTGTTTAAACACTCTATGATATCAAGTTCTTGATTAAATCCGGCTATGATGAAGCTAAGCGATCCAACAATGTCTCTTGAGCTAAATTCGTCCAGAAGATGAGTAATGACAACTACAAACATGGTTACCATTACTACAATATCAAGAACTCATCTAATCTAAACCCTCATTTATCATATTCATCAAGAAGTGTTTAAAGAGTTTAATTATAACCATGTTTTACTTGCTTAATCTAACTCTAGGTGAAGTATAATTCGTCATTAATCATCAACATAAGAAAATAATGCAGAGCGGAAAGTACACCTACCTCCAGAAATGAAGAACAACTTCAATGCTATGAGAAAATATACTCCAAGCTCAAGAACAACTCCTAGTCTCCAAGGAAATGAGCTCCACTCCAAGATTTAAGGCTTAGAAACAAGTTGGTGAAGGTTGATATCGTTTTGAGAGTGCAGAGGGACGATAAATGGAGAGAGAATCAGTTTAGAGTTGTGAAGAAATGAAAAACAGGCTGGTCCTATAAATAGACTGGACATACTTAGCGCACGCTATCGGAACAGTTTAGCATACGCTAATGCACTTACGTACGCTAACCGGTCGATATTACGTACGTAAGCGGCTTACAGTGGCTACTGTCTTGAATTATCGCAGGTCGTTAGCGCACGCTAATGAGGAATGGGTTACGCACGCTAATAAAAGTAGATTCTCACCGACACGACAGCTCAGACCTAGATCACATGCATGCTAACGGCTAAGGAGTTCACGTGCTGAAGTCAACTGATGCCAGATTCCCTCTTAGCGTACGCAATAGAGGAAACCTTACGCACGCTAATGCACAGGATTAGCGTACGTTAATCTTGCTGTGTAGCGTACGCTACATTAACAGAAAAATTCGAAAATGCAACTCTCTAATTATAATCGAATCATCACATATGAAATGAAATAACAACGATATGAAATTCAAATCTATGATACCTCAATATAATACTAAATGTAACGATTCATGATAATCAGATTATCCGAATAATACAATGACAGGTAAAAATGAAAAGTTACAGTCGGATATTACATACTCCCCCCCTTAAAAAGAGTTTCGTCCTCGAAACTAAGGGGTAAATAACTTGGGGTATCTCGCTCGCATACTATCCTCGGTCTCCCACGTAGCCTCCTCGACTCCGTGTCGTAACCACTGAACTTTCAGTAGGGGAATCGTCTTGTTCCGTAACTGCTTGATCCTCCTCTCGAGTATCCGTACAGGACGCTCCTCGTACGAATGATCCTCTGCTAATTTAATATCTTCGAATTGAAGTACATGGCTCGGATCAGCAACATATTTCCTCAACTGGGAGACATGAAACACATTGTGAATCTTACTCAAGGTCGGTGGCAAGGCTAGTCGATAGGCCAGATCACCTACACGCTCCAGAACCTCAAACGGCCCAATGTACCTTGGTCTTAGCTTGCCCCTCTTCCCGAAACGAAAAACACCTCGAGTAGGAGACACCTTCATTAACACATGGTCACCAACCTCGAACTCAAGCGGTCGTCGACGGTGGTCAGCATAAGACTTCTGTCGACTTTGAGCCGTTAACAACCGACTCCTAATCAAAGTGATCTTCTCACGGGCGGCTAACAACATATCGAGTTCCGTACCCGGAGATTCTGACAGTTCGTCCCAACACAAGGGGGACCTACAGCGACGGCCATACAATGCCTCATACGGTGCCATCTGAATCGAAGCGTGCCAACTATTATTATAAGTGAATTCCACCAAAGGCACTTGGGCTTCCCAATCGTTCTTCCAATCAAGAGCACATGCTCTCAACATATCCTCTAGAGTCTGGATGGTTCTCTCCGACTGACCATCGGTCTGTGGATGAAAAGTAAATCTTGAAATTCAGCTGCGTGCCCATCGCACGATGAACCGCCTCCGTAAGTGTGACACAAATCGCCGTCACGGCCTGATACAATGCTCTTGGGGGTACCGTAGTCTCATAATTTCCTTAATAAGCAGTGGGCCAATCTCTGGGCCCCACGTGTCCTTAATCTCCAAGAAGTGGGCTGATTTGGTCAGACGGTCCACAAGAACCCAAATCGTATTCATTCCTCGACGACTCGTCGGCAAGCTAGTGATAAAATCCATAGATATGTCCTCCCATTTCCACTCAGGAATCGGGAGCGGTTTCAGCATTCCTGCGGGTCGCTGGTGCTCAATCTTAACCTGCTGACAGGTCAAACACCTCGAAACGAATTCGGCAACCTCACGTTTCATATTCCCCCACCAATAATTCTGCTTCAAATCCTTATACATCTTGCTAGAGCCCGGGTGAATAGAGTACGGGGTAGCATGGGCTTCTCTCATGATAGAGTTCCTCAACTCTTCGTCAGCGGGTACACAAACTCGATTTCTAAAACGTATCAATCCATCCTCGTGGATCACGAATCCAGGGGCTTTCCCCTGAGTTACTTCATCCCGAACTCGAGATAAGAATGGGTCCGTAATTTGTTTCGACTTGATCATATCATCAAGAGACCAAGAAATCTCAAGGGTGCAAAGTTGTCCCTGGACATGCTGTAACCAAACTTCAATTTCTGACCTCATAAGGTCCAACTGCAACTCTCTCTGTGCTATCAAACGGCTCAGCATCTGCTCCTGCACGGTTTTACGGCTCAATGCGTCGGCAACCACATTTGCTTTACCCGGATGATAAAGGATCTCGATATCATAGTCCTTGATTAATTCTAGCCACCTTCTCTGTCTCATGTTTAACTCCTTCTGAGGAAAAATGTATTTTAGGCTCTTGTGGTCTGTAAAGATCTGGCAGGAAATTCCATAAAGATAGTGACGCCAGATTTTTAAAGCAAACACCACGGCTGCTAACTCTAAGTCATGGGTCGGATAGTTAACTTTATAAGGTCGCAATTGTCTTGATGCATAGGCAATCACTTTCCCTTCCTGCATTAGTACACATCCCAGACCCTGTCTCGACGCGTCACTATACACCACAAATCCTTCCGTTCCTTTTGGTAAGACCAAAACAGGGGCCGAAATCAATCGACTCTTGAGTTCATCAAAAATCTTCTAACATGTTTCTGACCATAAATACTTCTTGTCCTTTCGCAGTAAGTTAGTCATTGGTTGCACAATTTTAGAAAATCCTTCTACGAACCGTCGGTAGTAACCTGCTAGGCCGAGGAAACTACGAACTTCCTTCACGTTCTTCGGTGGTAGCCAATCTCGAATGGCTTCCGTCTTTTGTGGGTCCACTATCACCCCTTCGGCTGATATCACATGCCCGAGAAAGACAACCTCAGGCATCCAGAATTCACACTTAGAAAATTTCCCATAAAGTTGTTCCCGCCTCAATGTATCGAGAACTTGGTGGAGGTGATGCTCGTGCTCTTCGTGGTCGCGAGAGTAAATCAGAATGTCGTCTATGAAAACGACTACAAAGCGATCCAGGTAGTTAATAAAAACTCGATTCATCAACTCCATGAATACTGCCGGTGCATTCGTCAGTCCAAATGGCATCACCACGAACTCATAATGCCCATAGCGAGTACGGAATCTTTGTCTTGAAATGTCGACTCTCGAATCCTCAATCGATGATAACCAGATCTCAAGTCGATCTTGAAAACACGGCTCCACGAAGTTGGTCGATAAATCATCAATACGAGGCAAGGGATACTTGTTCTTGATGGTTACCTGTTCGGCTCACGGTAATCAATACATAGCGTAGAGATCCATCTTTCTTCCGTACGAATAACACTGGTGCTCCCCAAGGGGACGCACTAGGTCGAGTATAGCCTTTGTCAGTCAACTCCTCAAGCTGGTTCTTCAATTCTTGCATCTCAGTCGGAGCCATACGGTACGGTGCTTTTGAGAGCGGGGACGTACCTGGTTCTAACTCAATAATAAACTCCACGTCACGATGAGGAGGTAAGCCTGGCAACTCGTCTGGAAATACATCGGGGTAATCTCGGACTACTGGAATGTCGGCCAATTCAACTGGTCGATCTGCTGTTTTGGTCATGTAGCACCAATAACCAATACACCCTTGATTAAGCAGTTTCACTGCTTTCATAGCGCTGATGAATCTCCCAGAACGACTGGGATTATCACCTCGAAAAATACATTCGAATCCATCATCAGAAGTGACGGTAACCATCCGCTTGCGGACACTGAGTATTGCATCGTGACGATCCATCCAATCGATACCCAAGATTATATCATCCTTAGGTAGATCGACTATAATCAGATTTGATAACCACTCACGGTCGTTCAAACGAATCGGACAGTCCTGGACTTCACGATTTCCAATAATTCTTCTACCATCAGGTAGACCAATCACGTAGGGCTCACAATTGATAACATGGTCTAGAGGCAAACGACTTAAACAAGAAGAAGATATAAAGGAGTGTGAAGCACCGGTATCAAAAAGAACACATACAGGCTGGGAGTGGATCTCGAGTATACCTGAAATCATGTTGGCCTCGGGATCGTCAGCTTTCTTCATCTCGTAAATCCTGGGTTTCGCGATCTGGCACAGTGTACCACTTTGATTCCCACGGCCCATTCCCTATTCGCCCGGTGGTCGATAGGAAGCGGACGGAGGCGTGCAGTTACAGACGAAGATTGAAGCTGGAGCATGAGACGCCACTGGATCATGTCCGGCCCACTCGCAAAACGAGCACGGTGACCATTCTTCCCACAAGTATGGCATGTGATGGCGAGCTTTGGGCAATTGAAGTTGATATGCCCTGCCCCCACGGTTGTGGCACACCACGGAAGAGGAACCGCTCGAGAGTGCGATCCGCGGGCTTTGACGCCATGGGTGGTCGATCGGAAGGGTTTGGCAATGACCGGGGCTTCTGAATGTCCCAGATTACTCTCGGTGCAGTTCTGGTTCTTGGACCTTTTGTTGTTGGATGGGGTTGTTTCTTGGAAATCTCCTTCGCGGTGAGTTCGTACTCTAGAGCCTTCTCGATGAACTCTGGTAAGGTAGTACAGTGGTGATTCAACAGCTGCATTCTCATTCGGGGTTTAAGCCTCTTGAGAAAGTATTTGATCTTATCGGCCTCTGTTCGGATAATTGTCATGGCAAAAGGAAGGAGTGCCTGGAATTTCTCAAAGCAGATAATACATCATCGTCTTGAGTGTCGGGTTCAATAGTTCGACGGTTTGGCCTCATGAGTGGCCACAGGTAATGTGAGTCTAGCATGAGGTTTTTAAATTCCTCCCAAGTGTAAACACCATCAGCTGGCCTTACTGAAAGCCACCAGGTGTGAGCGCCTTTGCCAAGGTAATACGCGGCTACTTAAACGCGATTCTCTTCCGGGCAGTCCACCATCTGGAAAAGTTTCTCAAAATGCTCGATCCAATGCACAATGTCAGCAGGCTCAGAGGAGCCTTCAAAAGTCGGTGGTCGCTGGCGAGAGATGTCGCTGATAATCCGACTCACGGGTCCGCCAATCACAGGAGGAGGATGAGCCCCCTGCTGCTGGCCAGTAGCGGCCCTCTGCATAGCTTCCATTAGTTGACCCATCGGGTCATACGTGTCATCATGCCTGCATTACGGCGTAAGGATCGACACGCGCATCCCGCGCCTTTGTGGTGCGATTGTTCCCTAGAAGGTGAACCACTGTCTGCGGAACTCTGATCCGCATTCGCGCGTCTGTTGGCTCGAGGTATCGGGATTCGGCCCCTTCCGCGGCCTCGTCCCCCTCTGCCACGACCCCTCAGATTTCTTTCCATACTGAAAGAATCAATCATAATGATAACCATAAGTACAGTTCAAGATACTAAAATTCATGCTAAGTTAATAGCAACAAGGAATCACATATTCAAGGAAAACGGTTATCGATACCACAAATGTCGCACCGAATATCATATCGGTGTCAAGTCGAACAATTTCAATTGTATAATAAATTCAGCATTTACCTCGGATTATCAATCAGATAAATCCTGTCACAATTCCTCGAAATAACATGATCAACAAGGAGACCCATACTGATATCAATATCATGCCAGTAATTAAATCATGGCTCATAAAGTACATACCGTATTTGACTCGTAGGGTAGGCGCTTGCACAGGTCACACGTGACACGAAGGTCTCTTGATACTAGTTCATTTCTCAATGACTCATAAAAAAAATAACTCTCTGATACCATCTTCTGTAACACCCCAAAAAGCGGCTATTACAGTGCTGTGAATCCCACACTGGGACCCACCAGGCGATATTCAAAACAGATTAAACAAATATTATTTGTGATACCGAACCACAATGAATAGTCATTACTCCGATTAGGAGTTTATTAAAATATGGCCAACGGCCTTACAATACACAGGATCCAAAAACAAGTATAAACCATATGGAGATGGAAAATACTTCAAATGTCAAATAAAACCAAATAGCAATTTAAATGAAACAGGAAATAACATAACACGGTTTAACATAACCGGACAACAAGAGATGTGGGGGGCCCCGAACTAGTATCCCTCGAACCCTTCGCTGTCGACATGCTCTTCCCGTGCCTTGCCTTTGCCTCGACCTAAAATACAATACAAGTATTTCGCCCAACACAGGGTCAGATATACATGATAATCAATTCTTCTGACATTATACAATTCACATATATAGATTTCAAAGAAATCATTCCGACTATCAACAATACCCCTCAGGCGTATGAAACGATCAGTCACAAGCATCCAATACTATGGACGATTAACAGTATGGCTCAAGATGGACATCACAGTACGCCCGATCCGGAAATGTGTCCGTGTACATGTCCGCCCCGTATACGGAATCCAGAAATATACGTGGGACAATATACCTAATTAGCCTCACGAAACTACGTCCCGCGTGCACAGTCCAATGAGGAATAATATCCACGCATGACTATATATGTGCCTGGCTAAAAATCCTACACAATGACCAATCGGAACGCAGATATGATTCCGGATATGTCATGATACAACATGACAACGAATTCAACAAATCAAATATCCGATTAAGGATCAAGAAAAACTCACCGAAGTGAAAATAAGGCCAACGAGATCAATGATTCAAAACGACGTACTTGGGAATGCAACCCCATGAAGAAAACGGAATAACGTCAAGGACAATGTCAAATCACGACAAACATTTCATGAACAATTCATACATATGAAAAATATAACCATCAGAAGAATCTAATCATCATTATAACCAAGCAAGATAACTTGCCTCAAATCCGTAAGCGAAAGATAGTCCTTCTCCAAATGATCAAACGGACGGTATCCTCGGTTAAACACTCAATCAAACAAGCAACCTTGAATGAAACGTAATTCATTCAATAACATATTCACATAATATTAATATCGATTCGTAGGAAACGACGCCCGCAACCTACTCGAATAATTTATTCCACCCTGATGAATACCTTAACGATTAATGAAAGGTTTCAATACAACTAATTCATCTTCCAAAATCGGATTACCATACCAAAAGTGTCCTGTAATTCTCTTGTTATTCCATGAACAAAAACATCTTCAATTTGCCAATAAAATTGGTTTAAATCAAATTCTCATGTTCTACAACATCTACTATTATAAAAGGATAGTCATAATGAATTTGATACTCAATCTACCATGATAGTATCATTCATACACAGCATCATCTACTTAAGAACACTATCTATTTAGCATGATGATGAACCACATTCTAAGTTATCAACACAATAGATTAATGAAAAGTTATTGTTGTAAGATCCTTATCATTCTTCAAAGACTTGTGAAACTGAACCAATATGATTTGTTAAATATTATAAGATTTCTGAACAAGATCATCTAATCTTATCTTTAACATTATCAAGTTCTTCTCAAGGTAAATAAATACCTAAAATGGTGTTTAAACACTCTATGATATCAAGTTCTTGATTAAATCCAGCTATGATGAAGCTAACTGATCCAACAATGTCCTACTGAGCTAAATTCGTCCAGAAGATGAGTAATGACAACTACAAACATGGTTACCATTACTACAATATCAAGAACTCATCTAATCTAAACCCTCATTTATCATATTCATCAAGAAGTGTTTAAAGAGTTTAATTATAACCATGTTTTACTTGCTTAATCTAACTCTAGGTAAAGTATAATTCGTCATTAATCATCAACATAAGAAAATAATGCAGAGAGGAAAGTACACCTACCTCCAGAAATGAAGAACAACTTCAATGCTATGAGAAAATATACTCCAAGCTCAAGAACAACTCCTAGTTTCCAAGGAAATGAGCTCCACTCCAAGATTTAAGGCTTAGAAACAAGTTGGTGACGGTTGATATCGTTTTGAGAGTGCAGAGGGACGATAAATGGAGAGAGAATCGGTTTAGAGTTGTGAAGAAATGAAAAACATGCTGGTCCTATAAATAGACTGGACATACTTAGCGCACGCTATCGGAACAGTTTAGCGTACGCTAATACACTTACGTACGCTAACCGTTCGATATTACGTACGTAAGCGGCTTACAGTGGCTACTGTCTTGAATTATCGCACGTCGTTAGCGCACGCTAATGAGGAATGGGTTACGCACGCTAATAAAAGTAGATTCTCACCGACACGACAGCTCAGACCTAGATCACATGCATGCTAACGGCTAAGGAGTTCACGTGCTGAAGTCAACTGATGCCAGATTCCCTCTTAGCGACGCAATGTAGGAAACCTTACGCACGCTAATGCAGGATTAGCGACGTTAATCTTCTTGTGTAGCGACGCTACATTATGAAAAAATTCGAAAATGCAACTCTCTAATTAACATCGAATCATCACATATGAAATGAAATAACAACGATATGAAATTCAAATCTATGATACCTCAATATAATACTAAATGCAACGATTCATGATAATCAGATTATCCGAATAATACAATGACAGGTAAAAATGAAAAGTTACAGTCGGATATTACACCATAATGATTCAAAAACTAAGTCCATGAACTACATCCCCATCACAAAAATATGCCAAACACACGACAAGCAATGGTTTGAATTACTCCAATTAATTCAACAATAATTGACAATTTAATTTCGTCCGTAGTAAACCCTTAAAATATTTTCTTTAACTTTTTCCATCATCAAAAATTCCAAATTTAATGATTTAATCTTTTAAACATTATTTAATATTGGGAAAGTCTATTTTCGAAAATATACTGAAAAACGAGACCTGGTGCCCGACAGTGTGGAAGCTGCCAGGTAGCACCAGGGGGTGCCGGACATCAGCTGATACAGCTGAGGTTTGGTGCTCGGCCATGCTCGGCACCTGTCGGACATCAGCTGATACAACTGAGGTGTGGTGCCCGGCCATGCTCGGCACTCAGCTGCAATCAGGTGAGGTCTGACCAGACTGCATGTGAGGTCTGACCACTGCAGATGAGGTCTGACCGTCTTACCACTGCAGATGAGGTCTGACCGTCTTACCAATGCAGATGAGGTCTGACCGTCTGACCACTACAGATGAGGTCTGACCACTACAGATGAGGTCTGACCCTCTGATCACTACAGATGAGGTCTGACCACTGCAGATGAGGTCTGACCGTCTGACCACTGTAGATGAGGTCTGACCACTGCAGATGAGGTCTGACCGTCTTACCACTGCAGATGAGGTCTGCGGCAGCCGAGTGCCGTTTCGTCCAACAAACGCCTCGTTTTCGGGCAGATTTCTAAAATCTTGTGATTTCTGATTTTCATTTTATTAATAAAAATTATTTTTCAAAGAAAAACTTGACTTATATCATAATATAAAATCACAAAAAATATTACTACGACGAACAATTAAATATCGACGATTATAATAATATTCCAAGTCATAAAATACTCATCAAGCATTTATTCAAATGCACATATTATCGTCTATACAACCGCATTGACCTCGCTCCGATACCACTGTTGGAATTCGGGTCATAAAATAGAATATGCAGTGGAAAATAAATTGCACAAATCGTGCTCATCCGAAGTCCTAAAGAGGATCGATCAAGGATCGTATAAACGAATATATAAAAGAACCGAAATCATACCCTCATAGACCCGACTTCTTTAAGTTGATGACAACGAGCACGAATCCAATCCGTGAAGCTTTTGGAAATTTCAATGTCGAAAGTACCGAACGTCTCTACGAAACACGCGTTGGATAAATGCCTGGAATAAACTCCTTCTTCTCGTTCTCCAAGAACACGGCTATAAGAAGATATGGAGTATGCCTTTCAATTCTCAAGACCCAGAAGTGATTAACCAAGTAGAAAAACTATGTTTTTCTTCTCTGTTAGTTCTCTCTCGTGAGGTTCCTTTGCAAAAGGAGTGGTATTATATAAAACATCGTGGCAACCTTTTCAAAGTCTTATCCCCATATATTATCCATTCACATGTAGGTTATGACAAAATTCACCAAGCATGTGAGTGCCTTCATAAATGGACGGCCATAATGGACTATTTAAATGGTCCAACCATTTAGTCCATGTTCTGGACCCCGTGAGTCTAGCCCGACAGATAAATCTCGGTCTGCCACTTTGTATTTAAATTAATTAATTAATCTAATTAATTGATTATATCAAATACTATATAATTTATTTTTCCAAGAAATAATTATATTTGAATTAAATTAATTATCCAGTAATTATTTAATTCATCTTACCGATTTAATTTATTCAATAAATTAAATTCAATTAGACATCGAATATCCCATATTTATTAAGAGAGAATAGGCATAATTTAATCCATCATTAATCTTGTATGCGAGACTCTGTAGGTTCGTCTCAGTCAGCAATGGGAGGATCCAAAGAGTGTGAGGCACACTTAGCCAGTTCGTGGCTCGCACCACAACCCAACTGAGAAGGAATGATGGGAATCATTCCAAAACCTGCTATGAATACCGTATACGTATAAACCCTTCAATCATATGTCCCGATCAAGCTTTAGGGTCACAGTTAAGTCAAACCATGTCTATTCTTGACCCTATGTATGTGTTAGTGCAAATCAAGATCATAGAACTCTCGTGTATCAAATACAACTAGTTCAATCACTTTGGCCAAAGACTTTTGATCTCATTTGCCACTAACCGCATAGGACATTATCATGTTCACTTACAGGAGAAAGAATCCTTTCTTGGCATTCAGTAAAGACTGCTACTTGCCCATTAAGTTGCACTTCGAGGTTGATCTCTACCAACAGGTGAATGGATCGAACTACTCTAATGACTAACTTAATGAAGCAAGCACATCTTCTACTGGACTCTCAAGTCAAAGGTTCACGCATATCTATCATAACCTTACGGTTCAGTCATTGACTATCCTAGAGTGAAATCTATGTGACCGAATCGAGGTGAGTCGTATCTGAATATATTAATCCAATTAATATACCCATACCGAATGCTCCCACTACTACTGAGTGAAGACATGCACATGTCCAAGTATGATATACAAGTCTTTCTTAAATAACTTAGTTATTTCTGGCACTTAACATATAACATGTTCGTTAATTAATTTAAACTACTAACCGTTTTAATTAGTCACTTCATTATCCAAGAATAGTACCATTCAAATCTTATTATTTATATCAAAATATGATTCAAAGACAAGTTTTAATATAATAATTCCTTTTGAGTTCCTCAAGGAGACATCATCAACCCGAACATGTCAAGACACGACTTTTAACTGTGATATTAATTATCATACAAATAATCGTAATGCTCAGCATATCGAGCATATTGAGCCATATATGAATCTCATCAAAATAATGATTATTATAAACATATAATTAAATATTATATACAATAGAATTAAGAAATAATAATTATTCGAGATTTTTATTCTACATTTACTCAGCATAAAAGAAATTATCTCACTGTAATCCTTTTCAACGTATAGAAAATACGCTAGTGTCAGCTAATAGTCAAGACAAACTAATTTCAAGTACACACTACTGTTAGCGTATGCCCTCGAATGTCACTATGAGGATAAGAGAGTTAGGGCATCTATATGTGATTATGTATTCATTAATAAAAGCTAGTGATTATTTCTTTATTTATTATATATCATTGGCGTTCTTGATTTGGTAAATAAATGGAAATGATGTCTTTGCTTTTGAGTAGAAGCATTCCACTTCTTATGAGATAAGGAGTCATGCACTAGAAGTGCTTAGAACTCAAAAGCTTAACTTATCCGCAAGTCGATAAGACTTAATTGGGCATTAAATTCAAAAGGAGCCCAAATGTTAAATTAGAATTTAGATAGGAAGTTGTGGTCAATTTTACCCTACCTTGCCTTGTCTCTCGAACACTTGCGTCCAAGGTACTTATAATGGGTCAACGATTCTCATAACTCTATAGTACAATTCAATTTTCCTTCTACTGTGTTGAATTTTGGATCATGACTTATGTCTTTTATCCCATAATTTGAAAAGCACATTATTTTTTCGAAATTGCCGAAAATTTTAGGAAAAAAATCGTAAATTTTGTTTCTGGTTGGTTCGGCCTTCGCAATTGTGAGTCGGGGTGGTCTGATAGCTTGTTGACCATACAACAATTGGATTAAGGCAATGAATACACTACAAGATCTAGAGGTTGAATCTAGATCTCTACCACTACGCTACAAGGATAATTAAATTATTTGATTCTTTTGAGATACATTGTAATTTAGTCAGTTAAATCAATATGACTAAGTAGATGAATGTTCGTTTTATATTTCAAATTAATCTATCCAAATAATTAATTAACAACCTAAAAGGATTATGATGCTCTTGCCCGACCCAACCGTACTCTTTGCGCTTTTCCTACGTTTTATTTCCAACACTACCTCTAAGGCCCATCTACCATCTTACAGTACTGTGCTCTAAACCCAATTGATTACTATCATGCTTTGTATGTGACCATATAGATCGATCATACTTTGTTGCGATTACAACTCAGACTCAGCAGATTGAAAGTTCTTTTCATCTAAATATTTCAGTTATTAATTAATAATTAAATTAATCATTCAAACTATTAATCTGAGAAATGCAAAATGATTGGAGGACACAATTTTAACACATTAATGAAAATAACAACATATTTGCTCTACTTTTATCTATCTATATATATATATATATATTATTTGTATTTCATGCTTGACATGGAGCAAGAAAGGGAGGAGATATTTAGCCTTTCACTCTTAAATTGGGCGAAAAAATATTTTCTTATGAGTGGACAAAAATGTAGTCTTTTATCGTATTTTCGTGAAAAAAAAAAACATTTGGACGCACCAAAAATCCCATTGAACCACACTCAACAACTCTAATATTGGCCTATACATTTACTACTCAACTCAAATGGCCTGTTTTCACCATTTCCCCTCCCCTTGATCAAAACACAGGATGATGCTTTTTCCCCCTTCGACCTCTAAAACATGCACAGTGCATACCTTTCGCAAGCAAGTCCTTTCTTCCAATCCCAACTCCAGAAAACCGCAGGTTTCTGGATTTTCATATCATTAAAATGTCAGCCTCCAACATCCTAAGTACCTATATCAGGCAAATAGAAATCATTGATCAATTATTTTAACCTGATAAAGAGAAAATAAGAAGCTTCTACATAACGTAGAGAAAGATGACAAATTCCAAAAGGTGGCGGATTAGATTAGCAAAGCTACGTATGTCAAAACTTTTCGACATATCAAGAACTTGGTATAGTAGTAATAATTAAAAGTGTCTTTTACCTGAGACATCCGAGGCCTTGACTGAGGGTCTTTTTGCAGACATAACGAAGAACAATGCAGCATTGTCTGGACCTCTTTCTCTGAATAACAGTTCATTAGGCACGGATCAACATGTTCGTAAAGGGCATTCGCATCAAGCAACCGACGTGCCTGCTCCATTCCATAGTTTTAAAAAACATACATTTGACAGAAGAACTTGGCATTAAGACTCAAATCTTGCAAGAACAGAACATGTAGACATGCAAAGTAAGGTAATAAAAACCGTAATATCATGAGGAAACACGAAAGTAATTTGATATTTATAGTATATTAACTTACAGAATGCATAAGATAGTAGCATATAAATGGAGTTTAGGAGTCTTTACCCACTCTGTGAGGTACTGCTCGCCCTTGGGTCGGCTTTTATCGACTGCTTTCCTACCTGTGACGAGCTCAACCAATACCACACCGAAAGAGTAGACATCAGCTTTTTCACAGAGCTGGCCAGTTTGAGCATATTCCGGAGCCATGTACCCAAAAGTTCCAATTATTCTAGTTTTTTCAAATGAATCTCCATCCACCTGCATTCTTGCTAGTCCAAAGTCTCCAACCTTATGAAGAGAAGAGGACAAATAAGAAGGATAGAGTGTAAGAAGATTAAACGGTTGAGCTCGTTAGGCCTCGAGTGTTTTTACTTAAAAAAAAGTACATGAAAAACATTAATGTGATTTCAGAATAAAAATCAGTCACATCCCTAGTATTTGGATCATCGCATCTATACACCTAAAATACAGATCTCCCTACTCTATTTTAAATATCTTCTCCAACCATACACTCTATATAGATGTTTTAGTTGTGATATTCTATATACAATGTATTTAAGAACTCTATACTCTAACTAATTATGGTCATATTCATTTTGGATAAACTTAATCCAATCAAGACTATTACAACAATGTCAAAAAAAAAAAAGGATATGACGACGTACTAATGGCTCAAAATCATGAGTGAGGAGAATGTTATTGGGCCGCATATCACGATGGACTATACAACCAATTCTACACTCCTCGTGGAGGTATCTCAGCCCTCGAGCAGCTCCAACCGCAATCTTTTGGCGTACAGCCCAGTCCAACAACTTCTCATTACGCCCTGCGATTTTAGTAATATTGAAGTGGAATAAATCAAAAATCCAAAAGAGTGTCAACCAGGAAAGCAATTGTCTTTTTTATCTTCTTCTCTATCCTATATAATTATATATAAATCATATATGTAGTACCATAAAGATGAAAATCCAAAGAACCATTACAGATGTACTCGTAAACCAGCAATCGTCTCCCATCCTCCACGCAGTATCCAATAAGCATCACAACGTTACGATGTTGAGCGCAGCTTAGGATTTGCACCTCAGAGCAAAATTCACGGTCACCCTGTGTACTAGCCAATTTATGTTGCCTGACAGCCACAACCTGACCATCAGATAGAACTCCACGATGTACAGAACCATGTCCACCCTCGGCCAAAAAATTAGCGTCAGAAAATCCGCTAGTGGCTTGTTCAAGCTCGGAATACGAGAACATCCTAGGAGGTTTTCCAAAGGACGGTGTTTTGTGATGACATATCGAACATAGTGGAGGAGAATCTAGTGGCGCGTTTTTCTTAAAAGATATAACTTCTCTCACGTTCTTGCAAGATTCCGGACTCGTATAAATTTCCGAGAATCTAAAGGTTCCGGACTTTGATTTTGAAAGCTTTGGACCTTCATCGGTTGAACTCTGGGAACACATGCTCGTCGAACGAGAGCTTAGAATCTGGCTTTCTGAATCTGAGTCGGATTCGTGATAAAAGTCAAGGTTTTGTGACGGTAATCGTGAAATCTTCTTCATGACTTTTGGCACCCAGTTAGTATCGGACATGAATGTTGCGGAGGTGAACGTGTCTAGGCTTGATGATATTGAGGAGGTCTTCTCTGGGCTGGTTGTTGGAGTCACATTCGGAACCTTAATAATATCCGGAATGTCGAAAGAGTGATCTTTGTGACATTTTGTAGATGATTTTGGACATGGAGGTGCCTTTGTTTCTTCTACATTTCTTGGTTCTATTAAGTTCAACTGAAGAACCTTGGGCTCTGAATGTTTGACGACTATGACACTGCAATCGAGCTGCTCTGCACACAAGTGTGCTTCTTTTTTCATTCGCCTATTAAGTGATAACGAGTAAAATAGTAAGATTATCATGTGAAAAAAAAGCATGTAAATGTTTCTAAAGACATGATGGGTCAATCAAGAACATGTTGTAAATTATAAGAAGAAATGAAAGACTGAATGATGGGCCCATCAAGAACTACATTTTGTAAATTACTTGTCCAACACGACCCAGTGTGTTTGAGCTTTCTTGGCCTCAGAAGCCACTACTCCTCCATGGCTAGACTCGCAGACCACTTTCATCTTCACCGTTACCTACACACATGATAATTGGTTGTTAATTGACTTCATTGTTGTAATAGGCCTCATTAATTATCAAAATGAAATTCAGACACCTTGTCTGGATCATAAACACCGTGGAGTTGGCGCAACATCTGGTTGCATAGATCGGTGAGGTATTCCTTCTGTTCCACAATTGTTCCTGACATGAATCTCCAGTTTCCGGATGTGCAATCATTATGAAAATGAGGAAGGCCCCAGAAACCTAAGAAAAAAACAGCTTCCACTTTAGACGAACAATCCAATGGACGATGCACGGGCAACTAAATTTAAGTTTAATTTTGTAACTTTTGCTTAGCAAACAAATGCAGGTTACAATCATAAAGAAATTATCTGATTCCGTATAATCATGACCACAACAAAACAGACTGATAATGAACCAAATATATATATATATATATATATATATATAACAATACTTGGGCTTGATAGACATTTACACATCCAATGTTAAAGGTCAATCACTTCTATAATAATGACCTAATTCTTTTTTCCCTGTAAATTAAATGTGAAACAAAATCCGAGAAGAAGAAGACGAAGAAGAAGATGTTACTTGAGCTATGACTCGGAATGAGGACGAGGAGCCTAACGCAATCCCCTGGACAAACCACATTGGTTAAAGCCCATTTTAAAGCAACACTTGGAATCTCCTTACAAGCCTTAACAGCAACTACAACAGCATTACCCTTGACGGCATGATCCAAGCTACCACTTTTCTTTTGCATTATACTCATCTCTCTCTCTCTCCTTATACTCGAAAACAAAAGATTTCATACAGAAAGCCGCTAAATCATAAAAATCCCTTCTTTTCGCCCGACGTCAGCTTTTCCTGCTCGAAACAGAGTTGATTAGGCGCACTATAAGAATCTTGATTTCCCAAAAGGATCCTCCTTTGAGTATGTGTGCATGAGCCAGTAACCGGGAGTGATTTTTTAATAGAAGACAGAAGAGTTCATGTCGGAAATGTGAGTGACACCTTTTTCAATACGAGTTTAAATAGGTTGTAGTTTACTATGCTTGAAAAGATGCTGAATTTGCGGCAGAGCCTGAATGTTTTGTTTCTTTGAGGCTTTGTTTTCACGTGGCGAGATTTTCTCAACACCTAATCTGATAAAGAAAATAATGACAGGCATGATTTGGGAAAATATTGTAAGCAGAACAAACTTGGAGGGGACACAGGTTTGAAGTTTAATATATTAATGGAGCCCACCAAGCTGCATAATAGAACGTACATTCGGTAATAATTGGAGCCTTTTTCCTCCCCGCCCCTAGAAAATTACAATAATAATAATAAGAGTCTTAGAGGAGAAAGTAAAAAGACTGTAAATAGAGTCAATCAATTGTATTCATAACACTGATAGAGGGGCCTTTATATAGGCATTACAATGAGAGTCCTTCCATACATAGGATTCCTAGATAAGGTAAGACATTTAATAGAATCCTACTACTTCTAGAAGGATCTAGAATCTTCCATCTATGTATCTACAACCAGTATTAGGTAAGACACATCACGGGAATAATAATTCCCGGAACACTCCCCCTGTGTCGAGCACTAATACAACAATGGTGCAGAAGATGTTGCCTTCGTAAAAACCTATTCCAAGCCAAAACAAAACCCCATGGGAAAAATAAAGGCTTGATGAGGAAAAGATTGCAACGCACCAACACAACATGTCATGTACACTCCCCTGATGTATACATAATGACTCCCCCTGATGAGTACCTCAAATCATAGGAGTTAGATGCCAAGTTGCCCTCACAACTATACCAAGAAAAACTCAGTGGAAAAAATACCTCTTGGTCTAAGTTGAACAGAAGTACAACGCATCATTGTATGGATGTTCTCATAGGTCGCCTCGTTAAAAACCTTACCAAGTGAAAACTCAATGGGAAAAAACAAACCTTGGTCTAAGGACAAAAAGAGCGCGACGCATCCAAAGTGCATAGTCACTAAAGACTTATCCGAAAATCAAGTTTTCTAAAGTCTTGACCTCCATGCACTAAATCAGTCATAACTTTTTCGATTCAATAGGTATCAACGAAACTGTAAGAACTTATGAAAACTAGACACCCATAGCTTTTCATTCACATACAGTACGTAACCTAGATCGACCTGAGCAGATCACAAAGCTCTATCGAAGTTAACTCAGCAAATTACCGGACATATCTTGTCCTAATTTGCAACAATAGTCATATGTCACTCAATCATGATGGATGTGATCAAATGGTTGGTTTCCTTGGAAAGTAGACACAAACCTTTCTAATGGCACCAATTTCACCATTTTCCATCAAGTGAGCTGCCGTGTAGGTCATATGGGAGATAGACCAACACATTCTGGGCAGATTCGGGTATCAGTTTTGAAGTTTCCTTTTTATCGAGATAGAGCGAGCTTCAAGCTTCTTGTCAATCACAGACATTGCGTGAGCGCATCCTAGGTCATCGTCACATTAGTTTTACCGGATTATTACGAATGAGGACATCGAGTCAAATATGAGTACATAATACCGTACTTTTCTTAAGACTGCATCATCACTTAAGTGAGGAAAGTCTTATTATGACTTTGACTAGTCATTGGGAATCATATATGTAATATCCGTAACTTTCCATTTTTAGTAGTTTCCATTTTTGGTGTATGTCTATTTTTATCGACTCGCTTGTAACCGTTTCGACATTGTGAATCTACTTTATTCTTGGAGTTTTTCCATTTGGACGAGTTTTGGTGATGTTTTCACGTGATTTCATTTTATGATATGTTTTGTCGTATGAACGTTCGATTCTCGTAAAACTCGTTTGTTTTCGTTGTTTCTTGGTTTGTACAAGTTCGTATGATTTAGTGGGTCGTGTGGAGACTTTCAGTTTGTTGATCCGACGTCGTTTCGTGATTTTCGGTCACTTGGGCCATTTTTGTAATTTCCTAATAGTTTAGGGAATCTCATTTTCGTTGTCGCATTACGGACCCTCCGGTGGTCAGAATTATATTTTCTTTTAGCGCTTAGCTCCGTCGTCTGGTATGCTTCGTGTTTATATTTCTGGATTCTGACCTCGTCATGCGTTTCGTGTATTGTACCTTCGGCAGCCAGATCGCCGATGTGAGCAGCAGATCAATCGCTGCTGCAGTAGCGACGCTACTCCTGTTGCCTTGCGTGCGCTACCGAGGTGCAGCTAGCGTACGCTAACTCGTTATTGTTAGCGTGCGCTAGCGAGTGGCAGCAATAGCTACTGGACCGGTTACAGCCCCGTTAGCGCGCGCTATCTATGTTAGTTAGCGTGCACTAACTTCACATTTATATAAGTCAGCGGGCAGTTCAGAAACAGCAGTTTTATTCTTTTTTCTTCGTTTCTTCGACGTGCGACCTCAGAGGCGATTTCCACCGGTACTAGTCAGATTTCTCTTCAAATTCCATCATGGTAGAATCGAGCCATCACATCATAATCAGCATAATCACCCTTCATCAGCCGAATTCAAGGTAATTCCTCAGGAACCCTAATTTTGACGAATTTGGGGGTTTTTCGGGATTCTAGGGTTTAGTTCCGAATTATTCAACTATGTTACGATATTCTTTACCGATTGTGATTATTGAGTGATTCTAAATCCAATTTCCTTGATTTTAATCCGCGAATTATCAATACGGGGAGATTTTGCGTAAACCCTCGCCCGTATCAATTGATCGTTCATTGTCGTATCATGTAATCGGGGTTATGGGTGTATTCCAATAGAGTATTATTGTCCGTTGGGACTGAACTGTGTTGATCCTTCGTTTAGGAACCGTTGTTTTCCACCCGGACCGTTCATAGTCGTGTTTCACTTCCGTTTCTTCAAGAATGTCTCAAAGGCAAGTACTTTACATTTGTTTACATGTTCTAGTATTTGAATTATGGCTCTATCATGGTTGTTGTGGATGGTTATGTGTATGTTCACCTAGGGACGGTCCGATGGGGCCTCTAGGGATACGTATTGCCGTGAGTGTGTGTATCGCGAACTATGGTTAGCCACCCAGGGATGTCCGACGGGGCTCTGCGGGGTACGGTGGCCGTGAGTCTCTTACCAACGGTTAACTTTGAATTGTGATTTGTTGTAGATAATGTGTTTTACGATTGTACAATGTAAATATTCCGGAATATAAAATGCTTTCTAAAATGATTTTTGGCGCATATATTCATCTGATTAGAATGTAGTTCAAATGGATTGCACTTGCACTAGTAGTTGTCGCTAACCCCTTAAATAGGGGAAATACTTTTTGTATTTCAGGTTTTGATCGTGGGGACAAGCGAGCACTCGAGCCATATGAGGATGATGGGCAAGCATGATATTGTCCAGTAGTCGATTCTTGGTGTTTTGTTCTGTCGATTATGGTTGATGTATTATTTTGGGATTTTTGTATTATAAAATTGGTTTAAGTACTCGAGTACTTCCCGTTTGAATTGTTAATGTCGTGTTCCCGCTTTGGGAAATGGATTTAATGTCAGGTGTTAACTGTCGGTTTGTATTCTTATTATGAATTGTCGTCTTATTGATGGTTGTTTGTCTTTGTCGAATGTCTTGTTTGGTACGTTAGCCTGGTGGATTCCACAGTGTGGGGTCCACGGCGCTGTAATATGCCCTGAATGTCTTGGGGGTGTTACAGAATATGGTATCAGAGCTTAGGTTATGGATACCTAGGCTGTCGGTTATTTGGGTCTAGTTAAGTGTCGTTTTTGGGACAGTATCACTGTTATGCCATCATCTCAGTACGCCGGTGCTCGTAAGTTTTTCCTAACTTGACTCGTTTCACCGTTCTGTTCTATTCCTGTCTTAGTATCTTGTTGTGTTTTGCGTTTGAATTGTACTTACCCATTACTTCTTCAGAATTCCTGCTGGTAGAGGATGCGGATGCGGTCGCGGAGGCGGTAGGGGACGTGGCGCAGCCGGTGGGGCGGCCATGTCCGATCACTCGGGAACTGATTCGGCGATGCCTTCTTTGTCGAACAGTGTTCCCCCTAGTTCCGGAGGTCAGCAGGACCAGTCTGCTAGCTCCGGTAATGCACATGAGAATGTTGGAGTGGCCAACATTTTGCAGCAAGTAGCGAACCAGATGACGCTACTGACTTAGGCCGTTCTAGTCGGCCAAGCTAATGCCAACCCAGTTCCGCCTACTGGATCCGGCAATGATAAGTTGCTTCAGGATGTGATTCGTATGCGTCCTCCACAGTTTGATGGTGCTTTCGACCCTTCCAGTTGGGAGAATTGGTTATTTGAGATGGAGAAGGTATTTGAGGCTGCTAATTGTTCTGAGGAGAGGAAAGTACCCATTGCTCAGTACTTCCTTGCCAAGGAGGCAGCAACATGGTGGCAAGCGGTGAAACCGCGTGACCGGGCAGCTACGTGGGCAGAGTTTCGGGATCTAATGGAAGATGAATTCTGTCCATGGCCAGTGAAAGAGGGGAGGATCCGAGCCTTGTTTGAGGCTAAGCCCCAGGATGTTCCTATTTCTCAAGCTATCAAAGACTTCAATCAACAGCTGCATTACGTGAGAAACCAAGTCCGAGATGAGCTTGACAAGATCCGCCACTTTGATATGCGGATGAAACCGAGGGTGCTCCACTACATGTCTGGTCTGGGGTGCACGACTTTGAAAGAATATCAGAATAAAGCGATGGCTTATGAGATGTCGTTTTCTGCGACAGAGACGGCAACCGAAGGAAAGAAGCAGAAGACCGCCGGTCAGTTTTCGGGAGGCAAGTCTGGAGGGTATCCGAAGGCTCAGTCTGGTTCACGAGTCTTCGGGAGTCAGTCGCCGTCAGTTGGGCGAGGAAACGGTTCTAGGTCTGCTCCTACTGGTTCCGTTCGTGGTCCTACGTGCTTCAACTGTAGTCGTCCGGGCCACATGATGAGTGAGTGTGATAGGCCTCCGATTCAGTGTCTTGCTTGTGGTCGGATGGGTCATCGTGCTAAGTTCTGTACGGATGCAGCTCGAGCTCCGGTTACTCAGATATCAGCCCCAACTGCAGGAGAGCCGAGTGTTAATCAGGCACCGACAGTTCCTCAGCCGCAGCAGAGTTTTGGTAGAGGTCGAGGACGTGAACAGCCTTCTAGAGGGGGAGCTTCTAGTGCGGGGTCTGTTCCGCCCCGGGTTTATGATATGAGACGAGCAGGAGACCCAGATGCGACGGTGGCTACAGGTACTATCCATATCCTTGATCATCCTGTTTTCGTATTGTTCGATTCTGGTGCTATGCATTCTTTTATATCTATGGATTGTGTGCGTCGTCTGCATGTTAATTGCCTTGTTGCTTGTGAGCCTTTTATTGTTAAACTTCCTAGCGGGGATAGCATCGTGGGGGATCGTGAGATTAGAGATTTTCCAGTGAGTATCGCGAGGAGGGTTTGGCCTTCTAATCTGATCGCAGTAGATATCATAGATGAGGAATTGATTTTTGGTGAGGATTGGCTGGACCGTCATGGGGCGATCATGAATTATAGAACGAGGACTGTTTCGATGTTAGCCTCTGATGGTACCGAGCATTCTTTTGTGGGGCGTAAGCGGAGTAGCCAGAGACTTCTGATCAGCGCCTTGAGGGCGGTGAGACTTCTTCGAGGAGGTTGCACGGGCTACTGGTGTTACGCTTTGAGATCGGAAGAAGGGGGAGTCGAGCTCTCGTCTATTCCGGTAGTGTGTGAGTATCCTGATATTTTTCCAGACGAATTGCCGGGTTTGCCGCCGGACTGAGAAGTTGAGTTTACCGTCGATTTAGAGCCGGGTGCAACACCTATCTCTAAGACGCCATACCGTATGGCGCCCGCCGAGATGCTGGAGCTGAAGAAACAGTTAGGAGAGTTGCTGGACATGGGATATATTCGACCGAGCGCTTCGCCTTGGGGTGCATCGGTCCTATTTGTGAAGAAGAAGGACGGGTCACTTCGTTTGTGTATCGACTACCGAGAGTTGAACAAAGTGACCATCAAAAACAAGTATCCGCTCCCGAGGATTGATGACTTGTTTGATCAGTTGCAAGGGGCAACCGTGTTTTCGAAGATTGATTTGAGATCGGGGTATTATCAGCTCCGAGTGAAGGATACCGATATTCCGAAGACGGCCTTTCGGACGAGATACGGACACTACGAGTTTGTGGTTATGCCTTTTGGGCTAACCAACGCACCAGCCGTGTTCATGCAGCTTATGAACAAAGTCTTTATCGAGTACCTCGATAAGTGTGTAGTCATTTTTATCGACGACATCCTGATTTACTCGAGGAGCGAGGAGGAGCACGCCCGTCATTTGCATATCGTATTAGATATTTTGAGAACTCAGCATCTTTTTGCGAAGTTCTCAAAGTGCGAGTTTTGGTTACGGGAGGTTATGTTTCTCGGTCATGTGATCTCGGCCGAAGGTGTTCGTGTGGACCCACATAAGGTAGAGGCAGTGTTGGATTGGGCGCCGCCCAAGAACGTGAAGGAGGTCCGCAGTTTTCTGGGATTAGCCGGGTATTACCGTAGATTCGTCGAGGGGTTCTCTAAGCTCGCTCGACCGCTGAATCAGTTGTTACAGAAGTCAGAGAAGTTTGTGTGGACCGATGAGAGGCAGAATAGTTTTGAGGAGTTGAAGAGGCGGTTGACGACCGCTCCTGTTTTGGCTTTACCGAGTGGTAATGATGGTTTCTCAGTTTGTAGTGATGCTTCGGGCCAAGGGCTCGGATGCGTACTTATACATCACGGGAGGACGATTGACTACGCATCCCATCAGTTGAAACCGTACAAGTTGAATTACCCTACGCACGATCTTGAGTTGGTCGCAGTCGTATTTGCGTTGAAGATCTGGCGTCATTACTTGTATGGCTCGTCGTGTCAGATTTTCACCGATCACAAGATCCTGAAGTACATTTTCACCCAGAAAGAGCTTAATATGAGACAGAGGAGGTGGTTGGAATTGATTAAGGATTACGATCTCGAGATCCTCTATCATCCGGGCAAGGCTAATGTGGTAGCAGATGCCTTGAGCCGGAAATCGGTATCGCTTCGGGTGCTTGAGCTACTTACGGCCCAGTCGGGACTTCAGCAAGAGTTTACGAGGTTGAGCATTGAGGTTGTACTGCCAGAGAGTTCCGGGCAGTTGCGTACTCTTGAGATTTCTTCATCTCTGATCGATGACATTAAATCGGGACAGTTGGAGGACCCGATGTTTATTCAGCTTTGAGAGAGTGTAGGGAAGGGGAAAGCCCCGGGATTCGTTATTCATGAAGACGGAGTGTTGAGATTCCGAGGTCGGTTGTGTGTTCCGAATAACTCGGAATTGAGACAGAGTATTATGCGAGAGGCTCATGCGTCACCTTACTCAGTCCATCCGGGCTCGAGTAAAATGTATAAAGATCTGAGGAAAAATTTCTGGTGGAACGATATGAAGAAGGAGGTAGTTCAGTTTGTGGCTAAGTGTTTGACTTGTCAGCAAGTCAAGATTGAGCATCAGCGGCCAGCCGGGTTATTGAAACCACTTCCCATCCTGGAATGGAAGTGGGAGGATATCTCTATGGATTTTGTCACGGGTTTGCCGAGGACGAAGACTGGTATAAATATGGTGTGGGTGATTGTAGACCGACTGACTAAGTCGGCACATTTTCTGTGCATCAAGGATACTTGGGGTCCAGAAAAGTTGGCTCGTATTTTTATCGCACAGATAGTGAGGCCTCATGGTACGCCGAGGACCATTATTTCAGACAGAGATGGCCGATTTATATCGCATTTTTTGCAGACGGTACATAAGGCATTGGGGACACAGTTACATTTGAGCACTTCGTTCCATCCCCAGACCGATGGTCAGTCCGAACGTACCATTCAGACGTTCGAGGATTTGTTGCGCGCATGCGCGTTAGATTGGAGTAGTGACTGGGAGGAGCATTTGGCCTTAATTGAGTTTACTTATAATAATAGCTGGCACGCATCGATTAAGATGGCACCGTATGAGGCACTTTATGGCCGACATTGCCGATCGCCGATATGTTGGGATGAGTCGTCCGATCTAGTTGGCACCGAGCCAGACCTTGTGTTAGAGACGAGGGAGAAAGTTGAATTGATTAGAAAGAGAATGTTGGCTGCTCAGAGTCGACAAAAGTCTTATGCGGATGTTAGGCGTCGACCTTTGGAGTTTGCGGTGGGAGATCATATTCTGTTGAGAGTGTCTCCGACGAAGGGAGTTTTCCGTTTTGAGAAAAAGGGGAAGCTCAGCCCGAGGTATATTGGGCCTTTCGAGATATTGGAGAGAGTAGGTGAGTTGGCATACCGTTTGACTCTACCTCTATCGCTGAGTCATGTTCATAGCGTATTTCACGTTTCCCAGTTGAGGAAGTACGTTCCGGACCCGTCCCACATTATTGATTTTGGAGATGTGGAGATCGAGAAAGATGTTACGTTTGAGGAGAGGCCCGTCAGAATTTTGGAGCGTCGCGACAAACAGTTAAGGCACAAAACCATTCCTTTGGTTAACGTGCAATGGTCGAGGCACGTAGTGGAAGAAGCGACGTGGGAGTTAGAGGAGGATATGCCTTCGAGGCATCCCGAACTTTTTGATTCTTAAGTTTCGGGACGAAACTTTATTTTAGAGGGGGAGAATGTAATATCCGTAACTTTCCATTTTTAATAGTTTCCATTTTTGGTGTATGTCTATTTTTATCGACTCGCTTGTAACCGTTTCGACATTGTGAATCTACTTTATTCTTGGAGTTTTTCCATTTGGACGAGTTTTGGTGATGTTTTCACGTGATTTCATTTTATGATATGTTTTGCCGTATGAACGTTCGATTCTCGTAAAACTCATTCGTTTTTGTTGTTTCTTGGTTTGTACAAGTTCGTATGATTGAGTGGGTCGTGTGGAGACTTTCAGTTCGTTGATCCGACGTCGTTTCGTGATTTTCGATCACTTGGGCCATTTTTGTAATTTCCTAATAGTTTAGGGAATCTCATTTTCGTTGTCGCATTACGGACCCTCCGGTGGTCGGAATTATATTTTCTTTTAGTGCTTAGCTCCATCGTCTGGTATGCTTCGTGTTTATGTTTCTGGATTCTGACCACGTCGTGCGTTTCGTGTATTGTACCTTCGACAGCAGCGTACTGCTGATGTGAGCAGCAGTACTGAACTGCTGCGTAGGTAGCGCACGCTACTCCTGTTGCCTTGCGTGCGCTACCGATGTGCAGTTAGCGTGTGCTAACTCGTTATTGTTAGCGTGCGCTAGCGAGTGGCAGCAGTAGCTACTGGACCGGTTACAGCCCCGTTAGCGCACGCTATCTATGTTAGTTAGCGTGCGCTAACTTCACATTTATATAAGTCAGCGGGCAGTTCAGAAACAGCAGTTTTATTCTTTTCTCTTCGTTTCTTCGACGTGCGACCTCAGAGGCGATTTCCACCGGTACTAGTCGGAGTTCTCTTCAAATTCCATCACGGTAGAATCGAGCCATCACATCATAATAAGCATAATCACCCTTCATCAGCCGAATTCAAGGTAATTCCTCAGGAACCCTAAATTTGACGAATTTGGGGGTTTTTCGGGATTCTAGGGTTTAGTTCCGAATTGTTCAACTATGTTACGATATTCTTTACCGATTGTGATTATTGAGTGATTCTAAATCCAATTTCCTTGATTTTAATCCGCGAATTATCAATACGGGGAGATTTTGCGTAAACCCTCGCCCGTATGAATTGATCGTTCATTGTCGTATCATGTAATCGGGGTTATGGGTGTATTCCAATAGAGTATTGTTGTCCATTGGGACTGAACTGTGTTGATTCTTCATTTAGGAACCGTCGTTTTCCACCCGGACCGTTCGTAGTCGTGTTTCACTTCCGTTTCTTCAAGAATGTCTCAAAGGCAAGTACTTTACATTTGTTTACATGTTCTAGTATTTGAATTATGGTTGTATCGTGGTTGTTGTGGATGGTTATGTGTATGTTCACCTAGGTACGGTCCGACGGGGCCTCTAGGGATACGTATTGCCGTGAGTGTGCGTATCGCGAACTTTGGTTAGCCACCCAGGGATGTCCGACGGGGCTCTGCGGGGTACGGTGGCCGTGAGTCTCGTACCAACGTTTAACTTTGAATTGTGATTTATTGGAGATAATGTGTTTTACGATTGTATAATGTAAATATTCCGGAATATAAAATGCTTTCTAAAATGATTTTTGGCGCATATATTCATCTGATTAGAATGTAGTTCAAATGGATTGTACTTGCACTAGCAGTTGTCGCTAACCCCTTAAATGGGGGAAATACTTTTTGTATTTCAGGTATTGATCGTGGGGACAAGCGAGCACTCGAGCCGTATGAGGATGATGGGCAAGCATGATATTGTTTAGTAGTCGATTCTTGGTGTTTTGTTCTGTCGATTATGGTTGATGTATTGTTTTGGGATTTTTGTATTATAAAATTGGTTTAAGTACTCGAGTACTTCCCGTTTGAATTGTTAATGTCGTGTTCCCGCTTTGGGAAATGGATTTAATGTCAGGTGTTAACTGTCGGTTTGTATTCTTATTATGAATTGTCGTCTTATTGATGGTTGTTTGTCTTTGTCGAATGTCTTGTTTGGTACGTTAGCCTGGTGGATTCCACAGTGTGGGGTCCACGACGCTGTAATATGCCCTGAATGTCTTGGGGGTGTTACAATATAGGCATTACTTTATCGTCTCTTAGGGAAACCGTCCCTTAGATTGCCTTAAACCGATTGATGAATACGCATCATCAAGTGTCCCCAAGATCCTTTCATTCTTAACTTTGGATTTAGCGTAATCTATTAGTCTCACAAGAGTATATCACTATAAACTCTTAGTTTTACAAGCAAAAGCTTCATATCTCTTCCAAATTAAGTATATACTTAGTATGTGTTCCCGACAATCACTTGTCGACGCGCTCCGTGGTCAGGAGCCACTTGATTTGAGTCTGATCCACCACGAGATACTTCCATCACTTAACTTAGTTCCCCACTAAGATAAGATTTAACCACAAGCTGCACGTTAGTTTTTGGGAAACTATCTAACTGAAAAGATAGTGGATGCTGTAACACCCATTACGATAGCACGACTAAGTTTCGTGTCATCGTAGTCGATTCCAGTGCGTTCATGACAAACCTCGCGCCATGAGGTGAGTTTAACTCCTTCTCTCACTCGCTTTAACAAAGTATACAGATAGAGATTATCTTTGGAGTGTCGGCACCACTTCAACAAAGGGCTATCACTTTGTTTATACTGGAGTCGCATATATTTCCATTTTAAGCGAAGGCTATAACGTTGTAGATTTTCAACGAAGTATGGTTCGATTAAACTCACATTCCACGTCCTCATGAACCGGCTTTATTCATAGAATACTCTTTATGGATTGGCATTCATTGAGGCGTCCCCCAATGATGACTATAATCCAAAATCACATGAGACGGATGAGTTCATTTGATCATATGATTAAGTTTCATGTACCAAACTCGCATACATTCTTAGCGGGAGTATTTATCGAACTAAGTGGAATCCCAATACTCGATGAGATCCACGGCCTAGTAACACCATCTACCACAATTTATGGTGTTACCATATCACCATTTATAGATGACGAACGTCCATGACCGGACACAATCCTTGCAGACATGTTTGCAGCATGTATTTAATCTCGTCACTTTAGGGAACTTGGTGAGACACAGTAGGGACAAACTACGACAATTCCAAGTCGTTCTACTCGAACATGATCGTTCGCATCTCCCCCTAACGAGGGGAAGACTGGCTCATCAAAGTGACATACGAGATCGTCTGCCAAGGTATATTTTAAGCGGACTATAAGTGAAAGCGCATGTCATATTCATCATTTATAACCCGTCATAATGCGTTGTGGTGACGCACTTTGGCACATGAACATATGGACGATAAAGGTTTTCAGTGTTAACACAATCCAGTTAGCAAAATGCATACTGTTACACTCATAACTAAGCATTTGAATGATGATAGGCATAGGTGAATATGACATGTTGACCTATGCTACATAGCCATAGCTACTGGTCTTGAGAATTCAACAAAACCGCCACCATGCACCATCGGGATCGAACATGAAGAAACGATTGAACTGATGATAGGCCGTTGGTTTTATCGAACCTCTAATGCTTTCTTGAAGAGTTCACTCTCTTCACCAGCCCCAAACACCTCAAAATTTCGTGAGCATGTATAAACGGGTGTTTAGGATTCCAAAACCATCAACCTTGTGGTCAAAAACCGATCGAAATGACATCGAACTGGTTGTTGAGATGGCTGGTGGTATGTGAAAATTTCATTTCAGTGGTTCACCTCCTTCCAAGTCTCCAAATAGCACCGAAATTTGTGAGAAGGTAGCCTTGGATGTTAGGAAGTACTCGTTAAAATTTCACTTTAAGACTTGGTCTAAAAAGTGGGTGAACCGACCTTTACAATGACTGGTCCGCAAGTTGGACAACCATAACTCAGGTTTCATCAACTTATCAATCATTGTCAAAGGAACAACATAACATTAATGTTATTACTTGAGTACGACTATTTGTGAACACCATCATAGCATCATAAGCCACCCAGGCTAATACTTATGATCATGTATGTATAAGGACTCGGTGAAAAGAGAGGACTCAGCACCATGCTTATGCGAGTCGCTACATTATCCTCTTTAGCATAGGAGGGTGTCATCTCCTATTCGTGCCAAATAATAGGCTTAAATCAATGAACACAGTGAAGAAGGATCATTGGGGGTCTTTGGCGTCACACATATTTATGAAAACAAGACGCGGATGACATAAATATCATCATCGGTCATGAGCCCTGCTCATGACTCCACCAACGTACTTTGGTGTCTTTGATCCAACTAGTTTCTTTGTTCAAAGAAAATTATGTCCATGACAATACCGTGGTATATGGATCATCAAATTGTCCAAACTCCGGACTATTAAAGCCTAAATGTGTCAATGTCCCAATACATCTTCTGGTTACAAAAACCGATGCAAGTCGGACCATATTGACTCATGAATATTTTTCTTTTCACATATCCACTACAAGCGATGCATAAGATTTTATTTCTCACAAATCACAATGAGATGCTATGAGTGATACACTTTGGCATATGTATCATCGAGTCATAACATGGTTCAATTGTTACGGAACATATGTGACTAGAAAACACCATTCGGCATTCAATAACTTGAGCATTATACCACTCATTGATTGTGATGACCTATTCATCATAGTCACAATGGATTTATAAACCGAAATCCAAAAATATCGTGTTCCTTGAAAATATCTTAATATGCACTCAATTTCACTTGCAAAATTTTACAAATATGAGCATAGCGAACACTCTAACAACATAGAGATTTTATACCAGATACGATCAAAATGATCTATCATATTGAGTGCATAACATGGCAAGGTTATATGCCTAAGCGGAAAAATTACGACACAAGTATGGTGTAACACTACCATGCACACGCTCAACCTTCTTATAAGGGTGCGTATTTTGGGCTTCCCCAAGAAAACTGTTTTTCAACATTTGAAAGATGATAGTTTAGCGTACAATGTATACCAAAAACTGCATCATCTATGCCAAATTCGGCCAAAAAGAGGTTGAAAAATATGTGTCATAAGACCACTTGCAAATTTAAGATGGGAACCAAGTTGGTTGGGACAAAAGTTAGCACAATCGCTGGAAATAAAATTCCGTGCAGCTTGACCTTTGTTCACTAAAACAGCGATAACTCCCTTGTTAGGAAGGCTAAGGACGAACGGTCAGATTTTTTAGAAACTAGATTTCCGTATCTTTCTATACATATATTGTACACCACACGGATCATTAAACTCAGATCACAGTGCTGCTTTAGTATTTCCCAAGTTTAGTGAAAAAACAAGGTTGAGGCTATATCCAATGGCATAAGTGTTGATGCAAAAACATGGCAATGCCAGCCATAGGCGCGTTTAAATGCAACAGGGTATTCGATTTCTTATCTCGAGTAATGATCCTTTTGGTAACTCCACTTGGTAGACTTGCAGAGAAAGTAGGAATGTCGGTACAGCTAAGGCTGTTTAAAAACCACTTATTCCGTTTGAACTCTCAAAGCATAAACAAATACCAAGGGGGATGCGCCTAGTCATGATCAAAGTGTAGACAAAATCCACCAAAATGCATCAAATCAACCAAGTATTTTAATTCTCAATTTGCAAGTATACGTCATAATAGCCATGTTATATGGATGCAACGTGGTGCATCAATATTAAGCATTTTGAACCATGAGACATAATGAATATACCATAACCAACTTGTCTTGACCATACAATAAGATCGACTAAACATAGTCAAATGTATAAGGCACATGCCTTTACAAATATTCGGAAAAGTATTCGGACCTATAGTCATACGAACTATAATCGAGGTCAACGAATTCATGTATTTACCGCAATATGCCATTGCTTTACATGTTGAAATTCATGAGAATTACTCTTACATTCTTTCATATATTATATTGCAAGGAGACGGTGCATAACTATACCCACATGCAATATTTTATTTTAATAGGATGAAAGATGGAGTGTTCCAAGTATGGGATTGGGTCAAGACCAACGTGGTGGTCGCTCAATTCAACGTGACAATTCCGTCACAAATCGATTTTAACCACGACATATCCGTCGCAATTGATGTTTGCCCCATTTGTACGTCACAATTCTGTGACTAATCATGAACAAGTCATAACTTTACCGTTACCGACAATATTCATTTTATTCAATTGTTGGTTTAAAATCGACAAAACGGCGACGTCAAATCGCACCCAAAACGTGGTGTATGCAACAACCACAAATATCGACTTTCAACAATTATCCGTGACTCCCCCAGGACCGTCACACAGTTTACTTCGACATACGAGAGTGATACCACCTCTCATAGTCTCATCCACCGCAAAATAGCGTGGGAGATAAAGAACCTAAATACCCAATTCCCCCAAAAAATATTCCCAAAAGAGAGGAATTGAAAAACAGGAACTTTAATAAAATCTTACGGGTACTTGGTTCCATATTTGCTTTGGTCCTTGAACGGGAGCTTCTCTCCATATGAGCAACATATTTCCGTGGGTACTCTGTTCTATATTTACTTTGATCCTTGAACGCGATAATAAATATAGCTTCTCTCCATAGCGTTCACATCATTATGAGCAATATATTTTCCTATATGCACGTAAAACATAAATATGGTAAGATTCATAAGTGTACAAATTAATGAACAAACGAATCATTAATTAGGAAAAGATGGAGAGTTGAGAAATACCCGGATAGGGCTACTGGGCTCGATAATTCGGCCAAAAAAGGACTCGAGCGCGGCGATGCAGCAGCTCGGTATTGGATGAGGTCGGATCTCCAAATTTCCTCGTAAAAATCTGCTTCTGTTCGGCGGAAGATTCAGTAGTCAATATTACTCAGAATCCGATCTCCACCGTTGAATATACATATATTTGTGTTGGAAAGTTTCTGTCAAAATTTCACACCGATCCGACGGTTAACGAATCGGGAAACATGATTTTGGTACGACTGCGCTGTGCAGAAAATTTACGCGCGGAAATTCTCGTCTCTCGATTTTTTTTTTCGATTTTCTGCTTTTTTTTTTTGTAAGAGTCCTGCACTTACGGGCTCTTCTTTTCATATTTTTTTCTTTCGATCAACTTATGTTTCGAAGGTTTGAGCTCTCTGGTCGTTTATCAACCGTGAGACAATCAACAGAACTTATAAACTTCCTCAGCTGCCAATAGGATTCCATTTCAAAACCATTGTTTTGGTGTAAGTTTCTCACTGACCGTTGAACCATAATTCGGCCCGCCTTTCCGATATTGTATAAGAAACTCAACGGGACGGAGGAGGTTTCAGGCAAGCTGCGGGTCAGGCGATTGGCCTGGATCTGTGTGTCGGCGGACGGATTTGAGTTTAGGGTTTTTGGAAAACGAGTAGGCGACGGTTTCCGGAGGACAAGTATGCTTTCAGATCTGTGCAGGGGAAAAACGACGAGAGCGGGGTTGCGCGGGTTTGTAGAAGGCGAAAAACGAACAGGAGCCGATCTGCGCGGGGGAAGATGACCCCTTCTGGGAGGATTTCTGGTCGGTGGCAGCGGCGGATCTGCTGCTAGGGTTTTCCGATTTTTTTTTCTTCGGATTTTTCTAATTTTTGGACGATTTTTTTCGGTCTTAGTGGTAGATTACGTGCTGATAACGTGTTTCAGTAGAAAGTAAAAAGACTGTAAATAGAGTCAATCAATTGTATTCATAACACTGATAGAGGGGCCTTTATATAGGTATTACAATGAGAGTCCTTCCATACATAGGATTCCTAGATAAGTTAAGACATCTAATAGGATCCTACTACCTCTAGAAGGATCTAGAACCTTCCATCTATGTATCTACAACCAGTATTAGGTAAGACACATCAGGGGAATAATAATTCCCGGAACAAAGGGCAAATTACACCCAGCAGTCCAACTTATTCGACTTTTTACGTCTGTGTCCTAACATAAACATAGTAACAAATCAGACCCTAACTGTTGCATCTTTTAACATCCATGCCCCGATTATCGGAATCGGGCCTAACTTGCCTATGTGGCATATTTTTTCGGGCCGACTTTATCTGTGGCATATACGAATTTAAAAAGGGATCTCTCTTTTTTAGTACCAAAGCATAAAACTAATAAGTTATATATTCTCATTCATAAAACTATAAGTTTTGGATACCAAAATGTGTTAAACACATTATTACCCTTAAATTCTACCACTAAAAGATAAAAAACATAAAAAAGAGGAAATTATTAAAAGCAAACAACAATAATCTAAACGGTCCCACAACTCAATATTTCTCTCTCTCGCAAAAAAACTCTCCCGCTGCATCTCTCGTAGAACTAAAAACCCCCGTCGTGAAACCCTTTTGCTGGCCAGAAGATGTCGAACTCCGACTACAACAGAGAAGATGAAGATGCCAGAAGTTCCTCACACGCTAGTGACACTCCATCTGAAGAGGAATTCGTCAATGAGCCGTCGGTTAGTGTATTTTCATTCACACACGATCGTGCCACGACGGTTGTTCATCGTCTCACGATGGTGCTGAAGAAGATGACACCATCGTGTGCACGATGGTCTTTCGTGGGCATGATGGTTTACACACGACGGTCGTCGATCGTATGTGCCGTCGTGGGCAAAAAGATCAAAGGCTTGTGCCTTGCACACGATGGCATGCACACGATTGATGCCCGTCGTGTGAGCCGTCATGTTGCACACGATGGTCTTCACACGACGGGCATGATTCGCTATGTTTGATATGATGATCTTATATGATTACATATTTTGTTTCAACAGATCATTGCCATTTGTTGCCTCGACCAGAGCCACTGGTTGACTATCAAGATTGACATCATAACATGGACCGTGGAGTTGTACGATTCCTTGTCACACCAACACCAAGATGGTCGATACCGATTCAACCAACTGCGACCGATTACTTGTCTGATGCCTCATGTGCTAGCTCAATCCGGGTACTGGATGAACAACCAATCGAAGAAGAAGTATGACTCGGAGATGAGTTTCAAAATTATGCCACGAGAGCTACAGTTCATACAAAACGACAATCACAGTTGTGGCCCCTTCGTGTGCATGTACTTGGATCGACTCGTCTCTGCAAACCCAGCAGCAAGGCACCAAATCAAGGAACTTAATGAGAAATATATTAAGAAATATCGATATGGTTTAGCTGCTAAAATCTTTATGTTGCCGTTAGACATGTAAAATGGTTTGTGGTGTGTTGTGTTGTGGCAAGATTAATGTGTCGTGTTGTTAAATATTTATGTTGTCGTTAGACAGTTTTGGCAAGATTTAATGTGTTGTGTTGTTAAATCCTTATATTGTCGTTAGACAGTTTTCGCTCTGTGTTTCACAAAATGGCTGCACACGATCGTGGCCATCGTGGGTTACGATCGTGTGCAACCTGCCCACGGTCATGGGTTGCTGCTTTCGTGTGTCCGCGATGGCTGCCATGACCATGTACACACGACCGTGTGTCCCATTGTGGGCACGGACGTGTGCACCATCGTGTGCACATGACCGTGGGTCCCATCGTGGGCACGACCGTGTGCACCATCGTGTGCACACGACCATATGCACCATTGTGTGCACACGACCGTGGGTCCCATCGTGGGCACGGCCGTGTGCACCATCGTGTGCACATGAACTTTTGTTTTTTTGCTAATTTGATTTATTGTGTTATCTAGAAGGATGTTTTGTGATTCTAAAATTTTTTGTTCAAACATTAATTACTATATAACTTCTTATACAAACTCGTATTTGTCATTTCGTGTAATTTATTAGTATATGAGATATTTCATACAGATGATAAACTTATCCTTGCGAACTAATACATTGAGAGCATATAGACTACACATAATATGAAATATATTATGTTAATTCAATCAATAACTTTTTAAATAAGTGTATCGTTATCAAATACTTGTTAATATATAAGTAACAACACCTAAATTGACGAGTAATTTGAGAAATTGGTGAAAATTGTTGATGTTCTTGTGCACACGACCATGGGTCCCATCGTGGACACGGCCGTGTGCACATGAACTTTTGGTATTTTTGCCAATTTGATTTATTGTGTTATCTAAAAGGATGTTTTGTGATTCTAAAATTGCTTGTTCAAATATTAATTACTATTTAACTTCTTATACAAACTCGTATTTGTCATTTCGTATAATTTATTAGTATATGAGATATTTCATACAGATGATGAACTTATCCTTGCGAACTAATACATTGAGAACATATAGACTACACATGATATGCAATATATTATGTTAATTCAATCAATAACTTTTTAAATAAGTGTATCGTTATCAAATACTTGTTAATATATAAGTAACAACACCTAAATTGACGAGTAATTTGAGAAATTGGTGAAAATTGTTGATATTCTTGTGCACACGACCGTGTGTCCCATCATAGGCACGACCGTGTGCACCATCTTGTGCACATGTGGATACAGTGCCAATTTGACACCATAGACACCGTGACACCTGGTTGCCAACGTGGCACACGATCGGAGCATACGATCGTGCTCATCCTGTGCACCATAGTGTGTACTACAAAGGGCAGCATCAAATTATTTTATTATAAAATCCCATCGTGGGTCCCCCTTCTTTCAATATAAGCTCATCTTCCTGGACCGAGAGTGAAATACTTGAACCGTAGTCCCCCCATTTTCACTATAAACCCTAATCAATTGAAATCAGTTAAAATCCATTAAAATCAAATATGCAAAATGAGCGGCCGATTACGAGAAAGCGATTTAGGAGGAATCGAAGCACCTCCACCAAAAAGAAGAAGGAGGATACCTCCTCCCAACCCACCATACAGAACTAGGCCAAGAAGAAGATACTCAATGCTCAGAGTAAGTTTTTTGATTTTGTTGTATGTGTAGTGTATAGTGTGTACTGCGAATTAATGTGTTTCATGAAACAGAGCCTATTTAAAAACACTGCGAGCACTCCAGTCATACTAGATGGTGATGATGATGATGATTTAGAGATTTCTGAGAAGACAAGTAAAGAAGTTATTTTATAAGAAGTTCATGGAGATGATGATACAAGACTAAAGAAACAGCAGCAGATGGGGGAAAATGGATCCAAGTGATTGTGATTTTTAAGTTATTATTAGATATTTTGGTGTGATGGTGATGAACTTTTGTTATATAAAGTTATATGCTTTTGGTGTAAACTATTGCTCTTTAAAGTGAGCTACTTTGTCATGGTTAATGTTTGCCTCCATAATCACCTTTATTTGCTTTACATCACTGGACACTTAAATTTCAATTCAAAGATAAAGAAAATAGACACAAAATTATACATTTCAACTAATAATTAGAATACTGAATCAATACATGGTCCACCTAGGATCAAAATATCAGCACATGATTGTTGCTAGTAAGTCACAAAATATAAAAATACATAAGCAATTTAAGTTTCATGGCATGGACATCCCCTTATGTCATTGTCATCATTACGACAAATTCTACACCTCTTATTCTGCCGGCGCCTTTGTCTCGTTTGTTCATCCATTCCTTGAGTTTCTTCAGGGATATTCAAATCCACACCACCTATGGGAACGAATGCTTTGCAAGATTTTCTATTGTGGCCGGTTCCTTTACACCTACTGCACACATGAGGCCGTCCACTTGCGGGCAAATTTTCAACAGCGGACCGTGCACAACTCATCCTTGGTCAGCCGGCTTGTCGCACCCCCTCTGGAGGTAAGCAAATGATGGATGACATCTACGGTGGGACATTCCACTCATCAGGATGTGGTATAGGATTAATATGCTCCTTATAAGTCTCTCTAAGGCCTTGTTGCTTGAAATAACGACTAACAAAATCATACACAGACAAACCATTGCCGCCGCGCCTTTTACAATAAGCAATTATGTCAAGGATGTGGTGTATGATAATGTATTTTTGATAATGATGAGTATGTATTTTACTTTTTTATCCAGATATGTTCTGTTGGAAAACTGATTTATGGTTCAGTTGGTAAATCTAGACCAGCCCTGTGTTGCACATGATGGCAGTACACGATCGTGCCCATCGTGGATTACGATCGTGTGCATCTTGCCCACGGTCATGGGATGCTGCTGTCGTGTGCATCCTGCCATGACCGTGTGCACACCATCATGCACACGATGGCAGCACACGATCGTGCCCACCGTGGATTACGATCGTGTGCATCTTGCCCACGGCCATGACCGTGTGCACACGATAGCATACACAAAAACATTGAATGGTGTGCACATTAGATCAAAACAATTACCTTATAGCGGCAACAGCATGACGACATGAAATCTGATCCAAATCAAACTCACGACAACATGTCCAGGTTCGGAGGTCGATCTCATAAGAAACTTTGTTTTCTTAGACTTTATAAACAAGTGGGGTGGTACCTCGAATGGTAAGAGTCATACTGGATTGCACAGAGTTAGAGAGCTTTTCAAAAGTGTGCATTGTCAACTCATAGTCTCTTGATGTAGCTTCTCCCCACTTCTCATCAAACCAATTCTCTAAAATTAGGCCAAATATCTCAAGTGACAAGCAAACAGGTAAACACCTCGCCCACAACATACGATTATTAAAGCATTCAACAGCATTGGATGTCAAGAAGTTATAGCGTCGTACCGAACACTTCGACCTATCCCACCTCTCTGGCCCAATTTCAGAAAGGCACCTGTGAGCCCCATTAGGGCTTTCAATATGTAGTTTCGAAAAGTAGTTTTCAAAAACTTCTTCACGGTGCGTGTAGGTAGCAGTTCTAAAGAGTCCTATAGCATGCGCACCGTATGAGGTCAGATTTTTTGCAAGATGGTGATAGCACAACCCGTGGAATGCATTCGGATAGACGGCTCGAACATCATTCTGAATGCTCTTATATTGGTCACTCACAATCAGTAAATCTTTCATCGGATTGTAGCATCTGCGCAGGTTATATAGAAAATAAGTCCATGACTCGTCGTTCTCTATCGGACCGAGACCAACTGCAAGAGGAAATACGTGCTCGTTCCCGTCAAACGCGACGGACGCAAATAGAGTTCCTTTATTCCTTCCCTTCAGGTGGTTCCCATCAACTATAATCACCGATCGAAGGCACGTATCAAATGCCCTAATACTATGTTTGAGTGCAACGAACATGTGGCAAAACACTCCCTCACGAGTCGTCTGCAAATCATAAATTATCCCTAGATTACGCTGTTTTAACAAATACAGATAAGATGGGAGCCTCTGATGCGACTCATCAAAGCCGCCATATGTATTCTCTATCGCTATATTCCTTGTCCAGCGAGCAAAATTATATACCATGTCAATGCCGTATTCCCTACACATCTCTACAATCATCTCCTTTGGCCTCAAAGTGACCCCCTCACTGGTCAATCTTTTAGCAAAATAATGGGCGGCAACCTCAGAAGTGACCGATCGTGCGGCAGCACGGTTCAAATCAGGGTGACAGTTGTGCTCCAAGGTCAACTTAGTAATTCTCCAAATAGTTGCACTCTCAATAGCACACAACCTAAACTGACAATTTTTTAGCCCACTCTTACAGACAAACACTATACGTTTATCGGTGGAAAGATCAGTGATAAACTGTAGCATATTTTCCAAATGATACATTCCTACAGTTATCCTCAACTATGTCTTGGACCGAAAGGTGGACCCCACCTCTAGCTGACCGGTGACCCGTGGAGGCTGCTCGACCCAACCCAAAGTCCCGGTGCTACCGGGGTCCGGAAATGGAATGATCCAGTTACGCATTTGTTGTAGATGATCATGCTTGCTCGCAGATTGATGGTCGGATGAGAAGTTCCGACGACTCATAATCCTATCCATTTGGGCCAGTTGGCAAACCCAAGCAAGAAATTCCGCAGATAGTGACTCAAGCAAGTCTTTACAACAATCTTCATTTTTGGATGTATGCACCTCCTCATCTTCCTCGTCTTCCTCATCTTCCTCGTATTGATAATCTTTGGAAGGCATGTCATAATTTATGTTGTCGGGCTCTACTCTCGAGCTGCTACATCCCATATTAACCTCGAGAGTGGAGGATCTGCCGTTCTCAACATAGACCTCAGGATCCTCCTTGTATTCTACTAGTAATCGAAGTATCTCGATACCGCCCCGTAATAGGACTTTTACTTTGTTTCCCTTGGCCATGTGTGTCAAGTACCATAATTTGTAATCGGACTCATTTGTAGGGCTGTTAGCGGTCCGAGTGAACCCGAAACCCGGTCATGAACCGGACCGAAATATCCGGGACCGAAACTCACCCGAAAACTAACGAGTTTGAATTCGAGTTCTAAACATTGAACCGAAACCGATAAGACCCGGACCGATAAAACCGAAAAGAAACCCGGTAATAAATTTAAAAAAGGTTTATATGTATTTTATAATTTATATATTTTATACATATATTATTAATACATTTTGCGTGTTTAAAACACAAATAACATGCTGGTCAAGTAGTTAAGACGTTGTACCTTTGAACAAAAGGTCTGGAGTTCGAATCATGTAACCCCCATTTATGTGATTTATTTTGCTGCTCTTCCATTATTTTCCTAGTAAAGATCCATCCCACATAGGGTTGTTAGCGGTCCGAGTGAACCCGAAACCCGGTCATGAACCAGACCGAAATACCTGGGACCGAAACTCACCCGAAAACTAACGAGTTCGGATTCGAGTTCTAAACATTGAACCGGAACCCGTATCGATCCGGACCGGATCTACCCGGTAACCTATCGGACCGGATCCAGATCTAGAGAAAACCGGTCCGAACCGGTCCGATAACAGCTCTACTCATTTGGACCACCCAAACCCTCTCTGATAACCCCCACGAGGTTTGCACGACTAACTTTGCTCGTGTCGATGTAGACAAAAAAGGAGTCCCCATCTATATATGTCGATCACTCCCAATGACCACCATGATGTATCAAAATACGCTGCCACGATATCTGATTACAAAAAGATGAATAACTATTCAGAAAACTGAGCGAACAATATTATAAAATGGTCTGCCTTGGACACGAACGATGCACACGGTCGTATGCTACCGTGTGCAGCGATCGTGTGCAAGTTTCTGGCCATGAACACGATCGCTGCACACGATTGTAGACGATCGTGTTAAACGATTGTGAACACGTTAGTTGTGCGCACGATGTCAAGGTCGTTGGACACGAGTGGTCGTGTCCGTAAGAACTGGTCGGGAAAAAAATTTCCAGCGGTCAAATACTGATGCATACCTTCTTTATGAACCCAGAAGCACGACAAATGAAGTCCTATTTGAACGTCAATCTTTTCGAATAATCTTGTGATTTTTATAAGATTTTTTAGAGACCATTTGTCAAAAATGGTTGTGTTGTTTTGAAGTATATGTTGTATTTAAATTATGGTTGTTGGACATTAATATCGATCGGAGCAGATGAAGAAAGTAAAAAAGAAAAAAGAGAAGAAAAGTAGTTTAAATTAAATAAAATAAAAAAAAGGAAAAAGTCAACATTACAACAAAAGAGAGGACATTTTAGTCTTTTTAATCAAAATGGTACTAAAAACTTATAGTTTTATGAATGTGGATATAAAACTTTTCAATTTTATGATTTGGTATTAAAAAATCGATTTCCACATTCATCGCCGCTAAGGCATATTTGAAATGTTTGTAAAAATGTCTTTTAGCCTTGTGGGTTTTGTTTCGGGGCCCATGGTGTTGTAATATTCCCGGGTGGCGTTGGGGGTGTTACAAAATATGGTATCGGAGCTTAGATTGTCGAAACCTAGGCTGTTGGGTCGAGTCGAGTCGTGTTTTTGTCACGTCATTCGAGTTGTCGGTTGACAAGTATTAGAGCCCTGAGTTTTGTTGTTCACTCGGACTCGTGTGTTATGAGGTTTGCCAGTGTGGTACTGTGGTTGTTTACCTTTATACACGAAACTCACATAAATGACTCCCTGTATCGCTTCGTTTGATTTTAACTTGAATTCTTGCTATAATAAACCTTATCTTAATTGATACTAGATGTTCTCCGATGCGATGCACCGCATAAGATATTCTCTTATTAGAAAATAATTTTTCGATTTCTAAATTTATTTTTGATGATTCTCGACATGAGTATCATATTAACGTAATATTAATAAAAAAATTATTGATTATGTTATGGGGTGTAATATAATTCAAGAAAGAGTACCACATTAGCAGAGTGTTAAGTCAATTAGTGTCCATTATATGAACAAATTTCCTGGACATACCGAAAAAAATGTAGGAACAAATTTTGGAGACGAAAGTAATATGTTATTAAGTCTTAATATATGTGTGTATGTGTGCAGTGTATGCTTTATAATTTTTACTTATTATAATTAAATAAATATAACTCTGCCTGTGGGTGTCTTCTTGACATCCATTGCCGGTCCCAAGCCCGGATAAAAGAGGAGGGTTGCGGTAGGTTAGTGGCAGCCAGCGTAAAACTCGTCACATTCCATGGACATGAATCAAACATTGAAAATCGTTGGGGCGTCTCCTCGTGCGACGCGCTGCATTTCATAGGCCCGGGTGCAGTGATAAGTATGCGAGGGTTGCTAGGTCGTCGCCCAGAAGCGGCGCGCCACCTTTACATCTGAGGGTGGTGTCAAATGAGCAAGGATGCGCTACACTTCATAGGCCCGGGTGTAGTGGAAAATATGCAAGGGTTGCTAGGTCGTCGCCCGGAAGCGGCGCGCCACCTCGAAGTATGGGTGTGGTGTCAAATGTGCAAGAATCCTTGCAGCGTGGACGGGGACAGACAGAGATGTTAGTTCTTGCGGCTAGTAAGGGTAGTAAGGTGCGGTTTGGAACTTGGAACGTTGGCTCTTTGACGGGGAGATCAGCAGAAGTGGGGGAGGTTATGAAAAGGAGGAGAATTCACATAATGTGTCTACAAGAGACTAAGTGGGTTGGCGAGAAGGCAAGAGTGTTAGCTCCTTGGGGTTACAAGCTTTGGTACTCTGGAAAGGATAGAAGTATAAATGGAGTGGGTATCGTCATTGATAAAGAATTCATTGATGATGTGGTGGAAGTGTCAAGAAAGAGCGATAGAATAATGAGTATTAAGCTTGTGATAGGGGATGAGTTTCTAACTATCATAAGTGCTTATGCACCACAAGTAGGATTGGATGCATCGATCAAACAAGAATTTTGGGAAGATTTGGAAGAGGTTGTCGAACGAATTCCTATGGGTGAGAAATTGATCATTGGTGGTGACCTCAATGGGCATGTCTGTGTTATCATAGATGGCTTTGAGAGCATTCATGGTGGCTTTGGTTTTGGGGACAGGAATGAAGCAGGAAATGATATATTGGATTTCGCATTAGCTCATGACTTGGGTATTATGAACACTTGGTTCGAGAAAAGGGACTCTCATTTGGTGACATATAGAAACGGAGGTAATGCAAGTCTTATTGATTTCTTTTTTGTAAGGAATGTTTGTAGGAATTGTTTTACTATTTGCAAGGTAATACCGGTGAGAGTGCCGCAACACAAAGATAGGGTTGTGGTGCTTGACTTTCGAGGTAAGAGGCACTTAAGAAAGAGAAGACCACAAGTTGACCCTCGAATTAAGTGGTGGAAGCTCCAAGGGGAGAGTCGACATACTTTTGTGGCTAAGATTGCAGATAGTGGTATTTGGTCTGATTGCACGGAGATGGATATAGATTCGATGTGGAACTTGTTGGAACACAACATAAAGGAAGTTGCAAAAGAAGTCCTAGGAGAATCTAAAGGAAACAGACCATCAAGTAAGGACACATCTTGGTGGAATGATGAAGTTAAGCAAGCGATAAAGACCAAACGTGAATGTTATAAGGTACTGGATAAATGCTCGAGCGATGAGAATTATGAGAAGTACAAGAAAGCTCGAACAGAAGCTAAAAAGGCAGTGCGAAATGCCCGATCAAAGGTCAATCAAGAATTATATGCAAGATTAGATACTAAAGAAGGGGAAAAAGATATCTATAAACTTGCTCGAATGAGAGAGAAGAAGACGCGAGATATTGGAAAAGTTAAATGTGTAAAAGATACTGACCAAAAAGTTTTGGTTCAAGATAAAGAGATAAAAGAGAGATGGAGGTCATACTTTGATACCCTATTCAATGGCCATTAAGAACAAGATATTGGGAATTTAAACATCCCCTCAAGTATGGTTAACCGAGAGTTTAAGAGAAGAATCCAAAAGGGTGAAGTGACAATTGCATTGAAGAAGATGGGGTCAAAGAAAGCAGAAGGACCAGATGGTATACCTATTGAAGTTTGGAGGTGTTTGGGGGAGAGAGGGATCGAATGGGTAACTATGCTTTTCAATAAGATTTGAGAAGCAATAAGATGCCACAAGGCATGGAGGAAAAGTATTCTCGTCCCTTTGTATAAGAACAAAGGTGATGTTCAAGATTGTTCTAATTATCGCCGAATTAAACTAATGAGTCATACCATGAAGTTGTGGGAACGAGTGATTGAACAAATGATCAGGAAATGTGTGAAGATAACAGAAAATCAGTTTGGATTTATGCCTGGAAGATCGACCATGGAAGCAATTTATCTTATCCGTGATTGATGGAACATTATCGAGATAAAAAGAAAGATCTGCATATGGTTTTTATTGATTTAGAGAAGGCATATGATAAAGTACCAAGAGAAGTACTTTGGTGGGCCTTAGAAAAGAAGGGTGTATCGCGGAAATATATTGACATTATAAAGGACATGTATGAGGGAGCTAGTACAAGTGTACGTACTAATGTTGGGAGGACAGAAGAATTCCCTATTACGATTGGGGTGCATCAAGGATCTGCTCTTAGTCCTTTTCTCTTTGCCATAGTCATGGACGAATTGACAAGAGAAATTCAAAATGACGTTCCGTGGTGTATGATGTTCGCAGATGATATTGTGTTGATTGATGAAACGAAGGTTGGAGTGCAACTGAAATTGGAACTTTGGAGGGATACTTTGGAAGCTCGAGGCTTTAGGTGAGGTAAGTAAGATCAATATATGGAGTGTAGGTTTAGCGAAAACAGTGATAGAGAGGCGGGGATGATCACATTTGATGGGAAAGTTGTTCATGGATCCACTTTCTTTCGGTATCTTGGATCTATTATCCAAAAGGATGGAGAGCTAGATGGCGATGTGGCTCACAGAATAAAGGCAGGGTGGTTGAAGTGGAAGAGTGCCACAGGGGTTTTATGTGATCCCGGCATGCCTCATAGATTAAAGGGTAAATTTTACCGCACGGCAATTAGGCCTGCGCTGTTTTATGGCACCGAGTGTTGGGCTGTAAAACAGTGTCACGTTCAAAAGATGAATGTGGCAGAGATGCGTATGCTACGATGGATGTGTGGTCATATAAAAAAGGATCGACTCAGAAATGAGGTGATCAGAGAGAAGGTAAGAGTTGCGTCTATAGAAGACAAGATGATGGAGAATCGATTACGATGGTTTGGTCATGTGAGAAGAAGACCTATTGATGCCCCAGTGAGGAGGCTAGAAAGTTGGGAGCAAGTAATGTTGTGAAAGGTAGAGGAAGACCAAGAAAAATTTGATAAAGATTATTGAAAATGATATGCGGTTTATTTGAATTGTAGAAAGTATGGCTATGGAGATAAATGTGGCGGGAAAGAATACGGATGGTGGATGGAGTCTGATTTTTTTTTTTAATTCCTATTTTTTTTTATTTCATGTTATCTTTTTTTCTTTCTTTTTTTTTTCTTTTTTTTTTCTTTTTTTTTTTTTTCATTCATTCTCTTTTTTTTATTTGCTTTTTTCTCTACTTTTTCCCTCTTTTTTCCTTTTATGTTATTTATGTAACGATTATTAACGGTTTCAAAGTTTGATTCATGTTAGCCGACCCCAAATCATTTTGGGACTAAGGCTTAGATGTTGTTGTTGTTGTATAATTAAATAAATATCATAATTTATTTTTCATATAAGCAATAAATGAGTTAATATATTTTTATTTTGCATCAATTAATTTTACCAAAAATAAATATTCATATTTTTCTTAATATAATTTTTTTGTGCAATCGATCATTATTGTAAATCCATCAAATTTATTATATTCATATGGATGTCTAGTTGAAAATTGTGAAATAAAAATTAATTTGATATATTTTTCATTAAAACTAAACTTGATTTAAAAAATTATAAACATTTAAAATTTTAAGCTAAAAAAATAAAGGAAGGATTTTTTTATTGGTAGATGAGTGTAAATTATGGAATAAAACTCACACAATACATATCTAGAATATTTTTTTTTGGAAATTTAAGAATACATCTCTATATATAAATTTTATTTTAAAATAAAAAATCAAAAAACTTAGAAAGTAACATGTGTCACAAATTTCTTTTAATAGAAGTATAGATTTGAGCAACAGGATTAGTAATATTAAATTGGGCACCAATCATCCCTGGATTAATCGCCAGTAGTAGTAATATTAAATTAAGAAAAAAAAATAATGAAAGCTCAAGCACCAGAATATAAAATAACAGAGAATCATCACAGAAGAATAGAGAAAACAAATAAAATTTGAAATTTCAAACCAAATAAAATGCAGATGACATTCAGGTTTCAAAACACAACCCCTAATTGATATTGAAATGCCAAAATATAATAAGATTTGGTACATAGCCTCGTCAAAGTACTTAGCCTTGTCAAAATATATTCAAGTTTGTGAAGGGGTAATCTAAGTGTTTTAAGTACTACATCACCAAGTCAAAATACATAGCCATTTGAAATAGAAATAAGCATGATTCATTCGGGTTGTGAAGGGGTAGACTTGTCGATCACTTGGGAGACTTGACTGCTGCAATCTACATTTGTTTTCGGCCTTGATGCAACTCCAGCACGAGAACCACTCACGTAACGCACGCAGTGTGTGGTAGATGACTGGATTGTATAAATTAACACATGAGAATTTTGATCCAATTTATAACTGCAAATTACATGAGAAATTTAAAGTTACCTTCAAATAGATATTCCCAGTCTCTGTAGAAGTATATGCACCTAAACCTAATCTCGCCAATTGATGCCTGGTCTCTTGGCTGCCTAGCCTCTGTGGCAGTTTTTTTTGGCCCTTTTCCTTGCCTTGGAGCTTGCAACCTCCACCTTAATCAAGTTGCTCATTAGTCAAAATCAAACACAATTCAAAGCAAACTAAAAACAACCAATGAAACATTAATATTCCATACCTGAGCTGCCTTACAAGTGCGTATATTGTGTCCAAATCCACCACATTTTCTGCAAGACATTTTCATACCTTTTGTACTAAGCTTATGTGGATTTTTATCAATAACTTCATCAGCGGCTCTTTTTCTTGTTTTCTTTGGCCTGCCAGGTAGCCTTGAAAAGTGGGGAGGAAAGATTGGTACTCCAGAAACGAAGGGCCAATGTTTAGGACCACGAAGAGGCGCAATCCCATGCTTATAACAATCAACTAATGTTGACTTACAATAGAAGGTATCAACATAAGAACCGGGTTCTTCCCGTCTGTGCAAAATGCAACTCAAAGCATGGCTACAAGGTATCCCGGTTAACTCCCAACTCCTACAAACTACATTCTCTCACTCGTAAATCAACTACAAAAGCATCATCATTCAAATGCACCTCATATTTATCCCCAATTGCTGGTTTTACAATACAAAACCTCACCACCTCCCGCAATTTCTTTTGCTTGTTCCTAGTGTATGGGCTTAAGAAATCATTCTGAGACTCCATAGCCTTCGCATGATTATAAATCCTAGTCATAAGGCTCCCCCTAATATGTTCCAGCATATCAATGATAGGCTTATCTCTGGCCTCCAATATAAATGAGTTAAAACATTCACATATATTGTTCACAATCAAATCCGTCCTTGTGATTGAATTAACTAATGACTTACAGAAAGATTGGGGCCCTTTTCCCAGAAAGTCCTCAGCAGCCTTGCTGGATTCTGCCCTCAATATACTCACACACAAGGTGTGTTCACTTGATGCCATGGCCTTCACACAATTCCAAAATAGTTGCTTGAATTTCTTGCCTTGAAATTTCTTCCTCCAATTTGCATATATGTGTAGCACAATGTCTGTGCTATGCATGAGGAGCCAGGGCTGCAATACCATTTATCAAACCCTAAATCAAACAAAATTTTGTCAGATTTTAATGAAACAGAAAAAAAAAATTCAAACTTAGGCATAAAAACACAAAGTTCACCTTTTGTTTATCGCTCATGAAAGTCCACCCTAATCCGTCCGTGATGTTCAAATCTTCAAACAGCTCAAAGAACCACTTCCAAGTGGCTTCAGTTTCTTTCTCAACAACAGCCCAAGCTATTGGGTACATCCTGTTATCCCCATCCTTTAAAACAGCCGCAAGCAAAAACACCGCCCACTAAAGTTTTTAAGAAACATGCATCGAATCCGATGAATCTCCCAGAACCGACAAGGAATCCCTTTCTTAGAGCTGAGAAGCCTATGTATATTCTATCAAACACTCTATTCCCTTCAGCAAGTGTGTCATCAACTCAAATCTTCCCTCCTTGTCAATCCTCTTCAGTTCACTCACATATTGCCCGAGCTTCGCATAATGTTCAAATAATGTTCCACTTATGTGCATCATTGCTAAACTCCTTGCTCTATATATGATTGGGACGTTCCTTTTCAGTTCAAACTTCAGGTACAACTCTTGCTCCATTTCTTTGGCAGTGAGGTGGGGGTTTATCTTCAGTTTAGGAAAGAAATATTCTGCTATCCAACTTGCATTTGTAGCCCTATTATTTATTGCAAAGGTGCACTCATGAGGACCCACCAATGTCCTTATAACACAAGTAGGTTCACCATGAATCCTACTCGCATACAGTCTCCACTTGCACATATCACTTCTACATATGGCCTGCATTTTAACACCAGAACTCTTATCCCATTTTATGTCATAGCCATTTGAAATGGCCCAATCCCTCACAACCCCTTGACATTATCTTGTGTCACTAAATGTCAACCCCAACTCCAGCTCTATATCCTTGCCATTACTTGGTCGTACAAAGAATTTCAGCACTGAACTTGTCCCATCATCATCCATTGAGTCTATATCAACATCAGAATCCACTTGATCATTAGGTAGAACCTCAAATTTGTGCAAATATTCTTGAAATGCAGCTTCTTCCTCTCTGATATCTCTATGTTCTTCTTCGAATTCCTCTTCTACTTGTCTCTGAACTTCAGTAGCTTTCTCATCATTTCTTTCAACATCAGGCTGTATTTCTTTTCCCATTTGTTCCAAGGATGCAGCTTTAGATTTCTCTCTTAATGTCGAAATTTGTCCTCCTTTACACTCTTCTAGCCTCTAAAAACTCTATATCATCATCAGAGAAGTCCTTTTCAGACATGCCATCATCAAAATCATCTTCTTTACTATGTATAACCCCATCAAATTCATATTCTTCCCAAATATTACCATCATTCTTACCTCCCACCTCTATATCATCTGTATCGTCGTCCCTTAAACCCTTATCACCGGCATCCCCATCATTAACAAGTAACAAATCATTCCCCGACATTCTGCACAAAATACGTAAAAGGAGAACAAAAGACGACAATAGAATTCTAGAATTCTGGATTTTAATAGTTGTTTAAAAGGAATATGCTTCAACATTAAAATATGAACCATAATCCTAATAACAATTTCGTAAACCCTAACCTCCATTAGAAAAATCAAGTTTTGATTAAGAAAGGGAGAAAATTTGTTTTTGTCCTTTTGCAATATTCTTTTTTACCCCAAATTTAATAACAACTCTTTTGATACCCAAATTATCGAAATTGACCTTTACTCGAATAAAATTCGAGTCATATATTGTAATTTCGAGTAACATAATTTCGAGTCTGTTTTAGGAGAAAGTAAAAGACAGCAAATCAAATGTATTGATAACAATGAATAGAGGGGCCTTTATATAGGCATTACAATGAGAGTCCTTCCATACATAGGATTCCTAGTTAAGGTAAGACATCTAACAGGATCCTAATACCTCTGAAAGAGTCTAGAACCTTCCATAACTCTATCCCCCTACAACCAGTATTAGGTAAGACACCAATAAGGAAAGGATTTCTTGGAACACTCCCCCTGTGCATAAGGTGTTGCCTCGGTAAAAAACCTTTCCAAGTCAAATAAAACCCCGTGGGAAAAACAAAGACTTGGTGAGGAAAAAGAGCACAACGCACCAACTACAAATGTCAGAATCATGTGAAGTATACTCCCCCTGAGGTATACATAACAACTCATTCCGTCGAGCTATCATTTGTTGAGCTCGGATAATCGACACATGCCGATACTTCTCACATGTTTCTCAAATGTAGATTTCGGCAGAGACTTAGTGAACAAGTCTGCGATATTCTCATCGGAACTCACTTGTTTCACTTCGATATTCAACAATTTCTGCTGTTGCTGATTATAAAAGAACTTCGGCGCAATATGCTTGGTATTGTCACCCTTTATGAAACCTAACTTCATCTGTTCAATACATGTCGCATTGTCCTCAAATATACAAGTAGGGGTTGTTGTAGTGGGATCTAATCCACACGTTCCTCGTATATGGTCTATGACTGACCGGAGCCAAATGCACTCCCTTACGGATTCGTGCAATGCAATTATCTCTGCATGGTTCGAGGAAGTAGCAACCAGGGTCTGCTTGGTAGATCGCCAAGATATTGCCGTATTCCCAATGGTGAACACATAACCAGTTTGGGAACGTCCTTTATGCGGGTCAGAGAGATAACCGGCATCAGCAAATCCAACTAACGTGTAAAATAATAAATATTTATTTTAGAAAATTATTTTAATAATAAATTAAATTATTTTATTTGCTTAAAAATAATATTATTATTTTTAAAAATAATAATATTATTATTAATATTTAATAATTTAATATTATTTAATAATTATAATAATAGTTATTAAATAGGTCAGGTCCACTTACTTTATCTTTTGTTGATTTCGAGTCTTTCAAATGGATTTGGTTGGTAATAGGAATTTTTGTTGATTCAAGAAATAATAATAATTTTTTTAAATTATTTTTAAAAATAATTTAATATTATTATTTAATTTTATTAACAATATATTTTTTTTAAATTATTTTTAAAAATATTTTAATATTATTATTATTTAATTCGCCTCTGCCCTTGCTACTGATACAGGTAAGAAGAACTCAACGGGACTCTGCTACTCAAACGAAAGTCAAGGTCTTGTTCCGGAGTAACGAAGACTGAGTTGCATAAGGGTCCGAAGGAGAATCAGTTATTAGACCTGGCAAACGGGCCGGGCATAAAACGGGCGGGCCTTTTTTGGGCCGGGCCAAAAAGGCCCGGCTTTTCGCCAAAATTATTAGGCCTCGTACTCGGCTCGCCGTACCACCGCCTCGACTTTTTTTTTTTTTTGAAATATTAATTCTGAAATAATTATACAAATATTTTTCGATCCTTAATTATTATATTATTCACTATACTATCACAATCAGATAAATAAATATACAATTATTTTTATTTGATAATTACATTATTTACTACACTACCATAATCAAAAGACAAATATACAAATATTTTTATTTGATCATCATATCATTTATCACTACTAATTTCTTATAAAATCATAAAATAATATTATTATTGATATGAGATACTACAAATAATCACAAAGTCCCAAAATAAAATTACATCAATAATTAACATATAGATGTATTATAATCTAACAAACAAGGAAAAAAATTAAATATTATAATTACACATAACATAAATTAAAAAAAAAAAAGCTAGGTATGGCCAGGCCGGGCTCTATCGTGGGGCAATGCCGGGCCAAAAGTAGAGTTTTTTTTAATAATATGTCTAACGCCCACCCAAACGGCGGGCTGGCCTTACCATGGCTGGCTATTTTGCCGGGTCTATCAGTTATTGTGCAAGAAAGAAAGGAGGGAAAGAAATTATTATTTATTATTATTATTAAATAGAAAGAAAGAAGACATTAAAAGAAAGCCGTTACGCTCCTCTCTATAGCAAGGAGGGACATCGCTGGCGCTGCACTCCACTTTAGGAACTGAAAGTGAGTTAAATATGGTCAAGGGCAGTCATAACAAGAATCTTTCTCTTGCTCCTACTCAGCTCTAGGCCTAGCAGCCAGAATCAGTTAGCTACTTCACTAAGTAAGCAAATAAAATAATTTAATTTATTAATAATTAATATTATTTTTAATTTATTAATTTATTATTAATTATTATTATTAATAATTAATATTATTTTTAATTTATTTTTAATAAATTAAATTATTTAGTCGTTAGGATTCTCTGCATAAGGGGTAAGCTTGCTCGCATTAGCACTTTTGGTAGTCAAGCTACCATGCTCAGCTGCAATATCAGAGGAAGATCGATGGTCGGTATGCATCGTCTTAACCTCAAAAGTTCCTTTCGGAATATCGCTATCTCTTGCGTAGGGAAAGAACAATCCAAGATCACTGGAGCCTTTCAAGTATCGAAAGATGTGTTTTACTCCATTCCAATGCCTTATCGTGGGAGCGGAGCTAAATCTCGCTAATAGATTCACAGAGAATGCGATGTCTGGACGAGTACATTGAGCCAGATACAACAACGCACCGATTGCGCTAAGGTACGGTGTTTCTGCTCCAAGGACCTCTTCATCCTCCTCTTTGGGACGAAACGGATCCTTGTTCATTTCCAGACTTCGACCAATCATGGGGGTAGCAAGAGGATGTGCCTTGTCCATACTAAATCGCCTGAGCATTTTGTGGACATAGGCAGACTGATGAATGAGTATGCCATCATCTCGATGTTCTAGCTCTAAGCCCAAGCAGAATCGAGTCCTCCCCAGATCTTTCATCTCGAATTCGGATTTAAGGTAGCGGGCCGTTTCATTGACCTCATCTATGGTACCGATAACAATCATGTCATCTACATAGACGGCTACAATCACGAATCCTGTATCTGTTCTTTTCACGAAAATGCATAGACAGATGTCACTGTTCTCGTATCCCTTCCCAACCAAGTATTCACGTAGGCGGTTGTACCACATCCTTCCGGATTGTTTCAACCCATACAGTGAACGACGCAATTTCACAGCGTAAGCGCTCCGTGGTTTAGAGCTACTTGATTTGGTCAATGAAATCCGTTCGGGGACTTTCATATAAATATCCATATCTAGATCCCCATAAAGATACGCTGTAACCACATCCATAAGCTGCATGTTCAGTTTTTCGGACACTACCAAACTGACTAAGTAGCGGAAAGTGATGATGTCCATAACGGTAGAATACGTCTCCTCGTAGTCAATGCCAGGGCGCTGCGAGAAGCCTTGGGCAACTAGTCTCGCTTTGTAACGTATGACCTCATCCTTATCATTACGTTTACGAACAAAGACCCACTTATGTCCAACTGGTTTAACGCCCAGGGGTACTGGTTCGATACGGCCAAATACCTCAGGTTTAGCCATTGAGTCTAGTTCAGCCTGCATTGCATCTTTCCATTTCGGCCAATCGGCTCGTTGTTGACATTCAGCAACCGAGCGCGGCTCAGCGTCGTCGTCTTCAATAATTTCTTGAGCGACGGAGTAGGCAAAAGCATCATCGACTAGCGTGGACGACCTGTCCAATAGTACATATTCACTCGTACATTTCATCGAGATTTCTTTATTCTCTGACATCAACAAAGTTTCCGACGCGTCCGTCGATTGTTTCATTGTTGATTCGAGGACATATCCGTAGTCAGAGATAATCTCGTGTGACGGAGTCACTGTGTCGATGACGAGAGGATTTTGTGCCTCCGTTCCTCTTCTCTTTCGAGGTTCGGTATCCTTTGTACCCACTGGCCTCCCGTTTTTTCGAGCAGGGATAAGAGCAGCCGAAGCAGCCGTCCCACCACTAAGGTTGACGCCGGGGGAATCATTCCTTTGGTCAGCTGAACCTTGCTCTATAACTGGGACTTCTAACCTTGCAGGAACATTCGCAGTGGGAATGGTAGTTCTTGTCACATTCGCAGTATCAGTAAAGCTGTCGGGCATCGAATCCGCAACTTTATAAAGACTGAGAATACGTTGCACTTCTAGCTCGGATTGAGCTGTGCGGGGATCTTGATGAGGCAAGGAGGGAGCACACCAGACAATTTCCTGGCATTCAACTGGAATCGTTCGATTCCTCTCTCCCCCTAATGATGGGAAGTTTGTCTCATCAAAGTGACAATCTGCAAATCTTGCAGTAAACAGATCTCATGTCAAAGGTTCCAAATAGCGGACAATTTTAGGCGATTCATAGCCAACATATATACCTAATCGTCTCTGCGGACCCATTTTAGTACGCTGTGGAGGCGTAATTGGCACATAGACTGCACAACCAAAAACGCGTAAGTGTGAAATATCAGGCTCATATCCAGTTACCAACTGGTACGCACTAAACGGTTGATTGGCAGTGGGTCGAAAGCGAATAAGTATAGCCGCATGCAAAATTGCATAACCCCAGGCAGAAATCGGCAAGTTGGTGTGCAATACCAATGCTCGGGCGATAAGCTGTAACCGCTTAATCATAGCCTCAGCAAGGCCATTCTGCGAATGAATATGGGGGACGGGATGTTCAACTTCAATCCCTATCGACATGCAATAGTCTTCAAAAGACTTTGACATAAACTCTCCAGCATTGTCCAATCTTAATGACGAGATTGGAAAGTCGGGGTGGTTAGCCCGTAACTTGATGATTTGTGCTAGGAGTTTAGCAAATGCAGCGTTTCTCGTGGATAGCATAGCGACGTGTGACCATCGCGTCGATGCATCAACCAGAACCATAAAATATCTGAATGGTCCGCACTCTGGCTGAATAGGTCCACATATGTCCCCTTGAATTCTTTATAAGAAGCGAATGTTTTGTGTTGAGTCTTTAGCAAAGGACGGAGAGGGTATCAACTTTGCTAGTGAACAGGCTTTGCAAAACGATTTATGGGCATTAGAAATTGCCACGGAAGCCTCGGGATTTACAAGAGATGCACAGTCAACCTTATCAGGGCGTGCGATCTTTAGTCCCGGTGATACGGTATCAAGCTCACTCACATCAATGCCGATATCGAGTGGTGCTTCCAATCATTTTCTGGACTTGAAAAACGGATGACCATGTGAGTTTTTCAAAATGCGAATCATCATGTCGCGTCCAGGGTGATCGAGTCGGTCATGCCATAGTTGGTATGCTTCGAAATCACACAGTTCGCGACTCACAGCATATGATTCAATAACCCTTATTGTAGTCTGGTATAAACCACTACTTAGACTCATAAGTTTCTCGGGAACACGGTGTCTTCCGCATTCTGCTAGAGTAACACACAAAAATTCTGTTCCATTCTCACAATGTGTATCAAGGTGATAACCCTTGGCACGGATGTCCCTAAAACTTAGCAAGGTTCGGTTTGCTCTTGGGGCATAGAGAGCATTTGTGACATTAATATGCGTACCATTAGGTAGCAATAAATGAACAGGTCCCCTCCCTTGAATTACTTGGGAGGAACCAATCATTGTTGTCACTGAGGATATATATGGCACAATATCCTTAAATAATTGCCTATTCCGAAGAATAGTGTGGGTTGTTCCACTATCAGCATGGCACTCAATTTCGCCACGAGATATCTACAATAAGACATGAAACTCGATTAGTCTTATGATGAAAGACATAGCGAAAACTCATTAACTTCGAGTTTGGGGAAATTCGACCAAGTTGGTTAGGATCAAAGTTAGCACAATCGCTGGAAATAATTTCCGCGCAGCTTGACCTTTGTTCACTAAAACAGTAATAACTTCTTTGTTAAGAAGGCTATGGACAAATGGTCAGTTTTTCTGGAAACTAGACTTCCGTATCTTTCTGTCCATAGGTCGTGCACTTTCTGGATCATTAAACTCAGATCTCAGTGCTCGTTTCAAGTTGCTATTTTGGTATTTCCCAGTTGAAGCCTTTTTCAAAGGCATTATTTTTGATACAATACTATGGCAATATGGCCATAGGAGCATTTAAATACTTCAAAATGCATCGTGGTGTTCGATTTATATCTCGACTAATGATCCTTTCGGTAACTCCAACTTGGAAGACTTGCAGAGAAAGTAGGAATGTCGGTACAGCTAAGGCTGTTTAAAAACCACTGATTCCGTTTGAACTTTCAAAGCATAAACAAATACCAAGGAGGATGCGCCTAGTCTTGATCAAAAGTTTTGATGAAATCAACCAATGTATCAATTTAACCAAATAATTCATTGCTAGCAATTATTTTGTGATAAACCAAACATGCTTTCGAAGGGAAAAATAAAATTTATTTTTGCACAATCACAGCAATTAAAAGAATTTTATTCATCATGGCCAACTTTATTACATTCATAGAAAATCCAAAGTAGTTCTCGAAAACTAGAAACAAGACAAGACATAACCAAAGCGTAAAACTAGTCAAAATACAATGATCTAGTCAAAGTCGGCAACATCCATATGTTGGTCTTTATCCGCAATGGTGAGAGGAGGGATCTCAGTCGGGATCTCAATATGGTTCACCTCCGTATTCTCATTATCTTCTTCCATGTAATTTGACTCTTGAGTCAAGTACTGTTTATAGTGCTTGTAGTAAGCTTGGATGTTCTTTGGCGCCTTGTAATTGCGGTAAGTATGCTTCTTCGATCCGCAACTATAGCAATTCCGGCCTTCCTTTGGAGTGGTTCCATTCCCGGCGGCAAGAGGCGGTCCACGTGGTTGGGTTCCACTGGGTCCCGTGGTCGAGCCACCTTACCTCTTCCACACATTGGAACGACGACCTCGTCTTTTCCCTCGCTTGCTCGAGTCATGCACCCGTGGTGCTTGCAAAAACTGAGTAGCGTTGCCTTTTCTATTTTGTCGTGGTGCCTTCCTGTGGGTAGCCTGATTCACTTCCGGAATCGGCTTCGTACCAGCTGGGCGCACATTGCTATTGAGAATAATCTCATGGTGCCTTTCTTTTTTCGCGAGGTGGGAGATAAGGTCACTAAAATTTTTAATTCTCCCTTCCTCATAGGCAACGCGCAGCTGATGAGCAATCACACTTGCTCCCACGGGAAATGTGTTAAGAGTCTTCTCGATCAAATCTTGATCAGACTTCTTGACACCACAAAAACCAAGATCAGCGCGAATATCGAGGATGGCTTGGTTATAGGCCTCCACATTCGCATAATCCAAAAATCGGATGCTCCCACTGAAGTTGCAATTCGGAGAAGCGCTGATCATGCACATTATTAAATCGTTGTTCGAGTGTATCCCATAGTTCTTTGGGGGTTTGCAAATTCATATAACACTTTTTCAACAACGGATGTATATGTCTACGCAAGTACATCAGTGCATTAGCCTTGGTTTCCTCGCTCGATTCTTGAGCGGTAGGCTTGTTAGAGGGAAAGATGGTGGTGGTAAATCTCTTACCGACGAACGCCAAGTGAACGTCTGAGACCCACCTATGGTACTCCTTACCAGCATGGTCAAGGATGTCGAACTCCGGATGAACATTGGAGCTTTGTGCCATCTACAAGATATAAACAAGAGGAAGTTAGTCTTGTTGGATTTTCAGTGACAATGTAAACGGTCACAATCGATGCTTTTAAAAGCGTGTAACATAACAGTTACTCGATTTACTTCCCTTAATTGTTGTTTAGTAAAGTCGACAAAAAACGGCGATATCAGATCGCACCCAGAGACGTGGTCTATGCAACAACTACAAGTATCGACTTTCAACAATTCCGTGACTCCCCCAGGACCGTCACACAGTTTTCTTCGACACGCAGAGATACCGACTTCTCTCGCGGTCTCATCCACCGCAAAGTAGCGTGGGAGATAAAGAACCCAATAACCCATGTCCTCAAAAGAAAAATTCCCAAAAGGAGAGAATTGAAATAGGGACAAGTCAAATAATTACCTCGATTATAAAATTAGGCACGTGCTGAATTTGTGGTGTGCTTCGATCTACCGGTTGGTACTCGATGCAACGACGTGAAACCGGAGGCGCAATTTTGGTGGCTTCCTAAGATAAGTTAATGTTCGGGTTTTGGTCCGAGAGTCAGAACCGGGTCGGACTTGGCTGCCTGGTTGGCGCTGGCATGGCCAGCGTGGCGGCCGTGATGATGTGATGGCTGGATCGGCTGGACTGAAGCGCGGCGGCCAGAAGGGGTGGCAAGCGCGTCAAGTGGCGGGCGGTGCGTGGCGGTGGCGTTGGGCGGCGGCTGGCTGGGTAGCGGCGGCGGCCAGTGGCTGGGCAAGGCCTGGGCGGCGGTGTGGCGGCGATTGCGGCTGGGCGGTTCGGCGGCGGTGTCCATGGCGGCGGAGGGCGGGCAGTGGCAATGGCGACGCAGTGGCAAGAAAGGGCGGCGTGTGGCGCGGTGGTTGGCCGGGCAATGGCGGTGAGGGCTGGCCGATTTTCTTCTTCTTTTTTTTTTTTCGTTCGAGCTACGTGCTGATAACGTGTTTGAGGAGAAAGTAAAAGACAACAAATCAAATGTATTGATAACAATGAATAGAGGGGCCTTTATATAGGCATTACAATGAGAGTCCTTCCATACATAGGATTCCTAGTTAAGGTAAGACATCTAACAGGCTACTACCTCTGGAAGAGTCTAGAACCTTCCATAACTCTATCCCCCTACAACCAATATTAGGTAAGACACCAATAAGGAAAGGATTTTCCGGAACAGAGTCAACTTAAAAAAAAACAATATTGAGGAAGGTTGAAAATATGGATTACCGGAGTCCGAAAATTCGGGTTACACGAGTCCAATTCGTGTCACCCGAATACAATTCGGGACATGTAAATAAAAAAATAAAAAAAGTCTCCCGAATTCATTCGGGGATGTAAAAAAAAAAGAAAGAAAGGGTCTCCCGAATTCATTCGGGGGACATGTAAAAAAAAAAAAGGTCTCCCGAATTCATTCGGGAGATGTAAAAAAAAAAAAGTTCTCCCGAATTCATTCGGGGGATATGTAAAAAAAAAAATCTTGTAAGACACTCTTACACTCTCACTGCACATGTCGTGAAAGATATTTTTTTTTGGTTACATGACTGAATTTCGTGTAACACGAATTGTATTCGGGTGACACGAATTGGACTCGTGTAACCCGAATTTTCGGACTCCGGTAACCCATATTTTCAACCTTCCTCAATATTGTTTTTTTTTTAAGTTGACTCGAAATTATGTTACTCGAAATTAAAATAAATGACTCGAATTTTATTCGAGTAAAGGTCAAATTCGATAATTAAGATATCAAAAGAGTTGTTACTAAATTTGGGGTAGAAAAAAATATTACTATATCTAAAAAGGCAAAACAAGCTATTTCTAGATTAAGAAATTACCTTGCCTCTTTTGTGGACTCCTTCTCTCGACCAATTACATATGTAGGCAACTTCCTTCTCTTTCACTTTGTGGGCACTACTTTGGCTTTTCACAGAAAAATCCAAACCAAAAAGATGGATGAGAAAAAATAAGCTCCCACTCTCTCAGCACCCTTCCAGCGTCTCTGGAAGGGTGAGATATATCAGCCTTTTATGTGGCGCCTACTGTGCTACCGATGTAGATATTTTAATATAAAAATAGTAGAGGTGATACAAAAATATCCCTACTATCTACACCATGCTTTGTAGGGGTTGTACCGGATGCTGTATATGTAGTAAGGTTTTGATAGTAGGGGTGTTTTTATATCACCCCTACTATTTTTTTATATTAAAATATACCACATCAACGCCTAGTAGGCGCCACATCAGCGCCACGTAGGCGCTGGTATAATACCACCCTTCCAGACGCTGGGACTGGAAGGGCTCCGCCCACTCTCTCGCTTTAGTCTTTGAATTTAGAAAGTAATTAGGTTCAAAGGTAATTATATAGAAAACGACGATGTTTCTTTGTTTGTTCATAAAATAGGAATTTTTGAGTTTATATTTTAATTCCACGTGTATTTGACGTGGATTTTCGGTGTTCCACGTATGCACGAGGGCCCCGATTCAAGCGATCGGGACCCATTTAAAACGTTAGGGTCTGATTTGTTATTAGGTTTACGTTAGGATATGAACGTAAGAAGTCGAATAGGTTGGACTGCTAAATGTAATTTGCCCTAATAATAATAATTATACGTTGAAGTAAACTCAATAAAGATCTAGTCTACTCTTAGGGCCTGTTCTCTTGATTGTTGATTGATTCGATTCATTTTTGATTCATTTGATTTTTGATTCGAGTTGATTTTTTCCAGTTGATTCGATTCGGTTTATTTTATTTTAGGATTATTAATTATTATTTAATCATTTAATTGATATTATTATTATTATTATTATTATTATTATTATTATTATTATTATTATCTTCGTTGATATTATAGGGGTGGGCGTTCGGGTCAGGGTCGGGTGTTTCGGGATGTTCGGGATCGGGTGACATTTTAAACTACCGGAACCCGTCCCGAATTTGTTTTTGAAATTTAAAGAATTTAATGCCCTAATAATTATTATAACTTCGCATAAAAATAGTCGGGTGCCTGATCGGGTACCCGAAATTCAAATTGGAATACCCGAATCCCAAACCCGAACTTTTAATCGGATTCGAGTACCCGTACTGAATTTTTTTTAAAATACATGATCCCGTACCCGAATTTTTTCCGATAGGATACCCAAACTACCTAACACGAATGCCCACCCCTAATTATTATTATTATTATTATTATTATTATTATTATTATTATTATTCCTATTATTGCTAATTATTATTGGTAATTATTAATATTATATTGAAAAAGTTAGTAATTAAAAACAACAACAACAAGAACAATAACCATAATAAATCAAACATTTAAATAATTTAAGAATTGGACAAGAACATTTTAATGGTTGAAGTATCGAGCAAAATAATAATACTATTGAACATTAACTATTATCATCATCTTCATAATCGGTTAATTGTTGTTCCTCTTCTTCTTCTTCTTCATAAATTTGCTCTATCAACTCCATATTATCCTTGGCTGACTTCCATATTTCATCATTTATTGTAAGTCGTACACTATCCATGGCTTTTTTTCTCGCATCATCGTACATGTTATGATCAGATCTTGATTCCATTACTTCAACTTGGTGTGTGAAAGCAATCCCTAGATCATGTAAACGAATAAAATTGTGAAGCGCAAAACAAGACACGATAATAGCCAATTGATGAGCGTCATCCATTTGTGGCATCATTTTTAAAACCTTCCACCTATTCTTCACAACCGCAAAAACTCTTTCAATTACGTTTTGACAAGAAGAATGTCGGTAATTGAATTGTTCATACTTTCCTTCTAGTGCACCCCCTTTTTGGAATTCAGGCAAGTGGTATCTCAATCCTTTTCCTTGATGAGAACTCAAGTACCCGAGTGTATTGGGATACGCTGAATCGACTACAAAGTATTTTTCTGTGCAACAATGATAATATTAATTTTTTAAAGTAGTATAGTTTCTATATTTTTCATGACAATATAAGTTAAGTAGTACCTGGCGGTGGATGAGGGAATCCAAATTGAGCATCGCTTAAACTTCGCCTCCATACGGTTGAATCATGGGCACTCCCTTCAAAGCCGACATTAATAAATGTTGTAATATCCGCAATTTCGGACTTCCGGTAATTTTCTTTTTTCGGAGGAGGTCCGTTTCGACGACCCGCTTGGGACCGTTTCATCATTCTGAGAATGATTAATTCTGCACTTTTTGTCATCCGAGTTCGTTTCGGTATTGTTTTGTTGAGTTCCGTGTTTCTTAACGACTTCTCCGCACTCGAGTTCGATCCTTGTGAATTTCGTCCGAAACTATTGTTTCGAGTTTCTCATAAGTTCATTTAACGTTATTATTCATGTTGCAAGCTTTGGTTTGGTTATTCGATCACGTATCGTGGTTTTCGGACGTTTTGGGTCATTTTCGTAATTTCCCAAAGTTTGGGGTAATTACTTCCGTTGTCGAATTTCGAGCCCTCGGGTGGTCGGAATCATGTGTTCTCTTAGTGTTCGGATTCGTCTTTGTGAGTACTTCGTAATCGTGTTTTCGGTTTACGTTCAGGTCTGAGTTTCGGGATTTTTCCGGACCGTCGGATCGATCGAGTCCTGGCTGGCAGGACCTGGCCGAGTAACGGCCGTAATGGCGGCGATGGGCCGTAAGGCCCGCATGCACGCAATACCGCCGGTTACGTACGTAACATGTCCGGCAGACCGATGAGAGTTCGCCTGGCCGACATTCGTACGTAGGCCATGGCCGATTACGTACGTAAGCGGTCGGCCAGGGTCGGTTATTTAAGGGCCTGGACCGAGTCATCTGGCCATTTTCACCCTTTCTCTTCGTTTCGTCGCGTTTCTTCGTCAATAATGGATGGATTTGGATGGATATGACATGGAGCAACATGTTTTGGAAGTTTGATTCATATCTAACATCATCCTCCGTCCGGATCGAAGGTAAGAACACCTAAACTCTTGGTTTTGGAAATTTTTGAGGTTTCCCTATGTTTTGGACGATTTGATTCGTTTTAGTTCAGATTATTGTTAGAACTTGGTTGTATACTCGAAATCATTCATAACCCTTGATGTTTTGTGGAACAAATTCGAGTATTTCTCCATTAAACGATTAAGTTGGACTATGCACCATAAGTGTCCGATGAAATGCTTCAATGAGTAGAAATTGGGAAATTCTACACGTTTTCGTAGAATTGTGATTTAATTGATATCGTTGTGACTTAGGGACGAAATTCTTGTGAAGAACTCGAGTCGGATCTGTAACACCCCCAATCCGCTCAGGGATATTACACGCCGTAGAACCTTTCCTCAAGGATCTACCAGGCTGGTAACGACATATAACAATTCAACCATGCCTTTAAGGCTAAAATGACTCAGTAGACCGATTTGGTCTTTCAACAAATACATACAACTCAAATACAACTCATGCCCACGCAGGGGTCAAAATACAACCACACCCGTACAACGGGAAAATATACTGCAGCGGAAAAGAAAATACAACTAGACCAATACGACAGCAATGGATCCTCGTGTGATTAGTATCGTTCATCTTTCATCATCCTTCGTGCCGACCCTGTGCTATGCTCCCAAACCCTGAATGCAAAAATAGACATCCACCCCCCGAATACTCGGGGGTTAGCAAAACTCCACTGTTTCGCTAGTGCAAGTACAAGTGCAAAAATACGAGCCATACAATTCACATTCCACGAATAACAATAACCAGGAATCATCAAAGATCCAAACGTAATGAAAAGTACTTCCCGAGGCAAGAGTTTGGGTAAACCATTCCGAAACCGAAAGACCACAATTAAGGGGAACAATTTGTAAAACAGTTTAAAATGCCATCGAGAGTTTTAATAGAAAACAATTTAGGATTATCAAATCCTAATCTTTCCAAAATCAACAGGTCACAAACCAAAGGTTTTGTTTTCGCAATTAGAAAACCAACGAATACACAAGGTTAAAACCCATGTCACGTGTCTTCGGCGGACATAACATCAATACAATATAATCGCCAAGATACGTAAACCTTGGTCACCAAAAATACAACATCAACTCGTGAATCCGTGGCTATACCATCGATTCCCTTCGTGGCCCGTCGGACCCTCCCAAGGTGAGTAGAATGCGTTTTGAAATCATATACACCAATTCGTCAAGTTTTACTCGTGAATCCGTGGCTATACCATTGGAATTCCTCCGTGGCCCCGTCGAACCCTCCCGAGGTGAGCAAATACATTCACAAAACAAACAACCGCACTCGTGAATCCAGGGCTATACCATTGGAATTCCCTCCGTGATCCCGTCGGACCCTCCCGAGGTGAGCGAAATACATTCACACAATTAACATGTCACAACAAGGATATTCATACAATCCACCAAAGGCAACAAACACAAAGCACTACATAATCGTCAAATCACAATGCACCAAAAATGAGATAATATATGCACACACGCGTTATCAAGCGCAACATCAACACCAAACATATCCATAGGATTCACATAGTCACTTACAACCCACACAATTTACAAAACACACGTGTTTTGAAAGTGAGCCTTTAACGAGGCTAGTCGAATCTTTTGAAAAACCCGTTTCAAAAAAACACACACACATACCAAGACGATCACCAATCATCATATCCACAAAACAAGAAATGTATGGACAAGGTACTTGCCTCGAATAAGAACAACGTGAAGAACCGACCGAAGTAGGTTGACACGAACCGACTACGAACCCGCCGACTCCACCGATCGCCAACTCGCATTCATAAACTACGAAGGACAATAAAAACAATGAAATGAATTCCCTAACACGACTTAAATCCGTTGAATTCAAAGAACAAATGACGAAGGTTCAAGGATTTCCCCCAAAACGGCCAAGAACACGATTCGTCCCGTCAAAACCCGAAAACGTAATTCCAAGTTGAAATATGGATATACAATCCATAGAATATGTTTAACAACATCATTTAACCATAATCGATCCATCGAAAACGGATGAAAAACGAGATCGGGGACAAATCCCCCGAAAAGTCAATTCGAAGGAAATCAAGAAATATACTTCGATTCGACGAAGAACAATGGATTAAATGATGTTAAACACGAGAATACTACCAAGATTAATCATACCCATCATGAATTAATCAACAACACGGAACGAATCGGACAAAAATGCAAAACCCCCCAAATTCACGGAATTAGGGTTCTAAGGAAGATTACCTTGATTCGCTGGATCAAAGGATGATAACGGATGATTGATTGATGTTATGAACTCAAGAACTTCATGGATTTGTTGTTAAACAACATGGCTTCGTCGCCCATGAATCGCCAGCCGCGGACGGAGAAGGAAGGAAATGAAAAACGAAGGGAAAAGTGGCTGGTCTGTCATATATATACTGGGCCGGAACTAGCGTGCTGTCACGGGGTTGGGTTTGAGCACTCGAAAGCTCTTCGGACCCGTGCGGCACTAGACTAGAATTGTCTCGATCTAGCTAGTAAGCCTTAACCACTCGGTTGCTAAGTATGTAAGAAGGGGTTTAAACACTTGGGAGTTGAGAGAAAACTTCACTATTTCACAATCACTTACAAGTACAAGAATGTTGAGTCTTTGAGGGTTGAGTGCAAATGAGCCTCCCCCTTGCCTATTTATACTACTCCTAGAACCTAGAATCTTCCATTCCACCTCCTCATTTGGAGGGTTCTAGACCTATCTACAACATTACAATTCTAGAACCTAACTCTAGAATCATCCACACTTGTCTACAATATACAAGTCTTACAAACACAAGTCTAGAGTATTCTACAAGTACAAGACTAAGTACAATCTAGAATACTCCACAACCTTCAAGTGCTACATCCTTCTAGGAGGGTCCTAGAAGGTTCTTCCATCATCCCGGCGCCGAGCCCGTCTCGGCCCGCATCGGCCGTCGGCCCGCACGAGCCCGTCTCGGCCACGACCATCCGGGCCGTTTACGCATTGTTCCAGACTCTTCCCGAACCTCCGGATCAAGCCGGCCCTTCTAGTTGCTTCCGGCCGAGTCTTTCTGCCGAGTGGCTCCTCGGCCTTTTCAATGTCTGCCCCCACAAGGCTTTTCCGTCTAAGCCTATTATAGGGGAGGGTCTCTCTCGCACCTCGCGCGCGCACGCCGGCCGCGCTCGGCATCCCACGCCTGCGTCCGGCCGCCCAGCTCGAGTCCTGTTCCCAGACTCGGCCTTGTCCCGTCGTGCCTTGTCCCACACGACTGCTGCTCGTCCGGCCTTTCCCGCGCCCCCTGCGCTGCCGGACAGTCCCGAACATGTCCAGTCCGGAATGCCCCTTGGGTGATCCGCTTCCCACAGCGGCGTCCGTGCTCCCACGGCTTACTCGCGTGATTCTCCGTCCGATCACGCCGTCCTGAAGGCTGACTCTTCACATGCATCCCGATGCCACCCATGGCGTCCTGCTCGTGCCGGTCCCTCGGCACCCTGTGCGACCGTCTGCGCACACCTGTCTCGTTGTCGACTGTCGGCCGTGACAGTGCGCTAGCCTTCCCGGACTAGCGTGCGCTATCGGCCAGTACCGGCCGAGCACTCTCGGCCATGGCCCGCATGACCCGGCACCACCGACCAATTCTGCCGACCATGACTGTCCGCCCGACTCCCGCTAGCGTGCGCTACGGCCAAGCTCGCGCGCGCTAGCCGACTGGCCCAAAGAGCTCTGGATCGAATCGCCCGGCCAGGTAACGTACGCTAGCCGGACGACAGCGTGCGCTACGCCTGTCGACTAGCGCGCTGTCACGGCCGACAGTTGACGACGAGACATGTGTGCGCAGACGGTCGCACAGGGTGCCGAGGGACCGGCACAAGAAGGACGCCAAGGATGGCATCGGGCTGCAAGTGAAGAGTCAGCCTTCAGGACGGCGTGACCGGACGGAGAGTCACGCGAGTAAGCCGTGGGAGCACGGACGCCGCTGTGGGAAGCGGATCGCCCAAGGGGCATTCCGGACTAGACATGTTCGGATCGTCCGGCCATAGGGGCGCGGCAAGGCCGGACGAAAGAATGTGGTGGGACAAGGCACGACGGACAAGGCCGAGTCCGGGAACAGGACTCGAGTTGGGCGGCCGACGCAGCGTGGGATGCCGAGCGCCGGGCGGCTGGCGCGCGCGAGGTGCGAGAGAGACCCTCCCCTATAATAGGCTTAGACTAAAAGCCTTGTGGGGGTGAGACATTGAAAAGCCGAGGAGCCATCACAGAAAGACTCGACCTAAGCAATCGAAGCGGATCGCTTGGTCCAGGAGGTTCGGGAAGAGTCTGGAACATTGTAGAGACGGGCCCAGATGGTCGGGCCGAGACGGGCCGGTGCGGGCCGGGATGGGCCGATGCGGGCCGGGACGGACAGAGACGGGCCGGGCGCCCGGGATGATGGAAGAACCTTCTAGGGACCTCCTAGAAGGATGAAGTACTTGAAGATTGTGGAGTATTCTAGATTATACTTAGTCTTGTACTTGGTAGAATACTCTAGAATGTGTTTGTAAGTCTTGTATATTGTAGACAAGTGTGGATGATTCTAGAGTTAGGTTCTAGAATTGTAATGTTGTAGATAGGTCTAGAACCCTCCAAATGAGGAGGTGGAGTAGAATGTTCTAGGTTCCTAGGAGTAGTATAAATAGGCTTGAGGTTGGCTCATTTGCACCCAACCCTCAAAGACTCAACATTCTTGTATTGAGAAGTGTTTGTGAAATAGTGAAGTTTTCTCTCAACTCCCAAGTGTTTAAACCCCTTCTGACACACTTAGCAACCAAGTGAGTAAGGCTTACTAGCTAGATCGAGGCAATTCTAGTCTAGTGCCGCACGGGTCCGAAGAGCTTTCGAGTGCTCAAACCCAACCCCGTGACAAGTGGTATCGGACCCACGTTAGTGGTTCAAGGAACTTCCGCATTGAGACGTTGCTGAGAGGTTTTGTGCAAGGAGGACCGATGGAGACTACATCCAGCGTAACCAAAGTTCAACCCGGCCAGGAGAAGGACAAGTCCTGGAAGGGGTCTAGGGACAAGTCCGTGGAGAGAGGTGTTGCCATGGAAGCACGAGTGGCTCGGCTGGAGGAAACCATGGGCAAGCACGCAGATGCTCTTGAGGTATGGAGCAATGTGGCCGACCAGGTGACGGAGATGAGCGAGTCATTGGAGGAGCTTGAGAACAGGGTGACGGGCACCCTTAACGCGTTGCGACGCGAGTTGTGTGAGGAGATCCTTGAGTCTGTCAGGAAGGAGGTTCGGTCCATGATCGCAGCCTTTCGAGAGGAGATCATAGGGAGGATCGAGACCATCGAAGGAAGGACAGCACTGTACGAGCGGGCGATGGCCCACGGTCGGGACCAGCGGGGTGCGGCACCCCATTGAATCGACATCCCCCGGCCGTGTTCGTTCCAAGGATCGCGGAATGGTAGGGAAGTGGACGACTTCCTGTGGAACATGGAGCGTTACTTTGGTGCATCGGGGATAGTAGATGATGCGACCAAGTTGCAGACGGCTCCATTCTTCTTAGCAGATATGGCGCTGCTATGGTGGAGAAGGCGCGAAACAGAGATCGCGCGTGGAACATGTCGGATGGAGACATGGGAGGATTTCAAGGCCGAGTTCAAACGGAAGTTTTACCCGGAGAATGTTGAGTTTGAGGTCCGGGCTAGGTTGAAGGAGTTGACACACAGCAAGACGATCAAGGACTATGTGAAGGAGTTCCAGGAGATCGTGCTGGAGTTGCCTAGCCTTAGTGAGCAGGAAGCTTTGTTCGCGTTCGTGGATGGACTAAAACCGTGGGCAAAGTTGGAGGTGCAGAGGGCCAAGGCACAGAATGTGTCCGAGGCGATTGCGGTAGCTGAACGGCTGATCGAGTTAAAACCAGCCGGGGAGAGCCGGAAGTCCAGAAGGGACGAGGACGGCATCGGTACGCAGGACAAGTCGTACCAGGGTAATGCGGATAGGGGCGCGAGGATGGCCAGGCCCAAGGACGGCAAGCAGTCAGGATGGGCTCGGACTTGCCATGGGTGCGGGAGTGCAGACCATCTCGTAGCAGCGTGTCCGAAGAAAAAGAAATGTGAGATTTGCTGGAGCACGGAGCATTCGACGAGACAATGCTCGAAGTTTCCGAGGGTAGCCGCCATGGAGTACACCAAGGCACGGGACGATGCCGAGGGTGATGGGACATCGATGGCGCTTCAGGTGTTGAACTCATCCATAGGGATGGCATCGCGGGACGGAGCACCGCTGGAGGGAAACCTGCTGTATGCGACGGGGCTGATCAATGGGAAACCCGTCAAGGCGTTGGTCGACACAGGGGCCGATTACAACTACATTGACGAAGCTAAAGCACAGAGGTTGGGGCTTCAGGTCATCGAGGGACGGGGCTGGATGAAGTCGAATAATGCACCACCCGTTCGAGTTACAGGGGTCGCTAATGGGGTGCGACTAAAGATTGGCACGTGGGAACCGCGCGTGCACTTCAAGGTGACGAGCATGGATGATCGGGACATTATATTGGGCATGAACTTCCTGAGGAAGAACAATGTTGGCGTTGTTCCGCATAAGAGGGCGCTGTACGTATGTGATCAAGCCAAGCTGCAGGAAATACACTTGACCACAGAGCCTTCGAGACAAGCAATGTCGGCACTCAAGTACGTGAGGAAGCTTGAGGAGGAGCCGAGTTACCACCTTGGAGCAGTTCGGTTCATCGAGGGGCCGCCACGTCGCCGAGGACGTCGACGAAATGGGCGGGGGAGAATGTCACGGCCGACAGTCGACGACGAGACATGTGTGCGCAGACGGTCGCACAGGGTGCCGAGGGACCGGCACAAGCAGGACGCCAAGGATGGCATCGGGCTGCAAGTGAAGAGTCAGCCTTCAGGACGGCGTGACCGGACGGAGAGTCACGCGAGTAAGCCGTGGGAGCACGGACGCCGCTGTGGGAAGCGGATCGCCCAAGGGGCATTCCGGACTAGACATGTTCGGATGTCCCAGTCACAGGGGCGCGGGCAAGGCCGAACGAGCAGTAGTCGTGTGGGACAAGGCACGACGGGACAAGGCCGAGTCAGGGAACAGGACTCGAGCTGGGCGGCCGGACGCAGGCGTGGGATGCCGAGCGCGGCCGGCGTGCGCGGGCGCGCGCGCGCGAGGTGCGAGAGAGACCCTCCCCCCTATAATAGGCTTAGACGGAAAAAGCCTTGTGGGGGCAGTAGACATTGAAAAGCTGAGGAGCCACTCAGCAGGAAAGACTCGACCGGAAGCAACTGGAAGCGGACCGGCTTGGTCCAGGAGGTTCGGGAAGAGTCTGGAACATTGTAGAGACGGGCCCAGATGGTCGGGCCGAGACGGGCCGGTGCGGGCCGGGACGGGCCGATGCGGGCCGGGACGGACAGAGACGGGCCGGGCGCCCGGGATGATGGAAGAACCTTCTAGGGCCCTCCTAGAAGGATGAAGTACTTGAAGATTGTGGAGTATTCTAGATTATACTTAGTCTTGTACTTGGTAGAATACTCTAGAATGTGTTTGTAAGTCTTGTATATTGTAGACAAGTGTGGATGATTCTAGAGTTAGGTTCTAGAATTGTAATGTTGTAGATAGGTCTAGAACCCTCCAAATGAGGAGGTGGAGTAGAATGTTCTAGGTTCCTAGGAGTAGTATAAATAGGCTTGAGGTTGGCTCATTTGCACCCAACCCTCAAAGACTCAACATTCTTGTATTGTGAAGTGTTTGTGAAATAGTGAAGTTTTCTCTCAACTCCCAAGTGTTTAAACCCCTTCTTACACACTTAGCAACCAAGTGAGTAAGGCTTACTAGCTAGATCGAGGCAATTCTAGTCTAGTGCCGCACGGGTCCGAAGAGCTTTCGAGTGCTCAAACCCAACCCCGTGACAGCGCGCTACGCTCGGCGTAGCGTGCACTACCTGCCGATCCTTCCTGATTCCAGAACCCTAGAAACCCCACTGTCCGGCCCGATAGCGTGCGTTGGTCGACCAGGCTAGCGTGCGCTACACCTGCCGGTTAGCGCGCGCAGCCTTCCGGCAGTAGCGTGCGCTACGCCGGTTCCTGCCGCATCTGTCCGGCCGGTGCCCGCAATCGTCCGGCCAGTACCCGACCACCAGGGCTCGACGGCCCGATTTCCGAAAACTTACGAAACGAACACGACGAAAAGTTCGCGGACAACATCAACGGCCCGAAATGAAAACATAATACCATAATTAATCATACGCGACCAAGAAACGGGTCGAGACAACAATTCCAGATACGGATACCCGTAACTTTCAAGAAATTACAAAATGGCCCAAAACGCCCGAAAATCACGATACGTGATCGAATAACCAAACTGAAGTTGACAACACGTATAACAAAGTTAAACGAACTTACGGGAAACTCGAAACAGCAGTTTCGACCGAGATTCGCAAGAATCGAACTCAAGTGCGGAAAAGTCGCTAAAAAGCACGGAACTCAACAAAACGACACCGAAACGAACTCGGATGTCAAAAAGTGTAGAATTAATCATTCTCAGAATAATGAAACGGTCATGAGCGAGTCATCAAAATAGACTTCCGCTGAAAAAAAAGAAGAAAAAAAAAGAAATTACCGGAAATCGAAAATTGCGGATATTACATTCTACCCTCCTTAAAAGAAGTTTCGTCCCGAAACTTAAAACAAGTAGGGAGAAGCAATATCCCACCAAGAAAACTCAACGAGATATCTAAGAAACGCGTAACTAACGCCCAACGGCGAAACGTTACAAACAACACAACGGAATATATGGTGTGAAAACACGCTCCACGACGACCAACACAACGTCGCCGTTAGGGATATAATAAAACCAACAGATGACAAGCGTCATCAAACGGATAATATAGTCAAGTCAATTATCCGAACAATCACAAAACACAACGAACGAAAATCGATAAGATTGACCGACCCAACGGTACATCAATCAAAACGCGAGTCAATCGCTGAATAAATACGGAATTCCACCGCCCAAGGGTTGGAAGATCGAAAGCGAGACTAATTTCCCGAACTTGAGGGAATTAGGAAGGAGCCTGAACGCTCAACAATCACGAAATGAGAACAAAAACCGAACAAACAAACGATCGAGACAACAAAAATCGAACAATCATGTCCGAAACACGAAGGATAATAAAATTCAAACAACAACTCCAAGGATGATCTGGTGAGAACTACAAGACATGCATTCCCATAAGATCCACAGGAAAGGGAATAGCGATTGAAAAGTCACAACGACAAATGAGTTATTCCGAAACAATACCACACTCGTTCGATCAACAAAAGCAAGGGGCAGGACAAGCTCACAAATGTCAACAAACATAAATGAGTCGACAAAGTAGAATATACAGAAGTTCAAAATCCGATCCACTTCGAATAAAAGAACTAGTAGAACCAAATGATGTCACTTCCGAATAAGGTTCACAAGAATCGAACCGAACTCGGAAAAGTCACAGCGATACCAGATCGACCCAAAACAAGATCACAGTTCATTCGAACGATGAAACTAAAATACAGAACAAGTTCAGAAGGTATCAACGAACACGAGCGAGTCGATAAACTTGAGAAACAGGGAATGCAGAGGCCAAAAATAATACGGGTAATATATTCGACCTCTTCAAAAAGAAGTGTCGTCCCCAAAACTCACAATAATGAAACCAAGGTGACGACACAACAAGCACCCGACAAAAACATCCTTCGAAGGCTTCTCAAAGACGATTCTGATAACTGTGCTGAAGCGCGAACTCCGAAAGTCTCGGTAGCCAAATCGAAAATCTGAATTCGGTGTCCCTCGAGTCCACACTCGAAATGTGTTACTGACGAGAAGGACAAAAATGCACGTACATTCCCCCGACACATCACGGTTGAAATGCCTCGGCTCGGCATACCGAAAATACAAATGCTAGGTACAATGGAACATAACATCACAAAACAACAAACCGGATATGCCAACTCAGCGCAACAAAGAATCATAACACATATCATACACAACGATTACCATCGTAAAGTAATACACACAAACACTACAACAACGACGGTATCGTTCGGCGACCTCAACGACCCGAACGATAACCAACACATAATTACAACCATCATGAAACAATCACACATGTACGCAAACGTACAAACTCAAGTTTTAACAACTCACACAGGTGCGATAATACGCAAGCCCCCACGAAATGACAACATTAAAGATCGTCATCCCACCTTCCCCGACCACAAGCAGGAAATGATGGGTTTTAAAAACGAAAACCACCTTATGAAAACAGTTTGGAAACACCAGTTGATCTTGAGTATCATTTTACAAAAAGTTGAACAAAATCATTGTCGAGACTTTGAAAACCATCTTGCGTTTGATAAAACGAGGACACTTTCCTTTTTGTGAAAACTTTCAGAAATATCCGACCCTCGGGTCTAAGTATAAGTGTTTCTAAAACATTGAAAATATCTCAAAATATTTTGGTCCTCGAGGTAGAAGAATTTGGAAACATATTGTGGCACCTTGGAAGTACCACGAGAAAACGATTCATTTTAAAAGTACGTCTCGAAATTTATTTTCTAAGATACTCAAGGTTTTCAAAAATAATTCAATGGGCTAGAATGCCCAAAAATACTCATGTAACAATATTCGTTTAAACATATTACAATATATGCATCAAATCGCACAAAGTCAGGACAATACGTGTGCATTCTGGGAAGGCAAACAGTCAATTATCACAGTCAAAAAGACACAATTAATGACAACACTCCTCATACAAACGAAACAAGAGAATCACACGAACGCATCACGAAACCAAGAATCTACATGAAGGTTCCATCACTTAACACAAAATCAAACAAATAGCTCGTGTCACACGAGGCACAACACAAAGAAGGGAGACTTGCAGCCACAGGTCGCACGAAGATGATGATCGCCCCACGATACTAATCACGACCAACAAACTCAGACGACGCGTCGCGACACGACTCAGTCAGATAAAATCCGACGAGACAAAACTCAACAGACACCACTGACCCGACAGCCTAGGTTTCCACAACCTAAGCTCCGATACCATTCTGTAACACCCCCAATCCGCTCAGGGATATTACACGCCGTAGAACCTTTCCTCAAGGATCTACCAGGCTGGTAACGACATATAACAATTCAACCATGCCTTTAAGGCTAAAATGACTCAGTAGACCGATTTGGTCTTTCAACAAATACATACAACTCAAATACAACTCATGCCCACGCAGGGGTCAAAATACAACCACACCCGTACAACGGGAAAATATACTGCAGCGGAAAAGAAAATACAACTAGACCAATACAACAGCAACGGATCCTCGTGTGATTAGTATCGTTCATCTTTCATCATCCTTCGTGCCGACCCTGTGCTATGCTCCCAAAACCTGAATGCAAAAATAGACATCCACCCCCCGAATACTCGGGGGTTAGTAAAACTCCACTGTTTCGCTAGTGCAAGTACAAGTGCAAAAATACGAGCCATACAATTCACATTCCACGAATAACAATAACCAGGAATCATCAAAGATCCAAACGTAATGAAAAGTACTTCCCGAGGCAAGAGTTTGGGTAAAACATTCCGAAACCGAAAGACCACAATTAAAGGGAACAATTTGTAAAACAGTTTAAAATGCCATCGAGAGTTTTAATAGAAAACAATTTAGGATTATCAAATCCTAATCTTTCCAAAATCAACAGGGTCACAGCCCAAAGGTTTTGTTTTCGCAATTAGAAAACCAACAGCAATACACAAGGTTAAAACCCATGTCACGTGTCTTCGGCGGACATAACATCAATACAATATAATCGCCCAAGATACGTAAACCTTGGTCACCAAAAATACAACATCAACTCGTGAATCCAGGGCTATACCATTGGATTCCCTTCGTGGCCCCGTCGGACCCTCCCAAGGTGAGTAGAATGCGTTTTCGAAATCATATACACCAATTCGTGAAGTTTTACTCGTGAATCTAGGTCTATACCATTGGAATTCCCTCCGTGGCCCCGTCGAACCCTCCCGAGGAGAGCAAATACATTCACAAAACAAACAACCGCACTCGTGAATCCAGGGCTATACCATTGGAATTCCCTCCGTGATCCCGTCGGACCCTCCCGAGGTGAGCGAAATACATTCACACAATTAACATGTCACAACAAGGATATTCATACAATCCACCAAAGGCAACAAACACAAAGCACGACATAATCGTCAAATCACAATGCACCAAAAATGAGATAATATATGCACACACGCATTATCAAGCGCAACATCAACACCAAACATATCCATAGTATTCACATAGTCACTTACAACCCACACAATTTACAAAACACACGCGTTTTGAAAGTGAGCCTTTAACGAGGCTAGTCGAATCTTTTGAAAAACCCGTTTCAAACCAACACAGACACATACCAAGACGATCACCAATCATCATATCCACAAAACAAGAAATGTATGGACAAGGTACTTGCCTCGAATAAGAACAACGCGAAGAACCGACAGAAGTAGGTTGACACGAACCGACTACGAACCCGCCGACTCCACCGATCGCCAACTCGCGTTCATAAACTACGAAGGACAATAAAAAAAATGAAATGAATTCCCTAACACGACTTAAAGCCGTTGAATTCAAAGAACAAATGACGAAGGTTCAAGGATTTCCCCCAAAACGGCCAAGAACACGATTCGTCCCGTCAAAACCCAAAAACGTAATTCCAAGTTGAAATATGGATATACAATCCATAGAATATGTTTAACAACATCATTTAACCATAATCGATCCATCGAAAACGGATGAAAAACGAGATCGGGGACAAATCCCCCAAAAAGTCAATTCGAAGGAAATCAAGAAATATACTTCGATTCGACGAAGAACAATGGATTAAATGATGTTAAACACGAGAATACTACCAATATTAATTATACCCATCATGAATTAATCAACAACACGGAACAAATCGGACAAAAATGCAAAACCCCCCAAATTCACGGAATTAGGGTTCTAAGGAAGATTACCTTGATTCGCTGGATCAAAGGATGATAACGGATGATTGATTGATGTTATGAACTCAAGAACTTCATGGATTTGTTGTTAAACAACATGGCTTCGTCGCCCATTAATCGCCAGCCGCGGACGGAGAAGGAAGGAAATGAAAAACGAAGGGAAAAGTGGCTGGTCTGTCATATATATACTGGGCCGGAACTAGCGTGCGCTAGCCTTCCCGGACTAGCGTGCGCTATCGGCCAAGACTGCCGAGCACTCTCGCCATGTCCCGCATGACCCGCACCACCGACCACCGCCGACCATGACTGCCCGCCCGACTCCCGCTAGCGTGCGCTACGGCCGAAGCTCGCGCGCGCTTAGCCGACTGGCCCGGTAGCCTCGGATCGACGCCGCCAGTGTAACGACGCTAGCCGGCCGACGGCGGCGCTACGCTGTCGACTAGCGCGCGCTTACGCCGGCGTAGCGTGCGCTACTCCGCCGATCCTTCCCGATTCCGAACCCCGAAACCCCACCGTCCGGCCCGATGGCGTCGTTGGTCGACCAGCAAGCGTGGCGCTACACTGCCGGTTAGCGCGCAGCCTTCCGGCGAAGAGCGTGCGCTACACCGGTTCTCGCCAGATCTGTCCGGCCGGTGCCCGCAATCGTCCGGCCAGCCCCCCAACCGTCCGGCCAAGACCACCACTGTGGCTCGACGACCCGATTTCCAAAACGCATTTTAACGAACACGACGAAAGGTTCGCGGACAACATCAACGGCCCGAAATGAAAACAGAATACCATAATTAATCATACGCGACCAAGAAACGGGTCGAGACAACAATTCCAGATACGGATACCCGTAACTTTCAAGAAATTACAAAATGGCCCAAAACGCCCGAAAATCACGATACGTGATCGAATAACCAAACAGAAGTTCACAACACGAATAACAAAGTAAAACGAACTTACGGAAACTCGAAGCAAAGTTGACCGAGATTCGCAAGAATCGAACTCAAGTGCGGAAAAGTCGCTAAAAAGCACGGAACTCAACAAAACGACACCGAAACGAACTCGGATGTCAAAAAGTGTAGAATTAATCATTCTCAGAATAATGAAACGGTCATGAGCGAGTCATCAAAACGGACTTCCGCTGAAAAAAAAGAAAAAAAAAAAGAAATTACCGGAAATCGAAAATTGCGGATATTACAGGATCCCTTCCGTTCGTTGTCTTCTTCTGGGTCCGAGCCTCCTGGTCGAACCGTGTTCTTCGGAGTATTTGGTAGCGGTTATTAAGGCAAGTATTTTACTATTTGAATTGTGTCTTGTGAATAGGGATGTTGTGTTATGGCTATGATGAATTGATTTATCCTAGTGAATATGCTTCGTATGAATTGAACTTTTATGAACGATTGACGGTAACGATGATACCTTCACTTAGTTAACATTTTGGAATCGCGTTGGATGTGCAAATCATCTAAGTTTGTGCCGGGCATGGTTGGTCATTGTTGAGTTGTTGTGATGATTATGATGTGTGTGTTGTCTTGGTTTACATACTTGATTATGCACCTCAGTGTAATATGGAATGGCTTGACATTTGATGATTATGAATTGTGTCGTGTCGATGTGTGTGTTCCAGGTAGGGTCTGACGAGGCCTCTGGAGTTCGGTACATGATGTATACGAACAAGGTGTTTGATCCAGGTATGGTCTGACGAGGCCTCTGGAGTCCGGTACATGACGTGTACGGACAAGGTGTGTGATCCAGGTAGGGTCTGACGAGGCCTCTGGAGTTCGGTACATGATGTGTACGAACGATGTTTGTGATCCAGGTAGGGCCTGACGAGGTCTCTGGAGTTCGGTACATGATATGTACGAACGATGTTGTGGCCGGGTAGGGTCCGTCGAGGCCTCCGGAGTTCGGTACATGATGTGTACGAACAGCGTGTGCGGTCCGGGTAAGGTCCGTCGAGGCCTTCGGAGTTCGGTACATGATGTGTACGAACAATGATCGTGCTATAGTGCTTGTTTGGGTAACCTTTTAAATATGGGTCTCGGACTCATAATGATATTTTATCTAGTGTGTTTTGAATCAAGAATCGGGCCAAGGCCCTAATGTTTTCGAAAAGGTTTTGTAAATTGGGACCCGAGGTCCAAAAGAATTTCTGCTTTAAAAATCCCCGAGATGATGTGTTCCTTTTCAAATATCTCTTGCTTGAGTTCGAAATTCTAAAACTTCTCGGGAACATTTTGATAGTAGATTTCCGTATTAAAATTGTAGTTGCTATTTACTTGTTGCATTTCGTATCGTATTATACTTGCACTAGTAAAACAGTGGAGTTTTACTAACCCCCGTGTAATCGGGGGGTGGATGTCTGTTTTGCGTCCAGGTACATGCAGGTTCAGGGGAGCAGTCACAGGATTGGCACAAGAGGATGACGAGCTGCGATACTAATCAAGAGTCGAGAGTTGGTGGAGTTTGGTTGTATTGTTAGAGTTGATTCAGTCTTCCGCTGTATTGTGTTTCGACCCCTGTGTGGGTAATGTTGTTAGTCAGTTCTGTTGATAAAGTTGTGTGACCTCATCGATCTGTGTGTGTTTATGTGTAAGTGACTTTAACGGTCTGTATTATTATATTGTTTGACCCTGGCCAGACAAGCATTTGGTTGTTTATGGATGTTTAGCCTGATAGATCCTTGTGGAAAGGGTCTACGGCGTGTAATATTCCTATATGGTTTTGGGGGTGTTACATTTATGGTATCGGAGCTTAGGTTGCGGAAACCTAGGCTGTCGGGTCGAGCCAAGTCGTGATTTGTTGAGTAATGTGTTGTCTTGTTGTTCGAGTCGTCAGGTGATAAGTTGAGTTATGCGTAGTCACAACGCGTTGGATATGTTGTCGGATGAGATTAGTATCGTGGGTGACCGTCATCTCCGTGCGGCCTGTGGACGTAAGTCTCCTCTTTTATGCATAATATCTGTGTTCATGATTTCATTTATGTGTGATATTTGTGGTGCATAATTTAATTTACATAGTATTGTGTAATGAAGTTGTATTTGATACTTGGATACGCTGTACGTGTATAGAAATGGATGTATTGATGTTTGGCCCTTGAACCACCATGTGGGTTGGTATGGTGTAAAAGTTGTGAACCTTGATGGGGTTCACGATAGAGTTTGCGAGAGACTCCGATGAATGGTTTTGTTGCATATTTAAACGTGATGCCATGAGATGTATGTGATTGAATTGGCGACCCTGTTTGCCATTTGGGCATGTGGTTTTAATGTCGACTATTTTGGATTGTTGTAATTATGCCCGCTAAGGGTAGCTTTGAAAACGTTTTTCCTGAAAGACTACTGATTTGAGCATTTTTGTGGAAATCAAAATTTTTGGAAAAATCTTGTTTTGCAAAACGACCATAATTTTAGGAATTTAAATGTTGTGTGTTTGTGTGTTGGGGGCTACTGTGACAATTTTGCAGTCCTGCAGCTAGATGTTACGGCCGTAAGATGTTTTTCATTACGTCCGTAAGCTCAGAGTTGTTACGGCTGTAAACTGCATGTTGTTACGGCCGTAAACTTTTGACTGACCCGGTAGTAATTGTAACACCCCAAACTAGGCGGATATTACAGTGCCGTGGACCCCCGACTGGGACCCACCAGGCGAGTGAAAATGAATGTAATACACAGGATAAATGTAGTACCGAACCACATTACATCATTAATTACTCCGATGAGGAGTTTCATGCAACACACCCAAGATAATACAGAATACATGTATATTTTATATGAAGATAAAACATACGACACTGAATAAAATGAGTATTCAAACAGAAGTCTGCAGCGGAAATAAAATAAGGAAAACACGAGTGAATGGAAAGGACTGGGCCTCCCTACTAGTATCACTGGGACTCCTCGCCGTCAACGTTCTCTTCCCGTGCCTTAGCCTTGCCACGACCTGAAAAACAAAATATTTTATACCCTAAAGGACTTAACTTGTGAAACCAAGTAACTTTATGATACTTACATTTTATACCCTAATCTTATAATATTTGCTCTATAAACCCTGAACTTATATAATTATCATTATGAACCTTAAACTATTAATATTGTCACGTTTGATACCTTAAATTGATTAAATGATAACTTTGGATATTAATGACTAATGTTCTAAATCTAGAAACCTTCTAAATATGGAAACTTACAATTTATAGAAGTATACTAAAATAAGTAACCTAATTCAAATTGAGCTTAAAGTAATACTTGTTATTTAATTCGTATAGGTTCCGTGAAGCGGGAGTGATCCATCTCGTGTGACCTTTCTTTCCTTTTGCTTGCTTTGAATAAGGTAGAGATATTTTGACCTTATCCCTTAAGGTTTCTCATGATTCGTTCACAACGGTTTGATATTAGTTTTGATTATGATGCCTTTGATCTGAGCCTTCTTATTATGGCTTTCTTAGTTGATCTATGCCTTTGCTATGCTCCCTTGGATTTGTAAACCTTTGATTATGAACATTTGATATGAACCTTGATATGAACTTTGATATGATATGACATTTGAACCCTTCAGTTTGATACCCGAGCCAAGTTCGTTTCCTAGCCATGAAGGTAACATGGCCGTGTCATTGATGCACTAATGGCACGACTCTAGTGTGGTTGAGTGATGTTCCACACTATCCCATTTTGTTATGATATGCACACTTTATATTTGTTATGGCCAATACGATTGTTCGGGGGCGTATGGATGCATCCTAGGTTCGATTTGTATTTGATTGGATATGACATGATTATGATATGATATGTTCGGTGATTGATGCTTGTGTGCAATACACGTCTTTCACATGTTCGGGAGTTAGCTACTCCATGGTTACTATGATATTGATTTGATTTGTGTTCGGGCTCGTGGTAGATTACTGACCTTCCCTTAGTTTTGATATCCATTTGTTTATACCTCATGCTTTTTCCAATGCACCCTACTTTATAAGTTCGTTCCTTATCTTTTGGTTTCGTTTATATATGTCTGTTCACTGGGCTTTTTAAGCTCAGCTGCATTTTCCTTTTCCTGGCAGGTATCTAAGCTAGGAGCTGGGGTTGCTTTGGGGTTGAGAGTTGAGCTTGTGGAGACTTTACTCTAGTCATCTTAGATTTATTTTGCTATTGTTAGGACATTGTTTAGACTTGGATGATTTGTTATTCATCCCTTTGGAGTATTTCTTTTCGTTGAACTTATGTTTTGGTTCAAGTCTTTTCGACTTAACTCCTTTTGATTATTTATGTTTAAGACTTCCGCTGTTCATTATGTTCATTATGTATGCTTTGATATGTCACCATAATGTCATGCTTCTACCCTCGTCGGGTTGGGGTGTTTCAATTATGGTATCGTAGCCTTAGGTTCGACCTGTAGAGCTTAGGCTATGACCTGTGAGGATTTGGGTAGACATTAGGTTTCCCTTCTGCGTATTTTCCTTTCATACTTCATATTTACTTGACCTTACTAATAGTTTTGATGATCATTCAGATGGTGAATACGCGTAGAAATCCTAATGGGGATGATATCCCTGACTTCGAGGCTATGATAGCCGCTGCTTTGGATAATGCTCTCCCGAATCTCTCTGCTGAATTGAGGACCAGAATCGTCGATGACATCATAAATGGTGCTGGTTCGTCGGGTGGCGGTGCTCCACCTATCGGGATGCATGGTTGGATTGAAAAGTTCACTAATCTTAAGCCTCTTTCTTTCCGATCTGCTACCACCCCCACAGAGGCAGAAGATTGGATCACACATATGGAGAAGTTGTTCAAGGTCTTGGGTTGTGGTGATGAATTCAAGACGTGTTTGGCTACCTTCAAGTTGGAAGGTGATGCATTGAATTGGTGGAAGGCGTATGTTCTAGCTAAGGGAGAGAATTTTGCTGACACTTATGCGTGGAATACTTTACGTGACATCTTCTATAAGCAGTACTTTCCTTTCTCCGAGCAGCAAAGGTATGAGCGCGAGTATGGGGCTATTCATCAGTTGGATCGGGAATCGTATGGAGAGTATATGCAGAGGTTTCTGAGGTTAGCTAGTTTTGTTGGACCGATTGCGGGTGATGCTCATAGGCAGGCTAGGCACTTTAAGTGGGGGCTGAAGAAGTGGATATTAAACCGGATCGTGAATACTGATTACACCGATGTTGCACTAGTAGCGGACGCGGCCCGCAATATTGAGTTACTTCATACTGATAGGGGTTCGAACAAGAGGGACAAGGATGGTGATCGTATTAACTATAGGGGTCGTCAGGACCAGGGTGTTGAGCACAGGGGTAGCCAGGATCGGGTTTTGATCAGAGGCGACAAGAGTACAGGGGTCAGGATCAGAGGGTTACTGGTAGGAATAGGAGTGACCGTCAGGGTCATGGTAACAACAACCAGCGTCAGTACAGGGATCAGTCGACTCGGGGTTCTCAGCAGGGTCGTTCTTCAGGTTCTTCGGGTCAGAGGAGGCCTACTGAGACCTTATCTCCTCCACCTCTCTGTGCTACTTGCGGAAAGCCTCACCCGGGCATTTGTCACAAAGCTACTGGAGGATGTTTCACTTGCGGGTCCACTAATCACAAGGTGAGAGATTGTCCCTAGGAGAAACGGATTACATCAGTGAACTCCGCTAAGCCAGCTCCTACTATGGGTTGTGTTTATGCTACGACGCGTGATCAGGCAGCAAACTTATCAGGTACTATTACCGGCATTCTTTACATTAGTGATCATACAGTTTTTGCATTATTTGATACCAGTGCCACACACTCCATTATATCTGTTGCATTTGCCAAGAAACTTAATATGACCCCAACACCACTAACAAATCGTATATCCATCTCAACACCGATGAAAAACCATGTACTCATTGAACATGAATATGTGAATTGTCCCTTATGGTTTGATGACCGCATTCGTCTGGCGAATTTTCTCCCTATTGATATGATCGATTTTGATGTGATTTTGGGCATGGATTGGTTGGATTCTCATAGAGCTACCATTGATTTCCATGCCAGAAATGTGATCTTCGGCGACTTGCATCAGGATGATTTTATTTATCATGGTTCTCAACCTCTTAAATCTGCTAAAATTATTTCTGCTATGAAGGCACGAACTTTGATTTCCCAAAGTTGCCAAGGTTTTCTAGCTTCTATTAGAGATACATCTTTGAAGAGTCCTAGTATTGAAAATGTTCCTGTGGTACGAGAGTTTCCCGATGTTTTCCCTGATGAACTTCCTAGTATACCTCCTGCTAGGGAAGTTGAGTTTGGCATTGAGTTGATCCCAGGTGCTGAACCTATTTCCAAAGCTCCGTACCGTATGGCGCCCTTAGAGTTGAAGGTGTTGAAGGAACAGTTGCAGGAACTCTTGGAGAATGGTTTCATCCGACCCAGTATTTCTCCTTGGGGTGCACCTGTTTTGTTCGTTAAGAAGAAGGATGGAAGTATGCGACTGTGTATCGACTATCGTGAGCTTAACCGTATCACTATTCGTAATCGTTATCCTCTTCCGCGTATCGATAATTTGTTTGATCAATTGCATGGGGATAAGTTTTTTTCGAAAATCGATTTGAGGTCCGGTTATCACCAATTACTTGTGAGGGAGCAAGATGTTCCTAAGACCGCGTTCCGTACCCGATATGGTCACTACGAGTTTTTGGTTATGCCCTTCAGTTTGACAAATGGTCCCGCTATATTTATGGATCTTATGAATTGTATTCCACAAGTATCTCGACAAGTTCGTTATTTTTTTCATCGACGACATCCTTGTTTATTCCAAGACTGAAGGAGATCATGAGCAACATCTCTGGATTGTTTTGGAGACTCTTCAGCAGCAGAAGTTGTATGCTAAGTTGTCGAAGTGTGAGTTTTGGCTAAAGCAAGTTGCATTCCTTGGTCATATTGTATCCACAGATGGCATCACCATGGATCCATCTAAGGTTGAGGCTATCACCAAGTGGCCGAGACCTACTACTGTGACTGAGGTTAGGAGTTTTCTGGGACTTGCTGGCTACTATCGACGTTTTGTTGAGGGTTTCTCACGGTTGGCGTTACCTTTGATGCAACTGATGAGGAAGGGTGAGAAGTTTATTTGGATGGAGGAACGCGAGCAGAGTTTTGAAGAGTTGAAATAGAGATTAGTGTCGGCTCCTATTTTGACTCTTCCATCTGGTTCTGGGGGCTATCAGATTTATAGTGACGCGTCGAAGAAGGGTTTAGGCTGTGTCCTTATGCAGCACGGTAAGGTGATGGCTTATACTTCGAGGCAATTAAAGCCTTATGAAGAGAATTATCCTACTCATGATCTAGAGTTGGCTGCGGTGGTTTTTGCTTTGAATATTTGGAGACACTACTTGTATGGCGAATCGTGTGATATCTTTACTGACCACAAGAGTCAAAGTATATCTTCACCCAGAAGGAACTTAACATGAGACAAACAAGGTGGTTGGAACTCCTTAAGGATTATGATATGAATATTCAATACCATCCGGGCAAGGCGAATGTTGTTACCGATGCGCTTAGCCGGAAGTCTGGTATGATTGCTAGTTTAGAGATTGAGCCAAGGGTTCTTCATGATTTAGAAATTTTGGATGTTGAACTTTGTGTACGAGGTTATGACGGATATTGGGCTAGTATGAAGATAGAATCCAATCTTATACTACGGATTAAGGAAGCTCAAAAGGATGATGTTGAGCTTTGGGATGTAGTTCAGAATGTTTAGGAGGGTAAGCAGTCGGAGTTCAGGGTAGATGGCTCTGGTGTGGTATGGTTTGAAATCGACTTTGTATTCCTAATGATCCTGATTTGCGTGAGGCTGTGTTGTCAGAGGCCCATAGTTCCCCATTCACTATCCATACTGGTTCTACCAAGATGTACAGGGATCTTAAGCAACACTTTTGGTGGAACGGCATGAAACAGGATGTGGCCCTGTATGTTGCTAGATATATGGACTTTGTTACTAGTTTGCCTCTTACTCGGAAAAGGCATAATGCAATTTGGGTAGTCGTCGATCGTGTAACCAAATCTTCCCATTTCTTACCTATTCGTATGGATTTTTGTGTTAGTAGATTGGCGGAAATTTTTCAACAGGAGATTGCTAGACTTCATGGTACTCCGACATCTATCGTGTCAGACAGAGATCCGCGGTTTACTTCTTGTTTTTGGAAAAGCCTACATAAAGCTTGGGGTACATGTCTTAAGTTTAGCACGGCTTTCCATCCACAGACAGATGGTCAGTCAGAAAGGACCATTCAGACTTTAGAAGACATGTTGAGGGCATGTGCTTTGGAGTGGACGGGAAGTTGGGACGAATACTTGTGCTTGGTGGAGTTTGCTTATAATAATAGTTGGCATGCTAGCATCAAGGCAGCACCGTATGAGCTTTTATATGGGAGGAAATGTAGAGAACCTATTTGTTGGGACGAGGTAGGTGAACGTGTGATCGAGGGGCCGGAACTTATTGAGATCACTAATGAGAAAGTGGTTGTAGCCAAGGAGAAGCTGAAAGAGGCTCGCACTCGACAGAAGAGTTATGCTGATAAGCGTCGACGTGACTTGGAGTTTCAGGTTGGGGATCATGTATTTCTGAAAGTATCGCCGTTCAGAGGTGTGAAACGTTTTGGGATCAAAGGGAAGCTTAGTCCTCGATTCATTGGCCCGTTCGAGATTCTTGAACGTATTGGGGAGGTTTCTTATCGTTTGCCTCTACCTCCTCAGTTATCACATATTCATAATGTTTTCCATGTATCTCTACTGAGGGGATACAATTATCATCCTTTGCATGTGGCATCTTATCCGTTTGATCAGATTTAACCTGATATGTCTCTTCCAGAAGAACCCGAAGCTATTTTGGATCGACATGATCGAGTCATGAGAAACAAAGTCATTCCGTTTGTTAAAATTCTTTGGAAGAATCACCCAGAGCGTGAAGCTACCTGGGAACCGAGGAATCGATACGAACCAGTTATCCTCATTTCTTGTTATAGTCTGGTATGTCTTCACTCCGTTTCCATTTTAATTTTCGAGGACGAAAATTTTCTTTTAGAGGGGAAGAATTGTAATACCCGAAAATTTTAAACTTATTAAATACCTAAAATACCCTCTAATTTGAAACTTTTGGAAGACGATTAAATAACCTAAAACATTTAATTATATTTAACCTAAGCATTATAAATACTAATTCTTGAACATTTCACAACTTTACTAACCATTAAGACTTATGATAATTAAAAGTTACAAGTATATACATGTGTATTAAATTCACACGCTTAATATTTCCTTTTGGGCCGAGTATATGGAGTTGAATTCAAGTGATCATAATATAACAAGTCCAAGTCCATTATTGAAACTAAATAAGGAATGAGATATCAATCCCATATGTCACGTTACCAATATTCTCTCATCACGGCATTCCTTGATTTTTGCCCTCTTCTCATCACACGTTTCCCTCCTCTCTTCTCATCACATGTTAAATACACATATAACACACACAAAGCAAAACCCTAAGAATACATATACAACACATCGGCTGCTACCACTCTTCTTGGTTCTTCTCGTTCAAAAAGCAAAGGCTGCAGGGGTGTCTTGATTGTGGTCTAAGTTTCCGTTGGAATTTGCTTGTGTTCGGCTCGTTTGTAGGCTGGTATTCGATCTTGTTTTGTCTCTCCTTCGTGTCACGCTGCAAGGGTAACAAATACAAACCTTGTTCAATTCCTCTTCCTTTTCTTATTTGATCATGTAGTAGGGTAAAAAGAATTAGGGTTTATGTGGGTGTTTTGATTGGGACAGTTTTGATAGTCGAACTTTTATGCATCACACAATGAGTTTCATAAATGTTCTATTCGGGATTTTAGCTTTAAAACTCAGTTTAGGGTCTTAGTAGAGTATTCCAATTAGTTTGGATGGATTTGAGTTTGATTTAGTCCGATTTTTAAATTTTATAAGACGATATGTCAAAACTGTGTTTACAGAATATTAGAGTCGTTTTGAGTAGAGTGAATCTTGATGATACCCAAGTGTTTTTCTGAGTTTCTTGAGTCTAAAACTAAGTTTAAAGATTTACTAACTGATCCAATTGGTTTGGAGTGATTTCGAGTTGTTTTGGTCGTGTTTTTGATTTTTGTGTGTTTAAGTATTGAATTTGAGATTCGGGAGTCTAAAATTATTCCACTTTGTCGATTTTTTATTCAAAAAATATAATAAGTTGCCATGACACTCTCCAGTATGTAACTTCTGTATGATTAGTAATACTATGAATTTTTGGGAATTTTTTCTGGATGTTTTGGTAGATCGTTGAGGCGAATACTTTTTGGGTACAATTGCAGGTCGGTTTTCTGAATAGTCCGAGTTTGAGTATTTTTCGTGTAGGGTTAAACTAACTAATAAATTCTGGGAAAATTCGTGTGGGTTCTAAAGAAATTTACGTACCTGTGTGAATCTTTGTGAAGTTTAATTCTGAGTTCTGATGTGGTTCAAAAATTCGTCAAGTTGTGACCTGTTCATAGTTAAAAGGTGACAAAAGGTTAAAAAGCTAAATAAGAGTTATGTGTGTATTATTAAACTTACGGGTTGAACTTATCATTTTCTAAACTAAAGGGCTTAACTTGTGAAACCAAGTAACTTTATGATACTTATATTTTATACCCTAATCTTACAATATTTGCACTATAAACCCTAAACTTATATAATTATCATTATGAACCTTAAACTATTAATATTGTCACGTTTGATATCTTAAATTGATTAAATGATAACTTTGGATATTAATGACTAATGTTCTAAATTTGGAAACCTTCTAAATATGGAAATTTACAATTTATAGAAGTATACTAAAATGAGTAACCTGTAACACCCCCAATCTGCTCAGGGATATTACACGCCGCAGAACCTTTCGTCAAGGATCTACCAGGCTGGTAACAACAAACGAACAACTCGACGATGCCTTTAAGGCTACAATAACTCAGTAGACCGACTTGGTCTTTCAATAAATACATACAACTCAAACACATTACTTGCCCACGCAGGGGTCGAATACAACATACTCCCGTACAACGGGGAAAGAATACTGCAGCGGAAAATAAAATACAACTGAACCAATACGACATCAACAGGTCCTCGTGTAATTAGTATCGTTCATCTTTCATCATCCTTCATGCCGACCCTGTGTTATGCTCCAAAACCTGAATGCAATATAGACATCCACCCCCGATTACTCGGGGGTTAGCAAAATTCCACTATTTTGCTAGTGCAAGTACAAAGTGCAAATACGAGCCATATAATTCAAGTTCCAAGAATAAAAATAATCGGGAATCCTTAAATATTCAAATACAACGAAACGAATACTTCCCGAGGCAAGAGTTTGAGTAAAACTTTCTACATCCGAAAGATCACAAATAACGAGAATGGTTTGCAAACGGTTTAAAATGTCCTCGTGAGTTTTAAATGAAAACGACTTAGGATTATCAAATCCTTATCTTTCCAAAAATCAACAGGGGTCACAGCCCAACAGTTTTGTTTTCGCAAATAGAAAACCACTAACAATTCACAGGGTCAGAACCCACATCACGTGTCCTCGACGGACATAAAATCAACACAACGTAATCACGCACAAGCATCGCCTAGGACCGGGACGAATCCACAAATCCCACTCGAGGCCTCTAAGGACCCTCCCGAGCTAGCCACATTCATGTAACAAATCAAGCACACGCGTCGCCTAGGACCGGGACGAAGCCACGAATCCCACTCGAGGCCTCGAAGGACCCTTCCGAGCTGGCTAGCGAAACAAATCACACACAAATGACAACCAAATCACAACCATAAGTTATCCCGGCATCGGGCTAACAAGACACGAACCTCGGAGTCCCCGCAAGACATACCCAATGATAACCCCACTAGTTATCCCAGCATCGGGCTAACAAGCCACGAACCTCAGAGTCCCCGCAAGACATACCCGATTGGATAATCCATGACACATACATCACAACTAAATCACAACCATAAGCTATCCCGGCATCGGGCTAACAAGCCAGGAACCTCGGAGTCCCTGCAAGACATACCCGATGATAACCCCACTAGTTATCTCGGCATCGGGCTAACAAGCCACGAACCTCGGAGTCCCCACAAGACATACCCGATTGGATAACCCTACGGTCTCGCCCGACCCATACTAGCAAGTATGGATCCCGGAGATTCAACAATCCTACCCGAAGGCACATCACTTATAACAAGCACATAACAATAATCGATTATCAAGCCAAACAACATTAAGCATCGCAACCTCCTTTCAAAGGAGTAACAACTAGCATCACCTCATGTCCAAAACGCAATACACTGAAATGAAGCCATATACGTACACACACATTATTAAGCACCACATAAAATCCAAACATATGCAAAGGATCCACGTAGTCACTTACGACCCACACAATTACAGAACACACGCATTTTGAAAGAGAGCCTTTAACAAGGCTAGCCGAATCATTTGAAAATAATTTTCAAATGATCAAACAAACACATTTAGACGATCACCAATTATCATATCCACAAAACAATAATTATATGGACAAGGTACTTGCCTCGATACCACGAGCACAGAACCACGAACGGACACGGCTCAACCGGGAAGCTTCGGAACGCCCGACGACGACGAACGGAAAGGTTCAACACGGTTTCTTCGCAAGAAACTCGACCCTAACATCATATAATCTATAAATCAATGATCATACGAGGGAGAATAATCGTAGAACGTCCGAAAACCCCTCTAAGACATTCTACCGGACACCTTCAAGGCGTCGATCAAGAACTCGACCAAAACAACGAATCGATACGATCCAACCATGGAATAACAAGGTAAATGATATAATACATCTAAATAATCATTAATCCATCACAATCCTACGTTAAATCGGATTAAACGGACGAAATCAACCAAAAAACCCAAATTCCCCAAAACTAGATTATCAAGAAATCTAACATGATTCGCTCGATCAAAGGATGTTATAGGATGGATGATTAATGATATAAACTCCAAGACTTCATGGATTGATTTTCCAACAACATCTCTCCATGATAACCACACCTCCAGCCGCGGAAGAGAAGGAAAAGAATGAGAAAATTGTGAAAAACCCGTCTGTAGGGCCTTAAATAGGCTGCTTGCCGGCCGCCTTACGTACGTAACCGGCCATGGCCGACTCACCGCCTAGAAATGTCGGTAGCATTACGTACGTAACCGGCCAAGGCTTACGTACGTAACTGGCCTTACGTACGTAACTGCCGAGCACTACTGGCCGTAACTCGGCCTCGGCCCAGACTGCCCGGTCATGACTCGGCCAGGACCAACTTCGACGGCCCGGACGACCCCGAAACCCGAACCTGAATACGAATCGAAGAAACGGTTACGAAGTACTCGCAAATACGAATTCGAGTACTAATAGAACACACGATTCCGACCACCCGAAGGCTCGAAATTCGACAACGGAAGGTAATTACCCCAAACTTTGGGAAATTACGAAAACGGCCCAAAACGTCCGAAATACACGATACACGATCGAAACACCAAACCAAAGCTCGCAACATGAATAATAACATTAAATGAACTTACGAGAAACTCGAAACAACAGTTTCGGACGAGATTCGCAAGAATCGAACTCAAGTGCGGAAAAACCGCTTAAGAACACAAAACTCAACAAAACGATACCAAAACGAACTCGGATGACAAAAATTGCAGAATTAATCATTCTCGAAATGACGAAACGGTCATGAGCGAGTCGTCAAAACGGACTCCCGCCGAAAAAAGAAAATCACCGAAATCCGAAATTGCGGGTATTACATTCTACCCTCCTTAAAAGAAGTTTCGTCCCGAAACTTAAAACAAGTAGGGAGAAGAAATATACCACCAGCAATATTTCAATGAGATACACAATAATGCGTAACTAACGCCCAACAGCGAAACGTTACAAACAACGCAAAGGAATATACGGTGTGAAAACACGCTCCACGACGACCAACACAACGCCAACGGTAGAGACATAATAAAACCAACAAGTGACAAGCGTCATCAAACAGATAATACAATCAAGTCGATTATCCGAACAATCACAAAACACAACGAACGAAAATTAATACGATTGACCAACCCAACGGTACATAAATCAAAACGCAAGCCAATCGTTTAACAAATACGGAATTCCACCGCCCAAGGGTTGGAAGATCGAAAACGAGACTAATTTCCCGAACTTAAGGAAATTAGGAAGGAGTCTGAATGCTCAACAATCACGAAACGGGGTCAACAAAAACTGAACAATCAATGATCGAACCACAATGATCGATACAACAAAAATCAAACAATCATGTTCGAATCACGAAGAACAATAAAATTCAAACAACTCCAAGGTTCACATATCGACTCGAGATAATATATGATCCGGTGAAAACAACAGGATGTTCATTCACATAAGATCCACAGGAAAGGGAATAACAATTGAAAAGTCACAGCGATAAACGAGTTATTCCGAAACAATACCACACTCGTTCGATCAACAAAAGCAAGAGGCAGGACAAGTTCAGAAAATATCAACGAACATAAACGAGTCGACAGAGTCGAAAATACAGAAGTTCAAAATCCGATCCACTTCGAACAAAAGAACTAGTAGAACCAAAATATGTTACTTCTGAACAAGGTTCACAAGAATCGAACCGGACTCGGAAAAGTCACAGCGATAATCAGATCGACCCAAAACAATGTAATATCCGGATTAATTACCGAGTATTTCACCTGTATTTGAACCCTGTATTAGTTGGAATTGTGATATCAATAAGTGGAATATGGTATTTACCGTATTTGTATTTTCGTGCATGAGTATGGCAGCATATTACTTGTCCCATACAAATACTCAATAATACAAATTATTGAGTATGGCTGCATATTATAAGTAAAGTAATCAATTATGGAGTTGGGTGGAGGCCAGCACATGGTCCTGGATAGTTTTTAATTATTAAGTCTGGACAGCTTTGGAATCTAGCGTAGGAATTATTGAGCACAGGGGTCCAGAAACATTTTATAAAGGACAACACCTCATTTCATTTGGTTTTCATCTTCCTTCACCTGTTCTTAATTTCCTGAAAGTCCAGAGGGTTTTCCCTAACTCTTAAACACATTTAGACCACCCCTTTTGTGAACTTTGAAGATTGGGTGTCACTGGTGATTGATCATTGAAGTGGATAAACATCTTGATCTGGCAAGCAAGCAACCGGAGTTGGATTCTACTTATTGCCTCGGTGTTTTCTTCATCTTAAGGTATGTTAATACTAATTCCTACTTGGATTCGTGTTATCAAGGATATGATAGAAGTATGCTGTCAAGATATTGAGTTCCACTGATAGAATCATCCAAGCATCATCATGTTTTAGAAATTGGGATGTTTATACTTATGAATAAATCATCAGAGGTTATATCCTTCCATATAAGTTGGATTTGTTAGATGTTTTCTGGATATAATGATGATATTGGAATCTAACACATCAATCTTGGATCACCCAACTTCACCTGAGAATTTCGTATGTTCAGTTTTCTACCCAATACCCTACTGTCATCAACTAGGCGAGTCAAGTCGGCTGATCGGCGAGGTTGACTTCTGACTCGGCTGATCAGCGAGGTTGACTCGGCTGATCAGAGAGGTTGACTCGGCTGATCAGAGAGGTTGACTCGGCTGATCAGCGAGGTTGAATTTCCGGTACAATCGGGTGTTGACACGTGGCACAAGATGACCCGTCTATTTAATTGTCCTTCGAACGGTCATAACTTCTTCATACGAACTCGGATTCGGATGAATTTTATTTTAAAACGATCGTCTCGAGGTTGACTTTTGACTCGGCTAATTAGAGAGGTTGACTCGGCTGATCAGCTAGGTTGACTCGGCTGATCAGCGAGGTTGACTTTTGACGTCGGCTGATCAGCGAGGTGACTTTTGGGTCATAACTTCTTCATACGAACTCAGATTTGGATGAATTTTATTTTAAAACGATCGTCTCGAGGTTGACTCTTGACTCGGCTGATCAGAGAGGTTGACTCGGCTGATCAGCTAGGTTGACTCGGCTGATCAGCAAGGTTGACTTTTGACTCGGCTGATCAGCGAGGTGACTTTTGGGTCATAACTTCTTCATACGAACTCGGATTCGGATGAATTTTATTTTAAAACGATTGTCTCGAGGTTGACTTTTGACTCGGCTGATCAGAGAGGTTGACTCGGCTGATCAGCTAGGTTGATTTACCGATCAAGGTTGACTTTTGACTTACCGATCGAGGTGACTTTTGGGTCATAACTTCTTCATACGAACTCGGATTCGGATGAATTTTTTTAAAACGATCGTCTCGACGGGACTCGGCTGATCAGAGAGGTTGACTTTTGACTCGGCTGATCAGCGAGGTTGACTTTGACTCGGTGATCAACGATGTTGACTTTTGACTGGTACCGATCGAGGTGACTTTTGACTCGACCGATTAGGTTACATTTTATGAACTTCCGATCGTGATTTGGATTATTAGATGTTAGTACGACTATAAATGAAATCTATATTACTTATTTTGTTAAGGTTCAAGCTTAGCAACGTGATTGATTGAAGGGGCGACCTTCGAGTGTTTCGTTTTCGTGGAAGTTTTGTTCTTGTCTTGAATCGAGGCAAGTACCTTATTTGTTTTATGTATTGATGTTATACATATTGTCGTGCGTGTATGTCGTTGTTGTATGTCCACCTCGTGTTGGTCCGACGGATCATCGGGATCTATTCTAGCGTCATACTGGATCATCGGACGGGTTTTTCCACCACGGGTTGGTCTGACGGGATCATCGTGGGTTCTAGGCAGTGAACGCTGGATCGTCGGAATTACCATGTGTTTGTTATGATATCATGTTGTGATTATCAGATGTGTATGTTACTTATTGAATTTCTCATAGGAGAAGACTCGTTGGTATTTTTGTCAATTACGTATTATTATTCTACGTGAGATGTTGAATAATATGTTGTGGTACTTGTACTAGCATCGTTGTGCTAACCCCTTCAGGGGTGAACATTTTGTTTATGTTCAGGATCCAGGAGAGCGAGGAAACAACCACTGGAGCTGCATTATGATGGGGGTGCAGAGTGATGTTCTAGCCGGGTTTACTTGTCTGTTGTTTGTTAGTTATTTCAATAAGTACTCGAGTACGTAGTCGTTTTTGATGAATTTGAATTTGGTGATGTATTAATAATTTCTGTTGAACATTTGTATTTTCAGTATTTGGTCAGAACTGTTGTATCTTAATTTCGTTATTTTCATTCGTTGGTACCTCTTAATGCCTTTTCAACTCTTTAGCCTTGTAAATCCTGATGTAAAGGATTTACGGCGCTGTAATATTCCTGAATATATCAGGGGTGTTACAGAATATGGTATCGGAGCTAAGATTATGGATATCTTGGCCGTTGGGTTAAAATAGGGGTCGTTTATGTCTTTTGAGGTAACCGGCCGGGAATAACATCACTGTACTGCCTACGTCGTCGTGCGGGCGGTGGTTGTAAGTTCCTAAACTCTATCTCATCCTTTGCATGTTACATTTCCTTATACTTGAGCATTTGAACGATATTGTTTCATGTATATTGAGTAATTATGCTTACAGTATGTTGAGAGGCGGACGTGGACGTGGTCGCGGTCACGGACGCGGACGAAGGAATGCTGAAAGAGAAGCGTCGCCTTCTAATCAGGCCAGTCATAGCTCCGGCGAGCCACAAAGATCTATCAATAACGAACCAGAACCTGCTGTACCAGAAATCCTTCGTCAGGTGGTGAACCAGATGACTGGTTCGCCTGTGTCGTGGACCGAATGCAAGTGGCGGTGGGACTACGGCAGGAGAGGGACAAAGAAGGAATCCGGACATAGGAAATCGAGGTGACCGGTGGGCGCAAGAGGTGGCGAAGATGCAACCACCCAAATTCGATGGTATTTACGAGACTCCCACTTGGGACCATTGGTTGAAGGAACTGGAGAAAATCTTTGCCTAATTAATCGCCTGAGATGACCGAGAGCCTCTATCGCTCAATACTTTACGATAGGGGAAGCGTCCGAATGGTGGGAAGCCATCCGGCCTATAGACCATGATGCTGATTGACAGAGTTTAAATTGATGATGGAAGCTCGATCGCCCTCGTCCTGTGAAGGAAGCTAAGGTTCGGGAGTTTTTCTCCGCTCAGCCTTCAGATGTGCCAGTATCTCAGGCAATTAAGACGTTTAACCAGCAGCTGGCATTTGTTCGACATCTGGTCAGATTAGATGCAGAAATGATGATCCATTTTGATATGAGGATGAAACCAGAAATCCAGAGGTACATGTCCGGTTTTGAATGTACCACACTCCGTCAATACTAGGATAAGGCATTGGCGTATGAGATCAAGGAAGCAGCTATGGAGAAATTTACGGAATCCAAGAAGCAGAAAGTCTCTGGTACTTTTACAGAGCACAAGAACAGCGGGCCCCGCAAGGCCCAGTCATCTTTTCATTATTTAAAGAAACCTCCGCACCCATTTAGGAGCGGAAAGAACTTCAGAGCGACATCAACTATGACTGATGTTATCAGGAAATGCTTTAACTGCGCCCAGACGGGACACTATCGACGGAATTGCCCCCTACCTGCCGTGACTTGTTTTGATTGTGGTCGAGAGGGACATCGTGCGGTGTTCTGTGAAGAGGCCGCAAAGTCTTTTAGAGCCCGTACACCACAGCCAGTCCAGAAGGAAGCCAGTATCCAACAAACGCATCAAAGTGTTCAGATGCCTCATAATTTTGGCCGCGGGCGAGGCAGAGGACAGTGGGACGGAAACGGTACATCGAGTGCCGGATCTGTTCCCCCACGTTTCTACGAGATGAGGAGGACAAACGATCGTGATGTCATTGCCGCATCGTGCATCGCCCGATCCTTTCCCACCGATTAGCGTTTTATTCGATACAGGAGCTACACATTCTTTTATATCCTTGTCTTGTGTAAATCGTTTGAATGTTTCTGGTTTTCATAATTGTGAACCTTATGTTGTTGGTTTACCGAGTGGAGAGAGGATTGTTGGAAACTTAGAAACTAGAGATTTCCCTGTATCATTTGGAGGCAGAGAGTGGCTCTCAAATCTGATTATAATAGAAATGCAAGGGGACGATCTGATACTCGGAGACGATTGGCTTAGTCGATATGGAGCTATTGTAAACTACCGAAGAAGGAACATCTCGCTGATCGCTGACGATGGTTCCGAAATATTGTTTGAGGGATGGAAACCGGGAAGCTCAGGAAAGTTGATCAAAGCGATGAAAGCTGTCAAATTGTTGAAACAGTAATGCAGGATAATCGGTGTTATGCAATGAAGAAAGAAGACGAAATTGTGGAATTTTCATCCATTCCTGTTGTGAACGAATTTCCGGATGTATTTCTGACGAGTTACGGACTACCTCCACGAAGGGATGTAGAATTTACCATTGAATCGGAACCCGAGCTACACCAATTTCTAAGGCGCCATATCGTATGGCACCTACCGAGATGTATGAACCGAAAAGCAATCGGAGGAGTTCTTGGACAAAGGCTATATTCAGCCAAGCGTTTCGCCTGCGGAGCGCCGGTTCTTTGTCCGAAAGAAGGATGGATCACTTCGACCGTATCGACTATCGAGAGTCGAACAAGATGACGATTAAGAACAAATATCCGTTGCCACGGATTGATGATTTATTTGACGATTGCAAGGAGCAACAAGATTCTCTAAAATTGATATGAGATCGTGATATCATCGCCTAAGGATTAAAGAATCGATGTTCGAAATCAGCGTTTAGAACTCGCTACGGACACTATGAGTTTGTAGTGATGCCGTTTGGTCTCACTAATGCACTTTGTATTCATGCAGTTGATGAACCGAGTGTTCATCGAATATTTGGATAAATTTGTGGTCGTGTTCATTGATGAGATTCTAGTGTATTCTAAGAACCGGAAGAGCATGCACAAAGATTTGCGGATTGTATTAGAACTTTTAAGAAGCGAGCAACTGTACGCCAAACTCTCTAAGTGTGAATTCTGGCTAAAGGAAGTAATGTTCCTCGGTCATGTGGTATCAGCTAAAGGAGTCCGAGTAGATCCTCAGAAGATTGAAGCGGTTTTGGATTGGAAGCCTCCTAAGAACGTGAAAGAAGTCCGAAGTTTCTTAGGACTTGCTGGGTATTATCGTCGGTTCGTGGAAGGATTTTCCAAAATTTCCCGTCCACTTACTCGACTCCTGCAAAAAACTCAAAAGTTTGAGTGGAATGAGTTGTGTCAGGTTAGCTTTAATGAATTGAAGAAGAGATTGACGACAGCACCAATTCTTTCACTTCCACAGGGAACAGGAGGATTTATAGTTTACAGTGATGCTTCGAATCAAGGACTCGGATGGGTATTAATGCAGAATGACAAGGTGATCGCTTACGCGTCGCGACAGCTGAAACCTTATGAAGTTAATTACCCAACACATGATTTGGAGCTAGCGGCAGTAGTTTTTGCTTTGAAAATCTGGAGGCATTATCTGTACGGGACTCACTGTCAGATCTTTACGGATCACAAGAGTCTCAAATACATCTTCAGTCAGAAAGAGTTGAACATGCGGCACAGGAGATGGTTAGAGCTGATTAAGGACTACGACTTGGAGATTTTGTATCATCCAGGCAAAGCGAATGTAGTGGCCGACGCCCTCAGCCGCAAGCCTGTTTCTATTCAGATGCTGGAGACTCTGACCTCCCAACTTAGCCTTCAACGAGAGATTATTCGAGAAGGAATTGAAGTATGGTTACAAAGAGTCCAAGGACAACTGTGCATGATGGAAATAACTTCATCATTAACCGAAGAAATCAAATCTAGACAGGCGGATGATCCTCTGATGATTCGGTTACGTGATGAAGTAATCAAGGGAAGGCCCCAGCATTCGTAATCCAAGATGATGGAGTTTTGAGATTTGAGAACCGACTCTGTGTACCCGATGTCGATGTTCAAATGCATAATTATGAAGGAAGCTCATAGTTCGCCTATTCTATACACCCGGCACCAGTGAAATGTATAAGGACTTGAAAGCAATTCGTGGGGCAACATGAAGAAAGATGTAACGGACTACGTTTCGAAATGCTTGACTTGTCAGCAGGTTAAAATCGAGCATCAACGACCTGCCGGAATGTTGAAACCACTCCCGATTCCTGAATGGAAGTGGGAGGACATATCGATGGACTTTATCACTAGTATGCCGAGAACCAAGACAGGAATGAACATGATTTGGGTGATAGTTGATCGTTTAACCAAATCAGCTCATTTTCTAAGCATTAAGGACACGTGGGGACCAGAAAGGTTGGCACGAGTATTTATTTCAGAGATAGTTCGACTGCATGGAACGCCGAAGACCATTGTTTCTGATCGAGACGGCCGTTTTGTGTCTCATTTTTGGAAAGCAGTTCATAAGGCCTTGGCGACAGAATTGAACTTCAGTACATCTTATCACCCGCAGACTGACGGACAATCCGAGAGGACCATTTAAACGGTGGAAGACATGCTAAGGGCTTGTGCCTTAGATTGGTCAAACGATTGGGAAATTCATCTACCGTTGATTGAATTTACCTACAACAATAGTTGGCATGCTTCCATTAAGATGGCACCGTTTGAGGCATTATACAGGAGGAGATGTAGATCGCCCTTATGTTGGGACGATTCATCAGACTTAATCGGGACAGAACCAGAGTTGATCGTACAGACTCGAGAGAAGATAGCCTTGATTCGTGAAAGGTCACACGCCCGCAGTCGCGTAAATATTACGCAGACATACGTCATCGCCTTGGAGTTCAATCTTTGGAGACCACGTACTTTTAAAGGTTTCTCCTACTCGGGAATTTTCCGTTTGGAAGAAGGGGAAAATTGAGTCCGAGATATATCGGACCGTTCAAATCCTTGAGAGAGTTGGAGAGTTGGCATACGATTGGCATTACCGCCGTCATTGAGCCATGTTCATAACGTGTTCCACGTATCCCACCACGGAAGTATATACCGATCCTAGTCATGTCATTGATTTCGCGAGATCGAAGTCGCTCAAGATGGCACGTTTGAAGAGAAACCGATCGGATACTCAAGAGTCGAGTTAAGCGGTTGAGAAACAAACCGATCGCATTGGTCAAGGTTCGGTGGTCGCGCCACGGAGTGGAAGAAGCCACTTGGGAAACAAGAAAGTATGAAGTCCATATATCCAGGATTATTTTCGTCTTGAGTTTCGGGACGAAACTCCTTTTTAGTAGGAGAGTATGTAATATCCGGATTAATTACCGAGTATTTCACCTGTATTTGAACCCTGTATTAGTTGTAATTGTGATATCAATAAGTGGAATATGGTATTTACCGTATTTGTATTTTCGTGCATGAGTATGGCAGCATATTACTTGTCCCATACAAATACTCAATAATACAAATTATTGAGTATGGCTGCATATTATAAGTAAAGTAATCAATTATGGAGTTGGGTGGAGGCCAGCACATGGTCCTGGATAGTTTTTAATTATTAAGTCTGGACAGCTTTGGAATCTAGCGTAGGAATTATTGAGCACAGGGGTCCAGAAACATTTTATAAAGGACAGCACCTCATTTCATTTGGTTTTCATCTTCCTTCACCTGTTCTTAATTTCCTGAAAGTCCAGAGGGGTTTCCCTAACTCTTAAACACATTTAGACCACCCCTTTTGTGAACTTTGAAGATTGGGTGTCACTGGTGATTGATCATTGAAGTGGAGAAACATCTTGATCTCGCAAGCAAGCAACCGGAGTTGGATTCTACTTATTACCTCGGTGTTTTCTTCATCTTAAGGTATGTTAATACTAATTCCTACTTGGATTCGTGTTATCAAGGATATGATAGAAGTATGCTGTCAAGATATTGAGTTCCACTGATAGAATCATCCAAGCATCATCATGTTTTAGAAATTGGGATGTTTATACTTATGAATAAATCATCAGAGGTTATATCCTTCCATATAAGTTGGATTTGTTAGATGTTTTCTGGATATAATGATGATATTGGAATCTAACACATCAATCTTGGATCACCCAACTTCACCTGAGAATTTCGTATGTTCAGTTTTCTACCCAGTACCCTACTGTCATCAACTAGGCGAGTCAAGTCGGCTGATCGGCGAGGTTGACTTCTGACTCGGCTGATCAGCGAGGTTGACTCGGCTGATCAGCTAGGTTGACTAGGCTGATCAGAGAGGTTGACTCGGCTGATCAGAGAGGTTGACTCGGCTGATCAGCGAGGTTGAATTTCCGGTTCAATCGGGTGTTGACACGTGGCACAAGATGACCCGTCTATTTAATTGTCCTTCGAACAGTCATAACTTCTTCATACGGACTCGGATTCGGATGAATTTTATTTGAAAACGATCGTCTCGAGGTTGACTTTTGACTCGGCTGATCAGAGAGGTTGACTCGGCTGATCAGCTAGGTTGACTCGGATGATCAGCGAGGTTGACTTTTGACGTCGGCTGATCAGCGAGGTGACTTTTGGGTCATAACTTCTTCATACGAACTCAGATTCGGATGAATTTTATTTTAAAACGATCGTCTCGAGGTTGACTCTTGACTAGGCTGATCAGAGAGGTTGACTCGGCTGATCAGCTAGGTTGACTCGGCTGATCAGCAAGGTTGACTTTTGACTCGGCTGATCAGCGAGGTGACTTTTGGGTCATAACTTCTTCATACGAACTCGGATTCAGATGAATTTTATTTTAAAACGATCGTCTCGAGGTTGAATTTTGACTCGGCTGATCAGAGAGGTTGACTCGGCTGATCAGCTAGGTTGACTCGGCTGATCAGCAAGGTTGACTTTTGACTCGGCTGATCAGCGAGGTGACTTTTGGGTCATAACTTCTTTATACGAACTCGGATTCGGATGATTTTTTTTTTAAAACGATCATCTCGACGGGACTCGGCTGATCAGAGAGGTTGACTTTTGACTCGGCTGATCAGAGAGGTTGACTTTTGACTCGGCTGATCAGCGATGTTGACTTTTGACTCGGCTGATCAGCGAGGTGACTTTTGACTCGACTGATTAGGTTACATTTTATGAACTTCCGATTGTGATTTGGATTATTAGATGTTAGTACGACTATAAATGAAATCTATATTACTTATTTTGTTAAGGTTCAAGCTTAGCAACGTGATTGATTGAAGGGGCGACCTTCGAGTGTTTCGTTTTCGTGGAAGTTTTGTTCTTGTCTTCGAATCGAGGCAAGTACCTTATTTGTTTTATGTATTGATGTTATACATATTGTCGTGCATGTATGTCGTTGTTGTATGTCCACCTCATGTTGGTCCGACGGGATCATCGGGGGATCTATGCTAGCGCATACTGGATCATCGGACGGGTTTTTCCACCACGGGTTGGTCTGACGGGATCATCGTGGGTTCTAGGCAGTGAACGCTGGATCGTCGGAATTACCATGTGTTTGTTATGATATCATGTTGTGATTATCAGATGTGTATGTTACTTATTGAATTTCTCATAGGAGAAGACTCGTTGGTATTTTTGTCAATTACGTATTATTCTACGTGAGATGTTGAATAATATGTTGTGGTACTTGTACTAGCATCGTTGTGCTAACCCCTTCAGGGGTGAACATTTTGTTTATGTTCAGGATCCAGGAGAGCGGGGAAACAACCACTGGAGCTGCATGACGATGGGGGTGCAGAGTGATGTTCTAGCCGGGTTTACTTGTCTGTTGTTTGTTAGTTATTTCAATAAGTACTCGAGTACGTAGTCGTTTTTGATGAATTTGAATTTGGTGATGTATTAATAATTTCTGTTGAACATTTGTATTTTCGATTTGGTCGAATCGTTGTATCTTAATTTCGTTATTTTCATTCGTTGGTACCTGTTAATGCCTTTTCAACTCTTTAGCCTTGTAAATCCTGATGTAAAGGATTTACGGCGCTGTAATATTCCTGAATATATCAGGGGTGTTACAAACAAGATCACAGCTCGTTCGGACGACGAAACCGAAATACAGAACAAGTTCAGAAAGTATCAACGAACACGAGCGAGTCGCTAGACTTGAGGGAGAGAAAATACGGAAGTCAAAAATGATACGGGCATTACATTCGACCTCTTATAAAAGAAATGTCGTTCCCGCAACTCACAATAATGGGAGTAAGGTGACAACACAAAAAGCAAACGATAGAAACATCTCCCATGGGCCTCTCAGAGCCGATCCTCAGATCTGTACTGAAGTTCGCGCCCCGAAAGACCCGGAACCCAACTCGCAAAACTGGATCCTGTGTCTCTCGGGTCCACACTTGAAAAGCGTTACTGAGGAGAAGGACAATTTGCACGTACATGTTCCCGGCACAATACGTTTGAAATGCCTCGGCTCGGCATACCGAAGATACAGATGCTAGATACAATGGAACATAACACCGCAAAACAACATACCAGAGATGCCAACTCAGCATAACATATCAACGGATACAAAAATCACAACAACAACGGCATCGTTCGACGACTACAACGGCCCGAACGATAGCCAGCACACAATCACAAACATCATGAGACAATCACCCATGTGCATAAACGCACAAAAATCCAAGCTTTAACAACTCACACTCGTGCGACAACACGAAAATCATTGCGAGGCGATAAACAGTAAACAACAGTTCGCACCTCTCACAGAGGGTTAGTACAACAAATGCGTGGCAACGCCTCGACGTTCATGCCACCAATTGGATCATACTCGGGAGCAAACATCATAACGACAACGCGAACATCATACATACATACCCAGCCCTCAAACGGGAATGGATAGGTTTTAAAAACGAAAACCTCCTTTTGAAAATAATTTAGAAAAACACCGGTTGATCTTGAGTATCACCTTTCAAAAAGTACAAACGTGAAACATCGTTATCGAGACTTTGGAGAACCATTTCGCATTTGATAAAAATGAGGACACTTTCTCTTAGTGAAAAACTTTCAGAATATTCGACCCTCGGGTCTAAGTAAAAGTGTTTCTAAAACATTGAAAATATCTCAAAATATTTTGGTCCTCGAGGTAGAGGAATTTTGAAACATATTGTGGCACCTTGGATGTATCACGAGAAAATAATTCATTTTGAAAGTACGTCTCGAAATTTATTTTCTAAGATACTCAAGGTTTTCAAAGATAATTCAATGGGCTAGAATGCCCAAAATTTCAGGTAATTACATGGAACATTATAGCGCCGTGGGTCCCGCGCCGGAATCCACCAGGATAAAAAACATTTACAAAAATGCCAAAAAGGCCGATGACGGTTATATTTCAAAAACTCACAAAAGCCATTTACAAAATACTAAATACCGTCATAAGAATTTCGCCAAAACGATCAAGGCCATAATGCCAAAAACTCGGTTAAGGGAATCGGTTTTCGAAATGAAACTCAGTCGGTAAAATACCGAAAGCCATTACAAAAGAACTCACGCAGCGGATAAAAGAAATACAGTCCAACATGCACAATCCAGCAACAATACTCCTCATATGAACGAAATATTAGAGTCAAATAACCACATATCACGAAATCAAAATCCATAAGAGGATTCCGTCAATTAACTCATAATCATACCTGTAACTCGCATCAGACGAGGCACAAACACAAAGAAGGGAGACTCACATCCACAAGTCGCACGAAGATGATGATCGCCCCACGATACTAATCACGACCAACCAACTCAGACGACGCATCGCGACACGACTCAGTCAAATAAAATCCGATGAGACAAAACTCAACAGACACCACTGACCCGACAGCCTAGGTTTCCATAACCTAAGCTCCGATACCATTTTTGTAACACCCCCAATCCGCTCAGGGATATTACACGCCGTAGAACCTTTCGTCAAGGATCTACCAGGCTGGTAACAACAAACGAACAACTCGACGATGCCTTTAAGGCTACAATAACTCAGTAGACCGACTTGGTCTTTTAATAAATACATACAACTCAAACACATTACATGCCCACGCAGGGGTCGAATACAACACATTACCGTACAAAGGGGAAAGAATACTGCAGCGGAAAATAAAATACAACTGAACCAATACGATATCAACGGGTCCTCATGTGATTAGTATCGTTCATCTTTCATCATCCTTCATGCCGACCCTGTGTTATGCTCCAAAACCTGAATGCAATATAGATATCCACCCCCCGATTACTCGGGGGTTAACAAAATTCCACTATTTTGCTAGTGCAAGTACAAAGTGCAAATACGAGCCATATAATTCAAGTTCCAAGAATAAAAATAATTGGGAATCCTTAAAGATTCAAATACAACGAAACGAATACTTCCCGAGGCAAGAGTTTGAGTAAAACTTTCTACATCCGAAAGATCACAAATAACGAGAACGGTTTGCAAACGGTTTAAAATGTCCTCGGGAGTTTTAAATGAAAACGACTTAGGATTATCAAATCCTTATCTTTCCAAAAATCAACAGGGGTCACAGCCCAACAGTTTTGTTTTCGCGAATAGAAAACCACTAACAATTCACAGGGTCAGAACCCACATCACGTGTCCTCGACGGACATAAAATCAACACAACGTAATCACGCACAAGCATCGCCTAGGACCGGGACGAAGCCACAAATCCCACTCGAGGCCTCTAAGGACCCTCCCGAGTTGGCCACATTCATGTAACAAATCCACACGCGTCGCCTAGGACCGGGATGAAGCCACGAATCCCACTCAAGGCCTCGAAGGACCCTCCCGAGCTGGCTAGCGAAACAAATCACACACAAATGACAACCAAAACACAACCATAAGTTATCCCGGCATCGGGCTAACAAGCCACGAACCTCGGAGTCTCCGCAAGACATACCCGATGATAACCCCACTAGTTATCCCGACATCGGGCTAACAAGCCACGAACCTCAGAGTCCCCGCAAGACATACCCGATTGGATAACCCATGACACATACATCACAACCAAATCACAACCATAAGCTATCCCGGCATCGGGCTAACAAGCCACGAACCTCGGAGTCCCCGCAAGACATACCCGATGGTAACCCCACTAGTTATCTCGGCATCGGGCTAACAAGCCACGAACCTTGGAGTCCCCACAAGACATACCCGATTGGATAACCCTACGGTCTCGCCCGACCCATACTAGCAAGTATGGATCCCGTAGATTCAACAATCCTACCCGAAGGCACATCACTTATAACAAGCACATAACAATAATCGATTATCAAGCCAAACAACATTAAGCATCACAACCTCCTTTCAAAGGAGTAAGAACTAACATCACCTCATGTCCAAAACGCAATACACTGAAATGAAGCTATATACATACACACGCATTATTAAGCACCACATAAAATCCAAACATATGCAAAGGATGCACGTAGTCACTTACGACCCACACAATTACAGAACACACGCATTTTGAAAGAGAGCCTTTAACAAGGCTAGCCGAATCTTTTGAAAATAATTTTCAAATGACCAAACAAACACATTTAGACGATCACCAATTATCATATACACAAAACAATAATTATATGGACAAGGTACTTGCCTCGATACCACGAGCACGGAACCACGAATGGACACGGCTCAACCGGGAAGCTTCGGAACGCCCGACGACGACGAACGGAAAGGTTCAACACGGTTTCTTCGCAAGAAACTCGACCCTAACATCATATAATCTATAAATCAATAATCATACGAGGGAGAATAATCATAGAATGTCCGAAAACCCCTCTAAGACATTCTACCGGACACCTTCAAGGCGTCGATCAAGAACTCGACCAAAACAACGAATCGATACGATCCAACCATGGAATAACAAGGTAAATGATATAATACATCTAAATAATCATTAATCCATCACAATCCTAAGTTAAATCGAATTAAACGGACGAAATCAACCAAAAAACCCAAATTCCCCAAAACTAGATTATCAAGAAATCTAACCTGATTCGCTCGATCAAAGGATGTTATAGGATGGATGATTGATGATATAAACTCCAAGACTTCATGGATTGATTGTCCAACAACATCTCTCCATGATAACCACACCTCCAGCCGCGGAAGAGAAGGAAAATAATGAGAAAAATGGTGAAAAATCCGTCTGCAGGGCCTTAAATAGAGGCTGCGGCCGCCGCCTTTACGACGTAATCGCCATGGCTTACGACGAATCGCCATGGCCGACTCATCGCTAGAAATGCCGGCAAGCATGACGTAATCGCCAAGGCTTACGTACGTAACCAGCCTTACATACGTAACTGCCGAGCACTACTGGCCGTAACTCGGCCTGGGCCCAGACTGCCCGGCCACGACTCGGTCGGGACCAACTTCGACGGCCCGGACGACCCCGAAACCCGAACCTGAATACGAATCGAAGATACGGTTACGAAGTATTCGCAAAGTCGAATTCGAGTACTAAGAGAACACACGATTCCGACCACCCGAAGGCTCGAAATTCGACAACGGAAGGTAATTACCCCAAACTTTGGGAAATTACGAAAATAGCCCAAAATGTCCGAAATACACGATACACGATCGAAACACCAAACCAAAGCTCGCAACATGAATAATAACATTAAATGAACTTACGAGAAACTCGAAACAACAGTTTCGGACGAGATTCGCGAGAATCGAACTCAAGTGCGGAAAAACCGCTTAAGAACACGAAACTCAACAAAACGATACCGAAACGAACTCGGATGACAAAAATTGCAGAATTAATCATTCTCGAAATGACGAAATGGTCATGAGCGAGTCGTCAAAATGGACTCCCGCTGAAAAAAGAAAATCACCGAAATCCGAAATTGCGGGTATTACATTCTACCCTCCTTAAAAGAAGTTTCGTCCCGAAACTTAAAACAAGTAGGGAGAAGAAATATACCACCAGCAATATTTCAATGAGATACACAATAATGCGTAACTAACGCCCAACGGCGAAACGTTACAAACAATGCAAAGGAATATACGGTGTGAAAACACGCTCCACGACGACCAACACAACGCCAACGGTAGAGACATAATAAAACCAACAAGTGACAAGCGTCATCAAACAGATAATACAATCAAGTCGATTATCCGAACAATCACAAAACACAATGAACGAAAATCAATAAGATTGACCAACCCAACAGTACATAAATCAAAACGCAAGCCAATCGTTGAACAAATACGGAATTCCACCGCCCAAGGGTTGGAAGATCGAAAACGAGACTAATTTCCCGAACTTAAGGAAATTGGGAAGGAGTCTGAATGCTCAACTATCACGAAACGGGGTCAACAAAAACTGAACAATCAATGATCGAACCACAACGATCGAGACAACAAAAATCAAACAATCATGTTCGAATCACGAAGAACAATAAAATTCAAACAACTCCAAGGTTCACATCTCGACTCGAGACAATATATGATCCGGTGAAAACAACAGGATGTTCATTCACATAAGATCCACAGGAAAGGGAATAACAATTGAAAAGTCACAGCGATAAACGAGTTATTCCTAAACAATACCACACTCGTTCGATCAACAAAAGCAAGAGGCAGGACAAGCTCAGAAAATATCAACGAACATAAACGAGTCGACAGAGTCGAAAATACAGAAGTTTAAAATCCGATCCACTTCGAACAAAAGAACTAGTAGAACCAAAAGATGTTACTTCCGAACAAGGTTCACAAGAATCGAACCGGACTCGAAAAAGTCACAGCGATAATCAGATCGACCCAAAACAAGATCACAGCTCATTCGGACGACGAAACCGAAATACAGAACAAGTTCAGAAAGTATCAACGAACACGAGTGAGTCGATAGACTTGAGGGAGAGAAAATGCGGAAGTCAAAAATGATACGGGCATTACATTCGACCTCTTATAAAAGAAATGTCGTTCCCGCAACTCACAACAACGGGAGTAAGGTGACAACACAAAAAGCAAATGATAGAAACATCTCCCATGGACCTCTCAGAGCCGATCCTCAGATCTGTACTGAAGTTTGCGCCCCGAAAGACTCGGAACCCAACTCGCAAAACTGGATCCTGTGTCTCTCGGGTCCACACTTGAAAAGCGTTACTGAGGAGAAGGACAATTTGCACGTACATGTTCCCGGCACAATACGTTTGAAATGCCTCGGCTCGGCATACCGAAGATACATATGCTAGATACAATGGAACATAACACCGCAAAACAACATAGCAGAGATGCCAACTCAGCATAACATATCAACGCATACAAAAATCACAACAACAACGGCATCGTTCGACGATTACAACGGCCCGAACGATAGCCAGCACACAATCACAAACATCATGAGACAATCACCCATGTGCATAAACGCACAAAAATCCAAGCTTTAACAACTCACACTCGTGCGACAACATGCAAATCATTGCGAGGCGATAAACAGTAAACAACAGTTCACACCTCTCACAGAGGGCTAGTACAACAAATGCGTGGCAACGCCTCGACGTTCATGCCACCAATTCGATCATACTCGGGAGCAGACATCATAACGACAACGCGAACATCATACATACATACCCAGCCCTCAAACGGGAAGGGATAGGTTTTAAAAACGAAAACCTCCTTTTGAAAATAATTTAGAAAAACACCGGTTGATCTTGAGTATCACCTTTCAAAAAGTACAAACGTGAAACATCGTTATCGAGACTTTGGAGAACCATTTCGCATTTGATAAAAATGAGGACACTTTCTCTTAGTGAAAAACTTTCAGAATATTCGACCCTCAGGTCTAAGTAAAAGTGTTTATAAAACATTGAAAATATCTCAAAATATTTTGGTCCTCGAGGTAGAAGAATTTTGAAACATATTGTGGCACCTTGGATGTACCACGAGAAAATAATTCCTTTTAAAAGTACGTCTCGAAATTTATTTTCTAAGATACTCAAGGTTTTCAAAGATAATTCAATGGGCTAGAATGCCCAAAATTTCAGGTAATTACACGGAACATTATAGCGCCGTGGGTCCCGCGCCGGAACCCACCAGGATAAAAACCATTTACAAAAATGCCAAAAAGGCCGATGACGGTTATATTTCAAAAACTCACAAAAGCCATTTACAAAATACTAAATACCGTCATAAGAATTTCGCCAAAACGATCAAGGCCATAATGCCAAAAACTCGGTTAAGGGAATCGGTTTTCGAAATGAAACTCAGTCGGTAAAATACCGAAATCCATTACAAAAGAACTCACGCAGCGGATAAAAGAAATACATTCCAACATGCACAATCCAGCAACACTACTCCTCATATGAACGAAATATGAGAGTCAAATAACCACATATCACGAAATCAAAATCCATAAGAGGATTCCGTCAATTAACTCATAATCATACCTGTAACTCGCATCATACGAGGCACAAACACATAGAAGGGATACTCACATCCACAAGTCGCACGAAGATGATGATCGCCCCACGATACTAATCACGACCAACCAACTCAGACGACGCGTCGCGACACGACTCAGTCAAACAAAATCCGATGAGGCAAAACTCAACAGACACCACTGACCCGACAGCCTAGGTTTCCACAACCTAAGCTCCGATACCATTTATGTAACACCCCCAATCCGCTCAGGGATATTACACGCCGTAGAACCTTTCGTCAAGGATCTACCAGGCTGGTAACAAAAAACAAACAACTCGACGATGCCTTTAAGGCTACAATAACTCACTAGACCGACTTGGTCTTTCAATAAATACATCCAACTCAAACACATTACATACCCACGCAGGGGTCGAATACAACACACTCCCGTACAACGGGGAAAGAATACTGCAGCGGAAAATAAAATACAACTAAACCAATACGACATCAACGGGTCCTCGTGTGATTACTATCGTTCATCTTTCATCATCCTTCATGCCGACCCTGTGTTATGCTCCAAAACCTGAATGCAAGATAGACATCCACCCCCCGATTACTCGGGGGTTAGCAAAATTCCACATTTTGCTAGTGCAAGTACAAAGTGCAAATACGAGCCATATAATTCAAGTTCCAAGAATAAAAATAATCGGGAATCCTTAAAGATTCAAATACAACGAAACGAATACTTCCCGAGGCAAGAGTTTGAGTAAAACTTTCTACATCCGAAAGATCACAAATAACGAGAACGGTTTGCAAACGGTTTAAAATGTCCTCGGGAGTTTTAAATGAAAACGACTTAGGATTATCAAATCCTTATTTTTCCAAAAATCAACACGGGTCACAACCCAACAGTTTCGTTTTCGCAAATAGAAAACCACTAACAATTCACAGGGTCAGAACCCACATCACGTGTCCTCGACGGACATAAAATCAACACAACGTAATCACGCACAAGCATCGCCTAGGACCGGGACGAAGCCACAAATCCCACTCGAGGCCTCTAAGGACCCTCCCGAGCTGGCCACATTCATGTAACAAATCAAGCACACGCGTCGCCTAGGACCGGGACGAAGCCACGAATCCCACTCGAGGCCTCGAAGGACCCTCCCGAGCTGGCTAGCGAAACAAATCACACACAAATGACAACCAAATCACAACCATAAGTTATCCCGGCATCGGTATAACAAGCTACGAACCTCGGAGTCCCCGCAAGACATACCCGATGATAACCCCACTAGTTATCCTGGCATCGGGCTAACAAGCCACGAACCTCAGAGTCCCCGCAAGACATACCCGATTGGATAACCCATGACACGTACATCACAACCAAATCACAACCATAAGCTATCCCGGTATCGGGCTAATGACACGATCTTAGTGTAACTATCGCAAGTGCACGATATCATATCAAGTAGTAAGTGGACTTTTTGAGTCCGGTTTATCGATCCCACGAGGAAGTTTGGTTATAATTTGAATTATACACTATTAGTCTATTTTTATAGATACTAATATGAGTGAAACACACAATTAAAGAGTTTGGTTTAATAATTGCAAAGAAAATGCAATAATAGTTTTAATATTTTAAGGAAATAAAAAGATTGCAACAATAATAGATTGATTAACGATAAAATAAAATAGTTGAGATTACAAACTTAGTTCGTCATTAGTTATAGAAGATGTATAGGAGATCATAAGATGAATTTACTTATTATGTTGTGTAGATTCGATTTTCCTTAAAAAGACAGTTTCTCTTTCGAACTATAAAACGCCCCTTACATATTGAATCAAACCACTATATTTCTATGTTGATTGGCTTCAATACATAGCATTAAGATTTATGAAACAACTTAGAGTGAAGATCATTTTATCTAATCAAACATATTTTCTTTCGAAACATATGAAGACCATAAATATCGTCATTTATTGGCCAAATAAATAAAGATTGTTAAAACAATGAAAATCACACACAATAATAAGTAATTCACAATAGATCTTTATACAAACTTAAATAACATGACTAACCTTGTTTATAATCCCAACTAAAGGTAACTTAGCCCATGAAGGGTTTAATATTCATAATACAAGCTTTAGTGGTCATTATTAGTTGAATCAAGAGAAAGAATTGATCCTTATTCCCTTAGTAGATAAAGGAGAAAGAAGCAATAAACTCTGTGAACAACATATGCTATACCACACTTACACTAATCACTCAAGAACACAAATGCGTTCTTCACACAAAAAGAAAAGTTTACAAAAAGTGAAGAATTATAAGATGAATGATGAATGATAAAGGGCCTAAGGGGTCTATTTATACACCTAAAGTCATCTAATAGCTCCAAAACTCCAGCATTATTACAATAGATCGGATCAATGCCATCCATCCCCTCAATAATACACAAAAAGTATAAAAAATTAGACAAATTATCACAATCTGTCAAGAGTTACGGCCGTAACATTAAGGAGTTACGGCCAGAATTGATGGCTTACTACCGTAACATTGATGAGTTACGGCCGTAACTTGGCTTCACAATTTGCTCACCGGTTGCTTTGAGAGTTACGTTTTGATCTGCAATTTCTCAGACTTTGCGTTTTTGCCCCAAATCTTCTTCGGATGATAACTTTTGATATATAACTCTGATTTTGAATCCGGAAAGACTGCCGAATTCGTCTCGGAAAGCCCTACAACATGAATATATTAAAATTCAACACAGAGAATATTTTATAAACATGTTATTTCTTGAGTAAATCAGTTATTCAGTCCGATTAAGACTAGATTTACATCATCATCCGATAAAAATAAAATGATTAAAAACTAATTAATTAAAAGCAAAAAAACGAGAAGACTAGGTCAATTATGGTTGAAATTTATCGATACAAACTATGAATAAGTGTATAAAACTGACACTTATCACACCCCCAAACTTGAATTCTTGCTAGTCCCGAGCAAGACTATTTATTATTCACGCTCCAAAAATAAAAATAAGAAAAATTAATACACACATAAATTAAAATATAAAAAGAGAAAAGGAGATCAAAATGCCATTAATACACAACAACCATCTTTATACAGTAGATAGAAATGAATCAAGATTCAAAATAAATCTACTAATGATTTTGAAGTTAAAACACGGTTTTATTTTGTAATTCCAAAATACAAGGTTTCCCCCCAAAAGGCTGATTATTTCTTTCCTATTCGTGATACACACGACTCCCTTTAATGGTTGCTCTCGATCACTCGTTTATTTTTCGACTCAATATGAAGAAGAATTTCATTGGCGTCATCAAATATTGTGATTTTTCACGAAATTGAGTGTATTGAAATTCAGCCGCTAATTAATTCAGATCTGCTCATAAACTACATCCCTTTTAGTGATAGCTTTCACACCGTTATTTGCTAACGTGTAGCTCTTTTCACTAACACAATTTCTATCTCATTTTTTTTAAAAAGGTGATAGCTTTCACACCGTTATTTGCTAACGTGTAGCTCTTTTCACCAATTTTTCTGTGAGACGGCAGCTACGCACCAACAATTGTTAGTCCTTTATTTTTCGCAAAATTTAAGACCCCCAAAATTAGGCAGCTGTTGCTGCTCAACACTTCTCCTTTTCGTCATTTTTTTTAGGTGATAGCTTTCACACCGTTATTTGCTAACGTGTAGCTTTTTTCACCAATGACTCCTTTTTTTAGGGAATAGAATTTTTGCAGAAAATCATTTCTTAGTTTAAGCATGAAAAATCAAAAACTCCACAAATTAAGTAAATTTCAGTTCTATTTTTCATTAACCGACTGATTCTTCTTTTCTCAAGGTAACGAATGACTCGATTTTATATGATAACTACAAGGCTTGGAAAGAGAGATTAAGGCTCAAAAATTTTGGAATATACAATTTTTTTTACCGGTTAAAACGATTTTAGAAGCTTGTATATAACTAACTTATTGGTGTTATGGCCAAAAACTTGACACGTTCTTAGTGTAACTATCGCAAGTGCACGATATCGTATCAAGTAGTAAGTGGACTTTTTGAGTCCGGTTTATCGATCCCACGAGGAAGTTTGGTTATAATTTGAATTATACACTATTAGTCTATTTTTATAGATACTAAGATGAGTGAAACACACAATTAAAGAGTTTGGTTAAATAATTGCAAAGAAAATGCAATAACGGCGCCGGGAGTATTTACCCGACTTCGACTATGACGAATGACTCGATTTTATATGATAACTACAAGGCTTGGAAAGAGAGATTAAGGCTCAAAAATTTTGGAATATACAATTTTTTTTACCGGTTAAAACGATTTTAGAAGCTTGTATATAGCTAACTTATTTGTGTTATGGCCAGATCTAAAAATCTCATAAATCAAAATACTACTAATATATATATATATATATACACACTAATCCTAAAAACTAAAAAAGATCAATGCCAAATAAAAACTCACCACACACTACAATAATCAAAACATACCACAATCATAATCAAAATAAACATCATAGTTCAAAAACCAAGAAAATAAACACACAAGTACGAAAACACCCCCAAACGTGAAAGTAAAACTGTCCCGAGTTTTTTTTTAGAATTTAAAAGCAAGTGAGAAAACAGAAAACTCCCTGAAATTTTAGCTTTTTGATCCTCCAGGTGTGTCGTCAGGGATGTTTAGGAAACGGAAAAGCTTTTTAAAGCACTTCTACGTTTCTAATTGTCGGTCGATTATTTCATTCTGATTTCTCAAAATTTCAGCCTGGGATGTTTCTAATCCCCGAACTCTTTCAAGCAAATTTGCCTCAAAAGGCGTCAAGTCATCTCCGGCATCCTCCTTGGCCTCATATTCCTCCTCGTGGCTACTATCCTCTTCCGGTTCCAAACGTGCCCGTTTGCTCCTTAACTGAGTACTTCGAAAAATACTACTCCGGCCGCTCAGTCGATCCCCATGCATTCATATATCACCCCCACCGAAATTTTTACTCTCTGGCTCCTGCAAATACCGGTGATAAGGCAGGGGTATGACATCTTCTGCCTAGTCGAGACCATGCCGGCATAGTGACAAATAGTAGTATAAATGTGAGTACCCAAATCCATTTTTACCCCCGGCGGATAGCAAATAAACCTCGCAGGTGGCCAGTGGAAACTGTCGTCAGAGTCGAAGTCGGGTAAATACTCCCGGCTGCCCACATTCATAAGTACCAAGCATCATCAATTAGGTCTGCCTGGTTGTATCGGGGTTTGATCATCCCAATACTGTCATGCAGCTCGCTCACTAATGCCCAGCGTAAAACCCTATCATCCGGTACCTCTTCATTAGGTAAGATAGAAATGTCAACCGCGTTAGTACAATTAACCCCCAAATACTTGTTAATGACATCCGGTGAAAAATTAATCGATTTCCCATTCACAGTCGTTTGATGATAAGTAGGCGACCCTACCTGCCCAATGGATTTGTTAAAAGTATTGTAAAAGTTTAGGGTCAAGGTTGGGTTACCATTTGGGAGTTCGGAAACGAATTTTTCCCACCCGTTGTCTATGAATTTTTGGATGAACGGGCTAGTGATAGTGTCTCTATCCAAATCGCCAATGAAATCATCAAGTTTGAACAATCTCTCCTTAATGCACTTTGTGTTTTGAATTCTTTGCGGTGGTGCCGGTTCTTGAGACGACGAACCAACCTTTTCTTTTTCTTTTGACGATTTCTTCGGTGCCATCCCTGAAATTAAACAAAATTAACTTCCTTTTCATCACACGACTATAATCATCAAGTAAAACCAACCAAAACATCAAAAAAATTCAAAGATTTTCGTTGTGGCATTTCGTCGGACACCTTGAGTTCATAGTTTTTTACTAAGTTTTTTCATTCAAACTCAATTCCACAAAGTCACCACAAATCAATGAATCAAATAACCACACAAATATCAATAATACTAACAACTAAACATGATTCAATCAACGAATCTAACGAAAATACGAATCGAAAAACAAATATGAAGCGAGAAACTAAAACTTATAAAAATCAAAAATATATAAATTGAAATAAGGATTGAAAGAAAACCTGATGATTAATGTGTTAATGTTGATAGGAGAATGAATTGTATTGAAGAATTTGAGTTTTAGAAAGTAGGGATTTAGAAGGGAAGAAAAAAAAATTCGGAACTGTTCCTCTTCTCCCACCGGGTTTGTGAATCTGTGATTCCAAGCCCCCCTTTTTTTTTATATAGATGTATAGTTATAGCCGTAACATTCCCAAGTTACGGCCGTATGGTGCATTCGTTTTTTTTGGAATAAAATTGAGTGACGGCCGTAACATACAATAGTTACGGCCGTATGTAACGTTCGATTTTTAGACAGTTATTTAAGTTACGGCCGTAACGTACAATAGTTACGGCCGTAAGGTGCTTTTGGTAAAATTATATTGGAACAACATACGGCCGTAAGACTTTATATCTTACGGCCATATTATTATTATTATTATTATTATTATTATTATTATTATTATTATTATTTTTTTGGTTTTTTAGAAAATTATAATTATTATATGTGTGAGAATAATGAAAGAAAGACTCCCTGGATTTTATGAACGATATGATTCTTGCTCTTGTTGTTGAATCTTTCTATGTTACCCCCAAACTTATTTTGCGAAATAATAGAGATTGGGTTGCCTCCCAATAAGCGCTTTGTTTAACGTCCTTAGCTTGACTTCTCGTCTGATCAATTAGGTATTTCCAGCATTATAATTGACTTTGCTGTCGAGAATTCTCCTCCCAGATATGGCTTTAATCGTTGGCCGTTTACTTTGAAACTTCCGTCGGTTGTATTATAAATCTCCACAGCTCCATAAGAAAACACCTCTTTGATCGTGTAAGGGCCCGTCCATCGTGATCGCAGCTTACCCGGAAACAGACGCAGTCGTGCATTAAAAAGGAGAACTTGGTCTCCTGTTTTAAAATCTCTTCTTAGAATCCTGCTGTCATGCCATCTTTTTGTTTTTTCTTTGTAGATTTTGGCATTTTCATATGAGTCGAGTCGGATTTCATCCAACTCATTTAACTGCATCAACCTTTTCTTTCCAGCCAACTGTTCGTCAAAGTTTAATTTTTTTATAGCCCAAAAGGCTAGATGTTCAAGTTCTACTGGCAGGTGATAGGCTTTTCCAAAAATCAAACGAAATGGAGACATGCCTATCGGTGTCTTATAAGCTGTTCTGTAAGCCCAGAGCGCATCATCCAGTTTTTTCGACCAATCTTTCCGAGATGAGTCGACTGTCATCTCAAGTATACGTTTCAGTTCACGATTGGAGACCTCGACTTGTCCACTGGTTTGTGGGTGATAAGAGGCAGCGACACGGTGTTTTACTCCGAATTTGGTCAAGAGAGCCTTAACCTGGTGATTGCAGAAATGAGATCCGCCATCACTGATAATAACTCTCGGAGTTCCGAAGCGAGTGTATATATTTTTCTTTAGAAAATTTACCACGACCTTAGCTTCATTTGTTGGTAATGCAACAGCCTCCACCCATTTAGATACGTAGTCCACAACTACAAGGATGTATTCATTAGAAAACGATGATGGAAAGGGTCCCATGAAATCAATTCCCCAAACGTCGAAGATTTCAACTTCAAGTATGAAATTCATTGGCATTTCATTTCTTTTTGACATGTTTCCATGTTTTTGGCACCGGTCAAAATTAGAGAAAAGTGTGTTGCTACCCAAAATATTATCCGTAGATAGATATTGCTGGAATGGATGGATAGCAAACAAATGCGAGAACACTTCCGTGGGAAAAGTAAATAAGACAAGATTTGCCGGGGTTGTTAGTCCCGGGCTTGAATGCTCTCGCGAGATATTATTAATACAAATATTCGGGGATACAAGTATTAATGTAAGAGTACAATTACAATGAGTGTAAGAACCCTTGTTATCTTAGCTGGTGAGCGTGTAGATTGCCGGAAGAACCAGATATGATGCTCTGTGAGTTCTTCTAACAACGTTGATGAGCTGTGACAACCGTGAGAAATCAACAGTCTCTCAGGGTGTGTATCTGCTGTATACTTGAGCTCCTGGGCTTGAGAGATTCTTCGGATCTGCACTGTGGAGACTCCTTATCTCTGCCGACCGTCTTCTGGATGAAAGGTACTGAGAGAGAAATCCTGAGGTAGATTCCGAAGATGAAGCCAAGAGCTTGAATGTCTGTAAGTATTTGAGTGTATTCTCTGAACTTAATGGAGAATTCGGGAACCGAATGAAGAATTCGTGAACTGAATGAAGAATTCCCTGAACCCCTTTCCTGTAGATGGAGGTTCTCTATTTATTACACTTGGACCCTCCGGGCAATCGCCTTTGCTGTATTATCATAAGCGGGCAATCGTCTTTTAGCACATGGGCTTGTCTCCTTAAAGTCTGCAGGAGTTGCTGGCAGTCAGCTGTGCGGTCCAATGAGAAGCCTGCACGTGTCTGAGTCGCTGTCACGGGCGGTCCCACCTTGTACCTTTCGGAGGGCTTGTCGGTAGGTGAGAAGGTGGTGACAGGCTGTGGTCAACGATCCATGAAACGCGGCGCCTGTCGCGGATCTGCACATGGGCGCTGCTTTGAGATCCAGTCTTCGTGGACTTTGACGGACGATGGTCTCAGTCTGTGGCAAAGGACGATCGTCTTAAGTCGGGCACCTGAGTCGATCGCTAGGTGCCAAAGGGCGATCGCCTTGGGAGTCGATCGCTAGATACCTGAAGGTGGTCTAGTATCTTCGTTTAGGCGAGTTTGCCATAGCTTGATTGGTTGTGGACTCGGTCGCTCGGCCTTGAAGGCGATCGCCTGTCGAGGTGAATAAATCTCGACACAACAATTGCCCCCCAGCTCGCTCCTATGTTGGAAACATGGGGTGAGGTGGTTCTACTGGCGATCGCTGACTTTTGACGAGTGACTCTGATTTTACTGAACTGGCGATCGTCTTTGAGCTGATTGATTCTGAATTTGGACGACCTGGTAGATCGCTGAAAAGAGCGGGAAATGGCAGCGGATGCGGAAAAGTCTCTCGGCACGTGTCGGGTTCCTGTTGGGGGAGGCCGACGGTCATTTATGACTCCTCGTCTGACGCGTTCTTGAAAAGACACGTACGCGGGTTTCAAGGGAGCATTAATTGCAACGGTTGCGCTCCGACCCCTGAGATTCTCCTTAATTGCACAAGAGTCCCTGCCTTCTCCTATAAAAAGGTGCAGGGTTGTAGTGTTCATTCTTACGCGCATTTATCGGAGAAAGAAGGATTTTGCTGAAGATTTTTCTGGAGACTTTGCTTCCGATCGTCGATCGATTCAATCTTGGGTAAGAAGAACACTCATTTTCTCCTCTTTTTCTTCGAGAATGACTGGAACATCTTCTTCACACAGAGTGGGCACTTCCTCCGCCGCTGGGACTTTTAATGTCTGGGGAGGATCCTCTCCGGATTTCCACCTGGAGATGGCCGCTAAGGCTATTCGAGCCGGTATCGACCCTGCGGAAGTCGAGGCATTGTTCAATGAGGCCGACGTGGCTAAGGAGGCGGTCGTTGAACACAGACGCTTGCAGACGGAGAGAGATCTGGTGGTGAGGGCTTATTGGGAGCGACATAGTGCCTTTGGCCGGGCCTATGTGGCCTTTGCTGAGATTATGGAGAGACTGGCCGGTCTGTCTCCAAGATTCGATTTTCGGGAGTATTCGATCGCTCACCCTTATCAACCTCCCAAGCGATCTCTATTTCGGGCTGCTCAGCGATCTCTGTGGTCTCTTGGCCAAATCAGGAGTTCGACGACCAGGAAGGATCTGGCCGTATGGAGGACGAGGTTTCATATCCCTTCAGATGTGCCATCCCCACCAGTCTTCCTCTTGTAGATTAACTTGCTCCCAATAGGCACTATGCCCTCGGGGCGGTCTACTAGAGTCCAGACCTGATTTACATACATCGAGTCTATCTCAGCTTCCATAGCTTCACGCCATTTCACAGAGTCTACATCCACCATCATTTGGTCATAGGTCGTTGGGTCAGTGTCATGGCTATCACTTGGAACCTCATGGAGACCCAACTCATCCAAGTGCACAAGTCCATACCTCTCAGGTAAATGAGACACCCTACTAGAGCTACGAGGTGGTTGTACTTGTGTTTTAGAAGGTTTGGTTCCAATTTCTTGCATAGGTGTCTCATGAGGATTTTTATTGTATTCTTCTAAAGAAATACTTCTACCTGCTCCGCCTTCCTGAATGAACTCATCTTCCAAGAAGTGTGCTTGTAAAGCAAAAATGATCTTTCGATCTCCGGGCATGTAGAATATATAACCCATCGTCCCATCGGGATTCCAATGAAATGTCCCTTCGCGGACCTTGCTTCCAACTTTTCCACCTTAGTCTTCTTGACATAGGCGGGACATCCCCAAATCTTAATGTGATTAAGACTTGGTTTCCTGCCCTCCCACATCTCATGTGGAGATTTAGTAACAGATTTGGAAGGACATCTGTTCAAGATATAAGCGGCAGTCAGGAGTGTATACCCCCACAGGTAAATCGGTAAGTCAGTATAGCCCAGCATAAAATGGACCATGTTCAACAAGGTCCGGTTCCTTCTTTCTGACACACCATTTAACTGAGGAGTACCTGGAGGTGTTAGTTGTGATACTATTCCATGTTCCTTAAGGAACTCGTCAAACTCCGTACTCATATACTCGCCACCTCGGTCCGACCGAAGTGCTTTGATATGATTTCCAGTTTGTTTCTCGACTAGGGCCTTAAATTCCTAGAATTTCTCAAAGGCCTCAGATTTATGTTTGATTAAGTATACATAACCATACCTAGTATGATCATTTGTAAACGTAATGAAGTAATGATATCCATCACGTGCTGCTTCTAAAGAACCACACACGACGGTATGGATTAATCCTAGTTTAACAACGGCTCTTTCAAAAGTCCCTGTCAGGGGGGACTTAGTCATTTTGCCTTTAAGGCAAGATTCACAAGTAGGAAAGGGATCCGATCCCAATGGACCCATAAGTCTATCCTTTACGATTTTGTAAACCTTATCTGACCAACATGACCAAGTCTAAGATGCCATTTCAAAACTTGATTAGTTTCATCCCTACCACGCTTCCTAGTCATAATATTCTCAACGACTTTGTTATTGAGGTTTAGATGATACAGTCCATTGAACAATGTAGCAGTGCCCACTAGTTAATTTCTAAAATAAATTTTGCAGGAACCATCACCAATGAAAAATAAAAAGCCTTTCCAATCCATGACCGGAATGGATAAAATGTTTTTATGCCCCTTGGGCAAAAGAAGTACATCTTCTAAAATCGTAACAAAACCGGATTCTAAACCCAAAAGAAGTGATCCTATGTTGGTTGCCTCGACACTATGCCCGCTTCCAACAGTGATCATCACTTCCCCAGCTCCAAGCTTCCTACTTTGTTCCAAATCCTGATTCATGGTACAAATATGAGAACTAGCACTAGAATCCAGTATCCATGAAGTAGAAAATACAGTAGCAGAACAATTTGTTTCCAAAACTAAAAGTTCTGTACCTGAAGTGCCATGAAGAATTGCATAGTCTCTAGCCCAGTGACCCAGCTCACCGCATTTGAGACAAGCGTCCTTCTTCTTGCTCTACGAAATCATCGGAGCCTTGCCCTTACCCTTTAGGTCCTTGACTTGTGGTCCCGTCCACTTCTTGGTCTTTTTCTTCTTATTCTTGGACCTTCGAGATCTAGAAGAAATCACAAGGGCAGACTCCTTAATCCGTGGAGTCTTCATCTAAGACTGAGTGGTCACCAATTTGTTCATTAGCCCAGCTAAGTTGCATGCAATCTCATTGCAGTTAAATTTCATAACAAACTGTGAGAAGGAATCAGGGAGAGACTGTAGGATAAGGTCGGTCTGAAGAGAAGCATCCATCTTAAAATCAAACGCCTCCATTCTCTCGATCATAGATATCATTTTGAGGACGTGGTTCCCAACCTTCTCACCTTCCTTCATCCTTGCACCGAACAGTTGCTTAGATATCTCATATCTAGCAGTTCGACTGTGCTCACCATAAAGCTCGGTTAAGTGAGATAGAATCTGCCTAGCAGAAGTCATTTTCTCATGAGCTCTCTTAAGATCATTAGACATAGAAGCCATCATGTAAGTACGGACTTTATGTCATCCTTAACCCACTTTTCGTGGTTTTCAATCCCTTCCTCATTGGCTCTTGTCCGCACTGGAGGCGCCGGAATGTCTGTCTCCAAGATGTATCCCAGTGCCTCTATACTGAGGACTATCATCATATTGCAGAACCAATCCACAAAGTTAGGTCCGATCAAGGTGTTCTTTTCGAGTAGAATTGCGAGTGGGTTCATAGTGATATTGAGAGTTATGTCTGCATTAAGTACGATAGATTAATTAGTGACTCGTTTAATTGTGCTCTGAGTATAGAATTAAGGTCTTTTCTATTCTTATTACCCAACTCCTACTATTTTTATCGGAATAACACACTCCCATGTGCAATTCGGAAGTATCGTTCGCTCTACGTCATATTGGTGATTGAGTTCTTTATAAATTTTAATAGAGGGCAACCGAACAGGTTTCTAGTCTATTAATTTTCATAAAGTGGTGCCCAACACCAACCCATCTAATGGATGATTCGATCTTCTTTTTTCCCTTGTTCACTTCCCTCAACCTAAACAGTTTCTATGGTTTGTAAACAAGTTAAGTTTATACCATCGACGCAAATTAGTTTCACAATTGAATCTTATCCGGCAACCTATCAGGTTTCTAGGGATAAAATTTGCTCCAACCGAAGGCATCCAATGCGCTTATGTTAATTTATCCATCCTCCCCGAACGACTACCCCGATAACTCGGAAGCATAGCACATCCGGTTTGGATTTCAATTTCCCGAAAGCTCGATGGAGGGAAGGAAAACCTTGAAACCTTTTAAACTTAATTATTTGTCATGGGAGAATTTTCGCGATTAATGTTACACTTTCTACATTAATTCAATTAAGCGCGTTTGTAGCATTCATACAGTATGAATAAACATTCACAACCTAGTTGCTACCAACATGTAGTTCATGGATCGTTCCTAGAATAACAAAACTCCGTAATCTAATTACAAGTCTTCGGTCTTGAATCTTCGTATTCTCGAACGGATCTCCCTCCGGTCTTCGTCATTACATATAAATTTTACATTGAAAAATTGCATCCTAGATACAAATATTTCTAGTAAAATAAATAGGCTCAAAACGGCCTTTACAACCCAATCGAATAAAACCAAACGATTCAAAACTAAGTCCATGAACTACATCCCCATTCAAAAGGATTCATCCAATAAATATTATTAGAGATACATTGACCCAATCCACATATAAACAACAAATAGAATCGATCCAATCAATTCACACAACAGGTAGTATGAAAACGTTCAAAAATAATTCGGTCATCAACAAGTATTCTAATCAATCAATACTCCCTTATAAAATGAAATACCATAAATCATTTAATCATACTAAATCTAATTTAATATGCGGGAGATTAATTTTCTGGAATACACGAAAAAATCGAGCCGGGACAAAACTGCCTGCCGGACATGGCCCATGCCGATTGGCACGGTCGGGTTGTCCCGGCAGTCTCCTAGACAGCCTGCCGGACACGGCCCATGCCGAATGGCACGGTCAGGTTGTCGGTGATCTGCCCGGCACAGCACGACCCATGCCAACGGCGGTCGGGTTACCGAAAGTCTCGAGGCGGCTGCACGGCCCGTGTCATATTACACGGTCGGGTAAGCCTGACAGTTTCCCACCCTTCATCCGAAAAGTCATCCAACGACGATTCACAGCTAGATTTTTTACCGGATATCCAATATCAATATTTTCCGACGTTCATATCTACAATATAAATCATATTTCCTGGAAATTAAAAATTTATATTTAGACATAAACTTACGAAAAATACAACTACAACGAACGAAAAACATACACCACGATTATGACTATAAATGATTCCAAATCATTAACCATCTAATCAAGCATTCCGAATGCCAATATTGTATATATGATCGCAAGACCTACGCTTCGATACCACTGTTGGGATTCGGTGCCTAAAAATGAAGGCCCAACGGAAGTGGTAAAATGAAAATTAATTCGATCCGAATCCCTACGAGGATCGATCGAGCTACGTATATGTTGGGATTCGGTGCCTAAAACGAAGGCCCAGCGGAAGCGGTAAAACGAATTAATTTGATCCGAATCCCTACGAGGATCGATCGAGCTACGCATATACGAATATAAAATAAACAAAGGAAGATTCGAAATCATACCCTTGTCGTCCGTTGATTATATGGAGTTCCTTCTCTTGAGCTATTCCCTAAACGATCCAAAATGCTCCAAGCCCTTGGATGATCTAATGCCGAAAAATCGCGTCTCTACTTGTCACGCGTCGGAGAAACAAATGGAATGACAACACTCAATTAACCTCTAAGGTTACGGCTAGAATCAAGTGATGAAGCTTTATTATTATAACACTCTAAGTGTATAATTTATATCTCTCAATTTTATCTCTTAATATTTTCTCCAAGAATATATCTCAAGAACAATGAATAAATGTGAAGACTTGAAGAAAAACTTTTTTTCTCTCTCTCTCAAATCACGTATATGTATCAATGTGATAAGATGGGAGTAGTCTTCCTTTTATTCTTCCAACCATATCTCCTCAAATCCCTTTTTCCATAAAATAAGAGATTTGATATCCCAGAAGTCATAAGTCTTACACCAACCATATCAAGACTAAGACCAAGGTAAGGAGTCAAGGTGGGGGGTGCCCTCTAGAAGGAATTGGACGAGTCTGGTTCGTTTCGGACTCCCGTGAGTCCAAATAGATAAACTCCGATTCCATTCCGATGTATTTATATCGATCAATTAATCTAATTATTTTAATCATATCAAATACATAATGACATAATTAATTTCTCCAAGAAATAATTATATTCATGAATTAAATTAATCACCCGGTAATTTATTTAATTCATTAGGCTGTAAATTAATTTATCCAATAAATTAATTTAGACATCCAATGTCCCAATTAATTAGATATCCAATATCTAATATTCATAATGAGAGAATAAGCTTGATTCATTCTGTCATCAATCCTATTGCGCGACTCGGTAGGTCCATCTCAATCAACAATGGGAAGAACCAAAGAGTAGTAGCACCACCTAGCCAGCCTGGTGGCCTACACTGTACCCCAACTGAGAACGAAAGATTGGGATCATTTAAGAACTATTCTGTCGTGAATACCAGTATACATATAAAACCTTCTTTCAAATGTCCCGATCAAGTTATAGGGTCACGGTCAGTCAAACCCTATCTGTTACTTGATGCTATGCATGAGTTAATGCAAATCGAGATCATCGAGCTCTCGTGTATCCAATACAACTAGCTCCAATGCTTTGGCCAAAGACTTAGGATCTTATCTGCCAATAACCGCATAGGACATTTAACCCGCTCACTAACGGGAGAAAGAATTCTATCTTGGTATTCAGTAGGACCTGCTACTTGCCCGTCAAGATGCACGTCGAGGTTGACCCCCGCTTCCGGTTTACAGGGTTGAACTGCTCTAATGAAACTCTTGACGTCACAAGCACATCCCTACTAAATCCTCAAGTCTAAGGTTCACGAATACCTATCACAACCTTTCGATTCCATCATTGACTGTCCCAGAGTGAAATCCGTGTGACGAATCCAGGGTGAGTTGGTTCGAGTATACTAATCCAATTAGCATACCTATAACGTGTGCTCCCACTAACCACTAGCGTTCGACAGGCACTTTCCATGTCAAAGAACACGTCATACAAGTCTTCACATAAACTTAACGCCTAGTCAAGTTTCATCGACTTGCGAACAATTAAGTATTTGAGCTATAAACCTTTCCAGTGCAGACCCCCTTATCCAATAAGGAGTTGAACGCTTTTTCTCTCAAATACATGGACTAGTTTCTATACGTATATTTACGAGTTAGGAATGCCAATAACTACCAGTAAATAAAGAAACATTCATTGCCTTATATTAATGATTTACATAATTACAAGTACAATGCCCCCACTCAACATCCTCCGAGTGGCATTCGAGGGCATACCTTTAACAATCTCCCACTTGCACTCAATGCCACACACTATGATATCTAATACCGATGTTTTCTAGATGAAGCTCTAAGCTAATCTGAGAAAGTGGCTTGATCAGTCGATCAGCGACGTGGTCGGCTGACTCTACTATATGCAGCACAATGTATCTCTTTGCGAACAAATTCTCTTACGAGATGATACTGTCTCAATATGTTTGGTACTATTGTGAAAACTCGGATCCTAGGCCTGTGCTACCGCTCTGGCAGCGCATCACAAGGTGTCACGTGAAGTTTACCCAGTAACTTCTTAATCCTTCATTTGGAGGCCTCCGAGGCCGCTTTACTTGGCACTATGCCATGATACTTGGCACTATGCCATGATACTGCTCCTCCGTTAAAAGTAAATGTAGCCAAAAGAAGACATAGAATCGTCTATATGTCCTTGTAAGTCCTATACAGTGAATCCCATCACATTCAGTTCTCCACCACCACATATAAGAACCAGATCTCTAGTCCTTCTAAAGTACTTGAGAACGTTCTTTATGGCGGTTTAATGTTCCCGAACTGGGTTAGCCCTAAACCTACTTACCACGCTCCCAACATGCGCAATGTTAGGTCTCGTACACAATAAAGCATATGTAAGGCTACCCACTGCCGAATCATATGGTACATTGTAACACCCCCAATCCGCTCAGGGATATTACACGCCGTAGAACCTTTCCTCAAGGATCTACCAGGCTGGTAACGACATTTAACATCTCGACAATGCCTTCGAGGCTACAATGACTCAGTAGACCGATTTGGTCTTTCCACAAATACATACAACTCAAATACAACTCATGTCCACGCAGGGGACAAAATACAACTACACCCGTACGACGGGAACAATACAGCAGTGGAAAATAAAGTACAACTGAACCAACACACGATGTACGGTTCCTCATGTGATTAGTATCGATCATCTTTCATCATCCTTCATGCCGACCCTGTGTTATGCTCCAAAACCTGAATGCAAAAACAGACATCCACCCCCCGAATACTCGGGGGTTAGCAAAACTCCACTGTTTTGCTAGTGCAAATACAAAGTGCAAATACGAGCCATACAATTCACATTCCACGAATAACAATAATCGAGGATCCTCAAAGATCCAAACGAAACGAAAAGTACTTCCCGAGGCAAGGGTTTGAGAAAACATTTCAAAAACGAAATATCATAAATCAATGGAAGTAATTTATAAAACAGTTTAGAATGCCATCGAGAGTTTTAATAGAAAACAATTTAGGATTATCAAATCCTACTTTTCGAAAACCAAAAGACAAAAGGGGTCACCGCCCAAAGGTTTACTTTACGGAAAATGACATTAACCAACCGTTGGGATTTTAGCCCCAAATCAGAAACGACTTTTACAAAACCATTGGGATTTTAGCCCCAAATCTCATCAACTCACGGACACAAGAACGACTGTGAGGTTCGTATCCCAACATCAAAGTCCACAAATAAAGGATTTAAAACAAACAACAAAATACTCCAAAGGCCATCCTAGCCAAGTAAGCCAAACGAACACTTACCTCTTACACACTTAGTCAATGCATGCAATCATGAAAACCGTTCGAAAGCACTCATTTCTAAATGAATACCCACAATTAGCCTCGAGAACAGGGCGGCAAAGATACATTCTCGCTCGAGGCCTCATAAGGACCCTACCGAGTTGGCTACAATTACAAAAAAACAAAACCACGCACACGCTAAGCCGTGAGAACAGGCGAAAGATACATTCTCACTCGAGGCCTTGCAAGGACCCTAACGAGTTGGCTAGCGGTACGAAACTCGTGAAATCCAGGGCAAAGATAGATTTCCCTCCTTGACCCCGTCGGGCCAACACAAGGTGAGTAAATTACACACAATACACGTTACTCATGCAATACTAACATGCTAAGAATGTAAGTTCATTAAGAATACCCACTAGAGATGGCCATTAACTCGACACCATTACCAAACTCTTCAAAAATACAATAACAAGCTTAAATACGGAATACACGATTCCATAACTTTAAACAAGAGGAGTATCCTCATAAAATCCTTCAACGCTCAAAATAAACAAATCATAATCAATTCTCAAAAAACCGTTCACAAAACTCACGCGTTTTGAAAGAAATCCTTTAACGAGTCCAAACCGAAATCTTTTGAAACTTCATTTGAATAACCAAACAAACACATCAAGACGACCACCGATCATCATATACATAAACGAGAAAAGTATGGGCAAGGTACTTGCCTCGATACCACGAGCACGGAACCACGAACGGATACGGCTCAACCGGAAGCTTCTAACGCCCGATGCTAACGAAAAGGAATACGACAACGAACGGAGCGGAAGAATCAAGCACGACCACGAGGAATCGGCGAAAATGAACCTAACGATTGAAGAATACAATCACAACCACTTCTAAACGATTACGGAAAAGGAATACACCCTAAACCCGCCTACGATTCATGTATATTCATACAAAAATAACAACGAGGGGACCACAACCAAACCCTCTCGATTCCATAAAAATCCACAAAATATCCATGAATCCGTAGGAAAACTAAAGATACTAACAATATCAATCGTATACACCATGAATCCACCAACGAAACGAACGAATCGGAAGAAAACCCAAAACCCCCAAATTGATCGAAATAGGGTTTTAGAGCATTACCTTGGAAGATTCGAGTACTAAGATCCGTAGAACGCGTTAGATTGATTATCCGAGCCTCACAACCGAAAAGAAATGATGAAAATCGACCGGATGAAGAACTCTCTCCTCTCTAACTCTCTCTCTCGCGACTCGGTGGAAAGAATGGGAAGAATGAGTCATTCACGCTCAAAACCACATTTATAGTGCAACACAAGAACCTATCGGCCGGCCTATCGGCCGATAGGCCCAACCGATACCCCTACGGGATGCCGGCAGAGAGTCTATCGGCCCCCTATCGGCCGAAAGGCTCCCGGAGTGCTCGGCCAAAATCAAACGACCATAACTCTCTCGTCCAGGACTCGATTGACTCACCGCTTTGAACCATTGGAAAGCTAATTCGATGATCTATAATATTGCAAGATTTATAATTTTTGGAGTTACCAAAAATTAATGGTGATCTAACAAAGACGAACTCATACTTAGAAAAGTCGTTTAGAAATCCCGAATTCAACAAAACGACACCGAAACCCGAACTCGAATACGAACCAAGATACGGTTACGAAGTACTCACAAAGACGAATCTAAGAGCTAGTAGGACACACGATTCCGACCACCCGAAGGCTCGAAATTCGACAACGGAAGGTAATTACCCCAAACTTTGGGAAATTACGAAAATGGCCCAAATGCCCGAAAATCACCATACGTGATCGAATAACCAAACCGAAGTTCACAACACGTCTAACAAAGTTAAACGGACTTGGGAAACTCAAAGCAGTAGCCGGTCGAGATTCGCAAGAATCGAACTCAAGTGCGGAAAAGTCGCTAAAAAGCACAGAACTCAACGAAACGACACCAAACGAACTCGGATGTCAAAAGTGTAGAATTAATCATTCTCGAATGACGAAACGGTCATGAGCGAGTCGTCAAAACGGACTCCGACCGAAAAAAAAGAATTACCGGAAATCAAAATCGGATATTACATTCTACCCTCCTTAAAAGAAGTTTCGTCACGAAACTTAAAACAAGTAGGAGAAGAAATATTCCGCCAGAAAACTCAACGAGACACACCGAATGCGTAACTACTGCCCAACGTCGAAATGTTAAAAACAAATCAAAGGAACATACGGAGTGAAAACACGCTCCACGGCGACCAACACAACGTCGCTGTTAGGGATATAATAAAACCAACAAATGACAAGCGTCATCAAACGGATAATATAGCCAAGTCAATTATCCGACAATCGCAAAACACAACGAACGAAAATCAATATGATTGACCAACCCAACGGCACATCAATCAAAACGCGAGCCAACCGCTGAACAAACACGGAATCCCACCGCCCAAGGGATGGAAGATCGAAAACGAGACTAATTTCCCGAACTGAAGGGAATTACGAAGGAGTCTGAATGCTCAATAATCACGAAACGAGAACAAAAACCGAACAAACAAACGATCGAGACAACAAAAATCGAACAATCATGTCCGAAACACGAAGGATAATAAAATTCAAACAACAACTCCAAGGTTCACATCTCGACTCGAGACAATATATGATCCGGTGAAAACAACAGGATGTGCATTCACATAAGATCCACAGGAAAGGGAATAGCAATTGAAAAGTCACAACGACGAACGAGTTATTCCGAAACGATACCACACTCGTTCGATAAACAAAAACAAGGGGCGGACAATCTCAGAAATGTCAACAAACATAAATGAGTCGACAGAGTCGAAAACATAAGAGTTCCAAATCCGATCCACTTCGAATAAAAGAACTAGTAGAACCAGATGATGTCACTCCCAAACAAGGTTCACAAGAATCGAACTGAACCCGAAAAAGTAACATCGATAACCAGATCGACCCACAACAAGACCACAGCTCGTTCGGACGATGAAATCGAAATACAGAACAAGTTCATAAAGTGCCAACGAACATGAGCGAATCGATAGACTGGAGAAAGAGAAAATACAGAAGTCAAAATAGTACGGGCATTACCCCCGACCTCGTCCACGAAATTCACAAAAACGGGAGCAAGTTAACAAGACATTAAACAATCGACGCATAACGGAACCATCACCGATGCACACGGTCATACCAAACCAAGCTCTAACAGCTCGCACATGCACGACAACGCAGAAATTGCCATGAGGCGACAACATTCAATACCAATACTCCGCCTTTCACAGGGGCTAGTACAACCAATGTGTGGAAAGCGTCTCAACGCTCACACCGCCAATTCGGTCATACTCGGGAGAAAGTATCAAAAGGACAACGCGAACATCACACATACATACCCAGCCCTCAAACGGGAATGGATAGGTTTTAAAAACGAAAACCTCATTTTGAAAATAATTTAGAAGAATACTGGTTGATCTTGAGTATCACCTTTCAAAAAGTATAAACGTGAAACATCGTTATCGAGACACTGGAGAACCATTTCGCATTTGATAAGAATGAAGATACTTTCTCTTAATGAAAACTTTCAAATTATTCGACCCTCGGGTCTAAATAAAAGTGTTGAAAATATCTCAAAACATTTTGATCCTCGAGGTAGAAAATTTTTGAAATACATTGTGGCATCTAGGATGTACCACAAGAAAATAACTCATTTGAAAAGTATGTCTCGAAATTTTTTTTTTTTTAAGATACTCAAGGTTTTCAAAAATCCAATAGGCCAGAATGCCCAAAACTCACACATACCGACGTTCAATAAAACAACTCCTAGCACACGCATCAAAACGTTTAAAATCAAGACAATACATGTCTTTAAACGAAAATAAACGATAAAATACCATATTCAGAACAAAACCACTGATAAAATACCCTCCCGCACTGGCTAGTGAACAAGTCGAACGCGTATAAGCACAAAGCCTCCACAAGAGGTTTGTAAAACGTGCAAATCAATTCGGAAATCATCAACAACGGACAAAAACAACAATAACAAGACATCACAAACGACGACATTCCTCGTATAAATCAAATACGAGGGTCGACTAAATATATATCGTGAAATCAAAATTCACATAAGGATTCCACCACTTAACAAATAATCATAAAAATAGCTCGTGTCACACGAGGCACAACACAAAGAAGGGAGACTTACTTCCACAGGTCGCACGAAGATGATGATCGCCCCACGATACTAATCACGACCAACAAACTCAAACGACGCGTCGCGACACGACTCAGTCAGACCAAATCCAACGAGACAAAACTCAATAGACACCAGTGACCCGACAGCCTAGGTTTTCACAACCTAATCTCCGATACCATTTATGTAACACCCCCAATCCGCTCAGGGATATTACACGCCGTAGAACCTTTCCTCAAGGATCTACCAGGCTGGTAACGACATTTAACATCTCGACAATGCCTTCGAGGCTACAATGACTCAGTAGACCGATTTGGTCTTTCCACAAATACATACAACTCAAATACAACTCATGTCCACGCAGGGGACAAAATACAACTACACTGCATTTACGGAACAATACAAAGAAATGAAAATAAAGTACAACCGAACCAACACACGATGTACGGTTCCTCATGTGATTAGTATCGATCATCTTTCATCATCCTTCATGCCGACTCGTGTTATGCTCCAAAACCCGAATGCAAAACAGACATCCACCCCGCGAATACTCGGGGGTTAGCAAAACTCCACTGTTTTGCTAGTGCAAATACAAAGAGCAAATCCGAGCCATACAATTCACATTCCACGAATAACAATAATCGAGGATCCTCAAAGATCCAAACGAAACGAAAAGTACTTCCCGAGGCAAGGGTTTGAGAAAACATTTCAAAACGAAATATCATAAATCAATGGAAGTAATTTATAAAACAGTTTAGAATGCCATCGAGAGTTTTAATAGAAAACAATTTAGGATTATCAAATCCTACTTTTCAAAACCAAAAGACAAAAGGGGTCACCGCCCCAAAGGTTTACTTTACGGAAAATGACATTAACCAACCGTTGGGATTTTAGCCCCAAATCCAGAAACGACTTTTACAAAACCATTGGGATTTTAGCCCCAAATCTCATCAACTCACGGTACACAAGAACGACCGGGAGGTTCGTATCCCAACATCAAAGTCCACAAATAAAGGATTTAAAACAAACAACAAAATACTCCAAAGGCCATCCTAGCCAAGTAAGCCAAACGAACACTTACCTCTTACACACTTAGTCAATGCATGCAATCATGAAAACCGTTCAAAGCACTCATTTCCGGAAATGAGCACCCACAATTAGCCTCGAGAACAGGCGGCAAGAGATACATTCTCGCTCGAGGCCTCATAGGACCCTACCGAGTTGGCTACAATTACAAAAAAACAAAACCACGCACACGCTAAGCCGTGAGAACAGGCGGCGGATACATTCTCACTCGAGGCCTTGCAAGGACCCTAACGAGTTGGCTAGCGAGACGAAACTCGTGAAATCCAGGCGGCAGATAGATTTCCTCCTTGACCCCGTCGGCCAACACAAGGTGAGTAAATTACACACAATACACGTTACTCATGCAATACTAACATGCTAAGAATGTAAGTTCATTAAGAATACCCACTAGAGATGGCCATTAACTCGACACCATTACCAAACTCTTCAAAAATACAATAACAAGCTTAAATACGGAATACACGATTCCATAACTTTAAACAAGAGGAGTATCCTCATAAAATCCTTCAACGTTCAAAATAATCAAATCATAATCAATTCTCAAAACACCGTTCACAAAACTCACGCGTTTTGAAAGAAAGCCTTTAACGAGGCCAAACCGAAATCTTTTGAAACTTCATTTCAAATAACCAAACAAACACATCAAGACGACCACCGATCATCATATACATAAAACGAGAAAAGTATGGGCAAGGTACTTGCCTCGATACCACGAGCACGGAACCACGAACGGATACGGCTCAACCGGGAAGCTTCGGAACGCCCGATGCTAACGAAAAGGAATACGACAACGAACGGAACGGAAGAATCAAGCACGACCACGAGGAATCGACGAAAATGAACCTAACGATTCGAAGAATACAATCACAACCACTTCTAAACGATTACGGAAAAGGAATACACCCGGAAACCCGCCTACGATTCATGTATATTCATACAAAAATAACAACGAGGGCGGACCACAACCAAACCCTCTCGATTCCATAAAAATCCACAAAATATCCATGAATCCGTAGGAAAACTAAAGATACTAACAATATCAATCGTATACACCATGAATCCACCAACGAAACGGAACGAATCGGAAGAAAAACCCAAAACCCCCAAATTGATCGAAATAGGTTTTAGAGCATTACCTTGGAAGATTCGAGTACTAAGATCCGTAGAACGCTGCTAGATTGATTATCCGAGCCTCACAACCGAAAAGAAATGATGAAAATCGACCCCGGATGAAGAACTCTCTCCTCTCTAACTCTCTCTCTCGCGACTCGGTGGAAAGAATGGGAAGAATGAGCCATTCACGCTCAAAACCACATTTATAGTGCAACACAGCAGAACCTATCGGCCGGCCTATCGGCCGATAGGCCCAACCGATACCCCTACGGGATGCCGGCAGAGAGTCTATCGGCCCCCTATCGGCCGAAAGGCTCTTGGGAGTGCTCGGCCAAAATCGAAACGACCATAACTCTCTCGTCAGGACTCAGATTGACTCACCGTTTGAACCATTGGAAAGCTAATTCGATGATCTATAATATTGCAAGATTTATAATTTTTGGAGTTACCAAAAATTAATGGTGATCTAACAAAGACGAACTCATACTTAGAAAAGTCGTTTAGAAATCCCGAATTCAACAAAACGACACCGAAACCCGAACACGAATACGAACCGAAGATACGGTTACGAAGTACTCACAAAGACGAATCTAAGAGCTAGTAGGACACACGATTCCGACCACCCGAAGGCTCGAAATTCGACAACGGAAGGTAATTACCCCAAACTTTGGGAAATTACGAAAATGGCCCAAATGCCCGAAAATCACCATACGTGATCGAATAACCAAACCGAAGTTCACAACACGTCTAACAAAGTTAAACGGACTTGCGGGAAACTCAAACAATAGCTTCGGTCGAGATTCGCAAGAATCGAACTCAAGTGCGGAAAAGTCGCTAAAAAGCACAGAACTCAACGAAACGACACCAAACGAACTCGGATGTCAAAAGTGTAGAATTAATCATTCTCGAATGACGAAACGGTCATGAGCGAAGTCGTCCAAAACGGACTCGACCAAAAAAAAAAAGAATTACCGGAATCGAAAATTGCGGATATTACATTCTACCCTCCTTAAAAGAAGTTTCGTCCGAAACTTAAAACAAGTAGGAGAAGAAATATTCCGCCAGAAAACTCAACGAGACACACCGAATGCGTAACTCATCGCCCAACGGCGAAATGTTACAAACAACGCAAAGGAACATACGGCGTGAAAACACGCTCCACGGCGACCAACACAACGTCATTGTTAGGGATATAATAAAACCAACAAATGACAAGCGTCATCAAACGGATAATATAGCCAAGTCAATTATCCGACAATCGCAAAACACAACGAACGAAAATCAATATGATTGACCAACCCAACGGCACATCAATCAAAACGCGAGCCAACCGCTGAACAAACACGGAATCCCACCGCCCAAGGGATGGAAGATCGAAAACGAAACTAATTTCCCGAACTGAAGGGAATTACGAAGGAGTCTGAATGCTCAATAATCACGAAACGAGAACAAAAACCGAACAAACAAACGATCGAGACAACAAAAATCGAACAATCATGTCCGAAACACGAAGGATAATAAAATTCAAACAACAACTCCAAGGTTCACATCTCGACTCGAGACAATATATGATCCGGTGAAAACAACAGGATGTGCATTCACATAAGATCCACAGGAAAGGGAATAGCAATTGAAAAGTCACAACGACGAACGAGTTATTCCGAAACGATACCACACTCGTTCGATAAACAAAAACAAGGGGCGGACAATCTCAGAAATGTCAACAAACATAAATGAGTCGACAGAGTCGAAAACATAAGAGTTCCAAATCCGATCCACTTCGAATAAAAGAACTAGTAGAACCAGATGATGTCACTCCCAAACAAGGTTCACAAGAATCGAACTGAACCCGAAAAAGTAACATCGATAACCAGATCGACCCACAACAAGACCACAGCTCGTTCGGACGATGAAATCGAAATACGTAACAAGTTCATAAAGTGCCAACGAACATGAGCGAATCGATAGATCGGAGAAAGAGAAAATACGAAGTCAAAATAGTACGGGCATTACCCCGACCTCGTCCACGAAATTCACAAAAACGGAGCAAGTTAACTAGACATTAAAAAATCGACGCTTAACGGAACCATCACCGATGCACACGGTCATACCAAACCAAGCTCTAACGGCTCGCACATGCGCGACAACGCGAAATTGCCATGAGGCGACAACATTCAATACCAACACTCCGCCTTTCACAGGGGCTAGTACAACCAATGTGTGGAAAGCGTCTCAACGCTCACACCGCCAATTCGGTCATACTGGGAGAAAGTATCAAAAGGACAACGCGAACATCACACATACATACCCGGCCCTCAAACGGGAATGGATAGGTTTTAAAACGAAAACCTCATTTTGAAAATAATTTAGAAGAATCTTGTTGATCTTGAGTATCACCTTTCAAAAAGTATAAACGTGAAACATCGTTATCGAGACACTGGAGAACCATTTCGCATTTGATAAGAATGAAGATACTTTCTCTTAATGAAAACTTTCAAATTATTCGACCCTCGGGTCTAAATAAAAGTGTTGAAAATATCTCAAAACATTTTGATCCTCGAGGTAGAAAATTTTTGAAATACATTGTGGCATCTAGGATGTACCACAAGAAAATAACTCATTTGAAAAGTATGTCTCAAATTTTTTTTTTAAGATACTCAAGGTTTTCAAAATCCAATAGGCGTAATGCCCAAAACTCACACATACCGACGTTCAATAAAACAACTCCTAGCACACGCATCAAAACGTTTAAAATCAAGACAATACATGTCTTTAAACGAAAATAAACGATAAAATACCATATTCAGAACAAAACCACTGATAAAATACCCTCCCGCGGCTAGTGAACAAGTCGAACGCGTATAAGCACAAAGCCTCCACAAGAGGTTTGTAAACGTGCAAATCAATTCGGAAATCATCAACAACGGACAAAAACAACAATAACAAGACATCACAAACGACGACATTCCTCGTATAAATCAAATACGAGGGTCGACTAAATATATATCGTGAAATCAAAATTCACATAAGGATTCCACCACTTAACAAATAATCATAAAAATAGCTCGTGTCACACGAGGCACAACACAAAGAAGGGAGACTTACTTCCACAGGTCGCACGAAGATGATGATCGCCCCACGATACTAATCACGACCAACAAACTCAAACGACGCGTCGCGACACGACTCAGTCAGACCAAATCCAACGAGACAAAACTCAATAGACACCACTGACCCGACAGCCTAGGTTTTCACAACCTAATCTCCGATACCATTTATGTAACACCCCCAATCCGCTCAGGGATATTACACGCCGTAGAACCTTTCCTCAAGGATCTACCAGGCTGGTAACGACATTTAACATCTCGACAATGCCTTCGAGGCTACAATGACTCAGTAGACCGATTTGGTCTTTCCACAAATACATACAACTCAAATACAACTCATGTCCACGCAGGGGACAAAATACAACTACACCTGCATTTACGGGAACAATACAAAGAATGAAAATAAAGTACAACTGAACCAACACACGATGTACGGTTCCTCATGTGATTAGTATCGATCATCTTTCATCATCCTTCATGCCGACCCTGTGTTATGCTCCAAAACATGAATGCAAAAACAGACATCCACCCCCCGAATACTCGGGGGTTAGCAAAACTCCACTGTTTTGCTAGTGCAAATACAAAGTGCAAATACGAGCCATACAATTCACATTCCACGAATAACAATAACCGAGGATCCTCAAAGATCCAAACGAAACGAAAAGTACTTCCCGAGGCAAGGGTTTGAGAAAACATTTCAAAAACGAAATATCATAAATCAATGGAAGTAATTTATAAAACAGTTTAGAATGCCATCGAGAGTTTTAATAGAAAACAATTTAGGATTATCAAATCCTACTTTTCGAAAACCAAAAGACAAAAGGGGTCACCGCCCCAAAGGTTTACTTTCTGGAAAATGACATTAACCAACCGTTGGGATTTTAGCCCCAAATCCGTAAAACGACTTTTACAAAACCATTGGGATTTTAGCCCCAAATCTCATCAACTCACGGTACACAAGAACGACCAGGAGGTTCGTATCCCAACATCAAAGTCCACAAATAAAGGATTTAAAACAAACAACAAAATACTCCAAAGGCCATCCTAGCCAAGTAAGCCAAACGAACACTTACCTCTTACACACTTAGTCAATGCATGCAATCATGAAAACCGTTCAAAGCACTCATTTCGGAAATGAGCAGGTCCACAATTAGCCTCGAGAACAGGGCGGCAGATACATTCTCGCTCGAGGCCTCATAGGACCCTACCGAGTTGGCTACAATTACAAAAAAACAAAACCACGCACACGCTAAGCCGTGAGAACAGGGCGGCAGCATACATTCTCACTCGAGGCCTTGCAAGGACCCTAACGAGTTGGCTAGCGGTACGAAACTCGTGAAATCCAGGGCGGCAGCATAGATTTCCCTCCTTGACCCCGTCGGGCCAACACAAGGTGAGTAAATTACACACAATACACGTTACTCATGCAATACTAACATGCTAAGAATGTAAGTTCATTAAGAATACCCACTAGAGATGGCCATTAACTCGACACCATTACCAAACTCTTCAAAAATACAATAACAAGCTTAAATACGGAATACACGATTCCATAACTTTAAACAAGAGGAGTATCCTCATAAAATCCTTCAACGTTCAAAATAATCAAATCATAATCAATTCTCAAAACACCGTTCACAAAACTCACGCGTTTTGAAAGAAAGCCTTTAACGAGGCCAAACCGAAATCTTTTGAAACTTCATTTCAAATAACCAAACAAACACATCAAGACGACCACCGATCATCATATACATAAAACGAGAAAAGTATGGGCAAGGTACTTGCCTCGATACCACGAGCACGGAACCACGAACGGATACGGCTCAACCGGGAAGCTTCGGAACGCCCGATGCTAACGAAAAGGAATACGACAACGAACGGAACGGAAGAATCAAGCACGACCACGAGGAATCGACGAAAATGAACCTAACGATTCGAAGAATACAATCACAACCACTTCTAAACGATTACGGAAAAGGAATACACCCGGAAACCCGCCTACGATTCATGTATATTCATACAAAAATAACAACGAGGGCGGACCACAACCAAACCCTCTCGATTCCATAAAAATCCACAAAATATCCATGAATCCGTAGGAAAACTAAAGATACTAACAATATCAATCGTATACACCATGAATCCACCAACGAAACGGAACGAATCGGAAGAAAACCCAAAACCCCCAAATTGATCGAAATAGGGTTTTAGAGCATTACCTTGGAAGATTCGAGTACTAAGATCCGTAGAACGCGCGTTAGATTGATTATCCGAGCCTCACAACCGAAAAGAAATGAACAAAATCGAACCACGGATGAAGAACTCTCTCCCTCTCTAACTCTCTCTCTCGCGACTCGGTGGAAAGAATGGGAAGAATGAGCTGTTCACGCTCAAAACCACATTTATAGTGCAACACAGCAGAACCTATCGGCCGGCCTATCGGCCGATAGGCCCAACCGATACCCCTACGGGATGCCGGCAGTAGAGTCTATCGGCCCCCCCTATCGGCCGAAAGGCTCCTGGGAGTGCTCGGCCAAAAACTGAAACGACCATAACTCTCTCGTCCGGACTCCGATTGACTCACCGTTTGAACCATTGGAAAGCTAATTCGATGATCTATAATATTGCAAAGATTTATAATTTTTGGAGTTACCAAAAATTAATGGTGATCTAACAAAGACGAACTCATACTTAGAAAAGTCGTTTAGAAATCCTGAATTCAACAAAACGACACCGAAACCCGAACCTGAATACGAACCGAAGATACGGTTACGAAGTACTCACAAAGACGAATCTAAGAGCTAGTAGGACACACGATTCCGACCACCCGAAGGCTCGAAATTCGACAACGGAAGGTAATTACCCCAAACTTTGGGAAATTACGAAAATGGCCCAAATGCCCGAAAATCACCATACGTGATCGAATAACCAAACCGAAGTTCACAACACGTCTAACAAAGTTAAACGGACTTGCGGGAAACTCGAAGCAGAGCTGGTCGAGATTCGCAAGAATCGAACTCAAGTGCGGAAAAGTCGCTAAAAAGCACAGAACTCAACGAAACGACACCGAAACGAACTCGGATGTCAAAAAGTGTAGAATTAATCATTCTCAGAATGACGAAACGGTCATGAGCGAGTCGTCAAAACGGACTCCGACCGAAAAAAAAAAAGAATTACCGGAAATCGAAAATTGCGGATATTACAACATAACTCATTTCCTTTCATTGTTCCTCACTATGAGGACACATCTTCAAGGTGAGTTGTATTCTATGTCGCATCAGAAGGAACCCTCTTTAAGATCTAATCTATATAGAGAGCTTAGGAAAAACTTATCATTCTCTTCGATCTATCCCAGTAGAGTCGAATCCCAAGAATATAGGTTTCTTCTCCCAAGTCTTTCATGGAGAAATTACTCGAAAGCCAAGCTTTCACAGAACTGAGCAATCCCACATCATTTCCTATTAGTAGAATGTCATCTATATATAGTACTAAGAATGTGATCTTGCTCCCATTAACCCTCTTGTATACACAAGGTTCCTCTTCATTTTTCACAAAGTCAAACTCTTTGACTGTCTCGTCAAAATGAAGGTCCCAACTACATGAAGACTATTGGCCTCACATTGGAATGTGCACATGAGTCGATTGCTTCGTGAGACTGATTAGGTACAAGACCACACGTGTATTCGATCGATACTCATTGGTGGCTTGTGCACAGACACATTTCCATCCCGGGCGTAGTGTGGCGCCACCCTTTGAGCCGTACTGTTAGTTGATTCATACAGCATGTTTGATTGCATATGTTTTCAACAAGATTGGGTTATAATCTAACCGATTCATTTTTGATCAAACTTGTGGTTTGTACAGCATATATATGATTGTGTTTATTCAACTCTTGAGGATTGTTGTTCTGTATAACTGACCCTGTTGGGGGATTTTATTTTCAGGTCATGGCAAGGCAAAAGCAAGAGAATATAACGTTGACGGCGAGGAGTCCCAGTGATACTAGTAGGGGGCCCCAATCCTTTCAGTCATTCCTCTTGTTGTCATTTATTTTCCGCTGCAGATTTTCATTTGGTTACTCCGTTTCATTCAGTGTTGTGTATTTTATCTTCACATAAAATATACTAGTATTCAGTATTGTCTTGGTGTTTTGTACTTAAGCTCCTCATCGGAGTATTTGGTAATATAATGTGGTTCGGTACTACAATTATATTATTTAATTCATCAGTTTTCATTCACCTGGTGGGTCCCAGTCGGGGGTCCACGGCACTGTAATATCCGCCTAGTTGGGGTGTTACAGTAACTCAGGGGAAGGCCTCTAGATTTGTAGTCTATGCGGACGGCCCCTAGTATGGACTTATGAATTTCAAGAATCAGTTATGTGTACCGGCAGATGAGGAGTTGAAAAACTCTATTCTGAGAGAGGCTCATACTACCCCATACTCTGTTCATCTAGGGTCTAGACAAATGTATAAGGACTTGAAACAGTATTACAAGTGGAGTAATATGAACTGAGAAGTTCCAGAGTTTGTTTCAAGATGTTTAACATGCCAACAAGTTAAGATTGAGAATTGACAACAAGTGGGTATGTTAAAACCTCTCCTTAATTCAAAGTGGAAATGGGAGGATATATAGATCGATTTTATGATGAGTTTGCCGATGAGTTATTCCGGTTTGAATATGATTTAGGTGATTGCAGATCGTCTGACCAAATCAGCTCACTTCCTTGTGAGTAAGGATACGTGTGCCCCTGAGATGTTGGCCCAGTTGTTCATTCGGGAGATCGTGAGGTTGTACGTGTAACACTTCCAAGATATTCAGAGTATATTACAGCAATGTGGACCCCTACGTGGGACCCACCAGGATCATTAATTAATACCGCTCGTCTAACCATCACGATTAGCGAGAAAACACAGATCACCAAGATGAAAATTAAATAAAATACCCGGTACAACCGGTAAACCAGACATCACTGAAAATCACAAATAAAATTTAGTATACAATCCATCTTCCAAATCAAAACGCCTAAGTACTCGCGAGTACTATCTACCAGTTTATAAGTGTGAAAACAAACGTTTGGAATGGACAACTAAAATAAAGGAACTCATTTGCACATGTCAACAACCCTGGACAGCATCCTCATACTGCTCTAGTGCCCGCTCGACCAGCTGAACGCAATCTGAAATTCACAACAAGAATTTCCCCAAAAATGGGTCCCCAAAAGGGTTAGCAATTACGCTAGTACAAGTAATCAAGGTAAACCATTCGCTTACACATCTCATAGTACATGCATCAACTTGTTTCAAAATCAAGACATGTCTTTTCCCGGAAAACAAACAGTCAATAATCACAGTTGAAAATCGCCTAGGACTGGGGCTAAACCACTGGTCCCATCTGAGGCCTCTATGGACCTCCCGGACTAGCCATAGTTAAAAATCACGCATATGACTCGCCTAGGATCGGGGCTAAACCATTGGTCCCATCCGAGGCCTCTATGGACCCTCCCGGACTGGCTATCCAAACAAGATCATGAATCAGGAGCAAAATCACATATTCCTACGAGGCGCCGTCGGACCCTCCCGTAGTGAGCAAATCACACACATATATATTACCATTCCATGTTAAGCATAAGGATTTCACAAGAATACTTGCCTTGAGAAATTGACGACGAAAATAACGGAAAATCAACCACGCTCGCTAGGATCCGACGACCCCGAACCTAACGATTCTAAGAATACAATCACAACCAATTCTACACATGTACGAAAACGGAATACACCCGAAAACCCACCTATGATTCATGTAAATTCGTACAAAAACAATAAAGAGGGCGAGTCGCACCGAACCCTCTTGATTTCACAAATACCACGAAATCTACAATGAACTCGTAGGGAAAACATGAGTACCACTAAGATTAATCACATACATCATAGATTAATCAACAACACGGATCGAATCGGACATTAAATCGAAAACCCCCAAATTCCCCAAAAATTGGGTTCTAAGAGCTTACCTTGGATTGAAGACGAAGAACACAAGTAGATGTTAATCTACACCAGGAATTCAAGGAAGATGATAGTAATACGATTGAAGGTTCAAAAATCGCCCCAGATCGCCAAAATCGCCCACAGCCGCGGAGGAGGAAGAAATGAGAAATAGACGCGTCTGAGGTCAACTCTCGGGTATTTATAACCAATCAATTTAGCGTGCGCTAAACAACCAACCCTAGTCCAGAACCTTCAGTTCTGACCCGTTAGCATGCGCTACTCGAAATTAATGTGCGCTGTTAGTCCTCGTTAGCGCGCGCTATCGGCCTATAGCCTCTGCTACCTGTTCATCTCCAGAGTCCAGAAACATTTTGGCTCAACTGTCCGGCCGAAATAGCATGCACTACCAAGTATATAACGTAAGGTAACAAGCTACATAGTGCGCGCTATAGTTCGATGTATTGTGTGCTACCTGTTCAGTCCTATCCGGAATCCAGAACCTCAAAAACATTCTGCCCTTACTGGAGTAGCAGATTAGCGCGCGCTGCCAACATATTTAGCGTGCGCTGATTTCCACCATAGCATGAGCTAATTTACAGACTTAGCATACGCTAAACTTCCCATGCACTACACAACTATCCGAAATATATGATACAGGATCGAACCATCAAACAAAGGTCACAACATCCATAATGACATAAGATGGATTTACGGCAACCCCGAAATGGCAGTTCCGAACAATGATCACGAGAGTCGAACCAAACAGCGGCGAAAATAACCTAAAATGCATAATTGAGTAAAATAAGTCCGAAAAAAGTTCGAATGACAAAAAGTCCCATATTAAATGCTCTCAAATATCAATACGGTTACATGCGAGTCACTAAAAATGAAAAATACACCAAAATAAAAAATACCGGAAAAAGAAAAAATGCGGATATTTCATTCTCCCCCTCTAAAAACAAGTTTCATCCCGAAACTTAAGAAACAAACAACTCGGGGTACCTAGCACGCATGCCATCCTCGGCTTCCTAAGTTGCCTCCTCGACACCATGTCTCGACCACTGCACCTTGACCAATGGAATGGTCTTATGCCTCAGTCGCTTCTCACGGTGCTCCAAGATCTTCAAGGGACGCTCCTCGAAGGTAATATCCTCAGCAATATTGATCTCACCATAGTCGATGACATGACTAGGATCCAGAACATATTACCTCAGCTGGGAAACATGGAAAACGCTATGGACGTGACTCAATTCCGGAGGCAACTCCAAACGATACGCCAACTCGCCGACCTTCTCTAGAATCTCAAAGGGCCCAATAAATGTCGGACTCAACTTTTCCTTCTTCCCGAAGCGGAAAACTCCCCTCGTCGGTGACACCTTTAGCAAAATGTGGTCTCCCACCTCTAATTCCAAAGGTCAACGACAAACATCAACATAGGATTTCTACTAACTCTAAGCTGTCAACATCCTCTCCCAAATCAATTCCACCTTCCTCCTCATTTCCAAAGTGATATCCGATTCGGTCCTGACCAAATCGGACGCCTCGTTCCAAGAAATCGGCGATCAACATCGACCCCCATAAAGCGCCTCATACGGTGCCATCTTGATCGACGCGTGCCAACTATTGTTCTACGTGAACTCGATCAACGGCAAATGCTCCCCCCAATCACTGCTCCAATCGAGAGCACAAGCACGCAACATATCCTCAAATGTCTGGATAGTGCGCTTCGACTGACCATCCGTCTGAGGATGAAAAGAAGTACTCAGACGCAAACGAGTACCCAACGCCTTATGTACCGCCTGCCAAAAATGCGAAACAAAACGGCCATCACGATCTGAAATAATAGATTTTAGGGTACCTTGAAGCCTCACAATCTGCGCAATAAATACACGAGCCAACTTTTCTAGACCCCAAGTATCCTTGATGCCCAGAAAGTGTGCCGACTTGGTCAGACGATCCACAATCACCCAAACCATATTCATACCAGACTTCAACCTCGGCAAGCTCGTGACAAAGTCCATCGAAATATCTTCCCATTTCCATTCCGGAACGGGAAGCGACTGCAACAACCCGTCTGGTCGATGATGCTCGATTTTGACCTGCTGACAAGTCAAACATCTCACTACAAATTGTGCGACCTCCTCCTTCATATCGTTCCACCAAAAGTTCCTCCTTAGGTCCTTGTACATCTCACTCAAACCAGGATGAACTGAGTAAGGCTAGCATGGGCCTCACGAAAAATACTCTGCATCAATTCCAAGTCGTTCGGTACACAAAGCCGACTCTGGAATCTCAACACACCATCCTCCTGAATCACAAATATAGGAACTTACCTTTAAGAACATTCACTCGAATTTTAGCAATCATCGGATCCTCCAACTGCTTCAGTTTAATTTCATGGATCAGCGATAACGAAATTTCCAAAGCACAAAGTTGCCCGACAACACCTGGCAACAAACCTCAACACCCAAGTCGATCAAATCACGCTGAAGCTCAGATTGAGACGTAAGTATCTCAAGCGTACGTAACGTAACCGGTCTCCGACTCAAGGCATCTGCCACGACGTTCGCCTTTCCCGGATGATAAAGGATTTTGAGGTCATGATCCTTAATCAATTCTAACCACCTCCTTGGACTCATATTCAACTCCCGCTGAGTGAATATGTACTTCAGACTTTTATGACCGGTAAAAATCTGACATGCAGAGCCAAAGAGATAATGACGCCAAATCTTGAGCGCAAAAATAACTGCCGTTAACTCCAAATCATGAGTAGGGTAGTTGAGATCATTCGACCTCAACTGTCTCGAAGCATACGCAATAGTCTTGTCGTGCTGCATCAACACACACCCAAGACCCTGACCTGAAGCATCGCTATAAACAGCTAAACCCTCGTTGCCACATGGCAACGCTAGAATCGGGGCTGAAGTCAAACACCTCCTAAGCTCCTCAAAACTCGACTGCCTTTCGTCATTCCAGACGAACTTCTCAGATTTCTGAAGCAACTGTGTAAGTGGCCGAGCCAGTTTCGAGAACCCCTCGACGAACCTACGATAGTAGCCAGCCAAACTCAAGAAACTACGGACCTCCTTCACATTCATAGGTGGTGACCAATCCAGCACTGCCTCAATCTTCTGTGGATCCACACGGACCCCCTCGACTGAAATCACGTGACCCAGAAACATCACTTCCTTCATCCAGAACTCACATTTCGAGAACTTCACATAGAGTCACTCGGTCCTCAAAACGTCCAACACCATAGGCAGATGATGTGCATGCTCCTCCTCATTAGTAGAATAGATAAGGATATCGTCAATGAAGACGACGACACACTTATCCAAATACTCGATGATAAACTTTTTCATCAACTGCATGAACACTGCCGGCGCGTAGGTTAGCCTCAAGGGAATAACCACAAACTCATAATGTCCGTATCTCGTCCGAAAAGCTGTTTTCGAGACATCGGACTCCTTCACCCGAAGCTGATAGTACCCTAATCTCAATTCGATCTTCGAGAATACCATAACTCCCAGCAACTGATCAAACAACTCATCAATCCTCAGTAAGGGATATTTGTTCTTCATGGTCACTTTGCTTAGCTCGCGGCAGTCGATATATAAACGCAGTGAACCATCCTTCTTCCGCACAAACAGGACCGGTGCGCCCCAAGACGAAGTGCTCGGTCGAATATACCTCGAATCAAGAAGCTCACTCAACTACTTTTTCAACTCATCCATCTTGGAAGGTGCCATGCGATATGGCGCCTTCGAAATCAGAGCCGCACCCTGCTCTAACTCGATAGCAAACTCAATCTCACGGTCTGGTGGTAACCCCGGCAACTCATCAGGAAATACATCTGGGAACTCACGAATGACTGGGATCGATGTAAACTCGACTCCACCATCCTCAACCTTCAAGGCGTAACACCAATAACCAGTACAACCCTTAGGAGTCTCATCGCCTTCAATGCATTAATTAGGAACTTCTGGTTTCCCCTCTTTCGCCCCGCGAAAGAGTGCTTGGTGCCATCCCCGGCTAACATGGTGATGATCCTCGCACAGTAGTTCATGATCGCACCATGCCGCTCGAGCCAATCATCCCCGAGAATCAAATCCTCACCCTCAATATCCACAACAATAAGATTAGAGAACCAAGCCCTCTCACAAATACCCACGGAACAATCTCGGATTTCCCAATCACCAACGATCCTATCACCACTAGGAAGTTTAACGATGAAAGTCTCACAAGACAACAAACAGTTAAGACCAAATGGTGCACACACTCCAGAGAGATGAATGAATGTGCAGCACCAGAATGGAAAAGCACACTGGCAAGATGAGAATGGATATGAACGGTACTTGTAGCCACGGTAGCCGCTGGATCATTGGCCCACCTCATCTCATATACACGCGGATGAGCAGAGCTGACACTGGAAGCTCCCCCTCTAGCGGGATGGCCCCGACCTCTCCCTCGGCTGACACTCTGTGGAGATTGTGGAGTAAACAACCCCTGGTTCACACTCGGCTACCTAGGCACTGGGAAAGAAGCATGGTCTCCGAGAGTCTGTCCAAAACATTCACAAAAGGAAGCCTTGTGGCCCGACTGGCCATAGTTAAAACATCTAACCTCTCGAGTGGAGGCACTGGAAGTACCTCGAAAGCCACCAGAAAAACAAGCCGAACCGCCAGCAGGAAAGTTAGCAGACTGAGACTTCTGCTGAACTCCGCCCTTGTGACCCGAAAAGTTACCGACGAATTTCTGTTTCTTACTTTCTCGAGCCACCTCACTGGCCGTCAAGGACATATCATAAGCAACAACTATACTCTGATAGTCCTTTATGGTGGTGCATGCGAGTCCAGACATGTAGTGATGAATCCTCGGTTTCATCCACCTAGAAAAGTGGCAAATATTGTCGCTCTCCTCCGTAACATGGGACTTTATGATGCCCAATTCCCGGTTGAAATATGCAATGACCTAAGGAACCGGAATATCTCGAGGCTGAGCATCATAAAAAGCATAGACCCGTGCCTGTAGAACTGGCCACAGACAGTATTCAGCTTTTATAAGGTCTCTGAACTCGGCCCACAAAGCTTCATGATCCTGAGGCTCAACAGTCTCCCACCAATCAGCCGCGTCCCCAATGAGAAAATACTGGGCGATTGGGACCTTGCGATCCTCAAGGCAGTTAGTGGCAACAAAGACCTTGGACATCTCTTTGATCCACCTCTCCTAACCAATCGGGTCTGAAGCCCTAGAAAACTGAGAAGGATGCATTTTGGTGACATCCTGAAGCCAACGATCCGCTCCAGCCTTAGCAGTACGAGCCAGATCCGGGTTTTGAACCGCCTGGGCTATCGCAGCCATTTGGTTCACCATTTTTTGCATCACAGCTGCAACACCAATGTCGATGCCATTACCAGATATGTCATTTTGAGTAGCAGTATGGTTCTGATGACCATAATTACTGCCGGATCCAGAAGTGTGTGACGTGGCCGCCCCACTGGCTGCCTCACATCCCCAGCCGCGTCCATGACCACGACCACGACCTCTACCTCGACCTCTCCCAGTATCCATACTGGAGATAAAAGATAGCAAAAGCAACTCAATGATAAGTACGGGAGAAAAATAATCACAGTTCAAGAAATGGAGGTATGATCTGAGAAAATAAAAGAATCGAGTAAGGAAAACTTACGAACACTGGAAGTACCGAGATGATGGCATCGTGATGACGATGTGCAAAATAAAACACTACTAGACCCAATTAACCAACAAGCCTAAGTATCCATAAACCTAGTGCTCTGATACCATTTTCTGTAACACCCCCAAGATATTCAGGGTCTATTACAGCGTCGTGGAAACCTACGTGGGACCCACCAGGCTAAATAATTAATACCGCTCGTCTAACCATCACGGTTAGAGAGAAAACGCACATCACCAAGACAAAAATTAAATAAAATGCCCGGTATAATCCATAAACCAGACATCACCGAAAATCACAAATAAAATTTAGTATACAATCCATCTTCCAAATCAAAACGCCTAAGTACTCGAGAGTACTATCTATCAGTTTACAAGTTTGAAAACAAACGTTTGAAATGGACAACTAAAATAAAGGAACTCATTTGCACACGTCAATAACCCTGGACAGCATCCTCGTACTGCTCCAGTGCCCGCTTGACCGGCTAAACGCAACCTAAAATTCATAACACGAGTTTCCCCAAAAATGGCTCCCCAAAGGGGATAGCAATTACGCTAGTACAAATAATCAAGGCAAACCATTCGCTCACATCTCATAGTACATGCATCAACTTGTTTCAAAATCAAGACATGTCTTTTCCCAGAAAACAAAGAGTCAATAATCACAGTTGAAAATCGCCTAGGACCAGGGGTAAAGCACTGCTCCCATACGAGGCCTCTATGGACCCTCCCGGACTGGCCATAGTTAAAAATCACGCACATGACTCGCCTAGGACCGGGGCTAAACCACTGGTCCCATCCGGGGCCTCTATGGACCCTCCGGACTGGCTATCCAAACAAGTTCGTGAATGAGGAGCAAAATCACAGATTCCTCCAAGGCCCCGTCGGACCCTCCCGGAGTGAGCAAATCACACACATATACAGTACCATTCCTTCTTAAGCATAAGGGTCTCACAAGAATACTTGCCTTGAGAAATTGACGATGAAAAGAACGGAAAATCAACCACGCTCGCTAGGAACCGATAACCCCGAACCTAATGATTCGAAGAATACAATCACAACTAATTTTACATGAGTACGAAAATGGAATACACCCGAAAACCCACCTACTATTCATGTAAATTTGTAGAAAAACAACAACGAGGGCGGGTCGCAACCGAATCCTCTTGATTTCACAAATACCACGAAATTTACCATGAACTCGTAGGAAAAACATGAGTACCACGAAGATTAATCACATACATCATGGATTAATCAACACGACAGAACGAATCGGACATTAAATCGAAAACCCACAAATTCCCCAAAAATAGGGTTCTAAGAGGTTATTATAATCGAAGACGAAGAACACAAGTAGACGTTGTTAATCTACACCAGGAATTCAAGGAAGATGATAGCAATATGATTGAAGGATCAAAAATCATCCCAGGTCGCCAAAATTGCCCACAGCCGTGAAGGAGGAAGAAGTGAGAAATAGACGCATCTGAGGTCAACTCTCGGGTATTTATAACCAAACAATTTAGCGTGCACTAAGGACTTATGGTTAGCGTGCGCTAACCAGCCAACCCTGGTCCAGAACCTTTGGTTTTGAGCCGTTAGCGTGTGCTACTCGAAATTAACATGTGTTATTAGTCCTCATTACCGCACGCGATCGGCCTATAGCGTGCGCTACCTATTCGACTCTAGAGTACAAAAACATTCTGCCTCAACTGTCCGGCCGAAATAGCGTGCGCTGCCAACATATTTAGCGTGCGCTAATTTACACCATAGCGTGCGCTAATTTACAGACTTAGCGTATGCTAAACTTCCCATGCACAACACAACTATCCGAAATACACAATATAAGATCGAACCATCAAACAAAGCTCACAACATCCATAATGACATAAGATGGATTTATGGCAACCTCGAAACAGCGGTTCCGAACAATGATCACGAGAATCAAACCAAACAGCGACGAAAATGACCTAAAACGCAGAATTGTGTAAAACAAGTCCGAAAAAAGTTCAAATGACAAAAAGTACCGTATTAAATGTTCTCGAATATCGATACGGTTACACGCGAGTCACTAAAAACGAAAAAAACACCAAAATGAAAATATCGGAAAAAGAAAAAATGTGGATATTACAGTACAGTGCTCCCAAGAGTATTGTATCGGATCGTGACAGATAGTTCGCGAATGTTTTTAGAAGGTTGTTTATCGTGCGATCGGTATGCAGTTGAAGTTCGGTACGACATTTCATCCAAAAACCCGTGGTCAATCGGAGAGGACTATCCAGATTTTGGAAGATATGTTGAGAGCTTGTGCTCTTGATTGGAAAAATGATTGGGGAGCCCAACTGCGTTTGGTTGAGCTAATTCATAATAACAGTTGGCATGCTATGATAAAATGGCACCTTATGATGTTTTATATGGCCGCTGTTGAAGTTCTCATTTAGAGATGTCCACCCGGCGGGTCGACCCATCGACCCAGACACACCGGACCCGTGTAGGACTCGGACTCAGACAACCCATCCGACCCGACGACCCAAACCCGTGGTATACATGGGTGGGGTCCGGGTCCTACATTTAGCGACCCGCCAGGTCCGACTTGTCGACCGCCTGAAAAAAATATTTTTTAAAGAAGTGATCGTTGAAGCCGACGGGTCCAATGGAAAAAATTCAAAAAATTTCAAAAAAAAAAAAGATCAGAAATTATATCTATGAATACCCCTCCAAAAAATCCACAATGTCCAAGTTAGAACGAATAGCTCTTTGGGGCAAATCGAAGAAATCATATGGCATAACTATATGGGAGCCTCAAAACCAACCTCCACCCAGTTTTGAAAATGAAAGTCAAGAAGATAAATATGATGCTACGATACATGAAAGTATCTATTATTATAGTACAACAACTACTAGTGAAGAAGAAGTTGACCCCCGGGGATTTTGACGTAAAATTGGAATTTAAACAAACGTTTACTTACCTTTTAAAAATTTAACTGCACACATACTACAAATAATATAGCTAGAGCGGTTATTAAAATTTTAACTTTTTATTGCTTAAAAGATAAAATTTTCACAATTGGTTTTGATAATGCTATTTCTAATACTGCTAGTGTACCGGCTTTAATACAAGCTTGCAATCACGTTTTACAAGGTCGATTATTTCATACTAGATGTATATGTCATTCTAGATTTGTGTGTACAAGATGCAATAAAAGTTGTACAACTTTTAATGTGTCTTGGTTTTACATAATCATACTAAGTTAGCAAGATAGTGGGTTAAAATTTTAAAATTAAAATAAATGCAGCCCAACTTTTTTCTACGGATTTAAAATATAGATGGAACTCAACTTATGAGATGTCAAATTCAACTAATGAATATAAAAATTATTTGTCAATTTTTTGAGAACATTTTTCACTTAGAAGGATTTTATTTCTTGCCAACCTATTGAGATGAAACCAAAGATTTAATAAAACTTTTAAAGGTTTTTCAAAATGCATCTAAAAAGTGAAAACTTAAAATTAAATACAAGGTCATTTTCTCCAATTATTTCCTTTGTTCATAAGTTGTTTTTCCGTTTATAAAATGATAACAAATAAAATTTTAAAAATACTTTTTCAAAAAAAAAAAAGAAATACATGGGTCAAATTCGTGACCCGACGGGTCGGACTTGGACCCAGACCCATGGCCGACCCATGAACCTGCCGAGTCGTACATGTCATATGTACGTGTGGGGTTCGGGTCCTGGTCGGCCGACCCGTGGGCCCGCCGGGTCGGACCCGGACTCGTGTATGGGCACCTCTAGTCTCATTTATGTTGGGACTACTTGTTTAAATATTTAGGGGCGGAATCCAATATGTTCATAACGGCCCTTGACAAGATCACTATGATCATGAGTCTTTTGTTAATGGCTCAGAGTCGATAGAAGTTGTGAGTAGATAATCATCGACGACCGCTTGAGTTCAAGGTTGGTGACTTTGTACTGTTTAAGGTATCCCCCACCTGAGGTGTTTTCCATTTTGGGAAGAGTGGGTAGTTGAGTCTGCGGAATACCAGATCGTTTAAGATTTAAGAACGAGTGGGAGATCTGGCCTATCGTTTAGCGTTCCCACAAACATTAAGTCGAATGCATAACATGTTTCATGTTTCACAGTTGAGGAAGTATGTCGCGGACCCGAGCCACATACTTCAGTTTGATGAAATCGAGATTGTGGATGATCATTCGTACGACCAGCATCCCGTATAGATTTTGGAGAGAAGAATCAATCAGTTGAGGAATAAGTCGATTCTCTATTGAAGATCCAGTAGTTGAGGCACGATGTATAGGAGGTTACGTGGGAGCCCAAGAATAGCATGAGAGAGGCATACCCCGAGTTGTTTACCCCTTAGTTTCGGGACGAAACTTATCTTAAAGAGAGAGTCTGTAATTTATGGTATAATTTTCATTTTTATACTGTTGTACGGTTGGCATTCGTACTGTATTCATACACTGGGTAATTATATTTGATTTGTACTATTGTACGGTTGGTATTCATATTATACTCATACATTGGGTAATTATATTGGATTGTTGTTGTTCATAGTCAGTTTGTGTATTGAATATGAATGGAAACCGCATGTGACTAATTTTGTATAGTTTCACTGGAGGCCAATTATGGTTGTATAAATGGGAGTTATGACTATAACACACTGGGGAAACAACCTTATGAAGGTTGGTATACGACTGTAGATGTGGTATGCCTTCTTGTTTTCATAACATAGAATTATACGGCCATATATTAGAATACGACCGTCTGTGTGAAGATTACGCCGGTATATTTGAAAGTTACGGATGTATATCATAGGATATATGCTCGTATCTTGACTGCTCGGAGCTATTATGCGTTCGTATTTTTCCTTCGAACACGAAGTATGGCCATATGCACGGATGTACGGCCGTATGAGATGGTAGCACAACCATATGTGATTAATGTTACGGCCGAATGCTCTCACTTGTTGGTTTCATAAAGTTTCAACTTATGTTTTGTACGCCCATATGCATGCATGGATACAGCCATATACATAGATTATATGACCATATGTGACTGAGGTACGGCTGTATTGAGCTCTGAGCTGAGTGAATGATAGTTGTGCAAGGACCGGTCGCATCAAGTGTACATAAGGTTGTATATTGGAGAGTTGCTACCATAACATGTGGATATACGACTATATCTCATGGCAGTACTTAAGACTACAGCTCGAATTTCGAAACCCATTTATTCATTTCTTCTTCATTTTCGAGAGATAGAGAGAGATTTCTTGTAGATATTTTGAGTTCCAAACACTTGAGTGTTCATGGAATCGATTACCTATAATGATTGTTGAACTTGAGAAAAGTATTTAAGCAGATTCAACCAAGGGTTTCATCCGAATATTCAAGAGGTAAGTGTTCATCAATGTTGCAATATTTCTTACACGCAAGTGCACGTCATCGTTTACAAGTAATAAAGTGATAAGTAGAGTATCGTTCCCACGAGGACTGAATCTCTAACTACCGATTTTTGTGTATTCCAATTTTATTTGAACAATCGAATTTGGGATTTTGCAATTAATAACTAAAAAAAGTACTAAAAGACTAGTAGAAAACGATGGCTTGAATAAAATAAATCAAATGATGAATAAGTCTAGGGTTCTGAATCCACCTCAGTTTATCCGAATTTACTCTCGATTATCCGTAATAAATAATTTTCCCAATTTATTGAAGGCAGAGATTGCTAATATATTCTACCGCCTCTCCCGAGGTCAATAGATTTATCTAAAGGCGAATAACGCACTCTATCCCTAGGTGAATTAATTCGTCAATAGGTGAAAAGCATGAAATCTCCCAAAGGCCACGTAGTTCCTATGAGTATATTCCTATCTCACAGAATAAAACGGTCCTCACCAATAGTTCCTCACCAAATCTCCTCTCCCGATTCGAAGTGAATGATTATATCAATACAACTATTGGCCAGATAATTGCAAGCATTAAACACAATTGGGACAACTCAATAAAAGGGTAATTAATTGGATAATCTCAAGAAATTCGTCAAAACATAGGTTTCATCAAAACCCTAGATTAGGGCTTTAGCCTGACATACTAAAAATTTAAAATACAGAATAGATAAATGAAAGCATAAAAATCAAACGCAGATGAAGCTCGGATTCCTCCGATCTTCAGCTTCCGCCCTCTGCCCTTGAAGTCTTCTGCTTCCCTCTTCTTCTGCCGTCTCTAAGCTTAAGCTCCAAAAGATTCAAGATCAAAAGATAATTTAATTAGGGTCTTAAACCCTATTTATAGCTCAGCATATCCCCAAATCGCGTCCGTATCAGTCGGTCGAAAACTGGCTTCGAAACGGCCCAAAATCCGCGCGGACATACAAAAACCGCCAAGTGTGCCGCGGCGCACTAAACCTGTGCCGCGGCACAGAGCCTTTAGCTGGAAGCCTGGGCGTCATCAATTTCTTCTGTGCCACGGCTCACCTGGGCTGTGCCGCGGCACAGTACGATTTACTCGCCTTGGTGGGTGTCTTCTGTGCCGCGGCCGCTTCCTTGTGCCGTGGCTCGAGTCCAGTTGCCTTTTTCGCCCGTTTTGCATCGTTTTAGCTCCCGGACTTCAATTTCCTGTCAATCATACAAAATTAAGGCATTAAAGGCTCATTTAGACAATTTCACTCTCCAAAATACTACAAAATAATGATAAATAAGCGTATAAAAATACGCCTAACAAATACCCCCAAACATAAGCCTTTGCTTGTCCTCAAGCAAAAAGAATTAAATTCAATAAAAGAATGTCGTGAATTATCGTGCAACTCATAGTGTTCAACCTAATCAATACTATCCTGTAATTCTCTCTAAATAATACGAGTGTCATAAAAGCGAGCTGCACTCAGAACAATGATTCCGCAAAGTAATCAATTTCAGTCCTAATCACTCGTTCATGAAGAAAATCCAGCTCAAAGATTAACAAAACGTGAGTCAAATCGACCGTCAATATGAAAGGCTAGAATAAACAAGCTAGTTCGTCCCGTTCCACAGTCTAATGGCACAATTTTCATGAGTTTAATAACAAATAAACCTCGGACAGTATTCCCTTATATATATGTTCAAGAATTTGATTCGAGTTGACCACTAGGTTAGGATCTCGGGATGTTTTATCGGGATAATCCTAGGGTGGAACTTCCATTCTCATGTATTAGGAAACCGTTTGACGTAAAAGACACTCATGGGGCATATGGATGCTTCTAGTTACTAATTTCCCGTCTACAGCGGAGAAACAACTCGAATATATAGTTTCCGCATGTCCGAATCAAGGTCGCCGTTTTACGCGAGAGTAAACAGCGGGTCACGCGAATACCCCCGGTTACTAGGCTCCCTATCATTGGCACATGTGAAATATCTAAATCACTAGTCTAATCAGGGTCGTCGTTTTACGCGAGAGTAAACAGCGGGTCACGCGAATACCCCCGGTTACTAGACTTCCCTTCATAGAACAACATTATCTCGACTTTTTGGGAAAAACTGACCGACTCTAAACTCAATCTAAGTGCCAACACGACTAAAGAAACAGTACGACTCACTATCCGGAAAATGTAACCAAACGTATTGACGGTGATTTTAAAACAAGTATGTATCGTCTCTTATCTGCCAAGACCTCTACAATCACGAAAAATTTTGGACCTAAATGAATACTAAGCGAGCGAAATAATCGACTACAACTCGACTAAAACTCGACCGTTTCTTCAGAGAGAAAAATAGTGTCGTAACATCAGTATCACACAAATAGAAGCACGAAAAATTCACGAATAAAGAACAACTAAGACAAGCAAGGCTATCTAAAAATTTTTTTTTACGCAAAGTAATGAAAAGTGCAACGAAATAAAGTACAGCAATAAAATAAAGTACAGCAATGAATGTAGCAACTGAAAGTAAATCCCCCCCCAAACATAGGACGTACATTGACCTCAATGGACAAAAAATGATATGCAATAAAAGTAAAAGGTCAAGTACTCCCCTCTAGTCCGCTTAGGAGCTGGTGCCGGCATCATCCGGTGAGCTTGCACGCTTCTTGACTACATCATGCGGAGTGTGAATAAATGAGCTTGCATCATCAAAAAGGAAGTTAAGTACGAGCTCTCAAGTTTAACATGATGTAAGGGTTGGGGATAATGTAATTCGATAACACGATTCATTGCATATAATTTTGAAAATGCCTAGCTTACCAATTTTCCATTGCTGCAATTTATCAAACACCTTGCGTGCACAAGTTAAAATGAAGAACAAGAATTTTGATGGTTAATTCCAAATCCCAAAAATAATAACACAGATAATAACCCTGAATCACGACAACTATCATCAACAATTCGTTCATAAATATCAATTCCATCACAATATCAAATTCCCCATATTCCAACTCCATTTTAGAAACAACAATGAAGAACAACTAGCAATATAAAACTTCAAATTCACATCAAGAATCACTTATGATTTAGAAATCAAAAATTACCTGGAGAATTTGAGAAGGAGACTAATAGAATGGAATCAACCAACCTCATTGTGTGAAGGAAGGAAGGAAGGAAGGAAGAAGATACCTTGTCCAGGCCGATCGATTGAATGAGCCCAACCTGGTTGCTCTTATTTTGCGACGGGGGCCGCGACACAATATAAGTGAGCCGCGGCCCAAAGTACAGTAGGCCTGGGACATTTTGTAATACCGCCGAGTGCCGCGGCTCAGTTTTCGTGTGCCGCGGCTCAGTGAGTTATTGTGCCGCGGCTCATTTTACGCGTGCCGCGGCACAAAGTACAGCCTCCTGGGCGTTTCTTGGCTATTTGGTGTGCCGCGGATCAGATTAAGTGTGCCGCGGCTCAGTGACCTGGTGTGCCGCGGCTCAGTAAGATCGTGCCGCGGCACATGGTACAGTTTGATCAGCTATTTTTCATCAGCTGGTGTGTGCCGCGGCTCACTTCTGTTGTGCCGCGGCCCATCATTGAATTCCTCCCCTTTGTTGATTCCTGCACAGAATTTTTACACGAAAACATCAAGACGAGAGGGAAGGACGGATCGAAGAAGAATGACGACGAAGAAAACTCTAAAAATGCAAGAAAACAATAAAGAATCTACAACTAATACTCGGGTTGCCTCCCGAGGAGCGCTAAGTTTATAGTCTTCAGCCGGACTTTTCTCGCATTCATCCAGCGGTGGATAAGGTGACGCTCGTTTTCTGCGTGTCTATTGGATTTCCCAAGTATGCCTTCAACCGTTGTCCATTGACTTTGAATTTTCGGGCGTCTTTTTGGACTTCTACTGCACCATGTGGAAACACTTGAACTACGGTGAACGGTCCCGACCATCGTGAACCCAATTTCCCGGGAAATAACTTTAAGCGAGAGTTAAATAGCAACACTTCTTGACCCGGGACAAATTCTCTCTGCGTGATGTGCTTATCATGCCAAATCCGCTCCTTATAAAGTTTTGCATTTTCGTATGAGTTGTGGCGAATTTCTTCCAACTCGTTCAGCTGCAAACAACGCTTTTCACCAGCGGATTTTAGATCAAAGTTTAGTTTCTTTATCGCCCAGTAAGCATGGTGTTCCATCTCTATGGGTAGATGGCAACCTTTCCCATAGACCAATCTGTAGGGCGACATTCCGATAGGTGTTTTATACGCAGTCCGGTACGCCCAAAGTGCATCATCGAGTTTAAATGACCAATATTTTCGAGATGAGCTGACCGTCTTTTCTAGAATCCACTTCAGCTCTCGATTTGATATCTCGACTTGACCGCTTGTCTGCGGATGGTATGCTGTGGCAACACGATGAGTGACTCCGTATTTTCTCAAAACCGCATCAAGAAATTTGTTGTCGAAGTGTGATCCACCATCACTTATAATAGCACGTGGAGTCCCAAAGCGTGTGAAGATATGTTGTTTAATAAACTTGATTACGACATTGGACCCATTCGTAGGTAGTGCTACCGCTTCAACCCATTTTGAGACATAATCTACGGCCACCAAAATATAGAGATTCTTGTTTGATGGGGGAAATGGACCCATGAAGTCGATCCCCCATACATCAAACAATTCGACTTCAAGTATGGTGTTCAGCGGCATTTCGTGTCGTCTTGAGATGTTTCCTGTCCGTTGACACCGATCACAGGTAGACACAAAGGAGTGAGCATCTTTGAATAAGGACGGCCAATAAAATCCCGATTGCAAGACCTTCGCTGCTGTTCTATTTCCACTAAAATGTCCACCGTAGGGTGATGCATGGCAATGGTTCAGCACACTGTGGATTTCCTCATCCGGAATGCATCTACGGATAATTTGATCGGGGCATCGCTTGAAGAGAAGAGGATCGTCCCACAAATAGTACTTAGCATCCGAGATTAGCTTCTTCTTTTGATGACGTGATAGGTCGTTCGGAATTGTTTTACTTGCTAAGTAGTTCACTAGATCAGCATACCAAGGCGCATGTGTTGAATCCAACTTGTAGAGCTGCTCGTCGGGGAAGGTTTCGATAATTTGTGGCTGACTTTCTTCCTTCTCGAGGGGACTCTCTAATCGTGAAAGGTGATCGGCTATAACGTTTTCTGTCCCTTTCTTGTCCCGAATCTCCAAGTTGAATTCTTGAAGGAGTAGCACCCACCGAATCAACCTTGGTTTGGCATCCTTCTTCTCCAAAAGGTATTTTATTGCCGAATGATCGGTCCACACTATCACTTTCGTTCCTAGTAGATAAGCCCGAAATTTATCAAATGCAAAGATCACCGCCAACAATTCCTTCTCCGTTGTGGCATATTTTCTTTGGGCGTCATCGAGTGTTCGGCTCGCATAGTATATGACATGGAACACCTTCCCTCGTCTCTGCCCCAAAACAGCCCCAATGGCAAAGTCGCTAGCATCACACATTAATTCGAACGGAAGGTCCCAATCCGGAGCGACTATCACCGGTGCCGTGCTTAGAGCTTTCTTCAGCAACTCGAAACTTTCTTTACAAGACTCGTCAAAAGTAAATGGGACATCTTTCATGAGTAAATTGCACAGCGGCTTCGTGATCTTTGAAAAATCCTTAATAAATCGGCGATAGAAACCGGCATGTCCCAAAAAACTTCTAATCCCCTTGACCGAAGTGGGTGGAGGCATCTTCTCAATTGTCTCAATTTTCGCTCGGTCGACTTCAATTCCATGTGAGGATATTCGATGGCCAAGCACAATGCCCTCCTGCACCATAAAATGACATTTCTCCCAATTCAAGACTAAATTGGTCTCTTCGCATCTTCTCAAGACTTTCTGCAAGTTATCTAAACAAATGTCAAACGAATCTCCAAAAACAGAAAAATCATCCATAAAAATCTCAATACACTGCTCTACCATGTCAGAAAAAATAGCCATCATACACCGTTGAAAAGTAGCCGGCGCATTACACAATCCAAAAGGCATGCGCCTATAAGCGAAAATGCCGTAAGGACATGTAAACGTCGTTTTCTCTTGGTCTTCGGGGGCTATGTAAATATGATTATATCCCAAATAACCATCGAGAAAGCAATAGAAATCGTGTCCTGCTAATCTATCTAACATCTAATCAATAAAAGGCAAGGGGAAATGATCTTTTCTAGTGGCCTTATTTAATTTCCTATAATCTATGCACATACGCCACCCCGTAACAATCCTAGTGGGAATTAATTCATTATTATCGTTTTGAACAACTGTTATCCCACCCTTTTTCGACACAACTTGGACCGGACTCACCCACTTGCTATCAGAAATTGGAAAGATCATACCTGCGTCGAGGAGTTTTAAAACCTCGACTTTTACCACCTCCTTCATGTTGGGATTCAGCCGGCGTTGATGCTCCACGGATGGTTTGTAGTCTTCCTCCATCAAAATCTTGTGCATGCAAATTGACGGGCTGATCCCCTTAATATCCGCAATAGACCACCCAAGAGCAGATTTGTACTCCCTCAAAACTCTTAATAATTTCACCTCTTGATCTCCCGCTAAAGTGGCCGAAAGAATAACTGGAAGGGAGTTGTCGGGCCCTAGGAATGCATATTTCAAATGAGGTGGCAGCTTTTTGAGTTCCAACTTTGGAGGTTTTTCAATCGATGGGGTTTGTCGAGTTAGTGAACTTCCGAGCTCCTCGAACGGTTTACGAATAAAAATTGGCGGGGAAGCATCCATGTGTCGTACGTAGGCTGCATGCTCTCCATTTGGTTCGGAAACAACCCCAATCAAAACAGATTCTAATGGATCGGGTGGATAATTTTCTCGAAAAGTTCTACTCACGCACGAGTCAATGACGTCAATTTGGAAACAATTTTCAGCGCCACTTGGATATTTTACGGATCGAAAGATATTGAATGTTACTTGCTCCTCTTGAACACGCAAAGTCAGCTTCCCCTTTTCCACATCAATCAACGTTCGGCCGGTCGCCAAAAATGGTCTTCCCAAGATAATTGGGATATCTTGGTATTCTTCCATGTCAAGTACGATGAAATTGGCCGGAAAGATGAACTTATCAACTTTGACTAAAACGTCCTCTATCACACCCCTTGGGTATTTGATGGATCGATCCGCCAATTGTAAGGAGACTGTCGTCGGCTTGGCTTCCCCAATATCCAGCTTTTTAAAAATAGAAAGGGGCATAAGATTTATACTGGCCCCGAGATCGCATAGGGCTCTTTCAAAAGACGAATTTCCGATGATGCAAGGGATGGTGAAACTTCCCGGATCTCTCAATTTAGGTGGGAGCTTCTTTTGTAAAATAGCGCTGCACTCCTCCGTTAAAGCGACCGTCTCATATTCCTCGAGCTTTCTTTTGTTGGACAAGACTTCTTTCATGAATTTCACATAACTCGGCATTTGTTCCAATGCATCGGCAAATGGAATGTTTATGTGCAATTTCATGAAGACGTCGAGGAATTTTGAAAATCGCTTGTCCAGCTTTTGCTTTTGGAAACGCTGTGGGAATGGAATTTGAGGAGTGGGCCGAGTGGTCGATACTTCCTTTGGCTTGGGCGCCTCTTCCTTTTCCTTCTCGTTCGCTCGATCGCGCTTTTTGTCAATAATAGCTGCCCTTTCAACTCTTTTCCGCTTCGTAATTCGATCGCTTGTACATTTTCTTTGATTTCACTTCCGCTACTGGGCGATGCACCTTGAGACCGAGAAGACAATAAATTAGCAATCCGCCCCATTTGTGTTTCTAGATTTCGATGGAGGTACAATGATTTTGGAGGGTCGTCTCGGTGCGGGTCATGAATTGGCTTGTGTTAGCCGCCAATTGAGCAAGAGCATCTTACAAAGATACCTTAGGTGATTGAGGGGGTCACTGGGGCCGCGAAGTGAGGTTGTGGAGGTTTCAAAGCTTGCCCATTTCTCCATGGAAAATTTTGTTGATTTCGCCACCCTTGATTATAAGTGCTGGGGTAAGAATTGTTTTGTCGATTTCCATTGGCCACAAATTGAGCTTGCTCCATCTGATGTTGCTCGAACGGATTTCCAACTTGACACTCCGCGCTCGGGTGTGATCCGTTACACTAATTGCATGTCTCTATGGTAACGGGGGCTGGTGCGTGCGAAAATGCCTGGAGCTGTTGGGTCAAAGCGGCGACTTGAGCTGACAAGGTGGAAATCGGATCATTACTTGAAACTTCCATAACTCTCTTCGGTGTCAATCTTTCCGATGGCCATTGGTATGCGTTTGCGGCCATATCTTCCAAAAGCGAGTGTGCCTCTGCCATAGACTTTCCCATCAAGGCCCCACCAGCGGCCGCATCCACGAGAGTGCATGTAGAAGCACTCAAACCAGTATAGAACGTATGAATCTGGAGCCAATCAGGAAGGCCGTGATGAGGGCATCTTCGTAGCAAATCTTTATATCGCTCCCACGCCTCGTGGAGCGATTCCATATCGTACTGACCAAAGGTGGTTATTTCGTTTCTCAACCTCGCCGTCTTAGCAGGTGGGAAGAATTTGGCAAGGAAGGCTTGCGCTAACCCCCCCATGTTGTAATCGACTCTGCCAGAAGGAATTTAACCAAAATTTCGCTTTATCCCTCAAAGAGAAAGGGAAAAGCCTCAATCGAATGGCATCGTCGGTGACACCATTAGTCTTGAACGTGTCGCATATCTCAAGGAAAGAAGCAATATGGGCATTCGGGTCGTCATTCGGCAGTCCACAGAATTAGCTCGCCTGCACCATCTGAATAATAGCAGGCTTGATCCCAAAATTATTGGCTTGGATAGTGGGACGCCGAATTCTCGAAAAATTAGCATTGATCTGCGGTAGGGCATAATCTCGAAGAGCTAGTTCCGGTTTAACTTGCCGCACTTGGTTATCTCCTCCTTGGACTTCGATATTCTCGGCCATGTTGACCGTCGTCTGCAACTCTTTTTTCTCCTTTTTGTTCCTTATTAGAGTGCGCTCGAGCTCGGTATCCAAAGGTAGTAGGCCTTCGTTACCGAGTTTTCTCATGCACTACACGAAAGGTCCTGAAAGGAAAAACAAATAAACGAAATTAAATACACAAAAATAAAATTAAAACGTTCAAATTAAGACTGGAAATACTTAAATCGATATTAGAAAATTTCAATCCCAGAAACGCGCCAAAAACTTGTTGCGATATTTCTTACACGCAAGTGCACGTCATCGTTTACAAGTAATAAAGTGATAAGTAGAGTATCGTTCCCACGAGGACTGAATCTCTAACTACCAATTTTTGTGTATTCCAATTTTATTTGAACAATCGAATTTGGGATTTTGCAATTAATAACTAAAAGAAGTACTAAAAGACTAGTAGAAAACGATGGCTTGAATAAAATAAATCAAATGATGAATAAGTCTAGGGTTCTGAATCCACCTCAGTTTATCCGAATTTACTCTCGATTATCCGTAATAAATAATTTTCCCAATTTATTGAAGACGGAGATTGCTAATATATTCTACCGCCTCTCCCGAGGTCAATAGATTTATCTAAAGGCGAATAACGCACTCTATCCCTAGGTGAATTAATTCGTCAATAGGCGAAAAGCATGAAATCTCCCAAAGGCCACGTAGTTCCTATGAGTATATTCCTATCTCACAGAATAAAACGGTCCTCACCAATAGTTCCTCACCAAATCTCCTCTCTCGATTCGAAGTGAATGATTATATCAATACAACTATTGGCCAGATAATTGCAAGCATTAAACACAATTGGGACAACTCAATAAAAAGGTAATTAATTGGATAATCTCAAGAAATTCGTCAAAACATAGGTTTCATCAAAACCCTAGATTAGGGCTTTAGCCTGACATACTAAAAATTTAAAATACAGAATAGATAAATGAAAGCATAAAAATCAAACGCAGATGAAGCTCGGATTCCTCCGTTCTTCAGCTTCCGCCCTCTGCCCTTGAAGTCTTCTCTCCTCTCTTCTTCGCCGTCTCCAAGCTTAAGCTCCAAAAGATTCAAGATCAAAAGATAATTTAATTAGGGTCTTAAACCCTATTTATAGCTCAGCACATCCCCAAATCGCGTCCGTATCGGTCGATTGGCCGAAATCGCTTCAAACGGCCCAAAATCCGCGGACATACAAAAACCGCCAAGTGTGCAGTTGCGCAAGACTAAACTCGTGCCGCGTACAGAGCCTTTAGCTGGAAGCCTGGGCGTCATCAATTTCTTCTGTGCCGCGGCTCACCTGGGCTGTGCCGCGGCACAGAGTACAGTTTACTCTGCCTTCGGCTGGGTGTCTTCCTGTGCCGCGGCGCTGCTTCCTTGTGCCGCGGCTCAGAGTCCAGATTTGCCGTTTTCGCCCGTTTTGCCTCGTTTTAGCTCCCGGACTTCAATTTCCTGTCAATCATACAAAATTAAGGCATTAAAGGCCCATTTAGACAATTTCACTCTCCAAAATACTACAAAATAATGATAAATAAGCGTATAAAAATACGCCTAACAATCAACTTGGATTTTTTTGGAAAGGATTATGATGTGTATGAAGGTATATATATGATTATGAGATGGGTATGATTTTTTATTAAGGTTCTTGGAATCTTGTTGAACACTTTGATTAGTGGATTATGAACTTGAAAGATTTGGTTCTGTGTTGATATAATCATAGATTATGATGTTGTTTTCGATAATGAGTTGAAATAACCAAATGATAAGATGTTAGAATGTATTATCATGCTTTAGATGGAAGATGATAAATTGTTCTTGGTGTTCTTGAACAAACCTATTATTTTTGTGGATTGTTGATACTAAATGAATCATATTTTATCAAAAGGTTGTTCTAGAGATTATTGATTTGATTTTGCTGGAAGATGTTGTTCGTGGAAGAACATTTTATCTCCGGTACTGAGGCAAGTTAATTCTTGCTTGGTTGTGAAGATAATAATGCTAATGATTGTTGTATATATTATTATACATTATTTCCTCATGTTTTATGAATTGTGATTCACAATGAGGTATTTTGGTTGATTATATTGATTGTTCCTTATGGTATAGTGATTCCAAGGCTGTAATTCAATATCGTTGATCGTGTTGGTCAGTAGTTAATGGTATATCGTTTTTTCAATTCGGTGAGTTACATTTTTATCCGTACTAGATACGTTGATTTGTTGAGTTTCATTGTCTCCTTGATATCGTGACATCTCTGGAGTCATACTTACATGCCAGTTGGTATGTGTAGGATTCTTAGTCGGGCATATATAGTCATGTGTTGCTAATTTATCTCACATTAGACTTTGACACAAGACGATTGATATGAGAGACTAATTTGTTGAACAAATTATTTTGATGATGAACGCTTTCAAAACATTTAACAAAAGACACTCAAAATTCAAACGAAGAGAATCTGACTGAAGTCAATATTTCCAGAAATCAACAAATAGCGCATGCTGAACATATATGTTAGCGCACGCTATCAAGGATCAGTTTACACATGCTACGTAATATAAAGTCAGCTGAAGACTCACCTGAAGACTCACTTGAAGACTCACCTGATGGATTAGCGCACGCTATGTACAAAGAATAGCGCATGCTGCCTGTTCCGCAAGAAAGCAAGGCAGTAAGGTCAGAAAGATATTTAGCGCACTCTAATGGAGAAACAACGCACGCTATGTGGATTAACTAATCCACGCAAATGAGGTCCTAGCGCACGCTACCTGTTCCATGTATAATCAAGGCAGTAGGATCAGTGAGCCCTGGACTCAAAGGGAAACAACAGGTAACGCACGCTACCATGTAGTTAGCGCACGCTATGTGAAATGGCTAACGCACACTATGTACACAAGTTGCGCATGCTACCTGAAAGCACATACAAGACAGTAGGCTCTGGACCGAAAAAGAAGCAACAGTTAGCGCACGCTACATGGAAGGTTAACGCACGCTAAAATCGAGACTAACCCACGTTACCAGAAGACCATTAGCGCATGTCAAAGTTTGAAATATACCAGTTGGTCATTCAACCATTGGAAAACAATTTCAACGCGGAAATCTCACTCAAATCTAGAAAGCAAATGTTGACCATCTAGCGCACGCTAAGAATTATATCTAGCGCACACTAAGTTTGAAAAATATCCATTGGAAAGAGACGTTAAGAGACAAGATCATATCATTGTCAAAGTCAAAAGTAAAGGTGGATTGACCAAGCCGATAATGCATACCAAGGATATTGTTTAGCGCACATTAAACATGATATTTTACTGTTGGACAGATTGAAGACCGTTCAATGCAACAAAGTCAAAAGTCGGTAGCGCACGCTAACTCTTCAATGCAGTAATGTCTATATGGCTTTAAGAGCCTATAAATACCATCACATATGGTATGAATCAACACACAACTTCAATCGAACTTGCAATACACTGAGCTCTATTTTAATTACTACATTTTCTTCATTTAAGTTGTGAGAAAGAGAAATACGAGTGTTGGTCTTATATTGTAAAATTTCACATACTTCGTATTTTCCTCATTTGTTGCGAGTTTTGCATCACTCCTTCATGAGTTTGGGAGACGATTCTAAGAGTCATAATCCGGTGTTATTAGGATCATGGTTCTCGTTGGCAAACATTTGTTGATCTTCGACAATTCTTGGTGTAGTCTTATTGGCTAAAAATTTAGTGGTTTTGCTCGTCCATGTTTTTCTTTCTTTTTAACTTACTCATTCTGTTCTAATATAATTCGAAAAAATGTGTTCTCATAGTGGCAATTTTAATAGATTACTATGATTTGCCCTTTTTTCTGACTTTCTGCCTGCTCGGCACTTTTTTGTGATTTTTTTATGCCTATTGAGATCTTAATATCAGCTTATTTCTGCAAAATTTATTTCACCAATAAAGTTGTATTAACTTGTTTCTTCAATATTTTAGTTGATCAAGAAATTTACCCGGAGCAAAGAGCATCTTTTATGTGATTGTATTTTTTTTGTTTGTCTGTATTAAGAGCTGAATCGTGTTGCAGGATTGAACTTGAAATCGTATACATGAAGCTTGTATTCAGAGTAGTGACATGTAACTAGGTTTAGACGAATACTGTACTAGGTTTCACTATGTTTTTTATACTTGATTCGCGGTAGAGACTAAGATGTCGTTCAGAGGTATATTTTCAAAGTACAAACACACTTAACAAGCAAACCTTCCAAGTCTGAGCTTTTTTCGGTATTGGTAGAATTATCTGGAATGTACCCAGAAATGTAGAACTGTAATGTAAAACCACGTTATCCACAATGCAAAACCACCTTATGTTATATCGGAAATGAAAGATTTTGGAACACATGGAAAAGAGGTCAAGTTTGTGTGTGGAGCAATTATGGTGTCGGTTGAATCACGTTGAATAAAAAGGTTTGGTTTGGATTCTATTTGATCATCTCCCACAAAATCTTTCTATAAAGAACTCTTTTTTATTCAAAGAACTCTTTTTAGTTCAAATTTTGTTTATTTCTTTCTTCTACTGTCTTATTATATTGTATTTTAATATGGTAAGATTATTCACGAATTATTATGGTATTAATTTGTGCTTACGTGCACCGTAAATGCAATTTCCTAATAATTTAGGTCTTTTAGTTTTTCTTATATTTTAGCAACTCATATGTAGTTTTATCGATGCAAATTTTTTAATATTATATCTTGAAAATGGTGTTCCATAGAAGATGAAAAAATAAATCATAGTTGGATGAAAGCAAGTCGTATAAGTGATAAGTACGAGAATGGAGTTGAACAATTTCTAAAATTTGCTCAAAGCAATCAATCAGAACCCAATGATGGAAAATATTTTTGTCCTTGTATAAATTGTTTGAATGGGTAGTGATATGAAGTTGATATTATTCGAGAACATCTTCTTTGTGATGGAATTAATAAAAATTACACAACATGCATATGGCATGGTGAAGTGGTAGATATTCCAACTAAGCATGCTGATGTAGATATGGAAGATCGATTTGAAGACATGATTCGGGACGCCGGATTTGAATATTTTCAAAAACCACATGTATACGACACTTTACAAAGTGACTCGGAGACCACATTGTATCCAGGATGTCAAAATTTCACACGTCTGTCAGCAATTTTAAAATTGGTTAATGTAAAGGCAAGAAATGGCTCCAGTGATAAGAGCTTCACTGAATTGCTTGAGTTATTAAAGGATATGCTTCTAGAAAACAACATATTGCCAAACCGTAACTATGAAGTGAAGAAGATATTATGTCCGATGGGTATGGAGTATAATAAAATATATGCATGCCTCAATGTTTGTATATTATACAGAAAAGAGTCTGGAGCACTGCACAAGTGCCCGAGGTGTGGAGTTCCACGATACAAATCAAAGTACACTGACTGTGATAGTGATAAAGAAACAAAACGGGGTCCTCCAGCCAAGGTGTTATGGTATCTTCCAATAATTCCAAGGTTTAAGCGATTATTTGCCAATGCAAATGATGCACTGAACCTTTCATGGCATGCAGATAAAAGGAGATCCAATGGACAACTTTACCATCCAGTTGATTCTCCATAGTGAAAATAGATTGATCATCTCTTTCCTGATTGCGTGAGCTCAGAAATCCTAGGCTTGGACTCGCTACAGATGGAATGAATCCCTTTGCTAACTTAAGAGCTAAACACAGTTCATGGCCCATTATGATCATAATTTACAATCTCCCACGTTGGTTGTGTATGAAGCGAATATATATCATGTTATCTATGATAATTTCAAGCCTGCGACAACCGGGAAATGATATTGGTGCTTATCTAAGCCCCTTGGTTGAAGACTTACGAATATGGTAGGAGAAATGGGTTGATGTACTTGATGGATACCGCCAGCACAGTTTTAGATCTGATATAGGGATTCGAGAATATTTTGGATCACGTTCATGTGGTTTGACCAGACCCCAATCAATCATTCCAGAATTCTTCTAAAGCCTCACATAGAAGATCACAATGGAGGTTATCCGGAATTTGCTGAAGGAATTCGGTCTGGCATTGGTATCCCTAAGTGCATATTCACATCCACCCCGAGTTACACCTCTTGGACATGTCAACATGAACGGGAGTTGTGCTGCTGCTACTGATTGCTCTCTAGGAGAGACTCCGCTGATACCATTAGCCAGTGCGGCTTATATATTGATGGCCAACCTCTCCGCCTAGTGGCCCTAGGGAGAGTTCTCGAGGGTAGTTCAACCATACATGGTGTGCCCATGACTAGATGATTTGGTTAGGGTGACGGTTGAGGTTGTTCTATATGCTGATGCTCAAGTCCATATTCCAACTTCAGAGGTTAGTATTGTGGGAGAGGCGCTCGGTGGTTTCATTGCATGACCGATACATCTTGTCAATACTATATCAAGCGAGGTGCGATTCTTTTTTTTCACTACGAGGTTATTATAATAGAAATGTGTAAATTAAACATTGATTGTTGACATATATATATTTTTAGGATATTGAGCGACAAAATAAGCGGGTTAATAAAGTTGAGGGATCAGCACTTATATATAATCCCATTGTTGAGTTGCTTAAGATCGCTGCATCCCTTTATGGTGTAATACCCGAGATTCTAATGTGTATTTGAACATTGTGACATTGTATATGTTGTATTTGATCTGAGTATTTTCCAGAGTATTTCATGATCCGGTGTTGTTGAACGTATGATTTCATGAATGTGTTCAAATTTGTAATTTTTGCACTAGTAGCGCACGCTAACCACTAGGCGTAGCGTACGCTAATTTGGTTTCGTAGCGCACACTGTGTATGAACCTTAGCGCGCTATACATAGTCAACTTGATTATGACAGGGTGGTAGGTGAGATCAGCCTCGGATATTGGTCGGGACATATCGGGATGTATCTAGACGGCTTTTGGAAAAGTCGAGTCAACGGTACTTAGCGCACGCTAATGTTATGAGGCTAGCGCATGCTAAGTCTAGTATAGTGAGGTTAGTGAACCTTCGTTCAATCGTTAGCGCAGGCTAAAAATAGTTGTTAGCGTACGCTAATCATTGATTTTAGCGCACGTAAGGCTGTTTAGCGTACGCTATGCCGAGACCCGTCAGAGACAGTAGATTGATAGCCCGTTAGCGCACGCTAATTTAAGAGAGTAGCGCGTGCTAATAACCCTTTTATATAAATAGGACAACACCCATCTTCATTTTTCAGTTTTCACCACTTTGCATACTCGATTTTTGGGACTTTGAGAGTCACTCCCTCCATCCAAATCCTGCATACTAGCCTGCTAACATCACCATTGAAGACAAATGAGCTTTGAGGATTGGTGTTCTAGCTCTTGGACGTGGAGTTCATCAAGAGATTTCAACCTTTCTTTCTGATTAAGGTATGTTATGGTTTACCAAGTCGAAACTTACATTCTCAGCTATATTTCGAGCCTGCTTCGGAATCCTTAGGCTAGCTAATGATCTTATGAATCCAGCAACATATTTTTAGAAGTAGTGAAACCCAATTATACCTTGTTTTTCTTTCATTACTTAGAATGCTGATCTAGCCTCGGTGGATAAAAACCTTAGAATGTAGTATCCTTACCGCATTGGAATAATTAGCATGATTTTAGTTAGATTCTATGATTTCCTTTGATGTTCCACCGATGAAATTCATGTTTGCTAGGGGTATTTGTTTTGAAAATATTCGTCATGTTCTTGAGGATGATGAATTGGCCATGTCATTGAACTCAACCCGGATCACCGTAGTATCATTTTCCTTGCGTAATTCTTGGTCATGCTTGCCATCTTGAGTAACATTTGTGGTAAAATCATAATAGCCGAACATATGAGAATTTGGAATTGAATCCCATATTTAAACCCGAAATCTTTAATATCTTGTATATCCTTGAACTCATAAACATCGGCACTCCACCTCCAAAATGATCATTCAACTCACATGAAATGGATCATCATTTTCGGTTCATCTTTTATCTAGTATACTAACCACGAACCGGCCTTACGTCACTATTGTACGATTCTAATAAAAGTTATTCGGTGATCGTACGTTAGTTTTGAGTAGAATGTTGAGTTCCTTGTTATCTCTTTTGATCAAGGTCGAGCCTTGCTTAGTGATCGACCAAGCGACGGCAGCCTGCGGACGCATGACATTCGTAGGAGTATTTTAGTCCTTGCCATCTTTGAGGCAAGTATCATATATTGAGTTTGGTTTGTAATATCCGCAAATTTGATTTCCGGTAATTTTCCTTCTTTTGGCGGAAGTCCGTTTTGACGACTCTCCCATGACCATTTCGTCATTTTGAGAATGTTTAATTCCACACTTTTCGACGTCCGAGTTCGTTTCGGTGTCGTTTTGTTGAGTTCCGTGATTTTTAGCGACTTTTCCGCACTTGAGTTCGATTCTTGCGAATCTCGTCCGAAACTGTTGTTTCGAGTTTCTTGTAAGTTCATTTAATGTTATTATTCGTTTTGTGAGCTTTGGTTTGGTGTTTCAATCATGTATCGTGTATTCCGGACGTTTTGGGCCATTTTCGTAATTTCCAAAAGTTTGGGGTAATTACTTTCCGTTGTCGAATTTCGAGCCTTCGGGTGGTCGGAATTGTGTGTACTCTTAGTGCTCGGATTCGTCTTTGTGCGTACTTCGTAAACGTATCTTCGATTCATATTCAGGTTCGGGTTTCGGGGTCGTTTGGGCCGTCGGAGTGGCCACGGCCGGTGACGGCCAGAGCAGGGCCTGGCCTGGCCGAGTTACGGCCGTAAGGTGCCTGTTATGGCCGTACGTGCTCAGCAGGCATGGCTGGACGAAGGCTGGTTACGGCCGTAATGGCTGTCGGTTACGGCCGTATGGGTGCCAGGCAGTGTTCGGACGAATGCCGGTTACGGCCGTAAGGACCTGCCGGGTACGGCCGTAAGTGCCGAGTTACGGCCGTAAGGCCCTGTTGGTTACGGCCGTAAGCGATCGGGAGGCGCTGGGCGGATTTTGACGAATGCAGGTTACGGCCGTAAGGTCTGCCGGTTACGGCCGTAAGTGGTCGGCGGGATGCTGGGCAGTATATATATGGTCGGGCAGGCTATTTCTTCACCCGTTTTTCATTTCGTTCTTCTCCTTCCGTGGCTGGAAACTTCGAAAGGTCGAAGTCATGTTGTCAGGCGGTGAATCCACGAAGCTCTTGAGTTTCTAGCATCAATCAATCATCCTATAACCTCCTCCGATCGACCGAATCATGGTCAGATTTCTTGATAATCTAGTTTTGGGGAAATTGGGGTTTTTGTTGGATTTCGTCCGTTTGAGATGTAATAACTTAGGATTATGATGGATTGATGATTATTTAGATGAATTATATCATTTTCCTTGTTATTCCATGGTTGGATTGTATCGATTCGTTGTTTTGGTCGAGTTCTTGATCGACGCCTTGAAGGTGTCCGGTAGAATGTCATAGAGGGGTTTTCGGGCATTCTACGATTATTCTTCCTCGTATGATCGTTGATTTATTTATTATATGATGTTAGGGTCGAGTTTCTTGCGAATAAACCGTTTCGAACCCTTCCGTTCGTCGTCGTCTTCCGTTTCGATAGCATCGGGCGTTCTGAAGCTTCCCGGTTGAGCCGTGTCCGTTCGTGGTTCCGTGCTCGTGGTATCGAGGCAAGTATCTTGCCCATACGTTTCATGTTTCATAGGCATAATTGTTGATAAATGATTTTTATACGAAATCCAATGTTTAATGAACGTAAAAAGGGATCAGTATGTTCTCGCTAAATGTTGTCTTTCAACGATAATTTGTATACTTCGTGAATATGTATTCTCGGTATATGTGTGAAGGTTTTGTATGTTGAAAGATAATATGATCACTTCGGGTGAGTTTAATAGACCGTAATCCATTGTCGGGGATTACGTATTGTTATGGTGTACTTGTTCGGTAAGAACGTAATGTGTGTGATGTTAGTTGTTACTCCTTTGAAAGGAGATTGTGATGAATTAATGTTGTTTGGCTTGATAATCTATTATTGTTGTGTGTTCGTTATATGTGATGTGCCTCCGGGTAGGATTGTTGAATCTCCGGGATCCATACTTGCTAGTATGGGTCGGGCGAGACCGTAGGGTTATTCAATCCGGGTATGTCTTGCGGGGACTCCGAGGTTCGTGGCTTGTTAGCCCGATGCCGGGATAACTGGCGGGGTTATCATCGGGTATGTCTTGCGGGGACTCCGAGGTTCGTAGCTTGTTAGCCCGATGCCGGGATAACTTATGGTTGTGATTGGTTATGAATGTGTCTGTGCTTGTGGTCACATGACTGTTGTTACGGTGACATGTGATTTGGTATGGTTTCCTATTGGGTTATTCACTCGGGTATGTTCTGTGGGAGCATCCGAGGTTCGTGGCTTGTTAGCACGGGACGTGAATAATCCTTAGGAATGTGTGTTTGATGATTTGGGTCATGGACCCCGTGTTTTGTGAATTGAGTCGTGGACCCCGTGTGTTGTTATCGTAATTGTGCTTTGGCAAAATGACTTTTGGGCTGTGTCCCTAAATTCTTTCGAAAGACTTGAGAATTCTTTAATCCCAAATGTTTTTACAAACTCCCAAGATCATAAAATGTTTTGTAAGATGTATATCGGGTTTACCCCTATCTGTCGATTTAACCGTTTTGATCCAGTGATTTACCTCGGGAAGTATGTTAATGATTTCTAAGTCTTTGGAGTATGATATGTATGGCTCGTTTTCGTATTTTATACTTGCACTAGCAAAACAGTGGAGTTTTGCTAACCCCCGAGTATTCGGGGGGTGGATGTCTTTATTGCATTTAGGTTTTGGAGCAGAGCACAGGGTCGGCATGAAGGATGATGAAAGATGAACGATACTAATCATACGAGGATCCGTATGATGTCATTGGTTTAGTTGTATTTTATTTCCGCTGGAGTATTCTTTCCCGCTGTACGGGAGTATGTTGTAGTCGACCCCTGTGTGGGCATGTAATGTATTTGAGTTGTATGTATTTATTGAAAGACCAAATCGGTCCACTGGGTCATTTTAGCCTTAAAGGCATTGTCGAGATGTTTAATGTTGTTACCAGCCTAGTAGATCCTTGAGGAAAGGGTCTACGGCGTGTAATATCCCTGAGTGGATTGGGGGTGTTACATAAATGGTATCAGAGCTTAGGTTGTGGAAACCTAGGCTGTCGGGTCAAGTTGTGTTTGTTGAGTTTTGTCTCATCAGATTTTGTCTGACTGAGTCGTGTCGCGATGCGTCGTCTGAGTTTGTTGGTCGTGATTAGTATCATGGGGCGATCATCATCTTCGTGCGACCTGTGGATGTAAGTCTCCCTCCTTTGTGTGGTGCCTCGTGTGGCATGTTTTGCTGGTATGATTATGTGTTAAGTGATGTAATCTTTATGTAGATTCTCAATTTCGTGATGTGTTTATGTGACTCTCGTATTTCGTCTATATGAGGAGCGGTGTCGCTGCTAATGTATTTTCGAACTGTATTTTAGCCGCTGCGTGAGTTCTTTCAAAATGACTTCCAATATTTTGCAAACTGAGTTTTACTTTGTAAAACTGATTCCCTCAATCGAGTTTTGGCATTTTGGCCTTGAATGTTCTATGACGGTTTGATAAAGGAATTTTGTGAGTTTCGGGCATTCTGGCCTATTGAATTTTTGAAAACCTTGAGTATCTTAGAAAATAAATTTCGAGACGTACCTTTTAAAATGAATTATTTTCTCGCGGTACTTTCAAGGTGCCTTCTATTGCCGCAACATGTTTCGAAATTATTCCAATTGAGGACCAAAATGTTTTGAGATATTTTTAATGTTTTAGAAACATTTTTTACTTAGACCCGAGGGTCGAATATTCTGAAAGTTTTTCACTAAGAGAAAGTGTCCTCATTTTATCAAATGCGAAATGGTTCTCCAAAGTCTCGATAACGATGTTTCACGTTTGTACTTTTTGAGAGGTGATACTCAAGATCAACCAGTGTTTTTCTAAATTATTTTCAAAAGGTGGTTTTCGTTTTTAAAATCTATCCATTCCCGTTTGAGGGTTGAGTATGTATGTATGATGTTCGCATTATCATTATGATGTTTTCTCCCGGGTATGATCGAATTGGTGGCATGAACGTCGAGGCGTTGCCACGCATTTGTTATACTAGCCCTCTGTGAGAGGTGTGCACTGGTGTTTACTATTTATCGCCTCATGGTGATTTGCGTGTTGTCGCATGAGTGTGAGTTGTTAAAGCTTAGATTTTTGTGCTTTTATGCACATGGGTGATTGTTTCATGATGTTTGTGATTGTGTGCTGGCTATCGTTCGGGCCGTTTTAATCGTCGGACAATGCCGTTGTTGTTGTGATTTTTGTATGCGTTGATATGTTATGCTGAGTTGACATCTCCGGAATGTTGTTTTGCGGTATTATGCCCCATTGTATCTAGCATTTGTATTTTCGGTATGCCGAGCCGAGGTGTTTCAACCGCGATGTGCAGGGGCATGCACGTGTAAATTGTCCTTCTCTCAGTATCGTGTTACAGGTGCGGACTCGAGGGACACCGAGTTCAGTTTTGCGAGATGGTTACCGAGCCTTCCGGGGCATGGACTTGAGCACAGATATCAGGATCGGCTCTGAGAGGTCCATGGGAGATTTTTCTGTCGGCTGCTTTTGTGTTGTTGCCTTGTTTCCGTTATTATGAGTTGCAGGGACGACCTTCTTTTATAAGAGGTCGAATGTAATACCCGTATTGTTTTTGGAATTCTGCATTTCCTCTTTCTCAAGTCTATCGAATTGCTCGTGTTCGTTGATACTTTCTGAACTTGTTCTGTATTTCGGTTTCATTGTTCGAACGAGCTGTGATCTTGTTTTGGGTCGATATGGTTATCGCTGTAACTTTTCTGAGTTCGGTTCGATTCTTGTGAACCTTGTTCGGAAGTAACATCTTTTGGTTCTACTAGTTCTTTTATTCGAAGTGGATCGGATTTTGAACTTCTGTATTTTCAACTCTGTCGACTCGTTTATGTTCGTTGACATTTTCTGAGCTTGTCCTGCCCCTTACTTTTGTTGACCGAACGAGTGTGGTATTGTTTCGGAATAACTCGTTTGTCGTTGTGACTTTTCAATTGCTATTCCCTTTCATGTGGATCTTATGTGAATGCACATCTTGTTGTTTTCACCGAATCATATATTGTCTCGAGTCGAGGTGTTAACCTTGGAGTTGTTGTTTGAATTTTATTGTTCTTCGTGATTCGAACATGATTGTTCAATTTTTGTTGTCTCGATCGTTGTGGTTTGATCGTTTGATTGTTCGGTTTTTGTTGATATCGTTTCATGATTGTTGAACATCCAGACTCCTTCGTAATTCCCTTAAGTTCGGGAAATTAGTCTTGTTTCGATCTTACAACCCTTGGGCGGTGGAATTCCGCATTTGTTCAGCGACTGGCTCGCGTTTTGATTGATGTACCGTTGGGTTGGTCAATCGTATTGATTTTTGTTCGTTGTGTTTTGTGATTGTTCGGATAATCGGCTTGATTGTATTATCTGTTTGATGACACTTGTCACTTGTTGGTTTTATTATGTCTCTACCGTTGGCGTTGTGTTGGTCGTCGTGGAGCGTGTTTTCACACCGTATATTCCTTTGCGTTGCTTGTAACGTTTTGCCGTTGGGCGTAAGTTACACATTTTTTTGTGTATCTCGTTGAGTTTTCCTGGTGGGATATTGCCTCTCCCTACTTATTTTAAGTTTCGGGACGAAACTTCTTTTAAGGAGGGTAGTATGTAATATCCGCAAATTCGATTTCCGGTAATTTTCTTTTTTTGGCGGAAGTCCGTTTTGACGACTCTCCCATGACCGTTTCGTCATTTTGAGAATGTTTAATTCTACACTTTTCGACGTCCGAGTTCGTTTCGGTGTCGTTTTGTTGAGTTCCGTGCTTTTTAGCGACTTTTCCGCACTTGAGTTCGATTCTTGCGAATCTCGTCCGAAACTGTTGTTTCGAGTTTCTCGTAAGTTCATTTAATGTTATTATTCGTGTTGTGAGCTTTGATTTGGTGTTTCAATCATGTATCGTGTATTCCGGACATTTTGGGCAATTTTCGTAATTTCCAAAAGTTTGGGGTAATTACTTTCCGTTGTCGAATTTCGAGCCTTCGGGTGGTCGGAATTGTGTGTTCTCTTAGTGCTCGGATTCGTCTTTGTGAGTACTTCGTAAACGTATCTTCGATTCATATTCAGGTTCGGGTTTCGGGGTCGTCCAGGCCGTCGGAGTGGCCACGACCGGTGACGGCCGGAGCAGGGCCTGGCCTGGCTGAGTTACGGCCGTAAGGTGTCTGTTATGGCCGTACGTGCTCAGCAGGCATGGCTGGACGAAGGCTGGTTACGGCCGTAAGGGCTGTCGGTTACGGCCGTACGGGTGCCAGGCAGTGTTCGGACGAATGCCGGTTATGGCCGTAAGGACCTGCCGGGTACGGCCGTAAGTGCCGAGTTACGGCCGTAAGGCCCTGTCGGTTACGGCCGTAAGCGATCGGCAGGCGCTGGGCGGATTTTGACGAATGCAGGTTACGGCCGTAAGGTCTGCCGGTTACGGCCGTAAGTGGTCGGCAGGATGCTGGGCAGTATATATATGGTCGGGCAGGCTATTTCTTCACCTGTTTTTCATTTCGTTCTTCTCCTTCCGTGGATGGAAACTTCGAAAGGTCGAAGGCATGTTGTCAGGCGGTGAATCCACGAAGCTCTTGAGTTTCTAACATCAATCAATCATCCTATAACCTCCTCCGATCGACCGAATCAAGGTCAGATTTCTTGATAATCTAGTTTTGGGGAAATTGGGGTTTTTGTTGGATTTCGTCCGTTTGAGCCGTAATAACTTAGGATTATGATGGATTGATGATTATTTAAATGAATTATATCATTTTCCTTGTTATTCCATGGTTGGATTGTATCGATTCATTTTTTTGGTCGAGTTCTTGATCGACGCCTTGAAGGTGTCCGGTAGAATGTCATAGAGGGGTTTTCGGGCATTCTACTATTATTCTTCCTCGTATGATCGTTGATTTATTTATTATATGATGTTAGGGTCGAGTTTCTTGCGAAGAAACCGCTTCGAACCCTTCCGTTCGTCGTCGTCTTCCGTTTCGATAGCATCGGGCGTTCCGAAGCTTCCCGGTTGAGCCGTGTCCGTTCGTGGTTCCGTGCTCGTGGTATCGAGTCAAATATCTTGCCCATACGTTTCATGTTTCATAGGCATAATTGTTGATAAATGATTTTTATACAAAATCCAATGTTTAATGAACGTAAAAAGGGATCGGTATGTTCTCGCTAAATGTTGTCTTTCAACGATAATTCGTATACTTCGTGAATATGTATTCTCGGTATATGTGTGATGTTTTTGTATGTTGAAAGATAATATGATCACTTTGGGTGAGTTTAATAGACCGTAATCCATTGTCGGGGATTACGTATTGTTATGGTGTACTTGTTCGGTAAGAACGTAATGTGTGTGATGTTAGTTGTTACTCCTTTGAAAGGAGATTGTGATGCATTAATGTTGTTTGGCTTGATAATCTATTATTGTTGTGTGTTCGTTATATGTGATGTGCCTCCGGGTAGGATTCTTGAATCTCCGGGATCCATACTTGCTAGTATGGGTCGGGCGAGACCGTAGGGTTATCCAATCCGGGTATGTCTTGCGGGGACTCCGAGGTTCGTGGCTTGTTAGCCCGATGCCGGGATAACTGGTGGGGTTATCATCGGGTATTTCTTTCGGGGACTCCGAGATTCGTGGCTTGTTAGCCCGACGCCGGGATAACTTATGGTTGTGATTGGTTATGAATGTGTCTGTGCTTGTGGTCACGTGACTGTTGTTACGGTGACATGTGATTTGGTATGGTTTCCTATTGGGTTATTCACTCGGGTATGTTCTGTGGGAGCATCTGAGGTTCGTGGCTTGTTAGCACGGGACGTGAATAATTCTTAGGAATGTGTGTTTGATGATTTGGGTCATGGACCCCGTGTTTTGTGAATTGAGTCGTGGACCCCGTGTGTTGTTATCGTAATTGTGCTTTGGCAAAATGACTTTTGGGCTGTGTCCCTAAATGCTTTCGAAAGACTTGAGAATTCTTTAATCCCAAATGTTTTTACAAACTCCCGAGATCATAAAATGTTTTGTAAGATGTATATCGGGTTTACCCCTATCTGTCGATTTAACCATTTTGATCCAGTGATTTACCTCGGGAAGTATGTTAATGATTTCTAAGTCTTTGGAGTATGATATGTATGGCTCGTTTTCGTATTTTATACTTGCACTAGCAAAACAGTGGAGTTTTGCTAACCCCCGAGTATTCGGGGGGTGGATGTCTTTATTGCATTTAGGTTTTGGAGCAGAGCACAGGCTCGGCATGAAGGATGATGAAAGATGAACGATACTAATCACACGAGGATCCGTATGATGTCATTGGTTTAGTTATATTTTATTTCCGCTGGAGTATTCTTTCCCGCTGTACGGGAGTATGTTGTATTCGACCCCTGTGTGGGCATGTAATGTATTTGAGTTGTATGTATTTATTGAAAGACCAAATCAGTCCACTGGGTCATTTTAGCCTTAAAGGCATTGTCGAGATGTTTAATGTTGTTACCAGCCTGGTAGATCCTTGAGGAAAGGGTCTACAACGTGTAATATCCCTGAGTGGATTGGGGGTGTTACATGGTTTATATTAGAACTTGGATCATGCATACGGTTTTGTTTATGTTGTCGAGTATGAGATTATTTTCTTTGATTTGTTGTGGTATTAGTTATTAATTGTTCGTGTTGATGAACATATTGAATTGCATATGTGTATGCATGATTGCATGGTTTATATTGTAAATGATCCGAGGGGGGTCATGAGGATCTATGCTGAGGGCGCTGGATCGAATGTCCACCATGCGTTGGTCCGACGGGATCATCATGGGGATCTATGCTGAGGGCGCTGGATCGTTGGACGGGTTTTCCACCATACGTTGGTCCGACGGGATCATCATGGGGATCTATACTGAGGGCGCTGGATCGTTGGATTACCCTGTATTGTGTTGATGGAATCGTGAGGATTCACATCGTTGGGTTCCGGTGACGGAAGTCCGTTTTGTATGTTTTATGATGCATTGATGATTTATGTATTATGATACTTGTACTAGCATCGTTTTGCTAACCCCTTCGGGGGTGGACATTTGTTTTTGATGTTCAGGTAGCCGAGGGGCGGGGAAGCAGCCACAGTACCAACATGACGATGAAGTGGCTCAGTGATGTGGATTATGTTATTTTGTTTTATGGTTATTTTCCAGTACTCGAGTACGCATATGTTGTTGATGATTTTGGGGATGTTTTGTAATAATGGACTCATCTGAATTGTCGAACGGGTTTGAACTTCTTTTACTTTGATGACACTTTAGTATTTATTTAGTATTTCTCAATTTAGCCTTGTAAATTCTTATACAAAGGATTTACGGCGCTGTAATTATTCCGAATATATCGGGGTGTTACAGAATATGGTATCGGAGCTAAGATTCATGGATATCTTGGCAGTTGGGCTAGTTGGGTCTGTTTACGTTATTTGATTTAAGGGTCGTTTATAACATCATTGCTGAGCCAGCATCGCCGTGTGGACCGTGGTTGTAAGTCTCCAAATCTCAAATACTACTGTTTTATTTAATTCCTGTTTTGTGAATATTGACGGACTTCCTTTTAGAAATTTTGCCCTGGATATTGAGTATTTGTGTTTACAGTATGTTGAGGGCAGGTCGTGGACGCGGACGTGGTAATGCGAGACAGGAGGATTCGGCGTCTACCCCAGAATTATCGGCTAGTCGAACCGATTCCCATTATGGAGGACAATAGGGATCAGCAAATAATAACGCAAATCCTAATATGCCGGGAGTGCTTCAACAGGTGGTTGCTCAGATGAACCAGTTTTCTCAGGTAGTTGACCGCATGCAGACGGCGATGGGACAGCAACACAACGAGGATAATCGAGGAGACAAATGGCTTACTGAGGTGGTCAAATTGTACCCTCCAAAATTTGACGGTTCTGCTAAGACACTTACTTGGGATCACTAGCTGAAGGAGTTAGAGAAGATCTTTGCAGGGATTAATTGCCCCGATGATAGAAAGGTTCCGATCGCCCAGTATCTCCTGACTGGGGAGGCTTTCGACTGGTGGGAGGCCATTCGACCTGAGGATCATAATGCTGACTGGACGGAATTTAAATTAATGATGGAAGCACAATATTGTCCTCGCCCAGTTAGAGGCCCGAGTCCGGGAGTTTTTCTCACCACAAAATTTAGAGGCATATGTGACAGACGTGATTAAGACTTTTAATCACCAGCTGACTTATGTGCGCTACTTGGTCAGGACCGAGGCGGAGAGGATTTTTCATTTTGACATGCGGATGAAGCCGTAGATTCAACAATATATGTCCGGATTTGAGTGTACCACCTTGCGACAGTATCAGGACAAAGTACTGGCCTACGATATGAAAGAGGCGGCAGTAGAGAAATCAACGAAAGCAAAGAAGCATAAAGTGTCTGGCAACTTCACGGAGAACAAGAGTAGTGGGCCTCACAAGGGCCAGTCCTCATTTCATTCATCCAGGAGGCCTCCGCATCCTTCTCGAGGTGGAAACAAGTTCCGGGTAGCACCAACCGTTTCAGACGCAGGGAGGAAATGTTATAACTGTGGCAAAACAGGGCATGTTTGATGTGATCGTTACGCACCTGCTGTGACTTGTTTCGAGTGTGGACAGGAAGGACATCGCGCAACAATTTGTGGAAATGTGACTCGATCTTTTGGTACTCGCACTCCTGCACCGGTTCCGAAGGATACAAGTATAAACCAGACGTAGCAGAGTGGTTTCCAGCAGCAGAATGTTGGGAAAAGAGAGGCATCCAGTGCTGGGTCCGTTCCTCTGCGTATTTACGAGATGAAAAAGTCAGACGATCAGAACACGACTGTTGCATCAGGTACGATTCAGATCCTTTTGCAACCAGTTAATGTCTTATTCGATTCAGGAGCTACGCATTCTTTCATATCTTTGAACTGTGTTAATCGTTTGAAAATCTCGTGCTTGTATGATTGTGAAACTTATGTTGTAGGATTACCGAGCGGGGAGAAACTTGTGGGAACCCTAGAAACTAGAGATTTTCCAGTGACTATAGGAGGGAGAGATTGGCCATCAAATTTTATTATAGTCGACATCCATGGTGAAGATTTAATTCTCGGAGATGATTGGCCTAACCGTTATGGAGCTATTTTGAATTACCGAAAGAGAGTTATTTCTATCATTGCTGATGACGGATCTGAACATTTATTTAAGGGATGGAGACCGGGAAGCTCAGGAAAATTGATCAAAGCCATGAAAGCAGTTAAATTTCTAAAGCAGGGTTGTTACGGATTTGGGTGTTATGCCATGAAGAAAGAAGAAGGAGTCGAGCTCGCATCTATTCCAGTGATAAATGAATTCTCACACATATTCCCTGACGAACTATCCGGGTTACCTCCATGGAGAGAAGTAGAGTTTAATATCGAATTGGAGCCTGGAGCTGCACCTATTTCTAGAGCACCATATCGTATGGCGCCAACCGAGATGTATGAACTAAAGAAACAGCTTGAGGAATTATTGCAGAATGGTTACATTCAACCTAGCGTCTCTCCTTGGGGAGCACCCGTTCTCTTTGTTTGGAATAAAGATGGATCCCTTCGATTATGTATTGATTACAGGGATCTAAACAAGGTGACGATCAAGAACAAGTATCTTATACCTCGGATCGACGATTTGTTTGATCAACTGCAAGGGGCAAGGGTATTCTCGAAGATTGACTTGCGATCAGGATACCATCAGTTGAGAATTAAGAAATCGGACATACCAAAATCTGCTTTCAGATCTCGGTACGGGCATTATGAATTCGTGGTGATGCCATTTGGACTCACCAATGCTCCTACGATATTTATGCAATTGATGAATCGGGTATTCTTAGAATACTTGGATAAATTTGTGGTAGTCTTCATCGATGACATCTTGATCTATTCGAAAGACACAGAGGAACACTCTACGCCATAGATGGCCTGCGGCAACGGATTTTGTTAGTGTTGCGCTCAAAAATGTTGTAGTAGCTCTAAAATTTTTACCTGATGCAACATTGCTTTTTTATGTTGCTGTATATATTTACAAAGTGTTGCCTTAGTAGCAAAGTATTACATGCTATAACATTTTATGACACAGTGTGGCTGTAGATGTACTATTTAAAAAAACATCATATTTTTTTATGTAAAATTAAAATTAAATAATATTTTACTTGAGAACTAATTAATTTTGATTGAAGTAGAGAATGACATTTATTCAGAAGTAATACTTTTTAATTAGATTTGATATGAACAAATTAAAAGAACTTTAATATTTATAAAATTAAAAATTAAAAATAATAATTTAAAATAATTATCTGGATAGAATAAAAGGTGCCAATAATTATGTATAATATCCAGGAAATTTTAAATTGAAATTTTGATGTTATTAATTTTTTTTACTAATTTGTTTCATTTTTTATTTAGTTTTGCAAGCTGAAAAATAATAATGCATTTTCCTACTTATCACTAGTAGAATAAACATCAAAGACTTCAGTACGTCTCACTTCGGTAATGTATATTAGCAAAGTAAAAACAAACAACAACTTCGCTTTTCAATTTACTGAAGTAAAAAACTCACATAGACTTCAGTAAATGGTACCAAATAAAAAAGCATGAGGTAATTAGAAATTTTAAGTTACAAAGACTTCACTAATTTGATAATTACTGAAGTAAAAAGTGTGAAATTTTATTTTTTTACCAAAAATCTTTTACAATAGCGAAGTGTATGTCTTGACACCGGGAATTAATATTTTGAGGTTCAATTTATTTCATTTGGGCTCCAAAAAAACACTTAGCAAATATTAGTTTCCATTATTTCCTCTCTCAAATTTTTACTCCAATTTCCATGATAATACGCACGCACTCGAACTCCCACTAGAGTCGAACCCTCGGTCCCACAAGAGGCAATGTCCCAAATGAACCAAGTTTAATTGATTAACATAATCCCATGCCCCCACCCGTTCATAACCCAAAGAAAGAGAAAGAATCGTCTGCTTCTGTCCCTCCCCCGCGACTCTCTCTCCATCTATGCATCCCGTCTCGCTGCCGGCCGGCGAAAATTTCGGCAGCAGTTTCTAAGTTCCCGAGTGGTGGTTTCCTGCTAACCTTATTCCAAGGACACGAATCGAACCTCCCCACAAATCTCGATTCGACTCCCGATGGAATTAAGGAAGGTGGTGGATCTTGGCTCGATGGTGCTCAGCGTGGCGGCGCTGGCGGTGGTGGTTCTCTGGTATGAATTGACGGTGGGTGAGGGCTGAAGATGGCCACAGACCTTCAAGGATTTATTTTTTCAGGTTTGTTTCTTTCGGTTTCTGTTCTAAAACAAAAATGAATTTTTGGTATTGAGTGATTTGAGGAAGTTGGGTTCCTGTTTCTGACTCGTGTGTGTATGTGTGTGTGACTTTCTGAATCAAAAATGGGACTCGGTGTCCAGAGGAAAGACATAAATCCCTTCGGTGATAGGGCTTCAATTGAGAGGAACGAACAAGTTTGCTGTGAGAATTGACATGAAAGGTTTAAAAATTGTTCCTGCGCCCACCGCAAATGCCTGCCACGGCCGTTAACACGCCCCACGCTTCGCCCAAAAAAGCTGAGGTAATCCCTAATCGCTAATCAGCTTAGATTTGGAAGATAGAAGGATGAATTAAGAATTGTGATCCTAATACTATGTTCTCCTTTTGATCCTTTTCACTAACTGTACCTATGTTCAATGAAATTCATATATATTAGGTCAATAGTGTTAAATTTCACTTTGATACATATCCATTACGTTGTATATTTGTATTTATTACTCATTCCCCTGTCGTCATTGCAGCAATTGTGTTGTGTCCCTTAAGGAACAGGTCGAGGCCATACAGAACATTGGCATCTCAGTGGAGATTTTGATTCCCCCACTTTGTGTTATTTCTGGTTGTAATATGAAAAATGTTCAGGTATGGTTATTTAATTTGGTGACCTTTTAGCTACATTCTGATATAATATATCGAGGTCACTATACATGTTGCTTCTTCTGCAACAGAATTTCCAAAAAAAATGCAGGTAGCTTTTGATTTGCTCTAATCGTTTGTGTGCAATGTGTAGGATTTGATTGATTTCTGCAAGGATGTTGGTCTGCAATCCAGTACTGCTGCAATAAGAAATATGCCAGTATTAAACTTATTGGCGTTTTAGATAAGTTCGTTGGCCCAGGTAACATCTTAATTTTATGATTATATTTCATTGTTAGAAATGATTGTTGGGGCTGAAAGTTATTGCTGGTAAGAATTATAGCTTATGTTGTTTGATATTTTTTCCATACGGTAAAAACTCGTACAGAGTTTCACCAAAAGCGTAGAAAGTTAGTTGACACTTGACATACCATGTTGGCTTTCTTTGATCTGACTTGGATACTTATACTGCCCAAGGTTGGAAATTTAACACACACTGTGTTGTCAAAATATTCGGGAGCTACTCTCGGGGATAGGTGTGTTGGGAAGTTGTTCAATTCATTATGATAGGAGTGGAAGGTCAGAGGTATCTTATTTTTTCATGAGATGTGGTGGTTCTTTAACTCTTTTTTCTTTTGATTACTTCAACAATAAAAACAATAAAGTGCCTTTTTTCCTTGTAGAGGACTGCATTCTCGACGTCGGGATGCAGAGAGTGTCATTATGAGGTACAATAATGTCCAACTGGATGGAATGCCTATGAGGATTGAGATTGTTGGGATGAAAATGGACCCGCCTCCAATGCTTCATCCAGCTACGCATAGCAGGTATACTAATGACAGATTGGTCTCCTTTATGATGTGCTGCTCCTAAAGCATGTCGTAAAAAAGAGATAATAATATTAATCCTACGAAAGATAAAAATAAAGATAGATCTAATGTAAGACCGCTCAAAATAATAAGGATTAAAATGTCTTGCAGATTTTTATTTTTATGATTCCCACCTAATTCTCATATTTTGCTTTGAGGACTTATTTTGTTGGGTGTCACTGTCAGTGACTCAGTGGCACAGTTTTCTTTTGTAGTGCCGGAAATACATGTACTTTGTTCAAGTGAGTATGTTTGATGATGGTTTACCCTTTTACTGTTGCCATATTTAACTCTTTAGTATGTTATCTTTAGGTAGAAATAGTTGCATATATGTACATATGGGTTTTCATACATAGAGGATATTTTCCTTTTCTGTAAAAGCAATTCTCCAATTAAGGAACATAATTTCGTTCATTATCAAGGATATCACTCCATTGCATTTAGTGTATTTTTATTATTACTTTCAGAATTTTATACAATGTGAAGGACAATAATGAAAATGTCTCAGGGATGCAAACTAGCAGTACTCTATTTTGATTTTATCATATAACTTTATGTAGATTTATTTTGTTTTTTCTTTGCTGGTAGCTGAAATCTTTGCAGGATTTTCTGGGTCGACTTGTATATAGTATCAAATGGAGGAAAAATGAGGTATGTAATTCTGAATTTCCTTTTTCCTTGTTGTATTATGATAGGTTTTGTTACGAATGCCCCGCTCCTGGTTAAAAGGTGCACATGCTTCTGTGATAAAGATTTTTGCAGATTTATTTGTTGGGTGGAATTATATGATCAATCGAAATAAATATATCAAGCATTCTACTAGATTGGTATTTCACTCTCAATAAATAGTTTGTTTTGTTGTATGGAGAGATGTTGAAGCCAAGGTGCACCATAGATGATGCAGGTAAATGAAACATATCGCAACGAGGGCAAAAAAATAAAATAAATAAAAATTATCCAACCTAATTATATAATGCTTGAAATCCAAATAGCTTAGATCTATCGAGCTTGCATTTCTATCACCAATGACAATATCTTGTAATGTTACTCTGATGACAATATCAACCAAATGAGATCATATTCTTCGCAATCAACTTTGATTGTTTGCTGGAAGTTGACATTGTTATTGTTCTTTCTTATCTCATATTGGAAATTTATCTTTCCTTGCAGCTCAGATATAATTGAATAGATTTTTTCTCTCTCTCTATCCTTGTTTCGTAATGATTTTCCTTTCAAGCATAAAGTGACACACTGGGTCAGGATTTTCTTTGGATTTGACAAAGTTGAGGTGAAGGATCTCGAGGAGATACTAGCATAGAGGCAAAGGTTTGTGATATTGCTTGTGTTGACATTAGAGTTTCTTATGATGTTTGTAGATCGACATTAGATCGATCACTTTAGAATTGTATGTCATTGCGGCACACAGGTTTCATGGGAGAAACATTATTTGTGCAGGTTACAACAGGAAATACAAAACTATTTATCTCTTAGACGGTCGTCTGAGGTTCATAATGATCCGTTACTGCATTTCCATTATTTGGCAAGGTTCGTAATGTTCCGTTATTGCATTTTCATTCTTTGGCTGCTGGCGATGTTGCAGTTTTTCTGTTAACGAAAGTATCAAGTTTCTGTTGTTGTGTAGGAAGGTGATGGAGCTGAGGCCCAAAAGAAACTAATGTTCTGTTTCCATGTTATGTCTCAATATTTTACTAATCCTACAGAAACAATATCTTGATGTCTTGTTTTAGTGCATATGTAATGGTAGTGGTAGACACATAAATCCATTCTCAATTTATGGTAGCATCAGAAATCAGTTTCTTCAATATGATGTATTTATGTGCTTTTCCCCTCATCGTTGTTTACTCTTGTATGAAAAGGTTGTGCTTTTCATATGTAACTTGCATGTCCGACGATCTCTATTGTTGGTGATGTCTCTGTTCTAGGTGGTTTGCCATCAATTTTGTTTCTCTTGAATTAGCATATAACCTTTTACATAGTCTCTAATATAGTATAATTTTGAAACACCTTTTTTTGTTAAGACTCATAAGCGAAAATAGGGCCGCGAGTACATGACTGATGTAAAAGTAACTAAGTTCAAAATTGTAAATGTTCTATTATTTAGTTGATAACATGCCAGGTGTATTCTTCCATTCAAGTCTATTTAATTTGACATGATTGTGGCTTTATTTTGTAGGACAAAATTGAAAAGGTTATTGGTCCTGACTCAGTCACTGAAAAGCACATGGTCCTTCATGGTTTATAGGAAGCTGTGTAAAGTCTGACAAATGCTCTACTTCTGGCACGACAAACTTGCGGATTAGTGACTTGACGGCCAAAACAGGCAAGAAGTTGTTGACGAAATGGAAGAAAAGCTGGAGAAGAAGGTCCAAGAAGAAGTAGATGCACAGGTGAATAAGAAGGTGCAGGAGAACCTAACTTGGGTGCTAAAGAAATTAGGCGAAGTAAACCCAAGCTTGAACATCAAATTGGTGGAATTTTGTCCCACAATATCAAGTGATAACGACAATGGCACTCCTATTACCCAAGCATGAACATCAAATTGGTCGTTGTATTAAACCTTAAGTACTTTTTTTTAAGTAAACCTTATGTACTGTTTTTAGATATTTTGGATGGATGGGTTGTATTTTGAATGGATGAATTCGAAATTGTAATGGATTGGTAATTAATATAAACAAATATTTTCTATCAATTTTTTTTTGTGAAAGTGTTGCAATAGACAAAAAAAACATTGATGTAGACAAGAAAAACGTTGCTATAGACAAAAAAACGTTGTTGGAGACCAAAAAAACGTTGCAGTTACTTACTAGAAGGTGTTGCAGAAACTTAAAAAGTGTTGCAAAAAAGTGTTGCAACAGGGTTCCCTAACAGGTATGGGGCCCACAGTTGGGGCCCACATCGGACCCCATATGCGGGGCCCACAGATGGGGCCCACATATGAGGCCCACTATGTGGGCCACATCTGTGGCCCCCTACTTTTACAGAAAATTGGCCTCTACTGCAACACTTGTTTAATGTTGCTGTAGACTATAGGTAACGATGCCTTGCAGTATTATGGTAACAAAAGGAGTGGTGTTGCAGTAGGTGACATAAGTGTTGCTATAGGGACCTACGGCAGCGGTGAAAAGTGTAACACCAAAAAAGTGTTGCCGTTTTGATTTTCTTGTCTACAACAACGTTTTTTTTGCTTCTTGCAACATTTTGTAGGAGTTGCCGTAGGCCATCTATGGCGTAGTGACATGCAGAGAACTTGTGTATCGTTTTGAGCACTTTGAGAAAGGAACAGCTTTATGCAAAACTTTCTAAATGCGAATTCTGGCTTAAAGAGGTGACCTTTCTTGGGCATGTAATATCAGCTGACGGAGTTCAGGTGGACCCGAAGAAAGTCGAGGCAATCTTGGAATGGGAATCTCCTAATAATGTGAAAGAAGTCCGGAGTTTCTTGGGACTTGCTGGATATTATCGCCATTTTGTATAAGGATTTTCCAAAACCGCTCGTCCACTTACTCAGCTGTTGCAGAAAACCCAAAAATTCGTGTGGAATGAGGAATGCCAGGCGGGTTTTAATGAACTTAAGAGAAGACTGACGACAGAGCCTATACTAGCATTACCAGATGGAACTGATGGATTCATGGTATACATCGACGCTTCAAATCAGGGTCTGGGATGTGTATTGATGCAAAAGAATAAGGTGCCTCTCGACAGTTGAAACCGTACGAAGTTAATTACCCAACTCATGATCTGGAGTTAGCAGCTGTAGTCTCTGCTCTAAAAATTTGGCGACATTATTTATACGGCACTCATTGTCATATCTTTACAGATCATAAGAGCCTCAAGTATATTTTCAATCAGAAGGAATTAAATATGAGGCAGAGAAGGTGGATGGAATTGATTAAGGATTACGATTTGGAAATCCTCTATCATCGAGGCAAAGCAAACGTGGTAGCTGATGCACTGGGCCGTAAACCTGTTTCTCTTCGAGTGTTGGAAGCTCTTAAGTCCCAAACCAGCATTTAACGAGAACTAATTCGTGAAGGAATCGAAGTGTGGTCACAAGGAGTTCAAGGGCAACTGTGTGTGATGGAACTAACTTCGTCGTTGGTTGAAGAAATCAAATCTAAGCAGTTGGATGATTCTCTGATTCTTCGATTATGTGACGAAGTGAACAAAGGGAAGGCCCCAGGATTCGTGATACAGGATGATGGAGTTCTGAGATTTCATATTCGACTTTGCGTTCCCGAAGATGATGTTTTGAGGCAGATAATTCTGAAAGAAGCTCACAGCGCGCCATATTCTATTCACACGGGCACCAGTAAGATGTATAATGATCTAAAACAAAATTTCTGGTGGGGAAATATAAAGAAGGACGTAACAGAATATGTTTTGAAGTGTTTAACTTGTCAGCAGGTTAAGATTGAACATCAGCGACCTGCCGGAATGTTGAAGCCACTTCCGATCCCTGAGTGGAAGTTGGAAGATATATTGATGGACTTTATCACCAATATGCCACGGACCAAGACGAGGATGAACATGATTTGGGTTGTAGTTGATCGACTAACAAAGTCGGCTCATTTCCTAGGAATTAAAGATACGTGGGGACCCGAGAAATTGGTACGGGTATTTATTTTAGAGATAGTTCGATTGCATAGTACACTGAAGACCATTATTTCGGATCGAGATGGTCGTTTCGTGTCGCACTTTTGGAAGGCAGTTCACAGGGCTTTGGGAACCGAGCTTAACTTTATCACGTCTTATCATCCTCAGATGGACGGTCAGTCCGAACGGACTATTCAGACAGTAGAGGACATGCTTAGAGCTTGTGCCTTAGACTGGTCAACCGACTGGGAGGTTCATTTGCCCTTGATTAAATTCACCTACAACAATAGTTGGCATGCTTCCATTAAGATGGCACCGTTTGAAGCGTTGTACGGAAAAAGATGTAGATCGCCCCTGTGTTGGGATGATTCTTCTGACTTGATTGGGACGGAACCAGAGTTGATAGTTCAGACTCAAGAGAAGGTAGCTCTAATTCGGGAACGACTGTTGACTACCCAGTGTCGACAGAAGTCTTATGCAAATGTGCGCCGTCGCCCGTTGGAGTTTGAGTTTGGGGATCATGTACTATTGAAGGTTTCTCCTACCCGGGGAATTTTCCGATTTGGGAGGAAAGGAAAACTGAGTCCGAGATATATTGAGCCATTCGAGATCCTTGAAAGGGTTGGGGATTTAGCATATAGGTTGGCCTTACCGCCATCGCCGAGTCACGTTCAGAATGTGTTTTATGTATCCTAATTACGGAAGTATGTACCAGATCCCAGTCATATAATTGATTTCGACGAGATCGAGATAGCTAATGACGCCACCTTCGAGGAAAGACCAATCAAAATACTTCAGAGTAGGATCAAACAATTGAGGAATAAACCAATATCCTTGGTTAAAGTGCAATGGTCATGACACGGAGTCGAGGAGGCCACTTGGGAAATAGAGGATGGTATGAAGACTAGATATCCGAAGTTATTTTCATCTTAAGTTTCGGGACGAAACTTCTTTTTAAGGAGAGAGGATGTAATACCCGAGATTCTAATGTGTATTTTGAACATTATGACATTGTATATGTTGTATTTGATCTGAGTATTTTCCAGAGTATTTCATGATCCGGTGTTGTTGAACATATGATTTCATGAATGTGTTCAAATTTGTAATTTTTGCACTAGTAGGGCACGCTAACCACTAGGCGTAGCGTACGCTAATATGGTTTCGTAGCGCACGCAAGCACTCGAATCGACAGCTAATGATGAATGGGAATTATGTATGAACCTTAGCACGCGCTATACGTAGTCAACTTGATTATGACAGGGTGGTAGGTGAGATCAGCCGTGGATCTTGGTCGGGACATGTCGGGATGTATCTGGATGGATTTTGGAAAAGTCGAGTTAACGGTACTTAGCGCACGCTAATGTTATGAGGCTAGCGCACGCTAAGTCTAGTACAGTGAGGTCAGTGAACCTTCATTCAGTCGTTAGCGCACGCTAAAAATAGTTGTTAGCGTACGCTAATCGTTGATTTTAGCGCACGTAAGGCTATTTAGCGTACGCTATGCCGAGACCCATCAGAGACAGTAGACTGATAGCCCGTTAGCGCACGCTAATTTGAGAGAGTAGCGAGCGCTAATAACTCTTTTCTATAAATAGGAAAGCACCCATCTTCATTTTTCAGTTTTCACCACTTTGCATACTCGATTTTTGGGACTTTGAGAGTCACTCCCTCCATCCAAATCCTGCATACCAGCCTCCTAACATCACCATTGAAGACAAAGGAGCTTTGAGGATTGGTGTTCTAGCTCTTGGACGTGGAGTTCATCAAGAGATTTCAACCTTTCTTTCCGATTAAGGTATGTTATGGTTTACCAAGCCGAAACTTACGTTCTCAGCTATATTTCGAGCCTGCTTCGGAATCCTTAGGCTAGCTAATGATCTTATGAATCCAGCAACATATTTTTTGAAGTAGTGAAACCCAATTATACCTTGTTTTTCTTTCATTACTTAGAATGTTGATCTAGCCTCGGTGGATAAAAACCTTAGGATGTAGTATCCTTACCTCGTTAGAATCATGAGCATGATTTTAGTTAGATTCTATGAATTCCTTTGATGTTCCACCGATGAAATTCATATTTTCTAGGGGTATTTGTTTTGACAATATTCTTCATGTTCTTGAGGATGATGAATCGGCCATGTCATTGAACTCAACCCGGATCACCATAGTATCGTTTTCCTTGCATAATACTTTGGAATGCTTGCCATCTTGAGTAACATTTGTGGTAAAATCATAATAGCCGAGCATATGAGAATTTGGAATTGAATCCCATATTTAAACCCGAAATCTTTAATATCTTGTATATCCTTAAACTCATAAACATCGGCACTCCACCTCCGAAATGATCGTTCAACTCATATGAAGTGGATCATCATTTCCAGTTCAGCTTTCATCTAGTATACTAACCACGAACCGGCCTTACGTCACTGTTGTACGATTCTAATAAAAGTTATTCGGTGATCTTACGTTAGTTTTGAGTAGAATGTTGAGTTCCTTGTTATCTCTTTTGATCAAGGTCCGAGCCTTGCTTAGTGATCGATCAAGCGACGGCGGCCTGTGGACGTGTGACATTCGTAGGAGTATTTTAGTCCTTGCCATCTTTGAGGCAAGTATCATATATTGAGTTTGGTTTATATTGGAACTTGGATCATGCATACGGTTTTGTTTTTGTTGTCGAGTATGAGATTATTTTCTTTGATTTATGGTGGTATTCATTATTAATTGTTCGTGTTGATGAACATATTGAATTGCATATGTGTATGCATGATTGCATGGTTTATATTGTAAATGATCCGAGGGGGGTCATGAGGATCTATGCTGAGGGCGCTGGATCGAATGTCCACCATGCGTTGGTTCGACGGGATCATCATGGGGATCTATGCTGAGGGCGCTGGATCGTTGGACGGGTTTTCCACCATGCATTGGTCCGACGGGATCATCATGGGGATCTATACTGAGGGCGCTGGATCGTTGGATTACCCTGTATTGTGTTGATGGAATCGTGAGGATTCGCATCGTTGGGTTCCGGTGACGGAAGTCTGTTTTGTATGTTTTATGATGCATTGATGATTTATGTATTATGATACTTGTACTAGCATCGTTTTGATAACCCCTTCAGGGGTGGACATTTATTTTTGATGTTCAGGTAGCCGAGGGGCGGGGAAGCAGCCACAGTACCAACATGACGATGAAGTGGCTCAGTGATGTGGATTATGTTATTTTGTTTTATGGTTATTTTACAGTACTCGAGTATGCATATGTTGTTGATGATTTGGGGGATGTTTTGTAATAATGGACTCATCTGAATTGTCGAACGGGTTTGAACTTCTTTTACTTTGATGACACTTTAGTATTTATTTAGTATTTCTCAATTTAGCCTTGTAAATTCTTATACAAAGGATTTACGGTGTTGTAATTATTCCGAATATATCGGGGTGTTACATATGGTAACCCTATGCAGGTGGCATGGAATTCGAGTCTCTTTGGTATTGAGCACGATATTCCACTATACCTTTCCCACAACGACGTTTTGGAAATATTTCACAGCAATATTTGGTTAAGCATATCGATTGTACAGTTTTGTATCATATATGTTCTAAACTTTTAAGTTTTTATTAGGTAATTCATTGCTTTTACAATTTATGACAACAAAATTTATTTGAACACATTAGGTTTCTACATAATTTAAGTGTGGATATGGGGACTGATTATGTGTATGGATTTGTTGAGGCCCAATCTATATAATATATAGGGAACAAAGAAAATGAAGTCTCCAAGTACATTCTGAAATACATACGGGAATTAAATGTAAAGACAAAAAGATTTACTTAGGAGCTTATCATCAAGGTTAAGTACAATCACCACATAATTAATTTGTTATAGTAAAAATTTTATATATTTAAAAATATTTCGTTGTAATGTAGGGATTATTGGCAGCTCTTAATAATTATTCCTAAAGAAACGGTTGCTATGTGGCTTTGTTCACTACATGCTTGGCCGAATTCCGCTAGGAAAGCCATAGTACAGAGGCAACTCTAGTATGTAATTTAGTATTTTTAGTTTAATTTATTTGTATTTGTAAATTACTTCTAAGTACAAATATAATGAGAGCCGTCATCAATTAACAATGTCGTGACCCCTTCCAAAGTGCTTGATGGTAAACACAACAGCATATCGAAGCATAATCTTATTTATCTTTATCCGAGAGTAAGTCATTTTAGATTCAATGTAAATAATTTTACATGATTGTTGTAATTATTTTGCAATTAATTATAAATTTAATTTTTTTTAGTGTAATAAACAAGTCGAGTCTTGGGAATGTGGATATTACTTTATGTATTGGATGTTAATCATTATTCGAGCGAGTGTCATGAACAGCTGGCAGGAGGTAATTTTTTTAAAAATACCCATAGATTTTTATAGTCCATTTTTTGTAATTCTACTATTCTTCATAATTCTTTTTTACTGTATGTTCTAGATATTTAATGACACTAGTGCACTTCCTGGAATGAGCATTGAAAAGATCTGTACTCAGTGGGCCAGACATTTTTCGGAATATAAGCAATGAGTATGTACTTTGTTTTTTTATTATTCAAGATAATATGGTGAGGCGACTTTCCTAATACTTGTGGTGTCCTTATTTGGTGTATGATAGTTTGTATTGGTAAACTATTGATAAAAAATGGTTGTGTTTAAATTGTAATATCCGGAATTTCTACTACTGATGTTTAATATTATTTTATCCGAGTTATATTGTACAGCGTGGAATCTGTACAGTAGAGATAAAATAAATAAAGGACTGAGATATCAGTATCGGTATAATTGTCGTATTTGGTCGACAATTACATTTGAGGATATTGTGTATCAGGTTGTCGTACTTTTGATATTGAGTATATCGTATGATGATATTATCGATTCGTGTTTGTGTTCGGTGTGTCTTATGTTCGCTTTTGGTATGTCGAGACGTTGGACAAGAATCGCGGAAAATGGCTAAGTACTCCTTATTAGCGCACGCCGGAATTCATGCATAACGCACGCTATCGCGGTGATTAGCGACGCTACGTTTATAGGTTAGCGACGCTAGTGCGCATGCATCGAAAGGAATCGCGTGTGGACCCGGCCGCTTCGCGCACGCTCGTAAGTCAACGGTTGTTGTCCTGAAGTATTTAGCGCACGCTAAAATATTAGGCTTAGCGCACGCTAACTATGTATCAGTCAACAAGGAATCTTATCCTTGCCAGATGCTGTCGGAATGTGGGGGCGAGTGGTAGGTGAACACGGTAGTAAGTCAACTTCGGATAGCGCACGCTAAGAGTAAGGACTTGCGTACGCTAGACATGATGATTTACGTACGTTAATGCATGGGCATTACGTACGTAAGGTAGTTTACGAAGCAAGACAGTAGCCTCTGGACTGCGATAGCGCACGCTAACAAAGTCAATTAGCGCACGCTAAGGCTAGCGCACGCTAAACATGAGGGTTTAGCGCACGCTAGTGGTGCATTCTATATAAAGGGACAAACGGGTGTCATGAAACATTTCGTCCATTTCTTTCCTTTCACCCGATAGAGACAACCTTGTGAGAACATTTGGAGTTCCTAAACACTGAGGGATGATCCTCTTTTACAAGATTAAAGATGGAAATCATAGAGTAAAGCTTTGTTCTTGAAATCATTGGTGATTCTTGGAAATCAATCCTTTCCTTCAAAAAAGGTAATTACTCTTCACTTTGAGATTTCGTTTTGGATCGTATATAATGTTCTTGAGTTGATGATTATCATATAAACAAGTTGATGAGCATGACAACGAGTTGGATTACCGTACTAAGTTAGTGTTGTTATCAATATATGAGTATTGATATGTTTCGTATGGTTTTGTATGGAATTCAAGATATATGTTGATGTAATTCCCTTCTTCAATTCGGATTTTTGATGTTTTGTCGTTGGTTACTTCGTATGGTAACGATTATGGTGATGCTACTGTGATTCTTGAAGTTATATGAATTGTATGTCGAAGAACATGATGAATAAGGATTTTTAGATGTTAGAACACATCGGATTTTATCATTTTATGGATCATGAACGCGAATTTGGATAATTCGTGTTCTTGAAGAGCTATTAAATTATATGTCATGATTGTTATGAAATCCTTATATCGAGATGAGTTGATCATTGACATGATGGAAGTGTTAGACGATGCTTGAAATGCACGCCACTGCACAGCATTAGCGCACGCTACGTTTACTGACTAGCGCGCGCTAACGGGAGCAACTTAGCGCACGCTACGTTAGGTGATTAACGTGCGCTAAATAGGCAGACAGTGCAGTATTTTTGTGATTTGATTAGGAATTCGTGATGGTTGGACGGGGTTGGTTCTGACTGTGTTTATTCGAGGTTGTGTTGAACCGTTGAGTTCGATTGGTTAGTTTTCTCAGTTGTTGACCGTTATCGGATATGTGTTATTTGATTTCTTCGATAGGTTGAGATTATTGATCGGTGATTATAACCAGATATTGCGGTCGTGTTCGAGTATGTCCATTGTATTGCTTTTGATCGAGGCTGAGGAGCTCGTAGATAAAGGCAATGTGTTCGGCAGCAGCTTCGTGGTATCGGTATCGAGGTAAGTTATTACTTGCTCAGTTATAATATTTAATGAATGGTTTCAGTTTCATTTCGTTTATAATGCATATAGCGATGATTATTATTGTGAACTCTGGATATTCGGATTGCATATCGTTCTTTCGATTCTGGGAGGTAAATCATAATGTATATGCTTTATCTCAGTTATTGGTATGTTCGAATATCGAGGTTACATTATAATAAAGACGAAGATGTGAGTATCTATAGTTCATTGTACGTTTGGATCGCCGAGCATTGAGGATAATCGTCGGTGATGATTGGATATCGAGGTTGCTCCCGAAGGACTCGGGGCAAGTATTCCATATTGATTATGGTTTAATGTTATTTATTTTGGTCTCGTACATTTTCTTTCATGTCGTTGAACATGAAGTCGTCCTAGTAAATTGTCATGTTGTCGTGCATTTTATGTTGTTCATGATGATGAACATGTTGATTTGCATATGTGTATGCATATTGTGTTGTTTATGTTGTGTTGATCCTGTGAGATCATGAGGATCTATGCTGAGGGCGCTGGATCGAACGTCCACCTGATTTTGATCTTGTAGGATCATCACGGGGATCTATGCTGAGGGCGCTGGATCGTTGGACAGGTTTTCCACCTGATTTTGATCTTGTAGGATCATCACGGGGATCTATGCTGAGGGCGCTGGATCGTTGGACAGGTTTTCCACCTGATGTTGATCTTGTAGGATCATCACGGGGATCTATGCTCAGGGCGCTAGATCATGGATTTACATTGAGTATACATGATTGTTATTGTTTTTGAACATATTGACGTGGTCATATGAGTATGCATTTGTAGGTCTTGTGTTAGGACCGTGTCCGTATTGCATTGATCTGATCTCGGATTAGACCGATATGATTGTCGTGGCACTTCATATCTCGAGGTATGTTCCGTATTTCCTTGGTATTTGTCTTTGATGGACAATCGGTTATCGTCTTGGGATTTGATGATATTATTCGATGGATCGTATTGGTCAGAAATGGTAGATTTCCGTATCGTGAGTTGGTTATGATAGTTTGAGGATCTTGAGTATTGTTTAAGGTACAATACAGATATTATGTTCGAGTTTATTGGTTAATCGAGTACAGGATGTGAAATGTGATAATGGTTATTCTGATGAGAATTTCTTGAGTAAGTAAAGATTACGTTGGTCGTATTCTTATGTTGTATTCTCATTGGTATGTTATTATTAATGTGATGTGACGGTTATCATTGTTGGATATTATGGCTGACCCCGTCGTGGATTTCTTTTAGGTTCTCGGAGTATCGAGCTTGTAGCGGTCGTGAAGAGATGAGCTTCCTGAGGATACGGCTAGGACATGTTCTGCATACATTGAGTTTCTTGATTGGTTCTTGTTTTCCGCCGCTAGAGTATCGCTTTTAGTTGGTCTTTTCCGCCGTATGAGTATTTTGAGACGCTCTTTTGGTATCCGTAACCGAGGTTACTTTGGAAATCGCTTTTAAACTTTTGAGTATCGGCTGTTTGGCCTTGCGATTTCAAATGAGTTTTACGACGGTTTTTGATAAATGGATTTTATAAGTCTTTGTGAATTTTTAAAGTTAGTACCGTCGTTGGCCTCTTGGGCATTTGTAAATGTTTTGTGAAAATTTCTTTTTAGCCTTGTGGGTTCCATCTCGGGGCCCACGGCGCTGTAATATTTCCGGTTAAATCTGGGGGTGTTACAGAATATGGTATCGGAGCTTAGGTTGAGAAAACCTAGTCATTTGGGTCGAGTTGGGTCGTGTTTTTGTTGCGTCATTCGAGTTGTCGATTGACAAATACTAGAGCCGTGAGTCTTTGTTGTTCACTCAGGCTTGTGCGTTATCGGATTTGCCAGTATCGTACTGGGCTTGTTATAACTTTTCCAAATGGTGTTTACGTGATATATTGTGTTCTTTAGTTGCACTGAGTTTGCAAAACGTGAGTTTTGAAAATACCTGTGTCGAGTATTTTCTTGAGTCTAGACATGTGCCAGTATCACGGGGAATCGTCGGCTTCACGATCTGTAAGTATTTGGATTTTTTTTTTTTGAGATTTATTGCTGTTCTAAGTTGATATGTTTGAGATTCAGCAGATATCATGCGTTACAGTATGAGATGTCAGAGTGGGACAGGATTGATGATCTTGAGAAACTATGATTTTGGAAATCAGTATGTCGGTTAGATTTTGGAACGGAATTGTGTAATCGGGAGAAGGACTATGGATTGTTGAGGAGAACATGTAGTCATGTTAGTTCATTTTATGATATATATATGAACTGTTTTGAGCATTTGAAAATGACACTTTTCAAAATGAATATTTCACAGATGTTTTACGAAAAATGATTTTGGGCCGAGACCCAAATCGATTTCGAAATGGTTTTGTGACTCAGGACTTGAAGTCCAAAAAGGGGTTTTCTACTTTTTAAACTTTTTGTAATGCAGAACGAGATACGGGCTGAGACCCTAATGTCTCAAAAGACATTTCTGTTTTCTAAAACTCCCGAGATGTGTAAAACTCTTTATCAATCGTTTATTTATTTTGTTCCTACCTTTTGAGGCTTTTGGTTTTACTTGTTCAGATGGAATTTCTCGGGAAGTCTTTTGCCGTGTTTGATTTGTTGATTTGTTTCAATGTTTTGTCATATCATATTTGAGGTGATCCAGGATGGATCAAGGAATGACGTTGCGAGTAGTATGTGGAGAAGAGTTTTTATCGGAGTCTATATATTGAGGTTTTGGAACTCGATCGTGTGGTTTCGTTGGAATGTCGTGGATTGTGACGAGCCGACGTGGTATGCGGGGAGTATGGATATAGTCGAGCATTTGCATACTTTTCATTTTAAAACTTCAAATCGTGTGGATTCGAAGGAAATCATATCGAATACTTGGCACCATCGAGCCAAGTTAATTTTTCGAAAATTGATTTTGTGGTCTTACCAAAATTTATGTTTTGAGTTCTCAAACTCTTGAAAGAACTTTCGAAAATTGTCTTCGTGACAAAAATATATGATTTCAAACTGGTTTTGAAAATGTGATTGATATACATACGCATTTAGTGCATAGTGCATAACATATTGATGGTACGATGGAAAAGAAATTCGAACGTTAGTATGTTAGTTTGATTATCCGGTGATGATCGGTTGAGTTATCGGATAAGAGAAATATGTTGCGTGTTGTAGATTCATGCACATAATATTATTTTGGAAACTTGGGATTTTGGTGAAACCGGAACATATGTGCTATGTGATTCCATTGGTATGGTAGTAGCGCGATTTTACCTTAGTGATTCTGGAATGATTTCCTTGTAAGCGTAGATTTGGGGATGGTGACCCCATACGGGTTGTTTTAAATAGTGAGTGGTCGTTTCCACTCCGTGTATGATTGGGCATGTTCGTCAGTTTGTGATTGGTTGTTCATATGCCGAGGGGTATGTTCGCCAGTCGGATATGTTTATTGAGATCCACTGTATGTGATCGGTGTGTCGTTTTGAGAATTTTGCTTTTTCGTATATCCGTTTCTGTGGTTCTGTGTTGATAGTGTTGGAGTTTACCGTGTGAAGGTATTCTCGATTTCCGTTGATCGTTCGTTGGTCGTATTGGAGTTTATCACGTTGATGATATTCTCGATTGTGTTTTGACCTCTGGTTGGTCAGATTGGAATTTATCATGTCGATGATAAATTCGGTTGATTGTTGATCATTGTTGGTGATCATCTGAGCGTTCAGATTGTCTATCGATGTTTCGGGATTCGTTGCCATTGTATTGAGCAGTTGTTTCTCAGATACATCGGATATTATTCGTTTTATCAGAATTGAGACTTGATTATGTAATCAAAGTGCAGGATTTGATTCGGGCAGATTGTTTCATCTGAAGATGATATATTTTGTTGAGACTCAGGGAATTGTGATCGTAAGCGTATTGAGATTGTACAGTGAGATCGCTGGCTAGTATCTCCGGAGATCGTCGACCTGCGTTTTTGTAAGTATGCTCTTTTGGATATTCAGTAATGATGATGATTAATCGTTGTTGTGATGGTTTTGGGATATTTTGAGTTGAACGGTATGTTGGTTCGTTTTATGATGGATTGCATGTTTCGAGGACGAAACTTATTTTAAGGGGTGTAGAATGTAATATCCGGAATTTCTACTACTGATGTTTAATATTATATTATCCGAGTTATATTGTACAGCGTGGAATCTGTACAGTAGAGATAAAATAAATAAAGGACTGAGATATCAGTATCGGTATAATTGTCGTATTTGGTCGACAATTACATTTGAGGATATTGTGTATCAGGTTGTCGTACTTTTGATATTGAGTATATCGTATGATGATATTATTGGATTCAGTGTTTGTGTTCAGTGTGTCTTATGTTCGCTTTTGGTATGTCGAGACGTTGGACAAGAATCGGAAAATGGCTAAGTACTGACCTAATTAGCGCACGCTGAATTCATGCATAACGCACGCTATCGCGGTGATTAGCGACGCTACGTTTATAGGTTAGCGTACGCTAGTGCAGACAGATCGAAAGGAATCTGCGTGTGGACCCGGCTGCTTTCGGCGCACGTTCTGGTAAGTCAACGGTTGTTGTCCTGAAGTATTTAGCGCACGCTAAAATATTAGCCTTAGCGCACGCTAACTATGTATCAGTCAACAAGGACTCTTATCCTTGCCAGATGCTGTCGGAATGTGGGGGCGAGTGGTAGGTGAACACGGTAGTAAGTCAACTTCGGATAGCGCACGCTAAGAGTAAGGACTTGCGTATGCTAGACATGATGATTTACGTACGTTAATGCATGGGCATTACGTACGTAAGGTAGTTTACGAAGCAAGACAGTAGCCTCTGGACTGCGATAGCGCACGCTAACAAAGTCAGTTAGCGCACGCTAAGGCTAGCGCACGCTAAACATGAGGGTTTAGCGCACGCTAGTGGTGCATTCTATATAAAGGGACAAACGGGTGTCATGAAACATTTCGTCCATTTCTTTCCTTTCACCCGATAGAGACAACCTTGTGAGAACATTTGGAGTTCCTAAACACTGAGGGATGATCCTCTTTTACAAGATTAAAGATGGAAATCATAGAGTAAAGCTTTGTTCTTGAAATCATTGGTGATTCTTGGAAATCAATCCTTTCCTTCAAAAAAGGTAATTACTCTTCACTTTGAGATTTCGTTTTGGATCGTATATGATGTTCTTGAGTTGATGATTATCATATAAACAAGTTGATGAGCATGACAACGAGTTGGATTACCGTACTAAGTTAGTGTTGTTATCAATATATGAGTATTGATATGTTTCGTATGGTTTTGGATGGAATTCAAGATATATGTTGATGTAATTCCCTTCTTCAATTCGGATTTTTGATGTTTTGTCGTTGGTTACTTCGTATGGTAACGATTATGGTGATGCTACTGTGATTCTTGAAGTTATATGAATTGTATGTCGAAGAACATGATGAATAAGGATTTTTAGATGTTAGAACACATCGGATTTTATCATTTTATGGATCATGAACGCGAATTTGGATAATTCGTGTTCTTGAAGAGCTATTAAATTATATGTCATGATTGTTATGAAATCCTTATATCGAGATGAGTTGATCATTGACATGATGGAAGTGTTAGACGATGCTTGAAATGCACGCCACTGCACAGCATTAGCGGACGCTACGTTTACTGCCTAGCGCGCGCTAACGGGAGCAACTTAGCGCACGCTACGTTAGGTGATTAACGTGCGCTAAATAGGCAGACAGTGCAGTATTTTTGTGTTTTGATTAGGAATTCGTGATGGTTTGACTTGGTTGGTTCTGACTGTGTTTATTCGAGGTTGTGTTGAACCGTTGAGTTCGATTGGTTAGTTTTCTCAGTTGTTGACCGTTATCGGATATGTGTTATTTGATTTCTTCGATAGGTTGAGATTATTGATCGGTGATTATAACCAGATATTGCGGTCGTGTTCGAGTATGTCCATTGTATTGCTTTTGATCGAGGCTGAGGATCTCGTAGATAAAGGCAATGTGTTCGGCAGCAGCTTCGTGGTATCGGTATCGAGGTAAGTTATTACTTGCTCAGTTATAATATTTAATGAATGGTTTCAGTTTCATTTCGTTTATAATGCATATAGCGATGATTATTATTGTGAACTCTGGATATTCGGATTGCATATCGTTCTTTCGATTCTGGGAGGTAAATCATAATGTATATGCTTTATCTCAGTTATTGGTATGTTCGAGTATCGAGGTTACATTATAATAAAGACGAAGATGTGAGTATCTATAGTTCATTGTACGTTTGGATCGCCGAGCATTGAGGATAATCGTCGGTGATGATTGGATATCGAGGTTGTTCCCGAAGGACTCGGGGCAAGTATTCCATATTGATTATGGTTTAATGTTATTTATTTTGGTCTCGTACATTTTCTTTCATGTCGTTGAACATGAAGTCGTCCTAGTAAATTGTCATGTTGTCGTGCATTTTATGTTGTTCATGATGATGAACATGTTGATTTGCATATGTGTATGCATATTGTGTTGTTTATGTTGTGTTGATCGTGTGAGATCATGAGGATCTATGCTGAGGGCGCTGGATCGAACGTCCACCTAATTTTGATCTTGTAGGATCATCACGGGGATCTATGCTGAGGGCGCTGGATCATTGGACAGGTTTTCCACCTGATTTTGATCTTGTAGGATCATCACGGGGATCTATGCTGAGGGCGCTGGATCGTTGGACAGGTTTTCCACCTGATGTTGATCTTGTAGGATCATCACGGGGATCTATGCTCAGGGCGCTAGATCATGGATTTACATTGAGTATACATGATTGTTATTGTTTTTGAACATATTGACGTGGTCATATGAGTATGCATTTGTAGGTCTTGTGTTAGGACCGTGTCCGTATTGCATTGATCTGATCTCGGATTAGACCGATATGATTGTCGTGGCACTTCATATCTCGAGGTATGTTCCGTATTTCCTTGGTATTTGTCTTTGATGGACAATCGGTTATCGTCTTGGGATTTGATGATATTATTCGATGGATCGTATTGGTCAGAAATGGTAGATTTCCGTATCGTGAGTTGGTTATGATAGTTTGAGGATCTTGAGTATTGTTTAAGGTACAATACAGATATTATGTTCGAGTTTATTGGTTAATCGAGTACAGGATGTGAAATGTGATAATGGTTATTCTGATGAGAATTTCTTGAGTAAGTAAAGATTACGTTGGTCGTATTCTTATGTTGTATTCTCATTGGTATGTTATTATTAATGTGATGTGACGGTTATCATTGTTGGATATTATGGTGACCGTGGGATTTCTTTTAGGTTCTCGGAGTATCGAGCTTGTAGCGGTCGTGAAGAGATGAGCTTCCCGGAGGATACTGGCTAGGACATGTTCTGTACATTGAGTTTCTTGATTGGTTCTTGTTTTCCGCTACTAGAGTATCGTTTTAGTTGGTCTTTTTCCGCTGTGTGAGTATTTTGAGACGCTCTTTTGGTATCTGGTAACTGAGGTTACTTTGGAAATCGTTTTCTAAACTTTTGAGTATCGGCTGTTTGGCCTTGCGATTTCAAATGAGTTTTACGACGGTTTTTGATAAATGGATTTTATAAGTCTTTGTGAATTTTTAAAGTTAGTACCGTCGTTGGACTCTTGGGCATTTGTAAATGTTTTGTGAAAATTTCTTTTTAGCCTTGTGGGTTCCATCTCGGGGCCCACGGCGCTGTAATATTTCCGTTTAAATCTGGGGGTGTTACATAAATGACTACTTTGTGTAATTTTGAAGCTTTGACATTGTTTTACTTGGATTTTTGGTTGGATTGTGAAATTTATGGAAGAGTTGTGTTCTTGGGATTTTTGTGTTTATTGGATTGGAATATGATGGTTGAAATAAGTTGTGTTTTAACAGGAATAAGTTGTGTTTTAACAGGATTTTAATATTACAGGGGGCTGGTATAAAATGCTGAAATATTAAAAAAATAACATTTACATCGGTTGTTTTACAACCGATGTAAAAGGTGCAGTATTTATCAATTTTTACATTTGGTTTGAATTGTGCAAGTTTTTCCTAATTTTACATCGGTTATACTGAATAACCGTCATAAAAATATACATTTACATCTGTAACACTCCCAAACCCATCCGGGGATATTACAGCGCCGTGGATTCCGCGCCGGAACCCACCAGGCTAAAAACCATTTTCCAAAACGTTTCAAACACGCCAAAGAGGCAAAAATGTTAATATTTTGCAAATACTCAAATATTTTCCAAAACATAGTTCTCAAATACCGTCATAAAATTACATTCGAAAATACAAGGCGAAAAGCCAAATCTCGACAGTTTCAAAATGTACGCTAAATCATCACTTAAACGTACCGACAAAATAGTTGAGGAAAAAGAGTTTAACAGAATAACCCAAGTTACGAAATACCCAAAAATGCCATTTTGAAATATACACACGCAGCGGATAAAAACTCAGTTCAAAATATACATTGCAGCGGAATAAAACAACCGAAAAGAATACTCAATACTCGAAAACATGCCACAGCCAGTATCACCGGGGAAGCTCATCCCTTCACGACCGCTACTAGCTCGATCTCCAAGTACCTAAAAATAAAGCCCACGATGGGGTTAGCCACAATAGTCAACAATGATATCGATCACATCATCATAAATAATTACATACCAATGTAATAACAAATAAGAATACTACTGACGAAATCTTACCGTCATAACCTTACCAACCCATAACAATCCATACCAATTCGGTCCTTACCATAATCCACATTTCGCATTCTCAAATAATGAATAAACTCAACTACAACTATCTGTACTGTATTTAAATGATACGAAGTATCCTCAAAACATCATCATAACTCATAAGTGTGAAATGAACCATCTGTGCCAAATCCTGTCCATCAGAATGCACAATCAAATCTCAACCTGGATAAACCAATATCACACAACATATCTGTAGATCAACTACCGCAAAACAATGATAACAAGTACTGAAACATCAACGTACAGTCTGAATGCTCATACAATCAAGACCATGATCAACCAAAACATCGACCGAGAATATCATCGACATGATAACTCCAATACGATCAACAAAGGATCAACGATAACCGAGAATACCATCAACATGATAAACTCCGACACGATCAACGAAGGATCGACGATAATCGAGAATACCCTCAACATGGCAAACACCAAACACGATCAACAAAGAATCAACAATAACCGAGAATACCCTCAACATGTTAAACTCGAAACACGATTGACAAAGGATCAACAATAACCGAGAATTCCCTCAACAAGGTAAACTCCAAACAATCAAAAATAATGGATCTCAAAGAAATAACCCCGACTGTCGAGCATACCCCTCGGGTGTATGATCAACCAGTTGCAAACCGTCAAACATACCCTACCATAAATGGAGGATGAACGACCAAACAATATGGCTCAAAGATGGACATCACAGTACGCTCGATCCGGAAATGTGTCCATGCACATGTCCACCCCGTATACGGAATCCAGGATATACGTGGGACATGTACCTAAATAGCCTCACGAACTACGTCTCGTATGCACGGTTCAATGTGGAAACATCCACAGATAACCATCATGTGCCCGGCTAAAATTCCTACACAATAACCAATCGGAACGCAGATATGACTCTAGACATGTCATGATGCAACATGACAACGAAACTCAAAGAATCACATATCCAATAAGGATCAATAGACTCACCGAAGTGAACAGTGACACACGGGTAATGAAAGATCGACACGACCAACAGTATCCAAAAATAGTCATCCTGGGATCACCATCCCCAAAGAATGATCAACACGATCAACGATCTCAATACAAACAGTCCTGGGATCAACATCTCCAAACGACCAACCAACACAACCATTACTACCATACACTGGTCCTGGGATCAGCATCCCTTAATGAACAGCCAATACGAATCTCATTATATGAAACCTCAACATATACAACAACTCAACATACTAATTATCCTCATAACTGAACAATGCTTAAATTACCTCAAAGCCGAAGACAATATCCTTTCCACGAACAAACCATCATCCCGACAATTTACACTTATAATATCATTGCTCTATGAACTATAAATGAAATGGAAGCGAAATCATTCATTAAATATTATAACTGGACAAGTATAAACTTGCCGCGATACCGATACCACGAAGCTATTACCAAAATTCATTGCTTTCGTCTCTCGTCAGCCCCGACCAAAAGCAATCTACGAACTCTTCAGCCTCAACCGCAACACAACGGTCATAATCCACGATCAAACATCTAAACCTATTGAAGTAATCAATCAACAACAATCCGATAACAATCAATATAACCAATCAACAAATCCAACAGTTCCACGATGTCTCGATTAAACACAAGTCCAAACAATCTAACTAAATCAGTCACGAATCTATAACCATAAAAATGATATACTGCACTGTCTGCCTACTTACCGCACGTTAAACACATAACGTAGCGTGCGCTAAGGGTCACCAGTTAGCGTGCGTTAGCTAGTCAGCTAGCGTGCGCTAACCTCATGCAGTTGCATGCATTCCAAGCATCGACTAACACCTTGCGACTATAAATATAAATGTAACGAAAACCATACTCCAAGATCAAACACAACCTTTCCAAATTCAATCTCATCATCATGATCCATATCTTATCATACGAACTCAATCACTAAAATCAACATAATGTTAGTTTCAATTATCTTATCCATGTTTATAATCAAAACCAATATATATCCTTCCTCTTTGATGTGATATATACCAAGAACACCAAGAATACCATGATTCCATAATCACATTCATGACAACCATCATAATCCGATATGCTAACATTTAAATAATCACCCAAGTCATATATATACATATATCATCTTAACATCAAAATCCAAAATGGCGGGAGACATAAATCGCCATATCTCTTGAGGATAAACGACTCCATAACTATCATCATATGAAGGTGATATCAATAAAAACATCAACATCCGAAAAATGAGGTGAAGGATTAACCCATATATCTCAATAAGATGAACAACACCACACAAAACCATACGAATCACATCAATATCCGCATACCAACAATAACATCAAGATAGTTCGGTCATCCAACTCATAATCATGATGATTATCAACTCATGAACATCATATACAATCCAAGACGAAAACCAAAGTGAAAGTTAATTACCTCTTCGATAAAATGCATTGATTCTCAAGGTTGAATCCATTTCCAATTGATTCCAAGCTCCAAACGTTGATAAGGACGATCAACTCCATCATAACCCAGTATTTGGGACCTCAAAACTCTCTCTATAAACTCCATTATGAGAATCATCAATAATTTCAAGAACAAAGCTTTAATCCATGCTTTCCATCTTCATCTTGTTAAAGAGGATCATCTCTCAGTGTTTAGGAACTTCAAATATCCTCCCAAGGCTCTCTCTATCAAGTGAAAGGAAAGAAATGGATGAAATGCCTCTTAACACCTGTTTGTCCCCTTCTGTAAAGTACATTACTAGCGTGCGCTAAACTTTATATTTAGCGTGTGCTACAGCCCTAGCGTGTGCTATCCTTCCTTGATAGCGTGCTCTATCGGGCAGTCCAGAGGATACTGCCTTGTTTCGCACATCATCTTACGTACGTAATGCCCATGCAATAACTTACGTAAATTACACTGTCTAGTGCACGCAAATATCTTACCTTAGCGTGCGCTAATCATAGTTGACTTGCTACAGTCTGCACCTATCCCGAAAATGCCCGTGACCCACATGCCGAAAGCACCCGTGATATCCGGGATTCCCTCTGACTGATCCGAAATTAGCGTGCGCTAACCATAGGGTTTAGCGTGTGCTAGTCCTTCATGACAAACGTACGTTGACCTTATCGGAACATGTGCCGAAAGTGGCCGGGTCCACACGTAGATTCCCTCTGGTCTGTTCTACATTAGCGCGCGCTATTCTTGGCCTCTAGCGTGCGCTAAGCCTACACATTAGCGTACGCTATGTCCACATACTAGCGTAGGTTAATTCAGAATATACTTAGCCAATTTCAAATGTTCTGTCCATTGTCTCGACATACAGAGTACGAACATACGGCATACTGAATACATATATTCAATCCAATAAGATTCTCACATGATATACCCAATATAAAAAGTACGATAACCTGATACAAGATATCCTCAAATGTAATTGTCGACCAACTACGACAATTATACCAATACAGTTGTCTTAGTTCTCAATTTATTTTATCCATAATGTATAGACACCAAGCTATCCAATATAACTCAGATAAAATAACGCGAAAAATTTATACTGAAAATCCGGGTATTACGTACTACCCCCTTAAAATAAGTTTCGTCCTCGAAACTTGCAATCCTGTCACAAACAACAGATCAACCAAAAGTTTCCAAACTCATCACAAATACAATCAAGCGTCGCCACAAGCGAATAACCAAACCAATATACTTACAGGTGCGTGAAGCCGATGATCTCCCGTGATACCAGCACACGACTTCCATACGAAGTCTCAACACAACCAACACACACCAATATCACAAATAACAATTTGAAAAGATCTCAAAAATTTTGGAACCTCCAAAAATCGGCTTGACTCAAAAGTCAAGAAAATCATTTTCAAAAGTCACGCTACTACCGTACTAGTAGAGCCTCATAACACACACTCTCGGGTTTCACAAAACCCAAGTTCCGATAACATCTTCTGTAACACCCTCAAACCCATCCGGGGATATTACAGCACCGTGGATTCCACGCCGGAACCCACTAGGCTAAAAACCATTTTAACAAACGTTTCAAACACGCCAAAGAGGCAAAGACGGTAATATTATACTCAAATATTTTCCGAAACATAGTTCTCAAATACCGTCATAAAATTACATTTGAAAATACAAGGCGAAAAGCCAAATCTCGACAGTTTCGAAATGTACGCTAAATCACCACTTAAACGTACCGACAAAATAGTTTAGGAAAAAGGGTTTAACGGAATAACCCAAGTTAGGAAATACCCAAAAATTCCATTTTGAAATATACACACGCAGTGGATAAAAACTCAGTTCAAAATATACAATTGCAGCGGAATAAAACAACTAGGAAAGAATACTCGATACTCGAAAACATGCCACAGCCAGTATCACCCGGGAAGCTCATCCCTTTACGACCGCTACTAACTCGATCTCTGAGTACCTAAAAATAAAGCCCACGACGGAGTCAGCCACAATACTCAATAATGATATCGATCACATCATCATAAATAATTACATACCAATGTAATAACAAATAAGAATACTACTGACGAAATCTTACCGTCATAATCTTACCAACCCATAGCAATCCATACCAATTCAATCCTTACCATAATCCACATTTCGCATTCTCAAATGACGAATGAACTCAACTACAACCATCTGTATTGTATTCAAACGATACCAAGTATCCTCAAAACATCATCATAACTCATAAGTGTGAAATGAACCATCTGTGCCAAATCCTGTCCGTCGGATTACATAATCAAATCTCAACCTGGATAAACCAATAACACACAACATATCTGTAGATCAACTACCACAAAACAATGATAACAAGTCCCAAAACATCAACATAAAGTCCAAATGCTCATACGATCAAGACCATGATCAACCAAAACATCGATCGAGAATATCATCGACATGATAACTCCAATACGACCAACAAAGGATCAACGATAACCGAGAATACCATCAACATGATAAACTCCGACACGATCAACGAAGGATCGACGATAACCGAGAATACCCTCAACATGGTAAACTCCAAACACGATTAACAAAGGATCAACAATAACCGAGAATACCGTCAACATGGTAAAATCCAAACACGGTCAACAAAGGATCAACAATAACTGAGAATACCCTCTACAAGGTAAACTCCAAACGATCAACAATAATGGATCTCAAAGAAATAACCCCGACTATCGAGCATACCCCTCGGGTGTATTATCAACCAATCTCAAACCATCGAACATACCCTACCATAAATGGAGGATGTACGACCAAACAATATGGCTCAAAGATGGACATCACAGTACGCCCGATCCGGAAATGTGTCCGTGCACATGTCCACCCCGTATACGGAATCCAGGATATACGTGGGACATGTACCTAATTAGCCTCACGAACTACGTCTCGTGTGCACGGTTCAATGTGGAAACATCCACACATAACCATCATGTGCCCAGCTAAAAATCCTACACAATAACCAATCGGCACGCAGATATGACTCCAGACATGTCACGATGCAACATGACAACGAAACTTAAAGAATCACATATAAAATAAGGATCAATAGACTCACCGAAGGGAACAATGACACACGGGTAATGAAAGATCGACACGACCGACAATATCCAAAAACAGTCATCCTGGGATCACCATCCCCAAAGAATGATCAACACGATCAACGATCTCAATACAAATAGTCCTGGGATGAACATCTCCCAACGAACAACCAATACAACCATTACTACCAAACACTGGTCCTGGGATCAGCATCCCTCTATGAAACCTAAACATATACAACAACTCAACATACTAATTATCCTCATAACCGAATAATGCTTAAATTACCTCAAAGCCGAAGACAATATCTTTTACACAAACAAACTATCATCCCGACATTTTACACTTATAATATCATTGCTATATGAACTATAAATGAAATGGAAGCGAAATCATTCATTAAATATTATAACTGGACAAGTATAAACTTGCCTCGATACCGATACCACGAAGCTATTACCAAAATTCATTGCCTTCGTCTCTCGTCAGCCCCGACCAAAAGCAATCTACGAACTCTTCAACCTCAACCGCAACACAACGGTCATAATCCATGATCAAACATCTCAACCTATTGAAGTAATCAATCAACAACAATCCGATAATAATCAATATAACCGATCAACAAATCCAATAGTTCCACGATGTATCGATTAAACACAAGTCCAAACAATCTAACTAAATCAGTCACGAATCCATAACCATAAAAACGATATACTGCACTGTCTGCCTACTTAGCGCATGTTAAACACATAACGTAGCGTGCGCTAAGGGTCACCAGTTAGCGTGCGTTAGCTAGTCAGCTAGCGTGCGCTAACCTCATGCAGTTGCATGCATTCCAAGCATCGACTAACACCTTGCGACTATAAATATAAATGTAACGAAAACCATACTCCAAGATCAAACACAACCTTTCCAAAGTCAATCTCATCATCATGATCCATATCTTATCATATGAACTCAATCACTAAAATCAACATAATGTTAGTTTCAATTATCTTATCCATGTTTATAATCAAAACCAATATATATCCTTCCACTATAGAACATTATTCTGACGCAAAAATCGTCACTAAGAGTGTTAGTTAAGGTAGTTATAAACGTTTACGTAATGTTAAAAAGTGTCACAACAATACACTATTGTGACGCCAAAATGCGTCAATAAAATAGGTAGTTAAAGTGTTATGAATATTGTGATGTTAAAAAGTGCCATTATATCATACTATTTTGATGCCATTAAGTGTCACTACAAGAGATAGTTAAGGTAGTTATGAACTTTACATGATGTTAAAAAGTGTCACCATAGCATATAATTGTGATGCCGAAAAATGTCAGCATACCATACTATGGGGATGCTAGAAAGTGTCACCATAGCATATTATGATGCCACATAGTGTCACCATAGCATATTATTATGATGCCAGATAGTGTCACCATAACATACTATGGTGATGCCACAAAGTGTCACCAATATGCGAAAAAAGCGTCACTAAATCTAACTGATGTGATGTAAGAAAAGTGTCACAAAATATAAAAAAGTGTCACTGCAGATATCTGTTGTGACGCCTTTAAAGTGTCACAACAATGGGCTATTGAAACTCCAAATTAGGTGACACTTTCAAAAGTGTCACCTTAGCAAATTCGTCACAAAAAACTACTTATTGTGAAACTTTTGAGCGACAATATTGCAATTTTTTCTAGTATTTATTGGGGGTTATCGGCAAGAGAGTTTCCAGTTAACAACTTCTAGTTGGAGTCAATGAGATCATCCTCAAAAGTCTCCAAATCATGCAAACTGAGACCATCATTCGATAACTTGTACAGCTACTCCAGAAGTGCTGCAGTAATATTAACTTCCTTGTCCCACACCTGTCTCACAATGCCAGTCAAAGGAGATCCCTTCTTGGGAGTAGAAAAATTGAAATCAACATACAAGTAAATTTCACCAACTATATCTTCATCATAGTTCTCAGAGTGCAGGCTTCCCATCCTGTAAAGTCCCTGTTGTTTCACCCTCGTGATTACAACATTCATAGACATCATGTCCTCGAATTCAGATTTGATTTGCTCTTGAAGGATAGTGCTGGCAAAGAATCTGCCGTAAATAACCAAAAAAATCTTTCTTTTTTCGTGTCTTAGATGAGGCTGTCTGAGAAGACGTCATTGCAATGAAGTTTGAAGAAAAGAGAAATTTGCAGAAAAGTTCAAGTGTTTGCACTATATGCTGAAGGCTCTTATTATTGCTGAATGCAGTAAAGGGTCATTAGGTCAACAAAATGCCCTTTTATAGGTGTTGGAGTGCTAGGCACTACTACAAAAACAAGCAAAGAGATCCAGAATAAAAGACCCATTGATAAAGGTAACATGTCTCTTTAATATAAGACACTTAATATTATAAACAACATGTCTCTAATATATCAAATGGGCCCACTATTTTTTGTGAGAGACATTAGAGACGAGTTATTCTGGTTAATGGGTCTCTAATTTGTAAGGCATTAGTGACCTGTTGTTTTTGTTGATTGGTCTCTAATGTGTAAAAACTAAGAGACTTGTTGTTTAACCTAACCAGTCTCTTCCTTTCTTCTTAATATTAGGGCAAATATACACGAAGCCCCATCTATTTTTCTAGATCTTGTCGTCTCTCTAATCTCTCCATTTCTCTCTAGAACTATCCGTCTCTCTAAGTCTCTAATCCTTGGCGGCAATCTTTGCCACCGGTTGAGACCTCTAGTCTCAGCTCTACTGAATTTCTTTTATCTCAAAACTCATCACCGCGGTCTTCTTCCTTTTAGGTGGCAGCAAAAAACCCTTCTTCAAAGCCCAAATGTTAGCCCATGTGATTTCTTCATCCTTGCGCTGTGATTAGCAAAGGTTAGCATATGTGATTTGCACATGTGGTTAGCAAGAAAACCTGTCTTCATTGTTGCGCTGTGATTTCTTATGTATGCATGTGTTAAAGTTGTGATTTTTCTTCTTGTATGTTTTTTTTTGTAAATTATTATTACGCTTTGTTACCCTTATCTGGTTTTTGAATGCTGTTCTGTGTTCATCCTCATTTTTTCTTTCTTTCTTTTTTAAGTAAATAAGATAATTACGTGATTTTCAGTTCTGCTGATGTGCGAGTTGTTTCTCCTTTTCCATTTTTATGTTGTCGAATTCGGAAATATTTGGAAGTTTCGCTTCTGCAATGCCGTATTTTACAATATTCTTGGGGATTTTGCTATAAAATAATAATAAACACCAATTTATATTTCTGGATTTACGCTGTGTGTGTTTCTACTAGAGGCTGCATTTGTTCTTACAAGTTCGTCTGTAAAATGAGATTTTTTTTCAAAAAATAACATTATTTTTAATTTGTGATTTTATTCCGTGGTTATGATCATGACAATGGTGCACCAGAAAACTGTTGTTTAAAGTGTTACATGCATGTGTTTCTTTTCAACATCGAAATTTGAATTAAAAAAATATAGGAAGCCCGTTTATTTCTTACTTACTTTTTTCTTAATTAACCTGCCGTCTGTTGTATAACTTTCTTCTTCCTTACTCCCCGACTAGCTAGGGTAGACATACAGGAAGCCTGACTGCTGATCTCACTCCAGCAGACCGACCTCACTCCGGCAGGCCGACCGACGAATTACCCACCTGGCCACCCCATCACTGGTGATACGAGGTTTTTTTAGTAGTTATATTTCCTATTGTTCGTTCGATTTTGTTTAGTTGAATGGATATTAGGTCGCCGATTCTTGTTTTAGAATAATTTTGTCAATACCTATATATGTTTCTTCATTACAGGTAATTCCCACTTCCCATAATTGTTCTCAAGAGTTGCAACTTTAGGTCTATGATATCATGTAATTTAATGGTGATTTTTCTCTTCTTTACGGGTAATTGATTTATTTCTTGACCTCCATTTTTGTTCTTTCTTTATTATCTCAGTTTTAGTTTCATTTTTAAAATTTAAATTATCGATTTTTGATATTTCCATGTGATGTTTTTTGTAGGATATGTTGAATCTAAGGTTGCGCCATTGAATAGCCGATACTCTTAGGAAACTTCCAGAAAACTGCCAGATGCACCAACATTCTTCTCAATGACATTTTTTTATTTTATATGTACTTCCTACATTTTCTGTGCATATGAGATCTGGATTTTCATTACAAAATCATTTTTTGTTTAGTTTTGGTTCATTTTGTTATGTGATCTAATTAAATAAGGGATTCTCTGTAACGCATCGAAGTAACTATCTCTTATTTATGTTTATATTTAACTTGCAGAAGTCTTCTATTCCAATTACCAAACTTGAGAATTTTTCAGCTTTTTTGTTACATTTTGTTTAATGATAGTTTCTAAAAATTATCATGTTTTTTGTTCATGTTTAAAATTATAAATGTTCATTTTGTGTACATTGTAAATTTTACTAGATTTCGTGTTTATTATAGTCATGTATGAATTAACTTATGAATAATCGTTCCAAGAAAAATTATGATATTACATGGCGATATTGCGAAAGATTGGTAGGTCATTAAATGAAAAAAATAAGTAACCTTATCTTTCCATTAAATGGTGCATAAACATCACTCGTACTTTTCGTGTGTGATGGAGAACTCATTCCCTATTGAGTAGTGTGCAATATTCTTGGCTTGTCCAATGCTAGAAGTACGAGAGTGTTCATTTTCGTAGACACATTTTTCAGTGAATTTATGGCTCCGTCTACTTTACACTGCAAGTTTCCTTGTGAGTTAATTACCATCTTTGCAATACAAGGAGTTCAATCTATTTATTTTTCATGATACATACTGCTAATTATCATAATATATTATATACATCAGAAAGCCCATTCAATCCATATCATACAACACAACTATATATATGTTGGAGCAATATCGTTATATGCTCTATTGTGCGGAAGCGTAATTAAAGGTGTGGAAAATAAATCGACACAGGATTTATAGAGGTTCGGCCAAATGTGCCTACGTTCTCTTGTTGGTATCTTCTTCTATAGGATGAAGATCAACTTCTGCACCTCTCTTCTATCGGTCGAGAGATAACCATTACAATCTCTCTTCTATTGGTCGAGATAAACCGTTCACACACTTGTCTTTTTGTCGGTCCAAGTTAAACCGTTTTCCTTTTCTATCGGACAAGGAATCAACCTATATAGCTTTCTATGGGTACTAGACAAACCTCACGTGGATATAGTGTAATGCCCGCACTTTTATTGACTGTTTGACCTTGCCGTTCTTCCTATTTTTGTCACTCTGTAAGCTCTTCGTGATGTTGTCAATATTGTTATAGAGTTTTGTATCTTGTTTGGATCATGATCGTGTTGTTTAGGCCTTGCGGAAGTGTTCTGGGTCAGAGAAATAGCGCACGCTAGGCCTAGGCTAACGCACGCTAATTCTTCTTGAGTAGCGCACACTAGCTTTGAGCCGTAGCGCGCGCTAAGGGACCAGACAAGACAGATCTAGTAACTCATTATGCTCTCTGGACTAGCTATTATCGCACGCTATTCGTGGTCAGTAGCGCGCGCTAACACGTCCGTAGCGGATGCTAACGAACTGGGTTGGTAGAGATAGTGAGGTTGTCAGGCCGAGTGGACTAGCAGGTAGCGTACGCTAGGCTTCGGCTAGCGCACGCTATGAGTGTTGCATAGCGCACGCTAAGCTATCACGGCAGCGCACGCTAAGACTCGAGCAGGGCAGATGACAGTAGGTTCTGGACTCCAATTTCTGGACACCAATTTCTAGGTAGCGCACGCTAACTTTCGGCTTGCACATGCGAAAGGAAGGCGATTAGCACACGCAATGGTTTCACCTAATGCACGCTAACGAGGCTGGCATAAGCCACTGGACTACCCGGTGACCTCGCTAGTGCACGCTAAATATTGATGCGTAGCGTGCGCTAGACTAGGCAGGTATATATTGGACAGTTGACTTCCATTTCATCATTTTTTTTCATCCTTTTCACTTTTCCGATCGGGAGCAGTGGGTTTCGGTGATTCGTAGAGTTCTAAGGCGATCCTTCTTCAGATATCAACATCTTTGGTTGGAGAACAAAGATTTCACAACATCTAATCCATTATACCTTCCAAATCAAGGTAAAAATCCTTAGAACTCTAGTTTTGGGAATTTTGGGGTTTTCCTTAGATTCGTCTGATTTATCCATTTTGGAGCTTGAGAACCTTGATATTATGATGTATCTACCCATATACATGCTTTTCCTACAATTTTACAGATTGGTTTGTGCCGTATTCGAACTTGTGGAGGTTTGGCTGATTTTCCAACCTCTAATTGTTTACCCTTGTAGTTTCGTGAATCGTAGGTGGGTTTTGGGAATTTCTTCGTGAGTTATGAGTATGGATTATTGATTATAATATCCCTTGTGAATCGTTTAGGTACCGGAAGTGCGTTCTTGGACCTACCGAACTCATACTCTTTTCCGTTCGATTTCTCTTTATCTCAAAGGCAAGTATATATTTATGATTGTACGTTCTCGACTTTGAAAGTAAGATATATGAATGGCATGATTGTTTATATCCACTCTGGGCTAGGCCGACGGGTCCTCTGAGGGTTTCGTAGCCTCTAGTGCAATTCCACGGATAATATGAGTTAACCACTCTGGGACGAACCAACGGGTCCTCTGAGGGTTCCGTAGCCTCTGGTGCGGTTCCACGGTTGATCATGTATGTATTGATGTGATGCTATGAGATTTAGTTATTCCAGAATACTAGTCTTGAAATGATGAATCAGTTACTTTTACGTTATTGTTGAGGAGTATCCATATACTTACACTAGCTATTCGACGGCTAACCCCTTTATGGGGGAAATACTTTTTATGTATTTCAGGTTCCAGGAGAGCGGACAGGCACGTATCGGGTCGGCATGAAGATGATGGGCAAGCGTGATACTGTGTCTTATCTCCGGTTATATTTTATGTTCCTCCAGTTGGTGTTGTTGTACTGGAATGGTTATTGAATACTCGGGTATTGCTTTTCAGTTTTCTTGATGTTCCGGCCTGTGTTGCCGAGGTATTGATTCGTGTTGTGATGTATTAGATACTTTAGCTATGGTTTGAATACCATTTGTATTAGCTTCATTTCATTGTATTTGGACCTTTTCGATCAAGTTTTATAGTTCTGCGTATGATTAGCATTGTGGGTCCCACGGCGGGGCTCTCAGCGCTGTAATATACCCTGAATAACTTGGGGGTGTTACAGAATATGGTGTCAGAGCCACTCTTCCGTGTAGTGCGAGTGTGCCGACGAGGACGTCGGGTTCCTTGAGGAGGGGTGGATTGTAATATCCCACATCGACTAGCGGATAGGGAGCGAAGTGCCTTATATGTGCATGCCCGCCTCCAAATAGCTTGAGGCCTTTTGGGAGCCCAGTGGCTTCGGGGAGAAGGAAACTCCGAAGTTAAGCATGCTTGGGTGAGAATAGTCTCAGGATGGGTGACCTCCTGGGAAGCTGCTCGTGGGCTCCCAGAAACAAAACCGTGAGGGCTAACTCAGATGAGAGTGCCTAGAGCGGATAATATCATGCTACGGTGGAGCGGTCTTAGGATGTGACAATTTGGTATCGGAGCTTAGGTCTATGGATACCTAGGCTGTCGGTATTTTGGGTCGATTGAGTCATCGTTTGTCTACAGTATCACTACTTTGCCATCATCACAGTGCGACCGGTACTTGTAAGACCTCTTACTCTTCTGGTGTTTCCTTAATCGTTTTGCTTCTATTTTGGTATTTTTGAGAATCGGTCACTTCGATGACGTGCGACTGAATTGTACTTACGTGCCTTATGTGTTCTTCAGTATGTCAGCTGGTAGGGGACGAGGTCGTGGTCGTGGCTGTGGACATGGACGTGGCGCGGCCATTTCCCTCAGTTCCGTTGCGGGATCGACCAAACCCAGCCTATCTAACTCGGTGCATCCTGACACTGAAAGTCAGCAGGACCAGTCGACTGGCTAGGGGAACAGCGCGGATGATGGTGCTGCAAACGTACTTCAACAAATGGCCAACCAGATGACCATTTTGGCCCAAGCCGTTCAGTTAAACAATCCGAACCCAACAACGGATGCCTTACTGCAAAATGTAATCCGTATGCACCCTCCACAGTTTGGCAGTGCCACAGACCCGTTAGGATGGGAGGATTGGCTAGCGGACTTAGAGAAAATTTTCGAAGCGGTTGATTGTCCCGAAGCGAGGAAAGTACTAATTGCTCAGTATTTCCTCACCAAGGAGGCCGCTACGTGGTGGAAAGTCATCAAGCCTCAGGATCGTGTTGCTGCGTGGGAAGAGTTTAAAGAGCTTTTGGAGGCCGAGTTTTGTCCTTGGCCAGTGCGAGAAGGCCAAATTCGAGCCTTTTTTTGAGGCTAAGCCGCAGAACATTCCAATTTCGCAGGCAATCGTGGAGTACAACCAACAATTGATCCACGTGAAGGATCAAGTGCGAAACAAACGTGATAAGATATGTTACTTTGATATGCGGATGAATATGGACTTACAGCGGTACATGGCCGGATTTGCTTGCACCACGTTGAAGGAATATCAAGATAGAGCTTTAGCCCACGACATGCTAAGCCCCGACAACGACACCAATGAAGAACCGAAGAAGAAGAAGAAGATCGCGGGGAATTTTTCTGGCTCTAAGAAAGGTAACTTCCAGAGGTCTCAGACGACTAACCGTTCCGCTGGACAGTCGTCACGTTCTGCTAAAGGAAAGAGGAGTTTCCGTTCTGCTCCGGGCACATCAGCGCGCCCGGTGACTTGGTATAATTGTGGTCGTCCAGGCCACGTTAATTTGGAATGCAATTTCCCCCCTTTGAAGTGTCACACTTGCGGACAGATAGGACATAGAGCGGTTTATAGTTATGAACCAAATCAGACTCTGGACACTCGGGTTTCTGCCCCAGCGCCACTAGATCAAGGCGTGAATCAGCGATAATCTTTTGGTCAGTCTCAGCAGAGTTACGACAGGGGCCGCGGACGGGGTCAGAATGCTGGAGGGGGGAACTCTAGCATCGGTTCGATACAACCACGAATCTACGAGATGTGCCAAACAGACGAACCCGACGTGGCGGTGGCCTCAGGTACCATTCATATTTTATCTCATCCAGTTCGTGTACTTTTTGATACGGGTGCTACGCATTCTTTCACTCCTTGGAGTGTGTACGCCGTTTGAATATAACTTGTATGACTGCTTGCGATCCCTTCATTGTGAAACTAACTAGCGGGGATAGAATTTTGGGAAATCGGGAGATTAGAGATTTTCCAGTGATTATAGCCGGTATAGATTGGTTATCGAATTTGATTGTAGTTGATATGGAAGGCAAGGATGTGATTCTAGGCAAGGATTGGCTTGATAGTCACCAAGCGATTATGAATTACCGTACTAAGGTTATTACCATGATGACTAAAGACGGATCCGAGTACTCATTTTTGGGACGTAAGAAGGGCCAATCTAAGTTTCTTATCAGCGCCATGAAGACCGTAAAACTTTTGAATAAAGGTTGCACGGGCTATTGTTGTTATGCTTTGAATACGGAAGGGAACGAAGTCGAATTCTCTTCGATTCCAATGGTTAATGAGTATCCCGATGTTTTTCCGGACGATCTCCCGGGATTACCCCCGGATCGAGAGATAGAATTTTCTGTAGATCTAGAGCCTGATGCAACTTTGATTTCTAAGGCACCTTATTGGATGGCACCTTCCAGGATGCAAGAATTAAAGAATCAGTTGGGATAACTTCTGGAGAGAGGGTACATTAGACCGAGCGCTTCGCCTTGGGGCGCGCCTGTTCTTTTTGTGAGAAAGAAGAATGGTTCACTATGGTTGTGCATCGACCACCGTGAACTGAACAAAGTGACCATCAAAGAACAAGTACCCTTTGCCTCGTATAGACGATTTATTTGATCAGTTGCAGGGAGCTGCAGTTTTCTCAAGAATTGATTTGAGATCAGGGTATTATCAACTCAGGGTGAGAGAGTCCGACGTTCCAAAAACTGCATTTTGGACGAGATACGGGCATTATGAATTTGTAATTATGCCTTTTGGATTGACTAATGCACTGGTAGTATTCATGCAGTTAATGAACAAGATATTCATCGAGTACCTTGACAGGTGTGTAGTCGTCTTTATTGACGACATTTTGATCTATTCTCGAGATAAGGAGGAACATGCCCGACACTTGCGTTTGCTACTAGATATTTTGAGAATTGGGCACCTCTATGCAAAATTCTCGAAACGTGAGTTCTGAATGGAAGAAGTTATGTTTCGCGGCCTTGTGATTTCGGCCGAAGGGGTTCGTGTAGACCCGCAAGAGATTGAGGCAGTGCTAGATTTGACACCGCCTAAAAATGTTAAGGAAGATCGTAGCTTTTTGGGCCTTGCTGGGTATTACAGTTGGTTTGTCGAGAGGTTCTCGAAACTCGCTCGGCCGCTTACCAAATTACTCCAGAAGACAGAAAAGTTTGTTTGGACGTATGAGAGACAACAGATCTTCGATGAGCTGAAGAGACGTTTGACTTCAGCGCCGATTCTAGCTTTACCACATGGTAGTGAGGGATTTGTGGTTTATAGTGACGCTTCAGGTCAAGGTCTTAGCTGTGTGCTTATGCAGCATGATAAGACGATAGCTTTTGCGTCACGACAACTTAAGCTGTACGAGATGAACTATCCTACTCACGATTTGGAGTTAGCCGCAATTGTCTTCGCACTCAAGATTTGGCGACACTATTTGTATGGTTCTCCGTGTTGGATTTATACCAATCACAAGAGCCTGAAGTATAACTTTAGTCAGAAAGAGCTGAGCATGAGACAGAGACGTTGGTTAGAGTTGATAAAGGATTATGATTTGGAAATTCTTTACCACCCCGGAAAAGCCAATGTTGTCGCGGATGCTTTGAGCCGCAAATCGGCATCGCTCCAGATGATCGAGGTTCTTACTTCTCAAACGAAGATTCGACAGGATTTAATCGAGCAAGGAATAGAAGTTTGGCTTCAACGAGTACTATGATAGTTGTGCACTCTCGAAATTACTTTGTCTGTGGTTGACGACATCAAATGTTAATAGTGGAGTCACTCGATGATCTCTCAACTGAAGAAAGATGTAATTAAAGGAAAAGTTTCTGGCTTTATGGTTCACGAGGATAGCATTCTAAGATTCTAGGGTAGACTTTGTGTTCCAAATGATCTAGAGTTGAGGCAGAGAATTCTCTGAGAAGCTCATGCTACGCCTTACTCAATCCACCCCAGAACGAGTAAGATGTACAAAGACTTGAAGCGAAATTTTTGGTGGAATAACATGGAGAAGGATGTCACGGAATTTGTACTACGGTGCTTGACGTGTCAGCAAGACAAGATTGAACATCAACGACTGGTGGGGTTGTTGAAGCCGCTTCCCATTCCTGAGTGGACATGGAAAGGCATCTCTATGGACTTCATCACTGACATGCCGAGAACTAGATCCGGAATGAATATGATTTGGGTAACCGTCAATCGGTTGACCAAGTCTGCACACTTCTTGGGTATTAAGGATACGTGGGGACTGGAGAGATTTGCTCGAACTTTTATAGCTCAGATCGTAAGATTGCACGGTGCCCCCAAGACCATTGTTTCTGATCGACACGGTCATTTCGTATCGCATTTTTGGCAGGCCGTTCATCAGGCTTTGGGTACCGAGTTGAGATTGAGCACGTCATTTCATCCTCAGTCAGACGGTCAGATGGAGAGGACGATTCAGATGTTGGAGGACATGTTGCGGGCTTGTGCCCTAGACTGGAGTAATGATTGGGCGCTTCATTTGCCGTTGATCGAGTTTGCCTACAATAATAGTTGGCATGCATTGATCAAAATGGTATCATTCGAATCACTTTATGGTAGGCGATGTAGGTCGCCATTATATTGGGACGAGGATTCAGAACTAATCGGAACAGAGCCGGATATGTTGATGGAGACTAAGGAAAAGATTTCTATTATTCGGGACCAGTTGCTGACTGCCCAGAGCCGTCAGAAAACTTATGCTGATACTCGTCGTTAACCTTTGGAGTTTGAAGTGGGGGATCATGTCTTACTCAAGGTGTCGCCAACCATAGGGGTTTTCCACTTTGGGAAAAAGGGGAAACTTAGTCCGAGGTATATCGGACCTTTCGAGATTTTGGATAGTGTTGGAGATTTAGCTTATCGCTTGGCGTTGCCTCCAGCTTTGAGTCACGTCCATAGTGTTTTTCATGTATCTCAGTCGAGAAAGTACGTGCTGGATCCGGGTCATGTTATCGACTATAGTGAGATTGACGTAGCCGAGGATATTACCTTTCTGGAGAGACCCGTGAAGATCCTTGAGCGTCATGAGAAACAACTTCAGCATAAGACCATTCCGTTGGTTAAAGTGCAATTGTCGAGACATGGAGTCGGGGAGGCGACTTGAGAGATGGAAGAGAAGGTGCGGTCGGAGTACCCCGAACTCTTTATTTCATAAGTTTCGGGACGAAACTTCTTGTTTGAGGGGGAGAATGTAATACCCATACTTTTATTGACTATTTGACCTTGCCGTTCTTACTATTTTTGTCACTCTGTAAGCTCTTCGTGATGTTGTCGATATTGTTATAGAGTTTTGTATCTTTTTTGGATCATAATCGTGTTGTTTAGGCCTTGAGGAAGTGTTATGGGTCAGAGAAATAGCGTACGCTAGGCCTAGGCTAACGCACGTTAATTCTTCTTGAGTAGCGCATGCTAGCTTTGAGCCGTAGCGCGGGCTAAGGGACGAGACAAGACAGAGCCATAACTCATTCTGCTCTCTGGACTAGCTATTAGCGCACGCTAGGAGTTAGCTAGCGCACGCTATTCGTGTCACTAGCGCGCGCTAATACGTCCGTAGCGCACGCTAACAAACTGGGTCGGCAGAGACAGTGAGGTTGTCAGGCCGACTGGACTAGCAGGTAGCGTACGATAGGCTTCTGCTAGCGCATGCTATGAGTGTTGCGTAGCGCACGTTAAGCTTTCACGGCATCGCACTCTAAGACTCTAGCAGGGTAGAGAACATTAGGTTCTGGACTCCAATTTCTGGACACCAATTTCTAGGTAGTGCACGCTAACTTTCGGCTAGCGCACGCTAAAGGAAGGCGATTAGCGCACGCTAACTTTCAGCTAGCGCACGCTAAAGGAAGGCGATTAGCGCATGCAACTGTTTCACCTAACGCATGCTAACGAGGCTGGCAGATGCCACTGTACTACCCGGTGACCTCGCTAGTGCACGCTAAATATTGATGCGTAGCGTGCACTAGACTGGGTAGGTATATATTGGACAATTGACTTCCATTTTGTCATTTTTTTTCATCCTTCTCACTTTTCCGATTGGGAGCAGCGGGTTTCTGCAATTCGGAGAGTTCGGAGGCAATCCTTCTTCAGATATCAACATCTTTGGTTGGAGAACAAGGATTTCACATCTAATCCATTCTACCTTCCAAATCAAGGTAAAAATCCTTAGAACCCTAATTTTGGGAATTTTGGAGTTTTTCTTAGATTCATCCGATTTATCCGTTTTAGAGCTTGAGAACCTTGAGATTACGATGCATATACCCCGTATACATGATTTTCCTACGATTTTATGGATTGGTTTGTGCCGTGTTCGAACTTGTGGAGGTTTGGGTGATTTTCCAACCTCTAATTGTTTACCCTTGTAGTTTCGTGAATCATAGGCGGGTTTTAGGAGTTTCTTCATGAGTTATGAATATGGATTATTGATTATCATATCCCTTGCGAATCGTTTAGGTACCGTAAGTACGTTCTTGGGCCTACCGAACTCATACTCTTTTCTGTTCGATTTCTCGATGTCTCAAAGGCAAGTATATATTTATGATTGTACGTTCTCGACTTTGAAAGTAAGATAAATGAATGGCATGATTGTCTATATCCACTCTGGGACAGGCCGACGGGTCCTTTGGGGGTTTCGTAGATTCCACGGATAATATGAGTTAACCACTCGGGGATGGACGAACGGGTCCTCTGAGGGTTCCGTAGCCTCTGGTGCGGTTCCACGGTTGATCATGTATGTATTGATGTGATGCTATGAGATTTAGTTATTCCGGAATACTAGTCTTGAAATGATGAATTGACGGTTACTTTTACTTTATTGTCGAGGAGTATTGTATTTCATATTCGATTTACTTGCACTAGCTATTCGACGGCTAACCCCTTTATGGGGGAAATACTTTTTATGTATTTCAGGTTCCAGGAGAGCGGACAGGCAGGTATCGGGTCGGCATGAAGATAATGGGCAAGCATGATACTGTCTCTTATCTTCGGTTATATTTTGTGTTCTTCCAGTCGGTGTTGTTGTACTGTAATGGTTATTGAATACTCGAGTATTGCTTTTCAGTTTTCTTGATGTTGCAGCCTGTGTTGTCGAGGTATTGATTCGTGTTTTGATGTATTTGGATAGTTTAGTTATGGTTTGAATACCATTTGTATTATCCTTCATTTCATTATATTTGGACCTTCTCGGTCAAGTTTTATAGTTCTGCATATGATTAGCCTTGTGGGTCGCACGGTAGGGCTCACGACGCTGTAATATACCCTGAATAACTTGGGGGTGTTACATTGCGATTCTAATAATGCTGGATCCTTGATCCTAATAACACCGAATCCAATATTATCCTTTCTTTTTCCTCTCTTGTATGATTTCGTGTATAACACTCAATCACTTATCAATATAAGCTCAATTACATCAACAAGAATGATTACAATGATATCTCAAGTATGAATGATTTGCTCAAGGTTGTTGTGTGGTTTGATACCAAGTGGTTTGGTATTTATAGCCAATTTCCTTCAACTAGCCGTTACAGCCTGCTAACTTATTAGCGTGCGCTGGCCTTTCTTCTTAGCGTGCGCTATGCTCATTAGCATAGGTGTAGCATGTGCTACTTGTTGATCTGATTGGGTCTAGTAGCTTACTGCCCTTCCTTTAGCGTGCGTTAGCTTATCCATTACGTACGTTAACTGCTTGTTGTAGCCTACATTAATTATGCAATGTAGCGTGCGTTAAGCATATATCCGTTGCCCGCTTTTTGACTTCTTGAATCTTAACTTCCCAACTAATCTTCCAATGTTCGTTTGTTTAAATTCAAATGCTATTTAACGTGCTCTAAATATCATTCAAATTGTGCGCTATGTCTTATGTCAGTGCATACGTCATTCTGTGTTGAAAGTTTTCACAATGGTTATATTCCTTAGATAGCGTGCGTTATGATTCAACTGTAGCGTGCGCTATATTCATCAGGTAAATCCTTCAGGCAACTCTGTACTCTCGTCTGTCTTCAGGTAGCTTTCGTTAGCGTGCGCTAACCTTGAATACTAGTGTGCGCTAGCTTTGCTGCTAGCATGCGTTATTCATCATGTAAGTTCAGGACAGGTGACTTTCCTTCTTGTATGATCAGGTAACTTTCATCCGGTAACTTTCCTTCTTGGCTGATCAGGTAACTTTGCTCTCTGATCTGATCACGTGACTTTTGCCCAGCTTAATTGTCTTTGTTGTTTTGTTTTGCTTCCTCGTTGTTTTTCTTTGTTTAACAACTAATCATCAAAACTCGATAATAAATATTTAGCCTTTCAATGTATTCCTTGGTGAGTATCGCTTCTTGGTGCATAGAAAGGTGAAGATCCTCAAGGATCAAGTTGTTTACTTGTCTCACCGTTCTTTTGACAACTAGTTCATAATCTTCTTTGTCATTGAGAATGTTATCTTTTACATTCTAATAAAAGTATAAAACCCTGCATACTTCACCACAAAAAAGAAGGCGAACCTCCATACTTAGTGAGACTTAAAATTTGACTGTTGAATGTTTTGTTTTTGAGGGATTACCACTTCAAGGATGTCCTATTATATCATAACTGTGTCAGAAAATTGGTCAGCAATCATACTCCATTAAAGATCGATTTATTGCTGATGCTGGTGCTTTCATCTTCTTGTTTTAATTTATTTCAGTTGAATATGTTTATTTAAGTAATTAGCGGGCCTTGGTCTCGGGCTTAGTTTTCTACTTAAATGAGTTTTATTGTTCTGCGAAGGATGCTTTGGAATTCATTCTATTAGGTCATTTTAATTTTTCTACTTAAGTGAGTTTTACTGTTCTATCATAAGCTGTCACGTTCTTGTTCTATTTTTTCTGCACTTATAACATCATTGATTAATTATTTGAAATAAAGACAATACTGATGAAATAAAGCAGAAGAAGCATAACATTACATCGATCTATTACACACAATCTTCTTACCTTTCAAGTTTCGAATGACATCCTGAACATGGAAAGGGGAAATGCCTACGACATCCTGAACATGGAAAGGGGAAATGCCGACTTTATTTGAAAATTTTATAGTAGGAAAATATTTTGAAATAACTAATTTCCTCTTATCATAAGAAGACTGGAAAAAAGAGGATTGGGGCTTCACCTACCAGAAAAAAAAAGAAAATCCAGAGGTACTTCTTGAATTTGCCCTATGCGCGCTTGTGTGTATTGCATGTGCGCCTTTTTGGTCATGTTTGCCTTTATCCATTTATATATGTAGTGTGTGTAGATATTTCAGCTTCATATATATGGACCATATGTGTCTTTTTGTATTAAACTCGATTCGTTTACATGTGCAACTAAGGAGTTTATTAAGATTTGAAAAAAATAAGAACTAAGAAGCAGAAGAAATTATGACTACTTTTTATCCTTCTTGATGATTAAGAGAACTTTAGAATTTTGTCCTTAAAAAATAAATCATTTTGAGAATCATTCTCTATGATATTTGATCACTACTGGTGTGTGCATTATTTCTCTGTGTTCTTCTGTTTTAGCAATTTTCTGAGCAAGATTACGATACAAGAACCTACATTCAGAGGGATAATAGTATTCTGGAAGTAATCTTATTAGCATTCTTTAATGATGTATATTTTTGTTTATGGCAGTAGTAGTTTAAAATTGAGAATATATATGTACAGCAGGATAAAGAGTCTAGAGAACTATCTAGCAGTGTTTTATGATGGTATACGTTGCACGTATAGGATACAGGTTTCATCTAAAATACGGCGATACAATAAATTCTGAAAATATAGGATACGATACGGCTAGGATTAAGAATCTTGTGTTTTGTATGATAGGAGGTATATAGGCCGGAAACCTTGCGACCAAAAGGACTCCTTGGAGGACGATTACGACTCCTTGGAAGGACTGGTTTGATATGTATAACAATTCCACGTACCTCTAACCGTTTCGAATGCAGTATTCATTAGGATAAAAGGTGATGTAGTATTATGTTCTACATTGCACAGATAGGATATGGGTTTCATATACAATACGGAGATATAGTAAATTCTGAAAATATAGGATACGATACGGCTAGGATTAAGCATCTTGTGTTTTGTACGATATGAGGTATATGTAATACCCGAAATTTTTGTTTCTGATTATTTTGAATTATTTGTCGGTTGTGCTAGTTATTTTGTTCTGTTGATGATTATTTGAGATTTTTCCCTATGTTAGGTGCAGTATGTTGTACCGTGTTGTGGTGTTCGTCGGGTATGACTTGTCGTTGCATAAGTCGTGCAAATATTATGTCAGGCTTCATTATTTGTTCATTTTCTTCCAGATCGTCACGTGTTTGTCATCCCGGTGGCAAGTATCATTGTTGTTACGAGTTTGGTTCTATATAGGCGTAGCGCACGCTACTAGGTGACGTAGCGCGCGCTACTGTGCAGAGTTAGCGCACGCTACCGTGTGGGTAGCGCACACTAACTCGTAGTTCGGGACAGTCCCGAAGCTACTGTACAGGGACTGGAGGTCTCGATACCACTCGCTAATGCTTGTAGTTAGCGCACGCTATCGGCTATCTTAGCGTACGTTATCATCAGTCTAGCACAGGCTACCTGGAGAATGCAGAACTGTCCAGAAGCCACTGGACTGGATTCGTGACTCGTTAGTGCACACTACAGAGACCGGCTAGTGCGCACTATCAGTGTTGTGGGCAAAATGTGCTGGGAAGCGTTGGCCCGTTAGCGCACGCTACGGAGGCTAGTCTAACGCACGCTAATAGCTGTCGTTTCTAGGTTTAAAAGTTCTAACTTTTCAATAAGGTGTGTGCGTGGGAACGTGTGTTTATGGATGATCATGTGATGTTGTGTGATAAAGGTTGTAACTCCTTTATGAGGAGTTCGTGTCGTTCGGCGTGGTTGGAAAGGTATTTTCTCTCGTTGTTATGTGATTGGTGCAAGTTTCATCATTGGATCCTAGTGTTGATGGTATTGACTCTTTGTCGTGAGTATATGTTAGACAATCTGACCATTCTAGCAAGGAACCTCGACTATATATATTGTAATTGACTTTCGAGGTTGTGGTTTTGCAAAATGTGAATTTTGGAATTGTGATTTTTGTGTGTTGTGAGGATGTTCTTGGGGTACTCTCACCTGGGGATTGCTCGACGGGGTACACGGGGACTTGGTCGGGTGGTCTTGTGTGAGGGTTACATTCGAGGTGGGGCATTCTCACCTACGGATTGCTCGAGGGGGCACACAGGGACTTGGCTGGGTGGTATTCTCACGAGAATTACCAGAGAGTTTTGATGTTGATTAATTGTGATATGTCTGGAGTATCACAATACTCTGTCCTCGGGGTCGAGATACATTATATATACAGTCTTGATGTTTGGCTAGAATGGCATAAGAATGAAGTGTTGTGTGAAAATTTGTCATTGGTCGTGAGTTGATGTCTGATACAGTTTTCGTAAATATATTTTTCCAAGCAAAGCTCCTGAGATTTGGAATTGTTTTCAAAGTGTTCACTTGTTTCATTTCTTCTTTCGAGACTTGAACTATTTTAACTAAATGAAATATCTCAGGAAGTCTTTTGAAGTGTTTGAATCGTGGATTAGTCAAGTTATTGTATTCTTGGAATGTGTTGTGTATGGCTAGTATTTGCACTTTATACTTGCACTAGCAAAATAGTGGAATTTTGCAAACCCTCAAGTAATCGGGGGTGGATGTATGTATTGCATCCAGGTAAATGCAGGTCCTTGGGGAGCTAAACACAGGATCGTTACGAAGGATGACGGAGGGCAAATGATACTAATCACACGAAGACCAATTTTGGGTGTAGTGAGTTGGAGTTCATTGTTTGGTCTTTTCCACTGTCATATTTTTCTGTTTGTGAGTGTATTTGACCCTTGTGAGGGTATGAGTCCTGTCATAGTTATGTATATTTGAGTTGTATGTTATTGTTGAAAGACCAAGTCTGTCTAATGATTCGTAATTTAGCCATGTCGGCAAGATATGTGATGTCCTATTCTGTGTTTAGCCTGGTAGATTCTCACAGGGAGGGTCTGCAACATGTAATATTCCCGAATAGTTTCTGGGGGTGTTACATTTATGGTATCAGAACTTAGGTTGCGGAAACATAGGCTGTCGGGTCCAGTCGTGTATTGCCGAGTCTTGTCTTGTCAGATTGTGTCTGATTGAGTCGTGTCGTGATGCGTCGTTTGAGATGTCGGTCGTGATTAGTATCGTGGTGCAGCCATCATCTTCGTGCGATCTGTGGATGTAAGTCTCCCTACCATGTGTTGTGCCTCATGTTATATGAGTTTGTGTGAATCCATGTTATGAGTTGGAGTTTGAATGAGAAATGTTAACACGTGATCTATGCTTGTTTGATTCTCGTGTTGTGCTGGAATGAAGAGTGGTTCGAGTGTATATATCTTGTATAAACCGTTTTCACGAAAGTAATGACTTTGGTATTCTAAGGCTTGAATGTTTATGGGGAGTCACGTAAGTTCATTTTAAAACATCCCTCAAGGGAGGAAATTTTTTGATTTTCATATGATGACCTCAAGGCCGATTTTTTTTTTTTTTTTTGAAAATTCAAACTATTGATATTTCATTTTCATCTTGTACTATAATTTTTCGAAACATAACTTTTAAACTCAAATGTGGTCTTACAAATTTACTCAAGATGTGACTCTCGCCTTTAACTTTTCGGTTCATGGTGAATAGTACAAAAGTATGTGGTTTTGATAACATTGTTGGTTGGGCAATAGTGTTCAGAATTATGATCAAGCTGATGGTGTGAACGCTAAGTCGTTCTGTATGCACTCATAGTGATAGTCCTATTTATTGAGAGGTTGGATTTCAGTTTTAGATGTTAATTGTATGTTGATAATTGCTTATGTGATATTGTATATATGTGCGAACCAATGGGGTTTGGATTTGTATATTGTCTTTCACGATTGTGCTATTGAACTGAAGTAGTTAGCGCACGCTAAATATGAGATAGCACGCACTAATCTGGCATAAGTAGCGCACGCTAAGCCCTGTTGTAGCGCGCACTAAGCCAGCTGGGCAGAACCTTTGGGACTGCATTTTAACCATAGGCTCTAACTTTTGTTGTCTGGAGATGTTAATTGTTGTGTGAATATGTAATATGTTTTTTGTTGCGCTATATGGTTATTTGTTTAGTATGCCGAGGGGCAAAGACCGTGGTACCGATGACCACGGGGATTTATTGCAACAAATAGCAACACAGGTGACTCTATTGACCCGGGCGGTTCAGCATAACACCACGGTAATGTAGAATATTGGAGCATATCAATGGGTTCGAGAGGTGGTTCGTATGAATTCCCCTCAATTCGCTAGTGTTGCAGATGATGCCGGAGATTCACCAGTATATGGCACGATTTACTTGCATTACGTTGAGAGAGTATCAAAATTGTGCGTTAGCCTTCGAGTTAACCTCGTTATCAACTAAATGTGTGCTCGAGTAGAAGAAACAGAAGAAGTCTGATGATCTTGTTGTCAGTACAGGAGCCGGACATTCTAAACTACAACACCATGGTCTTTATACCATGAAGCTTCATTGTTCGATGGGTGGAACTGAGGGTTCCAAGCCGTCAGTTTTGACTCCTGGTAGAGCCAGGAGGTGTTTCCAATGTAATGTGCTGGGGCATGTACGTGCACATTGTCCTTCTCCACGAGTAACATTACAAGTGCGGACTCGTGGGATATAAAATTTAGTTTTGCGAGTTGGTCACCGAGCCTTTCGAGGCATGGCCTCCATCACCAATATCAGGATCGACTCTGAGAAGTCCCTGAAAGTTGTTGTCTGCCGGTTGCTTGTTATGTTATTGTAATATCCGCATTTTCTTTTCCCGGTATTTTTATTTTTGGTGTATTTTTTCAGTTTTAGCGACTCGCTTGTAATCGTATTGATATTTCGAGAATATTTAATACTGGATTTTTTGTCATCCGAGCTTGTTTCGGACTTGTTATACTCAATTCCGTGTTTATTACCTTTCCGTCGTTTTTTGCGTTCGATTTTCGTAATCGTTGATCGGAACCGCCATCTCGGGGTTGCTGCGGATCCATCTCATATTATTACGCATGTTGTGAGTTTTCGTATATTGTTTCGAGCATGTGTCGTGTGTTTCAGATGTTTTGGGCCGTTTTGTAAATTCCTAATGTTTTAGAGTGATTACTCATGTTGTAGTTTTTCGAACCCTTGGGTAGTCGGAATCGTGTTTTCTTTTAGCGCTTTGGTTCGGACTCAATCCTGGTGTTCGTGTGTCTCATTTGGTTCGTTGTTTGGTGTCGGATGCACGTTGTTTTCATCCGAGATGGAATTCCCTGTTTTCCATCCTTGAGTGGTGTTTGTACTGCTGTCTGCTCTCGTTAGCGCATGCTATTGTTGTTGTGTAGCGCACGCTATTGTTTTTTTGTAGCGCACGCTACGTTCTTTTAGTAGCACGTGCTAACGACTCGAGCACAGCAGTGACAGTGGGTAGTTTCTGCCCTCTGCTCTCTGGACGAGCAGCTTAGCGCATGCTAAATTTATATATTAGCGCACGCTATGGTTTGGACTTAGCGCACGCTGGGTGACCGGTAGCGCGCACTAACTCGGTAGTCCAAACTGGAGAGAATATTTCTGGACTCGGTCTGGTGTCCAGGTAGCGCACGCTATTCTCTAGTAGCGCACGCTAATGGGCCAGAACTGTAGGTTCTGGACTGGTTTTTGGCTGGGTAGCGCACGCTAACTATGGATCGTTAGCGCACGCTAAGCTCTCTGGCTATATAAACTAGAGAGTTGACCCAGATCCACCTCATTTCTTATTTCTTCTCCTTCTCCGCATCCGGGCGATCCTTTAGGCGATTTGGAGGCGATTTCTTTTTCCAATCACTTCAGAGATCATTTTCCTTGAGTTCTTGGTGTAGATTAACAACATCTACTTGGGTTCTTCATCCTTAATCTAACTCCTAGAACCCTATTTTTAGAAAATTTGGGGGTTTTTGAGTTTTTGTCCGATTCATTCCGTATTGTTGATTAATGCATGATGTATATGGTTAATCTTGGTGATATTCTTGTTTTCCCTATGATTTCATAGTAAGTTTAGTGATATTTGTGAAATCGAGAGGGTTCGGTTGCGATCCGTCCTTATCGTTGTTTTTTTTAAGAACTTACATGAATCGTAGGTGGGGTTTCGGGTGTCTTCCATTATCGTTATTCTTATCGAATTGGTTGTAATGGTGTTTGACGAATCGTTGAGGTTTGGTGTGTCTATTTTCTCGCAACCGCGATTGCTTCATTTCGCCTTTTCATCGTGATAATCGAGGCAAGTACCACTAATGAACTTACATGCTTAACATAGTAGTATTGCATGAGCACGTGTGTGTGTATTCTCACTACGTGTTAGATCCGATGGGGTCTCGGTAGGGGTCCACATAGGCATGGATCGACGAGCTTATCTTTTAACCACTACGGGTTCGATCCAATGTGGTCTCGGTAGGGGTCTACAGAGGTGTGGATCAACGGTTAATTGTGGTGTATTTTTATAAATGTGTTTTGGGTCATGGTATTTCCGGAAATGTGTGTTGCAAATCGATGTTTTCTCATTTGCATGCTTTGACTATATGTGTAAGGTGTAAGTTGTTCATTTGGTTACTTATATTAGCGTAATTGCTAACCCCTTTAGGGACCCGTTTTAGGGAAATTCTTGTTATGAATTTCAGGTTATGTTCAGTCGGGCGACAGGCACTGGGGCAGTACGAGGATGTTGGCCAGGGTTGATGACGTGTGCAATTGAGTCTCTTTATTTCCGTTGACCTTTTTTATGCGGTTGTTTTTCCTTAAACTTGTGAACTTAAACAAAGTACTCGCGAGTACTTAGGCATTTCTACTGGGATTACGCTTTGTATTATTTTATGTTATTTATGATTGTCAGTGATGTCTGTTTTGCCGGTTACACCGGGCGTTTCATTTATTTTCGTTCTGGTGATGTGTGTTTTCTCGTTAACTAAGATAGTTAGACGAGTGGTATTTCTTATTTAGCCTGGTAGGTCCCATGTAGGGGTCCACGGCGCTGTAATATTCCCTGGATATCTTGGGGGTGTTACAGAAAATGGTATCAGAGCACTAGGTTTATGGATACCTAGGCTTGTCGGTTAATTGGGTCTAGGTGTGTCTTGTTTTGCACATTGTCACCCCGCTGCCATCATCTCGGTACTTCCAGTGCTCGTAAGTTTTCCTTACTCGATTCCTTGTTTCCTTGTATCGTACTTCCGATTCTTGAACTGTGATTGTTTTCCTCTGGTACTTATCATCGAATTGCATTTGCTACCTCTTATCTTCAGTATGGATACTGGGAGAGGCCGAGGTAGAGGTCGCGGTCGTGGTCGTGGATATGGTCGGGGACGTGGGGCAGCCAGTGAGGCGGCCACATCACACAATTCTGGGGCTAGTAGTGCATGATCGTCATCAGAGCCATAGTGCTACTCAAGAGGGCGCAACCGGTGGTGGCGCCGATCTTGGTGTTACAACTGCGATTCAACAAATGGTGAACCAAATGGCTGCGATAGCTCAGACGGTTCAGAACCCGACTCCGGCCCATGCTACTCGAGGCGGAGCAGATCATTGGGTTCAGGATGTCATCAAGATGCATCCTCATTAGTTTTCGGGGACTTCAGACTCGATCAGTTGGGAGGGGTAGATCAAGGAGATATCCAAGGTCTTTGTGCCAGCAACTGTCCCGAGGATCGCAAGGTCCCTATTGCCCAGTACTTTCTCACTAAGGACGCTACTGACTAGTGGGAGGCTGTTGAGCCTAAGGACCATGTTGCTTCGTGGGCTAAATTCAAAGACCTGATGGTGAGCGAATATTGCCCGTGACCAGTTAAACAGGCTCGAGTCCATGCTTTTTATGATGCTCAGCCTCGGGATATTCTTGTTTCTCAGGCTATTGTTGATTACAACCGGGAGTTGGGCTTCGTGAAGGCCCAAGTTAGAGAGGAGAGTGGCAAAATTTTTCACTTTTCCAGACGGATGAAACTGAAGACTCGTGACTACATGTCTGGGCTCGCTTGCACCACCTTAAAGGATTATCAGAGTAGAGCTCTTGCATATGATATGTCTTTGATGGCCATTGAGGCGGCTCGTGAGAGCAAGAAACAGAATTCCGTCGGGAATGTTTTGGTCCACAAGGGTGGAGGTCAGCAGAAATCTCAGTCTGCTAGCTTTTCCACTGGTGGTGGTCCAGCTCGTTCTTATGGGGGTTTCCGTGGGGCTGCCAGTGCTTCTTCCCATGATGTGAAGTGTTTTAACTGTGGCTGACTAGGCCACATCAGTCGAACTTGTCTAAGTCCTTTGCTGACGTGTAATTGGTGTGACCTGCCGGGCCACAAGGCTGCTTTCTCTGCAGAGAGAGAGAGGGAGGACTCTTGGTGCCCAGACTTCCTTCCCAGCGCCTAAGGAGCCGAGTGTGAATCAAAGGTCATCTAATCCATAGCCTCCGCAGAGTACCGGCTGAGGGAGGGGTCAGGACTAGCCCGCTAGAGGGGGAGCTTACAGCATCCGCTCCGCTCATCGCATATTTATGAGATGAGGAGGGCCGATGATCCAGCGGCTAATGTGGCGACAGGTACTGTTCATATTCATTCTCATCCTATCTGTGTGCTTCTCGATTCTGGTGCTACGCATTCATTCATCTCTCTGGAATGTGTGCGCCGTTTGGGTCTTGACTGTTTGTCACCTTGTGAGCCTTTCATCGTTAAACTTCCTAGCGGTGATAGGATCGTTGGTGATCGAGAAATCCGAGATTGCTTTGTGATTATTTGTGATAGGGCTTGGCTCTCTACTCTTATTGTTGTGGATATTGAGGGTGAGTATTTGATTCTCGGGGATTATTGGCTCGAGCGTCATGGTGCGATCATGAACTACTGCACGAGAATCATCACCATGTTAGCCGAGGATGGCACCGAACACTCTTTCGCGGGGCGAAAGAGGGGAAACCAGAAGTTCGTGATTAACGCCTTGAAGGCAATGAGACTCCTGTGTAAGGGGTGTACTGGTTATTGGTGTTACGCCTTGAAGGCGGAGGAGAGTGGGGTCGAGTTTTCATCGATTATAGTCATCAATGAGTTCCCTGGTGTCTTTCCTGACGAGTTACTGGGGCTGCCACCGGACCGTGAGGTTGAGTTCGCTATCGAGTTAGAGCCGGGTGCGGCTCTGATTCGAAGGCGCCGTATCGCATGGCACCTTCAGAGATGGCTGAGTTGAAGAAGCGGTTGAGTGAGCTTCTTGAGTCAGGGTATATTCGACCGAGCGCTTCTCCGTGGGGCGCACCAGTTTTGTTTGTGCGGAAGAAGGATGGTTCACTACGTTTATATATCCACTATCGCGGGCTAAACAAGGTGACTATCAAGAACAACTATCCCTTGCCGAGAATTGATGACTTGTTTGTTCAGTTGCAGGGAGCTTAGGTATTCTCAAAGATCGACTTGAGATTGGGGTACTATCAGCTTCGGGTGAAGGAGTCCGATGTTCCGAAAAAAGCTTTTCGGACGAGATACGGACATTATGAATTTGTGGTTATGCCCTTTGGGCTAACCAACGCGCCGGCAGTGTTCATGCAGTTGATGAACTAAGTTTTCATAGAGTATTTGGATAAGTGTGTCGTCGTCTTCATTGAAGATATCCTTATCTATTCGGAGAATGAGGAGGAGCATGCGCATCATCTGCATGTGGTGTTAGACATTTTGAGGACCGAGCGACTCTATATGAAGTTCTCGAAATGTGAGTTCTGGCTGAAGGAGGTGATGTTTCTGGGTCACGTGATTTCTGCCGAGGGGGTCCGTGTGGATCCACAGAAGATTGAGGCAGTGTTGGATTGGGCACCGTCTAAGAATGTGAAGGAGGTCCATAGTTTCTTGGGTTTGGCTGGCTACTATCGTAGGTTCGTCGAGGAGTTCTCAAAACTGGCTCGGCCACTTACAAAATTGCTAAAATCTGAGAAGTTCAGCTGGAATGACGAAAGACATTCTAGCTTTGAGGAGGTGAAGAGGCGTTTGACTTCTGCCCCGATTCTAGCATTGTCGTGTGGAAACAAAGGTTTTGCCATTTACAGCGATGCTTCGGGCCAGGGTCTTGGGTGCGTGTTGATGCAGCACGACAAGAATATTGCGTATGCATCGAGACAGTTGAGGCCGTATGAGCTCAATTACCCTACTCACGATTTGGAGTTAGCGGCAGTCATTTTTGCACTCAAGATTTGGCATCACTATCTTTTTAGCTCTGTATGTCAGATTTTTACCGATCATAAAAGTCCGAAGTACATATTTACTCAGTGGGAGTTGAATATGAGGCAGAGGTGGTTGGAGTTGATTAAGGATTATGACCTCGAGATCCTTTATCATCCGGGCAAGGCGAACGTCGTGCCAGACGCCTTGAGCTAGAAACCGGTTGCATTGCGGATGCTTTAGATACTTACATTTCGATCTGAGCTTCAGCAGGATTTTATTGAGTTGAGTGTTGAGATTTTGTTGCCAAGAGTTGTCGGGCAACTTTGCGCTTTGGAGATTTCATCATCGCTGATCGATGAAATTAAACTGAAGCAGTTGGAGGATCCGATGATTACTCAAATACTATAGAATATTCTTAAGGGAAAATCTCCTGTGTTTGTGATTAACGAGGATGGTGTTTTTAGATTCCAGAGTCGGCTTTGTGTGCCGAACGACTAGGAATTAAGGCAGAATATTTTACGTGAAGCCCATGCTACGCCTTACTCAGTTCATCGTGGTTTGAGTAATATGTACAAGTACCTAAGGAGGAACTTTTGGTGGAGCAACATGAAGGAGTAGGTCGCATGGTTTGTGGCGAGATGTTTGACTTGTAGCAGGTCATAATCGAGCATCAGCGACCGGATGGGTTATTGCAGTCGCTTCCTATTCCGGAATGGAAATGGGAAGATATTTCGATGGACTTCATCATAAACTTGCCGAGATCGAAGTCTGGTATGAATATAGTTTGGGTGATTGTGGATCGTCTGACCAAGTCAGCACACTTTTTGGGCATCAAGGATACTTGGGGTCCAGAGAGGTTAGCTCGTGTGTTTATTGTGCATATTGTGAGGCTTCACGGTACTCCGAAGTCTATTGTTTCGGATCGGGATGGCCATTTTGTATCGCACTGGGTACTCGTTTGCGTCTGAGTACTTCTTTTCACCCTCAGTCGGGTGGGCAGTCGGAACGCACTATCCAGACAATTGATGATATGTTGCGTGCTTGTGCTCTCGATTGGAGCAGTGATTGGGGGAGCATTTTCTGTTGATCAAGTTCACGTACAACAATAGTTGGCACGTGTCGATTCAAATGGCACCGTATGGGGCACTTTATTGGCGGCGATGGCGATTGCCGATTTGCTGGAACGAGGCGTCCGATTTAGTCGGGACCGAACCGGATATTTGCTATGGAGACGAAGGGGAAGGTGGGATTGATTCGGGAGAGGATGTTGACTACTCAGAGACGACAGAAGTCATATGCTGACGTCCGTCATCAACCTATGGAATTCGAGGTGGGAGACCTTGTTTTGCTGAAGATGTCGCCGACGAGGGGAGTTTTCTACTTCGGGAAAAAGGGAAAGTTGAGTTCGAGATTTATTGGGCCCTTTGAGATTCTCGAGAGAGTCAGCGAGTTGGCATACCATTTGGCGTTTCCCCCGGCCTTGAGTCACGTTCGTAGCGTTTTCCATGTTTCCCAGCTGAAGAAATATGTTCCGGATCTTAGTCACGTTATCGACTATGGTGAGATTGATGTCGCCGAGGATATTACCTTTGAGGAGCGTCACTTGAAGATTTTGGAGCACTGTGAGAAGCGACTGAGGCATAAGACCATTCCTTTGGTCAAGGTGTAGTGGTCAAGGCATGGTGTCGAGGAGGCAACTTGGGGAACCGAGGATAGCATGCGTGCTAGGTACCCCGAGTTGTTTGTTTCTTAAGTTTCGGGACGAAACTTATTTTTAGAGGGGTAGAATGTAATATCCGCATTTTCTTTTCCCAGTATTTTAATTTTGGTGTATTTTTTGTTTTTAGCGACTCGCTTGTAACCGTATTGATATTTCTAGGATATTTAATAATGGAATTTTTGTCATCCAAGCTTGTTTCGGACTTGTTATACTCAATTCCGTGTTTATAGCCTTTTCTTCATTTTTTGCGTTCGATTCTCGTAATCGTTGTTCAGAACCACCGTCTCGGGGCTGCCACAGATTCGTCTCATGTTATTATGCATGTTGTGAGTTTTTATATGTTGTTTCGATCATGTATCATGTGTTTTGGATGTTTTGGGCCATTTTGTAAATTCCCAAAGTTTTGGGTCGATTACTAACGTTGTATTTTTCCGATCCCTTGGGTAGTCGGAATCGTGTTTTCTTTTAGCGCTTTGGTTCTGACTCAATCTTGTTGTTCGTGTGTCTCCTTCGGTTCATTGTTTGGTGTCGGATGCGTGTTGTTTTCATCTGAGATGGAATTCGCTGTTTTCCATCCTTGAGTGTTGTCTGTACAGCTGTCTGCACTCGTTAGCGCACGCTATTGTTGTTGTGTAGCGCACGCTATTGTTGTTTGTAATGCATGATACGTTCGTTTAGTAGCGCACGCTAACGACTCGAGCACAGCAGTGACAGTGGGTTGTTTATGCCCTCTGCTCTCTGGACGAGCAGCTTAGTGCACGCTAACTTTGTATATTAGCGCACGCTATGGTTTGGACTTAGCGCATGATGGGTGACCGGTAGCGCGTGCTAACTCGGTAGTCCAGACTGGGCAGAATGTTTCTGGACTCGGTCCGGTGTCCATGTAGCGCTATGGCCCGATAGCGCGCACTATCGAGGGTCTGCTAGCGCACGCTATTCTCTAGTAGCGCACACTAATGGGCTAGAACCGTAGGTTCTGGACTAGTTTTTGGCTGGGTAGCGCACGCTAACTATGGATCGTTAGCGCATGCTAAACTCTCTGGTTATATAAACTAGAGAGTTGACCCAGATCCACCTCATTTCTCACTTCTTCTCCTTCTCCGCGGCCGGGCGATCCTTTAGGCGATTCGGAGGCGATTTCTTCTTCCAATCATTTCAGAGATCATTTTCCTTGAGTTCTTGGTGTAGATTAACAACATATACTTGGGTTCATCATCCTTAATCCAACTCTTAGAACACTATTTGTGGGAAATTTGGGGGGTTTTGAGTTTTTGTCTGATTCGTTCCGTAATGTTGATTAATCCATGATGCATATGGTTAATTTTGGTGGTATTCTTATTTTCCCTATGAGTTCATGGTAAGTTTAGTGATATTCGTGAAATCGAGAGGGTTCGGTTGTGATCCGTCCTCGTCGTTGTTTTTGTACGAACTTACATGAATCGTAGGTGAGGTTTCGGGTGTCTTCCGTTATCGTTATTCTTGTCGAATTGGTTGTAATGGTGTTTGATGAATCGTCTAGGTTTGGTGTGTCCAGTTTCTCGCAACCGCGATTGTTTCATTTCGCCTTTTCGTCGTGATAATCGAGGCAAGTACCCCTAATGAACTTACATGCTTAACATAGTAGTATTGCATGAGTACGTATGTGTGTGTATGCTCACTACGGGTTAGATCCGACGGGGTCTCGGTAGGGGTCCACAGAGGCATGGATCGACGAGCTTAGCTTTCAACCACTACGGGTTAGATCCGACGGGATCTCGGTAGGGGTCCACAAAGGCGTGGATCAACGGTTAATTGTGTTGCATTTTTATAAATGTGTTTTGGGTTATGGCGTTTCCGGAAATGTGTGTTGCAAATCGATGTTTTCTCATTTCCATGCTCTGACTATATGTGTAAGGTGTAAGTTGTTCATTTGGTTACTTGTACTAGCGTAATTGCTAACCCCTTTGGGGACCCGTTTTCGGGAAATTCTTGTTATGAATTTCAGGTTATGTTCAGCCAGACGAGCGGGCACTGGGGCAGTACGAGGATGCTGGCCAGGGTTGATGACGTGTGCAATTGAGTCTCTTTATTTCCTTTGTCCTTTTGGATGCGGTTAGTTTTCTTTAAACTTGTGAACTTATAGAAAGTACTCGCGAGTACTTAGGCATTTCTACTGGGATTACAATTTGTATTATTAAATGTTATTTATGATTGTCAGTGATGTCTGTTTTGCCAATTACACCGGGCGTTTCATATATTTTCGTTCTGGTGATGTGTGTTTTCTCGTTAACTAAGATAGTTAGACGAGTGGTATTTCTTATTTAGCCTGGTGGGTCCCATGTAGGGGTCCACGCCGCTGTAATATTCCCTGAATATCTTGGGGGTGTTACAGTTATTACCTTGTTTTCGTTGTTTTCAATTCTGGGCACAAACTTCTTTTATTGGAAGTGGATCGTAATAACCGGATTTTTGACTTCTATATCCTTTTAATTCTATTGAGTCGCTAGTGTTTGTTGATACTTATGAGCTTGTTCTGTTCTTCGGTTGTTGTCGTTCGAGCGAGTTGTTTGTATCGGATTAATCAGTTTATCGTTTGATTCCAAGTTCGGTTCGACTTTTGTGGGCCCTATGCGAAATTAATGTCTTGTAGTGCTTATAAATTCACCTAATGTTTTGAGTTGAGTTGTGAACTTCAGATTTGCTGTTTGATCGTTGTTGTTCGATCATGGTTGTTTTTCGATTGTTGTTGTTCGATATCGTATTGCGATTATTGGGCGTCTGGGCCACTTCATAATTTCCTTAAGTTTTGGGTAATTGTTCCCGTATGTGATCTTCCCAACCTTTCAGGTTATCGGAATGTCGTACTCTTTCAGCATTACACTCGTGTTTTGGTTGTTGTACAGATCGGTTTTATCAACCGTAGTAATTCATGTTCATTGATTTTCATAAACATTCTTGCTTATTGAATCGGACCACAGTAGCTTTGTACTGCATGGAGCTCTTGTGCGCTGTCAATAACAGATAACGTGTGTTATCTAGGGTCGCCGTGCTTGATTGTTTCTTGTTTTAAGTTTCGGGACGAAACTTATTTTTATTGGGGTAGTATGTAATACTCGAGATTTTCATTTCTGGTATTTTGAATTAATTGTCGGTTGTGCCGGTTATTTTGTTCCATTGATGATTATTTGAGATTTTTCCCTATGTTGGGTACAGTATGATGTACCATGTTCTGGTGTTCGTCGGGTACGAGTTGTCATTGCGTAAGTCGTGCAAATCTTATGTCGGGCTTCATTATTTGTTCTTTTTCTTCCAGATCGTCACGTATTTGTCATCTCGGTGGCATGTGTCGTTGTGACGAGTTTTGTTCGATATAGGTGTAGCGCACGCTACTAGGTGACGTAGCATGCGGTACTGTGCAGAGTTAGCGCACGCTACCTTGTGGGTAGCGCATGCTAACTGGTAGTTCGGGACAGTCCAGAAGCTATTGTACTGGGACTGGAGGTCTCGATAGCGCTCGCTAATGCTTGTAGTTAGCGCAGGATACCGGCTATCTTAGCGTACGTTATCGTCAGTGTAGCGCAAGCTACTTGGAGGGTGCAGAACTGTCCAGAAGCCACTGGAATGGATTCGTGACTCGTTAACGCACGCTACGGAGGCCGGCTAGCGCGCGCTATCAGTCTTGTGGGTAGAATGTGCTGGAAGCATTGACCCGTTAGCACACACTATGGAGACCAAGCTAGCGCACGCTAATAGCTGTCCAGTATAAATACTGGACAACAGTTTGCTTTTCGTCATTTCTCATTCTCTCTTCGTTTCTATCGTCGGAATGAGTTTTGGGGCAATTTTGGGTGATCTTCAGTATCAAGGTTCTCCTTGGTAAGTTTTCTTCGTGTTTATCACATCATCTAACTTGTTTTCATTTTGGATCGAAGTATTTTCTTCTTAGAACCATAGATGAGTTGTTTTGGGAGGTTTTCCTTGAATTCTTGATTTCATCCGGAAGTGATGAATTGATTAGGTAATTCTTGTTGTTTTGGTTGTAACCTATGGATTAGAAACTCCTTTATTGATTTCACTTCACCTGGAACATGGTTTTGGTTTCCTTGGAGCAAACCTTTTGAACCCTCATTGTTCTTATTGTTCCGCAGCGAGTTAGAGTCGGATTTTGAGGGTTATTGTTAGTCGTTGTGGAGTTATTCTCGTAGTGTTCCAGAGCTGCTGCTCATTTTCTGAACTCAAAAGATCTTGGTTGCTCGGTCGTGTCCGTTCTTTGTTCCGTTGCTCGTGGTTCCGAGGCAAGTATCTTGCCCATACATTACGTGTTTAGTGGATATAATAGTTGGTAATTATCGATCTGTGCTAAATGAATGATTATAACTAATTTCTAAAAGAATCGGTATACTTTTCACTAAAGATTTTCCTCAAAGATAACTCGTGTGTTTTGTGGTTAAGTATGCTTATCTAAGTATGTGTATAAGTGTTGAGTATAAGACTGCTTACCTTTGTGTGGTGCCGTTTTGTGTGATTATGTCATTTCTAAGTTTAAAAGTTCTAACCTTTCATTAAGGTGTGTGCGTGGGAACGTGTGTTTATCGATGATCATGTGATGTTGTGTGATAAAGTTTGTAACTCCTTTATGAGGAGGTTGTGCCGTTCGGCGTGGTTGAAAGGTATTTTCTCTCATTGTTATGTGATTGGTGCTAGTTGCATCATTGGATTCTAGTGTTGATGGTATTGACTCTTGGTCGTGAGTATGTGTTGGACAACCTGGCCATTCTATCAAGGAACCTCGACTATATATATTGCGATTGACTTTCGAGGTTGTGGTTTTGCAAACTGTGAATTGTGGAATTGTGATTTTTGTGTGTTGTGAGGTTGTTCTCGGGGTACTCTCACCTGGGAATTGCTCTACGGGGCACACGGAGACTTGGACGGGTGGCCTGGCGCGAGGGTTACCTTCCAAGTGGGGTATTCTCACCTGGGGATTGCTTGACGGGGCACAAAGGGACTTGGCCGGGTGGTCTTGTCATGAGAATTGCCGGAGAGTTTTTGTAATATCCGAAATTTCTACTACTGTTATTTAATGTTATTTTATCCAAGTTATGTTGTACAGCATGGAATCTGTACAGCTTGGATAAAATAAATTCATAAATGAGACAGCTGTATTGGTATAATTGTCGTAGTTTGTCGACAATTACATTTGAGGGTATCGTGTATTAGGTTAGCGTGCTTTTGATATTGGGTGTATCATATGAGAATATTATTAGATTGAATATGTGTATTCTGTATGTGTGTATACATATCCAAAATGTCGAGGAACAATTGGATTTGGCTAAGTATAGAGCCCTTAACGCACGCTAATCTTAAGGACTTACGTACGCTAAGTTGCTAGTGTTACGTACGTTATAGCCAAGGCATTACATACGTAACAAGGGAATTAGACATGACGAGCTGTGGTCGGCAGGTGGGACCCCGTGTCGGCAACTTTCGGCGCGGATGTGGACAGGCGAGTCAACCCCGACCATTACGTACGCTAAAGAAGATACATTACGTACATTAACATGTATGTTACTGTAGCAAGTCAAAACACGTATTACTTACGTTATGGAGGAAACATTACGTATGTAAGCGAGTGAACGACAGGTCAGTGGGTTCTGGAATGACATTACGTACGCTATGAAGGACACTTAGCGTAAGTTAGGCGTCATTACGTACGTTTTGGAGATCTTTAGATATAAAGATCGAATATTCGTTGATTGTAGTGGTAGAATTCGTATGTTCTTGATGAAATACGAATCATGATATCAATTTGGAATCCAGAAAGATTGTGATTGATCACCGAATATGATTTCCTTTACATTCGTATCCGTAATCGTATTTTGGTTATGAATTCGTAATTGTTTGAGTTGGATTGTTTGGAATTGTGTTTAATTGGGATATTGTGAAATCGTTGAGGTTGTCGATCGGTTATATTGATTAGTAATTATCGGATTTCGGTTCATATGATGGATATGATTTCGTAAAATGGTTTGAGTATATTATTTGGTTTTATATAGGATCGAGGTATCGTTGACCCGTTAAGTTTGATTGGTTGGCTATGTCGGTTATTGATAGTTACCGAATCGTTGCTATTTGATTACTTCAATAGGTTGAGATTATTGATCGTTGATTATAACCGTAGTTGCGGTCGTGTTCGAGTATGTTCATGAATTGCTTGGGTCAGGGCCGAGGAGCTCATAGATGAAGGCAATGAGATTGGTAGCGGCTTCATCATCGTCGTATCGGTATCGAGGCAAGTTATTACTTGCTCAATTATAATGTTGAATGAATGGTTTCAGTTTAATTTCGTTTATAATGCATATAGCAATGATTATTACTGCAAATTCTGGAGATTTGGATTATATGTTCTCCTTCCGATTCTGGGAGTTAAATCATGATGTATATGCCTTATCTCAGTTATTGGCATATTCGGGCATCAAGGTTACATTGCGATAAAGATAAGGGTATGAATATCTAAAGTTCATGGTACGTTTGGAGCGCCGAGCATTGAGGATAATCTCCGGTGATGATTTGACATCGAGATTTCTCCTGAAGGACTTGGGACAAGTACCTCAGTTTGATTCGGTTTAGTGTGGATGTTGTTGAACATGCAGGTTGTCATTCATGTTGCTGAACATGAAGTTGTCCTAGTTGTTTCATCATAGTGTCGTTCATGTTTTGATTCATATGTTGTTCATGTCTATGAACATATTGAGTTGCATATGTGTATGCATAATTGTATTGTATATGTTGTGTTGATTCTGTGAGATCATGTGATCTATATGTTGTGTTGATCCTGTGAGATCATGAGATCTATGCTGAGGGCGCTGGATCGGATGTCCACTATGCGTTGGTCCGACGGGATCATCATGGGGATCTATGCTGAGGGCGCTGGATCGTTGGACAGGTTTTCCCCCATACGTTGGTCCGACGGGATCATCATGGGGATCTATGCCGAGGGCGCTGGATCATTGTATTACCCAGTATTGTGTTGATGTAATCATGTGGATTTGCATCATTGATTTTATCATGTGTTGTTATTGTGCATATGTATATTATGGGTTTGCCATAAGTATACATTGTCTTTATTGATGTGATCATATTGACGTTGTCATATGAGTATGCATCTGTAGGTCTTGTGTTAGGACCATGTTCGCGTGCGGTATTGATCTGACCTCGGATTAGAATGTCATGATTGTCGTGGCATTTCATATCTTGAGGTATGTTCCGTATTTTCTTTGGTATTTGTCTTTTTATGGACAATCGGTAATCGTCTTGGGATTTGATGATGTTATCGATCGTATTGGTCAGAACTGGTATATATCCGTATCGCGAGTTGGTGATGATAGTTTGAGAATCTTGAGTATTGTTTGAGGTACAATATAGATATTATGTTCGAGGTTATTGGTTAATCGGGTATGAGATGTGAAATGTGATAATGGTTATTCTGTCGAGAATTATTTGAGTAAGTAAAGTTACTTCGATAAGATTACATTGGTCGTATTCTTATTTTATATTCTCATTGGTATGTAGTTATTAATGTGATGTGACAGTTATCATTCTTGGATATTATGGCTGACCTCGTCGTGGGCTTTCTTTTTAGGTTCTTGGATTATCGAGCTTGTAGCGGTTGTGGAGAGATGAGCTTCCCGGAGGATATTGGCTAGGGCATGTATTTGTGTATTGAGTTTCCTGATCAGTTCTTCTATTTCCGCTGCTAGAGTATTTTTAATTGTTTGCCTTTTTCGCTGCGTGAGTATCTTTAAATGACCATTCGTTTCTGGTAACTTGAGTTACTTTGGAAATCATTTTCTAAACTATTGAGTTTCGGCCGTTTGGCCTTGCACTTTTCAAAATGACATTTTACGATGGTTTTGATAACGAGTTTTATTACGTCTTCGAATATTTTTAAAGATAGTACCGTTGTTAGCCTCGTTGGCATTTGTAAATGTTTGCGAAAATTTCCTTCAGCCTTGTGGGTTACATCTCGGGGCCCACGGCGCTGTAATATTCCCGGTTAAATCTGGGGGTGTTACAAAATATGGTATCGGAGCTTAGGTTGAGAAAACCTAGGCAGTCGGGTCGAGTTGGGTCATGCTTTTGTCGTGTCATTCGAGTTGTCGGTTGACAAGTGTTGAGCTCTGAGTTTTTGTTGTTCACTCGAGCTTGTGCATTATGTGATTTACCAGTGTAGTACTGGGTGGTTGCTGTAACACCCCGAGATATTCGGAATAATTACAGCGCCGCAAACCCCTTAAGAAAGGATTTACAAGGCTAAATAAAAGAAATGTAAATTTAAGACATCCATACCACGGGAATTCAAGTTTACAAAACCGGTCCAACTGGTTCAACGAGTAATTAATACAACCATATCGAAATGATATTAATAAGACATTCGTACTCGAGTACTGAAAAGGAATCAAGAAGACAATAAAAAACAACGACAAACATCACTGAACCCCTTCGTCGTCACATCGGTACTGTGGCTGTTTCCCCGCTCCTCGGCTACCTGAACATCAAAACAAATGTCCACCCCCGAAGGGGTTAGCAAACGATGCTAGTACAAGTATCATATTAAACAAATCGAATATGCATCAACAATACATAACAAGATACACCACACGGACTTCCGCTACCGAAATCTGACAATGCGAATCCACAAGATTCCATTAACACAGCAAGGGTATTCCAATGATCCAGCGCCCTCAGCATAGATCCCAAGATGATCCCGTCGGACCAACATGAGGTGGAAATAACCCGTCCAATGATCCAGCGCCCTCAGCCTAGATCCGAAGATGATACCGTCGGACCAACACGAGGTGGACATTCGATCCAGCGCCCTCAGCATAGATCGCACAACAAACACAAACACAATTCATGCACACATATATGCCAAATCGTCATGTCCATCAACATGAACATACAAACACTAGATAACGAATATCATGAAAATTCAACGAAATAAATCTCATGTTCAACAACATGAATAACCACACGCATGCTCAAAATACCAATATTAACATATTATGATACTTGCCTCGAAGATGGCAAGAACGAAACACTTCAATGATCTCAACACACTCGAAGGCCACCTCCTTCGATCAACGTATCAATCTCGAACCTTAACAAAAGAAATGATATACAAATCATCTCAAGTCGAACGATTTCCTAACAATTCGGTCTACGGCCAAAAGCTCAAAAATATGCAATCTGCCTGAACCACTTAGCGTACGCTACGTACTCTACGTAACGTGCGCTAAGCCTGCCTGTTAGCGTACGCTATCGTCTAAGTCTAGCGTACACTAGCCACGTATTGCTAGTTCTCTCTGATCAGCCGACTGACTCGACTGATAACATAACGTACGTTACGTACCAAACGTAGCGTACGTTAACTTATTCCCGCTAGCGCACGTTAACTTACATATGTTAGCGTGCGCTAACCGTGCATGGCAGATTACTACCGGCAGACAACTTGATCTAATGGTGATGAACTCAAGAATTCTATGGTGATAATACATGGCATCCCCGTGCACATCATGCTCATAAGGTGTGTGAACGATCTCTAGGGATTAAATGACTACAAGATACAAGGGTACGTATTATCATCAAAATTCATCTTGATCTCGAGAAAGTATCCTAAGTTCCCTTCGTCCTACGTTCCAAAACGCATGATTCCAATTTGTAAAACGTAACAACTAGGTAATATCCATCTACTGGTCACAAATTGGTTTGAAGCTTCAGAATATGCTAGGAGTTCAAACACAAAAAGGTTCCATGGTTTTATACGATGAATAAGTACCGAAACATCGAAATTATCTTCCTAGCACATGATGCCCGACTACTACGAATTTAACTGACTAGGTAAACCCGAGACATGATCAAAACGTCCTTTAGAACACTACTAATATTGGTGAAGAATCACCTACCTCAAAGTAGTGAAGAACAAGGAGGAAATCGAAGCAATCCAACGTCGAAGGCTTGAACACCAATCCTCAATGATCTAGAATCTTCAACACGAGCTAGGATGCTGATATGAAGTGTTTAGGATGTGGAGAGTAATACTTTAAGTATAAGGATTCGGATGTGGGAAAACAAAGGACTGAAAAATACGAAAAGGATGCTGTCCTATTTATGGGAAATGGTTATTAGCGCGCGCTAGTCCATACTCTTAGCGTGCGCTAACGGCTTACTGACTTCACTGTACTCAGCACTTAGCGTGCGCTATTCTCATGTCAGTAGCGTGCGCTAAGGCGTTGACTTGGCTTTTCCCGAAATCCGTCCAGGTTCATCCCGACACAATCCGACCAAGATCCCCAGCCTGATCTCACCTACCACACATCTCAATCATATTGACCACGTATAGCGTGCGCTAATGTTCCTTTGTAGCGTGCGCTATGGATCCATGTTAGCGTACGCTACACATAGACGATAGCATGCGCTACATGCGCAGAATCACAATCTGAAATCACATTCATGAAATTATACGCTCAACAACACCGGATTATGAGATACGGAGAATAATACTCAGATTAAAGTGCAACAATTACAATATCACAAGTTCCAAATACATATCAGAAATCTCGGGTATTACATCCTTCCTCCCTAAAAAGAAGTTTCGTCCCGAAACTTAAGATGAAAACAACTCTGGATATCTAGCCTTCATATTGTCCTCTGTTTCCCAAGTGGCCTCTTCGACTCCGTGTCGTGACCACTGTACTTTAACCAAGTGTATTGGTTTATTCCTCAACTGTTTGATCCGACTCTCAAGTATCTTGATTGGTCTCTCCTCGAAGGTGCCGTCATTAGCTATCTCGATCTCGTCGAAATCAATGGCGTGACTGGGGTGTGGCACATACTTCCGCAATTGGGATACGTGAAACACATTGTGAACCTGACTCAGCGATGGCGGTAAGGCCAACCTGTATGCTAAATCTCCAACTCTCTCGAGGATCTCGAATGGTCCGATATATCTTGGACTAAGCTTGTCTCTCCTCCCAAAATGGAAAATCCCTCGTGTAGGAGACACCTTCAATAGTACATGGTCCCCAGCGTCGAGCTCTAGAGGGCGACGACGTACGTCTGCATAAGACTTCTGTCGACTCTGGGCAGTCAACAGTCTTTCTCGAATCAAAGTTATCTTCTCTTGAGTCTGAACTATCAATTCTGGTTCCGTCCCGATCAAGTGCGAGGAATCATCCCAACACAAGGGTGATCGGTATCTTCTCCCGTACAAAGCTTCAAATGGTGCCATCTTAATAGAAGCATGCCAACTATTGTTATAGGTGAATTCGATCAAGGGCAAGTGAACTTCCCAATCAGTTGACCAATCCAGCACACAAGCTCTAAGCATGTCTTCTACTGTTTGAATAGTCCTTTCGGACTGACCGTCCGTTTGGGGATGATAAGCCGTACTAAAGTTGAGCTCAGTCCCCAAAGCCCTGTGAACTACCTTCCAGAAATGTGACACGAAGTGACCATATCGATCCGAAATAATGGTCTTCGGCGTCCCATGCAATCTGACTATCTCCGCAATAAATACTCGCGCCAATCTCTCGGGTCCCCATGTATCTTTAATTCCTAGGAAATGAGCCGACTTGGTTAGTCGATCAACTATAACCCAAATCATGTTCATTCCCGATCTAGTCCTTGGCATACTGGTGATGAAATCCATCGAGATATCTTCCCACTTCCACTCAGGGATCGGAAGTGGCTTTAACATTCCGAAAGGTCGCTGATGTTCAATCTTAACCTGCTGACAAGTCAAACACTTCGAAACGTACTCTGCTACGTCCTTCTTCATATTCCCCCACCAGAAGTTTTGTTTTAAATCCTTATCCATCTTACTGCTGCCCGGGTGAATAGAATAGGGCGCGCTGTGAGCTTCCTTCAGAATAGTCTGTCTCAATTCATCATTATCGGGAACGCAAAGTCGACTCTGAAATCTCAGAACTCCATCATCTTGTATCACGAATCCTGGGGCCTTTCCTTTCTTTACTTCGTCACATAACCGAAGGATTAGAGAATCGTTCAACTGCTTAGATTTGATTTCCTCGACTAGTGACGAAGTCAGTTCCATCACATATAGTTGCCCTTGGATTCCTGGTGACCATACTTCAATCCCTTCGCGGATCAGTTCCCGTTGAATGCTGGTTTGGGACGTAAGTGCTTCCAACACTCGAAGAGAAACAGGTTTACGGCTCAAAGCATCGGCTACTACGTTTGCTTTCCCCGGATGATAGAGAATCTCCAAGTCGTAATCCTTGATCAATTCCAGCCACCTTCTCTGTCTCATGTTTAATTTTTTCTGACTGAAAATGTACTTGAGGCTCTTATGATCTGTAAAGATCTGACAATGAGAGCCGTACAAATAATGTCTCCAAATTTTCAATGCAAAGACTACAGCTGTTAGCTCCAGATCATGAGTCGGGTAATTAACCTCGTATGGTTTCAACTGCCGAGAAGCATAGGCAATCACCTTATCTCTTTGCATCAACAAACATCCCAGACCCTGATTTGAAGCGTCGCTGTACACTATGAATCCATCAGTTCCATCTGGTAATGCTAATATAAGTGCTGTCGTCAGTCTCTTCTTAAGTTCATCGAAACCATCCTGGCATTTCTCATCCCACGTGAACTTTTGAGTTTTCTGTAACAACTGAGTGAGTGGACGAGCAATTTTGGAAAATCCCTCTACAAAGCGGCGATAATATCCAGAAAGTCCTAAGAAGCTTCGGACTTCTTTCACGTTTTTAGGAGCTTCCCATTCCAAGATTGCTTCGACTTTCTTCGGGTCCACCTGAACTCCGTTCGCTGATATCACATGCCCAAGGAAGGTTACTTCCTTAAGCCAGAACTCGCATTTTGAAAGCTTTGCATACAGCTGTTCCTTCCTCAAGGTGCTCAAAACCACACGCAAATGTTCGGCATGCTCCTCTGCGTCCTTCGAATATATCAAGATGTCATCAATGAAGACGACCACAAATTTATCCAAGTATTCCAAGAATACCCGATTCATCAATTGCATGAATACGGCAGGAGCATTGGTAAGTCCAAATGGCATCACTACAAATTCATAATGCTCGTACCGGGATCTGAAAGCAGATTTCGGTATATCCGATTCCTTAATTCTCAACTGATGGTATCCTGATCGCAAGTCAATCTTCGAGAATACCCTTGCCTCTTGCAGTTGATCAAACAAGTCGTCGATCCGAGGTATAGGATACTTATTCTTGATTGTCATCTTGTTGAGCTCCCTGTAATCAATACACAGTCGGAGGGATCCGTCTTTCTTCCGGACAAATAGAACGGGCGCTCCCCAAGGAGAAACGCTAGGTTGAATATAACCCTTCTGTAACAATTCCTCCAGTTGCTTCTTGAGTTCATACATCTCGGTTGGTGCCATGCGGTATGGTGCTCTGTAAATAGGAGCTGCTCCAGGCTCTAATTCGATAGTGAACTCCACTTCTCTATGCGGAGGTAACCCAGGTAGTTCGTCAGAAAATACATCTGAGAACTCATTCACAACTGAAATAGACGAGAGCTCTACTCCTTCCTCTTTCCTCATGGCGTAGCACCAGAGTCCATGACATCCCTGCTTCAGTAATTTCACGGCTTTAATTCATTGCTTTGATCAATTTTCCCGAGCTTCTCGGTCTCCATCCTCGGAAAAAGTGTTCAGATCCATCATCGGCAATGATAGAAATGACTCTCTCTCGGTAATTCAGAATAGCTCCATAACGGTTGAGCCAATCGTCTCCGAGAATTAAATCGTCACCGTAGATGTCAACTACAATAAGATTCGATGGCCAATCTCTCCCTCCTATAGACACTGGAAAATCTCTAGCCTCTAGGGTTCCCACAATTCTCTCTCCACTCGGCAAACCCACAACATATGGTTCACAATCAAATAAGCACGAGATTTTTAAACGATTAACACAGTTCAATGATATGAAAGAATGTGTAGCTCCGGAATCGAATAAGACACTAACTGGTTGCAAAAGGATCTGAATCGTACCTGATGCAACAACAGTGTTCTGATCGTCAGATTTCCTCATCTCGTACAGGCGCGGAGGAACGGACCCAGCACTGGATGTCTCTCTCTTCCCAATATTTTGCTGCTGAAATCCACTCTGTTGCGTCTGGTTCACACTCATCTCCTTTGGAACTGGCGCTGGTGTGCGAGTAACAAAGGATCTAGTAGCAGCTCCACAGAAAACTGCACGGTGCCCTTCTTGCCCACAATCGTAACAAGTCACAGAAGATGCGGGGCAATCACGTCGAATATGCCCTGCTCGACCACAATTGTAGCATTTCTTTGATGCGTTCGAAACTGCTGATGTAGTATGGAACTTCTTTCCACCTCTAGAAATATGTGGAGGTTTCCTAGCCGAATAAAAGGAAGACTGGCCCTTGCGGGGCCCACCACTCTTGTTTTCTGAGAAGCTGCCGGTCACCTTCTGCTTCTTTGCCTCCACTAATTTCTCCACCGCCGCCTCTTTCATGTCGTAGGCCAGCGCTTTGTCTTGATACTGTCGCAACATAGTACACTCGAACCCGGACATGTACTGCTGAATCTCCGGCTTCATTCGCATATCGAAATGAAAAATCTTTTCTGCCTCCGTTCTAACCAAGTGTCGGACACACGTCAGCTGATGATTAAAAGTTTTGATTATGTCTGTTACAGTTGCTTCCGAACTCTGTGGTGAGAAAAACTCGCGGATCTTTGCCTCTCTAACTGGACGAGGACAATACTGTGCTTCCATCATTAGTTTGAATTCCGTCCAGTCCGCATTATGATCCTCGGGTCGAATAGCTTCCCACCAGTCAAAGGCCTCCCCAGTCAGAAAATACTGGGCAATGGGAACCTTCCGGTCTTCGGGACAGTTAATACCCGCGAATATTTTCTCTAACTCCTTTAGCCAATGATCCCAAGTAAGTGCTTCAGCAGATCCTTCAAACTTTGGCGGGTGCAATTTGACTACCTCAGTAAGCCATCTGTCTCCCCGGTTATCCTTGGGGTGCTGCTGTCCCATCGCTGTCTGCATGCGATCAACTACCTGAGCGAACTGGTTTATTTGCGCCACCACCTGTTGAAGCACTCCCGGCATGTTAGGATTTGCGTCGTTATTCGCTGATCCTTGCTGCCCTCCAGAATGGGAATCAGTTCGACTAGCTGATAATTCTGGGGTAGTTGCGGAATCCTCCTGTCTCATGTTACCCCGTCTGCGTCCATGACCGCGTCCGCCTCCACGTCCTCCTCTTAACATACTGTAAACACAATTCCTCAATATCCAGGACAAATTTTTCGAAATAAAGCCCGTCAAATACTCACAAAACAGTAATTAAGTAAAACGGTAGTATAAGAGATTAGGAGACTTACAACCACGGTCCACATGACGACTTTGGCTGAACAGTGATGTTACGAACGACTCGTAAATCAATAACGTAAACAGACCCAACTTAAAACCCGACTGCCAAGATATCCATGAATCTTAGCTCCAATACCATATTCTGTAACACCCCGATATATTCGGAATAATTGCAGCGCCGCAAACCCCTTAAGAAAGGATTTACAAGGCTAAATAAAAGAAATGTAAATTTAAGACATCCATACCACGGGAATTCAAGTTTACAAAACCGGTCCAACTGGTTCAACGAGTAATTAATACAACCATATCGAAACGATATTAATAAGACATTCGTACTCGAGTACTGAAAATAAATCAAGAAGACAATCAAAAACAACGACAAACATCACTGAACCCCTTCGTCGTCACATCGGTACTGTGGCTGTTTCCCCGCTCCTCGGCTACCTGAACATCAAAACAAATGTCCACCCCTGAAGGGGTTAGCAAACGATGCTAGTACAAGTATCATATTAAACAAATCGAATATGCATCAACAATAGATAACAAGATACACCACACGGACTTCCGCTACCGGAATCCGACAATGTGAATCCAAAAGATTCCATTAACACAGCAAGGGTATTCCAATGATCCAGCGCCCTCAGCATAGATCCCAAGATGATCCCGTCGGACCAACACGAGGTGGAAATAACCCGTCCAATGATCCAGCGCCCTCAGCCTAGATCCCAAGATGATCCCGTCGGACCAACACGAGGTGGACATTCGATCTAGCGCCCTCAGCATAGATCGCACAACAAACACAAACACAACTCATGCACACATATATGCCAAATCGTCATGTCCATCAACATGAACATATAAACACTAGATAACGAATATCATGAAAATTCAATGAAATAAATCTCATGTTCAACAACATGAATAACCACACACACATGCTCAAAATACCAATATTAACATATTATGATACTTGCCTCGAAGATGGCAAGAACGAAACACTTCAATGATCTCAACACACTCGAAGGCCGCCTCCTTCGATCAACGTATCAAGCTCGAACCTTAACAAAAGAAATGATATACAAATCATCTCAAGTCGAACGATTTCCTAATAATTCGGTCTACGGCCAAAAGCTCAAAAATATGCAATCTGCCTGAACCACTTAGCGTACGCTACGTACTCTACGTAACGTGCGCTAAGCCTGCCTGTTAGCATACGCTATCGTCTAAGTCTAGCATACGCTAGCCACGTATTGCCAGTTCTCCCTGATCAGCCGACTGACTCGACTGATAACATAACGTACGTTACGTACCAAACGTAGCGTACGTTAACTTATTCCCGCTAGCGCACGTTAACTTACATATGTTAGCGTGCGCTAACCGTGCATGGCAGATTACTGCCGGCAGACAACTTGATCTAATGGTGATGAACTCAAGAATTCTATGGTGATAATACATGTCATCCCCGTGCACATCATGCTCATAAGGTGTGTGAACGATCTCTAGGGATTAAATGACTACAAGATACAAGGGTACGTATTATCATCAAAATTCATCTTGATCTCGAGAAAGTATCCTAAGTTCCCTTCGTCCTACGTTCCAAAACGCATGATTCCAATGTGTAAAACATAACAACTAGGTAATATCCATCTACTGGTCACAAATTGGTTTGAAGCTTCAGAATATGCTAGGAGTTCAAACACAAAAAGGTTCCATGGTATTATACGATGAATAAGTACCGAAACATCGAAATTATCTTCCTAGCACATGATGCCCGACTACTACGAATTTAAATGACTAGGTAAACCCGAGACATGATCAAAATGTCCTTTAGAACACTACTAATATTGGTGAAGAATCACCTACCTCAAAGTAGTGAAGAACAAGGAAGAAATCGAAGCAATCCAACGTCGAAGGCTTGAACACCAATCCTCAATGATCTACAATCTTCAACACGAGCTAGGATGCTGATATGAAGTGTTTAGGATGTAGAGATTAATACTCTAAGTATAAGGATTCGGATGTGGGAAAAGAAAGGACTGAAAAATACGAAAAGGATGCTGTCCTATTTATAGGAAATGGTTATTAGCGCGCGCTAGTCCATACTCTTAGCGTGCGCTAACGGCTTACTGACTTCACTGTACTCAGCACTTAGTGTGCGCTATTCTCATGTCAGTAGCGTGCGCTAAGGCGTTGACTTGGCTTTTCCCGAAAGCCGTCCAGGTTCATCCCGACTCAATCCGACCAAGATCCCCAGCCTGATCTCACCTACCACACGTCTCAATCATATTGACCACGTATAGCGTACGCTAATGTTCCTTTGTAGCGTGCACTATGGATCCATGTTAGCGTACGCTACACATAGACGATAGCGTGCGCTACATGCGCAGAATCACAATCTGAATTCACATTCATGAAATTATACGCTCAACAACACCGGATTATGAGATATGGAGAATAATACTCAGATTAAAGTGCAACAATTACAATATCACAAGTTCCAAATACATATCAGAAATCTCGGGTATTACAGTTGCAAGCTTTTCCAGATAGTATTAACGTGTTTCTTCAGATAGAGCTTTGTTATGTTCTCGAGTTGAACTGAGTTTGCAAAACGTGTGTTTTGAAAATATCTGTGATGAGTACTTTCTTGAGTTGAGACATGTGCCAGTATCATGGGAAATCGTCGACTTCACGATCTTTAAGTATTTGGATTTTCGAATTGCATTGAGATTTATTGCCATTCTAAGTTGATACGTTTTGAGATTTAGAAAGATATTATGCGTTACAGTATAAGGTGACAGAATTGGGACAGGATCGATAATCTTGAGACGCTATGATTTTGGAAATCAGTATATTGGTTAGATTTTGGAACGGAATTGTGCATTTGGGAGAATGTTGTGGATGGATGAGAAGAGCATGTAGTCATGGTAGTACATTTTGAGATATATGAAAATGCTTTTGAGCATTTGAAAATGATACTTTTCAAAATGAATGTTTTACGGATGTTTTACGAAAAACGATTTTGGGCCGAGACCCAATTGATTTTAAAATAGTTTTACAACTCAGGACTTGGGGTCCGAAAAGAGTTTTCTACTTTTTAAACTTCTTGTAATGCGGAATAAGATATGAGCTGAGACCCTAATGTTTCAAAATAAAACTTTTCTATTTTCTAAAACTCCCGAGATTTGTAAAACACTTTGCCAATCATTTATCTAATTTATTACAACCTTTTGGGATTTTGATTTGTTTGTTCAAATAAGACTTCTCGGGTAGTCTTTCATTGTGTCTGATTTATTGATCATTCAATGTTTTGTCATAGCATAGTTGAGGTGATCCAGGATGGATTAATGATTGATGTTGCGAGTCATATGTAGAAAAGGAATTTTTGTCGGATTCTATATAGTGAGATTTTGGAACTCTATCGTGTGGTTTTTCCGATGGAATATCAGTTAGAATATTGATTCACCTAATTAGGCTATGTGTACCAACATTGACTAATATAAACTCACTAATGGACTCAAACTCAACCTAATAAAATCCCTAAGTCTTGAATTTATAGTTGAAGGCCCAACCTAACTACTTAATCCATTTACAATTAAACAAATACCCAACTAACTATATTAATATTCTACACATTTAAAATACAAAAAAAATATATATATACACACACACACACACACACAAAATGGACGGCCAAATGGAGAGGGAGAGGACAACTAGAGTCTTCATGTCCTCCTCATGCAAGACTTGACCTTGTGTCTTGTGTTCCCTTTCCCCATGCCTTGACCACCATTTGAACCTTTAAAATATATGCACCACTCTTACATTTTAACATAAAAAAAATCTGTATTGAGAGATTAGAGAGAGAGAGAGAGAGAGAGAGAGAGAGAGAGAGCTGAACCAAAGAAGAAGAGAGAAGGAAGAAGAGGGTTCAACAAGAAAAAGGTAATCCCCTTCCCTACTTTCTATTTTTTTCTTCTATAAGTATAAAAAAACCTTCCTAATCTAACTCTAATGTCAAAACATGCAAACAAAATATACACCATGGATGCATGAATCAGCTGAACCATATAGAGTAAGAGGGGAGATCGTTTTTCCACTTCCGGGACCTAGAATCGACTAAATCCGGCAAGAAATCGAGGTGGGTAAAGTTGTTTTCCTTCTTTTCTCTTATTCAAATTTATACAAGTTAAATATATGGTGAATGCAAGTATTAAACTCTAGATATCTATAATTGATTAACATTCATTACCATGCATGTAATGATCTTGATATTTGTTGAATTTTAGTTTGTCATATTTTGATTATATGTGCAAATTAATTCATTGATGGAAAATTTGGTTGAATATGACAAATCTGATCTTTGGGATTTAAAATCCCAAAAACATATGAGTATATATATTGGACTATGGTAATAGGATAATTAGTCACCGGAAGATTTGATAATTCGAACCTAAGTTCGAAGGATAAACTAAATTTGTTTAAATAAGATAAATTTAGGGTAAAATTGTTAAACTCTACAATTCTGGTCTTATGTCCTGAAAGCAAGTCTTAAAATATCAAAAATAAGTTCTCTACAAAATTTCACCTAAATTGGAATTTACTAAAATAGAAAATCGGGGCAAAAATATAAATTTTAGGAATTCAGGGCCAAAACTGTAATTTACAGAAACTTACTATTTGAAAAATAAAATTTCCAGAAAATTTGAACTCTCCGTACTTATAATAACATAAAGAGCCTACCTCGAAAATTTGAGGTCAATCCAACAAGAAACGAAAAAGATATGACCCGAATACTAAAATGTCGATTAAGACAAAATAAAGGGGTGAAATCATAAATTATAAAAGAATAAAAATTAGAACTGAACGTAATCAAAACTTACAAGTCGTAAGGTTCAAATCGCAACTGAATTCATAATTTTTTGATTTTAAATGAATTCAAATGAATTAATCAAAATTATAGACAGAACTAAATAAAAATAATAATAATAGTACTTTAATTTCGAAAGGGCAGAATTATAATTTATGGAAGGAAAAACCCCCATGAAACTTCTGATCTCAGAACCTTATATTACAACGGACTTTTCGCAATAAAGTTCATAATTTTCGAACGTATAATCAATCCGTACCGAATTATCCAAATTTATAATATTTTAGTAAAAATAATGATAGTACTTAAAAGATGGAAGGGCAGAATTCTAATTTCCGAAAGGTAAAACTTTCATGCAACTTCTGAACATCAATCCTCATATCATAATGGACTTTTCGCAATAAAGTTCGTAATTTTTGGACGTATAATCAATCTGTACCGAACTATTCAAATTTATGAGTTTATTATAAGATTATGCTAAGACTCGCACGATAGCAATCTAATCATCAATAGCTTGAACTAATTCCTCTAGTTTATCCAAGTCTATTTACTATCAAATAATCATATTGATATCTTATAATATGCATAATCGTTGTAAATCACGACAATAATTGTTATTCAATTGAAATCGGGAGCAAGTGTTGTGGAGCTAAGTGCTACGACCTTCGGGCGGAAGCCACCGCTAGAGTCCGTACGAGTATCTCTAGAGTCCCTTTTTCTATTTATATGCATGAGGGGCGGTTAGTCTAAGTCATGAATCGAGCAGCGTGGCTGCGGTTCTAGGCAAAGCTACCGTCGTATCCTATTCCCTTGAAGCCGAAGGACGGAGTGATCCTAAGGTGACTGTGTCGTAGAATTCGGGTATAGTCGTGATTATGATATGATCCGGGCATAGACAAGCTAAGGAGATATCTAGCCCATATAAGAGATAAGGCAGCACGTCACCAAGCGTGAGAGCGATAAATCTCAAAGGCCAATGTTATAGTAATGGTTCGACAAATGCCCAAGGCTACGGTTATAAACCAAAAGTCGTGGCGATAGTCAAAGACCAAATACTGATAACGGTCTAAGACGTTACAAGGAGGCTAAGGGATTACTCATGTAGACGACCTCCCAAAGCTAAATACTCATTGGGCGCTCGATGCCGTGCATTCTTTATACTCAACCGCAATCTATGGAGATTGACTGTACATTCATGTCATAATTCATAATATTCTTCTTGAAAACTTGCACCAATTTTTAAACAACACTATTTTTCAAAAGTGGGAGAAACATAAATAATAAACTCATTAAATACCCAAAGCCAACTCACTGAGAATCCATTATTCTCACCCCATTTTGAATTGTTTTCTAAAACCCCCACTAGATGAAGAGAACCAAGAAGAAGGGACAGATGCTGACGACCACTGAAGACCATCCTCAAAGTATTGCCAAGACGTAGGAATTAGGATGCTGCTTTAACGCTTCTTTTGTTCCTGTGTCAAAATGTATTTTGGTTTCCGATGTACTCTTTTGCATTTGATATAATAATTCCGCTGTACCCTTGAATATTTCTTTATGGAACCAGTCTTAGTTCACCGGGCTGAGATCTGGTATATGAATGCTTTACTGGAATGTATTATCACAAACGTTATTTACTACGTTAACTGTCGCATTCTCATCCAACCCCGGTGTAGGGGCATGACAGGATGATCTTGTTAAAATTCAAACCGAGCTAAAAAATTTAACGAAGAAATTCTCTCTCGGAAACGAGAAATTTGAAAATATGCTCTCGGTTCAAAAATACACATTGAATAAACAGGGGTTGAGATTCACACCACGTTGTAAAACGAATCCATAAATCTTAAGATATCCCATTGTGACAAATGTTTAAAATTTGGGCATCATATTTCAAACTGTAAAAGCCCAAGACGGACGATAAAAAACTAAGAAAATTTGGATTCCTAAAGGAACCACCATCCCAAATATCGTCCATGTTTCGAAAGAAAAACCAACTATAGGTTGGATCCCCAAAAATTAATTTTTATCAATTGGTATTTTACTCAGGGGGTATTTTTAAAGGGAGATAATATTTTTAAGGGGAGTTATTTCCTATTCATGCATATTTTATCATATAATCATTAATTGGTATCATGCATGTTTATATTCAATTGATATATTTTTTACACTATTTGCTGAATACAAAAGGGGGAGAAGGAGTAAAATCGGATAAAAAGCGTCATGAAATAATGATGAGAAAAATAAAAAGTAAAAAGGAGGAGAAAATAATAAAATCGAAGAAGTCGAAAAGGAGAAAAAGAAAGCATACAAAAAGGGGGAGAAACGAAGGAGTTGAAAAATGAGAAACGAAGAAGTTGAAAATGACGGAAAAAGAAAAGATGAGTGAAACTAACGAAACGATCAAAGCCGAAAACTTTGAAAAGTACAAATATATATATATATATATATTATTTTGCAGTTTTTATCCAATTCAAGGGTTGTTTAGTAATCATCAAAAAGGGGGAGATTGTTGGAATATTTATTCCACATATTCATAAATAGAGTTTTGATGATTAAGTTGCTAAACACAACAAAACAACATCGAGGTGAAGCAAAACATCGAAGCAGACGAAGACGCAAAAAGCTGAACAAAATACATGCTTAGCGCATGCAAGAGCTGAAGGTTAGCGCACGCTAACGAGATTTATCTGCAGATCAGACAAGTTACAAAGCTACCTGAAGGACTTACCTGATAATCTAATGCACGCTAGATATCAAGACTAGCGCACGTTAGAAGGTGACGATAGCGCACACTACACATGAAGCATAACGCATGCTATCGAAGGTTATTTTACCGTTGTGAAGATATTCAAACTCAGAATGACGTATGCAGTGACATATGATTAGCGCACGCTACTGATGATATTTAGCGCACGCTAAATAGCATTTTGAATACAAATCAATCAAAACGTTGGAAGATGTTGAGTCAAAGTCATAAAGTCGGAACGGTCAGTTTGACAAATCATGCAACAGATATATTATTAGCGCATGCTACGAAGAGATCTTAATGCACGCTAAATATATGTACTTAACGTATGCAATGAAGAAGCTAATGCATGCTAAGGAACAGAGACAATAGCCACTGGACTGAAGCTACAAGCGATAGCGCACGCTAAGGAAAGCTAGCGCACGCTAGCAAGTTAAAATAGCCAGCAACGGCTAGTTTGTGGAAGAAGGCTATAAATACCAAGTGAGTTGGTATCCTTCCACACAACACATTGAGCAATTCATATACACTTGAGATATCATTGTAAACCTTATAGTTGTTGTTCTTGAGCTTAAATTGAGAGTGATTGAGTGTTATACACTAAATCATACACGAGCGGAAAAAGAAAAGATTGGATTGGATTGGGTGTTATTAGGATCAAGGATCCGGCATTGTTAGAATTGCAATCGCGATCTTAGTGAGGTTTATCTAGTATCGATAGAAAGCTAGAGTGGTTGATTCCTTGTCCAATAGAAAAGGAAAATGGTTTAACTTGGACAGACAAAAAGACAAGTAAGAGAACGGTTTTACTCGGACCGATAGAAGATGAGCTTGTAACGGTAATCCCTCGACCAATAGAAGAGAGGTCCAGAGATTTTGATTTTCATCCTATTGAAAAAGATACAGAGAGAGGATGTAGGCACGTTTGGCCGAACCTCTATAAATCCTTGTGTCGTCTAATTTCCGCACTTTATATTTACGCTCCCGCACAACAGCGCAAATACCGATATTGCTCCAATAATCTATAGCGTGCGCTAGCTCACGCCTAGCGTGCACTACCTGCTAGTCCAGAGAGCAGAAACCCCTACTGCCACTGCCAAACCCGAGTAATTAGCGTGTGCTACATCTGATTCTAGCGCGTGTTACCAAGCACGATTAGCGTGCGTTAGCTCACGCCTAACGTGCGCTAACTGCTAGTCTAGAGGGCAGAACTCGGCTACTGAATCTGCCAAGCCCGGACCATTAGCATGCGCTACAAACAAAGCTAGCGCGCGCTACTCAATAGAAATAACATGCATTAGCTTACGTCTAGCGTGCAATATCTGCCTTACTCAAAACATTGCCAAAAAGGTCCAATCAATACGAACACGCCCCGAAAGGTATGAAACTCTAAGGTCAACAACAACAACAACAATAAGACATCCCGACAAGTGCTTACAACAGAGACAAAAGTGAAAGTACGTCAAAGCCAACAATTCATGAAAAGTACGGGTATTACATTCTCCCCCTATAGAAATAAGTTTCGTCCCGAAACTTAAGAAATAAAAAGTTTGGGGTATCCCGATCGCATCTTCTATTCCATCTCCCAAGCCGCTTCCTCGACTCCATGTCTTGACCATTGCACCTTAACCAACAGAATGGTTTTGTGCCGAAGCTGCTTCTCACGATGTTTAAGGATCTTCACTGGCCTCTCTGGAAAGGTAACATCCTCGGCTACATCAATCTCACTATAGTTGATGACATGACTTGGATCCGACACGTACTTTCTCAACTGAGAAGCATGAAAAATGCTATGGACATGACTCAAGGCTGGAGGCAACGCCAAGCAATAAGCTAAATCTCTAACCCTGTCCAAAATTTCAAACGGTCCGATATACCTCGGACTAAGTTTCCCCTTTTCCCAAAATGGAAAACTCCTCTGGTCGGCGATACCTTGAGTAGAACGTTGTCTCTAACTTTGAATTCCAATGGTCGATGACGAGTATCGGCATAAGATTTCTGGCGGCTCTGGGCAGTCAACAACCGGTCTCGGATAATAGAAATCTTCTCCTTGGTTTCCATCAACATATCTGGTTCCGTTCTGACTAACTTTGAAGCCTCATCCCAACATAATCGCGATCTACACTGCCTACCATAAAGTGCCTCAAACGGTGCCATTTTGATCGACGCATGCCAACTATTATTATAGACAAATTCGATCAACAGCAAATGAAGTTCCCAATCATTACTCTAGTCTAGGGCACAAGCCCACAATATATCCTCTAACGTCTGAATCGTCTGCTCAGTCTGACCGTCTGACTGACGATGAGAAGATGTACTCAAACTCAACTCGGTGCCCAAGGCCTGATGGACTGCTTGCCAAAAATGTGACATGAAATGACCATCCCGATCAGAAACAATAGTTTTAGGGGCACCATGCACTCTCACAATCTCGGCTATAAAGGTTCGGGCCAATCTCTCTAGTCCCCAAGTATCCTTAATACCAAGGAAATACGCAGACTTGGTTAGTCGATCAACGATTACCCAGATCATATTCATTCCGGCTCTAGACCTCGACATCCCCGTTGTAGGTCACAATTCGTCAGGAATAAGTCTAGATTGGGGTGAATAGAGTTATTGAAACTCTTTTCCTAAAGTCCGGTGAGTTTCTCAGCTGATAGGTACAGATGACTTAAAGTCTTCTGCAAACAAGTATGCAGAAGTCAGCTGATGATGATAACAGATACCTAAATGCTATCTACAGATAATTAATCAATGGAACAGCTTAGTATATATGCAGCAGGTAGATATGATGTTAAATGCAGTAAAACAGGCAGGCACTTATAGTGGTCTCAGAGGTGGGGTAATCCTTTACTAATCCACTTCTCTCCAAACTAGTTAGAAATAAATTCACTATAACTGTCAACCAGTGATAAATGTTACAATGAATTTTCCCTTGTTACAATAGCTCCCAACCAGTGGAAACCCGTGGCTGTTGCAACTCATTTGACTGCCTAGCGCCTCCTGATTGAAAACCTGTGGATGCCTCAAAAACTTCACGAGCTGTCTATTACCTTCTAATCAAGAACCTGTGGATACTTTATCAGTCACGAAAACTTCTAAAAACCTCGTTCACAGAAGTATCCCGCACTCAAACTTTAAAGACAAGAGTTTTTGTCTTCTCCAACTAAAGAGCTTCTTCGAATATGACTCTTAAAGCTTTTTCTCTTCACGATGCTATTTGTTTGCCTTTAGCTTTGATTGCTTTGTTCGCTTGAGAATATTGTTCGCATCATGCTCTACTCAGTTCATATATTCGGATATATATAGTACAATCCTTGAGCTTCCTTCATAGCCGTTGCACTACAGTAAAAAATCCGTCCGTTGGAGAGTGGACTTCTTTGTTTATCTTATCAATCCGTTGCAAGGCTGGATTCCCTCTTTGCTTAATTTTAATTCTGACCGTTGTGAAGACTTTCTTGTTGTAGCGCCGGATTGCTTAATTAAAATAAGTATAAAGTCTTCAGAGTGCGGATCTTGATGAATATTAAATTCCTTGCTTTCCGGGAATCTCTCCAGTTTGTCTTCTACGTCCGCATGTGACTTTCTTTGATTGTTGACTTTTCAACACTTGCTGACGTCCGCAGGTTGACATTCCATTTGTCTCACTTGGATGATAACTTTTACTCATAACTTATCTGATCTCTCTTTGGTCAAACTATCTGATGTGCAGTCAACCTTCTCTGATGTCGGACTTCTCTGATATATCTTCTCTGAGATGATGTTCTCTGTCCTGATGAATCTTCTTTGTTCTGACAATCTATTTGAAGTCTTCTGACTTGATGGATGTCATCTGATCTGATGGTCAAACTTCAGTTGACTGGTCTTCGTCTGATAACTCAACTGTATATTGGTCAAACTTCTCTGGTATTCCTATTGACCAGGACTTATCTGATAATAAGTTAATAAGTTGTCTGATGATAAGTCATCTTTGGTCAACCTTCTCTGATCAGTTGAGTTGACCAGGACTCGGTTGATAAACACTTGCTTGTAGTTCTGTTCTTTACTTAGCTGATTCAAGACTTAGCCTAAACTTATAAGGCCTATAGAAGATACTCATTTGGTTCTTCTTTACATTTTGCCAAGTACTTTAAACATACATTTGAATAATGAATTAATACAGGGATGACATTATCAAAATCTAATAGGTATTCCTAACAAATTCCCCCTATTTTGATGATGGCTAAATTAAATATTCAAATGTAGGTAAGTCTGCACAAATAAGGTGCATGACACACATCCAACTCAGTCTTCCTTTGAGACAACTAGTGGTTGTCATTCGAACGACCGTTATAAAAATTTATTGATAATTACAATACAGTGCAGTTTAAATGATACAAAATACAAGTAAATTACAACAAATTTACAGGTAAACTAAATTTACAAGTAAATGAAATTACAGGTCCAATATATCAATCTCCCTCTTCCTCTTCTTCTAGTATCCTTCAGCTTGGATGGAGGGATAGACTTTAAAGGTTTTGATCCAATTGGCCTTTGGGAGAATGGAGCTAATCCATACTTCCTCTTCATTATCAAAGAGGCAAATTCTTGATCTTCGGGGGCAGACCAGTTATTGTCCACACACAGCTTCTTAATTTCCTCCTGAAGAGCCAATTCATCCAACTGATCATTCATCAGCTCAGGGGATTCTTCAGGTCCAAAGCTGGGTATCATGGGATAGGCACCAAACTTGTTGGCATCAATTTTCAGAGCGGCCCAGAGATTTGGGAAGGTTGTGGACATCCAGTTTATAAATGACTGCTGTGGGGAGCATTCTTTATCCTGGAGCAGCTCCCAGCGATAATATTTCTCAATAAATTGCTTCTTTACAGTTCCCCATATTGGACTTATCTCAGCCTTTGGGAATTCCTCAACGTGCCACAGCTCTTTTCCCTCCCATTCATATCTTTGCTCATACCCTTGCCTGGTCCTCCTCCTTTTGGCTGCTGGTTGATCTTTAGGTTTAGATGGGGCAGCCAGTTCCTTTCTCTTCAGGTAAGATGTACCGGCCGTTTCTTTTCTTTGTCCTGACTTCTTCTCTGATGTACTTCTTAGAGTCTTCCCCCTATCTAATGTGATCTTTGCCTCGTTCTTCCTTTCCATTCTCTTCCCCCTTTTTGCCAGCATCAATCAGAGTAGCAAGCTGCTGTTCCACCTTGGCCATGAAGTCAGACATGCCAAGAGGCATTCTGGAATAATTTGGTGGTGGGGAAGGGTCATTCTTCGCCAGCAAAGTGTCCATCTTATGATTGAGGGACTAGAGATCCGGCTTCACTTTATTTGCTAATAAGTTTGCAACTGTCTCCACGACGAGCCGTCTAATCAACTCGGTTAGCTCAGGTGATATTGAGATGGCAGGTACATTTTCAGGTGAATTTTCACCTGAGTCTTCAACTGCGGCAGGTCTCTTGGCAGTTGAACTGTCTGATTACAGACTCCTGTCTACAGGTGGCTGATCAGATGGGGTTTTGTCTAGGGTCCCCGATCTGTCATCTTCATCTGGCTGATGTGATCTGGAAGCTTGATCAGGTGCTCCATTCTCAGCATCATCATCATCTTTCCTTTCTTCCTCCTTCTCTTCTTCTTCTTCTTTTTGTTCGACTTCTTCTTTTTCTTCTTCTTCATATTTCTTCTGTTTTCTCTTTTTCTACTTCTTCTTCTTGCTGTTTTTCAACTTCTTCTTTTTCTTTTTCTTCAACTTTTTTTTCAGACTCCTCTTCAAGTTCTTCAATTCTTATTCCTTTTTGTTTTTCTTCTTCCCTCTCTTCATCATTTTCAACTTCTCCAGCTAAAATACTCTACATGATAAATAGGATGAACTGGTCCCTATTATTTTTAAAATGGGACATGAACCAGTTCTCCTGGAGCATTATAATAATGTCTGTCTCACGATAGAATCCCATGAGAAGTTGCTCCATAGCCTGGGGATATTTCCAGGTACTCTTCTCAACAGATATTTGAAGTTGAGTGAATGAGTGTGATTTTAAGTTCTTCCATTCCTCAAAACTATTGACAAACGAAACATTTAAGGATTATACCTTTACCAGCTTAAGTTGTTCGGTTGTCAGATTCAAAGGATTATTCTCTAAAAGGTTGAGAGAATATCCTGCTTCAGGAACTTCAATGGTCAATTCTGCCTCTTCCTCCCCAGTCATGCTAGGAAGGGTCAGAAGGGGGATCACTTCACCCATCAGATTGATATGATCAGGCTGATCTTCATCGTGGGCAGGAGCAGGAGTAGTGATTATCTGCATCCAAGCTGCAGTGTTGTCGAAGGGCTCAGGTACAGGTGACATGGCTGTCTGCTCTACTTGGACTGCTTCTTCTTCAAAGACAAGGCCTTTCTGCCTTTTGGGTGGTGATCTAGGGATGAGATAACATTAACAACCTCCTCTTGAATAGGTAACTTTCTTTTGAATCTCTGGGCTAGAGGAGTGTTGTCTGAGTCTGAATGATCTGCAGGCGATTCATGCTCTGTAGCCAGGGTAGATGTGATCTCCTCTGTAGCATCTGATCGGACTTCGTTTGAGTCCTAAGGCGCTCTGTAAGGAGTAGGTCTACTAGTCATCTCCTTCAACAACTGGGCGATTTTCCTTTCTACGCCCAACTTCTTCAGCGTTTCTTGGTCCAAATGACCAAGCCTTTTGTTCGCATGGAAGAGGTCTACATTTCCCTTCGCCTTTCTGAGGAACTCCAAGATCCAACTGATCTGGGTTCCGTACGCCAGCTTTGTCTTAAATTTCTTTTCTTCTTCAATCCAACTAGCCTTGTTGACTTCTCGGACTATCTGCCTATAAATGTAATCAGGTCAGTTGATCCTCTGATCCTGGATAAGTGCTCCCAGCACCATAAATTTAGTAGATGACAGCTGGTCGTAGCTGCCTGCCATCCCCATTATGATTTTATTGGTAATGTCCAGTACGTATCTGTATTCCTTCTTCAAATCTTCTCTCTTCGTCGTAAGTTTAAATTTTATCGGCTGCTCAGATAGCTTGATTTCATACCATGTTTCCACTGAGCTCTGTTTGAGGGCTTTCATCGCAATGCCCCGTGATTTCATCTTGAATGCATCCGAAACAGTCTGGGGAGTAATCTTAACTTCTTCCCCGAAAATCGAACTTGCGATTCCGTCTTCAGTGACATCAGCTTCTTTGAAGAAGCAGATAACCAATTCCTTGTATAAGAGTTTGGGGTTAATATCCAGAAAGGGATAAATCCCATTCTTCATCATCATCTTGATGATGTAGTGTACATCCGTCGCTAGATTTGCCTCCAATAGACCCTCAAAATCGACCATGATGCTAAAAATAATCTGGTCCTTCACGAGCTTGAGGTTGATGCCTTCGAAGTATTGGGTGGCCTCCATTTCTGCAAAAGATTAAGTTTTTTGTCTGAGTGTGTTGAATGTTCGAGAGTTTTTCTTCTCTAGAAAATCAGGGTTTCTCTAGTTTGAAGACGATAAAATTTCTGCAAAATGATTTCGCCGACTTAAATAGCCAATTCGAAAAGACATTTTGAATTTAATAATAAATTAAATTAAGCGACAGTTCAACTTTTGAGAATTTGAAAAATGACGGTTGAATTTTGTAATTGGACATAGTGGCGGTCGTGTGAACATGTATTTGGCCACGTGCAAAAAAAAATAATAATATAATATTTATAATTCGGTCAAGGGTAGGAAAACTTAGATGATTGACCATTTGACTGCTCTGCATTAGGTGAGTTGTGTCGCCTGTGGTTTCGATCAGCTAGGTTTCGTCGTTTGTCCTTCGACTTCTGGTCTGGTCTGATCAGATGAGTGCTCTGATTAGATAGATCCTCCTTGACTGCATTAGATAGATCTTGCTTGTCTGCTCTGATCATCAGGTAGCTTTCTTGTTTGTACTAGATTCCCCATCTAGTAGACCAAGTTCCCTGCTTAGCTTCAAAAACCTTTCTTCTGGCAAAGGTTTAGTGAATATGTCATCAAATTGGTATTCAGTGCTGACTCTTTCCACTCTAACTCTCTTATTAAGCACGTGGTCTCTGATGAAATGATGTTTAACATCAATGTGCTTTGTCCTTGAGTGCAATACTGGATTGTTAGTTATTGCAATTGCACTGTTGTTATCACACCATAGTGGGACTTTGTTTGCAATGATGTTGTAGTCCCTTAGCTGTTTTATGATCTATAGAATCTGTGCACAACAGTTTCCTGCAGCTAGGTATTCTGATATGTGGTTGATATTGAGTTAGATACCTGCTTCTTGCTAAACTAGGATATTAATCTAGTTCCTAGGAATTGGCACGTTCCACTAGTGCTTTTCTTATTAATCTTGCATCCTGCAAAGTCTGCATCTGAGTATCCTAATAGCCCAAAGTTGTAATCTTTAGGATACCATAGTCCAACATTAACTGTAGACTTAAGGTATCTGATAATCCTCTTAGCTGCTTCCTGGTGAGACTGCTTTGGCTTGGATTGAAATCTTGCACATACTCCTACAACATATGAAATATCAGGTCTACTTGGAGTGAGGTATAGGAGTGATCCAATAAGTCCTCTGTAGTGGGTTGAATCCACTGATATGCCTCCTTCATCTGCATCTAGGTGTAGGCTTTGGTGAACTTCTTCTCTCTCTGCATCAGCTTGGTTCTGACCTCCTTGGTCTTCAAATGGATTAGCTATGGTCTTGTCATCTACAGGTGGGGATCTTGTCTGATCTGCAGATGTGCCTTTATGAGCTACAGATGGGTCTTCATCAGCTGCATCTGGATCAGGTAGGTTTTGGGGTCCTATCTGATCTGCAGTTGGGTCTTTAGGCTGATCTGCAGGTGAGTCCATCATTCCTATGTCATGAATGATGACTTCTTCTAAGGTGGCGGATTTGAGCTTTTTCTCAATTGATTCCACCTGTTTCCTGTACTCAACAGTAGATTCATCAAACATAACATAAGGTGTTTCTTTCACAACTAAGGTTCTTTTGTTAAATACTCTGTATGCCTTGCTTATTTGTGAGTACCCTATAAAGAGACCACCATGAGTTTTAGCATCAAAGGCATTCAGTTGGGTTTTACCATTGTTGTGGATGAAGCACTTACAACCAAAAATATAAAAATATGCAACAGTTGGTGTTCTGCCATTTCAAGCCTCATAGGGAGTTTTGCCACGTCTCCCTACAATCATACTCATGTTCTGAGTGTGGCATGCTGTGTTGACAGCTTCAGCCCAGAATCTCTTTGGCAGGTCAGCTTCAGCAATCATCGACCGGGCAGCTTCCTTCAAGGTTCTGTTCCTTCTTTCAGCAACACCTTTCTGTCGAGGAGTTGTGGCTGCAGAGACTTCATGCTAGATCCCATTATGATCACTGTACTCAGTGATTGCCTTGTTGAGAAATTCTCCTCCTCTATCTGATCTGACCTTGATGATTGAGAGGGATTTCTCATTGTAGATCTTCCTTAGCAGCTCAGGTAACTTTGTTAGTGTTTTACTCTTTTTATAGGGACAAACACTCCATGTATATCTTGAGTAGTCATCAACTACTACTAGAGCATGCTTCCTTCCACTCAATGTCCTTGGCTTGATGGGGCCAAAGAGATCCATATGAAGTAGATCTAGAACTCTTGTGGTGAGGGTGGTAGGTTGAACTGGTTTGAATGATGCTCTGGTTTGCTTCCCTTTCTGACATGCATCACAGAGAGCTTCCTTCTTGAATACTTCTTCAGGAAGTCCTCTGACCAGCTTTTGAGATCTAATCTTGTTGATGGCTTTGAAGTTCAGGTGACATAGTCTTTTGTGCCGCAACCATCCATTTTCAGCAATTGTCTTAGATAGAAAATAGGTGTTGGGAGTCCCTGTATTCCAATATATCATGTAGACATATCTACTTCTGAATCCTTGTAGCTTCACTTCTCCAGATAGGATATCTATCACCATGCATTCCCAAATGGTGAAGACTACTAGGTTCTTTTCATCATAGAACTGACTTATGCTCAAAAGGTTGTATTTGAGCCCTTTGACATAATGGACTTTGGAAATTGTTATATTTCCTCTGTGCAGCTCCCCAAATCCTTTTGTCTGGCCTCTAGAACTATCTCCAAAGGTTACATCGGGGCCTCTTTCTTTGGTATAATTTGACAGCACCTTCTTGTTACCGGTCATGTGCCTTGAGCATCCAGTCTACAAACCATTCTTCTCCTCCCATGTTTGAGTTTGAGGAGATGTGGTAGTAGTCCTTCCACCTTTTTTGTAGTCCAACAAGCAAAGATTTAGGTACCTAAATCTGTGTGGGTCCTCGGGGGTTAGTCGGTTTCCTGGAGAATTGATTTCTCCTTGGATTATGAAAGTTATGTTGATTTCCCCTAAAAGGTGTGTGTGATCTAGGCCTATATCTCTGGGTAAGATTGTATACTGGATATGCCTCAAAAAATCTGTGGTGTGGGCCATTTCTAAATCTTGGCTGAGACCATTAATTAAATAGTTGGGGTCTCCACACCTGTTCATTTTGAAAACATGGATAACCTTGAGGTTTCCATTTGCCTCTCCCATTTTGAAATCTGTTTGTAGGGAGTCTGTGATAATAATTGGCATAGTGGCTTGGTTGCTGCTTATGCCTTGGCCATTACCTAGTTTTTGGTCTAGGTGGCTGCCTTGTATACCTTGGCTGCTGTCTAAAATTTTGACTCGGCTGCTGCCTATTTTGAAATACGGGTTTATAGGTAGGCTCAGCAGTTGGGACAAGTGTTTCTCCCTTGATGAAAGTAGTTTTTGAACTAGAGGGAGTGTTGGGGTCATATCCAAGGCCTGATCTAGAATATAGTGGCCTTTTGTTCATACACATTTCATCCAGAGTTACAGATGCCTTAAGAGATGTTATCTCTTTAGCCTATGTGCTATTTAGCCATCTTACCATGGCTAGCTCAGCTTTAACATAAGCAAGTGAAACTGACTTTTCACTATTTAAAACAATCAGCCTATGTATCTCAGCTGTAGTATTTTCAGCTGAGTTTTTCGAAGAATTGTCATATTGTTTTTCAAGCTCAGCTATAACATTTTTAAATTTTGCTGACTCTTAACTGAGCTTGTCAAAATCATTTTTCTGCTGGACCCTCTCATATTTCAACTGTTCATTCTCAGTTGTGGCAGTCTGGTGAGCTGATTTTAAGGTTTCAAAATCTTTCAGCAATTGATTAACAGATTTATGAAGATCCATGTCTTTAGATACATCAGAGCTGAAACCTTAAGTATTTTGAGGTTTACATGTTACCTCTTCATCAGCTAGGTTGTCCATCAGACAACTATATTCATTATCATCATCAGAGAAGAATCCACCGCTTGATTCTACTCTTTTCTTGCTCTGATCTTCAATGATAAGGGCCTTCCTCTTGTCCTCTTTTATTATCACAATCTTCTTTTCTTCATCCTTCTTAAGATCAGGACAATCAAATTGGATATGTCTTGTCTTATGACAGTCATAACATTCAACCTTCCAGTTTCCATCCTTTTGATTCCTCCTTGGGTTATCTCTGTAGTTCTTCTTATACTTGGAGTAGTTTTTCCAGAAGTTGCTGAACCTTTGCATTATGAATGTCATCTATTCCTATAAATCTAGAGGATTTGGAGGTTTGACTTCAGATAGGGTCTTGGCAGGGGACTCTGCAAATGCTATTCCCTTCTCCGCAGGCTCAGTTGATGATGAACATGGAAGCTCGAACTCATAATCCTTTAGATCATAGAACAGCTCTTGATCTTTATCTTGTTGAGATCCTTGGATTCTCTCATGGCCACAACCTTCATGCTCCATTCTGGGTTGAGAGATCTTAGAACTTTAAGAGCCATCTCTATGTTGCCATATGTCTTCCCGAGGGAGTTGATCTCATTAATGATCTCAGTGAATCTTGTGTCCACTTGATCAATTGATTCGCCATTCTTTATTTTGAAGTTGTCAAACTTTTGAGTAGCAATTGAAAACTTAGTTTCTTTTATCAGCTCGGTTCCCTCACACATTAGAGCTAATGTGTCCTAAATTTCTTTGGCATTTTTACAATTCTTGATCTTGACCATGGTTGATTTGTCAACAGTCTGGTACAACACATCTCTGGACCAGTTTTCAAGATTGAACAGATTTCTTTTTTCAGGGGTCAGCCCCGTCCTCTTCTTGGGAATCTTCTATGGCTTCCCAGCTGCAATTTCTTCAGGAGCGTTGTCCTTTTCAAAGATGAAAGGACCATCTTCTATGATGCACCACATGTCGTCATGAATGGATGATAAGTGTGCCTCCATTCTTATATTCCAAAAATCATAATCATCAACAGAAAATACAGGTAACCTAGAGTTCATGTGTTACATGTGTTCCATTCTAAATGAGAGATTAAAATTTATATATCCTCTGATATATGGATCTGGTTATGTAAAATTTTAACCAACCTCTCTGATACCACTTGTAGGTCACAAGCCATCAGGAATAAGTCTAGGGGGTGAATAGACTTATTGAAACTCTTTTCGTGAAGTCAGGTGAGTTTCTCAGCTGATAGGTACAGATGACTTAAAACCGTGCAGACAAGTATGCGGAAGTCAGCTGATGACGATAACAGATAACTAAATGTTCTCTGCCAAGCCCGTACCATTAGGGTGCGCAACAAACAAAGCTAGCACGCGCTACTCAATAGAAATAGCATGCGCTAGCTTACATCGAGTGTGCGCTATCTGCCTTATTCAAAACATCGCCTCAAAGGTCCAATCAATACGAACACGCCCCGAAAGGTATGAAACTCTAAGGTCAACAACAACAATAACAAGACATCTCGATAAGTGCTTACAAGAGCGACAAAAGTGAAAGAACGTCAAAGCCAACAATTCATGAAAAGTACGTGTATTACAATATGTTAGTCGAGTCTTGCCTTGTGGATTCCAGAAATGGATCCACAGCACGGTAACAGTTCCCGCCCGGTTTGGGATTGTTACAGTTTTGATATATTTATTGTGTACCTCGAATTAATATCTTGAAATTCATTACGACATATTATGCTTATGGCTGGTATTATTATACATACCGCAACTAATGAATAACGAATTCGGATTTCGTATGTACTTACATGGTGTGAACGATTATTATATTATAACAACCTTACAAGAAGACATCAAGTAATATTCTATAAATTTATTAGAAAATTGTTGGTGCAAATAACCGTGGCCACCGTGATGTTCCCAAGTAAGTTATTCGAATGAGGTTAGAGAAAATTATACTTAATATAATGAATTAATAGATTAATTAATTATATTAATACTATTTTTAAATAAACGAACTAAGATACACCTATCGGACTAGACACATGGGGGTCTGTTTCACGGACCGAAATGAACCAGTCTCTTAATCATCAGTCATAGACACTGCCATTCGACATCATGATATTCTATCATAAGCTTTTTTATCATGATTAGTTAAAATGTATTTAAGGTGGGGGTTAAAGTGGTGTATTAACAATAATACATAATTGTGAAGAATTCACAAGGATTGCAATTTTTTGGAAAAGGGTGGGGGAGAGAGAGAGAGAGAGAGAGAGAGAGAGAGAGAGAGAGAGAGAGAGAGAGAGAGAGAGAGAGTGTTCTTGCAATGTTGAGGGAATTTTTCAAAAGTCCTGGTTTTAAAGAGAAAAATACTAAGAAAATTTAGAATAAAATATGTCCTTATATTCATCCATTATAAACTTGAATCTTCGAGGTCTAGTGGTGATAGTCGAATTTATTCCGGTCATCTTCCGATGCGCGTTACGTAGAGGCATCATATTCCCGGTGTTTGAGATTTCCAAAAGCTTCACAAATTAGAATTTTGTTCATCATCAACAAAATAATCAAATGACTACAAGAGTATGATTTTGATTCTTATATTTCATCATATATTCTAATATATGATTTTGAATACATTTGGAATGCATTTTTATGTTGAATGGTGATTTACAATCAGTTCAATATATTGGACTTCTCATCGGGAGTATTTTTATCGTTCGTCATATTTATATTTTTCATAACATTATATCAAAATACAAAACTAAAATTCTTTGGAAAAGTAAATTAAATTTAAGATATGAAACTGAAAAATATGATTTCCGAAATTTGTAGAAAAACGATCCGTGAATCACCATTGGACGGCAGACCACATTTGCCGAAAAGTTGCCAAGAAGCATCAACACTGGCCAATGATGCTCGACAGGCAGGGTAAGCATGGCCTTGCAGTGATCGGGAGTCTAACGAGCAGGACTACCTCGTTTGGAAGTTCTGGTCGAACTTGAACGAGTGATGGGCATGATTTCACGAATGATGATTCACTTTGAGAATAGGATGTCTATTTGTAATACTCATATAGTTCAGTTAAACCATGATCGTTTAGTTATTTATGATTGTTACTTAAAGATGTTTGGTGTTTGAAATCGTGGAATTTCTTATTTTAAATTATTTATGAAATATCAAGTTTTATATTCTAAAGTGGCCTTATGGGTCCCACTTGAGATTCACTATGCTGTAATATCTAGGTAAGTTTTGGGGGTATTACATGTTGATCCACAAAAGACATATGCTATTTGAGGAAATTTGGACTTTTGTTGGTTTAGCGGGCAACTACAGGCGATTTGTGGAAGGTTTTTCCAAGATTGCTCAGTCGTTGATGAATCTTTTGAGGAAAGACATACATGTGGTCAAAGGCATGCCAACAAAACTTTGATTAGCTCAAGAGTCGATTAATTTTGGCACCTGTTTTGGCTTTTCCACAAGACGCCGAGAGATTCGTGGATAGATAGTGATGCATCGGGGTAAGGCCTTGGATGTGTGTTGATGCAAAATGGGAAAGTGATGGACTCTGTATAGAGACACTTGCAACCTTATGCGGTCAACTAACCCAACCCCCGACTTGGAGTTAGCAGTCGGGTGTTATCTTTAAGAATCTGGCGTCATTACTTGTATAGGGTCCCTTGTCATATCTTCACTGATCATAAAAGCATGAAGTACATATTTACTCAAAAAGAATTGAATATGAGATAGAGACAGTGGTTATACTTGATCAAATATTATTGTATCCATCCGGGTAAGGCAAACTTGTTTGCCGATTTATTGAGTAGCAAGACACTACACGAACAAATGCTTACTCATTTGACAGTTCAGAAAGAACTGCGGCAAGAAATTTTGAGACCAGGGATTGAGGTCTGGTTACATCGTGTGCAAGGACAACTTTGTTCACTTGATATTTCATATTCTCTAGACGAGACCATCAGGACAAAATAGGGTATGGACCTATTCTTAAAGTGGATACGGGATGAAGTAACTGTAATACCCGGTTGTAATTCAGTCATTATCATTCAGTAATTTCATTCGGTAATTGTCACTATGTAATTTTTCACTTGTTAATAATCGTTCATCCATGTTCACTGTTCGGAATAACTTCGAGCTGTGTATCGATATTGTTCATTGTTTCAACCTTACTTGGAAATCGAGAGAAGAGTATTATGTTGATTGTTGTAATTGATTCATTAGTCGATGTTGACGTTGGAATTCATGTCATTTCAAATCTTCTCATTGTTCAAATTATGTTTTTGTTGGACGAACCCCTGTAATAATTGCTTGGAACCACCGTTTTGGGCTTTCCGCACTTCCATTTCGTGCTATTGTTTCCAAAATATTGATTCCTATTGCTTTTATTCCCTTCCCGGGTCATTTTTCATCATTTTAGGACCCAAGGGGGTGTGGGCCGCGGCACAAGGGAGTGTGCGCCGCGGCACACACATTTTCCAGTTTTGTCCGAGCAGCCTGTACCGGAGGCTGCGACTCATATCGGCAGGGCCGCGGCACACTGCCGCGGCACACCCGTCCGGGCCGCGGCACACTCGTGTTGCAATTGTTGGCCGACCCGTTTGTACTGGGGGCCGCGGCTCATGCCGACAGGGCCGCGGCACACTACCGAGTCACTGCCGCAGCACACGCGTCCGGGCCGCGGCATGCTGCCGAGCACTGGGGCAGATTTTGGCCCTGTGCCGCGGCACACTTCGGCCGGGCCGCGGCACACAGTGCAGTCTGCACTATAACTTCATTTTTTTGAGACAAATCACCCATTTTTCCCATTTGTTCCACCTTGTTCTGAGAGAGAGAGCTTTAGGGAGAGATTTTCCATCATCTATCACTTGAGTACTTGGTTTTCTTCATCTCCTTTCGATCATGAAGCCCGGATAGTCGATCTAACGCGTGTTCTTCGGATCAAAGTGCTTGGATCTTCAAGAGATAATTTCTTCAACATCTTGGATTTCGATTTTGTATTGAGATATGATGTTTTGGATGTTAAGATCATGTTGTATGAAGTGATATACGCATGATTATGGATATGTTTGATTATTCATTGGATTATTGAAGGATTATTCAAGAACACTTTGAATATTGAATTGGATTTGGGGATTTTCGATTAATTGTTGTTGAAATCACGAATTTGGATATTCATATTGGATTATTGATCGTATTGAAGGTGTTTTGTTGGTTTGAAACACTTCTTGGGGATTTGATATTGGTATTAATGAGGTTTGGTTGTAAACAATCGAAGATTGGCCACAACGTGTTCGATATAATGCCCCAATGAATTTGGTTTAGTCGTATCGACGTTTTGAGTTAGTTATACTCGTGTTTGATTCGTGTGTTGAACCGGATTATTGGTAATTGTGTTATTCAAGGTTGTTCGAGCGACCGACATCTCATTTAGGACATTGTTCGAGAGAAATCGTATCATCACCGGTGTTAAGGTAAGTTAATTCTTACTCGGTTAAAGGGATATTCATTCCTTTCGTTGTTGTTCATTCATAATCATAATTCATTCATATTGTATTAACCGTATCAAGACTTGTCATTGTCAATTAATCACTTCATTCACAAGGAACGACGGTTCCAATCATTTCATTGAGCTGTCATTCATTTCACTATCATTTCATCTCGGTGAGTCATTATTGATTTCGATGTCACTTTGTTATCTCATGCCACTCCGGGTCATACTGGCGTGCTGATTGGTATGTGTAGGATTTTCATGTCGGGAACATTTAAGTCGTGTCTTGGTTGTTGGCCTCACATCGGACTGTGCACACGATTCGATTGCTTCGTGAGACTGATTAGGTACAAGACCACACGTGTATTCGATCGATACTCGTTGGTGGCTTGTGCACGGACACATTTCCATCCCGGGCATAGTGTGGCGCCACCCTTTGATCCGTACTGTTAGTTGACTCATACAGCATGTTTGATTGCGTATGTTTTCAACAAGATTGGGTTATAATCTAACCGATTCATTTTTGATCGAACTTGTGGTTTATACAGCATATATATGATTGTGTTTATTCAACTGTTAGGCGTATTTTTATACGCTTATTTATCATTATTTTGTATTATTTTGGAGAGTAAATTTGCATAAATGAGCTCTTAATGCCTTAATCTTGTATGTTTGTCAGGAGATTGAAGTCCGGAAGCTAAAACGTGGCGAAACGGGCGAAAACGGCAAATTTTGGCTGTGAGCCGCGGCACAAAGCAAGTGGGCCGCGGCACAGGAAGGCAACTAGCAAGCACAGAGTAAATCAGACTGTGCCGCGCAGCCTGTGAGCCGCGCACGATGAATAAAATGGCGCCCAGGCATCCAGCTGAAGACCATGTGCCGCGGCACAGATTTAGTGAGCTGCGGCACACTAGGCGGTTTTTGTATGCTTCGCGCGGATTTGGGCCGTTTTGAAGCCAGTTTTCGACCTACTCACACGGACGCGATTTGGAGACTGTGCAGAGTTATAAATAAGGGTTTAAGACCCTAATAAATCATCTTTGGATCTTTTGATCTTGGAAAATCTTGGAATCAGAGGGGAGACGGCAGAAGAGGAAGATAAGCAGAAGACTTCAAGAGCAGAGGGCGGAAGCCAGAAGAACGGAGGAATCCGAGCTCTTCATCTGCGTTTGATTTTAATGCTTTTATTAATTTATTCTGTATTTTCATTTATTAGCATGTCAGGCTAAAACCCTAATCTAGGATTTTGATGAAACCTGCGTTTTGACGGGTTTGCTTGAGATTATCTAATTAATTACCTTTTTGTTGAGTTTTCCCAATTGTGTTTAATGCTTTCAATTATCTGGCCAATAGTTGTATTGTTTTAATCATTCAATTCGAATCGGGAGAGGAGAATTGGTGAGGAACTATTGGTGAGGACCGTTTTATTCTGTGAGATAGGAATATACTCGTAGGAACTACGTGGCATTTTGGAGATTTTATGCTTTTTGCCTATTGACGAACTAATTCACCTAGGGATAGAGTGCGTTATTCGCCTTTAGAAAAATCTATTGACCTCGGGAGAGGCGGTAGAATATATTAGCAATCTTTGCCTTCAATAAATTGGGAAAATTATTAACTTCAGATAATCGAGAGTAAATTCGGATAAACCGAGGTGGATTCAGAATCCTAGACTTATTTATCATTTGATTCTCTTTCTTCAAGCGATCATTTTTACTGTCTAGTCTTTTATTAATTTCTTTTAGTAATTAATTGCAAACCCAAAATTCGATTGTTTGAATAAAACTAGAATACATAAAAATCGGTAGTTAGTGATTCAGTCCTCGTGGGAACGATACTCACTCATCACTTTATTACTTGTATACGATAACGTACACTTGCGTTCAACAATTATCGCAACAAGTTTTTGGCGCCGTTGCCGGGGACTGAAATTTTGCTAATATCGATTTCAGTATTTCTAGTCTTAGTTTGAACGTTTTTTTGTCTTATTTTTGTGTATTTAATTTTATTTATTTGTTTTTCCTTTCAGGATCTTTTGCGTAGTGCATGAGAAAACTCGGTAACGGAGGCCTACTACCTTTGGATACCGAACTCGAGCGCACTCTTCGAAGGAACAAGAAGGAGAAACGAGAGTTACAGACGACGGTGACCATGGCCGAAAATATCGAAATTCAAGGAGGAAATAATATTGTGCATCAAGTTCAACCGGAAATGGCACTTCGAGACTATGCCATGCCGCAAATTAATGCTAATTTTTCGGGAATTCGGCGCCCCACTATCCAGGCGAACAACTTCGAGATCAAGCCTGCGATCATTCAGATGGTGCAGGCTAGCCAGTTTTGTGGATTACCGAATGACGACCCAAACACTCATATTGCTTCTTTTCTTGAGATTTGTGACACGTTCAAGAACAATGGTGTCACCGACTATGCTATCCGATTAAGGCTTTTCCCTTTCTCTTTGAGGGATAAAGCGAAATTTTGGCTAAATTCCTTACCGCCGGGGTCGATCACAACATGGGCAGAGTTAGCGCAAGCCTTCCTTGCTAAATTCTTCCCACCTTCTAAGACGGCGAGATTGAGAAACAAGATCACCACCTTTGGTCAGTATGATATGGAATCGCTCCACGAGGCGTGGGAGCGATACAAAGATTTGTTACGAAGATGCCCACATCATGGCCTTCCAGACTGGCTTCAAATTCAGACGTTCTACAATGGATTGAGTGCCTCTACACGCACTCTCGTGGATGCAGCTGCCGGTGGGGCTTTGATGGGAAAGACTATGGCCGAGGCACACTCGTTGTTGGAAGCTATGGCTGCAAATGCATACCAATGGCCATCTGAAAGAATAACTCCGAAGCGAGTTTTGGAAATTTCGAGTAATGACCCGATATCTACATTGTCAGCCCAAGTCGCAGCATAAACGCAGCAGCTCCAAGCATTTTCGCATTCTCCTTCCCCCGTTACCATTGAGACATGCAATTGGTGTAACGAATCCCACCCTAGCACGGAGTGTCAAGTCGGAAATCCGTTCGAGCAGCCCCAAATTGAACAAGCTCAGTTTGTAGGAAACGGAAACTGGCAAAATAATCCGTACTCCAACACGTATAATCCGGGGTGGCGTAATCATCCCAACTTTTCGTGGAGAAACGGACAGAACTCGAACCAGCCTCCGTTCGCTCAAAACCAACAGCAGCCCCCTCCCGCTCCAAAAGTTTCTCTCGAGGAAGCAATTGCGAAATTGGCAGCGAATACGAGTCAATTCATGACCCGTACTGAAGCGACATTGCAGAATCATTCCGCTTCCATTCCCAACTTGGAAGTCCAGCTGGGCCAAATTGCTAATGTGTTGACAGCCCACCCGGAGGGAGCATTGCCAAGCATGACCGAGACAAATCCTAGAGAGAGTTTAAATGCAATCAGTTTGAGAAGCGGGAAGGAGGTGTGTGACCAGCCCGAGAGAAGTGAAAAGAGGAGTGAAATTGAGGAAAAGAAAAATTTTGCGACAGAGGAGTCACAAGATTGGAGACCTTCGATAACGTTTCCGGATAAGCCGAAGGCATATGTGCCATCCGTCCCGTTTCCGCAGAGATTACAACAGAAAAAGGCGGACAAACAATTCTCTAAGTTCCTTGACGTGTTCAAAAAGCTTCATATTAACATTCCATTTGCCGATGCGTTGGAACAAATGCCGAGCTACGTTAAATTCATGAAAGAGATATTGTCGAAGAAAAGAAAACTCGAGGAGTTTGAGACAGTCGCCTTGACAGAGGAATGCAGCGCAATTCTTCAAAAGAAGCTCCCATCAAAATTGAAAGATCCGGGAAGTTTGAACATACCGTGCACCATGGGGAATGTTTCTTTTAATAAGGCATTGTGCGATCTCGGTGCTAGTATTAACCTCATACCTTTGTCTATTTTCAAGAAGCTAGGAATTGGAGAAGCAAAGCCGACGACGGTCTCCTTGCAATTAGCGATCGATCTATTAAGTATCCGAGAGGAGTGATTGAGGATGTGCTAGTAAAAGTGGATAAATTTATCTTTCCAGTGGGTTTTATTGTTCTCGACATGGAGGAAGATGAAGATATCCCGATTATCTTGGGACGACCATTTTTGGCGACCGGCAGAACTCTTATTGACGTGGAAAAAGGAGAATTAACTCTGCAGGTTCAAGAGGAGCATGTCACGTTCCAAGTGTTCAAATCTTTTCCATGTCCGGGAGGTGTTGATAAAAGCTCACAAATTGAAAGTCTAGATGCCGTTGAAAAAGAAAAACACCGAAAACATCGTCGGTCGAAAAATTCAGATTCTGTGTCAGATGGTCCAATTTTTACGAAAGATGTAGAACGAGTAGCATTTCTCGAGCATGTGAACATGAAATCATCGCCATCTGACCAGCCACACTCGGACAAGTCTGCGGCGGTCATAAAGTCATTTTTGAAAGAGGGAAATAAGCCGGAAATCAAACGGACATCTAGTTATGAGAAAAACGGGTGTTTCGGGAAGTTGTTCTCGTCAAAACCTTTCCACAACCAACATTGGGTCTCCGATCCGAAAATCGAATTGTTAATAACTGATGGTTAAAATTTTAAAAATCATATCAACGGTTCGATGAACGGGGCGGAAACCGAATGGAGTTTGCGAAAAGCGAACTGATTTTTTTAATAGGTCCGGCTGAAGACTATAAACTTAGCGCTTCTCGGGAGGCAACCCGAGTTCGTAGTTGTATATTTTTGAGTTTCTGTATTTTTCTTGCATTCTTGCATTTTTTATTTTTCATCATTTTGGGCTTTGATTTGCTTTTACCTCTCGCTTTTGATGTGTTCTTCTTGAAATTCTGTGCAAGAAAAGTCCCAGGGGAGAAACTGATGCCTGAGCCGCGGCACAAGTATTGTGAGTCGCGGCACACACAAATCGAAATGGAGAGCTAAGCAAACTGTACTCTGTGCCGCGACACAACATTACTGAGCCGCGGCACACTTGAGCACTGAGCCGCGGCACACGAAACCTGAGCCGCGGCCCACGACAAAACATGCGAATAGGTAAAAAGGGACTGTACGCGGTGCCGCGGCTCACTTTAGCTGTGCCGCGGCACACCATGCGGAATTTGAAGGGCCCAGGTACCTCATAACCCGAATTCGGCCGGCCACCCCAGGTACGCTTCCTTTCTTCCTTCCCTTTCCCCTTGCGCGCGATCGGCCGACAGTCTTCTTCTCGTTTTCTTCTTGCGATTTTTCTTGCACTTTTCACAAACCAAGCAAGGTATGCTCAAATCTCTAATCTCAAATTGTTCTATGAGTTTAAATTTGAAGTGTGTTATGCATTTGAGGATTGAATATGTTTATTTCCTTCAAAAGTTCTATAATGGTTTAGTGGATAACATGATGGTTTTGATCGAATTTTCATGGTTATTTTGGAATATGAATGAATTGAGTATGTAGTTTTGATGGTGAATGATTCGTGTTTTTGTTCTTGGGGATTGAATCGAGCTATTGCCATGTTTGTTCTTCAAGTAAACTCTTGCCCTTTAGGTGTTCGATGAAATGTCTAAATGAAAAATTTTCTTTGTTAAAGCAATATTTTGAATCTTTGTGCAACGTATTCGTTCTGGAATTACAGTAACCCCAACCCGTACGTCTAGTTTAAAAGTTATGGTTCAATTTCATTTTTCTCTCACGGTTGTGCTATCTCGTAAAAATTTCTGATTTACGGCCGGATATCCTTAGCCGAGTGATGATTATTCTCGTTATTGTTTGAGTAAGTAACCTTCGGTGTTTTAAATTTTTTTAGGAATCACTATGGCTAGGACTAAGAAGCTGAACAAGAGGGCCAGGACTCAGTCATCCCCCACTCGAGTGGAAACCTCTCGTAGTCGCGCCGAGTCGGAGGGGCACCAGTTTTTCGACCCTGAGATCCACAAAATCTTCAATGAGAAGATTCGGCCGCGACCTCTTATCCTGGAGAGGGGATTTACTCCAGCCCCCCAAGACGGGGAACTTCTTATGATGATAGACGAGATGGGGTGGGCCCGATTTGCTGCACCCCCCGAGCCAGCGGTGATATCAATAGTGCAAGAGTTCTATGCCAGCGCGCTATTGAAGCATATTCGAGCAGGCCAGATGTTGCAGCAGTCACACACTCGGACTCAGGTAGATGTCCGAGGTATTATGGTTGATTTTTCCACAGCTGCTATTCGGAGGTTGTTTGGGCTGCCGGTGGTAGATGAGACAGCCTATGACCGAGTTATGACTAGCCTCACGAAGGAGGCTCTGCTCGAGACTATCACGCAGCCCGACTCTGACTGGGAGCAGCGCACACCGGGTTCTTCCACTTCCATTTCAAGAGCTCGCACCTCAGTCGGCTCGGGCGTGCCTGGCTATACTTTATTTGCGCTCGTATCGACCCCACATCTCAGATCCGCACTGTTTTTCTCTCCCGCGCCCGGACACTATATGTTATCACATCCGTGTTGCGATTCGATGTGGCCCCTCTCTTGGTCCGTTCTATATTACAGTGCATTCAGGGAGGGGACAAGACGGGGTTGAAGCACCCCTCTCTTATCTGTGCTCTGTGCCGGCAGTCGGGGCTGACATGGTCAGACGACGAGCCGATGCTTGCTCCCCAGGCCCCGATCGACCACCGCATCATCTCACATTTTGACCAGTGGGGAGGAGCGCCGGCGCACGCTCGGGGGAGAGGATTTCTACTGGATGAGGCCCACGAGGGATCCCCCGAGCCTCTTTTGCTGACACGGGGGCAGGCATATGCCGGACCGCAGCCCGATAGAGAGAGATTTCAGGCGATGTTCGACGGGCTGAGGGAGGATATGATGAGAGAGAGAGAGAGGAGACGAGTAGAGAGAGAGAGGATATGAGAGAGGATATGAGGAGAGAGAGAGATGAGATGAGGAGAGAGAGGGAGAGTATGCTGGCTGCCATGCGAGAGGAGCAGCGGACGGAGCGAGAGAGCGTTATTGCTGCCGTCAGAGCTGAGATGCGAGATCAGGCCCGCCGGGCCAACCGACGAGAGGCGAGGCGTCTGGCAGCGAGGGACGCCTACCATCAGGAGCACCTTGCCGCATGGACGACCCATATCATGCATCCAGACGAGCCATTTATTGCACCCGCTCGGCCAGCCACACCACCCTCCTCACCGGATGATGCCGGCACCAGCTCGTGAGAGGACTGGAGGGGAGTACTTGACCTTCTCATTCTATTGCATATTATATTTTGTCCATTGAGGTCAATGTACGTCCTAAGTTTGGGGGGGGGGGGTTTACTTTCTGTTGCTACATTCATTGATGTACTGATTTTGTTGCACTTTTCATTACTTCGCGTTATTTTTTTTTCGATAGCCTTGCTTGTCTTGATTTTACTCTTATTCGTGAATTTTTCGTCCTTCTATTTGTGTAATACTGATGTTACGACACTGTTTTTCTCTCTGAAGAAACGGTCGAGTTTTAGTCGAGTTGTAGTCAGTGATTTCTGTTTCTGTTTAATATTCATTTAGGTCCGAAATTTTTCTCGTGATTGTAGAGGTCTTGGCGGATAAGAGAGGATACATACGTGTTTTAAAATCACCGTCGATACGTTTGGTTACATTTTTCGGTTAGCTAGTCGTCCAGTCACATAAGTCGTATTGGCATTTAGATCGAGTTTAGAGTCGGTCAGTTTTTCCCAATAGTCGAGATAATATTTGTTCTGTGATGGGAAGTCCAGTAACCGGGGGTATTCACGTGACCCGTTGTTTACTCTCGCGTAAAACGACGACCCTGATTAGACTAGTGATTTAGAAATTTCACATGTGCCGATGATAGGGAGCCTAGTAACCGGGGGTACTCGCGTGACCCGTTGTTTACTCTCGCGTAAAATAGCGACCTTGATTCGGACATGCGGGAATTAGCTATTCGAGTTGTTTCTCCGCTGTGGAGGGGAACTTAGTAACTAGAAGCATCCATGTGCCCCATGAGTGTCTTTTACGTCAAACAGTTTCCCAATACATGAGAATGGAAGTTCCACCCTTGGATTATCCTGATGAATCATCCCGAGATCCGAACCTAGTGGTCAACTCGAATCAATTTCTTGAGCATATATATAAGGGAATACTGTCCGAGGATTATTTTTATGAAACTCGTAAAAATTCTGCCATTAGACTGTAGAACGGGGCGAACTAGCTTGTTTATTTTAACCTTTCATATTGACGGTCGATTTGATTCACGTTTGTTAATCTTTGAGCTGGATTTTCTTCATGAACGAGTAATTAGGACTGAACTTGGTTACTTTGTAGAATCAGTGTTCTAAGTGTTGCTCGCTATTACGATACTCGTATTTTTCAGAGAGAATTTCAGGATAGTATTGATTAGGTTGAGCACTATGAGTCGCACGATTATTCACGACATTCTTCTGTTGAATTTAATTCTTTTTGCTTGAGGACAAGCAAAGGCTTAAGTTTGGGGGTATTTGTTGGGCGTATTTTTATACACTTATTTATCATTATTTTGTATTATTTTGGAGAGTAAATTTGCATAAATGAGCTCTTAATGCCTTAATCTTGTATGTTTGTCAGGAGATTGAAGTCCGGAAGCTAAAACGTGGCGAAACGGGCGAAAACGGAAAATTTTGGCTATGAGCCGCGGCACAAAGCAAGTGGGCCGCGACACAGGAAGGCAACTAGCAAGCACAGAGTAAACGGTACTGCGGCCGCAAAGATACCTGTGAGCCGCAGACGATGAATTAAATGGCGCCTGTGCATCCAAACAAGACCATGTGCCGCGGCACAGATTTAGTGAGCCGCGGCACACTAGGCGGTTTTTGTATGCTCCGCGCGGATTTGGGCCGTTTTGAAGCCAGTTTTCGACCTACTCACACGGACGCGATTTGGAGACTGTGCAGAGCTATAAAGAAGGGTTTAGGACCCGAATAAATCATCTTTGGATCTTTTGATCTTGGAAAATCTTGGAATCAGAGGGGAGACGACAGAAGAGGAAGATAAGCAGAAGACTTCAAGAGCAGAGGGCGGAAGCCAGAAGAACGGAGGAATCCGAGCTCTTCATCTGCGTTTGATTTTAATGCTTTTATTCATTTATTCTGTATTTTCATTTATTAGCATGTCAGGCTAAAACCCTAATCTAGGATTTTGATGAAACCTGCGTTTTGACGGGTTTGCTTGAGATTATCTAATTAATTACCTTTTTGTTGAGTTTTCCCAATTGTGTTTAATGCTTTCAATTATCTGGCCAATAGTTGTATTGTTTTAATCATTCAATTCGAATCGGGAGAGGAGAATTGGTGAGGAATTATTGGTGAGGACCATTTTATTCTGTGAGATAGGAATATACTCATAGGAACTACATGGCATTTTGGAGATTTTATGCTTTTTGCCTATTGACGAACTAATTCACCTAGGGATAGAGTGCGTTATTCGCCTTTGGAAAAATCTATTGACCTCGGGAGAGGCGGTAGAATATATTAGCAATCTTCGCCTTCAATAAATTGGAAAAATTATTAACTTCAGATAATCGAGAGTAAATTCGGATAAACCGAGGTGGATTTAGAATCCTAGACTTATTTATCATTTGATTCTCTTTCTTCAAGCGATCATTTTTACTGTCTAGTCTTTTATTAATTTCTTTTAGTAATTAATTGCAAACCCAACATTCGATTGTTCGAATAAAACTAGAATACATAAAAATCGGTAGTTAGTGATTCAGTCCTCGTGGGAACGATACTCACTCATCACTTTATTACTTGTATACGATAACGTACACTTGCGTTCAACAATTATCGCAACATCAACTCTTGAGGATTGTTGTTCTGTGTAACTGACCCCGTTGGGGGATTTTGTTTTCAGGTCATGGCAAGGAAAAAGCACGGGAATATAACGTTGACAGCGAGGAGTCCCAGTGATACTAGTAGGGGGCCCCAATCCTTTCAGTCATTCCTATTGTTGTCATTTATTTTCCGCTGCAGATTTTCATTTGGTTACTCCGTTTCATTCAGTGTTGTGTATTTTATCTTCATATAAAATATACTAGTATACAGTATTGTCCTGGTGTTTTGTACTTAAGCTCCTCATCGGAGTATTTGGTAATATAATGTGGTTCGGTACTACAATTATATTATTTAATTCATCAGTTTTCATTCGCCTGGTGGGTCCCAGTCAGGGGTCCACGGCACTATAATATCCACCTAGTTGGGGTGTTACAGAGTTGGTATCGGAGCGTGGTTTTGAATACTACCTTCCGAGTCATGTCTCATTTGAAATCATCATCATCGGACTAGTATCATCGGACTTTCGCTTCACATGTGACCTGTGCAAATGCCGAGCCTATCAGACCGAAAGAACTGTAAGACTTCTAACGCCATGGTATAATTTCTGGCAATAATCATTCATTCATAATTCACTAGTTAACAATCCTCAAACATCATTTTCATTTTAATCATGTTGATCATATTAACTCATTAATCACTCAATTCATTTTATTACTCAGTTGTTGATCTTGATGATCATATCATTAATCCTGCTAACTTGTTTAAGATAATCATTTTAAGAATATAATCAGATAATCATGTCACCTCAGTTAATCATTCATGCAATCACTGTATTAGAGCGCGTATGCTCATTTTCATCATTTCATGACGTAAATCATAATACGGTACTCATACGAGATATATAATTATCATGCGACCTTCTTACTTCAGTATGGAGAGAGCTGTCAGGGGACGCACAGGGAGAGGCCGCGGTGCGGACCAAAATCCAGGAAATAATCACTCCACTGCCAGGAAGTCGTACCCAGGACTCAGCTCGATCGGAAGATGTTCGGGTTAATCCACTCACTATTATGCAGGTCATGATGACCCATATGCAATTGCTCAATCATCATTGCGCCACTCTAGCCGAATTAATCGAAAGAAGTCTCCCATGTGAGCCTGTTGCTAAGGAAATTGTTGAGCAACAACCTTCATCTGTCAGCAGGAAATCAACGAAGCGTAATCAGTCCGAAGGTGGTCAGTCTAGCTTCAAGAAACCTCGTGCGAACTCTACTTTTTCTGTGCGGCCTCCTATGGCGCCGAAACCCGCGGAGTCTCAGTCCCGAGCGGCCCGCTCAGCCATCACCTGTTTCAATTGTGGAGAACTGGGTCATGTCAGTACCAAGTGCCCGAGGCAGACTATCACGTGCCATAAATGTGGAATTGCTGGGCATAAGGCCCGTTTTTGCCAAAGAGACTCTAAGAATACTCAGACGGCATTTCAGGCCCCGAAGCAGTCAGCCGTTCAGAATCAAGATACTCAGTCAGCGTCTCTTAAAACAATAGGAGCGATTAAAGGCGGAGCTCATATGTATCAGATGGGAGCATCCGGTTCGGGGGCCGGCAAATCCCGAATTCACGCGATGAAGAGGACCGACGATCCGGTGGCCCGAATGATATCAGGTATACTCACAATTTTATTTCAACTTGTGTGTACCTTTTTTATACTTGTACACCGCATTCATTCATTTTCGAATCGTGTTTGAATAGACTTAACTTGGATAGTCTTATTAATTGTGGGCCTTATATCATTGGTCTACCTGGCGGTAGAAGAATTTTCGAAAATCGTGGGGTTAAGAACTGACCGAATTAAGCTTAATGACCGCGAGTGTTTGGTGGACCTAATCTTGGTGGATTTACCTAAGGACGATGTGATATTGGGTATTAGTGGGATGGATCTTCATGATACCATCCTCAAAGTTCGTCAGCATACGGTCACTATCATTTCCGTCGTTGGAGTCGAGTGTGTATTTCAGGGAGGTGATCCCCGTTGTTCCGGAAGAATCATGAATATGATGAAAGCAGTAAAATTACTCAACCAGGGTTGTTCAATCATTCATTATATCATTGTCATCGATTGACCATTCTAAGGCAATCGAGATGTTCCATCATTCTTTATATCATTGTCATCGATTGACCGTTCTAAGGCAATCGAGATGTTCCATCATTCTATATATCATTGTCATCGATTGGCCGTTCTAAGGCAATCGAGATGTTCAATCATTCATTGTATTATTGTCATTGATTGGCCGTTCTAAGGCAATCGAGGTGTTCAACCATGCGTGGTATCATTGTTATCGTTTGACGATTTACTCCCAAACGAGCTACCTGTTTTACCTTCACCGAGGGATATGGAATTCATGATAGAGTTGGAGCCTGGTACGTCTCCATTATCGAAGGCACCGTACCGGATGGCCCCGACCGAAATGCAGGAATTAAAGGATCAATTAGAGGATTTGACCGAGAAGGGTTATATCTGACCGGGTGCATCCCCGTGGGGAGTACCAGTGTTGTTTGTCAAGAAGAAGGATGTTTCGTTTCGTGTGTATATTAATTATTGGGAGTTGAATAGGGTGACGATCAAGAATAAGTATCCTCTACCCCATTTTGATGATATCTTAGATCAACTTCAGGGAGCTTCAGTATTTTCCAAAATCGACTTAAGATCTGGATATCACCAGTTGCGCATTCGAGAGTCGGATATCGTGAGGGCAGCATTTCAAACACGCTATGGCCATTATGAGTTCGTGGAGTTAATTAATGCACTAATGCACCTGCGGTATTCATGGAGTTAATGAATCGGGTCTTCATCGACTTTTTGGATCAGTTCGTAGTTGTCTTTATTAATGACATTTTAATTTATTCTAGTGACCGGGAGGAGCACGAGCTTCACCTTCATCAGGTTCTCGACGTGTTGAGACGAGAGCAACTCTATGGGAAGTTTTCCAAATGTGAGTTCTGGATGTCTGAAATGACGTTTCTCGGGCATGTAATTTCATCAGACGGAGTTTGTGTCGACCCTCAGAAGACGGAGCTATCCGAGATTGGCAACCTCCGAAGAACGTTAAGGAAATCCGAAGCTTTCTCGAAGTAACCGGTTATTATCGGCGATTTGTGGAAGGATTTTATAAAATCGCTCAATCAATGCCCAACCTTTTGCGAAGGGATGAGAAATAAATGTGGTCCGACGCGTGTCAACAGAGATTTGAGGAACTGAAGAGCCGGTTAATTTCAGCACCTGTCCTTTCTTTACCACAAAGGACGGAAGAATTTGTGGTTTATAGTGATGCGTCCGGACAGGGTCTCAGATGTGTACTCATGCAGAACGGGAAAATGATTGCTTATGCTTCACGGCAATTGAGACCTTACGAGGTTAATTATCCGACCCACGACCTGGAGTTAGCAGCCGTGGTGTTCGCATTGAAGATTTGGCATCATTATATTTATGGCGTTACCTGTCAGATATTCACCGATTATAAGAGTTTAAAATATATATTTACTCAGAAGGAGTTAAATATGCGACAGATGCGGTGATTGGAACTGATCAAAGATTATGATATCGAGATACTTTACCACCCGGGCAAGGCGAACGTCGTCGCCGATGTCTTGAGTCGTAAGTCCATTCAGGAGCAGATGCTTGCTCGATTAACAGTTCAGAAGGAACTTCAACAGGAATTTCTGAGACCCGAGATTGAGGTCTGGTTTCAGCGAGTACAAGGGAAACTTTGTACATTGGAGATTTCATCGCCACTTGAAGAGGCGATCAGGGAGAATCAAGGTTCGGACCCATTTTTGTTACGCATTCGAGAGGATGTGACTCAGGGGAAAGCCCCTGTTTTTGTGGTCCACGAGGATGGACTTTTGCGTTTTAAGAATCGGTTGTGCGTACCGGCAATTGACGAGTTGAAAAACTCGATTTTGAGAGAAGCTCATGCTACCCCTTATTCCGTTCATCCAGGGTCTAGCAAGATGTATAAAGACTTGAAACAAAATTACTGGTGGAGTAATATGAAGCGGGAAGTCGCGGAATTTGTTTCGAGATGTTTGACCTGTCAGCAAGTCAAGATAGAACACCAGCGACCGGCGGGTATGCTGAAACCTCTCCCTATTCCAGAATGGAAGTGGGAAGATATTTCAATGGACTTCATCACGAGTTTACCGACGAGTCATCGTGGCATGAATACAATCTGGGTGATTGTGGATTGCTTAACTAAATCAGCTCATTCCCTTGAGATTAAGGATACATGGGGTCCCGAGAGACTTGCCTAGTTGTTTTTCAAAGAGATAGTGATATTGCACGGCACTCCTAAAATTATCGTTTCCGATCGTGGCGGACGATTCACGTCTCATTTTTGGAAATCAGTTCATCGTGCTATGGGAGCTCAGCTTAATCTCAGTACAACTTTTCATCCTCAGTCCGAAGGACAATCGGAGAGGACTATTCAGACTTTGGAGGATATGTTGAGGGCACGTGTTCTCGATTGAAAAGATGATCGGGAAGCCCAACTACCGTTGATCGAGTTCACGTACAATAATAGTTGGCATGCTTCAATTAGGATGGCACCTTACGAGGCCTTGTACGGCCGTTGTTGTCGATCTCCTTTGTGTGGGATGACTTATCAGAATCAATGGGCACCGAGCCGATATGCTTATAGCCACCCGTGAGGAGGTATCTTTGATCAGGAGTCGTTTGTTGACCGCTCAGAGTCGACAGAAATCATATGCAGATAATCGTCATCGGCCATTAGAGTTCGAGACAGGTGACCATGTTTTAGTCAAGGTATTCTCGAGTCGAGTTATATTCCGTTTCGAGAAGAGGGGAAAGTTGAGTCCGAGATTCATTGAACTATTTGAGATTTTGGATCGAGTAGGCGAGTTAGCTTATCGATTGGCCTTACCTCCGGTGTTGAGCCGAATTCATGATGTTTTTCACGTCTCTCAGTTACGGAAGTTTGTTGCCGACCCGAGTCACATATTTCAATTCGACGAAATCGTGATCGTAGATGATCATTCGTATGAAGAGCGTCCCATACGAGTCTTAGAGCGGCGAATCAAATAGTTGAGGAATAAGGCGATTCCTTTGGTGAAAATTCAGTGGTCTAGACACGGAGTCAAAGAGGCTACTTGGGAAACCGAGGATTGTATGCGGGAGAGTTATCCCAAGTTGTTTGACCCTTATTTTTGGGGACGAAACTCTTTTAAGGGGGGTGTATGTAATACCCGGTTGTAATTCAGTCATTATCATTCAGTAATTTCATTCGGTAATTGTCACTATGTAATTTTTCACTTGTTAATAATCGTTCATCCGTGTTCACTGTTCGGAATAACTTCAAGCTGTGTATCGATATTGTTCATTGTTTCAACCTTACTCGGAAATCGAGAGAAGAGTATTATCTTGATTGTTGTAATTGATTCATTAGTCGATGTTGACGTTGGAATACATGTCATTTCAAATCTCCTCATTGTTCAAATTGTGTTTTTGTTGGGCGAACCCTTGTAATCATTACCTGGAACCACCGTTTTGGGCTTTCCGCACTTCCATTTCATGTTATTGTTTCCCAAATATTGATTCCTATTGCTTTTATTTCCTTTCCGGGTCATTTTTCATCATTTTAGGACCCAAGGGGGTGTGGGCCGTGGCACAAGGGAGTGTGCGCCGCGGCACACACATTTTCCAGTTTTGGCCAAGCAGCCTGTACCGGGGGCCGCGCATCACTGCCGCGGTACACCCGTCCGGGCTGCAGCACACTCGTGTTGCAATTATTGGCCGACCCATCTGTACCGGGGGCCGCGGCTCATGCCGATACGGCCGCGGCACACTGCCGAGTCACTGCCGCGGCACACTCGTCCGGGCCGTGGCACGCTGCACTGCCGGGCATAGCATATTTTGGCCCCGGCCGCGGCACTTCGCCGGCAGACACAGTGCAATCTGCACTATAACTTCGTTTTTTTGAGACAAATCACCCATTTTTACCATTTCTTCCACCTTGTTCCGAGAGAGAGGGCTTGAGGGAGAGATTTTCCATCATCTATCACTTGAGTACTTGGTTTTCTTCATCTCCTTTAGATCGTGAAGCCTGGATAGTCGATCTAACGCATGTTCTTCGGATCAAAGTGCTTGGATCTTCAAGAGGTAATTTCTTCAACATCTTGGATTTCGATTTTGTATTGAGATATGATGTTTTGTATGTTAAGATCATGTTGTATGAAGTGATATACGCATGATTATGGATATGTTTGATTATTCATTGGATTATTGAAGGATTATTCAAGAACACTTTGAATATTGAATTGGATTTGGGGGTTTTCGATTTATTGTTGTTGAAATCACGAATTCGGATATTCATATTAGATTATTGATCGTATTGAAGGTGTTTTGTTGGTTTGAAACACTTCTTGGGGATTTGATATTGGTATTAATGAGGTTTGGTTGTAAACAATCCAAGATTGGCCACAACATGTTCGATATAATGCCCCAATGAACTTGGTTTAGTCGTATCGACGTTTTGAGTTAGTTATACTCATGTTCGATTCGTGTGTTGAACCGGATTATTGGTAATTATGTTATTCAAGGTTGTTCGAGCGACCGACATCTCATTTAGGACGTTGTTCGAGAGAAATCGTATCATCACCGGTGTTAAGGTAAGTTAATTCTTACCCGGTTAAAGGGATATTCATTCCTTTCGTTGTTGTTCATTCATAATCATAATTCATTCATATTGTATTAACCATATCAAGACTTGTCATTGTCAATTAATCACTTCAGTCACAAGGAACGACGGTTCCAATCATTTCATTGAGCTGTTATTCATTTCACTATCATTTCATCTCGGTGAGTCATTATTGATTTCGATGTCGCTTTGTTATCTCGTGGCATTCCGGGTCATACTGGCGTACCGGTTGGTACGTGTAGGATTTTCATGTCAGGCACATTTAAGTCGACATCACGTTACCAAATTTTATAGCGACGCTTTTGCTATAGTTACCATTGTAAAGTTATATTTAACATTTTTTAAAAATATAAAATAGTGTAAATCTGCAACACATATGAATAGTCGTATTATAATAATAAATATCGTACGTGAACGACACTAGCTACATAAAATCTTAATGTCAAATTCAAATAAAAATAATCCAAACAGCAAACATAAGAAAAATCACAAACAACAACATCACTACCCAAGAAGCGAACATCACAAGCAACCTAGCAACATATCTCTAACAACAAACAAGTTAGTTTTTATCTATCTTAATTTTAATTTAAATTCACTAAAATCAAAAATGAAATTTGACATAAGTCTTCACGTCATAGTTTCCTTATCGCATCTTGCACTTCAACATATAATAATAAACAAAAAGGAAAGTTAACGGTATTCAAATATGGAAAGAACGAATAAAAAGATAACAAATGAAAGATTGTTTTAAGAAAGACTTGCCAAATACTTTGGCCAAGCAATGCTACTTCTCATGGCTTTCCATTTGTCCAAATTAATTCTTGATCATCTTTAGTTGGCACCGTAACTTTCACTTCACACCAATCTTCTTCTACTTCTTCATTCCCTACCAACTTTGATAGTTTAAGATTTGAACAGGACTTTTTACAGTATAATTTAAAGTAAAAATGTCCTTAAAAAGTACCTTTACTCCACATGCATCGTATATCATTTATGATTATTTTACCCAGATACTTAGGTAATATCACCTTTTTAACGGAGAAAAATTCATTCCAATAAATTCTAGTCTAGCACAACAATGTATAAACCAAACCAATTACAAGATGCTCAACAACCTACTAGGTACCCCACACTAACCATCACACACAATATTCAAATTAGCAAATAAGATAACATTAGCAAGAAGAACCCATCTGTATTTGCTGAACAAAATGCAAAAGCTGTTTGAGTCTAGATAAGCAGAAATTGCTTCCCAAGTAGTACATAATATGCATACTTAGAGAGAAAAAAGAAAACGGCAAATTCTGAAGTTCCAAAATTACAAAGTGAAGTTTGATTGTGCATTAAGAACAATGTCTGCAGCAATTAGTGCAGGATTACTTTGAAAACCTGTTCTCCACACTAAGAATGGTGTTAAAAATCACCCCTAATAAATAACAGAACAATAGCGTTCTAAGTAACTTTAGATAAAAGTTCCCACAAACTGATCCTCTGTTCACCAATGTTAAAAGCATATACAGCTACTAAACTGAACATACGTAAAACTGGTGGTTATTAAAAAATTTTATGAATATAAAGAATGATTTCTGAACAGTGTTTGCTTATTAATGGGGTATGAGACTAACCAAACTTCAAAAGGACCTTTTTTGTAGTTTGAAACTTTTCTTGGTTTTCTTTGCATGTACCACAAAATATCGAGTGGTTTTTATAATTATACCTTATATTTACTTAAGTATATAAACTCTCATTTGTTTCAGGAGAAAGTAAAAGACTGTAAATAGAGTCAATCAATTGCATTCATAACATTGATAGAGGGGCCTTTATATAGGCATTACAATGAGAGTCCTTCCATACATAGGATTCCTAGATAAGGTAAGACATCTAATAGTATCTTACTACCTCTAGAAGGATCTAGAACCTTCCATCTATGTATCTACAACCAATATTAGGTAAGACACATCACGGGAATAATAATTCCCGGAACACTCCCCCTGTGTCGAGCACTAATACAACAATGGTGCAGAAGTTGTTGCCTTCGTAAAAACCTATTCCAAGCCAAAACAAAACCCCATGGGAAAAATAAAGGCTTGATGAGGAAAAGATTGCAACGCACCAAAATGTCATGTATACTCCCCCTGATGTATACATAATGACTCACCCTGATGAGTACCTCAAATCATAGGAGTCAGATGCCAAGTTGCCCTCACAACTATACCAAGGAAAAACTCAGTGGGAAAAATACCTCTTGGTCTAAGTTGAACAGAAGTACAACGCATCATTGTATGGATGTTCTCATAGGTCGCCTCGTTAAAAACCTTACCAAGTGAAAACCCAATGGGAAAAAACAAACCTTGGTCTAAGGACAAAAATAGCGCGACACATCCAAAGTGCAGAGTCACTAAAGACTTATCAAGTTTTCCAAAGTCTTGACCTCCATGCACCAAATCAGTCATAACTTCTTCGATTCAATAGGTATCAATGAAACTGTAAGAACTTATGAAAACTAGACACCCATAGCTTTTCATTCACATACAGTACGTAACCTAGATCGACCTGAGCAGATCACAAAGCTCTATCGAAGTTGACTCAGCAAATTACCAGACATATCCTGTCCTACTTTGCAACAACAGTCACATGTCACTCAACATGATGGATGTGATCAAATGGTTGGTTTCCTTGGAAAGTAGACACAAACCTTTCCAATGACACCAATTTCACCATTTTCCATCAAGTGAGCTGCCCTGTAGGTCATATGGGAGATAGACCAACACATTCTGGGCAGATTCGGGTATCATTTTTCAAGTGTCCTTTTTATCGAGATAGGGCGAGCTTCAAGCTTATTGTCAATCACAGACATTGCATGAACGCATCCTAGGCCATCATCACAATGGCTTTACCGGATTATTACGAATGAGTACATCGAGTCAAACATGAGTACATAATACCGTACTTTTCAAGATTGTATCATCACTTAAGTGAGCCAAGTCTTATGATGACTTCGACTAATCATTGGGAATCATATAGGCATTACTTTATCGTCTCTTAGGGAAACCGTCCCTTAGATTGACTTAAACCGATTGATGACTATGCATCATCAAGTGTCCCCAAGATCCTTTCATTCTTAATTTTGGATTTAGCGGAATCTCTTAGTCTCGCAAGAGTACATCACTATAAACCCTTAGTTTTACACGCAAAAGCTTCATATCTCTTCCAAATCAAGTATATACTTAGTATGCGTTCCGGACAATCACTTGTCAATGCGCTCCGTGGTCAGGAGCCACTTGATTTGAGTCTGATCCACCACGAGATCCTTTTATCACTTAACTTAGTTCCCCACTAAGATAAGATTTAACCACAAGCTACATGTCAGTTTTTGGGAAACTATCTAACTGAAAAGATAGTGGATGCTATAACATCCATTATGATAGCACAACTAAGTTTTGTGTCATCGTAGTCGATTCCAGTGCGTTCATGAGAAACCTCGCGCCATGAGGTGAGTTTAACTCCTTCTCTCACTCGCTTTGACAAAGTATACGGATAGATCTTATCTTTGGAGTGTCGGTACCACTTTAACAAAGGGCTATCACCTTGTTTATACTGGAGTCGCATATATTTCCATTTTAGGCCAAGGCTACAACGTTGTAGATTTTCAACGAAGTATGGTTCGATTAAACTCACATTCCACATCCTCATGTACCGGCTTTATTCATAGAGTACTCTTTATTGATTGGCATTCATTGAGGCATCCCCCAATGATGACTATAATCCAGAATCACATGAGACGGATGAGTTCATTTGATCATATGATCAAGTTTCATGTACCAAGCTCGCATACATTCTTAGCGAGAGTATTTATCGAACCAAGTGGCATCCCAATACTCTATGAGATCCATGGCCTAGTAACACCATCTACCACAATTTGTGATGTTACCATATCACCATTTATAGGTGACGAACGTCCATGACCGGACACAATCCTTGCAGAAATGTTTGCAGCATGTATTTAATCTCGTCACTTTAGGGAACTTGGTGAGGCACAGTAGGGACAAACTACGACAATTCCAAGTCGTTCTACTCGAACATGATCGTTCGCATCTCCCCCTAACGACGGGAAGACTGGCTCATCAAAGTGACTTACGAGATCGTCTGCCAAGGTATTTTTAAGCGGACTATGAGTGAAAGCGCATGTCATATTCATCATTTATAACCCGTCATAATGCGTTGTGGTGACGCACTTTGGCACATGAACATGTGGACGATAAAGGTTTTCCGTGTTAACACAATCCAGTTAACAAAATGCATACTGTTACACTCGTAACTAAGCATTTGAATGATGATAGGTATAGGTGAATATGACATGTTGACCTATGCTACATAGCCGTAGCTACTGGTCTTGAGAATTCAACAAAACCGCCACCATGCACCACCGGGATCGAACATGAAGAAACGATTGAACCGATGATAGGCCGTTGGTTTTATCGAACCTCTAGTGCTTTCTTGAAGAGTTCACTCCCTTCACCAGCCCCAAACACCTCAAAATTTCATGAGCATGTATAAACGGGTGTTTAAGATTCCAAAACCATCAACCTTGTGGTCAAAAACCGATCGAAATGACATCGAACTAGTCGTTAGGACGGTTGGTAGTATGTGAAAACTTCATTGAGTGGTTCACCTCCTTCCAAGTCTCCAAATGGCACCAAAATTTGTGAGAAGGTAGCCTTGGATGTTAGGAAGTACTTGTTAAAATTTCACTTTAAGACTTGGTCTAAAAAGTGGGTGAACCAACCTTTACAATGACTGGTCCGAAAGTTGGACAACCATAACTCAGGTTTCATCAACTTATCAATCATTGTCAAAGGAACAACATAATATATAAATATTATCACTTGAGTACGACCATTTGTGAACACCATCATAGCATCATAAGCCACCCAGGCTAATACTTATGATCATGTATGTATAAGGACTCGGTGAAAAGGGAGGACTCAGGACCATGCTTATACGAGTCGCTACATTATCCTCTTTAGCATAGGAGGGTGTCATCTACTATTCGTGCCAAAGAATAGGGTTAAGTCAATGAACATGGCGAAGAAGGATCATTGGGGGGGTCTTTGGCGTCAAACATGTTTATTAAAACAAGACGCAGATGACATAAATATCATCATCGGTCATGAGCCCTGCTCATGACTCCACCAACGTACTTTGGTGTCTTTGATCCAACTGGTTTCTTTGTTCAAAGAAAATGATGTCCATGACAATACCGTGATATATGGATCATCAAATTGTCCAAATTCCGGACTATTAAAGCCTAAATGTGTCAATGTCCCAATACATCTTCTGGTCACACAAACCGATGCAAGCCGGACCATATTGACTCATGAATATTTTTCTTTTCACATATCCAATACAAGTGATGCATAATATTTTATTCTCACAAATCACAATGAGATGCTATGAGTGATATACTTTGGCATATTTATCATCAAGTCATAACATGGTTCAATTGTTACGGAACATATGTGACTAGAATACGCCATTCGGCATTCAACAACTTGAGCATTATACCACTCATTGATTGTGATGACCTAGTCATCATAGTCACAATGGATTTATAAACCGAAATCCAAAAATATCGTGTTCCTTGAAAATAGCTGAATACGCACTCAATTTCGCTTACAAAATTTTACAAATATGAGCATAGCGAACACTCTAACGACATAGAGATTTTATACCAGATACGATCAAAATGATCTATCATATTGAGTGCATAACATGACAAGGTTATATGCCTAAGGGTCAAAATTACGACACAAGCATGGTGTAACACTACCATGCACACGCTCGACCTTCTTATAAGGGTGCGTATATTGGGCTTCACCAAGGAAACTGTTTTTCAACATTTGAAAGATGATAGTTTAGCATATAACGCATACCAAAAACTGCATCATCTATGGCAAATTCGGCCAAAAAGAGGTTGAAAAACATGTGTCATAAGACCACTTGCAAATTTAAGATGGGAACCAAGTTGGTTGGGACAAAAGTTAGCACAATCGCTGGAAATAAGATTCCGCGCAGCTTGACCTTTGTTCACTAAAACAGCGATAACTCCCTTGTTAGGAAGGCTATGGACGAACGGTCAGATGTTCCAGAAACTAGACTTCCGTATCTTTCAATCCATATATTGTGCACCACACGGATCATTAAACTTAGATCACATTGCATGTTTTAATTGGCTGTTTAGTATTTCCCAAGTTTAGTGAGAAAACAAGGTTGAGACCATATTCAATGGCATAAGTGTTGATGCAAAAATATGGCAATGACAGCCATATGTGCATTTAAACGCAGCAGGGTGTTCGATTTCTTTTCTCAACTAATGATCCTTTCGGTAACTCCAACTTGGTAGACTTGCAGAGAAAGTAGGAATGTCGGTACAGCTAAGGCTGTTTAAAAACCACTTATTCCGTTTGAACTTTCAAAGCATAAACAAATACCAAGGAGGATGCGCCTAGTCATGATCAAAAGTGTAAAAATCCACCAAAGTGCATCAAATCAACCAAATATTTTAATTCTCAATTTGCAAGTATACGTCATAATAGCCATGTTATGTGGATGCAACACGGTGCATTAAAACTAAGCATTTTGAACCATGAGACATAATGAATATACCATAACCAACTCGTCTTGACCATCCAATTAGATCGACTAAACATAGTCAAATGTATAAGGCACATGCCTTTACAAATACTCGGAAAAATATTCGGACCGATAGTCACACGAACTATAATCGAGGTCAACGAATTCATGTATTTACCGCAATATGCCATTGCTTTACATGTTAAAATTCATGAGAAGTACTCTTACATTCTTTCATATATCTTATTGCAAGAAGACGGTGCATGACTACACCCACATGCAATATTTTATTTTAATAGGATGAAAGATGGAGTTTTCCAGGTATGGGATTGGGTCAAGACCAACGTGGTGGTCGCTCAATTCAACGTGACAAGTCCGTCACAAATCGATTTTAACCACGACATATCCGTCGCAATCGATGTTTGTCCCATTTGTACGTCACAATTCCGTGACTAATCATGAACAAGTCATAACTTTACCGTTCCCGACAATGTTCATTTTTTCATTTTTTTTCAATTGTTGGTTTAAAATCGACAAAACAGCGACGTCAAATCGCACCCGAAACGTGGTGTATGTAACAACCACAAATATCGACTTTCAACAATTATCCGTGACTCCTCCAGGACCGTCACACAGTTTACTTCGACATATGAGAGTGATACCACCTCTCATAGTCTCATCCACCACAAAGTAGCGTGGGAGATAAATAACCGAAATACCCAATTCCCCAAAAAAAATTCCCAAAAGAGAGGAATTGAAAAACGGGAACTTTAATAAAGTCTTACGGGTACTTGGTTTCATATATGCTTTGATCCTTGAACGGGATATTCTTTCCATATGAGCAACATATTTCCATGGGTACTCCGTTCTATATTTACTTTGATCCTTGAACGGGATAAATATGGCTTTTTCTCCATAGCGTCCACATCATCATGAGTGACGTATTTTTCTATATACACGTAAAACATAAACATGTAAGATTCATAAGTGTACAAATCAATGAACAAATTAATCATTAATTAGGAAAATTGAGAGTTGAGAAACGCCCGAAAAGGGCTACTGGGCTCGATAATCGGCCGAAAAAGGACTCGAGCGCGGCGATACAGCAGCTCGGTATTGGATGAGGTCGGATCTCCAAATTTCCTCGTAAAAATCTGCTTCTGTTCGGCGGCAGATTGAGTAATCAATATTACTCAGAATCTGATCTCCACCGTTGAGTATACGGATATTTGTGTTGGGAAGTTGATGTCAACATTTCACACTGGTCCGACGGTTAACGAATCGGGAAACATATTTTTAGTACGACTGCGCTGTGCAGAAAATTTACGCGCGGAAATTTTCTCTTTTTTTTTGTGTAAAGATATGCTTCTGTTCGCATACAGTTTTGTCGATAATACTGTTCTGAATCAGATCTCCACCGTTGGACTTGTAGTTCTAACTTCGTTAGTCGGACTAAAAAAAATTAATTGAAAGCTGTCGGGTCGGGCCAGCAACTGGGTCGGGTCAGCACTGACCGCACTTGGTCGGGTCAGCACTTGGTTGGGTCAGCACTTGGTCGGGCTGGACAGGCGGGCCGCGGTGAAAGGAGGAGATCGGAGGTGTGAGGATCTGATGGGGAACTGTAGATTTGGATTGGACTGCTGTGCACAGCGGATCGCGGTTGGAATTTAAAGCGATCGGGACTGGATCTGGTCGCGGGAGATGAAGGTCCGCGCACCGGGATCGGGTTGCAAGTAGCAAGGGGCCGGGCAGCGGGATCAGGTGCAGGCGGCGGAGGGGATCCGAACAGTGGGATCGGGTGCCGATGGCAAGGTGATGCTGGCGAGATCGGGTTGGCGGTGGTCCGCAGCTGGTTCTCCGGCGGCGGCGATCGGGATTTAGGGTTTGCAGGAAAATCTGATTTTTTTTCTTGCTCAGTTGGGATGCTACGTGCTGATAACGTGTTTCAGGAGAAAGTAAAAGACTGTAAATAGAGTCAATCAATTGCATTCATAACATTGATAGAGGGGCCTTTATATATGCATTACAATGAGAGTCCTTCCATACATAGGATTCCTAGATAAGGTAAGACATCTAATAGGATCTTACTACCTCTAGAAGGATCTAGAACCTTCCATCTATGTATCTACAACCAGTATTAGGTAAGACACATCACGGGAATAATAATTCCCGGAACATCATTTACTTTTTTAGAAAACAAAAATACTCTACATACAAAACAGCATAAGGAAGACGAAGTGAAAATTTACAATCTGCATCTATGATACAAGATTCCCTTAAAAAATGACAACTATTTTAAGTATAATAATCTGCGGATTAAATAATATTAGTAGCAGTTTCAATAACTCAATATTACAACTCATGACAAAATACACTACATTTTTATCTAAACCAAAAACATTCATAAAGCCATGTTATTATCTTGCCACAAGAAATTTTTTGTCGTACCATATTTTTATCTCCATGCGTTTTGCTGCAGGGTTCTTGAGAACAGAACCGGAGCCTTTAATATGTGCACATGCTTGAGGTTTAGGTTGATAATGGCTATTATGAGCCTCCAAAAGGTTAAGTGGTGTCAGATTCTATTTCAACATCTTCATGAGGAGGCCGAGAAGCCTGAGACAACCAAAAAGTGTAACACCACCAAGATATTTAGGGCCTATTACAGTGCCGTGGACCCCTACGTGGGATCCACCAGGCTAAATAAACAATACCGTCCATCTAACCATCTCGGTTAGTGAGAAACACACAACACCACAACAATAACTAAATGAAATCACCCGGTACAACCGGTAAAGCAGACTTCACCACAAACACAAAATACGATTTAATATACAAACCATAACTCAAATTAAAATGAATAAGTACTCACGAGTACTATCTATAAGTTCACAAGTTTGGAAATGAACATGTCAAAATGGACAACGGAAATAAAGGTACTCAATTGCACATGTCAATAACCCCAGCCAGCATCCTCGTACTGCTCCAGTGCTCGCTCGTCCGACTGAACATAACATGAAATTCATAACACGAATTTCCCCAAAAATGGGTCCCCAAAGGGGTTAGCAATTACGCTTGTACAAGTAATCAAGGCAAATCATCCGCTTACACATTTCATAGTACGTGCATCAAGACATTTTAAAATCCAAAACTAGACATGTCTTTTCCGGAAAACAAATAGTCAATAATCAATTTGCCTAGGACCGGGGCGAAACCACTGGTCCCATTCGAGGCCTCTAAGGACCCTCCCGAACTGGCCATAATCATAAAACAAATCACGCACAGGCATCGCCTAGAACCGTGGCGAAACCATTGATCCCATTCGAGGCTTTTAGGGACCCTCCCGAACTGGCTAGCGAACAAGCTCGTGAATCCGGAGTGAAGTCACGGATTCCCCCAAGGCCTCTTTAGCCCCTCCCGGAGTGAGCAAAGGACACACATATACATCACCATTTCATGTTAAGCATAAAGGTTTCCAAGAATACTTGCCTTGAGTAATTAACGACGAAACGGACGGAATGGAGAACAACCCCGATCGCTAGGAACCGACAAACCCGAACCAAACGATTCGAAGAATACAATCACAACCATTTCTAAATGGTTACAGAAATGGAATACACTCGGAAACCCACCTACGATTCATGTAAATTCGTACAAAACAACAACGAGGGCGGACTGCAACTGAACCCTCTCGATTTCACAAATACCACGAAATTTACCATGAACTCGTAGGGAAAATATGAATACAACAAAGATTAATCATATGCATCATGGATTAATCAACAATACGGAACAAATCGGACAATAACTCCAAAACCCCTAATTTCCCAAAAGTAGGGTTCTAAGAATTTACCTCGGATCGAAGACGAAGAACTTGCGTAGATGTTGTTAATAAACACCAAAAACTCAAGAAAGATGATGGCTTGAAGTTACAAGGCTTAAAATCGCCTGGAAATCGCTCGGAAATTGTCTAGGATCGGAGAGGGGGAAGGAAAAATGAAAATGGCCGAAATCGGTCAACTCCTGGGTATTTAAACCCAGGCCAGGTTACGTACGTTAGCCTTGGACAGCTAACGTACGTTAGCTTCTTAACGTACGTAAGCCTTCCAGACTTACGTACGTAATGCATCGGCAGAACCTACTGCCAGATTTCCTGAACACCATTACATACGTAACAGCAATGTAGTTAACGTATGTAATATCCATCTAGGACAGCGGTGACAAGCCACTTGAAGCAGGCAAGAAATGAACCGGAAATCAAAACGCGATGATTACCAAAACAAGATGATACGACAACAAAGAGTTTGAGACGATGAATCTTAGTGATAAAAGAAAACACAATTCCAACTATCCAAGGGTTCGGAAAACAAAAACGATAGTAATTACCCCATAACTTTAGGAAATTACCAAACGGTCCAAAACATCCAAAATACACGATACACGGTCGAAAAACCAAACAAAAACTCACAACATGCATAATAGCATAAGACGGATTTACATCAACTCCGAAACGGCGACTCCAAACAACGATTTCGGGAATCGAACCAAATAGCGACGGAAAAGACAATAATCGCGGAATTGAGTAAAACAAGTCCGAAACAAGCTCGGATGAGGAAAAGTCCAGTATTAAATATTCTCGAAATATTCATACGGTTACAAGCGAGTCACTAAAAACAAAAAAACACCAAAAATGAAAATACCGGGAAGAAGAAAAATGCGGATATTTCATTCTCCCCCTCTCAAAACAAGTTCCGTCCCAAAACTTAAGAAACAAACAACTCGGGGTACCTAGCAAGCATGTTATCCTCGGTTTACCAAGTTGCCTCCTCGACACCATGTCTCGACCACTGCACCTTGACCAACAGAATGGTCTTATGCCTCAGTCGCTCCTCACTGTGTTCTAAAATCTTCAAGGGACGCTCCTCAAAGGTAATATCCTCAGCGATATCGATCTCACCATAGTCGATGACATGACTAGGATCTGGAACATATTTCCTCAGCTGGGAAACATGGAAAATGCTATGGACGTGGCTCAAAGCCAGAAGCAATGCCAAACGGTATTCCAACTCGCCGACCCTCTCTAAAATCTCAAAGGGCCCAATAAATCTCGGACTCAACTTTCCCTTGTTCCCGAAGTGGAAAACTCCCCTCGTTGGTGACATCTTTAGCAAAACGTGGTCTCCTGCCTCAAATTCCAAAGGTCGATGACGAACGTCAGCATAAGATTTCTGTCGACTCTGAGCAATCAACATACTCTCCCGAATCAATTCCACCTTCTTCCTCGTCTCCAAGGCGATATCCGGTTCGGTCCCGACTATTCGGAAGCCTTGTTCCAACAAATCAGCAACCGACATCGCCGCCCATAAAGCGCCTCATACGGTGCCATCCGAATCGATGCGTGCCAACTATTATTATATGTGAACAGGATCAATGGCAAATGCTCCTCCCAATCACTGCTCCAATCGAGAGCACATGCACGCAACATATCCTCAAATGTCTGGATAGTACGCTCCGACTGCCCATCCGTCTGAGGATGAAAAGAAGTACTCAGACGCAACCGAGTACCCAACGCCTTATGTACCGCTTGCCAAAATTGCGATACAAAATGGCCATCACGATCCGAAACAATAGACATCGGAGTACCGTGAAGCCTCACAATCTGCGCAATAAATATACGAGCTAGCTTTTCCAGACCCCAAGTATCTTTGATGCCCAGAAAGTGTGCCGACTTGGTCAGACGATCCACAATCACCCAAACCATATTCATACCAGACTTCGATCTCGGCAAGCTCATGATGAAGTCTATCGAAATATCTTCCCATTTCCATTCTGGGACGGGAAGCGACTGCAACAACCTGACAGGTTACTGATGCTAGATTTTGACCTGCTGACAAGTCAAACATATCCTACAAATTGTGCAACCTCCTCATTCATATCATTCCGCCAAAAGTTCCTCCTTAAGCCATTGTACATCTTACTCGAACCAGGATGAATCTAGTAAGGCGTAGCATGGGCCTCACGCAAAATATTTACCTCAATTCCAAGTCGTTCGGTACACAAATCCGACTCTAGAATCTCAACACACCATCCTCGTGAATCACAAACCTAGGAGACTTCCCATTAAGAACATTCTCTCGAATTTGAGTATTCATCGGATCCTCCAACTAATTCAGTTTAACTTCATCGATCAGTGACGACGAAATCTCCAAAGCACAAAGTTGCCCGATGGCTCCTAGAAATAAAATCTTAACACCCAAATCGATCAAATCACGTTGAACCTCATATTGAGACGTAAGTATCTCAAGTGTCCGCAACGTAACCTGTTTCGGACTCAACGCATCTGCCACGACGTTCGCCATGCTCGGATGATAAAGGATTTCGAGGTCATAATCCTTAATCAACTCCAACCACCTCCTCTGCCTCATATTCAACTCTCGCTGAGCAAATATGTACTTCAGACTTGTATGATCGGTAAAATCTGATATACAGAGCCAAAAAGATAGTGACGCCAAACCTTGAGTGCAAAAACAACTGTCGCTAACTCTAGATCGTGAGTAGGGTAGTTGAGATCATACGGCCTCAACTGTCTCGACACCATAAGCAATGGTCTTGTCGTGCTGCATCAGTACAAACCCAAGACCCTGACCCGAAGCATCACTATAAACTGCAAAACCCTCGTTGCCACACGGCAATGCTAGAATCGGGGCTGAAGTCAAACGCCTCTTCAACTCCTCAAAACTCGACTGTCTTTCGTCATTCCAAACGAACTTCTCAGATTTCTAAAGCAAATGTGTAAGTAGCCGAGCCAGTTTCGAGAACCCCTCAACGAACCTACGATAGTAGCCAGCCAAACCCAAGAAACTACGGACCTCCTTCACATTCTTAGGCGGTGCCCAATCCAGCACTGCCTCAATATTCTGTGGATCCACGCGGACTCACTCGGATGAAATCACGTGACCCAGAAACATCACTTCCTTCAGCCAGATCTCACATTTCGAGAACTTCGCATAGAGTCGCTCGGTCCTCAAAATGTCTAACATCACACGCAGATGATGCGCATGTTCATCCTTATTCTTCGAATTGATAAGGATATCGTCAATGAAGACGACGACACACTTATCCAAATACTCGATGAAAACCTTGTTCATCAATTGCATGAACACTACCGGTGCGTTAGTTAGCACGAAAGGCATAACCACAAACTCATAATGTCCGTATCTCAACCGAAAAGTTGTTTTCAGGACATTGGACTCCTTCACCCGAAGCTAATAGTACCTCGATCTCAAGTCGATCTTCGAGAATACCGCATCTTCGTGCAACTGGTCAAACAAGTCATCAATCCTTGGCAAGGGATAGTTTTTCTTGATGGTCACCTTGTTCAACTTGTGATAGTCGATACATAAATGTAGTGAACCATCCTTCTCCCGCACAAACAGAATCGGTGCGCCGCAAGGCGAAGCGCTTGGTCAAAAATACCCCGACTCAAGAAGCTCACTCAACTGCTTCTTCAACTTTTCCATATCTGAAGGTGCCATACGATACGGCCCTTTTGAAATCGGAGCCGCACCGGGCTCTAACTCGATAGCAAACTCAACCTCACGGTCCGGTGGCGACCCCGGTAACTCGTCAGGAAAGACATCAGGGAACTCACTAATGACTCGAATCGATGAAAACTCGACCCCACCATCCTCCGCCTTCAAGGAGTAGCACCAATAACCAGTACACCCCTTCCGCAGGAGTCTCATCGCCTTCAAGGCGTTAATTACGAACTTCTGGTTTCCCCTCTTTCGCCCCACAAAGGAGTGCTCAGTGTCGTCCTTAGCTAACATGGTGATGATTCTCGTGTGGTAGTTCATGATCGCACCATGCTGCTCGAGCCAATCATCCCCGAGAATCAAATCCTCACCCTCAATATTCACAACAATAAGATTAGAGAGCTAAGTCCTCTCACAAATAACCACAGAACAGTCTTGGATCTCCCGATCACAAACGATCATATCACCGCTAGGAAGTTTAATGATGAAAGGATCGCAAGACAACAAACAGTCAAGACTCAGACGGCATGCACACTCCAGAGAGATAAATGAATGTGTAGCACCAAAATCGAAAAGCACACTGACAGGATGAGAATTAATATGAACGGTACCTGTAGCCACGGTAGCCGCTGGATCATCGGCCCTCCTCATCTCATAAACACGCGGATGAGCGAAGCCGACACTGGAAGCTCCCCCTCTAGTGGGCTGGCCCCGACCTCTCCCTCGGATAGCACTCTGCGGAGGCGGCGGACCAAACAACCCCTGGTTCACACTCGGCTCCTTAGGCGCTGGAAAAGAAGCATGGGCACCAAGAGTCTGCCCTAAACGCTCATGAAAATAAGTCTTGTGGCCCGACTAACCCCAAGTATGACAAGTCAACGGCGGACGAGGACACTCCCGGTTCCTATGGCCCGACTTGCCATAGTTAAAACATCTGACATCACGAGTGGAGGCACTAGCAGTACCTCGAAAGCCCCTAGAAGAACGAGCCAAACCACCCGTAGGAAAATTAGCATACTGAGACTTCTGCTGAACTCTGCCCTTTTGACCAGAAAAGTTACCGATGGATTTCCGTTTCTTACTTTCTCGAGCTGCCTCACTGGCCGTCAAGGACATATCATAAGCAAGAGCTCTACTCTGATAGTCCTTTAAGGTGCTGCAGGCGAATCCAGACATGTAATCACAAATCCTCGGTTTCATTTGCCTCGATAAGTGACAAATCTTGTCATCCTACTCCTTAACTTGGGCCTTCACGTAGCCCAATTCCCGATTGAAATCTACAATGACCTGAGAAACTGGAATATCTCGAGGCTGAGCATCATAAAAAACATGAATCTGTGCCTGATGAACCGGGCAACAGTACTCCACTTCCATAAGGTCTCTGAACTCGGACCAAGAAGAAACATGATCCTGAGGCCCGACAGCCTCCCACCAATCAGCAGCGTCCCCAGTGAGAAAATACTGGGCGATTGGGACCTTGCGATCCTTAGGACAGTTCGTGGCAGTAAAGACCTTGGACATCTCTTTGATCCACCTCTCCCAGCCAATCGGTTCTGAAGCCCCAGAAAACTGAGAAGGATGGATCTTGGTGACATCCTGAAGCCAACGATCCACCCCGGCCCGAGCAGCATGAGCCGGAGTTGGGTTTTGAACCGCCTGGGCTATCACAGCCATTTAGTTCACCATCTGTTGCATTACAGTTCCAACACCAAGGTCGGCGCCATCTTGAGTAGCAGTATGGCTCTGACGCCCATTAGTACTGCCGGCTCCAAAAGAGTGTGACGTGGCAGCCCCACTGGCTGCCCCACGTCCCCGGCCGCATCCACGACCACGACCACGACCTCGACCTCTTCTAGCATCCATACTGGTGAGAAAAGGTAGCAAAAGCAACTCGATGATAAGTACGAGAGAAAACAATCACAATTCAAGAATCGAAAGTACGATACAAGAAAGCAAAAGAATTGAGTAAGAAAAACTTACAAACACTGGGAGTACCGAGATGCTGGCGGCGTGATGATGATGTACAAAAATAAAACACAACTAGACACAATTAACCGACAAGCCTAGGTATCCATAAACCTAGTGCGCTTTGATACCATTTTCTGTAACACCTCCAAGATATTCAGGGCATATTACAGCGCCATGGACAACTACGTGGGAACCACCAGGCTAAATAAACAATACCGCTCGTCTAACCATCTCGGATAGCGAGAAACAAATAACACCACAAAAATAACTAAATGAAATCACCTGGTACAACCGGTAAACCAGACTTCACCACAAACACAAAATACGATTTAGTATACAAACCATAACTCAAATTAAAATGCCTAAGTACTCGCGAGTACTATCTATAAGTTCAAAAGTTTGGAAATGAACACGTCAAAATGGACAACGGAAATAAAGGGACTCAATTGCACATGTCAACAACCCCGGACAACATTCTCGTACTGCTCCATTTCTCGCTCGTCCGGCTGAACATATCCTGAAATTCATAACACGAATTTCCCCAAAAACGGGTCCCCAAAGGGGTTAGCAATTACGCTAGCACAAGTAATCAAGGCAAACCATTTGCTTACACATTTCATAGTATATGCATCAAGTCATTTTAAAATCGAAAACTAGACATGTCTTTTCCGGAAAACGAACAGTCAATAATCAATTTGCCTAGGACCCGGGCGAAACCACTGGTCCCATTGAGGCCTCTAAGGACCCTCCCGAACTGGCCATAATCATAAAACAAATCACGCACAGGCATCACCTAGGACCAGGGCGAAACCACTGATCCCATTCGAGGCCTCTAAGGACCCTCCCGAACTGGTTTGCGAACAAGCTTGTGAATCCAGAGTGAAGTCACATATTCCCCCGAGGCCTCGTCAGACTCTCCCAGAGTGAGCAAAGCACACACATATACATCACCATTTCATGTTAAGCATAAAGGTTTCCAAGAATGCTTGCCTTGAGTAATTAACGACGAAACGGATGGAACGGAGAACAACCACGATCACTAGGAACTGACAAACCCAAACCTAGTAATTAGAAGAATATAAATTCACCTACAATTCATGTAAATTCGTACAAAACAACAACGAGGGTAGATCGCAACTGAACCCTCTCGATTTCACAAATACCACGAAATTTACCATGAACTCATAGGGAAAACATGAATACCACCAAGATTAATCATATGCATCATGGATTAATCAATAATACGGAACAAATCGGACAATAACTCCAAAACACCCAATTTCCCAAAAGTAGGGTTCTACGAGTTTACCTAGGATCGGAGACGAAGAACACACGTAGATGTTGTTAATAAACACCAAAAACTAAAGAAAGATGATGGCTTGAAGTTACAAGGCTTCAAATCGCCTGGAAATCCCTCGGAAATTGTCTAGGATCGGAGAGGGGGAAGGAAAAATGAAAATGGCTGAAATCAGTCAACTCATGGGTATTTAAACCCAGGCTAGATTACGTATGTTAGCCCTGGACAGCTAATGTACGTTAGCTTCTTAACGTACGTAAGCCTTCCAAACTTACGTACGTAATGCATCGGCAAAACCTACTGCCCGATTTCCTGAACACCATTACGTATGTAACAGCAACGTAATTAACATATGTAATGTCCATCCAAGACAGGGCTAACAAGCCGCTAGAAGTAGGCAAGAAATGAACCGGAAATCAAAACGCGACGATTACCAAAACAAGAAGATACGAAAACATAGAGTTCGAGATGACGAATCTTATTGCTAAAAGAAAACACGATTCCGACTACCCAAGGGTTTGGAAAACGACAATGATAGTAATTACCCCATAACTTTGGGATATTATCAAACGGCCCAAAACATCCGAAATACATGATACACAGTCGAAACACCAAACAAAAGCTCACAACATGCATAATAACATAAGACGAATTTACGGCAACCCCGAAACAGCAGCTCCGAACAACGATTTTGGGAATCGAACCAAATAGCGACGGAAAAGATAATAACTACGGAATTGAGTAAGACTGTTTTGGTTATTCATTAATGAGGATGATTGATCGGTTTCGTGATGATTCTGGATATTGTGGTTGAACTTTTGATTGTGACCGGATTGCAAGTTTCGAGGACGAAACTTATTTTAAGTGGGGTAGAATGTAATATCCTGAAATTCTACTATGATTGTTTAATGTTATTTTATCCGAACTATATTGTACAGTGTGGAATCTGTACAGTATGGATAAAATAATTGAAGGACTGAAACTTCTGTATTGGTATAATTGTCGTAGTTGGTCGACAATTGCATTTGAGGATATAGTGTGTCGTGTATATGTAATCCGTATGTCTAGATGGTGGGCAAGAACAGTTGGAATTGGATGAGTATAGCCTGATTAACGTACGATAAAGTAAGGACTTAGTGTACGCTAATGCACAAGGCTTACGTATGTTAAGATGGATAGTTAATGTATGTAAGGTGCACACCTCTTATGTACGTTAAGTGGATTTAACGTACGTAAAGTTCATATCAGGCAGGATCCGGATATGAACGACGGGTGGGGCCGATGTCGGCAACTTTTGGCGCAGAACGTGGATGGGCGAGTCAACGCCGAGGTTAGCGTACGCTATGATTAGTGTAATACGTACGCTAAATGGACATTTACTGTAGCAAGTCAATGTATGTATTACGTACGCTATGGCCTATACATTACGTACATAAGCGATCGAACGAAACGAGGCAGTGAGTTCTGGAATGATGTTACGTACGCTATGTAGGACATGTAGGGTACATTTGGAAGCATTACGTACGTTAATGTTGATTGCTAACGTATATAACGAGCTATGCAGATTATAAAGTAAGGTTCGGTCTTTCATTTCTTCACCAAAATAAAACGATGTTTTCCTCCCAACTTCGTCCCGCTGCATGTGTCGGTGAGAATAAGACTCTTCTAACTTGGTTATGAGCTTGGAAACATGTATTTGAGGCTTGGATATGAAGATATTGATGATTCTTGAGGAGTTCGATTGTGTTATTCATGCTCGTGAGGTATGTTGACCAACTCTACACCTTGAATTCAGATTTTGATGCTGTTGTTGATGAATAATTAGTCTGAAGATGATTATGGTGTTTTTGTTGTGATCCTTGAGGTTATGTAAATTGTATGTTGAATGGATACGATGATATATGTCTTCGATTATGTTATTTGTTATAATCATGATAATGGAATCATGGTGTTCTTGGTGTTGTTGGTATATATATCACATCAAAAAGGAAAATGTGATAGGATACATAATGGTTATTAAGTATAATCATGGATTTGATGATTGAAACCAATGCTATGTTGATTGTAGTGGTTGAATTCGTATGTTCTTGATGAAATACGAATCATGATAACAATTTTGAATCCGGAAAGATTGTGGTTAATCTTATAACAAAATTATAAATGGTATTGAACTATTTGGATAGTTCGGATTGTTGATTATGATGATAGTAGTGTTTTACTATGACATTTACAATTATAAACAAGGAGGAATCTTGTTAATTCGTATGAATTCGGAATAGAGTATGTTATATAATCATTGCTATCGGGATGAGTTAATCGTTGATAAGATTATCGGATTATGGAATCGTATTGTGGTTATGGATTCATGATTTATTGATTTTGGTTATACAGATTGTGTTTAATCGAGATATTATGGAACCATTGGATTTAGTGATCAGTTATATTGATTGTTAAATTGTTTATCGAGTTGCGGCTTGTATTGTCGATATGAGTTCGTATTTGTTAAGTTAGATTAGTTGGTTTTGGATATGACTAAGGTATCGTTGAACCGTTGAGTTTGATTGGTTGGCTATGTCGGTTATTGATTGTTATCAGGATTGCTGTTAATTGATTTTTTCAATAGGTTGTGATATATGATCATCGATTAGAACCGTCCTTCGCGGTCGTGTTCGAGGATGTTCGTGAAGTGCTTCGGTCAGGGCCCAGGAGCTCGTAGACGAAGGAAAGGAATCGGTAATGGCTTCACTATCGCCGTATTGGTATCGAGGCAAGTTATTACTTGCTCAGTTATAATATTTAATGAATGGTTTCAGTTTCATTTCGTTTATAATACATATAACAATGATTATTATTGTGAACTCTGGAGATTTGGATTGTATATTGTTTTTCCGATTTTGGGAGTTAAATCATAATGTATATGATTTACTTCGGTTATTGGCATAATTGAGTATCGAGGATACATTATGGTAAAGACAAGGATATGAGTTATCTATAGTCCATGGTACGTTTGGACCGCCGAGCATTGAGGATAATCGTCGGTGATGATTTGACGTCGAGATTGCTCCCGAAGGGCTAGGGGCAAGTATCTTAATTTGATTTTGGTTTAATATTGATGATTTGAATCATGCACATTGTCATTCATGTTGTTGAACATGAGGTCGTCCAAATTGATTGGACATAGTGTGGTTCATGTTATTGATTCATATGTTGTTCATGTTGATGAACACATTGATTTGCATATATGTATGCATCGTTGTATTGTATATGTTGTATTGATTCATTGGGATCGTGTGATCTACACTAAGGGCGTTGAATAAGTTGTCCACCTCGTGTTGGTCCGACAGGAACATTTTGGGATCTATGCTGATGGCGCTGGATCATTGGACGGGTTCTCTACCTCATGTTGGTCCGACGGGATCATCTTGAGATCTATGCTGAGGGCGCTGGATCATTGGATTACCATGTGTTGTGTTGATGGAATCATGTGGATTCGCATCGTTGGAATTACCATGTGTTGTTTTGCATATGTGTATTGTTGGTTATCCACCTCGTGTTGATCTAGTAGGATCATCGTGGGATCTATGCTGTGTGCGCTGGATCATCGGATTTTCATTGAGTATACATTGTTGTTATTGTTGTGAGCATATTGACGTTGTCATATGAGTATGCATTTGTAGGCCTTGTGTTGGGACCATGTCCGTATGTTGTGTTGATCTGATCTCGGATTAGACTGACGTGATTCGTCGTGGCATTACGTATCTTGAGGTATGTTCGGTACCTCCTTCTTGGTTCTTGTCCTGGGATGGACAATCGATTATCGTGTTGATAGTTGTTGATGTTATCTGATGGATTGAATTGGCCAGAGTTGGTATATTTCGTATCAGTAAGTCTTGATAATGTTTTGATAATCTTGGGTATAGTTTGAGGTACGGTACAGATGTCGTGTATAAGTTCATTGTTTAATGGAGATTACAAGATGTGGAATATGGATTGATGAGGATTATCACGAGCTGGTAAAGTTATGATGAAAAGATTACCTTGGTCATATTCTTATTTTGTAATTTCATTGGTATGTACTTATGGATGTGATGTGATTGTTATCATTGTTGAGTATTATGGCTGACCCCGTCGTGCGCTTTCTTTTTTGGTTCTTGGGATATCGAGCTTGTAGCGGTCGTAAAGAGATGAGCTTCCCAGAGGATACTGGATATGGAATGTGTTTGTGAATCGAGTACTTTGATTAGTTGTTGTATTCCGCTGCTAGAGTATTTTAACTGTTTGTCTTTTCCGATGTGTGAGTATTATTAAATGGCCTTTTAGTATTTGGCAACTTAAGTTATTTTAGAAATCGTTTTCTAAAATATTTTGTCGGTACTTGCAAGTGATGGCTTAAACTACACTTTTGAAAACTGTTGAACTTTGGCGTTTTGGCCTTGTACTTTCAAATGAGATTTTCCGACGGTAATTGTTAAATGGATTTTATGAAGTCTTTGAATATTTTAAAAGATATTACCGTCATCGTCGTTTAGGCATATTCGAAATGTTTGTAAAAAAATCCTTTCAGCCTTGTGGGTTCTGTTTCGGGGCCCACGGCGCTGTAATATCCTCGGTTGGCTCTGGGGGTGTTACAAGTGAATACAATGTAATCTATGAAATATTTGTAGGCAAGTTCTTACAGCTTAATCTTAGCAAAATTTTGTACAAATAATATCAATATTTGTCAAGCAATAAAAAGTGAACATAGTAATATAGAACGTGAGGTGTAATCTTTAGAGCGAAAATTGATATCTTTATTTTTAGATAATTTGATTACAGTGCGAGACTTATTGGAATTTAAAATATAGAGGGAAAGCAAGTAAAATACATAAGTTTCAGCAACTAAGAATTTTAGCATCTAGGATGTTGTTGTCAGTTCGGTCTTCTGTAGGTATCATATCATGTCCCTTTCCACCAGTTGACCAGGAGATCTTGGCCTCTGTTCATGTAGTAACTTTTTCCTTCAGGATTCTTGTCGTAGCCAAGAATCCAGTCCTCCGGGTGGATGGGTCGATCACTCTTTATGTACTTCCCTTTGATAGCAATATTTAGAGGCAATTTTCCTTCAACAAGAGCCTCGAGAATCTGTTTGCCGCAACATCTAGTGTTTTGTAGTGGTTGAAGATGGAGTACGCCTTGATAAGTATGCAGAAGTACCTCCTGAGCTCATTCTTCATCTAGGCTTTAAATTCGTCTATTGTTGGCTGTTTATCTTTCAGTAAAAAGATATTAGGGGACTTTTGCACTGTGTTCTTCTAGGAAAAGTTGGGATCCTGGAATTCAGGTCTTGATCCAGACACCCTGTATCCTTTCGCTCCTTGGCCTATGTCTGGTCTTTCCAGATGGCCGATTTCTTCAGCGACTGAGTCCTGCAGACTTGCTTCAAATTCTTTCTTTTTTTCAACCTACATCCCCTTGCAGCTCTGTGACTTCGTCATAGATATCACAGAGCGTATCCATCGTATCTATTTGCTTGTCCTGTATATCTTTAACCAAGCATAAAAGGCTGGTGACCACTATAGAAAGATCATCGAGTTTGTGGTCGATCGGCCAGCTTGTCTTTAATTGTCTCAATAACGGCGACCGTTGTAGCTTCGAGTACTCCAGTTTTCTCTTGCTCCTTCTTAAGAACACGCGATTGATGCTCGTTGAGTAGGACAAGGGCATGACAGATGGCAGTCGGGACTAACAGGAAGGTATTAATGACGTAATATACTACCCGTCAAAGAGTGATGTAACGCCCCCAAAATGAACCGGGACGCCACAGTGCCGTAGATCCCATGAGGGACCCACAAGGCAAGTTTTGAAAACATTTTCTAAAATATTTTATTAAAAGCGGTAATATACGGAAGTAATTAAGAAAGTATCCGTGCATCCCAAGGTACAAATGCAAATAGTGTCCGTACATACGGTTATTACACAACGTGGAATGTTCAAATTGATTTAAGAAATTAACAGGCCTTCTTCCAACACAGCTCACGCCTGGCCGTAACCTTCGGGGGTGTCCTGCACAAATTCAACAAATTTACCTGGCACGACATGTCGTGCCAGTAACCTAGGTCAGAACAATCCCAACCAAACTCAAAAGTAAAATCTAATAATTTCCAGGAATAAAGTTATCACCGAATGTTCCATGTTATTCCTTTTTATCAGCACATAAACTCCCAAGGTCGCAACCAAGGGTCACGGAAGTATCTACACAGGAATACTCCGGACGTGGGTACCATTCAGGTTTTATCCCGCAACACGGTCCAACAAGAAAACTCCCAAGGCCGCGGCCAAGGGTCACGGTAGTATCTACTCGGGAATACTCCGGACAAGATAATCGTAAGAGCACCATTCCACAATAGTAACATTTACTATGTCTAAAATTATAAGACGTAAAGTCTGAGCAAGATTCACTTGCCTCAAATCCGACGCGAGTTATTTCCGGACAAGGCAACGGCTTGAACGATCGCACTTGGAAATCCGACCTATTACATGTTTGTCGATTAACATCTCGTGATATTAATAATGATCAACGACGTTCCTCCCCCTCCCGTCTGTTAAAACCCTATCTTAGTTGTTTATGATGTCGGAATCGAATTTCTCCATTTTTTTTATCCATAATGCGTGCCATTAAGTTCTGGTTTGGCAACATTCTCTATAAGTTATCCGTCCACTAAACAATAGTGTTTTAACACAACATTCCTATTTAATTATAACCGACAATCACCAAGATTTCATCGTTGTCTTAATATGCAAGTCTAGAACGATTAATCCATCATCTTAACATGTTTCGGTATCTATTTGGCTAGAAATTGTTGGTAACTTCATCAAGGATTCACTAACGGTTTTATTCAACATGATAGTATGGTTATATATGAAATCCTTCAAGATGATTCCGAGAAGTTGGTGATTAGCAATATGATTATGAGTTCTACCATTATTCGTTCCAATTTCAATCTTTGATGGATATCGATTAACAATTGCGATAGCTATATACCGGTTCGATTATTACGGAGGGTTCTAAGCTACCCAAGGCATCCGAGGTTTACTAAAATTTACTAAACAATACTGAAATGAGTTCAAGATTGAATAAACTTACCTTAATTGACAAAAGATGATGAAGAACGACGGTGGACGAAGGAGAACGAGAAGATAACACCTTCAAGACCTTCCCCGAAGCTTGATTAACGCACTCTAATATGATAGCACTTGAATTGGGAGGCTAGAATTGGTTCAATGATGGTGGATAGTAGTGTACAAGGGAGAGGGATGATTTTTGGGACGGAAGAAATGAAAGGCAAAGTGTTCTTATATAAACTTAGGTTGCCCTTACGTACGTTATGCCTCACGCATTACGTACGTAAGAGGCTTTACGTACGTTATGGCAAAATACTTAACGTACGTAAGGAACTCGCTGGAACGATTCACCCACATCGTTACGTACGTAACGAAAACGGGTTTACGTACGTAACACCTCATTGACTTGCCTGTCGCAATCACGCCGAAAGTTGGTCGGCACGCGTACTACCGGACGAAGATTCCTGTCCGAAGACCGAAGACCGTTGTTCCGTACGTAAGGGCCAACATATAACGTACGTAATGGCTCAGACATAGCGTACGTAATGAGTCGGAGTATAACGTACGTAAAGGACAGTTTTGTTTGTCAAATTATCATCACATTAATTTATTATGACACGACTCCCTCTCCATGTAGTCCGGAAATCTCTCGGGGAACAAGACGTTGGCCACCGTCATATTCGCACCGATAATTACCTAACGACATCGAGGTATGTCACTGAAAGTTCGTCAATCATCATGCCATCACAATACACGAATAATAGATGCGATGCCGTACCACCATATTATACAAAATATGTTTTATTGCAATGGATTACATTTATTTATTAAACAGGAAAAATAGACGTGAGCGTCCAAAGTAAAAAGCATGTAATACTGGTGGTATTACATACCACCCCCCTTAAAATAGTTTCATCCCAAAACTAAGGAAATAACTCGGGATGATTCTCTCTCATGCTCGCCTCGGTCTCCCAAGTCGCTTCTTCCGTACCGTGGTGCGACCACTGAACCTTAACAAGGGGTATGTTCTTGTTCCTTAGTGTCTTTACGCGTCGATCCAAAATCGCTGTTGGAACTTCCCTAAAGGTAGCATCATTGGAAATCTCTACTTCCTCGAAGTTGATCTTGTGGCTAGGATCGTACACGTACTTTCTCAGATGGGAGACGTGGAAGACATTATGCACTCCGTCTAACGATGGCGGTAATGCTAGCCGATAAGCGAGTTTACCGACTCGGTCCAGTATTTCGAACGGGCCAATAAATCTCGGGCTTAGCTTGCCCTTCTGGCCGAAGCGTCGAATTCCCCGCATTGGTGATACTTTAACCCAAACATGATCCCCAACCATAAATTCCAACGGTCGCTGCCGGTCCATAGCGTAAGACTTTTGGCGACTCTGCCGCGGCATGTGTTTTCGAACAATGGATATCTTCTTAATGGATTCCTGGATTAGATCCAACTCGGTGGCGATGACATCGGATGCATCGTCCCAACATAGGGGAGACTTGCACTTTCTACCATACAGGGCCTCAAAGGGGGCCATGCCTATGCTTGCATGCCAGCTGTTGTTGTACGAGAATTCTGCTAGGCAGAGATGTTTAGCCCAGTCCTTGCCCCAATCGAGTACACATGCTCTCAACATATCTTCCAGGGTCTGTATGGTGCGTTCTGTTTGTCCATCCGTTTGAGGATGATAGGCGATCTTGAAATGCGATTGAGTACCCATGGCACAGTGGATGACCTTCGAAGCGGGACACATATCTAGTGTCTCTATCCGAAATAATCCCCGAGGGAACGCCATGTAATCTCACGATTTCCCGAACAAAGATGGTAGCCACTGCTCTGCTCCGATGGCCTCTGAATTGGAATGAAGTGTGCCGACTTTGTCAGTCGGTCTACAATAACCCATATCGTGTCTTTTCCCCCCGCCGTCACTGGTAACTTGGTGACAAAGTCCATTGATATGCTCTCCCATTTCCATTCCGGAATGGGTAAGGGCTGCATGATTCCGGCCGGTCTACAGTGTTCGATCTTCACCTGTTGACATACCATACATCGAGCGACAAACCTTGCTACCTCTTGCTTCATATTCTTCCACCAGAAACTCTTTCGCAGGTCCTTGTACATTTTGCTCGCCCCGGGATGTATCGAATAGGGAGTAGAATGAGCTTCCTTAAGTATAGTTTGCTTAAGCTCGTCATTAGGTGGGATGCAAATCCGGTTCTTGAATCTAACCAATCCCCCTTGGATCCTGTAGTCTGAAATAACTCCTCCTTCGGCCTTTGCGCCGATCGCACGAAGTTCTGGATCCTCCATCTGCAGCAGGCGTATCTCGGCCCAGCAAGGACGAGCGAATATCAATCGAGCTCAACTGCCCTCGGCGGTGTTGTATCCACACTTCAATGTCATTTTTCCGGAGATCTTGCCGCAACTCCACTGCATCACAAACCAGATAGTGTCACCTCCTGCGCATTTTTCCGACTCGGTCGTCATTACGACGTTGGCCTTACCAGGGTGATATAGAATCTCTACATCGTAATCCTTGATTAGCTCCAGCCAACGCCTCTGTCTCATATTTAACTCTTTCTGCGTGAAAATATACTTTAAACTCTTGTGGTCCGTAAAGATCTTACAGGTAACCCCATATAGGTAATGTCTCCAGATCTTAAGAGCGTGGACCACTGCAGCTAGTTCCAAGTCATGTGTCGGGTAGTTCACCTCATAAGGTTTAAGTTGACGAGAGGCGTAAGCGATAACCCTGTCATTCTGCATGAACACACATCCTAACCCGTGCTTAGACGCATCGGTGCATATTACGAATCCCTCCGTACCTTGCGGTAGTACCAACACTGGGGCAGTAGTAAGCTTCCTCTTCAGCTTGTTGAAGCTCTCCTGACAATCCGTTGTCCAAACAAACTTGGTGTCCTTCCTAAGCAGATTTGTTAATGGCTGAGCGACACAGGAGAAGGCCTCGACAAACCGTCGATAATATCTCGCCAATCCCAGGAAACTTCTCACCTCTTTGACATTCCTAGGTGGTTCCCAATTCATAACTGTCTTAATCTTCTGGGGGTCTACTTTAACGCCTCCTGCAGAAATCACATGTCCCAAAAAGGTTACCTCTGGCATCCAGAACTCGCATTTAGAAAGTTTAGCATACAGTTGATGTTGCCTTAAAACGCTCAACACTTGCCTCAAGTGTTCCTCATGCTCCCATCGGCTTCGGGAATAAATTAAAATATCGTCAATGAAAACCACCACACACTTATCGAGAAACTCTCGTAACCCCGTTCATCAATTCCATAAAACAGTGGAGCATTAGTCGTGCCAAACGACACCACCATGTACTCGTAGTGCCCATATCTCGATCGAAATGCGGTCTTAGGAATATCCTCCTCTCGAATTCTTAATTGGTGATATCCCGAACGTAAGTCAATCTTTGAAAACACGGTCGCCCCTTGCAGTTGGTCCAGTAAATCATCAATCCTTGGAAGTGGGTAACGGTTCTTAATAGTGACCTTATTAAGTTCCCTGTAATCGATACACAGGTGCAGAGAGCGGTCCTTTTTCTTCACAAAAAGAACTGGCGCACCCCATGGCGAAGTACTCGGACGAATGAGCCCCTTCCTTAGCAATTCTTCGAGTTGTGTCTTCAGTTCCTTCATTTCGGCTGGTGCCATCCTGTATGGTGCCTTGGAGATAGGCGTCGTTCCTGGCTCAAGTTCGATTGAGAGATAGACCTCCCTATGTGGTGGCAATCTAGGTAGTTCGTCGGGGAATATGTCCGGAAATTCGTTCACTACAGGAATATTAGCAACCGACAATTGTGACGTGCCCTCCTGAAGAATATAGCACCAGTAATACGCTCCTCGATCATCACGAGGTGCTACTGCTGAAAGGAGACTAAGGGACCCTTTTGTGCTGAAGTGCTCTCGGCCTCTAATCATGTGAGTGGCCCCGTCATGGGTCGTAATAGAAACGGTCAGGCGATAGGTATCCAATACCGTCTTGTGCTTCGTCATCCAGTCCATACCTAAGATCACATCTTCGTTTTGGAGTGGAAAGACCATGAGATTGGCTGTCCAGCCCAGATTATTGATACGAATCGGATAGTTTCGAACTTCCAAGTTACCCTCCACCCTGCTGCCCTCGGGTAGTTTAACAGTAAAGGACTCACAGGGTACACAAGGGAGATGTAAACGGTTAACACATTCTACGGATATAAACGAGTGGGTTGCTCCAGTATCAAACAGTACATGAACAGGCTGAGATTTAATAAGGAGAGTACCTGAGACAGCAGGAGTGGTCGGGTCGTCAGTAGCCCTTAGTTCGAACATGCGGGACGATAGTGTCCCCGAGGAGGGTGCAGTACCTCCTCCGCGACCACGTCCTCTTCCGGCACCGTGTAGAGGAGACTGGTGAGGTGGAGATCGGTAGTCGGACATGGCAGACGCTCTGGATGTCTATACCGAGCCTTGTTGACTCTGAGGAGCTGAGTTTGGGGTAGGTTTGATCCGAGAACAGTAGCGAGACATGTGCCTGCCTCTTCCGCATGAAAAACACTTTGTCGATGCTTTACGACACTGACTCATGGTATGCCCTGCTATGCCACAATTGAAGCAGCTACGGCGAGAAGGCCCGTCGGATGTTCCTTTCTGTTGGGACGAAGCTGCTGATTTGGAGGGGAACCCAATTCCCAAATTCACTCTGCTGGTGCTTCCGGACTGATTTGCTGTCTTCTGCTTCTTTTGGTTGTGCCCGGCATCCGAACTGACAACCGTACCGGCGTATGCTGTAACCACGTCCTCATATGCCCTCAACGTGGTGCAATGAAACCCCGCCGCATAGCGTTGAACATCCTCCGGCAACCGTTGAGCAAGGTGACAAATTCGCTGGTCTTCGGATGGAACCATCTGTGCGACATAGCTTAGCTCGGTCCTGTATGCCCGAATGATTTCGCATCGGCAAATTCGAGGTCCTCGCACAAGAAGCTCCGCGCTCGTGCGATCGAATCGATCGGGGATGATTGCGTCTCTTAATAGTTTGGAAAACTCGCCATCCGAATATTCTCGTCCTCTCGGCTTATAGGTCCTCCACCATCGGCCGCGGTGTCACGGAGCTGGTTGATTCCGAGTGGCACTTTCCGGTTTCGGGCACCGATCACCTTGAAGGCGCCTCCATTTCCGAGATCCAATCGTCCACGTGCTTATCCTCGACCCACAAATAATGGCGGTCCGGCCTTCAAAGATTTCTCCCACCCAACGGTCCTTCCTGTTTTCTTCTATGTTAATGACTGTACTGCTCGCCGGTTGACCTGAGCGATTCCCATAGCAATGGCCTGGGCGAGAGTCTGAACAAAGGCTGGATCGAATCCCCCGTTGTTCTGGTTTTCCGCTTCCTGTTCATTCTGATTAACAGGCGGTGGTTGATTTCCGACTGGGTTAGTTTCTCCGGTGTTTCTGTCTTCCTGCTGGTTCATAGCGGAACCTTGTGCGTCATTTACGTTTCTTCTAGCTCCTCGACGTGCCATTGGTGATGTTCGTTCAATCTAACAGGTTAGTTTAATGCAAACATTCTTTGAGTCCTTACTGAATCCAAACATCATACTTGATCCATAAGAATTTACATGTATTTTACCTCGACATCCCTCGAGGAGTTACGGTCGTCAGGAGTGTTGAATTTTGAAGGCAAAACGTTTTCAAAATATTTTTGGTAAAACTTTCCACGTGAGTGTTTTGGGCTCTGATACCATTTCCTGTAATGCCCCCAAAATGAACCGGGACGCCACAGTGCCGTAGATCCCATGAGGGACCCACAAGGCAAGTTTTGAAAACATTTTCTAAAATATTTTGTTAAAAGCGGTAATATACGGAAGTAATTAAGAAACTATTCGTGCATCCCAAGGTACAAATGCAAATAGTGTCCGTACATACGGTTATTACACAACGTGGAATGTTCAAATTGATTTAAGAAATTAACAGGCCTTCTTCCAACACAGCTCACGCCTGGCCATAACCTTCGGGGGTGTCCTGCACAAATTCAACAAATTTACCTGGCACGACATGTCGTGCCAGTAACCTAGGTCAGAACAATCCCAACCAAACTCAAAAGTAAAATCTAATAATTTCCAGGAATAAAGTTATCACCGAATGTTCCATGTTATTCCTTTTTATCAGCACATAAACTCCCAAGGTCGCAACCAAGGGTCATGGAAGTATCTACACAGGAATACTCCGGACGTGGGTACCATTCAGGTTTTATCCCGCAACACGGTCCAACAAGAAAACTCCCAAGGCCGCGGCCAAGGGTCACGGTAGTATCTACTCGGGAATACTCCGGACAAGATAATCGTAAGAGCACCATTCCACAATAGTAACATTTACTATGTCTAAAATTATAAGACGTAAAGTCTGAGCAAGATTCACTTGCCTCAAATCCGACGCGAGTTATTTCCGGACAAGGCAACGGCTTGAACGATCGCACTTGGAAATCCGACCTATTACATGTTTGTCGATTAACATCTCGTGATATTAATAATGATCAACGACGTTCCTCCCCCTCCCATCTGTTAAAACCCTATCTTAGTTATTTATGATGTCGGAATCGAATTTCTCCATTTTTTTTATCCATAATGCGTGCCATTAAGTTCTGGTTTGGCAACATTCTCTATAAGTTATCCGTCCACTAAACAATAGTGTTTTAACACAACATTCCTATTTAATTATAACCGACAATCACCAAGATTTCATCGTTGTCTTAATATGCAAGTCTAGAACGATTAATCCATCATCTTAACATGTTTCGGTATCTATTTGGCTAGAAATTGTTGGTAACTTCATCAAGGATTCACTAACGGTTTTATTCAACATGATAGTATGGTTATATATGAAATCCTTCAAGATGATTCCGAGAAGTTGGTGATTAGCAATATGATTATGAGTTCTACCATTATTCGTTCCAATTTCAAGCTTTGATGGATATCGATTAACAATTGCGATAGCTATATACCGGTTCGATTATTACGGAGGGTTCTAAGCTACCCAAGGCATCCGAGGTTTACTAAAATTTACTAAACAATACTGAAATGAGTTCAAGATTGAATAAACTTACCTTAATTGACAAAAGATGATGAAGAACGACGGTGGACGAAGGAGAACGAGAAGATAACACCTTCAAGACCTTCCCCGAAGCTTGATTAACGCACTCTAATATGATAGCACTTGAATTGGGAGGCTAGAATTGGTTCAATGATGGTGGATAGTAGTGTACAAGGGAGAGGGATGATTTTTGGGACGGAAGAAATGAAAGGCAAAGTGTTCTTATATAAACTTAGGTTGCCCTTACGTACGTTATGCCTCACGACACGCACGTAAGAGGCTTTACGACGTTATGGCAAAATACTTAACGCACGTAAGGAACTCGCCGAACGATTCACCCACATCGTTACGTGCACGTAAAACGGGTTTACGACGTAACACCTCGTTGACTTGCTCGCCGCAATCACGCCGAAAGTTGGTCGGCACGCTGCATCACGGACGAAGATTCTGTCCAAGACCAAAGACCGTTGTTACGTACGTAAGGGCCAACATATAACGTACGTAATGGCTCAGACATAGCGTACGTAATGAGTCGGAGTATAACGTACGTAAAGGACAGTTTTGTTTGTCAAATTATCATCACATTAATTTATTATGACACGACTCCCTCTCCATGTCGTCCGGAAATCTCTCGGGGAACAAGACGTTGGCCACCGTCATATTCGCACCGATAATTACCTAACGACATCGAGGTATGTCACTGAAAGTTCGTCAATCATCATGCCATCACAATACACGAATAATAGATGCGATGCCGTACCACCATATTATACAAAATATGTTTTATTGCAATGGAGTACATTTATTTATTAAACAGGAAAAATAGACGTGAGCGTCCAAAGTAAAAAGCATGTAATACTGGTGGTATTACAAGTGATGAGCTCATCAAATGTCATGCCACGTATCTAATCGAGTTCCTTCCCAACTTTGTAGATGGCTTTGATCCTCTATGAATATTATTTACTCGGCAAGAGCTATCAGGTGGGATTAGCAATCTTTGGTTCTTGGGAAATTGGAAGGAGTGGGAGGGGATTCATCATGTTGAACAATGACAATAGAACTTTGAGGTCTAGTGGGATTAACCTACGAAAGGAAATCATCATCAGGAACGGATTGAGAGGAGCATGTAGTGATAGAAACTTTTAATTATTCCTGTTCTAGAGCCTCTATTGGCTGAACAGGTTCATCCACCTGTGGGATAGAGGGGACTGATTCCTCCAATCGGATTTGTGGTTCTGTTTCCTAATGTACATGAAGGACTGATTCCTCTTATTGGCTCTCAGTTTGTTCGATTTGCTCAGGAGGGACCAATTCCTCATGTTGGATGGTTTTTTCTTCTTGCACGGAAACATAAGGACTGATTCCTCCTATTAAGATTCCACTTCTTATTTAGTTGATGATATAGGAGGGACTGAATCCTCATGTAATTGTGCAGCTTGTACCTGCACGGGGCACTTGGATTGTTCTTCAGGTTTCCCAGAGGTCCCATGGCCTTGTGCGGCCTGGATCTTAGCAAATTCCTTCTCACGAGCGTCTTCACGGCTCATATGGGGGCCTGTTGGTATGGCTTCATCATCGCTATCAGATTCAGGATCTGAGTGATGAATGGGGCTCCGGATGCTTTCGTGAGATGGTTGCTTCCCTTTCAATCGAGATTTTTCTCTCTATATAGCACTTGACAATTAGTTCATGGCAAAACTGATCGTCCATATAATCAAAGACTTGATATTGCCAGTGTCCTTCACCTCCAGGATAAACTTCTTTATTCGGCCCAGTTGCATAAAGTCTCGTACTAAGCTACCTTGTATCTTTTCCAAATATTGAAATGGTCAACTGTAGCATCAATGTGAACAGTCAAGAGAGTTTGGTTTATCATGTCTATGGGGGAGGAACTCCTTACATTAGTTTGAGCTAAAGCACAGTTAGGATCCTCAACTGGTGTGGGATCCCGCGGAGGAGAGAGGATCATAATAGGATGGGATACCCTGTTGGAGAGGGACTCCCAATAGGGGTGGGTTCCCTATGGAGATAAATGGTTGTTGGCTCCAACGGGGCAGCCAATTCACCCGTTCCTTCAAACTTAAGGAACACTTGCTCATCTGTCATTGTCGTGGATGGCTCAGGATCTTATGTAGGAATGGCAATGACTTCCTCCATTGGTATAGCTTCAATAGGTTTGGCTTTTGTAGGGACGACCATAGTTGGAACATACTCCAAAACTTCTACAGTCGATGAGGAAGCTGTAGGAATGGGGTAAGACGGCACCTCAGAGGCAGTTGTAGCCTGCTGAGGAGCTGTAGGAACATCTTTCATTTTTGTAGTATCCTTATGGGACTTGTGCTTTTTTTTCTTCTCCGCATCTGAGGGCGAACTGCTGTCGGGAACAGTCCTTTTCTTAATGGACAACCTTTTCTTCTTTTCTTCTCCATCCTTAATCTTTCTAGATTGTTCAGTGACATTTCTTTGATCACATGACTTTGGCATATAGTCAGGATGAGGACAGTTCTGAATTGTTGTTTCCTTGTTGTACATGGTGGGCTTGGTTCCCCCTAGAAATTTTTCGACAAGAATCTTCTTTGCGAAAGTGGATTGTTGAATTCCATAATGAGTGAGAATGTAACTCAATGCTAGCCCAAATAATTTTTTTGCAGTCTCTGGCTTGTTTGCTTTTTCACGAAGTCGTTGGAATAGGATCTGGCACCAACTCACTTTTTGGCAACTCATGATTGCCATCATCACCCTGAATCTCAGGGCAGTACACATCTCAAATGCCCCGGTACTATTCTCAATGACCTTGTAATAAAACTCGTGTAAATAAAAGTAAGGCAAAGTGAAGTTGTTCTTGTGTCAAGAAAGATGAGGGTTCATGGCATGAGGGTTGCCAATGAACAACTTTCAGTATGAATTGATAAGGTCATCCCTGAATGTGTCAAGGTCTATCAGTGTGAGACCATCAACATGAAATTTGGACAATTTCTCAAGAAATGCAGGAGCGATCTTTACTTCCTTGTCATGTGCATGACTTATAATTTTAGTTAGAGGAGAGCCTTTTTTGGGAGTTGCAAATTTGAACTTAACATCTAGGTAGAACTCGTCGACAATGGATCATCACAATTCCTCGACTGCTGGATTCCTAGCCTATACAAACCTTGCTGTTTCACCCTTGCGATGACAGTATTCATCGATTTATCTCCGGATTCAGACTTAATCCTCTCTTGAAGGATAGCCCAAGCAAAGATCTGGCCATCAGTAATTAGTGAGTCCTTCTTCTTCATGGTTGGGGAGGAGGTCGTCTGAGAAGACGCCATTGATAGTAGTTGAAGAAAGGAAATAAGATGTTCAGGAAATATTAAGTGTATGATCTGTATGCTGTAGGCTCGTAATAATGCAAAAAATAGTAAAGAGTCCTTAGGTCAGCATACATGCCTTTTATAGGTGCTCGAGGTCTAGGTTAATGTGAACAGTTGGATTTAAGGAATAGAAATGATTTTTGAATGAACGTACATGATAGATCTTGACATAAATGGTATGTTTTGTCCATCAATTTTCAAGATTAATTTCCGATCCCACACCTGACATTTTATAGCCTCCACTATGCTTGATTAAGCGGTTTAAAAAATTTAAAACTGCGGGTTTCAAGGCTTTGAAGTCAAGATGTCATTTTGAGCGTAAAATTCAATCATTTCAAATTCAGACACCGCACATGGATTGAAAACGATTTTGAAAAATCAAAGTGTATGGAATTTTATAAAATTAAAATATTAATTGAAACCCTACAGTATATTTGCAGCATCCATGAAACTACAACATTCTCCTTTAACGGGTACATACAGGATTCAAATCTTACAGCAATTGATGATTAATATTGTATTTAAGGGTATTACAGTATTCCCCCTGATTAATATAAACTACATCTATAGGAAGGGAACTGTACCCTCTTCTTCCTTCAGTTAACGTAAGACTTTTGTGTCTGTATGTACCATCAATAAGTACAAATATTATATTCTTGGGGCTTACAGTATTCCCACTCACTTGATGAGTACTAAAGTAAACACTTACAGGGGTTTAATTTAAGTTGTAGCACCAATTCTTGATGGAGCATATAGAACCTTGTTGTGCTAAGAGGCTTTGTGAAGATGTCAGCGATCCAGAGGACTGTATGGACCTTCTCGATCCGAACATCCTTGTTTTTCATGTTATTTCTAATGAAATGATGTTCCATATTAATGTTTTTAGTCCTTGAGTGCAATACAGGATTGTGTGTGATTGTGATTGCACTCATACTATCACATATGATTAAGGTTTCTCTAACATCAATGTCATAGTCCTACAGCTGTTGTTGCATCTAGAGGATTTGTGTACAACAACTTCTAGCAGCATAATATTCTGAATCAACTATAGAAAGCGAGTTGGCCAATTGCTTCTTACTAAACCATGACACAAGTCTTAGTCCAAGAAAGTGACAAGTTCCACTTGTACTCTTCCTATCCAACTTGTCATCTCCGAGATCCGAATAGTTGTAGCCTACCAAATCGAATCCTCCTTCCTTAGAATACCACAATCCTACATTGATTGTTCATTTAATGTACTTAAGTATTCATTTGGATGTGGTTAAGTGTGACTCTTTAGGTGCAACCTGATAGCGTGCACGCACTCCTACATCAAGTTGGATATCAGCTTGCAGGCTGTTAGGTACAGGAGTGAGCCTATAAGCTTCTCGTAGATTGATTGATCTACTGGACTTCCATCTTTGTCAGCACTTATCTGTGTGGAAGTGTTCATGGGAGTTTACGATGACTTTGAGGAGTTCATTCCGAATTTGTTGAGCAACTCATTTCTGTATTTCTCCCGGTTGATAAATATACATGTATGTAACTACTTTATGTGCAGACCTGGAAAATAACTAAGTTCTCCCATCATATTCATTTCAAATTTACTTTGCATGAGATGATAGAACTTCTTACATAGATCTTGATTAGTAGTACCAAAAATAATATCATCGACATATATTTAAACCACAAGAAGGTCATCAATTTTCTGAATTTTGAAGAGTGTTTTTGGACAACACCTTTCTCGAAAACAATATTGATGAGATACAGCGACTGGGTGTCGTGCTAGGCTCTTGGAGCTTGCTTAAGTCCATATAATGCTTTTCTAATCCTATATAATGGATCTCAATTCTCAGAGCTTTCAAACCCTGGGGGTTGCTCGACATACACTTCTTCAGCTAGATCTCCATTCAAGAATGCACTCTTAACGTCCATTTTATTTACAGTGAAGTTTTTGTAAGGTGCAAATGCTAGGAATATCCTGATAGCTTCTAGTATGGCTATAGGGGCAAATGTTTCATCTTAATCGGTACCTTCCTCCTATCTGTGGCCTTGGGCGATTAGCCTGGAGTTGTTTCTTAGACTAGTCCATTCTCATCCTTGTTGTTCCTAAATATCTATTTTGTCCCTATGACACCTTGATGGGTTGGTCTAGGAACCAAGTACCAAACATTTTTTCTTTTGATACCATTAAGCTTTTCTTCCATAGATGTAACTAATGAGAATTATTGAGAGCTTATTCAGTGGAAATAGGTTCGGGTTGAGCTAAAAATATAGTTGTTTTATGCGATACCCATAGTAAATAAACCAGGTGATTTTTATATTTTGTGAACCGTCGAATAAATTCGGTTATTATGTTGGAGTTCAGAACTATATCACCCTATGTTGTTTAGAGTAACGAACCTAAATTCCTATAATTCCAGAGTGATACTATATATTTTATATATATGTTCTGTACGTCACCGCCGTATCAACATTCATCGGGATGAGATAGAAATAATAATCCGGATAGATACTTTTACCTATATAATTAGTAATGCATATATATATATATATATATATATATATATATATATATATATATATATATATATATATACGTAATCGCCGCACAAGAAACAAAAAAAGAGAGGGGATAAGAAGGGAAGAAGGGTCGCAAATGACCCAGGAAGCAGAAAAAAAATGAAGAAAAGAAAAGAAAAAGAAAGAGGAACAGGAGAAGAGAGAGAGCCGAGAAGCTCAGAAGGGTTCCGCCACGAAGGAGGATCCTCTGGTAAAATCTCGCAATCTATATACCATTTTGATCGTTTCAGCGAGTAGGTCATAAATATCCACCAAGTTTTTCAAACCGGGGCCAGAATAGCCAGAACTAAGTCGAAAACGCCGCTCGACGTCGGGTCCCCGTACGGCCTTTGGGGCTGCCGGAACTTGAAACCCTTTGCACCGCTGGGAAGCTCTCCTGACGAACTTCATCCTTCTAGTTTTAGTTTTTGGATTTGGTCGAGTATTATGGTGTGTGTGTGCCGTGTGTTACTGTGTGTTTGTGTGTGGGTGTGTGGGTGTGTGGGTGTGTGTTGTGTGTGCTGGTGTGTGTGTTGTGTGTGTGTGTGTGTTGTGTGTGTGTGTGTGTGTGTGTGTGTGTGTGTGTGTGTATGTGTGTGGGTGTGTGTGTGGGTGTGTGCATGTGTTGTGTGCTGTTGTATGTTGTTGTTGTGTGTAAAGAAAATGGGTATAGTTGGGGGCCTTGCCGATTTGGGGAATAAGTGTGTTTTACGTGTAAAAATAGTGTTAGTCGATGTTAAAGAAGATCCTGGTAAGGTTACGATGGACGGGAGACGTCAAAACGACTATTAGATAGTCATAAAGTTTTGGGGTGGAAAACAAAAATTTTAAAAGCCTAGGGCTATGACATTTGGGAATTAGAAATAAACTTGGACTTGATTGAAATTTTCTAAATCTTCAATTTGACCCTAATACTTTAATATTTCCTTTTAAACAATGTATAACTTCTTGGTTTCAGTCCAAAATAGTCCAAAAGACTTCCAAATGGCTCCTAATTCGAAACACAACCTTTCTATACCCCAATAATGCGAGAGGTGTATCCGTAACTATGTCTCACCCCAAACTCGGCTAAATTAGAAAGTAGAGTTCTAATAGTTATATAAATCTTAACCCGTTAGTTATATAATATTATCCATTTTAGGTTGAAGGCTTGGCTAATTGCTCGATCCATTTTCCTTGTCAATCGAACTTTTCCATTCGCTGGAATGCCAGGCAAGTACTTTGATTACGTTTGATGTACTTCGTATGAATGAATATGTGGAAAATGTGTTTTCTGTGAAATGTGGTAATTTCAAAAAATGTGATTTCAGAAAGTGGTAATTTCGAAAAGTGTGACATGTGGTCACTGAGTGTGTGTGAGCCAAGTAAAACCGACAAGGGTCCCCTGGGGTCTGCTAGACTGTGATTTCTATGGATCACTTGGTTGGGCTATACAACCAGAGAGGGACTGACGAGGACTCCTTGCGTGCATATCTCGCGTGAGGTACGGGGTAAGTATAGCTCGGGAGGTTGTTTTGTGATGATGGTTACCCTATATTCCGGAATATGAGTGATGATGCTATGGTTTTGTTGTTTTATTCATTTGTAGTACATATTCATGAATTGTTGGACTTGCGCCGGCTGTTTGCTGACCCCTTTGTAGGTGGATACCTTTTTGTGTATTCAAGTACAGGTTTTAATGGCGAGTCGGCGCAGGAGGGTCACGAGGATGACAAGTAGCAGTGATATTCTCTCAGGTTGTCGATGTCGTTTTAATTGTCTTGGTCTTGTCTTGTGTAAGTACTCGCGATTGCGATTTTATTAGTGTTACGCCCGTTGTGGGCTGGGTATAGTCTTGAAGGTTGTTATCTGTATGTTGAGTTGGTTTTGACCGTGGTCATATTCGACCTTGTCGATCAAGATGTGTGGATGTGTTGTAATGTCAACCTTGCCGGTTGATTTGGGTTGTTTGGGTCTTATGTTAGACCTAATTGGTCGGTGCGCGTTTATGTGTGTTAGTCATGTCTTCCCTTGTGGATTCCCGAAATGGATCCACGGCACTGTAATAGTTCCGGCTCGGGACGGGGTTGTTACAGATAGTGGTTTTGGAGCCTAGGTTTCTGAATACCTAGGCCGTCGGTTAATGGGTCTGTTTTGTCACGTCGTGTTGTCGGTTGTTGTTTGTGTTGAGGATTATCACTGGCTACCACCGTCTCATGCAACCTGCACTGTAAGTCTCTCTGATCCTTAATTTCTTTTATAAACCCATTTTAGTCCGTTTTCCGAGCCTGTCTGAACCTTGTATTGAGATAGGAGATCTTTTGTGAACTGTATTTCATTAAGATTGTGCCCATTGATTTCATCCTGGTCCTATCTGGGTTCAGTCAGGAACTAAGGTAACCTGTTTGTACTTTGACCTCATTCAAACTTTGTTTATTAATCGAATTCAATACCGCGATATTCTACTCATTGGACTGGAGATTCCAGATTTGAACGAAATTATGTTGCTATTGATCCGTGAGGGTAAATTTCTCGATTGTAAGTCCCCTAATATGTGTATTGTGATTATGTTGTGCTAATTCGCGCAACCTGGATCGGGGGGTTGGAACTTGATTTTGGTATTATTTTTTAGGATATACAATGCGCATGCGGTCTGGGTGAAAATGGTTATGCGGTGTAGCTCGAAAAATGGTGTATATTATCGATCCCTACATTCCATTAAGAATGAATTTTTAAGTATCAATTTTATCAGCTGCATAAAAATTTTTAAAGTAGTGTTTTGAACTCATCACAAATTGAGGAAATTTATGATGGTTATGTATTCGGTGGAAAATCTTTTTTTTTTTACTAAACATTGTAGGTCACAGATACTCAGAGTACAGTCTGGGGGGGGTGAATAGATTGTTAAAAACATTTTGCTAAATTCAACTATTTAGAAAACACAGGTGTAGTAAGATCAGATAGGATTACTCGTCTGATCAGGTAACCTTTGTCAGCTGTAAACTATATTGCGGAAGAACAGCTAACTATAAAATGGAACAATAAATATGTATGAAACAGTTAAGTATGATGATAAACTAGTAACTCACACAATCACGTATAGTAGTTTCAGAGGTGGGGTAATCTTCTACTAGTCCACTTATCTCCAAACCAGTTGGAGATCAATTCACTATGATTTTCAACCAGTGAAATAATATTACAATGAACTCTCATTTACAACAACTTCCAAACAGTGGAAACCCATGGCCGTTGCAACTCCCTTTGGCTGCCTAGCACCAATTGATCGGAAACCCGTGGATGCCTCAACAACTCTCAATCGATCTATCACCTTCCAATCAAGAACCCATGGATGTGTTTACAACCTTGAACTTCTAAGAATCTCATTCAAAGAAGTATCTCATACTCAATATTTAAGACAAGAGTGTTGTCTTCTCCAACTTAAGAGCTTCTAGTGTTAGACTTTAGAATCTAGCTCTTCACGATGATATAGATTGCTTTGTTTGTTTCGATCACTTGTAAGTATTGTTCGCATCGTACTTTGCTCAATCTTTCTTCAGATATTTATAGTACGATCCTTGAGCTTCTTCATAGGCGGTGCATCTTGTAACAATTATGTCCGTTGGAGAGTGGGCTTCATTGTTTATCTTGTTTATTATTTTACACGGCTTGTCTCTTTCTTCAAATCTGACCGTATGAAGATGTACTTCCCGTTGTGCCGCTTTTCTTGATTACTATAATTGGAAAGTCTTCTAGGCGCTAATCTTTACGAATAAAATATTCCTTAACTTTTGGGAATCAATCATTTTGTCCCTTGCTTTTATGTCCAAATGTGTCTTTCCATGTTTGTTGACTTTTCAACGCTTGCTGACGTAGACTGAGCTGCTATTTAGATACACATACTTCACTGCAGTTCTAGTTTGGTCAACCTCCTCTGGTATTTTGTTTGTCCAAAAACCTCGACGAATAAGAACTCGCCTGCGGTCAACCTTCAGCTGTTATTACTGTTTGACCGAGAACTCGTCTGCTTCTAGTTGAGTAAGAACTCGCCTGATATTTTCTATTTCTGAAAGCGCGGCAGATAATAAACTCGCTTGTGTTCAAACTTCTCTAATATGTTGTGTTGACCAGAAATTGTCTGAAAAATATCTCGCCTGATATTCTATTGTCTTCAGAGATCGGCTGCTACAGTGTTATGGTCAAACCTCGACTAATATTTATGTTGACCAAAACTCGTCTAAATATATCTCGCCTGATATTCTGTTGTCTTCAGAGCTTGGCTGCTATAGTGTTTTGGTCAAACCTAGGCTGATATTTCTGTTGACCAAAACTCGCCTGATAGTAACTCGCATGATATCTTGTCAGTTCTATACTTAGCCAAATTTTTAAATGATCAACATTTAGCTTAATTTTTTAAGGCTATAGAAGATACTCATTAGGTTCTTCTTTACAATGCCAAGTATATACATTTGAATTAATCATGAATACAGGGATGACATCATCAAAATCTAAAATAATATTCCTAACAAATTCCCCGTATTTTGATGATGGCAAAACTAATGTTCAAATGTAAACAAATCTGCACATAAAAAAGTAAAGTGCAAAATACAATCAAACTCGATCTTTTTGAGATAACTAGTGGTTGTCATTCATGTTAACTGTTATAAGCTCTTAGTTTTATAGATTACAATACAGTCTTTGAATGAAAATTACAAGTAAATTGAAAATTACAAGTAAATTTACAAAATTTTATCTCCCCCTTCCTCTTCCTCTTCCTCTTCCTCTGGTTCTGGCTGGAGGGAGTGACTTCAGTGGCTTTGCTACTATGGGTTTTTGCACTACTGGAACTAACCCATACTTCTTCTTGACTATTAAAGAAGCAAACTCTTGATCTTCAAGGGAAGCATATTGGTTCATTATGAACAGATTCTTTATCTCCTTCTGAAGTACTTCATCATCCAGCTTCCCATTTAGATCAATTGGAGGGTCCTGTGCTCTGAAATCAGTAATTCTTGGATAGGCATTGAAATCCTCTTCAGCAACCTTTTTCAGAATTTCCCATAGATTTGGATACTTGATCCAATGAAGTCAATGAAGATCTATTGAGGAGTGCAGTCAGGGTCTTGGAGGATTTCCCAGATGTAGTATTTTTCTATCAACTGTTTCTTGGCAATCCCCCATTTATTCGTGGCTTCTACTAGAAGGTACCCCTCAACTTCAAACAGTTCTTTTTCTTCCCATTGAAGTGGCACAACTGTTTCCTGTCCAGTTATTCTTTTATTGGATGTTGGTGCTTCAAATGATGATGCAGCAGCATTTTTTTTCAAGGTTGAAGTCCCAGCTTGGATCAAGGGTAGTGACTCCTGCCTTTTCTTAGTTCTGAACTCTTCTCCTTTCTCATCTCATCCCCCTTTTTGCCAACATCAAGAATCTTTCTAGTTGCTCCTCCACCTTCTTCATGAAGTCTATCATGCCAAGAGGCATCCTTGAAGATGAAGGTGGTGGAGAGTGATCCTTCTTATTGAGAAGAGAGTCCATCTTTTCATGCAGGGACAGCAGTTCAGGTTTCACTTCAGTTGCCAGGAGTTTAGCAACAGTTTCTTCCACCATACATCTGATCAGCTCAGTAAAATTTGAAGGCAATTAGATTTCAGGTGCCTTTTCTTGGGCAGTTTTCTCTGCTGAGCTCTCCTTTGCAGCTGACTTTCGAGCAGTAGATTTTTCAGATGTGATCCTCCTGTCAACTGCTTCTCTATCAGATAAGGTTTTGTCTGGTTCCCCTGATTCATCATCTGCTGCGCTGGAGGCCTGATCAGGTGCACCGTGATCATGGTCCTCGTCATCCTTCCCTTTTCCTTCTCCTCCATTTTTTTTATTCTTCTTGTTTTCTTATTTTTCTTCTTCTTCATCTTCTTTCTCTTCTTTTTCAACTAATTTCTCTTCTTCCTTCTCTTCCTCCTTTTCAACTTCATCTTCAACAACTTTATTCTCTTCATCTTCTCTGACTCCCTCCTGTTCTTTTTCAATTTCTTCTTCCTTATCTCCTTCTTCATCAGATTTCTCCTTATCGTCCAAGGTTTTACCTTGTGCTACTCCTTCCATTACATTAAGGATGAACTGGTCCATATTTTGCTTAAAATTTGAAATGAATGAGTTCTAATCCAGTAACATCCTCACATTTGTCTCATGACAGAAGGCCATGATGAGATGTTCTGTGACTGTGGGATGATCCCATCCACTTCTCTCAACAAACTCTCTTAGCTGAGGGAAGCTAAAAGTTTTCAACTCCATCTATTCTGTTGACTCAAAATGTATTTTGATGATTATTCCATTCAAAACATTTAATTAGATCAATCTCAGATCAATATTATATTGAAGGAGCTAAATACAGTTAGCGCATGCTACCCATATAATAGTAGCGCACGCTATCGAGAAATACATGTACAGCCCAGACAGTCAGCTGCAGCCAAGTGAAGTCACCTGATGGATAGCGCACGCAAGCCATTCAATATTAGCGCACGCTAAGTAACTACAGTTAGCGCACGCTATACAATCCATATTAACGCACGCTATCTCATTATTCCATAGGACAGTGAGGTTTGGAAGGAAAACGGAAATGAATTTTGCGCACGCTACATACATCAGCTTACGTACGCTAAAACAAGGATGTAGCACACGTTACTGCTCAGTTCTTGCACACGCTACCGATATCACGGTCAGTAGTCTAGTAGCTACTGGACTCAATATGTCAAGGACCTTACGTACGCTACACAGGGTAACGTACGTTACTGAAAGAAATTATTAGCGCACGCTAAAAGGAGTCAGCATATTACCGTTTGATTTTCTACCGTTGGAAGGCAAGAGTCAATGAAGATCCGGAAAATCTGGAAAAGTTGGAATTAATTAATGTTAGCGCACGCTATACATACTTGCTAGCGCACGCTAATCTCAAATCTAGCCGTTGGATAAAGAGTCGTTGGAGAGACAAACGGACATTTTTCAAAGTCAAGATTGAAGACTTGTTGACCAGACGTTATCGCACGCTACCGATATATGACTAGCGCACGCTAGCCATACTATTTTACCGTTGCAACAGTCTTTGTGACCGTTCAGAGAAGCCAAGTCAAAGATCGTTAGTGCACGCTAGAGAACATTATTAGCGCACGCTAATAATACGTTTTTCAGTATTTGAAGGATGGCTCTCACCTATAAATACCCAAAGGACTTGGGTATCAAACACACAACTTCAAGCATACAAGCATACAAGCATACAAGCAATCAAAGCATACTTGAGCTCAGTTTTATATCTTTTATTGCATTTCAAGTTGTGAGAAAAGAAAGATACAAGAGTGATTTTCATTGTAATATCTATTATTCTTTGTATTCTTTCATTTGATTGTAAGTGTTGCATCACTTACACTTGAGCATAAAAGAAACGAATCAAGAGTCACTAATCCGGTGTTATTAGGATCTTTGATCCGGCATTGTTAGGATTATACTCCCATATTCGTATAGTGAGGATTATCTAGTTCCTATAGAACACTAGATAAACAAACATTTATATTGAGAGAGAGGTTGAGCTTGGACCGATAGAAGACAAGCGATTGTAACGGTTGTGAACTCGGACCGATAGAAGACGAGTCAAGATTGTGGTTGTTCTTGAGCCAATAGAAAAAGAAAGTCGGAGAGAGGACGTAGGCAAGTTGCCGAACCTCTATAAATCTTTGAGTCTTTAAATTCCGCACTATTTTGTATTTATTCGCAAGAAATTTCGTTATTCCGCCTTACCACTATTCAACCCCCCTTCTAGTGGTAAATTTATCTCTTCAGTTGGTATCGGAGCGGGTCTCTTTTTAAAGGTTTAACCACCTAAGAGAAAAAGATCCGCAAAATGGCACTTCTTGGCCAAATTGAAGGAAATGCTCTCAACCGTCCTCCTTTCTTCGACGGTTCCAATTTCATGACGTGGAAAAAGAAGATGGCGATATTCGTTCAAGCCTACGATATTGAAATCTGGAAAGTTATTGCTCTTGGTCCTAAACTCGCTAAGAAAGAGGATGGATCGTTGAGAAAGATTGAAGAATTCAACGACGAGGATTGGAGAAACACACACGTCAACTCACGAGCTACTCAACTTCTTTATTGCGCTCTTAATCCCGAAGAACTCAATAGGATATCGTCCTATGAAAGCGCAAAAGAAATTTGGGAAATTCTCGAAGTCACGCATGAGGGAACCACTCAAGTCAAGGAGACCAAAATTAATATGCTACTCCATGACTACGAACTTTTCTCCATGAAAGATGAGGAAACGATCACAAATATGTTGGATCGATTTTCGGCTATAACAAATGGTCTTGCATCTTTCGGAAAACCTATATCGAGCAGCGACAAAGCTAAGAAAATTCTTTGATCGTTGCCACAAGAATGGGATGCCACGGTCACCGCGATCATGGAGTCCAAAGATCTCAACAAGCTCGAATTTAGTGCCCTCATCGGATCACTCATCAATTATGAGATCGTTCTCAAGTCTAGAGGCACAAAACCAAAGCCTCGGGAAAGAGTAGTGACATTCAATGTTGATAGCGACATTGAGGAAGATGTTCCCGAAGATGAAGACGACGAGGAACTGGCTCTCTATGCCAAAAACTTTAGAAGGTATAAAAACCTAATTCAAAAGAGGCGAAGTTTTCTTGTTCGGGATGGCAAACCGGAGCAAAAGAAGAGTGGCTATACTCCCATCAAGAAGTTTGACAATAATTGTCAGAAATGTGGCCAAGCCGGTCACTATGCCAAAGAATGCCGAGGATCATCTTCAAAACCTCAAATGGAAAGATTCAAAAAGAAGGAGGTCCTAATCGCTTCTTGGAGTGATGACGAGGAGGAGATTGAAAGATCTCTAGACGCAAATCTTGCATTCATGGCACTCGACTCCGAAAGTAATATCGAGGTACCGGCACCAAGGAAAAACAAGTGGTACATTAATAGCGGATGCTCAAGGCACATGTGCGGCTCCGAGGACTTATTTGAAGACCTCAAATACCAAGAACAAGGACATGTGACCTTTGGGGATAATCAAAAGGGAAAAATCAAAGGCATCGGCAAAGTCGGTAAGGAACCTTCTCCTTCTATCAACAAAGTATTATTTGTTGAAGGTTTGCATCATAATCTTCTTAGCGTTTCGCGACTTTGTGATGAAGGTTTTAAAATTCTATTTGAGCAAACGCATTGCACGGCATTTAGAAATAATAAAATTGCATTCATTGGTTTGAGATGTGGAAACATCTATATTGTTGATCTTAACGATAAAAGTTCATTCAATGAAAAATGTCTTATTACCTTGGATGACAATGCATATTTATGGCATCGAAAATTGGGGCATACTTCTTTACCTATTATTTCTATTTTATCTAGACACGACCTTGTTCGTGGATTGCCCAAACTCAAGTTTGATAGAAAGCATTTGTGTGAATCATGCATAAAAGGGAAACACACTCGAGAATCTTTTAAACCAAAATTCGAGGTTTCCAGTAGTCGGGTTCTTGAACTTGTGCATATGGATTTGATTGGACCATCTAGACATGTTAGTTTAAATGGCAAACTTTACACTTTGGTTATTGTTGATGATTTCTCTCGATTTACTTGGGTTAGATTTTTAGCACATAAGGATGATGCATTTTCCGAATTTTCTAAATGGTGTCGTTTGGTATCAAATGAGAAAAATCTCTCCATAATTTCTATTCGCACCGATCACGGAGGTGAATTTGATTGCACCCCGTTTGAACTTTTATGTGATAAATATGGTATTAATCATAACTTTTCGGCTCCTAGAACGCCTCAACAAAATGGAGTTGTTGAAAAGAAAAACCGATCTTTGGAAGAAATGTCGAGGACAATGCTTAATGAATACTCTCTTCCACGATACTTTTGGGCCGAAGCAATTTTTACGGCATGCTATGTGATTAACCGGGTTCATGTTCGTAGAACTCATCTTAAAACCCCATATGAATTATGGAAGGGCAAAAAGCCCAATATTGCTTATTTTCATCCTTTTGGTTGCAATGTATTTATTTTGAACAATGGCAAGGATAACTTAGGCAAGTTTGATGCTAAATCCGACTCCGGAATATTTCTTGGTTATTGTGCTAATAGCAAAGCATATCGTGTTTATAGTATTAGAACGAATAAAGTTGAAGAGTCCATACATGTTAAATTCAATGATATGATCTCACCCCCGAGAAAGGTAGAATACTTTGATGATGCAGGTACTTTTCCGGATCCCTAACCCGAAGTGAAGAAAATTTCGGAAATCGAAACGAACACAATCGTTGATTTATCGAAAGATCAGAGGCACATCAAAGATCATCCAAAGGATCTCGTGATTGGAAACATTGAAGACGGTGTTCAAACCCAAAGGAGAACCACCGAATTTATGGCTCATTGTGCTTTTGTATCCGAAATAGTTCCCAAGAATATATCCGAAGCTCTCGATGATGAAAGTTGGGTGATGGCAATGCAAGAGGAGCTTGTGCAATTCAAACACAATAATGTATGGAATTGAGTTCCCGCTCCTAAAGATAAAATAATTATCGAAACTAAATGGGTGCATAAAATCAAGAGTGACGAAGATGGCTATCCAATTCGAAATAAATCTCGTTTGGTCGCTCAAGGATATAATCAAGAGGAAGGTCTTGATTACGAAGAAAGTTTTCCTCTCGTGGCTCGACTCGAAGCCATTCGCTTGCTTTGTGCATTTGCCGCCCATAAGAAGATCAAACTATTTCAAATGGATGTGAAAAGTGCATTCTTGAATGGGAATATTCAAGAAGAAGTCTACGTCAAGCAACCTCCCGGTTTTGAAGATCATCAATTTCCGGATCATGTCTACAAGCTCAACAAGGCACTCTACGGGTTGAAGCAAGCACCCCGAGCATGGTATGGTCGTTTAAGTCAATTTTTAATTGCAAATGATTATAAAAGAGGCAAAGTCGATAATACCTTGTTTGTTAAAATATTAAATGATGATATACTAGTTTCCCAAATCTACGTTGATGATGTAACACCCCCAAATCCTATTGGGTTATTACAGCGCCGTGGACCCCACACCAGGAGATCCACCAGGCTAACACGACCAAAAATACAACTAACTGACCAAAAGGGGAGTCACAATCCCTACACTGACATCCAACATAATATTCCGATATGGAATTTCAATGACAACAGTGGGCCTACATGGCCCAAATACAATACAACGACATCCACGAGCCTTGCTCGGATAATATAAAATGACAATAACTGACAAGACTGGAGTACTCCAACTGCCTGACCGACATGAACACCAAAACATCTCGGACTAGTATCGCTTGAATGCCTCGTCGCCACCGTCATGCCCCTGTGTCTCAACTCTCTCCTCGCAAACACCTAAAACATGAAAACATGTTCCGCCCCCACGGGGTCAGTCATCCAGATAATGATTATCAAATATATGTACAACATGATATGCATCAAAAGGGCAGAATGAAATAGTATAGTAATGGTAATACGAGATGCTCACAAACCAAAGTAAGAAACGAGCATTCGTGGAATACTATGCCCACGGCATCCGATCAATACCTGCTCAACAGGTTAGAACACAAGTGCCCAACGGCGAATCGTCAATACAGAACGCAACAATACATCACCCGAAGGTAACCCAAGCCAAACACTGAAATAGATACGAATCACAATGCCCGAAGGCTCCGACAGGAATACCGATACCTCACAATGGCCTTAACAGCCGAACATCCCGAAGTTGTTTATCATCATAATACCCTGAATGTCACTCAGCCGAAGTTGTCAATCACCACAATGGCCCGAAGCCAAAACAGCCCGAAGCTGTATCAATGAGGGCCGAAGCCACGGCACGAAGCCGTATCACAATGAGGGCCGAAGCCACGGCACGAAGCCGTATCACAATGAGGGCTGAAGCCACGGCACGAAGCCGTATCACAATGAGGGCCGAAGCCACGGCACGAAGCCGTATCACAATGAGGGCCGAAGCCACGGCACGAAGCCGTATCACAATGAGGGCCGAAGCCACGGCACGAAGCCGTATCACAATGAGGTCACCCAGTGACTGTGACCTACTGAACTGTAGGTGTTGGGAAACCAACCGCGAAGGTTCAAGCCCCAAGCTTACCCATCGAGCACTAGCCGAGACTAGTCTCCAAAACATAATTAATCACAACAGTAACAATCCCAAGATTACCAAATTCACAAGGATAATAGCGTGCTGCCTTGGGTCGGCCAACACGACAACAATAACTCACGGATGGGCTCTGTCTACGGCGGTCCCAATTCAAATACCTCGACTGCCTTGGAATGGCCAATCGATCACAACAACTCAACGGATGGAAACTATCCTTGACAGTCCCAATTCAATACATCGATTACCTTTAGAACAGTCAATCGATAACGATGATACAACGGATGGGAATTATCTTCGATAATCCCAATTAAATACATCGATTACCTCAGAACGGTTAATCGATAACCAATGACACAACGGATGGGAATTATCTTCGATAATCCCAATTAAATACATCGATTACCTCATAACGGTTAATCGATAACCAATGACACAACGGATGGGAATTATCTTCGATAATCCCAATTAAATACATCGATTACCTCAGAATGGTTAATCGATAATCAATGACACGGTAGAGTAGATATCCCGGCGTTCTAAACCGACCACCGAAACAGATATGAAAACAAATATATCAAACGCCTTCAATCGGCCAATGCAACATCATAGTAATAGTTCCAATTCGATAATAACGATTCAACAATGCCTCAGAACGACATTAGCGTCAATAATAATAATCGATACATCGATACCGCGAACCGGCTATCGACAACAAGAATCTCAATGCCTTAAACCAGCCGTTAACGAATAACAATCACAACTGGTAAAATCACCGAAGGGTATTGTATCAAACAATCCCCAAATATCAATAAATCACGAAGAGACTATGTCTCGAAATGATACAACACATTCATACACATATATGATAACATTAATCTCATTGACCAAAGACAAGTATAAAACTTGCCTCAAATCAAGGCGAAAGTCCTTCCACGATCAACGCCCCGGCATGAAACGCATTTAACGGCGCCTCCCGACGGTGACAAACACTCGAACAACCTTGAATGAAAACGATTCATTCAAAAACACAAAATCAATAGAAAACAACGACAAGGACAAAGCCCGATTCAAACACGAATCGATCACACCACGAACGAACATCATAGTTCTCAACTATGAATTCTAACATCCTCCAACACCTCGATGATCAATTAACATGATCATCACGTTCTTAACACTTGTGAAATCCATTCAACAAGATTCATTTAAGAACAATCATCAAAACAAACATCTCAAAGTGATAATATCACCAATATCATCAAATTGATCCTCTTACAATGATAATATTATCAATATTATCATTATCACCCCAAGAACATCATCAATTCAATAACCATGATGTTTGAAACAAAATCCTTCATCAATGCATCATGAATTCGGATTAAACCACAAGGTTCACTCAACCATTTTCAAATTATGATAATCACCTCACGGATCATCATAAATACTTACTAAAATGGTTAAAATCTTACAAGAACACCACCAACAATAATAATCATCTCAAGACTATGTTAATCATATAACAATCTTAACATAATCTTTCCTAGACATGATTAAAAACCTCCCAACAATCTAAAACATCAAGAACATAATCATACTCAAGCTATACCAACATGTTCTTCATCAAAAGTTTATCAAAACCACGAAGAATCATGATATACTCCATGAATCAAACAATACCCGAAGAAAACAACAACAACAACAACTCGAAAATCACTAGAAGAACAAGAGATTGAGGGAACTTACCAAAGAAGAACAAGAAGAAGCCTCCAAACACCAAAGGAGCATCAACAAGCTTCCAACTTCAAGCTTCAATCCAAGCTAGGATGATCAAGATCGAGTTGGAAGAGGCTAAACATTAATAACAAGTCCAAATGGACGATTCTAGGGAGAGGAAATGTGTTTTGGTTCGTGAGGAAATGAAAGACGAAACCAAGATAAATAGACTGACCAATTCGTTACGTACGTTATACACTTATGGTTAACGTACGTAAGAGGCATTACGTACGCTATACCAAGACATTAACGCACGTAATGAAAATCCGAACTAATCGACTAAAATACGAAGGCCTTAACGTACGTAAACAAGAACTTATTACGTACGTTAACAAGACCTACATTACGTACGTAAAGCTCACCTTTTAACGTACGTAAGGGTCCGTTGACTGCAATAGTGAGATCCGATCGGAAGATGCTCGGGACCCACCGGCCGAAAGCGACTACGAGAAAGGTTCCTGCCACCTACCAAGCCTTACCTACGTAACCTTACAGGCATAACGTACGAAATACTCAACCCTTAACGTACGTAAATCTACACATATAGCGTACGTTAAGGCTAGTGTACTTATCCAAAAATCCAAACTCTCCAACCAACATTCAAACGACGAAACTAACCCGACGACAAGTATAATGTTTCGATCCCGAAATAGTCCAATACAATATACATTGTATCAGGTCCAAAACAACAACACTTGTACAATTCCAAATGAATACGTACAACTCAACAGTAACACGAAAAAAAAATTATCCCCGGATATTACATACTCCCCCCCTTAAAAAGAGTTTCTTCCCCGAAACTCAGGGTGCAAAAACACGGGGCACAAACTATCCATCAGGATAAGAAAACAACATCTCCAGGAATACTCCTCACTGCGAACCACTTCGCCTGAGTAATCGGGCCAACCCCACGGGTTTCCCGCGTCTCCTCGTCGAAAAACAAGGGATAAAATACTCAATCAAGTGCGAGATCAATCGAATCATAACTCCTCCGTCAGAGACCAGCCAGGAAGTCGCACCACCCGCAAGACTCGTAACACCGGCGTACACACCCCGCAGATGCCGCCGATTATACATGTCTACAATCATCGGTGTACACTCCCCAGTTCTCATCGGCATTAAACGCTCAAGCAAACACTGACTCATGCCACAAAAGGAAAATAACAACGCATATGTGGTCCTCGGGACCATATCAACTGCACACCCAAGTCCTCACGACTCGGCGTCTCAGATTGAAATGAACAATTACCTAGATTATTACAAAATCTCGGGTATAACACCAAAAAGGAAGGAAAACACATCACACGACCTCAAATCTCAAGATTCTCAAAAGCTATCATAACAAGATAGATCAATAATAAATGGTTCACAACCACAATACTACAATACAGACTGAGTCAAAGCATCAGTCCGAAAAACAAGGAAAATACAAATCAAGGCCACATCTCAAATGTATCCAAAATCAACACCCTCCGGGTCATCGAACTCATCGATCTCATCGACTCGAGGAAGACCCAACCGAGCTCGCCGCTCCTCCTCGAGTGTCCATACCTGCTCCCGAAGCCCGATATGACCCCTTGGATGGAGTACGGGTGAAGCAACAAAATCTCTCGAGGCCCGTGAGCTTCCTTGAGATCTACGGCACTAGAACTCTTGCGTATTTACGAAGGTGTCCCGGCTTCCCACACGTAAAACAAACAATAGGCATATAGTACAACGGGTGCTAACGTGCCCATTGAATCACAATTAAAGCAAACAACGGTCGAACTCGTCACGGAGAAGAAGATGATTTCCCAAAGACAAAGACGACTAGAAGACGACCTCTTGGACGTCGGAGCCCGATGTCCTTCGAACGAACCGGCATCCTAGTCCTCTCACCTAAGAAATCAAGGGTTCTTCCGAGCAAGCTCCTTGATCAAAAGCTCTGCTCCAAGAGCCTTCTCGATGAATTCACCAAGTGAATTGCAATTATGGTTGAACAATCGCATCCTCAGCTGCGGTTCAGCCTCTTGCTAAAGTACTTGATCTTATCCGCCTCGAGACGGATAATGATGAAGCAACCGAAGGAGTCCCTGAAACTTCTCCGCAATAACAATAACACCCTCATCCTCGACGGATTCGGGGTTCAAAACCTCTGACAACTTGGCTTCACGAAGTGGAGCCGGATAATATCTCTCTAACATGAGAGTCTTAAACTCGCTCCAAGCACAATCACGATCGGTGGGTTTCACAGAAAGCCACCAAGAATAAGCGCCTTTACTCAAATAGTAAGCCGCTACTGCCACCTTACTCTCTTAGGACCTTTGAACCATGTCGAAGAGTTTATCAAAATGTTCAAGCCAATGAACAATATCAGCTGGTTCCGACGAACCCTCAAAAATAGGCGGTCTCTGACGAGAGATGTCGCCGATAATCTGACTCACTCTCCTGGACTGTCCATAAAACGGCACATGGGATCCCTGCTGCGGTGGACCACGTACCACTGAGGTCTGTATGGTTTCCATTATCTGTGTCATCTGAGTCATCTGGGTCATCATGCCCCTCATGATCAAGTAAGGGTCGATGTGGTCACTCTCAGTCTGATCGACTCCTCGAGTATGACGTTCCGAAGGGGAACCGGTCGCATAAGTCACATCTCCGGCTGAATTCTGATCCATATCGGCACCCGTACGCGTATAAACATGAGGTTCTCGGTATCGGCCTGCTCTGCAGCCTTTACCCCCTCTGCTACGTCCTCGGATTCCTCTTTCCATACTGAAAGAATAACGTTCGATCATGAACAAAGCCCAAATATGCCTCAACGGCCAATCCACAATGCCAAGTCATTAGCCAAACATGAATATACATACTCAACAGATAAATAGTCACCTCAAACATGCTAATTATAGCCAATACTGAGCCCACACGCTCCCAAAACAAATAATCATGAATGAATCGTAACACAAATGTTACCTACAGATTTCAACAAAACATGTATAATCAATGGCATAATGAATGTATGAACATACAAGAGAATCGAGTCCTTACACAGGTCATACGAAGCTTCGAGGTCTTGCGATACTAGTCTTCACTGACGACGACTCGATGAAAGAATGACTCATACATTCGTTCAACTACCACGACTCACAAATCCCGACTGTCCAGATTGTCATAACCTGACAGTTCACTACTACCGCGTCGGTAGAACCACATAACTCACTTATCAGGGTATCTCACAACCCAATTCTCTGATACCATCTTATGTAACACCCCCAAATCCTATTGGGTTATTACAGCGCCGTGGACCCCACACCAGGAGATCCACCAGGCTAACACGACCAAAAATACAACTAACTGACCAAAAGGGGAGTCACAATCCCTACACTGACATCCAACATAATATTCCGATATGGAATTTCAATGACAACAGTGGGCCTACATGGCCCAAATACAATACAACGACATCCACGAGCCTTGCTCGGATAATATAAAATGACAATAACTGACAAGACTGGAGTACTCCAACTGCCTGACCGACATGAACACCAAAACATCTCGGACTAGTATCGCTTGAATGCCTCGTCGCCACCGTCATGCCCCTGTGTCTCAACTCTCTCCTTGCAAACACCTAAAACATGAAAACATGTTCCGCCCCCACGGGGTCAGTCATCCAGATAATGATTATCAAATATATGTACAACATGATATGCATCAAAAGGGCAGAATGAAATAGTATAGTAATGGTAATACGAGATGCTCACAAACCAAAGTAAGAAACGAGCATTCGTGGAATACTATGCCCACGGCATCCGATCAATACCTGCTCAATAGGTTAGAACACAAGTGCCCAACGGCGAATCGTCAATACAGAACGCAACAATACATCACCCGAAGGTAACCCAAGCCAAACACTGAAATAGATACGAATCACAATGCCCGAAGGCTCCGACAGGAATACCGATACATCACAATGGCCTTAACAGCCGAACATCCCGAAGCTGTTTATCATCATAATACCCTGAATGTCACTCAGCCGAAGCTGTCAATCACCACAATGGCCCGAAGCCAAACACCAAGTCAGATCAATGAGGGCCGGGCCACGCACGGCCGCCGTATCACAATGAGGACCGAAGCCACGGCACGAAGCCGTATCACAATGAGGGCCGAAGCCACGGCACGAAGCCGTATCACAATGAGGGCCGAAGCCACGGCACGAAGCCGTATCACAATGAGGGCCGAAGCCACGGCACGAAGCCGTATCACAATGAGGGCCGAAGCCACGGCACGAAGCCGTATCACAATGAGGTCACCCAGTGACTGTGACCTACTGAACTGTAGGTGTTGGGAAACCAACCGCGAAGGTTCAAGCCCCAAGCTTACCCATCGAGCACTAGCCGAGACTAGTCTCCAAAACATAATTAATCACAACAGTAACAATCCCAAGATTACCAAATTCACAAGGATAATAGCGTGCTGCCTTGGGTCGGCCAACACGACAACAATAACTCACGGATGGGCTCCGTCCACGGCGGTCCCAATTCAAATACCTCGACTGCCTTGGAATGGCCAATCGATCACAACAACTCAACGGATGGAAACTATCCTTGACAGTCCCAATTCAATACATCGATTACCTTTAGAACGGTCAATCGATAACGATGATACAACGGATGGGAATTATCTTCGATAATCCCAATTAAATACATCGATTACCTCAGAACGGTTAATCGATAACCAATGACACAACGGATGGGAATTATCTTCGATAATCCCAATTAAATACATCGATTACCTCAGAATGGTTAATCGATAACCAATGACACAACGGATGGGAATTATCTTCGATAATCCCAATTAAATACATCGATTACCTCAGAACGGTTAATCGATAACCAATGACACGGTAGAGTAGATATCCCGGCGTTCTAAACCGACCACCGAAACAGATATGAAAACGAATATATCAAACGCCTTCAATCGGCCAATGCAACATCATAGTAATAGTTCCAATTCGATAATAACGATTCAACGATGCCTCAGAACGACATTAGCGTCAACAATAATAATCGATACATCGATACCGCGAACCGGCTATCGACAACAAGAATCTCAATGCCTTAAACCGGCCGTTAACGAATAACAATCACAACTGGTAAAATCACCGAAGGGTATTGTATCAAACAATCCCCAAATATCAATAAATCACAAAGAGACTATGTCTCGAAATGATACAACACATTCATACACATATATGATAACATTAATCTCATTGACCAGTACAAGTATAAAACTTGCCTCAAATCAAGGCGAGAAAGTCCTTCCACGATCAACGTCCTGGCATGAAACGACGAACGACGCCTCCCGACGGTGACAAACACTCGAACAACCTTGAATGAAAACGATTCATTCAAAAACACAAAATCAATAGAAAACAACGACAAGGACAAAGCCCGATTCAAACACGAATCGATCACACCACACGAACGAACATCATAGTTCTCAACTATGAATTCTAACATCCTCCAACACCTCGATGATCAATTAACATGATCATCACGTTCTTAACACTTGTGAAATCCATTCAACAAGATTCATTTAAGAACAATCATCAAAACAAACATCTCAAAGTGATAATATCACCAATATCATCAAATTGATCCTCTTACAATGATAATATTATCAATATTATCATTATCACCCCAAGAACATCATCAATTCAATAACCATGATGTTTGAAACAAAATCCTTCATCAATGCATCATGAATTCGGATTAAACCACAAGGTTCACTCAACCATTTTCAAATTATGATAATCACCTCCTGGATCATCATAAATCCTTACTAAAATGGTTAAAATCTTACAAGAACACCACCAACAATAATAATCATCTCAAGACTATGTTAATCATATAACAATCTTAACATAATCTTTTTTAGACATGATTAAAAACCTCCCAACAATCTAAAACATCAAGAACATAATCATACTCAAGCTATACCAACATGTTCTTCATCAAAAGTTTATCAAAACCACGAAGAATCATGATATACTCCATGAATCAAACAATACCCGAAGAAAACAACAACAACAACTCGAAAATCACTAGAAGAACAAGAGATTGAGGGAACTTACCAAAGAAGAACAAGAAGAAGCCTCCAAACACCAAAGGAGCATCAACAAGCTTCCAACTTCAAGCTTCAATCCAAGCTAGGATGATCAAGATCGAGTTGGAAGAGGCTAAACATTAATAACAAGTCCAAATGGACGATTCTAGGGAGAGGAAATGTGTTTTGGTTCGTGAGGAAATGAAAGACGAAACCAAGATAAATAGACTGACCAATTCGTTACGTACGTTATACACTTATGGTTAACGTACGTAAGAGGCATTACGTACGCTATACCAAGACATTAACGTACGTAATGAAAAATCCAGAACTAACTGGACTAAAATACGAAGGCCTTAACGTACGTAAACAAGAACTTATTACGTACGTTAACAAGACCTACATTACGTACGTAAAGCTCACCTTTTAATGTACGTAAGGGTCCGTTGACTGCAATAGTGAGATCCGATCGGAAGATGCTCGGGACACACCGGCCGAAAGCGACTACGAGGAAGGTTCCTGCCACCTACCAAGCCTTACGTACGTAACCTTACAGGCATAACGTACGTAATACTCAACCCTTAACGTACGTAAATCTACACATATAGCGTAAGTTAAGGCTAGTGTACTTAGCCAAAAATCCAAACTCTCCAACCAACATTCAAACGACGAAACTAACCCGACGACAAGTATAATATTTCAATCCCGAAATAGTCCAATACAATATACATTGTATCAGGTCCAAAACAACAACACTTGTACAATTCCAAATGAATACGTACAACTCAACAGTAACACGAAAAAAAAATTATCCCCGGATATTACATACTCCCCCCTTAAAAAGAGTTTCTTCCCCGAAACTCAGGGTGCAAAAACACGGGGCACGAACTATCCATCAGGATAAGAAAACAACATATCCAGGAATACTCCTCACTGCGAACCACTTCGCCTGAGTAATCGGGCCAACCCCACGGGTTTCCCGCGTCTCCTCGTCGAAAAACAAGGGATAAAATACTCAATCAAGTGCGAGATCAATCGAATCATAACTCCTCCGTCAGAGACCAGCCAGGAAGTCGCACCACCCGCAAGACTCGTAACACCGGCATACACACCCCGCGGATGCCGCCGATTATACATGTCTACAATCATCGGTGTACACTCCCCAGTTCTCATCGGCATTAAACGCTCAAGCAAACACTGACTCATGCCACAAAAGGAAAATAACAACGCATATGTGGTCCTCGGGACCATATCAACTGCACACCCAAGTCCTCACGACTCGCGTCTCGATTGAAATGAACAATTACCTAGATTATTACAAAATCTCGGTATAACACCAAAAAGGAAGGAAAACACATCACACGACCTCAAATCTCAAGATTCTCAAAAGCTATCATAACAAGATAGATCAATAATAAATGGTTCACAACCACACACATACATGATCGAGTCAAAACATCAGTCCGAAAAACAAGGAAAATACAAATCAAGGCCACATCTCAAATGTATCCAAAATCAACACCCTCCGGGTCATCGAACTCATCGATCTCATCGACTCGAGGAAGACCCAAATCTGAGCTCGCCGCTCCTCCTCGAGTGTCCATACCTCTGGCTCCCGAAGCCCGATATGACCCCTAACGTACGTACGTAAACAAGAACTTATTACGTACGTTAACAAGACCTACATTACGTACGTAAAGCTCACCTTTTAACGTACGTAAGGGTCCGTTGACTGCAATAGTGAGATCCGATCGGAAGATGCTCGGGACCCACCGGCCGAAAGCGACTACGAGGAAGGTTCCTGCCACCTACCAAGCCTTACGTACGTAACCTTACAGGCATAACGTACGTAATACTCAACCCTTAACGTACGTAAATCTATACATATAGCGTACGTTAAGGCTAGTGTACTTAGCCAAAAATCCAAACTCTCCAACCAACATTCAAACGACGAAACTAACCCGACGACAAGTATAATATTTCGATCCCGAAATAGTCCAATACAATATACATTGTATCAGGTCCAAAACAACAACACTTGTACAATTCCAAATGAATACGTACAACTCAACAGTAACACGAAAAAAAAATTATCCCCGTATATTACAGATGACATTGTATTTGGAGCTACTAATGAATCTTTGTGCCAAGATTTTTCTAATCTTATGAAAGGAGAGTTCGAAATGAGTATGATGGGAGAATTAACGTTCTTCCTCGGGCTTCAAATCTAGCAATGCGAAGATGGAATTTTTATCCATCAAACGAAGTACTCAAACGACCTCCTCAAGAAATTCAATATGGAAAGTAGCAAGGTGATATCTACGCCAATGTCTTCATCATTAAAGCTTGAGAAAGATGAAAATGGCAAATCCGTAGATCAAAAATTATATCGAGGTATGATCGGATCTTTGTTATATTTGACTGCATCTAGGCCAGATATAATATTTGCTACATGTTTATGTGCTCGATTCCAAGCTAATCCCAAGGAATCACATTTAATTGCTTGTAAACGCATTTTTCGCTACTTGAAAGGAACTATTGGACTAGGTCTATGGTATCCTTCTTGCTTGGATTTTAATTTAATTGCATATAGTGACGCCGATTTCGGCGGATGTAAAATTGACAAGAAGAGTACTAGTGGTGCATGTCATTTTGTTGGATCATGTTTAATATCTTGGAGAAGTAAAAAGCAAACCAGTGTAGCATTGTCTACAGCTGAGGCCGAATATGTCGCTGCAGGGAGCGCCTGTGCTCAAGTGTTATGGATTAAAAATCAACTCCGCGACTACGGCATATATTTTGAAAATACCCCTATCCTATGTGATAACACTAGTGCAATTAATCTGAGCAAAAATCCTGTGTTGCATAGTAGAACCAAACATATAGATATTAGACATCATTTTTTACGTGATCAACTTGCTGACATTTTTACAAAACCTCTTCCCGAAGAATCATTTAATTCCATTCGTTTACAACTTGGTATGGGACATGTAGACAATTTTTGAAATAAGCTTACTACTCAAAATATCAAAATCCTTGATTCGGTTCACTCGCTAGCGCGCGCTAGCTTCAATCTCTTAACGCGCGCTAAAAACTGCCTTCGATAGCGTACGCTAAACCTTACTTCCCTGCGTACGCTAATTAAAAACTTTTCGAATTCCATTTTAGCTACTGGACAGTCCAGTAAGCTTTTCATTTTTACCTAACGTACTCTAATTCTGTGTCCCTAGCGTACGCTAATTAAAAGTTCGCTGACTATATATATACCGTACGACCCAGAAACACAGTTACCCCTTCCTAACGTACGCAATCGACAGAAAATTCCCTTCCTGCAAAAAACCCTAGCCGCAAATCCGATCCAAATACTGCAATCTTCTCCCTCAAAACTTCGATTAACTTCATAATGTTAAGCAAGAATCGAAAGGCCATGGAGAAGAACTACAAATGCCCGCGCAACAATGATTATGACGCGACCCGTTTCGTCTCCTACATTGCATCGAAGGTTTTCTTCGATATCCTTCCACAGGAGAGTTTGACCGATTGCTACTACTTCAATTTTAGCAGCCTTGAAAGGGTTAAGGTAAGCATTCGCAATTTCTTTAAGGCATTAGGTATTGCTCGATTTGTTGAGTGCAAAGAGATTGTTTACCCTGAGTGTGTCCGTGCGTTTTATGCTAATCTGCACCTTGGTGATAGTGGTGATAATGGAGGTTTAGTGCTCGAAAGCCTAGTGAATGGAACGTTGGTGAAGATTTCTTCGGAAATTCTTCACAAGTTGTTTGGCTTATCGAAAGACGGGTACGATTGTTGTGGGAAAAGCATTGCCGAAGAAGCTACGGTGTCCGAGAGAGATATTGGTGATTTTTTTATGTTCGAAAACGGTCATCGAAGTCACGGATGATGTCTTTGAGAATAACAATTTCGATATCCACATTCGCTTGCTGTTGGCTGCTCTAACAAAATGTTTAATGCCAAAAGTCAACACCCAACACAAGTTAGTCGGCGTTGATAAGAATGTCGTGTATCGGGTGCTGAAGGATGATCGAGTGGATTTCACTGGGATTGTGATAAGCTGGATGAAAGCAAAAGGGGAGTCTTTTCGGTCGAAAAATTACATGTCGAGAACTAGGAAATCTGGACTTCCTTTTGGTTCAATCCTTATGGTGATTTTTCGGCATTTCCGCGTCGACTTGTCTAATGAGGCACACGTTCCGGTGTCTTGGGGACACGAAATAAGTGACATAACCCTCAAGGCCATGCATTATGTCGAGACATTCAATCGAGGTTGGGTATTGTTTCCATATCTCCGAGATGATGACCATGTACCGAAGGGGACACGGATGCCTACACCGGTCGAGCGAGTCACACACCGAGGACCCCATACGCTTAGGGAGCTGCAATCCAAGTCTTTTGTTCGTCATCCGAAGACGAAAGGGAAGCACCCGATGAGAGATGTTGTCACGGATGAAGAGGAAAGTGACCTTTGCGCTCGGATGCGGAGCATCGAGACCTCTCAGGCTGAAATTCAAGAGGATGTTCGGGCTCTACGTTCGGAAGTCCGGGAAGTGCGCAGGTTGATCTCCTATTTCATCCGTTTCACACACCCTTCATTTCCTTTCCCCTCGTCCTCTTCCGACCCTGCACCTTAGATTTGAGGATTTTGATGCTTGGTTGTAGAATCTTATTATTCGAATAATCTATATGTCTCATGTCATGAAAAATCTATGTATTGCTTGAATTCTATCTTAATGATATTCGCATTTCACTTCATTTCGTATTTGTTGTTTATGAGTACTGTTATCTACATAATTTCGCTTTGGATAATGGCATTTTCGTTGATATTTGTTAAAATGCAACAATTCTGGGGGAGTTCCTTTTTGTTTATGTCAAAAAGGGGGAGAATACTCCAAAAACCAAAATATACTAATATATCGAACAAGTTACCTTGATTTGAATCATTTAAAATGTTTTTGCAGGTATAATTTAAATGTTTTGACATCATCAAAAAGGGGGAGATTGTTGACTCAAAATGTATTTTGATGATTATTCCATTCAAAACATTTAATTAGATCAATCTCAGATCAATACTATATTGAAGGAGCTAAATACAGTTAGCGCACGCTACCCATATAATAGTAGCGCACGCTATCGAGAAATACATGTACAGCCCAGACAGTCAGCTGCAGCCAAGTGAAGTCACCTGATGGATAGCGCACGCAAGCCATTCAATATTAGCGCACGCTAAGTAACTACAGTTAGCGCACGCTATACAATCCATATTAACGCACGCTATAGCATTATTCCAGAGGACAGTGAGGTTTGGAAGGAAAACGGAAATGAATTTTGTGCACGCTACATACATCAGCTTACGTACGCTAAAACAAGGATGTAGCGCACGTTACTGCTCAGTTCTTGCGCACGCTACCGATATCACGGTCAGTAGTCCAGTAGCTACTGGACTCAATATGTCAAGGACCTTATGTACGCTACACAGGGTAACGTATGTTACTGAAAGAAATTATTAGCGCACGCTAAGGTATAAGCATTAGCGCACGCTAAAAGGAGTCAGCATATTACCGTTTGATTTTATACCATTGGAAGGCAAGAGTCAATGAAGATCCGGAAAATCTGGAAAAGTTGGAATTAATTAATGCTAGCGCACGCTATGCATACTTGCTAGTGCACGCTAATCTCAAATATAGTCGTTGGATAAAGAGTCGTTGGAGAGACAAATGGACATTTTTCAAAGTCAAGATTGAAGACTTGTTGACCAGATGTTAACGCACGCTACCGATACATGACTAGCGCACGCTAGCCATACTATTTTACCGTTGCAACAGTCTTTGTGACCGTTCAGAGAAGCCAAGTCAAAGATCGTTAGTGCACGCTAGAGAACATTATTAGCGCACGCTAATAATACGTTTTTCAGCATTTGAAGGATGGCTCTCACCTATAAATACCCAAAGGACTTGGGTATCAAACACACAACTTCAAGCATACAAGCATACAAGCATACAAGCAATCAAAGCATACTTGAGCTCAGTTTTATATCTTTTATTGCATTTCAAGTTGTGAGAAAAGAAAGATACAAGAGTGATTTTCATTGTAATATCAATTATTCTTTGTATTCTTTCATTTGATTGTAAGTGTTGCATCACTTACACTTGAGCGTAAAAGAAACGAATCAAGAGTCACTAATCCGGTGTTATTAGGATCTTTGATCTGGCATTGTTAGGATTATACTCCCATATTCGTATAGTGAGGATTATCTAGTTCCTATAGAACACTAGATAAACAAACATTTATATTGAGAGAGGTTGAGCTTGGACCGATAGAAGACAAGTGATTGTAACGGTTGTGAACTCGGACCGATAGAAGACGAGTCAAGATTGTGGTTGTTCTTGAGCCAATAGAAAAAGAAAGTCGGAGAGGACGTAGGCAAGTTGCCGAACCTCTATAAATCTTTGAGTCTTTAAATTCCGCACTATTTTCTATTTATTCGCAAGAAATTTCGTTATTCCGCCTTACCACTATTCAACCCCCCTTCTAGTGGTAAATTTATCTCTTCATATTCCTCATAAATGTTGAAAAAGGAATACTTGAGAACTTGTTGTCTTATCAATTTTAGTTGAGTTTTGGTAAGATTCAAGGGGTTGTTCTCATTTAGGTTGAAATACTATCCAGTATTTTGCTCCTCAATAATTTCTTCTGCCTCCTCTTCTTCTTGATACTTGGAAGAGTTAGGAGTGGGACTACTTGAGGGATCAACTCAGAAGTGTAAGCTGATTGTTCTTGAGGTGATGCGGGTTCAAGTAAGATGGCTACCTGTATTTCTTCTGAGGACTCTCATGAATAATCCACCAGTCCTTTCTGTCTTTTGGGGGAGGGTTCAGGTGAGGTTGAAATGTGGACAACTTCTTCTTTTTCAGGTGATTTCCTCTTTTTGAATAACTTGGAAAGAGGAGTGTTGTTACTGTCCGAGTCATCTGCAGGTGTGACTTCAGGTGCAGGTGAGGTTTTAGGTACAGGTGGAATGATGTCATCTGCAGGTGTGATGACTTCGACTGCAGGTGCAGATGGAGTCTCCTCTGAGGTTTTCACAGGTGAGGTGTGAGTAGTAATCTCAACTGTGATTTTGGAAGCTGCATCTGATGTAACCTCAACTGAGTCTGAGGGTCCTCTGTATTCGGATGTTCCAGATGTCATTTTCTCAGGTAATTCGGCAGCTGAGGGTTTGTTCTCTGCAAGTTTCTCCTTTGCAGCTTGGTCCAGGTGACCAAGTCTCTTACTAATGTGGAAGTTTTCTGCCTTACGTCCGGCTTTTCCAAGGAACTCTAGAATACAACTAATCTGGGTTCCAAAAGCTAACTTCTGAACGAATTTCTTGTTCTCAGAATCCCAACTCATCTTGTTGACTTCTCGGACTAACTGCTTATAGATGTAGTCAGGCTAGTTAATCCTTTTTCCTCTGAACTAAATCTCCCATGATAGTGTACTTGGAAGATGACAGTTGATCAAATCTCCCTGCCATGCCCATAACGATCTTGTTGGTGATGTCCAGAATGTATTTATACTCTCTTTTGAGATCTCCTTTCTTGGCAGTAAATTTAATTTCCATTGGCTGGTCCGGCGTCTTGATCTCCTCCCAAATATCATTTGGGTTTTGTTTCAGGGCCTCCACTGCAATGCCCCTATTCTCCAATTTGAATGCGTCTACTATGGTTTGGTTGGTTATAGTGATTTTTTCTCAGAAGATCGAGCTCTCTATGCCGTACTCCATGACATGGGCTTCTTTGTAAAAGCAAATAACAGCTTCTTTGAACAACTGAGAAGGATTAATGTTCAAGAAGTGGTAGATGTCGTTCTTTTCATCATTTGAATCAGATGCGCCATCAGTACGGATCTATTTATTTCCAGGAGTCCAGCAAAATCTACGACTATATTAAAGATGATTTGCTCCTACACCATCTTGAGGTTGACGCCTTTGGAGTTGGAGGCTGAATCCATTTCTGCAATTATTTTCGAAGGTATTTAGTGTAATGAATATTCAGAAATTTATTGCTTTGGAAAACTAGGGTTCTAGAGCTTGATGACAATAAGGTTTTGTGAAATGATTTCGAATGTCTTAAATAGCCAATCGAAGAGACGTTTTTGAAATTTAATAAGTACATAAAAGTTTAGCGGTCTTGAGTGATTGATTGGACATCGTGGTCTAGACATGGAGATATTGTGGTCGCATGATTTTAGCTATGTGTAATAAAATTGAGTATTTAAAAAGATAGAATACTTAGCTGATTGACTCATTGACTTATGATCAGCTAGCTTTTCTTCGTGTGTCCTTTTATCAGATGGCTCTTATCGTCTGGTCTGATTAGATGGCTCTTCATCGTCTGGTCTGATCAGATGGCTTTTCGTCGTCTGTTCTTCAGATCAGGTGATGTTCCTTGTATGGATCAAGTTAGGTGACTTCTCATTGTATGTTCTGATCATGTGGTTTCTCTCGTCTGCTTCAGGTCAGATGACTTTTCTCGTCTGGTTTTCAGCTATGCATTAGATTCCCAGTCTAGTAGTCAAAGATCTCTGCTTAGTTCCAGAAAGCTTTCTTCTGGTAAAGGCTTTGGGAATATATCAGCAATTTGGTACTCTATGCTAACTCTTTCCACTCTTACTCTTTTGTTGAGCACATGGTCTGTGATGAAGTGATGTTTGACATCCATGTGTTTTGTTCTCTAATGTAGGACTGGATTGTTTGTTATAGCAATTGCACTATTGTTGTCACACCAGATAGGAACTTCATTTGCTATGATGTTAGAGTCCCTTAGCTGTTGTCTGAGCCACAGAATTTGCGCACAACAGCTACCTGCAGCTAGGTATTCTGACTCAGTTGTCGATATTGAGTTGGACACCTGCTTCTTACTGAACCAATATATTAGTCTGGTTCCAAGGAATTGACACGTTCCACTGGTGATTTTCCTGTTGATCTTGCATCCTGCAAAGTCAGCATCTGAATATCCTGATAGTTCAAAGTTTTCATCCTTTGGATACCATAATCCAACATTGATTGTAGACTTAAGGTATCTGATTATCCTTTTTGCTGCTTCCTGGTGAGACTGCTTTGGCTTGGACTGAAATCTTACACACACTCCTATTGCATATGAAATGTTAGGTCTTCTTGTAGTGAGGTATAGTAGTGATCCAATTAGTCCTCTGTAGTGGGTCGGATCTACTGGAATGCCTCCTTCATCTGCATCAATGTGTAGGGATGTGCTCATTGGTACTCTTAGGGGGTTGGCTGAATCCATGCCAAATGTTTTGATCAGCACCCTTGTGTACTTTGCTTGGTTGATAAATATTCCAATGTCAACTTGTATGACTTGCAAACCCAGAAAGAAGTTTAGTTTGCCCATCATACTCACCTCAAATTCTCCTTGCATGAGACTTGAGAACTTCTCACATAGCTCAGGGTTGGTTGAGCCAAATATAATGTCATCCACATATACTTGAACTAGTAGTATGTGGTCTTCATGTTCAAATATGAAGAGAGTTTTATCCACCTTTCCTTTGCAAAATCCTTTTTCTCAATAAATTCGGATAGAGTTTCATACCAGGCTCTTAGTGCCTGCTTGAGTCCATATAGAGCTTTTAGAAGCTTGTATACCTTGTCTCCTTTAACAAATCTAGGGGGTTGCTCAACATAGACTTCTTCTTCTAGTACTCCATTGAGAAATGTACTTTTCACGTCCATTTGGTAGACTTCAAAATCTCTGAATGCTGCAGGTGCAAGGAATAGTCTGATAATGTTTCATCAATATCTATTCCTTCACATTGGGCATACCCTTTTGCAACCAATCTGGCTTTATTCCTAACAATAGCTCCATCTTCATCACACTTGTTTTTTTACACCCATTTGATGCCTATGACTTTCTTGTGATCTGGCTTGTCTATTAGTTCCCGGACCTTGTTCCTCTCTATTTGGTTTAGTTCTTCTTTCTTTGCAATCACCCATGTGTAGTCATCCAGGGCTTGATCTGTTGTTTTGGGCTCCATTTGAGACATGAAGCAAGAAAACATTGCCATTACTGTTGGTTCTGTGGATTTCCTGGGTTTTTTTCCATCGGTTAGGTTCCCAATAATTTGTTGAATGGGGTGATCCTTTAGCCATTTGGGAGTTTCATCTTCATCTTCAGTCTTTGGAAGTTGATCTTCAAGGTTTGTTCCCCCTGTTGAGTTGCTTTGAGGAACTGCGCCTGACTCTGCATCAGCTTGGATTTGGTGGTCTGCAGCTGCATTAGGTTCAGCTATGATTTTATCAGCTGCAGTTGGATCAGCTATGGTTGGATCACTTGTGGTTGGATCAGCTGTGGTTGGATCAGCTCTGGTTGGATCAGCTACGTTAGGATCTGTTAGGAATATGCCCTCGAATGTCACTCAGGGGATGAGAGAGAAGGGACATTGTACTTGTAATTATGGAATATTTAATAAAAGGCAATATAATTCATTCATTGTTTATTGTATTTGAAATGCATTCTTGATTTGGTAAACATTGAAGTGAAGTCCATGTAAATAAAAGCGAACATTACACTCTTGTTATCGTATAAGACACAATATACTGGAAGTGTTTAAACATTATTTATGTAAACCGTTCGCAAGTCGATAAACTTAATTGGGCATTAAGTTTCGAATAAGACTTGTATAACTGATGCTAGGACATGTGCATGTCTTGATTACATAGTTATAAGTATATTGGTGGGACCAGTGGACTCGAACATGACTCATACTTGATTCAGTCACACGGTACTCAATCTTGGAGAGTCGATGATGAATCGAGAGGTTGTGATAGTATACGTGGACCTTTGACTTGAGGGTTCAGTAAGAGATGTGCCTGTGACGTTTAGTTTGTCATTAAGTAGTTGGACTCATTTTCTTAATCGCTGGGTCAACCTCGAAGTGTGGACTATACGGGCAGGTAGCATTTCTTACTGTACGCCAAGAAAGGAATATACAGGCGAATGTCCTATAGGGTTAATGGTAAATAAAATCATAAGTCTTTAGCCAAAGAATTCTGATCTAGTCGTATTGGATACACTAGTAATCAGTCGGTCTTGATTTGCATTAACACATGTATAGTTTCTAGTTAATAGTAGGGTTTGCCTTTACCGTGACCCGAAGACTTGACCGGGACATCTGATGAAGGGTCTATGCGTATATGGTATTCGCAACATAATAGGTTCTGGAATGATCCCTTCATTCGTTTTGATCGGTTCTGATGCGGCTGTTTAGCCGCTAAGTATTGTCCGTACTCATTGGTTCCTCCTAATGCCGGCTGAGACGGACGTACAGAGTCGCGCATGAGGATCGTTGATGGATAAATATGAATTTATCATATCTCTATTAATATTAGATATTAGATATCTAATTATGATTTATTGGATAAATCAAATAGCGGTCTTATGAATTGAAATCAAGTGACTAGGTAATTAATTTAATTCATAAATAATATTTCTTAGAGAAATATATTTCTATTTGATATAATTAAATAATTGGACTAATTAATTAAGCATAAATACATTGGAAATAAAATAGAGTGTATTTAACGAATTCGTTTGACGAGCGTCCAGTACATGAGCCGAGTGACTCGGCCCATTTCCTAGAAATTACCAAGGTGGCCGCCCCCTCCCTCTTTTTTGACATGGTGTTTATTTGTTTATCATTTGATATGGCATGTTACTTAAGTAACTTTCAAAATGTATGATAAGACTTATCTTATCAAATCATTTTGTATCTTACTTTCAACACTTTGCCTTATATAATGTAAACTAAAACAACACCACAACAACAACCACATATCACCATTTTGGCCGAGAGGTATAGAGGAGAGGGAGAGAAAACTTTTCTTCATCTTCGAGATAAGAAATAATCAAGAAAAATTAGAGAGATAATTCCTACGATAACATCCTAGCCGTGTTCTTGAAGAACGGAGTTTCGTTGAATTTTTCTAGGCAACATCCGATGCGTGTGAAGTATAGACATCGTGCTTTCGGTGTTTGGGATGAAGGGATTTCGTGCTCCTCGGATTTGTGATCATCATCAAATTATGAAGATATTATCAAAGGCTTCAAAGGTATAGGACTTTAATTCTTTCTTCGTCAATTTATTTTTCGTATATACGTACTTGATCGATCCTGTTTAGGATTCTTTATATTGATTTTTATTGTTCCGATGCGTACTAAGTTTTGTATACGAAATCCCAACAGTGGTATCGGATTGAGGTTATTGATATCGTATATACGAATTATTTTAGCATTTGGAATGCTTGTTAGTATGGTGTATGATTTGGAGTCATTTATTGTCATAATCATGGTATATATTTATTCGCTCGTTGTAGTTATTTTTCCGTAAATTTATGTCTTAATATAAATCTTTAATTTCTTGAAAATATGATTTATATTGAAGATATGAATGTTGAAAAATATGGATATTGAATATCCGGTCGAAATCGAGGCCCGTATTGCCGTTGGACGGCACCCGAAACAGTGCCTGTTAGGCGTATTTTTATACGCTTATTTATCATTATTTTGTATTATTTTGGAGAGTGAAATTGTCTAAATGAGCCTTTAATGTCTTAATTTTGTATGATTGACAGGAAATTGAAGTCCGGAAGCTAAAACGAAGCAAAACGGGCAAAAACGGCAAATCTGGACTCTGAGCCGCGGCACAAGGAAGCAGGGCCGCGACACAAGAAGACACCCAGCCAAAGGCGGAGTAAAATGTACTCTGTGCCGCGGCACAGTCCAGGTGAGCCGCGGCACAGAATAAATTAAAGACGCCCAGGCATCCAGCTGATGGCCCTGTGCCGCGGCACAGATTTAGTGCGCCGCGGCACACTTGGCGGTTTTTGTATGTCCGCGCGAATTAGGGCCGTTTCGAAGCCAGTTTTCGACCTACGGATACCGACGCGATTTGGAGGATATGCTGAGCTATAAATAGGGTTTAAGACCCTAATTAATTCATCTTTGGATTTTTATCTTTTGGAGCTTAAGCTTGGAGACGGCAGAAGAAGGGGGAAGCATAAGACTTCAAGGGCAGAGGGCGGAAGCTGAAGAAGGGAGGAATCCGAGCTTCATCTGCGTTTGATTTTTATGCTTTCATTTATTTATTCTGTAATTTCAATTATTAGTATGTCAGGCAAAAGCCCTAATCTAGGGTTTTGATGAAACCTATGTTTTGACGAATTTCTTGAGATTATCCAATTAATTACCTTTTTGTTGAGTTTTCCCAATTGTGTTTAATGCTTGCAATTATATGGCCAATAGTTGTATTGATTTAATCATTCACTTCGAATCGGGAGAGGAGATTTGGTGAGGAACTATTGGTGAGAACCGTTTTATTCTGTGAGATAGGAATATACTCATAGGAACTACGTGGCCTTTGGGAGATTTTATGCTTTTCGCCTATTGACGAATTAATTCACCTAGGGATAGAGTGCGTTATTCGCCTTTAGATAAATCTATTGACCTCGGGAGAGGCGATAGAATATATTAGCAATCTCCGCCTTCAATAAATTGGGAAAATTATTTATTACGGATAATCGAGAGTAAATTCGGATAAACCGAGGTGGATTCAGAATCCTAGACTTATTCATCATTTGATTTATTTTATTCAAGCTATCATTTTCTACTAGTCTTTTAGTAATCCTTTTAGTTATTAATTGCAAAAACCCAAATTCGATTGTTCAAATAAAATTGGAATACACAAAAATCGGTAGTTAGAGATTTAGTCCTCGTGGGAACGATACTCTACTTATCACTTTATTACTTGTAAATGATGACGTGCACTTGCGTGTAAGAATTATCGCAACAAGTTTTTGGCGCCGTTGCCGGGGATTGAAATTTTCAAATATCGATTTAAGTATTTCTAGTCTTAATTTGAACGTTTTATTTTTATTTTTGTGTATTTAATTTCGTTTATTTGTTTTTCCTTTCAGGACCTTTCGTGTAGTGCATGAGAAAACTCGGTAACGAAGGCCTACTACCTTTGGATACCGAGCTCGATCGCACTCTAAGAAGGAACAAGAAGGAGAAAAGAGAGTTGCAGACGACGGTCAACATGGCCGAGAATATCGAAGTCCAAGGAGGAGATAACCAAGTGCGGCAAGTTCAACCGGAACTAGCTCTTCGAGATTATGCCATGCCGCAGATCAATGCTAATTTTTCGGGAATTCGGCGTCCCACTATCCAAGCCAATAATTTTGAGATCAAGCCCGCTATTATTCAGATGGTGCAGGCGAGCCAATTCTGTGGACTGCCGAATGACGACCCGAATGCCCATATTGCTTCTTTCCTTGAGATATGCGACACGTTCAAGACTAATGGTGTCACCGACGATGCCATCCGATTGAGTCTTTTCCCTTTCTCTTTGAGGGATAAAGCGAAATTTTGGTTAAATTCCCTACCGCCGGGGTCGATTACAACATGGGGGGGGGTTAGCGCAAGCCTTCCTTGCCAAATTCTTCCCACCTGCTAAGATGGCGAGGTTGAGAAACGAAATAACCACCTTTGGTCAGTACGATATGGAATCGCTCCATGAGGCGTGGGAGCGATATAAAGATTTGCTACGAAGATGCCCTCATCACGGCCTTCCTGATTGGCTTCAGATTCATACGTTCTATACTGGTTTGAGTGCTTCTACACGCACTCTCGTGGATACAGTCGTTGGTGGGGCCTTGATGGGAAAGTCTATGGCCGAGGCACACTCGCTTTTGGAAGATATGGCCGCAAATGCATACCAATGGCCATCGGAAAGATTGACACTGAAGAGAGTTATGGAAGTTTCAAGTAATGACCCGATTTCCACTTTGTCAGCTCAAGTCGCCGCTTTGACCTAACAACTCCAAGCATTTTCGCACGCACCTTCCCCCGTTACCATAGAGACATGCAATTGGTGTAACAGATCACACCCGAGCGTGGAGTGTCAAGTTGGAAACCCGTTCGAGCAACATCAGATGGAGCAGGCTCAATTCGTGGGAAATGGAAATCGGCAGAATAACCTGTACTCCAACACTTATAATCCGGGGTGGCGCAATCATCCCAACTTTTCATGGAGAAACGGACAGAACTCAAACCAACCCCCGTTAGCTCAGAATCAACAGCAGCCCCCTCCCGCTCCCAAAGTGTCTCTCGAGGAAGCACTTGCAAAATTGGCGGCAAATACGAGTCAATTTATGACCCGTACTGAAGCAACATTGCAAAATCATTCCGCTTCCATTCGGAACTTGGAGGTCCAGCTGGGCCAAATTGCTAATGTGTTGACAGCTCGCCCGGAGGGAGCATTGCCGAGTACAACAGAGACAAATCCTAGAGAGAGTCTAAACGCAATCAGCTTGAGAAGCGGGAAAGAGGTGCTGGATCAGCCCGAGCGGGGTGAAAAGAAGAAGGAAATTGAGGAAGAGAAGGATTTAAAGCCAGAGGAGTCGCAAGATTTGAAACCTTCAATAACGTTGCCGGATAACCCGAAGACATGTATGTCCCCCGTCCCGTTTCCGCAGAGATTACAGCAAAGAAAGGCGGACAAACAATTTTCTAAGTTCCTTGACGTACTTAAAAAGCGTCACATTAACATTCCATTCGCCGACGCATTGGAACAGATGCCGAGTTACGTTAAGTTCATGAAAGAGATATTGTCGAAGAAAAGAAAACTCGAGGAGTTCGAAACTGTAGCCTTGACAGAGGAATGCAGCGCAATTCTTCAAAAGAAGCTCCCACCTAAATTGAAAGATCCGGGAAGCTTCAACATACTGTGCACCATGGGGAATCTTTCTTTTAATAAGGCACTATGCGATCTTGGTGCTAGTATCAACCTCATGCCTCTGTCGATTTTCAAAAAGCTGGATATTGGGGAAGCCAAGCCAACAACAGTCTCCTTACAATTGGCGGATCGATCCATCAAATACCCAAGGAGTGATTGAGGGCGTTTTAGTCAAAGTTGATAAGTTCATCTTTGCCGATTTCATCGTACTCGACATGGAGGAAGATGAAGATATTCCAATCATCTTGGGACGACCATTTTTAGCGGTGGTCGAACCCTTATAGACGTGGAAAAGGGAGTTAACTCGAGGGTCCAAGACGCAGGCAAGTTACTTTTCAAGTATTCAAATCGTTTCCATGTCCCGGAAGTGTTGATAAAAGGTCACAAATTGAAAGTGTAAATGCCGTTGAAAGAGGAAAGCACCGAAAACATCGTCGGTGGGAAAATTCAGATTTTGTGTTAAATGGTCCAAGTCTTAAGAAGGATGTAGAACGAGTGGCGTTCCTCGAGCATGAGGACAAATCTGCTGCAGTCTTGAGTGCGTTTGTGAAGGAGGAGAGTAAGCCGAAAGCCCAGCGGACAATTAGTCATGGAAATACCGGGTGTTTCGGGAAGTTGTTCACGTCGAAACCTTTCCGCAAACAACATTTGATAACCGAACCGAAAGTCGAATCGCTGACGACCAATGGTCATAATTTTAACAAATATATGAACGGTTCGATGAACGGGGCGGAAATCAAATGGAGTTTGCGAAAAGCGAACTAATGTTTTCCAATAGGTCCGGCTGAAGACTATAAACTTAGCGCTTCTCGGGAGGCAACCCGAGATTGTAGTTATAGATTTTTGCGTTCCTTTATTTTTCTTGCATCTTTGATTTTTATTTTCTTCTTCATTTTTGTGCTTCAATTTGCTTCTGCCTCTCGCTTTTAACGTGTTCTTCTCAAAATTCTGTGCAGAAAAGTCCCAGGGAAGAAACTGAAGTTTGAGCCGCGGCACAGGTATTGTGAGCCGCGGCACACACAAATCGAAGGAGATGAGCTAAACCCATTGCACCTTGTGCCGCGGCACGGCATAAATGAGCCGCGGCACACTTGAGCGCTGAGCCGCGGCACACGAAATCTGTGCCGCGGCACACGACAACAGGAGAAAACAGGTAAAAGGGACTGTACCCTGTGCCGCGGCTCACTTTAGCTGTGCCGCGGCACACTATGCGGAATCTGAAAGGCCCAGGTAGCTTATAATTCTCACTCGGCCGAACACCCAGGTACGTTTTCTTCTTCCCTTCTCTTTCCCTCCCCAGCGCGCGAATCGGCCGAAGCTTTCTTCCAATTTTTCTTGCGATTTCTTCTTGCAAACTTCACAAAACCAAAAGGTATGTTCCAATCTTTAATTTCTACTTGTTTATGGTTTAAATTTGAAGTTGTTTATGCTTTGGATGGATTGAACATGTTTATTCTCCTTCAAAATTTCTAGGATAGTTTAGGGAATAACATGGTAGTTTTAATCGAATTTTCATGGTTAGTTTGGAATATGAATGAGTTGAGTGTGTTGTGTTGATGATGATTGAATTGTGTTTCTGTTCTTGGGGGTTGAATCGAGCTATAGCCATGTTTATTCTTCAAGTAAACTCGTGCCCTCAAGGTGTCTGATAAATTGCCTAAGTGAAAAATTCTCTTTATTAAAGCAATCTTTTGAATCTTCGTGCAACGTGTTCGTTCTGAATTTACAGCAAGCCCAACCCTTACGTCCAGTTTAGACGTTTAAGTCCAATTTCATCCTTCTCTCACGAATGTGCTATTTTGTTAAATTCGAGATTTCTGGCTGGATATCCTGAGCCGAGGGTAGATCATTGTTATTATTGGTTGCATAATGAACCCTCGTGTTGTACTTTTCAGGACTGATTATGGCGAGAACAAAGAAACTGAGCAAGAGAGCTAGGACACAGTCATCTCCCACTCGAGGGGAGACCTCTCGTAGTCGGGCCGAATCGGAGGGGCACCAGTTTTCGGACCCTGAAATTCACAAGATCTTCAATGAAAAGATCCGGCCACGACCGCTTATTCCGGAGAGGGGATTTACTCCAGCTCCTCAGGACGGGGAATTGCTCACTATGATTGATGAGATGGGGTGGGCCAGATTTGCTGCACCCCAGGCAGCGGTTATCTCGATTGTGCGGGAGTTCTACGCGGCCGCTTCTTGAAGCACATTCGGGCAGGGCATACGTTGCCGTCATTAGAGTCTCGGACTCAGGTCGATGTCCGAGGGGTTACAGTTGATTTCTCCACGGCTGCTATTCGGAGGTTGTTTGGGCTTCCGGTGGTTGATGAGTCGGCCTATGACCGAGTGATGACCAGCCTCACGAAGGAGGCCCTGCTCGAGACCATTGCACAACCCGATTCCGACTGGGAGCAGCGAGCACAGGGTTCTTCCACTTTCCACTTCAAGAGCTCGCGCCTCAGTCGGCTCGGGCGTACCTGGCTTTATTTTATCTGCGCACGCATTGACCCCACCTCCCATATCCGTACTGTCTTTCTCTCCCGCGCCCGGATACTTTATGCTATCACTTCCGGGCTGCGTTTCGATGTGGCACCCATCCTGGTCCGATCTATCTTCTAGTGCATCCAGGGGGGGCCAAGACGGGGTTGAAGCACCCCTCTCTCATCTGCGCTTTGTGCCGGCAGTCGGGGCTGACGTGGTCAGACGACGAGCCGATGCTTGCCCCCCAGGCCCCGATCGACCACCGCATCATATCACACTTCGACCAGTGGGGAGGAGCGCTGGCGCACGCTCGGGGGAGAGGATTTCTGCTAGAGGAGGCCCACGAGGGATCCCCCGATCCGCTTTTGTTGACACATGGAGATGCCGGCCCGCCGCCCGACAGAGCGAGGTTGCAAGAGTTGTTTGATAGGCTGAGGGAGGATCTGAGGAGACAGAGAGAGGAGCAGAGAGAGGATCTGAGGAGAGAGAGAGAGGAGCTGAGAGAGGAGACGAGGAGAGAGAGAGATGATATGAGGAGAGAGAGGGAGAGTTTGATGGCTGCCATGCGAGAGGAGCAGCGGACGGAGCGGGAGAGCGTTATTGCTGCCATCAGAGCCGAGATGCGAGAGCAGGCCCGCCGGGCCAGCCGACGAGAGGCGAGGCGTCTGGCTGCGAGGGATGCTTATCATCAGGAGCACCTTGCTGCATGGATGGCCCATATCATGCATCCCGACGGGCCATTTATTGCACCCGCCCGACCAGCCACACCACCCTCCTCACTGGATGATGCCGGCACCAGCTCCTGAGCGGACTGGAGGGGAGTACTTGACCTTTTACTTTTATTGCATATCATTTTTTGTCCATTGAGGTCAATGTACGTCGTAAGTTTAGGGGGGATTTTACTTTTCGTCGCTACATTCATTGCTGTACTGATTTTGTTGCACTTTTCATTAATTTGCGTTATTTTTTTTCGATAGCCTTGCTTGTCTTAATTCTTCTTTATTCGTGAATTTTTCGTGCTTCTATTTATGTGATACTGATGTTACGACACTATTTTTTCTCTCTGAAGAAACGGTCGAGTTCTAGTCGCGTTGTAGTTTGTAATTTCTGTTCTGCTTAGTATTCATTTAGGTCCGAAATTTTTTCGTGATTGTAGAGGTCTTGGCAGATAAGAGAGGATACATACTTGTTTTAAAATCACCGTCAATACGTTTGGTTACATTTTTCGGTTAGTTAGTCGTCCAGTTATATTAGTCGTGTTGGCACTTAGATTGAGTTTAGAGTCGGTCAGTTTTTCCCAAAATTCGAGTTAATGTTGTTCTATGAAGGGAAGTCTAGTAACCGGGGGTATTCGCGTGACCCGTTGTTTACTCTCGCGTAAAACGACGACCCTGATTAGACTAGTGATTTAGATATTTCACATGTGCCAATGATAGGGAGCCTAGTAACTGGGGGTATTCGCGTGACCCGTTGTTTACTCTCGCGTAAAATGGCGACCTTGATTCGGACATGCGGAAATTATATATTCGAGTTGTTTCTCCGCTGTAGACGGGAACTTAGTAACTAGAAGCATCCATGTGCCCCATGAGTGTCTTTTACGTCAAACGGTTTCCTAATACATGAGAATGGAAGTTCCACCCTAGGATTATCCCGAGGAAACATCCCGAGATCCTAACCTAGTGGTCAACTCGAATCAAATTCTTGAACATATAGATAAAGGGATACTGTCCGAGGTTTATTTGTTATGAAACTCGTGAAAATTGTGCCACTAGACTGTGGAACGGGACGAACTAGCTTGTTTATTTTAGCCTTTCATATTGACGGTCGATTTGACTCACGTTTTGTTAATCTTTGAGATGGATTTTCTTCATGAACGAGTGTTTAGGACTGAACTTGATTACTTTGCGGAATCATTATTCTGAGTGCAGCTCGCTTTTATGAAACTCGTATGATTTAGAGAGAATTACAGGATAGTATTGATTAGGTTGAACACTAAGAGTTGCACAATGATTCACGACACTCTTTTATTGAATTTAATTCTTTTTGCTTGAGGACAAGCAAAGGCTTAAGTTTGGGGGTATTTGTTAGGCGTATTTTTATACGCTTATTTATCATTATTTGTATTATTTTGGAGAGTGAAATTGTCTAAATGAGCCTTTAATGTCTTAAATTTGTATGATTGACAGGAAATTGAAGTCCGGAAGCTAAAACGAAGCAAAACGGGCGAAAACGGCAAATCTGGACTCTGAGCCGCGGCACAAGGAAGCAGGGCCGCGGCACAAGAAGACACCCAGCCAAAGGCGGAGTAAACTGTACTCTGTGCCGCGGCACAGTCCAGGTGAGCCGCGGCACAGAAGAAATTAAAGATGCCCAGGCATCCAGCTGAAGGCCCTGTGCCGCGGCACAGATTTAGTGCGCCGCGGCATACTTGGCGGTTTTTGTATGTCCGCGCGAATTAGGGCCGTTTCGAAGCCAGTTTTCGACCTACAGATACGGACGCGATTTGGAGGATATGCTGAGCTATAAATAGGGTTTAAGACCCTAATTAATTATCTTTGGATTTTTTATCTTTTGGAGCTTAAGCTTGGAGACGGCAGAAGAAGAGGGAAGCAGAAGACTTCAAGGGCAGAGGGCGGAAGCTGAAGAACGGAGGAATCCGAGCTTCATCTGCGTTTGATTTTTATGCTTTCATTTATTTATTCTGTAATTTCAATTATTAGTATGTCAGGCTAAAGCCCTAATCTAGGGTTTTGATGAAACCTATGTTTTGACGAATTTCTTGAGATTATCCAATTAATTAACTTTTTGTTGAGTTTTCTCAATTGTGTTTAATGCTTGCAATTATCTGGCCAATAGTTGTATTGATTTAATCATTCACTTCGAATCGGGAGAGGAGATTTGGTGAGGAACTATTGGTGAGGACCGTTTTATTCTGTGAGATAGGAATATACTCATAGGAACTACGTGGCCTTTGGGAGATTTTATGCTTTTCGCCTATTGACGAATTAATTCACCTAGGGATAGAGTGCGTTATTCGCCTTTAGATAAATCTATTGACCTCGGGAGAGGCGATAGAATATATTAGCAATCTCCGCCTTCAATAAATTGGGAAAATTATTTATTACGGATAATCGAGAGTAAATTCGGATAAACCGATGTGGATTCAGAATCCTAGACTTATTCATCATTTGATTTATTTTATTCAAGCTATCATTTTCTACTAGTCTTTTAGTAATCCTTTTAGTTATTAATTGCAAAAACCCAAATTCGATTGTTCAAATAAAATTGGAATACACAAAAATCGGTAGTTAGAGATTCAGTCCTCGTGGGAACGATACTCTACTTATCACTTTATTACTTGTAAACGATGACGTGCACTTGCGTGTAAGAATTATCGCAACAGTGCCCGGGGTGCTGCCGTGCGGTCCAGTCCTTGGGATCGCGATCCGGGCCTGGTGCCGGCCCTACCGAGCAGTCCAGGCAATTCGGACCGCGGTTCAGGCTGTTCGGACCGCGGTCTAGCCTCCTTCCGTCTTGTTTTGTGTATTCCTTAAAATTAATTCCCATTTTTAAATTGAATTTAATATAATTAAAATGATATATGGTATCTCCTTTTATAAGGGAAAATTAATTAAATGGAATACATGTGATTGACCGAATTACTTTGAATGTTTTCATATTACTGATTAGATCAATTCTATTTTATAGTTTCTTATATGCTTATATATATTATTTGGATATATATATATATATATATATATATATATATATATATATATATATATATATATACAATCCATTTATTAAGTATATGTCAAGGAGGTACGAAGTTTTTTGGGCCTAGCAGGATACTACCGACGGTTCATGGAAAGATTCTCGATATTAGCACAACCTCTAACCAAACATCTCCGCAAAATTACCAAGTACGAGTAGACCGAGTCATGTCAAAAGAGCTTTGATGAACTCAAAAAACGGTTGACGAGTGCTCCAGTGTTAACGCTTCCTCAACGGACAGATGGCTTCACCATATATAGTGATGCTTCAAAACAAGGATTGGGATGTGTGTTGATGCAGTACGATAAAGTTATTGCATATGCATCCCGACAATTAAAACCGTATGAAACCAACTACCCCACTCACGACTTGGAACGTGCTGCTGTGGTGCACGTCTTGAAGATTTGGAGACACTACTTATATGGATCCACTTGTCAAATATTCATGGATCACAAAAGTCTCAAGTATATCTTCACACAGAAGGAGTTAGACATGCAACAGAGGAGGTGGCTGGAACTCATCAAGGACTGTGACGTGGATATCCAGTATCATCCAAGGAAGGCTAATGTAGTTGCTGACGCTCTCAGCCGGAAAATCACTCAGGAGCATACGCTAACCAGATTGACATCACAAATCGAGTTACAATGCAAGTTAACAAAGAACGACATAGAAGTATGGATCTGGGAGGAGCATGGACAACTATGCACCATGAACATGCGATCATCGTTGCTGGATGAAATTCTTCAAAAACAGGCAGACGATCCCAAAATACAAGGCATTATTGATGATATTCCGTAAGGAAAATCGCCAGACTTCGCCATTCACGCGGACGGAATCCTAAGGTTTCGAAATCGAATGTGCATTCCTTCTAACGACCAGCTCAAGCAGACGGTATTGAAAGAAGCCCATGCTACGCCATACTCTATTCATCCTGGCATGAACAAAATGTATAAAGATCTCAAGTAATACTACTGATGGCTAAACTTGAAGCTTGATGTAGCTGAATTCGTAGCTCGGTGCATGACATGCCAACAAGTGAAGATCGAACACAAGAGGCCAGCAGGAGTAATGAAATCGCTCCCGATACTCAAGTGGAAATGGGAGGATATCTCGATGGACTTCATCACCGGTCTTCCAACGACAGGGTGGGAAGGATATAGTTTGGGTCATTGTTGATAGACTTACGAAATCTGCACACTTCCTCGCTATACCTGAAGTGTTTGGAGCCAATAGGTTAGCAGCATTATTCAATCGTGAAATCATTCGGTTGCATGGCACGCCTAAATCTATTGTTTCAGACAGAGACGGGCGTTTTGTATCACAATTTTGGAAAGCAGTGCATAGAGCTTTGGGCACATGACTAAACTTTAGCACTGCCTACCATCCTCAAATAGATGGACAAACTAAACGTACTATCCAAACCATAGAGGACATGCTACGAGCTTGTATCCTTGATTGGGGTAATGATTGGATCAATCATCTTGGACTAGTGGAGTTCGCTAATAATAACAGTTGGCATGCTAGTATTGGAATGGCACCATTCGAAGCATTATATGGCTCGAAATGTAGATTACCTTTATGTTGGAACGATACTTCTGATGCAGTCGCTACGGAGCTAGACTTGATCAAGGAATCAATTGAGAAAATAGCAATAGTGCGCAACCACGTGTAAGCTGCTCAAAGTTGACAAAAGTCATATGCAGAGAACCGCCAGCGACCGTTAGAATTTGAAGTAGGCGATCACATATGGATCAATGTGTCCCCTACTCGAGGCATTCCGCTTCAGACAAAAAGGCAAGTTGAGCCCACATTTCATTGGACCCTTTGATATTGTCGAACGTGTTGGAGACTTAGCTTATTGCTTAGCTCTACCACCCTCTCTAGAAGGAGTCCATAACGTATTTCACGTATTGCAGCTACGGTGATATGTTCACAATCCCAGCTACAAGCTAAATCACGAATCTCTAGAGATTGCAGAAGATGCTACATTCGAAGATATACGTGTCGCTATTTTACATTATCGTATAAAGAAAATAAGAAATAAATCTATTCCTCTAGTTAAAGTCCAGTGGTCACACCATGGAGTTGAAGAAGCCACTTGGGAAACCGAAGAAGCAATACGTAACCGGTACCCCACGTTATTCCAAACATAAGTTTCGGATCGAAACTTAATTTTTAGAGGGAGAGTATTTAACACCCAAATTGTTACCATTTTAAGAATTGATGAGATAATTTTGAAGGACGCAATGTGATAATATGCTTGGTGTATTTACTGCTATCAATGTTATACTTGATATCTTTGCTATCTATGTGATAATTGATGAGCTCCGCTACTGATGTTGTACTTGATATTTTAAAGGAATTGAATAACATTATCCATTAATCGTCGGAAAATCCACGATAGAACTCGGCGGTGCGCAACGTCGTATTCTCCGACAGGATTTTTCAGCGAATATTGGGAAATGTACTCGAGAATGACTTAATGATGATAACCTCCTTCCAAGTTTCGGGACGAAACTTATTTTTAAAGGGAGAGTGTAAAATCCCAGTATTTTACATTATATAAATTATAAAGTAAATACTATTATATGCCAATAATTAGTGAAATTATTTATAAAAGTGACATATTTATTTAAATGAATTATTATGGTATTATTACATAATAAATTTTAAAACATATATTTTGACATTTTCTGGGAAGTATCGTGGACAAGTATCAACTTTGAAAAATCACCACAGATTTCTGAGAAGTTAAAAAATTTTGAAAAATAATAGTGTTGTATAGAATTTAGTTAGCTTTCCAATGGTTCAAACAGTGAGTCAATCAGAGTCCGAACGAAAAAGTTATAATCGATTAAGTGGAGGTTGCCAACTGTCGAGCACCGTGCCTCATTGCGTGTGTCAGCGGTCGGCAGGCGTCAGGAAGATTTCGTGCGGGACCTACGAATGTGGCTCGTCCAGGCAGGGATGCCGATGGTAACTCGGCAGGGGTCCACGCACGTGGCTCGTCTAGGGCTGCCGACAGTGACATGGCACCGTGACGTACGTGCTTACGTAGGGCGGCCGGGTCAAGGCTGATGTCATCCACGTAGTTGACTGTGCACCTGTTTTGTGGCCTATAAATTCAGACCTCCGCCACTCCATTACTTCACCACAATTACATATCAGTATATGGAAAATTATCCTCTATAAATATAAGGTTACAATCGTCGGGATTATTTTTGCTCGAATGGCCATGATCTCAAGGGCAAAGTTCTTGGTCTTATTAGGCTTGATAAAATTAGCTTCCCTTATAGTAGATGTAAAAAAGTGTGATTTTGTTATTGGCCTTCTTTTTGGTTAATTCAATAGGCCGGTGCATTTATTTGTCTTTGACATAAATTTGGGCGTGTATAGGGGCTCGTCCTCCCTCAAACTTTTTGGGCGTGTAGTGGGTCTCGTCCCCCCACGTTTCTGGTCCGTCTAATATTATCCAGTTTTGTTTAAAAAAAGACTCTAAATTCTCAATCGGAGTCCGTTTTGCCGACGATACGGGGTCGTTTTCTGGCGAGTCAAACCAGCTTTCCCGACAGACTGACTGGAACATGTCTGGTTAAAATCCCCAGTGTATTTCTGAAATCCAGATCGAGGTGCTATCTTTGAGTTCGATCATCTACCAATCCGTAAGTAGTTTTTGATATCTTATTCGTGCGTTATGTATATAAAATACATCACTAAAATTTTAAATTTTGAAATATCTGATTAGACATCATTTAGACATGTAAAACGAGTCATTTTGGACAAGTCAAGGCTGATTTTAAGTGTAGAAATGTAAATTAAATCGCGAATAACTTTTGATCCGTAAATCATTCTTCGATTCCGTTTCATGCATTTCTCTCTTGACGCATTTATCTATATTTAGTTATTTTTGTTTTAATTTTTGGAAATGATAAAATTTCTGACTCCATTTCCGTGTTAATTAAACTTAAATAATTTAATGATAATAGACACTATGAATAATCGAACTACGTATCCGCCCATATGAAGTATTTAGATTTTTAATGGCAATTTTAGGTATCATTTTCTATATATGCAATTATAAAATAATTAAATCAGAATAAATAAATTTATGTTCTTATATAAAATATCCAGTATTATTCTGAGGAATATTGAAAATGGAGGAAATGGATTTTTATTTCAACTCAAGTTATTAAATATTACCTTTGGGAATATTGAGGTTAATAAATTGAAATTATTCTCAATGTTACTTTGTTAAATAAATTATAAGGACTATTATTTGATTTATTTACAGCATAATTAATAGTTAAATTATAAATTGTTGAAGATATTTTTAAAAAATATTCAAGGATGATGTCTAAGATCTATTTACCAATGCATTTAATTTTTAGACGATGATTTTGTTGAAATTTGGTAAAATATAAAATAAAGGGCGAGCTGTTAAATTAAATTGAGATATCTTAACAAACTGCTAATAGCATATTATTATTAGGAGGTCGAAACCTTACCTAGGAGCGGACTACCGAACTCTCGAGATTTAATTGGAATAATCTTATCAACGACTCACAAGGCAAGTTCGTTCAACTTGCTCGGCCCTAGCATTATTGCAATTTTATGTGTTCATTGTGTATTGATTATGTTGTACCAATTGTGATGCTGTGAATCGGTATATTATGTGATGAATGTGAAGAGATGCAAAGTTATGCCGTTCAAGTAGGAACAAAGAGAAATTTATAACGAATGTTCGTTCCATACCCGGATATTTGGGGTGTGCACCCGGATATTGGGGGTAGTAGAAATTGCACTATCCGGATATTGGGGATAGGTACTTATGTGTTATTGTATGTATATGTGATATGTGTTGTGAGCTGATATTGTTATACTTGCCAGTTGCAGGAACTCCAGAGATACAGGCTTGGGAATGCGAAGGGACGGGGCATGCTTTACAATGGCAACTGGAATAAGTTTAGTTTTCTTGGCATTTATCTCGAAAATAAAACGTATGTGATAATACTAAAATCATGTGTATTTCGAATTTCCTATTTGTATGGAAAATATTATTCTCGTTTTCAAGATTGCTTATTTTTTTAAAGTCCTTGTGATGTAAGACAAATAACCTAGCCTAGTGGGCCCCATGAGGGATCCACAATGCTGTAACTACCCATAAATTTGGGGATGTTACACGGGCCTTGCCGGTTTGGGGTATATGTGTGTTTTACGTGTAAAAACTGTCTTAGCCGATGTTAAAGAAGCTCCCGGTAAGGTTACGATGGACGGGAGACGTCAAAACGATTATTAGATAGTCATATAAAACTTTGGGGTGGAAAACATAAAAGCCTAGGGCCATGCCATTCGGGAATTCGAAATAAAGTTGGACTTGATTGAAGTTTTCAAAATCTTCAATTTGACCCTAACACTTTAATATTTCCTTTTAAACAATGTATAACCTTCTTGGCCTCAGTCTAAAATAGGTCAAACGACTTCCAAATGGCTCCTAATTTTAAACACAACCTTCTTATACCCCTATAATGCACGAGGTATGTCCGTAACTATGTCTCACCTCAAACCCAGCTAAATTAGAAAGTAGAGGTCTAATAGTTATATAAATCTTAACCCGTTAATTATATAATTTATCCGTTTTAGGTTGAAGTCTTGGCTAATCGCTCGATCCATTTTCCTTGTCAATTGAACTTTTCCATTCGTTGGAATGCCAGACAAATACTTTGATTACGTTTGATGTACTTCGTGTGAATGAATATGTGGAAAATGTGTTCTCTGTGAAATGTGGCAATTTCAGAAAATGTGATTTCAGAAAGTGGTAATTTCGGAAAGTGTGACATGTGGTCACTGAGTGTGTGTGAGCCAAGTAAAACCAGCGAGGGTTCCCTAGAGTCCGCTAGACTGCAATTTCTATGGATCACTTGGTTGGGCTATACAACCAGAGAGGGCCTGACGAGGACTCTTGGGGTGCGTATCTCGCGTGAGGTACGGGTCCTGTATAGCTCGGGAGGTTGTTTTGTGATGATGGTTACACTATATTCTGGAATATGAGTGATGATGCTATGGTTTTGTTGTTTTATTCACTTGCAGTACATATTCATGAATCGTTGTACTTGCACCGGCTATTTGCTTACTCCTTTGGGGGTGGATACCTTTTTGTGTATTCAGGTATATGTTTTAATGGTGAGTCAGTGCAGGAGGGGCACGAGTATGACGAGTCGCAGTGATATTCTCTTGGGTTGTCGATATCGTCTTAGTTGAATTGGCCTTGTCTTGTGTAAGTACTCGCGAGTGCTATTTTATTGATGCTACGATCGTTGTGGGCTTGGGTATTGTCTTGAAGGTTGTTATGTGTAAGTTGAGTTGGTTTTGACCGTGGTCATATTTGACCTTGCCGGTCGAGATGTGTGGATGTGTTGTAATGTCAACCTTGCCGGTTGATGCGGTTTGTTTGGGTCTTATGTTCGAACTAATTGGTCGGTGCGCATTTATGTGTGTTAGTCAGGTCTTGCCTTGTGGATCCCGAAATAGATCCACGGCACTGTAACAGTTCCGGTCCGGGATACGGTTGTTACAGATAAAATTGTGATATCCCAAAACCGCTCCGCCGTAGCATGATATTGTCCGCTCTGGGCACTCTCCTCTGAGCTGGCCCTCACGGTTTTGTTTCTGGGAGCCCACGAGCAGCTTCCAAGTAGGTCACCCATCCTGGTACTACTCTTGCCCGAGCACGCTTAAATTCAGAGTTCCCATCTCCCCGAAGCCACTGGACTCCCAAAAGGCCTCAATCTATTTGGAGGCGGGCATGTACATATAAGGCACTTTGCCCCCTCTCCGCTAGTCAATGTGGGATATTTCCTTTGTGTACACTATACTCTCCTTCTGGCGGTAACACCATGTTAGGCGTATTTTTATACGCTTATTTATCATTACTTTGTATTATTTTGGCGAGTAAAATTGCATAAATGAGATTTTAATGTCTTATTCTCGCATGTTTGATAAGAGATTGGAGTCCGGAAGCTAAAACGAGGCAAAACGGGCGAAAACGGCGAATTTTAGCCGTGGGCCGCGGCACAATGCAAGTGGGCCGCGACACACGAAGAGGAGCAGCAGGCACCAGAGTAATCTGTACTCTGTGCCGCGGCACAGACCAGGTGAGCCGTAGCCCAGAAGAAAGTCACAGCGCCCAGGTTTTAATCTGGATGTCGTGTGCCGCGGCATAGATTAAGTGAGCCGCGGCACACAGGGCAGTTTTGGTGTGCTCCGCACGGGTTTGGGCCGTTTTGAAGCCAGTTCTCAACCTACTCACACGAACACGATTTGGAGGCTGTTGGGAGCTATAAATAAGGGTTTAAGACCCTAATTAATCATCTTGGAGGCTTGGGAAAAGGAGGATCACAGAAGACTATCGCTGACAAGAGAAGCAGAAGACATCAAGGGCAGAGGGCGGAAGCCAGAAGAACGAAGGAATCCGAGCTCTTCATCTGTGTTTGATTTTCACGCTTTTATTTATTAATTCTGTATTTTCATTATTTAGCATGTCAGTCTAAAATCCTTGATCTAGGATTTTGATGAAACCTATGTTTTGACGAATTTGCTTGAGATTATCTATTTAATTCCCTTTTTGTTGAGTTTTCCCAATCGTGTTTAATGCTTTCAATTATCTGGCCAATAGTTGTATTGTTTTAATCATTCAATTCGAATCGGGAGAGGAGAGTTGGTGAGGAACTATTGGTGAGGACCGTTTTATCTTGTGAGATAGGAATATACTCATAGGAACTACGTGGCCTTTTGGAGATTTTATGCTTTTTGCCTATTGACGAATTAATTCACCTAGGGATAGAGTGCGTTATTCGCCTTTAGAAAAATCTATTGACCTCGGGAGAGGCGATAGAGTACACTAGCAATCTTCGCCTTCAATAAATTGGGAAAATCATCAACTTCAGATAATCGAGAGTAAATTCGGATAAACCAAGGTGGATTCAGAATCCTAGACTTATTCATCATTTGATTCTCTTTCTTCAAGCGATCGTTTTTACTGTTTAGTCTTTTATTAATTTTCTTTAGTAATTAATTGCAACCCAAAGTTCGATTGTTCAAATAAAACTGGAATACACAAAAATCGGTAGTTAGTGATTCAGTCCTCGTGGGAACGATACTCACTCATCACTTTATTACTTGTCAACGATAACGTGCACTTGCGTTAACGAAAAATCGCAACAAGTTTTTGGCGCCGTTGCCGGGGACTGAAGTTTTTGCTAATATCGATTTCAGTATTTCTAATCTTAATTTGAACGTTTTTTATTATTTACTCATTTTCTTGTATTTTATTTTATTTTATTTGTTTGTCCTTTCAGGATCTTTCGGGTAGTGCATGAGAAAACTTGGTAACAAAGGCCTACTACCTTTGAATACCGAACTCGAGCGCACTCTTAGGAGAAAGAAGAAGGAGAAACGAGAGCTACCTACAACAGTCACTATGGCCGAGAATATCGAAATTCACGGAGGAGATAACCATGTGCAGCAAGCTCAACCGGCACTAGCACTTCGAGATTATGCTATGCCGCAAATCAACGCGAACTTTTCGGGGATCCGGCGTCCAACAATCCAAGCCAACAATTTCGAAATCAAGCCTGCGATCATTCAGATGGTGCAGGCTAGCCAGTTTTGTGGATTGCCGAACGATGACCCCAACGCACACATTGTGTCTTTTCTCGAGATTTGCGACACGTTCAAGAACAATGGTGTCACCGACGATGCTATCCGTTTAAGGCTTTTCCCTTTCTCTTTGAGGGATAAAGCGAAATTTTGGCTCAATTCCTTACCGCCGGGCTCGATCACGACATGGGCAGAGTTAGCGCAAGCCTTCCTTGCCAAATTCTTCCCACCTTCGAAGACGGCGAGATTACGGAACGAAATTACCACTTTTGGTCAGTATGATATGGAGTCGCTTCACGAGGCGTGGGAGCGATACAAAGATTTGTTAAGGAGATGCCCACATCACGGCCTTCCGGACTGGCTTCAGATTCAAACGTTCTACAATGGTTTGAGTGCTTCCACACGCACTCTCGTGGATGCAGCCGCCGGTGGAGCCTTGATGGGAAAGACGATGGCTGAAGCACACTCGTTGTTGGAAGCTATGGCCGCAAATGCATATCAATGGCCATCTGAAAGAGTAACTCCGAAACGAGTCATGGAAATTTCAAATAATGATCCAATCTCTACATTGTCAGCCCAAGTCGCAGCACTAACGCAGCAGCTTCAAGCATTTTTGCATGCCCCTTCCCCCGTTACCATTGAGTCTTGCAATTGGTGTAACAGATCTCACCCTAGCGCGGAGTGCCAAGTCGGAAACCCGTTCGAGCAACCCCAAATTGAACAAGCTCAGTTCGTAGGAAACGGAAACCGGCAAAATAATCCGTACTCCAACACGTATAATCCGGGATGGCGTAATCATCCCAACTTCTCATGGTGAAACGGACAGAACTCGAACCAGCCTCCGTTCGCTCAAAACCAACAGCAGCCTCCTCCCGCTCCAAAAGTTTCTCTCGAGGAAGCAATTGCGAAATTGGCAGCGAATACGAGTCAATTCATAACCTGTACAGAAGCAACATTGCAAAATCATTCCGCTTCCATTCGCAACTTGGAAGTCCAACTGGGCCAGATTGCTAATGTGTTGACAGCCCGCCCGGAGGGAGCATTGCCAAGTACGACCGAGACAAATCCTAGAGAAAGTCTAAATGCAATTAGTTTGAGAAGTGGGAAGGAGGTGTGTGACCAGCCCGAGAGAAGTGAAAAGAGAAGTGAAATTGAGGAGAAGAAAAATTTAGAGACGGAGGAATCACAAAATTGGAGACCCTCGATAACGTTTCCGGATAATCCGATGGTATATGTGCCAACCGTCCCGTTTCCGCAGAGATTACAATAGAAAAAGGCGGACAAGCAATTCTCTAAGTTCCTCGACGTGTTCAAGAAGCTTCATATTAACATTCCATTTGCCTACGCGTTGGAGCAAATGCCGAGCTACGTTAAATTCATGAAGGAGATCTTGTCAAAGAAAAGAAAACCCAAGGAGTTTGAGACAGCCGCCTTGACGGAGGAGTGCAGCGCGATTCTTCAGAAAAAGCTTCCGCCAAAATTGAAGGATCCGGGAAGTTTCAACATACCGTGCACCATGGGGAATCTCTCCTTTGATAAGGCGTTGTGCGATCTCGGTGCTAGTATTAACCTCATGCCTCTGTCTATTTTCAAGAAGCTGGGAATTGGAGAAGCAAAGCCGACGACGGTCTCCTTGCAATTAGCGGATCGATCTATTAAGTATCCGAGGGGAGTGATTGAGGAGGTGTTAGTAAAAGTGGATAAATTTATCTTTCCAGCGGATTTTATTGTTCTCGACATGGAGGAAGATCAAGATATCCTGATTATCTTGGGACGACCATTTTTAGCGACAGGCCGAACTCTTATAGACGTGGAAAAAGGGAAATTAACTCTGAGGGTTCAAGATGAGCATGTCACGTTCCAAGTGTTCAAATCTTTTCCATGTCTGGGAGGTGTTGATAAAAGCTCACAAATTGAAAATGTGGATGCCGTTGCTAAAGAAAGACACCAGAAGAATCGTCGGTCGAAAAACTCAGATTCCGTTTCAGATGATCCAACTTTTAAGAAAGATGTAGAACGAGTCGAATTTCTCAAGCACGTGAACATGCCATCATTGCCATCTGACCAGCCACAATCGGAAAAGTCTGCTGCTGTAATAAGTTCGTTCATGAAAGAGGAAAATGAGCCGGAAGTCAAACGGACGTCTGGTCATGAGAAAAACGGGTGTTTCGGAAAGTTGTTCTCGTCAAAACCTTTCCGCAAACAACATTGGGTGTCCGAACCGAAAATCGAATCATTAAGGACCGATGGTCAAAATTTTAAAACCCATATTAACGGTTCGATGAACGGGGCGGAGATCAAATGGAGTTTGCGAAAAGCGAACTGATTTTAAATAAGTCCGGCTGGAGACTATAAACTTAGCGCTTCTCGGGAGGCAACCCGAGTATTAGTTGTAGAATTTTTATTTTTAGTGTTTTCTTGCATTTTTAGAGTCTTTATTTGTCGTCATTTTTCTTTGATCCGTCTATCCCTCTCGTCTTGATGTTTTCGTTTAAAAATTCTGTGCAGAAATCACCCCAGGGGAGGAAATCAGTTATGAGCCGCGGCACAATAATAGTGAGCCGCAGCACGCACCAGTTGTTAGAGCAAGGCCAAACAAACTGTACTATGTGCCGCGGCACGATCTTACTGCGCCGCGGCACACCAGGTCACTGAGCCGCGGCACATATTCCCTGAGCCGCGGCACACCAAAGGCTCAAGAAATGCCCAGGAGACTGTACTCTGTGCCGCGGCAAGGACCAAATGAGCCGCAGCAACTAGCACGTTGAGCCGTGGCACGCCTATACTGAGCCGCGGCACCCGGCGGTATTACAAAAAAGTCCTAGGCCGACTGTACTCTGGGCCGCGGCTTACTTATGTTGTGCCGCGGCCCCCGTCGCAATATGAAAATGCCCAGGTATACTTCATACATTCGATCGGCCAGCACAAGGGCCCTTCCTTCCTTCCTTCGCACAATGAGGTGGTCGATACCCTTCTCTTAGTCTTCTTCTCAAATTCTTCAGGTAAATCTCAATCTCTTAAGCATAATTGATACATGATTTGAAAATTGAATTAAAGTTATATGTTGCTAGTTGTTCTTCAATGTTTTCTCAAAAATGAAGTTAGAATATGGTGATTATGGTATTCGATTGTGATGGGATTGGTGAACGAATTGATGATGTTAGTTGTCGTTTTTCATGGCTATTATCTGTGTTATTATTTTTGGGATTTGGAGTTAATCATTAAAATTCTTGTTCTTCATTTTAACTTGTGCATACCAAGTGTTTGATAAATTGCAGCAATGAGAAATTGGTAAGCCAAGCATTTTCAAATTATATGCAACGAATCATTTTATCGAATTACATTGTCCCCAACCCTTACATCATGTTAAACTTGAGAGCTCGTACCTAACTTCCTCTTTGATGATGCAAGATCATTTATTCACGCTCCGCATGATGTAGTCGAGAAGCGTGCAAGCTCGCCGAACGACGCCGGCACCAGTTCGTGAGCTGTCTGTAGGGGAGTACTTGACCTTTCACCTTTATTGCATATTATATTCTGTCCATTGAGGTCAATGTACGTCTTACGTTTGGGGGGGGGGGTTACTTTATGTTGCTACATTTACTGCTGTACTTATTTCGTTGCACTTTTCAGTATTTTTAGTTATCTTTTTTTTGTCAATAGCCTTGCTTGTCATGATTTTACTCTTATTCGTGAATTCTTCGTGCTTCTATTTGTGTAATACTGATGTTACGACACTGTTTTTCTCTCTTAAGAAACGGTCGAGTTTTAGTCGAGTTGTAGTCAGTGATTTCTGTTTCTGCTAAGTCTTCATTTAGGTCTGAATTTTTTTTTGCGTTTTTTGTAGAGACCTTAGCGGATAAGAGAGGAGACATACGTGTTTTTCAAATCCGTTGATACGTTTGGTTACATTTTTAGGTTAGCTAGTCGTCCAGTGACATAAGTCGTGTTGGCACTTGAGTTTAGAGTTGGACAGCTTTTTCCCAAAAGTCGAGATAATATTTGTTCTATGACGGGAAGTCTAGTAACCGGGGGTATTCGCGTGACCCGTTGTTTACTCTCGCGTAAAACGACGACCCTGATTAGACTAGTGGTTTAGAGATTTTGCATGTACCGAAGACGGGAAGCCTAGTCACTGGGAGTATTCGCGTGACCCGTTGTTTACTCTCGTGTAAAACAGCGACCTTGATTCGGACATGCGGGAATAGCTATTCGAGTTGTTTCTCCGCTGTGGAGGGGAACTTAGTAACTAGAAGCATCCATGTACCCCATGAGTGTCTTTTACGTCAAACGGTTTCCCAATACATGCGAATGGAAGTTCCACCCTAGGATTATCCCGATGAAACATCCTGAGATCCGAACCTAGTGGTCAACTCGAATCAATTTCTTGAGCATACATATAAGGGAATACTGTCCGAGGGTTATTTTTGATGAAACTCGTGAAAATTTTGCCATTAGATTGTGGAACGTGGCGAATTAGCTTGTTTATTTTAACCTTTCATATTGACTGTCGATTAAATTCACGTTTGTTAATCTTTGAGCTGGATTTTCTTCATGAACGAGTGATTAGGACTGAACTTGGTTACTTTGTGGAATCAGTGTTCTGAGTGTAGCTCGCTATTACGATACTCGTATTATTCAGAGAGAATTTCAGGGTAGTATTGATTAGGTTGAGCACTTTGAGTTGCCCGATTATTCACGATATTCTTTTGTTGAAATTAATTCTTTTTGCTTGATGACAAGCAAAGGCTCAAGTTTGGGGGTATTTGTTAGGCGTATTTTTATACGCTTATTTATCATTACTTTGTTTTATTTTGGCGAGTAAAATTGCATAAATGAGCTTTTAATGTCTTATTCTCGCATGTTTGACAGGAGATTGGAGTCCGGAAGCTAAAACGAGGCAAAACGGGCGAAAATGGCGAATTTTGGCCGTGGGCCGCGGCACAATGCAAGTGGGCCGCGGCACAATGCAAGTGGGCCGCGGCACACGAAGAGGAGCGTGGGCACTGAGTATCATGACTGCGTGCGGCACGAACTAGGTGAGCTGCGACCCAGAAGAAAGTCACAGCGCCCAGGTTTTAATCTGGACGCCATGTGCCGCGGCACAGATTAAGTGAGCCGCGGCACACAGGGCGGTTTTGGTGTGCTCCGCGCGGGTTTGGGCCGTTTTGAAGCCAGTTCTCGACCTACTCACACGGACGCGATTTGGAGGCTGTTGGGAGCTATAAATAAGGGTTTAAGACCCTAATTAATCATATTGGAGGCTTGGGAAAAGGAGGATCACAGAAGACTATCGCTGACGAGAGAAGCAGAAGACATCAAGGGCAGAGGGCGGAAGCCAGAAGAACGGAGGAATCCGAGCTCTTCATCTGCGTTTGATTTTCATGCTTTTATTTATTAATTCTGTATTTTCATTATTTAGCATGTCAGGCTAAAACCCTTGATCTAGGATTTTGATGAAACCTATGTTTTGACGGATTTGCTTGAGATTATCTATTTAATTCCCTTTTTGTTGAGTTTTCCCAATCGTGTTTAATGCTTTCAATTATCTGGCCAATAGTTGTATTGTTTTAATCATTCAATTCGAATCGGGAGAGGAGAGTTGGTGAGGAACTATTGGTGAGGACCGTTTTATCTTGTGAGATAGGAATATACTCATAGGAACTACGTGGCCTTTTGGAGATTTTATGCTTTTTGCCTATTGACGAATTAATTCACCTAGGGATAGAGTGCGTTATTCGCCTTTAGAAAAATCTATTGACCTCAGAAGAGGCGATAGAGTACACTAGCAATCTTCGCCTTCAATAAATTGGGAAAATCATCAACTTCAGATAATCGAGAGTAAATTCGGATAAACCAAGGTGGATTCAGAATCCTAGACTTATTCATCATTTGATTCTCTTTCTTCAAGCGATCGTTTTTACTGTTTAGTCTTTTATTAATTTTCTTTAGTAATTAATTGCAACCCAAAGTTCGATTGTTCAAATAAAACTGGAATACACAAAAATCGGTAGTTAGTGATTCAGTCCTCGTGTGAACGATACTCACTCATCACTTTATTACTTGTCAACGATAACGTGCACTTGCATTAACGAAAAATCGCAACACACCAGCATAAATATCACCAATCACCAGTTCCGATGGGTGATCTTTTAATCACCTCCTATCAGGTTCTATTTCCGCATTGCTTGCTGTAATGCAGTTCACTTGGTTGAGTACTGACTGTCTCTTTCATAAGAATAGCGATGTAGGCTTGAAGAAAAAGTTTTCTCTTTTTGATATTATGAGATTGCAGAATTAGTTACTCAGTCAGTTCATAAGTGAGCAAGTCCTTAGGATTGGGCTATCTGTAACCTCGAAAATGATCCATTAACAATATAGTCATTGGCCAGTTGATGAGATGTGGACACTTTAGATTGGCATCTGATGAATATTTGAATTAAAGTGCCAGCATTAAATGCTTCAGATATTCTTTTCACCTTCATTAAATGCTCTGTAGTCCACAGTCTTCATCCGCATTAAATTTTGTCTCCATCAGCATTAAATGCACTTTAAAACCGTGAATATTTTGTGAATAAAGAATGACTTATCTCCCAATGGTTTAAAGTCTTAGTATCTTCATGTTGGCTATTGCACTTTAATTTTCTTTAGTGAAGTGTACATAATATTTCTGTTGTAGCCAACTAGGTCCATCAGTTGTAATCTACTTTCTTCAATACATTGTATAATGTAGGTTTGAGATGTATGAAGAAGGTTGGAGGATGTTAGTTGTATTTTTGCTGTATTTACCAAAATAAATAAGAATTTTCCAAATACCGTGGATTTATGATGGGATCTATGACAATAAGTTCCAGGGAGCTCACTAGAATAAGACTTTTGCTGGGAAGATTCTGGCTCACCTGACTGAACTCTATGGGGAGCATAGCCAAAAAGCTTGATATGATATATCAAAGTAGCTATTCGGCACTTAGATGAAGGAAGAAGATAAGGTTAGGGACCATCTCCTCAAGATGAACTCTATGATTGAAAGATTAGAGGATCCCGATTTTAAGATGCATGCTTCTCTCCGGAGAGACCTCATCCTCCAGTATCTTCTTGACTCCTTCTCACAGTTTGTTATGTGTATGATTGTACGTTCTCGACTTTGAAAGTGAGGTAAATCAATTGTATGATTGTATATATTCACTCTGGACGGACCGACGAGTCCTCAGAGGGTTTTGTTGCCTTTGGTGCAGTTCCATGTGAACTTCAACTACAATGAGATTACTTGCAATCTAGCTGGTTTAATGAACAAACTGTCCACCGCTCAATCTCAGATAAAGACAGTGCTTGTAATTTTTATTACTTATGGGCCTCGGAGGTCCAATTATAAGAAAACGAAAAAACAAGAAACAATTAGGGCTTAAAGGCAAAATCGGTAAGAGAAAGGCAAGGCCTCGATGGCTCTGAAATAAAGTAAGTCCAAGTCGATAGATAAATGCCTCAAATGTGGGGCGTCGTGCCACTATAGGTAGGACTTCCCGGATCTTGCTGGTGCTTCAGGTACATAACTTCTAGTTTTGGAAATAAATTGTTCTTCTACTGTGTTTTCTACTTCTTGGATTCTGGATTCCAGTGCTAGTTCTTACTTCTGCACTCTGAAATCGGGTTCCAGAGTAAAGTATGAGGCTTAAATTTAGGGAAATGATGGTGAAAGTAGGTAGCGGACATAGTGTCGAGACCATCGACATTGGATCACTTCTTCTAGATTTGGAATCTGGTTTTGTTTTAACTTTGGATGATGCATTGAATTTGCCCAAGGGGCACAAGTATATTGTTCGATTCCCGTTATGGACCATAAAGGTTTCGATATTTACATTGGCAACAGTAGTTTCAATATTTATTTTAGATAATTGGCTCTGCCACATTATTGAATAGACTTTATCATCTAAACAGGCAAACCAAATTATTGTGAATATTATGACTAGAAAGCATGGTAGAGATGAAAATAATCAAGTATTAAATTGGCATCTTAGACTTGGTCATGTTGGTCAGACCAAGATTCATAAGATAGAGAAAGATGGACACAGGGGTCCATTGGGATCGGATTTTTATCCTACTTGTGAATCTTTCCTTAAAGGCAAAAATGACAAAGTTCCTTTTCACATGGAGTTCAGAAAGAGCGGTTGAGAAACTCGTATGACTATATACCGACATATGTGGTGCTTTTGAAGCAGCACAAGATGGATATCAGTATTTCATCATGTTTACTTATGTTCATACTAGGTATGATTTTGTACACTTGATGAAACACAAATTCGAAGCCTTAGATAAATTCAAGGAATTTAAGGCTCTAATTAAAAATCTAATTGGTTATCATATTAAGACACTTCAATCAACCGAGGAGGTGCATAAATGAGTAACGAGTTTGATGAGTTCTTAAAACAACATGGAATAATATCACAATTCACACCTCTAGCAACCCATCAGTTGAATGGTGTTTTAGAATGAAAGAACCGAACCTTAGTGTACATGGTTCATTCCATGATTAATTATATTGATTTACCAATTTATCTACGGGAGCATGCTCTACTTCCTAATGCGCATATCTTGAACAGATGTATTTATCAATCCATTCCTACGACTCCACGTGAGATGTGGAGATGTAGAACACCAAGTCTTAATTGCATTAATATTTGGGGACCCCCCGCCTATGTCAAGACGACTAAGTTGGAGAAACTATAAGCTTGTGCTTTCAAAGGACTTTTCATAAGATGCCCGTTTGATTCAATGGATTGTCTATTCTACATACCCAAATAGCAAAGGATTGATGTTGCTTAACAAACACAAAAGACAAGTTCATTCAAGAAGGTGGAGCAGGTAGAAATATTTCTTTGGAAGAACACAAAAAAACTCCTGAGGAGGTACTTGTACAAAAAGAATGATTTAAACCTTATGAGCACGGCCCCAACCACTGCGTAGGTAAAGTAGGATTTTCATCTACCTGAGAGGTACAATTACATGCATTTAGAGGAGTTGGGCCTATGTGAAATACCAGATGGTAGCCAAGATAGTGATCCCACCACGTATGACCAAGCGATGGTAGGTGTGGACTCCACGAAGTGGCATGAGGCAATGGAAGCCGAGATAGACTCGATGCATAGCAATCTAGTATAGAGTACGGTGTGGTGACCGAAGAGCATAGTGCCCACAAATAAATGGATTGACAGAAGAAAAACTGGTGGGTATAGCAAGGTAGAAGCCTTTAAAGCTAAGCTTGTCGCAAAGGGTTATACTCAAACGGAAGGGATCTATTACCACTAAAATTGTAATACCATGGGTATTTCATGCTTTAATTACCTTGTATTATGTGATTTCTTATAGTGTGTTGTTGCCCTTTTATAATATGTGATTTCATTTAAAATGCTATTGCGATGCAATTGTGTGATGTGAATAGAACGGGGGTGATGTACCTTGACGTCATTGGATAATCGTTGGTGCGAATATGATGGTGGCCAATGTCTTGTTCCCCGATGAATTGTTGACGAGTGAAAAGGTGGTCACCACGAGATGGTTAAAATGTGATATATGACTAATGGACTGAGTGACTAACGTACGCTATATGATATGAATAACGTATGCTAGTTTTGTAACATTACGTACGTTAACATTACTCGGTTACGTATGTAAGGCTAGAATTGGTCTTCCGAACAGAATCTTTTTTTGACGCGGATTGGGTACTTTCGGTTGGCTAGAAGACAAACGAGTCAACTGCTTATAGCATGCGCTAATTGCCAAGCTTAACGTACGCTATGGTCAGGTATCTTACGTACGTTATGACACCCTACGTACGTAATAGGTGGGGGAATTCCAGGCAGTAGCCTCTGGATGGCCTTTATGCACGTTAACTGGAGTGCATTACGTACGTAAGACTTTTTATGTACGTAAAGCCTTGAGCTCTAACGTACGTTAACATGATCAAGTGTTATAAAATAACACTTCCTCCTTCATTTCCCTAAACCAAAAAACTCTTGTGAAGCGCCCTTGAAGCCCTTACCAGCCCCTTACACGATTCTTGGGCTCCCAAAACACTTATATTAACATAGAGGAGGGGATTACTCAAGCTCCAGAGAAGATTATCTAGGTCAATCGATCCACTCTTCGTTCCTCCTCATGGTTCTTCGTTGGATCATCATCATTCCTCATTGTTCTTCCTCTATTGAGGTAAGACTATCATTCCTTGAGGGTATCTCTTCGATATTGTCATTATGCCTATTAAATTATGGGTATTCGGGTAGTTTTGCTAGCTCTCTTAGATAATCTAATCAGACAAACTTGTAGTAATCAAAACAATAATTGTAAGTATATTTCGTTTCCGAATAATTAATTCATGCATATTGTCGTATTGATCATATGCGAAAAGTCCCATCTCGATCAACCTTGGAAACGTGAAACTTGACGAATCAATTATAGGAGAAATTGTGTAGGAATCCGTCACTGTATGCTAAACTAGTTGTAACCCATTTGCCATATGATTATCAACGTTAAATTTACCAGGAGGAATCAAATCGATTATATTACCATCATTGAGAATCGACCATTGAAATCATTGTGTGAAACGGTAACCCACCGAATGAAGTACTCGGAATAGAGAATTGAATTAGTAGTTATGGAATTAAATTATGCTATAGTCGATTGTTGTCAACCGAAATAATGATTGGGGATAATATTATTGAGCAAATTGTTATAACAATCGTTAATCATATAATTGAACAACATAATAAATACGTATTGCTTGTGAACTTAGAAACATGATACTAGTTTTGGCGAAATCGAACTAAGTTAAGAATCTGGTTAGGAAAGGGAAGGGGAAACTAGTTTATTCGTCATTATCCATATGAAATGTTAATCGGGGATTATGTGATTAGGTTAAACTCGATCGGTCTTGGAAGTTCAAGTTCTCGTAAGGAACTTACCGTCGGATTCAAGGCAAGTAAAATCTTGCTCGGGAAGTGTTAATTTTATTGAAATATTCGTAATACATGAATGTACCATTGTGTGATGAATGCCGATGATTATCTTTGTCTAGGAAATGTGTTATGAATAGGCCGATGTGTTGGGGATAAAACCTGAATGATACCCGTGTGGAGATGTATTGAGGGGTAAGACCTAAAAAGGGCACCCACGTTCCGGGGTATTCTTGTGTGGATACTTCTGTGACCCTTGGTTGTGACCTTGGGGTTTATGTGTTAAAAATAGAAAGGCAACGTGAGTCATACTGTGAATTATCTTTTATCTGTTATGTGGCACAGTGTTGTAAATCGTGTATGTCGTTGCAAAATAATGTTATTGATATTCATTCTCTGACCCCGGTTTGTCTGGCATGATTCGTCGTGCCAGGTAAATTTGTTGAATATGTGCAGGATATTCCCGAGGGGTCCGTTCAGGCTTGAACGGTGTTGGGATGAAGTTTTGCCGTCGCATATTTTAAATTTTTGATTTCTGAAACCTCCGTTTATGTAATAATCGTGCCTTGAATTATGTTTCTTTCAAAAACATTCCGTTTTATGTTATGTAACAGCGAACTCATCGTTTTATAATAATTTCTTTAAAATATCTATTGTCCAAAATAGCCTTGTGAGTCCCACTTGGGATTCACGGAACTGTAATGCCTCGGGAAAATTTGGGGTTATTACAGAAAATGGTATCAGAGAGGTCGGTTCCTGTTGTAAAAGATTTTGAAAAATTTCTCCCTATTTCCAAAGTTTATCCAAGTCCGACATCCCAAGCGACCGTAACTCCTCATGGGTATGCAGAGTAAGTAGTGTGTGTTTTCCTGTTTAGGTACAACATTTAATTTGCAAGAGATAACTGTGTGTTGAACTGGCCGTTAGATTAATATTGTTTGTAATGGCACGCCGTTGAGCCAGGAGGATAGTAAACGAGGCTCAGGGTTCCGCCGTGAACCAGAACGAGAACAGGAACACTGCTGAGACCGTTCCAGCTGGGGACCAGCTGCCGCCAATTAATCAAAATGATCAGGAGTTCCTCGCCAAAGCTATTGCCATGGGAATAACTCAAGTCAACCAAACAGAATGTATATCGGTCATCAACGTGGAGGAGAACGCATGGAGAGACCGATGGTTGGGAGAGATTTTGAAGGCTAGGCCGTCATTGTTTGACAGAGCAGGGGAGAAACACGTGGACGACTGGATATCCGAAATGAAGACCGCTTTTGATGTGATCGGTTGTCCAGAGAACCGGAAGGTGCCGCTCGGGATTAATCAGCTCTGCGACACTGCTGCCCGCTGGTGGACAACTTACAAGCCGGAAAACCGAGTAGTCGGGTGGGCCGCCCGGCTATTGCGGAGCGAGTACTTTCCAAGAACAGCCCAAACCGCTCGTGTACGAGACTTTTTCAGTGCCGGACCACAGAATTTTCCAGTACCGGAGATCATTCGGCCCTACTGTACTGTGCTGAGTTACGTCTCACAGATGGTTCCATCAGATGATCATCGAATCTGTCACCTTGCGCAGAGGTTGCCGGAAGATGTACAACGATATGCCACCGGATTCCACTGCACGACTCTGAGGGCATACAAAGACGTAGTCACCGCATATGCCAGTACTGTTGTTAACACTGACACCGGACATAATTTGAAGAAGCAGAAGACATCTACTCAGACAGGGAGCACCAACAAGACGAACTCGGGGTTCGTATCTTCTTTTAAGTCAGCAGTTTCGTATCAACAGAGGGGTGCATCTGATCGGCCTTACTGTAAAGACTGCTTCAATTGTGGCATACCCGGACATACCAAGGACCGGTGTCACAAGTCAGTTACCAAATGTTTATCTTGCGGAAAGAGTGGACACATGTCTCGTTACTACTGGCGGGCCAACCCTGCACCGAACTCAGCTCCTCATAAGAGTCAACAAGGCTCTGTGCAATCCTCGAGGACACCTACTGTTTCCAACTACCGAGCTCCACCCCACTAGACACAACCACCACCACACGGTGCCGGTCGAGGCCGTGGACGCGGTGGTGGCACTTCATCATTTTCCGAGTCGTTGATGTCCCGTGTATTTGAACTGAGGGCTACGGATGGTTAGTCCGCGCCAGCTATCTCAGGTACACTTCTTATTAATGCCCACCCTGTTCATGTATTATTTGATACTGCAGCCACACATTCATTTATATCTGTGGAATGTGTTGAGCGTTTAAATCTTGCTTGTGTGCCTTGTGAATCCTTTACTTTTAAGCTACCCGAGGGTAGTAGAGTAGACGGGAAACTAGAAGTTCGAGACTGTCAGATCCGCATCAATGATCATAGTTGGACTGCAAATCTTATGGTTTTCCCACTTTGGAATCAAGATATCATTTTAGGTATGGACTGGATGCTCTTGCAGAGGATGATATTGGATACCAACCACTTGACTATTTCCATCATGGCATGCGACGGTACAACGCATGTTATCAAAGGTCGAGAACACTTCAGTACGAAAGGGTCTGTCAGCCTTCTTGCATCTGAATTCTCCTGTAACTCTCGAGAAATGTACTATTGGTGTTATGTTCTCCAAGCGGATACATCACAACTTTCGGTCGTGAACATCCCGGTGGTGAATGAATTTTCAGACGTCTTTCCCGATGAACTCCCTGGGCTACCACCGCACCGAGAAGTTGATCTCTCTATTAAACTTGAGCCGCGGACGAGACCTATTTCCAAAGCTCCTTACAGGATGGCACCAGCCGAGATGAAAGAACTGAATATACAGCTTGAAGATCTGCTTTTCAAGAGATTAATCCGCCCGAGCACCTCGCCATGGGGCGCGCCGATACTCTTTGTTAAAAAGAAGGGTAACTCTCTATGCTTGTGCATTGATTATATAGAACTAAACAAGGTTACTATCAAAAATCGTTATCCAGTTACAAGGATTGATGATCTCCTAGATCATTTACTTTGGGCGGTTGTATTTTTGAAGATCGATCTATGGTCCGGATATCACCAATTGAGTATTCGGGAGGAAGATATACCCAAGACTGCATTTAGATCGAGGTGTGGACATTACGAGTATATCATGGTATCATTTGGTTTGACCAATGCCCCAGCCATTTTCATGGAGATGATGAACATAGTTTTAATCGATTTCCTCGATAAGTGCCTCATGGTTTTTATTGCCGACATCTTAATTTATTCTCGAATCCGACAGGAACACGAAGAACATTTGAGGCAGGTACTGAGCGTGTTGAGGCAACACCAACTTTATGCAAAAGTTGCCAAGTGCGAATTCTGGATGCCGGAAGTAATTTTTCTCGGACATGTTATCTCGGCAGAGGGCATTAGGGTCGATCCACAAAATATCGAAATGATAATGAGTTGGGAACCACCGAAGAACGTCAAGGAGGTAAGGAGTTTTATAGGATTGGCGGGTTATTATCGAAGATTCGTCGAGGCTTTTTCCTGTATCGCTAGACCACTAACGAACCTACTAAGGAAAAGTACCAAGTTTGTATGGACTACGGACTGTCATAAGAGCTTTGACGAGCTCAAGAGGAGGCTGACTACTACTCCAGTGTTAGTGCTACCGCAAGGAATGGAAGGATTCGTTATATATATGGATGCATCTAAACATGGACTGGGATGTTTCTTCATGCAGAACGCCAGAGTTATTGCATAAGCATCTCGACAACTGAAGCCATACAAAACGAATTACCCGACACATGACTTAGAGCTAGCCGCAGTGGTACACGCCCTCAAGATTTGGAGGCACTATCTTTACGGAGTTACTCGCAAGATTTTCATGGACCATAAGAGCCTGAAATATATCTTCAACCAGAGGGAATTAAACATGAGACAGGGGCGCAGGTCGGAGCTAATCAGGGACTATGATGTGGAAATCTCCTTCCACCCCGGGAAGGCCAACGTCGTAGCTGATGCACTTACTCAGAAAACTACACAAGAAGTACTGTTTTCCAACATCACGATTCAACCCGAACTGCAGAAAGACATTAGGAGAAGCGATACTGAAGTATAGGTACAACACAGGCAAGGATAATTGTGCACAATCAATATACATTTATCCCTACTTAACGAGATACGTCTAGCACGGATGGAGGATCCCGAACTACATGAGATGGGTGCGAGGATAGAGGAATGATATGTTTCTTACTATAAGATCCAGGGGGACTTGGTGACGTTCAAGAATAGGATCTGTATTCCACCGAATGACGAGCTGAAGCAAACTATACTGAGAGAAGCACACTCCACTCCCTACTCCATTCATCCAGGAGCGAGCAAAATGTACAAGGATCTGCGAAAGAGTTTTTGGTGGAAGAATATGAAACAGGAAGTGGCTAGATTCATCACCCGATGTATGACATGCCCACAAGTAAAAATTGAACACTGCAGACCAGCCAGAATCATGCAATCCTTACCCATTCCGGAGTGGAAATGGGAAAGCATATTAATGTATTTTCTTACCAAGTTACCAACGGCGGTGGGAGGAAGGGACACAATTTGGGTTATCGTTGATCGGTTAACAAAATCGGCACATTTTATTCTAATTCAGGAAGCAACTAGAAGAGAACATTTAGCTACTATTTTTATCAGGGAGATCGTGAGGCTGCACGGTGTTCCCTCATGCATCATATCGGATAGGGACACCAGGTACGTGCCCCGTTTTTGGAAAGCTGTTCATAAAGCTATAGGAACCCAATTGCATTTTAGCACAGCCTATCACCCTCAGACGGATGGACAGATCGAGCGCACGATACAAAGCTTGGAAGATATGTTGAGGGCATGTGTGCTCGATTGGGGTAAGGATTGGGTTAAGCATCTGGGGTTAGTGGAGTTCTCGTACAACAACAGCTGGCATGCGAGCATAGGCATGGCACCATTTGAGGCCCTGTATCGGCGAAGATGCAAGTCGTCATTATGCAGGGATGATGCTTCTGACACCGTGGTTACCGAGTTAGATCTGATCCAGAAATTTATTAAGAAGATCTATGTTGTATGAAAACATATGCTAGCAGTGCAGAGCCGACAGAAATCATATGCTGAAAACCGGCAGCAACCATTGGAATTTGCAGTCGGGGATCACGTTTGGTTCAAAGCATCACCTATGCAAGGTATCCGGCGTTTTGGCCAGAAGGGCAAGTTAAGCCCAAGGTTCATAGGCCCGTTCGAGATATTGGACCGAGTTGGAAAGCTTGCGTATTGAGTAGCCCTGCCGCCTCATTTAGATGGTGTGAATAATGTCTTTCATATCTCTCAGTTAAGGAAATATGTCTATGATCCAAGTCACAAACACAATTTCTAAGAAGTGGAAATTTTTTATGACGCTACCTTTAGAGAGGTGCCGATCGGTATCTTAGATCGGCGTATGAAAATGTTACGAAATAAAGTCATACCCCTTGTGAAGGTTAAGTGGTCACACCACGGCATGGAAGAAGCAACTTGGGAGACCGAGTTGAGCATAAAGGAGAGTCATCCCGAGTTATTTTCTTAGTTTCGGGACGAAACTATTTTAAGGGGGATGGTATGTAATACCATGGGTATTTCATGCTTTAATTACCTTGTACTATGTGATTTCTTATAGTGTGTTGTTGCCTTTTTATACTATGTGATTTCATTTAAAATGCTATTGCGATGCAATTGGGTGATGTGAATAGAACGGGGGTGATATACCTTGATGCTGTTGGACAATCGCCGGTGCGAATATGAGGGTGGCCAACATCTTGTTCCCCGATGAATTGTTGATGAGTGAAAAGGTGGTCACCCCGAGATGGTTAAAATGTGATATATGACTAAGGGACTGAGTGCCTAACGTATGATATGCATAACGTACGCTAGTTTTCTAACATTACATACGTTAACATTACTTGGTTACGTACGTAAGGGTAGAATTGTACTTCCGACCAGAATCTTTCTTTTGACGCGGATTAGGGTACTTTCGGTGGGCTAGAAGACAAACGAGTCAACTTCTTGTAGCGTGCGCTAATTGCCAAGCTTAACGTACGCTATGGTCAGGTGTCTTACATACGTTATGACACCCTACGTACGTAATAGGTGGGGGCATTCCAGGCAGTATCCTCTGGACGGCCTTTACGCAAGTTAACTAGAGTGCATTACGTACGTGAGACATTTTACGTACGTAAAGCCTTGAGCTCTAACGTGCGTTAACATGATCGAGTGTCATAAAATAGCACTTCCTCATTCATTTCCCTCAATCAAAAAACTCTTGTGAAGCGTCCTTGAAGCCCTTCCCAGCCCCCTACACGATTCTTGGCCTGCCAAAACACTTGTATTAACATAGATGAGGGGATTACTCAAGATCTGGAGAAGATTATCTAGGTCAATCGATACACTCTTCATTCCTCCTCATGGTTCTTCATTGGATCGTCATCATTCCTCAATGTTCTTCCTCTATTAAGGTAAGACTATCAATCCTTGAGATTATCTCTTCGATATTGTCGTTATGCCTATTGGATTACGGGTATTCGGGTAGTTTTGCTAGCTCTCGTAGAAAATATAATCGGACGAACTTATAGTAATCAAAACTATCATTGTAAGTATATTTCGTTTCCGAACCACTAATTAATGCATCTTGTTGTATTCATCATATGCAAAAAGTCCTATCTCGATCAACCTTGGAAACGTAAAACTTGACGAATCAATTGTAGAAGAATTGCGTAGGAATTCGTCACCGTATGCGAAACTAGTTGTAACCCATTTACCATATGATTATCAACGTTAAATTTACTAGGAGGGATCAACTCGATAGTATTATCATCATTGAGAATTGTGTGAAACGGTAACCCACCGAATAAAGTACTCAGAATAGAGAATTGAATTAGTAGTTATGGAATTAATTTATGCTAGCCGATTGTTGTCAACCGAAATAATGATTGGGGATTATCTTGTTGAGAAAATTATTATAACAATCGTTAATCATAGAATTGAACAACATTACGCATTGCTTGTGTACTCAGAAACAAGATACTAATTTTGGCGAAATCGAACTAAGTTAAGAATCCGGTTAGGAAAGGGAAGAGGAAACTAGTTTATTCGTCATTATCCGTACGAAATGTTAATCGGGGATTATGTGATTAGGTTAAACTCGATCGGTCGTGGAAGTTCAAGTTGTCGTAAGGCACTTACCGTCGGATTCAAGGCAAGTACAATCTTGCTCGAGAAGTGTTAATTTTATTGAAATATTCGTAATACATGAATGTGCTGTTGTGTGATGAATGCCGACGATTGTCTTTCTCTAGGAAATGTGTTATGAATGGGAAGATGTGTTGGGGATAAAACCTGAATGGTACTCATGTGGAAATGTATTGAGGGATAATACCTAAAAAGGGCACCCACGTTCTAGGGTATTCCTGTGTGGATACTTCTGTGACCCTTGGTTGCGACCTTGGGGTTTATGTGTTAAAAAGAGAAAGACAACGTCGGTCATATTGTGAATTATCTTCTATCTGTTATGTGGCACAGTGTTGTAAATCGTGTATGTCATTGCAAAATAATGTTATTAATATTCGTTCTCTGACCCCGATTTGTCTGGCATGATTCGTCGTGCCAGGTAAATTTGTTGAATATGTGCAGGACATTCCCGACGGGTCCAATCAGGCTTGAACGGTTTTGGGATACAGTTTTGCCGCCGCATATTTTAAATTTTTGATTTCTGAAAGCTCCATTTATGTAATAATCGTGCCTTGAATTATGTTTCTTTCAAAAACATTCCGTTTTATGTTATGTAACTGCGGACTCATCATTTTATAATAATTTCTTTAAAATATCTATTGTCCAAAATAGCCTTGTGGGTCCCACTTGGGATTCACGGCACTGTAATGCCTCTGGAAATTTTGGGGGTGTTACAGAAAATGGTATCTGTAACACCCCCAATCCACTCAGGGATATTACACGCCGTAGAACCTTTCCTCAAGGATCTACCAGGCCGGTAACGACATATAACAACTCAACCATGCCTTTAAGGCAAAACTGACTCAGTAGACCGATTTGGTCTTTCAACAATTACATACAACTCAAATACAACTCATGCCCACGCAGGGGTCAAAATACAACCACACCCGTACAACGGGAAAATATAGCAGCGGAAAAATAGAGTACAACTGAACCAATAAACAAAGTACGGTTCCTTATGTGATTAGTATCGATCATCTTTCATCATCCTTCGTGCCGACCCTGTGTTATGCTCCAAAACCTGAATGCAAAAACAGACATCCACCCCCCGAATACTCGGGGGTTAGCAAAACTACACTGTTTTGCTAGTGCAAGAACAAAGTGCAAATACGAGCCATACAATTCACATTCCACGAATAACAATAACCAAGGATCCTCAAAGATCCAAACGAAACGAAAAGTACTTCCCGAGGCAAGGGTTTGAGAAAACATTTCAAAATTGAAATATCATAAATCAATAGAAGTAATTTATAAAACGGTTTAGAATGCCATAGAGAGTTTTAATAGAAAACAATTTAGGATTATCAAATCCTACTTTTCAAAATCCAAAAGACAAAAGGGGTCACCGCCCCAAAGGTTTACTTTCCGAAAAATGACATTTACCAAACCGTTGGGATTTTAGCCCCAAATCCGTAAAACGACTTTTACAAAACCATTGGGATTTTAGCCCCAAATCTCATCAACTCACAGTACACAAGAACGACCACAAGGTTCGTCTCCCAACATCAAAATCCACAAATAAAGGATTTAACACAAACAACAAAATACTCTAGTGCCATCCTAGCGAAGTAAGCCAAACGAACAACTTACCTCTTACACACTTAGTCAATGCATGCAAATGAAAACCGTTCAAAATACTCGTTTCCGGAAACGCCAATAATCCAAATCACAGTTGCAAAATGCACCACAATTAACCGTCGACCCACGTCTCTGTGGACCCCTACCGAGACCCCGTCGGATCTAACCCGTAGTGGTTAAAAGCAAGCTCGTCGATCCACGTCTCTGTGGACCCCTACCGAGACCCCGTCGGATCTAACCCGTAGTGAGCATACACACACACACGTTACTCATGCAATACTGATATGCTAAGAATGTAAGTTCATTAAGAATACTCACTAGAGATGGCCATTAACTCGACACCATTATCAAACTCTTCAAAACACCATAACAAGATTAAATACGGAATACACGATTCCATAACTTTAAACAATAGGAGTATCATCATCATATCCTTCAACATTCAAAATAACCAAATCATAATCAATTTCGGAACACACCGTTCACAAAACACACACGCGTTTTGAAAGAGAGCCTTTAACGAGGCCAAACCGAAATCTTTTGAAAACACATTTCAAACAAACAAACAAATACACCAAGACGATCACCAATTATTATATCCACAAACAAGAATAGTATGGGCAAGGTACTTGCCTCGAAATTACGATTGCAACGAGACGACGGATAGGACGCGGTCGAATAGCCCCGAACCCCCGAACAATATCAAGGACGCGATAGCACCACGAGTATTACGAGAATAACACCACACGAATCATCAATCACCAAATGGGATTCAACATCGGAATCCTCGAACACCTATAAACCTCCGGAAGGAACAATAACACATGGTTACGACGAGAATCAAGGCCAAAACAACGGAAATCCCAACAAACTATCGAAGGGGAACTCATTGGGACATTTAATCGAACACTAAATGTTCAATAATTCCCAAGAACACTCGAATCGTCAATCGAGTTAAACAAACTCGATATATGGATATACAACCCATAGAACACGATTAATAACATCATACTACACCAACCGATGTATCAAAATCGGATTAGAATCGAAATCAAGAACAAATCTCCGAAAAGTCAACTTGAAGGAAAATCAAGAAATATACCTTGATTCGACGAAACACACGGATTAGATGTTGATATAATCAACAAGGATCTTCCAAAATGCCTTGGAAATGATTAGAATCGGCCAAGAACTCGATTTCCCGAGCCTCCGTCGCCAATTAGAAAAGGAAGAAAATCGCGTAGGAAATGAAATCGCCGAGCCGGCTATATATAGCCGGGGGTTACTGGCCAGTGCCGAGCCTTACGGCCGTAACTCGGTCCCTTACGGCTGTACTCGGGCAGCCTTACGGCCGTCGGCATTCGTCAAAAATCGGCCTGACACTTACGGCCGTAACTCGCACACATTACGGCCGTAATGGCCTTCGCCAGAAGCCGCCAGGGCGCCATACGGCCGTACCGATCACGCCTTACGGCCGTAATCGCACACGTTACGGCCGTAATCGCGGCACCTTCTGGCCGTAACTCGGCCAGCCAGCCCTACTCGGCCGTGACTCGGCCGTGGCCACTCCGACGGCCCGGACGACCCCGAAACCCGAACCTGAGTAAAAATCGAAGATACGGTTACGAAGTACTCGCAAAGACGAATCCAAGCACTAAGAGAACACACGATTCCGACCACCCGAAGTGTCGGAATTCGACAACGGAAGTAATTACCCTAAACTTTAGGAAATTACAAAAATGGCCCAAAACGCCCGGAAATCACGATACGTGATCGAAACACCGAACCAAAACTCGCAACATGAATAATAACATCAAATGAACTTACGAGAAACTCGAAACAACAGTTTCGGACGAGATTCGCAAGAATCGAGCTCAAGTGCGGAAAAGTCGCTAAAAAGCACGGAACTCAACAAAACGACACCGAAACGAACTCGGATGACAAAAAGTGCAGAATTAATCATTCTCGAAATGACGAAACGGTCATGAGCGAGTCGTCAAAACGGACTTCCGCCGAAAAAAAGAAAATTACCGAAAATCGAAAATTGCGGATATTACATTCTACCCTCCTTAAAAGAAGTTTCGTCCCGAAACTTAAAACAAGTAGGGGGAAGCAATATACCCGCCAGGAAAACTCGACTAGATACACAAAAATAGAAAACTCGCGCCCGACGGCGAAACGCTGCAAGAAACGCAAAGAGACATACGGCGTGAAAACACGCTCCACGACGACCAACACAACGTCGCCGTTAGGAATATAATAAAACCAACAAATGACAAGCGTCATCAAACGGATAATATAGCCAAGTCAATTATCCGAAAATCACAAAACACAACGAACGAAATCAATATGATTGACCAACCCAACGGTACATCAATCAAAACACGAGCCAACCGCTGAACAAATACGGAATCCCACCGCCCATGGGTTGGAAGATCGAAAACGAGACTAATTTCCCGAACTGAAGGGAATTACGAAGGAGCCTGAACGTTCACCAATCACGGAACGAGATAAAAAAAACCGAACAATCAAACGATCGAACCACAACGATCGAGACAACAAAAATCGAACACTCATGTTCGAATCACGAAGAACAATAAAATTCAAACAACAACTCCCAGGTTCACGTCTCGGCTCGAGAAAACATATGATCCGGTGAAAACAACAAGATGTGCATTCACATAAGATCCACAGGAAAGGGAATAGCAATCGAAAAGTCACAACGACAAACGAGTAATTCCGAAACAATACCACCCTCGTTCGACCAACAGAAACAAGGGGCAGGACAAGCTCAGAAATGCCAACGAACATAAATGAGTCGACAAAGTAGAATACACAAGAGTTCCAAATCCGATCCACTTCGAATAAAAGAACTAATGGAACCAGATGATGTCACTCCCGAACAAGGTTCACAAGAATCGAACCGAACTCGAAAAAGTCATAGCGATAACCAGATCGACCCACATCAAGATCACAGTTCGTTCGGACGATGAAACCGAAATACATAACAAGTTCATAAAGTGTCAACGAACATGAGCGAATCGATAGACTGGAGAAAGAGAAAATACAGAAGTCAAAATAGTACGGGTATTACCTCCGACCTCGTCCACGAAATTCACAAAAACGGGAGCAAGGTAACAAGACATTAAACAACCGACACATAACGGAACCATCACTGATGCACACGGTCATACCAAACCAAGCTCTAACAGCTCACACATGCGCGACAATGCAGAAATCACTACGAGGCGACAATATTCAATACCAACATCCCACCTCTCACAGAGGGCTAACACAACAAATGTGTAGAAAACGACTCAACGCTCACACCGCCAATTCGATCATAATCGGGAGCAAACATCAAAATGACAACGCGAACATCATACATACATACCCAGCCCTCAAACGGGAATGGATAGGTTTTAAAAATGAAAAACTCATTTTGAAAATAATTTAGAAGAACACCGGTTGATCTTGAGTATCACCTTTCAAAAAAAATACAAACGTGAAACATCGTTATCGAGACTTTGGAAAACCATTTCGCATTTGATAAAAATGAGGACACTTTCTTTTAGTGAAAAGCTTTCAGAATATTCGACCCTCGGGTCTAAGTAAAAGTGTTTATAAAACATTGAAAATATCTCAAAACATTTTGGTCCTCGAGGTAGAAGAATTTTGAAACAGATTGTGGCACCTTAGAAGTACCGCGAGAAAACAATTCATTTGAAACGTACGTCTCGAAATTTATTTCTAAGATACTCAAGTTTTTGAAAATAATTCAATGCCAAAAAGGACGATGCCAAAAAGGCTCGAATGCCCAAAAATTTCAGGTAATCACACGGAACATCATAGCGCTGTGGGTCCCGCGTCGGAACCCCAGGCTAAAAACCATTTACAAAAATGCCCAAAAGGCCGATGACGGTAATATTTCAAAAACCCACAGAAGCCATTTACAAAATGCTAAATACCGTCATAAGAATTTCGCCAACATGATCAAGGCCATAATGCCAAAAACTCGGTTAAGGGAATCGGTTTTCGATATAAAACTCGGTCGGTAAAATACCGAAAGTCATTACAAAAGAACTCACGCAGCGGATAAAAGAAATACAGTTGAACATGCACAATCCAGCAACACTACTCCTCATAAGAACAAAATATTAGAGTCAAATAACCACATTCAGAACAAAACCACTGCCCCCATTCGAGGCCTCTAAAGACCCTCCCGCACTGGCTAGTGAACAAGTCGAACGTGTATAAGCACAAAGCTTCCACAAGAGCACTTGTAAAACGTGCAAATCGATTCGAAAATCATCAGCAACAGACAAAAACAACAATAAAAATACATCACAAGCGACGACACTCCTCGTATAAATCAAATACGAGGGTCGATTAAATACATATTGTGAAATCAAAATCCACATAAGGATTGCATCACTTAACAAATAATCATAAATATAGCTCGTGTCACACGAGGCACAACACAAAGAAGGGAGACTTACTTCCACAGGTCGCACGAATATGATGATCGCCCCACGATACTAATCACGACCAACAAACTCAAACGACGCGTCGCGACACGACTCAGTCAGATAAAATGCAACGAAACAAACTCAAACAACACGACTTGACCCGACAGCCTAGGTTTTCTCAACCAAAGCTCCGATACCATTTATGTAACACCCCCAATCCACTCAGGGATATTACACGCCGTAGAACCTTTCCTCAATGATCTACCAGGCCGGTAACGACATATAACAACTCAACAATGCCTTTAAGGCAAAACTGACTCAGTAGACCGATTTGGTCTTTCAACAATTACATACAACTCAAATACAACTCATGCCCACGCAGGGGTCAAAATACAACCACACCCGTACAACGGGAAAATATAGCAGCAGAAAAATAGAGAACAACTGAACCAATAAACAAAGTACGGTTCCTTATGTGATTAGTATCGATCATCTTTCATCATCCTTCGTGCCGACCCTGTGTTATGCTCCAAAACCTGAATGCAAAAACAGACATCCACCCCCCGAATACTCGGGGGTTAGCAAATCTCCACTGTTTTGCTAGTGCAAGAACAAAGTGCAAATACGAGCCATACAATTCACATTCCACGAATAACAATAACCAAGGATCCTCAAAGATCCAAACGAAACGAAAAGTACTTCCCGAGGCAAGGGTTTGAGAAAACATTTCAAAATCGAAATATCATAAATCAATAGAAGTAATTTATAAAACGGTTTAGAATGCCATCGAGAGTTTTAATAGAAAACAATTTAGGATTATCAAATCCTACTTTTCAAAATCCAAAAGACAAAAGGGGTCACCGCCCCAAAGGTTTACTTTCCGAAAAATGACATTTACCAAACCGTTGGGATTTTAGCCCCAAATCAGTAAAACGACTTTTACAAAACCATTGGGATTTTAGCCCCAAATCTCATCAACTCACAGTACACAAGAACAACCACAAGGTTCGTCTCCCAACATCAAAATCCACAAATAAAGGATTTAACACAAACAACAAAATACTCTAGTGCCATCCTAGCCAAGTAAGCCAAACGAACAACTTACCTCTTACACACTTAGTCAATGCATGCAAATGAAAACCGTTCAAAATACTCGTTTCCGGAAACGCCAATAATCCAAATCACAGTTGCAAAATGCACCACAATTAACCGTCGACCCACGTCTCTGTGGACCCCTACCGAGACCCCGTCGGATCTAACCCGTAGTGGTTAAAAGCAAGCTCGTCGATCCACGTCTCTGTGGACCCCTACCGAGACCCCGTCGGATCTAACCCGTAGTGAGCATACACACACACACACGTTACTCATGCAATACTGATATGCTAAGAATGTAAGTTCATTAAGAATACTCACTAGAGATGGCCATTAACTCGACACCATTATCAAACTCTTCAAAACACCATAACAAGATTAAATACGGAATACACGATTCCATAACTTTAAACAATAGGAGTATCATCATCATATCCTTCAACATTCAAAATAACCAAATCATAATCAATTCCCGGAACACACCGTTCACAAAACACACACGCGTTTTGAAAGAGAGCCTTTAACGAGGCCAAACCGAAATCTTTTGAAAACACATTTCAAACAAACAAACAAATACACCAAGACGATCACCAATTATTATATCCACAAACAAGAATAGTATGGGCAAGGTACTTGCCTCGAAATTACGATCGCAACGAGACGACGGATAGGACACGGTCGAATAGCCCCGAACCCCCGAACAATATCAAGGACGCGATAGCACCACGAGTATTACGAGAATAACACCACACGAATCATCAATCACCAAACGGGATTCAACATCGGAATCCTCGAACACCTATAAACCTCCGGAAGGAACAATAACACATGGTTACGACGAGAATCAAGGCCAAAACAACGGAAATCCCAACAAACTATCGAAGGGGAACTCATTGGGACATTTAATCGAACACTAAATGTTCAATAATTCCCAAGAACACTCGAATCGTCAATCGAGTTAAACAAACTCGATATATGGATATACAACCCATAGAACACGATTAATAACATCATACTACACCAACCGATGTATCAAAATCGGATTAGAATCGAAATCAAGAACAAATCTCCGAAAAGTCAACTTGAAGGAAAATCAAGAAATATACCTTGATTCGACGAAACACACGGATTAGATGTTGATATAATCAACAAGGATCTTCCAAAATGCCTTGGAAATGATTAGAATCGGCCAAGAACTCGATTTCCCGAGCCTCCCGTCGCCAGCCGCCGAAAAAGGAAGAAAATCGCGTAGGAAATGAAATCTGCCCGAGCCAGGCTATATATAGCCGGCAGGTTCTGGCCGTGCCGGCGGGCCTTACGGCCGTAACTCGGTCCCTTACGGCCGTACTCGGCAGCCTTACGGCCATGGCATTCGTCAAAAATACGCGGCCTGGCCGGTTACTTACGGCCGTAACTTCGCACATTACGGCCAGTATCGCCTTCGCCAGAAGCCCGGGCGCCATACGTCCGTACCCGATCACGCCTTACGGCCGTAATCGCACACGTTACGGCCGTAGGCACCTTACGGCCTGCTCGGCCTCGCCGAGCCACCCTCGGCCGTGTGACTTCGTATAGCCACTCCGACGGCCCGGACGACCCCGAAACCCGAACCTGAGTAAAAATCGAAGATAAGGTTACGAAGTACTCGCAAAGACGAATCCAAGCACTAAGAGAACACACGATTCCGACCACCCGAAGTGTCGGAATTCGACAACGGAAGTAATTACCCTAAACTTTAGGAAATTACAAAAATGGCCCAAAACGCCCGGAAATCACGATACGTGATCGAAACACCGAACCAAAACTCGAAACATGAATAATAACATCAAATGAACTTACGAGAAACTCGAAACAACAGTTTCGGACGAGATTCGCAAGAATCGAGCTCAAGTGCGGAAAAGTCGCTAAAAAGCACGGAACTCAACAAAACGACACCGAAACGAACTCGGATGACAAAAAGTGCAGAATTAATCATTCTCGAAATGACGAAACGGTCATGAACGAGTCGTCAAAACGGATTTCCACCAGCGGCCAAATGTTGCAAGAAAACCGAGTAGTCGGGTGGGCTGCCCGGCTACTGCGGAGCGAGTACTGTCCAAGATCAGCCCAAACCACTCATGCACGACACTTTTTCAGTGCCGGACCACAGAATTTTCCAGTACCGGAGATCATTCGGGCCTACTGTACCGAGCTGAGTTACGTCTCACATATGGTTCCATCAGAGGATCATCGAATCTGTCACCTTGCGCAGAGGTTGCCGTAAGATGTACAACGATATGCCGCTGGATTCCACTGCACGACTCTGAGGGCATACGAAGACGTAGTCACCGCATATGCCAGTACTGTTGTTAACACTGACACCGGACATAATTCGAAGAAGCAGAAGACATTTACTCAGACAGGGAGCACCAACAAGACGAACTCGGGGTTCGTATCTTCTTTTAAGTCAGCAGTTTCGTATCAACAGAGGGGTGCATCTGATCGGCCTTACTATAAAGACTGCTTCAATTGTGGCGTACCCATACATACCAAGGACCGGTGTCACAAGTCGGTTACCAAGTTTTTCTCTTGCGAAAATAGTGAACACATGTCTCGTTACTGCTGGCGGGCCAACTCTGCACCGAACTAAGCTCCTTATCAGAGTCAACAAGGCTCTGTGCAATCCTCCAGGACACCTATTGTTTCCAACTACCGAGCTCCACCCCACCAGACTCAACCACCACCACACGATTCCGGTCGAGGCCATGGGAGCGGTGGTGGCACTTCATCCTTTTCCGAGTCATTGTCGTCCCGTCTACTTGAACTGAGGGCTACGGATGGTCAGTCCGCGACAGCTATCTCCGGTACACTTCTTGTTAATGCCCATCCTGTTCATGTACTATTTGATACTAGAGCCACACATTCATTTATATCTGTGGAATGTGTTGAGCGTTTAAATCTTGCTTGTGTGCCTTGGGAATCCTTTACTGTTAATCTACCCAAGGGTAGTAGAGTAGGCGGAAATCTAGAAGTTCCAGACTATCAGATCCGCATCAATGATCATAGTTGGACTGCAAATCTAATGGTTTTCCTGCTTCGGAATGAAGATATCATTTTACGTATGGACTGGAGGCCCTTGCACATGATGATATTGGATACCTACCACTTAACTATTTCCATCATGGCTTACGACGGTACCATGCATGTTATCAAAGGTCGAGAGCACTTCAGTACGAAAGGGTCTCTCAACCTTCTTGCATCTGAAGTCTCCTGTAACTCTCGAGAAATGTACTACTGGTGTTATGTTCCCCAAGAAGATACATCACAACTTTCGGTCGTGAATATCCCGGTGGTGAATGAATTTCCAGACGTCTTTCCCGATGAACTACCAGGGCTTCCGTCGCACCGAGAAGTTGATCTCTTCATTGAACTTGAGCCATGGGTGAGACCTATTTCCAAAGCTCCTTACATGATGGCACCAGCCGAGATGAAAGAAATTAATATACATCTCGAAGATCTACTAGAGAAGGGATTAATCCGCCCAAGCACCTCGCCGTGGGGCGCACCGGTACTCTTTGCTACAAAGAAGGATAACTTTCTATGCTTGTGCATTGACTATAGAGAACTAAACAAGGTTACTATCAAGAATCATTATCCAGTTCCAAGGATCGATGATCTCCTAGATCAATTATAGGGGGCGGTTGTGTTTTCGTAGATTGATCTACGGTCCGGATTTCACCAATTGAGGATTTGGGAGGAAGATATACCCAAGACTGCATTTCGATCGAGTTATGGACATTACAAGTATATCGTGGTATCATTCGGTTTGACCAATGCCCCAGCCGTATTCATGGAGTTGATGAACACAGTTTTAATCGATTTCCTCGATAAGTGCATCGTAGTTTTTATTGACGACATCCTAATTTATTCTCGAAGACGGGGATGTGTCTTCATGCAGAACGATAGAGTTATTACATACACATCTCGACAACTGAAGCCGCACGAAACGAATTACCCGACGCATGACTTAGAGATAGCCGCAGTGGTACATGCCCTCAAGATTTGGAGGCACTATCTTTATGGAGTTACTTGCAAGATTTTCACGGACCATAAGAGCCTGAAATATATCTTCACCCAGAGGTAATTAAACATGAGACAGAGGCGCTGGTTAGAGCTAATCAAAGACTACGATATGGAAATATCCTATCACCCCGGGAAGGCCAACGTCGTAGCTGATGCACTTAGTCGGAAAACTACACAAGAAGTAATGTTATCCAACATCACGGTTCAAAACGAACTGCAGCAAGACATCAAGAGAAGCAGTACTGAAGTATGGGTACAACACAGGCAAGGACAATTGTGCTCAATCAATATACACTCGTTCCTACTTAATGAGGTACGTCTAGCACATATGGAGGATCCCGAACTACGTGCGATCGGTGCGAGGATAGAGGAAGGAGATGTTTCTGACTATAAGATCCAGGGGGACTTGGTGAGGTTCAAGAATACTAGCCGAATGACGATCTGAAGCAAACTATACTGAGAGAAGCACACTCCACTCCCTACTCCATTCATCCAGGAGCGAGCAAAATGTACAAAGATCCGCGAAAGAGTTTTTGGTGGAAGAATATGAAATAGGAAGTGGATAGATTCGTCGCCCGTTGTATGAAGTGCCACCAAGTAAAAATTGAACACTGCAGACCAACCGGAATCATGCAATCCTTACCCATTCCGGAGTGAAAATGGGAAAGCATATCAATGGATTTTGTTACCAAGTTACCAACGGCGGTGGGAGGAAGGGACACAATTTGGGTTATCATTGACCGGTTAACAAATCGGCACATTTTATTCCAATTCAGGAAGCAACCGGAATAGAACATTTAGCCACTATTTCCATTATATCGGGTAGGGACACCTGGTACGTGTCCTATTTTTGGAAAGCCGTTCATAAAGCTATGGATACCAGTTGCATTTTAGCACAGCCTATCACCCTCAGACGGATGGACAGACCGAGCGCACGATACAAACCTTGGACGATATGTTGAGGGCATGTGTGCTCGATTGGGGTAAGGATTGGGTTAAGCATTTGGGGTTAGTGGAGTTCTCGTACAACAACTGCTGCCATGCGAGCATAGGCATGGCACCATTTGAGGCCCTGTATGGGCGAAGATGCAAGTCGCCATTATGCTAGGATGATGCTTCTGACACCATGGTTACCGAGTTAGATCTGATCTAGGAATCCATTAAGAAGATCTATATTGTTCGAAAACATATGCAAGCAGCGCAGAGCCAGCAGAAATCATATGCTGAAAGCCGGCAGCGACCGTTGGAATTTGCAGTCGTGGGTCACGTTTGGGTCAAAGTATCACCTATGCGAGGTATCCGGCATTTCAGCCAGAATGATGGAGTGCATAATGTCTTTCACGTCTATCAGTTAAGGAAATATGTCTATGATCCGATTCACAAACTCAATTTCTAAGAAGTGGAAATTTCTGACGACGCTACATTTAGAGATGTGTCGATCGCTATCTTGGATCGGCATATGAAAACATTACGAAATAAAGTCATACCCCTTGTGAAGGTTCAGTGGTCGCACCATGGCATGGAAGAAGCAACTTGGGAGTCCGAGTCGAGCATGAAGGAGAGTCATCCCGAGTTATTTTCTTAGTTTCGGTACGAAACTATTTTAAGGGGGATGGTATGTAATACCATGGGTATTTCATGCTTTAATTACCATGTACTATGTGATTTCTTATAGTGTGTTGTTGCTTTATTTTACTTTGTGATTTCATTTAAAATGCTATTGCGATACAATTGTGTGATGTGAATAGAACGGGGTGGTATACCTTGACGTCGTTGGACAATCGTCGGTGCGATGACGGTGGCCAACGTCTTGTTCCCCGATGAATTGTTGACGAGTGAAAAGGTGGTCACCCCGAGATGGTTAAAATATGATATATGACTAAGGGACTGAGTGACTAACATACGCTACATGATATGCATAACGTACACTAGTTTTGTAACATTATGTATGTTAACATTACTTGGTTACGTACGTAAGGCTAGAATTGGTCTTCCGACCAGAATCTTTCTTTTAACGCGGATTGGGGTACTATCGGTGGGCTAGAAGACAAACGAGTCAACTACTTGTAGCGTGCGCTAATTACCAAGCTTAACGTACGCAATGGTTAGGTGTCTTATGTACGTTATGAAACCCTACGTACGTAATAGGTGGGGGCATTCCAGGCAGTAGCCTCTGGACGACATTTACGCATGTTAACTGGAGTGCATTACGTAGGTAAGACTTTTTATGTACGTAAAGCCTTGAGCCCTAATGTACGTTAACATGATCGAGTGTTATAAAATAACACTTCCTCCTTCATTTACCTCAACCAAAAAACTCTTGTGAAGCATCATTGAAGCCCTTCCCATCCCCTTACACGATTCTTGGCCTCCCAAAACACTTGTATTAACATAGAGGATGGGATTACTCAAGCTCTGGAGAAGATTATCTAGGTCAATCGATCCACTTTTCGTTCCACCTAGTGGTTCTTCGTTGGATCCTCATCATTCCTCATTGTTCTTCCTCTATTAAGGTAAGACTATCAATCCTTTAGATTATCTCTTCGATATTGTCGTTATGCCTATTGGATTACGGGTATTCAGGTAGTTTTGCTAGCTCTCGTAGACAATCTAATCGGACGAACTTGTAGTAATCAAAACTATCATTGTAAGTATATTTCGTTTTCGATCCACTAATTCATGCATCTTGTCGTATTCATCATATGCGAAAAGTCCTATCTCGATCAACCTTGGAAACGTAAAACTTGAAGAATCAATTGTAGGAGAATTGCGTAGGAATCCGTCACCGTATGCGAAACTAGTTGTAACCCATTTACCATATGATCATCAACGTTAAATTTACTAGGAGGGATCAACTCGATAGTATTATCATCATTGAGAATTGACCATTGAAATCGTTGTGTGAAACGGTAACCCACCGAATCAAGTACTCGGAATAGAAAATTGAATTAGTATTTACGGAATTCAATTATGCTATAGTCGACTGTTGTCAACCGAAATAATGATTGGGGATAATCTTGTTGAGAAAAATGTTATAACAATTGTTAATCATATAATTGAACAATATAATAATACTCATTTCTTGTGAACTTAGAAACACGATATTAGTTTTGGCGAAATAGAACTAAGTTAAGAATTCGGTTAGGAAAGGGAAGGGAAAACTAGTTTATTCGTCATTATTCGTACGAAATGTTAATCGGGGAAGTTCAAGTTGTCATAAGGCACTTACCATCAGATTCAAGGCAAGTAAAATCTTGCTCGAGAAGTGTTAATTTTATTGAAATATTCGTAATACATGAATGTGCCGTTATGTGATGAATGCCGACGATTGTTTTTCTCTAGGAAACGTGTTATGAATGGGCCGATGTGTTGGGGATAATGTAACACCCCAAGATATTCGGAGTATATTACAGCACCGTGGACCCCTACATAGGACCCACCAGGCTACAACAAGCGAACACCCCTCGACTAACCATCTCGGTTAGCGAGGAAACACAATCAAATAATACATCACATGAAAATACACCCAGAGCGACCGACGAAATAAGCAACAATCGACAGTGTAGCAATTTAAAATAATACAACACGGAGTTTGAATTTGAAAAGCCTAAGTACTCGCGAGTACAGTCTATCAGTTTATAAATATAGGAAACAACCATATCGAAATGGACAAAAGAAATAAGTAGACCCAAGTGCACATGTCAACGACCCTAGCCAACATCCTCGTACTGTCCCAGCGCTCGCTCGTCCGGATGATCATAACCTAAAATCCATAACAAGAATTTCCCCATAACGGGTCCCCATAGGGGTTAGCAATTACGCTAGTACAAGTAATCAAGGCAAACCAATCGCTTACACATTTCATAGTACATGCACCAAAATCATTTCAAAAACCAAAACCAGACATGTCTTTTTCGGAAACAAACAGTCACAATCACATTTTCTTAGGACCGGGACGAAGCCACAAATCCCACCCGAGGCCTCTAAGGACCCTCCCGGGCTGGCCATTACATAAAACAAATCACGCACAGGCATCGCCTAGGACCGGGACGAAGCCACGAATCCCACCCGAGGCCTCTAAGGACCCTCCCGAGTTGGCTAGCGAAACAAACTCATGAATCCAGGACGAAGCCATAGATTCCCTCCGTGATCCCGTCGGACCCTCCCAAGGTGAGTAAAGCACACACAATATACATTACCATTTCACGTTAAGCATAAAGGTTTCCAAAAATACTTGCCTTGAGTAATTGATGACGCAACGAACGGAAAGGATAATCACCGATGAACGTTAAGAACCAACGGAACCGAACCTAACGATTCGAAGAACATAATTACAACCAACTCTAGACGAACACGGAAATGGGATACACCCGAAATCCCGCCTACGATTCATGTATATTCGTACAAAAATAACAACGAGGGCGGACAACAACCAAACCCTCTCGATTCCGTAAAAACCACAAAATATACCATGAATCTGTAGGAAAGTTAACGATACTAACAATATTAATCGTATTCATCAAGAATCCACCAACAAAACGGGAAGAATCGGACAAAAACCCCAAAACCCCCCAATTATCCAAAAGGTAGGGTTCCAAGAGACATTACCTTTGAAGATCCAAGTATTATGATCCGTAGAACATGCGTTAGATTGATTATCCAGGCTTCTCAACCGAAGGAGAATGATGAAAATCAACCCCCAATTGATGAATGATGAGAAGTTCTTCTCCTCTCTCTCTCTCTCTCGCGTAAATGGAAGAAGAAGGAAGAAAATGAGCTGCTCTCGCTCAAAACAACGCAATTATAGGGTTGACCGCATTGTGTGCCGCGGCCCAGCTGAAGTGTGCCACGGCACAGGCCAAAAATTTGCTCCTGTGGCTCGGCGGTGTCACAAGACCTTACATGTGCCGCGGCACCGTCTGATCGGGTTTTGGCCGAAAATGCCACACGAGTGTGCCGCGGCCCGGACGGATGTGCCGCGGCACCGACTTCGGCAGTGCCGCGGCCCCGACGGTGTGCCGCACACAAGATACCGCTCGGCCAAAACTGGAAAAATGTGTGTGCCGCGGCCCACACCCCCTTTTGGGTCCTAAAATGATGAAAAATGATCCGGAAAGAGAATATTTGGGAAACAATAACACGAAATGGATCCATGGCAACCCCGAAACGGCGGTTCCGCACGACAACAACGAGAATTAGATCAATAGATGACAGGAAAGATACACTGAAAGATACACGAGGGTTACTACAATCGAGAAATACACCGAAAATGAAAATACAAGGGAAAGAAAAATGCGGATATTACATTCTACCCCACTAAAAATAAGTTTCGTCCCGAAACTTAAGAAACAAACAACTCAGGGTACCTAGCACGCACGCTATCCTCGGTTTCCCAAGTTGCCTCCTCGACACCATGTCTCGACCACTGCACTTTGACCAAAGGGATGGTCTTATGCCTCAGTCATTTCTCACGATGCTCCAAAATCTTCAAGGGACGTTCTTCAAAAGTAATATCCTCGGCGACATCAATCTCACCATAATCGATGATGTGACTCGGATCCGGGACATATTTCCTCAGCTGGGAAACATGGAAAACGCTATGAATATGACTCAGGGCCGGGGTAACGCCAAATGGTATGCTAACCCACCGACTCGCTCGAGAATCTTGAAGGGTCCAATAAATCTCGGACTCAACTTCCCCTTTTTCCCGAAACGGAAAACTCCTCTCGTCGGCGACACCTTCAGCAAAACGTGGTCTCCCACCTGAAATTCTAAAGGTCGACGACGGACATCGGCATAAGACTTCTGTCGACTCTGGGCAGTTAACATCCGTTCCCGAATCAATTCTATCTTCCGCCTCGTCTCTAAAACGACATCCGGTTCGGTCCTGACCAAATCGGACGCCTCATTCCAACAAATCGGCAATCGACAACGCCGCCCATAAAGTGCCTCATATGGTGCCATCTGAATCGACGCATGCCAACTATTATTGTACGTGAATTCGATCAATGGCAAATGCTCCTCCCAGTCGCTGCTCCAATCGAGAGCGCACGCACGCAACATATCCTCGAACGTCTGGATAGTGCGTTCTGACTGTCCATCCGACTGAGGATGGAAAGAGGTACTCAAACGCAAACGAGTGCCCAATGCTTTATGCACCGCCTGCCAAAAGTGCGATACAAATCGGCCATCACGATCTGAAATAATAGACTTCGGAGTACGGTGAAGCCTCACAATCTGCGCGATAAACACACAAGCTAACTTGTCCGGGCCCCAAGTGTCCTTGATGCCCAGAAAATGTGCCGACTTGGTCAGACGATCAACAATCACCCAGACCATATTCATGCCAGACCTCGACCTCGGCAAACTCGTAATGAAATCCATCGATATATCTTCCCATTTCCATTCAGGAACGGGAACTGACTGCAATAACCCAGCCGGCCGCTGATGCTCGATTTTGACCTGCTGGCAAGTCAAGCACTTCGCTACAAACTGCACGACCTCTTCCTTCATATCATTCCACCAAAAATTCCTCCTCAGTTCCTTGTACATCTTACTCGCACCAGGATGAACGGAATAAGGTGTAGCATGGGCCTTACGCAAAATACTCTGCCTCAACTCTGAGTCGTTCGGGGCACAAAGCCGACTCTGGAATCTCAAAACACCATCCTCGTGAATCAAAAATCCAGGAGACTTTCCCTTAAGAACGTTCTCTCGTATTTGAGTAATCATCGGGTCCTCTAATTGCTTCAGCTTAATTTCATCGATCAAAGACGACGAAATCTCTAAAGCACAAAGTCGCTCGACGGCTCCAGGCAACAAAACCACAACATCTAACTCGATCAAAGCCCGCCGAAGCTCAGACTGAGACGTAAGGACCTCAAGCGTTCGCAACGCAATTGGTTTCCGACTCAAGGCGTCGGCCACGAAGTTCGCCTTGCCCGGATGATAAAGGATTTCGAGGTCATAATCCTTAATCAGCTCTAACCATCTCCTCTGCCTCATGTTCAACTCCCGCTGAGTAAATATGTATTTCAGACTTTTATGATCGGTAAAAATCTGACATGTAGAGCCAAAAAGATAGTGACGCCAAATCTTGAGCGCGAAAACAACTGCCGCTAACTCCAAATCATGAGTAGGGTAGTTCAGCTCATACGGCCTCAACTGTGTCGACGCAAAGGTAATGGTCTTGCCATGCTGCATCAATACGCACCCAAGACCCTGACCCGAAGCATCGCTATAAATGGTGAATCCCTCGTTGCCACATGGCAATGCCAAAACCGGGTCTGAAGTCAAATGCTTCTTCAGTTCCTCAAAACTCAACTGTCTCTCGTCATTCCATACGAACTTCTCGGATTTCTGGAGCAACTGTGTAAGTAGCCGAGCTAGTTTTGAGACACCCTCGACGAACCTACGGTAGTAGCCAGCCAAACCCAAGAAACTACGGACCTCCTTCACATTCGTGGGCGGTGCCCAATCCAACACTGCCTCAATTTTCTGCGGATCCACACGAACTCCCTCGGATGAAATCACGTGACCTAAAAGCATCACTTCCTTCAGCCAGAATTCACATTTCGAGAACTTCGCATAGAGTTTCTCGGTCCTCAAAATGTCTAACACTATCCGTAAATGATGGGCATGCTCTTCCTCATTCCTCGAATAGATAAGAATATCGTCAATGAAGACGACGACACACTTATCCAAATACTCGATAAAGACTTTGTTCATCAATTGCATGAACACCGCCGGCGCATTAGTTAACCCGAAAGGCATAACTACAAACTCGTAATGTCCGTATCTCGTCCGAAAAGCTGTTTTCGGCACGTCAGACTCTCTCACCCGAAGCTGATAGTACCCCGATTTCAAATCAATCTTCGAGAATACCGCAGCTCCCTGCAACTGGTCAAACAAGTCATCAATTCTCGGCAAGGGATACTTGTTCTTGATGGTCACCTTGTTTAGTTCGCGATAGTCGATACACAAACGTAGTGAACCATCCTTCTTCCGCACAAACAGGACCGGTGCGCCCCAAGGCGAGGCGCTCGGTCGAACATACCCCGACTCAAGAAGCTCGCTTAACTGCTTCTTCAATTCTGTCATCTCTGAAGGTGCCATACGATACGGCGCCTTATAAATCGGAGCCGCGCCCGGCTCTAACTCTATAGCAAACTCAACCTCACGATCCGGTTGCAATCCCGGTAACTCGTCAGGAAATACATCAGGAAACTCACTAACGACTGGAATCTACGAAAGCTCGACTCCACCATCCTCTGCCTTCAAGGCGTAGCACCAATAACCAGTACACCCCTTTCGTAGGAGTCTCATCGCCTTCAAGGCGTTAATAACAAACTTCTGATTTCCCCTCCTTCGCCCCGCGAAGGAGTGCTCAGTGCCATCCTCGGCTAACATGGTGATGATCCTCGTGCGGTAGTTCATGATTGCGCCATGCCGCTCGAGCCAATCATCCCCGAGAATCAAATCCTCACCCTCAATATTAACGACAATAAGATTAGAGAGCCAAGCTCTCTCACAAATAAACACAGAGCAGTCTCGGACCTCCCGATCACCGACAATCCTATCACCGCTAGGAAGTTTAACGACGAAAGGCTCACAAGGTGACAAGCAGTCGAGACTCAAACGGCGTACACACTCTAGAAAAATGAATTAATGCGTAGCACCCGAATCAAAAAGCACACTGACAGGATGAGAATGGATATGAACGGTACCTGTCGCCACAGTAGCTGCTGGGTCATCGGCCCTCCTCATCTCGTAGATACGCGGCTGGGAAGAGCCGACACTGGAAGCTTCTCCCCTAGCGGGCTGACCCTGACCCCTACCTCGACCGGCACTCGGAGGTGGCAGCGGAGCAAATGAGCCCTGGTTCACACTCGGCTCCAAAGGTGCTAGAAAAGAAGCCTGAGCACCAAGAAGCTTTCTTACCCGCTCACAAAAGAAGGCCTTGTGGCCCGAATGACCACAAGTGTGACAAGTTAGAGGCGGACGAGGACACTCCTGGTTCCGATGGCCCGGCTCGCCGCAGTTAAAGCATTTGGGATCCCGAACGGAGGCACTGGCAGTACCCCGATAGCCCCCAGAGAAACGAGCCGAACTACTTCCAGGAATATTCACAGACTGAGACTTCTGCTGACCTCCACCTCTGTGACCCGAAAAATTTCCGGCGGATTTCTGCTTCTTACTCTCCCGAACCGCCGCACTCGCTGTCACCGACATGTCATAGGCAAGAGCTAGACTCTGATAATCCTTCAGGGTAGTACAGACGAGTCCAGACATATAGTCCCGAATGGACTGTTTCATCCTCCTGGAAAAATGGAAAATTTTGTCGCTCTCAGCGACAACTTGGGTTTTCACATAGCCCAGCTCTTTATTGAAATCAGCAATATCTTGGGATACGGGAATATCCCGAGGTTGAGCATCGTAGAAAGCATGGACTCGAGCCTGTCTAACTGGCCACGGGCAATATTCAGTCTCCATCAACTCCTGAAATTCGGCCCACGAAGCAACATGATCTTTGGGCCCAACGGCCTCCCACCAATCCGTAGCGTCCCCCGTGAGGAAGTACTGAGCAATAGGGACCTTACGGTCCTCGGGACAGTTGGTAGCAGTGAAGACTTTAGATATCTCCTTGATCCACCCTTCCTAGCCGATCGGGTCCGAAGCTCCCGAAAACTGAGGAGGATGCATCTTGATGACATCCTGTAGCCAGCGATCCGCTCCACCCCGATTAGCATGAGCCTGATCGGGGTTCTGGACTACCTGAGCTATAGCCGCCATTTGGTTAACCATTTGCTGCATGACGGCCGCAATACCAAGGTCGGCGCGCTCCTGAGAAGAAGCATGACTGTGACGGTCACCGGTGCTGCCGGCTCCCGAAGAATGCGACGTGGCCGCCCCACCGGCTGCCCCACATCCTCGGCCGCGTCCACGACCACGACCACGACCACGGTTTCCTCCGGCATCCATACTGCTGTTAAGAGATAACAGAAGTATATTGATGATGACTAAGGGAGGAAAAAGCAACCACGATTCAAAAAGCGGAAATACTATGCAAGAAAACAAAAGACCGAATAAGAAAACTTACGAGCACTGGAAGTACCGAGATGCTGGCAGCGGTGTGACAATGTGCAAAACAAAACACGACTAGACCCAAATAACCAACAAGCCTAGGTATCCATAAACCTAGTGCTCTGATACCATTTTCTGTAACACCCCAAGATATTCGGAGTATATTATAGCACCGTGGACCCCTACATAAGACCCACCAGGCTATAACAAGCGAACACACCTCGACTAACCATCTCGGTTAGCGAGGAAACACAATCAAATAATACATCACATGAAAATACACCCAAAGCGACCGACGAAATAAGCAACAATCGACAGTGTAGCAATTTAAAATAATACAACACGGAGTTTGAATTTGAAAAGCCTAAGTACTCACGAGTACAGTCTATCAGTTTATAAATATAGAAAACAACCATATCGAAATGGACAAAAGAAATAAGTAGACCCAAGTGCACATGTCAACGACCCTGGCCAACATCCTCGTACTGTCCCAGCGCTCGCTCGTCCGGATGATCATAACCTGAAATCCATAACAAGAATTTCCCCATAACGGGTCCCCATAGGGGTTAGCAATTACGCTAGTACAAGTAATCAAGGCAAACCAATCGCTTACACATTTCATAGTACATGCACCAAAATCATTTCAAAAACCAAAACCAGACATGTCTTTTCCGGAAACAAACAGTCACAATCACATTTGCCTAGGACCGGGACGAGGCCACAAATCCCACCCGAGGCCTCTAAGGACCCTCCCGGGCTGGCCATTTCATAAAACAAATCACGCACAGGCATCGCCTAGGACCGAGACGAAGCCACGAATCCCACCCGAGGCCTCTAAAGACCCTCCCGAGCTGGCTAGCGAAATAAACTCATGAATCCAGGACGAAGCCATAGATTCCCTCCGTGATCCCGTCGGACCCTCCCGAGGTGAGTAAAGCACACACAATATACATTACCATTTCACGTTAAGCATAAAGGTTTTCAAAAATACTTGCCTTGAGTAATTGATGACGCAACGAACGGAAAGGATAATCACTGACGAACGTTAAGAACCAACGGAACCGAACCTAACGATTCGAAGAACATAAATACAACCAACTCTAGACGAACACGGAAATGGAATACACCCGAAATCCCGCCTACGATTCATGTATATTCGTACAAAAATAACAACGAGGGCGGACCACAACCAAACCCTCTCGATTCCGTAAAAACCACAAAATATACCATGAATCCGTAGGAAAGTTAACGATACTAACAATATTAATCGTATTCATCAAGAATCCACCAACAAAATGGGAAGAATCGGACAAAAACCCCCAAAACCCCCAATTATCCAAAAGGTAGGGTTCCAAGAGACATTACCTTTGAAGATCCAAGTATTATGATCCGTAGAACACGCGTTAGATTGATTATGCGGGCTTCTCAACCGAAGGAGAATGATGAAAATCAACCCCCAATTGATGAATGATGAGAAGTTCTTCTCCTCTCTCACTCTCTCTCGCGTAAATGGAAGAAGAAGGAAGAAAATGAGCTGCTCTCGCTCAAAACAACGCAATTATAGGGTTGACCGCATGGTGTGCCGCGGTCCAGCTGAAGTGTGCCGCGGCACAGCCGTAAATTTGCTCTGTGGCTCGCGGTGTCAGCGCAAGACCTACATGTGCCGCGGCACTGCATACTGGGTTTCGCGAAAATGCCACACGAGTGTGCCGCGGCCCGGACGGATGTGCCGCGTCACGACTTCAGCGGTGCCGCGGCCCCGGACGGGTGTGCCGCGGCACACAGTACAGTCCGCTCGGCCAAAACTGGAAAAATGTGTGTGCCGCGGCGCACACGCCTTGTGCCGCGGCCCACACCCCCTTTTGGGTCCTAAAATGATGAAAAATGATCCGAAAAGAGAATAAAAGCGATAGGAATCAATATTTGGGAAACAATAACACGAAATGGATCCACGGCAACCCCAAAACGGCGGTTCCGCACGACAACAACGAGAATTAGATCAATAGATGACAGGAAAGATACACTGAAAGATACACGAGGGTTACTACAATCAAGAAATACACCGAAAATGAAAATACAAGGGAAAGAAAAATGCGGATATTACAAATAAAACCTGAATGGTACCCGTGTGGAAATGTATTGATGAATAAGACCTAAAAAGGGCTCCCACGTTCTGGGGTATTCCTGTGTGGATACTCCGTGACCCTTGGTTGTGACCTTGGGGTTTATGTGTTAAAAAGAGAAAGAAAACGTCGGTCATACTGTGAATTATCTTCTATCTGTTATGTGGCACAGTGTTGTAAATCGTGTATGTCGTTGCAAAATAATGTTATTGATATTCATTATCTGACCCCAGTTTGTCTGGCATGATTTGTCGTGCCAGATAAATTTGTTGAATATGTGCAGGACATTCCCGAGGGGTCCGGTCAGGCTTGAACGGTGTTGGGATAAAGTTTTGTCGCCGCATATTTTAAATTTTTGATTTTCGAAACCTCCGTTTATGTAATAATCATGTCTTGAATTATGTTTCTTTCAAAAACATTCCATTTTATGTTATGTAACCGCGGACTCATCGTTTTATAATAATTTCTTTAAAATATCTATTGTCCAAAATAGCCTTGTGGGTCCCACATGGGATTCACGACACTGTAATGCTTCAAGAAATTTTGGGGGTGTTTCAAAAACCTTCTCACGTGTAGCCATGATCATTTCTACTCGTATAGTGTTACCATAGAAGCCCACTACGATTACGAGATATGTCAAATTGACGTGAAGATGGTATTACATTATGCATACCTCTGGGAGGAAATCTATATAGAACATCCTAAAGGTTTCGTGTTTGTTATCGATATTCATCAAGAGTGAAAGTTTCATTGTGTCCTTTTTATGGGTTGAAGGAACTGAAGCAGGCTTCGAGAAGATAGAATGGAAATGAGACAGATACCTTATGACTCGGCAGTGGGTAGCCTCATGTACGCAATTTTGTGCATTAGACCTGACATATCATACATTGTGAGCATAATGAGTCGGTTTTCAAGTAAACCTGGCAAAGAGCATTGGATAGCTATAAAGAACGTTCTTAAGTACCTTAGACGGACTAAAGACATGGTTATCGCATATGGCGATGGATAATTGGGAGGGCATGGATTCATAAACTCAATCTCTACTAAAGAGAGTAGCATCTGCGAATAACCTTGCTGACCCACTCACCGAGCCACTATCACAGATTGTCTTTGTAACACCCCGAGATATTCAGAGTATATTACAGCGCCGTGGACCCCCACATGGGACCCACCAGGCTACAAACAAGAAAACTCCACTCGACTAACCATCCCGGTTAGCGAGGACACACATTTAATTATAAGACATAAAAAGTTACGCCCGGAGCAACCGGCGAAACGATCATCAACCAACAATGTAACAATTTAAAAGTAGTACAACACGGAGTTTGAATTTGAAAAGCCTAAGTACTCGCGAGTACAGTCTATCAGTTTATAAATATAGAAAACAACCAAATCGAAGTGGACAAAAGAAATAAGTAAATCCAAGTGCACATGTCAACGACCCTGGCCAACGTCCTCGTACTGTCCAGTGCCCGCCGTCCGGATAATCATAACACGAAATCCATAACAAGAATTTCCCCAAAACGGGTCCCCAGAGGGGTTAGCAATTACGCTAGTACAAGTAATCAAGGCAAACCAATCGCTTACACATTTCATAGTACATGCACCAATATCATTTCGAAAACCAATACAAGACATGTCTTTTAGGAAAATATACACCCACAATTAGCCTTGAGAACAGGCGGCAAAGATACATTCTCACTCGAGGCCTCGCAGGGACCCTACCGAGTTGGCTACAATTACATAAAAACAAAACCACGCACACGCTATGCCGTGAGAACAGGGCGGCAGCATACATTCTCACTCGAGGCCTCACAAGGACCCTAACGAGTTGGCTAGCGGTACGAAACTCGTGAAATCCAGGGCGGCAGCATAGATTTCCCTCCTTGACCCCGTCGGCCAACACAAGGTGAGTTACACACAAGTAATATACATCACCATTTCATGTTAAGCTTAAAGGTTTCCAAAAATACTTGCCTTGAATTATTGACGACGCAACGAACGGAAAGGAAAGTCATCGACGAACGCTAGGAACCAATGAAACCGAACCTAACGATTCGAAGAATACAATCACAACCATTTCTAAATGAATACGGAATTGGAATACACCCGAAAACCCGCCTACGATTCCTGTATATTCGTATATAAACAACAACGAGGGCGGACCACAACCAAACCCTCTCGATTCCGTAAAAATCATGAAATATACCATGAATCCGTAGGGAAACTAAGAATACCAACAATATTAATCATATTCATCATGAATTAATCAACAAAACGGAACGAATCGGACAAAAACACGAAAACCCCCAATTTTACCAAAAGTAGGGTTCTAAGGATCTAACCTTGATTCGCTGGATTAAGGGATGATATCGGACGGATTATTGATGATATAACCCAAGGAACTCCATGGATATGTTGCTAAACAACATGGCTTCAAGCTTGGAACACGCCCAGCTGCGGAAGAGGAGACGAAGAAGGTGAAAAATGGCAAGAAAAACGTCTGCAGGGCCATTTATAGGGGTTGACTGTCTGCCGGACACGGCCCGTGCCGGTCGGCACGGTCGTGTCGCACAGCTGGCCGACAGGGACTCGACCGTGTCCTGCTTGACACGGTCGCGGCGCGGAGGGCCTCCCGACAGTGACCCGTCCGACAACTTCGGCATGACTCGGCCGTGCTGACGACACGGCCAAGCGTGCCGGGCGCATTTATCTGAGCTTATCCGGTGGCAGACGGGCCGTGTCGACGACCCGGCCGAGTTCGGTCGGCGTAAACTTTCGGCATTTCCGGACGAGTACGCACGGGCCGTGTCGGACGACACGGCCGGCGTGATCGCCAATAACGAGCGGGTGAGCTAAAACGACCATAACTCTCTCGTCCGGACTCCGATTGACTCACCGCTCGAACCATTGGAAAGCTAACTCGATGCTCTATAATATTGCAAGATTCAGAATTTTTGGAGTTACCAAAAATTAATGGTGATCTAACAAAGTCGAACTCATACTTAGAAAAGTCGTTTAGTAATCCCGAATTCAACAAAACGACACCGAAACCCGAACTCGAATACGAACCGAAGATAGGTTACGAAGTACTCACAAAGACGAATCTAAGAGCTAGTAGGACACACGATTCCGACCACCCGAAGGCTCGAAATTCGACAACGGAAGGTAATTACCCCAAACTTTGGGAAATTACGAAAATGGCCCAAATGCCCGAAAATCACCATACGACAACGAATAATCAAACCGAAGCTCACAACACGTATAACAACGTTAAATGAACTTACGAAAAACCCCAAACGACAGTTTCGAACGAGATTCGCAAGAACCGAACTCAAGCGCGGAAAAGTCGCTAAAAAGCACGGAACTCAACAAAGCAGCACCGAAACGAACTCGGATGACAAAAAGTGCAGAATTAAATATTCTCCGAATGACGAAACGGTCAAAAGCGAGTCGTCAAAATGGACTTTGGCCGAAAAAATAAATTTACCGAAAATCGAAAATTTGCGGATATTACATTCTACCCTCCTTAAAAGAAGTTTCATTCCGAAACTTAAAACAAGTAGGGGAAGAAATATTCCGCCAGAAAACTCAACAAGATACACAAGAATGCGTAACTAACGCCCAACGGCGAAATGTTACAATCAACGCAAAGGAATATACGGCGTGAAAACACGCTCCACGGCGACCAACACAACGTCGCCGTTAGGGATATAATAAAACCAACAAATGACAAGCGTCATCAAACGGATAATATAGCCAAGTCAATTATCCGACAATCACAAAACACAACGAACGAAAATCAATATGATTGACCAACCCAACGGTACATCAATCAAAACGCGAGACAATAGCTGAACAAATAATGAATATCAACGCCCAAGGGATGGAAGTTCGAAAACGAGACTAATATCACAAACTTAAGGGAATTAGGAAGGAGCCCGAATGCTCAACGATCACAAAACGAGAACAAAAACTGAACAAGCAAACGATCGAGACAACAAAAATCGAACAATCATGTCCGAAACACGAAGGATAATAAAACTCAAACAACAACTCCCAGGATGATCTGGTGAGAACTACAAGGAATGCATTCCCATAAGATCCACAGGATAGGGAATAGCGGTTGGAAAGTCACAGCGACAAACGAGTTATTCCAAAACAATACCACACTCGTTCGATCAACAAAAGCAAGGGATAGGGAAAGTTCAGAAATGTCAACGAACATAAACGAGTCGACAGAGTCGAAAATACAGAAGTTCCAAATCCGATCCACTTCGAATAAAAGAACTAGTAGAACCAAAAGATGTTACTTCCGAACAAGGTTCACAAGAATCGAACCGAACTCGGAAAAGTCACAGCGATAACCAGATCGACTCAAAACAAGATCACACTGCTCGAATGATGAACCCGAAATACAAAACAAGTTCGCATAAAGATCAACGAACACGAGCGAATCGATAGACTGGAGAAAGAGAACATACAGAAGTCAAAATAGTATGGGTAGTATCCCCGACCTCATCCACGAAATTCACAAAAACAGGAGCAAGGTAACAAGACATTAAACAACCGACACATAACGGAACGATCACCGATGCACACGGTCATACCAAACCAAGCTCTAACAGCTCGCACATGCGTGACAACGTAGAAATCACTACGAGGCGGCAACATTCGACACTAACATCCCACCTCTCACAACAAATGCGTGGCAACGCCTCGACGTTCATGCCACCAATCTGTTCATACTCGGGAGCAAACATCATAACGACAACGCGAACATCATACATATATACCCATCCCTCAAATGGAAATGGATAGGTTTTAAAAACGAAAACCTCATTTTGAAAATAATTTAGAAGAACACCGGTTGATCTTGAGTATCACCTTTCAAAAAGTACAACGTGAAATATCGTTATCGAGACTTTGGAGAACCATTTCGCATTTGATAAAAATGAGGACACTTTCTCTTAGTGAAAACTTTCAGAATATTCGACCCTCGGGTCTAAATAAAAGTGTTTCTAAAACATTGAAAATATCTCAAAGCATTTTGGTCCTCGAGGTAGAAGAATTTTGAAACGTATTGTGGCACCTTGTATGTACTACGAGAAAATAATTCATTTTAAAAGTACGTCTCAAATTTATTTTCTAAGATACTCAAGGTTTTTCGTATACAATAGCCAAAATGCCCAGAATTCACACTTGTCAATATTCACTTAAACACATCATAGCACACTCATTAAATCGCTCACAATCAAGACAAGTGATATACAATCCCTAGGATATGCTTAACAACATCGTTAAACAACGATCGGTTTATCAAAACCGGATGGAAAACGACATCAAGAGCAAAACTCCAAAAAGTCAACTCTAGGGATTCAAGAAAAATCCTCGATTCGCGAAGAACAATGGATTAGATGATGTTAAAAATCATCTAGATACTCCAAAACACCTTTGGATGGAAGAAAAAATCAGCCCCAATGTGAAACCTAGTCGCCACGCCTCAATCTCATGGAGGAAGAAGAAAAATGAAGAAAATGCAACTTCTAGACCGTGTCCGTATTTATATCGACTCAATTAGCGTGCGCTAATCATTAAGGTTAGCGTGCGCTATCACGGCACCAAACAAAACTCCCGACCAAAAATACACCGTTAGCGTGCGCTAATCCCAAGTGTTAGCGTGCGCTAACGAGAACTTCGTGACTCACCCAAAGAGTTCCCGGATCGCTTCGAACTACTGTAGCGTGCGCTATTCTCCCTTTAGCGTGCTACCAACGTACTCTCGCGTAAGTCAGAAAGCGTAGCGTGCGCTAACAATTCACAGACAACAACAACATATCATAAAATTACATGCCGTAAACCCTTCTCACAAGGATTTACTGTGCTAAGCATGATTTCCCATCTCATTTCGAAAATGCTAAAAAGACCAATGACGGTGATATTTTCCAAAACTCAAAAACTCATTTGTCAAACCATCATGAAATATTCAAGGCCAAAATGCCAAAACTTGATTCAAGGACTCGGTTTTACGAAATAAAACTCGCTTGCAAAATACCGAAAACCGTTTGAAAGAACTCACGCAATGAATAAAATACGGCATTTAAAATACATCGGTAGTGACGACACTCCTCGTATAAACCAAATACGAGAGTCTAATAAACACATATCGTGAAATCAAAATCCATAGAAGGATTCCATCATTCAATCGACTAATCATACAAATAACTCGTATCACACGAGGCACAACACAAGGAAGGGAGTTTTACATCCATAGGTCGCACGTAAGTGACGACCGCCTTTGATACTAATCACGACCAATGATCTCAAACGACGCGTCGCGATGCGACTAAGTCGACAAAATCCGACGAGACAAAACTCAACCAACACAACTTGGCTCGACAACAGCTTTCCTGTGCTAACTCGATTTTAAAATCGTATACTCTAGTTATTCGAAAATAAAACCGATAAGTTAAAAATCGCTTTTCAAGACCCTTTTAAACACGACAAGGGCTTAACAAGAGTAGCATTTTATAAAATGTCCTAAACACTTTTATACACAACCTTTAAATACCGACACAAGGTTTTATTTGAAAATACAAGGTGGCTCGCCCAAATTCATGTCATTTTTCAAAAACCCACAATACGATCAAGTCTAAGAAATTTTCAAGCATGCACGCCGCATGTATTATTATTAATAGAAACACATTGGTTGTAAATAATAATATTTAGCCAAGTACCAACAATTCCTGACATACTCATATACGACATACAAAAATCACTACCAAAAGCGCAACTCGAAATACTAATTCCAAGCATATGTCAAACTATCTCTTCAAGTTTAACAACAGAACTAAAGATCACCGATTTGGACATATGTCGAAACTATGTGAGTTTCTCAACAAACTCGCCATCAATACCTATACCGGAACATATCAATGTTCAAAACTTCTACATCATACTGCACCCTTCGGTGTCCAACTCATCGGTACATTCGGCTCAACATAGATTTAGTATATCGCAATTACCAAACACAGATTCCATCACACAAAGAAAAGACTAGAGAGTCAAGTCCTCTCACAATATACCACGAGCAAAACTCGGATCTTTCGATCACCAACGATCCCACCAATGCTAGGAAGTTTAGCGATGGAAGGCTCGCAAAACGACAAACGGTCAAGCCCAGAACGACGCACATACTCTAGAGAGATAAAGAACTGCGCAATACTAGAATCAAAAGTGCACGAACCGGATGGATCGAAAAACAACTCGACGATAAGTACGAGAGAGACAATCACACCAAGAAGTGGAATTTCAATACGAGAAAACAAGAGAATCGAGTAAGGAAAACTTACGAGCACCGAAGTACTGGGATGTCGGCGGTGTGACAATGTGCAAAACAAATACGACTAGACCCAAATAACCAACAAGCCTAGGTATCCATAAACCTAGAGCTCTGATACCATTTCTGTAACACCCCAAGATATTCAGAGTATATTACAGCGCCGTGGACCCCCACATGGGACCCACCAGGCTACAAACAAGAAAACTCCACTCGACTAACCATCCCGGTTAGCGAGGACACACATTTAATTATAAGACATAAAGTTACGCCCGGAGCAACCGGCGAAACGATCATCAACCAACAATGTAACAATTTAAAAGTAGTACAACACGGAGTTTGAATTTGAAAAGCCTAAGTACTCGCGAGTACAGTCTATCAGTTTATAAATATAGAAAACAACCAAATCGAAGTGGACAAAAGAAATAAGTAAATCCAAGTGCACATGTCAACGACCCTGGCCAACGTCCTCGTACTGTCCAGGTGCCCGCTCGTCCGGATAATCATAACCTGAAATCCATAACAAGAATTTCCCCAAAACGGGTCCCCAGAGGGGTTAGCAATTACGCTAGTACAAGTAATCAAGGCAAACCAATCGCTTACACATTTCATAGTACATGCACCAATATCATTTCGAAAACCAATACAAGACATGTCTTTTCCGGAAAATATACAGTCCACAATTAGCCTTGAGAACAGGGCGGCAGCATACATTCTCACTCGAGGCCTCGCAGGGACCCTACCGAGTTGGCTACAATTACATAAAAACAAAACCACGCACACGCTATGCCGTGAGAACAGGGCGGCAGTATACATTCTCACTCGAGGCCTCACAAGGACCCTAACGAGTTGGCTAGCATGCACGAAACTCGTGAAATCCAGGCGCGGCAGATAGATTTCCCTCCTTGACCCCGTCGGCCAACACAAGGTGAGTTACACACAAGTAATATACATCACCATTTCATGTTAAGCTTAAAGGTTTCCAAAAATACTTGCCTTGAATTATTGACCTTAACGAACGGAAAGGAAAGTCATCGACGAACGCTAGGAACCAATGAAACCGAACCTAACGATTCGAAGAATACAATCACAACCATTTCTAAATGAATACGGAATTGGAATACACCCGAAAACCCGCCTACGATTCATGTATATTCGTATATAAACAACAACGAGGGCGGACCACAACCAAACCCTCTCGATTCCGTAAAAATCATGAAATATACCATGAATCCGTAGGGAAACTAAGAATACCAACAAGATTAATCATATTCATCATGAATTAATCAACAAAACGGAACGAATCGGACAAAAACACGAAAACCCCCAATTTTACCAAAAGTAGGGTTCTAAGGATCTAACCTTGATTCGCTGGATTAAGGGATGATATCGGACGGATTATTGATGATATAACCCAAGGAACTCCATGGATATGTTGCTAAACAACATGGCTTCAAGCTTGGAACACGCCCAGCTGCGGAAGAGGAGACGAAGAAGGTGAAAAATGGCAAGAAAAACGTCTGCAGGGCCATTTATAGGGGTTGACTGTCTGCCGGACACGGCCCGTGCCGGTCGGCACGGTCGTGTCGCACAGCTGGCCGACAGGGACTCGACCGTGTCCTGCTTGACACGGTCGCGGCGCGGAGGGCCTCCCGACAGTGACCCGTCCGACAGCGACTCGGCATGACTCGACCGTGCCAGACGACACGGTCGGGCGTGCTGGGCAGACGATTCAGGCTTATCCGGAAGGGTTCGGCACGGGCCGTGTCGGACGACACGGCCGAGTTCGGTCGGCAGAAACTTTCGGCATTTCCGGACGAGTACGGCACGGGCCGTGTCGGACGACACGGCCGAGTTCGGCCGGCAGTGATCGGCCAATAACGAGCGGGTGAGCTAAAACGACCATAACTCTCTCGTCCGGACTCCGATTGACTCACCGTTCGAACCATTGGAAAGCTAACTCGATGCTCTATAATATTGCAAAGATTCAGAATTTTTGGAGTTACCAAAAATTAATGGTGATCTAACAAAGTCGAACTCATACTTAGAAAAGTCGTTTAGTAATCCTGAATTCAACAAAACGACACCGAAACCCGAACCTGAATACGAACCGAAGATAGGGTTACGAAGTACTCACAAAGACGAATCTAAGAGCTAGTAGGACACACGATTCCGACCACCCGAAGGCTCGAAATTCGACAACGGAAGGTAATTACCCCAAACTTTGGGAAATTACGAAAATGGCCCAAATGCCCGAAAATCACCATACGACAACGAATAATCAAACCGAAGATCACAACACGTATAACAACGTTAAATGAACTTACGAAAAACCCCAAACGACAGTTTTGAACGAGATTCGCAAGAACCGAACTCAAGCGCGGAAAAGTCGCTAAAAAGCACGGAACTCAACAAAGCAGCACCGAAACGAACTCGGATGACAAAAAGTGCAGAATTAAATATTCTCCGAATGACGAAACGGTCAAAAGTGAGTCGTCAAAATGGACTTTGGCCGAAAAAAGAAATTTACCGAAAATCGAAAATTTGCGGATATTACAGTCTTAGAGCGACATCTGGGTAATATGGGATTAAATATCATTGTCTATGGTATTGAGTGCCAATGGTAGATTATTAGGAGTATACACTAGAATACCACTCTAGCAGTGAGAGAGTTGGGCATTGATTTGTAATTATGAACTTTTGGTTTATGTTAATAAAAGGAGGTTGTTATTTTGTAATTTACTGTATGTCATTGGAACTCTTGATTTGGTAAATAAATAGAAATGTTATCCTTGGAAATAGACATTACACTACGTATGAGAAAAAGAGTCTGGCATTAGAAGGGTTTAGAACTCAATTGCTTAACTTATCCGCAAGGTGATGAAACTTAACTAGGCATTACGTTTAGTAAATACTTGTATAATGTATGATTGGACATGTGCATGTTTTCACTCATGAGTAGTTGGAGTATTCACTATAGGTATGCTAAATAGATTAGTATACTCGGATATGACTCATCACGATTCAGTCACATGAATTTTACTCTAGGATAATGAATGACTGAATCGTAAGGTTATGATAGGTATACGTGAACATTTAGCTTGAGGATTAAGTAGGGTATGTTCTTGTGACAATAAGTAAGTCATTAGAATATTTAGACACAATAACCTATTGGGGGTCAACCTCAAAGTACAACTTGATGGGCAAGCAGGAGTCTCTGTTGAATAACAACATATGATTCTTTCTCCTGTAAGTGAACGGATAAATCTCATATGTGGTTAGTGGCAAATAACATCAGAAGTCTTTGGCCAAATATGAAGATCTAGTCGTATTTCATTCACCATAGCTCCGTGATCTTAATTTGCACTAACACATGCATAGAGTCAAGTTGAAATAGAGTTTTGGTTTACCGTGACCCTAAAACATGATTGGGACATGTGATTGAAAGGTTCACACGTATTTGATAGTCATAGTGTTAAAGGTTTGGAATGATCCTTATCATTCATTCTCAGTTGGGTTATCGGATGAGCCATAGGACTGGCTAGGTGTTACTCATACTCTTGGATTCCTCCTGTTGCTGACTGAGACGAACCTACGGAGTCGCGCAAATAGGATAGACGATGGATTAATATGAGCTTATTCTCTCTACGTGAATATTAGAAATTAGATGTGTATTTAATTTATTGAATAAATTATCATGGCCCATTGAATTAAATAAGATTACTGGGTAATAAATTTAATTTGCTAACTCAATGATCAATTAAATAATTTTTGTAGGAATTATTTAATAATTATAAAATATTTATTTTATTACATAATTAGATTAATTTATTTAATGAACACTCTTAGTCGAACCAAAGTGAGCTTAGTGGCTACACTCACTAGGGGTGGGGGCTAGACCTTAGGGGTCGGCCTATATAGGTGCATGGGTCCAGTGGTCTATGGGCTTTTGGAAAGATTGTAGGACCTAGGTAAGTAGTATAAATACTATTTCACCCTCCTCATAAAAATAGTTAGGTGTTATAAATTAAAACTCTAGCCACCAATAGAAAGAAAAGAACCCCACCCTCCCCAAACTATAACCTGGCCTGAAGGAGGAAGAAATGTGCAGGTGTTTGTCCGACGATAAATCAAACAGTTGTTATGTGCAGACATTGTGCTTTCGTTATTGGATCATCAATCTTTTCACTGGAGCACCTCATCAACATTTATAGACAAACTTAATGTCTACAGGGGTATGATTTTTGCTTCAGCTCTTTCGAGTTTGTTTTTACTTCGTGTATATGACCATTAATCGATTTTCATGGGATTCGCATGATTTATTTTTATTTTCTTCCATTACGTTATTTCTGGACCGAATCTAAACACATTGGACCACTTACATATCTTACTCCCGATTTTTGCTTGGCTATGAAAGCCCTTTTTTCATTTTCCCTTCTAAACGTGATTCTCAAAATGGAGATGACTCAATCTGGAGTTGTCCAATGAGCCATCATCTACTTTTTTTTAACCGTCTTAGGTTTACATGACTAAATCATAAATGCAACAAATATATTTGGTTTATGCTCGAAGGTTCCTTTCTTTTCTTAGGATTATTCAAAGAGTTGAGCGGTTTATTATTATGCATGGGAGTTTGTGCAGTATTAGCAATAGGTAGTCCATATTTATAAATAGCTTTACAAATATATTCACATTTTACTTTATTAATAATATTATTATCAAAAAAAACTGTTCATCCATCACAATCTAATTTACATACCAAAATTAAATTCATTCTAAAAGCATGTAGTAACAAAATATTTATAAGAACTAAAATCCTATCTCTAAACTTTAATTGCACGACGCCCACTGCAATAGCCATACGTTTGGAATAATTGCCCTAGTTTATGGTAATCTCGCTCGTACCAAGCCACTTAGTTACTTGAAACCCCTACAAATTGAAACAAACATGATCAATGGAGTCTGAACTTACTATCCACATAGTGGTAGAACAAGCTGGTAAACATGTTTGGCTACTAGTGCATGAAACATATCTTTCTTTATAGTAAGGCAGTCTGCCATAAAATATCTTTTTAGACTGCACTTGTAGCACTTCCCCTTCGGCTTTCTACTCACCTCAGGATGAGGAGACTTGCCCTTTACTTTGAGGCTCGTCACTTGATTTTGGCCAACTTGCTTCTTCTTCTTTCCCCATTTAGGTTTGGAAGTTGAAACACCAAATCGAAGAACTTCATTACACTGCCTGAAGAGATCTTCAGTAGCTTGAAGCTCTATCAACAATTTTGCCAATGTATATTACCTATTATCATATTATGGTTAATGCGGAATTGCTCAAAGCTTCTATGCACGCAAGCAAGGATAATATAGAACTGCGATTCTGCATTAATGGTGACCCCAGCATATCCAATTCATTCAAATGAGAAATCATCTTTAGACTAGGGTTCCTTCAGCCATCTGGATCGTCATCAAGAACCTCAGCCGTCCGGTCCTGATACCCAAACATCTCGCCGATATTTCGCATCTTCTCACGATTATGGCCAGCCCTGATACTAATGTTGCAATATATTTATTAGCGAAGCTAAAATGTATTATTGAGTCATCTCATTATATTTTTTCCATGTAGTGTATTTAGCCACATCGCCAGGTGTAGAATCCGCATTTGGAGCCATTGGGCATTCCTCAGTTAGAACAACCTTGTGTTCATCAGCACTTAGTACAATAATAAGATTTTTTTCAATCAGCAAAGTTAGTTTCATCCAGTTTATTTTTTTTGAGATTACAGCTAGTTGATTGAATGATTTCTGAGAATAAAATTAAAAACATTCATCACGTAGTTTAAAGCAAGATATGTTAAAAAAACCATAAAACACAATATATATGAACTCATCCAATACCTCAAAAAAATCGTACATGCAATTTAATATATTGTGGATGTTTACACCTATATTTTTTCAAGTAGATTTTTCCTTCTTTAATTTACTATCTAGTCAACCTTCGTTTATGATAAGTAAAATTTATGGTAGGTTCTTCTTGGCCATATATTAAATTAACTTAGACTTTGATGGGGAGCTTATTAATACCTAGGTGAAAACCATAGTTTAACAACCTTAGAATATTATTTAAAAGAATAGATCAATAAATGGAGAGGTCATATCATAAAAAATAATATTCAGCTCTTGTTATCATTTCAAAGTTTAAAACTAGTGACTCTATATTTAGCACGTCTGATATAGAAAAAGACCATAATATCAATGCATGTAATAATTATTTTACAATGTAAGCCAATTACGGAGGCCAATTTGATTTATCTTAAAAAATAATCAATTTAATTATTTAGTTACTTTGCCTTAAGGTTTTTAATCTTTTCATCCTAGCATGCGAGAAACATATCACACAAAACTTCTTGTCACTGAATCAAGCATCTCGTCACCTTCCCCATGGTCGCACCATGGATTTCCAAATTTCGACTTTTCCCTTTTATGCAAAATTAATCACATAAGCAAATTCTAAATTAAAATCCTAGCTCACGGACGGACGCAACAAATGGCGATAAAAATGGATGGAACTATAGATCGAACAACCCAGCCCAAGCCAGACTAGGACAGACAGTACGCCTATGACCCGACAATTGGTTGGGACTACTCGAGGCAGCCATGTGCTGCTCGATAGCCGGATGGTCACAACCTGCTTCGACTCCATCCTATGCCCGGCCATCCTGATATCAGTCGAAGAATTTTCATTGTGCTTAGTCTTTTCCAACTTGATTGCAATTTCTATAGAAAATAAAAGTACATGCAAACAAATTACATGAAACAAATATTCCCTAATCTATTCAATGGATTTTCTCACATGCAAAAACTATTACATGCCACAAGCCCAGCAAAAACTAATAAATATATAAATAAAATAATATATTCATAAAACCACGATAATTGCATCTATAATCCCTGCAAGAAAACTCTAGCAAAATATATCCAAAATTTATAAAATATGAGCTTTTAATTCCTAGTAATTAATCATCAAAATTAATTAAATTAACAAAGCCTAAAAACTGGCTTCGATACTAGATATTGGAAATGAAACATAGCGAAAGCATGGTTTGGGTGTTTTATAAAATCGATTATTAGGTTTGTTAGTTAATTAGTATACCTAATTAGATACTTAAACATATTATTCATCTATGTAATCCTTATTGGTAAATGTAAATTAATTCATCATAGATTTAAGAGATCACATAACTAATTGCCATTTTAGCGCAGTGATGGATATTTGAATTTCAACCTCAAGATCTTGTAGAGTATTTCCACATTGATGCGGATGTAGTGTGGACAATAATCTACCAGATCACCTTGATTCTCTATGGATCAATCATTGCTCTTTCCTTTCTTCTGATCGTAGATGCTTCTGTCGTCCACTAAGAGACTTTTCCCGAGGGAAGAACCTAAGACCCATAAACTCGTGCCAAAGGAGCTCGACCGTGAAGGAAGGGAACTTGATGTCTAAGGAATGCAGGTTTTTACATCTTCATTCATCGTAGAGAATGTAATAGACTGTTGGGATAACAAACCACTGTATCGATGATGCCCTGTATCGATCGTATTGTCAGTATGTTTTGAAAATATGCCAAATCCTGTATACCGCCTCTAGCTGTATCGACAAGCTGATCAAGTATCAAACCATGTATCGAAGACCTCTTGCAGTCTCATCCATACAGTATATTGATCACACAGCAAAGAGTCCCGCATAGCAAGTATGGAAGCTGTCTCGAATATCAATATAGTAATCTTTCCATACAACTCTCAACAGGACAAGAAGGAATCTTTAGTATTCGCTAGAAGTCAAGTCCCATTGATAAAGAAGTATTTAAATACTAAAGGATAAAGTAATTAAATACTATAAGTCAGAAGATCTTCAAAATCCCGCAATATCCGGATCTCAGTCAAATATTAGTTTTCGCAGTATCTTGCCTCAATGGATATATTTCAAACGGATATATTTCAGATGGCTATATATATCTCCAGAGTTTGAAGATCATCAGCCACTGAAAAACTGAAAATCCACTGAACGACTGAACAACTTACAAACGATCAAGCTTACAGGAAATATTCAGAGCAAAACATATCTCCCCAAGCTTTCTGCTATTCAGATATAAGAGATATACATTGCTCAAATCTTGAACAACACATCATCAGCTTATAGCCCAGAATGTCATAGCTGTTGTTCAACCCTATTCTATCTTTGAACAAACTTATATCAGCCCTGTGTAGACTGGGGAATCTTTGCTTCTCCCGAACTGTGTGTGAAGGACTTGCATCGAAGAAGACGAAGCTTCAGAACTGTGTGTGAAGAAGCCAGTCAAAGTGTTAGCTCAAACCAATCTGTGTGAACGGTTGAAAGCTAAGATCTTTATATCAATCTGTGTGAACGATATATTGATTAAGTGTTATTATAATTACGTAGTTGTGTACGCAGTAATTATAATAAACTTTTTACTCCTGTGTGGAGGACCAGTGGACGTAGAGGGGTTTACCTCGAACCACTTTAAATATTGTGTTATTTACCTTCTTTTTTTATTGTTTTATTTAACTGTTCTCACTGCAATGAGATATTTATGAAGATATATTTTATCACATTAGGTGGAATAAATCACATGCTGCATGTATCATAGACACAAAACGTAATTAAGACATAAATAGAAATTATTCATGTTCATGAAATGTTTACTTATATGCCATGCTTCCCTAATGCATATTATGTAAATGCATTTAGGTATAAAATGGTTATTGGCTTAGAAGGAGATAACCGGTCATTACAATCCTCCCCTCCTTATGTAATTTTGTCCTCGAAATTAACATATCGAACCGTTCTGGATACTTGCTTTGCGTTTCCTCCTCTATTTCCCATGTAGCCTCTTCAATAGCATGATTCATCTACAAAATCTATACCAAATGAATCTCCTTATTTCTTAGTTTCTTTACTTTCTTATCAAGAATCTGTACCGGCTTCTCTTTATAAGAGAATTCAGGGGATAATTCCAATGGCTCATACTAACACATGTGAGGGGTTTGAAATGTACTTCTCTAACATGGACACATGGAAGGCATTGTACACACCAGATAATGAATGAGGTAAGGCTACTTTATCAGATCTATCACCAACTCTATCAAGAATGGGCCAACATATCTCGGGCTAAGTTTTCCTTTCTTCCTAAATATCATAATGCTTTTGATTGGAGATACCCTCAAGAACACATGATCTCCAACTGCAAATTCTAAATCTCTTCTTTGAATATCTGCATAACTCTTCTGTATACTTTGTGCAATCTTCATTTGTTCTCTTATCTTTTCTACTATCGTAGCAGTCTGTTGTGTCCTTTTTGGGCCCAGTAGACTTCTTTCTCCAACTTCATCCCAGTGTACAGAAAATCTACATTTTCTCCCATGCAGTGCTTCATAAGGTGCCATCCTAATTGTAGATTGGTAACTATTGTTGTAGGTGAACTCTACCAATGGAAGCTTTGTATCTCGATTGCCCTTGAAATCTAGTATCCATGCTCTCAACATATCTTCAAGTATTTGAATAACTCTTTCTGACTGTCCATCACTTTGTGGATAAAATGCGGTGCTGAAAGCAAGCTTCGTACTCATTGCATTATGTAAACTTTTCCAAAATGCATATGTGAATTTAGGGTCCCCATCAGATACTATTGATACTGGCACCCCATGTAGTCGAACTATCTCTTTAATATATTCCGGAGCGTATTGATCTATATTATATATGGATTTCACTGGAAGGAAATGAGCAGACTTGGTCAATCTATCAACAATCACCCATATCGAATTATACCCACTTTGAGTCCTTGGTAGCCCAAGCAACAAATCCATTTTAATGTGTTCCCATTTCCATTCCGGAATTAGTAAAGACTTCAATAATCCTGTTGGTCTTTGATGTTCAGTTTTGATCTCCTGGCAAGTTAGACATTCTGCCATGAATTTTGCAATATCATTCTTCATGTTAGGCCACCAATAATGTTGTTGCAAATCTTTATACATTTTCATGCTACCTAGATGTATTGAATAAGGAGTGGAATAAGCTTCCTTCAAAATGTCTCCTATGATGGTTGCGTCGGCTGGCACACACAGTCTCCCTTTATATCGTAATGTTTTATCATTAGAGACTGAGAAGTTTGGTAATTTGCCCTCATCAACTTTTCCCCTCAATTTGCCTATAAACTGATCCGCCTTCTGTGTTTCTTTGATTATATCTTGAAGTGCAGGTTTCAATATGAGTGCTGATAACGAACACATCTTTCTTTTGGGCACAATTTCCAATTTTAATCTTTTCAAGTCTAATAGTGGCTTCTGCGTGATAAGAAAGGAAGACATAGACTTTCTACTTAGTGCATCTGCAACCACATTTACCTTACCAGGATGATAGTTGATCTCACAATCATAGTCTTTCACCAATTATAACCATCTCCGTTGTCGTATATTTAGCTGTTTCTGTATGAAAAAGTACTTCAAACTTTTGTGATCTATATAGATTTCACACTTTTTACAATATAGGTAATGCATCCAAATTTTTAGTGCAAGGACAACAACAGCAAGTTCTAGATCATGTGTTGGATAACTCTTTTCATATTCTTTTAATTGCCTGGAGGCATTGGCTATTACCTTCCCATATTACATCAACACAGCACCCAAACCATTTTTAGAAGCATTAGTGTAAACTACAAAGCCACCTGTTCCCATATGAGTGGCAAGGACAGGAGCTGTAGTTAATATGCACTTCAATTCCTGGATACTCTCCTCGTAAGCATCAGTCTAAAAAACTTCGTATTCTTCCTTGTTAACAATTTCAATGGGGTTGAAATCTTTGAGAATCCTTGCCGTCGGTAGTAACCGGCTAGTCCTATAAAACTTCAAATCTCTGATACATTCGTTGGTGTTGGCCAGTTACTCACCGCCTCTACCTTGTTTGGATCAACTGAAATGCCATCCTTGGATACCACATGCAATATAAATACCACTTGTTCTATCCGGAATTCACATTTCTTGAATTTAGCATACAACCAGTTTTCTTTGAGAATTTGAAGCACAATTCTGAGGTGTTCGTTGTGCTCATCTCTATCATGCGAATAGATAAGTATATCATCGATAAACACCACCACAAATTTATCAAGGAACTCTTTGAATACCCGGTTCATTAGATCCATAAATACTGTCGGACCATTTGTCAAAGCAAAAGGCATCACTAAAAATTCATAGTGACCATGTCGCGTTCTAAATGATGTATTTTGGATATATTCTTTTTTGACCTTCAGTTGATGATATCCGGAATGTAAATCAATTTTTGAGAATACTGATGCTCCTTTGCAACTGATCAAATAAATTATTTATCCTTGGAAGAAGATATTTGTTCTTGATGGTCACCTTATTCAGTTCTCTATAGTCAATGCATAATCGAAATGAGCCATCTTTCTTTTTCACAAGTAAGACAGGCGCTCCCCAAGACGAACAACTAGGACGAATGAATCCCTTATCAAGTAATTCTTGTAGCTGAACTTTTAATTCTTTCAATTCTGTTGGTGCCATTCTGTATGGGGCTTTAGAAATAAGGATAGTCCCTGGCATAATATTGATTGCAAACTCAATTTCCCGATCTGGTGGAAACCCTGGTAGATCATCTGAAAACACCTCAGGAAATTATCCAACCACATCTACATCTTCAGGCTTCAATTCCATTTCAAGGGAAGTATCCAAAACATAGCCAAATAGCCAGTACATCCCTTATTTAACATCTTCCTAGCTTTCAGTGCAGTTATAATTTGCAAAGAGCAGGAATACAAATTACCTCTAAAAGTAAACCGTCCTCCATTTACTGATTAAAAGGCCACAATCTTCTGATTACAATCGATATTTGCACAATATTTAGCTAGCCAGTCCATACCAAGGATAACATCAAAAGTAGATATTGGTAGGACAATAAGGTCGGCATAGAGTACCCTCCCACCAATTCGAACTGTACAAGCCCTCAACATTTGATCAGAATCCATATTTCTTCTAAATGGAGCAGCCACATTATAACCAACTTCCAATAGTTATGGTTTAATGCATGATTTTCTCATAAATGCATATGATGCAAATGAATATGTGGATCCTGGGTCTATCAATGTAGATGCAGGAATTTCTGAGATCAGAATGGTACCTGAGACTACAGAAGCATCTACATCAGCTTGTCCTCGTGTCATTGCAAACACCCTTCCTTGAACTTTATTTTGTGGGTTTGGGCAATCTCTCGCCATATGCCCGGGCTTCTTGCACCTGAAATAATTATTTGACCCAAAAAAACATTCTCCAAAGTGATTTTCCCACATTTAGTACACTTAGGCTTCTCAGTTGTATTTCGATCATGTCTCACTATAGGATGCTTTTGATTGACTTTGCCTGGTTTTTGCTCCAGTTTCTTCCAATGTGCTGAATTTTTTTAAGCAAATGCTTACCTCTTCTCCTTTGTATCTCCTTTTCGTCAGATTCTGCAAGCAGCGCTTTATTAACTATTTCTCTGAACTCAGTTAATGTAGGCATTCTCACATGTCTTCTAATTTCAGGTCGAAGGCCTCTTAGGAAATGATACATCTTCTCAGCATTATCCCTAGCAATATAGGGAACATACCTGCGGCCTTCTTCAAATTTCCAGATATATTCACAAACAGATATATCCCCTTGCTTCAGCTCCAAAAACTCTTTGACCTTGAGTGACCGTGCATCCCTGATGAAGTATTTATCATAGAATATTACTTTAAATCTCTTCCAAGTCATCTCTTCCATGTTGACTGCAAGTTTGGCTCCTTCCCACCAAGTTTTGGCATTTTTTTAGAGTTGAAAGACCGCACAAAGTATCTTCTCAACATCATCGATGTGCATATAATCAAAGATAACATCAAGTGATTTGACCCATTCCTCTGCAACCATATGATCAGATCCACCATGAAAATCAGGAGGTTCCATTTTCCTAAATTTCTCATACACTGCTGGTCCATTGTTGTTTCTTGGTAGAGGTTGTCGGTTTTGTTCCTGGTTTCTTTTTTGCATATTCAGTAATTGTTGGATCTGTTCACCATAAATCTTTATCTGTTGCTGCATCAGCTCAGTCAAATTCTCAAGAAGGTTGTGGTTTGGATTCGGATCATCTCTTGTCTTCATTTTGGGTGCCATAACTTCCTTTTAGTGCCCAATCTGACCCGTTTATAAGCCAATAATGAACACACAATGATGATAATGACAACTAATAAATTGTAATTTATTAAACATAATACTCAACAGATAAAAGTTAACCATATCCCTAAGTTGAGAATGTCCATATGCCACCTTCTGTCTACAGGAAAGATTTAAACCTTGCTCTAATACCACAACTGTAACACCCCCTAACCTAGCAGCTGAACCGCAAAGGGGTCTGTGCTACTAAGTTGGGAAGTATCACTCTTTTATACTTTGAAAACCACATTTTTAAATATGGTACTCTGGAAAATAACGCAAATTGTTATTGTTCATTCAAAACAGTACAAAATCTTAAGTTTGATACATATACAATACAATAACAAAGCAGTCTTATTCAAAACAAAACAGAGTCTTCCATCATAGGGGCAAAATAGCTAGGGAACATGGAATATGGACAAGTCTTCGACTGGCAGCACTGAAGAAGTATAATCAACACCTGAACATGTGCATCATCACCTGTATCATAAGAATCTATTGAGCTAGTAGCTCAGTAAGATGAAACTTATGTAATAGCAAAGTATCACATATCACATTCATCAACGAATAGTGCCTTATATGATACAGTCATGTACTTTAAAATCCTTCATCGGGCACCCTTGAAGTGTGATACTCGACTGATACTGATAGGTCATGATTTTTGGAAATTGTTCATATAATTGACCAATAAAACATGTATATGGGGGTTCCCATACTGGTTTTTCAACCAATGGTATTAACAGTATTCAATCTTTTTCATTCACTGTGGGTTTCCTTGACCGGCTTTCAGCCGCAAGTATTTGCCACTACGTGTTGGGTCCGCCGGTCCCACGTATTCCGTGCCTAACTGCCATCAATCAAGTACCATACTTCTTTTTCTTAAACATTCTTTCACATATACATGTTATGAGTGATTATTCAATAACAGTCACATATTAAAATGTCAATCAATATATGATCCATATGATACAACAAGGAAAAGCCTCATCTCACCTCAGGTTCAGATGCGTATTGAAGTGAAAATATCAGCTTCCATCGCTAGATGGATATGCTAAAGCCCTAAATTAATTAACCATGTTGCACTTAACATTACCTTCATGAATGTCATAGAATGTTGGAATACAATTTAAAATCATCTATGACTTATCCTTCCATAACTAGTTACCATAATGCGATATTTATGCATATATACTGATATATTCTACAACAACAAAATTGTTCAAGAGAATTTATCAAGACCTTTAAATAATAGAATTTGTTTAGCTTATAATCGCTTGATTATAAGTTGGATTTGTATCAAATTTTGATATAACATTCCTAACATACTTAAGAACAAATGTATGGGAACACCAGCCCCTGAACTACCCAAAATATACACAATCCATAGATGTTTTTAAAGGTGGCAGAATTGAGTTCTTTGTTGTCTAGTGATGATCTACGCTCTATAAATCCATACTAAACATAAGGTTAAGCCATGGATAAATTCTTAACATTATCATGAAATGTCTAAGGTCATGAACAAACTCTCCTTTCCTCGAAATAATCAAGAAAGATTGCAAGAACATGAAGAAAACAAAGGAAACTCACATTGATTGTCAAAGGATATGAAGTGTTGGTGTTTTGATGATTTTTCCTTGAAAATTTGGTGATTTTTCGAGGAGAGATGCTTCAAGGTCGAGTTCAGAGTGTTAATGATGGTTTATGGTCGGTTTTCCTCTCTTATACAAGGGAGAGAGGCGGTTTTGAGGGTGAAATACCAAAGATACCCTCAAATCGCTTCAAGAAATCATATTTGAAAGACTGGATTGGTTCAAGTAGTTATAGACCGGCTCTTGCTTGGTTTGAACCAGTTTGTAATAGCTATTGACCATATTTATGGTACGAATGGCCGGTCTAGTGGTTTGTAGAAGTTTAAGGTGTGTTTATATTGTTTAAAATTGGTTATTTATGCAGAAAATGTTGAAAATGCTAATAAGGGAGTTTATTTTCAAACTTTCTAAACCTTCATACATATAACACTATAGATAAGAATGTAAGGGATCACTTATAAATATGATAATAATGATGATGATGATAAAATAAAAGATAAGTTCAATTAGTTCCGACCGCAATTGGGACGAATAGAGAAGTGACATATCCAATGACTTAACAGATGATGCCGTATGCAACTACAAATTGAATTATTTATAATGTTGATAAAAATAAATTACTTGACAAGTTTTATTAGGTTAAACAAATGTAATCTAGTTGATTCATATATCTAATTTTACTCAGCACACACACCACTAAGCTTCACCGGTTAACCTACGATAGACCTGTCAGTGACTCTATTAGTATTTCTAGGTTTGCCACATCTGCTTAGAGTTAATTTAATATGTTTAATACACTTCAACATAGTGAGTTAACTATGATATGGAGTGAATCATGAAATGTGAAAGTAATGCAAAAATGCACTTAACAAATAAAATCACTTTGTAGTTATTTAGCACATCGATCTATGTTAATCGAGAAAATGAGCTTCTCATTGCAATGAGATATTTATGAAGATATATTTTATCATGTTAGGTGGAATAAATCACATGCTGCATGTATCATAGACACAAAACGTAATTAAGACATAAATAGCAATTATTCATGTTCATGAAATGTTTACTTATATGCCATGCTTCCCTAATGCATATTATGTAAATGCATTTAGGTATAAAATGGTTATTGGCTTAGAAGGAGATAACCGGTCATTACAATCCTCCCCTCCTTATGTAATTTCGTCCTCGAAATTAACATATCGAACCGTTCTGGATACTTGCTTTGCGTTTCCTCCTCTATTTCCCATGTAGCCTCTTCAATAGCATGATTCATCTACAAAATCTATACCAAATGAATCTCCTTATTTCTTAGTTTCTTTACTTTCTTATCAAGAATCTGTACCGGCTTCTCTTTATAAGAGAATTCAGGGGATAATTCCAATGGCTCATACTAACACATGTGAGGGGTTTGAAATGTACTTCTCTAACATGGACACATGGAAGGCATTGTACACACCAGATAATGAATGAGGTAAGGCTACTTTATCAGATCTATCACCAACTCTGTCAAGAATGGGCCAACATATCTCGGGCTAAGTTTTCCTTTCTTCCTAAATATCATAATGCTTTTGATTGGAGATACCCTCAAGAACACATGATCTCCAACTGCAAATTCTAAATCTCTTCTTTGAATATCTGCATAACTCTTCTGTATACTTTGTGCAATCTTCATTTGTTCTCTTATCTTTTCTACTATCGTAGCAGTCTGTTGTGTCCTTTTTGGGCCCAGTAGACTTCTTTCTCCAACTTCATCCCAGTGTACAGAAAATCTACATTTTCTCCCATGCAGTGCTTCATAAGGTGCCATCCTAATTGTAGATTGGTAACTATTGTTGTAGGTGAACTCTACCAATGGAAGCTTTGTATCTCGATTGCCCTTGAAATCTAGTATCCATGCTCTCAACATATCTTCAAGTATTTGAATAACTCTTTCTGACTGTCCATCACTTTGTGGATAAAATGCGGTGCTGAAAGCAAGCTTCGTACCCATTACATTATGTAAACTTTTCCAAAATGCATATGTGAATTTAGGGTCCCCATCAGATACTATTGATACTGGCACCCCATGTAGTCGAACTATCTCTTTAATATATTCCGGAGCGTATTGATCTATATTATATATGGATTTCACTGGAAGGAAATGAGCAGACTTGGTCAATCTATCAACAATCACCCATATCGAATTATACCCACTTTGAGTCCTTGGTAGCCCAAGCAACAAATCCATTTTAATGTGTTCCCATTTCCATTCCGGAATTAGTAAAGACTTCAATAATCCTGTTGGTCTTTGATGTTCAGTTTTGATCTCCTGGCAAGTTAGACATTCTGCCACGAATTTTGCAATATCTTTCTTCATGTTAGGCCACCAATAATGTTGTTGCAAATCTTTATACATTTTCATGCTACCTAGATGTATTGAATAAGGAGTGGAATAAGCTTCCTTCAAAATGTCTCCTATGATGGTTGCGTCGGCTGGCACACACAGTCTCCCTTTATATTGTAATGTTTTATCATTAGAGACTGAGAAGTTTGGTAATTTGCCCTCATCAACTTTTCCCCTCAATTTGCCTATAAACTGATCCGCCTTCTGTGTTTCTTTGATTATATCTTGAAGTGCAGGTTTCAATATGAGTGCTGATAACGAACACATCTTTCTTTTGGGCACAATTTCCAATTTTAATCTTTTCAAGTCTAATAGTGGCTTCTGCGTGATAAGAAAGGAAGACATAGACTTTCTACTTAGTGCATCTGCAACCACATTCACCTTACCAGGATGATAGTTGATCTCACAATCATAGTCTTTCACCAATTATAACCATCTCCGTTGTTGTATATTCAGTTGTTTCTGTGTGAAAAAGTACTTCAAACTTTTGTGATCTATATAGATTTCACACTTTTCACAATATAGGTAATGCATCCAAATTTTTAGTGCAAGGACAACAACAGCAAGTTCTAGATCATGTGTTGGATAACTCTTTTCATATTCTTTTAATTGCCTGGAGGCATTGGCTATTACCTTCCCATATTACATCAACACAGCACCCAAACCATTTTTAGAAGCATTAGTGTAAACTACAAAGCCACATGTTCCCATATGAGTGGCAAGGATAGGAGCTATAGTTAATCTGCACTTCAATTCCTGGAAACTCTCCTCGTAAGCATCAGTCCAAAAAAACTTCGTATTCTTCCTTGTTAACAATTTCAATGGGGTTGAAATCTTTGAGAATCCTTGCCGTGGGTAGTAACTGGTTAGTCCTATGAAACTTCAAACCTCTGATACATTCGTTGGTGTTGGCCAGTTACTCACCGCCTCTACCTTGTTTGGATCAACTGAAATGCCATCCTTGGATACCACATGCAATATAAATACCACTTGTTCTGTCCGGAATTCACATTTCTTGAATTTAGCATACAACCAGTTTTCTTTGAGAATTTGAAGCACAATTCTGAGGTGTTCGTTGTGCTCATCTCTATCATGCGAATAGATAAGTATATCATCGATAAACACCACCACAAATTTATCAAGGAACTCTTTGAATACCCGGTTCATTAGATCCATAAATACTGTCGGACCATTTGTCAAAGCAAAAGGCATCACTAAAAATTCATAGTGACCATGTCGCGTTCTAAATGATGTATTTTGGATATATTCTTTTTTGACCTTCAGTTGATGATATCCGGAATGTAAATCAATTTTTGAGAATACTGATGCTCCTTTGCAACTGATCAAATAAATTATTTATCCTTGGAAGAAGATATTTGTTCTTGATGGTCACCTTATTCAGTTCTCTATAGTCAATGCATAATCGAAATGAGCCATCTTTCTTTTTCACAAGTAAGACAGGCGCTCCCCAAGACGAACAACTAGGACGAATGAATCCCTTATCAAGTAATTCTTGTAGCTGAACTTTTAATTCTTTAAATTCTGTTGGTGCCATTCTGTATGGGGCTTTAGAAAAAAGGATAGTCCCTGGCATAATATCGATTGCAAACTCAATTTCCCGATATGATGGCAACCCTGGTAGATCATCTGAAAACACCTCAGGAAATTCTCCAACCACATCTACATCTTCAGGCTTCAATTCCATTTCAAGGAAAGTATCTAAAATATAGCCAAATAGACAGTACATCCCTTATTTAACATCTTCCTAGCTTTCAGTGCAGTTATAATTTGTAAAGAGCAGGAATACAAATTACCTCTAAAAGTAAACCGTCCTCCATTTCCTGATTAAAAGGCCACAATCTTCTGATTACAATCGATATTTGCACAATATTTAGCTAGCCAGTCCATACCAAGGATAACATCAAAAGTAGATATTTGTAGGACAATAAGGTCGGCATAGAGTACCCTCCCACCAATTCGTACTGTACAAGCCCTCAACATTTGGTCAGAATCCATATTTTTTCTAAATAGAGCATCCACATTATAACCAACTTCCAATAGTTCTGGTTTAATGCCTGATTTTCTCATAAATGCATATGATGCAAATGAATATGTGGATCCTGGGTCTATCAATGTAAGTGCAGGATTTTTTGAGATCAGAATGGTACCTGAGACTACAAAAGCATCTACATCAGCTTGTTCTCGTGTCATTGCAAACACCCTTCCTTGAACTTTATTCTGTGGGTTTGGGCAATCTCTCGCCATATGCCCGGGCTTCTTGCACCTGAAACAATTATTTGACCCGACAAAACATTCTCCAAAGTGATTTTCCCACATTTAGTACACTTAGGCTTCTCAGTTGTATTTCGATCATGTCTCACTATAGGATTCTTTTGATTGACTTTGCCTGGTTTTTGCTCCAGTTGCTTCCAATGTGCTGAATTTTTTTAAGCAAATGCTTGCCTCTTCTCCTTTGTATCTCCTTTTCGTCAGATTCTGCAAGCAGCGCTTTATCAACTATTTCTCTGAACTCAGTTAATGTAGACATTCTCACATCTCTTCTAATTTTAGGTCGGAGGCCTCTTAGGAAATGATACATCTTCTCAGCATTATCCCTAACAATATAGGGAACATACCTGCGGCCTTCTTCAAATTTCCAGATATATTCACAAACAGATATATCCCCTTGCTTCAGCTCCAAAAACTCTTTGACCTTGAGTGACCGTGCATCCCTGGTGAAGTATTTATCATAGAATATTACTTTAAATCTCTTCCAAGTCATCTCTTCCATGTTGACTGCAAGTTTGGCTCCTTCCCACCAAGTTTTGGCATTTTTTTAGAGTTGAAAGACCACACAAAGTATCTTCTCAACATCATCGATGTGCATATAATCAAAGATAACATCAAGTGATTTCACCCATTCCTCTGAAACCATATGATCAGATCCACCATGAAAATCAGGAGGTTCCATTTTCCTAAAATTCTCATACACTGCTGGTCCATTATTGTTTCTTGGTAGAGGTTGTCGGTTTTGTTCCTGGTTTCTTTTTTGCATATTCAGTAATTGTTGCCTCTGTTCACCATAAATCTTTATCTGTTGCTGCATCAGCTCACCCAAATTCTCAAGAAGGTTGTGGTTTGGATTCGGATCATCTCTTGTCTTCATTTTGGGTGCCATAACTTCCTTTTAGTGCCCAATCTGACCCGTTTATAAGCCAATAATGAACACACAATGATGATAATGACAACTAATAAATTGTAATTTATTAAACATAATACTCAACAGATAAAAGTTAACCATATCCCTAAGTTGAGAATGTCCATATGCCACCTTCTGTCTACAGGAAAGATTTAAACCTTGCTCTAATACCACAACTGTAACACCCCCTAACCTAGCAGCTGAACCGCAAAGGGGTCTGTGCTACTAAGTTGGGAAGTATCACTCTTTTATACTTTGAAAACCACATTTGTAAATATGGTACTCTGGAAAATAATGCAAACTGTTATTGTTCGTTCAAAACAGTACAAAATCTTAAGTTTGATACATAAACAATACAATAACAAAGCAGTCTTATTCAAAACAAAACATAGTCTTCCATCATAGGGGCAAAATAGCTAGGGAACATGGAATATGGACAAGTCTTCGACTGGTAGCACTGAAGAAGTATAATCAACCCCTGAACATGTGCATCATCACCTGTATCATAAGAATTTATTGAGCTAGTGGCTCAGTAAGATGAAACTTATGTAATAGTAAAGTATCACATATGACACGTTAGTGTAACTATCGCAAGTGCACGATATCGTATCAAGTAGTAAAGTGGACTTTTTGAGTCCGGTTTATCGATCCCACAGGATGTTTGGTTATAATTTGAATTATACACTATTAGTCTATTTTTATAGATACTAAGATGAGTAAAACACACAATTAAAAAGTTTGGTTTAATAATTGCAAAGATAATGCAATAATAGTTCTAAACTTATAAGGAAATAAAAAAATAGTAATAATAATACATTGATTAATGATAAAATGAAATAGTTGGGATTACAAACTTAGTTCGTCATTAGTTATAAAAGATGTATAAGAGATCATAAGATGAATTTACTTATTATGTTGTGTAGATTCGATTTTCCTTAAAAAGACGGTTTCTCTTTCGAACTATAAAACGCCCCTTACATATTGAATCAATCCACTATATTTATATGTTGATTGGCTTCAATACATAGCATTAAGATTTATGAAAATAACTCAAAGAATCATCTAAGGACTAGAGGTATATTTATATCCCCTAGAACAACTTAGAGTGAAGATCATTTGATCTAATCAAACATATTTTCTTTCGAAACATATGAAGACCATAAATATCGTCATTTATTGGCCAAATAAATAAAGATTGTTAAAACAATGAAAATCACACACAATAATAAGTAATTCACAATAGATCTTTTATACAAACATAAATAACATGACTAACCTTGTTTATAATCCCAACTAAAGGTTACTTAGCCCATGAAGGGTTTATTATACATATTACAAGCTTGTGTGTTCATTATTAGTTGAATCAAGAGAAAGAATTGATCCTAACGCCCTTAGTAGATAAAGGAGATAGAAGCAATAAACTCTCTGAACAACATATGCTATACCACACTTACAAATATCACTCAAGAACACAAGTGTGTTCTTCACACAAAAAGAAAAGTTTACAAAAAATGGAAAATTATAAGATGAATGATGAATGATGAAGGATCTAAGGGGTCTATTTATACACCTAAAGTCATCTAATAGCTCCAAAACTCCAGTATTATTACAATAGATCGGATCAATGCCAGCCTGTAACACCCCCAAATCCCATTGGGTTATTACAGTACCGTGGACCCCACACCAGGTGATCCACCAGGCGAACACGACTAAAATACAACAAACTGACCAAAGTAGGAAATCACAGACCCTACTATGATGTCCGACATATTATTCCGATATGGAATTTCAACGACAAAGATGGGCCTACATGGCCAAAATAAAATACAACAACATCCACGAGCCTTGCTCGGATAATACAAAACAATAACGACTGAACAAAATTGGAGTACTCCAAACTGTTTGACCGACATGAACCCAAAATATCTCGGACTAGTATCGCTCGAATGCCTCGTCGCCATCGTCATGCCCCTGTGTCTCAACTCTCTCCTCGCAAGCACCTAAAACATGAAAACATATTCCGCCCCCACGGGGTCAGTCATCCAGAAAATGAATACCAAATACATGTACAACATGATATGCATCCAAAGGCAGAATGAACAGTAAAACAATGGTAGTACGAGATGCTCACAAACCAAAGTAAGAATCGAGCATTCGTGGAACACTATTCCCATGGGATATGATCAATACCTGTTCAATAGGTTAGAACATAAATGCCCAACGGCGAATCATCAATATAGAACACAACAATACATTACCCGAAAGTAAACCAAACCAACGCTGAAATAAATAAGAATCACAATGCCCGAAGGCTCCAACGGAAATACCGATACATCACAATGGCCTGAAAGCCCTCAGCCGAAGCTACCAAAATATCACGATGGCCTAAAAGCCGAACAACCCAAAGCTGTCAAAATATCACGATGGCCTAAAACCGAACAGCCCGAAGCTGTAAATCATCACAATACAGATCTCAAAGAAACAAACCTGACTGTCGAACATACCTCTCGGGCGTATGAATGCTTAATCACAAAACGTCGAACACATCCAATCAAACATGGACTATAAGCGATCATAAATTGTACGACTCAAAGATGGACATCACAGTACGCCCGATCCAGAAATGTGTCCGTGCACATGTCCACCCCGTATATGGAATCCAGAAATATACGTGGGACAATGTACCTAATTAGCCTCACGAACTACGTCTCGTGTGCACGGTCTAATGCGGAAACATCCACGCATGACCATCGTGTGCCTGGCTAAAAATCCTACACAATAACCAATCGGAATGCAGATATGATTCCGGATATGTCACGATACAACATGACAACGAAACTCAAAGGATAACACATCCAATACGGATCATACGACTCACCAAGTGAACGATGACACACGAATAATGAAAGATCGCAAGACCAACAATATTTAAAACAACCATCCTGGGATCAAAATCCCTAAGGACCGATTAACACGAGCAATAATCACAACACAACAATCCGGGTATCCTCAACCCTCAACGATCACAAAATTACCGAGTTCACAAGAATAATAGTGTGCTGCCGTGAGTCAGCCAACACGACAATAATAATTCAACGGATGGGAATTATCCTCGACAGTCCCAATTCAATACTTCGATTACCGTAGAATGGCCAATCGATAACAACGATACAACGAATGGGAATTAGCTTGATAATTCCAATTCAATATATCGATTACCTTTAGAACGGTTAACCGATAACAACTATACAACGGATGGGAATTATCTTTGATAATCCCAATTAAATATATCGATTACCTTTAGAACGGTTAACCGATAACAATTATACAACGGATGTCTTGGCACCTTTAATCGGTTACCGATAAAGAAGATGATGATCGAATACGTCAATGCCTTCAATCGTCCAAAACGACATCAATAGAAAAACACTGATATCAATAACGACGATTCACAAAAATATCTTGATGGAACATCAATCAATAATAAGAATCAATACGTCGATGCCGCGAACCGGCTATCGACAACAATATCTCAAAGGAACATCAATCAACAATAACAATGGATATGTCGATACCGCGAACCGGCTATCGATAAATATATTACCAACAAGTATCGCAATGCCTTAAATCGGCCATTTACGAACAACAATAATATTTGGCATAATTTGCCGAAGGGTATCGTATCAAACAATCCCTTGATGTCAATAAAATCATAAAAAGACCAAGTCTCGAAATGATACACACATTCATACACATAAATGATAACATTAATCTCATTGACTAGTACAAGTATAAAACTTGCCTCAAACCGAAGGCGAGAAAATCCTTCCATGATCAACGTCCTACCACGAATCGATCAACGGCGTCCTCCGACAATCACAAGCACTCGAACAACCTTGAATGAAATACAATTCATTCGATAACACGATATCGATCGAAAACAACATAATAGATAACTCCGATTCCAATACGAACACATACTATACTCGTATTTACCCGTATACACACATATATATAGTATACATACATCACACACACAATACCCAATATATATATATATATATATATATATATATATATATATTCACATGGCACACATACACACACTATATATATACAACACACACACACAACACGTTATCTATATATATATATAAAGAACCCACTTTACATATAATATATATATATATAACAGCACACAATATATATATATTTATACACTTATATATATATATATATACACAACACACTTGCACACAATATATATATACTCAACACACACACTGCATGTTATATATATATATATATATATATATATATATATATATATATGCACACACACACACACAAACTCACTAAACACACACATACAAACTAACCAGAAGAGCCGATCGGCCGGGCAACCTTCGTCGGAATCCGGTCAGAAAAACAACTCCTACTCCAACTTGGCTACCGGAAAAACTGACCCGTCGGACTTCGTCCAACTCCAGCCCATTTCCGTCCATGGCCGGTTTTCACTCAACTACATCTCCGCCTGCAATTCCTCGCCGGAAATCTGTCAAGTCTCCGTTCCGTCGTCCGTTCCGGACAGAAACCACCTCCGGTCGCTGGAATCAATGGAGCCGCGTCCATGGTCGGAAACCATGAAGAGAGCTGGCGCCTGAGCAAAGGCCGGAACAGCTCCAGTCCACCACGCCGCCGTCGAGTTCCGATCGTCGCCGGAGATGTCAGCAACACTCCGTCGCCAACTCCAAATCCGTCACGGAAGAAGTCGGCTGCCATCCAAGCTCCACCTCGCCGGAAAAAAAAAACGAGCGAGAATGATAAGAGAGAGAGAGAGAGAGAACGAGAGAGAGAGAGGACTATGAGAAAGGGAGGAGAGAGAGTTGGAGACGTGAGAAAGTGAGAGGGAGAGAGAGGTGAGAAGGTAACATATATATATATATATATATATATATATGTATGTATATAATCGTGAAGGTGAGAGATGACAAAGTGATAACATGTGAAGTGAATAACATGTGAAGTGAGTAGATGAGAGACGAATGATAATATTTATATATATATATATAAATGATACCCCAAAGATACCTGCCCTACCAAATTAAAGTTGACTACGAGGAAGGTTCCTACCACCGACCACGCGTTACGTACGTAAACCTCAGGGCGTAACATACGTAATCGCAATAAATTAGCGTACGTAATGCTACATAGGTAGCGTACGCTATGGCTATAAACTTAGCTAAAATTCCAAACTCACCAAGCAACAACCAAACGACGAAACCAAACCGACGACCAGTATAAATATTTCGATCCCGAAATATTCTAATACAATATACATTGTATCGATCCAAACAACAACACTTGTACAATTCCAAATGAATACGTACAACTCAACAGTAACACGAAAAAAAAAAAATTACCCCCGGATATTACATACTCCCCCCCTTAAAAAGAGTTTCGTCCCCGAAACTCAGGGTGCACAAGTCGGGGCACAGAGTATTCATCAGGATAAGAAAACAACATCTCCAGGAATACTCCTCAATACGAGCAATTCCGCCTGAGTGACTGGGCCGACCCGACGGGTCCCCACGTCTCCTCTGCTTGAACAAGGCGAAAAAAAATCAAGTGATAAGGACACTCAACCAAGTGTGAGATCAATCGAATCATGACTCCTCCGCCAGAGACAGGAAGTCGCACCACCCGCAAGTCTCGTAACACTGGCGTACACACCCCGCGGGTGCCGCCCATTGTACATGTCTACGATCATCGGTGTACACTCCCCCGTTCTCATCGGCATCGAACGCTCAAGTAATCATTGACTTACGCCACAAAAGAAACTAACAGCGCACCAATAGTCTTCAGGACTATATCAATCGCACGCCCAAGTCCTCACGACTTGATGTCTCGAATCAAAATGAACGATTACCCAGATCATCACAAAAATCTCGGGTACAGGACCAAAAGGAAAGAAAATCACATCAAATGACTCAAGTGTCAAGATTCTCAGATACAATCATTACAAGATAGATCAACCATAAATGGTTCGCAACCACAATACTAAAATACATACGGAGTCAAACATCAATCCGAAAGACAAGGAAAATACAAATCAAGGCTACATCTCAAATGTACCCGAAATCAACCTCCTCCAGATCATCGGGCTCCTCGATCTCATCGACTCAAAGAATACCCAAAACTAAACTCTCCGCCCCTCCTCGGTTGTCCATACCTCTGGATCCCGAAGCCCGATATGACCCTTTGGATGAAGTACGGAGTGAAGTGACAAAATCTCTCGAGGCCCGTGAGCTCTCTCGAGACCTACTGGCACTAGAACTCCTGCAGTATTTCTGAATGTGTCCCTGCCTCCCACACAGGAAATAAATAATAGCTAGTATCATACATCAAGTACCCACATGCCCCGCTGAATCACAATTCAAGCAAACAACAGTCGAACTCGTCGCCTGAGAAAAAGATGCTTTCCCAGCACGAGGACGACTAGAAAACAACCTCCTGGACGTCGGAGCTCGATGTCCCTCTGAACGAATCGGCATCCTAGTCCTCTCACCAGAAGAAAACTGAAGGATCCTTCTGAGTAAGCTCCTCGATCGAAAGCTCTGCTCCAAGAGCCTTCTCGATGAATTCGCCAAGTGAGTTACAATTATAATTAAACAACTGCATCCTCCACCGCGAGTTCAACCTCTTGTTAAAATACTTGATCTTATCCGCCTTAGTACGGATAACAGATGAAGTAAACTGAAGAAGTCCTTGAAAATTTTCAGCAATAACAATAACACCCTCGTCCTCGACGGATTCGGGGTTCAAAACCTCCGACAACTTGGCTTCACGAAGTGGAGCCGGATAATACCTCTCTAACATGAGAGTCTTTAACTCACTCCAAGCACAATCACGATCAGTGGGTTCTCGAGCACGACTCCGAAAATGATTCTCCAGCCACCAAAGTATTGGTACGAGGTTTCGGATTTTGGCCCACTCTACGGCCTCTACCCCCTCTGTCACGTCCTCTTTCCACACTGAAAGAATAACGTTCAATCATGACCACAACTCAAATACGCCTCAACGGACAGAATGCTAGGTCAATGCAAAACACGAGAATACATACTCAACAGATAAACGATCACATCGATCGCGCTAATCATAGCCGATACAGAGCCCACACGCTCCAAAGAAAATAATCATAAATCAATCGCACCCGATCGTCACATACAAGTGTCAACAAAACATGTTTAATCAATGACATAATGAATGTAAGCACATAAAAGAGAATAGAGTCCTTACACAGGTCATACGAAGCTTCGAGGTCTTGCGATACTAGTCTTCACTGACGACGACTCGATGAAAGAATGACTCATACAGTCGTCCAACTATCACGACTCACAAAACCCGACTGTCCAGATTGTCATAACCTGACAGCCCCGCTACTACCGCTTTGGTAGAGCCATATAACACACAAGTCAGGGTATCTCACAACCCAATGCTCTGATACCATCTTCTGTAACACCCCCAAATCTCATTGGGTTATTACAGTGTCGTGGACCCCGCACCAGGTGATCCACCAGGCGAACACGACTAAAATACAACAAACTGACCAAAGTAGGAAATCACAGACCCTACTATGATGTCCGACATACTATTCCGATATGGAATTTCAATGACAAAGATGGGCCTACATGGCCAAAATAAAATACAACAACATCCACGAGCCTTGCTCGGATAATACAAAACGACAACGACTGAACAAAATTGGAGTACTCCAAACTGTTTGACCGACATGAACCCAAAATATCTCGGACTAGTATCGCTCGAATGCCTCGTCGCCATCGTCATGCACATGTGTCTCAACTCTCTCCTCGCAAGCACCTAAAACATGAAAACATATTCCGCCCCCACGGGGTCAGTCATCCAGATAATGAATACCAAATACATGTACAACATGATATGCATCCAAAGGCAGAATGAACAGTACAACAATGGTAGTACGAGATGCTCACAAACCAAAGTAAGAATCGAGCATTCGTGGAACACTATTCCCATGGCATATGATCAATACCTGCTCAATAGGTTAGAACATAAATGCCCAACGGCGAATCATCAATATAGAACACAACAATACAGTACCCGAAAGTAAACCAAACCAACGCTGAAATAAATAAGAATCACAATGCCCGAAGGCTCCAACGGAAATACCGATACATCACAATGGCCTGAAAGTCCTCAGCCGAAGCTACCAAAATATCACGATGGCCTGAAAGCCGAACAGCCCAAAGCTGCCAAAATATCACGATGGCCTAAAACCGAATGTACCCAAGTCAGAATCATCACAATACAGATCTCAAAGAAACAAACCTGACTGTCGAACATACCCCTCGGGCGTATGAATGCTTAATCACAAAACGTCGAACACATCCAATCAAACATGGACTATGAACGATCATAAATTGTACGGCTCAAAGATGGACATCACAGTACGCCCGATCCGGAAATGTGTCCGTGCACATGTCCACCCCGTATATGGAATCCAGGAATATACGTGGGACAATGTACCTAATTAGCCTCATGAACTACGTCTCGTGTGCACGGTCTAATGCGGAAACATCCACGCATGACCATCGTGTGCCTGGCTAAAAATCCTACACAATAACCAATCGGAACGCAGATATGATTCCGAATATGTCACGATACAACATGACAACGAAACTCAAAGGATAACACATCCAATACGGATCATACGACTCACCAAGTGAACGATGACACACGAATAATGAAAGATCGCAAGACCAACAATATTTAAAACAACCATCCTGGGATCAAAATCCCTAAGGACCGATTAACACGAGCAATAATCACAACACAACAATCCGGGAATCCTCAACCCTCAACGATCACAAAATTACCGAGTTCACAAGAATAATTGTGTGCTGCCGTGAGTCATCCAACACGACAATAATAATTCAACGGATGGGAATTATCCTCGACAGTCCCAATTCAATACTTCGATTACCGTAGAATGGCCAATCGATAACAACGATACAACGAATGGGAATTAGCTTGATAATTCCAATTCAATATATCGATTACCTTTAGAACGGTTAACCGATAACAACTATACAACGGATGGGAATTATCTTTGATAATCCCAATTAAATATATCGATTACCTTTAGAACGGTTAACCGATAACAATTATACAACGGATGTCTCGGCACCTTTAATCGGTTACCGATAAAGAAGATGATGATCGAATACGTCAATGCCTTCAATCGGCCAAAACGACATCAATAGAAAAACACTGATATCAATAACGCATTTATCACAAAAATATCTTGATGGAACATCAATCAATAATAAGAATCAATACGTCGATGCCGCGAACCGGCTATCGACAACAATATCTCAAAGGAACATCAATCAACAATAACAATGGATATGTCGATACCGCGAATCGGCTATCGATAAATATATTACCAACAAGTATCGCAATGCCTTAAATCGGCCATTTACGAACAACAATAATATTTGGCATAATTTGCCGAAGGGTATCGTATCAAACAATCCCTTGATGTCAATAAAATCATAAAAAGACCAAGTCTCGAAATGATACACACATTCATACACATAAATGATAACATTAATCTCATTGACTAGTACAAGTATAAAACTTGCCTCAAACCGAAGGCGAGAAAATCCTTCCATGATCAACGTCCTACCACGAATCGATCAACGGCGTCCTCCGACAATCACAAGCACTCGAACAACCTTGAATGAAATACAATTCATTCGATAACACGATATCGATCGAAAACAACATAATAGATAACTCCGATTCCAATACGAACACATACTATACTCGTATTTACCCGTATACACACATATATATAGTATACATACATCACACACACAATACCCAATATATATATATATATATATTCACATGGCACACATACACACACTATATATATACAACACACACACACAACACGTTATCTATATATATATATAAAGAACCCACTTTACATATAATATATATATATATATAACAGCACACAATATATATATATTTATACACTTATATATATATATATATATATACACAACACACTTGCACACAATATATATATACTCAACACACACACTGCATGTTATATATATATATATATATATGCACACACACACACACAAACTCACTAAACACACACATACAAACTAACCAGAAGAGCCGATCGGCCGGGCAACCTTCGTCGGAATCCGGTCAGAAAAACAACTCCTACTCCAACTTGGCTGCCGGAAAAACTGACCCGTCGGACTTCGTCCAACTCCAGCCCATTTCCGTCCATGGCCGGTTTTCACTCAACTACATCTCCGCCTGCAATTCCTCGCCGGAAATCTGTCAAGTCTCCGTTCCGTCGTCCGTTCCGGACAGAAACCACCTCCGGTCGCCGGAATCAATGGAGCCGCGTCCATGGTCGGAAACCATGAAGAGAGCTGGCGCCTGAGCAAAGGCCGGAACAGCTCCAGTCCACCACGCCGCCGTCGAGTTCCGATCGTCGCCGGAGATGTCAGCAACACTCCGGTCGTCAACTCCAGTCCGTCGCCGGAAAGAAGTCGGCTGCCATCCAAGCTCCACCTCGCCGGAAAAAAAAAAAACGAGCGAGAATGATAAGAGAGAGAGAGAGAGAACGAGAGAGAGAGAGGACTATGAGAAAGGGAGGAGAGAGAGTTGGAGACGTGAGAAAGTGAGAGGGAGAGAGAGGTGAGAAGGTAACATATATATATATATATATATATGTATGTATATAATCGTGAAGGTGAGAGATGACAAAGTGATAACATGTGAAGTGAATAACATGTGAAGTGAGTAGATGAGAGACGAATGATAATATTTATATATATATATATAAATGATACCCCAAAGATACCCTGGCCCTACCAGCCGAAAGTTGACTACGAGGAAGGTTCCTACCACCGACCACGCGTTACGTACGTAAACCTCAGGGCGTAACATACGTAATCGCAATAAATTAGCGTACGTAATGCTACATAGGTAGCGTACGCTATGGCTATAAACTTAGCTAAAATTCCAAACTCACCAAGCAACAACCAAACGACGAAACCAAACCGACGACCAGTATAAATATTTCGATCCCGAAATATTCTAATACAATATACATTGTATCGGTCCAAACAACAACACTTGTACAATTCCAAATGAATACGTACAACTCAACAGTAACACGAAAAAAAAAAAATTACCCCCGGATATTACATACTCCCCCCCTTAAAAAGAGTTTCGTCCCCGAAACTCAGGGTGCACAAGTCGGGGCACAGAGTATTCATCAGGATAAGAAAACAACATCTCCAGGAATACTCCTCAATACGAGCAATTCCGCCTGAGTGACTGGGCCGACCCGACGGGTCCCCACGTCTCCTCTGCTTGAACAAGGCGAAAAAAAATCAAGTGATAAGGACACTCAACCAAGTGTGAGATCAATCGAATCATGACTCCTCCGCCAGAGACAGGAAGTCGCACCACCCGCAAGTCTCGTAACACCGGCGTACACACCCCGCGGGTGCCGCCCATTGTACATGTCTACGATCATCGGTGTACACTCCCCCGTTCTCATCGGCATCGAACGCTCAAGTAATCATTGACTTACGCCACAAAAGAAACTAACAGCGCACCAATAGTCTTCAGGACTATATCAATCGCACGCCCAAGTCCTCACGACTTGACGTCTCGAATCAAAATGAACGATTACCCAGATCATCACAAAAATCTCGGGTACAGGACCAAAAGGAAAGAAAATCACATCAAATGACTCAAGTGTCAAGATTCTCAGATACAATCATTACAAGATAGATCAACCATAAATGGTTCGCAACCACAATACTAAAATACATACGGAGTCAAACATCAATCCGAAAGACAAGGAAAATACAAATCAAGGCTACATCTCAAATGTACCCGAAATCAACCTCCTCCAGATCATCGGGCTCCTCGATCTCATCGACTCAAAGAATACCCAAAACTAAACTCGCCGCCCCTCCTCGGTTGTCCATACCTCTGGCTCCCGAAGCCCGATATGACCCTTTGGATGAAGTACGGAGTGAAGTGACAAAATCTCTCGAGGCCCGTGAGCTCTCTCGAGACCTACTGGCACTAGAACTCCTGCAGTATTTCTGAATGTGTCCCTGCCTCCCACACAGGAAATAAATAATAGCTAGTATCATACATCAAGTACCCACATGCCCCGCTGAATCACAATTCAAGCAAACAACAGTCGAACTCGTCGCCTGAGAAAAAGATGCTTTCCCAGCACGAGGACGACTAGAAAACAACCTCCTGGACGTCGGAGCTCGATGTCCCTCTGAACGAATCGGCATCCTAGTCCTCTCACCAGAAGAAAACTGAAGGATCCTTCTGAGTAAGCTCCTCGATCGAAAGCTCTGCTCCAAGAGCCTTCTCGATGAATTCGCCAAGTGAGTTACAATTATAATTAAACAACTGCATCCTCCACCGCGAGTTCAACCTCTTGTTAAAATACTTGATCTTATCCGCCTTAGTACGGATAACAGATGAAGTAAACTGAAGAAGTCCTTGAAAATTTTCAGCAATAACAATAACACCCTCGTCCTCGACGGATTCGGGGTTCAAAACCTCCGACAACTTGGCTTCACGAAGTGGAGCCGGATAATACCTCTCTAACATGAGAGTCTTTAACTCACTCCAAGCACAATCACGATCAGTGGGTTCTCGAGCACGACTCCGAAAATGATTCTCTAGCCACCAAAGTATTGGTACGAGGTTTCGGATTTTGGCCCACTCTACGGCCTCTACCCCCTCTGTCACGTCCTCTTTCCACACTGAAAGAATAACGTTCAATCATGACCACAACTCAAATACGCCTCAACGGACAGAATGCTAGGTCAATGCAAAACACGAGAATACATACTCAACAGATAAACGATCACATCGATCGCGCTAATCATAGCCGATACAGAGCCCACACGCTCCAAAGCAAATAATCATAAATCAATCGCACCCGATCGTCACATACAAGTGTCAACAAAACATGTTTAATCAATGACATAATGAATGTAAGCACATAAAAGAGAATAGAGTCCTTACACAGGTCATACGAAGCTTCGAGGTCTTGCGATACTAGTCTTCACTGACGACTCGATGAAAGAATGACTCATACAGTCGTCCAACTATCACGACTCACAAAACCCGACTGTCCAGATTGTCATAACCTGACAGCCCCGCTACTACCGCTTTGGTAGAGCCATATAACACACAAGTCAGGGTATCTCACAACCCAATGCTCTGATACCATCTTCTGTAACACCCCCAAATCTCATTGGGTTATTACAGTGTCGTGGACCCCGCACCAGGTGATCCACCAAAGTAACACGACTAAAATACAACAAACTGACCAAAGTAGGAAATCACAGACCCTACTATGATGTCCGACATACTATTCCGATATGGAATTTCAATGACAAAGATGGGCCTACATGGCCAAAATAAAATACAACAACATCCACGAGCCTTGCTCGGATAATACAAAACGACAACGACTGAACAAAATTGGAGTACTCCAAACTGTTTGACCGACATGAACCCAAAATATCTCGGACTAGTATCGCTCGAATGCCTCGTCGCCATCGTCATGCACATGTGTCTCAACTCTCTCCTCGCAAGCACCTAAAACATGAAAACATATTCCGCCCCCACGGGGTCAGTCATCCAGATAATGAATACCAAATACATGTACAACATGATATGCATCCAAAGGCAGAATGAACAGTACAACAATGGTAGTACGAGATGCTCACAAACCAAAGTAAGAATCGAGCATTCGTGGAACACTATTCCCATGGCATATGATCAATACCTGCTCAATAGGTTAGAACATAAATGCCCAACGGCGAATCATCAATATAGAACACAACAATACAGTACCCGAAAGTAAACCAAACCAACGCTGAAATAAATAAGAATCACAATGCCCGAAGGCTCCAACGGAAATACCGATACATCACAATGGCCTGAAAGTCCTCAGCCGAAGCTACCAAAATATCACGATGGCCTGAAAGCCGAACAGCCCAAAGCTGCCAAAATATCACGATGGCCTAAAACCGAACAGCCCGAAGCTGTAAATCATCACAATACAGATCTCAAAGAAACAAACCTGACTGTCAAACATACCCCTCGGGCGTATGAATGCTTAATCACAAAACGTCGAACACATCCAATCAAACATGGACTATGAACGATCATAAATTGTACGGCTCAAAGATGGACATCACAGTACGCCCGATCCGGAAATGTGTCCGTGCACATGTCCACCCCGTATATGGAATCCAGGAATATACGTGGGACAATGTACCTAATTAGCCTCATGAACTACGTCTCGTGTGCACGGTCTAATGCGGAAACATCCACGCATGACCATCGTGTGCCTGGCTAAAAATCCTACACAATAACCAATCGGAACGCAGATATGATTCCGAATATGTCACGATACAACATGACAACGAAACTCAAAGGATAACACATCCAATACGGATCATACGACTCACCAAGTGAACGATGACACACGAATAATGAAAGATCGCAAGACCAACAATATTCAAAACAACCATCCTGGGATCAAAATCCCTAAGGACCGATTAACACTAGCAATAATCACAACACAACAATCCGGGAATCCTCAACCCTCAACGATCACAAAATTACCGAGTTCACAAGAATAATAGTGTGCTGTCGTGAGTCGGCCAACACGACAATAATAATTCAACGGATGGGAATTATCCTCGATAGTCCCAATTCAATACTTCGATTACCGTAGAATGGCCAATCGATAACAACGATACAACGGATGGGAATTAGCTTGATAATCCCAATTCAATATATCGATTACCTTTAGAATGGTTAACCGATAACAACTATACAACGGATGGGAATTATCTTTGATAATCCCAATTAAATATATCGATTACCTATAGAACGGTTAACCGATAACAATTATACAACGGATGTCTCGGCACCTTTAATCAGTTACCGATAAAGAAGATGATCGAATACATCAATGCCTTCAATCGGCCAAAACGACATCAATAGAAAAACACTGATATCAATAACGACGATTCACAAAAATATCTTGATGGAACATCAATCAATAATAACAATCGATACGTCGATGCCGCGAACCGGCTATCGACAACAATATCTCAAAGGAACATCAATCAACAATAACAATGGATATGTCGATACCGCGAACCGGCTATCGATAAATATATTACCAACAAGTATCGCAATTCCTTAAATCGGCCATTTACGAACAACAATAATATTTGGCTTAATTTGCCGAAGGGTATCGTATCAAACAATCCCTTGATGTCAACAAAATCATAAAGAGACCAAGTCTCGAAATTATACACACATTCATACACATAAATGATAACATTAATCTCATTGACTAGTACAAGTATAAAACTTGCCTCAAACCGAAGGCGAGAAAATCCTTCCACGATCAACGTCCTACCAAGAATCGATCAACGGCGTCCTCCGACAATCACAAGCACTCGAACAACCTTGAATGAAATACAATTCATTCGATAACACGATATCGATCGAAAACAACATAATAGATAACTCCGATTCCAATACGAACACATACTATACTCGTATTTACCCGTATACACACATATATATAGTATACATACATCAGACACACAATACCCTATATATATATATATATATTCACATGGCACACATACACACTGTACACTATATATATACAACACACACACACACCGCACGTTATCTATATATATATATTGTGTATATATATATATATACATATATATATATATATATACATATATATATATATATATACATATATATATATACATATATATATATATATGCACACCCATACAAACTAACCAGAAGAGCTGATCGGTCGGGCAACCTTCGCCGGAATCCGGTCAGAAAAACAACTTCTACTCGAACTCGGCCGCCGGAAAAACTGACCCGCCGGACTTTGTCCAACTCCAGCCCGTTTCCGTCCATGGCCGGTTTTCACCCAACTCCATCTCCGCCTGCAACTCCTCGCCGGAAATCTATCAAGCCTCCGTTCCGCCGTCCGTTCTGGACAGAAACCACCTCCGGTTGCCGGAATCAATGGAGCCGCGTCCATGATCGGAAACTATGAAGAGCGCCGGGCCGGAACAGCTCCAGTCCACCACGCCGCCGTCGAGTTCCGATCGTCGCCGGAGATATCAGCAATACTCCGGTCGTCAACTCTAGTCCGTCGCCGGAAAGAAGCTGGCTGCCATCCAAGCTCCACCTCGCCGAAAAAAAAACGAGCGAGAAGGATAAGAGAGAGAGAGAGAGAGAGAGAGAGAGAGAGGACCGTGAGAAAGGGAGGAGAGAGAGTTGGAGACATGAGAAAGTGAGAGGGAGAGAGAGGTGAGAAGGTAACACACACACACACACATATATATATATATATATATATATATATATATATATATATAAGGAGAGAGATGACAAAGTGATAACATGTGAAGTGAATAACATGTGAACTGAGTAGATGAGAGAAAAATGATAATATATTTATATATATATATATATATATATGATACTCCAAAGATACTCTGGCTTTACCAGCCAAAAGTTGACTACGAGGAAGGTTCCTACCACCGACCACGCATTACGTACGTAAACCTCATGGCGTAACGTACGTAATCGCAACAAATTAGCGTATGTAATGCTACACAGGTAGCGTACGCTATGGCTATAAACTTAGCCAAAATTCCAAACTCACCAAGCAACAACCAAACGACGAAACCAAACCGACGACCAGTATAAATATTTCGAGCTCGAAATATTCTAATATAATATACATTGTATCGGTCCAAACAACAACACTTGTACAATTGCAAATGAATACGTACAACTCAACAGTAACACGAAAAAAAAAATTACCCCCGGATATTACACAGCCATCCCCTCAATAATACACAAAAAGTATAAAAAATTAGACAAATCATAACAATCTGTCAATAGTTACGGCCGTAACATTAAGGAGTTACGGCCGTAACTTGGATGACTTACGGCCGTAACATTCTGTAGTTACGGCCGTAACTTGACTTCGTCAATTTGTTCACTGGTTGCTTTGAGAGTTACCTTTTCAGCCCAGAATTTCTCAGACTTTGCGTTTTTGCCCCAAATCTTCTTTGGATGATAACTTTTGATATATAACTCTGATTTTGAATCCGGAAAGACTGCCGAATTCATCTCGGAAAGACCTACAACATGAATATATCAAAATTCAACAAATAGAATATTTAATAAACATGTTATTTCTTGAGTAAATCAGTTATTTAATCCGATCATCATTTGATAAAAATAAAATAAAAAAAACTAATTAATTAAAAGCAAAAAACGAGTAGACTAGCTCAATTATGGGTGAATTTTATCGATACAAACCATGGATAAGTGTACAAAACTGACACTTATCACATCCCCAAACTTGAATTCTTGCTAGTCCCGAGCAAGACTCTTTATTATTCATGCTCCAAAAATAAAAATAAAAATAAAAATAAGACGCAAAAATACTAATACACACAAAATATAAAAAGAGAAAAGGAGATCAAAATGCCATTAATACACAACAATCAGCTATATACAGTAGATAGAAATGAATCAAGATTCAAAATAAATCTACTGATGATTTTGAAGTTAAAACACGGTTTTTATTTTGTAATTCCAAAATGCAAAGTTTTTCCCCCAAAAGGCTGATTATTTCTTTCCCACTCGTGATACACACGACTCCCTTTAATGGTTGCTCTCGACCACTAGTTTATTTTTCGACTCAATATGAAGAAGAATTTTATTTGCGTCATCAAATATTGTGATTTTCACAAAATTGAGTGTATAGAAATCCGGCCGCTAATTAATTCAAATCTGCTCATAAACTACATCCCTTTTAGTGATAGCTTTCACACCGTTATTTGCTAACATGTAGCTCTTTTCACTAACACAATTTCTATCTCATTTTTTTAAAAGGTGATAGCTTTCACACCGTTATTTGCTAACGTGCAGCTCTTTTCACCAATTTTTCTGAGACGGCAGCTACGCACCAACATTGGTTAGTCCTTTATTTTTCGCAAAATTTAAGACCCCCAAAATTAGGCAGTTGTTGCTGCTCAACACTTCTCCTTTTCGTCATTTTTTTAGGTGATATCTTTCACACCGTTATTTGCTAACGTGTAGCTCTTTTCACCAATGACTCCTTTTTTTTAGGGAATAGAATTTTTGCAGAAAATTATTTCTTAGTTTAAGCATGAAATATCAAAAACTCCACAAATTAAGTAAATTTCAGTTCTATTTTTCATCAACCGATTGATTCTTCTTTTCTCAAGGTAACGAATGACTCGATTTTATATGATAATTACAAGGCTTGGAAAGAGAGATTAGGGCTCAAAAAATTTTGGAATATACAATTTTTTAACCGGTTAAAACGATTTTAGAAACTTGTATATAGCTAATTTATTGGTGTTATGGCCAGATCTAGAAATATCAAAAATCAAAATAATATATATATATATATATATAAATTAAGACAAATAACCAAATCAATCAAAACACACCAAAATTCCAACACACCAAAATAATTAAACAAACCACCCCCAAACTTGAAAATAAAACTGTCCTCAGTTTTTAAAAAAATAAAATAAAAAGCAATGCAGAAAAGCAGAATACTCCCTGTTAAGAAAGTCGATGTTTGAGCTAACGCCTTTTAGAATCTGCAAGAGAATAAATATACGAGGCACACAACAAAAGAAAATAAAATATACTCGTAAGTATAACACAATTTTTAAGATGCGCATCAAGAAAGTCCGAAGAGTCGCCTTACGCTGCCATCAATGCTTTTATAAAAAACACACAATAAAAATTACAGTAATAAAATAACAATACATAAATCGCGAATAGATGCGCGTCAAGAGATCAAGAAGAAACTCCGACATGGGTTATCAAAGGGAGAGGAATGAATCCACTTTTCGTTTTATCACAGTAAAATCTTCCATCCAGACAATTTTAGCTAGAGCTGGATCTGGTTGAGGAACAAATTCATTGAGTTTTTTGATTAGTTCATCTGGTGTTGTTGCAACGACTATGATTCGTTTAGCACGCTCGGAAATAAAACCCTTTTCAGCAGAGTAGTCGATGAAAGATAGTAAACCATCAAAGAAACCATTATCATTAAGCAGACCTATTGGTTTTTGATGAACATTTAGCTGGGCTCTGGTAACCACATGAAAAAGTTCCTCAAGGGTGCCAAAACCACCGGGAAGGGTGATAAAGGCGCCAGAATTATTTATCATGTGAGTTATGCGATCTTGCATATTTACAGATCTAAACTCATCTCCAATAGTTGACCCGGTGATTTTACTTTCAGTCAGAGGTTTTGGGATTATTCCCAACACTCTTACTCCTTCCATATAGGCAGAAGCAGCAGCTCGTCCCATTAGTCCTAGACTTCCTCCTCCGTAAACTACATGAATGCATTTTTCTCCTAAGGTACGACCCAAGTTGTGGGCTGCTTCAGTAAAGCATGCCTCTTTTCCATAACTAGCTCCACCAAAAATGCAGACTGTGCTAAATATTTTTGTTGAAGATGATGACTCCATTTTTGAAAAGAAATTTTTTAGAGAGAAACTGTAATACCCTCGCCTTTACTATTGTATTTTCTGATTTAAAACCAAGTATTTTCGCACCATATCTGTATTGTTGTAGCAAGTATATCGACGAATTATGTTAAGTTGGAATCATGGTCATTCATACTATATTAATTGTTGGGTGATATTGGGAGAATTCCATTTATGCTTGTTATAGAACTTAACGTACGTTAACCTATCTTCTTAACGTATGCTATGTACGTAGCCTTACGTACGTAACATTCATATGTTAACGTACGTAATGCGAGAGATCCATCGACAGCCCGCCTTTCGGCGGGTGGGACCGAATAGGGGTAGGTGGTCGGGAGTCGATCGCGACAGCCAAGTCAACGGCTATTACGTACGTAATAGTTATATATTTACGTACGTAACGATTTGCGTGTTTTAAGTCAGAAAGATCTGATGAAATTGATTACGTACGTAATGTTCATGAGATTACGTACGTAAGATCTTTAACGTACGTTAACCCCCTCTCTTTAACGTACGTAATGCTGAGTTCAGGTTATAAAAATATGACTTGCCTTTCATTTCCTGCTCGACCCTTTCAACCTCCCCACTGAGAAAACAATTCCCTTCCCTACCAACTTCATTTCTAGCCCTTCTAACTTGTGTTGGAGCTTCAGCACTTGGTTTGTGACTTGGGGATTAGGAGATTGAAGTGTGTCCCTTGAAGTGTTGGTGTTGTTCTTCATTTTGAGGTTGGTCTTTCTTTAACTCATATTAAATCTATGCTTATGATGATGTTAGTATATAAACACTTCACATAATATTAGTTTAAGCTAGTATAAACTTGATAAGTTGATTAAATCATGCTCAAACTAAGTGAAGATCAACATTTAGGGGTATTAGTATTACTTCTTGATGTATAATAACTTCATAATATGGTTGTGTTGATAATGACAGATAAAACCTAATTTATAACATGATAATCGGAAGTTGAATTATAGTCTCAACACTAGGAACATGTTAGGGATGAAATCCTTAATGATTAGAGGGGAGAGATAGTAATCTTGTCTTGAACATTCAATTGATTCTTGAAGGTAATATGGAACCATAATTTTGGCCTCTAAAACCAATACCTTCGTAATAAATTGTTGGAAGAATTATGTTAACCCTTTGAAGATAATTTTCACAAGATGGGATGAAGTTACATTTAGAATTCCAAGTATCCAATGATATAACTAGACTTTTAATAATTCTTCAAAAGTAAAACAATGGATTTTGATAGAAGGAAGTTGTAATCTTCATATGTTCAAGTTAATCAATTTCGTTGATAACTTAAAAGGGTGTTAATCACTATATTAATATGTTGATAATGTTCTTAAGAGGATTGTAGTGAATATGGTGATACAAATGCGGTAGATGAGTAGCCGAATTCCATTTCATTAATCTGTGTGTGTTAGGAGACGTAAATTAAGATGATGTTCTTAGTTCACTAAAAACTTGAACTTATGCTTTCATATAGGAATCAGTTTTAATGTAATTGTTGGTAAAATAATGAAGAACGTAATTAAACACAAACTTATATCGTAATCGGAAGTGCCGATGATTTGAAAAGATGTTTTCACAATGTTATATTGGTAATAATTTGGACTTCAAGTATTTGACATTAATGTTAGAATATGTGAATGAACATGATAAACATATGATGATTTGTAATTGGAACATTAAAGTGATCAATAGGATAATTGATTTATTCAAGTAAATTTACGAAAATTGTTTATATAAGGATACCGTTATCGTACGAATGTGTTGTTGAATGAATTACATTTCATTCAAGGTTGCTTGTTCATGTGAGTATTGTTAGACAGGGATACCGTTCGTTTGACCATTCAAAGAAGGATTATTCATCTACGGAATTGAGGCAAGTTATCTTGCTTGGTTATAATGATGGTTGAATTCTTGTGATTATTATGCGTTTCATGTGTATGAAATGTTCTGATAATCTATGATTCGTGATATGGTGATGCCCTTGATCGTATTATCATGGTGTTGGGATGATATACCCGAAATTACCGTTCTTGTTACCGTTGGTCCTCTTGAGCTTTGTTGACACTTCGGTGAGTCGTTCGATTCCTTGATAAAGGTGTAATTCGTTGAGTTTCGTTGTCATGTTGTATCGTGACATCTCTGGAGTCATATCTGCGTGCCGATTGGTTATGTGTAGGATTTTTAGCCGGGCACTTGATGATCATGCGTGGATGTTTTCCGCATTTAGATCGTGCACAAGAGACGCAGTTCGTGAGGCTAATTAGGTACATCGTCCCACGTATATTCTAGATTCCGTATACGGGGTGGACATGTGCACGGACACATTTCCGGATCGGGCGCACTGTGACGTCCGTCTTGAGACATATTATATGGTCTTTCGTATATTTGGTTATGTTCGACAGTTGGGACTGACTGTTTATACGCCTACGGGGTATATTCAGTAGTCGATTGTTTTCTTTGAAATCCGTATATATATGAATTGTATAATGTCATGAGAATTATTATCATGTATAGCTGACCCTGTGGTTGGGGCGAAATACTTGTATTTCAGGGCGAGGAAAGGGCAAGGCACAGGAGGAGCACAATGGCGACGGAGGGTTTTGAAGGATGCTATTTCTGGGGGGCCGAGTCTTTTGATGTTCGGTTATGTTTTATTGTGATTTTCATTTTACTTTGTGTCGGATGAATGTACTATAATCTGTTAGGTATTGCCCATCGTCATATGGTCTATACCGAATTTGGATCCTGTGTACGTTTGCTCGTATTAAAGACATGTATAACTTATACTCCACATCGGGATTTTGATAAATATGGTGGTACGGTGCCACGTTCTCAGGTTGTAAGTGTATATCGTGATATCGCCTGGTGGGTCCCGGTAGGGGTCCACGGCACTGTAATAGCCACCGTTCTTGGGCTGTTACAGAAGATGGTATCAGAGAGTGTGTTTTTATTTTGAGTCATTGTAGAATCGAAATAGCATCAAGAAACCTTCGTGCCATGTGTAACCTGTGCAAGCGCCTGACCCGTCGAATACGGTATGTTCTCATGAGCCATAATTTGATTACTGGCATGATATTGATGACATATTGGTCTCCTTACTTATCTTGGCATCTTGCTAACATGAGGTAAAATTCATCTGTTTGAGGAAAACCTAAATTAATTATGTGATTGGAATTGTTTCGACTTGATGTTGATATGATATTGAGTGTGTAACACCTGCGGTGCGAGTGATTCTTTACGAACTGCTTTGTTGGATATGAAATTCCCTATCGCCATTAACTTAGCATGAATTATGATTGATAACTTGAACTGTACTTGTGACTTGATTCTTTCAGTATGGAAAGGAATCTGAGAGGTCGTGGCAGAGGGGGACGAGGCCGCGGAAGAGGCCGAATCCCGATACCACGAGCCAACAGACACGCAAATGTGGAACAAAGTTTCACAGACAGTGATTCGCCTTATAGGGACCAATCACACCACACTGTAGAAAATGCACGTGTCGATCCTTACACTGTGATGTAGGGCATGATGGCCCAGATGACCCAAATGGGTCAGCTGATGGAAGCTATGTAGAGGAATACTACTGGTCAACAGCAGGGGCAACAGCCTCCGCCTCTGGTGCATGGCGGGATCGTGAGCCGGATTATTAGTGACATATCACGACAGCGACCTCCGACTTTTGAAGGCTCATCTGAGCCTGCTAACATTGTACACTGGATAGAGCATTTCGAGAAACTGTTCGAGATGGTGGAGTGCCCAGAGGAAAATCGAGTTGTTGTGGCAGCCTACTACCTTAGTAAGAGTGCCCATACTTGGTGGCTTTCTGTGAGGCCTGCCGATGGCGCGAGTACTTGGGAGGAATTCAAGAATCTGATGCTAGATCGTTACTATCCTGCACCCCTCCGTGAAGCCAAACTGTCCGAATTATTGAACCCCGATCCATCGGAAGACAAGGATGTGTTAGCGATTACTGAAAAATTCCAAGCACTTCTCCCTTTTGCTACGTCAGTTGTCCGTTCGGAAGCTGATAAGATCAAATATTTCCTCAAGAGTCTTAAACCCCGAATGAGGATGCAACTACTCAATCACCACTGTACGACCCTACCGGAGTTTATTGGGAAGGCTTTGGAGTATGAACTTACTGCGAAGGAGATTTCCAAGAAGCAGCCTCAGTTTTCCAACAAGAGATCCAGGAACCAGACCCAGGGAGACAGTAACCGGGGGATGTTCAAGAAGCCCCATCCTGTACCAAATCCTTCTGAACGTCCACCTATGGCACCGAAACTGACAGGAACGCACTCTCGGGCAATCAGCTCACCTGTTGTGTGTTATAACTATGGGGACGAGGGGCATATTAGTTCCAAGTGTCCGAAGCCGGCCGTTGCCTGTCACACTTGCGGGAAGAACGGTCATCATGCTCGATATTGCAGGGGTGGACTCGGGCGTGCTCCAGTAGCATCTCTTGCTCCAAAGATGATCTTGCTCAGAACGTGCTCCTCGTCCGCTTCTTACCGGACTACGGGGCAAACAAAGGGATGGGCCGTGGAAATCAAGTGGTACACTCCTTAGGGTTGCAAAACCCAGAGTCTACGAGATGAAGAAAGCCGATGATCCCGAAGCCAGCATGATTGCAGCTACTCTCGAGATCCACTCTCAGCCCGTTTGTGTTCTTTTTTATACCGGTGCTTCACACTCCTTTTTGTCTACTTCTTGTTTGAGTCGTTTGCAATTGAATCATGTTACCGATTGTGAACCTTATGTAATTGGTCTACCCGATGGTAGAAGAATTACTAGGAGTCGTGAAGTACAGAACTGTCCGATTCGCATGAACAACCGTGAGTGGTTGTCCGACTTGATTGTGGTTAATTTACCTAAAGATGATGTAATCTTGGGTATCGACTAGATGGATCGTCACGATGCCGTGCTTAGCGTCCGTAATCGAATGGTGACCGTCACATCTGATGATGGTGTTGAGTGTATTTTTCGGGGTGATAATCCCAATCATTCTGGGAGAGTCATCAGTGCTATGAAGGCTGTGAGATTACTGAACCAGGGATGCATTGGTTATTGGTGTTACATGACCAAGACAACTGAACGACCAGTCGAGTTGGTTGATATTCCGGTAGTTCGAAACTATCCAGATGTATTTCCAGAAGAGCTTCCAGGACTACCCCCACGGCGAGAGGTAGAATTCACCATTGAGTTGGAGCCAGGGACGTCCCCGCTTTCGAAAGCACCATATCGTATGGCCCCGACTGAGATGCAGGAGTTGAAAAGAAAACTTGAGGAGTTAACTGAGAAAGGTTATGTTCGATCCAGTGCATCCCCTTGGGGAGCGCCGGTGTTATTCGTACGGAAGAAGGACGGATCGCTGCGTTTGTGTATTGATTACCGCGAGCTGAACAAAGTAACAATTAAGAACAAATATCCTTTACCTCGCAACGATGATCTATTGGATCAGCTCTAGGGAGCCGCTGTATTTTCCAAGATCGACTTGAGATCCGGGTACCACCAATTGCGGATTCGAGAGTCTGACGTCCCGAAGACAGCTTTTCGCACTCGCTATGGGCATTATGAGTTCGTTGTCATGCCATTCGGACTGACTAATGCACCTGCAGTATTCATGGAATTGATGAATCGTGTTTTTATTAATTATCTGGATCGTTTTGTAGTCGTTTTTATTGACGACATCCTAATCTACTCTCGTGATCATGAGGAGCATGAGTGTCACCTCCGCCAGGTTCTCGATGCATTAAGGCGAGAACAACTCTATGGGAAATTTTCTAAGTGTGACTTCTGGATGTCTGAAGTTATTTTTCTGGGACATGTAATACCAGCAGATGGAGTGAGAGTAGACCCACAGAAGACAGAAGCTATCCGAGACTGGCTACCTCCGAAGAACGTGAAGGAAGTTCATAGTTTTCTGGGTCTAGCAGGCTATTACAGACGATTCGTGGAAGGATTTTCCAAAATTGCTCAACCGATGACTAATCTGTTGAGGAAAGATAAGAAGTACTTGTGGTCGGAAGCATGTCAGCAAAGTTTTGATGAACTCAAAAGTCGATTAATTTCAGCACCTGTTTTGGTTCAACCTAAAGGAATGGAAGGATTCGTGGTATATAGCGATGCATCGAGACAGGGCCTTGGCTGCGTATTAATGCAGGACGGGAAAGTGATCGCCTATGCATCCAGACAGTTGCGTTCTTATGAGGTCAACTACCCGACTCATGATTTGGAGTTAGCAGCCGTAGTGTTTGCTTTAAAAATCTGGCGCCACTATTTGTATGGAGTTACCTGCCGGATTTTTACGGACCACAAGAGCCTGAAGTATATTTTTACCCAAAAGGAGTTGAATATGAGACAAAGGAGGTGGTTAGAGCCAATCAAAGACTATGATATCGAGATCCTTTATCATCCAGGCAAGGCAAACGTGGTTGCCGATGCCTTGAGCCGCAAGACGGTGTAGGAGCAGATACTGGCTCGTTTGACCGCCCAGAGGGAGTTGCAATTAAAGTTCATGAGACCAGAGATTGAGGTCTGGTTACAACGCATTCAGGGACAACTGTGCACGCTTGAGATTTCATCATCCCTTGATGAGATGGTCAGGACGAAACAGATGACGGACCCATTCTTATCCAGAATTCGAGGAGAAATCGATCAGGGGAAGGCCCCTAGATTTGTGGTTCACGAGTATGGACTGATACGCTTTAAAAACCGAGTATGTGTACCAGCAGACGAAGAGTTGAGGAATACTATTCTGAAGGAGGCTCATGCTACCCCGTATTCCATACACCCGGGATCGAACAAAATGTATAAAGATTTGAAGCCATATTATTAGTGGGGTAACATGAAACGGGAGGTTGCCGAATTCGTTTCGAAATGTTTGACCTATCAGCAGGTCAAGATTGAGCATCAACGACCAGCTGGCATGATGAAACCGCTTCCGATTCCCGAGTGGAAGTGGGAAGACATATCGATGGATTTTATTACTAGCTTGCCGACGAGCCGTCGAGGCATGAATACGATTTGGGTGATTGTGGATAGATTGACTAAATCAGCCCACTTCTTGGAGATCAAGGATACGTGGGCCCCTGAGAGGTTGGCCCAGTTATTCATCAAAGAGATTGTGAGACTGCATGGTACCCCTATGAGTATTGTATCAGATCATGACAGACGGTTCGTGTCGCACTTCTGGAAGGCGGTTCATCATGCAATGGGTACACAGTTGAACTTCAGTACGGCTTTTCATCCTCAGACCGACGGTCAGTCTGAGAGGACTATTCAAACCCTAGAGGATATGTTGAGGGCATGTACTCTCGATTGGAATCCCGACTGGGAAGCCCAACTACCGTTGGTAGAATTCACATATAATAACAGCTGGCACGCCTCGATCATGATGGCACCTTATGAGGCATTGTATGGTCGTCATTGTAGGTCCCCTTTGTGTTGGGACGTTTTGTTTAAATCTATTGGTACGGAACCTGATATGTTATTGGCAGCCCGCGAGATGATTTCCCTGATCAAGAGTCGTCTGTTAACGGCCCAAAGCCGCCAGAAATCATATACAGATAATCGTCGACGACCAGTCGAGTTTGAGGTTGGTGACCATGTACTAGTCAAAGTATCTCCTACTCGAGGTGTTTTCCGATTAGGGAAGAGAGGCAAGTTGAGCCCAAGGTATATTGGTCCATTTGAAATCCTGGAACGAGTAGGCGACCTAGCCTATCGTTTAGCATTACCACCAGCTTTGAGCCAGATTCACAACGTATTCCATGTATCTCAGTTGAGGAAGTATGTTGCTGACCCAAGCCACATTATTCAATTCGACGAGTTCGAAATAGCCGATGACCATTCGTATGAAGAACGGCCTGTGCAGATACTTGAGAGAAGAATCAAACAACTGAGGAACAAGGCGATTCCCTTATTAAAAATTCAGTGGTCGAGACATGGAGTCGAGGAAGCTACGTGGGAGACTGAAGATAGCATGCCAGAGAAATACCCCGAGATGTTTACCCCTTAGTTTCGGGGACGAAACTCCTTTTAAGGGGGGAGTATGTAATACCCTCGCCTTTACTATTGTATTTTCTGATTTAAAACCAAGTATTTTCGCACCATATCTGTATTGTTGTAGCAAGTATATCGACGAATTAAGTTAAGTTGGAATCATGGTCATTCATACTATATTAATTGTTGGGTGATATTGGGAGAATTCCATTTATGCTTGTTATAGAACTTAACGTAGAACTTAACGTACGCTATGTACGTAGCCTTACGTACGTTACGTAACATTCATATGTTAACGTACGTAATGCGAGAGATCCATCGACAGCCCGCCTTTCGGCGGGTGGGACCGAACGGGGGTAGGTGGTCGGGAGTCGATCGCGACAGCCAAGTCAACGGCTATTACGTACGTAATAGTTATATATTTACGTACGTAACGATTTGCGTGTTTTAAGTTAGAAATATCTGATGAAATTGATTACGTACGTAATTTTCATGAGATTACGTACGTAAGGGCTTTAACGTACGTTAACCCCCTCTCTTTAACGTACGTAATGCTGAGTTCAGGTTATAAAAATATGACTTGCCTTTCATTTCCTGCTCGACCCTTTCAACCTCCCCACTGAGAAAATGATTCCCTTCCCTACCAACTTCATTTCTACCCCTTCTAACTTGTGTTGGAGCTTCAGCACTTGGTTTGTGACTTGGCGATTAGGAGATTGAAGTGTGTCCCTTGAAGTGTTGGTGTTGTTCTTCATTTTGAGGTTGGTCTTTCTTTAACTCATATTAAATCTATGCTTATGATAATGTTAGTATATAAACACTTCACATGATGTTAGTTTAAGCTAGTATAAACTTGATAAGTTGATTAAATCATGCTCAAACTAAGTGAAGATCAACATTTAGGGATATTAGTATTACTTCTTGATGTATAATAACTTCATAATATGGTTGTGTTGATAATGATAGATAAAACCTGATTTATAACATGATAATCGAAAGTTGAATTATAGTCTCAACACTAGGAACATGTTAGGGATGAAATCCTTAATGATTAGAGGGGAGAGATACTAATCGTGTCTTGAACATTCAATTGATTCTTGAAGGTAATATGGAACCATAATTTTGGCCTCTAAAACCAATACCTTCGTAATAAATTGTTGGAAGAATTATGTTAACCCTTTGAAGATAATTTTCACAAGATGGGATGAAGTTACATTTAGAATTCCAAGTATCCAATGATATAACTAGGCTTTTAATAATTCTTCAAAAGTAAAACAATGGATTTTGATAGAAGGAAGTTGTAATCTTCATATGTTCAAGTTAATCAATTTCGTTGATAACTTAAAAGGGTGTTAATCACTATATTAATATGTTGATAATGTTCTTAAGAGGATTGTAGTGGATATGGTGATACAAATGCGGTAGATGAGTAGCCGAATTCCATTTCATTAATCCGTGTGTGTTAGGAGACGTAAATTAAGATGATGTTCTTAGTTCACTAAAAACTTGAACTTATGCTTTCATATAGGAATCAGTTTTAATGTAATTGTTGGTAAAATAATGAAGAACGTAATTAAACACAAACTTATATCGTAATCGGAAGTGCCGATGATTTGAAAAGATGTTTTCACAATGTTATATTGGTAATAATTTGGACTTCAAGTATTTGACATTAATGTTAGAATATGTGAATGAACATGATAAACATATGATGATTTGTAATTGGAACATTAAAGTGATCAATAGAATAATTGATTTATTCAAGTAAATTTACGAAAATTGTTTATATAAGGATACCGTTATCGTACGAATGTGTTGTTGAATGAATTACATTTCATTCAAGGTTGCTTGTTCATGTGAGTATTGTTAGACAGGGATACCGTTCGTTTGACCATTCAAAGAAGGATTATTCATCTACGGAATTGAGGCAAGTCATCTTGCTTGGTTATAATGATGGTTGAATTCTTGTGATTATTATGCGTTTCGTGTGTATGAAATGTTCTGATAATCTATGATTCGTGATATGGTGATGCCCTTGATCGTATTATCATGGTGTTGGGATGATATACCCGAAATTACCGTTCTTGTTACTGTTGGTCCTTTTGAGCTTTGTTGACACTTCGGTGAGTTGTTCGATTCCTTGATAAAGGTGTAATTCGTTGAGTTTCATTGTCATGTTGTATCGTGACATCTCTGGAGTCATATCTGTGTGCCGATTGGTTATGTGTAGGATTTTTAGCCGGGCACTTGATGATCATGCGTGGATGTTTTCCGCATTTAGATCGTGCACACGAGACGTAGTTCGTGAGGCTAATTAGGTACATCGTCCCACGTATATTCTAGATTCCGTATACGGGGTGGACATGTGCACGGTCACATTTCCGGATCGGGCGCACTGTGACGTCCGTCTTGAGCCATATTATATGGTCTTTCGTATATTTGGTTATGTTCGATTGGAATTTGTTGTTTATACGCCTACGGGGTATATTCAGTAGTCGATTGTTTTCTTTGAAATCCGTATATATATGAATTGTATAATATCATGAGAATTATTATCATGTATAGCTGACCCTGTGGTTGGGGCGAAATACTTGTATTTCAGGGCGAGGAAAGGGCAAGGCACAGGAGGAGCACAATGGCGACGGAGGGTTTTGAAGGATGCTATTTCTGGGGGCCCGAGTCTTTTGATGTTCGGTTATGTTTTATTGTGATTTTCATTTTACTTTGTGTCGGATGAATGTACTATAATCTGTTAGGTATTGCCCGTCGTCATATGGTCTGTACCGAATTTGGATCCTGTGTACGTTTGCTCGTATTAAAGACATGTATAACTTATACTCCACATCGGGGTTTTGATAAATATGGTGGTACGGTGCCACGTTGTCAGGTTGTAAGTGTATATCGTGATATCGCCTGGTGGGTCCCGGTAGGGGTCCACGGCACTGTAATAGCCACCGTTCTTGGGCTGTTACAGAAACAGAGAAAAATGCAAGTTTGAGGGATGAATGAAAGAAACAAGCACAATGTTTATTTATAGACGAAAAAGAAGGTAAAAATTGTTTGACAAGTTTGTGATTGCGTTGATTGCGCTTCAACTACTCAATTAGAATAATGAATGCATTTATCGCGTATCACTTTTTTATTCAGAAAATCTCACCACACGACAAAAATAAAAGATACTTACGCATATGTACAGTAGTTGTGATTGTGGCTCACATCTTCCTCTGATTTTACGTTCAGAAACGGCCTAAACGCCTTCTATGAGTCGGGGAGAAGCTTTCCATCCAATTTTCTTACAAATTGGCAAACAAGGTCTTTTAACGTCAGATTCCCAAGACGTTGTTCATATTCTGGTTTGAATTTATTCCACAAACATCGAATTCCGTAATGTACGAGTCCACTAGGATGCGTGTCAAGAGAAATTTTGATATCATCTAAATTCTCTTTATTCAGACCATCCTTAATGAATTGAATTTTATCTTCTCTGTTTGTAGATGGAATTCCTAAAGATCGACATTTTAAATTACAGTTCCATCTAGCACATTTATAACAAACGGCTATCATCTTTGCTCGTCGTTTCTTGGCATATGAACTTTTTCCTAGCCCTGGTAAAAATCTAGTCGGTGTTTCTTTGAATTCACCCTCTATTCTTACTTTGCCTTCAATTATGAATCTTATGTCAAAAGGTATGCTTTTATTCATAAGCAACCTCATCCTTTCAAGTCTCGTCTTATAAATCTTTAAAATGACATTTTTGCTCAGAAAGGGAAATCTTTTTTCGATTTTATTCAATGTTTCTTCCATGATAAAAAATAAATAAATAAAAAGACAATGAAAATAATTGAAGAAAATATCTACAAATATCAGTTGTTGTGGGAAACTGAAAAATCCGACTTTAATAGTCACGGAGTACCGTTATCCGCTACTTGACCGGACAAACACAATTGAGTACTAAGTAATAACGTCGAGAAATTTGTACCTATAAAAATAGTTTACAATGTAAGATTTCAAATATAACTTATACTTCCCCGGCAACGGCGCCAAAAACTTGACACGTTGTTAGTGTAACTATGGCAAGTGCACGATATCGTATCAAGTAGTAAAGTGGACTTTTTGAATCCGGTTTATCGATCCCATAAGGAAGTTTGGTTATAATTTGAATTATACACTATTAGTCTATTTTTATAGATACTAAGATGAGTGAAACACACAATTAAAAAGTTTGGTTTAATAATTGCAAAGATAATGCAATAACAGTTCTAAACTTATAAGGAAATAAAAAAATAGTAATATTAATAGATTGATTAACGATAAAATGAAATAGTTGGGATTACAAACTTAGTTCGTCATTAGTTATAAAAGATGTATAAGAGATCATAAGATGAATTTACTTATTATGTTGTGTAGATTCGATTTTCCTTAAAAAGACGGTTTCTCTTTCGAACTATAAAACGCCCCTTACATATTGAATCAATCCACTATATTTCTGTATTGATTGGCTTCAATACATATCATTAGGATTTATCAAAATAACTCAAAGAATCATCTAAGGACTAGAGGTATATTTCTATCCCCTAGAAGAACTTAGAGTGAAGATCATTTGATCTAATCAAACATATTTTCTTTTGAAACATATGAAGACCATAAATATCATCATTTATTGGCCAAATAAATAAAGATTGTTAAAACAATGAAAATCACACACAATAATAAGTAATTCACAATAGATCTTTTATACAAACATAAATAACATGACTAACCTTGTTTATAATCCCAACTAAAGGTTACTTAGCCCATGAAGGGTTTATTATACATATTACAAGCTTGTGTGGTCATTATTAGTTGAATCAAGAGAAAGAATTGATCCTAACTCCATTAGTAGATAAAGAAGATAGAAGCAATAAACTCTCTGAACAACATATGCTATACCACACTTACAAATATCACTCAAGAACACAAGTGTGTTCTTCACACAAAAAGAAAAGTTTACAAAAAATGGAAAATTATAAGATGAATGATGAATGATGATGTAATACCCGGTTGTGAATTTATTTATCATCACTCAGTAACTGTCACTCAAAATTTTTTTCACTCAGTAATACCCATTCATCATTTATGTTCATTCAGTCGTGACCATTGTTCGGCGTACTTTAAAATCGCATATCAGTTGCTATTCGTCATTCATCACTGTTTGAGATCGAGCCGAGATTATTGTCATCATCATCATCATGTTTTAATTTTCAGTTTGTGAGGTAGCGCATGCTACACATTCTGGTTAGCGCGCGCTAATGGGGTGCAGGTAACGCACGCTATGATTCAGTATTAGCGCACGCTAGCGCAAGTGAGGCAGACAGTCCAGAAGGTACTGGGCTGATTTGGGAAATTCGTAGCGCACGCTACGAGTGGCAAGTAGCGTACGCTAACTGTGCTGGTAACACACGCTAAGTCACATTAGTAGTGCACGCTAACGCGTGCAAGGCAGAGGACAGTAGGTTATGGACTTCAGTTTTTGAGTATCAGACATCAGTTAGCGCACGCTAACAATTTGGGATAACGCACATTATCGATAAGGTGTTAGCGCACACTACCAAGTCGTAGCGCATGCTAACGAGGCATTTCAGAGCTCACTGGACTGCCCAGTAAACCGCTAGGGCACGCTAAATATCAGGTCATAGCGTGCGCTAAGCTGGGGCAGTATAAATAAGATAGTTCAGTCCAACCTTCGTCATTTCTTCATTTCTCAACCATTTCGGACGAGCTTGGGCGATTCGGAAAGGTCTTTTCGAGATGCAATCATATAGCATCATATTCAAGATCCTAAGTTGGATTAATCACCATCTAATCAGTTTCATCACTCCAAATGAAGGTAATCTTTCATCTAATCTTGAATTTCGGGATTTGAAGGTTTTATCCCCGATCTCTTCGAGTTAGCTTGCTTTCATGTTGGATTATGTTAGATATGGATTATCTATCTTGGATACATGTATTCTTACGGATTCTTTGATGTAAATTTCGGAAATTATGAATCATTGAGGAATTTTTCAAGAACACCTTGGTGTTGACTTTGGAATTTGGGGGTTTTCGACTAGAAGTGGTTGTAATCCCAATTTAAGTATTCCTTATGGATTATTGATAATATTCATGAGGTTTTGTTGGATTGAATCATTCATTGAAAGTTGGTTTCGGATGTAATTGAGTTTTGGTTGTAAACAATTGGAGATTGTTTACAACGCGTCTGTTTAAATGCCCCAATGAGTTTCGGGTATTGTTGTATCGACTTTTGAGTTGGTTGTGATCATGCTTGATTCGTGTATTAAGAGATTTGTTGGTATTTGTGTTGTTCAAGGTTGTTCGAGCGGCCGATAATTTCATTAAGGACGTTGATCGTGGAAGTACCTTCTCGCCTTCGGTTTGAGGCAAGTTTTATAGTAATAGTCAATGAGATTAATGTCATCATATATGTGTATGAATGTGTTGTATCTCTCCGAGACTTAGTCTCTTCATGAATTCATTGATATTTAAGAGATCGTTTGATACGATACCTTTCGGCAACTATGCCAAATATTTATTATTGTCCGTTAATGGCCGATTCAAGGCATTGTGATACTCATTATTAATGTCATTGTCGATAGCCGGTTCGCGGTATCGATGTATCGAATGTTGCTAATATTGATGTCAATCTAAGACATCGTTCAGATCATTGTTATTCCTGTTGGGGTTGTCATTAAAACTGTATTGGCCGATTAAAGGCATTGGCGTATTCATTCTCATCTTCGTCGTCGGTCACCGATTAAAGATGCTGAGGCATCCTTCGTATCATTGTCATCGATTGGCCGTTCTCAGGCAAATCGAAATGTCCAATCATTCACCATATCATTTTTATCGATTGACCGTTCTAAAGCAATCGCGGTATTCAATCATTCATCGTATCATTCGTATCGATTGTCCATGCTAAGCCAATCGAAGCGCTCAATCATTCATGGAATCATCCGCTGCATCATTGTTATCGGTTGGCCATCCTAAGGCAATCGAGGTATTGAATTGGGACTGTCGAGGACGGTGCCTATCCGTGTGTTACTGTTATCGTGTTGGCCGACTCAAGGCAGTATACAATCATTCATTGTGATACGGCTTCGTGCCGTGGCTTCGGCCCTAATTGTGATACGGCTTCGTGCCGTGGCTTTGGCCCTAATTGTGAGACGGCTTCGTGCCGTGGCTTCGGCCCTAATGGTGATACGGCTTCATGCCGTGGCTTCGGCCCTAATGGTGATACGGCTTCGTGCCATGGCTTCGGCCCTAATCAATAACAGCTGCGGGCTGTTTTGGCTTCATGTGATTGTGATAATTTGACAGCTTCGGCTGAGTGGCTTTCAAGCCTTTATTATTGTCCTGGTAATTTCATTGGAGCCTTCAGGCATTGTGATTCATAATTAATTCAGTCCTGGTTTGGTTCATGTCGTGTAATTCATTGTGGTATTATGTGATTATGATTCGCCGTTGGGCACTTATGTTCTAACCTGTCGAACAGGTATTAATAGTATGTCGTGGGCATAGTATTTCGCGAATGCTCGGTTCTTACCTTGGTTTGTGAGCATCTCGTATTATTATTATCATTGTACCGTTTCATTCTGCCTTTGGATACATATCATGTTATACATGTATTTGATGTTCATTATCTGGATGACTGACCCCGTGGGGGCGGAACATGTTTTCATGTTTTAGGTGCTTGCGAGGAGAGAGTTGAGACACAGGGGCATGATGATGGCGACGAGGCATTCGAGCGATATTAGTCCGACTTGTTCATTGTCAGTCAGTCAGTTGGAGTGTACTCCAGCCTTGTCAGTTGTTGTCGTGTTGTATTACCCGAACAGATGTTCGTGGATGTTGTTGTATTTCATTTTTGGCCATGTCGGCCACCTTTGTCGTTGAAATTCCTTATCGGAATATTGTGTCGGATGTCATGGTAGGGACTATGATTTTCTCTTATTGTGTAATTTAATGTATTTTAATCATGTTCGCCTGGTGGATCTCCTGGCGTGGGGTCCACGGCACTGTAATAACCCAATAGGATTTTGGGGTGTTACAGAAGATGGTATCAGTGATTTTGGGTTGTGAGATACCCTGATATGTGAGTTATGTGGCTCTACCGATGCGGTAGTAGTGGGACTGTCAGGTTATGACAATCTGGACAGTCAGGTTTTGTGAGTCGTAATATTAGTACGACTGCACGAGTCATTCATTCATCGAGTCGTCGTTAGTTGGGACTAGTATCGTGAGACCTCGAAGCTTCGTATGACCTGTGTAAGGACTCGATTCTCTTTATGTTCATACATTCATCATGTCATTAATTGTTCATGCTTTGTTGAAACCTATATGTGATATTAGTGTTATGATTGATTCATGACTAATTGTTTTGGAGCACGTGTGACTTGTGTAAGCATTAAGGATCAACTCATTCATCAGTTAATAATCCTCAATCATCATTTTGATCTCATCAATCAGTCAATATCATTCATCACTCAGTTAATTCATTCATCACTCAGTCAATATCATTCATCACTCAGTTAATTCATTCATCACTCAGTCAATTCCTTCATCACTTAGTCAATCTCATTGTTCAGATTAATTCATTCATCACTCAGTCAATCTCATTGTTCAGTCAATTCATTAATCACTCGGTCAATCTCATTGTTCAGTCAATTTATTCATCACTCAGTCAACCTCATTGTTCAGTCAATTCATTCATCACTCAGTTAATCTCATCGCTCAGTTGATTCATTAATCACTCAGTCAATCTCATTGTTCAAATTTATTCATCACTCAGTCAACCTCATTGTTCGGTCAATTCATTCATCACTCAGTTAATCTCATCGCTCAATTGATTCATTCATCACTCAGTCAATCTCATCGCTCAGTTAATTCATTATCACTCAGTCAATCTCATTGTTCAATTAATTCATTAATCATCCAGTCTATCTCACGGTTCAGTTGTTGATCTTGTGAGTCAAATTTTCAACCTTGTTAACTTGTTCAAGGTAATCATTTCAGGAATTTCATCAGATAGTCTTGTCACCTCACTTGATCTTTCATGCGATCTTATCGTATTCCGGCGTCATGTCGACGATCGTTTTATTGCATTATTAATGCATTCATTGTGTTAGAGCGTGTATGCTCATTGTTATCATTCCGTCTCATAATCATAATGAAATCTTCATACGAGATCTGTAATTATCATGTGGCTTTCCTGCTCGAGTATGGATAGAGCTGTCCGAGGATGCATGGGGAAAGGGCGCGGTACGGACCAGAACCCAGGATCTCATATGAACGCCCGCGCGGATGTGAGGGTTAGCATGTGTTCATCTGATACATATGCTACTCATTAACTGTCAGATAATCATTCACCGTCAGGGAGTCGTACCCGAGAAGCAGCTCACTCAGAAGGTGTTCGGGTTGACCCATTCATATTTATGCAGGGCATGATGGCCCAGATGACTCATATGACGCGGATAGTGGAGACCATGCAGACCTCGATGGTTCGTGGTCCACCGCAACAAGGATTCCAGGTTCCGTTTCATGGACAGACTGGAGTAGTGAATCAGATTGTTGGCGATATCTCTCGTCAGAGGCCGCCTACTTTTGAGGGTTCGTCGGAACCAGCTGATATTGTTCATTGGCTTGAGCATTTTTATAAACTCTTCGACATGGTTCAGTGTCCGGAGTAAAGTGGCAGTAGTGGCTTATTACTTGATTAAGGGTGCTTATTCATGGTGGCTTTCTGTGAAACCCACCGATCGCGATTGTGGTTGGAGTGAGTTCAAGACCCTCATGTTAAAGAGGTATTATCCGGCTCCACTTCGTGAAGCCAAGTTGTCAGAGGTTTTGAACCCCGAATCTGTCGCGGACGAGGGTGTTATTGTCATTGCCGATAAGTTTCAGGGACTACTTCAGTTTGCTTCGTCAGTTATCCGTACTGAGGCGGATAAGATCAAATATTTTAGCAAGAGGTTAAATCCACAGTTGAGGATGCAGTTGTTCAATCACAACTGTAGTTCACTTAGTGAATTCATCGGTAAGGCTCCTGGAGCAGAGCTTTTGATCAAGGAGCTTACTTAGAAGCATCCTTCAGTTTCTTCGGGTGAGAGGACTAGAATGCCGGCTCGTTCAGAGGGACATCGGGCTCCGACGTCCAAGGGGTCATTTTCTAGTCGTATTCGTGCTGGGATAGCATCTTCCTCTCAGGCGACGAGTTCGACTGTTTTTTGCTTTAACTGTGATTCAGCAGGTCACGTTAGTACCCGGTGTACGGTGCCAGCTATTGTTTGTTTTCTGTGTGGGAGGCAGGGACACCGGCATAAATACTGCAGGAGTTCTAGTACCGGTAAATCTCAAAAGAGCTCAAGGGCCTCGAGAGACTTCGTTACTCCATCCCGTGCATCATCCAAGGGACCCTGTCAGGCCTCGAGGGCCAGAGGTAAGGACATTCATCACTGGTTTGAACAAGTTAATTCTTGTTCGTTAATAGTTTAATCATTCATTTCGTTGTCATTCATTCATTCATATAATTTATTCATCATACATCAATCATGTTGAGACTTGTCATCATGAAACTAATCATTCAATTCACGAGGAACAACGGTTCCAATAATTTCACTTGAACTATCACTCATGACGTTATTAATTCACCTTGGTGAGTCATTCTTAATCCTTGTCGGATTTATAGTCGGTTATCATTCATCATTCATTTTAGTCACTTTCATTCTTATGACCTTATGAGGTCATATTTAGCGGTGAGTTCATCTTCGGATATACCTTAAATCGTTGAGATAGAGGAGATCGATGATATGGAAGGATATCGATGTTGGGTACATTTGAGATGTGACCTTGTTTTTGGATGACTGTGTAAATCTATCCGTAATAATGTACCGTGACTATGGATCATTTATTGTTGATCTATTTTATTATGATCATATTCGAGAATCTTGAGATTTGGGTCATTTGTTGAGAATTCGACCCTTTGGGGTTGTACTCAAGATTTCGTGATAATTTGGGAAATCGTTCACTGCGATTCGAGACGTCAAGTCTTGGGGACTTGGGCGTGCGATTGATTTGGTCTCGAGGACTATTTGGGCATTATTGTTTTCAAATCATGATGGATAGTTCATATCCCGAGTTGTTTAACCTTAGTTTCGAGGACGAAACTCTTTTTAAGGGGGGGAGTATGTAATACCCGGTTATGAATTCATTTATCATCACTCAGTAACTGTCACTCAGAATTTTTTTCACTCAGTAATACCCATTCATCATTCATGTTCATTCAGTCGTGACCATTGTTCGGCGTACTTTGAAATCGCATATCAGTTGCTATTCGTCATTCATCACTGTTTGAGATCGAGCCGAGATTATTGTCATCATCATAATCATGTTTTAATTTTCAGTTTGTGAGGTAGCGCACGCTGCACATTCTGGTTAGCGCGCACTAATAGGGTGCAGGTAACGCACGCTATGATTCAGTATTAGCGCACGCTAGCGCAAGTGAGGCAGACAGTCCAAAAGGTACTGGGCTGATTTGGGAAATTCGTAGCGCACGCTACGAGTGGCAAGTAGCGTACGCTAACTGTGCTGGTAACGCATGCTAAGTCACATTAGTAGCGCACGCTAACGCGTGCAAGGCAGAGGACAGTAGGTTCTGCACTTCAGTTTTTGAGTATCAGACATCAGTTAGCGCACGCTAACAATTTGGGATAATGCACGCTATCGGTAAGGTGTTAGCGCACGCTACCAAGTCGTAGCGCACGCTAACGAGGCATTTCAGAGCTCACTGGACTGCCCAGTAAACCGCTAGCGCACGCCAAATATCATGTCATAGCGTGCGCTAAGCTGGGGCAGTATAAATAAGACAGTTCAGTCCAACCTTCGTCATTTTTCATTTCTCAACCATTTCGGACGAGCTTGTGCGATTCGGAAAGGTCTTTTTGAGATGCAATCATCTAGCATCATCTTCAAGATCCTAAGTTGGATTAATCACCATCTAATCAGTTTCATCACTCCAAATCAAGGTAATCTTTCATCTAATCTTGAATTTCGGGATTTGAAGGTTTTATCCCCGATCTCTTCGAGTTAGCTTGCTTTCATGTTGGATTATGTTAGATATGGATTATCTATCTTGGATACATGTATTCTTACGGATTCTTTGATGTAAATTTCGGAAATTATGAATCATTGAGGAATTTTTCAAGAACACCTTGGTGTTGACTTTGGAATTTGGGGGTTTTCGACTAGAAGTGGTTGTAATCCCAATTTAAGTATTCCTGTTGGATTATTGATAATATTCATGAGGTTTTGTTGGATTGAATCATTCATTGGAAGTTGGTTCCGGATGTAATTGAGTTTTGGTTGTAAACAATTGGAGATTGTTTACAATGCGTCTGTTTAAATGCCCCAATGAGTTTCGGGTATTGTTGTATCGACTTTTGAGTTGGTTGTGATCATGCTTGATTCGTGTATTAAGAGATTTGTTGGTATTTGTGTTGTTCAAGGTTGTTCGAGCGGCCGATAATTTCATTAAGGACGTTGATCGTGCAAGTACCTTCTCGCCTTCGGTTTGAGGCAAGTTTTATACTTGTACTAGTCAATGAGATTAATGTCATCATATATGTGTATGAATGTGTTGTATCACTCAGAGACTTAGTCTCTTCATGAATTCATTGATATTTAAGAGATCGTTTGATACGATACCTTTCGGCAACTATGCCAAATATTTATTATTGTCCGTTAATGGCCGATTCAAGGCATTGTGATACTCGTTATTAATGTCATTGTCGATAGCCGGTTCGCGGTATCGATGTATCGATTGTTGCTAATATTGATGTCAATCTAAGACATCGTTCAGATCATTGTTATCATGGTTCTAAAAGACGCTAGGCGCTAGGCGTTCGGATTGCTAACGCCTAGCGCCCAAGGGATTAATCGGGGATTAATCGGGCTAGGCGGATTTGAATTTTGTTAATATTTTTTTAATATTTTTTTTAAATATATAATATTTAAAATTACTAAATTATGTAAAAATAACATGAATTTTTGAGATGTCATACTTTGACAATATATATGTATTAAAAAATGAACCGACTAGTCATCATGTTATAAAGATGGATCAATCTAACATTCATTCATATGTCATAAATTTTCCAATCAAGAAGTAAAATGCACAGATGAAAATCCAACGACACTGACCCAATAAGGAGTTAAATTACAACCACAAATTCTTCTTCAAACAAAATAACATTCAATAGCTCTTCAAACAAAATAACATTCGACAAAATACAATTCAATAGTACTTTTTTTTTAGCAGCAATTCTGCATTATATCGTTCACAAAATTGAAACAAAACATTTTGAAGTAGTCCAAACTAAAACAAAAACACAACGTCTAGTGCCAGAAGACAATCAACCATAACATTACAAAGAGTAAAAAAATACATATAAATAAAATAAGTTCTGAGTGCAGCTTTCCAGTGCATCATCAACTCCTTCTATCAGCAAAGGAACCATCTCCATCTTGTCCAAGACCACCTTCAGCAGCACCTGGCACATTATTCTATCAGCAAAGGAACCATCAAACTAATTCAACAATTACTTGAAAATTACAATCACACATACACATTATATCTCAAATTCTTCTTCCCCATATTGCTCTAATACTTCATCCGTATCAGATTCAAATTCATAATCCACCTCGTCATCCTCTTCCTCATCCGATACAAAATCATCCTCATGTAGTTCTCTAATTTCTTGAATTCTACAACTTCTCCTATGCTCTAAGCCACAATCTTCTGCAGATTCACTAGTTAGATCCGAATCATCATCATCACCACCTTCAACAATCCATCCTTGTGCCATGGTAGCTTCACTAGCAAGTAAAACATCTACATTCTTATCTTTATCTCTTCTTTTCTTGTTCATAATCCTAGCATTAAATTGGACGTAAACTAAATTGTTCAACCATGTTGTATCAAGTCTGTTCCTTTTCTTTGTATGGATCTACATCAAGGGAAAAATAAATATCAATACGAATACTCCTTCATGCTCTGAGTTTGTAATATATATTGAAATTCAAAATGAATTGAATGAACTGTATTAGTTCTTAGTACTTACCCCTTCAAAACTGCTCCGATTTCTCTCACAACCGGACGAACTTGTAGTCAATGAAAGTATCCTTTTAGCCATTTTTTGCAAGTTTGGCACACCATTTCCATAAACATTCCACCATGCAACTATATAAAATTACCACAATAAAACAGAAAATCAAAAACCACAATCATGTACAGAAAACCACAATCTGTTTTCACAACATATATCAGAAATTGAAATTCAGAACTGTACAGCAAACAGAAACTCAAAAACAGAAAATAGAAAATCAGAAATTCAGAACTGTACACAATGACCTGGATAGAAATGTACAGAAAACAGAAAATCAAAAACAGAAAACAGAAAACAGAAACCACAATCAGAAAACAGAAATGTACAGAAAATAGAAAATCAAAAACTCAGAATAGATCACTGCACTAACCTGGATCATAATACTCGTTATCCTGCTTGCATCCTTCTCGCGCTATAGTTTTTCCAAACATGCCTTCTCTCTTGTAAAACTTATGCAATTCAACATTAATTATCAAACTTTGAGTTGGAATGTCATCCGGAAATATCTTCTCCACGCAAGTTACAAACCCATCCATGACCACTTCATCATTTATGATGGTTGGGTTGTCAAATGAAAAGTAAGGGTTTAAGAGGTAGGCAGCTAGATGCAATGGGCTATCAAGTCGATTACGAGCTTTCCCTTCAATAATGTCAAGGATTGGACGATAATTCACATCTTCATTGTTGTACACCTTTTTAATCTCCTCTTTGGATCTAAGTAATTCTCCATACACGAAGCTCATTGTCGGCTTCCTATCTCCATCAACAATGCGAAGCACCTTCACTAACGGGGCAAATACCTTCAAACAAAGACTTACGCCTCTCCAAAATGAGGCACTATGTGCAATAGCCACTGCCCCCTTCCCTTTTACACTCTTTGCATGTTTCGTTTCGTTCCACTCATCACTAGTCATCATAGTTAGCAAATCTTTCTTCTTCTCCATCAAACTTTGCAAAGTGAGAAAAGCACTTGAAAATCTTGTAACTCCCGGTCTCACTATATCTCTTTTCTTTGTGAATTTTCTTAACAAAGCCAATGTCTTGTGATGTGCATAAATGTAGATGGTAAAGCTCTTTGCCTTATCAATCACTCCTTTAAACTTAGGTAGGTTTCCAATTCCTTGAAGCATAAGATTTAAAGTGTGAGTTGCACATGATGTCCAAAATATATTTGGTCTCTTCACCTTCAACAAGTCTACCGCCGCCATATTATTTGAAGCATTATCTGTCACGACTTGAACTACATTTTCTTGCCCAATTTCTTCAATGCATTTGTCCACATATTCAAAAATATATGCCCCGGTATGTGAATCATTCGATGCTTCTTTTGAAGAAAGAAATGTTGTACCTTCCTTGCAATTGACACATAAGTTCATGATACTTCTTCTCTTTCGGTCACTCCAGGCATCGGTCATAATAGAGCAACCATTCAAAGTCCACTCTTCTTCTTGCTTCGTCAACAAACTTTTGGTCCTCTCAACCTCTTCCTTCAACAATGGCTCCCTCAATTGATATTGGCTTGGAGGCCGGTAACCCGGGCTAAATAATCCAACTGCTTCTACAAATCTTTTGAAGCTATCATTATCAATAGCATGAAAAGGAATACCGGCTTCATACACCCATCTTACCAAATATTGATGCACATGATGAGTTCTTTCTTTAAAAAGTGCATCATTAATATTTTGTTGTCTCATCTTTTGCCTTCCATTCAATGTAGACTCCGGATCAATAGCGGACACAAAAGGATCTATGGGCCCGAGTAGGTGCGGCTTTTCCCTTGTCCCCTGAATCATTTCATTTTCTTCATCATCATAAACACCGACTTCTTCCCTCACTTCATTTTCATGTCTAGACTTTTGCTTCTTCCTCTCTCTTGCCTCTTCAATAGCTTTCTTGCATTTGAGTTTATCTTCTTCGCTAGATTTTCTACATGCTATGACATTACCCTTGATTCCGGCAATATGCTGCTTCATTCGATTAATTCCCCCGCTAATGATCTTGGCGCACAACTTGCACCTCAATTTATCTTTGAGGGAAGCATGTGTCAATTCCCCGTAGTCCCATCCTATATCATTCGAATCTCGCTTCAAACTAGATACCTCCGAGGATGTTGAATTTGATGCGGCAGAATAACTAGCCATCAGATGAACGAATCCCGAACCTGAAAAAATAAGCATAACTTTCTGACCATATATTTCAAGAATGATATAGATATTATCGTATTATTATCAATATCAGTTATATATGCTGGAGCCTGGAGGGAATATGTATATCAGTTATCAAATAATCAAAGTGTTTAACTTTTGTCTTTCAAGTATAGTGATTGGTGGGTCATCTTCATTGGTCTTTTACGATTAGTTTCAACTGAACTGATAAGTGAATGTATTTTTCCCATTGTTATTTTTTTTATGGGGAGATAGTGATGTAAAACTCTAAATACAAGAAGAGACGCAACATATAAAAAAGAAGACAACAACAGTGAGCAACATACTGAAGGAAATAACTAACAACAACATACTGAAGCAACATACCAAGGTCCGCGTAGCGTAGGTCACAGCGAGGCTATGAAAGAAGACCGGAGCCGGAGAGGCGATGAAAGATGTCTGGATACGTCGGCAGAAATCAAATAGATTTCAGGCACAGAAGTAGACGGTCACAGCGAGGCGACACGAAAAGTGACGGAATTCAAAGAAATTTGAGGTAAAGACCGTGGAGATCGCAGGAGGTGAAGACCGTGGAGATCACAGGAGGTAAAGACCGTGTTTTCTTGTTTTAGGGTTTTTACAATTTGGGGGAGGTGAAGACCGTGGAGATCGCAGGAGTCGGGACAATGTTTTTAATTTAAATTTGTTTATCAAAAAAAAGAAACTTAAAACGTTTTATTCCGCCCAGCGTTTAATGAACGCCCAGCGCATAGTGTCCGCCCAGCCCGCCTAGGCGGCCGATTAGTTGCTCGTCCGCCCAATACAAACGATTATGGTGTAATCGCGATGGCGGTGCCCCGCCTAGCGCCTAGGCGGCCGCCTAGCCCGATTTTTAGAACATTGATTGTTATTCCTATTGGGGTTGTCATTAAAACTGTATTGGCCGATTAAAGGCATTGGCATATTCATTCTCATCTTCATCGCCGGTCACCGATTAAAGGTGCCGAGGCATCCTTCGTATCATTGTCATCGATCGGCCGTTCTCAGGCAAATCGAAATGTCCAATCATTCACCATATCATTGTTATCGATTGACCGTTCTAAGGCAATCGAGGTATTCAATCATTCATCGTATCATTCGTATCGATTGGCCATGCTAAGCCAATCGAAGCGCTCAATCATTCATGGAATCATCCGCTGCATCATTGTTATCGGTTGACCATCCTAAGGCAATCGAGGTGTTGAATTGGGACTGTCGAGGACGGTGCCTATCCGTGTGTTACCATTATCGTGTTGGCCGACTCAAGGCAGCATACTATCATTCATTGTGATACGGCTTCGTGCCGTGGCTTCGGCCCTAATTGTGATACGGCTTTGTGTCGTGGCTTTGGCCCTAATTGTGATACGGCTTCGTGCCGTGGCTTCGGCCCTAATGGTGATACGGCTTCGTGCCGTGGCTTCGGCCCTAATGGTGATACGGCCGTCGTGGCCGGCCCTGTCAATAACATTGCGGGTCGTTTTGGCTTCATGTGATTGTGATAATTTGGCGACTTGGTCCGAGTGGCTTTCAAGCCTTTATTATTGTCCTGGTAATTTCATTGGAGCCTTCAGGCATTGTGATTCATAATTAATTCAGTCCTGGTTTGGTTCATGTCGTGTAATTCATTGTGGTATTATGTGATTATGATTCGCCGTTGGGCACTTATGTTCTAACCTGTCGAACAGGTATTAATAGTATGTCGTGGGCATAGTATTTCGCGAATGCTCGGTTCTTACCTTGGTTTGTGAGCATCTCGTATTATTATTATCATTGTACCGTTTCATTACGCCTTTGGATACATATCATGTTATACATGTATTTGATGTTCATTATCACGGATGGTGACCCGTGGCGGAACATGTTTTCATGTTTTAGGTGCTTGCGAGGAGAGAGTTGAGACACAGGGGCATGATGATGGCGACGAGGCATTCGAGCGATATTAGTCCGACTTGTTCATTGTCAGTCAGTCAGTTGGAGTGTACTCCAGCCTTGTCAGTTGTTGTCGTGTTGTATTACCCGAACAGATGTTCGTGGATGTTGTTGTATTTCATTTTTGGCCATGTCGGCCACCTTTGTCGTTGAAATTCCTTATCGGAATATTGTGTCGGATGTCATGGTAGGGACTATGATTTTCCCTTATTGTGTAATTTAATGTATTTTAATCATGTTCGCGTGGTGGATCTCCTGGCGTGGGGTCCACGGCACTGTAATAACCCAATAGAATTTTGGGGTGTTACAGATGAAGGATCAAAGGGGTCTATTTATACACCTAAAGTCATCTAATAGCTCTAAAATTCCAGCATTATTACAATAGATCGGATCAATGCCAGCCATCCCCTCAATAATACACAAAAAGTATAAAAAATTAGACAAATCATAACAATCTGTCAAGAGTTACGGCCGTAACATTAAGGAGTTACGGCCGTAACTTAGATGACTTACGGCCGTAACATGCAGAATTACGGCCGTAACTAACCGTCAATTTGTTCACTGGTTGATTTGAGAGTTACGTTTTCAGCCCAGAATTTCTCAGACTTTGCGTTTTTGCCCCAAATCTTCTTCGGATGATAACTTTTGATATATAACTCTGATTTTGAATCCGGAAAGACTGCCGAATTCGTCTCGGAAAGACATACAACATGAATATATCAAAATTCAACAAAGAGAATATTTAATAAACATGTTATTTCTTGAGTAAATTAATTATTTCACATATACATGTTAGGAATGATTATTCAATAACAGTCACATATGAAAATGTCAATCAATATATAATCCTTATGATACAGCAAGGAAAAGCCTCATCTCACCTCAGGTTCAGCTGCGTATTGAAGTGAAAAGATCAGCTTCTATCGCTAGATGGATATGCTAAAGCCCTGAATTAATTAACCGCCGATCCCACTTATTTCGTGCCTAACTGCCATCAATCAAGTACCATACTTCTTTTTTTAAAACATTCTTTCACATATACATGTTAGGAATGATTATTCAATAACAGTCACATATGAAAATGTCAATCAATATATGATCCTTATGATACAGCAAGGAAAAGCCTCATCTCACCTCAGGTTCAGCTGCGTATTGAAGTGAAAAGATCAGCTTCTATCGCTAGATGGATATGCTAAAGCCCTGAATTAATTAACCATGTTGCACTTAACATTACCTTCATGAATGTCACAGAATGTTGTAATACAATTTAAAATCATCTATGACTTATCCTTCCACAACTAGTTACCATAATGCGATATTTATGCATATATACTGATATACTATGTTTAAACTTTATATCCTTCTCCTATACTTATACAAGACAACTTATTCTGAAAATATGTACATATATAATAATTTATGTAACATATTCTACAACAACAAAATTGTTCAAGAGAATTTATCAAGACCTTTAAATAATAGAATTTGTTTAGCTTATAATCGCTTGATTATAAGTTGGATTTGTATCAAATTTTGATATAACATTCCTAACATACTTAAGAACAAATGTATGGGAACACCAGCCCCTGAACTACCCAAAATATACACAATCCATAGATGTTTCTAAAGGTGGTAGAATTGAGTTCTTTGTTGTCTAGTGATGACCTAGGCTCTATAAATCCATACTAAACATAAGGTTAAGCCATGGATGAATTCGTAACATTATCATGAAATGTCTAAGGTCATGAAAAAACTCTCCTTTCCTCGAAATAATCAAGAAAGATTGCAAGAACATGAAGAAAACAAAGGAAACTCACATTGATTGTCAAAGGATATGAAGTGTTGGTGTTTTGATGATTTTTCCTTGAAAATTTGGTGATTTTTCGAGGAGAGATGCTTCAATGTCGAGTTCAGAGTATTAATGATGGTTTATGGTCAGTTTTCCTCTCTTATACAAGGGAGAGAGGCAGTTTTGAGGGTGAAATACCAAAGATACCCTCAAATCGCTTCAAGAAATCATATTTGAAAGACTGGATTGGTTCAAGTAGTTATAGACCGGCTCTTGCTTGGTTTGAACCAGTTATTAATAGCTATTGACCATATTTATGGTACGAATGGCCAGTCTAGTGGTTTGTAGAAGTTTAAGGTGTGTTTATATTGTTTAAAATTGGTTATTTATGCACAAAGTGTTTGTTAGGCGTATTTTTATACGCTTATCTATCATTATTTGGTAGTGTTTTGGTGAGTGAAATCATCTAAATGAGCTTTTAATGCCTTAATTTTGTATGATTGACAGGAATTTGAAGTCCGGAAGCTAAAACGAGGCAAAACGGGCGAAAACGGCAAAACTGGACGATGAGCCGCGGCAAAAGGAAGCTGAGCCGCGGCACAGGAAGACACCAGCCGAAGGGCAGAATAATCTGTACTCTGTGCCGCGGCACAGCCCAGGTGAGCCGCGGCACAGAAGAATTTATTTACGCCCAGGTATTCAGCTTTTGGCGATGTGCCGCGGCACAAGTTCAGTGAGCCGCGGCACACTTGGCGGGTTTTGTAGGTCTGCGCGGATTTTGGGCCGTTTCGATGCCAGTTTTCGACCGACTAATACGGACGCGAATTACTGATGTGCTGAGCTATAAATAGGGTTTAAGACCCTAATCAAATCATCTTGGAATCATTGCATCTAATACCTTGGAGGGTTTAAGCGTGGAGACGGCAGAATAGGAGGAAAGCAGAAGAATTCAAGGGCAGAAGGCGGATGCTGAAGAACGGAGGAATCCGAACTTCATCTGCGTTTGAATTTTATGATTTCGTTTATTTATTCTGTATTTTCAGTTTTTAGTATGTCAGGCTAAAGCCCTAATCTAGGGTTTTGATGAAACATTTGTTTTGACGAATTGATTGAGATTATCCAATTTATTACCTTTTTATTGAGTTTTCCCAATTATGTTTAATGCTTGCAATTATCTGGCCAATAGTTGTATTGATTTAATCATTCACTTCGAATCGGGAGAGGAGATTTGGTGAGGAACTATTGGTGAGGACCGTTTATTACGTGAGATAGGAATATACTCATAGGAACTACGTGGCCTTTAGGAGATTTCATGCTTTTTGCCTATCGACGAGATAATTCACCTAGGGATAGAGTGCGTTAGTCGCCGTTAGATAAATCTATTGACCTCGGGAGAGGCGGTAGAATATATTAGCAATCTCCGCCTTGATGGCGGGAAAATTATTTATTACGGATAATCGAGAGTAAATTCGGATAAACTAAGGTGGATTCAGAACCCTAGACGTATTCATCATTTGATTTCTTTTATCCAAGATATTGTTTTCTACTGCTTAGACTTTTAGTACTTCTTTTAGTTATTAATCGCAAAACCCAATTTCGATTGTTCAGATAAAATTGGAATACGATAAAATCGGTAGTTAGAGATTCAATCCCCGTGGGAACGATACTCTACTTATCACTTTATTACTTGTAAACGATGACGTGCACTTGCGTGTAGGAAATATCGCAACAAGTTTTTGGCGCCGTTGCCGGGGATTGAAATTTTTCTAATATCGATTTAAGTATTTCCAGTCTTAATTTGAACGTTTTATTTTTATTTTTGGGTATTTAATTTCGTTTATTTGTTTTTCCTTTCAGGACCTTTCGTGCAGTGCATGAGAAGACTCGGTAACGAAGGCCTACTACCTTTGGACACCGAGCTCGAGCGCACTCTAAGAAGGAACAAAAAGGAGAAAAGAGAGTTGCAGACGACGGTCATCATGGCCGAAAATATCGAAATCCAAGGAGGAGACAACCAAGTGCGGCAAGTTCAACCGGAACTAGCTCTTCGAGATTATGCCATGCCGCAGGTCAACGCTAATTTTTCGGGAATTCGGCGTCCCACTATCCAAGCAAATAATTTTGAGATCAAGCCCGCCATTATTCAGATGGTGCAGGCGAGCCCATTCTGTGGACTACCGAAGGACGACCCGAATGCCCATATTGCTTTGTTCCTTGAGATATGCGACACATTTAAAACTAATGGTGTCACCGACGATGCCATCCGATTGAGGCTTTTCCCTTTCTCTTTGAGGGATAAAGCAAAGTTTTGGTTAAATTCCTTACCGCCGGGGTCAATTACAACATGGGAGAGGTTAGCGCAAGCCTTCCTTGCCAAATTTTTTCCACCAGCGAAGACGGCGAGGTTGAGAAACGAGATAACCACTTTTGCCCAGTATGATATGGAAACGCTCCACGAGGCGTGGGAGCGATATAAAGAATTGCTACGAAGATGCCCTCATCACGGCATTCCGGATTGGCTTCAGCTTCATACGTTTTATGGTGGTTTGAGTGCTTCTACACGCACCTTAGTGGATGCGGCCTCTGGTGGGACATTCATGGGAAAATCTATGGCCGAGGCTCACATGCTTTTGGAAGATATGGCCGAAAACGCATACCAATGGCCAGCAGAAAGATTGACACCGAAAAGAGTAATGGAAGTTTCAAGCAATGATCCGATTTCCACCTTGTCAGCTCAAGTCGCCGCTTTGACACAACAGCTCCAGACATTTTCGCACGCACCAGCCCCCGTTACCATAGAGACATGCAATTGGTGTAACGGATCACACCCGAGTGCGGAATGTCAATTTGGAAATCCGTTCGAGCAAAATCAGATGGAGCAGGCTCAATTCGTAGGAAATGGGAATCGACCGAATAACCCGTACTCCAATACTTATAATCCGGGGTGGCGCAATCATCCCAACTTTTCATGGAGAAACGGACAGAACGCACACCAGCCCCCTTTCGCCCAGAATCAACAGCAGCCCCCTTCCGCTCCCAAAGTGTCTCTCGAGGAAGCACTTGCAAAATTGGCGGCAAATACGAGTCAATTTATGACTCGTACGGAAGCTACATTACAAAATCATTCTGCTTCCATTCGGAATTTGGAGGTCCAGCTGGGCCAAATTGCTAATGTGTTGACAGCTCGTCCGGAGGGAGCATTGCCGAGTACCACAGAGACAAATCCTAGAGAGAGTCTAAACGCAATTAGCTTGAGAAGCGGGAGAGAGTTGCTGGATCAGCCCGAGCGGGGTAAAGAGAAGAAGGTGATTGAGGAAGAGATGGATTTAAAGCCAGAGGAGTCGAAGGATTTGAAGCCGGATAACTTGAAGACATGTGTCCCCCCCGTTCCGTTTACACAGAGACTACAAAGAACGGGCGGACAAACAATTTTCTAAATTCCTTGATGTGTTCAAAAAGCTTCACATAAATATTCCGTTCGCCGACGCATTGGAGCAGATGCCGAGTTATGTCAAGTTCATGAAAGAGATATTATCGAAGAAGAAAAAGCTTGAGGAGTTCGAAACGGTCACCTTGACAGAGGAGTGCAGTGCTATTCTCCAAAAGAAGCTCCCACCTAAATTGAAAGATCCGGGAAGTTTCAACATACCGTGCACCATGGGGAATCTTTCGTTTAATAAGGCACTATGCGATCTTGGTGCTAGTATCAACCTCATGCCTCTGTCGATTTTCAAAAAGCTGAATATTGGTGAAGCCAAGCCAACCACTGTCTCATTACAATTAGCGGATCGATCGATAAAGTATCCGAGGGGAGTAATCGAGGATGTATTAGTTAAGGTTGACAAGTTCATCTTTCCTGCCGATTTCATCGTACTAGACATGGAGGAAGATGAAAATATTCCGATCATCTTGGGACGACCATTTCTAGCGACGGGACGAACCCTTATAGACGTGGAAAAGGGGGAGTTAACTCTAAGGGTCCAAGACGAGCAAGTTACTTTTCGAGTATTCAAATCGTTCCCATGTCCCGGAAGTGCTGATAAAGGATCACAAATTGAAGATGTGGATATTGTTGAAAGAGGAAAGCACCGAAAACATCGTCGGTGGGAAAATGCAGATTTTGTGGTAAAAGGCCCGAGTTTTAAGGAGAATGTGGAACGAGTGGCGTTCCTCGAGCATGAGGAAAAATCTGCTGCAGTCGTGAGTTCGTTGGTGAAGGAGGAGAGTGAGCCGAAATCCAAGCGAAAAATTAGTCATGGAGAAATCGGGTGTTTCGGGAAGTTATTCAAGTTGAAACCTCTTCGCAAACAACATTTGATGACCGAACCGAGAGTCGAACCGCTGATGACCAATGGTCATAATTTTAACCAAAATATAAACGGTTCGATGAACGGGGCGGAAACCAAATGGATTTTGCGAAAAGCGAACTAACGTTGTCTAATAGGTCCGGCTGAAGACTATAAACTTAGCGCTTCTCGGGAGGCAACCCGAGTTCGTAGTTGTAGATTCTTTGTTGTTTGCTTGCATTTTTAGAGTCTCTTTTTGTCTTCTTTCTTCTTTGATCCATCCTTCCCTCTCGTCTTAATGTTTTCGTGAAATATTTCTGTGCAGGAATCAGCAAAGGGGAGAAATTCAATGATGGGCAGCGGCACAGTCCAGGTGAGCCGCGGCACACACCAGCTGATGAAAAATGGCCGATCAAACTGTACCCTGTGCCGCGGCATGATCTTACTAAGCCGCGGCACATTAAAGCTGAGCCGCGGCACACTAAATGGCCAAGTAATGCCTAGGGAGCCTGTACTTTGTGCCGAGGCACACTATACCTGAGCCGCGACACACTAACATACTGAGCCGCGGCACCCGGAAACTGAGCCGCGGCGCTCGACGACATAACAAAACATCCCATCCCGACTGTACTTTGGGCCGCGACTCACTTTTATTGTGCCGCGGCCCCCGTCGCAAAATAAGAACAGCCAGGTAAGGCTCATTCAGTCGATCGGCCTTCAAAGGATAATTCTTCCCTCCCTTCCTTCCTTCCTGCACACGATGAGGTTAGTTGGTCCATTCTATTAGTCTCCTTCTCAAACTCTCCAGGTAAATTTTGATTTCTAAATCATAAGTGATTATTGATGTGAAAAGATTTGGAGTTTTATATTGCTAGTTGTTCTTCATTGTTGTTTCTAAAATGGAGTTGGAATATGGGGAATTTGTTATTGTGATGAAATTGATGTTTATGAACGAATTGTTGATGATGGTGTTTGTAATTCAGGGCTATAATCTGTGTTATTATTTGTGGGATTTGGAATTAACCATCAAAATTGTTGTTCTTCATTTTAACTTGTGCACACAAGGTGTTTGATAAATTGCAGCAATGGAAAATTGGTAAGCTAGGCATTTTCAAAATTATATGCAATGAATCGTGTTGTCGAATTACATTATCCCCGACCCCTACATCATGTTCAACTTGAGAGCTCGTACTTACCGTCCTTTTTGATAATGCAAGCTCATTCATTCACACTCCGCATGATGTAGTCAAGAAGCGTGCAAGCTCACCGGACGATGCCGGAACCAGCTCCTGAGCAGACTGGAGGGGAGTACTTGACCTTTTACTTTTATTGCATATCATTTTTGTCCATTGAGGTCAATGTACGTCCTAAGTTTGAGGGGGATTTACATTCAGTCTACATTCATTGCTGTACCTTATTTTCTTGCTGTACACTATTTCGTTGCACTTTTCATTTCTATGCGTAAAAATTTTTTTTTAGATAGCCTTGCTTGTCTTAGTTTTTCTTTATTCGTGAATTTTCGTGCTTCTATTTGTGTGATACTGATATTACGACACTGTTTTTCTCTTTGAAGAAACGGGCGAGTTTTAGTCGAGCTGTAGTCAGTTATTTCTGTTCTGCCTAGTATTCAATTAGGTCCGAAATTTTTCGTGATTGTAGAGGTCTTGGCAGATAAGAGACGATACATACTTGTTTTTAAATCCCCATCAATACGTTTGGCTACATTTTCCGTAGTGAGTCGTACTGTTTCTTTAGTCGTGTTGGCATTTAGTTTGAGTTTTGAGTCGGTCAGTTTTTCCCTAAAGTCGAGATAATGTGTTCTATGACGGGAAGTCTAGTAACCGGGGGTATTCACGTGACCCGTTGTTTACTCTCGCGTAAAACGACGACCCCGATTAGACTAGTGATTTAGTTTTTTCACATGTGCCAATGATAGGGAGCCTAGTAACCGGGGGTATTCGCGTGACCCGCTGTTTACTCTCGCGTAAAACGGCAACCTTGATTCGGACATGCGGAAATTTTGTATTCGAGTTGTTTCTCCGCTGTAGACGGGAACTTAGTAACTAGAAGCATCCATGTGCCCCATGAGTGTCTTTTACGTCAAACGGTTTTCCAATACATGAGAATGGAGTTTCCACCCTAGGATTATCCCGATGAAACATCCCGAGATCCTAACCTAGTGGTCAACTCGAATCGAATTATTGAGCATATATATAAGGGGATACTGTCCGAGGTTTAATTGTTATGAAACTCGTAAAAATTGTGCCTTTAGACTGTGGAACGGGACGAACTAGCTTGGTTGTGTAGCCTTTCATATTGGCGGTCGATTTGACTCATGTTTTGTTAATCTTTGAGCTGAGTTTTCTTCATGAACGAATGATTAGGACTGAATTTGATTACTTTGCGGAATCATTATTCTGAGTGCAGCTCGCTTTTACGACACTCATATTATTTAGAGAGAATCACAGGATAGTATTGATTAGGTTGAACACTATGAGTTGCACGATGATTCACGACATTCTTTTATTGAATTTAATTCTTTTTTGCTTGAGGACAAGCAAAGGCTTAAGTTTGGGGGTATTTGTTAGGCGTATTTTTATACGCTTATCTATCATTATTTGGTAGTGTTTTGGTGAGTGAAATCATCTAAATGAGCTTTTAATGCCTTAATTTTGTATGATTGACAGGAATTTGAAGTCCGGAAGCTAAAACGAGGCAAAGCGGTAGCAGCAAATCGGACGATGAGCCGCAAAGGAAGCCGAGCGCGGCACAGGAAGACACCACCGAAGGGCGAATAATCCACTCGTGTCGCGGCACGGCCCTGTGAGCGCGGCACGAGAAGAATTTATTTACGCCTGTATTGACTTTTGGCGATGTGCCGCGGCACAAGTTGATGAGCCGCGGCACACTTGGCGGGTTTTGTAGGTCTGCGCGGATTTTGGGCCGTTTCGATGCCAGTTTTCGACCGACTAATACGGACGCGAATTACTGATGTGCTGAGCTATAAATAGGGTTTAAGACCCTAATCAAATCATCTTGGAATCATTGCATCTAATACCTTGGAGGGTTTAAGCGTGGAGACGGCAGAAGAGGAGGAGCGTAAGAATTCAAGAGGCGAAGGCGGAAGTCAAGAACGGAGGAATCGAACTTCATCTGCGTTTGAATTTTATGCTTTCGTTTATTTATTCTGTATTTTCAGTTTTTAGTATGTCAGGCTAAAGCCCTAATCTAGGGTTTTGATGAAACCTTTGTTTTGACGAATTGATTGAGATTATCCAATTTATTACCTTTTTATTGAGTTTTCCCAATTATGTTTAATGCTTACAATTATCTGGCCAATAGTTGTATTGATTTAATCATTCACTTCGAATCGGGAGAGGAGATTTGGTGAGGAACTATTGGTGAGGACCGTTTTATTCTGTGAGATAGGAATATACTCATAGGAACTACGTGGCCTTTAGGAGATTTCATGCTTTTTGCCTATCGACGAGATAATTCACCTAGGGATAGAGTGCGTTAGTCGCCGTTAGATAAATCTATTGACCTCGGGAGAGGCGGTAGAATATATTAGCAATCTCCGCCTTCAGTAAACTGGGAAAATTATTTATTACGGATAATCGAGAGTAAATTCGGATAAACTAAGGTGGATTCAGAACCCTAAACGTATTCATCATTTGATTTCTTTTATCCAAGATATTGTTTTCTACTGCTTAGACTTTTAGTACTTCTTTTAGTTATTAATCGCAAAACCCAATTTCGATTGTTCAGATAAAATTGGAATACGATAAAATCGGTAGTTAGAGATTCAATCCTCGTGGGAACGATACTCTACTTATCACTTTATTACTTGTAAACGATGACGTGCACTTGCGTGTAGGAAATATCGCAACAGTGTTGAAAATGCTAATAAGGGAGTTTATTTTCAAACTTTCTAAACCTTCATACCTATAACACTATAGATAAGAATGTAAGGGCTCACTTATAAATATGATAATAATGATGATGATGATGATGATAAAATAAAAGATAAGTTCAATTAGTTCTGACCGCAATTGGGACGAATAGAGAAATGACATATCCAATGACTTAACAGATGATGCCGTATGCAACTACAAATTGAATCATTTATAATGTTGATAAGAATCAATTACTTGACAAGTTTTATTCGGTTAAACAAATGTAATCTAGTTGATTCATATATCTAATTTTACTCAGCACACACACCACTAAGCTCCACCGGTTAACCTACGATAGACCTGTCAGTGACTCTATTAGTATTTCTAGGTTTGCGATATCTGCTTAGAGTTAATTTAATATGTTTAATACGCTTCAACATAGTGAGTTAACTATGATATGGAGTGAATCATGAAATGTGAAAGTAATGCAAAAATGCAATTAACAAATAAAATCACTTTGTAGTCATTTAGCACATCGATCTCTGTTAACCGAGAAACTGAGCTTCTCATTGCAATGAGATATTTATGAAGACATATTGTATCATGTTAGGTGGAATAAATCACATAATGCATGTATCATAGACACAAAATGAAATTAAGCACATAAATAGCAATTATTCATGCTCATGAAATGTCTACTTATAGACCATGCTTCCCTAATGATATTATGTAAATGCATTTAGGTATAAAATGGTTATTAGCTTAGAAGGAGATAATCGGGCATTACAATCCTCCCCTCCTTATGTAATTTCGCCCTCGAAATTAACATACCGAATAGTTCTGGATACTTGCTTTGGATTTCCTCCTCTATTTCCCATGTAGCCTATTCAATAGCATGATTCCTCTACAAAATCTTTACCAAATGAATCTCCTTGTTTCTTAGTTTCTTTACTTTCTTATCAAGAATCTTTACCGGCTTCTCTTTATAAGAGAAATCAGGGGATAATTCCAATGGCTCATACTAACACATGTGAGGGGTTTGAAATGTACTTCTTTAATATGGACACATGGAAGACATTGTGCACACCAGATAATGAAGGACATAAGGCTACTTTATAAGATCTATCACCAACTCTCTCAAGAATTTCAAATGGGCCAACATATCTCGGGCTAAGTTTCCCTTTCTTCCTAAATCTTATAATGCTTTTCATTGGAGATACCCTCAAGAACACATGATCTCCAACTGCATATTCTACATCTCTGCTTCGAATATCTGCATAACTCTTCTGTCTCCGGGGTTAAACTGGTTAACCTACGATAGACCTGTCAGTGACTCTATTAGTACTTCTAGGTTTGCCACATCTGCTTAGAGTTAATTTAATATGTCTAATATGCTTCAACATAGTGAGTTAACTATGATATGGAGTGAATCATGAAATGTGAAAGTAATGCAAAAATGCAATTAACAAATAAAATCACTTTGTAGTCATTTAGCACATCGATCACCGTCAACCGAGAAACTGAGCTTCTCACTGCAATGAGATATTTATAAAGACATATTTTATCATGTTAAGTGGAATAAATTATATGATGCATGTATCATAGACACAAAACATAATTAAGCACATAAATAGCAATTATTCATGCTCATGAAATGTCTACTTATATGCCATACTCCCCTAATGCATATTATGTAAATGCATTTAGGTATTGGCTTAGAAGGGGGTAACCGAGTATTACAAAATAGTGTATAAATCAATCAATAACCATACTTCCTCGTGGAATCGAATACCCGGACTCAAAAGTCTACTTACTACTTGATGTGATATCGTACACTTGTGATAAGCTACACCAAATGCATGTCATCGTAATAGGAAGACTTGATTCATGATGGATAAAGACCTCAGCCTGAGACCACCTTTCGACTTAAGAGCATAAACCATAGACCAATGGTATTGTATCACCAACCAAGTTGGTATTCCTCTTCACTTAATGAACTTTTTAATCATGAAGTGTTGGATTATCTTGTTCAATGTGTTTGACGATTTACATTTTATTTCATTTCGCATTATAAGGACATTGCACAATAATATTTTGATTTCTATTTTAGAAGATGCAAGTGATACTCGTAATTGGAGTAAATCAGTGCATGACATGTTTCTTTGCAAATCACTTAATGGAACTCGCAATCGTGTTTTTGGAGGTTTATTGGGGGACATGGCTATGGGGCTGTTACATCCCCCCATAAGACCTTTTTTTAATTTGGAGGGCAATTCATGGATAATTGTCATTGCGCTTTAGTTTATAAGTTTGTTATTACTCAGGTCCATAGATATGTACATTGTGTTATAATCGCGGAGGAATCCTTGGATCATTGCTTCTTATCATGCTTGTTAATTCGTTCCACTTTGGAGATTGATATTGTGACTCTTGAGTCGTCTTTCGTTGAGCTTCATCTATTGTCACCATGACTAGCCTGGCCTTGATGTGGAGTTGGACAGTTCCTTGTGCTTTCAAATTTTATTCTTCAATATAAGGACTGTCATTTCAGTACACATGATGATTTGTTCGGCAGTTCTCTTTTCTTTGGGTCATTTGGGACTATCACAATAAGTGTTTTTTTTTTAAGATAAAAAATACTTTTTCTACAACTATTAGGGGTAGTATTTGGCGTACATGAAGGAAATGGATCATGTAAGGTCCGGGGCACTGGGAGTCTTAGTTTATCTTGTGCTTTTTTGGCAGATCTTTGGGCTACTATTATCTGAGGGGTGGTTGGGATATTATATAGCTTGAGTCGGATTCGTCATATGTGGTTTTGGTTTTATCAAGTTTTTCTACCTCGGTTCCTTGGTTTGTAAGACTGGTGGGCAAGGGAGTGGTAGTTTCACCATCCGGCCCCACATCACCAAATATCACTCTTGCCCTTCACCATATCTCACGCGTAGTTCACAAGTCCCAAAACAAAAATTGGTGGTCTGACCACTAAATGAAAAAGAAAGAAAAGGGCCCTATTTTTTATTTTTTATTTTGTGTGTTAGTGTGTGTGGAGTATTTAGTGGGGTATAAAATAACATTATTATTAATAAAATAATAATGATATATAGTATAATAATAATATAATTAATTACAATCATAATAAAAATAATAATAATAATAATAATAAATATGCCCCAAATGTCTCAAATATCACCAAAGTATCAAATGTCATGAGTAATAATAATAATAGTAATAATAATAACAATAATAATAATAAAGAAAAGGTGGAAGGTGCTAAAAAATATGCTTCAAATGTCACAAAAGTATCAAATGTCAATTATTGTTTCCACTTTCACACTACATACTTTCAGAAGAATCCCACACTTGGGATACCAATTATACAACATGATTAAGGCTGATGTTCTTTTGAGTTTTTTTTTAATTTTTTAATATTTTTTAATGTAATCTTTGATGTAATGATATGCTCTTGAGCATTCTCATGACTACCAATGACTTTTGATTCCCACTAGCAACTGATTATTCTTAGGACACTGATGATTCTTGTAAATGCTTTTTTCTTAAAATGCCTATTATTACTAATACCACATTACTGTATTACAATAATATTAATGATATTAATAACGATAATAACGATAATAATAATAACAATAATAATAATGATAAATAATAATAATAATAATAATAGTTATCAACAAGATCAATAATAATAATAATAATCAAGATTATTATTATTAATAATAAAATTTAATAATAATAATAATAATAAGAACTGAACTTAATTGAATTGAAAAACTGAAAAATAAGTCCAAAAAATCGGGCGCGACCGCTATGCCGAGAGAAACATATGTAACTCAGACTAGGGCTGAGCACAAATAGTCCGGACCCGGTTTTTACCCGGACCCGGACCGGACCCGGACCGGACCTGTTAATTAGGTCCGAGTCCCGGGTCTCCATTTTCTCCAAAACCGGGTTCCGGGCCGGACCGCGTCAAAACCCGAAAAATCCGGGTCTAGCCCGGAACGACCCGGTAAAAATAAAAATACAAAAAAAATATTTTTTATTGTAATTTATCCTCAGTGGTGATGAAATAATGATGATTAATGGCTCGATTATGATTGCATATTATTCTAATTAAGTTTATTTATACTAAAATATTGTTGAACTAAGGAGTTTGATGACTAAATTAAGATATTAATATTGATAATTGTATTTTATGGGAGTATGTAAAGAAGAAATCATTTTATATGTAATAAAAGGACACTTAATATGCAAAAAAAAAATTTTTTTTTTTTACAAAATCGGGCTAGAATCGGCGTGACCGACCCGATTTTACCGGTCGGACGGGTTGGCGATTCAAGGCCCGGCAGTCGATAAAATCCGACCATTTATAATCCGGGCCATTCCGGACCGGGTTGGTCCGGGCCGAGTCAGACCCGGTGCTCAGCCCTAGCTCAGACAATGTCGACCAAAAAATTGGAAGATCAGCATTGTGAACCGAAATTAGCCCGGTCGGTCCAAAATAAGCAGTCTTTGGACATTGGGCGTAATTGTTATTCAAAAGATGCACTCCTTCTAGTCAGTCATTGAGCCCAATTCCCAATTCTGTAGCAGTTCGCACGTCAATTTCATGTATTTGAAATTTCCGATGGCCTTTTCAATTTTGAGATCCAGCCCAGCCCGATATTTGCAGTTCTAAGGCCGGAGAATTATATTAACCTCGAAATCCTTTGAAGCTACATCACCAGCGAAGCTAAATCACCAGACGCAAGCGGCAAGACTTGGGTATCGGCGCCGGCTATCACGGTATTTCTATCGGTCATCGACGGGTAAATTGTGTCCGTTCAATGTAGCTCCCTTTTATTTTTTATTGAAATTTCAGCTAAAAAACGTTCTATCTTTACTTTTATTCTTGTATGAATTTGTTTATTGTTAGTTTTAGCTGGCGAGTTTCAGATTTGATTTCGGTGCTAAAACCCTTTGGAATTTTGCGTACCATGAGGATTTAAATTGTAACCGGCCATAAGAGTATACCATTCGCCTCCTCCTCAAGCCTAGAACTAAAGCCACACATCCTAAGTCCACCTCATCAAACTGGAAATCAGATTGATAATCACAATACCAGAGACACTGGTATGCCCTTGAACTTTAATATATTAGCAGCCCCTCCCCCCACCCCACCCCTGACAGTGTGGTGGTTTACCTGTATTCTCCAGATGGGCAAATATGAATAAGGTATAAGAAACGATTGGAGTGGTTAGTATGTTTGTTCCTTGTGGCTTGATTTGGATTCTATAGTTGGCGTGTTATGAAACACTGCTATGGGTATGTGACACTGGGGATACGTTATGGGGATGCGGCATGGTTTCAGATTTCATATATTATATGTATAAAATTTGCATTTTTATATTATTGAAAATATAGGCTTACCAAGTAAAATCAAGAAAATCACCATTTGAACATAAAGAACTAAGATTTTAGACATAATTTACAAATGTGACATGTTGATAATATCTGAAATATAAAATTATTTTTTGCCTTTCCTTATAAAAAAGTTCATAAGCCTTTGTTGAGCCACCCTTCTCTTCGCTTCTGTAGGAATTCTTATGTATGTGGCTTTGTTTCTTTCGCACGTAGATGTGCAGGCTGCATTGTTAATTTTATTCTGTGTTTTTCTGTTAAATTGGACACTTTATGGGGTATATATAGAACTCAATCACCGGAATTGAGTATCCGTTAATTATCCAGTACATTTATGTCACCTTCATGGAAGTATCCTGCTTCCTAGCTGGTGACTGGTGTGTTATATTTTTGTGGATTGTGGGCAAGTGCATTGTTTTGGTAATAGCAACAATGAAGGATATGAAAATGTACTTGAATTTCGCTGAGATGGCTAATATTATATCTTTGCAAGAAAAGGATATGCTAGTTCTGTTGATTTGCAGTATTTAGAAGAAAAGCTTGGGTGGTAGTAACCAATAGCTGAATGCGAAAGTTGGCATGTGCGGCCAGCATAATAATAGTAGCTTTTTTACCTTCACCTTTGCTGCATGCTTTATGGAGAAATGTACCTTTATTGAATTTTCTGTGGTCAAAGTTATTGAGCTAAAGTTATTAAGCCTCAGGTTAAAATTGTCGGCATTTCTAGCTTTCAGATCATTTCGCTTTATGCTTAGTTTGGACCAAGTATCTTAAGTATGGCAGAGAACTCATAGAGAATTCTTTTGCTGAAGTCATATTTGTGTTTTATTATCCCTTTATTTGATTAATTTGGTAATTAAAATTCATCCACGATTGGATGGTGAGAGAGGAATAAGTGTTTCTCGTAAATCAAATTGATGGAAGGAAGCATAAGAGTGTCAGATTTTCAAAATCACAAAGTCTTAGTGTATCAATTATATATAAAAATTAAAGTTCCTCGAAAACAAGCTTGTTTTTGTGGGCCAGAGAGACTCAGTTCTTCTTCAATTAAATACAACAATCCTTACCTGAACTGGATTCAATTAAACATTAACCCAGTACTTATTTATTTACTTTTCTTTTTTTATCTTTTAAAATGGCAATCCCACTTTGCCTCAAGGATGAAGCACTATTTATTGATATCTAAAGCATATTTGACTGGAGCAATGGCACTTGGGGAGACAAACTTTGTTACCTAGAGCCCTAGATAAGGACTGTTAAAAGCTTGATATTATGGTTGCCTGCATTTAGGAAACTTATGCTACATCATGCATGCGAACAAAGTATCTTTATCTTTATTTAGTTTTTATCTTTTGCTCGTAATCTAAATTATGTGCCTGCTAAATTGTGACTGTCAGTGGCGGAGCCACGTTATGCCTTGGGGGGGCCATGGCCCCCCTCAACCTTTTTATATATATATACTACTTTGTCCCTTCTCTAGCTAAAAAAACAAGTTTGGACAAGAATTGAACAACAAGTTTAATGACAATATAGTGGAGTTAATTATTCTTAGTTCGGCATTAGATCCAAGGGTGATGCGCATTTCTTTCAGAATTTGATGATATTTGCAACTTGGTACAAAAATTTTGTCCCAAAGACTTTGCAGATTATGAGAGGCTACAATTAAGAACGCAATTTGAGCATTTTGATCATGTGCGGCAACTTCCTGATTTTAGAACATTTAAAACTATTTTTGATTTATGCCAATGGTTGATGAAAACTAGGAACTCTAAAATATATCCGCTTGTGTTTAGAGTTGTGACACTTATTCTCACGCTTCTAGTCTCTACAGCTACAATTGAGCGATCTTTTTCAGCTATGAATATCATTAAGACTATACGTCGCAATAAGATGGAAGATGACTTTCTTAATCATTTTTTGGTAGTGTATATTGAGAAGGAAATTACTAAGAAGTTCAGTGTTGATTCGCTAGTTGATGACTTTCGTGATATGCATGAGAGACATTCTCAATTTTGATTGATATGAGATGTAATTATTTATGACGGATTTTTTGATGATGAATATTGATCATTTATTTGATGCAAATATTATATATTTAAATCTTATTATTATTTATAACAAGTATTTAATTTTTTTAATATTCACTGTTGCCCCCTTCTCTGAAGTCCTGGCTTCGCCACGGGTGACGGTGATTGAGACTAGGAACTATTGAGCTGAATTCATGCATCGACATATCTCAAGAATTACACTTGGTTTTGATGTGTTGCACATGTGTGAGTTTCCTGTATTTATTGATACGACTGATACGAACCAGTTCGTGAATAGTGATGCTACATGTTCCTCAACATGACAAAGAAAAAGTCACATTTTTTAGAACTTTCCTTAAAGCTGAAGTTTTCCTTGGTTGAGTTGATGCTGTTTGTATCATTATTGCTTCTATGTTGATCAAGTTTATGATCAATAATATAAGAAACAAACACATCAGTGGTCTGTAATAGCGGGGCTGGCTACCGATTAAGCAACAGGGTGTCGTTTAGCATTGGTTTTGAAGAGCTTGGACCAGCTTTAAGTTATGCTTGTCTAATACCGTTGACGAACTTTTTGCCTTGTTCCAGAATTCATGTAATGGATTTCATTTACATAATTTTTTTTATTGCTTGCTAGTTTTCAGTAAAATATAAATTTAGGCAGTTGTCACACAGAGATAGAGAAGAGTGTGTAGGAGGTGCAAAAAAGCTGGAGGCGGGTTGGGATCGTTGGGTGGTGTTGTAGCTTGGGTTAGGGTCAGAGGAGGTGTGTGTGGAACATGCAGCATTTTAAAATAATAAGTGAATCTAAACACTTTGTCATCCAATCAAAGAAGTATATATGATTCTTATATATGATTCTTAAGCACAGCCAAGATATTGTCCGACCAGACATTGGATTTCCATTAAACCGAATTTCCTTTCTAATTCTTTTTCAATTCTAAGCATCTAACTTATGTTACAGGCTTCACAAGCACAGAAAATCCTCAAATACTATTGTACAAGAGAGATCCACTGGGTCTGTGTGTGCACTAAGTAAAACAAGATTATTAAAACCAATGGAGCCGGTAGAGATGATGGGAGTCCAGAGAAATAGAGTTCGGATGAAGAGAAAAACCGTAGAAGCGGTACTCCAGCAGTGCCAGTTTGCGCTCCAACAACTTGCAACTAGCTGTGATGATGATGGTGAAGATGATGATGACAATATCCATGGTGAATTTGATGTATCTCAAGACTCTGATGGAACCCTCTCTACCATTGGCAGTTGCAACACTGATACAACTGAGGTGATTGCTCTGGTAACTATCTATTGGGCTATTGTGTTTTCTTTTGCAAATAATTATGCATGGTTTGATGATCTATCTAATTGATTTCACATATTGGGCTTGGCATCTTTATTCTGTTTGCTTACATGTAAAACCCTGATTTGATTCAAGAGGAACAAGGTTCAGTAATTTTGATAGAAAGTAGGCCCTTAAAATCATAAATCAACTCAATCTAGCTAACCTCATGATGTATATTTTATGTTCTCTGTGTACTGGCCACCTTAATGATAGCCTTGTAATTTTTATTCCTCAAGTATGGGATTAAAAATGTGCAGACATATCTCAACACATTCTAAATCTCGTTTGCTTTGTGTACTGCAGTTCTATGGCCTCTTGAAATCTAAAGTTGAATCTGCTGATTTCCTCCAGAAACTAGAAAATGCCCACGCGTCTCTTCCAGAAAACATAGCTGGTACGACTTCAAATTACTGTTAGCTTTATAACTTGTTCAACTTGGGCTCTTCTTAAAGAAGAAAGGATGTGGAAGTTCTTTTTTTTTTTTTTGTAATATATTAAACCTGCATTGCCTTTTCGGATTTCCAATAAGTAACAATTACCCCCTCCGTGCCACTTGAAGAGTCCTATTTCGGGAAATGGTTTTGTCACAATAGGAGAGTCCTATTTTAATTTTTTTAACATCTCATGCCCTTCTATGAATATGTATGGTTCAAAATTATTTCCAATTAAGGTTATAATTAGAAAAAATGGTAACTAAAAGTTTATTTTATGTAGTCTATGGTTGTACCTTTTAATCCATAAAAAGTTATACATCCACCAAATACGACTGTTTTCGATCAAAATCTAGTTTTGCCTCTGTAGACTCAATATGATGCTTTGTACGTTGCATTGATATAGAAAAGAAATACTTGGACTTCGAACTGCCGTAGAGAAATGGATCAAATCCAATCAATGTTTTAAAAGGCGGTTGAGGCGCGCCTTGAGGCGAGGCGCCGGAAAACCTCCTCTGAGCCGGCCCCTCAACCCCTACCGCGCCTCGCACCTGTGAGGCAGGCTTGAGGCACTCCTTGAGGCGCGTTTCTCTGAGGCGGACCTCTATTTTCCAAGAGGAACGAGGCAGGCTTTCCAAAAAAAAAAAAGAAAACTTACTTGAGATCTACGGATTGAGATGGAAGAAGACATAGAGGTGGCAGCTGTCCTGTGTGGTGTAGGTTTGAGAAAAAAATAGGGTCGAGGGAGAATAAGGGTTTTATATAAGGTGGTTAATGACTTAATTAACTTTATTGTCACTATTATTTATAATGAGGTGCTGTAGGAAACTTATGATATAACTAATTTACGAACTAGAGTTACTTACTAAATTTTATTAAATTTATTATTTAAAAGTAATAAAAATGAATAAATAATAAATTTAATATAAAATTTTCGAGAGAATGTAATTTATTTTATATAGAGATTTCTTTTATACGTAATTGTGATTTTATTAGAGAAAATAAAATATAATTGACAAAACTAAATTAATGACCTAATTAACCAACTTTAGTTACTTAAATGCATTTAGTATTTTGAAAGCAACAAAAATAAATAAATTTATGAGTCAACACTGATATATTTTAGTAATTTAATATATACTTCTTTGCTCTTTTTGTAATTCCTATCAATATTATGATATTCTTGTGAGATTTTTGGATTTTTTTATTTTAATCGAGGCTTACGCCTCAATGCGCCTCGAGGCTCAGACCACGCCTCGTCCGGCGAAAATGCCTCGAACACGCCTCGCGCCTTTTAAAACATTGAATCCAATTATTATTGTCACCATTGTTTATAATTATAACTGCACAGAGGAAGGTAGTTCCTGGGACATGGTCAGCGAAAATGACCTTTGGGAAGGTGGAAATGATGAGGTAGACCCAGAAGATTATGTTTTAGTCGGGCAAGAAGATATAATGGATGGGATAGCCTCCTTCATGGCTGCATACCTGTTGTCTCTTAAACAAACAAAGGTGAGTGTAATTCTCCTGTTTAGTGTACTTCCTTTTGAGTTGAGAGTTCATGAGAGTGTGATTATCTTAACCTGATAAATACTCTCGAAAACCTTTTTTAATTAATGTTTTGTATATCAATACAGTCAAAGAAAAGTGTGCTTTGTGCCCACATTATCTTACTATCTTCTCTATATACATATGCTACGATTATTAGATGACAAGTTACTTAACTTTGAACTTGTTATATGTGCTCAAATTCTGTGGGCTATAAGTTTTAGTTGCTTCACTTCTGAGATAAAGCAAAGCAAACCCCAGTCCAAGAATTACACCGTTTATTACCGGTTTATAGTTATTTATCATTGTCTCTGTTTGGGTGTTCATTTTTCCTTTTCCCCCTTTCTTCTTCCTGGCTTTTGGTTATTATATGCCAACTGAATTCTTGGTACTGATAACCTTGTGGAGATACTTGAGAATTGCTTGATTGATGGTTTCTGCTACTTGGCCTTTTTAATTCTTTTTCTTCTGGCTTTTATAGGGCTATATTTCCTGAATTACTATCTTCTCTGTGTTTGGTTTAAATCCGCGCTAGTTGGTGATCATGGGTCAGGCGTCAGCATAACTGGACATGCTTAATGGCTGATACTATATAACAATGTTTACAAAAGCGGCGCTCCACGCGTCTTGAAGCGCGCCTCGGAGCGCCTTTTTCCGGAAACGCATCAAGGCGTTCGGCAACCTGTGAAATGCAGGAAAAGCGTTCACCTTTTGGACGGGGCACACGCTTTTGAGGTACAGCGTGCGCCTTCAACACCTTTTGGACGGGGCGAATGCTTTCTGTGTTTTTCTTCTTTAGAAAAAATGGCCTGAAACGACGTCGTTTCAGGGTAAGAAGAAAAATTAAAAAAAAAGAAAGGAAACCCTAATTGTTTGTTATCCCGCCGGTTTTCAGCAGTAACAGTATAAGGAAAATAAAAAAAAAGAAAGGAAACCCTAATTGTTTGTTATCCCGCCGGTCTTCAGTATAAGAAGGAAATTGCTCCCACCGTGATTTTCACATCAAACAAATCGCAGCAAGCAAATACTCACTTTTCGGCAAACACATCGCAGCAAACTTTCTTCTCCCGTTGTGGTTTTTTTTCTTCTCTGGTTCTTTTTTTTTTTCCTGTTCTTTTACTTCTCCAGCAGTTCTTTTTTACAACTCAAAACAATGAGTACAAGCAAGAAGAATATTTTCTGGAAATCTGCATATATTAAAGAAGGTGAAGGTTTTCCGAGATGCAAATTTTGTGACAAAAAATCAAGTGGTGGTATAAACCAACTGAAACATCATTGGGCTGGAACCCATTGAGGCGTTGAACCTTACTCTAAACTACCCGAGGATGTAAAAAAAGAAGGCCTGCTTGCCTTGAGATCCTTATTTTCGGCCAGAGATAAAAGAACCGAGCTACTAAGGGAGGTAGGAGAGGGGCCTGGTCAGAATTATTCGACGGGTAGTTATGGTAGTTGCCCTCAGCGAAGTAGTGGCTCTGTACCTCAATCTAGAGGTCCAATGGACCAATTTGTCAATGTTCAAGTGAAGCAAACAACTATAAATTCAGCTTTCAAGAAAGAACAAGGAATTAATGCTTGCAGAAAAATTGGTCGGTTTGTTTATGACACCATGATTCCTTTCAACTTGGCGAATTCCCCATTTTGGAAGCCTGCTGTTGAAGCTATTGCCGAGTATGGGCCTGGATTCAAGCCCCCATCTATGAGGGAATTGAGGACATGGATACTTAAGGAAGAAGTTGAGGATATTAACAATTTGAAAAAAGAGCACATGAAAGCTTGGAAGGAATATGGCTGCTCTATCATGTCGGATGGCTGGACTGACGGTAAAAGTAAGCGTCTTGTGAATTTTCTTGTTAACAGCCCGCATGACACTTTCTTTTTGAGATTTTCAACTTCAGATACTATTAAAAATGGTGAATTGATGTTCATGTTCCTTGAATATATTGTGAAAGTGGTTGGGGAGGAGCATGTGATTCAGATTATTACGGATAGTGCTCCAAACATGAAAAATGCGGGGAAAAGATTAATGGAAAAAAGATCGAAACTGTGGTGGACATCATGTGCAGCGCACTGCATTGATTTAATGTTGCAGGATATTAGGAAGGTGAAAGTTTTTGACAAGACACTCCAAAAGGCTAAGAAAGTTGTGAAGTTTATATATGGTCATTCGATTATTCTTGCAATGATGAGGTGATTTAAAAATGATAGAGAGCTTATTCGCCCAGCGGTCACTCGATTTGCAACTGCATTCTTAACACTTCAAAGCATATACAAACAAAAGAGGCCACTAGCAAATATGTTTACTTCTAAAGAATGGGAAGAAACAACTTATTCTCGCATCGAGGGTTTTGATACTACACACACTGTGTTGTATGATCCCAATTTTTGGCCTCATGTTGCTTTTTGCATCAAGACAACTTTACCACTAGTTTGTGTTCTAAGAGAGGTTGATTCCGAGGAGAGACCGACAATGGCATTTATCTATGAGTTGATGGATAAGGCAAAAGAAAATATCAAACGAATTTTAATGTTGGTATCAACCATTTTGGAGGAAGATTGATTCTAGATGGACTCCACAACTCCATCAACCTTTACATGCTGCTGGGTACTACTTAAACCCTCAATTACGCTTTGAGGAGTCTTTCTTTGATTGTGATGAAGTGAGGAATGGCTTGTTTGCATGCATGGATAGGATGATGTCGCAAAAGGACCGAGTTCTAACAGATGTCCAACTTGAGTCATATGACAAGTAAAGGTGTGAATTTGGAAGTTATGTTGCTAAGAAGTCTCGAATGATGAGATCTCCCGCTTCATGGTGGGAGTGATTTGGCACTGGAGTGCCCGAGTTGAGGAGGTTTGCTATTCGGGTCCTCAGTCTTACTTGCAGTGCTTCTGGGTGTGAGGAATCGGAACACCTTCCAGGCGATTCATACAAAGAAAAGAAATAGGCTTAAGCACAAATGGTTGAATGCACTTGTGTATGGGAAATACAACACTGGATTGATGGAGAGAAGCATGAGGAGAAGAGCTAAGATGGACCCAATATTGGTGGATGATATTGATTCGGACGATGAGTGGATAGTGGAGACAGAAGAACCGATTCTTCCAGGGAGTGTTGCTTGGATAGATGATGAAAATATTTTTAGTGTAGCTGCTGTTACAAATGTTCCGATCTCAACGACTGAAGAAGTTGTAGAGACTGAAGCACCAATACATGTTGTTCATTTCGACGCGCAAAAAAAAAAGAAGTTGGAGGCTCAAGCAAGGAGGTGGATAAAGGAAAGCGGCAAGTAGTTTTGGTTGATGAAGATGATGATGATGCAATCGACCCTAGGCAATTTGATAGTGGGCGATTCCCCATCTCCATAGATACTTTGGACAATTTGGACAGTGATGTGATTGCGGATACGAAACTTGGTGGGGAAGGAATGAATTCCGAGGAGTTTGAGGGTGTCAATTTTCGATGTGAATCCTTTGAATCTGATGATTAAGTCATTTAGTCATTTATTGTTGAACTTATTTTCTTTCATGTTGAACTTGTGGCTTTATGTTATTTCATTTTGTTTTGGTTGAATTTTTTATGTTTTTAAATTTTATATATGTTGCTTAAGTTGTATTATTACGTATTTGAAGTTTATTTGATTAAGTGATTATTATTCAGGTGTTATTCTATACTTGAAAAAAAAAGCACATAGTGCTTACGCCTCGCTTTTTGGCAGGCCAATGCCTAGGCTTACGCATTTGCCTTTCCAAACATTGCTATATAACATAACATGTGCTCTGAAGACGGACTAGTACAATAATCGTGTATGGCAGTGTATTAGAGAAGTCTCTGCATGATGAACATGTATATTAGAGAAGGCTCTGCATAGTTAATTAAAATAACCTTGTCTGGATTGATGTGCCATTTCAAGTTTTTTTTTTTTTTTTCACTGCAAGGGTCTACCTAAATGTTCAAGATATGAGTTTAGCCTGCATGAATAGAATATCATGGATTTGAAATACAAATTAAACATTCATGAGGAATTCAACTAGTTATTCATAGGAAACTTGCATTTACTAGTCTGGGATGTCATTAACAGTCTTACTTCCGAAAATATAATTTTGATTACGTAAAGTTAATCTTTACTACGTTCTTGTAGCTTGTTAGTTCTTATCTCAATCTCAATAGATTAGTATTTTGAAGACGGTAGATGTTGAAGTGTAATGTCAACTCTTAAAATTTAGACCTCAACTTACTCTATTAGGAATATATAGTTCGAGAAGTGCAAAATTTATATTTCTAGTTTTTTTACATAGTTTCCCTTCTTTCTATGCATATATTCAACTAATACTAGACAAGCAATTTGGTACACCTTCCATTTTCTTTTCATTCAAATACTTATTGGTGGTTTACTTTGCAGGATTTGACACCTAGTCAACTTCAAGCAGGTGGGTCAAACTGTTTTTCCTTCTTTTGCTGCCACTTTTACAACTTTTCATCATGTTCTTAAGACATACACAACAACGTATGAGCCTTAATCATAAAATGATTTAAGGTCGGCTGACATGAATCATACTTTGATACCGTCAACGACCAAGTCAATTAATAGGAAAAAAATAAAAGAATAAAATGTAAATACGAAGTGTAAAGAAAAAGTGAATCGACTCAAGAAAAAAATCATTAAAATATTGAGAATGATAGTGAAATATCCGCGGACATGTATGTAAAGTCTGAAAAATAACCAACAAAATAAGAGAAAATAATAACATAATAATAAGAATCAAACTCCATTGTCCACTTGTTTTTCTTCCACACTGTTCTCTCCATTGCGATATTTTCTCCAATCTCAAGGAATCTTATATCGTTTTCATGTTTTCTGCGCCTTCTTCTACCCTTAACAACTTATCCGTTCCCAATCTTCAAGCCTCTTCACTTGGGCATTAACAGGCGTCCGTCTCACATCTCCAAACCATCTGAACCTATTCTCCATCATGTTATTTTCTATAGAAGCAACTCTTCCCAATGTTCTAAAAATTGCTCGAGACGTTCCTTGAGGCGAGGCGCCAGAAAAATGCCTCTGAGGCGGCACCTCTACCCCATTGATAGGCTCACTTGCTCGTTTGAAGTGTGCTAGAGGCGCTCCTCTATGAGGCGATTATGCTAGGCGTTTCATTTTTTTTTTTGAAAAAAGAACATACCAGATAAATGTACTAGAGAGCCGCGGGTTGAGAACTGAGAGAGGCAACATCAATGTGGCCGGTGAGAAAGACATAAGAAAATTATTAGGGCTTTTTTTAAGAGTTGATGACCTAACTAACCGTAACTACCTTTAAATTCTTAATTTTATTCAATATTTATGGATTATATTGGGCGTTTAAAATTATTAGTTTGCTCTTATTTTTATAACAAGTTAAAGCATAAAGAGCTGTTATTAATTACATGGTATTTAATATTTTGAATATTAAAAAAAATTGATTACATATAAAATTTTAGTTAAATTTCTTGTAGATAATGTAATTTAATTTATTAAACAAATCACCTAATTTATTTATGATTTTCATTAGAGAAAATTGACGGTTATTGACGGTTTCAAAGTTTGATTCATGTTAGCCGACCCCAAATCATTTTGGGACTAAGGCTTAGATGTTGTTGTTGTTGTTGTTGTTGTTTTCATTAGAGAAAATTGAGGTTTACAAATGAATATTATGACATTTTAGTAATTCAATTAATACTTTTGTGCTCTTTTAGTTATTTCTATATATATTACGATATTTTTGTGAGATTTTAAGGATTTTCTTACTTTAATTGAGGTTTACGCTTCAATACGTCTCCAGGTTTACGCCTCAATACGCCTCGAGGCTTATGCCTTGCCTTGTCACCGAAAGCGTCTCAAAATCGCTCGCGCCTTTTAAACCATTGCTCTCCATAGTCACCTCATTTATGAGCCGATCTTTTTTTATATTACCACACATCCACTGTAACATCGCATCTCCGTGACATTTATCTTTTGAACGTGGCACTATTTTACTGCCCAAACACCCAGTGCCATATTACAGTGCAGGTCTAAGCCACATCATCATCTAGCTTCCCATCTTTTTAGATAATGGATCCAAGATAATGAGAAAATTCAAATTCTTGAACAACTTTCCCATCAGAAGTGATCATCTCCGCCTCTATCTTCATTTTTGCTAAACTTATACTCCAAACTTATGCTTAGGCTAAAGCTTCGAGCTTTTAAAGTATCCCTCCGAAGTTCCAACTTCTTTTGAACTCCGACATTCGTCTCACCAATTAACACAATATCATTTGCGAACTCATAAAACAAGGAATATCATAAAACAATATCATTTGTGAATTCATTTGTGAACTCACCAATCAACACAATATCATTTGCGAATTCGTAAAACAAGGTATATCATCTTGAACTGGTCTTGCAGTTCTTCCATGGACTATGGCCAAGAGAAAAGTATTAAGAATATATCCTTGATGCACCACAATCGTAACGAGAGCTTTTTTGTTGTCCCAGCATTAGTTCGTACACTTGTACTAGCCCCCTCATACATGCTCTTTATGAGGTCAATTTATTTACGAGATACGACCTTCTTTGCTTTTTCCCACCTACTTTCCCTGGTACTTTGGCATATCATATGCCTTCTTTAAATTAATAAAAGCTATATATAGATCTTTATTTTCACCTGTCTCATAAGATAAATTGTTTCCTTGGTCGATCTCCCAGGCATAAATCTAAATTGGTTTTCCGAGATCTTCACACAATTTGTGGGCTTTTGTTCTATCACACATTTTCATACTTTCATAGTATGACTCACTAGTTTAATTCCGTGATAATTAGAACAATCTTCAACATCACATTTGTTTTTAAGATTAAACAGATAAAAAAGTTTCATTTGGAGGTCTAATCATTTTTTTTTATTTCGGAATCACGACATTCATTTGGTGTTTAAATTTGAGGTACAACATAGAAGGTGTCTTGATCAATTCTGAAATATTGTTTCAGCTCTGTGCAAGACTTTTTCTGTAAAGAAGAGGACGGGTAAGCTTCGAAAGGCATGGGATGGTAGCAAAGTCATTTACAATGTAGCATCATGGGGAGCTACAGCCGTTGGGTGAGCTATTTCTTTTGCTGAAGTTGCTAAGTTGTAGCGATCAAATTCGGACTATTGCCATATTTTATATTGAGCTTTTACAAAACCCTTACTTCTCCTTGATGACGGTGATTAGACAATACATAACAGGTTGTTAGCCTCATTAAAAATCGCTTTCTCCAAAGGTTATTTTTCTGATCTTTTAGATTTTGAAGATGGAAAGTTCCCCCTAGCTTTCTAATGCCGATGATGGTGTGAAAAATATTTGATTTTAGTTTACGGCATTCTAACAATCCTTCATCGTTCCATCTAATTGTCCTTTTGTGTTATGGAGTACTTTTACATCTTCTAGATACCATACCCTAAATTGTACGGTGGTTTTCTGCTGTGGAACAGAATTTATCAAAATCCTGCCCTTCTCAGAGCTGCCTCCACAGCATTCTGGACTTCGTGTCATGTTATCTCAAAGCTTTTCTAAGCTGCTTCATAGCTTATTTAAGGGCATGGATTTGACTGTTCTATGAGGTATGTGCCTTTGGACTGGACTATGTGCTTTTGGTGAAGTGTATAATACTAGCATGTTGCATTTATTTGTATTACGATTAATTTGTTCTAGTTCCTGTAAATATTATTTGTATGTAAATTTTTTCCGCTAGTCAATATTATTTCAATGTATCGTTTGTATATTCTCAGATTTCCTACTATTCATAATATGAGTCATTCTCGTTTGTGAGACTAAACTTTGACATTGACTTAACTTTCAAGGTATATCATGGAAATTTTCAAAGAAGTATCATAAAAATATTTTAAAGAATTAGCCTATGGAGATATTTCTATTTTTATTATTGTTTTGGGAATTACGATTCAATCCTTATTGTGATGCTTTTTACCTAATACTGATTAGATTAGGTACTATAGATTGCAAGGATTTTGTATCCTTCTGGAGGTTGGACCCATGTTATATCTTTTTTTGTAAGAAATATTATGTATGTAAGAAGACTTAATGGAAAATTTATATAAAGACTCCTATCATTTGTGTACATTTGTTGTTATGTTTTTATTGTTTTTCTTAAAACACGCTATCAACATGTTGCTCCAACAGTAGAATTTGTCTTCCTCTTTGAATTTTCAAAATTTCGATTTTTTTTTCGTGTTTTTCTCATGTCAATTTTTGCAAGGGGAGATCGCACAAAAATTGCGTTTTCTGCTTCGTTAACCATCGAATCAGTATGAAATTGTAATAGCACATTCCTCACAGATCAACAAATTCAACGAAATAGTTCGATCAGCAGTAGTTTTTCTTAAAAGAAAGTTTGTTGATTCGATTTTTTGATCGGATCCGATCTAATACAGCTTGGAGCTGCGGCGCCATTTGTGAAACCCCTAGCCTCGACTGTTCTGATTGAGTCGTAATCCGTGCCTCGTGCCTTGTCGATCGATTGATCTTAATTCGACCTGTATCGCTGGATAGCGCCGCCGACCTTGCCAGTTCGACTCGATCGTACCCGCCAAATTGACCCGTGTCGCTCGGTTCGCATGATCTAGATGGCCCAGATTTAATCGGCCCAGACCTAGCTCGGTTCGCATGATCTAGATGGCCCAGATTTAATCGGCCCAGACCTAGCTGACCTAAATCTAGGCAGGCCCAGTAGGCAAGCCAAGATCCATACTAGTCCATGCCCAGAACCAGGCAGGCCCAGATCCAGATAGATCAAAGCCCACTCTGATTCGGTCCAACCTTAGCCCATAGTCTGGTCTTAGCCCGTAGCCGACCCGTATGGCATGGCCCATGTCGATTTTGGGCCAATTATCGAGCCTAGTAGCCCTTTTCGGGCTTCCCAAACATTCCCTACAGCAAGTGTTCCTTAAGCTGCAAGGAACTGGCGAATCGGCTGTCCCTTCGGAGCCGACAACCGCTTCTCCCCATAGGGTACCCACCCTGGCTAGAAATGCACCATATACGAATCCCAACTCCTCAAAAACCCACACCCGTCGAGGATCCCATCTCAAGGACTCCAATCTTTGTATGGAGTCCCTCCGCATCTCAATTAATCAATGGAACCCTGCTGACCATGGAAACTGAAGCCGAGTATGAAGAACTTTACAATTGGGCCGACTGCAGGAGAGACGACTTGTGCTGGAGATTACTGATACTGGGAATGTTGAAGCCCTCATCAAGTATGATGACTCATTTTGTCACAACCTTATCAATCAATATTTTTAGGAGAAGGATAAAGCCCGTCTTAAGGGTAAGCAACCGAATTCCATGGAGATCAGAAGTCTGAGTCATCATTCTAATCCTGACCCGGACAACGATGATGATGCCTGTAACACCCCAAACTAGACTGATATTACAGTGCCGTGGACCCCGACTGGGACCCACCAGACGAATGAAAATTAATGAATTAAATAATATAATTGTAGTACCGAACCACATTATATTACCAAATACTCCGATGAGGAGCTTAAGTACAATACACCAGGACAATACAGAATACTAGTATATTTTATATGAAGATAAAATACACCACCCTGAATAATAAACATCCCAAACGGAATTTGCAGTGGAAATACAAATGAAGAAAAACAAGAAAGACTGAAAGGACTGGGCCCCCCCTACTAGTATCACTGAGATTCCTCGCCGTCAACGTGCTCTTCCCGTGCTTTTGCCTTGCCATGACCTGAAAACAATATCCCCCAACGGGGTCAGTTACACAGAACAACAATCCTCAAAGGGTTGAATATACACAATCATGATATATCTCAATTATGAAATATCCTTAGTTATAAATTCAACCTGAAGAGGAGCATCATAGTACGCCCGTAATGTTTTGTGCAAGTGTACAAGACGAGTGCCCGGACACACCCGTCCTTGTACCTAATTAGTCTCACGGAGGTAAACGTTACCGTGTGCACAGTCCAATGTATCGGTGAACCCAACACATGACTATCGTGTGCTCGACTAAAAATTCCACACATCCGCACCCGGCCACACAATATGAACCCAGAAGGTCACACGATCAAAAGTGACCATGATGATTATCAATGAATAATAATTTGACAAAGTCAAGAATGACTCACCGAGATGAAATAATAATGAAGTGAGTGATAGCTCAATGAAATGATTGGAACCGCCGTTCCTCGTGAATGAAGTGATTATTCGACAATTACAAGTCTCAATACGGTTAATACATTATGAATGAGTTATAATTATGAATGAACAACATCGAAAGGAATGAACCGAGTAAGAATTAACTTACACAACACCGATGAAGAATGTCCTTCCACGAACAAACGTCCTAAATGAGATGTCGGTCGCTCGAACAACCTTGAATAACACAATTACCAACAATCCGTTCAACATACGAATCAAACACGAGTATAACTAACTCAAAATGTCCATACGACTAAACCAAACTCATTGGGGCATTATATCAAACACGTTGTGGCCAATCTTCGATTGTTTACAACCAAACCTTAACCATACCAATATCAAATCCCCAAGAAGTGTTCCAAACCAACAAAACATCTTCAATACAATCAATAATCCAATATGAATGTCCAAATTTGTGATTACAACAACTAATCGAAAACCCCCAAATCCAACTCAATATTCAAAGTGTTCTTGAACAACCCTTCAATAATCCAATGAATATTCATACACACTCATAATCATACGTACATCTCTTCATACAACATGATTATAACGTCCAAAACATCATATCTCAACACAAAATTGAAATCCAAGATGTTTGAAGAATATTACCTTTGAAGATCCAAACACTTTGATCCGAAGAAAACGCGTTAGATCGACTATCCAAGCTTCCCAAATGAATGAAGATGATGAAAACCGAACACCCAAATGATTGATGATGAAAAATCTCCCCCTCAAACCCTCTCTCTCGGATACAAGGTGAAGAAATGAGAAAATGAACTCAAAGTCCCGTCCAAGTCCTATATAAACTGCCGAATATTACAGTAACTCGGCTTTACTTACAGTAGTAACATCCCAAGTCAACGGCCTTACGGCCGTAACCAACCATCTTGTACGGCCGTAACTCGGCTTCGTCCAGAATCTGCCGACAGTCATACGGTCGTACCCGCATCTGCCTTACGGGCGTAACTCGCCCTCGTCCAAACACCTGCCGACCGTCATATGGCCGTACCCGCACATACCTTACGGGCGTAACTCGATCGAAACGGCCGTACCCAGCCAGACTTACGGGCGTATGAAGCCTTCGTCAAAACTGCCATGGCACCCTGCCTGCATCGTACGGCCGTAACCGGCCAAGCCTTACGGCCGTACCAGCCTCATCTTACGGCCGTATGCCGCAACCCTTACGGCCATAAGTCCCATTCGCCCGAACTGGCCTGAAATCAACGAACGCCTGTTACGGCCGTATCCGACAATCCTTACGGCCGTAACTCACCTTCGTCCAAAATCACCTTGAACCAACGAATACATGTTACGGCCGTAATGCCTGATTAGTTACGGCCGCTGCTGGAAGTGACAAAAAATCTGACAACTCCGTCTACTCGTTACAAATGGTGAATGATCGACGTACAATACTTGTAAGATTGTAAATAGGTCCAATAACACGTGATAGATGATACTTCCAACACAAGACTATATTCACGATGATTATGATAATACTCTCGTCTCGACTCTCAATCGGAGATGAATGACGATCGGTAACTGATACACAGTTACAAATTGCCAACGATGAATACAAATGAATGAATCATGAATGATGACTGATTATTAATGAGTGAAAATTACTGAATGACCAATACTGATTGATAAATACTGAATGATAATGAATGAATTACAACCGGGTATTACATACTCCCCCCCTTAAAAAGAGTTTCGTCCTCGAAACTAAGGGTCAAACAACTCGGGATAACTCTCCCGCATACTATCCTCGGTTTCCCAAGTAGCCTCTTCGACTCCGTGTCTAGACCACTGAATCTTGACCAAAGGAATCGTCTTATTCCTCATCTGTTTGATTCGCCGCTCTAAAACTCGTATAGGACGCTCCTCGTACGAATGACCATCCGCGATCTCGATTTCGTCGAATTGAATTGTGTGGCTCGGGTCGGCAACATACTTCCGCAACTGAGAGACGTGAAACACATTATGAATTCGGCTCAACGCCGGAGGTAAAGCCAATCGATAAGCCAGACTGCCTACTCGATCTAAAATCTCAAACGGTCCGATGAATCTCGGACTCAACTTCCCCCGTTTTCCGAATTGGAAAATACCTCGACTTGGGGATACCTTGACCAACACGTGGTCACCTGTCTCGAACTCTAGTGGTCGACGACGATTATCTGCATATGATTTCTGTCGACTCTGAGTGGTCAACAAACGGCCCCTGATCAAAGCTACCTTCTCACGAGCGGCTATAAGCATGTCGGGCTCGGTGTCGATTGATTCTAATAAGTCATCCCAACACAAAGGAGATCGACAACGACGACCGTACAAGGCCTCGTAAGGTGCCATCTTAGTCGAAGCATGCCAACTATTATTGTACGTGAACTCAATCAACGGTAGTTGGGCTTCCCATTCATATTTCCAATCGAGAACACATGCCCTCAACATGTCCTCCGAAGTTTGAATACTCCTATTTGATTGTCCGTCGGACTGAGGATGAAAAGCTGTGCTGAGATTAAGCTGAGTTCCCATAGCACGATGAACTGATTTCCAAAAATGAGACACGAACCGTCCGTCACGATCGGAAACGATACTTTTAGGAGTGCCGTGCAGTCTCACTATCTCTTTGATGAACAACTATGCAAGTCTCTCGGGACCCCACGTATCCTTAATCTCAAGGAAATGAGTTGATTTAGTTAAGCGGTCCACAATCACCCAAATTGTATTCATGCCACGACGACTTGTCGGCAAACTCGTGATGAAGTCCATGGAAATGTCCTCCCACTTCCACTCTGGAATAGGGAGCGGTTTCAGCATACCTGCCGGTCGCTGATGTTCTATCTTAACTTGCTGACAGGTCAAACATCTCGAAACGAATTCCGCGACTTCTTGCTTCATATTACTCCACTAGTAATTTTGTTTCAAGTCTTTGTACATATTGCTAGACCCCGGATGAATGGAGTAAGGGGTAGCATGATCTTCTCTCAAAATCGAGTTTTTCAACTCGTCATTCGCCGGTACGCATAACCGATTCTTGAATCGCAATAGTCCATCCTCGTGGACCACAAATCCAGGGGCTTTCCCCTGAGCCACATCCTCACGGATGTGCAACAATGATAGGTCTGAACCCTGATTCACCCTGATTGCCTCCTCAAGTGGCGATGAAATCTCTAACATGCAAAGTTGCCCTTGCACTCGCTGAAGCCATATCTCGATCTCGGGTCTAAGAAATTCCTGCTGAAGCTCCTTCTGAACTGTCAAACGAGCAAGCATTTGCTTCTGAATTGACTTACGACTCAAGGCATCGGCAACCACGTTTGCCTTACCCGGGTGGTACAGGATCTCGATATCATAATCTTTGATTAGTTCCAACCACCGCCTCTGTCACATATTTAAGTCCTTTTGAGTAAATATATACTTCAAACTCTTATGATCGGTGAATATCTGACAGGTGACGCCATAAAGGTAATGACGCCAAATCTTCAACGCGAAAACCACGGCTGCTAGCTCCAGGTCGTGGGTCGGATAATTAACCTCGTAAGGTCTCAATTGCCGTGAAACATAGGCAATAACCTTCCAATTCTGCATTAATACACATCCGAGACCGTGTCCGGACACGTCACTATAAACCACGAATCCCTCTGTCCCTTGTGGCAAGGAAAGGACATGTGCTAAAATTAACCGGCTCTTGAGTTCCTCAAAACTCCGCTGACACGCATCGGACCACGCATATTTCTTATCCTTTCGCAAAAGGTTCGTCATTGGTTGAGTGATTTTAGAAAATCCTTGCACAAACCGCCGATAATAACCGGCTAATTCGAGAAAGCTTCGGATTTCCTTAACATTCTTCGTAGGTAACCAATCTCGGATAGCCTCCGTCTTCTGAGGATCAACACGCACACCGTCTGATGAAATTACATGTCCGAGAAACATCACTTCGGACATCCAGAACTCACACTTGGAAAACTTTCCATAGAGTTGCTCCCGTCTCAACACGTCGAGAATCTGATGAAGGTGAACCTCGTGCTCCTCTCGGTCACGAGAATAAATCAAAATGTCATCAATGAAGACAACCACAAACTGATCCAAAAAGTCGATGAAAACCCGATTCATTAACTCCATGAATACCGCAGGTGCATTAGTTAACCCAAACGACATTACCACGAACTCATAATGACCATAACATGTACGAAACGCTGTCCTTGCGATATCCGACTCTCGAATTCGCAACTGATGATATATAGATCTCAAGTCGATCTTGGAAAATACTGAAGCTCCCTGAAGTTGATCTAAGAGGTCATCAATATGGGGTAGAGGATACTTATTCTTGATCGTCACCCTGTTCAACTCCCGATAATCAATACACAAGCGAAACGAACCATCATTCTTCTTGACAAACAACATTGGTGCTCCCCACGGGGATGCACTCGGTCGGATATAACCTTTCTCGAACAACTCTTCAAGTTGATTCTTCAATTCTGGCATTTCGGTCGGGGCCATCCGGTACAGTGCCTTCGATATCGGGGACGTACCGGGCTCCAACTCAATCGTGAATTCCACATCTCTCTGTGGAGGCAAACCAGGTAACTCGTCTGGAAATACATCGGCATAATCTCTCACTACCGGAATATCCGCCAACATTATTGGTGATTTCTCGGTTTTGGCCATATAGCACCAATAACCAACACACCCCTGACCGAGCAATTTCACTGCTTTCATCAAATTAATGACCTTACCAGAACAGCCGGGATTACCTCCCTGAAAGACACATTCGACCCCATCGTCTGAAATGATAGTGACCATACGCTTACGGACACTAATGATGGCATCGTGACGATCCATCCAATCAATACCCAAAATGACGTCGTCTCTCAGTAAATCTACCACGATTAGGTTTGCTAGCCATACACGGCCATGAAGCTGAATCGGACAATTTTGAATCTCACGATTTCCGATAATTCTTCTATCGTCAGGTAGACCAATAACATAGGGCTCACAACTAGTAGCACTACCCAGACGTAGTCTACTCAAACATGACTCGGAAATGAATGAATGCGATTCACCAGTATCAAAAAGGGTACGCACAGGTTGAGATAGAATATCGAGTGTACCTGAGATCATCCGGGCCTCCGGATCGTCGGTCTTCTTCATCTCATAAATTCGGGGCTTGCTAGTCCCAACACCGGACGCTCCCGTCTGATGACTGTAGGCTCCACCTTTATTCGCTCCTGTCGTCTTGAGCAGCCTTGAGTGGCTCGATTATGAGCAGTGGCGCTTGGGCTCGAGGTGACGCTGGAGTAGGTTTGGAGTCCCTTCGGCAAAAACGGGCCTTATGCCCAGCAATCCCACAATTATGGCATGTGATAGTCTGCCTCGGACACTTGGTGCTGACATGACCAAGTTCCCACAGTTTGAAACAGGTGATGGCCGAACTGGCCGCTCGGGACTGCGATTCCGCCGGTCTGGGCGCCACAGGAGGTCGCTCAGAGCAAGTAGAGCCCGCACGAGGCTTCTTGAAGGTTGTCTGACCGCCTTCAGATTGATTACAATTCTTTGACTTCTTGCTAGCAGATGAAGGTTGCTGCTTAGCAATCTCCTTAGCAGTAAGCTCATAAGTAAGAGCTTTCTCAATGAATTCGGCCAGAGTGGTGCAATTATGATTAAGTAACTGCATCTGCATACGGGGTTTCAGCCTCTTGCTGAAATACTTAATCTTATCCGCTTCGGAGTGAATGATAGATGAGGCGAAAGGAAGAAGTTCCTGAAATTTCTCGGTGATGGCGAGAACATCCTCGTCTGCTGAGGGGTAGGGAGTGAGTAGTTCTGATAGCTTGGCCTCTCTGAGTGGGGCCGGATAATACCTCTCCATCATGAGAGTCTTGAATTGATCCCAAGTACATGATCCGTCGATGGGTTTCAACGATAACCACCATGAATGAGCGCTCTTACCCAGACAGTAAGCTGCAACTGAAACTTTGTGTCCTTCGGGACACTCTACCATAGCAAATAACTTCTTGAAATGTTCGAGCCAGTGAACAATATCCGCCGGTTCAGATGAACCCTCAAAAGTAGGTGGCCTTTGGCGAGAGATGTCGCCAATGATACTGCTCACACTCCTCTCTTGCCTCTGAGGTGGCGGCGGAGGAGCCTGTTGATTTTGAGTAGCTGAGTTATGCATCGTCTCCATCAATTGTGCCATCTGAGTCATTTGGGCCATCATGCCCTGCATAAAAGCGAGTGGATCAACCCGAACACCTTCTGACTGAGCTGTGTCCCGGGTACGACTCCATGATAGTGAATGATTATGTCCAGGTGAATGAGTGGCAGTGTCACTGCTCGATGAATTAGCATTATTCCTAGCGTTCGCACGTGTATTCACATGAGCTCTCGGGTTTCGGCCCGCACCGCGGCCTCGTCCCCCGCGTCCTCTGCCTACTCTCTCCATACTGAAGTAGGAAAGTCACATGATAATTATAGCTCTCGTATGAATATCACATTATGATTACGTCATGAAATGATGAAAATGAGCATACACGCTCTAACTCAGTGATTACATGAATGATTAACTGAGGTGACATGATTATCTGATGATATTTTTGAAATGATTATCTTGAACAAGTTAACAAAATTAATGATATGATCTTCAAGATCAACAAATGAGTAATGAAATGAACTGAGTGATTAATGAATTAACATGATCAATATGATCAAAATGAAAATGATGTTTGAGGATTGTTAACTGATGAATTATGAATGAATGATTATTGCCAAAATTATACCATGGCGTTAGAAGTCTTACAGTTCTTGGTCTGAGGGGCTTGACATTTGCAGAGGTCACACGTGACGCGAAAGTCCAATGATACTAGTCCGATGACGATGATTTCAAATGAGACATGACTCGGAAGGTAGTATTCAAAACCACTCTCTGATACCAACTCTGTAACACCCCAAACTAGGCGGATATTACAGGGCCGTGGACCACGACTGGGACCCACCAGGCGAATGAAAACTAATGAATTAAATAATATAATTGTAGTATCGAACCACATTATATTACCAAATACTCCGATGAGGAGCTTAAGTACAATACACCAGGACAATACAGAATACTAGTATATTTTATATGAAGATAAAATACACCACGCTGAATAATAAACATCCCAAACGGAATTTGCAGCGGAAATATAAATGAAGAAAAACAAGAATGACTGAAAGGACTTGGGCCCCTACTAGTATCACTGGGACTCCTCGCCGTCAACGTGCTCTTCCCGTGCTTTTGTCTTGCCATGACCTGAAAACAATATCCCCCAACGGGGTCAGTTACACAGAACAACAATCCTCAAGGGTTGAATATACACAATCATGATATATCTCAATTATGAAATATCCTTAGTTATGAATTTAAGCTGAAGAGGAGCATCATAGTACGCCCGTAATGTTCTGTGCAAGTGTACAAGACGAGTGCCTGGACACACCCGTCCTTGTACCTAATTAGTCTCACGGAGGTAAACGTTACCGTGTGCAAAGTCCAATGTATCGGTGAATCCAACACATGACTATCGTGTGCTCGACTAAAAATTCCACACATCCGCACCCGGCCACACAATATGAACCCAGAAGGTCACACGATCAAAAGTGACCATGATGATTATCAATGAATAATAATTCGACAAAGTCAAGAATGACTCACCGAGATGAAATAATAATGAAGTGAGTGATAGCTCAATGAAATGATTGGAACCGTCATTCCTCGTGAATGAAGTGATTATTCGACAATTACAAGTCTCAATACGGTTAATACATTATGAATGAGTTATGATTATGAATGAACAACAACGAAAGGAATGAATATCCTTTTAACCGAGTAAGAATTAACTTATACAACACCGATGAAGAATGTCCTTCCACGAACAAACGTCCTAAATGAGATGTCGGTCGCTTGAACAACCTTGAATAACACAATTACCAACAATCCGTTCAACATACGAATCAAACACGAGTATAACTAACTCAAAATGTCGATACGACTAAACCAAACTCATTGGGGCATTATATCAAACACATTGTGGCCAATCTTCGATTGTTTACAATCAAACCTTAACCATACCAATATCAAATCCCCAAGAAGTGTTCCAAACCAACAAAACATCTTTAATACAATCAATAATCCAATATGAATGTCCAAATTCGTGATTACAACAACAACTAATCGAAAACCCCCAAATCCAACTCAATATTCAAAGTGTTCTTGAACAACCCTTCAATAATCCAATGAATATTCATACGCACTCATAATCATACGTACATCTCTTCATACAACATGATTATAACGCCCAAAACATCATATCTCAACACAAAATCGAAATCCAAGATGTTTGAAGAATATTACCTTTGAAGATCCAAACACTTTGATCCGAAGAAAACGCGTTAGATCGACTATCCAAGATTCCCAAACGAATGAAGATGATGAAAACCGAACACCGAAGTGATTGATGATGAAAAATATCTCCCTCAAACCCTCTCTCTCGGATACAAGGTGAAGAAATGAGAAAATGAACTCAAAGTCCCGTCCAAGTCCTATATAAACTGCCGAATATTATGGCCATAACTCGGCCTACTTACGGCCATAACATCCCAAGTCAACGGCCTTACGGCCGTAACCAACCATCTCGTACTGCCGTAACTCGGCTTCGTCCAGAATCTGCCGACAGTCATACGGTCGTACCCGCATCTGCCTTACGGGCGTAACTCGCCCTCGTCCAAACACCTGCCGTCCGTCATACGGCCGTACCCGCACATACCTTACGTGCGTAACTCGACCGATACGGCCGTACCCGGCCAGACTTACGGGCGTATGGAGCCTTCGTCAAAACTGCCTGGGCACCCTGCCTGCATCGTACGGCCGTAACCGGCCAAGCCTTACGGCCGTACCAGCCTCATCTTACGGCCGTACCAGCCTCATCTTACGGCCGTATGCCGCAACCCTTACGGTCGTAAGTCCCATTCGTCCGAACTAGCTTGAAATCAACGAACGCCTGTTGCGGCCGTATCCGACAATTCTTACGGCCGTAACTCACCTTCGTCCAAAATCACCTTGAACCAACGAATGCATGTTACGGCCGTAATGCCTGAATAGTTACGGCCGTAACTCGCTGCTGGAAGTGACAAAAAATCCGACAACTCTGTCTACTCGTTACAAACGGTGAATGATCGACGTACAATACTTGTATGATTGTAAATAGGTCCAATAACACGTGATAGATGATACTTCCAACACAAGACTATATTCACGATGATTATGATAATACTCTCGTCTCGACTCTCAATCGGAGATGAATGACGATCGGTAACTGATACACAGTTACAAATTGCCAACGATGAATACAAATGAATGAATCATGAATGATGAGTGATTATTAATGAGTGAAAATTACTGAGTGACCAATACTGATTGATAAATACTTAATGATAATGAATGAATTACAACCGGGTATTACAATGCCGTGCAAGATTTATCTGCATGAGCAGAGAAGAAGCTCGCGAAGTTGAGTTCGCGAAGCTATAAATCGCCAGTGCTAGGAGAAGTCCGGGCCTTCCGGAGAACCGGCCAGCTCTCCCGTTTAGCAAAAAGTTCAATCGCCCATCCCACATGGCGAGGCTCCACAAGAGGAATCAGTCCCTCACGTCCCATTGATCGAAGCTCAAGAACCCGGAGAAGGTACAATCCCCTCTTGTCCCTACACGTTCTGACAAATCTGAATCCCTGTTTCTAGAATATGTACCAGCTCCACCTCAAAGTACTGTAGTCATTACTGAAGTGGATGCCACTTCTCCTCCTGCTCCTCTCCAACCCTCAAGAGAAGCCGTAAACCAATCATACCTTCGCTTCCTTGAAGAACAAACTATATTTATAGAGGATGTCATACAAGCCCTCTACAAATGTGGCAAGGAACGTGTCTGGATCCAAAAGACAGCACGGGATGAAGTCACGGCCCTTCACGGGTCACTAAACGACGTCTGCGAGGCATTTCTTCTTGTTCATTATGCCTTCCGACGTGCTTTTGCCCAATTCTTTCAGAACCGGATTCTGAAGAAAGAGAGAAAAGATTGAAGTTGCTCAAGCAACAACAGTAGCCGATCTTGAACATACGAGAGACTGGCTGACCGATCACGATCATAAAATAGAAGACTTGACTACAATAAGGAAATGGAGACAACATATGGAAAATCAGCTAGATTTAAGTATAGAGGAGCCTATAGCCCAAGCAATCAGCCGACTGGCTGTGCCAGACATTGGCCAATGGGCTACAAGGTTGGATAATCACGTCCCGAGTTTACAGATCCTAACTTTCCCTGGAAGGAAGCTGTCAAGAAGGTAAGAAGAGGGAGCACACAACTGAACAATTTAAGACATGGATGAAACACATGAATTGAATAGGTCCTTCTATGTACTAATCAAAGAATCACCCATGTTCAATCACTACAAGACGCTGGGCTCCCATCAAGGAAATTCTCGAGTCTATTGGCAGACGGGAAATTGCCTTTGTAGATCCAGATTAAAAGTTGATACATGAGAGGAGAATGTCTTACCCGTCCTAAAGACTAGATGCTTGGTTACGATGTTACTCCAGAAGGCAAAGGATTCTACAGGAATAGGGCACAAGACCTTCTTGAAAACTGGTGGAAAGGAACATAATGATACCTACACGGTCAACCCGACAACATCACCCACGTCGCTAAATCTCTTGGTTGTTGTATTTCCTTATAATTTCCATGTATCTTGTCTTTTACTTTGTATCTTGTTTTTCAATTTCAAGTCAAGTACTATAATTTATTATTCATCAATAAAGTAATATTTTTCTTTCTCCAGATTACAGCTCATAATATTTTTTAATTTCAGTATTCTTACTTGACATTATTTAAAATATTTCCAAGTGCGATTCTTGCTATAGACTAAGTTGTACGAACTTGCATGCGAGCAGTTCATAGACTAAGTTGTAAACTGTAAGTAACTCAGTATAAGATTGTGCATGCAAGTCAATCATATTTTAAGTTGTGAAAACGTAGCTAAGTAGGATGAATATTTTAGAACATGTATGCGAGTTGTTCATTTTTATACTAAGTCATGTGAAGATCAGATCATTCAGAAAGAAAATGTAAAAGCTGTTTTGTTTATAGTTTTGGCATTATCAAAAGGGGAAAAATTATTGGGAGAACACCCTCCTGGATTTTGATAACTGCAGCAAAACTATAGCTTCATCCTACAGGCTGATTCATACAGCGCATCCTGATAGGAATCAAGTATACAACGTGTTGACGGATTTCAGTATTCAACAATAAGATTGTTTGGCTACAACATTTTTGTTGTATGCACTTTACTTGGGAAAATAAAGTGTAAAATCCAACATGATCGACTTGGACATTAAACCGTTATTAGTAAAGTAATTTTATACTTACAAGTACTTTCGATTTTGAAGAGCATCTAATGCTGATGTAGACAATATTTAATGCGGGCGAAGACTGTAGAGTACAGAGCATTTAATGAAGGCCAAAAAGAATGTCTGAAGTATTTAATGTTGATACGATGATACACTTAATTCAAACATTCAACAACCATCAGTCTGAAACATCCACATCTCAACTACCTGGCCAACGACTACATTTATATCGGATCTATTTCCAAGGTTATAAATAGCACAACCAGAGGGGATGCTCAAACAGTTGTCAACTTATAATTCCTACGAACGTAAGAGCAAAAATCATCTCTCTTCAACCTACAATGAATATCTACAGCGAAGAGATTCGATAAAATCTTCAACGAACAAACAACAAACTACAACTACAACAAGTGTTTCAAGCATACAAGCTGTGTCTGGTAATATTCTACCCTCATTCTACATTGAGAAGTTAGCCTTATATGGACTAGCAAATCCAGCTTAATCCAGCCTATAGACTGCTTAGACAAACCAAGCTTTCGATCTATGTGAAAAGATGGCGAAGCATGATCAGTCTACAACAAATTTGTGTGAATAGTCAAAGTTGAGAAGTCGAGTGTATCAATCTGTGTGCACGATACAGCTTGAAGTGTAGCTAAAGTCATAACAATTGTGTATAATTTTTTTTTTGATTTCGATAAACAAAGCTCCTGTGTGGAGACTTTGTAGACGTAGAAGACGTTGCCACGAACCACGTCAAATCTGTGTCTTTACTTGCTCCTTTATTTTATCATATAACTTGTGGGTTTATAATATACTTACTCTGAAAAACCTGTACGCATCAAGCATACATGATTATATTTGGTTGATGTACCTACAACAACACATTTCAAAGGCTTCCGTAGTGCAATGATTTTTGAAAAGAAAGTACAACTTATTTACCCCCACGCTGTCATAGAACTATATTGTGACCAACAACTTCTTTCCTAAATTTCAAAAAACTACAATTACATATAAATACATTATAAGGGAGCACTAAACACTTGTCAACTTATAATTCCTACGAACGTAAGAGCAAAAATCATCTCTCTTCAACCTACAATGAATATCTACAGCGAAGAGATTCGATAAAATCCTCAACGAACAAACAACAAACTACAACTACAACAAGTGTTTCAAGCGTACAAGCTGTGTCTGGTAATATTCTACCCTCATTCTACATTGAGAAGTTAGCCTTATGTGGACTAGCAAATCCAACTTAATCCAGCCTATAGACTGCTTAGACAAACCAAACTTTCGATCTATGTGAAAAGAAGGCGAAGCACGATCAGTCTACAACAAATTTTTGTGAACAGTCAAAGTTGAGAAGTCAAGTGTATCAATCCGTGTGAACGATACAGCTTGAAGTGTAGCTAAAATCATAACAATTGTGTAAATTTTTTTTTGATTTCGATAAACAAAGCTCCTGTGTGGAGACTTTGTAGACGTAGAAGACGTTGCCACGAACCACGTCAAATCCGTGTCTTTACTTGCTCCTTTATTTTATCATATAACTTGTGGGTTTATAATATACTTACTCTGAAAAACCTGTACGCATCAAGCATACATGATTATATTTGGTTGATGTACCTACAACAACACATTTCAAAGGCTTCCGTAGTGCAATGATTTTTGAAAAGAAAGTACAACTTATTTACCCCCACGCTGTCATAGAACTATATTGTGACCAACAACTTCTTTCCTAAATTTCAAAAAACTACTATTGCATATAAATACATTATAAGGGAGCACTACCAGGATTGGACAATATTTGCTTATGGAGAAATAGTCATGACAAATTCACAATCATTAGAAATTTGTTAAAGAATGTAGGAAGATTCTCAAGAACACATGAATGCAGACAGGCCCTAAATATAAAGTAGCACTTTTACTTTGTAAGTATTTATTTGCTCAAATAGTGAAAAATAATAAGAGCAATTTAAATTCCTCAAAAAAAAAAAAAAAAAACAGCAGCAGCAAATTCAACTCTTTGCTAAAAAATATCGTACCCATGTTATGTGGAAGTCACCTTAAAATCATCACTTGAATATATGTTCTTTATGAGCCACCTCCAATCATCTTTGTCGAGTCCATTGGGTGTGTTACCTTTGTATGCAGCTTGTAAGGTGATTTTATTTTTGGTAATGTTATAGATTAGCAAATTGCTTACTTCATTCTTAGACCACTTTTTAAAAATTATAGCTCCATTCCTCTTCAGTGTTTCCAAGATCCGCCAGTACGTGAGATAAAGCTCTCTATAAAAAATGAAAATACTTAAAACTGACAATTTAATAGAAGGAAGAACTTAATAATAATTAGATTAAAACCTAAGAAAAGTTTGAACCTTATCATAATTTTCAAATATCAATTTGAGCTTGATCCAATTCATGCTTCCGGAGATCTTTAATAGTTGAAACTCTTAAACCTCGACTAGAATGACTACTAATAGGTAACACTCTTCAACTACCACGTAAATTTTCATAAGTTAGGTCAAGAAGATTAAATCTTTTCTCTACATTATGCATATACCTTGAGCAAATATTCATATACTCATCTGCTAAAATCACTCAGCAATTGAAGCCTCTGGATGAGCCATATTCCGTGTATATGCCTTAAGCTTACACATTTGTTGTTCAATGGGATATATATGTGGATTTAACAAGACCTACAATTTTAGATTCATTTGCTAAATGAATAGGTAAATGCATCATCACATCAAAGAAGGAAGAAGGGACAATCTTCTCTAGTTTGGAGAGGGTGATCGTGATTTTTAGACTATAGCGGCTCCAATTCATCCACATTAAGTATTTTATCATACAATGAAGTAAAAACATTGACAATCCAGTTAGTGCTTCACGTACAACTGGAGTGAGAAGACCACGTATTGCTAAATGAAGAAGATCCCTAGTATTATATGGCAATCATGGCTCTTCAAACCAAAATTTTAGCTTCTTTTAAGTTTACACAAAAGGTATATTTGATGATAAACCATCGGAAACTTTTACGTATTCTACAAAGTTACAGAAAATTCGCTTCTCATAAGGAGAAAATGTATATGGAGCTGGAGGCATCTTAAAATTTGTCTCCTTATTTGACTAGATGCAACATTGACCTCAATCCTATAGCTTTCAAGTCATGACGTGAATTTAAGGTGTCTTTAGTCTTCCCTTGGATGTTCATAATTATCCCAAGAACACTGTTTCATATGTTTCTTGAAATATGAGATCACGTCTAAATTATGTCGTAATAAATGTGTCCTCCAATATGAAAGCTCAAAGAAAGTACTTTTCTATTCCAATTATCCCCCCTAATATCATGAGATATTTTTGTCTTCACACTTGGATCCTTCGATAATTTGATGTTCTTGAGATCCTCAAGTTAATGAAGAATATCATCAATCAAATAAGATTTTGGAGGTAGACCACGCTCGACATCTCCATCAAAAGAATCCTTATCCTTTCGCCATCTATGATTCTTTGGCAAATTGCATCGGTGGACCATAAAGCACTCCTTACCCCCATTACATAGCCTCATCGATCATATATATTTAAGACAACATGGGCATGCCAAATACCCCTTAGTACCCAATCCAGATAACATCTCTTATGTTGGAAACTCATTAATACTCCACATCAAAGCTCCATGTAGCTGAAAATGGTGTTGGGCTGCCGCATCAATGGTCTCAACACCTATTGAGAAAATTTCCTCTTGGATTTTGATAAGTGCAGCACAACTATAACATCATCCTATAACCTGATTCATACAGCACATTCCTACAAGAACCAACTATACAACATCTTTGAAGACTTTCAGTAGACATCATAAGGAGTCCAGTTAGCTATAGCATCTTTGATGTATGTACTTTACTAAAGAAAAGTAAAGTGTAAAACCCAACATGATAGAACTTAAACATCAAACCATTGTGAGTAAATCTATTTTATATTCACAAGTATTCAAGATTTCGGAGAGCATTTATTACTGATAGAGACAACATCTAATGCAGCCGAAGACCATGGTATGCAAAGCATTTAATGAAGGCAAAAAATATGTCTGAAGCATTTAATGCTGCCTGGATGGATTATTTTAATTGAAACATTCAGTAGACGCCAATCTAGAACATCCACATCGCACCTACCCAGCAAATGCTGCATTTATAACTGATCTATTCCCAAGTTTATAAATAGCATAACTAGAGGACTTGCTCAAAAACTTGTCACTTTGTAATTCTTATGAACTTAAGAGCAAATTATCTCTCTTCAATCTACAGTGAGTATCTACAGTGAAGAGATATGATAAAATCCTCAACGAACGAACAACAAACTACAGCATAGACCAGTCTCTGCCCGATGGGACATTAAGACCACTTCTGTTTGTGTCATGTAATCTTAGTGCCATATCTATTCTTTTCTTACTTAAGGGCTTCTGAGTATGATATAAATAGGAGAAAGAATGAGGAAGAATCGCCCATTCTGAGCCACACCATGATCTTACAGGCATAATGGGTTTGACTTGAGCTCTCAGAACATTAATCCTACAGGAGATTCCACAACCTCACTGGGCACCTGTCACTGCTCTGTAAATCAACCATGCTGTTGTAAGGACAGAAGAAGATATTATAGACATTGAAGCAACAACCACAACACAAAATATAGATCAGTCAACCAATGGACAAAATCCGACAATAGATGGCTGATAGATCCTAATCACGAACTAATCATTGGAGGAATTGATGTAGGTGTTGTAATATCTTGGTGTAGTTTTCATTTTCACACTGTTGTATTATATGTATTCAGTTTGGAATTACAAAAATGTTGTTATATTGGATTTGGATTTCTATAATGTATAATGAGCTAAATTATTGTGGAATCGAACTATTTATGATTGTCGTTGGTATCGTTTTATCGGTTCGAATTTTACATGTTGAATTGCGGATTTGGCCAAGTATTATAGCCATAGTACGCTACGTTTACAGGCGTACGCTAGGTGAAGCATGTTACATCGTTATATGTCCATGTTATGTATGTAACGTTGAGATCAGATCAGATCACCTTCAGAAGTGTAGGGCCGAGTACTTTCGGCTTGATTGGGACAGCCAAGTCAACGGGCATTGCATACGCAACCATAAAAGGGCTTAGCATACGCAATGAAGGAGCATTTACGTACGTTAATTTGTGCTACGTAAGGCAATATACGAAGTGGCATTAGCCTCTGGTAGCATATGTTGTGGTTGCAGTATAGCATACACTAAGGTCGTATACGTTAACTGGAGGGTGTAAGGGCTGCAATGGAAAGTGCAGATTATAAAGACATATCTTGTACTTCATTGTTGCACGATCCAATTCTGGTTCTTTTCTCTAGAATTCATCCCTCTGGCCTCTTAAGTGATAATCAACCCCTCCTAACTTGCTTTGGAGCTTCATAATCTGGACTGGAGCTTGGAGTCTTGAATACTATGGTGGATTCTTGATGTGTTTGAGGTTGTTCTTCATCTTCAAGAGGGTTATCTAATCTTATGTCATTTTTGGGATTATGATGTTATTGTTGGTGATTGTGTTGTTGGATTTTTGGGAGTTATAATGATTCATGATGATTTTATGGACACATGATGAAGAAGATGATGATTATAACTTGAGAATGAGGGGATTGTTGTTTAAGAACGCATAGATGTTACAATCATAATATTGTCGGTTAATATTATTGGAGTCTATCACTGTGTTGATATTTTCGGATTGAACTTTTGATTTTGTATTCATTTGACTTCGGGTCAACGATGCAGAATTGATTTTGGCACTGTTTATGCTGATGATCTATTGATCTTTTGATTACAGTGCGCGGCTCGATGATGTTATTAACTTGGCATATTTTTATTGTAGTAATATGTGATTGAGCTATGCTCATGATTTTAATTTCATGCCTTTAATATGGAAAGAGGACGTAGAGGGCATGGTAGTATGGGCCAAGGCCGCGGAGCGGGCATAAACCTAACATCACAATCTAATACACATGCGAAAATGGCGATGAGTCAGAGTTTGATGCCGCCTACTGGATCGATAGTGCTACTACTTCTCCGATGGCCAGTGATTCTCGTTAGAGAGCTATACTGGGGGCACCCAACAAAAAAAGGGGTACGAGGCAACCCCTACTTACTGATGATGGGCATGATGGCCCAGATGATGCAGATGGTGAGACTGGTTACACTATGAAGGCCTCAACGGTTCATGGTCAGCAGCAGAGAGAATCCCAGCTTCCACATCAGACGCATGGGGGTGTGTTAGTTGGATTATTGGTGATATCTCTCACAAGAAAGAGTTTGAAGCCTCAGATGCATATGTAGTTACTTAATCACCACTGCACGAGACTGCCCGGGTTTATTGAGAAATCACTCGAGTGTGAGATTACCTTGAAAGAGATTGCTAAGAAGCAACTGCCGTCTTCTAGCAAGAAATCAAAGAATCAGAATCAGTCTAATGGTAGTCGAGCCACATTCAAGAGTCTTCCTACTGGCCACACTCATTCTGAACGGCCACCTATGGCCCCTAGACCAGCAAGATTATAGTCCCGGGTGGCCAATTCGGCCGGTATTTATTTCAACTCTGGACAGATGGGACATTTCAGCAACAAGTGTTTGAGGCCAGCCATTACTTGTAACACATGTAAAGTTGTTGGTCACCAGGCTATATATTATCGCGGTGGTTCCGGACATGCTCCTATAGCTTTCCATGCCCTAAGGCAATCTATTGTTTATAATCTTGCTACTTCGTCCGCCTCCCATCAGACAATAGGGCGAATAGAGGGGCATGTCGTGATAGTCAGGTAGGTGCGTCTGGTGTTGGGGGTGGTAAGACTTGAATTTATGAGATGAAGAAGATTGATGACCTAAAGGCCAAGATGATTTTAGGTACATTCGAGATTTTTTTCTTAGACCGTGTGTACTCTCTTTGATATTGATGCATCACATGCATTCATATTTACTGTTTGTGAATGCGAACCGTATGTTACTGGTCTATCAGAAGTAAAAAACTGTCTGATTTAGATGGATGTCCATGAGTGGTTACCAGACTTGATAATGGTACATTTACCCAAAAATTATTTGATTTTAGGTACTGATTGGATGGATCATCATGATGTCGTCCAGAATGTCATGGTGGTCCTCACTTCTGATGATGGTTTCGAGTGCGTTTTTCAGGGATGCAATCTCAGTAGTTCCAGAAAGGTCATTATTTTCTTAATAAGGGTTGTGTAGATTATTGGTGTTGTATGGCCATAATCGAGGATCGAGCAATTGCATTAGCTGATACTATGGTATTCGAGACTACCGGATGTTGTTTCACATGAGTTACTGGGTTTACCTCCTCAGCGAGAGCTAGAGTTCACGATTGAGTTGGAGCAAGTAACATCCCCGCTTTCAAATCTACCATATCGTATGACCCTGAGTGAGATACAAGAGTTGAAGAACTCGCTTGAGGAGTTATCATAGAAAGGTTATATTCGACCGGGTGCATCCCGTGGGGAGCACGAATATTATTTATGAGGAATAAGGAGTAACAATCAAGAACAAGTACTCTTTACCCCGTATCAATGAACTATTGGATCAACTGCAGGGTGCTTCAGTATTTTCCAAGATTGACTTGAGATCTGGTTACCATCAGTTGAGGATCCAAGAGTCGAATATTCCTAAGATGGCCTTTCATACTCTTTAGACACTATGAGTTTGTGGTGATGCCACTTGGGTTGAAGAATGCGCCGATAGTATTTATGGAATTAGTAAACTGAGTTGTCATTAGTTAGTTGGATCACTTTGTCTTCATTTTCATCAACGACATCTTGGTATACTCCCGTAATCAAGAGGAGCATGAGCATCATCTCTGTCAGGTTCTCGATGTGTTGAGACGAGAACAACTTTATGGGAAGTTTTCCAAGTGTGAGTTCTGGATGTCCAAGGTGACTTTTCTCGGGCATATGATTTCACCCAATAGGGTTCGTGTTGACCCACATAAGAGGGAGGATTTCTGAGATTGGTTACCTCTAAAGAATGTGAAGGAAACTTGGAGTTTCTATCATTTGGTGGGCTATTGCAGGCAGTTTTTGAAGGCTTTTCCAAGATTGCTGAGCCGCTAATTAATCTTTAAGGAAAGTTAATATGTACACATGGTCATAAGCATGTTAGCACAACTTTGATGATCTCAAGAACCGATTGATTTTGGCACTTGTGTTAGTATTGCCACAAGGAATATAAGGGTTCTTGGTGTACAGTGATGCATCGAGGCATGGCTTCGGATGTGTGTTGATACAGCATGAGAAATTTATCGCCTATGCATCGAGGCCGCTGAGACCTTATGAGGTCAACTATCGGATCGACGACTTGGAGTGACCAGTTGTGGTGTTTGGTTTGAAGATGTGGCGCCACTATCTATATATGGTTACTTGTCATACTTTTATGGATCATAAGAGCCTGAAGTACATATTTACTCAGAAGGAGTTGAATATGCGGCAGAGATGGTGGCTAGAATTAATCAAGGATTATGATATCGAGATACTAACTTGCCTCGATATCGATGTGATGAAGCCATTACCAATCTCACCATCTTCATCTACAAGCTCCTCAGCCCCGACCAAGGCGATCCATGCATTATCCAATATCAATCGCAGCATAATGGTTAAATCAACGATCGCTTATTATAACCTAATGCAATAATCAATTAACAACACGTTCAATAACAATCAACAACCGATATAATCAACTAATCAAACTCAATGGTTCAACGATATTTCGATCATATACGAAACCGAACCATTTCAACTCAACAATATGGATACAAGCCGCAATTCGATAATCAATCAATCCTAACATTCTCGATTCCGACTCCAATCTTAATTACGGATTAACAAGGTTCCTTCTTGTTCATATTCTTAAATTCATAAAAAAAAACCAATAACCATTTATAATCACGAATAATCATATACCAAAACTAACCGTGATCTTTCCCATTTCCATAAAATCACGACATATATAACTCAAGAGTTCTTCAAGAACATGAATTAATCCATATTCATGTTTGTAGCCAACAAAACGACGTAATCCGATGTGTTCTAACATCTAAACCATCATCTAATCCATAATCCAAGGCATATATCATTTTGTTCTTTAATATACAATTCATATATCCTAAAGAATCACAACAACACACCATAACCATCATCATACGAAGAAGAACATCAACAACAATATCAAAATCCGAATCAAAGGAGGAGTTTTTCAGCATACCTCTTGAAGAAGAACTACAAGGATCAAACACTCCAAGAAACATCAAGAACTCCAAGATTCAAGCTTCTAATCAAATCATCAAGGTCTCTACCAAGGTAGAAGTGTCTGAAATGGGATTGAAAGTGAAGAGGGACGAGCTGGGGTGGAAAAAAATGTGTTTCCTCTCGTGAAGAAATGAAAGACCAATTCTTAATATATAATCTGCACAGCTCGTTACGTACGTTAAGACCCAACCTTAACGTACGTAAGACCCTTTAACGTACGCTACATGTCTTGCATAGCGTACGTAATAGTCATCTAGGGTTAACTGTCCTATTTCGTGGCGTGCATTACGTACGTAATTTCCTTACCGTAGCGTACGTAATGTAGCGATTTACTTGCTATAGTGCCATACTTGATTAACGTACGCAATGGCATATCCCTAACGTACGTAAGGATCGAGGTTGACTCGCCTGTCCACATCTGCGCCGAAAGATGCCGACACCGGGCCCACCCGTCGACCACAGCTCGGACCTATTCGATTCCCTTCATAACGTACGTATGCACTCAACCTAATATACGTTAAACCCGCTTCTTTACGTACGCAAGCTCCTCTGCTTAGCGTACGCTATGCTTGCACAATTACGTACGTAAGCTTCTATGATTAACGTACGTCATAGCTTTTATACTTAGCCATTTTTGCTCCTGTCTGTCGCCTCGATATACCGAACACGTACACGCGACATACTGATTACATACACTCGTTCCGATAACATTCTCATACGATAAGCCTGATGCATGATACCCACAAATGCAATCGTCGACCAAGTACGACAATTATACCAATACTCATACAGTATACCTGACATCGAAAGACATATCAAGCATGTAATATCCTAGAATTAAATATAACCTCGATAGTATATTGGTACAGCTGTCACAGTTCCCAAAATTATTAATCCATACTGCATCGGTCCCACTCTGTACAGTACAACTCAGATAATATAATGCGAAAAATTCATAGCGAAATTCTAGGATATTACATATCTTCCCACTTAAATAAGTTTCGTCCTCGAAACTTAAAACCCTGTCCTAATCCACAAGGCTAGAAATCATTTTCACAAACATTTTAAAAACGCCAAATACATAAATACGGTATTATTTTACGAAATTTTCCAAAATATAGTTATCAAATACCATCAGAAAATACCATTTGAAACTACAAGGCGAAGATGCCAAAAAGGAAATTTAGAAAGTATACACGGGTTGGTAAAATACAGAAATCCATTTAAAGACACACACCCAGCGGATATAATAAAAATTACAGTTGCAGCGGAATCATAACAATCAGGAAAATACTCAATCTCAAACACATGCCATAGCCAATATCACCGGGAAGCTCATCCCTTCACGACAGCTACTAGCTCGATCTCCGAGTACCTAAAAGATAAAGCCCACGATGGGGTCAGCCATAATACTCAACAATGATAGTGATCACATCAACATAAACAATTACATATCAATGAAATCACAAGGTAAGAATACACCCAATATAATCTTACCGTAGTAACCTTACCAATTCATGGTAACTCATATCAAATCAAGCCTTACAACAAAATCACACTTCACATTCTCAGTTAACGATGAATTCAGAAATGCCCATCAGTAACAATGTCAAGATCCTCAACATAAATATGGAATAATCGGTCCATGTCCAATTCTGTCCACTGGATTGCACAATCGAATCTCAATCTGATAAACCGATAATACACAATACATCTGTAGATCAACTGCCTCGAAAGAACGACTAGTCCCGAAAATCAATACAAAGGATGAATGCTCACACAAGCAATAATGATAAACAATTAATGCATCAAATTGGAATATCATTAACATGATTACTCCACGCAAGATCAACAAAGTACCAACCACGAACGAGAATACCATCGATGCGGTAAACTCCAACAAGATCAATTAAAGGATCAACACGACTGAGAATACCAACGACATGGTAAACTTCCACAAAACCAATAAAGGATCAACGTCGATCGAGAATATCGACGATATGGTAAACTCCCAACAAGATCAACAAAGAATCAACGACGTCCAAGAATACCAACGATATGGTAAACTCCCAACGAGATTAACAAAGGATCAACGGCGGCCAAGAATACCGACGATATAGTAAACTCCAAACAAGGACAATAAAGGGGCAATGACAACCGAGAATACCAACGATATGGTAAACTCCAAACAAGGTCAATAAAGGGGCAACGACAACCGAGAATACCAACGATATGGTAAACTCCAAACAAGATCAACAAAGAATCAACGACGACCAAGAATACCAACGATATGGTAAACTCCCAACGAGATTAACAAAGGATCAACGACGGCCAAGAATACCGACAATATGGTAAACTCCAAACAAGGTCAATAAAGGGGCAATGACAACCGAGAATACCAACGATATGGTAAACTCCAAACAAGGTCAATAAAGGTCTACAGGGACAGATACACGAGAGAACAAAATCATCCAACATATACAAATCACATATATGGGATTTCAAAGACAAACCCGACCATCGAACATATCCTACTATACATGGATTATGAATGACCAATCAATATGACTCAAGATGGACGTCACGATACGCCCAATTCGGAAATGTGTCCGTGTACAAGCCAACCACGGGTATTGATCAAATACACGTCTGGTCTCGTACCTAATCAGTCTCACGAAGTACGTCTCGTGTGCACGGTTCAATATGAGGCCGAAACCAACACATGATACACATGCCCGCCCCGAAAATCCTACACACGATCGATCAGTACTATTCGACTCCAGATATGTCAAGATACAACATGACAACAAAACTCGAAGAAATACATATCCAATAAGGATGAGAAGACTTCCCAAATGAACAACGACTGTTCGAACATGAAAGATCGACACAACCACAATGTCGTATTTCCGTTAGACAACAGTTCACAGCATGCTCAACAATGCATATAATATTAGCAAATAAACTCCCAAGGTCGCAACCAAGGGTCACAAAAGTATCTACTCAGGAATAATCCGGACAATATCACATAAACTACCAAGGCCGCAGCCAAGGGTCACGGAAGCATCTACTCTGGAATACTCCGGACGTGGGTGCCATTAAGGTCTTATCCCGCAACATATCGGCCTATCAATTACAGTTCAAGGAAAGAACACATCACAAGTACACAAACAATGATGCACACTCATTACATGAACCATCAACACACATATATGCAATAATGCAACATGAAAATTACCATGACTCGACAATACTAGATTACGTCAAGCTGGAGACACTATCCTCCCCACGATCAATATCCCTGAATGAATACTGTAATACCCATAATTTCGATTTTCGGTAATTTCTTTTTTTTTTCGGCGGAAGTCCAATTTGACGACTCGCTCATGACCGTTTCGTCATTATGAGAATGATTAATTCTACACTTTTTGACATCCGAGTTCGTTTCGGTGCCGTTTTGTTGAGTTCCGTGCTTTTTAGCGACTTTTCCGCACTTGAGTTCGATTCTTGCGAATCTCGTTCGAAACTGCTGTTTCGAGTTTCCCGTAAATCCGTTTAACTTTGTTAGACGTGTTGTGAACTTCGGTTTGGTTATTCGATCAAGTATCGTGATTTTCGGGCGTTTTGGGCCATTTTCGTAATTTCCCAAAGTTTGGGGTAATTACTTTCCGCTGTCGAATTTCGAGCCTTCGGGTGGTCGGAATCGTATGTTCTCTTAGTGCTCGAATTCGTCTTTGCGAGTACTTCATAACCGTATCTTCGATTCGTATTCAGGTTCGGGTTTCAGGGTCGTTCGGACCGTCGGAGTTTGCCCCGGCCGAGTCATGGCCGCGATGCAGGCCCAGCCTTGGCCGAATTACGGCCGGTAGTGCTCGGCAGTTACGTACGTAAGGGCGGTTACGTACGTAAGGCCCTGGCCGGTAATGTACGTAACGTTTCCGGCATTTCTAGGCAGCGAGTTTGGCCATGGCCGGTTACGTACGTAAGCCATGGCCGATTACGTAGGTAAGGCGGCCGGCAGGCTGCCTATATTAGGCCAGCAGACGTTTTCTTCAGCCATTTTCTCACTTGTTTTCTTCCCTTCTGCGGCTGGAGCTTGGTTAATCATGGAGGCATGTTGTTATACAATAAATCCATGAAGTTTTGAGGTTCATATCATCAATCATCCATCCTATAACATCCTTTGATCGAGCGAATCAGGTCAGATTTTCTAGAAATCTAATTTTGGAAATTTTGGGTGTTTTGTTCGATTTCGTCCGTTTAATCCGATTTAACTTAGGATTGTGATGGATTGATGATTATTTAGATGTATTATATCATTTCCTTTATTATTCCATGGTTGGATCGTATCGATTCGTTGTTTTGGTCAAGTTCTTGATCGACGCCTTGAAGGTGTCCGGTAGAATGTCATAGAGGGGTTTTCGGACGTTCTACGATTATTCTTCCTCGTATGATCATTGATTTATTAATTATATGTTATTAGGGTCGAGTTTCTTGCGAAGAAACCGAGTTGAACCCTTCCGTTCGTTGTCGTCTTCCTTTTCGATAGCATCGGGCATTTCAAAGCTTTCCGGTTGAGCCGTGTTCGTCGGAATACTTGCGTGCCGATTTCGAGGCAAGTATCTTGTCCATACACTTCATGTTTCGTAGACGTGATAGTTGGTATTTGGTTATATGTGGAACTTGAATGATTTAATGAACCTCCTAAAGAATCGGTATATTCTCGATAAAAAGGTTTCCCTTCAAGATAACTCGTATGAATCATGGACAAATGTGTATTTGGAATATGTAAGTATGTGTGGTATGTGGTTAGATGTTTTAACCATACTTCGTGAATATAATAGACCGTGATCACTTTTCGAGGATTGTGTACCGAATTGTATACTTGTTCGGTGGGTATTTGACATGATGTGATGTTAGTTGTTACTCCTTTGAAAAGAGATTGTGATGCTTAATGTTGTTTGTGTAATAACCGAGATTTCTGATGTGTAATTGAACCTTGTGATATTGTATTTGTTGTATTTTGATCTGAGTAATATTCTCTGTATTTCATGATCCGGTGTTGGTGAGCGCATGATTGCATGATTGTGTTCAATATTGTGATTTTTCACTTGCAGCGCACGCTATCGACTAGGTGTAGCGTACGCTAATTTGGCTTTAGTAGCGCACACTATATATGAACCTTAGCGCGCGCTATACGTAGTCAGCATGATTGAGACGTGTTGGTAGGTGAGATCAGGCCGCGGATCTTGGTTGGATTATGTCGGGATGAACCTGGACGGCTTTCGGGAAAAGCCAAGTCAATGCGGTAGCGCACGCTAATGATATGAGGATAGCGCATGCTAAATGCTGAGTACAATGAAGTCAGTAAGTTTCGTATAGCTGTTAGCGCACGCTATGAATATGGACTAGCGCGCGCTAATAACCATTTTCTATATATAGGACAACACCCTTTTTCATATTTTTCAGCTTTCATCACTTTCCAAACCCGAATTCTGAGACATAGAGAGTCACTCTCTCCATCCTAAACCCTTCATATCATCATCCTAGCCCGAGTTGAAGATTGTAGATCATTGGAGGTTGGTGTTCAAGCTCTCGGTGTTGGATTTCTTCAAGTTCCTTCGTGTTCTTCACTACTTTGAGGTAGGTGATTCTTCACCAATATTAGTAGTATTCTGAAGGATGTTTGGATCATGATTTGGGATTATCTAGTCAGTTAAATTCGTAAGTAGTCGAACATCATGTGTTAGAAGGATATTTTCGATGTTCGGTACTTCTTCATCGTATAAACCATTGAACCTTTTAGTGTTTGAACTCCTAGCATATTCTTGAAGCTTCAAACCGATTGTGACCAGTATAGGGAGATTATCAAGTTCTTAAGTCTTTACATAATGGAATCATACGTTTTGGGGGACATGAAATGGATTGAACTTAAGATATTTCTTGAAGATCAAGATGAATTATGGTGTTGTGATGATTATACATATCCTTGAATCTCGTAGTCGTTTAATCCGTGAAGATCTTTCACAAACTGTATGAATATAGTATGCACGGAGATGGCATGTTTTATCACTGAAGATTTCATGAGTTTCATCACCATTAGATCAGTTTTCTGCCCAATAGTAAACTGCCATGCACAGGTAGCGCACGCTAAGATGTATATATTAACGTGCGCTATCGGGAATGAATAACGTACGCTACGTTTGGTACGTAACGTACGTTATGTCATCAGGCGAGTCAGTCGGCTGGTCAGAGAGGACTGCCGGTACATAAGTTAGCGTACGCTAGACTTCGTCGTTTACGTACGCTAACGGGCAGGCTTAGCGCACGTTACGTAGAGTACGTAGCATACGCTAAGTAGTTCAGGCAGATTGCATTTTGAGAGCTTTCGGCCGTAGACCGGACTGTTAGACATTCGTGCGACATAAGATAAATTCTATATTATTTCTTTTGTTAAGGTTCGAGCTTGCTACGTTGATCGAAGGAGACGGCCTTCGAGTGTGTTGAGATTCGTTGGAGTGATTTGTTCTTGCCATCTTTGAGGTTAGTATCGTATTTTAAGCTTATTGATATTGTATTGTTGATCGTGTGTATGATTTATTCGTGTTGTTGAACATGAGATTATATTCTTTGAGTTGTCATGATATTTACGTCGATGAACGTGTTGAATTGCATATGTGTATGCATAATGGTATTGTTTGTGTTGTAAATGATCCGAGGGGATCACGAGGATCTATGCTAAGGGCGCTGGATCGAATGTCCACCATGCGTTGGTCCGACGGGATCATCATGGGATCTATGCTGAGGGTGCTGGATCATTGGACGGGTTTTCCACCATGCGTTGGTCCGACGGGATCATCATGGGGATCTATACCGAGGGCGCTGGATCGTTGGATTACCCTGTATTGTATTGATGGAATCGTGAGGATTCACATCGTTGGATTCCGATGACGGAAGTCCGTTTTGTATGTTTTATAATGCATTGATGAAATTTGTAGTATGATACTTGTACTAGCATCGTTTTGCTAGCCCCTTCGGGGGTGTACATTTGTTTTGATGTTCAGGTAGCCGAGGAGCGGGGAGGCAGCCACAGTATCGGCATGACGATTAAATGGCTCAGTAATGTTGTTGATGTTTGTTGTTTTTTGTGATTTATCTTCTTGGTTCATTTTCAGTACTCGAGTACGCGTGTCTTATTATTATCATTTCGATATGGTTGTATTACTTAACTCAATGGATCAGTTGGAACCAGTTTTGTAACTTGAAAATTTGTGGTATTGTTGGATTGTAATCACATTTCTTTTAATTAGCCTTGTAAATCCTTACTTAAAGGGTTTACGGCGCTGTAATTATTCCGAATATCTCGGGGTGTTACAGAATATGGTATCGGAGCTAAGATTCATGGATATCTTGGCAGTCGGGTTGTAGTTGGGTCTGTTTACGTTATTTACGGGTCGTTTGTAACATCACTGCTGAGCCAGCATCGTCGTGTGGACCGTGGTTGTAAGTCTCCTAATCTCAGTTACTACAGTTTTATTTAAATCATTTTTGTGAATATTGACGGACTTTCTTTTAGAAAAGTTGCCCTGGATATTGAGTATTTGTGTTTACAGTATGTTGAGGGGAGGTCGTGGACGCGGATGCGGTCGTGGACGCGGACGTGGAAATGCGAGACAGGAAGATTCGGTGTCTACCCCAGAAATAACCGCTAGTCGAACAGATTCCCATTCCGGAGGACAGCAGGGATCAGCAAATAATAATGCAGATCCTAACGTGCCGGGAGTGCTTCAACAAGTGGTTGCCCAGATAAACCAGTTTGCTCAGGTTGTTGATCGCATGCAGACGACGATGGGACATCAGCATAACGAGGATAACCGGGGAGACAAATGGCTTACTGAAGTGGTCAAATTGCATCCTCCAAAATTCGACGGTTCTACTGAGACACTCTCTTGGGATCACTGGTTGAAGGAGTTAGAGAAGATCTTTGCAGGGATTAAGCGTCTACGCAGCGAAAGGTTCCGATCGCCCAGTATCTTCTGATTGGGGAGGCTTTCGACTGGTGGGAGGCCGTTCGACCTGAGGAGCATAATGTTGACTGGACGGAGTTCAAATTAATGATGGAAGCGCAATATTGTCCTTGCCCAGTTAGAGAGGCCCGAGTTCGGGAATTCTTCTCACCACAAAATTTAGAAGCATCTGTGACAGACGTGATTAAGACTTTTAATCACCAACTGACTTATGTGCGCCACTTGGTCAGGACCGAGGTGGAGAGGATTTTCTATTTCGACATGCGGATGAAGCCGGAAATTCAGCAGTATATGTCCGGATTTGAATGTACCACCTTGCGACAGTATCAGGACAAGGCTCTGGCCTATGATATGAAAGAGGCGGCAGTAGAAAAGTCAACGGAAGCAAAGAAGCAGAAAGTGTCTGGTAACTTCACGGAGAATAAGAGTAGTGGGCCCCGCAAGGGCCAGTCCTCATTTCATTCGTCCAAGAGGCCTCTACATCCTTCTCGAGGCGGAAAGAAGTTCCGGGCAGCACCAACCGTTTCAGACGCAGGGAAGAAATGTTATAACTGTGGCAAAACAGGGCATGTTCGACGTGATTGTTTCGCACCTGCTGTGACCTGTTTCGAGTGTGGACAGGAAGGACAGCGCGCAACATTCTGTGGAGTGGCGACTAGATTGTTTGGTACTCGCACTCCAACGCCAGTTCCGAAAGAGATAAGTGTGAACCAGACGCAGCAGAGTGGATTTCAGCAGCAGAATGTTGGGAAGAGAGAGATATCCAGTGCTGGGTCCGTTCCTACGCGCCTGTACGAGATGAGGAAATCTGACGATCAGAACACTGCTGTTGCATCAGGTATGATTCAGATCCTTTTGCAACCAGTTAGTGTCCTATTCGATTCAGGAGCTACACATTCTTTCATATCATTGAACTGTATTAATCGTTTGAAAATCTCGTGTTTATTTGATTGTGAACCTTATGTTGTGGGTTTGCCGAGCGGAGAGAAAATTGTGGAACTAGAGATTTTCCAGTGTCTATAGGAGGGAGAGACTGGCCATCGAATCTTATTGTAGTTGACATCCATGGTGACGATTTAATTCTCGGAGACGATTGGCTCAACCGTTATGGAGCTATTCTGAATTACCGAAAGAGGGTCATTTCTATTATTGCTGATGATGGATCTGAACACTTATTTAGAGGATGAAGACCGGGAAGCTCGGGAAAATTGATCAAGGCGATGAAAGCAGTGAAATTACTGAAGCAGGGATGGCAGGGAATTTGGTGCTATGCCATGAAGAAAGAAGATGGAGTAGAACTCTCATCTATTCCAGTTGTGAATGAATTTTCAGATGTATTTCCTGACGAACTATCTGGGTTACCTCCGCAAAGAGAAGTGGAGTTAGAGCCTGGAGCCGTTCCTATTTCCAGAGCACCATACCGCATGGCGCCAACCGAGATGTATGAACTAAAGAAGCAACTGGAGGTATTATTGCAGAAGGGTTACATTCAACCTAGCGTTTCTCCTTGGGGAGCACCCGTTCTCTTTGTCCGAAAGAAAGATGGATCCCTCCGATTATGTATTGATTATAGGGAGCTAAACAAGGTGACGATCAAGAACAAGTATCCTATACCTCGGATCGACGACTTGTTTGATCAACTGCAAGGGGCAAGGGTATTCTCGAAGATTGACTTTCGATCAGGATATCATCAGTTGAGAATTAAGGAATCGGATATTTTGGAACATTTTGTTCCATACATAAATTAAAAGTGTTTTGATGATTAAAGGCGATAAACAAAACAAAACAACGAAGAGGCGAAGCCAAGAATCGAAGAAAACGAAGCTGGAAAATAGTGTTCTGCACAAGCCTAACGTACGTCACTCAACATGATTAACGTACGTAAATGAAGCAGCCTTACGTACGTAATGAGAGTAATATAACCTACGTAATGTAGTTCAAACCAAGTGAACGTTGGAGGAGTCAAAGTTAGAAAAGCATGCAACAGACACATGACGTCAGCACTGACGTATGGCTTAACGTACGTAATGGAGTATATGCTAACGTACGTAACCAATATGACGAAACTCCCTGGACTGAAACTGGAAGAGGCTTACGTACGTAACCCGTGGTGGTTAACGTACGTAACGAGGCTTGCGTATGTAATAAGGGGATGATAGCGTACGTAATGAGTAGTCTGGCAGCTAACGGCTAGTTTGAGGAAGAAGCCTATAAATACCATGTCTATGGTATTGATCAACAACAACAACTTCAAGCATACTACACATTCATCAGAAATTGATATTCATTATATTGTTGTTGTAATATTGAGCTTAATTGTAAGTGTTTGAGTGAGATTTCACGAAAACATACACGAGTGGTAAAAGAAAAGATACGATTGGATTCGGTGTTATTAGGATCAAGGATCTGGCATTGTTAGAATCGCAATTGCTATCTAAGTGAGGTTTATCTAGTACCCATAAAAAGCTCGAGCGGTTGATTCCTTGTCCGATAGAAAAGGAAAACGATTTAACTTGGACCGACGCAAAGACAAGTATGAGTGGTTTATCACGGACCAATAGAAGACGTGATTGTAATGGTTATACCTCGACCGATAGAAGAGAGGCGTAGAGGTTGCTATCTTTAACCTATTGAAAAATATAAAGAAAGGACGTAGGCTCGTTTATAGCCGAACCTCTATAAATTCCTGTGTCGTTTATTTCCGCATTTTATTTTACGCTTCCGCAACACGGCGCTATATCCGACCCTGTACCCAACAATTGGTATCGGAGCGGTACTCCAATACGCGGCTTAACATCCGAGGAGAAAAGATCCAAAAATGGCGTTTCAATTCTCTCCAGTCGAAGGCCTTGCTCTCAACCGACCACCATTATTCGATGGCTCAAATTATTTGACATGGAAGAAAAAGATGTCAATCTTTATTAGCGCCTACGATATAGAGACTTGGAAGATTATTTGTCTCGGCCCAAAAGTTCCTATCAAATCCGACGGTATGCTCAAATCTTTCGAAGAATACGATGATGCTGATTGGAAAAATGACCATCTAAATTGTAAGGCTACTCAACTCTTATTTTGTGCCTTAAATCCGGAAGAGGTCAATCGAATCTCATCGTGTGAAAGTGCGAAAGAAATATGGAAAATTCTTGAAATCACACACGAAGGGACAACTCAAGTCAAGGAGACAAAGATCAATATGCTTCTCCATGACTACGAGTTATTCATGATGAAGGGTGACGAGTCCATCACCAATATGCTCGACCGATTTTCGGTCATCACCAATGGGCTTGCTTCGTTCGGAAAACCATTATCTAGTAGTGAGAAAGTTAAGAAAATTTTACGATCACTACCTAGCGAATGGGACGGCACCGTGACCGCGATTATGGAATCCAAAGATCTCAACACGCTCGATTTTAGTGCCCTTGTTGGTTCACTAATCAATTATGAGATTGTATTAAAATCACGAAGTGTCAAGCCAAAGCCGAAGGAATGATCATTAGCCATGAAGGCTAAGATATCGAGAAAGAAAGAAGAAACCCCGGTGGAGGAAAGCGACGAAGAAGCGGCATATTATGCCAAGAATATTAATAAATTCCAAACTTTATTAAACCGGAGGAAGAAGGATATCTCGAGCGAAACGAAGAAATTCGACAACTCTTGTCGACTATGTGGAAAACCAGGCCACTTCGCTAAGCATTGCCGTGCCAAACCCAAGAAGGAGGTCCTCGTGGCTACTTGGAGCGATGAAGAAGAAGATGATGAATTCATTAATCAAAATAATCTCGCTCTCATGGCCCGAAGTTTGTTCGACGACAGCGACGTCGAAATCCAAGTAAGTACATCCTCCCGTGATGAACTTTTTGATGCATTTGAATTGTTGCATATGGATTTTCAAAATGCTTTATCCGAAATAAAATCCCTTAAGTCTAAAATTAAATCTTTGGAAATTGAAAATTCCAAAATTATCGAAAATGGAAAATTTGTTGAAATCGATCATTCAAAGTGTATTGAAAATGAAAATATTTTGAAGAATGATCTCGCTAAAATCCAAACCGAGCTTAAATCTTTACCAAAGAAATTCTCGTGCGGAAACGAGAAATTTGAACAAATGCTTGGTGTTCAAAAGTTTACTTTGAATAAAGAGGGGTTAGGATTCAAAACTCGCTCGAAAAACGAATCCGTTAATTTTAAGATACCCCATTGCGAAAAGTGTTTAAAAATCGGGCATCATATTTCACGTTGCAAAATCCCGAGACGGACGATAAAAATTAACAAAATTTGGGTTCCTAAAGGAACAATCGTTTCAAATATCGTCTACGTTTCTAAACAAAAACCAACTATAGGTTGGATCCCCAAACATTGATTTTTGGTATTTTACTTAGGGGGAGTAATTTTTTAAACGGATAATATTTTCAGGGGGAGTTAATACCCTTGTATTTATTTTTGCATATTTCAATATTTTTTGAATTTTTTTTATTGGTATTTTATTGCATTTTTTGATGAATACAAAAAGGGGGAGAGATAGGAGAATGGAGAAATAAATCGAAAATGTGATTTACCGTGAAAGGGGGAGAAACGAAGGAGTTGAACAAAAATGAGGAGACGTCGAAAAGACGATGAAAAATTAAAAATGAGAAAAGAAAAGGAGAAAAGAAAAGAAGGAGTCAAAAAAGAAATGGGAGAAGAACTAACGAAACAGACAAAGTCGAAAACTTTATTCTGTACACATATACATATATTTGTATTTTTGCAGGTAAATCCCATCGACGAAGTTTTGTTTTGTAATCATCAAAAGGGGGAGATTGTTGGAACATTTTGTTCCATACATAAATTAAAAGTGTTTTGATGATTAAAGGCGATAAACAAAACAACGAAGAGGCGAAGCCAAGAATCAAAGAAAACGAAGCTGGAAAATAGTGTTCTGCACAAGCCTAACGTACGTAACTCAGCATGATTAACGTACGTAAATGAAGCAGCCTTACGTACGTAATGAGAGTAATATAACGTATGTAATGTAGTTCAAACCAAGTGAACGTTGGAGGAGTCAAAGTCAGAAAAGCATGCAACGGACACATGACGTCAGCACTGACGTATGGCTTAACGTACGTAATGGAGTATATGCTAACGTACGTAACCAATATGACGAAACTCCCTGGACTGAAACTGGAAGAAGCTTACGTACGTAACCCGTGGTGGTTAACGTACGTAACGAGGCTTGCGTACGTAATAAGGGGATGATAGCGTACGTAATGAGTAGTCTGGCAGCTAACGGCTAGTTTGAGGATGAAGCCTATAAATACCATGTCTATGGTATTGATCAACAACAACAACTTCAAGCATACTACACATTCATCAGAAATTGATATTCATTATATTGTTGTTGTAATATTGAGCTTAATTGTAAGTGTTTGAGTGAGAGTTCATGAAAACATACACGAGTGGTAAAAGAAAAGATACGATTGGATTCGGTGTTATTAGGATCAAGGATCCGGCATTGTTAGAATCGCAATTGCTATCTAAGTGAGGTTTATCTAGTACCCATAGAAAGCTAGAGCGGTTGATTCCTTGTCCGATAGATAAGGAAAACGGTTTAACTTGGACCGACGCAAAGACAAGTACGAGTGGTTTATCACGGACCAATAGAAGACGTGATTGTAACGGTTATACCTCGACCGATAGAAGAGAGGCGTAGAGGTTGCTATCTTTAACCTATTGAAAAATATAAAGAGAGGACGTAGGCTCGTTTATAGCCGAACCTCTATAAATTCCTGTGTCGTTTATTTCCGCATTTTATTTTACGCTTCCGCAACACGGCGCAATATCCGACCCTGTACCCAACAGGATATACCGAAATCTGCTTTCAGATCCCGATATGGGCACTATGAATTCGTGGTGATGCCATTCGGACTTACCAACGCTCCTGCGGTATTTATGCAATTGATGAATCGGGTATTCTTAGAATACCTAGACAAGTTTGTGGTCGTTTTCATTGATGACATCTTGATCTATTCGAAAGACACAGAGGAGCATGCCGAGCATTTGCGTGTGGTTTTGAGCACCTTGAGAAATGAACATCTTTATGCGAAGTTGTCCAAATGCGAGTTCTGGCTTAGGGAAGTAACCTTCCTTGGGCATGTGATATCAGCTGACGGAGTTCAGGTAGACCCGAAGAAAGTCGAAGCAATCTTGGAATGGGAAGCTCCTAATAACGTGAAAGAAGTCTGAAGCTTCTTAGGACTTGCTGGATATTATCGCCGTTTTGTAGAGGGATTTTCCAAAATTGCTCGTCCACTCACTCAGCTGTTACAGAAAACTCAAAAGTTCACGTGGGATGAGAAATGCCAGGCTGGTTTTGATGAACTTAAGAAGAGACTGACGACAGCACCTATATTAGCATTACCAGATGGAACTGATGGATTCATGGTATACAGCGACGCTTCAAATCAAGGTCTGGGATGTGTGTTGATGCAAAAGGATAAGCTGATTGCCTATGCTTCTCGGCAATTAAAACCGTACGAAGTTAATTACCCGACTCACGATCTAGAGTTAGCAGCTGTGGTATTTGCCTTGAAAATTTGGCGACATTATTTATACGACACTCATTGCCAGATCTTTACAGATCATAAAAGCCTGAAGTACATTTTCAGTCAGAAAGAATTAAACATGAGGCAGAGAAGGTGGCTGGAATTGATCAAGGATTACGACTTGGAAATTCTCTATCATCCGGGTAAAGCAAACGTAGTAGCCGATGCATTGAGCCGTAAACATGTTTCTCTTCGAGTGTTGGAAGCACTTACGTCCCAAACCAGCATTCAACGAGAACTGATCCGCGAAGGGATTGAAGTATGGTCACAAGAAATCCAAGGGCAACTATATGTGATGGAACTGACTTCGTCCCTAGTCGAGGAAATAAAATCTAAGCAGTTGAACAATTCTCTGATCCTTCGGTTATGTGACGAAGTAAAGAAAGGAAAGGCCCCAGGATTCGTGATACAAGATGATGGAGTTCTGAGATTTCAAAGTCGACTTTGCATTCCCGATGATGATGATTTGAGACGGACAATTTTGAAGGAAGCTCACAGCGCTCCCTATTCTATTCACCCAGGCAGTAGTAAGATGTATAAGGATCTAAAACAAAACTTATGGTGGGGAAATATGAAGAAGGACGTAGCAGAGTACGTTTCGAAGTGTTTGACTTGTCAGCAGGTTAAGATTGAACATCAGCGACCTGCCGGAATGTTAAAACCGCTTCCGATTCCTGAGTCGAAGTGGGAGGATATCTCGATGGATTTCATCACCAATATGCCAAGGACCAAGACGGGAATGAACATGATTTGGGTTATAGTTGATCGACTAACCAAGTCGGCTCATTTCCTAGGAATTAAAGACACGTGGGGACCATAAAAATTGGCACGAGTATTTATTGCAGAGATAGTCAAATTTCATGGGACGCCGAAGACCATTATTTCAGATCGAGATGGTCGCTTCGTGTCGCACTTCTGGAAGGCATTTCACAGGGCTTTGGGGACCGAGCTAAACTTTAGCATGGCTTATCATCCCCAAACGGACGGACAGTCCGAAAGGACTATACAAACAGTAGAAGACATGCTGAGAGCTTGTGCTTTGGATTGGTCAACTGATTGGGAAGTTCACTTGCCAATGATTGAATTCACCTACAACAATAGTTGGCATACTTCTATTAAGATGGCACCATTTGAAGCTTTGTACAGGAGAAAATGTCGATCACCCCTGTGTTGGGATGATTCTTCGGACTTGATCAAGACGGAACCGGAATTGATAATTCAGACTCAAGAGAAGATAGCTTTGATTCGGGAAAGACTGTTGACTGCCCAGAGTCGACAGAAGTCTTATGATGATGTGCGTCGTCGCCCGCTAGAGTTCGAGATTGGGGACCACGTATTATTGAAGGTGTCTCCTACACGAGGAATTTTCCGTTTTGGGAGGAAAGGTAAGCTAAGTCCGAGATATATCGGACCATTTGAGATCCTCGAGAGAGTTGGGGATTTAGTATACCGGATGGCCTTACCACCATCGCGGAGTCACATTCACAATGTGTTTCACGTATCCCAATTGCGGAAGTATGTACCGGATCCCAGTCATATCATTGAGTTCGATGAGATCGAGATAGCTAATGATGGCACCTTCGAGGAGAGACCAATCAAGATACTTGAAAGTCGGGTCAAGCAATTGAGAAATAAACCAATACACTTGGTTAAAGTACAATGGTCACGACACGGAGCTGAAGAGGCCACTTGGGAAATGGAGGACAGTATGAAGACTAAATATCCGGAGTTGTTTTCATCTTAAGTTTTGGGACGAAACTTCTTTTTAGGGAGAGAGGATGTAATAACCGAGATTTCTGATGTGTAATTGCACCTTGTGATATTGTATTTGTTGTATTTTGATCTGAGTATTATTCTCCGTATTTCATGATCCGGTGTTGTTGAGCGCATAATTGCATGATTGTGTTCAATATTGTGATTTTTCACTTGTAGCGCACGCTATCGACTAGGTGTAGCGTACGCTAATTTGGGTTTAGTAGCGCACGCTATATATGAACCTTAGCGCGTGCTATACGTAGTCAGCATGATTGAGACGTGTTGGTAGGTGAGATCAGGCCGCGGATCTTGGTCGGATTATGTCGGGATGAACCTGGACGGCTTTCGGGAAAAGCCAAGTCAACGCGGTAGCGCACGCTAATGATATGAGGATAGCGCACGCTAAATGCTGAGTACAGTGAAGTCAGTTAGTTTCGTATAGCCGTTAGCGCACGCTATGAATATGGACTAGCGCGCGCCAATAACCATTTTCTATATATAGGACATCACCCTTTTTCATTTTTTTCACCTTTCATCACTTTCCAAACCCGAATTCTGAGACATAGAGAGTCACTCTCTCCATCCTAAACCCTTCATATCATCATCCTAGCCCGAGTTGAAGATGTAGATCATTGGAGGTTGGTGTTCAAGCTCTCGGTGTTGGATTTCTTCAAGTTCCTTCGTGTTCTTCACGACTTTGAGGTAGGTGATTCTTCATCAATATTAGTAGTATTCTGAAGGATGTTTGGATCATGATTTGGGATTATCTAGTCAGTTAAATTCGTAAGTGGTCGAACATCATGTGTTAGAAGGATATTTTCGATGTTCGGTACTTCTTCATCGTATAAACCATTGAACCTTTTAGTGTTTGAACTCCTAGAATATTCTTGAAGCTTCAAACCGATTGTGACCAGTATAGGGAGATTATCAAGTTCTTAAGTCTTTACATAATGGAATCATACGTTTTGGGGGACATGAAATGGATTGAACTTAAGATATTTCTTGAAGATCAAGATAAATTATGGTGTTGTGATGATTATACATATCCTTGAATCTCGTAGTCTTTTAATCGGTGAAGATCTTTCACAAACTGTATGAATATAGTATGCACGGAGATGACATGTTTTATCACTGAAGATTTCATGAGTTTCATCACCATTAGATCAGTTTTCTGCCCAATAGTAAACTGCCATGCACAGGTAGCGCACGCTAAGATGTATATATTAACGTGCGCTATCGGGAATGAATAACGTACGCTACGTTTGGTACGTAACGTACGTTATGTCATCAGGCGAGTCAGTCGGATGGTCAGAGAGGACTGCCGGTACATAAGTTAGCGTACGCTAGACTTCGTCGTTTACGTACGCTAACGGGCAAGCTTAGCGCACGTTACGTAGAGTACGTAGCGTACGCTAAGTAGTTCAGGCAGATTGCATTTTGAGAGCTTTCGGCCGTAGACCGGATTGTTAGACATTCGTGCGACATAAGATAAATTTTATATTATTTCTTTTGTTAAGGTTCGAGCTTGCTACGTTGATCGAAGGAGACGGCCTTCGAGTGTGTTGAGATTCGTTGGAGTGATTTGTTCTTGCCATCTTTGAGGCAAGTATCGTATTTTAAGCTTATTGATATTGTATTGTTGATCGTGTGTATGATTTATTCCTGTTGTTGAACATGAGATTATATTCTTCGAGTTGTCATGATATTTACATCGATGAACGTGTTGAATTGCATATGTGTATGCATAATGGTATTGTTTGTGTTGTAAATGATCCGAGGAGATCATGAGGATCTATGCTGAGGGCGCTGGATCGAATGTCCACCATGCGTTGGTCCGACGAGATCATCATGGGGATCTATGCTGAGGGCGCTGGATCGTTGGACGGGTTTTCCACCATGCGTTGGTCCGATGGGTTAATCATGGGGATCTATACTGAGGGCGCTGGATCGTTGGATTACCCTGTATTGTATTGATGGAATCGTGAGGATTCACATCGTTGGATTCCGATGATGGAAGTCTGTTTTGTATGTTTTATAATGCGTTGATGAAATATGTAGTATGATACTTGTACTAGCATCTTTTTGCTAACCCCTTCACGGGTGGACATTTGTTTTGATGTTCAGGTAGCCGAGGAGCGGGGAGGCAGCCACAGTACCGGCATGACGATGAAATGGCTCAGTGATGTGGTTGATGTTTGTTGTTTTTTGTGATTTATCTTCTTGGTTCATTTTCAGTACTCGAGTACGCGTGTCTTATTATTATCATTTCGATATGGTTGTATTAATTAACGCAATGGATCAGTTGGAACCGGTTTTGTAACTTGAAATTTTGTGGTATTGTTGTATTGTAATCACATTTTTTTTAATTAGCCTTGAAAATCCTTACTTAAAGGGTTTACGGCGCTGTAATTATTCCGAATATCTCGGGGTGTTACAGTTTGGCTTGATAATCGATTATAGTTGTGTGCTTGTTATATGTGATGTGCCTTCGGGTAGGATTGTTGAATCTCCGGGATCCATACTTGCTAGTATGGGTCGGGCGAGACCGTAGGGTTATCCAATCCGGGTATGTCTTGCGGGGACTCCGAGGTTCGTGGCTTGTTAGACCGATGCCGGGATAACTGGTGGGGTTATCATCGGGTATGTCTTGCGGGGACTCCGAGGTTCGTGGCTTGTTAGCCCGATGCCGGGATAACTTATGGTTGTGATTGGTTATGAATGTATCTGTGCTTGTGGTCACGTGACTGTTGTTACGGTGACATGTGATTTGGTATGGTTTCCTATTGGGTTATTCACTCGGGTATGTTCTGCGGGAGCATCTGAGGTTCGTGGCTTGTTAGCACGGGACGCGAATAATCCTTAGGAATGTGTGTCTGATGATTTGGGTCATGGACCCCGTGTTTTGTGAATTGGGTCGTGGACCCCGTGTGTTGTTATCGTAATTGTGCTTTGGGAAAATGACTTTTTGGGCTGTGTCCCTAAATGCTTTCGAAAGACTTGAGAATTCTTTAATCCCAAATGTTTTTACAAACTCCCGAGATCATAAAATGTTTTGTAAGATGTATATCGGTTTACCCCTATCTGTCGATTTAACCGTTTTGATCAAGTGATTTACCTAGGGAAGTATGCTTATGATTTCTAAGTCTTTGGAGTATGATATGTATGGCTCGTTTTCGTATTTTATACTTGCACTAGCAAAACAGTGGAGTTTTGCTAACCCCCGAGTATTCGGGTGGTGGATGTCTGTTTTTGCATTCAGGTTTTTGGAGCATAATACAGGGTCGGCACGAAGGATGATGAAAGATGATCGATACTAATCACATGAGGAACCGTACATCGTGTATTGGTTCAGTTGTACTTTATTTTCCGCTGCTATATTTTTCCCATTGTTCGGGTGTGGTTGTGTTTTGACCCTTGCGTGGGCATGAGTTGTAATCGAGTTGTATGTTTTTATTGAAAGGCCAAATCGGTCTACTGAGTCATTTTATCCTTAAAGGCATTGTCGAGATGTTTCATGTTGTTACTAGCCTGGTATATCCTTGAGGAAAGGTTCTACGGCGTGTAATATCCCTGAGCGGATTGGGGGTGTTACATAAATAGTATCGGAGCTTAGGTTGTGGAAACCTAGGCTGTCGGGTCAGTGGTGTCTGTTGAGTTTTGTCTTGTCGGATTTTGTCTGACTAAGTCGTGTCGCGACGCGTCGTCTGAGTTGGTTTGTCGTGATTAGTATCGTGGGGCGATCATCATCTTCGTGCGACCTGTGGATGTAAGTCTCACTTCTTTGTGTTTGTGCCTCGTCTGATGCGAATTACTGGTATGATTATGTGTTAAGTGACGGAATCTTTATGCAGATTTTTAATCTCATGATTGCGTTTATGTGACTCTCATATTTCGTCTATATGAGGAGCGGTGTCGCCCCTAATGTATTTTCACACTGTATTTTATCCGCTGCGTGAGTTCTTTCAAAATGACTTTCAGTATTTTGCAAACTGATTTTTACTTCATAAAACCGACTCCCTTAGTCGAGTTTTGGCATTTTGGCCTTGAATATTTTATGACGGTTTGATAAATGATCATGTGAGTTTTTAGGCATTCTAGCCTAATAGATTTTTGAAAACCTTGATTATCTTAGAAAATAAATTTCGAGATGTACCTTTAAAATGAATTATTTTCTCGCGGTACTTTCAAGGTGCCTTCTAGTGCCGCAATATGTTTCAAAATTATTCCAATTGAGGACCAAAATATTTTGAGATATTTTCAATTATTTTTAGAAATGCAGTTGCTTAGACCCAAGTGTCGAATATTTCTGAAAGTTTCAATTTAAAGGAGAGTGTCCTCGTTTTATCAAATGCAAGATGGTTTTCAAAGTCTCGATAATGGTGTTTGTACAACTTTTTGAAAATGTGATACTCAAGATCAACTGGTGTTTTCCAAATTGTTTTTCAAAATATGGTTTTCGTTTTTTTTAAAACCTATCAATTCCCGTTTGTGGTCTGGGAATGTATGTATGATGTTCGCATTGTCATTATGATGTTAGCTTCCGATTATGATCGAATTGGTGTCATGAACGTTGAGGCGTTGCCACGTATTTGTAGTACTAGCCCTCTGTGAGAGGTGTGAACTGGTATTTACTGTTTGTCGCATCGTGGTGATTTGCGTGTTGTCGCACGAGTGTGAGCTGTTGAAGCTTGGGTTCGTGCATTCATGTATATGTGTGATTGTTTCATGATGGTTGTAATTATGTACTGGTTATCGTTCAGTCCGTTGAAGTTGCCGAACGATACCGTCGTTGCTGTAGTGTTTGTGTGTATATTACTTTACGATGGTAATCGTTGTATATGATATGTGTTATGATTCCTTGTTGTGCTGAGTTGGCATCTCCGCTATGTTGTTTTGCGACGTTATGCCCCATTGTATCTAGCATTTGTATATTCGGTATGCCGAGCCGAGGTGTTTCAACCGTGGTGTGCCGGGGGCATGCACGTACCAATTGTCTTTATCGTCAGTAACGCATTTCAAGTGTGGACCCGAGAGACACATGATCTAATTTCGCGAGTTGGGTTCCGAGTCTTTCGGGGCGTGAACTTCAGTACACATATCAGGATCGGCTCTAAGAGGCCCATGGAAAATGTTTTCGTCAGCTGCTTTTGTGTTGTTGCCTTGTTTCCGTTATTTTGAGTAGTGGGGACGACCTTCTTTTATAAGAGGCCAAATGTAATACCCGTATTGTTTTTGGACTTCTACATTTCCTCTTTCTCAAGTCTATCGACTCGCTCGTGTTTGTTGATACTTTCTGAACTTGTTCTGTATTTTGGTTTCATCGTTCGAACGAGCTGTGATCTTGTTTTGGGTCGATCTGGTTATCGCTGTGACTTTTCCGAGTTCGGTTCGATTCTTGTGAACCTTGTCCAGAAGTAACATCTTTTGGTTCAACTAGTTCTTTTATTCGAGGTGGATCGGATTGTGAACTTCTGTATTTTCGACTCTGTCGAGTCGTTTATGTTCGTTGACATTTTATGAGCTTGTCCCGTCCCTTATTTTTGTTGATCGAACAAGTGTGGTATTGTTTCATAATAACTCGTTTGACGTTGTGACTTTTCAATTGCTATTCCCTTTCCTGTAGATATCATGTGAATGCATATCTTGTTGCTTTCACCGGATCATATATTGTCTCGAGTCGAGACGTGAACCTGGGAGTTGTTGTTTGAATTTTATTGTTCTTCGTGATTCGAACATGATTGTTCAAATTTTGTTGTCACGATCGTTTGATTGTTCGGTTTTTGTTGATCTCGTTTCGTGATTGTTGAACGTTCAGGCTCCTTCGTAATTCCCTTAAGTTCGGGAAATTAGTCTCATTTTCGATCTTCCAACCCTTGGGCGGTGGAATTCTGTATTTGTTCAGCGATTGGCTCGCGTTTTGATTGATGTACCGTTGTGGTGGTCAATCGTGTTGATTTTCGTTCGTTGTGTTTTGTGATTGTTCGGATAATCGACTTGATTGTATTATCTATTTGATGACGCTTGTCACTTGTTGGTGTTATTATGTCTCTACCGGTGGCGTTGTGTTGGTCGTCGTGGAGCGTGTTTTCACGCCATATATTCCTTTGCGCTGCTTGTAAGGTTTCACCGTTGGGCGTAAGTTATGCATTTCTTGTGTATCTCGTTCTGTTTTCCTGGCGGGATATTCCTCCTCCCTACTTGTTTTAAGTTTCGGGACAAACTTCTTTTAAGGAGGGTAGAATGTAATACCCGTAATTTCGATTTCCGGTAATTTCTTTTTTTTTTTCGGCGGAAGTCCATTTTGACGACTCGCTCATGACCGTTTCGTCAATATGAGAATGATTAATTCTACACTTTTTGACATCCGAGTTCGTTTCGGTGCCGTTTTGTTGAGTTCCGTGCTTTTTAGCGACTTTTCCGCACTTGAGTTTGATTCTTGCGAATCTCGTTCGAAACTGCTGTTTCGAGTTTCCCGTAAGTCCATTTAACTTTGTTAGACGTGTTGTGAACTTCGGTTTGGTTATTCGATCACGTATCGTGATTTTCGGGCGTTTTGGGCCATTTTCGTAATTTCCCAAAGTTTGGGGTAATTACTTTCCGCTGTCGAATTTCGAGCCTTCGGGTGGTCGGAATCATGTGTTCTCTTAGTGCTCGAATTCGTCTTTGCGAATACTTCGTAACCGTATCTTCGATTCGTATTCAGGTTCGGGTTTCGGGGTCGTTCGGACCGTCGGAGTTTGCCCCGGCCGAGTCATGGCCGGGAAGTCTGGGCCCAGGCCGGCACTGGCCGAGTTACGGCCGGTAGTGCTCGGCAGTTAGGTACGTAAGGCCGGTTATGTACGTAAGGCCCTAGCCGGTAATGTACGTAATGTTTCCGGCATTTCTAGGCAACGAGTTTGGCCATGGCTGGTTACGTACGTAAGCCATGGCCGATTACGTACGTAAGGCGGCCGGCAGGCTGCCTATATAAGGCCAGCAAACGTTTTCTTCAGCCATTTTCTCACTCGTTTTCTTCCCTTCTGCGGCTGGAGCTTGGTTAATCATGGAGGCATGTTGTTATACAATAAGTCTATGAAGTTTTGAGGTTCATACCATCAATCATCCGTCCTATAACATCCTTTGATCGAGCGAATCAAGTCAGATTTTCTAGAAATCTAATTTTGGGGATTTTGGGTGTTTTGTTCGATTTCGTCCATTTAATCCGATTGAACTTAGGATTGGGATGGATTGATGATTATTTAGATGTATTATATCACTTCCTTTATTATTCCATGGTTGGATCGTATTGATTCGTTGTTTTGGTCGAGTTCTTGATCAACGCCTTGAAGGTGTCCGGTAGAATGTCATAGAGGGGTTTTCGGACGTTCTATGATTATTCTTCCTCGTATGATCGTTGATTTATTAATTATATGTTAGTAGGGTCGAGTTTCTTGCGAAGAAATCGAGTTGAACCCTTCCGTTCGTTGTCGTCTTCCTTTTCGATAGCATCGGGCGTTTCAAAGCTTTCCGGTTGAGCCGTGTTTGTCGGAATACTTGTGTGCCGATTTCGAGGCAAGTATCTTGTCCATACACATCATGTTTCGTAGACGCGATAGTTGGTATTTGGTTATATGTGGAACTTGAATGATTTAATGAACCTCCTAAAGAATCGGTATATTCTCGATAAAAAAGGTTTCCCTTCAAGATAACTCGTATAAATCATGGACAAGTGTGTATTTGGAATATGTAAGTATGTGTGGTATGTGGTTAGATGTTTTATCCATACTTCGTGAATATAATAGACCGTGATCACTTGTCGAGGATTGTGTACCGAATTGTATACTTGTTCGGTGGGTATTTGACATGATGTGATGTTAGTTGTTACTCCTTTGAAAGGAGATTGTGATGCTTAATGTTGTTTGGCTTGATAATCGATTATTGTTGTGTGCTTGTTATATGTGATGTGCCTCCGGGTAGGATTGTTGAATCTCCGGTATCCATACTTGCTAGTATGGGTCGGGCGAGACCGTAGGGTTATCCAATCCGGGTATGTCTTGCGGGGACTCCGAGGTTCGTGGCTTGTTAGCCCGATGCCGGGATAACTTATGGTTGTGATTGGTTATGAATGTATCTGTGCTTGTGGTCATGTGACTGTTGTTACGGTGACATGTGATTTGGTATGGTTTCCTATTGGGTTATTCACTCGGGTATGTTCTGCGGGAGCATCTGAGGTTCGTGGCTTGTTAGCACGGGACGCGAATAATCCTTAGGAATGTGTGTTTGATGATTTGGGTCATGGACCCCGTGTTTTGTGAATTGGGTCGTGGACCCCGTGTGTTGTTATCGTAATTGTGCTTTGGGAAAATGACTTTTTGGGCTGTGTCCCTAAATGCTTTCGAAAGACTTGAGAATTCTTTAATCCCAAATGTTTTTACAAACTCCCGAGATCATAAAATGTTTTGTAAGATGTTTATCGGGTTTACCCCTATCTGTCGATTTAACCGTTTTGATCAAGTGATTTACCTCGGGAAGTATGTTTATGATTTCTAAGTCTTTGGAGTATGATATGCATGGCTCGTTTTCGTATTTTATACTTGCACTAGCAAAACAGTGGAGTTTTGATAACCCCCGAGTATTCAGAGGGTGGATGTCTGTTTTTGCATTCAGGTTTTTGGAGCATAATACAGGGTCGGCACGAAGGATGATGAAAGATGATCGATACTAATCACATGAGGAACCGTACATCGTCTATTGGTTCAGTTTTACTTTATTTTCCGCTGCTATATTTTTCCCGTTGTTCGGGTGTGGTTGTGTTTTGACCCCAGCGTGGGCATGAGTTGTAATCGAGTTGTATGTTTTTATTGAAAGGCCAAATCGGTCTAATGAGTCATTTTAGCCTTAAAGGTATTGTCGAGATGTTTCATGTTGTTACTAGCCTGGTAGATCCTTGAGGAAAGGTTCTACGGCGTGTAATATCCCTGAGCGGATTGGGGGTGTTACAAATACACAGTTATCTGAATAGTCCAAAATAAAGTACAGCCCATTACCGATACCAAACCACCGTCTTGAGTTCAATGTCGGCACGATAAACTATCCTCGGTACCCAACATTCCATATTATAGGTCAAGAATAATTTACATCTCCATTTTCACCAAACATCGTTAAATCATAAATATTATGATTTAATCCAATCCCAAGGCATAATATACATATCATAATTCCGATAAGTCATATTCATGATATCATTGCTATACGAATCATAAATGAAATGAAATCAAAACCATTTATTAAACATTATGAACTGAGCAAGCATAACTTGCCTCGATATCGATACGACGAAGCCATTACCAATCTCACCGTCTTCATCTACAAGCTCCTGAGCCCCGACCAAGGCGATCCATGCATTCTCCAATCTCAATCGCAGCATAATGGTTGAATCAACGATCACTTATTACAACCTAATGCAATAATCAACTAACAACACGTTCGATAACAATCAGCAACCGATATAATCAACTAATCAAACTCAATGGTTCAACGATATTTCGATCATATACGAAACCGAACCATTTCAACTCAATAATACGGATACAAGCCGCAATTCGATAATCAATCAATCCTAACATTCTCGATTCCGACTCCAATCTTAATTACGGATTAACAAGGTTCCTTCTTGTTCATATTCGTGAATTTATAGAAAACCAATCACCATTTATTATTACAAATAATCATATACCAAAATTAACCGTAATTTTTCCCATTTCCATAAAATCACGACATATATAACTCAAGAGTTCTTTAAGAACATGAATTAATCCATAATCATGTTTGTAGCCAACAAAACGACGTAATCCGATGTGTTCTAACATCTAAACCATCATCTAATCCATAATCCAAGGCATATATCATTTTGTTCTTCAATATACAATTCCTATATCCTCAAGAATCACAACAACACACCATAACCATCATCATACGAAGAAGAACATCAACAACAATATCAAAATCCGAATCAAAGAGAGGAGTTTTTCAGCATACCTCTTGAAGAAGAACTACAAGGATCAAACACTTCAAGAAACATCAAGAACTCCAAGCTTCAAGCTTGTAATCAAATCATCAAGGTCTCCACCAAGGTAGAAGGGTCTGAAATAGGATTGAAAGTGAAGAGGGACGAGCTGAGGTGGAAAAAAATGTGTTTCCTCTCGTGAAGAAATGATAGACCAATTCTTAATATATAATTTGCACAGCTCATTACGTACGTTAAGACCCAACCTTAACGTACGTAAGACCCTTTAACGTATGCTACATGTCCTGCATAGCGTACATAATAGTCATCTAGGTTTAACTGTCCTATTTCGTGGCATGCATTACGTACCGCAACACACTTTTCTAGTCAACGATTATAACCAACGATCAATGATCACAACCTATTGAAGTAATCAATTAACACACATTCAATAATAATCAATTCCCGATATAACCAATCAATCATACTCAACGGCTCAACAATTCCTCGATCTTATAGAAAACCAAATAGTATAACTCAAATCATCACGACCTCATATCCATAATACGAACCGAAATCCGATAATCGTTATTAAAAATCATTATAACCGATCAACAAACGCAACGATTTTACAATATCTCGATTAACCACAAGTTCGAACAATCCAACTCAAACAATTACGAATTCACAACCACAATACGATTATGGATACGAATGTAAAGGAAATCATATTCGATGATCAATCACAATCTTTCAAGATTTCAAATTGTTTATCATGATTTGTATTTCATCAAGAACATACGAATTTACCACTACAATCAACATGACTTAACAAACATTCCATCTTCATATATAAAAATACCGATAACTCAACATACAATTGTCTTTCTATGTTTTATTTATCAAAAGTTCTTCAAGAACACTAAGTGATTCGAAACCATGTTCATAGCCATCAAAACAACATAATCCGATATCCATTAACATGTAGATAATCATCCAACTCATAATTCAAGTCATATATTATCGTATTCTTCAACATACAATTTACAACTTCAAGAATAACAACAACAACAACACCATAATCATCTTCATACGAATCATTCATCAACAATAACATCAAAATCCGAATTCAAGGTGTAGAGTTCATCAACATACCTCAAGAACATGAACAACACCATCAAACACATCAAGGATCATCAATATCTTCATATCAGCCTCAAATCCATGTTTCCAAGCTTATAACCAAGTTAGAAGGGGTTTATATTCACCAACATATGAAGGGGGACGAATCTGGGAGGAAGGAATGGTTTTGTTCTCGTAAAGAAATGAAAAACCGATCCTCCATCTATAATATGCAGCGCTCATTACGTACGTTACCAATCCATATTAATGTACGTAATGCTCCTTATGTACCCTACATGTCCTTCATAGCGTACGTAACATCATTCCAGAACTCACTGCCTTGTTTCGTTCGATCGCTTACGTACGTAATGCATAGGCCATAACGTACATAATACATACATTGACTTGCTACAGTAAATATCCATTTAGCGTACGTAATGTGTAGTCCATAACGTACGTAATACACGACATTGACTCGTCTGTCCACGTTCTGCACCGAAAGTTGCCGACAACGGGACCCACTTGTCGGTCATAGCATGATCTTGTTCGATTCTCTTCATAACGTACATTATGTACACTACGCAACGTATGTGTATTAGCTTACATAAGCTCATATGCTTAACGCATGCTACACTTGACAAAGTCCTCTCTGATCAGCCAACTATATATCACCTGATACTTTAACGTACATAAAGACCTCACGTTAACGTACGTAACTGTTGGGGATTAACGTACGTAAGCTCATATGCTTAACGTACGTAAGCTCATATGCTTAACGTACGTTATGGCTTATTTACTTAGCCATTTACACTGATCTTGCTCGTCGTCTCAATATACCGAATACATATACACAACACACTATATCTTCAAATGCAATTATCTACCAAGTACGACAATTATACCAATACATATGTCTCAGTCCTTCAATTATTTTATGCATACTGTACAGATTCCACACTGTACAACATAACTCGGATAAAATAAGATTAAACAACAGTAGTAGAAATCCTGGATATTACATACTACACCACTTAAAATAAGTTTCCTCCTCGAAACTTGCAATCCATCCATCATAAAAAAAACCGTTCAACCAACATATCCCGAAACCATCACGACAACAATCAATCATCATCATTAACGAATAACCAAAATAGTATATTTACAAATGCGCCAAGTCGATGATCTCCTGTGATACTAGCAAATGACTCCACTATAAAGCCTAAATACGCTTACAGTCATGATTTCACGAATTCGACAAGATGCATCATCTCCGTATGAGATAATCTATCCGTGTCAAATAATGTCTGCCTGATCGCACAACCAAGTCCCAATTCCGATAAAACGAATAATACACGATATATTTGTGAAACAACTGCCAAAACAATGACACAAATCCCGAAACATCGACATAAAATTAGAACGCTCATACGATCATTAACAATGATTAACCGAGAATACCATTGACATGATAAACTCCAATATGCCCAACCAAATGTCAAAAAACAACCTAGAATATCATCAACATGATAAACTCTAATAATACTAATGACGATCAGCAATAACCGAGAATACCCTCACATGGTAAGCTCCAACACGATCAACACCGAACCACAGAGATAGATATATGAAAGGATAAAATTCTCAAAACTTTACACAAATCGCATATAGTGGATCTCAAAGAAACACGACCAAATGTTGAACATACCCCTCGGCGTATGAACAACCAGCCACAAACCGATGAACATACCCTATCCTAGACAGAGTATGAACAACTAATCAATGCGACTCAAAACTCAAAAATCACTATATCAAAATCACGCTACTACCACACCAATAGAGCCACATAGCACCTATGCCCCGTTTCTACAAAATCCAAAGTTCCAAAATCATATCCTATACTGAATCTACAATGCATATCATATTTCTATAATCCGATCAATCAACCGATCATCCCTGGATAACCAAACTACCATACTAAAGTTCGAATCTCTTTTCATCGTACGATACTGATGTATTATCCAGTTCGTGAGTCACACTCATAACTTCACCATGATATGCACTATGCACTAAATGCATATGTATATCAATCACATTTTCAAAACTAGTTTGAAATCATATAATATTGTCAAGAAGACAATTTTCGAAAGTTCTTTCAAGAATTTTTAAAACTCAAAACATAAATTTTCGTAAGTTCACGAAATCAATTTTCGAACCAACCGGATCGCTTATGCCAAGTACTCGATGACAATTCTTTTTGAATACACACGATTAAATAAAATGGAATTATGCAAACGCTTGACTACATCCATACTCCTATATACCCGTTCGGCTCGTCACCAATTCCACTAACATTCCATCGGAGAACTGTAATATCCGCAATTTTCGATTTTCGGTAAATTTCTTTTTTCGGCTGGAGTCCATTTTGACGACTCGCTCATGACCGTTTCGTCATTCTGAGAATGATTAATTCTGAACTTTTTGTCATCCGAGTTCGTTTCGGTGTCGTTTTGTTGACTTCCGTGCTTTTTAGCGGTTTTTCCGCACTTGAGTTCGATTCTTGCGAATCTCGTCCGAAACTGTTGTTTCGACTTTCTCGTAAGTTCATTTAATGTTAATATTCATGTTGCGAGCTTTGGGTTGGTGTTTCGATCACGTATCGTGATTTTCGGGCGTTTTGGGCCATTTTCGTAATTTCCCAAAGTTTGGGGTAATTACTTTCCGTTGTCAAATTTCGAGCCTTCGGGTGGTCGGAATCGTGTGTTCTCTTAGTGCTCGGATTCGTCTTTGCGAGTACTTCGTAACCGTATCTTCAATTCGTACTCAGGTTCGGGTTTCGGGGTCGTTTGGGCCGTCGGAGTTGGTCCCGGCCGAGTCATGGCCGGGCATGCTCGGGCCAGGCCAGCCCTGGCCGAGTAACGTGCGGTAGTGATCGGCGATTCGTCGTAAGGCGGTTACGTCACGTAAGGCCACGGCCGTGCTTGTCGTAACACTTCCGGCATTTCCAGGCGATCCGTTCGGCCATGGCGATTACGTACGTAAGCCATTGCGATTCGTCACGTAACGGCCGTGATCGGCCTATTTAAGGCCTGGCAGCGTTTTTCTTCAGCCATTTCACTCGGTTTTCCTTCTCTTCCGCGGCTGGAGGTGTTGGAATCATGTAAGGATGTTGTTATACAATTAATCCATGAAGTTTTGAGTTTCATATCATCAATCATCCATCCTATAACATCCTCCGATCTACCGAATCAAGTCAGATTTCCTAGAAATCTAGTTTTGGGGAATTTGGGTGTTTTGGTTGTTTTCGTCCGATTAATCCGATTTAACTTAGGATTATGATGTATTGATGAATATTTAGATGTATTATATCATTTCCCTTGTTATTCCATGGTTGTATCGTATCGATTCGTTGTTTTGGTCGAGTTCTTGATCGACGCCTTGAAGGTGTCCGATAAAATGTCATAGAGGGGTTTTCGGGCGTTCTACGATTATTCTTCCTTGTATGATCGATGATTTATTGATTATATGTTGTTAGGGTCGAATTCTTGTGAAGAACTCGAGTGGAACCCTTCCGCTCGTTGTCTTCTTCGAGTCCGAGCTTCCGATCGAACCGTGTTCTTCGGAGCGTTTAGTAGCGGTTATTAAGGCAAGTATCTTATTATACGACTTGTATCTTGTGACTAGTAATTACGTATGATATGTATGACGATTTTGCTTGCCTCCGTAAATATGTTCCGTTTGAGTAGGTTGTGTTTTCCGAAATTTGAAGGCTTTGTGATAATAGTGATATATTGGTATCCGTGTTAGGCGTTGTGCCATTTGTGCAGGATTGCGATGTACATATGAGATGGTTGTACACGTGGTTATTCAATGTATTGTGTACCGAATGTGTGTTATGTTGGTTAAATGTCGTTGATTGATGATAGTTGTTGCGAGTGTCGAGGTTGTGTTATGTGCGTGCAATGTACGATTTTGTGGTGATCAAGGTGATTGATTAATTGTGCTCATTGTTGTATGTAATGTGAATGTGAATATGTGTGTGACCGCTAAGTTCACTCGTGTTGGTTCGACGGGACCTACGAGGATTCGTGGCAGTGGACTACGGGATCGAACTTAGTGAGTGCGAGGTCCAATCGTCTTTGATGCAGCGAGGCCTACGATAACGCATGGCAGTGGACCATGAGTTTTGGACACAGTGCGTCCAACCGGGTGAGCTCGACGGGGCTTACGGTGACACGTGGCAGTGGACTACGGTGTCAGGACTGTGTGTGTGATTGTTGTGATTGATATAGTCCGTGCGGGTTGTTGTGCCTACGGAGACACGTGACAGTGGATCACGGTGTCGGGATTGGTTATGTTTGGTTAATAGTCCGTGTGGGTTGTTGAACCTACGGAGACACGTGATAGTGGATCACGGTGTCGGAATTGATTATGTTTGTTTAATTGTGTGTGATGTAGTCCGTGCGGGTTGTTGAACCTACGGAGACACGTGACAGTGGATCACGGTGTCATGAGCATGATACCTTCAAATTAAGGTTTTTAAAGGAAAAGTTTTAAGAAAGAATGTTGGGCCGAGCCCCACGAGATTTATGGAAATGTTTCCAGTATTGTAAATTGTTGAATTATGAAACAAGTTTTGGGTTAAGGCCCTTAATGTTTACGAAAAGGTTTTGTAAATTGGGACTCGAGGTCCAAAAGAATTTCTGCTTTAAAAATCCCTGAGATGATGTGTTCCTTTTCAAATATCTCTTATTTGAGTTCGAAATTCTAAAACTTCTCGGGAACATTTTGATAATTGATTTCCGTATTAAATTCGTAGTTGCTATTTCCTTGTTACATTTCGTATGGTTTGATACTTGCACTAGTAAAACAGTGGAGTTTTACTAACCCCGAGTAATCGGGGGGTGGAGTGTCTGTTTTGCGTCGGTACATGCAGATTCGGGGAGCATTCACAGGATTGGCACAAGAGGATGACGAGCTACGATACTAATCATGAGTCGAGAGTTATTTTGATTTTTGTTGTGTTGTCAGAGTTGATTTCAGTCTTCCGCTGTATTGTATTTCAACCCCTGTGTGGGTAATGTTATTTAAGTCAGTTTTATCGATTGGGTTGTGTGACCTCATCGGTCTGTGTATTCACGTGTAAGTGACCACATCGGTCTGTATCATTTTATTGTTTGACCCTGGTCGGGCAAGCATTTGGTTGTTTACGGATGTTTAGCCTGGTAGATCCTTGTGGAAAGGGTCTACGGCGTGTAATATTCCCATATGGTTTTGGGGATGTTACAAGAACCACACGATAGAGTTCCAAAATCTCAATATATAAACTCCGATAAAAACTCCTTTTTCCACATATGACTCGCAACGTCAACCATTAATCCATCCTGGATCACCTCAACTATGCTATGACAAAACATTGAATAATAGACAAATCAAACACAACGAAAGACTACCCGAGAAGTTTCATTTGAACAAATGAATCAAAACCCCAAAAGGCGGTAATAAAATAGATAAATGATTGGTAAGGTGGTTTACAAACCTCGGAAGTTTTAGAAAACAGAAAAGCCTTTTTGAAACATTAGGGTGTCAGCCCATACCCCGTTCCACATTACAAGAAGTTTATAAAGTAGAAAACACTTTTGGACCCCAAGTCCTGAGTTATAAAACTATTTCAAAATCGATTAGGTCTCGGCACAAAAATCATTTTCCGTAAAACATCTGTGAAACATTCATTTTGAAAAGTATCATTTTAAAATGCTCAAAAATAGTTCGTATATCTCAAAATGAATTAGCATGACTACATGTTCTTCTCAACCATCCACAACATTTCTCCCAAATGCACAACTCCGTTCCAAAATTTAACCGACATATTGATTTCCAAAATCATAGCTTCTTAAGATCATCAATCCTATCTCAACTCTGTCACCTCATACTGTGACACATAATATCTTTCTGAATCTCAAAGCATATCAACTTAGAACGGCAATAAATCTCAATGAAATTCAAAAATCCAAATACTTACAGATTGTGAAGCCGACGATTCCCCGTGATACTGGCACATGTCTCGACTCAAGAAAATACTAGATACCGATAATTTCAAAACACACATTTTTCAAGCTCAGCTCCAGAACACAACACATCTCTATCCGAAGAAACATGTTAACACCATTTGGAAAAGTTTACGACAACCCCAGTACCACACTGGTAAATCACATAACGCACAAGCCCGAGTGAACAACAAAACCCAGGGCTCTAGAATTCTTCAATCGACAACCCGAATGACGTGACAAAAGCACGACTCGACTCGACCCGACTGCCTAGGTTTTCTCAACCTAAGCTTTGATACCATATTCTGTAACACCCCCAGAGCCATCCAGGAAGATTACAGTGCCATGGGCCCCGAGACGGAACCCACAAGGCTAAAAGACATTTTCGCAAACATTTACAAATGCTCAAGAGGCTAACAACGGTACTATATTTTAAAAATATTCGAAGACTATATAAAATCCGTTTATCAAAACCGTCGTAAAAACTCATTTGAAAGGATAAGGCCCGAAATTCCAAAACTCAACATTTTAAAAACATACGTTAAGCTATCGCTTACACATACCGAAAAAGTAGTTGGAAAACCATTTCCGAAGTAACTCAAGTTGCGAAAAACCAAAAGGGCATTTAAGAATACTCACGCAGCGGAAAGGACAAACAATTAAAAATACTCTAGCAGCGGAATACAACATACGATCAGAAATACTCGATTCACAAACACATGCCATAGCCAATATCCTCTGGGAAGCTCATCTATTCATGACCGCTACAAGCTCGATATCCCAAGAACCTAAAAAGAAAGCCCACGACGGGGTCAGCCATAATATCCAACAATGATAACGATCACATCGCGTCAATAATTACATACCAATGAAAATACTAAGTAAGAATACGACCAATGTAATCTTACCGCCGTAACTTTACCAAACTCGTAATACTTCTCATCAAAATAACCATTATCATATTTCACATCTCGTAATCTCGATTAACCAATCAACTCAAACATAATATCCATACGGTACCTCAAGCAATACCCAAGATTCTCAAAACATCATCATAACACGTAATACAATAATATACCAGCTATGACCAATTCGATCCATCGAATAACATCATCAAATTCCAACACGATAATAGATTATCCATTAAAGACAAATATCAAGGGGAAATCCGGAACATACCTCAAGATATGTAATATCACGACAATCACGTTAGTCTAATCCGAGATCAGATCAATACAACATATGGACATGGTTTTAACACAAGACCTACAAATGCATACCCGTATGACAACGCCAATATGCTCACATCAATAACAACAATGTATACTTATGGAAATCCGATGATCCAACGCACACAGCATAGATCCCTAGATGATCCTGAAAGATCAACACGAGGTGAATAACCCATAATATACATATGCACAACAACAACACGTAGGTAATCCGATGATCTAGCGTTCACTGCATAGATCCCAAGATGATCCCGTCAGACCAAAACGAGGTGGAAAATCCATCTAACGATCCAGCGCACACAGCATAGATACGCAAGATGATCTTGTCGAACCAACACGAGGTGGACGTACGACAATGATGCACAAATGCATAATAACAACAATACATAAATGCATGACAACAACAATACACGAATGTATCACAACATGATCGACACAAAATGATAAAAATGATTATAGTACTTGCCCCGAATCCTTCGAGAGCAATCTCGATGTCTTAACCATCACCAACCATTATCCTCAATATTCGACGGTCCAAAATGTCACGGCCTGTAGATAATTCATATCTTCGTCTTTACCACAATGTATCCTCGATACCCAAGTATACCAATAACAAAAGTAAATCATATACATTATGATTTAAATTCCTTAAATCCGAAAACAACATACAATCCCAAATTTCTGATGTTCACAATTATAATTATTGCTATACGAATTACAAACGAATGAAACTGAAACCATTCATTAACTATTATTGACTGTGCAAGTAGTAACTTGTCTCGATACCGACATGACGATGATGAAGCCGTTACCAATCCCATTGCCTTCGTCTACGAGCTCCTCGGCCCTGACCAAAGCAATTCACGAACATTCTCGAACACGACCGCAACACACTTTTCTAGTCGACGATTATAACCAACGATCAATGATCACAACCTATTGAAGTAATCAATTAACACACATTCGATAATAATCAATTCCCGATATAACCAATCAATCAAACTCAACGGCTCAACAATTCCTATATCATATACAAAACCAAATAGTATAACTCAAATCATCACGAACTCATATCCATAATCCGAACCGAAATCCGATAATCATTATTAAAAATCAATATAACCAATCAACAAACCCAACAATTTTACAATATCTCGATTAACCACAAGTCCGAACAATTCAACTCAAACAATTACGAATTCACAACCACAATACGATTAAGGATACAAATGTAAAGGAAATCATATTCGATGATCAATCACAATCTTTCAGGATTCCAAATTGTTTATCATGATTCGTATTTCTTCAAGAACATACGAATTCTACCACTACAATCAACATGACTTAACGAACATTCCATCTTCATATCTAAAAATACTGATAATTCAACATACAATCGTCTTGCTATGTTTAATTTATCAAAAGTTCTTCAAGAACACTAAGTGATTCGAAACCATGTTCATAGCCATCAAAACAACATAATCCGATATCCTTTAACATGTAGATAATCATCCAACTCAAAATTGAAGTCATATATTATCGTATTCTTCAACATACAATTCACATAACTTCAAGAATCACAACAACAACAACATAATCATCTTCATACGAATCATTCATCAACAATAACATCAAAGTCCGAATTCAAGTTGTACAGTTCATCAACATACCTCAAGAACATGAACAACACCATCAAACACATCAAGGATCATCGATATCATTATATCCATGCCTCAAATCCATGTTTCCAAGCTTATAACCAAGTTAGAAGGGGCTTATCTTCACCAACATATGAAGGGGGACGAATCTGGGAGGAAGGAATGGTTTTGTTCTCGTGAAGAAATGAAAATCCGATCCTCAATTTATAATCTGCAACGCTCATTACGTACGTTACCAATCCACATTAACATACGTAATGCTGCTTACGTACGCTACATGTCCTTGTTTCGTTCGATCGCTTACGTACGTAATGCATAGGACATAATATACGTAATACATACGTTGACTTGCTACAGTAAATATCCATTTAGCATACGTAATGTGTAGTCCGTAACGTACGTAATACACGACATTGACTCCTCTGTCCAGGTTCTGCGCCGAAAGCTGCCGACCATGGGACCCACTTGTCGGTCATAGCCTGATCCTGTCCGATTCTCTTCATAACGTACATTATGTACACTACGTAACATACGTTATGTCTATGTCTTAGCGTACATAAGATCCTATGCTTAACGTACGCTACGCTTGATGAAATCCTCTCTGATCAGCCAACTATATCTCAACTGATACTTTAACGTACATAAAGACCTCACGTTAACGTACGTAACTGTTGGGGATTAACATACGTAAGCTCATATGCTTAACGTACGTTATGGATTCTATACTTAGACATTTACACTGATCTTGCTTGTTGTCTCAATATACCGAATACGTATACACAACACACTATATCTTCAAATGCAATTATCGACCAAGTACAACAATTATACCAATACAGATGTCTTTGTCCTTCAATTATTTTATCCATACTGTATAGATTCCACATTGTACAACATAACTCGGATAAAATAACATTAAACAACAGTAGTAGAAATCCTGGATATTACACTCATCAACCCCCATGAGCACTTCCGTGTAAATTAGTGCTGACGAAACGGGAAAGCCGATTGATCAATCACTCTGTAGGAAGCTAATTGGCTCACTCCTGTACCTAACGGCTAGCAGGCCCGATATCCAATTTGCTGTAGGAGTGTGTAGGGCTGGGACTTAGGACCCGAATAACCGAATAACCGAACCGAAAAGGTAAAAACGGTTGGATTCGGTTCAATTATTGGAAAAAAATCGTGTCTTTTTTGGTTATTGGATCCTATTTCAAACTAAAGTTCGGATAACGGTTATTGATTTTCCGAACACCGAAATACCCGAAAAACCGATATACATAAAATTCATATTAAAAATAACTGAAATACCCGGTTATTCTACATATTTTCCGTTATTCTATATGTTTTCGGTTATTTTACATTTTTGGGTATATACTATATTCTACATATTTTTTAATACTCTTGGAAATATATATATATATAAAATATATACTATATTGTCACCTATTGGAAATAACCGAAGAACCGATAAAAATACCCAATATAATTTCGGTTCGGGTATTTTTGGGTAATGCAAAAAAAATGAGGAACTATACCCGAAAATTTTAATTCGGTTCGGATAATGGGTACGATTTTTTTTACTCAATAACCGAAAGTCCCAGCCCTAGGAGTGTGTGCTTAGTATCAATCAGCACCTAAGGAATCACACTTCAAAGGAACAATTGATGTAGGATTGTGATATCCTAAGGAAAGAGTATTTGATCTGGTTGGCTACAGTGACTCGGATCTCGGAGGCTGTAAGTTGGATAGGATGAGTACAAGCGGTACTTGTCACTTTCTTGGACCTAGACTTGTGTCATGGTTCAATAAGAAGCAATTGGCCAACTCGCTTTCTACAGCTGAGTCGGAATACTATGCCGCTGGAAGTTGTTGTATACAGATTCTCTAGATGCAACAACAGTTATCAGATTATGGAATCAGTGCCAGAGAAACACCGATCATGTGCGATAGCACAAGTGCAATTACAATAACGCACAATCTTATATTGCACTCACGAACTAAGCACATTGATATGAAGCCTCACTTCATCAGGAATCATGTTGATAATAAGGATGTTCAGATCGAGAAGGTGCATACAGACATCCAGTTAGCCGACATCTTTACAAAACCTCATAGCACAACCAGATTATGTATGCTTCGACAAGAATTGGGAATGCTACAGCCTGAATCCCTGTAAGTTTTTACGCTTTTACTCATCAATTGAGGGGGAATGCTGTAAGACCCAAGAATACAGTATCCACATTAATTAACTATACACCCAGAATCAGTCAGACAGCACTGTAGGACAAAGAAAGCGCAAAAACTTCCTAGAGCTGACGTATGCATTAATTATGGGAGAATACTGTATGACCCATGAATATACAGTACTAGTCCAAAAATTGCTGTAAGAATTAAATCCCGTATGTACCTTTTAAGGGGGAACACTGTATTATTTGCCGATACATCATATACACTATGGGACATTAATTAAACTTATATTATTATTATTCTATTCGTACTGAAAAGGTTTTAGTCCACGTGCCCTATTTTAAAATTTAAACATTTTATTCTTTAATGCTTTAAACGACATATGGACTTTATTACCTCAAACACCGCAATATTAATGATTTCAAAACCACCGTTTCGTGCAATGAGGGAAGACGAACTGTCAGAAGTGGGACCGGTTATCATTTAAAAAACAGATAGATAAGACGTACAAGTTACTCTAAGTTCATCTTGTTCGTTCTTTTAAAAGATGGTTCCCATCCCTTGAATTTGACCGTTCACTGTATGGACCACTAATCTTCCCTGCACACAATAAAAGGACTGTATCTTGCTCCCTTTGAATTTTTACACTTTCTGCAATACTAAACGAGTCAAGAGCAAACAACCTACAAACTTTTTGCAATTTACTGCATTCTTTCTTTGTTTCTACAAACCTTTCTCTGCAAATCCAATGGCCACTTCACAGACCTACTCACTGTACCTTAAGAAGAAGGAATCTATCATTGACGGGCGAATCTTCGCCAGATCTGTCGTCATGGAAAAAGTCAATGTGGAAACTGAGGACGCTGACAGAATAGAACTAGTTGTTTCCAAAATCAAGCAACAAGGCTTATATCGTCTTGGAAGTCAGCACACTGAGCTCTACGACGAGCATATTGTTGAAGAATTTTATCTTGATGCCACTATCAAGTTATTTTCTCTGAAAAGAGGAGGAGATGTTTCTGATATCACTGCTACCGTTTGTGGAATTGAGATTTGTGTGAACCAGGAGCTACTGGAAAGCTTATTCAGGCTGCCATCTGATGGCCTAAAAATGGAGGAACTTGAGACCTTCGGGTCGGAAGAACTGTTAACGGCCTACTGGGGGTTGTTCACAGGTGACAGTTCGGATAAGAATGTATACCCGTGTTAGGATAAACAATCATGTACCTTGTTTTGATAATTGCCAATATACAGCAAGTCTAGCCAACATACAACAAGTTGTCTCAAGAAACCGGAAGGATTCAAAAAACCGCTAAGTATAGAAACTGTCTGGAATCTCCATAAAGCGCCCTTCCATACAGCACTGGAGTTATCCTACAACGTTGAAGTCTACAGCTACATCATTAAAGACGTAACATGTTGGATACAGCATAGAGGCTAAAAGTGTTAGGAAAACAAATACTTATCCAACAGGACTGAAGACCATTGTGAAGGAATCTACTTTATTCACTAAAGTCAAAACGCCGTTTGAAAGAACTATTTAAGTACTGATCGTATAAAGTATTTAAATACCAACCGACAAGGATCTTCAGATAAGGAGCAAAATCCGGATCAAGCATCTTGAAAGTCAATCAACCAATCAGAATGGATCTTTGCTCACCAACCATCCAATGGACATATTTATAATGGATCTATTCCAAAGTTATAAATAGTCTATGCAAGAGGACATTGCAAGGAACTCAAGAACTTGACTGAAAAACAAAGAACGATTGACTCATTCATAACCGCAGAAACTCTGAAGAGATTATTCTGTCAATCAAGCTTACAATAGCAAATATATTTCTTCAAGCATATATCAATATCCGAGAGAAGAAATATACTCAGTCAACATGAACAGCACATCATCAGCCTAAGATCATCAAGTGTTCAAGCTGCTGTTCAAACCAGTGATTTCACCATTTTTGCCTTTGAGTAAAACGCAGCCCTGTGTGGACTAAGAAAAGATATTCTCACCTGCATGGGATAAATAGGACGAAGCTTCAATCTGTGTGAGAAGAAGCAAGTCAAAGAAGCCTACAACCAATCTGTGTGAACGGTTGAAAGCTACAGTCTTTGTGTTAATCTGTGTGAATGATACAAGGATAGGTTTGATTACAGTCACGTAGTTGTGTACGTAGTAATTTTAATAAACATTTTACTTCTGTGTGGAGGACCAGTGGACGTAGTGGGATTTACCTCGAACCACTTTATATTGCGTGTTATTTACCTTTTTCTTTTATTATTTTCATAACTGTGATTATATATAAGTATACATTGCAAAACCCTATACGCACCAAGCTAACAGGAGAAAGCCTAGTTGCTATATTTACAGCAACTCACTTAAACGAACTTCCACTACGCCCTCACATTCGAAATCGTACAACTTGTACCAACACTTTTCCAAGATGTATTCTATATACTTAGTAGCCAACAAATGGTATCAGAGCGGTTGATTCTAAAAAGAATCAGTCATATTTTTAATCGAATCAGATCCTAAAATCACATATTCTTTTTTAAAATAGTCTATCTTCCCTATTCTCTTACATGGATACCTCAATGATAAACAAGGTTCCTATGTTTTCTATTAACGAATTTGATGATTGGAGAATTAGGATGGAAGCATATCTTGCCGCCATGCACGAAGAGATGATTTTTGTCATCCAAGATGGCCCCATAAAGATAATGAAGGTTAATTCCACCACAAAGATAGAAGGAAAACCTCATGCAGAGATGCTCGAGAAGGAGCGTGAGCAATGGATGACCGACGATCGCAAGCACGCGAACCTCGACAACGTAGCTAAGAATGCGCTATATGTCACTCTTACCAAAGGCAAATTCTTGAAGGTAAAGAGCTGTAAGACAGCCAAAGAAATCTAGGATAAACTCAAGATGATTTGTGAGGGAACTGAGCTCTCAAAAGAAAACAAAATTTCAAAACTCAGTCAGCAATTTAAATCATTTGAAATGAAATCATCTGAAACTCTTGAGGAACTTAACCTCGGATTCATTGGCATTGTCGGTGAACTTGAAGCATTGGGTAAAGTATATACCCAAAAGGAGAAAAAATTGAAAATTTTTAGATCACTCCCTGCCCGATGGGACATTAAAACCACAGCTATGCATGTGTCATGTAATCTTAATGACATTTCTACTTTTGACCTCTTCTCTGACCTCAAAGCTTTTGAGTATGATATTGACAGGAGAGAGAAGTCTGAAGAGTCACCTGCAAAAACTACATCCCTAGCCGCTGTATCTAACAGGAGACACAGCATGCCCAACACATCCAAATCTGCCCACAAGAATGCCGACAGTGACGATGATATCCTGTCACAAGAGAAATGGCCCTTCTCATGCACAAATTCAAAAAGTTCATCAAACAGTCTAGAAAGACTGCATACAGGCCCAAGCCTTTTCACAAGGTAAGTTCCGAATCTTCTCCATCTGTTGATTCTAATCTATGATACAACTATAGGAAACTAGGACACTATGCAAATAAGTGTCCGCATACAAAAGTCCAAAAGTTGCCGGAAGCCGAGCAACAAGAAAAAGATGAAAGGAGGCGTGCTTGGAAAAACAAGCTCAAGGCCCTGATTGGCGAATCAGAAGCCTCGCCCGCATCAACCAAGACCGAGGAATGTCTTCAGGCAGTCACTGACAGTGACTCGTCTGATGATGAGCTCGAAGATAAAGCATATATGTGCTTTATGGCCAAAGATATAGAGGACGATGAAGATAGCGATGATGAGGTAAGCTCAACATCCAATATTCCTATAAATGCATCTCATACTTTCAAAAATATGATGAATGAATTTAAAAACATTCAAAAGGACTACGAGACATTGAAACGAGAAAACATACAGCTCGAAATTTCTAACTTAGTGCTGAAAGAAGAAAACGACTTGCTGAGAAATAACTATGAAAATATGTCCATCGATTGTAAAAACAGCAAAGTCTCACTTGAAAAACTCATGGAGAGTAATCATCAACTTGCCCACAACCTAAATGAGACTAAGTCTCATAATGAGAACAAGACAAATGATTTTGATTAGAAGCCAAAGTAAAAACCCTCGAGAAACGATAAGGAGAACAAGAGACCATCTTGAAATCTTTTGAGAAATCATCTAAAAGGATGGAAGAAATTCTAAGCACCGGGAAACATGCTCATGATAAAAGTGGCTTAGGATACAACTCATTCTCCCATAAAGGGAAAACTAGTACAGTGTTCGTCAGGGGCGTGGAACCCATTCTTGTACCTGAAGAGACCTAGAGTCCCGCAAAGGTAACATTTGACCCGCGTACAACAAAGGATTCCATTCCACCACCAAAGTCATATCTCAGATAGCGGAATCCTCAGCCTCAAAGACCTATAAGGCGTAACCAACAGCATGCTCCCCGAGCATATCAGAAGCGCCAACAGCCATTCAGAAAGAAGGTTGTATCCAAATATCAAAGGCCTACACAGCAATACTTCCAACAGTACCGCGCACCTAGATATTGGATACAGAAGCTCCGGTATCCATCGAGAAATCAAGTCGCCGCGCAATATCAGCAAAAACTTTCGGAATCTAACTGGAGACCCAGGAGGCAAGCTGTAAGGCCTAAGAAAATAGCTCCACCTCCAAGACGACATTCATATTGGATTAATAATAATAACCCTGAACTTTACATGCATCATAATTACCAAAGTTACATCAAATACGTGCCTGCCCCACGTAGACATCGCAACAACGGACCAAAAGTAACCTACAACAAGCCAATTGCTCTCAGGCAAATATGGGTACCTAAAGGCACTAACATCCATGGAACCAACATACAAAGGGGACCTAAATCCACTTAATTTCTTTTCTTATAGGACATCAAAGAGAAGGACATCTGGTACTTCGACAGTGGATGTTCTCGGCACATGATAGGAGATAGAAGCAAGATGTCAGATTATGAAGAAGGCCGCGTTCCAGAAGTGCGCTTCGGTGATAAGTTCAAAGGAAGAACAAGAGGGAAGGGTACCCTACTTGTAAGAAAATTAAAAGCCACCGGTGTAGCTTATGTTGAAGGCTTACAATATAATCTACTTAGTATTAGCTAGTTCTGTGACAAACAGTTCTCGGTGGAATTCTATATAGATCACTGTAGAGTCAAGAACATTCTGACCAAAGAAGTTGTGCTCACAGGAAACAGGTAAGGTAATATGTATATTGCTGAATGGTATGCCTACGAGCTCCACAATTCCGTGTTATATTGCCAAAGGCACTGCAGATCAAAGCTGGATATGGCATAAGAGGATATCGCATGTCAAATTCAAGATGATCAACAAGCTCTCTAGACAGGGAATGGTTAGAGGTTTGCCCGATGTGTCATTCTAAAAACACAGCATCTGCGGACCCTGTCAGAAAGGCAAACAAATCAAAACCACCCTGAAAAGCAAATCATACCTGTCCACTCACAGAGTTCTGGAAATGCTACATATGGATCTCTATGGTCCTGTAGAGCCTGTAAGTTTGGGAGGTAAGAAATATTGTCTCGTTATTGTTGATGATTATTCCAGGTATGCTTGGACAATCTTCCTGAGCAAGAAGGAAACCGCATCAAAGCTGCCCGAGCACCTGAGAAAGCTTCAAAATCAGAAAGGGTTGAGTATCGTTTCCACTCGTTCCGACAGGGGTACTGAATTCACTAACCATTTTATAGAGCAATACTGTTCGGACAATAGAATACAGCACGAATACTCAGCTGCCCGAACTCCTCAACAAAATGGTGTTGCCAAGTGAAAGAACAGGACGCTCAAAGAAGCAACAAGAACCATGATTGCTACAAGCAAGTTTTCGAAGCGTTTCTGGGGCGAGGCAACAAATACATTGTGCTATACACAAAACCGCTGTATCGTCAACAAGAATCACAACAAAACAGCATACGAGGTATGGAACAACAAAAATCCATTGGTTTCATATTTTCACATATTTGGATGTAGGTGTTATGTTTTGAACAACGGGAAATACCAACTTAGAACCTTCAACGAGAAGTTGAATGAAGGGATATTTGTAGGGTATTCCTCTATCAGCAAGGCTTTTAGGATCTTTAACAAAAGAAAGCTTACGGTCGAGGGATCTGTACATGTAGTGTTCAACGAACCTCACCATGATCCTAAAAGAGTACAAGACTTGACTCAAAATATCCAAACACTCTCCATTAATGACCCTGCAACTCCAATAGAGCCTATCGTCGACTTAGAGATGAACCCCGTAGCTGTAAGAACAGAGGTAGTTGAAGCTGATGCTGTACAAGCTGACGCTGAAACTATAGCACCACAAGATACAGTACGGGATGCCGAACTAGAACCCGAAAGAAGATGTTTGAGAGACCACCCACAGGAGTTAATCATAGGAGACATTGATGCCAGAGAATCTACCCATAGGAGAATATAGAGTACTCAAGGAACTGTACTGTATGCAAAAGAAGAACCCGAATCTGAGAAATCTCCATTTTCTGTTTGGAAATCTCAAGCAGAACTTAGAAGACTTGCCATGTGCACACTTGCTGTATTCTTAGCTCAATCCAAACCTATTTCTACCAATGAAGCTCCGAACAACTCTCACTGGATCCTTCAATGTAAGAAGAGCTTAATGGTTTCGAAAGAAACAATGTACGGTATCTAGTACCCAGACCTGAGCATCAAGCCGTAATTGGTACTAAATGGGTATTTAGAAACAAAAAGGATGAGAATGGACTTGTTATTAGGAACAAATTGTGATATTCCACATTGACTAGCAGAGAGCAGGGCGAAGTGCCTCATATGTACATGTGGAACTCCAATAGCATGAGGCCTTTTGGGATCCCATTGGCTTCGGGGTGATGAGAAATCAGAAGTTAAGCATGCTGGCGCGAGGAGCAACCGCAAGAGGGGTGACCTCCTGGGAAGCTGCTCGCTGGGCTCCCAGAAACAAAACTGCGAGGGCCGGCTCAGAGGAGAGTGCCCAGAGCGGACAATATCATGCTATGGCAGAGGGGTCCCGAGATGTGACAATTTGGTATCGGAGCCACTCTGCCGTGCGAGTGTGCTGACGGGGGCGTCGGGTCCTTTGAGGAGGGGTGGATTGTAATATTCCACATCGACTAGCAGAGAGCAGGGCGAAGTGCCTCATATGTGCATGCGGAACTCCAATAGCATGAGGCCTTTTGGGAGCCCATTGGCTTCGGGATGAGAACTCCGAAGTTAAGCGTGCTGGCGCGAGGAGCAACCGCAGGAGGGGTGACCTCCTGTGAAGCTGCTCGTTGGGCTCCCAGAAACAAAACCATGAGGGCCGGCTCAGAGGAGAGCGCCCAGAGCGGACAATATATATATATATATATATATATATATATATATATATCTAACAACAACAAAAAGAAAAAGAAGAGATGAAAAGGGATAAGGACGGGTGGGGTAGAAGGGACACGAACACCTGTAGGGAAGAAGGAAAAAAGAAAAATAAAAAATAAATAAAGAGAAAGAAAGAGGAGCAGGGAGCTCGAGAAGAAAAAGTCGGAGGAGGGTTTCGTCTCTAGAAGAAAATTTCTCCGGTAAAACTTCACAATCTATATATCAATTTGTTCGTATTGACAGGTAGATTGTGAATATGTATTTAGATTTTTAAACCGATGTCGAATTTACCCGGACGGGGCAAAAAACGATATTGCCGTCGACTTGCCCGTACGGACTCTCCGGTGGTCGGAACTTTGCAAACTTTATATCATTATGATTGTCTCAGCGAGTAGGTCACAAGTATCTACCGAGTTTTTCAAACCGAGTTCGAAATAGCTGGAACGGGGCCGAAATCTCCGCTTGACGTAGGGTCCCCGTACGGCCATTCGGGCTGCCGAAACTTGAAACCTTTTATACTGTTAGGAAACCCTCTTGATGAGCTTCATCGTTCTAGTTGTAGTTTCTGGGTTCGGTCGAGTATTATAATGTGCGTGTAGTGTGTGTGTGCGTGGGTGTGTGTGTGTTACTGTGTGCGCAGGTGTGTGTGTGTGTGTTATTGTGTTACTCTGTGTGAGTGTATGTGACTGTGTGTGCTGGTGTGTGTGTGTGTGTGTGTGTGTGTGTGTGTGTGTGTGTGTGTGTGTGTGTGTTTGTATGCTGGTGTGTGTGTTTGTACGCGGGTGTGTGTGTTGTGTGTAAGTGTGTATTCAAATTTCGGGCCATGACGACTAGGGATGTCGGCGTGTTTTTACGTGTAAAAATAGCGTTAGTCGATGTTAAAGAAGTTCCCGGTGAGTTTATGATAGACGGGAGAAGTTTAAACGAGGATTATATGGCCGTAGAAAGTTTTGGGGTGGAAAACATAAATTTTGAAAACCCAGGGCTATGCCATTTGAGAATTAGAAATAAAGTTGGACTTGATTGAAGTTTTCTAAATCTTCAATTTCACCCCAATACTCTAATATTTTCTTTAAAAGTGTATAACCTTCTTGTTTTCAATCAAAAATGGGTCAAACGACTGCCAAATGGCTCCTAATTCGAAACACAACATTCTTACACCCCAATAACGCGCAGAGTGTGTCCGTAATTATGTATCACCCAGACTCAGCTAAATTAGAATGTAGAGTTCTAACAGTTATATAAATATTAACCCGTTAATCATATAATATGATCCGTTTTAGGTTGAAGGTCCGGCTAATCGCTCAGTCTATTTTCCTTGTCAATCGAGCCTTTTCCTTTAGCTGGAATGCCAGGCAAGTACTTTGATTTCGTTTGATGTACTTCATGTGAATGAATATGTGAAAAATGTGTTTCCAGTGAAATGTGGGAATATCAGGAAATGTGATTTCAGAAAGTGGTGATTGATTTCTGTAGTTGTGACATGTGTAATCAGCAGATGTGTGAAGTTGGGGATATTCCGTATCATGGCGCATTGACATGAAATAATATGTCATAATATACATTGCGGAGCGGAAAATAATGAACATGTGAAGAATATGATTACTATGAAAATTAGTAATTTCTGTGGTTTGTGACATGTGTGATAAGCGGAAATGTGAATTTGCGGACATTGCGGAAAGCAGAAAATCCAAGTAAGCTGACTTGGGTTGGCCGAACGAGCCGAGCGGAATGGGCCCGTGTGCGTGAGTCATGGCATGCATGGAATTGCATCGCATTGCTCATAAAATAATGATGATTGTGGTATTGTATTCCAGAATATATGTGATGGCAGAGTGATTTTGATGTTTATTCATTTGTAGTACATATTCATGAATCGTTGTACTTGCACCGGCTGTTTTGCTGACCCCTTCTGGGGTGAATATACTTGTTGTGTATTTAGGTGCAGGTCTCAGTGGCGAACCAGCGCAGGAAGGACACGAGGATGGTGAGCAGCACTGATATCATGCACTGTTTTGAGTATGTGGTAGTCCGGTTGTGAACCAAGTTGTGTTTGCCTTGTGCTTGCGCTAGTATTGTCGGGTAATGTGGGTTTTTTGTGGCTCAGTCATTTTAATGATGTTATTGTGTCAGTTGGAGTCCCATAGGACAGTGCATTGTTGAGTGCTGAAATGTATATGGTTTGAAGTTGAGTACTGTCAATGCATATATGGATTTATACTGAGTTCAGCTTGGTAGATTCTAAAAAAAAAAAATTTACGGCACTATAATATCTATGTAAATCACAGGGGCGTTACGGATTGTGGTATCGGAGCCACTCTGCTGTGTCGTGCGAGTGTGCCAACGAGGGCGTCGGGTCCTTTGAGGAGGGGCGGATTGTGATATCCCATACCGACTAGCAGAAAGCAGGGAGAAGTGCCTTATATGTGCATGCGGAACTCGAATAGCATGAGGCCTTTTGGGAGCCCATTGGCTTCAGGGTGATGAGAACTCCGAAGTTAAGCGTACTAGCGCGAGGAGCAACCACAGGAGGGGTGACCTCCTGGGAAGCTGCTCGTTGGGCTCCCAGAAACAAAAGCGTGAGGGCCGGCTCAGAGGAGAGCGCCCAGAGCGGACAATATTATGCTACGGCGGAGGGGTCCCGGGATGTGACACAAATCCCGTCTAGTCGCACAAGGCTATAGACAGGAAGAAGGCATAGACTACGATGAAACATTTGCCCCTGTAGCCAGACTAGAATCCATTATGATATTTTTAGCTTTTGCTGCCCATAAGAGCTTTATTGTATATCAAATGGACGTAAAGAGCGCATTCCTGAATGGAGACCTCGCCGAAGAAGTCTATGTTGAACAACCACCAGGGTTTACCAATACATAAGGCGGAGACCTAGTATATAGGCTACGAAAAGAACTGTATGGACTTAATCAAGCACCTAGAGCGTGGTACGAAAACCTATCCCCGTACCTAACCAATAATGGATTTGAGAAAGGTGTTGTGGACAAGACTCTATTTAAGATACAGAAAGGGGATGATCTATTGATGGTTCAAATATATGTAGATGATATTATATTTGGTTCCACTAACCTTGCTTTGTGTCAAAGGTTCTCTCATCTCATGCAAAGTAAATTTGAAATGAGTATGATGGGGGAACTTAGTTATTTCCTAGGATTGCAGATAAAGTAGTTGCCTACATGAATCTTCATCAACCAAGAAAAGTATAATAAGGAGCTACTCAACAAGGCTGGAATGAATAACTCCAAATCCTCGTCAACCCCCATGAGCACTTCCGTGCAAATTAGTGCTGATGAAGCTGGAAAGCCGGTTGATAAATCACTCTTCAAGAAGCTTATAGTCTCACTCCTGTACCTAACAGCTAGCAGACCCGATATCCAGTTTGTTGTAGGAGAGTGTGCTAGGTATCAAGTATCACCCAAAGAATCACACTTCACAACAACCAAACGAATCCTGAAGTATGTTAAAGGAACAATCGATGCAGGATTATAGTATCCTAAGGAAGATGGATTCGATTTGGTTGGCTACAACGACTCGGATATCGGTGGATGCAAGCTAGATAGGAAGAGTACAAGCGATACTTGTTACTTTATTGGACCTAGACTTGTGTCCTGGTTCAGTAAGAAACAACTGGCAAACTCGCTTTCAACAGCTGAATCAGAATACTATGCTGCTCGAAGCTGCTGTATGTAGATTCTCTGGATGCAACAGCAGTTATCTGATTATGGAATCATTGCCAAAGAAACACTGATCATGTGCGATAGCACGAGTGCAATTGCAATAACGCACAATCCTGTATTGCACTCGCGAACTAAGAATATTGATATGAAGTATCATTTCATCCGGAATCATGTTGAGGATAAGGATGCTCAGATCGAGAAAATTCATACAAACATCCAGTTATCCGACATCTTTATCAAACCTCTCAGCACCACCTGATTCTGTATGCTTCGACAAGAATTGGGAAAGCTACAACCTGACTCCCTGTAAGTTTTTATGCTTTTACTCATCAATTGAGGGGGAATGCTGTAAGACCCAAGAATATAGTATCCACCGTTAATTAACTGTACACCCAGACAGTCAGACAGCACTGTAGGAAAAAGAAGACATGAAATCTTCCTACAGCTGATATGTGCATTAATTAAGGGGGTATACAGTACGACCCATGAATACAGTATTAATCCAAACATTGATGTAACAACTGAATTCCGTATGTACCTTTTAAGGGGGAACGCTGTATTATTCGCATATATAATACATACACTAAGGGACGTCAATTAATATTTTATTATTATTCTATTCGTAATAAAATCATTTTAGTCCACGTGCCCTGTTTCAAAATTCAAATGTGTTATCGTTTAATGCTTAACATGACATCTGGACTTTATTATCTCAAACACCGCGATTTTAATTAATTCAAATCGCCATTTAGTGCAATAAGGGAAGTCGAGTTGTCAGAAGTTAGACCGATTATCATTTCAAAAATGGATGGATAAGATATACAAGTTAATCTCAGTTCATCCGGTTCGTTCTTTTCAAACACGGTTCCCATACCTTAAATCTGACCGTTCACTATTTTGTAACCCTAATCTTCCCTGCACACTATAAAAGGACTGTTTCTTTCTCCCTTAGACTCTTTACACTTTCTGAATATTAAACGAGTTTTTGAGCAAACAACCTACATTGCTTAGTGCATTTTACTGCTTTTTCTTTGCTTCCTCACTCACTTTTTCTTCAGTAATCAATGGCATCATCTCAGACATCTTGTCTGTCCCTTAAGAAGAGAGACTCCATCATCGACAAGCAAATCTTCACCAGATCCGTCGTCCTTGAAAGAATCCACATAGAATCCAAAGATGCTGATGCTATGGAACTCATTGTTTGTAGAATCCAGCAACAGGGCATCTACCTCCTTGGAAGTCATCATGCTAATCTCTATGATGAGCATATAGTCGAATAATTCTATCTCGATGCTTCTGTCAGATTCTTCTCTCTGAAAAGAGGAGGAGATGTATCAGACATTTCTTCTACCGTCCGCGGAGTTCAGATCTGCGTTGACCCGGAGCTTCTGGAGAATATTTACAGGCTGCCATCTGATGGCCTGATGATGGAAGAACTTGAGACCTTTGGGTCACAAGAAGTCCTTACTGCCTATTGTGGATTGTTCATTGGCGATGCTTCAGAGAAGAAAGTCCATGCATCTTGCCATAAGAAGAGATTTTGCTTACCATTTGTGTACTTACACGATTTCTGTTGTCGTGTTGTTGAGAACAGGACTAGCGCATTCGATATGTGCACAAACCTACATTTCAGAATGATGGTCGCCATCATGTCTGGTGAATGAGTAAACTGGTGCCACATCGTTCTGAATAGGGTACAGGAAAAAGCTTCTGAGCCTGATACTCAGAAGAAGTCCTTCAGCCTCATCCTCAACAACATTCTCACCAAATGCGATGTGCCACAATCAAAAGGTGCCAAGAAGATTGGCCCTAGTAAGTACATAGGCGGAAGCAAGCTATCTGCCTACAACAGAGACGGACTCATTGCGACAAGACCCTTTGCGAGATATCTGCCCCTTTCTAATGATCCAAGGGATGCCACTCTGAAGAGCTTACGTATATTAAGTTGGTATGTATAACGTACGTTATGTATCATGTTATGGGAGGAATCAGATAGGACTAAGCTGTGACCGACGGGTGGGTCCTGTGGTCGGCAACTTTCGGCGCAGGTGTGGATAGGCGAGTAAACGTAGAGACTTACGTACGTTATGGATAGTCCATTACGTATGTTAAATGGGTATATTACTTTAGCAAGTCAACGACCATGTTACGTACGTTATGGCATAGGCCTTACTTACGTAAGACATGGCACGAAATGAGGCATTAGCCTCTGGACTGTCGTTACGTATGCTATCAAGGTAAGATAACGTACATAAGGATTATTACATACGTTAGTTGGTTTATGTAGCATACGTAATGGATGAACTCCTATTAATACAAGGGCTCCATTACTTCGTCATTTTGGAAAGTTCATCTTCGTTTTTCATCCCTCAACCCTCCCTGGCCAATTTTAGTCTCTTCCCATTTGATTATGAGCTTGGGAACACATATTGGAGTTGTTCCTAGAGTTGATATTGATTCTTGGAAGGAGTTCGATTGTTCTTCATCGTAGTTCATCAAATACAAGGTAACATTCGTATCCCTCTGATTGTAGCTCGGATTTAGAAGGATGTTTACATGTTAGGAAGCATGTTAATCTATCTTATTGTTTATTATGATGTTATACGTGATTAAATGGAATTGTGACAAGAGATTTAAGATGTTGGTTAAGATTCTTCATGTTGTAAGAATGGTGATTCGTTCAACGTTCTTGTAAGATGGATTACCAGGTTATGTCGATGTTGTTGTTGATACATAGATATTGATATGACTCTTGTGGTGTTGAATGGTGTTGTTTATCTTCAAGATATATATCGGTTCTGGGTTTTGATGTTGTTGTCGTTGTTTACTTCGTATTACGATGAATATGGAAATGATTGTGATTTTTGGTGTTTATTTTATGGAAAAAGATGATATACCGATATATATATATATATATATATATATATATATATATATATATATGTGTCTTCGATTATGAGTTGAATGTTTGTTTAGATGTTACAGGATATTGGATTATGTTGTTTTATCGATTATGAACATGGTTATGTATTACTTGGTGTTGCTTGAAACTCGTTGAAGAAGATGGTGATGATTATGGTAGTATTGTTGTGATTCATGATGTTATAAAAAAAATGCATGTCAAGGAAGGTGATGATATGTGTGTAGTGATCGAGTTATGCATGAAATGTGATAGGTTAAAGGTTAGATAACATATTGGACTATGTTGTCTTGGTGATTATGAACAAGGTGGAATCTTGTTAATCCATATATGAGATTAGTTTTGGAATTTTGTTATAATCCTGGTTATCGGGTTGAATTGATTGTTGATATGATTATCAGATTATGGAATCGTATTGTGGTTATCGATTCGTGATTTATTTGGGTTGTTTGGATTTATGTTTAATTGAGATATCGTTGAACCGTTGAGTTTGGTTGGTTGGTTATGTCGGTTGTTGATTGTTATCGAACTTGTTAATTGATTACTTCAATCGGTTGTGATAATTGATCGATGACTAGAATAATATGTTGCGGTCGAGTTCGAGTATGTTCGGGAATTGCATTGGCCAGGGCCGAGGAACTCGTAGACGAAGGCAAGGAATTGGTAGCGGCTTCACTATCATCATATCAGTATCGAGGCAAGTTATTACTTGCTCAGTTACAATATTTAATGAATGGTTTCAGTTTCATTCGTTTATAATTCGTATAGTAATGATTATTATTGTGAACTCTGGAGATTTGGATTGTATGTTGTTTTCCGATTTTTGGGAGTTAAATCATAATGTATATGATTTCCATTCGTTATTGGTATATTTGGGTATCAAGGATATATTGTGGTACATGCGAGGATATGAGTTATATACAGTCCGTGGTATTTTTGTATCATCGAATATTGAGGAAATTGTGGGTGATGGTTTTGACATCGAGATTGCTCTCGAAGGACTCGGGACAAGTACTCTAGTCATTTTGTCACTTTGTGTCGATCATATTGTGATACATTCATGTATTGTTGGTGTCATGTATTTGTGTATTGTTGTTAATATGCATTTGCGCATTGTTGTCATATGGCCATCTCGTGTTGGTCCGACGGGATCATCTTGGGTATCTATGTTGTGCGTGCTGGATTGTTGGATGGGTTTTCCACCCCGTGTTGGTCCGACGGGATCATCTTGGGATCTATGATGTATGCGCTGGATCATCAGATTACCTATGTGTTGTTGTGCATATGTATATTGCTGGTTATCCACCTCGTGTTGATCTAACAGGATCATCTTTGGATCTATGCTGTGTGCGCTGGATCATCAGATTTCCATTGAGTATACATTGTTGTTATTGTTGTGGGCATATTGATGTCATCAAATGAGTATGCATTTGTAGGTCTTGTTAGGACCATGTCCGTATGTTGTTTTGATCCGGTCTCGGATTAAACTGACATGATTCATCGTGGCATTGCGTATCTTGAGGTATGTTTTGTATTTCCTTCTTGGTTCTTTGGATAGAAAATTGATTATCGTGTTGATATTTGATGATGTTATCCGATGGATCGAATTGGTCAGTGTTGGTATATTTCGTATCAGTGAGTTATGATGATGTTTTGAGAATCTTGGGTATTGTCTGGGATACAGTACAAATGTTTGTGTACAATTCAGTGTGTTTTTGAGAATGCGAGATGTGGAATATATAAGGGTTATTTTGATGAGGATTATCAAGAATTGGTAAAACAATGACGGTAAGATTACATTGGTAGTATTCTTAGTTAGTAATTTCATTACTATGTAATTATTGACATGTTGTGATCGTTATCATTGTTGAGTATTATGGCTGACCCCGTCGTGTGCTTTCTTTTTAGGTTCTTGGGATATCGAGCTTGTAGCGGTCGTGAAAAGATGAGCTTCCCCGAGGATACTGGCTATGGCATGTGTTTGTGAATTGAGTACTTTGATTAGTTGTTGTTTTCCGCTGCTAGAGTATTTTTACCTGTTTGTCTTTTCCGCTGCATGATTATTTTTAAATGGACTTTTGGTATCTGGCAACTTAAGTTACTTTGGAAAAATCATTTTCTAAACTATTTTGTCGGTACTTGCAAGTGATGGCTTAAATGTACACTTTTGAAACTGTTGAACTTTGGCGTTTTGACCTTGTACTTTCAAATGAGATTTTATGACGGTATTGATAAATGGACATTTCATAAGGACATTGCATATTTTAAAAAGATGTTAACGTCATCACCGCTTAGGCATATCTGAAATGTTTGTAAAAATGTCTTTTAGCCTTGTGGGTTCCGTCTCGGGGCTCACGGTGTTCTAATATTCCCGGATGGCTCTGGGGGTGTTACAAAATATGGTATCGGAGCTTAGGTTGTGGAAACCTAGGCTGTCGGGTCGAGTCGAGTCGTGTTTTTGTCATGTAATTTGAGTTGTCGATTGGCAAATATTAGAGCCTTGGGTTTTGTTGTTCACTCGGGCTTGTATGTTACGTGGTTTACCAGTGTCGTACTGTGGTTGATTTAAACTTTTCCAAATGGTATTAACGTGATTCTTTGGAAAGAGATGTGTTGTGTTCTCGAGTGGAACTGATTTTGCAAAATGTATGTTTTGAAAATATCTGTATCGAGTATTTTCTAGAGTTGAGACATGTGCCAGTATCACGGGGAATCGTCTGCATCACGATCTGTAAGTTATTGGATTTTTAAATTGCATTGAGGTTAATTTCTGTTCTAAGTTGATATACTTTGAGATACAGAAGTTATTATGTGTTACAGTATGAGGTAGCCGAATATAATAGTTGGGATAAAACCGATGATATTGAGAAGCTATGATTTTGGAAATCAATATGTCGGTTAAACATGGAAAATGGAGTTGTGTATTTGGGAGACTGTTGTGAATTGTTGAGAGAAACATGTAGTCATGCTAGTTCATTTTGAGATATATGAAACTGTTTTTGAACATCTGGAAATGATACTTTTCAAAGTGATATATTTTGAACAAACTATTTTGCTCGTTGTCACGAAAATGTATTTTTCTTAAATTTATTTTGAGAGACAATATTGTTGTCTTTAAGAATATATTTCATCATGGCATAGTTTAAGTGTTGCAGAATGGAATAATGGTCGATGTTACGAGTTATATGTGGAAAAGAGATTTTACCAAAGTCTATCCAATAAAGATTTTGGATTCTATCGTGTGATTTTCCAATCGGATGCCAGTGGAATTGGTGATGAACCGAATTGGTATACAGGAATATGGATGTGGCCAATCATTTGCAGGATTTCATCTTATTTAATTGTGTATATTCGAAAAGAATTGTCATCAAGAACTTGACAACCGGTTGGTTGATCAGATAAAGAGAAACATGTTGCTTGTAGATTTAGTACAGAATATGATTTTGAAACTTCGGGTTTTGTGAAACCGGGGCATATGTGCTATGTGGCTCTATTGGCGTGGTAGTAGCGTGAATTTGCTATAGTGATTTTTGACTTTTCAGCCATAATGATTGGAGTATGTTCGACGGGTTGTGACTGGTTGTTCATACGCCCAAGGGGTATGTTCAATAGTCGGGTGTGTTTCTTTGAGGTCCACTGTATGTGATTTGTATAACATTTTGAGAATTTTATCCTTTCATATATCTGTCCATGTGGTTCTATGTTGATCGTGTTGGAGCTTACCGTGTGAGGGTATTCTCACTTATTGTTGATCGTTCATTGGTAGTATTAGAGTTTATCATGTGGATGATATTCCTGGTTGTGTTTTGACCTTTGGCTGGTCGTATTAGAGTTTATCATGTCGATGATATTCTCGGTTAAGTTATTGTTTGATCATTATTATTTATCGTATCAGCGTTAGGACTTTGTGTCGATGTTTCAGGATTTGTTGCCATTCTTTTGGGCAGTTGTTTCACAGATGTATCGTGTATTATTGGTTTTTATCAGGATTGGGACTTGATTGTCCAATCAGGCAGATAGACTTTGACACGGATGGATTATTCCATAATTGAGTTACAACGATGAATTTTATTGAAATTCACGAAATCGTGATTGTAAGCGTATTGAGGCTTTGAAGGGGATTCATTTGCTAGTATCACAGAAGATCATCGGCTTCACGCATTTGTAAGTATACTGTTTCGGTTATTCGCATGTGGTAATGATTGATCGTTGTCGTGATGGTTTCAGGATAGTTTGGTTGAACTGTTTTCTTATGACGGATTGCAAGTTTCGAGGACGAAACTTATTTTAAGTGGTGTAGTATGTAATATCCTGAATTTCTACTATAGTTGTGTAATGTTATTTTATCCGAGTTATACTGCACAGTGTGGAATATGTACGGTATGGATAAAACAAATTGAGAACTGAGACAGTTGTATTGTTACAATTGACGTAGTTGGTCGACAATTGTATTTGAGCATATCGTGTATCGGGTGGTCTTCGTTTTGATATCAAAGTTATCGTATGAGAATACTATTGGGATGAGTATGCGTATACAGTATGTTGAAACGAAAGGCAAAAACAGTTAATATTTGGCTAAGTGCAGAAGCCATTACGTACGTTGAGCTGAAGAGCTTACGTACGTTAAGTTGGTACGTATAACGTACGTTACGTAGCATGTGTTACGTACGTTATGGGAGGAATCAGACAGGACTAGACTATGACCGATGGGTGGGTCCCATGGTCGGCAACTTTCGGTGCAGGTGTGGATATGCGAGTAAACGTAGAGAGTTACGTACGTTATGGATAGTCCATTACGTACGTTAAATGGGTATATTACTGCAGCAAGTCAACGACCATGTTACATACATTATGGCATAGGCCTTACGTACGTAAGACATGGCACGAAATGAGGCAGTAGCCTCTGGACTGTCGTTACGTACGCTATCAAGGTAAGATAACGTACGTAAGGATTGTTATGTACGTTAGTTAGTTTATGTAGCGTACATAATGGCTGAACTCCTATTAATATGAGGGCTCCGTCATTTCGTCATTTTGGAAAGTTCATCTTTGTTTTTCATCCCTCAACACTCCCAAACCGATTTTAGTCTCTTCCCATTTGATTATGAGCTTGGGAATACATATTGGAGTTGTTCTTAAGTTGATATTGGTTCTTGGAAGGAGTTCGATTGTTCTTCATCGTAGTTCATCAAATACAAGGTGACATTCATATCCCTCTGATTGTGGCTCGGGTTTAGAAGGATGTTTACATGTTAGGAAGCATGTTGATCCATCTTACTGGTTTATTGTGATGTTATACGTGATTAAATGGAATTGTGACAAGAGATTTAAGATGTTGGTTAAGATTCTTCATGTTGTAAGAATGGTGATTCATTCAACATTCTTGTAAGATGGATTACCGGATTATGTCGATGTTGTTGTTGATACATGGATATTGATATGACTCTTGTGGTGTTGAATGGTGTCGTTTATCTTCAAGATATATATCGGTTCCGGGTTTTGATGTTGTTGTTGTTGTTGTTTACTTCGTATTACGACGAATATGGAAATGATTGTGATTCTTGGTGTTTATATTGTGGAAGAAGATGATATACCGATATATATATATATATATATATATATATATATATATATGTCTTCGATTATGAGTTGAATGTTTGTTTAGATGTTACAGGATATTGGATTATGTTGTTTTATCGATTATGAACATGGTTATGTATTACTTGGTGTTGCTTGAAACTCGTTGAAGAAGATGGTGATGATTATAGTAGTATTGTTGTGATTCGTGATGTTATAAAAAAATGCATGTCAAGGAAGATGATGATATGTATGTAGTGATCGGGTTATGAGTGAAATGTGATAGGCTAAAGGTTAGATAACATATTGGACTATGTTGTCCTGGTGATTACGAACAAGATGGAATCTTGCTAATCCATATATGAGATTTGTTTCGGAATTTTGTTATAATCCTGGTTATCGGGTTGAATTGATTGTTGATATGATTATCGGATTATGGAATCGTATTGTGGTTATGGATTCGTGATTTATTTGGGTTGTTTGGATTTATGTTTAATCGAGATATCGTTGAAATGTTGAGTTTGATTGGTTGGTTATGTCGGTTGTTGATTGTTATCGAACTTGTTGTTAATTGATTACTTCAATAGGTTGTGATAATTGATCGATGACTAGAATAATATGTTGCGGTCGAGTTCGAGTATGTTCGGGAATTGCATTGGTCAGGGCCGAGGAACTCGTAGACAAAGGCAAGGAATTGGTAGCAGCTTCACTATCATCGTATCGGTATCGAGCCAAGTTATTACTTGCTCAATTATAATATTTGATATGTATTTTTCGTGACGCAAGTGCACGTTGTCGTTTACAATTAATAAAGTAGTGAGTAGAGTATCGTTCCCTCGAGGACTAATGTGCTAATTACCAATTTATTGGCTATTCCTAGTTTTATTTGAAAGACCGAGATATTTGGGTTTGAATAATTATTAAATAATTTAGAAAGTGCGATAAACTTGTAACACCCCAAATCTCGTAATGGACATTACACGCTGTAGAACCTTCATAAGGTCTACCAGGCTAGCACATTACACATAAACCACAAAAGAAAATCCCATAGGACACATTAATAATAGAGAAATAGGGCCGTGACCTCGGCCAAAACATTTTAATCAACAGCGTAAAGCATAAGTTAACCCAATTTCATTGCCCACGCAGGGTACTTTAATCATATTTGTCAAACAACCCATTTGACTCCAATACCCGAGTGAATAAAATACCAAAACATATAATATAGACTCGAGCCTCATCATCATTTAGGGCCATCCTTTGCATGCATATCCTGGGCCAATCGTAATCTAACAACTTATCGAAGCTAAATCGGGTTCAAAGGGTAAAATCATGCCAAAATCCCGAAATCCCCAAAAACTAGGGTTCTAAAGAAATATACCTCGATTTGAAGATGAATCATGGATGAGATGAGGTTAGAGTGATGATATGATGCCCCCAATTGCTTCTCAACTGAAGTTTGGATGAAAATTTGTCGAGCCCTAGATCAAAGAGGTGTTTCGTCGCGGAAGGGAGAAGAGAAAGTGAGAAAATGGCTGAAATCGCCTGCTGCCAGGATTAAATACTGGCAGTCGTTACGGCCATAACACCCACACCATTACGGCCGTAATGGTGTTCACGACCTTACTGTCCCATCTGCTCAGACCCATTACGGCCGCTATGAAAGGGACATTACGGCCGTAATGTATACAACCTTATGGCCGTAATGCATGTTATCTAACGGCCGTATCTCAGCCTGGCAGCAGGTCAGGCTGGACTGAAAACAACGACTTGCCAACAATCGGAATAAAAATACGAGGGATGAAACCACATATATATGAAGATCCTTCGTAGACGATATAGACATAAAAACCATCACAATCTTCCGGTCATCCGATGGCCGGAATAAACGAATATTAGCACCAATACCCAAGATAATAAGAATTTACAAAAATAGCCCAAACATTCGAAAATCTAAACTCGAGGCCTATATGACAACTCCGAAAGTTGTAACGAATCCAGAAATATAAACTCATAGAAGTAATGAAATATCGGTTTAAGACAAGATTTACGGAATCGAGCCTCAACGCGGGAAAGTTACACAATAAGTAAAATCTCATAAAAACAACTCCAAACTCATTCAGATTGCCATAAACGCAGAACAAAGCAACTTCAGAATATTAAAATACATACAAGCGAGTTGCCCGAAATAAAATTACACCAAAAATAGAAATTACTAAAAATAGAAAGTGCGGATATTACATTCTCTCCCCCTAAAAATAAGTTTCGTCCCGAAACTTACAACGCGAATAACTCGGGGTGTCTCGACTTCATATTCTCTTCCGTCTCCCACGTGGCTTCCTCGGATCCATGTCTCTACCATTGCACTTTAACCAAAGGAATGGTTTTGTGCCTAAGTTGCTTCACCCGATGCTCCAAAATCTGAATCGGCCTCTCTTCGATGGTAATGTCGGAACCCAACTCAATCTCTCCAAAATCAATAATATGGCTAGGGTCCGGTACATACCTCCTAAGTTGGGAAACATGAAACATGTTATGCACATGACTCAAGGACGGCGACAAGCCTAACCGATATGCAAGCTCTCTAACCCTTTCCAAAATCTCGAACGGTCTAATTTATCTCGGGCTAAGTTTACCCTTCCGGCCGAAGCGATAAATTTCCCGAGTCGGCGACACCTTCAGCAAAACATGGTCTCCCACCTCAAACTCCAACGGCCGGTGACGCGTGTCGGCATAAGACTTCCGTCGACTCTGGGCCGTTAACTACCTATCACGAATCAAAGCAATCTTCTCTCTCGTCTCAACTACCATATGTGGTTTGGTACCAATCAACTCGGATGCATCATCCCAACACAACGGTGATCTGCACCTTCTCCCATACAATGCCTCAAATGGTGCCTTTTGGTCGAGGCATGCCAACTATTATTGTACGTGAACTTGATCAATGGCAAATGTGACTCCCAATCATCCTTCCAGTCTAAAGCGTAGGCTATCAACATATCCTCCAATGTCTGTATCGTCCGCTCCAACTGTCCGTCTGTTTAAGGGTCGTAGGACGTACTGAGCCTCAAATTAGTTCCCAAAGCTCGATGAACAGCCTGCCAAAAATGTGATACAAACCGGCCATCTCGATCCAAAACAATACTCTTAGGAGTCTCATGCAACCTCACGATCTCAGCGACAAACACTCGTGCTAGCCTCTTCGGACCCCAAGTGTTCTTAATTCCCAGAAAATGAGCTGATTTGGTAAGTCTATCAACAATAACCCAAATCATATTCATTCCGGTCTGAGTCCTAGGCATACTAGTAATGAAATCCGTAGAAATGTCTTCCCACTTCCACTCTGGAATGGGAAGTGGTCGCAATAACCCCGCGGGTCGCTAATGCTCGATCTTAACCTGCTGACAGGTCAAACACTTCACCACAAACTCATTAATGTCCGACTTCAAATTGCTCCACCAGTAGTTATTCCTTACATCCTTGTACGTTTTGCTCGTACCGGGATGTATGAAATAAGGCGTAGTATGATCTTCACTCAAGATCTTTTGTCTCAACTCAAAGTCACCCAGTACACATAATCTGCGGCGAAATCTCAAAATTCCATCATCATGAACCACAAATCCAGGGGCTTTCCCCTTCTCCACGTCCTCCCTCAACTGGACTAAAAATGGATCATCATACTGTCTCGTCTTGATATCATCAACCAAAGATGAAGTGATTTCTAATGCACATAACTGACCCTGAACTCTCTGAACCCAAACTTCGATATCCTAAAAAATCAAATGCCGCCGGATCCTGCTTTGAGGCGTAAATACCTCTAACATCTGTAGGGCCATCGGCTTACGACTCAATACATCTGCCACAACATTGGCCTTACCCGAATGATAGAGAATATCGAGATCATAATCTTTAATTAACTCCAAACATCTACGCTATCTCATGTTCAACTCTTTATGACCGAAAATATACTTCAGACTCTTGTGATCCGTGTAAATCTTACACGACGACCCATAGAGATAATGCCTCCAAATTTTTTAAACGAAGACGATAGTAGCTAACTCTAGATCAAGCGTAGGGTAATTTGCTTCGTAATGTTTCAACTGACGGGACGCATAAGCAATAACCTTACTTCTCTGCATCAAAACACATCCTAGTTCAAGGCCTGAAGCATCACTATACACCAAAAAATCCTCGTTCCCCTGAGGCAAAGCTAAAACTGGTGTGGTAGTCAGCCATGTCTTCAACTCATCAAAGCTATTCTGTCTATCTGCGTCCCACTCGAACTTCTGAGTCTTCTGGAGTAACAAAGTGAGTGGTCTAGCGATCTTCGAAAATCCTTCAACAAACCTACGGTAATAGCCTGCAAGTCCTAGAAAACTCCTCACTTCCTTCACATTCTTAGGCGGTTCCCATGTCATCACTGCCTCTATCTTCTGTGGATCTACCCGAACTCCCTCCGCTGAAATCACATGCCCGAGGAATATCACTTCCTTGAGCCAAAATGCACACTTAGAGAACTTTGCGTACAACTGTTCAGCTCTCAAAATGTCTAATACAATCCGGAGATGTAAAGCGTGCTCCTCCTGACTCCGGGAATAGATATGAATGTCGTCGATAAAGATGACTACGAATTTGTCCAGATACTCAATAAAAACTTTGTTCATCAACCGCATGAACACTGCCGGGGCATTCGTTAGCCCGAAAGGCATAACCACAAACTTGTAATGTCCCTATGCTATTTATCTGGGCACCAGTAAGATGTACAAGGATCTAAAGTAGAAATTATGGTGGGGAAATATGAAGAAAAACGTAGCAGAATACGTCTCGAAGTGTTTAACTTGTCAACAGGTTAAGATTCAACATCAGCGACCTGCCGGAATGTTGAAGTCACTCCCTATTCCTGAGTGGAAGTGGGAGGATATATCGATGGATTTTATCACCAATATGCCGAAGACCAGGACAGGAATGAACATGATTTGGGTGATAGTTGATCGACTAACCAAGTCGGCTCATTTCCTAGGTATTAAGGATACTTGGGGACCCGAGAAATTAGCACGAGTGTTTGTTGCAGAGAAAATCTGATTGCACGGTACGCCGAAGACCATTATTTCAGATCGGGATGGTCGTTTTGTGTCACACTTTTGGAAGGCAGTTCATAAGGCCTTGGGAACCGAGCTGAACTTTAGCACATCTTATCATCCTCGGACGGATGGACAATCTGAGAATAATTATCGGGTATTTGGCTTTGATATTGCTCGAGTGCCATGCCTTTGTTGCTTTTGATGAAATAATCCATTGCTTTTTGTGATGCATTATACGTCGTCTTGAAATTCATTACCTTCGTAACCCACTGCAACAATGACTTATTATGCAACTCATACAAAGGCCGATCAGCATACTCCAACATATCATAAAATAATTTTGCTTCACGATATGGCTCTCCCGGCTCATTATTAGTGTAATTGCGAAATTGAGGAAATTATCCATGACCATATCTCTTTGTGATGTAAAATAATTTTCTACAAGTGTAGAAGATGATCCTCCTATATTGTAATCATTGGTCCCGCAATTTTGATAATCTTCACCATGGTATACCAAAACACGATAATCCGGTCCAAATCCACACTAATATAAATGTTGCATGATTGTATTGCGATCATGTTCACGCCAATTCTTGCATTTTATGCACGGACAAAATATCTTACTACCAACTATTACACGAGAGAATCCAAAATCCAAAAACATATTAACACCATAAATAAATTCTCTAGTAATCATACCGTCAGGACCACGACGTTTTCCTGCATCCAGTCTCTAAAAGTTGATATTTTTTATCACTGCATACAAAATAAAGAACTACAAAATATAAAAATATTTTCATTGCATTTCAAATTAATATATTATCAGCTAAAACATAAATAATATTTTCGAATTTAATATAACATTTATAATCAACAAGAAAATAAGTATAATCAACCAACTTAAAATTGAATAGAAAATTCGTATCCGTGCCTTATGAAAATATAATATTTTGGTCTCCGAGTGATCAAGAATGATGTTTGTAGCAACAATTGTTTTATGTACTATGGGGAAGGTGAGAGTTTGAAATTTTGTCCTAGTTGTGCAGCGCCACGGTATGAGGAAGGTAAATCGAGTGCACAAAAGAAATTGTGGTATTTTCCAATCACTTATAGGTTGAAGCGGATGCATATGTCGTGCAAAACTGCTGAACACATGACATGACACGCAAAGTGCCATGATGAGTCAGAAAGAGTAATTCATCCTGCCGGTGCTGAAGCTTGGCGAAACTTTAATCGTATACAGTCATGGACGTTTCACAAAAAACTAAGGACAACCTGAAGGCGAGATGCGACTTACCATTGTACACAACAAGAGATGGGTTGTTTGTACCCGAGGGGACAAATAGAAAGCCGAAAGCAACATATACGCTCACCTCAGAACAAAAACATGCAATATGCCAGTGGCTTAAAGAGCTAAAATGTCCAGACGGGCATGTTTCGAATATATCAAACTGTGTGAATCTCGATACTAATAGAATAAATGGTATGAAAAGCCATGACTGCCATGTTTTTATGCAATGATTGCTACCTATTGCCTTAAAAGATTTTTTACCGAAGCCGATTTGGGAAGCATTTGTAACACCCCCAGAGCCATCCGGGAATATTACAACATCATGGGCCCCGAAATGGAACCCACAAGGCTAAAATTCATTTCTACAAACATTTCAAATACATCTAAGCGGCGATGACGGTAATATCTTTTTAAAAATATTCAAAGACTTTATAAAATCCATTTATCAATACTATTGTAAAATCTCATTTGAAAGTACAAGGCCAAAATGCCAAAACTCAACAGTTTTAAAAGTATACGTTAAGCCACCGCTTGCACGTATCGAAAAAATAGTTTAGAAAACGATTTTCCAGAATAAACCCAAGTTCACAAAATACTAGCAACTCATTTTAAAACACACTTGCAGCGGATATAACACATAACTAGAAATACTTTTGCAGCGGAAAAATGACAACTAGTCAAATTACTCAACTCATAAACACATGTTATAGCCAGTATCAAAGCCCATCTCTTCACGACCGCTACAAGCCCGATCTTCGAGTACCTAAAAATAAGGCCCATGACATGGTCATCCATAATACTCAACAATGATAACAATCACATCACCTCAATAATTACATACCAATGAAATTACAAAGTATGAATACTACCAATGTAATCTTACCGTCATAACTTACCAATTCGTGATAATCTTCATCAAAATAACCCTTACCATATTGCACATCTTGTATTCTCATAAACAAAATGAACTCGTACACAAACATCTGTACTGTATCCTGAACAACACCCAAGATTCTCAAAACATCATCATAGCTCACAAATTCGGAAATATACCTACTCTGACCAATTCAATCCATCGTATAACATCATCAAATATCAACACGATAATCAATTGTCCATCACAACACAAGTACCAAATAGGAAAATACGGAACATACCTCGAGATATGCAATGCCACGACAATTCATATCAGTCCAGTCTGTGATCAGATCCATACAATATATGGACATGGTCCTACAAAAGACCTACGAATGCATACTCACATGACAACATCAGTATGCTCGCAACAATAGCAACATATACTAATGGAAATCCGATGATCCAGCATTCATTGCATAGATCCCAAGATGATCCTGTTAGATCAACACGAGGTGGATAACCAACAATATACCTATGCACAACAACAACACATGGGTAATCCGATGATCCAGCGTTTACTGCATAGATCTCAAGATGATCCCGTCGGACCAACACGAGGTGGAAAACTCGTCCAATGATCCAGCGCACATAGTACCCATACCCAAGATGATCCCGTCGGACCAACGCGAGGTGGACATACGACAACAATGCACAAATGCATGTTAACAACAATACACAAATGCATGACAACAACAATACATGAATGTATCACAACATGATCGACACAAAATGACAAAAATGATTAGAGTATTTGGCCCGAGTCCTTCGAGAGAAATTTCGATGTCAAAAACCATCACCGACGATTATCCTCAATATTCGAAGATCCAAAATATCACTGACGGTAGATAACTCATGTCTTTACCATAATGTATCATCGATACTCAAGTATACCAATAACAAATGTAAATCATATACATTATGATTTAATTCCCAAAATCAGAAAACAAGGTACAAACCCAAATCTCCAGAGTTCACAATTAAAATCATTGCTATACGAATTATAAATGAATGAAACTGAAACCATTCATTAAATATTATAAACTGAGCAAGTAATAACTTGCCTCGATACCGATACGATGATAATGAAGCTGTTACCAATTTTCTTGTCTTAGTCTACAAGCTCCTCGGACTTAACCAAAGTAATTCACGAACATCCCCGAACTCGTCCGCAACATATTATTCTAATCACCGATCAATCCTCACAACCTATTGCAATAATCGATAAACAACAAGTTCGATAATAAGCAACGATTGATATAACCAATCAACAAACTCAATGGTTCCGCAATATCTCAATTAAACACCAATCCAAATAACTCAATCAATCAATCACGAATCCATAACCACAATACGATTTACGTATGCTGTCTGTTGACGTAGCGTACGTTAGTCACATTACGTAATGTGCGCTAATAGTCACTGACTTGTATCTTACTCAGAACATAGTTTACGTACATAATACCCCAATATTTACGTACACTAAATATTTCAATTAGCGGGCGTTAGCCAATCAGATAGCGTGTGTTAACGTCATGCAGTTGCATACGTTACAAGTACCGATCAACACCTTGCGATTACGAATACGAATGTAAAGGAAATCATACTCCAAGATCAATCATACACTTTCCAAATTCAATCTCATCATTATACTCGTATTGTTATACTAAGATCATATCATAAATCGACATAACTTAATTCTAGATTTGAACATTCCATGTTCATATCCAGAAAAAACAATACTTCAACATATAATCATCTTCATATGTTATCTTCAGCAAGAACTTCTTCAAGAACATCCATAAACCCGTAATCATGTTCATAATCAACAAAACGACATAGTACAATGTGTTCTAACATCTAAACTATCGTCTAACTCATAATCCAAGACATATGTATCGATATATTCATCTTTTTCCACAATACAAACTCCATGAAACACGAAGAATCATAACATCACTTCAATATTTATCATCATATGTAGTAAACCACAACACAACATAAATAATCCAAAAATGAAAGGAGATATTAACCAACATATCTCTTGAAGGTAAACAACACAATTAAAAACCACAAGAATAATATCAATGTCCATATATCAACAACATCGACATAATGAAATGAACCACACTAACTACCTAACCTAAACTATCTTATATCATATTAGTACTTATAATTACGGTGAAATTTCGGCAGAGTTTCCCCTAAACTAGTACCTATCCCAAAACCTGTGACATAAAACCAACATAAGTATCACATAGAGACACCTAGTCTCAATCCGCATCAAACTGATGACATCAATATCCCCGTAGCTATAACCACAAGAGATTAGTAAATAATAAAACTCTAGTTTTCCCAAATCACTCACTTATTTATTTTACATTATGATATTTAAACAACCTCACCAGCTACATAAACATACTAAGACACTACCAAAAATAACACTTTAGCCGACGACTAGCCGGAGAACAGCCGACGGCCGGCCGAAGTCGTCGGCTAAAGTCAGCAAGTTTAGCCCATGGCTAACTTGTTGTCGGCTAAAGTAGTTTAGCCGACGACTTTACTATTGGTCGTCGGCTAAAGTCAAGTTAGTCGCCGGCTAAAGTTTCGTAGTTTAGCCAACGACTAGTATACTTTAGGTGACAACATGCCGTCGGCTAAAGTTAAGTTTAGCCGACGGCTAGTATACTGTAATATCCGCGATTTTGATTTCCAATAATTTTTTTTCTGGTGTAATTCCATCTTAGCAACTCTATTGTGACCATTTCCTCATTCCGAGAATGATTAATTCTACACTTTTTGTCATCCGAGTTCGTCTCGGTGTTGTTCTGTTGAATTCCGTGTTCTTAAGTGGCTTTTCCACGTATGAGTTCGACTTTGCAAAATCACCATTAATTCTTGGAAACTCCAAAAATTCTGAATCGTTTCAATATTATATAGAATCAAGTTAGCTTTCCAATGGTTCAAACGATGAGTCAATCGGAGTCCGGACGAAGGAGTTATGGTCGAAATAGCTAAGGCTGCACCATGTGCCTTTTTGTGCTGGAGCGGGCTGTACCGTGGGCCGCGGCCCATTCTAGCCGGGCCGCGGCACAAAGGCAGTGTACTGGGCAGTTTTTGGCCGTGGGCCGCGGCACACTCATCCTGTGCCGCGGCACACAGTACAGTTTTGCCTATTTCAGCAGGTTTCATGAGAATCAAGCTCATTTCATCACTTTCCTTCTTCCTCTCCTCCTTGGGCGATTTGTGGGCGATATTTTGGGCGATTTAGCATCATCAAACTCAGATAATTTCATCTTCTTCAAGTTGTGGTGCGGATTAACAACATGTTTGTGGATTCTTCATCCTAATCAAGGTAATTTCTCGAAATCTCCTAAAATTTGATTTTTGGGAGTTTTGGCTTTGATTTCATTTTCCGTCTGAATTTGATGAATCGGTTGATGTTTGTAAACATTATTAATCATGTTCTATGGATTGTATATCTATATCTTCGATTCGTTCAACCCGATTGATGATTCTTAAGTTCTTGAGGAACTTTGAACATTTAGTGTTCGATTAAATGTCTCAAAGAGTTTCCTTCGATCGTTATGTTGTTTTCGATTGATATTGTGTTATTGAATGAATTGTATTTCATTCAAGGTGGTTCAAGTACTTGTGTTTATCGGAGGACGCCGTTCGTGGAAGGAATTCATCGCCTTCGGTTGAGGCAAGTTTTATACTTGTACTAGTCAATGACATTAATGTTATCATATATATGTATGAATGTGTTGTATCATTCCGAGACTTAGTCTCTTCATAAGTTCATTGATATTAGGGGATCATTCGATACGATACTCTCCGGAAATTATGCCAAATGTTTGTTATCATTCATTAATGGCCGGTAAGGCATTGAGATATTTGTTGTTAATGTTATTATCGATCACCGGTTCGTGGTATCGATGTATCGGTTGTTGTTGTTGTTAATATTGATGTCGATATAGACGTTGTTGTAATCATTGTTATTAATGTTGGCATCCTGTCATTCATGTTGTATTAGCCGATTGAAGGCATTGTAGTATTCGTTCTCATCTTCATCGTCGGTAGCCGATTAAAGGTGCCGAGGCATTCATTGTATCATTGTTACGATTAGCCGTTCTAAGGCAATCGAGGTGCTCAATCATTCATTGTCTCATTGTCATCGATTAGCCGTTCTAAGGCAATCGAGGTGCTCAATCATTCATTGTCTCATTGTCATCGATTAGCCATTCCAAGGCAATCGAGATGCTCAGTCATTCATTGTATCATTGTCATCTATTAGCCGTTCTAAGGCAATCGAGGTGCTCAATCATTCGTTTTATCTTTGTTATTGATTGACTGTTATAAGGCAATCAAGATATTGAATCATCCGCTGCATCATTGTTATCGGTTGGCCATTCTAAAGTGATCGAGGTATTGAATTGCGACTGTCGAGTACGATGCCCACCCGTGAGTCATCATTATCGTGTTGGCCGATTCAAGGTAGCACACTATCATTCTCGTGAAATCGGTAATCTACGAATCGTTGTCGTTTGTGATTAATTATATTTTGGAGGCTAGTCTCGGCTAGTGCTTATGGGTAAGTTTGGGGCTTGAACCTTCGCGGTTGGCTTCCCAACACCTACAACTCAGTAGGTCACGGTCGTGTTTATGATCTTATGGGTAAGTTTGGGGCTTGAACCTTCGCGGCTGGCTTCCCAACACCTACAACTCAGTAGGTCACGGTCGTGTTTATGATCTTATGGGTAAGTTTGGGGCTTGAACCTTCGCGGTTGGCTTCCCAACACCTACAACTCAGTAGGTCACGGTCGTGTTTATGATCTTATGGGTAAGCTTGGGGCTTGAACCTTCGCGGTTGGCTTCCCAACACCTACAGCTTAGTAGGTCACGGTCGTGGTTATGACCTTATTAGCCCTCATTAACTACAGGGTTGTTCGGGTTTCATGTGATTGTGATATTTGACAGCTTCTGCTGAGTGGTTTTCAGGCCTGTGTGATTGTCTTGGTAATTTCATTGGAGCCTTTGGGCATTATGATTCATAATTAATTTAGTTCCGGTTTGGTTCATCTTCATGTATTTCATTGTGATTCATATTTAATTCAGTTTTGGTTTGGTTCATGTCGTGTAATCCATTGTGGTACTCTATAATTATGATTCGCCGTTGGGCACTTATGTTCTAACCTGTCGAATAGGTATTAATAGTATGCCGTGGGCATAGTATTTCATGAATGATCGGTTCTTACCTTGGTTTGTGAGCATCTCGTATTATTATTATCATTGTACCGTTTTATTCTGCCTTTGGATGCATATCATGTCATACGTGTATTTGATGTTCATTATCTGGATGACTGACCCCGTGGGGGCGGAACATGTTTTCATGTTTTAGGTGCTTGCGAGGAGAGAGTTGAGACACAGGGGCATGATGATGGCGACGAGGCATTCGAGCGATACTAGTCCGAGTTGTTCATGTTGGTCAGTCAGTTAGAGTGTTCTCCAGTTTGTCAGTCATTGTCGTTATGTTTTACCCGAGCAGATGCTCGTGGATGTTGTTGTATTTTATTTTTGGCCATGTAGGCCCATCGTTGTCGTTGAAATTCCTTATCGGAATATTGTGTCGGATATCATGGTAGGGACTATGATTTTCCCTTGTTGTTTAATTTAATGTATTTTAGTCATGTTCGCCTGGTGGATCTCCTGGCGTGGGGTCCACGGCACTGTAATAACCCAATAGGATTTGGGGGTGTTACATATACTTTAGCCGACGACATGCCGTCGTCTAGTCTTACATGTTTTATTGTGCAGAATATATCACCATCTAACACTTGAAGAGACCATTTACAATACATTCGGAAATTACAGAACAAAAAAACGAAAAACAATAATTTTCTCTAGTTTGATCATTCAAGAAATCATATTGAAGGTATGTTTATTGAATTTTAATATCAGTTATAATTATATTACGCATATAATATATCTATTTGGATGATTATGAAAATGTTTTAGAATTAGTTCGTTTTCTCGAATATTTCTTGGTGTGTGTGTGTGTATATATATATATATATATATATATATATATATTTGAATTTGACATCTTAAATTCGAGCTATATATGATAATTTTAGTCGTAACTTTTGTATGTTCTTGATAAATACGATGTGTAATATTGTTGTTATTTTTGTTATAGGATGGATAAAAGTTGGATTGTTCTGCAAAAATGGGATCTAAGGGTCATAGATGGAATGCGAGGGTTTATTCGATTTGTGAAGGAGCATGATAGTGATAGTATGATTCATTACTGTCCTTGCAATAAATGTAAATGCCGCAGTGATATATACTGTTTTACACTTGATGTCGTATGGGAGCACTTGAAAAAAACGGATTTTGGGATAAATATACATGTTGGATTTACCACGGTGAAAGATCGAATTCAATTATTCCCCATGATCACGAACAGCACAGTGGTAGCACATCCAATGACCCCACAAGAAGGTTGATTGACGACGTGTTTGGTTATTATGACAGGGACGTATCAGCTGAAGGCCAAGAATACCATATAGCTGATCAACCAGTCATCCGAACGCCTACATTGATACCCGTTAACACAATTTCTCTTGATAGATACAACAAGCTAATCCATCTCCAACAGACTCTTCTTTATCCTGGGGGTTACACGAAGGTTCTTGATAGTGTCATAGAGACTATGAGAGTCAAGGTGGAGAACAAAACCTCGATTAAAGGTGTGTATGATTATTTGGAACTTACAGGGAAAATGCTCCCAGAAGGTCATCATCTTCCTAGTAATCACAGTAAAATGAGACGTATCCTAAAAGGTCTTGGGCTATCGTACATCAAGATCCATGTATGCATATATGATTGTGCTTTATTTTGGGGAAAGCCTAATGAAGACCTAAAGAGATGTCCGGTATGTGACATAGAGAGGTATAAGTTCACTCCTTCTGGTAAAGAGAAAGCTATAAAGATTCTTTGGTATTTCACTCTGAAGGATAGATTGGAGAGGCTTTTCATGTCTCCTCACACAGCCAAGGCGATGAGATGGCACGCTGAGCCTCGGGTGACTGATGAGGATATTATGATACACCCTTCTGATGGAGAGGCTTGGAAGCATATGGATAGGGAGTTTCCAGGATTTGCATCAGATGTCCGAAATGTAAGAATCGGACTTGCATCTGATGGATTCAACCCTTTTGGCAACATGAACCTTTCGTATTGTATGTGGCCGGTGGTATTGGTTCCTTACAACCTTCCTCCATGGATGTGCATGAAGAAGGAGTATAATATGTTGACTCTCTTAGTACCTGGCGCCAGGTATCCCGGAAAGTGTATTGATGTTTATTTGAGACCTTTGATAGAGGAGCTGAAGTTGTTGTGGGAGCAAGGTCATCCGACGTACGACAGTTACTCACATGAGATGTTCTACTTACGTGCTATGTGTATCAGTACCATCAGTGATTTTCCTACGTACGGATGCTGCAGCATTTGATGGGACTGAAGAGGTTGGTGATCCACTACGAGAGTGGACTGGTGAGGAAATTTTGGCCGTGCTGAATGAGTACGATTTTGGGAAGTTGAGCAACCATCCTGATATAGTAGCGACAACGCCTGAAAGACCTGACAGGTATAAGTATTGGGCCCCGCAAAAGTATTTTCTGGGATCTACCTTATTGGAGTAAGTTGTCGATTAGGAACTACCTAGATGTGATGCACATAGAAAAAAATGTTTGTGAAAGTGTTGTCAGTACAGTGTTATGTTGGGAAGGGAAGACTAAAGACGGCCTTAAGGCACGCATTGGTTTAAAATAAATGAACATTAGAAAACATTTATGGTTGAAGGAAGGGAAGGGGAAACACAAAATGCTGAAAGCTGCTTACACCGTCACCCCTGAGCAAAAGGTTGAGATTTTTCGTGGATGAAGGCTGCAAGGTATCCCACAGGATATGTTGGAAATATAGGGAGGTGTGTTAACTTCATGGAGAACAAGTTAACTGGACTGAAGAGCCATGATTGTCATATCCTCTAACAACGTTTGTTTCCTGTGTTTATTCGACCATACTTGTCCAAATAGGTGGTCGAGCCTTGTGTATCGTTATCCAGGTTCTTTCAAAAGTTATGCACTAGGGAAGTAAGTAAGTCAGATCCCCGGCTCATGAAAAAAGAGATCATTTATATCTTATGCAAATTTAAGAGGATCGTCCCACCGAATTTTTTTGATCTCATGCCTCACCTCATGATCCATCTCCCTCGCCAACTTTTACTAATAGGCCCGGTCCACTACACGTGGATGTTTCCAATAGAAAGGCAACTTGGTGAGTACAAGAACTCTGTGACTAATAAGTCTGCACCAGAAGGATTTATAGCCGAAGCATATCTTGCATGGGAGTATGTAACATATATCAAGTTATATTTAGGTGCGGTGGATCCCACACCCGAGCCTATGTCAACAATTCCAGTGCAATTTAATCTCTCCATCATCACTAGCGAAGTTGAAGTTCAAGGAAGATTACCTGACAATCATTTACAACCTTACGAGCTACGAATTGCACATTGGTGGATATTACTTAACCATCCAGAAGTTCAATATTGGAAAGACATTCACCTTTCATGTGACGGTGTGAATGGAGACATTAGATTCCACAATGAAACATTTGCTGATTATATCGGATAATAGGTAAGTGTTTAATTACTGTTTACTTATTTTGCTTACATAATTTACTTAATCATGACATTCACCTTAATTAATATCCAGATACTGCACATACAAAGTGATGGCCACCCGATGTGGTCACGTGAGTTGATGCTTCTTTTGATGAAGCCTGTTACATCTAGAGTTTATTCAATGGCGAAGGTAAATGGTGTGACATTTGTATGTATCGACAGAGATCAAAGAAGGAGGTGTCAAAATTCTTGGGTTGTGATTGACGGTGGATATTACGGTGTTCTTCTCGAAGTAGTGGAATTAATTTATGGAGAAGGCTTGACAGTTTATGTAATATCCGCAATTTTTGATTTTCGGTAATTTCTTTTTTTTCCGGCGGAAGTCCGTTTTGACGACTCGCTCATGACCGTTTCGTCATTCTGAGAATGATTAATTGTACACTTTTTGTCATCCGAGTTCGTTTCGGTGTTGTTTTGTTGAGTTCCGTGCTTTTTAGCGACTTTTCCGCACTTGAGTTCGATTCTTGCGAATCTCGTTCGAAACTGCTGTTTCGAGTTTCCCGTAAGTCCGTTTAACTATGTTAGACGTGTTGTGAACTTCGGTTTGGTTATTCGATCACGTATCATGATTTTCGGGCGTTTTAAGCCATTTTGTAATTTACTGAAAGTTACGGGTATCCGTATCTGTAATTGTTGTCTCGACCCGTTTCTTGGCCGCGTATGATTAATTATGGTATTATGTTTTCATTTCGGGTCGTTGATGTTGTCCGCGAACTTTTCGTCGTGTTCGTTCCATACGTTTTCGGAAATCGAGTCGTCGAGCCACGTGTTCGAGCACCTGGCCGACGGTTATGGATCGCCGGACGATTGCGGTGCACCGCCGGATGGGTGCGGCAGAACGGCGAGCGCACGCCACGGCCGGAAGGCCGCACGCGCTAATCGGGCAGTGTAGCGACGCTACCGGCCGCCTAACGACGCTATCGGATCGGGCAGTGGAGTCCTGGGGTTCTGGACTCGGTTAGGATCGGCAGGTAGCGCACGCTACTGTCGGTCGTAGCGCACGCTAACCGGCAGGGGTAGCGCACGCTGTCGGCCGACTAGCGTATGTTACCAGGGCGAGCTGTTTAGTCCAGAGGCTACTGGACAGGTCGGCTAGCGCGCAGGCTTCTGGCCGTAGCGCATGCTAGCGGGAGTCGGGCGGAGAGGTCACGGTCGGTAGGTTTGGTCGGTGGTTCCGGGTCGTGCGGGCGCTGGTCGAGGGTACTCGGCCGATACCGTGCGATAGCGCACGCTAGTCCGGGAAGGCTAGCGCATGCTAGTTCCGGCACAGTATAAATGTGACAGAGCAGTCACATTTTCATTCATTTTCCACTTCCTTCCTATTCTATCTGCGGCTGGCGATTCGAGGGTGGCGAAGCCATGTTGTTTAACAACAAATCCATGAAGTTCTTGAGTTCATAACATCAATCAATCATCCTTTATCATCCTTTGATCCAGCGAATCAAGGTAATCTTCCTTAGAACCCTAATTTCGTGAATTTGGGGTTTTTTGCATTTTTGTCCGATTCGTTCCGTGTTGTTGATTAATTCATGATGGGTATGATTAATCTTGGTAGTATTCTTGTGTTTAACATCATTTAATCCATTGTTCTTCGTCGAATCGAAGTATATTTCTTGATTTCCTTCGAATCGACTTTTTGGGGGATTTGTTCTCGATCTCATTTTTCATCCATTTTTGATGAATCGATTGTGGTTAAATGATGTTGTTAAACACATTCTATGGATTGTATATCCATATTTCAACTTGGAATTCAGTTTTCGTGTTTTGTCGGGACGAATCGTGTTCTCGGCCGTTTTGGGGGAAATCCTTGAGCCTTCGTCACTTGTTCTTTGAATTCAGCGGCTTTGGGTCGTACTTTGGAATTCATTTTCGCCGTTATTGTTTTTGTTCGTAGTTCATTGTTGTGGATTGTCGTTCGGTGGAGTCGGCGAGTTCGTAGTCGGTTCGTGCCAACCTACTTCGGCCGATTTTTCGCGTTGTTCTTATTCGAGGCAAGTACCTTGTTCATACGCTTCTCGTTTTGTGGATATGATTGATCGGTGGTCATCTTGGTGTGTTTGTTTGGTTATTTTAAAATAAATTTCCAAAAGATTTCGGTTTGGCCTCGTTAAAGGCTCTCTTTCAAAACGCGTGTGTGTTTTGTGAACGTTGTGTTTTGAGAATTGATTATTTTGAACGTTGAAGGCTTTGATGATATCCCTATTGTTTAAAGTTATGGAATCGTGTATTCCGTGTTTAATCTTGTTATTGTGTTTTGAAGAGTTTGATAATGTTGTCGGATAAATGGCCATCTCTAGTAAGTATTCTTGATGAACTTACATTCTTAGCATATTAGTATTGCATGAGTAACGCGTGTGTGTATGCTCACTACGGGTTAGATCCGACGGGGTCTCGGTAGGGCTCCACGAAGCTGTGGGACCGCGAGCTTGCTTTTAACCACTATGGGTTAGATCCGACGGGGTCTCGGTAGGGATCCACGAAGCTGTGGGTCCGCGGTTAATTGTGGTGCATTTTGCAAATGTGATTTGATATTGGAATTTCCGGAAATGAGTGCTTTGGAACTATGTTTTCATGATTGCATGCATCGACTAAGTGTGTAAGAGGTAAGTGTTCGTTTGGCTTACTTGGCTAGGATGGCACTAGTGTATTTGGTTGTTTGTGTTAAATCCTTTATTTGTGGATTTTGATGTTGGGAGACGAACCTTGTGGTCGTTCTTGTGTACTGTGAGTTGATGAGATTTGGGGCTAAAATCCCAACGTTTTTGTAAAGGTCATTTGACGGATTTGGGGCTAAAATCCTAACGGTTTGGTAAAGGTTATTTTACGGAAAGTAAACTTTTGGGGCGGTGAACCCTTTCGTCTTTTGGGTTTTGAAAAGTAGGATTTGATAATCCTAAATTGTTTTCTATCAAAACTCCCGATGGTATTTCAAATCATTTTTATAAATTGTTTCCCTTGATATTTTGATCTTGAAATTTTGGGAAGTCTCTACTCAAACTCTTGCCTCGAGAAGTGTTCATCCTGTTGTATTTGAATCTTTGAGGATTCCGGATTATTATCGTTCGTGGAATGTGAATTGTATGACTCGTATTTTTGCACTTGTACTTGCACTAGCAAAATAGTGGAGTTTTGCTAACCCCCGCGTATTCGGGGGGGTGGATGTCTATTTTTGCATTCAGGTTTTGGAGCATAACACAAGGTCGGCACGAAGGATGATGAAAGATGATCGATACTAATCACATGAGGAACCGTACATTGTTTATTGGTTCAGTTGTACTTTATTTTCCGCTGCTATATTTTTCCCGTTGTACGGGTGTGGTTGTGTTTTGACCCCTGCGTGGGAATGAGTTGTATTTGCGTTGTATGTATTTATTGAAAGACCAAATCGATCTACTGAGTCATTTTAGCCTTAAAGGCATGGTTGAGTTGTTATATGTCGTTACCAGCCTGGTAGATCCTTGAGGAAAGGTTCTATGGCATGTAATATCCTTGAGCGGATTGGGGGTGTTACATAAATGGTATCAGAGCTTTAGGTTGAGGAAAACCTAGGCTGTCGGGTTAGGTCGTGTTGTTTGAGTCTTGTTTCGTCGGATTTTATCTGACTGAGTCATGTCGCGACGCGTCGTTTGAGTTTGTTGGTCGTGATTAGTATCGTGGGGCGATCATCATCTTCGTGCGACCTGTGGAAGTAAGTCTCCCTTCTTTGCATTGTGCCTCGTGTGACACGAGCTATTTTTATGATTATTGTGGAATCCTTATGTGGATTTTGATTTCACGATATGTATTTAGTCGACTCTCGTATTTGATTTATACGAGGAGTGTCGTCGCTTGTGATGTCTTTTTATTGTTGTTTTTGTCCGTTGCTGATGATTTTCGAATCGATTTGCACGGTTTACAAGTTCTATTGTGGAAGCTTTGTGCTTATACGCGTTCGACTTGTTCACTAGCCAGTGCGGGAGGGTCCTTAGAGGCCTCGAATGGGGTCAGTGGTTTTGTTCGGAATCCTAGGCGGTCTTCGACTGTGGTATTTTATCGTTTATTTCCGTTTAAAGACATGTATTGTCTTGATTTTAAATATTTTGATGCGTGTACTAGGAGTTGTTTTAGTGAACGTCGATATGTGTGAGTTTTGAGCATTTTGGCCTATTGGATTTTTGAAAACATTGAGTATCTTAGAAAAATAAATTTCGAGACATACTTTTCAAATGAGTTATTTTCTTGTGGTACATCCAAGGTGCCACAATATATTTCAAATTTTTTCTACCTCGAGGACCAAAATGTTTTGAGATAGCGTTGAGTCGTTTTCCACACATTTGTTGTGTTAGCCCCCTGTGAGAGGCGGGATGTTGGTGTTAAATGTTGTCGCCTCATGGTGATTTCTGCGTTGTCGCGCGTGTGCGAGCTGTTAGAGCTTAGTTTGGTATGACCGTGTGCATTGGTGATCGTTCCGTTATGTGTCGGTTGTTTAATGTCTTGTTACATTGCTCCTGTTTTTGTGAATTTCGTGGACGAGGTCGGGGGTAATGCCCGTGCTATTTTGACTTCTGTATTTTCTCTTTCTCCAGTCTATCGATTCGTTCATGTTCGTTGATACTTTATGAACTTGTTCAGTATTTCAGTTTCATCGTCCGAACGAGCTGTGATCTTGTTTTGAGTCGATTTGGTTATCGCTGTGACTTTTTCGAGTTCGGTTCGATTCTTGTGAACCTTGTTCGGGAGTAACATCATTTGGTTCTACTAGTTCTTTTATTCGAAGTGGATCGGATTTTGAACTTCTGTATATTCTACTTTGTCGACTCATTTATGTTCGTTGACATTTCTGAGCTTGTCCTGCCCCTAGTTTTTGTTTATCGAACGAGTGTTGTATCGTTTCGGAATAACTCGTTTGTCGTTGTGACTTTTCAATCGCTATTCCCTTTCCTGTGGATCTTATGGGAATGCATGTCTTGTAGTTCTCACCAGATCATCCTGGGTGTTGTTGTTTGAATTTTATTATCCTTCGTGTTTCGGACATGATTGTTTGATTTTGTTGTCTCGATCGTTTGTTTGTTCGGTTTTTGTTCTCATTTCGTGATTGTTGAGCATTCAGGCTCCTTCCTAATTCCCTTAAGTTCGGAAAATTAGTCTCGTTTTCGATCTTTCAACCCTTGGGCGGTGGAATTCCGTATTTGTTCAGCGATTGGCTCGCGTTTTGATTGATGTACCGTTGGGTTGGTCAATCGTATTGATTTTCGTTCGTTGTGTTTTGTGATTGTTCGGATAATTGACTTGATTGTATTATCCATTTGATGACGCTTGTCACTTGTTGGTTTTATTATATCCCTAACGGCGACGTTGTGTTGATCGTCGTGGAGCGTGTTTTCACACCGTATATTCCGTTGTGTTGTTTGTAACGTTTCGCCGTTGGGTGTTAGTTACGCGTTTGTTGCGTATCTCGTTGAGTTTTCCTGGTGGGATATTGCTTCTCCCTACTTGTTTTAAGTTTCGGGACGAAACTTCTTTTAAGGAGGGTAGAATGTAATATCCGCAATTTTCGATTTCCGGTAATTTCTTTTTTTTTCGGCGGAAGTCCGTTTTGACGACTCGCTCATGACCGTTTTGTCATTCTGAGAATGATTAATTGTACACTTTTTGTCATTCGAGTTCGTTTCGGTGTTGTTTTGTTGAGTTCCGTGCTTTTTAGCGACTTTTCCGCACTTGAGTTCGATTCTTGCGAATCTCGTTCGAAACTGCTGTTTCGAGTTTCCCGTAAGTCCATTTAACTTTGTTAGACGTGTTGTGAACTTCGGTTTGGTTATTCGATCACGTATCGTGATTTTCGGGCATTTTGGGCCATTTTGTAATTTACTGAAAGTTACGGGTATCCGTATCTGTAATTGTTGTCTCGACCCGTTTCATGGCCACGTATGATTAATTATGGTATTATGTTTTCATTTCGGGTCGTTGATGTTGTCCGCGAACTTTTCGTCGTGTTCGTTCCGTACGTTTTCGGAAATCGAGTCGTCGAGCCCTGGTGTTCGAGCACTGGCCGGACGGTTGCGGATCGCCGGACGACAGGGCACCGGCCGGACGGGTGCGGCAGGAACCGGCGTAGCGCACGCTACGGCCGGAAGGCTGCGCGCGCTAACCGGCAGGTGTAGCGCACGCTACCGGCTGGCCTAACGCACGCTATCGGGACTGGGCAGTGGAGTCCTGGGGTTCTGGACTCGGTTAGGATCGGCAGGTAGCGCACGCTACTGTCGGTCGTAGCGCACGCTAACCGGCAGGGGTAGCGCACGCTGTCGGCCGACTAGCGTACGTTACCAGGGCGAGCTGTTTAGTCCAGAGGCTACTGGACAGGTCGGCTAGCGCGCGCAGGCTTCCGGCCGTAGCGCACGCTAGCGGGAGTCGGGCGGACAGGTCACGGTCGGCAGGTTTGGTCGGTGGTGCCGGGTCGTGCGGGCCCTGGCCGAGGGTACTCGGCCGATACCGGCCGATAGCGCACGCTAGTCCGGGAAGGCTAGCGCACGCTAGTTCCGGCACAGTATAAATGTGACAGAGCAGTCACATTTTCATTCATTTTTCACTTCCTTCCTCTTCTATCCGCGGCTGGCGATTCGAGGGTGGCGACGCCATGTTGTTTAACAACAAATCCATGAAGTTCTTGAGTTCATAACATCAATCAATCATCCGTTATCATCCTTTGATCCAGCGAATCAAGGTAATCTTCCTTAGAACCCTAATTTCGTGAATTTGGGGCTTTTTGCATTTTTGTCGGATTCGTTCCGTGTTGTTGATTAATTCATGATGGGTATGATTAATCTTGGTAGTATTCTTGTGTTTAACATCATTTAATCCATTGTTCTTCGTCGAATCGAAGTATAATTCTTAATTTCCTTCGAATCGACTTTTTGGGGGATTTGTTCTCGATCTCGTTTTTCATCCATTTTTGATGAATCGATTGTGGTTAAATGATGTTGTTAAACACATTCTATGGATTGTATATCCATATTTCAACTTGGAATTCAGTTTTCGTGTTTTGTCGGGACGAATCGTGTTCTTGGCCGTTTTGGGGGAAATCCTTGAACCTTCGTCACTTGTTCTTTGAATTCAGCGGCTTTGGGTCGTACTTTGGAATTCATTTTCATCGTTATTGTTTTCTTTCGTAGTTCATTGTTGTGGATTGTCATTCGGTGGAGTCAGCGAGTTCGTAGTCGGTTCGTGCCAACCTACTTCGGCCGATTCTTCGCGTTGTTCTTATTCGAGGTAAGTACCTTGTTCATACGCTTCTCGTTTTGTGGATATGATTGATCGGTGGTCGTCTTGGTGTGTTTGTTTGGTTATTTTAAAATGAATTTCCAAAAGATTTCGGTTTGGCCTCGTTAAAGGCTCTCTTTCAAAATGCGTATGTGTTTTGTGAACGTTGTATTTTGGGAATTGATTATTTTGAACGTTGAAGGCTTTGATGATATCCCTATTGTTTAAAGTTATGGAATCGTGTATTCCGTGTTTAATCTTGTTATTGTGTTTTGAAGAGTTTGATAATGTTGTCGGATAAATGGCCATCTCTAGTAAGTATTCTTGATGAACTTACATTCTTAGCATATTAGTATTGCATGAGTAACACGTGTGTGTGTATGCTCACTACGGGTTAGATCCGACGGAGTCTCGGTAGGGCTCCACGAAGCTGTGGGACCGCGAGCTTTCTTTTAACCACTACGGGTTAGATCCGACGGGGTCTCGGTAGGGATCCACGAAGCTGTGGGTCCGCGGTTAATTGGGTGCATTTTGCAAATGTGATTTGATATTGGCATTTCCGGAAATAAGTGCTTTGGAACTATGTTTTCATGATTGCATGCATCGACTAAGTGTGTAAGAGGTAAGTGTTCGTTTGGCTTACTTGGCTAGGATGGCACTAGAGTATTTTGTTGTTTGTGTTAAATCCTTTATTTGTGGATTTTGATGTTGGGAGACGAACCTTGTGGTCGTTCTTGTGTACTGTGAATTGATGAGATTTGGGGCTAAAATCCCAACGTTTTTGTAAAGGTCATTTGACGGATTTGGGGCTAAAATCCCAACAGTTTGCTAAAGGTTATTTTAAGGAAAGTAAACTTTTGGGGCGGTGACCCCTTTCGTCTTTTGGGTTTTGAAAAGTTGGATTTGATAATCCTAAATTGTTTTCTATCAAAACTCCCGATGGTATTTCAAATCATTTTTATAAATTGTTTCCCTTGATATTTTGATCTTGAAATTTTGGGAAGCCTCTACTCAAACTCTTGCCTCGGGAAGTGTTTATCCTGTTGTATTTGATTCTTTGAGGATTCCGGATTATTATCGTTCGTGGAATGTGAATTGTATGACTCGTATTTTTGCACTTGTACTTGCACTAGCAAAACAGTGGAGTTTTGCTAACCCCCGAGTATTCGGGGTGTGGATGTTTATTTTTGCATTCAGGTTTTGGAGCATAACACAAGGTCGGCACGAAGGATGATGAAAGATGATCGATACTAATCACATGAGGAACCGTACATTGTTTATTGGTTCATTTGTACTTTATTTTCCGCTGCTATATTTTTCCCGTTGTACGGGTGTGGTTGTGTTTTGACCCCTGCGTGGGCATGAGTTGTATTTGAGTTGTATGTATTTATTGAAAGACCAAATCGGTCTACTGAGTCATTTTAGCCTTAAAAGCATGGTTGAGTTGTTATATGTCGTTACCAGCCTCGTAGATCCTTGAGGAAAGGTTCTACGGCGTGTAATATTCTTGAGAAGATTGGGGGTGTTACAGTTTACTTGTTCAAGTGTAGGTGGTTTGATACAAATCCTCAAATCAAAAGGGAGGATAATTATGGACTATTATCTGTTGATACTTCTACAAGTTGGTATGAAGGTGTTCCTTTTGGTTTTGCAACATCTACTAAACCAGTTTACTACCTCGATGACTTGGTAAAAAAAGGAGCATGGAAGATCGTAAATCATGTGGCTATGAGAAATATATATAGTGCGGCTACACTTGGACAAGCAGTCGATAAGGATGATAATGAGGCATACCAAGAGCTGGATACAACTAATATTCTACCATCCTCCACAATACTACTGAATAATGTTGTAGAAGGTCAAGTGGTTCGGATACATGGTGAATATCGTGGGTTCATAGATGTAGGTACAAATGAATTACGTGCAGACTCTGATGAAGATGATGATGATGAGTTCAGACATATGCTGTCAGTTATCTACTCCGACACAGAGACAGACTCAAGTAGTGAGAAGAGGGAGCTTGTCGGATATCTAAGACGAAGGTGTACGCGTCGCTTGCGGAGCTTGAGAATGAGGAGGGTCGTACCGAAGACGCACCGAAAAAGAATAAGAAGACTCGTGGCCCATCGAAGGGTCTAGCACTTGACGCATATGTTTCAAAAAATGGCCGTCACAAGATAGCAGTAGATGAAAAGTATCGACGACCCATTTTGGCTTCAGATGCTTGTACGGCATATTGTCGTAATGTTGGATTTGTCATACGCGATAGAGTTCTGGTACTGTGGGCTGAGTGGAAGGATGTGCCACAAAGTGTGAGGATGCATTGAACAATGCTATGTCGGTAAGTTTATCTCAATTCTGAAAGCTAGTTTGTGTATTTAAATTCAGAAAAAATTTAGTAATATATATTATATGCTAATTGTAGGTTTGGTTTGAGGTTCCTTCTTTCCTACTACATACTTGGTGTGATGAGGTGCAAACAACCAAGTAAGTAATTTTCACAATACGTAGTTGAGTAATTACTCGAGAAATTTTTGCATTATTTTTGTTATTGTTAAAAATATGCATTTGTCAAATGTTTTAATAATTTATTTATTAATACAAAACAATTTGTAATTTAAAATTCATAACTTGTATAAATGGAAGGTAATTTGATTGATAAATTTAAACATGGTAAACATTCTAATTTACTTGTAATTATGAGTATTATAACATACAGTTTTAGAATATATATAAAATATTATAATATTAATTATACATAAAAATAATAAAACTAACACATTAGTATTATATAATCATACACAAACAACAAATATAAAATGACATGTAACATAATCACTAAACTTAAATCTTAACATTCAACTGCATAATAACAACTGTATACACAATAAATTATTTATGAATAATATAATAAACAAATAACATTATAAATTAGAATAAAACAATAACACAAATCACAGTAAATAAATTCATAAAATTTACAAAATACTTTACAAATATATTTGACCAATGTTTGATTATTACATATAAATGTTTGTTATAGGTACAAATCTTGGAAAAATGAGCTACACATGTTTTGGTCAGCTTGGGCTAATTCCCGCGAGGCTACTCCCGAGGAGTTCAAGTATCGGGAGTACGAGTGGAGGTGGCTATGCACACATTTTAGCGACCCGGACTATTTTGTATGTAATTGAGCTCTAAATATTGTCGTAATGCTATTGTTGTTTAAAGATATGTAACATATATGAAACTTACTTGTGGTAATTTTTCTCCTTGTTAAATGAAAATTACATGTTTCTATGTGTAGGCGAGCAGTTCAACCAACACTGTTAACCGTAAGGGTTTGACGGAGCACCACAGCTTAGGTTCGCGGTCGTTAGCGAGAGTTTCGCACGAGGCCACTTCTGATGAAAATGTGGCGAATGCCTTTGTCTACGTGACTCAGAAGGCATATCCTAACTATTTGGATAGACTTATAAGTTGTAAATGTATCTTAACCATTTTAATACTGCTATCAGTCTTTACCTCTGAACTTTATTAATCTTCGGTTACTTTTTTTGTTCCCACTTAATTAGGAGAGAGTGACTGAGGAGTCTGAGAGGATGTTGATAGATATGACGAGGGAGGAGCATCCGGATTTAGATGAGACTGGTCTCGAGTTAGCACGCCGAGAGATCGATCAGGCCAATCCCTACATTAGGGCAAGGTTGTGGGCTAACATTTACCCTACTAAAGGGAGTCACCACCGGACGCCAATGATGGGAACTGAAGGCACCAGATTATTGAAGAATATTACAGGGTTTCAGCATAATCAAAGGGGCGACACTCAAAAGGCCTATTTGGAGGAGCAACTGAGGATTGAGAGGGAGCTCCGAGCTGAGGAGCAAAGGAAGTCTCAAGACCAGTTCCAGAAATTCCAAGAGGAACAAAGGAAGGTTCAACAAGAGATGTTAGCTCAGCAGTAGGCCATGATGCAGTATATGATGTTATTGAGTCAGACCGTGTGTCAATCGGATATTTTGGTACCACCACCACCTCAGTTCTTCAATTCACAAACACCCCCCTCTTCTTCACAGCCTCGGGATGACGACATGCAAGATGGTAGTAATCTTTCTTCTATCTTTAAGAATTTGACGGATCTTTGAGGATTTTAGTTGTCATTGTAGTAGTTCTTTTGCTAATTATTTTTTATTTAGACTCGTGTTCGTTAACGTTGGTGTTTATAGTGATTTTGTTGATGTTGCTACATGACATGTTGATATGGTTTGTATTTAATTATGCTTTTCGTAATTAATTTATGTTGATTGTGATGTATGGTGGTGTATTGTACATTTGGAATAAAAAGTTATCTGAACAGGTTTGGTGATTTCGAAATCTGAATTTTTTTCACTGGACTTTAGCCGACGGCATTTGCACAGACCGTCAGCTAAAGGATTTATTTAAAAAATAAAATAAAACACTTTAGCCGACGACTATATAACCGTCGGCTAAAGTATTTATTTAAAAAAAATAAAAACACACTTTAGCCGACGACTATATAGCCATCGGCTAAAACCTCTACATTTTAGCCGATGACAACTTTTTCCGTTGGCTAAAATGTAGAACTTTAGCCGACGACTATGTATCCGTCGGCTAAAACTAGAACTGTTTTAGCCGACGACTGTTTAATCGTCGGCTAAACTCGAACTTTAGCCGACAACCTTCCCTATTTGTCGTCGGCTAATCTTTAGCCGACCGACCTTGGCCAACCGACTTTTAGCCGAAAACTGATCACTTTAGCTGATGATTTTCGGCTTTAGCTGACGACTTTTTGCTGTCGGCTAAAGTATAAACATTGGTAGTGAGAACACTTAAAGTACACCTCATACGATCAACGACACTCGAACATATGAGTACATTACCACCACACCTATTTATAAAACAAGGTTAAAAAACAAGAACTAAACATGTAAAGCCCATGGTTAAGCCCGACACATCGTCATCCATGTACGTCGACCCTCAGCAACAGTAGAGCTCCAACCCATCCAGCAACGGAATATACTCAAGCATCAGGATTACCTACAATGCATAAACTACGTGAGCTAAAGCCCAATAAGTAGAAATCTATTGGAACAATATCTTTTCGTAACTCATTTTGAATGTTTTGATGATGTTTTACTAAGCAAAATTAGTTTTCCATATTTTCAGTACTTAACATACATGTAGAACCCCCTAAAATTCGATAGCTCAGTAAATTTACGGTTTAATATATGATGATGTAATTTTAATAATATTTGTTATAATATAATATAATCTACATCTAGTTTTATTTTATTTTACTTGATTGTTTCATAAATAATAAATTAATTGAAAGTTAAAGTAGAATATTGATTCACCTAATGTGCTTTGTGTACCAGCATTTACTAATATAAACTCACTAATGGACTCAAATCCAACCTAATAAAATTCCTAAGTCTTGAATTTATAGTTGAAGGCCCAACCCAACTACTTAATCCATTTACAATTAAACAAATACCCAACTAACTATATTAATATTCTACACACTTAAAATACAAATATATATATATATATATACATACACACACACACAAAAAAAAAAAAATTGGCGGCCAAATGGAGAGGGGGAGGACATCTAGAGTCTTCATGTCCTCCTCATGCAAGACATGACCTTGTGTCTTGTGTTCCATTTCCCCATGCCTTGACCACCATTTGAACCTTTAAAATATATGCACCACTCTTACATTTCAACACAAAAAATCTGCATTGAGAGACTAGAAAGAGAGAGAGAGAGAGAGGGCTGAACCAAAGAAGAAGAGAGAAGGAAGAAGAGGGTTTAACAAGAAATAGATAATCTCCTTTCCTACTTTTCTTTTTTTCTTCTATAAGTATAAAAAAACTTCCTAATCTAACTCTAATCTCAAAACATGCAAACAAAATATACACTATGGATTCATGAATCGGCCAAACCATATAGAGTAAGAGGGGAGATCGTTTTCCACTTTCGGGACCTAGAATCGACTAAATCCGGCAGGAAAGCGAGGTGGGGAAAGATTATTTCTTTCTTTTCTCTTATTCAAAATTTATACAAGTTAAATATATGGTGCATGCAAGTATTAAAACTTTAGTTATCTATACTTGATTGACATTCATTACCATGCATGTAATGGTTTTGATATTTGTTGAATTTTAGTTTGTCATATTTTGATTATAAGTGCAAATTAATTCATTGATGGAAAGTTTGGTTGAATATGACAAATCTGACCTTTGGGGATTAAATTCCCAAGAAAATATGATTATATATATTGGACTATGGTAAGAGGATAATTATTCACCGGAAGATTTGATAATTCGAACCTAAATTCGAAGGATAACTAAAATAATTTAAATAAGATAAATTTGGGGTAAACCTGTTAAAATCCATAATTATGGTCTTATGTCCTAAGAGTAAGTCTTAATATATCAAAAATAATCTCTCCATAAAATTTCACCTAAATCGGAAATTTCTAAAATAGAAAATCGAGGCAAAAATGTAAATCTCAAGAATTCGGGGCCAAAACTGTAAATTACAGAGACTTACTATTTCAAAAATAAAATTTCCCGAAACGTTGAGCTCTATGGAATTGTAATAACATAAGGAGCTTACCCCGAAAGTTTGAGGTCAATCCGACTAGAAATGAAAAAGATATGTCAAGAATACTAAAATACCGATTAAGGCAAAATGAAGGGGTGAAATTATAATTTCTAAAAAAATAGAAATTAAAACTGAACTTAATCTAAAAGTACAAGTCATAATGTTCAAATTGCAACTGGATTCATAATTCGGAGTTTAAATGAATCCAAACGAATTAATCAAAATTATAAGACAAAACTAAATAAAATAATAATAATAGTACCTTAATTTCGAAAGGCCAGAATTATAATTTATGGAAGGAAAAACCTCCATGCAACTTCTGATCTCAGAACCTTATATTATAACGGACTTTTCGCCATAAAGTTCATAATTTTGGACGTATAATCAATCCGTACCGAATTATCCAAATCCATACAATTATAGTAAAATAATAATGATAGTATTTAAAAGACGAAAGGGCATAATTGTAATTTCCGAAAGGTAAAAATTTCATGTGACTTCTGACCTTCAATTCTCATATCATAACGGACTTTTTGCAATATAGTTCGTAATTTTTGGACGTATAATCAATCCGTACCGAATTATCCAAATTCATACAATTATAGTAAAAATAATAATGATAGTACTTAAAAGACGGAAGGGCAAAATTGCAATTTCCGAAAGGTATACTTTCATGCGACTTCTGACCTTCAATCCTCATATTATAACGGACTTTTCGCAATAAAGTTCGTAATTTTCGGACGTATAATCAATCCGTACCGAACTATTCAAGTTTATGAGTTTATTATAAGATTATGCTAAGACTCGCACAATAGCAATCTAATCATCAACCGGTTGAACTAATTCCTGTAGTTTATCCAAGTCCATTTACTATCAAATAATCATATTGATAACTTATAATATGCATAATCGTTGTTAATCACGACAATAATTGTTATTCAATAGAAATCGGGAGTAAGTGCTGTACGGAGCTAAGTGCTACGACCCTCGGGCGGGAGCTACCGCTAGGGTCCGTACGAGTACCTCTAGAGTCCCTTTTTCTATTTATATGCATGAGGGGCGGTTAGTCTAGTCATGAATCGAGCAGCGTGGCTACGGTTCTAGGCAAAACTACCGTCGTATCCTATTCCCTTAAAGCCGAAGGACGGAGTGATCCTAAGGTGACTGGGTAGTAGAATTCGGGTACAGTCGCGATTATGATATGATCCGGGCATAGACCCGATCTAAGGACATATCGAGACCAGATAAGAGATAAGGCAGCACGTCACCAAGCGTGAGAGCGATAAAGCTCAAAGGCCAATATTATAGTGATGGTCCGACAAACGCCCAAGGCTACGGTTATCAAACCAAATGTCGTGGTGATAGTCAAAAGTCAAACACTGATAACGGTCTAATACATTATAAGGAGGCTAAGGGATTAGTCATGTAGACGACCTACCAAACCTAAATACTCATTGGGCGCTCGACGCCGTGCATTCTTCATACTCAACCGCAATCTACGGAGATTGACTGTACATTCATGTCATAATTCATAATATTCTTTTTGAAAACTTGCACCAATTTTAAATAACACTATTTTTCAAAAGTGGGAGAAACATAATGTTTATTCACTAATAAACTCATTAAATATCAAACCCCAACTCACTGAGAATCCATTATTCTCACCCCATTTTGAATTGTTTTTCTAAAACCCCACTAGATGAAAAGAACCAAGAAGAAGAAGAGACAGATGCTGACTACCACTGAAGACCGTCCTCAAAGTATTGCCAAGACGTAGGAATTAGGATGCTGCTTTAACGCTTCCTTTTATTCCAGTGTCAAAATGTATTTTGATTTCCGATGTACTCTTTTGCACTTGATGTAATAATTCCGCTGTACTCTTGAATATTTCTTTTCTATGGAACAACCAGTCTTAGTTCACCGGGCTGAGATCTGGCATATGAATGCTTTACTGGAATGTATTATCACAAACGTTATTTATTACGTTAACTGTCGCGTTCTCGTCCAATCCCGGTGTAAGGGCGTGACAGTACGTAACATAATGTACCTTACATACGTAACAAACTGTTCCTTACATACGTAACAGACCTTTCCTAACATACGTAACATTAACACTTTTACTGAGTATTTTGAATGCAGGTAACGTACTTAATACAAATAGTATAACGTACGTAATATTTCAAAATCAGCCCGTTACACAGAGTCAATAAAATTAGTCGTCAACTGTTATAATAAAGTCATCTCATCCAACGGCTAATTGACCAAGCATAACGTACGTAATGTTTAATACATAACGTACGTAACAGATTTCAGCCAGATGCTACTGCCCTGTTTTAAGGGTCTCATTACAGCCGTTACACAGGAGGTGTAACGTACGTAAAATAGCTTACATATATGACATAAGTTGCTTAACGTACGTAATATTTGTATACTATTCCAACGGGAAAATTGCTCCAAGAGGCTATAAATAGATGTCATTCAAGGTGTTGGCAAAACACAAGAAATTACCAGAGCTTACAAGCATACACAAGCAATATTTGAGTTTATCAAGCGATCATTATACCCTGAAAAGATTATTCTGATACGAGAAGAATCACTCTATCAATTCTATATCTACATTCTTGTATCAACGAGCGCTATCTTTTGAAAAGACGAGTTTCCTTACTTGCAACTATTTATTGTGGAGTTGTCTTGTATCATGAAAAACAAGAGTAATTTTAGTGAGGTTGTTCTTGAGCCCGGAAATCAAGAAACTGTAAAGTTCGGCACTAATCTTGAAAGTGCTATTGTAAGAGTTGGCACTAAACTAGAAAGTTCATTCAAGGTTTTTAGAAAAGTCCTAGTCGATAACACTAGGTAGGGGATGTAGGCTTTGTTAATAGCCGAACCTCTCAAACAAATTCGTGTGTTCTTTCTTTTCTGCATTTCTTTTACTCCGATAAATAGCTTCCGCACAAAAAGAGTTCAAAACTCTATTCCCCACTATTCAACCCCCCTTCTAGTGGCGGTACCAATCTAACAAAATCATGCATATATCATGTTTGATGCAACATATGACATATGATTATCAATGAGAATCTCTCTCAAAATCATTTTCTTATCCTTGGGCCCGTTGAACCACTTACTAGGCACCAAAAAGAGCTCAATATCAAATTATATCATAAGGCATGCATCTACCACGCCAGGTATATAAGGCATGCATCTACCACACCATATATACCGTGAGAGCATGCATCTACCTGTAATATCCACATATTTCTATCTTTCCATATTTGTATAATTCCGGTATTTTTACAAATGTTGTCGACTCCCTTGTAACTTTATGAGTATTTTGAGAATAGTAAACTCTAGACTTTTCATCATCCGAGCTTGTTTCGGACTTTTACTCAATTCCATGTTGGATGTCACTTTTGTCGCCTTTGAGTTCAATTCTCATAATCATTGCTCGGACCGCCGTTTTGGGGTTCCCGCAATTACATTTCACATTATTATTCCCAAGTTTTGAGTTCTATTACGTTTATTCGCATTCCGGGTCATTTTTCGTCACTTTTTGGGCACGAACACATGCGCCGCGGCACAAGAGGTTGTGCACCGCGGCACACGCCTTGCAGTTTCAAGCCTGGCAGCGGCTGTACCTCGTGCCGTGGCCCTCTGCTAGCCGTGCCGCGGAACTAAGCTAGGGGCTGGGGGGGCTGCTCGCGAATTTTAGCCGCGGGCCACGGCACACTCAGTTCGGGCCACGGCATGCGAGTCAGCAGGCCTATATTGTGCGGGTTTTTGGAGAGGATTTAATTTCCTCTCCTTCCTTCTTCTCCATAGTTGCGATTTGGGTGTTCTTCAAGGTGAAAATCGACGGGAGTTGATCAATCATCATCCTTTCAAGTTCACAACGTGATTTAATCACCACAACTCCGTTTCTCCTCCTTCAAATCAAGGTAAATCTTTGTGAATTCCTACCTTGGGTAGTTTGGGGGGTTTTGCTCGATCCGGTTGTGTAATCCATTTTTGACCATGGAAATCTTGAGTTTATGATTAATCTCACTTGTATATATGTAAACCCTATGATTTCATGTTCTACTTTGGGTGGTGTTGCGAATTCGAGAGGGTTTGGGTGTTTCCCAACCCTATGTTCATGATATCGTAATCGGGGGGAGTCGTTAGTGGGTTTCTCCGTGTGATTTGCGTATCGATTATTAATTATCATATCTCTACGAATCGTTTAGGTGTCGTAAGTGCGTTCTTGGACCTACCGAACCTATACTCTTTTCCTTCTGAATTCTAGATGTCTCAAAGGCAAGTATATGTTTATGACTGTACGTTCTCGACTTATAAAGTGAGATATATGAATTGTATGATTGTATATATTCACTCGGGGACAGACCAGAGGGTCCTCAGAGGGTTCCATTGCCTTTGGTGTGGTTCTATGGTTAATCATGTATGTATTGTAATGAGATTTAGTTATTCCAGAATACTAGTCTTGAAATGATGAATTGACGGTTACTTTTACTTTATTGCCGAGAAGTATTGTGTTTCGTATTCGATATACTTGTACTAGCTATTCGACGGCTAACCCCTTATGGGGGAAATACTGTTCTTGTATTTCAGGTACCAGGAGAGAGGATAAGGAGGTATCGGGTCGGCATGAAGATGATGGGCAAGTGTGATACTCTGTCTCGTCTCCGGTTTTTTTTGGTGTTTCCGTCATTCAGTGTTGTTGTACTGGAATGATTTTTGAGTATTCGTGTATGGTTTTTGGACTCCTTGATGTTCCCGGTCTGTGTTGCCGTGGTATTGAATTGTGATGTATTGTATTCGGATGTTTTGGAAATGGTTTTGAATATCATTCTCATTGTATTCTATTACTTTGTATTTGGACCTTCTCGGTCAAATTTTATAGTTCCGCGTATGAATAGCCTTGTGGGTCCCACGGCGGGGCTCACGGCGCTGTAATATACCCTGAATAACTTGGGGGTGTTACAGAATATGGTATCGGAGCTTAGGTTTATAGATACCTAGGCTGTCGGTCTTTTGGGTCGATTGAGTCATCGTTTGTCCACAGTATCACTACTTAGCCATCATCACAGTGCGACCGGTACTTGTAAGACCTCTTACTCTTCTGGTGTTTCCTTAATCGCTTTGTTTCTGATTTGATATTTCTGGGAATCGATCACTTCGATAACGTGTGATTGATTGTACTTACGTGCCCTGTGTATTCTTCAGAATGTCTGCTGGTAGGGGACAGGGACGAGGCCGTGTTCGTGGACGCGGACGAGGACGTGGCGCGGCCGTTTCCCTCAGTTCCGAGGCAAGGTCGACCAATCCCAGCTTATCTAATTCAGTGCATCCTGACACCAGAAGTCGGCATGATCAGTCGACTGGCCAGGGGAACAAATCGGATGTTGGAGTTGCGAACGTACTTCAACAATTGGCTAACCAGATGACCATTTTGTCCCAAGATGTTCAGTTGAACAACCCGAACCCGAATAGGGATGCCTTGCTCCAGAATGTGATCCGTATGCACCCTCCGCAGTTCAGCGGTGCTACATACCCGATGGGTTGGGAGAATTGGTTGGCAAAATTAGAGAAAGTGTTTGAAGCGGTGGATTGTCCGGAAGTGAGGAAGGTACCGATTGCTCAGTACTTCCTTACTAAGGAAGCCGCAACTTGGTGGAAGGTTATCAAGCCTCAGGATCATGCTGCTACATGGGAAGAGTTTAAAGAACTATTGGAGGCCAAGTTTTATCCTTGGCCAGTGCGAGAAGCCAGGATCCGAGCTTTTTTCAAGGCTAAGCCGCAGAATATTCCTGTTTCCCAGGCGATAGTAGAATACTACCAACAGCTGATCCACGTGAAGAACCAAGTGCGGATGAGCGAGACAAGATCCATTATTTTGATATGCGGATGAAAATGGATTTACGGTGTTATATGGCCGGATTTGCTTGTACTACCTTGAAAGATTACCAAGACAAGGCCTTAGCATATGACATGTTGAGTCCCGACAATGATACCGCGGAAGAGCCGAAGAAACAAAAGACCGTTGGTAACTTTTCTGGCTGTAAGGGTGGCAACTTCCAGAAACCACAGGTGACTAACCATTCTGTCGGGCAGTCATCACGTTCTTTTAAAGGGAGGAAGAGTTTCCGTTCTGCTCCAGGCACATTAACTCGCCCGGTAACCTGTTTTAATTGTGGTCATCCAGGCCACATCAATGTGGAGTGCAACTACCTACCTCTGAAATGCCATACTTGCGGATAGATGGGGCATAGAGCGGCTTATTGCTCCGAACAGGATCAGAATTTGGGCACTCGGGCTTCGACCCCAGTGTCTACAGATCGGAGTATGAATCAGCAACAACCAGTCGGGCAGTCACAACAGAGTTACGGAAGGGGCTGGGGACGGAGTCAGAACGCTAGAGGGGGATATTCTAGCGTCGGCTTGGTACACCCACGGGTTTATGAGATGCATCGAACAGACGAACCGGATGCAGAGGTCGCCATAGGTACCATTCATATCCTATCTCATCCAGTTTGTGTACTTTTTGATTTGGGTGCTACACATTATTTCATCTCCTTGGAGTGTGTGCGCCGTTTGAATATAACTTGTATGACTGCTTGTGATCCTTTCATTGTGAAACTACCTAGCGGGGATAGAATCATGGGAAATTGAGAGATTAGAGATTTTCCAGTGAATATAGCCGGTATAGATTGGTTTTCGAACTTGATTGTGGTTGACATGGAAGGCAAGGATGTGATCCTCGGCGAGGATTGGCTTGATAGTCACCAAGCGATTATGAATTACCGCACTAAAGTTATTACTATGATGACGAAAGATGGTTCCAAGTACTCGTTTTTGGGATGTAAGTCGGGCCAACCTAAGTTGCTTATCATCTCCATGAAGGCCGTAAAACTTTTGAATAAAGGTTGCACGGGATATTGGTGCCATGCCTTGAATAAAAAAGGAAACGGGGTCTATTTCTGTTCAATTCCAGTTGTTAATGAATATCCCGACGTTTTTCTGGACGACCTTCCGGGATTACCGCCGGGTTGGGAGATAGAATTTTCTGTGGATTTAGAACCTAACGCAGCTCCGATTTCTAAGGTACCGTATCGGATGGCACCTTCCGAAATGCAATAATTAAAGAGTCAACTGGGAGAACTATTAGAGAAACGGTACATCAGACCGAGTGCTTCACCTTAGGGCACGCCTGTCCTTTTTGTGAGGAAGAAGGATGGGTCACTACGTTTATGCATCGATTACTGTGAGCTAAACAAAGTGACCAGTAAGAACAAGTATCCTTTGCCTCGTATAGATGATTTATTTGATCGGTTGCAGGGAGCTACAGTATTCTCCAAAATTGATTTAAGATCAGGATACTATCATCTCCGGGTAAAAGAGTCTGATGTTCCAAAGACTGCGTTTCAAACAAGATACGGACATTATGAATTTGTGGTCATGCTTTTTGGATTGACTAATGCACCGACAGTATTCATGCAATTAATGGACAAGATATTCATCGAGTAGCTTGATAGATGTGTGGTCATCTTTATGGACGACATTTTTATTTATTCTCGGGATAAGAAGGAACATGCTCGGCACTTGCGTTTGATACTAGATAGTTTGAGATCTATTCTAAATTCTCGAAATGCGAGTTCTGGTTGGAGGAGGTTTGTTTCTCGGCCATGTGATTTCTGCCGAAGGGGTTCGTGTAGACCCGCAAAATATTGAGGCAGTGCTAGACTATACACCACCTAGAAATGTTAAAGAAGTTCGTAGCTTTTTAGGGCTTGTGGGGAATTACCGTCGGTTTGTCGAAGGGTTTTCGAAACTCGACCGGATGCTTACAAAACTACTCCATACTACAGAAAAATTTGTTTAGACGGCTGAGAGACAGCAGAGCTTCGACGAGCTGAAGAAACGTTTGACCTCAACACCGATTTTAGCCTTACCACAGGGTAGCGAAAGATTTGCAGTTTGTAGCGACGCTTCGGGACAAGGGATTGGATGTGTGCTTAAGCAACATGATAAGACAATAGCTTTTGCATCACGGCAGTTGAAGTCGTATGAGATGAACTATCAAACTCATGATTTTGAATTGGCCGCAATTGTCTTTGCACTTAAGATTTGGCGGCATTATTTGTATTGCTCTTAGTGTCGAATTTATACTGATCACAAGAGTTTGAAATATATTTTCAGTCGGAAGGAACTGAATATGAGGCAGATACGTTGGTTGGAATTGATCAAGGATTACGATTTGGAAATTCTTTACCATCTGGGAAAGGCCAATGTCATCGCTGACGCTTTGAGCCGCAAATCGGCATAGCTTCAGATGCTCAAGGTTCTTACATCTCAGATGAATATTCGTCAGGATTTAATCGAACAAGGAATAGAGGTTTGGCTTCAATGAGTACAAGGACAGTTGTGCACTCTCGAAATTACTTCATCCTTGGTTGACGACATCAAAGGGAAACAGTGGAGTGACCCAATAATTTCCCAAATGAAGGAAGATGTAATTAAAGGAAAAGACCCTGGTTTTATGGTCTATGAGGACAGCATTCTGAGATTTCAGGGTAGACTTTGTGTTCCGAATGACCTAGAGTTGAGGTAAAGAATTCTCCGAGAAGCCCATGCTACGCCTTAATCTATAAACCCCGGAATGAGTAAGATGTACAACGACTTGAAGCGAAATTTTTTGTGGAATAATATGAAGAAAGATGTCACGGAATTTGCGCTACGATTCTTGACGTGTCAACAAGTCAAGATTGAACATCAACGACCAGCAGGGTTGTTGAAACCACTTCCCATTCCTGAGTGGAAGTGGGAAGATATCTCCATGGACTTTATCACTGGAATGCCGAGAACTAGAGCCGGAATGCATATGATTTGGGTAATCATCGATCGGTTGACTAAGTCTGTATACTTCCTAGGTATTAAGGACACCTGGGGACCGGAAAGATTGGCTCGAAATTTTATAGCCGAGATTGTGAGATTGCATGGTGCCCCCAAGACTATTGTTTCCGATCGAGATGGTCGCTTCGTATCGCATTTTTTGAAAGCCGTTCATCAGGCTTTAGGCACCAAGTTGAGATTGAGCACATCTTTTCATCCCTAGTCAGACGGTCAGACGGAGCGGACGATTCATACATTAGAGGATATGTTGCGGGCCTGTGCCCTAGACTGGAGGAACTTCATTTTCCATTGATCGAGTTTGCCTACAATAATAGTTGGCATGCGTCGATCAAGATGGAACCCTTCGAGCCACTCTATGTTAGGCGTTTTATATCACCATTATGTTGGGACGAGGATTTGGAGCTAGTCGGAACAGAACCGGACATCTTGTTGGAGACTAAGGAGAATATTTCTATTATCCGAACCGGTTGTTGACTCCCCAAAGCCGTCAGAAGTCGTATGCTGATACTCGTCGTCGACCCTTAGAATTTGAAGTGGGAGACCATGTTCTACTCAAGGTGTCACCGACCAGAGGAGTTTTCCGCTTCGGGAAAAATGGGAAACTTAATCCGCGATATATTGGACCGTTTGAAATTTTGGACAGGGTTGGAGATTTAGCTTATCGCTTGGCGTTGCCTCCAGTTTTGAGTCATATCCATAGTGTTTTTCATGTTTCTCAATTGAGGAAGTATGTGCCGGATACGAGTCATATTATTGACTATGGTGAGATTAATGTAGCCGAAGATGTTACCTTTCCAGAGAGATCGGTGAAAATCCTTGAACATCGTGAGGAGCAACTTCGGCACAAAATCATTCCGTTGGTTAAAGTACAGTGGTCTAGACATGGAGTTGAAGAAGCAACATAGGAGACGGAGGAGAAGATGCAATCGGAATACCCCAAACTTTTTATTTCTTAAGTTTCGGGACGAAACTTCATTTAGAGGGGGAGAATGTAATATCCACATATTTCTATCTTCCCGTATTTGTATAATTCCGGTATTTTTACAAATGCTGTCGACTCGATTTTAACCGTATGAGTATTTCGAGAATAGTAAACTCTAGACGTTTCATCATCCGAGCTTGTTTCGTACTTGTTTTACTCAATTCCGTGTTGGATGTCACTTTTGTCGCCTTTGAGTTCAATTCTTGTAATCATTGCTCGGAACCACCGTTTTGGGGTTCCCGCAATTACATTTCGCGTTATTATTCCCAAGTTTTGAGTTATATTACATTTATTCGCATTCCGGGTCATTTTTCGTCACTTTTTGGGCACGAACACTGTGCGCTGCGGCACAAGAGGTTGTGCGCCGCGGCACATGCCTTGCAGTCTCAAGCCTGCAGCGGTTGTACTGCGCGCCACGGCCCTCTGCTGGCCATGCCGCGGAACTAAGCTGGGGGCTGGGGGTGCTCGCGAATTTTAGCCGCGGGACGCGGCACACTCAGTCCTGGCCGCGACACGCGAGTCAGCATGCCTATATTGTGCGGCTTTTGGAGAGGATTTCATTTTCTCTCCTTTCTTCTTCTACATAGTTGCGATTTGGGCGTTCTTCAAGGTGAAAATCGATGGGAGTTCATCAATCATCATTATCTCAAGTTCACAACGTGATTTAATCACCACAACTCCGTTTCTCCTCCTTCAAATCAAGGTAAATCTTTGTGAATTCCTACCTTGGGTAGTTTGGGGGGTTTTTCTCGATCTATTTGTGTAATTAATTTTGGCCATGGAAATCTTGAGTTTATGATTAATCTAACTTGTATATATGTAAACCCTATTATTTCATGTTCTACTTTGGGTGGTGTTGCGAATTAGAGAGGGTTTGGGTGTTTCCCAACCCTATGTTCATGATATCGTAATCGGGGGAGTCGTTAGTGGGTTTGTCCGTGTGATTTGCGTATCGATTATTAATTATCGTATCCTCTACGAATCGTTTAGGTGTCGTAAGTGCATTCTTGGACCTACCGAACCTATACTCTTTTCCTTCTGAATTCTCGATGTCTTAAAGGCAAGTATACGTTTCTGATTGTACGTTATCGACTTTGAAAGTGAGATATATGAATTGTATGATTGTATATATTCACTCTGCGATAGACCAACGGGTCCTCAGAGGGTTCCGTGGCCTCTGGTGCGGTTCCATGTATAGTTTGGGTTGGCCACTCTAGGACGGACCGACGGGTCATCAGAGGGTTCCGTTGCCTTTGGTGCGGTTCCATGGTTAATCATGTATGCATTGTAATGAGATTTAGTTATTCCGGAATACTAGTCTTGAAATGATGAATTGACGGTTACTTTACTTTATTGTCGATAAGTATTGTGTTTCATATTCGATATACTTGTACTAGCTATTCGACGTCTAACCCCTTTTGGGGGAAATACTTTTCATGTATTTCAGGTACCAGGAGAGCGGATAAGTAGGTATCGGGTCGGCATGAAGATGATGGACAAGTGTGATACTGTGTATCGTGTCCGGTTATTTTTGGTGTTTCCAGCATTTAGTGTTGTTGTACTGGAATGATTTTTGAGTATTCGTGTACGGTTTTTGGACTCCTTGATGTTCCCGGTCTGTGTTGTCGTGGTATTGAATTGTGATGTATTGTATTCAGATGTTTTTGGAATGGTTTTGAATACCATTCTCATTATCTTCTATTACGCTGTACTTGGACCTTCTCGGTCAAATTTTATAGTTCCGCGCATGAATAGACTTGTGGGTCCCACGGCGGGGCTCAAGGCGTTGTAATATACCCTGAATAACTTGGGGGTGTTACACTGCCATGTCTCACACATCTACCATGACTCGGTGCTCTAGCAGCGGCCAACAAAACATTTTTCCTTTTCTTTCCTTCCATGATCATACCATGCATGCAGACACTAGTGAGTCTCCTGTTATGCATGCATGTGGAGATGCTAATGGATGTCATGTTCATGTAAAGTGCAACCAGACACTTTAAGCATCATTCAGATCAATCACACAATATAATGGGACACTCTTAGTATATCATCAAGTTCAACAAATAGTTATAGAAACAATATTATGTCTATGCATTGTAGTTGCAGATGGATTTCTACTTACCTTGATCGGGTGATACTCTTATTTTTGTACCAATAGGATGTGGTTGTGATGAGATATCTTCAAACCCTGTTTCAAGGAATGTATTTAAAAGATTTATATACCACATGCAAGGTTTAACTATCTTCATATCGAAAGGGTTTACCACTTCTTATGTAGACGCATAACCGGTGTTCTACATATTTTATGTCTGTTTATCGACATATACCATCCCATTAACCAATAAATTTTGGACTTGTAATTCATTAATGAATCTATTAGTCTCTCTTTATACAGTACATTAAACTCTCACAACTTAAAATTCCAAGGTTTTATAACAATATACTTGATTAAGAGAGTTTATCAAAGTCTTGTCATAATCAGATTTTATTTTGCTTATAACCACTAGAATATAAGTTGGGTTTGCACCAATTTTTGACATAATATCCCTAAGATACTTAAGAACAAGCATATTGAAACGCCTTCCCCTGAAACATACGGATAAAGTAACACATACCATTAATTCCAAAAGGTGACAGAATTGATTCCTTTATTGCCTTAGTCTCACACATCTACCATGCCTCGGTGCTCTAGCAGCGGCCAACAAAACATTTTTCCTTTTCTTTCCTTCCATGATCATACCATGCATGCAGACACTAGTGAGTCTCCTGTAATGCATGCATGTGGAGATGCTAATGGATGTCATGTTCATGTAAAGTGCAACCAGACACTTTAAGCATCATTCAGATCAATCATACAATACAATGGGACACTCTTAGTATATCATGAAGTTCAACAAATAGTTATACAAACAATATTATGTCTATGCATTGTAGTTGCAGATGGATTTCTACTTACCTTGATCGGGTGATACTCTTATTTTTGTACCAATAGGATGTGGTTGTGATGAGATATCTTCAAACCATGTTTCAAGGAATGTATTTAAAGGATTTATATACCACATGCAAGGTTTAACTATCTTCATATCGAAAGGGTTTACCACTTCTTATGTAGATGCATAACCGGTGTTCTACATATTTTATGTCTGTTTATCGACATATACCATCCCATTAACCAATAAATTTTGGACTTGTAATTCATTAATGAATCTATTAGTCTCTCTTTATAATGTACATTCAACTCTCACAACTTAAAATTCCAAGGTTTTATAACAATATACTTGATTAAGAGAGTTTATCAAAGTCTTGTCATAATCATATTTTATTTTGCTTATAACCACTAGAATATAAGTTGGGTTTGCACCAATTTTTGACATAATATCCCTAAGATACTTAAGAACAAGCATATTGAAACGCCTTCCCCTGAAACATACGGATAAAGTAACACATACCATTAATTCCAAAAGGTGACAGAATTGATTCCTTTATTGCCTTATTGAGTTTTAAGCCTTATAAATCCATATTAAACATAAGGGTAAGATATGTATGAATTATTAACATCATTATAACATGTCTAAGAACATATACAAGCTCTAAGACCTTCGAAATAGCTAAGAAACATATCAAGAACAAGGAAGAAACAAAGGAAACTCACCTTGATTGTCAAAGGAATTGAGGTGTTGATGTTTTGATGATTTCTTCGTGAATTTTTTGGTTAATTTTCGAAGGGTGAAGCTTCTTGATAATTTTCAGACAGTATATTGGGGTGGAGGGTCGGTTTTAGTGTTTATATAATAGAGAAAGTCGGTTATAAGTAGGATATTACAAAACTACCCTTAGTAAGCTCTAGAAAACCATCTTCCATGGTGTAGGCCGGTTTGGGCATATTAGGTCCAGTTGTTGGAGTGTTTGGATCGGTTCCTAGTATATCTTGACCTCATTTAGGGTATAGATGATCTTTCAAATGGTTTATTAGAAGTTTAGGGTGTATTTTTATTGCTTAAACTCGGTTACTCATGCGAACAATGTTGAAAATGCTACTGAAGGAGTTTATTGTCAAACTTTCTAAAACTTCACAATTACGACACTGTAGATAAGAATGGAAGGACTCATTTATTAATAAGATATAATTAATACAATAAAATAATACCACAGTTGGAACGAATAGAGTATACAGATGACAATATTTTACCACTATTACCACATGCAATCATAGATTGCATCCTATAGGTTATTGACAAGAATTAAGGTACATGACAAGTATTATTATATTAAACAATAGTTATTTACTTGAACCATCAATCTAAAGTGACCCAGTATATGCGCCGACAAAAATCTCGAGATAAGCTAGTTAACCTCCGATAGACACGTTAGTGACATCTTTATGACTTCTAGGCTTACCACGTGTACTCAGAGTTTGATAAGATCTTTACATATATTTTATTTCATATTAGAAGTAATATGAATAACGTATCTTAGTTCCATATAACATATACCACGACAGTGTTTTAGACTTTAGTTCAAATGTTTAGCACATTTCTATGTAGTGAAGTTAATTATAAGATCAACTGAACCATGAAACATTAAGTAATCCAAATAACACATAATTAACAAGTAATGCATGAATCATATTGACCAAAGAGTGGTGTCAGGCTCGGGTATCACATCCTCCCCTCATAAAAATTTTGTCCTCAAAATTTAACTTACCTGGAAGGATCAGTGTATTTGGCGCTCATTTCATCTTCTCTTTCCCAAGTGGCTTCTTCTACAAGTTGATTTCTCCACAACAATTTGTACTTCTCTTAGTAATATTTGTACCAGTATCTCCTTGTAACTCAAATCTTCCTTCAACTCAACTGATTCATTCTTGAGAATGTGGGATGTATTCACAATGTATTTTCTTAGTAGAGAAACATGAAATATATTGTGTATCTGAGACATTGATGCTAGCGACTCTAGTCGGTAAGCCACTTCACCAACCCACTAAGTAATAGGAAATGACCCAATATATCTTGGACTTAGTTTTCCCTTATTACGAAATCTCATTATTCCCTTTATTGGAGAAACTTTTAGGAATACCCGATCTCCCACGACAAATTCCAGTGCTCTACTTCTGGTATATGCATAACTCTCTTGTCTACTTTGAGCTGTTCTCATTCTTTTTCTGATTAGTGAAACTGCTTCTGTCATTTCTTGAATTATATCAGGACCTAAAAGTCCTCCTTCACCAACCTCATCCCAATGTACTGGTGATCGACACTTCCGGCCATACAAAGCTTCATAAGGAGACATTCCAATTGTACTCTGATAACTGTTTTTGTAGGAGAATTCAATTAGGGGTAAATGTTTACTCCACTGGGCTTGAAAGTCCATAACACAGGATCTAAGCATATCTTCAAGAGTATGTATAGGTCTTTCTGATTGCCCATCTGACTGTGGATGATAAGCAGTGCTGAAAGATAAGTGGGTACCCAATGCTCTATGAAGATCTTCCAAAAAGCTGATACAAATCGTGAATCTCTGTCCGATACAATAGATAATGGAACTCCATGTAGCCTAACTATTTCCTGTATATATAGTTGAGCATAGTGATCGATGGAGTATGTCGTACAAACTAGAAGAAAGTGAGAAGATTTTGTCAATCGATCAACTATAACCCAGATAGAATTGTGTCCTTTCACCGTTCTTGGTAAACCTATCACAAAATCCATCGTTATGTCCTCCCACTTATATTTTGGAGCAAATAAAGGTTGCAAGGTGCCTGCTGGTCTTTGATGATCTGCTTTTATCTGTTGACATGTTAGGCATTGCTCTACATATTGTGCAATATCTTCTTTCATACCTGGCCACCAATAGTGTAATTTCAAGTCTCTGTACATTTTGGTTGCCCCTGGATGTACTGAATATTGTGTTGAGTATGCCTCTAGTAAAATTTCTTTGCGAACATCTTCAACATTAGGCACACATAAACGATTTCTAAATCGAATAATACCATCTTCTGATAATTGGAAACCTGTCGATGTTCCTAACTCAATGTTCTTCTTTTTTTCTCTAAGTCTTGATCCTCTTTCTGGCTTTGCAGAATTCTATCAATTAAAGTAGGTCGAAGGGTTAATGCTGACAATTTGGCTTCTAGCCATCCATGTTGGATAATTTCTACATCCATATTCATCAAATCGTGTCATTCTAGCTTCTGGATCAAGGTCATGGCTGAAATGGATTGTGCTGGTTTTCTGCTTAAGGCATCTGCTACCACATTAGCTTTACCAGGGTGGTAGTTGATAGTTCTAACCCTCTCCGTTGTCTCATATTCAATACTTTCTCAGTGAAGAAATATTTCAGGCTCTTGTGATCAATATAAATTTCACAGCGTTCTCCATATAGGTAATGCCTCCATATTTTAAGTGCAAACACAACTGCAGCAAGTTTCGGGTAGTTCTTTTCGTACTCCTTCAGTTGTCTAGATGCATATGCTACCACTCTACTATTCTGCATCGATACACAACCTAGACCATTATTTGAAGCATCACTGTAGACTTTAAAACCTTCAGTTCCCATTGGAATGGTCAAGATCGGTGCCAATGTCAACTGCCTCTTCAGTTCTTGAAAGCTTTGTTCGCATGATTTTGTCTACTTGAAGGAAACATTCTTTCTAGTCGATTATGTTAATGGAGAGGTAATCTTGGAGAATCCTTACACAAATCGACAGTAATATCCAGCTAACCCAAGAAAACTGCGTACTTCTATAGAATTTATGGGGCCAGTTATTGATTGATTCAACTTTTCTTGGGTCTACTGAAATCCCTGATCCAGATATAACATGCCCCAAGAATACCACTCGGTCTAACCAGAATTCACACTTTTTAAATTTAGCGTATAATCGTTTTTGTTTTAGGACTTCTAAAACTTTCCTTAGATGCACTGTATGGTCTTCTTTGGTCTTAGAATATATGAGAATATCATCAATAAATACGATAATAAACTTATCCAGGAAGTCTTTAAACACTCTATTCATTAAATCCATAAATGCTGCTGGGGCATTTGTTAGGCCAAATGGCATAACCAAAAACTCATAGTGTCTGTACCTCATACTGAATGCCGTTTCTGGGATGTCTTCTTCTTTTTTCTTCAATTGATGGTACCTTGATCGCAGATCAATTTTGGAAAATTTAGAAGCGCCTTGAAGTTGATCAAACAAGTCATCAATTCGAGGCAAAGGATACTTGTTCTTGATCGTGACTTTGTTGAGCTCTCGATAGTCTATACACATCCTCAAGGAGCCATCCTTTTTACGAACGAACAATATTGGGGCTCCCCATGGTGAATAACTAGGCCTAATGAGGCCTTTATCTAACAGCTCTTGCAACTGGGTCTTTAATTCCTTTAATTCAGCTGGTGCCATTCTATATGGTGATTTTGATATTGGTACTATTCCCGGCTGCTTGAGATACTTACGTCTCAATCTGGGCTTCAGCGGGATTTGATCGAGTTGAGTGTTGAGATTATGTTGCCAGGAGTTGTCGGGAAACTTTGTGCTTTGGGATTTCATCGTTGCTGATCAATGAAATTAAATTAAAGTAGTTGGAGGATACGATGATTACTCAAATCCGAGATAATGTTCTTAAGGGAAAGTCTCCTGGATTTGTGATTCACGAGGATGGTGTGTTGAGATTCCAGAGTCGGCTTTGTGTACCGAACGACTTGGCATTGAGGCAGAGTAAGATGTATAAGGGCATAAGGAGGAACTATTGGTGGAACTACATGAAGGAGGAAGTCGCACGGTTTGTAGCGAGATATTTGACTTGTCAGCAGATCAAAATCGAGCATCAGCGATCGGCCGGGTTATTGCAGTCGCTTCCCATTTTGGAATGGAAATGGGAAGACATTTCGATGGACATCGTCATGAGCTTGCCGAGATCGAAGTCTGGTATGAATATGGTTTGGGTGATTGTGGATCGTCTGACCAAGTCAGCACATTTTCTGGGCATCAAGGATACTTTGGGTCTGGAGAGGTAGGCTCGTGTGTTTATTATGCATATTGTGAGGCTTCAAGGTACCCCGAAGTCTATTATTTCGGATCGGGATGGCCTTTTGTATCGCACTTTTGGCAGGCGGTACATAAGGCATTGGGTACTCGTTTGCGTCTGAGTACTTCTTTTCATCCTCAATCGGATGGGCAGTCGGAACGCACTATCGAGACATTTGAGGATATGTTGCGTGCTTGTGCTCTCGATTGGAGCAGTGACTGGGAGGAGCATTTGCCGTTAATCGAGTTCAAGTATAACAATAGTTGGCACGCATCGATCAAGATGGCACCGTATGAGGCGCTTTATGGGCGGCGATGTCGATCGCCGATTTGCTGGAACGAGGCATCCGATTTGGTTGGGACCGAACCGGATATCACTATGGAGATAAGACGGATGGTGGAATTGATTCGGGAGAGGATGTTGACTGCTCAGTGTCGACAGAAATCCTATTCCGACGTTCGTCATCGACCTTTGAAATTCGAGGTGGGAGACCACATTTTGCTAAAGGTGTCGCCGACGAGAGGAGTTTTCCGCTTCAAGAAGAAGGGAAAGTTAAGTCCAAGATTTAATGGGGTCTTTGAGATTCTCGAGAGAGTCGGTGAGCTGGCATACCATTTGGCATTGCCTCCGGCTTTGAGCCACGTTCATAGCCTTTTCCATGTTTCCCAGCTGAGCAAATATGTTCCGGATCCTAGTTACGTCATCGACTATGGTGAGATCGATATCGCTGAGGATATTACGTTCGAGGAGCGTCCCTTGAAGATTTTGGAGCACCGTGAGAAACGACTGAGGCATAAGACCATTCCTTAGGTCAAGGTGTAGTGGTCGAGGCATGGTGTCGAGGAGGCAACTTGGGAAACCAAGGAGAGCATGTGTGCTAGCTACCCCGAGTTGTTTGTTTCTTAAGTTTCGCGACAAAACTTATTTTTAGAGGGGTAGAGTGTAATATTCGCACTTTTTCTTTTCTGGTATTTTTCATTTTTTTGTATTTCTCGTTTTTAGTAACTCTCTTATAACCATATTGGTATTTCGAGAATACCTAATACTGGACTTTTTGTCATCCGAGCTTGTTTCGGACTTGTTTTACTCGCTTCCGCGTTTAATGTCGTTTCCTAGCTATTTGGTTCGATTCTTGTAATCGTTGATCGGAACCGTCGTTTCGGGGTTGCCGCAAATCCATCTTATGTTATTACGCATGTTGTGAGCTTTCGTTTGGCATTTCGATCCGGTATCGTGCATTTCGGATGTTTCGGGCCGTTTTGTAATTTCCCAAAATTATGGGGCAATTATTATCCTTGTCGTTTTCTGAACCTTTGGGTATTCAGAATCATGTTTTATTTTAGTACCTCAGTTCTGACTCGAACTAATCGTTCGTGTGACTTCTTCCGGCCGTTGTTTGATGTCGACGTTTCCATCTTTAGGGTGCTGTCTGTACTACTGTCTGCACTCGCTAGCGCGTGCTATTTCTGTAGTGTAGCGCACGCTAGTGTCATTGTGTAATGCACGCTATGATCGTTCTGTAGCGCGCGCTAGTAACTCGAGCACAGTAGTGGCAGTGGCTGTTTCGGCTCTTTGATCTCTGGACGAGCAGCTTAGCGCATGCTAAATTTGTATATTAGCGCACACTATGATTGAGATTTAGCGCATGCTGGGTGTCCGGTAGCGTGCGCTATTTAGGTAGTCCAGACTGGGGAGAATGCTTCTGGACTCGGTCTGATGACCAGGTAGCGCACGCTATGGCCCGATAGCACGCACTATCGGGGGACTGTTAGCGCACGCTAACGGGCCAGAACTGCAAGTTTTGGACTAGTTTTGGCTGGTTAGCGCACGCAAACCATGAGCCGTTAGCGCACGATAATCCCTCTGGTTATATATAAAGAGAGTTGACCTGGATTTGCCACTTTACTCATTTTCTTCTCCTTCCCCGCGGTAGAGCGATTCCAAGGCGATTTGGAGGCAATTTCTTCTTCCAATCACTTCAGATATCATTTTTCTTGAGTTCTTGGCGTAGATTAGCAACATCTACTTGTGTTCTTCGTCCTTAATCCAAGGTAATCTCCTAGAACCCTATTTTTGGGAAATTTGGGGGGTTTTGAGTTTTTGTCCGATTCATTCCGTATTGTTGATTAATCCATGATGTATATGATTAATCTTGGTGGCATTCTTGTTTTCCCTACGAGTTCATGGTAAGCTTCGTGGTAGTTTTGAAATCCAGAGGGGTCAGTTGTGATCCGTCCTCGTCGTTGTTTTTGTACGAACTTACATGAATCGTAGGTGGGTTTTCGGGTGTATTCCATTTCCGTACTCGTTTAGAAATGGTTGTGATTATATTTTTCAAATCGTTAGGTTCGGGTTTATCGATTCCTAGCGACCGTGGTTGATTTTCCTTTCCGTTCGTGTCATCGTCAATTACTCAAGGCAAGCATTCTTGGAAACCTTTATACTTAACATGAAATGGTAATGTATTTGTGTGTGATTTGCTCACTCCGGGAGGGTCTGACGAGGCCTCGGTGGAATCCGTGACTTCACTCTGGATTAATGAGCTTGTTTCGCTAGCCAGTTTGGGAGGGTCCTTCGAGGCCTTGAATGGGATCAGTGGCTTCACCCCAGTCTTAGGCGATGCCTATGTGTGATTTGTTTTATGATATGGCCAGTTCGGAAGGGTCCTTAGAGGCCTCGAATAGGACCAGTGGCTTCACCCCAGTCCTAGGCAAATTGATTATTGACTGTTTGTTTCCGGAAAAGACATGCCTGGTTTTGGTTTTTGAAATAACTTGATGCATGTATTATGAAATGTGTAAGTGAATGGGTTGCCTTGATTACTTGTACTAGCGTAATTGCTAACCCCTCTGGGGACCCGTTTTGGGGAAATTCTTGCTATGAATTTCAGGTTATGTTCAGCCGGACGAGCGGGCACTGGGACAGTACGAGGATGCTGGCCAGGGTTGTTGACGTGTGCAAATGAGTTTCTTTATTTCCGTTGTTTATTTCGATATGGTTGTTTTCCAACTTATTAACTTATAGATAGTACTCGTGAGTACTTAGGCATTTTTATTGGATTACGGTTTGTATTATTAAATGCTATTCATGATTGTCAGTGATGTCTGCGTTGCTGGTTATACCGGGCATTTTATTTAATTGTCGTCCTGGTGATGTGTGTTTTCTCGCTAATTGTGATGGTTAGATGAGTGGTATTTATTATTTATCCTGGTGGGTCCCAGGTAGGGGCACACGACGCTGTAATATACCATGAATATCTTGGGGGTGTTACATCTACCGTGCTAAACATATCATAAAAGCATGCATCTACCATTCCTCGGTGCTCTAGCAGCGGCCAACAAAACATTTTTCCTTTTCTTTCCTTCCAGGATCATACCATGCATGCAGACACTAGTGACTCTCCTGTTATGCATGCATGTGGAGATGATAATAGATGGCATGTTCATGTAAAGTGCAACCATACACTTTAAGCATCATTCAGATCAATCATACAATACAATGGGACACTCTCAGTATATCATCAAGTTCAAAAAATAGTTATACAAACAATACTATGTCTATGCATTATAGTTGCAGATGAATTTCTACTTACCTTGATCGGGTGATACCCTTAACTTTGTACCAATAGGATTTGGTTGTGATGATATATATTCAAACCCTGTTTCAAGGAATGTATTTAAAGGATTTACATACCACACGCAAGGTTTAACTCTCTTCATATCTAAAGGGTTTGCCACTTCTTATGTAGACGCATAACTGGTGTTCTACGTACTTTAAGTATGTTTATCGATGTATACCAGCCCACTAACCAGTCAATTTTGGACTTCTAATTCATTAATGAATCTAATAGTCTCTGTTTATTAAGTCCATTCAACTCTCACAACTTAAAATTCCAAGGTTTTATAACAATACACTTGATTAAGAGAGTTTATCAAAGTCTTGTCATAATCAGATTTTGTTTTGCTTATAACCACTAGAATAAAAGATTTATTTGCACCATTTTTTGACATAATATACCTAAGGAACTTAAGAATAAGTGTATTGAAACGCCTGCCCCTAAAACATACGGATAAAGTAACATATACCATTAATTCCAAAAGGTGGCAGAATTAATTTCTTTATTGCCTTAGTGAGTTTTAAGCCTTATAAATCCATATTAAACACAAGGGTAAGCTATGGATGAATTCTTAACATCATTATAACATGTCTAGGAACATATACAAACTCTCACATCTTCGAAACAGCTAAGAAACATAGCAAGAACAAGGAAGAAATAAAGGAAACTCACCTTGATTGTCAAAGGAATTTGAGGTGTTGATGTTTTGATGATTCCTTCTTGAATTTTTGGTGAATTTTCGAAGGGTGAAGCTTCTTGATAATGTTCAGACAGTATATGAGGGTGGAGGGTTGTTTTAGTGTTTATCTAAGACAGAAAGTCGCTTAAAAGTAGGAAATTACAAAACTACCCTTAGTAAGCTCTAGAAAACCATGTTCCACGGTGTAGGTCGGTTTGGGCATATTAGGTCCAGTTGTTGGAGTGTTTGGAGCGGTTCATAGTAGATCTTGACCTCATTTAGGGTATGTATGATTTTTCAAAGGGCTTAGTAGAAGTTTGGGGCGTATTTTTATTACTTAAACTCGGTTACTCATGCGAACAATGTTGAAAATGCTAGTGAAGGAGTTTATTGTCAAACTTTATAAAACTTCACAATTACGACACTGTAGATAAGAATGGAAGGACTTATTTATTAATATGATATAATTAATACAATAAACTAAAAGATAAGTTCAATTCCTACTGCAGTTGGAACGAATAGGGTATAGACAGATGACAATATTTTACCACCGTTACCACATGCAATCATAGATTACATCCTATATGGTAATGACAAGAATCAAGGTACTTGACAAGCGTTATTATATTAAAAAATTGTTATTTGCTTGAACCATCAATCTAAAGTGACCCAGTACATGCGCCGACTAAAATCTCTAGATAAGCTAGTTAACCTCCAATAGACACGTTAGTGACACCTTTATAATTTCTAGGCTTACCACGTGTACTCAGAGTTTTATAAGAACTTTACATATATTTTATTTTTGTATTAGAATTAATATGAATAACGTAGCTTAGTTCCATCATATACCACGATAGTGTTTTAGACTTTAGTTCAAATGTTTAGCATATTTCTATGTAGTGAAGTTAATTATAAGATAAACTGAACCATGAAACGTCAAGTAATCCAAATAACACATAATTAACAAGTAATTCATGAATCATAGTGAAGAAATGAGTAGTGTCAGGCTCAAGGATCACACATAATCCGGTAATCCATCTCATAATCATACATATCAATTCATACATGCGATGATTATCAACTCAGGAACACCAATATGCAATCCAAGATGAAATCCCGAAGTGTAGAGTAATTACCTCTTTGAAGAAATGGGTTGATTCTCAAGGTTGATTCCGTTTCCAATTACTTCCAAGCTCAATAATGTTAAGGATGATCAACTCTATAAATACTCAAGTGTTTGGAACCTCAAAACCTCGTCCAAGAACTCTCTCTATCGGATGAAGGGAAGAAATGGAAGAAATGAATAATAATACCCAACTTCACATATTTATACTGCACATTACTAGCGTGCGCTATCGTGGTCCAAAGGCTACTGCCTTACATAGCACAATGACTTACGTATGCAGAGCCCATGCAATAGCATACATAAATACTCTATCTGTTTAGCGTACGCAAGTTTTTAACCATAGTGTACGTTAACTCTTTGTTGACTCGTTTGTCTGCCCTTGCTCCGAAGATGCCTGTGTCCCACTTGCCAAAAGCAACCCACGATTGTTGGGATTCCCTTTGACTGACCTACAATTAGCGTGCGTTAAGCCCATGTGTAATACCACGGGTATTCCCTGATGTTTATTAATGTGTATCTCATTTTTAATAATTAAATACTATGCTCCATCGCACGATGCTTGTACTTTTATACGTTGTGTTAGACCATGTGTTTCGAATTAAACCGTGTCCGCATTTACTTGTTATGGTGATGAAATTGTATGATGATTGATGATGTGTCGGTGACGCACCTTGTTGATGCTGAAGCAATTACCGGTGCGAATATGACGGTGGCCAATGTCTTGTTCCCTAAGGGAATTGCCTTACGCGCCTAAAGGAAGTCACATTGTGATGGTTAAGTATGATTTATAACTATGCGATTTAAACATACCTAACGTACGTTAAAATGTCTGCACTATGTACGTTACTTGCTTCGATTTACGTACATTAATGGTTGGTCTTTACGTACGTTAACTGCCTTGTTCTATGTACGTAAGAATGTAAAGCTTACGTACATAACCCATCCTTCAGTCTACCGATAAGAATTTCAATTATGCCTTATCCGGACAAGCTTTCGGCGCAATCAGATAACCAAGTCAACTGAGATTTACGTACGTAAATCAGCAAAACATTATGTATGTAATGGGCAGTGTCATTTCGGATAGTAGGTTCTGAGAACCCCTTACGTACATTAACCTTTTTGCAATAACGTACATAATTGGAGATTACGTATATAAACCCTTAAGCATAACGTACGTAATTAGAGATTACGTATGTAAACCCGTAAGCATAACGTACGTTAAGTCATCCTGATGTTATAAAATAACATCTCCTCTATCACTTCTTCGACCCTTGGACATTTATCCTCTCTTAAATATCATTCTCCAGCCCTCCTAATCGAATTCTAGCCTACCTAGCCGCGTGTTATCATAGAAGAGTGGATTGATCAAGCTTCGGAGAAGGTTTTGAAGGTGTTTTTCTCCCGTTATTCATCGTTCTTCATTATTCTTCCTGGTCCCTCATCAAGTAAGGTAAGTTTATCAAACCTTTGAATCCATCTCAGTGTTGATAATTAAGTTGTACTAGATTTCGAATGTTTTGGGTAGTTTAGAACTCTTGACGATAATCGAACCGTGGAAAACTAGCACTAATCATAATCGTTAAACGAAAAACTTACCAAGCTAGTATTTCGTATGACTTGTGGTAGTAATCATAGTTGGGTGGTAAAGCTCATGATCGAACCTATAAATCACCAGCACCATGAAATTGTCATGTAATGGATTCTGTTAGTAATCCAATTATCGTATCGTAAACTCGTTGGAATTTCTTTACTGAATTAGTTATCAATTACCGAATTAGATAGGTAATCAAATATATTAAGATTTTGCTGGAATTGTACTTGTCCGTCCTACCCTAGAGTTGTGGAATTTCGAATTCAAGTAATTACCGAATTTACAAGTGGTTGTAGTTGTTATCGTATCGTAGAAATATTGTATGAGAACGTTGTGGTTAAAATGATGTGATAAATTGATAATCGATGGATTTAGGATTTAAGTAATTCACATTTTTATTAAATGTTGAATTTTGGTTCCAATGTTATGAATTGGACTTGGTTTAGAATCCTATCGGGATGGGGGTAATTGTCGCTACTCGTCATTATCACCATGAGGCATTAATCAACGAATATGTAATAGGTTGAGCTCTCGATTGTGGGCGTTCGAGCAGTTGTGTTATCAAGGAAATTACTCTCGTCGGAACTAAGGCAAGTGATAACTTGCTCAGACTATGTTATGTTAAATTCTAAAATTTAAAGTGTGTCAGTATTTGTTGAATTTGTGTTCATTTTACTTACCTACATCCAGAGTATTCCCGTGTAGATATTTTCGTGACCCTTGGTTGCGACCTTGGGAGTTTATGTGTTGATATACCGTACGGAACCGTGTTGAGAGATCAAACCTGAATGGTACTTACATCCGGGGTATTCCTGTGTAGATGCTTCCGTGACCCTTGGTTGTGGCCTTGGGAGTTTGTCTTGATAGAAAATATAATGTTGACTTATTGCCAAACCCAATACCAATATTGTACTGTGGAATTATCTTATTCTATCGATCAATTTTTGTTCATGTTGTCTGACCTAGGTTGTAACGCCCCGACTTTCTATGGTAAATATTGGGGAAAATAAATAAAACGTAAATTTTTGAGAAAAATAATTTTCTTGAGAATATAAAAATTCTCGCCCACAAAGTTGAGTCGCTACAATGTCGTGAAAATAAATACCTTTAAATAAGATAACATTTCATCATAAATACGAGGTAAAAATTTGCGGCGGAAGAAAATAAATCATAATTTAATATTTCTAGTCAAAGTTTCCCCAAAAGTTTCAAAAGAGTTGACATAAAGAAAACAACATTTAATAAATTCGTTTTCATATGCTCCCTCGGCTCGCTCCTTCGTCCATCCTGCTCGGTTCAACCTGCGGGATCAATAAAGGTGGGGGTGAGCTTCCTTCAGCTCGTGGAAATCTCACTGATCACAGTAATATACAATCTCATGGAAAACATAACATGAATAAACTATATCATATCTTTCCTCAACATGAATGCATACTCGTAATATTACGTACAGCATGAATCGAGCACGCATAACACGAATATTGAGGTTGCGCAGGTGACCCCGCAACAACATGAAACATACACGTAATACCACATATAACGTGAATCGAACACGTATGTGAATACTGGATTGAGCATGTGTCCCCACACAACATGATACATATACGCAATACCACATATGTGAATATTGGGTTGAGTAGGTGTCCCCACACAACATGATAACCACTTACACGAATACAGGTGAGCCTGATTTACAACGTGTATCATAATTTATAACATGAAATGAATATCACATATGCAGTCCAATCAAAGAAATTAAAGTGATAGTGAAAATTCCCACCTGAATAAATGATGATGTCTGACTGAAATAAATGTGCTCGACTCACAGTCCTAAGCTCGTAAATCCTCGATAAAGTCTACAAATAATAATAATGATAATAATTAAAATCCTTACCATTTATTATTTATATACTAAATGAAAAGATACAAATATCACTATAATAACTGAAAATAAATTACAGTTGCTTATTAATATTAACCGAAGAGTTGAAATTAAAATACTTATGCATAATTTCTGATTAATTATTAATATTAATTGGAAGTCAACATTTTAATGTTTGGGTCAAAATGGGACTGAATTGAAGGTTTTAAAATTAACTGGGGTCAAATTGTAGGAGTTGAAAAGCTGATTGGATTAGAATCGAATTAATTAAAACTGTCTGGGGCTGAATTGAAAGTTTCTGAAAATTTGAAGGGCTAAAGTGCAGAACCCTAAAATTTCGGGGGTATAAATACCCCTTACCTAGGTTCAGCCGTCAGAACCCATTTCTTCCTCTTGGTTCTCACTCTCAATCTCTCTCTCTCTCTCTAAATCGGCCGTGAAAATTTTTGAAACACACACACACACACACACACATCGAACCCCTCTCGACTAAGGAGACCGGTTGCATCGAATCTGGAGGTGGCGGTCGGAGGTCCTAGGTGGTGATGTGCGATTTCAGCGGCGACGATGTGCTACGGTTTGGAGCAAAATCTGGGCTGCTAAGTTCTGGCCGTGGGGCTAGGTTCCGTGAACTTTGTAATGGAACTGGAAAATCGGTCAGGTGTGGTGGTTCGGGTGTCGCGGCGACGATTCCAGCGGTTCAAAGCAGCCGCTGGGTTTCAGGTAAGAAAAATATATTGAGTTTTGATGTCCGAATTTAAGTTCGGGTTTGAAGGCTTCGGGTCATCTAAAGGTAGATTCGTGTTTAATTTCGTTTTTGATTTTTGATTACGGGTTAGAAAATCCGAGTTTGGATTCGGGCGCGGCCCGGATTTATTTTAATTTGTGATTTCTATATTTCGGTTAAAATGGCTTGAATACAGTTTTTCTGTTTCGGGCCGATGGGGTTGGTTGATGCTTCAGATTTGGGTGGACTCGAAAAAAGATAAGTCCTATTTGATTTTATGTGATTATTGATGTTTTAAATTTTCTGGGATTTTGATTTGTTTGGTTGAATACTGCAAAAATCGATAATGAACATAAATCTGAAAATAAGGAACCTGGGTTTGAATTTTCCTCTGATGGAAGAAGAAATTCGCGGTTGGAATTAATCTGCAGAAGACGAAAATTGGTGGATGTGACTTGACTGAAAGGGTTTTGGACTGGAACGATCTGATCTTCCCATGTAGAATTATGGTGTATTTAATATTCTGTATTTCTTCTTTTCTTCCTCTGTGTAACAAAAATCTTCTGTGTTGTAATTTTTCTTTTTTCTTTTTGATGCTGGATGGAGCGACAGCTGGAAAGGTTAGGGTTGGGGGCGGCTGAAAAGTTGTATTCTGTATTGTGTATTCTTTTACTGCAGAGACAGTATATATATACTGTCTGGGATTAGGGTTAGGGTTTAAGTTTTGGGCTTGCATTAATTTTCTAGGTCAGCACAAGCTATTTGGGCCAATGGTAATAATAATAATAATAATGCTAATAATAATAATAAAAATAATAATGATAAAATTTATAATAGCAGTAGTAGTAATATTAATAACGTCGATAATAATAATAATATCGAGAGTAATATAAATGATGATATAGAAATAATGAAGATAAAAATATTAATACTGTTAATATTAATATGGTTCCAATTATAAATATTATTATTATTAATAATAATAATACCTTCAATTATCATACTTAAAAATGACTAATATTAAATGTTCTGAAATTAACTTCAGAAATTGACTCGGGTTTAGAACATATGAGATATCATGAAAATTTCTGATCGTATTAAATGATATTACATGGAGTTGACTTGTACGTGTAGTGAAAGTAATTGTACAACAATTACTCACTCGATAATGAAATGAGATTAAATGAAATAAAATGCATTATTAATATTATTAGTAGTAAATGACTACTAGAATGTAACTAACAAAAATGACTCGGGCTAGGACTTGTGATACGTCGAAATAAATGTTCATGATTCTTTAAATTGAATTAAATAACATGAAATGTATTATAATATTATTATAAAATAATTATATTGCATTATAAAAATGTCGGGTATTACATCCTACCCCTCTTAGAAAAATTTTCGTCCTCGAAAATAAATGATATACCTCGATTGAAGAAATTTGGATAACGAGCTTGAAGTTCCTCTTCGCGCTCCCAAGTGGCTTCATCCTTGTTGTGGTTATGCCATTGGATCTTGACAAACACCTTCTCTTTATTCCTCAATTGCCGGACTGATCAATCGAGAATCAGTTCTGGTTGTTCTTCATAGGTAAGGTCTTTGTTCAACTCCACGGCAGTATAGTTGATGACGTGGATGGGATCGTGCACGTACTTACTCAACAATGATACGTGGAAAACATTGTGCACAGCCGAAAGCTTTAGGGGTAAAGCCAAACGGTAAGCTAACTATCCAATTCGCTCGAGAATTTCGAACGGTCCAATGTAACTCGGTCTCAACTTGCTCCTTGGACCAAAACGAACAATTCCTTTGGTAGGAGATACCTTCAGGAATACCTTCTCGCCAACACAGAATTCGATATCTTTACTACGCTTGTCGGCGTAAGACTTCTGACGGTCCTGGGCTATCTTGATCCTCTCACGAATCTTATCCACCATGCCGACTGTCTTCTCGATCATCTCGGGACCCAAAATCTTCCTTTCACCTACCTCATCCCAATACAGTGGTGATCGACACTTCCTATCATATAGGGCTTCATATGGTGCCATACCGATCGTCGACTGGTAACTGTTGTTGTAAGCAAATTCCACTAAAGGCAAAAGTCGTTCCCAATTATTTCCCATATCTAGCGCACATGCTCGCAACATATCCTCAAGGATCTGGATGGTCCTCTCGGACTAACAATCATTTTGAGGATGATAAGCCGTACTAAAATTCAACTGCGTTCCCAAAGCTTCTTGCAAACTCTCCCAAAAACGCGACGTGAAACGAGTACCCTGTCGGATACTATAGAGATTGGAACTCCATGCAACTTAATAATCTCCCTGATATACAGTTGATCATACTAATCCATTCGAAAGTTCATCTTAATTGGGATAAAATGAGCTAAATTTGTGAGTCGGTCGACAATAACCCAAATGGCGTGGTTTCCTCTTTCTGTTCGAGGCAAACCTACCATAAAGTCCATCGTAATGTGTTCCCATTTCCATTCTGGGATATGGAGTGACTTAAGTAATCCAAAGGGGCGTTGGTGTTCTGCCTTCACTTGCTGACAAACTATACACTTTCTGACAAAGTCTGCCACATCTCTTTTCAAACCTTCCCACCAAAATGTCCCCTTAAGATCTTGGTACATCTTTGTACTCCTAGGGTGTGCTGTATACGAAGTACTATGTGCCTCCTTCAATATAGCTTCTCTCAACTTAACAACATTGGGCACACAAATCCTCCCTTCATAATACATCGTGCCATCATCGGACATGCTAAAACCTTTATCCTCACCTGAAAGAGTACGTCCTCTCATCTTGACCAAGAAGTCGTCCCGTCCTTGACCTTCTTTGATTTGTTCCCTCAAAGTTGGTTGTACTACCAAACTAGACAATAATGATTCAGCTGGTCTCGATAGTGTAGCCACCTCAAGGTTCATCCTTGGGAATTCCTTGACTAAGTTCTCCTCTTTGGTCAATAGACAAGTCAGGTCTCCTCTCGCCTTACGGCTTAGTGCATCAGCAACTACGTTTGCTTTACCGGGGTGGTAATGAAATGTACAATCGTAGTCTTTGACCAACTCAAGCCATCTGCGTTACCTCATATTCAATTCCTTCTGTGAGAAAATATATTTTAGACTTTTGTGGTCTGTATAAATTTCACACTTACCTCCATAAAGGTAGTGTCTCCAAATCTTCAAGGCATGAACTACCGCTGCTAATTCCAAATCATGAGTAGGGTAGTTCAGCTCGTGCGGTTTCAACTGTCTCGAAGCATAGGCAACTACTTTGCCCTCTTGCATTAATACACATCTCAAACCTTGTTTGGATGCATCACTGTAGATGACAAATTCTTTCGTCGGATCGGGAATCGTCAACACTGGTGCAGCAGTTAATCTTTGCTTAAGTTCTTGGAAACTCCTTTTGCATTTCTCATTCCATAAGAAAGCTTCTCCCTTTCGAGTCAATCAAGTCATAGGTGCAGCAATCTTCGAAAATCCCTCGATAAATCTCCGATAATAACCGGCTAATCCCAAGAAGCTTCGAACTTCATTTGCATTACTTGGTACTTTCCAATCATTGATTGCCTCAACTTTAATCGAGTCAACCTCAATTCCTTTAGAAGTGACTACATGACCCAAAAATGCAACTCAGTTAAGCCAAAATTCGTACTTGTTGAATTTTGCATACAACTTCTCCTTACGCAGTATTGCCAATACCGTTCTAAGATGCTGCTCATGATCGACCTTGGTCCTTGAGTACACAAGTATGTCATCTATGGACACAATGACAAACTTATCCAAATAAGGTTGAAATACCCAATTCATGAGGTCCATGAATACCGCTGGCGCATTAGTCAAACCAAATGGCATCACTATAAATTCATAGTGTCCATAACGAGTTCGAAATGCGGTCTTCAGAATATCATCACCCTTAATCCTCAGCTTGTGATATTCGGATCTCAAATCTATCTTTGAAAATACTCCCGATCCTCCAAGTTGATCGAACAGGTCCTCTATTCTAGGAAGTGGATTTTTATTCTTTATCGTGAGTCGATTTAGTTCACGATAGTCAATGCACATCCTCAAACTTCCATCCTTTTTCTTTATGAAGAGTAGTGGTGCACCCCATGGCGAAACACTCGGTCGGATAAAACCAGAGTCGAGCAGTTCCTGGAGTTGTACCTTCAGCTCTTGCAATTCCTTAGGCTCCATCCTATAGGGAGCCTTCGATATTGGTGCCGCTCCTGGCACTAAGTCAATCGAAAATTCAACTTGACGATTTGGCGGGACTCCGGGCAAGTCTTCGAGAAAGACGTTTAGATACTCCTTTACGATAGGTACATCAGCTACCGTCTTCTCCGAAGTCTTTTTTCGCACCACATTCACCAAGAATCCTTGGCAATCACTCTTCTTCAGCATCTTCACAACTTTCATGGCTGAAATCACCCTCGGGGTATTGCTGTGTCTAACCCCTTCGAATACTGTCTTAACATCAATAGACGGGCATAATGTTACTCTCCTTTCGGAGCATTCGACTACAGCTCTATGCTTGTCCAACCAATCCATACCCAAAATGACGTCAAAATCGGTAAGTTCCACTATGTGCAAGTTGGATAAGAAGCTATGTTCGTTAATCTCTATCTTCGCATTGTTAGTTATCGAGTCTACACGCACTACTCCCCCCACAGGCATGCAAACAAACAAGGATCTAGGGGCTTTACTACTTCTACAACCAATCATAGTACAAAGCTTCCTAGAGATGAATGAATGAGACGCACCCGTATCAAACAACACTAAAGCAGGAATATTTGCAATTGACAACATACCTGACATGGTTTGGGGTTCAGTCTAAGCTTCAGCCTCGGCCATGCTGTACACTCGAGCTCTGCCTTCGGAGCCTTGACCTTGCACATTATTGCTTGGGCCTTTTCCCTTCTTCGGACACGCTGATGCCATGTGTCCTTCCTCATGGCAATAGTAGCACCGCCTCTGACCAAGCATACATGCACCTTTATGCCCCTTTGCCACAAGTAGCACATATGGGGTTAGCTGACTGGGGTTTCACCCCTGAAGGTCCAGTCTTAACAATCTTCTTGTTGCCACCTCCTTTCTCATGCCATTTGCGCTTGCTATTTGTTGCAACTGGTGGTGCCCTTGCCTTTTCGACGTCCAAACTTATTGAAATGTCCTCGGCCCTCGAAACAGCTTCCTTATAGCTCAGCCGACTATGACCAGCTAAATGGTGACGGATCCGGTCACGAAGCCCATCCCAGAATTTCTGAGACTTCATATCATCCGTCTCGACCATGTGGGGAGTGAAACGGCACATATGGTTAAACTTGCGCTCATACTCGGTGACCGACATTCCACATTGGGTTATATCAAGGAACTCCTTCTGCATCTTGATCTTGTATGCTATTGGGTAGTACTTTTCCATGATCGTCTCCTTAAACTGATCCCATGTGAATGTGTCCTTCTCATCTTGGGTTTTGAGCCTCGACACTCCCATCCACCATGTCCGAGCATCTTCCTTAAGCTGGAACACGGCACATGACACCTTCTGAGCATTGGTGCATGCCATGTAGTCAAAAATGCTATCTAGATTCATCAACCATTCCTCTATGGCTGCTGGTCCCTCACGACCAAGAAAGACAGGCAGCTTGAAGTGGTTGAACCGCTTAATAACTTGAGCTTGAGCCTGCTCTGGGTTATTAGGCGGTACAATAGTCGCGCCTTGAAGCAAGGTGGCCAATCCAGCCAAGAGTTGATCTTGTGTGGGTGGAGCATTGCGATTTCCACGGTTAGCCATGAGTTTGCCAACGAGTTGTAAAACTCATTAGTCAGCGCAGGTGAGAAATAAAGAATGAGGAGATATGTAGAATGCATATAATAGTCGCACCACATAGAAAATATAAGTGAAATAAAAGAACTGCTTTTCCATTAATATAATATATTTGGAACATCCATGAAAAATTTCAATAATAATAGATATCATAAAATGAAATGAGTATATGACTACTCCTCATCATCACTACTAAAAAATTCTACAATGGGAATAGGGGGTTGTGGCTCAATCCATGTAATGACCTCATCCTCAGAATCGACATCTGCCATCATCACGTCCTTCATATTTTCGGCGAGATCCACCCTTGAGCTTTCATCAGGAATTTCTTCCGGATCTTCTTCTAGATCTTCTTCTGGATCTTCTTCAGGATCCTCCTCTGGTTCTACTTCTGGATCTTCATCGGGATCCTCCTCCGAGTCTTCCTTGTCCGCGGAGTCGGCATCCCAATTTGCAGTTGGAATCTCCTCTCGAGCATATAAATCCAATAGGCGTCCAGCGACAAATTAGAAATCGTCCGCAGCCCCTCGCTCTTCAAGCGATCTCTTGATGGCTTTTTTCCAAAGCCGGAAGATGCGGCAACTCCAGTCTTCGGATAATTTCTCCATCAAGTGCTCTAGCTGGCGGGTGACGGAACCTTGCTTCCCAGATTTTAGCCACTTACTTAATCTATTAATGGCGTAATGTGGTGTATTTTCTGGTAGACTAGGGTTGTCTAACCAGTCCTTACGTGCTAGGAGATGCGAGTCAAAAGTAGCTGGAACCTTCTTACGTGGAGTCATTCTAGGTTTGGCCATTCTAACAGTTCGTACATACATAAATAATTATATAAGTAAAATGAAATGACATATGCATGATTAATGACTAAAATTCGGTACCTCAGACGGAGTGACGAAGTGGCGAAGCTGAGAGCATATGATACTTATATATTTTAGCGAGTCTACAGAAAGGTAAGACCTCGCTCTGATACCACTATGTAACACCCCGACTTTCTAGGGTAAATATTGGGGAAAATAAATAAAAGATAAATTTTTGAGAAAAATAATTTTCTTGAGAATATAAAAATTCTTGCCTACAAAGTCGAGTCACTACAATGTCGTGAAAATAAATACCTTTAAATAAGATAACATTTCATCATAAATACGAGGTAAAAATTTGCGGCGGAAGAAAATAAATCATAATTTAATATTTCTAGTCAAAGTTTTCCCAAAAGTTTCAAAACAGTTGACATAAAGAAAACAACATTTAATAAATTCTTTTTCATATGCTCCCTCGGCTCGCGCCTTCATCCATCAGGCTCGGTTCAACCTGCGGGATCAATAAAGGAGAGGGTGAGCTTCCTTCAGCTCGTGGAAATCTCACTGATCACAGTAATATACAATCTCATGGAAAACATAACATGAATAAACTATATCATATCTTTCCTCAACATGAATGCATACTCACAATATTACGTACATCATGAATCGAGCACGCATAACACGAATATTGAGGTTGCGCAGGTGCCCCCGCAACAACATGAAACATACACGCAATACCACATATAACGTGAATCGAACACGTATGTGAATACTGGGTTGAGCAGGTGTCACCACACAACATGATAACCTCTTATACGAATACAGGTGAGCCTGATTTACAACATGTATCATAATTTATAACATGAAATGAATATCACATATGCAGTCCAATCAAAGCAATTAAAGTGATAGTGAAAATTTCCACCTGAATAAATGATGATGTTTGACTGAAATGAATGTGCTCGACTCATAGTCCTAAGCCCATAAATCCTCGATAAAGTCTACATATAATAATAATAATAATAATTAAAATCCTTACTGTTGTGCGGCATTTAAACACGCCTCGAAGGCGATCGTCATAGCAGTCGGGGAGTCTACCATAAGAGATATACTCGGGGCAAACACCCTGAACTCGGCACCCACGGCGATCGCCTTTTGTTGATTGGCGATCGTCTTTTGTTGATTGACGATCGTCTCGTGCCACGTATTAATCCAACATCCGTCAAAAGTCATCAAAGCCCAAATCTCGGGCTGGGACCCGCGTGCAGATCTCAAAAGGTGCTGACAGACAAGATCGGTGCCCACAGCCTGTCACCTACCTCACCTACCAACAGGGCCGCGGACCTGCGAAAGGTGCTGACAGATAAGACCTGTGCTCACAGTCTGTCACCTACCTCACCTACCAACAGTGCCGCCGAAAAGGTGGGTGACAGCGGCTCAGGACGCATGTGAGTTCCCCGTCAGACCGTACAGCCGGCTGTCAGTAACAACCGCGGACTTTAAGGGAAAAGCCCCACGCGACGAGACGATCGGCCGTCTTATTATAATATAAATAACGACGATCGCCTGCGATCGCAGGGGCCCCCCCCAGGAACTTGGTCTGCTATAAATAGGAGGTCCATAACACAGAATAAGGGCTTCGAAAACACAGCAAACAAGAGAGAGAAAAGAGAAAGACATTCTCATACACAGAACATCCATAACAAGAATTCACAGAACTCCATATCTGATTCTTCCGGCATTCTATACGCTCCACAGCTTAGAAAACTATAAATCTTTACACTCTTTGTGATAGATTCTAACATTAATATTTGTACTCAACAGTATACTTATTAATAAAATCTCGCGAGAGCATTCAAGCCCGGGATTAACAACCCCGACAAATCTTGTGTCATTTAATTTCTCACGGACGTGCTCCCGCACTTGTTGGTTACTCGATCATTCCAGCAACACTATCTTCGGATAATATTTTGGGTAACAACAATTGGCGCTAGAAGAAGGGCCCTTACCTTCACTTTTATTCCGATCGTCTCGAAGAACACTCATTGTTCTCCGGACTCACACTTGAAGAAACACTCACTGTTCTTCAAAAGAAATAAACCTTCAGAAAAATGACGTCCGCGACGACCTCCAAGAGAGCCACCCTGAGATCTACCGGAAATATCATTCCGGCCCGGACCGAATCCCAGCCCGCGGCGGAGGGTGACCGCGGCGACGCTAGGTCCTCACTCCCGCCCCCAAGGGACGGCCCTAGCCTCTCACTCGATCAGTTCCAGACCGCAGAACAGATTGAGGAGGCCATAGACGTCCTCACGGAGCGACGGATTGCATGCGACTCGCCCACCATCACTACGTCAACCATCCGCCGAGCTGGCAAGCGGAAGCTCAAAGGGATATATGTTGAGAAATCAACAGAAAACCCTGAGCTGCAGGCAAAGGCTCTCGTAAGGCGGGACGACTCCGTCTTCAGCCGCCTAGGGAGTGATCCCTCGTGGAGACCCGGGCAGTCGGGCCCGAGTCGGGAGGCGTCGGAGTCCGAATCCATCACCAGGAGTTCGGCATATCCGACTCCCAGAAGATAGGCCGGTCGACAGGCCCCCACTCGCCCGAGAAATGAGTCCGCGGGCAGAGAACTCGTCATCCACCATGGGGTTCGGGGATCAGTACATGATCGCCTCGGCTCGCGCTCCGGTAGTCAATCAGCAAGCAGTCAGGCCACGGCGATGGCCGCAATGCAGCGCCAGCTCGACAAAATGAGGGCGCTCCTAGACACTGGGGCAGGCGCCAGGAGATCGATCTCTGGACCAAGTGAACCACTCGCGGTCCAGATCGAGCTCGCCCCGGTTCAACCAACAATCGCTCCCCCACAGACATCTCTATATGAGGGAAGATCGGATCCGGAGACCCACTTGAGCAAATTCCGGATCTACATGACCGGATGTGGAGCCTCAGATGCGACAAAGTGTCGAATGTTCCCACTGACTCTAGGCGACCTCGCCCACAGGTGGTACATCTCACTGCCACCCCGCTCAATCAATTGCTTCGAGAAGCTGGCGAACGACTTTACGTCGTACTTCGCCGCCAAAGTCGCTCGCCCTGAAGGCCCCCACCGCATGATGAAAATCAAGCAGGGGAAGGACGAGCCAGATGAAGATTACATCGACCGGGTGGACGAGATAGTCCTCACCGGCGAGCCCATTAGCGACGAGCTCGCCCTCTATTCAGTCCTGGGGGGATTCTACGGCCACTCGCCCATGTTCAGGCATCTCACAAAGGATATCCCCCCGACCTACTCGGTCTTCCGCGTCAGAGCCTCCGATTTCCTGGCCAGGCAGAGGATGCTCTCCCTCCGTTTAGATGAGGAACCCACCGGAGAGGGGAAGACGCCATCCCATGTCCAGAATAAGGCGGTCGCCAAGCCCAGAAAGGCGGTCGCAAAGCCGCCTGGCGAATTCAAAGCCTTCGGTGATGTAGAGGTTCACCTCCTCCACAACCTCAACTTATCTCCAGCCCACATCTTCAACGCAATTAAGGGGCGGGAGTGGCTTTCCAAACCAAAGCCAATAAGGGACCACGGTCATCTAGACCGTAGCAAATTCTGTGCCTACCACAAAAGTCCCGGCCACAACACCAGCCAATGCCGCGACCTCCTCAGGCAACTCTGCCGAATGTTCGAAGAAGGCAAATTAGACAACCTGGTCACCAATCCAGAACCTCGAACAGAGAGGACCGGAGGGCGCGAGCGCCGGCAAAATGAAAGGACGCCTCCCAATCCGATCGCCAGGATCGAAAACGAGCCAGAGCATTCCGATGAATCGATTCCTCCGATCAACCCTGGCGGTCAGATTAATATGCTCCAAGCAGGAGGTGGGAACCTCGGGGGCCTTTCCCCGGTTTCCACCGCGTCAAAAAGGAAGCGGAAGGCTAAACTGAGGGCATTCGCCGGAGTCCATATTGTGGTACCCCCAGAGCCGACCATCGCTAGACACGTGCTCATCACCTTCTCCAACAAAGACATGGAGGGGGTACAATGCCCCAAAGAGGATGCATTGGTGATCTTTGCCTGTATCCTTGGGAAGGTGGTCGACCGCGTGCTGGTTGACAACGGGAGCTTCTGCAATATCATATTCAAAACATCTCTGGACCAGCTCGGAAACTTAACCAAATTCATCAAGCCATTCGACACCGTGCTCCAAGGATTCGGCGACAGCACTGTCCAAGCCTACGGGAGGATCAAGCTCTCCGTCGAGCTGATATGCTTTTACGATCCCAAGGTTAGGATTACTAGGAACCTAAATTTTGTAATCATAGATAGATCCAGCATCTATAATGGGTTCCTAGGTCGTCCATTCTTAGAAACCTTTGAGGCGGTCGCTTCGTATTTCTTTTATTGTATCAAATTCCCCACTGCCGATGGGACGGTCGGTACTGTAAAGGGGGATCAGCTAATGGCAAAAAGATGTTTGAATTACTCCTATGTCGTTACTATTTTCAATACTTCCCCCGATATGTGTAACGTTGAAACGATCGACGATCGACCCATGGAGATCGACGAACCAAACAGATCGTACCAACCCAACTCAGAGGACGCCATCTCGGATCAGTTAACGGACGACATCGAGCCAAGGATCGGTTTCGAGCCGAGTCTCGACGTCGATCCAAGGATCGAGTCCGGAAATCGTTCCAAGCAAGAAGCGACCGTCCCCATCGAAGAGTTGGAGAGTATAGCGATAGATCCGACTCATCCAGAACGGGAAGTACAGATCGGCGCAAGCATCGACCTCGCACTGAAAGGAGATCTGGTCAATTTGCTACGTAAGAACATCGGAGTCTTCACCTGGTCGCATCAAGATATGGTTGGCATAAGTCCCGAGCACGCTTGCCACTATCTAAAGATCGACCCGGCGATGAAGCCTGTTCACCAAAAACGTAGGAAATTCGGCCCCGAAAAATACGCGGCGCTCGACATAGAGGTCCAAAAGTTACTCGACAACAAGTTAATCGGGGTAGCTACAGACGACCCACAATGGGTCGCCAACGCGGTACTCGTCAAGAAGCCAACTGGTTCCTGGAGGTTATGCATCCACTTCACCGACCTCAACGCGGCTTCTCCAAAAGATCACTTTCCAATGCCTCATATTGATCATTTGGTCGATAGTACTGCAGGCTGCGAAATGATGTCGTTTATGGATGCCTTCGCCGGATATCATCAAATCCCAATGGCGGAGAAAGACATAAAACACACATCTTTCCACACGGAAAAAGACATGTACTTTTGGGTCCGAATGCCGTTCGGCTTGAAGAATGCTGGGGCGACCTACCAGCGTCTGGTCAACAGGATGTTCGCTAATCAGATCGGCAAGACCATGGAGGTCTACATCGACGACATCGTGGTCAAAAGCCTCAAGAAGGAAGATCACCTCAATGATCTCGCCGAGACATTCGCCATCCTCAAAAAATTCAACATGAAGCTGAACCCGAAGAAATGCAACTTTGGGGTGGGCTCCAGGAAATTCCTGGGGCACATTGTCAGCCAGAGGGGGATCGAGGCGAATCCCACCAAGATACAGGCGATCCTTGACATGTAGGAACCTCGGAACATCAGGCAGGTACAACGCCTCACAGGTTGTCTGGCCGCCCTCAACCGCTTCATATCTCGGCTCGGCGATAAAAGCAAGCCTTCCTTTGCGACCATCAAGAACAAGAAGTTCGCATGGACGAAGGAGAGTCAGATAGCGTTCGCCAAAATAAAGGAATATTTATCCAACCCCCAGATCCTGGCAAAGCCGATCCCCGGTGAGAAATTATTCCTTTACCTAGCGGCCTCGGAGGTCGCGCTGAGTGCGGTCTTGGTGCGAGCGGAGGGACTAGTCCATTTGCCGATCTACTATGTTAGTCAAGCGCTCCACGACGCTGAAACACGCTATACACCTTTGGAGAAGATCGCCTACGCTCTAGTCATGAGTGTCCGTAAGCTAAGAGCCTATTTTTTCGACCATCAAGTGGAGGTTTTGACAACTCTCCCTCTATGGCAAGTTCTACATCGACCGAACACCAACGGGCGACTCCTCAAATGGTCACTATAGATCGCCCAATACGGCATCACATACGCTCCTCGTACGGCGATCAAGGGCCAAGCTCTGGCGGACTTCGTGGTGGAGTTAACATTCCCTCACAGTCCGAGCCGGACGGCCGCCCGCTGGAAGTCAGACGTGGACGGTTCGGCGACCAACTCGCGATCAGGGGCAGGGATTGTCCTCATTAGCCCCAACGGACAAAGTTTCACAAATGCCGTGCGTTTCGGGTTTCGTTCGACCAACAATGAAGCCGAATACGAAGCCTTGGTAGGCGGGCTCGACCTGGCTCTCGCCCTAGACGTTCGTCGCCTCCATATCTTCATGGACTCCCTCTTGGTCGTGAACCAAGTCAAAGGAGAATATGAGGCACGCGACAGGATGATCAAATACCAAGAGCTGGTCGCCGAGATGTGCACGAAATTTGAAGAAGTACAAATCGAACAAGTCCCGAGAGAGCACAACTCTCAGGCCGATGCCCTATCCAAGCTAGCGTCGTCAGATGGGGCAGCCGATTTCTCTAATATCCAAATTACAAAGTCAGCAAGGCCAGCAATCGAAAGAAACCTGGTGGCCACAGTTGCCGTTGCCGAAGAAAGCTGGATGACTCCGTTCATCAAATACTTGAAGGACGGGACGGTCCCTGACGACCGTATCAAATCTCGCCAACTCCAGCTCCGAGCGACCAGGTACACCCGATTGGACGATCGTCTTTGCAAGCGAGCTTTCAGCCTTCCCCTCCTCAAGTGTATTACACCGGAGGAAGGACAACTCGTTTTAGCCGAGATCCACGACGGAATCTGTGGAAACCACTATTTGACGAGCTCTCATCCATAAGACAACCAGGCAGGGTTTTTTCTGGCCGTCACTTCAGAAGGATGCGATCGCCTATGCCAGGTCGTGTCATAGATGTCAAGTAATGGGACCAAGTATTAAAATCTCCCCCGAGCAGCTCACCTCAATGTACAGCCCATGGCCATTCGCTCAATGGGGCATCGACCTTATAGGTCCCTTACCGACGGCTCCAGGAGGCTGTAAGTTCGCCATAGTCGGGGTCGACTATTTCACCAAATGGGCAGAGGCCGAACCGCTAAACAAGATCGGCCAAGAGCAAGTGATCAAGTTTATCTGGAGAAACATCATATGCCGGTTCGATCTACCCCAGGCCATCATCTCCGACAATGGAAAGCAGTTCGACGGCTTAGAAGTCAAGCAATTCTGTGATAAGTGGGGAATCAAAAGGTTGTTCTCGGCTCCCTATCACCCTCAGACGAACGGGCAGGTAGAGGCAGTGAACAAGATCCTCAAACACACAATTAAAGCGCGACTCGAATCCAGGCTAGGACGATGGGCGAGCGAGCTCCCAGACGTTTTGTGGTCTTACCGAACAACGACCTGCAATTCAACGGGCGAAACCCCATTCGCCCTCGCCTTCGGAACAGAAGCAGTGATTCCCTCGGAGATCGCCGTCCTCAGCCATCGAACCGAGCAAGAGATGACGATCGATAATGATATGGCCCGGCAGATCGACCTCGACATGCTCGAAGAACGTCGACTGACCTCGGAAATGAAGAACACTATCCAAAAAAGGAGATCCGAAAAGTTCTTCAATTCGAAGGTCCGGGAAAGGCGGTTTCAAGTGGGCGATCTCGTCCTCAAAAAGATCCAAACCCACACAGGTGTCTTTGGACCAAGTTGGGAAGGCCCCTTCAGAATATCGAAATGGCTAACTAAGGGAGCCTACGAGCTGGAACACCCTGACGGTACTCCGGACCGATATCCCTGGAACGCTGTACATCTGAAGAAATACTATCAATGATAACTTTGTATTCATTTTCAACTGCCAAATGTACAAGGAATATAATGAAATATTGTTGTTCTCTATCCCATCTATTCTGGCGATCGCCCCACTAGCATATTACATACCGTCGAGGATCGTCGTTCAATGAATGACAATCCGAGGTAGAAAACAATACAGCCATGGCACTGGAGCTCGATGGAACCGACACCTTCGCCCATGCAAGGTTCCTTCGAGCTTAGATCGCCCGCCCTTCGTTTAAATACGAGGCCGGCGTAGCCGAAGGACCCTCCAAAACTAATCAGTGGACACGATCGCCCTCCCTCAATGGTTCATCATCTAACATGGTGAACCCGGACAATGCGACGTGCCACTACCCCCATCTCAACGTACACCGTCGAGGGTCGCCATCTTCATGGCGGGCCGAGGTGGAAGCAGAGCTGACAAGCCGCGGGCATGGAGTCGAATAAACCGACGACGCCCCGCGCAAGGACTCCTCCAGACCAAGATCGCCCACCTTTCGTTTTAACACAAGGCAGGCGTAGTCTAACGGAGGACCCTCACAAAAAGTGAGTCGCGGGATACACAACATCCCTCGCACACAAAGACACGATAAGGGAGGTCGGTCCATCGAACACCCCAACCACACATAATTCTTCAGAACCGACAAAACTGAAGATAGCCCGCCGGACAACCTAGTTTTTGTTTCCTTACTTACAATAAGTAAACAAAAACAAGGGGGCAGAGATGGGTCGAGCTAATCCCAAATACGATCGAACAAAAGGAACCACACACGATCGGACTCACTCAAACACATTCGCTCAAACACGCGCAGGACGATCGGAGTCGTCCGACAAAAATTACAAGTAAGAATTACGATTCAAAACATATCAATGCTTTCAACACTCAGGCAATCGATCGGATAAACAAAACGTCGAAAGCAATCATACACGTACTTGTAAAAATTGCACTCAAACAGTCAAAGGCGATTGTATGAAAAGAAGAACATTTTATTCATAACGCAAGTTTCGTACATTACGGGGCCCGAAGGCATTACAAAAGGAAAACAAAAAGTACAAAGTTACAGAGGAAAACAAAATGTCTCTCAAGGCCCCGCCGGCTGACCATCGCCCTCAGGTTGCGGACCGGCTTCGGCCTCGGGATGAATGAGTTTACCCGTATACCAACTCAAGTCGATACCGAAGTCGACTAAGTCAAGGATCGGCAAGGAGAACTCCGGGTGCAGAGGATTCGCGAAGGCGTAGGATTTGAAGCTCTCCATCAAGGGACCGATCTCGATCCCTGCCTTTTTAGCGGCTCGAACAGCGTCAGCATAGGCCAAGTAATAGGCGAACTCGCCGGCGAGCGCCACATTTTGGTAGGGATCGGTCTCGATCGCCTTCAGTTGGCCCTTCAACTCCACGGCCGTCTTCTCAGCCTCCACCAGCTCGACAACCTTGGCGGCATTCTCACCCTGGGCCTTCTCCAGCTCTTTCCTCGCCGCGTCCAGCTCACCGCTGAGCCGATCCACCATCGCCTTCAGTCCGTCCGCCTCCTCCTGCGACGCCGCGTACTTCTGGCGGGTTTCCTTCTCTTTATCACGGGATCGGTCGGCAGCCTCCTTAGAGCGGCTCAGCTCCAGCATCAAACGATCAACGTCCTGCTTAGCCCTTTTGGCCGTCTCCTCAAACTCCTTCTCCATAGACTGGATCCGGTTGGAAACCTCAATATTTTTGTTCCGGGCGGCCTCGAGGTCGCTATGGAGACGGGCAGTGGAGGGTCGCCCCTCAAAATCCTTAGTGGCTTGGACGGCCATCGTCGCCGTCTGGAGATCCAGGGCAAGGGTCGCTTGCATGGCATCTCCAGATCGACGACGAGCGATCGCATCAAGATCGGTCGTCCAGGCCTTGGGTAGAGAGGTAATGGCCTGCTGGACGTAAGATGGGACGTCGAGAGGTGCTTGCGGAGCCTTGCTCGACAAAAAGTCCAGCACCATGGGAGAGACGTCCGGATCGGCGAGACGAACCCTGCAGCACAAACCAAAGAAACCAAGGAGTTAGCCTATACCTCACTCAGAATGCCTAACTCGGAAAGTTCAAATCAATCTCACCTGTTGACCAGCTCTGGATCACGGCCGAAATAGGGCTTTCCCCGAGAAGTCTCGGCATCAGCGATCGTCGTCCTTTTCAAGTAGCCGGCAGATGACCTGGAGCTGGATGCCGATGGCCTGGGACCAAACCCCTCCGCCATCGGAACGGAAGAAACGGGGGGAGCGGCGATCGGCGGCTCCAGAATAGCTAAATCCGCCTCAGCCGACGGAAGGGACCCCTCCGTCCTCCGCCTCTTGCGGTTGCGCTGAAGTTGCTCCTCACCTTGAGATTCCGGTTCAGCGACCGGCACCGCAGCGGGCCTCACCACAGGGGCAGGGCGAGACGACGTCGCAGCAACGCGACCCGTTTTCTTTCCCTGATGAAGGCGACCGATAAAACCGGGATTAGACATGGCGATCTCCTGCGGTAGCTCGACGAAGCGGGGAAAATAAATCTCTGCCAAAGAAGAAACTCAAACAAGTTAGACACTTACTTAGACATGGTGACCTCTTGGAGACGATCGCCACACAGAAGAGAGTAGATGAAAAGTCATACCAGGGGCCTTCAAGTGGCGAGGGAAGCGAAACAGTTGAGCTCCCAACCGATGAGATTCTTGGCTGACTGATTGAATGTCCTTATAGGAATCCGGCAATGCGCGAATCCGCTCCCAGACGATCGAGAAATCAAAGGGGAGATCGTCGATCGATGGAACAAGGGATCCTGCAAAAAGGGAAATAAATTAGATCAGTCCAAGGAGTATCCAAATAAAGGGAGAATGGAAATCCTTACTTGGATTCCTCTCCCGAAAATTGGTGGGGATATCCAACTCCTCCTCCGGCGATTCGCTCGATGCCGACCTCCATGCACCACCAACCCAGCACCACTTTGTCGGGTCGCCCCGAGCCTTGTTCGGCACCCCAATGACCACCCTACCCAGGCGACCTTGAATATGGTAACCGCCGATCGATCCCTTCTGCACAGTCAGCTTAAAAAGGTAATTCATCTCCAGCGCAGAAGGCAAGCGAAACAGCCGGTGACCGCCAAACAATGTCAATGTGCTGATAATCTGCAGCCAAGCGTTCGGCGTCAACTGAAGAGGCGCCAAATTCCAGGTGATCAGTAGATACGAGACGGCGAACGGCAAGGGAAACCGCAGTCCGGCAGCCAGGGTCATTTCGTTGATGGCGACCGTACCCTCGGGAGGCTGGTCAGCACATTCGTTCTCGGAGGGCACGTGCAATGACACATCAGAGGGGATATGGTATTTAGCCCTCCAGCGGGTCATGTCCTTCCAGGTCGCCAAACTCCGAATCTGACCAAGAGTCCATTGAGACGGGTCAGCAGCCCGAAACTCCGTCCGCTTCACATGTTCGTAGGGATGAGCGGCGGAGTAAGCCTCGAAATCAAACTCCGGACAGGGCCCAGCAATCCCCTCCATAAGTTTAGCAAAAGCCGTATAGACGGGGCCGGAGACGGTATCTTTTTCCCAAGACAAACGCAGCAGTTCGTCTTCCTCCACCGGCGACGCATCTCGCTCCTCCGCCGCCGCAGATCCCGCCACTACGGCCTCGTTGAAAAGCTCCTCAAGCTCTGCGGGTGCAATCCCCGCACGAATAGCCTCTATGGCCGTTTCCACGGGGATTCCCACAGGAATTCCCTCCCGGTCCGGCGAAGCCGCGGCGGCAGAAGTGCTTCCGGCCTCGAAGACCTTAGATCCTCCCGATATATTCTCAAAAATTAAGGGAGAAAGAAAAATTGGGTTTCTTACCTAAAGAAAGGAAGACGGTCGGCACAACAAGCTTCGAAAATTTCTGTAGAGCTTCAGCAGGAAGGCAAGGACGCGTAAAAGATGAAAATGGAGTAGCCCTAGCCCCTTTTATAGATGGAGGCGGGGGTCTCTGTGCAAAGAGGCGAAAGTCCGAGGGCTGGGATGCAACCGACAGTTGGGGAACGCAATAAATGCGGCCCTCGAGTCCCGCGTATGCGTCTTTTCGAGGGCACGCCAATTGACAAAGTCTGACGAACCGTCGGGCTCCCTCAATAGAAACGCGACGCGTGTCCTTGCATTGTTTCGAGAGCCCGCCTTCTTTTCCCGCCGCTCCCAGCGCAAAAGGAGATCGTCCAAATTTGAAATCAGATCGCCTTATTGCCTAAAACATTGGCGATCGCCAAAAGTGCCACCTCACCCCGTGTTTTCAACATCGAGCCGAGCTGGGGGGCAATTGTTGTGCGGCATTTAAACACGCCTCGAAGGCGATCGTCATAGCAGTCGGGGAGTCTACCATAAGAGATATACTCGGGGCAAACACCCTGAACTCGGCACCCACGGCGATCGCCTTTTGTTGGTTGGCGATCGTCTTTTGTTGATTGGCGATCGTCTCGTGCCACGTATTAATCCAACATCCGTCAAAAGTCATCAATGCCCAAATCTCGGGCTGGGACCCGCGTGCAGATCTCAAAAGGTGCTGACAGACAAGATCGGTGCCCACAGCCTGTCACCTACCCCACCTACCAACAGGGCCGCAGACCTGCGAAAGGTGCTGACAGACAAGACCTGTGCTCACAGTCTGTCACCTACCTCACCTACCAATAGTGCCGCCGAAAAGGTGGGTGACAGCGGCTCAGGACGCATGCAAGTTCCCCGTCAGACTGCATGTACCACTGTCAAGAATAAATCATGACTTTAAGGGAAAAGCCCCACGCGACGAGACGATCGGCCGTCTTATTATAATATAAATAACGACGATCGCCTGCGATCGTAGGCCCCCCCCCCCAGGAACTTGGTCTGCTATAAATAGGAGGTCCATAACACAGAATAAGGGCGTCGAAAACACAGCAAACAAGAGAGAGAAAAGAGAAAGACATTCTCATACACAGAACATCCATAGCAAGAATTCACAGAACTCCATATCTGATTCTTCAGGCATTCTATACGCTCCACAGCTTAGAAAACTAGAAATATTTACACTCTTTGTGATAGATTCTAACATTAATATTTGTACTCAACAGTATACTTATTAATAAAATCTCGCGAGAGCATTCGAGCCCGGGATTAACAACCCCGACAAATCTTGTGTCATTTAATTTCTCACGGACGTGCTCCCGCACTTGTTGGTTACTCGATCATTCCAGCAACACTATCTTCGGATAATATTTTGGGTAACAACACTTACCATTTATTATTTATATAATAAATAAAAAGATACAAATATCACTATAATAACTGAAAATAAATTACAGTTTCTTATTAATATTAACCGAAGAGTTAATATTACTAATGACTGAAATTAAAATACTTATGCATAATTTCAGATTAATTATTAATATTAATTGGAAGTCAACATTTTAATGTTTGGGTCAAAATGGGACTGAATTGAAGGTTTTAAAATTGAATGGGGTCAAATTGTAGGAGTTGAAAAGTTGACTGGATTAGAATCGAATTAATTAAAACTGTCTGGGGCTGAATTGAAAGTTTCTGAAAATTTGAACGGCTCAAGTGCAGAACCCTAAAATTTCGGGGGTATAAATACCCTTTACCTAGGGTCAGCCGTCAGAACCCATTTCTTCCTCTCGGTTCTCACTCTCAATCTCTCTCTCTCTCTCTAAATCGGCCGTGAAAAATTTTGAAACACACACACACACACACATCGACCCCCTCTCGACTAAAGAGACCGGTCGCATCGAGTCTGGAGGCGGCGGTCGGAGGTCCTAGGCGGTGATGTGCGATTTCAGCGGCGACGATGTGCTATGGTTCGGAGCAAAATCTGGGCTGCTAAATTCGGGCCGTGGGGCTAGGTTCCGTGAACTTTGTAATGGAACTGGAAAATCGGTCAGGTGTGGTGGTTCGGGTGTCATGGCGATTTATTCCATGGTTCAAAGCAAATTACTGGGTTTCAGGTAAGAAAAATATATTGAGTTTTGATGTCCGAATTTAAGTTCGGGTTTGAAGGCTTCGGGTCATCTAAAGGTAGATTCGTGTTTAATTTCGTTTTCGATTTTTGATTACGGGTTAGAAAATCCAAGTTTGGATTCGGGCACGGCCCGGATTTATTTTAATTTGTGATTTCTATATTTCGGTTAAAATGGCTTGAATACAGTTCTTCTGTTTCGGGCCGATGGGGTTGGTTGATGCTTCAGATTTGGCTGGACTCGAAAAAAGATAAGTCCTGTTTGATTTTATGTGATTATTGATGTTTTAAATTTTCTGGGATTTTGATTTGTTTGGTTGAATACTACAGAAATCTATATGAACATAAATCTGAAAATAAGGAACTTGGGTTTGAATTTACCTCTGATGGAAGAAGAAATTCGCGGTTGGAATTAATCTGCAGAAGACGAGAATTGGTGGATGTGACTTGACTGAAAGGGATTTGGACTGGGACGATCTGATCTTCCCGTGTAGAATTATGGTGTATTTTCTTTTCTGTATTTCTTCTTTTTCTTCCTCTGTGTAACGAAAATATTTTGTGTTGTAATTTTTTTTTTGATGCTGGATGGAGCGATGGCTGGGAAGGTTAGGGTTGGGGACGACTGAAAAGTTGTATTCTGTATTGTGTATTCTTGTACTGTAGAGACCGTATATTTATACTGTTTGGGATTAGGGTTAGGGTTTAAGTTTTGGGCTTGCATTAATTTTCTGGGTCAGCACAAGCTATTTGGCCCAATGGTAATAATAATAATAATAATGCTAATAATAATAATAAAGATAATAATGATAAAATTAATAATAGCAGTAGTAGTAATATTAATAACGTCGATAATAATAATAATATCGAGTGTAATATAAATGATGATATAGAAATAATGAAGATAAAAATATTAATACTGTTAATATTAATATGGCTCCTATTATAAATATTATTATTAATAATAATAATACCTTCAATTATCATACTTAAAAATGACTAATATTAAATGTTCTGAAATTAACTTGAGAAATTGACTCAGATTTAGAACATATGAGATATCATGAAAATGTCTGATCGTATTAAATGATATTACATGAAGGTGACTTGTACGTGTAGTGAAAGTAATTGTACAACAATTACTCACTCGGTAATGAAATGAGATTAAATGAAATAAAATGCATTATTAATATTATTAGTAGTAAATGACTACTAGAATGTAACTGACAAAAATGACTCGGGCTAGGACTTGTGATACGTCGAAATAAATGTTCATGATTCTTTAAATTGAATTAAATAACATGAAATGCATTATAATATTATTATAAAATAATAATATTGCATTATAAAAATGGCGGGTATTACATAGGTTGGCTGGAACGATTAGATATGTCAGGCAAATTTGTTGAATATGTGCAGGACATTCCCGAAGGTTCCGGTCAGGCTTGAGCAGTGTTGGGAAGAAGCCTTGTTATTTCGTTTCTTTAAATTGAATTCTGAAACATTCCACGTTTATGTAATAACCGTGTATGTGAACTTGTTATTCTAAAGTATTTCGTTTCGAAATTGTACCATCATGGAGCTACTTTTGAAAATTAATTAATAGAGAAATTTTAAAGTCTTAAAAATTTGCTTTGTGGGTCCCTCACGGGATTTACGGCACTGTAATATCCCGTTAAAATTTTGGGGGCGTTACAGATAATGGTATCGGAGCGCAAACATCCATGTTGAAAGTTTTCCAAAAACATTTTGAAAATGATTAAGGGCTTTCAAAGTCCAGCACTCCAAGCGACCATAACTTCTCGAGGTATGATGTTTGAACTCAGTAGAACACAAAGAATAATTGTACTGAACTGACCCTCTAGATCGAACATTTATCACAATGGCACATCGTGGAGCTAGGAGAATCGTGAACGACGCTCAAGGATCTGCTGTGAACTAGCAGGATGACAGGAACACTGCTGAAATCATTCCATCCGGAAACCAGCCACCGTCCAATAATCAGAATGAGCAGGAGGCAGAAAACCAGAACAATGGAGGAATGGATCCGGATTTCATTCAGACTCTCGCCCAGTCCATTGCAATGGGAATCACTCAGGTCAACCGAGCAGAGCGTGCACCAATCATTAACGTGGAAGAGAATGCTGGGAAGGACCGATGGCTGGGAGAGATGCTGAAGGCTAGGCCGCATTATTTGACAGTTCGGGAGATAAACATGTGGACGACTGGATCTCCAAAATGGAGACCGCTTTCGAGGTAATCGGTTGCCCAGGGAACCGAAAGGTACCACTGGGAATCAACCAACTCTGCGATACTGCAGCCCGATGGTGGAGGACATAAGACGGAGGGCAGGGAGGTTGGGTGGACTGAGTTTTCCAAACTGTTGAGAGACCAGTACTGCCCCAGGTCAGCTCAAACTGCTCGTGCATGGAATTTCTTCAGTACTGGACCACAGAACTTGCCAGTGCCATAAATCATTCGAGCCTATAGGACCGAACTAAGCTATGTCTCGCAGATGGTTCCATCCAAAGATCAATGAATCTGTCACCTTGCACAACGATTGCCAGAAGATGTTCAACGTTACGCAGCTGGATTTCACTGCACAACTCTGAGGGCATTTGAGGATGTAGTCACAGCATATGCCGACACTGTTGTTAGTTCTGACACCGGGCATAATCAAAAAAAGAAGAAGACATCTAACTAGTCTATAAGCACCAGTAGAATAAACTCGGGAACTAGGTTCTCCTCTAAGTCAGCAGTTTCATACCAACATATGGGCATATCCGACCGGCCCTTCCACCAGAGCTGTTTTAATTGTGGCATAGCTGGTCATACCAAGAGTCAGTGTCGTAAGATGGCTACAAAGTGTTTTTCATGCGAAAAGAGTGGGCATATGTCTCGCGACTGTTCGCGGGTCAATTCAACACCAATTCCAGCTTCCCAGAGTCAGCAAGGTTCAGTACAGATATCCAGGGCACCCGCCATTTTCGACTATCGAGCTCCACCTTACCAAACTCAAACCCCATCATATGGTGACGGAAGAGGACGTGGGCGCAGGGGAGGTACTGCTCCCTCCTCGGGGACACTACCATTCCGCGTGTTCGAATTGAGGGCTACTGATGACCAAACCGCACCTGTTGTCTCATGTACACTTCTTGTTATTTCCCAGCCTGTTCATGTACTGTTTGATACTGGAGCGACCCACTCATTTATATCTGTGGAATATGCTAATAGTTTGAACCTTCCTTGTGTACCTTGTAAATCTTTTACTGTTAAACTACCCGAGGGTAGCAGAATTGGGGGTAATTTAGAAGTTTGAAACTGTCCGATCCGCATTGATGATCGGGGCTTGACAACGAATCTCATGGTTTTCCCACTTCAGAATGAGGATATCATTTTGGGTATTGACTGGATGACCATGCACAGGACGATATTAGATACCTATCACTTGACCGTTTCGATTATGACTTGTGACGGTGCCACTCACAAAATCAGGGGTCGAGAACACTTCAACACTAAAGGGTCTCTCAGCATCCTTACAACGGGAGTATCTTGCGATACTCGAAAAATGTATTACTGGTGTTATGTTCTTGAGGAGGAATAACATTCCCACAATGAGTGAATTTCTAGACTTTTTTTCCCGATGAATTACCAGGGTTGCCGCCACGACGGGAGGTTGATTTCTCGATTGAACTTGAGCCCGGAACGACACCTATCTCCAAAGCACCATATAGAATGTCACCAGCTGAAATGAAGGAATTAAAAATACAACTCGAAGAATTGTTAAAAAAGGGACTGATCCATCCGAGTACTTCGTCGTGGGGTGCACCGGTTTTTCTTGTGAAGTAAAAAGACAACTCCCTACGCATGTGTATCGATTACAGAGAGCTAAATAAAGTCACTATCAAGAACCGTTACCCACTTCTAAGGATCGATGACCTACTGGATCAATTACAGGGGGCAATTGTATTCTCAAAAACCGATTTACGATCCGGATATCACCAATTGAGGATTCGGGAGGAGGATATTCCCAAGACTGCATTTCGATCAAGATATGGACACTATGAGTACATGGTGGTGTCGTTCGGCTTGACTAATGCCCCAGCTGTTTTTATGGGATTGATGAACAAGGTTCTGACAGATTTTCTCTACAAGTGTGTGGTGGCTTTTATTGACGACATTTTAATCTATTCCCATAGCTGACAGGAGCATGAGGAACACTTGAGACAGGTGTTAAGTGTTTTGAGGCATCACCAACTTTATGCAAAACTTTCTAAATGCGAGTTCTGGATACCGGAGGTGACCTTTATTGGACATGTTATTTCATCAAAAGGCGTCAAGGTAGATCCGCAAAAGATCGAGATAATGATGAGTTGGGAACCGCTAAATAACGTCAAAGAAGTAATGAGTTTCCTAGGATTGGCAGGTTATTATCGATGGTTCGTCGAGGCTTTTTCTTGTATCACTCGGCTGTTGAAAAACCTACTAAGGAAGAGTACCAAGTTTGTCTGGACAACAGATTGTCAGGGGAGTTTCGATGAGCTACATAGGAGAATGACTACCGCTCCGGTGTTAGTACTACCGCAGGGCACAGAAGGATTCGTAATATACATGGATGCATCTAAGCATGGACTAGGATGTGTCTTCATGCAAAAAGACAGAGTTATTGCATAAGCCTTTCGACAACTTAAGCTGTACGAGGTGAACTACCCAATGCATGACTTAGAATTGACTGCAGTGGTCCACGCTCTTAAGATCCGGAGACACTACCTTTATGGGGTTACCTCTAAGATTTTTACAGACCACAAGTGTTTAAAATATATTTGAACCCAAATGGAGTTACACATGAGGCAGAGGCATTGGTTTGAGCTAATCAAGGATTATGATGTGGAGATTTTATATCACCCTGGGAAGGCTAACGTCATAGCAGATGCACTTAGTCGGAAGACTACGCAAGAGATTACACTATCCGGGTTAAGTGTACATCCGGAATTACAACAGGACCTCAGGAGGAATGAAATTGAAGTATTGATACAACACCGCCAGGGACAGCTATGCTCGATTAATATTAATTCATCCTTGCTGGATGAGATATGCCTAGCACAGATGGAAGACCCCGAAGTGCGTGCAATCAGCGCAAGAGCCGAGTGGGGGATTATTTCAGACTACAGGATCTAAGGGAGCTTGGTGAGATTTAAGAACAGGATCTATATTCCACCAAATGATGAGCTAAAGCAAACTATACTGAAGGAAGCTCATTCTAATCCCTATTCTATGCATCCTGGGGCAGGAAAAATGTTCAAAGATCTGCGGAAGAGCTTTTGGTGGAAAAACATGAAACAGGAAGTAGCAAGATTCGTTGCTTGATGTATGACGTGTCAGCAAGTGAAGATCGAACACCGCAGACCGGATGAAATCATGCATCCCTTACCCATTCCGGATTGGAAATGGGAGAGCATATCAATGGATTTTGTCACCAAGTTACCAGTGACGACGGGAGGAAAGGACACGTTATGGGTTATTGTAGACTGATTGATGAAGTCAGAACATTTCATTTCGATCCAGGAGACTACCGAAACAGAGCAGCTGGCCACCATTTTATCCGGGAAGTCGTGAGACTACATAGCGTTCCCTGAGCGATCATATCGGATAGGGACGCCAGGTACGTGTTCCGCTTCTGGAAAGCTGTCCACAAGGATATGGGTACTCAACTACATTTCAGCATGGCTTATCACCCTCAAACAGACGGACAAACAGAACGTACGATATAGACCCTGGTGGATATGTTGAGAGCATGTATACTCGATTGGGGAAAAGACTGGGTCAAACATCTCTGTTTAGCGGAGTTTTCATACAGTAACAGTTGGCATGCAAGCATAGGCATGGAACCCTTTGAAGCCTTGTACGGTAGGAGATGCAAGTCTCCCCTATGTTGGGATGATGCTTCCGATGTCGTCGCTACCGAGTTGGATCTGATCCAGGAATCTATTAAGAAAATTTCCATTGTTCGGAAACACATGTTAGCAGTGCAGAGCCACCAGAAGTCATATGCTACGGATCGCCAGGGACCATTGGAATTTCTAGTCGGGGACCATGTTTGGGTCAAAGTACCTCCAATGCGGGGCATTCGATGATTTGGCCAGAAGGACAAATTGAGCCTGAGATTTATCGGCCCGTTCGAGATATTGGACCGAATTGGTAGATTCGCTTTTCAATTAGCATTGACACCATCGTTAGACGGAGTGTATAATGTCTTCCACGTCTCCCAGCTGAGAAAGTACGTGTACGACCCAAGCCACAAGATCAATTTTAAAGAAGTGAAGATTTATAATGATGTTACCTCTAGAGAAGTGCCAATCGTAATTTTAGATCGACGCATAAATACACTAAGGAATAAAGTCATACCTCTTGTGAAAGTTCAGTGTTCGCATCATGACATTGAAGAAGCAACTTGGGAGACCGAGTCGAGCATGAGGGAGAGTCATACCGAGTTTTTTTCTTAGTTTTGGGATGAAACTATTTTAAGGAGGGTGGTATGTAATACCACGGGTATTCCATGATGTTTATTAATGTGTATCTCGTTTTTAATAATTATATAGTGTGCTCCATCGCACGATGCTTGTACTTTTATACATTGTGTTAGACCGTGTGTTTTGAATTAAACCTTGTCCGCATTTACTTGTTACGGTGATGAAATTGTATGATGATTGATGACGTTTTGGTGACGCACCTTGGTGATGCTGAAGCAATAACCGGTGCGAATATGACGGTGGCCAACATCTTGTTCACCGAGGGAATTGCCTTACGCGCCTAAAGGAATTCACATTGTGATGGTTAAGTAGGATTTATAACTATGCGGTTTAAACATACATAACGTATGTTAAAATGTATGCACTACGTACATTACTTGCTTCGATTTATGTACATTAACGGTTGGTCTTTACATATGTTAACTGCCTTGTTCTACGCACGTAAGAATGTAAGGCTTACATACATAACCCATCCTTCAGTATACCGACAAGAATCTTCAATTATGCCTTATCCGGACAAGCTTTCGGAACAATCAGACAACCAAGTCAACTGAGCTTTATGTACGTAAATCAGCAAAACATTACATATGTAATGGATAGTGTCATTTCGGACAGCTGAGAACCCCTTACGTACGTTAACCTTTTTGTACTAACGTACGTAATTGGAGATTACGTATGTAAACCCTTAAGCATAACGTAAGTAAAGCCATTTTATAAAATAACATCTCCTCTTTCACTTCTCCGACCCTTAGATATTTCTCCTCTCTCAAATATCATTCTCCAGCCCTCCTAATCGAATTCTAGCCTCCCTAGCCGCGTGTTATCATAGTAGAGTGGATTGATCAAGCTCCGGAGAAGGTTTTGAAGGTTGTTCTCCCATTCTTCATTGTTCTTCCTCGTCCCTTGTCAAGTAAGGTAAGCTTATCAAACCTTTCAATCTATCTCAGTGTTGATAGTTAAGTTGTACTAGATTTCGAATGTTTTGGGTAGTTTAGAACTCTTGACGATAATCGAACCATGGAAAACTAGCACTAATCATAATCTTAAACGAAAAACTTACCAATCTAGTATTTCGTATGACTTGTGGTAGTAATCATAGTTGGGTGGTAAAGTTCATGATCGAACCTATAAATCACCAACACCATGAAATTCTCATGTAATGGATTGTGTTATTAATCCAATTATCGTATGGTAAACTCATTGGAATTTCTTTAATGAATTAGTTATCAATTACCGAATTAGATGGGTAATCAAATATATTAGGATTTCATTGGAATTGTACTTCTCTGTCCTACCCTAGAGTTGTGGAATTTCGAATTCAAGTAATTAGCGAATTTACAAGTGGTTTTAGTTATAGTCGTATCATAGAAATATTGTATGAGAACATTGTGGTTAAAATGATGTGATAAATTGATAATCGGTGGATTGAGGATTTAAGTAATTCGTATTGTTATTAAACGTAGAATTTTGGTTCCAAAGTTATGAATCGGACTAGGTTTAGAATCCTGTCGGGACGGGGCTAATTGTCGCTATTCGTCATTATCACCATGAGGTATTAATCGACGAATATGTAATAGTTTGAGCTCTCAATTGTGGGCATTCGAGCAGTTGTGTTATCAAGAAAATTACTCTCATCGGAACTAAGTCAAGTGATACCTTGCTCAGACTATGTTATGTTAAATTCCAAAATTTAAAGTGTGTCACTATATGTGGAATTTGTGTTCGTTTTACTTAACTACATCCAGAGTATTCCTGTGTAGATACTTCTGTGACTCTTGGTTGCGACCGTGGGAGTTTATGTGTTGATATACAGTACGAAACCGTGTTGAGGGATAAAACCTCAATGGTACCCACGTCCGGAGTATTCCTATGTAGATGCTTTCGTGACCCTTGGTTACGACCGTGGAAGTTTATGTGTTGATAGAAAAGATAATGTTGAGTATTCTGTGACTGATTGCCAAACTGAATAACAATATTGTACTGCGGATTTATCTTATTCTACCGATGAATTTTTATTCGTGTTGTCTGGTATAGGTTGGCTGACACGATTCGTCGTGTCAGGCAAATTTGTTGAATATGTGCAGGACATTCCCGAAGGTTCCGGTAAGGCTTGAGCAGTGTTGGGAAGAAGCCTTGTTATTTCGCTTCTTTAAATCGAATTCTGAAACATTCCATTTTTATGTAATAACCGTGTATGTGAACTTGTTATTCTGAAGTATTTCGTTTCGAAATTGTACCATCGTGGAGATACTTTCAAAAATTAATTAATGGAGAAATTTCAGAGTCTTAAAAATTTACCTTGTGGGTACCTCACGGGATTCACGGCACTGTAACGTCTCGGAAAAATTTTGGGGGTGTTACACCATGCTTAGCATGCGCTAATCTTCCATAGCAAACATCCGTGGACCTTACCGGAACACGCACTGAAAGTAACCAGGTCCACACATAGATTCCCTCTGGCTTGTTCTGTATTAGTGTGCGCTAACCTTAGGCTTTAGCGTGCGCTAAATGCCGTTGACTCGTTTCGGGGCCTACCTGTCGGCCGCAACCTTGATCCTGTCCGATATGATCTTACGTACGTTAACTGTCCTTACTAGCGTACGTAAGTTCTACACATTAGCGTGCGCTAAGTCCTCATGTTAGCGTACGCTAATCAGGCTATACTTAGCCAATTTAAACTATTCATGTCCATCATCTCGACATACTGGATACGTATACATGACATACTGAATACATATACTCATTCCAATAATATTCTCATTCGATAAACAATATCCTCGAATGCAATTGTCGACCAACTATGATAATTCTACCAATACAACTGTCTTAGTCCTTTAATTATTATATCCATACTGTACAGGTTCTACACTATGCAATATAACTCGGATAAAATAATATTAACAACCATAGTAGAAATTCAGGATATTACATTCTACCCCACTTAAAATAAGTTTCGTCCTCGAAACTTGCAATCCGTCATAAACAACAGTTCAACCAAAATATCCAAAATCATTACGACGACGACCAATCATTACGAAAGCGAATAACCGAAATAGTATACATACAAATGCATGAAGTCGGTGATCTCCTGCGATACTAGCAAATGACCCCACTTCAAAGCCTTAATACGCTTACAGTCACAATTTCACAAATTTAAATAAATGACATCGTTATAACTCAATTATGGAATAATTCATCCATGTCAAAGCCTGTCTGCCTGATCGAAAAATAAAGGCCCAATCTTGGTAGAAACTAATAATACACGATACATCTGTGAAGTAACTGCCCAAAACAATGGCAACAATTCCCGAAACATCGACACAAAGTCCGAATGCTTATACCATCAATAATAATGATCAACTAATAAATTAACCAAGAATATCACTGACATGATAAACTCCAATACGACTAACCAAGGATCCACAATAACCGAGAATACCCTCACAGGGTAAGCTCCAACACAATCAACACAGAACCACAGGGACAGATATTCGAAATAATAAAATTCTCAAGACGTTACACAAATCACATACAGTGGTTCTCAAAGAAACATGCCCAACTGTTGAACATACCCCTCGGCGTATGAACAACCAGTTACAAACCGATGAACATACCCAATCATACATAGATTATGAACGACCAATCACTATAGCTCAAAAGTCAAAAATCACTATAGAAAAATCAGGCTACTACCACACCAATAGAGCCACATATCACATGTGCCCCGGTTTCACAAGACCCAAAGTTCCAAAATCATATTCTGTACCGAATCTACAACACACGACATATTTATCTTATCCAATTAACCAACTGGTTATCCCTGGATAATCCAAGCTATCATACTAAAATTCGAATCTGTTTTCATCGTACCATTTGATGTGTTATCCAGTTTGTGAATCTCACTCAGAACATCACCATGATATCCATTATATACTACGTTTGTATGTATACCAATCACATTTTTAAAACAGCTTTGAATTCATATAATCTTGTCAATAAAAACAATTTTCGAAAGTTCTTTCAGGAATTTCAAAACTCAAAACATATATATTCGCAAGACTACAAAAAGTCAATTTCTGAAAAGTTAAACCGAATCGCTTATGTCAAGTACTCAATGATAATTCTTTTCGAATACACATGACTAAGAATCTGAAAATGAAATGAGATATTAACCAACATATCTCTTGAAGGTAAACAACACAATTCAAAACCACAAGAATAATGTCAATGTCCATTTATCAACAACAACATCAACATAATCCGGTAATCCATCTCATAATTATACATAACAATTCGTACATGCGATGATTATCAACTCGGGAACACCAATATGCAATCCAAGATGAAATCCCGAAGTCAAGAGTAATTACCTCTTTAAAGAAATGGGTTGATTCTCAGGGTTGATTTCGTTTCCAATTACTTCCAAGCTCAATAATGTTAAAATGATCAACTCTACAAATACTCAAGTGTTTGGAACCTCAAAACCTCGTCCAATAACTCTCTCTATCGGATAAAGGGAAGAAATGGCCGAAATGAATAATAATAATCCCCAACTGCACATATTTATAATGCACATTACTAGCGTGCGCTAATTATTACCTTTAGCGTGCGCTATCGTGGTCCAGAGGCTACTGCCTTACATATCACAATGACTTACGTACGCAAAACCCATGCAATAGCGTATGTAAAAACTCTACCTGTTTAGTGTACGCAAGTCTTCAACCATAGCGTACGTTAACTCTTTGTTGACTCATTTTTCTGCACTTGTTCCGAAGATGCCTGTGTCCCACTTTTCGAAAGCAACCCACGATTGTCGGGATTCCCCTTGACCGATCTAAAATTAGCGTGCGTTAAGCCCATGCTTAGCGTGCACTAATATTCCATAGAAAACATCCATTGTCCTTATCGAAACACGTGCCGAAAGTAACTGGGTCCACACGTACATTCCCTCTGGTGTGTTCTGTATTAGCGTGCGCTAACCTTAGGCTTTAGCATGCACTAAATGCCTTTGACTCGTGCCAGGGCCTACCTGTCGGCCGCAATCTGGATCGTGTCCTATATGATCTTACGTATGTTAATTGTCCTTACTAGCGTATGTAAGTTCTACACATTAGTGTGCGCTAAGTCCTTAAACGTCTCTTCATGGACCTAGCTTCCAATTTCTCTGCCTTAGTCTTCTTGACATAGGCGGGACATCCCCAAATCCTAATATGATTAAGACTTGGTTTCCTGCCTTCCCACATCTCATTCAGAGTTTTAGGAACGGACTTAGAAGGACATCTATTCAAGATATAAGCAGCAGTTAGGAGCGCATAACCCCACAGGTAAATCAGTAAGTCGGTGTAGCTAAGAATGGAACGAACCATGTCCAATAGGGTTCAGTTCCTTCTTTCCGACACTCCATTTAACTGAGGAGTTCCTGGAGGTGTGAGTTGTGACACTATTCCGTGCACCTTAATAAACTCGTCAAACTCTGTACTCATATACTCGCCATCTCGGTTCGATCAAAGTGCTTTGATATGACTATTGGTTTGTTTTTCGACTATTGCCTTAAATTCCTGGAATTTCTCAAAGGCCTCGGATTTATGTTTCATTAAGTATACATAACCATACCTAGTATGATCATCCGTAAACGTAATGAAATACTGATATCCGTCACGTGTGTAATATTCGTACCTTTCCATTTTTAGCAGTTTCCATTTTTGGTGTATATCTATTTTCATCGACTCGATTGTAACCGTTTCGACATTTTGAATCTACTTTATTCTTGGATTTTTTCCATTTGGATGAGTTTCGGAGATGTTTTCACGTAATTCCATTTTATGTTATGTTTGCCTTATGTACGTTCGATTCTCGGAAAACTCGTTTGATTTCATTGTTTCTTCATTTCCCTTAGTTCATATGGTTGAGTTGTTCATGTTGTGAGCTTCGGGTTGTGAATCCGACGTTGTATCGTGATTTTCGGACGTTTGTGCCAATTTGTAATTTCCTATAAGTTTAGGGAATTTTATCTTCTTCATCGTATTTTGGATTCCCCATTAGTCAGAAGTGTATTTTCTTTCAGCACTTAGCTTCGTTGTCATGAATATCACGTGTTTACGCCTCTGGGTACTGTCCCTGAGTTGCGTTCCAACTTGTATCGTACTGTGCTGAAATCGATGTTCAGCAGTGCAGAACTGCTGCATGCATAATGCACGTTATGCATGCTTTTTGGCGTGCGCTATCGATACCTGCATAATGTATGTTATGCCTTAGTGGTAACGTACGTTATGGCCTTCAGCATTTTGGGCAGTAGGTTCTGCCCAGTTTATGTCGAGCCCTTATGTACGTTAACTCTATGTGTTACGTACGTAAGCTTCTTTTTTAGCGTACGCTAACTGCCATATGTAGCATACGCCATCCACAAATCGGACATTGGGTTCTGCCTAGCCCTTACATGCGTTACCTGGCACGCATTATGCACGTAATACCCTCGTAGCGTACGTTAACGTTCTGGCATAACGTACGTAACGAAGGGTCAGGTTTTATAAACTTGAGTTGACCTTCACTTCGTCATTTTCTCTTCTACTTCTTTCTCGTCCGAGAGCTGCGAGATTTGTGCGATTCTTCAAGTTTTGCCGTGGAATTCTTCGTGAGATCAATTGTTGGGTTCTAAGTGAAGTTTATCATCATCCTAATCCATCTCTTCCGCCCTAATCCAAGGTATATTCTGTAACACCCCCATAGCCATCCAAGAATATTACAGCGCCGTGGGTCCCGAGATGGAACCCACAAGGCTGAAGGAAATTTTCGCAAACATATAGAAACGCCCAAGATGCTAACGACGGTATTATCTATTTAAAACATTCGAAGACTTTATAAAATCCATTTATCAAAATCGTCGTTAAATCTCATTTGAAACCACAAGGTCCGAAATGCCAAAACTCAACAGTTTAAAAACATACGTTAAGATATCGCTTATACATACCGACAGAATAGATTTAGAAAACGATTGCCAAAGTGACCTAAGTTACCAGATACCAAAAGGCCATTTAAAAATACTCATGCAGCGGAAAAAGAGAAACAATTAAAATACTCTAGCAGTGGAATACAAGAACTAATCAGGAAACTCAATACACAAATACATGTCCTAGCCAGTATCCTCCGGGAAGCTCATCTCTTCACGACCGCTACAAGCTTGATAATCTAAGAACCTAAAAAGAAAGCGCACGACGGGGTCAGCCATAATATCCAATAATGATAACCAGCACATCACGTCAATAATTACATATCAATGGGAATACTAAGTAAGAATACGACCAATGTAATCTTACCGTCGTAACTTTACAAAAATCCATGATTCGTATCCTTAACAACACATTAAGATAATACCGAAATATCTGTACGGTATCTCAACAACACCCAAGGTTCTCAAAGCATTATCATAACTAGCGATACGGAAATTATACCAACTCTGGCCAATTCAATCAATCTGATAACGTCGACATTTCCAATGCGATAATCGATTGTCCATCAAAGACAAGTACCAAGGAAATACGGAACATAACTCAAGATACGAAATACCATGACAATCACGTCAGTCTAATCCGAGATCAGATCAACACAACATACGGACATGGTCCTAACACAAGACCTAAAATGCATACTCATATGACAACGTCAATATGATCACAACAATAATGACATTGTATACTTATGGCAAACCCATAATATACATATGCACAACAACAAATACATGGCAATTCGATGATCCAACGTTCACTGCCTAGATCCCCCGATGATCCCGTCAGACTAACTCGAGGTGGAAAACCTGTCCGATGATCCAGCGCACGCTACCATAGATCCCCCGATGATCCCGTCGGACCAACACGAGGTGGACATATGACAACAATGCATAACTGCACAAAACAACAGTACACAATACACGACAACAACAATGCACAAATGCGTGACAACAACGATACACGAATGTATCACAACATGATCGACACAAATGATAAAAAAATGATTAGAGTACTTGCCCTGAGTCCTTCGAGAACAATCTCAATGTCTAAACCATCACGAACCATTATCCTCAATACTTGACGGTCCAAAGTATCACGGATTGCGGATAATTCATATCTTCATCTTTATCACAATATCCTCGATATACAAGTATACCAATAACAAAAGTAAATCATATACATTATGATTTAGATTCCCAAAACTCAAATACAATTTATAATCCCAAATCTCCTGTGATTACGATTATAAACATTGTTATATGAATTATAAACGAATGAAACGGAAACCATTCATTAAATACTATAAACTGAGCAAGTAATAACTTACCTCGATACCGATACAACGACGAGGAAGCTGTTACCAAATCCATTGCCATCATCTACAAGTTCCTCGGTCCTCACCAAAGCAATTCACGACATCCTCGAACTCGACCGCAACACATGGTTATAATCACTGATCAATATTTTCAACCTATTACAGTAATTCGATAAACAACAACTTCAATAACAATCAACAATCGATAAAACCAATTCACAAACCCAACAGCTCAACAATATCTCGGTTAACCACAAGTCTGATCAAACCAACTTAAACGATCACAAATTCATAACCGAAATAGAATATACTACCCTGACTGTTGATTTAGCACACGTTAATTACTTAACGTAGCGTGCACTAAGTTGCTCTCGTTAGCGTGCGCTAGCCAATAGGCTTTGCGTGTGCTAATGACATGCAGTTGCATGTATTTCGAATACCGATCAACATATGGCGATTATCAAGAACACTATGTGATTCTAAACCATGTTCATAGCTATCAAAGCAATGAAATCTGATATCCTTTAACATATAGACAATCATTCAACTTATAATCCAAGTCCTATATCCATATATCATCTTCTTCCTCAAATATCAACATCATGAACACCAAGAACCTTAACAACACTTACCTAATATAACATTACAGAGATTAATCATCAACATCTGCGGAGGAGGAGAAGGATTAACCAACTTATCTCAAGAAAACGAACTATACAATTCAAATCACATGAATCATATTAATATCATCATACTCTGGTAATCCATCTCATAATCATACTTATCAACTTGTTTATATGATAATCATTAACTCAAGAACATCAATCTTTAACCCAAAATGAAATCCAAAGGTGAAGAGTGATTACCTTGTATAGACGAACCATGAAGGAGAACAATCAACTTCATTCCAAGAATCATCAATAACTTCAAGAACCAGACTTTAATTCATGTTCCTAAGCTTAATCTTATTAAAGATCATCATCTCTCAGTGTTTGGAACCTCAAACTTCTCTCTAAAATCTCTCTCTCTCAAAATAAAGGAAGGAATGGCCGAATGAATAAAATTCACATCTGTAATCATATATATACTGACTGTCATTAGCGTGCGCTACTTTTTCCTTAGTAGCGTGTGTTATCACAGTCCAGAGGCTACTGCCTTGCTTTGCACATCAGCTTACGTACGTAACGCCCATGTAATAATGTACGTAAATTAGCATGCAATTTCTTAGACCTGAACGTGCGCTAATCGTAGTTGACTTGCTACAGTCCGCACCTACCCCCGTGTCCCCACATGCCGAAAGCACTGACGAGGATAAGATTCCTTTTTGTCCGATCTGCAATTAGCGTGCGTTGGTCCTTAGGTTTTAGCGTGCGTTAGTACTACATTACAACATCCGTTGACTCGTCGGCACATGCACCGAAAGTGGCCGGGTCCATACGTAGATTCCCTCTGAGCTGTTCTGCACCAGTCTACGCTAACATATGCCCGTAGCGTGTGCTATACTTGCACGATAGCATGCGCTATACATGAGTATTAGCGTGCGCTAACAAGGCTATATTTAGCCATTTTCAGCTACTCTTGTCCAACGTCTGGACATGCAGAATACGAACATACAGCATACTGAATACCTATACATCATCCAACAACATTCTCATACGATAAGCCCGACACACAATGTCTTCCAATACAACTGTCAACCAAGTGCGGTAATAATACTAATACAGATGTCTTAGTCCTTCATTTATTTTATCCATACTGTACATATTCCACGCTGTACAACATAACTCGGTTAAAATAATATTAAACCACAGTAGTAGAAATTCTAGATATTACATTTTCGTCTAGAACCCTACCTTTGGTCAATTTGGGGTTTTTTCCGGACTTTGGATAGATTAAACTCGAATTGTTCGGTGATGTTGCTATATGTCTTACCGACTGTTGTTATTGGGTGATTCCCAATCCAGTTCCGTCGAGTTTAATCCGTGATTTGTCGATTCGGGGAGATTTTGCATAAACCCTCGCCTGTTTCGATCGAACGTATATTGTTATAGTTGTAATCGGGGTTATGGGCATATTCCGTTCGATTATTATTATCGTATAGGACTGAGTTGTGTTAATCCTTCGTTTAGGATCGGTTGTGTTTCCTCCGAATCATTCGTAGTCGTTATCCAATTCCGTTTCGTCAAAGATGTCTCAAAGGCAAGTACTTTACATTTGTTTGCATATTCTAGTATTTGGATTTTGGCTTTCGGTGGTTGTTGTGGATGTATATGTGTATGTTCACTTAGGGACGGTGTGATGGGGCCTCTAGGGATACATATTGCCGTGAGTGTGCGTATCACGAACTAGGGTTAACCACCTAGGGATGGTCCAACAGGGCCTCTGCGGGGTACGGTGGCCGTGAGTCTCGTACCAACGGTTAACTTTGAAAAGTTTTGTTGGAGAAATGTGTTTTGTGCTTGTGCACCGTAAATATTCCGGAATATAAATGATTTCTAAAATGATTTTTGGCGCATATTTCATCTGATTAGAATGGTAGTTCAAATGGATTGTACTTGCACTAGCAGTTGTCGTTAACCCCTTAAATGGGGGAAATACTTTTGTATTTCAGGTACAGGTCATGGAGGCAAACGAGCATGCGAGCCGTACGAGGATGATGGGCAAGCGTGATTCTGTTCGGTGGTTTTCCGTTGGTGTCTTGTCTTTGGAATTTATTTATTATGTCATTTGGTTAAGTACTCGAGTACTTCCGTCTTAAATTTATTAATGTTGTGTACCCATTTTGGGGATGGATTTGATGTCGAATAGTATTGTCAAATTTTAGTCTTTTGTTTTGAATGTCGTGGATTGAGAAATTGGCTGTTTGTTGATGATGTATGTCTTTGTCGAATGTCAGAATGGTACGTTTGCCTGGTGGATTCCAAAGTGTGGGGTCCACGGCACTGTAATATGCCCTAACCGTCTTGGGGGTGTTACAGAATATGGTAGCGGAGCTTAGGTTTATGGATGTCGTTTTTGAACAGTATCGCTGTTACACCATCATCTCAGTACGCCGTTGCTCGTAAGTTTTTCCTAACTTGACTCGTTACGTTGTTCTGTTCTATTCCTTTCTTGGTATCTTGTTGCATTTTGCGTTTGAACTCTACTCACCCGTTACTTATTAAGAATACCTGCTGGTAGAGGACGCGGTAGGGGAAGTGGCACAGCCGGTGGGGTGGCCATGTCCGATTACTTAGGAACTGATTCGGCGATGCCCAGTAGGATCAGTCTGCTAGATCCGATAACTCTGATGAGAATATCGGAGTAGCGAATATTCTACAGCATGTAGCGAACCAGATGACGCTACTGACTCAGGCCGTCTTGGTCAGCCAAGCTAATGCTAACCCGGTTCCACCTACTGGATCCAGCACCGATAAGTTACTTTAGGACGTGATTCGTATGCGTCCTCTGCAGTTTGATGACACTTCCGACCCTTCCGGTTGGGAGAGTTGGTTATTTGAGATGGAGAAGGTGTTTGAGTCAGCTAACTGCTCCGAGGAGAGGAAGGTACCCATCGCTCAGTACTTCCTCGCCAAGGAGGCAGCAACATGGTGGCAAGTAGTGAAACCACGAGACCGGGCAGCCACTTGGGCAGAGTTCCGAGATTTTATGGAGGACGAATTTTGTCCATGGCCAGTAAAAGAGGGGAGGATCCGAGCCTTCTTTGAGGCTAAGCCCCAGGATTTTCCTATTTCGCAGGCGATCAAGGACTACAACCAGCAACTTCACTATGTGAGAAATCAGGTCAGAGATGAGCTAGATAATATCCGCCACTTTGACATGCGGATGAAGCCTAGGGTTCGTCACTACATGTTTGGTCTCGGGTATACAACTTTGAAGGACTATCAGAACATACCAATGGCTTATGAGATGTCGTTTTCTGCGACAGAGACAGCAACCGAGGGTTTGAAATAGAAGACCTTCGGTCAATTTTCGGGAGGTAAGTCTGGCGGGCATCAGAAGGCCCAGTCAGGTTCGCGAGTCTTCGGGAATCAGTCCCCGTCATTTGGGCGAGGAAATGGTTCTAAGTCTGCTCCTACTGTTTACGTTCGTGGTCCTACCTGCTTTAACTGTGGTTGTCCCGGACACATGATGAGTGAGTGTGACAGGCCTCCGATTCAGTGTCTTGCGGTCGGATGGGGCATCGTGCTATGTATTTTATAGATGGGGGTCGGGCACCAGTTACTCAGGTGTCAGCCCCGACTGCGGGAGAACTGAGTGTGAATCAGGCACCGATTGCTTCTCAGTCTCAGCAGAGTTTGGGTAGAGGTCGAGGTCGTGGGCAGCCTTCTAGAGGGGGAACTTCTAGTGCGGGGCCTGTTCCGCCCCATGTGTACGAGATGAGACGAGCTGGGGATCCCGACGCGACGGTAGCTAGAGATGAGACGAGCTGGGGATCCCATATCTCTGGATTGTGTGCGTCGTCTGTATGTTGATTGTCTGGTTGCATGTGAACCATTTGTTGTTAATCTGCCTAGTGGGGATATCATCATGGGGGATCGTGAGATTAGAGATTTGCCTGTGAGTATCGCGGGTTGGCCTTCTAATCTGATTGCGGTAGATATTTAGGATGAGGATTTGATTCTTGGTGAGGATTGGCTAGACCGGCACAAGGGGATCATGAATTATAGAGCGAGAACCATTTCGATGTTAGCCTCTGACGGTACCGAGTATTCTTTCATGGGGCGTAAGCGGAGTAGTCAGAGATTTATGATCAGCGCTATGAAAGCGGTGACTTCTTAGAGGATGTTGCACTGGTTACTGGTGTTATGCTTTGAGATCGGAAGAAGGGGGAGTCAAGCTCTCGTCTATTCCGGTGGTGTGTGAGTATCCTGATGTCTTTCCAGATGAGTTTCCAGCACCGATTTCTAAGATGCCATACCGTATGGCGCCTACCGAAATGCTTGAGTTGAAGAAACAGTTGGGAGAGTTGCTAGACATGGGTTACATCCGGCCGAGCGCTTCGCCTTGGGGTGCACCGGTCTTGTTTGTAAAGAATAAGGATGGGTCATTTCGTCTATGTATCGACTATCGATAGTTGAACAAAGTGACTATCAAAAACAAGTATCCGCTCCCGAGGATTAATGACTTGTTTGACCAATTGCAAGGGGCAACCGTGTTTTCAAAGATTGATTTGAGATCGGGGTATTACCAGCTCCGAGTGAAAGATTTCGATATCCCAAAGACGGCCTTTCGGACGAGATATAGTCACTACGAGTTTGTGGTTATGCCTTTTGGGCTAACCAACGCCCCAGCCGTGTTCATGCAGCTTATGAACAAAGTCTTTATCGAATACCTCGATAAGTGTGTAGTTGTCTTTATCGATGATATCCTGATTTACTCGAGGAGCGAGGAGGAGCATGCACGTCATTTGCATATCGTGTTGGGAATCTTGAGAACTCAATGTCTTTTTGTGAAGTTCTCAAAGTGTGAGTTTTGGTTACAGGAGGTTATGTTTCTTGGTCACGTGATCTCGGACGACGGTGTTCGTGTGGACCCACATAAGATAGAGGCAGTGTTGGATTGGGCGCCGCCCAAGAACGTGAAGGAGATCCGTAGTTTTCTGGGTTTGGCTGGGTATTATCGTAGATTTGTCGAGGGGTTCTCTAAGCTCGCTCGACCACTTACTCAGTTGTTGTGGAAGTCAGAGAAGTTTGTGTGGACCGACGAGAGACAGAAGAGTTTCGAGGAGTTGAAGAAGTGGTTGATGGCTGCTCCCGTTTTGGCCTTACCGAGTGGTAATGAGGGTTTCTCAGTTTATAGTGATGCTTCGGGCCAAGGGCTTGGATGTGTACTCATGCAACACGGGAAGATGATTGCCTATGCTTCCCGTCAGTTGAAATCGTACGAGTTGAATTACCCTACCCACGATCTTGAGTTGGCCGCATTTGTGTTCGCGTTGAAGATCTGGCGTCACTACTTGTATGGCTCGTCGTGTCAGATTTTCACTGATCACAAGACCTGAAGTATATTTTCACGTAGAAAGAGCTGAATATGAGACATAGAAGGTGGTTGGAGTTAATTAAGGATTACGATCTCGAGATCCTTTATCATCCGGGCAAGGCAAATGTGGTGGCAGATGCCTTGAGCCAGAAATCGGTATCGCTTTGGGCACTTGAGTTACTTACGGCCCAGCCAGGGCTCCATGTTATGTTTTCCATGAGATTGTATATTACTGTGATCAGTGTAATTTCCATGAGCTGAAGGAAGCTCACCCCCACCTTTATTGATCCCGCAGGTTGAACCGAGCTGGAGGGACAAAGGAGCGAGCCGAGGGGGCATATGAGAAGGAAATTATTTAAATGATGTTTTTCTTTTGTCAACTATGTTGAAATTTTTGGGGAAACTTTGACTAGAAAAATTAAATTATGATTTATTTCTCTTCCGCCGCAAATTTTACCTCGTATTATGATGAAATATTACCTTATCTAAAGGTATTTATTTTCACGACATTGTAGCGACTCGACTTTGTAGGCGAGAATTTTTATATTCTCAAGAAAATTATTTTTCTCAAAATTTACCTTTTACTTATTTTTTCCAATAATTACCCTAGAAAGTCGGGGCATTACACGAACCTTCTATAACACATGTACAACCACCTCGTAGGTCAAGTAGGGTGTCTCAATTACCTGAGAGGTATAGTTTTATGCACTTGGAGGAACTGGGTTTCCTCGAGGTTCCAAGTGATAAACAAGAGACTCACCCGCGACCAATGACCTAGCAATGGTGGATGTAGACTCCATGAAATGGACTGTAGCAGTCTTCATGTAGTTGGGACCTTCATTTTGACGAGACAGTCAAAGAGTTTGACTTTGTGCAAAATGAAGAGGAACCTTGTGTATACAAGAGGGTTAGTGGGAGCAAGATCACATTCTTAGTACTATATGTAGATGACATTCTACTAGTAGGAAATGATGTGGGAATGCTCAGTTCTGTGAAAGCTTGGCTTTCGAGTAATTTCTCCATGAAAGACTTGGGAGAAGAAACCTATATTCTTGGGATTCGACTCTACTGGGATAGATCGAAGAGAATGATAAGTTTTTTCCCAAGCCCTCTATATAGATTAGATCTTAAAGAGGGTTCCTTCCGATCCGACATGGAATAAAGCTCACCTTGAAGATGTGTCATCATAGTGAGGAACAATGAAAGGAAATGAGTAATATGCCATATGCTTCGAAATTTGGGTAGCCTTATATATACTTTATTGTGTACAAGACCTGACATTGCGCATGATGGAAGCGTGGTAAGTAGGTTTCGGGCTAACCCAGTCAGGGAACATTAGACCGCCGTAAAGAATGTTCTCAAGTACTTTAGAAGTACTAAGAGGTCTGGTTCTTATATATGGTGGTGGAGAACAGAATGTGGTGGGATTCACTATATTGGGCTTCCAAGGACAGAAAGACGATTATATATCTACTTCTGGCTACATTTACTCTTAATGGAGGAGCAGTATCATGGCATAGTGCCAAGTATAGCATGACTGCTAATTCCACCTGTTAGGCCGAGTATAAAGCAGCCTCGGAGGCCTCTAACTGAAGAATTTAGAAGTTATTGGGTAAACTTCACATGACACCTTGTGCTGCGCTGCCAGAGCGGTAGCACAGGCCTAGGAGCCGAGGTTTCACAACAGTACCAAACATAATGAGAGAGAGTATCATCTCGTAAGAGTATTTGTTCACAAAGAGATACATTGTGCTGCATAGAGTAGAGTCAGCCAACTACGTCGCTGATCCACTGACCAAGCTATATTATCGGATTAGCTTGGAGCATAATCTGGATAACATGGTTATTAGATACCATAGTGTGTGGCATTGAGTGCAAGTGGGAGATTGTTGGGAGTATGCCCTCGAATGCCACTCAGAGGATGTTGAATGAGGGCATTGTACTTGTAATTATGTAAATCACTAATATAAGGTAATGGATGTTTCTTTATTTACTGGTAGTTACTGACATTCCCAACTCGTAAATATACATATAGAAACTAGTCCGTGTATTTGAGAGCAAAACGTTCCACTCCTTATTAGATAAGGGGGTCGGCACTGGAAAGGTTTATAGCTCAAATACTTAATCATTCGCAAGTCGATGAAACTTAACTTGGCGTTAAGTTTATGTGAAGACTTGTATGATGTGTTCTTTGACCTGGAGAGTGCCTGTCGAATGCTAATGGTTAGTGGGAGCATACGTTATAGGTATGCTAATTGGATTAGTATACTCGAACCGATTGACCCTCGATTCGTCACACGGATTTCACTCCGGGACAGTCAATGACGGAATCGAAAGGTTGTGATAGGTATTCCTGAACCCTCGACTTGAGGATTTAGTAGGGATGTGCTTGTGATGTCAAGATTTTCATTAGAGTAGTTCGACCCTGAAAACCGGAAGGCGTGGGTCAACCTCGATGTGCATATTGACGGGCATGTAGCAGGTCCTACTGAATACCAAGATAGAATTCTTTCTCCCGTTAGTGAGTGGGTTATATGTCCTATGCGGTTATTGGCAGATGAGATCATAAGTCTTTGGCCAAAGCATTGGAGCTAGCTGTATTAGATACATGACCGCTCGATAATCTCGATTTGCATTAACGCATGCATAGCGTCAAGTACAGATAGGGTTTGACTGACCGTGACCCTATAACTTGATCGGGACATTTGAAAGAAGGGTTTATACGTTTACTGGTATTCACGACAGAATGGTTCTTGAATGATCCCATCATTCGTTCTCAGTTGGGGTACAGTGTAGGCCTCTAGACTGGCTAGGTGGTGCTACTACTCTTTGGTTCCTCCCATTGCTGATTGAGACGAACCTACCGGAATGAATCGACCTTATTATCTCATTATGAATATTAGATATTGGATATCTAATTTGGGACATTGATGTTTAAATCAATTTATTGGATAAATTGATTTACGGCCTAATGAATTAAATAAATTACTGGGTGATTAATCTAATTCATAGATATAATTATTTCTTGGAGAAATTAATTATGTTATTATGTATTTAATTTGATTAATTGATTGGATTAATTAATCGACACAAATACATCGGAACGGAATCGAAATTTATCTGTTTGGACTCACGGGAGTCCGAAACGGACCGAACTCGTCCGAAACCTTCTAGATGGCCACCCCAATCACCTACCCCTCAATTAGTCTTGGTCTTTACTTGGTGGGGTTCAAGCCTTGTGACCAATCAATGGACAAAATATCACCTTGGGTGATTTTGTCAAAAGGTAGGTGAAATGGAGAGATATGATAAGAATAAATGTGATGACCAAATCCTTCAAGCCCATACTTTGATTATCACGGTTTTGGCAAGTGTAAGGAGAGAGAGAAAAAGTTTTTCTAAGGCTTCATAACATTCTTCTTCATATTCATCTTCATTCATAAGTTTTTTCTTGGAGAAAATATTTGTGAGATAGAGAGGTACTAGATTAAATACTTGGAGTGTTCTAATCTTGAGTTGCATAGCTTTTATAACCTTGTTCTAGCCGTATCCTTGGAGGATAACGAGGTTTAGTCATTTCGGTCGTTTCTCCGGCGCGTGGCAAGTAGAGATGCGGTGCTTTCGGCGTTGGATCATCCAAGAGCTTGGAGCGGATTGGATTCGTAGAGATCAAGCAAAGCTTGGGAAATAGCTCAAGAGAAGGATACCATTTAATCAATGGACTACGAGGGTATGTTTTTCGTATCTCTTGTGTTTCATTTTATATATTCGTATATACGTAGCTCGATCGATCCTCGTAGGGATTCAGATCGAATTAATTTTCGTTTTACCGCTTCCGCTGGGCCTACGTTTTAGGCACCGAATCCCAACAATGGAAAGTTACAGCCATTGACCATTCCAGAATGTAAGTGGGAAGGAATAGCGATGGATTTTGTGACTAGTTTGCCGAGGACCAAACGAGGAAACACTGCTATATGGGTTATAGTAGACAGACTCACAAAATCAGCTCACTTTTTGCCTATCCTGATCACTTATGGATCTGAGAAGTTAGCACAGTTATATGTCCATGAAATTGTACATTTACTTGGAGTGCCAATATCAATCACGTCAAAGGGAGATCCAAAATTTACCTCTAGATTTTGGACGAGTCCGCAGAAGGAATTGGGTAAACATCTGAACTTTAGTACCGCTTTCCACCCGCAGACCGATGGACAATTGGAAAGGACGATTCAAACACGAGTAGACATGTTTAAGAACTATAGTGTTGGATCAAGGTGCGAATTGGGAGCATGTTTTGCCATTAATCGAATTTGCTTACAACAACAATCATCAGGCAACGATAGGTATGGCGCCTTATGAAGCCTTATACGGCAGAAAATGCAGGTCACCACTTTATTGGGATGAAGTGGGTGAGAGAAATACTTTAGGGCCAGACACAGTCAGCGAGATGATCGAGATTATCCGCAAGATACAACAGAGAATACAAGAGGACCAGACTCGACAGAATTCATACGCTGATACACGCCGAACTAAATTGCATTTCGAGAGTGGGGATAAGGTTTTCCTCAAGGTTTCCCCCTCTAAGGGAATAATTAGGTTTGGCGTTAAAGGCAAGCTTAGGCCTCATTTTATAGGTCCATATGAGATTCTTGAGAGGATCGGCCCAGTTGCTTATAGGTTGGCTCTGCCACCTAGTCTTGGGAATGTTCACAATGTTTTCCATTTTCTCAACTGAAGAAGTATGTATTTGATCCCAAGCATGTGATTCATCAGAGTGACATAGTTCTTAGTCACGATACGAGTTATGTAGAGAGGCCTGAAGCTATTTTAGATGATAAGGTTCAAGAACTAAGGAATAAGTCGATTTATGTGATGATTGTCATAATCTTGAAATGGTTGATTTAATCTTGTTGATTAATCCAAATTGATGATGAATTGGTGGTTGATTATTGTTTAGACATCATGTTAGTAGAGTTGATGATGTTATTGAGGTGATAGTAGTAATATTGGTAATATTATCATTATAGGGTGGTTAGTATGATGCTGTTCTTGATAACCTTTGTTGAATTGTTTTTCACGAGTGCTAAGAACATCATGATCATGTTAATTGATCATTGAGGTATTAATTGAGAACTATGATATTCGTTTGTGGAGTTTAACTGATTCGTGATTAAATCGGGATTTTCTTTGGGTCCATTGATTTTGTGTTATTGAATGAATTGTATTTCATTCAAGGTTGTTCAGTTGCTTGTGACTTTCGAAGGACGCCGTTCGTCATTTCGTGGGAGGATGTTGATCGTGGAAGGACTTTCTCGCCTTCAGTTTGAGGCAAGTTTTATACTTGTACTAGTCAATGAGATAAATGTTATCATATATGTGTATGAATGTGTTATATCATTTCGAGACATAGTCTCTTCATGATCTGTTGATGTTAGGGAATTGTTTGATACAAAAACCTTCAGTAATTATGCCAACGTTGTTTATTGATCGTCTTGTTGTTATGGTTGTTCGTTAATGGCCAGTTCAAGGCATTGAGATACTTGTTGGATTATTTTGTTGTCGATAGCCAGTTTTCGGTATCGATGTATCGACGGTTATTGTTGACTGATGTTCCATTGAGATATCGTTGTGATCATTGTTATTGATATCATTGTTTTTTTATGTTGATGTTGTATTGGCCGATTGAAGGCGTTGATGTAATCGATTATTGTGTCTGTTTCTGGTGGTCAATTAAAGGCACCGGGACATCTGTTATGATTGTTTTGTTGTTATCGATTGCCGTTCTAAGGTAATCGATGTATTGAATTGGGACTGTCGAAGACATTTCCCTTCCGTTGTATCATTGTTATCGATTGACCGTTCCAAGGTAATCGATGTATTGAATTGGGACTGTCGAGGACATTTCCCATCTGTTGAGTCATTGTTATCGATTGGCCGTTCTAAGGTAAACAATGTATTGAATTGGGACTGTCGAGGACATTTCCTATTTGTTGAGTCGTTGTTATCGATTGACCGTTCTAAGGTAATCGATGTATTGAATTGGGACTGTCGAGGACATTTCCTATTTGTTGAGTCGTTGTTATCGATTGACCGTTCTAAGGTAATCGATGTATTGAATTGGGACTCTTGAGGACATTTCCCATTTGTTGAGTCGTTGTTATCGATTGGCCGTTCTAAGGCAATCGGGGTGTTGAATTGAGACTATCTAGGATAGTTCCCATCTGTTGAGTCATTGTGATCGATTGGCCATTCCAAGGCAGTCGAGGTATTTGAATTGGGACCGCCGAGGATGGTTCCCATCCGTGAGTTATTATTATCGTGTTGGCCAACTCAAGGTAGCACACTATTATTTTTGTGAATTCGGTAATCTTGGGATAGTTGTCGTTTATCATTAATTGTGTTTTGGAGGATAGTCTTGGCTAGTGCTCGATGGGTAAGCTTGGGGATTGAACCTTCTCGGTTGGTTTCCGAACCTACAGTTCAGTAGGTCACGGTCACTGGTGATCTCATTACGGGCAAGTTTGGGGCTTGATCCTTCACGGTTGGTTTCCAAACACCTACAGTTCAGTAGGTCACAGTTATGTTGATGATCTCATTATGGATAACTTTGGGGCTTGAACCTTCGCGGTTGATCTCCCAACACCTACAGTTCAGTAGGTCACGGTCACCGGGTGATCTCATTATGGGTAAGTCTGGGGCTTGAACCTTCGCGGTTGGTTTCTCAGCACCTGCAATTCAGCAGGTCACGGTCATTGGATGTTCTCATTGTGATACAGCTTCGTGCCGTGGCTTCAGCCCTCAGATTGTATAGCTTCGGGTTGTTTGGCTTCGGGCCATTATGATGATTGGCAGCTTCGTCTGAGTGGCTTTCAGGCCACCGTGATATTTTGGCAGCTTTGGCTGAGTGGCTTCCAGGCCATCGTGATATTTTGGCAGCTTCGACTGAGTGGCTTTCAGGCAATCGTGATATTTTGGCAGCTTCGGCTGAGGGATTTCAGGCTATTTTGATGTATTGGTATTTCTGTTGGAGACTTCGGGCATTTTGACTCGTATCTATTTCAGCTCTGGTTTGGTTTACCTTCGGGTAATTCATTGTTGTGTTCTATATTGATGATTCGCCGTTGGGCACTTGTGTTCTAACCTGTTGAGTAGGTATTGACCGTATGCCGTGGGCATACTTTTTCACGAATGCTCGGTTCTTACTTTGGTTTGTGAGCATCTCGTATTACCATTGTTGTACCATTTATTCTGCCTTTGGATGCATATCATGTTGTACATGTATTTGATATTCATTATCTGGAAGACTGACCTCGTGGGGGTGGAACATGTTTTCATGTTTTAGGTACATGCGAGGAGAGAGTTGAGACACAGGGGCATGACGATGGCAACGAGGCATTCGAGCGATACTAGTCCGAGTTGTTTCGATGTTCATGTCGGTCGAATAGTTTGGAGTACTCCAGTTTAGCCAGTTGCTGTCATTTTGTATTATCCGAGCAAGGCTCATGGATGTTGTTGTATTTTTATTTTGGCCATGTAGGCCCATTTTTGACGTTGAAATTCCATATCGAAATATTATGTCGGATATCATAGTAGGGACTGTGATTTCCCCTTTTGGTCAGTTTGTTGTGTTTTAGTCTTGTTCGCCTGGTGGATATCCTGGTGTGGGGTCCACGGCACTGTAATAACCCAATGGGACTTGGGGGCGTTACAGATCCGATATTGTTATAAATTCTATTATTGTTGTAATTGTGCATATATTGATAAGTGTTTGAGTGATATACACGAAAACATACACAAGAGGAAAAAGAAAGGATAAGATTGGATTCGGTGCTATTAGGATCAAGGATGCGACATTATTAGAATTGCAATCTATATCCATGTGAGGTTTGTCTAATACCCGTAAAAAGCAAGATAGGTTGATTCCTTGTCCAATAGAAAAGGAAAACGGTTTAACTTGGACCGACAAAAAGACAAGTGTGTGAACGGTTTATCTCGGACCGATAGAAGACGAGATTGTAATGGTAATCTCTCGATCGATAGAAGAGAGGTGCAGAGGTTGATCTTTATCCTATAGAAAAAGATACGGAGAGAGGACGTAGGCACCATTGGGCGAATCTCTATAAATCTTTTGTGGATTTACTTTCCGCACATTAAATATGATTCCTCACAATAGCGCATATACCGAATATATACCAACAATTGGTATCGGAGCGGTATCTCCTAGAAGCGGCTTAACATCCGAGGAGAAGACGATCCAAATGTCATTTCAATTTGCACCGGTGGAAGGTCTTGCTCTAAATTGACCTCCATTCTTTGATGGATCGAACTTCATAACATGGAAAAAGAAGATGTCGATATTCATTCGAGCCTACGACATCGAGCTATGGAAAGTGATATGTCTTGGTCCGAAAATTCCAATGAATTCCAACGGTACGCTTAAAACTTTCGAAGAGTATGATGATTCCGATTGGAAAAATGACCATTATAATTGCAAAGTAATGCAATTATTATATTGTGCATTAAATCCGGAAGAACATAACCGAATATCCTCGTGTGATAGTGCCAAAGAAATATGGAAGATGATAGAAGTCACACACGAAGGCACAAATCAAGTCAAGGAGACGAAGATTCACATGCTTCTCCACGACTACGAGCTATTCCAACTGAAAGACGAAGAATCTATGACAATAATGCTCGACCGATTTTCGGTCATTGCGAATGGATTGGCTTCTTTTGGAAAACCCCTCTCAAGTAGTGAAAAAGTAAAAAAGATCCTACGATCACTACCTCGGGAATGGGATGGCACGGTGATAGCGATTATGGAATCGAAAGATTTAAATAATCTTGATTTTAGCGCCCTCGTTGGTTCGCTAATAAATTACGAGATTGTTCTAAAATCTTGGAACGCAAAGCCGAAGCTGAAGGAAAGATCAATAGCTATGAAAGCTAAGATGTCTCGCAAACAAGAAATCTCGGTCGATGAAAGTGATGAAGAATCGGCATATTATGCCAAAAATATTAATAAGTTTCCAAACTTATTGAACTGGAGAAAGAAGGACATCAAATTGGGCGAATCTAAGAAATACGACAACAACTGTCGAATCTGTGGTAAACCAGGCCACTTTGCTAAGAACTTTCGAGCCTCAACTTTCAAGAAGGAAGTACTCGTTGCAACATAAAGTGAAGATGAAGATGATGATTTCAATCAAAATAATCTCGCTCTTATGGCTAGAAGTTCATTCGACGAAAGCGATGTCGAAAGCCAAGTAATTATTACGATGAATTATTTGAAGCATTCGAGATATTGCATACCGATTTTCACAATGCTTTATCCAAAATAAAATCCCTTCAGGTTAAAAATAAATTATTGGAAACTGAAATTTCCAAAATTCTTGAAAAATGAAAAATTGTTGAGACCGATCATTCTCAATGCCTTGAAAATGAGAATAATTTAAAGAATGATCTTTTGAAAATTCAAAATGAACTTAAAGTTTTAACAAAGAATTTTTCTCTCGGAAATGAGAAATTCGAAAATATGCTTTCCGTGCAAAAATATATATTAAACAAACAGGGGTTAGGATTCAAATCAAATAATAAAACAGGATCTTTAAATTTAAAAATACCCGATGTGAAAAATGTTTAAAACTTGGGCATCATATTTCAAATTGCAAAAGCCCACACCAGACGATAAAAATTAAAAAGATTTGGATTTCTAAAGGAACTGTAATTCTAAATATCGTCTATGTTTCGAAGGAAAAACCATCTATCGGTTGGGTCCCCCAAATCAAAATTAAATATTTCATCAATTGGTATCTTTCTCTTTGATATTCAAAATTGATATTTTACTCAGGGGGAGTTATTATATTTTTTTGGAAGATATTTTTGTTAGGGAGAGTTTACCCATTTTATGCATATTTATCATGTCATAATTTTTTTTATCGATTTTATTCTATTATTATATATACACTTTTTGGTGATAACAAAAAGAGGGAGAAGAATGGAATAAAAGAAGAATGGTATAAGGGGAGAAAAATAAAAGAATGAAAAAAGCGTCATGGAAGAATTATGAGAAAAATAAAAATACACGAATCAAGTTGAAAGTCAGAAAAGAAAAGAAAAGAAGAGGTTGAAAAGGAGAAAAGAAAATATGGGAGTTGGAAACTAACAAAACGAACAAAGTTGAAAACTTTGATATGTTTATATATATATATATATATTATATTTTGCAGGTTTATTCCATTCAAGAGTATTGTTTTGTAATCATCAAAAAGAGGGAGAATGTTGGAATATTTTATTCCAAATATTTATTATCCAGTTTTTATGATTAGTTGTTAAACAAAAAAACAATAAGGAAGCAAAACAAAACAACAAGCAGTCGAAGACGCTCGAACCAGACTAAAATAGCAAGTATAACGTACGTAATATGGGATACATAACGTACGTAATGCCAATCTACCTGAACAGACGATAGTATCACCTGATGGAATAACTTACGCAGAGTATAAAGAATAACGTACGCTAAGACAAGATGATAATGTACGTAATGCGGAGGACATAACGTATGTAATGAAGATACAATTGAAATATTGGAACCGTTGAATGGACAGATGACGTCATGGCATACATCAGCATATCAACGGATATTTTGACTACATATAACGTACGTAATTGAGGATGAGCTAACGTACGTAATGATCAAGATGGGAGCTACTGGACTAATCTGTGAAGAGCTTAACGTACGTAACAAGTGGAAGTTAATGTACATAATAGGTATAATGTAAGTAATGGTGTTTGAGTAACGTACGTAATGAAGTCACCAGAAGCTAACAGTTAGTTGAGGCTTTGGAGCCTATAAATACCACTTCCTATGGTATTGAACTAACAACAACTCCAAGCAATTAATATATTGATCTAATATTGTTATACATTCTATTGTTGTTGTAATTGTGCTTATATTGATAAGTGTTTGAGTGTTATACACGAAAACATACACGAGAGGAAAAAGAAAAAATAAGATTAGATTCGGTGTTATTAGGATCAAGGATCTGGCATTATTAAAATCGCAATCTATATTCACGTGAGGTTTGTCTAGTACCCATAGAAAGCTAGATAGGTTGATTCTTTTTCCAATAGAAAAGAAACACGATTTAACTTGTACTGATAAAAAGATAAGTGTGTGAACGGTTTATCTTGGACCGATAGAAGACGAGATTGTAACGGTAATCCCTCAACTGATAGAAGAGAGGTGCAGAGGTTGATCTTTATCCTATATAAAAAGTTACGGATAGAAGACGTAGGCACGATTGGCCGAACCTCTATAAATTTTGTGTCGGTTTACTTTCCACACTTTAAATACGCTTCCGTACAATAGTGCATATACCGAATATTGCTCCAATACGTGGCTACCTAATATTCGACTTGACATGTAGAGATTGCTGTCGGGCTTTGCTTGGCACTTCTCCAAGAGACTGCCCCACCATTCAGAGTAAAGATATATCCTGCTGTGGACATCTGAGCATCTATGTCCCCCGAAAAAATCTGAGTCTATATAACCCATCACTCTAAGTTCTCCACCGCCATATGTAAGAACCAAGTCTTTAGTCCTCTTCAGGTACTTAAGAATGTTCTTCACAGCAGCCTAATGTTCCTTCCCTGGATTTTACTGAAACCGACTTACTACGGTCACAGCATAAGTAATGTCCGGTCTAGTGCAAATCATAGCATACATGAGGCTACCAACTGCCGAAGCATAGGGTACCTTGCTCGTTTCCTTTCTGTCTTCCTCACTTTGAGGACACATCTCTAAGGAAAGTTCTGCACCATGTTGCATAGGTAGGAACCCTCTTTTAGAATTCTCCATCCTAAATCGCTTCAGGATATTTTCTATATAGAGGGCTTGGGAAAGACCAAACATTCTTTTCGCTCTAAACATGTAGAGGTGAATACCCAGAATATAGGTAGCTTCTCCCAAGTCTTTCATTGAGAACTCTTTAGAAAGCCAAGCTTTCACAGAACTGAGCATCTTTACGTCGTTTCCTTTAAGTAAAATGTCATCCACATATAGTGTTAAGAATGCAATTTTGCTTCCACTAACCTTCTTGTAAATACAGGGCTCCTTTTCGTTTTGGACAAAATCAAACTCTTTGACTGTCTCGTTAAAACGAAGATTCCAACTTTGAGAAGCTTGCTTCAGTCTAAAAATGGCACGCTAAAGTTTGCATACTTTATGAATATTGGTTTCAGATATGAATCCTTTAGGCTGTTCCATGTAAATCTCCTCCTCGAGGAATCCATTTAGGAATGATGTTTTCATATCCATTTGCCATATTTCATAATCTAAGTGGGCTGTTATGGCAAGCATCATGCGAATAGACTTGATCAGAGCTATAGGCGAGAAGGTCTCGGAATAATCGGTTCCATCTCTTTGGGAATAACCCTTTGCCACAAGCTTGGCCTTATAGGTATCGACCTTGCCATATCCATCAGTCTTTCTTTTATAGATCCATTTATTTCCAATAGGCACCATGCCTTTAGGACGATCTACTAACCAAACCTGATTAGCATGCATCGAGTCTATATCAGCTTCTTATAGCTTCTTGCCATTTGACGGAGTCAACATCTACCATCGCTTGGTCGTATGTAGAATGATCATTCTCATGACTACTTTCTATCATCTCATGGACACCCAGTTTCTCTTGATGCAGATAGCCATACCTCTCAGGTAATTGAGAAATTCTACTAGACTTGCGAGGTTGTGTTTGTATTTCAGAAGGTTCGGTTCTAATATCTTGCACAGGTGTCTCATTTGGTGTTTCTTTTATTTCTTCCAAAGAAATATTTCTACCTGCGCCTCCTCACGTAATGAACTCATCATCGAGTAAGTGTGCTTGTAAAGCAACGATGATCCTATGATATTAGTGCATGTAGAATAGATATCCCATGGAATCCCCTGGATATCCTATGGAATGACCTTTCACAGACCTAGCTTCCAATTTAGCTACTGTAGTCTTCTTGACATAAGCAGGGCATCCCCAAATCCTAATGTGATTAGACTTGGTTTCCTACCTTTCCACATATCATGTGGAGTCTTAGGAATGGATTTGGAAGGACATCTATTGAAGATATGCACAGGAGTAAGGAGCACATGACCCTATAAATAAATCAGTAGATCATTATAGTTAAGCATGGAGCGAACCATGTCCAACAAGGTTTGGTTCCTTCTTTATGATACACCATTTAATTGTGGAGTAGATGGACGAGTGAATTGTGACACTATTCCTAGTTCTTTTCATCAAACTTGGTACTCATGTACTCACCACCTCGGTCTAACCGAAGAGTCTTAACACGGTTACCTATTCGATTTTCAACTAGGGCTTTAAATTCCTTGAATTTATCAAAAGCTTCATACTTATGTTTCATTAAGTACACGAACCCATACATAGTATGGTCATTAGTAACTGTAATGAAATAGTGAAAGCTATCTCGTGCCACTTCAAAAGGGCCACATACGTCGGTATGGATCAATCCATGTTTTTCAGCAGCTCTTTCAAAAGTCCCTGCGAAGGGTAACTTAGTCAATTTGCTTTGAAGGCAAGATTCACAAGTTGGATAGGGATCCGATCCCAATGGACCCGTAAGTCCATTTTTCTCCATTTTATGAACCTTGGTCTGACCAATATGACCAAGTCTAAGAGGCCACTTAAATGCTTGGATTGTTTCATCCCTACCACGCCTCCTAGTTATAGTGTTCGTGGTTGTATTATTCTTTAGATTCAAATGGTATAAACCATTTAATAATGTAGAAGTACCAACCAATTTATTTCTAAAATAAATTCGACAGAACCCATCTCCAGTAAAGAAGTGAAATCCTTTTCGGCCCATGACCGGAATTGATACAATATTTTTATGCCCCTTGGGCAAAACAAGTACATCATCTAAAGTAAGAATAAAACCAGATTCTAAATTCAACATAAGGGATCCAATATCATAAGCCTCGACACTAAGTCCACTTCCGACGGTGACCATCACCTCCCATGAATCCAGCTTCCTACTGTTCGAGATCCTGATTCATTTTACAAATGTGAGAACTCTCACCGGAATCAAGTATCTAAGAATAGAATATACAGTTACAGAACAATTTATTTCCAAAACCAGTAGTTCTGTACCCGAAGGTGCATTACGGTCAAGCTTTGGACAGTACCTCCTCCAGTGGCCTAGCTCACCGCAGTTAAGGCATACATCCGTTTTCTTGGCCCCCTTGATCTTTGAACCATTGGGGCTTTGCCCTTTCCCTTGTCGATCTTGGCTATTGGACCTGACTGCTTTTTGTCTTTTTCTTTTTATTCTTAGACTTCCAAGTCCCAGAATAAATCACAAGTGCAACTTTTTTTCCCTTTGTCTTCATCTGAGACTGGGCAGTCGTTAGTTTGTTCATTAGCCCAGTTAAGTTACATGCAATCTCATTGCAGTTGAAGTTCATGACAAATTAGGAATAGGAGTCAGGAAGTGACTGTAGGATAAGGCCAGTTTGGAGAGAAACATGCATCTGAAAATCAAGATCTTCTAATCTCTCAATCATCGAGATCATCTTGAGGACATGGTCCCTAACTCTCTCTCCTTTCTTCATCCTGGTGCCGAATAATTGCTTTGATATCTCATATGTAGCAGTTCAGCTATGCTCTCTAAAGAGCTCAGCCAGGTGTGCTAAGATGGCTCTCGAATATGTCATCTTTTCATGGGCATGTTTAAGCTCATTGGTCATTGAGCCTAACATGTACCCACGCACTCTTACGTCGTCTTTTACCATTTTTCATGGGCATCGACTTCTTTCTGATTGTCTCGGGTTCTTGCAGGAGTCACTGGGATGTCCGCCTCCAACACGTATCCTAGTATTTCCATAGTGAGGATAATCCTCAAGTTCGGAAGCCAGTCCACATAGTTCAGACTAGCCATGGTGTTCTTTTCAAGTAATATAGAGAGTGGGTTCATTGTCATTATGAGAGATTTTGTTAACTGCATAGAATAATTTGAGATTCGTTAGTTATTGTTTAATTATGATCCGAGTAAGGAATTTAAGGACTTTCTTTATTCATAACTCGGCTCCCACTATTTTAGCGGCATGTGCACACTCCCATGTCAAATCCGTAGTCATGGTTGACTTCATAGTGGTGATCGAGTTCTTTACAAAGTTTAATAGAGGGCAACCCATACGGTTTCTATTCTATCATTCTTTATAAAGTGGTGTCTAACACCAACCTATCTAATGGATGATTCGATCTTCTTTTACCCCTAGTTCACTTGCCCTCAACCCATTCGGTTGTTATGGCTCACTGAACTATCTATGTTTAAACCGCCAACTCCTATTAGTCTGACAATTGAATCTCACTCGACAACCCATACGGTTTCTAGGGGTTTGATTTGTCACAACCAAAGGCTTCTAATGCACTCTAGGAATTTATCAACCTTCCCCAAAAATATTACCCCGACATACTCGAAAGAATAATATTTCAGTTTAGATTTCAATTTTTCATGAGTTTGACAGAGGGTAGGAAAGCTCGTAACCTTTATAAATTAGTGTTTTTAACATGGGAGTTTAACACGATTATATGTTACACTATGCACATTAATCCGTTTATAAGCGCGGTTTGTTGGTTTGTTTGTTTGTCATACAATATGAAAACATACATAACCTAAAACTAACAATATGCAGTTCATGGACCGTTCCCAAGTATCGAGTCTTCATCGACTCGATAAAAATACAAGTAATCTAATTAAAACTCTTGAATCTTCGTTTTCATGGTGGTTCGTCCTCGGCTCTTCGTCATAGCTAATTTATTACATTTATAGATTTTGCATCATATACAACTTTACTAAAAAAATAAATCAGCTCAAAACGGTCATTACATCCCCATCGTATAAAGATTCAAAATACTAAGTCCATGAACTACATCACCATTCAAAAATAATACAACCATTACATTAAAATAAATGGCAATATGATTAATCTAAATATTGATCTAATCAACAAAAATTAATCCAGCTATTATAATTAATCCAATTAATTCATATAACTGTTAATTTTAATTTGTTCCGGACAAAATAAATATTTCATTAAATTAATTCCATTAAAATTATAATTACCATAATTACATTTTAGTCAAATTAAATCCAATTTAATTTGTGGGGATTAATTTACCGAAGGAAATATAAAATAGAGACGGAAAATACAAGGCCCGGGCCAAGCCCGTGGCCCAGCATGGGGCTGTCCAGCCCATCCGAGCAGCCTAGAACAGGCCTGGGCGCCGCCTGCTCCTCTCGGCAGGCATCTCGCTGTCGGGTCCGACCATTTTTCCGGCTCGTATTTTGGTCCCGAATCGAAAAATAATATTTTTCTAATTTTTATATTACACATTTAAATCAGTTTTTTAAAGGAAAAATAGATTTATATTGTAACATAAAATCATGAAAAATAAATTTTAGATGAACAATTAAACATTAACAATGAAAATAATTATGATTCTAAATCACAAAAAAAATAACCAAGAATTCCAAATGCTAATATTGAATATACGATCGCATAGACCTCGCTCCTATACCACTGTTGGGATTCGGTGATTAAAATTGAGATATGCAGCGGAAAATAAACCTGTCCAACCAGATAAAACCAAACCCCAAAAATGGATCGATCACGCATCGTATAAACAAATATAAAATTTACGAAGATAAAATTTAGAAGGCATACCCTCGTAGACCTTTGATAATATCTTCTTGAAGAAAAATTCCCGAGCCAAGCTTTGATCGTTTCCGATCACCAACACGAACACGAATCCGATTCGTTCTACCTTGATGAATGATCAAACACCGAATATGCCGAGTGTCTCTATGTTATCACGCATCAGATATCGAAAAAAATTATATATCGAAGAACACGGATAGGAATTGATACTTCTTCTCTTCTCTTATTTCTTTTCTTTCTCTAAGATGATTAAGAAAATAAAATAAAATTTTTCCTCTCCTCAAAATACCTCACGGCTGGTCCAGAATTTTTGTGTGTGTGTGTGTGTTTCAACTCTTGAAAATGGTGTGATAAACTATCTCATTTATAATACAAAGTGAGATCAAATGATGAGATTCTAAATCTCATCCATTTATCTTCACTCACGTATTATAAGTCTATCACGCCCCACACACATGCAAGACACCTTCCATGCATGAGGGGGGACAGCCCACTAGAGTATGGTGAGAAAACGAGCCGAGCAACTCGGTTCGTATACCGGACGTTCGTTAAGTACACTTCGTTTTTTTTTCTCAAATATATTTGTACTTAATTAATTAATACAATTAATTAATTTTATCAAATAAAAATTTATAATAATATATTTCCAAGAAATAATTATTTATGAATTAAATTAATCACCCGGTAATTAATTTCAATTTACTAGACCGCACGATTTATCAAATAAATAAATTAGATATCTAATATCCAATATTATAAAGAGATAATAAATACTTATTTTATCCATCAAATACCCTTGTGTGCGACTCCATAGGTCTGTCTTAGTCGATAATAGGAGGAACCAAGGAGTATGGTAACACTTAGCCAGTCTAGTGTGCCGTACCGTACCCAACTAAGAACGAATGATCGGATCATTCCAAAATCATTATGTCGTGAAAACCGTATACGTATAAACCCTTCAGTCATATGGCCCAGTCAAGTATTAGGGTCACAGTCAAGTCAAACCCTATTGTATCTTGACTCTATGCATTTGTTAATACAAATCGAGATCACCGAGCTCTCGTGTATCAAATACATCTAGCTCCAACTGCTTTGACCAAAGACTTATGATATCATTTGCCATTAACCGCATAGGACATTTACCTACGCACAAATAGAAGAAAGAATCATATCTTGGTATTCAGTAGAGACTGCTACTTGCCCACTAAGTTGCATTTCGAGGTTGACCCCACCAACCGGCGATTGGATCGAACTACTCTAATGACTAACTTAATGTCACAAGCACATCTCCTACTGAAACCTCAAGTCAAAGGTCCACATATACCTATCACAATCTTTCGATTCAGTCATTGACAATCCCTGAGTGATATCTATGTGACCGAATCGAGTTGAGTCGTGTTCGAGTATACCAATCCCATTATCATACCTATAACGTGTGCTCCCACTAACCCCTAGTGAAGACATGCACTCTATATGTCAAAATACATGTTATACAAGTTTTGTCTAAACTTACTGCCCAGTTAAGTTTTATCGACTTGCGAACTAGTTAAGCATTCGAGTCATAAACACTTCCAGTGCCTATCTCCTTATCTCCATAAGAAGTGGAATGTTTGCTCTCAAATGCAAGGACTATTCTTTTATATATCAAATCACAATGTCTGTGATATACAATAATATAGAAATAATAAATGCCTTATTTAATATAATATTCATAATAACAATTAAATGCTCTCACTCCCTCATCCTCTGAGTGGCATTCGAGTGCATATTCCTAACAGTATTTGATATACGAGAGCTCGGTGATCTTGGTTTATATTAACAAATGCACAGAGTCAAGTTACAATAGGGTTTGATTCTACCATGACCCTAATATTTGACCTGGATATGATTGAAGGGTTTATACGTATAAAATATTCACGACATAATTATTTTGGAATGATCCGATTATTCGTTCTTAGTTGGGTCACAGTACGGAGCACTAGACTGGCTAAGTGTTTTCCGTACTCCTTGGTTCCTCCTATTGCTGATAAAAAAATGGAAATATGGAGTCGCGCATAAGGATATTTGATGGATAAAATATGTATTTATTATCTCTTTATTAATATTGGATATCAGATATCTAATTTGATTTATTTGATAAATCATAGCAGTCTTTTGAATTGAAATTAATTACTGGGTGATTAATTTAATTCATAAATAATTATTGCTTGGAAATATATTATTATTATTTTCTATTTGATAAAATTAATTAATTAGATTACTTACTTAAGTATAAATAAATTTGAGATAAAACGAACTGCACTTAACGGACTAGACACTCAAACGTCCGGTACACGAACCGAGTGGCTCGGCTTGTTTACTCACCTAAAACTAAGTGGGCCACTCCCCTCATCTCCTCTCACCTTCCATGTGATTTCTTTGATTGTCATGACATGGTGTGGGGTGTGTTTTGATTTATTTTTCACATGGTTACAAAAGAGATCAAGATTGTTATCTTGAAATCTTATCACATCATGTTATAAAATAGCAACAAACAACATACCGCCACCACCCTAAGACAACATCTCAGTCGAACCAAAGAAGAGAGGAGAGGAGAAAATTTATTTTTATTTTCTTGTTCATCTTTGAGAGAAAGAAAAGGAAGAAGAGAAGAGAAGAAAAATACTATATCAATTTCTAACTGTGTTTTTTGAGAATGAATTGATATATAATTTTTTTCATCAATATCCGACTCATGATAACGTAGAGACACTCGGCATATTCGGTGTTTGATCATTCATCAAGCTAGAACGAATCAGATTCATGTTCGTGTTGGTGACCGGAAACGATTAAAGCTTGGCTCGGGAATTTTTCTTTCAAGAAGATATTATCAAAGGTCTACCAGGGTATGATCTCTTAATTATATCTTCGTCATTTTAAATTATTTTATACGATGCCTAATCGATCCATTTTTGGGGTATGGTTTCATCTGGTTGGACCATTTTATTTTCCGCCGTGTAACTCATTTTTAATCACCGAATCCCAGCAGTTGCATCCAGCGAATTTTCATGCAACAACATCATACGACAAAGTGTTCAGCTTTTGCTATAGATAGTGAAATTGGCAGCCGTTTCTTATGGAACTAGGACACTAGTCTTGGTCCAAAAGTGACATGTCCCATTGATACTCTTTTTGTCTAGCTTACAAACACCAAGATCTGAATCTATTTAGACAACCAAGTCCAATCCTCATTCCTTAGGTACCAAAGCCCTATTGTGTGAGTCCCTTTGATGTACTTGAGGATTCTTTTGGCTTTGCTTGAAATCTCGCGCACATTTTTACAACAAACATGATATCTGGTCGGTTTGCTATTAGAGACATGATAAATCCTATCAGTTTCATGTAGAGCATTAGGTAAATAGATTTTCCATATTCGTCCTTGTCCATCTTGATTGGACTTGCTTATCGTAGTTGCTTTAATATTTGCATAGTTCATCCCAAACGTTGTGAGTAGCTCTTTGGTGTGATTCTCTTGGCCGATGAATGCTTTTGTACGTAGCTGTTTCACATGCAAGCTTAGAAAGAAACTAAGTTATCACATCATACTCATCTGAAATTTACCTTGCATGAGATAAGAGAATTTTTTACACAAATTTTGATTAGTTGATCCAAAAATAATATCATCAACATAAATTTGTACTATAAGATGATCATCGCCTTCCTGTATCTTAAATAGTGTATTGTAACTATACCCTTATCAAATCAAAAAATAGTATCATCAAACATTCTTCCTTTGTAATATATTTAGCACTTCGTGTATAACATGAGTTAAGTGAGAGTCTGTAAGAGCTTCCTCCATTTAGTTTTGTTCGACATATGTCAGGATACGGTGAGTGTGCCTCTAGCCATTCTCCAAAGTTCGGCTGATGAGTTCAACATAAGAATCCTTACCGCTCTTATACGAGTTTATTCTTCCTATACACAAAGAATATTTCCTATGGCATTACCTTGAGTACATTTTCTGGTAGTTACACCTGCAGCACCCCACACCAGGCAATTATTACAGTGCCGTGAGTCCCCAAATGGGACCCATTAGGCGAACCACAATACAATAATCAACGTAATATAATTATAGTATTGAACCATATTATGCTACCAATACTCCAATGAGGAGTTTATACAATATTCTGGATAACATGTGCCAAGTAATCCAAGACCAACAAAAATACAAGTATATTCCATATGAAGATGGATATACCAAAACAAATACAGATACACCAAGAGTACAAATGCAGTGGAAATGAATAGTATAACTAGGAACAAGAATGCCCAGACCTCTGATTAATATTTATCAGACTCTTCACCTTCACCCAGATCTTCATGTTCTTTAGCCTTCCCTCAATCTAAAATATGATAAAACATATTTCGTCCAAAACCGCATGGTTAGTTATGCAAGATAATAAATCTCAAAATATTGAACACATGCGATTACACATGTTGTATGAACCATCAAAATTGTTATTTAAAATAGGAATATATGAAATTACACATGATCTGTACTGCCAACATGATTATTGTAACACCCCCAGATCCGAACGGGAATATTACAGCGCCGTGGGCCCCGAGATGGAACCCACAAGGCTGAAGAAAATTTTCACAAGCAATTACAAACGCCCAAGAGGCTAACGACAGTACTGTCTTTAAAAACATTCGAAGACTTTACAAAACCCATTTAACAAAACTGTCGTAAAATATCATTTGAAACCACAAGGCCAAACAACCGAAACTCAATAGTTTAGAAAATGATTTGCCAAAGTAACTCAAGTTACCAGAAACCAAAAGGCCATTTAAAAATACTCACGCGGCGGAAAAGGACAAACAATTAAAAATACTCTAGCAGCGGAATACAACAACTGATCAGAAAACTCGATACACGAATACATGCTCTAGCCAGTATCCTCTGGGAAGCTCATCTATTCACGACCGCTACAAGCTCGATATCCAAAGAACCTAAAAAGAAAACCCACGACGGGGTCAGCCATATTATCCAACAATGATAACAATCACATCACGTCGATAATTACAGACCAATGAAATCACTAAGTAAGAATACGACCAATGTAATCTTACCACCATAACTTTACGAAAATCCATGATTCGTATCCTTAACAACACACCAAGTTAATACGGAAATATCTGTACGGTATCTCAACAATACCCAAGGTTCTCAAAACATTATCGTAACTCACTGTTACGAATTATACCAACTCTGACCAATTCGATCCATCGGAATAAACATCATCAAATCTCAACTCAATAATCGGTTATCCATCAAAAGACAAATACCAAAGGAAGTACGAAACATACCTTAAGATATGAAATGCCACGACGAAATCATATCGGTCTAATCCGAGATCAGATCAATACATCATACGGACACGGTCCTAACACAAGACCTAAAAATGCATACTCATGTGACAACGTCATTATGCTCACATCAATAATGACATTGTATACTTATGGCAACCCACAATATACATATGCACAATAACAATCAACACATATGGTAATCCAACAATCCAACGCACACAGCTATAGGTCCCCATGATGATCCCGTCGGACCAACTCATGGTGGCATTACCTGTCCAACGATCCAGCGCACACAGCTATAGATATACCATGTTGATCCCACCGGGCCAACACATGGTGGATATATGACAACAATGCACTACTGCACAAAACAACAGTACACAATGTACGACAACAACAATGCACAAATGCATGACAACAACGATACAGGAATGTACCATAACTGAAGGGATAAATTCACCACTAGAAGGGGGTTGAATAGTAGTAATGCGGAATATCGAACTTTCTCGCGAATAAAAGAAAATAGTGCAGAAAGTAAAAGACTCAAAGATTTATAGAGGTTCGGCAACTTTCCTACATACACTCTCCGACTTCTTTTTCTATTGGCTCAAGAACAACCACACACTTGACTCGTCTTCGATCGGTCCGAGTACAACAACCGTTACAACCGCTTGTCTTCTATTGGTCCAAGCACAACCACTCTCAAAATAAAATTTGTTTATCTAGTATTCTATCGGAACTAGATAATCCTCACTTTACGAATATTGGAGTGTAATCCTAATAATGCCGGATCAAAGATCCTAATAACACCGGATTATTGACTCTAAATTCGTTTCTCTAAAGCTCTCGTATGAGTGATGCAACACTCACAACCAAATGAAAGAATACAAAGTATAATAAATATTACAAGGTGTTTCATTCTTTGTATCTTTCTTCTCACAACTTAGAGTGTAGTAATAGATAGAGATTTCAGCTCAAGAATGCTTTGATTGCTTGTATGCTTGAATGCTTGAAGTTGTGTAAGTGATACCCAAGTCCTATGAGTATTTATAGGTGTCAGTCCTTCTTGGAATTATGATATTTGTATTATTAGCGTGCGCTAATAATACCTCCATAGCGTGCGCAATCGATCTCTGACTTGGCCTATCTGAACGGTCACAAAACTGTTCCAACGGTAAAATTACATGTCTAGCGTGCGCTAGTCATACCTTCTTAGTGTGCGCTAACGATTGGTCAACAGGTCTGCATTCTTGACTTTAGATTATGTCGGTTTGTCTCCCCAACGACTCTTTCCAAACGGATATATTTATACTTAGCGTGCGCTAGCAATTGTACATAGCGTGTGCTAGTAATTGTTTAATATTAACTTTCCAGATTTCTCGGATCTCCTTTTGACTCCTACGCTCCAATGGTTAATTTGTCCAACGGTAGAAATTTGAATGATTTAGCGTGCGCCAATAATTGCTGAATAGCGTGCGCTATATACTTTCCTCAGTAACGTACGTTACCTTGTGTAGTGTACGTAAGGGCTTTTCTATTTTGATTCCAGTGGCTACTGGACTACTAAACTTGTTATCTGGTAGCGAGCGCAAGACTTGAATGGTAACGTGTGCTAAGACCTCATAGTAGCGTACGTAAATGAACGTCCGTAACGTGCGCAAATCCTTTTTCTTTTTCTGTCCAGACCTTACCGTCCTTTCTGACTGGGTGCGATAGCGTGCGTTACATAAAGATGATAGCGTGCGCTAAGACTAACAGCTTAGCGTGCACTGATATTGTGACCTTTGCGTGCGCTATCCATCAAGTGACTCCACTAGGCTACAGCTGTTTTGACTTGCCTGCATATAAACTTCGATAGCGTGCGCTACGATACATTACGTAGCGTGCGCTATGAACATAACTTTCCTTCAATGTAGCATCTCGATGAAATAAATTTTGTTAAATGTTTTGAAAACGATCATCATCAAAATACTTTGAGTCAACAATCTCCCCCTTTTTGATGATGTCAAAACATTTAATTTATACCCGCAAAAACATTTTTCAAAAAATTTCGAATCAAGGTAACTTGTTCGATATGTTAGTACGTTCCGATTTTTGGAGTATATAACGTTTTGGAGTATTTCTCCCCATTTTTGACATAAACAAAAAGGACCCCTTGTGTTGTTGCGTATAAAAATAATACCAACCAAATGCCATGAACCAAAACGAAAACACATAATCAACAAATGCCAAACTTCATGAAACCAAACGAAGAGAAATGCAAATTTCATTAAAAGCTAGTTCAAGCATTACACAGACATTCAAAGCATGAGACATTAAAACCATTTGAAAGAGAAGTTGCTACAACTAGTATCAAACTCCTAGAATCTAAGAAGCTTGGTCGTATGATGAGGATGGGAATGGGAATGACGGGTGAGTGAATCGGATGAAATCAGAAATTAGCCCACGAACTTCTCGGACTTCCGAACGTAGAGACCGAACATCCTCACGTATTTCCATTTGTGAGGTCTCGACGCTCCGCATCCGAGCAATGAGGTCATTCTCTTCTTCTTCGGTGACGGAGTCTTTCGTCGGTCGCTTGCCTTTGGAAGTGGGCTTCCTCATGAATTCCCCGGTTTGCATTTCCCGAAGGGTGTATGGTCCTCGTCGAGTGATTCTGTCTTCCGGTGTAGGCACACGTGTCCCTTTCTCCACTTGGTCGTCTTCGCGAAGATATGGGAAGAGAATCCAGCCTCGGTTGATCGTCCGGACATAATGCATGGTTTTTAGCGAGTAGTCCGAGATCTCATGGCCCAGAGACACGGGGACAGCTTTGTCCTTCGACAAATTCACGTGATAAAATCTGAATATCACCGTGAGGATGGAACCATACGGCATTCCATCCTCGCAGGATCGAGACGCATAATTCTTCGACCGAAAAAGGTCGCCCTTTACTTTCATCCAACTTGTGACGATAGCGGCAAAATCAACCTTATCATCATTAAGCACTCGGTATACAATGTGTTTGTCGACTCCGACTAACTTATGTTGAGTGTTTACCTTGGGCATTATACACTTTGTGATAGCAACTAAAAGGAGTCGGATGTTAATTCCAAAATCATTGTTCTCGATGAATTCATCGGTGATGTCTATGACGGCTTTTGAACTCATAAATTCCTTCACATCAATCTCCCTTACTCCAGTTTCCTCAACAATCGATCTTCCAGTACACGAAAAGCCATCGGATGGTAGACCAAAAAGTTGAGTTAAAATTTCCGAGGAAACTTTCACTATCGTTCCTCCAACCAGACTCCCTAAGACTAGGGATGATGAAGCTTCACTTTCAGCAACATGAAAGTTTGCGTAAAATTCGCGGACAAGCTCGGGAAATATGGGATCCTTACATTCAACAAATCGGGCAATTCCAATGGACGTGAAAAAATCAGTGATTACAACATTTACCCGTTCTAAGCTCGGAAAGTTGAAGAAGTAGCAGTCCGTAATATGTTCTTGAGGGAGAATTTCAGAAAACACCTTCGACGCCGTATATGACACGAAGCGGGTCGCATCATATTCTGGTTTACGAGGGCATTTTGTTTTTTTGTAAGTTTTCTCCATAGCTTTGCGGCCCTTGCTTGACATAAATTTGGAAGTAATTGGAAGATTTGAAGAAGAAATCGGAATTAGATGGATCGGATTTTTCGGCTAGGGTTCTTGATGAAAAGGGGATCCGTGAGTTTGCGTACGTTATGATATGATGAGAGTGTTTCTGAACTGAACAGAGTTTATATAGTGAACTGAGTTGTTTTAATTAGCTTCCGCTAGGAATGTAAGATTTGCGTACGTTAGGAGGATATGGGTAGCTCACTGGACTGTCCAGTAGCAGATTCGGAATATGAAGAGTTTTAGTTAGCGCACGCAAAAGATAAAAGGTTAGCGTATGCTATCAAAGACGAAAGTTAGCGCACGTTAAAAAATTGAAGCTAGCGCGCGCTAGCGAATGGAACGATTCAAGGATATTGATTTCTTGAGTAGAAAACTAATTTCAAAAATGGTCTATATGTCCCATACCAAGTTGCAAACGAATATTATTAAATGAATCCTCAGGAAGAGGTTTTGTAAAAATATCAGCAAGATGGTCCTTCGTCCTGACAAAAATTAAACAGATATCTTTCTTTTGCACATGATCGCGTAGAAAGTGATGTCTAATATCTATATGCTTAGTTCTACTATGCAGTACGGGATTTTTACTCAGATTAATAGCACTAGTATTATCACATAATATAGGGCTATTTTCAAAATAAATGCCGTGGTCGCGGAGTTGATTTTTAATCCATAGTACCTGAGCACAGGCGCTCCCTGCAGCAACGTATTCGGCCTCAGCTGTAGACAACGCTACACTGGTTTGCTTTTTACTTCCCCAAGATATTAAGCATGAACCGATGAAATGACATGTACCACTAGTACTCTTTTTATCAATTTTGCATCCACTGAAATCGGTGTCACTATATGCAATCAAATTAAAGTCCAAGCAAGAGGGGTACCATAGACCTAGTCCGATGGTCCCTTTCAAATAACGAAAAATGCGTTTACAAGCAATTAAATGTGATTCCTTGGGATTAGCTTGGAATCGAGCACATAAGCATGTAGCAAATATTATGTCTGGCCTAGAAGCAGTCAAATATAGCAAAGATCCGATCATACCTCGATATAATTTTTGATCTACGGATTTGCCATTTTCATCTTTTTCAAGCTTTAATGATGAAGACATTGGCGTTGAAATCGCCTTGCTACTTTCCATTTTGAATTTCTTTAAGAGATCATTTGAGTACTTTGTTTGATGGATAAAGATTCCATCTTCGCATTGCTTGATTTGAAGCCCGAGGAAGAATGTTAATTCTCCCATCATACTCATCTCGAACTCTCCTTTCATAAGATTAGAGAAATCTTGGCACAATGATTCGTTAGTAGCTCCAAATACAATGTCATCAACATAGATTTCACAAACAAGTATATCATTATTCAATATTTTCACAAACAAGGTATTATCGACTTTACCTCTTTTATAATCATTTGCAATTAAAAATTGACTTAAATGATCATACCATGCTCGTGGTGCTTGCTTCAACCCGTAGAGTGCCTTGTTGAGCTTGTAGATGTGATCCAGAAATTGATGATCTTCAAAACCGGGAGGTTGCTTGACATAGACTTCTTCTTGAATGTAGCCATTCAAGAATGCACTTTTCACATCCATTTGAAATAGTTTGATCTTTTTCTGAGCGGCAAATGCACATAACAAACGGATGGCTTTGAGTCGAGCCACGAGAGCAAAACTATCTTCGTAATCAAGGCCTTCCTCTTGATTATACCCTTGAGCGACCAAACGAGATTTATTTCGAATTGGGTAACCGTCTTCGTCACTCTTGATTTTCTGCACCCATTTAGTTCCGATAATTGTTTTATCTTTAGCAGCGGGAACTAAATTCCATACATTATTGTGCATGAATTGTACAAGCTCCTCTTACATTGCCATCACCCAACTTTCATCATCAAGAGCCTCACATATATTCTTGGGAACTATTTCGGATACGAAAGCACAATGAGCCATATAATCGATGGTTCTCCTTCGGGTTTGAACACCATCTTCAATGTTTCCAATCATAAGATCTTTTGGATGGTCCTTGATGTGCCTCCAATCTTTCGGTAGACTCTCGATTGTCTTCTTTTGAATTTCCGAAATTTTCTCCATTTCGTTTGAGGGATGAGAATCCGGAAAAATACCTGCATCATCAAAATATTCTACCTTTCTCGGGGGTGAGATCATATCGTTGAATTTAACATGAATGGATTCCTAAACTTTATTTGTTCTAATGTTATAAACACGATATGCTTTGCTATTTGTAGCATAACCAAGAAATATAACGGAATCAGATTTAGCATCAAATTTCCCCAAGTTATCCTTACCATTATTTAGGATAAACACATTGCAACCAAAAGGATGGAAATACGATATATTTGGCTTTTTGCCCTTCCATAATTCATACGGAGTTTTAAGGTTAGTTTTACGAACATGGACACGGTTAGTCACATAACATGCCATAAAAATTGCTTCGGCCCAAAAGTATTGTGGAAGAGAGTATTCATTAAGCATGGTCCTTGACATTTCTCCAAAGATCGATTTTTCCTTTCAACAACCTCATTTTGTTGAGGCGTCCTAGGATCCGAAAAATTGTGATTAATACCATATTTGTCACATAAAAGCTCAAACGGAGTGCAATCAATTCACCTCCGTGATCGGTGCGGATTGAAATTATAGAAAGATTGTTCTCATTTTGCACCAAATGACACCATTTGGAAAACTCGGAAAATGTGTCATCTTTATGAGCGATAAACCTAACCCAAGTGAAACGGGAATAATCATCAAGAATGACCAAAGTATAAAGCTTACCATTTATACTAACATATCTTGATGGTCTAATTAAATCCATATGCACAAGTTCAAGAATACGGCTAGTGGAAACCTCGAATTTTGGTTTAAAAGATTCTCGAGTGTGTTTCCATTTTATGCATGATTCACACAAATGCTTTCGATAAAATTTGAGTTTGGGTAAACCACGGACAAGATCGTGTCTTGATAAAATAGAAATGATGGGAAGAGATGTGTGCCCCAATTTACGATGCCATAAGTATGCATTATCATCCAAAGTAATAATACATTTTTCGTTGAATAAACTTTTATCATTAAGGTCGACAATATAAATGTTTCCACATCTCAAACCGATGAATGTAATTTTATTATTTCTAAATGCCGTGCAATGAGTTTGCTCGAAAAGTATTTTAAAACCTTCATCAGAAAGTTGAGAAACGCTAAGTAAGTTGTGATGCAAACCTTCAACAAATAATACTTTGTTGATAGAGGGAGAAGGTTCCAAACCGACTTTTCCGATGCCCTTGATTTTTCCCTTTTGATTGTCCCCAAAGGTCACATATCCTTGTTCTTGGTATTCGAGGTCTTCAAATAAGTCCTCGGAGCCGCACATTTGCCTTGAGCATCCACTATCAATGTACCACTTGCTTTTCCTTGGTGCTGGTACCTACAAAAATAGTGTTTCTTGGTTGTTTCGGTACCCAAGTCCTTTTCGGTCCTCTAAAGTTAACGATACTTATAACAATAGGAACAATTGTCCCTTTTGGAACTCATATTTGCTTAACTTTGAACGAACGTTATCATGAACTCATTGTTTGAAAGGAGTTTTTGAATTTTCGGCTTCGGTTTTCTTTATTTTGTCAAGGTTGATAAGGGATTGTTCCCTTTTAAACGGGTCGAAACCAAGGCCGTGTTTTAACAATGAAGATTTTTGAATAGATAAGAGCTTTTCGAATTTCTCTTTTCCGAGAGTAAATTTGTTCAAAATATATTTTAGCTCCTTTTGAGTTTTCGTCAACTCGATTTTCAAAATGTTTTCCTTTTCAAGGCATAAGGTATGGTCGAGCTCAATAATTTTTCCCTTGTTTTGAAGAGAGGATTTTTTGAGTTCTAAAGATTTTATTTTCCTCTTTAAGGAAATATTTAGTTTAACCATCTCGTCGTATTCTATGTTTAGAGATTCAAACGCATTTAATAGCTCATCGTTATGATGGTCTTCTTGTGAATCGCAAAAATCGAAATTATCATATTCATCATCATTGAGTTTAGAACTTATCCCGATATTGATTTTGGAGTCGAGTGCCATAAATGCAAGATTGACATCAAGAGATCGTTCAATCTCCTCCTCGTCGTCACTCCAAGACGCGATTAGAACCTCCTTCTTTTTGAATCTTTCGATTTGAGGGTTTGAAGAGGATCCTCGACAATCTTTGGCATAGTGACCGGATTGACCGCATTTCCGACAATTATTGTCGAACTTCTTTATAGGAACATAGCTATTTTTCTTTTGTTCCGCCTTACCATCCCGACCAAGGAAATTTCGCCTTCTTTGGATTAGATTTTTATATCTTCTAAAGTTCTTGGCGTAGAGAGCAAGTTCCTCGTCATCTTCATCTTCGGGAACATCTTCCTCAACATCGCTATCAACATTGAATGCGACTACCTTTTCACGAGGCTTTGGTTTGGTAACTCTAGACTTGAGAACTGTAATACCCGTACTTTTATTGACTGTTTGACTCTGTCATCCTCCTTATTTTTGTCGCTCTGTAAATGCTTGGAGATGTGGTTGATATTGTTATTGAGTTTCGTATCTCGTTTGGTTCTTGATCATGTCGTTTAGACCTTGCGGGAATGTTCTGTGCTAGAGAATTAGCGTACGCTAGGCCTAGGCTAACGCACGCTAATTCTGCTTGATTAGCGCACGCTAGCTCTGAGCCGTAGCGCACGCTAAGAGTATCAGTCAGGTCAGAACCAGTATTCGGACTGCTCTCTGGACTGGCGGATTAACGCACGCTAGGAGTTTGTTAGCGCACGCTATCCATGTAAAGTAGCGCACGCTAACATCCGTCCGTAGCGCACGCTACCGGGCTGGTCAGCAGAGGCAGTGAAGTTGCCAGGTTTTCTGGACTATCAGATAGCGTACGCTAGGCTTCGGCTAGCGCACGCAAAAGCTATAGCATAACGCATGCTAAACATTGGCGGTAGCGCACGTCAGAGTCAGTAAGTTCTGGACTCCAGTACTGGATGCCATATTTTGGGCTAGCGCACGCTAGGGACAGATGATTAGCGCACGCTACCGGGACCGACAGAAGCCACTGGACTATCCGGTGACTTCGCTAGCGCACGCTAATGAAGGAGGCGTAGCGTGCGCTAGACTGGACAGATATAAATATGACAGTTGACTTTATTTTCGTCATTTCTCACCTTCTTCACTCCTTTTCGACGGGAATCACTCGGGAGAGGCGATCTTAAGCGATTGGAAGCGATTTTCCTTCTAACAACAATATATTGGGTTGGAGAACAAGGATTTCTCAACATCTAGTTCCTCCTAACGTCCGAATCAAGGTAAAAATCCTTGGAACCCTACCTTTTGGGAATTTTGGGGTTTTTCGTAGATTCGTCCGATTTAACCGCTTTGAAGCTTGTGAACTTTGAGATTATGATGTATCTATACCGTATGCATGCTTTTCCTACGATCTTACGGTTTGAATTGTGCCGTTTTCGGACTTGTGAGATTTTGGACGATTTTCCAACCTCTAGTTGATTATCCGTAAATCTTTAAGAATCGTAGACGCGTTTCGGGGGTTTCTTCGTGTAATTTGAATATGGATAATTGATTATCATATTCCTTTCGAATCGTTTAGGTGCCGGAAGCGCGTTCTTGGAGCTACCGAACTCATACCTTTTTCCATTTGAATTGTCGATGTCTCAAAGGCAAGTATACATCTATGATTGTACGTTCTCGACTTTGAAAGTAAGAAATATTGATGGCATATCATGAACGAACCGTTTTTACGGCATTCATAGATATATTGTTGGCATGTAATGAACGAACCGTTTTGACGGCATTTCTACATGTATCGGCGTATGAGGTGAACGAACCGTTTTTACGGCATTCACATACGTAACGGCGTATGAGGTGAACGAACCGTTTCTACGGCATTCACATACGTCTTATGAGATTTTAGTTATTCCGGTATACTAGTCTTAAATTGATGAATTGACGGATTACATTTACTTTATTGTCGAGGAGTATTGTGTTTCATATTGATATACTTGCACTAGCTATTTGACGGCTAACCCCTTTATGGGGGAAATACGTTTTATGTATTTCAGGTTCCAGGAGGGCGGACAGGCAGGTATCGGGTCGGCACGAAGATGGTGGGCAAGTGTGATATTGTGTCTCTCTTCCAGTTATGTTTGGAGTTTCCTGCTCAAAGGTTGTTGTACTGGATTGACTTTTGAATATTCGAGTATCGTTTTTCCTTTCCTTGATGTTCCGGTCTGTGTTTGCCGAAGTATTGATTTGAGTTGTGATGTAGTGAATACATTGGTTATGTTTTGAATACCTTTGTACTGTTCTTAATTCCATTGTATGTAGACCTCCTCGGTCAAAGTTTATAGTTCTGTGTATGTTTAGCCTTGTGGGTCCCACGGCGGGGCTTACGGCGCTGTAATATTCCCTGAATAACTTGGGGGTGTTACAGAATATGGTATCAGAGCTTAGGTCTATGGATACCTAGGTTGTCGGTCTTTTGGGTCGATCGAGTCGTTAATTCTCCGCAGTATCACTACTCTGCCATCATCAGTGCGACCGGTACTTGTAAGACCTCTCACTCTTCTGGTGTTTCCTTATTCGTTTTGCTTCCTTTTATCGGTATTCTTGAGAATCGGACACTTAATGACGCGCGATTAAATTGTGCTTACGTGACTTGTGTGTTCTTCAGTATGTCAGCTGGTCGTGGTCGTGGCCGTGGTCGTGGCCGTGGACGAGGAAGAGGTCGTGGCGCGGCCGTTTCCATCAGTTCAGTTGTGGGGTCGACCAATCCCAATTTGTCGAACTCGGTGCATCCCGATACCGAGAGTCAGCACGACCAGTCAGGCGGTCAAGGGAACAACGCGGACGTTGGAGTGGCGAATGCACTTCAACAATTGGCTACTCAAATGACTATTTTGGCCCAAACTGTTCAGATGAATAACCCGAACCCAAACACGGATGCCTTGCTTCAGAATGTAATCCGTATGCACCCTCCACAGTTTGGCGGTGCCACTGCTAGTGGGAAGACCGCTAGCGGAATTAGAGAAGATTTTCGAGGCGGTTGATTGCCCGAGGTGAGGAAAGTACCAATTGCTCAGTATTTCCTCACTAAGGAGGCCGCTACTTGGTGGAAGGTCATCAAGCCACAGGATCGTATTGCCTCGTGGGATGAGTTTAAGGAGCTCTTGGAGGCCGAGTTTTGTCCTTGGCCGGTACGAGAGAGTCGAATCCGAGCCTTCTTCGAGGCTAAACCACAAGATATTCCCGTTTCGCAGGCGATCGTGGAGTATAACCAACAATTGATCCATGTGAAGGATCAAGTGCGTAACGAGCGTGATAAGATCCGTTATTTTGATATGCGGATGAATTTGGATTTACGGCGGTACATGGCCGGATTTGCTTGTACCACACTAAAAGAGTATCAAGACAGAGCTTTGGCCCATGATATGTTGAGCCCCGACAATGATACCGTTGAAGAATCAAAGAAGCGAGAAAGTCGGGGAAATTTTTCTCGCTCTAAGGGTGGCAACTTTGAAGTCACAGACGACTAACTGCTTTGCGGACAATCGTCACGTTCTAATAAAGGGAAGAGGGGTTACCGTCCCACTCCGGGTACCTCAAATCGCACGGTGACTTGCTATAATTGTGGTCGTCCTGTGCCACTTTAGTTCGGAGTGCTACTTCCCACTATTGAAGTGTCACACGTGTGGTCAGATGGGGCATAGAGCGGTTTATTGTTCCGAGCCGAACCAGACTTTGGACACTCGGGCTTCTGCCCCAACACCTCTTGATCAAGGTATTAATCAACGTCAATCTTTTGGTCAACCTCAGCAGAATTTTGGCAGGGGCCGGGGACGGGGTCAGCATGCTGGAGGGGGAAACTCTAGCATTGGTTCGGTGCAACCACGAGTTTATGAGATGCGTCGAGCGCATTTAACCCGACGCGCGGTGGCTTGTGTACCATTCATATCCTATCTCATCCAAATTGTACTTTTTGATTCGGGTGCTACACATTCTTTTATTTCTTTGGAGTGTGTACGCCGTTTGAATATAACTTGTCTGACTACTTGTGATCCCTTCATCGTGAGACTGCCTAGCGGGGATAAAATTGTGGGGAACCGGGAGATTAGAGATTTTCCGGTGATTATATCCGGTAGGGATTGGTTATCGAATTTAATTGTAGTTGATATGGAAGGCGAGGACGTGATCCTCGGCGAGGATTGGCTTGATAGTCATCAAGCGATTATGAACTAACGTACTAAGGTTATCACCATGATGACTAAAGACGGATCTGAGTACTTATTTTTGGGGCATAAGTCGGGACTATCCAAGTTACTTATCAGTGCCATGAAGGCCGTAAAACTTTTGAATAAAGGTTGTGCGGGCTATTGGTGTTATGCCTTGAAAACGGAAGGAAATGAAATCGATTTCTCTTCGATTCCGGTTGTTAGCGAGTACCCCGATGTTTTTCCGAATGACCTCCCGGGATTGCCGCCAGATCGAGAGATAGAATTTACCGTGGACTTGGAGCCAGATGCGGCTCCGATTTCTAAAGCACCTTACCGAATGGCACCTTCCGAGATGCAAGAATTGAAGAATCAATTGGGAGAACTTCTGGAAAAAGGGTACATCAGACCGAGCGCCTCGCCTTGGGGTGCGCCTGTTCTTTTTGTGAGGAAGAAGGATGGTTCACTACGTTTGTGCATTGACTACCATGAGCTGAACAAAGTAACCATCAAGAACAAGTATCCTTTGCCACGTATAGACGATTTATTTGATCAATTGCAAGGGGCTGCAGTTTTCTCGAAAATTGATTTAAGATCCGGGTATTACCAACTCAGGGTGAGGGAGTCAGACGTTCTGAAGACGGCATTTCGGACGAGATATGGGCATTATGAATTTGTAGTTATGCCTTTCGGGTTGACTAATGCACCGGCAGTTTTCATGCAATTAATGAATAAGATATTCATCGAGTACCTCGACAGATGTGTAGTCGTCTTTATTGACGACATCTTGATCTACTCTCGAGATAAGGAGGAACATGCCCGACACCTGCGTTTGATATTAGACATTTTGAGAACCGAGCACCTCTATGCAAAATTCTCGAAATGTGAATTTTGGTTGGAAGAAATTATGTTTCTCGGCCATGTGATTTCGGCCGAAGGGGTTCGTGTAGACCAAGAAGATCGAGGCAAGTAAATTGGGCACCGCCTAAGAATGTTAAGGAGGTTCGTAGCTTTTTGGGCCTTGCTGGATATTACCGTCGGTTTGTCGAGGGGTTCTCGAAACTCGCTCGGCCGCTTACAAAATTGCTCCAGAAGACCGAAAAGTTTATCTGGACGGATGAGAGACAACAGAGCTTCGATGAACTGAAGAGACGACTGACTTCAGCACCGATTTTAACTTTACCGCATGGTAGCGAGGGCTTTGCAGTTTATAGTGACGCTTCGGGTCAAGGCCTGGGCTGTGTACTTATGCAGCATGATAAGACGATAGCTTTTGCGTCTCGACAATTAAAGCCTTATGAGATGAATTATCCTACTCACGACTTAGAGTTGGCCGCAATTGTCTTCGCACTCAAGATTTGGCGGCATTATTTGTATGGTTCACCGTGCCGGATTTATACCGATCACAAGAGCTTGAAATATATTTTCAGTCAGAAGGAACTGAATATGAGATAGAGGCGTTGGTTAGAGTTGATAAAGGATTATGATTTGGAAATTCTTTACCACCCCGGAAAAGCTAATGTCGTTGCGGATGCTTTGATCCGCAAATCGGCATCTCTTCAAATGCTCGAGGTTCTTACACCTCAGACAAAAATCCGTCAGGACTTAATTGAGCAAGGGATAGAAGTTTGGCTTCAACGAGTACAGGGGCAACTGTGTACCCTCGAAATTACTTCGTCTTTAGTTGATGACATCAAAGGGAAGCAGTGGAGTGACCCGATGATTTCTCAACTGGCGTAGAGAGCAAGTTCCTCGTCATCTTCATCTTCGGGAACATCTTCCTCAACATCGCTATCAACATTGAATGCGACTACCTTTTCACGAGGCTTTGGTTTGGTAACTCTAGACTTGAGAACTGTAATACCCGTACTTTTATTGACTGTTTGACTCTGTCATCCTCCTTATTTTTGTCGCTCTGTAAATGCTTGGAGATGTGGTTGATATTGTTATTGAGTTTCGTATCTCGTTTGGTTCTTGATCATGTCGTTTAGACCTTGCGGGAATGTTCAGGTTAGAGAATTAGCGTACGCTAGGCCTAGGCTAACGCACGCTAATGCAGCTTGATTAGCGCACGCTAGCTCGAGCCGTAGCGCACGCTAAGAGTATCACAGTCGTAACCGATTCGGATCGCTTCTGGATCGGCGGATTAACGCACGCTAGGAGTTTGTTAGCGCACGCTATCCATGTAAAGTAGCGCACGCTAACATCCGTCCGTAGCGCACGCCACCGGCCGGTCGCCAGAGGCAAGTGAAGTTGCCGTTTTGACTATCGATAGCGTACGCTAGGCTTCGGCTAGCGCACGCTAAAGCTATAGCATAACGCACGCTAAACATTGGCGGTAGCGCACGTTAAGTATTGAGCAGGCGTAGTCGGTAAGTTCGACTCCGATCGATGCCATATTTCGGGCTAGCGACGCTAGGGATGATGATTAGCGCATGCTACCGGGACCGATGAAGCCACCGGACTATCCGTGACTTCGCTTAGCGCACGCTAATGAAGGAGGCGTAGCGTGCGCTAGACTGGACAGATATAAATATGACAGTTGACTTTATTTTCGTCATTTCTCACCTTCTTCACTCCTTTTCGACGGGAATCACTCGGGAGAGGCGATCTTAAGCGATTGGAAGCGATTTTCCTTCTAACAACAATATATTGGGTTGGAGAACAAGGATTTCTCAACATCTAGTTCCTCCTAACGTCCGAATCAAGGTAAAAATCCTTGGAACCCTACCTTTTGGGAATTTTGAGGTTTTTCGTAGATTCGTCCGATTTAACCGCTTTGAAGCTTGGGAACTTTGAGATTATGATGTATCTATACCGTATGCATGCTTTTCCTACGATCTTACGGTTTGAATTGTGCCGTTTTCGGACTTGTGAGATTTTAGACGATTTTCCAACCTCTAGTTGATTATCCGTAAATCTTTAAGAATCGTAGACGGGTTTCGGGGGTTTCTTCGTGTAATTTGAATATGGGTAATTGATTATCATATTCCTTTCGAATCGTTTAGGTGCCGGAAGCGCGTTCTTGGAGCTACCGAACTCATACCTTTTTCCATTCGAATTGTCGATGTCTCAAAGGCAAGTATACATCTATGATTGTACATTCTCGACTTTGAAAGTAAGAAATATTGATGGCATATCATGAACGAACCGTTTTTACGGCATTCATAGATATATTGTTGGCATGTAATGAACGAACCGTTTTGACGGCATTCCTACATGTATCGGCGTATGAGGTGAACGAACCGTTTTTACGGCATTCACATACGTAACGGCGTATGAGGTGAACGAACCGTTTCTACGGCATTCACATACGTCTTATGAGATTTTAGTTATTCCGGAATACTAGTCTTAAATTGATGAATTGACGGATTACATTTACTTTATTGTCGAGGAGTATTGTGTTTCATATTGATATACTTGCACTAGCTATTCGACGGCTAACCCCTTTATGGGGGAAATACGTTTTATGTATTTCAGGTTCCAGGAGGGCGGACAGGCAGGTATCGGGTCGGCACGAAGATGGTGGGCAAGTGTGATACTGTGTCTTTCTTCCAGTTATGTTTGGAGTTTCCCGTTCAGTGTTGTTGTACTGGATTGACTTTTGAATATTCGAGTATCGTTTTTCCTTTCCTTGATGTTCCGGTCTGTGTTTGCCGAAGTATTGATTTGAGTTGTGATGTAGTGAATACATTGGTTATGTTTTGAATACCTTTGTACTGTTCTTAATTCCATTGTATGTAGACCTCCTCGGTCAAAGTTTATAGTTCTGTGTATGTTTAGCCTTGTGGGTCCCACGGCGGGGCTTACGGTGCTGTAATATTCCCTGAATAACTTGGGGGTGTTACAAGAACGATCTCATAATTGATGAGTGACCCGATGAGGGCACTAAACTCGAGCTTGTTGAGATCTTTGGACTCCATGATCGCGGTAACCGTGGCATCCCATTCACGTGGCAACGAGCGAAGAATTTTCTTAGCTTTGTCGCTACTGGATATAGGCTTTCCGAATGATGCAAGTCCATTTGTTATAGCCGAGAACCGATCCAACATATTGGTGATCGTTTCCTCGTCCTTCATGGAGAAGAGTTCGTAGTCATGAAGAAGCATATTGATTTTAGTCTCCTTAACTTGGGTGGTTCCTTCATGAGTTACTTCGAGGATTTCCCAAATTTGCATTGCGCTTTCTTAAGAAGATATCCTATTGAGTTCTTCGAGATTAAGGGCGCAATAGAGAAGTTGAGTAGCACAGGAATTGATGTGAGTGTTCCTCCAGTCCTCGTCGTTGAATTCATCAAACTTTTTCAACGATCCACCTTCTTTCTTGGCGAGTTTCGGACCAAGTGCAATGACTTTCCAAATTTCAATATCACAGGCTTGAACGAATATAGCCATTTTCTTTTTCCATGTCATGAAATTGGAACCGTCGAAAAAGAGAGGACGGTTGAGAGCATTTCCTTCAATTTGGCCAAGAAGTGCCATTTGCGGACCTTTTCCCCTTAGGTGGTTAAACCTTTAAAAAGAGACCCGCTCTGATACCAACTGAAGAGATAAATTCATCACTAGAAGGGGGGTTGAATAGTGGTAATGCGGAATATCGAACTTTCTCGCGAATAAAAGAAAATAGTGTGGAAAGTAAAAGACTCAAAGACTTATAGAGGTTCGGCAACTTACCTACGTCCTCTCTCCGACTTCTTTTTCTATTGGCTCAAGAACAACCACACACTTGACTCATCTTCGATCGGTCCGAGTACAACAACCATTACAACTGCTTGTCTTCTATTGGTCCAAGCACAACCACTCTCAAAATAAACTTTGTTTATCTAGTGTTCTATCGGAACTAGATAATCCTCACTTTACCAATATTGGAATGTAATCCTAATAATGCCGGATCAAAGATCCTAATAACACCGGATTAGTGACTCTAAATTCGTTTCTCTAAAGCTCTCGTATGAGTGATGCAATGTAAAACCCTCTAAATTTGACAACTTATCACATGTACAATGTATCAAATCATGATGTAATTTAATAATAGTTATTTTATGTCATGATATAACCTACATCTATTTTATTTTATTTCACTCTTTAACTTTGTAATTTACTTAATAAACCAAATAATAAAAATTAAAATAGTATGTTGATTCACCTATTGGGCTAATTGCCAACACCTAGCTACATGAGGACTCACTAATGGACTCAACCCAACTTATTAAAAATCATAAGACTTGAAGTTACACTTCAAAGCCCAACCCAACAAATTAAATCCTTTACCCTTTTAATTATACTCTTAATTTAACAAAAAAAAAATATGTATATATACATACATTGGGCGGCCAAAATGGATTTGAAAGGTGTAGCTCTAGATTCTTCACTCATCATATGCAAGACTTGCATGAAACATCTTGACACATGTAACAAGTCTTCTATACATTTCACTTCCCAACCCTCCTTATCCCAACTTTAAATACTTACACCTTAACCTAACCCTCATTTTTCACCTCCTACACAACCAAAAAATCTGCAATTTGAGAGTGTAAGAGATAGAGGGCCGAACCAAGAGGAAGAAGAAGGAGGAGGAAGAATATTTTCAACAAGAAATAGGTAATCTCATCCCTTATAACTATTTCCATAAATCCTTATGAAATCCTCCATAATCTAACTTCAATCTCAATACATGCAAACATAATTCTCACTTTGGTGGTGCATGTGGATCGGCCAAACCATGTAGTAGTAGAGGAGAAGTCGTTTTCCAACTTTCAAGACTTAGAACCGACGAAATCCGACAAGATCAAGGTGGGTGAAAACTCTTTCAAACTTTAAAGTAGAAATGTATTCTTTTTCTTGTGATGCATGTGTTAAATCTGAAGTATTTCAATATTCTTTTGATATGATCTATGTTAAAAGATTCATGTTATAATTTCATGTTATGATTTTATGTATAACTATGTGAAATTCGTTTTTCCTTAAACATAATCATCAAATATTATGAAAAATATGAAAGTATGTACTAATCTGAAATTCTTGTATAAATTAATGTTTTAAAGATGAATGTTATAGTTATAACAACATGTAATATAATTTATTGAATTTAAACGACAACCGATTTGGTAGTCGGGTGCCGATTTTGTGATAACTTTAAAGTTATATGTTTTCTTCTGTGTTGTTGAAACCTTACCAAAATCTGAAATCTTATGTTATATGATTATATTATGATATATGGATAATTTATTTGCGGCCAAAACAGGACTTGAAATGAGTAAACGGAACTTTTGGGCATAAATTGTAATTTCTCAAAGTTTGAGGACTAAACTGAAAATTTCGAAAATAAAACATTCTGGACTTTGGACAGTGCATATTATACCATGTATTGGCTGTCCATAAAGTTTCAAGCAATTCGAAGCTCGATATCTAAACTTAATAGTCCAAATCGCAAATTTTAAATAATTTCGGGGTCAAAATGCAAGAATTCCAAACTTCTGGACCAGGTTCGAAATTTTATGGAATTTTCATAAATCTGTAATTCCAGGTTCATCACGAGTCATCTCGTAAAATTTCGTTAAATTCCGAGCTAAATTCATAGCTCTATATGCCTCGGAACGATTACCTTGAGTTTTGGGGCAATATCGTAATTTCTGGAAAATTCAGTCCCGAAACTGGAAATTTCCGAATTTTCATTAAATATGGAGTCGAGGAATTATTTTTGGCTTCCTCATGAAATTTCATAACCATCCGATTTCGTTTCATACTCCAACGCTTAGGTTTGAACCTAAGGGTAAAAATGTCCTTTCAAACTATTTACGAAACTCTCGTTTCGTTTCGTCGAACCTACCCAGTTAATATATCTGATCTGAACTCATCAGACCGTTAATAAATTATTGAGAATATTTTCGAGTTTATATACAAGTCCTATTCCGCATTACCGGGCCACAAATAAAATTAACCATATTCCATACTTAATTAAAGACGCTATTAACCTCAGTGACCGAACGTTTACGTGATACTTGGGAAACGCATCAAATCGATAAATTTGACTGTCCGGGAACTAAGTGCTATACAAACAAAGTACCACTGACGGGTCCACCTCTAACTCTATCGGAACAAAGTGCCACGTCGACGGACGGGGGCCACCTCTTGAGTCCATATGAAACAGAGTGCCGACCTACAATCTGGGGGCCACCTCTTGAGCTGTAGGAGCCACCTCTAGAGTCCCAAATCATGTATTAGACCGAGTCTTGGATTGAGCAGCGCGGCTGCAGTTCATGAACAAGGCTACCGTTGTTTCCTACTCCCATAACCGTGGAACGGAGTATTCCGAGGGACTTGGGTCGTAGACTTGGGGTATAATCGCGATTATGCTGTGATCCGGGTATTGACCCACAGCTAAGGACATACCGAGACCAGATAAGAGATAAGGAAGTACACGCTAAGTGTGAGAGCGAAGGCTCATCATCTTGGGGCGACGGTCCAAATCTTGGGACGACGGTCCAAATCTTGGGGCGACGGCCTATCTTGCTAGGAGTAATAATGAGAGTCTAGAATCCAAAGTCCACATCGGCAGGATTCGAAACTGAATTGACTGATCGACTGATTGACTGACTGCTTGACTTGATATCCGTCCATGGGGACTGGATTATAATATTACAACTATACAATGATTATTGTTTATAAAATTTCCACATAATTGTAATTGTTCTTTTTTTTTATAATTGATAAAATCATGCATCACTTAAAAATTTTCAAAGAAAAGAGCCACACCAGCACACGATCATCCACTCACTGAGACCTTTTGTCTAATCCCCCACCATTTTTCCTTTTAAACCAGAGAATGAGCAAACAGCAGAAGATGAAGAAGACTTCGAGGAAGAGGCCGAATAGAAGATTGTCTTCAAGATTTAGGACTTCTATTCTTAGAATTTCTGTTGTTATCCCAACTTATAATATTTAACTATGCTTTGTACTTAACTCGTTTGGTATTTTTCCGCTGCAAACTTATGAACAGTGTAATTTTGATTATCATCTTTGTCACAGCGAATCTTAGTACATCGGGCTAAAATGGTTGTTTTAAAATGTTATCCAATCTTTATTTTGCTTCCACTATTTATTATCGCATTTTAATTGATTGATCGACCGATGCGTCGCGCCTTCATCCTTCCCGATGTTGGGGGCGTGACAGGAGTGGTATCGGAGCCCGCTTTGTGGGAAGGACACTTACAATGGGATAACCAGGATAGGATTCTTCGGACTTAGACGTGAATTCCACCTAGGACAAAGTGAACCATAGGATTGAGGCCTAATGTAGACTTCTCGAGTTAATTCTCATTAAAAATCTCTTTCGACCTATTGCTATTCACTTGGAATATGCATAGTTAAATTCAAAATTTCTAAGTCATTGGCCAAAGTACTTTATTAAGTACCTATGGCATTTCCCGACTGAATTAACTCTTCTATTGAACTCTTGAAACGGATATAGTTTACTTCACTTATCCATTTCTCAAAGTCATGTCACTATTCATTCAAAATTGATGAAGTTCCTTTAAACTCTACTAAACTTCATTGTCTTCTTGAAATAGAGTATTATTATTCTTGGTCACTAGTATCGTATAACCATATTTGTTGGATCATTAAGTTCACTGCCTTAATGATTATTCATACTCAATTATGCACTTAAATCTACATGACAACACATAATACTAATAATTCCACATAAGACCAAAAATCGTCACACATTCCCCTAACTTATAATAGATGGCTGACCGAAGATGCGGGCGTCCACATGTGAACCGTGATGAACTCTTAAAACCATTAGCATTTCATAGGTTACTAATTCCTCAAAAACATCTTCATAAAATCACGCCCTCGCATGAATCGCGAAGAGCAGCATCAACGCGATGATCGCTCACGCTCTCCTCTATGGGGAAGAATTAGGAATGATGCCATGGCCCAAGCCCTCACTCAACTGACGAACTTCTTACAACAACAGACTGCTAACAACGGGAACCACAATGAAACTCATGATCGTACCCTGGAAAGATTCTTACGTTTCAATCCGCCGACCTTTGACGGGGAACCTGACGATATCAAAGCTGAACTCTGGCTGGAGAGAATTGAGGGAATTTTCAACGCCCTTCAGTATACTGATGAATAACGGATATCGCTGGCTGCATTCCGACTCGAGTCCGCAGCTCATGACTGGTGGAGGAATGTCAAGAGCGTTGGACGAGAGAAAACCGTGTCAGAACATGGGCTAACTTCCTGACCAACTTCCAAACTCAGTACGTGTCAGCAGTGTAATATCCGCAATTTTGAATTTCGGTAATTTTCTTTTTTTCGGCGGAAGTTCATTTTGATGACTCGCTCCTGACCGTTTCGTCATTTCCGAGAATGATTAATTCTGCACTTTTTGTCAACCGAGTTCGTTTCGGTGTCGTTTTGTTGAGTTCCGTGCTTTTTAACGACTTTTCTAAGTATGAGTTCGACTTTGTAAAGTCACCATTAATTTTTGGTAACCCCAAAAATTCTGAATCTTTGCAATATTATAGAGCATCGAGTTAGCTTTCCAATGGTTCAAACGGTGAGTCAATCGGAGTCCGGACGAGAGAGTTATGGTCGTTTTAGCTCACCCGCTCGTTATTGGCCGATCACTGCCGGCCGAACTCGGCCGTGTCGTCCGACACGGCCCGTGCCGTACTCGTCCAGAAAATGCCGAAGTTTCTGTCTCAGGGCCCGACCGTGTCGTCCGGCACGGCCCGTGCCGAACTCTTCCGGATAAGCCTGAGACGACTGCCGACACGCCCGACCGTGTTCCAGGACACGGTCGAGTCGTGCCGAGTCGCTATCGGACGGGTCACTGTCGGAAGGCCCCTCCGCGCCGCGACCGTGTCTAGCAGGACACGGTCGAGTCCCTGCCGGTCAACTGCGCGCCACGACTGTGTGAGGCGGACGCGGTCGAGTCTGTCAGCCTATTTAAGGCCCAGCAGTCGTTTTTCTGGCCATTTTTCTCCTTCTTACACTTCTCTGCCGCGTCTGTGGGTGTGTGAATCTTCTAGAGATGTTGTTGGACAATGAATCCATGAAGTTTGGAGGTTCATATCGTCAATCATCCGTCCAATAACATCCTTTGATCGAGCGAATCAGGTCAGATTTTCTAGAAATCTAATTTTGGGGATTTTGGGTATTTTGTTCGATTTCGTCCGTTTAATCCGATTTAACTTAGGATTTTGATGGATTGATGATTATTTAGATGTATTATATCATTTCCCTTGTTATTCCATGGTTGGATCGTATCGATTCGTTGTTTGAGTCGAGTTCTTGACCGACGCCTTGAAGGTGTCCAGAAATGTCTTAGAGGGGTTTTCAGGCGTTCTACGATTAATCTTCCTCGTATTGTAGATGATTTATTGATTTTAAGATGTTATGGTCGTGTTTCTTGCGAAGAAACCGTGTTGAACCCTTTCGCTCGCCGCCGTCTTCCGCTTCGATAGCATTAGGCGTTTCGAAGCTTTCCTGTTGAGCCGTGTTCGTCGGAATACTTGCGTACCGATTTTGAGGCAAGTATCTTGCCCATACATTTCATGTTTCGTTGATATAATTCTTGATAAATGATTTTATGCGAAATCCAATATTTAATGAACGTAAAAAGGGATTGGTATGTTCTCGATAAATGTTGTCTTTCAACGATAATTCGTATACTTCGTGAATATGTATTCTCGGAATATGTGTGTTGGTTTTGTATGTTGAAAGATAATATGATCAATTCGAGTGAGTTTGATAGACCGTAATCCTTTGTCGGGGATTACGTATTGTTATTATGTACTTGTTCGGTAAGAACGTAATGTGTGTGATATTAGTTGTTACTCCTTGAAAGGAGTTTGTGATGCTTAATGTTGTTTGGATTGATAAGTGATTATTGTTGTGTGCTTGATGTATGTGATGTGCCTCCGGGTAGGATTGTTGAATCTCAGGGATCCATACTTGCTAGTATGGGTCGGGCGACACCGTAAGGTTATCCATTACGGGTATGTCCTGCGGGGACTCCGCGGTTCGGGCTTGCTAGGCCCGATGCCGGGATAACTTGTAGGGTTATCATCGGGTATGTCTTGCGGGGACTCCGAGGTTCGTGGCTTGTTAGCGCGATGCCGGGATAACTTATGGTTGTGGTTTGGTTGTGATATTCGTGTCGTGGAGACATGTGATTTGATATGTTTTTCCTATTGGGTTATTCACTCGGGTTTGTTCTTCGGGAGCATCTGAGGTTCGTGGCTTATTAGCACGGGACACGAATAATCCTTAGGAACATGTGATTTGTGATTTGGGTCACGGACCCCGTGTTTTGTGAAATGGGTTATGGACCCTGCGTATTGTTACCGGAACTTGAATTTTGGAGAATGACTTTTGGTCGTGTCCCTAAATGTTTTTGAAAGGTTTGAGAATTCTTAAAATCCCAAGTGTTTTCAAAACTCCCGAGATCGTAAAATGTTTTCACAAGATGTATATCGGGTTTACCCCTATCTTTCGATTTAACCGTTTTGATTAAGTGATTTACCTCGGGAAGTATGTTTATGATTAACATGTTCCGTGGAGTATGATATGTATGGCTCGTTTTCGTATTTTATACTTGCACTAGCAAAACAGTGGAGTTTTGCTAACCCCGAGTATTCGGGGTGGATGTCTCAGATTGCATTCGTTTTGGAGCAGAGCACGTGGTCGGCATGAAGGATGATGAAAGATGAACGATACTAATCACACGAGGACCCGTTGATGTCGTATTGGTATAGTTGTACTTTATTTTCCATTGCTATATCTTTCCGTTAGACGGGTGTGGTTGTATTTTTGACCCTGCGTGGGCATGAGTTGTATTCGAGTTGTATGTATTTATTGAAAGACCAAATCGGTCCATCGAGTCATTTTTGCCTTGAAGGCATTGTCGAGATGTTAAATGTTGTTACCACTGGTAGATCCTCGAGGAGAGGGTCTACGGCGTGTAATATCCCCGAGTGGATTGGGGTGTTACAGAATGGTATCGGAGCTTAGGTTGTGGAAACCTAGGTGTCGGGTTAGTGGTGTCTATTGAGTTTTTGTCTCGTCGGATTTTGTCCGACTAAGTCGTGTGGCGACGCGTCGCCCGAGTTTGTTGGTCGTGATTAGTATCGTGGGCGATCATCATCTTCGTGCGACCTGTGAATGTAAGTCTCCCTTCTTTGTGTTGTGCCTCGTGTGACACGAGCTATTTTTATGATTATTTGTTAAGTGACGGAATCCTCTTATGGATTTTGATTTCGTGTTATGTGATTAGTTGACTCCCATGTTTCGTTCATATGAGGAGTAGAGTTGCATCCTGCATGTTTGACTTTATTTCTTTTATCCGCTGCGTGAGTTCTTTTGTAATGGCTTTCGGTATTTTACCGACTGAGTTTTATTTCGAAAACCAATTCCCTTAACCGAGTTTTTGGCATTATGGCCTTGATCATTTTGGCGAAATTCTTATGACGGAATTTAGTATTTTGTAAATGGATTTTGTGAGTTTTTGAAACATTACCGTCATCGGCCTTTTTAGCATTTTTGTAAATGGTTTTTAGTCTGGTGGGTTCCGGCGCGGGACCCACGGCGCTATATTGTTCCTTGTAATTACCTGAAATTTTTGGGCATTCTAGCCCATTGAATTATTTTTGAAAACCTTGAGTATCTTAGAAAATTAAAATTCGAGACGTACTTTTAAAACGAATTATTTTCTTGCGGTGTTTTCAAGGTGTTTTCTAATGCCGCAATACATTTCAAAAATTTTCCGGTTGAGGACCAAAAATATTTTTGAGATATTTTCAAATGCAGTTGCTTAGACCCAAGGGTCGAATATTTTTGAAAGTTTTTCACTAAAGGAAAGGTGTCCTCATTTTTGTTCAAACGCAAGATGATTTTCAAAGTCTCGATAATGGTGTTTGTACTACTTTTTGTAAAATGATACTCAAGATCAACTGTTGTTTCCAAACTGTTTTCAAAAGGTGGTTTTTGTTTTTAAAACCTATCATTCTGCTTATGGACCGGAAATGCGTGTATGGTTTTCGAACTTTCGTTACGGTGTTAACCCCAATTGTGATCGAATTGGTGGCATGAACGCCGAGGCGTTGCCACGCATTTGTTGTACTAGCCCTCTGTGAGAGGTGTGAACTGGTATTTACTGTTTGTCGCCTCGTGGTGATTTGCGTGTTGTCGCACGGGTGTGAGCTGTTGAAGCTTGAGTTTGTACGTTTGTGTGATGGTTGAAATTATGTGCTGGTTATCGTTCGGGCCGTTGAGGTCGCCGAACGATACCGTCGTTGCTGTAGTGTTTGTGTGTGTATTACTTTATGATGGTAATCGTTGTATATGGTATGTGTTATGATTCTTTGTTGTGCTGAGTTGGCATCTCCGCTATGTTGTTTTGCGACGTTATGCCCCATTGTATCTAGCATTTGTATTTTCGGTATGCCGAGCCGAGGCGTTTCAATCGTGATGTGCCGGGGGAATGTACGTGCAAATTGTCCTTCTCGTCAGTAACACATTTCAAGTGTGGACTCGAGGGACACCGAATTCAGTTTTTGCGAATTGTCTACCGAGACTTTTGGAGTTCGCGCTTCAGCACAGTCATCGGAATCGGCCTTGAGAGGCCTTTGAAAGATGTTTCTGTCAGTTGCTTGTTGTGTTGTCACCTTGATGTCGTGTTGTGAGTTTCGGAAACGACACTTCTTTTAGAAGGGGTCGAATATAATACCCGTATTATTTTTGGACTCCTGCATTTCCTCTTTCTCAGGTCTATCGACTCGCTCGTGTTCGTTGACACTTTCTGAACTTGTTCTGTATTTCGGTTTCATCGTTCGAACGAGCTGTGATCTTGTTTTTCTGTTTATCGCTGTGACTCTTCCGAGTCCGGTTCGATACTTGTGAACCTTGTTCGGATGTATCATCTTTTGGTTCTTCTAGTTCTTTTATTCGAAGTGGATCAGATTTTGAACTTCTGTATATTCTACTTTGTCGACTCATTTATGTTCGTTGACATTTCTGAGCTTGTCCTGCCCCTTGTTTTTGTTTATCGAACGAGTGTGGCATCATTTCGGAATAACTCGTTTGTCGTTGTGACTTTTCAATTTCTATTCCCTTTCCTGTGGATCTTATGCGAGTGTGCATCTTGTTGTTTTCACCGGATCTTGTTTTGTCTCGAGTCGAGATGTGAACCTTGGAGTTGTTGTTTGAATTTTATTGTTCTTCGTGATTCGAACATGATTGTTCGCTTTTGTTGTCTCGACCGTTGTGGTTCGGTCGTTTGTTTGTTCGGTTTTTGTCCTCGTTTCGTGATCGTTGAGCATTCAGGCTCCTTCCTAATTCCCTTAAGTTCGGGAAATTAGTCTCGTTTTCGATCTTCCAACCCTTGAGCGGTGGAATTCCGTATTTGTTCAGCGATTGGCTCGTGTTTTGATTGATGTACCGTTGGGTTGGTCAATCGTATTGATTTTCGTTCGTTGTGTTTTGTGATTGTTCGGATAATTGACTTGATTGTATTATCCGTTTGATGACGCTTGTCATTTGTTGGTTTTATTGTATCCCTAACGGCGACATTGTGTTGGTCGTCGTGGAGCGTGTTTTCACGCCGTATGTCTCTTTGCGTTTCTTACAGCATTTCGCCGTTGGGCGCGAGTTTTCTGTTTTTGGTGTATCTCGTCGAGTTTTCCTGGCGGTTATATTGCTCCCCCTACTTGTTTTAAGTTTCGGGACGAAACTTCTTTTAAGGAGGGTAGAATGTAATATCCGCAATTTCGAATTTCGGTAATTTTCTTTTTTTCGGCGGAAGTTCGTTTTGATGACTCGCTCCTGACCGTTTCGTCATTTCCGAGAATGATTAATTCTGCACTTTTTGTCAACCGAGTTCGTTTCGGTGTCGTGTTGTTGAGTTCCGTGCTTTTTAACGACTTTTCTAAGTATGAGTTCGACTTTGTAAAGTCACCATTAATTTTTGGTAAGCCCAAAAATTCTGAATCTTTGCAATATTATAGAGCATCGAGTTAGCTTTCCAATGGTTCAAACGGTGAGTCAATCGGAGTCCGGACGAGAGAGTTATGGTCGTTTTAGCTCACCCGCTCGTTATCGCCGATCATCGCCGGGCCGAACTCGGCCGTGTCGTCCGACACGGCCCGGCTGCATCGTCCCGAAAATGCCGAAGTTTCGCCTCGTGGCCCGACCGTGTCGCCCGGCACGCCCATGCCGAACTCTTCCGGATAAGCTCGAGACGATCGCCGACACGCCCGACCGTGTTCCGTGACACGGCCGAGTCGTGCCGAGTCGCTATCTGACGGGTCATCGCTTGGAAGGCCCCTTCCGCGCCGCGACCGTGTCTAGCAGACACGGTCGAGTCCCTGCCGGTCAACTGCGCGCCACGACCGTGTCAGGCGGACACGGTCGAGTCTGTCAGCCTATTTAAGGCCCAGCAGTCGTTTTTCTGGCCATTTTTCTCCTTCTTACACTTCTCTGCCGCGTCTGTGGGTGTGTGAATCTTCTAGAGATGTTGTTGGAAAATAAATCCATGAAGTTTGGAGGTTCATATCGTCAATCATCCGTCCTATAACATCCTTTGATCGAGCGAATCGTGCCGATTTTCTAGAAATCTAATTTTGGGGATTTTGGGTATTTTGTTCGATTTCGTCCGTTTAATCCGATTTAACTTAGGATTTTGATGGATTGATGATTATTTAGATGTATTATATCATTTCCCTTGTTATTCCATGGTTGGATCGTATCGATTCGTTGTTTGAGTCGAGTTCTTGACCGACGCCTTGAAGGTGTCCTAGAAATGTCTTAGAGGGGTTTTCGGGCGTTCTACGATTATTCTTCCTCGTATGGTCGATGATTTATTGATTGTATGATGTTCGGTCGTGTTTCTTGCGAAGAAACCGTGTTGAACCCTTTCGCTCGCCGCCGCCTTCCGCTTCGATAGCATTGGGCGTTCAAGCTTTCCGCTGAGCCCTCGTCATTTAATACTTGCGTATCGATTTTGAGGCAAGTATCTTGCCCATACATTTCATGTTTCGTTGATATAATTCTTGATAAATGATTTTATGCGAAATCCAATATTTAATGAACGTAAAAAGGGATTGGTATGTTCTCGATAAATGTTGTCTTTCAACGATAATTCGTATACTTCGTGAATATGTATTCTCGGAATATGTGTGTTGGTTTTGTATGTTGAAAGATAATATGATCAATTCGAGTGAGTTTGATAGACCGGAATCCTTTGTCGGGGATTACGTATTGTTATTATGTACTTGTTCGGTAAGAACGTAATGTGTGTGATATTAGTTGTTACTCCTTGAAAGGAGTTTGTGATGCTTAATGTTGTTTGGATTGATAAGTGATTATTGTTGTGTGCTTGATGTATGTGATGTGCCTCCGGGTAGTATTGTTGAATCTCCGGGATTCATACTTGCTAGTATGGGTCGGGCGAAACCGTAAGGTTATCCAATACGGGTATGTCTTGCGGGGACTCCGAGGTTCGGGGCTTGCTAGCCCGATGCCGGGATAACTTGTAGGGTTATCATCGGGTATGTCTTGCGGGGACTCCGAGGTTCGTGGCTTGTTAGCGCGATGCCGGGATAACTTATGGTTGTGGTTTGGTTGTGATATTCGTGTCGTGGAGACATGTGATTTGATATGTTTTTCCTATTGGGTTATTCACTCGGGTTTGTTCTTCGGGAGCATCTGAGGTTCGTGGCTTGTTAGCACGGGACACGAATAATCCTTAGGAACATGTGATTTGTGATTTGGGTCACGGACCCCGTGTTTTGTGAAATGGGTTATGGACCTGCGTATTGTTACCGGAACTTGAATTTTGGAGAATGACTTTTGGGCAGTGTCCCTAAATGTTTTTGAAAGGTTTGAGAATTCTTAAAATCCCAAGTGTTTTCAAAACTCCCGAGATCGTAAAATGTTTTCACAAGATGTATATCGGGTTTACCCCTATCTTTCGATTTAACCGTTTTGATTAAGTGATTTACCTCGGGAAGTATGTTTATGATTAACATGTTCCGTGGAGTATGATATGTATGGCTCGTTTCGTATTTTATACTTGCACTAGCAAAACAAAGGAGTTTGCTAACCCCGAGTATTCGGGGTGGATGTCTGTATTGCATTCAGGTTTTGGAGCAGAGCACAGGGTCGGCATGAAGGATGATGAAAGATGAACGATACTAATCACACGAGGACCCGTTGATGTCGTATTGGTATAGTTGTACTTTATTTTCCGCTGCTATATCTTTCCCGTTGTACGGGTGTGGTTGTATTTTTGACCCCTGCGTGGGCATGAGTTGTATTCGAGTTGTATGTATTTATTGAAAGACCAAATCGGTCTACTGAGTCATTTTTGCCTTGAAGGCATTGTCGAGATGTTAAATGTTGTTACCAGCCTGGTAGATCCTCGAGGAGAGGGTCTACGGCGTGTAATATCCCTGAGTGGATTGGGGGTGTTACAAGCAGCAGCCAGAGAGACTAGACGAGACGAGTTCTATCACTTGAAGCAAGGAACTATGACAGTCGCTCAATATGAAGCCCAGTTTAACAGATTGTCTAAATACGCACCGGGATTGGTTACAACTGAGGAGGACAAGCTCTATAAGTTCACTAGAGGACTGAGGCAGTCGCTTCAACAGAGTCTTTTAACTATCCAGTTGACGACACTTACCCAAGCAGTGGAAGCCGCCACCCGGATCGAGAGCGGAACTGCGAGGTTAGCTCAACAGCAAAGCTGTTTCTCCAACAACGCCAAGAGGCCTGCTACCCGACCAACATCCACGCCACCACAGAAGTTTAAGAGGATGGGAACTCAAGGAAGCTCGAGTGGAACGAAGGCACCAGTTCTCAACAAAGCAACAGGGCCTTGCACTCACAGTGGTAGGAAAGGGCATAAGTCAGAGTTGTGTTGGAGAAAGCTCGGAAAGTGCCTACGTTGCGGCAGCCCAGATCATCAAATTTGAGAGTGCCCAGATATGAACACCCCGGCAATCAAACCAGCTATTGCAGCCAAACCAGGAAACAACAAAGGAAAATCCCCAGCTCAAGTGTTCGCATTGACTGGTCAGGAGGCACCAGAGAACAACGATGTGGTGGAAGGTACACTCCTGATATCTAATCAACTTGCACGAACACTTATAGATCCAAGATCATCCCACTCGTTTGTTGCACCGCATTTTTCTAAGAAACTTGATAGGCCGTTAGAATCTTTATCTCTATGCCTAGAAGTATCTACCCCGATGGGAGTTACTCATCTAGCAGCTAAAGTCCATTCTACGTGTGATGTGATCATCAGTGGTAACTGTTACTCTGCCGATTTAGTAGCACTTCCAATATTAGAATATGACGTCATCCTAGGAATGGATTGGCTATCTAAGCACTACGCACAATTGGATTGTCATTCTAAAATAGTTAGGTTTTGCGAACCTAACAAGCCAATCGTGGAATTTATTGGAGACGCTAGAGTCAACCTAACACCTATAATATCAGCTATCAAAGCTAGTAAGCCAGTCACCAAAGGGGCGACCTGATTTTTTACCTTCATCAACAACAAACCCATGAGTAAGTCGGGCATAGAAAATATACGTGTGGTATCCGAATACCCTGACGTATTTCCCGAAGAATTGATCTCCCTACCGCCTGACAGAGAAGTTGAATTCAATATCGAAATCATGCCTAGGAAGGCACCTATTGCAAAGGCACCATACCGAATGGTGACACGTTTTTAGTGTAACTATCGCAAGTGCACGATATCGTATCAAGTAGTAAAGTGGACTTTTTGAGTCCGGTTTATCGATCCCACAAGGAAGTTTGGTTATAATTTGAATTATACACTATTAGTCTATTTTTATAGATACTAATATGAGTGAAACACACAATTTAAAGAGTTTGGTTCAATAGTTGCAAAGTAAATGCAATAATAGTTCTAATATTTTAAGGAAATAAAAAGATAGCAATAATAATAGATTGATTAATGATAAAATGAAATAGTTGGGATTACAAACTTAGTTCGTCATTAGTTATAAAAGATGTATAGGAGATCATAAAATGAATTTACTTATTATGTTGTGTAGATTCGATTTTCCTTAAAAAGACGGTTTCTCTTTCGAACTATAAAACGCCCCTTACATATTGAATCAATCCACTATATTTCTATGTTGATGGGCTTCAATACATAGCATTAGGATTTATGAAAATAACTCAAATAATCATCTAAGGACTAGGGGTATATTTCTATCCCCTAGAACAACTTAGAGTGAAGATCATTTGATCTAATCAAACATATTTTCTTTCGAAACATATGAAGACCATAAATATCTTCATTAATTGGCCAAATAAATAAAGATTGTTAAAACAATGAAAATCACACACAATAATAAGTAATTCACAATAGATATTTTATACAAACATAAATAACATGACTAACCTTGTTTATAATCCCAACTAAAGATTACTTAGCCCATTAAGGGTTTATTACACATATTACAAGCTTTTGTGGTCATTTTTAGTTGAATCAAGAGAAAGAATTGATCCTAACTCTCTTAGTAGATAAAGGAGATAGAAGCAATAAACTCTCTGAACAACATATACTATACCACACTTACAAAGATCACTCAAGAACACAAGTGTGTTCTTCACCCAAAAAGAAAAGTTTACAAGAAAATGGAAAATTATAAGATGAATGATGAATGATGAAGGATCTAAGGGGTCTATTTATACACCTAAAGTCATCTAATAGCTCCAAAACTCCAACATTATTACATTAGATCGGATCGGTGCACCATCCCTCAATAATACACAAAAAGTATAAAAATTAGACAAATCATAACAATTGTCAAGAGTTACGGCCGTAACATTCAGGAGTTACGGCCGTAACTAGTGACTTATGGCCGTAACTCCTGAATGTTACGGCCGTGGCTTCGTAAATTTGCTCATTTGAAGCTTGGATAGTTACATTTTCGGCCCAGAATTTCTCAGACTTTGCGTTTTTGCCCTGCATCTTCTTCGGATGATAACTTTTGATATATAACTCTGATTTTGAATCCGGAAAGACTGCCGAATTCGTCTCGGAAAGCCCTACAACATAAATATATCAAAATTCAATAAAGAGAATATTTATTAAACATGTTGTTTCTTGAGTTATTCAGTTATTTAATCCGATCATCATCCGATAAAAATAAAATTATTAAAACTAATAAATTAAAAGCAAAAAACGAGTAGACTAGCTCAATTATGGGTGAATTTTATCGATACAAACCATGGATAAGTGTACAAAACTGACACTTATCACACCCCCAAACTTGAATTCTTGCTAGTCCCGAGCAAGACTCTTTAATATTCACACTCCAAAAATAAAATAAAAAATAAAACAAAAATAAGAAAATTAATACACAAATAAATTAAAATATAAAAAGAGAAAAGGAGATCAAAATGCCATTAATACACAACAACCAGCTTATAGAGTAGATATAAATGAATCAAGATTCAAAATAAATCTACAAATGATTTTGAAGTTAAAACACGGTTTTAGTATTGTAATTCCAAAATATAAGGTTTCCCCCCAATAGGTTGATTATTTCTTTCCCACTCGTGATACACATGACTCCCTTTAATGGTTGCTCTCAATCACTCGTTTATTTTTCGACTGAATATGAAGAAGAATTTCATTGGCGTCATCAAATATTGTGATTTTCACAAAATTGAGTGTATTGAAATCCAGCCGCTAATTAATTCAAATCTGCTCATAAACTACATCCCTTTTAGTGATAGCTTTCACACCATTATTTGCTAACGTGTAGCTCTTTTCACTAACACAATTTCTATCTCATTGTTTTTCTTTCGTAAAAAGGTGATAGCTTTCACGCCGTTATTTGCTAACGTGTAGCTCTTTTCACCAATTTTTCTGAGACGGCAGCTACGCACCAACAATGGTTAGTCCTTTATTTTTCGCAAAATTTAAGACTTCCAAAATTAGGCAGCTGTTGCTGCTCAACACTTCTCTTTTTCGTCATTTATTTTTTTAGGTGATAACTTTCACACCGTTATTTGCTAACGTGTAGCTCTTTTCACCAATGACTCTTTTTTTTTTTTTTTAGGGAATAGAATTTTTGCAGAAAATCATTTTTTAGTTAAGCATGAAAAATCAAAAACTCCACAAATTAAGTAAATTTCAGTTTTATTTTTCATCAACCAATTGATTCTTCTTTTCTCAAGGTAACGAATGACTCGATTTTATTTGATAATTACAAGGCTTGGAAAGAGAGATTAAGGCTCAAAATTTTTGGAATATACAATTTTTTACCGGTTAAAACGATTTTAGAAGCTTGTATATAGCTAATTTATTGGTGTTATGGCCAGATCTAGAAATCTCATAAATCAAAATACTATAAATATATATATATATATATATATATATATATAAATTAAGGCAAATAACCAAATCAATCAAAACACACACCAAAATTACAACACACCAAAATACTAAAACAAACCACCCCCAAACTTAAAAATAAAACTGTCCTCAGTTTAAAAAAAAAAAAAAAATCAATGCAGAAAAGCAGAAAACTCCCTGTTAAGAAAGTTGATGTCTGAGCTAACGCCTTTTAGAATCTGCAAGAGAATAAGTATACGAGGCACACAACAAAAGAAAATAAAATATACTCGTAAGTATAACACAATTTTTAAGATGCGCATCAAGAAAGTCCGAAGAGTCGCCTTACGCTGCCATCAAAGTTTTTATAAAAGCAAAACACGAAATAGAAATTATAGCAATACATAAATCGCGAATAGATGCGCGTCAAGAGATCAAGATGAAACTCCTTAAGCTGCCATCATTTAGCACGATTATTACACACGACAGAAAGTAAAAATACAAGAGGTCCGACATGGTTTATCAAAGGGAGAGGAATGAATCCACTTTTCGTTTTCTCACGGTAAAATCTTCTACCCAGACAATTTTAGCTAGAGCTGGATCTGGCTGAGGAACAAATTCATTGAGTATTTAGATTAGTTCATCCGGAGTTGTTGCAACGACTATGATTCGTTTTGCACGCTCGGAAATAAAGCCCTTTTCGGCATAGTAGTCGATGAAAGACAGTAAACCATCAAAGAATCCATTGACATTAAGCACACCTATTGGTTTTTGATGAACATTTAGGGGGCTCGTAACCACATGAAAAAGTTCCTCAAGGGTGCCAAAACCACGGAAGGGCGATAAAGGCGCGATTATTTATCATGTGAGTTATGCGATCTTGCATATTCACAGATCTAAACTCATCTCCAATAGTTGACCCGGTGATTTTACTTTCAGCCAGAGGTTTTGGGATTATTCCCAACACTCTTACTCCTTTCATATAGGCAGAAGCAACAGCTCGTCCCATTAATCCTAGACTTCCTCCTCCGTAAACTACATGAATGCATTTTTCTCCTAAGGTACGACCCAAGTTGTGGGCTGCTTCAGTAAAGCATGCCTCTTTTCCAGAATTAGCTCCACCAAAAATGCATACTGTGTTAAATTTTTTTGTTGAAGATGATGACTCCATTTTTGAAAAGAAAAAAAAAATTTAAGAGAAAAACAGAGAAAAGTGCAAGTTTGAGGGATGAATGAAAGAAACCAGTAGAAAGTTTATTTATAGAAGAAAAAGAAGGTAAAAATTGTTTAACAAGTTTGTGATTGCGTTTGATTGTGCTTCAACTACTCAATAGAATAATGAAAGCTTTTATCGCGTATCACATTTTTTATTCAGAAAATCTCACCACACGACAAAAATAAAAGATACTTACGCGTATGTACAGTAGTTGTGATTGTGGCTCACATCTTCCTCTGATTTTACGTTCAGAAACGGCCTAAACGCCTTCTATGAGTCGGGGAGAAGCTTCCCATCCAATTTTCTTACAAATTGGCAAACAGGGTCTTTTAACGTCAGATTCCCAAGACGTTGTTCATATTCTGGTTTGAATTTATTCCACAAACATTGAATTCGATAATATACAAGTCCACTAGGATGCGTGTCAAGAGAAATTTCGATATTATCTAAATTCTCCTTATTCAGACCATCATTAATGAACTGAATTTTATCTTCTCTGTTTGTAGATGGAATTCCTAAAGATCGACATTTTGCATTACAGTTCCATCTAGCACATTTATAGAAAACGGCTAGTATCTTTGCTCGTCGTTTCTTGGCATATGAACTTTTTCCAAGCCCTGGTAAAAATCTAGTTGGTGTTTCTGTGAATTCACCTTCTATTCTTACTTTAGCTTCGATAATGAATCTTATGTCAAAAGGTATGCTTTTATTCGTAAGCAACCTCATCCTTTCAAGCCTTGTCTTGTAAATTTTTAAAATTGCATTTTTGCTTAGAAAGGGAAATCTTTTTTCAATTTTAAACAATGTTTCGTCCATGATAAAAAAAAACAAAAATAAAAAGACAATGAAAATAATTGAATAAAATGTTTACAAATATCAGTTGTTGTGGGAAACTGAAAAATCCGACTTTAATAGTCACAGAGTACCGTTATCCGCCACTTGACCGGACAAACACAATTTAGTACTAAGTTACAACGTCGAGAAATTTGTACCTACAAAAATAGTTTACAATGTAAGATTTCAAATATAACTTATACTTCCCCGGCAACGGCGCCAAAAACTTGACACGTTTTTAGTGTAACTATCGCAAGTGCACGATATCGTATCAAGTAGTAAAGTGGACTTTTTGAGTCCGGTTTATCGATCCCACAAGAAAGTTTGGTTATAATTTGAATTATACACTATTAGTCTATTTTTATAGATACTAATATGAGTGAAACACACAATTTAAAGAGTTTGGTTCAATAGTTGCAAAGTAAATGCAATAATAGTTCTAATATTTTAAGGAAATAAAAAGATAGCAATAATAATAGATTGATTAATGATAAAATGAAATAGTTGGGATTACAAACTTAGTTCGTCATTAGTTATAAAAGATGTATAGGAGATCATAAAATGAATTTACTTATTATGTTGTGTAGATTCGATTTTCCTTAAAAAGACGGTTTCTCTTTCGAACTATAAAACGCCCCTTACATATTGAATCAATCCACTATATTTCTATGTTGATTGGCTTCAATACATAACATTAGGATTTATGAAAATAACTCAAATAATCATCTAAGGACTAGGGGTATATTTCTATCCCCTAGAACAACTTAGAGTGAAGATCATTTGATCTAATCAAACATATTTTCTTTCGAAACATATGAAGACCATAAATATTTTCATTAATTGGCCAAATAAATAAAGATTGTTAAAACAATGAAAATCACACACAATAATAAGTAATTCACAATAGATATTTTATACAAACATAAATAACATGACTAACCTTGTTTATAATCCCAACTAAAGATTACTTAGCCCATTAAGGGTTTATTACACATATTACAAGCTTTTGTGGTCATTTTTAGTTGAATCAAGAGAAAGAATTGATCCTAACTCCCTTAGTAGATAAAGGAGATGTAATATCCGGTATTTTTCTTTCCCTTGTATTTTCATTTTGGTATATTTCTCGGTCATAGTGACCCTCATGTATCTTTCAGTATGTCCTTCCTGTCAACTGTTGAATTGTATTCTCATTATTGTTCATTGTTTCAACTTTCCTCTTATGAGTTCGACTTTGTTAGATCACCATTAATTTTGGTGACTCCAAAATTTATAAATCTTTGCAATATTATAGAACATCGAGCTAGCTTTCCAATGGTTCAAACGGTGAGTCAATCGGAGTCCGGACGAGAGAGTTATGGTCGTTTCACTTTTTGGCCGAGCACTTCCAGGAGCCTTTCGGCCGATAGGGGGGGTCGATAGACTCCACTGCCGGCATTCTGTATGGGTATCGGTTGGGCCTATCGGCCGATAGGCTGGCCGATAGGTAAATTTCTTCACATTCGAACTTCCAGGAGCCTTTCGGCCGATAGGGGGGGTCGATAGACTCTACTGCCGACATTCCGTATGGGTATCGGTTGGGCCTATCGGCCGATAGGCTGGCCGATAGGTTCTGCTGTGTTACACTATAAATGTGTTGTTTTGAGCGAACAGCTCATTTCCTTCCCCATTTTTCCACTGCGTCGCGAGAGAGAGGATATAGAGGGGGAGAGTTCTTCATCCGGGGGTCGATTTTCATCATTTCTTTTCGGTTGTGAGGCTCGGATAATCAATCTAACGCGCGTTCTACGGATCTTAATACTTGAATCACTCAAGGTAATATCTCTTGAAACCCTACCTTTTTGGATAATTGGGGATTTTGGGGTTTTGTCCGATTCTTTCCGTTTCGTTGATGGATTCATGATGAATATGATTATTCTTGTTGGTATTCTTAGTTTCCCTACGGATTCATGGTATATTTCGTGATTTTACGGAATCGAGAGGGTTCGGTTGTGGTCCGCCCTCGTTGTTGTTTGTATACGAATATACATGAATCGTAGGCGGGTTTCGGAGTATTCCATTTCCATAATCGTTTAGAAGTGGTTGTGATTGTGCTATTCAAATCGTTAGGTTCATTTCCGCCGGTTCCTTGCGGTCGTGTTCAACTCTTCCGTTCCGTTCGTGTCATCGTCTAATTAATCGAGGCAAGTATCCTTATGAATTTACAATCTTGGCATAGTAGTTTTGTATGAGAAATTGTATGTGTGTGTATGCTCACTACGGGTTAGACTCGACGGGGTCTCGGTAGGGGTCCACGGAGGTGTGGATCGACGAGCTTTGCTTTTAACCACTACGGGTTAGATCCGACGGGGTCTCGGTAGGGGTCCACGGAGGTGTGGATCGACGGTTAATTGTGGTGAATTTTACAAGTGTGATTTGATATTGGCATTTAGGAAATGAGTGCTTTCAAACGGTTTTCTTTATTGCATGCATTACTATATGTGTAAGATGTAAGTTGTTCATCTGGTTACTTGTACTAGCGTAATTGCTAACCCTCTGGGACCCGTTTTGGGAAATTCGTTTTATGAATTTGAGTCGGAGTTCATCGGGACGAGCGGGCCCGGACCAAGATACGGATGATGGCCATGCGTGATGATTGTGCATAAGAGACGTCTTAATGTCTTTTTGTCTTTTCATCTTTTATGGCTTTTGAACTAATAGCTGTACTCGAGTACTTAAGAGTTCTTGTTCGTCCAGATTGTATTGTTGTGTTTATGTTGTGTTGGATGATGGTGTTATATTGACCGGTTGAACCGGGTGGATTGTTCTGTTTTGCATCTTTATGACGTGGTGTTATCTTATCGTTTCTGTGAGTCGTGGTGTATGATGCTGTTCAGCCTGGTGGGTCCCATATAGGGATTCACGGCGCTGTAATATACCTCGGATATCCTGGGGGTGTTACAGGAGATAGAAGCAATAAACTCTCTGAACAACATATACTATACCACACTTACAAAGATCACTCAAGAACACAAGTGTGTATCGCATGGCACCTTCAGAGATGTCCGAGTTGAAGAAGCAGTTGAGTGAGCTTCTTGAGTCGGGGTATGTTCGACCGAGCGCCTCGCCTTGGGGCGCACCGGTCCTGTTTGTGTGGAAGAAGGATGGTTCGCTACGTTTGTGTATCGACTATCGCGAACTAAACAAGGTGACCATCAAGAACAAGTATCCTTTGCCGAGGATTGACGACTTGTTCGACCAGTTGCAGGGAGCTGCGGTATTCTCGAAGATTGATTTGAGATCGGGGTACTATCAGCTCCGGGTGAGGGAGTCCGACGTGCCGAAAACAGCTTTTCGGACGAGATACGGACATTATGAGTTTGTAGTTATGCCTTTCGGGTTAACTAACGCGCCGGCGGTGTTCATGCAGTTGATGAACAAAGTCTTTATCGAGTATTTGGATAGGTGTGTCGTCGTTTTCATTGACGATATTCTTATTTATTCGAGGAACGAGGAAGAGCATGCCCATCATTTGCGGGTAGTGTTAGACATTTTGAGGACCGAGCAACTCTATGCGAAGTTCTCGAATTGTGAGTTCTGGTGAAAGAAGTGATGTTTTTGGGCCACGTGATTTCGGTAGGGAGTTCGAGTAGATCCGAGAAAATTGAGGCGGTGTTGGATTGGGCATCACCCACAAATGTGAAGGAGGTCCGTAGTTTCTTGGGTTTGGTGGCTACTACCGTAGGTTCGCCGAGGTTTCTCAAAACTAGCTCGACCACTTACCAGATTGCTCGGAAATCCGAGAAGTTCGTGCGGACCGATGAGAGGCGATCGAGTTTTGAGGAGCTGAAGAAGCGTTTGACTTCAGCCCGGTTTTGGCATTGCCATGTGGCAACGAGGGTTTCGCCGTTTTTAGCGATGCTTGGTCGTGGTCTTGGGTGCGTATTGATGCAAAGACGGCAAGACCATTGCCTATGCGTCGAGACAGTTGAGGCCGTATGAGCTTAACTACCCTACTCACGATTTGGAGTTAGCGGCGGTGGTCTTTGCACTCAAGATTTGGCGTCACTATCTTTTCGGCTCTGCATGTCGATTTTTACCGATCATAAAAGTCGAAGTACATATTTACTCGGCGAGAGTTGAATATGAGGCAGAGGAGGTGGTTAGAGTTGATTAAGGATTATGACCTCGAAATCCTTTATCATCCGGGTAAGGCGAATGTCGTGGCCGACGCCTTGAGTCGGAAACCGATTGCGTTGCGACGCTTGAGGTCCTTACGCCTCGATCTCGGCTTCGGCGGGCTTTGATCGGGTTAGATGTTGAGGTTTCTTTGCTGGATCTGTCGGGCAACTTTGTGCCTTAGAAATTTCGTCGTCTTTGATCGATGAAATTAAATCAAGCAATTAGAGGATCCGATGATTACTCAAATCCGAGAGAACGTTCTTAAAGGAAAGTCTCCGGGTTTGTGATTCACGAGGATGGCGTTTTGAGATTCCAGTCGGCTTTGTGTGCCGAACGACTCGAGTTGAGGCGAGTATTTTACGGGAGGCCCATGCTACACCTTATTCCGTTCATCCCGTACGAGTAAGATGTACAAGGACACGAGGAGGAACTTCGTGGAATGATATGAAGGAGGAAGTCGCACGGTTGTGGCGAGATGTTTGACTTGCCGGCGAGTCAAAATCGAGCATCGGCCGAGGCCGGGTTATTGCGGTCACTTCGTTCGGAATGGAAATGGGAAGATATATCGATGGATTTTGTTACGAGTTTGCCGAGATCGAGGTCGGGCATGAATATGGTATGGGTGATTGTTGATCGCCTGACCAAGTCGGCACATTTTCTGGGCATCAAGGACACTTGGGGCCCGGAGAAGTTAGCTCGTGTGTTTATTGCGCAGATCGTGAGACTTCACGGTACTCCGAAGTCTATTGTTTCGGATCGTGACGGCCGTTTTGTATCGCACTTCTGGCAGGCGGTGCATAAGGCGTTAGGTACCCGGTTGCGTTTGAGTACCTCTTTTCATCCCCAGTCAGATGGACAGTCGGAACGCACTATACAGACATTCGAGGACATGTTGCGTGCTTGTGCCCTCGATTGGAGTAGTGACTGGGAGGAGCATTTGCCATTGATCGAATTCACGTACAACAATAGTTGGCACGCGTCGATTCGGATGGCACCGTATGAGGCACTTTATGGGCGACGATGTCGATCGCCGATTTGTTGGAATGAGGCATCCGATTTAGTCGGGACCGAGCCGGATGTCGTTTTAGAGACGAGACGGAAGATAGAATTAATTCGAGAACGGATGTTGACGGCCCAGAGTCGACAAAAGTCATATGCCGATGTCCGTCGTACACCTTTAGAATTTGAGGTGGGAGACCACGTTTTGCTAAAGGTGTCGCCGACGAAAGGAGTTTTTCGTTTCGGGAAGAAAGGGAAGTTGAGTCCGAGATTTATCGGCCCCTTCGAGATTCTCGAGCGAGTCGGTGGGTTAGCATACCGTTTGGCGTTACCTCCGGCCTTGAGTCATGTTCATAGCGTTTTTCATGTTTCCCAGCTGAGGAAATATGTTCCGGATCCTAGTCACGTCATCGATTATGGCGAGATTGATATTGCTGAAGATATTACTTTCGAGGAGCGTCCCTTGAAGATTTTGGAGCATCGTGAGAAACGACTAAGGCATAAGACCATCCCTTTGGTCAAAGTGCAGTGGTCGAGACACGGTGTCGAGGAGGCAACTTGGGAAACCGAAGATAGCATGCGTGCTAGGTACCCTGAGTTGTTTGTTTCTTAAGTTTCGGGACGAAACTTATTTTTAGAGGGGTAGAATGTAATATCCGGTATTTTTCTTTCCCTTGTATTTTCATTTTGGTATATTTCTCGGTCATAGTGACCCTCATGTATCTTTCAGTATGTCCTTCCTGTCAACTGTTGAATTGTATTCTCATTATTGTTCATTGTTTCAACTTTCCTCTTATGAGTTCGACTTTGTTAGATCACCATTAATTTTGGTGACTCCAAAATTTATAAATCTTTGCAATATTATAGAACATCGAGTTAGCTTTCCAATGGTTCAAACGGTGAGTCAATCGGAGTCCGGACGAGAGAGTTATGGTCGTTTCAGTTTTTGGCCGAGCACTTCCAGGAGCCTTTCGGCCGATAGGGGGTCGATAGACTCCACCGGCATTCTGTATGGGTATCGGTTGGGCTATCGGCCGATAGGCTGGCCGATAGGTAAATTTCTTCACATTCGAACTTCCAGGAGCCTTTCGGCCGATAGGGGGTCGATAGACTCTCTGCCGGCATTAGTATGGGTATCGGTTGGGCTATCGGCCGATAGCCGGCCGATAGGTTCTTTGTGTTACACTATAAATGTATTGTTTTGAGCGAAACGACTCATTTCCTTCCCCATTTTTCCATCGTCGCGAGAGAGAGAGGATATAGAGGGGAGAGTTCTTCATCCGGGGGTCGATTTTCATCATTTCTTTTCGGTTGTGAGGCTCGGATAATCAATCTAACGCGCGTTCTACGGATCTTAATACTTGAATCACTCAAGGTAATATCTCTTGAAACCCTACCTTTTTGGATAATTGGGGATTTTGGGGTTTTGTCCGATTCTTTCCGTTTCGTTGATGGATTCATGATGAATATGATTATTCTTGTTGGTATTCTTAGTTTCCCTACGGATTCATGGTATATTTCGTGATTTTTACGGAATCGAGAGGGTTCGGTTGTGGTCCGCCCTCGTTGTTGTTTGTATACGAATATACATGAATCGTAGGCGGGTTTCCGGGAGTATTCCATTTCCATAATCGTTTAGAAGTGGTTGTGATTGTGCTATTCAAATCGTTAGGTTCATTTCCGCCGGTTCCTTGCGGTCGTGTTCAACTCTTCCGTTCCGTTCGTGTCATCGTCTAATTAATCGAGGCAAGTATCCTTATGAATTTACAATCTTGGCATAGTAGTTTTGTATGAGAAATTGTATGTGTGTGTATGCTCACTACGGGTTAGACTCGACGGGGTCTCGGTAGGGGTCCACGGAGGTGTGGATCGACGAGCTTTGCTTTTAACCACTACGGGTTAGATCCGACGGGGTCTCGGTAGGGGTCCACGGAGGTGTGGATCGACGGTTAATTGTGGTGAATTTTACAAGTGTGATTTGATATTGGCATTTCCGGAAATGAGTGCTTTCAAACGGTTTTCTTTATTGCATGCATTACTATATGTGTAAGATGTAAGTTGTTCATCTGGTTACTTGTACTAGCGTAATTGCTAACCCCTCTGGGGACCCGTTTTGGGGAAATTCGTTTTATGAATTTCAGGTCAGGTTCATCGGGACGAGCGGGCGCTGGACCAGTACACGGATGATGGCCATGCGTGATGATTGTGCATAAGAGACGTCTTAATGTCTTTTTGTCTTTTCATCTTTTATGGCTTTTGAACTAATAGCTGTACTCGAGTACTTAAGAGTTCTTGTTCGTCCAGATTGTATTGTTGTGTTTATGTTGTGTTGGATGATGGTGTTATATTGACCGGTTGAACCGGGTGGATTGTTCTGTTTTGCGTCTTTATGACGTGGTGTTATCTTATCGTTTCTGTGAGTCGTGGTGTATGATGTTGTTCAGCCTGGTGGGTCCCATATAGGGATTCACGGCGCTGTAATATACCTCGGATATCCTGGGGGTGTTACAGAAAATGGTATCAGAGCCAGGTTTATGGATACCTAGGCTTGTTGGTTTATTGGGTCTTGTGGTGTTTGGTTTTGCACATCATCGTCACGCTGCCATGATTCCGGTACTACCAGTGTCCGTAAGTTTTCTTTCCTCTGTTCATTAATTCCTTGTATCGTACCCTTGATTCTCGACTTGTGATTGTTCTTTTCTTGTACTGATCCTCGTATGGCTTTTGCTACTTATTTAACTCCAGTATGGATGCTGGAAGAGGTCGTGGTCGCGGTCGTGGTCGTGGACGCGGCCGGGGGCGTGGGGCAGCCGGTGGGGCGGCCACGTCACGATCTTCGAGGCCGCGATGCGGCGGCCGTCATAGCCATGCTTCTTCTCGGAGCGTGCGATCTTGGTATTGCGGCCGTTATGCAACGGATGGTGAACCAAATGGCGGCGATAGCTCAGGCGGTTCGTAACCGCAGATCAAGCCCATGCTAATCGGGCGGAGCGGACCGTTGGCTCCAAGATGTCATCAAGATGCATCCTCCTCGATTTGGAGCTTCGGACCCGATGGGGGTGGGAAGGGTGGATTAAGGAGATATCTAAGGTCTTCGTTGCCACAAATCGTCGAGGAACGTAGAGTCCCTATTGCTCAATATTTTCTCACCGGGGCGCTACGATTTGGTGGGAGGCCGTTGGGCCCAAAGACCATCTTGCCGTGGGCTGAGTTTCAAGAGTTGATGGAGACCGAATATTGCCCGTGGCCAGTCAGACAGGCTCGGGTACATGCTTTTTATGATGCTCAACCACGGGATATCCCCGTAGCTCAAGCCATTGCTGATTTTAACAAAGAGTTGGGTTATGTGAAGACCCGAAGTTGTCGAGGAAAGTGACAAGATTTTCCATTTCTCCAGACGGATGAAGTTGCCGATTCGGGACTATATGTCGGGGCTCGTATGCACTACATTGAAGGATTATCAGAGTAGGGCCCTTGCTTATGATATGTCGGTGACGGCGAGTGAGGCGGCCCGCGAGAGTAAGAAGCAGAAGTCCGCTGGGAACTTTTCGGGCCACAAGAGTGGGGGCCAGCAGAGATCCCAATCTGCTAACTTCCCCGCCGGCGGTGGTCCAGCTCGTTCACCGGGGTCCTCGTGGAACTACCGGTGCTCCTTTCGTGATGTGAAGTGTTTCAATTGTGGTCGACGGCCACATGCCGTACTTGTTTGAGCCCTTTGTCGACGTGTAATCGCAGTGGCACCGGCCACAAAGCCGTCAGGCCGAGAGGGAGAAAATTCTGGCGCCCGGCTTCCATTCCAGCGCCTAGGGAACCAAGTGTGAATCGAGGATCGTTTGCTCCTCGCCTCCGCCGAGTGCTAGTCGGGAGAGGTCGGGTCAGCCCTCTAAGGGGGAGCTTCAGTGTCGGCTCCGCCCATCCGCGTGTCTATGAGATGCGAGAGCCGATGATCCAGGCTACCGTGGCGGCAGTACCGTTTATATTCTTTCTCATCCCGTCGGTGTGCTTTTCGATTAGGTGCTACGCATTCGCTCATATCTCCGGATTGTGTGCGTCGTTTGAGTCTCGACCGTTTGACGCCTTGTGAACCCTTCATCGTTAAGCTTCCTAGCGGCGATAGGATCGTTGGTGATCAGGAGGTTCGAGACTGCTCTGTACTTATTTGTGAGAGGACTTGGCCCTCTAATCTTATTGTTGTGAGTATCGAGGGTGAGGATTTGATTCTTGGTGATGATTGGCTCGAGCGGAATGGTGCGATCATGAACTACCGCACGAGGATCATCACTATGTTAGCCGAGGACGGCACCGAGCACTCTTTCGCGGGGCGAAAGAGGGGAAACCAGAAATTCATTATTAATGCCTTGAAGGCGATGAGTCTCCTGCGAAAGGGGTGTACTGGTTATTGGTGCTATGCCTTAAAGGCGGAGGATAGTGGAGTCGAGCTTTCGTCGATTCCAGTCGTTAATGAGTTTCCTGATGTATTTCCTGACGAATTACCGGGATTGCCACCGGACCGTGAGGTTGAGTTTGCTATAGAGTTAGAGCCGGGCGCGGCTCCTATTTCGAAGGCGCCGTATCGCATGGCACCTTGAGAGATGTCCGAGTTGAAGAAGCAGTTGAGTGAGCTTCTTGAGTCGGGGTATGTTCGACCGAGCGCCTCGCCTTGGGGCGCACCGGTCCTGTTTGTGCGGAAGAAGGATGGTTCGCTACGTTTGTGTATCGACTATCGCGAACTAAACAAGGTGACCATCAAGAACAAGTATCCTTTGCCGAGGATTGACGACTTGTTCGACCAGTTGCAGGGAGCTGCGGTATTCTCGAAGATTGATTTGAGATCGGGGTACTATCAGCTCCGGGTGAGGGAGTCCGACGTGCCGAAAACAGCTTTTCGGACGAGATACGGACATTATGAGTTTGTAGTTATGCCTTTCGGGTTAACTAACGCGCCGGCGGTGTTCATGCAGTTGATGAACAAAGTCTTTATCGAGTATTTGGATAGGTGTGTCGTCGTTTTCATTGATTTGATATTCTTATTTATTCGATGAAAGAGGAATAGCATGCCCATCATTTTCGGGTAGTGTTAGACATTTTGAGGACCGAGCAACTCTATGCGATGTTCTAGAAATGTGAGTTCTGGCCGAAAGAAGTGATGTTTTTGGGCCACGTGATTTCAAATGAGGGAGTTCGAGTAGATCCGCAGAAAATTGAGGCGGTGTTGGATTGGGCATCGCCACAAATGTGAAGGAGGTCCGTAGTTTCTTGGGTTTGGTGGCTACTACCGTAGGTTCGCCGAGGTTTCTCAAAACTAGCTCGACCACTTACCTGATTGCTCCGTAAATCCGAGAAGTTCGTCTGGGACCGATGAGAGGCGATCGAGTTTTGAGGAGTGAAGAAGCGTTTGACTTCAGCCCCGGTTTGGCATTGCCATGTGGCAATGAGGGTTTCGCCGTTTTTAGCGATGCTTCGGGTCGTGGTCTTGGGTGCGTATTGATGCAAAGACGGCAAGACCATTGCCTATGCGTCGAGACAGTTGAGGCCGTATGAGCTTAACTACCCTACTCACGATTTGGAGTTAGCGGCGGTGGTCTTTGCACTCAAGATTTGGCGTCACTATCTTTTCGGCTCTGCATGTCGATTTTACCGATCATAAAAGTCTCAAGTACATATTTACTCATGAGAGTTGAATATGAGGCAGAGGAGGTGGTTAGAGTTGATTAAGGATTATGACCTCGAAATCCTTTATCATCCGGTAAGGCGAATGTCGTGGCCGACGCCTTGAGTGAAACCGATTGCGTTGCGAACGCTTGAGGTCCTTACGCCTCGCCTCGGCTTCGGCGGGCTTTGATCGGGTTAGATGTTGAGGTTTTGCTGGATCTGTCGGGCAACTTTGTGCCTTAGAAATTTCGCTGCCTTTGATCGATGAAATTAAATCAAGCAATTAGAGGATCCGATGATTACTCAAATCCGAGAGAACGTTCTTAAAGGAAAGTCTCTGGGTTTGTGATTCACGAGGATGGCGTTTTGAGATTCCAGAGTCGGCTTTGTGTGCCGAACGACTCGAGTTGAGGCAGTATTTTACGAGGCCCATGCTACACCTTATTCCGTTCATCCCGTACGAGTAAGATGTACAAGGACACGAGGAGGAACTTCTCGGTGGAATGATATGAAGGAGGAAGTCGCACGCTTGTGGCGAGATGTTTGACTTGCCAGGTCAAAATCGAGCATCGTGACCATTGAGTTATTGCGATCACTTCGCTAGGAATGGAAATGGGAAGATATATCGATGGATTTTGTTACGAGTTTGCCGAGATCGAGGTCGGGCATGAATATGGTATGGGTGATTGTTGATCGCGACCAAGTCGGCACATTTTCCGGGCATCAAGGACACTTGGGGCCGGAGAAGTTAGCTCGTGTGTTTATTGCGCAGATCGTGAGACTTCACGGTACTTCAAGTCTATTGTTTCGGATCGTGACGGCCGCTTTGTATCGCACTCGGCGGTGCATAAGGCGTTAGGTACCCGGTTGCGTTTGAGTACCTCTTTTCATCCCCAGTCAGATGGACAGTCGGAACGCACTATACAGACATTCGAGGACATGTTGCGTGCTTGTGCCCTCGATTGGAGTAGTGACTGGGAGGAGCATTTGCCATTGATCGAATTCACGTACAACAATAGTTGGCACGCGTCGATTCGGATGGCACCGTATGAGGCACTTTATGGGCGACGATGTCGATCGCCGATTTGTTGGAATGAGGCGTCCGATTTAGTCGGGACCGAGCCGGATGTCGTTTTAGAGACGAGACGGAAGATAGAATTAATTCGAGAACGGATGTTGACGGCCCAGAGTCGACAAAAGTCATATGCCGATGTCCGTCGTAGACCTTTAGAATTTGAGGTGGGAGACCACGTTTTGCTAAAGGTGTCGCCGACGAAAGGAGTTTTTCGTTTCGGGAAGAAAGGGAAGTTGAGTCCGAGATTTATCGGCCCCTTCGAGATTCTCGAGCGAGTCGGTGGGTTAGCATACCGTTTGGCGTTACCTCCGGCCTTGAGTCATGTTCATAGCGTTTTTCATGTTTCCCAGCTGAGGAAATATGTTCCGGATCCTAGTCACGTCATCGATTATGGCGAGATTGATATTGCTGAAGATATTACTTTCGAGGAGCGTCCCTTGAAGATTTTGGAGCATCGTGAGAAACGACTAAGGCATAAGACCATCCCTTTGGTCAAAGTGCAGTGGTCGAGACACGGTGTCGAGGAGGCAACTTGGGAAACCGAAGATAGCATGCGTGCTAGGTACCCTGAGTTGTTTGTTTCTTAAGTTTCGGGACGAAACTTATTTTTAGAGGGGTAGAATGTAATATCCGGTATTTTTCTTTCCCTTGTATTTTCATTTTGGTATATTTCTCGGTCATAGTGACCCTCATGTATCTTCAAGATGTCCTTCCTCACAATTTGTTGAATTGTATTCTCATTATTGTTCATTGTTTCAACTTTCCTCTTATGAGTTCGACTTTGTTAGATCACCATTAATTTTGGTGACTCCAAAATTTATAAATCTTTGCAATATTATAGAACATCGAGTTAGCTTTCCAATGGTTCAAACGGTGAGTCAATCGGAGTCCGGACGAGAGAGTTATGGTCGTTTCAGTTTTTGGCCGAGCACTTCCAGGAGCCTTTCGGCCGATAGGGGGGGTCGATAGACTCCACTGCCGGCATTCTGTATGGGTATCGGTTGGGCCTATCGGCCGATAGGCTGGCCGATAGGTAAATTTCTTCACATTCGAACTTCCAGGAGCCTTTCGGCCGATAGGGGGGGTCGATAGACTCTACTGCCGGCATTCCGTATGGGTATCGGTTGGTTCCAGGAGCCTTTCGGCCGATAGGGGGGGTCGATAGACTCTACTGCCGGCATTCCGTATGGGTATCGGTTGGGCCTATCGGCCGATAGGCTGGCCGATAGGTTCTGCTGTGTTACACTATAAATGTGTTGTTTTGAGCGAACAGCTCATTTCCTTCCCCATTTTTCCACTGCGTCGCGAGAGAGAGGATATAGAGGGGGAGAGTTCTTCATCCGGGGGTCGATTTTCATCATTTCTTTTCGGTTGTGAGGCTCGGATAATCAATCTAACGCGCGTTCTACGGATCTTAATACTTGAATCACTCAAGGTAATATCTCTTGAAACCCTACCTTTTTGGATAATTGGGGATTTTGGGGTTTTGTCCGATTCTTTCCGTTTCGTTGATGGATTCATGATGAATATGATTATTCTTGTTGGTATTCTTAGTTTCCCTACGGATTCATGGTATATTTCGTGATTTTTACGGAATCGAGAGGGTTCGGTTGTGGTCCGCCCTCGTTGTTGTTTGTATACGAATATACATGAATCGTAGGCGGGTTTCCGGGAGTATTCCATTTCCATAATCGTTTAGAAGTGGTTGTGATTGTGCTATTCAAATCGTTAGGTTCATTTCCGCCGGTTCCTTGCGGTCGTGTTCAACTCTTCCGTTCCGTTCGTGTCATCGTCTAATTAATCGAGGCAAGTATCCTTATGAATTTACAATCTTGGCATAGTAGTTTTGTATGAGAAATTGTATGTGTGTGTATGCTCACTACGGGTTAGACTCGACGGGGTCTCGGTAGGGGTCCACGGAGGTGTGGATCGACGAGCTTTGCTTTTAACCACTACGGGTTAGATCCGACGGGGTCTCGGTAGGGGTCCACGGAGGTGTGGATCGACGGTTAATTGTGGTGAATTTTACAAGTGTGATTTGATATTGGCATTTCCGGAAATGAGTGCTTTCAAACGGTTTTCTTTATTGCATGCATTACTATATGTGTAAGATGTAAGTTGTTCATCTGGTTACTTGTACTAGCGTAATTGCTAACCCCTCTGGGGACCCGTTTTGGGGAAATTCGTTTTATGAATTTCAGGTCAGGTTCATCGGGACGAGCGGGCGCTGGACCAGTACACGGATGATGGCCATGCGTGATGATTGTGCATAAGAGACGTCTTAATGTCTTTTTGTCTTTTCATCTTTTATGGCTTTTGAACTAATAGCTGTACTCGAGTACTTAAGAGTTCTTGTTCGTCCAGATTGTATTGTTGTGTTTATGTTGTGTTGGATGATGATGTTATATTGACCGGTTGAACCGGGTGGATTGTTCTGTTTTGCGTCTTTATGACGTGGTGTTATCTTATCGTTTCTGTGAGTCGTGGTGTATGATGCTGTTCAGCCTGGTGGGTCCCATATAGGGATTCACGGCGCTGTAATATACCTCGGATATCCTGGGGGTGTTACAGGAGATAGAAGCAATAAACTCTCTGAACAACATATACTATACCACACTTACAAAGATCACTCAAGAACACAAGTGTGTTCTTCACCCAAAAAGAAAAGTTTACAAGAAAATGGAAAATTATAAGATGAATGATGAATGATGAAGGATCTAAGGGGTCTATTTATACACCTAAAGTCATCTAATAGCTCCAAAACTCCAACATTATTACATTAGATCGGATCAATGTCAGTCATCCCCTCAATAATACACAAAAAGTATAAAAAATTAGACAAATCATAACAATCTGTCAAGAGTTACGGCCGTAACATTCAGGAGTTACGACCGTAACTAGGGTGACTTACGGCTATAACTCCTGAATGTTAAGGCCGTAACGTGGCTTCGTAAATTTGCTCATTTGAAGCTTGGATAGTTACGTTTTTGGCCCAGAATTTCTCAGACTTTGCGTTTTTGCCCCAAATCTTCTTCGGATGATAACTTTTGATATATAACTCTGATTTTGAATCCGGAAAGACTGCCGAATTCGTATCGGAAAGCCCTACAACATGAATATATCAAAATTCAATAAAGAGAATATTTATTAAACATGTTGTTTCTTGAGTTATTCAGTTATTTAATCCGATCATCATCCGATAAAAATAAAATTATTAAAACTAATAAATTAAAAGCAAAAAACGAGTAGACTAGCTCAATTATGGGTGAATTTAATCGATACAAACCATGGATAAGTGTACAAAACTGACACTTATCAAATGGCACCACTGGAGCTGCAAGAGTTGAAGGTTCAACTGCAGAAGTTACTCGACGTAGGTTTTGTACAACCCAGTGTATCACCTTGGGGAGCTCCGGTATTGTTTGTTAAAAAGAAGGATGGAACATTGAGGCTTTGCATAGATTACCGTGAACTCAATAGCATTACAGTTAAAAATAAGTATCCTCTCCCGAGGATAGATGAGTTGTTTGAACAACTCCAAGGAGCTACGGTGTATTCTAAGATCGATCTTCAACAAGGATACTACCAGTTAAAGATTAAGAATGAAGATGTTCCTAAAACTACATTCCAAACTAGATACGGCCACTACGAGTTCGTGGTGATGCCTTTTGGACTCACGAATGCTCCTGCGGCATTTATGGATTTAATGCACAGAGTATTTCAACCATACCTCGACCAATTCGTAGTAATTTTCATCGATGACATACTCGTGTACTCTAAGTCAGAAAAAGACCATGAGAGGCATCTTAGACTAGTGTTGGATACACTAAGGCAGCACAAGTTGTATGCCAAGTACAGCAAGTGTTAATTTTGGTTGAGGGAAGTGGCATTTCTAGGCCATATTATTTATGGAGAAGGGATTGCAGTTGATCCATCTAAGGTAGAAACTATTATGGATTGGAAGAGGCCAGAAAATGTAACTGAGATCCGAAGCTTTCTTGGACTTGCGGGCTACTACCATAAATTCATCAAAGACTTCTCGAAGATAGCGGGACCACTCACCCGACTAACCCAGAAACAAGTGAAATTTGAATAGACGGATAAATGCGAGTCAAGTTTCAAGGAACTCAAGAAGAGACTTACCACCGCACCTATACTGACACTTCCAGAAGGGACCTAAGGATTTGTCGTATATAGTGACGCCTCAAAGGATGGCCTCGGTGCCATTCTGATGCAAAATGGTAAAGTTATCGCGTACGCTTCCAGGCAACTCAAGACGCACGAGAAGAATTATCCAACGCACGACCTCGAACTTGCCGCAATAGTATTCGCCTTAAAGAAATGGCGACATCATTTATATGGCGTTGAATTCACCGTGTTTACGGATCATAAAAGTCTCAAGTACCTATTTTCTCAAAAGGAACTTAATCTCCGACAGAGAAGATGGGTAGAGCTTTTAGAAGATTACCATTGTGAAATACAACACCACCCAGGGAAAGCGAATGTCGTGGCCGATGCCCTAAGTAGAAAGGCTAGAGTAGCCCGACTCATGGTTCGAGAATGGCAAGCTCTCAAGGAGCTGATCTACCTAAAACCCATTCATGAAGGTACTCGTTTAAGTTGCGCCGACCTCACAGTTAAATCGAATCTATTGGACGATATTCGATTAGCCCAAGAGAGAGATCTAAAACTTCAAGAGTTTAAGGACAAGATCGCTAAGGGCAAGAAACCCGAGTTTACAATTACTGAGGATGGAATTATAAGGTTTAAGGGACGATTATGCATACCTCACAACGGGGAGCTCAAAAGACGGATTCTCGAGGAAGCTCATTGCTCGAGATATACGATACACCCAGGAGGTAACAAGATGTACCGAGACTTGAAGAAACACTTTTGGTGGGTGAACATGAAGAACCAAGTGGCAGAATTCATGGCGCGATGCCTCACATGTCAGAGAGTCAAGGCTGAGCATCAGCGACCCTCAGGACTACTTCAGCCACTAGAAGTCCCTGAATGGAAATGGGAAATGATAACCATGGATTTTATCAGGGATTTACCGACCACAAGAGGAGGTTATAACACCATTTGGGTGATCGTCGACAGACTGACAAAATCATCACATTTCGTGCCGGTTAAAAAGGACGACAGTTTGCAAAAGCTGGCTAGGACCTATATTAGAGAAATCGTTCGACTCCATGGAGTGCCAACAGACATAATATCGGACAGAGATCCTAGATTCGTATCTCGTTTTTGCAAAGTCTTTCATAAGGAATTAGGAACTTTCTTAAGCTTCAGCAAAAGTGCGCATCCCCAGACCGATGGGCAATCTGAACGAACCATTCAAACCCTTGAAGATATGTTGCGAGCTTGCGTACTGGACTTTCAAGGAAATTGGGATCACCACCTGCCATTAGCTGAGTTTGCATACAACAACAGTTTCCAAGCGACAATCGGAATGGCACCTTATGAAGCGCTGTATGGGAGGAAGTGTCGATCCCCGCTCCATTGGGAAATCGATGACCAGTGGATGCCGAAGACTCAACGATCAGAACCTTCAGCAATAAGCACAAATTTGGTGAAGGAAGCCGTAGATAAAGTACGACTAATCAAGGATAGGATCCGCACAGCGCAAAGCAGACAGACGAGTTACGCCGATCAACGTCGGAAGGATCTAGAATTTGAAGTAGGAGATCAAGTCTTCCTGAGGTTAACACCACGGAAAGGTTTGATAGTGTCAAGAAAAGGAGGAAAGCTGAGACCCCGATATGTAGGACCATTCAAAATCACGGAAAGGACTGGACGACTAGCATACTGATTGGAATTACCACCCAATCTGTCTGGAATGCATGACGTTTTCCATGTTTCGAGATTAAAGAAGTATCATCCAGACCCAACGCACATTCTTACTTCTGACATTCCGCCGATCAAGGATAACTTGTCTTATGAAGATAAGCCAATCAAGATTCTCGACCGGCAAGTACGTGAATTGAGGAAGAAGCGAATTCCTTTGGTTAAAGTTGTCTGGTCGAATCACAACAGAGAAGAAGATGCGACGTGGGAGGCTGAGGAAGAAATGAAGAAATCTTACCCCAAGTTGTTTAAGTAGGAATTTGGGGACCAAATTCTTTTAAGGAGGGGAGGATGTAAAACCCCCTAAATTTGACAACTTATCACATTTACAATGTATCAAATCATGATGTAATTTAATAATAGTTATTTTATGTCATGATATAAACTACATCTATTTTATTTTATTTCACTCTTTAACTTTGTAATTTACTTAATAAACCAAATAATAAAAATTAAAATAGTGTGTTGATTCACCTATTGGGATAATTGCCAACACCTAACTACATGAGAACTCACTAATGGACTCAACCCAACTTATTAAAAATCATAAGACTTGAAGTTACACTTCAAAGCCCAAGCCAACTAATTAAATTCTTTACCCTTTTAATTATACTCTTAATTTAACAAAAAAAACTAATATATGTATATATACATACATTGGTCGGCCAAAATGGAGTGGAAATGTGTATCTCTAGATTCTTCACTCATCACATGCAAGACTTGCATGAAACATCTTGACACATGTGACAAGTCTTCTATACATTTCACTTCCCAACCCTCCTTATCCCAACTTTAAACACTTACACCTTAACCTAACCCTCATTTTTCACCTCCTACACAACCAAAAAATCTGCAATTTGAGAGTCTAAGAGAGAGAGAGGGCCGAAACAAGAGGAAGAAAAAGGAGGAGGAAGAAAATTTTCAACAAGAAATAGGTAATCTCATCCCTTATAACTATTTCCATAAATCCTTATGAAATCCTCCGTAATCTAACCTCAATATTAATACATGAAAACATAATTCTCACCTTGGGGGTGCATGTGTATCGTCCAAACCATGTAGTAGTATAGGAGAAGTCGTTTTCCAACTTTCAAGACTTAGAACCGACGAAATCCGACAAGATCAAGGTGGGTGAAAACTCTTTCAAACTTTAAAGTAGAAATCTATTCTTTTTCTTGTGATGTATGTGTTAAATCTGAATTAATTCAAGATTCTTTTGATATGATCTATGTTAAAATCTCCATGTTATAATTTCATATTATGATTTTATGTATAACTATGTGAAATTCGTTTTTCCTTAAACATAATCATCAAATATTATGAAAAATATGAAAGTATGTACTAATCTGAAATTCTTGTATAAATTCATATTTTAAATATGAATGTTATGGTTATAACAACATGCAATATGATTTATTGAATTTAAATGACAACCGATTTGGTAGTCGGGTGCCGATTTTGTGATAACTTGAAAATTATATATTTTCTTCTATGTGTTGTTGAAACCTTACCAAAATCTGAAATCTTATATTATATGATTATATTATGATATATGGATAATTTATTTGCGGCCAAAACAGGACTTGAAATGAGTAAACGGAACTTTTGGGCATAAATTGTAATTTCTCAAAGTTTGAGGACTAAACTGAAAATTTCGAAAATAAAACATTCTGAACCTTGGACAGTACATATTATACCATGTATAGGCTGTCCATAATGTTTCAAGCAATTCGGAGCTTGATATCTAAACTTAATAGTCCAAATCGCAAATTTTAAATAATTTCGGGGTCAAAATGCAAGAATTCCAAACTTCTAGACCAGGTTCGAAATTTTCTAGAATTTTCACAAATCTGTAATTCCAGGCTCATCACGAGTCATCTCGTAAAATTTCATTAAATTCCGAGCTAAATTCATAGCTCTATATGCCTCGGAACGATTACCTTGAGTTTTGGGGCAATATCGTAATTTCTGGAAAATTCAGTCCCGAAACTGGAAATTTCCGAATTTTCATTAAATCTGGAGTCGAGGAATTATTTTGGCTTCCTCATGAAATTTCATAACCATCCGATTTCGTTTCATACTCCAACGCTTAGGTTTGAACCTAAGGGTAAAAACGTCCTTTCAAACTATTTACGAAACTCTCGTTTCGTTTCGTCGAACCTACCCAGTTAATATATTTGATCTGAACTCATCAGATCGTTAATAAATTATTGAGAATATTTTTATGTTTATATACAAGTCCTATTCCGCATTACCGGGCCACAAATAAAATTAATCATATTCCATACTTAATCAAAGACGCTATTAACCTCACTGACCGAACGTTTACGTGATACTTGTGAAATGCGTCAAATTGATAAATGTGACTGTCCGGGAACTAAGTGCTATACAAACAAAGTGCCACGGACGGGTCCGCCTCTAACTCTATCGGAACAAAGTGCCACGTCGACGGACGGGGGCCACCTCTTGAGTCCATATGAAACAGAGTGTCGACCTACAATCTGGGGGCCACCTCTTGAGCTGTAGGAGCCACCTCTAGAGTCCCAAATCGTGTCAGGGACGGTTATACCGAGTCTTGGGTCGAGCAGCGCGGCTGCGGTTCATGAACAAGGCTACCGTTGATTCCTATTCCCATAACCGTGGTACGGAGTGTTCCGAGGGACCTGGGTCGTAGACTTGGGGTATAATCACGATTATGGTGTTATCCGGGTATTGACCCACAGCTAAGGACATACCGAGCCCAGATAAGAGATAAGGAAGTACACGCTAAGTGTGAGAGCGAAGGGTCAGCATCTTGGGGCGACGGTCCAAATCTTGGGACAACGGTCCAAATCTTGGGGCGAAGACCTATCTTGCTAGGAGTAATAAGGAGAGTCTAGAATCCAAAGTCCACATCGGAAGGATTCGAAACTGAATTGACTGATCAATTGATTGACTGACTGCTTGACTTGATATCCATCCACGGGGACTGGATTATAATATTACAACTATACAATGATTATTGTTTATAAAACTTCGACATAATTGTAATTGTTCTCTTTTTTTTTTGTAATTGATAAAATCATGCATCACTTAAAAATTTTCAAAGAAAAGAGCCACACCCGCACACGATCACCCACTCACTGAGACCTTTTGTCTCACCCCACCGTTTTCCATTTTAAACCAGAGAATGAGCAAACAACAGAAGATGAAGAAGACTTCGAGGAAGAGGCTGAATAGAAGATCGTCTTCAAGATTTAGGACTTCTGTTCTTAGAATTTCTGTTGTTATCCCAACTTGTAATATTTAACTATGCTTTTGTACTTAACTCGTTTGGTATTTTTCCGCTGCAAACTTATGAACAGTGTAATTTTGATTATCATCTTTGTCACAACGAATCTTAGTACATCAGGCTAAGATGGTTGTTTTAAAATGTTATCCAATCTTTATTTTGCTTCCACTATTTATTATCGCATTTTAATTGATTGATCGACCGATGCGTCGCGCCCTCGTCCTTCCCGATGTTGGGGGCGTGACATGCAACACTCAGAACCAAATGAAAGAATATAAAGTATAATAAATATTACAAGGTGTTTCACTCTTTGTTTCTTTCTTATCACAACATAGAGTGTAATAATAGATAGAGATTTGAGCTCAAGGATGCTTGAAGGCTTGAAGTTGTGTAAGTGATACCCAAGTCCTATGGGTATTTATAGGTGTCGGTCCTTCTTCGAATTCTGATATTTGTATTATTAGCGTACGCTAATAATACCTCCATAGCATGCGCAATGGATCTCTGACTTGGCCTATCTGAACGGTCACAAAACTGTTCCAACGGTAAAATTACATGTCTAGCGTTCGCTAGTCATACCTTCTTAGCGTGTGCTAACGGTTGGTCAAAAGGTCTTCAATCTTGACTTTAGATTATGTCGGTTTGTCTCCCCAATGACTCTTTCCCAACGGATATATTTATACTTAGTGTGCGCTAGCAATTGTACATAGCGTGTGTCACGCCGCCATACCGGGGTTGGACGAGAACGCGACAGCTAATGTAATTAAATAACATTTGTGATAATAGAATTACAGTAGAGCATTCAAATTCCAGATCTTAGCCCGGTGAACTAAGTCTGGTTATTCGATAGAATAAACATTCATGAGTACAGCGGAATAGTTACATAAAGTTCAAAGAGTACAGCGGAGATCAGAATATTTTATTGATACAAGAATAAAAAGTAGCATTTATTTCAACATTCTAATACTTATGTCTCGACAGTTCTTCAACGACGATCTTCACTGGTCATCAACATTCGTCTCGTCATCTTCTTGGGTCTCCTCATCTAGTGGGGTTTTAGAAAAACAATACAAATTGGTGTGAGAATAATGGATTCTCAATGATTTGGGTTGAGTATATTTTCTGAAATTATAAGTATATAATTATTTTAAGATATAAAATATTTTACTCCCACCTTTGAAAATTTATTATTTATGGATGGTATGAGTTTCAAAATATAATGCAATGAATTAAGTTATGAGTGAACAGTCAATCTCCGTAGATTGCTGTTAAGTATGACAATATGTGTTGTCGAGCGCCTAGTGAGTATTTAGCTTCGGGAGATCGTCTATATGACTAAGTCCCTCGGCCTCCTTATAACATCTTAGATCGTTATCAGTGTTTGGCCTTTGACTATCGCTACGACCTTTGGTTTAATGACCGTAGCCTTGGGCGTTTGTCGGACCGTCACTATAACTTTGGCCTCTGAGCTTATCGCTCTCACGCTTGGTGACGTACTTCCTTATCTCTTATATGGGCTCGGCATGTCCTTAATTGTGGGTCAGTGCCCGGATCATACCATAATCGCGATTATACCCTAAGTCTACGACCCAGTCACCTCCGGAACACTCCGTCCATTGGCTTCAAGGGAATAGGAAACGACGGTAGCCTTGTTCATGAACCGTAGCCGTGCTGCTCGATCCAAGACATGGTCTAACCATCCCTGACACAAGTTTGGGACTCTATAGGTGGCCCCTACAACTCAATAGGTGGCCCCCAGATTTCAGGTTGGCTCTCGGTTTCGTATGGGCTCAAGAGGTGGCCTCCGTCTGCCGACGTGGCACTTTGCCCCGATAGGATTAGAGGCGGATCTGTCTGTGGCACTTTGTTTGTATGGCACTTAGTTCCCGGTTAGATGTGATTATACGTTAGTCACATTGCGGTGAATGCACATGATAGAGTCATATATCCAATACTTAGCGTAAATTGATTATACGATTGCGATTTGGAGTTTATTCGTGGCACGAGTTTTTATGAATTATGGTTCCGTTATTGACATATCTTTGGAATATAATTGTGATTATTGATTCCAGACTTGATAAATTCCAATATTTGATTTTTAGTTTAAATTTTTCCAATTTACGGTTACGCCCATAATTCTTGCGAAATGGATTATTATACCCATGAGGTTTGGTTTTCGTCACGGATGGTGACGAAACTTATGGGAGAGTTCATGTTGAACTGAAAACTTCGGTGTATGAGTGAACTTTCCAGAATTTTCAGTTTCTGATTGATTTTCAAAAAATTTTAGTTTTGCCCCAAAATTTATTTAAAATGTCGTTTTGACCCCAAAATCCAAAATTTACTCCTATTGTTATAGGGTTTTTCGGATATAATATTTATCCTTTGATAATTAACATTCTGGTCCATAGACCTGAAAATTTATCTTATAATTCCATTTTTATTGAAATTTACTAATTGACCCTAATTTTACCAATTATTGCATTTTAGCCCCAAATCTTGAATCGACTTCCGCTCTCTACGAAATTTTAAGGTCAGAATATTTATTTCTATATAAGTTATGTCTTCAGTCCAGAAGGTGAACTTTTTACTTTGGTTCTAAATTTTTGAGGAATTTATCATTTGACCCCCTTATTTTGTCTTAATTTACACTTTTGGTCCGTAGACACCGGAAATGGATTCCGATTACTAAAAAATTTTTAGGACAGAGGCTAAACATTTTATTATGTCCAGTTTGAATTCCAAACTGAAAAATACAGATTTTATTTAGTGGTTTCACCATTTGGATGGATTTACACAATCTTCGTGTTTTGCCGATTTTAACCCGTTCACTTAGAAAATGATTTACGTTTCTTATAAAATTTTAAGGATAGGTGATTAATAAGTGAATATATTGTATTTTCTGACCTTAATTCAGATTACATCTTTTTTTGTAATAATTTTCATAATTTTCTTTATCTTCACTTAATTTTTGTTTTGTGTCTGTTTTGATCATCCCATTTTTACTAGGCCACAAACTAAACATCCAACTTCACATGCATGATCATATAACACAAATATATCTCTCCAAACATAATTTTCAGAATATAAAGGAAGACAAAATCATACTTAATTGATAAGAAGTTTTGGGACATTTCACTTAAATCATCAAAATTGGCTAATTTCGCATGCAACAAGCTATAAACCATTATACATGCTATTAGTATGAGAAAAGTGGACTATATGAACTTCATAGAATGAACATGCATATTTGTTTAAGATAAATTGCATATTAAAGTGAGAAGAATAGTTTTACCCACCTTAGTTCTTGAAGTGGTGAAGAGATCTAAGTCTTTGAACTAGTTGCACCAATCTTTTCTTCTTCTCTTCTTTTCTTCTTCTTGATTTCAGCCACCTCTCTCCCTTACTCTCTATAATTTTCTTTTGTTTGTGTAAGGGTGAAAGGAATGAGGGTGTTTGATTTTTAAAAGGGTTTAATAGGGTTGAGAAGTGGAATACTTGGGAAGAGAAAATGTAAGACATTGAGTCTTGCATGGGGGACAAGGATTCCCTTCCCACAAGTGTTCTTGGCCGTGTCTTTTGTGTGGGTGTGTGTGTGTCATTATATTTTTTTTATATTTTAGGTGTATATAGATATAGATATTAAGTATTTGTTTAATAAAGTGGGCTAGGTGATTAGATTGGGCTTTAAATTGTGATTCCAAGCCTTAGGGGTTTTATTTAGTTTGGGCTTGAGACTTATGGTGTGTTTATATGTATATGTGTTAATACACATGGCCCATTAGGAATTTTATGTTTCCACTTCAAATTTTAATTAATTTGATTATTTGGTTCATAAAATAATTTACGAATAAATGAGTAAAACAAATGAAACTAGATGTAGATTAAACAATTATTATTGGAGTACATTATGATTTAACAATTATACATGTAGTAAACTATCGAGTTTTAGGGGGTCTTACATCCTCCCCTCCTTAAAGAATTTGGTCCCCAAATTCCTACTCAAATAATTCGGGATACGATGTCTTCATTTCTTTCTCAGCTTCCCACGTTGCATCTTCCTCTCTGTTGTGATTTGTCCAGACAACTTTGACCAATGATACCTTCTTGTCTCTTAGTTCGCATACTTGTTGATCCACGATCCTAGGAAGTGGATACTTGTTCTTAACTGTAATGTTGTTAAGTTCTCGGTAATCGATGCACAATCTTAGTGTGCCATCTTTCTTCTTTACAAATAGCAGTGGTGCTCCCTAAGGATAAATCCAACCTTTAGCAATTTCTGCAACTGAACCTTCAGTTCTTGCAGTTCCAGTGGGCCCATTCGATATGGCGTTCTAGCCACAGGTGTCTTCCCTGGAAAGATATCTATGTTAAATTCAACTTCCCTATCTGGAGGCAGAGAAGTGAGTTCCGTGGGAAAACTATCGGGGTATTCTGATATTACTGGTATTGCTTCAATCTCCATTTTGCTCTTAGGTTTGTTCATGACAAAAGCTAGATATCCCGTTGCTCCCTTTGAAATGGCCTTTCTTACCTTCGTAGATGATATAATTGGGTCCGAGTTAATTCTAGCACTCCCGTGTAGTTCAACTACAGGGTGTTCGGGTTTGTAGAATCGAACTATCTTAGAATGGCAATCGAGTTGTGCATAGCTCTTAGATAGCCAATCCATACCTAGTATGAGGTCATACTCAAGTATGGGAAGAAGTATTAGGTCAGCAGGGAAGCATTGTCCCTCAACTACAACTTCACAATTCCTAAATACCGAATCCGTTTCCTAGCTTGCACCCATAGGAGTGGACACGTCTAAGCTTACAGGCAGTGATTCCACACATACATTCAGTTTTGTGCGTAATGGGGTGCAACAAAAGAATGTGATGGTCCTGGATCTAATAATGCATGCGCAAAGTGGTTTGACACAAGAAATGTACCTTCCACCATGTCTGTCGCATTAGGAGCTTCTTGTCGAGCTAAGGCAAAAACTCTCGCTGGTGCTTTCCCTTTGCCCTTGCGATCATCCTTCTTGGCCACATTTTTCTGCTAATTGTTGTCTGGTGTCTCCCACTTCGGGCATTCTCTAGCCTGATGCTGATTATCTCCACAGCGCAGGCACATCCCTTGTTTCTTCCAGCAGTTCTCGGGTTTATGTCCCATCTTATTACAGTGCGGACAGGGCGGTAGATTGTTCACAGGCCTCTTTTCGGTGTCCTGGCCAGAAGTCTTGCGTTGGAATTTCTAGGGTGGTCTCGATGATAGGTTTGGTGTGGATATCTTAAACTTCCCAGTGGTGCGCTCCTTCGCCTGTCCCAGACGTGTCATCCCACTTTCAATTCGGGTTTCAGCTTCGACTGCTTCCGCTATAGTCGTTACTCTCACTGGCAGTAGATTCTGTTGCAGAGAAAACCTCAATCCTCGGGTAAACTTGTACAACTTATCCTCTTCTGTACTTACTAGTCCTGGTGCGAACTAGGAGAGTCGGTTGAAATCCGACTCATACTGAGCTACAGTCAAAGATCCTTGCTTCAGATGATAAAATTCATCTCGACGAGCCTCTCTAGCTGCTGCCGAGACGTACTGGATCCGAAAATCAGTTAATAAATTGACCTAAGTTCTGGCACGATCCTCTCTTATCCAGCGGGCATTAACGATCTTCCACCAATCATGCGCGGCAGCCTCGAGTCGAAACGTAGACAATGTTATACGTTGATCATCGGTGTACTTGGATGCATTGAATATGCTCTACATCCTTTCTACCCATAATTCTGCCTTGATGTCATCTAGTTCTCCGTCAAACATTGGCGGACTGAAACGTAAGAATCTCTCCAACATGCGGTCTTGTGTGCCTCCCGCAGTCCGATTGTTGTCAGCTTGTTGTTGCAGGAAGTTTGTCAGTTGGGTTAGTGCTTGTGCTATGGCATCATTTGCAGCTCCTCCTTCGTTATTGCGTTTGTCTTGTTGTCCATCACGGTTAACTCGCGGGCGTCCTCTACGTCTATCAGCCATCTGTAGCGGCTAATGATTTTTTATAGTTAGCTTAGTTCGAGTTGTAAATACAGGGAATTTGAATGTGCACACATTATTTTCAATCATTATTATCGTAGAATATGAAAATTGCATAATAATAATTAATGCATTCTAATAGTTTGCTGTGACATAGAGAACTACATTTTCTGATAAAGATAATTAGAAACTTAACCTACTTAATCGTCGTCCAAAATACCATAGACAAAACATTAAGTACATCACATCGTTATCATAATCAATTAAACATCATGACGAGATCGTAGAAACAACATCCTCAATCCTCTCCTGGCTCCATCGGCTCCTCCTTGGGGTCCTGCTCGAAGTCCTCCTCCGGATCTTCCTCGAAATGTGTAGGGTCCGCCGGTGGAGTATGTGATGCCTCCCCTACCTCAGTCGTGGAGTATGGAAATAGTCACATCACCATAGCTAATTTCTTCCTGGCCACCATCTGGAACTCTTCATGCTCACGACGTGTGGAACGGATCGTTTTCTCCAGCATCTTGATCTTGTGCATCTGGAAGAATTTGATTCTGCGAAGCTGGGCAATTGTCCGATTATCTACTAGCGATTGAGTTTCCAGGCGATGTGCCCTCTCTTCCAACTCCTCGTTTTCTTGCATTTTCTTCTCCAATAACTGAAACAGCTCGTCCCTCATATTACGATATGCCGTTACATCTTGAAAACTGTGTGCAATCACGGACCTCAAGTTCTGGGTCTCCCTCTCCCCCGAATCGTCCAAAACAGCTGCTTTTAGAACGGGTCTAGAAACATCCCTAATTTGACTAAGGGCCTGTCGAAGCTGATCTGCAGTAATTGTCGTCGGCGGGGTAGGCGTATCTTCGATTCCCTGGGTCACAATCTTCTTGTCTGAGGGGTCCATCTTAATTAATAAATGAAACTAAGTCAGTACCTCGCAAAATCTAATATCCAATATAAGGCTCTATTAAGCATGAATAATCATTAAGGCAGTGAACTTAATGATTCAATAAATGCTTATATGATTTTAACGACAAACGAACAATAATACCCCATTTTAAGAAGTAATGAAGTTTAGTAGAGTTTAAAGGAACTTCATCAATTTTGAATGAATAGTGACATGACTTTGAGAAATGGATAAGTGAAGTAAGCTATATCCGTTTCAAGAGTTCAATAGAAGAGTTAATTCAGTTGGGAAATGCTGTTGGTACTTAATAAAGTACTTTGGCCAATGACTTAGGAATTTTGAATTTGACTATGCATATTCCAAGTGAATACCAATAAGTCGAAAGAGATCTTTAATGAGAATTGACTCGAGAAATCTACATTAGGTCTCAATCCTATGGTTCACTTCGTCCTAGGTGGAATTCCCATCTAAGTCCGAAGAATCTTATCCTGGTTAGCCTGTTGTAAGTGTCCTTCTCACAAAGCGGGCTCCGATACCACATCTGTCACGCCCCCACACCGGGGTTGGACGAGAACGTGATAGCTAACATAATCAAATAACATTTGTGATAATAGAATTACAGTAGAGCATTCAAATGCCAGATCTTAGCCCTGTGAACTAAGTCTGGTTATTCGATGGAATAAACATTCATGAGTACAGTGGAATAGTTACATAAAGTTCAAAGAGTACAGCGGAGATCAGAATACTTTATTGATACAAGAATAACAAGGAGCATTTATTTCAACATTCTAATACTTATGTCTCGACAGTTCTTCAACGACGATCTTCACTGGTCATCAGCATTCGTCTCGTCATCTTCTTGGGTCTCCTCATCTAGTGGGGTTTTAGATAAACAATACAAATTGGGGTGAGAATAATAGATTCTCACTGAGTTGGGTTGAGTATATTTTCTGAAATTATACGTATATAATTATTTTAAAATATATACTATTTTACTCCCACCTTTGAAAATTTATCATTTATGGATGGTATAAGTTTCAAAATATAATGCAATGAATTAAGTTATGAGTGAACAGTCAATCTCCGTAGATTGCTGTTAAGTATGACAATATGTGGCGTCGAGCGCCTAGTGAGTATTTAGCTTCGGGAGGTTGTCTATATGACTAAGTCCCTTGGCCTCCTTATAACATCTTAGACCGTTATCAGTGTTTGGCCTTTGACTATCGCCACGACCTTTGGTTTAATGACCGTAGCCTTGGGCGTTTGTCGGACCGTCACTATAACTTTGACCTCTGAGCTTATCGCTCTCACGCTTGGTGACGTGCTTCCTTATCTCTTATCTGGGCTCGGCATGTCCTTAATTGTGGGTCAGTGCCCGGATCATACCATAATCGTGATTATACCCTAAGTCTACGACCCAGTCACCTCCGGAACACTCCGTCCATTGGCTTCAAGGTAATATGAAACGACGGTAGCCTTGTTCATGAACCGCAGCCGTGATGCTCGATCCAAGACATGGTCTAACCATCCCTGACACAAGTTTGGGACTCTAGAGGTGGCCCCTACAACTCAAGAGGTGGCCCCCAGATTTCAGGTCGGCTCTCGGTTTCGTATGGGCTCAAGAGGTGGCCCCCGTCTGCCGACGTGGCACTTTGCCCCGATAGGATTAGAGGCGGATCTTTCTGTAGCACTTTGTTTGTATGGCACTTAGTTCCCAGTTAGATGTGATTATACGTTAGTCATATTGCGGTGAATGCACATGATAGAGTCATATATCTAATACTTAGCGTAAATTGATTATACGATTGCGATTTGGAGTTTATTCGTGGCACGAGTTTTTATGAATTATGGTTCCGTTATTGACATATCTTTGGAATATAATTGTGATTATTGATTCCAGACTTGATAAATTCCAATCTTTGATTTTTAGTTTAAATTTTCTCAATTTACGGTTACGCCCATAATTCTTGCGAAACGGATTATTATATCCATGAGGTTTGGTTTTCGTCACGGATGGTGACGAAACTTATGGGAGAGTTCATGTTGAACTAAGAACTTCGGTGTTTGAGTGGACTTTCCAGAATTTTCACTTTCTGACTGATTTTCTAAAATCTTCAGTTTTGCCCCAAAATTTATTTAAAATGTCGTTTTGACCCCAAAACCCAAAATTTACTCCTATTGTTATAGGGTTTTTCGGATATAATATTTATCCTTTGATAATTAACATTCTGGTCCATAGACCTGAAAATTTATTCTATAATTCCATTTTTATTGAAATTTACTAATTGACCCCAATTTTACCAATTATTGCATTTTAGCCCCAAATCTTGAATCGACTTCCGCTCTCTACAAAATATTAAGGTCAGAATATTTATTTCTGTATAATTTATGTCTTCAGCCCATAAGGTGAACTTTTTACTTTGGGTCCAAATTTTTGAGGAATTTATCATTTGACCCCCTTATTTTGTCTTAATTTACACTTTTGGTCCGTAGACACCGGAAATGGATTCCGATTACTACGAAATTTTTAGGACAGAGTATAAACATTTTATTATGTCCACTTTGATGTTCCAAACTGAAATACACGGATTTTATTTAGTGGTTTCACCATTTGGATGGATTTATACAATCTTCGTGTTTTGCCGATTTTAACCCGTTGACTTCGAAAATGATCTACGTTTCTTATAAAATTTTAAGGATAGGTGATTAACAAGTAAATATATTGTATTTTCTGACCTTAAGTCAGATTACATCTTTTTTTGTAATAATTTTCATAATTTTCTTTATCTTCACTTAATTCTTGTTTTGTGTCCGTTTTGATCATCCCATTTTTGCTAGGCCACAAATTAAACATCCAACTTCACATGCATGATCATATAACACAAATATACCTCTCCAAACATAATTTCCAGAATATAAAGGAAGACAAAATCATACTTAATTGATAAGAAGTTTTGGGACATTTCACTTAAATCATCAAAATTGGCTAATTTCGCATACAACAAGCTATAAACCATTATGCATGCTATTAGTATGAGAAAAATAGACTATACGAACTTAATAGAAGGAACATGCATCTTTTTTAAGATAAATTGCATATTAAAGTGAGAAGAATAGTTTTACCCACCTTAGTTCTTGAAGTGGTGAAGAGATCTAAGTCTTTGAACTAGTTGTACCAACCTGTTCTTCTTCTCTTCTTTTCTTCTTCTTGATTTCAGCCTCCTCTCTACCTTACTCTCTCTAATTTTCAGATTTTGTTTGTTTAAGGGTGAAAGGAATAAGGGTGTTTGATTTTTAAAAGGGTTTAATGGGATTGGGAAGTGGAATACTTGGGAAGAGAAAATGTAAGACATTGAGTCTTGCATGGGGGACAAGGATTCCCTTCCCACAAGTGTTCTTGGCCGTGTCTTGTGTGTGTGTGTGTCATTATATTATTTTATTTCATTTTTTTGTATTTTAGGTGTATATAGATATAGATATTAAGTATTTGTTTAATAAAGTGGGCTAGGTGATTAGATTGGACTTTAAATTGTGATTCCAAGCCTTATGGGTTTTATTTAGTTTGGGCTTGAGTCTTATGGTGTGTTTATGTGTATATGTGTTAATACACATGGCCCATTAGGAATTTTATGTTTCCACTTTAAATTTTAATTAATTTGATTATTTGGTTCATAAAATAATTTACGAATAAATGAGTAAAACAAATGAAACTAGATGTAGATTAAACAATTGTTATTGGAGTACATTATGATTTAAAAATTATACATGTAGTAAACTATCGAGTTTTAGGGGTTTTTACAGCGTGCGCTAGTAATTAGTTAATATTAACTTTCCAGATTTCTCGGATCTCCTTTTGACTCCTGCGCTCCAACGGTTATTTAGCGTGCGCTAATAATTGCTGAATAGCGTGCGTTATATACTTTCCTCAGTAACGTACGTTACCTTATGTAGCGTACGTAAGGGCTTTCCTATTTTGAGTCCAGTGGCTACTGGACTACTAAACTTGTTATCCGGTAGCGTGCGCAGGACTTGAATGGTAACGTGCACTAAGACCTCATAGTAGCGTACGTAAATGAACGTCCGTAGCGTGTGCAAATGATTTTCCTTTTTCTGTCCAGACCTTACTGTCCTTTCTGACTGGGTGCGATAGCGTGCATTACATAAAGATGATAGCGTGCGCTAAGACTAATAGCTTAGCGTGCGCTGATATTGGGACCTTTGCGTGCGTTATCCATCAGGTGACTCCACTAGGCTGCTGCTGTTTTGACTTGCCTACATATAAACTTCGATAGCGTGCGCTACGATACATTACGTAGCGTGCGCTATGAACATAACTTTCCTTCACTGTAGCATCGATGAAATACATTTTATTAAATGTTTTGAAAACGATCATCATCAAAATACTTTGAGTCAACAATAACTTGATCGACACAAAGACGAAAATGATTAATATACTTGCTCCGAGTCCTTCGAGAGCAATCTTGATATCTAACCATCACCAACAATTATTCTGAATACTCGACGATCCAAAATGTCACGGATTGCAGATAATTCATATCTTTGTCTTTATCCCAATGTATCCTCAATACCCAAGTATACCAATAACAAATGTAAGTCACATACATCATGATGTAATTCCCATAACTCGAATACAACTTATAATCCCAAATCTCCTGTGATTACGATTATAAATATTACTATACGAATTATAAATGAATGAAACGGAAACCATTCATTAAATATTATAAACTGAGCAAGTAATAACTTGCCTCGATACCGATGAAGTCGTTACCAATTCCATTGCCGTTATCTACAAGTCCCCCCAATCAATGCAATTCCCGAACATTCTCGAACATGACCACAACGCATAGTTCTACACACTGACCAATAATCTCAACCTATTACAATAATCGATAAATAACAAGTTCGACAACAATTAACAATCGATAAAACTAATTCACAAACCCAACGGCTCAATAATATCTCAATTAACCACAAGTCTGATCAAACCAACTTAAACAATCACGAATTCATAACCAAAATAGAATATACTACCCAGCCTGTTGACTTAGCGCACGTTAATCACTTAACGTAGCGTGCGCTAAGTCGCTCCCGTTAGCGTGCGCTAGCCATTAACACTAGCGTGCGCTAATGACATGCAGTTGTATGCATTTCAGATACCGATCAACATATTGCGATTATCAAGAATACTAAGTGATTCTAAACCATGTTCATAGCTATCAAAACAATGAAATCTGATATCCTTTAACATGTAGGTAATCATCCAACTCTTAATCCAATTCATATATTCACATATCATCTTCTTCCTCAAATATCAACATCATGAACACCAAGAATCATAACAACACTTCCCTAATCTCACATTACAGAGATTAATCATCAGCAATGATATCAACATCCACAAAGGAGAAGGAGGATTAACCAACTTATCTCAAGAAAACGAACTACACAATTCAAATCACACGAATCATATTAATATCATCATACACCGGTAATCCATCTCATATTCATGATTGTCAACTTGTTTATACAATAATCATTAACTCAAGAACATCAATCTTCAATCCAAAATGAAATCCAAAGGTGAAGAGTGATTACCTTGTATAGACAAACCATGAAGGAGAACAATCAACTTCATTCCAAGAATCATCAATAACTTCAAGAACAAGACTTTAATCCATGTTCCTCAGATTAATCTTGTTAAAGATCATCATCTCTAAGTGTTTGGAACCTCAAACTTCTCTTTAAAAACTCTCTCTCTCTCTCAAAATAAAGGAAGGAATGGCCGAATGAACATAATTCACATCTGCAATCATATATATACTGACTATATTAGCGTGTGCTACTTTTTCCTTAGTAGCGTGCGCTATCGCAGTCCAGAGGCTACTGCCTTGCTTCGCACATCAGCTTACGTATGTAATGCCCATGCAATAACGTACGTAAATTACACTGCCTAGCACACGCAATTTCTTGGACCTTAGCGTGCGCTAATCGTAGTTGACTTGCTACAGTCAGCACCTGCCCCCGTGTCCCCACATGCTGGAAGCACTGACGAGGATAAGATTTCTTTTTGTCCGATCTGCAGTTAGCGTGCGCTAGTCCTTAGGTTTTAGCGTGCGTTAGTACTACATTACAACATCCATTGACTCGTCGGCATATGCGCCGAAAGTGTTCGGGTCCACACGTAGATTCCCTCTGAGCTATTCTGCACTAGCGTACGCTAACCTATGCCCGTAGCATGCGTTATACATGTATGATAGCGTGCGCTATACACGAGTATTAGCGTGCGCTAACAAGGCTATATTTATCCATTTTCAGCTACTCTTGTCCAACGTCTCGACATGCAAAATACGAACATACGGCATACTGAATACATATACATCTTTCAACAACATTCTCATACGATAAGCCCGACACACAATCTCTTCCAATACAACTGTCAACCAAGTGCGGCAATAATACTAATACAGATTGATTAGTCCTTCATTTATTTTACCCATACTGTACAGATTCCACGCTGTACAACATAACTCGGATAAAATAATATTAAACCACAGTAGTAGAAATTCCGAATATTACAATTATAACCTCAAATCGTCGAATATATGCAATCAAACATGTTGTATCAGTGTACAATATTATAACCCCAACAGTTGAAAACACACTCAATCAAACATGTTGTATGTATTAACGACCAGATTATAACCTAACAGTTGAAAACACACTCAATCAAACATGTTGTACGTATCAACCAAGTTTATGGCTAATAGTATGGACGCCGCACTACACCCAAGATCAAAATGTGGCTGTTATCACCAACGTACGCGGAATCCTGATAACATATGTGTTATAATGTACCTAATCAGTCTAACGGGCTATCCATGCCCGTGTTCACATCGAATGTGAGGCCAACTACCAACATATAACTATATGTGCCTGACATGAAAATCCATACATACCAAACCGGCACACCAGTATGACTCCAGAATGCCACGATAACAAAAGTGACAATGAAAACTCAATAAGGTCCAACATTTCCAACAAAGAACAAATGACCCACCAAAGTGAAATACAAATCTAACGAGGATCAAAACAACTCACTGAAAGGAAAAATGGTAATAAAGCCACAACTGCGAGGCTTATTCATGCTTTTCCATAAGAACCCAGAATCACTATTCCTCAACTGAATGATCGATATGATCAACAATACTGTCAATGTGAATTGAAATTCACAAAGAATAAATGCACGACATACGTAAAACATACAAATGTCATATTATCATCATCACCAAGCAAGAACTAACTTACATCAATATCGAAGACAAAAATGCTCCAGCACGATCAAAAGTCCTCAACAAAATGAACAAAGGAATGACCGAACTCAATCTAACACACGAACATATTTGATTAATTCAACATCAACAATTCTACAATATCGATATAGGATTCAACGGAATAGATATCCTTGATTCAAAATGAATCGATCAAATTACTCAAACGAATATCATAGTCTTAAACTATGAATTATATCCCAGTTCATCTCCATGATCAAATTAAACATGATAACAATTGTTCTTATTACTTGTGACAATTAATTTCTACAAGAATTACCAAGAACATTTCATCATAAAATCATCTAATGATAATAATATCATTCTATATTATCATAATTATCTTAAAAACATCAACACCTCAACATGATGTCTTATTCTCAACAATAATCAACTCAACAAGAATTTTGGATTCATCACCAAATTAACCTAATCATTTTAAAATTCTGATAATTACTTCATAAACTTATCATAATCTTTCCTCAATATGATTATGGTCTTCCACACATCAAAAACATCAATAATCACTTCCAAACTATGTTATTCATCCAACAAGCTTACCATAATCCTTCCAAATAATGATTATAACATCTATGTTCTTAAACAACAAGAATTCCTCATTCTAAAGTTATAATCATCATCTTCATCGTCATGTGTTCATAAAAACCAACAAGATTAATAATAACTCCTAAAAATTCATCAATAAATGAAGTAATCACCAATAATATCATAACCTCAGAAATAACACAATATTAGACAACATACCTCTTGAAGATGAAGAACAACCTCAAACATTTCAAGAATCCACCACAATATTCAAGCCTCCAATCTCTAATCCAAGTTATGAAGCTCCAAAGCAACTTATGAGGGATTGATTATCACTTAGCAGGGCAGGGTGATGAATTCTAGAGAGAAAAACCAAAAGTGGATCGTGCAAAAATGAAAGAAAATACATGTCTTTATAATTTGCACTTTTTATTGTGGCCGCTACACCCTCCTATTAACGTACGTTAACGACCTTAGTGTACACTAGCCTTCAACCATACACGCACACTACTGCCTTCCGAAGGCTACTGCACCACTTCCTACATTGCCTGACATACGTAGCACAAACTAACATACGTAAATGCTCCTTGATTACATATGCTAAGCCTTGTATGGTTGTGGGTGCAATGCCCATTGACTTGGCTGTCCTAATCAAGCCGAAAGTGCTCGTCCCTACACGCCTAAAGTCCTCGGCTTACAAGCTTAAAGTACTCGACCCTACATGCCTACAGGTGATCTCATATGATCCCAGCGTTATGTACATAACATGGACATCTAACATATGAAACTTGCTTAACTTAGCGTACGCTAGCCTGTAAACATAGTGTACGCTGTGGATATAATACTTAGCCAAGTCCGCAACTCAACGTGCAAAAATCCAACCGATAAAACAATATGAACGACAAACGAAAATAGTTTAGTTCTACAATAATCCAGTGTAGCATATATTATATAAATCTAAATCGAATGCAACATCACTTGTACAATTCTCAACTGAATACATGCTACTATAGTACAAAAATGAAAATAACAGCCTGATATTACATACCCACCTTAAAAAGAGTTTCGTCCTAGAAACTGAGGGGTAAAAAACTCAGGATACTTATCCCACATGTAGTCCTTGGTCTGCCACATAGCCTCCTCAACTCCATACCTCGACCATCGAATCTTAAACAACAGGATCATCTTATTTCTCAACTACTTGATCCTCCTCTCCAGTATCCGTATGAGACGCTCCTCATTCAAACGATCACCAACTATCTCAATCTCATCAAATTGAAGTATGTGGCTCAGGTCGGCAACATATTTCCTCGATTGTGAAACATGAAACACATTATGCATTCGTCTAAATGTTGGGGGCAAAGCCAAACAGTAAGCGAGATCATCAACTAGATCCAAGATCTTGAATGGTCCGATATACGTCAGACTCAACTTCCCTTTATTTCAAAATAGAAAACTTCTTGAGTCTGGGACACATTAACCAACACATGGTCACCAACCTCGAACTCTAATGATCCATGATGAGTATCCGCTTTAGATTTTTGTCAACTCCGAGTTGTTGACAAACTACTCCCGGTCACTGTAACATTCTCGCCATTATTCACATATCGAGTTCGGTACCCAATGTCTCAGACAGATCATTCCAATACAAAAGAGATCTAACGATGCCCATAGAAGGCCTCATAAGGTGCCATACTGAACGAAGCATGCCAACTGTTATTATATGTGAATTCAATCAATAGCAGTTGGGCTTCCCAACCATCTCTCTAATAAATAGTCCACTCAGACTGACCATCAGAATGAGGATGGAATGATATACTAAAGTTCAACTCTGTGCCAATAGCCCGATGAACACCATTCCAAAAATGCAACATGAAACGTCTGTCACGATACGATACAATACTCTTGGGGGTGTCGTGCAGTCTCATGATCTCCCGAATAAATAACTGGTCCATTATCTTGGGTCTCCAAGTATCCTTAATCTCAATAAAGTACCACGACAACTCACCGGCAAATTCGTGATCAAGTCCAATAATATATCCTCCCACTTCCACTTTCGAATAAGGAGTAATTTCAGCATACCTGTTGGTCGTTGGTGCTCAATCTTCACTTTCTAGTAATTTAAACATCTTGAAACAAACCCTGAGACTTCTCGTTTAATACTATCCACCAGAAGTATTGTTTCAAGTCCTTATACATCTTTATAGCTCCCGAGTGAATAGAATAGGGGTTATCATGAGCTCTTTTCCAAATTAATTTCCTTAACTCCTCATCTGCCAGTACACAACCAGTTCTTGAAACACGTAATTCCATACTCATGGACCACAAATCAATGGCTTTCTCTCGTGTCACCTCATCATGAATACTCCTTGCTTCTATCGAATGGTCTCATCCAATGATGACGATATCTTATATGTACAAAGTTATCCTTGTACACTCTGTAACCAGAACTCAATCTCCAGTCTCAAAAACTCTTGTTGAAGTTCTATTTGGACAGTCAGTCGAGTAAGCATTTACTCTTTGATCGTTTTACGACTCAAAGCATCGGCAACAACATTTGCCTTGCCATGTTTCGGAATCCCAACAGTGGTATCGGAGCGAGGTCAATGATACCGTATATACGATTATTTGTGCATTTTTAATGCTTCTGGATGATGTTTATGATTTAGAATCATATTTGGTATAATCGTAGATTTTTAAATTGTTCGTTGTAGCATCACGTTTTTGGAAATGAGCCAAAAAACGAAAGAAGTGGTGCTAGCAAGCATGTACTGGCTGCCTACCCATGCCGCCGAGCATGCTCGCCATGACTCGCCATAGTCGCCGAGCATGGCCGGGCCAGCACTGGTTTTTGGTCCGATTTTGAATCGGGCTGCGGGCTGGGCCTAAAACCGGATTGTCCGGGGCTCCGTTTTAAGTTTATATTCCGTTTATAAATGTGATGACCAAATCCTTCAATCCCATACTTTGATTATCACGGTTTTGGCAAGTGTAAGGAGAGAGAGAAAAAGTTTTTCTAAGGCTTCATAACATTCTTCTTCATATTCATCTTCATTCATAAGTTTTTTCTTGGAGAAAATATTTGTGAGATAGAGAGGTACTAGATTAAATACTTGGAGTGTTCTAATCTTGAGTTGCATAGCTTTTATAACCTTGTTCTAGCCGTATCCTTGGAGGATAACGAGGTTTAGTCATTTCGGTCGTTTCTCCGGCGCGTGGCAAGTAGAGATGCGGTGCTTTCGGCGTTGGATCATCCAAGAGCTTGGAGCGGATTGGATTCGTAGAGATCAAGCAAAGCTTGGGAAATAGCTCAAGAGAAGGATACCATTTAATCAATGGACTACGAGGGTATGTTTTTCGTATCTCTTGTGTTTCATTTTATATATTCGTATATACGTAGCTCGATCGATCCTCGTAGGGATTCAGATCGAATTAATTTTCGTTTTACCGCTTCCGCTGGGCCTTCGTTTTAGGCACCGAATCCCAACAATGGAAAGTTACAGCCATTGACCATTCCAGAATGGAAGTGGGAAGGAATAGCGATGGATTTTGTGACTAGTTTGCCGAGGACCAAACGAGGAAACACTGCTATATGGGTTATAATAGACAGACTCACAAAATCAGCTCACTTTTTGCCTATCCTGATCACTTATGGATCTGAGAAGTTAGCACAGTTATATGTCCATGAAATTGTATGTTTACATGGAGTGCCGATATCAATCACGTCAAAGCGAGATCCAAAATTTACCTCTAGATTTTGGACGAGTCCGCAGAAGGAATTGGGTAAACATCTGAACTTTAGTATCGCTTTCCACCCGCAGACCGATGGACAATCGGAAAGGACGATTCAAACACGAGTAGACATGTTTAAGAACTATAGTGTTGGATCAAGGTGCGAATTGGGAGCATGTTTTGCCGTTAATCGAATTTGCTTACAACAACAGTCATCAGGCAACGATAGGTATGGCGCCTTATGAAGCCTTATACGGCAGAAAATGCAGGTCACCACTTTATTGGGATGAAGTGGGTGAGAGAAATACTTTAGGGCCAGACACAGTCAGCGAGATGATCGAGATTATCCGCAAGATACAACAGAGAATACAAGAGGACCAGACTCGACAGAATTCATACGCTGATACACGCCGAACTAAATTGCATTTCGAGAGTGGGGATAAGGTTTTCCTCAAGGTTTCCCCTTCTAAGGGAATAATCAGGTTTGGCGTTAAAGGCAAGCTTAGGCCTCATTTTATAGGGCCATATGAGATTCTTGAGAGGATCGGCCCAGTTGCTTATAGGTTGGCTCTGCCACCTAGTCTTGGGAATGTTCACAATGTTTTCCATGTTTCTCAGCTGAAGAAGTATGTATTTGATCCCAAGCGTGTGATTCATCAGAGTGACATAGTTCTTAGTCACGATACGAGTTATGTAGAGAGGCCTGAAGCTATTTTAGATGATAAGGTTCAAGAACTAAGTAATAAGTCGATTTATGTGATGATTGTCATAATCTTGAAATGGTTGATTTAATCTTGTTGATTAATCCCAATTGATGATGAATTGGTGGTTGATTATTGTTTAGACATCATGTTAGTAGAGTTGATGATGTTATTGAGGTGATAGTGGTAATATTGTGTAACGCCCGGTTTCTTTTTTTTTCGGTACGTTAATTATTTTCATGGTATTTAATTATTTTAAATGATGGGTTTAATTAATTAGCCAAGTTAGATTAAATTACAAGTTTTGGGCTAAGTTAATTGATAGATTTAATTATATTGGGCTAGTAAGAAATGAGTTTTGAGCCTAGCCCATTAGTGAAGTAATTAGGCTTTATCCTAAAATAATTTATAAAAATATCACAAACCCTAAACTTCTTCCTCCCTCCCTCATTCGGCCGATCTCTCCCATCTCTCTCTCTCATTTTTTCTCTTCCAAAGCCATAATCATCTTCTCCTTCATTTCCTTGTTGGTGTAACAAGCTAAGGTAAGATCTTTAAGGTGTTTTAATCTTTTCTTTTGATTTATAATCAATTAATTGTTTTAAGTGTTGTTTATCATCTAGAAAATTCATCACCACCTCCTATACATGGTGTATGATGAGCCTAGATGATCATATTATGTAAAAGATCTATATGATTCATAAAAATCATCAAGTTGTAACTTGTGTGATTTAAAGAAGATAGATCTTATGGTTTTAACCAATGTTGTTATTGTTATAAGTTGTATGTTATCATCATCTCTAGATTATATCTACACCCTATACATGGTGTATGATGGATCTAGATGATTATATAAAATACAAGGTCTAAATGAACCATGGAAATCACCAAGTTTTATTTAGGTGATAAAATGTGATAGATCTTGTGAATGGTTATAATTCTTGTTAATTATTATTTTGATTCTTAACATATCCATGTCAATATGTTTAGATCTAAGTATACAACTTTATAGCATCTTCTAATATGTGTATATAAATGTTTGTGTATTTGAAAGATCAAGGAACCCTTAAAAAGGGGGAAAATTATGAGTTTAAGTGGTTTGTCATATATTATATTGATTTGATTCTTTTCCTTGTGACTAAATGAAATGCCAATGACCCCTAGCCCTTTTTAGTGCCACCATGTTCATAGGGGACTGAATTTGGGTGATAAACACATCTAGGAATGTGTTTCAAAAGGGAGAGGAATGGATTGGTTAAAAAGATTAAGGGTTGGCTACGATTCTGTTTCCATCAGATTTGTAGTCATCTTACAAAAATCATAACTTGAATTCTATAACTCAAACGGATCTCAAACCTGTGCCAAAAGTTTACTAATTGTGTTGGGTAACTTTCTTATGAAGGTCACTCTCACTAATTAGGACTTTATCCATGGGCAAGAACAGCATCTTTGCTGGTAGGTCTGATCCGGGTCTGATCTGATAGGTCAATTTGTTTTATTCGTTTCTAGGGCTTGGGAAATGATCTGATGGGATTCCAAGTTCTCATATGTGTGTTATGACCTAAAGTTGTGATATGGAGTTTATGGGATGTTATATCCAAGTATTTCTTGGTCATATTGAGTTCACACTCCAGATCAGTTTTCTGTCATCAGCTTTTAAGGGTTTTGTAATTAGTCATGTTGTGAATTTCATATATAGAGTTTGAGAAACCCTTTTTGGTCGATTCCAACTCTGAGACTTTGTTATTTATGTCTATTATCTCTGTGATTTTTAGTTTGGACAATGTCTACCCACAAGTTGGGTAGAATTGGCCAACACTACTGATTCCTATGATTTGGGACTGCACTGCGATGTCTTTTTAAAAGCATCATAATAAATTCATATTTTGGAGTTAGAGTGAGTTCTTTACTGTTTTAAAAAGGGGAAAGACTCTAGTTTCTTAGAAAAATTTAATATTGATATGTTAATACTTAGGAAAATTAAGTAAATCCATCTTTAACAGAGGGTCTGTTTTTAGACCTTGCTGTCCAGATTTTTGTTTAAGTCTTTAAGCTTCATCTTTGGGTATATCCTAACTCCTAGTTTATAATAGGTGAAGTTTTGGCATTTGCTCAAGTGTGGTAGCCAGTTTTGATTTAGCAATCTCCCTTAAGTATTCAAGGTGAGTTCTCTCACTCCATTGTCTCAATATTTATGACTGCTAGGTTAGCACGTGAGTGTTAAATTATTATTATGGTATGATAATATGAATGCATGCTTAAATTGTTAATCATACATGTGCACCGTATGTTTATTGTTGAGGGATCATAGCAATTATCCGGCTTTTGTCCGGCGCGTGGTTAGGTATAATTACTCCAATACCCTCCGGGATGTGAGGTGAGGGTAAGATTAACCCAATACTCTTCGGTTTGTGAGATGCGGGTAACCTACTAGCCCTCCTTATAAGCTTTGATTTGTTCTTGGCTTATGTTTAAATGTTATAACTATATATTTTAATCTAGGTCTAGTGATTGTGGATATTGGCAAAATGTTGTGTTGGAATTCACTAAGCTTTGTGCTTACGGTTTAACTTAACATTTTCAGGTATTACGATTAAGGAGGCTAAGGACTGACGGGAGCATTCGTGACACACTGTGATTTTATTTTAAATCAATGAACATTTTTAGTACTTCCGCTTTTGACATTTCCATATTAGAAAGTTTTACTTATGTTGTTTTCTTTAGAAGTTAGATAACTTGACTGCCATTATTGGCTTATTAAATTAAATAAATGAAGTTCCTTTATGAATTGGTGTCAAACCTTATATTATTTCGGTAAAAAAAAAAAAATTATAATAATAATAAAAATAAAAATAAATTTTGATTGTTACAAGTTGGTATCAGAGCCTTTTCATTTGAGTGAACTAGGCCTTCTTAGGGATGTCTAGACTCAAATTTAAAAACATTTTATTTCTCTTGTACAAAGTTTATTAAAAACTAGCAGTGAAGATGTCACGGTGTGCCGGTCAGCCAGCCAAGTAAGTTTTATTAACTAATTGAGTTTAAATTTTATTACTTATCAAACACAATAGTATGCTCCATTTATGACATATCCCAAAGACTAGCCTAGAAGGATAATTATATGCCTTTAGTGCTACTATCTACCATGTGAGAATTTAGGCCTTTTAGATCTACCATGAGTGTGAATTAAACTATTACGGCTAGGAGCAAGCTGAAATTTTGAAACTAGACCTGAAACCGAAATTGGAACTTCTATATTGAATAATAGAAGGGCCCCTATTATTCAATATATTGGAGCCGGTTTGGGGGACGGGGCAAGGTTGAAAAGTTTTCAGCAAGCTGAGTGTTTTCGATTTCTTAGACATGCATAGGTTGAATCGTTTTTCTTTTCTTATCAATTTTAGATGGCTCCGCCTGCTCGCCTCAATGAAATTCAAATAGCTCAAGTTAGGGAACTCGTTCCGAGGAGTTCAATAATGCTTTTAACGAGATCATTCCGAATGTCACGGCTAACATCATTGATCAAGTTCGTGCTCTACTAGATGAGCGCATGGCGATGCACCTCCGCCCGGGGAGGGCTCCTGTTCCTCCCGTTCGTGATTTAATGTACTACTACGAGAAGTTCGGCAAGTGCAGCCCACCTCATTGGGATGGGGAGGACGATCCAAGAGTGACTAAGCAATCGGTTATCCGACGTGGAGGGCGCCTTTATGACTATAGGGTGCCCAGACTACTTAGAGTGTTGGTAGCAAAGAACCACCGAGGAAGCGGTAAGACATGGTGGAACACCACCACGGGAAGAATGATCAAGAAGTCAGAAGGGCGATTACTTGGGCCTGGTTGTGGAATGGTTCGAGGCACGGTATGTGCCTAGAGTGGAGCAACAAAGAATGATGCAGGAGTTCATGGCGTTACAAATGCACCACCGAGTCTCATTAGTGATCTGAACGCCAAGTTCATGGAGATGCTTTCTTCCGTCCTACTTTTGCCGGAGATGAAGCATGGCTTGTTAGTCGGTACATCTCGATTTTACGACCGACATCCGGAATTTGTGAGCATGCAAGACTTTGCGACCTTGGGTGCGATCATGGGGCAAATGAAGAGAGAGATTGAGCTGCAAACTCAATCTAAGAGGAAACTGGAGAGCACTTTTTCTAAAACTTCTAATGAGGCTCATAAGAAGACAAAATTTGGGGATAAACCAAGATATGAATACAAGCCATCTGCAAAGCAGGGTGATCGACCCCCAATGGTGTGTTATAACTGTAAGAAGGAAGGGCATCACTGGAAGAATTGCAAGGCTCCAAAAGCCATTACAGTCCCCCAGGTTACTACCACTGTTGCAGCGGTACCAGTTTGTTACAATTGCCAAGAGAAGGGGCACAAGAAGCCTGATTGCCCAAAGCTGAAGAAGAATGGGAATGCAAATCCCAATACTGCTTCGACCTCTAACGGACCAACTATGTTGACACGAGGACGTGTCCACCAGCTTACGAGGGAGGAGCCTGCGAAGCCTGCGACGGTAGCAGGTAAACATCTCTTCCTTATCTTTTATCTTATGCTATGCCATAGAGTAATTGTTTTATTGATTAAATATTATGAATCAGGCACTTATCTGTTAGATTCTCACCCTGCCGCCGTTTTGTTTGATTCTGGCGCTACTCACTCCTTCGTGTCACGCACGTTCATAAATCGTTTGGGGCGTGGTGTCGGGAAACTAGCACGTCCCATGGTTATCGAAGTTGCCGACAATCGAACTATCTTCGTTACTGATGTTTATCGGGGTTGTACCCTTGAATTTTCGGGAGTTGAATTCCCCATTGATCTTATCCCTATTGCTATGAGGGAACTTTGCGTTATTGTGGGTATGGATTGGCTCGATGCATTCGATGCAAAAATTCTTTGTCGCAAGAGACAAGTTCGTGTTCAAAACCCTAGGGGTGGAGAACTTATTATTCAAGGAGATATTCCCCATTTGGATATTGCTTCTTGTACCTCTGCTATTGCACTCGATAATGTTCCAGTTGTTTCCGACTTTGGTGACGTCTTTCTGAGGAACTCCGGGTTTGCCACCTATTAGGCAAGTGGAGTTTCGCATTGATTTAGTACTGGCGCTGTTCCGATCGCCAAATCTCCTTATCGTTTGGCGCCATCCGAGATGAAAGAGCTTCAATATCGATTACAGGAGCTTAGCGATAAGGGGTTTATACGGCCAAGTTTCTCGCCGTGGGGTGCTCCTATACTTTTCGCGAAGAAGAAGGACGGCTCTCAAAGAATGTGCATAGATTATCGGGAGTTGAATAAACTCACGATAAAGAACCGTTATCCTTTACCTCGTATCGATGATCTTTTCGACCAACTCCAAGGAGCGTCTTGGTTTTCCAAGATTGATTTGCGTTCGGTTATCATCGATGCGAGTTTGTGATCGTGACATTGAGAAAACGGCGTTTCAACCCGATACAGACACTTTGAATTTGTGGTGATGCCATTCGGACTCACTAATGCACCCGCCGCTTTTATGGAGCTTATGAATCGGGTGTGTGGTCCGATGCTCGACCGCTCGGTCATTGTGTTTATTGACGATATTTTGGTCTATTCTAAGACTGGGGAGGAGCATGAAAAGCACATTCGGGAACTTCTAGAGACACTACGGAGAGAACGGCTTTATGCTAAATTTTCTAAGTGTGAATTTTGGTTAGAAGAGGTTCAATTCTTGGGCCACGTGGTGAACAAGGAAGGTATCAAGGTCGATCCGGCCAAGATTGATGCGGTTAAGAAATGGGAAGCTCCTAAATCGCCTTCGGAGATTCGTAGTTTCTTAGGTTTGGCCGGTTACTATCGTAGATTTATTGAAAATTTCTCAAAGATTGCTCTACCTCTTACGCGATTGACCAAGAAGTCGGAGAAATTTGTTTGGGGTCCGGAACAACGGTTTGCATTTGAGGATCTTAAGACGCGGTTGTGTAATGCCGGTTTTGACTTTACCTGGAAGGAGTGGAGGACATGGTAGTGCATCGCGACGCATCTCTCCCGGGTTTTGGTGCCGTGTTGATGCAACGGGGTAAGGTGATAGCTTATGCGTCTCGCCACTAAAACCTCACGAAAGGAACTACCCCACTCATGACCGGAATTAGGAGCCGTTGTTTTTGCTCTCAAGATATGGAGGCACTACCTTTACGGGGTTAAGTGTATCATTTACACCGACCATAAAAGTTTGAAGTACCTTTTCGATCAGCGGGATTTGAATATGAGGCAAAGTTAGATGGTTAGATGTGGTGAAAGATTACGACCGTGAGATTCACTACCACCCCAGAAAGCTAATGTGGTAGCCGACGCACTCCGTAAGCAACTGTCGAACCGATTCGAGCTAAATGTCTTCGGATGACTATGGAGACATCATTATTGGGTATGATTCGAGATGCTCAAGATGTGGCGACTCACGAGGGAACCTAAATCGTGAAAGGATCGTGAATGAGTTACCTAAGATGGAGCGAGATGGGCGTGGATTACTAACTCGTTATGGTAGGGTTTGGGTTCCATTTATCGTGGGAACCGGAAAACTCTTATGGAAGAAGCTCACAGTGTCCAAGTTTTCTATTCATCCGGTGCTACAAAAATGTACCGAGATCTTCGTGAGGGTTATTGGTGGCACGGGATGAAGAATGATGTGGCTCGATATGTAGAAGAATGCCCGACATGCCGGAAGGTCAAAGCCGAACACTTAAACCTCATGGGAAATTGCAACCTTTGGAGATTCCCGAGTGGAAATGGGAGCACTTAACCATGGACTTTATTACAAAACTTCCTAAGACCGCAAAGGGAGCGGATACGATATGGGTAGTTGTGGATCGATTGACGAAGAGTGCTCATTTCTGGCCATCAAGGAAAGTTCTTCAGCTGAAAAATTGGCCGAGATTTTTGTTCGGGAGATAGTTTCATTGCACGGGGTGCCCGTATCTATTGTCTCTGATCGAGATACTCGATTCACCTCTCGATTTTGGCAGAAATTCCAAGAAGAATTGGGTACCCGATTGCATTTCAGTACTGCGTTCCATCCGCAAACTGATGGGCAGAGTGAGCGGACGATACAGACTTTGGAGGACATGCTTCGGGCATGTGCAATTGATTTTGGAGGCAGTTGGGATGATCATCTTCATTTAGCCGAGTTTTTATATAACAACAGTTATCATTTAAGCATCGACAGGCCCCCGTATGAAGCACTGTATGGTAGGAAGTGTAGAACCCCAGTGTGTTGGGGTGAGGTTGGACAGAGGGTGCTCGGTAGCACCGATATTGTTTTGCAGACCACGGAGAAAATCAAAATGATCAGGGATCATTTGGTCACCGCTAGGAGTCGTCAGAAGAGTTATGCAGATAAGCGGCGCTCCGATCTTGAGTTTCAGGTTGGGGATCATGTGTTATTAAAGGTCTCCCCTTGGAAGGGTGTGATTAGGTTCCGCAAGCGTGGGAAGCTGGGACCTCGGTTTATTGGACCTTATAAGATCATAGCTCGCGTTGGTAAGGTAGCGTACCGGTTGGAGCTGCCTGACGAGCTTAGTTTGATTCATAACACCTTCCACGTGTCTCAGTTGAGGAAGTGCATTGTTGACGATACCGCCGTGGTACCTCTGGAAGACATCCAAATTGACGAACGGCTCAACTATGTTGAGAAACCTATCGTGGTTGTTGAACGAAAGTCAAAGACCCTTCGGAGCGGTAAGACTGTTTATTCTGTTAAGGTTCAGTGGCAGCATAGGAAGGGATCTGAGTGTACATGGGAACCTGAAGACGAGATGAGGGCGCATTATCCCGAGTTATTCAGAGGGACTGACTTCGAGGCCGAAGTCCCTTCTTAGTAGGGGAGAGTTGTAACGCCCGGTTTCTTTTTTTTTTCGGTACGTTAATTATTTTCATGGTGTTTAATTATTTTAAATGATGGGTTTAATTAATTAGCCAAGTTAGATTAAATTACAAGTTTTGGGCTAAGTTAATTGATAGATTTAATTATATTGGGCTAGTAAGAAATGAGTTTTGAGCCTAGCCCATTAGTGAAGTAATTAGGCTTTATCCTAAAATAATTTATAAAAATATCACAAACCCTAAACTTCTTCCTCCCTCCCTCATTCGGCCGATCTCTCCCATCTCTCTCTCATTTTTTCTCTTCCAAAGCCATAATCATCTTCTCCTTCATTTCCTTGTTGGTGTAACAAGCTAAGGTAAGATCTTTAAGGTGTTTTAATCTTTTCTTTTGATTTATAATCAATTAATTGTTTTAAGTGTTGTTTATCATCTAGAAAATTCATCACCACCTCCTATACATGGTGTATGATGAGCCTAGATGATCATATTATGTAAAAGATCTATATGATTCATAAAAATCATCAAGTTGTAACTTGTGTGATTTAAAGAAGATAGATCTTATGGTTTTAACCAATGTTGTTATTGTTATAAGTTGTATGTTATCATCATCTCTAGATTATATCTACACCCTATACATGGTGTATGATGGATCTAGATGATTATATAAAATACAAGGTCTAAATGAACCATGGAAATCACCAAGTTTTATTTAGGTGATAAAATGTGATAGATCTTGTGAATGGTTATAATTCTTGTTAATTATTATTTTGATTCTTAACATATCCATGTCAATATGTTTAGATCTAAGTATACAACTTTATAGCATCTTCTAAGATGTGTATATAAATGTTTGTGTATTTGAAAGATCAAGGAACCCTTAAAAAGGGGGAAAATTATGAGTTTAAGTGGTTTGTCATATATTATATTGATTTGATTCTTTTCCTCGTGACTAAATGAAATGCCAATGACCCCTAGCCCTTTTTAGTGCCACCATGTTCATAGGGGACTGAATTTGGGTGATAAACACATCTAGGAATGTGTTTCAAAAGGGAGAGGAATGGATTGGTTAAAAAGATTAAGGGTTGGCTACGATTCTGTTTCCATCAGATTTGTAGTCATCTTACAAAAATCATAACTTGAATTCTATAACTCAAACGGATCTCAAACCTATGCCAAAAGTTTACTAATTGTGTTGGGTAACTTTCTTATGAAGGTCACTCTCACTAATTAGGACTTTATCCATGGGCAAGAACAGCATCTTTGCTGGTAGGTCTGATCCGGGTCTGATCTGATAGGTCAATTTGTTTTATTCGTTTCTAGGGCTTGGGAAATGATCTGATGGGATTCCAAGTTCTCATATGTGTGTTATGACCTAAAGTTATGATATGGAGTTTATGGGATGTTATATCCAAGTATTTCTTGGTCATATTGAGTTCACACTCCAGATCAGTTTTCTGTCATCAGCTTTTAAGGGTTTTGTAATTAGTCATGTTGTGAATTTCATATATAGAGTTTGAGAAACCCTTTTTGGTCGATTCCAACTCTGAGACTTTGTTATTTATGTCTATTATCTCTGTGATTTTTAGTTTGGACAATGTCTACCCACAAGTTGGGTAGAATTGGCCAACACTACTGATTCCTATGATTTGGGACTGCACTGCGATGTCTTTTTAAAAGCATCATAATAAATTCATATTTTGGAGTTAGAGTGAGTTCTTTACTGTTTTAAAAAGGGGAAAGACTCTAGTTTCTTAGAAAAATTTAATATTGATATGTTAATACTTAGGAAAATTAAGTAAATCCATCTTTAACAGAGGGTCTGTTTTTAGACCTTGCTGTCCAGATTTTTGTTTAAGTCTTTAAGCTTCATCTTTGGGTATATCCTAACTCCTAGTTTATAATAGGTGAAGTTTTGGCATTTGCTCAAGTGTGGTAGCCAGTTTTGATTTAGCAATCTCCCTTAAGTATTCAAGGTGAGTTCTCTCACTCCATTGTCTCAATATTTATGACTGCTAGGTTAGCACGTGAGTGTTAAATTATTATTATGGTATGATAATATGAATGCATGCTTAAATTGTTAATCATACATGTGCACTGTATGTTTATTGTTGAGGGGATCATAGCAATTATCCGGCTTTTGTCCGGTGCGCGTGGTTAGGTATAATTACTCCAATACCCTCCGGGATGTGAGGTGAGGGTAAGATTAACCCAATACTCTTCGGTTTGTGAGATGCGGGTAACCTACTAGCCCTCCTTATAAGCTTTGATTTGTTCTTGGCTTATGTTTAAATGTTATAACTATATATTTTAATCTAGGTCTAGTGATTGTGGATATTGGCATAATGTTGTGTTGGAATTCACTAAGCTTTGTGCTTACGGTTTAACTTAACATTTTCAGGTATTACGATTAAGGAGGCTAAGGACTGACGGGAGCATTCGTGACACACTGTGATTTTATTTTAAATCAATGAACATTTTTAGTACTTCCGCTTTTGACATTTCCATATTAGAAAGTTTTACTTATGTTGTTTTCTTTAGAAGTTAGATAACTTGACTGCCATTATTGGCTTATTAAATTAAATAAATGAAGTTCCTTTATGAATTGGTGTCAAACCTTATATTATTTCGGTAAAAAAAAAAATAATAATAATAATAATAATAAAAATAAAAATAAATTTTGATTGTTACATATTGGTAATATTATCATTATAGGGTGGTTAGTATGATGCTGTTCTTGATAACCCTTGTTGAATTGTTTTTTGTTAGGCGTATTTTTATACGCTTATTTATCATTATTTTGTAGTATTTTGGAGAGTGAAATCGTCTAAATGAGCTTTTAATGCCTTAATTTTCTATGATTGACAGGAAATTGAAGTCCGGAAGCTAAAACGAGGCAAAACGGGCGAAAACGGCAAAATCGACTCGAGCCGCGACAAGGAAGCCGAGCCGCGCACAGAAGACACCACCAAGGGCGAGTAACTCAGACTGTGCCGCGGCACACCAGTGAGCCGCGTACGTAAGAATTAATTAACTCCCAGGCATTCAGCTGAAGGCGATGTGCCGTGGCACAGGTTTAGTGAGCCGCGGCACACTTGGCGGTTTTTGTATGCCCGTGCGGATTTTGAGCCGTTTCGAAGCCAATTTTCGACCGACTAATACGGACGCGATTTGGAGGATATGTAGAGCTATAAATAGGGTTTAAGACCCTAATTAAATCATCTTGGGAATCTTGGAATCTTTGGATCTTTAACCTTTGAGAGCTTAAGCTTGGAGACGACAGAAGAAGAGGGAAGCAGAGGACTTCATGGGCAGAAGGCGGAAGCTGAAGAACGGCGGAATCCGAGCTTCATCTGCGTTTGAATTTTATGCTTTCGTTTATTTATTCTGTATTTTCAGTTTTTAGTATGTCAGGTTAAAGCCCTAATCTAGGGTTTTGATGAAACCTTTGTTTTGACGAATTGATTGAGATTATCCAATTTATTACCTTTTTATTGAGTTTTCCCAATTATGTTTAATGCTTGCAATTATCTGGCCAATAGTTGTATTGATTTAATCATTCACTTCGAATCGGGAGAGGAGATTTGGTGAGGAACTATTGGTGAGGACCGTTTTATTCTGTGAGATAGGAATATACTCATAGGAACTACGTGGCCTTTAGGAGATTTTATGCTTTTCGCCTATTGACGAATTAATTCACCTAGGGATAGAGTGCGTTATTCGCCTTTAGATAAATCTATTGACCTCGGGAGAGGCGGTAGAATATATTAGCAATCTCCGCCTTCAATAAATTGGGAAAATTATTTAGTACGGATAATCGAGGGTAAATTCGGATAAACTAAGGTGGATTCAGAACCCTAGACTTATTCATCATTTGATTTCTTTAATCCAAGATATTGTTTTCTACTGCTTAGTCTTTTAGTAATTCTTTTAGTTATTAATCGCAAAACCCAAATTCGATTGTTCAGATAAAATTGGAATACGAAAAAATCGGTAGTTAGAGATTCAATCCTCGTGGGAACGATACTCTACTTATCACTTTATTACTTGTAAACGATGACGTGCACTTGCGTGTAAAGAAATATCGCAACAAGTTTTTGGCGCCGTCGGGATTGAAATTTTCTAATATCGATTTAAGTATTTCCAGTCTTAATTTGAACGTTTTATTTTTATTTTTGTGTATTTAATTTCGTTTATTTGTTTTTCCTTTCAGGACCTTTCGTGTAGTGCATGAGAAAACTCGGTAACGAAGGCCTATTACCTTTGGATACCGAGCTCGAGCGCACTCTAAGAAGTAACAAAAAGGAGAAAAGAGAGTTGCAGACAACGGTCAACATGGCCGAGAATATCGAAGTCCAAGGAGGAGATAACCAAGTGCGGCAAGTTCAACCGGAACTAGCTCTTCGAGATTATGCCATGCCGCAAGTCAACGCTAATTTTTCGGGAATTCGGCGTCCCACTATCCAAGCTAATAATTTTGAGATCAAGCCCGCCATTATTCAGATGGTGCAGGCGAGCCCATTCTGTGGACTGCCGAAGGATGACCCGAATGCCCATATTGCTTCTTTCCTTGAGATATGCGACACATTCAAGACTAATGGTGTCACCGACGATGCCATCCGATTGAGGCTTTTCCCTTTCTCTTTGAGGGATAAAGCAAAGTTTTGGTTAAATTCCTTACCGCCGGGGTCGATTACAACATGGGAGAGGTTAGCGCAAGCCTTCCTTGCCAAATTCTTCCCACCAGCTAAGACGGCAAGGTTGAGAAACGAAATAACCACCTTTGGTCAGTACGATATGGAAACGCTCCACGAGGAGTGGGAGCGATATAAATAATTGCTACGAAGATGCCCTCATCACGGCATTCCTGATTGGCTTCAGCTTCATACGTTCTATAATGGTTTGAGTGCTTCTACACGCACTCTCGTGGATGCGGCCTCTGGTGGGACCTTCATGGGAAAATCTATGGCCGAGGCACACGTGCTTTTGGAAGATATGGCCAAAAACGCATACCAATGGCCATCGGAAAGATTGACACCGAAGAGAGTCATGGAAGTTTCAAGCAATGACCCGATTTCCACTTTGTCAGCTCAAGTCGCCGCTTTGACACAACAGCTCCAGGCATTTTCGCACGCACCAGCCCCCGTTACCATAGAGACATGCAATTGGTGTAACGGATCACACCCGAGCGCGGAATGTCAAGTTGGAAATCCGTTCGAGCAAAATCAGATGGAGCAGGCTCAATTCGTAGGAAATGTGAATCGGCCGAATAACCCGTACTCCAATACTTATAATCCGGGGTGGCGCAATCATCCTAACTTTTCATGGAGAAACGGACAGAACTCACACCAGCCCCCGTTCGCCCAGAATCAACAGCAGCCCCCTCCCGCTCCCAAAGTGTCTCTCGAGGAAGCACTTGCAAAATTGGCGGCAAATACGAGTCAATTTATGACCCGTACGGAAGCTACATTATAAAATCATTCTGCTTCCATTCGGAATTTGGAGGTCCAGCTGGGCCAAATTGCTAATGTGTTGACGGCTCGTCCGGAGGGAGCATTGCCGAGTACAACAGAGACAAATCCTAGAGAGAGTCTAAACGCAATCAGCTTGAGAAGCGGGAAAGAGGTGCTGGATCAGCCCGAGCGGGGTAAAGAGAAGAAGGAAATTGAGGAAGAGAAGGATTTAAAGCCAGAGGAGTCGAAGGAATTGAAGCCGGATAACTCGAAGACATGTGTGTCCCCCGTCCCGTTTCCGCAGAGATTACAGCAAAGAAGGGCGGACAAAGAATTTTCTAAGTTCCTTGATGTGTTTAAAAAGCTTCACATAAACATTCCGTTCGCCGACGCATTGGAACAGATGCCGAGTTATGTCAAGTTCATGAAAGAGATATTATCGAAGAAGAGAAAGCTTGAGGAGTTTGAAACGGTCGCCTTGACAGAGGAGTGCAGTGCAATTCTTCAAAAGAAGCTCCCACCTAAATTGAAAGATCCGGGAAGCTTCAACATACCGTGCACCATGGGGAATCTTTCGTTTAATAAGGCACTATGCGATCTTGGTGCTAGTATCAACCTCATGCCTCTGTCGATTTTCAAAAAGCTGAATATTGGGGAAGCCAAGCCAACAACAGTCTCCTTACAATTGGCGGATCGATCGATAAAATATCCGAGGGGAGTGATCGAGGACGAATTAGTCAAAGTTGATAAGTTCATCTTTCCGGCCGATTTCATCGTACTCGACATGGAGGAAGATGAAAATATTCCAATCATCTTGGGATGACCATTTTTAGCGACTGGCCAAACCCTTATAGACGTGGAAAAGGGGGAGTTAACTCTGAGAGTCCAAGACAAGCAAGTTACTTTTCAAGTATTCAAATCATTTCCATGTCCCAGAAGTATTGATAGAAGGTCACAAATTGAAAGTGTGGATGTTGTTGAAAGAGGAAAGCACCGAAAACATCGTCGGTGGGAAAATTCAGATTTTGTGTTAAATGGTCCAAGTCTTAAGAAGGATGTAAACCGAGTGGCGTTCCTCGAGCATGAGGAAAAATCTGCTGCAGTCTTGAGTGCGTTTGTGAAGGAGGAGAGTGAGCCGGAAGCCACGCGGACAATTAGTCATGGAGAAACCGGGTGTTTCGGGAAGTTATTCACGTCGAAACCTTTTCGCAAACAACATTTGATGACCGAACCGAAAGTCGAACCGCTGATGACCAATGGTCATAATTTTAACAAAAATATGAACGGTTCGATGAACGGGGCGGAAACCAAATGGAGTTTGCGAAAAGCGAACTAATGTTTTCCAATAGGTCTGGCTGAAGACTATAAACTTAGCACTTCTCGGGAGGCAACCCGAGTTCGTAGTTGTAGATTTTTGCATTTCTTTATTTTTCTTGTATTCGTGATTCTTATTTTTTCATCATTTTTGTGCTTCACTTTGCTTCTGCCTCTCACTTTTAACGTGTTTTACTCAAAATTTTGTGCAGAAAAGTCCCAGGGAAGAAACTGAAGTATGAGCCGCCGCACAGGTATTGTGAGCTGCGGCACACATCAATCGCAAGGGGAGGCTAAACAAACTGTACCCTGTGCCACGGCATGATCTTACTGAGCCGCGGCACACCAGGTCGCTGAGGCACACGAAAACTGAGCCGCGGCACACTAAATGGTCAAGAAACGCCCAGGGAGCCTGTACTTTGTGCCGCGACACACGGAAACTGAGCCGCGGCACCCGACGACATTACAAAACATTCCAGTCCGACTGTACTTTGGGCCGCGGCTCACTTTTACTGTGCCGCGGCCCCCGTCGCAAAATAAGAGCAACCAGGTTGGGCTCATTCAATCGTTCGGCATGCACTTCTTCCTTCTCTTCCCTTCCTTCCTGCACACAATGAGGTTAGTTGATTCCATTCTATTAGTCTCCTTCTCAAATTCTCCAGGTAATTTTTAATTTCTAAATCATAAGTGATTCTTGATGTGAAAAGATTTGGAGTTTTATATTGCTAGTTGTTCTTCATTGTTGTTTCTAAAATGGAGTTGGAATATGGGGAATTTGATATTGTGATGGAATTGATGTTTATGAACGAATTGTTGATGATAGTTGTCGTGATTCAGGGTTATAATCTGTATTATTATTTTTGGGATTTGGAATTAACCATCAAAATTCTTGTTCTTCATTTTAACTTGTGCACACAAGGTGTTTGATAAATTGCAGCAATGGAAAATTGGTAAGCTAGGCATTTTCAAAATTATATGCAATGAATCATGTTATCGAATTACATTATCCCCAACCCTTACATCATGTTAAAATTGAGAGCTCGTACTTAACTTCCTACTTGATGATGCAAGCTCATTTATCCACACTCCGCACGATGAAGTCAAGAAGCGTGCAACCTCACCGGACGATGCCGACACCAGCTCCTTGTAACACCCCCAATCCACTCAGGGATATTACACGCTGTAGACCCTCTCCTCGAGGATCTACCAGGCTGATAACTAAAATCAAACAACTAAACATCGCCTTTAAGGCTAAAATGACTCAGTAGACCGACTTGGTCTTTCAATAATAACATTCAACTCAATTCCAAACACATACCCACGTAGGGGTCAAAATACAATAAACTCCCGTACAACGGGGAAAAGATACCGCAGCGGAAAAGAAAATACAACTGGACCAATACGACATCAACGAAAATAGTGTGATTAGTATCGTTCATCTTTCATCATCCTTCGTGCCGACCTTGTGCTATGCTCCAAAACCTGAATGCAAAAATAGACATCCACCCCCCGAATACTCGGGGGTTAGCAAAACTCCACTGTTTTGCTAGTGCAAGTATAAATACGAAAACAAGCCATACATATCATACTCCACAAAAACAGAATAATCGCGAATATACTTCCCGAGAAAATTCACTTGATCAAACCATTCAAAACGTGAAAGGTAGGAAATAACCCAATGTCCATATTACAAAACATTTGACGATCTCGGGAGTTTAGAAAACATTTGGGATATAAGAATTCTAAAACCTTTCGAAAACATTTAGGGACACACCAAAAGTCATTTTCCAAAATTCAAGTTCCTAGAATAATACGCAGGTCCACAACCCATTTCACAAAACACGGGTCCGTGACCCAAATCACAAATCACATGTTCCTAAGGATTATTCGTGTCCCGTGCTAACAAGCCACGAACCTCAGATGCTCCCGAAGAACAAACCCGAGTGAATAACCCAATAGGAAAAACATATCAAATCACATGTCTCCACGACACGAATATCACAACCCAACCACAACCATAAGTTATCCCGGCATCGCGCTAACAAGCCACGAACCTCGGAGTCCCCGCAAGACATACCCGATGATAACCCCACAAGTTATCCCGGCATCGGGCTAGCAAGCCCCGAACCTCGGAGTCCCCGCAAGACATACCCGTATTGGATAACCCTACGGTTTCGCCCGACCCATACTAGCAAGTATGGATCCCGGAGATTCAACAATCCTACCCGGAGGCACATCACATACAACAAGCACACAACAATAGTCGATTGTCAAGACAAGCAACATTAAGAATCACAACCTCCTTTCAAAGGAGTAACGACTAACATCACATCATGTTGAATACCCACCGAACAAACATACAATTCAATACACAATCCTCGGCAAACAATTATGGTCTATTATATTCACTCAATGCGATTATAACGTCTCTCAACGCATTTAAACTAACACACATATTCCGAGAATATATCCATTCACGAAGTATTCGAATTATCGTTGAAAGACAATATTTATCGAGGACATACCGATCCTTTTTAACGTTCATTAAACATTGGATTTTGCATAAAATAATTTATCAATAATTATGCCGATGAAATATGAAATGTATGGGCAAGATACTTGCCTCGATATCACGAGCAATGGAAAAATGAACGGATACGGCCGGGTAGCCCTCAAATTCCCGAACACTATCTAGAACGCGATAGCACCGAAATTACTACGGGAAAACACCACATGAATCATCAATCACCAACGGAATTCAACATCGGAATCATCGAGCACCTATAATCCTCCGTAAGGAATAATAAAACATGATTACGACGAGAATCAAGGCCAAAAACAACGGAAATCCCAACAAACTATCAAAGGGAACTCATTCGAACATTTAATCGAACATTAAATGTTCAAGACCCTTCAAGACTCGGGTCGAACGAACCAAAGATACGAGTATCCAATCCGTAGAACAAGTTCAAAACAACATTTATACAACAATTAATTGATTAAAAACGGATTGGAATCGAAATCAAAAAGGAAAATCCCCAAATCTACAAAAACAAGGGTTCAAGCCAAAATACCTTGATTTAGATGAAGGATTCAAGTAGAGGTCGAAAATCTACAACAAGACTTGAGGTGGATGATCTCTACAAGTTTGGGAGCACTCGAATCGCCCAAAATCACCCTTAGAATCGCCTAGAATGGTAGGAGGAAGAAGAGAGGAGAAAATGAATGTTTCTCCTCGAAAATCTGCTAAAAAAACGCAGAAAAAGCCCGTGTGCCGCGGCACAGGACAAGTGTGCCGCGGCCCAGGGCCAAGAAACACGCCCAGGAATCCGCTTAGTGCCGCGGCACAGCTGAAGTGTGCCGCGGCACACGGTACAGTCCACTCCAACACGAAAAAGGCACATTGTGTAGTCTTAGCTATTTCGACCATAACTCCTTCGTCTGGACTCCGATTGACTCACCGTTTGAACTATTGGAAATCTAACTTGATTCTCTATAATGTTGCAAAGATTCAGAATTTTTGGAGTTTCCAAGAATTAATGGTGACTTTACAAAGTCGAACTCCCACGTGAAAAAGTCGATTAAGGACACGGAACTCAACAAAACGACACCGAAACGAACTCGGATGACAAAAAGTGCAGAATTAATCATTCTCGGAATGACGAAACGGTCATGATAGAGTTGTCAAAACGAACTTCCTCCGAAAAAAGAAAATTACCAAAATTCGAAATTGCGGATATTACATTCTACCCTCCTTAAAAGAAGTTTCGTCCCGAAACTTAAAACAAGTAGGGGGGAGCAATATACCCGCCAGGAAAACTCGACGAGATACACAAAAATAGAAAACTCGCGCCCAACGGCGAAACGCTGCAAGAAATGCAAAGAGACATACGGCGTGAAAACACGCTCCACGACGACCAACACAACGTCACCGTTAGGGATACAATAAAACCAACAAATGATAAGCGTCATCAAACGGATAATATAGCCAAGTCAATTATCCGACAATCACAAAACACAACGAACGAAAGTCAGTATGATTGACCAACCCAACGGTACATCAATCGAAACGCGAGCCAATCGCTGAACTAATACGGAATTCCACCGCCCAAGGGTTGAAAGATCGAAAATGAGACTAATTTCCCGAACTTAAGGGAATTAGGAAGGAGTCTGAATGCTCAACAATCGCGAAACGAGATCAACAAAAACCGAACAATCAAACGATCGAACCACAAAGATCGAGACAACAAAAATCGAACGATCATGTTCGAATCACGAAGAACAATAAAAATTCAAACAACAACTCCAAGGTTCACATCTCGACTCGAGAAAATATATGATCCGGTGAAAACAACAACATATGCATTCACATAAGATCCACACGAGAGGGAATATAAATTGAAAAGTCACAACGACAAACGAGTTATTCCGAAACAATACCACGCTCGTTCGATCAACAAAAGCAAGGGACAGGACAAGCTCAGAAAATGTCAATGAACATAAACGAGTCGACAGAGTCGAAAATACAGAAGTTCTAAATCCGATCCACTTCGATTAAAAGAACTAGTAGAACCAAAAGATGTTACTTCCGAACAAGGTTCACAAGAATCGAACCGAACTCGGAAAAGTCACAGCGATAACCAGAGCGACCCAAAACAAGATCACAACTCGTTCGAACGATGAAACCGAAATACAGAACAAGTTCAGACAGTATCAACGAACACGAGCGAATAGATAGACTTGAGAAAGAGGAAATGAAGAAGTCCAAAAACAATACGGGTATTACATTCGACCTCTTATAAAAGAAGGTCATCCCCGCTACTCACAATAACGAAATCAAGGAGATGATACAACAGGCAATCGACAGAAACATCTTTCAAAGGCCTCTCAAAGCCGATTCTGATATCTGTGCTGAAGCGCGAACTCCGAAAGTCTCGGTAGCCAATTCGCAAAACTGAATTCGGTGTCCCTCGAGTCCACACTCGAAATGTGTTACTGACGAGAAGGACAATTTGCACGTACATTACCAAGTAACATCACGGTTGAAATGCCTCGGCTCGGCATACCGAAAATACAAATGCTAGATACAATGGAACATAACACCGCAAAACAACATACCGGAGATGCCAACTCAGCACAACAAGGAATCATAACACATATCATATACAACGATTACCATCGTAAAGTAATACACACACAAACACTACAACAACGACGGTATCGTTAGGCGACCTCAACGGCCCGAACGATAACCAGCACATAATTACAAACATCATGAAACAATCACACATGTCCATAAACGCACAAAAATCCAAGCTTTAACAACCCACACTCGTGCGACAACACGCAAATCACCACGAGGTGATAAACAGTAAACACCAGTTCACACCTCTCACAGAGGGCTAGTACAAAAAATGCGTGGCAACGCCTCGACATTCATGCCACCAATTCGATCATACTCGGGAGTAACATCATAACGACAAAGCAAACATCATACATACATATCCAGCCCTCAAACAGGAATGGATAGGTTTTTAAAATGAAAACATCCTTTTGAAAATAATTTAGAAAAATGTCGGTTGATCTTGAGTATCACCTTTCAAGAAAAAGTACAAACGTGAAACATCGTTATCGAGACTTTGGAGAACCATCTCGCATTTGATAAAAATGAGGACACTTTATTTTCGTGAAAAACTTTCGGAAATATTCGACCCTCGGGTCTAAGTAAAAGTGTTTATAAAACATTGAAAATATCTCAAAACATTTTGGGTCCTCGCGGTAGAAGAATTTTGAAACATATCGTGGCATCTTGGATGTACCACGAGAAAATAATTCATTTTGAAAGTACGTCTCGAAATTTATTTTCTAAGATACTCAAGTTTTTCAAAGATAATTCAATGGGCTAGAATGCCCAAAATTTCAGGTAATTACACAAAATATTATAGCGCCGTGGGTCCCGCGCCGGAACTCACCAGGCTAAAAACCATTTACAAAAACGCCAAAAAGGCCGATGACGGTAATATTTCAAAAACTCACGAAAGCCATTTACAAAATACTAAATACCGTCATAAGAATTTCGCCAAAGCGATCAAGGCCATAATGCCAAAAACTCGGTTAAGGGAATTGGTTTTCGAAATAAAACTCGGTCGGTAAAATACTGAAAGTCATTACAAAAGAACTCACGCAGCGGATAAAAGAAATACAGTTCAACATGCACAATCCAGCAACACTACTCCTCATATGAACGAAATATGAGAGTCAAATAACCACACATCACGAAATCAAAATCCATAAGAGGATTCCGTCACTTAACAAATAATCATAAAAATAGCTCGTGTCACACGAGGCACAACACAAAGAAGGGAGACTTACATTCACAGGTCGCACGAAGATGATGATCGCCCACGATACTAATCACAACCAACAAACTCAGACGACGCGTCGCGACACGACTTAGTGAGACAAAATCCGACGAGACAAAGACTCGAGACACCATCGACGACAAACTAGGTTTCCACAACCTAAGCTCGATACCATTTATGTAACACCCCAATCCACTCGGGGATATTACACGCCGTAGACCCTCTCCTCGAGGATCTACCAGCCGATAACTAAAATCAAACATCTAAACATCGCCTTTAAGGCTAAAATGACTCAAGACCGACTTGGTCTTTCAATAATAACATACAACTCAATTCCAAACACATACCCACGCAGGGTCAAAATACAATAAACTCCGTACAACGGGAAAAGATACCGCACGGAAAAGAAAATACAATCGGACCAATACGACATCAACGGAACCTCGTGTGATTAGTATCGTTCATCTTTCATCATCCTTCGTGCGACCACTGTGCTATGCTCCAAAACACGAATGCAAAAATAGACATCCACCCCCGAATACTGGGGTTAGCAAACTCCACTGTTTTGCTAGTGCAAGTATAAATACGAAAACAAGCCATACATATCATACTCCACAAAAACAGAATAATCGCGAATATACTTCCCGAGAAAATTCACTTGATCAAACCATTCAAAACGTGAAAGGTAGGAAATAACCCAATGTCCATATTACCAAACATTTGACGATCTCGGGAGTTTAGAAAATATTTGGGATATAAGAATTCTAAAACCTTTCGAAAACATTTAGGGACACAGCCCAAAAGTCATTTTCCAAAATTCAAGTTCCGGTAACAATACGCAGGGTCCACAACCCATTTCACAAAACACGGGGTACGTGACCCAAATCACAAATCATATGTTCCTAAGGATTATTCGTGTCCCGTGCTAACAAGCCACGAACCTCAGATGCTCCCGAAGAACAAACCCGAGTGAATAACCCAATAGGAAAAACATATCAAATCACATGTCTCCACGACACGAATATCACAACCCAACCACAACCATAAGTTATCCCGGCATCGCGCTAACAAGCCACGAACCTCAGAGTCCCCGCAAGACATACCCGATGATAACCCCACAAGTTATCCCGGCATCGGGCTAGCAAGCCCCGAACCTCGGGGTCCCCGCAAGACATACCCGTATTGGATAACCCTACGGTTTCGCCCGACCCATACTAGCAAGTATGGATCCCGGAGATTCAACAATCCTACCCGGAGGCACATCACATACAACAAGAACACAACAATAGTCGATTGTCAAGACAAGCAACATTAAGAATCACAACCTCCTTTCAAAGGAGTAACGACTAACATCACATCATGTCGAATACCCACCGAACAAACATACAATTCAATACACAATCCTCGGCAAACAATTATGGTCTATTATATTCACTCAATGCGATTATAACGTCTCTCAACGTACGAAACTAACACACATATTCCGAGAACATATCCATTCACGAAGTATTCGAATTATCGTTGAAAGACAATATTTATCGAGGACATACCGATCCTTTTTAACGTTCATTAAACATTGGATTTCGCATAAAATAATTTATCAATAATTATGCCGATGAAATATGAAATGTATGGGCAAGATACTTGCCTCGATATCACGAGCAATGGAAAAATGAACGGATACGGCCGGGTAGCCCTCAAATTCCCGAACACTATCTAGAACGCGATAGCACCGAAATTACTACGGGAAAACACCACATGAATCATCAATCACCAACGGAATTCAACATCGGAATCATCGAGCACCTATAATCCTCCGTAAGGAATAATAAAACATGATTACGACGAGAATCAAGGCCAAAAACAACGGAAATCCCAACAAACTATCAAAGGGAACTCATTCGAACATTTAATCGAACATTAAATGTTCAAGACCCTTCAAGAACAAAGAAATCACCCATCGGGTCGAACGAACCAAAGATACGAGTATCCAATCCGTAGAACAAGTTCAAAACAACATTTATACAACAATTAATTGATTAAAAACGGATTGGAATCGAAATCAAAAAGGAAAATCCCCAAATCTACAAAAACAAGGGTTCAAGCCAAAATACCTTGATTAGGATGAAGGATTCAAGTAGAGGTCGAAAATCTACAACAAGACTTGAGGTGGATGATCTCTACAAGTTTGGGAGTACTCAAATCGCCCAAAATCGCCCTTAGAATCGCCTAGAATGGTAGGAGGAAGAAGAGAGGAGAAAATGAATGTTTCTCCTCGAAAATCTGCTAAAAAAACGCAGAAAAAGCCCGTGTGCCGCGGCACAGGACAAGTGTGCCGCGGCCCAGGGCCAAGAAAAATGCCCAGGAATCAGCTTAGTGCCGTGGCACAGCTGAAGTGTGCCGCGGTACACGGTACAGTCCACTCCAACACGAAAAAGGCACATTGTGTAGTCCTAGCTATTTCGACCATAACTCCTTCGTCTGGACTCCGATTGACTCACCGTTTGAACCATTGGAAAGATAACTTGATGCTATATAATGTTGCAAAGATTCAGAATTTTTGGAGTTTCCAAGAATTAATGGTGACTTTACAAAGTCGAACTCCCACGTGAAAAAGTCGATTAAGGACACGGAACTCAACAAAACGACACCGAAACGAACTCGGATGACAAAAAGTGCAGAATTAATCATTCTCGGAATGACGAAACGGTCATGATAAATTTGTCAAAACGAACTTCCTCCGAAAAAAGAAAATTACCGAAATTCGAAATTGCGGATATTACACTCCTGAGCAGATCGGAGGGGAGTACTTGACCTTTTACTTTTATTGCATATCATTTTTTGTCCATTGAGGTCAATGTACGTCCTAAGTTTGGGGGGGGGGGATTTACTTTCAGTCTACATTCATTGCTGTACCTTATTTTATTGCTGTACTTTATTTCGTTGCACTTTTCATTTCTTTGCGTAAAATTTTTTTTAGATAGCCTTGCTTGTCTTAGTTTTATTTATTCGTGAATTTTTCGTGCTTCTATTTGTGTGATACTGATGTTACGACACTGTTTTTCTCTCTGAAGAAACGGTCGAGTTTTAGTTGAGTTGTAGTCAGATATTTCTGTTCTGCTTAGTATTCATTTAGGTCCAAAATTTTTCGTGATTGTAGAGGTCTTGGCAGATAAGAGACGATACATACTTGTTTTTAAATCCCCATCAATACGTTTGGCTACATTTTCTGGATAGAGAGTCGTACTATTTCTTTAGTCGTTTTGGCACTTAGATTGAGTTTAGAGTCGGTCAGTTTTTCCCTAAAAGTCGAGATAATGTGTTCTATGAAGGGAAGTCTAGTAACCGGGGGTATTCGCGTGACCCGTTGTTTACTCTCGCGTAAAACGGCAACCTTGATTTGGACATGCGGAAATTATGTATTCGAGTTGTTTCTCCGCTGTAGACGGGAACTTAGTAACTAGAAGCATCCATGTGCCCCATGAGTGTCTTTTACGTCAAACGGTTTTCTAATACATGAGAATGGAAGTTCCACCCTAGGATTATCCCGATGAAATATCCCGAGATCCTAACCTAGTGGTCAACTCGAATCAAATTCTTGAGCATATATATATATAAGGGAATACTGTCCGAGGTATAATTGTTATGAAACTCGTGAAAATTGTGCCTTTAGACTGTGGAACGGGACGAGCTAGCTTGTTTATTTTAGCCCTTCATATTGACGGTTGATTTGACTCACGTTTTGTTAATCTTTGAGCTGGATTTTCTTCGTGAACGAGTGATTAGGACTGAATTTGATTACTTTGCGGAATCATTATTCCGAGTGCAACTCGCTTTTACGACACTCGTATTATTTAGAGAGAATCACAGGATAGTATTGATTAGGTTGAACACTATGAGTTGCACGATGATTCACGACATTCTTTTATTGAATTTAATTCTTTTTGCTTGAGGACAAGCAAAGGCTTAAGTTTGGGGGTATTTGTTAGGCGTATTTTTATACGCTTATTTATCATTATTTTGTAGTATTTTGGAGAGTGAAATCGTCTAAATGAGCTTTTAATGCCTTAATTTTGTATGATTGACAGGAAATTGAAATCCGGAAGCTAAAACGAGGCAAAACGGGCGAAAACAACAAAAACTGGACTCTGAGCCGCGGCACAAGGAAGCTGAGCCGCGGCACAGGAAGACACCAGCCGAAGGGCAGAGTAACCTGTACTCTGTGCCGCGGCACAGCCCAGGTGAGCCGCGGCACAGAAGAATTAATTAACTCCCAGGCATTCAGCTGAAGGCGATGTGCCGCGGCACAGGTTTAGTGAGCCGCGGCACACTTGGCGGTTTTTATATGCCCGCGCGGATTTTGAGCCGTTTCGAAGCCAGTTTTCGACCGACTAATACGGACGTGATTTGGAGGATATGTAGAGCAATAAATAGGGTTTAAGACCCTAATTAAATCACCTTGGGAATCTTGGAATCTTTGGATCTTTAACCTTTGAGAGCTTAAGCTTGGAGACAGCAGAAGAAGAGGGAAGCAGAGGACTTCAAGGGCAGAAGGCGGAAGCTGAAGAAGGGCGGAATCCGAGCTTCATCTGCGTTTGAATTTTATGCTTTCGTTTATTTATTCTGTATTTTCAGTTTTTAGTATGTCAGGCTAAAGCCCTAATCTAGGGTTTTGATGAAACTTTTGTTTTGACGAATTTATTGAGATTATCCAATTTATTACCTTTTTATTGAGTTTTCCCAATTATGTTTAATGCTTGCAATTATCTGGCCAATAGTTGTATTGATTTAATCATTCACTTCGAATCGGGAGAGGAGATTTGGTGAGGAACTATTGGTGAGGACCGTTTTATTCTGTGAGATAGGAATATACTCATAGGAACTACGTGGCCCTTAGGAGATTTTATGCTTTTCGCCTATTGACGAATTAATTCACCTAGGGATAGAGTGCGTTATTCGCCTTTAGATAAATCTATTGACCTCGGGAGAGGCGGTAGAATATATTAGCAATCTCCGCCTTCAATAAATTGGGAAAATTATTTAGTACGGATAATCGAGGGTAAATTCGGATAAACTAAGGTGGATTCAGAACCCTAGACTTATTCATCATTTGATTTCTTTAATCCAAGATATTGTTTTCTACTGCTTAGTCTTTTAGTAATTCTTTTAGTTATTAATCGCAAAACCCAAATTCGATTGTTCAGATAAAATTGGAATACGAAAAAATCAGTAGTTAGAGATTCAATCCTCGTGGGAACGATACTCTACTTATCACTTTATTACTTGTAAACGATGACGTGCACTTGCGTGTAAAGAAATATCGCAACATTTTTCACGAGTGTTAAGAACATCATGATCATGTTAATTGATCATTGAGGTATTAATTGAGAACTATGATATTCGTTTGTGGAGTTTAACCGATTCGTGATTGAATCGGGATTTTATTTGGGTCCATTGATTTTGTGTTATTGAATGAATTATATTTCATTCAAGGTTGTTCAGTTGCTTGTGACTTTCGGAGGATGCCGTTCGTCATTTCGTGGGAGGATGTTGATCGTGGAAGGACTTTCTCGCCTTCGGTTTGAGGCAAGTTTTATACTTGTACTAGTCAATGAGATAAATGTTATCATATATGTGTATGAATGTGTTATATCATTTCGAGACATAGTCTCTTCATGATCTGTTGATGTTAGGGAATTGTTCGATACAAAAACCTTCAGTAATTATGCCAACGTTGTTTATTGATCGTCTTGTTGTTATGGTTGTTCGTTAATGGCCAGTTCAAGGCATTGAGATACTTGTTGGATTATTTTGCTGTCGATAGCCAGTTTGCGGTATCAATGTATCGACGGTTACTGTTGACTGATGTTCCATTGAGATATCGTTGTGATCATTGTTATTGATATCATTGTTTTTTTATGTTGATGTTGTATTGGCCGATTGAAGGCGTTGATGTAATCGATTATTGTGTCTGTTTCTGGTGGTCAATTAAAGGCACCGGTACATCTGTTATGATTGTTTTGTTGTTATCGATTGCCATTCTAAGGTAATCGATGTATTGAATTGGGACTGTCGAAGACATTTCCCTTCCGTTGTATCGTTGTTATCGATTGACTGTTCCAAGGTAATCGATGTATTGAATTGGGACTGTCGAGGACATTTCCCATCTGTTGAGTCATTGTTATCGATTGGCCGTTCTAAGGTAACCAATGTATTGAATTGGGACTGTCGAGGACATTTCCTATTTGTTGAGTCGTTATCGATTGACTGTTCTAAGGTAATCGATGTATTGAATTAGGACTCTTGAGGACATTTCCCATTTGTTGAGTCGTTGTTATCGATTGGCCGTTCTAAGGCAATCGGGGTGTTGAATTGAGACTATCTAGGATAGTTCCCATCTGTTGAGTCGTTGTGATCGATTGGCCATTCCAAGGCAGTCGAGGTATTTGAATTGGGACCGCAGAGGATGGTGCCCATCCGTGAGTTATTATTATCGTGTTAGCCAACTCAAGGTAGCACACTATTATTCTTGTGAATTCGGTAATCTTGGGATCGTTGTAGTTTATCATTAATTGTGTTTTGGAGGATAGTCTTGGCTAGTGCTTGATGGGCAAGTTTGGGGCTTGATCCTTCACGGTTGGTTTCCCAACACCTACAGTTCAGTAGGTCACAGTTATGTTGATGATCTCATTATGGGTAACTTTGGGGCTTGAACCTTCGCGGTTGGTCTCCCAACACCTACAGTTCAGTAGGTCACGGTCACCGGGTGATCTCATTATGGGTAAGTCTGGGGCTTGAACCTTCGCGGTTGATTTCTCAGCACCTGCAATTCAGTAGGTCACGGTCATTGGATGTTCTCATTGTGATACAGCTTCGTGCCGTGGCTTCAGCCCTCAGATTGTATAGCTTCGGGTTGTTTGGCTTCGGGCCATTATGATGATTGGCAGCTCCGTCTGAGTGGCTTTCAGGCCACCGTGATATTTTGGCAGCTTTGGCTGAGTGGCTTCCAGGCCATCGTGATATTTTGGCAGCTTCGGCTGAGGGATTTCAGGCTATTTTGATGTATTGGTATTTCTGTTGGAGACTTCGGGCATTTTGACTCGTATCTATTTCAGCTCTGGTTTGGTTTACCTTCGGGTAATTCGTTGTTGTGTTCTATATTGATGATTCGTCGTTGGGCACTTGTGTTCTAACCTGTTGAGTAGGTATTGACCGTATGCCGTGGGCATACTTTTTCACGAATGCTCGTTTCATACTTTGGTTTGTGAGCATCTCGTATTACCATTGTTGTACCATTTATTCTGCCTTTGGATGCATATCATGTCGTACATGTATTTGATATTCATTATCTGGAAGACTGACCTCGTGGGGTGGAACATGTTTTCATGTTTTAGGTACTTGTAAGGAGAGAGTTGAGACACAGGGGCATGACGATGGCGACGAGGCATTCGAGCGATAATAGTCCGAGTTGTTTCGATGTTCATGTCGGTCGAATAGTTTGGAGTACTCCAGTTTAGCCAGTTGCTGTCATTTTGTATTATCCGAGCAAGGCTCATGGATGTTGTTGTATTTTTATTTTGGCCATGTAGGCCCATTTTTGTCGTTGAAATTCCATATCGAAATATTATGTCGGATATCATAGTAGGGACTGTGATTTCCCCTTTTGGTCAGTTTGTTGTGTTTTAGTCGTGTTCGCCTGGTGGATATCCTGGTGTGGGGTCCACGGCACTGTAATAACCCAATGGGACTTGGGGGCGTTACAGATCTGATATTGTTATAAATTCTGTTATTGTTGTAATTGTGCATATATTGATAAGTGTTTGAGTGTTATACACGAAAACATACACGAGAGGAAAAAGAAAGGATAAGATTGGATTCGGTGTTATTAGGATCAAGGATGCGACATTATTAGAATTGCAATCTATATCCACGTGAGGTTTGTCTAATACCCGTAAAAAGCTAGATAGGTTGATTCCTTGTCCAATAGAAAAGAAAAACGGTTTCACTTGGACCGACAAAAAGACAAGTGTGTGAACGGTTTATCTCGGACCGATAGAAGACGAGATTGTAATGGTAATCTCTCGATCGATAGAAGAGAGGTGCAGAGGTTGATCTTTATCCTATAGAAAAAGATACGGAGAGAGGACGTAGGCACCATTGGGCGAATCTCTATAAATCTTTTGTGGATTTACTTTCCGCACATTAAATATGATTCCTCACAATAGCGCATATACCGAATATATACCAACAATTGGTATCTGAGCAGTATCTCCTACAAGCGGCTTAACATCCGAGGAGAAGACGATCCAAATGTCATTTCAATTTGCACCGGTGGAAGGTCTTGCTCTAAATTGACCTCCATTCTTTGATGGATCGAACTTCATAACATGGAAAAAGAAGATGTCGATATTCATTCGAGCCTACGACATCGAGCTATGGAAAGTGATATGTCTTGGTCCGAAAATTCCAATGAATTCCAACGGTACGCTTAAAACTTTCAAAGAGTATGATGATTCCGATTGGAAAAATGACCATTATAATTGCAAAGTAATGCAATTATTATATTGTGCATTAAATCAGGAAGAACATAACCGAATATCCTCGTGTGATAGTGCCAAATAAATATGGAAGATGATAGAAGTCACACACGAAGGCACAAATCAAGTCAAGGAGACGAAGATTCACATGCTTCTCCACGACTACGAGCTATTCCAACTGAAAGACGAAGAATCTATTACAATAATGCTCGACCGATTTTCGGTCATTGCGAATGGATTGGATTCTTTTGGAAAGCCCCTCTCAAGTAGTGAAAAAGTAAAAAAAGATCCTACGATCACTACCTCGGGAATGAGATGGCACGGTGATAGCGATTATGGAATCGAAAGATTTAAATAATCTTAATTTTAGCGCCCTCGTTGGTTCGCTAATAAATTACGAGATTGTTCTAAAATCTTGGAATGCAAAGCCGAAGACGAAGGAAAGATCAATAGCTATGAAAGGTAGGATGTCTCGCAAACAAGAAATCCCGGTCGATGAAAGTGATGAAGAATCGGCATATTATGCCAAAAATATTAATAAGTTTCCAAACTTATTGAACTGGAGAAAGAAGGACATCAAATCGGGTGAATCTAAGAAATACGACAACAACTGTCGAATCTGTGGTAAACCAGGCCACTTTGCTAAGAACTTTCGAGCCTCAACTTCCAAGAAGGAAGTACTCGTTGCAACATAAAGTGAAGATGAAGATGATGATTTCAATCAAAATAATCTCGCTCTTATGGCTAGAAGTTCATTCGACGAAAGCGATGTCCAAAGCCAAGTAATTATTACGATGAATTATTTGAGGCATTCGAGTCATTGCATACCGATTTTCACAGTGCTTTATCCAAAATAAAATCCCTTCAGGTTAAAAATAAATTATTGGAAACTGAAATTTCCAAAATTCTTGAAAAATGAAAAATTGTTGAGACTGATCATTCTCAATGCCTTGAAAATGAGAATAATTTAAAGAATGATCTTTTGAAAATTCAAAATGAACTTAAAGTTTTAACAAAGAAATTTTCTCTCGGAAATGAGAAATTCGAAAATATGCTTTCCGTGCAAAAATATATATTAAACAAACAGGGGTTAGGATTCAAATCAATAATAAAACAGGATCTTTAAATTTAAAAATACCCCGATGTGAAAAATATTTAAAATTTGGGCATCATATTTCAAATTGCAAATGCCCACACCAGACGATAAAAATTAAAAAGATTTGGATTCCTAAAGGAACTGTAATTCTAAATATCGTCTATGTTTCGAAGGAAAAACCATCTATCGGTTGGGTCCCCCAAATCAAAATTAAATATTTCATCAATTGGTATCTTTATCTTTGATATTTTCAAAATTGATATTTTACACAGGGGGAGTTATTATATTTTTTTGGAAGATATTTTTGTTAGGGGGAGTTTACCCATTTTATGCATATTTATCATATCATAATTTTTTTTATCGATTTTATTCTATTATTATATATACACTTTTTGCTGATAACAAAAAGAGGGAGAAGAATGGAATAAAAGAAGAATGGTATAAGGGGAGAAAAATAAAAGAATGAAAAAAGCGTCATGGAAGAATTATGAGAAAAATAAAAATACACGAATCAAGTTGAAAGTCAGAAAAGAAAAGAAAAGAAGAGGTTGAAAAGGAGAAAAGAAAATATGGGAGTCGGAAACTAACAAAACGAACAAAGTCGAAAACTTTGATTTGTTTTTATATATATATATATATATATATATATTATATTTTGTAGGTTTATCCCATTCAAGAGTGTTGTTTTGTAATCATCAAAAAGAGGGAGAATGTTGGAATATTTTATTCCAAATATTTATTATCAAGTTTTTATGATTAGTTGTTAAACAAAAAAAACAATAAGGAAGCAAAACAAAACAACAAGCAGTCGAAGACGCTCGAACCAGACTGAAATAGCAAGTATAACGTACGTAATATGGGATACATAACGTACGTAATGCCAATCTACCTGAACAGACGAGAGTATCACCTGATGGAATAACGTACGCAAAGTATAAAGAATAACGTACGCTAAGACAAGATGATAATGTACGTAATGCGGAGGACATAACGTATGTAATGAAGATACAATTGAAATATTGGAACCGTTGAACGGACATATGACGTCATGGCATACATCATCATATCAACGGATATTTTGACTATATATAACGTACGTAATTGAGGATGAGCTAACGTACGTAATGATCAAGATGGGAGCTACTGGACTAATCTGTGAAGAGCTTAACGTACGTAACAAGTGGAAGTTAATGTACATAATAGGTATAATGTAAGTAATGGTGTTTGAGTAACGTACGTAATGAAGTCACCAGAAGCTAACAGTTAGTTGAGGCTTTGGAGCCTATAAATACCACTTCCTATGGTATTGAACTAACAATAACTCCAAGCAATTAATATATTGATCTAATATTGTAATACATTCTATTGTTGTTGTAATTGTGCTTATATTGATAAGTGTTTGAGTGTTATACACGAAAACATACACGAGAGGAAAAAGAAAAAATAAGATTGGATTCGGTGTTATTAGGATCAAGGATCTGGCATTATTAAAATCGCAATCTATATCCACATGAGGTTTGTCTAGTACCCATAGAAAGCTAGATAGGTTGATTCTTTTTCCAATAGAAAAGAAACACGATTTAACTTGTACTGATAAAAAGATAAGTGTGTGAACGGTTTATCTCGGACCGATAGAAGACGAGATTGTAACGATAATCCCTCGACCGATAGAAGAGGGGTGCAGAGGTTGATCTTTATCCTATATAAAAAGTTACGGATAGAAGACGTAGGCACGATTGGCCGAACTTCTATAAATTTTGTGTCGGTTTACTTTCCACACTTTAAATATGCTTCCGTACAATAGTGCATATACCGAATATTGCTCCAACACGTGGCTGCCTGATATTCGACTTGACATGTAGAGATTGCTGTCGGGCTTTGCTTGGCACTTCTCCAAGAGACTGAACCACCATTCAGAGTAAAGATATATCCTGTTGTGGACATCTGAGCATCCATGTCCCCCGAAAAAATCTGAGTCTATATAACCCATCACTCTAAAGTTCTCCACCGCCGTATGTAAGAACCAAGTCTTTAGTCCTCTTTAGGTACTTAAGAATGTTCTTCACAGCAGCCCAATGTTCCTGCCCTGGATTTTACTAAAACCGACTTACTACGGTCACAGCATAAGTAATGTCCGGTCTAGTGCAAATCATAGCATACATGAGGCTACCAACTGCCGAAGCATAGGGTACCTTGCTCATTTCCTTTTTGTCTTCCTCACTTTGAGGACACATCTCTAAGGAAAGTTCTGCACCATGTTGCATAGGTAGGAACCCTCTTTTAGAATTCTCCATCCTAAATCGCTTCAGGATCTTTTCTATATAGAGGGCTTGGGAAAGACCAAACATTCTTTTCGCTCTGAACATGTAGAGGTGAATACCCAGAATATAGGTAGCTTCTCCCAAGTCTTTCATTGAGAACTCTTTAGAAAGCCAAGCTTTCACAGAACTGAGCATCTTTACGTCGTTTCCTTTAAGTAAAATGTCATCCACATATAGTGTTAAGAATGCAATTTTGCTTCCACTAACCTTCTTGTAAATACAGGGCTCCTTTTCGTTTTGGACAAAATCAAACTCTTTGACTGTCTCGTTAAAACGAAGATTCCAACTTTGAGAAGCTTGCTTCAGTCTAAAAATGGCACGCTGAAGTTTGCATACTTTATGAATATTAGTTTCATATATGAATCCTTTAGGCTGTTTCATGTAAATCTCCTCCTCGAGGAATCCATTTAGGAATGATGTTTTCATATCCATTTGCCATATTTCATAATCTAAGTGGGCTGTTATGGCAAGCATCATGCGAATAGACTTGATCATAGCTATAGGCGAGAAGGTCTCGGAATAATCGGTTCCATCTCTTTGGGAATAACCCTTTGCCACAAGCTTGGCCTTATAGGTATCGACCTTGCCATATCCATCAGTCTTTCTTTTATAGATCCATTTATTTCCAATAGGCACCATGACTTTAGGACGATCTACTAACCAAACCTGATTAGCATGCATCGAGTCTATATCAGCTTCTTATAGCTTCTTGCCATTTGATGGAGTCAACATCTACCATCGCTTGGTCGTATGTAGAATGATCATTCTCATGACTACTTTCTATCATCTCATAGACACCCAGTTCCTCTTGATGCAGATAGCCATACCTCTCAGGTAATTGAGAAATTCTACTAGACTTGCGAGGTTGTGTTTGTATTTCAGAAGGTTCGATTCTAATATCTTGCACAGGTGTCTCATTTGGTGTTTCTTTTATTTCTTCCAAAGAAATATTTCTACCTGCGCCTCCTCCCTTATGAACTCATCATCGAGTAAGTGTGCTTGTAAAGCAACGATGATTCTATGATCTTAGTGCATGTAGAATAGATATCCCATGGAATCCCCTGGATATCCTATGGAATGACCTTTCACAGACCTAGCTTCCAACTTAGCTACTGTAGTCTTCTTGACATAAGCAGGGCATCCCCAAATCCTAATGTGATTAGACTTGGTTTCCTACCTTTCCACATATCATGTGGAGTCTTAGGAATGGATTTGGAAGGACATCTGTTCAAGATATGCACAGGAGTAAGGAGCACATGACCCTATAAATAAATCAGTAGATCATTATAGTTAAGCATGGAGCGAACCATGTCCAACAAGGTTTGGTTCCTTCTTTATGATACACCATTTAATTTTGGAGTAGATGGACGAGTGAATTGTGACACTATTCCTAGTTCTTTTCATCAAACATGGTACTCATGTACTCACCACCTCGGTCTAACCGAAGAGTCTTAACACGGTTACCTATTCGATTTTCAACTAGGGCTTTAAATTCCTTGAATTTATCAAAAGATTCATACTTATGTTTCATTAAGTACACGAACCCATACATAGTATGGTCATCAGTGAATGTAATGAAATACTGAAAGCTATCTCGTGCCACTTCAAAAGGGCCACATACGTCGGTATGGATCAATCCAAGTTTTTCAGCAGCTCTTTCAAAAGTCCCTGCGAAGGGTAACTTAGTCAATTTGCTTTGAAGGCAAGATTCACAAGTTGGATAGGGATCCGATCCCAATGGACTCGTAAGTCCATTTTTCTCCATTTTATGAACCTTGGTCTGACCAATATGACCAAGTCTAAGAGGCCACTTAAATGCTTGGATTGTTTCATCCCTACCACGCCTCCTAGTTATAGTGTTCGTGGTTGTATTATTCTTTAGATTCAAATGGTATAAACCATTTAATAATATAGCAGTACCAACCAATTTATTTCTAAAATAAATTCGACAGAACCCATCTCCAGTAAAGAAGTGAAATCCTTTTCGGCCCATGACCGGAATTGATACAATATTTTTATGCCCCTTTGGCAAAACAACTACATCATCTAAAGTAAGAATAAAACCAGATTCTAAATTCAACATAAGGGATCCAATATCATAAGCCTCGACACTAAGTCCACTTCCGACGGTGACCATCACCTCCCATGAATCCAGCTTCCTATTGTTCGAGATCCTGATTCATTTTACAAATGTGAGAACTCTCACCGGAATCAAGTATCTAAGAATAGAATATACAGTTACAGAACAATTTATTTCCAAAACCAGTAGTTCCGTACCCGAAGGCGCATTACGGTCAAGCTTTGGACAGTACCTCCTCCAGTGGCCTAGCTCACCGCAGTTAAGGCATACATCCGTTTTCTTGGCCCCCTTGATATTTGAATCATTGGGGCTTTGCCCTTTCCCTTGTCGATCTTGGCTATTGGACCTGACTGCTTTTTGTCTTTTTCCTTTTATTCTTAGACTTCCAAGTCCCAGAATAAATCACAAGTGCAACTTTTTTTCCCTTTGTCTTCATCTGAGACTGGGCGGTCGTTAGTTTGTTTATTAGCCTAGTTAAGTTACATGCAATCTCATTGCAGTTGAAGTTAATGACAAATTAGGAATAGGAGTCAGGAAGTGACTGCAGGATAAGGCCAGTTTGGAGAGAAACATGCATCTGAAAATCAAGATCTTCTAATCTCTCAATCATCGAGATCATCTTGAGGACATGGTCCCTAACTCTCTCTCCTTTCTACATCCTGGTGCCGAATAATTGCTTTGATATCTCATATCTAGCAGTTCAGCTATGCTCTCCAAAGAGCTCAGCCAGGTGCGCTAAGATGGCTCTCGAATATGTCATCTTTTCATGGGCATGTTTAAGCTCATTGGTCATTGATCCTAATATGTACCCACACACTCTTACGTCATCTTTTACCATTTTTCATGGGCATCAACTTCTTTCTGATTGTCTCGGGTTCTTGCAGGAGCCACTGGGATGTCCGCCTCCAAGATGTATCCTAGCATTGTAATACCCGGTTGTAATTCAGTTATTATCATTCAGTATTTATCATTCAGTGATTGTCATTCAGTAATTTCACTCATTAATGATCATTTGCCACTCATATTCAATCATGGTATTCATCATTCAGGGTAATTGTATCGTGTATCAATCATCATTCATCACTAATCTAATTGGAGTTTCGTGCCGTGTTTATCATCATCGTCATTTTCATTGTGGACTGTGCGTGAGGAGTAGCCCACGCTACGTACTCTTTTTAGCGCACGCTAATTGAGTATAGGTAGCGCACGCTACCACTCAGCATTAGCGCACGCTAAGGTTACCCTGGCTGTAGTCCAGAAGGTACTGGACTGCAGGTGAGTTATAAGTAGCGCACGCTACGAATGGTAAGTAGCGCGCGCTAGTGGGTTGTAGTAGCGCACGCTAATAATTGCTGTAGCGCGCGCTAAGGACGGATCAGGTTGAGTCCAGTGGCTACTGGACTGCACTGGATTAATTCATAGCGCACGCTATGAGTGATTTTTAGCGTACGCAAACGGTGTAGTAGCGCACGCTAAATATTGGTTGTAGCGCACGCTACCGAGGTCAGATCAGAGGACAGACGGTTTCTGGATTCCAGTACTGGGCATCTAATAATTCGTTAGCGCACGCTAACCATGGGTATTAACGCACGCTAATGGTATGGTTGTAGCGCACGCTACAAAAGGTACGTAGCCCGCACTACCGTTTTCGGACAGTGGGTACTGGACTACCCAAATTACCCGTTAGCGCACGGTACGCACAAGGACTAGCGCACGCTAACTTGGAGTGACTATATATTGGACAGTTAGCCTGAGTTTCGTCATTTCTCATTTCCCTTCGTTTTTAGAGCGACTTCGGGCGATTTCGGGCGACTTGGAGTGTTCTCTTCGAGCTGCTATCACCTATCATCATATTCAAGGCTTTGAGTTGGATAATCATCACTTCATCATCTCCTTAACATCAAATCAAAGGTATTAATCTCTTGGATCTAGAATTTTGGATTTTTGGGTTTTTCCTTCCGTATTCTTCGTGTAAGCTTGGATTGTTGTTGGAATACATTAGATATGGATTATCTACCTTGGATAAATGTATTCCTGCGGATTTAATGGCTATTTTCGGAATTATTTCAAGAACCCTTAGGGTTGACTTCGGTTAATTTGGGGATTTCCGATTGTTGTTGCTGTAAACTTGATTATGGATTTCTATGAGATTATTTATGTCATTGATAGTGTTTTGCTGGTTTGAATCAATCATTTGAAGTTGGTTCGATAATTTGGGTTTGGTTATAACCAACGGGAAGGATTTTCTCAACGTTTTCGTTAGAGTACATCTACGAGTTCGGATATTGTTGTATCGACGTTTGAGTCGGTTATGATCGTATTTCATTCGTGTAATGATCGAATATTTGGTATATTGTGTTATTCAAGTTGTTCGAGCGACCGACATTTCATTTAGGACGTTGTTCGTGGACGGACATTCTTCATCGTTGTTGAGTAAGTTAACTCTTACTCGGTTAAAAGGATACTCATTCCTTTTGTTGTTGATTGCTCATAATCATAACTCATTCATCATGGTATTAATCATATTGAGACTTGTAATTGTCGGATAATCATTTCATTCACGAGGAACGACGGTTCCAAATCATTTTGTTGGGTTATCAATCACGTCACTATTATTTTCATCTCGGTGAGTCATCTTGGCCTTGTCGAATTATTATTCATTGATATTCATTGTGGTCATTCTCGTTCACATGACCTTCTGGGTTCATATTGCGTGGCCGGGTGTGGCTGTGTGGAATTTTTAGTCGGGCACACGATGGTCATGTATTGGGTTCACCGATACATTGGACCGTGCATACGGTAACGCTTACCTCCGTGAGACTAATTAGGTACAAGGACGGGTGTGTCCGGACATTCATCTTGTACACTTGCACAGCATAGTACGGGCGTACTATGATACTCCTCTTCAGCGTAATTCATAACTAAGAGTATTTCATAACTTCAGTTAATTCATGATTGTGTATTTTCAACCCTTGAGGATTGTTGTTCTGTGTAACTGACCCCGTTGGGGGATTTTGTTTTCAGGTCACGGCAAGGCAAAGGCACGGGAAGAGCATGCTGATGGCAACGAGTCCTAGTGATACTAGTAGGGGGCCCCAGTCATTTCGTTTGTTTCAGTCATTTCAGTCATTTCAGTTATTCCGTCATTTGTATTTTCCGCTGCAAATTCCGTTTGAGATGTTTAATTGTTCAGGGTGGTGTATTTTATCTCCATATAAAATATACTAGTATTCGGTTTAGTCCTGGTGTGTTGTACTTAAACTCATCACCGGAGTACTTGTTAATATAATGTGGTTCGGTACTACAATTATATTATTTAATTCATCATTTTCATTTGCCTGGTGGGTCCCAGTCGGGGATTCATGGCACTGTATATCCGCCTAGTTTGGGGTGTTACAGAGTTGGTATCGGAGAGTGGTTTTGAATACTACCCTCCAAGTCATGTCTCATTTGAAATCATCGTCATCGGACTAGTATCATTGGACTTTCGCGTCACGTGTGACCTGTGCAAATGCCGAGCCAATCAGACTAAGAACTGTAAGATTTCTAATGCCATGGTATAATTTCTGGAAATAATCATTCATTCATAATTCATCAGTTAACAATCCTCAATCATCATTGTCATTTTGACCAGGACGGTCAGGTTAACTCATTAATCACTCAATTCATTTCATTACTCGGTTGTTGATCTGGAAGATCAAATCATTAATCATGTTAACTTGTTCAAGATAATCATTTCAGTAATTTCATCAGATAATCATGTCACGTTAGTTAATCATTCATGTAATCACTGTGTTAGAGCGTGTATGCTCATTTTCATCATCTCATGTCATAATCATAATGTGATATTCATGCGGGAAATATAATCATCATGTAACTTTCCTACTTCAGTATGGAAAGAGCAAGAAGAGGACGTGGAGGACGAGGCCGTGGAGTGGGCCGAATCCCGAGAGCTCGTGTGAATACACTTGCAAACACGAGAAATAATGCTAATTCATCGAGCAGCGACGCTGCCACTCATTCTCCTGGACGCGATCATTCACTAACGGGGAGTCGTACCCGGGACACGGCTCAGTCAGAAGGTGTCCGGGTTGACCCACTCTCTTTTATGCAGGGCATGATGGCCCAAATGACTCAGATGGCACAACTGATGGAGATGATGCATAACTCCATCAATCAAAATCAACAGGCTCCTCCGCCGCCACCTCAGAGGCAAGAGAGGAATGTGAGCAATATCATCGGCGACATATCTCGCCAGAGGCCACCTACTTTTGAGGGCTCGTCTGAGCCGGCAGATATCATTCATTGGCTCGAGCATTTCGAGAAGTTGTTTGCTATGGTAGAGTGTCCCGAAGGACACAAAGTTTCTGTTGCGGCTTACTACCTGGGTAAGAGCGCACATTCTTGGTGGTTGTCGTTGAAGCCCGCCGAAGGATCATGTACTTGGGATCAGTTCAAGACTCTCATGATGGAGAGGTATTATCCGGCCCCACTTAGAGAGGCCAAGCTGTCAGAATTACTCACTCCCGACCCCTCAGCAGACGAGGATGTTCTCGCCATTGCCGAGAAATTTCAGGAACTTCTTCCGTTCGCCTCATCTATCATTCATTCCGAGGCAGATAAGATTAAGTATTTCAGCAAGAAGAGGTCAAAACCCCGTATGAGACTACGGTTGCTTAATCATAATTGCACCACGTTGGCGAATTCATTGAGAAAGATCTTACCTATGAGCTTCGCTAAGGAGATTGCTAAGCGGCAACCTTCATCTCGCTAGCAAGAAGTCCAAGAACCGTGACCGGACGGCGGTCAAAGCCGCTTTCAAGAAACCGCGTGCGGGCTCGCTTTCCGAGCGACCCCGTGACGTCTAAACCCGCGGAATCTCGGTCTCGAGCGCCGTTCGGCCATCACCTATTTTAATCGTGGGGATTTTGGTCATCTCGGTCAAGTGTCCGAGACAGACTATCACGTGTCATAATTGTGGGATTGCCGGGCATAAGGCCCGTTTTGCCGTAGGGACTCCAAACCTACTCGGACGTCATCTCAGGCCCCTAAGCGGTCGGCCGTTCAAATCGGGCCACTCAATCGGCGTCGTTTAAAGCAGCGGGAGCGACTAAAGGTGGAGCCTATAGCCAGCAGACGGGAGCGTCCGGTGCCGGGACTAGCAAGCCCCGGATTTATGAGATGAAGAAGACCGATGATCCAGAGGCCCGAATGATCTCAGGTACACTCGATATTCTATCTCAACCTGTGTGTACCCTTTTTGATACTGGTGCATCGCATTCATTCATTTCCGAGTCATGTTTGAGTAGACTACGTCTGGGTAGTGCTACTAGTTGTGAGCCTTATATCATTGGCCTACCTGATGGTAGACGAATTATCGGTAATCGTGAGATTCAGAATTGTCCGATTCAGTTTCATGGTTGTGTATGGCCATCGGACCTAATCGTAGTAGATTTGCCGAGGGACGACGTCATCTTGGGTACTGATTGGATGGATCGTCATGATGCCATCATTAGTGTCCGTAAGCATATGATCACTATCATTTCAGACGATGGGGTTGAATGTGTGTTTCAGGGAGGTAATCCCGGCTGTTCTGGTAAGGTCATTAATTTGATGAAAGCAGTGAGACTACTCAATCAGGGGTGTGTTGGTTATTGGTGCTATATGACCAAAACCGAGAAATCATCAGTAATGTTGACGGATATTCCGGTAGTGAGGGAATATGCCGATGTTTTTCCAGACGAGTTACCTGGTTTTCCTCCACAGAGGGATGTGGAATTCACGATTGAGTTGGAGCCTGGTATGTCCCCGATATCGAAGGCACCATACCGGATGGCCCCGACCGAAATGCAGGAATTAAAGAACCAACTTGAGGAGTTATTCGAGAAGGGTTATATTCGACCGAGTGCGTCTCCGTGGGGAGCACCAGTGTTGTTTGTTAAGAAGAAGGATGGTTCGTTTCGTTTGTGTATTGATTATCGGGAGTTGAACAGGGTGACAATCAAGAATAAGTATCCCTTACCCCGTATTGATGATCTCTTAGATCAACTTCAGGGAGCTTCAGTATTTTCCAAGATCGACTTAAGATCTGGATATCATCAGTTGCGGATTCGAGAGTCGGATATCGCGAGGATGGCGTTTCGAACACGCTATGGTCATTATGAGTTTGTGGTTATGCCGTTTGGATTGACTAATGCACCTGCGGTATTCATGGAGTTAATGAATCGAGTTTTCATCGACTTTTTGTACCAGTTTGTTGTTGTCTTCATCGATGACATTTTGATTTATTCTCATGATCGAGAGGAACACGAGTTTCACCTTCATCAAGTGCTCGACGTGTTGAGACGAGAACAAATTTATGGGAAGTTTTCAAAATGTGAGTTCTGCATGTCCGAAGTGACATTTCTCGGACACGTAATTTCTTTAGACGGAGTTCGTGTCGACCCTCAGAAGACGGAGGCTATCCGAGATTGGTTACCTCCGAAGAATGTTAAGGAAATCCGAAGTTTTCTCGGATTAGCGGGTTATTATCGGCGATTTGTGGAGGGATTTTCTAGAATCGCTCAACCCTTGATGAACCTTTTCCGAAAGGATAAGAAATACACGTGGTCCGACGCGTGTCAGCGGAGTTTTAAGGAACTCAAGAGCCGGTTAATGTCTGCACCTGTACTTTCCTTGCCGCAAGGGACGGAGGGATTTGTGGTTTATAGTGATGCGTCCGGACAGGGTCTCGGATGTGTACTCATGCAGAATGGGAAGGTTATTGCTTATGCTTCACGGCAATTGATACCTTACGAGGTTAATTATCCGACTCACGACCTGGAGCTAGCAGCCGTGGTGTTCGCATTGAAGATTTGGCGTCATTATATTTATGGCATTACTTGTCAGATATTCACCGATCATAAGAGTTTAAAGTATATATTTACTCAGAAGGAGTTAAATATGCGTCAGAGACCGTGGTTGGAATTAATCAAAGATTATGATATTGAGATCCTTTACCACCCGGGCAAGGCGAATGTTGTCGCTGACGCCTTGAGTCGTAAGTCCGTTCAGGAGCAAATGCTTGCTCGTTTAACAGTTCAGAAGGAGCTTCAGCAGGAATTCCTTAGACCCGATATCGAGGTCTGGCTTCAGCGAGTTCAGGGACAAATTTGTATGTTAGAGATTTCATCGTCACTCGAGGAGGCAATCCAAGAGAATCAGAGTTCAGACCCTTCATTGTTGCGCATCCGTGAGGAAGTGACTCAGGGGAAAGCCCCTGGATTTGTGGTCCACGAGGATGGACTTTTGAGGTTTAAGAATCGGTTGTGCGTACCGGCGAATGACGAGTTGAAAACCTCGATTTTGATAGAAGCTCATGCTACCCCTTATTATGTTCATCCGGGGTCTAGCAAGATGTACAAGGACTTGAAACAAAATTACTGGTGGAGTAATATGAAGCGAGAAGTCGCAGAATTTGTTTCGAGATGCTTAACCTATCAACAAGTCAGGATTGAACATCAGCGGCCAGCGGGTATGCTGAAACCTCTTCCTATTCCCGAATGGAAGTGGGAAGACATTTCTATGGATTTCATCACGAGTTTGCCGACGAGTCGCCGTGGCATGAATACGATCTGGGTGATCGTGGACCGCTTAACTAAATCAGCTCATTTCCTTGAGATCAAGGATACGTGGGGTCCCGAGAGACTTGCTCAACTGTTCATCAAAGAGATAGTCAGACTGCACGGTAGTCCTAAAAGTATCGTTTCCGATCGTGACGGACGGTTTGTGTCGCATTTTTGGAAATCAGTTCATCGTGCTATGGGAACCCAGCTTAATCTCAGTGCCGCTTTTCATCCTCAGTCCGACGGACAGTCAGAGAGAACCATTCAGACATTAGAGGACATGTTGAGGGCATGCGTCCTCGATTGGAAATACGATTGGGAAGCCCAACTACCATTGATCGAGTTCACGTATAATAATAGTTGGCATGCTTCGATTAAGATGGCACCTTACGAGGCCTTGTATGGTCATCGTTGTCGATCTCCGTTGTGTTGGGAAGACCTATCAGAATCAATCGGCACCGAGCCCGATATGCTTATAGCCGCCCGTGAGAAGGTAGTTTTGATCAGGAGTCGTTTGTTGACAGCTCAGAGTCGACAGAAATCATATGCAGATAACCGTCATCGACCATTAGAGTTCGAGGCAGGTGACCACGTGTTGGTCAAGGTATCTCCGAGTCGTGGGATCTTCCGTTTTGGGAAAAGGGGTAAGTTGAGTCCGAGATTCATTGTACCGTTTGAGATTCTGGATCGAGTAGGCGAGTTAGCTTAACGATTGGCTTTACCTCCGGCGTTGAGCCGAATTCATAATGTGTTTCACGTCTCTCAGTTGCGGAAGTATGTTGCCGACCCGAGTCACATACTTCAGTTCGATGAAATCGAGATCGCCGACGATCATTCATATGAGGAGCGTCCTATACGAGTTTTAGAGCGGCGAATCAAACAGTTGAGGAATAAGACGATTCCTTTGGTTAAAATTCAGTGGTCTAGACACGGAGTCGAAGAGGCTACTTGGGAAGCCGAGGATAGTATGCGGGAGAGTTATCCCGAGTTGTTTGACCCTTAGTTTCGAGGACGAAACTCTTTTAAGGGGGGTTGTATGTAATGCCCGGTTGTAATTCAGTTATTATCATTCAGTATTTATCATTCAGTGATTGTCATTCATTAATTTCACTCATTAATGATCATTTGTCACTCATATTCAATCATGGTATTCATCATTCAGAGTAATTGTATCGTGTATCAATCGTCATTCATCACTAATCTAATTGGAGTTTCGTACCGTGTTTATCATCATCGTCATTTTCATTGTGGACTGTGCGTGAGGAGTAGCGCACGCTACGTACTCTTTTTAGCGCACGCTAATTGAGTATAGGTAGCGCACGCTACCACTCAGCATTAGCGCACGCTAAGGTTACCACGCCGCACCCGTAAGGTACTGGACTGCAGGTGAGTTATAAGTAGTGCACGCTACGAATGGTAAGTAGCGCGCGCTAGTAGGTTGTAGTAGTGCACGCTAATAATTGCTGTAGCGCGCGCTAAGGACGGATTAGGTTGAGTCCAATGGCTACTGGACTGCACTGAATTAATTCATAGCACACGCTATGAGTGATTTTTAGCGTACGCAAACGGTGTAGTAGCGCACGCTAAATATTGGTTGTAGCGCACGCTACCGAGGTCAGATCAGAGGACAGACGGTTTCTGGATTCCAGTACTGGGCATCTAATAATTCGTTAGCGCACGCTAACCATGGGTATTAACGCACGCTAATGGTATGGTTGTAGCGCACGCTACAAAAGGTACGTAGCGCGCGCTACCGTTTTCGAACAGTGGGTACTGGACTACCCAAATTACCCGTTAGCGCACGCTACGCACAAGGGCTAGCGCACGCTAACCTGGAGTGACTATATATTGGACAGTTAGCCTGAGTTTCGTCATTTCTCCTTTCCCTTCGTTTTTGGAGCGACTTCGGGCGATTTCGGGCGACTTGGAGTGTTCTCTTCGAGCTCCTATCACCTATCATCATATTCAAGTCTTTGAGTTGTATTATCATCACTTCATCATCTCCTTAACATCAAATCAAAGGTATTAATCTCTTGGATCTAGAATTTCGGATTTTTGGGTTTTTCCTTCCGTTTTCTTCGTGTAAGCTTGGATTGTTGTTGGAATACATTAGATATGGATTATCTACCTTGGATAAATGTATTCCTACGGATTTAATGGCTATTTTCGGAATTATTTCACGAACCCTTAGGGTTGACTTCGGTTAATTTGGGGATTTTCCGATTGTTGTTGTTGTAAACTTGAATTGTGGATTTCTATGAGATTATTGATGGCATTGATAGTGTTTTGCTGGTTTGAATCAATCATTTGAAGTTGGTTCGATAATTTGGGTTTGGTTATAACCAACGGGAAGGATTTTCTCAACGTTTTCGTTAGAGTACATCTACGAGTTCGGATATTGTTGTATCGATGTTTGAGTCGGTTATGATCGTATTTGATTCGTGTAATGATCGAATATTTGGTATATTGTGTTATTCAAGGTTGTTCGAGCGACCGACATTTCATTTAGGACGTTGTTCGTGGACGGACATTCTTCATCGTTGTTGAGTAAGTTAACTCTTACTCGGTTAAAAGGATACTCATTCCTTTTGTTGTTGATTGCTCATAATCATAACTCATTCATCATGGTATTAGTGATATTTAGACTTGTAATTGTTGGATAATCATTTCATTCACGAGGAACGACGGTTCCAAATCATTTCGTTGGGTTATCAATCACGTCACTATTATTTTCATCTCAGTGAGTCATCTTGGCCTTGTCGAATTATTATTCATTGATATTCATTGTGGTCATTCTCGTTCACATGACCTTCTGGGTTCATATTGCGTGGCCGGGTGTGGCTGTGTGGAATTTTTAGTCGGGCACACGATGGTCATGTATTGGGTTCACCGATACATTGGACCGTGCACACGGTAACGCTTACCTCCGTGAGACTAATTAGGTACAAGGACGGGTGTGTCCGGACATTCGTCTTGTACACTTGCACAGCACATTACGGGCATACTATGATACTCCTCTTCAGCGTAATTCATAACTAAGAGTATTTGATAACTTCAGTTAATTCATGATTGTGTATTTTCAACCCTTGAGGATTGTTGTTACGTAAATCGGCCCGTTGGGGGATTTTGTTTTCAGGTCACGGCAAGGCAAAGGCACGGGAAGAGCATGCTGACGGTGAGGAGTCCCAGTGATACTAGTAGGGGGCCCCAGTCATTTCGTTTATTTCAGTCATTTCAGTCATTTCAGTTATTCCGTCATTTGTATTTTCCGCTGCAAATTCCGTTTGAGATGTTTAATTGTTCAGGGTGGTGTATTTTATCTCCATATAAAATATACTAGTATTCGGTTTAGTCCTGGTGTGTTGTACTTAAACTCCTCATCGGAGTACTTGGTAATATAATGTGGTTCGGTACTACAATTATATTATTTAATTCATCATTTTCATTTGCCTGGTGGGTCCCAGTCGGGGATTCACGGCACTGTAATATCCGCCTAGTTTGGGGTGTTACAAGCATTTCCATAGTGAGGATAATCCTCAAGTTCGGAAGCCAGTCCTCATAGTTCGGACCAGCCATGGTGTTCTTTTCAAGTAATATAGAGAGTGGGTTCATTGTCATTATGAGAGATTTTGTTAACTGCATAGAATAATTTGAGATTCGTTAGTGATTGTTTAATTATGATCCAAGTAAGGAATTTAAGGACTTTCTTTATTCATAACTCGGCTCCCACTATTTTAGCGGCATGTGCACACTCCCATGTCAAATCTAGAGTCATGGTTGACTTCATAGTGGTGATCGAGTTCTTTACAAAGTTTAATAGAGGGCAACCCATACGGTTTCTATTCTATCATTCTTTATAAAGTGGTGTCTAACACCAACCTATCTAATGGATGATTCGATCTTCTTTTACCCCTAGTTCACTTGCCCTCAACCCATTCGGTTGTTATGGCTCGCTGAACTATCTATGTTTAAACCGCCAACTCCTATTAGTCTGACAATTGAATCTCATTCGGCAACCCATACGGTTTCTAGGGGTTTGATTTGTCACAACCAAAGGCATCTAATGCACTCTAGGAATTTATCAACCTTCCCCAAAAATATTACCCTGACATACTCGAAAGAATAATATTTCAGTTTAGATTTCAATTTTACATGAGTTTGACAGAGGGTAGGAAAGCTCGTAACCTTTATAAATTAGTGTTTTTAACATGGGAGTTTAACACGATTATATGTTACACTATGCACATTAATCCGTTTATAAGTGCGGTTTGTTGGTTTGTTTGTTTGTCATACAATATGAAAACATACATAACCTAAAACTAACAACATGAAGTTCATGGACCGTTCCCAAGTATCGAGTCTTCATCGACTCGATAAAAATACAAGTAATCTAATTAAAAGTCTAGAATCTTCGTTTTCATGGCGGTTCGTCCTCGGCTCTTCGTCATAGCTAATTTATTACATTTATAGATTTTGCATCATATACAACTTTACTAAAAAAATAAATCAGCTCAAAACGGTCATTACATATACCTATCACAATCTTTCGATTCAGTCATTGACAATCCCTGAGTGATATCTATGTGACCGAATCGAGTTGAGTCGTGTTCGAGTATACCAATCCCATTAGCATACCTATAACGTGTGCTCCCACTAACCCCTAGTGAAGACATGCACTCTACATGTCAAAATACATGTTATACAAGTCTTGTCTAAACTTACTGCCCAGTTAAGTTTTATCGACTTGCGAACTAGTTAAGCATTCGAGTCATAAACACTTCCAGTGCCTATCTCCTTATCTCTATAAGAAGTGGAATGTTTGCTCTCAAATGCAAGGACTATTCTTTTATATATCAAATCACAATGTCTGTGATATACAATAATATAGAAATAATAAATGCCTTATTTAATATAATATTCATAATAACAATTAAATGCTCTCACTCCCTCATCCTCTGAGTGGCATTCGAGGGCATATTCCTAACAATTTGATATACAAGAGCTCGGTGATCTTGGTTTATATTAACAAATGCACAGAGTCAAGTTACAATAGGGTTTGATTCTACCATGACCCTAATATTTGACCTGGATATGATTGAAGGGTTTATACGTATAAAATATTCACGACATAATTGTTTTGGAATGATCCGATTATTCGTTCTTAGTTGGGTCACAGTACGGAGCACTAGAGTGGCTAAGTGTTTTCCGTACTCCTTGGTTCCTCCTATTGCTGATAAAAAAATGGACATATGGAGTCGCGAATAAGGATATTTGATGGATAAAATATGTATTTATTATCTCTTTATTAATATTGGATATCGGATATCTAATTTGATTTATTTGATAAATCATAGCGGTCTTGTGAATTGAAATTAATTACTGGGTGATTAATTTAATTCAAAAATAATTATTGCTTGGAAATATATTATTATTATTATTTTCTATTTGATAAAATTAATTAATTAGATTAATTACTTAAGTATAAATAAATTTGAGATAAAACGAACTGCACTTAACGGACTAGACACTCGAACGTCCGGTACACGAACCGAGTGGCTCGGCTTGTTTACTCACCTAAAAATAAGTGGGCCACTCCCCTCATCTCCTCTCACCTTCCATGTGATTTCTTTGATTGTCATGACATGGTGTGGGGTGTGTTTTGATTTATTTTTCACATGGTTACAAAAGAGATCAAGATTGTTATCTTGAAATCTTATCACATCATGTTATAAAATAGCAACAAACAACATACCTCCACCACCCTAAGACAACATCTCAGTCGAACCAAAGAAGAGAGGAGAGGAGAAAATTTATTTTCATTTTCTTGTTCATCTTTGAGAGAAAGAAAATGAAGAAGAGAAGAGAAGAAAAATACTATATCAATTTCTAACTGTGTTTTTTGAGAATGAATTGATATATAATTTTTTTGATAAATATCCGACTCATGATAACATAGAGACACTCGGCATATTCAGTGTTTGATCATTCATCAAGCTAGAACGAATCAGATTCATGTTCGTGTTGGTGACCGGAAACGATTAAAGCTTGTCTCGGGAATTTTTCCTTCAAGAAGATATTATCAAAGGTCTACCAGGGTATGATCTCTTAATTTTATCTTCGTCATTTTAAATTCTTTTATATGATGCCTAATCGATCCATTTTTGGGGTATGGTTTTATCTGGTTGGACCATTTTATTTTCCACCGTGTAACTCATTTTTAATCACCGAATCCTAGCAGTTGCATCCAGCGAATTTTCATGCAACAACATCATACGACAAAGTGTTCAGCTTTTGCTATAGATAGTGAAATTGGCAGCCGTTTCTTATGGAACTAGGACACTAGTCTTGGTCCAAAAGTGACATGTCCCATTGATACTCTTTTTGTCTAGCTTACAAACACCAAGATCTGAATCTATTTAGACAACCAAGTCCAATCCTCATTCCTTAGGTACCAAAGCCCTATTGTGTGAGTCCCTTTGATGTACTTGAGGATTCTTTTGGCTTTGCTTGCAATCTCGCGCACATTTTTACAACAAACATGATATCTGGTCGGTTTGCTATTAGAGACATGAGAAATCCTACCAGTTTCATGTAGAGCATTGGGTAAATAGATTTCCCATATTCGTCCTTGTCCATCTTGATTGGACTTGCTTATCGTAGTTGCTTTAATATTTGCATAGTTCATCCCAAACGTTGTGAGTAGCTCTTTGGTGTGATTCTCTTGGCCGATGAATGCTTTTGTACGTAGCTGTTTCACATGCAAGCTTAGAAAGAAACTAAGTTATCACATCATACTCATCTGAAATTTACCTTGCATGAGATAAGAGAATTTTTTACACAAATTTTGATTATAGTTGATCTAAAAATAATATCATCAACATAAATTTGTACTATAAGATGATCATCGCCTTCCTGTATCTTAAATAGTGTATTGTAACTATACCCTTATCAAATCAAAAAATAGTATCATCAAACATTCTTCCTTTGTAATATATTTAGCACTTCGTGTATAACATCAGTTAAGTGAGAGTCTGTAAGAGCTTCCTCCATTGAGTTTTGTTCGACATATGTCAGGATACGGTGAGTGTGCCTCTAGCCATTCTCCAAAGTTCGGCTGATGAGTTCAACATAAGAAACCTTACCGCTCTTATACGAGTTTATTCTTCCTATACACAAAGAATATTTCCTATGGCATTACCTTGAGTACATTTTCTGGTAGTTACACCTGCAAAGACTCCCACACTGTGCAATTATTACAGTGCCGTGAGTCCCCAAATGGGACCCATTAGGCGAACCAGAATACAATAATCAACGTAATATAATTATAGTATTGAACCATATTATGCTACCAATACTCCAATGAGGAGTTTATACAATATTCTGGATAACATGTGCCAAGTAATCCAAGACCAACAAAAATACAAGTATATTCCATATGAAGATGGATATACCAAAACAAATACAGATACAACAAGAGTACAAATGCAGTGGAAATGAATAGTATAACTAGGAACAAGAATGCCCAGACCTCTGATTAATATTTATCAGACTCTTCACCTTCACCCATATCTTCATGTTCTTTAGCCTTCCCTCAACCTAAAATATGATAAAACATATTTCGTCCAAAACCGCATGGTTAGTTATGCAAGATAATAAATCTCAAAATATTGAACACATGCGATTACACATGTTGTATGAACCATCAAAATTGTTATTTAAAATAGGAATATATGAAATTACACATGATCTGTACTGCCAACATGATTATTGTAACACCCCCAGATCCGAACGGGAATATTACAGCGCCGTGGGCCCCGAGATGGAACCCACAAGGCTGAAGAAAATTTTCACAAACAATTACAAACGCCCAAGATGCTAACGACAGTACTGTCTTTAAAACATTCGAAGACTTTACAAAACCCGTTTAACAAAACTGTCGTAAAATATCATTTGAAACCACAAGGCCAAACAACCGAAACTCAATAGTTTAGAAAATGATTTGCCAAAGTAACTCAAGTTACCAGAAACCAAAAGGCCATTTAAAAATACTCACGCGGCGGAAAAGGACAAACAATTAAAAATACTCTAGCAGCGGAATACAACAACTGATCAGGAAACTCGATACACAAATACATGCTCTAGCCAGTATCCTCTGGGAAGCTCATCTCTTCACGACCGCTACAAGCTCGATATCCAAAGAAGCTAAAAAGAAAACCCACGACGGGGTCAGCCATATTATCCAACAATGATAACAATCACATCACGTCGATAATTACATACCAATGAAATCACTAAGTAAGAATACGACCAATGTAATCTTACCACCATAACTTTACGAAAATCCACGATTCGTATCCTTAACAACACAACAAGTTAATACGGAAATATTTGTACGGTATCTCAACAATACCCAAGGTTCTCAAAACATTATAAATCGATCACATTTAATTATACCAACTCGACCAATTCGATCCATCTAATAAACATCATCAAATCTCAACTCAATAATCGGTTATCCATCAAAAGACAAATACCAATGTAAGTACGAAACATACCTCAAGATATGAAATGCCACGACGAAATCATATCGGTCTAATCCGAGATCAGATCAATACATCATATGGACACGGTCCTAACACAAGACCTAAAAATGCATACTCATGTGACAACGTCATTATGCTCACATCAATAATGACATTGTATACTTATGGCAACCCACAATATACATATGCACAATAACAATCAACACATATGGTAATCCAACGATCCAGCGCACACAGCTATAGGTCCCCATGATGATCCCGTCGGACCAACGCATGGCAGCATTAACTGTCCAACGATCCAGCGCACACAGCTATAGATATCCCATGTTGATCCCACCGGGCCAACACATGGTGGATATATGACAACAATGCACTACTGCACAAAACAACAGTACACAATGTACGACAACAACAATGCACAAATGCATGATAACAACGATACAGAATGTACCATAACTGAAGAGATAAATTCACCACTAGAAGGGGGTTGAATAGTAGTAATGCGTAATATCGAACTTTCTCGCGAATAAAAGAAAATAGTGCGGAAAGTAAAAGACTCAAAGATTTATAGAGGTTCCGCAACTTTCCTACATCCTCTCTCCGACTTCTTTTTCTATTGGCTCAAGAACAACCACACACTTGACTCGTCTTCGATCGGTCCGAGTACAACAACCGTTACAACCTCTTGTCTTCTATTGGTCCAAGCACAACCACTCTCAAAATAAACTTTATTTATCTAGTGTTCTATCGGAACTAGATAATCCTCACTTTACGAATATTGGAGTGTAATCCTAATAATGCCTGATCAAAGATCCTAATAACACCGGATTAGTGACTCTAAATTCGTTTCTCTAAAGCTCTCGTATGAGTGATGCAACACTCACAACCAAATGAAAGAATACAAAGTATAATAAATATTACAAGGTGTTTCATTCTTTTTATCTTTCTTCTCACAACTTAGAGTGTAGTAATAGACAGAGATTTCAGCTCAAGAATGCTTTGATTGCTTGTATGCTTGAATGCTTGAAGTTGTGTAAGTGATACCCAAGTCCTATGAGTATTTATAGGTGTCAGTCCTTCTTGGAATTCTGATATTTGTATTATTAGCGTGCGCTAATAATACCTCCATGGCGTGCGCAATCGATCTCTGACTTGGCCTATCTGAACGGTCACAAAACTGTTCCAACAGTAAAATTACATGTCTAGCGTGCGCTAGTCATACCTTCTTAGTGTGCGCTAACGGTTGGTCAACAGGTCTGCATTCTTGACTTTAGATTATGTCGGTTTGTCTCCCCAACGACTCTTTCCCAACGGATATATTTATAGTTAGCGTGCCCTAGCAATTGTACATAGCGTGCGCTAGTAATTGTTTAATATTAACTTTCCAGATTTCTCGGATCTCCTTTTGACTCCTACGCTCCAATGGTTAATTTGTCCAACGTTAGAAATTTGAATGATTTAGCGTGCGCCAATAATTGCTGAATAGCGTGCGCTATATACTTTCCTCAGTAACGTACGTTACCTTGTGTAGCGTACGTAAGGGCTTTCCTATTTTGATTCCAGTGGCTACTGGACTACTAAACTTGTTATCTGGTAGCAAGCGCAAGACTTGAATGGTAACGTGTGCTAAGACCTCATAGTAGCGTACGTAAATGAACGTCCGCAACGTGCGCAAATCCATTTCCTTTTTCTGTCCAGACCTTACCGTCCTTTCTGAATGGGTGCGATAGCGTGCGTTACATAAAGATGATAGTGTGCGCTAAGACTAACAGCTTAGCGTGCACTGATATTGTGACCTTTGCGTGCGCTATCCATCAAGTGACTCCACTAGGCTACAACTGTTTTGACTTGCCTGCATATAAACTTCGATAGCGTGCACTACGATACATTACGTAGCGTGCGCTATGAACATAACTTTCCTTCAATGTAGCATCTCGATGAAATACATTTTGTTAAATGTTTTGAAAACGATCATCATCAAAATACTTTGAGTCAACAATCTTCCCTTTTTTGATGATGCCAAAACATTTAATTTATACCCGCAAAAACATTTTTCAAAAAATTTCGAATCAAGGTAACTTGTTCGATATGATAGTACTTTCCGATTTTTGGAGTATATAACGTTTTGGAGTATTTCTCCCCATTTTTGACATAAACAAAAAGGACTCCCCCTGTGTTGTTGCCTATAAAAAATAATACCAACCAAATGCCATGAACCAAAACGAAAACACATAATCAACAAATGCCAAACTTCATGAAACCAAATGAAGAGAAATGCAAATTTCATTAAAAGGTAGTTCAAGCATTACACAGAGATTCAAAGCATGAGACATTAAAACCATTTGAAAGAGAAGTTGCTACAACTAGTATCAAACTCTTAGAATCTAAGTAGCTTGGTCGGATGATGAGGATGGGAATAGGAATGACGGGTGAGTGAATCGGATGAAATCAAAAATCAGCCCACGAACTTCTTGGACTTCCGAACGTAGAGACCGAACATCCTCACATATTTCCATTTGTGAGGTCTCGACGCTCCGCATCCGAGCAATGAGGTCATTCTCTTCTTCTTCGGTGACGGAGTCTTTCATCGGTCGCTTGCCTTTGGAAGTGGGCTTCCTCATCAATTCCCGGTTTGCATTTCCCGAAGGGTGTGTGGTCCTCGTCGAGTGATTCTGTCTTCCGGTGTAGGCACACGTGTCCCTTTCTCCACTTGATCGTCTTCGAGAAGATATTGGAAGAGAATCCGGCCTCGGTTGATCGTCAGGACATAATGCATGGTTTTTAGCGAGTAGTCCGAGATCTCATGGCCCAGAGACACGGGGACAGCTTTGTCCTTCGACAAATCCACGTGATAAAATCTGAATATCGCCGTGAGGATGGAACCATACGGCATTCCATCCTCGCGGGATCGAGACGCATAATTCTTCGACCGAAAAAGGTCGCCCTTTACTTTCATCCAACTTGTGACGATATCAGCAAAATCAACCTTATCATCATTAAGCACTCAGTATACAATGTGTTTGTCGACTCCGACTAACTTATGTTGAGTGTTTACCTTGGGCATTATACACTTTGTGAGAGCAACTAAAAGGAGTCGGATGTTAATCCCAAAATCATTGTTCTCGATGAATTCATCGGTGATGTCTATGACGGCTTTTGAACACATTGTATATTCCATATGAAGATGGATATACCAAAACAAATACAGATACAACAAGAGTACAAATGCAGTGGAAATGAATAGTATAACTAGGAACAAGAATGCCCAGACCTCTGATTAATATTTATCAGACTCTTCACCTTCACCCATATCTTCATGTTCTTTAGCCTTCCCTCAACCTAAAATATGATAAAACATATTTCGTCCAAAACCGCATGGTTAGTTATGCAAGATAATAAATCTCAAAATATTGAACACATGCGATTACACATGTTGTATGAACCATCAAAATTGCTATTTAAAATAGGAATATATGAAATTACACATGATCTGTACTGCCAACATGATTATTGTAACACCCCCAGATCCGAACGGGAATATTACAGCGCCGTGGGCCCCGAGATGGAACCCACAAGGCTGAAGAAAATTTTCACAAACAATTACAAACGCCCAAGAGGCTAACGACAGTACTGTCTTTAAAACATTCGAAGACTTTACAAAACCCGTTTAACAAAACTGTCGTAAAATATCATTTGAAACCACAAGGCCAAACAACCGAAACTCAATAGTTTAGAAAATGATTTGCCAAAGTAACTCAAGTTACCAGAAACCAAAAGGCCATTTAAAAATACTCACGCGGCGGAAAAGGACAAACAATTAAAAATATCTAGCAGCGGAATACAACAACTGATCAGGAAACTCGATACACAAATACATGCTCTAGCCAGTATCCTCTGGGAAGCTCATCTCTTCACGACCGCTACAAGCTCGATATCCAAAGAACCTAAAAAGAAAACCCACGACGGGGTCAGCCATATTATCCAACAATGATAACAATCACATCACGTCGATAATTACATACCAATGAAATCACTAAGTAAGAATACGACCAATGTAATCTTACCACCATAACTTTACGAAAATCCACGATTCGTATCCTTAACAACACAACAAGTTAATACGGAAATATTTGTACGGTATCTCAACAATACCCAAGGTTCTCAAAACATTATCGTAACTGACTGTTACGAATTATACCAACTCTGACCAATTCGATCCATCGGAATAAACATCATCAAATCTCAACTCAATAATCGGTTATCCATCAAAAGACAAATACCAATGTAAGTACGAAACATACCTCAAGATATGAAATGCCACGACGAAATCATATCGGTCTAATCCGAGATCAGATCAATACATCATATGGACACGGTCCTAACACAAGACCTAAAAATGCATACTCATGTGACAACGTCATTATGCTCACATCAATAATGACATTGTATACTTATGGCAACCCACAATATACATATGCACAATAACAATCAACACATATGGTAATCCAACGATCCAGCGCACACAGCTATAGGTCCCCATGATGATCCCGTCGGACCAACGCATGGCAGCATTAACTGTCCAACGATCCAGCGCACACAGCTATAGATATCCCATGTTGATCCCACCGGGCCAACACATGGTGGATATATGACAACAATGCACTACTGCACAAAACAACAGTACACAATGTACGACAACAACAATGCACAAATGCATGATAACAACGATACAGGAATGTACCATAACTGAAGAGATAAATTCACCACTAGAAGGGGGTTGAATAGTAGTAATGCGTAATATCGAACTTTCTCGCGAATAAAAGAAAATAGTGCGGAAAGTAAAAGACTCAAAGATTTATAGAGGTTCCGCAACTTTCCTACATCCTCTCTCCGACTTCTTTTTCTATTGGCTCAAGAACAACCACACACTTGACTCGTCTTCGATCGGTCCGAGTACAACAACCGTTACAACCTCTTGTCTTCTATTGGTCCAAGCACAACCACTCTCAAAATAAACTTTATTTATCTAGTGTTCTATCGGAACTAGATAATCCTCACTTTACGAATATTGGAGTGTAATCCTAATAATGCCTGATCAAAGATCCTAATAACACCGGATTAGTGACTCTAAATTCGTTTCTCTAAAGCTCTCGTATGAGTGATGCAACACTCACAACCAAATGAAAGAATACAAAGTATAATAAATATTACAAGGTGTTTCATTCTTTTTATCTTTCTTCTCACAACTTAGAGTGTAGTAATAGACAGAGATTTCAGCTCAAGAATGCTTTGATTGCTTGTATGCTTGAATGCTTGAAGTTGTGTAAGTGATACCCAAGTCCTATGAGTATTTATAGGTGTCAGTCCTTCTTGGAATTCTGATATTTGTATTATTAGCGTGCGCTAATAATACCTCCATGGCGTGCGCAATCGATCTCTGACTTGGCCTATCTGAACGGTCACAAAACTGTTCCAACAGTAAAATTACATGTCTAGCGTGCGCTAGTCATACCTTCTTAGTGTGCGCTAACGGTTGGTCAACAGGTCTGCATTCTTGACTTTAGATTATGTCGGTTTGTCTCCCCAACGACTCTTTCCCAACGGATATATTTATAGTTAGCGTGCCCTAGCAATTGTACATAGCGTGCGCTAGTAATTGTTTAATATTAACTTTCCAGATTTCTCGGATCTCCTTTTGACTCCTACGCTCCAATGGTTAATTTGTCCAACGTTAGAAATTTGAATGATTTAGCGTGCGCCAATAATTGCTGAATAGCGTGCGCTATATACTTTCCTCAGTAACGTACGTTACCTTGTGTAGCGTACGTAAGGGCTTTCCTATTTTGATTCCAGTGGCTCTTTGGACTACTAAACTTGTTATCTGGTAGCAAGCGCAAGACTTGAATGGTAACGTGTGCTAAGACCTCATAGTAGCGTACGTAAATGAACGTCCGCAACGTGCGCAAATCCATTTCCTTTTTCTGTCCAGACCTTACCGTCCTTTCTGAATGGGTGCGATAGCGTGCGTTACATAAAGATGATAGTGTGCGCTAAGACTAACAGCTTAGCGTGCACTGATATTGTGACCTTTGCGTGCGCTATCCATCAAGTGACTCCACTAGGCTACAACTGTTTTGTCTTGCTCGCATATAAACTTCGATAGCGTGCACTACGATACATTACGTAGCGTGCGCTATGAACATAACTTTCCTTCAATGTAGCATCTCGATGAAATACATTTTGTTAAATGTTTTGAAAACGATCATCATCAAAATACTTTGAGTCAACAATCTTCCCTTTTTTGATGATGCCAAAACATTTAATTTATACCCGCAAAAACATTTTTCAAAAAATTTCGAATCAAGGTAACTTGTTCGATATGATAGTACTTTCCGATTTTTGGAGTATATAACGTTTTGGAGTATTTCTCCCCATTTTTGACATAAACAAAAAGGACTCCCCCTGTGTTGTTGCCTATAAAAAATAATACCAACCAAATGCCATGAACCAAAACGAAAACACATAATCAACAAATGCCAAACTTCATGAAACCAAATGAAGAGAAATGCAAATTTCATTAAAAGGTAGTTCAAGCATTACACAGAGATTCAAAGCATGAGACATTAAAACCATTTGAAAGAGAAGTTGCTACAACTAGTATCAAACTCTTAGAATCTAAGTAGCTTGGTCGGATGATGAGGATGGGAATAGGAATGACGGGTGAGTGAATCGGATGAAATCAAAAATCAGCCCACGAACTTCTTGGACTTCCGAACGTAGAGACCGAACATCCTCACATATTTCCATTTGTGAGGTCTCGACGCTCCGCATCCGAGCAATGAGGTCATTCTCTTCTTCTTCGGTGACGGAGTCTTTCATCGGTCGCTTGCCTTTGGAAGTGGGCTTCCTCATCAATTCCCCGGTTTGCATTTCCCGAAGGGTGTGTGGTCCTCGTCGAGTGATTCTGTCTTCCGGTGTAGGCACACGTGTCCCTTTCTCCACTTGATCGTCTTCGAGAAGATATGGGAAGAGAATCCAGCCTCGGTTGATCGTCCGGACATAATGCATGGTTTTTAGCGAGTAGTCCGAGATCTCATGGCCCAGAGACACGGGGACAGCTTTGTCCTTCGACAAATCCACGTGATAAAATCTGAATATCGCCGTGAGGATGGAACCATACGGCATTCCATCCTCGCGGGATCGAGACGCATAATTCTTCGACCGAAAAAGGTCGCCCTTTACTTTCATCCAACTTGTGACGATATCAGCAAAATCAACCTTATCATCATTAAGCACTCAGTATACAATGTGTTTGTCGACTCCGACTAACTTATGTTGAGTGTTTACCTTGGGCATTATACACTTTGTGAGAGCAACTAAAAGGAGTCGGATGTTAATCCCAAAATCATTGTTCTCGATGAATTCATCGGTGATGTCTATGACGGCTTTTGAACACATTGTATATTCCATATGAAGATGGATATACCAAAACAAATACAGATACAACAAGAGTACAAATGCAGTGGAAATGAATAGTATAACTAGGAACAAGAATGCCCAGACCTCTGATTAATATTTATCAGACTCTTCACCTTCACCCATATCTTCATGTTCTTTAGCCTTCCCTCAACCTAAAATATGATAAAACATATTTCGTCCAAAACCGCATGGTTAGTTATGCAAGATAATAAATCTCAAAATATTGAACACATGCGATTACACATGTTGTATGAACCATCAAAATTGCTATTTAAAATAGGAATATATGAAATTACACATGATCTGTACTGCCAACATGATTATTGTAACACCCCCAGATCCGAACGGGAATATTACAGCGCCGTGGGCCCCGAGATGGAACCCACAAGGCTGAAGAAAATTTTCACAAACAATTACAAACGCCCAAGAGGCTAACGACAGTACTGTCTTTAAAACATTCGAAGACTTTACAAAACCCGTTTAACAAAACTGTCGTAAAATATCATTTGAAACCACAAGGCCAAACAACCGAAACTCAATAGTTTAGAAAATGATTTGCCAAAGTAACTCAAGTTACCAGAAACCAAAAGGCCATTTAAAAATACTCACGCGGCGGAAAAGGACAAACAATTAAAAATATCTAGCAGCGGAATACAACAACTGATCAGGAAACTCGATACACAAATACATGCTCTAGCCAGTATCCTCTGGGAAGCTCATCTCTTCACGACCGCTACAAGCTCGATATCCAAAGAACCTAAAAAGAAAACCCACGACGGGGTCAGCCATATTATCCAACAATGATAACAATCACATCACGTCGATAATTACATACCAATGAAATCACTAAGTAAGAATACGACCAATGTAATCTTACCACCATAACTTTACGAAAATCCACGATTCGTATCCTTAACAACACAACAAGTTAATACGGAAATATTTGTACGGTATCTCAACAATACCCAAGGTTCTCAAAACATTATCGTAATCGATCACATTTAATTATACCAACTCGACCAATTCGATCCATCTAATAAACATCATCAAATCTCAACTCAATAATCGGTTATCCATCAAAAGACAAATACCAATGTAAGTACGAAACATACCTCAAGATATGAAATGCCACGACGAAATCATATCGGTCTAATCCGAGATCAGATCAATACATCATATGGACACGGTCCTAACACAAGACCTAAAAATGCATACTCATCTGACAACGTCATTATGCTCACATCAATAATGACATTGTATACTTATGGCAACCCACAATATACATATGCACAATAACAATCAACACATATGGTAATCCAACGATCCAGCGCACACAGCTATAGGTCCCCATGATGATCCCGTCGGACCAACGCATGGCAGCATTACCTGTCCAACGATCCAGCGCACACAGCTATAGATATCCCATGTCGATCCAACCGGGCCAACACATGGTGGATATATGACAACAATGCACTACTGCACAAAACAACAGTACACAATGTACGACAACAACAATGCACAAATGCATGATAACAACGATACAGGAATGTACCATAACTGAAGAGATAAATTCACCACTAGAAGGGGGTTGAATAGTAGTAATGCGTAATATCGAACTTTCTCGCGAATAAAAGAAAATAGTGCAGAAAGTAAAAGACTCAAAGATTTATAGAGGTTCGGCAACTTTCCTACATCCTCTCTCCGACTTCTTTTTCTATTGGCTCAAGAACAACCACACACTTGACTCGTCTTCGATCGGTTCGAGTACAACAACCGTTACAACCTCTTGTCTTCTATTGGTCCAAGCACAACCACTCTCAAAATAAACTTTATTTATCTAGTGTTCTATCGGAACTAGATAATCCTCACTTTACGAATATTGGAGTGTAATCCTAATAATGCCTGATCAAAGATCCTAATAACACCGGATTAGTGACTCTAAATTCGTTTCTCTAAAGCTCTCGTATGAGTGATGCAACACTCACAACCAAATGAAAGAATACAAAGTATAATAAATATTACAAGGTGTTTCATTCTTTTTATCTTTCTTCTCACAACTTAGAGTGTAGTAATAGACAGAGATTTCAGCTCAAGAATGCTTTGATTGCTTGTATGCTTGAATGCTTGAAGTTGTGTAAGTGATACCCAAGTCCTATGAGTATTTATAGGTGTCAGTCCTTCTTGGAATTCTGATATTTGTATTATTAGCGTGCGCTAATAATACCTCCATGGCGTGCGTAATCGATCTCTGACTTGGCCTATCTGAACGGTCACAAAACTGTTCCAACAGTAAAATTACATGTCTAGCGTGCGCTAGTCATACCTTCTTAGCGTGCGCCAATAATTGCTGAATAGCGTGCGCTATATACTTTCCTCAGTAACGTACGTTACCTTGTGTAGCGTACGTAAGGGCTTTCCCATTTTGATTCCAGTGGCTACTGGACTACTAAACTTGTTATCTGGTAGCAAGCGCAAGACTTGAATGGTAACGTGTGCTAAGACCTCATAGTAGCGTACGTAAATGAACGTCCGCAACGTGCGCAAATCCTTTTCCTTTTTCTGTCCAGACCTTATCGTCCTTTCTGAATGGGTGCGATAGCGTGCGTTACATAAAGATGATAGCGTGCGCTAAGACTAACAGCTTAGCGTGCACTGATATTGTGACCTTTGCGTGCGCTATCCATCAAGTGACTCCACTAGGCTACAACTGTTTTGACTTGCCTGCATATAAACTTCGATAGCGTGCACTACGATACATTACGTAGCGTGCGCTATGAACATAACTTTCCTTCAATGTAGCATCTCGATGAAATACATTTTGTTAAATGTTTTGAAAACGATCATCATCAAAATACTTTGAGTCAACAATCTTCCCTTTTTTGATGATGTCAAAACATTTAATTTATACCCGCTAAAACATTTTTCAAAAAATTTCGAATCAAGGTAACTTGTTCGATATGATAGTACGTTCCGATTTTTGGAGTATATAACGTTTTGGAGTATTTCTCCCCATTTTTGACATAAACAAAAAGGACTCCCCCTGTGTTGTTGCCTATAAAAAATAATACCAACCAAATGCCATGAACCAAAACGAAAACACATAATCAACAAATGCCAAACTTCATGAAACCAAATGAAGAGAAATGCAAATTTCATTAAAAGGTAGTTCAAGCATTACACAGAGATTCAAAGCATGAGACATTAAAACCATTTGAAAGAGAAGTTGCTACATCTAGTATCAAACTCTTAGAATCTAAGTAGCTTGGTCGGATGATGAGGATGGGAATAGGAATGACGGGTGAGTGAATCGGATGAAATCAAAAATCAGCCCACGAACTTCTTGGACTTCCGAACGTAGAGACCGAACATCCTCACGTATTTCCATTTGTGAGGTCTCGACGCTCCGCATCCGAGCAGTGAGGTCATTCTCTTCTTCTTCGGTGACGGAGTCTTTCATCGGTCGCTTGCCTTTGGAAGTGGGCTTCCTCATCAATTCCCCGGTTTGCATTTCCCGAAGGGTGTGTGGTCCTCGTCGAGTGATTCTGTCTTCCGGTGTAGGCACACGTGTCCCTTTCTCCACTTGATCGTCTTCGCGAAGATATGGGAAGAGAATCCAGCCTCGGTTGATCGTCCGGACATAATGCATGGTTTTTAGCGAGTAGTCCGAGATCTCATGGCCCAGAGACACGGGGACAGCTTTGTCCTTCGACAAATCCACGTGATAAAATCTGAATATCGCCGTGAGGATGGAACCATACGGCATTCCATCCTCGCGGGATCGAGACGCATAATTCTTCGACCGAAAAAGGTCGCCCTTTACTTTCATCCAACTTGTGACGATATCAGCAAAATCAACCTTATCATCATTAAGCACTCGGTATACAATGTGTTTGTCGACTCCGACTAACTTATGTTGAGTGATTACCTTGGGCATTATACACTTTGTGAGAGCAACTAAAAGGAGTCGGATGTTAATCCCAAAATCGTTGTTCTCGATGAATTCATCGGTGATGTCTATGACGGCTTTTGAACTCAGGAATTCCTTCACATCAATCTCCCTTACTCCAATTTCCTCAGCAATCGATTTTCCAGTACACGAAAAGCCATCGGATGGTAGACCAAAAAGTTGAGTTAAAATTTCCGAGGAAACTTTCACTATCGTTCCTCCAACCAGACTCCCTAAGACTAGGGATGATGAACCTTCACTTTCAGCAACATGAAGGTTTGCGTAAAATTCGCCGACAAGCTCGGGAAATATGGGATCCTTACATTCAACAAATCGGGCAATTGCGATGGACGTGAAAAAATCAGTGATTACAACATTTACCCATTCTAAGCTCGGAAAGTTGAAGAAGTAGCAGTCCGTAATATGTTCTTGAGGGAGAATTTCAGAAAACACCTTCGACGCCGTATATGACAGGAAACGGGTCGCATCGTATTCTGGTTCGCGAGGGCATTTTGTTTTTTTGTAAGTTTTCTCCATAGCTTTGCGGCCCTTGCTCGACATAAATTTGGAAGTAATTGGAAGATTTGAAGAATAAATCGGAATTAGATGGATCAGATTTTTCGGCTAGGGTTCTTGATGAAAAGGGGATCCATGAGTTTGCGTACGTTATGAGATGATGAGAGTGTTTCTGAACTGAACAGAGTTTATATAGTGAACTGAGTCGTTTTAATTAGCGTCTGCTAGGAATGTAAGATTTCCGTACGTTAGGAGGATATGGGTAGCTCACTAGACTGTCCAGTAGCAGATTAGGAATATGAAGAGTTTTAGTTAGCGCACGCAAAAGATAAAAGGTTAGCGTATGCTATCAAAGACGAAAGTTAGCGCGTTAAAAAATTGAAGCTAGCGCGCGCTAGCGAATGGAACGATTCAAGGATATTGATTTCTTGAGTAGAAAACTAATTTCAAAAATTGTCTAGATGTCCCATACCAAGTTGCAAACGAATATTATTAAATGAATCCTCAGGAAGAGGTTTTGTAAAAATATCAGCAAGATGGTCATTCGTGCTGACAAAAATTAAACAGATATCTTTCTTTTGCACATGATCGCGTAGAAAGTGATGTCTAATATCTATATGCTTAGTTCTACTATGCAGTACGAGATTTTTACTCAGATTAATAGCACTAGTATTATCACATAATATAGGGCTATTTTCAAAATAAATGCCGTAGTCGCGGAGTTGATTTTTAATCCATAGTACCTGAGCACAGGCGCTCCCTGCAGCAACGTATTCGGCCTCAGCTGTAGACAACGCTACACTAGTTTACTTTTTACTTCCCCAAGATATTAAGCATGAACCGATGAAATGACATGTACCACTAGTACTCTTTTTATCAATTTTGCATCCGCTGAAATCGGCGTCACTATATGCAATCAAATTAAAGTCCAAGCAAGAGGGGTAGCATAGACCTAGTCCGATGGTCCCTTTCAAATAACGAAAAATGTGTTTACAAGCAATTAAATGTGATTCCTTGGGATTAGCTTGGAATCGAGCACATAAGCATGTAGCAAATATTATGTCTGGCCTAGAAGCAGTCAAATATAGCAAAGATCCGATCATACCTCGATATAATTTTTGATCTACAGATTTGCCATTTTCATCTTTTTCAAGCTTTAGTGATGAAGACATTGGCGTTGAAATAGCCTTGCTACTTTCCATTTTGAATTTCTTTAGGAGATCGTTTGAGTACTTTGTTTGATGGATAAAGATTCCATCTTCGCATTGCTTGATTTGAAGCCCGAGGAAGAATGTTAATTCTCCCATCATACTCATCTCGAACTCTCCTTTCATAAGATTAGAGAAATCTTGGCACAATGATTCGTTAGTAGCTCCAAATACAATGTCATCAACATAGATTTCACAAACAAGTATATCATTATTCAATATTTTCACAAACAAGGTATTATCGACTTTACCTCTTTTATAATCATTTGCAATTAAAAATTGACTTAAATGATCATACCATGCTCGTGGTGCTTGCTTCAACCCGTAGAGTGCCTTGTTGAGCTTGTAGACGTGATCCGGAAATTGATGATCTTCAAAACCGGGAGGTTGCTTGACATAGACTTCTTCTTGAATGTAGCCATTCAAGAATGTACTTTTCACATCCATTTGAAATAGTTTGATCTTTTTGTGAGCGGCAAATGCAGATAACAAACGGATGGCTTTAAGTCGATCCACGAGAGCAAAACTTTCTTCATAATCAAGGCCTTCCTCTTGATTATACCCTTGAGCGACCAAACGAGATTTATTTCGAATTGGGTAACCGTCTTCGTCACTCTTGATTTTCTGCACACATTTAGTTCCAATAATTGTTTTATCTTTAGGAGCGGGAACTAAATTCCTTACATTATTGTGCATGAATTGTACAAGCTCCTCTTACATTGCCATCACCCAACTTTCATCATCAAGAGCCTCAGATATATTCTTGGGAACTATTTCGGATACGAAAGCACAATGAGCTATATAATCGATTATTCTCCTTCGGGTTTGAACACCATCTTCAATGTTTCCAATCACAAGATCTTTTGGATGGTCCTTGATGTGCCTCCAATCTTTCGGTAGACTCTCGATTGTCTTCTTTTGAATTTTCTAAATTTTCTCCATTTCGTTTGAGGGATGAGAATCCGGAAAAATACCTGCATCATCAAAATATTCTACCTTTCTCGGGGGTGAGATCATATCGTTGAATTTAACATGAATGGATTCCTCAACTTTATTTGTTCTAATGTTATAAACACGATATGCTTTGCTATTTGTAGCATAACCAAGAAATATAACGGAATCAGATTTAGAATCAAATTTCCCCAAGTTATCCTTACCATTATTTAGGATAAACACATTGCAACCAAAAGGATGGAAATACGATATATTTGGCTTTTTGCCCTTCCATAATTCATACGGAGTTTTAAGGTTAGTTTTACGAACATGGACACGGTTAGTCACATAACATGCCGTAAAAATTGCTTCGGCCCAAAAGTATTGTGGAAGAGAGTATTCATTAAGCATGGTCCTTGACATTTCTCCAAAGATCGATTTTTCCTTTCAACAACCTCATTTTATTGAGGCGTCCTAGGAGCCGAAAAATTGTGATTAATACCATATTTGTCACATAAAAGCTCAAACGGAGTGCAATCAATTCACCTTCGTGATCGGTGCGGATTGAAATTATAGAAAGATTTTTCTCATTTTGCACCAAATGACACCATTTGGAAAACTCGGAAAATGTGTCATCTTTATGAGCGATAAACCTAACCCAAGTGAAACGGGAATAATCATCAAGAATGACCAATGCATAAAGCTTACCATTTAGACTAACATATCTTGATGGTCCAATTAAATCCATATGCACAAGTTCAAGAATACGGCTAGTGGAAACCTCGAATTTTGGTTTAAAAGATTCTCGAGTGTGTTTCCATTTTATGCACGATTCACACAAATGCTTTCGATAAAATTTGAGTTTGGGTAAACCACGGACAAGATCGTGTCTTGATAAAATAGAAATGATGGGAAGATATGTGTGCCCCAATTTACGATGCCATAAGTATGCATTATCATCCAAAGTAATAATACATTTTTCGTTGAGTAAACTTTTATCATTAAGGTCGACAATATAAATGTTTCCACATCTCAAACCGATGAATGTAATTTTATTATTTCTAAATGCTGTGCAATGAGTTTGCTCGAAAAGTATTTTAAAACCTTCATCACAAAGTTGAGAAACGCTCAGTAAGTTGTGATGCAAACCTTCAACAAATAATACTTTGTTGATAGAGGGAGAAGGTTCCAAACCGACTTTTCCGATGCCTTTGATTTTTCCCTTTTGATTGTCCCAAAAGGTCACATGTCCTTGTTCTTGGTATTCGAGGTCTTCAAATAAGTCCTCGGAGCCGCACATGTGCCTTGAGCATCCACTATCAATGTACCACTTGCTTTTCCTTGGTGCTGGTACCTACAAAAATAGTGTTTCTTGGTTGTTTCGGTACCCAAGCCCTTTTGGGTCCTCTAAAGTTAACGATACTTATAACATTAGGAACAATTGTCCCTTTTGGAACCCATATTTGCTTAACTTTGAATGAACGTTATCATGAACTCATTGTTTGAAAGGAGTTTTTGAATTTTCGGCTTCGGTTTTCTTTATATTGTTAAGGTTGATAAGGGATTGTTCCCTTTTAAACGGGTCGAAACCAAGGCCGTGTTTTAACAATGAAGATTTTTGAATAGATAAGAGCTTTTCGAATTTCTCTTTTCCGAGAGTAAATTTGTTCAAAATATATTTTAGCTCCTTTTGAGTTTTCGTCAACTCGATTTTCAAAATGTTTTCCTTTTCAAGGCATAAGGTATGGTCGAGCTCAATAGTTTTGCCCTTGTTTTGAAGAGATGATTTTTTGAGTTCTAAAGATTTTATTTTCCTCTTTAAGGAAATATTTAGTTTAACCATCTCGTCGTATTCTATGTTTAGAGATTCAAACGCATTTAATAGCTCATCGTTATGATGGTCTTCTTGTGAATCGCAAAAATCAAAATTATCATATTCATCATCATTGAGTTTAGAAATTATCCCGATATTGCTTTTGGAGTCGAGTGCCATAAATGCAAGATTGACATCGAGAGATCTTTCAATCTCCTCCTCGTCGTCACTCCAAGACGCGATTAGAACCTCCTTCTTTTTGAATCTTTCGATTTGAGGGTTTGAAGAGGATCCTCGACAATCTTTGGCATAGTGACCGGCTTGACCGCATTTCCAACAATTATTGTCGAACTTCTTTATAGGAACATAGCTATTTTTCTTTTGTTCCGCCTTACCATCCCGACCAAGGAAATTTCGCCTTCTTTGGATTAGATTTTTATATCTTCTAAAGTTCTTGGCGTAGAGAGCAAGTTCCTCATCATCTTCATCTTCGGGAACATCTTCCTCAACATCACTATCAACATTGAATGCGACTACCTTTTCACGAGGCTTTGGTTTGGTAACTCTAGACTTGAGAACGATCTCATAATTGTTGAGTGACCCGATGAGGGCACTAAACTCGAGCTTGTTGAGATCTTTCGACTCCATGATCGCGGTAACCGTGGCATCCCATTCACGTGGCAACGAGCGAAGAATTTTCTTAGCTTTATCGCTACTAGATATAGGCTTTCCGAATGATGCAAGTCCATTGGTTATAGCCGAGAACCGATCCAACATATTGGTGATCGTTTCCTCGTCCTTCATGGAGAAGAGTTCATAGTCATGAAGAAGCATATTGATTTTAGTCTCCTTAACTTAGGTGGTTCCTTCATGAGTTACTTCGAGGATTTCCCAAATTTACTTTGCGCATTCGTAGGAAGATATCCTATTGAGTTCTTCAAGATTAAGGGCGCAATAGAGAAGTTGAGTAGCACAGGAATTGATGTGAGTGTTCCTCAAGTCCTCGTCGTTGAATTCATCAAACTTTTTCAACGATCCATCTTCTTTCTTGGCGAGTTTCGGACCAAGTGCAATGACTTTCCAAATTTCAATATCACAGGCTTGAACGAATATAGCCATTTTATTTTTCCATGTCATGAAATTGGAACCGTCGAAAAAGAGAGGATGGTTGAGAGCATTTCCTTCAATTTGGCCAAGAAGTGCCATTTGCGGACCTTTTTCCCTTAGGTGGTTAAACCTTTAAAAAGAGACCCGCTCTGATACCAACTGAAGAGATGAATTCATCACTAGAAGGGGGGTTGAATAGTGGTAATGCGAAATATCGAACTTTCTCGCGAATAAAAGAAAATAGTGTGGAAAGTAAAAGACTCAAAGATTTATAGTGGTTCGGAAACTTACCTACGTCCTCTCTCCGACTTCTTTTTCTATTGGCTCAAGAACGACCACACACTTGACTCATCTTCGATCGGTCCGAGTACAACAACCGTTACAACCGCTTGTCTTCTATTGGTCCAAGCACAACCACTCTCAAAATAAACTTTGTTTATCTAGTGTTCTATCGGAACTAGATAATCCTCACTTTACGAATATTGGAATGTAATCCTAATAATGTCAGATCAAAGATCCTAATAACACCGGATTAGTGACTCTAAATTCGTTTCTCTAAAGCTCTCGTATGAGTGATGCAATGTAAAACCCCCTAAATTTGACAACTTATCACACGTACAATGTATCAAATCATGATGTAATTTAATAATAGTTATTTTATGTCATGATATAACCTACATCTATTTTATTTTATTTCACTCTTTAACTTTGTAATTTACTTAATAAACCAAATAATAAAAATTAAAATAGTATGTTGATTCACCTATTGGGCTAGTTGCCAACACCTAGCTACATGAGGACTCACTAATGGACTCAACCCAACTTATTAAAAATCATAAGACTTGAAGTTAAACTTCAAAGCCCAACCCAACTAATTAAATCCTTTACCCTTTTAATTATACTCTTAATTTAACAAAAAAAAAATATGTATATATACATACATTGGGCGGCCAAAATGGAGTGGAAAGGTGTAGCTCTAGATTCTTCACTCATCATATGCAAGACTTGCATGAAACATCTTGACACATGTAACAAGTCTTCTATACATTTTACTTCCCAACCCTCCTTATCCCAACTTTAAATAATTACACCTTAACCTAACCCTCATTTTTCACCTCCTACACAACCAAAAAATCTGCAATTTGAGAGTCTAAGAGAAAGAGGGCCGAATCAAGAGGAAGAAGAAGGAGGAGGAAGAATATTTTCAACAAGAAATAGGTAATCTCATCCCTTATAACTATTTCCATAAATCCTTATGAAATCCTCCATAATCTAACCTCAATATTAATACATGCAAACATAATTCTCATTTTGGGGGTGCATGTGGATCGGCCAAACCATGTAGTAGTAGAGGAGAAGTCGTTTTCCAACTTTCAAGACTTAGAACAGACGAAATCCGACAAGATCAAGGTGGGTGAAAACTCTTTCAAACTTTAAAGTAGAAATGTATTCTTTTTCTTGTGATGCATGTGTTAAATCTGAAGTATTTCAATATTCTTTTGATATGATCTATGTTAAAAGCTTCATGTTATAATTTCATGTTATGATTTTACGTATAACTATGTGAAATTCGTTTTTCCTTAAACATAATCATCAAATATTATGAAAAATATGAAAGTATGTACTAATCTGAAATTCTTGTATAAATTCATGTTTTAAAGATGAATGTTATAGTTATAACAACATGCAATATGATTTATTGAATTTAAACGACAACCGATTTGGTAGTCGGGTGCCGATTTTGTGATAACTTGAAAGTTATATGTTTTCTTCTATGCGTTGTTGAAACCTTACCAAAATTTGAAATCTTATGTTATATGATTATATTATGATATATGGATAATTTATTTGCGGCCAAAACAGGACTTGAAATGAGTAAACGGAACTTTTGGGCATAAATTGTAATTTCTCAAAGTTTGAGGACTAAACTGAAAATTTCGAAAATAAACCATTATGGACCTTGGACAGTACATATTATACCATGTATAGGCTGTCCATAAAGTTTCAAGCAATTCAGAGCTCGATATCTAAACTTAATAGTCCAAATCGCAAATTTTAAATAAATTCGGGGTCAAAATGCAAGAATTTCAAACTTCTGGACCAGGTTCGAAATTTTCTGGAATTTTCATAAATCTGTAATTCCAGGTTCATCACGAGTCATCTCGTAAAATTTCGTTAAATTCCGAGCTAAATTCATAGCTCTATATGCCTCGGAACGATTACCTTGAGTTTTGGGGCAATATCGTAATTTTTGAAAAATTCAGTCCCGAAACTGGAAATTTCCGAATTTTCATTAAATATGGAGTCGAGGAATTATTTTTGGATTCCTTATGAAATTTCATAACCATCCGATTTCGTTTCATACTCCAACGCTTAGGTTTGAACCTAAGGGTAAAAATGTCCTTTCAAACTATTTACGAAACTCTCGTTTCGTTTCGTCGAACCTACCCAGTTAATATATCTGATATGAACTCATCAGACCGTTAATAAATTATTGAGAATATTTTTGAGTTTATATACAAGTCCTAATCCGTATTACCGGGCCACAAATAAAATTAACAATATTCCATACTTAATCAAAGACGCTATTAACCTCAGTGACCGAGCGTTTACGTGATACTTGTGAAACGCGTCAAATCGATAAATGTGACTGTCAGGGAACTAAGTGCTGTACAAACAAAGTTCCACTGACGGGTCCACCTCTAACTCTATCGGAACAAAGTGCCATGTCGACGGACGGGGGCCACCTCTTGAGTCCATATGAAACAGAGTGCCGACCTACAATCTGGGGGCCACCTCTTGAGCTGTCGGAGCCACCTCTAGAGTCCCAAATCATGTATTAGACTGAGTCTTGGATTGAGCAGCGCGGCTGCGGTTCATGAATAAGGCTACCGTTGTTTCCTATTCCCATAACCGTGGAACGGAGTATTCCGAGGGACTTGGGTCGTAGACTTGGGGTATAATCGCGATTATGGTGTGATCCGGGTATTGACCCATAGCTAAGGACATACCGAGCCCAGATAAGAGATATGGAAGCATACGCTAAGTGTGAGAGCGAAGGCTCAGCATCTTGGGGCGACGGTCCAAATCTTGGGACGACGGTCCAAATCTTGGGGCGACGGCCTATCTTGCTAGGAGTAATAAGGAGAGTCTAGAATCCAAAGTCCACATCGGCAGGATTCGAAACTGAATTGACTGATCGAGTGATTGACTGACTGCTTGACTTGATATCCGTCCATGGGGACTGGATTATAATATTACAACTATACAATGATTATTGTGTATAAAATTTCGACATAATTGTAATTGTTCTTTTTTTTATAATTGATAAAATCATGCATCACTTAAAAATTTTCAAAGAAAAGAGCCACACTAGCACACGATCGCCCACTCACTGAGACCTTTCGTCTCACCCCACCATTTTCCCTTTTAAACCAGAGAATGAGCAAACAACAGAAGATGAAGAAGATTTCGAGGAAGAGGCCGAATATAAGATTGTCTTCAAGATTTAGGACTTCTGTTCTTAGAATTTCTGTTGTTATCCCAACTTATGATATTTAACTATGCTTTGTACTTAACTCCTTTGGTATTTTTCTGCTGCAAACTTATGAACAGTGTAATTTCGATTATCATTTTTGTCACAGCGAATCTTAGTACATCGGGCTAAGATGGTTGTTTTAAAATGTTATCCAGTCTTTATTTTGCTTCCACTATTTATTATCGCATTTTAATTGATTGATCGACCGATGCGTCGCGCCCTCATCCTTCCAGATGTTGGGGGCGTGACAGGAGTGGTATCGGAGCCCGCTTTGTGGGAAGGACACTTACAATGGGATAACCAGGATAGGATTCTTCGGACTTAGACGTGAATTCCACCTAGGACGAAGTAAACCATAGGATTGAGGCCTAATGTAGACTTCTCGAGTCAATTCTCATTAAAAATCTCTTTCGACCTATTGCTATTCACTTGGAATATGCATAGTTAAATTCAAAATTTCTAAGTCATTGGCCAAAGTACTTTATTAAGTACCTATGGCGTTTCCCGACTGAATTAACTCTTCTATTGAACTCTTGAAACGGATATAGTTTACTTCACTTATCCATTTCTCAAAGTCATGTCACTATTCATTCAAAATTGATGAAGTTCCTTTAAACTCTACTAAACTTCATTGTCTTCTTAAAATGGAGTATTATTATTCTTGGTCACTAGTATCGTATAACCATATTTGTTGGATCATTAAGTTCACTGCCTTAATGATTATTCATACTCAATTATGCACTTAAATCTACATGACAACACATAATACTAATAATTTCACATAAGACCGAAAATCGTCACACATTCCCCTAACTTATAATAGATGGCTGACCGAAGATGCGGGCGTCCACATGTGAACCGTGATGAACTCTTAAAACCATTAGCATTTCATAGGTTACTAATTCCTCAAAAACATCTTCATAAAATTACGCCCTCGCATGAATCGCGAAGAGCAGCATCAACGCGATGATCGCTCACGCTCTCCTCTATGGGGAAGAATTAGGAATGATGCCATGGCCCAAGCCCTCACTCAACTGACGAACTTCTTACAACAACAGAGTGCTAACAACGGGAACCACAATGAAACTCATAATCGTACCCTGGAAAGATTCTTACGTTTCAGTCCGCCGACCTTTGATGGGGAACCTGACGATATCAAAGCTGAACTCTGGCTGGAGAGAATTGAGGGAATTTTCAACGCCCTTCAGTATACTGATGAATAACGGATATCGCTGGCTGCATTCCGACTCGAGTCCGCAGCTCATGACTGGTGGAGGAATGTCAAGAGCGCTGGACGAGAGAAAACCGTGTCAGAACATTGGCTAACTTCCTGACCAACTTCCAAACACAGTACGTGTCAGCAGCATCCAGAGAGACTAGACAAGACGAGTTCTATCACTTGAAGCAAGGAACCATGACAGTCGCTCAATATGAAGCCCAGTTTAACAGATTGTCTAAATACGCATCGGGATTGGTTACAACTGAGGAGGACAAGCTCTATAAGTTCACTAGAGGATCGAGGCGCTTCAACAGAAGTCTTCTAACTGTCGATTGACGACACTTACCCAAGCAAAGGGAAGCCGCCACCCGGATCGAGAGCGGAACTGCGAGGTTAGCTCAACAGCAAAGCTGTTTCTCCAACAACGCCAAGAGGCCTGCTACCCGACCAACATCCACGCCACCACAGAAGTTTAAGAGGATGGGAACTCAAGGAAGCTCGAGTGGAACGAAGGCACCAATTCTCAACAAAGCAACAGGGCCTTGCACTCACAGTGGTAGGAAAGGGCATAAGTCAGAGTTGTGTTGGAGAAAGCTCGGAAAGTGCCTACGTTGCGGCAGCCCAGATCATCAAATTTGAGAGTGCCCAGATATCAACACCCCGGCAATCAAACCATCTATTGCAGCCAAACCAGGAAACAACAAAGGAAAATCCCCAGCTCGAGTGTTCGCATTGACTGGTCAGGAGGCACCAGAGAACAACGATGTGGTGGAAGGTACACTCCTGATATCTAATCAACTTACACGAACACTTATAGATCCAGGATCATCCCACTCGTTTGTTGCACTGCATTTTTCTAAGAAACTTGATAGGCCGTTAGAATCTTTATCTCTATGCCTAGAAGTATCTACCCCGATGGGAGTTACTCATCTAGCAGATAAAGTCCATTCTACGTGTGATGTGATCATCAGTAGTAACTGTTACTCTGCCGATTTAGTAGCACTTCCAATATTAGAATATGACGTCATCCTAGGAATGGATTGGCTATCTAAACACTACGCACAATTGGATTGTCATTCTAAAATAGTTAGGTTTTGCGAACCTAACAAGCCAATCGTGGAATTGATTGGAGACGCTAGAGTTAACCTAACACCTATAATATCAGCTATCAAAGCTAGTAAGTCAGTCGCCAAAGGGGCGACCGGATTTTTTACCTTCATCATCAACAAACCCATGAGTAAGTCGGGCATAGAAAATATACGTGTGGTATCCGAATACCCTGACGTATTTCCCGAAGAATTGAAATCCCTACCGCCTGACAGAGAAGTTGAATTCAATATCGAAATCATGCCTGGGAAGGCACCCATTGCAAAGGCACCATACCGAATGGCACCACTGGAGCTGCAAGAGTTGAAGGTTCAACTGCAGAAGTTACTCGACGTATGTTTTGTACAACCCAGTGTATCACCTTGGGGAGCTCCAGTATTGTTTGTCAAAAATAAGGACGGAACATTGAGGCTTTGCATAGATTACCGTGAACTCAACAGCATTACAGTTAAAAATAAGTATCCTCTCCCGAGGATAGATGAGTTGTTTGAACAACTCCAAGGAGCTACGGTGTATTCCAAGTTCGATCTTCAACAAGGATACTACCAGTTAAAGATTAAGAATGAAGATGTTCCTAAAACTACATTCCAAACTAGATACGGCCACTACGAGTTCGTAGTGATGCCTTTTGGACACACGAATGCTCCTGCGGCATTTATGGATTTAATGCACAGAGTATTTCAACCATACCTCGACCAATTCGTAGTAATTTTCATCGATGACATACTCGTGTACTCTAAGTCAGAAAAAGACCATGAGAGGCATCTTAGACTAGTGTTGGATACACTAAGGCAGCACAAGTTGTATGCCAAGTACAGCAAGTGTTAATTTTGGTTGAGGGAAGTGGCATTTCTAGGCCATATTATTTATGGAGAAGGGATTGCAGTTGATCCATCTAAGGTAGAAACTATTATGGATTTGAAGAGGCTAGAAAATGTAACTGAGATCCGAAGCTTTCTTGGACTTACGGGCTACTACCGTAAATTCATCAAAGACTTCTCGAAGATAGCGGGACCACTCACCCGACTAACCCAGAAACAATCGAAATTTGAATAGACGGATAAATGCGAGTCAAGTTTCCAGGAACTCAAGAAGAGACTTACCACCGCACCTATACTGACACTTCCAGAAGGGACCTAAGGATTTGTCGTATATAGTGACGCCTCAAAGGATGTCCTCGGTGCCGTTCTGATGCAAAATGGTAAAGTTATCGCGTACGCTTCCAGGCAACTCAAGACGCACGAGAGGAAATATCCAATGCACGACCTCGAACTTGCCGCAATAGTATTCGCCTTAAAGAAATGGCGACATCATTTATATCGCGTTGAATTCACCGTGTTTACGGATCATAAAAGTCTCAAGTACCTATTTTCTCAAAAGGAACTTAATCTCCGACAGAGAAGATGGGTAGAGCTTTTAGAAGATTACCATTGTGAAATACAACACCACCCAGGGAAAGCGAATGTCGTGGCCGATGCCCTAAGTAGAAAGGCTAGAGTGGCCCGACTCATGGTTCGAGAATGGCAAGCTCTCAAGGAGCTGATCTACCTAAAACCCATTCATGAAGGTACTCGTTTAAGTTGCGCCAACCTCACAGTTAAATCGAATCTATTGGACGATATTCGATTAGCCCAAGAGAGAGATCTAAAACTTCAAGAGTTTAAGGACAAGATTGCTAAGGGCGAGAAACCCGAGTTTACAATTACTGAGGATGGAATTGTAAGGTTTAAGGGATGATTATGCATACCTCACAATGGGGAGCTCAAAAGACGGATTCTTGAGGAAGCTCATTGCTCGAGATATACGATACACCCAGGAGGTAACAAGATGTACCGAGACTTGAAGAAACACTTTTGGTGGGTGAACATGAAGAACCAAGTGGCAGAATTCATGGCGCGATGCCTCACATGTCAGAGAGTCAAGGCTGAGCATCAGCGACCCTCACGACTACTTCAGCAACTAGAAGTCCCTGAATGGAAATGGGAAATGGTAACCATGGATTTTATCACGGATTTACCGACCACAAGAGGAGGTTATAACACCATTTGGGTGATCGTCGACAGACTGACGAAATCATCACATTTCGTGCCGGTTAAAAAGGACGACAGTTTGCAAAAGTTGGCTAGGACCTATATTAGAGAAATCGTTCAACTCCATGGAGTGCCAACAGACATAATATCGGACAGAGATCCTAGATTCGTATCTCGTTTTTGCAAAGTCTTTCATAAGGAATTAAGAACTTCCTTAAGCTTCAGCACAAGTGCGCATCCCCAGACCAACGGGCAATCTGAACGAACCATTCAAACCCTTGAAGATATGTTGCGAGCTTGCGTACTGGACTTTCAAGGAAATTGGGATCACCACCCGCCATTAGCTGAGTTTGCATACAACAACAGTTTCCAAGCGACAATTGGAATGGCACCTTATGAAGCGCTGTATGAGAGGAAGTGTCGATCCCCGCTCCATTGGGAAATCGATGACCAGTGGATGCCGAAGACTCAACGATCAGAACCTTTAGCAATAAGCACAAATTTAGTGAAGGAAGCCGTATATAAAGTACGACTAATCAAGGATAGGATCCGCACAGCGCAAAGCAGACAGACGAGTTACGCCGATCAACGTCGGAAGGATCTGGAATTTGAAGTAGGAGATCAAGTCTTCCTGAGGTTAACACCACGGAAAGGTTTGATAGTGTCAAGAAAAGGAGGAAAGCTGAGACCCCGATATGTAGGACCATTCAAAAGCACGGAAAGGACTGGACGACTAGCATACTGATTGGAATTACCACACAATCTGTCTGGAATGCATGAAGTTTTGCATGTTTTGAGATTAAAGAAGTATCATTCAGACCCAACGCACATTCTTACTTCTGACATTCCGGCGATCAAGGATAACTTGTCTTATGAAGAGAAGCCAATCAAGATTCTTGACCGGAAAGTACGTGAATTGAGGAAGAAGTGAATTCCTTTGGTTAAAGTCGTCTGGTCGAGTCACAACAGAGAAGAAGATGCGACGTGGGAGGCTGAGGAAGAAATGAAGAAATCTTACCCCGAGTTGTTTAAGTAGGAATTTGGGGACCAAATTCTTTTAAGGAGGGGAGGATGTAAAACCCCCTAAATTTGACAACTTATCACATTTACAATGTATCAAATTATGATGTAATTTAATAATAGTTATTTTATGTCATGATATAAACTACATCTATTTTATTTTATTTCACTCTTTAACTTTGTAATTTACTTAATATACCAAATAATAAAAATTAAAATAGTGTGTTGATTCACCTATTGGGCTAATTGCCAATACCTAACTACATGAGGACTTACTAATGGACTCAACCCAACTTATTAAAAATCATAAGACTTGAAGTTACACTTCAAAGCCCAACCCAACTAATTAAATTCTTTACCCTTTTAATTATACTCTTAATTTAACAAAAAAATAAAATAATATATGTATATATACATACATTGGTCGGCCAAAAGGAGTGTAAAGGTGTATCTCTAGATTCTTCACTCATCACATGCAAGACTTGCATGAAACATCTTGACACATGTAACAAGTCTTCTATACATTTCACTTCCCAACCCTCCTTATCCCAACTTTAAACACTTACACCTTAACCTAACCCTCATTTTTCACCTCCTACACAACCAAAAAATCTGCAATTTGAGAGTCTAAGAAAGAGAGAGGGCCGAAACAAGAGGAAGAAGAAGGAGGAGGAAGAAAATTTTCAACAACAAATAGGTAATCTCATCCCTTATAACTATTTCCATAAATCCTTATGAAATCCTCCATAATCTAACCTCAATATTAATACATGAAAACATAATTCTCACCTTGGGGGTGCATGTGTATCGTCCAAACCATGTAGTAGTATAGGAGAAGTCGTTTTCCAACTTTCAAGACTTAGAACCGACGAAATCCGACAAGATCAAGGTGGGTGAAAACTCTTTCAAACTTTAAAGTAGAAACGTATTCTTTTTCTTGTGATTTATGTGTTAAATCTGAAGTATTTCAAGATTGTTTTGATATGATCTATGTTAAAATCTTCATGTTATAATTTCATATTATGATTTTATGTATAACTATGTGAAATTCGTTTTTCCTTAAACATAATCATCAAATATTATGAAAAATATGAAAGTATGTACTAATCTGAAATTCTTGTATAAATGCATATTTTAAAGATGAATGTTATGGTTATAACAACATGCAATATGATTTATTGAATTTAAACGACAACCGATTTGGTAGTCGGGTGCCGATTTTGTGATAACTTGAAAGTTATATATTTTCTTCTATGTGTTGTTGAAACCTTACCAAAATCTGAAATCTTATATTATATGATTATATTATGATATATGGATAATTTATTTGCGGCCAAAACATGACTTGAAATGAGTAAACGGAACTTTTGGGCATAAATTGTCATTTCTCAAAGTTTGAGGACTAAACTAAAAATTTCGAAAATAAAACATTCTGAACCTTGGACAGTACATATTATACCATGTATAGGCTGTCCATAAAGTTTCAAGCAATTCGGAACTTGATATCTAAACTTAATAGTCCAAATCGCAAATTTTAAATAATTTCGGGGTCAAAATGCAAGAATTCCAAACTTCTGGACCAGGTTCGAAATTTACTGGAATTTTCACAAATCTGTAATTCCAGGCTCATCACGAGTCTTCTCGTAAAATTTCATTAAATTCCGAGCTAAATTCATAGCTCTATATGCCTCGGAACGATTACCTTGAGTTTTGGGGCAATATCATAATTTCTGGAAAATTCAGTCCCGAAACTGGAAATTTCCGAATTTTCATTAAATCTGGAGTCGATGAATTATTTTTGGCTTCCTCATGAAATTTCATAACCATCCGATTTCGTTTCATACTCCAACGCTTAGGTTTGAACCTAAGGGTAAAAACGTCCTTTCAAACTATTTACGAAACTCTCGTTTCGTTTCGTCGAACTTACCCAGTTAATATATTTGATCTGAACTCATCAGATCGTTAATAAATTATTGAGAATATTTTCGAGTTTATATACAAGTCCTATTCCGCATTACCGGGCCACAAATAAAATTAATCATATTCCATACTTAATCAAAGACGCTATTAACCTCACTGACCGAATGTTTACGTGATACTTGTGAAATGCGTCAAATCGATAAATGTGACTGTCCGGGAACTAAGTGCTATACAAACAAAGTGCCACGTACGGGTCCGCCTCTAACTCTATCGGAACAAAGTGCCACGTCGACGGACGGAGGCCACCTCTTGAGTCCATATGAAACAGAGTGCCGACCTACAATCTGGGGGCCACCTCTTGAGCTGTAGGAGCCACCTCTAGAGTCCCAAATCATGTATTAGACCGAGTCTTGGATTGAGCAGCGCGGCTACGGTTCATGAACAAGGCTACCGTTGTTTCCTATTCCCATAACCGTGGAACGGAGTATTCCGAGGGACTTGGGTCGTAGACTTGGGGTATAATCGCGATTATGGTGTGATCCGGGTATTGACCACAGCTAAGGACATACCGAGCCCAGATAAGAGATATGGAAGCACACGCTAAGTGTGAGAGCGAAGGCTCAGCATCTTGGGACGACGGTCCAAATCTTGGGACGACGGTCCAAATCTTGGGGCGACGGCCTATCTTGCTAGGAGTAATAAGGTGTAACACCCCGAGATATTCGGAATAATTACAGCGCCGTAAACCCTTTAAGTAAGGATTTACAAGGCTAATTAAAAAGGAAAGTAAATATAAGACACCAATACTGCGAAAATTCAAGTTTATGAAAACGTACAACTGGTTCAACGGGTAATTAATACAACCATATCGAATTAATATCAAAAGGACACGCGTACTCGAGTACAGAAACCAAACCGAGAAAAAAAATCTCCAATAACAATAAACATCACTGAACCCCTTCGTCGTCACGCTTCTGTCGCGGTCGCTTTCTCGCTCCTGGCTACCCGAACATCAAAACAAATGTCCACCCGAAGGGGTTAGCAAAACGATGCTAGTACAAGTATCATATTAAACAATTCGAATATGCATCAACAATACATAACAAGATACATCACACGGACTTCCGCTACCGAAATCCGACAATGCGAATCCACGAGATTCCATTACACAGCATGGGTATTCCAATGATCCAGCCTCAAAGATAGATCCCAAGATGATCCCGTCGGACCAACACGAGGTGGAAATAACCCATCCAATGATCCAGCGCCTCACTTAGATCCCAAGATGATCCCGCGGACCAACACGAGTGGACATCCGATCCAGCCTCAAAGATAGATCGTACAACGTATACAAACACAACTCATGCATACACATATGCCAAATCATTATGTTCATCAACATGAACATATAAACACTATATGACGAATATCATGAAAAATCAACGAAATAAATATCATGTTCAACAACATGAATAATCATACGCATGCTCCAAAAATACCGATATTAACATATCACGATACTTGCCTCGAAGATGGCAAGAACGATATACTTCAATGCTCTCGACGCACTCGAAGGCCGCCTCCTCCGATCAACGTAACAAGCTCGAACCTTAACAAAAGGAACGATATACAAATCATCTCAAGTCGAACAATGGCCTAACAATTCGGCCTACGGCCGAAAAGCTCAAACTAAACAATCTGTCTGGATTGCTTAGCGCGCGCTACGTACTCTACGTAACGTGCGCTAAGACGGGCTGTTAGCGTACGCTATCGTATAAGACTAGCGTGCGCTAGCCACGGTCTGGCAGTCTGACTCGGCTGGTCTCATAACGTACGCTACGTACGTTTCGGGCGTTAACTGAACCCCGATAGCACACGTTAACTCACACATGTTAGCGTGCGCTAACCTTGCATGGCAGAATACTGCAAACCGAAAACTGGGTTGAATGGTGAAGAACTCATGAATTCTACCGGGATAATACAAGTTATCCTCGGGCATATCATGCTAATAAGGTTTCTGGAAGATTTATGATTATGAAATACCAATATACGGATAGTCATCTTAATATCATAATCCATTACGATCTTCAAGAAGTAATCTAAGTTCCGATCGTCTTACGTTTCAAAACACATGATTCCAACGTGTACAACTCAGCAACTGGGTAATATCCGATTACTTGATCATAAATCGATTTAAACATGCTTAGGAGTCCTTATAATAAGATGGTTCAAAGGTTCATTCGACATCTAGTACCGATACGTCAAAAGTATCCTTCTAACATGTGATGACCGATTATAAACGAAATACTTGCTATCCAAACATGATTCAAACTTCCTTAGGAACATTACTAATCATTGGTGAAGAATCACCTACCTCAAAGTAGTGAAGATCACGGATGAAATGAAGCAATCCAACACCGAAGGCTTGAACACCAATCTCCAATGATGTATGATCTTCAATCTCGAACTAGGAGGTTGATACGAAGTGTTTAGGACGAAGGGAGTTATGTTCTAAGTGTAAGAGTTCGGGTTATGGGAAGAAAGAACTGAAATCACGAATAGGATGATGTCCTATTTATAATAAATGGCTATTAGCGCGCGCTAGACCCTGTTCGTAGCGTGCGCTAACGGCTCACAGTCTAAACTGTACTCGGCACTTAGCGTGCGCTACGCATATACCTGTAGCGTGCGCTAAGGCGTTGACTCGACTTTTCCCAAAAGCCGTCCAGGTTCATTCGACACAATCCGACAAGGGTCCCCCGGCCAGATCTCACCTACCGCGCGTCTCAATCAATTTGACCGCGCATAGCGTGCGCTAATTACACTCTGTAGCGTGCGCTATGAAGCCATGTTAGCGTACGCTACCCTTAGCCTGTAGCGTGCGCTACATGCACAGAATTTCAACCTCTATATCACATATACGAAATTATATGCTCGACAACATCGGATAATGAAATACAGAGAATAGCACTCAGACAAAAGTACAATCATTACAATATTACAAGTTCCAATTACATAACAGAAATCTCGGGTATTACATCCTTCCTCCCTAAAAAGAAGTTTCGTCCCGAAACTTAGGATGAAAACAACTCCGGATATTTAGCCTTCATCCCGTCCTCCGTTTCCCAAGTGGCCTCTTCGACTCCATGTCGTGACCATTGTACTTTAACCAAATGTATTGGTTTATTCCTCAATTGTTTGATCCGGCTCTCAAGTATCTTGATTGGTCTCTCTTCGAAGGTACCATCATTAGCTATCTCGATCTCGTCGAAATCAATGATGTGACTGGGGTCAGTACATACTTCCGCGGTTGGGATACGTGAAACACATTGTGAACATGACTCGGCGATGGCGGTAAGGCCAACTCGTATGCTAGATCCCCAACTCTCTCTAGGATCTCAAATGGTCCGATATATCTTGGACTTAGCTTACCTCTTCTCCCAAAACGGAAAATCCTCGTAGGAGACACCTTCAATAGTGCGTGGTCCCAGGCCGAACTCTAGAGGGCGACGACGTACATCTGCATAAGACTTCGTCGACTCAGGCGTCAGCGGTCTCTCTCGAATCACAACTATCTTCTCTTGAGTCTGAATAATCAATTCCGGTTCCGTCCCGATCAAATCCGAAGAATCATCCCAACACAGGGGTGATCGGCATCTCCTCCCGTACAAAGCTTCAAATGGTGCCATTCTAATAGAAGCATGCCAACTATTATTGTAAGTGAATTCGATCAAGGGCAAGTGAACTTCCCACTCAATTGACCAATCCAACGCACAGGCTCTAAGCATGTCTTCTACGGTTTGAATAGTCCTTTCGGACTGACCGTCTGTTTGGGGATGATAAGCTGTGCTAAAGTTGAGCTCAGTCCCCAAAGCCTTGTGAACTGCCTTCCAGAAGTGCGACACGAAACGACCATCTCGATCCGAAATAATGGTCTTCGGCGTCCCATGCAATCTGACTATCTCCGCAACAAATACTCGTGCCAATCTCTCGAGTCCCCATGTATCTTTGATTCCTAGGAAATGAGCCGACTTGGTTAGTCGATCAACTACGACCCAAATCATGTTCATTCCTGCTCTAGTCCTTGGCATACTGGTGATGAAATCCATCGAAATGTCCTCCCACTTCCATTCAGGGATCGGAAGCGGCTTTAACATCCCTACAGTCGCCGATGCTCAATCTTGACTCCGACAAGTCAAACACTTCGAAACGTACTCTGTTACGTCCTTCTTCATATTCCCCCACCAGAAGTTTTGTTTTAGATCCTTATACATCTTACTGCTGCCCGGGTGAATAGAATAGGGCGCGCTATGAGCTTCTTTCAAAATAGTCCGTCTCAAATCATCATCATCGGAAACGCAAAGTCGACTTTGAAATCTCAGAACTCCGTCATCTTGTATCACGAATCCTGGGGCTTTTCCTTTCTTTACTTCATCACATAATCGAAGGATCAGAGAATCGTCCAACTGCTTGGACTTGATCTTCTCGACTAGTGATGAAGTCAGTTCCATCACATAAAGTTGCCCTTGGATTCCTGGTGCCCATACTTCAATCCCCTCGCGGATCAGTTCTCGTTGGATACTGGTTTGGGACGTGAGAGCTTCCAACACTCGAAGAGAAACAGGTTTACGGCTCAAAGCATCGGCTACTGCATTTGCTTTCCCCGGATGATAGAGAATCTCCAAGTCGTAATCCTTGATCAATTCCAGCCACCTTCTCTGCCTCATGTTTAATTCCTTCTGACTGAAAATGTATTTGAGGCTCTTATGATCCGTAAAGATCTGACAATGAGTGCCGTACAAATAATGTCGCCAAATTTTCAAGGCAAAGACCACAGCTGCTAGCTCCAGATCATGAGTCGGATAATTAACTTCGTACGGTTTCAATTGCCGAGAAGCATAAGCAATCACTTTATCCTTCTGCATCAACACACAACCCAAACCCTGATTTGAAGCGTCGCTGTATACCATGAATCCATCAGTTTCATCTGGCAATGCTAAAATAGGTGCTGTCGTCAGTCTCTTCTTAAGTTCATCAAAACCAGCCTGGCATTTCTCATCCCACGCGAACTTTTGAGTTTTCTGTAACAGCTGAGTGAGCGGACGAGCAATTTTGTAAAATCCCTCTACAAAGCGGCGATAATATCCAGCAAGTCCTAAGAAGCTTCGGACTTCTTTCACGTTTTTAGGGGCTTCCCATTCCAAGATTGCTTCGACTTTCTTCGGGTCCACCTGAACTCCGTCGGATGATATCACATGCCCAAGGAAGGTTACTTCCTTAAGCCAGAATTCGCATTTAGAAAGCTTAGCATACAGCTGTTCCTTTCTCAAGACGCTCAAAACCACGCGTAAGTGTTCAGCATGTTCCTCTGCGTCCCTCGAATATATCAAAATGTCATCAATGAAAATGACCACAAATTTATCCAAGTACTCCAAGAATACCCGATTCATCAATTGCATGAATACTGCAGGAGCATTGGTAAGTCCAAATGGCATCACTACAAATTCATAATGCCTGCATCGATCCGAAAGCAGATTTCGGTATATCCGATCCCTTAATCCTCAACTGATGGTATCCTGATCGCAAGTCAATCTTTGAGAATACCCTTGCCCCTTGCAGTTGATCAAACAAGTCGTCGATCCGAGGTATAGGATACTTATTCTTGATCGTCACTTTGTTAAGCTCCCTGTAATCAATACACAGTCGGAAGGATCCGTCTTTCTTCCGGACAAAGAGAACGGGCGCTCCCCAAGGAGAAACGCTAGGTTGAATATAGCCCTTCTGTAACAATTCCTCCAGTTGTTTCTTGAGTTCATACATCTCGGTTGGCGCCATGCGGTATGGTGCCCTGGAAATAGGGGCTGCTCCAGGCTCTAATTCAATGGTGAATTCCACTTCTCTTTGCGGAGGTAACCCTGGTAGCTCGTCAGGAAATACATCTGAGAACTCATTCACAACTGAAATAGACGAGAGCTCTCCTCCTTCCTCTTTCCTCATGGCATAGCACCAAAGTCCGTGACATCCCTGCTTCAGTAATTTCACGGCTTTCATTGCCTTGATCAATTTCCCCGAGCTTCCCGGTATCCATCCTCGGAATAAGTGTTTAGATCCGTCATCAGCAATGATGGAAATGACTCTCTCTCGGTAATTCAGCACAGCTCCATAACGGTTGAGCCAATCATCTCCGAGAATTAAATCGTCACCGCAGATGTCAACTACAATAAGATTCGATGGCCAATCTCTTCCTTTTATAGATACTGGGAAATCCCTAGCTTCTAGTGTTCCCATAATTTTCTCTCCGCTCGTTAATCCCACAACATAAGGTTCACAATTATACAAGCACGAGATGTTCAAACGTTTAACACAGTTCAACAATATAAAAGAATGCGTAGCTCCCGAATCGAACAAGACACTAACTGGTTGCAAAAGGATCTGAATCGTACCTGATGCAACAGCAGTGTTCTGGTCGTCAGATCTCCTCATTTCGCACAAAGCGGAGGAACGGACCCAAGATCGGATGTCTCTCTCTTCCCGGCCTTAAATCCACTCTGCGTGTCTGGTTCACACTTATCTCCTTAGGAACCGGTGCCGGAGTGCGGGTACCAAAAGATCTAGCGGCTCCACGTAAGGCCGCACGGTGCCCTTCTTGCCCACAATCTTAACAAGTCACAGAAGATGCGGGGCAATCACGTATAATATGACAGGCTAGACCACAATTGTAGCATTTCTTTGATGCGTCCGAAATCGCGATGTTGCCCTAACTTCTTTCCGCCTCTAGAAGGATGTGGAGGTTTCCTAGCCGAATAAAAGGAAGACTGGCCCTTGCGGGCCCCACCACTCTTGTTTTCTGCAAAGCTGCCGGTCACCTTCTGCTTCTTTGCCTCTACTGATTTCTCCACCGCCGCCTCTTTCATGTCGTAGGCCAGCGCTTTGTCTTGATACTGTCGCAACGTAGTACACTCGAATCCGGACATGTACTGCTGAATCTCCGGCTTCATCCGCATATCAAAATGAAAAATCTTTTCTGCCTCCGTTCTGACCAAGTGTCGCACACAAGTCAGCTGATGATTAAAAGTTTTAATTACATCTGTCACAGATGCCTCCGAACTCTGTGGTGAGAAAAACTCTTGGATCTTCGCCTCTCTAACTGGTCGAGGACAATACTGTGCTTCCATCATTTGCTTGAATTCCGTCCAATCCGCATTATGATTCTCGGGTCGAATAGCCTCCCACCAATCAAAGGCCTCCCCAGTCAGAAAATACTGGGCAATGGGAACCTTCCGGTCCTCGGGACAGTTAAGACCCGCGAATATCTTCTCCAACTCCTTGAGCCAGTGATCCCAAGTAAGTGCCTCAGCAGATCCGTCAAATTTTGGCGGGTGCAATTTAACCACTTCAGCAAGCCATCTGTCTCCCCGGTTATCCTCGTGGTGCTGCTGTCCCATCGCCGTCTGCATGCGATCAACGACCTGAGCGAACTGGTTTATCTGCGCCACCACCTGTTGAAGCACTCCTGGCATGTTAGGATTTGCGTCATCATTCGCTGATCCTTGCTGCCCTCCAGAATGGGAATCAGTTCGACTAGCCGATATTTCTGGGGTAGTTGCGGAATCCTCATGTCTCATGTTACCACGTCCGCGTCCCCGACCGCGTCCGCATCCACGTCCTCCTCTCAACATACTGTAAACGTAATTCCTCAATATACAGAACAAAATTCTTGAAATAAAGTCCGTCAATCCTCACAAAACAGTAATTAAGTAAAACGGTAGTATAAGAGATTAAGAGACTTACAACCACGGTCCACATGACGACTTCGGCTGAACAGTGATGTTACAAACGACCCGTAAATCAAATAACGTAAACAGACCCAAATAAAACCCGACTGCCAAGATATCCATGAATCTTAGCTCCGATACCAAATTCTGTAACACCCCGAGATATTCGGAATAATTACAGCGCCGTAAACCCTTTAAGTAAGGATTTACAAGGCTAATTAAAAAGGAAAGTAAATATAAGACATCAATACTGCGAAAATTCAAGTTTATGAAAACATACACTGGTTCAACGGGTAATTAATACAACCATATCGAATTAATATCAAAAGGACACGCGTACTCGAGTACAGAAACCAAACCGAGAAAACAAATCTCCAATAACAATAAACATCACTGAACCCCTTCGTCGTCACGCTTGCATCGCGGGTCGCTTTCCTGCTCCTTGGCTACCTGAACATCAAAACAAATGTCCACCCCCGAAGGGGTTAGCAAAACGATGCTAGTACAAGTATCATATTAAACAATTCGAATATACATCAACAATACATAACAAGATACATCACACGGACTTCTGCTACCGGAATCCGACAATGCGAATCCACGAGATTCCATTACACAGCATGGGTATTCCAATGATCCAGCGCCCTCAGCATAGATCCCAAGATGATCCCGTCGGACCAACACGAGGTGGAAATAACCCGTCCAATGATCCAGCGCCCTCAGCCTAGATCCCAAGATGATCCCGTCGGACCAACAAGAGGTGGACATCCGATCCAGCGCCCTCAACATAGATCGTACAACGTATACAAACACAACTCATGCATACACATATGCCAAATCATTATGTTCATCAACATGAACATATAAACACTATATGACGAATATCATGAAAAATCAACGAAATAAATATCATGTTCAACAACATGAATAATCATACGCATGCTCCAAAAATACCGATATTAACATATCACGATACTTGCCTCGAAGATGTCAAGAACGATATACTTCAATGCTCTCGACGCACTCGAAGTCCGCCTCCTCCGATCAACGTAACAAGCTCGAACCTTAACAAAAGGAACGATATACAAATCATCTCAAGTCGAACAATGGCCTAACAATTCGGCCTACGGCCGAAAAGCTCAAACTAAACAATCTGTCTGGATTGCTTAGCGCGCGCTACGTACTCTACGTAACGTGCGCTAAGACGGGCTGTTAGCGTACGCTATCGTATAAGACTAGCGTGCGCTAGCCACGGTCGCGATCGACTTTGGCCGTCTCATAACGTACGCTACGACGTTTGGGCGTTAATCGAACCCGATAGCGCACGTTAACTCACACATGTTAGCGTGTGCTAACCTTGCATGGCGTAATCGCAAACCGAAATCGGGTTGAATGGTGAAGAACTCATGAATTCTACCGTGATAATACAAGTTATCCTCGGGCATATCATGCTAATAAGGTTTCGGAAGATTTATGATTATGAAATACCAATATACGGATAGTCATCTTAATATCATAATCCATTACGATCTTCAAGAAGTAATCTAAGTTCCGATCGTCTTACGTTTCAAAACACATGATTCCAACGTACAACTCAAAGAATCGGGTAATATCCGATTACTTGATCATAAATCGATTTAAACATGCTTAGGAGTCCTTATAATAAGATGGTTCAAAGGTTCATTCGACATCTAGTACCGATACGTCAAAAGTATCCTTCTAACATGTGATGACCGATTATAAACGAAATACTTGCTATCCAAACATGATTCAAACTTCCTTAGGAACATTACTAATCATTGGTGAAGAATCACCTACCTCAAAGTAGTGAAGAACACGGATGAAATGAAGCAATCCAACACCGAAGGCTTGAACACCAATCTCCAATGATGTATGATCTTCAATCTCGAACTAGGAGGTTGATACGAAGTGTTTAGGACGAAGGGAGTTATGTTCTAAGTGTAAGAGTTCGGGTTATGGGAAGAAAGAACTGAAATCACGAATAGGATGCTGTCCTATTTATAATAAATGGCTATTAGCGCGCGCTAGACCCTGTTCGTAGCGTGCGCTAACGGCTCACAGTCTAAACTGTACTCGGCACTTAGCGTGCGCTACGCATATACCTGTAGCGTGCGCTAAGGCGTTGACTCGGCTTTTTCCAAAAGCCGTCCAGGTTCATTCGACACAATCCGACAAGGGTCCCCCGGCCAGATCTCACCTACCGCGCGTCTCAATCAATTTGACCGCGCATAGCGTGCGCTAATTACACTCTGTAGCGTGCGCTATGAAGCCATGTTAGCGTACGCTACCCTTAGCCTGTAGCGTGCGCTACATGCACAGAATTTCAACCTCTATATCACATATACGAAATTATACGCTCGACAACATCGGATAATGAAATACAGAGAATAGCACTCAGACAAAAGTATAATCATTACAATATTACAAGTTCCAATTTCATAACAGAAATCTCGGGTATTACATAAGGAGAGTCTAGAATCCAAAGTCCACATCAGCAGGATTCGAAACTGAATTGACTGATCGACTGATTGACTGACTGCTTGACTTGATATCCGTCCATGGAGACTGGATTATAATATTACAACTATACAATGATTATTGCTTATAAAATTTCGACATAATTGTAATTGTTCTTTTTTTTAAAATTGATAAAATCATGCATCACTTAAAAAATTTCAAAGAAAAGAGCCACACCAGCACACGATCACCCACTCACTGAGACCTTTTGTCTCACCCCACCATTTTCTCTTTTAAACCAGAGAATGAGCAAACAACAGAAGATGAAGAAGACTTCGAGGAAGAGGCCGAATAGAAGATTGTCTTCAAGATTTAGGACTTCTGTTCTTAGAATTTCTGTTGTTATCCCAACTTATAATATTTAACTATGCTTTGTACTTAACTCGTTTGCTATTTTTCCGCTGCAAACTCACGAACAGTGTAATTTCGATTATCATCTTTGTCACAGCGAATCTTAGTACATCGGGGTAAGATGGTTGTTTTAAAATGTTATCCAATCTTTATTTTGCTTCCACTATTTATTATCGCATTTTAATTGATTGATCGACCGATGCGTCGCGCCCTCATCCTTCCCGATGTTGGGGGCATGACAGGAGTGGTATCGGAGCCCGCTTTGTGGGAAGGACACTTACAATGGGATAACCAGGATAGGATTCTTCGGACTTAGACGTGAATTCCACCTAGGACGAAGTGAACCATAGGATTGAGGCCTAATGTAGACTTCTCGAGTCAATTCTCATTAAAAATCTCTTTCGACCTATTGCTATTCACTTGGAATATGCATAGTTAAATTCAAAATTTCTAAGTCATTGGCCAAAGTACTTTATTAAGTACCTATGGCATTTCCCGACTGAATTAACTCTTCTATTGAACTCTTGAAACGGATATAGTTTACTTCACTTATCCATTTCTCAAAGTTATGTCACTATTCATTCAAAATTGATGAAGTTCCTTTAAACTCTACTAAACTTCATTGTCTTCTTAAAATGGAGTATTATTATTCTTGGTCACTAGTATCGTATAACCATATTTGTTGGATCATTAAGTTCACTGCCTTAATGATTATTCATACTCAATTATGCACTTAAATCTACATGACAACACATAATACTAATAATTCCACATAAGACCGAAAATCGTCACACATTCCCCTAACTTATAATAGATGGCTGACCGAAGATGCAGGCGTCCACATGTGAACCGTGATGAACTCTTAAAACCGTTAGCATTTCATAGGGTACTAATTCCTCAAAAACATCTTCATAAAATCACGCCCTCGCATGAATCGCGAAGAGCAGCATCAACGCGATGATCGCTCACGCTCTCCTCTATGGGGAAGAATTAGGAATGATGCCATGGCCCAAGCCCTCACTCAACTGACGAACTTCTTACAACAACAGACTGCTAACAACGGGAACCACAATGAAACTCATGATCGTACCCTGGAAAGATTCTTACATTTCAGTCCGCCGACCTTTGATGGGGAACCTGACGATATCAAAGCTGAACTCTGGCTGGAGAGAATTGAGGGAATTTTCAACGCCCTTCAGTATACTGATGAATAACGGATATCATTGTTGCATTCCGGCTCGAGTCATGACTCATGACTAGTGGAGGAATGTCAAGAGCGCTGGACGAGAGAAAACCGTGTCAGAACATGGGCTAACTTCCTGACCAACTTTCAAACTCAGTACGTGTCAGCAGCAGCCAGAGAGACTAGACAAGACGAGTTCTATCACTTGAAGCAAGGAACCATGACAGTCGCTCAATATGAAGCCCAGTTTAACAGATTGTCTAAATACGCACCGGGATTGGTTACAACTGAGGAGGACAAGCTCTATAAGTTCACTAGAGGACTGAGGCAGTCGCTTCAACAGAGTCTTCTAACTGTCCATTTGACGACACTTACCCAAGCAGTGGAAGCCGCCACCCGGATCGAGAGCGGAACTGCGAGGTTAGCTCAACAGCAAAGCTGTTTCTCCAACAACGCCAAGAGGCCTGCTACCCGACCAACATCCACGCCACCACAGAAGTTTAAGAGGATGGGAACTCAAGGAAGCTCGAGTGGAACGAAGGCACCAATTCTCAACAAAGCAACAGGGCCTTGCACTCACAGTGGTAGGAAAGGGCATAAGTCAGAGTCGTGTTGGAGAAAGCTCGGAAAGTGCCTACGTTGCGGCAGCCCAGATCATCAAATTTGAGAGTGCTCAGATATGAACACCCCGACAATCAAACCAGCTATTGCAGCCAAACCAGGAAACAACAAAGAAAAATCCCCAGCTCGAGTGTTCGCATTGACTGGTCAGGAGGCACGAGAGAACAACGATGTGGTGGAAGGTACACTCCTGATATCTAATCAACTTGCACGAACACTTATAGATCCAGGATCATCCCACTCGTTTGTTGCACCGCATTTTTCTAAGAAACTTGATAGGCTGTTAGAATCTTTATCTCTATGCCTAGAAGTATCTACCCCGATGGGAGTTACTCATCTAGCAGATAAAGTCCATTCTACGTGTGATGTGATCATCAGTGGTAACTGTTACTCTGCCGATTTAGTAGCACTTCCAATATTAGAATATGACGTCATCCTAGGAATGGATTGGCTATCTAAGCACTACGCACAATTGGATTGTCATTCTAAAATAGTTAGGTTTTGCGAACCTAACAAGCCCATCGTGGAATTTATTGGAGACGCTAGAGTCAACCTAACACCTATAATATCAGCTATCAAAGCTAGTAAGCCAGTCGCCAAAGGGGCGACCGGATTTTTTACCTTCATCATCAACAAACCCATGAGTAAGTCGGGCATAGAAAATATACGTGTGGTATCCGAATACCCTGACGTATTTCCCGAAGAATTGATCTCCCTACTGCCTGACAGAGAAGTTGAATTCAATATCGAAATCATGCCTGGGAAGGCACCCATTGCAAAGGCACCATACCGAATGGCACCACTGGAGCTGCAAGAGTTGAAGGTTCAACTGCAGAAGTTACTCGACGTAGGTTTTGTACAACCCAGTGTATCACCTTGGGGAGCTCCAGTATTGTTTGTCAAAAAGAAGTACGGAACATTGAGGCTTTGCATAGATTACCGTGAACTCAACAGCATTATAGTTAAAAATAAGTATCCTCTCCCGAGGATAGATGAGTTGTTTGAACAACTCCAAGGAGCTACGGTGTATTCCAAGTTCGATCTTCAACAAGGATACTACCAGTTAAAGATTAAGAATGAAGATGTTCCTAAAACTACATTCCAAAATAGATACGGCCACTACGAGTTCGTAGTGATACCTTTTGGACTCACGAATGCTCCTGCGGCATTTATGGATTTAATGCACAGAGTATTTCAACCATACCTCGACCAATTCGTAGTAATTTTCATCGATGACATACTCGTGTACTCCTAGTCGGAAAAAGACCATGAGAAGCATCTTAGACTAGTGTTGGATACACTAAGGCAGCACAAGTTGTATGCCAAGTACAGCAAGTGTTAATTTTGGTTGAGGGAAGTGGCATTTCTAGGCCATATTATTTATGGAGAAGGGATTGCAGTTGATCCATCTAAGGTAGAAACTATTATGGATTGGAAGAGGCCAGAAAATGTAACTGAGATCCGAAGCTTTCTTGGACTTGCGGGCTACTACCATAAATTCATCAAAGACTTCTCGAAGATAGCGGGACCACTCACCCGACTAACCCAGAAACAAGTGAAATTTGAATAGACGGATAAATGCGAGTCAAGTTTCCAGGAACTCAAGAAGAGACTTACCACCGCACCTATACTAACACTTCCAGAAGGGACCTAAGGATTTATCGTATATAGTGACGCCTCAAAGGATGGCCTCTGTGCCGTTCTGATGCAAAATGGTAAAGTTATCGCGTACGCTTCCAGGCAACTCAAGACGCACGAGAAGAAATATCCAACGCACGACCTTGAACTTGCCGCAATAGTATTCGCCTTAAAGAAATGGCGGCATCATTTATATGGCGTTGAATTCACCGTGTTTACGGATCATAAAAGTCTCAAGTACCTATTTTCTCAAAAGGAACTTAATCTCCGACAGAGAAGATGGGTAGAGCTTTTAGAATGTCGTGGCCGATGCCCTAAGTAGAAAGGCTAGAGTGGCCCGACTCATGGTTCGAGAATGGCAAGCTCCCAAGGAGCTGATCTACCTAAAACCCATTCATGAAGGTACTCGTTTAAGTTGCGCCAACCTCACAGTTAAATTGAATCTATTGGACGATATTCGATTAGCCCAAGAGAGAGATCTAAAACTTCAAGAGTTTAAGAACAAGATCGCTAAGGGCGAGAAACCCGAGTTTACAATTACTGAGGATGGAATTGTAAGGTTTAAGGGACGATTATGCATACCTCACAACGGGGAGCTCAAAAGACGGATTCTCGAGGAAGCTCATTGCTCGAGATATACGATACACCCAGGAGGTAACAAGATGTACCGAGACTTGAAGAAACACTTTTGGTGGGTGAACATGAAGAACCAAGTGGCAGAATTCATGGCGCGATGCCTCACATGTCAGAGAGTCAAGGCTGAGCATCAGCGACCCTCACGACTACTTCAGCCACTAGAAGTCCCTGAATGGAAATGGGAAATGGTAACCATGGATTTTATCACGGATTTACCGACCACAAGAGGAGGTTATAACACCATTTGGGTGATCGTCGACAGACTGACGAAATCATCACATTTCGTGCCGGTTAAAAATGACGACAGTTTGCAAAAGCTGGCTAGGACCTATATTAGAGAAATCGTTCGACTCCATGGAGTGCCAACAGACATAATATCGGACAGAGATCCTAGATTCGTATCTCGTTTTTGCAAAGTCTTTCATAAGGAATTAGGAACTTTCTTAAGCTTCAGCACAAGTGCGCATCCCCAGACCGACGGGCAATCTGAACGAACCATTCAAACCCTTGAAGATATGTTGCGAGCTTGCGTACTGGACTTTTAAGGAAATTGGGATCACCACCTGCCATTAGCTGAGTTTGCATACAACAACAGTTTCCAAGCGACAATCGGAATGGCATCTTATGAAGCGCTGTATGGGAGGAAGTGTCGATCCCCGCTCCATTGGGAAATCGATGACCAGTGGATGCCGAAGACTCAACGATCAGAACCTTTAGCAATAAGCACAAATTTGGTGAAGGAAGCCGTAGATAAAGTACGACTAATCAAGGATAGGATCCGCACAGCGCAAAGCAGACACAAGAGTTACGCCGATCAACGTCGGAAGGATCTGGAATTTGAAGTAGGAGATCAAGTCTTCCTGAGGTTAACACCACGGAAAGGTTTGATAGTGTCAAGAAAAGGAGGAAAGCTGAGACCCCGATATGTAGGACCATGCAAAATCACGGAAAGGACTGGACGACTAGCATACTGATAGGAATTACCACACAATCTGTCTGGAATGCATGAAGTTTTCCATGTTTCGAGATTAAAGAAGTATCATCCAGACCCAACGCACATTCTTACTTTTGACATTCCGGTGATCAAGGATAACTTGTCTTATGAAGAGAAGCCAATCAAGATTCTCGACCGGCAAGTACGTGAATTGAGGAAGAAGCGAATTCCTTTGGTTAAAGTCGTCTGGTCGAGTCACAACAGAGAAGAAGATGCGACGTGGGAGGATGAGGAAGAAATGAAGAAATCTTACCCCGAGTTGTTTAAGTAGGAATTTGGGGACCAAATTCTTTTAAGGAGGGGAGGATGTAAAACCCCCTAGATTTGACAACTTATCACATTTACAATGTATCAAATCATGATGTAATTTAATAATAGTTATTTTATGTCATGATATAAACTACATCTATTTTATTTTATTTCACTCTTTAACTTTGTAATTTACTTAATAAACCAAATAATAAAAATTAAAATAGTGTGTTGATTCACCTATTAGGCTAATTGCCAACACCTAACTACATGAGGACTCACTAATGGACTCAACCCAACTTATTAAAAATCATAAGACTTGAAGTTACACTTCAAAGCCCAACCCAACTAATTAAATTCTTTACCCTTTTAATTATACTCTTAATTTAACAAAAAAAATAATATATGTATATATATACATACATTGGTCGGCCAAAATGGAGTGGAAAGGTGTATCTCTAGATTCTTCACTCATCACATGCAAGACTTGCATGAAACATCTTGACACATGTAACAAGTCTTCTATACATTTCACTTCCCAACCCTCCTTATCCCAACTTTAAACACTTACACCTTAACCTAACCCTCATTTTTCACCTCCAACACAACCAAAAAATCTGAAATTTGAGAGTCTAAGAGAGAGAGAGGGACGAAACAAGAGGAAGAAGAAGGAGGAGGAAGAAAATTTTCAACAAGAAATAGGTAATCTCATCCCTTATAACTATTTCCATAAATCCTTATGAAATCCTCCATAATCTAACCTCAATATTAATACATGAAAATATAAATCTTACCTTGGGGGTGCATGTGTATCGTCCAAACCATGTAGTAGTATAGGAGAAGTCGTTTTCCAAGTTTCAAGACTTAGAACCGACGAAATCCGACAAGATCAAGGTGGGTGAAAACTCTTTCAAACTTTAAAGTAGAAATGTATTCTTTTTATTGTGATGCATGTGTTAAATCTGAAGTATTTCAAGATTCTTTTTATATGATCTATGTTAAAATCTTCATGTTATAATTTCATGTTATGATTTTATGTATAACTATGTGAAATTCGTTTTTCCTTAAACATAATCATCAAATATTATGAAAAATATGAAAGTATGTACTAATCTGAAATTCTTGTATAAATGCATATTTTAAAGATGAATGTTATGGTTATAACAACATGCAATATGATTTATTGAATTTAAACGACAACCTATTTGGTAGTCGGGTGCCGATTTTGTGATAACTTGAAAGTTATATGTTTTCTTCTATGTGTTGTTGAAACCTTACCAAAATCTGAAATCTTATATTATATGATTATATTATGATATATGGATAATTTATTTGCGGCCAAAACAGGACTTGAAATGAGTAAACGTAACTTTTGGGCATAAATTGTCATTTCTCAAAGTTTGAGGACTAAACTGAAAATTTCGAAAATAAAACATATTGAACCATGGACAGTACATATTATACCATGTATAGGCTGTCCATAAAGTTTTAAGCAATTCGGAGCTTGATATCTAAACTTAATAGTCCAAATCGCAAATTTTAAATAATTTCGGGGTCAAAATGCAAGAATTCCAAACTTCTGGACCAGGTTCGAAATTTTCTGGAATTTTCACAAATATGTAATTCCAGGCTCATCACGAGTCATCTCGTAAAATTTCATTAAATTCCGAGCTAAATTCATAGCTATATATGCCTCGGAACGATTACCTTGAGTTTTGGGGCAATATCGTAATTTCTGGAAAATTCAGTCCCGAAACTGGAAATTTCCGAATTTTCATTAAATCTGGAGTCGAGGAATTATTTTTGGCTTCCTCATGAAATTTCATAACCATCTGATTTCGTTTCATACTCCAACGCTTAGGTTTGAACCTAAGGGTAAAAACGTCCTTTCAAACTATTTACGAAACTCTCGTTTCGTTTCGTCGAACCTACCCAGTTAATATATTTGATCTGAAATCATCAGATCGTTAATAAATTATTGAGAATATTTTCGAGTTTATATACAAGTCCTATTCCGCATTACCGGGCCACAAATAAAATTAATCATATTCCATACTTAATCAAAGACTCTATTAACCTCACTGACCGAATGTTTACGTGATACTTGTGAAATGCGTCAAATCGATAAATGTGACTGTCCGGGAACTAAGTGCTATACAAACAAAGTGCCACGTACGGGTCCGCCTCTAACTCTATCGGAACAAAGTGCCACGTCGACGGACGGGGGCCACCTCTTGAGTCCATATGAAACAGAATGTCGACCTACAATCTAGGGGCCACCTCTTGAGCTGTAGGAGCCACCTCTAGATTCCCAAATCGTATCAGGGACGGCTAGACCGAGTCTTGGATCGAGCAGCGCGGCTGCGGTTCATGAACAAGGCTACCGTTGATTCCTATTCCCATAACCGTGGTACAGAGTGTTCCGAGGGACCTGGGTCGTAGACTTGGGGTATAATCGCGATTATGGTGTGATCTGGGTATTGACCCACAGCTAAGGACATACCGAGCCCAGATAAGAGATAAGTAAGTAAACGCTAAGTGTAAGAGCGAAGGGTCAGCATCTTGGGGCGACGGTCCAAATCTTGGGACGACGGTCCAAATCTTGGGGCGACGGCCTATCTTGCTAGGAGTAATAAGGAGAGTCTAGAATCCAAAGTCCACATCGGCAGGATTCGAAACCAGATTGGTGATCGATCGATTGGTATCGCTTGACTTGATATCCATCCACGGGGACTGGATTATAATATTACAACTATATAATGATTATTGTTTATAAAACTTCGACATAATTGTAATTGTTCTCTTTTTTTTTATAATTGACAAAATCATGCATCACTTAAAAATTTTCAAAGAAAAGAGACACACCCGCACATGATCACCCACTCACTGAGACCTTTTGTCTCACCCCACCGTTTTCCATTTTAAACCAGAGAATGAGCAAACAGCAGAAGATGAAGAAGACTTCGAGGAAGAGACCGAATAGAAGATTGTCTTCAAGATTTAGGACTTCTGTTCTTAGAATTTTTGTTGTTATCCCAACTTGTAATATTTAACTATGCTTTTGTACTTAACTCGTTTGGTATTTTTCGCTGCAAACTTATGAACAGTGCAATTTCGATTATCATCTTTGTCACAGCGAATCTTAGTACATCAGGCTAAGATGGTTGTTTTAAAATGTTATCCAATCTTTATTTTGCTTCCACTATTTATTATCGCATTTTAATTGATTGATCGACCGATGCGTCGCGCCCTCGTCCTTCCCGATGTTGGGGGCGTGACATGCAACACTCACAACCAAATGAAAGAATATAAAGTATAATAAATATTACAAGGTGTTTCACTCTTTGTATCTTTCTTCTCACAACATAGAGTGTAGTAATAGATAGAGATTTGAGCTCAAGAATGCTTGAATGCTTGAAGTTGTGTAAGTGATACCCAAGTCCTATGGGTATTTATAGGTGTCGGTCCTTCTTCGAATTCTGATATTTGTATTATTAGCGTACGCTAATAATACCTCCATAGCATGCGCAACGGATCTCTGACTTGGCCTATCTGAACGGTCACAAAACTGTTCCAACGGTAAAATTACATGTCTAGCGTTCGCTAGTCATACCTTCTTAGCGTGCGCTAACGGTTGGTCAAAAGGTCTTCAATCTTGACTTTAGATTATGTCGGTTTGTCTCCCCAACGACTCTTTCCCAACGGATATATTTATACTTAGTGTGCGCTAGCAATTGTACATAGCGTGTGTCACGCCGCCACACCGGGGTTGGACGAGCCGGAAGAGAGAGGAAAGAGACCTTCGAGAACTCCCACGAGCAAAAGGACAAAAAGAAACTCCTCTAGAAGAAGCAGTCTTTCGCCCTAGCTTTCTTTGACCAAAGAGGACGTAATTAAATAACATTTGTGTTAATATAATTACAGTAGAGCATTCAAATGCCAGATCTTAGCCCGGTGAACTAAGTCTGGTTATTCGATGGATTAAACATTCATGAGTACAGCGGAATAGTTACATAAAGTTCAAAGAGTACAGCGGAGATCAGAATATTTTATTGATACAAGAATAAAAAGGAGCATTTATTTCAACATTCTAATACTTATGTCTCGACAGTTCTTCAACGACGATCTTCACTGGTCATCAACATTCGTCTCGTCATCTTCTTGGGTCTCCTCATCTAGTGGGGTTTTAGAAAAACAATACAAATTGGGGTGAGAATAATGGATTCTCAATGAGTTGGGTTGAGTATATTTTCTGAAATTATACGTATATAATTATTTTAAAATATAAACTATTTTACTCCTACCTTTGAAAATTTATCATTTATGGATGGTATGAGTTTCAAAATATAATGCAATGAATTAAGTTATGAATGAACAGTCAATCTCCGTAGATTGCTGTTAAGTATGACAATATGTGGTGTCGAGCGCCTAGTGAGTATTTAGCTTCGGGAGATCGTCTATATGACTAAGTCCCTCGGCCTCCTTATAACATCTTAGACCGTTATCAGTGTTTGGCCTTTGACTATCGCCACGACCTTTGGTTTAATGACCGTAGCCTTGGGCGTTTGTCGGACCGTCACTATAACTTTGGCATCTGAGCTTATCGTTCTTACGCTTGGTGACGTAATTCCTTATCTCTTATCTGGGCTCGGCATATCCTTAATTGTGGGTCAGTGCCCGGATCATACCATAATCGCGATTATACCCTAAGTCTACGACCCAGTCACCTCCGGAACACTCCGTCCATTGGCTTCAAGGTAAAATGAAACGACGGTAGCCTTGTTCATGAACCGCAACCGTGCTGCTCGATCCAAGACATGGTCTAACCATCCCTGACACAAGTTTGGGACTCTAGAGGTGGCCCCTACAACTCAAGAGGTGGCCCCCAGATTTCAGGTTGGCTCTCGGTTTCGTATGGGCTCAAGAGGTGGCCTCCGTCTGCCGACGTGGCACTTTGTCCCGATAGGATTAGAGGCGGATCTGTCTGTGGCACTTTGTTTGTATGGCACTTAGTTCCCGGTTAGATGTGATTATACGTTAGTCACATTGCGGTGAATGCACATGATAGAGTCATATATCCAATACTTAGCGTAAATTGATTATACGATTGCGATTTGGAGTTTATTCGTGGCACGAGTTTTTATGAATTATGGTTCCGTTATTGACATATCTTTAGAATATAATTGTGATTATTGATTCCAGACTTGATAAATTTCAATCTTTGATTTTTAGTTTAAATTTTCCCAATTTACGGTTACGCCCATAATTCTTGCGAAACGGATTATTATACCCATGAGGTTTGGTTTTCGTCACGGATGGTGACGAAACTTATGGGAGAGTTCATGTTGAACTTAAGACTTTGGTGTATGAGTGAACTTTCCAGAATTTTCAGTTTCTGATTGATTTTCTAAAATTTTCAGTTTTGCCCCAAAATTTATTTAAAATGTCGTTTTGACCCCAAAATCCAAAATTTACTCCTATTGTTATAGGGTTTTCCGGATATAATATTTATCCTTTGATAATTAACATTCTGGTCCATAGACCTGAAAATTTATCTTATAATTCCATTTTTATTGAAATTTACTAATTGACCCCAATTTTACCAATTATTGCATTTTAGCCCCAAATCTTGAATCGACTTCCGCTCTCTACGAAATTTTAAGGTCAGAATATTTATTTCTATATAAGTTATGTCTTCAGTCCAGAAGGTGAACTTTTTACTTTGCTTCCAAATTTTTGAGGAATTTATCATTTGACCCCCTTATTTTGTCTTAATTTACACTTTTGGTCCGTAGACACCGGAAATGGATTCCGATTACTAAGAAATTTTTAGGACAGAGTCTAAACATTTTATTATGTCCACTTTGATATTCCAAACTGAAAAATATAGATTTTATTTAGTGGTTTCACCATTTTGATGGATTTACACAATCTTCGTGTTTTGCCGATTTTAACCCGTTGACTTAGAAAATGATTTACGTTTCTTATAAAATTTTAAGGATAGGTGATTAATAAGTGAATATATTGTATTTTATGACCTTAATTCAGATTACATCTTTTTTTGTAATAATTTTCATAATTTTCTTTATCTTCACTTAATTCTTGTTTTGTGTTTGTTTTGATCATCCCATTTTTACTAGGCCACAAATTAAACATCCAACTTCACATGCATGATCTTATAACACAAATATATCTCTCCAAACATAATTTCCAGAATATAAAGGAAGACAAAATCATACTTAATTGATAAGAAGTTTTGGGACATTTCACTTAAATCATCAAAATTGGCTAATTTCGCATGCAACAAGCTATAAACCATTATGCATGCTATTAGTATGAGAAACGTGGACTATATGAACTTCATAGAAGGAAAATGCATATTTGTTTAAGATAAATTGCATATTAAAGTGAGAAGAATAGTTTTACCCACCTTAGTTCTTGAAGTGGTGAAGAGATCTAAGTCTTTGAACTATTTGCACCAATCTTTTCTTCTTCTCTTCTTTTCTTCTTCTTGATTTCGGCCTCCTCTCTCCCTTACTCTCTATAATTTTCTTTTGTTTGTGTAAGGGTGAAAGGAATGAGGGTGTTTGATTTTTAAAAGGGTTTAATGGGGTTGGAAAGTGGAATACTTGGGAAGAGAAAATGTAAGACATTGAGTCTTGCATGGAGGACAAGGATTCCCTTCCCACAAGTGTTCTTGGCCGTGTCTTGTGTGTGTGTCTGTTTCATTATATTTTTTTTATATTTTAGGTGTATATAGATATAGATATTAAGTATTTGTTTAATAAAGTGGGCTAGGTGATTAGATTGGGCCTTAAATTGTGATTCCAAGCCTTAGGGGTTTTATTTAGTTTGGGCTTGAGACTTATGGTGTGTTTATATGTATATGTGTTAATACACATGGCCTATTAGGAATTTTATGTTTCCACTTCAAATTTTAATTAATTTGATTATTTGGTTCATAAAATAATTTACGAATAAATGAGTAAAACAAATGAAACTAGATGTAGATTAAACAATTGTTATTGGAGTACATTATGATTTAACAATTATACATGTAGTAAACTATCGAGTTTTAGGGGGTCTTACATCCTCCCCTCCTTAAAGAATTTGGTCCCCAAATTCCTACTCAAATAATTCGGGATACGATTTCTTCATTTCTTCCTGAGCTTCCCACGCTGCATCTTCCTCTCTGTTGTGATTTGTCCAGACAACTTTGACCAATGGTACCTTCTTGTCTCTTAGTTCGCGTACTTGTTGATCCACGATCCTAGGATGTGGATACTTGTTCTTAACTGTAATGTTGTTAAGTTCTCGGTAATCGATGCACAATCTTAGTGTGCCATCTTTCTTCTTTACAAATAGCAGTGGTGCTCCCTAAGGATAAATCCAACCTTTAGCAATTTCTGCAACTGAACCTTCAGTTCTTGTAGTTCCAGTGGGCCCATTCGATATGGCGTTCTAGCCACAGGCGTATTCCCTGGAAAGATATCTATGTTAAATTCAACTTCCCTATCTGGAGGCAGAGAAGTGAGTTTCGTGGGAAAACTATCGGGGTATTCTGATATTACTGGTATTGCTTCAATCTCCATTTTGCTCTTATGTTTGTTCATGACAAAAGCTAGATATCCCGTTGCTCCCCTTGAAATGGCCTTTCTTGCCTTCGTAGCTGATATAATTGGGTCCGAGTTAATTCTAGCACTCCCGTGTAGTTCAACTACAGGGTGTTCGGGTTTGTAGAATCGAACTATCTTAGAATGGCAATCGAGTTGTGCATAGCTCTTAGATAGCCAATCCATACCTAGTATGAGGTCATACTCAAGTATGGGAAGAAGTATTAGGTCAGCAGGCAAGCATTGAACCTCAACTACAACTTCACAATTCCTAAATACCGAATCCGTTTCCTCGCTTGCACCCATAGGTGTAGACAAGTCTAAGCTTACAGGTAGTGATCCCACACATACATTCAGTTTTGTGCGTAATGGGGTGCAACAAAAGAATGTGATGATCCTGGATCTAATAATGCATGCGCAGAGTGGTTTGACACAAGAAATGTACCTTCCACCATGTCTGTCGCATTAGGAGCTTCTTGTCCAGCTAAGGCAAAAACTCTCGCTGGTGCTTTCCCTTTGCCCTTGCGATCATCCTTCTTGGCCACATTTTTCTGCTGATTGTTGTCTGGTGTCTCCCACTTCGGGCATTCTCTAGCCTGATGCTGATTATCTCCACAGCGCAGGCACCTCCCTTGTTTCTTCCAGCAGTCCTCGGGTTTATGTCCCATCTTATTACAGTGCGGACAGGGCGGTAGATTGTTCACAGGCCTCTTTTCGGTGTCCTGGCCAGAAGTCTTGTGTTAGAATTTCTGGGGTGGTCTCGATGATAGGTTTGGTGTGGATCTCTTAAACTTCCCAGTGGTGCGCTCCTTCGCCTGTCCCAGACGTGTCATCCCACTTTCAATTCGGGTTGCAGCTTCGACTGCTTCCGCCATAGTCGTTACTCTCACTGGCAGCAGATTCTGTTGCAGAGAAAACCTCAATCCTCGAGTAAACTTGTACAGCTTATCCTCTTATGTACTTACTAGTCCTGGTGCGAACTAGGAGAGTCGGTTGAAATGCGACTCATACTGAGCTACAGTCAAAGATCCTTGCTTCAGATGATAAAATTCATCTCGACGAGCCTCTCTAGCTGCTGCTGAGACGTACTGGATCCGAAAATCAGTTAATAAATTGACCTAAGTTCTGGCATGATCCTCTCTTATCCAGCGGGCATTAACGATCTTCCACCAATCATGCGCGGCAGCCTCGAGTCGAAACGTAGCCAATGTTATACGTTGATCATCGGTGTACTTGGATGCATTGAATATGCTCTCCATCCTTTCTACCCATAATTCTGCCTTGATGTCATCTCGTTCTCCGTCAAACATTGGCGGACTGAAACGTAAGAATCTCTCCAACATGCGGTCTTGTGTGCCTCCCGCAGTCCGATTGTTGTCAGCTTGTTGTTGCAGGAAGTTTTTCAGTTGGGTTAGTGCTTGTGCTATGGCATCATTTGCAGCTCCTCCTTCGTTATTGCGTTTGTCTTGTTGTCCATCACGGTTAACTCGCGGGCGTCCTCTACGTCTATCAGCCATCTGTAGCGGCTAATGATTTTTTATAGTTAGCTTAGTTCGAGTTGTAAATACAGGGAATTTGAATGTGCACACATTATTTTCAATCATTATTATCGTAGAATATGAAAATTGCATAATAATTAATGCATTCTAATAGTTTGTTGTGACATAGAAAACTACATTTTCTGATAAAGATAATTAGAAACTTAACCTACTTAATCGTCGTCCAAAATACCATAGACAAAACATTAAGTACATCACATCGTTATCATAATCAATTAAACATCATGACGAGATCGTAGAAACAAGATCCACAATCCTCTCCTGGCTCCATCGGCTCCTCCTCGGGGTCCTGCTCAAAGTCCTCCTCCGGATCTTCCTTGAAATGTGTAGGGTCCGCCGGTGGAGTATGTGATGCCTCCCCTACCTCAGTCGTGGAGTATGGAAATAGTCACATCACCATAGCTAATATCTTCCTGGCCACCATCTGGAACTCTTCATGCTCACGACGTGTGGAACGGATCGTTTTCTCCAGCATCTTGATCTTGTGCATCTGGAAGAATTTGATTCTGCAAAGCTGGGCAATTGTCCGATTCTCTACTAGCGATTGAGTTTCCAGGCGATGTGCCCTCTCTTCCAACTCCTCGTTTTCTTTCCTTCTCTTCTCCAATAACTAAAACAGCTCGTCCCTCAGATTATGATACGTCGTTACATCTTGAAAAATGTGTGCAATCACGGACCTCACGTTCTGGGTCTCCCTCTCCCCCGAATCGCCCAAAACAGCTGCTTTTAGAATGGGTCTAGAAACACCCTTAATTTGACTAAGGGCCTGTCGAAGCTGATCTGCAGTAATTATCGTCGGCGGGGTAGGTGTATCTTCGATTCCCTGGGTCACAATCTTCTTGTCTGAGGGGTCCATCTTAATGAATAAATGAAACTAAGTCGGTACCTCGCAAAATCTAATATCCAATATAAGGCTCTATTAAGCATGAATAATCATTAAGGCAGTGAACTTAATGATTCAATAAATGCTTATATGATTTTAACGACAAACGAACAATAATACCCCATTTTAAGAAGTAATGAAGTTTAGTAGAGTTTAAAGGAACTTCATCAATTTTGAATGAATAGTGACATGACTTTGAGAAATGGATAAGTGAAGTAAGCTATATCCGTTTCAAGAGTTCAATAGAAGAGTTAATTCAGTTGGGAAATGCTGTGGGTACTTAATAAAGTACTTTGGCCAATGACTTAGGAATTTTGAATTTGACTATGCATATTCCAAGTGAATAGTAATAAGTCGAAAGAGATCTTTAATGAGAATTGACTCGAGAAATCTACAATAGGTCTCAATCCTATGGTTCACTTCGTCCTAGGTGGAATTCCCATCTAAGTCCGAAGAATCTTATCCTGGTTAGCCCATTGTAAGTGTCCTTCTCACAAAGCGGGCTCCGATACCACATCTGTCACGCCCCCACACCGGGGTTGGACGAGAACGCGATAGCTAACTTAATTAAATAACATTTGTGATAATAGAATTACAGTAGAGCATTCAAATGCCAGATCTTAGCCCGGTGAACTAAGTCTGGTTATTCGATGGAATAAACATTCATGAGTACAATGGAATAGTTACATAAAGTTCAAAGAGTACAGCGGAGATCAGAATACTTTATTGATACAAGAATAAAAAGGAGCATTTATTTCAACATTCTAATACTTATGTCTCGACAGTTCTTCAACGACGATCTTCACTGGTCATCAGTATTCGTCTCGTCATCTTCTTAGGTCTCCTCATCTAGTGGGGTTTTAGATAAACAATACAAATTGGGCTGAGAATAATAGATTCTCACTGAGTTGGGTTGAGTATATTTTCTGAAATTATACGTATATAATTATTTTAAAATATATACTATTTTACTCCCACCTTTGAAAATTTATCATTTATGGATGGTATAAGTTTCAAAATATAATGCAATGAATTAAGTTATGAGTGAACAGTCAATCTCCGTAGATTGCTGTTAAGTATGACAATATGTGGCGTCGAGCGCCTAGTGAGTATTTAGCTTCGGGAGGTCGTCTATATGACTAAGTCCCTCGGCCTCCTTATAACATCTTAGACCGTTATCAGTGTTTGGCCTTTGACTATCGCCACGACCTTTGGTTTAATGACCGTAGCCTTGGGCGTTTGTCGGACCGTCACTATAACTTTGGCCTCTGAGCTTATCGCTCTCACGCTTGGTGACGTGCTTCCTTATCTCTTATCTGGGCTCGGCATGTCCTTAATTGTGGGTCAGTGCCCGGATCATACCATAATCGCGATTATACCCTAAGTATACGACCCAGTCACCTCCGGAACACTCAGTCCATTGGCTTCAAGGTAAAATGAAACGATGGTAGCCTTGTTCATGAACCGCAGCCGTGATGCTCGATCCAAGACATGGTCTAACCATCCCTGACACAAGTTTGGGACTCTAGAGGTGGTCCCTACAACTCAAGAGGTGGCCCCCAGATTTCAGGTCGGCTCTCGGTTTCGTATGGGCTCAAGAGGTGGCCCCCGTCTGCCGACGTGGCACTTTGCCCCGATAGGATTAGAGGCGGATCTGTCTGTAGCACTTTGTTTGTATGGCACTTAGTTCCCGGTTATATGTGATTATACGTTAGTCACATTGCGGTGAATGCACATGATAGATTCATATATCCAATACTTAGCGTAAATTGATTATGCGATTGCGATTTGGAGTTTATTCGTGGCACGAGTTTTTATGAATTATAGTTCTGTTATTGACATATCTTTGGAATATAATTGTGATTATTGATTCCAGACTTGATAAATTCCAATCTTTGATTTTTAGTTTAAATTTTCCCAATTTACGGTTACGCCCATAATTCTTGCGAAACGGATTATTATACCCATGAGGTTTGGTTTTCGTCACGGATGGTGACGAAACTTATAGGAGAGTTCATGTTGAACTAAGAACTTCGGTGTTTGAGTGAACTTTCCAGAATTTTCACTTTCTGACTGATTTTCTAAAATTTTCAGTTTTGCCCCAAAATTTATTTAAAATGTCGTTTTGACCCCAAAACCCAAAATTTACTACTATTGTTATAGGGTTTTTCGGATATAATATTTATCCTTTGATAATTAACATTCTGGTCCATAGACCTGAAAATTTATCCTATAATTCCATTTTTATTGAAATTTACTAATTGACCCCAATTTTACCAATTATTGCATTTTAGCCCCAAATCTTGAATCGACTTCCGCTCTCTACGAAATTTTAAGGTCTGAATATTTATTTCTGTATAAGTTATGTCTTAAGTCCAGAAGGTGAACTTTTTACTTTGGTTCCAAATTTTTGAGGAATTTATCATTTGACCCCCTTATTTTGTCTTAATTTACACTTTTGGTCCGTAGACACCGGAAATGGATTCCGATTACTACAAAATTTTTAGGACAGATTATAAACATTTTATTATGTCCACTTTGATGTTCCAAACTGAAATATACGGATTTTATTTAGTGGTTTCACCATTTGGATGGATTTACACAATCTTCGTATTTTGCCGATTTTAACCCGTTGACTTAGAAAATGATTTACGTTTCTTATAAAATTTTAAGGATAGGTGACTAACAAGTTAGTATATTGTATTTTATGACCTTAAGTCAGATTACATCTTTTTTTGTAATAATTTTCATAATTTTCTTTATCTTCACTTAATTCTTGTTTTGTGTCCGTTTTGATCATCCCATTTTTGCTAGGCCACAAATTAAACATCCAACTTCACATGCATGATTATATAACACAAATATACCTCTCCAAAGATAATTTCCAGAATATAAAGGAAGACAAAATCATACTTAATTGATAAGAAGTTTTGGGACATTTCACTTAAATCATCAAAATTGGCTAATTTCGCATGCAACAAGCTATAAACCATTATGCATGCTATTAGTAGGAGAAAAATTGACTATATGAACTTCATAGAAGGAATATGCATCTTTTTTTAAGATAAATTGCATATTAAAGTGAGAAGAATAGTTTTGCCCACCTTAGTTCTTGAAGTGGTGAAGAGATCTAAGTCTTTGAACTAGTTGTACCAACCTTTTCTTATTCTCTTCTTTTCTTCTTCTTGATTTCAGCCTCCTCTCTCCCTTACTCTCTCTAATTTTCAGATTTTGTTTGTGTAAGGGTGAAAGGAATAAGGGTGTTTGATTTTTAAAAGGGTTTAATGGGGTTGGGAAGTGGAATAGTTGGGAAGAGAAAATGTAAGACATTGAGTCTTGCATGGGGGACAAGGATTCCCTTCCCACAAGTGTTCTTGGCCGTGTCTTGTGTGTGTGTGTGTGTCATTATATTATTTTATTTCATTTTTTTGTATTTTAGGTGTATATAGATATAGATATTAAATATTTGTTTAATAAAGTGGGCTAGGTGATTAGATTGGGCTTTAAATTGTGATTCCATGCCTTATGGGTTTTATTTAGTTTGGGCTTGAGTCTTATGGTGTGTTTATGTGTATATGTGTTAATACACATGGCCCATTAGGAATTTTATGTTTCCACTTCAAATTTTAATTAATTTGATTATTTGGTTCATAAAATAATTTACGAATAAATGAGTAAAACAAATGAAACTAGATGTAGATTAAACAATTGTTATTGGAGTACATTATGATTTAACAATTATACATGTAGTAAACTATCGAGTTTTAGGGGGTTTTACAGCGTGCGCTAGTAATTATTTAATATTAACTTTCCAGATTTCTCGGATCTCCTTTTGACTCCTGCGCTCCAACGGTTAATTTGTCCAACGATAGAAATTTGAATGATTTAGCGTGCGCTAATAATTGCTGAATAGCGTGCGTTATATACTTTCCTCAGTAACGTACGTTACCTTATGTAGCGTACGTAAGGGCTTTCCTATTTTGAGTCCAGTGGCTACTGGACTACTAAACTTGTTATCCGGTAGCGTGCGCAAGACTTGAATGGTAACGTGCACTAAGACCTCATAGTAGCGAACGTAAATGAACGTCCGTAGCGTGTGCAAATCCTTTTCCTTTTTCTGTCCAGACCTTACTGTCCTTTATGACTGGGTGCGATAGCGTTCATTACATAAAGATGATAGCGTGCGCTAAGACTAATAGCTTAGCGTGCGCTGATATTGGGACCTTTGCGTGCGCTATCGATCAGGTGACTCCACTAGGCTGCAGCTGTTTTGACTTGCCTGCATATAAACTTCGATAGCGTGCGCTACGATACATTACGTAGCGTGCGCTATGAACATAACTTTCCTTCACTGTAGCATCGATGAAATACATTTTATTAAATGTTTTGAAAATGATCATCATCAAAATACTTTGAGTCAACAATAACTTGATCGACACAAAGACGAAAATGATTAATATACTTGCTCCGAGTCCTTCGAGAGTAATCTTGATATCTAACCATCACGAACCATTATTCTGAATACTCGACGATCCAAAATGTCACGGATTGCAGATAATTCATATCTTTGTCTTTATCACAATGTATCCTCAATACCCAAGTAGACCAATAACTAATGTAAGTCACATACATCATGATGTAATTCCCATAATTCGAATACAACTTATAATCCCAAATCTCCTGTGATTACGATTATAAATATTACTATACGAATTATAAACGAATGAAACGGAAACCATTCATTAAATATTATAAACTGAGCAAGTAATAACTTGCCTCGATACCGATGAAGCCATTACCAATTCCATTGCCGTTATCTACAAGTCCCCCCAATCAATGCAATTCCCGAACATTCTCGAACATGACCACAACGCATAGTTCTACACACCGACCAATAATCTCAACCTATTACAATAATCGATAAACAACAAGTTCGACAACAATTAACAATCGATAAAACCAATTCACAAACCCAACGGCTCAATAATATCTCAATTAACCACAAGTCTGATCAAACCAACTTAAACGATCACGAATTCATAACCAAAATAGAATATACTACCCTGCCTGTTGACTTAGCGCACGTTAATCACTTAACGTAGCGTGCGCTAAGTCGCTCCCGTTAGCGTGCGCTAGCCATTAACACTAGCGTGCGCTAATGACATGCAGTTGCATGCATTTCAGATACCGATCAACATATTGCGATTATCAAGAATACTAAGTGATTCTAAACCATGTTCATAGCTATCAAAACAATGAAATCTGGTATCCTTTAACATGTAGATAATCATCCAACTCTTAATCCAATTTATATATTCACATATCATCTTCTTCCTCAAATATCAACATCATGAACACCAAGAATCATAACAACACTTCCCTAATCTCACATTACAGAGATTAATCATCAACAATGATATCAACATCCGCAAAGGAGAAGGAGGATTAACCAACTTATCTCAAGAAAACGAACTACACAATTCAAATCACACGAATCATATTAATATCATCATACACCGGTAATCCATCTCATAATCATGATTGTCAACTTGTTTATACAATAATCATTAACTCAAGAACATCAATCTTCAATCCAAAACGAAATCCAAAGGTGAAGAGTGATTACCTTGTATAGACAAACCATGAAGGAGAACAATCAACTTCATTCCAAGAATCATCAATAACTTCAAGAACAAGACTTTAATCCATGTTCCTCAGATTAATCTTATTAAAGATCATCATCTCTCACTGTTTGGAACCTCAAACTTCTCTTTAAAAACTCTCTCTCTCAAAATAAAGGAAGGAATGGACGAATGAACATAATTCACATCTGCAATCATATATATACTGACTGTATTAGCGTGTGCTACTTTTTCCTTAGTAGCGTGCGCTATCGCAGTCCAGAGGCTACTGCCTTGCTTCGCACATCATCTTACGTACGTAATGCCCATGCAATAACGTACGTAAATTACACTGCCTAGCGCATGCAATTTCTTGGACCTTAACATGCGCTAATCGTAGTTGACTTGCTACAGTCAGCACCTGCCCCCATGTCCCCACATGCCGGAAGCACTGACGAGGATAAGATTTCTTTTTGTCCGATCTGCAGTTAGCGTGCGCTAGTCCTTAGGTTTTAGCGTGCGTTAGTACTATATTACAACATCCATTGACTCGTCGGCATATGCGCCGAAAGTGGCCGGGTCCACACGTAGATTCCCTCTGAGCTGTTCTGCACTAGCGTACGCTAACCTATGCCCGTAGCATGCGTTATACCTGTATGATAGCGTGCGCTATACACGAGTATTAGCGTGCGCTAACAAGGCTATATTTAGCCATTTTCAGCTACTCTTGTCCAACGTCTCGACATGCAAAATACGAACATACGACATACTGAATACATATACATCTTTCAATAACATTCTCATACGATAAGCCAGACACACAATGTCTTCCAATACAACTGTCAACCAAGTGCGGCAATAATACTAATACAGATTGATTAGTCCTTCATTTATTTTACCCATACTGTACAGATTCCACGTTGTACAACATAACTCGGATAAAATAATATTAAACCACAGTAGTAGAAATTCTGAATATTACAATTATAACCTCAAATCGTCGAATATATGTAATCAAACATGTTGTATGAGTGTACAATATTATAACCCCAACAGTTGAAAACACACTCAATCAAACATGTTGTATATATTAACGACCAGATTATAACCTAACAGTTGAAAACACACTCAATCAAACATGTTGTATGTATCAACCAAGTTTATGGCTAATAGGATGGACGCCGCACTACGCCCGAGATCAAAATGTGGCCGTTATCACCAACGTACGCGGAATCCTGATAACATATGTGTTATAATGTACCTAATCAGTCTAATGGGCTATCCATGCCCGTGTGCACATCGAATGTGAGGCCAACTACCAACATATAACTATATGTGCCCGACATGAAAATCCATACATACCAAACCGGCACAACAGTATGACTCCAGAATGCCACGATAACAAAAGTGACAATGAAAACTCAATAAGGTCCAACATTTCCAACAAAGAACAAATGACCCACCAAAGTGAAATACAAATCTAACGAGGATCAAAACAACTCACTGAAAGGAAAAATGGTAATAAAGCCACAACTGGGAGGCTTATTCATGCTTTTCCATAAGAACCCAGAATCACTATTCCTCAACTGAACTATCGATATGATCAACAATACTGTCAATATGAATTGAAATTCACAAAGCATAAATGCACGACATACGTAAAACATACAAATGTCATATTATCATCATCACCAAGCAAGAACTAACTTACATCAATATCGAAGACAAAAATGCTCCAGCACGATCAAAAGTCCTCAACAAAATGAACAAAGGAATGACCGAACTCAATCTAACACACGAACATATTTGATTAATTCAACATCAACAATTCTACAATATCGATATAGGATTCAACGGAATAGATATCCTTGATTCAAAATGAATCGATCAAATTACTCAAACGAATATCATAGTCTTAAACTGTGAATTCTATCCCAGTTCATCTCCATGATCAAATTAAACATGATAACAATTGTTCTTATTACTTGTGACAATTAATTTCTACAAGAATTACCAAGAACATTTCATCATAAAATCATCTAATGATAATAATATCATTCTATATTATCATAATTATCTTAAAAACATCAACACCTCAACATGATGTCTTATTCTCAACAATAATCAATTCAACAAGAATTTTGGATTCATCACCAAATTAACCTAATCATTTCAAAATTCTGATAATTACTTCATAAACTTATCATAATCTTTCCTCAATATGATTATGGTCTTGCACACATCATAAACATCAATAATCACTTCCAAACTATGTTATTCATCCAACAATCTTACCATAATCCTTCCAAATAATGATTATAACATCTATGTTCTTAAACAACAAGAATTCCTCATTCTAAAGTTATAATCATCATCTTCATCGTCATGTGTTCATAAAAACCATCAAGATTAATAATAACTCCTAAAAATTCATCAATAAATGAAGTAATCACCAATAATATCATAACCTCAGAAATAACACAAGATTAGCCAACATACCTCTTGAAGATGAAGAATAACCTCAAACATTTCAAGAATCCACCACAATATTCAAGCCTCCAATCTTTAATCCAAGTTATGAAGCTCCAAAGCAACTTATGTGGGATTGATTATCACTTAGCAGGGCAGGGTGATGAATTCTAGAGAGAAAAACCAAAAGTGGATCGTGCAAAAATGAAAGAAAATACATGTCTTTATAATTTGCACTTTTTATTGTGGCCGCTACACCCTCCTATTAACGTACGTTAACGACCTTAGTGTACACTAGCCTTCAACCATACAAGCACACTACTGCCTTCCGAAGGCTACTGCACCACTTCCTACATTGCCTGACATACGTAGCACAAACTAACATACGTAAATGCTCCTTGATTACATATGCTAAGCCTTGTATGGTTGTGTGTGCAATGCCCATTGACTTGGCTGTCCTAATCAAGCCGAAAGTGCTCGGCCCTACACGCCTAAAGTCCTCGGCTTACAAGCTTAAAGTACTCGACCCTACATGCCTACAGGTGATCTCATCTAATCCCAGCGTTATGTACATAACATGGACATCTATCATATGAAACTTGCTTAACTTAGCGTACGCTAGCCTGTAAACATAGTGTACGCTGTGGATATAATACTTAGCCAAGTCCGCAACTCAACGTGCAAAAATACAACCGATAAAACAATATGAACGACAAACGAAAATAGTTTAGTTCTACAATAATCCAGTGTAGCATATATTATATAAATCTAAATCGAATGCAACATCACTTGTACAATTCTCAACTGAATACATGCTACTATAGTACAAAAATGAAAATAACAGCCTAATATTACATACCCACCTTAAGAAGAGTTTCGTCCTAGAAATTGAGGGGTAAAAAACTCAGCATACTTATCCCACATGTAGTCCTTGGTCTGCCACATAGCCTCCTCAACTCCATACCTCGACCATCGAATCTTAAACAACGGGATCATCTTATATCTCAACTACTTGATCCTCCTCTCCAGTATCCGTATGAGAGGCTCCTCATTCAAACGATCACCAACTATGTCAATCTCATCAAATTGAAGTATGTGGCTCGGGTCGGCAACATATTTCCTCGATTGTGAAACATGAAACACATTATGCATTCGTCTAAATGTTGGGGGCAAAGCCAAATAGTAAGCGAGATCATCAACTAGATCCAAGATCTTGAATGGTCCGATATACGTCAGACTCAACTTCCCTTTATTTCAAAATAGAAAACTTCTTGAGTCTGGGACACATTAACCAACACATGGTCACCAACCTCGAACTCTAATGATCCATGACGAGTATCCGCTTTAGATTTTTGTCGACTCCGAGTTGTTAACAAACTACTCCCGGTCACTGTAACATTCTCGCCATTATTCACATATTGAGTTCGGTACCCAATGTCTCAGATAGATCATTCCAATACAATAGAGATCTAATGATGCCCATAGAAGGCCTCGTAAGGTGCCATACTGAACGAAGCATGCCAACTGTTATTATATGTGAATTCAATCAATAGCAGTTGGGCTTCCCAACCATCTCTCTAATCAATAGTCCACTCAGACTGACCATCAGAATGAGGATGGAATGATATACTAAAGTTCAACTCTGTGCCAATAGCCCGATGAACACCATTCCAAAAATGCAACATGAAACGTCTGTCACGATACGATACAATACTCTTGGGGGTGTCGTGCAGTCTCACGATCTCCCGAATAAATAACTGGTCCATTATCTTGGGTCTCCAAGTATCCTTAATCTCAATAAAGTACCACGACAACTCACCGGCAAATTCGTGATCAAGTCCAATAATATATCCTCCCACTTCCAGTTTGGAATAAGGAGTAATTTCAGCATACTTGTCGGTCGTTGGTGCTCAATCTTCACTTCCTAGTAATTTAAACATCTTGAAAAAAACCCTGAGACTTCTCGTTTAATGCTATCCACCAGAAGTATTGTTTCAAGTCCTTATACATCTTGATAGCTCCCGAGTGAATAGAATAGGGGTTATCATGAGCTCTTTTCCAAATTAATTTCCTTAACTCCTCATCTGCTGGTACACAACCAGTTCTTGAAACACGTAATTCCATACTCATGGACCACAAATCAATGGCTTTCTCTCGTGTCACCTCATCATGAATACTCCTTGCTTCTATCGAATGGTCTCATCCAATGATGACGATATCTCATATGTACAAAGTTATCCTTGTACACTCTGTAACCAGACCTCAATCTCCAGTCTCAAAAACTCTTGTTGAAGTTCTATTTGGACAGTCAGTCGAGTAAGCATTTACTCTTTGATCGTTTTACGACTCAAAGCATCGGCAACAACATTTGCCTTGCCATGGTTCGGAATCCCAACAGTGGTATCGGAGCGAGGTCAATGATACCGTATATACGATTATTTGTGCATTTTTAATGCTTCTGGATGATGTTTCTGATTTAGAATCATAATTGGTATAATCGTAGATTTTTAAATTGTTCGTTGTAGCATCACGTTTTTGGAAATGAGCCAAAAAACGAAGAAACAGGGCTGCCAGCAGTGGTGCTAGCAGCACAGCCTGGGCTGCCTACCCATGCTGCCGAGCATGCTCGGCCATGACTCGGCCATAGGCTGCCGAGCATGGCTGGGCCAGGCAACCCTCGGGTTTTTGGTCCGATTTTGAATCGGGCCGCGGGCTGGGCCTAAAACTAGATTGTCCGGGGCTCCGTTTTAAGTTTATATTCCGTTTTAATTATTTCCCAAAATTTAAATTGGATTTTAAATTGACTAAATTAATATTTGGAATATTTGTTTGAGTTAAGGGAAATAAATTAAATGAGAATATTATTTCTAGCTGGATTACTTCGAACGAATTAAAATGACGATTATTAGTATTAATTGAATAATACCATTAAAATTGAATAGATTAATTTTATATTGGTTGGATTAATATATTAATTGATTATTTCATTTTAATGCCACTTTATCTTAATTGGATTAATATAGTAGAAATTGAATATATTAATTTTATAGATTAATTGGATTAATTTATATTAAAATCAATTGTTTAATTTCATTGCCATTACATGTGTGGAATCCTTATGTGATGGTGATATAGCTCGTGCACTTAGTTTTTCGATTTATTCGATTCGATTGGGTTGTAAAGGCCTTTTTGAGCCTATTTATTTTTACTAGAAAATTTGTATAGGATGCAATTTTCAATGATGTAATTATTATTTTGGGTATGACGAAGACCGAATACAACCGACCGCGAAGACGAAGAATCGAAGAATGTATTTTTTTATTTATTTATTGGGTCATTCGCTTGGCCCAATACTTAGGAATTAGGTCCATGAGCTATATGTTGGTAGTAACTAGGTTACTGTTTTCTGTTTTTCATTTTGAATGATTGACAAACCAACAAACGCGCGTATAAATGAATTAATGTGCAAAGTGTAATATTAATTGCGAAATTCTCCCGACAACAAAAAAGACTAAGTTTGAAAAAGGTTACGAGGTTTCCACCCTCCATCAAACTCGTAGAAAATTGATACCCGAGCTGGTGTGCTATGATTCCGAGTTATCGGGGTAGTACATTTGGTAGAGGTTGAAAAATTCTTGAGTGCATTAGATGCCTTCGGTCGGTGATAAATTTCGCCCCTAGAAACCTGATATGTTGCCGGGTGAGATTCAATAGTCAAACCGATAGACGTTGATGGTCAAAAACTTAGATAGTCTGGATTGCCAAGAAACTTGACAGGTTGAGGGCATGAAGACTAGGGGTAAAACAAGATCAAATCATCCGTTAGACGGGTTGGTGTTAGACACCACTTTACAGAAATTAATTGGCAAGAAACCTGATAGGTTGCGTCTGTTAAAATTTGTAAAGAACTTGATCACCACTAAGAAGTCGTTATAACCACGATTTCCGGATTATAACATGGGAGTATATAATTCCGATAAAATTTGTGGCAGCCGATACAAGAATCATACAAGCCCTTAAATTCTATACTCGGTCATAATTAAACAAGTCACTAATTTAATCTTGTCTAAATCTTTGCAGAAAACGAAACTGAATCTCTCTAAAAATGGCTAAAAACCCACTTGCAATACTACTTGAAAAGAATCTCCTAACTGGCCCCAACTTTGTTGACAGGTTTTGGAATCTAATGATTGTACTCAGTATGGAGTCTCTCGGATACATCTTGGAGGCGGATATTCCACCAACTCCAATCCGAACCAGGGGTAATCAGGAAGATATTGACGTCCATGAAAAATGGGTCGAGGATGATGTGCTAGTCTGTGGCTTTATGATGGGCTCAATGACAAATGAGCTGCAGAGAGCGCACGAGAAATAACTTCTGCTAGGCAGATTCTCGAACAGTTGACTGAACTTTATGGAGTACACAGTAGGACTGCTGGATATGAGATATCAAAGCAGTTGTTCAGTGCTAGGATGAAGGAAGGAGAGAAAGTGGGAGACCACGTCCTCAAGATGATCTCTATGATTGAGAGGCTCGAGGTGCTCAACTTTAATATAGATTTATCCCTTCAAATTGATCTCATTCTTCAATCCATCCTTGACTCTTTCACACAGTTTGTAATAAATTTCAACTGTAATGAAATTACATGCACATTAGCTGGGATAATGAATAAACTGATGACGCCGCAGTCTAACATGAAGACTAAACCGAGAGAGGCTGCTCTTGTGATTTCTTCTGGGCCTCGGAGGTCCAAAAGAAGAATAGAAAGACCTACGAGCAGTACAAGCCCAAGAAAGGGGTGCAGAAAGGACAAGGCCTGAAAGGTTTAAAAGGTAGGCGGTCCAAAACCTACGGACAAATGCCTTGAATGCGGTGAGCTGGGCCACTGGCGAAAGACTTGTCCTAAGATTAATGGCGCATCAGGTACGGAACTTTTTGTTTTTGAAACTAATTGTTCTGCTACTGTATATTTTGATTCATGAATTCTGGATTCAGGTGCCACTTCTCATATTTGTACTATGAATCAGGATCTGGAACGAAGTAGGAAACTTGAAGCTGGGGAAATAATGATCATTGTCGGAAGCGGGAAAATTGTCGAGGCAACCGATATTGGATCAATCCTACTGGGTTTAGAATCCGGTTTTATTTTGACATTAGATGAAGTACTTTTTTTGCCCAAGGGGCATAAAAATATTGTATCCATTCCAGTCTTGGACCGGAAAGGATTTTGCTTCTTCATGGTAGTTGTAAAGTTTACATTCAAAATAAATTGGGTGGCACAGCTACATTGTTGAATGGTTTATATCATCTCAACATGCAAAATAAAACAGCAGTGAACACTATAACTAGGAAACGTGGTAGGCAAGATATTAATCAAGCTCTTAAATGGCACCTTAGACTTGGTCATATTGGTTAGACCAAGGTTCAGAAAAAGGAGAAAGATGGACTTTTAAGTCCATTGGGTGTAGAACCCTATCCAACTTGTGAATCTTGATTTAGAGGCAAAATGACTAAGTCCCCTTTCACAGGGACTTTTGAAAGGGCTGCCGATAAACTTGGATTGGTACATACCGATGTTTATGGTGAAGTAGCCTGAGATGGATATCAATGTTTCATAACGTTCACAGATGATCATACTAGGTATGGGATTATGTACTTAATGAAACATAAATCCGAAGCCTTTACTAAATTTAAAGAATTTAAGGCCCTATTTGAAAAACAAACTGGATGTCATATCAAAGCACTTCGGTCGGACCGAGGTGGCGAATATATGAGCACAAAGTTTGATGAGTTACTTAAAGGAACATGGAATAGTTTCACAATTCACGCTGCCAGGAACCCCACAGTTAAATGGTGTTTCATAAAGGAGAAATCGGACATTGTTGGACATGGTTCACTCCATGTTAAGTTACATTGATTTACCTATTTACCTGTGGGGTATGCCTTACTAACTGTTGCCTATATCCTTAATAGATGTCCTTCCAAATCTGATCTTACTACTCCGCATGAGATGTGGAATGGTAAGAAACCAAGCCTTAATCACATAAGGATTTCGGGATGTACAGCCTATGTCAAGAAGGCTAAAATGGACAAACTGGAAGCGAGGTCCATCAAGGGACGTTTCATTGGATACCCAAAGGACTCGATGGGTTATATATTCTACATGCCAGAAGACCATAAGGTCGTTGTGGCTTTACAAGCACACTTCCTTGAGGATGAATTCATTCAGGAAGGTGGCTCGGGTAGAAATATCTCTTTGGAAGAGCATAATGAAAGTCCTAAGGAGACATCTGATCAGGGATTAGGAACCGAACCCATTGTAACACAACCTCCACTTCAAAGATCTAATAAGGTGTCTCACTTACCTGAGAGGTATGGCTATACACATGTCTAGGAACTGGGTCTCCGCAACGCACCTGATAGCCATGAGGACGACCCCTTCGATTTGACGACGCAGTCAAGGGCTTTGACTTCATGCGAAATAAGGAGGAACCATGTGTTTACAAAAAGGTTAGTGGGAGCAACAGTGCGTTCTTAGTACTATATGTAGATGATATTCTACTTATAGGAAATAACTTAAAATGCTCAGCACTGTGAAAGCTTGGCTTTCTAAAACGTTCTCCATGAAAGGCTTAGGAGAAGCTTCCTATATTCTAGGGATCCGTCTTTACAGAGATAGACCGTGAAGAATGATAGGACCTTCCCAAGCCCTCTATATAGATAACATCCTGAGAAGATTCAAGATGGATGAATCAAAAATAGGGTTCCTTCCCATGCGATATGGAATTCATCTCACCACGAAAATGTGTCCTCAAAGTGAGGAAGACAAGAGAGTGATGAGTAAGGTACCCTATGCCTCGGCAGTGGGTAGCCTCATGTACGCTATGTTGTGTACGAGACCAAACTTAGCCTATGCTGTGAGTATGGTAAGTCGATTTCAAGCAAACCCGGGAAGGGAACATTGGACTGCCGTTAAGAACATTCTTAAGTACTTAAGAAGAACTAGAGGTTTGATTCTTACTTACAGTGGTAGAGAAATGAAGGTGATTGGATTCACCGATTCTGATTTTCAAGTAGACAATGACGACTCTATGTTGACATCTGGGTATTTGTTTACTCTCAATGGAGGAGCAGTATCTTGGAGAAGCTCCAAGCAAACCGCTACTGCAGATTCCACCTGCCAAGCAGAGCATCAAGCTACCTCAGAGTCTAGCAAAGAAGCATTTTGGTTGCAGAAGTTTATACAAGAACTTCAAGTGGTGCCTAATGTAGAGTTGCCTATATCACTATTCTATGATAATGATGGAGCTGTCGCTCAAGCCATAGAGCCGAGGGCTCATCACAACACCAATAATATAGAGAGAAAGTACCACATCATTCGAGAAATGGTGGAAAAAGGATATGTTTCATTGCAAAGAGTAGACTCAGAAGACAATGTCTCTGACCCGCTGACTAAGCCATTATCTCAGGCTGTCTTGGAAAGACATCTAAAGAACATGGGTATTGGAAACCATGATATATGGCATTGAGTGCAAGTGGGAGATTATTAGGAATATGCCCTCCAATGCCACTCAGGGGATGAGAGAGTTATAACACCCCCGATATATTCAGGAATATTACAGCACTGTAAATCCTTTGCATAAGAATTTACAAGGCTGAATAAATGAATAGACAATAACAAATACTAAATTATGAAATCACGGAAATAAAATACGATAGTTTTGGTTCAATACTGAGAATACAAATATCTAAATGAAGAATATTAATACATCACTAAAATCCAAACACCACAAATTACGACGTACTCGAGTACTTATTAAAATAACCAACAACAGACAATCAACCCGGCCGTAACATCACTCTGCACCCTCATCGTCATGCAGCTCCAGTGGTTGTTTTCCCGCTCTCCTGGATCCTGAACATAAACAAATGTTCACCCCCTAAGGGGTTAGCACAACGATGGTAGTACAAGTACAATCATACAACAGTGATGTAATTAACAATACTCATAACAAGTTTCTCCAACGAGAAATAACAATAACACATATCACATCATAACTGTCTCAACATACTGTTGGTATTCCAACGATCCAGCGCACATAGCTATAGATTCCCATGATGATCCCGTTGGACCAACGCATGGTGGAACTACCTGTCCAACGATCCAGCGCACACAACTATAGATTCCCATGATGATTCCCGTCGGATCAACATATGGTGGACATTTAATCACAACACATGTACATAATACAATCACAATATTACTGACATGATATAAACAATTCTAATTAAAGTACTTGCCTCGGTTCGATGACAAGAATAAAGCTTCCACGAATATCAAAACACCCGAAGGTCATCCCCTTCGATCAATCACGTTTCTAAGCTCGAACATTAACAAAAGAAATAATATAGAATTTATCTCAAGTCGTACGAACATCTAACAATCCAAATTACGGTCGAAAGTACATAAAACGTAACCTGCCTGAACTGCTTAACATACGTTACGTATTCTGTGTAGCGTATGTTAATCCTACTCGTTAGCACACGTAAACAACAAAGTCTAGCGTACGCTATATAAGTATCGACAGTCCCTCTCTGATCAGCCGACTTACTCCTCTGATGATTTTAACGTACGTTACGTACCAAATGTTGCATATGTTAACTAAGCCCGATAGCGTATGTTAATCTACATCGTTTATCGTATGCTAAGCGCACATGGAAGTTTCACTTCTGGGCAGATGACTGTTCTAACGGTGATGAAACTTACGAACTCCTCAGTGATTTACGTACGTTACTCATCTACATATCATAAACCTATGAATAATCTTACAGATTCAATCATCTTTGAATTCAAGGAAATGAATATCATCACCACTCTTATATTTAATCTCGATTATCATTCTCATTTGAAGTTCGGTGATCTCAGGTTGATGCACTAGATTCCATTACCATTATCACATTCAGACTTCATCTTAAAGGTGAACTAACAATCCCAATGAAAAGATACAACATAAGATGATTCTTTCTTAAGTCCTTATAACAAAAGTGATATTGTTGTTGCCCGAAATATTATTCGAAGATATATATTGCTGGAATGGCCGAGCAATAGCAAATTGCGAGAGCACGTCCGTGGGAGTGGAAATAACACAAGTTTTCCGGGTTTGTTAGGCCCGGGCTTGAATGCTCTCGCGAGATGTTATTAATACAAATAATCGGGGATACAAGTATTAATGTAAGAATGCGATTACAATGAGTGTAAAAGATCCTATGTATCTAGCTCTTGAGCGAAGCTCTACGTGTTTTGTCTCTGCCGACTGTCTTTCGTGTAAGAGATGCTGAGAGAGAAGACAGGCCGAGAGATAGCTGTTGCCAAGAGTAAGAAAGCGAAGTTGTGAGTTGAGCTTCTGTATTGGGCGTGAACCAGAGAATTTTCCAACTGTAGGCAGCCTTCTATTTATAGGAGTTGAGATGCTCTCTTTACTGACGGGCGATCGCCTTTCAGGTAATATAATAAGGGGCGATCGTCTTTATGTCACATGGGCTGTCTGCCTTGAAGTCAGCGGCTGCTGCTGGCAGCCAGCTGTGCGGTCCAATGAGGAGCCGGCACGCATCCTGAGTTGCTGTCACGGGCGGTCCCACTGTACACCTTTCGGCGGGTCTGTCGGTTGGTGAGAAGATGCTGACAGGCTGTGGTCAACGATCCATGTTGTGCGGCGCCTTTTCCGGATATGCGTGTGTGTCTCTGTCCCGAGCTTAGGCCTTTGCCGACTAGACGATCGTTGGCTTTGCGTGGCTTAAGGCGGTCGTCATTTGGTCGGTCACCAGGGGTCGATCGCCAAGTACCGAGAGACGATCGCCTTAGATGTCGATCGCTCGGTACCGGAACTTGACCTGGGACCTTCGATTGGCGAAACTGCCTTGGCTGTTGGGCTCTGGCTCGGTCGCCCGGTCTTTGAGGCGATCGCCTGTTGAGACGTATAATTCTCGACACAACAATTGCCCCCCAGCTTGTTCCGATGTTGAAGACACGGGGTGAGGTGGTTCTTGCTGGCGATCGTGTAGGATGGAGACGGGCGATACGTTGAGCGGATTTTGGTCTCGGACTTAGGCGATCTGGTCGATTGGCGAGCTATCTTCGGTCTTGTACCTGCAATAAACAATTTTGCCAATCCCTCGTAGAAACTTGATAGTTTTGTCGTTAAGGAACCGTGCACAGTCGCGGAGTTCGATGGACCGACTCCATGACCATGTCTTGTGTGCGAGAGACATTATCTGTCTCGTGACTTATTTTATTGTGAGGGTCCTCCGTTAGGCTGCGCCTCGCCTCGTATTTAAACGAAGGGCATGCGGTCTTGGTCTGGAGAAGTCCTTGCGCGGGGCGTCGTCGGATTAATCGACTCCACGTCCGCGGCTATTTAGCTCTTTTCTACCTCGGATCGTCATGTTAGATGGCAATCCTCGATGGTATAAGTTGAGACGGGGGTAGTGACGTGTCGCATTGTCCGTGAAGGATCCACCATGTTAAATGGCGGACCTTCGAGGGTGGGCGATCGCGTGCACTGATTCGCTTGGAGGGTCCTTCGACTACGCCCGCCTCATATTTAAACGAAGGGTGAGCGATCTCAGCCCAAAGGAACCTTGCATGGCCTAAGCAGTCGGTTCCATCAACCACCAGGACCATGGATGCACTCTTCCACCTCAGATCGTCATGTCAAATGCCGACCTTCGACGGTGTACGTTGTGCGGGGGAGGCGATCTCGTGCCTTAGTCCAACATGTTAGATGATGAACTGTAGGTGGCAAGCGAGTCCTCCAGATTTGGTGATGTTGCTTGACTTTGGCGATCGAGTTGGAAGACTGGTGATCGTCGTCCGGTCACCGATCGCGCTGCTTATAGGTTGAGAAGAAACCTTTGCCTGGCCAGAAAGTCTGCGGCTTTAGCGTGGAAGATCGCGTAGGTCGGGGGATAGTTCTTCGTAAGATGCCTGAACATAGGCGAAAGACCATAGAATCCCCCTAAGACCGAGTAGAGGGCGATCTCATCGCTTACGAGCACGCCGTTGAGGATGATCTCGTCTACCCGGTTGATGTAGTCTGCGTCGGAC